>CM028130.1:1292000000-1297000000 GCA_016271365.2 Neoceratodus forsteri
TTATCTCCTCCCATGAATATAAGGGAAAGTTAAATGGAGAACAAATAATACAGCAAAACAGTGCATATTAAGTGTAAAACAACAATATGCAGTTGTAAGTACCTAGAATGTTTACAGAACAAAAAGTTACAACTAAAAACAGGCTGTTAGTACAAGGTAATTCAGTTAATTTCTAAGCAGAAGGATCTCAAGGCATCCCACCTCTGGTGATACTTTTTCAGTCAGTTGTTGATAAAACTAACCATTTTTTCCATTCTAAATGCCTCCCATATGGCATTGTGTTGTTCCCAATAAGTGGGGATGGTGTCATCTAGCCAGTGTTTAAGTATGAATTTTGTGGCACTGGCCGAGAGGAGGGAAATATGGAATTCAGGTATACCAAAAACTGAGTCCATATTCAGGTTCAGGAGGCAAATTTGTGGGATGAAAGCAGAGTCCAACCACAGAAGAGGGTCTAAGTGGCTTTGCATAGATTCCCAAAATGATCTAGCCTTGGGGCAGTCCCAAAGAATGTGTTTCAGATTATGTGTTTTTTGTTTACATGTAATACAGTTAGGAGGAGGAAAATAACCCATTTTATGAAGTTTGGTAGGAGTATAGTATAAATTATGAGTATTCTTGAGCTGAGTGAGTCTGAGCCCATCAAACTTAATGGGCTTGATTCTCAAAGAGGCTTTTTTTTTTTACTTGTGGAGCTTGTACAACACTTTATCCGCCTGCACTACCCTCCCTGTCCACTCCTTCAGACCACTGATTACCCCCCCAGTACACTGACTTGGAGTCTGCCCCTAGAGTGCATTTGCTCTCCCCTGTACTACCTTGATTCCCAGCAATCCCCCCTGGGTTGGGTGAGGATGGGCCTTCCTCAACCTTACTGGACACGAACCGGCACAGCAAAGTATGCCCATAAGTCAGTGGATCCTGGGAGGCACTGATCGGTCTTCATCTAGGACCGAGAGGGCTTTCTTCCAGATTTACTGTTTTCCCTCCACCCAACTCCCTGAGGCGCCGGCACAAGGACTAACATCCAGAGAGTGACATGCTGATGCACATCTACCTCCCAAGCACCTGACAGTGTCTCCCCATCTGAACTCCACTGTACAGAGCTGCCAGAGCCCTTTGAGAGCCCATGCTTCCACCGGCTCTCTCGGGACATCTGGTACCCTCTGGTACCCCTTCCCGAGAAAGGAGAGCATTTACTGGGACTCTTAATCCTCCCTTTCCCTGCTGACCCCCATCAACCTGAGTCCATTCCCGAACCCGGGTCACCAGCGCAGTGTGAGGAGTGGCATCCAGTGCCTCAACCCTCAGTGCCACCGGGCCGGCTACTCAAAGAGGCTTTTGATCAGTGCAAGCTGCGGCAAACAGCAGCTTGCATTGAAGCCTGGTGCATCAGGGATCCTGCACCAGATTCTGCTACAGGATGGTCCCAGCACCTATGTCCCCACACCTGCGGCAACCTCTCCCATGCGACAAACAGGATGCATGGGAGGGGTTTCCCTTCAAGCTCCCTGCAGAAAGGCATGCAATCCATCCATCCCCAATGTTAGTACTGTGTCACAGTGAATAGTACCTGGTGGGCTAGTGACCCCCTTCCCCCTCTCTGATGCTGCCCATTATTGAGAATTGTATTAATACCCCCATCCCATTCTCTATGTCACCTAGTAGTAATATTAGCATAACCCCCATCCCCTTCCCCAATGCCACCCATTATTAATATTAGTATAAAACCCCATCCCATTCCCTGATGCCACCCCATAGTAACTGTTATATTAAAACCCCGACCTCCCACCCCAATCCCCGATGTCACAATTATGGTAAACCATAATATTACCTGGTGGTCTAGCATTTCCCCTGACCCCAACCCGGAAGCTGCCCATCACCGTAAAAAACAATAACACAAATTCTTGGTGATCATGTGGCCCCACAGCCCCCATCCTGTCAGGTAGTGCCCACCACCACCAACCCTATCTCACACCCCAAGCTGGTAACTGGCATAGCCCTCCTCCCACCAGCATAGCTGGCTGGCAACTGACCTGACAGTGAGGAATACAGTACAATACCATAAGTGCTCTCTTCAATGAGTGAGTGCTTATGGTATTATACTGTACGCCTCACTGACAGGTCAATCAGCAGCCAACCATGGTAATGAGAGGAGGGCTGTGCTGGTTGCTGGCATGGGGTATGGAAGGGGATGGTGGACACTTTCTGACAGGGTGAGGGGGCTGGGGGGCAACTAGACCATAAGGAATGTGTTTTATTGTTTTGTACAGTAATGGATGGCTTTCAGGTTGGGGGAAGGGGACACTAGACCAATAGGGATCTGTGGACTGTAGTTATATTTATAACATGACACAATCAGGGATCTGGATGGGGAGGGGGCCAATAGACCACCAGGTAATATTATAGATTACCATAATAGTGACATAGGGGATTGGGATGGGTGGTGGGGGATTTAATATAATGATTACTAATGGGCAGCATTGGGTAAGGGGATGGGGTTTATACTAACATTAATAATGGGTGGCATCAGGGAAGGGGTGGGTTTTTTATACATATATTGACAATTTCAATGCATATCTATACTACAGATGGCATTGGGGTAGACGCGCACATTGGCACAGCCCTCACAACCCTCCCAGAGGACAGTTCTACGTACCCTTAGACCAGCCATGATTGGTCTAAGGATACTTAGAAAAAACATCCTCTGGGTGGGTTTAGAGAATCCCATTTTTAGGGATGTGGCAGCTTGCGACTGTCACATGCCCCATAGCACCAGAACGCAGCCCATTTTTGGGTGCACAGGAGGCGTAATCCCTGTGTTGGGCAGACAGCCTATGGTTGAAGCAGGCTGCCTTTGAGAATAGTTCTGACTGCATTTTTGGGTGCAAAGTGCCACTTGTGCCATTCATGTTAGGCACAAGCACCTGGTGCCATTTCCAGGGCTTTAATAATTGAGCCTAATGTGTTTGAGTAAGCTAAACAACATAATAGATCTTGTCTTAGGGCCACTGAGTTCTGGGAATGTCCTTTGCCAGAAGGGGCAAGGATCCTGTTCTTCAGGTGTAGATGCTGATAACTACTTTTTGTATAGCATTGAGGTGGAATGATGCTGAAGGGCTAATTGAAAGAGTTCCTCCCATTTGGAAGGATCTGGAAAAGACGAAGGTCTGGGACCAAGGGAAGATGTTATTGAATGCTGGAGTTGCAAGAAGGTGAAGGGTGGTATTTTAACATTGGGGTGGTTTAAAGTATGGGTTTCAAAGGATACACAGTAGACAAATTGTTTTGCATGAGCTGACCCAGGTGAGCAAGTGGGAGGGTGCCCAGAAAGTTATCTGAAATTGTTTATTTTGAATTGTGGAGTTGGGGTTACCTGGAATAGGCTGATCAAGAGAGAATACAGATTTGGGTTTCAGGAGCCTGTGTAATTGTTTACTGAAGGAGGTGCCAATCAGAGTCTGCTTAAGAGGAATAGGGAATGAGGAATGTGCAATAGGGCCTTAATATTGAGTTTAACTTTAATGACAGAGCTATAATTCAATTTGTTGCCAGTGAGGAACATAGGAACTTGAGGGGGTTGGGGAATTGACCTGCTGTCACCTTGGAAATTTTCCTGCATGTGAAGCTAAATAGAAGAGGTAGAAGTCTGGAAGTTGCAACCTTCCTTTAAGTTAAAGGGCTGTGAGCTTGTGGTAGGCTCTGTGGGGAGTCTTGTTATTCCACACGAATGAGGTTAGAAAGGAATTGAGTTTAATAAACCACTGGGTTGGAATAAATAAATTAGTCATACTGATCAATATAAAAGTCTCAGAAGAATGTTAATTTTAATTATATTTATTTGGTCCCACAGAGTTAGGGGTAGTGTAGACCATCTATTTAAATTGTGCTTCATTGTTGTGAGCAGTGTGTTTACATTTTTGGAGAAAACTTTTTTGTTACTAGTAGCCACGTGGATGCCTAGATATTTGAGGGTATTCAAGGTCCACATGCCCCCAATTACAAAGTTTGGGCTTTAGTTGCCAGTGGTTTAAAGGCATAATAGTTATTTTATCAATGTTAAGTTTATATTCTGAGAGATGCCCAGACTCTTTTAGGAGATCAAAGGCAACAGATATGGAATGGGAAGGGTCCTCCAAATGTAAGAGGATATTGTCTGCATCTATTGATATTTTATATCTTTGGTGACCAGCTTGGATCCCCTAATATCTTCACATAAGAGAATTCTTCTGGTCAGTGGTTTAAATAAAGGTTAAATAAATAAGGGGGAAGAGGGCATCCCTGCTGAGTACCTCAACAAAGGTGGAAGGAAGTGAATTTAATTCCATTGCATCTGATAATTGCAGACAGGTGAGTATAGTAATCTTAACCCAGTCTATGAAGGCCAAGGGGAAGCCACATTTGCTGGAGTGTTAAGTATAGGAAGTGCCAGGAGACTCTATCAAAGGTTTTCTCTGCATCTAGGGATGTCAACACAGCTGGTCATTCAGAGTCCCTGGATGCAGAGATTAGGTGAGAGAGTTTGTGCAGGTGATCAAAGGAGAGACATTTCTTCATGAATCCCACTTGTTCAGGGCCTATCAGTGAGTTCCAGACTTCACCAACTCTCAATGCCAGGATCTTTGCTAGTATTTTAATATATGTGTTAAGGAGCAATATGGGGTGGTAATGTATGCTGGGTCTTTGCCCAGTTTGGGGAGTAGTGTAATAATGGCTTGTTGCAAGGTTGAGTCTAGGGATTGTTGTTTGTGGGCTGAACTGAGCAATGTACAGTAGCTAAAGGTGTGTTAAGTATTTGTGCCAATATCTTACATAGGTTGTTGAATAGACCATCTGGGCCAGCAGCCTTGTCCAGTGGGAGGTCAAATATTTCCCCTCAGGGCTTCTCCTGGGGAGATGCTGGCTCCCAACCAGTTTGAAGCTTCCTGGAGCAGTTTGGGCAGGTTTGTGGCATTAAGGAATTGTTGGATGGCCATATCTGATGCTGGGGGATCTGCTGCATAAAGGGATTGATAGAATTTTGTGAATGCAGATGCAATCGTCTCTCAAGGATTGGTAAGTAAAGGGGCACTGGATGAGAGTTGGATGCCTCTTATACTATAGTTTTGCATGACTCCTGTTGTTTTAGCCTTAGGGCTGAAAGTTTACCCACCTTTTCACCTTCATCTACATAGTGAGTTTTAGCTTGGAAGATCATGAACTCAGCCTCTTCCCTCAGAAGGTCTTTGCTTTTGGCATTGAGGGTGTTGAGCTGACACTATTCTTCATCAGGAGAGGACTGGGAAATATTTTTTCTTTGGACCTGATTTCCTGAAGAAGTGATAAAGCCTCCTGTTTTCTCCTTATGTGGAGGCCAAACAAATTAGCTCTCCTCTAATAGTGCATTTAAAGGCTCCCCAAATGTTGGCATAATCTGTGACAGTCACATTATTGTCTTTACAAAACTTTTTGATTAGCAGTTTATGTTTTTCCAAAGTTTGAGGCTCTCCGAGTAAACTGTTGTTTAGTCTCCAGATTATATCTTCATCTTTAAGGGTGGAGGGGGAAAAGGAAAAAAAGAACAGGAGCATGGTTGGACATGACTTTAGGCAAGATTTTCTTTGAACTGTGTCTGAGAATATAGCAAGACTAGTAAGAAAATAGTCTAGGCAGGAGGTGGACTTGTGTACAGGAGATTTAAAAAAAAATAATTTTTATTTAAATTTTGGTAACCGGGAAAGGCACACTGAGCCAAGGCTTGTTTCCAGGTGTAACCCGGGGAAAGAAGACAGAAGGAGATAGAAAAGTGTATCTCCTGTCATCTGGCTGCAGGACTCACCAGGGATCTAACAGTCCCAGGGAGTCCTATAGTTCAAGTAGGGCACATTGGTTAGGTGAAAGCCCTTTCTGTGGTTAGTGGATCTGTCAAAAGCTACATCATGTACTGTATTCCAATCTCCCACCAGTATTATAGGCAAAGAGTTGTATTTGGAAAGTTCAGTTAGTAGTGCGATAAAGACTCAAGGTTCATCCTTGTTAAGCCCATAAACAGAAGAAAGAATGATTTCTGTCCTGTCTAATGTAACCTTTAGGATAATAAAGCATCTGTTGGGGTCTATGACCTGGTCATGAAGCTGAAAGGGAGTATTATAATCGATCAATATAGCTGTGACAACTTTTTTGTTGTCCACACCAGCAGCATAGGCCTGACCCAGCCACTCCCTGTGCCACAGATTAGCTGAAGATGTTGGAGTGTGGGTCTCTTGTAAAAAGGCTATATTGGTGTTCACTTTTTTAAGGTGTTTTAAGATCTGATATTGTTTTTCCTTTGTTTGGGTCCCTTTAATGTTCCAAGTTACCAGAGTAAATCCAGATTTAGCCATTGGGGTGGCTCCTAGTGGCAAAGTACAGCCTTAAGTAATGGCAAGTAGTTTGGTAAGGTAATCCTTCGTGGGGGGGGTAGGTAGATGCACATACCTATAGTGACACTAACAAAAAAGATGAGGAAGGAAGAACCTTCTGCTTATAGCTGTGTATTACTGCAATAAACATTTGTACTATTCTGTAGTATAGCAGCTGCAACTGTACACATACAACTAGAAAAAGAGAACAACAGGTAAACAAGTAAATCACTTCAGAACTATAAATAAGAGTTAAAACACATTCAACTAGCAACCAAAAACACACAGACAGTGGACAGGTATAGGGGTCGCTGGAGCCAGTCCCTCAACTGGTAAAGCAGTGGGGTAACAAAAGGCAAGGGTGAGCACCTCTAGCTCATGGTTCATTCAGGGTCTGAATGCAAGCAACCCTCTGCCCATAATCTGTTGTTGGTAAACCTGTGATGCAATATCTCTAAGGTTAGGAGCTGCATGTATGCATTCAAAACACTAACAGTGAAAACAGTAAATACTAATATACAGTCCCCCCAATCTGTCACTGGTCTCTAACATAAGGATAGAATGCTAATCATTAGTTCTTAATTGCAGCATAAAGTAAGTAATAGAATTATGTCAAGAATAATATTAAAGCAAATAAGGCATGCAATGTAATGTAATTTTCCCTGAGTCAATTAAATCACGTTACTTTACTAGTATTGTCCTGCAAGGTAGCATTGGCAAGGAGCAGGGTCAACTTGAAGTAGGCACACACATTGTAGGAAGCAAAGGTCCTGGTAGTTAAGCAGCTGTAAGTAGTGAGTTGTCAGTTTAGAGGGGGAACTAGGGAGCACAGACTGGCAGTGGTGTCCAGTGTTTGGCATTGAATAAGCATGTAATGCAATCTGATGAGTCATAAGGAGGTGGGATGCAGAGGAGATGATGGAGAGAAAGGTACTTGCCCACTCAAACAAGATCCATCTAAGTCTGGGTGCAGCCAGAATTGGATGGAACTTTGACTCACTTCTGTGTCCAATGATGTTTCTCTTCTTTGGTAGTGGTAACCATCCAAAAAGATTTTCCATGCCTGGATATGCCACTGAAGTTTGAGAGTGTGGAAACGCAGGTAACAGTGCAGCCATGCAATGGTAGAAAGAAACCTTTCTCTGTGGGATCCTTCACAAACATGCAGCTGCTCAGGCTTGACTCTCAACATCTGAGGAGGAGTGCTGCACAACTGTGTGAATGTATGGAGGCAATCCAATTCAGGGGCATGTGAGACAATTGTGGTGACATTGTCCCCTAGCAGAGATGTGGTTGGCTGGGGGGCAAATCCCATGCAAAGGAGGCAGGCTTTGGGCACATTGCCAACGGGAAGGTATGGGATAACAGATGTTGACAAAATTGCCAACTGCTGTCAGAAGTGACTGCAAATCTGTAAACTTTGGGCACTTTTGGTGGGAAAATGCCTGGAGGAAGAAGATGAGGAAGCACATGTCGACCACCATATTAAACCAGTGTATAGTCCAGAGCATTACAGTGCCCTTGAAAAACACAATCCCCAGTATTCCCATGAAAATTAAAAGCAAAAGTCCAAAAGTGTCTAAAATAAAGACCAAGTTGTCAGTCCCTTATTCTTCAGTGGCAGAAGGTCAGGGTGAGTGGGGGGAGCATATCACAAGGGCTATGATATATAGAAATCTGCAATTAGGTCAGATAATAGCAGAAACACCTTGGATCTTTCAAACTCACTGACTTACACCGGCACATCATTTCTTAGTTGCAAAGTCTCCCAGTTGTGAAGATAAAGGTGGAAAAATGTGAGGTAGAATTCTAAGCAGATCCTGAGGTGCCACCTCAGCACTGGGAAATTTGTGCAAGCCAGCTGAGGTGGAAATAATTAATCTTACAGGGTAGAGCATTCTAAAAGGAACGTGAGGTGGATGAAGGGCTTTCTTGATGTCTTGGTAAGCCTTTTGCTGTCTCATATGGCAAGAGTCACATCACTGAAAATGTAGTAGCACTGTCCCTCCAGGTTAAAGGGCCCTTTTGCTGAGCTTGAGCCTGGATATGGCCTTTGTCTTGATAATCGAGACAGCACAAAATTATTGCTTGTGGCTTCTCTTCCTGAGAGGGTGGTAAGTGAAAGGACCAATGGGCATGTTCAATTAAATGTTTGATGCCATGCACTAGTGGACTGGCTATCTCTTGCAATAGTTTCTGGATGAAGGCAAGCATATTTGTACCCTCTGCCATCTCTGGTATCACAACCAATACAAGGTTGTTATGCCTGCTCTGCCCTTCCTCATCTTCTATCCTGACCTCCAGTTTGGCAACTTTTTTGTGGAGTTCAGCAATTTCTTTAGCTTCCCTCTTTTGTCAGTCCTTAACAGAGCTGATGCAGACTTCAGCATCAGAGACCAGCATGGTTAAAGCTTTGAGTGCTGGTTTAACAGTTTTAAAATCTGGCACCAGTTCACAAAGGGTGAGCTTTACTGTGGCCAGTTCAGAGAAGAAATGGTTCAGTTTGTCGGACATGGATTCCAGTGGAGTAGAGTCTGTCAGAGAATCAAGCAAGGATCCCTGCTTCTGGTGTTTAGCTGCTTGGCCACGTGGTGATACTGGAGGCATAAAGTTAAATTCCAATCATTGCTCTTCTGGAAGCTCCATTCCACTATTGTTTTCCAAAATGTATTAGAGATTGTTTTTGTCAAACAAAATCTTCACAAAAAGTCCTACTTTGAAGATTTTATCAGGGTAAAAGCTGTAATTTTGTAGCACTGATCATGGAGCTCTGAGGAAAACCACCACTCACAACGAGTGCATCATGTGACTCTGGGATATTCATTCACATGAAAGAAAGTAGTAAGGAAGAGCAATCTTATGCAAACTGGCTTATCCGGCTAGCTTTCTATCTGTATGGCACTGTGACAGGGCTCATATTAGGCCCTGTCCCATGTGTGTTATATAGAAGGAAACCAGAAGCAAGGATCTTATTACTGTCTCTACCTCTATATTTTCTTTCTTTCTTTTAGACCTGTACTGTACTAATTCCTAATTTACTAATTTCTTACTTGCTGGGTTCCCTGCTACATAACATGTAAATAGTGAAATGATGACTGAGACAGGCAGCTATGACAGAGTGTGACATCAGCAGACTGATGTAATCTATCACAGTGGTTGGCCTAGCAACAAAACTAGTCACATGCCTGGCAACCAGCAGCTGTGGCTGTAATAATGCTGGTTGTGATGTCTTACTAATTGAGGCATCATGCTGTCTGTATAATCTGATGTCCTGAACTGAATTCGTCAGTCTGCGCCTGAGTCTGGTACAGTGTGTGCCCTTTTTGTGTCTGTGTGGAGACTCACCTGCAACCAGTGAGGAGAAGGAGAGAGATTTTCAGCAGAGGACAGGCTGCTTATTTCCTGCTGGAGAAATTCATCTGGAGACACTAGATGAGAGATGCTAATATTTTCCAATTAGTTTATTTGTTTTTGTTTTGTGTACAATAATTCACCACTTGTGGTTTTTCTACAACTTCTCCTGGACTGCTCATGCTTCCTGACCTACAAGCCTCCAAAATACTTTGTGTTAGAGGTATCTGGTTTAGTCACAACTGGTGTTATTCTGAGTCAGAAGCCGCACCACATCCAGAAACCTCACCACAGGCACAGAAAAGGTTAGAACTGCAAGAACACTGAAAAAGGAACTGTCATAACTTGCATGTTGCTCAGTCACACACCAGGCAGAGAGAAGATAAGGGAGCCTGGTGGCTCTCAAAGTGTTGCTGCTGATGAAGAACATTTGAAGGGAGGTCAACTATTCTTGCTTGTAAGTCAGCCATGAATTACTGCTGTTGCTGCAATGACAAGCCACTGGGGGAAGAGCCATCCAACTAGTGCTTGATTACAAAGACCAGCACATTGTGGTCTGCCATATTGATGTCAGGGATGCCAGCAACTAAAATGGTGTACTATCTGGATGGGAATGTGGCACTGGAAGAAGGAGATGAGCCTCTATTGTACTGGCAGCGAAAATGCGACCATCTGGCACTCTTCCTCAAATATAACTGCTGAGTACCTTGGTTGTCCACCTGCAAGTATATACTCAGACAGAATCTTTAGTGCTGCAGGTGATACAGCCCACAACAAAAGAACTTGCCTCTCCACAAAGAAAATGGCAAAATGCTCACTTTTCAAAGGTAAGATTAATTTTTATTAAGACCTATCCCACGCGCAGTGATATGGCTGAACAACCTTGCATACTACTTGGTCTGACATAAGAAGATGACAAGGCAGAGGGTGAGGACTTCAGTGTCCATTAGTTGTACTTATAATAGGACAAGTCCATCTTCATCCTGCCTCTGCTGTCTTTTCTTTTCTCCTACTCTAAGGTGCTGCTCACTGCTTAGTATCTGTATCTTTGTCATCAATGCCAGTTCTTTAATTATCTGTCATGCTTGGCTGGGTGACTGTTTCCCTCTTCTTGCTGCTCACTGCTCAGTAAAATCATCAATTTACTCATCAGTGTCTCAGCCACATGTCTGTCTGTTTTGATAATCTTAGACACACTTGAAATTTTTATGGTGTCTGCCAATTTTCCCTATGTAGGCTGTATAACCCCCAAGTGTAAAACTTGAGAAGGTTGTACTATTGTTTTGTACTGTTGGAAAGTATTACAAGTATAGTTTTCTGGCCAGTGGCCTATAACATGTGGGCTGTTTGTTTCACCTTAATCCTCATCATCAGAGCTAAAGGCAGGACAACAGGGCAGACTGGATGGGCCTGTAGGTCCTTATTTGCAGGCAATTTCTATGTAGCTATGTATCATCCTTATGAATAATTACAAACATTTAACCTTTTGGCAAAGGTCACCATGTACTCTGCATCCAACACATATTCTTGGCATAACATGAAGCCTTCCTCTTCTTTGGCAGTGCCTGAATGGACATTTAGGCCCTGGACACACTACAGAACTGTTTTTGAAAAACATTTTTAAAACCAGTTTAGCTAAACCATTTCAGTGCAGCCACACTACTCAGTAACCATTTTTGAAAACGGGTTAGTGTGGCCACACTGCTATTGTTAAACCTGTTCTCCTTGTAACTATTTTGTGTGAAGTCCAGCACTCAGAACTGTGCTTGCCTGGACACACTGCAGCTAGAACTGTTTTAGTTAAACCATTATAGCTTAAAACACTTTTACTTCTGGACAGACCTGTAAATAAAACCATGCTAGCTCTAAAACGTTTTTAAAAATGGTTTTAAGACTAGTTATCTAGCTGGGTTTAAAAACACTTTTGTTAAAACGTTTTAAGGGGCTTGTAGTCTGTCTGCAAACAGTGCTAGGGGGATTTAAACTGTTTTAAGGCACTTAAACCATTTTAAGTTCCCCAGTGTGTCCAGGGCCTTAGAACTAATAGGCTTCCCAACACTATGGTAACTATACAGCTGTCTTTGGATTTTTGGGACCATATAAGGTGCCTTATACAAATAATTAATGTTTATGCAAAGTTGGCTAAGTACTCTGCAGCAAACACTGATATTTTGGTATAGTGTAAAACCTTGTCCATGTTTGGCTGTGTCAGGAAAGGATATGATTTTTGGAACCAATAGCCTTCACACACTGCAAACTACTGCACCACTGTCATAAGATTTTTAGGCATACATAAGCTTTATGAAAATACTTTTTTTTTTTTGCAAAGCTGGCCAATACTCTGTTTACAACACTTATTCTTGGCATAACCTTGAGCTTCATCCTTGTTTGGTAGTATCTGAATTTGCATTATTTTTGAACCGGTAGCTGTGGGATACTACATCATTGTCTTTAGGTTCTCTACCTTTTCGTGCAATACAAGCCTTATAAAAAATTTGGGAAGAGGACAAAGTTGGATGACCAACTATTCTGTGTGTCCAGCGCTTTGTTCTGTCTCAGCATGTCAGGTTTGGCAGTGATAAACTGAATAATACAGTAGAAGCCACTTTATCGGGACACCCCACTGGTGGACCTTTTGTTCTGATTAAGCAGCCATCCTGTTAAAGAGAAGTGCATGTTTTCTATTGTAATGTCATGATCGTACCTCCACATGATCTCTTCATGTACTCATACAGCAGGATTGAGTACTTAGCAGGAGCAGATTAGTTAATGTAATAAAGACAGCACAGTACATGTTATAAAATGTAAGATAAATAAGCAAATACCGTATAGGACTGTTTGTTTAACATGACATTTCACAAGACTGCATCATCAGCAGTGTTGACATGTGAGCACGCGACACTGAGTTACCAAGAACCAGAAAGTCATCCAGAAAAAGCAAAGTTGTTTTTTTTATGTTTCAGGCACAGTCTATGTTAAAGAGTTCTGTTAGCCGTACTTACAGTCTCACACTGACAGGAACATGCTGACACACCAACCACACATGGATAAGCAGAACCCATTGACTCACTGACACATGGAACCTGAAGTCTGTGGTCACCTTGGGGATCTGGTATGGTACAGATCAAGGAGCAGCATTAAAGAAATAAGAAATAAATTTAAGAGGGCTGAATCACTTTTAAATTAAAGAGACTGGGCTACTTGGGCTTTGGAGTTTATCTGAGGTGAAGTCACTTGATGTTTAGCAATCGGCAGCCTGGGGTGGCAGCAAGTACCGTACAGTGAATTAGCAGTGAACTGGGACCAATCATCCCAATAAGCTGACGGTCCCACCCCATTTAAACAGAAAGTGACCCCATAGAAATGTGTTGCCACTTAATCGGTTTCCAGTGGGATGTCCCAATTAACCATGTCTGAATTAAGTGACTTCTATTGTATTTGAAACCAACAGCATTCACTGTGGACCACTGCCACAACATAGTGTTTTGTGTGCTGCATGTACCCTGGCAGAAAGGAAGTACTCTCCTGATGTATGTTAACCTTAAACCAAGGTGTACTTGTTTAAAACAAAGGGACTGCTGCAAAAATCTGATTTGATAGATCATGTTTGGAAGATTAAACTTTGGGAGGTTTGCTCAAATCTAATTCTTGACTTACATTTCTTAATATACAGTGCAGACAACCACAATGCAATGCAGTAACTTGTAGTACATGACATGTGTGGTGCTTTGGTAGACTTCAGGGTTCTTCACTCTGATATGTGGATGTAACTGTCTTACTACCAGCACCAGTGTCACTCCCCAGCAGATGTTGTGGTGGGGTGACACTATAGGTTCGTAGGTGGGTGCATGGAGGTACCCAACAAGGAGAGGCAGGAGTCATACACAGAGGCACAATGAAACAAAGGTGTTTGCTTGACAGGAGGGGAAGAAGGACATGGTTATGGAAGAAAATACCAAAGTTTTGATAACAGGAAGAATGGACAGCATTATGATTTTCTTGACAGTAATAACACATAAATATCTAACATAAACTCTAAAATGTACTGTAAGCTCTAAAAGGTGCACCAAGGACTAAAACTTCTTTATCTCTGTACTAAGCTTAGCATTCTGACATATCACAGTGAGACAACTGCTAGCCCAGAGAGCTCTTGTAGTACTTCCGAACACAGCAGGGTTACTACAAATTCAATCTGTAAGAACATATAAAAGTCCACTTCTGGTGGTGGTCTTCAAGTGCACTAGCAGGAGGTGAGGTACAGATGAAGAGAAAAGGGAATGAAGACAGAGAATCCTGGCTGAAGCACAAAACTGACACTTTGTTGCAGGCCTAGGTGAGGCCACTGGGACTATGAGAGGTTTGTTAAACAGGCCATGAGTTAATTGGCATAAAACCAACTATCTTGGGCTGCCAGGACAGAAGAACAGACGGAACAAGGTTCTGGCACAAACCCACTGGTGGGCTACTGGAAACAGAAAAACAAAGAGAGTAAGGTTCTGGCACAAATCCGCTGGTGGATTGCCAGAAATAGGAGAACAAAAGAACAAGGTTCTGGCACAAACTCATTAGTGGGTTGTCAGAAACAGGAGAACAAACAGAACAAGGTTCTGGCACAAACCTGCTGGTGGGTTGCCAGAAACAGGAGAATAAACAGAACAAGGTTCTAGCACAAACCTGCTGGTGGGTTGCCAGAAACAGGAGAATAAACGGAACAAGGTTCTAGCAGAAACCTGCTGGTGGGTTGCCAGAAACAGAAGAATAAACTGAACAAGGTTCTAGCACAAACCTGCTGGTGGGCTGCCAAAAACAGGATAACTGCAGAAGGTACTTCAGCACAAACCCTTGCAATGGGCTGCTAGGAAAAACTTAGTGAAGATGATGTCTGGCACCAACCTGCTGGTGGGCTGCCAGGGAGAAGACGAACTGCTGGAGATTCTTCAGCACAAATCCATTGGTGGGCTGCCAGGAACAAGACGAGCTGTTGGAGATTCTTCAGCACAAACCCACCAATGGGCTGCTGGGACCAGATGAGTAGAAGAGGCTGAATGCTGCAAGCTGGAACAGAAAAGCAACCAGGATGAAACATGGGACACCTAAAAGAGAAGGAAAAGAACAAATGGAGCATCAAAAGCTCAGTGAAGACAAAAGATCTGAATGTATCCAGAACAAGAACCAGGGAAAGCAACAAATTGGTGGTTGAGGTTACACTGGGCCTAGCCAAGACTGGGGACCAGCTGCAAATCACAAACCGACATTGATATGGTTCTTCCAGCATGAGCCTACTCGGGGTAAAAATGGTTTTGACCAAGACAGAGAATCCTGGTACAGAAGCAGGAAGATGGTGGTGAAGAATAAAGCAGTAGGATCTTTGCTCTGCTGGTTGGAGACTGATTCCAAACGAAATGTAATTGAAGTCACAGACGACAGGCTTAGGCAGTTCTGAATTAGCATACAGTACTTTCAGTTCAGCACAGTAGCAGAAGATTGAATCCAGATGCATGGCTGTAAGGCAATCAGAGATGGCTGGTAAACTCAGAATCAACTTTGGGGCAATTGTCCAGTTCCAAGAGGCAATTGCCAGTAATAGAGGCAAACAACCAGTTTGAGGGCAATTAACCAGTTCCAGGGAGTAACTGCCAGCTGCTGGGTCAAATAAACAGTTTCAGGACAACTGACCAGTTCCAGGGGCAAATAACCAGTCTTGGGGCAATTGGCCAGTTCCAGGGACAGTGGCAAACAATAAACACAGTTCAGGCAGTTTTCAGGCAATCAATACAGTTCAGGTACAGTCTCAGATGTATTCCCTCTCTAAAATGCCCCAAATGCCCTCTTGTCCCAATGCTAGCCTAATTAGGGAGCTGCTAGCCAACTCCTTCCTTGGCTGCCTCTGTGGGTGTTCCAAAGGTGGGAAATATTTAAAACCTTTTCCCCACCAATGCAACCTCAGTCCCCCCTTTCTAGTGGCTTGGGAACAAGGGTGTACTAAGGAAAGTGAAGGACACACGAGCTTACCAGCCCTCCTTTCAATTTGTCTTAGCTGGGCCCTCTAAATTATAGGGCTTTCCTTGCCCCTTTTAAACTTCCCCAAGGGAATTGGCCTTTTAAATATTTGTTTAGGCTCAGGGCCTTTCTGCCCTAAGCCCCACCTTAGCTTCACCTCCGGGACTCCCCTCCTGAATACTTACTAGCTTCCCCTTAGG
The DNA here is from genome assembly GCA_016271365.2 of Neoceratodus forsteri. Lineage (NCBI taxonomy): Eukaryota > Metazoa > Chordata > Ceratodontiformes > Ceratodontidae > Neoceratodus > Neoceratodus forsteri. The sequence goes on from CM028130.1 coordinate 1,292,015,932, forward strand.
GCCTCTATGCCCTGGCCCCTCCTATGGGCATCGCTGCACCAGTGAATATTAAAATATTCAAATTACTGGCCCATCAACCCACCCTCTATATGGCTCTTGGCTGGTTCCAATAGGCACCTTAGGTGCTTTTAAACATTTTATTTCTTTTTCCTTTATTCAAACATATTGGGTGGTCAGCACCTGACTGTTGGTGCTGCCACCAACTCACTTCCCTGGCCTGAGGTGAAGACTGCTGGATTGGGAAGTGGGAAGCTTGCTGGCAGAGGGAGGGACCACAGAAAGGAGTCAGGCAGTGTGGCGGATGGCAGGGGGCCTCGAGAGGGCTGACCCTTTTTTTTCTTCAGTGACAGGGCTTTTGAAACGCTGTCTATGAAGTACTGGAGAACTCTCTGGAATATAATAAAAATAATAAAATGGGCTAAGATGAGCCCACACTGTGCTTTAGGACGTTGCCTCTTCAGATGACCCGCTACCACACTGGACTAGCCGACTGCAAATGGACAACTTGCTGATGACCCACATGGACTTGGGTGAGGTGAAGGAGTCAATAGACCAGTTTCAGCTGCTCAGGTAAGCTTTCTTAGTCACTGCTGCACTCCTGTGCAGTCCTCTCCCGGCTCAGTGTTGAACTATTCAAAGGAAAAAGAACCCTTTTGAAGAGTTACATTGTACTCAGTGTTCTTGAACAGAACCTCAAGCCTGCACCACCAGTTACTGCTTTTATTTTTTAAAACAAACAAGCACCATGAGCTGGGAAGGGACAGCAGTCCCAGTGTGTGGGTGCCCTGGCTCATGCTGCCTGCTCGGGGAGTGGGGGTAATTCTACAGAAACAGAGAAGACAGCAACAGAGGAAAACTTTCTTTTCTTTACTTATTTAACAGCTCTGCTGCCTGGTGATTGGGAAGGGGGACACACTAACGGGGTGCCTGCATGCTTCCCCTATTGCTGTCCATACTACATGGGGCCTGGAGGGGCACTTTTACTTTATTTAAATTTTCTGTGGTGCCCCCATACTCTGCGGCACTACACATGCCACAAAATACTGCAGTAAAAATGGCTTAATAGCCATTGAATTACACTGCACCTTGCAGCATACTACAGTATGTTGTGATATATAGTGCAGCATTACTGCATTGCATCCTGGCTGGTGTTTTCAATCAAGACCTTACAGAACAAATAATACAGATTAGTCCTTTTGATTTGTAAGTAAAGCAAGGTAAGTGACTTTGACCATGACATCCAGAAATCATGGACATTGGCACCATCACCCAAAACAGCAAACATTAACACTTTGTTGAATACTAGTAATTAACTGAAACTTCAGTATATCAACATCTAAAGATTACTGCTAAATTCAAATGGCAAGATTGTCAGAAATCTCTTGGGAACAACAGGCCTAATTCACAAAGCCCAGGATTGATGCAAGGTGCTGTCGCCAAACATTTATGGTGCAAGTGGCACCTTGAGTCAAATATAGCCCCTGAGCTATTCACAAAGTCAGCCTACATCAACTGCAGGCTACCTGCCTGAATGGGGCTTGTGCCATCCACATGCTCACCCATGGGCTGCGACATGGGTCTAGGGGCTTGCAGCAGACGTAGGCTGCCACTGCCCCACAAGAGGGATTCACAAATTTCACCCAGAGGGTGAATTTCTAAGTACCCTTAGACCCACCAGGGCTGATCTATGGGTACTCAGAAATTCACCCTATGGGTGAGATGAGCACTGTGTCCATATGCCGTGGACCCAGACCCTGCCCCGATCACCCCTTCTATACATAAAATAAATGCCTAGTAGTCTAGTGCTCCCCTCCCTGATATCACCCATATTAATAATAATAAAGTAAATTCCCCTGTCCTGGTGGTCTAGTGGTCTTCCCTCCCCAATCCCCCTATAGAATCCATTTCCATAATATTTATTAAATTCTTTGTCCCAAAGGTCTAGTGGCCCTCCTCCCCAATCCCCCGATAGCACCTGTTTCCATAATATTTATTAAATTTCCTGTCCTGGTGGTCTAGTGGCCCCCCTCTCCAATCCCCTGATAGTATCCATTTCCATAATATTCATTAATATCCTTGACCTGGTGGTCAAGTGGTCTCCCCTCCCCGATCCCCTGATAGCACCCATTTTAATAATAATTAATAGTTGTCCCTGTCCTGGTGGTCTACTGGCCCCCACCCCCCACCTTATCAGGTAGTGCCCACCATCATGCTCCCACCCCCAAATACTGAAATGCAACCAGCGACTGGCACAGCCCACCCTCGCCTCCAGGACTTTAGCGTATACAGTATACATTCACTGACAGTTCAGTTCAGTCCAGTGGCCAGCCATGGAGGTGAGGGTGGGCTGTGCTGATCACCGGCTGCATTTCAGGATTTGGGGGTGGGAGTGGGGTGGTGGGCACTACCTGCTAGGGTAGGGGGCCACTAGACCACTAGCACAGGGATAATTATTATTAAAATGGGTGCTATCAGGGGATCAGGAAGGAGTGACCATTAAACCACCAGGTCAAGGATATTAATAAATATTATGGAAATGGGTGCAATCGGGCACTGGGGAGGAGGGCCACTAGACCACCAGGAAAGGGAATGTAATAAATATTATGGAAACAGGTGTTATCGGGAGATTGGGGAGGGGACCACTAGATCACCAGATCAGGGGAATTATTAAATATTATTCTAACAGGTGCTATCAAGGATCTGGTAGGGAGGGTTGCAAGACCACCAGGACAGAGGGCAAGGATGTTTTCCATTGCTGCAGGAGCTTGTGGCCCACCCCTCCCATACATCAGGTGTTTATCACATGGGAGTGGTTGCCGCATGTGTGGGGACTTAGGTGCCAGGACCCCTCCTGTACCTGAATCTGGTGCGGGGTCCCTGGTGCACTGGACTTTGGCACAAGCTGCTATTTGGTGCAGCTTGTGCTGAATTAAGCCCTTTTGCGAATCAAGCCCAGCATGTTCTAACTGTCTCCCCTACCAGACAGTTAGTCAAATTGGGCCTCTACTATTCATTCTCATGATCAATTTCCTCCCTGAAATTTACCATCACATAGAGCTAATCCTTTACGAAGATGACTCTGCCCTATACTGCAAGGATAAGAACTCTGCATCCCTCCATGACAAGCTACAGCATGATTACTTGGCTCTGTATTTCTGGTTTACCTTCAGTGGACTTGTCCTCAATTCTAAGAAAACCAAATCCATGATTTTCTCTAATCCCTGCAAATATTCCATCTTTGATTTCACCATACTAGACAATGAAGGGAACTCCATTGAAAGGGTGTACAAGTTCAAATATCTCGGGCTGTACCTCGACTGGCATCTAAATTTCAATCTCCACTCTAACATGCTTCTCAAGAAAGCACACCAAAAGATTGGCATCCTCTACCAAGCCAATCCTTTCCTCACTGCCAAATCCAAGAAACTCCTAGCCTCCAGCTTTGTACTTCCACTTTTCGACTACGGAGCTCTTGTTTACCTCCCACTGCTATCTCAGACCAATCTTAACAAGCTCCGCACTACCTACCACAACTTAATTTATTTTGTTACTGGTCTACCTAGGTGAACCCACCACTGTGACTTCTTCAACCTTTCCAAATGGCTCCCTTTAGAGGACAGGCTCAACAGCAAGATCCTTATTTTCTTCCATAAGTTATCTCTTGACAGTCTCCCTCCTTGTATCCAAGCTATCTTTCCGCTGCTGGTCCCCACTAGGACAACCCATCAATTTGTATCCCTCTCCTTTGTTGTACCTTTCTGCCATACCACTCATGGTAAAAATAGCCTTGTTTTCAAGGGCCCCAAACCTTTCAATGCCCTACCTCCCTCCCTCCCTGATCCACAGTCAGTCCAATGCCTCTTTCAAACATAACCTAAGGACTTGCCTATCTCTTTCACTCCACTGCAAATGTTTCCCCTCCTGACCATTCAGCTGAACTATTCCTCTCCCCTTCTCCCCGCTTGCTCCACCCTCTACCCCACATCAAGCACTTACACTCCCTATCCGGACTTCATTGTTGTGTCCATTGAGGTACCCCCATGGCTCCCTTAGAGGGGTGAATAACAACCATATCCCCCTTGCCCTTACTCTCACCACCCCTCTGCTTGACCCCTGTGCATTTAACTTAAAGCCACTAGAAAGATATTTGCTACTGTTTACTTACTGCCTTTTTGACAATGTATCTGTATCATCCATTATACTTGTTCATATCCAATTATGCCCTGTAACCTGTGCCTCTTCCTTCTGTTTCAACTGTTTTATGTTAAGTTACTGTACCATGTCTGTATTAGCATTCAACATTGTGCTTTTACATGATAAAATTGGACATTTGCGAAAACTGGCAGCTTTTGATCACAATTGCCTTTTCAGTATAATAAATAAACAAATTGAACTGAACAGCTGTCTAGTGATGTCAGTCAAAGAGTTTACCTTTAGGTCTTTTGTTGCAGGGACAGAATATTGCCAAAATTCTGGACTTTTCAGGACTAAATGGAACAAGACTTACAGAAACATTTTATTTAATACTGGAATATCAACAAAATTATAAGCACCGGCACTGCATATTATCTAAAAAAATGAAAGTAATTCACAAGCAATACTATCACACATATGCAAAAATTATATTCTTTATGTTTTTGCATAGAAAAAGTGTAATGATTTGTGGATGATCATTTTTAAAATTGTGGTTTTAAGCAAATTTTTAATTTATGAAACGTCATTAGAATATCTACAAAAATGTAAAAGGCATTCCTCCAAAATGACTCATTGAATATTTATCAATTTGTTTTACTTTGCACAATGTAACCCCATAGAATGTAACTGGGAAGCAATCAGATAACACTGCATATAGTGGAAGTTTACAAATCTGAAATATCACAGAGCATGTTATAACAGAATAATAACTATCTAACAGGTTTCTTCTGTACTACTAAATAAACATAAGATTGCACAATCTATTGTGCCAGCTAGGAATGTCACAATATCAAATTTTGATGGTATCATAACTGTGACATGTATGTAATTCCACGGTTATCATGAAAACCATGGATTTATTAATGTAGTCATTTTTTTTTTTTTACAAAAAAGTCTGCTTAAACTATTGTGTCATGAAGATTGGGTGTAGAAGGGACAGTTGCTCTTGTAAATACCACTCCCCCACACACATTAACTAAAATGCATAAAAACCATGGTACACCATGAACAACAGTTATCACGGTATAGGAAATCAGCGAAGGTACCATATCAAAACCATGACTTCCAAATTCATGGTATGCTATGAAAACTTGACACAATGGCATCCCTAATGCCAGCACTTTATAATGATTTATCTTACATGAAATGTGTTTTATTATAGCTAGCTGTACTTTAAGTACAACTTTGGTGGTCTATGTCTAAAAGTTGATCTGCAAAAACAAAAGTTATATTAAGGTGCAAAGTGCATTTTACAATTTATTTCCCAAGAGAATCCAAAGGAAATGCAATACTGTATCATGCTTTTAATGGGATCTTGCTTATACCGATTTTTTGGAGCTGGGTGTACTAAAACAATTTAATGAGTAACCTTTTCATGGCCACACTGTGAGTAAGTGGTTCTGGTAAGAATTAAACCAAGGATGCCTGGTTCACAAGTCTGTTCTTTAATCATCAGATGAAAGGTCACTGCGTTTTTTATATGGTGTGTAACAGTTTTGAAACAGAGTGTTGTGCATCCCCAGTGCTATCAAGTAAATTTGTAGTGCTGCTTTGCCCCATGTTCTATGCTTAGAAAAATCTTACTTGGTATAGAAGACCAGTTTATCCCCTTGTTGCCATAGTGCTTGCATCCTGTCTAAGTTATTCATCTTCAGGAACATATTCAAATTTTTGATTAAAGCACCCATGTGATTTTTATATAATTGCCTCCCATGGCCATGCTACCAACATTCTTGCTACCCTATAAGTTCCCAATTACTTCAGTGTTGGTCTTCTATCCCTCCTGCTCTAAACGTTATCCTTGCTTCAATTGTTTTCTTTTTCTTGGCTGATCAGCAGCCTACAAACTTGTAGTCTACCTTCTCAATAACATTGTGTTAAACAGATGACATATATTAGCAATCCTTTGGAAGGCTGACCTAGAAGAACCTAGAATTGAACCTCTTACTTTTTGCTTTGTAGTTCATCACACTACCAGTTTAGCTCTTTCCAATTTGGGCAGTTTAGGCAAATCAAAATTTAATATGCAACAAAATTATTGGTACAGTAAGCTGCTGTGTCACCACTGTATACCCAAAGTTTTTTTTTTTTTTTTTGCTGTACATGAACATTTAATTGCCTACAGTTTCAGTTACACCAAAGAAACATTATTTTAGTACTAAGGATACCTGTTTACAAAATTGGTTATGTAATAGGAAACAACATGTATTGATGTGGGTGACCCAATCAGAAAGGCAGAATGTGTTAAGTGGAGTATCAAAGGGCTCCATTTTGGGGCCCCTATGTTTAATAACTTCACAAATAAACTGTAATACAGGGACTAAGCTTGTTGACTAAATTTGTGCATGACATAACATTGATGTGAGTAGCAGATTCTGATAAGGTGAGGGAGGAGACACAAAAAAATTGAAATATACTGAGGTTCATGATAAATGGCAAAAAAAAAAATTCAAGTTGTATGAGTATAAAGCATTCCACCAAGACTGCAGAAATATATCAGGAATATGCATTAAATGGCTAAAGCTAAAGGCTGCAAATGGAAAAATGAACTTGGGGTAATTATTGATGACATGCAAAAGCATATACAATAACATGCAGCAGCTTTATACAAACTGAATTGTATGCTTAGCTGAATTAAAAGAGGGATAGGCAGCAGAAATGGTACCACTATATAGGGTCTTCGATGAGGTCACATTTGGAATATAAAGTTTCATTAGCCAGTAAGGCACAGCAATTGCTTGGGGGTTATCATGAGGCAGTCCCACTCCACAAACATAATCATACATGTTGAAGCAAATTGTGGTTTACTGTGGGGGTGGGATATACTGCATATTTATTTATTTATTGAAAATGTTTTACCAGGAAAGGCACACTGAGCAAAAAGATGCTCGTTTCATGGTATGACCTGGGGGTTACAGAGGAGGCTAGTAAACATATAAATGGTTGAGCTTAGCAATAATACAATCAGAGACAGAGCATAGGTGGAAGGGATTACAATTGAACATACAATTGAGTATATACATAGGGAGAACATATAAGTTATACATAGGGAGAACAGATAAGTTATGAAATATGTTCATGCAATTTAGCAGTAGTTTGTACCTACTTCCTCCTGAACGGTACTGCTCAATAGTAATGCTTATGTTTGCTGTATTTGTCATGTTTGTACCTACTTTCTCCTGGATTGTACTACTCAAAATTAATGCTTATGTTTACTGCATTATTTTACCTCTGTCTGGTTGTTCTGCTGTTGTAGCATTGTTCTGTAACCTCCCGGGCTGTGCCTGAAAATAGGCAGTGTTTGTGTAGTGCACTTACCTGGTCAACAAAAATTAAATAAAATATATATCTTTTTCATTTTCAAAGTTAAAACAAGACTTCATGTCATCTATGTGCACTCTCCTGAATCTAACAATCGTAGGGTTGTGTGACTATTTAAATACCGTGTGCTAGTCACATTTGGCAATATAGGGCCTAGATTCCCAATGCCATTATATAATTCTGGTCACTGCAATACAAACAGTTACTAAATGGTTTAGAGGTGGAATTTTGGGTAACCAACCTGATTCTGATTACCATTGTGGAGGATTTTAAAGGAAAACTTAAGTCAAAATGTATAAATATGTTGTGCAGCATGTTTTGATTTATAGGTGTACTCCTTGTAAGTCCTTACCTTCATCTATTGAAAGTCATTCTTTCTAAATTTGCTTGTTGGCTAATGGCTCTTCTGGTTCCTATGATACCTCCTGTCCCATGTGTCAGTGATGCATCCAGGACCATTAATTCAACAACAGTTGTTTTTTTTCTCCTCAAGTTTACAGTAGTAGAACTGTGATGTTAATTAACTCCCCTTGTCCAAGGAGCTCTAATGAAGGCAACATTTATAGAAAGTAAATGCCTGAGGGATGATTGAGTGGGCAATTCTGTAAGGAAACAGCTTGAGTCTTCACACATTATAGCATGTGTGATACTGGGTGATTTGTGTGCTTTTTTAATGGTTGTGTATAGTCTGATCAAAAACAAGCTTTAAAAACAAAACACTGACTTCTGCTGGTTAGACCTAAATGCATACATAGAAAACACAAAGTCTGGATTCGACAGAGTTATTACTTTCTGAATCAATAATCTTGGATGCATCAGTGTCACACGGGACAAGAGGCACTGTGGGAACAGGAAGAGCCATAACAAATGCTAATATGCAGATCCCAAGGGGACCAGCAAGCAACTTAAGAAAATACTTCTTTCAGCAAATAAAGGGAAACACTCTGCACATTGTTTGCTTTTCTTTTTTCTTTTGTGTGTGTGTAAATTTTGACTTTAGTTTTCCTTTAACTTTGAAGAGAGACTGAGTAAACTGGGACAGGTTTGTAAAGAGAGAATAGGATTTTAGTATTTCAATTCATAAAGGGTTCTGATAATGATGACCAGCGTAAACTGTTTTAATTGTTGCAGGGCAGAAAAAAAGAGGAGATACAAAAGTAATGGGACAAAATAAGCTGGAAATGTCAGACAACATTTCTGACATTCAAATAATTATACAACTATGGAAAATATCCCAAAAGAAGGCTGCAGATTCAGGGATTGTGGAAACTTTTTAAATTAAACTAGATAAGTATTTAATGAAGTATAATGTTACAGGATACACAACACTGAGGGCAGTGAGGGGTCAAGCAGATTCATTTTAAGACTAAGACTATGTCTGGAAGGAAAAGGTACCTGTCGAAAGATGCCTTGTAAGTCCCAGAGGTTTTTATCCATTGTAGATCTTCATCTTCTCACTGCCAAGAGTCACAAGCAAAGTTGGTATGCACTGCTACATAAACACAACCCGGAGCTGTAGTTGCCTCATTCAGTTATAACATTGCAACCATTTGGAAATTAGGGGGATAATGTTCCTTTTTCATTAAGTAAGCCCTACTGCATGCTTGTGCATTAGGAAAGCTATGAAATAGTGTGAGATTATGAAATATGAGCTTATGACCCTATATACAATGTCTTTTCAGCCTAGTCCCAAACCAACAAAAATGACAAGTTCATACATTTTGTAGGAAAAATACAAATGCTCAATTTACATTACTTACTTTTTTTAAAGTCCCTTTTTGATATGTCCTGTAGATAGGCTAACTTTCAATGACCCTCAATGCCTTGCATTTTACAGAAGCAGAAAGGCAAAGACTAACATTACATGTGTAAAGTGGAATTTGCCCACAACTGTTGTAAGAAAAACTTTCCTTAATATAGTACAGAATTATAATACAGGCAAAACTGTAAAGACGTCCATGTACTTTTATTCAAAGTAGCTGTATACAATGTACTGCATAAATATTGCATATTAACACACATGAAAATACATATTCTAAGGCACCCAAAAATGTTTTCATACACTTGTTACAGAAGCATCAACAAAGATACTATGCACATCTTATTTCAGACAGTCAGTATAAGATGCAACAGGAAACAAGATGTCAGTGGCTCAGTAGGTAGCACACTTGCCTCTGAGGCCGGGAGATCAGAGGGCTGTGGGTTCAGTTCCCACATCTGGCACTTGGGTTAATATCCCAATACTGACACTGTAGTGCAGCATGAGAGGGGTGCTGCACTTGTGAGGTGCCGTCTTTCCGATGAGACGTTAAACCGAGGTCCCATCTGCCTGGATTGGTGGTAGTTCAGGTGGATGTTAAAGATCCCATGGCACTTATTTAAAAGTGTAGGGGAATCTCCCCGGTGTCCTTGCCAAATTTCCCTCATTTAATAAAAATACCACCAACAGCTTAATCTGGTTCAAGGTCAGTTAGTATTCATCTGTATCCCCCTTCCCTGGGTCATGCCTGAAAATGGGCAGGATTTGTCTAGTGCACTTACCCGGTCAACAAAAACTAAATAAATAGATAAATAAAATGCCCACTCCACCTTGACAAATGCTTTTTCAACATTTAATAACAGGGTGGCAATGGGTGCAGAACAGGACTAAACAAATAAAAATAAATAAAATAAATAAATAAATAATGGGACACCGTCAGCCTTTTTTGCATCATATTATTTCTAGTCAAAACCCCATCTTTTTATGAGTGCCTACCTACTCAAAAATCCATTGATGTTGCTGTTTTTTGTATCTGTCTTTTTGCTTAGTAAGACTGAAATGCATGCTAATATAGTATATTGTTATAAACAACTTTGATTTGTTTTGAATCTTGGATCTATTTTGAACAATAGAAACACTCCCAAACAGTGCAGCCACTCATGATACAATAGTCTCCTCTACTCCCACTTTATAATGAGTGGCTAGACCATGTTGGGGTGTTCCTAGGTCCAGCAACAATGCAGTGGGAGCTGATCAAGGAATGTAAACAAACATGTTTTGGTGTGGCAACACCAGTATGGTGGACAGTCTGTTTTTCATTGTTTAAAAGAAAAAAAAGAACCAGAATCAAACAACCAACTTCATCAGCAATCTCTACAGAATATGAATAGTCATAAAATGTGTTTTTTAAACTAGGGATACTCTGAGGCCTAAGGTGGTTGACAGTGTCCCTTTAACACAAACGAAAATACAACTTATTTTTTCAGTGAGAGGAGCAATCTGGGATCAGCCACCAAACTGCTTCAAGTATTACTAATTTACTGAAGAAAAAAGGAAAACAGCATGATTCGGTTTTGGTTTAAGGGAAGGGAAAGCAGGAGGAGACTGTTATGGGAGGTTTTGGGTGGGACTGAAGACAGATGGGTTACTTGCCTGCAGCTGCCCAGTTGAAGTCTGTGCTTTCAAAAGTGCCATTTGTGTTTTTTTTCAGCCAGAGGAGAACCTCAAAGCAACCATCAAGTTGCATGAAGTAGGGCTGATTTACTGAAAAACAAAAAAACAAACAGCACAAAATTGAATGATTCTGCTAGAAGGGTTTATTCTAAGGGAAGTGGGAAGCAGAAGGAGAACATTTTGGGAGGCTGTGGGGCAGGATCAAAGGCAGTCAGCCTTGGAACCATTGTTTTGGGGGCAGGAAACATGACTGCAGCTGCCCAATTATGCAGCTGCAGTCCATATGTAAATCCTATAGGGTTAGTTACCCCATAATGTGATGATCTTGACAGTGTGACAACCCCCATATGATGAGAACCACAGGAGCAGGAGAACTGTATCCACAAGTCTGCATTGCATTTTATTTGTCTTCATCAACACACTGAGGATATTTTTTAAGTTGTATATGTTTCTGCAATAGAGTCACACCAATGCTTTTACTGTTATATTCTTGACTGATATTCTAGGTCTCCTAGGTGATAGACGGGTATTCCATTTCAGGCAGACCATGGTGTGGGTAGTGTGATTTAGGCACTGCCCAAGGAAACAGCTTGTAAGGAGTAAGCATGTAACTCAGGTCTGTAAAATCTTGGTAACTGTGTCATCAGCAGAGATGCAGCATTAAAGTAGAGCCAACTGTCTATCTAGGGTGCAGCCTATGATGGTTTAGGGACTAATCCCTATCTAGCATAAAGCTACAGTGAAGCAGAACCAACTCTCTATTGGAGGTTTGGTACAGCAACAGTGATGATGCAGAAAGGGTATTTCTGGAGGGACTGGGCAGTATAGGGAGAGTGTGGCAATCATGTTTTAGAAGGTGCTCTGTGGCCATGGTTGCTGCCTAAGCTGTAGAAATCTCAATGCCTCACTGTTGAGTTATAGGTTACAAAAGCTGACATAAGCATCTTGAAAGTCAGGGTTGATTAGGCAGTAGTGTCACTACATGAACTACTGTTGAGTTACAGGTTACAAAAGCTGACATAAGCATCTTGAAAGTCAGGGTTGATTAGGCAGTAGTGTCACTACATGAACTACTGCTGCCAGGACACCTTGGCCCAATGGAGTAGCTTGAACTGTAGTGAGTGGGCATAAATGTGATGAAGATGAATGAACAAGAGTGGAGCCAATGGTGCCAACCCTGAATTGATTTCTACCACTGGGAATACAAATTCAAACAGTGTCCTATGTCAAACAGGCTAGGGATGGTGTATCTGAAAGGGTGTGCACTGATACCAGTAGAGAAGTCAAGTCTGAAAAGGAGTGATGGGGGCAGCAGAAGAAGAAAGGTGACAGTGATGGAAGACTCCATGGTCATAGTAAGGATGATGGAAAGAATGAAGTGTTCCACTAACTCAGAAACAAGGATGATGCCCCAGATGTGCACTGTAGATCTGGGGCCACAGCAGCCAGACTCAGATTAAAGATGATGAACCTCATTGGAAAGGGGGATGTGGTGTTGCTCCTAGGTACAAATGACCTGGCCAGGGTGTGTGCAAAGTTTCTGCATTCTAGGTAGATCCCTAAGGAACAAGACATATTTGCCTATCTGCTCACAGGTGCTATTGAGGCCATGTGAAGGAGAGAAATTACAGGTGAGTATATTTCAATTTAATACATGGATAAAAGGATGGTGCAGGGAGGAAGAGTTTTAGTACTTGAGGATGGAGCTACCAAGGAGGGAATGGAGGCTTTTTAAGAGGGATTAGTCACACCCTAATGGGGAGGGTATCAGGATGCTAGGTCAGAGTTGGATAACAACATCAACTTCTAGTTAAACAAGAAAAGGTGGAAGGCAATGCAGATGAGGCTAGGCACACATAAACAAGCGAAGAGGGCAAAGCAGCCTCCCCTCAGTACAGGCACAAGAGTCAAACAAGGTATGGGAAACATGGCCCGATAACATAAACAGGGTGGGATGGTAAAGGGTGGAGTAGGGGACAGTGCTGTCATGACATGAGCAGAAGCAAAAGAACAAAAGCATCCACAAAAAGAAAGCTATGTAACATTATTTTTATTTATTGAAAAGTTTCACCAGGAAAGGCACATTAAACAATATAAAATTGCTTGTCTCATGGAGCGTACTGGGGGAAGGGAAACATGGGAGTACAGTAATTAAAAGCACATTCCCATGCGGTATTATAGAAAAGTATATATACAATAAGCAATAACACATTTCCAAAGGTAATATAAAACAGAGAAGCAACAGAGTAAAAAAAAAATACATCAGTTAGTAGCATTGGATAAACATTGGGATTTGATGTGAGAGGAGCAAATCAACAGCACTGCAGACTTTATATATACAATGTGAACAAGGAAGTGCAATAAAGTGCACTGGAATTTCCTCACATTAAGTGCTAGGTTGGGAAAGGGGATGGGGAAGCCAGAGAGGAAATTAGAAGGAGTGAAGAACCAGAGGGGAAATTAAGAGCAGCTTCAGGATGGAGAGAGAGAGGAAGTTGAGGAGGGAGGTTGAAATGGACCACATGGAGGAGGAGTGCCAGATTTGATGAGGCATTGAGTTCCAGAGCTTAGGGAAGCTATAGGAGAAAGACGATTGGCCTATAGAGGTGGTGTGTCACGGTATAGCTAGGGTATGGGAGTCACTGGATTTGAGGAATAGAGGGACAATGGGGTGGGAGGACAGTGAGGAGGCAAAGTAAGGGGGAAGCATATCAAACCAGAATTCAGAGGCAAATTTTATGCAGTGGGCTACACAGCAGTTTGCAGGGAAGGAAATGCTAGAGAACGATATAGATCACAGTGGTGGGTAAAGGAAGGAATATTCAGAGCAGAGTGACAGAAAGCATTGAAAAGGGTGTCCAGTATGGTTAAGGATGACTTCAGTGCAGCACTGTAGACTATGTCACAGTAGTCAAAGATGGGTAGTACTATTTTCTGGACAATCTTCCACCTGGCCTGTAGAGGTAGGCAGCTTGGCTCATGTAAATGGCACCTAATTTGGGGTGTAGCTTTTTAGGATGGAGTCTGTGTGTCCAGTGAAGTTTGGGTGCTGGTCTAGCAAGACCCCGAGATACCTAAAGGAGGAGGTGTCCTGAGTAGAGCCATGAAGGGTGTGGAAGGAAGGCAATTTAGTTAGCCTAGAGAGTCTCTGCCTTGTGCCAAAGGTCATGGAGACTGTTTTCTTGGTGTTAAGGACACACTAACAGGAGCTTAGCCATTGCTGAACTTTCTCAAAGTCATGCCGAAGTGTGGAAGCTACATCAGTTGGTGATTGGCCAGAGTAGAAAAGGACAGTATTGTCAGCATACATATGGATGGAGAAGGAGGTGCACACTGACAGGAGGTCATTAAGGATATGGAGAATAGTAGGGAGCCAAGGGCAGAGCCTTGGGGTATGCCAGCATTAATCTGGAGTGGGGGGGTAGGTGGAATAAGCAATTTTGACTGACTGTGTCTGGCCTGTTTGATAGGAGCTAAACCAGTTTGTGGCTGAATCAGACATGCCAGCAGATCACAAATTATCTAGGAGGAGTGGTGTGAGACAGTGTCAAAAGCCTTTGCAAGGTCAACAAGATCACAGATGTGATTAGACCACTGTCCATACCTGACAGTATGGAATCTGTGAACCTAAGTAAGGAAGTGGTAGTGGAGTAATCTTTCCTAAAACCAGACTGGTAGGGAGTGAAAAAGGCCAAGTCAGAGAGGTAAGAGGAGAGTTGGGAGAGGACCAGCTGCTCATGAAGCTTAACGAGAATAGGTAAGAGAGAGAGAGATTGGCTGATAGTTCCCAGGCCTAGAAGAATCACCTCCCTTGGGTAGTGGGAGAACAGCAGTGTGCCTTCCATGGGTCAGGAATGGAGGCCAGTGAGAAGGAAAGGTTTAGTAGGGGCAGAAAGTGATGAACAAATGGCATGAGTGTAGAGGAAGAGAAGTTTGGTAGAAATACTGTACAGAGAATAAGTAGTACTGAAGATAGCCAGGGGGTTGGGGTGGAGGTGGGAAGGAGGTATGGAAGACAAGGGATAGGGAAGAGCAGGACCAACTGTCCATCTGGAGGGTAGTGGCGGTGGTGTGTGTATGTGTGTAAACATCAGAAGTCTTGAGAATGAAGTGTGTGATCTGCAGGTGCTGGTGGTGAAAGCTCATTTGGGTCTGGTAGCTGTAACCAAAATCTGGGAAACCAAACACTGTGGCTGGGATCTACTGTAGCAATCCCAGGTACACCCTCCACAGGCTGGACCATGCTTAAGGTAGGGCTTTGCTGAGTAGCCCTGTATGTCAGATAAGGCTTCCAAGATACGAGGACAGTGACATGAAAGAAAAAAAACACCATACTGACAGTGTGGGTACAGCAAGAAATGGAAAAAGGGAGAGTCATTTGGATAGGTTTGGCTTATAAGCTACCAAACCAAAAGATGGCGGAGGACATGGTGCAAAGGGAAGAGATTAGGAGAGCTGTGTCCTTTGGCAATGTGGTGATGGTGGGGAACTTCAATATGGCAAAGTGTCCCTGTAGCATTTATTTATTTATTATTTATTTACGTCTTTAATCACTGGGTAGGTGCACTGATCCAAAGGACCATTTTCATGCATGACCCGGGCCAAAAATTTGGCACAATAGAGATACAAATAGATTACAGTGAATAAGATAACTACAAATACAATTACAATGAACTGGAGAGTAGTGTGACAAACACACAGTGGGGATATAGGACATGTTGAGCTAGTATAGACTGCATACCAAAGCGACTCACCAACCGGTAGGTAACTGGCAATTACACAGAGGATAACAGGTTCAGAGAGCAGACACAAAGTGCTATGTTGTGGCATGACCAATTGGAAGAGCAGAGTTGGAAGAAATGGAAGGTGGGAAAATAGCAAGTCAAGAGAGATTACCCTGGAAAGCACAGGCATTTGGCTTCAATCAACAACCAGGTTTTGAGATGGGGTTTGAGAGTGCTGTGGGTATCAGTCGAGTAGAGGGATGCAGGGAGTCTGTTCCAGAGTGAAGGAGCAGTGACAGACAGTGCTTTGCCACCCATGACCATAGAGATTTGGGGACCTCCATGGGGGGAACCGAGAAAATGTGGAGACATCTGGGAGCAGTTATGGCCTTCAGGAAGGGTGCGTATGATGATGCATTGCCGCCTCTGAGGTAGTTGTCAATGATACCACTGAGAGCACTGTCATATCGACCTGAGAGTGGGAGTCATCCTAGCACCTGGTAAAGGTTGCAGTGATGTGCTGAGTAGAATTCCAGGATTGCGAACTGGCAGATGTTGATGTAGATAAAGTTTAGTCATGTGCGATGAACAGAGGACACATGGGAACATAAAGAGGATAAGTAGTACATGATGGGGAGCAGGTTGCCTTGGACAATAGCTAAGTGGGCCTCAGACGTTGGGAAATGCTTTAGCCAATAGGTGGCCCCAAGTTTCTGGTCTACTCAGTGTACTATGGTGTTAACGTGGGTTAAGCCCAAGTATACAAAGTTGGGAACATTCTGTAGTGCGGGGCCATCAGGCGTAAATACAGAGAGGGAGGAGCCAGACTTGGAGATGCTGGCCAGGTAGGTTTTTGACTTATGGAGCATTGTTTTTTTTTTTCATTGACCAGGAGCCTAAGTGATAGGAACCATTTATAGGCAGAACTGTAGTTATGGATCAGAAATGAAGATATATTTGTTAGGGACTTGTCACTGTGGAAGAGGACATGATCGTCAGCATGCAGTAGTGCTTTGCAGGTGAGGCTGTTGGAGGGGAGGGAATTTATGAAGATGGAGAACAGTAGGGGGCCCAGGTTGGAGCCCTGTGGAACACCTGTAGAGATGGATAGATCGGGGAGGTGGCGGTGCTGATACTCAGTGACTGGAATCATCCTGAAAGATAGCTCTGGAACTTCAGGGATGTCTCCACAGAGCAGACAAGTTGGAGGAGAGTGGCATGTAGGAGCAGGAGGTCAATCAGGTTGAAAGCCTTGGTCAGGTTCACAAATACAGCACCTGTGGCATTCCGCAAGTCCATGTTCCGATGGACATGGTTGGAAAGTGGGCCAAGGCAGATGTGGTGCTGTGGAACTTGTGGAACCCATGTTGTTGACTGCAAAGCAGATTATATTTTCCAATATGGTCAGATAGCTGGCAGTGAACAATTTTCTCCAGGTTTTTTCTCAGGTGGGGAAGCAAGGAGATTGGCCTGTAGTTGTCTGAGGAAAGGGTGTCACCTGCTTTGAAAATTGATACCATTTTGACAATCTTCCAGGAATTTGGCATGGTTGAGGCGGTCAATGCCAGATTAAAAACAAAGCTGAAGGGTTTGGAGATGGAGGGGAAAATGAGCTTGAGCATCAAAGGGAAGAGACCATCACTACCAAGGCTGCCCCAATTTGGGAGGCTCTTAAGGAGTTTGGAGGTGTCCTTGGGGGAGATGGCCCTGAAATAGAAAGGGGGTTGGCACCAGCAGGAGAGGAGGAGGAAGGCAGACCATTGGAACCAGGCCCAGGACTCATTAGTAGCTGGGTAGGAAGTTTACAAAGGTGGGCAAATAAGATTAGTAAACTTTTTGTTGAAGACCTGAGCAACCTCAGCAGGATCAGAGTACCAGCATCAACTGCCTGGAGACAGGAATTGATAGAGACACTGCATGATGGTTTCTTTACAGATGCATTGGTGAACAAACATGGGAGGAGTCATCCTAGATCTGGTCCTTACAAATAGGGAGACTGTTAGAAAGGTCACTGTAAAGGAACTGCTTGGGAACAGTGACCATAGGTAAGTATGGTGTAGCATCATGCTTCAGGCCGATCAGACAAACACCAAGATTACAGTACTGGACTTCAGGAGGGAAGATTTTGATAAGATGAGGAAATATTCAGAAGAAGTTTGGAAGGAGTCAAATTAGCTGATGGGATAGACATGAGGTGTGATATAATACAATAAGGGATGGAAGAGGTACAGACCTCTGCATAAGAAAGGTGGGGAAGAAGCGTAACAAAAAAAAGTATATTTTGTACATAAGAGAGGCGGGCGAAGCAGTGAGGGAGAAAGAGGGGGCTTCAGATGCATAAAGTCAGCCAATCAGAGAAGGAGAGTGAGTCTATTTAAATAAAGTAAAGAAAACTAACAGAAAGGTAGTGGCCAAACTTTCAATTATAAATGCAGTTAAAGAAGGGAATAAGACATCCATCCACTAAATTAAGGGGTTATAGAAGACCGGGGATGGAACTGTCAGGTTGACATGGTTGGATAGACAGTGTGGTCAGTGATAAGGGCAAGGTGGATATACTGAATGAATATATCTGTACAGTCTTTATGGTAGAAGAAAGGGAGCCACTCCCACAGTGTGGAATAAAGCTCAGGAAAGAAGTGGTGGGGTATGGATATTTTATCTATATGAGAAGAGGGGGTTAGAAAACAGCTTGGGGTAGTAAAGCTGACAAACCCCTAGTCCCCAATGGTCTGCAACTTTGGGTGCTAAAAAATGGTAGAGGTGCTAGTGACACCACTAAGAAATATCTTCAACTATTCACTGGAAACAGGAGAGGTACCACATGACTGGAGGGTGGCTGATGTGCCATTACATAGGAGTTGATCCATTGATCCAGGAAAACACCAGCCATATTCCTTTAAAAAAAAAAATGAAACTGTATTACTAGGTGATTTTAATTGGAATATGTTGGTTCCCCAGCTCGAGATTTTAAACCATTTTGCAGCACTTGATTTACAACAATTAGTTAAATTACCCACCAGACCACATAAGTCAAATAGCGAAAGAGAGACTTTATTGGACTTCATTTTTACAAGTAGGCCTGATAGATACATTTCTGCAGTCCATGAAAATGATGTGAGTGACCATTGCTACACATCATGTATAGGGACACTTTTTTGGAGATACCTCAATCACAATTTATTTATGTTAGAGTATTTATGTCATTTAATGCACAAATTTATCTAAAAGATGTTGCAGATATTCACTGGTATTTACTGTATACATGTCCAGATGTACATTTAACATGGTCTTTTTTCAAAACTTCTCTTCTGAGTGTTATTGATAAACAAGCTCCATTAAAGCTAAGAAATGTAAGAAAGAAAAAAGTACCTTGGATAACCAGAGTTAAAAAATCTTATAAGGAATAAATCAAGACAATGGCATACAGCTATAAAGTCAAAATCTGAAGAAGATAAGTTAGCTTTTAGGGTTATTCGAAACAAATGTACCAAAGAGGTTAGAAAAGCAAAGAAAACTTACTGTGATAAATACTTTCTGACATCTGAAGGTAACCCTAGAGCATTGTGGAAAGGAATCAATTCATTGAAGGGGAAGCAAGGTCTACCTTCTTTACCAGCATGTTTGACTGTTGAGGGGAAGGTTTTGACATCAGACACTGTAGAAATATTTAATTCCTTTTTTATTTCTGTTGGAGACACATTTGATAAATTGCACCCTAGACTGTCTTCTCCAGTTCTGGATACTGATTTCATATACCAGTTAGATAGACCTGTGTTTTCATTCCATCCAATAGTAACAGAAGCTGCTAGAAAGCAACTACAGAGATTAGATACTAAGAAAGGTCCTGGATGCTATGAAATCTCTATTTCTTTGAAATTGGCTTTTGAGATATTGGCACATCATTTAGCATATATCTTCAATTTTTCTTTAGATAGTTTTGAATCGCCAACTGACTTAAAGACAGCATTTGTTATTCCAGTATTTCAGTATTTAAAGGGGGTCATCGAATCCAGGTTCTTACAGACCAATATCAATTCTTCCAGCATGTGCAAAAATATTTGAAAAAATTGTACATCAACACTTAATGAATTACTTTACCAAATATAATGTACTAACTCATTTACAATTGGGTTTTAGGAAAGGGCATAATACAACATATGTAATACTTAAAGTGGTTGATGATGTGCTGAATGCCTTCGACAGAAACTAGGAAGTGCCATCTATATTCCTGGACCTGTCAAAGGCATTTGACACTGTTCATCATGTTATATTATTGAACCATTTAAAGAAGATTGGTTTAGGAATCTCGGCCTTAAACTGGATTCATGCTTATTTGATCGGGAGGTTACAGTGTGTCAGAGTGGGAGGTGTTTGTTCAGCACCTATCACTCTGAGTAATGGGGTACTCCAGGGGTCAGTGCTAAAAAGGCCCCCTTCTTTTTTTACTATACATACATGATTTACCAAATCACTGCTCACCAGATACTTGCATACAAGTTTATGCTGATGATACAATATTATATACAAAAAAGTGGTGAAACAAACACAGCAATGATGATTCTGCAACAGAACTTTCTTAATATACAGAAGGAGCTTATAGAATTAAGACCCCTCCTAAATGAACAAAAAACACAATGGATGTTATTTAGGAGGAAAAATACAAAAGAGTCAACTGCAAAATAAATTAGATCTTTGTCAGGAGCCACTTTAGAGTATGTGGAATCTTATAGATACTTAGGAGTGATACTAGACAGAAATCTGACTTTTGAATTGCATATAACACCCATGTCTAACAAACTGAAGAGACTATTGAGTTTCTTCTTCACGAACACATCTTTTTTAATTTATGGGCTGGGAAGCTACTGGTTACTTCCATGTTCCTGACAATATTGGATTATGGAGATGTAGTTTACAAAAATGCTAAGAAATCGTTATTGAGTTCACTTGATGTCTTATTTAACAGTGTTTTAAGATTTATGACAAATTTACCCTGTAGAACTCATTGCTGTGTTTTGTATCATAAATCAGGCTCCTCCTCATTATTTGATAGGAGGGACATTTACTGGAATTTATTTGTCTATAAGTTTGTGATGCAGTCCTTAGGCCACAACAACAGTACTATTTAAAGTCCTCATCTCAGACATGTTTATACATACCACGATGTAAGACTAGCTTGAGGACAGAACTTTATCAAGTTTAGTCTCCAAGACATGGGAACAACTATCCAGACAATTAAATGTTAATATAATATTACCTTTTGAGTGTTTTAGATCATCTTTGGCCACTTTGTATAACAAACATTGTAATTGCTAAAGGATGAATTATGTTTTTTTAATATCCTGATTGATTGTTGTAATTGTATACAGTAATTAAAAAGTTGTACATAAGTCTGTAAACTTGTCTTTGTACGTTAAATTTGTCATTGTATGTTAAATGTTGGATACAACTGGAAAAGAGATAACCCTATCTCAATTTGTTATCCAATAAAAAAGTTGAAAGTTGTTATCAACAGTGGTCAAGTTGTTGGAAGGAATAATCAAGGAAAGGTTGGTGGAGTTCCTGGAGGTAAACAGGTTGCTGTACAGTGAACAGCATGTTTTTTATTTTTTTTTTTTTGGGGGGGGAAGAGATGATCATGCCAGATGAACATGACTGACTTTTTTGATTTGGTGACTAAGGCGCTTAATAGGGGACAGGCTTTGGATGTACTGTACCTGGACTTCAGTGAGGGATTTGAGTCCAGGCCATACAAAAGTTTGTTTTAAAAACTGGCATACATGGGTGTAAGTGAGGGGCTAGTTAAATGGGTCAGACATTGGAAAGAATGGAGAAACTGGAAGGTGGTGCAGGATGGGGAGTTCAAAGAGATGAGGGAGGCCAGTAGTGGGGTACTGCTCAGATCAGTCCTAAGAATGATAATTTTTTTAACACATTTATTTGTAACATTGGTGAAGGTATTCTGGGCAAGCTGTGCCTTTTTGTGGATGGCGCAGAAATTTGCAGGTAGGTGGACACTGAGGAGGGCATGATATCATAAGAGGATTTGGGGAGATTGAAGCAGTGGTTCAAGCTATGGCAGCTCAAGATCAATGCAAAGAAGTGAAAAGTCATGCACACTGGGACAAAAAAAAAAAAAACAAGAACCAAATACAGGATGGGTGGGATGAGGGTGGAATAGAAAAGAGAGGATCAAGATCTGTGGGTCAGCATATCTAAAATCCTGAAACACTCTGCTCAGTGCAATAAAGTGGTGGGCAAGGCCAAAAGAATGTTTGGATGCACTGACTGGGGAATAAACAGTATATATAAGGAGCTGATACTGCCATTGTACAGCTCCCTAGTTATGCACAGGGAGTTGATACTGCCATGGTACAGATCCCTAGTAAGGCCACACCTAACGTGCTGTGTGCAGTTCTGGAATCCAGAGCTGAAGAAATATAAAGACAGGGTAAAGGCAGTGTAGAGAAGGGCCACCAAGTTGATTTGTGGGAAGCAGAGAGGGTCCTATGAGGAAAGGTTACAGGACCTAAATACGTACTCACTTGAGGCCAGGAGTAAGAATGCAACATGATAGAGACACTTAAAACACTGCAAGGGATTACAAAATTGGCAGCAGTGTGCTGTTCACCTCCAGTGCAAATACAAATACTAGGGGTAAGGCAAGGAAACTGGTCAGCAGAAACTTCAAGAATGACATGAGGAAGTACTTCTACACAGAGAGGGTGGTGGAAAACTGGAACATACTGTCCAAGGTGGTGGTGTGTGTATGAAAACAGTGACTGGATTCAAGCAAGGGTGGGATACTCAAATGGGTTTCACTAGTAGCGAGTAAAAGGGGAGAGGGACATGAGGGGAGAGGGAGACAAGTAACCACTAGAGGGCTCAGTTGTGTTGGTTAGGTAGGACAAAAAAATGACTGGGCAGACCAAATGGCAATCATCTTTATTCTGACAAGAGTTTGAGATGCTTGCATATACTGTAAATCCTTTTGGATTGACAGAAAATGTATGCAACTCAATGATAAGGGGCACATATTATAAATCCTAATAAATTAAATAAAACTCCAATTTATTAAGTTAGAAATAGTTTTAATGTCTGGTAATTATTAGTTTTATAAAGGTATTGAAGAAATTTGTTTTGTAACCACTTTCTTTGTACTATTGTAATAACTGGCTTCAGTTTTTTCCCATAGAAGGAGCAGGTTATAATTCACCATTATAACCCGCGGGTTATAATGTTGAGCACATGCTACCTGCTTCTTCTGTTGCTTCATGCTGAACCTCATTAAATCATCTCAGCAACCTCTGTGGCAAGTGTCTGAGTAACGGCAGTTAACCTGTTCTCATTAACATAGCAGCAGTCCAGCCAAAAGCTATTTTTTTAAAAACAAATCAAGCGTACCTTGCTCAGCAAAATCCACACAGGCTGTAACTATATCCCTAACACACACTCACTCCCTCTCTCTTTCCCATTTCCATAGAAACCATGATAGGGCACATCACTGAGCCAACCTGAAGGGAAAAAAACCCTCAAACAAAACCTTTTAAAAAGTTTCCAAAATGGACTATATAAGGGACATTTTCAAGACAGAAGTACAGCTTTCTCTGAAAGGCACTTTAAATTTTAAAACATTTTTTAAGAAAGGACTTCAGAACTTGAACCACACTGCCGTTTGTTGTTTTTTCTTTTCTCCATGAGGTGAAAAAATGGAAGCCAGCAATTACATCTAACAATGTATGGAGGTGAGTGCATAAATGAGAAATTAATGCCCATCTTCGGTATGGGATGCTTTGATAAACCCCTCGGGCTTTGCCCTCAGGGTTCTTGCAGCATCCCACATATCGGGTGGACATTAATTTCTTGTTATGCACTCACCCCCATACATTATTACTGACCCAACCTGAAGCTCCTGAGACTTACCAGTAATGTCACCCCTGCTCTAATCCAGCTCCAAGACTGTCTCCTCTTCCCCTCCCCATATTGTTCCTTCTCTTTGTAAATAACTTCTTGACTACTAGCTTTCTTCCTTGTTTATTTATTTAGTTTTTGTTTACCGGGTAACTGCACTAGCCAGTTGATGACTATTTTCAGGCATGACCCGGGAGAGTATAAGACAACACATACAGAGGGTGTTTACAATAGACAATACAGTTTGTAGGGCAATAAAGTGTTTAGACAGTAAAGCAAAGTACTTTGCATGAAGCATAAGTAGCTAAAATAGCTGGGATGGCACGAATAACAGTAAAACAGCATTGGTCAGCACGGTACACAGCAAACGTAGTAAGAGTATAGCAGTGTAACTTCAGCTTCAGATGCAGGTTATCCCATGTGGGATTACGGTTCTACAGGTAAACATAAAGTACAATACGCAGGAGAGAAAACAGGCATAAGCAAGTAAGTGTGTTTAGGGAGACGAGAGAGAAAGGGGAGTTGGGAGAGGAAAGAGGGGGTGTAGTGAATGGGGTTGGGGGTTTAGATCTAGCAGGAGATTTGGATTGTAGAGTGCAGATAGGTGTGGGTGAGGGATTCATTGGCACGGTCAGGGAGGGTCAAAACAGGTACACCATTCAGCAGTAGCTAGGTAGCATCATAGCTCACTTTTAAAGTGGTAGTGGGATGTAGATTGCCTTAGGTCCAGTGGCAGCATATTCCATATCTGGTGGGCAGCATGCCCAAAGGCCCCGGTGCCTTTGATGGTGTGACACCTGGGTACCCTTATTAGTGATTTGTCTATTGACCTCAATCCACGGTTTGAGATGACGGGACATAATAGCTCAGCCAGTGATGCTGGAGTTTCCAGCCTAATTATGGAGTCAGATAGACAACCGAGATGGTATCATCTGGTTGCAGAGGGGGAGAGCCAGCATAGGTCGCTATACAGCTGACATCAATGCTTGAGCCGAGGGGACCTAGATGCATAATGACAGACATTATTATAGGTGACATCCCATTTTTGTAGTGCTGATTTGTGGGCAGCAGCCAGGATAGTAGCACAGTAAGTTAGGGTTGGGAGAAGGATTCCCTGGCAATGGCTAGCTTAGCAGAAGGAGTTAACGTATAACTTGTTCTGTAGGTGGCACCCAGTTTACAGTTAACTGTTTTGCAGGTTGATTAAATGTGGAGATTTAGGTCCAGAGATTGGTCAAGCAAAACCCCAAGATACCGAAATGAGGTGACAGCCTCTAGTATGTTGCCATCCAGGTTGAGTACTCTCAAGGGGGAGGGGCAGGATCTTAGTTTGGGGCGGAGCCCAGGAGCATGGCTTTAGTTTTGTGTGTATTTAGGACCAGTCAATGGTTGCTCAGCCAGTTTTGAATACTGTTGTAGGCCGTGGTCAGAGACGAGTTTAGGTAGTTGATGTTATTAGAGCTGGCACAGATGACCAGGTCATCAGCATAGAGAAGAGAGGAGCAAGTTGAGACATTGTCTGATATGTTGTTTATGAAGAGAGAAAAAAGAAGTGGTCCCAGAATGGATCCTTGGGAGACTCCAATGTTGATTGTGGTGCTGTCTGATGCTGCGGAATTGAATTTCACTGCTTGGGTCCTGTCGGTTCGATAGCTCCAGTACCAGTTTACAACAGGAGTGGAGAAGCCTATGGTTTGTAGAGTGGACAGGAGTAGGGAGTGATCCACAAGATCAAAGGCCTTGGTAAGATCAATGAAGACAGCACCTGTTAGCCGTCCATCATCCATGTTGGAGAGAGTATCTGATGTGAGTTTAGCCAGGGCCATTGAAGTGCTATGGTTTTTCCTAAAGCCATGTTGTGCATCACAGAGCAGGTTTGAGGTTTCTATGTAGTCCAGGGTTTGGCTGGTGACAAGTTTTTCCAGTATTTTGCTCAGGACTGAGAGAATAGCTATCGGCCTGTAATTTGAGATCTCATTTCTGTCCCCTTTTTTGAATATCGGAGTTTTTCTGGCAGTCTTGCAGAGATCAGGCATGACACCACTGGAAAGGGATAGTGTGAAGATTTTGGCCAATGGTGAGGCAATGAGATGGGCAGCTGTCTTCAAGAGGCGGGGTTCAAGAGAATCAGATCCTGGGCTGGTGTTGTCGGAGATAGTTCTTAGTAGTTTTAAAATTTGTGTGCTGGTTATGGCTTTAAAGTAGAAAGGCCGGACTATCGGAGACCCAGTTGGTGAAGACGAGAGTCCTGTTTGCTCACTTGACTCAGTGGGCTGAGATGTGGTGGGTGCCTGTGGAAAGGTGGTGGTGTAGGGTGAGAGATCAGAGAACATTCTGTTGAAGGCATTCGCTATGGTGTAGAAGTCATTGCAGTGGGCACCATTGAGGATCATCTCTGAGGGGGTTATAGATTGTGGTATGCCTAAGAAGGTCTTTATGTGGGCCCAGAATTTCCGAGGGTCGTGGGCTGAGCTGGATAGTAGGTTCTGGCAGTACCTACTTTTGGCTTGCCTTATCTGCTTTTTGCAGGAATTTCTGTGTTGTTTATATATCATGTAATCTATAGGTAGGCCAGTGTTTTTGTAGTGCTTCCATAGTCTGTCCCTATGCCGCAGCTGTAAGAGCAGGTCTTTTTGGAGCCATCTGGTTTGGTTTCCTCTGACTCTTCTTTTCACTTTTGGTGCATGTCTATTCTGGACTTCACTGAAATTTTTAAGGAAAGCTCATAAAGCATCCTCAACTTTTTGAGCTTGGTGGACTTCAGACCAGTCTATGGTGGAGACATTATGAAGGAAGGCGTCTGTGTCCATGCCTGCAAAGTTAGTAAAGGTGACAAGACGGGGTGGAGGAGATGGTGGGGGACATGAGGACCATTGACAGAAAATTGGAGAGTGGTCAGTTATGGCATCTGCCTTGGACACATGCTCAGGTCGATTAGTGAGAATCCAATCAATAAGTGTACTTGGTTTAGATGGTGTTACCATCCTAGTGTTCTCGGTTATGAGCTGATACAGGTTAAAACTGTGAACTAAGGCCATGAGGGCACTGTGAGAGGGACCTAGCCAGTTTAGGTTTACATCCCCAAGAGTTAGGGCCTCATTTAGGTTAACAGATTGTGATGTTAGTTTTAGTAGGTCCTGAAATCGATCCACTCCACTGGTTGGTGGGTTGTAGAGGTAGACTATGTGTAGTTTCTTTGCACCAAGGGAGACAGTCATATGAATGGAATCACAAGTCACTGGTAGGTCTTGTACTGGGGCTGTTGTGATACTGAGGTGGGTCTTGTGAGAGAGTACAATGCCACCACCCCGTTTTGTACCAGGTCTGTCATACCGGATAAGAGAGTAGCCAGGTATTTCGCACAGTGCGTCAGGTATTCGTGGTTTTAGCCAGTTTTCTGTGAGGCATAGTATGTCAGGTTTATGAACTTTGACCCATGCTTCCAGTTCAGCCATGTGGCTTATCAGACTCCTAATATTCATATGGACTACGAGAAGTCCTTTATTTTCCCTTCCGGTTTGGATGGTGGCAGTGCTGCAGCCTGGATCTGGTTCAATATCACCTGATAGTAGAAGCTCCAGTAATGCTAGGAATGTTAGCCTTACCCTGCACTAAGTTTTGGGTAGATGGTGTTTCCTGCCCAGCTTATTAAGGGCACAGAATGTGTGGTATGTGCATCCTGTTTTGTGGAGAAGATATTGCCAGGTGGTGGTTGGGCAGCACTTGGATGCCAGCAGATTGGAGAACCTGAAATCCCTGGTTGAGGGACAGTTTTGATACAGTCCCCAGGGTAGTGATAGAGAGATTTTATTCAGACAAAGTAGTATTACTAGACTAAGCAGGAGATATAGTGCCCTTGTTTTGCCACTTGGGGGCAGCGTGCCTGCAGAGAAGGGTGGCATGATATAAGGCAACAGCGCCTAGACCTAATGAGGGCTGTGAATCAAGACTGTGATTGATAGGGAAGTAATTTAGGATCTGTAGATGGGCAGAGAAAGTTTGGTCTGGGTAACCAGGATCGGGTTGGTTGAGACCCAGCACAAGGGGGGGGGGAGAGAGATAGAGAGGTAGGTGTAGGAAGTTTGGTGGGTCTTAGAACAACCTGACTGGGAGCCTGATTCTGTGAGATGAAAGCAGTGCAGCTAACATGGCTGAAACTGCTTATCTTCTACTGGTACACAGCTAGAAGTAGAAATATCACCCCCAGTGGTGACAGGATAGAATGAGCCAATGAGAAAGTAGACACTTAGTTATATGACCTACAGTGTCCTATATAGCTAAAGGGCCACCCAGGGTGGGTGAGGTGGGGGTCGGGTGGGGAGCTGGCGTGAAGCGCCGACGGGACGAATAAGCCACAGGAGGAGCTGTACCACTTGCAGAAATTGCCTGGGGAAAGCGCTCCACGAGCAGGGGGAGACAGGCCAGCTCACAACGGTGCTGGGCACTCCAAGTCCTGAAGCTGTTGGTAAAGGGCAACCAAAGTTGTAATTTTGGGTGAAAACAGCCACTTTCAGTGAGTGGGTTCAGTTCAGGCAGCAGCAAATGCTTTCAGGATAAATCCGGCAGCTGAAAGTGCTGGGTCACGTACCTTGCGGTGGTTTACGGCTTTGGCAGAAGTAGGCTCCAGGAAGCGGCTGGGCTGCTGGTTCTCCGTCTGGGCGTGAGTGTGGCGTTCGGCTCCTTACAACAGTCTGCCTAGAGGAGCGAGGAACAGTCTTTGGTGTTTGCCGCTGGGCTTTCGGTTACTCAAGCGGGTCCCGGCAGGTTATTCAAACGGGTCCACGGCAGTGCTGGGGTGTGAGGAGTTAGTGATCCAAAGCCCCGATGGACTTGGATGGACCTGAGGAGAACAGCAAGGGAGAGGTGTTAAATAAGCATAGGTGTGGAGGGGGCAGGCTTAGAAACAAAGGAAAGGACGGGTAGTGAGAAGAGGGGAGGAGGACAGTTTCAGGAGCAGGAGATAGCTTAACAGTTTTTAAAGCAGATTCACTTAGGCTGTACTTTTCTGTTACTAAATACTTCTACGCATGCAGAAATCACAGAGGCACAAGGGACACTAGGTAGGACACAGTCTTTGCATGGCAAGCTTAGGTACACCCCCCGAAAGAGCCACAGGAGGCTGTGCCACTTGCAAAGTGCCCGGAAGCGCTCTGCGGCCGGGAGAGGCCGGCTCGCAGGCGCCAGCTCCAAGTCCCGGGTTGTCAGGCAAAGGGCAGCCAAAGTTGTAATTTTGGTCAAACAGCCGCTTTCAGTGAGCGGGTTCAGTCCAGGCAGTGCCAAGCGCTTTCAGGATAAATCCAGCAGCTGAAAGTGCTGGGACATGTACCTTGTGGTGGTTTATGGCTTTGGCAGCAGTAAGTGCCAGGAAGCAGCCAGGCTGCTGGTTCTCCATCTGGGCATGAGCGTGGCGGGCGGCTCCTTACAACAGGCTTCCCTGGAGGAGCGAGGCACAGTCTTCGGCGTTTGCCACTGGGCTTTCAGTTATTCAAGCGGGTCCCGGCGGGTTACTCAAGTGGGTCCATGGCAGTGCTGGGGTGTGAGGAGATAGCGATCCAAAGCCCCGATGGGCTTGGATGGACCTTGTGGCACTTTACAGCTTTGGCGGCAGTAGGTGCCAGGAAGCAGTCAGGCTGCTGATTCTCTGTCTGGGCGTGAGTGTGGTGGGCGGCTCCTTACAACAGGCCTCCCTGGAGGAGCGAGGCACAGTCTTCGGTGTTTGCCACTGGGCTTTTGGTTACTCAAGCGGGTCCAGGTGGGTTAGTCAAGTGGGTCCACGGCAGCACTGGGGTGCGAGGAGGTAGCGATCCAAAGCCCCGATGGGCTTGGATGGACCATCCACTGTCGTTTTGCCAATTAGCACCCCTGACCTTCCTTCTGTCAGTCTTTCTTGTTATGATTGAACATTCCTCACATATCTCTCTATATAACCTTACTATCTTTTTAACCCTTTCACTCCACAGGTCGGGTCCATGGTTTCTACACTTATATATCTTACTGCCATTATCTGTATAATGCTTGCCATTATTTTTTGTTGTTTCTACCCATTGTATTTTTGTAGCACTGCTGTACTGTTCCTCTATTTGTATTATTGTACCCATGTTGCCGTTGTTCAACTGTTCTCCTTCTGTTGTACTCTCCCGGGTCATGCCTGAAAATAGTAATTTTATGGCTAGTGCACCTACCCAGTTAACAAAAACTAAATCAATTATTGTATATATTATACACAGCGCAAAGAAACTATTCTTAATTTACTTTCACAGGATTTTTTAAGTACACTTTATTAAATATCAAAACATTTTTGGTACTTTGTTCAGTTTTTGAGTTTGTTAGTAAAACTTCTGAGTAAACACAACAGTACTTTTAAATAGTTTGTTGTATATTCATTAAATTAATTACATCAGTATCTAGCCTAAGGCTCCATCCCACTTATAAAAGAAAAAAAAACATTTTTACCTGTATTTTGTAACAAAAAACAGATATAGTACTCTTTAATACAGATGTAAGGATGATAGTGCTCAGTTCTTGAAAAAGTAATGATTTGCTGGAATTGTTAAACTCTTTGGTCATATAAAGACACCAAAAGACAATGCTTTTGCTTTTATAGCAAGCATCATGGTTTCTTCAACACACACAGACACAAAACAACACGTATACACTGTAGTTACAGTATTTCCCCAGTGTCACTACCAAATTAGTTACCAAAGTACTCAGTGGTGGAAATGATGAGGAATGTAGTTCCTGTACTGAGACAGAACGTCCAGCTTAATTCCAGAAACAAGAAGCAGAGAGGTTCTGACATTTCTGGGGGATAGAAGGTACATATAAAAACTAATAATAAAATGCATTTTACGTTTTAGAACATATATTGTTCAAATATCTAAAATGCACAATTTACAGCAAGGGTTAAGTGCAGATTTTACACAAAACTGAAAATCTGGAAGGGGAAACTCTCTCATATGAGTTTATTTCCTGCATCCAAGGTAAGGAATGCTTTATGTGAGATTCACCCCCTAGTTTCTCCACTGAAAATACTCCCCTTTAAAAGATGGGTGCTATTATCTATTAAAACCAGACACAAAACAGCCAAACTGGTGGAGTGGAGGGCTGAGGCCCTGGGTACCTTACCTCCTGCCATGCCCTCGACCCAGGTTCAGGAAAAGACTTGGGTTACTAGGGGGTTGCTGCAGTGATAGAGAACTGAACATTCAAGGGAGTGCTCTCCTCTTCCAGGGAGGGAGGGGGGCTTATTGACCCAGCCTTTGATTGCAACCAGGTGGAGACCAAATGACAGTGCAGATATGGTTAGCATAAAGGATGTCACCACCGAACTGGGGTGCTGACTGGAACCGTGGTCCACTCTGGATTTTTTGGGGGGACAGCCCTCCTTCCTCTGGCCTTGCCATGGGGGAAATTTGTGGGGAGACACACATGACCAGATGAGTGCCAAGGGAGGTAGTTGCTGGTCTGGGAAGGTGGGACAGGACAGGGCTGAGTAGCTGCCTCGCATCACTAAAGGTAAAAAAAAACCTTTGTGGCATAACACAAGTAAGTATTAACAGAGTAAGGCTTCCTATTCTTTCATAAAATGACTAGAGGATTTTTCATGAGTTTACTTCTTTTCTGCCAATTGCTTTCAGATATAAATAGCCATGTCCACTTAAAGAAACATGTTTTGAAAGTTTTACAGAGTCAAACACATTAAAAAATCTTAAGTCCTAGTCCTATCAACATATATTTGTGCAGTACATACTGTACTGCACATAAAATGTAATGAAAGATTGCTGTAGTTCTACTGTATAAACAGTGAATAAACCACCTATTTAAGACTTTCATAACCATGCTACATCACCCTATTATACTTACATCAAGATATTCCACAGCTATTTTTTTTTTTGAGGAGGGCTCCGTATTTACAAATATATGTTAAATTGTTTTATTAACCACATGGTAATGATTATTAACAAACACATACATTAAAGTGTTACGTTTTCAAACCCTTTTTAATTTGAAGATGTCAAAAGTATGTATAAACCTAAATATGAGAATGCGTTCCTAGCAGTGTAACTCTGGTATGTTTAAAAAAAAAATATTGGCACAACACCACCATACTACAAAATAAAGAAACATGGATTGCATGAGTAAAGATTATTGCATAAAATGCACATCCTAGCTTAACACAGAAATATAAAAATTTCTATTCTGAAAATATATATTGTATTAAAGTTTATAAGCTGATTTTTTTTAACAGAAGCATACTTAAGTAGTAAACTAAGAAACAGTTACTGTATCTACAATCAAATTATTTACATGTAGGACAACAGAGAAGCAAACTGCTTATTTTATCTACAAATGCAAAACAGTAAATGTTTTTTGAGAATTTACAAAACAGTCTTCACAGAATGTTATTTTAAATACTGAGGATATTAGTCAAGTTACCCAGACAAATATAAACAATTATATTTCTGAATACCATGAGGAGTATAGGATCATAAGAAGAAAAACAGTATTTGACAGGCCTTACAATTGTAACTAAATTACCATAATAAATTAACAGGTTCATTTTATCACCCCTCCCAAGTACAACCTACTGCCAGTGTTCAAACACACACTGGCCGTTCTTAGACTATACTAAATGTGTCAAACATACATAGAAAAGACTTTTGTGTTATAAATAGATTAGCTTTTCAAGCTTTGAATTAATTTTTAATTGCCACAAGAAAAAACTTTAGAGGTGGAAAATTGAAGGACCACTTAATTTGACGTGTTCCAAAGCAAACATGAATGGTACAAAAGTGTAGATCTTCTCAAATATTAAAAACACCTCATAAACACACCTTCATATTGCTGAAACAGATATTTTAATTTCTATAAATAAAACTTCCACATATTACAAATTAATTAAAGAAAAACACAGATCTTCCTGGCATTCTGATCATAGTTTATGCAACCAACACAGCAGAAGCAATAACATGGCTGAGTGAACTGTGTGTTTGTGTGTCAACACAATTTAGAACTAAGGAAACCAATAAACTCATCTTGATTCTCTAATGATAACCATGTACCGTACACTACAGCATGCTCCTGTTACCATTTTATAAATATTTGGCTCATGTAGAAGGAAACTAGGGCTTTTGTTTTATCATATGCAAAGCAAATACATGTAAAAATATCCTGCTGAGACAAAAATGTATTTGTTGGGATGCTGCCACATGCATAATTTAAACTTGTTTATTACAATTAAATTATGGGTGTCTAGTAGAAACAATGTTCGGGGCACTGAAGCCCAGTATAATGAATTCAGTTTACTTTCTACTAAACACTCAGCAGCTACAATACAGGTACTCCATATTTATTGTCATGCTCTGTAAAGGCAAACTACCAAGTGTTCACCTGGGAAATATATGGTTTCAGCAAGACAGAGGCCCACAGAAGACACTTTCACAATCCTTAATTACTAACTTATTCATATATGCTTCATGTCCACATTACATACTATGTGCTGTAGTGTATGAACAAAGTCATCTGTGTCAACAGGAAATGATATGGTTATGTCTGTTCTGAATAGAAAAATAACTATAGAAAAAAGATCAAAAACTGAACTCAAGTAGTTACCCTTCAACAGGGGCCTTAGACTAAGTGCCTCTACATTTACAGGTTTCACATTGCAAACATTTTCAAAAATAGTCAAGTTTAATGTCATACCACTCCATGACTCTAACTCCTGTACATTAGCCTGTACATGAAAAAGGTGCAATTAACAGAACTGAACAAAGTGTTATGAGACCCCAGGGGTTGACACAGCACTTTTCAACTTCACTTGGAACTTCAAGTTACTTCTAATTTGTTTTTTAAATAACATCTCATAACATGTTATCACATGTACTTTTTTTAATTTAAACATATACTGACTGCAAGGACAATATCAATTATATGCCCATAACTTCTTGTGTTTTAATCACAGGTTTCATACTTTTACATACTCAACTACAAACAATGTATTGACAAAATATACATCTTTATGGACAGGAAAATCAAATGCATTGCAACTACTGAGGTCTGCACTGATAATTATTATTAAATATGTGTTTACCAACAGAAGTCAATAATGTTTATAATTAGAAATTAATTTGTACAGTTTCCAGTAGTTTCACATAACTAATGTTGCATAACATAAACTTTTATGAAAACTCCAAAACATAAAAAGGAACCTACGGTTAATAAGCTGTAGTAACCTTTTAAAAGACTGAATGGATTTTATAAAAAAATATTTAGTTTTAATCTTCAAAATACCATATTTAATAAATGATGAGTGGCAGATATGAATCCTTCAACTGAAAACATGGCTTTTATGCATTTTTGTGCCAAAATAGGGTATTCAGCACTTGGAATGTTTTACTTTGGAATTTTTAGAATTGATGCACCCAGAGTAGCTTAACAAGATACAGCATTTCATTTTTGGTAAATCCTGCTCCAAATCAATTTTACAGTTTGGAAAACTGAAGCATGGGATGTTAAGTGACTTGCTCAGGGTCGCAGAATAAATGATTGGCTATGGTCAATTTGAATCTGTGATACTAAGAGCCTCTCCAGAACAATTCTGTACTCTAACTACTAGACTGCAGTGTTTTTTATGCATGCTACAAGATGGTGCTCTGTGCATGTACTCAGAATGCTGCAGTTAAAATGATCTGTATACTGTATGCAAGGACCCTTAATCCCATCATCAGAAATGAAAAATTGGCACCAGAGTCTTGCAGTTTGGTGACTTCACTACACCTTGAATCTAATCACATCAAAACTTTCAGATATTAACATATACTGTCACAGTCCTTTTGGGGACACCAAGTTGAGGGTTTCTGAGAAAAAGAAAGAGAGGTCACATATGAAGATCACTGGCTTCAGACTTCATATATTTTATCTTGTAAGTAGCTGAATAATGAATCTAGTCCTTTAGATGAGCTCCAGAGTTGTTTTAACATGTGGCACTCTTTTTCATTTACTTCTCCCAGAACAGATTTTAGAAAGCTTCGCACTAGGCATTTGGATTCTTCTAGAACCTGAACAGAATTAAAACCAATTAGTGGGAATTATTTAATGCTTATATTCACCATATTCAACATTATACTGATAATAGGTGGTATAAAGTTGTATAAATTGATGCTCTAATTTATCCACTGAAAAAAAAAAACGGATAGCGTAATATAATCTCATTTCATTTGCAATGTGGGAATTTCAGCAAGTATAAAAACCACAAACTATACATAGTAAAAACTTGTGTATAGAATGATATAAAATATATTAAAGACATATCCACACAATAAACTTAATCATAACCAAGAAAAGGCTCAAGATTTAAAATAGAGAACAGATACATCACATTCATTGTAAAGAATATTTTGAAAACATAATTAGAAAATTTTTTTAAGGTTTAAAACTGAAGATAGCATAAGGGGAAGTTCTCCATTTTAGAAGGATTCTCTTCTATTAAAGCTTTACAGTGAAATAAATCTCCTTTCTTCCAAACCACAATAGTGACTGTTTTTCTGAGAACATCTACAGCAAAACAGCATGTGACTCAATATACAGGTGTGCCCTTGTGAATTAACCTTACTGAGCTTGTGGTCAAATTGGGATTCAGAATCCCAGTGAGTTTCAGCATCTCAATGCACCAAGTTGGAGAGTTAATTTGTCCACCAAATATTTGTTTATTTATTTACAGACTGGAGTGAGGAAAAGGCACACTGAATCAAGGATCATTTCCAGGTGGAACCTGGAGGGTGGGTGACAACAGAGGTCATAGTACAACAACAATAACAAGCACAGTAAAATAATATATAAGGAAAATAAGTACCGTAAAATAGTATATAAACAAATGAAATATCAAAATAATTAAAACTTGTACATAAGTAAATAAAATAGGGTAATGCAATTACAACTGTTAATAAGGTACAGGTACAAAATTGTTGTGCAAGAACTCTACTGAACTGTGGGTGTCCTAAACAATGCAAGGGGGCCTGAGCGCTGTAGTAGGGGATGCACAGAAAACAGGAAAGCAAACAATGAACAGCATAGGGTAGGCAGGGTCTGTCTAACAAGTGAAAAAGAGAGGTGGTAGTAAAGGGACAGTGAGGGACTAGAAAGAAATGAAAATAAAGAGTGACAGAGTGGGTGGGTTAGTTGCAGGAGCAAGTATGTGTGGAGAGCTATGGAAGAGGTTGTTGAAGGTTAGAGAGGAGGGGAGGAATGGAAAGTCAGAGATGGGTCGATCTAGAGAAGTGGGAGATAGAAGGAGAGGGGAAATTGCCCAGCAGATTTTTTTCTCTTTTTTTTCAATCAATCAATCAATCTATCAATCTATCCATCTATCATATCTATGTCTTTGTTAACTGGATAAGTGTGCTGATCCAATGGACCATTTTCAGACATGACCCAGGCCACAAGGTGGCACCAAAATAGTTCAACAGCCATACATTTATATAGACAGTAGAAGCTATTACACAGTGATGAACAATAGACAAAGGTCAAAACATAAGTCAAACATGTCCGTACAAAACCTCAATATAAGGTCAATAGGGGTACAATGTAAACTAAGCTGAGGCAGCGATAACAACTCAGATTACAGAGGATAAATGGTACAAAAATAATAAGCAGTAACTTTATAATTAGAAGCAAAATGATGTCACCTTCCTAGCTCTACCACCAGTTTCCCTCAGGAGCACCCACAGTGTACCTGATCCTCTGTACTCCTATCTTAAGTACCTGCCTACACAAAGCCTTAGCTATTCCACCCAGGCAGGATTGGGACAGGGAGATTGCAAACTGAGTCTTAGTCATCATCCAGTAACATCTCAGGAAGTGGGGTGGAAGTACATCTTCACTGCTACTGGGGCCATTTTACACATTTTAGTTTTATTCCCGGGGACATCATGTTCAGAGACATCAAAGGCACATGCACACAGAGCATGCCAGCATTAGTGATGGCCCGTCCACGCTTTGCTCTCAAACTGCATTACAACCTGAGATCACCATTTTCCCTTTCATACTCTTAGCAGCAGCAGTGCCTGAGAGCAGTTAGAAAGGATGTTTTTTTCAATAAACCTTTCTTTTACTTTTTATTTATCTATGGCAGTGTGCTAAATGTACATGAGAGTATAGTGAATAAAACTGAGTAAAACAGCCAATTATTGCCACTCATCTGAGCTGAATTGGTTATGCCCCATTTTATTTCTGTGCTGATGGAAAGCTGTAAGCAAGAGGATTGGATGGGATTCCTTCTGAATTGTCTGTGAAATGCAAACCTGCTGAAAAATTGGAGGTGTGGTGAAACTGAAGGAGGTTAAAAAATGAAAATCTAGAAATCCTTCACAAGACTAAATTGCACAGAGACCTGGGACTGGGCACTGGGAGCCACAAAAGAAGAACAGTGAAGGCAAGGAGAAGGTGAAAGAAGTTGGAGGAAAATGAAAAGAATGGAAAAAGTGGAAGAAAAGGCACCTTTATGACTGGCAGGGGAAGAACCACAGACTGCAGCACAAAAAGCACTTCCTGTTACACAGTAGACATATTCTGGGACATAGACTAGACATATACAAAACATGCAACTATTAAATAATTATAAGCTGATGCCTCTCTTTTTTTATGTTTTTTTCACTTTTTTGCACCCCAGACCTGGGACCCCGGCAGACATGTATATGCACGTTAGTGGAGGCACACACACATGCTGGGTACTGGCTCAGCCCCTTCTGCCCAACCACTGGCATTCATCACCATCCCCCCCTTGCCTACACTTCCCACTGGACCTCCACCCAGTGGGAGCAGAACTATGGAGGGAGCAGACAACCACCCCGGGAGGGAAAAACTGCCTATGTCAGTTCAATCCCACTCCAAATCTCCCCCCTGTGCTGGCTTCCTGGCAACCAGAGGTCACTCCCAAACCTGGGTCACTGGCACACCATGAGGTAAGGCGTCCAGCACCTCAGCCCTCAGCACCACTGGGCTAGCCTATGCCTCTCCTTTTTATATTTTATTTCTTCATAAACTTACTTTTCCTGTGATTTCCCCTCAGAGAGTAAAGCCTTGTGAAGTGCAACACCAATACAATTTTATACTGAATTGATTAGACTAATACAATATCTAGATGAAGGATAGCACAGAAGTAAATTAATAGTAACCTACTGTTGATTATTAATGCTTTTTAACACCTCATAAATATTAATATTCTATTGTGCTGCTTGTATGTCTAAAGCCGAATGCTTTTATGGATATTTATCAATATTGACATTTATATCTAAACTGATACTTTAGTGATAAAGTTATATGGTGATATTGTGATTGCCTTTCCTGCTAATTTGCTAACTGGCAGGCCCTCATTACTGCCACACATTATAGCTGTACATTGTATGCTGAGCTTCTTTAGACACTAATTGATTCGAATTACCCATAACTGAAAACTATTATCTCAAAGTTTGGCAATATTTAATTTTTAGTAACTGAAAATTGGTCTTTATTGACTGGTTAACAAAATGCAACAGCTGAAAAGGTACACACCAAAAGTCAGATAACAAAACAGAGGTTGAAAGTAGATAGATTGGAAGTTATATCCCCAAAGAACAGACATGGGTGAAGATAGAGAAAAATAGAAAACCTATTTAAATAGACAAAAGTAAAACTCAACTTAAAATAACTACTTTATTCAATAAGATAGAAATTGAAAGAAAAGAGACATTGACTTCCCCACCAAATTGCCAAAATAATGGCTTCAGCCAGGTGGAAAAATGTGACATAAATAACAAAAAAGAAACTAACATAGAAAACAAACAAAAGTGTCGACATGAGTCTTTGTTATAGTCACCCTTTAGTTTACAGGGAATTGAGTATGATACAAACGAGCAAGCAGAAGTATCTTATAGAGATTCTAATTCACTACATTTACATGACCTAAAGAAAGATTATTTTTTCAGATTTATTTCTCCTCCCTCACATGGAGCTGTTTATGATAATACTTTGAGATCGCCCCATAAGAAAAACTGAGATTGGGCTAGGAAAACTCAGACATCCGAGAGGTAATTAGTGAGCTACAAAACACAGCTGAAAGGTTGAAAAAACTAGACATGGAACAAAACAAACTTTTGATCATAAATAGGAATTCTGTTTATTCTCCTCATTTGAACTTCACGGATACAAATGGCATTAAGATACAACTAACAAATATGAGTAAGGAAGAAAATATGAATATTTTCAATGACTCCCTCACTTACTTTTCCTCTTATCTAAGTCCTGACATAATTAGAGTAATTAAGAATCAATATGCTGCCTCACTGATGATAATGGAGCAAACTGTGACTATTAGAAATGAGATGGAAAGCTTAAGAGAAAATGTAGCAAAAAATGGGGCTAGGCTGAAAGATGTACTCATCATTCTAAGAAAACAATTTCTCCCAGAATCTTCTACAGTTATGGAATCTGCACTGATACATAGTGCTTTATAAAAACCTGGCTCTGATACTTCTATAATACATGTTCCAGAGAAAAGTAAGTTCCTCAAATAAAAAAAAAAATTGTTAAAAAGATTTAAAAAGGGCAGAGCAAATGGATAAACTAATTAAAACTGTAGAAAGGAAGCATAAAAATAGAAATAAAAATGTGGAAAAAAAAGAGGTTACTGGAACAAAGAAAGGGAAAAGATTTAGGCCTGGTGCATGTCCAAGAAGTAGATAAGGAGGAAAACAATACATCTTTAAATACCCCTGAAAATTTATATAAGAAACAAGAGATCCAGAATATGCAAAGAAATAAAATTAAAGAAGCAGGGGCTGAAAACAGGGAAGGAACTGTGATCAATGTAGAAGGTTTTGAGGAAGTAAGGGGAAGGAAAAAAGGCAAAAAAAAAAACCATACCTCTAAGGACTGAAAAAGAGGAGAAAGGAAATGTCAGTGAAGAAGCAAGAAATGAGAGCTCTGAACAAGAATGAAAGAGTGGAATGTCATATGAAAAGAAAATAACTGAAGGTCTGATAAATAAGGAATGCATGCTCAATTTAAAGGAACACAAGGCTGTTTTAAGAATTCTGAGTATACATGTTTAAGAAAATGAGAATGAAAAATCCTCCCTTGAATGGATAAAATACCTAGTTAAAATTCAATTAGGGCTAGAAGAAGAAAGTGGAGCAACATCAAAAGTATTTAGAATGTGCTCTGAGCCCTGTAAACTGGTCTATGCTGTACTTAATTCAATGGAAGAAGCTAGCAACATATGGGCAAAAATGAATATACTGCAGGATTTAGGCCTAGAAATTCTTGCACCCATTATTTATTTATTTATTTATTGAAATGTTTCACCAAAAGGGTACACTGAGCAACTTAATGCTCATCTCACAGTACATCCTGGGGAGAGGGGAGTAGGAAATTACAGCATGTTTAAATAATACAAAAAAATCAAAGCACAGTACAGTACAGAGAAAGGAGCATATAATATTTGTCAGTCAACACATACAGGAAAACGGTGCAATCATGCGGTGAATAAATGATGATACAATTCAACAAGGGAAGGAAGCATGAGTACATGACATAAATGATACAAAAAATCAAAGCATAGTAGAGCACAGAGACAGAAGAATATACTGTATGTCAGTCAATACATACAGGAAAATAGTGCAATTGTACAGGGAATAGATGATGATACAATTCAACAAGGGAGGGAAGTATGAGTACAAGACACAGCAGTAAGTGCTAGGTGGTTCAGGGTGAGACTGGGTGGAGAGGGGGTTGGAGGGTAGAGTAAAAAAATACAGGAGGGATCAGGGGCAGGAGCAGTTAGGGATCAGATAGTTAAGTAGAGCTGAATTGAGGAAGAACAGAGATGAGGAGTGGTGAATTTGCAGGGGGAGCGCATTCCACAGTTTTGGAAGACAGTGCGAATAAGCATTTTGGCCAGAGGA
Source organism: Neoceratodus forsteri (assembly GCA_016271365.2). Taxonomy (NCBI): domain Eukaryota; kingdom Metazoa; phylum Chordata; order Ceratodontiformes; family Ceratodontidae; genus Neoceratodus; species Neoceratodus forsteri. The sequence goes on from CM028130.1 coordinate 1,292,056,452, forward strand.
TGTGGATCTGCCCGGAATAGAAAGGTGTGTATGTTGCCAGATCTCAGTGAGTAGCGGTTACAAGGGGGGGTACTAAGTGAGGAGGAGAGGTAGGAGGGGAGAGAGCCGAGCCAGTATTTCGAGATGAATTTGGCCCCATGTAGCATACGATGATTTTGAAGCATGAGGAAATTTAGGGACCAGTAGAGGTCACAGTGGTGGGTGAGGTAGGGGTCATCAAGGGCAAAGTGGCAGAAGGAATTAGAGAGAGAGAATCGAGTTTAGCTAAAGAGGATTGTGGGGCAGCACCATAGACTATATCACAGTAGTCGAATATTGGCAAGAGCATCTTCAATACTAGCTCACACCTGGCCGCAAGTGGTATACAGCTAATGTACTATTTCTGTATCACCGAGCTTAGGCTTGAGTTTTTTCTGGATTGCCTCAATGTGTGATGAGAAGCTGAGATGTCTATCAAGCCAGACACCAAGATACCTGAATGAGGGGGAGTCCTCCAGTACCGTCCCATTCAGGGTGTGGAATATAGGTAAGGTGGTTAGCCTAGCTAGTCTCTGCCTAGTTCCAAAAGTCATGGAGATGGTTTTCTTGGCATTTAAAAAGAGCTGATGTGAGTTAAACCAGTGTTGGACTCTAGAGAAGTCAGACTGAAGTCTGGTGGTGACATTTGCAATTGAAGTTCCAGATGCATATAGAACCGTGTCAACAGCATACATGTGGATGCTGGAAGTAGTGCAAGTTAGGGGGAGATCATTTAAGAAAATAGAAAACAGAACGGGGCCAAGAACCAAACCCTGGGGAACACCAGTGGTTAAGGGCAAAGAGGAAGAGGTGACATCAGCAATTTTAACTGATTGGGACCTGCCAGACACATAGGCAATAAACCAGCTTGTGGCAGAAGGAGAAAGACCAGTGGCTGAGAGGGAGTTCAGGAGGAGGGGGTGTGAGACAGTGTCAAAGGCTTTTGCTAGATCAACAAAGATGGCTAAGGTAATATGACCTTTTCGAAGCCAGCGAGGACTGTCTCAGTTAGTCTTAGCAGAGAAGTGGTAGTAGAATTTGACTTCTGAAATCCAGATTGGAACAGAGTAAAGAACCAAGAGTCAGATAGGAAGGAGGAGATCTGACTGAAGACTATGCACTCTTGGAGTTAAGCGAGGGTAGGTAGGAAAGAGATAGGGCGATAGTTGCCAGGTGAGGAGGGGTCACCCCCCCTTAGGGAGTGATAGGACAACTGCATGTTTCCATACTGAGGGAACAGAAGCAAACAAGAAAGAGAGGTTTAGAATGAGAGAGAGAGGGTAGGCAATAGTAGGAGCAGAGAGGGGGAAGGGTCTTGAATCCAGGCCATCAGGAGAGGTGCCTTTGGTGGAGTTGAGGGCAAGGAGAACCTGGAGGGTGGTGGCAGGGGAGAAAGGGGAAAAGGTGAACTGTAGGCAGGCTGTAGGCAGAAGGGAGGGGGAGGAGGATGAAGAGCTGCAGAGGGGGGAGGAATGGAGAGTGGTAAGGAGGCATGCTGGCCAGTAGAGTGGAGAGAGGGTGGGGGGGCACCAGACCATTACAGATGCTTGGAAGGGAGCCTAGCAGAGAAGAGGCACAAGTACAGAAGTGAGAGTTAAAACATTCCTCAATAGCCATAGGATCAGAAAGGATAGATTGGTTGAACTTGAGGGAAGGGGGCAGAGGGGGAGAGGCCAGAGAGAAGAGGGAGTGAACTATTTTCCCGAATTTAGCCAGATTATTTGTATTAGTGAGGAAGTTTGCTTTGAAGTGTTCAGCTTTGGCTAGTCAGATTGTTTTGGTGCAGCCATTCCGAAGTTCCCGGTAACGGAGATCTTGTTGGCCACCAGTAGCTTTCGCCTGGAGCCATGCGATGTCACGTGTATGTTGGCAAGACAGGAGTGCTGGGGTGACCCAGGGGAGGTGTGCACCTCGGACCCTTGTATTGCAGAGCGGGGCATGGGAGTTCCAAATGTGGAGGAACTTGGAGTTGAAGTAGTCAAGGGCTAAGTCAGCTGAGGCCGCAGAGGTGAGGGGGGACCAGTGAGTGGAAGTGAGGTCAAGGAGCAAGGCTTGAAATGTCTAGAGATGCAAATTGTCTGGTGAGTATTATTTTAGGAGGGAGTTTGTTCCTATGGATCTTTTGCACCATGAAGGTGACGTGATGATCGCTGACAGAATCCTGTAGGAGGCCAGAGGATATTATTCTATGTGGGTGGGTAGTGAGGATAAGGTCTAACAGTGAGTGGTTTAATGTTTTTTTGTTATGGCGAGTGGGTTCTTGGATGAGTTGGCTAAGATTCAAGGCTTCAATGGAGGTACAGGCAGCGGCCAGTGAAGGGGTCAGCCAGTTTATGTTAAGTGAAGCACAGTATTATTTTTTTGGTTCTGGTAATCATTTGATAGGCAGACTTGAGCAGTGGAAAGAAGTTAAAAATACCATTATAAAGCTATGATAGGATTTTATGAAAGTAAATCAAAGAGAGATAGAAAAAAACAATAGCAGTCTTTGGTATTGTTTACCTAAAGGCTGAAAATAATAGGAAATTTAAGGCAGCAATCTGTTTCATGATACATAAGCATTACGAAAATTCCGGTTGAATACGGAACAATTGAATCAGTGCACAAAATTAAAGAGGAAATAGGAAATAGCCAAACTGATATAAATTTAAAGGGAAGGAAACTTGCAGAAGCAGTTATGGAAAAAGTTCCACAATGGGATGAGCTGGGAATACGTCTCATAGAGTGGGATGAGTTACAGTCAATCCGAGCCACTGGTGAGGGAACTCTCTCCACAAAGACAAGTTCATCCATTAAAAAAAACTGAGCCTATGAGGAGGTTTCCAAAACCCCTTTGAATATTACAAAGTTAGAGCTGTGTTCAATAATCTCATGGAACACTGCAGGTTTGGTAAACAAATTAGGAGATGCAGATTGGACTGCCTTAATTAACTCTCATGAGCTAATATGCTTGTAAGAAACATGGACTTGTGAAGGCCTAAATCTAAATGGTTACTAATCACTAAATATGCCTGCAGTTGAAAGGAAGAAGTATGGGAGAGCATTTGGGGGATGTACTATTTACGTAAAAATAGCACCTGATATAAAACTAAATAAAATCCTAACCAAGAATGATAATATGCTCTTTGACCTGATAACATTGAGATCAATTCTACTAATATTAGGAGTAGCATACATTCCACCAAGAGGAACCCCTTTTTATAAAGGTGAAATCTGGGATTCTCTAACACAAAATTGTACAGATATGCTTCTCCAGTTTCCCAATGCATAGTTTGTACTGGTAGGTGACTTTAATGCCAGAATTGCACTCCATGACAATTCAGAAAGCTATAGTGATATGATATCCACAGTGAATATCCCAATGAGAAGTTTCATGGATCACATACTAAATGAAAATAGGAAAAAATGAATACAATTTTTAACAGATACAAATCTGATAGTGATAAATGGTAAAATAACTGGAGATCAAGAAGGAAAGAGCACCCATTTTGGACCTTATGGGAAAAATATTACAGATTATGTAATCATAGCATCAGCATATTTTTAATAGAATTTTTCACTCTTAATATTTGTATATGACCAGAAAGTGATCGTGCCTCTCTAATAGTACAATTAAAAGATACTGATGACAGATCAAGGATAGATGATGTAATACTCACCTTTCAAGGCTTGGACTCAATAATAAAAAAAAGTTTATAGTTTCAGAAAATACAGGATATCGAGGACTTAATATGGAGACAAGATATTTTGAAAAGTCTCACCCATGTCACGAAAGAAAGTTCTCCTAATAGAGCTTATGAAGAGCTAATGGGCATTTTTGGCAAAATTAATTAACTTATATATAAAGATACCAAAGAACAACTATCACCAGTAGATAACTGGTTAAATAAAAATTAACAAGCAATACAATAAATTGCCAAATTGATAAGATGAGTGAAAAAGAATCCTTCTAGAAAAAAAAATTGAGAGGTTAAATAAAGAAAGAAAGCAGCATAATCTGTTTCTACAAACACAAAAAAGACCTTCTCAAGAAAAATCCCATGACAACATGATGAAAGTTTTAATAGATATGGTGTACAGTTTTGCAGACTAGTTGCAAAAGGGATCTATAATTTCTCCCCCTCTATATTCATCCACATCCCAAAGGAGTCATTGGTCTCTCATTCTGAAAGTATTTTTTTTAATGAACAACTACCTTATTTACACTGGTCAGAAATTAAAAACCTAGATGTATCTGCTCTTCCTTAGTGATGACAATTGTGGAAGTTAAAAATGCAACACTAATGGCCTCTAAGAAAAAAGCTCCTGGCTTGAATGGTATCCCAAATAAGGTTTGCCAATCCCAGTTGAATATATGGGTTCCAGTTCTTCTGATTCTATTTAATAAATGTCTAAAAAAACAATTTCATTCTGGATCAATGGACAAAAATGTTATAGTACCAATATATAAAAAAGGGGATCCAGCAGAATCCATAAACTATAGACCTATTAGCCTATTGGACTCTATTTCAAAAGTATTTGCCAGAATTATCCTAAATAGATTATTACTTTGGACTGAAAGAGAAAATATATTGTCTCCATTTCAAGCAGGCTTTAGGGAAAATAGTTTAACAGTGGATACAATTTTTGTTATGTAACATTTAGTAGAAAAATATATTGGAATAAGCAAGGCAAAGTTGCTTGCGGTCTTTATAGACTTTTCCAATGCTTTTCATTCCTTGTACAGAATTTTACTATGGCAGACCCTGATTAACCTTGGAATTAATCATTCATTACTCTTCCCAATTATCCAACTTTACACTAATAATGAATCTATAGTACAGTACAGTAATTTGGAAAACTTGTCAAAATATTTTATTTCAAATACTGAGATTAAACAGGGTTGTCTATTGGCACTATGCTTGTTTAATTTATATGTAAACCATTTGGCTGATTCCTGCACAGATTCCATTATGCATTCTCCAAAAATAGAAAACAATCAATGCCTTCTTTTGGCTTACGCAGATGACATTTTCCTCCTCTCCCTCTCAAAAATTTGGATTCAACGTAAATTGGATAAACTTGAAGAGAGTTCAAATTAAAAAATTGAATCATAATTTATTTATATTGTGCTTTTCAGGTGCCAAAGTGCAAATATATAAAAGCACACATCAGTAATAAATAAGGATATAAATATAAACACAGTTAAAAAGACAGCAAAATTGGAATTAATCAAAAGCTGATACAAACAAAAAGCTCTTCAAAGAATCCTTAAAAGGTTCTGTGGACAGGCACTCTCTAATCTGACGAGGTAGAGAATTCCACAGGTTGGAGCCACAAAAGAAAAGGTTCTGGCCCTGGAAGATTGAAGATGAACCATGGGAATCCCTAGCAATTCCTCGTCAGCAGAACAGAGTGGGCGAAAAGGGTGGTAGGGCCGAAGGAGATCTTGCAAGTAGCCCGGTCCCTGTCCGTGTAGGGTCTTATAGGTCAGCAATGCAACCTTGAAGGTAATCCTCCAACGCACCGGCAGCCAGTGTAGTTTGCGCAGAACAGGTGTGATGTGGCAAGTTCTTGGTAACCCAGTCAATAACCTTGCTGCAGCGTTCTGCACCAGCTGCAGGTGGTGGAGTTCTACCCCAGGCAACCCTAGATATAGAGCACTGCAGTAATCTAGATGCAAGGAAACAAAGGTGTGAACCAGCACAGGAAGGACATTGTGTGGAACAAGGTCCTTTATCTGGGCTATATTCCTCAGATGGTAGAAAGAGGACTTGACAATGACTGACACCTGGGACTTAAGTGTCAGCCTGTAGTCAAGTATTATGCCTAGATTCTGCACTTGTTCAGAAGGTCTCAACTGGTTACCCCCTAACACAAGGTCAGAAGGAAACCCAGGAGTCAACTTCTCTGCACAGTGACCAGGGTCCACTATGAGCACTTCAGTCTTGTCTGGATTCAGCCTCAACCAGTTGGCATTCATCCAGTCCTGAATCTCAGCAAGGCAGTTGTTAAAGACCGTGAATGCATCATTCTGTTCGGGTACAAAGGACATATAGAGCTGAGTATCATCTGCATAGCAGTGAAAACTCAGCCCATAATGCCTTATAATGTCTTCCAATGGTAGTATATACACCTTGAACAACATGGAAGAAAGCACAGTGCCCTGCGGCACCCCACAGAGCAGCCCAAAGGGAGCAGAGGAAAAAATTCCTGATACTACCCTCTGAGTTCTGCCCATGAGGAAGGAATGAAACCATCTGAGGACCATCCCAGACAGTCCACAGATCAGCTGCAGGCATTCCAGCAATATCCCATGGTCCATCGTTTCAAACACACAAGCTTAAAATGAAAAGTACATTTAGCAAAAACCAAGATGATGGTATTTGGATTAAAAAAAAACTTAAGTATGCTTCCTAGGGAAAAATAAAACTGAACACATCAAAAAATACACCTCTCTGGGTAATACAATATATTATACAGGAAATTGCATCCATCATATTAATGCACAAGCAAGTAGAGTAAGGATTAAATGCCAGGTACCTCCTCAAGTTTAACAATAAATATGGAGGATGGTCAGTTTTTCTGGCTTTGAAAGCAGCAGAGATGAAACTTTCTCCTATAAGTCTGTATGGGGCAGAGGTGTGGGGATTTCAAGTAATAGACATTGTATTATGTTGTATCCATGACACTCCAGACATTACTACATGGGTTCCCAACCCACCTGATAGGCTACTGATGCACATGTGACCCAGATCAAATTTCTTAGCATACCTGGGTCCCAGGAGTCTCTGTTCTCCAGTTCAACCTTTGCATCTGAAGAGGCAACAAGCACTCCAGAAGTCCCTGTGTGATCAATTAACTGAAGATAGGCCAAAAAAATGTCTTTTTGGCAATAAGATGCGACTCCCACAGCATTTAGTTTTGTTTCAATTCAATTGTGCTTGCTTGGAAGCCAAAAGAAATGTTAATTAAGTAATTGTTTCCAGCTGGAATTTCAGCAGACAGTGCTCAGGTACTTCCTGCCTAATAAATTATGCATCTCAGCAACTGCTGTTGAACTGGTTTGCCCCCTGGGCCTGAGAGAGACAGACAGAAGGAATAAGATGTTTTTTCTACTTGTTTGATATTATTGTCCCTGAACTGTGTTTATGCTGGTAGCATGAAGGGAAAGACTAAAAAGATCGAATTGTTTACTTTCTCTCATCCCAGTATAGCCTTCTGAAATGTACAGGAAGCTAAGATACTGTTTAAAAAACTAGAACACAGTTATTTGTAACAAATTCTGTGAAGTTAGATTGAAAATTGCTCAGGTTTTAATGAAAAAGAGAAGGGATGTGTCTGATGCTGTAGCGAGTGGTTTTGTGCATGCCTGAATTCACTTTTTAAATATTGCACTCAAGCACCCACCCATTAGCTGGTAGTCCTCCCTCCCAAGTGGGGACTCACTCCAAACATAACACTAGAGTACCTGCAGTGTCTTAGGCCTGTTCCTGTGGCCTCCCCTCCCAAGCAGAGCCCACGCGGTCACACTGGGCTTTCCTACACTACCACCGGATCCTCAGGTAGTGCAGGACATGTAATGTGCCTTGAATTGTCCCCATCTCAGTGACTGCATTGGAGCACAAACTGGAGAGCTGACTCCTCTGGGGGGAATACGAGGGAAGTCCCTACCTCAGCGACTGCATTGGGGCATGACCTGGAAAAATGTCCCCTCCTGGGAAATGAAAGGGACAAAAGATCAGGGGTTCAGCTCACTGGGAACTTGGACTTGAGGTCCCTGAATCAGTGACCATTGCCAAGAGAGTAAGAGTGCCACTACTGTTTAAAAAAAAAAAAAGAATGCTGGACTTCTGCATTCAGAGTTTGTGCATGTCTTGTGCTGTGTGGCACCAATGCTAGGGCTCACAGCTACCTAGGGTTGTGCATCGGTCACCATGTTGGTTGGGAGGAACATGAAAAAAACATTCAGCTGCCATTTTAGGCAGGTCTTCATCACACAGCCTGGTTGCCATTTTACTGAGGCGATCCCTATGTATTCGGCCACCATTTTGGGTGACGTAGTAGCGCGGCCACCATTTTAAGACACCCACCACCAGATGGGACTATGACCTCTGGCCAGCAGAGCCCTGCTTCCTGTGTATATTTGAAGTGGCATCTTAGTCTGGCGACCATTTGTTACCTGGCCTCTGCATCGCGCAACAGGCTCCCAATGGCCAGTTCAAAATGTTGCCTGCCAGATTGTGGGCCTAGCATTTGGACCTCACTCATGATTACAGGCAGCAAGTTTTTTGAGGCATTTACACTCACCTCCCCCCCCCCGGGACTGCATTGCGATGCTGCACCCCTAGGCATCATGCCCCACAATCCTCTGAGTTGTTATATAGATAAACTCTTTATATATATAAATATATGTATATACATATAGAAATATATGTGGTAACTGGGTACTTGCAATGCTATTGTACTTCTAGTTGGTTCACAGGTGATTTTACCCCACTGGGTAATATATCTCTAACATTATCCTTCTTTCGTCTCCTAGATGGTGAAGGCCAAGAAGTGCATCTCATGCAGTACCACCTTGATGCCCCATAACCAAGGTCCTCAATGTATAGCCAGCCTACAAGAGGATGAACAGTCGGTGGGGGGCCAACTCCCTAATACCGAGTTGGATGACCAAGGGCCTGGAGCTTCCAGCTGGATGAATCCAGGAGCATTCTTTATCCAAACCCAACAGGCGACAGTGGCAATGATGGAGAGCCAACAAAACTTTATGCTCAAGGTCACAGAAAAGCTAGAATCACTGACAAAAACAAGGTCAACATCCATACCCATACCACCTCTGACTCCAGGTCCAAGCCCCCTTCCCCAGCCAGATAACAATGAGGAACCCCCTACTCCCTCACCAGTTCATGGGGATGATAGTGGGGCACCAGATGATGGTAAGGAGATTGAATTGGGTGACGAGGACGTGGATGTCACACCCGAGACACCGTCACTGACCTCAAAACTTTGTTCCTTTGACTTAATACCAGGCCTCATGCGAGCCATAAACTCTACAATGGGTTTTGACTTAGAAGCTTCCAAGCCAGAGTCCAAACTTGATCCTATGATACAGCAGAACCAGAAGAGCAGGGACACCTTCCCTAGCTGCCCCGCTATTGATGATATCTTCTTAAAAGAGTGGGAGGCGGCAGAGCTGAACCGCATGTCTGAGAAAAGAAACCTGGACAGAATCTATCCAGTAAAGGAGGACAAGGTCAAGTTGTTGTGCACGGCGCCAAGTACAGACCCACAAATCGCAGCACTAAGTAAAAAGAGAGTGCTACCTTGCGGCACCATTTCCCTTAAGGATCCCACTGACAAAAAAATTGAAGAAATGTTAAAGAAACTCTTCAAATTCTCAGGCACAACAGCTACAGCCATGGTCACAGCAGTGTACTCCACCAGGGCACAGATCTGCTGGGTGGAGGAGCTGTTCGAAAAAGCTGACCCCAAGTCCAAGGAGGCAGAACTGCTGGAATGTACCTTCAACATAGCTAAGTATGGGATATGGGACATGGCAGTAGATACCCTAAAACTAAAAGCCCGGTCTGCTGCCCTGGCAAACAGAGCCAGACAAGCCCTATGACTCAAACTTTGGGAAGCAGACAATGAGTCAAAGAACCTTTTACAGAACCTGCCTCTGAAAGGGGACAATGTGTTCGGTGAGGGCCTTAAAGAATTTCTGAAGCAAAAGGAAGAGGGCAAGGATCTTGCTAAAGACAACCAGAGTCACTTACCTGCCATCTGCACGGCACATATTTAGGGGAAATAACCAGTTTCAGCAGAACAGAAGGCAAAATTACTCAAACAATTCCTTTCGGGGTAGAGGCCACAACAACAGCAGCTTCCATGGCGCTTCACAAGGTGGCTACTCAGCACCCAGAGGTAGGAACCCGTGCTTCGGAGGCTGAGGCAGAGGTGGAAAGCCAAAGCAGTACTGAATATTCCCCTCCAACATCCCTGTTACCAATTCAACATTTTCCCTATCCCTTGTAGGCCAGAGACTGATGTTATTTCACCAGCAATGGCAACAGACAACATCAGACAAATGGGTCCTGAAGATCATATCCCAAGGTTACTCTATCAAGTTTTTAAGCAAACCTTGCAGGGACAGAGTGGTACTCTCCCACATAGCACAAAAGAGAACCGCCACCTACCAGGTCCAGGAGAATCATCAGAGACCTACTGCAGAACAACACAATTTGGCTGGTTCCAGACTCCAAGGCTGGCACAGGAGTCTATTCCATCTTCTTTCTGGTTCCCAAGAAGAACGGAGACCTCAGACCAATTCTGGATCTGAAATTTCTGAACCGCCTCATATCCACCCCACGGTTTAAGATGGAGACCCTTCGGTTGACCCTGAGGAACATACGGGTGGGGGACTACCTTTCATCTGTGGACCTGAAGGATGCGTAAACACACATCCCAATCAGACCCAGCGACCAGCGATTCCTCTGATACCACATACTGGGCCAGCACTACCAGTATCAGGCCCTACCATTCAGACTAACCTTGGCACCCAGGGTGTTCACAAATGTGTCCATTGTTTTAGCAGCCTGACTATGGGAACAGGGAGTGACTATTATTCCTTACTTGGATGACTGGCTGATACGGGCATGCAGCAGCATCCAATCTCAAAGGGACACAGACTTGGTTCTGTCGGCCTTGTCCCAACATGGTTGGGTGGTCAACTGGGAGAAAAGCTCCTTATGACCATCACAGCACATAGAGCACTTCAGAGCAGAGATGGACACAGCTGAAGGGATGGCAAGACCCTCAAAACAATGGATCAACACAGTGATATCAGTAGTTCAGACACTGCATTCCACAGCCAAGCAGACCATTGGCCAAGCGGCACCAGTCCTCGGCTGCATGGCATCCTGTCTAGACTTGTTTCCTTGGGCAAGGTGGAATATGAGCTCCCTACAGAACTGCATACTCCAGCAAGGCTCACCATCAGAAGACAACCTCAACAAGGTCGTCTACCTGCCAAGAAAGATCAAGGATGCTCTAGGGTGGTGGACACACCGCCAGAACCTCAAAAGGGGCTGCTCACTGGAGCTACCAGGTGACAGTGGAGACCGACGCCAGTCTACTTGGTTGGGGAGCATGCATGTGCGATTACACAGCGCAGGGCAAATGGACGATGGCAGAGGCATGACTGACCATCAATGTCCTAGAAATGAGGGTGGTATTCCATGCTCTGAGAGTGTTCAGGGACAGCATCACTGGCTGGGTGGTCTTAATAAAATCAGACAACCAAGTCATGGTTGTATACATGGCAAAACAGGGTGGAACATGCAGCAAGGCCATGCTCAGAGAAGCTACCAAGGTGTTAAACTGGGCCCAAGCCAAACTTACTTACCTCCACGCTGTACACCTGGTGGTAAAGCTGAATGTCAGAGCAGACTGGCTAAGCAGACAGCAGGTGCACCCGGGGGAGTGGCAGCTCCACCCAGATTTATTCACCATGATACAAAGGAGGTGGGGTCGAGTACCAATGGATCTGATGGCATCCAAGGTGAATGCACAGGTCAAGGCTTACTTCTCTCGATACAGAGAGAGATAGGCCATGGGAACAGATGCCTTGTCTCAGACATGGAACCAGGAATGGTCATATATCCCCCCCACCGATTCCACAGGTGCTGGCGAAGGTCAGGATATCTCAACTACAGATCATTCTGATCATGTCTTACTGGCCAAGAAGGCTGTGGTTTGCCTCAACAGTATCCATGACACTGGACAGATAGGCTGTCCCACACCAGAAGGACATGCTGTTCCAGGGACCAGTCCTTCACCCAGCCCCTCATATCCTGAAGCTGTCAGCCTGGCTCCTGAGAGGCAGAGACTGTTAACTGCTGGGCACCATGAGTCAGTCATTTCAACCATCCTACAATCCAGGAAGTCTTCCACCACAGTCACCTACAGCAGGCAGTGGAACATTTTCATCAAGACACCTCGACCCCATGCAGGTGGACATATCTGTGATACTTCTGTATCTGCAGCAGGGCCTAGACAAGGGGCTATCCACTTCTTCCCTATGGGTACAGCTGTCAGCCATAGGAGTGGCCAGGGGGAGGGTCAGACTTTTGCAGCCCAGTGCTCTCTCAGATGCCATCAGGTTCCTTAGGGCAGCACAGAATATTCACCCTCACATATGGACACCAGTGGCACCATGGGACTTGACCATGATGCTCGATTACCTAGGAAAGGGCACGTTTGAACCGGGGTGCCAGTCTCCACTTTACTGGTTGGGGTTAAAAACCTGTTTCCTGGTAGCAATCTGCTCCACCCACAGAATTAGTGAACTAGGAGCCCCTGTCATGCAAAGAGCTCTACACCATTTTCATTGCCCAAGTGGTAGTTATGAAAACAATACCAGCCTTTCCCCCAAAAGTTATGTCCACGTTCCATATGGCTCAAACCCTAGAGTTACTGACATTCCACACACAGCTGCAGCACAGTGAGACGGGAACCCCTCACCCCAGATGTAGGGAGTATCGTATCACAGTACATTACACAGACACAGACAATCCACAGATCTGAAAGGCTCGTCATCATAGCTCAGGGCCACAAGCAATGAATGGCTGCCTCAAAGACCACCATCCTAGCTGGTTAAAGAGGATGATACAGGAGGCATACAAAGCTAATGGCATTACGCCTCCAGAGGGGTTAAAAGCCCATTCAACAAGGGCAGTGGCCGCCTCCTGGGTGGAAAGAGCCAGTGTGTGCATGGAGGACATATGTAGAGTGGCGACATGGACTTCTGTCCACACTTTCACAAAACATTATAGACTTGAGACTCTATACAGACAAAGGACTGAGTTTGCCAGAAAAATTTTATCTTCAGCGTGTTACAGAAGCTACCCGTCATATCGCTCTGTCCCGCCCTGATGGAGATTTTGAACTGCTTATTTTAAGTAACCCATCAGGTAATGTCTGGAGTGTCATGGATACAACATAACACAATGGATGTTGACTCACCTGGTAAAGGTGATTATGTTAGTTGTATCCATGACACTCCATGACCCACCCCTCAGGGCAGTCACTGTGGAGATCTTCACGCTGCATATATGACAGTTAACATACTTGGTGTAATTTGAAGTTATTATAGTTGGTTCTGAACTCATGACCATTGCAGTCAGTATCATTAGGTTGCCAAATTAGAATTGTAACCATAAAGAATAAACTAAGGTAATGGTTATACTAGTGTTTGGCCCTCCTTTTGTGTTTATACGATATATGTATTTTAATATATGGGGTAAAGATGGGAGTCACAGGAAGAATGTTTTTGGCCTAAAGCATTTGTATTTCAGCTATGGAAGAATCAAACTGGAGAACAGAGACCCCTGGGACCTAGGTATGCTGAGAAATTTGATCTGGGTCACATGTGCATCAGTAGCCTATCAAGTGGGTTGGGAACCCATGAGGTAATGTCTGGAGTGTCATGGACACAACTAACACAATCACCTTTATCAGGTGAGTAAACACCTATTATTGAAAGACCATTTAACACATATTACAAAGCCCTCTTAAAAATTCCCCTAACTAACCCAAACTGTGTGGTTCATGCAGAACTAGGCAGACTTACCAATTAAAATATTGATTTTACTAAGATTAGTTCTACATTGGCTAAGAATAATAAATATAAAAAACACTCTGCCAACTCTATGAGCATTAAAGGAAAAAAGTTACAATGGATGAAAAGAGATTTATCATGTCCCTGGCTGTGTTTCCTAATAAATAAATTAACTTCCATCCAATCTGAATCACTGTGGCTGCTTTCACTTAAAGGGATAATAATCTCACAAAAATATGAAAAAAGAATAAAACAAAGTCTTTTTGACAAAGCCATTCAACTGGACCTTGAAGCTGTGGGTATTCTTAAAGTAGCCCAATGGTTGTCACAAAATAAAAAATTGCAATTTTAGAGTTCTATTTGACATTACCAATTAGAACTGTGGGTATTCTTATAAAAAACTAATAACAAGGGCTAGATTCAGGTTCCTACCCACTAAGAATATTATATATACTGTATATGAAGGAAGGAGATTTGAGGAACAACTTACAGTATGTCTATGTACTGTAATAAAGGACACACTGAAACCCTTGCTGATGTGATATTATTTTGCCCTCTGTACAACAAATGGAGGAAGGCATACATAGAGAGATTTCTACAACCTCATGCAAACAATTTGGGAGATGGATTATTCATACTCTTGTACCCAATGGATACTAGACAAGCCATTATTTGGGTGAATTCATAAAGGAACTAATAAAATGTAGGAAATCAGCCATTATGGTATGATAGTTTCAGCTATAATCTTGGTTGAGAAAGAGGAAATCACAGATTAAGTCCAATATATTCTTACTCAAATAGTGAAAAACAGACACATTTGAACATTACTGTGAAATTATGTGGAGATGTGCATTGATACATGTAGAATGAGCAACTGCAGCTCATCTTCTGTAAAAGTGACATTTCTAAGAACGTATTCAGACAAAATGTATAACTGTCGACAAAACTGTTGAACAATTTTATAATTAGTGCGAAATACTAAAAAATTTTTTTTTTTAAGTATATGTCCTGGGATACTAATGTATATGTCTGTGTGTGTATAGTTTAATACATTTTTAAAACTTTGTAATGACTTGTTTTTCTTCTTGTTGAACAAATAAACTTTATAACTGGTAACTGCATTGCCACCTGTGATCACCCATGTGTCATAATTATCGCTGAGAACTGTACCCTCCCTCCCTTCCTGGAGGAGAGCATCCTCTAGGATGCTCAGTCCTTCTTCCCTTCGTTGGACCCGAGTAACCTTGGCTCATTCTCAAACCCTGTTCACAAGTATCAATCAGCAGAATTTCTAAAATGTGTTATAACAAAGCAATGGAAATAAGAGGAATGCATACAGGAGGAAGAAAGGAAAAGATAGAAGGAAGATGTGGTAGCTGGGTAGGAGGCAAAAACAGACTTTGGAGAGAGAGAGATATCACAGTAAATTAGGCACCACGAAACAAACGAGGGAATAGAAAACTTCAAGTAGAGGGAGCAGTGGTGTGTTGAGGACAGTTAAGGAATGAAGGAGTGGAAGGACAGGATCCAGTCTAGCCAAGGCAGATTTGATTGCAGCACTGGACATCCCATCAGCTTTGTAAAACATCTGAAGGATCATCTTAAGGGTGATCTCCCAAAAGACAGGGAATGGAAGGCTGTGTTTTTTACAATATAGTGCTCCAAATTTGCGGATGAACTTCTTATGAATGGCATCAGTGCAGCTGGAGAAATTAAGGCTTCTATCGGCCACACACCATGTTACTTAAAATGGGTAACTTCTTCAAGGGGGGATGGTAATCCAATGTCCTGAAAACAGGGGTTGCGTGGAGCCTGTCAAGACATTTGCTACTGCCAATGGTCATGGAGTTCATTTTTTAGCATCGAGCAACAGCTTATTTGAGTAGAAATAGCACTGCACATTTATGAAGTCACATTGTAAGTAAAGTCCAGCTTAAGTATGGAGGCGCGGAAAGCAACAAGTACTATTGGTATGTCATCCGCATACATGTGGATATATGAGGAGACACATACTGAGGGAAGGCATTAAAGAAGATGGAAACAGGACTGAGTTCAAGAATAGAGTGCTAGGGACTTCTTAAGTATATTGTTCTCAAAAACATCTTTAACAATTGTTAAACATTTTTTAAAACACTTAGTTTGTCTTTAACAGGCGAAAGAAAGCACTTGGATTTACAAATGTAACAGTGTAAAACCCATAGTCCTGAACAACCAGTGGGACCTCAAACCTTTCTTAAAGAAATGAAATGCTGCTCTGTCCCACTCCTGCTTTCAACTGATTTCACCATATGCCAATATTAAGAAATTAAATTTGAGCAAAGTGCTGCTTTTTTGTTATTATGGTTTATAATCTGAACTAGTGTTAATATTTCTCTCTCCCTTTCTCTTCCAGAATTCTATCCCAACCACTGGGACAGGTTTTCTCATCCTGCATAACGGTTGCCATGTCTGAAATGCTTCCTAGGATTGTTTTGATACTTAATGGATGGTGGGGTCCCTTATATGGATGTCATGTTTTCAAAATAAGGTTGACCAGGTTTGAGGTTTCCTTTCCCTTTGCTTTTATTTCTGACATTTTTCTGTTCCCCATTAAAGACAAATTAAGTGTTTTAAAAAAATGTTCAACAATTGTTAAAGATGTTTTTGAGAAAAATATACTTTTAAAAATGATAATGTTTGTGCTTATTAGCAGCTTTGTTTTCATCATTCACCATGACAGTTTGATCACTTTTTGTATACACATGTGTCTGTTAAAGCAATGAAGTTGTTTTGGCTTCACCTCTTTTCATGAATATTCATGTTGTGCTAAGTTGAAAAACAAAGCACTTTCTCACTGACCACACCCCTGAGGAAAACTCTGGCATGAGTCAAGCGCTGGGTCACCTTGGTAGCTCAGTAAGTTACTGTTAGACTGTGGTAGCATCCTAATTTTGTACCACAATAAATGGACTGATTGCTCATTACCTGCCAGTCTTATGTGCCACTATTGTACTTGGTTCGTCAGTATTTGGGATTGGCCACCCTTGTTGTGATGAGCACTGGCCCTGCATTGCCTGGACACAAACACACCTACTTGGATTTCCAGACTTCTGAAGTAACAGGAAGGGAGTGGGGGAGAGGGTGTCACCTAACTGGACTGACTGATATACCTGTCAAACAGGTAGGAGGTAAACAACTGACCTATGGCAGACAAATCTGCCCCCATGTACTGTCAAGTAGAAGGAGAATAGGAAACAATGTTGAAAGCATTTACAAGGTTGTCAAAGAGTGCAGCAGTGAAAAGCCCCTAATTCATCCTCTTCAGGACAAAGTCGGTGAGCTTAGGAGGGAGGAGACTGTGAGACGGGTTCTGGAGAAGCTAGACTAGAAGGGGCAGAATAAAAAGAGGAGTTAAGGAAGAAGAAGAAGAGGTGGGATGAGACAAGTTTTTACACACTTTTTGCAACAGCAGGGAGAAGAGGAATGCAGTGGTGGTTTCCTGGGGAGATGGGGTTGCCTCTTTTGTGGAGAAGGGTGGACAATGACACACATCTATGCTCCCCAGATCTGCTACTGTAGTAGGGATTTAGAGATTGAAAAGCAGATAGAGTAGCATCAAGGGAATCAACAAAGTCCAAGAGGGTAGCATCTTTCAGAAAAAGAGATGTGCAAGAACAAGGGGGCACAATTTGAAGACAGAAGGGGGACAGCTCAGAGGTAATGTGAGGAAGTATTTCTTCACAGAGAGGGTTATAGATGCATGGAACGGCCTTCCTGAGGAGGTCATAGAGTCAAAAACAGTGTGGGAATTCAAGAATGCATGGGACAGACATAAGGCAATTTTAGTGGGGGGTAGGAGGAAGTAGGCTGTTGGTTAACTAGGATCTGCAGCTTATCCATTAGGTAGGGAAATGGGCAGACTAGGTAAGCCAAGCGAGCCTTATCTGCCATCAAATTCTATGTTTCTATCTATGGGTCAACAGCAATACCTTCAAAGTGATTTCTCCTTGAATTCAGTTTGTTCTCAATGTTTTTTTATCACTTTCCATAAAGTAGCACACTTGTATGGGATAATACACTACCTTAAATATGTAAAATGAATTTGCTTTGTCACATGTAATGCATGAACAATTTCATTGCAATTCTTAGCACTCGTTTGTGTGACATGCTATAACCACCATCACTCACCCTGTGCTAAAGTTGTTCACTGGGCCATTTTTGCCTTTTACACCACATGGCTGAATAAATCCTGTTGCCTATCTGCAGCGGTCTGTATGTCTGTGATTTTGTGCCTATTTTGGTGTTTTTGCCATTCTGAAAACAACTTGTTGAAATACAGGTATCAGTCTTGAAACAATGTTTGAGAACATTACCTGCTGGGTGTGCATGTAAATAAGCAGAAAAGGCTTTACTAGACTTTTCCCCCATAAAGATAATGTGCTACAGGCAGGAATGCCAGGCTGTTCCTCATTCCTCTTGAGCCTACAATGTGTGCTGATGCTGACTAATGTGTGACATCAGGTGGCTTGTGTGCATGGGCACACATACTGGGTTGCTGTACAACCCACACACACACGCTGGGGAAGCGGACTTGCAGGCTTGCATGGCAGGCTCAACAGCCAACGTGGGAGTAGAACACTAGTGCTTACTCACAGATTTGTCCAATGTGGGAAATGCTCTGTGTTTGGTCAAACAAGTAGGAAAGATGTTTATGAACATCTGCATTACAGTGCTAAATACAATATTAAGCAACATCTCAAATGTGATACTGCAGGAATAGTATATCTTCTGAGGTATCCACGTGATAACATTTTTATTGGTAAAATTATGAGCCCACTAAAAATCATAATATTAGAACACAAGGGTTCTATCAGACATAATGATAAAAGGGCGCTGGTTGCAAAACATTTGAAATTGCAGGGACATATGGGAGCACACCTCAGATTTCGGGATCTGGAGGTAGTAGAACCACTATCAAGGGGTGGAGATCACAACAAACTATTAGAAAAAGCAGAGATGTGATAGATATACAAAAGGATGCACTTAATCCAGTTTTGGGATGAACAGGAACACTTAGTGGCAAGCATACTGGTGATTTTGTATATAGTTCAGTATTATAGGGAGATGCCTGCTGGACAAATGTATGGGTGCCTGATAATGACAAGGAAGTGTACTGGAATTAAAAATTAGGCTCCCCCACTAGTCTCAAAGCTCGAATTCCCTCAGCAGAAATTTCCTGTGACTGTAGGCAATTCCAAAATTTATAGGCAAACTGGTAAACAGATAAACTGGTAATATTAGAAAGTAATGGTTCTATCAATATAATGTTACACGATAATGTTCAGTTTGCTAAACCTATGTGCACTAGAGTAAATGCAGAATGATGTCTGCATCTGTGAATTAATGGACAAAACTGATGTACCAACAATACAGTTTAAAAAAACACTCGTACAAGAGACAGAACTGACAGACAAGAATTTCAAGTCTAAATTGTGAAACTAAATGAAGCAATTGTCACATGATCTGGGGGTAAGCACTAGAGCTTTGCTCCCACTCTGGATGCTGAGCCTGCAATGCAAGCCCACATGCTGACTTCCCCAGTGTGTGTGTGGGTTGACAGCAATCACAGCGTGTCCACCCATGCAAGAGTGCCAGCTGACATTACGTCAGTCAGTATTGGTACACACAGCAGGCTCAAGGGGAACCAGGAACAACCTGGCATTCCTGCCAGCAGTGCACAAGCTTAAGGGAGTAAAGAAAACCCTGGTAAGATGCCTTTTCAACTTATTAAGAAGCAAACTTGGCAGAGAATGTTATTAAACATTGTTTCAAGACTAATTACTGTATTTCAACATATTGTATTTAGAATGGCAAACAAAACCTCCAAAATAAGCACATATTCACAATCTTGCAAATGTCTCTGTAAAACCAAAAGATATTTGCAGACAGGAAGTAGGCTTTATTCCCGCCGTAGGGCTTAAAAGACAAAATAAAAATAGCTGAGTAAACAGTATCAGCCCTGGGTGAATGGTGGTGGTCAGAGAATGTCACACCAATAAGTGAAAAGAATATTGGTGAAATTGTTCATGTGTGAAATGTACTGTATACAGACTGCCAGCACAGGGAGTGCAGTTAGATAAGGCACTAGGGGAAGCCATTAGCAGGACGGCAAACAAGGGGGAGGTGCTGCTAGTTGGGACTTCAACCTGCCAGATATGGATTGAAGCTTTCCAGCTTCAGCTTTGGCAAGGAGCAAGGACCATCCATGACTCTCTACAAGGTCATTTCTCAGGCAGCTGGCCAGCAAATCTACCAGGGATAGGGCAGTGCTGGATCTGTTGTTTACAACAGGTACAGCACTGTAGATGTTACCTCACAGTGTGGTTCAAAATTAAGATGGTAGCGGAGACAAACCACACCAGTCCTGGACTGTAGGATGGCTGATTCTAAAGGAATGTGAGGGTGCCTCAGAAACTGCATAGTAGGGGATGATTGCCATGGAGGGGTAGAGGAGCACTGGAGAAAAATAAGGAAGAGCATAAGTAAGTCAACCAGCCTCTGAGTGAAAGTAGTGAGCACAAGCAAAAAAATACTGTTATGGAATTCCAGAGAAGTGGCCATGATGGTGAAGGAATAAAGGGTGGCATTCAGTAAGTACAAAGAAACACAGAGGGGCGAAGACATGGAAATGTTCCATGTAAAGCTTGAAAGGGAACACCGCTTCACCACAACAACCTGCGCCAGATAATAAATTACCAGACAGTCAGAAAAAGGATTACCAGTACCAGGTTTCAGGATCACTTAAAAAATCTTTTATTAGTGTATAAAAAACATTTTGCGGTGCACACACATCCCTGACCAGGTTCGCTCCTGGCTTTCTCAAAGGGACCAAAGCCAGGAACGAAACTGGTCAGGGATGTTTGTGCACTGCAAAATGTTTTTTGTACACTAATAAAGGTTTTTTTGAGTCATCCTGGAACCTGGTGCCAGTATTCCTTTTGCTGACTGTGTGCCAAGTAAAACAGAGGGAAGCAGGTAAGGCAGTGAGGGGTAGGAAGGCGAAGACAAAGGAAAGGATACCCAGAGGGTAGCTAAACAGACTAAGACTTTCTTCAGGTGCATAAGTGGGAGGAAGAAGAAAGCAAAAAGTGAGATAGTAGTGAGGATAAGAAGGACAACAGAGGGAGATTGTGCAGAAGACGATCAAGAAAAAGCTGACATCAGGAACAGGTACTTTTGTTCAGTCTTCACAGTGGAAGGAGGGGGGACAAACCACAAGGGAGCAGCAGGAAGGATAGGAGGGAGGTAGACACAAGTCTTTTTTCAGAGCAAGGAGTCCTGAAGGGACTTGCAGCTCTGAAAGTGGACAAAGCTATGGGGCAGGATGGGATACATCGAAGACTATTAAAGGGACTCAAGGAAGTACTTGCTGCACCACTGATGACCTTATTTAACAGCTCATTGGAAGCAGGTACAGTTCCAGAGGACTGGAGGAGAGAAGACGTGGTCCTGCTCCATAACAGTGGCAGAAGGGAGGAGGCTAGCAATTATAGGTCAGTCAGTCTTACATCAGTGATGGGGAAATTAATGCAAACCCTATTAAAGGAAAGGTTAGTAGAGGCTCTTTAATCCTTGGGATATTCAAGGAGTGGTCAAGGGCATGGTAGCTGGGTTCAAAGCCAAAAAGTGCAAAATCATGCCCCTAAGACATAGGAACCCAGGAGCTGAGAATAGGATGGGGGGGGGTACTGACAGTAACTAAGCAGGAAAGGGACCTTTGTGTTATCATATCTGATGACCTCAAACTGGCAGGGCAGTCTGACAAAGTAGTGGGTAAGATCAGTGGGATACTGGGATGCATATGGTGATGTATCACCAGCAGGAGGTGGGAGATGGTGTTACCACTGTATCACTGTCTGGTGAGACCATACCTGGAGTATTGTGCTCTGTTCTGGAGGCCACACCTCAGAATGAACATAGATAGAGTGGAAGCAGTCCAGAGAGGGGCAGTTAAAATGATGCAGAGGCTACATCAAAAGCCCTACAATGAGAAAATGAGGGATCTCAACATGTACACCCTAGACGACAGGAGAGTGAGGGAGGATAAGATAAAGACCTACAAGTACCTCGTAAGAATGAACAAGGCACAGGAGGGTAATCTCTTTCTAAGGAGAAAGAATACCAGGATCAGACATTATGTGATGAAGCTGGAAGGGGAAGGGAAGCTTAAGAGGGATGTGAAGAAGAAGTACTTCACTGAAAGAGTGGTGGACACCCAGAACAGACTCCCAGCAGAAGTGATGAAGGTGAAAACAAAAGAGGACTTCAAGCATGCAGGGGGCAGCCATAGTGGAACAGTATTTGTAACTAGGCAGGGAGGAGGGAGGGTCACCTTAGCAGTATTTCAGGATACAGTATAACAAACTGTAGTCATTAAATGTATCTAGGATGATGCCAGTTTAATAAAGTGGAGATGATCAGAGGAGAGAATTCAGTTTATAAGGAAGTGGTTAGAGGAGCTGGAGTTGAGGAAGGTGGGCTTGGGGATGAGTTGTGTGAGCTAGAATGTTTGAATTAATTGGGCCAGGTTTTTTTTGCAGGCAGATGGGGAGAGACCATTGGTACAGAGGTCCA
Organism: Neoceratodus forsteri; assembly: GCA_016271365.2. Lineage (NCBI taxonomy): Eukaryota > Metazoa > Chordata > Ceratodontiformes > Ceratodontidae > Neoceratodus > Neoceratodus forsteri. The sequence continues at coordinate 1,292,078,686 of CM028130.1, forward strand.
CAAGGAACTGAAGCTCACCAGCAGAGGAGAAAGGGATCAGGAGGTCAAGAAGGAAGTCAGAGCTGGCACCAGGGTGGAAGTGAACACTCCTGATAAATACCTGGAGGGTTGAGAGGAAGGACAGTTTGCACCAGAGAAATTGATGAGAAGAGAGAGTAAGAGAGCACTGTAAAAGGCGATGTCACAATTAAAGTTCAGCCAAACATACAAGGCTGTACAACCAAGCTAACTACAGTTCAGCCTATGGGCAACAAAACCAGTGAAGGAGACATCTATTTATTTTATTTTATTTTGGACATTACACCTTTGAGTTCAGGAGCTCAAGCAGTGCAAACAATAGAATACCTAAGGGTAGAGTACAGTGGGCAGCTCCAGGGGAGCATTGTCATGGTAATACAAGGCTCTAGATGAGAAATACATACAGTATACAAATAACTGTGAATAGAGTACAGCAGACTGTTCCAGAGGAGTGAATTGTCTTGGAGTTAAATGGATTCAACAGTAGTCATTAACAGAACTTGGTTATTTCATAGACATTTAAGGCACTACATTGATAACAGAATACATTTTAGATACTGAGTGCAGAAAACAAAATAGCCAGGTAGCTGCTAGTTAGGATAAGATCACAACAGGGCCCGAGTGCTAGTTCATTTTTTAGTTCTCCTTTGAACTGACTCAGTTTGGAAAGCTTAAACAGTGTTCCCGGGAGCTCATTCAATCATCGAGGAGCTCTGAAGGCAAAGGAATGCTGGGCCTGGCTTGCTCTGCATAAAGGCATGCTGAGTGTATTCCTTTCCATACTCCTTGTAATGTAGTGGTTGTCCTTCGGAAGCAGAAGATTTTGTAAGGTGGCGGGGGGGGGGAGACCCATGAGCATCTTTCTCCCAGTTAGGCAGATCTGGTACTTGATTCTGACTTGCAATGAGAGCAAGTTGGTTCATGTATATATAGTGTACATGTGTGGGTTACTTGGTCTGGCCCTAGAGTGAATCCATGAGCCTTGTTTAGTACTAACCTGACTCTACTGAGGACTGTGTCATTGACTGCGCTGCATACTGATAGGCCAATGTGAATTACTGGGAGTATAGAGATAGTTACTACCATTCATTTAGCTGTCGGGGTGAGGTAGTGTCTATGTTTAAAACAGTACCCCTAATCTTAATTAACAGCTTTTACTACTTTATCCCCATGAGGGGCAAAATAAACTGAGTCATCAAGTGTGACTGCTAGGTACTTAAAGGCGATGACTTGTTTTAGTGGCTCTCCTTTATTGTTTAAGATGATGAGTGGGGAGGTCTTTCTCCTCACTATCGGACCAGCAAACAGCATGGGGTTTGTCTTTTTATAGTTTATCAGCAGATTACTTTGACTGAACCATTTCTCAAGAGCTTCAAAGCTACTTTGAAGTCCATCAGAGATTGACCCTTGCTACTGGCTACTGGTGAAGATGACCGCATCATCTTAATACTGAATCACTTTTGAGGGGCAGGCTGATGGAATTGAATTTACAAATAGCCCAAATAGTAGGGGCCCCAGGATGGATCCTTGTGGCACTCCTATTGAGACATTTCTGAATTCAGATAATGTTTCATTGATTTTTATTCTTTGAGACCTGTGGGAAAGATAGCTGCTGAGCCAGGAGATAGTGTCCAGAGAGAGACCAAGTGTGTGACATTTGGAGAGGAGAATTGAGTGGCTGACCAGGTCGAAAGCTTTTTTTAGGTCAATATAGAAGGATCCCACCAGTTCTCCACTGTTCAGTGCCTCATGTATATAACTGGTGTACTCAATCAGAGCAGTGTTTGTGGTATGTAATTTCCTAAAACTGTGTTGCTGAGGGCACTGGCTATTGTATTTGCATAGGTGTTTGGTCAGTTGGTCAGAAACTATCCTCTCCAGGGCCTTAGATAGAGGAGAGAGAGGATGGATATAGATCTATAGTTGGTTACTAGGGTAGGGTTTCCCCCTTTATGGACAGGGATGATCAGTGCAGTTTTCCAAATTCCTGGGAATTGGGCGTAGTGGAGGGAGAAGTTGAAGATTTTGGTTAGTGGCAGTTCATGTTCATCTAGGGTCAGGGCTATCATTTTCATGTCTACTGTGTCACTGCCCAGTCTTGTTTTCCCCAGTACCCGCTTTACATATTTTATTGTGTCAGCTTTGGAGATGGGACTGAAGTACAACTGTGGGATGTTGGGGCTATGAGAGGAAGCTGCATAAGTAGGATCACTTTGATTGTGGGGGTCAACTGCCATGGAGGAAGCATTAGTAGTAGAATGGAACTGAGATTTGTAAAAGCATTATTAAAGATCTTAGCAATCTCGTCTGGGTCCTGGGTGGTGGTTCCTTGGTTACTGAGTACCACTGGCTGGGATTTGTCATTGCTACCCAGGAGATCTTTTAGGTTCTCCCAGAACCTATTACCATCTCCCCAGCTACTGTCCTGATTTTCTTTGAAGTAGGCTGATTTGGCCAGCCTTATGCCCCAATGCATCTATTTCTAGTGGCCCCATACTTTTCTAAGTCCCCTTGTGTCCCAGTGGCTCTGGCTCGATATCACAGGTTATCCCTTACTAGTATCTGGGCCAGTAGAGTTGGAGTGACACAGCTGCTACTTGTTCCTCAGACCTTGCTTTTTTTTTGAGGGGGCAAATAGGTCACAGGCTTTGGTGAACTGTCTGATGAAGTAGTCCAAGGCTATGTCAATGTCTGGTATGGAGTTTAGGTAGCTTCAATCCACTTGGGCAAGGTGGGCTTTGAAATCTGCCAGTTTTCCTTTGTGGAGTACTCTACTAGTTATCAATTTGGGGGGGGGGTGTTTTGTTGGGTTTATTTGACCAGGTATATATCATGGGGGAAGAGCCACTTAAGGTGTCTGGGAGGACAGAGATCTCAGTGATCCCGTCAGCGTTTGTGGTTAGGATCCAGTCTATTAGTATGCTGGTACCTGTTCTCTAGTTGGTCCTGATGCAGTCCTTAACTACTTGTGTGAGGCAGAGCTGTGTTACCAGATCTCTGAGTGCTGCACTATCATTAGTAAGCCAGTTAGTGTTGAAATCCCACATAACAATCATTTCCCACTTATGGGTCATCTGTCAGAGCACCTGATGAATGCTTCTAGGCCAGCTCTATGTCTACCAGGGGTTATGTAAACAGTCATTAGGGCTAGGGTTTTACCGCCCCTTGCCTACCAGCAGCTTTACTGCCAGACATTCACAATGCCACTAGTGGTACTGTCCAGCTGCATTTTGTGTCCCTGTAAGCTGGAGTTTAGGTAGAGTAGACATCCACCGCACCATTTACCCTGTCAGTCCTGCCTAATCACATTGTAGCCATCCAGAGTGATGGCAGTGTCAGGGATTTTGTGGTTAAGCCAAGTTTCTGTGAGAGAGATGATATCAGATCTCACTTGTGTCACCCATGCTTCAAATTGTATGACCTTAGGCAGTAGGCTGCCTATGTTAATTGAGGCAATTCTTAGGTGTCTATGCTGTGCTGTCTCGGTCCCTGCTATGTCGGGTGGACCTGGGTTTGGGTGTATGTTGCCAGAGATGAGCAGTAGGGCAAGCATCAATTTCTTTAGTATATGTATGTTAGACACAGACTGTAATGGTTTGTCGGTTCGCACAGTTGTGTTTAGTGTGTGTTATTCAGCTTGGGAGGCTATGGGGCAGGGGGGCTGGCCAGGCTATGGTGGGGTGAATTGTCTTGGGTGGGTTTGTCCAAGGTAAATAAAGGGGGCTATGCCAACTACCTGAAGGTATGAGTTCCCCTGTTATCCAAGGGCCCAGTTTAGGAGGCTGGGCAAAGACTGGGGGGATTGATAGTGTAGTGGTCATTAACTAGTAAGTCAAGTAAGATTACAGACAGCATAACTATAGCTGAAAGTATGCCTTTCCTGAGGTGCATATTCAGGAGTGGGAAAGCAGAGCTTAGTAATTACCAAATAGCTTAAGTGAAGAAGTTTAATATTTGCAGAATAGAGTTATATAGATTCACTACAGGCAGGGCAGATAGAATTAGAAAGGGGTAACAAACACATCAACCTAACAGCCTATTTGATTACATCATAGAAGATAAGTCCATTGATTGGCTGGGGCAGGCTATGGCTGGGGAGGGACAGGAAGTAGGTAGGTTTAAAGGAAGAGATGGAGGGAGGGTGGTGGGTTCTTTGTTCCTTAGGCTGTAGTATGCTCAGTCATCATTGTTAGAAGCAATAAGAAGCAGTAATTGATACCTAACCAAATGCAACAGCTACAAATCAGGTAAGGACACATAGGTAACCTGTGGCCTTTTCCGCTATGAACAGATTAATCCCCACCAGACAGTGACCACAGGATGAATACTTTTTTTTTATTTTAGTCTTTGGCAACTGGGTAAGGCCCACTAGGCACAAGCTCCTGTTTTCAGGGGCGACCTGAAAGCACTGGGGAGGTTAAGTGACTTGCTCAGAGTCACATAGTATGCAAGTGGAGGTTGTGGGAATCAAACCCAGGTCTGCTGGATGTATTGAGCTCATTCACAGCTCATTACTCTAACCTCTAGGCTATACTGCCAGCCCTGTGTAACTGGAACCCCCCCAAATAAATCAACATCATCATCTATATTAGTGATCCTAGTGGAAAGCCTACGTATGTTTCTGTGCCAATACATTTAGCAGAATCTCGGAGCCACAGATGGAAGAAGCTTCTTTGACCTCCATTTACATTACACTTCAGCAGCTGGTGAAGCCTGTTCAAGACTTGGATTGAAAATGTGATAATTTAATGCCTAGAGTTTCAGCATCGGAAACTTGCAAGAATGCTTGTGAATAGACTGTTCAATGCTCAGAGGCTTCAGTTCTAAAATCGATCGATGCATCAACATTTTTTGTGGGGGTGATGAAATGTATTTCCTTTGTAGTTAACATTTTATTTATTATACCAGGTATTACTGATATCATTTGATAGTGTATTGTGCATTGCTTATAATTCATTGTTAAGTGTATCACTGGTTTTATCTTTGTGCACTTGCTTTATTCATATTGTTACAAATTTAATAAAAAACACTGAATTGGTAAAAAAAATTGGTTGATGCAACAACCATGTTGATAAAAGAAAATACCCTCTTGAGGCAGTGCATAAAAAGTCAAAAACCAGATTAGAGAGAAGAATCTGTGGATAGTGGGGCTGCTCGAGTTGTCTGAGGGGGAAGATGCCCCAACTTTTTCCCGCACACTCCTGCCTGCTATGTTGGGGTTTACTGAAGCTGATCCCCTGTTGCCTCTAGAGAAAGCATACTGTGCAACCCCCCAGTGGGTGGTGGCCAAGTTATCAGCTTCTAGAACTTTTATGGTGGTCTGCACTGGAGTCAGAGACTGGGATAGAGCACTTAAAATGGCTCATCAAAGGGGAACACTGAAATATGGTGAAGATGTTCTGCAGGTGTTTCCTGATCTATCTTACAGTACCTGCCAGCATCTTAAGGTCTTTGATGCAGTACAAGGCAGGCTGTGCAGGTCCCACATCCAGCATCAACTTCTGCTCCCTGCCAAGCTCTGGCTTGTGTGGAATGGACAGCAGCACCTCTTTTCAGATCCCAGGGAAGCAGAGGAATTGGTCTGACGGATCGAGGTGGATATGGAGAAAAATGGAGAACAAGAGGAATCTTCAAAACAAACTTGAATATTTATGGCACAAAGGTTCATTTGGGACTTGTTGGCTTTCTTGGAGCCTTGGAACATGGACTGTGAGTCTTTTTTGCATCCAGTGGACATATTTGTTTATTTGCAACTTTGATGTTTTGGACTCCATTCTTAACTGATATGCTGTCTGCTCTAAATTGTTTGTCCCTTATTTTAAGATAATCGTGTTTGGACTTTTGCCCGGAGTATTAAGCATTTGGATTCAGGGAGACATAGTAACATGGGAGCTGGCACTGTTCTGCACTATCAGACTGCAGATATTTTGTTTGAACTTTAATGCTGGTGATTATGCTTTGCTAGCCTCTACTGTTATCTTTGTATTTAAATAATAGCTTATACAGCCTTTCCTCATTTTGTGATGTTATAGTAGGTATGTATGGGAAATGGGCATGGGAGTTGGGGATTGTTTTATATCTCTACTTTATGTAATAGTGGGGGAATCTATTGACAAGTAGTTATTTTGGTAGTAGGGTAAAATGGATTTCTATCATAGACACACAGAAAGTGATGGCAGATGGGGACCAAAGATCCACCTAGTTTGCCCTGAGTGCTACTCCCCCCCTTAGAATTTTATAGAGACACTCCCCTTATGCCTATCCCAAGCAAATCTGAATTGCATTACTGTTTTGGAGTCAATGACTTCTGCAGGTAGGCTACTCCATGTAGACACCACCCTTTCCATAAAGAAGCAGTTATGCACGTTACCCCAGAACATCCTTTCCCTTAGTCACATTTCATGACCCCTTGTCCTTGTGCAGTTAGTGATCAGAAAGAGTTCCTGGGTGGGGACTCTGTTTATGCCCTTCAGGAACTTGAATGTCTCTATCATGTCATCCCTATCTCTGCACTGCTCCAGTGAGTACATGTTGAGTTGCCGTAATCTGCTTTCATATGGCAATTCATGGAGTCCTTGTACCATTTTTGTTGTCCTTGTCTTCACTCTCTCTAGTCGAGCCATGTCCTTCCTGAGATAAGGCCTCCAGAACTCATGGTGGGGCCTTACCAGGGACTTGTATAGTGGCATGATCACTTCCCTCTTTCTACTTGTGGTGCCCCTTCCTATGCATCCCAGCATCTTTCTTGCTTTTTGCACTGCTTTTTCACATTGTCTGCTCACTTTTAAGTCATCAGAGATGATGACCCCCAAGATCCCATTCTTGTTTGGTGGCTGTTAGCGGCTTCCCTCCCAGATAGTGGACCATCCCTTGGTTGCTCCTGCCCAGATGCATCACTACATTTATTTTTGCATTAAATTTTAATTGTCACATGTTGGATCATTTTTCTAGCTTGAACAGGTCAGTTTTCATTTGTTCCACTCCCTGAGCATCGTCCACTCTGTTGCACATCTTTGAGTAATCTGCAAATAGACTCACCTTCCTGCCCCACCCCCTCAGTGATTTCACTTATGAAAATATTGAAGAGTAAAGGACCCAGGATGGACCCCTGTGGCACCCCGCTGGTCACTCCCCTATCCCCAGATGCTGCCCCATTGATCATCACCGACTGGATCCTCTGACTAAGCCAGCTCCTAACCCATGATACCACTTCCTGTCCCCCTCCTATATGCTTGAGCTTATTTAGTAGCCTTCTGTGTGGAACTGAACCGAAGGCTTTGCTAAAGTCAAGGGAGATAACATCCATGGCCCCCCCGGTCCACTATCTTAGTAACCGAGTCAAAACACTAGATCAGATTAGTCTGGCAGGACCTTCCCACCATGAAGCCATGTTGCCTGCTGTCTGGCTGTCCAGTCTCTTCCAAGAAAGTTAAAATTACATAGAAACATAGAATTTGCTGGCAGATAAGGACCGCTTGGCCCACCCAGTCTGCCCATTTCCCTACCTAATGGATAAGCTGCAGATCCTAGTTAACCAGCAGCCTACTTCTTTCTACCCCCACCCCTTAAAATTGCCTTATGGCTGTCCCATGCATGCTTGAATTCAACCGTTTTTGACTCCACAACCTCCTCCGGAAGGCTGTTCCATGCATCCACAACCCTCTCTGTGAAAAAATACTTCCTTACATTACTTCTGAGCCACCCTCCCATCTTCAAATTGTGCCCCCTTGCTCTTGCACACCTCTTTTTTTGAAAGATGCTACCCTCTTAGACTTTGTTTATACCCTTGAGGTACTTGAAAGTTTCTATTATGTCCCCCCTCTCCCTCCTTTCCTCGAGGCTATACAGATTAAGCTCATTTGGTCTCTCATCATATGTCTTCTGGCGCAGACCCTGCACCATTTTAGTTGCCCTCCTCTGGACAGCTTCCATCTTGTCTCTGTCCTTGCGGAGATTGGGTCTCCAGAACTGCACACAGTACTCCAGATGGGGTCTCACCAGCTGTCTGTACAGAGGGATAACAACTTCCTGTTTTCTACTGGTGATGCCTCTGCCTATGCATTCCAGTATCCCCCAGCCCTCCTTACTGCCCTCTCACATTGCTTGCCTACCTTTAAGTCATCTGATATGACTACCCCCGGGTCCCTTTCCATTTTTGTTGTTGTTAGTATCTCATCCCCCACTGTGTACTCTTCCCCTGGGTTTTTTCCCCAGGTGCATTACCTTGCACTTCTTAGCATTAAATCTAAGCTGCCATACATTTGACCATTTCTATAACCTTGCCAAGTCCCTTCTCATCCTTTCCACCACACCTGGTGCATCTACTCTGTTGCAGATTCTTTCCTTTAGCAGGGTTTCCATCATCTTGCCTACCACCGAGGTGAGGCTGACAGGGTGGTAGTTACCCACCACCTCCCTGCTCCCTCCTTTATGAATGGGAACCACTATTGCTCTTTTCTAGTTTTGTGGAACAATTCCCTCTCTCAGAGATTGGCTAACAAGATCTGCTAGAGGTGATGCCATTTCATCCCTAAGTTCTCTTAGTATGTGTGGGTGGATGCTGTCCAGCCCCATGGCTTTATCTATCATTAGTTTATTAATTTCAGTCTTTACCCTCTCTACTGTGAAAAGGCTTGTGTTTACCCCCCACCCCATGCAATTATGAACTCCTTTAGTGGTGTGTCCATTTCCTTATTATTGAATCCCCTTAATATTCCTTTGGCTGCATGTAATCTTAAAAGTCAGTTTGTTATATTTCATTTGGTATGCCTTCACATGCTATAACTCAGTAGAGGGTGTCTTACTATTTTCCTTTATGGAAATGCAGTATTTGTTAATTGACATATTGCTATTCCTCTGTGTGAGTCTGTCTGTAAGTTTTGCTTGCAAAACCTAATAACCAAATAGTACAAACAAAGCAGAATCTTCCAGGGAGTTCAAGCCATGCTGCCCTGCCCCTCAGTGGTACAGCTGAACCTAACAGCTGCATCCAGAATGTTCATGTCCTCAGGGTTCAATGTTAAGATCACAGCTTTGCCATTACTCCAGTGGGAAAGCACATTACGCATTTGTAAAAACTTCTCACACACATTGGGAGTAATACAGAAAGACAAGAACATCAGGTTGATGCATCTGAATCCAAAGTCAGAGCTGGTCTAACATTGGGAGCAAGCTCTTACCTTAAATATGGATAAAGCTCAGACCCTTGGAGAATGATGGGGGATAGAGGAAGAGAGAGAGGGAGAGAGAAAGAGATAGAAATATACTGGTAGGCAGCAGGGTTGAGCTCAACAATGTTTGAAGCAGAAGCAAACTGGCAATGACCAGCCGATGGGAGTGTGACGTTTTCTCCCAAGAAGGGTGGGTGGGAGGAAGAGGAGTGGAGTAGTGTTGTGGGGGAACAAAGGATATAGATCTCCAAAGGAAGTCAAGGTTGAGAGCAGGAAAAATGAGGAAGTCACTACTGTTTATTTTATTTATTTAAAATTTAACATGGTAAACCCTGAGGGCATCAAATGGCAGTTTTCATGGGACAACTGGAAGTAGAAGTACATAACAAAAAAACACAAACATGATCACAATATAGTAATCCATTAAAACACTTACACATTTAGTTATCCATGCAATATTGTTTCATTTTGTTTATGAATGATTCATAAGTCCTAGACCAAGTAAAATCAGAAGGTAACAATTTCAATAAATCTTTAAAAGAAAAGAAAATGAAGACATGTAAAACTGCCAAGAGGAAATCAAATGGAAATAAAAACAGCGAGATTAAATGAAAACCAGTTCAATACAGATGCAAATCACAATGATGTGTATGCCAGAAACAGTTCAGAACAAATCTGCAAACATTACTTTATAATATGAAATTATGAGTCTGTTCAAAGTCATTTCAGTAGCAGCAGAATATACCAGCAAACCATTATCAATAACTGAAAATATAAGCGACTAAAACAAAAGCTTTTTAGAATTAGAGGAAAGAAAATTATGTATTTTATACAGTTGGCCATTTCTACTATTCACAGTTTTAATTGAAAATTCAATATGGACATTAGAAGATAAAAACTGATCCAAATATAAACCAAGAGTCTTTAAGGAGTCTACCATTTCAACCTTATTATTCTGCTCATCCTGTATAACAACTGAAGAAGGGATAGACAAAACTTTTGGTTTGCTACCAAATACAATGGACTTGGTCTTAGAAAAAATAAGTAACTGTTTCTTAGCAACCATGTTTGAACCAAAAACTAGCCTGATTGTAACATAGAAATAAAGGTTCTATTTGTTTTCATTGAAAAATAAAACAATGCCATCAGCATAAACCAAACTATGTGACTTAAAACCCCAAACTGATAAGTCATTTAAAAAAGTACTAAACATTTAAGGGCCAAAAAACTGAGTGCTGCAGCACTCCAATATTAATTACAGTATGGCTGAATGTGAAAAAACTCCATGAACTAAAACTTTTTTTCTGTTCTATTAATTAAGTTAAATTCTCAAACCAACTTAAAACAGTTTCAGTACATCCCACGTCCCCTAGTTTGGACCAAATCAAAGAGGAAGGGGAGAGGAATGAAGAGGAGTAGGGGGGAGGAGAGTGTAGAGTGTAACATGGAAGGAGGAAGAGAAAGGAAAGGTAACTGAAACATACTAATGACCTAGGGTAGACAGTAAAGGCAAAGGACAGTTGTAAGATTAAAAGGGAGATAAAGGGAGGCATGGTCAACCTGAAGTAAGAAGGAGATGGTAGGGAGGAATAAAAGGCGGAAGAGAGAGAAAGAGATTGAGGAGTAGGGCACAGTAGCCCAAAAGGAAGAAAGAAAGGAGAACAGTAGGTTGGGACTAGTCATAGAGAAGTAGGGGGAAATCAGAGGGAAGGAAAGGGTGGTAGAAGGGGAGTGGGCATTTGAAGCCATGTATGAGTTGAGGGAGGTTCAGGTAGCTAGCAGGGAAGCAGGTTTATACGGAACTGGATTTAAGGGCAGGCAGATATGTTGAGGAAAATTAAGGCCAGCTATGAAAGTAGTGAATTAGGGCAAAGCAACAGAAAAATGAGCAGCACATAAAAGGCAACAAAACACAAATTCTAGGTGTGAGTTAAACAATAAGAAGCTAAACAGTCACCTAATGCAAATTTATAAAATGGGCTACCTAATCCTTCAGACTCCAAGCAACTTCATTGGTTTAAGGATATCACCTGATCATTCATTAATCTTTGATATGCACACATTCTGTTGGCTTCTGTGCCTTCCAATTCAACTGGGGGTGCAGTAATTCATTAGAAACATGTGCCCTGTTGTGAGTTATTGCTTGCATATATCCTTGATGTATTGAACTACAGGGGATGCAAAGAATAACATACTGTGTGAGAGGGTAATGAGGGTTAAGGTATGTAGAATAGACATATGAGTGTTAATTCAAACATCAGTCAATGGCAATAGTCAGAAAAGTTTAAATCTGTGGTAGGTACAGTACAACTACAGGAAATGTATGCCTCGTTCACATGGCCAGAATTTACATTGGCGCCGTGTTGCTCTTTTTGGTCATTCTTCCTGAAATGCTGTGAAGCAGCATTCAGATGGCCTGGCTCTGGAATGCTGTAGGTGCTCCCCAGAAGTTCTGGCATTTCGTGGAGGGTTCCGCTGTTGGGGGGGGGGGCAGTTAAGAGTCTTTGGTAGTGCCAGAAAGATCGTGGATGGGTATTTTGACCCAAGTTTAGCTAAAGGTTGTTTTTGATAGTTTAAACACAACTGAACTCAAGGAAGTGATTCTTTTTAAAAGTGAGGGCTAGAAATTGCAGAAAACATAGTCTCAGAGTCAAGCAGTGACACTGAGCATGTGCGTACGCATACACGCATGCCCAGTGTCATTGCTCTACTCCAAGATGTGTTTTCTCCAATTTCTAGCCCTTGGATTTCAAAAAGAGCCACTTCCCCAAGTTCGGCTATGTTTAAACTATCAAAAACAACCTTTAGTTGAACTCAGGTCTTAAAAATGAGTGGTTCATGCTGCCAAAGCAACCACAAGTGCAGGCCAGGAAAAGCCTGTCACAGTGTTGTGGGTGATGTGGGCTGTTCAGACGGCCACACAAAATGGTGCAAAATGCCCACACCACTACACAATCCCAAGAAAAGAGGGATCAAGATCACAATTAAATGGCAACCCAAAACTGTGGAGTTCAGACATGCGCAGTGGCAACAATCTCACTGCTGTACATCACCAACAACACTGCAGAACTGGCCATGTGAACAGGGCTTTAGGTAGTAGCTACAGTGACTGGGAAATGAGAAAGGCTTACTTATGTAAGGATCATCATTTTAAATAAACTTCAATAAAGACACTGGGTCAGATTTGCAAAGCTCTGGAGGCATGCACGTCTACCTTAAGGGGCTTTATAAAAATGGGTAGCATAAATCTTATTTCCTGATTAGCTAAAACATGTTTGTACCCACTGGATTTGGGGACCACAACCAATGGGTATGAATACATCCTGGCACTAGCCTGCCTCAGTACCCAAAATATCAGTGTGTCCTCTCAAAATCTATACTTCCAAAAATCTGCTATTTTTTCCCTATTTTTACCAATTTGATCAGTCTTTTTTCCTATGCACAGTACCTTGATTTCTCTGACAAAACATTCAAAAACGCTTAGTACTATTTCCCAACTACATATATTTCAGATTTCCCTCCTACTAGCTGGCAAAAGAAAACATCTCCACTAACTGTACCCTGTGATTCACTTACTGACCTGCTCCCCCAACCAACATAACAGAACACTGGTATTCTCTTCATTACTGCTCTAGCACATGGAGTGTGCAGCCAACATACCATGTAATTAGGGGAAGAGTACACAATGTGGGGGGAGGTATTAACAACAACAAAAATGGAAAGGGATCTGGGGTCAGTAATATCAGATGACTTAAAGGTAGACAAGCAATGTGAGAAGGCAGTAAGGAGGGCTGGGGGGATACTGGGACACATAGAGAGAGGCATCACCAGTAGAAAACAGGAAGTTGTTATCCCTTCGTAAAGACAGTCGGTGAGACCCCATCTGGAATACTGCATGCAGTTCTAGAGACCCCATCTCTGCAAGTGCATAGACAGGATAGAGGCAGTCCAGGGGAAGGCAACTAAAATGGTGCATGGTCTGCACCAGAAGTCACATGTAGAGAGACTAAAGGAGCTTAATATGTATACCCTTGAGGAAAAGGGGGGACATGATAGAAACATTTAAGTACCTCGAGAGAATCAAAAAAGTCCAAGAGGGTAGCATCTTTCAGAAAAAGAGATGCGCAAGAAGAAGGGGGCACAATTTGAAGATGGGGGTGGCTCTGGGGCAATGTGAGGAAGTATTTTTTTCCATGGAGAGGGTGGTGGATGCATGGAGCGACCTTCCTGTGGAGGTAATGGGGTCAAAAACAGTGGGGGAATTCAAGAATGCATGGGACAGACATAAAGCAATTCTAGTGGGGGAGGTAGGAGGAAGTATTTTTTTCATGGAGAGGCTAGTGGATGCATGGAGCGACCTTCCTGAGGAGGTAATGGGGTCAAAAACAGTGGGGGAATTCAAGAATGCATGGGACAGACATAAAGCAATTCTAGTAGGGGAGGTAGGAGGAAGTAGGCTGTTGGTTAACTAGGATCTGCAGCGTATCCATTAGGTAGGGAAATGGGCAGACTGGGTGGGCCAAGTAGTCTTTATCTGCCATCAAAGTCCATGTTTCTATCTATCAATTCCTACTCACACTCTCTCTGACTAGCTCACTACCCCACAACTTGCTCTCTGAAGAACTACAGTGTACTATAATGAACAATAATCAGATGGACGTGAATGAGTGGGAGGTATGGTAGGAAAAAACAGTCTCAAGCATGATATCAGCAAGATACAAGACCCTGTACTGCAGTCAGGGAAGTCGGGAAGTTAGAGTGAAGGTGAAATAGCAAGTCTTCTTCTTTCTTCTCAAATATCTCACTGGCTAATGGGTATTATAACATCAACAACACTTCAGTGCTCTGTTAATTTCTCTCTTGTTTTTATCTTGTTTGTAAGTGTCCACATTAATACTGAACCAGCCATCTCTGGTGGAGGAACTATTTTACATCTAATTGAAACTTTTTTTTTTATTATTATTTTTACTTATTCTAAACTTACTTCTTTATGACTTTTTTTTTACCAATAACCCATTTTATAAGTACAATAGGACACTCCAGGCTGTTGGTTGTGGTGTCTTACTGATGATGTACCCCACAACACTTCCTGCTTCCATTACCTGTCTGGACACAGCAGGTTCTACTTTCTAAACCACGCCTGACGGCAAGAATTGGACATAGTTTATGGCAGTATGTATCCAATTTTACAGTGGTATACCTTTTGGAGACATAGTCATCTGGACACTTAAAAAAATGTCCTAGCTGGCTAAATCACTGACTCCTATGTCTACCAAAAGATGCATGGACTTGTTCAGCGCGAGTCACATATCTGCTTCCTGAAATTGGTATACAGCAGATGAAGGGCCTGGAAAATGCAGTTAATTATTTTGCAAGAAAGTTCTCTAGAAAAGGGAAAGTTGCTTAACTCTGTGAGGAATGGTCATACAGGAAAATCAAAAGGGTGAGGGTTGAGCGGTAACACCCCATTTCAGCATTCCACTTAAATTTCAAACAGTGGCTTAGAGGTTGCATTTCATATTTACTTGCAGTGATAAGAAACTACCCAATGAATTACTAATTAACAGTTAATTACTAAATAGATGTTCAATGCAAGGATTTTCAGAGTTTAGTTGGTGGAGAGGAGACCAACTGAGGGGGGCCACCTGGAAATTTTAAGGGGATCAGGTGAGGCAGTCCAACGCCACATGAGATACAATAACGCTTTTATGTCAGGATCCCTCAGCACAGCAGGGTACACAAATAGCTTCATAAGATTAACTCAAGACTTTTGTAAAGCACAACTTGTATCAATACATCAAACAAACATATAACTCAACCTTGAGCAGTTATAGAAGCATAGCCAGCAGTGGAATGAAATACAGCAGCCATTTTGCACCAGTGCACTACAGAATATCTTCCCATTCTCTGTGTCCAGATGTGAATTGATTGATAATGCATCTTTTGGTGGGTTAGCGAATAGAGAACTGTGCCTTGGACATCTCTTCATATCATATGGTATCATACTATATCTTATCAGATTCCATCTGGCATACATTTACTAATTATTTGCCAGAAAATGTAATTATTTGCCAGAGAAAATACTGTGCAGGATTTTCAAAATACTGTACACCAGTGACAGGAACTATCCAAGGTTGAAAGCAGAGAATCTCAGCAGCTGAATGCTTAACAAACATCTTACCACTGCACTGCAGCCTGCCATTTCCTTTACTCGCAGCATAACTTCTTGACTGAATGTCGTTGACCAAAATACTTGTGAGACCAGTCCTCTACTGCAAGCTTCCTGGGCTGTTAGTTTCCTCCCACAGAACAACATTTCATTTGCCTATGGAATATGAAAAAGCAATATTTCAAGGATTTTTGAAACTTTAAAGTGCACATATTGTATAGTGTGGTCTTTTTCTAATTGCAAGATTTTCTGTCTTGCCAAATGGCAATGATGGTTTCAGAGCAGAGCGCTGCCCTAATGGTGCAAAGCCACTTGACGTGTTTCTTAGATTTTTCTGCCCCAGGGAGCAATCACGTCTCTAACTACAAGATTTGTTGCCTTGCAAGAGGCAATCATGGTTATAGAGCAAAGTGCTGCTCTAATGGTGCAAAACCACTTGAAGTGTTTGTTTTTCTGCCCCAGTGATCAATAACTTCAAAGAATTACCCATTTGTCTCATGCTTCATGATTTACACATTAATTATCAACTCAGCTAGTGGTCAGAATTGAACTCTAGTCTCCCTCGAATGCTTGCGGTATATGAATAATAAATTATAAGTATTTTGCGATGTTTAGGATGAATATAAAATACTTTAGAAGGATAGCAAGTTGACTATCCTACATGGTTATATTATTTTAAGGTGAAGGTGAGTCCATAAAAAATGATCAACAATATTTATAAGACATTTTTAAAGTTTGCATGTGTCACCAAATTTTAAATGTACCACAACGTTTGACACATGCATATTCAACAAAAGATGTTGTATTATTATATTTAAAACAATGATTCCTTTTATCATTACTGTTTGAATTAAATCTATACTATTACAGATTTTATATTGTTATATTTGAATTGTATAGATGTGTTTTAAATGTACTGCTGTGTGAAACACATTCCTCTTCAATTAGAGATGCTGTATAATTACATTTGAAAAGCATTGATTCATAGAACATGTGTTGGTATAGCATTTATACAGAATCCAAGCTTAAATTGCAAAATTAAATTTTTAGCACCTGCCGTTGCAAAGTAATACACTGATTGGTACAGATGACAACTTTTGGTACATTTTAAAGGACAGCATTGAGCATGAGGGAAAATAAATAAAACACTAAGGTTTCTTTAAAGCTTAGTACCATAGTAACAAGCAGTTTGTAAATTCTTATATTTATGGGCTCATGAGAGAGAGACACTATAGAGAGATGTTCTTGAATTCTATTGGACAGAATAAAGATCTGTCTAGAGACAGAGCTTGTTTTCAAAAGACTTTGGGTGAGTCTGATGTAGCAGATTAGGCATTTTCTTCAAATGAACATCTTGATTTAGAAAGAAACATCATGAGGAGAGTGAAATAGGTGTACATTCAAACAGAGTCTGCAGCTAGATGGGTGGAAAGGTTGGGAGACTGACTGTAAAAATCTGGAATGTAAGGTGCATTCAAGTTTTTTAAAGGTGCAGTCTCCAGTTCCAGAAGCTGTACATTAGAGATGGAGGAGAAAATATTTAAGAGAATGATAGCAAAGATGGCCAATGGATTTATAAAGGGATGCTGCAGAAACTGTATCTGAGAGCTTGTGATGCTGTTGCAGGAGGCCATTCTAGTAAGCAGATGCCTGTTGTAAACAATGCCCTTTAACAGCAAACGTCCAGTACCAGAAATGTAATTCTGGTCACAGCAAGACAAAGCCAGGCACTCACCAGAAGAATGATGCTCACTGCCTTCAGAGTCACATACTGAAATTCATCCTTTATTGAAGTGGCACAGAAAGTGCAATTTAACACAGATCCAAAATTAGGAGGGTGCATCACCCGATGCGTTTCATACCTATCAATTGCTTTATCAAAGGCTACTGTCATGGAGTGTTGACTATTTATGCTCCTCACTTTTAAAGGGGCAGTACTTACCTCCTGCCCTTTACCATCCCCCCAGCAAATGAAGTTGCCCACCAACTGTATGTTTATCTACCCCTGCCTCAAGAACGTTGCCAGGCATCCCTCTGATATCTGCTCCAACTTGAGTACCTTTAAGTCCCTGCTGTATCTGAGACCTGCATGGATGGTATGTAATGGGGCAGCACTTCATCATAACTGGTAAGTTAGAGGCTGCCCATTATGTTGACTTACTTATCCCCCCCAAACAAAATAGGTGGAGCGGTTACAGAGCTGCACATCATCACCAGATGCAACATAGTGGTCTGAGGAATCTTACCTGTTAGGGTACATGAGACAGTCACTTTCCTCAGGGTTATAGTCCTTATTGATCATGGAACTATGCCAACTATATCATTAAATGGATGTTACAAGAAACTCAACCAAAACATGCATCCAAAGTTGGGTGCACATTGCCGAAAGCCATAAAAAGTCCTAAAAATTGGATGGGGTTTTGAAATTATGTCCACTGTGTCCACACAGGTTTCAGATCCAGGGGAAAACACATCAATGAGAGGACATGTATATACCTAAACAGTAAGCTATCAACATAAAGATCAGATGTCTGGGATCATGGTGGCACATATTCCCTCCTTATCTGTACATTAAACAGAATTTTAAAATAATCACATCATTGACTATTTTACCTATATTACTGATGTAATGAAAATGTAACTGGAAGATAGTTTTCCTAGCAGTAAGGGGTGGGCAAGGACAAAAGGAAAGTTATCAGAACTCCTTCCAAATGAATGTGGCACACAGAAAACCAAAAGAAGAGAGTTGCTAGGAAAACATAACTTGAAATATTTCAGGTTAAGATTGAAGAGACTAAAGAAATAAAAGCAAGAAATATATAAAAGCAGTCAGCACTGACCAAAGCCAAGTATATGGAGTCCAGACTGAGCTCAGAAATACAAAGCTATCAATAATGTTTTAGATGCAAAAATGCACATTTGCTAAATACATCCAGACTCCCAACAATGTTTAGAATTCCTGACAAGTCTATATTGTCAGCAGTTAGACAATAATAGGTTACGGTGGTACTCCATATGAAGGTTTTGCAAGATAGCCTATATTGACTCAATGGTTTGAATCACATTTGTCCCAGTAAGCATCCTTGTTTTTCTGTCCTGCAGAACATGGGTAAAGTCATAACAAATAAATAGAAACATAGAATTTGATGGAAGATAAGGGCCGCTAGGCCCATATAACCTGCCTGTATACCCTACCTGCATCAGTGGCCGCTGACCCTATTTGGTCACTGGCTTTATCCTCTCCTTCCCACCTCTAGGGTACCCTTATGCCTATCCCATGCATCTTTAAATCCCCCACTGTGCTCACTCCCGCCACCTCCTGGGGTTGGTTATGCCATGCATTCACCACCCTTTCCATGAAAAAACCTTCCTCACATTTCCCCTCATCCTGCCTCCTCCAATCTCATGTCATGCCCCTTCATTCTTGTACCTCTCCTATACTGGAAAATGTCACTGACCTGTACCTTGTTTATGCCCTTAAGATACTTGAAGGTTCCTATCATATCTCCCTATTCCCTCCTCTCTTTCAGTGTATACATATGGAGGTCTTTTAATCTCTCCTCATATGTCTTCTGGTGCAAGCCCTGCACCATCTTAGTCGCTGTTCTCTGAACCACCTCCACTCTGTCCATGTCCTTATGAAGATACAAAGATGTGGCCTCCAGGACTGTACACAGTATTCCAGATGAGGCCTCACCAGTGTTTTGCACAGTGGTATCACCATCTCCCTTCTGCTTGTGGTACCCCTTCCTATGCACCACAACATGCCACTGGCTCTCCCTACAGCCTTTGTACTCTGCTTGGCCACCTTTAGGTCATTTGAGATGATAACCCCCAAATCCTATTCTTCCCTGGTGACCATCAGCAACCTCCCTCCCATCCTGTAGCTCTCCGCAGGGTTTCCTCACCCTAGGTGCATGATTTTGCACTTTTTCCCATTGAACCTCAGTTGCCACACTTCAGACCATTTTCTCAGCTTTCCTAGGTCCTCCTCACTTTGACCACTCAATCCGGCGTGTCGACCCTGTTGCAGATTTTAGTGTCATCAGCAAACAGGCAAAGCTTCCCTTACAGTCCCTAACAGATGAACATTCTAGCAGACGGCCTTTCTCTTAAGCTTTACAATAATATTGAAATCCTTACTGGACACCGAAAGTACATCTAATCTTGAAAGTTAAGGAGGTAAGGGATTAAAACTCTGGTTTAGCCTACTGTATGTCTCCAACTATCTCACTTCCAGATCACTTGTTTTGTTTTATGTTACACTGGGTCATATTAATGTCAGAAAGTATGTTAGTGATAAAGTTGAAAGAACTAGAACCGTCTGGATCTGCAGGACACAAATAAGAATTCAGGATATTGGTTCTTGACTATTTTTATTTATTTAAAAATTGGTAAATGGAAAAAGCACAGCAAGTCAAGGCTTGTTTCCCAGTGTATCCTGGCGGAGGGGTTGGGCATTAAGAGACAACACAGTGATTAAAGATCAGCGGCACATTACATTTGAAGAGGTGCAATAAGTATAAGGAGGTGGCAGTAGCAAAAAATAAATAGTTTGTGATGATTCAGGATAAGAACAAAGAAGAAAGTTTTACAAGATCCTTAATCAGGTCTTCCAGTTCAGACTTGTTTCTAGTATTGGATATGGAGCTTGCTATGCTAATTACTGATGAATGGGATCAGTGGTGGCCCAAATGCTTGAAATTCCTACTTCTTTATTTCAAATTCTTTTCTGAGCAGATTGTTGGCCTTATTTAAGCCTTATTTCTTTGATTAATTTAAAATATAGATAAATATACAGATGCTGTTTCAGCATTTAAACAACAGAGGAAGCCTAACATTTGCTGCCATATTATGACATGATTGATGCCCTCTGTCTATACTTTTTGATTGTGAAGTACCCAGATCAGCAGGTCACAAAGTTACTTTTCAGTAACAAGTGGCATAAAAAGTCAAACAGACAAGTACCTTGGTAGGAACTCACAGTGATATGCCCTAAAGTCTCTGAAGCTTCCTGAAACTTCAGTGTACAGTTTTTGTAATCATCTTGCAAGCTTCTATTCTAAAGTTGTCCTGTTTTGTTGGATGAGTATTTTGTTGTACTGCTTCTTTGCTATGCTGTGCATTTTCTCCTAACAGTTACTTTACTGATTTTCTTAAAAAAAATGTAATACCAAATATAACATATACTCTTTTACTGTAGGTTTTTAAACTATTTGAAATCTTGTTGATCTTGCAGCCTTTATAGGCCTTGTAGTTTTATAATTACTGGTGACCCCCTTTGATAGATGGTGTCAATCTGTGTTTCAAATGCCATATGGTGTTTTATGTCAGTCATTTGTAGCGTGCCACCTCATCGGCTGTTACTCTTTGTGTGGGTGGGTCGAACAGCTGAAGAAACGTGGTGGCTGGTTTTTCCGTAACTGATGAACTGCTCTGATCGTTCACCTTTTCCTGTCATTTAGGTAAAATTTCAATGTTTTACATTATTTATCTGGTTGATCTTGCCTTTATAAGTTTAAAAATCTATCTGGTTGATTCTGCTGTTCATAACCTTCAAGCAAAGTGAGACAGCAGCTGCATCGGGAATGAACCGTGGCTGACTATTCAGATTAATTTAAAAAAACAAACAACAAATATAAAGAAAACAGAAAAGAATGCCTATACTGAAAGGAACAGACAGGCAGTGTGTGTGTGTGTGTGTGTGCAGTGAAAGAACTGCTCCAGTACCTTTGGCATTCACTCCCTTGCACCAGTAATTATAAAAAATAATGCCTGTGCAAGGTCTGTGTTATGAGGATTTGTGATAATCTCATAACACAGACACATACGCACAGGCATTATTCTCTGTATAATTACTGGTGACCCCCTTTATCAACCTGATTTCAGATACCCTTCAAATGCCGTAATAACCCGAAATTGGGTTATTACTGTGTTTGAGTAGCTCTAAGTCACTGCTCACACTTACACTGTCCATGATGATCACTTTCACTTTTCTTCGATACAATAGTGTGGCCATGCGGTGTTCGTTTCAGTAAATTACATGCCCCCAAATCCACAAAGAGAGAAGTGCCTTGTATAAAAAAAAATTGTAACCTGTGGGTGCTCAGCTGATTTTTGTCTCAGTTTTGCACATGTCATTTTCTGAAAGATGCTACCCTCTTGGACTTTGTCGATTCCTTTGAGGTATTTGAAAGTTTCTATCATGTCCCCCCTCACCCTCCTTTCCTCGAGGCTGTACATCTTTAGTTCCTTTAGTCTTTCTTCATATGTCTTCTGATGCAGACTCTGCATCATTTTGGTTGCCCTCCTCTGGACAGCCTCCACTCTGTCTATGTCTTTGTGGAGATGGGGTCTCCAGAACTGTACACAGTACTCCAGATGTGGTCTTACCAACTGTCTGTACAGAAGGCCAAAAACTTTCTGTTTTCTACTGGTGATGCCTCTCCCTATGCATCCCAGTATCCCCCCAGCCCTTCCTTACTGCCATCTCACATTGCTGGCCCACCTTTAGGTCATCTGATATGACTACCCCCAGGTCCCTTTCCATTTTTGTTGTTGTCAGTATCTCACCCCCCATTGTGTACTCTTCCCCTGGGTCTTTGTTTCCCAGGTACATTACTTTGCACTTTTTTGCATTGAATCTAAGCTGCCATACAGTACATTTGACCATTCCTCCAACCTTGCCAAGTCCCTTTTCAACCTTTCCATCCCACCTTGTGTATCAACCCTGTTGCAGATCTTTGTGTCATCTGCAAAGAGACATACTTTCCCTTCCAGTCCCTCTACAATGTCACTTATAAAGACATTAAAAAGGACCTGCCCCAGTACTGAACCATGCGGTACCCCACTAGTAACTCTCCTTTCTTCACTGTGGACTCCATTTACTATTACCCGCTGTGTCCTGTTGTCCAACCAGTGTTTTACCCAGGCTACCACCCTAGGACCCACTCCCAGGCTGGCTAATTTGTTTATTAATCTTTTGTGGGACTGTGTCAAATGCCTTGCTAAAGTCTAGGTAGGCCATGTCCACAGCCCCTCCCTGGTCTATTGCTTTGGTCACCCAGTCAAAGAAATTAATTAGATTTGTCTGACACGACCTTCCCACTGTGAATCCATGCTGCCTTGGGTCCTGTGCCCCACTGGCCTCTAGGTACTCAACAATTCTTTCCTTCAGAAGTGATTCCATCATTTTCCCTACCACTGAGGTCAAACTGACAGGTCTGTAGTTTCCTGCCTCTGTCTTGCTCCCACTTTTGTGAAGGGGAATTACATCTGCCCTCTTCCAGTCCTCGGGTACCACCCCATCCTCCCATGATTTATTAAAAAGGGTAGTCAGTGGTGTTACTAGTTCTTCCCTTAGTTCTTTTAAAATTCTGGGGTGAATCCATCAGGCCCCATTGCTTTATCCACCTTCAGTTTTAAAAGTTCTTTCAGAACCCTTTCTTCTGTGAAAGGACTAATATCAACTCCCTATCCAGAGTGCTTCTATTGACCAGATTAGGTATTTTCCCCTGCTTTTCCATTGTGAATACTGAGCAGAAGTATTCATTCTGTATCCCTGCTTTTTCACTGTCACTCTCTGCCCAACCACCTTCCTCTTTGTTCAGCCTCAGTATCCCTGCCTTAGTCTTTCTTTGCTCCCTAATATACTTATAAAAGGTTTTATCCCCCTTCTTAACTGAGTTGGCTATCTTTTCCTTGGTTTGGGCCTTTGCTATTCTGACTGCCTTACCTGCTTCCTTCTGCTTTAACTGGTACCCTTCTCTGTCCTGCTCCTTCTGTGTTTCCTTATACTTCTTGAATGCTATCTTTTTTTCCCTTACCTTCCCTGCTACTTCTTTTGAGAACCATAATGTTTTTTTCTTTTGTTTTGATTTATTTGCTTCACACAAAGACTTGTTGCCTCTGTGATGGTGGGTTTGATGTTTCCCCATTGTTGCTCCACCCCACCTTCTTGCCTGTTTGCTAGTGCTTTTCTGAGGCACTCTCCCATTTTGACAAAATCAGCCCTCCTGAAGTCCAGTACCTTCACTTTTGTGTGGCTTGACTCTACAGCTAAGTTTATCATAAACCACACTGTTTGGTGGTCACTTGTTCCCAGATGGCTACCCACTTCAAGATCAGAGATCCTCTCTCCATCCCCATTTGAGAGTACCAGGTCTAAGATTGCTCTCTCCCGAGTGGGTTCCAAAACTAGCTGTCTGAGGCATGCCCCCATAGGGCATCGAGAATGGCCCTGCTCCTGGATGTGGCTGCAGCAAAGATGCTCCAGTCAACATCTGGCATATTCAGGTCCCCCATCAGCAATATCTCCCCTTTCTCTGCCATCCCAAGGATGCCTTCTATCTTTTCCTTGTCCATTTCTTCCCCGAGATGGGGGTCTGTATACAACCCCTGTATGGATTGTGGAGCCATTTTCAGTCTCCAGGGTGACCCACAGTGCCTCCTCTCCTCCATGTCTACCCTTTAGTTCTGTTGCTTTTATCCCTTCCCTTACATAGAGAGCTACTCCTCCTCCTTCTCTTTCAGAGCTTCATCTAGCCTGCCTCGATGTCCCATTTTCTGTTTTTCACCTCCATTACTCCTGGGACCCCATAACATATTTTCACATGCATGTGGAGGCATGCATGTGCTCTGTGGCTACGGTGAGGGCCCATTACTCCCACCCTGTCTAATGCCTGGTCTCCCTTGTGGCTTGGTGCTGCCACCTAGCCTCCACCTGGTAGCAGCCAACAGCCAGGCAAACTCACATCTCTCCCCTGGGAGAGGATAGCTGCCTTGCAGTAGCTCAATCCATCTCCTCACTCTTCTCCACATCTGACCTCTGATGACTCAGACTAGTTGCTAAACCCAGGCCTCCAGCATGGGAGGAGATAAGGCGTCCAGTGCCTCAGTCCTCCACACCACTGGGCCAGCCTGAAAATCCCTGTCTTGGTAGGGGAATAGAAAGGTATCAGTAGGTGAGAGACACAGATAGAAATTATAGAGATCGATGGTGGCAAAGGCTAGGAAGGGGCAGAGCCAGTGAGAAGGGGGGCATAAATACAAAAGTTAAAAACAAACATTTGCCAATGCCAAATGTTTGATGATTTGGAAGATGTCTGCTCCTGTACCTTGTTTATGACCTTGAGGTACTTGAAAGTTTTGTGCCCTGTGCCAGCCTACCCATCTTGTTAATCAGTCTTCTATGTTGGTCAGTGTTGAAGGCTTTCCTGAAATCAAGGTAGGTGATTGTCCACTGCCCCTTCCTTATTTACTTCCTTACTGAGGCATTAGGGTTTGTAGTCCTAATGCCAACCCCCACCCCCACCCTGCAGAGACTGACAGGTGTTGGGGGGTGTCATTGGTTCACTGGCATAATGCTCATGCTATTCCACCTCACCCACCCTGCAAACTCTGACAGGCGTCACGGTGAGCCTTGGGTCTTTGGCCATAATGCTCACCCCATTTCATAAGGAAATAAGCTCAGATGGGTGCAGCATAGGAGAATGGGGTGAACATTAGGGCCAAAGACCCCAAGGCACACCTCGATGATTGCCACTGGCTGCAGGATGGGGTGGAATGTCATGAGCATTATGGCCAATGACCCCAAGTCACACCCCCAATGCCTGTCAGTCTCTACAGGGTGGGGGGCATTATGGTTTGAAACCCTAACACCCCGGTCGTTTGTTAGTATTTTTGCTCCAAATTTTCCACATGGGCTTTTTGGACCCCACCTTATGAACAGTGGCACTATCATTTCATTAATCCCGAAAGATGATTTTGCACAGCGACTGGGTTATTCGGTGCCACAGGTGTGAAAACACATTTCGGGCAGGATTTGAAAAAATGACATCTGTACTGTTCATGTATAGGTGTGAAAAAAATGGCAATGTTGAAAATCTGGAGTGAAAATATGAAACACTGGTGAAGTTACGAGTGTGTGTAGAAACTGTGCAATGCATGCTTGTAAAGCAGTCATTTTTTGGAATTTTTTTCACCAGATTTGCAACATGGGCTTTTTGGGACCTCCCCTCATGAACAGTGGCACTGTCATTTTGTTAATCAGTCCCAAAAGGTGATTATGCACAGGGACCGCAAAACCACCTTTCAGGACTGAGTAACAAAATGTGTGGTGGGGTCCCAAGAACCCTAAGTTGAAAATTTGGGGCCAAAATTCCTAAAAATGGTTGAAATATCAACCTAAGTTGAACCCCCCCCCATTGACTCCCATTATATGGCTTTTCTTGAAATCTTCAGTTTGCCAGTTGCCTTTGTAAAGTGCAGATGTGTCCCACTCTGCAGAATACTGCTGCTCCCGACCTCTGTAGGTAAGTATGGAGGTGGGGAGGCATGGGGAGGTGGGTGCTCAGTGGGATGGTGGGGATGGGGGAAGAAGACTGGGGAGATGACGGTGGACCGTTTTCTTTTTTACAGGGTGAAAAAAAGAAAATAAGACTTTGGGGGACTGTTTATTTTGCAGGTGAAAAAATAGTGTGCCACAATGGGGGGGGGGAGCATGCTGACACGGGGATTGGGCACCCTGATGTTGTAAAAAAAATCAAAACATTTAGGCACACTAGGGTGAGCTCCCAGTGTGCCCCAATAGTGTATGTGTGTGTGAGGGGGGCATGCCAACATGGTAATTGGGCACCCTGATGTTAGCAAATAGTACCAACAGGTTTTGGGGTGAGGGGGCCCATCCAAGACCAGGAGTGGGCATCCTGATGTCGGGGAAAAAAATAAACAATTACCTTGGCACAATGGGGTGGGCTCCCAGTGTGCTACATCAATAAGGGGAGGGGGGATACATGCCAACATGGGGATTGGGCATTCTGATGTTGGCTTTCTGTGACATGTGTGGTGGGTGGCAGGAGCCGCTGCCTGCTCATTTCTTTACTGAAATGTTTCACCATGAAAGGCACACCTAGCAAACAAGTTGCTCATGGAGCAAGGCCTGGGGACAGAGTGCTTGGCAGCAGGGGCCGACCTGGTTGCAAGGGAGGGAGAGGAGCTGCTGCAATGACAAACTGTTTGTGATTGCAGTGGCAGATTTCTTTTAACTCCTTGTCTCTCTTTGAAGCTGCTGTAATCAGCAGCTTCCTCATTGCTTAGTGGCTGCGGAATGTGCCCAGTAAAGCATCTGTTGTAGGGGGTGGCAGTGACACACCTCTCATTTCCTGTTATTGTCCCAAAACGTTTGGTGTGCAAGTGCATCAAACACAAAAAAAGATAGCAGATATAAGTTTTGCTGGTTTGTACTGTGTTGTAAGAAAGAATGTTTGTAGTAGCCTTTGTACCAGGAATACTAGGCTAGTTGAATAGTGAGATGCATTTAGTTGCACCATCATAGATAATGTAATTACTGTAGATGTGGTACAGAAACTTTTAATACCATGCAGGCACCTGATGAAAGGACATACGTGATCCAAACACTTACATACTATACCAGCTACTCTCTGTACAGTCTTCACGTTGGTCCAATAATAGGGATCATGTTATCCAACAGGTCTAGTTTTTCACTATGCAGGACTGGCAATAAACACCAGGTAAAAAATGTGAGTCTAGAAATGATCTGAAATACCATACTCACCAAAGCAACTCCTAGTATTTGTGGAAATGTATAGGATGAACAGCCAGCTGGTGTAAGCCTGATGGTTGCATATGGTGTCTGAAACCAAGCCTTTTCACTGGCCCATACTATATCACATAGTGGAAGTATGGATGCTCCTAAACCAAGGGCAGGACCATTGATAGCAACAACAATGGGTTTCTTAAACTGAATAAAAGCATTTACAAAATCTCTGAAAAAAAAATAGACATAAAAAGTCCAGCAACAAGTTAGATGCATAATTTCTGTTTGAAATGACTGTTAAGTGAGTTATAACTATTTGTAAACCATAGTGTGAATCTTCTTCACTTAATATACTGAGATTCTCTATAACCCATTAAGTTTCTTTTTCTACTGAATTTATCTTGAAACTATAATTTCTGTAATAAAAAAATATCATGTTCACTTTCCGTCATCCTTGCACTGTTTCAATAGTCAATACCATATAGGGAGGCTTGTTAATCCTTTTAAAATAAAATATTTCAATACGTTTATCTTGCTTGTTCATTTTAATTGGTATGTCATTCTGCAAAGGGATAAACCATCATCAAATTAATATTTTAAGCATGACTAGTTCTAAGTGTGCAAATGGAAACTATAGTCATCTTTCAGCAATACATTTCTAAGAAACATTCTGTAGGTTGTAAATTTACCTTATGGCTTCTGCGATTCGAGTACTCTCCTTTCTCCTGTCACTAGACAACCTTCCAATTAGGTATGAGTAATCTAGACCACTACAGAAAACACTTCCCACAGCACTGAGGAGTAAGAGTTTGCTGTCATCAACTGATGCATTGCATAATGCCCTTCGCAATTCCTTCATAATCTGCAAAGACAACAATTACAAGATTATCACACTTGGAGTTAAAAGACAACAGAAGGCGTAAGACCATGTAAGTTGTCCCCACTATTCAGTGGAGATAACCGAAGCTACCAACTGAAATATAATAGTCCAGCTTAACCTTGATGCTGTTGAAACAAGATGCTCCAACCACTTCATCAGCTAACTTATTCCATAATCTAATTGCTCTGGGTTTAAAGCTATACCTCCATACATCAGTCCTGCACTGTATCTCTAGTAACTGCTGGTTATGACCTCTTAAGTTATACTTTTGCTCCCTAAATTTAAGGTCCAACTCACACCTTCACGCATTTTGTTTGAGAATTTTATATAGTAATAATAAATCCCCTCATGCACATCTAACTTCTAAGGGCCATAATCCAAGTTTATTAAGACTAACTTTGTAGGGCTTATCTTTTAGACCTATTATTAGTTTCGTAAGCAAACTTTGTGATTTTTCAACCACAGCTTTATCTTTTTTTAAGAATGAGTTCCAACTAGAAGAGCAATAATCTAAATGCGGCCTTATGTATATTTTGTATAATGGAAGTAGTACACATTCATTTCGGGAGTAAAAACTCCTACGAATGCAATTTGTGAGATGCATTGCCCCATTTGCCACAATTCTACTATGCACCCCATTTTTCAAATTGTTCCTAATATATATTCCCAAATCCTTCTCACAAACTGAATCTCTTAGTCTAACCACCTGTATATAGTAATCCTGCTGAATGTTATTTCTCCCTATATGGATTACTATACATTTATTTAAACTAAACTTCATTTTATTCCTCACCACCCATTCACTAATTGTTATTATATCCTGCCCTAGAATGAGTCTGTCCTCAAAGGTGTCCACCACTCCCCCAAGCTTCACATCATCCACAAATTTAACTTGTTTCCACTGTTAATGTTTAGGTCACTAATGAAAATTTTGAACAACAGAGGTCCCAGCACGGACCCCTGTGGAACACCACGAGTAACCTCCACCTCATCAGATACAGTACATATCCTTGCATTCTTACTGATTGTGTCCTTTCCATTAACCATTGTTTGATCCACTTAATTATAGTGCAGTCGATACCCAGTCTCACTAACTTCAATATCAGAATCCCATGTGACACCATGTCTAAAGCACTGCTAAAATCCAACATCACCACATCCACTGTCTTCCCCTGATCCACACGACTACCTACATAGTGACAGAAGCTAACTAAATTAGTATCACAGGATCTATTCTTTATGAATCCATGTTGCAACTCATCAAGAAGGTTCGTGTCTACCAAATAATTCCTAATTTCATCAGAAATGATCCCCTCAATCAATTTACTGACTATTGAGGTCAAGCTAACTGATATTTAGCTGCCTCAGCCCTACTACCCTTCTTGAATATTGGCATCACAATAGCTGTTCTCCAGTCCTTTGGCACATAACCATCTTTCATGGATCTATGACCTATATCTGCAA
Source organism: Neoceratodus forsteri (assembly GCA_016271365.2). NCBI lineage: Eukaryota > Metazoa > Chordata > Ceratodontiformes > Ceratodontidae > Neoceratodus > Neoceratodus forsteri. Next base: position 1,292,107,944 of record CM028130.1, read on the forward strand.
TAATTGGTGCAAGTTCCTTTCCTAACTCCTTAATACATTTGGGAGCAATTATGCAATGTATTCCTTGTCAGTCCTGGCTCATCTGTCTCTCTATGTGTAAGAAACCATTTTATGGGAAAGTAAACATGCTTTCAGTTTTGATCTCAATGCCAAGTGGCTTTTATCTGTTGTCACAAACCCACACTAATTTTACAACCTTAATTTATGTACAGTTGGAAGTAGTTTATTCATAGTAATACATTTTGGAATGTCTCTCTCAGTCAGTTTGTAACTGTGAGTTAACAAGCTCACGATAAATGTTAAGAGGTATGCACACAGGCTGTAGTTAATACACTGTACTAACCATAACGAAGGCATTTTTGTGGTACATCAAAATGGCACAACATAATGTATTTCATACATCTGTAACTGTTTACAATTTAATAACTACAGCTGAGGCTTGCTTCTGATACACTAAAATGGCACAACATAGTGCAATTTTTACATCTGTAATTGTTTACTATGAATCATAAAGAAATACTTTACCAACTTACATGTGGTGAGACTTTTGGATATAATGATGATTTATAATACAAAAAAATATAGATTGTCTTTCCTACAGACAGTATCTCAAAACTTTTTATGGGCACATTCAGAAAAAACAAACTCAAACATAGAGAAAACTTAATAAATGTGTATTATGCAACACATATAGACAAATGTATGAGCAATCATACACATTTCATTCAGAGTTCTGATGACACCATAGACTTTAAAAGTGAAGATTGTAATGTCTAAGGCATCATTAGAATCCCAAAATGAAAATACAGCCTTGTCTATGTATGATTGAACATACAGTTCATTATTTTGTGTAGTATATGGTTTCTGCTATAAAGCAAAACATTTTCATTAGCCCCACCCTGCCACACACACAACTCTGTTGGTCCATAAATTTTAAAACACTCCACGTAGAACTACTGAGTTCCCATTCCATGCTTAATCCACTCTCAGCAAAATACGTGTTTATTTTAATTTTTTTTACTTGTTTAAAACATCCATCACCAGGTGCCAACTCCTCTTTCTAATGTCTTCCACTTGAATTAGTTGAATTTGCTTAGTCAAACAAAGGCAGTTACAGCAAGGAGTTAGTGCCCAATGATGGACATTTTTAACAAGTAATACATAAATTAAAGACAAACATTTCTGAAAGTTGTTTGGGCACAGGGGGTATACAGCAGACAGATGAGTTAAAAATAACCCTAAAATACATTCAGAATGGATGTGTGATCCTCCCACACCTGATTAATGGGAAAGCAGTCTATCAAAACTGAGTCCTATCTGCAGGTTTTATATCAAAATCGAGGAACCATCAGCAAAGTCATAGAAGGCTAGACTCCATGGCTGAACCACATGCTACAATCCAACCATCAATACACCCCGAGCAACCTACCTACCTATATTGGCAACATATAGGGATATGTCTCCAACAAGCCCCTGACTTTATACAATTAGTATGTACCTCTCCAGTCTGTCAACAGTTGCCCCTTCCTCCACAAGCTGGTTTTACATAGTACTGTAGTTGCCTCTTTCAACACCCTTAAGAGTGTCTTCAAACTTTGTTAGCTACATCATGGTGAATACCAGGTTAATATAATAGTACTGTATTCTGTGTCAATTACACATTATTCAGAAATGCACTGTTTGTCTTCCATTGCCTATTTTTTTTCTTACAAAGTTGAGTGTAGCTAATGGTAACATACTACTTCTAGGGATTCTCAAGGTTTGAAATATTTGTTTACATTATTGTACTAGTTAATTATCCTTTAGAGCTGTATGCCCAAGGGGACTTACCCCGACCAGGCTATTGTACTCACAGTTTTGTATGTTTTTAGTATACATTGCAGCCCAGTAGTTACTTTTATAGCGTATTTGTGGAAAAGTTAATTAAATGTACTATACTGAATGGATATGTGTGTGTGTGTGTGTGTGTGTGTGTGTGTGTGTGTGTGTGTAGGGGGCAGAGAAAAATGTATGGGATGAGTATCTAAAGATAAAAATAGTTGTACCACAGTAACGGTCTTGCAGCATTCTTTGGTGTTTAAAAATTAGTACAACTTTGTGCAAGGTACGAATAGTGCTTGTAAAACAATTTACAGATGCACCCAGATTTAATTCGACCCCCAGAAGAATACTGATGAGCTTCTGTAATAACTGAATGAAATACCAATGATATAGTGGTCTGATAATTCAGTAAAGAAGCAGAAAATCTATTAGTACTCTGTGTCTGAGCTGTATGGCAGAGCTTATGTTAATTCCCAACTGAAGTCCCCAAATGAGAGTTTTGAGAATTCTGAAGCAGAAAAATAAAAGCAGTGCATCAGCATTGGCCCTGTATATTGGAAGTTCATTAGCAAGCAAGGTGCCGAATAATGTACTACAAAGACACTTCAGCAAATTTCTAATCCATGATTTTCTTGGCTGACCCAACATCTGAAACAGAGGGTCAAACTGACCTCACTTTCCTAATGCTAATGCAAGCCCTGATATGGCAATATATTAAATTCTGTATGCCATTTTCATTCATGATGGTTATGATGTGTGATTTATGTGTAAAACTGTAATAAAATATTTTTGCAAACAAAAAGATACATGGGGAATTATCAGACGATCAAAGAGGGAAGGTAACAGTAGAAGATGGCAAGTAGAAAGCTAATGTTTTATACAATTACTTCTGCTTGTTATTCATGGTGGAGGATGAAGGGCCTTGCCAGAGAGTGGTGTAATGACCTCCACAAGGGGGGAAGGAAATGGGGCAGGCTCTGGTCCCAGTGGAGAGGTGGAGAAGGGGCTTGCAGCCCTCAAGGTAAATACAGTAATGGGGCAGGGCAGCTTACACCCGGAGGTGCATAGGTTCAGAGCTGGCTGAGCCTGTAGTTGAGTTGTTCAGATGCTCTTTGGAATCTGGTGTGGCGGCAGGGAGCATCAGGGCATGTTAAAGGTGTGAAAAGGGATGTTTTAGTGGGAAAAGACAGACACAGAACTGTGCACTACTGAAGATATCAAGGGGGGATTCTTTAGGTACATCAGGGAAAAAGAAAGACAAGGGGAAATTATCAGACTAACAGAGGGGGGCAACAAAGGATGGTAAGAAGAAGGCTAATATTTTAAACAATTACCTTTGCTCAGTATTCATGTGGAGGATGAAAGGATTCTACCAGAGTGTGGTTTTAAAACCTCCACAAAGGAGTACAGGAAATGAGATAGGCAGCAGACATGTTAGACAGCATAAGGAAGGGGCATGTAGCCCTCAAGGTAGATAAAGCATTGTGACTGGACAGCTTACACCCAAGTGTGCTTAGTGAGCTGGGTTCAGAGCTGGCTGAACCCCTGGCTAAGTTTTTTAGATTTTTTTGTTTCAAATGTTTTACTGGGAATGTCATACCGAGCTGTGATCGGCTTTTTTCCAGATGCTCATTGGAATCTGGTGTGGTGCCAAGGGATTAAAGGTTTGTGGACATGGTTCTGCTCTTTTGCGGGGCAGGAAAGACCCATAAAACTAAAGACCAATCAGTCTTACTTCCAGTGCAGGTAAGCTGATGGAGACCCCGGCCAAAGAAAGCCTAGAGGCCTAGCTAGAGGAGGCAGAAGGGTTACAGGACAGCAAGCAGCACAGATCTGTGAAATGGTGATCATGTAAGGCCAGTATAGTAATACTTTTCATTGGGTCACAAGGGCAGTTGATAGATGGCAGGAGGTAGAATTACTGTACTTTGATTTCAGCAAAACCTTTGGCTCAGTGCAACACAGGAAACTACTGAGGAATATTAAAGACCATGCAGTTGGAAGGAAAGTGGTCAGATGGGTAGGGAACTGATCTGGGAAGGAAACAAAGGGTGATAGTGAATGGGGTCGAGTCAGAGGACAGGCAGGATATGTGCAGGATGCCACAGGGATCAGTCCTGGGACCAGTCCTGTTCAATATGTTCATCCATGAAATAGTGGAAGGTATCCAAAACAACCTGTGTATCTTTGAGGATTGCCCAAAACTCTGTGGAAGGGTAGACTGTGAGAGGGGGTGAAGGGGTTAAAGAAGGATCTGGAGGGGCTGGAGAGGTGCCTCAAAATCTAACAGGTGACAGCTAATACAAAAGATGGGGTGGGTTCCCTCCTGATGTAGTGTTCTCTATGTATATTTTCAGGGCTGGAAAAGTGGTGAAAATCTAAATGAAATAAGACAGATGTCAGTCCAAATTCCACCTTTCAAGGTAAAGTTTTATTTTCAGCTCAGGGTGTAAATATAGGTAGCAACGTATACCATGAATTTATGTATATAGGATATTAATAATAGTTTTATGATGTTATTAATTATGATCCATATTATCAGTTTATGCCTAAATTCTTGCTCTTAAGGAAGCCCAGTGGGTGAAATGTTAGGCATCCCAGAGGATTGTGGCAGTGTGAATAGAGATGAAAATAAAACTTTACCTTGAATAGGAGAATTTGGGCTGGGCTTCTATCATATTTCATTAAGTGATAGTTAATGCCAAAAAGTGCAAAGTGATGCACATAGGGAAGAGAAACCCACTTACAGAGTACTGGATGGGGTAAAGTTGGCAACAACATCAGAAGTCATTATAAGTGACTCTCTCAAACAATCCAGCCAGTGGCCAGTGAAATAAAGAATACAGCAAGGCAACAAGGATGCTGGAATGCATTGGGATGAGATCAGACAGTAGGAGGAAAGAGGAGATGTTGCCACTGTACAGACAGTAGTTAGACCTCACCTGGAGTATTGTGCCCAATAATGGAGTACAGATCTAAGAAAGGACAGGGATAAGCTAGAGTCTGTGCAGCGTTAGGGTCAAGTACTACAGGAAACTTAGGCTAAGATGCAAAATGTTACATCATTATTACTTAATCTGAGCTAACATTTCCTGAGTTTATTATTTTAATATTACTTATGGCTTAGCAAAAGTATTCTGATTAAGGAAATCATGTGCAAACATAAAAATGACTTAGGCTAGCTATCTCTGCAAGATGGTTATTGTGGACCGAGTCTTCAGGAGATAGAAAACAGTTTAAGAAATGTTGAAGTATGCCAGTATGAGGAGAAGAGAGTTAGCTATCTCATACAATTGTGTCTTAAAAAGTACATGATTTGGGCCAGCTGTTGGGCAAAGGACCAAAGCTGGTAACTGTCCCTTCCTAGCTCAATCAGATTAACAGTCATAAATTAAGGGGCTCACAGACATTTTGGAATATTTCCTCCAACAAGTAGAAAACTCACTGACTGGATCACAGTAATGTTAAGTTTTTGGGAAGAAGGACAATGCTTCAAGATATTTTGGTGTTTTATGAAAGAATTCCAAATGTCACAAATATCTAACTCACTGTATTTAAGAGATACTGAGACAGTTATTAAAATATGTTTATAAGTCTGTGAAGAGATTTGAACCTTTTGTAGAAAAGGACTGAAATCTCCATTACTAGAAAAGAGAAAGCTACCTCAAGTGTAATACACAAGTTCTGTAATACCTGGAAGGGTAAAGGTTGGTTTAGTGCAAGAGCGATATCAACTTGGAATTCAATGCCCAAAGAGGTAGTAGCTCGAACATCAATGAATAGCTTCAAATATAGCTTAGATATCTTACACAAAAATGGGCACATATAGGAGCTTTGTGGCGAGCATAATTAATGGACTATCTTTAAAGGCTCTGTACCGACCTATGAGACAAATGGGCTTAGCTTAGCACTTGAAAAGTTGGACCAACATTAATTTCATGCACTTTTGTCTTGGGAGACAGACAGACAAGGAGCTTGGAAGCACTTCTTCTCTCAGACACACAGCTCAAAGTTCTTCCTTGGGACTACATGCAGGATGGTGCTACACAAAAGGAACAGAACGATTTTTGGACATCACACTGAATATTAGGAGAAGCATGCAGCCTTGGAATGCTGAACTTTTGCTAAAACCCTGAAATGCTGAATTGAAATCTCCATTGTGGGGGATGGTCTCTGAGGCACTCCACCTACCTGACATCATGGGTTGTATACACCTGATAGGTTGTCTGATGCACATGCGACTGAAATTGAAGACATCCCTTCTGAGGGTAACTGGTCACTTCTAATCAGTTCAAATTGTGCATCTGAAAAAGGTTGTCGCACTACTCCAGACCACAGAAACTTAAAATGACTCATCAAAAGGTAGGAAAGATTCAATATATATATATGTTACCCCTATTGCTTAGACAACATAGCATAGCAAAGTATTTTGCATCTACTTGCTACGTCGGTATCACTCTGAAGATTATTTGTACTTTAGCAGTTTACCTAAGTTGCCTCTAGCAAGTGAGAAAACTGTGTTTAATAGTATAAGATTCACATGACTCAGGCACTCTACATTACAATTACCATATGATTGCCAACAACCTCTACCACATTCACCAGTTTACCGTCTGAATCTGACTTCAGCATACACACATATGATATGCATATAACAGCAATACAGTAGTAGGATCCCCTCGATAAATCAAGTATGCCTCCTTGACTTCAGTGCTCTGGACACCCCTAATTTAGTGGTCCCAGACCCTGCTCATCATAAATCATGACAAAAAAGAGGGTACAGGAATATGCTAACAGACCTCCATTATCTGAGTCTGTACTCCATGTATGCAATGCTCTGGACACCCCGACTTAGCAGTTCCAGATGTTGCCCCACACGACCACATTTAGGAAGCTGCACAAAGTAGCTCAACTCAACTACTCACAGTTCCCCCCTCATGTACAGCGCTCTGGGCACCCCTCAGCTAGTGGTCCCAGATGTTAATGCACAGAAATCCATACAAGCAGCAGCCAATTTGAGCAGCCAACTTCATACCTGCTGCCCCCCAAGATCGCTGTGTGGCATTTCACGTGCATGGTTCGCCAAGCCTATTCCAGCCAAGGCTATGCTCTTTTACCGCTTCTCAAGCTGCACACCACATCCAAGATGGAGCAGCCATGAAGTTATTTTATGGCTACCCAACGCTTTCGCCTCAATGCCTAGCTTCCTTCACTTCTGCTTCTCCCCTGTGACGTGGAGCGTGACTCTCCATTGGCTCGCGAACTCTCACAAGACTTCTAGGAAAAGTCTCATTACGCTTCCTCGTCATGACGTGGACTCTCCTCAGCATTCCAGCACAGGGTGAATCGCGTATAGCTAGTAAAGCATACGCGGCACTCACAAATAAACCCATTTAAGTCTAGCAATCTTTTTAACAGACACAGAGGTCTGTATAAGCTGCATAGGCATTCCAGGCTACTGCTACATAATAAAGGTTCACCTGCCCAGATCTCATATAAGTCTCAGGCTGTATTTAACAGACACAGAGGTCTGCGTAACATGCATAGGCATTTCAGGCTACTAGTACACAACTAAACTTCACCAGCCCTGCTCTTAAAGGCATATGAGCACTACCTGGACAGCATAACTGATAGCACAGATAGTGGCTCACTATGGATACACAATACCTGGCTACTTCTTAATATAGAACACTGCAGAGCATAACAATATTATGACAGGGCAAATCAACACCAGTACAAACAATGTTTAATACTGTTGTTTAAATAACTGCTATAAAACAAAACACAAACAGAGGGGGCATCACGTACTAAGTATGTCATTTGTATCTGATTACCAGGTCATCATGCCAAATGCAAAGAGCTGCAGGCAGTGCAATGTACCACTCCCACACCAACAAACAGGCAGGCTTTGTGCCTCCTGCGTTGAGGAATCCACTTTACACAATGATGTACAGGACACGGAGGATGACTTCGCTCCTCCTACTACTATTCAAGATAGTCACCAACAATCAGATACCACAAAGGCACTACTCCAGAACAACCAACTTATGCAAGCACAACAGGAGGTTTTAACAGCTATGTTACAGCAATTAAGATAACTCTCTAAACACCAACATATCCAATCGCCACCTGCTAAGAAAAGGAACACTAACTCCCTTTCTAGACATTCAGATGATCTAGTAAACGACCACACCCCACTGGCCACTGACTCAAGCGGTTCCTCAGATGAGGAAGAGGGAGGTCTAGAGCAAGAACCACAAACCCTCATGGCTAAGTGGTGCTTCCCTGACCAAATCTCTGCTCTAGTACGCCATATAATGGAAACAGTGGGCTTTGAAACCATAACACCAACACCCATGTCCAAACTACTCCCGTCCCTCCAACCTACTGAGAAACAAGCAGACACCTTCCCAGTCTGTGAGGCCATAGAAGAGATTGTTCTAAAAGAATGGTCTTCCTCTGAACCTGCCAGAATTCCCGAGAGAAAATCCTGGGACAGAATGTACCCACTGCAGGAGGAGAAACTAACGCTTTGGTGTACATCACCCGTAGTGGACCCACAAATAGCTGCCCTCAATAAAAAGATGGTACTCCCCACTGAGTCTGCCTCAGGTTTAAGGGACCCTATTGACAGAAAACTAGAAGATAACCCAAAGAAGACCGCTGAACTAGCAGGCTTGGGAAGCAGAGCAGCCGCTACCACTATATATGCCACAAGAGCTAACCTAGCTCCAAGAAATATAAAAAACCATACCTGCGAAATCTCACGAGTCCGCACTCTTGGAAAATGCCATACTTTCCACCAAATATCTGGCAGACATGGGGGTAGACTCATTAAAAATAAATGCCAGATCAGCAGCTATCACTAACAGATCTCGCAGATCACTGTGGATGAAACTGTGGGATGCCGAAAAAGAATCAAAAGCCACCCTGCAACGACTTCCATTTAAAGGCAACATGAAATTCGGACAAGCACTAGAGAAATATCTCAAGGACAAAGAGGAGGGTAAGATTCTGGCTAGAGAACAAACCAGATCCACCTACCTACCGGCTCGTCCCAGAGGCAGATACCATTCCTTTCGTGACAAGAGATGAGGAGGCCAGATCTTCCGAGGCACTAACTTCAGACAGAACTGTTCCACACCCTACCACTACAACAGATACAGAGGTAGGTGCACAACACAAAGAGGCAGAGGGAACTACCATCGACGCAACAATTCCAGGTCCTGACTACTCTTATTCCATGCGAAGCCACACTCCAGTGGGCGCATGATTGACGCTATTCTTGGAACACTGGGAAAATACCACCACAGACAAATGGGTGCCGGAAATAATAAGAAAAGGCTACACAATACAATGTACAAAGATGTCACGAGAACACAGAATGATTCACTCTCCTTCTTCCAAGCACAAATGCACAACAACGCACATTACTACAGCTATAGAAGAACTAAGAGACACCAATGCTATTGCTCCAGTTCCCAGGCAACAAGAAGGTACAGGAATCTATTCCATATTCTTCATGGTTCCAAAAAAGACAGGAGGATACAGACTGGTACTGGACCTAAAGTACATCAACAAGTCAGTGAGATACATACCATTCAAGATGGAGACAATAAGGTCAACACTTAAAGTACTCTGCCAGGGAGACTTCCTCACATCCATTGATCTAAAAGATGCTTACCTCCATGTACCGATGAGACCCAGATACTATCAATTCCTATGTTTCTGCATTCTCGGACAACACTACCAGTACAAAGTCCTACCATTCATCCTGGCATCAGCCCCACGAGTATTCACAAAGGTTTCAATAGTTCTCGTAGCACAACTCCGCCAACAGGGAATCCATCATACCATATTTGGACGACTGGTCTCATCAGGGCAAGATCACAGCAACAATCTCTAAGGGAGTTGTAAACGGTGGTACAGTGTCTACAGCAACACAGCTGGGTACTCAACCACAAGAAAGCCAACTAGTTCCCAGTCACAACATAGAACACCTGGGAACTCTCATAGATACAGAAAGAGGACTAGTTACACCATCTCACTCAAGAATTCATACAATAATATCAACAGCCCACAGACTACGGAATGAAAAGCATCCCACGCTGTGGCACATCTCTCAAATGTTAGGACTGATGTCCTCAGCAATAGACACAGTTCCCTGAGCACAATGGCATGCCAGACCTCTTATGTCCTTCCTTCTAACTCAAGGAAACACACACGACCTCAACCTAGCAAAATAGGTCAAGATACCACCTGGGGTGAGATCAAACCTAAGATGGTGGACAAACAGACGCAAACTCACACAAGGCATGCCACTAGACATAAACCCTGACATAATAATCGAAATGGACGCAAGCCTGTCAGGCTGGGGAGCCGTCCTGGGAAAACATACGGCACAAGGAAAATGGTCACTATCAGAGACAAAACAAACCATCAAGCTACTAGGAATGAAAGCAGTGTTCAAGGCACTACTGCATTTCTCCAAACTATCCCAGCACAAACATGTGCAGATAAAGTCAGATAATCAGACCACAGTATCATACATAAACAAACAGGGAGGCACAAGAAGCAAAGCAATGATGTCAGAAACATCCAAGCTAATGGCATGGTCACAAACACACTTAAAATCAATATCAGCAATTCACCTGGCAGGAAAACTCAACATCACGGCAGACTGGCTCAGACGACAAATGATTCATCCAGGAGAGTGGAAACTTCACCCGCAAGTTTTCCAACAACTCAACCAGAGATGGGGTCCAATCGAGATAGACATCATGGCATCACACAAGAACCATCAATGCATAAAATACTAGGCGCGATTCAAGGACCACATGGCTCTAGGAGTAGACGCACTCTCAGCCAACTGGACATTCCAAATAGCCTACGTCTTTCCCCAATTCCAATGATTGCTAAAGTACTAAAGAAGATTTGCATTTCCAGAGCACGAGTCATATTGATAACACCACACTGGCCAAGGCGTGCATGGTTCACGACAGTAGTCTCAATGGCACTAGCCGATCCCTGGACACTACCGCTCAGACCAGACCTTCTCTCACAAGGACCTATCACACATCCAAACCCTCAGCAACTGCAACTGATGGCATGGCTCCTGAAAGGGAGAGACTGCTAAAAGCAGGATACCATCCTTCAGTCATCCACACTATGGCTTCATCACTTCAACAATCCACAATCACCACTTACCAATGCCAGTAGGACATATTCAGCAAATGGTGTAAGCACCAGAAAATAGACTCCACCACATGCACCATTCCTCAGATACTGCTCTTTTTACAGGAGGGACTCCAACTAGGTCTCTCCCCCATCATCTTTGAAAGTACAAGTTGCCACCATCGGGGCAGCAAGAGGACAGATACAAGGCATGACTCCGGGATCCCACCAAGACGTCATCAGCTTCCTGAAAGCAGCAGCTAACATATGTCCCACTCATAAACCACTGCTGGAACCATGGGACCTTCCCCTCGGTACTGACAGCTATGACTAAACCACCATTAGAACCCATAGACTCCATTCACTTAAAATGGGTTCAACTCAAGGCAGTCTTCCTAACAGCCACCGCATCAGCCAGAAGAGTAAGAGAATTACAGGCACTATCATATAAAGAACTATTCCTGCAATTCTACCATGACAGGATATCTATGAGACCAATCTCTTCATTCAGACCCAAAATCGCATCTAAGTACCACCTCAACCAAACTATCGAGATTCCTGGCCAGCTTCCGCCAGAAGAAGTACAGTCCGACCCACAACTTAGACTGCTAGGAATGACACGACTGCTAACAACCTACATCAATAGAACGGCCGATATCAGAAAAACAGACAGACTCTTCATCATCATACAGGGACGCCTCCAAAGCATCCATAGCAGGGTACCTTAGAAAGGCCATCTCAGAGGCTTACAAAGCAAATAACATGCAGGTACCAACATCAGTAAAGGCCCACTCAACCAGAGCTATTGCTACTTCCTGGGCGGAAAGGAACATGGCCACCACAGAAGAAATTTGCACCACAGCCACTTGGTCGACAATACATACTTTCACAAGACATTACAGATTGGACGTGTCTCAAGACAACAAGACACATTTTGCAAGGGCAGTTCTACTGGCAGCAAGCACAGGACAAAATAACATTATCACGTCTAACCCACCCTAAACATTAATCACTGCTTTTGACTAACCCATGATGTCAGGTAGGTGGAGTACCTCAGAGACCATCCCCCACAATGGTAGTTTACTCACCTGGTAAAGGTGATTGTGGGGGAATGGCTCTCTGAGGCACTCCACACCTCTCCCTAAAACTGACGTGAAAATGACATTGCCAAGAACACTACGGACACAATGATATATCAACATGCTATTATTAGTCCAAAACACATATGTACAGCATTTGCCAATTAAAGCTTACAACTTCAAACTCTCAGCAGAGACATCATATTACAATTATTCAAGGTACAAGTAGGGGGCAATATAACTTTTTATAATTTCAGATACAGCTTTGGAAAACATTGAACTGATTAGAAGTGACCAGTGACCCTCAGAAGGAACGTCTTCAGTTTCAGTCACATGTGCATCAGACAACCTATTGGGTGTATACAACCCATGATGTCAGGTAGGTGGAGTGCCTCAGAGAGTCATTCCCCCACAATCACCTTTACCAGGTGAGTAAACTACCATTACTGGAAAACAGACAGCTACTTCAAGTATAATACATAAGCAGACTTAGCTCAGCACTTGAAAATCTGGCCCAACATTCATTGTATGCACTTATTTGCTTGGGAGACAGACAGACAAGGAGCTTGGAAGCACTTCTCCTCTCGGGCATACAGTAGAGCTCAAATTTTCCCTTGGGACTACAAGCAGGATGGATCTACACAAAAGGAACAAAAGGATTTTTGGACATCACACTGAATATTAGCAGAAATATGCAGCCCTGGAATGCTGAACTTTTGCTAAAAACTCTGAAAGATTGAATTCAGACTAATAATCGATGTTAGCTAACAAATTGTGCTTCATGGAAGACTGAATCCGTGGATCAGAAATTCACCAGCAATGTATCTCCTGCTTCCTTGCCAAGACTACAAATAAAGATGTTTCATGCCAGCTGGAAATGTAGGTATCTTTTTAATAATACTCCTTTATCAAAGGCATGTGCTTGAAGTACTATTGCTTTCTGGGGTGAGGGTCAGATTTTTGTTTCATGCAATCTAATGGGAATACACTGTAACCTAACATGTCTGGTCATGTCTGTTAAGAGATAAACTATGGTGTTACCTAGAAAGACTGAAACAAATGTCTTTTGTTGAAGCATCTGATGATCTATTAATTGAAATGCAACATATGTTTGTGTAAACACTAGCACATTCTTTTATCTTCTGTAGCGTGTACAGTACAGGTCACATTAAACTTACTGTGCAACCAGTTAACAGTCAGTTAGTATCTGAGCTGTTAAACCTCTGCATACAATAGAGAATCTCATTATCTCTGATATCTGGTTGTTAGCTGGTTTGTAAACTGGCTGCACAATAAGTTTAATATGAACTGTACTGTAGCTTAGTTAATAAAATATATCATATTTTAATGTGTGTGATCATGCTCTGTGACTGTCAGATGGTGGCTGACCAAGGAGGTGAACTGAGGGATGTGCCAGCTGCCACTCTGCACCAGTACTGACAGTGAGTGCTGACCAGTGTAGGGCAGGGGTCCTCAGTGGGTGAGTGGGGGTTGGCGATCAGTGGGGGGTAAGGGGGCCACTAGACTACCAGGAGTGGGGGAGCCACTAGACTATCAGGGATATATATTTAAATGGCAGGAAGGGTGATCAGGTTTGAGGGGGGGCACTCGACTACCAGGAATATACATTTAAATGGTAGGAAGGGTGATCAGGGGTGGGCAACTAAAATACTATTAATATATAATTATACAGTTGGGATTTGTGATTGGGGGCAGGGGAACCACTAGACTACTAGAGATTTACTATTAAAAGGTTGGATGGGTGACTGGGGGTGTGGGGAGACCACTAAACCATAAGGGATATATATTATACACTCAAGATATGTGATTGATGGGGTGGGATAATGAAACCACCACCATCGGTATATATTATACATGCTGGATGTGTGTTTGGGGGGGCGGGGGCCACTAAACCATGAGGGGGTATATATTATACACTTGGGATGTTGGTTCAGTAGGTGGAGGGACCATTAAAGCACCATGGCATGTTTGCTACAGCAGCGCTAAGGGTCCTCTTTGCCCATGCAAATGAGCCCACAGTAGGCATGCAGATGGTCTTTTAGCACCTTGCATGCCCATTGAGCTCATTTGCATGCTTGAGCTGAATAAGACTTACAGGATACCTGGTGCTATCCTGCTTTGGGCGGTGCTATCTCCTGTGGGCCATATGCTGCCTTGGTCCATGTTGGTCCAGCACAAATCCACTTAGTGCTGCACCAACATGGCCCGGTATTGTCAGTCAGTGTCATACCATCAGCAAGCACTAACTGGCTGAATATCACTGAGAGCCAGCCATGCACTACTGCAAGCACAGTGCAGCAGGCTGCACTGCAACTGTGCCTGGCTCTGAATATGGCCCCTTAGTATTGCTCATCAAGTTCAGCTTAGTAGTCATAAGAGAATGCCTTCCTCTTCTCTTCTCCTTGTCCGGCCGAGCCACTGCCTGGCTGAGATAAACAACTGGATGAATGCCAACTGATTATGTCTCAACCCATGCAAGATGGAATTCATAGTTATCATTCCTGGGCGCTGGGGCTGACCTGCTGGTTATGTTGCCATCCCTGTATTTGATGGTCAACAACTCTCTGCAGTGAGTGCAGTCAGATCTGGGGGTCATACTAGATGACAGACTAACCTTTGAACAGCAGGTACCGTCTGTCCGTCTGTTGCCCCATCTTTTTCCATCTCCAGAACGTTACTAGGGCCCATCCGTTCTTAGCTTAGGATGACCTAGCGATGATTATCCATGCCTTTGTCACCATGATGTTAGAATACTGTAATGATCTATACTTAGGGTTACCCAGAGGCTTGATGCATTGACTGCAGCTGGTGCAGAATACAGCAGCCTGGATATTGATGGGCTCTTCATCTAGGAATCACATCACTCTGATTCTTTGCTCTTTGCACTGGCTGTCATTGTGTTTGTACATCACCTTCAAAATTGGCTTGTTGACATACAAGACCCTATGTGGTTTGGGACCAGATTACTTAAAAGAACTGCTGATTCCTTATTAATCACTCTGCCCTATTATTTGGAACTCTACACCCCATCATATTCGTGCAGCTAACTCAGTGGAGGCCTTCAAAACCTTTTTGAAAACATTCATATTTGAATAAGCTTTTAATGAAGCCTGAGTTATTTTAGTATTCATTTTTGGTTACATTTTATAGCTTTATTTTTGGTTGTGTATGTAAAGCACTCGGAACTCTCATTCTAGAGACACTTTGATGGAGAGGTTGTGGAGTCTAAAACAGTGGGGGAATTCTAACATGCATGGGACAGACATAAGGCAATTATAGTGGGGGTTGCAGGAAGTAGGCTGTTGGTTAACTAGAATCTGTAGCTTATCCAATAGGTAGGGAAATGGGCAGATTGGGTAGGCCAAGTGGTCCTTATCTGCCGTCAAAGTCTACGTTTCAATGTAACCCTCATTGGATTGAGCTATACAAATCAAACGTGCCTTGCCTTGTGTGACGTATAATGAAATGTCAAACTCCTATTTATATCACATCAAAAGGAAACCCTGAGTTCACATGTTAATGGGTCACTGTCAACCCTTTTAGTATCATATTATTTCTGGTTGAAACCTCACATTTTATTGTTTCTCACCTTCTCTAAAATTCATTCATTTTGCTGATGGTTGCATCTATTTATTTTCTTAGTAGAATGGAGATGCATGCTAATGGTGCAACTATATCTAACCTTGTTTTGTGTCAAACCCTTGATCTACTGTTGTTGCAAACTTCCTGAACATTAGGAATACCCCCAAACTATAAAGCCACTCTGATGCAATAGTCTACTCTCCTCCTACTGCATCACAAGTGGGTAGACTGTGCTGGGGGTGTTCCAAGTCCAGGAAACATGTAATGGGAATTGATCAAGGACTGTAAACAAACATGTTTTTGTATGGTAACACCAGTATGGTGAGCAGTTTGTTTTTTTAATTTTACAAAGACAAAAGGAATATGAATTAAACTACAAGCTATGTCAGCAATCTCTACAGAATGCAACAAATCCTTCAATGTGTTTTTTAAACTAGAGACACTCTGAGGCCTAAGGGGGTCGACAGTGTCACCCTTTAATAATTTTTTTCTGCGCTCAGTTACTTTCTTTCTGTAAATTATCTTAGTCAGTTCTTAAATAGTAATAGTTACCATTGTTGTGATTATTTTTATAAGTTAAAGTACCAGATGTACATTTTACTGTGTAAATAAAGTTACATTGTGACAGTGTAAAATACTGTTTTCCTTTTTTTAATATTTTAAAATTTTAACAACTATTATCTTTTAATGTCCAGAAATCAAAGACAAATTTGGGAATAAGTTACTAAAAATATATCTTCCACCACTTGAAAATTTAAGACTACAGAAAAAGTATTTCAGTCTTTGTTATTATCTGGCCATGTCTTCAATCTATCCCATCCATACTTGAACCTGGCTACAGATTTTAAGTTTTGCACTGCTAGGCAAACTGTTCCATTTGTCCAACATATACTTTGTGAAGAAGTACCTCCTCATGTCCTGCCTGAAAGTGCCACCTACCAACTTGTAATTGTGTCCGCTGATATATGAGCTCTTACAGCATTTCTTTTGAACAGCTCTGAGGAGTCTGTCCTGTTGATCCTATGTAGAAACTTGAAGGTTTCTCTCATGCCCCCTTTTTCTTCTGACCTCTGGGGAATATGAGTAACAGTTTTTAATTTGGTCCTGAAATCTGTTTTGAGGGGATACCAAATTAACATTTCTTTAACAAAAACAAACAAATTAAAAAAAACAACAATATCCCACATTTTGTTTTGGATTTAGCTTTTCTATTAGTTTTCCCCCATTAGCACAGCACACTACATGATGGTGTAGGGGTATATAAGAAGGAGGGATGCATCTTTTGCCCACAGTGTGTTCCCATTATATGTATGAACCAGGATGGCCATGAGGGGAAAGGAGGCATAGGAGGTAGAGGGTTGGAGGTTGT
Source organism: Neoceratodus forsteri (assembly GCA_016271365.2). Lineage (NCBI taxonomy): Eukaryota > Metazoa > Chordata > Ceratodontiformes > Ceratodontidae > Neoceratodus > Neoceratodus forsteri. The sequence continues at coordinate 1,292,124,990 of CM028130.1, forward strand.
TTTTATTGTATGGGCTGGCCAGGGAACTTGCCAGACAGTGGGACCTGATGGAGCAATGACTGAAGGAAAGAGGATACAGTGAACAGATGATCTGAAGGGCAAGAGGGGATGCAGACAGTACACTAATAGAATCTCTTTTGATTTTGACGGAACACAGAGGAACTGGTGGGGGAAGGGGAGGGTGGCAGGATGAACTTTGTAATCACTTATTCAAGTGATGCAAGCACGATCCAAAAGACTGTGTAGAAAAACTGGAGCAGCCTGAGAGTGAAGCCAAAACTTGAGGAGGGTACAAAAGAACCCCTGCAAATCGTGTATAGAGAATCCTATAACTTAGGGGATAGACTGGTACAAAGTGCCTAACCAGTTCCCTCCCCCCAAAAAAACACAACGCTGCCCCACTTCCAAAGGGATGCAAAAAATGTGGCCACTACAAATATTCTTTAGTGGTAATGAGGACATTCACTTTCTTGAATCCCAAGGATGGGACAGTGGTTCCCCTTAATGCCTTTTTAACTTTGACAAGAGCAGCATAACCTATCCAGCTACATGTTCCTGCAGAACGTTTTATGTTGGATGGAAAAGGTGCAGGTTAAATGACAGAGTCAGTGAGCACATTAGTGCAATTGCTCAGAAAAAAAAAATGGCTTTGGCAATCCATGTGGAAAATGGGATGTGGGGGTTGGGGGACCACAATCCAATATTTATGGGCACTGATAAAGTAACAGTGGGCCCAAGAGGGAGCGACAGTAAGAAAATACTGTCAAAAAGAGAAGCCTACAGGATATACCAGATGGGGGCTTTAACAAAGCCAGGCCTCCATGGCAAAATAGAACTGGCAACACTGCTTTGAATACATTAACACATACCCATCTTCTTTTCTTTACCGAGACAGTGAAACCTATGTAATAAAAATAATTAGGAAAAAGAAAAAGAAAAGATGAAGAAAACAGTACACTATCAAAAGGATAGTCTAAGAATTATATGTATTAATTAGGTTTACTCTATTTTTATTTTCGTATTCTTCTAATCACTAACACAATGGTGGTTCCTGCCACATAGTTGTGCTTTTTTAACTTTTACTTTATAACACTTTCACATTATAGTTATTATAGCAATACTTTGTAGTGACCAAGTTTGCTTATTAATAATACTATTTGAGTGCCCCTTTAATATTTGGGCTATAAATACTGTCCACTAGAGAGGGGTCACTCACCTTGACAAAGCAACCAGGAGTTGAGGCACGAAATCTTAAACTCCAGTGGGCTCACTCCATGTACTTACAATGCTATATTTCCTGCTTGGAATGGAGAAATACATTTGTATTGAGCAGTATATAGAAGATTACCTGTCTTATTTGTGGATGAATGAGGAGTACTTCTTTCTGTGAATCACTGGAGCTAAGACATGTAAGCATCTCACTAGTCAAGTGGTCCTCTTTACCCAACATCTGACACACCTGAATGTTTCAGGTTTTAATTTGGTATACTTATTCATTATTTTTGCACAACAAAAACTCTTACATTAGGTAAATGTTACTGATTTCAGCACTTCATCTTGCAAAAACTACTGGACCTATCTGTTTGAAAACTGGCATGCTATATTCCCTGAGGCTTGAAAGGATGCATATCAATTTTCAAAAGTCCATGTCCCAGGGTGGCTGAGTCATAAGGTATCAAAAACAGAGGTTTTGACACCAAAACCAACTCAATCCTTACTATAGTGGCATGGCCTGTATATGTGTGTGTGTGTGTGTGTGTCTATCTACAGTATGTATCCATCCATCCCTCCCTCCCTCCAAACTTCCAAAACATTTCCCTAAGCCAACCAGAGAGGGCGATCAGAAGTATATGGGTGCAGGAAGTCTTTTAAATAGCCAGGACCCAGATCATGCAGAGCCTTGAAAACCAACAAGCATATTTTGCAGGTGGTACATCATGTAACCATAAGCCAGTACAGTTCAAGTAGCACTAGTAGGATATGACTAAAAGTGTTTGTGGAAAATACCAGCCTCAATGCAGCATTCAGCACCACCTGAAGATGGTAAATAAACCTTCAGAAATCCCCAGATATAGAGGGTCATGATGGGATATCATGAAGGTGTGGGCCAGTCTCCAGGTCTCATATTGAAGCTAGGGTTTCAACTGGGTGATGATTCTAAGATGAAAAAATCCACAGTGGACACAGCTGTCAATTGTGCTCCAGTGACAGTTTCTTGTCTACTATGACTCCTAGATCTGTAGCCCTACTCACAGCTCTAAGGAAAATGCTACTCATAGAAGGCATGAAGATATCACTCCTCTTCATTGCCATTGTCTAAGATCCTGGTCCTATAGGCAACAGCTTCATTTTACCCAGGTTGAGGCCCAGCTATATGGCAGCCACCCAGTCACTGAGTTCAGATAAATGTCAATCAATTAATGTCACAGAGTCATCCTGATTGTATGCAAAAAAGAGGAAATATCAGTGGTCATCTGCACACCAGTGAAAACTCAGATGGTAACATCTCCCACAAGGGCAACAAGTACACTGTGAACAGCACTAGGGACAAGAGTGAAGCTTGGAGAATGCTATGGGTACAGCTGCCACCTCTGGAGAAAATTTCCTCAGCGTTACACACTGTTCCATGCCAGTCGGGGGGGGGGGCTCAAACCAACAAAACACTGTATTAGCAAGCCCCCATACTTTTTCAGCTGCACAGTGCCAGCCCAGTGGTCCACAGTGTCAAATGCTGATAAAAGATTGAGGAGACTTACAATCAAGTGTTCCCATTGATTGCTCATAAGGAAGAGATAATTCATCACCTGCACCAGGGCAGTCACTGTGCTGTGTCAACATCTGAACCCTGCAGTAAATGGCTATTAGATACCATAATCAGCCAGGTGAGCATTCAACTGTGATGCACTCACCTTATCAACTGCCTTCCCGAAAATAGGAAGGTTTGAGACAGGTCTGTAAGCAGCCAAGATCTATGGGTGCAAAGATTTTTTTTTAAGAAGAGGGATCACCATCACTGTTTTCAATGCAACAGGGAAATAACCATCATGTAGGGAGCCCCAGAAGTTTTTTGACAGGAACAAGGGACCCCCAGCCATCCCACAAACAGCCAATTAGGAACCAGGTCCAGAATACAGTAGGTAGCTTACAAAGAAGATATCACCTGGGATATCTCCTGATATGCAACTGACTGGAACTCCAAAAGAGCACTGGAGTGACTTCATGCAAACTGTCTTCCCCCCACTGCAGGAATTATCCCCTCCTGGGAGATCACCATCCTGATGGAGGACACCATGTTGATTTAATGCTAAAGAAGGCAGGCCACTCCTAGACTGTGGGATCAGGGACAGAGGAGCACTTTCAAGTAGAACTGGGGTAGAAATAGTATCAGAGGAAAGATTGGTCAAGGCACGCAGGGCCCTGAAAGTAAATAAATCACTGGTACCTGACAGCGTGCACCCTAGGTTGTTGAGAGAGGTGAGTCAGACACTGGCAGATTTACTTTAAATGCTCCCAGAAACAGAGGTCATGCCAGTGAATTGGAGAGTAGCCAAAAAGGTACTATGCCACAAAAGTGGGTACAGCGATGACCCAGAAAACTACATGCCAGTATGCCTGACCACAACAGTAGAGGAGCAGCTGAAAACCATCATAAAAGAGTACCTTTTGGATTTCCTGGAGGCCAATGGAGTACATGGCAAGAGACAGCATGGGTTTATGGCAGGAAGGTCATGCCAGGTTAACCTAATTGAATTAACATTTTTGACTGGGGTACAAAGGCAGTGTAAGGGGGTTAAACAGTTGATGTGCCATACTTGGACTTCAGTAAGGCCTTCAACTCTGTACTGCACAGAGGCTGGATATGAAAGGGAATGGCCTGGGTACGGTAAAAACAAGCAAACAAACCTCTCCAGACAGAACTGATTTGGGGAAGGGGCATGACTCAGCAGGTGGTAGTGAAGGAATTTTTTGGGGTTAGGAAGTTATCAGAGGAATATCACAGGGATCAGCCCTGGGGCTTGTGTTGTTTAACTCATTACCTCCAGGAAACACTTGTAGTTGGCAACCAAATCATCCCCTTTGTCTCCCACAATGACTTCAGTCGGCAGCTAAAGACTTCCTGTTTGCCCTGGACACTTCTCAGGTTGTCAGCACTATTTCTCTATATTACTTATGAACCAAATTGATTAGAATTGACTGCATAGCATCATTAAAAAGGTAATTTTGGGCTGAACAACTTTTCTGCTGATACTTTGTGTGTATCATGTATACTTTAGGAGTTCTTCGCATTTGTTTATGGTATGGTGTGTATGTCTGACATTTGTCCCTCAAGCTTCACCTAAGCACACTGAATAAAATGTGGAAAAATACATGTTCTACATTAGAAAAATAGCTTTTTAGTACAAAAATTACTTTTGTACCTACATCTAATGTATGGATGTTTAATTTGGTGTTGCTCTATTACATATCTTCCTATCAAAAATGGTTTACATTGCCTTTTCTTTTTGCAAAAAAAAAAACACTTTTTTTGCTATTCTGACAAGCATAGAAAAATAAAGAAAATTGCTTATAATTAATTGCATAGCACTGTTTTAAAGATAATCTTGTGCTGAACAACTTTGCCACTTGCACTTTGTGTGTAGCACTTACAGTTCATTAGGCATTCACATTTGTTTGTGGCATGCTGATTATGGCTTGATTTTGCTTAGAAAAGCCCAGGAAGCATTGTTAAAAATATACAGGACACAAGTGATGGAACTCTCAAAAAGCTCCTGTAGAGTGAATGAGTTAACATTTTTTTATATGTGACATACATGAGCCATGTCTGTCTCTTTGCTGAAGACACCATGATTTGTGGAAGGTAGACAAAGAAGAGGGGAATAAGGGACATAAATAAGGTTCTAGAAAGACTGGTGAAGTGGTCTAAGGTGTGGCAACCTAAATTCAATTCCAAGAACTATAGGGTTATGCATACTAGTTAGAAAAAAAAACCTGCTAAAACTGTTGGATGGGAGAGTGAAAGTGACTGAGACTGCTGAAGAAAGTGATCTGGGAGACATTATCAGTGACAACCATAAGTTCTCAACCATATGCAGCAAGGTATGTTGGAGGGCGAGCAGAATGCCGGAGTGTATAGGAAGGGCATTTACTAGCAGAAGGAAGATGATGATACTAGCCCTCTAAAGGTTCATGGTGCAACTGTACCCAGAGTACTCTGCCCATTTCTTCAGTCCTCACCTCAGGAAGGAAAGGGATTGACTTGAGAGGGTTCAGAGAGGGCCTATAAAAATATTACAGAGGCAACATTCATTACACTCTCTAGAGACATAAGTAGTTTCAGAGGACTGGAGAAGTGTTGACATTGTCACTCTGCATAACAGTGGCAGCAGGAAGGAGGCTAGCAACTATAGACCAATCAGTCTCACTTCAATGGTGGAGAAATTAATGAAAACAATACTGAAGGGAAGACTGGTAGAGTATCATGAATCCAATGGTATACAAGACCACAGACAACATGGATTCATTGGGGGGGGGTCATGCCAAATGAATCTAATCATTTTCTTTGAATGGGAACAAGGGAAACTGATCAGGAGAAGGCAGTGGACATGCCTTATCTGGACAGTAGCAAGGCCTTTGACACTGTGCCCCATGGGAGGTTGATTAGAAAGCTGATCAACCAAAGACTGGGATCCAAAATAGTCAGATGGGTTAGAAACTGGTTAAATGATAGTAGACAGAGGATGTTGGTTAGTGGCACTTATTCTAAGGATGAGAATGTGACCTGTGGGGTGCCACAGAGCTCAGTACTGGGACCAGTCCTTTTTGATATCTTCAGAGGAGGCACTGCTGAAGAGCTGAAATGGAAGGTATGCCTTTTTGCAGAGGACACAAAGATCTGCAATACTGTGGACACTCTGGAGGGGGTGGAAAAAATGTGCAGGGATCTTGGGAAACTCAAGGAATTATCAAAAACATGTCAGGTGTGATTCAATGCCGAAACATTCAAAATAATGCACCTCGGGTGTAGAAACCTGGCGCAAAGTATTGGATGGGGGAGGTACTAATAGCCACTAGACAGGAAAGGGACATCAGGGATATCATATCTGAGGACCTCAAGGTCACAGAGCAGTGTGACAAGGCATTGGGTGTAGGGCTAGTGGGATACTGAGTTGTACAGGGAGGGTTATCTTCAGCAGGAGAAGAGAGGTGGTGTTGCAGTTATTTTGTTCATTGGCACAGCTGCACCTGGAGTACTGTGTTCAGTTTTGGAGACCACACCTCAGAAAGGACAAAGCCAAGCAGCGTCCTGCGGGCAGCATTTCTTCAGCTTCATCAAGCAGCAGGAAAGGCAGCAGACACACAGGCTCACTTGCTAGAGTCTGTCTGCCCTCCCCATAGGTGTTTAATCCCTCCCACCTTCCCCATGACCCACCCACCCCTGGCTACTGCTTCCTTTTATTGCCACTGGCCACACCCTATTTCCACACAAAAAAAAATTATGAACTTCATTAACTGGAGACACTGTGGGGAAATGTTCACTGAACACATGAAGCCTACAACATCAGCTCCGCGCTGCATGGGTGGAGATTGCTCATCTCAATAACAAACTCCTTGAGACCAATCCACAGGACAATGACCACAGCCAAACCATCCAGGAATGCCTCTACACAAACATCAGCAGAACACGGGGACTGGCAGTTGATCACAAAACGGGTGTTACAAACACAAACAGCGACATATCAATACACTGGTAACTACAACAAATAGATTCACACCAATTGCACCCGAGCCAATCGTACAGGCAAATGGGACTGTGAAGCAGAACTTATCGCTGGACTCGCAGGCACAAGCAGAAAACAAAATAAATGCACCACTGTCTCCCATGTCAAACGTCGAGACAAAGAATAAGGCCTCATCGCAGGAGACGGTTGTGCCACTGTCACCCATGCCAAACGTCAGGTCAGGGGTAACAGAGAAGCAGAACCTCTTTTGAAAATCAGGTGTACAAATGTCAATCCAAACTAAAGAAACAGGTAAACCTAAACAACAAGTACTAATCATTGGAGACTCTATGATCCGCGGAATACAGCAAACAAAACAGACAAACACCTCAATCCGGTGCCTACTAGGATCATCAGCATTCAGGGACACAAACCATATTCAAGGGATTGTGCAGCAAACTGCAACAAAATCACACATCCTAGTCCACCTAGGCACCAACGACATTGCCAGCAGGTCGGTGGAGGAAACAAAGAGGCACACGATCTCACTAGGGGACAAATTAACTCCCTTTTCATCCTCTGTGTCTTTCTCTGAGATTCTTCCAGTTTGGCAATGGGGAGTCAATAGGAAGATGATCAGAGAGAAAGACATTTCTGAGCTAAATACCTGGACAAGGTGTTGGTGCACGGAGAAGGGCTTCAAATTAATTGGAAACTGAAATACATTCTGGGAAATGCAGTTCTTTAGATATAATGGCCTTCACCTTACAAAGGAAGGCACCCGGGCCCTTGGCCAGAAGTTTGATGTCTTTGTCACACATTTAAACTAGTACATGGGGAGTGGCCAACTACACCTTTTGGACCACAAAGGGACAGGGCTAGCACTCCCCACTCATCAGATCAAACTTTGAGACTAAATCTTAAACAAAGTACTCAAAGAAAATGAAACAGAAGGGCAAAAGCTACAATGAAAATATAAATACATCAGAGCCAAAATGGCAGGCTCTATGTGTTAATGCTCACAGCCTGGCAAACAAAATCAATGATTTAACCACCTTACTCATGGACGCAAACAAAGACTGGGTTACAGTCACAGAAACCTGGTTCACAGAGAACCACACCTGGGATGTAGCCATCCCAGGTTACAACCTTTTCAGAAGGGATCAAAAAGGGTAAGATAGGTGGAGATGTAGCACTATACGTAAAAGACAGCATCAACACCATAGAAACCCAAGAACTAAACACCAACATAGAAGTCCTCTGGGACACCCTTGGTGCAGGGAGTAAGACGCCAATCTGGGCTGGGGTGGTATACAGACCTCCATCCCAGGATAAAGACCATGCCAAGGAGCTCCTGGAGTCCATCTTACAGATGGCAGAAAAGGGAGAATTGTTGCTAATGGGAGACTTCAATCTACCAGACATAGATTGGCTCTCATACTCTGCTTCCAAAGAAAGAAGTAGAGACTTTCTCCTGACACTGCAAGGAGCAGGTCTAGCACAGCTGGTGACCTCTCTAACCAGAGAAGAATCTATCCTGGACCTTGTGCTTACTAATAGCAACAAAATCTTGACTTAGAAGTAGGCAGCAACCCAAGTTCCAGTGACCACAGAACCATCTCATTCAAGGTCACCAGAAAAAGTGGAGAGCACCCACAGTAAGCTTTCAGTCCTGGATTTCAAAAAGGCCAATTTTGCACAAATGAAAGAAAGCATCAAACCTCTCCTCAAAAACAAAGGAGGGGATATGGTAGAACAAAAGTGGGAGGCACTGAAGGGAGTGTTACTCACAGTGATGGTCCAGTGCACCAAACAAGTTACAAAATCCATGAAACACAAAAACCTCTCTGGTGTACTAAAGAAGTAGCATCAAAAAGGAAAAAGATTCAGGGAGATAAAAGCAGACACTGAGATGGAGGATTACAAAGCAAATCTCAAGGAAGCTGGAAAGGCAATCAAGAGGGCCAAAGCACAAACAGAAGAAAAAATAGCAAGAGAAGTTAAAAAAGGCGACAAAACATTTTATCGATACATTAGGGAAAAAAGGAAAATAGAAGGGGTCATCATTAGACTCACAACGGAAGATGGACAAAACCAGGAAAGCATTTAAGGCAAAGCCAAGATTCTCAACATATTTTTCTGCTCAGTATTCACAAAGAGAGACCAAGGTAATAGCCCCAGGTTATACAAAGTGGACAGACACGAACAGAAGGCTGGCACTGAACCCTTCACAAGAGACAGTGTACTTAAACAACTACAAAAATTAAATACAAATAAGGCAATGGGACAAGGTGGTATATAACCCAGGATTCTGAAAGAACTTGCAGAGGAGCTTGCAAACCGACTAGCAGAATTATTAATAGAGTCTCTGGAGAGTGGTCAAGTGCCAAATGACTGGAGAGTGGCTATAGTGATGCCTTTGCACAAAAGTAGGAACAGGGAGGATGGCGATAACTATTGCCCCATCAGCCTGACCTCGGTAGTAGGCAAACTGATGAAACTCTACTTAAGGAATATCTAGTGAAACACTTAACAAAAACTGGGCAGCTGGACGCAAAACAACACAGATTCACAGCAGGGCAAGCATGTCAGATGAACACGATCGAATTCTTCTTTGACTGGGTCACAAGAATAGTAGACCAGAGAGGGGCGATGGATGTAGTATATGTGGATTTCAGCAAAGCTTTTGACTCAGTCCCCCACAGGAGACTGACAAACAAACTGGAACAGACAGGCATAGGGCATAAAATGGTCAAGTGGGTTCAAAACTGGCTACAAGGAAGGAGCCAGAGAGTCATGGTCAATGGAACTTTGTCTAGAGAAGGAAAGATGACCAGTGGGGTACTGGAGAGATCGTTCCTAGGACTGATCCTCTTCAATGTGTTCATCAGTGACATAGCTGAAGGCCTACAGGGGAAGGTTTGCCTGTTCACAGATGACATGAAGATATGCAACTGGGTGGACACATTAAAAGGGGCAGCAGCAATGGAAGAGGATTTAAGACACTTGGAAACATGGTCTAGGAACTGGCAGTTGAAATTCAATGCAAAAAAGTGCAAAGTCATGCACATAGGGAAAAGAAACCCAAACAGATCATATACACTGAATGGAGAACAACTGACAGTAACAAAACTCGAACGGGACCTTGGGATACTGATTTCTGATAACTCAAAAGTAGGAAGGCAATGTGAAAAGGTGGTGCAAAAAGTCAGTGGCATCCTCGGGTGTATAGGCAGGGGATTACAAGTAGAAAACAATTTCACTCTACAGGACATTGGTAAGGCCACATCTTGAGTACTGTGTACAGTTCTGGAGGCCGCACCTCAGAAAGGACACTGATCACCTGGAGGCAGTGTAGCGGAGGGCCACGAAAATAGTGCACAGCTTGCACCAGGAGCACTACGAAGCTAGACTGAGGCACCTGCAACTGTACTCCCTTGAACAGAGGAGAAACAGGAGGGACATGATATAAACCTTTAAATAGATGAAAGGGACATATCAGGTAAAATGGGAACACCTATTCCAAGTAAACACATCACCACAAACAAGAGGACACAACATGTGCCTAATAGGAGGTAGATTCAAATCCAACCATGGAAGGTCCTTCTTCACAGAGTGAGTAGTGGAACCTTGGAAGTTTTCCCCACAGCAGTAGTGGAATCTAAGACTGTCACGGCATTCAAGTTAGCATGGGACAAGTACTACGGTAATCTAGGAAAATTAAGAGGGTGGGAGATAATCAAAATGGGCAGACTAGATGGATCTCATGGTCCCCTTCTGCCATCACATTCTTATGTTCTTAAAGCCAGGGTAGAGGTGGTCCAGAAGAGGGAAAATGAAATGATGCAAGGTTTGCATGAGAAGCCCTATGAGGAAAGAATGCGGGATCTCAACATGTACACTCTGGAAGAGAGAGGAGAAAGAGGTGACATAATAAAGACCTACAAGTACCTTGAGGGGGGAACAGAGTGCAGGTGAGGAGTCTCTTTTAAATGAGAACTAGCACCAGGATCAAAGGGCAAGTAATGAAGCTGGGAGGACTCAAGAGTGATGTGAGGAAATATTTCTTCACAGAAAGGGTGGTCGACACCTGGAATAGACTGCCAGTGGAGGTGGTAGAGGGTCAGGCTTCAAGCATGCATGGGATAGACATGGAGTATATTAGATAAGAGGCAGGGAGGTGGGAGGATCAATGGAGACCAGATAGGGTATATGGAGACAGAATAGGCAGGGAATATTTGGGCAGGTTGGGTGGGCCAAGTAGTACTTTTCAGCCATCAAATTCTATGTAGCATAAGAGGATGTATGAGAAGAAGCTAAGGAACCTGAACATGTACTTTCTGGATACTAGAAGGGAGAGAGGGTGCCTGACTGAATCCTACAAGTTCTTGAGGGTTTATCAAGAGGGTATACAGCAGTGATCTATTCAGGAGAAATGTAAGCACAGTCACCAAGAGACATGGGTGGAGGTTGGTGGGGGAGATTCAAAAGGGATGTTAGGGAGTACCTTTTCACAGAGATGGTGGACAATGCCTAGAACAGTCTACTAAGGTCAGTTGTAGAACCAAATTTGGTGGCCATTTTCAAACATGGATGGGATAGGCACATGGGGATAGTAAGACCTAAGGACAGGGAGAAGATGAACAGATGGGGAGAGAGGCACTAGGGTACTAGAAAGGTAAGAGAACCAGTAACTCCAGTCTAAAATCAAAGATGGACACTGTAGGAAACTGGCAGACTGGGCAGAATCGTCTTTTTACCTGACATCATAATTTATGTATCTTTTCTGGGCCATGAGGTTTTGTCATGATAGTTCATGCCATGATTGACTTATGCCATATGTAATCTAGTAAACAAAGTACATATACTGTATGAGGAACAACATACTGTAAATAAAAGAGATACAGTACCACAAAGTATTAGTACATACAATATAAACAGGGTTTTCCAGATTCTTAATCATATACATTTTACCTAAGTTTAGCTACCATATATGCAACAACTGTTTTTTTTTTATCCCTGAGTGTTAATATGTCACTTATTAATATCTAAAACCTTCCAAACATTTGCCATTGGATACAACTATTTCCTTCTTAGTTCATCATTACAGGGACAGTATAATAAACAATACACTCCAACACTGTTCTATCACATAGACAGTGATGCATCAGAATGACCTTTTTACATACATCAGAGACATCTTGCAGCACTGTAGGTTCCAGACACCACCAGCAGTATTCATTCCACTGGCTTTATGTAATGGACGGTTCCTAGGATTGTGGCATAAATGGTGGAGATACAGCACATGTCCCTGCCAGACCCATTCTCATCTGCCAATGTTAGGTATTGCACTCAGCATGGGCTCAAAAAACAAGTAAATATTTATTTAACAACAAACCTGGCACAGTACACGTAACAGAATGCAATTATTTCTGGAACCGACTGCCATCCATCCTCTGGGTTGTACATCCTGATGCATTACATAATACTTCAGTGCTTGATCCCCACTGAACTCTGCTACCCTAGATGTCACCAGTACAGTACAGTACAGTGTAAGGAACTGGCAATGATACAACCAAGTGGAGGGGTAGATGAATGGTAGAACTAGCTGTAGAGGAATGTGTACCCAAGGGTAATGAGGGCAGAATGGCAAAAAAGTGTTCTGCAAGGATCAATATGAAAAGGAATTGACTAAAAGAAAAAGTAAGGCACATAAAATATGAAAACAAAGTAGTGCTGAGGTGAATAAGCCAACATACAAGAATGCAGAGGGAAAGCTATGAGGATAGTGATGCAGTAATATGAAAGTAGCACAGAGGTACAAAAACATTGCCTGGGTTAAATAAAAAGGTCCAATAGCAAAATTCACTGGCACAGGTTAAAGCACCTAAGGAAATTTTATGTCTAGCAGGTAAAAAAAAAAAGAATAAGGTACACTTCCAGTCCACCAAGATTGCAGCCAGCCAGCACTGCAACCCATGATGAGCTGGCTCAAATATTATCTCATGGACAGGTCCCAGACTGTATCTTCTAAAGGTGTAACATTAAAACCAGAGCCCATTGTATCAGTCATCCCCCAAGATTCCATGCTAAGCCTGATCCTGTTCTCACTCTTCATCATTGACTTGCACTGTGGCTCTGATAATGTCTACTTCTACCTATATGCAGATTATACCATTCTCTATACCCAATGGAAGAATATGCCTGCAGTCCAAGCCTCCCTACAGCAAGGTTTTAATGAGGTCTAATTCTGCTTTGTACAAAAGAATTTGACATTGAACACAGACAGAATTCAAATGATGTTTTTGGGTCCAAATAGAAACTCAGATGCACTAACCAACAGATGATTGTCATTAATCTAGATCTTCATGAAATCCAACTCACTACTGTATACAACTATATGGGCATGTGGCTGGACCCCATCTCAGATGGAACCTACCCATTGAGAAACTAATAAAAAAAAACTCTGCCCCCAAACTGGCTTCCTGTACAGGAATAAGACCTGCTTTCCTATCCACTACAAGCCTGAACACTGTAAACACAATATTAACTTACTATTGGACTATCACTATGCCGACATACTATACGATGGGGCCCAACACATCTGTTCTAAGCAAGCTAGCTGTTCTCTACAACAGGCTTGTTCAGTTTGTTCTAAATGCACTCCATGACAGCCACCACTGCATACCATACAGTAGACTAAGCTGGCAGAACCTAGGAACATGAGGTATAGCAGATGGCTTCATCTGCTCAACCTCATGTAAATATGTACCGCAGGTAAGGTGCCTGACTACATCCTGACCCTTCTAGAGCCCAAACCAGTCAAAGAGGGACCTAGATCTGCAGAAGGACTGGAATATATTGTCTCTCACATGAACACCAGAGCAGGCTCTAGCTGCTTCCCCCACGCAAGCCCTCCAGTTTGGAACAAACTGCCTGCTGGCCTACACTCAGTCTACAGTCCCCATCACATTTGGCCTGATATGAGGATGGTACATTCTGCACTGCTCACAGCCTAGGCTCTGCAGTACCTGAGCAAGCTTGGAGACCCCCATAAATACTGTTGTAACAGCAGGCCCAGTGGTATGGAAGGCTGAGGTGCCTTACCGCCTGCCATGCTAATGACCTATGTTTGGGAACAAATTCAGGTTGTGACGGTCAGCCAGGGGGCAAGACTGAACATTCACCAGACAGCTTTCCTCTTCTGAGGTGGGGATGTATGCAAACTTGGCCCTTGGCTGCCACCAGGTGGAGGTCTGGGGGCAGTGCCAGCACTTCAGTGGCAACGAAGGGATGGGCTGCAGTTCCATAGCATATGTACACTTTCACATGCACATGCTTATGTACTACTATGGTAGGGGACCTAAGAGGGAGAAACCAGAAAAGGACTGCACAGGCTTCATGAAGCCCTGCCCACCTACCCCTGTCCTACACCACAGTCTGGACCACCAGCCCAATTCTGGATGTGTACCACCAGGTGAGGGGAGGACTACCCTTCCCTTCCTGGCCCAACCACAGGAGGCAATCCATGGGGGACATTGTGCATGGTGGGGTTGGGGAGGTGTATGTCAGGCGGCAGATGCAGGGAAGGGCTGAAAGCCCACTTGCATTGACTGCCTAGAAGAAAAAGGATTACAAGAAAAAAAATATTGTTGTAACTGTGGTGGAAATCTCTGTTTGTACTTAAGTTGTAGTATATCATTTCTACCGTCTCCAAGCTACAACCAAGTCCTGCTACAATAGGAACCTATTGTAAACGGGTCCCTGGCTCAGTGGTGTAGCTGTTACTCATGAATATAATTATTCTGATTATTATAGCAATGGACATTAAGACTATTAAAATAAGTTTTTTTATTACATTCAGAGAAAGATGAGAGTAAGAGAAAGACTACTACCACTGATTTGTGGTACAGGAAAATAAATGATAACTTAGAATGATAAAAGAGCAGAAAAACCTAACGAATACTTTGACTATTAACTACAGAGGTAGGAGGAGTTCTGATAAAAATATAGGAGGTACAAAGAAGAGTGCTGAAAGAATGCTATCATATTAACAGACAATTTAGAGAAAAATTCAAGACTAGCAAGTCCCAGGAACTGAATATGTTACATCACACAGACTCCTTAGTGAGTTACAGAATGACATAAAGTGGAGCCCAATAGGATACATTGGAGAATATGCAGAACTCTGCAGAGTTGTTGCATTAAACAGTGCAATGTCAATAACAGTTAATCTCTTCGGTCGTGCGGGAATCTGTGACACTGTGTTGCATGCTGATGGGCTCCATTGTAGTACACCCCTAGCAGAGATCCTTGAAGAATCAATAGAGACATGAGCGCTGCTAAGAGATGGGAAGAGGGCCAGTGTCATCCTACTATTTAAGGAGAGGGGAGAGATCTAGAGAACTACAGACCTATAAACCTAACTGATGCTTTAGGTAAAATGTTGGAAGCAATTATCAAAGACACATACAGTAATGCAACATTTAGAAACGTATAATAGAAGAAAAGATAATCAGCAAGGTTTCACTATAGCGATAATACCATAGCGGTCTGGGTTTCCAAGGTAATAAACTGCCATGGGATAATAAGCACTGAGGTCAAAGACTGAGGAGTTTAATAGCTATCCGTACAAAATCCTGACATGTAACTTCTCAACACAGAACATCCTGACTCCGTTTTCCCGACAAGCTTCACATCCCGACATGAGACTGCCCGACAGTGGAAGTGAGTGCCATGGAGATGCTTATATCTTAGTTATGGGGGTGCAGAGAGTGAAGCCCCTCAGAATGGGTGGTGTGGGGGGCAACCCCCCCCCACAACGGGAACTCAAATACAATCACCTCCATGGCACTCACGGTTCCACTGTTGGGCAGTCTCATGTCGGGATGTTGCGCTTGCCAAACAGTTCAGTGTCGGGAAACGGGGTCAGGATGTTGTGTGTCACGTAATTATATGTCAGGATGTTGTACTAGACCCATTTATTAACCCCCATGTTCAGTTATTACCAAAGAAACCCACACAACTATTGGTATTATCGCTACTATACTGGAAAAATGAAAAACAATATTTAAAAAGTGACATATCTGTTTGTTGCACTAAAGTGCAAAGTACTCTATTGTTACCAGATGTCTCTGATTGGCTGCTGCATGTGGTAGTGGGAGGGCAAACTGGGCTTGCTATCTGATTGGCTAAATATACATTTTGCAGCCAATCAGAATAGAGTCACTATCCCATTATTGTTCTTAGCCAATCAGAATGCAGATCCACTGTCCCATTATTCACTGTACTGTACTATACGGTTATCAAAGAATAACCAGACAGTAACTTGGCAAGAGGGATCTTCTCGAGTATAGTAAAGGATGATCATGTTAGACAAACCTTGAGGACTTCTACTGACAGCCTCAAGTCCACTGCTTAGTGCAATAAAGGATACAGAAAGACAAAATGGGTGATGGGATGTATAAGAAGGGAATTTGATAGTAGGTCGAAGAAGGAGGTGATACTGCCACTGTACAGATCCCAAGTAGGGCTGCAACTGCAGTACTGCATCACAGTTCTGGAATATACACCTCAAGAAAGACTGAGACTGCATAAAGGTCATACAAAGGAGGGCACAAAGATGCTCAAGGGGCAGCAGTGGAAGTCATATGAGGAATGATTTGCAGACCTTAACATGTACACACTGGAGGCCAGGAGGAAAATGAGGGATATGACTGAGACAAATGAATGCTTGCAAGGAATCAACAGGGTGAATTATATGGGCTTGTACATGAGGAGTGATCTGGAGACATGAGCGGAGACTGGTGGGGGGAGATTCAGGAGGAAGGTGAGTTCTTCATGGAGAGGGTGGTAGACAAATGGAATAGGCTGCCCAGAGATGTGGTTGAAGCCAAGACTGTGATGAGGTATAGGTAGGTAGGTAGATAGATAGATAAATAGATAGATAGACAGATATTTAAAACTATTTTCTTACAACCAGGCCACTGTACATGGAAAATAACGCATCAAGTCCAATGAAGAAAAACAAACAATAAACATTCAATAGGAAACACTGAATAATCACAGCATAAGAACAATACAAATAATATAAATCAGTGCATCTAGGTAGGCTATTTCAGAAGCCATTAAACTCCTGTTTAAAAAGCCAGGTGTTTAATTTATACTTGAATGTTTTAATCAATAGAGAAGACCAAATATCCTTGGAAAGCCTGTTCCAAAGAAGAGGGAAAGCTACAGTGAATGCTCTGTTCCCAACTGATTTTAATCTTGATATTGGAGCAACCAGGAGGCCCATGTCTAAAGAATATAACTCACTGACATTGGTGCAGGTTGCAAATAGCTCCCTAATGTACAGGGGGCCCAGTCTATTAAGGGCTTTATATATCAAAAGGAGGATCTTAAAGTTGTTCTAGCATCTCACGGGAAGCCAGTGCAGCGAACAAAGTACTAAAGTGACATGCTTGCTCCTTCTCTTAGAGGCAGCAAGTCTAGCTTCTGCATTCTGGACTAACTGTAGGCAGAAAACCTGACCAGTTGGAAGGCCCCAGTTAAACACATTACAGTAGTCAAGATAAGTAATTACCAAAGCATGCAGTAGTGTTAACAGATCATCTTGTCCAGGCAGGAGTGCAATCCAGCTTTATTCTTCAGATGGTAAAACCACTAATGACCTTGGCTGACACATGAGAAACCAGTGACAGCTCTAAGTCAGAAGTGACTCCTAGGTTGTGCACAACCTACAGAGTCTGGAGACGTTCACCTCCAAAAACAGGGAGGCTCAGGATCTCCATTTTGGAAGACCTCAGATGCTGTAAGCCCACTAGTAGTAGCTTGATTTTGCCAGGATTCAGCTTCAACTCACTGAAAGTCATCCACTGTTTGATCTCAGTTAATGTACTCTTTTTTTTTTAATATAATTTTATGTTTTTTTTTCTTTTTTGGTGCCCCAGACCAGGGACCACAGCAGACACATACATGCACGTGCGTGTAGGCTCACGTGAACGTCAGGTACTAGCTCGGCAAATTCCATCCCACCCCTGGCATTTGCTGCCACCCCACCTATGCTTCCCAGACCTCCACCTGGTGGAAGCAGAACTACGGGGGAGCGGACAACCACCCCAGGAGGTAACAGCTGCCTATGGCAGCTCAATCCCACTTTGACCTTCCCCCCGTGCCAGCTTCCCAGTGACCCAAGGTTGTTCCCGAACCCGGGTCGCTGGCATAGGGTGAGGTAAGGTGTCCAGCGCCTCAGCCCTCAGCACCACCAGGCCAGCCCTAGTTAATGCACTCTTAAGCACTGGTATTGGTGAACCATGTCTAGATCTGAATAAAAGACATTGCTGGATATCAATAGCATAACAATGAAAACCCAAGTCATACTTCCAGATCCCCTCTCCTAGTGGAAGCATAAACAGCACAAACAATAATGGTGATAAGAGGGAACCCTGAACACAACACTCCATGCTAACAGAAGTTTAAACATTCCATAAAAGCACTGACTGATGGCCATCACTGAGGAAGGATCAGAACCACATAGGCATGGTCCCACCTGCCCTAACAATTCTCCTCATACTTTCCACAAGTTCTACATATTCTTCAGTGTCAAATGCCGAAGATAAATCAAAGAGAACTAGTAAAGAAACTTCCCCATGGTCCGTCACAAGGAGCAGACCATTGCAAACCCTCAGTGCTCCGATGAGGACAAAATCCTAATTGGAATGGCTCATAGATGTAAAACTCCTCCAGGTGCTCTCTTAGCTGTCCAACCACCACTTTCTCTACAACTTTGCCCACTAATGGCAAGTTAGAGCTAGATCTGCAAATTGTGACATTGTCCTGATCTAAAGATGAATTCTAAAGGAGGGGGTCATACCACAGCCACTTTCAAAACTGCTGTAAACAACTCCTCCACCAGAGAGGCACTGACGATGTTCATGGGTACCAAACAGAGCACTACCACTCAGTTCCTTATTAGAGTGACAGAAGCTGGGTCCAATAGAGTGACTTGGGTGCAGGTCAGAGACCACCCAGAAGATCTCTACAGAGTCAGATTGTGGAGAATTGTCACACACAGACTGAGTTGCTGTCATCATGGGTACATGGCCACTGTAATCATGACAATTTACCATGGAGGAAATCTCACCACTGATGTCTGCAATTTTGACAGTAATAAAATAAAACAAACTCTGGACAGAGCTGATATGGCTGTGGAGAGCTTTTAGGAGTGGCAAGAGTGCTGAAAAGAATATGCAGTGCTTTTGCCACACTGGAGTCAGCCATAACTAGTACTGCAGTGATTACAGTACTGCACATGCATGATACTCATGCATGCATAGCTTGCCCAGTGGTCAGCCATGTGCAACATGGCGCACTGACATGACTACTTATGCATGAGTATCGTGCATGCACAGTTTAAGTCAGTGCTGCTGTGTTGTCCACAGCGGTTGTCACTTCTGCAGTTCCAGAAAGGAGAAGTAGTGCACTGGGAAGGGGGGTGTTTATGCGGCCCGTGGAGGGGAAGGGCTGCATAAACAGAATCACTGAAAATTATGCTAGAGTACTGTCGCAGCACATCAGACAGTGGTCTGGTCACATGATTCCAAAGTGCTTTTATACAAATCTGATGATGGCATAACATCTGTGGAGCTTGGCCCATGCTGCCATAAAAATCAGACTCAGGAGGAAACTATTAACAAACTAGAGATCTGGTCTGGACTTGCTTGTCACCACAGTCACTTTCTCATTCTTTTCTAGGCAGTAATTTCTGATGAAAGTGCTTTAACCATATTGATCTCAGTGCTGCTAAACTACTTCTGGTTTTCCCCGACTGTAGTAGGTGCGGGTAATAGCATTCTTGAAGTGGTAGCTGCCGGTGGTGGCACTGTCTGAATAACAATTTTACCCATGCTTGTATGAACATTTTAGAAATGACCCATTTCCTTGTTTTGCTATAAAAAAATCTGACCCCTTTAATACAAAAACAAGGAGTCAGTTATGGCCTCCACCCCTTCCCTTTTAGCTTTAAGTGAGGAACGTGATTACAGGCTTGCATCAGATGTACAGTGGCAGCCATAGATGCGTAATATTGTTAAACAGTAATCAACTGTATGTAAAAGCTTGTTTTTTTTAATGTGTGCTTTTTTAATGTTGTCAATACCACTCCACCCATTTTGTACTCTGCCCCTGGATTTCTGTGCCCCAAGTGCATTATTTTACATTTTTGTGCAGAAACCTAGCTGCCATACCCTTGACCACTGTTCATGTCTTCTAAGGTCTCTGCTCACACATTTTCATCCTGCTACAGATCTTGGCATCATCATGCAGAGTCAAACCTTCCTTTCCTGCTTCTTTGCAATTTCATTTATAAAGACATTAGAGAGGACTGGGTCCAGCACTGATTCCAGAGGTACCCCCAATCACCCTCCCTTCCTTGGAGTGAACTCCATTTACTACCAGCCTCTGTCAGCTATCCCCTAACCGTTTTCTTACCAAACAGCCACATTTTTTTCTCTCTGCGTCAGCACAGTAGGAGTCATGCAGAACAAATGTAACTTTCTCAGAAAGTATTTAAGTAACACATACACAACTAGCATGAACATTTTTCAGGACAAAAAGACCTTTCAAATGAGCCTATTCACTAAGCTGCAATAATTGTATTTTTTTAAATATGGCCATCTGATTACCTGAATTTTCATTTTTCTTCACTATTTTCACCTTTTGGATGGCTATGTTTAAAAAATATATAAAGAATAATGGATGGGAAAGTGTGTGATATGAGAATTTAATGCACACCTGAGGGGTGGGATGCTACATAAATCCCGAGGGCAAAGTCCGAGGGGTTTATGAAACCATCCCACCCAGAGGGTGTGCATTAAATTCTAATTTCTCACACTTCCTCATCTTTTATTTTGTATGATAAACTGGGAAGGATGTTTTTTCCCACCAGAGTACATGTGTCTTGCATGTGGGGGAGAAGGGCGCATGGTAAAAGTGTGTGTTTTTCATTTACTGTTGGCTTTTTTGTGCATTTTTTTAAGTTTTATTTACTTGCAGTATGCCATTTGTGCTTAAGAAGCTGGTAGAGGTAAACAAATTTATAGCAGGAGGTCATGGAGAAAGTATTCACTTTTTGGCAGTGACGGTTGTTTGAGCGGGTGACAGGAGAACAGCTGTGGGAGTTCGAGCTACTTTCTGTTTTGCCGAGCGCATGTTCACCTTAACAACCAGCCAGTTGTTATGGTGAAAATCAACCTGGTCTCACCATTGAAAAAATTCCTTGCCAGTTATTATATAATGAATTCAGTTTATTGACTACCATCATTTGAAAGGTCATTTTGTCCTGAACAACATACATGCTAGTTGTGCATGTGTAACTTGTATACTTTCTGAGATATTTACATTTGTTTGGCATTACTCCTAATATGTTCGCTCAGAGAAAAAAAAATTAGGCTGTTTGGAAGCACAGTAGGAGTCATAATAACATACTAAGAAGCCAGCAGAAGAAGGCCATTTGGTCTAGCTAGTCTACTTATACTGCAGGGTCCAGAACTTGAGCTACTGTCCCAGCCCCCCTTCCCTCTCCTCCCATCCTCCCTACCCATGATCCTTTCATTCCCTCTGTGCCTTTCCCAGACTCTCTTGAAGCTGCCCACTGTGTTCAATGAGATCATCTCTTCTGGCAGTGTATTCCAAGTGTCTACCACCCTCTCTGTGAAGAAGTGCTTCCTGACCACCCTCTTAAACCTCCCACCCTCCATCTTTTTGTAACCCCCTTGTTACCCAGGGTTACTAGAATCCCAGTCAGACCTAGTGGTAGGCAGGGAAGGCAGCTTGTGAAACCTCCAGTTAAATGGGTTTCACACTGTCTCACTCTGTTCTCAGTCTCAGCTGAGACTGAGGGATGACATCACCAATAGAACTATTGCAGCTGCATGAGCCACATTGGAATCTGCAGCAAAGGGAGTTGGTTAGAACGTTGGGAGGTTTTGAAGTCAGTCTTCAGTGAGTGAGTGTGAAGTAGGGAGCTTTTTGAGAATGCAGCTCAGTGAAGGCTCTAGGAGCCTCAGCCCTGACAGAGGGCTACTTTTAGTTTAAAAGGGTGTGTGTCTCCACCTTAAAGAGAGACACAAAAGATTACTGAAGTGGTGGAGACCACTGTTATTGGGTCTCAGTGCCCCCTCCCTTCGGGGGGGCAGGAAAAGGTCTTCCTGCAGATTCCTAGGGCAACCCCCTAGTTCTGCTTGTGAAGGAAAAGCTGCCTATGTGTTTCCAGGATTATTTGGGAGAACAAGAAGATTTGTGAGTCACCTGTGGGGCACCTGCAATGTGAGGGTGAGTGTCTGCTCTTGCTAAAAAGGCCTATGTTTTTCACCCTGGGACTTGTGTGACAATGTGGGGATTGAACTACTAAATATTGGGAAGCCTAGAGTAATGGGCTAAGCAAGTTAAAAGTACGTTCAAGTCCAGAGTTTGTTGGGATGCAAATAATATGTAGAGGAGATGTGACAGACGTCTACCCAGAATCTACATTTGAAAGTTCAGTAAAGGAATTCTTCAGTTTCCAGAGAAATGGCCGGGTATGGGCTGTGGGAGCTCGACGTGGGTGGCCCCCCCATCTTTAGTGACCAGGTCCACCTCTAAGGATTTATTCTGTGGATTTTTACTTTACCTCAGGCACTTGGCCAGTGATGAGAGAAGTACCTAGACGTGGGATTGTAAGGAAAATTCTCTCTAGGAGTCAAAGGCTCTAGTGTGGTTTGGGGAGCCACAACAGGATAATTGGTTCATTCCTCAAATGGACCGTGGATCAAGTGGCCGGCAGGGGAGCTGGGCCAGTGGGGAAAACCCAAGTAGTGTACAAGTCAGGCTGTATACCCAAAGCTGTGTGCAAGTCCGGGCTGTGTGCCTGGTGGGTTTAGAGCCTGAGGGCTAGAAATGGTGATAAAGTGTTCTGTAGTCTCTAATTTACATTACCAGGAATGTAGCCCCATGGGGGTCCGTCTATGCTTTGTTTGCTCAGCTTGGATGCGAATAAAAGCCACACTGCAGAATCCCATTCCTGGTTCTGGACATTACAGTTGTTGCTTCCTGTGTTCGGATTTACTTGGGTGCCCCTGTGCAAAGTAGTCAAACCTAGGTCCCCTGTGCTGAGTAACCTCATCCTCCCCAAACCCAGTCCCCACCAGGTACTGCTGTCAGCTTCAACAGCATGCCACCTGTCGTTTTGGCAAAAAGGCAGGGGTGAGGGGTTACATTTTTTTAATTCAATATACTTTATTATTTTCACAATATTACAAACAACAAGAAGAAAAACAACAAAAGGAGAACAAAGGTTACAATAAGTACAAACATACAAAAAACAGATGACCAAAACAAACCATTACATACAACCCCCTACCTCCCCATAACCCCCTCTCCCCTTCCCTAGATCTGCACACTAAGGGAGAAAAGAAAAGCAGGGAAAAGATAGAATAAACCAAGGCAAGGGTACTATAAGGTTAAAGTAGGGACATTAAGAAACCACTATAGTTTCCATAGGGAAAGCAAGGTCATAAGGGGCTCCCAAGTAGTCTGGTAATATTGGGATCTATGCCTCAAAGTTGCAATATGCTTTTCTAACTGGATAGCGAGGAGGATTTCATGGTACTATTCCAGTGTCATGGGGAATGAGTCTTCTTTCCGGTGTCAAAGCATAGTCAGCTTCACAATGGAAGCAACTAAGGTCAGATGGGCCTTGCACTGTAATGGTGTCCATAGAGCATATATAGCCAACAGGCAGGATTCGGGGGTAAATAAGTCATCTAACCCAAGGATGGGATCTAGTACTTGCTGAATTGCTTTCCAGAAACTCTGAGTGCAGGACCATTCCCACAACATGTGGTAAAGGGAGCCTGGAGCTTGTTTGCTTAGGAAGCAATCTGGGGAGGATATAAGTCCAGCTCTGTACAATCTGAGTGGGGTATAATACATATTGTACATAATTTGAAATTGAGTGAGATGTAGTCTATCTTGTTCAATATATTTGTAATTCGTGCTCCAGACTTTAGCACAGAATTCTGCTTCTACCGGTAAAGAAAGTTCCTGCACCCAGTAACAACAGATCCCAGTTGGGAGACCATGGTCCAAAGCTTGAAGTTGTTTATATATCCTCAAAACTGCGTGAGTATTATCTGTTCCCTGAAAAATTTGGAGCAGCCCATGAGAGGACTGATCGAACCAGTCCTGTTTGTTATTAAAGGCTACTATTGCATTCTTGGGTTGCATGTATTTAAATACATCTTTGGTGCCAAGCTGGAAACGAATATGTAAAGTCTGAAAAGGAGCCAGTATTTTCTTGCAGAAGATCTACCAGAGTACTGTGCTTAAGCTGTGGGAGGAATGAGGATGGGATGGGACGATGGTAAATTTTGAAAATGTAGATTATAGAAGAGGGGTTGAGCAGACGATAAATGTCAATTCACCGAAAGATACTGGATAATTTGTTGCAGGGCTTTGAGCGACCAGGCAATTGGGGTGATTTTGAGTGAGTGAGAAAGTCTGGAGGGTTTTGTATATACCAAGGCACCCGAGGAACTAGCTGCACTATGCGCTAATTCATGTTCAATATTCAACCATGCAGGGATATAAGTACTTCCCATTCTTAAAGAGTCTACTTTGTACCAGAGGACTATTCTACTAAGGTGTTGAGCCCCATAATAAGTAAAAAGGGATGGGAGGGCAAGCCCACCCTGCAATTTGGGGGCCGTTAACTTAAGGTTCGCCCTTCTGGCTGGTTTATTTTTCCAGAGAAAGTTATTAAGCATCCTCTGCAACTTCACAAACCACAATTTGGGAATATGAATGCCAAAGAAACCAAGTGGGTATAAGAGCCTTTGAAAAACATTCAATTTAAGAATGTTGATATGACCCCACAGTGACATTGGTAAAGCACTCCATCTATTCAGGTCTGCTTGCAGAATTTGCACTAGGGCAGTTAGGTTTTCTTTAAACATGGAGGAAATGCTCTGGAAACCTTGATCCCCAGCTAAGGGCTTGATATTCCCAGGATAAACTGAATGCATTAAAATTGGTTCTATTAGCCCAGTGATTCAAAGGAAACACTTTAGTTTTGGAAAGATTTAGCTTGTATGCACAGACTATGGAGAATTTGTCAATTTCCTCTAAAAGAGCGGGAAGGGAGGCCTCTGGCTCCTCAAGATGTAATAGTAGGTCATCTGCATAGACTGATAACACATACCGTTCCCCATGAATTTGTATACCCCTCAGAGAGGGAGAGGAAATGAGTTTATGGATTAGTGGTTCAAGGTAACAGTTAAAAAGGAGAGGGGATAAAGGGAATCCTTAATGGCTGCCTCTTTCAAGGATGAATGATTGGGATAGATGCCCATTAGACCATACTCGAGCGGTAGGGGCAGTGTATAGGACCCTTACCCATGTAAGGAAGGTGTCAGGCATGCCAAGATGTTTGAGGGTGGCAAACAAGAAATGCCAAGAGACCCAACTGAAAACTTTTTCAGCATCAAGAGAGACGAGGATTGATGGGACCCCCTGACTCTCTTGACACTACGATCAAATTTATATGCTTTCTCATAAGCTCTCCAGATAAGCATCCTGCCATAAATCCCACTTGATCACTGCCAATAATCTCTCCTAGGATTGGGGCTAAGTGGTTAGGTAAGACTTTTGTCAAAATCTTAACATCCGAGTTTAATAAAGAGATTGGACGATAGTTTCCGGGGCATAGTGGATCCTTATCTGGTGTAGGAAGAAGAGTGATAATTGCCTCCAGGAAACTAGGGTCCTTTATCCCAACAAAACCATAGATTGAACACGTTCATCAAGAGAGAGGAAATTTGCAGGAGACAGGCCTTGTATAAATTATTGGGTAAACCATCTGGGCCAGGGGGTTTTGTCCTGAGGTAGCTGTGTAATAGCCTTCTACACTTCAATTAAAGTAACTGAAGTGCCAAGCTTTTTCTGCTACATGTGGAGATAGGGTGGGAAGGTTAGCAGAGCAAAGATAATCGGTGATGTCTTGGTCAGCCGCAGCTGTTGGATCGAAATAATGTCTCTTATAGAAGTCACCAAAGGCTGCAGCAATATCTTGAGGATGAGAAATAATGTGACCATCTAGGGAGGATCACAACCCTGGAATAAATTTATACATTTCAGCTTGTTTTAATCTAAGGGTGAGAAGTTTCCCTGCCTTTTCAACAGATTCCAAGTATTTCAGCTTGGTGTGGTAAATGGCCAACTCCGCTTTCTGTGCCATTACGTCATAATAGGACACTTGAAGGCAATGAAGCCTGGCCCAATCTTCTGGTGGCGATGTTTTACATAAGGCGTGTTCCAATTGCTGTATTTCCTCTAACAGAGAATCTAGCACTAATCTATTTTTCTGGGTTCAAGTGGTGGCAATGCGTATGAAGTTACCCCGTAGGGCACACCTGATAGCGGCCCAGACTACATAAATCCTCTCCACAGAGCCCAGATTAGAGTCTAGGAAGCCTTCTATAAATTCTTGGATGGAAGTTAGGGTCTCTGGGTACTTCAGTAATTGCGTGTTGTCACCAGAGTTAGTCTCTCCAAATCCCAGGCCCAGAACAAAAGAGATACCAACTGAGGAGTGGTCTGAGAGCACTCTGGGATAAATAGGGGCATCGAGAATGCCTGGGAGGCAAAAAGAACTAACCAGCCAATAATCTATCTGGGAAAAAGTGGCATGCGGGGGGGAATAGTATGTAAATTGTCTTTCCTCTGGGTTTAAGGTCCACCAAACATCCACAACACCAGCTCTGGTTAGGAGGTCCCTAAGGGCTCGCTGTGCAGTGGAGAGTCCCATCTTTTTACTATCTGAGCGATCCAATTCTGTCCTTGGGACAAGGTTCCAATCCCCACCAAAAAAAGTCAGAATCGGCGAGCCTGACACTACCCGGGTTAGCAGTTGTGTGAAAAAAAGGGGTGAGTCCACGTTTGGGCCATAGATAGAACTTATCAAAATTGGGGTAGATTCCAAGGTGCCCTGTACTAAACTATAGCGGCCTTCTGGGTCATACCATTCCTGCGTTTTAATGAATGGTACATTTTTGGCAAACAAAGATAATAGTACCTGCTTGCTTAGCTGAATTACCAGAGCCAAAGACTTGTCCAACGCAGCCCATTTAAAGAGTGGGATATCTTCCCAGGGTAAATGGGTTTCCTGTAAACAGGCAATCCCAGCCCCTAGGTGTGCAAGATGTTTAATAATCATACATCTCTTTTGTTTACATTGCACTCCTCTTATATTCCAGCTCACAAATTTGTAGGGTCCACCAATTAACAGCAACCAGTTGGGGGATAACCTAATAACCTACTAGATTCAGCTTTCATACTGTAAACAATGCCCCATAAAGTCTGAGTGTGCAGATCTATCCAACCCCCCCCCCAGTTTAAGGTTAACACAACTATTAAAAGGAAAGGAAATAAAGAGGACACCCAGTCCCTTGAGCATGAATGAATGAAGAAAAACCCTCCCTCCACTCTCCCACACGAATATAAAATACTTTAAACTACCCCGGTTCTAATAACAGAACTCCAATTGTACAGTACGGAACGTGATTAAAGTTTTTTGCCGCCTGAACAAAATCAAATCCCCCCCAACCCCCAATCCACAAAAAGTATACTGTTAGAAAATTATTCCTTAGAAATGATCGAGGTTTTCATCATTACTCTCTCCAGAGAACAATTAGCTAGTTCTACCCCTAGCCATATAAGGGGTAACAAATTACTGGTCAGGGTAGCTCGAGAAACAGTAATTGTCTGGGCAGTAGTACATTTTCTGCTCATTGAATACGCTACCCTGCCTGTTAATAACTGCAGAAAGACACGATAAAATAAAAGTCCAGACCTGGAGTTGCAAATTCACTCCCTCGTTTACCCAGAGTTACCCTTCAAATAAACAAACCCTCATAGTCCATGGCCTTTAAACTGATTATGTTGACCCCTTGATCATGCAGAGAGAGTCTTAATCTTCAAAGGAAACCCTTCACAGATGCAGAGGTGAAGTTTTAAGTGAACAGTGAAGCCAACAGCGTAGGAAATGGGGAAAGGAGGCTGAATGGCTGTCCGTTAATAATTATATTGCACCAAACACAGTCCGCTGTAAATTCCGTTTACCATTCACCATACTGACAACATAGAGTCTCTCGTTCCATAACAACAAGAAAAGGCTTTTTAGGTCCCAGGCCCTAACGATGTATATTGTTAGCCAGATTGGAAAAAGTCCCAAAAGAGGCATAGTCCAAACAACCGAAAGCATACAGTCCCCACTAGCCAGATCGCTTTGCCAAATCAGGAAGGACCTTTTCACTTAAAAAGGTCTGGAAATATAGTGCGGAGTTCCTCCGTGGCCTGTTTGGGTGATTCCAGAGTGATCCACTTGTCATTATGTTTAACTTGTAGGATTGCAGGGTACTTCATCCCGAAAGGCCTTCCCAGAAGCTATCAAGTGAGATACCAAAGGGTTAAATTCTTGCCGCTTGAGTCTCACCGATTGGGGTAGATCCTGAGACAATCAGCCTATGCCCTTCCCACTGAATCTCCTGCACTTCTTTAACGTTAGCCAAAATGTGCTGCTTGTCAAGAAACTTAAGCAGCTTGAACACTAAGGGACGGGGAGGTTCCCGGGTTGCGGGGGACGCAGAGATCGATGTGCTCTTTTCGACCACATAAATAGTATTATTAGGCGAGGACCCAGCTATCTTCTCGCAGAGCTTTTGAATGAATAGGATGGGGTTATTGCCCTCTTCTTTCTCAGGCATGACAAAGAGAATAAGATTGTTGCACCGACTACGTCCCTCTAAATCCTCTAACTTGTCTTCCATTCTCCATATCCTCTGTCTTAACGTGGAGGAGTCTAGATCTGCTTTCTCCCTCCATTTTTCCACAGAGGTCACTCGTACATCTATGTCCCCTACCCAGGAGGTGAGTGAATCAAGATTGATATGGATTCGCTGCACATCACCTGAAATTGCAGCAATGGAATCCTGGAGGGGCTGCATTATCTCCATACAACGTCCCTCCGATAAGGCTGTGGCAGTTGCGGCAGACCGAGTAATTGTGGTCGTCTACGCTTTAGGCTGTTTTGCGGCCTTGTCTTTCTTGGGTCAGGGTGGTGGTGTATGGCATGGCGGAGCCTTCTGCATGTCCACTTCCATCCCAATCCACCTGCAGTTGTCTCCGGAAAGTTTCCAACACTGCAAATTATTGATATCATGAGTAGAAAGCTGTGATAGAGGGTGAAAACTATGGGTTTAGCTGGGAGCGAGGGGAAGTTGTGACTCACAGTCAGGCAGCCATGATGTGACCTCCCCACCCTCCATCATAAGACTGTGCCCCTTGTGTTATGGTTGCCACTCAATTAAAAGAGACCCTCCTTATCCACCTTATTTGTACCTTTAAAGTACGTCAAGTCCCAATCATGTCCCCTCTCACTCTCCTGTCCCCATGAAGTACATGTTCAGTGCTCTCAACCTCTCCTCATATACTTTAACCTGCTGACCCGCTGTTATCTTTTTAGCCCTCCTCTGTACCTTCTCCAGCACGTTAATGTCCTTTTTGAGGTGTGGGCACCAGTACTGAACTCTGTACTCTAGATGTGACCTTACCAGTGATCTGTACAAGGGCAGTATAACCTCTTCTCTCCTACTACTGATCCCCCTAGCTATGCATCCCATCATCTTGTTTACCCTTGCTGCTGCATTCCTGCACTGTATGGCATGCTTCAGGTCACTAGTGATCATCACTCCCAGGTCCCTCTCCTCCTCTGATGCAGATACCAGGACTCCACCCAGGCAGTACTCTGTCTTGGGATTCTTGGTTCCAATATGCATAACTTTACATTTCTTGGCATTGAAATCAAGCTGTCAGATCCTGGACCACCTCCCCAGCTTTTCCAGGTCATCATGTAGGTCTTGTGTCCCTTCAGCTATGTCCACTCTTCCACAGAGCTTGGTGTCGTCAGTGAATAGGCACATTTTGCCCTTTATACCATCCTCAGTGTCACTGATGAAGACACTGAACAACACCGGCCCCCGCACTGAGCCCTGTGGTACCCCACTGGTGGCCTTTCTGGTGCCAGATAACTCTCCCCTCACAACTACTCTCTGGTTCTGTCCCTCAGCCAGTTTTCCACTCATGTGGCCATCTTATCCCCAACCCCGAGATCCTATAACTTCCTGATCAACCTTTTTTGGGGCACAGAGTCAAAGGCCTTGCTGAAATACAGATAGAGGATGTCTACCGCTTGGCCCTTTTCCACTGTCTTAGTGATACAGTCAAAGAAGTCAATTAGATTTGTTTTACACAATCTTCCTCCCCCCCATAAACCCATGCTGCCTCAAATCCTGGAGACCATGCTCTTCTAGATATTTCACCAACCTTTAATTTAGTATGGTCTCCATGAGCTTGCCCACAATGGAGGTCAGCCTGACTGGTCTGTAATTCCCTGTGTCATTCTTAGGACCACTTATGTGAAGGAGCACCACATGTTCTGTTCTCCTATCCTGTGCTACCATGCCTGACTCTAGTGAACTATTAAATAGGTCTGTCAGTCGCTCTGCCAGCTCCTTGGCCAGTTCCCTTAGTACTCTTGGATGTACTCTGTCTGGGCCTGGTGATTTGTCCACCTTTAATGCTAGCAGCCCATCCCTCACTCTATCCTCCTCTATCACTACATCTATGTTCCCCTCTCCCCCACTCCTCTTCTCCCTTTTGATGACACTGGTCCGTCTTTCTTCCGGGTGAAGACGTAACAGAACTATTCATTTAGTATCTCTCCTTTTCCACCATTATCCTCCACCTACTCCTCCCCTTTCTTAAGCCTAACAATCCCTTCCTTCTTGTCACTTTTTTCACTTAAAGAAATATTTCTCCCCTTCTAAATTCCTTCAGCTATCTGCAGCTCCTTCTGTGCTTTAGCTTGCAGGATGTCCTTACTTGCCTCACTAGCCAACCTTAGGTAATTTTTCCTATCCACCTCTGTCTTGGTCTTCCTGAATTTTCTATAGGCCAGCCTCTTTTCCCTTACTGCCTGGGTAACCACAGAACTGAACCAGCTGGGTGCTTTGGCCCTTTTGTTTTTACTCCCGAGCCTAACACACTCCTCTGTGACAACCAGTACTCCTTCCTTAATGATGAACCACCTTTGGTCCACCCCTGTATCTGCTCTGATGCCTGCCAGGAGGCTCCTTAGTACTTCATCCATATTTCTGAAGTCCGACCTTCTAAAATTGAAGATTTTCATCTTAGTCAGGATGATTTCCCTTCCCATATCTAACTGGAACCACACTGTGCAATGGTCACTCCCACCAAATGGCTCCCTGACTGCTATTTCCTGTACATGCTCCCTATTTGTGAGCACAAGATCACACATTGCCTCTGCGCTTGTTGGTTCTGTGACACCCTGAGTCAGGAACCCACTCTGCAGTCCTTTCAGGATCACCTGACTCCTAGCACATGTTGTTGACGGTATTCTCCAGTCCACCTTGTGCAGGTTGAAATCCCCCACAGTTACCACCTCTCTTTTCCCACAGCTTCCAATATTTGTGAACTCAGTTCTCTGTTCCTCTCCTCATCCTGGTTGGGTGGTCTGTACACCATCATGAACCTCACCTTTCTCCCTTTATTGGACCTTAATTGAACCCATAATGCCTCCACATTCCCTTCCTCCTACTCCTCCCTCATGCAAGTTATTCCCTCCCTGATACAATTTGCCACCCCTTCCCCTTCCTGACTACCCTGTCCCTTTTGTATAGTTTATATCCAGGGATCGTAAGGTCCCAGTCATGGTGTAGCGATGCCCAAGTCTCGGTTACTGGCACTATGTCCACCCATTATCCTCTACCCACTCCTCCTCCTCTTTCTTAAGCCTAACAATCCTTTCCTTCTTGTCTCTTTTTTCCCTTATATAGTGAAAGAAAGACTTCTCCCCTTCTTTTTTTATCATATAATATTTTATTTATATTTTTGATTTTACATTACTTTTAGACAGGACATAAATTACTCATAGAAAATAACAGAAAACCACCTCCAACAAGGAATATATCAAGTCCAACTCAAGAGACAAAGAAGGGGGAAAAGAAAATGCACAAACTATACACAACATTCAAAAATCGGTGTGGAGTACAATTCTGAGGTTAAATACCTCCAATAACCATTATATATCAATTACTCCATTATTTAATATGGATTAACCACTCTACAGATTATAACAAAATGCAACTAAAGAAAATTAAAAAAATGCTGCAAAGTGCTACAAAAGCAAGCAAGTATTAAACCCATGTGTTAAACCCCAAAACCCTCCACTGCATCAGCTACAGCTGACATTTCCAGTTCAGAAGATGTAGGAGACTCAGAACCTTCTTCTGATTCTCCAAAAGCCTCCTTGTATTGTCCCCTCAAAAATTCAGCCAGCTGGTCAGTCTCAAAGAGCATGTATGATTTTTCCTTATAGCAAATTCGAACCTTTGCAGGTGCAAGTAGCTGAAATTTGCGCTCCCAACTTGGGCACCTGCTGCCTATATGACAGAAACTTTTGCTGCCTCTGCTGTGTAGGATAGGCAAAATCCGGGAAAATATTAAATTTAAGACCCCTATACAAAAGCGTTCCTTTAATTCTAGAGAGTTTAGTAATGTGGTCATGGTCTGACACGAACGTCAGAGAAAAAGGTGTGGCTTTATTCTCTGGATCCTCTTTTTTTGTTTTATTTTTTTGGAACACCCTAAAAGCCTTAGAAATAAATGGGAGGTTGTTTTGGGGTAACTGATAAACCTGAACAAAAATGTCTTTACTTAATTCCCGGGTGCTTTCAAATTCAGTGTTCAACTTTAAAGGTAAACCCACAATTCGCAAATTGCAACATCTTGACTGATTTGCAAGCATCTCAATCTTCTGATTCAAATTATAGTTATCTTTAGTCAAAGCTACACCAGAGAGTTCAATTATTTTGATGCCATCACTTAACTTTTGAATACTTTGTAAGTTATATTGAGATTGTTTACCTAGTTTGTTGATGTTCTCCCAATTATGTTTCACCTCCGATTGAATAAAATTAACTTTTTGGCTTAACGCTTCAAATTTGCGGTCTAGGCATTCCACTCCTTGTAAGATTCTTTCAATAGAGTCCCTCACTGACTCCATGGTGTGTCTTGATGCAGGTGCGAATACAGAAGGTAACTGCTGAGTCGGAAACTCTGAAGCCGGAGTCTGATCAAGTGCAAAGCTTTCTGTAGGGTAGATTGGAGCTGATCCTGATCCACTCTCTGATATAATGCTTAGTTGTCCACTGCATCAGGTATGTATAGAGTCTGAACACCTTGCGCACATCACGGCTTTGATTTCTCTGTAGTGGAGCCTTGGCCCTTCGGAGTTGGAGGCACTGGCTCACAACTACCATGACTTCTCCCCTTCTTAATTCCTTCAGCTATCTGCAGCTCCTTCTGTGTTCAGCTTGCTGGACTTCCTTACTTGCCTCACCAGCCAACCTTATGTAATTTTCCCAATCCACTTCTCTCTTGGTCTTCCTGAATTTTCTATAGGCCAAGCTCTTTTACCTTACTACCTGGGCAACCCCAGAACTGAACCAGCTGAGCGCTTTGGCCCTTGTGTTCTTACCCCTAAGCTTAAAACACTGCTCTGTGGCAACCAGTATTCCTTCCGTAATGATGGACCACCTTTAGTCCACCCCCATATCTGGTCTGATGCCTGCCAGGTGCCTCTTTAGTACTTCACCCATTTTTCTGAAGTCCACCTTTCTAAAATCCAAGATTTTGGTCTTAGTCAGGATGCTTTCCCTGCCCATATCTAATTGGAACCACACTGTGCAGTAGTCACTCCCACTCAATGGCTCCCTGACCATTATTTTCTGTGCATGCTCCCCATTTGTGAGCACAAGTGCACTTTGGTAGGCATAATCCATGCACAGAATACTTAGCAAACAAGTCAATAGAATAAAGCATACAAACAGTTACTGAAGATGATGGGTTTTATAAGGAATGGTTTTCAAAGTAGGCAAAGCAAGGTGATTCTGTCACTGCACAGATCCTTAATGAGACTTCACCTGGAGTGCTATGACCAGTTCTGGAGACCTCACCTGAGGAAAGACCTAGACACATTATGGCTCTAAACATCTATTCACTGAAATCCAGAAGGGAGTGTGGGTACATGATTGAAACATACAAGTTTCTCTGTGATACAAAGAAGGTAAACTGTTATGTCCTATTTGTACAAAATATGGATGCAGTGACTAGTAGAATAAGTGGAAGTTGGTAGGATGCAAATTCCCTTCAAAGGTTTAAATGGGGCTGGGGCACAGCAAGAGGAATCATAGTCCCCAAGAGGAGTAGTAAGGATTTGAGATGTGGTAGTGGGGGGGAAGGGTACAGTACAACAGCGCAATAGGCCAGTGGAGTGAGTTAGTATAGCAAGGGCAGAGTAGATAGATATTCAGTCTCCCTTTAGTCAAGTTTTGTGTTTCTATATTTCCTCTCAGCCATAAATAATAACACACCATTATCAGAAACCCTTATATAGATACATATCAACGTGCTTCAACAAGTCCCTAGACATCGCAATGTCCTGCACACATACATAGAGTTATAACATGGTGTTTCACATATGCACAGTCATGTAGCAGTAACCCACAGTCATACAAAGATATGTAGCTGTGTTCTGCACTGCAATAAGCAGGCATAAGTGTGCTGCACCCATACACACATTAGTACCATTTCCCTCTACCCATAGACACACTGAACTTAGTCTTGGTGGCTAAACTTGCCTGTCCCACAGCAGTCAGCCTACGGGAAGGCAATATATTCTGCATATTGCTGTTACTACCTCTCCCCTAAAGCACTGTTGATTAAGATGTCATATGTCTGATTTAATTTGTTATGTTATGTGTATGTAACTGACATGCTCTGTAATGTACTCTATACCCTATGCAATGTATGCTCCAGCTAGTGTGTGCTCCTACCAATGTATGTATTACTATGTACTCCTGCCAAAATATGTAATTATTGTCTGTAACTAATCCAGGTCGCTCCTGAAAAAGGGACTTCTGGTCTCAGTGAGCTTACCTGGTTATCAAAATCTAAATAAATAAATAATAGTACCCTGCATCAATGCAAAGATATGCAACCATGACCTGAACTAAAATAACAGTACATAAGTGCCCTGCACACATATGCACATTTGTACCATTGCCCTGCACCTACACACACCACTTTAATAGTACTGTGCACCCATGGAGACATTCACAAGAATGCTGGGCACAAAAATCAATGCAGATAACAGTGTCCTGCAAGTTTACACACATTTATACTATTGCCCTTCTTCCATGCAATACTCCATAATAGAATACTTCATCCATAAATATAAATTACTGAGCAGTGCACTATAAACCAGGCATAATTGTCATGCACCCATATCGCCATATCATTCACCTATACACACTGACATAAGGGTAGTGAGCTACTGACTTTGAAAAGTGATCCAAAAGTACCCTGCAACTACAGAGACTTGTAAGAGCACCAGTCACAGAACTCCATGCACATACTGACATACTGCAAACATACACACCTATGTAATATTAACCAGTAAATGCAGACAGCAATGCACACATTTGTAACACTATCATGAACCCATAAACACAGACACTAAATTGCCAGTAAAAGTAAAATAAATGCCTGTCTCTTTCAGCCACTTTTACAGACACACTGTTTGCATTCAGCAGCAATTCAGATATAATAGTTGTAATACGGCTTATCATATTTATCACTTGCCTGAATCTTTTTCCTATTCTGAATGACATTACTCTGGCATTTTGGTTTTTCCTGTTTAAATGAAAAAAATAGTGGGATATGCATCTGGTTTCAAGCTACACTGACAGAGTAAAACCAGTAGTATCTAAAAGAGTTTGTGAAATTGTAAATTGAGCTTCAGTACAGTGGCCAGCACATGAAACACTATGATCAGTTGGTTCCTAGCAGGCACATATAACACCAAGTGCCCACTGCTTGCACCAATGGTTATCTTTAGGAAAGTGATAGAAACTGTGTGCATACCCTTTCCCATTCTTATAACCAATGGCACAGCAGTGCTTCATATCAGCAAAAATTAATACAGGGAACAACAAAACTGAACAAAAAGTAACCACACAGACAGACATTAAAGTCAGTTAAAATAAAATATATTGTAACAAACTTTGTTAACAAGCTGATAGCACTATAAAAGCAGGGAAATAAAATGATTATATTGGTAAATAGGGCAGTAGAACTCACACTGTTTGTGCAAAGCCACTGTCAGCAGTACTGTTTAAACTGTCAGGAAAAACAATACATTTTGAGAGTAAGTCAAACACTGCCACAGGCCACTCCAGTACTCAGATTATAGACAAACACTGCAATGACAGACTATTAGACACATAAATCATGAAGGACTCAGTAGAAGGATAAGGGGAGTGTATTACAATCAAAGCAAAATGCCCTGACTGCAGCCCATTGCTGCCCAGGAAATACTAAGTTGGAACAGCATCTCTGACAGATGGCAATGCTCACAGACCACCCACTGACATCATGACGCTGCAGACACCGGCAGCCCAGCATAGCAGAGCATCAGGAACAAATTACAGCAATCAGAAGAAAATGGAGCTACGAAGATGAAAGCACAATTACAGTATTTATTAAGCAGAGGGGTAAAAAAACAACTAGTACACTGCTTTAAAGGCATTTCTTTATTAATACTACCATTTGCAGTAAAAAATAAAGTGTTGCACATGATCTTTAAACAGAAAGAAGGGATTATTTAATTCAAATGCCATAGTGATTTGCATTAGTGGAAGGATACACTGAAAAGTCCAAAACATGTGTGCCACAATAAGCCATTTTCCAGCTGAGCTGCAGCAAGATGGGTGTAGGCTCCGCCCACAGCCATATAAATGAGCAAAACCCTTGCATCTCTCTTGAGTAATTTCTGCAAGATTTTGGGAGAGACATTCAGGGTGGAAAATCCTGTCAACCACCCTAAACAGAGCGGATGTTATATTTCTTTCAGCTGCAATGATGCCAGAATAAAGCATCCTTCTGGTTGTTACCTCTTGATACTTATGCTAGTGAGCTATCAGGACAAGATTATCAGACTCTAGACTGGACTTCCTCCACTTGTACTCTAACTGCCAACCCTGTGTCCTATGAGAATGGAGAGCCCCATCATACCATGGAGCTGACCTCATGTGTTCAGGGCAGCAATGGACTGGTACCAGAGCCTTATCTATAGACAGGATGCTTCTATTAAAAACATATACTACCTCAACAACACTTCTAGTGAAGGCAGTCATTATGCTAGATATGTTCCCTGCCTCCCAGAAAACATCAGGGTTGGGCCTCCTGTAGGCTCTACAGTGGACAATCTCCATGGGGGAGATGAAACATAGGGATAAGGACATCAAACCATAGGGATATGACAGCATGGTCCAACCAAGCCACTGAATGAATCTGAGGGTCATCAGCCACCTTCTCAGTGGTGAACACCAAGTCAAGTGTGTGAGTGCGCATATACTGTATGTGGCAGCCTGGATATGCTGGGTAAAACCCAGTCAGTCCATCAGCTGAAGGAGTGTAATGGTGAGTTTCTTCTCCTTGGTGTCAACCCAGCAGGTGAAATCCTCAAGCATTCCAGTAGCTCAACTGACACCAAGTCTACAGATTCCTAAAAAAATGACATCATCCAACTCCTGGGGTGTAATAAACCAGAAGAATCTTACATTTAAGGCAGCCACCACATGTCATAGCCACATTCAAACTACTTCAACCACTCACTGGGACTAACTTACCCTTCAGGTCTGTTTTATAAATGACAGCCATGCCCCCACCTCTATACTTCATTTGAGGATTGTGTATGACCAAAAACCCTAGGGAAACAAAAGTTCAATACTGGCCTGCTGGCATTGTCCTTCGATAAGACCTTGGTCACATAGCCAGGTCAGAGTGAGAGATCAAAATAAAATGTCTCAAAATGGCAGTTTTGTTAACCACCAACCTGGCAATGATAACAACTGACATCAGTGGAGTATGGCTATATAGAACCCTCACACCTGGTAGCCTCTGAAGTGTACTAGATTTAGAAGACTGCACAATAGCAGAGTGAGCGGATCCACAGCATACAAAAGTCAATTGGAAATACAAAAAGCTGGTCTCAAAACACTCTGCTCCAATGAATCAGCAGAAGTAAATGTTCTTCCAAATGATGCATCTTTATTCAGTCAAAAAGGATAAAAGTTAAAAAGCACTCCACACGTACACCCACAGAAAAATACCTTTCACATTTCAAGCCACTCTGGTTCTTTGTCAAGAAATAAAGCAGTAAGGTGTGCTGTGATTAAATAGCCCCAGATGGGGTCACATTGTAAAACATATGCTCACATGATACATACATTATTAAATTAACATTCATATAAAATTGTACAATACAAAGACACAGATAAAAACATATTATAAACAACACACCTATTACATACTAGTACATATCGCACCAGTGTAAATCATATTATAATATTGCAATATACAAGGAAAAACATATAAAGGTACCGGGGGCAGGAGATGTTCAATCAAAAACCACCTTGCCTCACACACACAAACTGGCAAAATTAATGTGGTAAATATCAGTTCATATATTCTGAAGGACATTGAACTGCAGGTCTTACAAAAGGGCCTTTCCTGCATACCCACTAATTCAGTTAAGGAATTTGAAGTAGTCATAGGTTTGCATAAATTCACTAGAAATGTTATGTTAAAATCTATGTACAATGTGGCCGGCCTGTCGGCGCAGCAGTTGGATTTCCGCTTGTGATGCCAGTGACCTGGGTTCGGGAATGGACTCGAGTCGCTGGAGGGCCAGCCGGGAGAGAAGGAAGCAGCAGCCACAGACAATTCACCTTCTCTGGGGGGAGGGTGGGAATGTGAACCGGGCACCTGCTGGAGCCTGGTGGAGGCCGGAAGCACAGCAGGACGTCAGGGTTCTGATTGCTGGGGGAGTGATGGATGACGGCGTTCGCCTAGACGTCAGTGGCATGTCATTCTCCAGGGAGAAACCAGGAAATAGCTCAGTGGCTAGCTGGATGATGGTCTCTGGCCCCCCACTGCCACCAGCCCTCACGACTGATCCATCTCAGTGACACCCAGAGTCAATTGACTAATGCACTGGACGTCACCCACCAGTGCCTTCCCTCTTGGAGGAGGGGGACCCACCAGGTAAAGGGATATGCCAGGCTACCTCCGGGGGGGTCACAATGTGAGGTAAGGGTCAGTGTCAGGGGAGGCAAGTAGACAGAAGGACCAAGGAGGCTCAAAGGAGGGGCTAGCTAGGGGGAGCACAGGAGCAAAAAAAAAAAATTTATGTACAATACTGATGTTAGGGATACTTAAGGAGATACTGGGGAAATTGGTGCATTACAAATGAGTAACTCAGTGACTAGAATTCTTTTTTTATTTTTTTTTATTTTCCTTTTTATCCTCCTGCCGTCCCTCCGGAGCCCCTCCTTCTGTCCCTTGCTCATGTCCCCCGAGGTCACCTACCTGGGGATCTGCCCCAGAGTGCCTACTCCTCCTCCTCTCCTTGTCGCACAGTGGGATCTGTCCTGTAGGTGGCCTCCTGGGTGGTACTGGAGCGGACTTCATCTAGGCTACGGAGGGTGTTCCCACATTTCCTCCCTTAGGTCCCGTCCCCTGAGGCGCCGTGCGCTGGCGTCGTCCCGGTGGCGGCGTGCTGTGCCGTCAGCTCTCATCATGCACGGCGTCCCCTCCCCGACTCCATCTAAGCGAAGCCGCCTCCATTCCTTCCTTTAATTACGATTAGCCACCCCGGCTATGGAAGAATGAACAAGCTGTTACCCCCGAGGAAAAAGAGCATCTTCTGGGATGCTCAATCCTCCCTCCCCCTACTGACCCCCGGCCGCCCGAGTCCGTTCCCGAACCCGGGCCCCCAGCATAGGGACTAGAATTCTTAAGAAGAAATTCATGTATGTCCCTTTAAATTATCCCTAAGTAGCAGTTTTTAAACAACTATTATCCTCGGCGTCCCCAGGTGGACACTATTAAACTGCTCATAATGACCAACGGACATGTCTATACTCCTTAAATTAAAAGATTTTATTGCAGAGAGCCTCAAACTAAAACTATCACAGTGTTTGATGCAGAGCAGCTCACCTGACTGGTGACAGTTACCTTGAGAAAGCTACAGGAAACCATATCTGCCACACATGAGGACATTAAATTGATTCAAGCCAGGGGTGGCAGATCTTCAGCAGACTTTCAGGGACATCTCAGCCCATACTAACAGCCAAAATTCCACCTTGCACTATCTATACTAATGGGATGGACCATGGTGGACAAGTTAGATGATCTTGAATCCCAGTCCTACTGGAACAATGTCTGGATTTATGGGCTCTCAGATGGTACAGAAACATAGATTATGATTGGCTTTATTATTGCACTCTCCTTAAGGAACTACTGGGAGTCCTGGTGGACACATGGCTTGATCTGGAGTGTGTCCACAAAGACTTGGCACCAAAACCTAAAACTCCCAAGACATTGCCATGCTTCACTGTGGCAAAATTCCTGGACTATAGGAATAAAATGCTAGTTCTCCACACACTCCACAAATGGACAAGCATTGTAGAATTGTGAAGGCAATGAGTCAGTTATAAAAAAAAGAGGGTAAAGGCCCAACTCCTCGCCCCTGCACTATTCAAGATTTACAATGACACTCAGGTGAAATTCTTTAGCTCTCTAGAAGATGCAGTGGATGTGACTGAAAACTTAGGAGTAATCCTGACACACCCCTCAACTGAAATGCAGCCCACTTCACAAGAGCAAGACCTGAGGAAGCATGTATGGTTCACACATAAATAATCTCTGGGCTAGAAGCATCAGGCTACCTCCTCAGCAGCAGCAGTTTGGAAAGCCATCTGGCAGAATGGGAAAAAGGCTAGGAAGCTCACAGCTGAACGCTCCTATGCTCAGGACTCATTCCAGATGAGTGAGACCTTAAACCTTTTGACTTTTTTCCTCAGCTTCACTGGAGTAGTGTGGTATGACTGGCAAACAATACTGTAACAGTAAACTGTAAGACCTTTCCCTCTGGCCAGCCTGTACCCTGACCACAGAGCACACACCCTTTGGAGACTCTCTGGGACTTTCCTACTGGGCTAGCAAGGTCCGGCTGTGGGACTTGTTTAAGTTCAAATACTAAGTACTGGTTTTCATGTAATTGGCTTTGCTATCTTTACTATTTGAGCAGTTGTACTAGTTATGATATACTTAGCTAAGGTTACACAAATGAAGTTCTGTTGGAGTCGCTGGGTGGCGATGTGGGTCTGCATCGCTGAAGCTATCAGCTTAACACTTGTACAAGGAGACAGAAAACTGGGGGGGTGCCACCCTGTGAGCCAGCTTGGTGGGCTTCTTCTCCCCCCCAAGAACTTGTGGCAAAGCAAGAATGAGGCCATGGCTTATTTTTATTTGCACCCAGCAGTGGTGGGCATGAAGGGTCTGACAGCAGTATGGGCAGCATAGTTACACTGAGGTTACAAGCATACTCCCTAGTGGCTACATGTCAATTCACTCTGGTCAATGTGCTCTGTGACAACCCACACCATACTATTAGCTCTGGCATCAGTTAGCCCTGTACAAATTATTCCCAGACAATTTGCCCCCTGTATAAATTTAATGAAATATACTCCAGGGGGTGCAATTCAGGGATGAACTGTGAAGGCAGTGAATTGACACCAGAGCTAATAGCCCTGTGTGAGTTATCATGGAGCACACTGACCAGGACAAATTGATGTGTCACCCTCCCTAGTGCGTGGTGTTCATAACCTGGTAGTGGGGGTCCATGTTCGGGTGGGGGGGGCAGGAGTCTCTCAGTCCCCGGCCACCAATGACACCACTGTGTTCAGTTCCAACAGAAAAGAACTGGTTTACCATGGATTCAAGACACCTTGTATCTATCGAGGAGAAACCCAGGTCACCCCCACTGGCTGCATCTCTTGACTAGCATGCTCTACAAGGACTTTGAAGGGGCGACAATGGTTGGCCTCACTCTAAGTTGCTGGGCTGTATTGCGGTCCTGGGGAGCTGCTGCTTGGGCCCAGGGGGGATCCTCACTGCCTCTGACGTGATGGAGGGCTAACACAGACCCATGAGGATAAATGTCATGATTCCAACCGCACTGTATTACCATACTGAGCCTGCTTCGGCTATGAGGAATGATGAGCCAATGAGATGGTCACTGCAGGAACGGAGAGGTGACCATCCCTGCAGTACCACATTTAAAGGTGCACAGAGTACTACACCCACACAGAGGCAGCTGGAACACCAGGAGATAGCCCCAGTTTTAAACACTTCGAAAGTATTACAGTTAATATGGTTGTTCTGTGACTTGCTGATGCTGATTTTTTGCACTTCTTATTAGTTCTTAATGTCTTGAATGAAGACTGTACTGCTTGGGGCTGGCAAAAGAGGAGGGATGGGGTGGGTAGGAGGAAGGGAAAAATGACTAGATGAGTAATGGCTGGGGTGCTGAAAACCATTTCATACAATCTTAAGGGAATCAACAATCCTATAAAACAGGCAAGACTACTGCAGGAACTGAAAATCAGAGGGCAATGGTGGTGCTCCAGCAGGAGACACACTTCACCCAGGAGGATGAAGGTAAAGGTGACTCCCCACCACAACAGACCAGAACTTCATCCAGGGACTGACTAGACTTTCTTTGTTCCGGTTTGAATTTTGGCCCTCCCTCCACCCACCCACCTGCCGAAGTACTGAATAGTCACCAAGTTGTTTGACATCAGTGGCTGGGAATGGTATTGCTTACATGGGGTGATGTAACTGAGTGGGTGGGTTTGTGGTAGGCTTGAATTATGTCAGTAAGATTACAGGGTGGTGGCTTGAGAGTAACTGGATCCCAATCTTGAAGCTAATTTGATGTATTAATATCCTCCTTGAATATACTGCTATATTAATTACCTTCCTTAAAAAAAAATAAAACAAGCCACAATGCCCCATTTCAGTGCATTCCTGTTTCTATGTAGTTGTAGCTGCTACACTTATGTGAACTCCCCTTCTGCCAATGTCATTACTAACAGAAAACTGTTAAAGTAGTGGAACCCAGCATAATAGTATTTACTACAGCCCTAGTTGATACTGCTGTTAGTTAATCTGATTGCCCTCATCTGAAATGACCATCTACAGTCCTGGTTATTTTATGTAATGAGTGAATAATGATTATCGTTTATACATTTGCCTGTTGCTTTTCTGTTTTTTTCAGCCGTGTGATCACTAGAATTTTCGAGTCACTGATTAGTTGCCTAATGTTTTGGTTATCTGCTTAAGTTTGCAGTTGCTTACTTGTTCTGGTATTTCAACGATCAAGTGTTCTAGACTCACCATGCTCCTCCTGTCTACACTACTGTTAATCTTCCTACCCCTTTCCACCTTCACACTCCTTGTTCAGATCTCCCCTCCGTGCCAACATGCCTTCTTCCTCTGTCTCCCTCCTTAACACCTCCCACTCCCCAACTTCTACACAAGTTCCTCCCTCTCCTCCATCCCTCCCCTCTATCTCTCCTTCCCATTCACCTGGTCCTTCTCTGTACCCCCATCTAACCTTGGAACTCCTCCATCATTGCTATCTCACCTCAACCTGTACCCCCACCCATCTCCCCTCTCGATATAAAAGGCTGAGGTGGCCAAAAGCTATCTTTCCCCTTCTATTCCTTGTCCTCCTGTCTGGTGACATTGAACTCAACCCAGGTCTGCACTCTTCCTCCACCCCCCATACCTAAAGGCCTCCAACTCTTCCATCTGAATGCAAGGAGTCTTCTTCCTAAACTAGACATGCTGAAAGTATGGACCTCTATGTACTCCCCAGACATTCCCTGTATCACAGAAACCTGACTCTCCTCCAGAATCCCTGACTCCCAGCAAGTGCTACCAGATTACCACCTGTTTTGCTAGGACAGAGGTAAAGATGAAGGTGGAGTAGCCTTATACATTCTCCAGTCCCTATCCTCCATCATCCACAAGGAAGTCCTCCCATGAACTACTCCCACTAAAATACTCCCTCCCCTCTACCAGCCCAATTTTCATAGGAGTCCTCTATATCTCCATCAAATCCTCCCTCCCCAACACCCTTTCCTCTCGTTTCCCTTGCTGCCTCAGGGGAGCTCATCCTTCTTGGCAATTTTAATTTGAATTGGCTATTCCCCTCCTCAAAACCTATCCTCCAATCCATTGAATATCTAAATCTCACACAGCTAATCACTGAACCCACCAGGCTCAGCCCACACACGTCTAATCATTCACTCCTGGACTGGTGCTGTCCTCCCACCAAACTGGATCACAGCTGCTGGAATACTCCCTGACACTTTCAGTGACCATTGACTAACTTACTGCATTAGGAATGTCAGCCCCTCCCAATCCTTACACAAATACATCTGGGACAGGCCTCTCAGGTCCCTCAACAGAAAGGCCCTCATGGCAGATCTTGCCTTCTTTGACTGGTCCCCCATTTACTTCACACTCAACACCAACAAGGCCATGTCCCTCTTCATAACCATCCTAAGTAGGATGTG
This sequence comes from Neoceratodus forsteri, assembly GCA_016271365.2. Classification (NCBI taxonomy): domain Eukaryota; kingdom Metazoa; phylum Chordata; order Ceratodontiformes; family Ceratodontidae; genus Neoceratodus; species Neoceratodus forsteri. The sequence continues at coordinate 1,292,169,376 of CM028130.1, forward strand.
GAATACACAAGCCCCTCTCAAAAAATTGAGAGTCAAGCACCTCCACCACCCTTGGATTACACCCAACCTTATCAAGATATTCAAGTCTTGTGACCTTGCATGGGCTAACTTCAAGTCCACTCAAGCTGCACCTGACTTACAGCTCTACAGGTCACTCAGGAACTCCTGCACCAAGGCAGTTCATGCAGCCAAAGCTTTCTACTACAAGACCAGTTTTTTAGGCCAACCTAAGCTCACTGGTCAACTTCTGGAAAGTGCTGCATTCCCTTTTTGACTTTCCTGCCCAGTCCCCCCCCCAATCAGTATAGTTGATGGCCCACTGGTTTCTGATCCATTAACCATTGCCTCTCTTTTCAACCATTTTTTTCACTACCTGTGCCCTACCCAGTCAGCCCTCTCCAGACCCCCCCTGCTGCCTCTCCCTCTCCCCCAGATGCATTCAACTTTTCCCCAGTCACCCACAGAAAGTCCTCCAGGCACTCATGTCCCTAAAACCTTCAAAACATAGCCCTGATGGGCTGGATCCTAAACTCCTCCAACTATCTGCCATAGCCATAACCCTCCCACTCATGCACCTCTTGATTCATAGATTCTGTTGGCAGATAAGGACCACCAGGCCCATCCTGTCTACCTGTTTATGCTAGCTCACAAAGTGACCAGTGACCCTTATTGGTCATTGGCTTAGCTAGTTTGAACCTATCCTTTTCTCTCAGCACTGTGCCCCAAGCCTGGAAAATTGCCACAGTCCTGCCACCATACAAAAGGGGTGATCCCTCCTCCCCTGGAAACTACAGGTGAATCTCACTACTCCACTCCCTAATGAAGTTCCAGGAATCCCTTGTGCTGTCCAGGCTTACTACCTTCCTTGACTCATCATCCTTTCTCTCTCCCTACCAATCTGGTTTTGGAAAGAACCACCCCACCATCTCCTCTCTCCTCCGAGTGACAGACTCCATCCTCATAGGAATGGATAACGGACACATCACAGCGGCCATTTTCATTGACCTGGCCAAAGCATTCACCTTGGTATCCCACCACCTCCTCCTAAACAAGCTAACCTCAGCAGGTCTCCTGGCCAACACTGTAAACTGGTTTCACTAATACCTGGTGGGCTGCCTGCAGTCTGTTCAGATGGGTGGCATACTGTTCCCCCACTCCCTATCCAGGCCAGTGTCCCCCAAGATTCCATCCTGGGCCCAATACTATTCTCAATTTTTCTCAGTGACCTTCCCTCAGCCTGTTTCTCATCACAGATGCATATGTATGCCAACAACACAGTAATATACACATCTGGTTCCTCAACTATCATAGTTGAAACACACTCCAGTATGACTTTCTAAACATGCTCCACTGGTTCCAGGTAAACCAACTTAAAATTAACACATACACAAAAAAAAAAAAACAGTATCCATAACCTTTGGTACTGGCCAGAAACTAGCTAGGCTCTCACCTTTCCCTGTCTTCATATGATGGCACCCAACATGAAAAAGTTACAGCCTTGAAATATTTGGAAGTTTGGCTACACAGCAGACTGGATTTTCTTCACACATAGACACCATCCACACCAATTTATGACCCAAGCTTGGTGCTTTATACTGCAACAAGAACAGTCTCATCCCACCTATTTGCCGGGAGCTGGTCTCCAAAATTATCCTCCCCATCTTTGATTATGCTGATGTGGTATACAGCTCTGCCCCCCTTTCCTCATTCACCAGATTGGATACCCTCTGCTTTCTGTCATTTTGCCACCAACATGTCCCCACCCACACCCATCACTGTTCCCTGTACTCAGCACTTTCCTTACTTCCCTACCTCAACACTGTCAGACTCACTGCTCTATCTTCATTGCCAAATATTGGTTTGGTTCACTTCCCACCTATTTATCTTCCCTCCTATTCCCTATTACTGTCTCTGCTTATGAACTATGTTCCAGAGACTCACACACTCTTTCTATCTCCCTCCCACACTCACATGTTGGACAAGTGACTATCTTGCACAGGCTCCCAGTACAATGGAATCAGCTTCCCTCTTCCCTCCATCATTCCCCCTCCCTCCCTTCATTAAAGCACCAACTAAGGCTCTCTATCCTGCCTTCATGCACTTGCAATCCTCCCCCTGAATATATGTAAAACCTTTACTCGATTTGTACTTCTATGGTGAAATAGTGTTGGCTCTTTTGCTTATTTGCTTCACTAGCTCTAAGCTACAGTATTATCTGTGTAAACGATGTGCTTTACTATGTTTGCTCAAACCCATTGCTAACACTTTCTCCCAGGTTGCACCTGGAAACAAGCCTCGGCTCGGTGTGCCTTTCCTGGTTATCAAATTTTAAATGAATGAATCAATCAATAAATAAATAAATAATTCAATGACTAGGTTCAATCCTGGAAGGAGTCCTTTTACTCTGTATCCTATGACCAACATTCCCACAAATGAACCTGACTGAGTTTTTCGATTGGGTCACGAGGGCAGTGGACAAAGGATATGCAGTGGACATCATATACCATGGACTTTGGTAAGGATTTAAATTCAGTGCCATACAAAAGGTTGATAAGGAAACTGAGGGACCAAGGGGTGGGGGAGAATATAAGATGGATTGAAAACTTGGTAAGGGGCAGAATCCAGAGTGTAGTGGTTGGGGGTAAGTACTCTAGCACCAGGCAGGTCACCACCGGGGTCCCGCAGGGATTGTTTCTGGGGCCAATGTTGCTCAATGTCTTCATAAGTGACATCGGGGAAGGCATTAAAGGCAAAATATGCCTGTATGTGGATAACACCAAACTCTTTGGGAGGGTGGACACTAAAGAGGGGATACAGGACCTAAGGGTGGACTTTGCCAGACTAGAGAGATGGTCAGGAATCTGGAAACTTGGTTTCAATGCAAAAAAGTGCAAAGTGATGCACATAGGGGCCAAGAACCCTTGGGCAGAGTATTACATAGGAGAAGTTCAAGTAAATGTTTCTGAAGAGGAAAAGGATCTAGAAGTGGTGATTACAAGTAACTGGAAATACACCTCCCAATGTAAGAAGGCAGTGGTGAAGGCTAACAAGATGCTGGGGTGTATTGCAAGAGGATTCAGTAGCAGGCGGAGCAAGGTCATTTTACCACTGTACAGGTCATTGGTGAGACCACATTTAGAATATGGGGTGAGGTACTGGCATTCAAACTGTAAGAAGGACATCGTCATGCTGGAAGGGGTTCAGAGGACAGCAACCAACATGATAGAGGGGCTACAGGATAGGTCCTATGAGGAGAGGCTGGGAGACCTGGAGATGTAATCCCAGGAGGATAGGTTGCAGAGGGGGATATGATAGAGACCTTCAAGTACATGAAAGGAATTAACAGAGTGCAAAAGGAGGGTCTCTTTAACATGTGAGAAAACAACACCACTTGGGGCATAGCCTTAAATTGATGGGGGGATTCAGAAGGGATTTAAGGAAACATTTCTATACAGAGAGAGTGGTGACCACCTGGAATGAACTGCCAGAGGAGGTGGTATCAGCAAAGATGGTGGGAGCATTCAAGAGGGCCTGGGACAAACACAAAGGGAGCCTTTGGGACCAAGGAAAGAGGGGAAGGGCAGAGGGAGGGGCAGTTGCGAGGGAAGGGTCAGTGGCACAAGTGTATGACTAGACCCTGCATCATTACGAGCAGATGCGATAGACCAGGTGGTCTTCTTCTGCTGGCTCTTTCCATTCATTCATATGAGGAGTAACAATTCTGATTTAGGGGGACGTCCCCTTGGTAGTGACTGACATCTGCACAGACCCCAGTGCACATTTTGTTAGTATGGAGGATACATATAAAAACACCCCCATATACATCTCTAACATCTATGCCCCAAACTGGGAACAAGAGGGAGATGCTTTCTTCTGCTCCTTCTTCACCATGATATCCATAGCCTCACAGACATGGAGAATGATAGGGGGGACTTTAATGGAGTCCTCACCAAGACCCTAGACAGGAAGCACCAACAGTGAACAATAGAGGGTTCCACCAGGCCAGATCAGAGTCTTAGAAGGTTGCTCAGAGATCTTGGTCTGCAAGACTCATGGTTTGTTCATCCTCATGATTTGGACATCGCATTTTACTTGGCCCCACAAAAATCATACTCACACACTGATATGATCTTGGATAAAAGTGAATAGGTCCATAAAATCATAATCACCAACGTTGACTCGTTCACGCTGTCCAACCATGCTCCAGTGGAGGTAACCCTGGAAATAATGGCAACATGGCGGTATACACTGTGGAGGCTGAACAACTCACTTTTAAACAAAATGGAACTGAAGAACTAATACAGCAGCAGAGTAGTGCAGCAGAGTACTGCCAGCACAATGGGGTGAGGGATACATTGGTGGCCTTCAGGTGGGATAGACTGAAGGCGCATATCACAGGCATTATCATCCAGTTTTCATCCATGATTTAAATTGAAGGTTGTGCATCCCCACCCTAAATCATTGCTGTACAACTGACTAAACACTTCAGGGAGCCATTCAGAATGGAAAGCAGAAGCCATTACCCACAAATCATCATATGGATTGTCATCCAGTTTGCCTCACAAAACAAAAAAAAAAATGACACTGCATGCCAACTTGAGCTGGAAGAGGAAAGAACAGTTAAGTAAGAACTTATGGTAACAGTAGATCTTCGAGGGAATCTCTGTCATCAGGCCACACCTATGGAACATAGCCATCAGGTGCTAGAATCACATGGAAGCTTTTCTGAAGCAGTTTTGTAGGGGCTGCCCATGCCGATATCAGGCTCTAACATCACAGCCCTATGTAAGCATGGGTGGCCAAGCTCCCTCCTCAGTCCTTTCCCTAGCCAAAGGCCATAGGAGATGGGAGTCCCAACAAGGAACCGAGGGGAGAGAGAGAGAAGGTGCACAACTATCAAAAAAGGCTGGAGCAACAGGACAGCTGAGCTGGAGAGAGAGAAAAGGGGATAGAGGGAGGGACGGCATGGCCTGAAGGCAGAGATTCCCTCAAAGATCTACTGTTGCAGTAAGTTCTTCGGGGATTTCTCTGTATTCAGGTCACACCTATGGAATGAGTCCCAAGCAGTGCTAAGTGTAAGACAGTCTGGGTGGCAGGAGGCCAGAGGCCTAAGAAAGAAGGCCCTGAAGCACAGCTAGGACAAAGCCTGCCTTCTTCTGGAGGCAATGTCCAGGCTGTAGTGCTTGGTGAATGTGTGGACAGTTATCCAAGTGGCAGCAGCTGACAGTTCCTGAAACAGGCAACAGAAGTGGCCATGCCTCTGGTTGAATGGCCATGAACCACACTAGGAAGTTCCTTACTGTACTTCCTATAACAAAAAATAATACCATTGGTCAACCATTTGTACTAGCACTGTTTAGACACTGGAACGCCCTCTTTGCTGGGGCAAAAGAAACAAAGAAATGAGAGGACTTTCTGCAGTCCTTAGTATGGTGTGTATAGTACCTGAGAACCCTATGCACATCCAAAGTATGGAGCAATGCTTCCCTGAATTGGCATACTATAGAAAATAAACAGGCAGGTGGAAAGATAGATTTAGAGTAAACTCAGACACCACCTTAGGAAGAAACTTAAGATTAGTATTCAAAGAGACCCTGTCTTTGTTTGTTAAAAATTTTTATTATTATCATTAAGCGCACAACAATACATCACATACACCCTGAGGAACACCACATCATTTGGTGCCTCCAAGGATATCTTGAAACCATGCACGGCCATGGTTTTACATAAAATGACTGTAACAACAACTAAGCAGTTTAATAATAATGGATATCTAATTCAGAGGCTTCCCCCTCTTCTATTTAGTACCATTACTGCTCCACCTGACCGTGGGGGTAGGGGGCTCTGAACCATATTGGTTACCTCTGACAAAGATAGACCCTGTCTTTGTGACAAATCAAATAAGGCTCTTGACAAAGCACAATGCGCCTGCACAAAACATTGAGTTTTGGCTGAGTTGGTGTGGTAAGGTGATTGTGGTGCTGTTTTGCTGATTTTATCTGAATGAAGGACGGAACAGTCATTCTATGTGATGGCGTTCTATTCCTTAGTGTGAATGTGTGCCACAGTTTATCTGCAACACTTTGGAGTTCTACTTTACTGCAGGCACCACAGGCTGAGTAGCGACTCTGGTTGGACTGGTTGCAAACAATGAGAATGTAGATGAGCCAAAAGCGGTTGGTGATTGATTACACTGAAAGTTTTGGACAAGTCAATCAAAATGGTGCCAATGAGGTATTCTTTCTCCAAAGCTGTAGAAACAGAATCATGGAAATCAATCAATGTTGTTTGGGTGGAATGAACGGGTCTGAAACCTGACTGAAAATTAGAAAGAACCTGGTGGGTGGGTGGCCAGATAATCAGAAATCTGACAAAGAAATTTGTTTTTCTATAAATTGGAAATAACAAGAAACAAGGAAACATACCACAGATACCTTCTTTAGAATACTCAGTAGACCCAGCAGAAGATACATTTGTAGTACAGGATGCACTAGGAACCCTCCAAATGGAATCAACTCTGTGCCAACATTCCTTGGAATTATTTCTTGCATCAGTCAGACTGGTCTTATAGTAAAAGGATTTAGATTTCCTTATAATGGCAACTAACTTATTACAAAATTTACAAAAAGTCTGCCAAGATTCTGGGGTGTCTAATTTCTTGGCCTTTTGACAGAGCTTATCTCGGGACTTCAACTGAGAAATGATGAAAGGAGTCACCCAGGGAACATGTCTGGATTTAACCTTCTTTTCTAACAAAGGGGCATGTTGATTAGAAAGCAAATTAAAATGATGAGAGAAATGATCCCAGGCAACATCCACATTGAGGATAGAAAACAGTTTCCCCCAACTGATCTTGAGCAGACCAATATGAAAAGCTTCCAAACTAAAATGCTTAAAATAACGAAACTTGATGGTGTTAGGAGTAAATTTAGGAGGAGAAATGTTTATGATACAGAAGTGAGAGAATGGTCACTAAACAAATCTCCGTGACAGCTAGAGGAGCTGATTGGGGCATAAGGGGAAACAAAAATCAAGTACAAAATAGTCAACACACTTCTAGCTAGATCATAACTTGTAGGGTCTTTAATTAATTGGTTCAAACCTGAAAGGGAAAGGAAAGACTTGAGTCCAACCCCCCTACTGGACGGTCAGTTTGCATTAAAATCCCGTAGTAGGATAGTGTGTTGAAACTCACAAAGGGAATGAATCAATTAGTGTAAGTATGGAAATGTGGTTATCTTGAGTTTAGGGAGACAATAAATGCTGCCAACTAGGATTTCCCTTCCTGATACTTTTACTGAAACACACACAGCATTAATCAAACCACCCACAGTGACAGATTTGACAAGACAGCAAGGAATGGAGGAGTGGATAAATAAAACAGAACCACCACCATGTCTATTCCTGTCAGACCTGAAAACTACAGTTTGGAAGATTAATTTCAGAGTCAGGGATGAAAGAATCCAGCCAGGTCTCAGTTGCAGGAAGTGCAGAAGGGCATGAAGAAGTAAACCAACTTAATAAATCTGTTTTAGGGAGGAGACATTGAACATTAGAGTGAAATTATGACGTGGAGGACTGGGGTTGGTTTCTAGGTCACCTGCAACTAATAATAAAGTAAAAATAAACCAAAAGTAGGTCAGGAAAAAGGAAACTTAGAATTCCTTTTTGGCTGATGTAACCATCTAGGGCGGAGTGAGAAAAAAAGCTGAGTAAGCAAAATTTAATGCCTCTCATGGTGGAATGATTTGGAAAAGCTATAGAGGGAATGTCTGACCAGGAAAGGTGAAAGTAAAAACATCTTGGAACCCACTCTGTTGGGAATTAGTAATGAGTGTAAAGAGATCAGAAAGGGGACCCCTTTTAAGAGATTGACTGGGTCTATCCACCACTGAAGCACCTTGCATACTGGGGAGGAGACAAGGACCAGCTGATCCATATCATCTGAACTTTGATGCCACTGGATCCTGAGGGTCCACTGCAGGATCCTCATGTGCAGCCTGGCCAAGGGACTGTCACAATGGCCATGGCCATTAAGCCTAGCAGCCTCAAGAACTCCCTGGCTGGGACATACCTGCACTGAGCCACCACCTGTGCCTGTGCTATGAGGCAGTCCGCCCTGTCTTGTGGTAGGAAGCCCTTGCCCTGAGTACAGTCCACAACTGCCCCTATGTACTGCAGCTGCTGGGCCGTGGTCATCACAGACATGGGTGAATTGACAGTGATGCTCATGGATGGGAATAACTGCAGGGTGCATTCTAGAGTCAACAACATTAGTTCCCTGGACTGGGCTTTCAGTAACCAGTCGTCCAAGTATGGGAACACATAAAAGCATTTGCATCAGAGGGCTGCTGCTACAGCTGCTAAGCACTTAAAAAATACCCATGGCACAGAGGATAAGCCAATGGGTAATACTCTAAACTGTTAATGCTCCCCCTGGAAGAGGAACCATAGGTACTGCCAGTGAGGGGGGCAAACTATAATATGCAGATAGGCATCCTGCATGTTGAGGGAGCATAGCCAGTCATCCTGCTTGAGCAGAAGAAGAAGGCCATGTAGAGTTACCATCCAGAACCTTCTGTACTGGATGAAAAGATTCAGCTCCTTGAGGTCTAAAATGGCCCATAAGTCCCCTGTTCTTCTGGGAACCAGGAAGACCCAGGAGTAGAACCCTTTGTTCCTTTGCTGCCTGGGCACTGGCTCTATGGTCCTTTTGTGCGCAAGGTGAACACCTCCTCGCGGAGTACTTCTGCGTGATCCAAAGGATAGGAGGTGGGAACCAATGGAAGATCTGGAGGCTGTTGTAGAAGATCTAGAGCATGGCCCTGTTTGATTATCTGCAGGATCCAAGTATCTGTGGTAAAGGTTCTCCACTGGGACAAATGGAGGGAGAACAGACCTGCAACCACCAGCTCCTGGCTTGGAAGAAGAGGAAGGGGGTCTGGTAAGGAGTCAGGCTGAGGTGGAACTAGCAGCCGGGGCCACTCCTCCTCCCCTGCAGTTCTTAGCAGAGGGACAAGTGGTGGAGGAGGGGGCAGGCAAGGCAGAGCTGGACCTGTGCTAGCCCTGGAGCTTGGTTCTGGAGCCAGACTTGTGAGAGACCTTATGAAAGGAGGGCCTCGATCTGCTCCTGGGTAGGGTATGATAAAGGGAATGGACAGACCTAATAGCCCTGCCAGAGGCCTGAAGGTCATTAATAGTATCCTGCACTACAGGACCAAAATATTTGTGACCCACAAAAGGGGCATTCAGCATCTTTTGCTGGACATCAGCATCAAAGCTAGAGACTCTAAGCTAGAAGAGCCTTAAAAGGCAAATGCCAGTAGCAGCTGTCGTAGCTGTAGCATCAGCTATATCAAAGGTTGTTCTGAGGAGATGCTTACTAACATCTTCTGTGACCTGGAGAATTTTGTGAAGCTCTTGTCTCTGGGAACCCTCAGGAAGAGCTTGAGCAGCAGCCTTGCCCTTCTTCCAGAGGGTATTCTGACACTTGATCATATGCATCAAGTAGTTGGCAATTTTAAGGCCCAAAGTGGCTGAGGCAAAAGTCCTCTTGCCCCAGAGGTCAATCCTTCAAGATTCCCAGTCGGGGGGGGGGAGTTAGCTAAGGTGCTTGGGTGCCTTAGACCTGTCATGACCTAACTTAATTACCATTGAGTCAGTTTCCAGCTGGGCTGCATAAAAAGGTAGCCTCAAGGGCACCTAGTAAAGCTCATCAGCCTTTCTAAGCATGGGATGTACCAGGTTGGGCATATGTCAAGCAACATTGGTAGCACCATGCAGTGCTAGAAGCAGGGGAGGATTAAGTTTGGGTGGAGATTCTGGGAACTCCTAGAAATCCACCAGGGTTCTCCTTGTGATGCCCTCTTCCTCAGTCTGGATCCCCACAGTGGAGGAGAGCAGTTTCATAATATTAAAGAAGGAGGGGTCCTCCGGGGGGCTCCGTGAGTTGTGTTTGATTGAGTCCTCACTCCTAAAGGAGACAGCAGATCTGTCAGAGGAGCCAACCTCAACATCTTCCTCTTCATCCTTTTCATCAGGGAAGATGAGATCAGTATGATATTCCTCCTGTACATTTGCCTGTCCTGCAGCAGGGACCAACGGCCAGAGTACCGATGGCTCTCTAGAGGGCATGGAGCAGATAGGTCGAACTGGCATTGACACCGAAGCAGCACCTGATAGCAAGGGTGATGAAGGCCCAGGCCATGGAACAAACTGTTGTATGAAAGCCAAGGTTATAGAAGTAAGAACCGCACTGAGGTCGACAGCAGGGTAAGGAAGCATAGTCGACACAGGTATCGACAGAGAGGGCTAAGAGCCCAGCTCTGACAAACTGCCACTAGCTGTAGTAGAGGCAGTTGGTCCCAGCACCTGTTGACCTCATGGTTCAAGAGGTCTCTTTGGTGAGGCTGGGGCCAATGGCCCCTTCGCAGCCATAAGAAGGTTGAGAGAACTCTCCTCCATGGGGAACCTGATAGGAGCAAAGGCCTGCATGGAGAGAGGCATCAAAGCCAATGCATTTGACAGTCTGATCCCAGGAGAAGTGGAAGAAGAATCCAATGAGGACTGGGATTGTTGTTGGGGGGGAACGGTCCTTAGGCCAAGAAAGTTTCCCCAAGGACTTTTCCCAGGCCTTGGCAGCCTGAGAGCCCAAAAAGGATGCTTGCAACTGGGATGGTGGAGCCACAGAAGACCCCTGCTCTCTGCTGGCTGTGTGTTGCTCCATGAAGTTCTTCTGCAGGGCTTTCTTGTGTCACCACCAGGTGGTGAGGTTGAAGTTCAGGCAAAGCTTGCAGGCAACAGCATTGTGACCAGGCCCAAGGCAGCAGAAACAAAGACCATGGTTGTCGGTTGAAGAAATCTTCTTTCCGCAAAGGCAGTGACAGGAAAGAGCCAATGAAGGAGTAGTTCTTGACGTACAAAAACAAAAGGAATCACCTTAAAATAAAGTGATTCAAAGACTGTAACAAAAGAAAAGGTAAGTAGAATTTAGGTGGTTGACTGAGTGACGAATCATCTGTGGAGTCTGTGCGTGAATGGTCGATGGTGGGAAAGAACCGAGTAGGGACAGGGCCACCCATGCTTATATAGGGTTGTGACTTCAGAGACTGACATCTGCATGGGCGTCCCCTACTAGACTGCTGCACAAAAGCTTCTGTGTGATTCTAGCATCTGGACAGCTAAGTTCCATAAGTGTGACCTGATGTCAGAGATATCCCCAAATAAGATCTATTTAATCTGGAGCTACTCATGACATCACACTGAATGAGAAGCTGCTCCCTAATATCAAACAGTGTAAAGAGGTACTGCAGGGATACATACAGCGGAGGACTGAGGGACATCTCCGCTACTCTAAGCAAAAATTTTACAGTGGGGTGGGACAAGCAGGCAAAGTGTTAGCCTGGCAAATTCAAAAGCAAGCTACCAGCAGGGCATTCCTCAAAATATGGGAGAGGGGAAACACTCATCAGGTAATGGCCAACCCAAAAGAGATGGCCAATGCATTTGCTGGGTATTACAAAACTTTACAATCAGAGAAGTGACACCCATTACCAAGGTATAAACTCATACCTAGGTAGAATCCAGCTTCACAACTCTCACCCAATCAGAAGCAAAAATTGGAGACCCCCATCAAGGTTGCAGAGATTAGTGATGCCATCAAACACTTATAAAATGGGACTGTACCTAGGTTGACCCTGAATACTATAAATCATTCTAAGTTAATTTATGAACTACAGCGTGTGTATGCCTCAGTCCTGGGAGGGAAAGGGCTGCTCCTCTAATCTGGAGCTAGGCAAAGATTTCAGTAATTTTAAAACCAAGAAAACACCCAGTATGATGTGATTCTTATCGCTCAACTTCCCCACTCCCAGTAGATCTTAAAATGTTTATTTCCACACTGGCTGGTTATCTCCCGGGTGTGGAGGGGAGCTTGGTCGCCCCAAATCAAACAGGATTTATTAAGGCGTGGAACCTCAATGACAATATTCAATGCCTCCTCAATATCCTCTATACACACAGAAAATTACCAAGGCAATTCAATTGGCTGTACTGATGGACACCGAAAAGGCCTTTGACCACATCAACTGGGGTTTCCTTCACTGTACCCTAGAGGTGATGGGGTTTGGCCCCAAATTTTTGGATAGTGTAACGGCCTTGTACTCCACCCCAGAAGCACTGGTGAAGGTTAAAGGTGTCTTATCAGATAGGTTCCCATTCTCCTGAGGTACTAGCAGGGCTGACCATTCTCTCCCCTCCCTTTTGCACTCTGTATAGAGCCCCTGGCAGTGGCTGTGAGAGCAAATGCAGATATTAGCGGGGTTATGGTGGGTAGAGCAGAACAGAAAGTTTCCCTCTAAACTGATGAGTCTCTATTTTTTTTTTAGAGATCCTAGTACGTTGATCCCTGCCCCAGTGCCTGAATTACAATATTTTGGTCAGATTTCTGGCTGTGAGCTTAACTCTATGAAGTTAGAGGCAACACTATTGTCAGGCACCTATCCAGCAGAATTCAAAATGGACTACCTCTACATGGGCTCATGTAATATCTCCAGACACCTTGGTATCAGGGTCACTCCAATGTTAGCAAAACTATACAAGATAAAACATCTAAAATGACTGGAAGAGATAGCCACTGATGTACAGACTTGTTCACACTTACCCCTCTCATTTGGAGGGAGAGTAGGAGTGTTAAAAATGAATGTCCTCCCATGACTTATGTTTTTGTTCCAGGCTCTCCCCATAAAAATCCCCAAGAAGTTCGGGAGGAGACTTAAAAAGCTAACTTTGAGGTTTTTGTGGCAGAGGCATAGAATAAGAATTGGCCTATGCACCCTCACACTTGCCAAGGGGGGATGAGGCCTGCCTGATTTTGAGCTCTACAATCTTACAGCCCAGCCCTCCCAGGTAATCACCATGATGAGGTAAAGGATGGACTTGGGCTGGTACACCTTGGAGAATAGAGCATCACTTCTGACTCCCCTATTTGCCCTCCCCACTGCTAGACTCACCATCCCTATGCTAAGGGAAAATGCCAACCCATGGACTGGTCAATACTTGAAGATTATTCTCAAAATCAGAACTCTAACACCCTAAATAAAATAGAGCCCCTGACCACTATTATTTGGGACCTAGATTTGCCCCATGAATAAAGATCCTGGGTATGCACACTGGAATAGACTGGCTCTCACCATATACATCCAGCTATGGATGGGGAGGGTAACTGTATCGTCTGATCACCTGAAGGATGCTTCTGGCATCCGTAACAGGGATTTATTGGGATATTTATAGGTGAGGCACTACTTGAACATGGACCAGAGGCTGGATCAGGTCTCAAACCTGTTCTGATTGATCAGGTTAAATGCCCACAACAGGTATATATCAATGTTGTACCAAATACTACTGCAAGCCTCTAACCCAGAGTTGGGAGGGGTTGGGGTCAAAGACAAATGGGAATGGAAGTCGGGGGACCATCTCTGTCCAGGAATTGGGATGGATACTAAAAGACAGCAGAAAGTCATAGCCTCACCCACCTGGTGTGAATATTGGTAGACAAAGCAATCTATCACTAGAAACTCTCTATGAGAAACAAGATTGCCTGCTCCTAGAAAACACAAAATTGCCACAAAGTCTGTTCCAAATATTTTACAGCTATGCCCTCCTCTGCTAGAGGAGTGCCTTCGTCCATACCAGGAAATAACCTGTCTGTAAATAATCTGAAGAATATTGCACTGTTCAAAACACTCCAATAAATAGAGTCCAAGATGGAAGGAAACAGAGCTTCCTCACAAGCCCAGATGGTCCAAAGTGTTGCTTAAAAGTATAGAGTCTCTAAACCCGATGGCAACTGTCACTTGCCCAAAGGAATGAAGGTGTCCAAATACTGTTCGAAGAAACGCAGCATTTCAACAGTCTCTATGCATCCAGTCCTTGTCAATTTCCAGATTCACAGCAATGTTAGCCCTCTGTGAGGGGTTATGTCCCAGATCTCTTCTATACCAGTGCCAGAATGGGACACAGCAGGCAGCAATGAGGATGAATATGGGTGGTGGGAACAATCCTCAGCACACCATCAAAAGAAGCAACAGCAGACTTGAACCTGGAGTCGCTCAAGGGCCCACATAAACAAGTGGGCGCCCCTTCCAGCTCAGCAAGCAGAAATACATCACCGAAACTCCCCTGCACAACAGCTCACAAAGACTTCATCTCAATGCAGAATTCCAGCATGGGGATCAAGTCTGACAATACTCCACGGTTGTCCTGCAACCTCAGGCAGTAAAACTGTTCCACCTAATAGTAAACACTGCAACAGCAACAAGGTGATCCTCAAGCTAAAAAACCATACAACAAAACTTGAGTCAAGGTAATACATTCAATATTTTCTATAAATAGAAGTTCAAGAAGTATAACAGAGATAAGAAGTTATTCAGGAGCAAGAAAACTTTAAAAGAATACCTCAACAAATAAAACCTTGGGGCCCTATTTACAAGGGTCGACACATGCTGTGCTGAACGCATGATGCCGGTGTGCCAAGGACCCTCTGCCTGATTCACTATCGAGTAGGTTCCCAGTGGCAAAGTCCCACGGCTTGCACCAACCCTGGCACTGTGCCAAACAGACGTCGCATCCTAAAGGGGGCAGCCATGTGGCAACAGCACCATGAATAGAAGTCCCTGGTGGCTATTGCCCCCCCAGCACCGATGCTTAATTAATTTCCATTAATAATCCCTGGTGGACTAGTGGCACCCCTTCTCCAGCCCCGATCCCCTGTTATGTTTCATAAGTAATCTCTGGTAGTTTTGCACCACCCACCCCAGCCCCAATCCCCTGTTATGATTTTTATTAATATGTATATCTTATCCCTGGTAGTCTAGTGCCCCCCCACCAAAGTACTGATCCCCCGTTATGATCTTTAGTACTATACATGATATAATGATTATATCCCTTGGTGGTCTAGCTGACCACCCCTGCTCTGATTCACTGTTAAATGACAGTCTGAAAGTCCTGATGGTCTAGTGTACACCCTACCCAATAATGCCCTACCACCTTGCTCCACCCCCAACCTGTAACTGAGCTGGCAACTGTCACAGCTCACTGATCACCACCAAGGCCAGCCACTGACTGAGCTCTGAATGAACGTGTACTGTATACAGTATCGTTCATTCCTAACTCAATCGGTGGCTGGCCGTGTAATAATGACAGAGCTGTGCAAATGCAGCTTAGCTATGAGTTTGGTGGGGAGTGGGGTAGTAGGGCACTGTGGGTGGGGTCCACTAGACCACCAGGACTATCAGACTATCATTTAATGGTGGATTGGGGCGGGAGAGGTCCATTAGACCACCAGGGGATATAATTATTATATCATGTGTAATACTAAAAATCATAACAGGGGATCGGCACTGGGCAGAGGGGGGCACGCTACACTACAAGGGCTAAGATATACATATTAATAAAAAAACATAATGGGGGATTGGGGCTGGGGGGTGCTAAACTACCAGGGATATGATATATGGTATTATACATATTAATACAAACCATACAGGGGGCTGGGGGGCTTGGGGGAGGAGGGCCATTGACTACCAGGGATGACAAAAATGATGTTATACATATTAATAAATATCAGAAGGGTGGATTGGGGCTGGGGAGTTGGGGAATAGATTCATAGATATGTGTCAGCAGAAAAGGACCTTCTTGGCCCATCGAGTCTGACCCATCCTCACTAATTACATGCCCCCCTTCCCCCAGCTTCCCCCCTTACTCTAGACAACCCCTTGTGGTTGTTCCAAGCCCTCTTGAAAGCCTACAGTGTTTTGGAATACACCACCTCTATTGACAGACTGTTCCAGGGTGCCACCACCCTCTTAATGAAGTAATGCCCCCTCACGTTCCCCTTAAACCTACTCTTCTCCACCCTCAGCCCATATCCTCTTTTTCAGCAACACACGGGATATTCTTTCCAGCAATGGGGCTTTTTGTACTGCTGTAATACCATTACTGGAGCTGTGTTCTTGACAGATAAGTGGCTAAACTTACAAATGTGAACTGTTGATTATGCGCAATATTTGACTGTATTACATCAGAGTGAGCAGGCAGCCTCTTTATAAACAGCAAGAACTTTGAGCACTTTGAAAAATTTGGTTGGATGCAAACTGACAAAACATGCGTAATGCCCCAAAGTAAGGGGTTAGAATTAATGGGGCATCACAGAAATAGTCTGGGGTTTGCTTTGCCTCAGTGGTCCCGTGTTGTGCTGTGGATTTGGGACTTCAGGGTGAGGGTCCAGTGTAGTGCCCCTTGAGAAGTGCTAGGCAGCGCTAATAATAATAAAAAAAGAAAAATAACTTTTTTTCTCTCTCCCTGCTGCCTGCCTGCTCCATTCCACCCCCCTCCCAGAGCAGGCAGCAGGAGAGTGGGCACCCACGTGCTAGGACTGCTGCTCCTGGCTAGCGCGTGGTGCCCTGTTCAAGTCCCTGGCCATTTGTGTGGGC
Source organism: Neoceratodus forsteri (assembly GCA_016271365.2). NCBI lineage: Eukaryota > Metazoa > Chordata > Ceratodontiformes > Ceratodontidae > Neoceratodus > Neoceratodus forsteri. The sequence goes on from CM028130.1 coordinate 1,292,185,863, forward strand.
GCGAGCTCGGGGTTCCAGAATCTGAATCCGCTTTTTCAAACGGAGCTTTAGCCATTTGAAGCAGTTTCGATCTGGGCTATGGAGTGTGAGGACCTGCAGAGTGCAACGGAGACAGGGCTTACCTGAGCGTTGGTTGAAGCCGTCTCATTGACTATGCCTAGTGCCTCCTCCAGCCAGTGAAGATCCCTACTGCTTTTCCTGGTGCTCCTCCTGTGCAGTGCAGTCGACTCCGGTGGTCTGCACTGAAAAGAAAATACCGGTCTCCTGCTGCGGTGTGGGTTCTGTATGGCCCCGTTTTTTAATTTTCTGCACCCAGTTAAAAGTATTCCGGTCCCCCATCAGTGGCAGAGAAGAGCCGCATCATGACACAAAAGCAGACAGCCATCGGAAGCCCCCTGCCGTCCCTCTCAATGCCTGCTTCCAGCTGCTCTATTGCCCTCCCTCTGCCAGCAAGACCTCCCACCTCCCATTCGCTCCCTCAATCTCCCTGTGGTGCGGTGAGTCAGACGGCAGCACGTATAAGTGTGCTGGCCATCCAACGAGAGGAGGAAGATTTTTTTTCTGTTTTAATAAAATTGTTTTAGCGCTGTAGGTGCCATTGTGGGGTCGGGGAGCCAGGACACTCAAAATGTAATATTTAGCAGTGTGGGGAGGTAGCAACACCCATGGGGAGGGGCCAGGACAGCAAGACCAGTGAAGAGGCCTATACATATACATAAGAGGGAGGGATTGGGGTGGCAACCCAGTACAAGAGTGACAGCAGGCTCAGAGAGCCTTAGGAATTTAAAGGGGTCACAGAATAAAAGGGGCAATGCTCAGCCTTGAGTAAAGCAAGGGCACAAGGCCCAGAATAAAGAGGGCACCAAGCCCAGAGGTAACAGGGCTACCAGGCCCATCATTTTTAAAGAGGGCTACCAGGCCCATCTCTTAAAGCAGAGCATCAGGCCCAGATTAAGAGTGGGCACCAGGCCCAAAATACAGAAGGGCACCAGGCCCAAAGTAAAGAAGGGCACCATGCCCAGATTAAGAGAGGGCACCAGACCCAGAGTAAAGCAGTGGGCACCAGGCCCAAATTAAGAGAGGGCACCAGGCCTGTGGTAATAAAGGGCCCCAGCCCAGTGTGTTAGGGTAGCCAGCCCAGGCCTAGTGAGTTAGGGAAAGCCAGCCCAGAGGTAGTTAGGGCAGCCCCAGCCTAGCCAGTTAGGGCATGCAGGCTCCATAGCAAGTAATGCATTTAGGCCTCTAGTGTTCAGCGCAACAGGTCTAGCAGCAAGTGGTATCCAAGTGTAGTGATTGAGGCATTCATAGTAAAGCATTCAGGGGTAGCCAGATACTATTCCAGCAAGGTTCTAAAGTGAGAAAAAGGTCTAATCAAGGGTGCTTAGCTCACAATATGCTGCAAAGTGACTGTAACAACTGTACTGTTTATGCAACTGTTTATTGCTTAAGCATCTGAAAGACTGTGTAATTGCTAAAAGCACCGAGACTACATTGTGCCATTAGGATTGTGGTTATTTGCCTCTGATTTCTAAACAATTGCCCCGTGCATCGGAATAATTGCCCCATGCATCTGAACAATTGCTCCAGGCTTCTGAACAATTACCCTGGCATCTGAACAATGGCCCTGTGCATATGAACAACTGCCCCAAAATTAATAATGTGCCCCTTTCCTGTTCTGATGATGGAATGAGTGGAACACCAAGGTGCAAACTGATGTGGATAGATGAAGGTTATCCAGACAAGGAGAGGCAGGAGTCATCCAAGACATTCAATGCCTGCAGGGTGTTTATTCCGTACCAGTGGGTAGGGAGACACAGTCACAAGAAAGGTAGGTAACACAACAATAGAGAGAACAGAACTGCTTTTATCTCACACTGCTAAAACAACTACAGAAAATGGGTTGAGGTGCACCTCGGCCTATTGCCACTATACTCCAAGATCTCTTAGCAGTAAGCTGTACGTAAGACTAGTACTATACAGACATCAGGTTTTATTCACTATCCACAGTATCTGGATTTACCATGATCATAGAATCATAACAAAGTCCAACTGTCTGAAGTCTTCGTGCACACCATCAATCCCCGAGTCTTGCCCTTACAGCTTGTGAGCAGAGGGGAGTACTTTCTAAATACACAGTTTGCTCAGGATAAGCGCATTAGAAAAGAGGTATTTCGTTTACTTAAGCCATGCCTTTTTGAACAGCAGCTGGTCTGTCTAAGACTGTTCGAGAGTTAAAAAAATAATAATAATAATTTTATTTATAAAGTGCCTTTCAGAACCAAGGCGCTGTACAGATTAAAACACAACAAATCAAATATAACATTAACATTCCATAAAATCCAGTTAAAATGTATATCCAAAATAAAATCTTGGACAGCAGCAGGATGTTTAATAACTAAGATTATACAATGGCAAGAAAGAATCTTGGACTGTGATTGGTCAGTTTGGGCTGGACCCATGGCGTTATCCCAGCACGATGCCACATGTCTAGTCTCAGCACTGTGAACCTGTAGATGAGCATTTGATAGAGCTTTTGATTGTTTTATTGAGCTTTTGATTGATTTTTTCATCTTCTCTTAAAAACCAAAAATATTTTTCCACACAAAAACATCTTTAAAATTATTTTTTTTATTCTGTGTAACGACGAGCCATTGTATAATAGGAATAATGCACTCCAGGGTGTGTCTCATTTGGGATAATGCCACGCCTGGGGCATTGGACACACTCGGCCTGTGGCCTCATGCCCAACCCCTCCAGGCATGGCGTTATCCCAGTATGACACACACCTTGTCATGCATTATTCCTTTATTATCAGATAACCATCATCTGGGAATGTTAACCTGAATAAATGTGTTTCAAGGGCTGATTTAAAACTTTGGATGGTCAGGCACTTTCTCACCCAATGAGGTAGAGAATTCCACAGAGTAGGGGCTACGTATGAAAAAGACCAAGCCCCTGATGTCTTCAAATGCACCCTGGGAATCTCTAGCAACCCCTCATCAGTGGATTGAAGTGGGCTGGAGTGGCACTAGGGGCAAAGAAGATTTTTCAGGTAGCGGGGTCCTTGGTCATGTAGGGCTTTATAAGTTAGTAACCCAACCTTGAAGGTGATCTGCCACTGTACTGGCAGCCAGTGCAGTCCGTGAAGCACAGGCATAATGTGACTGATCCTAGATGTACGAGTCACCACACTGGCCACCGCATTCTGCACCAGCTGAAAGTGGCGGATATCAACCCCTGGAAGCCCTAGGTACAGGGCATTGCAATAATCAAAGCGAGAAGTCACAAAGGTGTGGACCAAGGTACAGAGATCATCAGGAGGAACCAGGTGCTTCATCCGGGTGATATTCCTCAGATGATCCAACAAAGTGTTGACAACTGCCGACATCTGAAATTTCAGGGTCAGCTCATTGTCGAAAATAATGCCCAGGTTATGCACCTGGTGTGAGGCAGCCAGCGAAGCATCACTGAGCCAAAGCCCAGATAACTGTCTTGCCAGCATACCTGCCACCCGATGATCTGGGTCCACAACCAGCACCTCAGTCTTATCTGGATTTAGTCTCAGCCAGCTAGCACTCATCCAGTCCTGAATCTCAGAGAGACAGCTGTTAAATACCGAGACTGCGTCATCCTGCTCGGGCACAAAGGACAGGTACAGCTGAGTGTCATCTGTATAACAGTGAAACCTCAAGTCATGCCACCTAATAATGTCTCCCAATGGCAACATATACAATGCGAACATCATGGGTGCCAAAATGGAACCCTGCAGAACCCCATAGAATAAAGGGAGAGCATCAGAGGAATAAATCCCAGTGACCACTCTCTAAGTTCTACCCTGGAGGAAAGATTCAAACCATCTGAGGACCATACCAGACAGTCCAGAGATGGACCGCAGGCGTTCCAATAGCACAACATGGTCCACAGTGTCAAATGCCACAGAGAGATCAAGGAGAACCAAGATGGAATAAGATCTCCAATCTTTCGCTATCAGGAGACCATTAAGTATCTGGACAAGAGCCATCTCTGTACTATGTCTCTTACTAAATCCGGATTGAAGAGAATTATAGACATTGTGGATAGTAAGATTGTCATCCAGCTGCAGTGCAACCACCTTCTCAATAACCTTGCCCACAAAGGGCAGGTTAGAGACAGGTCTGTAGTTAGCAGGACAATCAGGGTCAAGGAAGGGTTTTTTCAGGAGTGGTTGAATGACTGCCTCCTTTAGGGAGTCCAGAAAGATCCCCCTCTCCAATGAACTTCAGACCATCTCTGCAAGGATAAAGCCAATCTCATCCACACAACCCACTAGGAGTTGAGTGGGGCCCGGATCCAAATTACAGCAGGTTGGCCACAAAGTCTGGATGATCCTCATGATGTCTGTGAATTCCGGCTGGCTGAAATCTGTCCAGACAAACTGGGTGCCTGCGATATTCCACCGATCACCGCAGCACTCTTTGGAGGAGGACTGGCCAATCTCGGACCTGATAGCAGCAACTTTATCTGTAAAAAATTGAGCAAATTCATTACACTTCTCTTGTGAAAAAGCTCCCCCAAACTCAAGACAGATTGGACTGCACAATCTGCCCATGGTCCGGAAGAGCTGAGCTGGTCAATGTTGTGCAGCGGCAATCTCCCTGGACAGGAATTCTGCCTTCTTACGGGTGATTGTCGATTGATAGGCCATATAATGCTCCGTCAATATAAGCCCGTTGCCCTTCAGGCCTGATTTCCGCCAGGCCCTCTCCAGCTTTTGCCCCGCTCTTCTCAACTCCTTCAAGGTCCTATCAAACCATGAAGACCTTGGACGGAGGGTGAGGGGGCGAACACGAATAGGAGCAATGGAATCCAGGGCCTCTGTTACTGCCATATTATATATACCTCTGTCATTGACTACGGCCTTGCCATCTATGGCTCTGCCTCAACAAGTGCCCTCCGCAGGATCTCATTTTCTCTCAACAAAGCCTGTAGACTACTAACGGGTGTGGCCCGACAAACTCACACCTGTGACCTCTATGCACAGGCCAGCTGGCTACCCCTACTCAGCAGAATACAATACCAGACCTGCTTACTTACCAAAAAGATTCTCCTCGGTCTCATGCCACCTGGTGTTAGCTCACTCCTTACTACCTACAGTGGCACTCAACAAACACATGGTGCCCAATCTCTAACCTTTCAGGTTCCTAGATGTCGTACCTCCATGGGTCAGCGGGCCTTTATCTATAGAGCCGCTCAATGGTTCAATTCCCTCAATAAAGAAGCACCTTCCTCTACTACACTTGGACCCTTCAAAAGGAATCTCAAACTTTACCTCACCCCTACCACTCAATGTGACTGCTTCTCTAAACAGAGATCTCTCTAAACACCTCCCAGCTCACTCATGTCTCACAGCCTGCCCTTTCCCAGTTTCATTCCCTCTGACACTAGGCCTTCTTTGTGAATCCTTTCCTGCTTCGTATCTCCACTGGTACAAGACATTTTCCACCACCACCATTGGACAGTGGCCCATTAGCCTGCCAACTTCCTCTCCCGGTCGCACGCCTGCAATACTAACTGCCTATGGTGCCCTCTGTCTCTTATTGTTACCGCAGCCAGCTGCCTACTCAAGCTGCTCGTTATATGAATATTATCTCAAAGTATGTTATAACGGAGTATCTTTATTTTTTCTTTTAGTTGTTTTGGTTGTTTATTGTGCATTCTTTTACTACCTCTGTATGTATGTTGACCCTCATCCTTTGACGTGGGACCTTTGTAAACGAGCAGTTTCTGCTCAAAGGTATTTATAATCCAAGAATTTAATAAATAAATTATAAAAAAAAAGCACCAGGTCCCCGGATCCATGCATTCCCTTGGCAAGCTTGACAGATCCAGCACCGCCATTAGACCATCAGGGGTCACGCCCCATAAGGGGTGGTACTGGATCATCTCCATAGGGGCAGGCCTATTTGGGGGAGCCCCAAAACTGAACCTTATGGTGTGACGGTCAGACCATCTGACTGGTTCCACCACCAGATCAGTTGCCCCAATCCTCATGAGGAACACCAGGTCCAATGAGTGACCTTTAATGTGAGTAGTGGAGGTAACAACCTGTGTGAGGACCAACAATGTCATTAGTTGGAGGAAGTCACAACCAAATTGTGAGAGTTCATCATTGACCCAGGCATTGAAATTCCCCACAATCAACCACAGCCTTCAGCTTTTTCTGAATTTAGGTTAAATGTGTTGCAAGCAGTTCATATATGGTGTTCACTCTATTTAAAAATTGCTTTCAGTTTGCACAAGATACAATTGCACTTTTGGCACAAAGCACTGCACTTTCAAGGCCACCTTGTATAAGCACTTTTGGTAGATCAGCCATTTGAATAACGAGAATTGGGTTAAGAGTTACCCTACACATGGATTTTTTTAATACAATTTCTGCTGACAATATAAAACTAAATTCCATTTGAATAATTTGAGACCTCTGTACAGTAATTTATAACAAAGAAGTTTGTAGAAAGAATAAACTTATAAGTTTTATTAAATTTTGTGTTGCTTTGGTGCTGGCATTTATTCAGACACAGTGGAGGAGGTAGCAGTCTGTTTCTTAAAATGTATGATATTAAAATGTTTTCACTGGGCTGGGTCCTTGTGGTTTTACCTTGTGTATGTGTTTCTTGACTGTTTGCAGTTACTGGACTCCTTGCCATTCTTTCATTTATACTGTAGGCTGGGTGATCATGAGGGTTCTTTTCAAGACTGGGACAGATATTAGGGCACAGCAGGACTCTCAGAAAGAAGAGGGGAAGGGCTATCTGGGGAAGGGGTGATTATCAGCCAGTATGGCTATCGGCTCTCTAAACCCAGCCTAGCATTAGGCTGAGCATGAAGCTAGGCAGGGAAATGAGCAGACAGGATGAACCTCTAGGTCTTATTCTTCCAACACAGCCTATGTTTCTATATTGCAACCTGCTGTTGAAAGTTTATACAAAAGTCAATAAAACAATACCAATTACTTATTCATTATTCATCCAGTTTAAACCATCTTAAGGGTTAAAAAACCATATATTTAGTAGTCTAAACAAGCTAGATCTCACACTCAATAAATTATATAAACAAATATGTATATCCTAAATGGTAAATATCAGATAGTATAATTTTATCATTGATTTCCAGCACATTGTTTCTGGCAGTTTCTGGTTTTGTCTGCGTCTTGTACTTCAGCTATTATTGACAGAATGCGATTATCTTAAGTAACAATTTTTCAATACAAAATACTCCTGAAAACAGGACCTTGATATCCAAATGTATAGAAACCCATTTAAAAATAGTATTTTATCTTCGCTGTATATGCACAGTGTTCAATACATTTCCTTTACTAACACCAACAGTAGTCTTAGCGGGGCTTTAAACAAACTTCTGTATAGTCCATGATATAAAGGTTGTGTTATAATGTGTGGGTGTGACCCCTAATAGTGCTTTGTCCTCTCATGTGTGACTGCCAACAAGGATGCCAAAATGATAAGTTTTTTAAAGAACATAACTTTATAGGTTATGAGAAATGAACTTGTACATTAATGCAATAATCAAAAATATAATATCCTGGGGCATACAGATGGAACTAGTGAGCCTTTGGTTCCCAGATGTTTCTGAATTTTTCCTCCCCTACATTGAAATAATCATAATAAAAACAAAGCATTACTGCATACACAAGCACATTACAGCTATAATAAAAAATCATATGATGGGTTCATTGACCCATATGGATGGGGGATGGACTAGAAGGATCACCTAGTCTTTTTCTAACTCAGTTCAGTATTGGCATGATTTCCGGTTGGGGATAATACTTAAACTATAAACAACTAGCTGCAATGGACCAAGAAAAAAAAACTTGGGGGTCATCACTGAGTGGAGGTGGAAGTTTTCCCAGCAATGTTTAGTGGCTGTGGATAAGGACAACTGATTGCTGGGCTTATTAAGGGGGAAGGGAAGCACTACAGTATCTCAAATCATATTTCCACACACCTGTTCACTTTCTGTGCATCTCTCTTTTTGATTTTGGTCCTTCTAGTCTTGAAAAAGAGCCCGGAATGCATCCCCCCAACTGGGTTAAAATTAGTACTTTAGCCAGTGACATCACTGATTACAATCAGCCTGTGGCTCCTGATGCTGATTCCACTACAGGCATGGAATGCTTCTTCTATCAAAATCAAGCACAGTGAACAGCTACACCATTTTCAGCAGTGAAGCAACCCATGTAAGTAAATGTATAAGCATCAAAAACCACAGACTGATTGAAAAACAATGATGCCAGTGGTTGGAGTACCTACAGTATAAAGGCACAAAAGGGAGTTACATACAGTACATTGCTGATTTTAAAGACCAGAAAGGTAGAAAATAAAAAGTGAGAGATAGACTGTATACAGACAGGGAACAAGAGAAAAGCAAATATGAACTGGGAATGCTGCAGTGATTCCCCTCCTCTTTAAAAGGGGAATAAAAAGTCAAGAAGCTGATGAGTCTCTGCTGTTTTATAGGGTACTCGTAAGGTTACACTTGTGGAACTGAGACCATTCTGGCTTGAAATACATAGAGAATACTGTTGCAATTAAGAGGCTGCAACAAAGAGCAACTAAAGTGTTCTTATTTATGTATTTAAAAAATGTGGGCCAGGAAGCATTCACTGAGCCGAGGCTCATTTCCAGGTGACAAGGAAGGGCATGAGAGGAACAGTATATAAAACAATTATAGTGGCATAGTCATGCCACTATAGTTAGGGCTGATTAGGCTGTTTAACGTTAAACCCCTAACTTTGCACTTTATTAGCTTCACCCCAGTTGAACGTATTTGAGTCAAATTTTTCAAGCGTGGTCTTAGAGATAAGGGGCCAGATTTTCAAAGCTCCGGGAATGCCGCAAGCCTCTGGTGCGCCAAACATATGACGCATGGAGCTTGTGGCATTCCCTTGTTGGTGATTGGGATTTTCCATCCCTTGCACCAATTGCCACACCTTAGACCACAATTTTGTGGTCTAGCATGCGCCACCCCTGGGAGTCAATGTAACAGTGCTTGTGGCAGAGCATTGGCGCAAGCTGCCGTAAATCATGGAAACTGTCGCAACTGCACCCAAGAATGGAAATTCAGGTGCAGCTGTGGCAAAGGGGGTTGGCGCACCGCAGAAGTTAGAGTCCCATGGCGCAGGGCTGGATGGAAGCACTGCTCCCACATTTGAAAATCTAGCCCATGGTCTCTTGATGTGTCAAGTTTTGTTCCAGTTGTATTTGTGATTTCAGAGATCCGGAGCATGAAAGAAGTGAAAAAAATCAGTTTTTTCTTGCTGTTTTTTTGTCATCACCTAGTGCCCTGACAGTTTGGAATTTAGGTCTGAAATTCTCAGAGTAGAAGGGTGACGTTCCTTGATTTGGTGAAAAAACTATGAATCCATTCCAGAGTTATATGGATGTGAAATTTCAGGTCTGAGCATGCTTACTATGGTCTCTTGGATAGCTGTTTCATAACAATAAATTATTTGGCCATGCGAAACAGGATTCTGTTTCATGAGAAAATAATTTTTCTTTTGCATGGTGGCCATCTTTTTTTTTTTTTAAAGAAATACATATTTTTTGAAAACCCATAAAAATCATATCTTACAGAGACACCAACACATGTATGTTGCGTAACAGGACCCAATTAGCTGGATTCTGCAGTTAGTTTTTGGAAAAAGGATGCAGAAATGTGTTTTTAAAACATTTTTAAATCTTGTTTCTGGAAACAATTTTCTTGTTTCATATAGCCTTACGAAAAAGGAATAGGGCCATATGAAACAAGCTTAAGTTCATAGGAAATAAGAATTTGGACTTAGGTTTTTTTTCACATTCTTGTTTTGTATGAACCAATACTGTTTTGTGAGAATGTCACAATCTCATGAAACAAGACTGGTTCATATGAAACAGGAATTTTTTTGCATATTTGAATTTCAAAAAGCCATAACTCCATTAATGTTTGGAATTAAAGTACAATCTACATATCAAAAGAAATGTCTGTATGGATACTACAGCACTAACACATAATGCCCTTGAAAAAATTCAGGGGCCATATATAAAAAATATAAAACATTAAAATTCCCAGAAGATAACACTGCAACTTTAATAAGCCATAACTCTGTCACTGCTTGGTGTTAAGGGCAATCTATGTATCAAACAAAGTATCATTGAGTACTACAACACTAATGCATAATACCCCTCTCCCCAAAATTTAGGGGCCATTTAAAAAAGTTGTACAGCAGTAGCGCCAAATCTGTCAAGCAATTTTGTGAGATTCCCTATTTATCCTTCACAAAATTCAGGGGAAAAAACATCCTCTAAAATTCTTTTTGTTATACCTAGAGAAAGAGGCCAGTTCCTATTACAGTACTTAAGTGCCATCAATAGATTTTCAACTACACCATCAGATGAGACAACCCTCTCTGGGTAGCAGTGAACACACTAACAAACAAAGCAAAATCCCTAACTAAAGATTTCACAATTCTTAATAGGGATTTTTTTAAATCCTTAAAAATCTTTTGACTAATTCGGTGCTACTTCTGTACAGTAGTAGCCACAGACATCACCAGCTATTTCCAGATATTTAGCAAAATTTCTGAAGAGTTTCTCTCTGCTGCCCCTACTGTGGAAATGCAGAAAGCAGGAGATATTTCTGGAAATATCACAGAAAATTTAGGAAATAGCTGGCAGTGTCTGTTGCTGCTACTGTAAGTCGGTCAGTCTTTTGAGTTATGGGAGAAGCTGTATATCAAAATAATAGTCTCAATGAGTACTATAAGACTATGTCTCTAAGGAATATCAACTGAAAATACACATATTAAAAACATATAAATAAAAAATAAATGGAAATTTCCATAGAATAATATTGTGACCTTAACAAGCTATAGCTCTGTCAATACTTGGAGTTAAGGGACAAAGTATATATCAAAAAAGGTCTCAATGAGTAGTACAACACTAACACATGTTATCCCTCATAAAATTCAGGGGCCATATAAAAACATAAACATAAAAAAATTTAAATTCCCATAGGATAACATTGCAACTTTGACAAGCTGAAACTCTGTCACTCTTTGGAGTTAAGGGACAATCAATGTATCAAAAGAAATGGGAAGCAGTATAGTGCAGTGGTTTAAGGCTCTGAGCTGCAAATCTGGAGACCTGGGTTTGAATCCCACAGCCCCCACTTGCATACTGTGTAACCCTGAGCAAGTCATTTAACTTCCATGTGCTCCCAGGTCGCACCTGTAAACAAGCTTTCAGCTTAGTGTATCTCTCCTGGTTAAACAATAGAAAAAAAAATGTGCCAATGAGTCTTACAAGACTAAGTCCCTATGATACACCAACTGAAAATGGACATATACTTGGGACATGCGGGTCAATATGCACTCCTTCCTAGATGGAGTGAAGCTGCCTAAATTAACCACCTCATAGCAAAAATGGCTAAATGCTAAAATTACAGAAGAAGAAATAGCTAAAGCCATTACCGGGCTAAAGAGGGGTAAAGCCAGTGGCCCAGATGGCTTCTCTACAAAATACTATAAGGCTATGATGCCGCATATGGTTAAGCACTTAGGGGCGGTACTTGATGAAGCTAGGGAAGGGGAAGATTCACTACCTCAAACATGGAAAGACACAGTTATTTGTTTGATACCAAAGGAAGGAAAGGATTTACTTGAATGTGCATCCTTTAGACCGATATCCTTATTAAATTGTGATTCTAAGATTATCACTAAGGTACTGGCCAACTGCCTGGATGGAATTTTAATGGAGCTGATTCACCCAGACCAGACCTGGTTCATACAGAACAGATACTCCTACCATAATATGAGAACCCTCCTGAATGTAATTTGGGGAGCCTCGAATGGGTATGAACCAGTACATATACCATCTATGGATGCAGAAAAAGCATTTGATCAGATTGAATGGCCATATTTAATGGAGGTTCTGACCTGGTTTGGTCTGGGTAATGAATTTGTGGGGCTGATTCACTCAGTATATAGCGCACCCATGGCTAAAGCATTAATTAATGGAGCTCTCACAGATAGATTTGAGCTGCGAGGGGGAACCAGACAGGAATGCCCCTTATCACCCCTTTTTGTGCACTTTCTCTGGAGCCTCTGGCCATTGCAATAAGACAGCATTCTGGGATATATGGGGTGTTGGGTCAATCAGGAAGAGCATGCAAACTTTCTCTGTATGCTGATGACATGCTCCTGTATGTTACTAAACCAGACCAATCTATGCCACCACTTCTTCACCTCATAGATCAATTTTCTAAATTCTCAGGATATAATCTAAATCTAACTAAGTCAGAGGAACTTGGAGTAGGAGAAAAGAAGGCTGAGGAGGGAAAAGAGATCAGAGATTGGGGATTTTGGACGGTCTGTAAGTCATTTGTTTACCAGGGTATTAGAATTGGGTAAAATACAAAATCTGTCTGTGAACTAAATTTTACTCCCTTACTGTGTACAATCATAGCTGACCTCGAAAGGTGGACTAAAGTGCCTATAACATGGTTAGGCAGGATTAACCTGCTTAAGATGAATGCCCTGCCTCGGCTACTGTATGGTATGCAGATGCTCCATGTGGGACTTACCCGAGCAGACATAAAGCATTTGGAGAAAGCATTTTCAGACTTTATATGGCAGGGTAAGTGTCCACACGTGAGCCTTGCTTGTTTAAAGTCTCCAGTGGATAGAGGAGGCTTACAGTTCCTGGATCTCAAAAATGATCACCTTGCCATACAGTGTCACTATCTGCAGGACTGGGTGGGTAGACCAAGGGAGGTGAACTGGCAGGATTTGGAGGAGAGGGGATGCCCTAGTCAAGTGACTGCTTATCTGTCGGGGAAAGGCTATAAAGCATGTATGAACCTATCTAGGTCAAATCCCTTAGTTAGGTCAGTATTAGAGGGGTGGGGTCACCTAACTAGATGTAGAGGGATAGATCAAAGGGAAACCCTGCTTCTTCCAGTTGCTGGGAACCCTTTTTTTGTCCCAGGGCTGGCAGACTCGGGTTTTAAGGAATGGGAGAAGAAAGGAATAATGTTAATAAAGGATCTGTATACAAGAGAAGGGTTAGATACATTTGACCATATACGAGATAAAACAGGGCTAGGGCACAAACATTTTTACTAATACCTTCAACTATGAGCATACTGTAACTCTCTGGGGAGAAGGCAGGGTAGGGACAATGCATGGGAACCATTAGATCAATTAATGCAGGAAGGGAGGTATAATCCTAAAGGCACCATATGTAGAGTAGCTAGAGTGGGCAGGCAGCTGCTTCTGGATATGACGAAGAAAACCAAGCAACTTTGGGAAAGGGATATGGGAGTTCCCATTGCAGAGGACACATGGAAGGTGATGACCCAGCTGTACCAGGGTATCTTAATTTGTAATAAATATAAATAATCCTTTTATAAGTTTTGTCATAGACTGTATCATCCTCCCCTGAGTGTTAGTAAGTTTAATCCTTCAGTCTCGCCTGTGTGCACTCATTACAATGCAGGTTTGGCCTGTCCTATCTTACAGGACTTTTGGAAAGAGGTGATGGTGGAGGTTCGGACTTTAGCAGATAGAAACCTTTTACGCTCACCCCTAGTAATGCTGTTTGGTGTGGAGGAAGTGAGTGAAGAGGATTGGGCCCCCCTACCTAGATGGCTTAGGGTTATACTGGTGATAGCCAGACATTGTATTTTGAATACATGGGTATCTGCAAATAAACCCACCATACAACAGTGGAAAACACTGGTACTACATGCCCTTACCCTGGAAAGACTCACCTATGTGATACAAGACATGGGGGAACAGTTTTATAATACCTGGCAGCCATACCTTAATGTTTTAACACAAAGAGCCTGATACTGGGAGAAGGCTGGGTACAATGGGGAGGAGGGGGAAACAGTGGATGGTGCTAAATTGAATAGAATTATAATAATAAAATTTAAGACAAGTCACCCTATCAATTAGCGTACTGCATTATTTTAACAAGTTGATTTTTGTTGTCATGAAATTAGATCTCTATGTATATACTGTAAGTACTGGATATATATCTTTGTCTAGGTTGCTATTGTCTTGATGGGCTCGTCTGGCCTGTCTGTTCATTTATTTGAAAATCTGAATAAATATATGATGCAAAAAAAGAAAAAGGACATATAAAAAACATAAAAATGAAAAATGAAAATTCCCATAGGATAACACTGCAACTTTAACAAACCATAAATCTATCAATAAGAGTTAAGGGGCAAGGTATATATATATATATATGTATATAAATAGGGGGTACATGATGGGCAGGAGTGGAATAGGGAAAATATTCTCACTCCTGCAGAGTGAGCTCTGGATATGTCATGAGTGCCAAAGGCACGAGTGAAATATACAGTGATCACGATGCAGGAGTGAGAATATTTTCCCCTATTCCACTCCTGCCCATCATGTGTGCTATTTATACCATGGAGGTGATACCAATTTCAGTGAGAGAGGTATGTTTGTTGTTATGAGGTTCATGTCTCTTTAAATGATGCTGGTGCTGTGGTAGTGTGTGTGTGTGTGTGTGTGTGTGTGTGTGTGTGAAGTTTTATGAATGGGTTGTTGTAGTGAGCTGTTTTTGGTTGGGGTGTGTGTGTGTGTCTTGATTAGGTGCGCCATGTTTTGGTAGTCGGTTGCCTGAGGGAGGTTCTGTTCTGTGACATGCTGGATGTTTGCAATATTCTGATTATTTGTTGTTCGTTTTGTAGGTCAATATGTGGCAATGCAGGATTCAGTAATGTACTAAACTCGGGTTCTGAAATGCAGCACAAGAGATTTGGAGATTGTCACATTTAGAAGGAGTGCTACAGCTGACTGTCGTTATCTATCTTAATTGTGTTGATTTCAGTGTAGGACCTGTTTTAGAACTCAGCAAATTACAGGGGTGTTTCTTAATGTTTTCAGATGCAGGTGAGTAATGTCAGCAGAGTAGGTATAAATGGTATTTATTTTAACTCTGCTGCTGTCATCAGGATTTATTTCACTCCAGTGAAAATAATAAGGTTTATTTCACTGGAATTGATCTCACCCCCATGGTATAAATAAATATATATATATATATATATATATATATAAAGGTGTCCATGAATACTACAACACTAACACATACTCCCCCTAACCATTTATGGGGTATGCACTGCACCCTAAAATTACCTGCAGTCTTCTCCATGGTGTCAAATCCATAATGAAAGTCAGATCATCTTCAAAAATGTACCAAAGCTGTATCTTGTATTTTACTACAATAATAGCAAATTTCAGAACAAACCAACAAACATTTACTGACATATGAGTAAAAAAACGAAAAACACATTGTTTCCCATATATAATCAACCACTAGCAGTTAAGTAGGACTCTTAATGTACAGTATTTTTTCTTTGAAGTGAGCTCCACAAAAAACAATTACAACCAAACCCATAACTTGCTTTTCTGGAGTTATGGAAGCACAAAGTCCAGAAGGCCCTGCACTTCCACAGATAAATGAATGTGTGCATCTATGGAGGGACAGAAGCACAGGGCACAGAGGGCTCTGCACTTATGTAGTTAGTTGGATGTGTTCATGTAGGTCCTGAAGGGACCTGCAAGAATGAGGATACAATTCTACTGTCTAAAAAAGTAAGGAGATCTTTGCAAAAACTGCATTAATGCATCAGTTAGGGTTCGGATTAAAGTGATAAAAGTATAGAAAAGTGGCGTTAGGGGTTTCAACCCTAACTCCCCACCCCAACCCACCAAGCAGAAAAAAAAAACATTATGGCCAGATTTTCAAAGCCCTATGATGGATGCAAGGTGCTTGCATCAAACAGTTGTGATGCAACTTGCACCTTGCATCCAAAGATGCAGCATTCCTGATTCAGAAACATGGTCTGCATCTGAAGTGGGAGCCGCTGCATCCATGAGGTGCTGTGTCACCTTTGTAGCCAAAATGAGGGTGTGCTGTGACTCAAGGGGGCTTGCACCATGGCGGGGCTGCAACATCCCCTTTTCTGGGATGCAAGAAGCCCCACCATGGTCACAGCAAAGAGCTGGAGATAGACCAGTGAAAATCTGGTCTAGGCCCCTTGTGCCACTGCAGACACTGTGGTGAAGTGTGTCTAGGGAGCCATAATAGGCATGTGCGGGGGTGGCATGGGCTCAGAGTGGCACACTGGTGATTGGGTAAGGGGTAGGCAATCAAATCAGTGCACTTGCACCTGCTGATGTGCCGATTATGGCACATTACATGTACAGACACAGAATGGTAAATGGGGGGTATAAAGACACATAGTGCCATGGTCCCATGTGGGCATGGCCCTGGGAACTGCTGCTGCCTGGGCTGTGCTAACGTGGGGCCATGGCACTGTGTGTCACTCTAGCCCCTCATTTGCCATTCTGTGTTCATGTAAGTAATGTGCCATAATCAGCACTCCCGCTGGGTGCAACTGCACTAATTTGATCACCCACCCTTACCCAATTGCCAATATGCCACTGTAAGAGAGAGCAAGTCAAAGATCCATCTGTCCCCCCCTTTGTTTTTTTTTCTTGTTAACACCCCCCTTTGGGTTTCCTTAATTTAAATGTTGCAGACATTCAGAGGGACTCCAAGATGTACACTGTGTCCTGTTTTATGTTGTATGTTGTGTTCGATGGGCTGGCCACCCACAATCTGTATTTTTTTTTATGTCTTTTGTTGTGTGTGACCCACCCCCCCTTTGTGTACATCGTGGATCTCCTTCAAAAATCTAGCAGCGTTAAGTTATGGAAACTAAGTGTGAGGCAGAAATGTATTTAAAGATAAATAAATACTGGCTTGTAACTTCAAGTCTTCAATTAATTAGTTTAAATCCTCATTGGAAAGCAGGCGTTGCGACAGTGTGGAGCGTTTTTAAGAAGTCTGCTCAAACGCTCACACTATCGCAAAGAAGGAAAAGGCTCTGGAAGCAGTCTTTAATTTAATAAATGTGTCCGTCTGCATTATAGACAGAACGGACGAAAGGAAACAAAGTACAAGTGAAGTAAAGCCTTCCTTTTTATGGGAGATGCGGAGAAGTCCAGACCGCTGCTGTTTAAATTCCCACTGAGCTCTGCCTTTGTTGTTTAGTTGGCGGTCTGTAGAAAACTGATTAAGCTGCCTGAAAAGTACTGGTTTGGGCACAATAATCCTATCGATAGTGCTGCCATTTAATTAAAAATAAATTCTCCACACGGGGCACAGAAGGAGTTCCCCCTTAAAAAGCACTACTGAAAGAGGGTGTTTGGTAATGCGAGTAAACTTTGTTTATGTGGTTTGTGTGCCCCTGCTACTTGCTGAAAACACTCACAGTACCAACACCACTAGGAAGAAATATTTTTGGCTGTGCTGAAAAGAATTAAGTAACACTTGGCTTACCTGTATAAGGCAACTTAAATTATATCAAGGTAATTTTTTTTTTAAAGTTTCTGTGTAGCCAAAACGCTGCTGTTTCAGATGCTTCCTGCTTCAGTATTCCCTATGAACCGGCCGGCCCCAGTTTTCCCTATTTTTATCCCTTTCAAAGAGGAACTTCCCTTCTGTGAAAATTAAAATATTAAGACAGCTCATAAAATTCATTTTGAATATTAAAATGTTTATGGAATGTTAATGTATGTTTAAATAACATAAAATATTTTATTTTGAGAAAGATTGAATGGCTAAAATTTTAGAAGTGGAGTAATGAGGTCACATGTCTGTAGAAACTGCTATATAAGAACTACCTAGGAAGCTAGCAGTGTAAGGGAGGGTGTGAAGCTGTCAACACCCACTCCTGAGATAGTCAGTACTACCTCTGATAAGTAAACTATGGACTTTTTGGCTTGGTTTATTATTTTGTCGTTTCCAGTCCGCTCTAGGTAATAAATTTTTAAGTTTATTCTGCTAATTTTTGTCCGAGCATTTTGTTTATCCCACACCATTTCACAGCCACCCTGTGCCCATGTCACCCCGTACCTCACTTGCCAGGCATGTATGTGCTCCCCACCCTAGCCATCCCAGCATCTCTTTGGCTGTGCTGACCAGGGAGAGGCAGCAGGATCCCTGTGGTATTACCCACAAGTGGTCACTTGCTTTGGCACACACCTGCAGGTGCGGCAAATCCTGTATTTCTGGTGCAGGGACCCTGCTCTTTCTGAATATGGTGCAGGGTCCCTGATGCAGTCGGGATATGGTGAAGCCTCTAGATCACCGCAAATTGAGATGATCTGGCAGGTCTTTTTAAATCCGGCCCTATAGTTTTTGTTGTCTAGACTCTTGGCAAATCATGGGGTGGGGTCTTCCTTGGGGTTCTTAACCCTAATGTTCACCCCATTCCAAGATTAAATAAGGTAAGATGTGATATAGTTTCTTCAGGCAGAGCCTACAGGTTGTTGGCAGCATGTGGGGAAAATACAGTTCTGTATGTCTAAAGATTACATCACAATGGGGTGAGTGTTATGGTTGAGAACCCCATGGAAGACCCCACCTCTGATTCTCCAAGAATCAGGACAGCAACAACCATAATGTGTTTCCTTTTCCTGCTGGGGGGGGGGGAATTAGGATTGGAAACCCTAATGCCACATCTCCCTACATTCGTCACTTTAATCTGAATCATAACTGGTGCATTAATACAGTTTTTTGTAAAGAAGATCTATATATATCATTAATACAAATATGGTTCATACACAGTGGAGCAATAGCTACAAGATATAAATAAATATATATATATATATATATATATATTTATATTTATATATGTCTATGGGGGTACAGTAGTTCCCTTATACTAGGTTTGGGGGTACAGTAGTTCCCTTATACTAGGGTTGAGTAGGCACTTCTGTGTTTAAACCCCAGTCTTTGCACCTTAATAATGCATTCATCTCTGGATGGACTAGCCTAATATTTGGCATGTACATAGTCAATGGAGGGATCTCTGGATCCTGGGAATTTGATAATGATCAGTTCAGCTATTTATAAGTACTAAAAGGTTGGAAATACATGGAAAAACTTTTTTTTTTAAACTTTTTTTGTTCATCAATAGCATAAAAATCTTGTGAGCTGAATCATGAGAATTTTAGATTCATTAGAGTTTGGTCCAGTGATGATTCTTTGATAGGTGGCATTACTAAAATGTATACATTTTAAATTATTTAAAAAATGCTGCTTTGTGCATGCGCAAATAATTTTGTCACAATTGTTTTTACAACTGGATTTTTTGCAGACCTGACATGCATTTGTTTTGTGAGCCACAACCCACTTTTGTAAGATAAGACTCCTTATTTTTGTGAGGCTTTGTAGTCTGGAAACTAGGGAGAAGAAGAAAAATCTTTGCACATCAACAACAGCAAAATAACTTGGAAGTTACTGTAAGTCTAAAACTTATTAGGTTGATAGTGTAGGGTAAATCCCTGATGATGCACATGTGCGTGAAACTGGTCAGAAGTTTGTAAGCTCGATGTTGTCATCTACATGGATGTGCTGGTGGCTGCACATGAGTTATTTATTCACTATTTGCAAATAAATCATTATTACAAGTATTTTGTTTTTGGACAAGTGCTGTTCTTTCTGTCTGCTCTGATAGTCTATTTTATTTATTTATTTTAGTCTTTGGTAACTGGGTAATTTATTTATTTAGTTATTGAATTTTGTTGACCCGGTAAGCCCACTGGGCCTAGAAGTCCCATTTTTAGGGGCGACCAGGGGGCGGGAGGATCCAGATGGTAAGCAACTGAATTTGAACCAGATTAAGCTGTTGGTGGTATTTTTAGTGAATGGCCCACTAGGTACAACTCACTGTTTTCAGGAGTGACCTGGGTGCACTGGGGAGCTTAAGTGACTTGCTCAGAGTCACACGGTACGTAAGTGGAGGTTGTGGGAATCAAACCCAGGTCTGCTGGATGTACCAAGCTCATTCACAGCTCATTACTCTAACCTCTAGGCTATACTGCCAGCCCCAGTCTAGGGTGTCTATTTTCTCCCAGTCTATCTATTTGGCATACTTTGTTTACCTCTGACATTTGTCCTTTTAATAATCTTTTAATAGAATGTTATCCCATCCTTCTCAGGCAGAAGAGACTATGTGTACACAAATGGGCACTTTTTATACTGATTTCCTCATATTCTTACAGTGTGTTATTCATAGAAGAAGCACCTGGTGTTGGGTATACAGTGCTCCCTTCCTTTATCCACCCCCCTCATCCGCCACCCTCCTTAACACTAGTGTGAGCTCCTGTCCCAGTTTCCAGAAATGTTATCTCCCTGTTTACCTGCCACCCCCTATTATCCACCACCCTCTTTAATCTATCGCAATTTAGGATGTACAGAGGTTGGTGAATAAATGAGGGAACACTGTATTTAATATAAAACATGGATGTTTTATTACACTCAGGGGTATATCCCCTGCTGGTTCAAGCACTTGACGTGTGGCACCTTTTCTTGGGACCTGGACATTACGGTGCAGCTAAGATGAACTGCCATACAGCACAAGACCACAGAAAAGATTATATCTTCTCCACAATGCCTAAACACCAATAAGTATCAAAAGAAACACCCACGCTACACAAGAGAATACATAAAGCTGCCCAGTTTAATTATCTGACTCTGTATTCTCCTGTGTCTCAACTTAACTCACTCCACCTAGTATTTTTGAAATTAACAGACTGTCCCGACAGATTGAAACCTGGTTGGAAAATAAGATATATGAACCACAAAGGCAATGATAAGTCAATACTGCTATTCCATCATATAGAATATAAAATAACAGACTACAGTTGCAGCCAAAGACAGGCCAGATATTTCTGGAAATTTCTGTTATACAGTATCTCTATAGAAATTCCCTGCCTGCCTGCAGTACCAATGTGGGCCACCAGAGAGAATATCTTTACATATATTGCAGAAATACCTGAACGTATCTATGGTTACAACTGTACAAACATTCTGTGTGAGAGCGAACAACTGTGTTTGTGGAGAAACTGTAAATGAAATAACTCATCACTGACACCTTGGATATACTGGTGTACTACAGCATTCTAAGTCTTAGGATTGTTCTGTGTTTGACTTAGGTTGTTGTTTAACCAGTTATCTTTTTTATTATTTTGTTGTTTAACAATTTACTTTCCCTTAATGTTACCAGTATTTATGTTTATGCTTGTACACAAATCCTAAAACTATTTTTGCTTATCTTTTACAGATTTTGCACTATAACTATTTTATATTCTAAGTACACTGAAGAATATTCTGTCTCCAATTGCTATTTAGACTAATAGATTTGCTAGACAGATTATAGCTTGTATCATACCAGATTCATAACATATCATAACTTGTAGAGTTGAGGAACAAACAACAAGTAGTTAGCAAGGTTAGCAAACCATGATGATTAACAATCTCCTTCACTTAAACTCTTAACGACAGTGACTCTAATCTCAAGAATCACTTTAATCCTACAAATCTAAGATACACATCCACATATTCCATAATGAGTGCAGTTGGCTATGCTGATGCCTCATGGAATATTAAGGGCTTAGGGTCATCCATTAAAAGAAAAAAGTCCTCAACCACCTGCAAATGCATTGACTTCATATTGCATTACTGTAGGAAACATATCTCCTACAGCAGGAAGTACTCAAATTAGGTAAAGCTTGGGTGGCTCAGGTAAAATGCAGTGCTTTTAATACAAAGAAAAAGGGAACCACCATCATTATTAGGAAAGGGAACATTTTATAAAATCAGACAACTATGCCGACCTTAAAGGGAGCCCTAAATAGCAATAATGTTTTGATCTGTAACATGTATGAACCAAACAAAGACCAGACCCCCTTTTTGATAGTATCTTCCTGCATCTCTGATGGAGACATTAACAAAGTAGTTGATCCTTTGCTAGACAGAAACAAATACCCCCCCCACACACACACACACATACTGTATGATTTGACCATATGTAGAAGAGCATTTTGTAAACTAACTAATGACCTGAATTTAACTGATACCTGGAGGATTGTCCACCCACAAGAAACAGATCAGTTATTTTACTCCATCAGGCATGAATCTCTTATAGCCAATTTGGTTATGTACTAGTGTCTAAATGTGTAAGTAATGAAATAATTTCAGTAGAAATAACAGATATAGTGATCTCAGAGTATGCCTTGATTCGACTTAATGTTAGCATAGATAAAAAAAGAAATAAGTATTTTTGTTGGAGGTTTAACATATTCTTATCACAAGATAAAATGTTTTCTGAATGGCTTCAAAAGAGGCAGAAGAGTTCTTTGAACACAATAACCATGAAGTGTTCTCCTGCCCATGGGATGCATTTAAGGCATTTCTAAAGGGGATGATTATTAGTTACTCCCTAAACTAGAAAAAAATATACCCAGAAGGAACTAGCAGACAAAGACAGGAAACTGCATTATATGAAGAAAAGTTACAAACTCCAGAAACCCACAACTACTACACAGGATTACAGTATTAAACTATGAAATAAAATGTACTTGGCTAAAGCCAGATAGCCTTATTTAGAACAAAACAAGCCTTTTGGGATGCAGGAGAAACATCGGGTAAACTGTTATTTATTTTAATGTTTATTCTGTGTTAACCAGGTAATGCCCACTAGGCACAGGTGTCTGTTTTCAGGGGTGACCTGGGAGCACTGGGGAGGTTAAGTGGCTTGCTTAGAGTCCCACAGTATGCAAGTGGAGGTTGTGGGAATCAAACCCAGGTCTGTCTGCTGGATGTACCAAGCTCATTCACAGCTTTTTACTCTAATCTCTAAGCTATACTGCCAGTTTATAGGCTTAAAAGAAACAGCTAAATGAAAGCTTGATAATACAAATAAAATATGAACGGGGGAGATCATGAGTAGACACAAATACGCAATTTAAGAAAATCTATAAAAATCTCTATAAGAGCAAACAGACAAGACCAGATGAAAAGCTGCAAAAACTTGATATTCCACCATGAGATAACCTAGATATGGAATCTCTTTGCAAGCTAATTACTTTAGAAGAGATCAAGGAAGCAACTGTAGAACTTTCACCTAACAAAACATCTAGTCTTGATAGAATTTCGGGTGAATTCTGCAAACTTTTAAATCCAATAATTTCCAATTATCATAAAAAGGTATCTGAAGAAACTTTCATAAAAGAACAATGTCAGAATTCTGCAACAAAGCCTATATTACACTTATTTAAAAAAGCAATGCGAAAGTTATAGGCCCATTTCCATGCTCAATGGGGATTGTAAAACTCTAACAAAAATTCTAATTAAAAGACTTAAAAGAGTTATAACCAAACTAACTGCAAAAAAGTAAGAGGGTTTTGTGTAAGGAAGATCTGGATCTGAGAACATAAAAGACTGATAAATTCCATCTTGACTGCAAATAAAACTTAAAATCCCAGCAACAGCAACTGCTCTTGATTTTCCAAAATGTTAGACTCCCTAGAGTGGGACTATCTCTATAAATGACTACAGAAACTTAATACTAATAGTAATTTCATAGACAGGACCAAACTAGTTTACAAATCCCCCACAGTGGAGATTTTAACTAATGTCACTATCCCCTTCCCCATCCACCTACACTGAGGCATACAGCAAAGCTGCCCTTTATCTCCTTAATTATTTATTCTTGCCATTGTGCATCTGATTACCAATATTAACAATGCCACAGACATTCATAGAATCAAAACACAAAATTACTCAAACAAAATCTTTGCTTATGCAGATGACTTCCTAATTACAGTCAAGAATCCATGTATAAGCTTACAAAAATTTGCCCGTTGTTCAGGCTTGGAAATAAATTGAAGCGAGACTCAACTGATGTCTTTGAATAATCAAACACAACTGAACTTTCAAATTAGCAGCATTCAAATCATGCCCCCTATAAAAAAGATATTATTATCTGTCTGGGACCTAAACATCTCCATAAAATAGTGGTTATCGAGCTCACATCTTTGTTTGAAGATCTTGAAACAGATCTTACTTAGGCCCTGTCCACACTATGCCTCTGTAACGTTACAGAGGGCTCAAACCGGTACCGCAATGGTTTGCGTTTACATCTGTAACGTTACAGAAGGCGTTTTCATAACCATTGTTGAAACGACTTATGAGGTGGTTTGAACAACGGTTACGAAAACAGTTGTGCCCCTGTAACGTTACCAGCCTTAGTGTGGATGCGTGAGTGTGTAGCTCCAGTATTCCTCCAGTGCAGCACGAACTGCATTGTGGGATAGGGTTCAGCCGTAACGTTACAGGGCACCCACAATGTGGACAGGCTGTAATGGTTCCAAACCATTATCGAGACTGTTTGCCGGCAGTGTGGACACACTGTAACGGTTCCGGTCTGTAACGGTTTGGAACCGTTACAGACTGTAAGTGGTGTAGTGTGGACAGAGTCTAATTGTCAGCAACTTAATAGGTCCATCTGGGGAAGGACTAACTCCTTAAAAACGATTGGATTGGAAAGGTATCACTTGGATTTCCTGTTTAAATAGTCGGTCACTTACCTCTCCATCTCTCATTCAGAATACTCTCAGCTATAGCTTACAATAGAACAAACAACATGTGTTCCCTAACAAACTTTCAGAGTACTTGTTTACCTCTATTCCCCCTTATATTAAAGGTATTCTGTGCTTAACAGCTCCCCTGAAGACCATTAAAAAAAATTCAAGTGTTCTTAATTCTCATCCCTACTTTGACACATACTGTAATCTCTCTCTGGAATAGCGCAAATATCTTATACAACAACAGATCCCTTGAAGACTCAGGATGGAGTACACTAGAAATAATACACATGGGTGACATTACTGACCTGTTCATAACCTTACTTTCCTTTGCAGAACAGAAAGCTAAATTTGTGTTACACAGATTTCAATTTGCTACTTACTTACAGGTTAGGAAAGCTCTTTTAGATTCCATTCTGAATGCAAACTTCACACTTCTGGAGTCTAAGTAAAGGCAGCAGATTCTTAAAATAGCTATGCTAAGAATAGGGGCAAGTTTGATATACAAAGGCCTAACAGAGAATGATGAACCTATGGGAAGAACAATTCCCAGTAAAGAAAAATAGGAGGTAGAGTTGGATGAAACTATTACTACCAAAGAATGGTCTGAAACCTTAACAATGCTAGTCATAGCTGCAAGAAGTTCAAAGTAGAACTATACCACTTAACAACCTGCATTATTATATCACCCCCCCCCCCCAGAGGTTCCAGAACATGAACTACTATCCTCTTGGACAATGTTGGAGATGCCAGGAGCAACATGCAAATTTGCTTCACATGTTGTGGAGCTGTCCTGTCATTGAGAATATTCATCAGGAAGCTCACAAAACAGGAGTTCATTACTAAGACTATGATTCTCTTTTCACCCAACCTGTTCATATTAGGAAGTACTACTCAGATCAGATATTGACACAAGCTGTTGGTTATCTGGACTCTGGCTGTCTCTATTGTCCTAAAGAGACTGATTTTGAAAAAAAAAATAGAAATCAGCAGTAATTCCTTCATATAATGGGTGGTATAAGAAATATAGGATAAAGTATGGGGTGCAGTGTTTTATGAGAATTTAACACACACCAGAGTTGTTGGATGGCACATAAACCCTGAGGGTGAAGCCTGAGGGGTTTATGGTTGCCATCCAACAACAAGGGTGTGTGTTAAATTTGAGTTTAACACACTGCACCCCATATTTTGTTTTGTTTAATTTAAGGGGTCGCATTTTTTCACTGACTCCCGTCTGCCCCTGTGTATGCTCTGTGGCATGGAAATAACGTTTTTTTTTTTTTTTATTTATTTCAATTCAGACAGTTAGCACCTGGCCAATGGTGCTACCACCTACTCACTGCACTGGCCCAGGGTGAAGTTAGAGGAGGAGGAGGCAAGTGATGTTGACTGGCGGGCGCTGGAGACAGGAAGTAGGAGGGATGACTTGGGGGTCTTGCTGCTCTCAATGCTCCTACCTCGGCTAGCCTGACGCAGAGTGCGAGTATGCGGCTCTGCTTGTGGACACCATGGATGAGAGTTGGAAAGTAATTTAAAAAGGAAAAAAAACAGGGCAATGTTATGGCAACAGCATGGATCCCGACCGCTCACTGTTCTCGGGAACTGCCTACACTATCACTCAACAATCTCTTCTGGTTAACTGGTTCCTGAGATGAGTGCTTTTGTGGGAGAAAGTTGATGAGGGAAAGTGCTTTGTGGTGGTCATGAGCCACAGTATGGCTCATGCATTTTTACATTGAAAGGTGCCGTGTATTAAAAAAATGCCATAATACACATAACGTGTATTATGGCATTTAATACATTGCTTTTTCAATGGGAAAAAACGTGACCCATTAATTAACTTAACATAATTGCTAACGATGAAATAATGCGTTATCTTTTGGCAAGGAAATTGGATACATTTAATAAAGTATGGCCTCCCTTCATAATCTTTGATAAAGTAATTTAAGTTGTTTAAATTGATGCTACTCCCATCACCAAACTTTAGCTTGTTGTAACTTTACTGTGACAGTGCTGTCCATTTGAAATGCTGGTTAAAGTCTAATCCTTCCCCTCCCTTCTTCACATGTGTTTATTTTCATGTGTTCTTTCTATTCTTAGAATGTAAACATGCCACTTAGAGTTTAAACAGATTATCTCTGTTATAATGTATATTAGTATTTGTTATGTTTATGCATGATCCTTTTGCTAGTTAAAACACAATAAACTTTTAAATGTTTAAAAAAACAAGATAGTGTAGAGTGTAAGCTTAATTCATTGAGTGTTTTTTTCCTGGTTCAAAAGTCAATACTTTTTAACATATTAATGTAATCAGGCCATTGCCCTTATCAAAACAGGCCCTGATTTTACGAGTCATGAATCTGCTTTCATTCATCACAAACCCACTGTCACAAGTCTTACTGGTCATGAAAGTGGGTAAAATAAGAGAAAAATATGTATGTTAAAAACTAATTCTTATGAATTGTTGCTTTATTGAAAAAAATACTTTTTAAATTATTAATTACATGATGTTGTCCAGTGTCACAAATACAGGGCCTTTTTTGTGATTTAGAAACTTGTTTTTGTAACTTACAAACCCATTTTCATGAGATGCTGTACAGCTTCTGTTTCATGACACTCAGTCTCAAAACAAGGAAAATCTAAATGGCTTTGTACAGCCATGATGGTGAACATGCTGCTGAAGTCCAGTACAGAAATAGCTGCTTCATATATGGCTCCCATAGGGCCACTTGCAAAAAAAAAGCTACAGCAGTGCACATCACTATGCAGCTCCTTTGTGAGTGAGCATTACTGTGTAGCTACTTCATGAAAGGTCTGCAGGGTCACTCTCAAAGTTAGCTGCAGGTTTGGCACACTATGTGTAACAATGCTGGAGTTATAAGTTGTTATATAAATTTAGCAAAAAAATCAAGTGTGCTCTGGGATATTGGTGTGGCCTTGCTACCTGTACGATACATAACGAAGGAAAGCAGGAGGAGTCTGTTCTAACAGCTAATCTACTGAACCAACCCAGACCATAGAAAAAGATCCAGTCACCAAATATTTTTATAAAACATATTTCATGGGCTGGATTTTCAAAGGTTTGCATCCATTTTCTTGATGCAGGTGCAGTAAAGATGCCCAGACTGTTAGACCTAAAAGGTGGTCTATTTTCTGGATGCAATTACCATGAACTGCACTCCAAAAATGATGGCTGCATCAAAATTCTAATACATGCATCCTTTTTCATCGTAAATTGGCAAAGTGTCATAACTGTGTTAAGATGTTTGAAAACAGGGTGCAAATGGCCTGATGCATTTATCGTGATGGAGCTGCACCTAAAAACATGATGCAAGTACTGTATCTCAAGTTTTAAAACTACCACCCCAAGGGCCCGATATTCAAAAGTTTGCACAGGTGCCAATGGCTGTTTGCCCATGCAAACTGGGGTTTGTGCTGCAGTCCTATATTCAAAAGAGGCTTTTTCATGGGCAAAGAAAACGCATCCCCCAACCTTATCTCAGTAAAAAAAATACAATAACTATAGAAATTGACAAGGTAATTGTACCCCAGATCTCTGCAGTTTAAAATCCCTCCTGTCCTTTGAACTTATCCCTGGGGGGTTTTGATGTGTCAGTTCCAGTAAGACTGACCTTCCCATCACATATTTTATATGTAATAAAAAAAATTAATACAGCACTCAAGTACTCAGAGCTGGCTATCTACGTCACAACAGGTACAGCACGAGTGATCACGGTGCAAGCTTCCCCTCACTGCCCCACCAATGCGTCTCAACTCTGGCAAGGAGGGACCACATGTAGGTGAAAAGGTAGTTCAGACTCCATGCCCATTCAACCCTTGGTCTCTCATACGAGACTGCCAACTAGGGTACCAGTTAGTGCCAATTGTGTTGGTGAGTTTTGTGATGCGGACACATGCCCAACGGAAACTGGACTAATACCACCACAACTTATTTCACATAGGCCACTGAACAGCCCTTATAACAGCTTTTGGCCATTATGGACTTATGCTGGATTAGAACCAGTGACCTTGATGTGAAAGGCTCCTTAATCTGCTATAAATCCACTGAGCCATCTAGTTCCCATCACTTTGGCTCTTAAAGCAGTAATTCACATAGAGTAAAGCAGTCTACAAATTGGAGGTAAGAGCCTTGAGTTCAGCAATGAATATTGTTTTCTGTAACTTATTTGTGGTAGGTGCCCTTACAAAAAGTTATTTGGAATACCACTCATTTGCCATTGTAATACCACTGTGATTACCACTGTACTACCATTAAGGTTTTCATGGTATCACAGTGGTTTGTTTCAATTCCATTGTGATACCATTGTACCACTGTTCTACCACTGCACCAAAAATAATCAAAATGTAAACTACCATAGTACAACCATGGTACAACTGGGTAGTACCACTGCACATTTTGTAGCTCACCACTGTGTTGCCATTGTGGTGCCATGGTGTTGCCACTGTGTCACATTTGGTAAGGATGTTCTTGGCATACATTTGCTGTGGATTACTGTTGTATTGTGACAGAGTTTACAAAACCCACTAAGACTGCCACAACCAAGTGTGAGATATGGTGATATTTAGTATTCATTGTGGACCAAAATGCATATTCCCCCTGTCATGTGTAACTTTCCACTTTATGCTAATTACTAAGATTTCAGAGTGACATTTTTATATTATGATTACATTCTCTTCTATTATTTTTGTGTTTAACATATCAGATAATGAATAGTAATATGATCATACTGTAGTAATAGAGTACAAAAACGTTATTACTTTTTATGCATTTTTATTCATATGATAAGACAACAGGACTGCGAGAATGAATGTTTTGTGTTTTAAAAACTAGTTGACTTCTGTGTTTTTTATTTTAATGTAATATGATTGTTTTACTTACTGTATATACCAAGAAAATAGTTATATGACTGTACAATTGTAAACTTCAATGGGTTGCTGTAGAAGATCATAAATAACTGCATGTAGAGTATGGCATTCAAGTAGACTCACCATAGGAAGGACCATGTGCTTACTGTGCACTTTTCATGCCTGTTCATGAGGTTGCTTGAGTAGAATACAGTCAGGGAGGTTACTGTAAAAGAACAGCTAGGAAATGCATGGCTGAAGGACTGGTGCGGAGTGGAGAGATGCTCCTTTATTGGGGACTGGGGTTCCACCTGGAGGGATGCAGGCATGTACAGGCGTAATGGCCTACATCTATCTGGGGAGGGGGGAATCAGTATTCTCAATGAGAGTTTCATATGTTTCATCAGCAAGCATTTAAACTAGCCAAGGGGTGTGGTGGAAAACAAACAGCCCCCCCCAAAATGATACAGATGGCAGAGAGGACCTTAAGGTTGAGAAATCACCAAAGATAACTAAAACCAAAATAGGTAAAAATGCAGAGAAAAGGCAGAATGGGAGTAAGGACAAGAGGGGTATGGAGGAGCAACTGCACCACACGACCACCTCACTGACAGACCACACACCATTCCACTGAGAAACCTTGTGAACCTGTGTCTTACGCAGTAGTCTGCTTTATTATCCACCAACTGACTGATTAACAGGATCATACACACAGGCAAAAAAAAAAAAAGATGGATTTCTGTGCCCTGCTGCACCTCCTGTAGTCAGTAAAAAAAACACAGTCCCTCACCCTGTCCCCCCAAACCATTCTAGTCTGCTAAATTCAATCTGCATTGTTCCCAAATGAGTGCACACTGGGATGCGGTGCTCAAGAACCAACAAGAAGTAGAGACAGCAAAGAGGTTCTGGCACACGCAAAACTCATGAAAGGGACGCATAAATAATTTAAATAGGTAATTTTATTACACCGTGACAAAACAAAATGTCCGGCCTAACATGTTTCGTACTGGCTACAATCCTTTCTCAAAGGCTAATAAGACTCTAAAAACACTCCTCTTAAATACATACATAATCACAGGTGACCTACATAACAGACTTAATAAAACAATCTTGTTTATAATCATTGTAATAGAACATCAAAGGAAAAGTGCCATAATTAATTAAGACTCCAGCAAATAAAGGCTTATCATAAATAAAGGGACTTCATGTCTATAAATAATATAATCATCTAATAAAAAATGCAGCAGACATAATATAACACCAGAACTATTGAAGCAATTACATAGCCTAAAAAGATACAATAATTAATATCAACCATGTGCCAGAACCTCTTTGCTTTCTTAAATTCAATCTGCCCTGCTCAAAGGAGGAAAACTAAATATGGATTTTTGTGCCCTCAACTCTATCAACACTCAGTATAAAAAATACATATTTGTCACATAAATATTTTAAACATCCCCCCATGTACATTTTCCCACTCTGTTAAATGCACTCTGCTTTGCCCTGCTCCAGGTGAGAGCAGGGTCTGCAGCTGCCAGTGAATGCTCACACAGTGCACTCTCTCCTTTTCAACATGATTTCACTAGCATGCCTGCTTGCCTGAAACAACAGTTAAATATCATGAGAATTAGTGAATTGGAATAAAAATGCACAATTCTCTACTGACCACTAAAGTTTTTGGATCAAAAGTAATTTGTTTCACATAAAAGGATCTCCTTCCTGCTACAGGTCCTTCTCCTGTGAGACAGAAATGGAAATGATACTGAACTGTGTGCAACACAGAGAGCTTGACCGTTAGCAGCACTGTTTGGCTGCTGCAGTTCATGGCCCAGATGTTCAAAGCTTTGCACGGTGCGCAAACTGTTTGCAGGGGTTTAGCGAGGGATTAGCACGGGTCTGCTATATTCAAAAGGCCAAACAGCACACGCAAATTGCATTAGTGCTGGGCAAACCATAAGTATATGCAAGGGGCACACTGAACATAAATACAGGCGCTATGGGATATTCAGCGGCTAGCACCACACTAAGGTGTTTAACGTGACTTAGCGTAACCCTTTGCATGGTACAAATTGCTGCCCAGGAAAAGCTGGTCTTAACTCTGGGCAAACAGCTTTGCACAACATTGTGGCCTTGTGTGGCATTAGCGCGGCCTTGTGCTACTCTAACATATGACCATGACACAGAGATAAAGCCAGACATGGAGAAAACATGCTGCTCACTGATGGCACCACAATGATGCCAACTGCTACCACCAGTCCCAGCCATGCCAGGCAGCATGTGGTGACCAGGCCCCAGGGGGCCACCATGGTGGAGTGGCCATACAGCACAGACCATACGTCTTTGGTGACTAGGCATGTTGGGTGCTGAGGGGGAGGGTGTAAGGGTGGCCAGGCCTCACCACAGACCGGGTGTGGTCACAAGGCTGGGACACAGCATGCAGTGCACATGGGCCAGTACTGGGAATACCCCAATACCAATGTGCCTGTCCAATCGTACATGCCCCCCAGTCACATACCGCACAGCTGTACATACACCACAGCACACACAGACGGCCATGTCTATGTTACTATGAGCAACCCTTGCCACAGGTGGAGCATCTGTGAGTCCCACAACAGTGTGACAGAAATGTCCACTGGCAGTACACACCTGCAAGGTGGGCTTGTCACTGTGTACAGTGCAGTGGTCATCACTACCCTACACACCATAAGCATTGCCGTGTCCCTCACACTACTGGCCCCCTTGCTACTGAGGTGTCTGCTGTGCACTGTAGCATGCCCTGAAGTGGACAGTTGCATGCATCACCACCACCACCTGTGCCTATTCTGTGTTGTCCCCTGTGGTACACAATGCTATGCTGTACTGCATACATGTAGCCTGCAGCAACCATCATGCACTGTCAGACTGACCTACAGGTGGAGCTGTGGAACCCTGCAGTAACACTGGCCAAACTGCATGCAAATCAGGGTATAATGGGATACTAATCTGGATGTTTGCCTAGAGACTACCTAAGTAGGCTCATTTGCATGTCACTTTTGAATATGGCAAAGTTTAGCACTGGGCAAACAGCTTAGCTCCACGCTAAAGCCGCGCTAATGTGTTAGCGTGGCACTAACTGTTTGGGGAGCTTTATACAGTTTTGATCACTGTTCTTTCACATCTGCTGCTGCCTGCAGCTGTACTGGGTCAACGCATCTGCTGGCACACACATTGACCACATGGTTCACCTCTACCAACCTTCACATCGCTGTGCACTGTGTTGTTGTTGTGGTTTGCACTTCCTGACTGCTATATTCAGTGCTGTCTTATTCCAGGGCTACATTTGCCCTGCACTCTCAGCCCAGTTTGCCTGGCCTCATTCCCATGCTATATTCAGAAGCTGTTTGCCCCGGGCTATTCCTTTTGAATATAGCTTGCTTTGTGCTTCGGGCTAAGTTTGCCCACCAGGCAGTGCTAATTTAGACCCTGGGCAAAGTTTTGAATATCTGGCCCCGTGTGTCTTGCCAGTAACATGTACATGTTTGGTGTGTGTTCCCTGTTAAGAGTGCTGCACCATGAAATGCTGAAGGGAAACAGAGTTCCTTCAGAATTTCTTTACTGGTATCCAAAATGCAGGATTTCAGCATGTTCATTGAATGCAAATTTGGCATCAGCTTATCTTTGCTGGCTTGCAAGCACAAAGCTCCATGGTGCATCAAGGGACAGTGGTGCAGAATACAACAGCTCCTACCTCACCCAAAGGAAATTCTTAATTACGATGGCCCACAGTGGCCCCCAGATTTGAAGCATGAAGACGGGTTGCCAGCATGGTAAGTGGAATTTGCCAGCACTATGCTGCCAAACTGGTCTCAGATTTTAACATTTTGAACTGCTTAAATAAGGTGGATCACTGCAAACATTTTCAAATTGCACAGGACTTTATAACTAGAGATGAACCTTATGCTTAACAGCAGTAGATTTGGGGGTAATGTGAGGATGCATTGTTTCACCACATAGTGGTACACTTACAGATCAAGCTCCCCAAAAGACCAGTGCAAGTGGGGTGTGTAAAATCTTTAAAAAGTCAGAATGGATCAGCTTCTCAAGGAGAATACCTTTACTGTGTACGATATTACATTCCTTAGGGAAAGGAGAGGTAAACTCAAAGCAGAATTACTGTGGTATGCCTGAGAGGAACAGGTGGCTCATTTGGCATCAGGTACCCACAGGTTTCTGTTACTGACAATTTTCATCTCCACTGTGCTAAAGACCATTTACTAGTAGCAAAAATGTCTACATGCATGTCTTACAATGTGGAATACTGCAGCTAACAAACACAATGTCCTCTGGCCATTTTTAGGGCTTTGGGCGGAGCCTACAGTCATTTTGCAAGAGCTCTGTAGCTCTGAAAATGGCCGATTGCAGAACCCCTTCCATTGGACTTTTGAAGGTGTCCTCTGGAAAGCCCAACAGAGCTTAAACCCCTCCACCATGATCGGTCTACGGAATAACAGCTGCAGTATTTCGGCTGTTACTTCCACATTCAGATGCATCAACTGCGCATGTTCATGACTCGTGCGTATGCACAGAGTTATGTGCATGCACGGTTGTGCGGGTGTCGCTATGTTGCACATGGCAAAATGCCATTCAGTGTTTTCTGTGCCCCCCCCACAAGTCATGCCCACATCTCATGTGGCACACTGGGAGCCCACCCCAGTGTGTGGAAGTGTTCTTTACTGTACACTTTACTGTAAATTAGAAAATGATCCCTCGCCACTGTATTTTTTTCCCTGGTGCCCCCCTGCCCAAGTCCTGCCCAACATGAGGGTGCCAAATCTCCATGTCTGCATTCATGTGGCACACTGGGATCCCCCACGCCAGTGTGCCAAAATGTTTATTTTTTTTTCATTTTGCTGTAAATTAGAAAATGGTCCTTCATTGTCGTTTTTTTTTCCCAGTGGAAATGGAAAATGGTCCCTCATCATCGCTGCAGTCCCCCTTCCCACCATCCCACTGAACACACACCTCCCCATACCCCCCCTTTACCCCATACGTACCTCTGGAGGTCAGTGCTGTCATCTTCTTTGGACTGGGACATGTCTGTACTCTTCAAAGCCCAACCGCGAACTAAAGAATTAAAGGTAAGCATGCTATACAGCCATTCAATGGAGTTTTCAACTTATTCTTCTATCTCAGCCATTTTTTGGAATTTTTGTCCCAAATTTTCAACATGGGGTTTTTGGGACCCCATCTCATGAAAACTGTCACTGTCGTTTTGTTACTCGGTCCCGAACGGTGATTTCATAGTCACTGCGTGGAATCACCTTTTGGGACTGATTCATGAAATGACAGTGCCACTGTTCATGAGGTGGGGTCCCAAAAGCCCATGTTGCAATTTGGTGAAAAATTCCAAAATGACTGTAAGTTATGAGCGCAGCATTGGCCAGTTTCTACGCATGCTCCTAACATCGCCAATTTTTAATATTTTCACTCCATATTTTTAACATTGCCATTTTTACACACCTCCTTCAGAACAGTACAGTTGTCATTTCCCACAACCTGCCCAAAACCTGTGGTGCAGAATAGCACATTTGCTCTGTGCAATCACCTTTTGGGACAATTAAACAAAATGACACTGGCACTGTTCATGAGAAGGGGTCCAAAAAAGGCCATGTTGAAAATCTGGTGCAACACCTCCATAAAATAGTTAAGTTACACCTGGGCATTGAATAATTTCTACGCACATGTGTAACTTCCGTGACTTGGTAGCTCTTCACAGCCCTATTGGCTCTGGCTAGAGTTTGTTCATCTAGTATTTATTATATTCCTTTGTTAAGAAGAAAAGGCTAGATATAATTTCCATACATAATAAAAAAATATATTGTATGGAAACATATCGGAACTATTTTCTATCCATTCTGAAGTTAAGCAATAATGTATTTTCAAAATGCAGAACATCAAGATCCCAAAGCTTTATTTTTTATAGGAATTCTTATCAGCAAGAAAAATTCTGTGCCTCCTACAGAGATTTTGTTACCATTTTCTAGATTGTTATCTTGTTTTTAACATCTTAATAAAAGAAAAATATGCTGCCTGCCACCATGCCAGTTAAGAGTGCATAAAAGTAGGTTAGGCTCTTTTAAGACAGTGTAGCCTACTTGTAAGAGTGCAAAACTACACACCAAGGTCTCAGTCCCACCATTACCACTTGTCACCTTGAGCAAGTCACTTAAACTCCTTGTACTTATCCCCCATATCTCTCTTTTTAGTCTTTCTTTCTCTGTAGCTAAAACCCAGAGCCTCCTTTGATTTCTCGCAATCCCACATAAGCTTCCTGTGCATGCCTAATGACTGCAGCCAACTGTTCATGGATTAGAAATCATTTGGAATCCAGTGTGTATAAACAGTACTAAATGAAGTGAAATTACTCCCCTTCATCTTTCCTCCATTCCTTCTTTTTTTTTTTTTTTTTTTTTAATGTTCCTGCCAGGCTCGGTCCCCGCCCCACCCACCGCCCCACCCATCTCCAGGCTTCCCACCTGGATGGGGCCACCAGGCAGGTGACCACCTCCATGGAAATTCAGGTTGTGAAGCCCTGGCATGCCCTCCAGGGTGGGGTCTAAGAAGCAGGACCTCCCCTGGCTGATATTAGCCTGAGTGGGGAGCAGCGGCAAAGGTGGGGCCATCATTAGCAGCTGGTGACAATTTTTCTGTAGGTTCCCCCCTGGCAGTGGGGACATGCAATGATGCCAGTGTCCACCCTGCCCCCTGTTACATGTGGTGCTGGTCATGCAGGACCCACCAGCCCCTGCCAGGGGTCCTCATTGTGCCAGACACTCTTCCCCCCTCCCTCCGGAGAAGGAGAGCAGTCCAGAAGATGCTCAGTCCTCCCCCCCCGGCTGAACCTCTGACTCCCGGGTCCATCCCCAAATCCAGGATGTGGGCACCACAGATGGATGACTTGCCACTGCGCCAGTGGGCCAGTTCCTCAGTTCCTTCCTTCTTCCTTTAGAACATGATATCATGTACCCTTTATGAAGTCAGCATTACTTTACTTTCTGATCCATATTTTAGTCAGTTATCTGCTAATGAAATTCAATTTCATTCTTTGGGAGATTTTCTCAGTGTTGTACTTTACTTCCTGTTTATGTAGTAAGTATAAACCAGATTATGCAGAACACTGTGTTTTATTATTATTTCAGGCAGATAAAAAAAGAAGTTACATAAGAACTTACCATAACAGTATATCTTTGAGAGAATGTCTTCCATTTGGCTGCACCTTTGGAACTGTAAGCCATCAGCATCAAGACCACTTAGAAACTTTTGCTAGACATGGGCCACCAACAATGATGTGCAGCATTGCCACCTATATAAGATGGGAGCCCCCAACATTCCTCTGTTCCCCACTGAAGACAATCCTCAGAGGGCCACTTACTGTGAGGAACCAGGAGGCCAAAACCAGTACCAGGCAAACAAGGAGAGGTATGGGACTGGAAAAAGAATGCATGGAATAAGAATAAGGCCTTAGGCAAAGCATCTGGTTTACCCCTCAGAAAAAAGACGGAAGGAAGGAGGGAGGGTATACTATGACCAAATGGAGGATATTCAGTTGAAGATCTGCTGTTATAGTAAGTTCTTACATAACTGTTCTATCTTCATCGAGGATACCTCCTCCATTGGGCCACACCTTTGGAATGATTCCCAAGCAGTACGAAGCACAAAAGGAGGATGGTACAGTCTGATATGTAATCTGGACAGAAGGCCTTGCAGTAACACAAGCCCAAAGAGAGCACATCTACGAGAGACAATGTCCAGACTGTAGTGCTTAGTTAAAGTATATACAGTACAGCGCTCCATGTGTCTGCAACACATATTTCAGCAGCAGGGGCATTCTGGAAACAAGCAACAGAAGTGTTATACCTCTCGAGGAGAGACTATGAACAGAACCAGGAAGTTTCTTACCATACTTCCTATAGCAAACAATTATACTGTCAACCAGCCATTTTGACTGGCACTGTCTGGATACAGGTACACCCTCTTTCCCAGGGTCAAATGAAACAAAAAGCTGAGAAGTCTTTCTGCGGCTCTGAGTGTAATTAACATAGCATCTTTGTGTTCTATGCACATCAGTTATATGGAGCAATGCCTCACCCTTATTGGCATGCTCAGTGTGATAAGCAGGAAGGTGGATTGCTTGGTTCAATGTAAAGTCTGATACCACCTTCAGTAAAAATGTAGGATTGGTATGTAAAGGGACTCTGTCTTTGTGAAAAATCAAGTAAGGAGGTTCATTCATTACTGCCTGAAGCTTGGAAATTCTAGGGGCAGAGGTCACGGCAAGTAAAAATAAAATTTTATTTGAAAGAAAATGTAGGCCACAAGTTGCGGCACTCTCAAAATAAGTTGAGG
This sequence comes from Neoceratodus forsteri, assembly GCA_016271365.2. Lineage (NCBI taxonomy): Eukaryota > Metazoa > Chordata > Ceratodontiformes > Ceratodontidae > Neoceratodus > Neoceratodus forsteri. The sequence goes on from CM028130.1 coordinate 1,292,223,622, forward strand.
TCAATTTTCAAGTATGACATTCAGATCCCAAGGGGGACTGGATTACAGACAGAAGGTTTCATATGAAGGATACCTCTCAGACAAATACACAACACTCCTAACTGTGCAAACATATGGCCATCAATAGGGGCATGAAATAATGCTATAGCAGCCAAATGCACCTTTATAGTGGAACATTGCCGACCTGAATCAGATAATGAAAGCAAGTATTCTAAAACAGAATTCACAGGACACACAAAAGGGTCTGTATTCCGAGAAGAGGCCCAGAGAGTGAAACACTTCCATTTCAAGGAATAAGCATGTCTGGTAGAAGGCTTTCAAACCAGAAGCAAGACATCAGCTGCCTTATGTGACACCCCAAAACATGTGATGTCAATGTTTTCAGGAGCCATGCATGCAGATGTAGGGACTTTAGGCCTAGATGGACCAGGGAACCCCCAGTCCTGTGACAACAGACCCTGACATAGGGCAGAGAAACACGATGCTTTATCACCAGATGTTGTAGGAGTGGAAACCATATCTGGTGAGGCAATAGAGGAGCTATGAGGATAAGAGTGGCAATCTCCACTTTTAGCTTGAGCAGAACTCTCTGAATGAGAGGAAGGGGGGGTGCATACAGGAATTTCCTTTTCCAAAAGAGGGACAATGCATGTCACCAAAAAACTCCAGGTCCTGGAGCAAGCAAGCAAAAACATGGCAGGTTTGCATTGTGTGGGGATGCAAAAAGATCCAAACCTGGGTGACCCCATCTTGCAAACAGGTCATTTACAACAGAGGTCAGCAGGTTCCAATTTGTGAATTAAGGACAGAGACCTGCTTAGCTTCTCTGCCAAGATGTTCTGGAGACCTGGGAGAAACATGCCTGACAACAGATTACAGAAGGATGTGTGACATTGCCAAGTACCACACTCTCATTGCTTCCCTGCAGAGGGCATAGGAGTGCGTGTCCCCTTTTGTTTACGCAGTGCATAACACTGCCATTGTCCATCTGGATTAACAAAGGATTGGGGCAGAGGTGATTCTGAAATGCCTGGAGGCAGCATAGGACAGCTCTCATTTCCAAGACATTTATGTGTAGTTTGGTCTTCATCCTATTCCAGTTCCCCTGTGTCTGGAAGAGGCCAATATGAGTACCCCAACCAGAGCCTGAGGCATCTGTGGTGAGTATCTGTAGAGGAGCTGGTACAAAGAATGGGGCACCCTTGAGTAAGCTGTCGCAGTCCATTCACCTTAGTAGTGCTCAACAAAGTGGGGGATGTAACAAGAACAATTTGTTCCCACTTGTCCATCAGCTGATCCCACTGTACCGTGAGTGTCCACTGTGGGATTCAAATAAGGAGCAAAACAAATAGCACTGTTACTATGGCAGCAGTCATCAGGCCCAGGAGACATAACACTGTCCTAGCAGAGATGTAGTGGTTCCTATGTATCAAGAACTAGGAAGTATCTGGAACAGAACCCTTCATTCCTGTCTGTAGGGGGAACAGGTCTGATAGCACATTTTTTAAACAGGATCTGGACATCCTCTTTTAAAAGGGACATGTGGCCCAGAGGGTTAAAGGAATGGGATTTCTATCGATTCCAGAGCATGCCCCTTTTCTATTATTTCCAGGACCCACTCATCTGTAGTGATCTCCCTCAACTGCTTTAGATGCAACTAAATCTTTTCCCCCACCCTCACCTTTAGAGGCAATAGCTGGACAGGGGTAGATGGATGAGAGTCTGGCAGAACTAGGACTAGCAGGGCCACCAGGATTGATTCCTTTGCATGCTTTAGGATGACAACCAGAGGGGAGTGCACCTGGAGGGTACCAACACCTCTACCACTGGACTGCTGACAGTATGTATGGCTACCTCTTGCAGCAGGTCTATGAAAGGATCCTCTGCCGTGCCCTTTGGTGGGTGTAGGGACTTCACAGACCTTAAAGTAATTTTGGAGGACTGAAGTTCAAAGAAGTGCGCTTTCAAAGAGACCCTAAAAAGAGCATTCAAAACAGCCAGTTATATATCAGTAGGAAAACCTGCTACTCTGAGCCAGGCATGACACCTAATCCACATACCAGAGACTACAGCCCTGGCATAGGTATCAAACACATCATATGCTGAATGCAGTAGATGTTTGCCAACTTCAGAACCAGTTGACATGGTTTTAAGCAAGTCAGTCATGGCAGAACCATCAGGTAATGCCTGTGCTACAGTATGTGCAGATTTCCATAGGCTATTCTGATATTTTATCATATCAGATCAGTATCTGACAATTCACAGGCCTAAGGATGCTGAGGCATAAGCGTGTTTGCCCATTATATCCAACGTCCTAGATTCTTTATCTGGAGGTAAAGTAGTCATGTGCCTAGTGGCCATAGAATAATCATGATCAGCCATAATGACTACAGCATCAGTTTTAGGCTGTGCAGTATAATAAGGCTTAGCAGACAGAGCAGGGTATTGTTTATCAGCCTTCCTTGGAACTGCAGGGAAGGTACTGGACCTATACCATGCAGCCAAGGTAGCATCCTCTAGTGCAGGATATACAGGAAGAATAATAACTAAAGGTGTGGAAGGAACCTCAAAACTTCTATGAGATTCCTTTTAATGGAAGCTTCCTCTTCAAAAGCAAAACCCACGGCAGACTGCATTTGCTGAAGCATAGCCTAAAAAATTTATTGTCAAGAGGGGACATGGGTGTTTAAACCACAAAGCCTTCACTGAAGGATAATAATGTGGCGGTAGAGGACAAGTTACCGTCTTCAGACTGCTCCTCACCATCGTATTCTTCATCCAAATCCCTCTCAACGTCCATGAGGTCAGGATTATACTGCACCTCACCGTCATCAGAAACAGTGGAGGGAAACTACAGAAGGAGCCAGCGACTTAGGCGGTGGCTGAGACGAAGGAATCATTGATGTGCTTCTGGAATCCATTGATGAAGGCTCTGTTTCAGGTGACCTTGCTGAAAATAGACCTACTGTCATCTGCAGTGACAGCAGAAGGTAACATATCATATCTGAAAACAATGCCAGAACAGCCTGAGAGATGATGGTGCCGGAAAGAGGTCCAGGACTACCTGCATATAGGGGTCAGACCCTGATGATGGTGTCAAGGTAGTGTCGATAGTATGCACGGCAGTGCCTAAGCCAAACCCCAGCCTTGCTGTCACATTGATGGTCAGGGAGCTGTATTTTACGCTGCAGTAGTGGGTGCTGATGAGAACGTATTTGATATCAATGGCAACCGCGTCTTCACCAGAGAAGCAGACTTTTCGTTGTTTTTGTGCTTAAGTCTGGAAGAAGATGAGGACCTTTACAACAACTTTTCTTTGTCTTTTGACTTTAATAACCATTTCCCAGCCAATGGTGAGGGAGAAGCAGAAACCAAACCTGCAACCTGTTCCATGACTTTCAGTGCTTTTTGGGTGTGGAAGGTTTCTAAGGCCTTCCAATGGGGGTCATCTTATAGCCTGGTTGAAACTCTGGCATATCTCGCAGACCCTCATGTCATGAGATAGGCCCAAAAAACACACACACAGAAATAGTATGAGTACCATCCTTACATACAAACATAGAATTTGATGGCAGATAAGGACCAGTTTGCCCATTCTTCCCTACCTACCTTAATACCACAATCCTACTTGACTACAGCTCTTTCTCCCTCCCTCTTTTCCACTCATCACTATCTACATTATTACCTCAGACCTAGTTGTTCAACTGCTGTTTCTCCCTCCTTCCTTTCCAATATGATTCTCTTGTGCCTACCCCATGCATTCTTGAACCCTACCATTGTTTTTGCCCCCACCACCTCTGCTGGAAGACTGTTTCAGGAACCCACCACTCTTTCTGTGAAGAAGTACTTCCTAACATCTCTCCTACATCTACCCCCTCCAACTTCATACCATGTCCCCTTGTTCTTGAGCACTTTTTTTTCCAAAAGTACTTCGCTCCTGTACCTTATTTGCCCTGTGAGATATGTAAAGGTCTCTATCATGTCCCCCTTCTCTGTTCTCTGTTCTAGGGTGTACATATTGAGGTCCTTTAGTCTTTCCTCATAAGGCTTTTGATGCAGACCCAGCACCAGCTGAGTTGACTTCTTCTGGACTGCCTCCACCCTGTCTATGTCCTACTGGAGATGTGGTCTCCAGAACTAGACACAGCACTCTAGGTGGGGTCCTACCAGTGGCCTATACAGAGGCAACATCACTTCCCATTTTCTGCTGGTGAGAGCCCTCCCTATGCATCCCACTAGCACTCCTGACTACCTTGTTACAATGCCTGGCCATCTTGAGGTCTTCAGACATAATTACCCCCAGGTCTCTTTCCTACTTGATAGTCATCACTACCACTCCACCAGTTTTGTACTCTGCCCCAGGGATTCTGTGCCCTATGAGCATAATTTACATTTTTTCTGATTAAAACTCAGCTACTATACCCTTGACCACTCCACTAGTTTTCTTAGATCTCTGCTCATCCTTTCCATTCGCCTTGGAGTCTCCACCCTACTGCACATTTTGCTGTCATCCACAAAGAGGCAGACCTTCCCTTCTAGCTCCTCTGCAGTGTTACGTATGAAGATGTTAAAGAGAACTGGTCCCAGCATTGATTCCTGAGGCACCCCGCTGGTCACCCTCCCTTCCTCATGGTGAACTCCGTTTACCACCATCCTCTGCCACCTATCTCCTAACCAATTTCTTACCCAATATACCACCTTTGGACCCACTCCTAAGCTACCAAATTGCTTACTAGGCTTATACATGGAACAGTGTTGAAAGCCTCACTGAAATCTAGGTAAGCTGCATCCATTGCTCCACCCTGATCTAATTCCATTGTCACCCAGTGAAAGAAATCTACCAGATTCATTTGACATGTCCTTGCCCCTGTGAACTGATGCTGCCTCTGGTCTTGTGACCCACTGGATTAAGGATATTTCACAATCCTTTCCATCAGCAGTGATTCCATTAACTTTCCCACCACTGATATCAGCTGGCTAGCCTATAATTCACAGCTTCCTCCCTCCCACTACTTTTGTGTAGTTGGACTATATCTGCCCTCTTCTAGTCCTCCAGAACCACTTCTGTTTCCAGTGAGCTTTTAAATATGATTTTCAGAGGTGCAGACAGTACAGTGTCAGTCCTTGTATATTATAGCCATAGGAACAATATTGGAACAATGGTTATCTGTTTTTTTGGCAGCATACAGAGATGACAAAAAAAGAAATATACAATCAAAAATAACTAAAAACAGCAATGTCTATTTTGATGTTTCTCAACAGGTCTGAAGAGGGTGATCAATGGAGGGAGAAAGAACTGAGGAGTGCTGGAGCAGCACATGTAATATAGGTGGCAATGCTGCACATCACTATGGGCGGCCCCTCGTATGTAAATTTCTGAGTGGTCCTGACACTGACGACTTATGTTCCAAAGGTGTAGCCCAATAGAGGAGATCTCTGTGATGAAGATAATACAGTTTCAATCTTCCCAGGCAAGTCTTGGTTTTGTAGCCAATGCTTATATTACAATGCAGTTTGGGCTGCAGTTTTGATGGTGATATTCCTCGGATAAGATGTTGAACCATGATCTGTTCTGCCCATTACTGGAGGTGGCCCAGATGGAGCACTATGATTCTGTGTCACTAACTGAAAAGAGTAAGGATTGCTCTTGTATCTCAACTAACATTCCCCTTTTCAATCACTAAATAAAATAAGTACTAAAGCAATTGTCCATGGCTGCTTGTGCTAATGTTCTGGCACATAATGACTGCCTGTATTGCTTGCCTACAGTCACTGTATTTGATATGTCCAACAGTCTGTTTTTCATATGCTTTGACATACTTACGTGTTTGCAAAAAGTTATTTTATTTCAAATAGTATATGTTCTATTTTGTTTTAAGAAACATCTGAAAAGGTAATCCCAAAAGGTGACATAATCATAAACTTACTCTTCTGATGGTGAAATGATTTATCACATAATCAGACACCATGAAGAAATCTAAAAAATACTTAAATTTTTTATGCTTAAACCATTTTACATAGAAACATAGACTTTGACAGCAGATAAGGACCACTTGGCCCACCTAGTCTGCCCATTTCCCTACCTATTAGATAAGCTGCAGATCCTAGTTAACCAATAGCCTACTTCTTCCAACTCTCCACTAGAATTGCCTTATGTCTGTCCCATGCATTCTTGAATTCCACCACTGTTTTTGACCACATGAACCCCTCTGGAAGGCTATTCCATGCATTCACCACCTTCTCCATGAAAACAATACTTCCTCACGTTGCCCCTGAGCCGTCCCCCCTCTATCTTTAAATTGTGCCCCCTTCTTCTTGCACATCTTTTTTTCAGAAAAATGTTACCCTCTTGGACTTTGTTCACTCCCTTGAGGTACTTGAAAATTTCTATCATGTCCCCCCCCTTCCCTGAGGGTATACATGTTAAGCTCCTTCAGTCTCTCTTCATATGGCTTCTGGTGCAGACCCTGCACCATTTTAGTTGCCCTCCTCTGGACTGTCTCCATCCTGTCTATGTCCTTGTGGAGATGGGGTCTCCAGAACTGCACACAATACTCCAGATGGGGTCTCACCAACTGTCTGTGCAGAGGGATAACAACTTCAGGTTTTCTACTGGTGATGCCTCTCCCTATGCATCCCAGTATCTCCCCAGCCCTTCTTACTGCTTTCTCACATTGCTTGCCTACCTTTAGGTCATCTGATATAACTACCCCCAGGTCCTTTTCCATTTTTTGCCGTTGTTAGTACCTCCCCTCCAATGTGTACTCTGCCCCTGGGTTTTTGTTTCCCAGGTACATTACTTTGCACTTCTTTGCATTGAATCAAAGCTGCCATACTCTTGACCATTCCTCCAACCTTGTCAGGTCCCTTCTCATCCTTTCCACCCCCCACACTGTGTATCAACTCTTTTGCAGAACTTAATTGTTCTGTTATTACAATACATTGTTTACTTGCCATCTTTATGTAGAAAACAGCCTCTTTCCCCTGAAGGCGCCCACATACTTTTGTTTGAAAGATAAAACTGTTTTGAGATATTATGGATGAACTTTAACCATGTTTATCACTCTTTGACACAAACAATCCACACTGAAGGAAGTACAGTAGATTGCTACCAATTTGTTTATCCAAAGCTCATCGGAAAAAAAGTAAATGTAAACTGGTGATAAATCATTTTTGTATAGGGCTTACTAATTTTGAATTGTTCATGCTTAAACAACATGAATAATGCTATATTGCATATATACCATTTTCAGACTTACAGTTCTCTAATATGAAAATCCAAGTAATTTTATATCTTAACTTCAAATAGCAGAACAGAAATTCTAATAACAGTTTCAACAGTGCAAGTTTACCTGTCTTTTCTAAAATGCAACTGCATATTTGTTAAAATCTAACACAATTCTTAAAAGGGATTAAATAAACAGAACTGAAAATTCCAAGGACTAATGGCAAAATTCATAAGGTTTGCTGTATAAAAGAAATGTTAATACATATAAATTAGATAGCGTGGAATCAAAATTAAGGCAATGAATGAGGAATTACACATTCTGTAATAATGGGAGTACAATCATGTGGAAGGCATACTAAACATTGCATGCAAAAGCACATTTTAATTTCAAGTTATTTGATTTGATTTTTGTTGTTAAAACTTTCACAATTACAACTAGTCACAAAGGACTGGTTGATGTACATTATAAACATCATTGCAATACACAAATTAAAAAAGTGAAAAATCATACAAGCTATATAAATACAGCTGCAACTATACAACTACCTAGAATTACAGTATTCTAAAAAATATACAAAAAACATTAGATTACATCTCTACAAAGCACAATAAAGAACTCAAAATAATTGCTATTTCATACTTCCTTTTCTAATCCTTGTTGTTCCCCCACAATTCCTGGGTTCCAAAGTATACTCAGAACTTTCCCTTCTTTAAAAAGGAGTACAATCTGTGATTCTGTGCACATATTTCAGAAAAAAGTGCCCTTGACAACTTTTCCCTTCTCTGATCTTATCACACATGTCTACAGCTACTCAGTGCTTCAGCATAATTTACCTCAGAGCCAAAACGAATCCTCACTGCCCTTCTTTGCAGTTTTGTGATGTCCTCAGACTCAGCTAAGGTTAACCCACCATGACAAACAGTCACATGATAATCTAAAACTGGTCTGATAACAGTGAAAACAAATGTAAAGCAAATCTGATTGATTTAGTCCTCCTCTTGTAAGGATTACCAAAAAGTACAGTTAAATGTTAACTTTTTTTAGTACAATATTTTCCACATGTAGAGACCATGGAAAATTTCTTGACCATGGAAACCCAACAGCTTTCCACTTTTTACTATGGTCAGCTCTCTATCCCCAAATGTCAGAGCTGGCATAGACCAATTAGTGTTTTTTTCCCAAAACAGAGTTCCACAGTTTTCACAGGATTTATCTGCATTTTTTAAAAAAAATCTTCTATTCTTCTGAGGTCTTCTTGCATTGTGCTGTTGGCATTTCTGACAAAAACATCAATGATAGGAGCACCATTGATGTACTTGACACAAGGCTAACAGTGTTCAGGTCATTTATCAGTGGGGACCTTACTTCATTCCTTGAGGGACACCCCCCCATTAATAACATCTTTTTTTGACTTTACTCCTTGTACTTCCACCTATTTGGACCTTCCCTGTAAAAAATCATGGACCCATCATGTCAAACATCTAGGAATCTAGGAATGCCATATTGCTCCATTTTCTGTAACAAAATTTCATGATCTATAAGATCAAAGGTTTTGCGATAATCAACAGGCACAGTCCTAGCATGATCACTCTTATCCCAAGCTCACATACAAATTTCTAACAACTTAGTAACTGCAATTGTGGTAGAACTCCGCTATTGTGTCCCTAATTGATCTAGGTCTAGTCTGGTCTGTACAGAGGCAGCCCATTAGCCGCTTGTATATGAAACCTTTACATAACTTAGCAATTACAAAAGTTAACAAGATAGACCTAAAGTATTTCTCCAAATCAACAGACAGCCCAACCTTAGGGATAGGTATCACCTTATCCTCCTTCCACTGTGAAGGACATGACCATAAATTAAAGTCTTATTAAAAATACTGTATACTCTTGGGGCTAACACATCAACACCCTCCCAACACACCCAGTTTGAGATTTGATCAGGTCCAGTTTACCCCACCTTGATTTTCCTCAATTCTTTTGTAACACGCTCTACATACATAAGAAGACTACAAGGAACATCCCACTCCTCAGCTTGATTTCTGTTTAGGGGAGTTAGTTTTTTACTGACATGGCAAAAAGCTGCATTCAAAGAATTCACAAACTGGGGCCAGCCCGGTGGCACTGAGGGCTGAGGTGCTGGACATCTTACCTTGTACCACGCCGGCAACCTGTGTTCAGGAATGAGCACCGACCGCCGGGGGTCGGCCAGGGAAGAGAAGGATAGAGTGCCTGACGGCCACTCTCCTTCTATGGAGGGGACAACCTGCAAGCTCCTGCCGTGATACTGCCTCCTGGGGGGAGCTTGGGTGGTAGGTGCGGTAGAGGGAGGTAGCAGTATGGGAACAGGGCAGACGTCGGCAGATGGGCAGAGCAGGAGGTGCGTCTCACTGCATCTCCACGCTCATTGGCCCTCACTGCATGCTGACATCAAGGAAACAGTAAAAAGAGAAAACACCCCTGTCTCACCTAGGTGATGACTCCTCACTGCGTGCCTTCGGATCGTCAGGGCAGACTCTGCTGTACAGGTCCACAAATCAAGAATTGGGGAGTTAGGGTCTCTACCGTCCCCACACCGGGGGTGGGGTAATCCAGGCATCATAGGGTCTATGTGGCACCAGGTACTCTACGGGCAGACCCCGGGGAGAAGAAGGATAGCACAGTAATAGAGGAAGTCTGATTGAGTGGTGAGTAGGGGTAGTAAGATGGATAAATACAGAGTCAAAAAAAAAAAAAAGGAATTCGCAAACTCCTCCACTGTCCCTTCAAATTACAAGACTGCCAAAATTTATTGATGTTCCTGTCATTATTCCCAGATCCTAGAAATGTTTTGGCATTTCTCCACTAATTTTTTTTGGATTGGATCACTGCAAATTTTCAACTCTATTTTATTAGTACCTTATCTATTATTTTGCCTCCATAACTACTTTATTTCGTAAGTGATTAATTCCACCATATTCTTTTCCTTAAGAGAAGTCTGCTTTTGATTATTTACTCTTTAAAGTCATCCATTATCCAGGGCTTCCTCCCTCCTAAATTACCGTCTCAATGGGTGTGACTCTGACCATCACTTCCTTAATTTCCTCTGTTACTTTATCCCATGCTTCATCTGGGTTATTTTCTGAGAACTAATCAGTATTCAGTTCTAACAATAAATAATCTAAACCTTATATTTTTCTCTGTTGTACATTTCCTATACATTTGAACTTCTTTTTTTCATGTATATTTTCACCTTTTAGGAAACTAGAAGCAACAGTCACAGTTTTATGGTCAGAGGCACTGATCTGGGGTAAAATCCTCTGGTGGTGGTAGTGGGGAGGGGTGAAACCATTCATCCATATTACTGACAACAACATCCTAAAATGCTATTCAACCTTGTTCCTTCAGTTACACTTTTTCTTAAATTTTTTTCTTGCATCCTTGCATCACTTTACTTAATGGCAAATTATTTATATCCCCCATAATAATTAGACCACAGACTGGATGCCGCTGAAGCACTACATAAATGCAATCATTTAAATAATTACCCATATCATTTTTACAATTTGAAGGGAGTTGGCAGAAACAACAATATTTATTAAGGGCCTACATCCTCTTGGGAAGTTTTGCATTATAATTTTGAACCACATCATTTGGTACTTTGGATTCTCTCAGTAAGGCGCCTGTATGATGCACTTTTATACAAACAACATGCAGCCCCACCCCGTTCTCTGGCCAACTCGATCCTGTCTCTCCACACTGTATCTTTTAATGTAAATTGGTTCTGGGGGTTCAATATTATTTGAATTTTAGCTAAAGCACTTTAAAAAAAAATGAAGGGAAATCCTGATATAGTAGTTTGTATTGTAAATTAGAACAGAATTTAACATGTGTATGAATGATACTTGTTATTATCATTAGTCCATGTGATTTGAGTAATTTGTCTATGCTGATTGATTGGTTTTTCTTATGCAATAGCAAACTGTGATTGTTCTTGTTTGTCTTTAAATGTATGTTAAATTTTTAGACTGGACCTCCTTGGAAATTAGTTTTTTCTACTCAATGGAGCTTATTCTAGTTTTGTCCATATTGTATGAATAAGAATAAAATGTTTACTACTACTACTAATATTGGTGCACCACATCTACATGATGCATGCTATCTGCACTTGATTTTGTCTAAGTACAATGGCTAACTCATGAACTGTGGATACACATGCTCTGACATTAGTATTTAAAAAGGTTAGTAAAAATGTTTTAGTTATTTTTACTGGTAACAGATTTTGCACATTTGCTTTCCTATTCCTGAACATTATTTTCCTATGGGAGGAATCCATACTGGAATTGGTTCTCTTGTTCAGTTACTTCTTCTGACAAGATGTTTGGGTTGCCTAAGGTACAAGTTCTTACTCAATTTAACAAGCACTGTTTCCTTAATCTATTAGTAACTCTTACTGGACCAGAGTACTCCCCTCCTCTGTTTTCCTCCCTCTTACTGAAGCACATAGGGATGTTGATGAATCCCATAATTATTACAACCCACACAATAACATGATATCTTTAAAAAAAAAAAAAACAATAAACTTGCAAAAACTGTGTAAGTTCTGCTGTATATCTAACTATGTACTGGGAAACAGTTTCAACAGTTCTTTGAGGATCTTAGGCAGAACAGTAGTCACTTTATTATAATAATTCTCCTTTTGAAACTGAAAGCTCCTCACCCCTTTCACTGGCAGCTCAGGTAACCAAGACAGCTGCCACTAGTCTTGATTCCTGGTACTAAACCTATTAAACCAGAAAAAAATTATGAATTAGGGAGCTATTCAATCCTAAGCAGAAAATAGCCCAAGAAATAATTTCAAGCAGAAGAAAGAAGTCACTTTCTTGTTTCAGTGACTCATCCTTAAATTGGAGGCTCATCTCCTTCCACTGACAGACCAGAAAACCAAGACAGCTTCCAACAATCTGGTTGCCTGGTACTGTATATGTCCAGCCAAAGACAATTTTGGTAGGGGGTGGGAATTTGAGACAAGGCATGAGGCAACCTAAAAGGTGGCTTTCAAAGTGTAAGGCAAGCACTAAGCATAAATAAGAGGGTAGTTCAGTAGAAAAATATTGAGCAGGGGGGTGCAGTCACTTTATTACTACACATAAATGTCTTTACATCTGGATGCCCATCTCTTTTAATGACAGATACTTATAAAAAGGATTCCTGGTATTTGCTTCTATATATGTCTTTTAAAGTTAATTTCCAACATTTTCTTCACTTCTTTTGGGCTTCATAGTCCATTACCTTAGTGCAGCACAAGTTGTTGAAGCCATAAGATAACTTTTTTTTTTAATTAGCCTTGTTACGAAGGGAAGGGATTGCAAATCATGCCGAGCCCAATGGCTGGCTGATCCCTTCCACTTCCTGGTCCATCGGTCATACCCCCATACTCAGATGTTTTGTGACAGCTAACCAGGGACAGTGCAGGGGCACACTCCATTTAAGTCTATGGGACTCATTTTCAAATTTTTTTTAAGTGATAAATCTATTTCTGTTATATAGGAAAGCCACCGCTCAACCAGTTGACCTTCTATTAATTGAGTGGTGGCTTTCATATATACCAGAAATGGATTTATCACTTAAAAAAGTCTTTAAAATGAGCCCCATAAACTTCAGTGGGGTGCACCCCCATGCTGTCCCTGGTTAGATGTTACAAAACATCTGAGCGTGGGGGCATGGTTTGCAGACTGGGAAGTGGAAGGGACTTACTGGCCGTTGGGCTCGGCATGATTTACGATCCTTTGCCTTCCTAACAGGGCTAATAAAAAAAGTTATTTTATGGCTCACAGGACTTATACTGCAGTGAGGTAGCAGGCTATAATGTCCAACCCCATATGTCTTAAATTTACTTTATTAATCACTTGCAATGTTAAAAAAAATATAGAGGGCCCCCTAAAGCAAGGAAGTACATAAAGAAGTTTAAGTATTATATTTTTAAGGAAGAACAATGCTTCAGGAACTTATATTGAATATATCATAAAAATGGATCAGAGTTCACATTTAACACAATACAAGAGTATGTTACTCATTACAACAGGCTACACAAAGTAACAAGGTAATTCTTCAGAAATGCCTATTTTTTGGATTAAAAATCTTATGAGCAGGACTTGCTGGAGTGCTACATCTGAAGTAGTTGTAATGAAAATTGTGTTGAACCTGTAAGTCACATTTCAAAGCACTGTAGATACTTTCTGAAATACTGGTTCTAATTCTACTGACCAACTATGCTTAACATTTTGTAGTCTCAAGAGGTCCGAACTCACACTCATGGTACTGTTAGAACCATTTAGAACAGTATTATGTTGTTGAAGTCTCTTTCAGTGCCAGAGTTTTACAGCAGAACACAGATGCATTGCGACAGTGATAAAGGAGCTTAACAAGGACACCAACTACATTATACAATTCTAAAATGGTACTTACCACCTGTTTGTAAGTAAGAGACACACACTGAATTAAAGGACACTACTAATGCAACAATAACAGAACTGAAACTATATATATATATATATATATATATATATATATACACACACATATATATATGTATACATATATAAAACCACTTCTATAAAAAAAAACATGCAGTTTAAAACTCATGCTCCATTACGTAAATAAGAATTACAGGGGAACAGATGGATCCGAGTTCTGTGATTAAATCACCTGCTGCCCAAGTCAAGAGGGGAGGCTACTGCAGAGGTTTCATGAGGCCCTGGGTAGCACACATGCATTGCTTTCTGTCCCTAAACAGTACAGCTTCAGATCTATTAGGAATAGTTGGATATACTGTAGCAATGCTTTAGGTTCTAACTTACTCAGATTGTATTCATTTATTTTATTCTATATGACATTGGTTAAAGGTGTAGCACTGTAAGTGTATATACTGTAGATGTGAAGAACAATGGTCAGCTATGTGCACATGATGATCACTGGTTTGCTTTGTAGAACTCCTTGCTATACCTGTGACAGTGCTGTAAATGTTTAGATATTTATAGTTCTAGTTACTGTAGCTGGGTGAGATTCTCTGTGTATTTGTGGTGAACATTCGGTTACTGTGCTTATGAGAAGAAGAAGTACAGAGAGGTGACTTTACATGACAGGTTTTCAGAAGAATAACTGTAATTAATGCTGTTCTGCAAAAGAAAAGAAAAAAGAAAATAACTTCATTTTACAGTACTCAATATTCAAGCCTTCTGGTGCCTTTCTTACACATACATAATGGAATAAAAGTTACAAACAGATAGTGTAGTTTAATACTGTTGCCAACACCAGTCTTACGGTTGTGAGACTGGTCTCACATGCTTTCTTACTGTATAAGAACTGTAAACCACAGGTAAGCCTAAATGAGACCTTTTGTATTGGAGCCTCTGAAGGCTGAACGTGTTTTAAGTATTGTTTGAGCTAATTGCCCTGAACTATCAGAGAAGCAGATGGAAACGGATTATGTCATATGAACAGTGGACTTATTCTAAAGACATCAGACACAACAATGGAACCTACCGCTAAACTGGAATTTATTCTGCATTTGAACAACTGAAATCCTCACCAAAATCTTACAATTTATAATATATTTAGAAGAAGGCATTTATATAACAAAAGTAATAATTTACATTACTTCTAATAAACTGCTAGTAACTTTCCAAACAGAGAAACCATTCAATGCATGGAAACTATTTTGGCTATGAGAGTTATATATTTTAATGCCATTTTATTTGTTCACTATGGAGTTGTTAGGAATATTCTTCCAATAATTACTTTCTGAGACTATCTCTCCCCAATGTAAGTCATACAAGCATTGTAACAGACAAACAAGGACTTCAAATTGTGAAAAAGATAAATATTTTGTTCCACACCAAAATAATGTAACCTAGTGACTTAGCAATAAGGTTATGGTTTGCTCTCAATACTACCATGCACCACCATCAACAAAAACTGGCTATAGCTAGTGTGCATGCATAGTCAGCTTTCAACACTAACACATGCTGGCAAAACTATATATAAACTGGAAGCAGCACCCTATGGCCTACATAGAAACATAGATTTTGTCAGCATGAAAGGACGAGTAAGCCCATCTAGCCTGTCCTATTCTCCTTGCCTGTTACTACATCCTGGACCCTATCTGGTTTCAGGTGTCCCTCCCTCCTCTTTCCTTTACATATTATGCCACGTGCCTCTCCCACACTTGCTTGATGCTCCCATTGTCTTCACCCCCACCACCTCTTCTGACAGACTGTTCCAGGTGTCTGCCACTCTTCCTGTGAAAAACTATTTCCTCACATCCCTCTCAAACCCCCCCAAGCTTCACTACATGCTCCTGTGTTGAGGTGCTTCTCCTCCTCTGAAAGAGACCCACCTCTTCTACCTTGTTTGCCCTGTGAGGTACTTATAGGTCTCAATCATGTCCCATCTCACTCTACTGTCTTCCAGGGAGTACATGTTGAGCTTCCACAGCCTCTCCTGGTATAGCTTCTTGTGCAACCTCCACAGCATTGTGGTAGCCCTCTTCAGGACCACTTTCTCCCTGTCAATAACAGTTGGGAAGTACAGACTCCAGAACTGGACACAGTACTCTTGCTGGGTGTCTCACTAGCAAGTGACGCAGTGGCAACATGACCTCCCTTCTTCTGCTAGAAATCACCCTCCCTATGCACCTCAGCATCTCACTAGTCTTGCCTATTTCCTTGTTAAACTGCTCTGTCACCTTGAGATTATTAGATAAGATCATCCCAAGGTCCTCTTGTGCTTGGTTGCTGTAAGTACCTCCCCCCATCTTATAAACAGACCCCATGTTCCCCTCCCAGGAGCATGACTTTGCACTTTTTAGCACTGAGACCCAGGACCACTCCTCTAATTTCTCCAGATCCTTTTGCATTCTCAATACTCCTTCCTGGGTGTCGACCTTGTTGCAGATTTTTGTGTCATCCACAAAGACACACATTTCCCTCCAGTTCCTCAGCAATATCACCTATAAAGGCACTGAGGAGAACAGGAGCCAGTACCGATCCCTGTGGTACTCCACTCATCACTTTGCCATCCCCTTAGTGACTGCTGTTTAGCACTATCCTCTACATCCTTTCCTTCATTCAGTTTGAGATGCAGTTTAGCACCTTCTCCCCAAACCCCAGGTTGCCAAGTTTCTTTATTAGCCTACTGTTTGGCACAGTGTCAAAGGCCTTACTGAAGTATGGGTAAGCCATATCCACTGCCTTAGCCTGACCCACCTCCCTAGTTACCCAGTCAAATAAATCTGTGAGATTTGTTTGACATGACCTCCCCCCGTGAAACTGTTATGCTTTAATAATGTAGTCTTTCTGGCACCCAGGGGATAGTGTGTGTACAGTATAAGAGGGTAAACCATGCTATAACTTAAGATCCTGGTGGAAGATAATTTTAGTATTTGGATGTGACACCTTAGATTTGGACAACTACATAACCTGCGTGGGCATGTAGGGTTCCAAATATACAATTAGCAAATTTTCCAGCTATTTTTTAAGTAGGCTGCAATATTTCTCAACCCACTCATGTATGTCTCCTTCACCTAACTCTACAATTGACACATATACTGTATCTTTGGTTCCTGATATCTCAGTGCTTCCCTGGTTGTATTTTGGCAGTGGTGGTGGTTGTGGGGTGAGGTGGGTGGATAATGTGGACAGACATCTGCCATGTGCACAGGCTGCACTCTCATGGATGCACAATAAAGAAACAGAACACAAGCAATGATGACAGAAAAAAGATCATTAATCTATTCAGTCTGCTCATAAAACCATAACAAACACAGAACCTACTGTCCATACAGGGTTCTAACCTACACTGTCCACCCCATGATCCCCATGCTACCACTACCACTCTGAGCAACCCCTATGTCTTTCACTCTATCTCAGCCATATCTGAATCCATAGATAGTCTTGGCACCCACAGCTGGCTGATTGTTGTATAGCAACACTACATTCTCTGGAAAATACATTTTCTTACTTCCCTCTTGAACCTCCCTTCTGTCAGTTTCCACCTGTGTTCCCATGTTCTTGATTGCTACTTATGCCAAAGAGTTCCTCACAGTTTTCCTTGTTCATTCCATTCAAGAACTTGAAGATCTGTTTCATATCTCCCCTCTCCCATCTGGCCATTAGAAAGTACAGGGTCAGTGCCTTAACTCGATCCTCGTAAGATTTGTCCTGCTGGCCCTGAATCCTTTTGGTCATCCTACACTGTATTGTATCCAGCCTGTCCTTATCTTTCTTTAGGCAAGGACTCCAGAACTGGGCACAGAACTCCAGGTGGGGCTTCACCAGGATCTATAGAGAAGTAGTAACACCTCCTTCCCTCTGCTGTCAATACCCCTTCTTATACACCCCAGCATCCTGCTTGCCTTACTGTAGGCCTTGTTACACTGACTTGATTATTTTAGGGAGTCACTAATAATGACTCCTAGGTCTCTTTCCTCAGATGCCATAACCAGATTTACACCCCCCCTCCAAAATCCATTACTCTGCCCTGGGGTTCTTGTTCCCTATGTGCATCACCTTGCACTTTCTGGCACTGAATTTCAGGTGGCAAACCTCTGACCTCCTTTCCAGTCTTTGCAAGTCTCTATATCTCCCTAACCCCCTCCTCACTGACTACACTGCCAGAGGGCTTAGTGTCAAAACACAACACTGTTGTGCTTCTCTGGAAGGTCAGGTGGTACAGTATTGGGTGGCTAGCCCAGAACACAATCCACAGGAAATAAATCTGTCATCAGAAAAAACATTCATAGGAGTCACAGTTTGCAAAAGTTAAGTACTTCTTGTTTTAAATACCTTAAAATTGGCACAGCACAGTGTTTAACTGGAGACCAAACAGACAATTACCCCAATGCTTCAGCCAAAATTGGCCCTCCTCAGGGGGCCTGCCAATGTAAAGGTATTTAAAATAAAAAGTACTTTACTTCTGTAAAGGACTATGACCCCCATGAATGTGTTTCCTGAATGCAATTACCTTTTTTCCCACAGGGCTTAATGTTGTCTGCAATGGATTCCTTCTCCCATGTCGCTGATGAACATATTGAAAAGGACTGGACCCAGAACTAATCCATGCTGTTTACTGTCATGGAGTCCACTGCTCTCCAGGAAGCCCAGAAGATCCTCTATGACTAGTTTCCCCATCAGTTTACCCACAATGGAGGCAAGTCTGACAGGCCTATAGTTAGCCAGTTGCTGCTTGTTCCCCATATGGAGTTGGACTACATCCACTACACTCAAGTCTTTTGGAACTGCCCCTGTCTAAACTGAGCAACTGAACAGTCCTACCAGGGCTTCATTTAGCTCTTTTACCAATTCCTTGATCACACTCAGATGCATCCCTCTGGCCCGGAGCCTTATCTATCTTTAGGGCTGCTAGCCCTTTCTAAACCCTTCTTTGGCAAATACTTGCTGCCTCATCTCAGGGATCCCCCTTACAGCCACCTAAATACCACCCTCTGGCAGAAGCCCTCTTGCCTTCCCTTCAGAATACAGAGCAAATGTAGTCATTAAGAACTGCTGCTGATATGCAGCATTGTGTCTGCCTTTACTTCTCTGATCTCCTTCTTGGTTTCCCTTGTTTTCATTTGGTACTCTCCCTGTTCTTCTTCCCTTGTTTTTTTTCTCATACCTTCAGAGAACCATATTGGTCTCTTGTACCTGCTTCTTTTGATTACACATCTCATGCAAGACGTGTTGGCTCAAGAATGGCTCCCTTGATTGCCTCCCATCTTTCTTCCACATTCCTGATGCTGTCCACTCTGACTAACTTGTTCTGGACCAGCTCCCTCATCTGGGTGAAGTCTGCCTTTCTGAAATCTAGGATTTCAGTCTTTACATAGAAGCATAGAAACATAGACTTTGATGGCAGATAAGGACCACTTGGCTCACCTAGTCTGCCCATTTCCCTACCTACAGGATAAGCTGCAGATCCTAGTTAACCAACAGCCTATTTCTTCCTACCCCCCCACAATAATTGCTGTATGTCTGTCCCATGCATTATGGAATTCTCCCACAGTTGTCGACCCCACAACCTCCTCAGGAAGGCTGTTCCATGCATCCACCACCCTCTCTGTGAAAAAATACTTCCTCACATTGCCCCTGAGCCATCCCCCCTCTATCTTCAAATTGTGTCCCCTTGTTCTTGCACATCTCTTTTTCTGAAAGATGCTACCCTCTTGGACTTTGTTGATTCCACTCAGGTACTTAAAAGTTTATATCATGTCCCCTCTTCCATCTTTCCTCAAGGGTTTTCATATTAAGTTCCTTTACTCTATCCTCATATGGCTTCTCTTGCAGACCCTGCACCATTTTAGTTGCCCTCCTCTGGACTGCCTCCATCCTGTCTATGTCCTTGCAGAGATGCGTCTCCAGAACTGGATGCAGTACTCCCAATGGGGTCTGTACAGAGGGATAACAATTTCCTGTTTTCTGCTAGTGATGCCTCTCCCTATACATCCCAGTATCCCCCCAGCCCTCCCTACTGCATTCTCACATTGCTTGCCAACCTTAAGGTTATCTAATATGATTACCCCCAGGTCCCTTTCCATTTTTGTTGTTGTTACTACCTCCACCCCATTGTGTACTCTTCCTCTGGGTTTTTCTTTCCCAGGTGCATTATTTTGCACTTCTTTGCATTGAATCCAAGCTGCCACACTTCTGACCATTCCTCCGGCCTTGCCAAGTCCCTTCTCATCCTTTGCATGCCTCCTTGTGTATCAACCCTGTTGTAGATCTTTGTGTCATCTGCAAAGAGGCATACTTTTCCTTCCAGTCCCTCTGCAATGTCACTTATAAAGACTTTAAAAAGGACTTCATAAGTGACATTGCAGAGGGACTGAGGGCTTATTAGTCCTAAGGACCAGGTCAAACCATATACAGTTACAACTGCTGGACCCTAGTGGCTCCTCTGCCCTCACTCCTCCTACCACTTCTGAGTTGGTGAGCACTACATTGAGAATGGAAGCCTGCCTTGTGGGTTCCTTAACCAGCTGCATAAGCAGGTGGTCCTGCAATGTATATAGCAGGGCCTGACCTCTGGAGCTCCTGGCCGCTGGAATGACCCAATCAATATCTGGCAGGTTTAGATCTCCTACCACCATCTCCTCCCCCATTGCCACCCATCTTTCTAGTTCTGCCTCTAGGTCCTTATCTCTCCCTTATCTCTCTTGTACTGGTAGACTCATAGCCATAATGAACATGGCCTACCTAAACAGGCAAATGGCAGGCATGTCCTTAGTCTTACTTTTGCAAACAACCCATTTTGCTAGTGCTGACAGGGATCAATCAACCCATTTGAAATTATGGGTTGCTTACTCAGGGCAAGTTAGCATATGCATAATGGGTGTTTTTCTGCTGCTAATTAAGCTTTGCCTTTTCATAGTCAGGCCCAATTACTTCCAGGGGAGACCACAGCTTGACTGAGGTATTTAATGCAATATTTTTGATTATCAATGCATACTTGTTTTATACTTCATTACAGCACTGATCATTTTCATTTTATAGATATGCTTATATTTGAAAAAAAATTAAACATTTGAAAACAATAGCAAAATTGGCAAACTAAACTTTAGCACCGACTCATCATCAACCTTAAGAAAACTAAAGCCATGCTCTTTGCACACCCCCAAAATAAGTCCAGCAACTTTCCTCTCTCTTTCCACTCTACCCGCAATCTCCCTATCGAACTTGTACACTCCTATAAATACCTTGGTATAATCTTTGACTCAGCCCTCTCTTTTCATGACCATATTTCTGCCCTGACCACTGCCTCCAACACACGGTTGGGTATCCTTTACCATCACAAAAAATGCCTCCCCTCAGACGCCCTCTGCCTGGCAGTCACCTCCTCTGTTTTATCCCTAATCGACTATGGCCTTCCTGTCTATGGTGTGGCAGACCAGACGGCCCTGCGCAAGGTACACCTAACACTTAACAAAGCCCGTACACTTTCAGTGCTCAAGACTCACCCACACCTGTCTTTTTTATTCCATGGCCACTCTACTCAACCTGGATGAGCGCCTCATGTTCCAAATGTGCCAACTTACCTATAAAGCCCTCCATGGTCAATCCCCCCCAGCCTAGCTAACTCTATCCACCGGACTAATCCCACAGTGCGCACTCGCAGCTCCTGCAAAACTGCACTGGTCATTCCAAGGGCCAGGACCTCTCAAGGCCAAAGGGCTTTCCCTACAGAGCCCCATCTTGGTACAACTCCCTCCCTGCTGGAATCACCGACGCTCCTTTGCTAGCATGTTTTAAATACAGCCTCAGAAATCACTTGCTCACCTCACACAACTGTTGCTGCCCTTAACCTCTCCCTCCCCCCCGACAATGCTCACTGAGCTGCACTCTTCCTAACTCGGTCCACTCTCCTCTTGCTGGGCCTCCTCCCAACCTCTACTATCCATCCACTTAATCTCTTACCTTAACTAGCATGATAATAGAGTTATGTCACTCAATACTTGTAACATTGACTGACGCCTACTGTTGAACTGTATTGCTGATTTGTTGTTGTCTCCTGTACTGCTGTCTTTGTCCTCTATGTGACGAGGTACCTTTGTAAATGAGCCCCTGGCTCAAAGGTTTTTAAACTGATGTTAAAATAAAATAAACTTTAAAAATATAAACACAATTATCAGTGTGGCATTTCTTGTGAGTAGAGTTTTAAAGCACTAGTCCATTACAGTTAAAAATAACCCAGCATGTACTGCTGTATTTACTGGAAGTCAGCCAGCACCATTCTAAGTAGAACAGCAAGGTTAAAAAAAAAGTGCTTGAAGTTGTTTAGTTTAACTGTCACATGATAAATGGTGGATTCATGATAAATACAGTTCCCAGATTCTAGGTCCACCTTGCAATGTGCAGCTGCAATATTCTCAAACAGTCTTGATCAGCCAACACTAGGTGCCTGCTTGCAGAGTTGGGGTTGGGTACTGAACATCAAAAACATCACTTTAAGGCTGGCCCAGTGGCACTGATGCTTGAGGCGCTGGATGCCATGCCTTGCACCACACCAGCAACCTGGGGTCGGGAGTAACCTTGAGTTGCTGGGGGTCAGCAGGGGAGGGGGAGTACTGAGCATCTGATGGACTGCTATCTCTTTCAGGAGAGTGGAGGGTTGCCATCCTGATCCTTGGCTGCCCCTAGTGGAGGCTGTAGGGAAGCATTGGAGCCAGAGAGGACAGGAGTGTGGGTACATGGGTTGTGTGTGCTTGCATATGTGCTCTTTCATGCTGGGAGGGGGAGGTGGGCAGGGAGAGAAAATGAGAAAAGTGGGACTGGCAGGTTCCGAGATGGCCTGACCATGTCCTGATCCTAGGCTTGCCCCGGCTTCTGGATTGCGCTTGGAGGGGAGCCATCACTCCTCCCTCCAGCTCCTTCATGGGGGGGTGTAATCTGTGGGGGAACTGCCAGGGACAGGCTGGATCAGCACGACCAGGCTCTGAAGATGAGCCCCCTACGAGGGGACAGGAGCTGCCATCCAAGTCCCGAGGAGGTGGATAAATGCAGGAAGAAAGAAAAAAAAATCACTTTAAAGATGCAGTCCACTGTTGTATGCCACACTGTGGGAGCTGAAGTCTGTTTCCAAACCCAGATCTCTCTTTTGGAAAGGTGCAGAACTGTCACTATTCCAGCAGACTAGTCAGGATCATTCCTTCTTACAAACTCAGCATCAGTTCTGCTATAATTTCAAATCCCATAAACTGCTACTGTAAATCAATTTGTAAGAAACACAGAAACATAGAATTTGTCATCAGAAAAAGACTGCTTGGCCCACCCAGTCTTTCCAGATTGTCCCTGCCTATGAACTTGCAACACACATAACATAAAGTGCTGGCAAGATGGAGAGAACACTTCTCATCTTGGCATTATAGAACAGATTGATTAGTTTATTTTTGTTCACCTATGACTGCATGATCACAAAGTACTGTAAATATATCAGAAGAGGACTTGGAACATGCTACATCTTGTGAAGTATGAAATGATACAATCATAGAAGAGGAATACTATTTAATAATACACAACAATGATGCGAAAGAAAATGAACCACAAGAGTTAGCAAGACTTGGTTTATGTCAATAAGGCTTGTTTTGTGATGGCAAAGTTGTTATACATGGCAAGAATTCAATTAATTAATTCTGCACTGACACGCAAGGGTCCACATGTACAAACAACCCCAGCAATCTGATGAGTACAAGAGTAACATATAGATGCATTATACAAGCCAGTCATCAATGCAGCTCACAGGACAGCTGGTCCCAATTATACTGGCAATATTCAAGATGATTCAGTACACACACACATACACACACACAAATCTGGGGGTCACTCATCTCAATTCCCTGATAGGTGAGGGCTCAGATCAACTGTCTCTAGTGGTCTTTACTGCAACAAATGGTTAAATAATGGACCAACCTCTGTTACAGTGAAATCATACCAACTGGATGAAAATGCTAAAATGAGAAGCCATACACATGGAAACAAACTTCCACTGAAACATGTCTCCCCACTTACAGATAGGATAACAGTTAAATAGCAAAATGAACAACATCATAAATCTATAGCTTCAATTTAGGTTGCATCACAGAAAGATCAATGAAGATGCAGCACCTTTCGCAGTTTAAGACAGTAACTCGTGAAGGAGAAGTGCAGTTTGCAATGTAATCAGTCTGCATATGCACACAGTCCCACTGACTATGATTAACAAGATGTATGTCCTTGCTAGGCATGTCACCCATTCATGGATCTCTCATGAACACTTAGCAAGGTAGCCAGTAGATGTTAACTTAGAACTTTTAATGACAGGACAGCCACCAGAAAATAAAAATGCCCAGAACTCACGCTTTTTATGCTATTAATCCGTTAACACTCTAAGAGTTTATCCCCTGTATATTCTATATGACAAAAGGCCACCAGCCAACTCCTCTGTTTTATAATCTGTTGCTTAGCACAAGGAACTCTTTAGCTATGTTGACTAGATCTAAAAGAAAAAATCATTATTTGAGATTTCTCATGCTAGATAGAAGATTGGTGAAGGGAAACTGGGAAAACAGTAATACACTAACAGTTTATTTATTGACTTATCCCCTCAGTCCTTGAACAACATTTATGGATGCTACTGTTTACAGTTTTATAGTAGAAGGACCTTGTACTCATACTCCTGAATGCCCATAATTAAAACTGCCTTCATTTGGATCTCTAAAATAGATGTAGGGTAAAAATTCATAGCAAAAAGCATTACTTATTAGGAGTAACTCAGAGAAAAGTAGTAGTAGTAGTAAAATATTTATTTTTATACAGGAAGAGATCTCAAATTTCACATCATTGGGTCAAGAACCCATTTTCAAGATGGTCCTGTTTTATCAAGTTACATTCAGTATAAAAAAAAAACACACCATACAATACATGTGCAATACAAAACGGTATATAACAATCTTTATGCATAATACATTTATACATTAGTCCAATACTGGTTTAAAATAAGAGAAACATAAGACAATAATGTACAATACATTCACAATACAAAGTAATACATATCTAACTGTGCACAAGTACCTTAGTCCAGTACAAGTGAATTATTAATTTCAGTTATAAGGTGCTCTTCAGAAGAGGTCTTCAAATAATCTATTATTAACAAATGTACTCATAGAAGTGAATTTGAATTTGGAAAGTGTATGTGCTGTCCAGAAAGCAATAATCAGAAAGAATACTAGTCAAGGAAAAAGCAAATATTAGAGGTGTCACTGAAACTTGGCAAAACAAAGGAGAAGACTGGAGTATAATAATAAGGAGTATGATCTCTTCAAGAAGGATAGACACCTGAGGAGGGTGGAGGAGCTGCCCTGAATAGAAAAGAGAATATTAAGGCATATGAACTCAACGACATAAAACATTCTGAGAGTGAAGCTGAAAGCTTAGAGATAAACATTTTAGATAAAGTACATCAGGGAATAATCTGGATGTTGGTATATGCTACAGACCCAAAGCCAACAAAATGCATCACCCAGACAACCCCAGGCAAAAAAACAAAACAAAACACCAACAAAGAAGTTAAAGTGATTAAATGTTCTTCACTGAAGTGCTTCAATTCAGTTTTATTTTTTACCAGGAATTCCACCATTGAGATATTGATTTGCAAGGTGGTCCTGGTCGGACAATCCAAGGTACAATAACAATACATGGTACAATAAAGAACACAGGTACAAAACAGAAGTGCTCTGCAAAATGAGTTAAACAATGATGCTGTACTATAAGCAAAGAAAAAGAGAATGTGTTAGAAGAACGTGAGGCTTGGGCGGATCTTGAACATATGTTCCAATTCACTGGCATTAAAATGTACACATGGGCCTGCTTGGGGGTTGGGGGTGAGGAGATGACATAGGAAAGATAAACCTGAAATGGGAATCTTTTTGAATATACCATCTAGGTGCTTGTTTTCCTATGGCTCTTGCTCAAACCATTACTTTTGCAGGAGTAATGACAAGGGATCCAACATCAATAAAAGATACACTAAATTACTATTTGCAGGATATTTTCCAAACAAGGAGTTTTGACAGATGCTAGTAACCCCTACCAGTCACTGACTAAAGCCTTGGATTTAAACATGCCCAGTAGTAATAACAACAACATGAACGACTAGAACTAAACATCACTAACTCATCAGGTCTGAATAATTTACACAGGTACATAGAAAATAAAGGATGCAACTCGATCTCTGTAAGTAAAAGTGCTGTTTATTTCATAACTTGGTCAGCTGTGGAGTCAACATTTCACATTCCTACTGCTAAGTTATGAATGGTGGTCCTTCCAATATTCTTTTCATTGAGAGATTGAATCCTTTTTTGAAAACATGATTTTTCACATGTACTTATTTCAAGTATTTATAGTCCTCAGTAATTTCATCTTTGCTAATGCATTCTGACTACAGTATGCAACACATTTTGCTACTCTTGGTATCGGCTTCTGATTTGAGACTATCAGGCCCCAAAAGTATCACCAGCAGAAAGAGAGAGGTGGTGTTACCACTGTATAGATCACTGGTAAGACCTCACCTAGAGTACTGTGTCCAGTTCTGGAGACCACATCTCTGGAAGGACATAAACAGGACAGAGACGGTCCAGAGGAGGGCAACCAAAATGGTGTAGGGTCTGCATCACAAGTCCTATGAAGAGAGACTGAATGACCTCAATATGTACACCCTGGAGGAAAGGAGGGAAAGGGGGATATGATGGAAATATTCAAATACCTCACAGGTATAAAGTTCAAGAGGAATGCATTTTTCAGAAAAAAAAAAGGATGCTCAAGAATAAGGGGACATGTTATGAAGCTGGGGGGAGACTCAGGGGAGATGTGAGGAAGTACTTCTTCACAGAATGAGTGGTGGATGCCTGGAACAGTGGTGATGGTGGGGGCAAAAACTATAACAGGCATCAAGAATGCATGGGACAGGTAAAGCTGGATATTAAGAAGGGTCTGTGGTGTTTTAGTAGGTAGGGAAAATAAGCAGACTAGGTGGGCCAAGTGGTCCTTATCTACTGTCAATATATATGTTTATATGTAAAATTGACTCCACTGGCAACAAAGTTACGAAATAAACTATGCTTTTACTTGTCTTTTACTTGGCCGACGCCTAAAATTCCTGACTTGGCAGTAACAATACAGGGCTACAATGTCCACAGGCTGGACTGGATATCCAAAAAAGGCGGTGGTTGCGCAATCTATATCAAAAACTCCCTGTCATGGCACCCTGTAGCAACTCCATCACTTTCTGCCTTGGCCCAGATTCTGCCAATAAAAATTGTCCTAGGACCCCACCATAAAGCCCTGACTATTATCTCCATATACATCCCACCCAGGGACCCTAAACATGGCTTCAATGATGTCCAAAACTTAATCAACTGTCATCCTCCTGAAGCTGAACTTATTCTACTAGGGGATTTCAACATAAACTGGTTAGCATTGGACGCCAGTGCCTATAAAGACTACATCTCAGCTGCTAACCTCACGTAAATGGTAAACTCCCCTGCTAGGATTAACTACAAGACTGGCACCAGTACCCTCCTGGATTGGGTCCTCACCACTCACCCAACAAGGAATTCTCGTATGACCGTTTTCCCAGACTCTCTCAGTGACCACTCCCCAGTCATATGTGCATGGTCCAACAAATTCCTCAAGCCCCCTCCCAAAATTATCACTAGCAGAGTTCTTCCTTGTGGAAAACTTCCACATCTCAAACAATACCTGCTTCTACAAGACTGGCTACCCATCTACGAAGCAACGGATGTTAACTTGGCTCTTGATCACTTCATCTCAATTTTCAACAAAGCCTGTGACCCCTTTGTCCATGCTAAAAGGCGCAACACAAAATCTCTCTCTAACCCATGGCTCACCGTGGCTCTTCTCTCACAGCTGAAACTAAGGGACCACCGGCAAACAACTGGACATCCAAAATTACAAACAAGCATGAAATGCTTGCACAAAAGCCATCCGGCTCACGAAATCCACCTATTACAAAGACGCTCTCACCAATATATAGGGAAATGGTCGTAATTTCTGGGACAATATCAAGGATCTCATGGGGAAGCAGCCAAAAACCCCTCTGCCATGTTAATGGTTGATGGATCCTCAACTCTTGACCCCAAGGTGATCGCAAACATCTTTAAAATGGCTTTTTCAGACCTTAGTGCTGTCCTACCCCATGACTTTTTCGAAAACAGGGCCTACTCCCCAAATACCTTAGCCTCACAGTCTAACCATTCCCTCTTCTACTTCAGGGAGGTAAGGCTGAATGAAGCTCACCGCTATATTACTGCAGCTATCTCTATATCTAGATCTAGTAGTGACACCCTGGAGCTTAAGCTTCTGTTGCTCACCCTCGATGAGATAATTCATCCATTAACAAAAATCCTAAACCTCTCCCTCAGCTGTGGAAAATTCCCGGACTTATGGAAAACAGCCACTGTGACACCTGTCCATAAAAGTGGGGATAAGATAAATCACTCAAATTATCACCCTATCTCCATACTGCCCCCACTCTCTAAGGCACTCAAGCGCATTGTGGCTGATCAACTTACCGACCACTTGGATAAATACAATATACCTTGTCCACAACAACATGGTTTCCGGAAAGGTCACAGCACCACCACAGCCCTTCTTGAGTTCACTGGAGCTTTGCACAAATCCCTAGACAATGGCCTTCTCACAAGGACTGTTTTCATCGACCTCTCCAAGGCCTTCGATACAGTACACTATGGACTACTAATTATCCAACTACTGAATGCTGGGCTATCACCTGACTCTTCTCTTTGATTTAAAAGCTACTTAGAAAACCGGTTGCAGAGAGTAAAAATTGCTGACACTCTTTCTGACACCCTGCCTGTTTGCTTGGGTGTCCCACAGGGATCCATACTGGGCCCCCTCCTTTTTAGCCTTTTCTTAAACTCCCTCCCTTACCACTGCTCTGAGAAGTTCATACTATATGTTGATGATGCTGTTGTATTCTCCACTAAAAAAGATCCTGCAACTCTTCAACTTGGTTTCAGTTCTGTAGATACATGTTTTTTTAATCATAAACTGGTCCTCAATGACAAGAAAACCAAATCCATGCTCTTCTGCAGCTCTCATAACCCACACAAGCTATACCACTTGGCTATCTCTACCACCTGGGGGGAACTAGATCAGGTGGGGTCCTTCAAATACTTAGGGATACAGCTTGACCCTAATCTCTCCTATGGATCTCATGTAGATAATGTAGCTAGAGCTACTAATACACGGCTTGGTCTCTTCTATAAATACAGACAACACCTCATGCCAGAAGCTTTGAAGGTTGCAGTCCTGAGCTCTGTGATCTCTGTAATAGACTATGGTCTCATCATTTATGGCTTGGCCACAACCACATCCCAAAGATGCCTCTCAACTGCCTTAAATAAGGCAAGTCGGCTCATCACTGGTGCTCACTGTCTCACCCACACATGTGACCTCTACACCCAGACCAGCTGGCTCCAACTATCAAACCACATAAAGATTCTCACCTGCCTTGCACCTTCTGGGGTATCAACTCTGTTACAACACCGAACCAACAAACAGTGCCTTCGGAGATCCACGCTACAGCTACTGAAAGTCCTCCACTGTCACACTTCACAGGGACAATGCTCTTTTGCTTATCAAGTGCCACTCTGGTTCAATGGTCTCAGCCCCACCATCTCCTCTGCCCCGAAAACTGGTATGTTTAAAACTAGGCTCCGGGACTATCTCACTACCAACAGCTCCTGTGACTGCCAACTTAACCTTGTTTCTCCAATTCCCTGCCTGCTCTATTTTTTCCCCCACCCCCACTGGATTTTACCCTCACATCTTGGTTTACCCAGTGCTGCACTTTTCACCCTCTGCCTACCCTACCTACATTCCTTCTTCTCCCATCCCCTTCCCCTCCCCTCTTCCCTCTCCCTATGACTCTGTCACTTCTTATCTCTTGTCTGTTTTCTTTGACAAATGCCACTGGCTGCCTTGCTTACAATGTTACCCTTGAATTGTATTAATCTGTAATCTGTTTGCAATGTCCACATTGTTGTAATGTCTGTCTTGATGTTCTCCATAATTTGTATTTCTCTGATGTGGAACCTTTGCAAAAGAGCCTTGGCTCAAATGTATTTGTAATCATAGACTTGATAAATAAAAATAAATAAATTACAGAGGTTGGGCTGTGTCCTTCATTTTGCATGCATCTTTAATCTGTTGTGGGACTGTTACTCTCCTGTGAACATCTTCCTGACTGTTCCTTTAGGAACCTTGGACATCCTAGACACCATTTCTGGCAGTCAGACAATTTATACTCCATGGCCCTAAAGGAGCTAGCAACTAAATGTAATCCACCTATCAATCATCTACAGTATTTCATGCTTCATGTAGTACTGGCAAGGTACTGAAAGGAAATGGAAGCATGCATTTGGGTGCCAATATTTAACAAATTGTAGCAAGAGCTACTACAGCAGCAGCCAACGTCCGGTGTTACACATCACTGTTCCATCCCTCCTTATTCTGTTGGGAATGTTACAGAGTTTTTGAAAAAGTCCCCTCACCTCAGTAAAAGCTGTATCCTCTTACTTGCTGATTCAGTCAGTACAGTATTCAGTTTGGAATGTCACAGTATTTCAATGGGACTCTCTCCTCAGTGAAAGCTGAATCCCCTGGCCTGCTGATTCAGTAAGTATTCAATTTAGAATGGCACAGAGTGGTTTCAAGGCCCTCCCCATTATTCCATTGGGAATGTTACAGATTATTTCAAAGGGCCCCTCCTACCTTATTCTGTTGAGAATGTCACATTGTTTCAATGAGACCTACCTCCTTAGTGAAAGCTGTATAACCTAGTCTGTTGATTAATTAAGCACTAATCTGGGAATGTCACAGAGTGTTTCCAAAGACCCTTCCCTCTATATTCAATTTGGAATTTCACAGAGCATTTCAAAGGGCCCTCTCACCTCAGTGAAAGATGTATCCCAGACCTGCTGATTCATTAAGTATTCCATTTGGACTTTCACAGACTGTTTGAAAGGGCTCACTTTCTTCTATGAAAGCTGTATCACCTGACCTGCTGATTTATTAAGTATTCGGTTGGGACTTTCATAGACTATTTGAAAGGGCCCCCCTGTCTTCAGTGTAACCTGCATCACCTGGCCTGCTGATTTGTTAAGTATTCATTTGGGAAGGGCACAGTGTTTCCATGGATCCACTTCCCTCCTTGTTCTCTTGGGAATGTCACAAAGTGTTGCAAAGGGTCCCTATCCTCAGTCAAAACTGTATCCTCTGCCCTGCTGATTCATTAAGTAAAAGGTGCTGCCCATGCACAGAAGGTGCTGTAAATTTAGGCTGTGAAGTATAAATTCATAATTCTAAGTTGCTTAATGAAAAACAAACTTTGTACAAGTACATATGGTGGTTTCCACAGTATTCTGAGCTTTTAACACCATGTTTGATGAAGTGTCCCTTACTATATAGGTCACTTTCCCTCATTGTACCTCATTTTGTGTGCCTCCGCCCCTCATTTCAGTAGCAAATGGTTTAAAGTTATGCACTTCTCCTTATTTGAAGCTGTATCACCTGGCCTGCAGAATCATTAGTATTCAGTTGGGAATGGCACAAAGTGCTTTCAAAGGACCCAGAACTTATTCCATTAGGAATAACATGGACTGTTTCAAAGGGCCTACTCTTCTTAGACATTAATATATGGTTACAAAGTGTGTACTGGGGTGTTTATTGACCTAGGTGACCTATTAATTGGTGCATCTTCACACTGTTGTCCTCAGACCATGCTCAAGGGTAACACATGTGCGGTACAAACACTAAACTGAACAACAACATTTGCAGGCCACCACAGGAACTTCTGTGTTCAAAAAAATTCCAATGTGGAACAGAATAAATAAAAACCTGACACCACATGTCCGATGACTGGTACCATGGCACAACATCTTTGAAACTGGTGATGGTTACTTGGTTACCATTGTAGCAAAAATAGTGGACACAGTAGAGTAGGGGGATGCATTACAAAGAATATGAACACATTAAGGACCTTGGTTGAGAAATGTAAGCTTACATTTAACATGGGGGTGTTCAAAGTATTATGGCTAGAAGTGATGAATCTGGGTCACATATGCTCCTTGTGTAGTGCAACAGTGAACAGCTCAACCAAAGAAAATGATTTAGGGGTAAATGTGGACCATACATTAAAGCCAGACAGGTAGTGTTCTGTCGCAATCAAGAAAGCTAATGCAATGCTGGGATTTATTAGGAGGTGGACAAGGAGTACTGTGTCCATTTCTAGTCACTGCATAGTAGTTTAGGAGTCAAGAGGTACTATATGAGGACAGATTGGAAATAATCAAATTACTTAGCCTAGGAAATAAAAGGTTGAGAGAGGACACGATTATTGATCACAGTTTTCCAAATACTAAATGGGATAGACAGGATGGAGTATACACAGATGTTTGAGCTGGTGTGTGCAAGCAAAACTAGAAAGAAATGCCCTCAACTGGGGGGGGGGGTGCAGAATTAGAGGAATATTAGACAGCAATACTTATAGAAAGGGTGGTTAACATGTGGTGTGCCTGCACATTGAGGTTGTGGTAGCTAACACTTTTCAGAATTCTAAAGTACTACTACTGTAGACAGATTCCTAATGGTGTATGGCATTGAGGATAATGCAGCGTGAGCAGGGTAACATTCTAGCTGTTAAGTTTGGATATTTTTTTCAATGTAAATTTTAATTGTAAAGTCAATTAATTAGCCAATACAATACAGAATTCTTTCAATTTCAAAACAAAAAAATATATACACAAATAATCAATTATTATTTTAAACCCTTCCACTCCCCCCATCACAGTAATGTGTTATTAACTGTGTCTCTGTAAATCCCATATAGCTAAACAACAGTGGCTGTGGGTATAAATCATATTTACATACGTTCTTCCTAAAGTTAACACATTTCTTTAAACAGGTTTTCTTTGTTGGAATGGGAAATCCACTTCTCAAATTTTCATATTAGGAGGAATGTTATCCTGGATCTCATTCAATGATGTACCCTGTGTATCATCTAATCTTGGGTCTGTTATGTAAATTAATTATTCATGTTTGAGTGTTTCAATAAAATTATTCCACCATTAATAATAATCAAATTCTGGTAGGTTTGCTGCCTTCCAGTTTTCCAAAATTAAATGTTTGAATGCTATAGTAGCTAAGACAAAAATTACTCTAGAAGATGCTATTTTTATGTGATTATAAATATTATTAAATAGATACTTATCTATTTCAAAGAGGATATCTATTCCCAACACAGATAATAAAGTATGTTTTAGCTTATCCCATCACAGACTTATTTCTGGGCATGTCCATAAACAGTGAATTAGAGTTCCTCTATTACCACAACCATGTCAGCAATTATCTGAGTATTCTGGGTTAATTTTGGAAATCTGAACTGGGGTCATATAAGCTCTGTTCATTAATTTTGTCTGAATTGGTTTGTTTTTTGCTGATACATGGAGTTTATTATTTTGTTTTCTTAAGTACTCTCAGTATTGATGGGTTAGGCCAACACCAGCCTCGGCATTCCACCTCAAATTTAGTTTACTGAAATTCCGTTTTGTTCCATCTAACAAAATATGATAACATTTTGCTAATAGCTTGTCAGTTCCTTTTTGTCAAAGTTTGTTTTGTTCGTTTATTAGTACTGAAAGCTTATGTGTACTTTTATTAGCTAAATTTCAAAAAATGAAAAAATTATTTATCAAAGTGAGATGTCGAAGCTGATTCCAACCCCTCCCCCGACACATTCCAGAGAAGTGGGACTACAGTGGGACACTGTTATCCATTAAAATGTGTTTCCATGTCCATATATTATTGTTTTATAATATTTTGAAGTTAAAATCTGATTGTTCTCCCCAAATCCTTCTATTGTATTTAATTGGTAAATATAACCATGGTATTTGTAATTTTACTTGGTTATTTATGTATTTTCGCATCAACTGAAACCATGAGCTTAAAAATGGTCCCTTTGTTTATGTAACCCAATATCTAAGAAGATATTTTGTATATCATAATGTTTATCAGCAGGAAACAACATAGCCTGATATAACTGTTTCTCTTCTAGGAGGAAGGACCATCGTTAATAAGTAGCTATAATGTTAGTCTCCATATAATTGAGTGGATGTGGACTTCCCATTCCCCCTTATTCCCCAGGGGTAATTATAGTATTCCAGGGTATACAGGGTTCCCCCTCTCCACAAAAATTTGCTAAAAATACATTTCATATCTTGAAACTACTTTATGTTTGGTGCACCCAGGATATTCTTAAGTAAGTAAGTAAAATTTTATTTATATTAAGTGTCCTTCCCAAGCTCAGGGCGCTTTTACAATAAGTCAGATCAGTAAAATCACATTTTAAAACAATAAGTCAGACAATCATACACTGCACTTAATTATTATGTACCAGGAAAAGAATAAAAATAAAATGTGGCATAACCATCATCTTTATAGTGTCACTCTTTCTCCAAAGTGACAACGTCAGATTCTTCCAATTTTCCAGCAGTGAGGACATTTTCTCCTTTGCATTATCAAAGTTAATTTTAATATTTTGCTTTTGATCTGTGGTTAACTGGATACATAAATATCTTTGGAATTTTGTATCTTAAAATTATTTTTAAACTTATTTAATTGTGAAACTTTACCTCTAGATAATTTCATAATTATAGATGTGTTTTTATTTAACTGATACATTTGTTATTGTTGAAAAAGCTTTGAAAGATGAATTTATATTTTTAAGAATTAATGAAATATCATCAACAAACACACTCAATTTTGTATGGGTTTGTTTAAAGTTAAAACCCTTTATTCATTTTTCATTCATAAGCAATGCTAGTATGAATAAAGTTGGAGACAGGGGACTCCCCTGTCTCACTCCATTCAACATCTTAAATTTGTCTGTTAGATATCTGTTAATTTGGAACCTTACTAAGGTTTTTTGTAGAGTTTTTTAATTAGTAAGATAATTTAGGGTGGGATTCCCCATTTCTGTAAAATTAGGTAAATATATTCTCTATTTACCAGATTGAAAGCTTTGCTTGCATTGATTGCGACTGCATAATGTTTCATTTTTTAATTGTTCCTCTCTATTTATTAGATGAATAATTGTCTGCATTTTTTTATTTATTTGGTATAATTTTCTCCCTTTAACAAATCCATATTGATTCTTATTTATGTAAGTATCCATATGTATTTGTAATTTATTATTTATGATTTTTGCTTTAAGTTTATAGTCGACATTTAATAGTGCTATTGGTCTATAGCTTTCAGTTGAGTCCCTTGGTTTTCCTCTCTGTGGAGTAATATGACTTTAGTTATTTGCATTGATGGTGGAATATCATTATCTACATTTTCATTTAATAACTCATCTCTCATTAATGCTATCCATTGGGTCAATTTGTTAGTAAACATTTGGTAAAACTCACTGGTTAAACCATCCAACCCCAGGTGATTTCCTTCTTGGTAGTGATGTAATGGTATCTATAATTTCTTGGTGGGTAACTGGGATGTAATCAAATGGATTAGTTGTTAAATTTGGTTTTGCTATATAATTTTTCCATATCATCTTTATTTGGAATAAAGTCATTATGGTATTTTTTTATAGGTGTTACAAAAACTTCTTACAATTCCCTCATCTGTAGTTTGTGATATCCCATTATCATCTATAATCTTTAAAATTGTATTCTTTCATTTTTCTGATTTTAATAAATTTGCAAGTAGTCTCCCAGACTTATCTGTATGGTACTATCTATATTTTTTTTAATAAATTATGGTGATTTGTTTCTTACTGGATTATTTCTTTTTTTTACTGCATACCACTCTGAGTTATATTTATTATAATCAGTCAATACTAGTTTATCTAGTTGTTGCAACCTTTTATTAATATCTTCCATCTCTTTATTCTTGATTTTATTTATTTTAATTTGGTATCATATAGTTACTCCACTTATGGTTGCTTTAAAAGTATCCCATAAGGTTAATACCATATATTGACTTGAGTAACTATAGCACCAAAATTCCTGGATGGAACTTCATACAAGTTGTACCAAGTTAAGATCTTTCAGTAATTCATTGTTCAATGACAATGTTTTTGTATATTTCCTATCTTTATTTGAAAGGTTTATTTCTATTAAAATCATAGCATGATCTGATAAACAAATAGATTTTATCTCTGATAGATTTATAAAATGAATCAAGTTTTTTATTATAAAAAATCAATTCTTTATTTAGTTATTTATTAGAATTTCAGATAAATACCTTTGAGCCAATGGCTCTTTTACAAAGGTTCCATGTCATTCTAGTAAGATTTTTTTTTCTTTTTTATCAAAAGAGAGTCTAGCCATATTGGTCCTTGGACAACACCTTCCAGCGTCTCCTCATTTTTTATCAAAATGGGTATAAACTTGCTCTAAAGGATTTCTATATCTCCATATGTTGACCAAATCTTCTAGTTCTATAAAGGCATTCAGGTTGTTTTGCTATATTAAGGTTTCATTTTGTTTTGGACTGCTGTCTTGTCTTGTTTTGGGTTACTAAAGGCATTAAAGTCCCCTGCTAAGATAATAGTATTTGCTTGCAGATTCTACTGTATAAGCCTTCTGTTATTTTGGCTAAAAACTGTGTATTTTTCAATGGGTGCATGTATGGAACCAAAAACCATATTCATACCTTGTACTATAACTTTCAATAAAATAATACTTACCTTGCTGTCAGTGAATCAGTCCAATGTTTTCACATTACTGCCTGTTTTGAAAATGATTGCCACCCCCTGCTTTTTCTAGTGCCAGTATTATATTGCACACATTCAATCCAATTCCTTTTTAATTATTTATTTTTTGTCCAACTGTGTTTCCTGGATACATCTTACTGGAGCATTAGCTTTCTTAAACTAAGTAAGTGGTCTCAATATTTTAATAGGGGAGTTTGCCCCATTAACATTCATAGAAATCAGTTTTACCTTCATTGATTCAGTTTTTTTTTCCCTAGTAGATACAATTTCCCTGTAATAGAATCAAACTTTAAAGATTTAATTTTATATACGTACTTATCCTTGTGACATAAATACATTTTTTCTTACCCTTATATGTTTCTTGTATCTGTTCTGTCCAAATCCTAATACCCCACTTGCAAATACATTTCCTCCCCTTTATCAAGCATGCAGTTGTTTCTTCATTACGTGGGTTATTTGATCCACAGTTTACACAGGTAAATTTATACACCTTTATTTGAAATAATATAAAAATTAAAACAAAAAAGCATCTTAAGAATAATCCCATTCATTGAATCTGGTCAAGAAAATCCCTGCCCCCCACTCCCCTACCCTTTCCAGATTTTTACCTTTTAACATTTTAAACTACTCATGAAATGCTGACAATCCAGTTTTTCTTTAATTAATTCAGCTTTACAGTTAAGTCTGGTCTTTTGTTCCCATTATTGCACAAAGTTAGGAATTTTAGTTTTCAGATCGATCAAGACTTCTTGTAAACTTCATATACATGATTTCTGTCATCAGTAATGTCTTTTAGCTTTGCTGGGAAAATCATTGTTGCCCTATACCCCAAAGACCACAGTTTACTTCTTAGGTGATCAAATTTCTTTCTGGCTTATATAATTTCATGTGGTAAATCACTGTAAACCAGAATATTAGACCCCAGTAAACTTATTGTTTTTTTTCGTACACAGAAGCCATTAATTTTTCTATATCTCCTGATTTGAGAAAATGCAAAATTACAGATCTTGGTAGGGCTGCATCGCTAAGTTTTGATCTTAACCTTCAGTGGATTCTATCAATCTCTAAGTCCATATTCAATGGGTCTGTTTCCACAAAAGCAGCTGTGATCATTTTGAATAATTCTTGTAGTGTTGTGGTTGTATCCCAGGCTTCCAGAAGGCCAGAAATATGTATATTATTCCTTCTAGCCCTTGATTCTTGATCAGTGAATTTTTCTTTTAATTCCATATTAGCATTCTCCAGGTTTTTAATTTGCCAAGCAATATGTAAGGTTTAATCAGTTAAAGCAGTTAGTTGTTGTTTAATTTGGCCCATAACTTGTTTCAATGGTTCATTATCTTTTACTAGCTCCTTTGTCAAAGTAAAGTAATGCTCAATTTTATTCTGATGAATTAGCATTGCATCAAGTTGGTCAGAAATTGTACTGATTTTTGTAAATAGATGCTTAGCCCATTGTGGGAAGTGGGGTTCATCTTCCTTTTCTTCCCCTGCAGAGTCTGGCAATTGTTCTTCCTCAGAAAACAAAAACAAAAACCAAAAAACAACTGCAGTGAGTATTCAGATTGTACGCCCTGAACAATTGCCAAAGTTTTAACCTCAGTGGACATCAAGGTAACACATTCTCTCCACTGCATTTTTTATTTCTTGTGTTTTCATTTTCTGCTGTATTATCAAAAGGGGTGCTTACATGTAGTGTCATTATTTCTGGTACCAAGTTTTGTGAAATGGTTACAATCATATTAGCATTAAGAAATGTAAGATTTGTTCTTACCCCATCCTCCTGAGATTGTATTGAGTCAGACTGTGTATCAGCGAAGTCTTGAGGGGCAGCAGTTCCTTGTGGTTGATTCAGCACATCCAATTCTGCCTGACAATTCTGACTCTCATTGTGTCTGTCAACATCATTTGTAAAATCTACCGCAGGGTTGGTGCTGGCCTTCTGGATGATGGTCAATTCATTAGACATTGAGGCTTCAGTTAAATCTGTTTGGAATTCAGCTACGAGTTCTTCATTGTCAAGTAACAGTTTTAATGTTTCTTGTACTGAGGGGTTTTTCTCATTCTCCACTGTTTTTTTCCGATGGGGGCTTTCCAGCACAGACATTCTCTGCTTCAAGCTGGGCCCAGCTACTAGTTGCTTGAATTTTGTTTGAAGCATCAACCGTGATTACAGTTGCTCAGGGCATTTCAGCACAGCCAAAGGCTATTGTGAGCTGGGCCCCTGTTGGTTCATGCAGAGCCGTATTGGGTATTTCTGCCAAGGTATTTTGTTTAGTCTCTCTTAGTTTGTCATTTAACTGAAACAGTGGAAAAATTAGAACAGCAGCTCTGTTACCTGGAATATTACTTATCGCAAGAAAGTTCACTTCAAGGGCACGAGCAGCAGTTTTTGATTTGTTTGTGGTCGCTTCTGCTTTTCTTGTAGTCATGGCAGGGATTTTGTAACTTTAAGGTTTGGTTCTGGTTAAGTTTTTCTTCATTTCCCTTCTAGAAGACTTAATGCCAAAAGCAGAATACAGTTTGCAATTCTTTTTCTCCTCAATGTTACTTTCCATTCTAAAGTCAGCGTTCACCTCTTTTGTCAGCTGGATAGGGCTGGGTGGCAGGGGTCCTGACAGAGAGCTGGTAGCATCTGCCTACATGGCTTGCTGCAACAGGGCCATGTTGCACCTCCCTCCTCATGGGCATGTTTCCCTTTTGGATCCTGCTAGGAATGAGCTCTTAAGCTTGGATATGTGTCCATTCTCAAGTTAATCATGATCACTGCTGTGCATCAGGAGGGGTGGACATGATGAATCATGAATCTCTTCCATCACCACAATACCATGTTACTATGTCACAGGTTTTTATTAATGAATCATATAGTGAAATAGTGAAACATCTCCAAGGAAGTCTGCCATTCTGCATTGTTAAAGGGACTGTGGACACCAACACATACACACACACATACAGCAGCTGGAATGGAATGAGGCAATACTTGCAGGAGTTTAAATTTAAAATATTGTGCTCTTGATCATAGAGCTCATTTACATGGAAACTAGATCATTGTTTCTCAGAGCTGATCAGCTCCTAATATTTACTTTGCTGTCTAATGTCATAATCCCTGCATGTGACATCATGGACCACAGTTTGTGATGTCACATGGAGGGATTATGAATAATCTCAGCTAGACAATAATCATCAAGATCACACAGACAATGAGTGAATCCCTTGTTTAATACAACTGTCTGCAATACATCTTCTTGGAATGCTATTATGTTGTTATGCTATTTTGTTGTTGCTGTTGAGTTCAACTGATGTCAGCTTATTCACTTTTGTTCTTTTCCTCCAGTCCTTTCATCTGCAACTCCAATGGATGGCATCCCCCCCCCAGCTCCAGGACTGGCAATCTCAAGGACTGACTGGTTACCCACCTCTTCTTATCCATGAACACTGAGTAGTGGGTTGTCTTCTCTTTCAGTCATGCATGAACCTGCAGGGGTTGCCAGCATCAGCTATGGCTGGCTTGTGATTTTTTTGACTCCATATTTTTCTCCATTGGAGGGTGGCAAAGTGCAGTGACACACATGCATGCATATGGAGGTACGCATTCATATTGGGTGTCTGTTGGCTGCCACTCCCCCTGTAATGAGTGTCTCCTACACTGCCACCTGGTTTCCACCAAGTGGTAATCAGTGAATATAACATGGAATCCCCCCTCCATGAGGAAGGAGACCTGTCCATATGAGGATAACTCCCCCCTTCCTCCCATGTCCAGCCCCAAAGGACCCAAGTGTGTTTCCAGTCCTGGGTCTCTGGCATAGCAAGGGGTAGCACTACTACTGCACTTTTGGACTGGCTGGGATTTCTTTTTTCCAGTTGGTTATCAAAGATCATCTTTAAGAAACACAGTCATAACTCTCTTCAAACCAAAATGTGTGTGCAAATTGTTTCCAAAAGTGGGAAAGATTTCCAAACATGAGCCTGTCATAGTAGTGATTTAGCAATAATGTTTGGGGCAGTTGACCACTGGGAGCAGGCAAATTGTGTTCAAACATTTGCAAAAAGCAAAAAAAAAAGGGTCCCCTCTTATAGAGTGTAATAAAATGATTATTAAACTAATTTTGTAAACCTTCATTACCATTTTATATATCACACAGTAGGTCTCAGTATATACTGAAAGGAGGCAGTATAGCTTAGTAGTTAAGGGCACTGAGGTGCAAACCTGGAGACCTGGGTTTGAATTCCATTAGCGCCCCCACTTGCATACTGTGTGACCCTGAGCAAGTCACTTAACTTCCTTGTGCTCCCAGGTCACACCTGGAAAAAAGCTCTTATTTAGAGTGCCTTTTCTGGTTAAGCAATTTCCCCTTTCCCTTTCCTTTGCATACTGCTTCCCCAGTCAACTCACTGACCACAAGTTTTGCTTTTTAAAGTACAATCTTAAAAAATCGTGTTCCTGCAGGCCATATGGAAACTCGAGAAAATGTTTTATAGTATTGACCAACCATTCAAAAGGAAGAAAAGCTACCAGATCAAATCACATAAAGAATAATATTATAGACATAGACCTGATGGACCTAGCATTCATTCTGACCTTAAATAACTTACTATGTAGTTTAAAATAGTCATGGCATTGTTACTGGAAGATGTGTTGAAGAGAAGTTAAATTTATTTAAAGAAAAAGTACTTAGCAAGGATGTATAGCCTAAGGAATTAAGGTTTGTGGTCTTTAAATTCCCCTACAATCATTCAGTTTGCTTTTTTCTTTACATACCTTTTCAGCATTTTATTTGTATTTTGTCAACTACTACTA
Organism: Neoceratodus forsteri; assembly: GCA_016271365.2. Lineage (NCBI taxonomy): Eukaryota > Metazoa > Chordata > Ceratodontiformes > Ceratodontidae > Neoceratodus > Neoceratodus forsteri. The sequence continues at coordinate 1,292,264,973 of CM028130.1, forward strand.
AAAAAGGATCCAAATGAATCCTTGTGTTATGAAATCAGAAACTATTTACTAGCAAGGCTGGCAGTGTATTTCAATGGGAAACTGCAAAATTGTCAGATTCTTATGGAGAAGTATCACTTTCTATCACCAAAATATTAAATATTTAATCAAAATATTAGATTTTTGATAACCTGTGATCTTTTGTTATGATGCAGCAGGTGACATCTTTTGAATAATCAGATTTTCCTTATGAAGAATAAAAGCAAATTCAATTATTGTTTTAAAAAAATGTAAAATCATTGAGATGGACCAGAGCAGAGCAAACTAATAAAAGGCAACTTTTGTTTCTGAAAGGAACACATATTTATTTTTAAAAAGATGAACAAATATATTTAGTTTTTCATTCAACGATGTTGGGCTCTAAGGAGCAGCCTTTATGCAAAGTACAAAACAAAAGGTGAGCAACAGGCCAGGTGGTCAAGAGTAAGGAGCTCACACACACAGCTTTTCCATCAATAAATCTCAGCTTTTATTACAATATGAAAGCAGATGACAAAATAAAAAAAAAACACCTTACTCCAGTGCAACAGTCAGCCACACTAACTCCAGCACTTCAACACAAGGCTTCCTCAGGGGGCATGGTTCTGGTACCCCAATGTGCAATTTATACAAAAAATATATATATACATAAAAATGTGACAATAAATTAGTAACCCAGCCTCACCAATCAGATATTATTAAAGTCAAAAATCAATACTTGAATTCTCTAATACATAAGAAAACATTCAAGAAATATAGATAATTTAAAAAACTGCCTGCCAATAGATAATTCAATATTGAAAACAATATTAAAGTGCATACAATGTTCAAAATACATCCTAGTAGGAGCTCACAGGATTAACTAGAGTCAGTTCAACAGCATTTTGGACCATAATTTTAACATGCAGGTTTATAAGCATATAATGCATACCTGGGGTGCACTGTGAGGTATGAGGCTGCAGGCTGAATGTCCTCACAGCACCCCAGGCAAAGATTAAATACTTAAAAACCCGCACCGTGGAGTGGGTTATTACACTTATAATATGGGTGACACAGGAAAATGTCATGTAGGTGACTAAAACCACTGTCTTTACTGTGTAAAGTCAAAAATAAGACACTGTATCCTGCCTTGTGGAAAATAGTCCCTTCAGAAACCAACATACTGCAAGCTTGTTCTCCACACACAATTGTACAGTGCACCATTCTGATGTGGTCTGTCACTGTTCTGCTTCATCAAAGACATCGCTACTGTTATAACACCTGTGCAAAGGTTGCCCCCCCCACATAGCAGTATGTCATCACCTGCAATATCTGTGGTCCTGTTTCTGCTTCGCGGCAGTTCTGAACTGCTTGGCAGTCTGTTTCCATGGTGCTGTATGCTGCTACTGCTGCTGTACAGTTTTCTCCGATACCCATGCCTGTCGCAAGGACTGCACATCCAGTCATTCACTCACCATTCAGTGACAGCAGAGAGAGACACACAGTACTGTGCAGGATACCATCATGCTCTCACTTAACATACTGCCACTGACCCCAAGGATTGCCCAGTCGCACAGTCACTCACCTTTCACTGACTGCAAGCAGAGACATACGCAGGATATGGGTGACTGCTGTGTATCACAGCATGCACCACTCCATTTGCCTAGTGGCTGGCTGAAGGCTTTATGGACTACCTGTACTGTGGCACTCAATTTGGTGATAACAGGAACATCTGTGCTGTTGATCGCTGGGCTCCATGCTTACTCATTTCATGTTTCAGAGACAGAGCTTGTCTATGACATAGCAGGGCAGACATCCAGTAGTACTACTACACTGTCTGTATACAGTGTGACTAGCACATCTGATACCCTGACCATCACTGCCACGGATCACAAAGTGAATTATATACATTTATGATTCTTGTGGTGTCTGCCGCTTGTACTATAAGATGGATGTCCTCTGTAGATTGCATGTGTCACTGACCCAAAACATGTGGCTGGGGGGACCCATGCTGCACCCAACTGCTGCTTCCACACACACCGTCTGTCCCCCCCTCTTGTCACCAAATAGTACAACATGGTACTGCCACTCTCAGACATGGGGCTTGCATAGTAGGGGACAGCTGTGCTACCGTATGTGTGCACAGTACTTCTCTTACAAGTGCTTCACAGACCAGCAATGATGGACATGGCACACTGACTGTGGAGCACAGTCTTCTCAGCCTTCTAATATGCATGTGCAATGTGGATTCCATGTGTTGCCGACAGACAGATGACTTGGGGGGCAGTCGTCTTGAGGGATCCCAACCTCCTACTTCTAGACACATTGTATGTGTTGGCTGTTGGGATTGGGTGCTTCATGGACCACCACTGTCAGACTGACAGTCACACAGCTACCCCTGTGGCAGAGCACATCTCTTTCTCAGCCTTCCAATGTGCATGTACAATGTGCATTACATGTAACACTGACAGGTGACAGATGGATGGCGGGGGGTCGAGGTCTCTTCTTGGGGGGATCTCCAAATAGTACTTCTACAGTCATCGTGTGTGTTGCCTGCTGTTTTTGGATACTTGCAAGTGACACTGAACAACAGGCAGGATGATCGTGAGCGACACACAGAGAGGCAGGATGATCTGCAGCAACAGACAGATTGCTACGAAAGGGTCTGTTATTATGTGCTTACTGTGTGTATATGTCGGGAATGATATGAAGAGTAGGACATGCTGATATAAAAACACTGTTCTAGGACACGCTCATATAAAAACACTGTTCACTGTGTGTAATGCAGAATGGGACAGGATGCAACTCATTCACTTTAGCAGGGTCTGTTAGTGACCGAGATAAAAACAAAGGGGAACAACATCACACTTCAATTTTACAATTCAGCATCTCATTAACTTATTGTAAATCATTTTCCATTAATATAAACAGGAGGACACAGTAGCAGACTATGAGAAGGCACCTCACCATCACTTTCTTTAAGTAGTACTTTAAAATGTCTTAGTTTATCAGAAAATAATCTTTATTGCCGCTTTTCCTAATTTTGTAATTATTTTTAAACTGAGTGGTCCGCGCTAGTGCAGCTGGCCACCAGAAGCATATCCCTACCAGGAACACATATCTGGTACAAACGCATTGCTGATGTTGCTGAAATTCAAGAATGCATGGGACAGACATAAGGCAATTTTTGTGGGGGGTAGGAAGAAATAGGCTGTTTGTTAAATAGGATCTGCAGCTTATCTTCTAGGTAGGGAAATGGACAGACTAGGTGGGCCAAGCTGTCCTTATCTGCCATCAAAGACTATGTTTCTATTACACTTTTTGCTATACATATTGAAAAATATCATGCAATCCAGTATAGTGTTTCATGTATAATCACAGTTTGTGTTTCTTTACATAAAACTAGCACTGATAATGGTGCTAAATACATCTGATAAATGGAGCCGAGATCACGCGTATGCAATCTCAGCTCCATTTTTCAAATATATTTAGCAGCACTATCAGTGCTCGGTTTCTGTAAAGAAACAAAAACTGTGATTATACATAAAACACTATACTGGATTACATGATTATTATAATATGCATGGCATAAAGTTTAACTTTGACACTGCATTCTGTACCAAACATGTGTTCCTGGAGGGGATATGCTTCCAGTGGCTGGCTGAACTAGCATGGACTGCTCAGTCCAAAAAAAATGTTACAAAATTAGGAAAAATAGATAATGAAGATTATTTTTTTTATATACTAAAGCATTCTAAAGTACTAGTTTAACAAGTGTATGTCTAGAGGCAGAAACCAAAGGGCACAGCTGACAGCGTCCCTTTAACAGAATCTCCTGCTTCCCTTCGCAGTGGCATTTTGAAGTGCTGTATCTGTGCCATGTTCCGCTGGTGCAAGAAATAGTGCCCCTGCAGTGGACTGTTCTGGAATTATCTGAAACGCCAAAATGAAAGCATTCCAGGGTGCGACTCTGGTAGCTTGTTTTCAGAGCTATCACAAAAATTACTGCAGGCTCCACCCACTGCATCCGTAAAATGAGAGAAAAAGTAAACCAGAAAATTATAGACCTATCTCACTGATCTCAGCTGTCAGTAAAATCTTATAATTCATTATTAAGGTACATGTACAGCTAGTATCAAAGGTGGAATTGCATGACTTCAACAGATCTAGACTGTGATTACCAAACCTCATCTCCTTCTATAAGAAAATGAGTGAGTCACCAGATAGAGATGTACTAGTGGATGTCTTGTTCATGGATTTCAGCAAGGCATTTGATACTGTCCCATACTTGGTGATGATAAATATTCTCAGATCTCTAAATATTAATAATCTCATCATTAACTGGATACAACATTGGTAAATGGAGAGAAACCAAGCTGTCCACATCAACACACATCTGTCACGTAAAGGTTGGGTTACTAACGTTGTCACACAAGGTTCAGTGCTGGGGCCAGCATTATTTTCAGTATATACTGGATTATGGATATACTGATTTGTATAAATAACTGGATTCATACAACAGTGGATGTATGCCAAACTGGAATGAAGAGTTGTAAAGGAAGATAACACAGTATCCTTAGAAAGACTGATAGTACCTACCTTTATAGGCTAATCATAATGATATGCATTTTAATCCCATCAAGTACATAGTATTTCATTTGGGTAACAGCAATGTAGAAATAAAGTCCTCACTGGATGCAAATGTTTTGTTTTTAGCAAGAATACTACTGAAAAAGACCTGGGAGGTATGACTGAAAATAGTCTTAAAGATGGTGCTCATTGGGGTCTATTCACTAATGGGCTGGACTTATGCATGAAATGCACATAATCTGCCTGTGCTGCTCTGCACCCCCACAGAGGTGTGTGCTGATCGGCATTCATAGCTGCCAGCCACCTGTATATGCCCCCACACACTTGGCATGCACCCGCATGTTGGAGGATCATGGCAGTGCAGGGGAGGAGTGCAGGATGCTGGTGGGCATTCAATAGGATGCCTAGCCCATATCCCATAGTGGATCCCCATCTGCACATCGGCAGGGGGTCCTGGCATGGTGTGCACCATCCAGTAACTAAACAATGGGAGTGTGCCTGAATGGCCACACCCTGCCCTACCAGTTGAGAACAGAGGAAAATTAAGGTGATATATTGCTTATGTTTAGAATAATTAAAGGTCAGGATCTAATGGAAGAGCTTAGCCAAGATTTTCTTTTTTTTTTGGGTACGGACCCCCAATACTCCAGTCGGAGGTCAGCCCAGTGCCCTGCCTGCTGTACCCACATGCCCAGGCTTACCTCTTTGGGTGGGGCCACTGGGAGGCCTCCCCCTCCCAATGGTCACTATTGCCAAGCCCTGGCTTACCCCCAGGGTGGGCCACAAGAGAGGGACCCTCACGGGTGGCAGTGGGGACGGTGGTGAAGCAGGGAGTCATGTCCAGGGGCTGGCTTTTACATACATGTTGGAGCCCTGGGAGCAGGGATGTGCAATGACAACCAGTGTCTACCCTGCCCCCGTAAGTGTTGGCGCTGGCAGTAGCAGCAGTACCCCCGGCCTCTGCCAGGGTCCAGGAAGCAGTGAACACTGTTCCCCTCTTTCCCCCATAGAAGGAGAGCAGTCCCAGGATGCCTTATCCTTCTCCCCGGCCAGCCCTCTGACTACCAGTTCTGTTCCTGAGCCCAGGTTGTCAGCATTGCAGGCAAAAATCCAACTGCTGCACCGGCGGGCCTACTGACCTAAACCAAGATTAATGAACATCATACTAGAAGTCATCCTTAACAACTACATAGAAATCATGCAAAAGCAGTTAGGATAGAATATTTTTATACCCAAAAGATTGTTGGAAATAGGAACAGTTTACCACCCTTATTTGCGGAATGTAAGTTTTAAGTGCAATTGAGATGAGTACATGGGAATGGGTAACTTTACTAAATACTACTGTTGAGCAATGAGGAAATGGTCAGGATGAGCTTCTGCCTTCTTCCATAGAGAATTTTCTCCAGGGCACATCGCAGGTGGCTACTCCATCCTGTCCCTGTTTCCCTCACCCAGAAACCACCTCTCTGATCTGGCATGCCCCCATATCCCCCATGGATTGCCCCCCCTCCTGTGGCAAAGCCAAGAAGGGGAGGACCATTCTTACTCCCACGTGGAGACCCAGCATTCGGATTCGCAGGCTCGGTAAGCCAGTGGCAGTGTGGAGTGAGGGTGGACAGGCAGGACTTCATGGGGCCTATAACTGCCATTTTCCATTTTCTCTGCTGGTTTCCCTCTTGTGGCATCATACAAGTGCATGCATGTGGAGGCGTGCACACGCTGCATGACCATGGCCCCTCCCATCACTGCCACTGGTGCTACTTTAGAGCCTCCACCCCGTGGCAGCCAAGGGCTGAGCTGACAAACCTTCCCACCCCGGTAGAGGAGAGCTGTCCTCCAGATGCTGAATCCTCTCTTTCCCCCATGGCTGACCCCCGGCAACCTGAATTTGCTCCTGACCCCGAGTCACCTGCATGGTAAGATGTAAGGCGCTAGGCACCTCATCCCTCTACACCACTGGGCCAGCCTCTCTTGCCTTCAGTCAATACTAAAGCCTTAGTATTGGTTTTAGTATGATGTTCATACTCATGCAAACATTAAAAAAGCAGAATATCACCATAAAATAAGAGGCTTTTATATAATGGGACAGCAGCTTGTTATTGCCTTTAACAGTTCAGCAACTTTTCACCTTTTTTTTACTGAAGTTTTTGATTAATAAATGGGTTTAAGTTTATTTTTATATATATAAAAATGGTGTAATGTATGTCTCTGGGGAAACCTTGTGTATAATGTAAAAGACACTGTTAGGGAGTTTAACTTGAATAATTGGCAACAGGCTGACAAAGAAACTGAAGCAGATAGCACAGTGAATATTCAAAAAGAACAATTATATACACATGGACATGAAGCTCCTCAAACTGGTCTTACAGGAAGTCACCCACCCCGTGCAGATCATCTTTAACCTGTCTATCCACTAGCAAAATCCCCAAGATGTGGAAAATAACACACGTCACTCTGGTACATAAACGTGGTGAAAACAACTTCCCCTCTAACTATCACCCTATTTCCATCTTGTCTCCACTGCCTAAAATCCTGGAGAAAGCCATCAACCATCAGCTTACTCACTATTTGAATATGTGGGGGCTACTCACCAGGGAACAACATAGTTTCAGGAAACATCACAGCAGTACTACAACTCTGATGGAATTTTACAGATGCACTACACTATGCCCTTGACAGAGACAAAACTGCCGGATCCATATATATTGACCTCACCAAGGCATTTGACCGTGTGAACTATATCCTCCTCTGCTGGAAACTTCATTCCCTGGGCTTTTCTAGAGAGACTGTGTCCTGGATCAGTAACTACCTTGCTGGTAAAATTCAAGTAGTTTAGCATCGTAGAGCACTTTCTGACACCCTACCAGTAACCATTGGAGTCCCCAAGGAAATATCCTTGGACTTCTTTTGTTCCGTCTCTTTATTAATTAATTGCCTGCTGTCCACAAGACCACTAATTTTCTGTTTTATGCAAATGATGAGGTCGTTTTTTTACTGGCGGTACAAACCTAGGGACACTGCAACAGAAACTCCAATCCGACTTCAACACTATACAGGACTGGTTCTCCTCTAACCTCCTTGTGTTGAATGCTAAGAAAACTACATTTTTTATTTTATTTTATTTTTATTTATTGAGGTCTTGGATTACACCAGTGAGCAGATGCTCATTTATAGGTTACACGTCAGTTACATAGCTAATACAATACAGATGACAGGGATACATATGGTACAGGTAAGTTACAGGGCACAACAGCATTAAACAGCTTAGGCAGTATAGCAGCTAGCTGGTGTCAGAGTTTAACACCCTTCTTGGAAGCTCTCAGAGGTGAGAAGGAGGGGTTGCAAATATGAGTGGAAAGAGTAAGGTAGTTGGGAGCATCTGAGGGGGTTGGGAAGTGGGAGTGATGTCATGATTATGGGGGATAGGTGTAACCTAAAGTGCTGGGATTGGGGTCCCTCAACCCAACGAGTTGTTGGTAGGTAAGTGCAGGTAGTTGGTTGATGCTCTGGGAGGGTGCCAATGGTAGCAGTCACATTTACTAGATTTTACTAGGTGCTGCCAGAGTCTGCATTTGAATGATCCAATAGATGTAGCATTGATAACATCAGGAGGTAAGGCACCGGTCCATAGTGGAGAACGATAAATGTATGGTCTTCACCACCTGCAATAAATCCCCTTCCTCTCTCTTACTTTCAATTACCACCTTGTCTGGCACTTCTCTGGAGCAAGTGGCCACATTCAGGTATCTTGTTGTCACTATAGACCCAACCCTCTCCTTTACTGCTCACATTGAAACCTTTGTCAAAACTGCCAACTCAAGTCTCAGGATCCTCTTCTGCCACAGAAACAACGTCCTTCTTGAAATCAAAAAGCTGCTTGTTAGATCTTATATCACTAGCATTATAAACTATGGGATTACTGTATAAGGCTCTGCAAATGATGGTAAACTATCTAGAGTACAGGGTGTCCTCAAAAGAGCCTGCCATTTTGCCCTTGGATTTAAACATGACACACACACTTGTGTACTGTACAGTAGCTTAAATTTTAATTTCTGTGCTATACAGTAGCTTAAATTGTCTCACTCTTGAATTCTGGCTGCATTTCACGCCCTAGTCACTGGACAAAAAGCACTTCATGGCTCTTTGCGCATCTCAGTGTGCAAAAAATCTCCTTACTGGATGCTGTATACCTCCGAAAGCATGCATGGGATTCTCTTAGCTTACCATCCAGCATTGTTTCAGGAAAATGGGCTTTTCAATGCTAATGGAGGCCAGCACAGATGAAACTGTGCCAGAACCTGACATGTTAACAAGTGCATTCTCAGGAATTCTTTTTATGTATTGTAATCTCAGATCTGTATAACAATGCAAATTAAGTACACAGTGCTTTTAAGTCATTAGTATGTGTGTCTGTAGATAGTACCAGTGATTGAACTATATGTATAAAAAACTTTGACTACAGTATATGAATGTCTTTGCAGAAGAATCAGCATTTACATAGCCCTTTTCATATACACTGTATCCCAAAAGTGCTTTATAAGCAATGCTAGACTGGTAGTGAAGTGACTGAATGTGTAATGGCAGGCATTTTGCACAACAACACACACACAGCCTTGAGCAGTTGCATGAACCAGTTTTATGAGAAGTGAAATGTTGGCCAGGACACTGGGGAAAATTCCCTACTCTTCTCGAAAGTGTCCTGGATTATTTTACTTCCACCTGAACTCCCACCAGGACAGCATGAGAGATTGGTAAAATGGACCTTGGTTTAATGTCTCATCTGAAGGACAGCACCCCCCGGGTACTGCATTTGGGTGCCAGTGCTGATGGTATGAGCCCAATCAAAATGTGGGACAAGAACCCACAGCCTTCTGGCTCAGAGGCAGATGTGCTACGAAATTAGCCATGCTGTTGGGATGCTTAAAGTTGTAAATAGGATACAGTTTCAGTACCATCACATCAACACAAACACTACCACCACCACCACTCAATCCAAGTACAGGAGGCAGGCAGTGATCTGTGTTGCTAGCTTTGGGAAGGGTCACAGTAGAAATAATATTCTGGAAACCAGCTAATGAGGTAAATATTGTCAAGGGAATATGATATAAAAACTATACCCATGATCCCTCTATTTCCACTGTTTAAACCTGGTGGTATGAATTCCTCATGGACAACCAATCTGTTGGCATGCTACAGCTAGCCTACCAAATCTATGCCCCCTTTAGTCACTAGTCTAAGGCCCAGAACAAAAAAATATTGGAGACTCAGCAATCTAATTCTTTGCCTCCACACAGGCTAAAGGAAAATGTGAAAACGTGAAATTTCGCCTATAAGATACTGGCAAGTATGCAGGATCAGAGAAAGGGAGTTAATGATTATCTTATATTACACAGCATTGCTGAAGCAAAGGTACTGTAGTCCTCAGTGCATTTCCATGATGTCGCACTGTGATTTCAGAAGGCTTTCTTGAGCTGTTTGAAGAAGCAGCATTTGACATCAGTTCAGACACTGCTTGTTGTCTAAACCAAGTTCTTTCTCAAATTACTGTACAGTTGCAGCAACTGATATAGACAGATATTTCCTGAAATCCATCCGTGACGAGGTTTTTGCAGTTGCCATCCCAGTCAGCTGAAATTCACTTCCTGATACCATCAGAGTCAAGGACTATCAACACCTTCAAATGGGTTATGCACAGTCATTTTCTCAACCCATGCACTAGCTGATCTGGTTCATACCACATGCTTCTTTACCCCAGATCTGTTCTGCACTATCACATTTTACATCCTCTCACTATTTTTACCACGTAGATGGACACCCATTGTAGTTATGTATGTACAGCATGTTTTTTAAACAGTTTTTATTGAGTATGCTTAATACCACATACTTAGTCACTTTACGGCATAAAAGTCTCAAACATTATTTTGAGGCAGAATCACAGATTTTAAGCTAATTTCAGAAATATATACACAGTACAAGGAACATTTTATTTATTAGATCAATCTGATGTTCAGCATGTTAGTACTCCAACACCAAGGTATAAAAGCATTAAGAAATGATTCACACGCCCTTTGGGGGGGGAGTGGAGTATCCTTTCATCTTTCACACCGAGATCACCCCTGAACTTATAGCCTCTAGGAGTGGCTGCCAAGTTTTCTGAAACACTGTAGACATGCCATTAGCATGTAGTTGACACCTCTCTAATTTCATACACATTAACACCTCTCTAATTTCATACACATTAACAAGTTGCTTAGCCAATGGGCACTACTAGGGGAAGTAACACTAGCCCCGTGCTGTGCCACAGTCTTTCTAGAGTTTATTAAGGTGATATTCCATATCCTGAGTTTGAGGCTACTCCAGTGTGTGTACTCCATCCCTAACATGAATTCTAATGGGGTTTTTGGTAACTTTTTGCATAATCGAGTGCACTTCAAACCAAAATGGTGCTATTTTAATTCAGGTTAAAGCACTATGTATTAAATCCCCCTCCTCCCTTTGACACTTGGGACACATGCTTGACTAATTAGGGGCGATTCTATGCATTCTATGAAGAGTCAGATATGTTCTGTACACAAAGTTTAACTGTATTCTTCTTAGTTAATTAGAAACCAAGCAAGCATGGATATGCTTGACAACATCAACCCGTAGAGCATCATCTACAGTGATATCAAGATCCATCTCCCAATGTGCTCTGGATTTCACAACTGGATCTGGTATTGAGCCCAGAAAAATATTGTACAAAGCAGATAGTATGGAGGAGCCCAGTTGTGGTTTGTATAGGATTTCTTCTTTGGGTGACATCTTTAAATTGGAGTCTTTCAGGTATTGCCTGACCATTAAACAGTGTTGCAGGTCATCATCCGGGATACCATACTGCTGCTGTAGTTCCTGGAATCCTTTAATCCCTCCTCCATAGTATAGGTCTCCAACGGTCTGTACCCCCAATTTCTGCCATTTTAGCAGGTTTTGATGCAAGAAGACATTATACCGCTTTTCTCCAACAAAACTTTTAAATAGAATCGTGTTAAGGGATGAGCCCTGTGTATGACCAATATATTTGTGCACCCCCATCCACAGTCTAGACAGGGTACTCGTAAAGGGGTTTTACTTTTGGGTGGTGCATACTGTTTCAGAGCTGGGGTCAACACACTTCAGAGGACACCTCCCACCATCCATTCCTCCTCAATAATCCTCCATGCAGGTGTGGGTTTCAAAAGCAGTCTATCTAGGAATGCTATCTGTACAGCCCAATAATAAAGTTTAAAATGTAGTAGTGCTAGTCCTTCTTTCCTTAGTGGTAACTGCAGTGTGGCCTTTTTAATTCAAGCATTTTTCCCACACCATATGAACCTGTTTAAAATACTATCTAACTGGCTACAAAAATATTCAGGCACTCCAACTGACAAATTCTGGAGAGGTAGAAGCACTTTGGGAGTATTGTCATTTTTACAGAGTTTACACATCCTATCAAGCTAATTGGTAGTCCTTCCCATCTCTCACAGGCCTGGCTAATGCTTGTGAGCAGGTTCATAAAATGTTGTTTGTTGAGGTTTGCGTGGTTTTTAGGTATCATTATGTTATGTGTCAATAATTAACTGCTAGAAATACCACTCAGGATTTGTACTGTAAAAGGTTAGGCAGCAACTTGAACTATCTATTTGTAAGGGGTCCACGACTTCCCTCTCCCTATTTGGGATCCCAGCTAACCTCTGCTCTCCACTAAGCTCTATCACTTTCTCTCTAGCGCTCTCACTTCGCTCCCATACCTGGCCCCACTAATCTCATTTTCTCCCCATCACCAAAAAGTAGCACAGATTTTACAGCACTCTGAGTGCCTACTCCTTTCCCCTTATTTCCTAGCTTCTATCCTCACCCTCTTACTTACTCAGAGCCTGTGATTCCATGCTCACTAGGCCCCCTCCCTCTCCTTTGTTCTGATAATTTGTGCCTGGCACCTGTAGCCAGCCAAACCCCCCCCCTTCTCACTCTTTCTGCCCCCTCACCTTCTTTCTCACCTCCTCCTACCTCCTATTGCAAACAGTCACTCCCACTGATTTAGCTGCCTGGCAAGTCCCTGTTTAAATGTGGCCTAACCTCCTCTCCCTCCTTCCTCCAGGATCCAGCCCCTGATTTGGGCTTTGAAGCACCTGTGGCTGTGGCTCCTCTGGCCGACCAAACCTCAAGCTGCTACCAGAAGCCACCGACTCAGATCCAGCAAGGTATGTTCCTCGGTGACTCCCCAGCTCCTCCAGCAGCCACCCAACTGGTCCATGCTCTCTGAGCTGAATGGCAATTGAACACTGCTGACTTTCTGGCCTCGTCATTGGCTGACTCTTCAATCCCTTGCCATCTGCTGTCAGACTAGGAGCGCGGATTTTCCCCGCTATCCACTCAGTTTGATTTTCTACCTGCTCAGTTTGATTTATATATATTTTCTCCCACCCACCCTCTCCAACCCCGGCCACTATTAAATACACAGAAGCCCTGCCCTCTCCACCTCACCCTTCCTACTGGCTGCATACTACCTGCTATCTTAACTCAAGATTTTATACCATATGGCCTCCAGAGGGATCTTTTGCTATGTTGATCTTTTCTAGCTCCTAGTCATAGTGCTAAGTCTGTACTTGCTCACCTGTTGCAGGCTAAAGCCTTCCTGGCTAAAATGCAAATGCTTGCCCTGAATGCCCTACTCCACCTTCTTATTCTACTTGGTCACAATGGAAGCCCTAACACCAAAAAAGAACAACCTCTCAACTTATGACTTTGGCTCCTAACTTCCCCTATCACAAGAGCAGCACTACTGGAAAATGTTTTTGCATCAGTAAGGGTCCATGGTATGATCCATCCGCACTATCATGATTGGGCATCGTATAGTGCTCATCCTCATATTACTGTACTCTCTGATCCCATACTCTTCCTCACAGTAAGCAAAAAAGGGATTAGGAAAAGGAGCCACTGCACCAAAAGGACTATTAAACTCTCATCAATGCTGTTAAGAGAATACCTCCTTAGAATCGCCCTCCTGATGCTTCTACTTGCTGGCAACATTCATCTTAACCCTGGCCAGTTGGCCAGACCATAAATGGCACTTTCCATAAACAGAATACTATAAAACTGGCTACAATGAACATCTGTACTCTTTTGTGCAAAATTGACACCCTCAAAGTCTGAGTCGCACTGCATGATCCTGATATACTGTCAATTGTTGAAAGCTGGCTGTTCCCCCAAAATACCTGACTCAGCAGTAGCCCAGCCTGGTTATATCATATTTAGACTGGATTGGTCATCCAAACATGGAGGTGGCTGTGCCATCTATCTACAAAACTTGCTAAAGGGACAGGTCTTGACTGCAGTAGACCTAGGATGCCCCTCTCAGGTACTGGCAATTGAAGTGCACCTGGGGGCCCATTGTGAAACACTTACAGTATGGTCAGTCTACATACCTCCTAAAGACTCTACCACAGGCATAAACAGTGTACTGGACTATCTCCATGCTCAAAATTGCATCACCGAGACAATATTTTTGGGAGACTTCAATACAAATTGGCTGTCTCCAAACATTGATCCTATAAAGGATGTCTTATCTGCCTTTCACCTCACTCAACTTGTCAACTCCCCACCTAGAATAAACTATAAGACTAGAACAAGCAGCACCCTGGACTGGATAATCTCCAATCACCAGGATCGCATCTCTAATGTAAACGTTCGCCCTGACTCCCTTAGTGACCACTCCCCAATCTCTTGTAGCTGGACCAACATATTTTGTACCCCCCTCCTCCCCAAACTATCTACAATAGAGTGCTAAAAAAATGGTCACCTTGATCTCTTGAAACAACAGCTACTCTACCAGGACTGGTCTCTACTGGACTCCACAGACAACATCAATGCAGCGCTTGAATCCTTCATTAAGGTTTTCAATGTTGTCTGTTATGCACATGCACCATTTAAAAAGATGAGGATTCGTGGCATAGTGCATTCCTGGATTACTTTTGACATCATCACTGGCATGAAACAAAGGGACCATCTATGGCACTAAGGTAAAGCCTCTGGTAAGCAACAGGACCTGCAAGCATATAAAGCTGCAAGGAATGCCTGCACATGGGCTATTCGACAGGCTAAAAGTAAACATCACAGAGCGCTAATTACCAATGTGTGGGGGGATAGCAGAAAATTCTGGTCAAACATCAATATCAGAGGCAAAGACCTAAAAGTGTCACCCTCAATGCTAAACCTAGATGGTACACCAACCTTGGACCTGCTTAAAATTGCAAATGCTTTTAATGATGCCTTCACTAACTAGATCAGTGTCCTTCCACGTGACTCCTTTAATGATACCTCAGCAAACACCTTGTCACTACACAGACAAGGCCCCTTTCTACTTTAAAAAGGTCACTGCTACCCAGGTTAGAAAACACCTGCTTAAAGTACAGGGAAAGTCTAGACCTGGTGGAAACTCTCTAGACCTCAAACTTATTGCACTTACCTTAGAGGAAGTGCTACTATCCATAACAAAGATCCTTAACCTCCCTCTAACCCTGTCATCAGGTATGGAAAACAGCACTTATGACCCAAGTACATAAATCTGGTTATTGGGACTTGCTTAACAACTACAGGCCTATATCAATCCTCCCTCCCCTATCAAACGTTTTGGAACATATTGTTGCCAATCAACTTGCAGATTACCTCAAAAAATACTCCATACAAAGTCCGCATCAGCTCAGTTTTCGAAAAGGGCACAGCACCACCGCTGTGCTCCTTGAATTTACCAGCTTTATTCAGCAATCTTTTGACCAAGGCAAGCTTGTAGGAGAAGCCTTCATAGATTTAATGAAGGCATTCGACACAGTTAACCACCCGCTCCTCCTTGGTCAACTAACTAAAATTGGTCTTTCTAGCAATACACTGAAATGGTTCAGAAGCTATCTTGGAGATAGGTCCTGACGGGTGAAAACAGCTAATGCTGCCTCCAATCAACAGGTTGTCAAGTCTGGAGTACCTCAAGGCTCAATACTGGGTCCACTCCTGTTCAGTATCTTTCTGAACAACTTGCCATCAGCATGTCACCAATGGACCCTCCTCTATGCCCATGACGAGGTTGTCTTTGCAAGCTACATGGACCCCAGCCTGCTTGAATGTGAGCTTTAACTTGGCTTCAAGGAAGCTGAGCAATGGTTTAGTACACATAAACTAGTACCTCACTATAACAAAAGAAACATTTTGCTGTTTCTGTCCTCTCGCAATAAGTACAAGTCTCATGCTCTTATTATCAGAAATAGCCTAGGAGCCCCCCTCGAACAAATCTAGCACTTTAAGTACCTAGGTGTAACCCTTGACAGTCAATTTCACCTACGTGCCTCTCATCAAGAATGTTGCCAGGGTGGTCAACATTAGGATTGGACTCCTCTGTAGATACAGATGGTGTCTGACTCCAGAAACTCTCAAGCCTGCAATTTAAAGCTCGGTCCTATCAGTCATTGATTATGGCCTGGTTATATACAGAGCTGCTGCCATTACCTCACTCACAAGGCTAACTGTCACTCTGAACAAAGTGTGTAGATTTTACATGGGTGCTGCTCATCGTACTCACATGTGTGAGCTTTATACGTTATCTGGGTGACTGTAGCTCAGTGGCAGGATCAATACCAAACGTGCTTGCTTACTGAAAAAGCACTCCTTGGGCTCCTGCCTCTGGGTGTTGGTAGCCTTCTGAGAAAATTTCTCAAGACCCAACACACTCACACTTCAACAGCTGAACACCTTCTAATTCCTAGATGCCGGACTGTCCAATGTCAATGGACCTATATATATATATAGGACACTGCTCTGGTACAATGGATTGCACCATGAATTAACTAACCTACCCAACCTTGGACAGTACAAGCATTTGCTGCAGCAGCATCTCACAACTGAAAGCCGCTTTGATTGTATCCCCTAATTCTAAGTATACCTGCCCATACCCCCCAGCTGTGCTCCTGCTGCACCTTAATTTCCACTCTCATTATCCAAGACAAGGCCTACAACTGCTCCCCTTCCTTGCCTTCCACTCCTCCCCGGTGTTTCCCCCCCTCTCTCTCACTATTCCTCCTGCCCTTCCTTCTCTCCCACTCTTTTTTCCTTCCACCCACTCTATGCTTCCAACTTCTTCTCTTGCCCCCTTCTTGCCTTGTACCCCACATGAATAACTTTGAAAAAGCTGTTGGCTGCTACCTTTCTACCTATGATTCTTTAAAACTCTACTTCCACACTTCCTCCTTCTAGTGCGCTAATATAACTTACTGTCTCTTTATCAACTATTGATGTTGAGCATGATGTATGAAGTATTGCCAATGTTTGCTAGAAATTCAATTGGTAGCTCCTCTGCCGCATATATATATCTTTCAGCTTCTTGCGGCTTGGTAAAAAATCGTGCTGATCATCCTGGTTTGTTGATCTTTAATTTTGCTGGCTATATCATTGCAAAGTTCCACCCTCGCTGGTGTAGGGACACATTTACCTCTGAAAATGTTTGCCTTTTTTGTTGGACTTCATGTGAGAAGTCCTGAAAGATGGATACCTTGCCACACTCGGATGTGATGAGTCCCTGTGCCCTCACCACCCTCAGCATCTGCTCTTTTTCAGGGAATTTTAGATACTTTATCAGACAATGCCTCAGTCTCTCACCTTATTTAGGAGGGGGACCGATGCAGTGAGCCCTCTGAATCTCAAAGCCTGCAGCAGCCTGATCCATGCCTAGTGTTTGCACTAGCCACTTTTGTATGGCACGGCTACCCTCTCTGCCCTCCAGTCCCTCGGGCAGCCCCACAATATGTATATTAGATCTTGGGGCTCCGTTTTCTTGGCCATCTGCCTGATACTCTAAATTATCAACCTGCTCCTGTTGCGCTTTCTTTTTCCTCTCCATGCCTGCCAGCAAATCCTCTAAATCACTAATTCTCTTTTCCTGATCACCAAGAAGGGTACTATGATCAGAGGATGCTTCTGCCAGCATGTTTACTGTGGACTGAAGATGTGTCATTGGTGCACCTATATTTGTAAATCCAGATTGCACCTCATTTTGTAATTTTATAATCATTGCAGGTAGCGCTGTCAGCAGTATTTCTGGATGATCCTTGGCAGTGCTGTTTTCCACCATTGCTGCCTGAGACCTGGTACAATTTCCCAGGCTCCCAGCCTCACAGATCCTAGGGCTCAAATGTGAGAGTAGATTTTTTTGTGGACTTGTTTGTAGACATTGTAATCTTCTATAGTTCATGATATTTTTCCAAAAAAATTGAGATTCATAAATATAATTTTGTTGTCTATTATTCTGATGCCAGTGAGAGCTCATCTAATTAGCTGCCACCATAGTTAGATGCCAGGCTGTGCTCCCTATGTATAGCATGTTTACATTTATATTTATTTATTATACTTGATGCAACCTACAGTGGAGCCAGCCACCATGCAATGCAATAACTTGTACTACCTGACATGTCACAAAATACTGCATGACAAAAGGGATAATTTGCCATTGAATTACATTGTTCCCTGCAGTATACCACAGCATTTTGTGATATATTGCAGCATTACTGCATTGCATCCTGGCTGGTGCCACTGTAAGTAACCTTATTTACTAATGTGGAAGTTCTCTGCTGCAGTAATGTCCCCCAGGAATATGCTGAAAAAAGTGTTGCACCTAAATAAGGCCATCCTAGTGTGCAAATATTATAACTGAAATAAATAAATAAAATGGAGCATGATATCTTGACCACAGTCACTTATCCATGCTAAAGCAGAAGCTTGGCAATATCCACCATCTGGGGCACCTCATACAGATCACTGGAAAGATGTTATGAACACTAATGTGTTGTAACTGGCAACTGCCGAGTAGCAAAACATAACAACAGATAATATCTGATGATTCATTATCTTTGAGTACATCTGTATATTCCAGTGATGCTTAGCCACATACTAGTTCCTCTGCGTAATCTGGGGAAACTGCCATTTCCACAACAGATAAGGACAAGAAGACAACATTATTTCCATGAGCTCATATAAAATGAAAGGGTTGGCATCTACAGTAGGTTGGCAGCAACCAGTGCTTCATCTGCTCTTGGGAGCCTTCATTTTGGTCTTACAATATAGCAGTAACTAATGACACCACAGACATAGACCTCCAAGATGACCCATTACTCTACTGGAAAAGAAACAGAAGACAATGGCCAGCATTTACCATGCTAGTATTTTTAGTTTAATATGTCCAGCTTCTAGCATCTTTTCAGAATGCTTTTTTTTTTTGCTAGGCTTGGACTGTTGTGACAGAACACTAATCTCTTCTTAACACATCAGTGGAGTGCTTAACTTTTCTAGAAGTGAACCTGGAGAATGAACACCTGCTGCAATATACACGATCTGCTTTTCCCCTGTTGTGCCCCTATTTAGAAACAGATGGTCCCAGCAGCAGGGAAGAAAAACATAAAGATTGCAGGCTGACTGACATAGCACTTGACCAACACAACAATAAGACTACTGCTTATGGAGTAATGAAATGAAGTGGGAACTTGCTTGAGCAGAAGTTACACAACTGCAAGGTGAGGTTCACGAAACAAGGCACTAAACAACAGCAAAATGCAACTATAACACTGAAAACATACAGAAAACTTTATCTTATTTATACTGTTATGATTCATTACACAGGGTAACCTGCAAACACTTCTATCATTAGCTTCTGCATTATAAGCATAAAATAACACTGATTTCTTGTCGTTATTTGATGTAGAAAGCATTTATAATATTGTCTCCACCTGAGTCTGCTTTTCTATTTGAAGGCACTTTACCCTGTTTATTCTATATGTTGCTACTTTGTCCATCTGCTACCTTATTGGTGGAGTCTAATCCTGCTGTTCTTGAAATACCTGTTTGCCCTACCATGCCTCATCTATAAAGAGTATGTTGCTGCTCATCAGAACTATCCTGTCTGCTCATTCTCCTGATGACCATGACTTGCCTTCCTTAATGCTGTCCTGACTGCAGTAATACAGATGACCAGATACCGTATGTGGCACCTGCCACCTGGGATTGGGCTACTTGTTGGTGAGATAAGTATTTTTTCCTTTTGTTTTCTTTTTACTATCGTCTAGGTGCCTCTCAGCACATATTCCCCTGTCCTCTGCCTTGGTACAGAATTTTGACTATATTGAACCACCAACCTCAGGGCTCTAAATATTGCCTTTCTGTGTATCCATGGAAAAGTAGTTCTAGCCCTAGAAATGTACTTTTTACAGCCAGCTTTTGTATCTGGAAATGCATTTGCTGCAATGTACTGGCTTGGCTGCCTAGCTACAGTGGCAGTAGTGAGCACATGTATCACATTTGCTCAGGACATGCACATCATGTCTGATGCAGGCGGGGGGCTGTTAAAAAAAAAACTGAAGATAATGCACCATGCACTAAAGCTGGCAGGGAGGTGCAATCTGGTAGTCAGTGCATTATGCACTGGGGGTATGGAGAAGCCACCAGCTAAGGCTAAGTGTGTGATCATGTCAAGTGCTGATGGGGAGCCAGGGAAGGAGAGCCTGTGTCACGTGCTGGGGAAGAGGAAGGCTGCCAGACAGGGCTAAGTACACAAGCGCATCATATGCTGAATGGGGGGGGCTGGGGAAGAGATCCTGAAGGCTGGTGAGTTGGCATGTGTCTTGCGATGAAGTGGGATGCAAAGGCTGCCACAGGTCACTATGCCGGGGGGGGGGCACGGATCCTGGGCTGAAGAGGCTAATGAAGGGAAAAAAGCTTCAAGTTGGGCATTTCATGCACAGAAGTGTGCAGGAACAACATAAGAAGTGAAAAATCTGTACAAAGCAAAGCAGAGGGAGAGGGCCTGGGAGAAGGCTCAGACAGAAATGACAGGAGAAAATACACAACGAAAATGAAAAGCAGAGAATGGGTAAGGAAGGAAAACGTTCAGTGAAAAGTAAGTAAGAAAGACTAGAAGGCATCATGTGATTAGGAATGAGTTAATTGAACAAGACATGGAAGTTGTACAGTAGTGGGAAGGAAAAATAAAGTGACAAAAAATTAATAAATAAGGACACACAAAAGCAGTGCTTAAATACATTTTATTTTACTTGTAAAGTGCTAGGCACCATTTGCAGACATTGTGTTGTGGGGTTGGCTCAATAACAGGACTTTCACACTTCACACTGATGAAATGTGAAAGTGCCCCAGGAAATATAAACTGTCAGGCTCACGTTTCCAGAGGAAATGTTGCAGTCTGGCCATTATTTTGAGCACTGAACCTAGTCTTTAACTTCGTCATTGTGGGGAATGATCTCTGAGGTACTCCCCAATCCTGACATCATGGGTTGTATACACCTGATAGGTTGTCTGGATGCACATGTGACAAAGTAAATCCGCCCCCCTTCGGTGGGTCACTGCTGTATTGTGGTCAGTTCTAATTGTGCATCTGATTAAGTTTGTTGCACACCTCCAGAGCTCCAAGCTTTCCTTTAAGAGACGACTACTACAAGGTAAGAGATATTAATAAAACTACCCAATAATAACAAGCAGAATAAGTCAGAAATATTGCTGTAATTGTTTGATTCAGCAGGCAAGCTTTCTTGATAGCATCGTTGTGTCTATACTAGCGTCGGATATTAAGAGAGATCAGACTCACAGAGCAGCATAACTTTTACCTCTCCAGCATGTCTGTTACTGCCATATGAATTGAATAGCCAGTATTAGGACTCATGCATAGTAAAGCCAGCCAAGAGCTATTCTCTCAATGCCCAGCTGAAGTTCCCTGAGCATTTCTCTTCTACAATACTGCCCACTGTTAAGAACGTGCTTCTCTATTCAAACTCAAGAAACTTAAAATCCAAGCAGAAGTTTCTGAGCATCCCCCTTTCGGAGTCCCTCTTAGCAACTCTAAAATGAGCCCTGCTCTAAGGTACAATCTCTACTTCCTTTAGAGCATATTTGAGGGAATCTTGAACGACCTTGCCTCATGCAGCTACACTTACCTAATCCAGGAGTGCTCTGGTTACCTCTCCCAGCAGTCCCAGACTCTCCAACTGCCCGCAATCCTTAACGCTGCAGCATGCCAAGTTGCAGTGCTCTGGATACCCCTTTCTCAGTGGTTTCAGACACTCTCTAAACCACCAGCATCGACTCCTGCTGATCTGTATGGCTCCCACATGATCCTCTGCTTGAACATGCTACCTTATGACTACGGACCCAAGATGGTGCTGAGAAAAATGTTTTTTTATGGCCCTCGCGCTACAGCTGGGCTCCGTTTCCTCCTTCTTCCCTAGTGCAAATCTTGTGCTACAACATCATCGCATGCAGCCACTGGCTCCCAGTTCACGCAAGACTTGTCTCCTCCATTCACAATGCGATGACGTCTGCCCCACCGGGCGATCACACTGCACATCACAATCCACACAGCACAGTTAAAGCTGCATGTACCTCTAAAAGCCTTTTTATATTTTGTAACCTTGGCTAAGCAATCACATCGCTATCTGGGGATTCCACAGGCCTCTCTCTCTCTCTTAAAGAGACACAGTCCTTCCTGCCAGTCACACATAATAAAGGCACCATGATTTAAGTACAAGCAGCACACTGTTCACCCTAGAGCAATTACAGTCAACTAACCCTATGCCACTAAACCAGCTGCCTCTTACAGCACTATTTTAATAACTACTGCATTGATGCAAGTCCTCAGACTGTCCTCTCTTGCTCTACAGGTCATAATGCCCAAACCAAAGAGCTGCAGGGAGTTCAATGTTCCTATCCCCCACCAGCAGCTGGGACGACTTTGCACATCCTGCGCTGAAGACTCCACCAACCACTTCACAGTACAGGACATAGAAGAAGAGTTTTCAAACTCCTCTCACCCCCATCAGTCAGATCTGCATTCGGACACAATAAAAGCCCTGATTCAAAACAATCAACTCATGCAGGCTCAACAGGAAGTACTGACAGCTATGCTACATCAGCTATCTGAATTATTTAGACAACAGTCAGTCAACTCCCCCAAGCTAAGAAGAGGGCCACCACCCTCCTCTCTACACCACTGTCCACCACAGATGCCTTCCCACCACTGCCCGACTCAGGGGACAGCTCAGATGAGGAAGAGGCAGAGCTCGATAACAAGCCTCAAACTCTCACAGCAAAATTGGTGTTTCCCAGACCAAATTCCAGCATTAGTACACCACATCATGGACACTGTGGGTTTTGACACAGTCTCCCCTACACCCACATCGAAACTCCTGCCATCTCTACAACCACTGGTCAAGCAAGCAGATGTCTTCCCCATCTTTGAGGCCATCGACGAATAAGTACTAAAAAAAAAATGGTCCTTGTCCGAACCAGCCAGAATCCATGAACGAAAATCCTGGGACAAAATGTACCTACTCCAAGCTGACAAGCTAGCCCTGTGGTGCATGCCTCCCTCAGTAGACCCACAAATAGCAGCTTTAAATAAGAGGACCGTACTACCCACGGATTCAGCCTCTGGACTAAGGGATCCCACAGACAGAAAGCTGGAGGATAACCTCAAAAAGAACATGGACTTAGCGGGACTGGCAAGCAGAGCTGTGGCCACAGCTATTTACGCTACTAGAGCTCAGTTAAGCTGGCTCCAAGAACTTCACAAAACCATTACCCCAAAATATGCCGAATCCACCCTCCTGGATAATGCCATATTATCCACTAAATACTTAGCAGATATGGCAGTTGACTGTCTCAAAATAAATGCCAGATCTGCAGCTATTACCAACAGAGCCCGCAGATCATTATGGATGAAACTTTGGGATGCTTGACAAAGAGTTGAAGGCTACCCTATAAAGATTACCCTTCAAGGGCAACATGATATTTGGCGAAGGCCTAGGCAAGTACCTTATGGGCAAGGAGGAGGGTAAAGCACTTCATAGAGACCAATCCAGAACTTCCTACCTACTGACCAGGCCAAGGAGCAGATTTCACTCCTTTCGAGACAAGAAAAGAGGGATTCCCATGTTCCGAGGCAATGCCTACAAACAAAACTATACCACCCCTTACCAGTATAACCGATACAGAGGCAGAGATAATATGCACAGAGGCAGAGGGAACTACAGTCGCAGATACAGTTTGCATCCCTGACCATGTCTACCCTCACCCTCATCGAGCAACTCCAGTGGGCACCAGGCTAACAAACCATAGTTATCCTGTTCCTGTCCCTTTCTCTTGTCCTCTTCTCTCTCCATGGCTTCTCTCTGTCCTGACCCTCTATTTCACTATGCACTTATCCTTACCAATCTGTTCCACCTCCCTACTTATATTCTCTCTCATCCCATCTTCTTGGCTCATCCCTCCTTTCTTGGCTATTACCTCTATCACTTACTAGGATCCATTCTAATTACTTTATTCTTTCCCTTATTAGCACTAAAATGTTTCAAGCTGTTTCATGTTTTCTTCCTTATAGCAAATTGTTGGTAGTCTCTGGTTTGTACTGCTCCTCTCTTATCTTTATTTTTCTCCACACTGTTACATCTGTAAATTGCCCTGTATACTATTGTCAAATAATTTGTACTTGTATCGAAATGTTTGCCTGTAACTGTATAACCATCATCAACTATTTTTGTACTTGTATCAAAATGTTTCTCTGTATTGATGTGCTGTACCCTCCTGGGTCGTGCCTGAAAATAGTCATCGTTATGGCTAGTGCACTTACCCGGTAAACAAAAACTAAATAAAATAAATAAAAACTTCTTACACCACTGCCGAAGAGCCACCTCAGACAAATGGGTAGTAGAAATAATTCAACTAGGCTATGCTATCGAATTCACACACATCCCAATGTACAACAGAATGATCCAATCTCCTATATCAAATCACAAGGCCACCCCAATGCAAGTCCAAACAGTTCTAAATGACCTGTGAGTAAACAATGCAATAGCACCCGTACCAAAAAACAAAGGACAAGGAATATACTCCATCTTCTTCATGGTCCAAGAAAAGTCAGGGGGCATACGCCCAGTGTTGGATCTCAAACTAATCAACAAATCGGTGAGGTACACTCCATTTAAAATGGACACCATGAGGTCCACCCTACGAACGCTCCAACAGGGAGACTTCCTCACCTCAATAGACCTGAGGGATGCTTACCTGCATATACCTATGAGACCAAGCCACTACCAATTCTTATGATTCTGCATTCTGAACCAACACTACCAGTACCAAGTACTACCCTTCAGTCTAGCCTCAGCCCCCCTGAGTCTTTACAAAAGACTCCATAGTACTAGCTGCCAAGGTTTGCGAGAAGGGGATCTATGTAATCCTGTACTTAGACGACTGGCTCATCAGAACAAGGTCACTGCAGCAGTCCATCAGGGAGACAAACATAGTGGTAGACTGCTTACAACAACACGGCTGGGTGATCAATCACAAAAAGAGCAGTCCAATTCCCAGTCACTCTATCAAACACCTAGAAACAGTCATAGATACAGACATGGGTCTAGTATTTCCGTCAGAATCCAGAATACTGTCAATCATGTTGACCACCTGGCTACTACAGAAGTCACAACATCCAACACTACTCCTTATCTCTCAAGTGTTAGGTCTTATGTCCTCCACAATAGACACTGTACCTTGGGCAAGATGGCACTCCAGACCACTCATGACCTTCCTTTTAACCCAAGGACCCACCTACGATATCAACTTATCAAAGACAGTCACTCTACCAACAAAGGTAAAATCAAGCCTCTCATGGTGGACAAACAGACTCAGTCTGTCCAAGGGCATGACCCTAGATATCTCCCCAGACATCACAATAGAGACTGACGCCAGCCTCACAGGCTGGGGAGCCATAACGGGAAAGAACACAGCACAAAGGAAACAGATCCTCACCGAGGCTAGACTGCTGATAAATGTTCTGGAGATGAAAGCGGTCTTCAGGGCTCTACACTTTTCACACCTCATGCAACAAAAGCACATACAGATCAAATCAGACAATCAGGTCACAGTATCTTACATAAATAAACAAGGGGGCACAAAGAGCACAGCAATGATAACTCAAACAACACGACTCATGGCATGGGCGCAATGCCACTTGAAATCTATATCAGCGATCCATCTAGCAGGTAAGCTCAGCACAACAGCGGACTGGCTGAGTCTGCAAATGATACACCCAGGGAAATGGAAACTCCACCCACAAGTGTTTCTCCAACTCAACCAAAGATGGGGACCAATACAAATAGATCTCATGGCATCACACAAGAACCACCAATGTGAAGCATATTGGTCAAGGTTCAGGGAACCCAAAGCCTTGGGAGTAGACTCTCTCTCTGCCCCATGGACATTCCAGGTGGCTCACATCTTCCCCCCCGCCTCTGATCCCCTAAGTGCTCAAAAAGATGCGCAATTCGAGAGCACAAATCATTCTGGTGGCACCACACTGGCCCAGATGGGCTTGGTTTGCCATGATAATATCCATGGCACTAACAGACCCATGAAGACTTCCAACTCGCCACGACCTACTTTCTCAAGGCCTTATACTGCATCCATGCCCACAGTGTCTACAACTGATGGCATGGCTCCTGAAAGGGAGAGACTGCTAAAGGCAGGATACCACCCTTCAGTTATAAAGACTATGGCATCATCTCAACAACAATCCACAATTAACACCTACCAGTGGCATTGGGACATATTCCACAAGTGGTGCAAACATCACAACATAGAGACACTTACATGCACCATACCCCACATCCTACTATTTCTTCAGGAAGGTCTCCAACTGGGCCCATCACCTGCAAGTCTGAGAGTACAAGTCACAGCAATGGGGCAGCCAGGGGACCAATCAAGGGACTACTCCAGGATCAAATCCAGATGTCATATGTTTCCTGAAGGCCACAACCAATTTATGCCCAGTCAATAAACCTATACTACTTTTATGGGACTTAACCATTGTTCTCACAGCCATGACTAAGCCACCATTCGAACCCATAGAATCCATTCCCATAAAAATGTTACAACTGAAGTCCATCTTTCTAACAGCCATTGCATCCACTAGATGAGTAGGAGAACTACAAGCCCTTTCACACAAAGAACCATTCCTACAGTTTTACTTGGACAGAATTTCCATGCGTCCAATTGCATCCTTTCACCCCAAAATAGCTTCACAATTCTGCACATCACAAACTATCGAGATTCCAGTGGAATTTCCACACACAGACATA
The DNA here is from genome assembly GCA_016271365.2 of Neoceratodus forsteri. Taxonomy (NCBI): domain Eukaryota; kingdom Metazoa; phylum Chordata; order Ceratodontiformes; family Ceratodontidae; genus Neoceratodus; species Neoceratodus forsteri. The sequence continues at coordinate 1,292,291,747 of CM028130.1, forward strand.
CAGGCGGATCCACTATTGCAAATGCTGGGGATGAAAAGACTACTCTCCACCAACATCACAAGAACCCGAGACATACGCAAAACAGACTGTTCATCATAGTGCAGGACAGCAGAAGAGGACTACCCGCTTCCAAATCATCCATAGCAGCCTACCTTAGGTCAGCTATATCAGAGGCCTATAAAGCCACAAATATGCTAGTACCATCAGGCCTAAAAGCCTGTTCCACCAGAGTAGTTGCAACATCATGGGCAGAAAGGAATATGGCCACTGCGGAAGAGATCTGCGCCACAGCAACGTGGTCAACTATTCACACCTTCACCAAACACTACAGAATGGATGTGTCCCAAGTCACTAAAATGAACTTTGCAAGGGCAGTGCTGTTAGCAGCCCGCACAGACCATAAGAACTCTGACACGTCTAACCCTCCCTACATCTAATCACTGCTTTTGAATAACACATGATTTCTGGATTGGAGAGTGCCTCAGAGATCATCCCCCACAATGGTAGTTTATTCACCTGGTAAAGGTGATTGTGGGGGAAAAAATCTCTGAGGCACTCTACACCCTTCCCTACTTAGATGTGAATTGAACAATACTACCTATAGATGATCAGAAGAAATAGTGATACCGTTATAGAAATGCTATAGATACTGTTATTGAAATTATATACATCTCAGAGTCTTAATATTGTACATAATAGCTACATTAAAACTATCAAGTTCAGACTCCAACAAGCTTTTCTCTATAGTGTTATTGATGGGAACAGAAGTTTTTTTTTTCCTATAACACATTTAATTTCAGATACAGCTTTGGAATACATCGGACTGACCACAATACAGCAGTGACCCACAGAAGGGGGTCGGATTTACTTTCAGTCACATGCACATCCAGACAACCTATCAGGTGTATACAACCCATGATGTCAGGATTGGGGAATGCCTCAGAGACTCATTCCCCCACAATCACCTTTACCAGGTGAGTAAACTACCATTACAGACAACAGTCAGCTTTAGCTTGCAACTAAATATATCTACTTTCCTCTGCTACATTCCTCCAGACCATTCTCCAGTTCACTACTCTTTCCAGAGTGCTTCCTCAAATAAACAGGTCATGGTCCAAGGGTTGGTGTGTACTCAGTTAAGAAGTATGTGTAAACAAAATTCAAAGCAATGTCTTCTTTTTCCAAACACCAGCTAAATAAATAACATATTCAAATATTGATTCAGTATTCTAATGTGACTTTAATGTGCCCAAACAGTCTTACTGAAAGACACATACAAAGTGCTTTCAGTGCTTAGGTACAAACATATGCACTAATCACCTCCTACTTCAGCCAATAGTTGCTGCCCAGAACCATGGGGCTTCACTCAAGGAACACAGTGACCATAGGGCCTTATGCATCTCAGTGTAACTGCTAATTATTTTCTGGTCTACCATTATTTACTGAGTCATAGTTCCAATACAGACCCTTCAATATACTAGTTCTGTACTTATCCACCTGTAACTCCTTATCTGAGCAATCTTGCACATGGCCCCTGTAGTGTTCCATCTTCAAAGTAGTCAGAAGATCATAACTTATCATATGCAATCACATTTGTTTTGCCCAATATCAAGATGATAAGAAGATGGCAAGAGCGGGAAGGGAAGGTAGGGGCATTAGCTCAAGCTGTGGACCCTGCAATATGATCAGACTTGATAGACCAAATGACCTTGTTCTGCTGGCTTCTTTGTATGTTTATATATTTGTATGTATCATTTCTCTTATTACAATAATTTAAAACTGCTATTTGAACTTAGATACAAGTAGATAATAAGGCAATATTTAAATTCTCTTTGAATAAGCTGGCACAGCAGATAAAGAGCACAAGTATATCATTAGGACTCTCACTAGTCAAGAGGTTTTTTTTGCTTTTGGAGGCTGCTTTGACTTTGGATTATATAGGCAGTAATGGACTACCTAAAGATTGTGATGAACCTCAGTCCTAGCGATTTGTAAGAATTCTCTTGAAAGGTAGAGTTTTCCAGACTTTGACACATAAAGTAATAGTTTATATTTTAAAATAATTACTATGTTGGAAACTCTTTGTATTTCTGCTCGAATTAAGTATGATAAGGCATGCATTGTTGAGGGTACTGTAGTTTCACATCAGAAGTTAGCTGAGAGGTACAATTTATTTCCTTCAACCACTCCAAAAGTGACTAACCAAAACAGCATAACAGGTCTTCTAATGTACGTGGAATGCTGCTACATAATCGATGCTTGATGCCATGTCATTAAGGTACTGTAGTAATGCAAAGTTTAGCAGAGAGCTTGTGCAGTAACCGTATCCTGCAGTGTCTTATTAATATTTGCAAAAATTATTTAGCACATTTTTGTATGCAAAAAAAACCCTATTGTTTTTACCTTTTATTTTTATAGCAGTTTTCCTATGTTTTATACTACAAAAAGCTAATCTCTACTAATACTTTACAAAGAACAAAAAAGGAATACCTATTATTACATATAAACTAATCCATGGGGAGTGGTGTGTAATGATACACCCAAAGTGTGTCATGTTGCTTAAACCTCATGAGTGAAGCTCAAGTGGTCTAACTAGGCATTGCACAATGAGGGTGTCTAAAAAAATAGTTACCATATTCCCCACATTTTATTTTTTAGATTAGCTGGTTTTAAAAGGTTTGGAGCTACAGAGTTAGTTTAAGCTATTAATGCTGTCCTCTATTGTACTATCAGGAAAAAATGCAAGTGTTTTTCATTGACAGGCTTTAACTGTTTGCTGCTTCTTTATACACACTCGTGGGGCATCCCTGATGAAGAGGTAGTGCACCTTGAAACGCTGGGCTGATCAGATGCTTGGTTTGGGTTCTGACTACAATTTTATTTAATTCAAGGTACTGTAGCAATGAATTGATGCATTTTTGCAGAAGTAAAATATTTTTTACCACTGACATTGAGAGTGCTGACTTTTCATTACTTTTGCTGTGGTAACCAGCCTGCCTGTGAGCTAACAGTCTTGCCTAGATGAACTGTGCACCATGGGTACAACTCCACACCTTGCTTTGGCAAATCCTATGACCAGCACCGGCACTCCAATATGATGAGACACAAGCTGATGATTTATATTGAATGTGATTCTCTGGGTCATAATCTGTCCGGGTCTATCAGGACTTCTCAGCAATTGAGATGGAGGACTCTACTAAATAGGCTACACCTTCTATATATCCTTCGCCATGTGCTTCAAGGACACTGATGTTGTTAATATGTGCATTCTTTTCACCTCAACAGATCAGACTATCGTTACCATTTTAAAGTTAAATTTTAAGTGTATGCTTAATTAATGTGACTAGGAAAAGCATGTTTGCTATCCTTAGATGCCCGTTTTTCAACATTATGCTGTGGGAGGTAGGGAGAGGGAAGGAGAACTGCATGGGGATGACAGGAGCTGGAAGGGCAGTGGTTAGTGGATGAAGTCGACTGCACGTTATCTGACTAAGGCCTCCCAGAGATGCTTCACTTTTCCCCAATGCCCTAGAATTTCTTCTCCTGAGCAGTATAGGCTGCTCAGTGCTCCTTTCAAACCTTTCAAGCTCCCCACCCACCCAGCCATTTGTCATTCTACAAGGAGCACATTACTGTATTGGGGTTTTAATGTATGAGGCCACAGACTTGTTATCAATACACCGCAGCTGAATTTTAAGTCTGTGGACCCCCTGATCATGATGGTTGTGAGGAACATGAAGTTGGTTTTCCCATGCTTTCATCAATGGCCTTCTCCCTTTGTGCCACTCATTCACAAACATGTGCACACTCACACAGGAAGGGCCTATGCAGCCTGCACTAACAGCTTAGGTACACTGACATGCACCACCACATAGCTGTGTTGCATGACACTGCAACCTGAGGGAGGGTGTGCAGGCCTGTTATATTATCTGCAGGGATATCACAGGCACCAGGGACCCATCTATGGCCATGTCCTTCATACCCTAGCCAAAAAAAAAATACAGTGATGGCTGGACAGTCTTAGTCAATATTACAGGGTACAGGCTTGGAGAATAGGGGGGAACTGATAATGGGAGCTCTCTTGCTTGTCTGATTTTCTGTAAAACAGGCTTGTTAAGGAAAGGTGCGGTGGGTTGGATGGGGGCAGCCTTACAATGCGGTCATATTCTATGCAGCAGAGTATTAGGGCTGGGTATGAAGAATGGCAATGTGAATCCTCAGAGTGGCACAGTAGCAATCTGTGGTACCTCCCAGCTGGTGACAGGATGGACTCTGGCAGAAGTCTGCCCACTTGAAATCTGGCAAAAGGGGAGGAAGGCAACTGTTTTGGTCCAGGAATCAAACCCGTGCTTCACCTAGCAGTATCACTGGTGGCCAATCTGGCCTATCTTCCCAAATGAATAGGAAGCTTCTATCCACAGTTCTGACTCTGGAGGGATGATACTGACCAGGTATCTTCGTAGGTCTGCTCTAACCTCACCCACCAGCATGCAGTCCATTTTCTCCAGAAATGGAAACAACTGTACTGCTTAATTCTGGTGAGCTGACCCTCTTGCGCCTCCTTTTGTCATTAGAGTTACAATCCCAACTGTCATCTTTCTTTGTGGATGCTTCATGGGCCTCTGTCCCTGTGGCTCCCCTTCCTGTTCCAAGTATGCACCGACCATGGCTACCCCAACCACCACTGAATCTCGACAAGTGTCAACAGTAGAGTCTAGGATAGTTCTAGAATTGGTTGCCACCATGCAACTCACCAACATGTTACCATACAAGCTCTCCACTGTGTTCATGGCATGGGGCACCCACCTTGCTAAGGAGTTTACTGGGAATCACTGGGGGGAGAGTACTCGTGGACATGTCTCAATCCCCACCTGTAGGCACTAAGGGGCTGCTGGAGTTTTCTGGTTAGCTTGTGCTATATATGGCTGGGGGGTTTGTGCCCCAAAGTTCAGTATACTGGGGAGGAGGGAAGGGAAGAGAATGTTGGGGAAAGGGGAGTATGAGCTAACTATGAAGTAGTCTCTGTTGGGCACTGGTTCTTTAATGTTTATAACTGTACTCACAACATTTGTTTGTATATTGGAAAAACTTATACCTGAATATTTTTCTGGCCGCTTGCTACTGTCTTCATGTTGATGGGCATCTCCCTCACTTTCACCGCCCCATGAACACCTTCCATTTATGGTTTAGGAGGGTTTTTACTTAACAGAACATCCGTCTATAAGCTGAACAATGACCAAGTGTGACATACAAGCTATAACAGCCCCAGTTATAGGAGCCCCTCCTTAACAAAAATTAAAATATTAGCTTTATCCACCTTAATATCCAGAGTCTCCCTGCCAAAACTGATGACTTCCAGGCCTGGGTATCCGCCAAAGACTTTGATGTTATCGCTCTCTCTGAAACCTGTCTCACCCCTAGGATTCCCGATAATGAGATCGAGCTCGGTGATTATACCCTGGTCAGGAAAGACAGAACCAGGAAAAAAGATGGGGGATGTCTGTTCTACATCTTGAATAAATTCTCATTTACTGAACTCCACCCCAATGCTGAGTTCTCCCTCTTCAAAACCCTCTCTGTCAACCTCCTCCTCGGCCCTAATAAAACCATAACCCTCACCACCACTTATCTTCCCCCAGGATCCTGTTTTCAGACCTGGAGTCATTACTTGCCCTCAAACACACCCTCCCTCTCAACAGAGAATGGATCCTCCTCGGGGACTTTAACATTAACTGGGTCTCCGGACAATCTGACGCTGTCAAAGCGTGTATCGCTAACTTAGGTCTACACCAGCTTATTTCCTCTCCCACTAGATTTAACTATAAAACTGGCACCCATAGATTGGATCGTTACATCACATCCAACCCGTATTATTAATTCTGGGGTCCTACCTGACTCTAACAGTGACCATTGCACTACCTATTGCCTATGGTCTGTTCACTCTCCTAAACACTCTCCCATGTTCATCTTCACTAGGAGAATGTCTGATCAGAACACTGGTCTAATAACTCGGGACCTAAGTGTCATAGACTGGTCCTTTACTGAGGGGCCAGGTGACTGTGACTTCATCCTAATGAAATTCTGTAACATCCTTGTCAGCATCTGCGACAAGCACGCCCCCCTCAAAAAAATAAGAACTAGGGGAAAAACCAATGACTGGGTCACCGCTGGCATCTTAAAATGATGAGAACGAGGGACAAAGCCTGGGCCCGGTAGTCTAAGCACAAAGACCCCGCCCAACTCTCCCTCTACAGGTCTCTCCACAATAAATGCAAATCCACTGTCAGGAAGTCTACAATTGACTACCTACAGAACAAACAACTTGGAGATGGATCCAACCCTCGCTTGCTCTGGGGTACCCTTAACTCACTCCTGGGCAAGACAAAGCTCCCATCACCCTACACCATGATGGGAGTGACTTTACCAACCCAACCGCTGTGGTGAACATTTTCAACTTGTATTTCAGTGATCTCAACCAATACAAACCCTCCTCCCCCACCACTCTACCCTCCCCCTCCTCAACCCCCTGTCCCTGCTCCACAACCTCAGTTTCCCCCCCAGCCACACTTCTACTTTAAGGCCCTAATGTCTGCAGACACCATAAAGCATACTCAAATGAATAACCCTAAACCCAGCAGAGGGACCGACAGGATTGACTACAAAATCCTGAAACTATGAATCTCTGCCCTAGCAATCCCCCTTACCAATCTAATAAACTGTTCCCTCTGCTTGGGTTCTTTCCCTAATACCTGGAAAATAGCCACCATTAAACCTCTCTTCAAGTCAGGATCCAGAAATGATGTCTGTAATTATCACCCCATATCCCTCCTAGCCCCCCCTCTCAAAAATCATCAAGAAGGTAGTACACATGCAACTCACCGCCGACCTAGAATTACAAAACCTTCTCTCCTGCACCCAGCATGGCTTTAGACCTGGGCACAGTACTGAAACAGCCCTGGTCAGTTTTACAAATGACATTCTCAAGGCTAATGACAAAGGGCATTACACTGGATCCATCTTCGTCGACCTGACCAAGGCTTTCGACTTGGTGGATCATGCCATACTCCTTGACACCCTTTGAGGTCTGCATCTCTTTGACAATGTCGTCAACTGGGTTAATAGCTCTCTCTGGGAGATCCCATCAAACCTCCATTGATGGCCACCTTTCCTCTGCCTGTCCAATCAAATATGGGTTCCCCCAGGGCTCGATCCTATGCCCCTTTTTTTTTCTCTCTTTTCATCAATGACCTCCTCTCTATCTGCCAAACTACTCAACTTGTCCTATACACTGATGATGCAGCCCTCTACTACAGTAACGAAGACCTAGCCAACATGCTCCACAATTTTCAATCAGACTTTAGCAGGCTACACTCATGGTTCTCCAGGCATGGCATGGTTCTCAACTCCAAGAAGACCAAATTCATTATCTTCTCTGGACCTCGAAAAGCCCCTTTCATGCATGTGATGCTAGTCGACAACTTGGGTATTCCCATAGAACAGGTAACCGAATTCAAATACTTAGGGCTCTACCTTGACCTTCACCTCTCCATCAACATGCATGCAAACAACCTCATTAAGAAGGTATATACCAGACTCAGCCTTCTCTACAGAATCTGTAAGTTCCTTCTTTCTGCCACTAGACTACGCCTGGCCTCTTCTCCACTACTGCCACTCAAAGACTACGGCTCCACAGCTCCCCCCCCCGACATCCTCTTTCCTCTACTCCAAACTAAGAGTTACGTAGAACAGTATAGCACGATTTGTCATTGGACTACACTGGAAAACCTACTATTGCACCCTCTAGGCATCCCTCTGCTGGCCCTCAAAGAGAATGCCAGAAATTGGCAGAGGCCTTCACTCCACATGGCCTCTTCACATTGATTAATGTGTACAGGCCCAATTATGATGATCCCCACTTCTTTCACACTCTGAATCAGGCCATAACACAAGTTGCCTTGCCTGGGGTTCGCTTTATGCTAGGAGGATTTTAACCTAACTATGAAGGTGCATGTAGCCTTGAAAGAGCTTCTGAAGAAGCACAACCTGGCGGACTCCTGGAGGTTGCAGAATCTGAGGGAAAGAGACTATACCTGCTTCTCAGCAGCCTACATAGCAGCAACCCATGCAGATATGTGGTTTACCTCCCCAGGAATTACTTATACTACACTTACCTCCAAATTTATGCCCACCATGATTTCTGACCACACCCCTCTCTCCATCACTACAGTGTGGGGCACCAACCCACTCAAATCAAAGTGCTGGAGACTAGACCCACTGTTACTGTATGACCCCCCAGTTTGAATGGTGGGTAAAGGAGGAGACTGCAGCTTTTCTAAAAAATGATAACAACAGAGGTATCTCCAAGCCTATGGTTTGAAAGGCATACAAGACCACCATGAGGGACAAAACTATCAGATACACTGCTCACAGGCAGAAAGAATGTTAGGCTGAACTCCATAAGTTGGAAACAGTGCTAACCTCCCTCAAGGCTGAATACAAGCAACAGCACACTCCTTCAAAGGACAAACTAACCAACATGGTTAGCACCAGAATAAGGTTCGGTGAACTCCTAACTAGAAAAGCTGAATTGGCCCTATTCCAGCTAAGGCATACATACTTGGTGGGGGTGACAAGGAGGATAAGATCCTTTCATACTGGGTCAGGAAGAGGCAAGCAGATACATATATACCTGTCTGAAAGGTTGACAAAGGTAAGGTTTGTATGGAAGCTGCTACCTTTAGCTCTATCATGCAAAAATTCTATCACAAGTGGGGTACCTCAGGGCAAGTCACACGTGGGGTACCTCAGGGATCAGTCCTGGGGCCAGTCCTCTTCAATATCTTCATTAGTGACATTGCAGATGGACTAGAGGGTAAGGCTTGTCTATCTGCAGATGACACCAAGATCTGCAACAGAGTAGGTGATCCGGATGGTGTGGGCAGAATGAGAAGAGATCTGGATAAACTAGCAAAATGGTTAGAAGAGTGGCAACTGGGATTTAACTCATTGCCTCCACAGGCTCACTCTGAGATTACACCACTTGCCTCCTGAATCTCCTGTATACTTTTAACAGTGAATCCTGGGCCTTTCTAAGCAAAATCAAGCCATAGTCAGCATGTCGCAAACAAATGCTAATAGCTCAATAAATGTACATGCTAGACACAAAGTATGAGCGGCAGAGTTATTCAGCACAAAATTGCCTTTCCAATGGTGGCATGCATGTAATAATAAGTAATTTTGTTTTTTTTTCTATGCTGGTCGAAAGAGCAAACTAAATTTGTCAATGTCAGTGTCAGTGGCTCAGTAGGTAGCACACTCACCTCTGAGGCTGGGAGATCAGAGGGCTGTGGGTTCAGTTCCCACATCTGGCACTTGGGTTAATATCCCAGTACTGACACTGTAGTGCAGCATGAGAGGGGTGCTGCACTTCTGAGGTGCCATCTTTCAGATGAGATCTGCCTGGATTGGTGATAGTTCAGGTGGATGTTAAAGATCCCATGGCACTTATCGAAAAGAGCAGGGGAATTTCCCCGGTGTCCTGGCCAAATTTCCCTCATTCACTAAAAATACCACCAACAGCTTAATCTGGTTCAAGGTCAGTTGGCATTCATCTGTATCCCCCTCCCCCGGGTCGTGCCTGAAAATAGGCAGGACTTGTCTAGTGCACTTACCCGGTCAACAAAAAAACTAAAAAAAAACTAAATATATTTTTTCACTAAAAAATGGCAACATAAGCCATTTTTTGTTGGAAAATATGTAAAATATCTACACCAAATTAAGCATACAGAGATTAGATGGTGTTTTAATATTATGTTTGTTAAAGAAAAAGATATCTTTTTACTATAAAACGTAATTTTTCCCTATTTTAGTCAAGGTGCTTTGGTGAGATTTGAGGGATGAATCTCAACCACACACACCATATCATAAACAAATGCGTATAACTCCAAAAGTATACATGATACACACAAAGTATCAGCATGAAAGTTGATGAGCACAAAAATGCGTTTCCAATGGTGCTATGCAACCAGTTGTAATCAATACGGTTTTTATTTTATACCTGTTGAAGTGCCAAAATAGTGAATTTTATTCAAGCTGCTTAGGTGAATCTTGATGGAAAACATGTCAGCCATACACACCATACCATAAACAAATGTGAATAACTCCTAAAGTATACATGACATACACAAAATATCAGTGGCAAAGTTGTTCAGCACAAAATTACCTTCCCAATGGTGGTATGCAAATAATAATATGTAATTTTTTTTTAAGCTGGTTGAAACAGCAAAAAATATAATTTTTTCACTAAAACAGGCAACATAAGCCATACACACCATACCATAAACAAATGCAAATAACTCCTAAAGTATACATGATATGCACAAAATATCAGTGACAAAGTTGTTCAGCATAAAATTACCTTTCCAACGGTGCCATGCAGTCAAATATATATTATATTCTGTTACATTATACATTAAAATATATAAGTGACTTCTCCAGATGTTGCAAGGGCACACTGGGAGTCAGTAGCTGACTTCTGCAGACGTCCTCAGGACACACCAGTGTATTTTACTGACTACAGGTGTCTGCTAGGAGACAATGAGTTAATGAAAAGAAGTGCAAGATCATGCACATAGAGAAGAGGAACCCTGAAGCCACCTATAGGCTGGGAGAGGAGTTGCTGGCAGTCACAAAGGAAGAAAGAGACTTGGGCATCATCATCACCGATGACCTGAAATCATCCAAGCAGACCTCTAAAGCAGCAGGTAAGGCTAGGGGGATATTAGGGTGTATTAGTAGGGGTATCACAAGTCATAAGAGGGAGGTAATAATCCCTCTTTACAAGACACTGGTTAGGCCCCATCTGGAATACTGCATGCAGTACTGGAGGCCACATCTTCACAAGGACAGTAACCAAATTGAGGCAGTCCAGTGAAGGGCAATCAAAATGGTGCAGGGACTGCATCAGAAGACATACGAGGACAGATTAATGGAGCTCAATATGTATACCCTTGAGCAAAGGAGGGAGAGAGGTGATATGAGCAAAACATTCAAACACCTTAAGGGCATTAACAAGGTGAAAGAGTCCAACATGTTTAAATATAAGAAAAATAGCAGGACAAGAGGACACAGCATGAGATTAAGGGGAGGCCGATTAAGGGGGCATGTGAGGAAATTCTTTTTCACAGAAAGAGTGGTGGATGCATGGAACAGCCTACCTCAGGAAGTGGTGGCTATGAATACAGTGCAGGGCTTCAAACAGGCATGGGACAGGCATAAGGGAGCAATACAGATGAGTATGAATAGACAGGCCACTGACAGAGCAAAGGCTGATGGCACATTTATATGGTAGAAAAAGAAATGGGCAGACTGGATGGGTCTTGTGGTCCTTATCTGCCATCAACCTCTATGTTTCTATCAGGACCTATACACCTACTCATGCCCACCTGCAAAGGAAGCCATAGTGACCTTCCTGACTAGGTCACCCATACCCAGAATGGCACCCTGTCCACCTATGAAGCTTGATAAGCCCATCACTCTCCAAGAAAGTAAATGTGCCATACATTTGTTAAACAAAGGAAAGGCCCTGGGGGACATGGCTTACCAGCTGACATAACACAAAATAACCCCATCCTATTCGAAATGTATCAGTCAGCTGTACAGGAAAAGAGCAATGCCCCCCCCCAAACACACACAATGGGAGAGGCTGTCATCACAATTTTGACAAAGAATGGAATAGACAGTATGGCTCCAGGCAACTATAGATCCAGCTCCTTCGTATATGCTGATGCCGAAATTCTGGCAACAAGTTATGGCTACAAGGCTTGAAACAATTTTACTGGATCTCATCCACCCAGTACAAGCAAGGTTCATTAAAGGAAAGCAAAGTTCAGATCTCCTATACACCCTTCTTAATCTTATGCACAGTGCACATAAGAATCCTACACTAGCAGTGGCCATTGCAGTGGACTTTGAGAAGGTCTTCAGTTTGGTAGAATGGGAATATCTTATGATCCTGAATTAGGCAGGCTTATGTACAATTTGTCCAGAACCAGTGTGTCCTCAAGAATGGTTTGCAGTCACTCCTTTTTAGCTCCAGAAAGAAACTAGGCAGGGTGCCCCCTCTCCTATTTATTTGGCCATTGAGATTCTGGCCATAGCAATTCACCATCACACCCTTCTTAGGGGGATTCAAAGTGGTGGACAAGAATGCCATGCACTACTGTATGTAGACAATCTGCTAATCTTGCAAGAACATGGGCAGGCTACCCTAGTCCCCATCAGGACTACTACAGCAATTTATGAAGGTCTCCAGATTGAGGGTGAAAGAAAAAAAAACTGAAATTCTCCCGTTACATCCATCAGCCTCAGCAGAAACATACATAGAAAATGGCCTCAGGTGGGCACCAAGGGGGATAAACTACTTAGGGATCAGTATCCATATAACTAGCTTAAAATGATCCATCTCAACCTGTACCTCCTCTGAGAACCCTCTAGAGCTGAGGTAGCCCAATGAAAATTATTGAACCTATTCCTAGTGGGCAAGAATGAGGCATTCAAGATGATGACTGTACCTCAGATCACGTATGTTCTCTCCCACTTGCCTATTACCTTCCCTCCTAAATGGTTCCAGAAAATGGACGGAATACTTCCGGTGGAAAGGTAAACCACTCTGTAATAGTAAGGGAAAGCTTTGTAGCCACTGGTAAAGGGCTAGGTGGGGCTTGCCATGGCTTGCAGGCTACCACCTGGCCTTTGGCATTGCTCATACTATGAGGTAATTCACCCATGCATTAGGTACATCCCTAGTATGTTTCCACATTGAACCAGCAACTTCTTAAAGTGCACTCATAGCCATTTATTTATATAACCAACTGGCTCAGCAAGTCAAGGATCACCCCATCATTACATTTTTTAAGAGGGCATGGATACAAGCGCACAAACTAATGAAAGCATATCCTAACCTACCCCCTTGGAGACCCTATGGGGAAATGATTCCCTACGCATAGGTCAGCTTTCCCCCAAATGGATCTCCTTGTCAGAGAGAGGTAGAACAATGGTCTGGGAATCCTCACGTTGGATGGCTGACATGCTTGAGGTATTTGATTCCCTAAAAACAACATCTGATATCCCTAAGCATGACTTCTAACAATATCACCAGGTTAAGAGCATGGTTAGCACGAGGCTTTAAAAAGCACTGGGCTGTGCCATGAAAGCTACCATCTAACTAGTGGACACCAGTACCAGACTACAGAGAGGTAGGGCCAGCCACATATACTGAAGTCTGCATGATGCCCAACCAGACCAATCCATTCCATCTAAGATGACTGGGTACCTGAATCAACAATGAGGCATGGAGTATCTGTCTTTACAGAACCCACTCTGCATGTCATGATGTCCAAAACCACCTTATTCAGAAAAATGTGCTACTCCCGTGGTACTGGACACCCACTGTCCTGTTCAAACCTGAGTTACTGTCTGGCAATAATTGCTGGAGATGCCAGTAACCAGGAACAAATCTTGCACACTGAGGCCCTGTCCACACTACACTGAAAACTCCCCTCTGTAATGTTTCAGAGGGTCCAAACTGTTACTGCAATGGTTTGTATTTACACCTGTAATGTTACAGGAGGCATTTTCATAACCGTTGTTGAAACCACTTATGAGTCAGTTTCAACAACGGTTATGAAAACGGTTCTGCCTCTGTAACATTACTAGCTGTAGTGTGGATGCGTGAGCGTGCAGCCCAGCATTGCCCTCAGTGCAGCATGATCTGCATTGTGGGATAGGGTGCCGACCGTAATGGTCACACGTCACCCACAATGTGGACCGGCTGTAATGGTTCCGAATTATCATGACGGTTCACTGGCAGTGTGGACATGCTGTAACATTTATCATCTATAATGGTTTGAAACCATTACAGGGTTTTAGTGGTGTAGTGTGGACAGGGCCATACTGTGGGTATGTACTGGAATAGCTAGATACTGGGAGGCTGTTACACAGGCCTGCAACAGCTTTCTGGTGCAAAGGATCCAATTTAATGGCCCGCTGTTCCTACTAGGGTTGGTACAGATTCCAATTTCCTAAGCACTCACCCAAAATGGTTTCCTATATATCAGTTTTACTATACTGCCCCTTTATGGGGTACAAAACCATTGATGTATGGTCTGTAGCTGTAGACTGTTCTGGGTTCATGAGGGTAGGGAACATGGTAGGGTGGGTTAGAGTTAGACATAAGAACCCTAAAAGCGCATTTCCAAACTGAGTGGGCATTGTGTTTTCAGCCCTAATAGTTTATTTCCAGTCTTTGCGCAGTATCAACCCCAATGAGCATTAACATCATTTTTTGCCATAAATGTCCTTACTTTTTGAGAAAACTCATGGCCTTCAAAACCCTGCACAAAGCAGGAGGTGAGTCCTAATAGACATTTACAGAACCTCTTCTGGTTTGTAAAAAGTCAGAAGGACTTCTATGGACAGGGACAAAGCAGTCCTTCCATGGGCTATGTACCATAATCCCTTGCTCCCACTGGCTATGGGACTATTTGGACTTTCAAACTGAAAGACCAGTGCCTTAACACATTTTCTGGCATGGCGTGTGTTTGATACATTTGAAATACTTATTTTCAAATGATATCTGACTGACATCATAAAAACTATAAATAATGATTGCAGCTGACAGTAATGAGAAGCAGGGCTGCTCAGATAATCCATTTTAAAGCCACATAGTTAGGATAATAGGTGTTCTTAGGCTATTACGATTTTATGATATTGGTCCTCAAAATGCAATATCCTGAAAAATACCTTGGATGTCAAGCCAGAAGTAGGATATCAGAATATTCAACATCTGATATCTTAAAATCATAAATCTCTCCCTCCTTAAAATGAAAAAAAAGATGCATCCCCCCATAAAATTCTACTTCACTACACCCTTCCACAACATATAACAAGCCCATCTATTCCCGGGTCAGAGCAAAAAACCCCACTCAACACTTCCACTGGCCCCCACCTTCCTCCTCTCCTCTCTTTATAATAAAACAATAGTAGAACAGTAGTGATTGACACAGGCCACATCTGTGAAGCCTGCTGGCCCCTCTGCCAAAATCACAATTTCCCCACCCTTTCACAGTATAATCAAACCCCACATTATCCTCAGATAAGAGCAAAAACCCACACCAAATACACTTTCTACTCCCCACCTCCCTCCTTCTGCCCTCTTTATAATACAATAATAAAATAACTATAGTGACTGACTAATATGCACTGTCAGATGCCTTTATTCATCCCCATCTCTCCTTCCACAAGTAGCATCTCTTATGAACACTTTTCAAAGTGCATGCAAAATAAGAAAACCACCCTACTGCAAATTTTAAAAAGATTCATATTTTGAGTAGATTCTGTAAATTTATGAACACTTTTTAAAGTGGGCACATAGTAGGAAAACCATACTACTGCAAATCTCAAAAATATTCATATTTTGAGTAGATTTTGTAAACTACTAATACCTATCAATGTGCATGCACAATAGGAAACCATCCTACTGCAAATCTTAAAAATATTTGTATTTTGAGTAGAATTTGTAAAAAAATTCTTAAAGTATTACTCTGTGAGCATTTTTATTTTTAATTAATAAGTAATTACTAATTAGTTTATTTAAACAACAAACTACATTATGTACCTCGTAGTACCCCTCGATCACAACCACTTAACTCTCACCCTCTATGTTTAAGTTTTTTAAAAGTTATGTTAGCTTACATACATAGTCATAATAAAGTTGGATTATTCTTTTGCAATATCTTGACATTGGTATTATCGCAAGACTGTATAACACAATGATGCTATTTAAAGGTTTTTTTAGGGTTATATCTCTGATACGTGCATTATGTAAGTATTAGAAAGGTTAGTATTTTCAATATAGTTACCCAACTACAACATAACAAAAAGAAAATAATTTCTTTTATTGAAATAGGAACATGCAGCTGTCCCTTTTTTCCTTTTACAGAACGTGGATAAGACATGACCTGACTGGGAGGTGCAGCAGCTGGTGCGTGGCATTCAAAAGCATGGGAATGCCATGCTGTACTTCAGGGCAACCAACATGTTAATGAAGGACATGTGGAAGGACATAAGCAAGTTTCTCACTACCAAGGAGATTGGCAGGATGCCCATGTAGTGCCACAAGAAGTGAATGCTGCTATGCCATTGCTTCTACCAACTTAAGTGCAAGGTTACAGTGAGGAAGAGAGAGAAGTGCTGGTTCAAGCAGGCCATGGTGATGTGGGATGATGTAGAGAAGCCAGAGCTTGGTGACTATCATCACAACAATAAATATATATTACACACAGCCCAAAAAAGAATTATATTTCCAACAAAAAAATAATGTTAATAATAATGTAATTAAGTTTCCCAGGTAGTGTAGATGGCTCAGGTACTGTGCACTTCACTTCAAGTTATGCTAGCAATCTGAGTTTGGAAATGAGCACAGGTTGCCAGAGTTTGGTCCATGGAGGGGAGGATTAAGCATCCAAATGGATTGCTCAGTTATCCCAAGGAGGGGTGGTTTCTCATCCCAGCCTTAGGCTGCTACCAGCTGCAGGTCTTGCAGCAGTACAGCTCTAAGCGACACGTACAGAGGGGCTGTCCTGGTGTGTAGCATGTGTGCCTGCACGCATGCATGCATGCACGCACACCAACATACACACACACACACACACACACACACGCACCCCAGCTTGCTGGATAACAAGGGCACATGGGGAAAACATGAAAAAAGAACAGTCAGACAGGCATCATGAAGCCCTTCCATCTCTGCCATGGCCTGCATCACTAGCTGGTTTCCCAGGTACATCTGCATTGTGTAGTAGATGAGAAGTTAAATATACACAAGTCTGGTGTGAATTCTGTAATACCCAGTGTACAGAAATGTATACTAACCCATTACATTGCACAATATACTAGTGTTTTAAAGTGATCTAAGAAATAAATTATTACCAAAGTTGTAGAAACTGTTGCTTTTCAAATAAGATATACTGGTAGAAAAAACAATTATTTATCTTTTGCATTCATAACTCTATCCAAACCTGGTAAAAAAATCCTATATACTGACAGGTATTCAGAACTGTTAAGATAATTTAGTATATTTTATTATAACAAAAGGTGTCACAGTAATATATTCTGTGAATTACTATCTGAATATAAAATAGTTATCAATGCTTTATTTTTCTATCTGTTCTTGTTGCATGTGTTCCTGGTTTCCCTGCTACTCCAAACTCATGTTGCCAGCTTGAACCAGTGCCTCAGGGACAGGTGGATATCCCTGTGTCAGAGGACTATGAATCAACTGAATTTGGTACATATATCAGTAGTGTGACAATACAGAAACCTACATACACACTGGGCAGGATTCACAAAGGACTTGCGCTCAGCGCAACTCGGATGCCTCGGTGCAAATGAGATGTGCTGAGCATCAACTTTGGTATTCACAGAAGATGCACTGGGGAATGCTCCTGGTACATCCCCACTGTGAATACCACAGTTGCGCCCAGCCCTGGATGCACCAGTGCAATCCTCTGGTCAGGATGGGAATCCAATGGGGCAGTGCATCTCACAATGTGCAGTGCCCACAGTTGCCATTCACAGCCAACAACATGCAAATGGGGCCATTAGACATGCAAGGCACAATGGGTCCATTTGCATGTCATTATGGCCCCATTTGCATGTGCCCTGCAGAGATGCACCAGGTGGAATGCGCTGGGCACCCTGCATGTACAGCAGTACAGACACACACCCAGCACCAGTTTGGTTCTTGCCACCCCCCTTCCTGCCAGAGTCCCCTGTTTTAAGCCAGTCACTGCAGCAGAAAAGCACTGTACACCGAACCATAATATAACCATTTTGGATTTAATTCTTACTAATATTCAAGATAACTTCTCCCATATTAGGATAGTTAATCCATTAGGCAGTAGTGACCATAATATGGTTTTGGGGTGTCTGATAACAACTAGGGATACAATGATATGTGCTACCACCCTAAGAGATTATAATATGGTCAGCTTTGTTGCCATTATAAATTCCTTCAGGAACACAGACTGGGACACTACACTGAACAGTATTTCCACTGAAACTGCATGGAACAAGTTTAAAGAGATCACTGGTAAAACGAAACTGAATATGTTCCTATTAAGAACAAATATAATAACAAGGGTAGGGTACCTATCTGGCTAATGCTAGTATAAGAAAACAGATTAGGATTAAACAAAAGCCTTTAAACTTAAAAAGAATCACTCCACAGCCAATTTATTAGTTTACAAAAAATCCAATACTTCATTAAAAGTCTCATAAAACAACCTAAAGCTAAAATGGAATTTAAGATTGCTCACAGCAAAAATGTTAAATTACTGTAGTCAAACATAAACTAAAACTTTAGTACATCCATAAGAACTACTGGACCAATCTATAAGGAAAATATCTTACTAAACAATGACAAATCTATAGTTGATAGCTTTAATGACTATTTTTGCTCATCCCTCCCTCCAAAGTAGATAGTGTGTTAAAGCAGCAGTGCAACGAGAAAAGCTATTCCAAAAAACTAATTTTCTGCCATGGTTATGCAAAATATTGGCAGAACTGTTGATTTGTGCTTTCTGGATGCTTCCTATGCTGTGTATTGTAGATTTGCTTTTTTGTCTGGATTCCTACCCCTCCTCAGGTTCTTAATATCATTTCTATGCAAAAATGAGGCGGCCATCTTTGTTTCTTGAGAAATAATGACTTTAAAACTTTCATAAAATTCTTAAATGATAATGAAAACTGAAAATTTTACCACCAAAATAAACTGGAAGACATCTGGCATTGATTAAGAAGGAAAAAAGGTGGGGTCAAATTTTAGCCCATTTTCATTGCACTGCTGTAATAAATAACAGTAATGATGTGAACAATATTGATTCTATAACCTGCAATGATGTTTATTCAGAATTGATTAAAATAAATATCGGATCTAGTCCCAGACCTGATAACATCAGTCCCATGTTCCTTAAAAACACTGCACACATAGTAGCGTATCCCCTATCTATAATTTGTAACCAAGCATTAAATGAAGGTTATATTCCTATGGACTGGAGATCTGCTATTGTGGTCCCGATTTTCAAAAAAGGTGATAGGGGACAGCTGGAAAATTACAGACCTATCAGTCTGACCTCTCACTGCTGTAAGATTATGGAGAAACTGATTAAAAAACACCTGGAAGAATTCTCAATTGATAATTATATGGGTGACTTAAAACAACATGGATTTACCAAGGGAAGGTCATGCTGTACTAATTTGATCAGCTTTTATAATAATGTCAGCCTAAATCTGGACAATGGAATTCCTTCAGATTTTATTTACTTGGATTTCTCCAAGACCTTCGATAAGGTGCCTCATAATATACTAATAACTAAACTGTTGGACCTGGGTATTGATTACTGTCTGATTAAGTGGATTCACTGCTGGCTTACTGACTGTCATCAATGTGTCCATATTAATAACACTTTGTCTAACCAAGGATGAGTCAGTAGTGGTGTCCCCCAGAGATCAGTGCTTGGCCCAATATTATTTAATCTTTTTATATCTGACATGAGAAATAACCTAAAAAACAATATACTAAAGTCTGCAGATGATGCAAAGTTATAAGGCCAGGTTAACAGCCTTTCCCAGCACTTTTCCTTAGTGGAAGCCTTAGGGAAACTTGAATCTTAGGCAATGGGAAATAGAATGATTTTCAACTATAATAAATGTGTAACTATGAATTTTGGACACAGAAACCCAAACTACTCTAATATACCAAATCAAACAATGTTAAGAAATTCTAATCTACAAAGAGATCTTGGTGTCCTTGTGGACAACAAACTTATCTTGTCTACTCACTGCACAGCTGCTGCTAAAACAGCAACAGGATTGATTTCTAGGATTAGGTGTTCCTTCACTATGAGAACTGAGCAATGTATCATCTCTTTATATAGGAGTTATGTTCATCCCCACTTGGACTATGTATCTCAATTTTGGTCTCCTCATTTAATTAGACACTAACAGGGTGGAGAGAGCTCAAAGGGTCCATTACTAAAATTATTCCAAGATTACAACATATGGAAAACCCTGACAGACTAACCTCTACTGGACTACACCCTCTTTATATTAGATGTCAAAGGGGCAATCTTTTACTTCTGCATAAGATCCTACAGAACCATAATCTTACTAATAGCCGTGTACTTTCTTATAGTACTACCAGGAATATTACTAGATCTCATAAAAGAAAACTAATAGTACCACAGGTTAACACTAATAAAAGAAGCAACTTTTATTCAGTAAGAATAGCTAGAGTCTGGAATAAATTACTATCATTTATTGTCGATATTAAAGATTTTAATACCTTTAAAAAAGCTCTGGATGATCACTAATATAATAAGCATATATTGGTGTAATCTTGACCCACTACTGTGGGGGACATTCTTGATGGGCCCTGAGCCTTTTATGTCAACATAAAACCTAGTAGTAAACCCCCCACCTGCCCGCATCCCTGTTGTCATGCCGCTCAGCACAGCAGTACTGTACAAAGAACAGACCCCCCTCCCTGCCTGTATCCCCTGATACATACTGCTCACTGTGGCAGTAGAGGTGAGGTAACAGAAACCCCCTCCCCACCCAGACCCGATCGCAGCAGGCACCGAACCACTTACACTGCCCTAGTGGTCCAGTGGCCCCCTCTGACCTCGAACCATGTCCATAATATGGCCCAACAAAGGTATACCCTGGCAGTCTAGTGGTGCCCCCCAACCCCTAACCACTCAGGTACCCCAAACCCACCCCGTTCCCCCGTCCAAGCAAGTCCTGATGAACAGTGAGCAGCATGACCCACCCGAATTCCACCGTGGCTGCTGGCCAACACAGCTGTCTGAGACTGACAGCTACAGTACTACTGGAAACCCACTGGTGGACCCTGTTGACTGATGGGCTTGCAGTGTGTACTGTATTCTGTCATACACATCTTTGTGAATTACAGGACACAGTACACACTGCAAGCCCACTGGTTGACAGGGCCCACCAATGGGCTTCCAGTAATAGTGTAGCTGTCAGTCTCAGACAGCTCTGTCGGTGGCCAGCCATAGCAGACTATGGGTGGGTTGTGCTGCCCGCCGTTCATTGGGGCTTGCTTGGATGGGGTGAGTGGGATGATTGAGTGGGTGGGGGATGGGGGCACCACTAGACCACCAGGACATACCTTTGTTGGGACATATTATGGACACGGTTTGGGGTTAAGGGGCCACCGGACCACAAGGGCAGTGTTGGTGGTTCAATACCCTCTGCAATCGGGTCTGGGTGGGGAGAGGGGATCTCCGTTACCTCACCTCTACTGCCACAGTGTGTGGCATGTATCAGGGGATATGGGCAGGGAGGGGAGTCTGTTCTTTGTTCAGTACTGCAGCACCAAACGGCATGACAATGGGATGCAGGAAGGGTAGAGGGTTCAGTGTACAGTGTTTTTCTGCCACAGTGAGTGGCTTCAAACAAGGGACACAGGGAGGGGGGCTCAATGGACTGCCAGGGCGGGCAGGCTGCCATACTACTGTCTGCAGAACAGCAGCCTGCCTGTGGGTGGCCACCCATGTACATCTACTTCATGTAGACTTATCATTTGGAAGCACATCCCTGGACTTGCTCCAGGGATATGCCTCCAGAATGGGTTGTGAATGGGGCTGTGCACCATATGCATGAGCACGGCCACTGCACAACCCCTCCAGATGCACCGCATATCATTTTGGGTGGTGTGTGGTGCATCTGTCATGTGCCAGGGCATCGGTTCATTTCCAGAATCGTGCCAATGCACAAATCGGGGATGCACAGTGCCTCTCGGATATGCCAGGCGCATCCCTTTTGTGAATCCTGCCCATTGTATTTTAATACTTCTCATAACAAACAGTGTCACACTTAAGACACAGCTATATGTTACAGTATTACATAACAATGTAGCAGAAAGATGCCAGTTCTAATTGGTCCTGAGCATTTTGGTAACAGATCCTAAGTTAAGATGAAGAATGTTGTTTATGTAGTTCATTTTGTAAATTGTGTATATCCTCAGTCAAAATATATATAGAAAGAATGAAAGCTGGAAAAGGGGCTATGT
Organism: Neoceratodus forsteri; assembly: GCA_016271365.2. NCBI lineage: Eukaryota > Metazoa > Chordata > Ceratodontiformes > Ceratodontidae > Neoceratodus > Neoceratodus forsteri. The sequence goes on from CM028130.1 coordinate 1,292,313,903, forward strand.
AAAAGGAAATAATACCATTGAGGGGGCTAATAAGTTCATAAAGCTATAAGCCTGAAGGTGTGTGGTCTTTATGAAGCTCATTAGCCCCCTGAGACAATGTTTATCTCACGCGTACACAGGCCATTTCTAGATTTTGTTTTATATTATGCATTAGGTTGCACATGGTTTGCTATGTCCAATGTTCTCCTGTAGTGTGGGGCTTTTCTGCACTATAAGGACTTCCAATGTTGTCCCTTACTGGTTCTGTAGTGCAAGGGCCTCCTATAAAAGGAGGTGAGGTTCCCACGGTCTTTCCTTCAGTGAAGTGGGTGTGTGGTGGTCTTGGGAGTGGTGTGCAGTTGGCACTGTCAGGAGAGTGGTAGTCTTGTAAGTGGCGTGTAGTTGGTGTGGTTGTGTGGAGCATGCAGCATGCTATGTAGTTGGGAGCAGGCTAGGAGCAGCTCCTTAAATGACTGGGATGGCGTTTAATAGCAGAGTATGGTGAGAGCACCATGGGACCTGCCAGAACTGTTTGGAATGGTGGGAGCATGGAGAGCCCTGGAACAGCATATTTGAGGTACTTCTTTGGTGTTCTGGGTAGGGCAGATTTCTGCAGGTAGTGGAGGAGAGAAGGTGGCTGTTGCATGTGCTATGTGGGGCTTGTTATATGTGTCATTAAGGGACTTGTTGGATGTGTTAATGAGCTTGCTAAAAAGGGACTTGTTACACATCATTAAGAGGCTTGTTAGACATGTTAATGGGCTTATGTGTTATTGGGGTAGTTTGTAATGAAATGAGCATTAATGTGTTATTAGGGAGGTATTACCACATAAATACAGTGTAGTTAGCAATCTGGTCATAATACTGTAAGTGTACACCATCATATATGGGGAAAAATAAAATGTTTTTTTCAATGGTTACAAGGGCCCAACCAAGCAAAACATATATATACATATATATACCTATATATATATTTATATGTGAATTATGGTTGAGACTTTTTCCCATTATAAAAATGGCAGAAATTTCTCCAACTATAGCCCCTGCAAAAAACGAAGCAGACCCCCCAAATGACAACTAACCACTTTTACTGCTGCCTCCATATCACTTGCCAAAGTAACAGTTACATGTGGAATTCAAAGTTCAACTGTGTGTATATTTTCATGCAATTTTTCATGAAAGGTTAACTGCTATCATACAGTGTCTTACACTGAGGACTAGTTATGCCAAATACTTATTTCTATGTATTTATTTATTTTTAATATATGGATTGTTGAAATAATATGGTTGAAAAGCATACGGAAAAATTCTTGTAATACTATCGCTCCTGGAGCGATAATACTACTGTTCCTAAGTGATAGTACTATAGTTCGGGTGCTGTAATAGTATAGTTCGGCACCCAAACGATAGTATTATCAAGAAAGCTGAAGAGTGCATGCGCAAGTCTATCCCTGCCATCTTAGAAAGCGTGCCTTGTGATTGGCCGCTGTTGCTCTGTGGGCGGGCACAATGAGTCCGAAAACATGGCAGCCTGCTCACTCGCTTAGCGAGCGAATGGTCTGGAGCAGCAACCATTTTTCTTTAGCTTTGAAAACAATTTTGTCTTTATGAAGAATTCGACTCTGTCTGCGGCTCCTCTGCTCGCCCGATACTGCCGCTGACAAACAGTTTAAAAAAAGCAGGGCTAAATGAAGCCCACAGCACTGGGGAACCCTGCCAGCATGCACATGAACCGGCTGACTGCACTGTTCAAACGAAGGTGTGAGAATTCACCTCATATCCATATATTAAAAAAAATAACAAATAGGTTCTGGCATAACAAGGTTGTAATTCCATCTCGAGGTTCTGGGGACACAAGAAACCTCTCGAGCTTCGCTCTCAAGGTTTTCTGTGTCCCCAGAACCTCTCGATGGAATAACTACCTTGTAATACACCAGAACCTATCTATTATTCTATTTATTTATTGAACAGTATCAGAATTACAATCCTTTGCATCAGAGACTCCTTTACAAAGGCTCCACATCAGAGATGGACAAAGCTTTACAGACAATATATTGAGATAATACAACAGTAGAGTGGCGACATAATATACTTTGGGTGATATTGCACTGCTAAATAAAGAAGAGATAAGACTGTGTTACAGGTATTGCAATCTTGTGGGTAATCAGGGGTATAAAACATTATTAGAAAGCTAAATCATGTAAATATATGAATTACATACAATTATTACATTGTTTTGTTTTCTTAAAATGATAAATCAATCATACGCTGTGATAGTTAACAACAGTATTTTGTTTTTGTTAATGTTTTCCAGAAGACAAGTATGTAGAGGGTGGTGCCAAAGATGCAGGAGACAGGTCCTCCAAGCTGACTGGGCATCCAGCCCAGCAGGCCCAGGGGACCAAGAAACCATACTGGAGCGGGGTTTTATTTAACTCTAAAAATTGATTAGCGTTTTGCTCATGAAAGTGCTAAAACATTATGAAAATGCATAGCATCTGCCTCACTGTGTTTAACAAACATAACACTTCTAGAAAATCTATATAAATACTTTCTGAACAGTTTGTATTGTCCCAAGAAAAAAACTGCTAATCAATTATTTAAAACCCTGCTGGAGGTTGCTGGGACAGAGTCTGTGGAGAGCTCGCAACTGGCTGGAGAAGCCCCCTCAGGTGATGTAAATGACCCCACAGAACTCTCTCAGCCAGGTCCATCTACAGCATGACCTGCTGGCCCTGCATCTCGGGATGCCATGACTGGTGGACCATGTAAGTGAAAAGTCATTGTATTTTATATTTATGATAAACTGTATCATGGATGATCCCTAGACCTTACAGAACCATTTTTTTGGGAGGGGATGGGGCACATGTTCAAAAACAAAGATCTGATCGTGAACATATACACATGCATACTGTAAGACATACCTTATGATTTAAATTGAGCATGTGTATCTGGATACAATGAAGGGCTTCACATTCCAGGAGCTATCATGCTCCTAACATAAAACTAATGGTTAAGCTTGCATTTCTATATGCTCTCACAAGATGTTGCTGTGAGACAGTCTGCAAGGAGCTCTTCATCAGCTAGAGCTTTTATTTGCTTCTACATTTTCAAACATCAGTTTCACAGTGGAGACATGCACACTGTAACCCATGTGTTCTGCTTTACAGTGTCCAAGCGTATATGAAAATAATGAAACAATGGACATACCAGCAGGCTACACTGTTAACAAGATCAGAATATTATTTAGATCTGTGTGGCATACATTTCTGTTTGTTGATTACTGCAATGTAATAACTGGTTGCCATTTTTTTGTCATTGGAGAAGCCGGTTATAATTTGCCATTATAACCCGTGGGTTATAACAGCAAACACATGCCAGCTTTTTCTCAGCTAGGCTCTCGTTGCCTCACAGTGCAGTGAAACCAGCCATCAATCAGCAGAAATTAAAACACCTGATGGAGGAATTCTGAGATAAAAAAAAAGTTACAAAGCCTTTTAACACCCTTATTTATTCTGTCGCTAACCTTCTGATTCACTTCCACATCCCTAACTCCGAGATTTACAGGTGCTCTCTCTCACCTCCACAGAAACCAAAGTGACCTATGACCTCAGCAGCTATTTAAAATATCGCCAAGGCAATGGCGATCTGAAAAAAACAGAAAAAAGTTCAAATAAAAGACTAGCATCTAGCTTTTCTTTATGACCTTTCTTTCTATTAAGAACAGTGCTTTACTGATAACTCTCTTATTTTATGATGATTTTACTGGCAGCTGTTCTCACACAGATACCACAATCTAGCTATAAAAGAAACAAGTTCAGAGCTTTCTGAAAACTGATTTACTAACTGGATTTTTAAAAACACCTTTATTTAATGGGTTTGAAATGTTTACTGTTTAATTGTCATATGTTTAATGCTATTTCATGTTAAATTCAATAAAATGAGTAAAATTTACAACCACAGATATTTTTTTTATCTGGTTGGACAAAAAATGGCACCCAACAATTACATAAAACAATAAATGGGGGTGGAGTGCAAAACTCAAATTTAATGCACACTTTTGGTGTGGGATGTTTTGATAAACCCCTCGGGTGTAGCATTCCACACCTTGGGTGTACATTAAATTCTCATTATGCACTCCCTCACACGTACTATTCTACATGTTATAGACAGATGTGGGCCTTTATTTCTTAAACCACAGACATTTATGTGTATCTTGACTAACCTAATATTGATACTAATAAGAGATGCACTACTAAGACACAGCAGAAAGTAATATTACAGCATTCTGCACAGTATTAAATAAGTTATTATTGTTATAAAAATACATATGGCATTATATATGGAGTCACAAGAATTATACGCATGTTTGCATTATATGCACCCATCAATTAATTTTTTCTTTTTTTTTTGGCATGTTATCACTAAGTATACCAATGAAGTCATAGTGGTAAGGGAAAAATAATGGGAGTCTGTGACCAATTTATGGAGACAAAGGTTTGAAGGTGTTTTTTATAGGAATACATGGTGCTAAAAAAGATGGATTTGAGGAACCCTCTCAAAAATTTGGGCAATTGTGACTAGGTGACCAAATTCAAAATGGCCACCAAAAATCTATAAAATGGCACATCTCAGCTCATAGTTGTTGTATAAAGCTGTATTTGGTGTCTAAATGTGGGTTTTAAGAGTCAAGGAATTCATTTCTTATAACAAAAACAAAATAAAACAAAAAACAAAAATGTTCTTTCTTGAACAAGCGTGTATATATATATATATATATATATATATATATATATATATATATTTTATCTTTTCACAGGTGTGTCCAAATGAAGTTCTGTGATTGGTGATTGGAAAGATGTCGACACCCTTGATAAAACCAGTACAACAGTTGAGGGGAGAGAAGTGGAGGAGAGTTGAGACAATTAAAGAACTGTGTATATTATGTGATACAGAATGTGATGAAGACAAAAGTTACTATCCAATTGATTCATGGAACAAACTGAAGAGTCTAGCACTGGAATGGAGGGGGTTGGATAAATAAGGAAGTATTGTTTAGAAAGTAAACTGGGATGATGGTCCAACTGGCATGTTTTTCCACAAATTGTATAAGACTGGATTCATGAGTAAAAGGAAGCTTCAGCAAGTCTAAACTAGGAAAGAGAAACAGCAGATGCAAGAAATCCTTGTATCCCGATCTAAGCATGACAGTTCCCCTGAAAATGCTCCTTGCCTTTCTGCTAGACTTTCATGGAGCAGTCCTCTACAGGACAAGGATCTCTGCATCTGTTGCATGATGCCAGGGGATAAAAAAACATCCTGGCCAAGACAAGTGGTGTCTTCTCCAACAATGGATGCATGGCACACATTCAAGGTTCACACAGTGTACCTAGAAGATGCTACAATGCATGATCATATCTTAGCTGTAATTGATTGCACAACAGTACCATAGTGTATGACACATCTACAGGTGGAAGTTATGTGGAAGCAGCAATCTACTTGTGGGGAATGAGCAATGAACAATTACTGAATACCACTGCCAGGCATTTGAAAGAAAAGTTATCGCATGATACAGGCATGAGCTGGCCTCCACATATGGATGAGCTTGAGAATACTGAAGAACCTAATAGCTGATTTACAAAAGTTTCTCACCTGGCTAAAGAACCCTGTATCTAGTAATTTCAGTGATGCCTGCCAGGATCCAGATATTGCAGCCTTGTCATCATTATTATTTTCATTCATCACAGGGAAACACACTTTCTTAAAGGTCAAGTTGTCACTGATGACTCATGGCCTAACTAGAAGATACAGATTATATACATGATGAAGAAATTATCACTTGGAATAAGCTACCAGGATGTTTTTAATCTGCATGCTACATGGGCTAAATTTGAGTTTGAGAAGCATGCCAAGTGTCCTGAAGAGCTTGCCAACAATTTCTTGGAACTGTCATTCTAGACAATGATGACTTTCAGGATGACACATTCACTAGAGCAGAAACATTTCACCACACAAATGTGATGTTTGTTCAGCCAGAGGATGTTGCCACTAAAGTTTCTACTGAGAATCGTCCTAAACTGGCCAAGGTAATGCCTCTTGAGATGAAAAATGTCAGTGCAGAACAACACAGAGTTCAACTTTACAAGACAGTCAAATGTGGACTACCATTAGTTCGAGCTGAAGTTGATATCTCACCACAAAGCACTCAGGACCAAAAGATTTGAGAAATTGTCCATTATTTGGCTTGCCATGATAGCAGTGGGAAAGAGATTCCAGCAGAAAGCCAGAAGATTGGAGAATTTGCTGGATTTTAAGTCAATATCCAGAAGTTGGCTACAAAAAGCAAGGCATACTGCTACCTCACATTGCCTTAGCCACTCAGTAGTACATGAGGTGATGTGTCCCATAGTCACTGAAGTGAAAAATAGATCAATGCCTTTCATTCAACTGGTTGGAGACCAGCCAGTCTATGGTCTGATTGTTCAGTTGAAAAATGAGAATCCAACACAGTTTGAACTTTGCCTTCCATTCCTAGGTTCATTCCATGCTCAGTGTTCTGTCATATTAGCAATCAACAAGCAATTCAAAGGATCTGGTTTATCTGACATTCTTGTTGCAGCTAGTGTGATTACAGAGGGTTCAGTTGACAAAGCACTGCGCAGAAAACATTATGAGAAGCATCAGATGTTTTTGAATGATGTACAAAGTACTGGTTCTCAGATTAATTAGAAAAACACTTAGTGATAGTCTACACTTGTCTCCAGAGCTACAAAAAAAAGCTGGGAAAACTTAGAAACCCCTCCATAAACACAAGAGAAGAGCTCAAAATGATCTGTGTTGAACTAGAGGCTAATCAAGAGTTATCTTCATTTGTTGTGAAATCATTCAAAATGGTTGAAAATTCTGATAGTTCAATGGCAAAGTATTGGCTCAGTTTCATGTACATGACTGAAATACTAATGATGAATACCCATGCTTTAAGAACTCAGGATTGCGAGGCATTCAAGGCATCACTCAGATTGATGTTGCTATGGCTACAAATATATGACAATGACAAGTACGGAAGATGGCTCATTGAGTTCTGGCTATGGATTAACTGCCTGAGGAGAAAGTCAAGCACATGTGTGATGATTTATTTGCAGAATCAATGACAGGGAACCCCTACTCTTGCTTGCCAATGGATCTATGGATAGAAATGACAATGAACAAGGGCTCAAAGATGAAAGCCAGTTGTATGAGAATTTTGAAGAATGAGAAGATGCTGCTAACTCACACTCGAAATGCAAACTTAATAGAGTTAGAGTCTCTCTGCATGCCATCACAAACATGAAGACAACCTCTCAATGCCACAGTGAGAATTCAGCCACCTGACTCAGAGCAGATGAACAGGCAGTACAGGATCTCAATAGTTGCATTACAGAATTTAACGGTGATCCTTTTGACCTTACAAAGACTCTCCAACCTGGAATGATTGCAAGAGAAAAACTTGTCCAGCACTTTGAAACAGCACATGAGGATGGTGAATCACTAGTCAACAAATTATTTCAGGAGCAGATATTTTCAACTAAGAAATCATTTGATGAAACAGTACACATAAACTCAAGGTACAACTTCAGTAGACCACCTATTGTCAGAGATGGAACAAAAACCATTGTAACGAGGACTAGTGTGATGGAAAACAATGCCATGGCAGAAGTAGTCTTGCTTGATCAAAAGTGCAAGGAGAAATTTGACCTGTCACAAGTAATGGAACATCGTGTGACAGAGGAATGTCTCTCAATATTCAGTTCTAATGGAACTATGGTCAAAGTGCAAAAATCAAAGTTAGTTGAAAAGTTGAACCTGGTTCCTCTACACCACGTCAGTAGCTACTGTGCCCTGGTAGACATGGGATTCATTTGGAGGCTTGCCACTCCTTCTGCAGAGGATCGAGAAAAGCATGATGAGACTGACTTCTCATGGGCAGATTATGATTATAAGGTATTTGCATGCGTCATGGCTCAACATCCCAAAGCTTCCAAGATAGTCTTTGTGAATTATTCAAATGACTTGGAGATAAACATCAATGATAGTGAGCATGAATGTAGGACAACATGCACATCATATGCAGGAGGGATGCATAATATATATATAAAGAGAGAAGATAAGCTGCCTGCTTCAAATGAGTTCCACAACATGTTCAAAAACTCAGGCAACAAAATATGTACCCAGCAATTCTTAAAGGGTGAATTCAGGGTGTTTGAGCATCAACATCCAGTCATCCAATTTATATATTCTTTGAGGAGCAACTGTTGGGATCTGTCTTCTGAGGATGAACATGTGCAAATTAAAGAGTTCCAGTGACACCACATAGTAGCAGACACAATACTTCTGTATATATACTCACAACTGAGGAAGAATGGAATAAAATATGTTGTCGTACTTGATGCAGAAGACACTGACATAGTAGTCCTGGCTGCATATGTATCACACCAGGCTGACAGTGTTCTCAGCTTGAAGAGAAAGAAGGACATATCTGACTGCAAGGCACTGTGTTCAAAAGAAGTTGCTCAAGTCATTGTACCTCGTCATATACAAACGGCAGCAGATGTAGTCTTAGGGTTCTTTGGACATGGAAAGAAGTCCACACTGAAATCTGAAGCAGCACATAGGCTGTTGTCATGTGTTGGAAAGAGTCTTCCAGTGACACCAAATATTCTGGACAACATGGCAAAGTTCACTATCAGGTTTGTGTATCAAGATGGTATAAGCAAGATGCTAGCTGAGGCTCGGGCATCGAAGTGGGACAAAATGAAGAGAAAGTCAACCCAGAGAATACCTCCTGACTGCAATTCACATGATTTGAAGGTGAAGTGAGTTAACTAACAGATGTACACCCTGCTTAACTACGACAAGCCTGATACTCCACCATCACCACTGGACCATGGCTGGACTCTCATTGAAAGGAAATGTCAAACTGTGTGAGATGCCTTTCGGCACCATGCATTTCTGCTTAAAGTTGAACCAGCATAACATTCTGTGGTGATTTGCATATGCAGCCCATGATGCTTTGCATTGTGGCAGGATGAGTGATTTTGTATCTTTGAAACTTGGCTTCCCGGCCAAATGCCCTTTGGGGTAACCATTGCCTCAGTGCTTGCACACAGAGGTTCTTTGTCAGACACAAATAAAAATACTAAGACAAGGTATTTTGATATAGGCAGTCAGATTAGATACTGCTGCCATGGATTTTGGAAGTTAATGAATCTCCAGTATTTTGCAGGCAGCTGCTGTATAAAGATTCCATAATTTGTCCCGTCTATTCTGTTTTAACTATTCATCATGCAAAGTATTTTTTTATCACCTTAAAAATGATGAGGGCATTGCTGCTAGTAAATTTCATTTTGGTCCTATGTATTTGTGTGTGTTTTGTTCTTTTTTTTTCAGGAGGGGCTATTGTTAATAACCATGTATGAAATGGTGTTGACCCTCTTATCTAGCTGTTAGCAAAAGGATCTAATTCACTCACCTCTGATATTCTCTTATTCTCTACATCATTTATACAGCGGTATAACTTCTTGTTCATATACTGTAGATATATATATATATATATAATGGTGTACTATCTCTTTGCTCTTGTTCTTGGTTACTGATTGTTAAATGGGACTTTTTTTTCATTGCTTGGCTAATAGCTAGGAACTTATTTAGGCAATGGTGGTACAGTTCTGTTAATACACAGCACCCTTAAAGGAAAGCAATGTTCAGTTTCAGATAGCAGTTTTAGGAGCATGTTCCACCGACCTAGAGAGAGAGAGAGTGTGTGAAAGAGAGAGAGTCAGGCATAGGGAGAGCTAAGTGCAACAACTGACCTCCAGTGAAGCACTTAGCACAAGAGTAAGTTGGAGTGAGAAAGTTAACACCCCACATAGCCATCTTCTCTTCCCATTTCTACATTCTCCCCTCAGCAACCCAATAACATTTAGTTATTTTCCTTGAAAAAAGAAAATTAAAGGCAATGTCTCCCTGTGCCTGTTGTGTGCAGGACTCTCTCCTGGTAGCCATCATTTGACAAATCATAAACAAACAGGAGGCAGCATTAAGAACGCTGCGTCTTTGTCAGTGTCTGTGTATGTATACCCCCCAAGTCAGTTGATAATCCCCCAATTTAGAAATGCAGGACATATTACACAATGTAGTAGGGAGCACTCAGGTGCTCATTGTCTCTCTTTGTCTGTGTAGTGTTGGCCACAAGTGAGCACATGCAGAAGTTGGTCTAAGATGGGGATGAGTCCTTTCTCTCTCTATTGTTACATCCCATTTCCAGGATCTAGACAGTCAGAAAGTAAGTGTGCCACGTTGTTGGGTGGGGGGATACAGATAGAATGGGAAAGTGAATTAGGCACAGTCTGAACCCTCTGTGGTGTGTTACAAACTTGGAGGAACAAACTAAATCTCACAAAAAATGAAAGACTATGTGGTTCTGTCTTTCCCCACTGTGATCCCCTTGGTACAGCACCTGAGTGTTGGTATTTCTTTTTTCTTTTTTTTTTTGATGCTCTTGCTGTGTACTCAGCGGTAGAGTGTGTGATGGGTTTTGGTGGGGAGGGGGAGTGTTCAAACATGCTGATTATTATGTGTAAGACAATTTCTGCATAGTTGGTTGCCCTTGATTTCTCACTCATTACATGCTGCTTTCATACTTGTGTGTTATCCTGCTTTGTCACTGTTAAGTAACTGAGCCACATTGTGGCTGAAATTGTACTGTTCCTGTGGTGTAATTGACCTGTATGGTTCTTTCTTCCTGCCTCAGGCAGCACTCATACTTGATGTATTGTTGTCCATTTAAGTCTTCCTTTAGGCAGAAATCTATCCTCACTGTTTTTTTTCTAGTCATACAGTACCATATTAGAATAATTAGGCATTTGGTAGTGACTTATCCCACAGCGATATTAAACCTATAATATCCCTAGTCAGCACCCACTGTCACTTAGCACATATGCATAGTAGTTAACCTCATTATGTCCTGCAAGGTTAACTGCATTCAAGCATATTGATGGATGCTGTATTTCTGTCTTCACTTATTGTATTTTCATAGAAGCACAATTGGCAGTAAATATAGAACTGTCTCCACCCGTTGCCGCTATTTCCTTTCACAATAAAGCTTTTTCCTCAGAATTCACTACCATGTGGTTTCAAGCATTTCATGTGTTTTCTATTTCAAAATGCAATTTGTGACATCGGTCCTGTTGATTACTCTTCTTCCTTGTAAAATGACTAAACAAACAAGGCTGTGCAGGTCCCTAGTAGGACCGCATCCAAAGCCTCTTTCTTTGCCCTGTAACAAAGTGAATTAATCCACTCCAAAGCATGGGTTAATTTGTGAATTAATCAGCCTGTGTTTTCAGAGGCACTTTGCCAACCCCCTCTTCTCTTGCTGGATTAATTCTCAAGTAAATACTCACTCTGTTGTGGGCTAATCCAAACTTGAAAGGGAATATTTGGCAAGGTGTCCAGTTACTGTACCTGCCTTGCCATGTCAATTGGTAGAAAACCAATTTTATGAGGTTTTCCCTACTTATCCTCTTAGCCAATGAAATAAGTCAGTTAACCACAACCTTTATGCAAACACAACACTTACCATTGTTGATACACTATTTTAGACTGGCTTGACATATCGTGTAATTGTGACCATTAGATTGACAAGGTTATTCCTATCTAGTGATTAGCCTAGACTTAGTTATGGCCATGGCTGTCAGAGAAAGTACCACCAGCAGATGAATATAATTACCAGCTGTCCATTGCCACCCACCAAACTCACAAACCGCTTACTATTAAATCAACATGTTGGTGATGGTACTAGTTTTTCCCCCCAGTTTCTTAGGTGCAGTGTGGCATGATGCAAAGACGATTGCCTTCAGCACCTTGACCGTGGGGTGTATATAGTGTCACCAAGTTTCCCAGAGTCCCTTAATTATAATATAAAATTTGACCATAAGCAAATTCTGTTATACAAAAAAGGCAATCAAATATCTAAATAGCATAAATAAGATACAGGAAGATAACATCTTTAAGAGAAAAAAATATTGTATAACAAGGGACCTTGACATGAATCAGAGTAAGTTAGACTAAGGTCTAACATGATAAAGTTTTTCTTTACAGAGTGGTTGATGCATGGAACAGCATCACAGGGGAAGTACTGGAAGCAAGTGTGGTAGGACTGAATAATTACCTGGGAAAAGGCATAAGGAAACACAAACAATAAATATAAACAGAAAATCAGATATAAAGTATGATCTGTGTATTATGGCAGCAGATATGGAAAATGGGTTGTTTGAATGTGCATTGCTGTCATTATCGGCTGTCACATTCTATGTTTCTATGACTCTACTGTATGTTTATCACCATGGAATTATTTTGTGCAATACTGACAATGAAATACAGAAAAAAGAGCATCTAAAACTGCATAGTTCTTTTGCGATCGAGCAACGCCCTGATAAATAGCTTTCAACAATTTTTTTCAAGCAGAAATACCAGTACATCTCCAGTAAAAACTTTTGAAATTAATAGCAAACATTTAGATTTCCTTCTGTAATGATGCAGGCTGTAATAAAATAAGAGAAACTTCAAATTTTTGCATAGTGATGTGATGTGCTTGTAAATCCATAGTCATAAGAAGCTGTTAAATGACAATTGTCAATAACACAGAAATTAAATAAAAATCCATATGGAGCAGCTTTACTCCACAATGTAGTGGTATGCTTCTGCAATTCATAACTGCAGTGAAAATTAGAAGTGTAACAAGAGTATAGAATGATGTTTTCAAAAAAGACATTTGTGAAGTCGACACATTCAACTGCACATGCACAAATAAGACAGCAAAATGAAAATATGAAAGATGCAATCATCCACAATTTACATTTGTAAAATAAAATATAAAAATAATGAACTAGAAAATCAACTAAAATACAGTAACCAGGACAATTTAATTACATAATCATGTCATACAACATAGAAAGACCCCCCACCCACACACAAACACACTAACACAAGTGCACACACACAATAAATAAATGCATAGATAAATAAATGAATTTAAAATAAAAACATAACATGGTATATGTGGAGGGAATAGGAATTTTCTTATAATTCAAGGTCTAGATTTAGTGCAGATGGCTTAACCTTTACTAAAAACAGATGCATGACTGAGGCTTGACATGTGAATTGTCCTAATGTACTAAACCAACTTGTTAAACTGAGCACAGCTGTCAAATAGACAGCACTTTATAGTCCAGACATAAAGAGATGGCAAATAAATGCATCACCCATATGCCAAAACACTTCTTTCATTGATTGAAGTGTTACTAAGGTCATTACAGATACCAGTGTATCTCAACAGTGCACCAAGAATGGGCAGTGGAAGGGGTGGGCTGGAAGGGCAATTCCAGAGGAAGATAGGGTTTTTTTGCAGTAATCAAGGTGTAGATTGGATGATTACATGGTGTGCATGTGTTCTTTATTTTTTTTTCCAACAACCTCACTAACTAATATTTATTAAAATAATTAATCAGGTGTGTATGGTGTGAGAAAATTATGTGAAAAAAAGTAAGAGAACATCTTCATTAAATGCAGGCACAAACTTCAACAGCATCTTTATCTACAGTCACTATGTGCTACAGTAAGACAAAAGCCAACTAGCTAATTATACTGCAAAAAGGACAGTGAGCACAATGGAGAACAAGATGCAATGGAATGGCCCATCTAATCACTTCTTCAGTACAAAGGAATTAAGAAATACAGGGCACACTGAGTATGCTGCTGAAAATGACAGTATAAATAAAGGTTCTCTATTTCTAAAAAGTGTCAATACCTGCATTATTGAATCAAGGTAGACAGTGAACTGGTTTTCAAGCAGAAGATACTCCTTAACACTGGGCACTTACACCATAGCATACATTAGTAGTTAAGAGTTTTAGTGATGGAGCCAGCTTTTACATAAAAGTGGGCCTTATACTACAATGCTGCTCTGCTTTTGAGTTTCAGTAAATTACACGATATTCTGCAGTGACAAAGGGAGGGATTCGAACATGCAAATTAGTATCCAGATTACTAAAAAAAAAAAATTCAATGCACAATACAATAATTTACATAATTGTACAGCATGTGATACAGTCAGCCAGAATTTAAATACAAAATGGCAGAAATAGCAAAGAAACACATGGCATGATGTAGCACACAATTTTGGTCAATGAACTTACTTGTTTTAACTCAAAGCATGGGCAAACAATTAATTCAAATCAAATCAAATCAAAATTTATTTGTAGAGTGCTTTTCAATAAATCAAAGTGCTAGTACATAACAAGAATAAAACATCAACTATAATAAATAATAACATAAAACAATAAAAACAACCATAAGATAATCTGTCCAAAAGCTAGTGCAAATAAGTGCTTTTCAGAGACCTCTTAAATGATTCCATGGACAGGCACTCTCTAATCTAATTCCTAGAGATTAATGGATGTTTGCTTCTTGAACGATAGATCACTGTGTTACTGGTATTATCATAAAAGTATTGACCATTTTTGAAATCTGCAAACTTGACTGAGACAGTCATTTCCAGTACCAAAGCCAAATCATTAACTATGCCATACAACATTTCCCCATTACCCCACTGCCACATCCCCACACCCCCATAGCCTAGGTGACTCATAGTACCATGTTCCATTCATTCTCACACACACAATATACTGTATCAGCAACTCCTGTCATGCCTGGTATTTAAAAAGTTGGTCCACAGTAGTGTTCATCACTCACTCACCAGATACCTTATGATTAAGAATGATTGGTGGTGTACTTAGAAAACTGCCCAACCACCCACCATCACACTCGATCACCACATTATCAACAGAGAATATTACAACAGTCAATGTGTTATAATACCAGTTGCAAAACCTCTCCACACCACATTCGATTTATCACTTTATAAAAAAAAAAAAGGGTAATTCTCTCTACTAGTATACAGGTGCCCCACCCCCACCTACCCTGCTTGCATTTTCCAAACATCGGATCCCAACTCCACTTCCCTGCTTAGTTCCTTCAGGTGCAACTGCCATCCTCTCACCACAATGGAGGGAAGCAGAATGCATTAGCATGATCCTATACATCCCCCCTTGTTATCGCAGCCTGCAGACTACCATGGCGGTGAGAAGATGCAAGTATCTGCTGCACGATAGCAAAGGTACACATGGTTTCATAAATGACTTATTTCAAAATCAGTGAACAGCTAATTTTCTAGCTTTAAATCAAAGTCTGGGCAAACAATTATTTATCAGGGGTTACTTGGTGTTTGCTTTTTAAATAACAGCTCACTGCGGTACTGTCACTATCATAAGAGTAATGCATATTTTTTGGAAATTGACAAATTAAGTGAGACTGTCATTTACAGGACACAGGTCAAATCAATACAAATGACGCACAGATTTTCCCCATCAGACTGCCTAATCCCAGCACCCTCATATCACAGGGTGACTCCAAGCACCATGTTCCATTCCTTATCACACACATAATGTCAGCCAATCCTGTCACGTCTGGTATTTAAGAAGTAGGACTAAAGTAGTGCTCACCGATCAGTCACCAGAGAACTTATGGTTCAGAATAATACCTGGAGGCCTATAGAAAACAGTATCGCCCCCCGCTTCCATCCCCCGTGATCACCCTCTTATCAGCTAAGAATATTACAACTGCCCCTGTGTTATAATACCAGTAGCGCCACCTACCCCACCACGCCACATTCCATTTATCACTTTTTAAAAAGGTAAAACAACAGGGTCCTCCACCATGGTGGTATAGAGGTGCACCAAACACCATTATCATGCATGTACTGTCCCACCATCACATCCCAGCTCAACTTCCCCACCCTGATCTTTCAGCTGCAACAGCTCTCCTGTCACCACACAGTGGGACTCAAAATGAGTTGTAAATTAGCATGATTCTATGCATCCACCCTGTTATTGCAAACTGCTGACTACCATAGTGATGTGAGGATGCAAATACCTACATCCTGATTGGGGTCAGGGAAGAGGAGCATCAAGGGAATGCACAAAAGAAAAGGGTGGGGGACCACTAAACCACCATGGTGTTTTTTTTTTCATTTTAATGAAGACAGAACTAGGGTAATGAGGGGAGGGGTTAACAACAACAGGGCAGTTGTATTACTCTTGGGAGTGTTCAGTCCATCATACATTGGCAAAGGAAATCAGGGATGTAGGGGATGCACAAGATGCATGACCTAGCCAAGCAGGACTCTACAGTAAATGAGTTGTGGACAACCAGTATTTCAGGTGATTTTTTTTAATAATGTTTTTATTAGAATTGGGGTGACAAACACTTGAATAGGAAAATGCAGAGCTGAAGGTCAGAAAGGCATTAAAAAGAGTTTGATTATAGCAGTAAAAAAAGTTTCATGCTGAGCTGTAACATCCACAGCCTTTAAAAAAAAATAAAACAATGAGACCACACCACTATTAGAAAGTACCAAGCCTACAAAATAAAACAAGAATAAAACAGAGTGGGATCATGGGTGGGATTGTAGGTGTGTGTGGTGGGGGGAATGTTCCATAAGTAACAACACTGAACAGCAGATAGATGTGTCCAGTTTAAAATAGGTCACTGTCAAAGGTAACTTCTAAAGGACCATTCAACAACAAATTTAGCTACATAAAAATTATTGCTGCGTATATTCTAGATCAGTGGCAACTATTTAAGCAAGGACTAACAGCGGAAAATGGAAGAAACAAATGCAAAAGATAAACAGATAGTAAAAGGCATTAATCACAGTCACCAAAGAAAAAATTGAAATTCACACTGGCAACACTTCAATTAATTACGAAAATATCACACACTGTACACCAATTCTAATTTTTTATGCACTAAATACCTAATTGTTCCACATGAAATACAAAACAGAGGGCTCTGAGGAGGATCTGCTTATTGCGCACAACGCTCAATCATGAGAGTGACTCATAAGTGAGCAAAGTGCATGAAAAATAACATCAGGCATGATGTGCTGTCTTGCGTACATGTAAACAAACACCACTGAAAGATGGTAAGACAGTAGTCCACTACCAAAACAAAACAACCCGAAATATAAAAAGTGGGATTACAATTTCTAACACATGACATGCAATTTGTGATTCAGACTGATGTCTGGATCACACCAACTTAGCCTAGTTTAACTCTATGAACATTCACAGTAACACAGGCAGTGTAGACAGTATCCCTTTAACATGTTTGCCAATGGCTTACTCTCTGAGGTTACTTACCCAAGTGAAAGTCCACCCAGTACAAACAGAATTAAACTGTAACCTTGCATACTGGTTGACCTTTTTTTTTGTAGTTTTTAATATCTTTTTAACAAACATGTCTACAAATGGAAAACTAATGTTTCACAAGATGTTGAAGTTCATCAGATTGTCATGGAATTATATGCATGTACATGTGTCAGTGCATCCAGCTAGCACCACCTCCCCACCAGCTCTTCTAAACGATTACTACAGAGTTCATTTCATTGCTTTTCATTACATTAATATTCTGACTACAGTGTGCATGAAGTATAATTTAGCTTAGTTCCTATAATAGATTTATGGTAATCAAAATTAAAATGAAATTAGAGTTTATGCATCTATATATGTATGTGTATATACATATATATATATATATATATATATATATATATATACATATATATACATATACATATACACACACACACACCCACCCACACACACACTTCTTGCTTGTAATGTATTCATCTGTTGAGGCAGGAGACTATGTGGCTATCTCCTTCCCAATTTGGTGACAGGTGTTTTTATCATTTCCATTGCTTCTTATTCACAGTAGGAATAGTTATGCATGAGATATTAACAATGGTCACCTAATAATTTTTACGGTTGTCTTTCTTTTTTATTAATCTCTTTTCTCCCATTTGATACAGCAGCAGGTGCTCCATATCCTTCCTCCACCACATGTACATCAAGTAGTAAATAGTGTCATCCATATTAACCACCACCCTGAATGGCTTATACTCTGTCCACAACCGCTACCCTCCACATATAGTGTTCCTGCTGTTATCAAACACCCACTGTGAAACAGTCACTGGAAGCACCTGCTCAGCTGAACAATCATCACGTCTCCAGTGTTACACTACCACTGACATGTATACATATGGTACCCCCCCAAAAAACATGGTATGCAATAAAATGGCCATGCATAGTACATTTATTGTTTTGTTTTTTTCTTCTCTTACAGAACATCCAACCAGGAGAGGCAGTGTGCAGACCATTTAGCAACTCATGGAGAAGATCACCATTTTCTTTAACAGCACAGACCAACTGACACAAGCTTTTCATGAGAAACTCAATGCTGAGATGCAGTCACCACATTAAGAACCACCACACATGCAGGAGCCACAAGTCATCATCTAGGAGACAGACCTTGGCATCCTCTCCAACTTGCTTCATCAACTAATCACTGTGCCACAGGGACTGGTCCTCCATGAACAGCTGCCAGAGTACATCTCTGGTAGCAAAAAGGACTAAACCACCCACCTTTTTCTCCTCTCTGCACCCTTGGCAGCTATCACTTCCTGTAGCCTGCAGCGAGGAACTTGCTTACATTGGTCACCCTGAAGTACATCCAGCTGCCCACCTCCTGGTCCTTCTTTTAGAGATTTTTTTAAAATGTTATAAAAATAAGTTTACTTTTGATATAACAAATTATTTAAGTGTGTGTGTATTTTTATTATTTTGAATCATATTTTTTTCATATAGCTTTTTACCTGTAGGGCTGTCAGCAGCAGGCTCTCAACATTATCTCGGCCCCGTCTCACCTATCAGCCATCTTTTCAATTCACCAAGCCCAAGATCCCCACAAATTACCCACTCATGGTGGGGCCAGAAAGGAAGGATAGGGCTGTCCTCCCTCCACCCAATGACACAATCCAGATGGGGCCAGGCAAACTGGAGATGGAGTGGGGTGGAGAAAGGCAAGCAAGGCTTCATACAGCCTGTGCCAACCCATTTTTCTATTTTCTCTTGCAGTTCCAGTACCATGGCAGATGTGCACATGGAGGCATGCACATGCTGTGGAACCATTGCCTCTCACTTCATGTCAATCTAGTTGCTGGCATTACCTCATGGCCTCCACCCTGGGCAAACAAGGGCTGAGTGGGAAAAGCTCCCCACCTCGAGAGAGAGAGAGGAGCTGTCCATCAGACACTCATTCCTCTCCTCCCTGGCCAACACCTGCTGACACACACTCCTTCCTGAACACAGGTTGCTGGTGTGGTGAGAGGTAGATGCATAACACTGCAGCCCTCTACACCATTGGGCTGGCATGAATCATTATAAATATTTTAAAACCAAGAAGTGACATTGTTTGTTGTCTTTTTCAACTATGTATTTCTCACACACATTCTAAACCATCAGTGCTACGTAATTTGACAAAAGAAAATTCACCCTACCATTTTTCTTACCATTTTATTCAGACATAAAATGATATATTTTCAGAAAGGTTTGATTATTTCATAACTATTTTTATTTTTTTGCACTTGCCTGGCTCCCACAGCTTTCAGAGGAGGCCTCGTACCTCCTACTCCGTCTGCCTGGGCTATTCAATGCCGCCCCAACCCCAGCTTCATTGTGCTCGGAGGGCCGGGGATGTATGTAGTTTTTCTCCCGTTTTCTCCCCTTAGCCTCTGAGGACACCGGTGTGAAGGACATGTGCCCAGGCAGATGACGTGCTGATGCATGCCGTTGCCACGCGTCCAGAGCGTCCTCCCCTTCCCGGCTCCTGAAGAGTCGCCATTACCTCAGTAAGTCCATGCTTCCACCAGCCCCTGGGAACATTGGATGCATGAGGCATCCCTGGTAACCCACCCCTGGCAGAGGAGAGCATCTGTTGGGATGCTCGATCCTCCACCCCCCCTGCCAGTCCCTGACAACCCTGAGTCCATTCCTGAACCCGGATCACTGGCATAGTGCAAGGTGTGGCATTCAGCACCTCAACCCTCAGCACCATCAGGCCAGCTCATAACTATTTTTATGTAGTTTTTTTTTATCAAGAAACAAAAAGTGACGACTCCTCTGTCTGTACTGTTATTTACTGTAACTGAAACTAGATTTTTTTTAAACTTTTTGTCACACAACTGCTTTAATGTTTTACTTGTTTGCATATGTAGGTGAGGAGTTGTGAGTGCAAGGGTGCTGGGTTGTGGTAGTACTGGTGACATGATGAAGGATAATTAGGGGATAGGTATGTTGATGTAATCTTTGTTAATACAATTGACAAGACCAGTGTTATGGTTGTAAGGGTGGTCTCATGCACATTCTTAGGTTATAAAAACTGCAGTGCACAGGTGAGCAATTTTGATATCATAAGAATACAAGTGACACAATTATGACAAGGTAAGAGTGGTCTCGTCAAACATATTAATTCATAATTGATGTAACTCAATCAATAATATATTAAATACTTTACTCCATGGTCCAAGGGGCTGTATGTAGTGGTGGTATTAGTGAGGGGGTGGGGATTAGTAGGTGTTTCCGGTAAAATAATGTTTGTTAATACAGTAAACAAGACCAGTGTTACAATTCTAAAAGCAATATCACATGCAATCTTATGGTATGAGAACTGCAATGTGCAGGTAAGTGGTTCTGATAGCATGATAATGTAAGTGACACAACTATTACAATGTAAGAGTGCTTATGTCAGATGTATTAATATATAATTGATGGAGAGCAGTCAATAAGATATTAAATGCCTTACCCGTAGTGCAGGAGGTGATATGTAGTGGTGATATTAGTTAGGAGGTAGTTATTGGGTTGTTCTGGAAATGGATTTATGTTAATATGGTCAACAAGACCAGTGTTACAGATCTAAGAGTGCTATCATATGCATGCTTAGGGTATGAGAACTGCAAAGCACAGGTATGAGGCTCCAATACCCTAAGAATATAAGTGGCACTACTGTTACAACATAAGAGTAGTCTCATTGGACATATTAAAATATAATTGATGGAGCTCAATCAATAATATATTAAATACCTTACCCTGTGGTGCAAGGGTTGGTATGCTGTGATCATTCACATATCTAGAATGTGTAGTACGGTAGGGGCTGCACGCCCATTGGCTCACGCTGTGAACCATTGGGCATGCAGCCCTATCGAGGTGTCAGTCAGCGGGCGTCGGGGTGGCAGGCTGGTGGGGTGCTGCCACTCTCCGGCTGACTGGGGAGCGGGGCGGTTGGGCTCAGTGGGCAGGTGGGGAAGGGGGTACCCTAGACCACCAGGGATATAGGACTTTCTATATTTACAGATGCCTGAGATCGGGCAGAGAGTGGTCCACTGGACCACCAGGGATATAGGACTTTTTTTATTTACAGATGCCCGAGATCAGGCAGAGAGCGGTCCACTGGACCACCATGGATATTGGACGAATTATTCTATTTTATACAAATGCCCACGATTGGGCATGGGGGCACCACCAGGTGTAGCCAGAACTCGGGTGGCCACCCACAGGTGGCAGCTGCCGTGTTGCGCCCTGCAATGCGGCAGCTCACCTGTGGGTGGCCATCAGTTGTTCCTTTTTTTTTTGGCTTAACTTTGTGCTGGAGCAGGTAGGGGTTGCACATGCATGGCTCTGCACATCCTGGGCTAAATATCAGGCTGTGCTGGTTATCCATGGGCACGCCCCCCCCCACCTGTGCCTGCATACATTACTGATGCGCTCCAGCGCATTGGGATTTGTGCCACGCACTGCTTTGAATATCGGGTTGAGGCAGATCAGTGGGTTGCATGATGGCACAACACTGTTGCGTCATGCGAAACCCTTTTGAATATCTGTGCCATACTGTTAATCTCAAAGCTGAACTTTGCTTTTAGTATACAAAAGTTTAAGAAATACCTGAAAGCTGTCTATTTTCCTTAATTTTTAGACACTTCTTATTCTTTCCTTTTGAGACACCAGGTGACTCTGATAATCATTTGTTCCAAGGGATTTTAAGTCAGTTTGAAGGCATTTTAAGTATCTTCTGTTCTAGTCCTTAACAAAATGCAGGGACTCCAGACTTGTTGTTCTATTCCTTGGTCCACATCCCAAACATATCAGTCTTCTTTCAGGATGATAGATCCACCTCATGCCCCTCTCACATGCATAAAAAAAGGGGTGGGATGGACCTTTTGGAGCTTTTTGGGTGGAGGTTGGGTGGACCTCATTTCCCCCCAAAAAACAATGCTGCCTCCCACTACTCAGGTTCCAGTTCTTGTACCACCCATTTAAGAAAGAAAATAGTACCCTGCAACCATTAACTAACATGAAAGCATATTTATTTGAGAGCGGAAAACACTTCTTGGATGACGGTAAGGCGGAGGAGACTATTTACACCTTCAGTCAGTTCCACGGACAGAAAACATGACATCACTCCTTTTGTACATGCAATACTCCTTTAGGCTCCGCCCACAGTCATAAAAAAGCAAGATGGCACCCATCATCACCTCAACAATGCCATGCATGAAAAGCAAGTAAATAAATCTGATTTTATATAGTGTTTTTCATGCAAGCTGTATCCCAAAGTACATTATAATCTAGAAGATTGAAGGGAGAGAATGTTGCTTCCATTAGGTATACAGAATTCAAACAAGACAGAGATGGATATGAGAGAGAGAGAGAGAGAGAGAGAGATTACTGGGAAGTTAAGCATAGTGAGGTTATGCAAAATAAAAGATGAGACTGAAACCATGGAACTACAGGTTCATAGCTCTACACTCTAATATGAGAATCTGTATCACAGACAGAAGAGGATTTACAGAAGCTTCAAGTCCACTAAAGATGTGGAACTACTGTAGAGCACAACAGACCCAAGTTTCATCTCAGGCAAGAGTGAAGTTAAAAGATACAGTACCAAATCTTTGGTTTCATAGAGGTGGCAGGACTATAAGTGACCTTTGTCTCAGATCCATTAGGGCCACAAAGCTATAGGAGATTTTTTTTCCATACCTTTATTTCTACTCCTCGCAGCTTGGCCTGCCATACATTCAGCTGCCGTCCTCTCCCCTTTCCAGCCCATAGACACACTCACATCCAGCTA
Source organism: Neoceratodus forsteri (assembly GCA_016271365.2). NCBI lineage: Eukaryota > Metazoa > Chordata > Ceratodontiformes > Ceratodontidae > Neoceratodus > Neoceratodus forsteri. Next base: position 1,292,337,000 of record CM028130.1, read on the forward strand.
GCATGCCGTACCTGCAGATGGGTCCCCACTCCCTCTCACTAGCTGGGATCGAATACTGTGATTCTATGACAGGCCCACTGGGTGAGAGGCCCAGCCATCAAGCTGTTTGGCCGAATGCTATTATCCTCCTATTTTCATCCCCTGAGGTACAGATGTGCATCGACATTCAGGCACTAAGTACCAATGTCTGCCGTACCTCGCCCCCTGATTTCACTGCCCCTGCAGTGCCCCAAATTGCCATCGGGGGTCACTGCAGAGTGCTGGAAACCCTGAACCCTGCCCCGGGAAAGGAGAGCAGTCCATCGGATGCTCAACCGTTTCCCTTCCCAGCCAACCCCCGACAGCCTGGGTGCGTTCCCAAACCCGGGTCATCGGTGTGGTGCGAGGCGTGGCATCCAGCACCTCAACCCTCAGTGCCACTGAACCAGCCTAGCTATAGGAGATTTTAATTTCAGCTCCATGGAAGGAAGCACTGAAACTGTGGGATTGGAACTGTAGAATTATTTTAGTGTTTACCCCATAGTAATCAATAAGAAGTGAGGGTGGATCTTCAATCTGACCCTATTAGGGAGGAAGAGAGGGAGAGGGGGAGGGGGAGAGAGGAAGGGAGAGGGAGAGAGAGAGAGAGAGAGAGAGAGAGAGGTACTGTTCCATCAGTGACTGAAACCAAAAAGGGAATGGCAAAAAAAAAAAAAAAAGCTAAATCTTATTAGGGGCCAAGATTACCAAGGAATGCTCCATTGTGGACCTCACTGCAGGCTGGGGGAGCACAGAAATTGTCAGCAGTTAAGGACCACTAGGCCCATCCAATCTGCCTCTAAGCCCTACACTTGTATGCAGCCTCTGACCGTACGTGGTCAATGGCTTTTTGCCTCAGCTGCCCATCTCTAAGGTTCTCTTATGCCTGTCCCAGGCCTGTTTAAATCTGTCCACTGTCATCGCTCCCATCACCTCCTGTGGCAGGCTATTCCATGCATCCACCACCCTCTCCATGAAGAAAAACTTTCTCATGTTTCCCCTCAACTTTCCCCCTTCTAATTTCATATAAATGCCCCCTTGATCTTGTACTACTCTGCCTATAATGGAATATGTCACCACCTTGCACATTGTTTATGCCCCTAAGGTAGATGAATGTTTCTATCATGTCACCCCGATCCCTTCTCTCCTCCAGCGAGTATATACTTGATGCCCTTTCATCTCTTCTATTATGTTTTTTGATGCAAGCCCTGCACTATTTTTGTCACCTTCTCTGGATTGCCTCCACCCTGTCAATGCCCTTTTGAAGGTGCAGCCTCCAGAACTGCACAGAGTACTCCAGGTAAGGCCTCACCAGTATTTTGTACAATGGCATCACCACCTCTCGCCTTCTGCTTCTGATGCCTCTGCCTTTACACCCCCAGCATGCCATACCACTGGCCTTCCCTGCCACCTTTGTACTCTGCTTAGACACCTTTAGGTCATCTGAAATGATAACCCTCAGGTCCCTTTCTTTCTTGGTGATAGTCAACACCCTCCCCTCCATTCTGTAGCTCTCCTCAGGGTTCCCTCTTCCCAGGTGCATTATTTTGCACTTCATTGAACTGAACTTTAGTTGCCACACCTCAGACCATTTATCTAGCTTCCCAAGGTCCTTCCTTATTTTCTCCACCCCATCTAGTGTATCCACCCTGTTGCAGATCTTGATGTCATCAGCAAACAGGTAGACCTTATCCTCCAGCCCTTCTGCAATGTCACTATTGAAGAAATTAAACAAGTCTGGCCCCAGGACTGATCTCTGAGTTACTCCACTGGTCACTCCCCTCTCCCTAGATTGAATCCCATTTACTGTGCCACCACCCTCTGCCTCCTGTCCATTAGCCAGTTTCAAACCCATTTTACCACCTTTTGCCATATGCCCAGACTACCCATCTTGTTAACCAGCCTTTTATGTGGGACAGTGTCAAAGGCCATGCTGAAATCGAGGTAAGTGATGTCCAATGCCCCCCCGATTTACTTCCTTTGTCACTGAGTCAAAAACATCTATCAGATTCATGTGACATGGCCTTCCTGCTGTAAATCCATCCTATTTTGGATCCTGGGCACCGATGGATTCTAAGTATGGCATTATTCTTTCTTTAAGCAGTGCCTCCATGCTCTTACCTACTACTGAGGTGAGGCTGACTGGTCTATAGTTCCCTGCTTCATCCCTACTACTACTTTTGTGTAAAGGGACTTCATTTGCCATCTTCCAGTCCTCTTGAACCACACCTGTGTTCGGTGTCTTGGTGAACATGTTTGCCAGAGGTACTGCTAGCTCCCTTCACAGCTCCGTTAATATCCCTGGGTGTATGCCATCTGGCCCCATTGTTTTATCCACCTTTGGCTTTGTGAGCTCTTCCAGGACTCTCCCCTCTGTGAAAGGACTTGTGTTTACCTCCCCCCTTCCTTCGTGTCTATTACCTAGCTGTGGTTCTTGACCCTCCCCCTCTTCAGTAAATACAGAACAGAAGTATTTGTTCAGTATTTCTACCTATTCCAGGTCTCCTTCCTAACACCTCCCTGTATCCCCTCTGAGCCTTACAATCCCCCCCCTCAAGTTTTCCTTCTTTCGTCGATGTACCTAAAGAATGTCTTGTTACCTTCCTTCACTGTCTGTGCTAATTTTTCCTTGGTCTGCACCTTTGTTCTTCTAATAACTGTCCCTGCTTCCTTTAGATTCTTTAGGTACATCTCCCTGTCTTCCTCCCTTTGAGTCTCTTTATATTTCCTGAAAGCTGCCTTTTTGGCTCTTGCTTTGTCTGCCACCTCTCTTGAAAACCATTGTGGTTTACTCTTCTTGCCCTTATTTACCTCCCTAACACATTGGTTGGTCACCTCCTCTATGGCTCCCTTTAGGTGTTCCCACTGCTTCTTAACTCCCACTCCTATCCTCCCTCCTTGCCAGGGCCTCTTTGATACACCTCCCCATTTTAGCAAATTCGACCCCCCTAAAATCTAAGACCCTTGCCTTCATGTGACTAGACTGAGTCTCTATTCCCATATTAAACCACACTAAGTGGTGTCGCAGGATACCAGCTGACCTTCCAACTGATGTCTGTGATTCTGTTCCCATTGGTCAGCACTAGGTCCAGAATCACCTTGTCCCTGGTGGGGTAACTCACCAGCTGTCTGATGCCTGCTCCCTGTAGGGAATCCAGGATGTCTCGACTCCTGGCTGAAGCAGCTGCTGGGATAATCCAATCAACATCTGGGATATTGAAATCCCCCAACAGAAATACCTCAACATTTGTTGCCATCTCCTGAATTTGATCCACTAGATCCCTAGCCATCTCTTCCCCCTGTGCTGGAGGTTCACCCCTGTGTGGATTGCTGTGCTATTGCCTGGATCAAGGGTGACTCCACAGTGTCTCAGTCTCTTCCTGCCTACCATGCACCTCCATTGCTTTTATACCCTCCCTTATGTAAAGGGCTGCCTTCCCCCACTTTTTACTCCCCCTGTCCCTACTGAATAGAGCATAACCTGGAACATTTGTGTCCCAGTCAGGATTTGTGGTGTACCAGGTCTCTGTTACTGCCACAATGTCCAGGTCTGCCTCCACTATCAAGGCCTCCAGGTCTTGGATTTTATTTATTTATTTATTTATTAGATCATCGGTTTACAGACCTTTGAGTCATAGGCTCATTTACAAAGGCACCTCGTCAAGAGTGCAATACATCACAGCAAACAAACAATACTGTACATAACTCTTAGATTAAAAAAGCAACCAGTGTTACAGGCATTCACTGGTGGTATACGCTTGGTAATAGGTAGTTCACAGTAGTCATAATATAGGTACATGAGTACCACGTCAGGTAGCAACCAGAGATATTTTATTACATTAGTTAGCAAATATTGCATGTGACTCCAGGTATATACAGCAAAAGTAGACAGGGCAGACCCAGTCTAGCGGTGAAGGTAGGGAGCAGGTGGGGGATTATGTGCAGTTGCAGCAGTGAGTGCTTATCAGATGGCTTCTGAGGGAGACCTTGAAGGGACCAAGCTTAGTGGAGTCAGCTATATTGGCTGAGAAGGAACTGAACCAGGAGAGAGCCTGACAGCAAAAGGATCTCTGGGCCATAGAGGTCCTCACCCTGGGGACAATAAGGGAGGTTTTGACAGTGCTGCGGGTGGAGACTGATGGGGAGGCACGCTACAGGGAGGTGGTGATCCCAGGGGGGGAGATCCCTAGCAGGGTCTTTTTTACAAGAAGGCAGGTTTGGAAATGGAGTCTTTCTTCAAGTTTGAGCAAGTTAGTGGTGGAGTACAGCAGACACGTATTGGTGGGCCTAGGGACTCCTAGCATTAGCATGCAGGCCTTGTTTATAGAGAGCTGGATTCTTGCAAGTGCAGTGTTATCAGCTGCTGCATAGATGGGCAGCCCATAGTTGATTAGTGACAGAACAGAGGAGGTGATTGCCAATCTAAGGGCCTCTTGTGGTAGGCAGTCCCTATGGTAGTATAACAGTCCAATCCTGACATTGGTGGCAGCAGAAAGGGCATTGATATGGGAATGGAAGGAGAGTGCCGAATCAAAGGTAATGCCCAGATACATGTAGGGGGAAACCTACTCAGTGGGGTGTAGTGTGCTAGGCAGTATTACAAGAGGGGCACCACTGGCTTTGCTTTGGTGATGTAAGAACAGCATAGCTTTGGTCATTTTTAGGTTTAGGACTAGCCTTCATGATGTGAACCAATGCTCAGCACTAGGGTGGCCTGGAGTGTGTTAGGGTTGGGGTCAGCAGTGAAGAGCACAGTGTCATCCACATAGAGGAGGATCTTACTTGGGCATGCCAAGGGGAGGGAGTTGAGGTAGAGACTGAAGAGGAGAGGGCCTAAAATGAAGCCCTGCAGAACCCCAGAGTGGACAGGTCATCTGTCAGATAGGGTGCTATTGATTTTTACACACTGAGTTCTGGCAGAGAGGTAGCTGGTGCACCATGCAAGGGGCTGGGGGAGAAACCAGGGCATCTGAGGGAGTCAAGCAGGAGGCAATGGCAAACTGTGTCAAAGGCCTTGGAGAGGTCAATGAACACAGCACCAGCAGGACTTACGGCATCAAGAGCAGAGTGCAGGAAGTTGGAGAATTCAAGTAGCGTGGTTGTGGTGCTGTGACCTGCATGAAAGCCATGCTGTTTAGGGCACAGGATATTGTGCATGGCCAGGTATTTGGCAAGCTGGTTGGCAACTACTTTTTCAAGGGCCTTAGAGAGTGGGGGGGAGGATGGAGATAGGTTGATAGTTACCCGGGGTCACTTGATCGCTGCTCTTTAGGATGGAAGTGATGATGGTGGTTTTCCACATACTGGGGAACTGCCTCAGGCACAGAGAGCAGTTGAGCAGCTTGGTAAGTGGGACCAGGATAGCATCCAATGTCAGACAAAGTAGCCTAGTGTCCAGTAGGTTGGTGCCAGGGCTGTTACTACTAATGGCTCTGTGCAGAAGGGGTCTAGCCTCCAACAGAGAGATGGGTACATAGGTAGAAAGGAGGCCTCTGGAGAGTGGGCAGTCTGCAATGCCAAGGGGGTGCTACTGGGATGGGGTCAAAGAAGTTACAGGGCAGGACTGAACTCAGGTCTGAGAAAGTGTGGTTTAGGCAGTCTGCAATGCCAAGGGGGTCAGAGCAGATAGTTCCATTAAAGGAGAGTTGAGGGGGGGTTGGGAGTGGGATTTTCCATTCAGCTCCTTTACATTATCTCAAAAGTTTCTAGCCGACCCATAGGAGGAGACAAGAGGGGATTGGTAGTACTGGGCTTTGGCCTGTTAAATGGCCCAAGTACACTTATTGCGCTCAGCATTGCACGCTTGCCTATTAGCTGGCTTGCCAGATTCCATGGAAATGTGCCATAGGTTGTCTCTCATTTTAAGTTTGTGAAGAAGGGAGGGGGTAACCCACGGCATATTTTGCTTTTTGGTGCAATTTCTAGTGAAGGGGGCATGGAGGTCACAGGCAGTGTTAAAAGTACGAGCGAAAAAATCCAATGCCTCATCTATGGATGGTGCAAGCCTGATTGGGGACCAATCCAGTTGTGAGAGGTAAAGTTTAAGGCGATGCAGGCCACCTGGGAGTAGGCGATGTCGCTAGGTGGTTTGTGGTGCAGATTTGCTGTTGGCAGCGGACCAAGAGAATATGACCGGGGAGTGGTCACTAAGTAAGTTGGGAAGTACACCGATATCGAGCACCCTTTGGGGGCGGTTGGTAATGGTGATATCCAGGAGGGTGCTGAAAACAGTAGAGGGGTTGAATCTAGTTGGGGTGGTGACAAGCTGGGACATGTCAATTGCAGCAAAGATATCTCTGGTTTGGGAGGCCGTGGCAGAGAGCCAGTTGATATTCAGGCTGCAGGCACTTGTAACCATGGCCTTCCATGGTTTGCTGCCTGTCCCACCTCTACTCCTGTGATTGTCCTCCTGCTTTTTACCCCACCCTCTTTACCCTTATTATGCTGCTTTCCTGCCCCTTCCTTTCCCTTGGTATCCTGTACTGGTGTCCCTTTCAGCATCCTACCTTCATGTTCCTTATTTCTGGCTACATACATATTTGTGGTCTCCTTGCTTGCTACATTAACCTGTGGGGGTAGGCAGTATGATTCACCCTGTTCTTTATCTCCAACCCCCTTGGCTAGTTTAAGTGCTTGCCAATGAAGCATTTAAACCATTCACTAAGGACTCTGGTGCCCTCACCAGAAAGATGCAGGCCATCTCCCCCATACAGGCTTGCATCTCCCCATGTGGGCCTCATTCCCCAATGTAGTCAAAACCTTGCTCTCTGCACCAGCTCCCCAGCCAAGCACTGAAGTTCCTGGTACAGAGATCCCTAGCCTTCTCTTACCTAGTGAACGAGGGTATGCACAACAGGATATATATGATGCAAAAGAGTGGGCTATAACACAAGATAGATCCAGTCTTTTAGCTCCAAGACAGAGAGTGGATAGTGGAGAGAATGTGGAATGCTTGAAGTATATTACGACTTAAAACAAAAGATCAAGTGAAATACGCGGTGTGATAATGAATCACTGGGATATTTTACAAGCAGATCCCATGTGTGCTCAGTTTACACAACAAGCACCTATGTTTGTATACCAGAAAGCCAACATTTGGGGGATATTCTAACACACTCTTTACAGCCCAACAGAAAAGAAGAAAGAAGTACTCCAATGGTGGTAGGTAGTGGCCCTTGTGGTAAATGTAAGTTTTGTCCTGACATAAAGAAATGCAAAACATTCAAGAATTACCTAACAGGGAAAGAATATAAAATAAACCAGACAATTACATATGACACGAGTGGAGTATAGTAATTTATAGAGCTGAATGTATATGTGGGGCAAACTATGTAGGAAAAACCATTTGATCTTTCAAGTTACGAATAGGGGAACATTTGAGAGATATAGAGAATGGGAAACATGAGAATGTATTGGCAGCACATATAACTGCTAATTCACAAAGTTTACATAAATGGAGATTTTTTGGAATAGAAAAAATAACTTTGGGACCTAGAGGAGGTAATTTAGATATGAAGGAAGATGGATGTTCTATTTGGACAGTTTACATATACCAGGACTGAATGAGATTTTGAAATTGTCCCCTATTTATAAACTTTAGAAATTAGGTGTTCTGGTTTATATAAATCTGCTTGAAGTTATGGAATTGTGTTCTGATGTGATGAAATCATATGTTTAGGAATATTCTATCAAGCTGATTCATAGTATAAAAAACATATTAAAGATAAAAAACAAAATCAGTTTTGGGCTTTAATGTAGTTGTACTATTGTGTTTTGACTTATTCTGTGAAGGTTGTACCCCAGTGAACATATTGTCACTGATGAGATTATATAATAATTATGGTATTTGATGTTATTTGAAAATTTTGACTTTGTTTGTATTTTCTTTATTTTATAGTGTTTTGCCAGTTTTGATTCATCAAATCCTAAGGACCAAAGTAATGAAAGACAAACAATACTAAAAAAGGTTTCAGAAGACCTATTGGAAGCAAAAAGAAAAATATTTGAAGTAAAGAAAGTATAAGAAATGAAATAAATGAGACTTTACTGATGTGAACTCATTTGGTTGTTTTCTTTTTCAAAGAATTGTGCTTCCTAAATGATTAAATCTTTAATTAGATTAATGATTGTTAGATGGTTTAGCATGTGGTCTTCATTAGATAATTACATTTTTTTTTATATTGGTCCTTTGAAGTGTTGTTTTGAATATTTATTGATAATTAGATATTGAATTAAAATGATGGTTAAAATCAATAATTTATTTATTTGGTTTAACTGTTATCTATTAGATGTTATACTATTTAAACAACACTTTTTGTCTGAGATGTTACCTTTGAAAAAGTACCAGTTTGGATACGAATCACCATCGGGTATTTCTTCCGGGCTATGGGAGTGTGTTTTGTATTTTCCATTCCACTTGGTGAGAATAAAAATATTTATACCTTCATCTTTTGGTTTCTGACTCTATATTTGAGTGCGAGCCTCTGGTTTGATATGTAATTGCGTAATTTTTGGCTTACACACCAGTATCACAGGCAAGCCTCATTTTGTCTTTTGTAATTCTATACTTCACCTATTACAGTAAGCAAAATCAAATTAAGAAACGTAAGTGAGAGTGTCCAGGTTAAATAAAAAAAACACAAGTGAAAGATCGGAGCAATAAAATGGTTCAGAGCTAGATAAACATCTATCCCCAAGCACCACAGCAAGCAACAAGTCTGTTTCCTATATTTTGCTAACAGATATAGCGCTCTTTCAAGCATGACTGAAACTTGAATTGAAAATGACACGACTGCCTTGACTGACAGTGATAGTTTGGACAATAATCAATCAATCAATCAATCAGATCAATCAAAATCTTTATTTATCCAGGTGATCATCATTGAGCAAGGCTCATTTTCAAGATGGACCTCCGAATAACAGGGTCAGGTACAAAAGGAAATAAATTACATATGAAAATAAAAGTACACACATACACAATTATATATACACTATGTACAATTTACATCTGAGAACAAAGGCAACAATGAAGACATACGGTAGAGTACCTGGCTGACATAATACAAGAGAACCATATACAGGGTCAGGTACACAAGGAAATACATTACATATGAAAAAGTAAGTAGGCACATACACAATTTTATATACACTGTAAATAATTGACATTTGAGGACAGAGGCCTCAACCTGTATGTGGACTGGAACTATTAGGAACCCACCTACCTGCCCACCTTTAGTAAAGAAAGTCTGCAGCTTAATGTCACTTTTTGTTATGATGACTACTCTTTGCAAACATTTGCTGTTAGTATGCCATCAGGGGGCCCCCTTTCAAAAAAATGTAATTCCCCCAAAGTTTTTTAATTGTTTCCCCCTTTTTGCATCTTTTTAAGTCTGATAAAAGAGCTGGAAAAAACATCAAATGTGCACAGCAGTGTGCAACACATATAAAATTAAAAGGGAATTTGAAATGGAGGAATTTGATTGGCCAATGTCATTCCATTAGCTCTATGTTAATTTTCAATTAATATACTTGTAGAATCTGATTACGGGAGTAGAGATTTAGCAGGTCCTACATTTTTAAGCATTCTATTAACAGAACTCAGAGCTGCCATTAAAACTGACAGGCTTACAACAAACAATAAAAACATCTAAACTGGTGTCAGTGGTCTGTCTCTCTCACCCCACTAAAGCTGAGAAAAAAAGTTTTCTGTGTCACTTATTGAAAAACTACATGAGTTGAATGAAGAAGCAGGTTTTTCTGACCTTCTGAAAAGCGCTGTTATACACACTTATATGCACATTCACCTGACTGCATTTGTCATACGGTACCATGCCGACTAGCAAACAGTAAAGAAATGGCGGCCATTCAAAATACATTTTTTTTGTTCAGTTTTTAGCAAAAACACCACTGATATTAAACCAGGTGGTGAAAAACTGAGAATAGGGCAAATAAAGATAAAATTAAAGGATGTAACTGACAAGCTCAAAAAAATTTACATAAATAAATCACCAGGGCTGGACAGAGTTCATCCCAGGGTGCTCCAGGAGCTTGCTGAATACTTGGCACCACCACTTACTCATATATTCCAGACCTCTCTGGATAAAGGGGAAGTAGCACTTGGCTGGAGGGAAGCCACAGTAGTGCCTCTGCTGAAGAGAGGTCCAAAATCTAAACCAGAAAACATTATACCAATGAGTCTAACTTCAGTGATGGGTAAACTATTGGAGGGCATAATAAAAGAACACAGTATAACACATCTAGGTACAAAGTAACTCAACGATCCAACTCGGCATGGCTTTACTAAATCTAGGTCATGTGAAACCAACATGCTTGCATTTTACGACAAAGCAAGTAGGGCTCTGGATGGTGGAAATTCTGTGGGCATAGTCTTCTTGGATTTCTCAAAGGCCTTTGACAGATTGCCACACATAGAGTTAGTAAACACACTAAGGGAGATTGGTTTAGATGTGAATATAGTGAACTGGATTGAGGCTTGACTGACAGAAGGCAGAGGGTGACAGTGAATGGTATTCTTTCAGATTGGGTGGAGGTGACTAGTGGGTGCAGCAGGGCTCTGTGTTGGGACCCTGTCTTTTTAACATCTATGTAACCACACTAAAATTCAAACATCAGAATTTATGGATTACAAAATTTTCAGATGATTGTAGGATTGGAGTAATCATAAATAACACAAAATTCAGCACAGTACTACAAGAGGCACTTGATCATATACAAAGCTGGAAAATAAAAAAATGAGAACTAAATATAGGGAAATGCACGGTCATGCATATGGGTAAAAAAAATAATTTAATTACAAAATGGGTAATCATACTCTATCTATAACATCCGAAGAAAGATACTTAGGAATCACCATTAGCTCAGACTTGCAGTTTAGAGCTCATTGTGATAAGGTGATCAAAAGGGTAAACCAAACTCTAAATTGCATTCTGAGGCATATAGGGAGCAGAAGAAGTGAAGTTTTGATGCCACTGTATGGCTCCCTGGTGAGGCCACAGTTGGAGTACTGTGCCCAGGTTTGGGCACCTTATAAAAAAAGGTGATCTGTAAACTTAGAGGGATACAACGAAGGGCTACAAGAGCAGTAAATGGATTAAAAGGGGTCACTTAAGTAGAGAGATTAAATAAACTAGACCTATATACCCTGCAGTATAGAAGAATTAGAGGAGACATGCATGCTATATAGAGCCCTAACTGATAAATCACTGTGTGAAGGAGCTGGGTTTGACACTTAAAGATTACAAGTATAATTATAGAGGGCACCCATTACAACCAGCAGTAAGAAAATGGAAACTACTGATTAGGAAAAACTAGTTCAGCCAATGGGTAGTGACAGTGTGGAATGAACTGCCTTTAGAAGTGGTAGGCAGTGCAACAAAGGATATATTCAAAAGGAGGTTTGATGACTTCTATAAAAATAAGAATATACCCACATTGGGCAAAATTGGCAAGCATAAAGGACAAAAGTCTGAACAAGCTTGTATACACCTATGAAACTTACGAAAACTTGGAAGAGTATGGCCTTACCTCTTTTAAAGTATTTTTTTTTTCTTTGAGCCTCAACATGGAATTGATTTCCTAAAGTGATATACACAATATTCATTTGGACAAAATAAAAAAAGTACTCATTCACCATGTGCTCTCAGGAAAATGAGTACTGACTAAAGACACTAGTGAGAGCTACTAGGAAAGTAAGAAGCACAGGAAGGTGGTAGTCTTGGGGTTAGTGAGAGATTACCAGAATAAGCACTCGATTGCTACAAAAAAGACTCCACATTTATTACAAAGTGCAAGAAATGAACAACACTGGTGTCATAGCATTCAGATCCAACATGTAACCTTAGTCAGGGGGTCTTGCATGTCATAATAAATTTCAGGCTTGTTTTGAAGCAATTCAGTGTTCATTCTGATCTTTTTCAACTAACACTGTTTGAGAGAGTTTCCCTTTTTCATAGCAGACATTGTTTGTGGGAAGCAAGTGTATGCTCCAATCTGTTATTCTGTTGCAGTTGTGAGACATGCTGTGTGAGTGCATAAGTTAGAGTCAGAGTAAGCGTGGTCTTGTCACTGTTGCCATGGAGACCACCTCCAGCACTGTAGGAAAAACAGCATTAAAATACTGAACAAACTTTTTAAATAATTTAATGGAAACTCACTTATGAAATCTACTTATTTTTATGATTTCACTGCACACCTCCCCAACCCCTTGCTTTACATTTCTGGGTGCCATGTCATAGTCCAAACTATATCCTTTGTGACGAGGATGTGACTGTACTTGAGCTTGCAAACAGCAGTGGATGGACTATTTTACTATAAAGTAAGTAACAATGCTAAGAAAGTTTTATAAACCATACAGATACAGATGTTTTACCAACCCATATTTTCTATCAACCTTATGTTAATCTTTTATAAACATACATACAGAGCCTAGTCATATGCTGAACAAGGTTCAACACTATTTAAAAAAACTTTTTTTCTCTTAACAGCAATAAGGCACTCTCAGAGGTTATGTTAATGGTCAATCATCCTCTAGGGGCATGTGGCATTCGGCTATGCCTCCTGCAACATTACACCCCTAAGGGGTGATTAACAGATCATTAACATAACCTCTGAGAGTGCCTTATTGATTAATTCAATTAATTCAGCACATCATTAGGCTCTACATATATGTTAATAAAAGATTAACATAAGGCTGATAGAATGCTTACAGCCAATCAGAAAGCTCTATTTCTCAGACCCTTTTTATAAATGTATCTACAAAATGAAAGAGCATTATTTTATGGTCCATGACATCATATGTCATATTACATCTAGCACCTGAAGTTTTTTCCTGTCATAATTAGTCAGTGTCGTCATCAATTTGAGAGGAACAAAATGTTTGTGGTAATGAGTCTGAATAGCCTGCAAATAGCCCCAGATTGACTTTAAGAAATATCAGTTTCTCAGCATTGTCTGGTAACAGACTAGCTCTTCTGTTACTAACAATACTGCCAGCAGCACTAAAATATCCTCTCAGAATACACACTAGATGCTGGACAGCTTAAGTACAGAGAGGCAACTTTAGCTAATGTTGGTCAAACTTTTCTTTTCCCATGCTAGTATCTGAAAGGATTATCCTTGACATGTAGTCATTTAGGATCTCTTAAGTAATCTTCTACCATAGCTGTGGCTGATTCAGATAGCAGAATTGGGTCCTTGAGTGGAGTAGAGTTTTTTTATGATGACCTACAGATGGGGCTGGAGGAGACTGAGGCAGGGGAATGTGTAAAGGAAACCCAGTGGGCAGTTACTGTCACATACGCAACGGTTTTGTTACTTATCCACGTGTCACTAGTTATAGGTATTTGGGGTACTAAAGCATGATTAAGTTGTTGACCCATGTCATGGTACATATTTGGTATTGCTTTTCAGTAAAAAAGTTGAGATGGCACCTGGTAGCATGGCACTGCAGTGCACATCAAATGCTGAAAACCAACAGCCTTCACACACAAGAAGGGGTACAAATTCTCTGCTATCACTGTTGCAACTGCCTTGGTTTACTTTTGTGCCACTGGATGACTTGAATCATATTTGGAAGGTATTTCAAATGATTCTCTCATGCTTAACTATTTTTGACCTACTGGGGTACCTGAAGCAGAAGAGGTAAAAGCTGTCTTTTGATTGATCGAGCCTGATCTGATGAGCTGGAAGGACTCTCAAGACCAGAGAAAAAGAAGGTACCGTACTACTCTATGAGCTGGAAATGATGCACCACCTTCTGGTTCTTTCTGAGAATTTACAAGATATCTGTATGAGCCAATTCTGTGAGATAGGGGCCTTAGACTGTGTCACCATTCATATGGGCATGCTGCTCCTCTGCCTCCTCTTTTAGCCTTCTCCAGTGCCTTTAGCTTTGTCCTCATTGTTGGATGTGATCAGACTAAATGCCTATCATAGTTGATGTGCCATGATCGTTAACTTTCCTTCTTCTAACAACCCTTTTGCACAGTACACAAATAGCATGAGACACATTATTGAGGTCAAGATGAAAATAATTCCACACCGCACATGTAGCCCTCTTACTTTTCGCGTCAGGTATAAAATGTTGAATATCTTGTTCCTGCAGTTTTTCCTCTGGATTTTGATTGGTCTCAATTTGGGTTTTTGGAAATGAACCAGACTATCTGGTTTACTTTCACACTCATGATCACGAACAGCATTTTTTTTTCATTTTCAGTAATTATAGTACAGCTATTTTCAACGTCCTGTTTATCATTCACATGGTCATCATTAGTATCACTGGCAGTGCCATTAATGCTTGTTTGAATCATTAAAGTGACATTTTTTTTTTTTAGCATGAGTGGCCATTCTTTCAATTCCACTGTGAGTGGTACTTACAACTTGTTTTTTCAATGCAGTAAATACTTGCTCTAGTACTATCCTTGCATCTCTTTGTAGTAGTAGTAGTAGTAGTAGTAGTTGTATTTTATTCATGGGATATGAACAGGTACATATCCCTTGTGCTAGTGCTCATTTTCAAGGGGCATCTTGGCAACAGAGGATATTACATAGTTTCTTAGCTACAGGGTTATATAGTTACAGATTTACATGAATTGCATACTTTACATGGTTGCATAGATTACACAGTTTTCATAGTTGTGTAGTTCATTTATGTACTGTGACAGATCATATAACAAGAATCTAGGTAGGAAGGTGTAGAAGTTAGCCAGCTTAAAAATGACAGACTGCAATCAAGCAGTGGGAGTCAGTCAGATACCCCATGGTGGGAGTGTGGGGGGGGGACTGCAATGGATGAAGGGGTTTGGTATGTATCTGTAGAGTGGAGAGAAGTATGGATGGGGTTCAGATTACCTGGAGGCAGAGCCTGGAAAGCATGATCTAGGTAAAGATGCTATTGATTGGAACCAGGCTTTGATGTTATTCCATGAGATCTAGATTTGCTGTGTGGTCTCAGACATTTTAGCAGACTATTCCAGATCTGGGGTAAATTGTAGTAGGAAGTGGATTGACCTATTTTGGTTTTTAATGTGGCAATCCTGAGTTCTAAGGTGGAGGCTGATCTTAGGCCATTGTTTGTTGCCTTCACTTTGATGTTCTCCCTTATATAGTCTGGAAGCCTACCCGTAAGGCACTGTGATATTAGGCTTGAGGTCTGGAGTTGTCATCTGAGGGCTAGTGGAAGCCATTTTAAGTTTTGGTATAGGATACAGTGATGGGAGCATCTTGGCACATATAGGATGAACCTCACCAGTCTGTTGTATAGCACATCCAATCTAGTAAGGTCTGTGCCAGAGGCCCCGCTGTATAACATGTCTCTGTAGTCTATGATAGTGATGATCATTGTGTTAACTACTTGGAGTCTTGATCGTTGGGGCAGTTCCCTTCTGATTCTGTGCAGTATACCCAACCTTTGGCCTAGTTTCTTTACCAGGTTGTTTATGTGGGTGTTCCAGCTACAGTGGTCATCAAGCCAGACTCTCGGGTATTTATAAGCTCCCACCTGTAGTAGGGGCATGCCATTTTCTGAGGCAATTGTTAAAGAGTGGCTGTCCTTGTAGTTTTTACCGTTCTGTTTGAACAGCATGACTTTTGATTTACTGGTGTTCAGGATTAGTTTGTTGTTGTGGAAGAACAACTGTAGCGAGTTGAATGCCCCTTGTAGAGTGCACTGCATGTGATGCAGTTTGGTGGCCTTGGTGTAAATTGCTGTGTCACCTGCATAAAAGTGAAGTTTTATATCTGGATTAGCAAAGCCGAGGTCATTCATACAGAGGTTAAACAGAAGAGGGTCTAGAACTGAAGCATGGGGAACTCTGGCGATAATTTCATTAAAGTCAGAGTTGCAGTATCCCAAGTAGACAGTTTGCCTGTGTCCGATGAGATAACTATGGAACCACTTGACTGCACTGGGGTAGAGGCCCATGTAAGAGAGTTTGAGCAGGAACAGGCTGTGGTTCAGGGTGTCAAATGCTTTAGATAAGTCAATGATTTATGTGGCAGGTGCCACAGATTTCTCCCATCCTATGCACGCTGTTTTATTGTGCTCTATAGGTTTGTAGAGTTTTGGAAGTGCTTCTTGACTGTAAGGAGGACTCAGAGCTCTGAGATGGAAATGGTGGATTCTGAGTTTAGTGCAACATGTCTGCCACTGTTGAAAGTGTTTTTGCTGTGTCATTTTTGTCAAAGGTTCTTTTAAAAGGAGTCTATAGTGTACAACCTTAAGAATCTAGATCTGGAATCTAAAGTATTGCCTAATGAGGACAACAAAGATTTGAAATGGAATATGGATACTGGAATCAAATCAAGACAGCTTTCCATTAAAGAATTATGGCATAAATCACATCAGACTAAATTAATGAGTTTGGATAATTCCCCCGAGTTAAATCTTGAAGAAAGGGAGGATACTTTTGTACCCCCTCAAATACATTCATGGGAAGGGGTAAACCATGAAGTGATAAAAACTATAGAAAAAATAAGGGAAACTATTCAAGTGAATTAGCGGATTGAACAAAAGATGCTTGGATTCTCTATACTAAAACAAGAGCTTAACGATTCTGACAAAATGATCAAAAACAAGCAAATGAGTAATTCAATTAAAAACTTAGATTATGAATTAGACAGGAGTGAGAAAATCTGGCCTAGTGATAATGAAACTTTACTTATGAGTCCAGAATATGATAACAGCTTAACAATGGGATCAATAACTAGAGAATGTGCTCGAGCCTTGAGTAATCCTGACACTGCTAATGCATTGATTTTTGAACTGACAGCAGTTAAACAAGATTTATCTTTTATAAAAGGCATTTGTATTGAAAATAAAAAAGATTAGATGGCATTTTTGATACTTTATACCAGAGGGATAGGTCCAAATTAGAACCTGAACAGGATGTTGTATGTAAAGATTTGGGGATATTCCCCACAGCTCTTGAATTAAGCAACCCTATCCATGAGAAGGAAGAAATGGTAGATAACAGGATTGACATTTCACCTACCACTTCACTAGCTTTGAGGGTCTCGTGGGGGAAATAGAATCAGAATTGGAGTTAGTGATACTGCCTAATAATTATGAACAGCCTGACTCTATTTTGCAAGAATTTAAGGCAGGGAATCCTGAGCTTTGGGAAAAGGGTAGGTTACAAAAGCTGAGGGAAAAAGATGTGCTTTCCTATAATAAATAAATAAGATAAGATAAAAATAAATAAAAAAACAGTAAAGAATATATCAAGAAAGAGAAGGGGAAAAAGAGGGGAAAGAAAAATAGGATTTATAATAAGTCCCATGATATGTTAAATGCAACATTGGAAGACAAAGCAGAAAAATAAATACTATGGGGATGAGAAGTGAGGAGACGGAGATGAAGATGACTGATGAAATACCTATCAAGACTTATGGAAATAGGAATGTAATTAATTCTACAAATGAGAAATATAACAAAAAGACTTTTAAAAAAATAAATGAGAAAGATAATAAAAGGGATGAAACAGAAAGTACAGAAAGTGTTATAAAAGAAAACATAGAAATAAAGGTCTCTGTTGGAATACAGCATAAAGCAATTTATGAAATCAATGTGTCTGAAAATGTACTGAAAGATTTCTTGGCAAGAACTTTAGAGACAGATTTTGTCCTTCCAATTTTTAAAGTACAAATTATGCCAGAGGAGACAGAGATAAAATTAAATACCCATTTGAAATTTCTGTTGAAATCAATATGTAATGGGGAAGGAGAAACGGACAAACTCATCAATAACATGAGTGTCATAAGACTTTTACCAGGCGAAGAACTGGTCCTAATACTAACTGACCAATATTTTGTTTTAAAAATATTAGAAAATCAAAGAGAAAGAATGAGTGAGCTTGGTTTTGAATTGGTAAGAGTAACTAGAATTATGGCCATTTTTCTGGAATATTTCAAATCAAGACAACTGTTAAAAAATAAGGATAATGACTACGTTATTTCAATTTTTGGACTAGAGAATTTTGTAAATGAATCAAAAAACAACATTAGATTCAAAGTAACCGAGTTACTACAAAATCTATTGAGAGACACAGAATTTAACAAAATGATTATAAAGCCTAAAAGATTGGAAAATGAAGGACATCTGACCATTTGGGTGAAAGATTTAGTTGATTATAACTATATTTTGACTAAAACAGAAAGATTAGATGTTGCAGAAATTTATTTAAAGGGAGAGAGAGAAACAGTTAGCTAGGAATGGAGAGCGTAAACAGAAGAACAGTGGCTTAATTTAATAAAGACAAGTAACAGATATCAAGTACTACAAAAGTACGATGGAAATTGACAATCGTCACAGGTAAACAGACATAAGACTTCAACGAGTTCAAAAGGTGTTAGACTATTTTCCTGGAATGTGACAGAAATTGGTGAAAAAATGGCCAACCCTACTTTTGTCATATATATTGCACAATTTAACCTCATTTGCATACAAGAAACATGTTAAAATTAGGAGATTAATATTAATGGATATAGGAAATTTTTTTAAAAAGCCAGCAGTTTTAAAAAATTTAGCAGATTGTCAGGAGGCTTAATAATTTGGGGTAAAATATCAGAATACTGTATACAGAATGTAAAGAATTTGAAAGTGATGTGAGTCACATCCTTATAGTTTGCATCTCAATGAGAAAAAGAAAAATTGTGAATGTAAATGTTTATTTCCCCCTATAGGTTCTGTGTATGAAGATGATGAAGTTGGAAAATTGAGTCTTGTATTGCAGAAATGTTTTAATAGAGAGCCTGAAGCAGAAGTGATGCTCATGGGGGATTTAAATGCCAGGGTGGGGCACTGTCTGGTTCCCACCTCAGAAATATTGGAAGCATGTGCAGCCCAGGGTATGGGTAATCTAATTCATAAAAGAAAAAACTAAAGACTCAAAACAATGTATTAGAGGAAAGGAAATTGTGAAGTTAATGGAGGATAATAATGTTCTATTGTTGAATGGTAGGACAACTGGAGATTATGAGGGTAATTACACATATCTAGGTCCAAGAAGTGTTTCTACTGCTGGGTGTCATTAAATGCCATTAGTTCAATTCTATATATGAGAATAGGGTATTGTGCCAATAGCAAACACTTTCCATTAGAGATCTCAATTAATTTGAGGATTGAGAGTGTTAAAAATGATGGCAATAAAATATTGATTAGAACAAAAAAAGTATACAATGGGATCTCTTGGAAGGTTAAAAACTTAGATAAACCATGCAATATTATGGGATCCATGATAAGTTAATTGAATTGTATCAAAATGATACAGTAGAAGATCTTATTATGGCTTATGAAGCCTTAGTTAAAACTATACCCCCATTACTTCAAAAAATGAAAACCTACAAGGATACAAATGGCAGCAAATGGTTTGATGCTGAGTGTAGAAAACAAAAAAAAAAAAAAAGAAATTAACAAACTAAATACACTTTGAGATTTAATACAAGGACTAATAAACATAAGTTAAATAATGCTAGAAAGCAATATAAAAAGCTTTTAGAAAATAAAAAAGACAATATAGGGAAATTTTAAAGGACATATTTGAACAAGCTGCTTGGGCAAAAGATAATAGAAAATTCTGGCATACAGTACTTAGGGGATGGGATAATATACCCGATACCTTGGAAAATTTTATAGAACCAACTACCTGGGTAAATTACTACAAGAAATAGTTTTATGATCCCAAAGTAGAAGAAATTACATTGGAACCAATTAAATGGATCCCCTTTTAGACCTCCATTAAGTTGTCTGAAGTCTTGAATGCCATTATATTAACTAAAAGGCATAAGGCTTCCGGCCCAGATGGGATTCCTGTTGACATTATTTTGAATGGTATGGATTCATGGACTCCTGCTATAGTGGCATTATTCAATGCTATAACAAAAACTGGTCAAATTCCTAATACTTGGAGGGAAAACATCATTGTACCAATCCTCAAGAAAGGAGAAAGAGGAAAGGTTAGTAACTATAGACCAATACATCTTTTTGATTCCACATAAAAATAATTCACAAGGATACCTGAAAAAGGGACCTACGGGGCACAGTGGGCCTATCCAGTCACCGAAATTTAATAAATAAATAAAATAAATAAACTGTATGAGAGGTTAATGGATTGGAATAATAAAAAGAATATTATTAGTGAATTACAGGCCGGCTTTTTACCTAAACATTCTACAACAGACCAATGCTTTACTTTCAGTCACTTAACACATAAGTATATTAATATTAAAAAGAAAACATTTTTCTGTGTTTTCATTGATTTAAAATCTGTTTTTGATAAGATCAATAGACAAAAATTATGGAGAGTGTTAATACATTATAATATCAATATGGAATTACTTAATATCATTAAGATCTTATATAGTGAAAACTTAACCACAATTAGATATAATAAACAGGGAGACAATACATTCTGGTTTAAATCTAATGTATGGCTTAGACAGGGCTGTGTGTTATCACCATTACTATTCAATATATTTTTGAATGGAGTTATGGAGAAGATGGGAGACCCTGGGTTGCACATGCCTACGGTGGGTTCTAGGATGTGCCCTTACCTGTCATATGCAAATGATATTGTCCTTATGGCAACTAGCTATCTGGGTATAAGAAGTCTCCAAAAGTTTTGTGAAGTAGCAGGAAGTGCAGATTTAGTTATTAAACTTCAGAAAACAAAATACATTATATTTACTAGAACCATGGTATGGCATAGGAAATTGTGTAAATTATTATGTAATAACCACATGCTGTAATTTATCAGCTCTTTTACATATTTGGGTATTGAATTTTCATATAATTTGAATTGGCACAAACATATAAATCAGATGAAACAGAAAATAAATAGATTGGTACCCCAATGGAAAGATTTGCACATAAATATGGGGATCACTCTGTGAAGGTCTCTCTTTAGACTTTTAATGTTAAGATAAAAAGTCAGATTTTATATTGATGTGAAATTTGGGGCTTTGAGAATGTAGATAAATTGAAACTATGGTAAACTCTTTCTATAGGAAATTACTTGGGATTCCTCAGTGTGCAGCTTCCTCATTGATAAGACTGGAATTAGGCCAATTACCTATAAAATGTACTATAGAGCAAAGATTGGTTTCATATTGGTTTAAGATTTATAATATCTCTGACAACAGGCTTCCTAGAATGTGTTTAGAGGAAGCATTAAAATTTGGAACTATGGGTTTCAAACATCCCAGTATGCATATATTGGAAGAGTTAATAAAACCCTATAGATTATTACAATTATTAACATATGCCCAAAACATTGAAATAAAGGAGCTTAAGAAGGAAATAAAAACAAGAATACAAAATATCTATATTCAAAGAGAAAGATGTCTTGTAAATAACCTCAAGTTTAGCCATTGACTAGTTCAGAATGTTAATAATGTTTATTGGGGAACTCGATTTTATCTATATAATCTTAAAAAACCTTATCTGAGGAAAGCATTCACTAGAGCTCATTTTGGATTTCAAGATAGTCAAGTTTTAAGAAGACTGTATAACAAGATGGAAAATGATCAGTGTGCTTGTAAAATGGGTAAATATACTATATATATATATATATATATATATATATATATATATATATATAATATACTCATTTATTACTTCTCTGTCCACTATATAATAATAACAGCAGGAATTTACTGGGAGATACACTTGCTTTGCTGGATATGGAACCCAAATATCAACTAACTTTTCTACTTAAATCTAAAAATTGTAAACTAATTGAAAGGGCAGCTAAATTTTGTAGAATAGTAGAAAGAAAAAAATGTGCAAAAGAAAAGATGAGTTATGAATGAAGGTTATATGTCTGGGAAAAAATGGACATTTTAAATGTAGATTGATTAATAGAATTTGAAGAATGATAGCTTTATTCCTATATATTGTAGTATTTTTAACTGTGTTTTTTATGATTGTTAAGCGGAGTATGTATTTTCTATGTTTAATATGATCTTGTAAAGAAAACATGGTGTTCGTCAACAATAAACTTAAACGTGAACTATAAGAAAATAGGATGTACAGGCAGGAGGGAGCTGGATCCCATCTAGACTGACTGCTGATTGCTCAGTGGAAAGTAGCATTTAAACCGTCCCTTTTAAGAAAACTGTCTAGTCTGTTCTTAAATGTATTCAGATTACCACTGTTTACCACCAACTCTGGTAGTAAATTCCAAGACTGCACCACTCTCTGTGAAAACCACTGCTTCCTTTTTATTATTTTAAAAAGTTTTCCAGCTAGCTGGAATTTGTGCCCTCTTATAACCCCAACATTCTGTTTAAATTACAAACTTAAAACATGTCCTTAGATGACAACTCAACACTGATTTGTATACAGTAATTAAGTCACCTCTCATCCTCCTCATTTCCAGGGAGAACAAGCCCAGATTCTCCCATCTTTCTCCATAGCCATTGTCCTCTAAACCATTTATTATTCTGGTTGAACTCCTCTAGACTCGTTTTAACTTGGCAATGTCTCCCACATTTTGTGCTGACCAAAACTGGACACAATACTCCCTATGTGGTCTAAAGAGAGCTCTGTATACAGAAAGTATGACACTTCTACTTTTCCTAGTCATGTTCCATTTCACACATCCCATGATCCTATTACTCATTTTCATTGCCTCATTACACTCCTGTGAGGATTTCAAGTCACTGGACACAAGAACCCAGAGATCTCTTTCGCTCCACAATGTATCGAGATCGTGGTCACCCAATTTACAGTCTGCATTAATATTTTTGATCCCAAAGTGCACTACAATGCACTTTTCCTGATTAAATCTCTTTTTGTACCTGCTGGCTCACTAATTTATTTAACTTAGTTCTTCCTGTAATTGGCATGCTTGTTCATTGTTTTCTACTATATGGCCTATCTTAGTGTCATCAGCAAACTTACTGATGATTCCCACCCTTGGAAACATTCACGCTCATTATGTACATGTTGAATAACAGGGTCCTATCACCAACCCATATGGTACCACCCCCCCTCCCCCAACGGGTAATTTCTGACTCTTCTGAGTCTATTCCATTTATTCTGTCTGGTACCTGTTGGTCAACAATTTTTTAATTCAGATTATGATTTTACTGTTTACTTTATATTGTTCCAGGCTTTTGATCAATTCATCATGAGGCACTGTGTCAAATGCCTTGATGAAGTGAAATACACCATGCCCACTAGTGTCTCCTCATCAACAGCTCAGCTGACTTGCTCAAAAAAGCAGATACAATCTGTCTGGCATGATCTCCCTTTTCTGAAGCTGTGTTGGTTTTGGAACCATGGCCCCTTGTTACTTAGTTGTTTTTTTCCAACTGGTTCCTCAAGATGGGTCTGCATAATCTTCCCCATCACCAGTGTCACACTAATCATCCTATAGAAACATAGATTTTGACGGCAGATAAGGACCGCTTGGCCCACCCAGTCTGCCCATTTCCCTACCTATTGGATAAGCTGCAGATCCTAGTTAACCAGCAGCCTACTTCTTCCTACCCCCACCCCCTAGAATTGCCTTATGACTGTCCCATGCATGCTTGAATTCCACCACTGTTTTTGACTCCACAACCCTCCGGAAGGCCATTCCATGCATCCACAACCCTCTCTGTGAAAAATACTTCTTAAATTACCTCTGAGCTGCCCCTTCTATCTTCTAAATTGTGCCCCTTTGTTCTTGCACACCTCTTTTTTGAAAGATGCTACCCTCTTGGACTTTGTTGATTCCCTTGAGATACTTGAAAGTTTCTATCATGTCCCCCTCTCTCCTTTCCTCGAGGCTATACATATTTAGCTCCTTAAGTCTCTCTTCATATGTCTTCCGTGCAGACCCTGCACCATTTTAGTTGCCCTCCTCTGGACAGCCTCCATCCTGTCTATGTCCTTGCGGAGATTGGGTCTCCAGAACTGCATGCAGTACTCCAAATGGGGTCTCACAAACTGTCTGTACAGAGGGATAATAACTTCCTGTTTTCTGCTGGTGATGCCTCTCCCTATGCATCCCAGTATCCCCCCAGCCCTCCTTGCTGCCCTCTCACATTGCTTGCCCATCTTTAGGTCATCTGATATGACTACCCCCAGGTCCCTTTCCATTTTTGTTGTTGTTAGTATCTCACCCCCCATTGTGTACTCTTCCCCTGGGTTTTTGTTTCCCAGGTGCATTACCTTGCACTTCTTAGCATTGAATCTTAGCTGCCATACATTTGACCATTCCTCTAACCTTGCCAAGTCCCTTCTCATCCTTTCCACCCCACCTTGTGCATCAACTCTGTTGCAAATCTTTGTGTCATCTGCAAAAAGATATACTTTTCCTTCCAGTCCCTCTGCAATATCACTTATAAAGACATTGAAGAGGACCGGTCCTAATACCTGGCTATGTCTTCCCCTTTATAGTTTTCTTTCATGGCCCTAGTTCCTTTCTTATGTATTGACACCACAACTGCAGTCCTCCAGTCATTTAGCACCTGTCCCACCTTCAGTAATCTATTAAAAGATAATCATTAATGGACCAGCTAGTTCAAAAGCCATTTCTTTTAATGGTATTCAGTGTAGTTCATCTAGATGTTGATATTTGTTTCTGTTTAGTAATACTAATGTTTCATACACCTTCTCTCTGGTAATCACCAGTGGATTATCAGTGTTGTTCATTTTGACTGTCTCCAAATGAGTATCCTGGTACACCGATCCAAAATATTTGTTGAGAATATTAGCTGTATCTTCATCATTAGTTATCATGGCCGATCCTTCTATGAGTGGTCATACTACCCTTCCAGCACCCTTTTTACTTCTCACATAAGTCTAAAACATTTTTCTGTTTTCATGGGATTTTCTGGCTATGTCTTCCCCTTTATCCTTTTTAACCCTTCTGATTAGTAGTTTGCACTCATTTGCTTTCATAAGATATTGTTCCCAGCTTTTCTTGGTTCCACTATCCTTAGCCTATCTATACAGTTTCCTTTTGGATTATATTACATCCAGGACCTTATTGTCAAACCTGTTTAATCCCATTTCTAGTATACAGTACTCATTCCTAATCAGAACAAACTTATTTTCAAGATTCTTAATTTTGTTCCCTAGGATACCCCACATTACATCTACCCCCTTGCCATCAAAATCCTTTTCCCACTTCCAGTTCATTAATTCATTATCTGTCCAAAACTGGCATTATAACAACACTGAATTCTAGTGGTACTACTTTTCGTAATTACCAATCTATCAATGTTGAAAGTGATCATCAAGTGATCACTGTCACCCAGTGGCTTTCTTGTATTTCAATTCCAAGTTAACCCCTCAGTATCACTCAAGATGACATCAAGTGTACTGTTGCCCCTTTGGTAGGTGATTGAGTAGTGAAATAATTGTTACCCCTCCATGTTCAAAAGGTAAAAATCTGAAAATCTAGTGCAATTCTCTCAATCCTAAGAGCCTAGTTCCCATTCCCTCAAATGGGGGGAGGAGGGGCGCACTGGTCAACAACCTGATAGTACCATTATATGTTTTCATTGTGGTAAAGTGGGGCAAATCCACAACTTTTTGTGACAGTATGGACTGTGACTCTGTGGAATGCATAGCTATGGACCACAACAGTGGACCCCATTCTGGCCATCCATATATGGTCCCAGTACAAGAAGGGAACCAAACAGCTATGTCTCTGGTGGATTTGGGCTGTGCATAGACATTGGTTACAGAATCTGTGGTAGGATTCAGTTTAGGCCATGGGAAGAAACCATAAAAATTGCCTTTGTACATGGGGATATCTACATATATCATACATGCCCAGTTTGGTTAAATGTGGGAAACTACATAGGAATAATAAAGGTGGGAGCTTTGGAGGAGATAAACCTGGAGGGATTAGAACAAATATTTCCCTTCACTGATGCTTAACTATTTGACCTAGAAGGAAAGTCTAAGAAGTCCTGGGGACAGAAAAGGAGGGAGAAAAACAAGTGAACCCCTTTGTTCAAGGTTGTAGTGGTTGGGGCTTGCAGGATATAGGTTCAAGAACAGTCAGAAGTGATGACTCTGATGAGGAACTGGCATCCACATCAAGAGGAGGTCACAAGGCACTTCTGGAGATCAGGCTAGTCATGTTCCAAACTGTGGCCAATATAATTTCTGGATAAATAAATTATGAGATTCTTAAAAATGCTTATCAGAAACTAGCTGTGGTAAATGGCAATTTGGTAAACATAAAGCACAAATATTTTCAAGGCTTGAACTGAAAAGTTACATTTTATACAGGGTGGAAAGGGATAAACAAATGGAAACTGTACACTATCAGCTTTTGGTTCCCCAATCTGCAGGAAGGGAGTTATTAAGATATGCTCATATCATACCAACAGTGGGTCATATTTTGTCAAGAGAGAAACTGAGAAGCACATATTTTCCCATTTTTTCTGGCCAGGTATAAGGGAATAAGCGGCATATTTTTGTGCTTCCTGCCTAGAGTGTCAGTTGATTGTCCCCAGAAGTATAAAGCAGATCCCATTTATCCCTATGCCCATAGTAGAGATTATATTTTAAGAAATTGGAGTTGATATGGTTGGACCCTGGTGGAAAGTTCAGCAGGGTATCAGTATATTATGGTGATAATGGATTATGCCACCTGATACCCCAAGGCTATTCCAACACACTCCACTACAGACGGTTAGTAGCCAAAGAATTGCTAAAGGTATCTTCCCCAAGTTGGTCTGCCGAAGGAGATCTTAACTTCTCAGGGCACCAACTTTATATCAAAACTTATAAGGGAGCTGTGTGCTTTACTGAAGGTTAAGTCCATCCAGACATCAGTGTACCCCAGCAAATTCTTAAAGAGTATGCTATCTAAATTTGTTTCAGCTGAGGAAAAAAATTTGCAGTTCAGGAAATGCCACTATCTTCCACAGGTTTCTCAACATTTGAAATACTGTATGGGTGATGCACACAAGGGATGCTGGAGCTTATAAAAGACACATGAGAAGAACAGGCCCATAGTCTCTCTAACATGCTCCAATATGTAATGCAAATGAGAGAAATATTGGACACAGTTGGCAGATTTGCCAGAGAAAATGTACTCAAAGCACAGCAAACTCAGGCAGGACACTATAATCAAGGGGCCAGGTTCTGGGACTTCAAACCTGGTGACAAAGTACTTCTTTTGCTCCCTAGCTCTGAAAGTAAACTCCAGGCTAGATGGCAAGGACTGTTTGAGGGCCTGAGAAAAGTGGAGCCAATTGATTATGAGGTATTAGAACTTGATTCCAAAACAAGAAAAACAAATATATTGTGTTATTTTGCTAAAACCCTAGAAAGAATGGGAGGTTTTGCAAGTTGACCCAGAAAAATCTAAAGGGGTCCAAGTCAACTGATGGATGAGGACACTGAAGATGGAATTCTCTACTTAGGCCCTACAATTTTAAAAGAATTGAGTCCCACTCCTATTAATACCTGGCTCAACCTGACCCAGAAAAATGAAGCCCAGCAACTGGTAGGAAATTTTGGGGATGTTCCCTTCCCTAGAACCAGGACAAACTGATATGATCCAGCAACACACAGACCCAAGTATCCAAATCCACTGACAGCCGTATAGGTTCTAGGAAAAAGTTACAGCAATGGTATGGGAGGAGATCCATTCTATGCTGGAACTGTGAGTCACTGTGGAATCTCTGAGTGACTGGTCTAGCCCTATTGTATTCATCCCAAAACTAGTTGGGTCCACAGTTTTGTATCAATGTCCAGAAAGTCAATACAGTCTCCAAGTTTGACACATCCTATGCCTAGGGTGGAAGAACTTCTGAACAGCCTGGGCAAAGACCAGTACATTAGTACCCTAGACCTGCCCAAGGCATACTGGAAATCTTCTAACTCCTGAATCTCCTGAGAAAATTGCCTTTGTCACCCCATTTGGTTTGTAACATTTTACTGTGCTCCCCATTAGGTTACATTGTGCCCTGGATACAGTTCAGAGAATTATGGATCAAATCCGCTGTCCCACTGGGTTATACTCAGCAGCATACATGGATAACATTGTCATATTTAGCTATGATTAGGACACTACCCTGTAGGATGTAGCTGCAGCACTTCAATCACTCAGGGAGGCAGGTCTCATAGCCAGTGCTGCAAAATGTGCCCTAGAATGGCAGGAAACTAAATACCTGGGATACATGGTTGGGAATGGTCATGTACATACAGTTTTTGATAAAGTGAAAACCCTTGCTGACTGCCCCATGCCAACTACCAGAAAGAAAGTTAAGTCCTTACTTGGCTTAGTCGGGTATTATTGATGGTTCATTCCAGAGAGTTCAACACTTGCTGCTGCACTGACTGACTTGACTGAAATGGCTGCCCCACATAAGGTTCAGTGGTCCTCAAAGTGTCAGAAGGCCTTCCAAAGTATCAAAAGTGTGTTGTGTATTGGACCGGTCACACAGTCCTGACTTCAACTGTCTATTCATTTTATGCATAGATGCTTCAGAAGTAGGGTTGGGAGCTGTCTTGTCACAAGACATTGATGATGGATTCCCCCCATCCTCTGTTTGTCCAGAAAATTGTTTCCCAGGGAACAATGGTATGCCATGCTAGAGAAAAAGTGTCTGGCAGTAAAGTGGGAGTAGTAGCCCTGCACTACTATTTGTTGGGAAGATGCTTTATCTTGGTCACTGTCATACACCCCTCTAATGGCTGAATGCCATTAGGTGCACTAATTCTAGAGTTATCTGGTGGTACTTGCCTCTGCAGTTGTTTTTATTCCCGGTGCAACACAGGGCAGGTTCCCTGCATAATAATACTGACTTTACTCCCAGGATGGCAGTTCAATGGTAGCCAGTGCTGAGCATGCTATGGACACAGCTCTGAGGAGGAGGGTATGTGAAAATGTCTATACAACCTACACCCGGCACCCCTTTTCCACTAAGATCCTAAAAGGAGAACAGAGTGAACTGAGACCCAGCCTTGCTGATTTCTGGCCTGGCCCTATAAATGTCACATCTGCTGATTGTATGCAGGGTTGAAAATCCTTGCGAGGGAAGGGGAAAAATAAACCTAACCTGGGAGAAAACATAGTAATGCAGAATTTGATGGCAGATAAGGACCACTTGGTCTACCCCGTCTGCCCATTTCACCCTGCCTACATTATCACCACAGGCCCTACTTGATCTACAGCTCATTCTCCCTCCCCCATTCCTTTCCACTATGATTGCTTTGTGGCTATACCATGCATTCTTGAACACCACCACTGTTTTCACCCCCACCAACTACACTGGAATGCTGTTCCAGGAATCCACCACTCTTTCTGTGAAGAAGTACTTCCTCACATCTCTCCTGAATCTACCCCTCCTCCAGCTTCCTAGCACATCCCCTTGTTCTTGAGCACCTCTTTGTTTGAAAAATACTTCCCTCCTGTACCTTATTTACACCTGTGAGGTATTTAAAGGTCTGTAATATATCCCCCCCCTTTCCCAGGGTGTACATTCTGAAGTCCTTTTGTCTCTCCTCGTAGGGCTTTGGATGCAGACCCTGTATCATTTTAGTTGCTCTCCTATGGACTGCCTCCCCTCATTGTCTTTACAGAGATGTGGTCTCCAGAAAAGGACACAATACTCTAGGTGGGGTTTTACTAGTGATCTATACAGAGGCAACACTACCCCCCTCTTTGGTGATGCCCCTCCCTATGCACCACAGCATCCTACTAGCCCACCTGACTGCCTTGTCACACTTCCTGACCACTTTTAGGTCATCACATATGATTACCCCCAGGTCTCTTTCCTGCTTGCAGTCAATACCACTCCACCCATTTTGTGCTCCACCCATGGGTTTTGTGCCCAAAGTGCATTATTTTGCACTTTTATTCATTGAAACCCAGCTGCCATACCCTTGGGCACTCCTTAAATTTTTCCAGGTCTCTGCTCATCCTTTCCACCCCCTGGAGTGTCTACCCTACTACAAATTTTTGTGTCATTCACAAAGAGGCAGACCACCCCTTCCAGCTCCTCTGCAATGTCAGTTATAAAGATATTAAAAAGGACCGGTCCCAGCACTGATCTTCAAGGCACCCCACTGTTCATCTCCCTTCCTCGGAGTGAACTCCATTTACCACCACCCTCTGTCACCGATCCCTTAACCAATTTCTTATCCAATATTCCACCTTTGGACTTGCCCCTAAGCTATCCAGCTTGCTTACTAATCTGCTATGTAGAACAGTATCAAAAGCCTTACTAAAATCTAGGTAGACCACATCCACCATGCCACCCTGATTTAATTCCTTTGTCACCCAGTAAAAGAAATCTATCAGATTCATTTGACTTGACCTCCCTGTGAACCCACAGAATGCAAGATATTTCACAGTCCCTTCCTTCAGCAGTGATTCCAATAATGCCCCCACCACTGATGTCAGGCTGACTGTTACAACTGATAGCCTCCTGCATGCTATCATTATTGTGAAGTGGGACTACACCTGCCCTCCTCCAGTCCTCTGGAACTACTCCTGTTTCTGGTGAACTGTTAAACACGACTGTCAGAGGTACAACCAGTACCTCCCTGAGCTCTCTAAATAATCTTGTATGCACCCTATCTGGCAACACTGGTTTGTCCATCTTCAGATTAGGAAGTCACTTCAGGGCTCTCTCCTCCAAAAAAGGGCTAGTGTCACCTCCCTCCAAAGCTTCTGTTGCTTTTTTGTGGCCCCTACCTTTCTCTATGAACACTGAACAAAAGTACTTGTTCAGGATGTTTGTCTTTTCCTTATCCCCCTCTGCACAGTCCCCCCATCCTTTTTTAACCTTACAATCCCTCCACCCCGGTCTTCCTTTGTACTTACATACCTAAAAAAAAGTCTCACCCATTTTTGATGCCTCCCGGGCTATTCTCTCTTCAGTCTGCACCCTTCCATTCCTTGCCAATTTCCCTGCTTCCTCTATTTCCCTGATGCATCTCCCTCAGCATGTCCTTACACCATCTGAATGCAACCTTTCTAGCCTTTACATACATACAGTACATACATACATACACAGTTGCCAGCACATTAGGGCTAATGATTTATCTTGTCTACCTGAACACAGCTCACTGTTATGGTACAGTAGCTGTTTTACCTCCCTTTCGTAACCCATCACTCCCACACTTGCCTCCCCTAATACCTCTGCTAGTCTCCTTTCCCCTAACCCCTACCATGCCCCTGTACCTGTCCCAACCCCTCTTGAAACCTGCCACAGTTTCCATTTCTATCAGCTTATCTGGAAGCGCTTTCCAGGGTTCTACCACCCTTTCCAAGAAGTAATGACCCCTCACCTCCCCTCTGTACCATCCCCCTTCCAGTTACAGACTCTGGCCTCTCGTATTCTCCTCCCCCTTCAAGTTGAGCAGTCCCTCCATTTTTACTCTATTGATTCCTGTCAGATATTTGAAGGCCTCAATCATATCTCCCCTATCCCTTCTGTCCTCCAAGAAGTACATGTTCAGTTCACTAAGTATGTCCTCGTATGACATTTCCCCCAGTCCACTGATCATCCTAGTCGCTCATCTCTAGACTCTCTCTAGCTTTGCGGTGTCCTTCTTTAAGCAGGGACCCCAGAACTGAATACAATATTCCAGATGCGGCCTCACCAGCAAATTGTACAGGGGAAGTATAACCTCCCTACTTCTGGACATTACCCCCTAGCTATACACCCGAGCAGTTTATCTGCTTTAGCAGCTGCTCTCCTGCACTGCTCTGAGTTGTTTAATTTGGCATCAATCACCCCCAGATCCTTTTCCATTGTGGAAACAGTCAGCTTTATGCCCCCCAAATGGTAGCTATGCCCAGGGTTCTTCCCTCCCAGGTGCAGAAAACTACACTTACATGCATTAAACCCTAACTGCCACATGTGTGCCCATGTTTCCAGCATCTTCAAATCTTCCTGGAGTGCCCTCCTTCCCTCCTCACTATCCACCACAGCCCCCAATTTAAAGCCATCAGAGAACAGGATCATTTAATTCCTAACTCCCTCCCCGATGTCCATGATCAGCACATTGAAAAGAATATGGCTCAACACAGAGCCCTGTGGGACCCCACTGATGACCCTTCTGTGAGTCAAGGCTTCACCCCCTACTACCACCATCTGATGCTTATTGTTAAGCCAGTTTGAAACCCACCCCACTAATTTTTCTCCCACCCCTAGATTCCTCAATTTCCAAATGAGCCTCCCATGTGGGATCGAATCAAAAGCCTTGCTGAAGTCTAGGTACAGAACATCAACAGGCTTTCCCCCATTCAGGTATCTTGTCACCCAGTCAAAGTATTTGACTAGGTTAGTTTGACAAGACCTCCCCTGGATAAACTCATATTGGTTTTCATCTTGAAAACCACTTGCCTCCAGGAAATCCACCATTCTTTCTTTCAAGATGGTCTCCATCATTTTCACCACAATGGATGTCAGATTGACTGGTCTGTAGATCCTCAGATCATCCCGAGGTCCACTCTTGTGGAGAGGCACTACGTGTGCCATCCTCAAGTCTAGAGGAAAACATCATGCTTGGAGTGAGAAATTGAATAGCTCCATCACTGGAGCTGCTACAACATCCACCAGTTCCTTCAGAACCCTGGGGTGGATGCCATCTGGGCATAGGGCTTTATCCATCCTCAAGGACATGAAAGCTTCCCTCACCCTCCCCACCTGGATTTCACCATTAATAGGTTCCTCCCCCCCATGACCCCTATCTTGCCCCCTCTCGACAGCGGCCCATCCCTTTCCCTAGTAAAGACTGAGCTGAAATAATCATTTAGCAGTTTAGCCTGCTCTATCAACCTCTCTATCCATCCCCCTTCCTCAGCTTGCTTATCTGCCCCCTCCCTTCTTACACTCCCGAATATAGCAATAGAATTTCTTTTCCCCTTCCTGATCACCTTCTGAGCTACCTCTTTCGAGAACCATAGCAGTTTTGTTTTCTTCTAGGTTCTGCTCACCTGTTTGACACAGAGTTTTTTTTGCCTTAACTATGCTCCCATTCCAAGGGGCAAACAGTATGGCCCACATAAAGGAGGCTGCAAGAACACCAACATACATATACAAAAAAGCTTGTTTAGCAATTAATGTATGTAATAAGAAAGTATTCTTTCCCCATCTGTGGGTGCTGCAGTTTGTGACCTGTTGAGACATATTTACAAATGCTGCAGTGATACATTTCTGGAAGCCTGCTCTGTCACTTTTTGTTTCTCAATTTGGCTAAAAGAAATGGCTATTAGTAACATGTGAGGCTATGGGTTAACCTCTGTAAAACAAAATCCTGGGAACTGGTCACACCAAAGGTTTGAAAGTATCATCTGCAGATAAGATGGATCATCTGTCCTTTATTGTTTGCCTGACCACTGTAGCTCTAAGATGGTAGTCTGTAACAAAAGTGACAGGTTGCCCTTCATGACCTACTTATTTTTGCCTAATAGGTTTATTAAATAAAGATTGCCTGTCAATTGTCCTAATCCTTTCTATACAGACCAGGTGTAGATGGAGGTGGGGTGTTACTGGAGAACTAAATAAATGCAGATTTTTTTTAATGTGGCAGATATACCCTAAATCCATGGTTTTTCTGTCGATCGCTGGGGCAAAATGGTAGTTTGC
The DNA here is from genome assembly GCA_016271365.2 of Neoceratodus forsteri. NCBI lineage: Eukaryota > Metazoa > Chordata > Ceratodontiformes > Ceratodontidae > Neoceratodus > Neoceratodus forsteri. Next base: position 1,292,370,594 of record CM028130.1, read on the forward strand.
ATCAATTCTATACTGACACCTTAACAAATTTTGCAATTTTCAGCTCCATGTACTTAATGCAGATTCTTGGGCCATTACTTCAACAGTAAGTGAAATATACATTCAAGTGTGGTCTCAATGAATATGTGGGAGTTACAGCTTTAAAATGCATACCTATATGTTACCTGAAAAGATTAATGTTAAAAGTTACAGGGTTAAATACCAACCACCACCCCTTAATTTCCTGTGAAATTTTAAAATATTCTTATATTTAATCTTATCAGTCAGTATTTATTGTGCTTTATAATAAAAATTTATGTTGTCTAAAAGGGTGAGGATTCTGCTTTGAAATACATATGTGGTTGTGGAGTTTTAAGGTAATATAAGAGGATAAATTGCTAAAAGGGAAGACACAATTAATAGATGAAATTTTAGCAAGTTTATACTTTTTGAGTTCTTCACAACATATCTTCTGTGCTTAAATATGTGTGGTATATGTATGTGTATGTGTGTGTATATGTTTTATATATATGTTTATATACACTAACACATTTCTTTTTATTTCAGACTCTTTGAGGATGTCTCTAAACTTTTCTGTCAAGCAGAAACATGGAGAGGAAAATCCTAGAACCCTGCAGTGTGTAGTGCATTGCCCTGCCCTGACAACAGGAGACTCTGAAGTATCTCCTCTGAGTGATAAAAGTTACTGCACACTTATAGAGAGCAAAGATAGGTGATGAAAATCATCATGATGAGCAGTGTGCATCAATTCCAGTGCCTAACTATGACCCTTGCCAAGCATGGCTACCATAGACAATGCTATCAAAAGTTCACAAAAGCAAAGAGTATCAGAAAATCTGGAGAACATGCAGATGCTGGTGAATATAGCTCACATCATCATCTCATGGGTGGTATTCCTTGTACCTCATCATCTAGAGTGTTATCTGAAAAATGTGGAATCTGTAACAAATATGTAATCGAAGTGAAGCTGAAGAAGCAATATCCAACTACTTTTGCTACAAAAACAGCTGAAGCCACAACGAAAAGGGCAGCAGAGCTACTTGATGACCAAGATATGCTCACAAAAATTAAGACAGAGGACCTCACTGCAAGGGACTTTTGTAAACATGACAAATGCTACCTAAATTATACAGTAATCACAAGGGACAGGACCCCAGATGATCAGAATAGAAGTGATGATGAGGATGACAATGAGCAGTCAGATGGAACTGGGTTTGAGGCCGTTTGCCATGTAATTGAAGACAATGTCCTTCAAAGACACCCAGCCATTTCAATGAAGGTGCTGAATGAAATCTCGGGCATCAGAGTAGGAGATCGACAATACCATTATAAACTTAGAAACCAGCTGAAAAAGAAATATGGGGATTCACTTTTCTTTTTAACAGTTGATCCTCAAAAACCACTAGTTGTAATTAGTGCTGAATCATTAACTGGTGGTGCATCGGCCACAGAGCTTTTGAGAACGTATTACAATCAAGTCATCAAGCATGCTGCTTCCTTGTTGTGTGAACATATCTTAAGATTTGTAGAGACAGCACCTTCACTACCATGGCCACCAACAGTGGATACTCTCCTGAGTAAAGAACGATAGCCCCAGAGACAGTTTAATCATTTTCTCACATGTACTAAAATCCCCCAAACATACAAACAGTGAACAAGTCTCCCAGTTGTCAAAGTACTACTCAGAAGACCTAATTCATGGTGGCACACGTGACAAGTTTCTGACTACAAAACATGCACTTGTTGGAGTTCTGCTGCACAGTATGACCTGACAGAAAATGCACGTGAACATCCTGTTTCATTTAGGAAATAGTTGCAGTAATGATCAAATGTGTGAAACTGAAACTGGTTTAGTGGAACTTTCTCAGCAGCTACAAGAGTAAGGAGGTGTTACTACATTTCAGCCAAAGTCAGTGTCTTCTGTTGTCTTAACAGTTTTCTGGATGGACAGCTTTGATCAGAACATTGAAACATTAACTGGACATAGAAGACTACACAATACATATGGTGCTGCATACCAAGAAGAATCTGAAGGCTCCATTCTCCAAGAAGATTCTCTTGAAATCCTCACTCAAAAAGAAGGACAATTGTATCTAACAAAAAGGAATTAGAACATCGATAGGTGAATTCAAAGAAGGAGACAACCACATTTGGCAATATGCCCATGTCTACTCTGCCAACATCAGTGGTAAATATTGGCAAGACAATGCTAATGCTATGGAAACTCAGTCAGGAAGCACACAAGGAGGATCAGCTTGTCACAAGGTTTACCGGTTGGCTGAAGTCAGTTTGTAACAATCATTCAAGTTCACCAAAAAAGATGGTTATCACATGTTTCACCCATCTACAAACCCATCTCAGATTATGCCACTGTAGCTGAATACCTCACACAAATACAAGAAATAGCTCGGCAAGTAAATATACCCTAAATTCATCTGGCACTTGATGCTGGAGAAGTCTACTGTACCAATATCAGTGGCAAATACTGGCAAGGCAAAGCTAATGCTATGAAAACTCAGTCGGGATGCACACAAGGAGGATCAGCTTCTCCCAAGGTTTACTGGTTGGCTGATGCTAGTCTGTAACAATCATTCAAGTTCACCAAAGAAGATGGTTATCACATATGTTCCACCCATCTACAAACCCCACTAAGCCACTGTAGCTGAATACCTCACACAAACACAAGAAATAGCCCAGCAAGTAAATATGCCCTATATTCACCTGACACTTGATGTTGGAGAAGCAGCAAAGGCATATAATGTTGTGGAACTTCCCTGATCAGTTTCACAATGTCATAATTCATTTGCGAGATTTCCACCTATCCCTGGAAAACTTTGGCATTATAGAACAGTTATTTGGTGGCAGTAGCTTTGAGGACATAGTATTTCAAGCTGGTCTTTGCACCTCTAGCAGCATAAGGGGATTTTGTGTGGGAAGCATTACAATCGGGCATGAACTGTACATGAGCATGTTGCAGATGCCTTAGAGTGATTGCTTCAGGTCAGATTTCTAGTGCATTCAATGCCATTCCTGCAGTATTGCTTGACCTGATCAGTTCATCACCTCAACCCACAGACTTTCATAAACTGCTTCAGAAAGATGAGACTGTCACTTTCCAGACTAAGTATGGGACCTTCAGGCAGTGGATTCACTGCAGTGAGCTGGGGAAAACCCCACAGCTCTGGATGACATATCTGGATATGTTGGATAGGCAGCCAATGCTCCACACAGCAATAAAAGAAAACAACTCTGATCTTAGACTACTGCATTTGAAATATTCACTGGCCCTGTTCTTTGCCTTCAACAAGCAAAATTATGCTCGACATGGGGCTTACTATGTGCACACACTTGAAACTCTTGAAGCTTCTCATTCAGGGTCCAGGACATTAATTGAAAAGTAAGGGCTTTCAGTTCAAAAGAGCCATCACAAAGCTTCTAAGGAATCAGCTGACCAAGCTGGTGAGCAGACACACAACCAAGTGCCAAAATTCCAGGTGGAATCAAACACTTTGCTGAAAATCAAATGGCCAATGATCAATAGGTGTTAAATCGGCAATCTCTAGCAAAATTCAGAGAGGCACTTTTGGAGATGACTGGCCTTCACAGTTCAGCCAGGATCCACAAAAAGCATGAAGGCCATCTGAAATCATCAGGTCAGAACAATGCATCAAAGCCATAATGACTATTCTTGATCAAGAGTTTATCAACCCATTCAGTGCTGCTTTAGATGCCAAAAGACTGTACAATTTGCACCTGATATTGAATAGAACATCACCAGTATCACTGAACAAGGTACAGAAATGTATCAACAGCTTGTCAAAGAAAGACTGGAAAGTGGTAAAGAGAAATATTTTGATCCAATTTCAAAAGCCCCAGTGAAAACCTTCAATGATGCAAACAAAAAACACAAGTAACTACCAAAGGAAAGGTTATAGAACTTAACTTTGAAAGAGATACACTGGGAAAACTTTTGGCCCTTTCAAACAAGCACAACTTCCCTGTAGATATTATTTTATTTTTTTTTATTTAGTTGTTTAACCAGGTATAGCACACTAAGCTGAAAGCTTTTTTACAGGAGCGACCTGGGAGCACAAGGAGGTTAAGTGACTTGCTCAGGGTCACACAGTATGCAAGTGGAAGCTGTGGGATTCAAACCCAGGCCTGGTCTGCTGGATGTCACCAGATTTGCAGCTCAAAGCCTTAGACCACTGCGTTATACTGCCTCCTGCCTCATGAACAAGTTATGAACATATTGCCTGGGTCCAGTCCCACTGAGTCTAGCCAATGCAGATGGAACTAGACAGACAACACCAAAGAGCAAGTTATTTGAGGTGCTAGCAGAATACTGTCCAGTGTTAGACACTTTGGAGCGTCCAACCAGGAAAAGCATCTCAGTTCATCTAATGACAACAGTGTGGGTTATGACAGGAATCCCTGTTCAGCGATTTGGCAGTGAAACTCTTGAATAGTCTTCTGAAGGGATTTGCAAGAGTGGATGTTGTTGCAGATACATACAAAGAACAGTCAATCAAAGAAGCTGAGAGATCTGAATGAAGATTTAGTCAGAAGCATATTATTAAAGGTCCCAACATCACAGTGCCAAATAATTTCAGTTACTTTCTTTCTAATGGATCTATCAAGGAGCAACTGATTGATTTGAACATGCAGGTCTGGGGAGAGAATTGCAAGAGTTTGCCAGAGGGACAAGTGATCTATTTTTTTTTGAAGAGGTACAAATGCTACATAATCACCAAAGAAGGGACTGTAGTTGTAGATGATCTCTGTTCTGACTGGGAAGAAGCAGACACAAAAATTGCCCTTCATGCGCAACATACTGTTACAATATGTCCAGGCCTTGTTATCATTTGTTCACCATCTGGGGATACTGACATATCACTAATTTTAATGTCACTATTTTCAGAGTGCGAGGTACAGTATATACCTGAACAATGGCCATGGTAACAGTAGGAAAATCTTCGTCATCAGCAAGTGTGAAATGACAACTGCAACAAAGAAAGCCTTAGTCAGTTACCATGCATTGACAGGCAATAACTATGTTTCTGCGTTATTCAAAAAGGGTAAGAAGATTTGCTGGAACATCTTTCAAAAGTGCCCCAAATTCCTGGATGCCTTTCAGAAACCAGGGAGTGACTGGCAACTGGATAAGGGTGTTGTAGCTCTGTTGGAGGAGTATGTCTGCAAACTATATGGAAGGAAGCAAGTTACTAGTGTAAATATAGAGTGGCAGAAGATCTTCTGGGAGAAATATAACAAAGATAACAGAATAGCAGAACTGTCTCTGCTACCACCCTGTCATTAAACCCTAAAGTTACATATTCTATGAGCCGACTACATCTGCTGATTGTGAAGCCTTTCTTCTGTTGTAGTTATCAATGCCCCAAATGCAGCTTTGCACAGTTGGACTGATGATCTCAGTGTAAAGTGGACGGACACACCATTTTCAGATGATGTGATGTCTCTGCTCTATAATGCAAATGATGAGGACTCAGATGAGGACCAAGATGTATGTGATTACCAGGATGATATTGACATATCTGATGATAACGAAGATTTATCATAGATGGACGAGACTAAGTGCCACTATTTTACCAATAGACATGTTTTAAATTTCTAAATTTTTTAAAATAAAAATGTTTTGTGTAAACAAAGGTTTTTTTTCTTTTAGAAAAAATGTTTTCTTTAAAAAAATTGTTTAAAGTTAACCTTTGAAGCAACTTATGGGTATGCATTTAAAGCTCTAACTCCTGCCTATTCATTGAGATCACACTTCAATGCATATTTAAATAAGTCTCACAATAACGGCCCAAGAATCTGCATTAAGTAAGCACAGATGAACATCACAATATTTGACAAGGTATAAACTTGCTAAAATTCCATTTATTAATGGTGTCTTCACTTTTATCAGTTTATCCTCATATTACCTTAAGACTTCAAAACACATATGCATTTTAAAGCAGAATCTGGACCCTTTTAGATAACATACATTTATATTATAAAGCACAATAAATCCTGTCTGACAAGATTAAATATAAGAATATTTTGAAATTTCACAAGAAATTAAGGGGCTGGGGTTGGTATTTAACACTATAACTTTTAACATTAATATTTTGAGGTAACCTATAGTTATGCATGTTGAAACTTTAGCCCTGCCTATTCATTGAGACCACACTTGAATGTATATTTCACTTACTCTCGAAGTAATGACACAAGAATCTACATTAAGTACATGGGACTGAAAATCACAACATTTGTCAAGGTGTTATTTTTTTTGTTTTTGTTTATGCGATTAACAGACAGATCATGAATTTTGGGTATATCTACTACATTAAACAACCATCGTCATTTATTTAGCTGTCAGGTGACACCCCACCTCTATCTACACCTGGTCTAATAGCACCCATAACAATATCAGCAGCATAACCTCTTGGAACAGTAATAATAACTTCTACACTTCCTTTTCAAATATGTCTTCATTTGTACTATTTCTCCTTACTCTTAACATTTGTCCATATGGAATACTATCAGTTAAGAGGGCATGGATCTGAGCTGACAGCATGAAGGAGGCTATTTCCTGCTGTTGGTTTACCTGTATAATACTGAGAGCTCAAAGCCTAATTGCTTGTGTCAATGCCCAGTGTTACATCTAAAAATCATTTGTATTTGGACTTATTCTGTGGGTGCACTGAATATTCCAATCATTGCAATTTAGCCATTTAATGAATTGTTCAGCCAAATCTGACCCCCACCCCCGCAGCATATGATATTGTTAATAATACGATACCCGTGGAGTATGAGTCTGAGGTGGGGGTTGAGGTCAGAAAAATCAATCAGTTGTTTCCAATGAGACATGAAGAGGCTAGCGTAGGACAGTGAAAGGACCACCCCCCATTGTTGTGCCCTGACACTGGAGATAAATCTTTGCATTGAAAGTAAAACAGTTTTGATACAGGACAAATTCAAGAAGACTAATAATTAATTCCTTTTGGACAGTAGGAAAACTTTCCTCCCTTTCCAAAAAAATATCAATCTGCCTCCACCACTTGTTATGTTCAATGCTGGTATATAATGATATTATATCTATTGCTATCCAGTGAAAATTAGGAGACCAACTGAACCCTCCAACATTGCTGCTCAGTGTGTTCTCCTGGTGAAACTTTTCAAATAAATAGCATATCAGTGGTATCCCTTAAGTATGAGGGTGTTTCAACCACTATCTGCTTCAGAATATAGTCCTCAAATCTGGAGGGACCCTCACTGAATGACCCAATGCCAGAGACTATAGGTAGCCCAGGAGGGTCCCCCACAAACATGTGAATCCTGGGAGGGTAAAAAAGGTTGGGCATACAGTGCAATTCTGTATAACATAGTGGTACTCAGTGTCACTAACCCACATTTTATCCAGAGTTGACTGTAATAGTATGTAAAGCATCCTCTTGTAGGGGATCATGGGAGCAAAGGTCAATCTCAGATAACATTTTGTATCTGAAAGATAATGCTCAATTTCTGTCACATAATTTTCCACATCTTGGACCTCTGTCAGCCTGTTTAATAACAACTGACATTAGTTTATTTAATTCTCTTAACTCATTGTACCCCAAATCTCCATTTGAATTCTGAACCATCCATTGCTTAACCTGACACAAAATGGCCACCCAAGGTACAATGAGTTCATTCTTACCAGTCATTGGAGGACATGTTGTTGTGCCGTGGTGGACTGGGGCTGTCGTGCAATTTCTAAAAATCTTTCTGCACCATCTGTTCAAAAATTCTGTTGGATGTCTCAGTGTATATGGACAGAAATTACTCTTACTGTATGTTTAAGATCAGTCTGGGACTTTCGAAGGGGAACAACATTATCATAATTGCTTCCTGGAAAATGGATTTAGCAATTCCAAACAGGTTCTCAATGTCTTTCCAATCCCCATGCATAGTATCCCTTACATCATTAGTACACACCCTCCAATTGAGATCCCCAGCATCAGTAACAATAGGAGCAGTGTCCAGAGTTTTGAAGTTAAATTGATATTTGAGTAACAAAATTAAAAAAAAAAAAAAATATATATATATATATATATATATATATATATATATGTAAACAATCCTCACAGAATTCTGTAAGTTAAAGTTCTGTTCCCAACAGTAAACTTTCAAATTAAGCTTCTGCAGAAGCCTGAAAAAATCAAGCTAGAGACTAAAAAAAAAGTCTGGTTCATTACTTGGGATGAAGATCAGTCCTTTGGACAAAACCTGCATTAGGAGCTCTGACAATTAAATAGAAGAAATATTCACTACCTGATTCTTCTAATGATTCTGCCTCAATCTCTGTAGTGCAGGTTCTCCCCCGCTTCTGCATTTGCCCCACTCCCCTTGTCCACCTTTTCTTTCTGTTGTTGTTGTTTGGTTTGGTTGCTGTTGGCATTGTTGATCTGCTCTGCTGGAGTTTGGTCAGGGGACCTGTTCACTGAAAACGTTACTGGCATTGATTCGGTCTATTCCCACTTGTTTGCAGCACACCTATTGCAATTATTAGCAGAGCATCCATTAAAAGATCTTTGTCGGCTGTATGACCTAGTGTTTCTCTCGAAGCCAAACACACCTCTCCCTTCATAATCACATCGACCCCACTCAAGCTTGTTCTGTTTGCATGCTTTGATGTCTGTTTCTAATTTATACACCTTCTCCTGAAGATATAGTTCAGTCTATTTACGTTCTTGTGTGTTGTATATCTTTTAAGTTCCTCTTGCACTGCTTTCAATTTAGTGAAAATCCTTTTATAATTGTGAGTATCTTGTTTGACCAGTATTTTAACAAGGCTTGTTAAGCATGTCTCTAATGACTTTTCACATTGCTCTTTCAGGTTGTCATCAAGATTCCCTAAGGAGGGGGCTTTAAAAAGTCTCACACCCCTGGACACTTGAAAGACTTCCAGGATTTGCTCTAGCATAACTTTATTATACCAAATGTTGACTTCTTGTAGACATAACATTTCAAGTTTAAACATGAGTTCTTTCACTTTGGGGGGTTTGGGTCTCCTCTGCAGGAACTGAGTTGAAAAGTTGGCCTTTTAAACCCTGCCTTCTGGCACTCCTCTGGGGGTCACTTAAACTGAAGGCACCTTCATCTGCACTGCCTGTAGTACTGTGCTGAGTCTCTTCTTCCGAATCTAAGCTAGAACTTATGTTGGTGATCATTTGTCACTCAGTCTGGCTTTGTTCGGAAAACTGGGAGAATCTCTGTGGAGCTATAAAGTAACCAAGGGCTACTGGGTGCTTTACCACAACAAAGAAGAGCAAACAGGGAAAGGGTGGCAGCACTTCCAAACTCATGAAGGTACAACCATACAGTGTTACTTAGACTAAGAAAAAAAAAAAGGTTCACACACCAAGTACTAGATGGCGAATATAACTTACTTGTGCAAAGCTTAATGAAAAGCTGACCAAACACCCCCATGTATCACCACACTCTGCAGCTTCTTCAGGAGGTAGGGCTGGTTTGTGAACAAGTTACTTGCATAGTGCATTTGAATCACAAGGTGCAAATTTATAAAAAGTGATAATTAATAAAACCTGTGTAAGCTCACAAAGAGGATCAGTGCAACAGTGGCATAAAGTGATTAAGAGATTAGAAAAACTATTCGATCTAAACCTATGAAAGATAACTCCACATGCTGCCAAGGAGGCAATGATTTCTATTTACTACTTATCTTGATTTAAACAAGGATGGAAATGGTGATGAGGACCCAATCACATATGCAGGTGTTATAAACCAATGCCATTTAAGTCAAAATTCATATTTATTATGATTTATATACATGACTGGGGGGCATAGGATTAAATGCAAAAACAGAAGGCAGCCTTTGAAAATAGGGAGGACATCTGCCCTCCTACAAATTAACAGTTATGAAATTTAAATTGTGCAGTCTTTCCTAAAAAAAACATGCAGAGACAGGATGAAATGCAAAACAGCTTAGTTATTCGATGAAACTATCAACAGGAGAAACAGTGTGCAACAGAGAAAAGTTTGTTATATGTACAGCATTGACTTTATCTTCATTAAAATAAGCAGGTACTTCAATCAAACCCTGCTAAAAGGATAGAAAGGCAAAAGGAGTTTTGGGGTGTGCATGGCTTATTGTATTGGGGGAAGGAAGGAAAAATTTATTTTTTTTACCTACACACTCCCTATGTAACTTTAACTTCTGTATGTAATCTTTCTGTTGGTCATGTCTTTCAATTTGCTGTACTTATGCATTTCTTCCACCTCCAGTCTTTACTATTTTCAATCCAGCTGCAGAAGTTTTAATTTTTTCTAGCTCCACTGCCAGACCCTTAACGTCTTTCTTTTAAAGTAAAAGTAATCCTTTTTTTAATAGTCCATGTCATTCATTGAGGGGCTTTCGCTTTACCTAAATGTCCTCTACCTTCTTTTCTGTACTCTCCTCACCCCTGCAGTTGCAGGAGCCTTTAATTCGACCTCCCCTGTCTAAGGTAACATTTCTTTTTTTTTTTTTTGTAAAATGTCTTTTTCTTTGGTTTGTAAAGTATTTTTTTTATTTCTGTGTTTTTTTTATATATAGCTTTCTCCTTTGGTCCTATTCTTAGCTGCCTTTCAGTTTGGATCCAGCTTTTACTTTCACTTCTGCCTACCCTCTTGTTTCCTGTAACCCTTCCCCATTTCAGAAAGTTTTTTCTTCTAGCTCCCTTCCCATCCCTTTGTAAAATATGTCTGTTTCTCTTTTTTGTATTATCTTTTAAATCTTTCTCCTCTTTTGGTTTATTTCTTGGCAACAGCTGGCAACATGATCTCCCTCTCTCACAGGCATGCACCAAGTGAATAAATCAGCTGTGTGTGATGGTTAGAGAGTGGGAAATACCATATAAGAATGGTTTCTCACAGTATTTATTTCCTGTAATCCAAGCTGAACCAAGCCATTCTTGTTCAATGGCAGCAGACATTAGGGACAGGATTTTCAAAAAAGGTGATGCAGTAGCGTCCAGCAGTACCTGCTGCATCCATCACCCTCTCAGATGCAATAGGTGCTATTTACAAAATCACTTCCAATTTACTACAATTGATTACAGTTTTCAGCAGCATACATCTAACTGAGGATGCATCTGTCAACAGGTAGTACTGTAAGTCAGTCTAGATGAAAAAATGGTCTTCTGACTTTGTTCTTGTCTGCGTGTGTCATTGGATGGATGTGGGAATTTTGTGCTAGTTTCTCTGTTGCCCACATTCACTAGGAGACAATGATTCAATGATTGGCCACTGCATGATGTTCTGCATCAGGAAAATCTGGCATCCTCCATCAGATCCATAATACATCTGATCCAGCTGCCTCTGGTTGCTGAACATCAATGCTCTTCTGAGTGATCTCGCTGCAACAGACTGGTCAGCCATCCCCCTCATCCTTAACATTGATGTGGACCTCTCCCTGTTTCATTTGAAATTCTCCTCAGCCTGGGATTTGCATGCCCTCTCAGGAAATCCAGGGCAAAATATTCCCATCTCCCTTGGATCTCCACAGAAATCACTGATCAGTTCAAGTCCCATGATCTTGCATGGGCCTGCTATAAATTAGAAAGCAGATGAGAACCACTTGGCCCACCCAGTCTTCCTGGTTTTCCCTGCCTACTTTGCCACTGTAGACCCTACTCGATCTCCAGTTGTCTACACTCTTTGCCTTACTTCCAAGATCCCCTTGTATCTCTCCCATGCATACTTGAATACAGTGACCATTTTGGCATCCACTACCTCTGCTGGTAGACCATTCCAGGTGTCCACCACACTCCCAATAAATAAGTACTTCCTCACATTTCCTCTGAGCCTCCCCCCTCCAGTTTCATAGTGTGACCCCTTTCTCCTTGAGCTTCTTTTTATATGGAAGATGCTGTCTTCCTATTCCTATAACTTATTTATACATGTTAGGTATTTGAACGTTTCTATCATATCACCCCTTTCTCTCCTTTCCTCTAGAGAGTACATATTTAGTTCCTTGAGTCTCTCCTCATAGGGCTTTTGATGCAGCCCTGCACCATTTTGGTTGCCCTCTTTGTACTGCCTCTACCCTATGTCATTCAAGAAGTGGAGCCTCCAAAACTGGACATAGTACTCAAGGTGGGGTCTTACTAGTGATCTGTACAGGGCTATTACCTCCTTCATCCTACTGGTGATACCCCCCCAGGAACCCAAGCATCCTGCTAGCCTTCCCCACTGCCTTATCATTCTGCTTTGCTACCTTCAGGTCATCAGAGATGATTACCTTCAGGTCACTTTTCTGTATGATGGTTGCCAGTGCCTCACCTCCTAATTGGCATCAGCCCCCGGGGTTCCTGTGCCCAAAGTGCATGATTTTATCCCACTCCCTTCCTGATCTCCTCCACTACAGGGCCCTGAGAAACAACTGATCTAGGCTGTCTAGGCTGCAAAATCACTTTAATTCAAAGCCAACCTCCAGAACAACCACTAACTCCCAGCAAAATTCTGGAGTGTAATCCACTCCCTTTTTGCGCCCCCCACCCCAGTCCCCACAGATAAAGATTCACCTGTGTCTGACCCTTCCTCTTTTGTAACTCACTTCAGTGAATTCTTCACCACATGTGTCCTCCCCTCTCACAGGCTCCTCACCCTCCCCTCCTGCTCCCCCCTCTCTCTGCCACTTCCCCATCCTGGGTTTCCTCTTTCCGACATCACTACTCAGGAAAACCTGCTTGCCCTTTCTTCCCTCAACCTAAGTCCAGCCTTGCCAGGCTTGCACCTAAACTTCTTCACCTTTCAGCCCCTACAATTGAATCACCACTTGCTCACCTGCTCAATCTTTCATTATCCCTCTGTTCTGTTCCTCAGTCCTAGAGGATTGCCAGAGTTCTGCCACTTCATGGGGGGCTCTTCCCCAGGCAACTTCCATCCCATCTCCTTCCTCCCTTCCTTTGCCAAGCTAGAAGAGAAGCTAGTCACTCTAGACTGCTAGACTACCTCACATCATCCAGTTTCCTCTCTCCCTTCTAGTCCGACTTTTGTAAGCACCACTCCACAGTCTCCTCATTGCTGCATGTCACTAACTTCATCTACTCAGGAATGGATCAGGGTACATCATGGCTACCATCCTCATCGATCTGACTAAAGGCAAAGCCTTTAACTCAGTGTCTCACCTGCTCTTCCTGGACAAGCTGTGCTCTGCTGACCTCTCAGCTCCTGCCATCGACTTGTTCCATTCCTACCTAGTGGGACATCAACAGTTGGAACAGGTTGGAGTTATCTTATTTCCACCCCTTCCAATCCATGCTGGTGTCCTACAGGACTCCATCTTAGGCCCCATCTTGCTCTCCATTTTTCCTTTTTTTTTATTCCAATTTTATTGGAAGTTTTTTACATATAAAGACATTTCTTGCATACATGATTACAATAGTGAAATCTGAATCCAGATACAGGAAAGCTTACTGTGAACTGGTGTGGGATAGAAACGGCATCAGACAAAATGAGCATCAAAATAATTGTACATTTATTTCAAAACAGCGGACTGGTAAACGACAAAACAATAAACAGCATACAAAAAGAAAATCAACTGAAGAGCTAGAATTAGCTAACTCGGATGGGGTGCTGCTCAATCCACACCCCTTTCACACACTGCCTGAACTCTTCAGACAGACGCTTTATAAAGCAATTATTAATCATGTGACAAGAAGACTCCACCTATGTCATAATCAATTTTAAACTAACACAATAAAGAAAGTATCAATTTTATTTATGCTCATAAAATAATATATTTATAAATCAAGTAACAAACTCACAGTGAAAATGTGAAAATACAGCCCTTCTATCAAATTATTATGCCCAGAAGGAAATTCAGCAGGACCGCCCCTCCGACCAGCAGCATAAAGGAAGGGTGTTTTCGGCTGGCCAGCCCACAGATATGCTATGCAAGCAGAAGAAGGAAGGGGAACGTGAATACTGCACAGATCTGGAACAAACGTCCTCGAGTCTAAACAGTTCCAGACTTGTTTATTTACTCAAGCTGTCAGAAAGGAGGGGTAAGCTAAGCTTTCCGGACAGGTACACTCTATTCAAAAGATAGACTCTCCTGTTTTTTTAAAAGCTACAATTCCTTAGCGATGAGTATGACGTTCGAGTGGTAATATTTGCGGAGTTCGTGACTATCACACGCGATTTACACCAGTTTCTAGGGTTCCTTGTTGCTTCTTGCCTTATTTACATAGGGGACAGAAAACATATAGCTGCAGCTCTCTCTATGTCTAGCGTCCTTTAAAACCACCGAAATGTGGCCATTGACGCAGTTCACCTTTTACCCAAATAAATTGCAAAATTAAAACCAAGCGTTAAACCAAGTATGCGGTCACTTTAGACATATTGTGATCCGCCACCAGAACTATAGAGAACGCTAAAAAGGGGCTGAAGTCTCTGACCCAGGGAAATTTGCCTATTTATACCAAAGGTATTCTTTCTCTCCATAATCCAAATACCAAAACCTTGCTTTGGGGAATATGGAAAACACATGGGGGGGAAGAAGAAGAAAAGAAAAAAGAGGGACAGAAACAAAAACCGAATGGACAAACAGGATGGGTGGCCAGCCCAACGAACAATACACAACAACATAGAAATGAAAATGTGTGTTTTCCATAAGTCCACCGGAGCAGAGGCAATGGGGAGGGTGGGGGCTGTAATACTATCATACTTACAAACAGGAATAACAACATTCCACCCTCTCTTCCCTCCCCCTCCCTTCCATATACACCTAATTTTAAGATCATTTACATCTTTTCCCACCCCTCCCCAGTAGGTGCCAAATGCAACTTATGCCCTGTTCTCTCTGCTACCCACTGACAGTGGATAGGAGAACCAAGGCCTATTTGTAACATATATCAATAACAGTTATATGAAAGCTGGTTATAACATCTCTAAAACCATGACAAAGCTGATCCATTAGGTTGTGTACAAGATGTGCAGGATTTCCAACCTTTTCTTGAAGAGACCCATTCTGTTTGAGAGACTGGCTAACATTTTTTCCATCCTTACATTATGCAGGAGTTCCTGCAGCCATTCTTGAGGGCATCAGGGAGTCCTTCCAGTGTTTTAATACAACTTTTTTGACTGACATAGCCATTAAAGTAATATGGTAATTCCTGTTCATTACTGGAAAGCCTGTAAAATCACCTAATAGGCAAACTTCAGGTGTAAGTAATCTTGTAGCCCCAACAGAGGGTCTATCTTGGTTTTAATTAAGCTCCATAGTGGAACAATTTTTGGGTAATCCCAGAAGACATGAAATAAGGTTCCATTATCACTGTTATATCTGTTTCATTGAGGTGTTGCTGCTCTGCCCATCTTATACAATTTACTTGGGGTTAGGTACATATCATTTAAAATATGCATTTGCATTAAATGCAATCTGTCTTTTGTGATTAGTTTATAACAGGCTTCCCGCAATTTGGATCCATTTGGAGTGAGGTTAGGATACAGGTTATTCCAGTATGCAGAAACACCTTCTACCTTAGGAAAAAGGAGTGGATAGAGGAGACTATATAGAGAGGAGATGGCGTGTGGGACTGAGGCCAATATCCTGCTTGTTTGTAGCCAATCGTTAGGATGAATTGAAATGTTGGAGGGGGGGCTATTACCAAAAAATTGTATCAACATATGATGACGATGAAACATTTGATACACCCTTCTATTGGATAGACCAAAAGTAGTCAGAAGGGCTGGAACATCTTGTCATTCTTGGTTTGAAGTACAGAAATCTTTTATCTGATACTGCTCTAAGGAGGGGATCCATGTTCCCGGTATTGTTTTTCCTCCTAGCTTGAAATTAGGGTTTTGAAAAATTGGTTGGGAGAGATCATGCGAGTTGTTATATCTTAAAGCAGTGCAGAGTTGGTTATGTATATGAACTGACTGTCCCAATGGGTTTTTCCACAGTGCAGCATATACATTCTTAAACCTAGGGAAGATTAGAGCCGATGGGTCTATTCCTGCTCTTTTTGCTAACTCTTGTTCTATAGTTACCCAGGAAGGGGTGAAGTTGGAGGGGTCCTGAACACTAGGAAGTGATGACCATCGGAGGTATTTACTTAATTGACTTGCCCAATAGTATATGGTGAAATCGGGAAGTTTTAAACCTCCTAGGGTTTTAGGGGCTGCTAGTTTGTGATAAGCATGTCGAGGCATTTTTCCTTTCCATAGAAACTCTGAAAAGCTACTGTGGAGCTTCTTCAACCATGCTTTGGGGAGCCACAAATTTAGCATATTAAAGGAGTAAAAAATATATGGATCCATTTTTCTTAATGACCGTCCCTCCACCTGTGCCATCTTGTATGTACACATGTATACAGATGACATAGTTATCTTTACTTCTTGTCCTTCTTCAGCATCTGTGGAAGACCTGCTCCAGCAGGATTTCCACAACATCCTGTGCTGTTTCTACTTTAATCACCTCTGGATCAACACCAACTAAATGGTGTCCATGACTTTTGGTACCAGCCTGAAACTGGCCAGATTCTCAAACCCTCTGGCCTTCTCCACACTGGATGTATCTCCTCTTGAAGCAGTATAGTTCTACCAGTACCTTGGTGTGTGGCTTGACAGTAAGCTTGACTTCTCAGCCCACACTGATGCCATCCATGTGAAACTCCACCCAAAGCTGGGTGCTCTGTATCACAATAAAGACTGCTTACCAGTGCTGGTCCACCAGCAGCTAGATACCAAAATGGTACTCCCACTCATTGACTATACAGCCGTGGTCTACATTACCACCTACTGCATTTCCCTAGCCAGACTGGATGCACTCTGTAATGTCTTTTGTCACTTTGCAACAGGTTCCTCCCCTTGTGCACATCACTGCTTCCTGTACTCCTTCCTCTCTTTTCATCCTCCTACTACCTTTGCATTACCAGTTACACTGCACCACCTTCATTTCTAAATACTGGTTTGGTTCCCTTCCTTCATACCTCTCCTCAGTCCCCCATGCTCCTTGCTTCCTCCACTCTAGGGATCAGTGAACCTTCTCCATTTCTCATCCCCATTCCTAGTTTGGGCAATCCACCTTCTCCTATCATGTCTCAACAATCTGCAACTTGCTCTGCTCTTCCTTCCACCATTCCACCTCCCCTGGCTTTGTCATGCACCAGCATGCATAAATCAATCAATCTATAAATAACTTATATGCAGCTCCTTTGAAAATTGCCTGAATGGACTTGGGTTACTGGGCTTTGAAACTTTGGTCCAAGGTGTTCACAGAGATATTAAGAAAAGGATGTCTTATCTTACAGAAAGATTGGTTGAGCCATGTAATGGTCTGCTGACAGAGGTGGTGGGTGTCAAAACCCTAAGTGGCTTCAAACATGGCTGAGATAGAGTCCAGGGGTATTAGCTACTCAGTGGGAAGTGGGGGTGGAAACAGGGGTAACAAAAGGTACAGTAGTGTAAACAAAGATCCCACAGAGACAATAGATCCTGTGGTATGACAGGGTAATACAGGCAGACTGGACAGATCATCAGTCTTTTTCTGCTAACATTGTTTGTTTCTTTGTTTCTGTCTCTGCCTGTGAGGTAGTGTTTATCTCTGCCGGTGTGTGGGTTTCAGGTGCAAGTGAGTTTTAGGCATGAGGCCAAATGAGGAGCAGCGGACAGTAAATAGAAGGAAAATCTCCACCATAATTGTATTTAAATGGAAGAATATAGTCCAGTGAAAATAAAATTACAATGAAAATAACTAGTTATATAGTAACTTACTAGGATCAAAGCTGATTTCCTCTGTAGCAGAAAGCAGGCAGAATGTAATGAAAAAGTGTATTAAAAATGACAGAAGAGAGGTCATTTGGTTGTGTCATCTATTGGAAATAGAAATATTTGAGAGAGAGAGAGAGAGAAATATTTGAGAAAGAAAGGAAAGAAGGAAGGAAGGAGAGTCCCTGGGTTAATGAAATCTGACAAAAGCATGCTAAATGGAGGTGTACCTCCATAGAATAGGATGGGGTCCCCTTTCTGTGATCATGAGCAGTGGCTTCAACATGCAAAATAAAATCATGACACATATAGTTGGCTCCACTATCTGTTTCATGTTATAGATCCATTGACCTGCATACTGTATGTCAAACTAGCTTTGACAGCCTTCCATTTTGGACATAATCCTTTAAACATGAAATTATGCATCTCCAAAAGAATGAACACCATTATAAGCAATCCACTACATCAACCCACTACTCTTCCCCTCTTTACAAATGGCACAGAAACAATTTCTGGCAGAGTGGAAGGAGCAAAACTTCTTATCCTTATAATTGCTGATGGCTTCATTTGGAAAGTCTGCTGGAATAAACAGTCTCTGAAGTCAGCAGGAGGCGAAATCTAAATGTGTTAAATAACACTGTATACAAAGAGGAAACTTTAGACCCGAAATGTGTTTTGGACTCTTCCGCCAAAATGACAACCCTTTTCACAAACTGTGTTCTACTCAAGCAACCTCATAAGTATAAAACAGTTTGGTCTCACCACAAAACAAGCCAAGAAGTAAACATTTTATTAGACTATTGCCCTTGTTATAGGAGAACATTCGAACAATACAGCTTGGAAGCATGTACTGTAACCCAAACACTATTCTGCCACCTGTCTCTGCTTAGCTTTTTCATCATACCTACTCCTCTACACCATCCCAAATAGAATAGACCCAGCATTCACATGGACATGCCCCATCAGCAAATACTGACAGTTAAACTGTTCATCACAGTTTACCTTGTTTATTCTCTTCAGAAACTGAAAGGACTCTGTCATGCCCCCCATCTCCGTTCTGGCCTTCAGCATGTATATGTTCAGTGCCCTAAGCCAATCCTTACTGGATCTGCCCTGTTGGACCTGAATCATTTTTTTAATCAATTTTGGTTACTCTCCATTGCATTCTCTCTGTCTTTCTTGAAGTAAGGACTCCAGAACTTGAGTCTCATAAGTGAACTATAGAAAGATAGTGTTACCTCTTTCCTTCTGCTACTGGAACCACTTCCAATACACCTCAACATTCTGGTTGCCTTGCTGTAAGCCTTCCTCTGAAATAGTGGTCAGCGTCACCCCTCCCATCCATTATCCTTCCTGGGATTCTTGTCCCCGATGTGCATCACCTTTATGGCACTGAATTTAACAGCCAGACCTTGGACAACCTCTCTAACCTTTGTAGGTCCCTCTGTATCTCTTTTTACCTCCTCCTTCTCAATGTCTACCCTGCCATTGGTTTAGTGTCATCTGCAGAGACATCTTGCCCTGTATTCCTTCTCCTATGTCGCTGATGAACATACTGAAAAGGACTGGTCCAAGGACTGACCCCACGATACTCCACTCATGACCCCCCTTTTCCCAGATTTGACCCAATTTACCACCACTCACTGCTATCCCCCCAACAAACTTTCCGCTCACTTAACTAGGTCAATTCCTGCTCCCAGAAAATTAAATTGCCTCAACAGTCTTCTGCTTGGCACCAAGTCAAATGCCTTGCTCAAGCCAAAATAGAGTAAATTTCCACTTATTGTCTCTTATCCACCACCTTGTTACCCAGGCAAACACTATGAATACAACCAAATTATCTCTGATTTGTTTCTCCAACCTGCTTATTGTAACCATGAATAAAATTAATGCCACAAAGAGGAATTCTGAGGCTCTCACACAAACTCTGCTCTCCAAAGTGACAGCAAGCTGTGATGCTGCCACACCACAGGATTAGCTCAAGTTATGTTTTGACTACCCGTTAACTGTATTTTGCCAGCTGTATGGGCTTTTATCTCCCCAGAACAGATTTACAGACATAATTTGAACCTTAAATAAGAAAAAGACATGACAAATGCCAAGAACTGCAGAATGGCAATGTAGAATATGCAAGCAGAGAGACAGCAGAGCTTAGAACTATATAGAAAACAGCAAATCCCACTGCACATAAGATATGACATCTCTGTTGGGCTATCTGGGGTAAATAAATAAGTTGAAAAAAATCCTAACCAAAAAAAGGCAATACATTCATTGTGGACAAGTACATTGTGCAAATTATAGCAAAGCGTGCTAATTAGCACATTGACCTAATGGAGATATAGTCATCCCTACACTGTGTAGTGTACTGTATGTATGAATCTATGCATGTGGTAGCATGGTACAAAGTACCAAGATGCAGTGCACAGCCCCCTGTTGGTCATAAACACACCCAGGAACAGATATGGATGGCATTCCCAAAATGGGTTTTTGCCTTTGCTCCTGCATGCCATATTCAAACACTACCACAGTAATTACCTCATAAGACATGCAAGGCCCTAAGAGGCCAACTGCATGACACTATGTGGTTAATAACATCACTGCAATGCCTACATGTCTTTGCAAGCATGGAGGCATTGTGCAAAAAGGCATTCAGTGCCCTCAACCCTCATCTGACTCCATAATAAGTCCTTCAGCTTACACTCGGTAGTCTAGTGGACTCTCCTCCTTCATCCAACCTCATGATAAATCCCTCAGATTACACTCAGTAGGCTAGTTGACCAGTATCTTCACTGACCTCACAGTAACTCTTTTAACTCATATCTGGTAGTAGAGAGGACCCCCCCATCCTTACCCAACTGCTTAAACATAGCCCACCTGAAGTGGTAACCCCCAAACCAGTAACAGCCCTGCAAAACCAGTTACCACCCCATGAGGCCAGTACTTACCCTCCACCACCAAAATGGCTGTCTGCAATCTGTTCTTCATGTTTGGAATCAATAGACATGCTGCACTGAAGTATAACCAAATTTTACTGGTCTAGTAGGAAGACCCTTCAATTTAACTTTCCGGGAGTTTGCTGGGCCATTCTACAAACCCTGTATGGATAGACTTCCATATTACATTTCTATCAATACTGGACTTGTGGGGCAGAGAGTGGCTGGCCATGGTGTTGAGAGGTTAAATGTCAGCCACCAGAGGGTAGTGGTAACTGATGTTGCAGGGTTTCTGGTTCAGTGAAGGGGGGGTTGAGTTGAAGTGGTCAAGTGAGTGTGGGGGTTTAACAAGATTTCCAGGTGTATGCTAAAAGAGTTATTATATGGTAGGGTGATGGGGGGTCCACTACACTACCAGTTGTAATCTAAAAGATTATGGACTTGGGTGATAGTGTGGGAGTCACTAGACAGCCTGCTGTAATCTAATGGCTTACAGGGTTGCATGAGGGTGGGAAGTCCAATAGACTATCAGATGTAAACTAAAAGAAGTGTTATGGGATCAAGTGAGGGCTGGGAATCCACTAGACTTTGAGGAACTGTACTACCACTACAGTGCCACAGGGACTGTGGTGGAAGAGAGGGAAGCTGGTGTGGGGTTTCTTTGCATAAAACAGTACCAGAGATGGCTGCTGGGGGG
Organism: Neoceratodus forsteri; assembly: GCA_016271365.2. Taxonomy (NCBI): domain Eukaryota; kingdom Metazoa; phylum Chordata; order Ceratodontiformes; family Ceratodontidae; genus Neoceratodus; species Neoceratodus forsteri. Next base: position 1,292,391,984 of record CM028130.1, read on the forward strand.
GAGAACATGCCCCACTTTGTACAGTGCTAAAAGTAGGATTTCAGCAGCATTAACTATGTGATGCTGCAAGCTCATTGGTGTGGCTGAAAACTAGAGCTTTCCAAACATTATTTGCTTTTTTTTAAATGTTACTGCCCTACTTGTATTCATACCAATTCATATCTAAGAAAAAAATTATTTACTAAAGTAAAATGACCTTATCTTGAACAGTTAAAGTAATAGCTGCTTTTATCCCATTAGTTATTTATGCTTGAAATTATATATACAGTATCTTGATGCAAGCATGATACCTTATTCCTATTCATTCTATTTAAAAGTATTTTTTCTTTTATATGGACATTTAGAAATTTAAAATTTGTTACTAAAACTTTGTCATCTTTACTTCAAGTATGGTGTTGTCACTTTGGGCAACCACTCCTATCCTGTGGTGGATGTCATGCAACTCTAGCTTGGCATCCACTGATAACAGCGATTGTATATGGGTGATGGTCAAAGCGGCAACCCATATTATGGTGCTATTGTCATGGGTAGCGAGGACTGCGATTACGAGGGGAAGGAAGGGCAAGCAGAAAAGGAAAATAGTGAGGGGAAGGGGAGGGATGGGGAAGAGGGTTATTACTCTCCAGTGTGCCTGCTCCACCAAGCCAACAGTGTTGTGTGGTGGGTAGAGAGGCTGGCTCCAATGGCGAAGGTCCTGGATTCAAGGCTGGGGGCCAGGAAGAGTTTTTTGCTCCCGCAGCTGTGGAACTTACATTTTTTTTTAAAACCAGGCTGTGCCCGCTCTGATATGCACCCCCAGAGTTGACAATCCATAACTGAGGGGTGTGGGGTCAAAGCCCCCATGGGGGGAGTGCAGTGCCCCCCTCTCCCCACAAACTCACTTAATCCTTGTGTGGCCAGTCTCCTGCAAGTGTATATTGCCAAATTGCTTTTCGGCGATATCCAGTCACCATAATAGTGACTGCCATAATGCATTTGCTATTATGACATGGAACCCTCTAGCTTTTCAGGTCAGTTGATGAGCTGGTGGCTTTATCTACATGCCGGCACAGCCATGTGCAAGAAAACCCCATTCCATTATACAATAATCTTACTACTGCAATATTTTCAGTGGAAGCAGCTTTGTATAGTGCTTTGGTCACAAATTATTTATAAAAGTACAGCAAAAGATCTTTGCACTTACATGAGACTCAACTGTAAGATACAAACTCAAGATTTTTTTTACTTTATATTTTTATTCATTTTCATCACATCACCAAAAACTGCATTAAATCAGTTGAAAATGAGACAAGAGAAAAATAAACACTTGTCTTCAAATGTTGCAGTGCTAATTAAGGAGATTTAAAAATTCATAAAGAATAGCTACTAACCTACATACTGCATATCCAAGACTTTTATAGGCACAGTTAACATGGGAGGTACCACAATGTTTTAAATAGCTCAAAAGCAAAATTATTATTCTCAAAGAAAATAACTGTTGTAAAAAACATGGACTACAAAAATCCTTAAAAACTAAACAAAATGTCAAAACATTTCATCAGCTGTTTGTTAAACTCCCCATGTGGTTAATGTAATGCATAAATTATATAATACACTGAGGTACACAATGTATAAACATTATAGGATTGGGAGAACAGGAGGAGGGGTTGATGTATACCATAATAACAGACTAACAGAATAACAGCTACAATAGCAGAGTGCATCAAAACTATAAACTATAAATGGCTAGGTTGAATCAGTTTGTGTTTAACTGAAGCAAGACAGAGGGGAAGACCTATTTTGATGACAATATTATAGGCCAACACAGTCCATTATGACAATGGGAATAGAAATATTAAACTATTTGGAAAAAGTAACAGAAAATGGGGGAGACCTGTGTGAGATTTTTAAATGGACATGTTAGTTTTTGGGATGTGGCCACTGACATCTGCCCAGATACTTAAATAACTTTACAGGTGGTCTAACTTACTGATGCGATTGCTGCAAAATGCACTCCAAAAATGACACATGCATCTCAGAATTTTGATGCACTTGTCATTTTTTGCTGTAAACAGGGTGAACTGTTGCAAATACATGGGATGACTGAAAATATGCTGCAAGTATCCCAAAGCATTTACGGGGACTCAGCACATAACCAAAATATGGATACTAATGCTGCATTGACACTTTTAAAAATACCATTCTTAGTGTTTACAGTAGATCACTATGGTGACATTAACTGGTTAGCAAATACAGCTAAAAGCCAAAGGGCCAGACATTTAGTTATGGCAATAAATGAAAACAATATGAGACGTGACAACATGTTAGGTAAGGAAAAACCATGTTGTCCTGGATATCATGGTGAGGAGTCTTGGGGGGGGGGAAGTTATTTGACTGTGTAACAAATGAATCACTTAGAAATAGGGGTCATAACACAGTGAACATTCAAATTAAGCAAAGTAAGAGGGTTATAGAAGTAGGTACTACAATTTGCAACAACTATAAAAAGCAGATTTTAGAGTAATGAGGGAAATGATAAAAAATTAAACTGGGAAAATTAGTTAAAAGGTCTGCCTACTGAAAATAAAATAAATTAAACACAAAATACAATTTGGCTTGTGATAGAAAACAAATGCATCCAGTTTTATGCAAGTACAGTAAAAAAAAGGAATTCTCCACAGTTGTTTTCTAAGAGGAAAAAAGTCAGTAAAGGATAAGCATAAAACTTTCAATAAATTAAAAAAAATGCATCAGCAGGGGATAAGGAGATCTTTGCAAACAAATAATCTTTTCAAAAAATTATTACGAATGAAAAGCAAAGAGCAGGAAAAAAGATGGCAACTGAGTCACCAAACAACTACAAATCCTTCCATAGATATATTAAGTCAAAATGACAAATAGATAGGAGAGTATGGCCTATAAATTGTAATTTACAATTAAGCTGAGACAGCTAACAAACTCAGTAAGTACTGTATTTTTGTTCTGTGTATTGAAAAGGAAATATCATGTAGGAAAATGACAAGAGTGCTTCAACAAGTATATAGCAATTCCATCCATTAGTGTTAAGAACACACTAACCAGGCATGAAAAAATAGATTCTGATACATCTCCTGGCCCAGACAACTGTAGGACAGTAGGATGACTCAAAGATAACCTATCTGGACTGAAAAATAATGATCCCCATATTTGAAACTGTCCGTGTGTGTGGCACACCTATTAGTGCTGCATGTGAGATTGTACATGGTCAGTTTGTGGGCAATATGCAGACACTCCAACAGAGCACAAAAAATGTCTGAATATGGAGCTGTGTTGGCACTGTGCATAGTGACTATGCACAATGCTCACACAGCCCAGTTTTAGAATATGACCCATTGGAGGGAACGAAGATAGCGTGCCCCAAATGGGATGGCACCATTACTCCTGTGTGCCGTGTGTAGCCAGATTATGTCAAAAGGCCCATAGGGCATGCAAGGTGCTAAGAAGCAATTTGTATGCCCATAATGGGCTTATTTGCACGCTGCAGAATGCTGTCATGCAGAACTGCATGGAGGCATTGTGCAGAGCTGTGCCATCCCCCTTATCACCACACTACTGTCCTGTAACCCTAACCTCTGGCCCTAGTGGTCTCCCATACCCACCAAATCACCAGTCCAAAGGTTAACATTGTGTAAGTCCCCATTCTCAAAGACAAAAAGGGTGTGGCTCATAGTACACTGGTGGGAAAGGGGTGCAAACCACAGGAGGTTGCTGCCTCCCTTGTGCTGACCAACAAGAAAACAAGAACTTGGTTTGTACTACTGCAGTTTTGGCTAACAAAAAGAGGCTAAATCCAAAATCATGCAAATTTGCTTCTTTAATAACCATATCAGACAGATATACTGGTCCACAGACCACAGAGGTGCCCCAGCACTTTGCTCATTGGAGTTTCTTCAGGGTATGAGTACCTGTTGTTATGGACATCTCTTTGTACTTGCAATATAGCCATAACGATTGATGTCTACATTCTGGCAGCATGAAGGAGATCCATGCCATGGTGATGCTGCTTTCAAATGAATTCCCAATTTTTTCTGTTTTAAATCAAAGATGGGTGCTAAGACCAAGTCATCGAACTCCAATCCTGGCTCTGCTTGCTGGCACGTACATTCTGCATACTGGAGGCACAGCAGGAAGGTGATTTTATTGCGAGTCCAGTTTGGTAGGCTCTTGATTTTTTTTGGGGGGGGGGGACTAAAAGAAAAACAAAAGTAAAATGATGTATGTTAGCCTGGAGTGATGTCCAGGTAGGTGGCATCACTACAGGCTTTAACCGGACACTTAGCTGTGATAGGTTACCTACTGCCCCATCAGAGAGGCAGTAACCTCCTGTGGTTTGCACTCATCTCACACCACTGCAGCACGGGCCACACTGCTTTTGTCTGTTAGCCTGTTCCTGATTTTTTTAGCCTTGCAACCTGGGCCCTGGGCATCAGGTAAACTCTGACACTGGAAGACTACAGTGTGTGTATGGATAGATGCAAGGACTATATCCTCAGCAAGTGGAGATTTAAGAATGCTGCTTTATCAAAGCAATGAGCAGTAAGGATATTACAGTACAACCTTGATTATTTTAATGCCCTGGGAGACATCAGATTTGTTTGGATAATTGGGGGTCCATACCATTAGGCAAATGAGAGTTGGGGGCAATGTCAGAGTTCAGATAATAGGGAGATCTGGATAATCAGGATTTGGATAATTGAGGTTGTACTGTGCTATCATCAAGAGCTGCTTGGTCTGCTGCTTCTTTCTGCATATATGGAGCAGGGTCACAGGTGTCTGAAGGCACTCCAGACAGAAACAAAATGCATTCCTACCTGGCATCCTGCTAACCTGATTGTTTCTGCATGGGAGGCGCTTAGGCTTACCACCCACCCCAGGTCCGTCTCTCCTTTTATAGGTACTGTGCCACACCCTTCTATCTCTCATATCACAGGAAGAGGCATTACTAAATAACTCACAGTCAAAAAAAATGTGTTTCTCTTACAGACGACCTTCTATTTCAGTCCACTCATCCTTTCCTTCTCCCTAGGAACAGTAAAATAATACATAGGTTTTGGTGGTTCCCACATATACAGGGTACTCTATTTTTGTCCGCACTTACTCCCTAGTGACTGGAGGAAGAATTATATAAAACAAGAAAAAAAAACTTTCCTTGTGTTTCCATCCTAAGTACAGGTCAGAACTTTTGTATTTTCCTATCTCACTCAGGAGGGATTTACCTTATGCACCGTCCATTCACAGTATAGGGCACATATTATTTTTTCATCTGGCACCACTCTTTGAGAATCTGGACATTGTAAACTGCAGGTATTGTGGGACCCTAGTCACCAGAGCTTATGCATTGCAGGTAGGGCATTGTAATACATGCTCTGCCCTAAATGTCCTATGTACTCAGCTCCATGTGGCATGGGCTGAGATAAAACCACCTCAGGATGCAACTCTACCAAGCAACCCAGAACAACACTTCAACATATTCAACCTTTAGGTGCCAAGCACAAATGTCACTCCCCCAGAGGACCAGCAGACCAGGGTGCTGGTAGTTGGTGGGAAATCAGAAAGCTCAACCAAATAGCATGACCAGGGTGACTCCAACACCAAACCACTTGTCAGGTTCTTTCCTCTATCATCTGTTCCTACACTCAGGGCAAACAAGCCAGAGAAGGGGACCTTCATGCAATGCATAAAGGATCAAACCAAAACAAAAACTGCCAAACACAACAAAATACGCATATTAATAATAGGACACTCTATGGTCCATGGAGTACAGTCTCACAGCCACGAAAGCGCCCATTAGAGATTGCAGTCAGATGCTTCCCAGGAACATCGGCATAGAGGGACCAAACCGCATCAAGGGAATTGTGCAAAACACCAAGCGAGACATGCACATTCTAATCCATATCAGTACAAATGACTTAGCTAGTTGCTCTGTGGAAGAAACTAAGCAACGTCTTTCCAAACTAGGAGAAAAACTAGCATCCATTTCATCCAGCGTCTCCTTCTCAGAGATTCTGCCTGTGTGGGGAAAGGGAGCCAACAGGCAGAAAATCAGAAAGAAGGACATCGATGCTTAATACGTAACTTGAAAATTGGTGTCAGGAAAAAGGGCATGGCTGCATCGGGAACTGGCAGAACTTCTGGGAAAGTGAGTTCTTTAGATTCAATGACCTGCACCTTATTAAGGAGGGGACACAAAGCTCTTGGTCCAAAGTCTGACATCTTCATCAACCATTTAAACTAATAGGTGGGGAAGGGGCACCTGCACCCATTGCATCATATGGGTTAACAGATGCCCCATCCCCATCAAAGGTTACTCAGTCAGAGCCAGGGCACTGCATCACAAATGGCACATGTGACACAAAATGCAAAATTCCACAAAGATGTTCCAAATGCATTAGGAACACACAGTATGCTATGGATACAGGGAAGGAAAAAAAGAAAACTACTCCAAGGAAGACAGAAGCATTATGGGAAAGAGGTAATCTTAATGATCTGAAGCCAGGAAGTTCCATCACAGAAAATACCAAAAGGAGTGCTTCAGAGAGTAATCACACTTGTAAAAAGAATGAGGGTAGCACATGGAAGGGAATGGTAACTAATGCCAGAAGCCTGGCTAACAAAATTCCTGACCCATGGCCACTATAGCAGAGGACGGACTAGACTTAGTGGCTGTGACAGAAACTTGGGTCACAGGAAGCCATGGATGGGACATGACCATTCCTGGATTCAACATGTACAGGTGGGACAGAAAGGGGAAAAAGGGAAGGTAACATTGTACATCTAGGAGGCAATCAAAAACACAGAAATACAGATGACCCTAGGTGACACTGAGGCACTGTGGGTAACAGCTAAGACAGGGGGTAGCATTAGGTTAGGAGTTATATACAGGCCCCCATCACAGTGCAAAGATGGGGACAAAGAAATATTGCAGATGATACATAAAATGGGGTACAAGGGTGAGGCAATTATAGTAGGGGACTTTAGCTTACCAGACATTAACTGGGGTTCTCAGACAGCATCCACAACAAGAGGCAAGACATTTTTAATGGCCCTACAGGGGGCAGGACTGAAGCAACTTGTTGATTCACCAACCAGAGGTGGACCCATCTTGGACTTAGTTCTGCAAAACAGTGACAGGGTAGAAAGGGTCGAGATAGGATGCCACCTTGGCAACAGTGACCATCGTATGATTGGTTTCCAAATCAACACAACTACAGATACCAGCCATTCCAAGATCAGAGTTTTGGACTTCAGAAAGGCAGACTTTTCCAAAATGAGAACCAGCCTAGCAGAGAAACTCAGGCATGGGGGGGAAGGGGGAGGAATTGTGGGAGAACCTCAAGGGAGCTATCAAGGAGGTAACCAAGCAGTATGCTAGAAGGATCAACACGGCAAATAAAAGAAGGAAACCCCTCTGGCTCTCCAAGGAGGTGGCTACTATAGTAAAGATGAAAAGAAATGCCTACAAGGCATATAAGGCCTCAAATAAGGATGAAGACAGGGAAACTTACATAGTTGCACAGAGGGAAGTGGGAAAAGTAATAAGAAAAGTTAAAGCTCACACCGAGCTAAGGGTAGCACAGGGTGTTAGAGGAGGAGACAACACCTTTTTTAGGTACATAAAACAAAGGAGAAAGACTAAAGGATGAATAGTAAGACTAGCAGTTTTTGGGGGGGAGCAACAGAGAAGGACAGACAGAAGGCAGAAGTTCTAAATAAATATTTCTGTTCCATGTTCACTACAGACAATGCAGGGGATGGCCAAAACCTGCAAAGCAGTTGCACCCAGGGACCAGGAGTAGACTCAAGCCCCTTCATTTAGGGACAAGTCTTGGAAGCCCTAAATAAATTAAGGGTGGAAAAGGCCATGGGGCCAGATGAGATTCACCCAAGAGTTCTCAAGGAACTGGGGAGTGTGATAGCAGTGCCCCTAGTGGACCTCTTTGCCAAATCACTGGAAAGCGGGACAGTACCTGAAGACTGGAAGAGGGTGACAGTGGTCCCACTTCCCAAATCAGGGAGCAGGGAGGAGACTGGAAATTACTGTCCAGTGAGCCTCACATCGGTGGTAGGAAAACTGATGGAGACACTGCTCATGCAAAGAATAGTAGCACATCTGGAATCCAGAAGGCAACAGGACCCAAAACAGCACAGTTTCATGGCTGGAATGTCATGCCAGACAAACCTGGTCAACTTTTTTTTAGTGGGTAATGAAGGCAGTGGACCAAGGGAGAGTGGTGGATGTGGTCTATCTGGACTTTAGTAAGGCCTTCGACTTGGTTCCACACAGAAGGCTGGTAAAGAAGATGGACCACATCAGTGTAGGTAAGGAAGTGGTGGGTTGGATGAGCAACTGGCTGAAGAGAAGAACACAATAGGTGCAAGTAAATGGAGCATCATTGACAGAGAGGGAAGTGACTAGTGAGCTGCCTCAGGGGTCGGTGCTGGGGCTCCTACTCTTCAATGTGTTCATAGCCAACATTGGTAATGGATTGAAAGGGAAACTGTGTCTGATTGCAGATGACACCAAGATCTGCAACACAGTGGACACCCCAGAAGGAGTCAAGAGCATGGAATCAGACCTGAGGAAACTTAAGGAGTGGTCAGATGCCTGGCAATTGAAGTTCAATGCCAAAAAGGACAAGGTCGTGCACTTAGGAAAGGGAAACCTCAAGGTGGGAAACTACCCGGGAGGGGAGCAGCTGGCATGCACCAACCAGGAGCGAGACCTAGGAGTCATTATATCAGGTGACTTAAAGGTGGGGAAGCAGTGCAAAAAAGTGGGCTAAAGGCCAGTGGTATGCTGTGCTGTATAGGAAGGGGAATCATGAGTCACAGAAGGGAGGTGGTGCTGCCACTTTACAGGGCACTGGTGTGCTCCCACCTAGAGTACTGCATACAGTTATGGAGGCTGCACCTTGAGAAAGACATCAACAGGACTGAGACAGTGCAGAGGACAGGCACACATATAATTCAGGGTCTGCATCAAATGGCATATGAGGATAGGTTGAGAGAGCTCAACATTTGCTCCCTGGAGCAGAGGAGGGGGAAGGGGACATGACTGAGACATTCAAGTATATCAAGGGTATATATATGGTAGGGGTACAGTAGATTCTTCAGGAGAAGAAAAGTGTCAGAACTAGAGGACATGATATGAGGCTCAAGGGTGAGTGATTCAGGACCAATGTTAGGAAGTTCTTCTTTACTGAGAGGGTGGCTGACCCATGGAACTGCCTACTCCGGGAAGTAGTGAAGGCCAAAATGGTAAATGGATTCAAAAACCCATGGAACAGGCGCAAAGGAATTTCACTAAAGGACAGAAGGGGGAGGTAGTTACCCATATCGGGCAGACTAGATGGATCTCCCCTTCTGCCATCAATTTCTGTTTCTATGTTTCTACCATTATTGGTGAGTCTACTGTACACTGGTCTGCTTGACTGAAATGAACGAGTTACAAAAGAGGAAGGAATTACTAAAAACAAAACTTACAAGGCATCTAGATCAATGACATCTATGACAACAGAGGAGGGTGAGCTTAAATCCTTATCTGAATCACTTGAGAAGCAACTCTTTTTTTAGAACTGAATATAACATCTTGAGTTTAGAGAATTATGTTGAAGTAGGCTTAACACCAAGAGGACTATGTGTAACAGTGACCCCGTAAGCAGGGCTAAAGGAATTTAAATAGAGAGAGGCATGAGAAAAAGCTGTGGCAGTCTGCACCAAGAACTTCGCATACTTATAATGAACCACTCTACATAGTGCAGGAAGGCAGCAGCAGCTAGAGCCAACAGGAATCCCCTTCAAGAGGAGAGAGGTGATCCTGCCTCTGTACAGGTCACTGGTGAGGCCGCACCTTGAGTACTGCATGCAGTACTGGTGCCCATGCTTAAAGAAGGATGTGAAACTACTGGAGGGGGTCCAGCGCAGAGCAATAAGGATGATCCTGGGATTGGAAGACAAGCCCTACGAGGTGAGGCTGAGGGAGCTGAACATGTACTCCCTGGAAGAGAGGAGGGATGGGGGGATATGACTGAGACCTTTAAATACATGAAGGGCATTAACAGGACTGGCATGGGGGGGATTTTTAAGTTGGGGGAGAGAGACATGAGAGGGCATGGTCTGAGACTGGAGGGTGGAAGATTCGGGAGGGAAATGAGGATGCAGTTTTTCATAGAAAGGGTGGTATCTAGGTGGAATGCACTGTTTGAAGAGGTGGTATCCTGCAAGTCAGTGGGTAGTTTTAAAAGGGGATGGGACAAAGTAAAGAGGAGGGTCAACGTGGGGGGGAGGGGCAGCTGCAGAATAAGGGGTTGCTATCTGTACACTCGAGCAGACTTGATAAATCATGTGGGCTGCATCTGCTGGCAGTTTCACATGTATGTTAGTATGTATGTATAATCAAAGAGGATAGAGCAAAGCATGTCAGAGTTTCCAGTGAAATCAAAAAGATAAAAAGTGAATTAAAGTAATATCTCTCTCACCCAAGCTTTGCAAAACTCAGTAAGGACTTGCAAATAAAATAAACACAAAGCTGAACTAATCTAAAGAAAAAAATAACAAATAGGACAAAGACATCACAGATTACAGGGGAGAAGAGGGTGTTTAAGTGGAACGGGGGGGGGGGGCCGTTCTTCTAGCAGAGGACAGCATAAGTCCAGAAACAGAAAACAAAAGAAAAAACAATGGATACTCCGGCAGTCAGCAACAACTGACTATTCTGTGATCTCCTCTAACTCAGAAATAAGTGACAGTGAGGAAACCACTTGCATAAAGACCTTAAAATGTGTGAATTTTTTAGTGAAAAGATGGTCCAATTTAACAAAATCAAAGGCGGTTCCAGCCAGGAACACAAACTAAAAAATATTAAGAAAAAGACAAAGAGAGGACAGAGGGGAGGAAAATGAGCAAACAAATGACAACATTGTCAGGATCAGTAGTGGAAAATAGTAATCTGACAGTGCAAGAGATCACAGTCCAGCAAAGAAAAGTCTTGAGTAAAGGACTCTCCTTTGTACCCTGTCCTACACCCAAACATTTTCAAATCAACATTGATTTGCAAAAATGTTTTTGGAAGTTAAAGCTAAGGGATTATTTTGTCAAACATCCCCAACCTGATTCAAACATGGGAGTGACGTCAGTTACATTATCTCTGATGGACACTAATCAACAACAGGCTAGCCCAACGTGGGAGCAACAAGACCTGGATCGATTTCTTTTGAACTTTACTACTTCAGAAATTGAGGAACTGAACATGAGCTGGACAATGCAGGACTAGGACAATTTAAGCATTTTGAATTCTCTATTTGCAGAGGCTCAGCTGTCTGATGCAAGTAATTCTTTGGTCAACACATATGGCATTAATAGACCTGAGTCTATACATCAACATAAAATGATGTTCTGCTGAAAATCCATATTATGTCCAACAACAGTGAATCCAGTCATATATACTGATAGGAAAGTTGTCACTAGGGAGGTCAATAGGATTCTTAATGATGAATCCATGCATCATGCTTACAATTAAAGAAAAGGTATAACTAGGGCTCTTAAAGAGCTATAGAATGTATTATTTAAGTAATCAGACAAGGGGGTAACATAGAGTTCAATAAAACAAAAGTATATGAGCTGTCACAGAGTAAATGAACTACAAAATACTCCTTGCTGACCCCATCCCTTATTTAAAAGGTTATTATTTGAGATTTTAGACAGGGCACATACTATGGGTGAAATAACAGAAACAGAATTAAAATTTCTGTGTCCTGAGTACCCTGTCACACCAACCTTATATATATTACCAAAGATCCATAAGGATTCTAAAAACCCTCCTGCATATGCTATAGTGTCCAGAATTGGATCTCTGGTTGACCTCTGCAGAGTTTTAGATTTTCTTTCCTGCAGAAGAGTGTTGTATACCTGAAGATCTTTATCCATGACATAATGCATGTCACTGAGGAATTTGAGGATTTTACATGGGAACCAAATCACCTGTGGCTGGGTATGGATATTGAATCATTATATACGTTATTACGGCATCCACAAGGGATTGTTGCATGTATGCATTTTCTCAGACAGGATCCACTTTGAGATACCATGCCAATACATCTGATTAATAAAGGCTTAAAATTTATACTGAGCAGAAAATATTTTTAATTTAATGGGGAATATTACCTTCAATGGTGTGGCATGGCAATAGGGGTGATAATGGTCCCCTCATTTGCCAGTCACTTTGTTTGACTTTGGAGAATGTAGACTGTTTTTGACCCTAATATTAAGCAATATCATACCCATATTGTAAAGTGGGAATGTTTTATTGATGATATCATCTGCATTTGAGAGTGTTCTGAGGTAGAAGCAAGGAAATTTATGAAATGGTTGAATTAAAATGATTCCAACCTAGAATTTACATGGTTCAATTGATCCTAGCATGAATAATTTATTGGATCTTACCCTCAGCTTTAATAGTTACAACAAGGGTAAAACAAAAAGCTTCAGAAAACCCACAGCCACCAATAACAACTTGTATGCAAACAGTGTACACCCAAAACATCTGAAAGACTCCATCCCTTATGGCCAGTTCCTGAAATTAAAGAGGAACTGCTCAGGCAACCTGGAGTTTGAGAACCGGGTCACTGAATTAATGGACTGCTTTCTAAACCAGGACTATGATAAAGGTGTGCTGGAGTCAGCCCTTTATAAGACCAAATCTTTAGAGAGACAGACTCCTGCAACCCAAACCCAATTTTGAACAGAATGCACCAATTTGTTTTGTTACTGAATATAATCATACTGCTAGCAGGACAGGTCAGATCATTAGACAACATTGGCCTAGTCTGCTGAGATACACTGAACTGGAAGAAAGTCTTGGCAATACGCCAAGAATCACATTCAGTGGATCAAATAATCTGAAAGACAGATATGTAGAAAGCCAGCTCCCCATAGAGAACTGTAATGTTTACACCTATTGTCAAGGCCCCAAGAATTCTGCGGCCGCAGGATTTTGCACAGAACTTGCAATCTACCGCAGAACTTCTGCAGTGCCGCAGAATTCACTCTTCTTTGTGATTTTTTATTACTATTTCTGTTTATCTATAGAATCTGGTTCCCTTCCCCTCTTTTTATATCCAAAACCCCCATATGCTCAGAATGTGATGTTGTTATTGCTATAACATCATAAATTAGCTAATGAAATAGCTGAATTCTGCAACAGATATGAACAGTCCCTTATCTACCACAGCTCCCACTGCCAGAGATGATGGCAAAGCACATCAGGCATGGTGATATTTGCTCAACCTACACTACAGCCTAATACAATTTTCAGTCTTACATTATTGCACTAGGTCTAGCTTAAACAAAACCTAGTCAATGGCATAGACCTGTTAAGTCCATACCTCACTTTGTACAAACTTATTTGTGCCTCTAAGGTATAGAGATGCCATCTAAAATGAATAACTGGTAAAATGAATTTAACTGCCATTTTATAATATAATAAAGTAATTATGCCCAGAAACGTGGAATATAATAATGTGTAGACCTGTTGAAAGAATAGACCTGTTAAATAAATAATTGCACTGTACACATTTTTCCCAGGGTTATTGATTACATATTGTCATTGGTTGATAGAATCACCTAAACGTTGTGGAGAAATGTTGTGTGCAGGGACAGCTGTTGGGCCAAAGGGAAGCATGCTGTGTTTCTGTACCAGCAACTCAGGTTCAGAGATTAGCTCTGGGAGCTGGCTGGGCAGAACAAGGATTGGTGGAACACATCACTTCTCGGAGTCTGGGAAGGTATGGTGCAGTGTTCTGTCACACGGTGGACACATTGTGATGGGCTGGAGAGCTCTATCTCACAATCAGTTCACATGCATGTCATGGCCTGATGGTGTTATGTAGTGTGTCTGGGGATGCAGGTTGACATGAAAAATTAGTTTTACAATAACTCCTCTATTCCGTTTATTCCATTTCCAATGGGACCTGTATGAATGAGGATGCAATTTCATGGAAATAAAAAAAAATATATATATATATATAATATATATATATATATATATATATATATATATATATATATATATATATATATACACACACACACACACACACACATATACAATATCTCTGTCTCTCTCACTACACACACACACACACACACACACACACACACTTGTATGTATGTTACAGATTGCATATAAATATATAAGTGATACACAGTGGGAACCTCATGAGTGGTGTAGAAAGCACATACAAATATATAAGTGATACACAGCAGAGACTTCATTAGTGGGATAGATAGCAGAAATTGGTCCCACAGTGCTGCAGAAAAGTGGGGTCTTGCCTATTGTGAACAAGGGACTATATTCCATCTTCCCAATGTTTCAATAAGATCAGTACAAATAAGACAGTTCATCCCCTGTGTAACATGATTTTTTGTAATTTATGTACTATGGTGCAGCTGTGACAAAATCTACATTGGTAGGAACGTATGTACAATGACTCAAATGGTACAGGAGCAAGTCTAGAACATATATACAGGTAAAATGGAAAGCCCAGTAACACTGCACTTTCTAGAAACCCATGAAAGTCATCCATCTACGCTAAGGCTTATGGGAACTGAATAGGTTAAGGTTGGCAGGAGAGGTGGCAACAAACTTATCAGGTTGCTGCAATGTGAATGTTACTGGATTTTCTCACTATAGAGTTTACAACCTTGGAGTATGAATGTAAATTGGGATCTTAAGCCCTTTTTGTAACAGCGTGATACATTTTGAAAAACTGTCCTTCCCAAATAACCCCCCCCCCCCGAATAGGCTGGTTGACTTTTAATGAATTTGTTATTTGAGGACTTGTAAAACATTATTGATTGATGTGCAAAATTGTTAATTATGATGATTATTACTAATACTTCTCTCTTTTTTTCTCCCTTCCTCTCTCTGACACCGTGGCAAAGTGGAGATTTGGAAAGCACAGGGATAACCTGCTTTAAAATCCTCCATTACTGAGACACTGAATGCTGTCTGAAATTTTCCACTTGGGGACAGCCCTGGACTTCTTATACACTGCTTCTGTTCTTTCTAGTGTAAGCATGGCTCAGTTGGTAGCACATCCACCTCTGGACCAGAAGGTCATGGATTCTCGTCCCACACCGGGATTGGACTTGCACTTAAAAATTGCTGGCATCTGAGTGCAGTATTGGGGGGGGTGCTATACTGCTGGGGTGTGCCATCCTTTGGATGAGACCTTAAACCAAGGTCCCTTCTTCCCATCCTGTTGTTGTCCTGGTGGGTGTCCAGGTGGAAGTAAGAGAACCCAAGGCACTATTCGCTAAAGAATAGGGAACATTCCCAATGTCCTGGCCAACATTCTCCTTCCCATAAACTGGTTCATGTAATTATCCAGACTGTGTGTGGGTGAAGATGTGCAATATGGCCACCACCACACATTCAGTCACTTCACTACCAGTCTAGCATTGCTTGTAAAGCGCTTTGGGATACACTGTGTATGAAAAACGCTATATAAATGCTGATTCTTCTTCTTCTTCTTCTTCTATCTTGATAACTGTGAGCATTATATTGTTCATTAGTTCTGATATATTAAATATTATGTTACATGACAGTGTTCTCAAGATCGATGGATAGATTAAAGTTTGTCTATGTGAATGAAATAGACCTTTCATAATTCTGTTAATCTTTCCTATTTTTTATGATTATGAATCATAATCTATGTGCCTTTTAAATAGTTTAAATCATTTTCTTTAATTTTGTTGTCGTTAATTCCTCATACTGATGTCAGGATACATAGGGAAATAATGATCAACTGTTATTGGTGCATTGCAGGTAAAAAGAGACCTCCATGACAACAGGTAATTGTCCCCTGATGAAGTTCTAACAAGGGAAGTGCCTGGGGACCTGTGCTGTCTCTGGACCGGTGTATCAATCTGATCTGGTTATTTATGAAGGTAATTATACATGATTTTGGATTCAGCCTCTTTCTGTTGACCAAAACTGTAGGAGTGTGAATCAAGCTTTTCTTTTTTTTGCTTGTATATTCCCATTGGCTAGTGTCCAGTGGCCCCACACCCCTGATCGAAAGGTTAGCACCATGTAATCCCTATTCCCTGGTGTTTAATTTTCTCCCTCCTGATCACTGATCCAAAGATTGCCACCATATAAACTCCATTCTCTGGTGCTCAGTGGTTCTTCCACACCCACCCACACCCAATTTCTGATCTGAACCACACATCCCAAATGATGGCTCAACACCCCTTTCTGCCACACCTGCTAAGGACCCTCCACCCCCCTTGGCCCCCACTCATCCACGTAGTCACCGGGACGCTGGGGATGACAACTGGCACAGTCCCTGGGAGAAGGAGTTGTACTATATGATTAAGGGAAGGGGGAGGGACACCTGGAACAATTGTGAAGAGCCTACTATGTCAAGAGCTGGACATGTGACTATTTTTCTGTTACAGTACATTTCTGGAGACACCACTATGGCAACTGGTAAGGGTGGAGTGCTGAATACCACGGATGTTACGGCACACCTTTGGAGGCATCACTACAGTGACTGAGGAGATGGAGGACTATTGGATGCTAGGAATGTTACAGCACATGTCTGGAAGCATGATTAAGGTGATCAGAAGGATGCTGACAGAGACTGACAGCATCATCTGCCAGCCCCCTACCAAGTACTTGACTGGGGGGGGTTCACAAATGACTGTGCACAGTAATAAGTATTTGGTTTTGACAGCACTAAAAAGTCATGCAACAGTGGCTATTTAGTACTGTCAAACCCTCTGAATATACCACTGCATCCTGTATGCAAGGGGAATCCCTCATTTGCATGGGTGCAGGGATATATTCTGCACATCCTCACTACCAGTAGAGCACCACATACCTGTGGCTTCTGGGCATGGCCACCCCATATGATCATGCTACTCCCAGTTCATGCTATGTTAATATGATTAGTGCCATTCTAACCTTCTGAATATGGAGGACAACATATTTAATCAATCTTTTAAAGTGGGGATGTTTCCAAGTAACCGGAGGAATGCCACTGTGAGTTCCATATATAAAAGGGCTACAATGAATATGTGAGCAACTATTGACCAGTAATTCCTCACATCAGGGGTATGCAAATTATTTATCCATGAGGGACATAATAAAGGACTACCTTACATTGTATAATAGCACTAATAATATGCAACATTGAATTACAGAAGGGAGATCATTCTAAGCAAATCTAATATGTTTCTTTGAACCCATAAATAAATCTGTAGATTAGCATAAACCAGTGGAAGTAATATACTTAGACCTAAGTAAAGTGTTTTTTTTTTTTTTTTTTACCAGGAAGTGAACCGGGCACAGCTCTTTTTAAGTCATGCATGACATTTAACAACAAACAGTCGCACACACAGTTAAGTACATCAAATACAAAAACAATATCTATAAAATAATTACACTGACATTTAACATTCCTGTTAAACAATTTCTTTAGCAGATGATTAAAATGCCTTTAATTGTGTGTTGTTTTAACCAAGCCTGCTAAATCATTTAAAATAATTGGGGCAAACCAGGAAAAATACTTTTTTGCACACACTTAACTTTATAGGATTGATACAAAAAAGCTTGGATGAGTTACTCCTAGTGATGTAAGGGTTAGACAAGAGATTAAAGGAGGAAAATAAAATATCTGGCCCAGAGTTTTAAAGTATTTGATAAGCAAATACTGCTGTATTATACTCAGCCCTAAACTAGGGAGGAAGAAGTCCCATTTCATAATATAAATTACAATGATGTGTTCTGAAATGTGCCTTAAGAGCAATGTGGTAGCTGTTATTTAAAATTGATTGATATTTTCCTACAGAAGCAATATTTTGATTCACAAGTAAAATGTTTCTGTTATCTAAAGTAGGAATTAGGACCTGTTTTGCAATCCTCTCTCATAACATCCTTATCAGTAAATGGAAGTACTTGGGCATACCAAATGATATAAACAAGTGGTTACAAAATTAGACAGCAAATAGGTGCCAAAAGGTCAGGATAAAAAATGTAACTTCTGAGTGGGAAGAAGTGACTGGTGGAGTTCCACAATGTTCCGTACTGGGGCCATTGCTTTCTAACCAGTAGCACAATAGCCACATTTTCAGATCACACAAAAAGTGGATACACTACAGAAACAATGGAGCAACAGGAAACATGCCAACATGATTTGGATGTCTTTTTAAAACAGGCAACAAATCTAAAATTACCTTCAAAGCAGGAAAATGCACAGTGAAGTACTTGGTGAGCAATAATCATAAGGCAACATGCCATATGAAAAGGATTACAATAAGACCAACAGACAGAGGGACTTGTGGGTTGTCATTGATGACAAATTCAATTTCAGAAACCAGTGTTCACTAGTGACAAAACACTATGACCAGATAACAGGATGCATTAGGAGAAACAGAAGTAGCAGATAAAGTGGAGTACTTGTACCTCTGTATCATTTCTTAATGAAGACTCACTTGGAGTACACAGTGCAGTTTTGGGCACTACCATAAATGCAAAATTACAAAACTGGAGAGGGTTAAAATGAAATCTGCAAGATTGGTTAATAAATTGAAAGCATGAATTATAAACACAGACTATCATAAATAAATATGTTAACCTTGGAAATGTACAGACTATGACGCAATATGATTTTAATCTTTAAAGTTTTCATACAACTGGATGTTGGATACACTGTATCTTCATAAAAAAAGGGGCAAAAAAATAACTGGAGGTCAACAGTGTCAGTTACAGGGTTGTTTAAAACTAAGCAAAGAAAACATTATTTTACTCAAAGAGTAACTGACACTTGGAACTCGCTACCAAGAGCAGTAGTGGTTGCTCCAGCACTGAAGACACTTATGAGTGTGTTGGATACCTATATGAATTCACATTATGTAAGTGCAATAAACCTTTAAGAATCAGTAGACAGTTTCAATGAGCATTATGCCTACTTCCATCTTAAAAATACTGTGTTCTAATGTACAGAAAACAGAAGAGACAAAAAGATCACATATCAGCTCAGGAAAAAGTTAAGGATCAAGTTCATGTAACTAGTGGGGATGCGATCACCAGTCATGTCCATATCCAAATAGTTTTTTTAGGTACTGTTGTTTAGAAGATACTGCTGTTTAACCTTAATGAGGCCTTTTTAAAGGTAAATGTATCTTACTTCATGCCTGCAACACTGTGTTGAGAAAATGGCACATAGAAGTTGATGGCAGATAAGGACCGCAAGGCCCATCCAGTCTGCCCATTTCTTTTTCTACCTTATGAATGTGTCATAGGCCTTTGCTCTATCAGTGGCCTATTTATTCATACTCATCTGTATTGTGCCCGTATGCCTATCTCATGCCTGTTTGAAGCCCTGCTCTGTATTCATATCCACCACTTCCTGAGGTAGGCCATTCCACGCATCCACCACCCTTTCTGTGAAAAAGAACTTCCTCACATTACCCCTTAATCGGCCTCCCTCTAATCTCATGCTGTGTCCTCTTGTCCTGCTATTTTTCTTATATTGAAACATGTTAGACTCTTTCACCTTGTTAATGCCCTTAAGGTGTTTGAATGTTTTAATCATATCACCTCTCTCCCTCCTCTGCTCTAGGGTATACATATTGAGTTCAGTTAATCTGTCCTCATATGTTTTCTGATGTAGTCCCTGCACCATTTTGGTTGCCCTTCTCTGGACTGCCTCAATTTGGTTAATGTCCTTGTGAAGGTGTGGCCTCCAGTACTGCACACGCAGTACTCCAGATGGGGCCTAACCAGTGTCTTGTAAAGAGTGATTATTACCTCCCTCTTCCAACTTGTGATACCCCTACTAATACACCCCAACATCTCTCTAGCCTTACCTACTGCTTTAGAGGTCTGCTTGGATGATTTCATGACATCGGTGATGATGATGCCCAAGTCTCTTTCTTCCCACGTGACTGCCAGCAACTCCCCTCCCAGCCTATAGGTGGCTTCAGGGTTTCTCTTCCCCATGTGCATGATCTTGCACTTCTTTGCGTTAAACCCCAGTTACCACTCTTCCAACCATTTTGATAGTTTATCCCAGATCTCTTTTCATTCTGCCCACCCCATCTGGATCATCTACTCTGTTGCAGTTCTTGGTGTCATCTGCAAACAGACAAAAAGATTTCCAAGGACAGGTATTGAACCCTGAACCCTCATCACTAAAGTCCAATACCTAGCTAGCCAAACTACCAAAACTTCTTCAAATGAAAACAGTAAACAAGACACCCATTATATTGATGGGACTGACCTGGTTTCAGGTGTTATAAACTGGGCAAATAATATAGTGATGTGGTACTACCACCTGGAGAAGCCCTTTGAAATACCTGTTGATACTCAGCATGTCACCTGCTATGAAAGAATACTTTCTCCTGTCTCATACAGTCCCATCAAACAATCTAAAGACACAATAACTGAACAATAAACAGTAGTACACAGAAGTTAAATGAAAAGTGTAACATTTACAAGGGACTGTACAGTAGGAACAAGTACTGTATCTGGGAAAGTAAGAGCACAGTTACAGCAATTAATAAACAATAACAAAAGCAATTTCCTCACTACCCTCACTGCTACGGTCAGTCCCACAAGAACTCAAGCAAAGCTGGTGTACCAGTGCTGTTACCCTTAATACCCCTTGGAAGAACCTTTTTAATAGTTACTATGTACCACTGTAGTTACACCAATGCAGGCCCGATGTTTGAGGTACATGAGGCTTCGTATTCACAGTAAAATATTTAAAACTTTAAACTGATCCCTATTTGTAATCCACAATGTGGCCCAAGGGGCTAAGTGCAGTTCTTTTGCCTGGGTCCTCCCAGACTCAGTCCTGCTCATGGCTTCTGGTGACAACTGACTGTAACTAACTAACTAACTGACTGCAGAGCCAAGGCCCTCGCTGGGAACTCATGGTTTGCAGAGCGACTCAGACATGGGAAAGCTTCAGATGCTGGATACTGGCCTCTCTGGTGTGCAGGAGACTCAATTTGGGTACTGTCTTTCTGTGTGGGGTCACAGTGGTTACTGCAGCATGAAGAGCATGCAGAACTGAGCTGTGACTGAGTGATCCCCTGTTGTTTGATGACTTCATCCCACATGGGTACTTTTTTTGTCCACCACTTGGTACGGAATACTACACGTGTGCTCTACCAATCAAGCTAAGTGGCCAAAGGATGAAGATCACTGAAACAGAGGGAGAAAAGGACTTGGGGATAGCCATCACCAGTGACCTTAAACAGGCTATGCAGTGTAGGAAGGCAGCATCCAAGGCAAGAAGAATGCTAGACTGTATTGCTAGAGTGTTCATGAGCAGAAGGGAGGAGTTTATATTTCTACTGCACAGGTCCTTGGTGCGACTGCATCTAGAGTATAGTGTGCAGTACTGGAACCCTACCAGAAAAGGCCAAGTGTATGGTTTTTGGGAGTGCACCTCAGCTAAAGTTGAATCCATGCTTACATATATTTGATAGAGCTGGTGACTTACTAGAACAGGTAAACAAATTCAAGTGTTTGGGAGTTCTTTTAGACCTTGGATTAGGGTTATTTCCCCAGGTTAAAGCTGTAAGTAAGACAATTAATTCTAAACTGGGTCTATTATATACGTTTAAGGCTTATTTATCAATTGAATCTCATAAAACTATTGCTTTGGGTACTTTATTGCAGCACCTTGACTATGTTTCTCTGTTATGTTATAATTTAGGTCTAAGGGAGGGTAGGATCTTGAGTGTGGCTTATAATAATATTTGTCATTTTGTTCTTGGTGCCCTTTTGTTAATACATCACTGTGTTTTGTATTCTTCTTCATTGGATTGGCTGTCTCCCAAATTAAAGTTCGTTTATGCTCTTGGTAATTTGACCCATCAAGCTATTTATGCTGGGAACATACCTCCTTTATCTGATTTGGTAGAATTTAGGGATTCTCAGGTTAATCTACACTTGAATCAAGGAGTTATCCTGAAAACATTTGTTAATAAGTGTAATTCTGGTTGTCACTCATTTGTATCATCTGCTGCCTGTTTGTGGAACAATTTACCCTTTTTCTCTTAGATCCATTAATTCAGTAATGGGGTTTAAGGCTAAATTTAAACATTATTTATCTGTTGATGTTTGTAATTGTTAGCATCAATTGTTTGTTAAGTGACTGTATTTGTTTTTGTTGCTGATTGTCCAGGTCGGACCTGAAAAAGGGCACTGCCCAGTGTGTTTACCCGGTTAACAAATTTAAAATCAAAACAAAGGCAATATCAACCAGCTTGAGGCAGTTCAGAGGAGGGAGACAAAAACTATTTAGGGAAGGGCAGGGCAGGCTGAAAGAACTCAACATGTACTCACTCAAGGAGATGAAACATGACTGAAACCTTCATGTACTTCAAAGATATAAACAAGGTGAATATCTGGGAACTTTTCCCTCAGTGTAAACAAGATCATGAGGGGGCACAGTTATAAGATGGTGGAGGAATATTCAAGAAGTAGGTCAGGTGACACTTCTTTACAGAACAGGCACTGTCATGGTGGAATGAACTCCCATCTGAGATCACCACTCAAAAGATCATGGAAGGGGTTAAAGAGAGGGTATGACAGGGTGAAGAAGAGAGTCAGGTTTGGCAGGGGGGACCAAGAATCGCTGTAATCTGGTACTGGGTCAATAAAGCGCTGCCAAAACAGTGCAGGAAGGACTGCACAGTCTAAAAAGGGTTAACAGGGAGGCAGTATAGCACAGTGGTTTAAGATGCTGAGCTGCAAATCTGGTAACATCCGGAAGACCAGACCTGGGTTTGAATCCCACAGCTTCCACTTATGTACTGTGTGACCCTGAGCAAGTCACTGAACTTCCCTGTGCTCCCAGGTCACACATGTAAAAAAGCTGTCAGCTTAGTGTGCTACTCCTGGTTAAACAACTAAAAAAAAAATCCCAATACTGACACTATAGTGCAGCATGAGGAGGGTGCCATCTTTCAGATGAAACGTTAAACTGAGGTCCCATCTGCTTATTCTGGTGGTAGTGCAGGTTTATGTTAAAGATCCCATGGCACTTCTCAAAAAGAGTAGGGGAATTTTTTTATTATAACTTCAAATCAAATAATTACAAAACAGTGTTAACTCACACAAAAATATACAAATCAAAAGAGAAATCAAATAAGTATTACAGTCATACCTTCTCTAGTGTACTTTCAAAGAAATATTTAGGACCCAAACTAAATCATAACACTGATCCTCCCCCCCCATTAAAAGAGTAGTGGAATTTATTTCCATAACGTAAAAGAACATATAAACAAAACAGTATTTACATCATACAAAATCATAAGAAGGAAATATGAAAAAGGTGAAATCATAAAGCAGTATTACATCTTACATGCTACCATATAAAAATATAGTTATAGTTAACAGCCCCCCCCCACTAAAGGAGTAGGGGAAGTCATTTTCATATCATAAATGAACATATAACCAAATCAGTATTACTTCATACCCCAAATAGAAACTCAGAGTATTACTTCATACCGCAAAAAACAACCCATGAATATACAAACTTAAAAGGGAAAAAACAGAAATGCCCAATGTGAAACCACATAAAGTACAGAATAATATTACATCATACAAATCATATTATAAATTACAATGCAACATAAATAAGTATTCTATCATACATTGCAGAACCTAAGAAGAATCTCCTGGCTCTCTACCCCACTAAGTTATTCCCACATTAAGGCAACCAATCAATGCTGCCCCACCTTGTATGAAATAGCTTGGGAGAAACCAATGTACACTCTTCTTGTTTTAATTTCTTAACTGTATTATCTATCATATAAAACAGTTCAGTTAACGTAAAGTGAAGTAGCTGAACTGTCAGCCAGCATCGAACATACCATATGTGAAACTTAAAACAAACCAAAAATAACCACATAGTCACCCTGTCATGTTTCGTCCATAAAAAGGGCAGTATACCTAAACATAAAATCTCTACCGTCAAATTATAAAAAGGTGATGTTGGCCAGTTCTGTATAAGAGTCTGCCAAAAACTTTGGATAAAAGGGCACTCTAAAAATAAATGCTCCATTATTTCTATCGTATCTTAGCATGTCTCTCTAGGATAGTATCCATCACCTAGTTATTTATGCTTCAAATTCCCTCTAACATTCAGCTTCCTATGAAAGGACAGCCATAACACATCCCACATATAGGATGTAATGCGGAGGGGGATTCTAACATTTCTCCCATACCCAATCTATCCTGTATCAGATAATTATCAAAATAAGCAGTATCCTGGAAAAACCTCTGGATAATAAACCCATACAGTTCCTTTCTGCTGGACTGTGTTGTATGTTCTTTAGCTAGCCCCCAAAGTTTTATTTTCCCGAAACATACCTTGAAAGTATCTGGCAGCTGTTTCAAAGGTTGTTGCCTCAGTAAAGTAGTGTGCATAGGCCAAATTGAAAAATATTATCTAGAGAATCCAGAACCCAGGGTATCCATAAATTTGTGCTATGGGATAATACGGATTTTAGGTTAGAGTATACAAACATAGTAAAGAAAAATACAATGGGCTGTACCATTGTCAATATTCCACTTTTTTATCTCTTAAGAGTAGGCATCTTTCAATCGAGTTTAGGCTGCTCCACCAAATACAAGAAAAGAAACAGCTGTATATTTTAGTTTCCAATTGAGGGGGTGGGCACAAAATAGTGCTTAAGTACAGGAACACAGGAAGCAAAAAGGTTTGGACCCTCTGTACTCGTTTTAATTTGGAAAGCCTCCATTTATTCCACATATCTACTTTCCCTTGTGCTATCTCTAACTTAGAACACCAATTCAGCAGAGCCAAGTCACCCAGGCCAAAAAGGAGGCCCAGAATAGTACAGGGCAGGCTCAACCACCACTGGAATACCTATAATTTGGGATTCTAGGAGCCCATCCCTTCATATGGATATACATTTACACTTCCCAAAATTAACATGTGCCCCTGTATGCTGCATGAAATCTTGTAAAACTTGCCCAAGTTTCAAAGCAGAAGGGATGTCCCCCACAGTGAAGCATATATCATCCACATATGCTATGCACTTTACCTCCAGGTCAGCACTAGAAAAGGAAAGCCCTAGAATGTCCATTGTGTCCACAACTCATCTAATTAATGGGCCTGGGGTAAAGATATACAAAAGCGGGCTCATGGGGTAGCCTTGCCTAACCCCTCTTTTAATTTTACATTTCTGGCCTAACCATCCATTGCAATATATATGTGCCATTGCTGACAAATAACAAATCCAAATCCGCTTTATAAAGGTGGATGAAATCCCATACTGCCTAAGACATTCCCAGAGATAAGCATGATTCACTTTATCAAAAGCTTTAGCCTGATTCAGGCTAAATATTAAACCTGTGAGTTCCCCTGTGGCTCCCCTATGGAGGATTTCTTTGAGCATAATAGTCCATCTGTAATTTTTCGTCCCGATAGTGTACATGTTTGTGAAGGATAGATTAATGAGGAGGCATGCAGCAGTAGTCTATTATTGAGTTATTTCATGAGGAGTTTAAAATCGGCAATTAACAGGGTAATGGGATGACAGTTGTTTAAATCAGATCTGTCACCTTTCTTATACATAAAAAGGACTAAGCCATCTGTCATGCTATCTGGGACCTTCCCTGTTTCTATAATCAGATGGTATAACTCGTAGGGAATCCCATCCTTCCCAGGTGCTGTGCCAGATTTCATTTGTGCCAAAGTATTTTTTACTTCCAAAGGTGTAATGGGGGTAGTTAACATCTTATTGTCCATTTCCAAGGCCTGTGGTAAACTGCTGTCTTGCAGCCAGTTTTTATGTTGTTCAATAGGCAATTCTGTCAGACAAAAAGTGTTAGAATGGGGGGCGTGGCCTGACACCGAGCAAGATGGAGGCTTAACTTCAGAGCTCCTCACTAATAAACTACATCTAGCATCATCCTCTGCTATCTAAGCCACAAATAACACCTTATCCATGAGAACAAAGTAAGGAGAGACATTACAGCTGTTGTGAATATTTAAGTAAAAGATATATCTACAATCCTCAGCATTTCTGTAGATCTTGAAGAGATTCTGCAAGGCCTCATAATGGCCCACTCCGATAAACAACCATACCTACTTGAGAAAATTGAAGGAATGTTTAACAAACTATCTACGGATATGAGCGATTTAAAAATTGCTACTCAGCATAATACTCAGATGATGAAAACCATTGACTCCAGGCTGGTTTTCACAGAAAATAAAATCCGTCTCAGTGAAGAATCTATACAAGATTTAAAAGCGACTATCAGATCTCAAGACCGGGTGATTAAAGAACTACAGTCAAAAATTGAGGATCTAGAAAATAGAAACCGAAGAAATAATCTCCGGATATTTGGATTTCCTGAAGGCATGGAGGCTAAGAACACCACAGCATTTTTACTATGAGAGTTGCCACACATACTACGTCTCCAAACCGGTAATGAGTTAACAATAGAATGCTCTCACCGATCATTAGGCCCAAAACCCTCTCCGGAACAAAGACCGAGACCTATAATTGCAAAATTCCTTAACTACGCCAATATTGAGTCAATTTTACAGAAAGCAAGGGAAATCAGACAACTTACTTGGCATGAACATAACATTTATATATATCGAGACTTTTCAAAAGAATTGTCTTTGAAACGGAGGCCCTATACTGATGCCAGATGATCTATGCACCGATTGGGACTTCGCTTTACTCTAAGGTACCCTGCAATCATGCGGATCTACATTGGAAACTCTTTTAAGGACTTTTATAACCCAGAGTCTCTCATGTCCTTTTAGAATAATTATTCAGTAAACAGTGACGGTGATTCCACGACCCGACAAGCGCAACCCACACCTGATCCCCCGACAAATACCAGTACTGATAAAATATGCAGCATAGATACCTCAAAGGAAACGGGTATTATTCTGGTTCCCTCTGATAAGCCATGGATGGGGCAGAACAGTCTTGTACATAATAAGTCAACTTTCAACACAGCTCATTCTGCAACACGAAATTGCAGCCCTGAAATACCAAGCAAGAACGCCTCCAAATCTACTTCCGAGGAGCGAACAATTCCAAATGTTACTATTCAAAATAAATATGCAATACTTCAAGATCTACCTTCTCTCTGCGATGATTCTCAGGCAGAGTTGGGTGTTTTGGAGAGGGACAAGGCAGATCGCGAATGGATAGACGTCTCTTGGGCATGTGATGGCGAGAGCTCCCCAGTCAAATCCATTGAGCCCCCGAAGAAAAAGCGCCGTGGCAAGAGCAAATATAAGGGAGATACCACTCCTTCGAAACACTCGAGATAATTGCTCTGGTGTTTACCTAACACATCGCGCTATATTTTTGGACAGTGCAGCAAACATAAACATGATATCAGGGAATTGGTATCCCGATCCTTTATATTGGTCTCCGAAGATTTATATCCTACCCTGGCTACTTTCGTGGAAAGGCTAAGACACTAGAAGACTCGGAGGCTTTATTTAGATATTAGGACAAAAGTGGCTGTGGTGGGACTTGAATATGGGAACTGCGTCAGAGAACAACCCGCGGATTGCCGCACGTCATTTGTAAACTTCCAGTGCACTTGGAACTGAATCTCTCCTCAATGTATCTTGGTAACACTGATTCGATGGCTGGGTTTGTCAGAGGGATGTCGTATTTGTGCAATTCGCACCTCGAACGTGGTTAGATGGGTTGCTCATAGAGGGATCAGTTTCTAATATAGTAATTTTGAACGGAATCTCTATCTCTCTGATACTGCACTCCACTATAAGAGTTATCCCTCTATGTTCTAGTCACATAAGAAGGTCCAATCAGGAGAGTGTACTTATATGATTAGAGTTTAAAAATTCATAGGAAATTCCTGGTAAAATCACTACAATGGACATAAATTAATGTGAAGGGTTGTTATATAATGTAAACACTTTAATTTCCCTCGTAATAGGTAACAGATCAACAGTTTGAAATCATTTGGAATTCTCTTTATATCATGACATTTATGCCTTTGCTATTAGGGAATTATTGTTTTTTTTTTTTTTCCTCTCTTTGCCAGAGGTGATGCTAGATTTAGTAATACTATTGGAAACCACTACCTTTTAATTTATAAGAGTAAAGACACATAATAGTTATTACCCTACTTCAGGGTTTATTACAGACCACAGTATTTAATGTTGGATAATTTTAGGTTGAGTTACTGTTTTAAGGAAGTTTGGATAGCATTTTTCCCTCATTTCATTTGGGACTACCCTACTTCCTGACTGATAAGCTACGTCCTAGAATACAGAGAGGTGGTCTTGGTCTCAGACTTTTTTGTTTCTTACTCCCTGTACTCAGACCGACCTTATCCACTCTGTACATCTTAGATGATTTTCTTATTTTATTGTTACAAGTTTTTGATGTTTAATAATGTTAGGATTACAATGGTTAGAGACAGCTGCATCGAAGGGAAACAGATAGAGAGTATATATTTTTCTAGTTTGTCAACCTCAAAAAAGCCTGCCAACATTCTTATTATAAGTAATATCTACTACAAACTGTTCTGTATCCCACTGTTAAATATAAGTCAGCATTGTGGTCCCCTGACACAACATTTATTATATAGTAGATCAATAACTAATATAAGATGGCTAACTTAGCATTATGTACATGGAATGTCAAGGGACTTAATGCGCCGAATAAACGTAAACAGGTTTTAAACCACATCAAGAAACATAAAGTACAAATTGCATTGTTGCAAGAAACTAAATTGCTGGATACAGACAGTGATAGACTAAAATGTGACTGGGTTGGTCAGGTATTTGCAGCATCTGCCACCACAAAAAAAAGAGGTGTCGCTATATTAATACATAAAAAACTGAGATGGATACCCTCTAATATTCAGAAAGACTCGGATGGTAGATGGATTATTATAACGTTTGATACCCCTTCAGGGCCATTAACTATAATCAATATCTATGCACCAAATTCAGATGACCCTCAATTTTTTCAGAATTTGACTCAAATGTTAATTACATCAAATATAGTTAACTCTCCAGTACTGATTGGAGGGGACTTTAATTTTACCTTAGATACATATATGGACAGGAGTAATGGCTCACTAGATTGTCACCCCAAAAGCTTAGTTACAATTTCTCAGTTAATGTGAGACTTGGGCCTATCCGACATATGGAGAACCCTCCACCCCAGAGAGAGAGAATATACCTTTTATTCTTCATGTCATCAGACTTATAGTAGAATAGATTATTGGCTAACCTCTCCTGCAATAACGGCCAATACAATAGAAGTTGATATCCTTCCATTAATTATATCGGACCATGCTCCAATTAAGCTCTTATTTACCTGGGGTACCCCCCCCCACAAAGTCCTCCACATGGAGATTAGACCTTTTATTGCTTAAAGATCCAGATTTCTTGCCTTGAATTAGAGCACAAATAGAAGAATTTGTAGACCTCAATGATCCAAAAGATACCTCTATGGGCACTACATGGGAAGCGTTTAAAATTACATTACGGGGTAAAATAATCAGCTATGTGGCCTACAGGAGGAAACTTAGGGAACAACAAATCAATACTCTTGAAAATCTATTGAAAACAAAACAGATATTATATTCTAATAATTCTCATCCTGACCCCTCCTCTAATTTGCATTATGAAATTTTACAACTGCGAATGCAAATTAATGAGCTAATCTCTAGGAAAACAGAAATTGCATTACTAAGAATAAAACAAAAATTTAGGGAAGGTGGGGAGAAAGGGAGTAAAATACTTGCCTATAGACTTAGAATGCAACAAATGGAATGTCATATTGCTGCCTTAAAAGATCATACAGGGAAGATTCAAACTAATGAATCTGCTATTAACCAGATAATGACATCCTCCTATAAAAAACTCTATTGCTCTTCTCGTTTAACGCCATCTTTAGATGGCTCTTCTTTCCTAGATAAACTAGCACTCCCTTGTCTCTCACAAGACGTAATACATTCCTTAGATATACCTTTCACTGTAGAAGAAGTAAAGAAGGCAATTCACTCTCTTAAATCTGGGCGTTCTCCGGGTGGAGATGTCTTTCCTGTCGAGTTCTATAAGCTTCTTGTTGAACAACTGTGCCCTCTATTATGTAAGGTATTTCATGAATCTTCTACAATAGGTTATTTACCACAATCTATGACAGATGCAATTATTACAATTCTTCCAAAAAAAGACAAGGACACTACCATCCCTGCTAACTATTGTCCAATATCTTTACTTAATACAGATGGCAAGATTTTTGCTAAGATTTTGGCTAACCGTATAGAATCATATATTCCCAAGCTAATTCACAAATCTCAAGTGGGCTTTGTTAAGGGAAGGTTGGGCTCTGATCATTTGCACTCCCTAATTAATCTTATCTACAGGGCCAAGTCTCTTAAATCTCCAGCAGCAGCCATTGCTATAGACTTTGAAAAAGCTTTTGACTCTTTGGACTGGAATTTTCTCTAATTGGTATTATCCCGATTTGCTTCAGCAACCAATTTTGTTCTTGGATTAAACTTCTCTATACAAAACCTCATGCCAGGGTACTTACCAATTCTACATTGTCATAGTCCTTTATACTAGAAAGGGGTACCAGGCAAGGATGCCCTCTTTCACCATCTCTTTTTATCTTAGCTCTTGAAACTCTTGCCACCTCTCTCAGACAGAGTAATGATACAAAGGGCATATCTATCGGACATATGCAATATACAACATTGTCATATGTGGATGATATGCTAATCTTGTTAGAAAACTTAAAAATATCTGGTGAATCACTTAATAATATTCTCAATCTTTTTTCCAGGCTTTCTGGACTTACAGTTAATTATCAAAAATCTGAGGTATTACCACTAAATAAACATTGCAAATCTTTTATGAATATGCATCTTGGATTTCGCTGGTCTCTGCTAGGTATTACCTATTTAGGGATAAAAATATCAACTGATTTAGATAAAATATGGGAAAACAATTTACGTCCCTTACTTGCAAATATTAAAACAGATTTAGATAAATGGAAAAATCTGAACCTATCCCTATTTGGCAAAATATCTGCGATTAAGATGAATATTACACCTAAAATTCTTTATCTGTTTGCTTGTATTCCACTTAAGATCTCTCTCCTTCTTCTGAATAATATTGACAAAGTTATAGGAAATATTCTATGGGAAGGTCGCATACCAAGGTTCAACCGTATTAAACTACGCTCTCATTGGACCCATGGTGGATTTGGACTACCATGGTATACGGCCTAGTTGTGGGCATTCAGAGCCTCACAAACTATCAAATGGTTTTTTAAACCTAACTACAATGTACCATTATGGTATGATATGGAAGCTTCTCTGTCTCCAGGACATACACCGAATAGCTTCATCTACTTTACATTATCCCCTAAATTAAAAAAAGCATCCAATAATTAATATGTCCACTCATTATTGGTTTAAAATGCATAAATAGCTTAAATCTGATCCCTCCCCTTTACCTTTCACACCCATTTGGGGCAATCCGAAACTCTTACTAGAGAACAAACCAATATACTGCAAATCCTGGATGTACAAGAATATCCTATTTTTGAATGATATCCTGACTGACAATGGTAACACATTAAACTCTTTTAGTAATCTTCAAACAAAATGGAATATCCCTAAGAAAGAATTCTGGAAATATTTACAAATTCGAACTGCTATATTCTCTAATCTTCAACAAACTAATAAGTCGGTATCATCCCCTTTCATACATAAATATGTGGATTAATACCCCTCTGGCTTAGTCAGTAAAATATACAACCAGATCAGAGACTCATTACAACCAATCTCTTTTTGCTAGAGACAGATGGAATCGGATATTAAATGTAAATATATCAGATTCCCATTGGGACAAGTGTTGGAAACTTTGTCATGACTCCTTTAAAGATATGCATGATAGGTTGATTCAATTCAAATTTTACATTTATGGTATAAAACACCGTCTCATTTACACAATATAGGTTTACTACCTAATAATAAGTGTTGGCACTGTAATTCACCAAATGGTGATCTTCTACATATATTGTGGTCATGTAAACCTATATCTAACTTATGGCAAGATGTCCATAATTTAGTCTTTAAGATTATCGGACATGACATCATATTTGAACCTAAATTTTACCTTTTAGGAATTATAAATTATAACATAAATCTAACGAAATACCAACATAAATGGCTGCAGATCTTATTCATGCAAGTCAAAAGACTGATTTTAATTCACTGGAAAACTCAGATAACACCTACCCTTAAGGACATTTTAAACAATATGACTTACATTGCTTCTCTGGAAAGAATTTCATATTTGATATCAGACCGACTCAATGAGTTTTATATGTGCTGGCAGGATTACTCAAACTTTCTTCAAATTCATAAGTAATGAGTATCGTTTAATTTCTCCTCCTCTCTTTCTAAATAGACATATTTCAAGTATGGATCCAGATGTATAATTAACCTTCTATGCAGCTCCTTACATTTAGCACAAAATGAATAAGTATGTTAAGTAGAACTGTTTGTTGTTGTTGTTGTTGTTTTTCCTTTCTTTTATTACATTTCCATTATAGTACAAGCTGTGATATATGCATTGTATTAAGTAAATATACAAAACCCTTTATTTTAGGGTGTTATACACACAATTTAGTATATTGATAATTTGACATAACAATATGTTAAACATATTCTTACCTGTATCACCTACTATAAAATGCAAGATTTTACTTACTTCAAGTAACATTTATTGTACTATATGTTATGGATAAAACTTAATAAACAAATTAACTGAAAAAAAAGTGTTAGAATGTGATTATCTAT
The DNA here is from genome assembly GCA_016271365.2 of Neoceratodus forsteri. Taxonomy (NCBI): domain Eukaryota; kingdom Metazoa; phylum Chordata; order Ceratodontiformes; family Ceratodontidae; genus Neoceratodus; species Neoceratodus forsteri. The sequence goes on from CM028130.1 coordinate 1,292,424,886, forward strand.
GGTCTGTATTACTGTATGTCTGCTTTAGTCACGAGAAGTGTCCCTTGGTGGTCTTGTACCTGTGTCATGTGCTTTTGTTGTCTTTGCAGGGCACAGCACTGGTACAGGTTCACAAAATCTTTAGAACCCTGCATCCCAAACCTTCTTTCTTGTTCCAAAGATTTCCATCTGCTATACTGTATATCATTCAGGTGTTGTCTTACCCTTGCTAGTTCAGGGAGTACTTGGCTATCTCACTGGGCTGCCTGAGATGGTAAGTCTTGAAACCGCTCATGCTGGGCAAGGTATGAGTCTGTTTTATTTCTCCCATTAAGTTGTCCAATTGCCTGAAGAAATCGTGTAATATCTTTTTTTGTATCCTCCCACCACTCTTGGGATGTGTTATATAAACACTTAACTGATTTCCTTGCCTCCAGAAGTTGGTCCTTCTACCATCAGAAGGACCAACAGTTCTAAATTTATGCTCCAGTATCCTGGGCCCTGATGCACTGTATCACAACTAGACACAGTAACCTCGATTGAACCATGGTCGGAGGGTGCTACTGGTTGAGTATTAGTATGACTAATCCCCAGTGAAAGGGAAAGAAACCAAAAATCTAGTCTAGTAGCTTTTGTGCCCTGAAAGAAAGTTTTTTTTTTAGGAGTACCTGAGATAGCAAGTGCATCTACTAAACCAGTTTGAGAAATAAGGTCGTTTAGACAATTAGCATCACAAAATATTTTCTGAGTTTTCATACCCCTATCAGTTACATAATGACTACAATTCAAATCTCCTCCTAAAAACACATGTTTAGAGGTAAATAAATAGGTCTGTATAGCATGAAAGAGATCTATCCTATCAGATTTCACTTGTGGAGCATAGACATTAATAAATCAACACTACAGTCCCCCAAGATAAAGATCTAACAGTAGACAGTAGGGCCCTCCTGGGGACAATATCAAGTAGCTGTACCTGCTGGGCAGAAGGGTGATTAACACATATCCCCAACCCACAGCATACATCTTCCCTGATAGACCAGTATGACACACGCCACATCCAACCCAGAGAGGCCTGTTCCATCTCCAGTCTAGTATGCAGACAGTTATCCTGTAAAAAAAGCACATCCTGAGTACCTTTCTCAAATAAGGAAAAAATCAACAACCTCTTCCTTACCGACTGGATGCTATTGACATTCAAGGATACCACTGTAATATTATAGCTCCCCACCATTAAAGTCAGGAAAAACTATGCACACCCCCACATCTTACTGCTTTAAAACATTCCTATGTAGCCCAGACTATTTTTTCTTAACCCATTTCCTAGCACCCATATGGGATTTCTTTTTCACTGTGTCCATAACTTCCATCAGTTGTTCCATATCTGATACCACCTCTGCTTGGGATGATTGGACTGAAGTTGAGTCCGATTCCATCCCTGCATCCAACAACTCATCTTGTAAGATCATGTATGAATTATGCAACGAAAGCTGGGGGTGACTCTGCAGGTGTAGCTGTGTTTCTGCTCCTCAAACTCTGATGTCTGTTCGAAACCACTGTAAAAGTTTCTTCTGGTGGGGGGGGCATAGTTTTATTGGTAGTAATCTATACTTCCTCCAAGATGGTCTGTGTGTCAGTAGGAGGAACAGGTGTGGGCTCACCACTATCTGGAACCAAGGGAACCATATCCAGAGCCGGTGTCCTTACCTGGCTTGGTGGGAGCACCACCTGGTCTTGGGCACATGGGGGTGGGGGCCACTGTCGCTGGGCTGTCTTTACAGCAGTATGTATATAAAAATCCTGGATACCAAAATCCACATTTGTAGTAGTATGTGCCGTCCAAGGGCAGTCAGTGAATGAATGAGTATCCTCACAAAGGGAACACTTAGCAGGGTAATGGCAGTCTGTCATGATATGCCCCAGTTCTCCACATTGTGCACATTTCAATGCATCACATGTTCTACTAAGATGACTGCCCAAACCACACTCATAGCAGTGATGAGGCTGTCCTGGAAAAAAAATAAAGCCTTTATCTCGACCCAGACAAAAGCAACTAGGGAGATGCTGTAAATCTTCCTCAGATTGCGTTAAATTTACTTTATAACGCCAGCCACCATTCCAAAACCCTTCTGAATCCAGGATGGCTTCAGGATTCCCTTGTATAGTACATCTTTTCTCAAGACAGTAAGAAATATCAAGAACAGTGACCCCCTCATTCCTGAAGAGGAATGTTATGACTTTAAAGGACTGCTTTGTGAGGCGCATTGCTTGAAAATGAGACCAGGCTGAGTTAGTTTTAAGCAAGGCATATTTCATCCAGAAATGATTCAGGATGTCTGGAGTTCTGAAACTGACATCATATATATTGTCCCCAGGTGTATGGATAAGGGCATATACCTCACTCAGGGAAAACCCCAACATTTGTTTTATCAGGACCCTTCCAACATAAAACCAATCTGGCATTGCGTCCATAGGCCCCAAATATGCGAGTCTCACAGCATTTCTATGCTTTGCTTGAGAGACAGGTTTTTGGAATAAACTTGCATACATAGGTGCCGGTTGGTAAGGCAGGAGGAACTGTCTCTACCAAAGGTACAGGAACCTGAGCTCTCTCCATGTTTGTAGGTAACAGATCTTCCCCTGAACTGGGGATATCAAAGAAATCCTCTTGTGACAGCAGTTCAATTGGGGAGTAGGAAACAGGACTTCTTGGAGCTGGGTTTGCCTGTTCCCCCTCCTGTCCTGAAGTCTCTCCTATAATTGGAGTTGCAGAGGTAATGTTCTCTTCAGAAACCTGTGGGTTTGGGGGGATATTGCTTGGTATGGAGACATGCTGCATTTGTTGTATAAGATCTGTGCCTATTTGTGGCACAGGCATAATAATCTCCTGCCCTCCCCCCGAGGAACCTGGAAGTGGAATACTGGGGTCTGCGACCCACTGTCCCTTCTCAGTTTGTATACATCCTGCTCCTTCAAGAGCTAGCTTTGGTGACCAATGCAACAATGTCATTTACTTGTGAGGGAGCTCCTACAGGTTCTGATGTTCCCACTCCTGCCTCACCAGTCGCTGCAAACATAAAAACTTTAGAGCCAGTACCTGTAGACGTCAATGGGGAATCGACTTCAGGCTGTTTCTATTTTTTTTTCTCGTTCTCCTCCGCTAGTTGCTGTGCTCTTTTAAAATCCTCTGTCGCTTGATCTAAAATACGCTTTCTCCCTGCCAATAATCCTGCTGGGTACTCAAATGAAGCCACATTACTCCATACCATGACCTCTGGTACAAACTCCTGCTGACTCTGTATTGCCAGCGATGGTCCCTTTCCAGTGTCTACACCACCATCAGACATCGCACATACATGTGAGAGATTAGATACACTAAGCTGGCCACCACTTGGGTGCATCCAGCAATATTGGTCCCCTCGCTACATCCATGCTGCAGGCTGCCAAACACCCTACCTCCTTTACTATCTTCCACCTTCTGGCTCAGTAACTCTTCTACTTCCATAGCACCACCTAGCGAAAGAGCAGGGAAATCTCCCCAGTGCCCTGGCCAAATTCCCCCCCCCCATTCACTAAAAATATCATCAACAACTTAATCTGGTTCAAGGTCAGTTGGCTTTCATCTGTAGCCCCCACCCCTGGACATGCCTGAAAATAGGTCAAATTTGTCTAGTGCACTTACCCGGTCAACAAAAAACTAAATAAATAGTGCGTGGAATTAATTAGAGCAACAGGGGTATAATAGCGGTAGGAAACTACCGCTACCCCTGTCACTCACTGTGAACTGGAGGAAGGGCTGAAGAAGCCACAGATGCTGTGCCTCGTCGAGCCACTCCCATGGTGGAGTCGCCAAGGCACAAGCACTTGGCACACTGGAGACCCGGGGATCGGGGTTTGGTTCTCTGTCTCCCAACATTTTTTTAATTTTGCAAAAAACTAAGTCCTTCCCCGAGTTTCCCCTTATCCTCTCAGTCCATACCCCCCTCAGAGTTAGTTAATTTAGTTTTGGAGACTGGGGAGGCAGAGCACCCTCAAAAACAAAGAAATGGGAATGTTTCCCATTTCTTAGTCCGGTGTGCGTCGTTATTGTTTCGGTGGGTGATTTCACTGACTCTGTTTTTCTTACATACACTGTTTTGACTGTGACATTATTTTGCTGCACTGTGTCTCCTATGACATTATGACCTGGTGACCTGTAATCTTTAGATCAGGGGCACTGCAATCAAGCAGACTCAATACACCATAAGAAACATAGACATTGTCAGCAGATAAGGACCACTAAGCCCATCTAGACTGGCCGTAAACCCTATACTTGGTTTCGTCCTCTGACCCTATCTGGTCAGTGGCTTCCCCTCCCTCTACCCTACCTCCAAGATTCCCTTATGCCTATCTCAGGCATGCTTATATCCCTACACAGTGCTTGCTCCCACCACCTCCTGTGGCAGACTATTCCATGTGTCCACCACCCTCTCTGTGAAGAAAAACGTTCTCACCTTTCCTCTTAGCCCGCCACCTTCCAATTTTATATCATACCACCTTGTTCTTGTACTTCTCCAATATTGGAAGATGTTCCCCCCCATACCTTGTTACTACCCTTAAGGTACTTGAATGTTTCTATCATGTCCCCCCTCTCACTGCTCTCCTCCAGCGAGTACATACTGAGGTCCTTTAATCTCTCCTCATAGATTTTGTGGTGCAAGCCCCGTACCATCTTAGTCACCCTTCTCTGGAACATCTCCACCCTGACAATGTCCTTATGAAGGTGAGGCCTCTAGAACTGCACACAGCACTCTAGGTGAGGCCTGACTAGTGTTTTATACAAAGGCATCACTTCCGCCTGCCTTCTGCTAGTGATGCTTCTGCTTAGGCACCCCAGCATGCTGTCTGCCCTCCCTGCAGCCTTGGTACACTGCTTAGACATTTTCAGGTCATCCGATATGATAATCCCTAGGTCTCTTACTTCCTTGGTGACTGTCAGCAACTCCCACCCCCATTATGTAGCTCTTCCCAGGGTTCCTCTGTACTTTGTGCATAATATTGCACTTCTTTGAATTAAAACTCAGTTGCCACACCTCAGACCATTTTTCAAGTTTACCTAGGTCCCTTCTAATTGTCTCCACCCTGTCGCAGATCATGGCATCACCTGCAAATAGGCAGACCTTTGTCTCTAGCCCTTCTGTAATGTCACTAATGAACAGGACTGGCCCAAGGACTGATCCCTGGGGTACCCCACTGGTCACCCGCTATCCCCAGATTGTATCCAATGTATGACCACCTTCTGCCTCCTGTCCATTAGCCAGTTCCTAACCCAGTTTATCACCTTGTGCCCCATCCCCAGACTACCCATCTTGTTTACCAGCCTCTTTTGTGGGATGGTGTCAAAGACCTTGCTGAAATCCAGGCAAGCGATGTCCACCACTGCCCCGATTTACTTCCTTCATCACTCAAAGAAATCGATCGGATTCATCTGACATGACCTACCCACTGGGAATCCATGTTGCCTTGGATCCTGGGCACCGCTGGACTCCAGATGTCCCACTGTTCTCTCTTAAAGTAGTTTCTCCATGATCTTCCCCACTACTGAGGTGAGGCTGACTCACCTATAGTTCCCTGCCTCCTCCCTACTGCCAGATTTGTGCAGAGTGACCACAGGTACCCTCCTCCAGTACTGTGGAACCACTCCTGTGTTAAGTGACTCAGTGAACAAGGCTGCCATAGGCGCTGCTAGCTCTTCTCGCAGTTCCCTCAATATCCTCAGGTGTATGCGATCTGGTTCCATTGCCTTGTCCACCTTTAGTTTTGTGAGCTCCTCCAGGACTCCCTCTACTGTGAGTGGACTGGTGTCCACCTTTCCACCCTCCCCCGGCATCTGTCACTCAGCTGTGGTCCCTGACCCTTCCCCTCTTCAGTGAATACTGAAGAGATGTATTTATTCAGCATTTTTGCCTTTTCCAGGTCTCCCTTCTTACACTCCCCCTCATCCACTTTGAGCCTTACTATCCCCCCAATTTTTCCTTCTATCACTGATGTACCTACAGAATGTTTTGTCCTCTTTTTTACTGTCTGTGTTGATCCTTCCTCAGTCCATGCCTTTGCTCTTCTCACAGCCTTCCCTGCTTCCCTTAGACACTCTAGGTACACACCCCTCTCTGTATGCCTCCCTTTGGGTCTCCTTATATTTCCTGATTCCCACCCTTTTAGTCCTTACGTTGTCTGCCACCTCCTTTGAGAAACATAGTGGCTTCCTCCATTCTTCCCCTTGGACACCAACCTGATGCACTGGTTTGTCACTTCCACTATGGTTGCCTTTAGTGCTCTTCAACACCCCCCCCCGCATCCCCCTTCTCCAGGACTATCCTGATACATCTCCCCATTTCAACGAAGTCTGGTCTCCTGAAATCTAAAACCTTCACCATTGTATGACTCAGTTCAGTCCCTGTCCCCATGCTAAACCATATTATGTTGTGGTCACTGGATCCCAGTTGTCCTTCTACCCAGACATCTGTGATTCAGATTCCGCTGGTCAGTACTAGGTCCAGAATCACCCTGTCTTTGGTGGAATAAAGCACCAGGCATAAGCCTTTCTTCTGCTGGTTATTTTGCATGTTTGTATCATTTTTCTCCTCCTTTTTTGGCCCATGAGGGGACCTCCTCGATAACATTCTGACAGCTGAGGTGATTTGCTTCCCTTTATCTGTATAGGCTCTAACTGGAACTCATCCTTTAAAGGCATAGGCCCTAACCAGTCTATCTTAGATACTGTAGTTTGGAAAATGCCCTAAATGGGGAAAGTCTCTACAGAAATCCTGCCCAGCTGCAAATAATGTTGAGCTTCTCCTTACCAATTCCAGGGTGGAACTGCTTCCTCCAATGGCTCATAATGTGAACACTTTGTCTGGCCTTCCAGCCCTTGATGGAACACTGACAGAATGTCTGGTTTCCCTCAGGCTAATGAAGAAGCATCCCCACAACACTGGCCCAAAACCTTTTATAGCATTGGGACCCTGGCTCTTACTTGACTGGAAACCTGTGGCCAGAGTGCCTATTCAGGGTGTATGCGGCATGAAGCACACATGCCTTGCTGCTTGAGCTACAGTCCTGAGTTCCTTATTACTTGCTGGCTGAACCCTGATCCAGTTTTCCCACAGGTCCTTGGAAGTTGTGGGCTTAATAATGTGGGCACAACCATGTGCATTTACATCTTGGTCCTGCTGTCCCTTGTGTCCTTTCTTGCACCTTTTTTTGCTGCTTCTATGTGTACCTGGAGGCTATATTATTTCATGTCTCAGCTCTGCTGTCTGCCTAAGGGCCAGACACATCTCTCAGTAGAGGCTGCCTGCCAAGTTGCATCCTTGGCAGAAGAGCTGCTTATAGCTGATTGTGCTTTCTCTCTCTCCCTGACTGCCCAATCCTCTCTGCATGCAAGTTCAAGGGTGGGGACTAGGAGGTGAAGAGGGCATCACTATGTAGCTGGTATTCTGTACTGGGGGCACACTGTCAGGCAGATGAAGACCTGCAGGGAAGAGCGTTTAGGCCTTTTATTCAACCATTTGTTAAGTTTCAGTACAATCCACTCCCTGGAAGGTATTATTATTACTATTAGAAGTAAGGAGGGACAAACTTTTTCTAGCTCCAATTACAACCAGTTCTAATGAGAAAATACAATGATTGTTAAACATTTTTGTCTTCAAAACTCATTAATTGCACATTTCTGCATATTAATAAATATATTACCCATTCACATTTTTAAACACCAGAATCATTGTTTTTAAAGGAATGATTCTTTTCCATTCTAAAAGTAACTGTGGTCTATGGGATAGTTGTTCCCTTCATGAAGTAGCCATCCAGTGTTAGTCTAATCAATGCTTAAAACCACTTTTCATGGAAAAGATGTTGAGGACCATCACACAACTGCTCACTCGTTTTTGCCATATAAAGTTTTTATTGAAAGTTTTATATTTTAACAAAAAACAGAAATTGCAATGCAGAAAGTGTATCAAATATATTAACATACAATATTGCTTCCAATGAAAACACTGAATAATATCATGGACATAAACCAGTTCTGCACTATTTCTTGCACAGTAAGTCACCAAGACATAAATAAAAACATTCGATCACTGTTCGAAAAACTAATGATAAAATTAAAATATAGACTCTATGCAAACTAAACTAATCCAGTACACTTGGTAATTAACTTGTAACTCTACCCAAGTCGAGCACACATGCTATAGCATCATGACGAGGTTACTACATGCACAGATATCATGAAGTTTTATTTAACTGGTGAAGTCCAGGCGAAGTCACCAAATTCGCCTCTGTGGATCATTTCGTGAAGGTTTTCTATTTAATAGGAAATTTGCCATTGGTAACTTTACCTTGCAACCTTGCCTGTAACTTTCTTTGGGGTACACAAAGGTGAAGTTCGGTCAAAATGATTTCCACCAGCTACTCCTTTTGGGATTTTTAGGCATAATTCAGTCAAGTTTTGTTGAATTTGTCTGAATTTTGGTGTGGCTGTAGTCCAGTAGAAGGTGCATCTTGGATGCATTTTTGGTGATTATCAGACTTAAATTGTAGATTTGGCACCATGGTTCATTTGGGAGGTGATTTTGGGGTGCTACACATACCCGTTAATTTTTCCAGGGGTATTATGCATTACTACTGTAGTACAAATTGAGACCCTTATTTGGATGTATAGCGTGTCCCTTAATTCCAAAGACTGGTAGAGTTATGGCTTGTTAAAGTTGCAGTGTTATCCTATGGGAACATTACAGTTAGGGTTAGTGTGGTCACTTGCAACCTATGCAATAAACATGTCCCACGGGGCAAGTAGAGGACCTTCATGGGTACTGGGGGCCAGATGACCCATCTCATAGCAAATCATCAGACTGAGAAGGAGCAAAAGTAGAGGGAAAGTGGTGAATGGGGGTGCTGGAGGTGGTGGTCCATCCATGTCAGCAGTGGTTCATGGAAGGTGTAAGGGAAGTAGCATGGTAGAGCAGCAGCCACACCCTTAGGAAGCAGCAGCACCCTCTGTTGAAGTTCAAGCTGCTTATGAACTAGCATCACTATGCACTCTTATCGGCTGCAGAAATTTTCTTGTATGTGCTGCGGTTTATTAGCTGCATTTTCACCCCACCATTCCTCCTTGTACACCCATTTCCACCACAGCATAATATGTCACTTCTACATTCTGTTTTGATTACTTACTTTACCCATGGCTGCTACAGTGATTTACCTTGATTGTCCATGATGTTTGCTATTTCCTCAGGGCATACCAACTCCCTTGTATTTAATTTGCTGACTTTTAGCCAGCCCAGTGAATTGAGGGTTGAGGTGCAGGATGCCACACCAGTGACCTGGGTTTGGGAGTGGACTCGGGTCATCAGGGTCAGCTGGGGAGGAGTATCATCGAGTGTCCAATGGACTGCTCTCCTCTCCTGGGGTGGGAGAAGCTCCTTGAAGCTGTAGTGGCTCCCAGTGACTACCTGGGAGCACAGCAGCTTGCAAGGACACACAGGGTATGGGGCCATCAGTGAGCATCATACACATGAGTGCAGGAATGTGCCCATCACGAGCAGACACCATTGCATGTCTGTGACCTCGGGACAAAAAAAAAAATTGCTGACTTTTGACTTGTATTTTTGTATACTGTATCGTACTTGTAACATGTTTCTCCCTTTACCCCTTCCCTGGGTCACACCTGAAAACAAACCCTGGCTCAGTGTGCCTTTCCCAGTTAGCAACTTTTTAAATAAATAAATAAAACACCAGAAGCACCCACACACTACACAGCAGGGATTATTTAAGGTACTAGGGATTAGGGAATCATGCACATCACTTAAAACACTTTACAATGTTACACGAGGTCCCTGTACCCTTATTGGTACGCTCAGAGGTACACTGTAGACAGCTAGTGTTTAGGCATATGTTATACTAACATATAGGGCTAAGGGCATCTACTGTATAAGAGTAGATGTCAGGATGTGTATGCATATTATTGTAATACACTTTGCTTGCTAATACATATATATTCTTCTATGTATTTTCTGTGTATTTCTTACTTATAAGATGCCAGGACACCTGTGTCCTTGGAATAATTATGATACATAAGTTGGCATTGCCACCTTTCAGTGATTTGTACTACTACACTGAGTTATGTAAGACTCTGTATAAGAACTCTTTTGTTTCACAAACTGATGACTACTACAAAATTATATAACGTTATCTTGGACCGTGGAGCCTCCTCTAATTTAGCCAATAGGGCTCATCTCTGTAACTAGAAATGTTTCTATCTTACAGTAATCATAGTAATTGTCATAGGTATATAATGTGATGCACTAAGTCTTGTACCTCGGAGATCCCAAGAGACACAAAGAAACCTTGAGGTATTGGGAATGCTTAGCACTGGCTCCAAGTTCGTACTGGTAAGAACTGCTTAGGGCAACTGTGATTTTATCCTTTTTGGTAGTAATAAACAAGTTTATTACTCTAATGCAACGTGTCTGTAATTACTTGCATTCCCAATATTGCCAAGAACCTGAAAGTGAGGTTTAGACCTCCTGACAACACAGACAGGAGAAGAACAACAGAAAGTTTGTTTGTCTTTTTTGGGGGGGTTAACAAGTCAATACACAAGAAAGATTTAAGGTTAGAACTTGGGGGGGTGCACCCACACAAGACAGCACAAGACTTCACAGGACTTTACTCTGAAACAAATACACCTGAATTTTTTTTTTCGTTTCAACACAAAACAAATCTCAAGTGGGACTATTGGGACTAGGGACACACACACACACACACACACACACACACACACACACACACACACACACACACACACACACATATACACACACATATGGGGCAATTACACAACACTTTAGTCAAACAACACAAGGTATTTTTTGTGTGTGTTTTTTATGAAAAACGGCGCACAACAGGGATTTCTAGGGGTCAGACTCAGACACACACAAGATACTACATGCACACGAAATAAAGCTACAGTTTATGCAACAGAAACAGTACTTGAACTAAGTACTGTATATTCCGAAACAATCCAGTAAAACAAATCTCACTTTTCTACACAACTAAACTAACAATGCACAGAAAACAAGAAAACAAATACAAAACCACTAAGTAAAAAACAGCACTGCTAAGAGACAGCTGCAAGGCAAGCCTGCCTTTTGCTGCTTCAGGATTGGAGCTACAGAAACATCCCACCCCAAAAGCACACTACGCACTGTCTGTAATACATGAACTGAAAGTACTAAATTAGGAAAATGACCAAGCAATCAATAAATGGTTGATGATCCATAGGCACAAGGCACAGCATACCCTTAATAGAGTGATTCTGGACAACAAACTTTGCAGTTTGATGAGTTTTAAAAGGTTTTCCTGGACACAGCCCTGAGAACAGAACTGAATCCAGCTCTCACCTTCACACACTGCACTGAAGTCAGCCTCTGCATTGAAAAAGAACCCATGTGACCTCCTATCCCATAAATCCTCTCAAACTTTACCTCAGAGCCATTATTCCTAGGCGAAGTTAGACGAAAGTTGCCATTTTCCGCATTCACAAATTCCGCCTTTTAGGTGGAGTGAGACTTTGCCTTGGGGATTTTCCACATTCAAAAATTCCACCTTTTAGGAGACTTCACCTTGTAGATTAACTTAGCAAATTCCAAAAAATTTATGAAATAATCCGTGAAGCGAAGTTTTCCAAATTTGCCTATCACTAATTACATGTAACAGTGTCTCTATTTCCATTTACCATTAAAAGGGGAGTATAAAATAGTGATACAAATTAAGCTCTAGTCTCCATGACTGCAAAAAAGTAAATTGCAGAAGTGGACTGCAGATCTGTCATTGATGGCTTGCCTGGGTGTGTTTTTATCACTCCAGATATAGCTACCCAGTATGGTTACCAAAAAGCAGATATCCGGAGAGAACTTACAGAAAGTTCCTTCTGGGGACTACAAAGATGTTGACAGGCTAAATATAAAAAGGGGAGTATTGGCACACAAAAGTGGCAGTCAGGTACATCAGCAGTGGGAGGAAGCTAAAAAAGTTAATAAAGGCCACAAGACAATTGGGTAGGGATCCAAGTTCTGTATTCAATACAGAATAAATCTGAAGCAGGCCCAAGCTGATACATCACCTGTTTGGGAAGAGAATGGAAACCCACAAGACCTACATCCCCAAACATGACATCTACATCTGCTGGTCCACTGACACATGGCCAATGGCTGTATACGTCAATCTTTCATACCGAGATGTTTGGGACAGCAGGTGCTCACATTCCTTCAGAACTGGGGGGGGGGCTCAGTGTCTCTCCAGTGTTATAAGATAATTTATTTAGTGGCAGAAAATGGACCACTGACCTACTTTAGTGCATAAGCGAAAAACTGCTACCGTGTAGGGCCAGTCTCAAGAGGGCTGGGGGAAATCACAGGCTTTGGGTATTGGAAAGAGAGTCTGAGAAATGTCCAAGAACCTACTCCAGAACTGATCAGAAGCCAGACAGGCCCACAAGACGTGTGTGTGAGTGAGGCTAGGGGGTGAGAGGCACCTGAAGCAATCACTGTGGTCCAAAAGACCCATCCTGTAGAAAGCTCACAGGATCATATATGCCCTATGATGTATTTTGTCCTGCAGATGTTTTGCTTATAATTCTCAGTTTTCTTTGTAGACATATGCCCACATATGATACCATTCCTCTGCCGAGATGGAGATACCCAGGTCTCCCTCCAATTTGTCACAGGGTCCAGCTGTGGAATGGGACTGTCAATTAAATTGAACAACTGACTCAGCATATGCAAGGGTGTGGAGGCAGACATCTACCTAGCAGGGCCCAGTAGGCAGAAGAACATGGTCTGGGAAATTACTGCACAGAGCAGGGCTTGTAATTGCAAATAGCTCCATAAATGTGTACAATGTAAAGCACACTGGTCCTGTAATGCATCAAAGGAGTGAAGAACTCCTGTAGACTTATTGTACAGGTCACCTAGGATCTGGACTCCAGATTACTGCCAGATTCCCAATTGTGGTGTTGCTGATGTATGGTAGGAAGATTGATTCTGCCAGATAGGACAAAAATGTGAAGACTTATCATCTTCTCCCCACCAGGTTAAAAAAATGTTCCCATACCAAACTGGTAAATCAAGTGAAAGGGGAAACATTTCTACCTCCTAAAGGTGCCACCTGGGCAGAATCAGAGCCACAGGGCTGTGCAAATGTCCTTGTTGAATATCCAGAGGGTTGCAGCTCAGCAAAGGGATTCCCAGATTCGTCTGGTAGGAAGTGAATGCTTGTTTCATAACCATATTCTTGTGGAGGAAATGTACATCATGCTTGTTTCATAACCATATTTTTATGGAGGAAACATTTCCCACATTTTCAACTCTTCCCTCACCTCCGGAATAGTACCTCAGATATGGAAGGTGGCTAAGGTTGTCCCGGTGTTTAAGCACGGGGACCCCAAGGATTAAATAACTACCGCCCCATCACTATACTCCCCGCTATCAGCAAGGTACTTGAGAAAGCGGTAGCTGGCCTAATCTCCCACTACCTGCAGGAGTATGCAGTTCTCTTTCCTGCTCAGCATGGCTTCAGGAAGGGGCACAGTACCTCCACCGCTCTCGCCACGGTCACCTCCCTGGTCAGAGCTGCCACTGACGCAGGAAAACTGACTGGGGCCATCTTTGTCGACCTCTCAAAGGCCTTTGACCGAGTTGACCATAATCTCCTTCTCTCCACCCTACTTGGGCAAAGCTTCTCCCCCCGAGCACTTGAATGGTTCACCAGCTACCTTGAGGGGAGACAATACTCCTGTTTTAACCGTGCCCTCTTGGGCCTCTCCCCAGTTAAATGTGGAGTACCCCAAGGATCTGTTCTCGGGCCCATTCTGTTCTCCCTCTATGTAAACGAACTCCCCTCAGTCACAACCTTCGGATCTACCACTCTATATGTGGATGATCTTGTATTACTATCTAGCGCCCGGAACTCCGCTACCATCAACTCCCAGCTCAGTTTGGATTTTGGGCAGATCCAAGGCTGGCTCTTGGGACGTAAGCTTACCGTTAATCTTGACAAAACACACGCCATGGTATTTGGGTCGGCAGCAAAAATTGCTTCGTGCCCCTCCCCCCTCACCATATTTGGGGAGAACGGCTATCCCCTGCCTGTCTTGAACTCCGCCAGGTATCTAGAAGTGACCCTTGACCCCCAGCTTGACTTCATTGAGCATATCCAAAACATTTGCAAGGCGTCAAACTGTAAGCTTGGCCTAGCCTATAGGGCCAAGGACTGCCTCACTCCTGCCGCTCGGCTCGCCATAGCCAGGGGGATCCTCCTACCTACGCTCTGTTATGGGGTTGTTGGGTTCGCGCCTGTCCCAAAGGCCTCCCTAGCAAAATGGGACACAACATATAACAATGTCTGCCGCTTTGCCCTCTCGGCTCATCGCCTTATGCATCGGTGTGCCCTCTAAGCCCGCCTGGAGTGGCTTCCCTGACAAACACCGAAGTTTTGTTTTTGTAGCATGGTAGACAGCATTGTCCGTACTGCTTGCCCCCTGCACTTGCCCTCCCCTTACTACCCTGCACTCCGGCCTATCAGCTTAGGCCTAGCTCGGCTACCGCCTGCAAAGTCCCCAGGACCCGCTCCCTCGCTGGGGATCGGGTCTTCTCTGTCTTTACCCCCAGATTTTGGAACCCACTGGATTCAAGATATTCCCCAATAATTTCCTTCAGCAGTGATTCCAGTAACTTTCCCACCACCGATGTCAGGATAACTATTTTACAACTGCCAGCCTCCTTCCTGCTACCAGTTTTGTGAAGTGGGACTACAACTGCCCTCCCCCAGTCCTCCGGAACCACTCCCATTTCCAGTAAGCTGCTTAACAGCACTGTTAGAGGTGCAGCCAGTACTTCCCTGAGTTCACTCAATAACCTTGGATGCAATTTGTCTGGCCCCATTGCTTTGTCCATTCTCAGATTAGCAATTCCCTTCAGGACTCTTTCCTCCATACAAGGACTAGTATCCACCTCTCGCACTCCAAAGCTCCTGCTACTTTTTTGTGGCTTCTTCCCTTCTTCTTTCTCTATGAATACTGAATGAAAGTATTTGTTCAGGATATCTACCTTTTCTTTGTCCCCTTCTCTTTTTAACTTTATCTAACTCCTCCCGCTGTGTTGGAGGACTATAGATCACGCCAGTGCAAATAGTGGCTCTGTTCCCTCTCTCCAGGGTAACTCACAGCACCTCTGCCCCCCATTTTCCCTGTATCTCCATTGCCTTTATGCTTTCCCTCACATAAAGCACCACAATCCCTCCTTTCCTTACCACTCTATCCTTTCTGAACAGAGCATGGTCTGGAATGGCCATGTCCCAGTCATGGTTTTTGATGCACCATGATTCGGTAATGGTTACAATATCCAAGTCACCCTCTGCTATGATGACCTCTATGGCCAGAATCTTTTTTCCTAGACTTCTGATATTCACACATATGGCCTTTAAGATGTTATCATCACTCTGCTTGTTAACCTTCTTTTTTCCTTTTTGCTCTACATTCTTCATCCTTCTCCCTTTAATGCTTTCATTCCCATCCCCCTTCATTTCTACTATCCTGCTTCCTTTATTAGTTTGCACCTGGGGAGGGGGGAATCTCCCCTTGGTTCTCCCTACTCTCTACTTCAGCCAGTGGGGAGGAAGTTTATACCTCCCCAATTCCTTAAAACACCACCCTCTGTTTGTTTAAATGTTCATTTAAGTAACATTCAAAGCATCCAATGAGGAATGCAGTTCCCCTCTCAGATGGATACTGGACTTCACCCCCAGTGTGGGCCCTTATCCCTCCAGGTGGGTCCCCAGTTTGCAGTGTAGATGAACCCCTCATCTCTGCACCATTCCTTCAGCTATGAGTTGAAGCTCCTGGTGCAGAGAACACTCTCCTTCCCCCAATTGTAGGCAAGCATTACCTCAGTGAAAGC
This sequence comes from Neoceratodus forsteri, assembly GCA_016271365.2. Taxonomy (NCBI): domain Eukaryota; kingdom Metazoa; phylum Chordata; order Ceratodontiformes; family Ceratodontidae; genus Neoceratodus; species Neoceratodus forsteri. The sequence continues at coordinate 1,292,440,857 of CM028130.1, forward strand.
CACTGAGTGCACTGCCTGCCTAAATCCCCCTCAGCTCCCTAAACTCCCCCTGCACTATCCCAGCTTCATCCTTAGCCAGGTCATCAAACCCCAGGCAGACAATGACGTCCAGCTCTCCCTCCTGTCCTGCCACCCTAGCAAGCCTCAGTATCCACCTCCCATCCCTCTGAGCTGTGGGGTTGTGTAGGAACCTAAACTCCTTCTCCCCCTCCTTTCCCATTCCCAAACCTATTCCCTTCATAAATGAGTTCCCAAACAGGAGTTGCTTCCTCTTCCTCTGGGATCCTCTACCACCTTCCTTGGGGTTTCTACTATAGAGGACCTCCACATCCTCCCTGGTCACTACCAAGGATACCTCCTCCCAAAAGTCCTGCTCCACAACAGCAATATAGCAATTACACAGTGGTACAGATTAAGGAATGTGCCTCTGATCCACCAACCCCTCCTTTTCCTGAGCCCACCACTGTCAAGCCATTCCTCCTCCCTGGCATCATCTGAGGTAACAGTGGCAGACTTTGTAGCCCCTGGGTGGGGGAAGAGGTCCCCTGAATCCTAGCCAGCTAAGCTTGGAGTCTATCAACCTCCTCCCTCAACCCAGAAAGGTGCACTTGGATGGGGTGGCACCACAGTCTCTAGGAGATCTGTCTGAAAACTGCTACCCCAGTCACTCCACCACTCCCAGCATTCCCACTTTCTACTCTCCCTCTGTTACCTGGAAATACTTTTGTACCCTTACCCCTGAAAGAGTGTTTCTAGTTTTCCCCTTTTTTATTTGATATGCCCCTTTGCACCTTTACCCTAGATATGGTTTTTCCCTTCTAACCCTCTAAACAAGTAGTTCTCTCTCATCTAAAGAATTTTCCTCCTTCCTTTACCTCTCAACTTTCTCTCTTTTTTCTACTGTAGTAGCAGCACTTTCACCTTTCCGTAACCTTTTTTCCCTGACCCTAGATAGGTTGCTATTAGCGATCCATCATACCCTGTTCAACTCTGTTTATACGCCTACCTTATATAGGGTGTTGCTCCTGTTCACAGTTTTGGCCTACCACTGACCTTCTGCCCCTCCCAGCAGTGAATGTTACACAGTACTGAACAGGTCCCTTATCTTAGTTGACTGGCACAGTCACCCACTTCCCTGCTTCCTCCTGCAGAGTACTTTCATGTTCCAGAAAATGATTTTAAGGCTGTCATAATATGCTAGTGTGTACCCCAAGGAGTATTGAAAGAGTGCAGCCCCCTCTATGGGACCCCTTCCCCCCAGAATTCCACACACCAGTTCCACCAAGAAACAACATATAAGCCAGAAGTATAACACAAACATCAGTGTGAAGAAAACAGAGCATTAGTGATATGATTCCCTTATATATGAGCCCTGAAAAAGTAAATGCAGAAGAATGAAACTTTACCAACGGTTATAAAACAAAAACACTGTACAGGATAACTGTCCTGAAAGCAAAATTATTACTTGTTAAGTAGAGAATTCCCAATTGGCTGAGTATGGCCTGACACTTCCACAACCAGGAAGCAATTAAGTGTAATGCTCACATGGAACCTGGCTGTGACAGAGAGCATGAGATGTTCTAGCCATCCCACAAACCCACCCCATTTGTTATTAAATATGGTAGAATAACATAACTGGCAGCCCTTTCACAGAAACAACAACAGAATTATGGAAGCAAACCTCTTGAAAATTTGACTTCATGCATAAAGTAACAGCCCATAATAACTGCCAAAATTTCAGAAACAGCCAGTCCCACACAACATTATGAACTATGGAAGGAAAATGTATAAGATGGCCTTTGTCTAGTAACATATTGTAGCATTTAAATCTAGTAGTAATATTTAATAGTTTCTAAGGAAAAGAAATCTGTAAAGTCCAACTGCCAAGAATCTATTCAAAGCATAGTTCTTGTGCTGGATCTGTGTCTCCCAATGTTGATGGCACTCTTGGTGCTGCAAAGAAGGAAATATAAAAGCAACCCCATGGGCCAAATATTTCAGTTCAGAGAAATGGAGGTCTTTCAAATAAATTTGGTACCTGATATACGAGGTCTCAAAAGTTATACTGTTGTGATCCAGTGATGTTGACCTTTTTTGTAAAACAGGGCCAATCCAGCCACTGGCTGCAGGTCAAAATGGGGCTGTAATGTCCTCCGATAGTGCAGTAAGTTTTCATGCTATGGCTAAACATACAGCAGCATAATCAAGAAGACAAACATTACATTTTAATCAAATAAAAATATGTTGTGGAGGGGTCACTGAAACTACAGTCTTTGGGCTTGCCAAACAGTCTTCCTGTCCCAAGTCCCCACTTCCCTGCAAGGAAACAGTATTCATCCCTGGCTGCCTAGCACATAACCGTGGATAGGTACTACAACTATAGTTTAAAGTCATTCCCCATGAATGCTGCTCCAACTTGGTTCATTAAAAGTTCACTTCACATCTTAATTCCACTCATCAGTGCCCCATCAACTCAATGTCGACTCATGTTTTTTCCCTTCCTTTACAAGGTAGCCTTAGTCTTGAACATTTTGAAAATGTCTTCACTGAATCCAAATGTTTTTACTAACCACGGTCCAGCTGCCCGGCTGCCATTTATTTCCAAGGTGTTAGAAAAAGTAGTAGCCCATCAATTAACCAATTATCTCACTTCAAATCAATGTCTACCTAAATTCCAGTCTGTCTTCTGAAGTGCACATAGCACTGAAACAACTCTTTTATGAGTGTCAAATGACATTCTGTTATTGATCAATAAAGGTATCACCATTGTTCTGTTGTGGTTAAACATTGTATTTGTCTTCAACATCATCAACCACCACATACTGTTCACGTACTAGGAGGCAGTATGGTGTAGTGGCTAAGGGCACTGTGATGTAAACCTGGAGATCTGGGTTTGAATCACATCAGTCCCACTTGCATACTGTGTGACCCTGAACAAGTCATTTAACTTCCTTGTGCTCCCAGGCTGCACCTGGAAACAAGCTCCGACTTTGTGCGCCTTTCCTTGTTAAACAATTACCCCTTTCCCTTTCCCACTACCTGAAATCCATCTTTGACATTACTAATATGATCTTGAGCTGGCTTCATTCATACCTCACTGGGAGAGCTCAAACTATCAACTTTAACTCCTTTGTATCCTTTACCAAACCAGTAACAGTCAGCATTCCACAAGGCTCTATTTCTGGGCCTCTCTTTTTGTGCTAAACATGGCACTGCTGGCAAACATTATTACAGCTCAAGACCTGCCCTACTACAGTCATGCCAGTGACACCCAGATCTATGCTCCAGTTACCAAAACATTATAAGATACTCTAACTCAGATGTCTCTCTGCCTTGCCAATGTCAAATCTTGGATGACAGCTATCTGCATTTAAAAGGACACTGTCAACTTCCTTAGGTCTCAAAGTGTCCCTAGTTTAAAAAACACATTTTATGATTGCCAACATTCTGTAAAGATTGCTGATGTTGCCGGTAGTTTGACTCTGATTCTTTTTTTCTTTAAAAAAGTGAAAAAGAGACTGCTCACCATACTGGTGTTACCACACCAAAATATGTTGGTTTACATTCCTCGATCAACTCCAACTGCATCTTTTCTGGATTTGGGAACACCCACAGCACAGTCTAGCTACTCATGATGTAGTGGGAGTTTAGGAGACTATTGCATCATGAGTGACTGCACGATTCAGAAGTGTTTCTAATGTTCAGGAAGTAGTCAGTAAGAACAGATACAGGATTGTAAACAAAACAAGATTGTTTATAAATACACATTGGCATGCATTTCAGTTCTACTAAACAAGGAGACAGACAAAACAAACCTCAACATCAATGAATTGTAGGGAAGGTAAACAATCATAAAATGTAGGTTTTTAACTAGAAATAATATGATGAAAAACAGGTTGACAGTGTCCCCATTAAATGTCAACAAAACTGGACTTCTTGTATGTAACACCAGAGTTAGGACAAAACATGTCAGTCTGTCCAACCTAGGTATGCACTATGGCTCCTCTTTTATTTATCCATCCACAGCAGCCCGGAATCTTGCAGTTTTTTTTTTTACCAAACTCTTCATTTAGAATCCACGATAGCTGAATAGTCAGTTTTGCCTTTTACCACCTATGTACCATCACTAATACCTGTTTGTACTTAAGTTCTAAAACTGCTGTTACTTTTGACCATTTTTTAATCTTATAAAAAAAGGTATGGAAAAATCAATCCTACATCCTGATTGATCCACATTAGAAGTGTCTAATGTATCGCTATAAACAAGTGCTGCCAGCCTGGACACAGGATCTAAGAGAAATCCTTGAGTCACCAACTTACAATCTAAAGCAAAATAACTGCCACCATTTATTCTCCCACCTAGCTCAGAAGAACTATGTCATTGCTCGACTTCCACACACAACAGCTGCACCATTCCATCTGCCAGAACACAGTACTCAAAATAAATGAAATCAAACCTTAATTCCCTCTTTTTGTCAATTTATTTTGCATGATATCTGTTTTATTCTCTGCTGAGATATGTTTTTGGCCTGCCACCTCCAGTCTGCCATGCACTATTACACTGGTCTCTGACCACCCTACTGCCTACCCTCCAGCAGTGCTCACATGCTGCCCTTGGGAGAAACAGACAGCTCCATTAGAAATAACCGATGTTGAAGAAAAGTAGGTAGCTTTTTTATAGTATCTGCTTTCTTTCAGGTTGTGGCACTGCTACACATCTTGCAGCTTTCCTCATGTGTGCCTGCTTGGTTGCTTTCCCACTCACACCATTCAGACAGAACTGGTTTAAAAAAATGTGAGACACTCAAAAGAATTGCTTAAAATGCCTATAAACACATTTCTATGATTTTAGCAGCACATTACTAAACTAGTGCCTAGTGTTTGTCTGTGTGTGTGTGGGGGTGGAGGGATGGGGTTGAGAGGACCATGACAACCACAGTTCAGCTATGGAGGCCACAAGAGGACAAATGTTCTGAGCAAAAACCAAAAGCATCATGGTAATGCAGGCAGAGTAACTATTTGACTATATAAAACTTACAAGATATTACAGTTTTATATGAAAATAAAAAAAAAAATTCCTACATGTACAATACAGTGCCCCATTTTATAAGCACAATAACATGCTCCAAGAAAGTGAACTGAACAGTTCTAATGCATGGCTAGTAGGTAAATGCACCTGGCCTGCTACCTCATGCCTTACTATGCCACTGGCCAAGCATTAAAAACTGTCTAATGCATACCCCGTTGTGTCTTATTGCTTACTCCTTCTGACTTGAGTACTGTAACTCCCTTCTATCTGAACTCCGAATGCGAGCACTTCAGCTTCCCCAAACTGCAGCAGCTCAAGTCCTCTCTGGTGCTAGGATGTTCAATCATGCTTTTCCATTCCTTGCCAAACTTCTTTGTCTTTCAACTGAACACAGAACTGACTATAAAACACTATTGCTCATTTTCAAATGTTGAAATAGACTTGTTCCTTTATAACTATCCGATATGCTTCATCACCATCATCCATCCTGTCGACTGGGCCCACTGACTTTGTTTTAATGATGCATATTCTGATAATGCTCCTACCACTGGACTGGCTACTTTTGCTGATCCTGCCCTTTTTGATCCATGGCCCACATCTTTTGAATTGCCTAACTCTGGAAATTTGGGCCTGTGATGATCTAGAACTATTTAAAAGCAAACTAAATCCTCATTTGTTCTGACTAGGCTTTTAACCCTTCTTGATCAATATGTATATTGATTTTGTTTAACTGAATGTAAAGTGTCTCTAACTTTTTAAAGGGGCCTTAAAAATTGCATTTATTATTATTAGCTTCAAAAACACCTTCACACTCAAAGGTTGTGATATGGTCCCTGTGGACAGCAATATAAATAGCAAGCCACTAAAAATCTCAAGTGAGGACACTGCAAAAAGTCTTAAGAAGATTAAAAGGAATACCTCATTAAGTCCAGACAACATTCCTGTACAGTTAATAAATATGTTATTTGCAGATGTTATTTATCCTCTAACATATATATTCAATTTGTCACTGGAAACAGGTGCAGTGCCTCAGGATTCATTAAATGCTATAGACAGCCCAATTTTTATGGCTGTGTGGGTGGAGTGCCGCAGTCACTATGCAATCACTACTATTTCTTATTAGCACCATGGAAACACGTGATGAGACTGCTGTCTGTTGTGCTTCCACAGTGCTGCAGCACAGTTCCAGTGGTTGTGTTTATGCAGCACTTCCCCTCCGCTGGCCACATAAACACTGTCACTTTGGGAGCACTTCTTTTTCTTCCACAACTGCGGAAGTGGCAGCCACTGTGCATAAGACAGCAGTGCCAAACAGACTGCACATGCATGAGTATTGCCCATGTGAGGTTTTTCCATCACCGCCATCTTTTACACAGCATTCTCTGGCAGTGGTGCTAATAAAAGCTTGCTGCAGCTGTATCGACTCTGACCAGAGTTTGTTATAAAGGGAGCTTAAACTAAGACAAAAAGCTACATCCCTATTAGTCTAACCTCTCTACAGAGCAAAACCTTGGAGGTATAATTAAGGACCAAATAAAGGGTTTTCTGAAAGACAATGATTTGGATGACATCATACAGCATGGCTTCAAAATGGTTGTTCAAAGTGTGACAAAACCTATATTTTATGAAAATGTTAGTAAACACATTTATAATGGAAACCATTTGATGTAATCTTTCTTAGTTTTTCAAAGACTTTTGACCTGGTTTCCCACTCAGAAATTATAAACATAATGTGCAAAAATGGGTTTTCAAAAACAGTTTGATAACTGGATCCAAAATTGGTTATGTGACAGAAAGCAAAATGTAAGAATCAAGGGAAAGGAATCCAAACTGGTGGCCATCACCAATGGTGTTCCGTAGGGGTCTGTTCTGGGTCAAATTGTTTTTCAGATTTTCATATCTGATATAAAGCAGGTATAAATGGTCGGCATAAGAAATTTGCAGATGATATTAAAATCAATAACATAGTACATGCTGATGAATCTCACCTGAAACTTCAAAATGGTCTTAGCACTGGCTGAATGGACTTCAAAATGGGGTATGAAACTAAATAATGAAAAATGTAAGATTATGCATTTTGGGCAAGGTAGTAAGGAATATACCTATTGCTTAAATGAAGCTAAAATTACAGTAGCAGAATGTAAGAGAGACTTGGGGGTTACTGTAAGAAACAGTATGAGATGTTCTGACCATTGTGTTAAAATACTGTGGCAAATAAAACTAATAAACTATTGAAATGCACAGAATGCAAGTTTATCTTAAGAAATGCAGTTGTATTGGTCCTTTTTATAGCAACCAAAAAGATCAGTCTAAAACTGAACAAATCCAGACAAGTTCCATTAAGTTGATAGGAGGGGTTAATCATTTAGATTATATGGATAGATTAAAATCAACTGGCTTTATGGACCTTGAAATTCATCAAAGAAAGGGTGACTTACTGTTAACATACAACATCATGAGAGATGATCAGCTAAGGAATCATCAGGGAACTGAACTCAGAAATATTCAAATTATCACCAGGGGCCACTCAGCCCAAATAAGACTTGGGAAACTTAAACTGCTCCAGAGTAAATGTGTTTATACCCAGAGAATAGGTGGTCCGTGAAATAGTTTTCTGCAGTATGTTCTTGAGAGCAGAACTATTAATATCTTTAAAAAAGAATCAATGAAATTATTTATAAGAGAAATCTGCCAAGCTATTACCACTAAGCAGTGGTGGTGGGGTAGTCTTGTTTGGTTATTTTGGCCTACTTCTACTCCTATATCTGCAGTAAATCAGAGAGTCAGAAATTAGAGAGGGGTAAATGCCTTAATGTCAGCAGTTAACAGTGACTATTACTGTAGCTCCCACCAGGTTGTGGTGGTCACTGCATATTGTTACAAGACCAGAAACATTAATGTAGTGCAGATTCATGATGTCACTTGCCACATGTAAGCTACGGTAATTAAATATTTACTGCTTACCTCAAGGCTCACTCCTATCTTCTGTAGCCTGCTTTACCATTTGCTAACTACTGCACTGCAAGCTGAAGTAATTCAGATGAATTCTCAAATATGAATCGAATTTGTAGGCCCCAGTTTGAAGTGGAATCTAAGTAGCCACTAACCCAGTTCTCTCACCCTTACTTCTAAGCCATATGTCTCTGTCTCTCTGTTGGTGCCCACCTCCCATGTTCTGGAAGGTCAAGACTCCTGAGCACCCTCTAGGACCTCTTTTGCAATGGCCATCGCCACATCTCTTTGGTGGGCTGCCAGTGTTTCTATTACGCTTGAAACTGTACAGCTACCCAAGGTGGAGGCTCCTGCTCTCTCTTCCAGTTACTGCTGCTCTAAACATGTACAACTGGGCTACTAATTCTCACTCTCAACTGTACCAGAGTAATAGCACTCAGCCACCTGCAGGGGAAATCATGAACTAAATCACAGCTTATAATTAATTTGAGGGGAACAACATATGTTTTAGAACTGGCTATGTTTTAGTGAGATTTGGTTTTTATGAACCTGCTCTGCATGTACTTAATTATAAGTTGATAATTTAAATAGAAAAAAATAAACTTAAAAAAAAAAATATCAGCAACATGGTGTCAATCTGTTCCTCTGGAGGAACAGATAGTTACTGCAACAGCTAAAAAGAGTGCACAGCTATTGTCAGTGTTCTTATTTCCATACTTGCTTGTATTCCTTGTAATACAGTATATAGTATGTGACTTTGAAGGAAGGTCTGGAACAGCTGCTACAGCTGTGTGAATCACAGCTCAGTGGTAAGAGTACTACCATGAAATGCTAGGGTCGTAGGTTCAATTCCTACTAGTTCACATATTCCCTTTCTCACTGTAATTCATGATCTAAACATGCCTTGCTGTAGCCTCTTAAAACCTGCACTGAGTGGAGCTGATTGGCTATTGTTGCAATATAGTGTTTATGATGTTGCTACTAACAGATTACTCCTAAAAGTAAGACTCATACCTTAGTGGGACTATCTTATATAAATACTTTGAAATGCATAAAAGATGAATAAATTAAGCCAAGCAGTATTTATATTCTAACTCAATCTCACCTCTGGTGTTAATGCATTGTTATCTGAGGTTTGGCTGGATAACAGTACATGGGTAAAACCTTCTTCTTTCCTGACCACAATGTCTCTAAATCGACAGTTGCTTTCATTCTGACGAACACTGTATCTCAGACGTTTGTCAAACACATAGTCTTTGTCACCATGCAGTTTTCTTTTCACAGAATGATGCAGGCTAATTCCTCCATTAGCAATGGGAGAACCTGTTGCAAGTAAGAAATATAATTAAAACACAGACTTTTGAACTATGTCATGAATCAAAGAAAAAAAATGCAGTCCTAAATACTGAGGAATTTTGCCTTTATGAAGGATGCATGATTTCCTATTTAAGCAATATAACTGAAACACATCAGCAAATGACATTTTCTGAATTTTTGCTTTCAATTCTAAAAATGGTGATGTTCTCTAAGAAGCATACTTCAAATAGTTTGCCTTGAGAAAAAATTAAAATAAACTCATACTCACCTGTATTTTCCTTACTGTGAATTCCTCTGTATTTCTGTGCATCCCTGTACATTTAAAGTCCTGAGGGTGGGCAGTATCCTGTCCCTGAAAGGGGAATATACGAAAGGACATCTTCATGAGCCACAGATGACTGCTTGTGTGATTAGTTTCTCTGGCAACAGGATGGCTGATATTGAAAACAGGTCATTTCCTGTACATTACAGGACTTTCTAGCTTCTGCCATCATCATCTGTCTGCTTTTGGTGCTGTTCTGGTGGTTCATGTACATTAACTATACTGAATTGTCTGACCATATTTTGATGGCTTTGGTTTTTCACTTGATCTTGAAAGAAGAGAAGAGCAAACAAGATGGACCCATTCTCTCATCAATTTATGAAAAGCTTGCTTCCACTGAGAAACCATGCTCCATAAATTGCTTTTCTTAGAGCCACTGCCCAAACCTGTCAAGCTCACATTTGTAATAATAACTACAGTATTTCTTTCAGTGGGTGTAACAGCATCCCTACCTTGAGATGGATCTGTTCAGCCATCAGTGCAGTGTTAAGACAACATTCTTTGTGAGGAAATATTTCTAATAGTTTTGAAACTGTTGTGAAGACTTTTGTAGAAGAGCAGCAATCAGAGAACACAGTCTAACATAGCTAATCTTAAACCTGGGTCCCAAAGGTACTGTCAAGCTGTGATTGCTGGGAATGAAATCAGGAGTTGATATACTAATATGAGACTGTCCTTCCTATCTGGTATCATGGAAAACCATGTCCAAGTCCATATGGAATATCACTCCTAGGTCCAGGGATTAAATGGCACATGGGAAGTATTCTCCACATTTATGATCTGGTCAGGAATATTGAGAAAATATACTGTCTTCAACACTGCACATTATATTTCATCCAGGGAAGGAGTTCATATTAGAAAGATCTTCAAGGGATCCGTAAGCATGCTAACTTTCTTCTGGACTACTGAGACAAATACCATTACTTTGATAAAAAAATCTAAGAACCTGAAACCAAACCAAAGGGTGAGACTTCTACCGACAGTCTTGATAAGCTATTGAAAATATGAGGACTTCCCGGTGAATGATTGAAATCTAGAGACAAGAACTTTGTCACAACCAAATGGCATCATATAGTCTCCTGGAGATATTTCTCTCATTAAAAACTGCAGAAACTCTACCTTGAAGTGAAGAACTCGGACACATTGTTTGTGTCTTTTAAGATTGAGGATGGCAAATTACTTTTGCAGTTGCTTGGTAGCAATGAAGTATGGGGAGTCATGTCCATCCTCTCCTGTCACAGATGGACTGTATCAACAGCACCAACATCTAGGATATGTTCAAGAGTTTGAATGACTGTGAGATGTTGCACTGGATTCTTGGGAATCAAAGGAGGAAGAATCATAATATACAATGTTCTTTTCTATTGTGTATTTCACACAAAAAAATATCATAGACCACTGCACTGGTCTAGCATAATAATGATGAATGGTTAATAAACCAAGAGTTAACAGAAAGTGTTGGTTGGCTAAAAGTTGAAGGCATGGGAGGAGAGACGAGAAAAGTTTGAGATGAGATTTAATAAAGGAGAGTCTGAGAAAAAGTGAAAGTTAGTTCAAGAGAATGAAGACAGCTGTGAAAAAGGCTTGCAGATGAGGAGGCAGGATACAGCATTCTGAAGAGATTGACGTCCTGACAGGTAAGATTTACAGCACATGTAGTAGACTAGAAAAAAGAGAGTTGCAGTAATCAAAGTGATAGGTCTGAAGAACATGGTTAAGGATCTCAGCAGAAGAAGAATTAAGACAGTAATGGATATGGCAGTTGCTACAGCAGTGATAATATTGACTTACAAACACAGAAGACATAAGAAAAAAGGAGAGTTTGGAGCCAAGGAAACACTAAGCTTCCAAACAGAGAAGGCAAAAGTGAGATTAGAGTTCAGGATGTATATGGAGGAGGCAGAGGTGAAATTAAAAGAGCTCTTCTTGCAAAGAGAAAGACGTTATCTTAGACAAGCTAAGCTTCAAGAAATTTAATTGAAGCGGTCAAGGCAAGACGATAAAAAGTGAAGGGAGGCATCTGGAAAAGCATCAGAGGAGATGCAGAGCTAGGAGTTGTACATACAAAAGCTGAGGTTAAAGAAAAAAACTCTGGTCAGAGCCAACATAGTTTCTTCAGAGCAGAGAGTCCACAGTATCTGGCACATGTGCAGTGACCAATAATCTCTGCACATGCATGAGAAAGAACTCACCATGCCCAAGATGCCCGTCGTGACATAGCTGTGCATGTGCAACACTCACACATGTGTAATGAACTTTCGGTGGCCATTTTGGGCATGGCGGCCTCTTTTGTTTCTCTTGCAACTGCAGAAGTTACGGGCAAAAACAAAATAGTGTCTTGCGAAGGGGTGTGTGGTTGTGTGGTCTGCAGAGGGGAGGGGCGGCAAAAAGCAAAGGCTGTGGAAATATCCGCAGCACTGTGGCAGCACACCGGAGATGTGAGTCCCGGAAAAGGTGGGTGACAGAGCTTGGTGCAAGGTAAGGCCAATGGGACCTGGTCAGGGTGCAGGGGGAAAAAGTACAGTGATTAACAAAAAAATAAAGAAATGAGACCCCACTGCTAACAACTACATCTCAGTATAGCTACCCTGAATGAACAAACCACAAAATAAAATAAACAGTATATGTATATTTGTTTTCACTCAAGACTGCTGAGCAACACATTATTCCTGGATACAACCTGATCAAAATGGACAATGGCTTCTGAACCCAGCATGGAAGATCTGAAACCAACATAGATGGTTTACTTGAAAAATTAGCTTTCCAGTGAAACTGATTTTAATACAAAAAAGATTATGCTCATTTTTACTACACAAGGTTTATCCAGGCTTTGACATCCTGTATACCACTACTCCCTTTCAGTGGCGTAGCATGGTTGGCATGGGCCCTGGTGCAAGGAATGAAATGGGCCCCTCCCGAGGATGGTACAAGGAATGAAATTGCACCCCCCCGACGATAGTGCAAGGAATGAAATGGGGCCCCCCCTGAGGATGATGCCAGATGTAGATCAGATGAGCAGTCAATGTTCTGGGTTCTAGTGTGTCTCTTCATGCTTTTCATATTTTTTTTTATTTCATCCCTTGAAGTTCCTGACCAGAACCTCCCTGCTCCTTTTTCAGCCAACCACTCCCTATACCCATCTTCTGAGATCCTGTTTGGTGACCTACCTGGGACTCTGGTCACACAAGTGCCACCGCCTCACCTCTCATCTTCTGCTAGCTGCTGCTGCTGTTCTACTCTCCCACTCCATAGACTGGGACTCCCTCCCTCATATCACCAATGCACTGTGAGCCTGAGCCATGCCGCACATGATGTGTGACCCGACCAACTCCCTGATTCCTCCAATTTAAATATGGCAAGGAAGCCTGCCGAAAGGTTATTATTGGCGCTTTGCTGACCAGCACCTGGCTGTCGCTCAACCCACTCGCGCTCCTCATGACTTGTCCACCGCCATTGTCACTCTCTCTTTCTCCCCGGCTCGCCTTGCTGCATGCCACCTCATCTCACCAAGACACACGTGTATGGTGCCTAGTAAGTCCTCCCCCTGACCAATCACTGTGCGGCATGCTGGCAAACTGAAAAATGCCACCGGCCACCAACCAACCAGAAGCAGACAGTGTCACACAGTGATTGGGGGGGTTGACAAGTAAACCTAAAGGCGGGTATGTTAAGTAAGTGCTCGCTGCTCTCTGCTGCCACTCTGCCGCATAGTCATAAAACAAATTGCGGCAGAGTAGCATAGCATTTCCATCCCAACTGACAAGGTTATATTTTGAGCCCTGTGTGGCCGTGCTGCACCCGTGCCCGGGCCCCTTCAGCTCCTGGGCCCCAGTGCAGTTGCACCAGCTGCACACTCTATAGCTACGCCCCTGCTCCCTTTAAATGCCAAATTTCTACGTGAAAAAAAAAAGTAGCTTTACCAGTGGATGTTAGTCATCAGATTGCATGTCCCTCAGCACTGGATGCATGTCTTGGGGGCACAACATATCGACAGACAATATGGCCTGATGAGCTATAACTACATAAATGATGCAGGGTCCCATGTCCCAAAAGCCCTGTTGAGCACTCTTGGTTTCAACACAACAGACACTAACACTATACATTCACATTCACTCTTACATTTTTTAACTGACCGGTAGGGAATCAGGACCAAAATGTTGCTGCCCACTGATCTGTTGGCTATGATAGGCACCTTTTCTGGGTGGTACCAAGAACAACCACTAAAATGTGTCAAATAACACTAAAACAAAACTAAGCCAACAAAGAGTACTAACAACTAAATAAAACAAATTAAATGTTAAACTTTTTCCTTTGTTTGCTTAAACAAATGCAAGCACTGGAACAGGACTCCAGGGCATTGGATCTCTTCAGTGGAGAAATAAATCTGCTGTTAGAATGCTAAAGGGATGGAGATCACAGAGCTGAGTTTAAACTTTAACATTCTAAAATTCCATCTCTGGGGCAAAAATACAGGACTGAGAAGATGCAATTTTGTGAGACGCCCCTAATACACCGTTAGATGCCATCTGCATCAGGATCTTGTGGGAAGCTTTCGCACAATGAGGTCACCTACATCAGCATGCCGACATGTACACTGTCAGCACCTGACATCACCTAGCATCACCTATATAACCCAACCACTTATGTTTCCCCCGATGTCCATATATGAAGTTCCAAATACCCCCCAACAACCAGATTGGAGTCATCACCCCCACCAAACATGTACACCGATGAAAGGAGAGTGAAGCAGCACTGCCTACCGCACAATTAGTGAAGGCACTCATATAAACAGGCTGAATGTGCACAGCCTAGCCAAGTAGCTAAAAGCAAAGTTCAGCCATAGAAGGGGACAGTGGGTGGGAAAAGATATGCCTCTCGAGATCCTCTAGAAGAGCTACTGCTGTTGGTGTCTTATGCCTATCTTCTACGGTATCTCAACAGAGCCACAATACACTAGATGAGTACTGAGCAGTACCAACCAGGGGTCAAAACTGCTACCAACCCACTAGCCAAATGCTGGTAGATTTTGTATTGGGCTAGTATAAAAAAAATTTAAGTAGCTCTGCAGGCTTGTGCTGAAGAAGGTAATATTTCAATAGGTACACTATCTGAACCAGTAGAAAAGTCTATGAAGCTAGTGGATTTTCCCCAGTCATCAGCTCTGTTGGCTAGTGATCCAAAACTTGATTTCAAACCCTGCTATCTCCAACTAGAAGGCCAGTAAAAGAGGAGACTGACCCATAAGGAGAGTGAGCCTTACTAGGCAGTCAGGCCAAAACCAGCCCTCCCCTTTGGGAGATCGGATCCTGAATATAATATTTAGTACAAGTACGCATCCTGTACCAGAGAGCAGCCCTGCAATTGTCCATGGCTGAAACTGACCCAAAAAACAGGCCAAAGAAGGCATCATGCCCCTGGTGACATGTCTCATAAAAGTGCCAAGTAGATCTGGACTGAAATCAGACACCAAATTAGGCAAGAATTTAGGGTAAGTATGCAATGCGACCCTATCCCTGTGAAACACCACAAAAAGAGGTTCACAAACCAAGGCCTGCAGTTCGGGCACATGTCTTGCTGTGGTAACAGCCACAGAGACTAGAGTCTTCCAGGAGAGATACTTCAGCCACAGGAAGATGCAGGTTGAATGGGGCTTTTGTCTTAAAAGGGACAGAAATGTAAATGATTCGGCTACTACCTGCTGCTCAATGTTAAATCCTGATTAAACAATGATTCACAGTATTTTCACCAACTCTGCAATAATTAATCTAAACAGAACAGCTCATATACTGGACCATCACTACAAGGCTCTCAGAAATCTCCCTCTGTGCAATGAGGCTACTGTACATTTTGAACAGCTTCATAACCCATAGCTAATAAACACGCACAAGTTTTATTTCCCCAAAACAGCCATGCAGATGTATTTCAAAGCTGTGGGACACATCCACTGACATGGATACTACCATTATGGCTGCCCACATGGTCAAACTGAAGTTTCAGAATAAGCTTGCTGATAAAGGAGAGCAGATGCCTTACTGAAAGAAGGACATCCTTTGCATTACAGGGATCCAGAGGCATAGCTTGCTCCAACAATGCAAGAGATCAGACTACACAGGAGGGAGCACTGCTTTGCCTGTTAACTAGGTACTTCAGATCACAGAGCAGTACGTATTTATCAGTCTGTCAGATCCAAACAAAAAAAATAACTTACGGTTACATTAATACAAGAGGATTTGTCAGTCAAGATTTTAAAGACTCCAAGACACATGTCCCAAGGATTTCCAAGGGTCCTACTAAAGTTTTCAGGAGTCCCCCTCAAGGAAAATACATGTTTTATATGAAAATAATGCAGAGACAAGGTATCAAAATGCTTATTATAAAACAGTTGTGCATTTGAGGGCCCCAATTGCCAGATTGTCTTGGATACATCTATACAGCAAGAGGTTATGATATGAGCCTTATTTTCCTCCCTCACGGTTTGCCCCTTTTCCTCTTACATCACTGTGCTCATTTAATGCCTTATGGATGTGTTCCGGTATAAGTTTTAATCACTATATCTTGTGATAAATTTTTTTTTTTGCTTTGCACTTCTGTTGACTTTAAACTATAGTATTATCGTCTATCCTTCAAAGGACCTTCTTATAAATAAGCTTTGCTAATAAAGCTTTTTTTTTTTCCTGGTAAAATTAATAAATAAATGCAAATCTCTGGAGTCCGGAGCATGTGGAGTTAGCTGAAGCTCAGCAGCAAACTGTTCTATTTAGGCAGGTTGACAGGCTAAACTGGGCTACCTGTTAGAAAGCATAACCAGGGCCATAAGTTTCTCACTTAAACTGTACCTTATTTTGACAATGGATAATGACAAACTAATGTGGTTGCAAACAAACAATGTCAAGATTCTGTCCCCATTGTGAAAGTTTATCCATTTCTTTGAGGTCTTGGGAATGAGATTTACTGACAGTAAGAAAGATGGGGAAGGGGAAACTCTCAGCAGGCTCCGGCATGAATGGACACTCCTTCTCCAGTGGCAGTTCAACACAGAAATGTCAAACAACCTGGCAGCCAGTCCAGCACCTGCCTCCCTGGCTAGCAAGGGCTCCCTTCCCATAACAACACCCAGTGAGTCAGAGCGATCCATGCAGCCTGTGGAGACCTGCTGCTGTAGGCCCAGCTCAGATTCTCCATGGACTTGTGAGAGTGGGGTGCCATTTGAGGAGAGGGAAAAGGGAAGCTGCCTGCTCCCTGTTCGCCCCTCCATCCACACCATTAAGGCAATGTAGCAGAGGCTGGGGCCTGGGTCTGTTTCTGTATCCTAGCTCTCCCTCACTCTTTGTTAGTGAGCCATCAGCGACCCTGCCGTCTTCAGCATCAGCCACTCCAAGATGTAGCCCTCACAGTTCTGCTCTGCTCCAGATAGGGTCCTCCATCCATGGGGCCTCTGTCCCTGGACCGAACAGTAAGTCAACAGCCTGGAGCCGGTTCCCCCTCAGGTACTGCTGTGGCTTCCCATTCTTTCTCTCCCCCACCACTTGCCCACTTCCCCTCCACTGCCAGGGCTGAGCACTGCTCCCAGTGGACCACCTCACCCCTCCCTATCCCAGCTCACTGACTGAGTGCAGGATGGTGATGAATGTGTTGTGGTCTGTGCTTAGCAGGGACTGGATTTGCTTGAACTCCACTACTGCCGCAGCTCCATCTTACTGACTGAAAACAGACTGAAAGAACAGCAAATACTGCAACAGGAAATACCCACACGTGGACAACAGAAACACCACTCCTTAACCACCTTGTGTGACTGGGTATACTGGGAATTGTAGTTTCACCCCCCCATGAGATGTAGATACCTGGCACTGCAGAACAAGTGTGTATGTGCAAGGCCATCTTGGACATGGTGGCCTGTTATGTTTTGCCGACAACTGCAGACATTATGGGTGAAAACAAAGTAGTGCCATGCAAAGTGGATGTGGTTGCGTGGCCTGCGGAGGGGAGGTGGTGAAAAACAAAGGCTGTGGACATGACAGCATCACTGGGGAAGCATGCTGGAGAGGTACCCTGTCACATTTTTCCACATTCCTTTGTCTACTATCATTAGCAATACTCTGCTCATGCAGCCATAAAAATGAGTTGACCAAAATGTAGATAACAGAGAAAAGAAGACCAAAAACAGAGCCTGAAAAATACCATATACAGTGGTGCCCAGCATTAGGATCCCTTATATCTAGCCATGTCAAACAGTATCTTTGGTGAAGAATCATCAAAAACAGTCACAGCCATCACTTTGCACTTGCCTGCCTTCTTGCAATATACCAACTGATCACTACAGCTTGCAGGCCAAATAGCTTGTGGAGGCACACACATGTTGCACTGTTTCTGTGAAATGCCAGTTGTTGACAATTTAACAACCCACTGGACGATGATATATGATGAAGTTATACAGTTAAATAACAGAAGATAGCTGAACTGAAATGCAACATCTCTTGTCTAGTGTGGACCTCTTTTACCCAATTTTTGCAGCTGAGTTAAATGGAGTACTAGGCAGGTAAATGACTTGCCGAAGGTCATACAGTGAGTAGTTGGCTCCAGTGTGATTTGGACCTGGGACCTTCTGGTTCCCAAGATGGTGTTCCATGACTAGACACCTAGACCACACTGATATATAGTTATATAATTAAAAAAAAACAATGACATCAAGCATTACAACTAGCTGAGACTGTGAGCACTGTGTCAGTAATATTAGGCTATTGCTAGTCATGATGGAACCTGATGCCAGCCACCACTGTTGAGAGGGCAGGGGAAAAGGTACATTTATAACCTGAAACAAAGTAGGGGTAGTTTTAATGATAGGAGCAGGACAAGGGCCAAAAGGGATCAGAGATACCAATAAGAGAAAAGTCACACTGACAAAAAGAACAGGAAGGGAACAATGGCATTTGTCAGATAAGATGGAGATGATGGACACGGAACAAAATATATTTTCATACTGTGGCGGGGTGCCAACCAAATTAAAAGAGTAGTGGTTAGACAGGAGAGATAAACCAGCTTTTTGTGGACTCTACTGAGCATGCCTCTCAACTGTTTCTGACTGTACCTCAACAATATTCTCCATCCTGCTTAAATCTGTTATTTATACTACTGAAAAGTGTGGACTGGAATCATAAAGCCATGCCAAACCTTAATGTAGCAGCTCAATTCTCCTTCAGAATATACATTTAATCACAAAACTAATTACTGTAACACTTTCATGAATTGATATTACAATTTTTAAGATGTTTCACCAGTTCTCATTTATCTCTGATTTTTTTTTTATTGACTTTGACCGGCACCACAGCTCCACTTCTTCAGGCTCCTATGCTGGGACCCACCCCCCACTGTGTCATGGACCCAACCCTTGCTGCCGTGCCTGTTTCTGGCTCTCCTGGGACTCTGCTGACAATCCCATGGTTGTCTGGCTTATACCTGCTGGGGGGCTCCCCTGGGGAGACAGCGGGGGGAGTGAGTGAGCATCACACTGGGATGCTGGTTGGGGGCCAGACACAGTACACTGGGCGGTCAACATCTGGAGAGGGTCCTACTGGAGGACTGTCATCCAGTGCTACAGGTGGTCATTTTCCTTGTTCCAGGGCACCTACCCAACACCCACAATGCATGTTGCCATGGCTGGGGTTGGGACGTATGGCAGCGTATGGTCAGCCACGCCACTAAGTATGCCTCAGGGAGCCTCCACCAGGAGTTGCTACAAGAATGACTCACCATGTCCCAGCACCCCAGAAGGGAAGCTTCCATACAATGTTGTCTTTTCTCCCTCCTTGCAGGCCTCCGCTCCTAGTGTCTGGGCTCAGAGCATGAACCCAGAGCACAAGTGTGCCCAAGCAATGCCCCATCACTCAGCACCACGGAGCTGGCATAGCTCTGATTTTTTAATCCTCATCTATGATTTGAGAGCAAGGGAGTTGAGAGGCATTTTTTATAATGAATACACAGTTACAGATGGTGATGTTAGCTTGAGTGATAACCAGGGTCAAGAGAGGGGTTTTAAGGAGAGATTTGACAGAGGCTAATTTGATAATGGCAGGGAAAGTACCAAAGTCAAAGGAGTGGCTGACAAAGGTAAAGGAGTGGCTGATGATTAAAGCATGGGTTACATGCAGGAAGACATGAAGAGACCAGAGAAGAAGATATAGTGTCAAGATAGGAAGTGGTCTTTTTATAGAATATATGATGCTTGTAATATGGTAAGGATGAGAACTGTATCACACTGGGTTAACTTGCTCAGGAAAAAGAACAGTTGATGAAGCCAAGTGATCAAAAAAAGGATGAACTCTGATTGCCTCAACTTCTTTGGCTTTGTCTTGCCTTTCCAAGTGTAGTATACATGGTCTGGCTTTGTTGTGTAAGCATCTTGTCAAGACCTTCTAAAAGAGAGGAATTTCTTTAAGGGGAACATTAAGGAGAAGCTTGATGGAAGTCAAACCACTGTGCCAATGTTTTAACCAAACAGCCTTTCTGGCAATGACCTATGTTGCTGGCACATGTGCTCATCTGAGAATACATGAAGTTAACACCGCCAGATAATTAGCACTTAAATATATTAATGGTAAATATTCTTCTCTCTGAATCCTCATCATCCTGATCATTGTAGTGTGGCGTTCTCATTTGGAGCACCCCGTTAGTCTCTTCCCTGTAGAGATGGTCTGCTACCACCCTTTAAAGTGGTTGTCTCCAGAGGGATGGATGGTGGTAATGGACCTTTCTGGTGTGAGTACTGCTTGTATGATGGGTCCATGTGAGGCAGTGGCAGCTTATAATAGTGCTGTCTCCAGGGTGCTTGACTCTGTCGCACCGGTCCATACTGTATATGATCCAGGTCTTCTTGCTTGAGACCCCCATGGTTTGATGGAGCTCTCAAGGAGATGAAGACCAGGGGTCAGAGGTTGGAGTATTGTTTGCAGAGAACTCAGTCCGAGGAGAACAGACTAGCTTTGAGAATTCACTAGGGTGAATATCAAAGGGCATCCTGTCCAGGGAGATTGCTGCAGGGACAGACAGACTGACTCAGCTTTTTTTGAGTGTAGATAGGCTACTTAATCCTGCCTGCCTGCAGCCAAAGAGAGCAGCTTTTCGGCTGCTCAGTGTGAGAAGGTTGCTCTATTCTTCTCCGACAGGGTATCCTTCATTAAGACTGGGATCTCTCCAATGGGGTGGACATGGTCCTGCAGTTGTGAGGCATGCACTTTCAGAGCCACGCATATTGTCTGGGGTGAGTTTCAGCTGGTCGGGGTGGCAGAGGTTTGTGAGGTGATTTCAAAGCTGTGGCCCATTAACTGTGAACTGGACCCGGGACCGACTCATCTCTTAACGAGATGTGTTGAGTCCATTGATATAGTGTTCACTGAGATCGTCCGGTGTTCACTTTTGGAGGAACTTTTCCACCAGCACTATGAAACAACGATGGTGAGGCCCCTTCTACAGAAACCATCTCTCAACCCTGACGTCTTGGTGAATTATTGACCAATCTCCAACCTCCCATTTCTGGGTAAGATTGTTGAGAAAGTAGTGGGTCTGCAGCTTGGAGTGCACCTTGCAGCATATGACATCTATGAGCCATTATAGTCTGGGATTAGGTCCAAGCATGGCACTGATATGGTGTTAGTCAGGGTGAAAAATTATCTCCTCAGGAAAAAAGATAGAGGGGACTGGTCAATACTTGTTCTCCTTGATCTCTCTTCAGCATTTGACACTGTGGACCATGTAGTGTTGCTGGATCACCTAAGGGAGCTCTGTGGGCTTACCAGTACTGTCTTCAACTGGTTTGAGTCATTCCTCACAGGCAGGATGCACAAGTAAGTGATGGGGAATTTCTCCTCTTGCTCAAAGCCCCTGCCATGTGGCAGTCCCCAGGGCTCTATCCTGTCATCTATGTTTTTCGCAGTGTGCATGCTTCCCCTGGGTGAGATCATTAGATGATACAGTTTTGATTTTCACTGTTATGCAAATGATACCCAACTGTATATGTCATTTGCTCCTAGGATGGGTGATGCTGTGGAGGTGCTAAATAAATGTCTGGCTGAGATCTAAGACTGCATGTCCTCTAGCTGTCTGAGAATAAACCCTGACAAAGTGGAGGTACTAGTGGTAGATCCTTGTTGCCAGCATGATATGGGTGCTGCCAGGGTGTGAACAGGGCTATTCCTTGACCCCACCCCTTTGGATACCCTACTAGGATAAAGAATCTGGGCATCATCCTTGATGATGGTTTGACACTTGCGTTTCAGGTGTCGTCCATCATCCAGAGTGTTTTTACCACCTAAGGAATGTCACACGCATCAAAGCCTTAATTCCGCCTGGTGACCTGCCCTCACTGGTTCATGCCTTTGTAACATCTAGGCTCAATTACTCTAATGCTCTATACCACAGGGTCTGTGGAGGGATTCTCTGTCACCTACAGCAGGTGCAGAATGCAGCAGCCAGGTTGCTGACAGGCCTTCTGAGGTCTTCTCATGTGACTCTGGTCTTGCCTGATCTGTACTGGCTGCCAGTGAGATGGAGAATTCACTTCAAGGTGGGCTTGCTCTCCTATAAGGCCCTATACAGCTTGTGCCATGGCTACCTGAGTGACCTTCTGATTCCTGTCTGCCAGAGGCAACCACTCCGGTCCTCCACCAAAGGCCTCCTCCTGGTGGTTCATAAGGTCTGGCTGAAGACCTCTGGAGAGCATTCATTTGAGGTTGTAGGCCCAGCCCTATGGAATTCACTCCCAAGATCCTTGAGGGAAGCTCCATTGTTGGAGACTTTTAAGCGGGGTCTGAAGGCACATCTGTTTAGAGAAGCTTTCAAGAATTATTTATGAGTTGAAAAGTTAGCTGACTGCTGAATAGTTTTATTGAGGATTTTATTTTGTGTGTTGATGTCTTTGTTCATTGTTAATTTATAATGTTTAATATTATTTATTTCACTTTTCACGGTCTGTACAACACTCAGAACCTCCGGGATTGGGTGCTTAACAAATAAAATTTAGCTTACTTGCAAACTTACTCATGTAGGCCATATACATTTTGATATAACTAAGCAACTTAGTGCCTGTGCCACAAGGGAGAATGTGTCTGCTATACTAACCTGGCTAGAATGCAAACAAATCAGTTTAAGAAACCACGTCTACTCTGACACTCATATAATGCATTGAAAGGGATATCACTTGCACAGTTATTGTTGTTTCCTGTGCTAGTTCAGTGACATTGCTAGAGCTGTGTCTACTGATGGTGTATCTTCTCTCATTTTTTCCCCACTTAGGAAGGAGAGATTGCAGTTTAGGAAATGGAATATCTTTTATCCAAAATATTCTATTCCTTCTGAGTCACTGTTTAAATAGTGATCAATAAACAAACCATACCTGCACCCAGAAGCATTCCCTGAAATAAAGGGGTTAGAATTCAGTAGTAATGGCTCCTTGACCACTCCAAGTTATGCATAATGCACACATTTTTGATAAATTCTTGTATAACTGAAAAAAAAGAAAGTTGTTAGGGTCCACCTCAGATGCACTAAGGACTATTTGGTTTGTACTAGGTGGGTTAGTCAGGATTATCAGATTTTCTCCTTAACTTGGATGTTTGGATCTAAATTACATTCAACAGAATCATAAGCATCATAGTAAATGGCCACTCTTTCTGCCTGAGACAGGTATTGGTGGCAATGTTCATTTTTCTGAACCTCCTCAAACTGTTGGAATCATTAATGTGGAAGTGATAATAAATGTGGATGTATAGGTCTCGTGCAGTGAGCAGAACCCAGATCTGAACTGCCACTGACAGAGTCACTCATGTCAGCAGAATACCGGCATAATACCACTGCACATTATATCTGATGCAAGTGATGCAAAAATGTTTCATATATAGTGTTAAAGCTGGATTTTAAAACCCTACAGTATTTTCCCTAATAGTTCTTTGAATTATTTGTCATACCTTGAAAACACATAATTGAATTGTGGTCTGCAACTTGTGGAACAGGGTAGCAGTTTGGCTACTTGAACAATGTTGTATGTAGCTAAATTTGCTTAGCAAAACACTACTGTTGCTCATGGTTTATATCCTGCATACATACTGTATGTTGTTATAAAATGTACTAGCAGGATTTGTATCTCTTTTGGCTTTGTAATGTTCCTCTCCATAGGACAAAAACAGGCTGGTCCCCAAGTGATGTTATTTATTAAAAACTAGAGTAAAAGACAATAGAATATAAATTGATTCCCTGTAAATAAAAGTTCTTTGAAAGAGGAAATAATAATAAACAGGTTAGATATATTTGAAAAGTTATTTTTCTTCTTTCATAAAATTTGACTGCATTACTCTCATGGAAATTTTTATATACCAAATCTATCTATGACAAAAATGCATGCATGGCACATTCTTGATAAAAAAAATCTCACACGAAAAGTCAAGAGTTAAGAGTAATGGTAAGATGTTCTTCAGATATATATGGGAGAAAATTTAAATTAGGTAGAGCTAAAAAGAGTGAGATAGGCTTCAAGGAAGATGTAGACAAAGGCAAATATTTAAAATGATTATTTCATCTCAGTATTCACATTTGAAAGTTACAGGCCAGTACCAGCAAGCAAGAATACAGTGGGAATCACAGAAAAGAGGCAGGCAGATAAGTCATCAAGAACTTTTCAGAGGAACAGCTAAATGCAACTAGATTGCAAAGGCAAGAGGACATACATGCAAGGGTGCTAAAGGAGAGGAGTTAGATATTCAGGGCACCTCTGGCAGGCGTTTTTTTTTACCTAGCTTTTTCTCTTACTGAGCTGCTGACCTCCCCCTGTCTGGCTGGTCTCTCCAATCCTGTCACTCATCTATTTCAGTATTTACCCCTCCTCTGTGCTTTCATAGTTTATTCCCAGTGGTGGAGACACTGAGGATAACCATGACTCCTGGTGTTGGATCCTGCTGAAGAGATCACCTTGTCAGATGCACAGGGCCAGTGGAGGGTTACCATCATCCTCCTGCAGTTGAGGGTTTCCCTCATTTGTTTTTCATCCCAGGGGATGCCACTGGCATAGAACATTTAGAGCATGTGCTAATGCAAGACTGTGCTGACATCAGGTAGTGTCCCCACTCCTGGTTATTCATCTACAGCTGCACTGCCTTGATAGCTCCCAGGAGACAGTAGAGGTGCAGTGCACACTACTTTTCCTCCCTGGAGCAGAGCAGTACCTGAGATGATCGGTCCTCCTCCACCCATCCAGCCCCTAGCATCCCAGGCTCAATTCAACAGTGTCATGAGCAGCCTCCCTGCTACTGTCCCAGTAGACCAGCTTCTGGCAGACCTTTTATTAACTCTGGTCAAAGGAGGACTTTGTGGACTACTGTACCTGAAAAGCGACAGACTCCAGGATAGTCCCACAGCATGGGTTTGTCAGACCAACTTGATAGATTTCTTAGACTGAGTGATGAGGATACTGGATATGGGACATGCCATGGATTTACTCTACTTCAATTTTAGCAAGGCTTTGGACTCCATGCGTTACCAAAGATTGCTGAAGATGGAGGATTTGGGTGCGACAAGGGACATAGTAAGATAGAAAGAAAATTGGTTGAAGGGCAGGCAGCAGAGGATTGTGATTAATAGTTAAATCAGAAGACAGGGAGGTCACAGGTGGGGTGCCACATGGATCTACCCTGGATCTGGTCCTCTTCAATATGTTTGGCAGTGGCACTGGAGAAGGAATCTGGTGCAAGCTACATCTCTTAGCAGTCTTCAGATGACATTAAGCTCTGTGGGTAGCTAGATAGTAATGGGAGAATTAGGGAGATGCAGAGTGACCTACAGAAGCTATGGAGGTGGTCTAAGGTTTGGCAGCTGAAAGTTAATGCTAAAAAGTGCAAGGCCTATAGTAGGGTAAACAGGATGCTTGGATGTATCAGAAGGGGTATTGACAGCAGAAGAAAAGAGGCACAACTACTTCTTTATAGATTGTTGGTGAGGCCGCACCTGCAGTGCTGTGCCCAATTGTGTTCTCAGCTGAGGACAGACTAGAGATGGTGCAACAAAGGGGGCACAGAGTCATTATGTTGCAATTAATGCTGTGAGGCATGATGTCTTTGTTCTGTGGGGGGCTATGCCCCCACATCCCCTATTATAGGGGGCTGTGCCCCGACCCCCCCCACTAAACATTCTCAATTCCGGGGGGGGGTCCAACTCAGGGAGCACACATGTCTGGGTTTCACCATAATGCCATACACTATTAAGCGTGCAACATTATGACCCGGTATGAACAAAGGGTGACCACAATGATTTAGTGCCAGCAGGTCAGATCTTATGGGGATGGGCTTAAGGCACCGAACATGTACTGGCAGGAGACCATACAAGAGGGGATGATTGGATAGAGACCTTCAAGTTTCTGAATGGAATAAACAAGGTGAACTATGAGGAACTATTTAGCATGAGTAACAGTTTAAGGATAAGCAGTTGAAAGTGACAGGAAGGAGGGTTCAAGAGGGATGTGAAAACTTTTCATTTTACAGAAAGGGTGGTGGAACCAAAACCATGAACTATTCTAGGCATGGCTTGGGCACAGTGAAGGTTACAGTGGTTACTCAGGGCAGCAGTAGTGGGGAGCGGAACAGGGTGGTGGATAGTGAGGGCTAGTACCCTGGAGGGACAACAGGTCCTGGGATTTGGTAGGGAACTATGGGCAGGCTGGATGGACCACTGGTCTTTTTCTGCCATCATTGTTTATGTTTCTATCACTTGGGTACTTCCAGCAGACAAGAGGATTACAAATATGGTACCTCAGCACAAGAGTATGGATAGAGACAACCTTGGCATCTATAGGACAACTATAGGCCAGTAAGCCTTACATTAATAGAAGGGAACACAATGGAAACAATCATTATGGAAAAAAATAGCAGACTTCTAGAGGAAAATGGACATACAACAAAAATTAACATGGGTTCACATAGCAGTGATTATGTCAAATTAACTGAACTGACTTCTGGCTATGGGGAGAAACCAACATAATGGATACCCCAGGACACCTGACAGAACTTATAGCACAGTTCTAAATGGCAAACTTTCATCTTAGGTTAGGACAGTTCAAGTGACGTCTCACAGGGATTAGTGCTGGGACCAATATAACAACCCCCTCCTACTACAATGGGGTAGAGGATAGAGTACTGAAATACAAGGCCCAGAGCCTACCAATTGGTGGTGGTGCCTCTGACTACAGAGTCTAGAGGGTGGAACTCAGAGTGTCAGTGAGAAGGGTGCTAGGGTGCCCACAAGTTTACTTGCCTCTGGTCACTTACCAGACTGCATGAGGTGCCAAGAACCTTACACCGTGCAGCTGTTGATGGTTTCAGCTTCTAAAATCAACTAATCTCTATGCCCATGGTGGCCTCCAGGGTCAGGCCCATGACAGCAGTGAAGATTCCAGCTAAGAGATATGGAAGTATTTAGTGCAGATTGTTTTTGAATCCTTGGAGTATGTAGGTGATACACTGGGAAGGTGTGGGAACCTAGAGGGGCTTCCCATCATTGGGAGTCCATGGCAGCCTTGTGGCATGGGAAGGTTACCACCAAAGATGGGGTGTTCAACTTTTGGGGGCATTTATGGTCCTGTGCCTGAGAGATGCTGGCAAATGAGCTGCTGGTAGAGAGAGACCTGGTAATAGAGACTGAGCTGTGGCCTAAGGTAGGAGATATTCCTAAGGTGAGAACTGGAGATCCAGAGCCAGGATGAGTACTGGAGATACTGCTTCAGGTAAAGGTGCTAGAAGGTTGACAGTCACTGCCTGAGGGCAATCTGCTGCATGTACTGCCACACAATACCCATCAAACCTGCTGGTTAGTGTAGGATGCTGATATAAGATACCCAGCACAGGGGTGGCCTCAGGGCTACAGTGGGGACAATGGCCTAGCAGGGAGCAGTGGCTCTTGGGACCTGGGTACCCCTGGATGTTATCAGCAAACAAAAGTCCATGACTAAAGCTCATACCGTGTTGATGCCTCCTGCCCCACCTACTGACCAGATGCTACAATGCCATTATGTATGAAAAATATGTAAACCCAGAGTGTGTAGCACAGATGCAGAAACTGGTAAAGTTAAACCAAGTAGAACATGATCTGCTGTAATGTATAGTTGTACCCACTGGTATGTGAAAAGAGAAACAAGAGGGACTGAGTGGCTCTAGATGTGTGTGGAGGGTACAACTTTTACAAAGGGACCCTATTGTCCTGACTGAAGTGCGGGGTTTGGATTAAAACTGTCTGTGAAGTGCTAACCAGGAGAGCTTTTGAGGACTAAGCTTCTGTTTGTGAATTTGCAAATATATATTTTCAGTAATGACTGACTGCTGCTGAAAACACCAATGCAATGTTCCTATCAGAGCAGAGGTCTTAGTTGAGCTCACCCCACAGTCACAGACACTGTGTGTAGTGTGTGTGTATCTGATGCATGGGGAACACTTTGATGAGAAGCCACTATAATAATATTCTGAGGGTCCCTCTTAGGTAAGCCCAACCCCAACTGACACCAAGACAGGGTGACTATATGGTGCCAGCCTCATCAGAATGTACAGTACAGCAGCATCAGCTGAATGGGTTGCATGCCAGTTAAGTCAAAAAGGGGTTGCACCAGTCCTGTTTGATATGTTCATCATTATACCATAGGAAAGTGGCAGAGCAGCAAAGGTAGCCTATTTTGCTAGTGACACAAAGCTATGTTTAAGTATGGATACAACAGTAGTAATTAAGAACATGAAGAAACAGTGATCAGAAGCCTAACAGTTAAAATTTAATGCCAACAATTCAAATTCATGCAAAGTGAACCACAGGTAAAATATAGTATAGACAGAATCACAATTGAGCCTCCCAGGAACAGAAAGATAATAACAATCATTTGAACACATCTGGTAAGTGTACTGCAGCAAATATAATGGAAAAGTATCCAGGTTGCTTGGGTATATTTTAACATTTGTTTACTGGAAAAGGCACACTGAGACAGATCTCTTTTCCAGGCGTGATGGGGATGTTGGGGGGGGGGTACAAGGTGGCAAGACAGAAAAAAAAATTGGCAAAGTACAATATCAAATAAAGTGATAAGTGCAATGTACAATACAAAACATCAGATGCAACAAGGTATATTTACAAACTTCCAAGAATTTACAATGCCACAAAGTAACAAGCGTAGTGTAATAACACAGATTATCAGATGGTGTGAGGTACAAACATTTGCAAAAGTACAAAAAATGTATGACATTAATAGTAATAAATCATGAAATCATTCAAGTAGGGGTACAAATCTGTCTAGATTTACAGTGTGAATTGTATGAAGTAATTGCAGTAGTAGAACAGTGTGGGAGGGTACAGTGGTGGACAGAGGAAGTTAATGTGTCAGGCAAAATCTGTGTGATTAACTAGCTGCAAGAGCAGGGTAAAGAGAGATGAGCTGATCAGAGTGGCTTAATAGAGAAAAGTGAGTACAAGAGATGAATGGGGAGAGGAAGATCACTCCAAAAAGTAGGAAAACAGACAAAGGAGGAGGACTGACCAGCAGAGATCTTGCAGTGAGGGAATACAAAAAGAAAGAATGCTAGAAGAGCAAAGGAAGAAAGATGATGGAATGGAGGGGGTTAGAAGACAGAAGAGGTAGAAAGGGGAGGTAGCAAGCCAGTATTTAGCCATGAAAGAGGAGCAGTGGGAGAATCATCTGGCCTTGGGGGGGCAGAAGAGACTGGTTATGATAAAGGGAGCAGTGATGGGCATGGGGTTGGGTGTTCAGGGCAAATAGATAGAAGGAATAAAAAAGGGACACAGTCTGGTTAGGGTAGTTTTGGGAGCAGCACTGTAAACCATATTTAAAGTATTTAAAATGGGGATTACAAGAACAACAGAATTATGCATTAAGCAGCTTAGCAAGAGGAAAAGGAAGAGGAGACCATTATGGTTTTTCAAAGAGGTAGCAAAGAAAGTGAAAGCCAAAAAGATTGCATTCAGGCAATATAAAAAGACACAGGCAGAAGGGAATAGGGAGAAGTACCAGGAGAAGCAAAGGGAGGCAGGGAGGTCAGTAAGGGAAGCCAAAGCTCCGACAGAAGAACACATTGCAAAATCAGTGGGTAGAGGGGACAAAACCTTTTACAGGTACATAAGTGAAAAAAGAAACAAGGGAGGGATAGTGAGACTGAAGGGGGAGGATGGGGGCCGCGTGGAGGATGACAACAGTAAAGCTGACATATTGAACAGGTATTTCTGCTCAGTCTTTACTGAAGAAGAGGAGGAGGATAATGGGTCTGAAGGGAGTACAAGGGGTGAGAATGGTGCAGAAATGGACACAAGTCACTTTACACGAGAAAGGGTCCTGAAGGAACTGGAAGTAATAAGAGTTGATAAAGCAATGGGGCCAGATGGGGTGCACCCCAGGGTCCTTAAAGAACTAAGAGAGGTGGTGGCTGAACCTCTGGCTATCCTGTTTAGCCGATCACTGGAAACAGGAGGTACCCAAAGACTGGAGGACAGCAGATGTAGTCCCTTATACAAAAGTGGGAACAAGAGGAAGCAGGGAACTACAGACCAGTCAGCCTCACCTGGTAGTGGGAAGATCATGGAAGCACTACTGAAGGAGAGATTAGTGGAACATCTGGTTGTCAATGGACTACAGGACCCAAGGCAGCATGGTTTCACCATGGGGAGGTCATGTCAGACCAACCTCGTTGAATTTTTTGACTGGGTGACTAGGGAGGTGGATCAGGGGAGGGCAGTGGACATGGCCTATCTGGACTTCAGCAAGGCCTTTGACACTGTGCCACATAGAAGACTATTACACAAACTGGAGAATATGGATCTGGGCAGAACAGTAGTGTGGTGGGTAGGTAACTGGCTGGGTGGCAGGACACAGAGGGTGGTGGTAAATGGCTGTCACTCCACAGAGGGAAGAGTGACCAGTGGGGTACCACAGGGATCAGTGCTGGGACTGGTCCTATTCAACATCTTCATCAGTGATATTGCGCAGGACCTAGAAGGCAGAATTTCACTGTTCGCTGATGACACAAAGCTCTGTAACAGAGTAGACACACTAGAGGGTGTAGACAGAATGAGAAGGGACCTGCAGAAACTTGAAGAACGGTCAGGGGTTTGGCAGTTGAAATTCAATGCAAAGAAGTGCAAGATAATGCATATGGGGCACAAAAACCCTGGCACAATATATCAGTTGGGGGGTGAGGATATAGCATGCACCAAGCAGGAAAGGGATCTTGGGATTATCATTTCTGATGAACTCAAGGTAGGGAAACAGTGTGACGAGGCAGCAGATAAAGCAAATAGGATGCTGGGATGTATAGGCAGGGGCATCACCAGCAGGAAAAGGGAGGTCATAATTCCACTATACAAGATACTAGTGAGGCCCCACCTGGAGTACAGTGTACAGTTCTGGAGACCATACCTACGTAAGGACATAGACAGGGTGGAGAAGGTTCAGAGGAGGGCAACATAGATGGTGCGTGGATTGCATCACAAGTCCTATGAAGACAGGTTGAAGGAACTGAACATGTACTTCCTGGAGGTGAGGAGAGAGAGAGGGGATATGATAGAGACATACAAGTTCTTACAGGGAGGAACAGGGTGCAGGAATACACTATTTTTAAGTGAAATAGATGTTCCAGGACTAGAGGGCATGGGATGAAGTTGGAGGGAGGACGATTCAGAGGAAACATGAGGAAGAATTTCTTCACAGAACGGGTGGTGGACAAGTGGAACACCCTGCCAGAGGAAGTGGTGGGGGCTGAAACAATCACAGGATTTAAGAATGCATGGGATAGACATAAAGGAATTCTGGAGGTCAGGGGTAAGGGGCAACAGACTTCTAGGAAAACATAAACTGAACTTACAAGCTCAAATGGGCAGACTGGGTGGGCCATAGGCCCTTATCTGCTGACACTGTCTATGTATCTATGTATCTATATCCATGTAGTCAAACAGTGGCAAAATCATCTTGAGGAGAACCCTGTGGTGAACCAGGAGTGCAAGCAGGAATTGTTGCAGTACAGCATACCTATTTCAGGGCTAAGCTTTTATACATGGCATTGATGTGGGTGGAGAAGCTAAGGTGCTGGTGCAGCCACACACTAAAATACTTAAAGTGATATACAGCTTCAAGGAAGTTTATAAGACAAGGATTCACAAGTAAGGATACTTGGTACCTCTAAAATCTGTTCTGTTAGCATCCGTCAGAATTTTAGTAGTTCTGAGTCTGAATCCATTTCGCTTCCTATTGAGGCAGCTTGGGGCGAATTAGAGTTGGAACTAGAATGGCAATTCCATTTCCATATACTGAAAGGAATTCAAATCTCCACCCATCAGCCATACAGTAGAAAAAAAAAATCAGAGACCCTGCCTGACTCCTCCTCCCCATCAAATCTCTTGCCATTGCTGCCCTAGCTGATACTGCCACTGTGGGGTGGCTGAGTCCCTCTATCTGTGACTGACACAATTTGTCCTCCTGGTTGCTCAGTCTGGTGCTCCACTATCCATCAAGTCAACCTCTATTGGTCACAGTGAGTCCACTCCTCCCACATTCCATAGTCATTATATCTGATCACATTAGGGCCAGGAAGGGTAAATCCTCTGTTTTCAGACTGTTACCCCCCCTTCCAAACTGCAGTGCCACATCACCAGCACAGATGCAACTTACCACCCTGGTTATTGCCACCACTTACTCCTCTCATGTGCAGCATTGGCAAAACTTAAAAAAAAAAAAACAAAGCCCATTGGAATAGCCGTCACACCCATCTAAAGCCACTATCCATTGGTCCTCTGATTGAGACCTGGTTAGTTGATTGATGTGTTTGATTTTCTTCCAGCTAGCCTACCAGCAGAAAATCCCAGGATCTTCAGCTCCACCTTCACCGAGAGAGGAGAAAGGCATGGTGTTTGTTACATAGGTTTTGCGCTGGTAAGTCAGTTGTCCTCCCTTTAGTGTTCTCCCATCATTATTCAGTCTCCTGGAGAAACACTGGTCCCCAGGAAGCAGGGTGGTCAGGTGTCATTTTTGGAATTGGGAAAGTCAAAGTTAAAGGACTCATAATGGCTACTCGGGCTGGATTGGGTCAAGGAGGTGGGTGAGGTGGCAGGTCAATGCCTCACTCTCTGATTAGTTTGACCAATAGACTGGACCAAACTGATCATGCCATGACACATCACACAGCCAGATTGGTGGAATACCAGGGTGCCACTGTACAGCTGAGTAAGACAGGGTACTTACGAGCAGAGTTGTGACAGGGTGAGGGAAGGAGATAGTCTCCGCCTTCAGGGTCCTTGTATTTCTTCCTTTTTGGTTTACCTACTGTTGTGCACTGGGTTGAAGCCCAGGGGGAAGTTTTACTAGTAGATGAAACTGGACGTGGAATCAAAATTGAATGCTGATTCAGATTCTGCATCTGATTTCAACCCTTTTCACAATTTGAATATTGAGGTTTCAATACCAGAACACTAAAAAAAATGCCCAGACTCTGATGAATCCCATTCTGTGGAACGGATTCTGAGCAACCCTATTCACAAGCCACAGTGAAACACAAATCTAGCTACCATATTGGTCAGTGGTCATACGGCAACTGAAGTACTTTGTGTAGTTTTGGAACCCTCATGTAAAGAATGATAAATAGAAAATACAGAGGAAAGAGAAGGGTGAAACAAGGATGATTTATGTATGACAATAAATTACAATGAAAAGCATCTGATCCTTAATATGTACTCACTGGAGATAAGGAGGGGAGAGGCACGATGAAAACCTTCAATTTCATGGGACATAGGGTGGACACCAGTGAGTTATTCATTAAAAATAAGGGCTAGACAGAGACATGATGGCACAACTGCAGACTGACAGGAGGAAAGTTTAGAGAAGACATGAGGAAGTGTTTCTTTACTAAGAAGGAAAATACTGAGAAGGAAAAGAAGCAGTGGAAAGACTGCTAAAGGAGTTGGTTAATACATCATCTATCCCAGAATTCAAGATAAATAGGAAAGACACAAAGGCGCAATTAGGAGCTCAAGGGACCAAACAAGTACTGAAAATGTGGGGAACACCAGTAACTTGCTAGGAAATAGGGGCAAACCAGAAGGATGAAAATCTTTATCTTTCTGTAACTATCAGGGAATCTATATAAAAATGGAACTTAAAGACAGTCCTCACTAAAATATGATGCATAATGTTACTTAGAAATACTTAACTGATGAAAAAAATAATACAAGGGAACTTAAGAACATAAAAATTGGGGGAAAAAACCCATACGAGAAATACCCCATCACTCCTTTTTCTATTACAATGATCAACAAATAGACTAATGGTATAAGATAAGTCAAATTTTCACCACAAAAACTGGACATAGCCTGGGGGGGGGGGGCTGTAGATACAGTAAGGGTTATTTATAGCTACCAAACTGATGAAAATGTAATGTCTTGAACCTTTCATTTCTAGGAGGCCTTAGTGATGTTGTAAATTCTTTCAGATGATAGATAGTGTTGGCAGCAAAAGACCATTGGTCCATCCAGTCGTACCCTACTTTACCCAAGGATCTACTGTGCAGATGAGGGTTTCACCCTTGCCCCATCCCTCATTCTCTGCCTTAAAGCTACTCCCTGAATAACTATTAAGCCCTGTATTCTGTTCTAGCCATGCTTGAACCCATTAATTGTTTTTGCACCCCCACTGTTCAATAGCTCAACCTACTGTATCTCTCAGTGAAGTATATCTTTCTCACATCCCTCTTAAATCTCCCTCCCTTCCCCGACCAGCTTACAGTCATGTTCCCTTGTTTTTGACCCCCCTTTCCTACTTCCTCACAGTTTGCCTTGTTAATTCCTTTAAAGAACTTGAAGATGTCTTTCATACTCCCTCTCCCCTCAGGCCTCCAGCAAGCACATGTTCAGTGCCCTGAGATGATCCTCATAGAATCTGCCTCGCTGGCACCGAATCATTTTGGTTACTTTTGCTGTACGTTTTCTAGCCTGTTCTTCAGATGAGGACTCCAGAAATGGAATCTTACCAGTGATCTAGTATTACAGTACTGCCTCCCTCCTGCTATCAAAATCCCTTCCAATACACCCCACCATTCTGACCGCCTTGCTGTAGGCCTTGGTACATTGACTAGTTTGTTTTAGGGAGTCACTTAAGATGACCCCCAGGTTCCTTTCCTCTGAAATAGTGGCCAGCTTAACCCCTCCTATCCTTTATTACTTCCTGGGGCTCTTGTTCCATGTGTGCATCACCCTACACTACATGGTATTGAATTTCTTCTTTTTTTTTTTGCTCCCCATCTCACTTGGCCCTTCTCCATGCCAGTCCTCCCAGTCCATCACTCTCACTTCCCACAGTGCTTACCCCTTTTGTAGCAGGGTTGCAGGGGGTCCCTTGACCTGCCAGGACTGGGTACAGATTTCCTGGAGGAGTCTGAGTCACTGGGTATGGGACCTGTAGAGGCTGGCGGTCACCTTGCACAACTGGGGGTTTTCTCTGTTCGTCTCCTATGGGAGATGTGATGCACAATGATGCCATGGCATGTGCACCAATGACTGCTACATCTCTCAACCTTGCCAGCACTTTGCACATCTTTCTTCAACTTCCTTATCCCCTCTTCACTGCCTATCCTGCCACAGAGCTTAGTATCATGTGTGAAGAGACACATCTTGCCCATATTCCTTTTCTATTTTGCTGATGAACACATTGAAAATAAATGGTCCCAGGACCGACTGCTGCGGTACCCCACTCTTGGCCTCCCTTCCCCTGATTTGATCATGTTTACCATCACCCTCTGACACTTTCCTCTAACCAACTTCCCACCCATTTAATAAGATCCTTTGCTGCCCCCAGATGTTCTAATTTCTTCAGCAACCTTCTATGTGGCACTGAGTCCAATGCCTTGCTGACACACAGATACAGTAAATCTACTGCTTGTTCCATATCCACTGCCCCATGTTACCCAGTCAGTGAATACTATCAGGTTCAACTGACAAGACCTTCCTGTCATAAACCTGCTGCAGACAGCAATGCTGCTTACTATTCTGGAGGTGACAGTACTTGTCTCCTGGTAGTCCACTAGTTCCTCTTTTACTAGTGTCTCCATCAGTGGAAGTAAGACTAATGGACTGTAATTTCCCTGTTCCTTCCTTTGTGAAGTATCACCACATTACCCTCCAATTGCTCAGAACTACCTGACTGTAGTGAGTTTCTGAATAGCCCTGCCAGGGTTCTTTTTTGACTGGTAAATAGGGCAAGGCAGTTCTGCCTATTTTTAGCCTTATCCTAGGGAAAATATAAATGGAAACCAACTGAAAATGAACCAGATGAAGCTGTTGTTGCCATTTTTTGTGAATAGCAGAAATCTGTCCATGACACCTTGGAAATTCCCCTACTCTTGCAGTAGGGGGACCTACTGTCATGTTGTTCATCTGCCAAGATGACCAACAGAATGGGAGATGATGGAGCAAGCAGTTCTCCAGTGGGGAACCCAACCTCACTCCCCAATGAGGAATTCACTGGAGGACTTTCCTCTGTCAGATGAGCTGATGGAAGTACTAAGTGTAGATTTTAATCCTCAGTCGGTAGAACCAGAAATGGAGCAGACCGGCACACAGGAACAAAATGAGGCAGAAAAGGAATTACGGCAAGCCTCAAATAAAAGGAAATGGCTTTTATGAGCACAACTTGCAAAGGAAGAACAATCCTACCAAAAGAAATGACTAAACTTAAAGAGGCAACAAGACAAAAAGAAACCCAATATGCAGCCAAAACTGATAACAGCTGACAACAGCACTGATACTGTCAATATTGGCTGAAAAATGCTTGGAATACAGAAGCATTAGGCTGACTCTGAGAAAGTACTTGCGATTGAAAAAAGTACAGACAGTCAACAACCCATACCTTGGGATACTTTATAGGAAGGAGACCCATTACAGAAAACAACAAACTCAGACTACCCTACAGCTGAATGGACACCAGAACAAGCACTGGAACAGGCTAGGTGGAAAAAAGCAAAAGAGGGTAAGTGGATACCAGACCACTCGGACCACACAGTACAAAGATATTTTGAAAATAAAAATTCCCCTGCAGTGTTGGTGCCTACTGAAAATAATGAAGAAGTCATGCAGCCCAGAGAACCTGAAATTACTGAGACCGAGGAAGCAGGAAACAACACATATAACCCTGCTCTAGTGACTAATTCCATTCTATCTGATAGTACTGAATCCCGACCTATACGCAACACAGAAATGCATGCATCTACAAATATTGCATCACAAAATGGTACCATTGAAAAAGAACAAAGTTTGGGCCCAGAAGAAGCAGTTTTACAGGATCCAACCCAAAGAGCATGGTTGCAACCATTATTTAGACTTTCAGATCTGTTTCAAAATAAGGGAGAGCCTGCACCAAGGCAGAATGTAGTGAGACTCATTTATAAAGGCAGCCTCCCTGAAACACCAGACAGACTCTACATCACTAGAACTTTGTTAAAACAATCCATGAAATTCTTTCCTTCTGAAATATTTGCATTAATTAACATAGGAGAAGCCAACTTTGATATTAGTTTTAAAAATGTTTCAGGCCTAGGCAGATTTTTGGCTCAATATAATACATTGAAGAATATTCATCTCTGAGTCACCTTTTTAGCAACTCCACTGACCAAACCAGTGGTCAGAAACATTACTGTTATGTTCTAAAATGAAGGTGTGAATGTTGAAGATATTTTGTTCTGGCTCTGCCAGCATTATGAAATCATGGGTAAACCAGCTCCTATACTAGATAGCAAGCACATTTGGAAGGGTGGGTGGAAAATGTGAGTTAAATTGTACATCACCAATAAAGGGCTTGTTCACCTACCAAGCAGCTTCTTCTTAGGCAGAGACAGCAGCATATTGTTCTATAAAGGACAGTCAAAATCCTGTCACAAATGTGAATCCAGGACATACATCAGCAATGAGTGTGATACTCCAAGATACACCTACCAATTAGATTATGGTCACTTGTCAGCCACATGTATAAATTTGTTTGAATGTAATTTGTGCGAGTGGACTGGACATTCTTACGGAAAATGCCCTTTGGCCTCCCATAATAGGGAAGACTGCCCTTCACATGATGGCTTAATTAGACAAGCTCAGCAGCTGGAGGCCAGACAAGCCTCAGATAGGTGAATGGAAACTATAAGACAGGCAGAAGAGGCATACACCTCACACCCAGTGGTAGTACAACCAGAGGGCACTGAAGGCAGGCAGAACAGTGATGAGAGTCCGCAACAAGACATTATAGCAGAAATGGACACTGAGCAGCCCAGCACAAGTACAGGGACAGACATACCTTGTAGACAGGAGAAAAATGCAGATCAAGAGTTGAACTCAAGTCTTATGCCACCCCCTTCCCCACTACAGAATGAAAATACTTACCAAGTGGTTAGCAGTAACAAGAGGAACAAAAGAGGGAAAGTACAAACTCAGGAAAAAAGGAGACTCTGATTGAAAAACTAGATCTCTGAAAGCCTCTAATAAAAAATACCTTGCACTACCAAAAGGAGAGTAATTGGGGGATGTAGAAGAAGAGGACGCAGAATCAGAAGCCTCAGCTACTTCCTCTCTTCAAGATGCAGCGTCAGAATCAGAAGAGGGGAAAAAAGAATCTTCTGTGACAAAAAGAACTAGGCTGAAGAGTAGACATAAAACCCAATGAATAGTCCATAGCTCCCCTTTTCCATTAGTATGGTTCAACTCTCCATAACAACATTAAATGTAAACAGTATAAAAAAAACAGAAAAAGATAACTACAGTTCTTTTACAGTTTACGGGGTATCAAGGCAGATATTATATGTTTGCATGGTGTGCATTTAAAAACTACCCAAGAAATTAACTAAGCACGTATACTGTGGAAAAAGGGAGCCAGTTTTTGGTCAGTAGGGCAAGACAGTTGTGATAGCCTAGGAATCTTATTTTCAAATCTTACTCTTAAAGTCTCTAGGTTAACAGAAATAATGCCAGGCAGGGTGCTACTATTAGACATCAGTTAAAATGGAGAAATATTTAGAATAGTAAATACAGTATTTATGCCTCTCAATCTAAAGCTCAGAGAGTAGAGTTATTCAGAAAAATACAACCTTTTTTGTATATGGCTAGAAAAATTATCTGGTGCAGTGATTTCAATTGTGGCCTCACAAAAAATTATAGGGGACTACAAACTGGCACATTATTTTGTGATACGAATACACTTAATTCAATTGTGAAAACAGCCTTACTGAAAGACGTATATAGATGTAGCTATAAAACTGGAGGACACACCTACTTTAGAAGTAACTTTCCCACAAGAATAGACTTTATGTTTGTCTCAGCACCCCTGGTAGTAAAGGTAGTTTCTACAAAGATTTGTGAATTTACAGATCATAAGTCAATAACTACAACAATAGTA
This sequence comes from Neoceratodus forsteri, assembly GCA_016271365.2. Classification (NCBI taxonomy): domain Eukaryota; kingdom Metazoa; phylum Chordata; order Ceratodontiformes; family Ceratodontidae; genus Neoceratodus; species Neoceratodus forsteri. Next base: position 1,292,479,908 of record CM028130.1, read on the forward strand.
TGGGACAACTCCCCTACATGTAGGAAATCAGATTGGAAATTAAATTCTTCCCTTCTCTAACAAAAATAAATAATTGATCAATGGAAACAGTCATGGTCAGTCAGACTATCTGTAGTTGGCATGTATGAAGATATAGCAGCTTGGTGGGAAGATACAAAGAAAGCCTGGAGAGAATTTTTTCAAAAGATATCCAGTAAAAAATACAAGGAAAATGTATGAAATACCACCAATTAAGGGGACAATTACAGAAATTAATTTCTAAAACTGAAACAGAGAAAATCAATTATGGCAAGCAAATCAAAGTTCTAAAAAAAGAAATGTATACTATGCAATATAATGCAGCACACTCTTTTCAGCAAGAATTACCATTTGGGGTACTCAATAATAAACAAACATATGATCCCTTTAAATAGTGCACATCCAGAATAGATAGCAGAATATTTAATCAGTTCAGAGCTCCAGATGGTAGATTAGTGACAGAACCAAAAGAAATGTTAACTGTGGTAGACTCACATTTAATTAAACAATTTGGCAGCCCAGTGAAATCTGTCCCTGACCCTGAATTCTTAAAATCATTATAGCTCCCTCAAATAACCCCTCAAGATGCCCTCAGCCTTACTAGAAAAATAAACAAAGAAGTACTAATAGCTATTGCTTCCTTAAAATCTCACACAACCCCTGGATTTGATAGTATAGGCTCAGAAGTCTATAACATACTAAAAACAGAATTAGCACTAGCTTTGGTAGTATTATATAATCAGATTTTAGACAGTAAACGTTATCTAGTTCTATGGCACAGGCAATTCTCATTTTTATTCACAAGAAAAGGGAAAAAGAAGAACTGAAAAACTGGAGGCCTATCAGCTTACTCATTACAGACCTAAAGATTTTGAGTAAAATTCCGTTAAAATAACTAACATCAGTAGTTGATTCACTTATAAGCTTGAATCAAACTTGCGGATTCCCAAATAGGAAAATACAAGATAATCTGATTACATTACAGGAAATACAACAAATAAGGAAGGAAGAAAGAACAAACTATGAGCTATATATTAAGAATGAATCAAGAGAAAGCTTTTGATAACATAGCACATCACTTTCTATTTCCTGCATTAAAAGCACTTGGTATTCTGGATATATTTGTACAATAGATAGAGAGTATATATAGCTCAGCAACTCTGGTTCCTAACGTAAATGGATGGAAAGGAAAAAAGACAGAAATAAAATGGGGAGTTCAACAAGGGTGCTCCCTGAGCCCCCTTCTATATGTTTTTAGGTTAGATATACTATTACATAACATAAATACAGTAGAGACAAACACATACGAGGTATATCTCCCTTAACAGGTCATCCCTCAGTCAAGCTTCTGCCTATACAGACAATGTGGTTTTGACAACAGCTCCAGATACAGCAGAGGAAAGGTTAACACAGCACCTTGAGAAGTCCTCTAGTCTTTCAGGTTCTAAGATAAACTATAATAAAAGTTGGGGAAAACCCATTGGAGACACCGCTGTCCCCAATAAGGGTCATATAGCTAGCATGAAAATTAAGTCAGAGAATATCAAGATAATGGAAATTGTCTTTAATGCAGAGAATACAGGAATAAAAAAATGGGAAAACAGTATACATAAAGCAAACAGAATTATGAATAGATGGAAAGGTCAATAAATCTCAAATAAAAAACAGTTCAGTTAATCAAAACATTATTACTACCAGTCTTCTTGTACATAAGTTACATATATTCTCCTCCACATAATTTATACAACAATATCTACAGCATTTTCTTCCAAGCATTCTGAGGAAATAGTTTAAATCCAATCAAAAGAAGCATCACATACAGAACAGTCAAAGAGGGTTGTATTGGAATGATAAATCCTATTGCTTTCTTCAGTAGCTTATTCATGACATACAATTTTAGTAATGCTCTGAAGCCTGGGAACCATATTTTGAAACCTGTAGTACTCATCTGGCTAAACCCATGTACTGAACATTGATGCAAGCCTAAGGTTAGGAATAGTAATAGAGTAACTGATATACCCCCCTATGCTAGAGAACAGGCAAAAATGGCAATAAAGGCAGGAATAAGTATTACAAATCTACAGACTAACAATAGGAAGAGTTTTTACAGTACACTCCTGGAATCAGAACCTACACAAATGGTTGCCATCCCCCATTTGCCCACAGGTACACACCAGCACAGTTCTAAAGCAACTACACTGTCCCAGACTGCTTGATTTTATGTGGGATATCCTATTGCTTAGCTGCCATGGCAAACTAAACATAAATAACAAAAAACATAAACAAGTTAGTGGCAGAATGTGCCTGAGGGAGGCTTGTGTAAAATATCCTGGAAACACAGGAACATTTATTTATTGAAAGTAGTTATGTAACAGCGTTTTGGTCTTTTTTGGAAAATGAATGGAAAGAACCATGGTTTAGGAAGATTATATATCCAGAGTTGGTACTAGGGATAGCGGACAAAACATGGGGGGAATATGTGACAGAAACAATACAAATAATGTTTGCTATTATTAAGTATTTCATCTGGCAATCCAGATGCCACTGGATAATGAATCAAAGAAAACTGACATCATGAATTGTACAGAAACATAATGATATCAATACAGCAACTCCAAAACAGGATATGATGGAATTATCACTTTGAAAAAGTGAAACATTTATGGGTAAAGTGCACCTTTGTTGAAGATATATAATCTTAGAGTAATTATGTATTGTACTTAATTTATTGCACTGTACTATTTGAAACTAAAAATTGTATGGAATTGTAAGTATGCGTTTTGTTTGAAGTTCCTTCAATAAAATTCCCCTACTCTTTTCGTAAGTGCCATAATATCTTTAACACCCACCTGAACAAACCACCAAAACAGACAGACAAGACCTTGATTAAACAACACATCCAAAAAATGGCAGTACCTCTCTTGCTGCACTACAGTGTTGATATTAGTATTTTACCCAAGTTCCTGGTGTGAGTTTAGATTTTCTGACCACACTCAGTGCATATCATGTAGCCCTGGAGCCTTTTCCATTTTCAGGGGTGCAAGTCCTTTTGTAACCCTTTCTCTTGTAAGTACCACCTGTTTCATTTCTGGAATTCCCCTTGCAGCACCCTTTATGCTGCTTTCTGGCACAGGTCCATAATCCTCACTGTGAATACTGAGAAGCAGTCATTTACAATGTCTGCCATCTGCTCATCCACCTCCACTACCCTGCCACCCCTCCATCAGCCTAAAAATCCACCTGTCTTCCTTTTGCCCTGATATACCTGAAGAACTGTTTTTCACTTCCCTTGACCCCATATGCAAGGTATCATGTCAGGTCAATGAGGAACAATGGAGCATGGTCAGAAGTGAGCAGCATTTATGTTGAAACATGGAAAGAGTGAGGTGTGCAAAATAGCGTTTGTCTGATTCCGCATAGTGCTGTGGTGCATGGTGTCAGAATACATGGCGGTGTGGTGTTATAATAGTACAACTGTTCTAGAGGTAAGTTACTTTGGTAAAGGGGGTCCATGGCAGTGTGGTGTTAGAATAGTAACTCTGGCTGTTCCTTTCATCGGTGTCACTGTGTCGTGTTTATTTTTTATAAGTGATCCAAAGTTGCTACAGCACTAACCTTGAGCCAATATGCTTAAATATCAACAAGGATATCTTACCTTGCTTCTCTTTTTTGTTGTGCTTAAAGTGCTCATCAACTATAGCTCTAAAGTGCAACTGCAAATAAATAATGCAGCGACAGTACTACACATAAATAGGAACTGGGTCACTTATGTTTCCCACAGAGTTCGGTAAGACTGTGCTACAAGCACCAGACTGGTCACAGTTGAATGAAGAGAGTCCCACAATCTGTTAAGTTTTTCATATACATTATTTATTAGTAATGTGTCTGGTGATATTTGACTAGGTAATGTGCGAGCTTTTGTGCTTTCAATGTTTCTTTCTTTTAGTTGTGTTTTACAGGTGTTGTATTGTTCTGCATCATTTTTACTGCTCTGTTTGTTACCACACTATCTCGTATTTAGCTCATCTGACATGGAACCATATGCAATATGCAGCTGTGTATCTCCTTTTGCATCCCTGACTGCCTTGGCTTCTATCATCTTTACCCGGTATTTGCTCCATTCCTCATCCCTCTGTTTCTCATTGTAGCCAGTGTTACTTGTTCCCTGACCACTAGCATTACCATATGCACAATCCCTAGGTGGATAGTGGGCATCATCTTATAAGGCATAGAACCTGATCGAGGGGTAGGTTTCATACTAATCATTTTGGTTATAACTTCATCCATGGGACTAGTCAAGAATTTTCTTGATGAATTTAAGTGTATTGATATTTAAGATGTACTTCTCATGTGGTCACTGTATATTTATATTTGTGATTGTGAAAAACTGCCATGTATATGTATTCAGTCTTTGGGTAGCAAAATTGTTTTTTTTTTAATACATTTGAATTTCATGCCTACATTTTTAAAACAAAGTGTGACTTCAGAAAAATAATGTTATGTATCTGCAGTACATTTGTGAGATAAATAATTCGTATAGTGAAAACAACTGATGGAAAACTTGACATTATGTTGAATAAAATACAATTTTTTCAGTAGTGTGAAATATGAGACAGTCATAGTCCAAATGTCAGAATTACAGTAATAAATACATAAAAAAAAAATAAAATAACCAAAGAAGACCAGGCTCTAGAGAGATTAAATTTGTTCTAGCAGCAGTTTTAGACACATTTTGGGGGCTCCAGTTAGACTGAAGTAGGCATGGGTTCTGTGGAGAGGACCAGACAGCAGTTTAAGTACTGTAGATATTTGACTTAAAAGATCCGAAAGACATGCTTAAATTAAAAATTGCAAACATTCTGATGACAGCTGAAAATGACCTGCAGATGTTGACATTTGCTGCTTAATTTTGAAATATAGCAACTGGAATGCAGAATTCTGTGTCAATTGTTGGGTGATGATGAATTCCAGAGATCCTGTTTCCTGTCTACCTTTTGAAGTATAGAACACTATCAAATGTCAGGACATTAAATATATAGGGATATGCTGGACGAAACAGAAAATCAGATATCATTTTATCTGAAATTTTAGATATTAACGTATAAGAATATGTAGTACAAGTAAATTCAGAACACCAGATGGATGGATACATGGCAGCATTCAATGGAGTAATTTTTTTAGAGAAATAACAATTATAATAGTTTGCTACATACTCTATGGTGGTGGCACTTTCACTAATGAGAGGTGCTCCTCCTCATTTGTCGAATCAAGGAAAAGAGGGTGATTAAAGTTTGCAGATCACACAGCACTCATTTTCTAAAAGTAGAGATGAGCATGGGTACTGCTAAATATTTTGAGTGTCACAACTGGGATATACAATATTCCACCTCCAGTGTAGATGGCTCTTCAATATTTTTTAAATATCTTGGATTAGGTGTGAAATGAACCTATATTTTGCATCCATCCTGCTCCAAAACAATGTTATATTTTTTATGAGTCTCAAAAAGCGATTAACATATAAAAACTATTTATAGGATTTGTGTTTTCTTAATTTGCAGAGATGGCTGTCATGAGTTGAATTCAGGCCCTCTTTCTTATAGTCACTATCTCGGGTAACCCAAAATGGATGGAAATCAGTTGTACCAAAGCAATGTCACATAATAGCACTATATACACTGATGGGCACATGTGGCTTATCTCACCAGTTACAGGGGCACAATGTAAATTGTCCATCTAACTCTTAGTGAGTGCAAATGGGGTTTGCCCAGTAACAGACTGGACTGTCCATACAACTGGGTCCTAGCATGGATTTGCTTTGGAAACATGGTATAATAATACCATACTGTGACCAGTTGCAATGTGGATCACATGGGCATCCTGTCCAGATTTTGGGACATGTGGGCCAGTGGCCACCCTTTATGTGGCCCAGTGACCAGTCACTTTGTGGTCCATTAAACTTCCCACCCAGTCCCTGAACATCACTGGTCCTGGTAGCATAGTGATACCCCTACCTAGCCTTATGGTACTGCTATACCTTTTGGATCACTGGGGTCCCCAATGTCCCATCCTATGGGACTGCTGTTCTCAGTCCCAGTAATGTATACCATATTACAGCCTGGCTTTATAAAATGAATAGGCTGTAACCAGGCTTTTTAGGGCTCCCATGCATTTGTGCATGGGCCCACACTTCTGACTGGTTGCATTGTAACCACTTAGGAAATTATTATGACCCTAATAACCACTTAACTCCACCCATTAATACTAGACATAAGGCCTTAGACATGTTATTTGGCTATATTAAACATTTTTCCTTCTAAACAAAATTTCAATATGTTGTAGTGTCCTAACAATGTTGCAACAGAAAAGATACAAATAGCTTTCCAAAAGCACTGAACACAGAACATTAAATCAATGGATTTAGTGTTTTCAGAAAATTAAAGTTATTTATGTTTTGGAACTACATTCTTACTTTCATGCTTTAACTTTTGCTTTATCATTAAAAGTACTGTTTAATTTTTGAAATGATTTTGTCTAGTAATTTTGCTTTAAACTGGAAGTTAATGTGGGTCACAAAATTTGATAGTTAATATTTTACTACTGTATTGTTGCTGGAATGCAGACAAATCCATGCAAATCAAGTAGAAATCATTACATACCTAATCCATTTACAATTGGTCGATGGTTTCTTTCCAGATTACTGGGTATATCATGCTCTCCATCACAATCACTCAAAACCAGTTTTTGTTCTGTCATGTTTTCAAAATGCACTGATTCTTTTTCCAGGCCAGTATCACCATTTTCCAGTCCATTATGAGACCGTTTTAATGGCATTATCTGTAGTCCACTGGGGGTAGTCCTGTAAGTTACAGTTTTTGTGGCTCTGTCTCCAGATATATGTTTTCCAATAAACCCCTTTTTCTGTTTTTGCTGATTAGTGTTAATTTGTTTTCTTTTATGTCCTGCTCCTTTCCCTTTAGCAGAGTCAGATGACTTGTGTGATATTTTTTCAAGTGATGTTCCTTTAGCGTCTCGTAAAAATTTTTGACCACAACCCTGTTTCCCAATTTTTGATCGCTTGTCCCTAGAAACATGGAGTCCATTAAACTCATCAATAAATTCCTCACAGTGTAAAAGATGATGTTCAGGTTCCCAGGTGTCTTCATTACTTCCATAACCTTTCCACCGGATAAGATATTCCCATTTGCCTTTTTTGTTCTTTCTTTTGTCTACAATTTTTTCGACCTAATCAAAAAAAGTAGGAAACACATTAGCCTGTAAAATGGGTTTAGGTGACCTAAAATTACAAATTATTTCAAGATTATATTATAAACCATTTTCAGAGATGTAACACAAATATGCTTCAATAAAGGTAGGGCACATTCATGTTCAGGCCTCCCAAAATATGTGTAGTTCCAATAACATGAGCAATACTCTGTGATCCATGCAGTTAATTCTTTGTAACATCTCTGTATCTTTGACTCATTTACTTCCAGCACCATCAACTTCCCATCCCCAAGCACCCACAATTTTTCTTTCCAACAAGCTAAAAAATAAACTCTCCCATCAGTCTAGGAATTCCCTGCCCAAATGTGATTGTAGAATACCATTACAATCTTCAGGCCACTGTTCTTTGTGGCTCATATCTGTTGCTGCTCTTACTGCCATCAGCCCCCTTAACATATCACAGTGCTCATAACAAAATACTAATGGTTCTAAGGGATCCCAGAAAAGTAGCAGTAGCAGAGATGTACCAAGGAGAAATACAGCAATATGATCTGATTAGTACATTGCAATCAAAAGGGATTTAAGAAAGGGAGGAATTTACTTTCTTGAAACAAAATTTAGAAAATTATTTTTTTTTGTAGAAATTCATGAAAGTTCAAGAATTATTGGTTTTATAAGGTTTGATTCTACTGCTTTACACTGCTATGAATCACCAGACACATAATACGGTAGGCCATTATATTATAATCTTTAAATTTATTTAAAGACAGCTTCTGCCAGTAATGTCAACTTAATTTTCAATATTAATTTTGAGTGAGAAACTACCAAAGCAGTCAACAAAGAACTTAGTTTCGCATAATACATGCCATAACAGCAAACACATTTAACCCCCAAACAGCAATATAATGAAACCATATTTAGAACACTGTCTTTCAATAAATGGCTAGACCAAAGCTCCCACTTCTTGTAGCTGAAACCATAAAATACACTGGATGCATACATTTAAGCAATGATGCATTTTGAAGCATGGGTTGTTATGGGTTTACTGCATGCCCAGAGCATTGTGAGGTCTCAGGCTTCAGATCAAGTCCATCAACCACTGCATATATGGTAAACCCAGCACATGTCCTGGAGAGGCCTTACTGCTGACATAAAAAGGTCTTACAGCAAAATATAATAAAAACTATGATAAATATAGTAGTTTGAAAAATAAACTATTAACGAATAAATTGATATGCTGAGTTAAATAGTCCCACAACTTGGGAGGGGGACACTACACACAACATACTCTGAGATACACTTCTGCATAGGATGGGCAAAATAAATAAACTGTCTGCCATAGGCGATCAAATTTACAGAACCAGAGAAAGCCTTTAATGAGCTTAAAAGGGTTGTCAGTGCTGACACCTTGAACCTCACAGCCTTTATTTTCCCTCTCCTACAGGTGGCAATGTATTACCACTCAATTCAGTCAGAGATACAAGTGTGTGCTGATTTTTGCATCAGTTACCTTGTCATCTGTAGCCTAAAAATGATACCACTCTGTGCTGTTCAGTCTGAGGTGGAGGCAGCCCAGTTTCTGCATAAACTAGTTTCAGAATGGTGGCCGTTCACCATCACTATCTTGTAGAATCAAGATCAGCTGTCAACAGCAGATGGACAGCAGTAGACTGGATACAATGACTTGTGTAGGTATGTCGGAACTGTGCTTCTTTACCTAAGTACAGTAGTCATCATGGTGAATAAGTAGTTTATACACATGGTCTCTGTAATTTACCAGAACTTCTGTGAGCTGAGGAACACTTGAGGGAAGCACCATGAGTGACAACATATAGACTGTGCATTGGGTGGGTGCTTCAAAATATCTATGTCTATATATATATTAGAGGCAAAAAACTCCATTTAATGCATTAGTTAGAGTTGTTCCACAGCAACAAAAGTGAGGAAATTTGGTGTTAGGGTTGAAAACCCCCCTTGGACTCTTCAGCCCACCCCCCCAACTGGCATTGGGGTGTGCATTGGGGTCGTCAGCCCTAACTCTCACCCCATCACATGTATAAAGCAGCAGAAGTATAGGAGAATGGGGTGACAGTTGAGACCGACGACCCCAACACGCACCCCAATACCGGTTGGGGGTGGGCTGAGTCCAAGGGGTTTTCAACCTAACACCAAATTTCCTCACTTTTGTCGCAGTGAACAACCCCAACCAATGCATTAAATGGAGTTTTTGCCTCTAATTTCCCTTCTTTTTGAGAATGACAATGAGAAATAATGAATGTAATGCAGTGGCGGGAGCGCGGGGCACAACGTGATGTCTTGTGGCATAGTAACAGGAACAGCAATGCAAACAGAAGTGCTAACAGTGGCACACATGGTAATGCAAGCGCGAATGAGAACAGAAAGGGTAACACACACGGTGGCATAGACGGGAACAGTCTGCCACGTGATGTGTTGTCACATAGTAACATGGTGCCTGCAAACGGAAATGTCAATGGGCATGGTGATGCAAAGTGAAACAGAAAGAGAAACAGTACTGTAGACACAAATGGCAAAAAATAACAGAAACGCAAGCGCAAAGGATAACGCACATGGTGGCATAGACGTCAACGGTAAGTGAAACGGGTATGGAACCGCAAGCTGAAAGGGCAACGGTAACAGTAATGTCAGCGCACAGGCTGGTTTTCCCCAAAAGTTGCATAGAGAAAGACAGTGAGTACAAAGAATGTATGCATAATAATGGGTATCGCAGCAGAAAATGAGGACTTGGAATACTAAATAGGTTATATCTCAGGAACCGTACGACGTAGAAAAAAAATTTAAAAGTCATATGATTTACAACTGTCCTGGCTAGTGGGCTAAGTATTTTTCCAATGAAAAGTCCGTATCTCGCACCGTTTCCGAGATACAGGCCCTGAAAGGCGCGGCAAATGCCATAATGTTATCCTATGGGGAAAAAAGAGAAGTTCGGAGTACCATAACTCTGCCTCCCTGTAATATTTTTTCACCAAACCACTGAAAGGCACATCTGTGGGCTGTTGGCTATGTTCCCTCCAAATTTCAGGAAAAAATACCAAACCGTTATTTTGCAGCAGGGTGCCAAAGGATTCCTGTAATGAGTCGGGCGCCGTAATGATATCCTGTGGGGAAAAAGCATCAATTTTGAAGTACCGTAACTTTGCCGCCATCCGATATTTTATCAATGAAACACTGAAAGGTACATCTGTGAGATGTCGGCTACCTTCCCTTCAAATTTCAGCCCAAAACTCCAAACCATTCTTTTGCAGCATAGTGCCAAAGAATTACTGTTATTTTGGGCATAGTGTTGCAAAGTAGTGTCGTGATTTGCGAAAGCTTTCGCAAAAATTTGCGACACTTTCGTGAGTTCGACACTACTTTGCGAAAGTACTTTTTCCAGAAATCTGAAAAACATATTTCTGGGGTGTTTTACCCCAAAATAATGACATGGCTAGCATCCTCAAGGCCCGACTAGGTGAATACAAAAAGAATTAGGTTGCTAGAGGGTCTCAATTTTAAATGCCAAGCATTTTTCTGATCACTAATTGAAAACAAAATGGCAGATTTGCAACACTAACAGGGCCATTTGCGACACTAAAAAGTGCATTTGCGACACTGTCAAACTTTTTGTTAACTTTTCCCATTGACTTATAATGGGAAATTGTTTTTTGAATAACTTTTGAACCGTTTAATATTTTTTCACGAAATCTTCGAAAGGCACATTGGGGATCCTGTCCGCATGTTCCCTGAAGATTTTGGGCCAGTCATGCAAACCGTGCGACCTGTAGGTGCGACAGTAAAATTCCAGAAAAGGCGTAAATGCACACACAGATCACGCTTAATAACTCTGCAGCCGTGTATCCGACCAGTACAAAACTTTGTAGATCCCAAGGTGTATGGGTCTTGATCGTGTATTCCAAATTTCAGGCAAATCCATCAAATGGTTGCAAAGTTATTAAGGTGCAAAAATTTGGGTTTAACATAGAAATGGCTCCTCAATCCTAACTATGGTAGCACTACCGTGCTATAATATCTATATATATATATATATATATATATATATATATATGATACACAACCCCCCCACTAGAAATATTGTTGATATTTTTTGTTTGAGTGCCAATTGACCTGATAACATCACGAGTGGTGAAGCCACAAGTGCTGTCATCAGATCAACTGGCACAAGAACAAAAAATATTGACAATATTTCCTGTAGGGGGGTTGCATATTCCATTTATGTCATACCTCCAAAAATGTGAAAACAAAAGTAAATTCTTGCCATTTTTTGCTAATTATAAAAAATCTAAATAAATCTATAAATGAACCACCACCCATGTTGTAGGTATTTTTGTCCTGATCAAACTTTTTTGCTCAAAGTACCATGCTATGAGTTTTCATTTTAAAGTTATATGCATTTATTTGTTGCAAAAAGTGAAAAATACTGAATTGTCTGCTGTTTTTTTGCTAATTATAAAACAACAAAATGGTATCTATGTAAGCAATAAGCAATAATACCCTCCAGTGTGGTTGGTATTGTGCTATACCGGACAACCCAGGAGAGTAACGAGGCCCGATGCCACAGGTGGAGGGCCTCATAGCCCCTTGAAAGTCCAGTATAGCACAATAGCACCCACCCTGGAGGGTATTATTGCACTTAGAAAATGGGCACTGTAAAAACAAATAAGTTTAATAAAAAATATTAATGAAAAAGTAATTTAAAGTAAATTTTGTGATAAAATAGTTCCTCCGCCTAACACAGCCTTCAAGGTCATCAACTGTATTTGTTTCCTGTGACCCCAACTCCCACCCACAAGCTGTGCTACATTTTTTCTTTTTCCCCTTTTTCCTCCTTGTTGATGGAGCTCCATTTTCGAAACTGCACTTGTCAACCCTTGTGCCGCAACAGAAACACACATGCAGAGATCATTAATTTTGTTTTGTTGCATAGTTTCATTTAGCCCGAGTCATTCCCCCTCCACAAGCTGTGCTCCATTTTCCCCCCTTTAGCAATGGGTCTCTGTGTTTTGTTTTTTTTACAAACTGTTGGGGTGGGGGAGGTAGCGGGCGAGTGGCCGTGTTATGGGGCTTAACAGAGAGGAGCACAAACTACCTGGTAGCAGTTGACGTGGAGTTTGGCATGAATAGTAAGTGGTGACACAGCGTAGTGTCAGTTACCCTCTTCCTCCCCAGAGTTGCTGTCAGAGTTTTTTTTTTTTTACCTGTTACATGGATTGTGATCACGATCCGAAAAGTACTGCTGCTTGATATGAAGTGTAGACTGACCAGGGCTGATGCATGAAAATTAGTTGTTCATGGTGGTGTGGTGAGAGGAGTAGTTATAAGGAGGGAAAAGGCAGTTTGTGCTTTCACACCCTTTCACCATCAGTTTGTAGGCAGAAGTAAGGTAACTTATGGTGCTGCACTTGCACTCTTTCGCCGTGGTATGGGAAACAAAGAAAATGCCCCTGCTGCTCTCATAGACAGTAGCAGTGATCTTTCTGTCTCACTCCCTAAGCCAGATTCAGGAAGGTAGGGGTTTTGTGGCCACCAACTCGCTCAGTAAGCGAGAGGGGAAAAAATGGCGGCAGACTGAAAATTAAAACTGGCCCCTTGATTGTGGTTATGCAGTCGGTTGGCACTGGCACTTGTTGTAACTAACCTGGGATCTGTTGTCCGATACATGCCCAGCTTGCCAAGGGTATCAGCCAATCAGAGCCCAGGGATTTTTAAGCCCATTTTCTAAAAATGAAATAGCACTCATTTTGTAGATATTTTTTGTGCTGAACAGCTTTCGTGCTTGTAGTACCATGCTATCATTTTTCATTTTAAAGTTATTCACATTTGTTTGTCAAAAAAGTGAAAAACAATTGCCTTTTTTGCTGTTTTTTTCTAATTGTATAAAAAAATAAGAGTTAGTCATAAATGAAACACCACTCATTTTGTAGATATTTTTGTGCTTTTTCATGATCACAGTACCATGTTTACAATTTTTCATTTTAAAGTTATTCACATTTGAATACGGTTACTACTGAAGCCGAATATGAAAATGAGTTCTGAATGAACCAATCTCTACATAATGTGTGGATAAATTTATCTACAGTGAGGATAAATGTGATATTCTCATTCTAGGTCTGACCACCCTGAGAATATCTAAAATATTTGCCTTTTTTATCCTCACAGGAATGGCATAAATGTAATTACGGAAGATAATGGAGACAACATAAGTCACCTAGATGCAATAAATGAAACCTTCAGAACTTTTTATCAGAACCTTTATACACCAGAAAGTAATCCTGAGTCCCAAAGAATGAAGCATTTATTATCTACAATAACATTAAATATAACTGATGAAAATGAAAGATCCATTATAGGTGAAGAAATTACAGAGCAAGAAATAGTAGTAGTAGTAATAAAGCACAGCCTGAGCAACTTGTTTGTTTTTGTCAGAAAAGTATTTTTTTATGTGTGAACACTAATGTGATGGCCCACAGCAGACAGCACCCAGTCTTTCTGCCACTGAGCAGTACCAGACTGTCACTTTGCCCTCCACAGGGTCCCCCACACCAATCAGCACAGGCTTAGCAACTTCTGTTTTTGTCAGAAAAGTATTTTTTTTTAATAAGTGAACGTTTATGTGATGGCCCACAGCAGACAGCACCCAGTCTCTGCCACCCAGCAGTACCAGTCTGTCACTTTGCCCTCCACAGGGCCACCCCAGCCAACAGCAATGTGACTGCCATGCAACAAGGTCAGCTTTTGGCTCAGAATAATAGTGTTTTTCTTTTTTTTTTTTAATGGCGTCCAGTAAGATTCTCTTTTTCTCTTTCTCTTTCTCTCTCTCTCTCTCTCTCTCTCTCTCTCGCTCTCAGAGTCATAACTCTTCTTGCTAGAACAACAAGAATATTTATTTTATTTGTGATCTGTGACTGTAATCTATTTATGGGCCTCCAGTTAGTTTCTTTATTTTTGTCTCTCTCTCTCATATATGACTCCTTGCGATGGAACAACAAGAATAATAAAGATTTATTTTATTTGTGATTTGTGACTGTAATCTATTATGGCCCTCAGGCCGGTAAGCCTCTCTCACTTTCTCTCTCACTCTCTCTCGTGACTTCCTCTCAATGGAACATCAAGAACAAAGTCAAAGATTTCTTTTATTTGTGATTTGTGACAGTAATCTATTATGGCCCCTAGGCCAGTAAGTCTCTCTCTCTCTCTCTCTCTCTCTTTTTCTGTTTCTCTCTCATGGCTCCTCTCGATGGACCAAAAAGAATAATAAAGATTTATTTTATTTTATTTGTGACTGTAATCTAAAGTATTTATGGCCCCCAGTAAATCTCTCTCTCTCTCTCTCTCTCTCTCGTGACTCTTCTTGATGGAATAACAAGACTAAAGATAAATTTTTTGTTATTTGTGACTGTAATCTATTTATGGGTCCCCAGTAAGTGTCTCTCTCTCTCTCTCTCTCTCTCTCTCTCTCTCTCTCTCTGGTGACTCCTCTCAATGGAACAACAAAAATAATAAATATTTATTTAATTTTGTGATTTGCGACTGTAATCTATTTATGCCCCCCATTGAGCCTCTCTCTCTCCCCCTCTCGTGACTCCTCTCAATGGAATAACAAGAAAAATACTTTATTTGTGATTGGTGACATTAATCTATGGCCCCTAATAAGTATCTCTCTCTCTCTCTCTGTCTTTCTGTCTCCCTCTCCTCATGGAACAACAAGAATACTAAAAATTTATTTTATTTGTGACATCTAACTGTAATTCTATTTATGGCCCACACTAAGTCTCTCTCTTTCTTTCTGTCATTCTCTCATGACTCCTCTCAATGGAACAAAAAGAATAAAGTCTAATATTTATTTTATTTATTTGTACCTACCCTGTAATCTATTATGGCCACTAGGCCAGTAAGTCTTTCTCTCTCTTTCTGTCTCTAGCACTCTCGCTCATGGCTCCTCTCGATGGACCAACAAGAATAAAGAGATGTATTTTATTTGTGATTTCTGTCACTGTAATTTTATTTATGGCCCCCACTAAAAGTGTCTCTCTCTCTCTCTCGCTCTCTCTCTATGTCTCTCTTTCTCATGGTGACTCCTCTCAATGGAATAAGAATAAAGAATGAGATTTATTTTCTGTCCCCAGTAAGTCTCTCTCTCTCTCTCTCTCCTGACTCACAAACAACCAAAAGAGTTATTTGATTTTTTTCCCACTATAGCTTTCTGCATGTACTGCGCCAGTCAACACACTCACCTTCGTCTCACTCACTGTCTAATTATCCTCTTGGCCATGCTGCACACTCACCATGATTATATACCATGAGTGAGTGCATCACATGACTTCAGTTGGAGCTGTTGCCTGACTGGATGCTGCAGACTGCCTGTACGTGAAGCGTGGCGTGCTGATGGCATCCCTATGGCAACATTCAACTAAAGCATGAAAAGACATGATCCATGGCTCACTATGGACCTGGAACCAGAGTTCTGCAGTAAAACCCATATTTATCTGAGTCTGTGGGTAAGGGCTTGGATCTGGGGGTTCTGATTTCGGGTGGAACAGTCCACCCAGCCCTAGTGCAGAGGAGGCTGTCCACAGAGGGTTGTAGATGCAGCCAACAAAAGGGGGCATTACTCCCCTAAGCAGTACTTTTAGCATGATGCCCTCACAGCCAGACCCATCTAAGATCAGAAGGCTTACTAATGTAGCATTTAGAGAGTCTTTTGTGTATATGAGTACTTCTCCACCCTTTGTACCCACTCTATCCTTTCTAAATGTGGCAGTCCCTTGCTATGGGTGGCAAACTTTGCTATAGCGAAATCCTGGCTATAACACATTGGGGTGCATGGCTCCCAACAAAAAAAGGCTGTTCCTATAAAGCATCAATGCCTCATCTGTGCTCCCCTGACTGAGGTTCTTCCTCTGACAGCACACTCCATCCTGACAGCACATTCACTCTCAACTGCACAGTCCCTTACCTGATGGCAGTCTTAGTTTATTTCATTGTTTAGTTCTCTGTGTCCCTCAACCATGGTTCTTCCTCTAACTGCACTCTGTGTTTGCTTAGTTCTCTAACTGCATTAGCATGGGTGGAATATGGGACGTCTGATCAACTTTACATTGAGAATCAGTTAACCACAGTTTCAGTTTTTCTTATTTACAAATTTAGAGAGAAAAAAAACAGAATTTAGAGAGAGAGAGAGAGAGAGAGCGAGCATGAGAAAAGCAAGAAAGAGGCAGAGTCACAATTTATTTATTAAGTTTTTATTGACCGGGTAAGTGCACTAGACAAATCCTGCCTATTTTCAGGCACAACCCAGGGGAAGGGGGTTCAGATGAATGCCAACTGACCTTGAACCAGATTAAGCTGTTGGTGGTATTTTTAGTGAATGAGGGGAATTTGGCCAGGACTCTGGGGAAATTCCCCCACTCTTTTCGATAACTGGCATGGGATCCATCTGAACTACCACCAATCCAGGCAGATGGGACCTTGGTTTAACATCTCATCCAAAAGATGGCACCTCAGAAGTGCAGCACCCCTCTCATGCTGCACTACAGTGTCAGTACTGGGATATTAACCCAAGTGCCAGATGTGGGAATGATCAGCATTACGAGAGCACCACAAATGATAACAGAGCTGCCTGCAGTTTTACTATTTATTTTTATTCTTCTAAAAAAGACTGTTTATAGAAGGAAGCATGTATGAAGTAGTAAAACAACAGCAGAACAGGGTGATAGAATGTGTGTGTGTGTCGGGGGGGAAGCTGAGAGAGCAACAAGCCTCCGACTGTTTAGCTGCCCTATATAAAACAGCATCCCTTGATGTAACAAATGAGTTACTGTAATGAATGATCATTATGGCTCCCAACCCATTTGGTATAGCGAGGGACTACTGTGTACTGTAGCCAAGAAGCTCAATCTCATGATGTAGTACAGATGGTTTTAACCAGGTCTTTGATATTGCAGCTAGGTCTGGGGTATACATGTCAATCCTACTTTCCAGTTCCAGGAGCATGGGCCATAGACTGCTGATATTCATATGTACAAATCGTAGGCCACGAGTCTTGAAGGATGCTATGTCTTATGGAGGAGGTTATCTTAAATGTTGGAAAGACCAGGGCCAGGATTTAGTTTAGTGTCCCCAGCTAACTGTAAAGAAGGGCCAGCAAAGCCCTAATACATATATTTCTGTTAGTTCAAATACCTATGGGATATAGATAGCAAATGAATTTATAACAAGTACCCTTACTATAGAACCCATACAGTAAGGGGTCAGGACCACAGGGAATTGCACTCACAGTTGGTGGTGGAGCCTACATATAGGAATGCTCATACAGGACAGAGATAGTTGGAGAGAAAGTATAGTCCAGCCACAAGACTAGAAGTACATACATGGCAGAGTGAGCATGCCTTTCTTAGCCATGGCCAGAGTTGGGTGGCAGCAGGTAGGTAGGAAGAACAGATAGCTATATGTTAACCACTACCCAGTGGCCACATAAACAGGCCTATACCTTAGCAGTGCATATAATAACTGATATTAGTAGTGACAAGCTGCCCTCTTTAGGAATAACAACTTCAGATAGGACAGAGCACAACGTATAGGTCAGTGGGTACCATCTGCAGTAAGGAGCCAGGGAATCGTTGAGGAGGTGGGCCAAGGATAAAGGCAATTTTGGCAGAAAACAGACTTATAAGGTTACTACATGGAGTCCTGATAGAAATTCATTCAGCTTAATGTAATAAACAACTGGAATACCGGACAACGGTTTCAGTAAACTATCAGCAAGGTACAGAACACTATAAGCAGGTTGCAACAGCAACTAGGCAACTGAGGAACAAGTTTTTGGCTATGACCTTGATACCAATTCACTCAGCTTATTGTAATAAGCAGCTATAATTCCAGACATAGGCTTTAGTTAACCCCAACCAATGTTCTGGATGCTATAAGAAGATTACAATAGCAAGCAGACAATTAAGAAGCAAGTTTTCAGCAATACCCTGATGACAATTCATTCAGCATACTGTAATAGGCAACTACTGAATCAGGCGTTGGCTTCGGTGAACCCCTAGCAAGATACAGCATGCAATAATCGGAGTGCAAAAGTAAGTACTCATTTGGGACACAAGGTTTCAGCTATAACACACTCAGGAGTACAGAAAGACATTAAGAATTTCATTTGTGCTGTAAATGATATTGTCCCAGTTCAGACTACCTCATGTAATATTCCTACCAGTAGAAGTCCTAAACTACTGGAACAGTTCTGCATACCTTTGATGGAGGTTACTGCTATGTGTTGATTTGGTGGATGATGGGTAGAGTCTCTAGCTGATGGCTGTTGCCATGACTGAAACCCACAGCAGACACCCTTATTCTGCAGCTCTCAGCACGTCAACCTGTTCGTGAAGCCCTGCTTGTGGTAAGTGTCTGACTTTTAAGATGGGCAGAAAGGCTCATCTCCCCTGTGAATGATCAGCAGTTCATGTGGGGAGTGGCATGAGCTGGGGTCCTGGATCACTTTGGCAATCACTGGGGGAGAAGATAGCAAGAATTCCACCTTGCAACTGTGTGTTGCTATCCCAGACACTCCTTGGTGTGCTGGCCTGGTGAGTTTCTTGTTGAAAGTTTAATGCTGCCACTGCTCCATGAAAAGCCTACTTCCTCTATGAATGACTGGCAGTTCAGGGGGGGGAGTGGTGTGGGCCAGGGTCCTGAATCGTTTCGGTGATCATTGGGGAGAGGGAGGATGGTAGCGAGAATCTCACCTTGTGACCCTGTGCTGCTGTTCTGGATGCTCCTTGGTATGCTGGCTTGGTGAGTTTCTTGTTTAAAGTTTAAATCTGCCACTGCTCTGGGAAAAGCCCACCTCCCCTATAAATGATTGGCAGTTCAGGGAAGAGAGGCATGGGAAAGGGTCCCAGATTGCTTCAGCAATCAGTGGGGGGATAGTAGCAAGAAACCCACCTCGTAACCCCATGTTGCTATCCTGGTCACTCCTCAGTATGCTGGCTTGCTGACTTTCTTGTTTAAAGTTTAAAGCTGCTGCTGTTACTCCATGAAAAGCCTGCTTCCCCTGTGAATGACTGGCAGTTCATGGGAGAGTAGTGTGGGCTGGGGTCCTGAATCACTTCAGTGATCACTGAGGGGGGGGGGTGGTAGCAAGAATCTCATCTTGAGACTCTGTGCTGCTGTTCTGGATGCTCCTCAATAAGTTGGCCAGGTGAGCTTCTTGCTTAAAGTTTAAAGTTGCCGCTACTCTGAGAAAAAAAGACTGCCTCCCCTGTGAATGATTGGCAGTTCAGGTGAGAGTGGCGAGGGCTGGGGTCCCTGATCTTTTGGTGATCATTGTGGGGGAGGGGGATGGTAGCAAGAATCTTGTCTTACAACTCCTTGAAGCTGTCCCAGATGCTCTTCAGTATGCTGGCTTGGCGAGTTTCTTGTTTAACGTTTAAAGCTGCCACTACTCGGTGGAAAGTCCACCAAACCCTGTGAATGATTAGCAGTTCAGGGGGATGAGTGGTGTGGGCTGGGGTCTTGGATCACTTCTGTGATTGCTGGGGTGGAGGGGGGGATGGCAGCAAGAATCCCACCTTGCAGCCCCATGCTGCTGTCCTGGACACTCCTCGGTATGCTGATTTTGATGAGTTTCTTGTTGAAAGTTTAAAGCTGCCACTGCTCCATGAAAAGCCTGCCTCCCCTGTGAATGACTGGCAGTTCAGGGGACAGTGGCATGGGCTGGGGTTCTGGATCATTCTGGTGATTGTTGGGGGGAGATGGTAGCAAGAATCCCATCTTGTGATACCCTGCTGCTGCCCCGGACACTCCTCTGTATGTTGGCTTGGTGAGTTACTTGTTTAAATTTTAAAGTGGCCGCTGTTCTGTGAAAAGCACACCTCCCCTATGAATGATTGGCAGTTCAGGGAAGACTGGCATGAGCAGGGGTCCCAAATCACTTCACAATCATTGGGGGGATGGGGAATAGTAGCAAGAATCCTTCCTTGTGACCCCATGCTGCTGTCCCAGACTCTCCTTGATATGCTGGTAAATGAAGATGAAAGTCAACTACCTAATCCTGCACTGTACTTCCACTGCCACTACAGACCTACTGTGTGGATAATAGGTTAAATCATTCACTGCCACAATGGGATAAATGGACATAAAGTGAGAATAAATGGGGCATTCTCTCTCTAGGTCTGACCACCTTCATCCTCACAAGCACAGCATATATATATTTATATTACATGGTTGGGTCTCTCATGGTTACACAATTTCCCCTTCCCCCTTTCCCATTATAAAAACCATCAGATATTTCCCAATATACTACTGTAACTACACAGCTGGTTACAAAATAAGGAAAAAAATCTATTAGTTAACTATTACAAGTGTGGACAAAATATATACACATTATGACAACACAACAAACGTGTAACAACCACTCATGTAACATATGTAACAACAACCTACTGTCCACCTACACTGTAGCCACAAAAGTCTCTCCAATGACAGCCCTATGCAAGAAAACAGCTGCCAAAAATATTTATCAAACACTTTAGCTGATGCTTCCATATCACTTGCTAAAGTAACAGCCACACATGGAAATCAAAGATAAATAGTACAAAAAGTGTCCCTGAGCAACAAACTCCAACCCCTCCTTTTATTGCGACCTCCATATGATTTGCCAAACTAACAGCCACACATGGAAAACAAAGTTACACTATGTAAAAAAAAAAGTGTCCTGAATCACTTACCAAACATTGTAGTTACTCCCTTCCATGCTGCAGTCCTTAAAAACATTAAATGAAGAAATGCTGGAACACCACCTCCTCTTATAGGAAGTACACTATGGAAACCAGAAAGGATGAAAAATATGCAGTCCAAACCAGAATGCTTTTTTCTTAAAGCCAAATCAGTACATGCTTTCCTTAAAGTCAAACCAGCACACTTTTTTTTTTAAAAGCCAAACAGATCAACCTTAAATAATATATAACATCCAATAGGTAAGTCCCAGATATATTTGTGAAATATTACCATTTTGAGGTCAAACAAGCTCATAAAGGCATTTGTCCTTCTGGTGCATTTTATGGCTTATTTTACCCCTCAATGGTGATTTTCCTCATATCTGACTCTTACCTAGCAGATATTCTTTTCCTATACATAATATTATAAACATAGAATTTGATGGCAGATAAGGACTGCTTGGCCCACCTTGTCTGCCCATTTCCCTACCTGATGGATAAGCTGCAGATTCTAGTTAATCAATAGCTTATTTCCTCCTACCCACCACTAGAATTGCCTTATGCCTGTCCCATGCATTCTTGAATTCTCCCACTGTTCCTGACTCCACAACCTCCTCAGGAAGGCTGTTCCATGCACCCACAACCCTCTCTGTGAAAAAATACTTTCTAACATTACCTCTGAGCCGTCCCCCTCTATCTTCAAATTGTGCCCCCTTATTCTTGCACATCTCTTCTTCTGAAAGATGCTATCCTCTTGTATTTTGTTAATTCCATTGAGATATTTGAACATTTCCATCATGTCCCCCCCTTCCCCTTTCAACAAGGGTAAACATATTAAGCTGCTTTAGTCTCTCCTTGTATATCTTCGGGTGCAGACCCGGCACTATTTAGGTTGCCCTCCTCTGAACAGCCTCCAGTCTGTCTATGTCTTTGTGGAGATGGGGTCTCCAGAATTGCATGCAGTACTCCAGATGGGGTCTCACTAACTGTACAGAGGGATAACAACTTCCTGTTTTCTACTGTTGATGCCTCTCCCTATGCATCCCAGTATCCCCCCAGCCCTCTTTACTGCCTTCTCACATTGCTTGCCCACGTTTAGGTCATCTGATATAATTACTCCTAGGTCTCTTTCGATTTTTGTTGTTATTAACTCACCCCCACTGTGTACTCTTCCCCTGGGTTTTTGTTTCCCATATGCATTACCTTGCACTTCTTTGCATTGAATCTGAGCTGCCACATATTTGACCATTCCTCCAACCTTGCCAAGTCCCTTTTCATTCTTTCCACCCCACCTTGTGTATCAACCCTGTTTCAGATCTTTACCTTTCCTTCCAGGTGCTCTCCAATGTCACTTATAATGACATTAAAGAGGACCGGTCCCAGTACCGAACCCTGCAGTACCCCACTAGTTACCCTCCTTTCTTCACTGTGAACTCTGTTTACTATTACCCTTTGTGTCCTGTTGTCCAGCCAATTTTTTATCCAGGCTACCACCTTGGGACTCACTTCAAGGCTGGCTAACTTATATATTAATCTTCTATGTGAGACTGTGTCAAATGCCTTGCTAAAATCTAGGTAGGCCATATATATACACACACACACACACACATATATATACACATAGAGAGAGGGAGAGAGACTAAAGAGATGCATAGAGGGAGGCTAAAGTTATCATTATAAACCATGTTCTCCAATGGTGAGAGGATTTATGAGCTTTTTAGTCCCCAATAAACCATTATTTTACAAGTAGAAAGCACTATCCTAGTGTTTGTTTGATTAAATGCATTTAGTTAGGTAAAAGTGGCTTGATTCATATTTTTTTCCTGTGAATTTAAAATGTTTCCAGTAGTTAAGGAGCTAAAGCTCACCAAGTTCTCATGACTTGTTGACAGTTTCCATGGTTGCTGATTCAGAAGAGTTGGAGGTACAGTGCCAGTTAGTTAAAGGGAACATCCCCTCAGCCTTTTATTCTGTTTCCCTGTATAGTTTGAAGGCATGCACAATGATTACTTCTACTGCATCCTCCTAATTTCATCAGGATTTAAATGTAAAGGAAAGCACTAATGTCTAGTTTAAACAGCTGCCTGACTATGTTACAAAGATCATGAATTGACTCATGTAAGACATTCTGGAATTTTATGATGTTTTGGTGATGAAGCCTGCAGTACTTACACTGTATTAGTCAGTGCTGATGCTGTCCTCTACAGTCCCTATGTTCTTGTCTCATGCTAGTCATTAAATGTTTCAAGGCATAGTAAGTGTGCTGCTGCTTTCTGTAGTTTAAAGTGTATCTCAGTTAGAAAAAATGCTTTAAGAGAATACAGGAACTTCACAAGACATGCATCAAAAGTGACTGAGAGTATAACTTATGCAGGCTTGTGCACATGGGCATCATCAACTCCCAGGATGCCTTGCACAAGTGGGGTCATGACCTTTAGAATGGAGACAAACAGGTTTTCATACCAGGGCAAAACAGAGAGAATCAACCTTATTTATATTTAAATTAGGATGTCATTAGGAGGATGCTAGAAAGGAAATCATCATGCTTACAAACTACATGGGTATACACAAAATAGGCTGAGGGAACTTTTCCTTTAACTGTTGTCATGGTTGCTGATTGGAAGTGATGTCACCAAAACAAAGTTGGCATATGAAATGCTCTGTATGTTTGGATCAAAGCTGGTTTTACAACTGTGGATTTTTTTATTTTTTTTTTGCTGGAGTTGCGGCTTCTTCCTGTTAAATTTTTTTTGTGGTGAAGTAAACTATTGTTAAGGATTCTGAAGATATGTTTTGATAGTTTTAAAAGTAGGCTCTGTACTGGTTTTGAACATTTATTTGAAAAGTTAAGCTACTGTAATGTGCTTTTTAATTTTTGAAAGATATTGGCAGGTGGAAGAAAAGATATGAAGCCCTTTCAACTGTCTCCTATATGCAAGTTCATTTTTTTTCCCTCTGTATTGAAATACTGTGTTTGAAAGCTGAACTGAAATCAATAAGTTGTCATTGTAATAGTTTGTAGATTCTAAACATTTCATGGGAATGAAGTGTTGTAACCCAAACTGAAGAATGCAAAGCAGAAAAAGGAAATGAAAAAAAAATAGGAGTTGGAGTAACACAACCTTGGGTAATACAGTTGTGTGGTGTTCCTTATGGTTGTAAGCCTTAATGCTCACCCCTTCCCCAAGTCCCTAGCCTTGTGGCCTAAGCACAATCTATAAGTATCGGGCATACCAGATAGACTCCTTGGTCCAGGGCATGGAGGGTCACCTCTGTCTTGTTATGGTGATGTTTCATATCTGACTCTGGACAAACACTGGCAAAATCAACTTTATAAAAAATATTTTATTTGTGCATGGTTTGATCATTGTACATATTCGGAGCCTACAAAAACACAACTGCAGGACATGAAGGACCTTCACAGTCCTATGCCAACATAGCTGTGTCTGTTTCTGTATGTAGAGGCCTCTGTGCCATCTGAGCAGTCAGCAGTAAGTCACTGACATTTATTTATCATTTTTTTTATAAGTTTAACCATTATTGACATACTGAGTTTATGACCGCTCATTTTCAGATGTGTCCATAGGGGTAGTGGAGCAAGAAAATTCAATAAGCCAATGGAATAAAAAGTACATGGCAGACATGCATTATTAAGTAAATGCCAAACAACACAGTGCACCTATAGGAGAATGGTACAATACACAAAGATGAGCACACCGATATTCAGTGTAGTGTAAACAGCACTAGGTGCAAGTTAGATACAAACTGCATTTAAACAGTAGCAGTGCAACAATCTCAACTGGGGCATACCAGTAGTATTGACAGGTGGAGACTTGAGCAAAATTAGGCTGGAGAAAGCTGTGGAGCAGGGTGGGGTGGACGTGAAAGTCTGAAGTCAGGAACAGTTGCAGGAGAAAGATGTAAAGTCATGAAGAAGAGATTTAAAGGAGAACACAGATGAGGCAGAGAGGATAGATGAGAAGTGAGAAGACCTTAGTTTAGGGAAATGATAGGAGAAGACAGCTTGGTCAGCAATAGATTTTCTGTGGGGATAGAAAGAGACTGGGAAACAATGCTATGGAGTGGGCAGGAGGTAGCACTCTGGCCATGTCCTAAGGGTCCTTTCACTTGCAGGTGTGCATGGCACACTGGGCCTTGTATCAAGACAAGAGTGGGGTTGTACACCACATAACTGTTCTCTTGGCACAGGACTTGGAGAGCCCTGTGCACCTGCACCCAGAGGGACTGTTATATTCTGGTGCAGGATCCAGAAGGCATTGCACCTCTACATCCAGATGAAGTATTACCTTGCCTCATGTGCTGCAGGGCCCCTGTATATCCACAACCAGATGGACATGCCCCAGTGGGCCCCTGCACACCACAGGCACACATACGGTTTCCTTGACACAGGGTTAGAAGCACCCCTGCACATGGGCAGTCAGACCAATTGTTTTCTTGAACAGGCCCGGTGAGACCCAGCATGTCTACAGCCTGACTGTTTTTTTGGCATGAAGCCCAGAGGGCAGCAGTGAGTCCAGAGCCAGACAGACTCTTCCCTTGGCATAGTAGTCTTTGGCACCTATTTTTACCAATGTAAGAGTTCATCTGGCTGCAGATGCACAGGGTACTCCAGGCCCTGTTCCATCGTAAGAATTTATCCATTTGTGGGTGCCCAATATAAGAGTCAGTTGAGCTGTGGATGCTTTGGACTTTTCAGGCCCTGTGCCAAGGTAAGATTCTGTTTGGCATACCATGCATCTGCAGGTCTTGAGCATAGGAGTTTGAGAAGGGGGGCAGACAGAGCAAAGAATCACAATGAACACCACTCAATTGAATTACCCAAAGTCTTGTGACTCCAACCCTTATTTTGTTTCATTTCCTTACTTCGTATGCTTTGCATTTTTCAACCCTAATGTCTACATTAATGTCATTCTTTTTACAATGCATTTCTTTCCTTCTTGAAATAGTGAACTCAATCCTCATTTGCACCAGTCCCTTTGAAAGCTGTCAAACCTATTTATTTATTTAAAAAAGACATATAATCTCATCTACATTACATAAAATATAGCCATTAGGCATGTCCATGATTTATGATAATGCTAAGATAATAACTATCTCTCTGTATGTACTATGTGAATATGGCTCAAGGTACATTACAGCTGTATAATTACTGGTAAGCCTATTTATCAACACAATTATGAGTATTCTCGAACACTGTAATAACGTGAAATTGGGTTATTACGGTGTTCACAAAACTTTTTTTCACCTCCAGTGTCCATTGTCTGTCACCGAATCATATCGAGCAACTTCACTGGCTCGTGCTCTGCTTGTGGGCGGGCTCAGCAGTATTTCAAAAAATGGTGGCTCGGTTTTCATTTACCGAGGAGCCACTTTTGTTTACTTCCCTCTCCATTTTTATATTCATTTTTAATTCTTTATCTGGTTGATCCTGCCTTTCAAACACAAAATAAATATCTGGTTGATCCTACTGTGCC
This sequence comes from Neoceratodus forsteri, assembly GCA_016271365.2. Classification (NCBI taxonomy): domain Eukaryota; kingdom Metazoa; phylum Chordata; order Ceratodontiformes; family Ceratodontidae; genus Neoceratodus; species Neoceratodus forsteri. The sequence continues at coordinate 1,292,506,393 of CM028130.1, forward strand.
CCCCAAATGGTAAATGCACAGATTCCAAGTGAAATCCAGGATGGACCCCAGTGTGAGCCACAGCTGACACTTAAAAGAAAAAAAAAGCAAGTCTGAGCGAGTGAGGGAGAAAGGGAAAGAGAGTGTGTGTGTGTGTGTGTGTATGTGACAGTGTCTATGAGACAGATTGTGTGTGTGTCTGTCTGTCTGTAGGTAGGGGCAGATAGACACTGAGCAAACTCTTTGCACCAGTAATTATAAAAAATTAAAGACAGGTAATTGTGTTTTTATGGATTTTTTTTTAATTTTTACATATCTTCAGTGTGTGATGACCTCATAAACCTCTTGAGCTTCACTCTCAAGGTTTATGAGTCATCACACACATCAGGTGTGTAAAAAATATCTCTAACACACAGTTGCTTATCCATTATTCTCTATATAGCGTTATTAATTGACCATTACCATAAGTCTTGAGCATGTGTTATTGCTTGATCCAGGCATTTAAACTAGCATTCTACCTCTGGTGTATCACTGCACTACCTCTGGTGTACCCCTGGTACATTTTGTAACCACAAGATCCTAAATCTACTGGGCGAACCCCTTGAAACTGTGGATAACTTTAAATACCTAGGGTTCTGGCTGGATAACAAGCTTAACTTTTTATGCCACCTGAATGAGGTCACCAAAAAACTAAGACAATGCTTAGGAATATTCTACTGCATTAAACACCTCCTCACCAAAGAAGCCAGAAAGAGGCTAGTGCAATCCACATTCATGCTACTTCTGGATTATGCTGACTTCCTTTACAATAGCTGTCCTTCCTCAGCACTCAGTAAACTTGACACTCTTTACCACAGGGCTTTGAGGTTCATCCTTAACTTACCTTCTCGCACCCACCATTGCCTGCTATACCGTGAGCTGGGATGGTTCTCCTTCCTATAAGGAGGAAAATAAATGCTCTCCTCTGGTTCTATAGAGCACTGTCTAATAAGCTTCTTGTGTACATCTCGAGCTTCTTTGAGTGCACCAAGGGGTCTTATGACTTGAGACACTTCTCCATACTATGCTTTCAGATACCTAGAGTAAAAACATCCCATGGTTTGGCTGCAATTAAATTCTCCTTCCCTTCCCTATGGAATATGTTGCAAAGTTCTCCAAAACTCTCAACCCTCCCCGGTCCATTCACCTTCAAAGCACTAATAACTGAATATCTGAAAGAAACTTGCAACTGCTTTAGGTTACTAAGCTCCCTTAATCTCAGATACTTCTTGCGAATACTCTGACACTTAGTTATGCTCAGTTCCCCGAAAGGGGGCACCCAGCACTTGCACATTCCTTCTCACTCTCTCTACCCCTCCCCCCCAAGTTCTACAACTGAATATACACCTGCCTACATACAGAAGCGCATGTACAGGCCTTCACAATCCAGTAAGTGCTGAAGAGCTAATCTTTTTACCTCTTCTGCTTCCATTTTAGTGCTGACTTACCTGCATCTAACTATGCAGTTCCAGAGTTTTCTGGCTGGATAATTCTCGCATATGTACAATGGCTTTTGCATATCCTCCCTTCTCTCTCTTTCTCTATTTTGGCCTGATTTATCACATACATATATAATGGCTTTTGTGTCTGTTCTGTTTGTAATATTACCATCTAGTATATTATGGCCTGACTGATCTTTCACATGTACTTTTGTGTTTTTGTTTATCCATGCCTGTAATCTGTTTGATGTCCAGGACCACACTGAAAATGAGCTTGTTCAATGGTGTCTACACCTGGTTAAATAAAGTTTGATTGATTGATTAATTGCACAGAGGATACCCATTTCTCAGAATGCAGCTATTAAAACATTATTTGCTCCAGCATACCCCAAAACTTTGTCATACTAAACAGTATATTCTTATTGATGTGCCCATTAAAAAATTGAAAATAAACACCTCAAAATAACTGTTTAAATGAAAATATTTTTAATATACATAAAGTTGATTATTATAATTATTAAAGGACTCAGATAAGAAAGATGGGAAAGATGGAGGAAGGGATATGATGGCCCCACACAGATCTGCTTCAGGATAGGGAGGAAAATTGTCATTTTAACTTTAGTGATCCAAGCATATAACTAGATCAAGACTGACACAAGGTAACATCGACCAAAACAAGAGGGAGGCCATTAAGGTTGATAAGCTGGAATATTGCTGAAGTGACTGAAAACTTTAAAGATGTAGGTTGCATGGATTTCTTGAAACAGTTTCTGATACTTTGTTTGCAAGAGACTTGGATTACAAAGCCTGCCAGTTGTACGACAGAGGGATACAAAGCATGGAACATTTGTGTAGAAAAACATGCCAAGTATGGAATAGCGTGGGGGGGTATCTGCACATTAATAGATATATCACTAAACTTGAATGTAATTTGCATTGTTGTGGAGGAATTTAAGTCATTTCTGTTCCTGGAAATAATTAAGATAATGTAACAAGCTGGCTATTAATGTATACATAAACCCAAGCTCCTGGAATTCATCTATAGGCAAAACACTCACAGATCTTGAAAAAATACTTGCATTAGTAAAATTAAGATATCAAGGCATCCCAACTCTAATTGGGGGAGATTTTAATGTAAGGGTGGGGGGAGAAACAGGAGGACACTGGAACGTCATGGAATCTAGACAATGCACTAGACATTCCACTCAGGGCATCACTAGATAGAACCACCAATAAATATAGGTTGCAGTTACTAGATATTCTTAAAGAACAAAATTTCAGAATAATTAATGGTCAACTTCCCAGAGACCAAGCTGGTAATTAGACCTTTCCAAAAAAGATCTACTAGATTTACTGATTATTGGCATTTTCTCATTTCACAAGATAAAAAATTTGAAAGTATTCCAGATTTGGGACAGTGATCACTTGCCAGTCATGTCTGAATTTAATCAAATGTGATATGTCAACACAGATAAAGTACAAAAATAGCGAGATGCAGATGAAAATATGGCCATGATAAATTGGAAAAGGACAAAATGGAGTCTGTATATTACAGACTCAGTAGAAAGGGTACTGCAACTGGAAGGAATAAACAACAAAAAAGAAAATATAATAAACCTAATAATGGATATAATTAAGGAGGATACAGGGAAATCAAGTGCAATGAACATGCAGGTGTCTTTAAGAAAATCTTAAATCTGGACAAAGACATAATAAACAAGCTAAACAGAGAAAACAGGAGAAAAAAAATACAATATTTAAGGCCACAGCAAAATGCTTTGATGTACAGTTTAATAACATGAGAAAAGTGTTCAGTAAACAAGGGGGGAGGAGGATGAAGAAGTACTCAAGATTTCAGGATAGAATTGCATTTATTAATTTAAGAAAAGAATACAGCATGTTGATAGATAAAACAAAATTAAAGTACAAAACACTTATGAGAAACATTGCAAAAAGCAATAATAGAAAAAGACAACGTGTTTTGGAATTTAATTGCACATGGAACAAATAAGCTAAGGAACAATGTGGAACCTCTAATCTCACCTGAGGAATGGCAAAAACATTTTAAAATGTTTTTTAAAGCAGCAAAGAGTGATATAGGGAACCTAGAAATCAATAAGTGTCAAGGGAGAGCAGAATGATGGACTGTAAAGGAGGATAGGTTAAGTTTTACAATAAAGGAAGTCAGCAGTGCAATAACAATGCAAAAAAAAAATTAAATAAAATAAAGTGCCAGGGCTTGACAACATCCTGGCAGGCATTTATCAATCAGATATAATCTGGCAGGCAGAACTTTTGATATCATTTAATAATTTCCTGGTGGAGGAAGAAATTATCCCAGAAATTTGGCTAACTGCCATAACTGTCCCGGATTCCCCCCTTTTCCCTCACAAAAGACAGAGACTATTATTTGTTGTTGTGCTCAGATTGGCAATTAATTTATTTATATTCATAATTTCATATTCCATTTCCATTTCTTTATCATATTTTTAAAATTTCATTTATTTCCATCCATATATCAATCTCTGATTATCCTTCCCCCAAGTGAAAACCTGGGTGCCTTCTTCTTCTCCTTTTCGTTAGGTAACAGTGAAAAATGAGACTGCTTTCTCCTTCATCTTCTTCCTCTTCTTGTGTTATTCCTTTTTTCTTCCCCCTCCCCCCCTTTTTCCCCGCTAGCCAGTCTCCAGCTTGCGTTGGCTGGCTGGCTTCCCCCATACTTAGGGTACCATTCTCCCTTAGCTCAGGGAATATTATTTTTATTCCTTCTTTCTTTCCTCCCCCTTTTTTTTTTATATTCCATTTTTTGCATGTTTTCTCCATGCTTCTATAAAGCCCATTGTTTCTGTATTGAACATATCTATGGCGAGGTCTGACAGGTGCACACCGTCTGCCCTGTAGAAATCTTCTACATATTCTTCTACCCCTCTCAGTATCACCTGTCCTCCCATCTGCCTTACCAACATCCCAACCCTCCTATTCATCTTCCTCCTGGCCCTTCCTACCGTTCTGTGGCTGTGCTCCTGCCTCCACACCCTCCGTGGTATCATATCTGACCAGGCGATGCACACCTGTGGCCACCACTGTCATATTGCCCCTAAATCCCTTTTTATTTGTAAGTATGTGTCTACCCAAGGTCTGCCTGCAAGGTCGTTGCCCCCAGATGTATAATAATGAGGTCTGGACTGGGTCGCCGTCCCTTGAGTTCTTTTAAAGTTGGAAGCAGCTATGCCCATCTCATCCCCCGTATGTCATGCCAGACCAACCTACACTGTTTTGCATCCTGGTACAGCTGCCTTCCCCCAGCCTTCTTCTCTGCTCTTTTTCCAGCCCAATAAATATAGGAATGGCCGAAGATCAAAACTTCCGTGATCCTCCCTCTACCTATGGGGTTCAAGCAAAATTCATTATTTTACACATTCTCATAGTGTCATACCTGTATTCTCCCCCTCATTATTCTTTTTTTTTGTGTGTGTCCTCCCACCACCTTTTCCCATGTCTTGCCACCCCCCCCCCAGTTCTGCAGCTCAAACCAGGAGCACCACCTTCAAACAAAAAATGTTTTTTTTCCTTTTACTTCAATGCTTTAATGTATCTCTTATAACTGGCCGATCGCCAGCGTCTCTTTTCCAATATCACGTTCACCGTCTCTCCCGCTGCTGCCCACTGTGAGGCAGCCCCAATCTGCAAGGAATGGGATGAGTAATTAGCGGGGTCTTCCCCCATGAATTGCATGCCCTTTTTGAGTAATGCTGTGACTTGGTAGCCAGTGACCCTTTTTCCATCACCATGTGCAAATAATTTCCCCATCCTGTTCCTATGCCCTGCGGCGAAAGCCCACAGAGCCTGTACTGGGCATATTGCACCCTCTGCTTGCCCTTTCAGCGTCACTATGCAACCATGCCCCCTTAGATCCGTTTTTGACCTCCTTATCTTGATCCGTATCTCTGTTACCCCCCCAGTTTACATTTTCCCATTCTAACTCCCCTTCCTTGTCTTCTCTCCCATGGCCTACCACCTCGCTCACTCTCATGGCCCCTGTGAGCATTACCACATAAATTGTGTGAAATAGTTGGGCCTCGGCCTTTGATCTGCATATTTCCGGGAGCACGTCCTGCAGCCTTATTAGCCACTGCTTCCCTATCGGCCTTCTATTATCTGCTAGCCCTTGTTTCAACCTGCTCCATCCTTGCATCATTCGTCTGATGAGTAATGATTTTGTCAGGTCCTTCCACCCTTTTAGACTGCAGATAATACTAATCCCTGCCAAATAGACTCCCATAGTGGTGTGGACTGTGCCTTATTTCCACTGCTCCACGGTGAACATGTCCAACTGCTCCTCTGTGAGTGGCCTACTTACCTCCATCTGGTGCTCTGCCCTGAATGTTTGAAACACTTGCCAGGCCCCATCGTAGGCCCTCAAAGTCCGAGGCACCCATGAGCTGCGAAACAACAGTTTTGCTCCTTCTTGCCAACATCCCAGATGTTCGTTGGTATGGGTGTTTTTAGTTCTTCCGCTGCCGGTGCCAGCCTCCGAAAACGGTCCAGCTGCAGACGGGAAAGGCTGTCAGCCAGGGTATATTGTGTACCCCTTCTATGTGTTGTGCTCTAAATGACATGTTCAGCTGCAAAGCCCTTAAAACTGAAAGTCGTAATACCTGCATGACTGCCTGACCTGGCTCCCCTGTTGTTCAGCACATTCACCACTGCTCTATTATCACACCAAAATGTCACTTTCTGATCCCGTAATTCTTCTCCCCAGACCAATGTACACGTCCATATGGGCATTATCTCTAGTAATGTTATATCTTTTACTTTCCCCTCCTTCACCCAACTGGCAGGCCAGGGTTCTGCGAACCATCTGCCCCTCAGGTACCCCCCATGCCTAGCCCCCCAGCAGCATCTGTGTAGAGGTCTGTGTTGTATAGGCCCTCCTCTTACCAGAAAGAGCACCTGTTGTGCTCCCTGAGGAATTCTTCCCAGATTTTAAAATCCTCCCTGACACCTCGAGTCAGGTCTACCCAGTGATGTGGTTTGGTGACCCCTGCTGTAGCCCTGGCTAACCTCTTTGTGAATGCCCTTCCTGGTCCGATGGTCCTGCATGTGAAGTTCAGGTGCCCCAGTACCTACTGCACCAACTTTAGTTGTACCCATCTCCTGCTGGTATGTACCTGGATTAGTTCCTTCAGCTTCTTTACTTTTTTGTCCGGTAATCTAAATACTTTGCTCGGGGCATCTATCTCGATCCCCAGAAATTCCATAACCCTGCTGGGCCCCTCTGTTTTTTCTGGTGCCAATGGGACCCCCAGCTCCCGGCACAATTCCTGAAACTTACCCAGCATCCTCTGTGTCTCCCTTTCACCCTTCCCAATGAAAAGAAAGTCATCCAGATAATTGATGACTGTCCTATAACCCATTTTTTCTTGGAATATCCACTGCAAGCATGTGCTGAACGCAAGGCACCTAGAATTCTGCGGACGCAGAATTTTGTGCAGAACTTGCAATCAACTGCAGAACTTCTGCAGTGCCACAGAATTCACTGTTCTTGGTGATTTTTTATTAATATTTCTGTTTATCCATAGAATCTGGTTCCCTTTCCCTCTTTTTATATCCAAAATCCCTCTATGCTTAGAATGTGATGTTATCATTGATATAACATCATAAATTAGCTACTGAAACGGCTGCATTCTGCAACAGAAATGAACAGTCACTTATCTACCACAGCTCTCACTGCCAGTGGCTGTGGCACAGCACATCAGGCATGGTGATACTTGCTCAACCTGTACTACAGCCTAATACAATTTTCAGTCTTACGTTATTGCACTAGGGCCAACTTAAACAAAACCTTGTCAATAGCATGGACCTGTTAAGTCCATACCTTACTTTGTACTAACTTATTTGTGCCTTTAAGGTATAGAGATACCATCTGAAATGAATCACTGGTAAAATTAGTGTACCTGTCATTTTTAAGAAAAATAAAGTAATTATGCTCAGAAAAGTGGAATATAATAATGTGTAGACCCGCTGAAAGAACAGACCTGTTAAATAAATAATTGTGCTGGGATTTTTGCTAGGGTTACTGATTACATATTGTCACTGGTTGATAGAGTCAACCAAAAGTTATGGAGATATGTGTTCATGGCCAGCTGTTGGGCAAGAGGGTAGCATGTTGTGTTTCTGTGCCGGCAACTCAGTTTCAGGGATTAGCTCTGGGAGCTGGCTGGGCAGCACAAAGATTGGGGGAACACATCACTGCTCTGAGCCTGGGAAGGTATGGTGCAGTGTTCTGTCACATGGTGGACACATTGTGATGGGTTGGAGAGCTCTGTCTCACAATCAGTTCACATGTATGTCATGGCCTGATGGTATTATGTAATGTGTCAGGGGAAGCAGGTTGGCATGAAAAATGAGTTTTGCAGTAACTCATCTATTCTGTTTATTCCATTTTCAATGGGACTTGTATAAATCAGGATGCAATTTCATGGAAATTGAAAAAAAAAAAATATATATATATATATACACACACACACACAAACACACATATACAGTATCTCTCTCTCTCTCACTACACACACCCACACATATTTGTATGTATGTTACAGATTGCGTATAAATATATAAGTGATACACAGTGGGAACCTCGTGAGTGGTGTAGAATGCACATATAAATACTGCATATAAGTGATACACATTGGAGACCTCATTAGTGGTATAGATACCATTCATATAGAAATACCTTATTTATCACATTAAGTCCCCCTCTGCATATTTCATTTATGCAATAGGCTTGGACCTTAAGGGAGAGTTATATTTGTTTTGCTTTTTTAGACATAAAATAATTTCTATAAGTCTGTTATTTTTTGAACTAGTGCTACTGTGCTTTCTCCCATCCTGATTGCTATAACCACTACCAAGAAAATGAAGTCTGGATGACAAGCTGACACTGTGATATGGTAGTTTGTTAGTGCCGCAGAACTCCTGCAGAAATTACAAACCACTGCCGCATAAGTTCTGCGGCAAATGGTAGTCTTGCCACAGAACTTGATCCCACTGTGCCGCAGAAAAGTAGGGGCCTTGGCTGAATGCCTCAAATGTAGCACATGCTGTGGAACAACCCACTGGCATTGCTTTGTCAAAATAATACTGTACCCCACTTTTAAAACCCAATAGATCCCAGTCCTCCCTCCTGACCGGAAGCAGTCTGAAAGCAGACTCAATGTCCGTTTTTGCCATCCACGCATACTCTGTGGCCCGGATTATCCAGACTGCTTCCTCTAGTGTCCGCATATGTCACCTTACTATGTTCCTCACTGATGAAATCATTCACTGACTCTCCTTCTGGATAGGACAGGTGGTGGATCACCCTGTACTCCCCTTCTTGTTTCTTGGGTACCAAACCCAATGGCGAGATCCGCATGTTTGGCAATGGGGGGGTGTTAAATGGGCCCTCTACCCTACCTGCTGCCTTTTCTTTCTCAATCTTCTGTCTTAGCATTTCCTCCTTTCCTTTTACTGACCCAAGGTTGCTCGCCTCCCTCGCTTGCCTGGGTCCCCTACACTGCAATGAAAAACCTGTGTTAAAACCCCTTAAAATCATATCCCGCACACTCATGTCTGGATATCTGTCCAGGCAAACTGTCCATGCCTTCAAGTTGATGGGGGTTCTGGACATCCCAAAATGTACCCTGTTGTGCCCCCCACCACTCCTTCCTGACCCCTCCCTCTCATTTTGTCTGACCTTCCTTCCCTCAGTGGTTCTGACCCCCTCTATTCCCATTACCCCTACCCCACCCTCCCTGTTCCATGTTTGCCGTTTAAACCCCTGGCCATCTCAAAAAACTGTTGACCTGAACCTTGCCCCCCATGCCCTTGTGCTCCCTGGGCTCATGTCGTTCTACATTTGCTTGCCAGGTTCCCTCCTCCGCATTTTGAGCAGGCATGCTGGAAATGACATTGAGGCCATGAGCAAAAGGCCCTGTTATAAGCCCAGCAGCATCTCTGGGGCATAAACCCCTTTTTGCCCCACTCACCTTTGGGTGTGGACTGACCTGTTACGTAATCCATCCACAAATCTATCTGCTTGGTGTCCCATCTCACATCCCCAAATGTTGCCATTCTCTGCCAAAAACATTCATTGTAGTATAACCACCCCACCCCACCCTTTGCTTTTGCTCTCCGTATTATCAATGAATAAGTAATGAGTGGGATGCCTATGCCTTTCTTCAAGAATGATGGCTGAAAAAGTGGAAAAACCTAGGAACCACCCATCCCAAGTCTTCCCTTTTGTGAACTTGTCATCCTCTTTTTTTCCCTAGAAGCACTATGGCAGCTGCCATCTCACTCTTACCTATGCCCTCAGGTTCCTCGTACTTGGCTGCCACCTTCCAGCTCACCAAAGTGAATATATCCACATATTCCCCTTTCCATATTTTTTCCTTTGTGGCCAGTGGCACATGCTCGCCTATCCTCATCCTAGGTGCCCCTATCTCTCTTGTACCTTTTCCTTCTCTCTCCACTCCCTTTTCATTCTTTTCCAGCATCTCTTTCTCCGTCCTAATCTCCACCAGAGCAGATTCCATCTGCCCCAGCCCTCCTGTCCCCAGTGCTGCCACAATCTGCCCTATATATTCTTTTATACTGCCACCCACTGCACTGGATGTGTTACCTGTAACCTTGTCTGGGCCGAGCTGCCTGGAGTCCTCCAAAGTTCCCCTTGCTTCTCCTTGTGGTTGAGGTGGAGGGTGAGCTACTGGGTCTGCAGAGGGAACACCCCATTCTGGGCATCGTGTCTGGGCTCAGCCGGGGGAGATCCCCTCTTGATCTGGGGTGGGCACTGGCATCACAGGGTCCACAGGCTGCAGAGGTACTGGATCAGCCACCCTGGCAGGTGCTGCTATCACTGGTGGTACCCTAGTGGGACTACATAGCCCTTCGGCTGGTCATTTCCCCCTGCCACCTTTCCCCGGGCCTGCTTTTCTCTTCTCCCTGGCTCTCCCTGGTTCCTCCCACTCCACCAGTTCCCACATTCTGTTTGCCTTTTCTGCCAATTTAATTATAGCTTTGTAAGCATCTTCCTTTGATGGCCTGCTCTTCTTTGGTGCCATGTCCAACTTATCTTTGCTCTGTGAAGACAACTACAGAAAGAGAAAAAACAGGGTTATTTGTATATCTGTACCTCCTTGTATGTCTTCTTCCTGTCCTTCACACCACCCGTCCCCCCTAAAACAGACCAGGCCACCAGCGAAGGCCCCCATCCTGCTTGACAGGTCACCGGGTCCCTTGGCTGTTCTCATCCATGCCCTACCGAGACTGCATCGTGAGCGCCCCAGCACCCCCCCTTGTCCTCCACTCAAGTGTCTCCTCTTATTTATAATTACAAAAAAAAATGTTTATTTTGTTTTGTTGGGCCTTGAGCCTCTAGCAGCATCCTGCCATCCCTCAGCCAGGCTGCACTGTGCTGGCCTCCCCAGGAGCTTCCTCCTTCTGAATGCTGCCATTTTCCAGCCTCCCCACCTGCCTGGACTGACCAAGGCACCACCAGTCAGTATCCCTACTATAGGAAGCAGACGCACCGCATGGTCCAATAATTTGCCCCTTCCCTTATATTCCTGCCTGTGCCAGCTTCTTTTCACTCATGGTACCCAAAAAGGAAGGGAAAGGCCAAAACAGCAAGCAGCCCCCAAAAAAGTGAGGGCACCGCTGCCAATGCGACCAACTCCCAGCATGGGACATCGCCCACGAGGTCACGGGTCGCGATCCCTCTCGTTCTGCCCTTGGTCTCTCCCAGGCCCCTTATTCTCTCCCCAGTATGCCTCAACAAAGGGGGAGGGACCCCAGAGCCATGGAAATTGCCCTATCACATGGGCACCCTTCTGTCCCAACCCCCCGGTGGTGTGTGATGTCAGACCATGTGGTCCCCTGTCATACTCACTCTCCCTTGTTCCAAGGTCTTTTCCCAGGGCTACTCTCCTTATTTTCCATGAAAATGCCTCCCCAACCCAGTAGCCACCCAAAGAAACCAGGCGAGTGCTCTCCTATGCACCCCCACATGGCGTGTGACGCCCACCACGTGGTCCATGCATTGGGGCCTCTTCCAGGCCTACCATCCATTCTGGGCAACTGAGAGGCCCCCAAACCACCACCAGTGCACAAGGGCAAGACACCAGGATGCTTGCCACATGGTCCTAGGATCGTGCTCACCCTTCCTGGCATCAACAGCTTCTTCAAGGCCTCCTGATCTTAAACGTCAAACAAAACATCCTCCCAGTGCCACCTTAAGCCAAGAAACCAAAGGCAAGTGCCTGTCTAGCAACACCCCACATGGCGTGTGACTCACGCCACGCTGATCAGGGCCTCTTCTAGACCTCCCCTTCCTCTTCAGGCACAGAAAGGCCACCAAACAGCTACCAGAGTTCCAGAAAAGGACAAAAAGGGGTTTTTACAACCCTCACGCGGCGTGTGATGTCACGCCACGTGGTCTTGGCTCGTGCTTGCTCCCCCCATCTCCACGGCCTCTTCCAGGCCCACTATTCATAACAGGTAGCCACACAAAAGGGATAAACTGCCATGAAGTGCAAATTCATGGAAATGCTTTGTTACCACATACCAAAAACTGCACGTGGCACCATGCCATGTGTTCCCTGCTCATGTACCCTCTCCCCTGCTCAGGGGCTCTTTCAGGTATAAAAATTCTTAGCTGCCAGCAAAAAACAGTCCTCAAAGTACCCCAAAGCATCACAATAATCAAAAAGTCTTTATAACAAGACCCCCATGAGGCATGTGCATTGCCCCACATGGTCCTGGGTTGCTCTCTCCTCCACATTCTGATCCCCATTGCTACTCAGGATCCCCCATATTTGCTCAGTTGTATACTGTAACATATTTTATCTTAATACTGTATATATTCTTCCTCTCTTTCTCTCTCTCTTTTTTTTTTAAAACTTCAACATATCTTCCTGCAATATCAACTGTTTGTTTCCTTACCTCTCTCTCCTGGTAAACAAACCTTAAAGAATTTGACAATCTGACATGCTGCAGTTGATGTAGATCAAAACTCCAGCAAAAAGTTGCTGAGGCCCCCTTGTGCTGTCCCTTCGCCCCTCCCCTTCCTGCTACCTGCCCATTGTTCTGACCCTTAACCCCGCCCCTTCTTTCCCCCTCCCTGTCTGAGCACAACCATTCTATGTAGGAGGGAAGGGGTGCACCAGGACAACCTGGTCTGCCCCTTAAAAGGCAAACTCCATTGTCCCAATACATAAAAAGGGTTATACAACTGACCCCGCAAAGTATAACTCTAAAGATATTCTCAATACTTTTATTAAGCAAAATGACAAAAGGTGTTGTAGAGGGGGTCCAATTTAGCAAGAGATAATTTGAGAGCTGAGCTGTAGATTACATCTGCATAGTCTGTTTAGGGGAGGATTAGGTTGGTAATGAGCTCTTTGCAGATCGGGAGGGATAGATGGTCTTTAATCCTGTGCATGACTCCTAGCTTGGGATGGGGTTTGGAGTGGATGGAGTTAATATGGCGAGAGAAATCTAGCTTGGGGTCCAGCCAGACCCCTAGGTATAAGAAGGACTGTACTGTTTCTATTGCTCTTCTGTCAAAGGAAAGGAAGGATGGAGAGGAAAGGGAGCTTGGCCAATCTCTGGGTCGAGCTGAAAGCCATGGCAACAGCTTTTTTTTTGCATTTAAGGTGGTTGTCCTCAAATCATTTGAGAGCAGTTTTGAAAGTAGCCTGCAGGAATGATTTGGTTTCTGGGAGGGAGGGGCCAGAGGCATAGATGATGGTGTCATCAGCGTACATGCTCAGGCTCAACGGTGAGCAAGTAGAGGGAAAGTCATTTTTCAAAGATTGAGAATAGCGTAGGACCCAGATTAGACCCCTAGGGGACACCAGTGCAATTGGGGAGGGGGAGGAGGTGGAGTAGCCTAGTTGTACGTATTGGTATCTGTCCATTAGGTATGATCTAAACCTGTTTGTGGAGGAGGGGAATAGTCCTATGGAGGATAATTTATTTAGGAGGAGATTGTGGGATACAGAGTTGAACGCCTTAGTGAGGTCGATGAAAATCGCCAAGGTGAGGTGACCCTTGTCCATGCAGAATGTTTGCAGTTTGTGAGGTGAAGCAAGGAGGATGAGGTGGAATGGATGCACCTAAAACCAGATTGGAAGGAGCTTAGAGTATTTGAGTCATCCAGGAAAGAGATTAGCCTTTTGGAGATTAATAATTCCTGGAGTTTGAAGCCAGTGGGAAGAAGGGAGATCAGTTTGTAGTTGCCTGGCTAAGAGGGATCACCTCATTTGTGTAGTAGAATGACTTTGGCCAGGTTTCCATACCCTGGGGACTGCACATTGAGCAACAGACAGGTTGAAAAGGTGGGTGAGGGGGAGTAATAGCAGGAGCAGAGGTTTTAAGAAGTTTTGGATCAAGACCATCTGGGCTCTGTTTGGAGGGGTTTAGGGTATTTAGCACTTGAAGTACTTCTGTGATAGCAGTAGGTGGGAAGGAGAACCCGATGGTGGTGGAGAATATATGTCCAGTGCTGTGAAGGCCCAGACCAATCAGCCAGGTAGAGGTCTGGTAATAGGGCTTGAATGTCATGTGATCTGAATAGGGATACTTTATGAAGCATTTTGGAAAAAAAATATTAATAGAAAATTACTTGCATTAATAAAAAAATGCATACTAACACGCTATATAGTGTTATATATGGAAAAGATGTAGAGTTAACACATCCATCCCCATTCAGTTATGGAGTGAAGCAAGGTTGCCATTTAGCACCAGTTTTATTTAATATCTATATTGAAATGCTAGCGGAAGATCTCATGCAGATCGACACCTTCCCACCAGTTATCAATGAGATTCCCATAAAAATGTTATTATACACCAATGATGCAGTAATGCTTTCATAGAATCCAACGGGCCTCAGAAGGGGTATTAAGGCAGTAACTACTTCACAAAAGAAGATAGACTTAGAAATTAACCAACAAAAAGAGCAAGATAATTGTATTTGGAAGCCATAATAACACAGGTGCATCGAAACATGGAAAAATAGAGGATGCCCAGCTAGAGGAGGTGAATGACTACAGCTACTTAGGAGTAGTGTTTGATAGAAAACTTTGGTGGAAAAAAAACCCACATAAAACGCACCAGAACAACTACAGGAAAAAACTGTATTGGCAATAAACAGATTTGCATGCACTTTTGGGGGCAACTCCTTTGTAGTACAAAAACATTGCTTTGATGCTAAAGTGAATATCTGGATCCTGTATGGCTCAGAGATTTGGGTATAAAGGAAATTCTAAAGGAACTTGAAACAATACAAAACCTAGTTTTGAAATTGGTACTGTGGCTCCTGAGCTATGTAGCAAGCATTGTACTTAAGGCAGAACAGGAACTTTTGATCTTAAAACAAGGGCTGGCAGTATAGCCTAGAGATTAGAGTAATGAGCTGTGAATTAGCTTGGTACATCCAGAAGTCCAGCGTTTTTATTTTTTTTTATTTTATTTATTAGAGTCTAGGATTACAATTACTTTTGAGCCAAGGCTCATTTACAAAGGTTCCACATCAGGATGAGAACAAACAAGCAGGACATTAATTACTACAGGATAACAGGTTATAGTTGTTTATCATCACATGAGTACATACAGATTAGGCAGTACTGGGGGCATGCACAGGACAGGGATAACATTAGAGGGAGGGGGGATCTCACCTTTGGGGTTTTACCCCCTCGTATGCATACCACAGTGGCCCTAATTTCAAGAGGAAAATAGGGAAGGGGGGTTGGGCTGACGTGTAGAGTAAAAGAGCCTGGGGTTGCTGAAAGCATAGTGCTTTAAACACAAACACTGGGGTTGGTCACTATGAGACCATGAGTTCCTCTTGGTCTCTTTCTCTTTTCTTTTCTTTGAGAGGTGGGTAGTGGGAAAAGTGTTGGGAACTGTGCACCTATGCAGTTCTACATTGACAACTGGAGGGGGGGCATTTCTCCTGGATATTCTAGGGCCCCGCAGAGAACACTCATTGCACTACTGAGTGCTCTGCTCTGGTCTGTACATTCAGACACCCTTCTGCTGGCAAGCATCGGTCAGCCTTCCCATGGAAGTCTAATCATAAAATTTTGGACAACCAGGCTGAGAGGAGTCCTGGCTGAGGTTATCCAATACCTAACTCAGCTCATGGCTCGAAAATGGAAGATGCCAGAGCAACTGTTTTGCTGTACAACAGTTAAAAAAAGTGTTTTTTTAAGTCTTGTTACTGTTTATATTAAAAAGTTAGATGCTTTGCAGACTTATTACAGGTTTAAACTGATAATGTTTAGAGAGCCTTTACTTAAGAGAAGGATAGTTAACCTTAGTTGGATGGAACATGGCTAAATGTACTACTAAGTTTATTTCTCTAAATGTGAACGGATCATCTAGCCCAGTCAAGAGGAAAAGGATCCAGCAATTTGTCGCATCCCAGGGATGTGGAGGTGTGTTCCTGCAGGAGACTCACCTCTCCCCCCAGGAGGCCCAAAACCTTAAATAAAGGTCCTTTACTGTGGTATATCATTCGTCTCTCCCTACGGGTAGAAAGAGGGGGGTGGTGATCCTTTTATCAGCAAATCTTCAATTCCAACAGCAGGAGGTGGTAGAAGATCCCGAAGCTAGATATATTATAGTGGTTGGGTCTATACAGGACACTCAAATAACCCTGGCCAATATCTACATTCCCCCCGGGTCCCCACTTAGACTATATTCAAACATTCTACAACTGGTGGCAGAAAAGACCAAAGGCATTTTAATAATGGGCAGAGACTGGAGTATAGTTTTAAATAGGGCCCTTGACTCAACCTCCCAGATTCCAAAGCTGGATGCAGCTAAGGCCCGATCTGTTAAAATTCAGCTGGAACAGCTGGGACTGTCTGATATTTGGGAGAGAGAAATACCCTAGAGCAAGGGAATATACTTGCTTCTCTCCCAGGTTTAAGTTTTTTTTTCCCGTCTTGACATGTTCTTTACATTCACAGGTGATCTAAACAGGTTCCCTTCCACATGGGTGGGTACGACCATCCTTTCTGACCACAGCCCTGTCTACCTGGAGGTGGAGCTGGGACTGCCCAAGCGTATCACACACTGGAGACTAAACACCTCCTCTCCTTCAAGATAAAGGAGTTATAAAGGAACTTAAGGAATACCTGAAAATAACCCTAGAGGAAAATACTACACAAGAAACAATGCCGCAGATATTATGGGACACGATTAAAGCTGCATGCAGAGGTAAACTTATATCAATAGCATCTCGTAAAAAATGAGAAATGAGACAAAAACAACAGAAATTAATGTCTCAGATTAAAGAACTGGAAGATGCCCAAAAAATCAAGTGGGAGGAGCCCAGGAATAGCGAACTGTTAAAGTACAGGAACTTATTACAAAACATCCAAAAAGTGGAGGTAGAAAAAGTCCTGTTTTGCTTAAAATGAAGATACTATGAAGGTGGGCCCTGAGGCACTAAACTCCTAGCCTTCAGACTGCGTCAATATGCGGCAAAAGCCACACTAACTAAAATAATATCTCCTCAAACAGGCCAAATGGTCAGATAAACCACACAGATAGCAGAATCGTTTGTGGAATACTATTCAAAATTGTATAGCTTAGAAGAGCAGAGATTTATTTAACTTCAAAAATTGATTAGCGTTTTGCACATAAAAGTGCTAAAACATTGTGAAAATGCATAGCACTTGCCTCACTATGTTTAACAAATATAACACTTCTAGAAAACCTATAGAAATACATTATGTACAGTTAGTATTGTCCCAAGAAAAAAAACTGCTAGTCAATTATTTAAAACCCTGAAGAGAAAACTTCCCAACAAGACAAACGAAACTATATGGACTCCATCCCACTCCCTCCCCTCCCACTGCCAGATTGCTGACTAGGCCTATCACCCAAGAAGAAATAATCTCCACAATTAAAAAACTTAAGCCAGCCAAGTGCCCTGGCCCAGACGGCTTTGAGGCAGAATTTTATAAAACATTGGCCCCAGAAACAGCCCCCCTACTTCTTAAAGTCTTTTCAAACATTTGGACTGAGAGAGGCCCCCCTCCCCCCTCCTGGTAATACGTGACTATAACAATCTTGCATAAGGAAGGAAAGGACCTCTCAAAGTGTGAATCGTACCACCCCATATCCTTACTTAACCAAGACTATAAGATATTTACTTCTATAATAGCCTTGTGGCTGAACCCCATTTTACCAGATTTAATTCAGTCAGACCAATCCGACTTTGTCATGGGGTGACAAGCCCCTGACGGAGTGCGTTCCACCCTAGATATGATAGACAAGATCCAACGCACCCGCACCCCAGCATGCCTGTTAAGCCTAGATGCCAAAAAGGCATTTGACAAGGTCTCCTGGGACTTCTTGTTCCTGGTGCTTGAACACAGGGGATTCCCTGAATCCTTTATAGGCACCATGAGATCCCTGTACACGGGTCCTAAGCATATGTCAGGGTGAATGGGGGACTGTCAAATAGATTCCACCTGGGTAGAGGCACTCAACAGGGGTGTCCCCTTCCCCTCTCTTATTCGCCCTGTATATTGAACCTTTGGCAGAGGCCGTTAGGATGGCAAAGGATATAGCAGGGATTGAGGTGGGTGGTATACAGAAAAAAATCCTGCTATATGCAGATGATGTTTTGTTGACCCTCTCTCAACCGCATAAATCTATAGAGCAGGTATGATCCATTTTGGAAGATTTTGGGAAACATTCGGGATACTCCCTAAATAAAACAAAAACGGAAGCCCTACGTTTCTTCTTTAATCCCTCCGAGGGCATCCGCCAACTTCTCCCCTTAAACTGGTCTGCTGACAGGATGAGATACCTATGGATCCACATCACTAAACACCCCTCTAAATTATTTATAGCAAATTACTCGCCCTTGACGGCCTCTCTCAAGAAGGACATAGAAAGATGGTCTTTGACTAACACGTCCATGCACGCTAGAATTCAAGCCATAACAATGAATGTACTACCTAAATTTCGGTACTTGTTCCAATGTATACCGTTACATACACACAAATCCAACTTCCAGCTGTGGCACAAAATGATCTCCAGGTTCATTTGGTCCAAAAAGAGACCCAGAATAAGTCTCAAGATATTATAGGTTCATCGTGAGGACGGTGGCAGATCCATCCCAGACTTGGAGGATTATTTCCTTGTGGTACAATTGAAGTATACACTCCAGTGGGCCAGTCCCAGCTGCACCTTCAGCTGGAGGTTAATGGAAAGGGAGAAGAGGAGGAGGGGGGTAGGTTATCTCTTGAGGACCGAAAGGTGACTCCCCCTTTAACCCGCAATCACCCGGTGCCTAGGCTCAGTTCGGTTGGAGAGACCCTCCGCTCAGTCCACAGACTGTGGCAAAAATATAAGTTGTTACGTTCGATATGGCCTTTAAAAAGCCTGGCTTGGGTCGAGGACATCTCCCCCAACCGACTAGACCTTACATACAAACAGTGGAGTAGAATGGGTCTGGCATATTTTGGGCAGTTTGCTCAGGGGGGCCTGATCCAGGACTTCAATTCACTTTAGAACAGGTTTAACCTCAAAAACTCAGATCATTTTAGGTTCCTCCAAGTAAGAACATATATTACATCTCTCCAAAGAAGAGAGGTGAGCCCTGACAGGGCTGCACCCCTTTTAGCAGCCATCCAACAGATAAAATCCTCCACGGACCAAAAGGGCCTGATATCCATCCTTTATAAGGTTCTCAGAACCATAAGGCCAGACCCCTTATCCAGGATCAAAAACAAGTGGCAGGAGGAGGCTGGCCCCGGCTCCACACCTCACAACTGGAAATCCATCTTTAACATTGCTAGAACAATGACCAGATCACCTCTTTGGCAAGAACTTGCCTGGAAGGTAAGGGTTCATTTTTTCCTTATCCCCGTAATATTAAATAAAAGAAGCCCAAATTTCCCAGCTAGCTGCAGGAGGGGATGTGGGGAAGAGGAGGTAGGATACCTCCATAGTTTTTGGGCGTGCCCAAGGCTATATGGATTTTGGGCAGAAATTATCTCAGCTATAAAGGAAATTCTTACAATAGCCCAACCCTTAAATTGCGAGGAAATGATTTTGGGGATGCCACCATCAGACATCAAGGGGTCTGACCCATTGTACCTTTGGGCAATCCTGATAACAGCAGACCACAAAGCTATAACGAGGACCTGGCTTAGTCCTTCACCACCTCAGAAACAGGACTGGATTTCAATTGTCAAGGGCCTAGCTGAATTGGAGGAACTTACTTTTAAAATAAACCACAAGACCACACTTTATGTCCGAAGATAGTTGAGGCGGATAATCTGGCAACAGTCAGAAGGGGAAACTTGACCTGGGAAATGGGATGGGGCATTTCTCTTGCTCTTGGGTGAGGATGATCTGTAGTAAACTAAAACCTTATTAATTCAACTACATTGGAAGAAATTTGTTGTAGACTAAAGGTTTTACTCTGGACTCTAACTCTAAGATTGTAGAAATTTTCTCCTCTGGGCACAGAGACAATCTCTACTGTATTCTTTTATAATGCACCGAGTTTGTAATATAGACTCTCTAAGATGTAATCAATTACTCTGCAAAGCTTAAATAAAAATCAAAGTTTTTTTAAAAAAAAAGACAGGGATAACATTGATAATGAGAACTTGGTGAGACATGAGAAGAAAATGCTGCCAGAGGCAATTGTCAAAACACACAGGAAGTGCAAGTGGAAAGTGCAAGTACAAGGAGGAGGAGGAGTGAATGTAGAGGGGGAGAGTGGGGGAGTGGATGAGAAGGGACAACTGCCAAAAAGGGAACAGCAGGGTTTGATTCCCACAACCTCCACTTGCATACTACGTGACTCTGAGCAAATCACTTAACCTCCCAGGTTGCCCCTGAAAACAGGCACTTGTGCCTAGTAGGCCTTACCCAGTTACCAAATACTAAAATAAATAAAAAAGAAGCATAAATGTATGGCTAAATATTCGCACTGCTCCTATAGGTAGTCTGGTAAATAATTGCTGGAAAGATGCAGAGAATAGTAAAAAAAAAAAAAAAAAAAAAAGATACTTGGTCCAGCACATTAAACCAGCCACTAAATGAGATTGGGCTGGAAAGGAACTATATCTTTGACAATAAAGAGAACTCGGAACAGTTTGCAAAAAATGCTGCACAAAGAATTATTGATGCAGCTGTACAAAAGAATTTAGCTTTTATTCAGTGCTCATTGGAATATAGATTATTAAAATAAATAAAAAATAATTTTGTTGTAGAACATTTTTTAATATTCTGTGAAAATGTTCCTCACAGGAAAGCTATTAGCAGGATTCAGACGTAGATGTTATGGTATAATTGGAAATTGTTTCATGGTCGTAGATCATCATCCTGTATTTGTAATATAAATATGAGATTAGCTGTGCCCCACATAGTTTTTGAATGTGAAGTTTTTGAAAAAGAAAGAAATAGATGGCTTGTGTCTTTTCTGCAAGAAATTAAAGAGAAAGACATAGGCCTGGATATTCAAAGGGCACATTGCGCCGCAGTGGGATACTGAAAGGGCTGCCAGGTGCAGTGCAAATCCCAATGCGCTGGGGTGCAATGTAATTGTATGCAGCACAGATGCAGGGGGTGTGCCCATGCATATTTAGCACATCCCAATATTCAGCCTGAGATGTGCGGTGCATATGCTGGTGCAACCCTGCAATGTGCCACATAGGGGGCCTCAAACTTGAGCCCCGTAAAAGATGGAACAAATTCCAGCCACCCACAGAGGGGTTGCTGTATTGCATGGCACAACACAGCAGCCGCCAGATGTGGGTGGTCACCCGCCCACCCAGAAAACCATCAGCAAGCACCCACAAACCCCTGGTGGTCTAGTGGAACCCCCACCCATTGCCATGATCACAATGCAGCTCCATTGAAGAAATCCATGGTGATACACAGTGGCACCCCACCTCCCACCCAAACCAGACCCTTGCCCACCCACGCTCCCCGTCATTGGTGGGTGGCTGCAACTCACCTGCATACTTCCTGGTCACCTGCCGAATGACAGGCACAGTATGGGCTGTAAGCCCATTGATCCCCAGTGTGGACCAATGGGCTTGCAGGGCATACTGTACTAGACAGTCCCAAATATGTGAATGAAGTCAGTTGGGACCAATGGGCTTACAGCCCATACTGTACCTGTCATTCGGCGGGTGGCCGGATGGTATGCGGGTGGATTGCAGCTGCCCGCCAATGATGGGGGGAGTGGGGTGGGCAAGGGATCTGGTTTGGGTGGGAGGGATGAGGGTGCCACTGGATCACCATGGATTTCTTTGATGGAGCTATATTGCAATCATGGCAACGGGTGGGGGGGTCCACTTGACCACCAGGGATGGTCTTTTATACATATCTCAGGAAATCGGGTGGGAGGGGGACCACTAGACCACCAGGGATGGTCTTTTATACATATCTTGGGGAATCAGGTTGGAGGGGGGACCACTAGACCTTCCGGGATGGTCTTTTATACATATCTCGGGGAATCGGGTAGGAGGGGGGACCACTAGACCACCAGGGATGGTCTTTTATACATATCTCGGGAATCGGGGACTCAGGAGGGGGGCCACTAGACTACAAGAGATTTCTATGTTTTACATATACTGCACCCATGGCTACGAGGCGGGGCTTCCCCAGGATCCCACTGCATACATCATGCTGTGCAGGGCGCCAGGCGCAAAGGCTGGAGCAGCCCTGCGCCAAGGCAAATGGGGCCATAATGAAAATGCAATGGTCTCATTTGTGCCTTTGCATATTTATGGCCCTCATTTGCATGTCCCCTGCTGAGCATCACGGGTGATGCACCTAGCGCAACTGCACTGGTGCTGGCACATCCCCATGCTCCCTATCTGTGGCTTGAGCCTGCGCAGTGCCACTGCACCATGTGCAGTATGCGCCCTGACCTTGCCGTATTCAATGGTGCTGCACCATGGCACATCACTGTTGAATATCACCTGGCCCTGGCATATCCCAGTTGCGCTGCGCCCAGGCTTGCGCCACTGCCTGGCACAGTCTGAATATCCAGCCCATAGAAGAGAGAACTTGCAAATTATTGTTAAGGCAAACCAATGCATGTTTATATGGAATGGGGAACTTTGCTCGAATATCTCTCAGTAAGCTTAAAGAGCAACTCTCTATTATACTAAAAAGCTTCAAAACGCTATGTTTACACTAATTATAAGTTTATTGTTTTCTAGTTATTTATTTTTTTAATTTTCCCTGCGTTTGATCTACTAAGTTTTGTAGACAATGCAGCAATTATTTCACTGAGTCTCAAAATGTATCTGATTCTCCCGTGCTAACCACACAACTGCTGCTTATGACATCACAGTCTGCTGTCATGGTGAACTCTATGATGTCATACAGAAGGGCACTGTGAGGTTAACAGGGGAGAGGCAAATGTTTTCTATGCAGACTTTTTAGATGGACTACTAAGATATGCTGTAAATCTTGGAAGGGAACATTGAAAATGAAAAAATATATTCTCTAATAAATTGTAAGAGCCGAAACATCTTATTTATGAAAGCACATGCTGAAGTGCATATTTGCTCTTTAATAGGTCTCAGACTTATGTAAATATATATGCCACTCGTTTTTATAATTTTTGTATTGTATTATCTATACAGAGACATAAGTTTACAGGTATATGTAGGACACAATTGACTAATAAACTATTGTGCAATGTTGTGAATAAGATTGACCTGGAGCACTGTAAACATTTTTAAGTAATGAATGTTTTGTGATATACGTAACAAATTTTTTTGTATATAACTTAATAAACTTGAACTTGAGTGGGAATGATGGCCACAGAACCACATAAATCCTTGTCAGGAGATGCAGAACTGGTAGAGATAAAAACCATGCTGCAAGTGTTAATTCAACACATCCCTTATATCAGAAGGGATGTCAAAGATCTCAATGAAAGAACAGAAGCACTCAAAATCAGCATGGCAGATGAGGCACTAAACGCAGCTGGAGTGGACACATGATCATCTATCCAGGAGGAAAGAGTGCAATTCATAGAGCAGTAGACGATCCAGATGTGGGAAAAACAGATGATATTAAAACTGTGGCTGGCAAAATAACATCTGCATAATAGGGATGTGAGAAGGAACCGAGGACAAAGATATGTGTGCCTTTCTATTTATTTATTTATTTATTTATTTTACGCCTTGCCGACAGCCCCCATCTGATCGACCCCCCCTTCCCAGCCCCATCACCCAGAATTACCGGGGCTTTCCTTATGCCTGGCTCGGGAGCGGCACCTGTGGGGAGTCGGTCGCAATCCTGCCGCCAGTGATTTTCTCCTCCATTTTCTCCCAGGGGCCCCAGGAGTAGGCACGCATGCAAGTGCAGGTGCGCATGCGCCTTATGGCCCCAGTAATGACCCCTTTCCACCCACCCCATTGGCCTACTGCCTGGCACCCTCAAGGTCTGTGCTGTCCCATGCCTCCACCAGAAGGCAGCCATTAACCGAGGGTTGCCACTACCACCTTTCTGGAGAGGAGAGTTGCCTGTAGGCAGCTCCATCCAGCTCCACACCCCCCCGTTGCTGACCTCTGATGGCCCTGGCTCATTCCCAAACCCGGGTCACCGGCATGCCATGAGGTTAGGTGTCCAGCACCTTAGCCCTCAGCGCCACTGGGACAGCTGTGTGCCTTTTTATAATCTGTTCTCCCTAGAATGCTGGACTTCTACTAGGATACCCTGCTGGAGACTGAGAGGGCTCACTGGTCTTTGGGATCCTGTCTTGGTAGTGCAGTGCCCCTTCATCCTATCCTGGCCTGTTTTCTGAGATTCACCATAAAAGAACAAATCCTATGGTTAGCCAGAGACAGAGGTACTCTTCACATGGAATGGAAACTGTATCCACATTTTCCAGGATTTCTTCAAGGACCTTGCATATTACTGCAAGGCATATGGCCCCGTTAAGATGGAACTGGCCAACTGGAACATACCATACACCATCTGACACCCCGTCATGCTACAGTTACAATCTGAAGGAAGGCGGCACTACTTCTATAATCCTCAAGAGGCCTCCAGTTTTGTGAAGCAGATGGCAAGGGGGCAACCAAAGGAAGGCTATTGCCAGACGGCACAATGAACCTATACAAGTTATGTGGACTGGGAGCGGAGACAAAGGACAGGTTACACAGAAGAACAGGGTAATTTCTGCAGCTTATCAGGACATGAGCCTCACAGAAAGCTGGAAGGTGGTCAAACCAAAAAGGCCCAGGACAAGAGCCAGAGACCACAACCACAGAGAGGAAGGTCAGGTACAGCAGGACTGGTCTTGAAGTAGTGACTCCTGGCATTCTACTCCAGAATCCAGCCCCCATGCCTCAGAAGTCAAACCACCCAACAAAGTGCCCAGAGAACCAGTCCAGCCATCTGTCACACAAGGTTCCATACTAGAAGATAGAGAAGACAATGCTAAGATGGACTTGGCATTTGCAACACTACTGGAGGAGGACATTTCTTTACCATGGTGGCCCAGCTTGGACATAGAAAACACCAAACTGAGGGACATGAAGAATGTGCTGCCGACTTCGATATCCCCACAGTCCAACACAGCAGAATTCTGAACTGAACTGTCAAACTTAATGGAATGATGTAATGTGTCCTATTTCATACAAGTCTTGCTTCCTCAGGTTTTCAGCTATTTCTTCCCTCCAAAGCAAAGGGTTCGTCTTTCCATCCTCTTAACACACATCTAAGGCAACAGCAGCACAGAACCAGATGCACTTCGCTTAACTTCAGCTTTCAGGTCTTTGCTATTCAGATAGGTGCTGGTTGAGATGTGGTGAAGAATGCATGGAGTGATTAGGCACAGAGACCAGTCAAAAAGTGCAGGCAGAGATTGGGAGCCGACAACTTTTAAATATGCCTTGTGAGCCTGGCTTGTCTGCCTGCAGTTACACATGATGATTGAGTGATTTCTTCCTTTTCCCACACTACAGTAATGTGTGGCTGTGTATGACTAGTTTGTACATTAGTGAGGGGTAACAGTCCTCGCTTGCGCTGTCCCCCTTATGAGTTGGTGACAGACTATATGTCAGTCAGAAATAAACTACTAGTTATTCATTCAGGGCTACCATGATGGGGGGGGGGCTTGTTAACTGAAGTCATCACCTGAAGAGGGGGGCTGGCTCTTTGGATGGGGATGACTGGCCCCGACTCTGATTCAGGAGGGGTACTAAAACTAAATTTGTGCAGGCTTGTTGCTTTGTTTTTATTTCTTTCCTGGTACAGGAACAAGTTATTCCCTCTCCCCCATCTTAACCCATATAGGTCACTAGTGGCTTGCAGTTGACCAACATTACAAAACCATAGTTTTACTCTTGGTTACCTCCACTGTGAAGGTGGCAGCCACTTGAGATGAGGTTATGGGAACTGCTGGTGGAGGGGCCCTATTTCCCATTCTGAAGCAGTATGGGTCAATTTATTGAGCCTGTCAGCTTAGAGAATGGAGATCACAGGGGCTGTAATTGGTGATCCATGGCATGGAACTGACGTTTTCTATAGACATAAATTAACATAGATACTGGGAGAATAATTATTGCTTCCCACACAATCATTTGGTACTGGAAGGTTCAGTTTCTTCATATGATCATGAGGGAAAGCAGTCCCTGCAGTGGCTTTCCCTCATGACTGTGTGAGAGCCTTCCTCAGGTATAGTTAGAAGAGACATCTACACTGTCTTGAGTGCAGTACCAGATATAGTTGCAATGTCTGGCACTTTCCTTGGGGGGGGCACTGTACACATCGGGCAACATAAGGCCAGCTGTTATTGTTAATGGTCGAGAGAGGCTTTGAATGTGGTATTCAGGGGTGCTCAGGACTGGATTTCATGGGCCTCAGAATGGCAATCAGACACCTGAAATGGCAGTAAAAATCACAACTGACATGTTCAGAGCTTCAGGTGGGGCCATAATGAAATGTTTAAGGAGACTAAGACAAAGTTACAGTGTCAACATATGTGGGGAGTGTGAGGGTTAACATGCTGTCAATGGAGGATTAAGATGCCTAAAGGAGAGCACACTAATCCTAAAATATGAAACAGTGGTTAATTATGGAGGGCACTGAGGGTCTCAGTTACAGTGTATCAGGAAATAATTAGTGATTAATGACCTTGACTCTTTCCTATGAAATCACTCTGTGATGACAATCATGGAAGTCATTGTTGGTCTGTGATCAAAAGGTAGCATATGTGTGGAGACTCACTGGCTAGTGAAGGGGGGCTATAACATTGAAGAGCAGTGGGGATGCCCCTTCTTAGACAATATTGCAGCAACATGGATTTAGGAAAGGACACAGCACGTCGACCGCCCTACTGGAATTCTCAGGAGAAATTCACACTGTCTTGGACAAAGGATATCAAACCGGAGCTGTTTTCATTGACCTAACAAAGGCGTTTGATACTGTTCACCATGGCTTACTTATCACACACCTACACAGTCTTGGGTTCTCAGAAGGACCAGGAGTCTGGGTTAAAAGTTACCTGGCCCAATGCTCTCAATCAGTAAAAATCTCAGAAGTTCTCTCAGACTCAAAACCGGTCCTCTCAGGTATTCCACAGGGGTCAATCCTAGGTCCCCTCCTTTTCAGTCTTTTCCTAAATTCTCTCCCCAAATCCTGCCCAGAACAAATAATCCTTTATGCTGACAATGCCGTGATTCTCTCTTCTCATAAGGACCCGAAACCCCTACTCCAGAGCCTGCAACTTGCTTTCTCCAATGTTGAAAAGTGGTTCCTAGATCACAAGCTGGTCCTAAATGACAAAAAAACAAAATCCATGCTTTTCTCCAGTCCACAAAACAGAAAAAGACAAATTCCACTTACTATCAAAACATTCCCAGGAAATATCCTTGAACAAATGTCAACATTTAAATACCTTGGAATCACCTTTGATCAAGGTCTTACCTTTGTGACCCACATTGATAACACAGCGAAGACTGTGAACCAGCGCATTGGTATCCTGTTCCGAAACCGACAATTCCTTACCCAAGCTGCGCTGAGGATTGCTATCCAAAGCTCTGTCATCTCAATCATAGACTATGACTTAATTATCTATGGCTCTGCCACTACCACCGCACTAAGGCGCATCACAACCACCCTAAACAAGGCCTGTCGGCTGCTCACTGGAGCTCAAAGACGTACTCATGCATGTGAGCTCTACACTGAAACAGGATGATTGCAACTCTCAAATCACATAAAGTACCTCACATGCTTGATGGCAAAAAAATCCATCTTGGGCCGCACTCCACCATGTATCCACGACCTACTTTGCCCAAATACCAGCATCCATCCCACCAGAAGATCGGAACACCAGCCTCTCCAGGTCCCCAGATGCCGGACCACACAGGGTCAAAGATCTTTTGCCTATCGTGCCCCCAGCTGGTACAATGCCCTGAGCTCGCTCATTACATCCTCCACATCACTAGGCGCTTTCAGATCTATGCTTTACTCTCACCTCTCAGCCTCTAGCTCCTGTGACTGCCTTGACTAATGATTCTTCCTTCATGGC
The DNA here is from genome assembly GCA_016271365.2 of Neoceratodus forsteri. Lineage (NCBI taxonomy): Eukaryota > Metazoa > Chordata > Ceratodontiformes > Ceratodontidae > Neoceratodus > Neoceratodus forsteri. The sequence goes on from CM028130.1 coordinate 1,292,534,434, forward strand.
TGTTTTTACTGTTTTTCATCCTCCTCCTCCTCTGCTCCTTTCTTGACAAAGGCATCTGAGTACCTCTAACTACTCTAAGTCTGCTCCCCTCCCCATATCTCCCCCTACCCTTCCCACCTTGACCATTCCTCCAATGTTTTGTTTTTTCCTGTGATGTACTGTATTATACTGGCTTATTGAAACCTTTATAATTTGCTGACCATTCTATGTAACATGTCTTGTTTGTACATTGATGACATGGAACCTTTGTAAAAGAGCCATTGGCTCAAAAGTAATAATTCCTAGAACAATAAACTAAACTAAACTAAATATTCTTTCCAGGCAGGGATGGCTGGCGGGGGAGATGGCAAACCATACAGTAGCACACTGGGGGAAAGTGTTACAATCCCGAAGGACATAACAATGTCTTATAATATATGGGACTTGGTCATGGGTTCTCCAGAAAGAAAGTTTGGTTAGCATGGACTAGCCACATAATGAGTGCTGACTGTGTCAGTATTATCCCCCTTTTCCTTTGGATGTGGTTAATCTGGATTTCTCTAACATATGTGGAGCCTTGGGAGTGGGGCTAGCCCACTGGTCAGAGGTCAGAAAGTGTATACACCCACATTGACCAGTTGGCAGCATGTGACATATGCCCAACACGTGTCCAAGGTCCGGATGTAATGGACATGTTGCAACCCCTATATCTCTCCCTGTAGGGATGATTACGTCTTCATACAGTGTTTACTATGATTTCTTGAGAATATACTAAATACTGATGGCTTGTGTTCCCACTGTCTTCCCCTACAGTGGCTATCTACATTTCTTGGGCTGGATGGGTCTGGAAATGAAAGAGGTACTTTCAGTTGGCAAAAAAAAGCATTGGGCTACCTATACTGCCTTCCCTGTAACTGCTGAACCTATACACAGGCAAGGGGTGATTTTGTAGCAGCAGCCAACTGTGGGAAAGAAGGGCAGCTATGGGGGGGCAAAACACAATCTTTCAGGTTTCAAAGTCACAGTTTTATTTGATGTTGGTCATAGTTGATGAGTGAGATTGAGGAGCGACAGAACAGCATGTGTAGGGTTAGCTTATAGTTCACCCAGCAGGGGGTGCAGGGGGAACAACTAGCAGGGGTACCATCCTTCTAAGATACCTTCTCCTTCAGGTGACTGAGAGGTCTCACAATCACAAAGAGTATACAAGTATTACAAATCTCAAGTACTCCGCTCTGGATTATGAACTGAAAGGCACTGTAAGGCAAACTTGTCATGGCTATGGTTTTACAGCTCTAAAAATGAAAATGTGCCTAGTCTTAGGGCTGAGTTTCTGCATTAATGTGGTGTCTTCCTACTTCCAGACTGGCCAGCCACAACACTCCCATCCTCTGTTCTATATTTCATCTCTGCTCCTATTCATGTTGGGTTCCTGTTGGGTGGAATGGAGGGGTCACAACTCCTGGAACAATATAAGATTTATTGTACCATTTTTCCATACTTCATTGGTTCCCATCAAAACAGGGTAATGACAACACTACAATGTATTTCTTAGAATGTACAGAAGGTAAACTGCCCAATAAAGAGGAAAAATATTGTATCCACTCTTAAGGGGTTGGGATGTGACATTGTTTTGTTTCTAGAGGCACTTCTCCTGAAAGCAGAGGTTGCTAAGCTATGTCAAGTGGGTAGGGTCAGAATGGTCCAGTTGTTGTTCTTCAAAAATCTGAGGCATGTCAATCCTTATAAAAAAGGGAAGTCCATTACAGATTGTCACTGTAGACAAGGATAAAGACGGTAGGTAGTTATGATAAGGGCAGAGTCCAAACATGGGACATCCTATTAGCTAAAAGTTATGCACTGAACACAGATGATGCAGATTATATTCACTCTCTGGCCCAGAATTTTATGTTAATGCAAAACGGGCATTTGAGGAATCAATTATTTACTTTTGCCACAAAACATTATTTGAAAAACCGTACTGCGCATGCGCAGGTTGAAAAACACTACAATTTAAAGCTTAATAACTCTGGAACCCCCTTGAAATGTTTTCATCGGAACAGTCAAAACAACTACCTTGGGACATGACACATGTCCCTTGAAGTTTGGGGCAACAATTCCTTTCCATGTAGGCTGTAGACGAGAGCAAAAAAATACTAATGTTAAGTATAGGAAAAAATGTGTTTGTTTTTCTTAAAATGACACGTGTATCTCAGAAACCACACAAGCTGCTGTCATAAAAATCTCCACACATCAAGACCTTGCCTCCTAAATAACAGATACAAAATACCAGCTCATTTCATCAAAGGAAGCCAAAGATATTAATGTTCAGAATTTGAGGTTTAACGTTAAACAAGCTACTCAACCCTAACTACCTTATACGGGAGCTATCATGCCCCTATAATATATATGTATATGTATATATATATATATCTGTATATCTATATTATAGGGATGTGGTAGCGCTCCTATAGTTAGGATTGAGTAGGCACTTTAATGTTAAATCTCAAAAGGTGCACTTTAATAACTTTGCAACCATTCAACGGATTTGCACAGAAGTTTGCAGGTGCAGTCTTGTGTGGTAGATCTCGATGTGTCATGTATCGTTCTGGATGTATTTATGGATACTGAGCTGCACATAGTGAAAAAACATTAAAAAAATAATTTTTTTTTGTCATTGCGCTGAGCCCAGAGTTTGGAATTTTGGTCTGACATTTTCAGGGTAGAAAGGGCTTGCCCCATAGAATTGCCTTTCACTGGTTTGGTGAAAAAATATTAATCCATTTCAAAGTTATTTCATTTTAAAGTTTCAAGTTCTGAGCATGTTCAGTACAGTCTTTTGGATAGCTTCCTGAATCAATAAAAAAATGTGGTCAAACAGAAAATGATTCTTTTTTGTGAAGGGCAATCCTTTGTCATGATAAAAATTCCTTTTTCATTTTACACCATCTTGTTTTCTTTTGTTTTGAAAAATAAATTCCAAACTCCCCAAAATGATGTCTTGCTGAGATACCAAAACACGTATCTTGCTCACTGGGACTCCAGTAGGTGGATTCTGCACTTGTTTGGTGGAAAAATGAACCCAGAACATTTTTTTGTTATTGTTTTGAATCCTTTTTCATGATTCGCTAATATCCTGTTTCGTGGATCCTTTTTCATTTGAACAAAAAAGGATCACGTCTTACGAAACAGGATTTTGGGAAAAACAAAGTCCAAAATCCAGTTTTGTGAGAAGTAATCCTTTTTATGAGAACAAAAAAGGACTCACTAAAAAGGATCCTTTGGCACAAGAAAGGATTCAGAAAAAAACTAAGTCCGAAATCCTATTTCATGACAAGAGATCCTTTTTCAGAAGAATGGAAAAAGCTGATGAAAAAGAATTTCTTAGCATGAAAAAGGATCTGAACAAAAAAAACCTACGTCTGAAATCCTTTTTTGTGACAAGAGATCCATTTTCAAGAGAATGAAAAAAGTGATGAAAAAGGTTTTATTTGCACAAACAAGGATTTAGAAAAAAAATGAGTCCAAAATACTTTTTCATGCTAATAAATTATTTTTCATTCCATAGGGCACAGGATTTATTGACATGGAAAATAATTTTTTTGTCTGTGTTTATGTCAGCTGTATTGATTTTCCCTCATGTCCAGTGGTACCCCCCACCCTCCGAATGTGTCTCGCTCCCTTGTAATATGTTAGATATATCCCTGGTGTCTAGTGGCACCCCCACCCTCCGATTTCCATACATAGTTTTCTATATATTTTCCTTGGTGTCCAGTGGTACCCTCCACCCTCCTGTGCCTGACCCTGTAAACATCTGTTTTCTCCCTGGTGTCTAATGGTGCCCCCCACCCTCCAATGCTTCTCATATCCTGAAAATAAGAAAACAGTCCCTTAATGTCTTGTATTTGTTTTTCAATCTGTTAAAAAAAAAATCCACCGCTGATCCACTCCCACACCTCCACCAGCCCTCCCACTGTGCAGCCACCACCTCGCACTCCACTAGACCCTCCCTCACATGCTCGGTCACATGAATGGTTATCACTGTGAAGATCCATTCTCCGATCAAAGACATATCTTGCTGCTGGAACAGATGACCATCTCCAAAACAATTTGAACACTTTAAAAACTTATGCACCACACAAATTAACCAAAACATGCTTTATTGCAAATAATCCAAAAGTGAGGTGCAGACAAATGTTAGGAGTCCACGACTGGCCCTGGCACTTCGGAAAATTAAACCCTTCATCAGGGGGCATGGCTTACAGGAGGCAAAAGACTCCCCTTTATACCCATACATATTATACAGTTAATTAATTGTCATAGTAACTGACTACAATGTAGTAAACACATTAACTTAAGTACAAAAGAGAGCTATCCAAATTAGAGTACTATAGTATTAATACATGGATTTTTAATCTGTCTTAGTACTTTTATAACATCAGCTTATTATTAGAAATGAATGTTAAAGAATCCTGAGTTAAACCACAGAAGGTGAAAGGAAACAGTTAACAGTTGTGACTGGCAGAAGGGTATGGTAGTTCTTTATGGCAAGCAGACTGTATGTAATGCCCAGTAAACTGGGTGAGAAGTCACTGGATTCTGTCAGGCAGAAAAAAGACATATGAACACAGGATCATTAACTGATGCAACATAAATAAATCCATATCATCTAATAAAGCATCACAATTATATACAGTGACATAAAAAAGCAAAGCACAACCATTTATATACACAATAGTTAACTTCTTAAATTTTGCAATAATTAGATTAATTGTGTCTGGACCCTCAGAGAAAGAATGTATTCCAAGTGCATATTTCCAAGTTTGTTAAAATTTAAATTTGCTTGTTTTTGGCTCACACTTTATTTTTAAGAGGAACTACATCTTGAATCAACAAATAAAATATTATGTTTTTGTTTCAACACTATTTCTATTTATTTTTAAGGGGGACCATCAAGGGACATTACTTCTACCTAGTGGGTTTGAGTTCATTATACATCAAAATGTTCACTTTTTCATATTTAAAATGAATATTTCTAGAATCAAAGATAGGATAAACAGAAAAAAAAAATACTTAGGAATTTTAAGGAGCTCATAGACCATATCTGGCCTGAGTAGCTGCTAACAGTATATCAATTTCTTACTTTCTCAAATAAGGCTTAATGTTCCATTGCTCATTAAGTCCTCTTGGTTTTGCACTATTTAGTGTAAAAATCTAGAAGGACTTTCTCTACAACAGTGTGTCCATCCTACAGTTATTTCCACCTTTAGGCACAGATGGCACATGTTCAATCCCAACATATTTTAACTCTGTGGCATCTGCATTTTGGTGTTGAGCAAAATGTACCCCAAGTGGTGTATCTTGCCTTTGATTTTCTATGGATCTGACATGTTCTTGTAGTCTACGTTTTAAAGCTCTGACAGTATATCCTGCATATAATAAATTGCATGGGCACCAACGTGCATACACTACAAAAGGAGTGTCACATGTGATGCATTCTCTTATTGTACACATTTTTCTTTATCTGTTGGATGTCAAAAGTATTTGCAAGGAATGGCATGTCTGCAGATAATGCATCTATGGTCCTTGTAGAAGGCACCAGTTCTTTTAGGTATCCAACAGGTAGGTGTGTCTGTATTTGTCAGTGTGTCTAACTTGCTATGTACTAGCTTGTCTCTCAGATTGGGGGCATGACTGAAGGTCACCCTGGGTTTATTTCCCATGGAATTGCTGATTCCGCTATCACTAGTAAGGATCTCCCAATTCTTGTGTATTATATTTCCTATGCTCCCAGCTGTGGTGTTAAATTCTGTAATACATGAAATGGGGCCTATTCTGGTACCACGGTTCACATTCTGGTACTGTAACAGGTTACCCCATCTAGATTTAAAGCCTTTTCCTTTGAAGTTTTCAGCAATTCAGTATTGTATCTCCTTTCACTGAAACAAGTTTCTAACTCAGCTGCTTGATCCAAATAATGATCCTTTTTATGAATGTGGGCAGAGCCTACAGCCATCCTGCTCTCCCTTGAAAAAAAATGTTTCCATGGAACACATCTTTTAGGAGTTTTCAGTGTATCCTTCCATTCTGCAAATCACCTTGAAGCCAGCAGAGCACAGGATCCAAGGCAGCATGGATTCACAGCAGGGAAGTCATGTCAAACAAATTTGATAGATTTCTTTGACTGGTTTACCAGGGAGGTGGATCGGGGGGAGTGGTGGATGTGGTCTACCTTGACTTCAGCAAGGCATCTGACACCGTTCCACATAGGAGACTGGTGAACAATCTGAGAAGTCTGGGAGTGGGTAGCAAAGTGGTTAACTGGGTAGAGAATTGGTTAAGGGACAGAACACAGAGGGTAGTGATAAACGGCGTCAAATCTGAGGTAGGAAGGGTGACCAGCGGGGTGCCACAGGGATCAGTTCTGGGACCAGTACTATTCAAAGTCTTCATTAGTGACATGGTGGAGGGACTGGAGGGTTAGGTATGTCTCTTTGCAGATGTCTCTAAGATCTGCAATAGGGTAGATATTCTGGGAGTGGTGGAAAAAATGAGAAGAGACATAGCAAAGCTGGAAGAATGGTCTAGAGTGTGGCAACTTAGATTCAATGTGAAAAAGTGCAAAATCATGCACTTGGGATGCAGAAACCCTGGGGAGGATTACATGATGGGGGAGAGTTGTTTAAAAGCACAAGACAGGAATGGGATCTTGGGGTGATCATATCGGACAACTCAAAGGTGTCTAAACAATGTGCCAAGGCAGTAGGGAGAGCCAGTGGGATGCTTGGGTGCATAGGGAGAGGTGTCACTAGCAGAAGAAAGGAGGTGGTAATGTCACTGTACAGGTCATTGGTGAGTTCCAATTTGGAGTACTGTATATGGGGATCCAGTTCTGGAGGCTGCATCTCCGAAAGGACATAGATAAGATAGAGGTGGTTCAAAGAAGGGAAACCAAAATGGTACAGGGCCTACACCAGTGGTCATATCAGAAGATTGGAGAAACTCAACATGTGTACCTTGGAAGAGAGGGGGAGACATGATTGAGACCTTCAAATACCTGAAGGGAATAAATAAGGTACACAAGGTCAGCATATTCAGATGAAAAGATGCTCTAGAACTAGGGGACATGACATGAGGCTGGAAAGGGTAGACTAAGGGGCAATGTGAGAAGATACTTCTTCACGGAAAGGGTGATGGAGGCATGGAACAGCCTCCCAGCAGAGGTGGTGGGGAAATTCAAGACTGCATGAGATAGACAGGTGGGAACCCTAGCAGTTCAAAAAAATAGGTGAAACCATAGATCAAGTAGGATCTGTGCTGGGGTTGACTGGGGAGGTAGAGGATAGAGTGTCCAGAGGACAGCTCTTCTCTCTCATGGAGGGTGGGGACATTGGACCAGCATTTGCCTGATACCTAGCAGAGGCTAGGTGTTGGCCTGCTGAGTCCCACATGGTGGGACGTGAAGGAGGAGCAGCTGACCAGCATGCAGACACGTGTGCTGCTTGCCATTGTCAGTATTGCATGCTTCCCCTCCCAAAGAAATCAAAAAAAGGATCCAAACCAAGCGGCATGAAATCATCCCCCACAGGAGCCACCCCAAGATTGCACATCCCCAGAGCTGGATCCATTCAGGTGGGTTGAGTCGCTCCACTCCACCCTGCCATGAAGGGCAAGTCATGGGGGCATAAGAGGATGGGGTCTGATGCTTGGGTGATGGCACTGGGGGGACAGTAGAGGGGGAGAGAGAGAGAAAGAGCTGGCCAGGTCCATGGGGAGAAAGAATAATGAAAACAGAAAAGTAGGATCTGTGGCATTTGGTGTAGGTATGGAAAAAAGTGACAGACTGGATGGGCCTGGCACTCCTTATCTGCCATCACATTCTATGTTTCTATGTGTTGCAGCTGTTGCAATAAGAAAAATTAATAAAGTGCAAAAACGAAAACTGCTGCACTGCAGTATACCATACCTGAACATAGTTGGCAAAAAGGAGCCTAATAAAGAGTGTGAAAAGACTGAACAAAATATAGCCTAGCTAGAAGAATCAAAAGAGAGAGGGGCATTGTGTTTCCCTAAGAAAAATGAATAAAGGGCAAAAACTGTTAGCACTGCAGTACACCAAAACTGAGCAAAGTTTGCAAAAAAGAAGCCTAATAAGGAGTGTGAGGAGATTAGACACAAAACAGCCTACCTACTAGGAGAATCAAAAGAGAGGGGCTTTGTGTTGCCCTAAGAAAAATTAATAAAGGGCAAAAACTGTTAGCAGTGAGCACTGTTCTGCTCTAGTACACCATAACTGAGTAAAGCTGGCAAAAGGAGCCTAAGGAGTGGGAGATTTCACTGAAATAAAATATTAAAGGAAGAGAGAGGGACCAGGTTGGCCCTGTGTTTGTTGCCCTAAGAAAAGTAAAAAGGACAGGAATTTTAACCATAGGAAGAAATGATCAAATTTGGCAAAAAATAGGCTGGACTGAGTCTACTGTGGACATAAAAATAAGGTATTAAAGGAAAGGGTGGACCACTGAAACTGAGCAGTAAAACTTAAAGAGGAAGAGAGCAAGAGCCAAGCCATGTTGCCCAGAAAGTAAAGGGCAGAAGTGTAACTAACTGCCTAAGAAAATAAAGAAACATCAGCAGTAAAGGTAAAGGAGGAAGACAGCAAGCCAGGGCTAGACTTTTGTGTTGTCACCAAGCAGGAAGTAAAGGGCAGAAGTGTAACTACCTGTAAATTTGGAAAAAGCTCTAGTACCTAAAGAAATTACAGGACAGGAAAGGAAAGGAAAGAAAAGGGTGGACTGACCAAACTGAGCAGTAGTAAGGGAGGAAGACAGAGGGCTGGGTTGTGTTTTGCCCTGAGAAAAGTAAATGCAAAGTGTCAAATGAGAACAAGAACTGACCTTAACTATAAAGCTGACTCAGGAGGAAATAAAAATAAAATAAAGTGTCTTGTGGTGTAAGTGTCGGGTGTGTCGGGTGATGGTGTGTGTAACTGGCATGGGAGAAAGTGCAGTGTAAAGAAAAAGGTAAAAAAAAATAGAAATTAAAAAGTAAGCATCAAAGAAAGCAACTGCAGCAACACCATCCTAAATCTAATAGTATAGTTGCTTTTGCTATTTCTTCCCATTCTTCCACTGCCTTCCTGACTGCCTCCTGTAGTTTACACAGCCTGTAAAGGTTAAGCAATACAGTGTCCATCTGCTCTATCCCTCCCATGCTAGTCTACCACCACTGGAAAAAAGACATGCACCATACACAGTGACTTTAATGGAATAACTTTTATTAGCATCACAAAACAAAAAGTAAGCAGGCTAAAGCCAGACATTCCAGACAATATGCAGAAGAGTAAGCAACAAATTATCTCTCTGGTCAGCAGCAATAGCATCCTGAAGTTCTTCTAATACACAAACTGCTTCTGCAGATGAAAGTAATAAGGAGTATACATCTGTGATACTGGATAGAACTGCTGATCAGACACTTGATTTAAACAGCAAGACATTAGCTGAAGCCCCTGTGTCACTTCCAAAGAAATGCACTTTAGTGCTTGATGATGAGGTTCAAGAGAAGAGAAGTAAAGACAAGAAATATGACCAAGAAAAGAGGGCCAGGCTGTTTCAGTCTCATTGACTGACCATTTACAGTATAAATGGTTGAGATACAATGGAAAAAGATCAATGTACTGCACAATGTGTGAAAAGTATCCCACTATTGCAAAACCAGCCTTTACAAAACAAAAAATATCTTTGCCACAGGCTTTAACAATTTTAGGACTGAGTGGCTATGTGCACATGAAAAGTCCATTCCATATGTGCTATGCCAGAATCAACATATTCTGAAAAGTGGTCAATGTGCAGATCAGTGTGATATCAGTGAGTCGCCACATTATCAAGCCTTTGCACAGTTGGAAGAGGCCACAAAGGTGAAGATGAGATGTTTGTTTAACACAGCATACTCCACTGCCAAAAATCTGCACCCTTTCTCCGACATGGATTGGCTATGTGAATTACAAGAGAAAATAGGATTAAGCTTGGTACTAATTATACTAATGATAAGCAAGCCAGGGACTTTTGCAGAGCTATATCTGTTGTTCTATCCAAGACTCAGATGCAGACTTAAAAATGCAAAATATGTGACCGTTCTTGTTGACGGCAGCACTGATGAGGCTATAATTGAATGGAAAAATGTCTTCCTGCATTCTGTAGATCCCAACACAAAAGATGCGAGTACATATCTGATTAGGGATGTGCAAAAAAAATCTTCCACAGATAGAAGATAAGTGAAAGTCTGACTTTCACTTCCGTGAAAGTTCAGAAATCAATTTCTGATCTTTCACGGAAATTTCACCTGCTTCCTCCATGGCCACACAAATGAAAAAGATATCCAAATCCTGGTGGCTACTACCCCCACTCGACCACACGCCGGTGTCCCTCACAGTATAATATTACTGTTTACCCCCCGGCGCCATTCTCATCCTCCAACAGCCATATAATAATTTTCCCTGGTGGTCTAATGTAGTAGTAAAATTCCCCTCCCACCCAGTCCCCGAATCCTGATCCCTCGTATTTTTTTAAATGTACTTATATCCTTATTGTCTAGTGGTCCCACCAGACCACCACCCCTCCCCACCTTAGGTAGCTTCCCACCCACTCCCCATCCTGAAACGTAGCAGCAGTGGGCCACTGGCATGGCCCTCCACTCTCTTCCTCGGCTGGCGGCCCACTGAAATTTGTGAATGAATGAGCACATGCTCATGTGTTAATTCATTCATTCATACATTCACAAATTTCAGTGGGCTGCCAGCTGAGGAAGAGAGCGTAGGGCTATGCTGGTGGCCCCTGATGCTGCCCTGCTACGTTTTGGGATGGGGGACAAGGATGGGAATCTATCTATTAGGGTGGGGAGGGGTGGTGCAGGGTGGGGCACTAGACCACCAGGATATAAGTACATTTAAAAAAATACTGGGGATCAGGATTTGGGAACTGGGAGGGAGGGGAAGTTTACTACTACACTAGACCACCAGGGTAACATTAATATACAGGGATGAGGATAGTGTGGGGGGGAACAGTAACATACTGTGAGGGACACTGTCAGATGGTTGGGTGGGAATAGAGGCCACTAACCACCAGGGTTTGGGTAATTTTTTGCAATGTGGGGTGCAGAGCAAGTTGGGCAAAATAACTGGGTGGATGAAAGTGGGTAACTGGGCAAAAGTTTGCCAGAAACATTCACAGATGTCTTCTACTTGGCCATGGGCAGAAGTTTGGAAACTTCTGCGAAAGTTACCCGATTTCCATGGAAGTTTTGCCGTGGCAGAAAATCCCACTTTCGCCCACCCCTATATCTGATCCAGGCTGTTCCTTTGTAATACTCACATGCTGAAGGTGTTTTTAATGCAACAAGAACTGCATTAGATTCACTACATCTTCCTCTCGCTGACTTATCAAATGTGAACAATCCGGGGCAATTTCTGATTTCTGCCAATTTTGATGGGGCAAGAGTAATGATGAGTGAAAGGGGTGGAACCATTGCAAAGTTACAGGATTAAGCTTGGTACTGATTATACCAATGATAAGCGAGCCAGGGACTTTTACAGAGCTATAGCTGTTGTTCTATTTTTCTATCTAAGACCCAGATGCAGACTCTTAAAAATGCAAAATATGTGACAGTTCTTGTTGACGGCAGCACTAATGAAGCTATATTTGAATGGGAAAATATATTCCTGCATTCTGTAGACCCTAACACAAAAGATGTGAATACATATCTGATCCAGGCTGTTTCCTTGGAATACTCACATGTTGAAGGTGTTTTTTAATGCAATAAGTATTGATTTAGATTCACTACATCATCTTCTCAATGACCTATCAAATGTGAGCAATCCAGAGCCACTTCTGAGTTCTGACAGTTTTGATGGGACAAGTGTAATGATGGGTGAAAGGGGGTGGAACAATTGCAGAGTTACAGGAGCACTATCCTCACATCATTGCCATGCACTGTGTTGTCCATAAGCTGGAGTTGGCAGTTCTTGCTGTGATGAAAACAAACCCCTTCATATCAAAGCTTGAAAATACTCTCAATGGCATATTTAAATTCTGCCATTATAGTCATAAAAAAAATGAGAGAGCTTCAAGAAATTGCAACTGTGATAGATACTGATCTGGTACACTTCAGGGCAATTAAACAGGTGAGATGGCTTTCCAGCAGATCATGCTCAGGCCACGCAGTTCAGGTGAACCTACCTACAGTAGCTCAGCACTTGGAACAAAGTGCAGCTGATGGTTCAAAAGCAAAGGTGCTGTTAAGAGAGGTATGGTCTGTGCACTTTGCCAAATTTCGTTATATCCTGCAAGATTTTTTTGCCCATACTTAAAAATCTGTCACTGCAGTTTCAAAGAGATGATTTAATAATTCTAGAAGTATCACAGCTCATCGAGACCTGCCTTCTCCAGCTGATAGAACTAAAATCAAAGCCAGGGAAATACAGAACAGCTTTCCTAGGTCATTACAAACCTCAGCACGGATGCATGGACTATGTAATTTCACAAAGGGGAGTTGAGGAGAAAACTGTTCCCTTCACATTCAGAGGAAATACATTTGGGAACAGATAACACAACTACAGACTTTAGTAGATGCAGCAATAGCTTACATCAATGAAAGATTTCATAATTTCTCAGAGTTGCCTCTGAAATGGTTCACCTGTCTGGATTTTAAGCAATTCGATCCACCAAGAGAACAATTTGTGGAGTTTGGAACCAATAAAGCGGCTAATTTGGCAGCATACTTTAATTTTTTCATGGAAGAGCAGCAGGTAAATATTAGATCAAAATATGTTCTATTTAAGGCACTGTTAAAATTTGCAGTTGACAAACCCTATCTGCAGACGCATACAAGATTGCTAAATGAAACACCACCCCAGATTGCCCACATTATAGAGTTAGTGGAAATACTACTGGCAATGAGTGTGTCAACTGCAAAGTGTGAATGAGTGTTCTACATTCAAAACCTCACAAAGAAAAAAATAAGGACACGGCTGACTGATGATCCATTGCAGTCGTTCCTTCAAATAGCAGTAGAGGGTCTTGAACTATGTGACGTTGATCCAGATCCAGCAATCAACCACTGGCTACTGTCTGGTCCAGGTATTCAACATGTCTATCGGCATGTTGCTGCTGGTGGTACAACTGATGCATCTGCATCTCACGCTAGTACTGATGCTGCTGGTGATACAACTGATGCATCTGCATCTCACGCTAGTAGTGCTGCTGCTGCTGCTCCATCATCATTCTGTCCTAGCACTACCACCTGTATACTTTTTCTTTTTTTCAATTTAAAGTTTATTAAACTTATTTTTTTCTATTACACAAAAGGCAGATACACATGCGTATAGTACAGGATAAAGAAGACATCATATCCCCGTGAATCTGTACCTCCCTCCCGTTACCACCCCTTCTCCCCCCTTCTTCCATCCCTCCCCCTTCCCAATAGAGCAACATTTTCATTATCAGTACATCCTAAGCATGTTAAAATCATTAGTTTACAGATTAAGCCAGTACAAACCATATGAACAGTTAATACCTTATAGGGAGTATAGGGTACATAGGGGGTCCCAAATTTTTTTAAACTTTCCCTATTATTCAGGTTAGCAACAGCTTTTTCTGTTCGTAGATTTGCCAAGAGTTCAGTCAACCATTCATTATAGGGAATCTCCTGCTGGTCAATCCAATGTTTAAGTATGAGTTTTTTGACTGACATGGCTATAATAGTCATGTGATATTTATGAACCACCTGTATACTTGATATTGATGACAGTTTTGATTTCTCATTGTCTTTGCCCTAATTATTCTCTGCTTTGTTCTGGCCTGGGACTGGCACTTGACTCAGACTTCAACTCATTCAACCTGTATTAATTTAAGAGTAAAAGTTAAACATACATCTTCATTTTTACTGTTGTCAATATCCTACATCTATGTAGTATTAATAATGCACTGCCACACACCAGTTACTTTGTTGCTACATAATTTTTTAAAAGTTTTCCTTAAAATATGGCTTTCCAACCATTGGACTATCACTCGCAACTGTGGGACTACGATTTTTGGATAGGCCAGTTGTCCTGGACTAGCACGTAAATATGAGATTTGTCAATTCCTGGGGCATAGGGGTTGCAGGGTGGTGGCTGCACAGTGGGAGGGCTGACGGGGGTATGGGTGCGTATCTGCGGTGGACTTTTTTTTAAACAGATTGTCAAATCTGGCAGTTAAAGCACGAGTCATCCGTTTTAATTTATGTTCATACTTGAACTTGAGTCAATTTCAGAATCCATCAAATTATGCTGTAACAAGTTGAATTCTGACTGAAGCATAGCCTGGTTGCATCAGAATCAGTAAATATAAATGCACTGTGCTTAAAAACAATGCGTGGGTGGGCTGGTAGCATTAATGAAGCAAAACCCAGTTTCAGGGTATCAGTCTTTTTCATCTTGTCTCAGTCTCCTGTAGTACATCTGGGTAAGCATGAATGAGCCTATTATTGCACTTAAAGTCTTTTGATTTTATAGCCAAAAGCTGAGTATAATCTATGTGTATTTTCTCTTTAAAAGTCAAAGTTATGAAAGACTTGATTGACCTGTCAGCTGACAGATGCATTGTCAGAATTAAGAATCTGGTACAACTGTGCTGATCTGTTACTCACAGCGTAAAAGTACGTTCTATGTCTTTAGTGGTATCATATTCAGGAACCACAGTTACATTTTATACAAGCAGTAAATGAGTACTCACTATAGTATGTCTTGGACCATCAACTTACTTGAGGTTTCTCTCCTAACAGACATTTTTCGAGCCCTCAGTTTTTGCATCCCGACTCTATCCCAAATGCTTGCAGAAGTAATAGCACTTATGGTGTTTGACTTTTATTTGTGTAATTTCAGATCCATGATGCTCAAAGCTTTAGGTGAGGCTATGGAGGCAAACTGCAGAGCATGCTACAGCAGTGTTATTCTCTGTTAATTGCTGCTTAATATCAGCTATATCACAATACAATGCATTTTGTATATCATGTTAAATTTGTAGGATTGCTCATACATTATTTTCTACAGTATATTAGATTTCCTTTTTTTCAGCTTTTTTGAGACCAGTGCTTTTCGGGCACACTGATGTGGCAATATCAGGCTCAGAGGCTCTTTCTGACTCCAAAATCTCAGTCTCCACCTTTTGCTCTTTCTGTTGTTCAGGTTTGCTGTGTTTAATCAAATATGTTAGTGTTTTCAATTTGTTTGGGTGGTCAGCTTGATCAGCTAACTTCTCCTCTCTCTTAAGAGCTTTCTTCTGGGTTTTAGCTAACATAGTCTCTGTATAAGCCTCTCTGGCCTTAGAAAATTGCAGTATCACAGGCAAAGAAAATATATTTACACAGCCTTTGTGGAGCTGCTGGGGAACATGGCCATCTTGCATCAAGCCTCTCACAAACTGCAGATTTAAATGTTCTAACTAGTAAACTGATGTTGAATACATTGAATAAGCAAAGGCTTGACTGAATATACGCAATTTATTATCTGTTGTGGGGAGCTAGGACATGTATAACTCATGAGTGGCACAGCCCTGACACCCACACATTTAAAAATAAATTACATATTTTGAGTCAGACTATTGCATATCCCTGATAGGCATATATACATATGTTATATGTGCATGTAGAGGTGTGGTAGTGCCCTTATAGTTAGGGCTGAGTCAGAGGGCTCTGTACTCTCACAACCAAAAAGGATGCAAGTATAGTATCTCAAAAAGGAAATAAATTGTAAAAAACTTAATTAATGCACTAGTTAGGGTGAAAGTGACAAAAGTAGAAATGTATCATAGTAGGGTGGTGCTTGGTTCTCTAGTTGAACGCCACCCTATTCTCATACACTTACACATCTGAGCTTATTTATGGATGGAATCGGGTGAGTGTTAGGCTTGAGAACCCCAAGGCACACCCCACACTTGCTGTGATGCCGGGGGTTGGGGACATTATTGATTGAATAAAATTTATTTTTTCACAGGAAATAACATTTGCTTGGACAAAGTCCCATTTACAACAAAGTCCTGCATTCCAATCCATTATATAAAACATTAAACACTTTACAAAAATATGATACAAATACAAAAGAACAAAAATGCAAAAAAGAAAAACACATCACAACAATTATTTTAAAAACATGTGCAAGAGGATCTCAAACAATCAGACAAAGTAATTTTAAATCTAGAGAGGTTTGTGCTCATCTTCAATGGTTCTGACAATTTATTCCAACTACGTGCTACACTATTCTAAAGTGTACTGTCACCCAATCTATTAAAACATCTGTGCATTGGAATACTGTTTACTACTTTCCTTGTCTTAATATATATTTCCTTATTTGATTTTCTTATTACTTGTTTATGTAATGGATGATTGTATTTTTTGTGTAAAATCTTATGACATGTAACAAGCCAAAGATAATTTCTATAAGCTTCAGGTTGAAGCCAGTTTAAGTTATTATAAATTACACAATGGTGCAACTTCTTACCGCTGCCAGTAGCAAATTTTCCTATTGTATAATAAGCTTGATTAATCAGTTTTAAGGCTGATTTATTTGAGTTCATGTAGATTATGGAACCATATTCCACTATTGGTAAAAGCATCTGTTTTGCCAACCATTCTCTGGCTACCAATGGTAAATTACCCACTACTCTTCTAAGAGCCCCTAATCGCCTATTTACTTTTTTGGTCTGAGCTGTTATGTGTTCTGTATATGTCATCCTTGAATCTACTTGAAATCCTAAGTATCTATAGTGGAGTACACATTTAATTTTTGTTCCATCTTGAAGGTGGAGTTGCATCTCTGGCCTATTTCCCCTATGTTGACTTACTGAGAACAGCATGCTCTGAGTTTTCTTTGAATTGAGGAGAAAGCCAGAATCCCTCATCCATTTTTCCATTTGGAGCCGGTCATGTTGAAGTTTGACTGTCATATCTGTAAAATTGTCAGCAGACGTCACCAACACAGTATCGTCTGCATACAATCTTACTTCACTGTGTTTAATAACTTGAACAAGAGTTAATATAAATGTTAAATAATAATGGTCCCAGAATCGAGCCCTGGGGAACACCTCTCTCCAGTTTTCCTGAGCCCAACACAAAGGTTCCACATGCTACACATTGCTGATGATTAATCAGATATGACTTCAACCATTGTAACATTTTCCCTTGAATCCCCATCTCCCCCAGCCTTTCCAAGAGTATTTTGTGCTGAACCAAATCAAAGGCTTTACTGAGATCAACAAACACCACCCCGGTACTCTTCCCCTGGTTCATAGATGTCACCACTAAGTCATTAAATTCCAACAGGGCGTTGCTTGTGGAGCTCCCCTTTCTGAAGACACGCTGTTTTTCTGTTAATATATATCATTAAATTCCAAAAAGTGAGTCAGCTGTAAATGTACTCTACGCTCTAAGATTTCTGACAGGATTGGCAAAAGAGCTATTGGCCTGTAGTTTGAGGGAGTTGTTTTGTCACCTCCTTTATAGATGGGAATAATTTTTCCTATTTTCCATATTTCAGGGACAGTGGAGCTACTCAGGCTCCAATTATACAAACAGGTTATAACAAGGGCTATTACTTGTGTGCCCAACTTCAAAAATCATGCCTTTATACCATCTACACCTCCAGATTTATTTGAGTTTAAGTTCTGTAATTATTTTAATATATCTTTCTCATGTATTACCTCAAATCTAAATTTCTTTAGATCTTCTGTTCTATCCTTTTCAGGGGCAGTGTATGTTATGTTGTAAGTTGACTTTAGTATTTTTAGGTCCGGTAAATCCAAAAAATAGTAATTAAAAACATTTGCTATATCCATTGTGTCAGTCACTAATTTATTTCCTTGCATTAAACTTATGTTATTAACAGTTTTGTTCAGAGTCTTCAAATCAGTAATGAGTTTTCAGAATTGTTTGGAATCAGAAGTATTATTTATTTTATTCCAAAAATATTTATTTTTTGCATTTTTAATTATGCTTTTACATTTATTCCTCCATTCCTTAAAAAATATTCCAGTCTTCTACTTTTTTAGTTTTTCTAGCCATTTTCCATGTTCTGTCTCTTATATTTAATTTTTTTTTTTATCCTGTCTGTGATCCATGGATCTTTCTTGTTTCTTTTAGATTTTTTAACTAACGGAGCATGATGCTGAATTACATTTACTAACATATCATTAAACCCCTGCATTGGCAATTCTATGTCTGGTATCAAATATACTCTCTCCCAATGGGTTTGCTTCAAATCGTTTATAAAAAATTGTTCATTTAACCTCTTAAAATCTCTACACCAATATGTACTTGGCTGCAGAAAAAAAAAATTCATATTTCAATGTTGCAGGTTATTGGATTATGGTCCCCCATGTTTAATGGAAATACATTCCATTTTTTTACTAAGTCCTGAGACACAAAAAATAAATCCAAAACTGAACCCTGCTCTCCATTTTTTGAATGTCTAGGTTTCTGAATAATTTGATTTAGCCACAAAATAGCAAAAATTTCTCTAATTTCTTACCTCTGTTCTGTAACCAATCTGCAATAAAATCTCCTGTCAAAATCATTTGCTATCTTTTATCTTTTCTAAGATTAATTCTGCTAGTATGTCAAATGAATTATTTTTAGTTTTAGGGTGTGTGTAAAAAACCCCTACCACTAACTTCATTGTGAGTAATTCCACTATAAGACAATCAATTCCCTTCTTGTTTATACTCAACAATATCTGATGAGGGCCAAGGGTATTTTTAATATATAACATCACCCCCTCCTCTCTTACCCCTGTCTGTACGTTCTAAAATATATCCAGAGAGTTGAATTTCCTCCTGTATTACGCCAGAGAGCAACCATGTTTCTGAGACCACTAACAAATCATACTTAGCTCTAGTTATCCATGCTCTATATTCGTCCATCATGTGTACTATACTCCTGACATTCTCATGTACTATAGTAAACTGTTTAGTTCTTTTACAACAAGGACCTGGATTTAATTCAATGTCTCCACTTTGTGTCAGTAGTATAATGCACAACATTTTAGTACTCCTCGAGACATTTAATTTACAAAAAGCATGCATAACACAGAGCAGCCTCTCATAATAACGAAAGTCGTTAGTAAATTGATTTCTTCTCCAAACAAAATTATTCTTATTTATGGGATAAGAATTTCCTGCTGAGTACAAACTCTTTGTTTTAATCACGTTATTACCAGCATCTTTTTTATTTGTGTTTACTGTAACTAAACTCCATACCAACCAATCCCCCCAAAACAACTGTAAAATAAACCCCATTCTTATTACTTTACACTTTGTACTTATCAAGGTCCAAATTTTTCTCCCCCAAATGGCGCTCACTCACTTTCACTCGCTCCACGGCGCTCGCGCCCATGATCGGCGCAAGGCTTTGTAGTGTAGGAGCCCCCACGTTCTTCACTAGCTGACCCCCTCCTGCACGATTCTTAGATGATTCAGGTGCAGACAATCAGCAGGAGAAAATGTAGAAACAAGGCAATTCACTAGCAGCAATGTTAAGTAGTTGACTGGGAGAAAGACACAGTTTATAATGTACAGTCACAAAGGTTCACACAGCTCTCCTGTAAATGTCCTGACTGTTACCTGTATCTGGCTATTTGCAGCTCTCACCTGCCACCACAAAGATGTCCCACAGTCAAAGATCACAGTATTCAGGGATGATCGGCATGAGGCTTTGTAGTGTAGGAGCCCCCGCGTTCTTCACTAGCTGACCCCCTCCTGCACAATTCTTAGATGATTCAGGTGTAGTAAATCAGCAGGACAAAATGTAGAAACAAGGCAATTCACTAGCAGCAATGTTAAGTAGTAGACTGAGAGACAGACACAGTTTATAATGCACAGTCACAAAGGTTCATACAGCTCTCCTGTAAATGTCCCGACTGTTATCTGGCTATTTGCAGGGTTTAAAACCTTAATGGTCCCTACTTTTGTTGCTTTAACCCTAACTAGTATATTAACAAAGTTTTTTATAATTTACACACACACACACACACACACACACACTCACACACACTGTATCTATTTGTACAGGCATATTCCTGGCTGCAGGAGTCTCTTTCATTCCCCTGCTTCTCCCTAGGTAATCCCACCTAGGCTATTGGTTTCTCTCACACTGGACTGATGTGCTGTCTTGGGTACGAATGCACCTCATTCATCAACTTATGGAGCAATGAAGGATTGCACCAAATAGGAGTCTACACATGCACCCCAATAAGAGTTTGCGTGTGGTTGGAATCATGAGCTGATTTTCAAACATCAAGCAGAGGAATGGTACAGACAGTCGGGGTCTTCTCATACCGTTTATCAGCAGCTGAAATAAGTACCTGCCACAGTTTACAGTTCTTGACTGCCTTTATTTGCATTGAAAACTTCATTTCCCTGCCTGTGCTGTAATTTGTGTGTTACTCGATCAGCTGGTGAGGGGGCTCGGAAGCAGGCCAGCAGCTGCATGTCAGCATACGGGAGGGGTTTGTGCCAGATTTAAATCTGTGTGGTGCCAACAGACGTGACAGTGTAGCAAAAGCGTGAGTGACGCAAGTGCCGCTCGGCAGAGAATACACAGAAACAAGGGGTCATTGTTTGTACTGGGGATAAGAAGCTTGAACTGTGTGTTATTACTGGGTGAGCTTTAACTTAGAAAGGGGTGTTTGCTTTGCTTCTTGACCTGGGCATTGCAGCTTCTTGGAAGATTTGGAAGTATTTCTGCTGCTGATATTTGCTTTAGATTTATTGCTTGTATTCCTGGTCGCTGCATGCCCTGGCCGTTTGTGAAGTTAAGTAATAAAATATTAATGGGAGATTCCTGCAAAATGGCTGTTTTTCATATTTTAATGTGTTTGTATGTATTTAATATGTTTAGCATGCTTCAGTTTACACATAGCTTTACAGGAACATTAACTGATCTTCAGCCCTCCCTCCCCACTGAATTGGGATCATTGAATTCTTTTCAGGCTATTAATATCTCACCTGAAATTTTATCTAAGGAATGCTTAATGCATTTCTTAAGGTGTACCCTATAAAAATTGTTCCACAGCTTCTTTTGTACTGAGAAATAAGCCTTGCAAAGGCTTGATTTGTAAAAGAACATGAGAATTGAATCTGAGGGGTGTTTTTATTAAACTTGTTGTGTATTGTTTGTTAATTTGTGGTGATGTGCACCCAAACCCAGGCCCTCTTGATATGCTAAATGATGAAGAAGGAATTTATATGAAACAGGAATCCATGATAATTACTCACTTTAATGTTGCAAGTCTAAGAAATAAGTTTGATGAAGTGAGAGAGTGGGTAAAAGATGTTAAACTGGAGGTTCTAGTATTAACAGAAACCTGGATGGATGGTAGAGTTCAGAATACTTCCATTGATTTGGAAAATTTCCAATTGTTTAGAAGGGATAGGACAAAAAAGGGGGGAGGAATTGCTGTTTATGTTGACTGCAACTTAACTGTACATAGGTAGACTGCTTTTCTTCTAGTAGTGGATTAGAAATGTTGGCACTGGAGATAGAGGTACCTTTCCGAAACCCCCTATTCTTAATAGGGATATACAAACCCCCGGAGATTGCGACAGAAGTTTTTCAAGACCTGCAGGAATTTTTGTTTGGCTTTTGAGATTCCCATGAACTGTTTATAACCGGAGACTTTAATGTTGACTGGCTGACTCTTGATGTGAATCATGAACTGGCTGACTTCCAGATTGGACTGGGATTGTATTAGCTAATTCGGGAACCAACTAGAATTAATCATAAAGACGCTAAAAGATCTACAATATTGGATATGATGTTTACAAATTCTCCTCAGTTTTATTTTTGGGCAGGGGTTCTTCCAGAATCCTTCTTAGACCAACAGGTTATTTACTCGGTTAGAAATAATATAGTAAAGTCTGTCACTGAATCAAAATTTTTTGGGAGATGCTTTAAACAATTTGATTATATTAAATTTATGTCTGACATTGAAAATATTAATTGGAATAGACTGGAATTGATTCCTATATCATCAGCTGCCTAGGAAGTTTTTCTAAGTGAGTTTATGCAAATTTGCAATAAACATGTACCCTTGAAATCAAGAATGTCAAAAAAATAAAGGTAATGTTTGGTTTTCTCCAGAATTATATAAAATTAGGAAAGATTGAAATAAAAAATGGAAGAAAGCAAAAAATAACTATGTTAAATCAGGATTGGGTCTCTTATAGGCAGGCTCAAAATTTATACACTACTAAAGTTAGGGCTACTAAACAACAGTTTGTTCATTCTAAACAGGAAGTTAATCATAAAAAGAATTCAAGGAGGTTTTGGGGAATTATTTTGGATTTAATGAGGAAAAATAAACAGATGTACATAAATAAAATAGAGGTGGATGGCACTGTGATGCCTTTGGGAGAAGGAATGGTTGATGCTTTTAATTATTATTTTTCTAAGGTGGGTTTGGTAGGCTCCTTGGATGGGGCCTATTTAGATCCTGATAAGGCCTTGAACTTTAATTCTATGGAAACTAGTACAGATATTAGAGAAATGGGGGGGTTGATTTTGTTTATATCACCCCGGAGGAGGTACTTACTGAACTTTTGAAGTTAAATATTTTTTAAGTGAAAGGATCTGATGAGATTCCACTTAGATTGTTGAAATATACAGCACCTTGTGTAGCATTTCCTCTGGCTTATATTGTTAACTTGTCAATAGAAAGTGGGGAATTTTCAGATGGATGGAAGACTGCTAAAGTGAGACCTATATTTAAATCTGGTAATAAGAGCGAGCTGGGCAATTATAGGACCACCTCGCTCTTATCTCAGATTTCTAAAGTATTTGAAAAAAATTGCATCTTGTCAACTGAAAGGATTCCTCGAAGATAATAATTATCACCTTCTCAATCAGGTTTCAGGGCACTCTACAGCACCGAAACAGCTTTGACAAGGGTTGTAAATGATCTTCAGCTGAGTCTGGACAGGAGGTTAATGATAGGAGCCTTGTTTATTGATCTTTTAAAGGCATTTCACACCCTTAATCATTGGGTGCTCCTGTCCAGACTCAGTGAGATTGGCTTGTCCCCTCGATGGGTTAAATGGTTTTCTTCTTATTTGATGGGCTGCAGCCAATTTGTGGAAGTGGGTTCCTATAAGTCTGGTATACTGGAAATGAAAATGGTGTACTGCAAGGCTCAGTTTTAGGGCCTTTATTATTTAATATCTATATAAATGAACTTAAAATTATTTTCAACAGTTGCCCGGTGTCATATGTATGCAGATGACATCATATTGTATGTACAGCAAGATACTTTAGACCTAATTAATATGAGGCTGCAACTGGCCTTTAATGATCTACAGGAGTTTTTTTTTAAAAAAAAGCATCATCTTACTTTAAATGCTGATAAAACACAATCACTTTTGTTTAAAAATAAAAACAATAGAAAACAGGACCTTCACTTGGAAATTAACACCATGGATGGTATTGCCATTAAGCAGGTTGATTCATAGAAATACCTTGGTGTTTGGTTAGATTCATGTTTAGGCTGGGATTCTCATATAGATTCCCTTATAAAAAGTATATCTAGGAAGTTAGGTGTTTTATATAGATATAAAAGATTTATGACTAGAGAGGTTCAACTGAGTGTGGTTAACTCCCTTTTATTTCCAGTGATTGATTATGGTGGTTTGCTTTATGGAGGGGCCATTGAAAGGCATACAAGTAGAGTGAATTTGGCGTTTTGCAGATTGGCCCATTTTGTATTAGATGCTCCCTATAAAACTCACAGGTGTGTGCTATTTAGGAAACTAAATTGGCTCAAACCCTCAGTGAGAAGAAATTTACATTTGTTACAGTTCATGACTAAACTTTGGTATGGGGAGGTCCCTAATTATATTATTGACCTTTTCAAAGTTAGGAAAGTAAAGGAAAGTTTGAGGGCCTCTGTTGGAACTCAATTTGCTCTAATTAGATGTAACTTGAATATAGGAAGATCATCAGTCCCTGTTAGAGGAATTAATTTATGGAATAAATCTCCTTCAGATTTGAGAGGCAATAGAACTAAACATAATAAAGGAAAATTAATAAAATGGTGTACATCTGGTTTAAACAATATTACAATTTGTAGTAATTGTTAGCACTTTAAAAGCTTGCATTGTTTGTGAATGATCATTTTATTTTATCTATATATATATTTTTTTTTTACTATATGTGTCTCTTAATGGTTTATAATGTGGAACCTTTTATTCTGATGCAATATGGAACTTCACTAAAAACGAGCTTTGCTCAATTGAATGTATCCTTTATTCTTAAATGAATAAATAATGATTTACTACTACTACATGAAAGGAACAGAGGGAATGACTGGTTTTTAAGCTCTGGTGTAGCCCCTGCAGGATTGTAACCCATAAAAAGATCTGGAAGGCTGACTGTGCAGTTGAACATGCTACAATTGTACACTCACAATCTCCGTTACTTTCTGCACACTACTTACCAGTGCTCCTTTGAACATATAAACACTGTGGCTGCTTTTGTTTAGCTGCATTTATACTTATTTTCTCATTCATAGATCCATTTTCTTTTATTTTAAGTTTGCACTTTTAATGTCTCTGTATACTGTATATTAGGTGCATTGTAATACAGCTTTGGATATTTCTCAAATTCTCAATTTTTAACTGTTGACAGTCCTCATGCATTTATTTTGGTATTTACCACCTGTGGTGAACTTAGGTGCACTTACGTTGTCATACTGTACGATTTCAGTTGGGCACCTTATTGGCTGCTCATTTTTAAGTACAGTAGAAGGCTAGTTTGTTCCTCCCTCTAGCTAGTAGCCTTGTTAATTCTGTCCTCTCGTTTGCTGCAGTATTGGCTCCAATATGTACCCTGTGCTAAATGCACTTTTCAGCTAGGAACATTTGCACCTTCATAAAGTCTTATAACAGTTCCTTTCTGAATATTAGTTTCCCCGATTTTTGCTGCTCTTAGTTTACTGTTTTTGTTACTTTAAGTTTTGTGTGAAAGTGATATTCTTGTATTTTTACATTTTTTGTTTTATCATATTTAGAATATTTTTAGTCTCTAGTATAGGATTTTATGTTTAAATCTTTTTCTATTATGCTATTTTAAAGTGTTTGTTACTTAGATTTAAAAGCACACATATTCTGTGTACTCCTACCAAAGTCTGTTGCTGATATTGTCCAGGCTGTATTGTATCTGCTTCTAGAAGGGGAAGGCAAGTTCTTCAGATTATCTGATCATGAGTCCTAGAATGTTCCAGAATTCTCCGGAATATGCTTTTATGCACACAGTTTTTCTGAATAATCTGTGTATTCAATTAGCAATATTTTCAGAACTTAAACCTGAAGGAATGTGATCCCCCTGACCACCACATTCACTTGAATTTATCTGGGAAAAATATTTCTGTTTTGAATAAGCATCTGACAGCACAGTCAAGTACTGAATTCAAGAGACTGGTGATATACATTGTACTTACTTTTTATGGCTATGTGGGCAGAGCTCTGCACTTGTTATGCCATCATCATCTCAGAAAAGCACTGTGGAAGCATGTGTCCAGATCGCTGTCCTGTGTGCTTCAATAATGCTCTGGCACAGTTTCCAGCAGTTGTATTTATGTGACCCTTCCCCTCCACCGGCTGCATAAACACACCCACTTTGTGGGGCATTTTTTTTGTTCCACAAATGCAGGCATGATGGGTGCTGTGTACAAAATGGCCACCAAGTCAGACTGCGCATGTGCGAGTATCACGCATGTGCAGTTCTGTCATTGCCACCATCTTATACATGGCATACTCTGCTGGCACTCGTAAAGGCACTGCACAGCCATAACGGCTCTGATCAGAATTTGTTATTTAATGTTCTGTTCATTTACTGTGCTTTTATATTCATTTTAATTCTGTTCAGTATTTTTTTTCCTGGTAGTCAGATTTGGTAAATGGCAGTCAATTGGTGTAGTGGGAAAAGTAAAAGGAAAAAAACAGTCTAAGGTTACTTAAGTTACTGTAACTATAAAGGTTCTTCCCCCGGCTAAGGAAATCTTTTTTTTTCCTGAGCAAGCTTTTAGACTCCCCACTAATACGCTCCCACACTTCCACTCCTTTTTCAGGAGGCCTACTCACTGGGTTCCTTCCTAGGTGGATACAGAAGTTCCTTAACTGTTGCTTACAAAAATGGTATCAAAGAAACTTTAAAACCAAGAAAAGAATAGCAATAAGGCATAAAATACAATAGGTGGAAAGAATAATTCCAGAAAGACTCTAAGTAAAACAAGCTAAACCCTGAGACCCAGGTAATCTCAAGCAACAATTCATAAATTACTGGAATCACAAACAGAAAGTACTCCTACAGTTTGGATTGATGGTTTCTACTATTACAATAGTTGACTTAATCCAAATATATTAAATTGCACCAAAGAAAAAACTTAAAGGGGACCTGCCACTAAATTATATTATACATTATACAATGGGTCTTCTATTCCAGCACTCTGATTGGCTAACTGGCACCTTTCAAGCATTGTAAAATCTAGCATTACCAATGCAAAAGGTGCCAGCCAGCCGCATCTTCAAAAAAATCAATCTGATCCAAAAATCACAACATTAGAGCCTCCATCTTAAATGCCTGCTAAGGCGCAAATTTAAAACTCCAGTTGCAACTCTCTCTGCTCCGCTAGCTGCCCCGGTACCAATCACAGAAAACATTCTCCCAAGTCTCACCACTAATGTCTATTTTATTCTTTGTATACTTCAACCACGAAACACAAACTTACAGCAGTCCGTTAGCACTCGCTCCACACATTGGAGGCAGTATAGCATAGTGGTTTAAGGCTCTGAGCTGCAAATCTGGTGACATCCAGCAGACCAGACCTGGGTTTGAATCCCACAGCTTCCGCTTGCATACTGTGTGACCCTGAGCAAGTCACTTAACTTCCCTGTGCTCCCAGGTTGCACCTGTAAAAAAGCTTTCAGCTTAGTGTCTCACCTGGTTACACAACTAAATAAATAAAAAAAAAAACACAGCGTGCTAAGTAGCTCTCTAGCCTCCGTCCCCCATTTCATTCACTGGCCTCCCCATTTCCAGTAATAAAAAAAAATTACTTCACCTGATCATGACAAGGCATGGAGACTGCTCCTGCTGCAGACTTTCTCTATCTATGTCTTTTGCCTTCGTCCCCCATTTCAGTCACTGGTATTCCCATTTCACTTAATTAAAAATCATGTCACCTATCACAACAGTTCGTCACTCCAGTATGCCCCACGCCGATGACTGCTTTCCCTCACTTACATCCCCCATTTCAAACTGTGACTCCCCTGTTTCGATAAATACTGAGTCTCGTTATAGCAATCACCTGACAGGAAACTTTCCTTCCTTCGCGCTACAAATGACAGTAAATCTGGACACAAGGCATATGAATCACAGAAACAGATGATGGCAATCACTCATGCCAACATATGCCCTGCAGAAACACTGCTGCTTCTTCAAAACTTTAACTTCTGCCTACCGCACACTGTCATGATTCAGGAAATGGGCACTAATTAAAGAAATAAAACCAACAACCCCCCCTTTGACAACCTGACAACTAATTCTGCTCAACAAGAGAGGCTCCCGTGGATAGGACTATTTTATTATTTGTAAGAATATAAACTGAATTTTTATGTATTTCTACAAAAAAAATTTACAATTTTTTTTATTTATTTTTTTTTTTTTTACTAAAAATACAGTTAGGCATTGTACAATTGCAATAAACCACTCCAGGGTGTTGGTGATGCTGGTTTTACCCATGTCTGATAAGGTTTAGTCACTCGGCAAGTGGCCTCGTGACTGAACTACACCAGGCGTGGGTTACACCAGCATCACCAACACCCTGTCGTGGTTTATTGCTTAATTCTTTAATAGCATTTATCTCAGGATTAAAATATATGCTTCCTTATTTGACTCAAACTAGTAACACTTCAGTAAAGGAGGGTAATTCTGATTCTCAGATGAACAATTTCCTCAATGATCCTTCTCCCTCCACCTCTGGCTATGTGGAAATAGCCACTGCAGGGCCTTCAGCTAAGAGGATGGTTGAAGCTATTAACTTCTGCCTTTTCAGTGAAGGATAGAAATAATTATTTTAAATCACACAACTGAGTTTGTGGATTCTGCTTTTTATACCATTCAGCTCAGTCAGGATTTATTTTAATCTCATAAGGAAATTTATGTCTACTTCCTTAGGCAGCAAACTCTACTCTTACTAGATTATATTATTGACTTAAAGGGGCACTGTCAGCTTTATCCCTCACTCTCTGCTCATTTACTATCACTGGCTTTCTATACACGTAACTGTTGAATGGGCACTGTATAATGTATCCAAGTAAAGCACAAATGATTCCACTTACCAATTTTGGCTAAATTAGTATTATTTGTAGTCCTGTCAACCCAACTGAAAGTCTCCATGCACTGTAAGTAATTTAATGTTGAGAGCGCACCTAGAACATGAGTCTACCTATAGCAGTGTCCCATCGCACATAATTTAATATGCATATTGTAAAATAAAAAAACTT
Organism: Neoceratodus forsteri; assembly: GCA_016271365.2. Lineage (NCBI taxonomy): Eukaryota > Metazoa > Chordata > Ceratodontiformes > Ceratodontidae > Neoceratodus > Neoceratodus forsteri. Next base: position 1,292,562,990 of record CM028130.1, read on the forward strand.
TGCTAGTGATAATTATTCTAAATCTGTGTTGGTATGTGAAACACGAAACTGAGGGCTCATTCTTGTGCAAAATAGTTGGGAAAACTGGTGCCCAAATCCCACGCATGCTCAGCAGCAGCACATTCTCACGCATGCACAGGATCTTTAACCTGCTTGCTACTGCACATGCATGGGATTTGTGCTCCAGTTTTCCAGACTATTTTGTGCAAGAATAAGCCCTTGGTTTTGTGTTTCACATACCAACACAGATTTAGAATAACTAGCACTAACAAATTTTTTTTTTTTTTACAATGGGCATGTTAAATTACACGTGATGGGACAGTGCTATAGGTAGATTCACCTTCCCAGTGAGCTCTCAACATGAAATTACTTCTGGTGCATGGAGACCTTCAGTCAGAATGACAGGACTACAAATAATACCAATTTAGCCAAAATTGGTAAGTGGAATCATTTGTGCTTCACTTGGATACATTATACAGTGTCCATTCAACAGTTATGTCTATAGAAAGTCAGTGATAGTAAATGAGCAAAAACTAGGTATAAAGCTGACAGTGCCCCTTTAAAGTCCCAGCCGGATCACATGAATCCGAGGTTGAATTATGGTATGATTTCCAAATTTATTGCAAATTGTGATCAAAATTACACCTTCTCTTTCTAGGTATCCTTCTGAACATAATGTATGCCAATTAAGTAAGATAATCACGTGAATGCTCTCCATTTATCATTTTGAACTAGCAAGAAAAAGGAAAACATATCAGTGAAAAAAGGGAAAAGAAAAAGAGAGCTGCTGCTTACCTTGTAAATGAATGTATCTTCATGAAGGACATAACGTTTGACATTTCAAATACAATTTTAGAACCTGCATTTAAAGTAGCAGTGCAACAAAATGTTTTTGCCCCAAAAAAGCTAGTTTTAGATACAATTACAAAAATATTAGCAAACCTGTCAAATCGTTTTTACTTTTCTACCTCTCTCCTATGCTGCACACAATAAGTTCCTTTTATTTTCATGATCCTAACCCCTACCAGACTTACAATGGTATTCCTGAGCCAAATGTAGTGGCCATCTTTTTGAATGAGAAAATAACTAAATTAAAACATTTATAAAATACTCAAATTTAGGTGGAACTTGACAATTTTACTACAAAATAAAACTGGACAATGCCTAGAATCTTTTATAGTAAAAAAATGTGGGGTCAATCTTTTTGTCCAATTTCATTGCACTGCTGCAATAAAGTTCTAGATCAATCTATTCTCAAGACTACATTAATACATAGACATTGTTAGCAGAAAAACAATGAATGGTCCCACCAGACTACCCACCCCTACTTAACTACTCTGCTTTAGGTCTAGGATATCTCAGGATTAAAATATATACTGCCCTTGTGAGTCAAACTAGTATCACTTTAGTAAATTAGGTTAATTCTGATTCTCAAGTATCAACTGAGGCAATGATTTCCTCCCCTTTCCTGGTTGCTATATGTGGAAATAGCCACTTTAGGGAAATTAGATAAGAGGATGGTTGAGGCTACCCCGTCCCCGACTGCTTTATTGAAGTATATAAATAAAAAGTATTTTGAATTACACAACTGAGCCAGTTTCAGTTTTCAGTTTCAATATTTATTTGCTTGACTTTTTAATCATTATAACATTATTTTTTAAATGTACAAAATTGCTATCAGTGAAAGTGTTGAGAAACATTTTAAGATGCAATGTTAAGATGCAATGTTAAATCACATTTGTATTATATAAAGAATGTATCAACCTTATAAATAAGGAACACCTTTGTGGATGATTTTTATTTCTAAAATTAGTTTGTACCCTCGAGGTGATAAGACTGCCCATCCTACATTCTGTCAGAGCTTCAGTTTATGTACAATATATAAATGGGTGCAAGATGTTACAACATAATGTAGTCAATTCTAATAAAGTTAGAATGAAAATACGACACCAAAGGATTTTGGTCTGGATACCAATGCTCTCTAAATGGTGTAATGTAGCCTATACTCTCCATTTTCCAGACTGGAAACAAATATCCTTAGAGGACTTAAAAAGTTGTCGCAAAATTTCACTCCCACTCTTAGTATAGAGGAATTTTTTAAAATCCCTATAGGCATTATATTACAGTAGTCTGGAATAGCTTGCCTCAATATATGTTAACACTGAACAATTAATGCCTTCCATCTCTCAGCATTAGGAAATACTCCATCATGAGTGGCAAATAAAATGTATGACCCCATAGTTCTAAAAGGCAATACAACATTAACAGCTTAAAGGAATCATTCTGAAAAAACATTCCATTTTCCACTTATGTGAGTACTGAGGAGTAAACAATTTACATACATAAATCCTAGTTAAGCTTAAGACACCTTAAGAATTTAAATCAACAGCTCAAGGACTGCAGGATTCTGAGATGTAAATAAGGCCAACAGCATTTGGGATGGGGGCCCATGTAATTTCTCTAGGAGATTTTGTAAGTGTAACCTTCTTTGAACACTACAAAAGTGACACAATAAGATTATATATCATATCATATTATATGTATTATATTATTATTATATATTAGGAGGTGGTATAGCATAGTAGTTAAGGGCACTGAGCTGCAAACCTGGTGAACTGGGCTTGAATAGCCCCTATTTGCATACTGTGTGACCCTTTGTAAGTCACTTAACTTCCTTGTGCTCCAAGGGTGCATCTGGAAACAAGTTCTGGCCTAGTGTGCATTTCCTAGTTAAACAATATTGTAAGTTATCTATTCCCCCAGAAATACAATTACAAAATGGAGATTGTATATTACTCCTTCTCCATTTATAAAAAAGTTGTTTGCTTTTATATGATTCCAGTCTAAACTTCATATTTAAATTGTGATTCTTTATTTAGAAGTTTAATCTTCTCTGATAAAAAAATAACAATAACCTTATATGCAATATGAATTTTGTAATGGTGTGTTTTTTCCATATCCCTTTGTGAAGAGATGGTCTTACATCTCTGTTAATTTTTTATAACCAGTTGTTGTCTTGAGGATTCTATATATGTTTGTTAAGATGTATCCTAAACCTGCAAGAAGTAATTTATTTTTTAATAAATTCCATATATTGCATTTTAAATCCCCTTTAAGAGTTATTAACATGTACCTCCTAGCAAAGTCTGGGAAATATTTTTTTCATTTAGTGTCTGAAGATCTATTATGAATGCCATAATTCTAGACAATGTAAGATATTCTAGTAGTTTTGGCTAAGCTCACTTCTTGGTATATAGTATGTGCGGTACACAATTAGGGACACCTAATAAATAGCGATACATTTTGTTTGCAAATATCTCTAAGGGTGTTAAACCATCAAGACCCCACACCCCTACTGCATAACTTATAGTGGTGTTTATTTTAGCACTAATAACTGATATAAAAACTTCTACTGAGTGTCCTCCATAATTAATTTTATTTATTAAGATCTTGTATTACAAATATCTTTGAGTCTGGAGCTCTTTTACAAAGGTTCCACGCTGGATAGTACACAGTATACATACAAGAGTTGAGGATGACACATTATACAGTTAACGTTACAATACATTTAGATCATGTGGGTACACAGTATACATAGCAGATTCATACAACTCATACAATTTGCAAAGGCTATCAGGCAATACAGGGATGTAAATAAGGAATTTTAAAAGAAGAACAATAGAGTAGACAGATGAGTTCAAAATTGTCAATTGCGTGAGCAGCCAAGGATGCTCTGTCCAATGGAAGGGTGATTTGAAGGGGGGCCGGGGAAGGTGTGTGGAGGTTGTATGAGGTGGGGTGGGAAAGTATAGGAAGAGGGAAAGAGATCTGAGGCAGGCAGCCAAGCTGCTAAGTGCATCACTTGGTCAGCATGGATTGTGCTACCAGTTCCTGCTAAGTAGGGCAGTCACAGCCACAGAGTGCAGACAGGTGCATACATAGCTTATGTTTGAAAGGGCCAAGCTTTGATTCAGCCAAATATGTCATGGTTGAGGGAGCTGAGCCAGTTGGGAGCACCGTAAACAAATGGCCTTTGCCCTTGTGAAGTGTGGCAGAAGGGGACCTTGAAAGGCTGACTGTTGGTTCCCCTGGTTTAGCGGAGACTGGTTGTTAAGCATAGGAGGTTCTGGATACCCAGAGGTGTTAGGGATAAAGATTTTATTTAGCAAGCAGACAGGTCCATGTGTATAAGTCACACGTATGTGTGTATAATATCTGATAAATCTTTTGATTTTAAAAATACAGGAGGACAATTTTTGTTTAACATGGTCCATATAAGGCTTCCATGTATAAGTATTTACAAATTGTACTCACACATAATCATAGTTGTCTAGAGCTGTTAAATATTTTCCTTTAAAGTACAAATTATATTTATTTCTCTTTGAGCTTCAAAGAGTACCATTTGTGTTTTTTTGGATATTAATTTCTAAGTATTTTTCATCACATAAGTGAGAGAATTTGTCAAACTTTCTCTGCAAAGCAAGCAACGAGGTTGAAAATAAAACTACTTTATATATCATCAGCATATGCTAACGATGCAATACTTCTATTTATAATTTCTGGGGAATTAAACTCAGAGTCAAAGTTTTTCAATAATAGTATTAACATAGAAGTTGAATAAGTTTGCTATTATGCATCCTTGTCTAATTCCTAAATTAGTTACTATTTTGTTAGTAAAGGCACTAGAAGGAGAATATTGCATCTTGCTCCATGTGTCTTCCTACAATCTGATGAACAGATACAAAAGAAATGGATCCATATTTATATAAACTGGACCAAAGAGAGTTTTGCAGGTAATATGATTGAAAACCATTCAAAGATCAATGAAGAGGGAGAATAATCTGCCCTTTCTTGTAATTACATGTTTATTTATTAAATAGAATAAGACAAAACAATGCTGTAACATTGACCTTTTCCATCAGAATCCATTTGGCAATTCATCTAGGATGTTACCTTTTTCAACCCAATCTTCAAACCTTTGAAGTAAGATTCTAACAGATATCTTTTAGATGGAATCTATTAAACTTATTGGTATATACATTTGTGGATCTGATAAAAAAAAAAACTTCTTTTGAATAAGGAAAATCCGCCCCCCCAAGAGTTTGGAACTTCTAAACTCTGAATTATATAATTATAGTCAATATGTAAAACAGGTACCCACCAGTCATAAAAAGGCTTAATGACATCAGTAGTAATTCTGTCAGGACTTGGTGCCTTATGTAGTTCAGTTTGTAAAATGGCTTCAAGAATTTCTGATTTAGAAAAAATAAACTGGCGTTGGTTTATAATTTTGATACTTTCTCATAATTCAAACAGTATGGAAGGTTGTATTTCTTCCTGTTTCTGATAGTACACTTTGCTGAAATATTCCTCCCAAAGACTGGGCAGTATAAACACTTCCAAAAAGTTGGCATGTTTATTACTTCCTTTTGCAACCAATAACCAGATTTCCTGGGACATCTGATGTGGTGGCTATGGCAGTGGTTGTTCGGTAGTAAGCCATGCCATGGGTCAGTAATTATTATTAGCTTATATTACTTATATTTTTGCCTCTCCGATACATTTACACAAAAGTAACTTGCTGTTGCTTCTAGATAATAGTTCTAATTAGCTGGAACAGCACACTGAAAAATGACAGAACAAGACTCCCAAAAGAAGACATTGCCGACGACTGTTTTACAGAGACCCAATCAGCAGAAGCCTTCCAAACGACATAAAGATTAACTGAAATTAGGAGGCTCTGCAACACAGAAAGAACATTTCCAGGATAAAAAGCAAGGTACTTACTTACTGGAGTTAAACTCTATTAAAGTCATTTTAACAGAACTAACCCTGGAAATAAAAGATATTAAAACCTCTTTGCCCACTTTGACTACTCGGGTCTCCAATGTGGAAGTGCGAGTTATTTCACCTGAAGATCATCTCCAAATAGACGACAAAGAAATAATAACTTTAAGGAGGAAGATGCAGAAACTAGAAGAAAAAGCAGATGACCTGGAAAACAGGTCTCAAAGGAATAATCTATTAAATATAGGAATTTCTGAATGGGAAGAACAATCGGATACTATCTGCTTCATGAATTCACTTTTTTGTCAAATTGCTGGACCACCAGAGACTGGACAATCATATCTTATAGAAAGGGCACATACTGTAGGTCTCTTTGCCCCAAGCCTAAACAAGGTGAAAGGCCAAGGGTAATTATTTGCAAATTTCTTGATTTCTAAGATAAATTCAAAATTCAAAAGGTGGCACAATCCCAGCCTGCTTTATACTGGCAACAGCACTGATTTTACATCTTCAATGATGTGAACCAGTCAGTTAGGGAACAGCAGAAAGCCTATACTGATATTAAAACATGTCTATATCAAAAAGGTATAAATTTCAGAATGCAATTTCCAGCTAAACTGGTATTAATGTTACCACATGGAAACTCTAATTTCAATTGGCAGAATCTGGAAGCAACAATTACCAGTCATTCTTCCAGATTTATTTTCTAAACAAACCCCAACACCACATCAACAAGAGGGCATAAGATCACTGAATGAGCAATAATACTGCTTGGCTAACTCTCCATGACCTCAATGGATAGATGTAAATATTTAACATCTGATCAAACATGACATTTTATATCCACGTATGTTAATTACCACTGGTTCGAATTATGGAATAAAGAATGGGACGACTGTATTTAACATTCACAGCTTAGTTTGGAACAATGTTATTGGGAGTCCATAGCTTAGAGAGCTTCATTAGTTGTGTTAATTGTAGAGATTTGCAACAGCCAGACAAAACTTCTGCCAGAAACTAGCATTTCTTGCAACTGCATATATTGTACTTGCTTCTCTGGATTTATTTTACAGGCTGTCTATTGTTTACTCTGACTAAAATATTAGTTGTATTCACACAAGAAAATGTTTTTGTATTAGATGTTAGCTCAGTTTTTGAAATTAATGGTTTTCGCTTATCGGGACATTGACAAAGTTGCTTTTCATTAGATTTATGTCATTACTTAATATACGAACATTCAAGAAGATGTGTCTTAAGAAGAAAGTCACCATGAAATGGCCAATTCATTTTCTTTATTCTTGTATGAGTTTAGCTCATCAGTCTAGTGGTCAAAGGTACTATGTTCTGCATACAGTTTTTAATTTGGGTTCCATAATAAGATTCTGAAGTCATCTTTATCAGTTTTAAAATTGACTTCATGCACTTGGTAAATATATGGATGAAGACTGAGCAAATAAGTGCCTGGATCAGTGCAATGACTATCTTTCTTTTGAACATATAAGATATAGATTTCTTTAACTGTGTCATTGTGTTTTCAGTTTTGGCTATTCATTTTTTTTATTTAGGCTGTATTGTATAATGAATATGGTTGTTTAAAATGAATAAGGAATAGAACAAGACACATTTAAAATAATAGCTAAATATGTTTAAAATATCTCACTAGAGGAGGCTTATTTAGACATTATATAGTGACCCCAAGAAAACCATTTATGTGATATCTCCATTTGGCAATACTCTGTTCACAAAGTAGTGTGGGGATGGTGGGTTTAGGAGGCAACAGAGCTTGTATATAAATGTATTATATTGCATGGAAATTAAATTAGGTTTCTTTTTAATTTTTGTCAACAATGACAAAGAACTGTCGGACAAGCAAAGCATAATAGAGGCTACGAACATCCACTTTGCAGCAGTTGGGTCAACCTTCAAGAACTCCACAGCCACATCCTACCATGTACCGCCCATGTCTCTAGACTGCTCCTCCCAACTCCTTTACTTTCTAGCCAGTCTCCTACAAACAAGTAGAGGAACTACTATTGAGACATGATGTCAAGAAAAGTACAGATGCAGATTGACTTGAACCAACCTTCCTAAAAGTAGGCTACAGACAGCTCATTGCACCATTAACTCATCTCTTCAATTTGTCACTAATCAGTGGTGAACTACCTATAAGCTGGAAAATGGCCCCCATCATCCCCCTACACAAATCAGGTGATACAAGTCTACTAAATAATTACAGACCAATATCAATCCTTTTGGTACTTGCCAAGACAATGGAAAAATTAGCAAATGATCAAATAAGGGAATATCTTGAAAACACAAATACCCTATCACCCCATCAGTCTGGATTTAGATCTAAACACAAAACAACAACTGCATTAGCCATGGTCATGAACGATTAGCTGTGTGCCATAGATCGAACAGAAGTGGTAAGTGCCATCTCCCTCACCCTAAGCAAGGCTTTTGACACAGTGGGCCACTCCATTCTGCTGGACAGTCTGCAAGATATTGGATTCTTTGCATCAGCCTTGATATGGGTGAGAAACTATCTATCTGGACATCTTCAGCAAGTCAAAGTGGAGGGCCTACAATCAACAACCACCATGATATCCAAAGGAGTCCCACAGGGTTCAGTCCTGGGACCACTCTTCTTTACAATATACACCAACCAATTGAGTTACAATGTCACAAAGGCAAAACTACACTTTTACACTGATGATACGGTGCTATGTGCATCAGGTACCAATATGTCATCAACACACACGGACTTGCAATCAGCCTTCAACGAACTATAAAAGAACCTATTCCAATCCAAACTCATACTCAATGCCAACAAAACCAAGGTAATGTGGTTCACTAGTGCCAGATCAAAGTATAAGCTCCCCCTACCCATCAGCATCCTACTTGGAGAACATCTTGAGGCAGTGACCAAATAAAAATACCTAGGAGTGTGGATCAATAGCAAGTTATCCTTTATGGAACACATAGCTGCAGTATGTGAAAAATTAAGAATCAGACTTGGATTCTATTAGAGAAACTGGCATCGATTTCCCCTGAACATCAGAACACGACTCCTACAAGCAACTTTCATGCCAATCCTAGATTATGCAGACATTACTTATAGCAGATGTACTGTGAGCTGCCTAAACAAACTAGATGTACTGTACCACAGGGTGCTGAGATTTTTTATAAACTTACCACCATTAATGCACCATTATGATCTATATGTAGCAGTAGGGTGGACATCGTTAGCCAAAAGGAGGCTATATAATTTTTATATATGGTCATATAAGGTATTAGCACACAATCTACCTGGATGTATCTTAGAGCTTTATAAAAGATCTACCTGCTCTTATGTGCTAAGGAAGAGCAATCTCCTACTGCTAGACACGCCCCTTTACTCAACGCACTTCAGTGCATCTGCCATCAGCACCATCATGCTGGCTGCCTGAAGCAAGCTCCAGAACACAATCAAGCTTAGTACATTGGTCAGAATAAAGCACTTCGAATCCCTTATCAACAACAACTGCCCGGATGCTAGATGCGCAAATAATGCACTAGGTCAGGAACCAGACCTGTATTGCATGTAGAGTGCCACCATTAGGGAACTGAGAGAATAACGCTAAACTATATAGCTGAATAATTCATACAATCATGTAGAGTTCCATCTAAACAAGCACTATGTGATAAATAGTAATTAACACAATGTACCTATGTTATCTCAAAGAATGCATTGTTCATTTGAATCAGACCCTAAAGTATTCTTCACTACTTCTGTATTAATGTACTTGTTATGCACGTTTCCTGACTGTGCTATTTCCTCTGTAGTCATATAGCTGTTCACTGTACTGTATTTCAACTGTCCTACCCATGACTTCCTTGTAAATGAGCTTGCTGAATGGAGCTTTTTCCTGGTAAAATAAACTGAATTTAACTGAATTGAACTGAAATAGGCAGGGAAATCAACAGCAGAAAGAGGGAGGTAATACTACCACTGTATAGATCACTGGTGAGACCACATCTTGAGTACTGTGTACAGTTCTGGAGGCCCCATCTCTGCAAGGACATAAACTGGGTGGAGATGGTACAAAGGAGGGCAACCAAAATGGTGCATCAAAGGCCCTATAGGAAAAAGGCTTAAGGAATTAAATATTTTCTCCCTGAAGGAAAGGAGGGGAAGGGGGGATATGACAGAAACATTCAAATACCTCACATGTAAAAACAAGGTACAAGAAGGAAACATATTCCAAAGAAAAAGAAGCTTAAGGGCAAGGGGTCACAAGATAGAAGGGGAAATGTGGGGAAGTACTTCTTCATGGAGAGGGTAGTGGATGCCTGGAACAGCCTCCTAACACAGGTGGTGGGGGCTAAAACGTTTTACAGGATTTGAGGGATCTTGGAGGGAAGGAGGGGGATGGATGTACCAGAGACTGAGTAGTGTGTGTGGCTCACTATAGGTAGGGAAAGCAGGGCAAACTAGGTGGGCCAGGAGGTCCTCATCTGCTGACAACTTCTATGTTTCTATGTAACTTAATTGCTGTAAGTAGCCCCATTCGTGGTCATCCATATAATGAGTTCCTTTTTGCCTTGACACAAAAAACATCAAAATCTTGGTATATATTGGGCATCAGATGCCTACCAAGTCTCCTGAAGAAGAATTATCTCACACACTTTTAAAAGTTTCATGAACTCAGAATCACTATATTTAGAGGCTAAACTATTTACATTCTATGAAAGAATATGCCAGTTGCTTAAATCCTATAATTTGCTAGAAGAAATATCTCTTAACTGGTGATATCAAATATGACAGAACAGGAGCCTCATCCGTAGAGTGATTTAACTGTTCGGGGTGTTTAATTTCTGGACTTTGTTATGGAGTTAAGCCTTGTAAATCATTCAGGTCAATTAAATGAATGTCCAAGGATCTAGTAGTTCTGTTTTCATCAGAACATCCCTGGTAACTGCATTATTCTTAACACAGAGATCTATCTGGGGAGTGGGAAAATATGTTTGATGTCCAAACCATCCTTTGTTTAACCTGATACAAAATAGCTACCCAGGGCATAATGAGTTAAAGTTCTAGATCAATCTATTCTCAACACTACATTAATACATACAGATTTTTAGCAGAAAAAGGCATAGCAGCCCAAACAGACTGCCCATCCCTACATAATTACTTTGGGACAAGGATTATCCCAGGATTAAAATATATACTGCCCTCTGTGAGTCAAACTGGTAACACTTTAGTTAAGGAGGGTAATTCTGATTCCCATTTGAACAACTGCCTCAATCATCCTTCTCCCTCTACCTCTGGTTATGTGGGAATAGCCACTGCAGGGCCTTCAGCTAAGAGGATGGTTGAAGCTATTAATTTTGCATCTTTACTGAAGGATAGAAATAGAAGTATTTTAAATCACACAAGTGAGTCTGTAGTTTATGCTTTTTTTACCCCACTTGGCACAGTAAGGCATTAATTTAATCTCATGGAGAATCAATTTATGCTTGTTTCTTAAGGAGAAAATTGTAATCTTACTGGGTTATATTATGGATATAAAGTCCCAGACAGCTCACTTGAATTTGAAGTTGAATTACAGTACTTGACTACAAAATGTAATACTAATGTTGATCAAAATCACACCTTTCTAAGTATTCTTCTGATGAACAGGATATGACAAATAAGATAATCACATGAATGTTCTCCAATTTATTCTTTTCACCTAGTCTTGAAAGAAACAAAACATAACAATAAAATGGGGAAAACAAAAAAAAAAGAAGAGAGCCACTGCTATCCTTGTAATGGAATGTGTCTGCAAGAAGTACATAATGACTGATTCTTCAAATAAGACTTTAAAAACATGAAGTTAAAATTCTACATCAATCTTTTCTTAACATTACATGACTACATAGACACTGTTAGCAGAAAAAAGGCCTACAGACCCGTCCAATCTGCCCACTCTACTTAAGCACTCTGCTGTGGCACTAGTGGCAATCCCACCTCTTACTTTCTACTCCATCTAATGACTGAGGCCCATAAGCCTTTCCCATCCCTGCTTGAAACTGCTTACTGATTTTGCCCTCAACATATCTTCCGGTAGCTTGTTCCCCCTGTCCATCAATATTTCCACGGAAATGTGTTTATGGACTTTCTTGATTCTCCTCCCTGCAGTTTAAGGGAGTTCCCCTTCATCCCTCTATTTGAGCTCAAGGGAAAATGTTCACTGGTGTCCACCCTGTTAATCCTGTCCAGGTACTCATATATTTCTATCATGTCACTACTATCCCTTCGTTTTTTTAGGGTGTACATATCCAAGTCTTGCAGCCTCTCCTCATATGATAGTGTGATATATAAGAACACAGTGAAACAGTGTTTGTGCAATAAAAGAATCATTGATAACAATACAATATTTAGTTTTACATTGTGATACAATTCAAAATGAAAGAAACTCCTGGGTAAGCTCATTGCTTATTGGAATATCTTTCAAAGATGAAAGGGAAAAAATGTACTTATCTAATAAAATTACCATACAAAAAAAATTTATGAAATAACTAGGTTATTTAATATAGTCCTATGCAGATTTAAGACTAGATAATGTCTTGATATTGTTATATTTGTATATGAGGGATAAATGTATAATCATAGCTGCTGTTTCTGTTGTCTTGATTTCTGTATGTTATGTCATATATGAATGCCTTTTGTATGTATTTTAAATGCACAATGTAATAATTCAAACAAATGTTATACATTGGAATAAAATCTGAACATTTGAACCTCCTCATATGACTTCTCTTTAGTCCTTAAACCTTCTTGGTTGTCCTGTGCTGTACTGCCACAACCTTGTCACAGTCTTTCCAAAGGTGTGACCTTCAGTATCTTGCACAGAACTCCAGATATGGTCTCACAAATGACTTGTACAGTGGGAGGATTATCTCCAACTTTTTGCTGTCTATCCCCTCCCTAAACATCCCAGTATTCTGTTTGCCTTTCCCACAGCTCTGTGCAGTATGATGTGGATTTTAGGCTTTCGGAAATCATGACTCCTAGATCCGTCTTCTCCATGGTGCTTTCCACCACCACCACCACCACCCCCCACTGTTTCACACTGCACCCATGGATTTATTTCCCCAGTGTGCACCACCTTACATTTCTGGCATTGAATCACATCTACCAAATCTCTGACCAGTTCTCTAGCCTGCCCTGATTCTCACCGAGTTCCCTTATCCCTAGCTCCATGTCAACCTTTGTGCCATCTGTGAAGAGGCAGACCTTGCACTTTATGCCATCCCCTGTCATAGATGAAAACATTGAAAAGGACAGGGCCCAGCACAGATCCCCCTGGTACTCCACACATAATCTCCCTTACCTCTGAGACCTCCCCATTTAGCACAACCTTTTGCATTCTTCACCTTAGCTAGCTTTCCACCAAAGTTACCAATTTGTCTTCCATCCCCAAGTCCCTTTGACTCTTGACCAGCCTTTTATGGGAGACTGAGTCAAAGGCCTTACTAACATCTAAGTACATTATACTGGTCACCTAGTCCAATAAGTTAATTAGATTTGTCTAGCACTTGTGCATCCTAGGGCATAAGTAATCAGGTCCCATAGATTTATCTACTTTCAACTCTAAGCTTTTCCATCACCCTTCCCCCATTATAATGCCCATGCTGCTTGTGCAGATGGCAGACAGGGTGTTACAGGCCAGGTAGGGGTGAGTGGTTATCAAGGTAGAGGGGTGCAGGAGATGCCCTAGGTTTAGACAGCCTGGAGAGAGAGAGACCCACTGTGTTTGGCTTCCATTCCCTGGGTTCCCACCGGACCGAGTGGGCAGGTAGCCAGAGGGGCAGCAGTGTCTGTCAGTCCCCTATGGACAGTGTTATGCAATGCCAGGTCGATGAGGAACAAATTCACAATTATGGCAGACTTGATTTCCTCAGCTAATGTGGCTTGCATTACGGAGACCTGGATGGGTGACAATACAGGGTCAGTTTTGGAGGCAGCCGTCCCCACCGGATACTCTGTTGTACACTGCCTGAGGCAGAAATGCAGAGGTGGGGGAGTGGCCATCTGTTTCAGATCCAACTTGAACTTTACCGTGCACCTGGTGGGGACAACCAGGTCCTTTGAGTGTGTGGCAGTGTGTGGAGGACCAGGTGCAGGCTGCAGGATTCTCATTTACCGCTGTGCAGGGGCAGGGGAGAATTCCTACAGGAGGTTGTAGACTTCATCATCAATGAGGTGTTGGAGTCTCCCAGATGTTTAGTTCTGGGGGACTTCAATGCCTGGGTCGATGATGAATCCTCACAATTTGGGTCTAACCTCCTCTAGCTATCTTCGTCGGGCCTGTCACAAGCTGTTACTTCTGTGATCCATCACTGCAGCCACACTTTGGACCTGGAGTTCTCACTGGGGCTTGAGGTGAGTAACCTCAGGACTGATCAGGTCATTTGGTCTGATCATTGTATGGTGGAGTTCTCATTTGGGGCCCCCCCACGAAAGCCCTCCCCTATTGAAATGATCAGCTACCACCCCTTAAAGGGGGTTGTCCCTGGAGGAACTACTAGTGGTGGATGATTTATCTAGTGTAGTCGCTGCATGTGCAGTTGGCACAGGCGAACCAGTGGCCACTTATAATAGGGTGGTCTCTGGAGCACTCAATGCCATCACACTGGTCTGTGTACAACCCAGATCCTCTCACTTGAGATCTCCCTGGTTTGATGGGGATCTCAAGGTGATGAAGATCACCAGTCTGTGTGCAACCCAGATCCTCTCACTTGAGATCTCTCTGGTTTGATGGGGATCTCAAGGCGATGAAGATCAATTGTCAAAAGTTGGAGCATTGCTGACGGAGGACCCGGTCGGATGAGGACAAACAAGCCTTGCATGCTCATTATTTTGAGTACCAAGGTGCAATCAACCATAAGAAGGCAGAGTTCCTGTCCAGGGAGATTGCTGCTTCAAAGAACCAACCTGTTCAGTTTTTTCAGACTGTGAGCAGACTTTTCTGTCTAGTCTGTCTACAACTGAAAAAAGCTTATTCAGTCACTTTATGTGAGCAGTTTGCTCAGTTCTTCTCTGATAGAGTGTCCTCTATCGGCCAGGGGATCCCATCAGTTGACCGCATCTTGGTTCGCAGAAATCGTCTTGGGGTGAATGGAGGATCTCCATCTGTCTGGGAGGAGTTTAAACTGGTGGAGGTGACTGAGGTCATTGGGGTCATCTCTAAGCTGAAGCACACATATTGTGAACTGAACCCAGCACCAACTCATTTCTTATTGAGATGTGTTGATGCTGTTGGCCTGGTGTTCACTGAAACAGTCATGTGCTCATTGCCGGAGGGGGTGTTTCTGGATGCCTTGAAAGAAGCTCTGGTGATACCCCTTCTGAAGAAGCCATCTCTTGACCCTGACGTTTTAGTGAACTGCCATCCTATCTCCAATCTCCCCTTTCTGGATAAGGTTACTGAGAAAGCTGTGGCACAGCAGCTGGAGGAGCACCTCATGATCTTTGACATCTGTGAACCATTCTAGTCAGGTTTCAGACCCAGGCATAGCACTGAAATGGCATTAGTTAGGGTGCATAATGATCTCCTCAGGGTGAGAGATAGAGGGGAAAAGACAGTTCTTGTTCTCTTTGATCTCTCTCCTCAGCTTTTGACACTGTAGATCACATTGTGCTGCAAGATTGCATTGTGCTGCTCAATCACCTCAGACTATTGTGGACTTGCTGGCACCGTCATCCACTGGTTTGGGACCTTCCTCTCTGGCAGGAAGTGATGGGTGGTGATGGGAAATTTCTCCTCCTTCTCCCTGAGACTCCTGTCATGTGGAGTGCCTCAGTGGTTGATCTTGCTGCCAATGTTGTTTGCAGTGTATATGCTGCCCCTGGGTGGGCTCATTAGGTGTTACAGTGAGGGTTTTCACTGCTATGCAGATGATACCCAACTGTATACATCCTTTGCCCCTGGAACAGCGGATGCCATGGAAGTGCTTAACAACTGCCTGGCAGAGATCAATGACTGGATGTCCTCCAGCTGGTTGTGACTGAACCCTGACAAAACAGAGGTACCAGTGATTGAGCCAGGTCGAAGGCATGAGGGGAGTGTCATCAACGCTGTGATGCTGGGTTTGCATCTGGGTCCAGCACCGTTGTTGGCCTCCACTAGTGTACGAGATCTTGGCATGATCCTGGATGACAGACTGACGCTTGAAGCTCAAACACTGCTGGCCTGAGCTCAAGTAGCATGCATTTACATTGTGATGCAATGTTTCCACACACCACACTGTGCCCCTGGTGATATTGCAGAATATTCAGACCAGCGGGAAGGGCATCTCCAAGCGCTGATGTGCACAAGTAAAACATAGTAATCCACAAAATAAAAAGAACTGGGTACCATCCACCTAAAATTAAGAGGCAATGTGAATGATAAATGCTGAATAGATTTTAATGCCAGTGTAAAGCATAAAAAACAAACAGACAGCAATGTGCCACGTAGGTGTAAGATACCTCTACCACTAGGCCCAAGCAGTTTCGCACATGCCTGCTTTCTCAGGGATGGCCTTACCCATGGAACCATCATGTGTTAAATAATACAGAATTAAAGGTGCAGTGCCAAAATTAAAAAAACATAAAAGATGGAAGTTAGGGCAAGGTAAAAAGTAACAGTGTCAAGCATACACAAAAGTACAAAAATAATCTGGCTGTATTATGCCACATCTTACATGTTGCAAAAGACTGACACTAGTTTACTACTTTAGCTGACAAAAGGAAAACTATAAAGAACAAAGGCATATTCTTACCAAAGTTAAAAAGCCTAATAAACCAGAGGGAAAATTCTAGATATCATGTTAACATTCCATACACCAACAGGTTGTAGGGTTCTAAAAAGAACTCACATAATGCAGGCAATCAGATTTAGAAAAAAAATATATGAAAACATTTAAATGTCAATAATCAAAACAATTTTCTGTTATAACACAGTGACATGCATCAAAGTACAGGACTTATCCTGGGGCTGTTTAAGATTTCGTTACCCTATATTCTTTGTTTCCTATTTTTTAAGAAAGGGCATGATGTCAAGATACCCATTTAAGCCTGGGTATTAGAGTGACCCAAGCTGAAAAATCCAAAATGCTTCTCAATGGAGAAGTAAATTATCAAGATCCCCTCCCACAGGGCCAGCTGATACTCTCTATGCCACAAAAAGAAAAGCCATGTAAAGTGTCTGTATTTGTGGTCATGATATGTTTGGCCAATGCATTTTTTTTTAACTTTGCATCAAATGTCACTTAGCTGTTCATGGATCCTTGTTTTAAGTGGGTGGGTTGTTTTACCAACATAGAATGCATTGCATTGACAAGTAACCAGATAGACTACCTAGGTAGTGGAACAGTTCACAAATTGCCTGATGCTAAAATTGCTGGTGGCAGTTACAGAAGTGAACTGTTTAGTTTTAGTAATTACACCACAGAATATGCAATGGCCACATGTGTGGCATCCCATTGGTGGTGGTGGTAGCCCTTGAGTATTTGGCTTAGGGACTGGCTGAAGTGAGTGGACAAGCATGTCCGAGAGATTTCTACCATGCTGGTACACAATCCTTGGGGGTGTAGAAACAGATTCCCTAAGAGCAGGGTCAGTCAACAAAATATGCCAGTGTTTCTCAATCACTGATCTAACTTCATTCGAATTAAGTATCGCATCCGTATATATATTCCACCAAAGGATCAAAAACTTGGCCTCAATGAAGTTCTTACTTTCACTGATTTGCAGCCCACTGACTCTGAACTAATCCTACTAGGAGATTTCAACATTAACTGGCTAGGCTCAGAGGCAAGTGCCCCTAAAGACTCTCTTGCTGCAGCCAACTTTACACAGATGGTTTCATCCACTACCAGAACCAACTACAAAACGCGTACCTGCACCCTCCTAGACTGGGTACTTACCAACCATCCCACCAGGATCTCCCACACCACAGTTCTCCCAGACTCTCTCAGTGACCATTCACCAGTTACTTGTGTATGGTCAAATAAATTCCTTAAGCTGCCTCCAAAAATCATCTCTAGCAGAGTCCTTCCCCATTGCAAACTCATCTACTTCAAACACTACCTGCTTCAGCAAGACTGGTCATCTATATACATGACTACTGATGTTAACCAGGCCTTTGATTCTTTCATCGCTACTTTCAATAGGGCATGCGAACTCTTTGCCCCGATCAAAAAACAGAAATCAAAAATGATCTGTAATCCATGGATCACTAGGAAACTGCTAAATCAGCTAAAACTGTGGGATCACCTCTGGGCTGTTGCCAAGGAAACCAGAAACCAGCTCGATATTCAAAAATACAAGCAAGCCAGAAATGCCTGCACAAAACCCATCAGACTTATGAAAAATACTATAAAAATGCCCTCACTAACACCTGGGGGAATGGTCAGGCGTTCTGGGAAAACATCAAGGAAATTACGGGGAAGAAGCAAAAAAACTCCCCGGCTATGCTATCTGTTGACGGATCAATCACCCTGGACCATGCTGTCATAGCTAACTCCTTTAACTTGGCTTTTACAGACCTCAGTGCTGTCCTTCCCTCAGATTACTTCCAAGATAAAGCTACCACTGCAGGCCCCCTCAGCTCAAATTGGATCACCCCCTTTTTTACTTTAGGGAGGTCAGCCTAAAGGATGCCACTGCCATCTCTAAATCCAGAATTAGTAGTGACACTCTGGACCTCAAGCTCCTGTCACTTACCCTAGATCAGGTTCTTCATTCCCTTACAAAAATACTGAACCTCTCTCACAGCAGCAGGAACTTCTGTGACAAATGGAAACCACAATAGTGACCCCAATCCACAAAGGCGGTGACCAGACCATCTACTTAAACTACCGCCAATATCAATATTGCCCCTGCTCTCTAAGGCACTTGAGTGTATTGTGGCAGACCAACTCACCAACCATCTGGACAAATACAACATTCTATGTGACAAGCAACGTGGCTTCCGGAAAGGCCACAGTACCACCAATGCTCTCCTAGAGCTCACCGGGGCTGTTCATAATTCTGTGGACCACTGCAAACTAACAGGTGCAGTCTTTATCGATCTCTCAGAAGCTTTTGACACAGTCCACCATGGGCTGCTTATTGGCCAGCTACTAAATACTGGACTGTAACCTGACTTGGTTCTATGGTTTAGTAGCTACCTTGGAAACTGGATGCAAAGAGTAAAAATTGCAAACACTCTTTCTGACACTTTGCCGGTCCGCTCAGGTATACCCCAAGGTTCCATACTGGGGCCACTCCTGTTTAGTCTTTTTCCAAACTCTATACCACAATCTTACCCCGAAAACATTAACCTGTACACTGATGATGCAGTGGTATTCTCCTCCCATAAAGACCCCAGGGCTCTACAGGATAACCTCCAGCATGGCTTCAGCACCTCTGAGTCTTAATTCCACAATCACAAACTAGTACTAAATCACAAAAAAACCAAAACCATGCTTTTTCGCAGCTCACAAAATCCACAAAAGCAACACCACTTGTCGATCTCCACTGCACAGGGAAACACCTTGCAACAGGTGCAATCTTTCAAATATCTTGGGATTCTGCTTGACCCTAGCCTCTCCTACAGGGCTCACACTGACTATGTTGCAAAAACTGCAAACATTCGACTCAGTCTTCTATACAAACACAGACAAAGTCTTACTCCAGATGCACTAAAGATTGCCGTACAGAGTTCTGTTGTCTTGATCACTGACTACGGTCTCATCATTTACGACTCTGCCATGATGACAGCCCTCAGATGGGTGCAAACTACCTTAAACAAGGCCTGTCAACTTCTTACAGGTGCTCAATGTCTCACCCACACCTGTGACTTATATGCACAGTCTAGACGGCTTCACCTATTAAATCGCATAAAGTATCTCACTTGTACCTTGGCAAAGCAAATCTGTCTGGAGAATGCACCCCCAGGAGTCTCTACCCTTCTGCAGATAAGCCCAAACTGTCAGAGCTCTAGGAGATCAAATCAGCAGCTCCTATAAATCCCCTACTGTCGCACCTCCCAGGCACAACGATCCTTTGCCTACAGAGCACCACTTTGGCTAAATGACATTAACCCCACCATCTCCTCAGCAAACACACTTGGTGCATTCAAAGCTAGTCTCCGGAATCATCTCACTGCCACTAGCTCCTGTGATTGCTACAGCTAATTTCCCTGTTTCCACTATATATGCCACCGTGATATGACACCTATCACATTTCCCCCCTCGGCAAATTCTTCTTTAGACCCCTGTTTTTTTCCTCCTGTCCTAAACCCTTTACTTTCCCCTACTTCCCTCAGTACCCCCACTTTTCCTCACCTCTTTCTGTACCTGGCTCTCCCTTCAGTACATCAAGCAAACTCCTCGGGATTCTCTCCCTTCTCTTTTCCCCAACTACTTGCACTTACTAGTTACTTACTAGCTACCCTCTCACATGACAAATGCCTCTGGCTGCCTATGTACTCACACCACCCTCTCCCCCAGATTGGTTGTTCTATTTTTGTTATTATGTCTTTATCATTTTGATTGGTTGTTATATCTTTTGCTATTATGTCGTAACCATTTTGTGTTGATTTTCCTCGCTTTTTTTTTTTAATTTTCTTGAAATGTTGTCTCTGACGTGGAACCTTTGTAAAAGAGCATTGGCTCAAAGGTATTGTAATCCTAAACCTCATAAATAAATAAATAAATAAATATATAGTGACAAAATTAATCGGTGTGACAATGGTCAGGCCTAGTGATAGAGGTATTCCACACCTACATGGCACATTGCTGTCTGTTGTGTTTTATGCTTTACACTGGCATTAAAATCTTTTCAGCATTTATCACTGATATTGCAGAATAAACAGACAGCACTCCAGAGGTCGACATCTTGGAGCACGAGGAAGTAACAGCACATTGTGCAGTAAAGTGATGGAGTATCTACATCTCTTCAAAACCAATCTAAATATTTGTAATAAAAAATATGTGCTAGCTCCAAAGTAATCACTTTAGTGTCAGGCAAGGGGGAGGGAGGATCATCCTACATAGAAGCAGACTGCAGTACAAAAGGCACACAGGCAAACCTGAACCCAAAGACACATTGACTAAACTACTAAAAAAAAAAAATGAGTAGTACATGTGCACAAACAATATGTCACAATATTTACAGAGTATACGCTGCTTGCTGGATAAGGAGGTTTAAAAAAAGAAAAGGTCAGGGCAATTGATATTTTTAGGTTTTTAACTAACATAGCTCCCAGAAACATTGTTAACCAAAAACATGACTATAAACAGAACATGGTGTGTGTGTGTGTGTAGATATATATGTACAGATATAGAGAAAGTGAGAGATACACACATATAAATATACACATGTATATGTATATATTTATCCAGTGCTTGTGAGGGTATTTTCTGGCACTTCGGTGTGTTCTCCACATCTCACTTTAGGTCCCCATGAGTAAAAATATCCTTGCTGTAGGTGCTGATTTTTTAAAGTCAGCAGCTGGAGCAGCACATTTCAATTTTTAGAACTGTACTGCTCACTCAGACACCGACTCCAAATTACTACTTTCATTTTCTCTCCCAGTCAGTTGCACTGTGTTAAATCTCTGTACCAAGTTAAAGAATAGCCACCAAAAATTTTTATTTTAACAATAAATCTCACTATTTTGCACAGTCCATTAGAATCACATAATCCACTCTGCTCTTTGATTTAACTTTTCCATCCATTTTCCCAGTAACTGGCTCCCTTCCTCACTCTGACCATCGGTCCAACTGGCACTCACGTCTACAACACACCAGCAATGAAAACAGACAGCTCAACTTCCATCATGAGCACAAAGCACCACCGCACGCTCCCAAAATGCAGTGATGACTAGACCCACACAAACATCAGCTGTGTCATGTGAACCTCAGTCATCAGAAAACATGGCTCAGAAAGATAAGAAAAACCTTCTAAAATGAAAACAAATTACAAACACAAGAAAACCCCCTGAAAATCATTGGATAGAACAAAAATTGTGACAGCCCCATCAGAAACAGCTGAGCTATTTCTCAATCAGGCAGTTTGGCCTTTGGCATCACACATGGCTTTGCCACTCATGATGGCATAAGGTCAAACTGCACTCAGAAATTTCACAGATATTTTTAATTGCACCAGCACATATCTCTCTGTCTATCTATCTATCCATTCATTTATCTATTTCTCAATCTATCTCTATCTATATAGAATAAATGATGGCAAAGTGTGGTATACAAGGAACTAATATTATTTAGGGGTCAAACAAGCCATAAAGCCATGAACACAAAGGGCAAGGGGCTTTTATTAGCTTCTTCAACCCGAGATAGTATTATTTCATGAGTATTCTGAACTTTGCCATGTTTTATTTTATATAATGCATTAAGTTGGACACTTTTTGCTGTGTCCTATGCTTTACCATAGTGTTGGGTGGGGTAGAGTGACTGTGACTTGTTTCATTATCGTATATGGGGAAATATATGATAGCTTTTTTCTATGTGGATGAGGGCCCAATCATGCAATATCTGTCTGTCTGTCTATAAATCTTAAAAAAATCTTGATTTGTGATTTGTCCAGAGTAGTTACCTGACACTGAAAGTTTTTGAAATATATAGTTCACCAAACTTGGCAATAATCTTTTGAACTATTTACCAGTCAAACTGCCAATCAATCTTCACCATGTGCCCCCACTCAGCCAAACTGACACACATTCCCAAACACTTCTCCCATAACCCAGTTCCTCATAGTGTGCCACAAATATTGTGTTTTGTTGTTTCAACTTTTGTTTTCCAAAACAAATCTGCAACTTGCTGCTTTAGCAGCTGTGAAACAGTGGCATGCAAGTGAAGGTTGCCATAGCAATGCTCACACATTACTGTTTCCATGGTAGCCATCTTCTATTACTTTTTTAAAATGTTTGACTCTTTCTAAAACTTTACACTCCCCCATGCTCTCCTGTCTCACCTGTTGCCGCTGTCACTCAGACTATCTTTCTGGTGGCATGGGAGAGGGAGAGCAAAGAGCAAAGAGCATCCTTCAAAATTGGCCCTTAAAAGCAGGGCTGAAAACAAAATCAAAGATCCCTCACCCACTACTGCTGACAACTACTGAATTGGCAGATGAGGAGAGATAAAAAGGTGACATTTAAAAAAAAATGTCAACTTTTTTTCATTTGTCCGTCCTTCACTGTAGGGTCTGTGAGGGCACACACACACATACATGCACACATACACTGGCTTTGTGGTCACAAAGCAGTATCAGGCTGTGTCAGAACATCCACTGGTAAACTTCCATTTCAGTCCCCATTCCCATTTCTGACTCCTTAGGGCCAGTGGAGTACAGCACATGTGTGGCTCCAGCTGTGAAGAGTAGGCACTTGGTGTGGCCACTAAAGAAATAAAACAACTTTTTGTAAATCCCAGTCTGCTTGTGAGTTAATGAGAGCAGGATAATGGGGGTGGGTGGCCATACTGGGGCAGCTTAGCAGGAGACTCACTGACTAAACGGAGCAAACTGGGGGGGGATGCTGGGGGAGGAGCATGGCTGAAAATGTATAAAACGAACTAAACAGAGCTACAAAACTACTACATGGAGCTTCAGAGGAACCTAGTAGTATCTGCAAACGAAAAAGGTATGAGAATAGGTTATGTTGTTTATTGTTTATTAAAAATAGAGGGATTTTCGGGGGAGTAAAGGGGTACAGCATAACTCAGGAAAGGTTTTAGAAAACAGATACTGGCAGAAGTCATTTCAGGTTTTGGTTTTGGGCAATACAACTGTCAGGCAGTAGTTCATCTCTCTCTGGGTCAATATTTTCCCAGTATATCCCTCAACTCAGGTCAATATTTGTATAATATATATTATATATGCGCAGTAGTTCCTGTATATCAGGCTTGAGTAAGCACTTTAATATTAAAGCCTGAATTCTGTACCATAATAACTTTACCCCTGTTAACCTATTTACTTGAAATTTGCAAAGCACATAGTTAGTTCTAGGATCTCTGTATTCTGAAACATTTTGGCAACTGGTTCAGCAAGGCAAAGGCAAACAAAATGTAAACTCTAACTATAATTAATAACTTTTTTTGCTCACTTATAACTAAAACAAAACTAGAAGTGGGTGTAGCTTGGCCTAGAGCAAGATGGCTGTTTAATCCATTACCTCTGCATCTCTCGGGGTTTTAATCTGGCAACATCACTATATGTAAGGGAGTTTGCACTTCAGTAAGACACTGCCTGAATCCTCAGAACTCCTGCCATCAACTGCTGTACTTCCTTCTGTCTCACCTTGACCTGTTCCTTGGCAAAACTGTAGAGACAGTGTTCTACCTTGCATGGGGCAGCATGGAAACCAAAGGAGAAAACATGGTTATGGCCTCTATCAATGAGATGTCTGTAGCCCTGATGCAGCAGATGGCAGAAGTTACCTTGGCCTCAAACAACACAACCTCGGCCATACACCGACTGGACACCCAAATTTTCCAAATGGAGCATAAAGTCACCTTGCACGATGCAGCTATAGAGGAGTAAACGGCGGGCATCCAAGAACAAACTAGACTGATCCACTATTTGCAAGAAAAGGTGGACAATTTCAAAAATTGTAGACACCAAAATAACTTGCAACTCTTGGACTTCCGCAGGGAGCTGAACAAAGAAATACCGCTGAGTTTCACCCTCTTCCTTCATGGCTACAGCCATAGTCTCTCATTCCTAATATTCAAAGTCCACTTCTTGGATCATGTCACTGTTATGTGTGCATTACTCACTAGTGGTCAACTGCCCCACACCTGGTTTTATGTGTATATATAGATATAGTTGCAAATTATACAGGTGCAGTTGCACCTATATATTATGTTGAGTAAGCACTTTTATGTTAAACCCAATTTTTTGCACCTTAATAACTCTGCCCTCATTTAACCGATTTACATGAAATTTGTAAAGCACAGCCTCTATGCCAGAATTTCTTGTATATGAGTGGCAGACACCACCGATACGGTCGACTTAATGTGTCCTCTCTACACACATGCACATCATACATCATTTGAAAACGTATTGTGTCTACTTTAAAATAAAGTATGATGTGGAGCTGTCAAGTGGTGCCATCACCATAGAAACGGTGTTAAACAATGACACCCTCAACACATTAGAATGGCCACTTTTAAACATTTGCATTTGTTTCTGTTAGTTTAATGATGCTATGTATTATTTCAAGGCATAACATATGATTTCTTTGTGACCTCAAAGCATCACAACAATGTAAAGGGTAAAACAAACTCTAATGATAAATTTGTACAGGTATCATTGAAATGTAATAGTATTGGTGACATTTCTAGTCAACATCATTATCATCATCTTGTTCATCGTCATGATCTCTGTTGAGACTGCGTGAGTTACCACAGTCTTCATTGCCTTGGTGTGTACACAGTTCTGAGCAGGCAAGATTGTTCTGACTACAGACACAGTTGATTGTGCAGTGACTCCTACTGGTACAGGCACAAATAAGGTCTTGAGGAAGCCTGATGCCATTGGGCCTTTGAAGAATACAGAAAGTAGTTCATCATCCACATTTTTTTCATCCACGTTACAATGGTGATCCAATATCTGGTTTACCTATGTGTGAAGATATCCTAATCTTTGTTTGCCATGATGCTCTTTTGACATGCTCTTCAAAACGGTCTTTACATGGTGGGAGTTTGGCCTGTGACTTGTCCTTTTTGATGGCTAGATTGAGGTGCAAGCGATTCAGATCTCTGTGGATCTCCTTTTCTTTCTTGCTCTGGTCATACAGCACTGCTACTAACTTCCTTGCTGCAGAAATTGCAGCTTGTTCATCACTTTCTCAAAATTTGACAAGATCTGTGAAGCGGTAAGCTTCCTTTGGTTTGACATTAAACACAGATTTTTTTTCCCAGTACCAAACAGGGATGGCACAGCATCATATCCTGTTAATGCGTGTACAGCAAGATGTATGCTGCAGATGTCAGGAGTGAGTGCACCACAAATTGCATGCACAGGTATGAAGCGTTGCTTGTCAGTTGTGCTGATAATGGTGCCTGTTTCTAGCCACATGTTATCTATGTGTTCCATTTTTGGAATGTAGTGAACAGCAAGGACTAAAACATCAAGTGACATAATTACTATGGTTTCTTTGACACAAGATATCCAAAAGCCATACTGGCACATACAGCACCCAGAAGCATCCTTGTGTCTGCTTCCTCTTGAGTACTATACAAGTCTTGGACTTCTTCAACACCTCTACTGGTGATGGACTTTGCTACTTCTCCATTGGAAAAGCCTCCAGCAGGAAGGAGTGTTTGTGCTAGGTGTACTCCTATACTCTCAGGTGCATTTTTAACCATATATTCACAGAGGAATTTTGCAAGTGAGTGCTTGTTGGATGCTACATTTAGAAACATTTTCCATGGAGGCACAGAGTGTCCACCAATCATCTGGTATTGCTTGCACCCCACCTTAGGTCCTGTCCGGTGCTGTCTTTCTGAAGTTTTCACATAGTTACTGTTGTCATATCTGTCAAACACTTCAATTACAGAATTATCTTTGTCAAATCCTTTTAGGACCTGCCTCAAGTACTCAGCAGCCAATTCATTGAATGTGTGGAATTTGTCTCCAGCCATCATTTGAATGCCAGCCATTTCATCTCTGACGTACACTGTGGTTTCTTTGTTGCATCCTCTTAGCACATGGATGCTTTCAGCCTGAACTTCCAGCCGATGCCCTAATTCAGCTTTGTCTATTTTTCTCATTGTTCTATCAGCACAGAAGAGGGATATAGGCACAGGTTCTATCGGGTTACTAAGAAAAGTTGCCATGGAAATCTCATCTCTGCATCTTGCTAAGGACAGGGCTCTGCAGATAATAATGTCTGGATTGATAGCTGCTGTGATTGTCCCTCCCTTGCCAGACTTAAATTTGGTCTTCTTAGCCATGTCAGCAAACGGTTTGATGCCAGATTTCTTGATGGGGCTGAAGAAGCCATGTGTCCTATCAGAATCAAGTGCACCTCTCACAAATCTCTCCATTTGTTCTTCACCAACATCTGCTATTTTCAGTAGAGACTCTTATACAGCTGATGTTACATACAGTCCAACAGATATTTTGATAAGCACCTCTAGGTGTGATTCAGGGCTAAATGGATTGTCATACTGTTGATGACATAGTTGGTAAGGGCTGTAACATGCTCTGCATCCCTTTTCAGTGCAGAGGCAAGGACATGTTTGTGGACTTTGTCTTCACTACTTGTTCATAGGCCACTTGTTTCTCTCAGAGCGTTTTCCTATTCACTCAGGACATGTCTTGTGAGGGTTCATCTGGCAAAGGTTGGCTTCCTTCTTGTCAGTCCTACAATCCCACTGTTGCCCTCGAGTCTTTAATGGCAGTTTTCTCTTTTCCTATGTCGCTCCAAATTCCATTGAAAGAACCAAGAGTCTGGTGCACAGCAAATTCCCCAGATTCAAAGGCACTGTGTACTTCTTCAGGGATATTTAGCATATCAAGAATGTAGATTGGCATCCACCTGGCATAGTTGAGCCTGTTTGCAGCAAAGAAGTATGGAAACATGGCATGCTGTGTGTGTAAGTAAAGTTTCCAATCACCCTCTTGCTCTGCATGGATATTTAGTAGTATCTGCATAACATGGAGAAAATTAACCCAGAAGTTGAATGTAGGAGACTGGGCATTCCCCCATGTCTGAAATTCCTACAGTAATGGTAGCAGATGCTGAGTTAGAACATCATCAAACTATTTAATGAAATGTTGTAAGGACTTAATGCCTTCAAACTCAAACACCTTTTGAGTGTCAGCCAACATTTGCCAGACAAATGCTGGAACTCCATGAGTACCTCCTCCCTGCTCACATGATTTAACAAATGAAGAAAGTTCAGATCACTCAGGGCCTCAAATGTTGGAGTGAAGCCACACAGAGTATGGTTAAATTGCTTGCCAACAAACATTTGATCTGCAATACAAGCTGCATACACATCAGAATCAACAAGGTCTAGCAATCCTGCGTCTCCCCCAGATTCCCCAATACATGCAATAAAACAACACAGAGTGTGAAAAACCACCCAGGTGAATCACACTGGTACCAAGTTTATTTGGGAGAGTTCATTTTACTTGCTGAGCAACAGCATATAGCTGCTGATCCATGGGCTGACCGGCATGCTGCTGGCCTAGATCTGCTGATATTTCTTTACATCTCAGCATTGTAGTATAGACTGTGGCCATGTCAGCTGGTTTGGCATCCACAGTAGGAGCATATGCAACTGCTGTGTAGTTGTTGTTCTTTGTGGCATGCTTGTGGTTGAAACCAGTCCAAAATGGAATCACCAGAGTGTGAACAATATCAACGTCATTTGGTATTTGTAGGCCATCACAAAGTAGTAGTCTTAAAAGTCACCAGGAGAGATTTTAGACAGCTTTCACTTGTAGATGACAATGGTTTATTTTCTCAAGTACTTTTTCATGGTGAGTCAGGTCTGGATGTCTTCTAGGTTTTTCAAATGTGGCACACTGCATAAAATACTCTTACTGCCTTGAGAGAGTAAGTGACTTTTCTTTCCAATGCTTCAGTGATATTTCTTGTGATACTGGACTTTCTGCAGACTGTTCTTGAAATACAACTCTAGCCACTGAATGGAAGGTATTCTTTCCATCAATGGTCTCTACATTGATGTCTATATGATCATCTCCTTCATGGATGAGATTTCCACCAGCATGAAGTGGTACAATTCCATTTGGAATGAACACACCTCCTTGCAGTCTTTCTACTTCAGTTTTTGCAGAACTAGTCATGAACTGCCTCAGCTCATCATAATTGATGCAGAATCCATGAAGGTGTAGTATATCATTTAAATTGCAAGACCCAAACTCATGGTGTAACTTTGCAGCAAGGCTTATGTGCAGTGGTGTGATAATTTTGGAACTGTTAAATACTATGCAGTTCACAAAAGAGAGGCACCTTCTTTGAATGTCTTCTGAAGGATGATACTCATTGCTGGCTGAATTATATGCATCTTTATCTATTAACCAAAGGACAAACTCCTGCACCAAGTGGGGCACAAAAGTAGCTGACCTCTGTAAACTACAATCTACTGGCTTTGGATAATATTCTGAAGGTTTCATTTTTGCTATTTCAGACTGAAGGATTGAAGCGGCATTATGAAAACCACTTGTTCATTTGAAAACTGTTCAAAGGCTCACTCACCAGAAGAATATCCACAAAACATTTGGATTACTTACATTTCTGCTTCAGATTACTAGCAACTTGGTTAGCATCAGCTAATGTTATTACACTGCATAGAACAATTGTAGATTTGGCTTGTCCATGCTGTATACTGAATTAAACTGCAGAACCATAGTGTTTTTTTCTAATCTTACCTATAATTTGCTACTGAAATAGCTTTCAGTTTCTACAACTGAGGGAAGTAGGGCTTTATATATTTGTAGCAGCTTGGACAGGAGAATAGCCTTTTTCTTGTACATGAGATCACTGTATATCTCTTCAATCAGCTGATAAAATACAATGTCATAAGGTGACTGTATTGTTGCAATGGAACTAGATGGTATTGCTTAAGATTAGTTTTACACAAGTAGGAAGAAAGGCATGTGGATTGATAAACTGCATCCTTAGCAATCAAGTCTTCCTCAGATATTCTGTACAACATGTCATCATCTCCTCTTTGAAGTGTTGCCTCCCTTAAATTGGTTGTTCTCTCAAACATTTCAATTTTATTAAGTTTCTTGTCTTTCTTGTGTGTTTTTCTCAAGCAAACAATGCAACTGGACCAATTGCTGGAGGACGTGCTTGCTCTGGTGGCTACAGAAGCAGGTGAACAGGATACTGTCTGATCGGATTCAGAGTCTGTTTTCTTTCCTGAGTTGACTAAAATGCAGGCATGTGCCATATTTAAATTGCTTGTGTATTTCTGAAAGCAACCCCTGTGATAAGAGTATTGGTGGCACATCATGTAAACTAGAAAACTCATCCAGTAGCTGCCAATACAATTGATCTCTCCTTGCTTCTGCTGCCAGTATCACATAATTCTGTCCTGCCTTGGTGGCTTTTGATGGTTTTGCATTCTGTTGATTTTCTTGATAAATAACATATTTTTCAAAGTTTGTGGATAATCTTTTTCTCTCTTATTTAAGCTTTAAGGGGCTTGTATCCTCCATGTCTTCATATACTGTAATTTTCCTGTGGGGGCAAAATTCAAAAAGTATATTGTTAGCATTACCACTACCACTATTTTTCATTTTTTTACAAGTATACAGACTTGTGCTAAATTAGATATAAATTACCTCTATATGTTTGTATCAAAACTGCCAGTTTTGTTTAGTGAGCACTTTGAAGCCAAATATGAAGCTACTGTCATCTCTAACACTTATACTGACCTGTGCATGTGTCACTGAATTAAAAACCTAGTCTCTGGAATATTTCAAATGCTACTAATGCATGCATAGACAATTACAAATTAAAATCTTCTACAAGGCAGACTAGATGCTACACTGTATGTACAAAACCTTACAAATGGAGAAGCATTACATTAGGAATTCATATACATATCTACCCACTATGCAGTACAAACTATGGGCACACAATCTACTGCTACTGGTGTACAACCTTCAGTGCAAGACTGATCTGGGCAGCAAATTTCAATTGAAAATATAGAAAACTAGTATAATCACTTGTGAGACACATTGACAATTAAGAATCTGCGATGTGATGCTGGCCTGGTGGTAGTGGTGCTGAGGGTTGAGGCTCTGGATGCCATACCTTGTGCCATGCCAACAACCCATGTTCAAGAATGAGCATGGGCCACAGGGAGTCAGCAGGGGAGGGAGAGGATCAAGCATCCGATGACAGCTCTCCTTTCCCAGGGAAGGGTGGGCATGTTGTCCGCTCCTTGTTTGCCCCCGGTGGAGAATGAGGGGTAGCGTCAGTGTCTGGGAAACAGATTGCATGGCATTGCAACGCACGTGCATGTTCACAGCCGCAATGGGGATAGTACCAGAAAAAGAGGAAATTGGATGCCGGCTCCATGGAGGCCCCTACGGTGCTCCCACAACACGGCCTCATGGAGTTTACAGGCCCACCCTGGATATGTGTCAGGAGGGGGGAGGATGGCCCTTCCACCCCACCTTGGGGGTAATCCAAGGAGGATACAGGGCCTTGGGGACTCTGGGGCGGCAACTGCAGTGACTGGAGGATGGACACTTGATGGCAGGTCAGGAGCATAAAAATCTAAATTACAAAAAAAGATTCTGCGATGTGAAAACATTTCATTTTAGTATATTGCAAAATGTTGACATTTGTCATTTTTGCCACATGCTAATCAGCTTTATCACTTCTGAGAAAAAAATACTAGCCAATGCAAAACCAATAAAA
This sequence comes from Neoceratodus forsteri, assembly GCA_016271365.2. Classification (NCBI taxonomy): domain Eukaryota; kingdom Metazoa; phylum Chordata; order Ceratodontiformes; family Ceratodontidae; genus Neoceratodus; species Neoceratodus forsteri. The sequence goes on from CM028130.1 coordinate 1,292,594,204, forward strand.
AACTTTTAATACACTGTCCTTTGGTAATTTTGACCAATAAACACCACATTAAGGTGTTAAAATTAACTTAAACAGTAAAAACTGGAGTCATAGTCATGTTGCAGTATTTCTGGAACTGTGCAAAAGACTGTCACTTTCTCATTTTGGGTGCCATTGTTTAATCTGGCCTAGAGCTTTTCAGCTCCACTTGACAGCTCCACATCATACCACATGTAAACGTACATAAAATATGATTTCAAATTATGTATGATGTGGGTGTGTGCAGGGTGGGTACATTAAGCTACAAAATATGGCCCTTTTTGGAGAATTGCCACGCGTCTATTGATCCTGTAAATTTCATGTAGATCGGTTCAGTGGAGGCACAGCTACAGAGGTGCAAAAAAAGATAAATGTCTCAGTTTTTGAAAATGTTGACTTTTTTTGCCATCGGATAACTAAAAAAATAGGAGGCTTTGTAATCTGAAACTTTCAGGTTTGATAAAGCTTGGTCAAAGTTATGTGCTTTTGTGTTTTTTAGGTCCAACTGTTAAGTAGTTTTTTTAATTATTTAAGAAAAATGCTTCATTTCTGAACATGCACAGTTCAAAATATCAACCTTCTATTCATAACATAATTTTTACGAAAGCGTGATGTCCTGTTATTGTGTTTTATGTGTGTCATCATATACTGAGGTGTGTTGTACAGCACACCATGGTATATGATATGACACACTTAACAGAAAAAGCAACCCTGAGATGTAAGAACTTATTTCCTGATGACTAGTGGTCCCTCCCCACCCAATCACTTGCCAAATATACAATGAAGTTTTCCCTGATGGCTAGTGGTCCTCCCCACCCACCCCATCACCCTCCCTTATATCCTGTTCCTGTATTTTGTTATGTATGTCACATCATATAATGTGGTGTTTCCTATAACAGGACATCACAGTATATGATATGACACAATTTTTTTTATGTTTTCTCTGGTGTCTAGTGCCCCCCCACCATCTTCTGATTGCTGTCCCCAGTTTTATGCCTTTTCCCTGGTGTTTAGTGGCAAACCCACCCTCCAACTGCTGGCCCCATTTTTGGGGGGGATCCCTGGTGTCCAGTGGCACCCCCACCCTCTGATTGCTGGCCCATTTATCCTTTTGTTTCCCTGGTGTTTGACAACAGCTGGTTTCACTATACCACACAGCTGTGGTTTACTAACAAAGGACAGATGCATTGTATAATGCAACCAGCTGTTGACATCACTCATATGTCAGGGACAGGGCTTCTGCCATTATAGCTCTGCCATCCTGACTGTTCCTGAATAAAGTGTTATCTGCACACCGGGGGTCCCAATCCCTGGTGGCAGTGTATTTATTTATTGTTTAATTTATTTTATTTATTGTATGTTCATGTGTATGTATGCCTCCCCCCACATCTGGTTGATTTATCTATAGTGCCGACATTGGGAGGCTCAATCACCGTATTGACATTTACAACCCCCCCTTCAGCAGTGTAGATAGTTGGGAGCCAACCCTCAGTGTCCCAAAATAGTTTTATTTATTTTCTCCCTCCCTGAAAAGAAAAAACTGTCCTGCAATGTCTCTGCTTTTTTTTTTAACCTGAAAAAAGAAAACCATCTGCCGTTGTCCCCACCATCCCTTCTCCCATCCCGACCTTCCCACTGAGCACCCACCACCCCACCCCTTACCCTATACTTACCTCCTGGGGTTATATGCTGTCATCCTCTGTGGACCGAGACACATCTGCACTCTTCAAAGCCGAACCATGAAATTAGGAACAAAGGTAAGTGCGGTATGTTTTTTAATGGTGTTTTGAACTTATGTTTATAACTTTGCCAGTTTTAGGAATTTATTTACCAAATTTTTTAACATGGCCTTTTTGGGTCCCCACCTCATGGACACTGGAACAGCTATTTCGTTAACTGGGCCCAGAAGGTGATTTTCCAATCATTGCACAAAATCACCTTTCTGTACCAAATAATGAAATTTCACCACCGGTGTTCATCTGGAAGGGTCCCAAAAAGGCCATGCTGAAAATTTGGTGAAATAATTCCTTAAAATGGCCAAGTTATGAGTGTTTGTTGACATTTTTCTACATACATGCATAACTTTGGTAATTTTCAATATTTTGACTCAAAATGTTCAGCATAGTAATTTTTTCACACCACCTCACGAACAGTATAGCTGTCACTTTTCACATCCTGTCCAAAGTGTGTTTTCACACCTGTGCCACAGAATGTAGTTTTGGCATGGATTTGATAATTTTCACCTATGGGGTTTATGAGGTGGGGACATTAGAAGACTATGTTGAAAGTTTGGGGTCAAAATATTAGAAAACAAAGAATTTATTAAGTAACGCTGTTTGCAGGGATGTCCCTTGCACCACTGGGGAACATGCTCCCTTACCGTGTCAGTTAGCTGAGTTCAGGTATGAACTCAGTGAGCTGGTTTAATGGGACATGGCTGATGGGAAGGTGCTGCAGCATACAGCACCAGATCCAGCCTGGGTAGGGATGGAGCAGTGTTTTGGCGCAGATGTCACACCCTGTGGTGGGTCTAGGAACTGCACCCATAAGATATCAACATGTGTGCCGGGGCCTGCTGGGCTCACACAGTGGGTCAGGACTGTCTCCAATATTGTATTTATCTCAATTTGCACAGTTTCCATGATCAGAAAAAGAAGGGAAATTCTTTGCAAAAAATTATGTTAATGTAGACATTAATTAGGGTTGTAGAACACAAAGCGCACAAAGACGGGAAATGAAAAGCATTAGGGATTTGTGTCTCTACAGTATTGGTGAATCAGTGGTGTGGTCTTACTGGGGGTTGTCAACCCTAATGCCCACCCCTCCCCTGATTAGACAAGGTTAAAAGCTCTGACGGATTATGTTGGCCATACTGTATCATTATGAGGCACTAGATTGGAGCTGTATCTTGTGCTTTGGACAGGGGGCTATGGACTGGAGGGGTGGGGTGGGCATTAGGTTGACAACCCCAAGTAAGACTACACCACTGTTTCACCAGTACCTGGAGACCCAAATCCCTAATGTTTTTCATTTCCCATCTTCATGCGGGTTGAGTTCTACAATCCTAATGTCTGTATTAACATTGTTTTTTTTGCAAAGTATGTGTGTGTTTATATATATATATATATTCTTTCTGAACAAATATGTTAATGCATCAATTAGGGTTGATATCAAACCATAAAAAGGAGGGAAATATATCAGGATATCCAAACCTAACACCCCAACCCCACCCTGCACACACCAACAGGTGTCGGGGGGGTACCTTGGAGTCATCAGCCATAATGCTTACCCAAATCTATAAGTAAATAAGCAGAGATGGATACAGTATAGGAGAATAAGGTGAGTGTTAAGTTTGACAAATCCAAGACCCCCCCCAGTGCCTGTTTGTGTGTGCAGGGTGGGGGTTGGGTGTTACGGTTGGAAACCCTAACAACGTATTTCCCTCCTTTTTACGGTTTGATATCAACCCTAACTGATGCATTAACATAGTTTTTTGCAAAGAATATTTATGTGTAGAAATAAAAGACCCACACCTGGGCCCCTTCTTATAAATCATTGTTCAAACTTTATGTTCTATATCTGATTCATTAATAATCTATATTGTGTATTTTAGAATAATTATTTGCAAGAAAATAACTGCACAGTTTTAGCCACTGATGTTTGATATTTGTCAATATTTAGACTTGTATATTCTTTTTTCCTTTTATTCCATTCCTCCCTCACCCTTTTCCTTTCTCCTATCCTTTCTCTATTCTTGTTTTTTTTATTTGTTTTCATTTGCTGTCTCCACTCCCTTCTCCCATTTTCCCCCACTCTCTTTTCCTGTTTTTTTTGGGGAGCTTACACTGCTTACCCCTCCCCTTCCCCTTTTCTTCTGTCATGTTTACATCATTGTTTTTGAAAAATTGATATGGTTTATATATGATAGATACCTGTGTTAAGAGTATACATACTATATATATATATATATATATATATCCTATATCTAAAAAAAAAAAATATATATATATATATATATATATATTCACAGTATATATATTAGTATTGATGTACATTTGCATTTTATGAGTGGGTTTATGGGTGGCACTGTTGTTATAGGTTTATGCATCATGTATGCTGTTTTATGAGCATGGGTACTTCAAGCAGGTACCTTTTTTAAACCCTTACCACCTGTATGCAATCAGCCTTGACAAAGCACTGGGAGAGCTGTGTTATGGGAGGGTACATCCAGCATCTGACTGCTGATGTTCTTATCTAATATAATGTAAGTTAACTCTATCACAGCATTTGTATTATACTTTGAATGCAGAGACTGAGGAGCCAGGCAACTGAGAGATTTTGTAAGTACTGATTTTGCTTTTGGCCTCGGTCCACAGCTGATTTATAGACACCTTACAGTTAGTTGGTGAAATTTAATACAGCAAAACTGGCAACAGCACAGTTAATGTCCATAGCAGATACACTGCTGATCCCACTCCTCCTCATCTCATGCCTGAAGCATTTTGCACTGGTTGTGATTTCTCAAAGACTTATTTGACATGCTTCAAGTCCTCCCTTTTAGCTGGTGCTCTTAAAGGGTAAGCATCACAATATCAGAATGCTGAACAAAGCAAGAAAAAAGTGTCAAAGTGCAATGTGCAGTGAATTAAAAGCAATGTGCACTGAAGCACTTCACTAAAGTTGCCACTGAGGCAGCACAAGTTTAAATTAACTCCAATAGCTTCTTCAGTAGCTCAAACTATCCATTGTTTACCTGACACAAAATGGCTGCCCGTGGTATAATGAGTTAAGTGAGGTACTGTGTCTTTTTCATAAGGGAGCTTATAGAGTACTATTATAGTCCTAAGCCTTTGTTTTGGTGCCAGCTTTAAGAAACACTTAATACACACACACACACATATGTACATGCATATAATGGAGCCAGCTAGGATGCAATGCTATACCTCACAGCAGTATAGCAGAGTGTTGTATAATTCAATGCCAATTAAGCACTTTTTTCATGCAGTATTTTGTGACTGCAAGGTATTGCATTGCATCCTGGTTGGCTCTGCTATAAGTATGTTATGTGTATACATATATACAGTTTTATTCACTGCAAAAAAATAATTAGGTTTGGAGAATGTAATCTTAACAAATTAAGGAAATGAAAAAAAAAGTTTTGGATTCTCAGGAGTCTTAGCAAATCAGAGGTGCTGTGTTCCTTGGGTTTTTTACCCTAATGCCCACCTCCTCCCCATACCCCTAGCCACATGATCCAAGATCAAGCTATAGGTATCCGTGTCAGTGGCTCAACAAGTAGTACACTCACCTCTGAGGCCGGGAGATCAGAAGACTGTGGGTTCAGTCCTCACACCAGGAGTACTGCACTCATGACATGCCATCTTTCAGATGAGACATTAAACCGAGGTCCCATCTGCCTGTTCTGGTGGGAGTTCAGGTGGATGTTAAAGATCCCATGGCACCTCTCAAAAAGAGTAGGGGTGTTTTTATTAAAGACATAATAATCTGATACAGAAAGATACGAATACATATACATAAATAACTTAAAAATATCAGAGGTATAATACACAAAAAGAAACAACTAGATCATAAATGAGGAAAGTGCATAACTTTTGAACCACAATCAATTTACAAGAACCTAAGGTGGATCATAATACCAGTTTTCACAATTTCTCCAGAAATATAACAATTCTTGTTTGGAAAGGATTTCTAACTCTTTCGTGTACAATAACCTCACTTGATTTTTAATCATATGAATTGTTTCTAGCTGAGTCCACCAAGTTTGCTGGAAAATCCAAGTATACCTTGCTAACCAAATGTAATATTTTAGAATGCTTGGAATTACTCTCAATGTACTAGGATGATATTTCACCCAAACATTTTTCTAATCACCTAAAACCAATGTACCATAGTCTATGTTTCCAAATTCTGGACTATGCAAAAGTGTTGCTATTCTGCTCCAACACATCAAAACATAGGGCATTCAAAAAATAAATGTTGCTGTGTTTCAATGAAACCATTACAAGTATCCCTAGGACAGAATCTTTCAGAGATTTGCTTATGTTTATGTGAATTTCTCATGTTCAGCCTACCATAGCATGATAACCATGTTGTTTCCCACAGATATTCTGGCAATCTGGGTTCAGTTAATACTTTGAGGATGGATTCTGAATTATCTGTAGACCCCTGTGGAAAAATTAGAGGTTCCCAAAACTTACTCTCAATAATGTGGTTATAAAACTGTTTTTTTTGGAAAAAGCGTAACTGTTTCTCTAGTAACATGCCATTATAAATTTTTTTTGAAAACCATCACCATATGGCTGGAAATATATTCCTTCTTCCATATTGTATGAACATTTTAGTTTCCATTTTCCCATAGACTAATTAAGCACTGTAACTCGTTATATATCCAGAAGTGCCAATTTTTTTATATGAATACCAAGAATTGGTTTAACATTATGAAAAATAAAATTTGTAAATTAGAAAACTACTGGGTTTACCATGGCTAAACCACCACTGACCACCGGGAGGTATGTAAAATTCCGTTTTATGGGGTTAAGCATAGAGCCCCATAAGGCCTGGAAAAAAGGCTATATAACTGAGTCTCCAAGTCCTGAGGAATAGGGAAAACCACACTGAGATACAAAAATAAAGGCAGCAATAGAGTCTTGATTACAATTACCTGCTTTTTTTTGGAAATCTGCATGCTTTCCATTTAGCCATAAATGCAAAACCCTCATTCATTTTTAAGTTCCAGTTTATCGTACCAGTATCTGACTGGCCCAAGAAAATACCTAAGATTTTCAAATGTCCTTCTATTATGGGAATACATGCTGTTTCATTTTGTTTTTGCAAATCATTCCCTAGCTGCAATGCCTTACTTTTTTGAATATTTATTTTAGCATTAGAAATGGCTGAAAATCCTGAAAAATACTAAGTAATGCATCCCCAGATTGTTTATTTGCTAAGAAGATGCATATATCATCCGCATAGGCCAAGGTCTCAGACTGGACAGTTATCCCCCCCAATAGCAGTAGAAACATCCTGTAAAGGAATATGTACAGTAGTACCAACACTTTTTTGTGTATTCAAGGTAGATCCAGAGATTAAGGAAAAAGTCTACACAATTTCAATAGCTCGCCCACCTAAGACCTGATCTGCTATTAAAAACACAAATGTCATCCGCGTTAGCCAAAGCACTAGGAAAAACCAGGTCTTCTTTGTCAGAAATATGTCTAAGGGAAGCATCAGTTTTTAGTCTCCCGAGAAGAGGGTCTATAGAGAAAATGTACAAAAGGGGACTTAAGGGACAACCCTGATGCACCCCTCTTTTTATTCGAATATAAGATCCCTTTAACCCATTTACTAGCAGAGTCATGGAGGCATACCAGTACAGATTTCCAATACAGGAGACAAACTCAATTGGCACCCCATATCTCTCCAAAACTGCAAATAAATAGCTGTGCGGAACTCGATCAAAGGCCTTTGATTAGTCTAAACTAAGTACATATCCTTGTGTGCTAAACCCATCAAAAACTTCCCGTAAAATTTTTAAATTGGTAATCATAGAATGGTCTGGAATAGCACATGTTTGGGTATGAAAAATTAATTTCTTGGCAATATTAGAAAGTCAAACTGAAATAAGTTTACATAATATTTTCCAGTCAGAATTTAGACGACTAATAGGATGCCAATTGTCCAAATGTTCCCTATCATTTTTTTGTTTAAATAGGAAAATTAAACTACTATCCGCTAATGCAACAGGTACTGGCAATATTCCTTGGACAATGACATTAAAGACAGCTGTTAGGTAAGGTAACAATACAGATTTAGCTTTTTTATAGAACTCATTCAGAATTCCATCAGGACCAGGGGTCACAGTATTTTTCAAATGGCTAATAACCAAATCAACCTCAGCACTGGTGATAGGCCAATTTAAATCACCAACACTGTCAGGGGATAATAAAGGAACATTCAAAGAATCAAAAAAATGATTCCAAGCTTGTGGCTCAAATTCCTGTCCATACAAATTCTGGGTATGGCAAGACACTTCTTTTACAATATTTTGGTTATCAGAAATCCGGAAGCCAGTATGAGAAATTAATGAGGGCATATATTCGGACTGAACCTGTTGGTTACTACTGTCAAAAGGGTTAACCACTTTGGCCACCCCTTTTATCTCATATTTTTGTTTCAGAAAAAGAGAAGTGGATCTATTGAACTGATATGTACACATTTCTGCTTTCAATTGCCAAATCTAAGCAGAATAATCTAACTGAAATTCAGTTTGCCAAGATAGTAATTTTTGTAACTTACGACGGCAATCGAGGTATTTAAGATACCTACTAGAAGAATAGGCTTTAGAAAACCTTTGGCGGAATTTTCTAATTTAGTATCCTGCCACTAAAAGGCCAGATTATCATATAATTCAAAAACTGAAAGTTTGTCTTGAAGAAGTCTGTACAAGTCTTGCCAACCATGTTCCTCCTCTAAAACAGAGATATTAATTTTCCAAAAATAATTGGAGACCGGTTTATTATTAGGACGACCTAAAGATAAAACCAATAAACAATGGTCAGAGTATTCACAAGGGAGAACTGAATACTGTACACCCAGCAACCAGCTAGAAATAAAAAAAATAATCTAGCCTCGTGGTAAATCTACCATGATGAAATGTGTGTGCAAGAGGCTGTGGACCAAAAGAAGCCCCATCATGAAGATTAGCTATAACATATAAGGAGTTAAGAACATTTGAATCAGAATACAATTTTTGTGTTACCCCAGTTTTATCTGAAAGAGCAAAAATACAATTAAAGTCCACCCAAAAAATTATTGATTTTGATGAATGAAGAAAAGGTTGAATAGTTTTAAAAGTAGCTATTCTCTGTGATTTAAGTTGGGGGCTATAAATTTTGATCAATCTCCACTCTTATTGTTGAATAATTACATCCAAAATAAAAACACAACCCTGAATTAGGTCAAGAAGTCTAATGATCTGTACTTCTAAGTTCTTAATAAGAATCCCCACTCCGGCACACACTTCTTCTGACAAAGACCAGAAAGATAAGCCACCCCTCCAATCACGAGATGCCTGACTACTCTCCCGAAGGGAGTGAAGCCTGGTATCTGGCACAAAAATAATATTTAGTGATACAGAGGCAAGGAAAGAAAAAATAGCCCATCTCCTTTCAGGATTTTTAAGGCTGTTGGCATTTAAATTGCTAAATGACAAAACATCCCCCATTTAGGCCAACAAAAATCTCAGGACTTCTTTTTACCTCTCCCTTTTTCCAGAGATTTCATTTTACACCTCTTTTTCCTAATGGTCTTAGTATCTCCAGAAAGCTGATCAGTGTCTGTCAACATATCTACCTGAGAAGAGGCAACAGATAAGCATCAGACTCCTCCCCAGTCTCAGTGGCCTGTTTACGTTTATGTAACACAGCAAATCTGTTTTTTGAAATAAAATCAGAGGACTGAGGATCAGAGGAAGAAGGAACTCCTTTAAAAGTGGAGCTTCTCATCTGTCTCCGGGTACCCACCAGCACCCAGTCAGAATCCTCAGAAGGGGGCATAACCTCTTTTGGATCACAAACATTGGAGGAAGTACTGGGCATATTAGTTATGTCAGACTGCAACACAGGGACAGCAGATATCTTGGGCTCAGATAGGCTTACCATACTTTCCTCAGCTGGTGTAGCATCAGAAAAAGGTAGAGCCTCACCTGAGGTCTCCTGAGACAGAGAAGGGGTTAAATTTTGCAAAGTGGAACGTAAAGGGGGAAGGGAATGTTCAGGCACAAAAGGCCGAAATTGAGGCCTAGCCTGAGCAGTCCATTGGGCCTTAGAAACAGTCTCATCCTGACTTTCTGTCAGTATTTCAGGGTTATTATGGGAGGCCCAAGGACACTCTCTATATGAATGGGAGGCTTCTTCACAAAGATTACAATGTGCTGGGTGAGAACAATTAATACTAATATTTCCTGAACCTAGGCAAGAGGAACATTTGAGCCTATCACAGGCATTACTTAAATGCGTGTGGACCCCACACCTAAACATGATTTAGGCTGTCCTGGATAAAAAACGAAACCCCTATCTCTACCCGAATAAAAACAACTAGGTAAATGCTGAATAACACCATTCACTACGATAACTTCACCTGTAATTTCCATCCACCTGTCCAAAAGAGCTCGGAATCAATAATAGGATCAGGTAAGCCCAACACAGTACATTTAGAAGACAACCATCTCACAATATCATCAGTTGCCACTCCTTCATTTTTAAATAGAACTGTAATGGTTTTTATAGTAGGTTTTGTAAGGGGAACAGCAAAAAAAGGTGGCCATAAAGGAGTATGCCTGACTGCCTGATACCTATGCCGGAATGTGTCTAAAACCACTGATATTTTAAAACTTATAATCAAAATAGTTATCCCCTGAGGTATGAATAAGGGTATAAATTTCAGAGGGTGCAAACTGTAAACTGGCTTTGATTAAGGTTTTCCCAACATATAAGTGATCAGGAAATACTTCCAGCCCACCCCTAATATCTAAGCCATACAGCATTTCACCATTTGGCTTGTTCAGGAGGAGAATGAAAAAGTCCAGCAAATGATTTAGATTTCTGTTTACTATTAGGTTGTTCAGGAGCTCTAAGAGTTTGGACTTGAGGACCTGTAGATGAAGATATTTTAGTCCGAGGAAAAAAAACACCAGAGGAAGATTTAGGGGCTCCACATTCCACAGAGTCAAGAGCTTTATCATCTCCCGCCCCAGCTTGAGTATCAGGGACATCGTTCAACTGCAACAAATCTGGTGAGTTTGTTTGTACAGAAGAGGAAAAAGGCCCTTCTTGCAAAGGAACCCCCACAGTAGGAGTCTGTTCAGTAGGAAATGACCCCTTCAGTTCCTGTGTTTGAATCTCACCAACACGCCATTCAGGGTTCTGAGTGAGATGCAAGCCTGATGGCAACTCAAGAGGGTCCAAAATATCTAATAAGTCTTCCTGAGGTGCAGGGCTAGGCCCTATAGGAGAGGCCTATGAATTATCCAGGGGAGACTTTTCACACCCCGCTCCTCGCAGCGCTTCTGCAATGGTTAACCCCATAGCAGAAACATTTTCATCAAAAGTAACCCCAGGTGAAATAACAGTAGAAGCCAGCATCAATCCATGCCCCCGTAAATCCCACTGTCGAGACTCAGTTAGTGTGGATTCAGCTAACTCAGATACATGATTAGACAAAACAGTACCTTTTGAAGTGGAAGCAGGCGAGCAGGCAGATGAGGAGCTCGCAAACAGCTGCGCCGTGAGACAAGGACCCTGCACCCGGTCTGCAGTCTACAGGTGTACTTCGTCAGCTAGCTGAGTCCCAAACAAAACCTCCGTACCAAAACTGGGGGAGCACACATGAGACTCTAGGCTCTCACTCTTCAGCGAAACACAACTGCCAGTCTCTAAAGCACCATGAAATGCTGCCACAGAAAGACCTTGGGAGCCGCCAACAGCTGATTCTACAGTCTGACTCTTCGCTCGCAGCTGAGCTCTGTCAGACAACGTTACTCCCACACTGACAGGACTCCTAGCCGCTGGAGCCAGCGATGTATCAAAGGAGTTTCCAGGAGTTTTCACAAGCAGATCTACCTGAACGCCAGGTACAGTATCAGAGTTACTCTCCGTACATCCAGAAACGTGCGTAATAGCCACGGCTTTCGTAGCTGAGTGAGGAACAGATTCAGGACCCGAAACCAAGATTCCACTTTCCAAGTTGGTCTCACACTGAGGAGAGATAGGGAAGGAGACCGACTCCCCTACCTCCAGCACGTCTGCACCATCCAGCACCGGACTCCAAGTGGCCATTGCAGAGAAACTGCCTAGCCCCCTACCAACAGAGTAGGGGAATTTCCCTGGTACCCTGGCCAAATTCCCCCCATTCACTAAAAATACCACCAATAGCTTAATTTGGTTCAAGGTCAGTTGGCATTTATCTGTATCCCTCTCCCCCGGATCGTGCTTAAAAATAGGCAGAATTTGCCTAGTGCACTTACCCGGTCAACAAAAACTAAATAAATAAATAAACAAAACATGCCCTATATGTCTGGTCCTTGAAGCTACACAACTGTGACTTTCTACAGGAGCCCCCAGAATTAGTAATAATCAGTCATAGCCTGAAAGAAGGAGGATATCATGTATAACTTTCTTCATGCAGGACATCATTCATAACATTCTTTATGGCCCTACAGGCCCTACATGAAGCAAAATATCATCAATAGTTTTACACAAGGCCCTGAAATGAAGCCTAACTCTTCAAACCATAAACGTAATTTATAGTTTTGCCATTCATGTCTTTTAAATGAATAATCACACAGCAAATAATATTTACAAACAAAAAGTACCAGGGAATCCTCCTGGTACACTAAATATATTGAGCACTCAAACTACAGATAACCACTCCATCTCACTTTTCTTTTTCAACCTGCAAAGATTTTTTTTTTTATGATTTTGTAACAGCTAACTCTCACAAAATCTAATCTTTAACCTTATAAAATAATACGATGGTTTCATGAAACTCCAAACATTTTGTAAATAACTCACAACCAGAGAAAGTTAAGAAAAAAATAATTGGAGAGAATTATCCTTGGACCAAACCCTATCAAACTTGAAAGTTTCAGATTTCAAATCCCAACCATTTTTATGATATTGAGCAATAACAGCTCTTAATTTTGGTGAATCTGTGCATTTTAAACCTTATCCAATGTTTCACCCATTTATCCGATCATTATAAAATGTTGAGGATCCAGAAATCCTGCCACTGATATTGGTCTCCCCATGTTTGCACTGTTTACACTTTTCTGGAAATTTGGAAATGTCCTTGTGAGTGAGTGCCCCATATTCTGCTGCAGATCTAGCCACTGACCCAGCACACACCAAATTTCTGGTGAATCAGGAGAAAGATAGTGGAGTTATTAAGGTGCAAAATTGGGCTTCACATTAAACTGCCTACTAACTCTCACAAAACCTTAAATATTACAGGGTTTTAAATAATTGATTAGCAGTTTTTTTCTTGGGACAATACTAATTGTACAGAAAGTATTTATATAGGTTTTCTAGAAGTGTTATGTTTGTTAAACACATTGAGGCAAGTGCTATGCATTTTCACAATGTTTTAACACTTTTATGAGCAAAACGCTAATCAATTTTTAGAGTTAAAGAAAACCCTGTATTATCTCACAAAATCAGTTTCAAATGACAGAACCCTGTAAAACTGACTTTGTAATGTGCTTATCCCTATAATTCTCATGAAAACAAAAACTATTTTCTATTAACTCGAAAAATACATTTCCAAAAATAAAAAAAAACTAAATAGCAAAGAATCATCCTTGACCAAACTCTATCAGAAATGAAAGTTTCAGATTTAAAATCTCAACTGTTTTTGAGCTACTGATGAGCTAAAAAAGTCTTCATTTTGATATATTTTTGCATTTTTAATCTAGGACTTTTTACCCACTAAACTGATCATTATGGAAATTACTGGATTTGGAGGGCATGGTACCAACTCTTTGTATGCCAAACGTCCGGCGAATCGGTCAAATGACAACCAAATTATTAAGGTCTCTTCAGGACTACAGATGGCATAAAATGTTTTTTAAGCAGTCCACCAGCTTAGTGCTCCTCATCTTTCAGATTACTTCAACATTCCAAACGAGGAAATATACTCTATGATGCCATAAATCAACATTTTCTACTTCACAAATACTGAAATGAGATGGGAAGGCTACCTTTTCCTATCAGGTGCCTGCCTTGTAGAACTCTCTTCACCCTTCCCCAAGAAAACATGACTCCATTAAGACACAGTATCAAAAAAAACTATGCAACAAATGCAACTGTTTTTAAACAATGTTGGCATATGCTTAAATCATAGATTTTATGTATGCTCTAAACTGTGCTCTTGTACTTTATTTTATCCATTTTATTTAGTTTTATTTATTTATTTTTTGCACCATTTGACGCCTGGACATTCTTGCGAAAGAGCCTTTCAAGGCTCAATGAACCTATTCTGTTAGCAATGTTTACTAAATAAACACCTTTGTGGGCCACACGTAAAGTCCTATAGGGTCAGAAATACACATGCTGGATGTATGCAGAGTGTTCTTCACAGAAAAGCTAGCCAGAGCAGAGAATGTGGGAGTGCTCAGCAAGGTGAAGGGACCCACAAATTGGTATACTGGTACGTGGTGGTCCAGCCTGACAAAGCTGAAATAGTCTGTCAGATATAAGAAGTTCATTATTTCCTCACTGGAGCAGAGCAGATGCTGGGGATGCAAGGAGATGCCACTATAATCTCCATGACTGATGCCAATGCAGAATTTTGTCTGATACATCTGTCAGAGGAACCAGATAAGCTGGCCACCTTTATTATGCCCTTTGGCATCTCTTCCCCTACTGAACACTTCAACTGCAGAATATGTCAGTTCCTTTATGGCTTTAATGTGGTAGTGGGCCACACAGATGATATTCTCATATTTAGTCATGCTAGACGACGGCATGACCCGAGAGTCTATGCAGATGAAAATGGTCCAGAGAGCAGGAATCACACTAATGCAAAGAAATATAAATTAAGGAAAACCATGGTTTGGTTTCTGAAGTAGTTTATCTTGGACAAAAGAATACAACCTCACCTAGAGAAGCTGGTACCATGCAGAAGACATTCCCACACATGTATTAACAGTTTGAGGTTTTCTAAGAAAGGTCACCCAACTGTGAAAATTCATACCACCCCAGTGGCAAAAACAAAAACCTTATGAGAACTTTTGTTACATTTTGACAACAGGTCGCAAAGTTTTGCCAACATGGCTTGCCACCAAGAAATTAGGGTCTGAATACTCAAACTCTTTAGGCATGACCAGCTACACAACATGCCAACAAACACAGTCCAACAGAACTGCTGAGATGGACTGAAAACAGAGAACACCAGTATCTATTCTACCATATCTTTATCTTCACTTCCAGACCAAGGGAAATTGCATGGCAACAAGCAGTCTTCAAGTTCCAAATGCAACAAGCCTACAACTCAAGGCACAGAGCTTCTTTGCCACAGCTTCATCCTGGAGCACAAGTGTGGATTTCAGACATGAAGATTTCAGCACAAAGCAGCTGTCTCCTCATATTTCTCTCCTGCATAGTCTGGAAAGACTGTTAAGCTGCAACAGCTGCCACTTTGTTAATCTTCACTCTGGAGAGGGTGAAGGACCAGGATTAGAAGACAATGATTAGCCACTACCTCTGGGAAATCAACCAGATGATCCACCAGAAGAGGTGCAACCAGTATTACCAGCAATTACATTACCATCAAAATGATCATAGCTGTGGTTGACAAGAGAAAGACCAGTCACAGAACCAGCATCCATCAGAGGCAATGTTGCAGTCAGATCAGAATGCATGTCAGTCCAACCACAAATACTGGACCTATAAATAAAAATGACTGAATGTTTTAAAATCATTTCAATGCAAGTGAACTGGAAGTAGAATAATCCTACCACTTAGAAGCATTAACGCAGTCTTCACTGATCTTCACTGATAGCCATGTTATCCAATTAAGAGACAGGTTACACCAGTTTAAACCAGTTTAAAAGTTAAAAATATAATGTTAAACTAGTTAAGCACATGTACTTGTAAACTACTTGAATGCACACTAGTGCTACATATCTACCTACTGTAGTAAGAGGAGGTGTGGTGATGGCTGTGCTGTAAGCATGCCAGCCCATCAAGAGTGTCTACCCAGATAAACTTCCTATAAGTAAAGTGAGTTGCCATCTTACATTCAACCTGGATGCCTTATGATCTTTTAGCAGCACACACAACATTCAGTAGTTTGAATTTAAAGTGAATAATTAACAATGATATTAGAATTACTTTCCAGTAAGACAAATGACTATGGAATAACTACACATATAAACCTTTTTCCATGTTACTATGGTGCTCTTATTTGCAAGATCAATACTGAATATGCTAAACATAAGGAAAATATACTTTCACAAATTTCATGAAGCAAGACCTGTAGTAAACAACATTGTTCACATTGCTTAAATGCAGTTGGTTTCTTTGAAATGATATATTTGTATCTTAAAGCAACAGTACTAGATAACCAGGAAGTGATTTTCAAAAATGCTACGTTTTGGCTGCACCTGTGCAGCCATAATGTTGGTTTCCATATTTGCAAAAGTTAATTTCCAGCAATCTGTATTTTGATAGGTATTTAAATAATGAGAGCTACTTTAATAATTTTTACCATTGTTGCAGATCCACAGTAAATATCACTGGTGCTTTATTTACAGCCGCACTCCCCTTTCACATCTCAGCATGTCCTTTTTTTACTTCAGTGTAACCCTGTGCTGCATGTTTCTGCCCTCCCATTGCGTTATAATGTAGCCGCTTACCTTGACCGCATACCAAAACCAGAAGTGGAGGTATGTTCACAGTGGTGTGGCAGCAAGCAAACAAACACAGTAGGATCTTCAAAAGTATAATTTTAGGTGAAAATTACATTTTCTATAAAAACCAAACACAGATCACTACTAATCGGGAGGTGGGCAAGTATACTAAACAACAAAAAAAAAGATGGATTTAACAAGTACTGTGGCTGTAATATCGTTGACATTATGTTACTAACAAAGCTCATAACTTTTATGTTTGAGATGGAATACAAGCATAGGGAAGAACAATCATGTTTATACACTGAATATGCTGAACATAAGGAAAAAAACAGGTTACTCACCTGTAACAGTAGTTCTAGGAGTGGTATGTGATGTTCATCCACACTTATAGGCAGTCTCCTTCCCGCTTAAGTTGATGCCGGAAAGTATTCAAGCTGGATCCTCCCACCCACCCGGGTGGCATCTCCCTCAGCTCTGCCCCATGATGCCAGATCTTGCCCAGTAGAAGCAGTTGAGTGTGCCAAAGCCAGGGGAAGTCAGGTGGCTTCATGTGGATGAACATCCTATACTATTCCTAGAACTACTGTTACAGGTGAGTAGCCTGTTTTACTAGGGACATGGATATGATGTTCTATCCACACTTATAGACAGACTCCTAGCAGTTCTCCAGGAGGATGGAGGCAGGGTGCACACCCCCTATTTAGCAGACAAAGACTGGATAACAGAGGCCCCAAAACCAGCATCCCAGCATGACTCTAGGTCAATGTGGTAAAGGTTAAATGGAGGTGTGTGCTGACCTCCAGGTAGCAGCCCTGCAGATTTCCTGGATAGGGACGTCCCTGGAAGCAGCCACCAATGCAGTGTTATGGTGGGTGGAATGAGCCCTTAGCCCTCCTGGAGGCTCCCTACCTGCCAGCCTATAGTAAAGATCAATGCAGGATGTGATCCTCCTGCCAATCATCCACTTGGCTGCAGGTCTGCCAGGTGTGGCTTCAGCAAAGGTGACAAACAGCTGGTGAACCTCTCCCTGAACTCCAGCCGTGTGCTCTTTATAAGAAGCGAGCGCTCACCTCAGGTTCAGAGTATGGAGCCTGTGCTCGGTCTCCAAAGTGTGAATGGTGAGGTACACCAGGAGATTTATCACCTGGTTAAAGTAAAACTCTGATACAACCTTCAGGAGGAACTTTGGGTTGGAGTGCAGGATGACCTTGTCCTTGTGGAAGATCAGGTAAGGAGACTCCACTGAAAGTGCCTGAGCTCACTGATCCTGCTGGCTAACATGACAGACACCAAGAAGGTGGTCTTCTATGACAGGTGAGACATATCACACCTGTGCATTGGTTCGAATGGCTTGCATATGAGCTTTGCCAAAACCAGCAGCAAGTCCCATGGTGGTGGGGGTTCACACACCGGAGGGGAAATGTGGTCAAGGCCCTTGAAGAAGCACCAGACCACCTTCTCCAGTGCCACTGACTCCTGACCGATCTGCACCCAGTAAGCATAAATGGCTGCCAGGTGCACCTCAAGGATCATTGACTGAAGACCTGACTAAGAGAGGGACCAAAGATAATCAAGAAAGCTAGCCACTGGACAGGACAAAGGGTCCAACCCCCTGCCCTGAAACCAAATGGAAAATCTCTTCCATTTGAAAGCATAGCACTTCCTAGTCGACTCCTTCTGACATGCCTCAACAATAGTACAGACAGCTTCGGAGAGACACAAAGCTTGGAGCTCTAGCTGCTCAGGAACCAGGCTGTCAGATGCAGGGATTGAAGGTCCGGGCAGAGGACCTTCCCCTGATTGATGGAAAGCAGGTCTAGGCATAAGGGAAGATGCCTTGGTAACCTGCTGCTGAGGCTGAGGAGACTGGGGTACCAGAACTGGCATGGCCAGTCCAGAGCCACAGGATCACCTGTGCCTTGTCCCTCCTGGCCTTAAGAAGCACCTTGTGAATCAAGAGAAGTGGAAGGAAGGCATAGAAGAGGCCTGGGATCCAGGACCTCTATAAAGCATCCCCCTGCAGCTTTCCATGCTGAGGGGGTCAGGCACAAAACAGCCTCAGCGCTGCATTCCCCCTTGAGGTGAACAGGTCCACCTGAGGGGTGCCCCACCGGAAGAACAGACAGTGAACCACCTCTGGGTGGGAAGACCACTCGTGAGACACCTCATCCACCTGGCTGAGGGTGTACACCAGCTGACTGGAGGCTCCTGCCACATGGAGGGCTGGGAGATCCATCTCCAGGCTATACCTGAGGGTCCAGACATGGAGAGCTTCCCTGCACAAGGGCAGGGAGTGTATTCCACCCAGTTTGTTGAGGTAGTACACAGTTATGGTGTTGTCCATCTGGACTTGGACCACCTGACCCTAAATGTGCAGTGCAAATGTAGTTAACACTAGCTGAACTGCTCGGAGCTCCAGCAGGTTGATGTGGCACCAGGACTCCTCAGGGGTCCAGAGCCTGTGGACTCTGTGTTCCCCCAGATGGGCACCCCAGCCCATGAGAGAGGCATCGGTCATCAGGATGACTGTCAGCTCTGTGCAAACAAACAGGATCCCCTCCTGCACATGTTCTGGGACTAACACCACTGGATCGTGTCTCACATCTGCTGGGTCACAGTGACCAGCTGGTCAAAATGATCCCTGCACTGAGACCACTGGCTGGCCAGCTCCACTGCAGGAAGTGCATTCTCCAGCAGGCCCTATGGACCATGCTGGTGCAGGTCACCTTGTAGCCCAGCAAGTACAGGAAAGTCCCAGGCAGGGTGCAATTGCCCAACCCGAAATGATTGGATACAGGAAGAGAGAGCCTCCACTCTGCCAGGAGTTGGGCTTTGGCTCTACAAGATTCGAGCTCTGCCCAAATGAAGCAGATCACCTGCAAGGCCACAAGTTCTGACTTGGTCTCATTAACCAGGAGGCCAAGGGAGATGCAGGTCTGGAGGGTCGGGTCCCTGGAGCAATCCACCTCCTCCCTGGAGGGACCTGTAATCAGCCAGTCATCCAGGTAGGGATAAACCAAGACCCCTTGGCACCTCAGGTAAGCTACTACCACTGTAATGCACTTGGTGAAGACCCTGGGGGCCTAGAAGAGGCAGAATGACATGGCCTGGAACTCATAGAGGACTCCCTCTGCTCAAAAGTGGAGGAAACTGTGATGAGACAGACAGATTGGGACATGAAAGAACATATCCTAAAGATCCAGGGAGCAAAACTACATGTTTCATTCTAGAGATGGTATGATCTGAAACAGAGTCACTATCCTGAAGGTGTGCAATCTGAGGAACTTGTTCAGGTCTTGCAGATCTAGAATGGGCTGCCAGCCCCCAGTCCACTCTGGCACCAGGAAGTACCTGGAGACAAACCCTGGGTGTTCTGAAACATCCGTGACAGGATCTACAACCTCCTTGTGGAGGAGCTGGGCTATATCATCTCTGAGAGCTGACAGCATGTCTGCAGAAACCAAGTCTTCCCACGGGGCATGGGCTTGGCAAGTGGGGTACTGCTCCAATTTCAGAGGCAGACCGCAACCCACCAATTCTAGAACCCACCTGTCCATGGTGACAGCGGACCAGGCAGAAAGCAAGTGGCAGAGCCAGCCCCCCATGAGAGGACCCAGGGGCGGTGTGATAGGCATCAGGAAGGCACCCCTCATCCCATTACTGGGCAGGTTTGGAGGAGGCCCTGGCTGAAGTGCCACCAGAGCCTCTCCATCCAGGCTTATGGACAACTGAGGCCAATGAGTTGGGCCAAGGTCACAAGGCCTGAGCCTTCTGACCAGCCTGGGACTGGGATGGTTTGGCCACAGGAGTAGAGGTGGACCAAAAGGGTTTTCTCTTCTGCTGCTGCTTGAAGCCCTTGGGGTTCTTCTGGGAAGATATCATGGAGTCCAAGAAGGCACTGGACTTCTCGATGCGGGTGAGGTGGCCCTCGACCCCAGGCTCAAACAGGTCGGTGCCCAAGAAAGAGACATCTGCCAGCTTGTGCTGAGTGTCCACTGGAAAGGTCGAGATACTCAGCAAAGCCCTGCAGCACATGGCCACTGAGGCCACCATGGAGTGGGCCCCAATGTCCATGGCTATCTGGAGTTGTTGTTTGGCTACAGCCCAGCCCTTGTCCCAGACCTGTCTGACTGTAGTCTGAAGGTCCACAGGCAGATGAGGAAGCACCTCATCTAAGGTGCCCAGCAGGGCATGGGAGAAGAGGGCCATGAGGAGGGCTGAGCTCACCTGGTGGAGACCAAGCAATGAGGCAGGGCAGACTTTCTTTGCAGCATGGTCCAACTTCTTGGACTCTTTATCAGGTGACTTTTCAACATCCCCGGTGTTGTCAGAGTGCCTAAACACAGAGTCAGCAACCAAACCATCAGCCAAGGGGTGCTCTATGAATCCCGAAAGGGGAACTGGTGGGCACCACGTATTTGCAGGCCTTCCGTGCAGAAGGCACAGGGCAGGAAGCTGGGCACTGCCAAAGCTCCACGGCAGAGCCACAAATGGCTTCTGACACCAGAAAATCCTCTGTCGGAGTGTCTCCCCAGTCGAGGATCTTGGTGAACAGGTAACGAGCCTGCTTCTGGATGGGATTCCATTTTCATACCCATTGACTCAGATTAAGAGGAGAAGCCCCATGAAAGAAGATAGGCCTTCATCCATTGAGAGGTCCTCCATGGACTCTATATCGACCAGACAGGAGTGCAGGGAAGACCCCTTAGACTCCGAGGAGTTGTTAAAGAGTAGTTGCCTCCCCGAGTCCCCACTGACCCTCCATGGATGGTCAGGGGTGATGGTGACCAACAGCTGATGGGGAAGCCCCTTGGCCAGTTGAGACTCCTTAGTCAGAGCACCAACCAGTGGCTGTTTAGGTGGCAGTTCCACCATGATTAGTGGAGACACCAGGGTGGCTGTGCTGGGACCGTTTTCATTGGCTCAATTGAAGGAGACTGCATTGGCCTTTTGGGCGACAGCCAGGTGACGTCCGGTATAAAAACTGGGTTCAGTTTGGACTGGCAAGAACCAACTGTTGCCACATCAAGTCCTCGTAGCATCGACACAATTTGCACCAAGTCTCTCCTCACCTGAGGAGGATAAAGATGAAGAAACAGAGATGGCGCTCCTTCCCATGGTGCCGAGAGTGGGAGTGCCAATGTCGTCAGAATCGGCTCGACCCACGGGAGGAAGACTGAGACCTCGACCACCAGGTGACTGGTGGCAGGGCTCGAAGGGAGTCAGTGAGTGCCGAGGCTCCTCCTGGTCAGGGTCAGGGACCAGAGATGGCAGGTCAGCAGACTGATACATCTCTCCAACGGTCTGTGTCAGGACCAGAGTCCTAGACAAGGAGGTGTCAGCCAATTCGGTCAACAACTGGTTGGTCGGCTTGAGAAAAATCTCAGTCAGGACCTCAACCAGCATCTCGACTGACAGGCCCGATGGGGTTAACATGGAGCCTGTGGCCAGGGCAGAGAATTCGACTGAAGTCAAATCCAGAGAAGCGTGGGAATCAGAGGCCCTCGGCCGAGAGTGCTCCCGATCCCACAATTGGCAACAAGTCCTCTCCTTCTCTTTTTTGGACTCTTTCTTGGATTTTGATTTGTGCTCAGTGGATCCCTGATGGAGGGTCAGCAGAGACTGGCACAATTATTTGAAGGAACCCATAAAAGTTGAGCACAGCTGAAGCGGCATGTAGGCTGGAGCCGAAGAGGAGTGGGATTCAACCTGGACCGCCTCCTCTTCAAAGGCTGCAAGCTGTTTGGCAGACCCCACAGCCATGGACAGCACCCAACGAGCATCCTTAGACTTGACTGACGGGTTCCATTGCACCAGACGGCCCAATTTGAAGTGAGTGAGACAGTCCTCTAGAATGTTAGGGTGAAAAGAATGACAAAGGTCGCAGGCCTGGGGATCATGATCGTGCCCCAGGCAGTAAATGCACATGGTGTGTGGATTGGTCCTGGACATCTTCTGCCCACAAGGGCACCAGTGGAACCGGGGAGCGGACTTATCACCCATCGCGGTCATGATCGAAGTTTGAGCTGAAGACAGAAACTCGAAAGAGTTTAAGTTTTAGAAGTAAATCCAAAGATTTTACTGCTACTGCCTATTCAACGTGGGAGCAATAAGGAGGGAACCTGCTTTTTCCAATGGAAAGAAAGATCTGGCATCATGGGGTAGAGCTGAGGGAGTTACCATCCGGGTGGGTGGGAGGAGCCAGCTTGAAGACTTTTCAGCATCAACTTAAAGGGAAAGGACACTGCCTATAAATGTGGATAGAACATCATATCCATGTCCCTAGAAATATACTTTCACAAATCTTATGGTGCAAGACTTGTAGTAAACAACAGTGTTCACATTGCTTAAATGCAATTTGCTTTTTGGAAATTATATAATATTTGCATCTTAATATTGCTGACATTATGTTATTAACAAAGCTCACAACTTTTATGTTTCAGATGAAATAGCAAGTATAGGGAAGACCAATCAGCTTTATACACTGAATGACATAAATATTAATTAGGAACACTGAAATGATTGATTCTGAGCCTTTGTTAGCAAATCAACGGAGTTCCCTGTGCAAACTTGATTTTAAACTGACATTAGTAAGGTTTACTAAATCATTTATTACAATAAGCAAAATCTATCAATTGCAATATGGGTGATGCAGTACAGTGCAGTGGTTTAAGGCTCTGAGCTGCAAATCTGGTGACATCCAGCAGACCAGACCTGGGTTTGAATCCCACAGCTTCCACTTGCATACTGTGTGACTCTGAGCAAGTCACTTAACTTCCCTGTGCTCCCAGGTCGCTCCTGTAAAAAAGCTTTCAGCTTAGTGGGCTACTTCTGGTTAAACAACTAAATTATTTATTTCTTTTTATTGTATGTCTGAAGAGTGCAACAGTGAATGTGGGAAAATTGCATCTTATTGAGTTGTTGAGTATGCAGAGAAATGTGCTGAACACTTGCTCCGAATCCAACTGGACTCTTTAAAGTAATACAGACACATAATGATTATTTCAGGTCTTCAGTCAGGTTCATCATTTATGTGTTGTGAATAGAAAACAGTATGCTGGATACTTCTATCAGGTCTGTACACTGAGAGCAACAGAGCATTATTTAGTATTAATGAGGACCATAGAAACAGAATTTATCAACAGATAAGGACCGTTTGGCCTACCCAGTCTACCCATTTTTTCCTACCTACAGTATCACCATAGACCCTATTTGATCTCTGGCTCTTTTTATTCCTCCCCCCATTTCTTTCCACTAAGATCCCCTTAGGCATATCTCATGCATTCGTGAACCCCATCACTGTTTTTGCCTCCACCACACTGGCTGGTAGTCTATTCCATGAACCCACCACCCCCTCTGTGAAGAAGTACTTATTCACATCTTTTCTGAACCTACCCCCCTTCAGCTTCACAGCATGTACCCTTGTTCTTGTGCATCTTTTTTTCTGAAAAATGCTTCCTCCCTGTAACTTACTGACCCCCATGAGGTATTTAAAGGTTTCTATCATACCCACCCTCTCCCTTCTCTCTTCCAGGGTGTACACATTGAGTTCCCTCAGTCTCTCTTCATAGGGCTTGTGATGCACACCCTGCATCATTTCAGTTGCTCTCCTCTGAACCGCCTCCACTCTGTCTATGGCCTTCTGGAGATGTGGGCTCCAGAACTGTGCACAGTATTCTTTTTAATTTTTTATGCCCCATGGCTCCACCAGCCTCGACATCTGATGTCCGCTGGGACTTACTGCTGGCAAGTACCTCCAGGGCTTGCCATCCCTGGCAGGGTTGGTGGGGTCCCCCAAATCTCCACCAAGAGACCGTATCCAGCGGTTGGACCTGCAAGCCCAGCTAGTCAGGTGCATGACCTATGAGGATCTGAGCACTATCCTGCTGCTGAGAGTTCTTTCCTGTTTTCTCCCCAAGAGGTGTGGTATGCAATGATACCATAATGTGTGGCTAATGCACCCACATGCTATGCACTGGCATCTGCCTACCCCTCCTGCCTGTTCCAAGTCAGTCCCTTGTACCTTTCCCCCAAGCTTACTGCTTGGGGCCGGGCATGCACCGGAAACTGCAATTCCCCCCCCCAAAGAGGACAGCAGTCCTCTGGATGCTCAATTCTCCTCCCTCCTGCCAGACCTTCAGTGCCACAAGCTCACTACCAAACTCTAGTCATTGGCATTACGAGCAGTAGCTCTACCACTGCACCGATAGGCCAGCTCTACACAGTATTCTAAGTGAAGTCTTACCAGAGATCTATACAGAGGCAGTACCACCTCCTGCCCTCTGCTGGTGCCCCTGTCTTTCTGAGCTCCAAGTGCATTATTTTGTACTTTTTCACATTAAAACCCATCTGCCATACTCATGACCATTCCTTATGTTGTCTCAGGTCTCTGGCTCTTCCTGTCCAGCCCCCATGGAGTATCTACCCTACTGCAGATTTTGGTGTCATCTACAAATAGGCAGACATTCCCCTTCCGATCCTCTGCAGTGTCACATATAACGACATTAAAGAGGACCAGCCCATCACTGATCCTTGAGGCACCCAGCTGGTCAATCTGCCCTCCTCGGAGTGAACTCTGTTTGCTACTATCCTCTGTTGCCTATCTCCTAATCAATTTCTTACCCAGTTTACCACTTTCTGATGTAGTTCTAGGCTACTCAGCTTGTTCAGTAGTCTTCAGTGTGGAACTGAGTCAAATGCCTTACTGACGTCTAGGAAGGCCACATCCACAGCTCCACCCTGATCTAATTCCTTGGTCACCCAATCAAAGAAATCTATCAGATTCATTAGGCATTACCTCCCACCCATAAATCTGTGCTGCTTCGAGTCTTGTAGCCCATTTGATTCAAGATATTCCACTATCCTGCACTTCAGCCGAAATTCCATTAACTTCCCCACCACTGATGTGAGGTTGACTGGTCTATAATTGCCAGTCTCCTCCCTGCTACTACTTTTATAAAGTAGGACTACATCTGCCCTCCTCCAGTCTTCTGGAACCACACCTGTTTTGAGTTAGCTGTTGAATAGTACTGTCAAAGGTACAGCCAATACCAGAGCTCCCTCAATACACTAGGATGTATCCATCTGGTCCCATTGCTTTGTCCACTTTCAGATTACTGAGTCCCTTTAGGACTCTGTCCTCTGGAAAAGGACTAGTGTCCACCTCTCTTCCTTCAGAGATCCTGTTACTTTTTTGTAGCACCATCCCCTTCTCTCTCCACTGTGAACACTGAGCAAAAGTATTTGTTCAGGACGCCTGTCTTTTCCTGCTCTCCCTCTGCCCATCTGCATGATCTCCCTCATCCCTTTGTAACCTTACAATCACTCCACTGGTAGTCTTTTTGTCACATACAAGGAACTATACTAGGAAGGTTTAGATCATCATGTAACCCCTCACTGGCCACTTGTTTAACTAGTAAGCACACATCCCATACTTTTTCTGTTTAAGGGAAAAGAAAGGGGTGAGGGTACAAAGCAATATAAACAAAAAGTGTGTAAAAGACATAAACAGACCTTTACCAAACCCAGGTCCCGAGGAGAGAACTTTTGTTAAGGGCTATGCTAGGTTTGCACTTCTGAAGGGGTACCCAGTAAATCTACACAGGAAGCAGTAACTAGATTGTCCATACCAGGTTGGGATTCCAGAGTGTGGCTTTATTCCAAAACAGTTGGTACACAAAAGCAAATATGGACTCAGAAGGGTTTACACTTCATGGCACAAGGCAATGCAGAATGCAACATCTGTAGAAAACAGAAACTCGAACTTCCCATATAGCATAGGATTAGGCATTTGGAAATGTGGCACTGGCCACAATGGAACACATAATTTCTTCTTCTAGAGGCACTAAGCTACAACCTAGAACACATTCCTATATGGCATAGGCTTTAAAGTAGGAAATGTGGCATCCTGCCACGATGGGGCACACCGATGTTCACGACTAGGAAAACCCACATCAAAGGGTAAACTTCATCTTCAGGCATTGGCCAAATGGCCTGAGAAAACAGGCGCCTTTACAGAATCCAATGTGCTGAACTGGTCACTCCAGATGGGGGGTTGCCCACATTTTGCTTTTCGTCCACACCCAGCCATTCTTTCAGAGTTGCACCTCAATGGATAATAAACAACAGAACAATGCTTATTCAGAATGTTTGGCACATTCAGCAATAGGAAACACTACAAAGGAGTACTGGCAACTGCTGATCAATCTGTTTGCTAACTTTCTCATAGAATACCAAATTGTTAGTAAGGCATGATCTATTGGGCCTGAAACCATGTTGTGTTATGTCATTTTGATTACTATTGGTAAGTATCAGTTGCAATTTACTCTTAATTTACTTATTAATAATTTGCTATTAATCTTAATGTGCATACCTAAAAAAATTCTTGTCCCTTTTTGTTACCACTTGGGCTATTGTCTCTTCAGTATGAGACTTCACTCTCCTTACCACTTTCTCTGCTTCTGTCTGTTGCTCCTGATATATCTCCTTATCCTCCTCCCTCCGTGTTTCCTTATATCTTCTGAATGTCACCTTTTCAGCTACCTCTTTTGAGAACCACAATGGTCTCTTTTTCCTCTTACATGTGTGATGCAAATGTTTGTTGTCTTCACTCTGCCCCCTTTTAGTGTCACCCACAGTTCCTCCACCCCACCTAGTTCTTCCCCCATGCAAGTTCTCCATGACGCATTCACCCATCTTTATACAATCTGCCTTCCTGAAGTCCAGGACCTCGATTTTGTGTGGTTCAATTCTGCAGTTATCCTTATAAATGAACTACACTGTAAGGTGATCTCTGGTCCCGAGGTGTTCTCCCACCTTAAGATCTGCAACACTCTCCCTGTAAGTAAGTACTAGATGCAGTACTGCCCCATCACATGTGGGCTACATGACTAACTGCCTGAAGAATGCCCCTTGCAGTGAATCCATGATGACCCTGCTTCTAAATGAAGCCACAACTGGGATGCTCCAATCTACATCTGGGAGATGGAAATCCCCCACCACCAGCAAATCTCTCTTTTCTGCCATCTTGCCAGTGGCTTTTACTAATACCTTATCAATCTCTCCCCCTGTGCTGAAAGTCTATAGATCACACTGTTATGAATAGTGGCTCTGTTCCCCTTTTCCAGGCTGGCATATGGTACCTCTGCCTCCTCTGTATTCTCTGTTTCTCTGTTGCTTTTATGCTTTCCTTCACATAAAGCACCACACTCCCTCCTTTCCTTCCAATCCTATCCTTCCTGAACAGAGTGTAGCCTAGTATGGCCATGTCCCAGTCAAGGTTCTCAGTGCAACATGACTCAGTAATGGCCAATATATCTAGGTTGGCCTCTGTCATTATGGCCTCTAGGTCTGGAATCTCATTTCCTAGACTTCTAGCAGTCACACACATGGCCTTTCAGATTTTGTGAGTACTCTGCTTGTTACCTCCTTTTCCTTTTTGCCCCCAAACCTTCCCCGCTGTCTTTTTAATTTTACTGTTCCCCCCTCTCTTTTTAATTTTACTGTTCCACTCCCTCTTTTTTACTATCACTCTGATTCCTTTATTAATTTGCAACCTGGGAGGTTTCTTTCACCTCAGAAACTCCTCACTCTCCACTTCAACCAGTGGGGTGTGGCACTTTCTGCCTCTCCTACTCCTTCCACCACATCCATTGGCTAGATAAAATGCATACTGAAGTAACATTTAAACTGTTCACTGAGGACTGTGGTTCCTCTCTTGGATGGGTGCAGGCCATCTCCCCTGTATAGGCCTCATCCTGCCAGATGGGTCCACAGTCCCCAATGTAGCTAAACCCCTCCTTTTTGCACTATTCCTTCAGCCATGAGTTGAAGGTTCTGGTGCAGAGAACTCTCTCCTTTCCCCTGTTTTAGACAGGCAGCACCTCATCAAAAGCTGTTGAGCATGCCATTTGTCTAAGAGCACTCCCCAGTTCCCTAAAAGCTCCCTGCACTATTATGGCCCTGTCCCTAGCCATGCCAATTGTCCCCAGGTGGACAATGACATCCAACACCCCATTCCTTCTTGCTGCCCTAGCAATCCTTTAGATACATTTACCATCCCTCCGGGCCATGGCACCAGGTAGGCATTTGAATGCCCTCTCCACCCCAATACCTATTCAAAAATGTATCCCCTTGACTATTAAATCCACTACCAGAAGCTGCTTCCTCACCCTCTGGGGTTCTCTCCCACCATCCTTGGAGTTTCCACTATGAAGGGACTTCTCATCCTTCTTGGCCACTACCATGGGTGCCTCCTCCTGGCATTCCTGCCCCACCAGTGTGATGTAGGAATTTTATAATGGCATTGATTGAGGAATGGGCTTCCCATCCACCCCCATTTTTTCAAAGGACACCACCCCACCCTTCTTGAGCCTGCCATAGTCCAGCCGCTCCTTCTCAGTGGCATTCTCTGAGGTAATTGGGTCTAACATGGTGTCATACTTTGTACTGTCCTATCCCTTTTCTCCTGTCCTATTCCCCTAACCCCTTTGACTTATCCCAGTGTCTATCCCCATTACCAGCCATCTCATTCACTCTTTGAGACAGTGAGTGAAATCTCTTCCATAAGGGAACCTCTATGAATATTCGCCCTTCCGTTTCATCTCTAACAGTCCACTTTTCCTCCCTACTAGTTACCATTGCCCCTCCTTGAACTACCAGCCCTCTGACATAGTATAACCATAGAGCTTGAGTAATCCTATTTGACCTCTTCCACTGCCTACTGACCTCTCTTCCTTGAGCAACACCCATCTGTTTTCCTCTCCCCTGCTCAATTTCTTGTATACTTCATGCTATCCTCCCCAGCACCCATCTGAGCTGTTTTACGTGTGCCATTAATTGCTCATTAATTACCATTAATTGTTTCTGGTTCCTGCACACTGGATATCCCCATTTTACCTAGACTGTCCCCGTGAATACAGAATACTGCAGCCCCATATCCACTACAGTACATCACCCTATTCCCATTATCCTGATGTCTATAAATGCTCCTATTTCCCCAAATCTTCATTACCCATGGGCCAGACATTCTAGTTGATTCCCCTTTTGTTAGCTGTTATGCCCTTTATACAGCTACTCTATAAAGGGTGCTGCTTCTATACTAAATTGTGGCCTACCCTTTACCTACCACCTGTCCCTTCTCTAACCTTACCCTTGATAACAAAAATGACTGTCCTTAAATATTTTAAATACACCCTAACAACTATTCAACAACACTTCAAGGGCCCAGTATTCAAAACATAGCCCCAAGGCAACATTAGCACTGACCGGCATGCATAAATAGCCCAGAACCATTTGCACACTATATTCAAAGTAATAGCCCAGGGGCTAAATCAGTTGACTATAGTGTGCAAATGAATGTGTTCAAATGGGGCTGATAGTGCAGTGCAAAAACAGCCTGGCAAATAAGACAGCTCTGAATATAACAACCGTGTGGTGCAAACTGCAACAGCAGCCCAGTGCACACAGAAGTGCAGTAAGGCAGAGGTGCAGTAGGTGGACAATGTGGGTGCTAGTAAAGAAGTGGTGCACAACAACTGCAAACAACATTGCAAGCTAAATATTGCAGAATCATGCTATGGTTCTGATAGGTTTGCCTGGGATAAACTCGATAGCCCAGTGCTAACATGTTTGCCCAGTGCAACCCACATTTGTCTGGCATAAAATGTTGTATTATTCAAAGCTCCTATGCAAATGAGCTTACTTAGGGAATCCGAGGGCAAACAGCCACATTTGCATCTCATTACAGCCTGCTTTGCATGTATTAAAATATAGACTGCCCGGCACTATTTCATGGTGTACACAGTTCCACCAGTATGTTAGACTGGAACTAAAGGTCGGTGGCTGCAAGCTGGGTTTGCACACAGCACCACCTGTATCTCAGCCTGATACAACAGGATAGTAGCTGAAAGCTGGGGTTTGGACACAGCAGCACAGACTATTGTAGCCCAGGGGACTAGCACCACAGGAACAGGTGGTTGTGCTGCATGTCATAGACATATTGTTATTTCTGCTACAGTGTGTATCAGACAGTACAGAACCATAGTAGCCGGTATTGTGAGTTACACAGCTATGCCTACTGTATGGTGCGTCAGGCGACAATGACTGCTGCTACCGCACAGTGACATGCACAGATGACAGGTGTGTTCTGACAGTGGACACCAAAGTCATACTGTCATGTGACCCTCATACTCTGTGCCAGTGGAATGGGATTCCCACACTAACATACACATGGCTGACAGTGTGTGATAGGGAGCCTGGACAGGTGTGTGGTATGTGTCCGGGGGGGCAGACAAATACCATCATACAGGCACACTGATGTGAGGGGCATTCCTGTCACTGGCACATGTGTACTGTGTGGATGGCCCCAGCTGTGTGGCAGCACCTACTATGTGGTGCAGCCTGGCCACCTGTACACCCTCCCCCCTCAATACCTTCCATTCCCACAGTGATGCACATGTGTGCTGGATTGTGGTGGGGTACCTCTATAGGGGACTGGACATGTTTGCTGCATGAACATACTGACAAGGTGTCCACTGGGTGCTGGGGATCCCACAAATGCCTGGCAGGGTTGGAACCGGTGCCAGATGACAACGATGGGGCGGTGCCATCTGTGTGCAGCAAGTCTCTTACATGCCATATGGAGTGGCTAAAGCTGGCGGTCTGCCCTTTCTGTCTCCTCACTGGCTGCAGTCATCAGGTGCACCATGATGCTGTTATTGCTTACAGCCATGTTACCTGTTGCTGCTGTGCCCACGCCCCTTAGCCTTCTTAAGATTACCTTTTTCTGTGCAGTAATTTGCGCCAGGCAAAGTGTCACACAAACACACTTTGTGTGGCACTAATGCACTGTATATAGCTTAGAAAATGGGTAAAGTGTCTTCACGTCCCTCATTGGCTGAAAGAGGCAACCTGCCAGTCGGGTATGAGACAACAGAGACTGGTAAAAAACTATTCCCAGTCTCAGCTGCCTCATGTACTTCTAAATAGTAGTGGGCTAGTAGAACGTTGAAAAGGCAAGCGCTGCCATATTAATTTTAAACTTAGCGAGTGACACTCCCAAAGTGACTCTCAGGCTCTAATTCAAATCTTCCTAATTAACTGGAAACTGAAATCGTTAAAAACACAGCCCGCAAAACAAATGTAACTCCATGACTCAGCTCGCTACATCATTTCAAATACTTTGCGTGTGACACATGGACTTACAGATACGGAGAGATGGCACTACATCTGCGGTGTGTAAAAAGAGAGATTCTCTGCTGGATATTTAGTACGACTAGATCAGGCAGGTTGCAGGTACGAGAGACAGCCAGTTTATAATGGGACTTCTTTAATTGAAATGCTTGACACGGAGATAGATTCTCAATGCCAGTTTCTGACTGCAGTGAAACTGAAGGCTTGGGCATCAGGGAAGGACCTACATAAGGAGCGCAAGAGCGCAGCACATTACCAGCCATAAATATGCTGGCTGTTAACTGTTTAAAAGTATTCTTCATTTCTTTCGCGGTTTGTATTTTTTACTGGACTGGCAGGTCAGGGGGTCCACAATGAGATGACAGTTTGCGTTTGAATCTAAAAGTTGCCGTGTGTGCGGGGGGGGCGGTGGATAGCCACTGAAAAAGACGAAATTCACATGTACTTTTCCCGACGGGCGCTCTCTCTCTCTCTCTGTCTGTCGACTTCATTGTCCCTTAAATTCTTTGCTCTCTTTTATGCTTTCTGTCCACGGCACATCACCTAAAACTTAAAAAAAAAAAAAAAAAAAAGAAAACTCTGACCCTACTGCCACTGTTTCACAAGGTTCCCTCTATCACCCTACTGTCCCCAACTCTGCTCCGGTACCCCACAGCTCCTGCTCACAGCGTAAAAAGATAAACCATAGTGCCACTGTCTGGGGGGGGGGTTGACACACAGGACACAGACTAGCAAACTAAGTGCCTCGATAAGGACCAGCAACACCTCATCTCCATTCTGTTCCCATATAGTGCAGTCAGACTAATTATTGCAGAGATCGCTGTCTTCCTAGAAAAGCTGAACATAAATATCAGACACCCCTCATATCAGTCCCAGCACTGGTACACCTCAGCCAATCAAAGTCGCCATCGTTTTTCTCAACATCACAATGATACCACAGCTGATTGAATTTTAAATTTCTGACAACTCTCAAAAGCCGGCATTTCTCTTCTCTGTGTGCCCTTAAATTAAAAAAAAAACGGCAATGTCAGATAATGTGCCAGTGTTCTTTCAAATAATAAATGAGGACACTCTTCAAGAACTGTTCCCTTCATCAGAATCGCCATCAGCTGCAAAAAAAAAACGAGCAGAAAAACGGACACAATCCCTCGAGACAAGCCGTCATATATCGGTGAGTGAACAGGAGCTAACTGAAATAGAAAGTGATAGGGATGAGTGTAATACTAAAAAAAACACTATTTGGGCTGTGGGAGTGTTCAGTGACTGGGCATCCAGGCAGGGTCTGGCAGTTAACTTTCAAACTGAAACTGCCGAAAAGCTCTGCAGCTTACTAAGACAGTTCTATGCTGAGGTGCGTACCAGTGCTGGGACTGAGTACTCTGTTTCTGGCTACTGTGCCATCCGTGCTGGGCTAAATCATCATCTTAACAGCACCACAGTTGCACGCACTCCCAACATAATAAGTGACCCAATTTCCATCCTGCCAACAATGTTTTTATCAGTGTTCTCAAAAATATCGCAAAGCAAATAAAGACACAGCTACCCACCACCCTGCAATAAATGCAGCAGATCTAAAGAAAATCCGTGACTCTGATGCTATGTCACCCAATACTGCACCAGGCTTAGTGAAAAGACTCTGGTTTGAAATACAAATCCATATGGCCCGGCGAGGCAGGGAGGGGTTACGTGAGCTGACACCCAAGTCATTTGAAGTGAAGTTTGATGAAAATGGTTGCAGATATCTAAGCCTAGCACACAACCAGCATTCCAAAAACCACAACCAACCCAGGGAGTCGAACAAAGAAAACACCAGAGGCAGTATTTTTGAGGAGCCTGACAATGAAAACTGCCCAGTCAAACTGTACCTCAAGTATATTTCAAAAATACCAGCAGACGCCAAAGCCCTGTACATGCATCCTAGAAAACTCCCCCAAGCATTCCTAGATACTCAGCAAACATGGTACTCGAATGAGCCTATGGGAAAAAATTATTTAGGCTCACTAATGCCATGAATAAGTAAAGAAGCAAACCTTTCGGCAAGATATACCAACCACAGTATACGTGCCACCTCAGTACAGATCTTGTCTGATGCAGGTCTACAAGCCAGGGAGATTATGTCAGTAACAGGGCACAAATGTGAGCAGAGCCTGCAAAGTTACTGGAAACCATCTACAAATGATAAAAAGAAATGGAGCAATGTCCTGGGTGCACAGGAAACAACATTCAAGACAAAAGACCCAGAAGAACCTGAAGAAAAGCCAAGCTGCAGCTCAGCCATGCTACCTACTGGAACCTCATCAACACCATTCAATCTCCTGAATTGTTCCTTCACAGCACCAGTGAATTTTATCAACTATAGCAATTAAAAGGCACACATTTTATTGTTTTCTCCATCCCAAAGTCAAAGTGCAACGTCGGGTTAAAAACGCTTTCTTTATTTTCCCATCCCAGTCCCAAAAGGGACTACTTTTCTCCCAATAGTTAAAAGTTCATATTTCTGAATGAATAAAAAAATTTTAACTGAAAAACTATTTTGTGTGTCTGTCTCATTAATGTTACCCATTTCCCATTTTCTGCGTAATAATACCCTCAGGGTGGGCGGTGTGTGCTATACCGGACGCCCAGGGCCTATAAGGCCCTCCGCCTGAGGCCTCGGCCTCATTACGCCCCTGGGCAGTCCGGTATAGCACAATCCCGCCCACCCTGTCGGGTATTATTGCTTACATAGTGCCTGTAGTCATGTACATGCCCCCTCTCTTTTGTATAATGCATAGATTATAATTGTGCCCGGTGCTAATGCAGTTTGCCCACGCTATTTGGCCTTTTGAATATAGGGGACCCATGCAAACTTTCTGCTAATCCGGCACAAGTTTTGAATATCTGGCCCCAAAAGTCAACAACACTTCAGCATCGCTATACAAATATCACATCTATCACATTACCAGACACAATAATAATGTGAAGTATACTGAATTGCAATACAAATTACCTGCCCATTTTTGTACACTACTTAACAACTTTAAACCAACTGCCCAATTTTATACTTAGTTTTCTCAGATGTATTGATGCTGAGAGTTGACTCTTCACAGGAAGCTGCATATTATTACAATATACAAATAGATATAACATCTACTGAAACACAGAAAGCAATGCAGAAGGGACTGGTTGATTTTTGAACTCTGCATGCAAAGTGGCCGAATTTCTCTTGTAAACTTTACCCTTAATTAATATTCATTATATCTTGTCATTAATTTAAATATAAAAAGTACAATTTGTTAGTGAGGCCACTGATCTTATATGTGCAATGATAACTAATGATAAATGATATACAGAAAATGTCAATAGTGCTTGACTTACAATTCTTGATGGATATGTAAAAGTTACACACATCTGATTTTAATCTTGTAATTAATCAGGAAATAAATTGACTGTCTGGGATGTTGAGATTTTTCACTCCTCGATAAAGGTCTAGCACCAAAACTAGTCACAACTCTGTGGGTGGGTTGGTATCACCCTTTTACACTTTATATGGTATGTTTTGTACACATAGATACTAAGAATATAAAATAAGAACTATTTTTAGATGCTTACTTTAAGTGTCTATGAACTTCTGTTGTGAGTTAAATCTGACCAGCTATATGGGACAATAAGAGTTGTTGAATGGATTGTTTTCTTTAAAGGTATGTGATAAGTAGCATTCAACAGTACACTGCATGCTCCGACTTTTTCAGTGATGTATATTGTCTGGTCCTCAGGGGAAACATACATAGATTAATACAACGGTTCCACATCCTAATTTGGAATTGGGGAAATGCTAATAAGTAAAGTAAGAAAATACCTGTGATAATGGTCTGTTTTTCTGTATAGTCTATTTAGTACTATCAGAATCCGCCACTCCCCACCACGTCAATACTCAAAATGGGCCTTCAATTTATTTAAAATGTTTTTCTTTTGTTATATCTCTATTTTGAATAAGTGATTTTTGTTTCCATATTTCAGACTGAAATGTGGATAACATGTTTACCATGTCAGGGTAACTCTCAATAAGCCAAATCCATCCAGCATACTTCATCAAGTCATAGCTAAAAGTGGTGCTGGATACTTACAGTACTGTAGTAAACCACAACTATGCCAGCAACTTTGTAAAAATTGAGTGGTTCTTGAATTCAGCATGCTACATTCTGGACTCCTTGTTGCTAAGTGAGAGGTATAACCCTATTAATATAACATGTGATATAAATGACTGCCAGAGTTCCTCACGAGCTGTGCTATTTAAGACTAAATGAAGCTTAAGCATTGCTAGGTATAAGAAAAAGAAAGAAAGCAACTTTAAGTCAGCTCACCTTAGCAGATTAAAATACAAAAGATACAGTTAAGTAGGACTTGGCTCATCAAGAGTTATGTGAATGTAGAAATGAAACTTGCCCATATGACAAACTGGTAAATTAATACTGTACTCCCATTCAAATTAGGGAACAATGGAAAACATGTTCTCCATTAACTGCATGCCATTTTTTGGGCAATGGCTTGAGGAGTGCTGAATTCTCACTGTACCTCCGATATATTATATAACATACAAGACCCTCCCCCACTTGGCACCATCTTTTTGTAAACCATCACCACTTGCCAACATACCTCACCTTCCTTGTCCTGTAAGTTGTGGGCCAGAGCCCAAGGTGATTACTATTCTCCACCCATCAACTCCTGCTCCATGATGGGGAGGGGGCACAGTGGTCCTTAAGTGCCCAGTGTGCACATTTGGAGTTGTAGCAACCCATCCTCCCACCAAACACCAACATAATAATGCACCCACATCTCTAGCACCCACCCTGCCCAATGGGCCAAAGCCCAATTGCATACGTTTTCATCTGCAACCCACAATGTATGATGGAAAATAGCTGAAATTCTCATGGTAACTCAGTATGCTCCTCAGTCATTGTGTCAGCATTGGCAGCATTGAGGCATATGATGGGGGTGGGGTTAGGAGTGCTTGGGCTAGTATCACAGGCAGATTGTAACAGAGAACCAAAAGAGAACACACTGATGTGTATAAAACAATGAGCTCCAGTTCAGTCCCTCTATTACTCCCTTGGCTCCCCTTAGTGATGACAGTTCTGAAATGGGAGGGAGGAAGGACTTGACTGAGTTGTCCAAGAGATTTCTACTACTGCTTCCCATTATGGATCAGGGCACAAAGACTAGTGCCAATGAGCTTTGGCCTATAGGACTGGGGGTTGACTTTATGATAGAAAAGAGTAAGGGTGTAGCTGAAAGTAGAACTAAAATGCCTACTGGGCATATGAGGACCACCTTGGATGCCTTCTCCATCATGGATCAAGTGTTGGAGGGATTGAAGCTAGTAATGGCATGGGGCTTCAGCCTATAACAGAGAGTGCTGGGTGAAGGTTAGAGAGGGGTTGGTTTCCATAAGACAGTGCTGAAGCTGGCCCATCAGTGCAGCAGTGGGATTTCCACTTGTGACACTGGCAACCTGGGTTCAGGAATGAGACTGGGCCGTCGGAGGGCCGGCCGGGGGAGAAGGATTGAGTGTGCTAAGGACTGCTCTCCTTCTCTGGGGGGAGGGGGGCTCAGCGCAGGAGCAACGCCTAGTGGAGTCTGGCTTAGTCGCCCTGTCACACCGACAAAAGGTCAAGGGTTTCTGGCGTAGGACGGATGCTGGTGTCCTTGCACTCTCCCACCGCAGCCTATTGGGATAAAATCCCCACTACAGGTGTCATCTCTATGAAATCCTGCCCCCCGACTTCAATTAGCCTCCTGGCTGAGTGCTCTTCCAAACAGTTACGGTATCCTGGTGCCAGTCCCCACTGTGGCGCTGGGACCCTGCCCCCTAGGGAGTATGCCAGGGGTGACTGGGAGAGCGAGGGGCACATACAGGAGGTGGCAGCCACAGGGGCACCGTGACCAGGACAGAACAATGATGGCCTGGAGTGAGAGGCAAAAAGTAGACTAAATATAAAAAAAAAAAAGACAGTGCTGGGTGTGGGAGGGGATGGCAGAATGCCAAATATAACATACAGGAGGACCAGGGATGAGGGTGTAATATGAGATGACTGATAGGGGTAGGGTGGCACTGAGACTTGTCCTGGCAACCTGGCGATGGTGACAGATGTTTTAATGGCTTTATTTACAGTTTTGATTGAATAACAACAATATTTTGAAGTTTTGAGTATGAATACTCACTAAATATTCACCTGAAGGCCTATGTACACTCCTACCTGGATGTTTTTCAAACTGCCTGATCTGGTCTCTTTAGTTTTTGCAACTGGTTTGCTGATGCACAATAATATTTACACCCTTTCTTTCTTTCTTCATAACTACTGTATACAATAGGAGGAATACCTACAAAATGACATCATACGTCAACTTTCAGAGCTGTGGCTCTCATGCCCCTGAACCACTAACCTCTGTAGTCCCACACCCAACTAACCTCTGCAGACCCACACCTAAAACTGTGTTTTGATTACATTAAGTGGGGAATAGGGCTACAGTCCTTTGAATGGCAGCATATCAAGATTTGTGTGTGGGGGGAGAGGGGGGCCCTGTGTAGTACAATTATTTAACTTTGCTGGCCACATTTCATGTTTGGGCATGGTGTGCAGTATGTACATTTAATACTACTCTCCAACATGAAATGTGTCCAGCAAAGCTTAATAATTGTACTGCACACAGACCCCACCCCAGATTCTGACTGATATCTACTCAAAAAGACTACAACCTGCTCCTCACTTAGTGTCATACAAAACATTATTTTGGAGGTGGGGCTGCAGAGGCTGACAGCTGAGTGATTTGGGAACTGGAACACATGAGTGGGTCTTTGGAAGTTCAAAAACTTAAACAACTGCCACCCAACAACAAAAAAAAAAATTCTAACTGATTTAAATCCTCTGGCAGAGGGATCCTCTGTGTGAGTTGCATGCCCAGGTCTTGTCAGCTGCTCTTCAAGGGTTTAAAGTTTGGCTCCCTTGAATATGCTGCAGAATCATTCAGTGATTGAAGATTTTCCAACACAGTACTGCAGTTCACTGGTAGATGTGTACATACAGTGGTAATTGCACATAAGGCGACTGGTGGCATGGTATTATGCGTGGTATGATGCAATGTTAGCAACTGAATAAAATGTAGTGCACTATCGTATATACTGCACTGTACAATGCTACCAGTCAACATTTATGCAATTATCACTATGCCATCTGTACTGTATTCAGCAAGTTAAAGGACACCTAAACCATCTTTTTTTCTGCATTTTTTAATTACTCCATCAGCTTGTAAAGAAGATGCTGTTGTTTACATTTACACTGAAACTGCATTTATTAAAGTAGGATAAATGCAGTTTCATAGCATTTAAAAACTGTAAGCACAACCTCTTCTGATTAAAAAATCCTGTTCTCGATATCCTAAAATGGCTTCCTTGATGATGTCATATATGTGAGAGATGCCAACTGTGCAGATGTATTCAAGCTCTACTAACTGTATTCTAATGTGAATAACTTTAAAATGAAAAATGATAGCATGGTACTATGAGCACATCATTTGTTTGGCACAAAAATATCTACAAAATGAGTGGTGTTTCTTTTATATATATGCTTAAGTTTTTTTATAACAAAAAAAAAAAATTGCAGAAAATTCCTTTTTTTTCCCCCTTTGAAACAAACAAATGCAAATAGCTTTAAGACAAAACAAATGATAGGAGTGGTACTTTGAGCACAAAAGTTGTTCAGTACAAAAATATCTACCAAATGAGTTGTGTTTCATTTATGGATACCTTTTAGATTTTTTATAATCAGCAAAAAATTGCAGGAAATGCAATTTTTCCTTACTTTTTTGGGAGGTACAGTATAGCGTAAATGGAGTATGCTACCTCCCTACTGGAAATATTGTTAATACTTTTTGTTCTCATGCTGATTAGCCTGATGACATCACTTGTGGGTTCACCACTCATGATGTCATCTATTCAGTCAGCACTCAAACAAAAAATATCAACAATATTTTCAGTAGGGGGTTGCATGTCCCTTGTATATTCTTTGCAAACAAACTCCACTAATGCATCAGTTTGAGTTGCTATTAAAGCAGCAATAGTATGAAAATGTGAGTTTAGGGTTTTCAACACTAACTCCGCATCCCCCCCCCAAGCAGCCAAATGGGAAAGGCAACCACACACGCAAAGACAGACATTCATCAGGTAAGACAAACAAAATACAACTCTTTTCAAATGACACAAGAGACATCCATCATGGTCCAGTGCTTCTGCAGCCATGGATACACATGCACAATTGCACATCACCTGGGAAGTGCAGTACACAAATTCCATTGGAATAACACTGTAAATTGTAAGCAAGGAATAAATAATGACAGGGAGTGCAACAATGCTAAATTACTGCATGTCCAAGGTGGGTTGTGAGGCACGAGGCACAGCCCAATTCCCATGGGATCACATTGTAAATTGTAAGTAAGCAATAACACAAAGCAGGGTGTGCAACAATACTAAATTGCTGTACGCCCCAGGTGAGTTGTGTGGCATGAGGCACAGTTAAGTGCCTTCAGCCACCTCGGAAGTGCAATATTAAATTCCCATAGGATCACACTGTAAATTGTAAGTAAGCAATAACATACGGCAGGGTGTGCAGCAATGCTAAATTGCTGCATGCCCCAGGTGGACTGTAAGGCATGAGGTACAGCTGGGTGCCTTCATCCACCTAGGAAGTGTGGTATATAATTCAAATACAATTATATTATACATTTTAAATGATCAATAACACACAGCAGGGTATGCAGCAAGGCTAAATTGCTGCATGCCCCAGGTGGGTTGTGAGGCACAAGGCACAACAGAGTGCTTTCAGACACCTGTGAAGTGTGATTTAAAATTCTTGTAGGATCACATTGTAAATTGTAAGTAAGCAATAACACATGACAAGGTGTGCAGTAATGCTAAATTACCACAGCCCAGGTGGATTGTGAGGTATGAGGTGCAGCAGAGTGCCTTCAACCACCTGGGAAGTGCTGATGTCTTCACTCAGGTGTCAAAGGCACCTATGCTGCCATGAAATTGCATGCTAAGGACATGGTAGAGTCAGCAGGTGTCTGCTCTGAGGAGCACCAGGCACCTGCCTTCTTTGCCTGGAAACAGAGGTAACATTCTAACTTAAATGGCACACAGCTGAATGAGACAAAATGAAGCCAAAAAAGGAAAACAGCAGCAGAGTAAGATGTAGCTCTGGGTAGTATGGTGAAGGCAGTTTTCATGTGTGTGGACTAAATGCAAGGAAGTGTCAGTGGCTTAGAAGGTAGTACACTTGCCTCTGAGGCTGGGAGATTAGAGGGTTGTGGGTTCAGTTCCCACACCTGGCACTTGGGTTAATATCCCAATACTAACACTGTAGTGCAGCATGGGGGGGTGCTGCACTTCTGAGGTGCCATCATTCAGGTGAGATGTTAAATCAAGGTCCCATCTGCCTGGATTGGTGGTAGTTCAGCTGGATGTTAAAAATCCCATGGCACTTATTGAAAAGAGTAGGGGAATATTTTAATAAGGAATCATAATAAAAGAATGAGTACAGAAATAGAAGGTACAATAATCAAAATTCAACTATGAAGACAAACTGCTTAAGATACACTTTATCAAACACCCATTCTAAATGAAACTAAAAGAAATTACAGTAACTGAAAGGTACACATAGGATCTATGTAAAAAAGTAAACAAAAAGAAATACTTTTGTATTCCAAGTGTTGTAGATATCTCTCATCCAATTTTATCCTTCATGAACGGCACTGTATTCCATCTAGTCACCCACACTGATCATGGGCTATGTGATTTATTATACAAACATTGTGAGACTAATTCATTTTCCAAAAGCTGAATCACTTGAAATGGTGTAAGCACCAGCTGTTGAAATAACAACTTACATCTAGTTTGACAAAGTAAAAATTTAATACATGTAAGATGAGCCTGATAGTACCTAGATCCATTTCTAGAAACTGGAAAATAAAACCTCCTACCAATTTACTATATGTAATGTACCTCCATCTAACATCCTTCCATGTTTGTGATAACAAGAGCCAGAAATCCATTGCAAATAGACAAGTAATAAAGAAATGCTCCACTGTTTCTTTGACCAAACTACAAGAATCTCTGGGGCATATTCTTTCTGCTACGCTTTTATGTTTGGCATTACCTTTTACACTAAATCTACCATGACAGCTTAGCCATAACATATCACACATTCTCGGGGGGGGTCTTGGATCCTTCAAAGATTGTAATATCTTAGGGTGATGTATGTCTGATATACCTCTGAAGGTTGGTGTAATTGAAAAAGCTTGATCTTGAATGGTTTGACACACCATTCTATGGGGTATACTGACTGTCTGCAGGGGGACCAATTTCCATTTCCTAAGTTTGATACCACAGGTTTAAAAAATGAGAGGGGCAGTACGAAATGTAGCAGGAAGGACTGAATGCCTTGTCCCACAGCCATAAAATGAGCCATACCAGGAAATAACAAACACTATCCACAGAACAGGCGAGGGGGTAGCTAGATCCCAAATGTTGGTACTTAGAAAAATACTGTAAAAATGAACATCATGTTCAATAATGCTAGACCCCCTTTTTGTATTGGTAAGTACAAGATTTCCCTTTTGATGGGGTTTAAGCAGCTATCCCAAATGGTCTGGAACACTAGATTTAGTAAGGTCACTTCCAATGTTTGTGGGATTGGATAAATCATACTCAAATATATAAAAATGGGAAAAAAAATGACTTCAATAAAATCACCTTTTTTCTTTTTGTCTGTTGCCATGTCTTCCATAGTGTGACCTTCCATTTTACAATTTCAATTTATCAATCCAGTTTAATAGTGGATTATCACCGCTACCAAATTTAATCCCCAAAATTGTCAAAAATTCAGTGGATATAGCTATACCCTGGAGGTCACACAATGGAGCTGTAGAAGGGTTCAGAATATAGCCTCTACTCTTGCCTTTATTTATGGATGCACCGGCTATATCCGAATACTTCTGTATTTGGGTCAAAGCTGCTCCCCTGAAGTCTGATTCACCAAAAAAAGGCAGACATTGTCTGCATATGCTGCCACCTTAACTTCCAGGGACCCTGCTACTGGGTGAATACCCCTGATGAGCTCTGACTGTTGTAGCTGTCTCAACAAGGGGTATAGGCAATAAATATATAAGAGGGCTCATCGGGCTTCTTTACCCTACTCCTCTACAAATGGGAACTTATGAACCCAAATGGCCATTAATCAGAGGATAGCAGTGGCTGCACCATATAAAGTAACTAACCAGGAGCAAAACTCTCTTGGTATGCCATAACCTTCCAGCACTCTTAACAAAAAGGCATGAGAGACCTTATCAAATGCCTTTTCTTGGACTAGGGAAAGAACATAACCATGCAAAAGATCTTCTTTCCCTTGTTCCACCATTTCTCTTTTAAATAAAAGGTTCTCAGAAATGGACCTTCCTGATACTGAACAAGTGTGTGCAGTGGAGAGTACATAGGAGGTTATCTTAGCCAATTGTAAAGTTAATATTTTCATCAAGATCTTTAGATCAGAATTTAGAAGGCCTAGGGGCCTCCAATTATTTACATTGGTGTCATCACCTTTTTTATACAGAAATATTTGAACTGCAATACAGAAATGGAAATCTACTGTAGAGGATGATAACATCCAATTGAAGAATACAAAAAGGATCTCTACCAACTCTTCTCTAAACTTTTTAAAAAATTCAGTGGAAAGGCCATGCACAGGGTTGTTTTTTTAGGGATTTTATAGCATTATCAATTTCCAAATGAGAAGTGGGTGCCACTAGTTCACTTAGTCTATCTGCTGGGGGTGGATGAAAGATAGATACTGTAAGACTTCATATCAGATTCCTGGAGACTAGGTGGGGCATACATGCCAGCCAGATGTGACTGTACCACTTTAAGGATCTCCAAAGTCTTGGTGACAAGGTTACCAGCCAAAGTGCTCAATGCAGTCATGGTTCTATGTTCTGAACTGGACCAGCAACTAGAAAAAACATCCCCAAAGCTACTTTTATCAGAGGTGCATGTCCTGTTTTCAAACAATTAAGAGGCCACTCTAGAATATGGTAAAGACTCCATTTATTTTTTAATGCAGTAATTTGTGGGGAAATATTCTGATGCCCCTCATTAATATGGGATTATAATGTGACCAAATGATTATGTAGTGTTAAATATCGGTTGTATTGTGTAGTGTGTTTGATTGAGGCATGTTTCCTAAACAGAGATTGTAAGTCTGCCTTTGTTTCCACCCACCAGGGATTTAGATCATCTGAAAAACATGCAATAGACATATGTGCTTTAAGAAATTCTCGGACTTCAGTACATAAGGAAATGGAATCCAATAATGTATTATTTAGTTTCCAATAGCCTTTCCCTATAGGTACTTGTTCCTTTAGACCTATTTCTATAGCTACTATCTCATGGTCTGACATTTCTAAAGGATAAATCCAGGCAGTATGTACCCTAGTGTATTGGGATGTAAAGATAAAATCAATTCTAGAAGAGAGACTTCCTTTGTGAAAAGTACGTCCCCCTTGCTGAGGCAGTACCCTATGCGTATTGACTAATCCAGATGTGTGTACTATAGATTTAAGACAGTTGGTATCACAGAAATCTTTTTATGTTATTGCCCCCTATCCTGTTTTGATACTACACAATTAAAATCACCCACCCATATAACATGTTTAGTAGTAAATAGGTAGGGTTTTATAGTTGTAAAAAGCTGAACCCTTTCCTTATTTTTCTGAGGGGCATATATGCAGATAGCTCTCCATGCTGTATTACCTGTATTAAAATCCAAGAGTAATGCACGTCCTGGAAGGATATCTAGTACTCTAGTGTCAGAAAAGCCACCTCCCTGAAACAAAATTCCCACACTATCACATGCATCTGTA
Source organism: Neoceratodus forsteri (assembly GCA_016271365.2). Classification (NCBI taxonomy): domain Eukaryota; kingdom Metazoa; phylum Chordata; order Ceratodontiformes; family Ceratodontidae; genus Neoceratodus; species Neoceratodus forsteri. Next base: position 1,292,638,791 of record CM028130.1, read on the forward strand.
CCATATGAGAAATAGGAAGGGCTCCAACACCAGAGCTTTTTTGCTGAACATATTAGAGAGGAGGTATTCAACCTTGTATCCTGTAAGAAACATAAATCTAATCTTAAATCATGAAGTGCGGTAAAAGTGACAAGTCTACGACTTGCATTCCTTATACTGTTCACATTAATGTTGGCTATATTTGGTTAGGAAAAGGACAGAGTTTAGGGAAAAGAAGTTGTTCAGAGTTATGGGACTTTCCCAGATCTAGAACTCGTGTGGGGTGCTTTCCCTTGAGAGGGTCTATGTTCCCTTTAAGGGGTTTGAGGGGCAGAAGCACCCTCAGAATCTGAGGACAACACCTGTTGAGAAGAAACAGTCAAAGAGGATTCAGATTCAACTCCCTGGTCAGATTTAGTCTGAAGGGATGTGAGGATGCCATATTTATTGGACACAGGGAGCCCCTGAAGGGAAACAATAGATTTTGCAAATTTTGGCTTAGATCTGGTTTGCCTTAAGGCCCTCTTCTTAGTGACTGTTATGTTGGGGGGGGCATAACTGCAGTGGAATCTTCAGGAGATGGGGCAGTAGTTGGTTCCACTTGCAAAGGCACAAGGACAGTAGGAGCAGTGTTTGCATCAATAGTAGATACATTAGGTTCATCCTGGACAGGAGGCAGAGTAGTGACTAGCTCTTCAGGAGGTAAAACCACATTCAATGAAGGGGGGGTAGCCATATCCAGTACAGCTAGGGGTAGATGAACCAAAGAGCTGTTTGATTCTGGCCCAGTAGCTGTTCAGGTTTTAGTTTGGTTTCTGTGGGCAGTAATACTTTTTTTTTTGAGCTTCAGTAATGAGGGAATCCTGATTGGGCTGATCAGTCCTGCTATGTGTAGCCCAAGGGCATGACCTATAGGAATGGCCTCCTTCTTTACAAAGATTAGAAGTCATCTCATTTGAGCAAGTAGAACTAGTATGACTATAGTTCAGAGACAGGCTACATTTAAGGCAATCACACACAGAGCTTAAATGTAGAAGCAAGCCACATTTAAAACAGGTCTTGGGCTGACCAGGGTAAAAACAGTGACCCCGATCCCTGCCCATAAAACAAACTACTGGGGAGATGCAAAGGACCTGTGTTTAAACTTCTAAGTTTGACCTTATAATAGCACTCCCCCATCCAAATATGCTCTTCATCCATTAGTGGCTGTGGGGGGCCAAGAAGGTCACACCACTGCTGCAACCAATGAGTGATGTCATGGACAGCCACACTCTCATTACGGAATAAGACAGTGACTGTTTTTAAGTTGGTCTTGTATGGGGTATAGCTCAAAACAGCAACCAAAGAGCAGAATACCTAAATTTTTCATATTTGACCCAGAATCTATCTAGCCCCTGTGGAGTTTTAAAGCTGATGTCATACAGTAAATCCCCAGAGACATGTATTACAGCATGCAGTTCATTAGAAAAAAAAAAATAACCATTCTTTAATCAATTTTCTCCCAACATAAAGTCCATCAGGAATATTGTTCAAGCCTCCAAGATACTGCAGATGAACTGCATTACGATGTTGTGCAGGAAGAGGTTGTTGAAAAAATTGGTCTTTTTTTTCTAACTGATGTCCAAGTTGTTCTGGCCTGTTCAGCTGCTGAGGTGGGGGCAGATGGTTCGACGTCCATTTGGTCACCCCAAGTCCAAGGACATGTGCTAGACCCCTCATCACCAGAGTCTGAAGATAAGTCATTAACAGGTACCGCTGAAGGAGCCGTGTCCCCATCAGTATGTGTAACATCCTCAGCATGTAGATCTAGATCAGATTTTGTGACAAAGTTAGTTGAAGAAGTTAAGGGCCCTGAACAAGCTTGCATACTTTCTCGCTAAGCTTCTCTAGCTAGGGGATATAGGAATAGGACTAAGAGTGGGGTCTGGGAGCCACTGGCCTCTTGATGTTTTTTTCCAGTCTGCATTTTGCAGTGAATTTTCAAGTGACCAAGGCAGCTTCTAAGGTGATTTCTCAGGTGCTTGCCATGATTGTGAACTAGCCCACCCGTGCCTAAGTCCCAAGCTTTTCCCTGCATCTAAAATGGGTTGTGTAGGTGTAGCTTTACTCACATGTCTTACAGGTAAAGGAAGTCCTGAGTCCTCAGGAGGTTGTATAATATAACGAGGCAGTGTCGCATGTTCCACAGTTTCTGCATTTTGCAGCAATGAGTCAGATGGGCCTTGAAAGCTATCCTTCAAAGTTACTGCATCAGCATCAGCTGTAGTTGAGATTGACAGGGCCTTCCTAAATGTCAGGCCACTGTGAAAGTGCCACTGGAATGGTGCTGGGTGTGGTTATTATGTTCTCCTTAGTTTGTGCAGATGATTCAAACTCCATATCCTCCATCAGCGAAGACAAAACCACTGGGCTGGGTACCGGGGTTACCAGAATTGTAGCAACATTAGGGTGGTCCTGATTAAGTAAAGTTAAAATAAATTGGCATTTTTCCTATGTACAATTTCTGTAGACAGTCTTCTTCACTCAGGCCAGAATTCTGTTGAGATGAATTTCCAGCAACCATATTCATGGGCAAAACATTCTCCAGAGCTACATCATTATCTTCTTTTGCAACATTTTCAGAAGGCAAGATCTCCAAAGCTAAACCTGCAGGAAGGGAGATTTGCTCACCTGCAGGTACACCAGCATACTGGCCACAGTCGGGAACAGAGGCCATGGGAACAGCAGCTCCCCCTACCAGTGAGTAGGGGAATTTCCATGGTGTCCTGGTCAAATTTCCTCCATTCACTGGAAATACCACAAACAGCTTAATCTGGTTCAGTCTCACTTGGCATTCATCTGTGTGGGATTATGAAGGGTGAGGGGAAGCTGCAATGTGTGGTGCTAGCTGCACACTCGAGCAGACTTGATAAACTGTGTGGCCTGTATCTGCTGGCAATTAGTAAGTAAGTGTTGGTGAGTGGCAACATGAGAAATGCAGCATGCTCTAGATCATTTTGCCTGATAACGTAGAGTGAGAATATTTTTTTTTGAAATTCAAATTTTATTAAAACAAAACACTTATCAGAGACACAGTACATAGTAACAAGAACATTTTGTACTTTCATAACAATTGACCTAAATTGAATCAAATTCCCAAATTCCTCCCCCCAACCCCAATCCACCCCAAAAAAGACCTCTTTCCTCCCCCAACCTATCCAACCCTTACTATACTACCACCCCTCAGGAAGATCCGCTCACCCCATTCATTTCTAATATTTCCAAACTAATTCTGACTACCCTGGGGAAGGTATAGCAGCTTGAAAATGACTCCAAATCTTTTCATATATAGAAGTCGATTGTCCCTACCGCACCTATTTTTCCATATTTAAATTAAACAACATCTCCTGTAACCATTCCGCGTACGTGATTGGAGAATCTGTCAGCCAATGTCACAAGACTATCTTTTTAAGCGAGCCGGAAATCAGAGCCATGTAGAATCTACGCTCCTTGAATGTGATTCCAGAATAATCTTCTATCAAACATATATCAGGAGTAAAATATTGATCAATACCCAGCAATGGGTCTGCCTTTTGTTTAATCTGCGCCCACAACCGCTTTATCAGTGGACACTCCCAAAAAATGTGATACAAATCTCCAACTGCCTGACGGCACCTGAAGCAATTTTGGTCAGGTCTGCTACCAACTTTATATAGCTTGGAAGGGGTCCAAAATAAATTGTTCAAAAAATAAAACTGCATCACCCTTAATCTATCCTGCCTAACATATTTATACATGTGACTCCAAACAGTCTTCCAATCCGCTCTTGTTCCCCAGACAACCAGTCCAATACTTGGGATTGAAATCCATGTCTACAAAGATTTGGTCAAGGAGGTACCTTATACACCCTAGAGACGCATGTGGTTCCCAAACAATTTGAGCTAATGACTCAAACCAGCCCCATCCACGCCCTGTTCAAAGATTGGTCACCACCCGCTAATAAGTGGGTAACCTGGTATAATTTAAAAATCTGCTTGAATCTATATTATATTTTGCCAGGATGTCCCTTATTGGGAGAATAAGCTCCTCCCCATTAAATCCTCAACCTGTATACCTTCTAGTTGGAAACCATCCTCTCAAAATCGTTTTCCCCCCAATCTTCAAATTAACATTTTGGCATATCGGCTGACGCTTGTCCCTATCCGGAACATAACCTAACCTACCACAAATCTGTCTGTGAATATGCAGAGAATTTACTATTGGGTTAGCAGCCAATTTAGGGGGCACTTTCTTGGGAGTGGAATAAAGCAATGCAATTGGGTTTGTCCCGGCCTCCCTAATCGCTTCCATTTCCAATCCAATCCAAGAGGGAACAAAGGCGAAGCTTCAAAATTACCTGCAGGAGCCAGCCATCTTAGATATTTACAGAGGTTGCTTGCCCAGTAATATAAGCCAAAGTGTGGAAGTTTCAGTCCCGCTCTCTCCCTAGGGGCTGCCAACTTACTATAAGTCCTACGGGGCCTCTTCTCTTTCCAGATAAAATCCGAGATCAACAAGTGTAATTCTTTAAACCATTTTAGCGGGATTAATACATTAAGCATGTTGAGTGGATAGAAAACCCTAGGTAGGATGTTCATTTTAACTATGTTAATCCTACCCCAGAGAGAAAGCGGCAGACCAATCCATCTTTGCAGATCTTGCTTAATATTACTCTTAATGGTGTCTAAATTAAGTTTGATCAATTTTTGATCAGTTCTGGCCAAGTAGATACCCAAATACTTCAAAACATGCGGAGCCCATTGCATGCCCATTTCCAAGAATTCAGACTTATGCACTCTCATGTTTAATGGGAAAATTTGGGTTTTCTCCACATTAATCCTGTAATTGGATAATCTACTATATTCTCCAATAATAGACATCACTGCCCTGATTGAGCCACTTGGTTGAGCAACATGCAATAAGATGTCATCCGCATATGCTGAAACTTTGAGCTCTTGTGACCCACAACCCTAGGATCTAATCTCAGTTTAGTGAGGAGAGGCTCCAGGTATAAATTAAATAGAAGAGGCGAAAGGGGACAGCCCTGTCTAGTGCTGGAATTAAGAGGAAAACTTGCAGAGAATACTCCATTACAATATACTTTAGCTTTGGGATTCCTGTATAAAGCAAACACATAATTGATAAACTGGGCAGGAAAACCAAATTTCTCCAAAGCAGTAGCTAAAAACTTCCAGTCCACTCTGTCAAATGCCTTCTCTGCATCCACTGACATCAAAACACATGGAGATTTACAATCCCTGGAGACAGAGAAGACATGAGACAGTTTACGCAGATGGTCCGACGCCAACCTGCCCTTCATAAACCCAACCTGATCAGGATGAACTAGCCTAGGCATGACCTTGGACAACCGAGAGGCTAGGATCTTTGCCAGAATCTTAATGTCGTAATTAATCAGTGAGATAGGCCTGTAACTTGTGACTTTATCTAACTCTTTCCCTTCTTTCGGAATAAGCACTATCAAGGCCTCAAATAAATAGCCATCTACTGTGTCCAAGGTCAATATACTCTGAAATAATCTTCTCAGACCGGGACATAACAGGGTCGTAAAACATTTATAAAAATTAGGTGTGAACCCATCTGGACCGGGAGCCTTATCATTGGAAAGCATTTGTATTTCCTCCAAGATCTCTGTTTCAGAAATGGGAGTGAAAGTTCTCTCCTCTGAATTTCTGAAACCTGGGGAAAAGTTACAATTAGTTAAGTAGTCATTCACTTCTAAGTATTAGGCCTAGGGGTCATTGGGCTATATAATGCCTTGTAATACTCCTCAAACTCCCTAACAATTTCCAAGGGTAATGTTTTAACCGACCCATCAGCACGGGACGTGATGCTCTGTACTATTCTGGATGCCTCCACTGCCCTTAACCGCATAGCCAAGAACCTACCAGATTTCTCTACTTGGTTCAAGTAAAGGGCCTTAGTTTTCTTAATCACATACTCTGCTCTCTCACCCAGAATCCCTTCATATTCGTGACGCAGTTTGATCAATAGTTCCCTGGTCTCCTCTGGGGTATTCTGCGACAGAGCCTTCTCTATATCCCTGATTTGCACCAATAAAGACCTAATCCTTTCCTCCCCCTTCTTTTTCCTTGCAACCGCCAGCTGGATAAACTCTCCTCTTAACACGCACTTTAGGGCACACCACGACAAATCACCCCTGGTAGTTAAATGACTATTCTCCACTTCATATTGTTCAATCCGACATCCAATATACTCCCTTATTTCCATGGAATGAAGTATTTGATTATTCAACTTCCAAATGGTTTGTCTGGGAGTATTAGGGGCCAGACTGAGGGAGCAACGAACTATAGAGTGAGTAGAGTGAGAATATGAGAGTATGTGGCTCACACTGTCACGGTGAGGTAGCACTGACAGAGCAGGAGAAAATAGAAATGAAAACAAGTAAGCATACAATAGTTTTGCATCCCCTCCTGCAGTTCAGAAGGTGGGAGGTGGGAGCTATTTGAAAAACAAATTGCAGTTTGTTTAATTGGAGGAGGGCATGAGAACAAAAAATATTAACAATATTTCCAGTAGGGAGGAAGCATATTACATTTATGCCATATCTCCAAAACAGTGAAAGAAAAGGGAATTTCCTGATTACAATAAATCTAAAAAGTATGTAAATGAAGCACCACTCATTTGGTAGATATTTTTATGCTGAACAAATGTCGTGCTCACAGTAGTACACTATCATTTTTTTGTTTTAAAGTTATTTGCATCTCTTTGTTGAACAAGAGACAAACAACTGAATTTGCTGCTGCTTTTTTTTGCTATTTTTTTAAACTAAAAGGTATCTATAAATGAAACACCAATCATTTTGTAGATATTTTTGTGCTGAACAACTTTCATGCTCACAGTACCATGTTATCATTTTTCATTTAAAAGTTATCCTCATTTGAATATGGTTAGTAGAGTTAGTATAGGATGGCAGAGAAAGGGGAGATACTGTTGATGGAGACCTGAATATGCCAGATGTTAACTGGAGCACATTTGCTACAACCACATCCAAGAGCAGGGCCATTCTCGATGCCCTACAGGTGGCAGGCCTCAGACAGTTAGTTTCAGAACCCACTCATGAGGGAGCAATCTTAGACCTCGTACTCTCAAATGGGGGCAGTGAGAGGATCTCAGATCTAGAAGTGGGTTGCCATCTGGGAACAAGTGACCATCAAACAGTGTGGTTCACGTTAAACTCAGCTACAGAGTCAAGCCATATGAAAGTGAGGGTACTAAACTTCAGGAGGGCTGACTTTGGCAAGATGGGAGAGTGCCCCAGAAAAGCACTAGCAAACAGGCTAGAAGTAGGGTGGAGCAACAGTGGGGAATCATCAAAACTGCCATCACAGAGGCAACAAGCCTTTGTGTGAAGCAAATAAACAAATCAAAATGAAAGAAAAAGCCACTATGGTTCTCAAAAGAGGTGGCTGGGAAAGTCAGGGAGAAAAAGACAGCATTCAGGAAGTATAAGGAAACACAGAAGGAGCAGGACAGAGAGCTGTACCAGTTAAGACAGAAGGAAGCAGGGAGGGAAGTCAGAATAGCAAAGGCACAAACTGAGGAAAAGATAGCCAGCTCTGTTAAGAAGAGGGATAAAACCTTTAATAGGTATATCAGAGAGCGTAGAAAGACAAAGGGAGGGATAGTGAGGCTGAATAGAATGAATGGTGGGTGGGCAGAGGGGGACAGTGAAAAAGCAGGGATACTGAACAAATATTTCTGCTCAGTATTCACAAAAGAGGAGGGGGAAGTGCCTAGTCCAATTAACAGAAGCACTCTTGATAGGGGGGTCGATCCCAGCCTTTCACTAGAAGAAAGGGTTCTGCAAGAACTCCTAAAACTGAAGGTGGACAAAGCAATGGGCCTGATGGAATTCACCCCAGAATTCTAAAAGAATTAAGGTGGGAACTAGTGAAACCACTGACTACTCTTTTTAATAAATCATGGGAGGATGATGTGGTACCTGAGGACTGGAGGAAGGCAGATGTGATTCCCATTCACAAAAGTGGGACCAAGACAGAGGCAGGAAACTACAGACCTGTCAGTTTGACCTCTGTGGTAGGGAAAGTGATGGAGACACTTCTGAAGAAAAGAATAGTTGAGTACCTAGAGGCCAGTGGGGCACAAGACCCAAGGCAGCATGGGTTCACAGCGGGAAGGTCAAGTCAGACGAATCTAATAGATTTCTTTCACTGGGTGACCAAAGTAGTAGACCAGGGAGGGGCTGTGGACATGACCTACCTAGACTTTAGCAAGGCATTTGACACAGTCCCACACAAAAGATTAATAGTCAAATTAACCAGCTTGGGAGTGGGTCTCAGGGTGGTAGCCTGGGTAAAACATTGGCTGGACAACAGGACACAGAAGGTAATTGTAAATGGAGTCCACTCTGAAGAAAGAGGGGTTACTAGAGGGTACCGCAGGGTTCAGTACTGGGTCCAGTCCTTTTTAATGTCTTTATAAGTGACATTGCAGAGGGACTGGAAGGAAAAGTAAGCCTCTTTGCAGATGACACAAAGATCTTCAACAGGTTAAATACACAAGGAGGCGTGGAAAGGATGAGAAGGGACTTGGCAAGGTTGGAGGAATGGTCAGACATATCGCAGCTAGGATTCAATGCAAAGAAGTGCAAAATAATGCACCTGGGAAACAAGAACCCAGGGGAAGATTACATAATGGGGGGAGGTAGTAACAACAACAAAAAAGGAAAGGGACCTTAAGGTTAGCAAGCAATGCGAGAAGGCAGTAGGGAGGGCTGGGGGTATACTGAGATGCATAGGGAGAGGCATCACCAGCAGAATACAGGAAGTTTTTATCCCTCTGTACAGACAGTTGGTGAGACCCCATCTGGAGTACTGCATCCATTTCTGGAGACCCCATCTCCGCAAGGACACAGACAGGATAGAGGCAGTCCAGAGGAGGGCAGCTAAAATGGTGCAGGGTCTGCAAGAGAAGCCATACGAGGAGAGACTTAAGGAGTTTAATATGTATACCCTTGAGGAAAGAAGGGAGAGTGGAGGACATGTTAGAAATTTCAAGTACCTCAGTGGAATCAACAAAGTCCAAGAGGGTAGCATATTTCAGAAAAAGAGATGTGCAAGAACAAGGGGACACAATTTAAAGATGGGGGGGCGGTTCCGAGGCAATGTGAGGAAGTATTTTTTCACAGAGAGGGTAGTGGATGCATGGAACAGCCTTCCTGAGGAGGTTGTGGGGTCTAAAACTGTGGGAGACTTCAAGAATGCATGGGACAGACATAAGGCAATTCTTGTGGGGGGGTAGGAAGAAATAGGCTGTTGGTTAACTAGGATCTGCGGCCTATCCTGTAGGTAGGGAATGGGCAGACTAGGTGGGCCAAGCGGTCCTTATCTGCCATCAAAGTCTATGTTTCTATGTTTTCTATGTATACATCTGCACAGCTGGCATCTCATTCATACATGACATTATCAAGGAAGTCATTTTAGGATACTGAAAGCATGATTTTGTGAATAAGGAGAGGATGTGTTTACAATTTTCAAATGCTATGAAACTGCATTTATCCTATATTAATAAATACAGTTTCAGTATAAATGTAAACAGCAACCTCTCATTTACAAGCCTTTGGAGTCATTTAAAAAAAATGTGTAAAAAGACAGTTTAGGTGTCCTTTAAGAGAATCTGCTCCTGCAAATGGATATAAAAAGAGAAAAGATGCAATCTGAGGTAGTTTTGACAAATCCCACACCATACTGTTGCCACAACTTGTGGCCCGGCCCCAGTGTCACTGAAAATCTGGCCCTTAAGCTCTTCTGTCTCCAAATATTTAGAAGATTAACCAAATCTCATTTGAAGAAATGATACTAAATGTAACAGCACCAATATGTTTTTAATGGATATATTGGGACTAATAGTTTGACCTTATCGGGCATGATTTGATACTAAAAATCATATCAATTATAAATCTTACAGCTTTATCATTAAAACAAAGGTTTTTAATTAAATAAAAGCTGAAAAAGAGTAATCTTACAACAGATTTTTTTTACCTATTTATCTGCTTCAGGAATGATCGACAGTATATAGAAAAAAGGATGCACGGCTTTTTCTTTATAGAGCATTGCTGAAGATCTGTTGATCAAGACAATTATTTTGTTTTCTATTTTCAGTTAGCATTCCATTGACCCCATTGTTTTCTTTGAAGCCCACATGCTGATATAATACCCTGTTTTCTTTTTTATCATAATTAATATCATTGATCATAATATTAAAGGTGATAGGAAACAGTTTTTATACCTCTATGAGCCATCCAGTTGTCCTTTTATTGGCTACACTGTATTCTGATATGTTTTTGACATTTAAACTAATAATCTAATTTTGTTGCCTTTGTAACTACCCTGAATCCCTCTATCCTCAGTAGCTGCTGCTCTCTTTTTTCATACTGCTTGAACATTCAATGGCATCACAAACTCCTTTCCAGGCCATTCAGATGAATAACATGGAATGGGAGTTATTGATGTCATATAACGTCTTAGAAATATGAAAATCAAGAGCAATAGCTTGTGAGGAAAGTGGAACTCTGTGTAGATCTGCGGGTATCCCAAAGCTAGATTATTTATTCAACAAGAAAATCATCAAAACATATCAGAATACATAATTGGCATGGATAGAAGATGGAAGGACAGTTAACTATGGACAAATCATGTCCTAGCTTCTTTAATGGAGTACAGCACCTAATACAGATATTAAGCATGGTGGGTTGACTGTGCAACTATTTTTACAAAAATCCAGAAATGACTGTTTCTGAACAATTCTGCAAATTATTTATTTTCACTAGCAAATAAGCAAGGAAGAATAATGATATCTATGATCTGAATGTCATATTAATTTGAGGTAGTCTACTTCTAGATTATTATGCAGCATTTTTTTTTAATTTAAATGAGTAACTCGGACAATATGCATAACCACCTTGTGAAGCTCTGCATTATCCTAAGAAATCCCTAAAGGAGCTAGACAATATGCATAATGTTCCTCTAAAGTATGGTAGTAACTTAAGACATCAACATCATACATCATCCATGCAGCATGGGGCAGCTGCCCTCAAGCATACAGTACACTACCCATACTACCAAGGCGGTAAAGCTCAGGATACAAGAGCACTTGTGGGCCATGCAAAATGAACAACAACATAAAGTCTTTCAGCTCATTTCTTTTCTGTTTTTGGAAGCAGTATTGTAGCTTTTAAATTTTAAGCAACCAGCCATATCCCACCTCAAAATGGAGGGGGGGGGGAGCTAGTGATCATTTGCATCCCCTCCTACAAACAGAATCCTACTGGATTCATGATCATATTACTGCAGCAGGGCACCTAAAGCAAATATTAAGTATGGCGCATTGCCTATGCAACTGCTTTCACATAAATGGAATTATTTCTGAATAATTGATGCAAATTATTTATTTATACTGGCAGATAAGAATGGATGTATAATGATATTCATGTTATAAATGTTTTTTATTATTTACTTATTCCACACAAGATTCTTTAGGCAGGGCCTATTTATAAAGGATCAAGTGTTAAAATAATAATTACAGACAAGAACAGTGATTTGACATTAAGCATAGATGAAACGCGGCTGAGGTTTCTGGAGTTCAGTTTGTCTCTGGTGAGAGACAGGTACTGGCTATTCTCAACTACATGAAATATTGTGTGTGTACTCATTTTAAATCAAGAGGTTATTACCTTTGGGTTTCCTCCTATTTTACTGTTTCCCAGTTGGGCAGAGCAGACTGTGGGACACTGGAGGTATCTGCAGCTCTTATTTTAACTAAATAAACAATTGCCATGTTGCTGACTGTTTTGTACACCATACAGAGTAGAAGTTGCTGTAGGTACTTTTTGCAGGAGTGGAGATTGTACCCTATTCTATTAATATTGGTACATTTAATTATCTAAACTCACACCAAAACGGAACCAGGAAGTGAACAGGTTTCCAGTACCAGTGCTATTTGAGGGGCTGCAGAGCGAATGGAGTGAGCATGTGTGGGGCCATGTGCAGAGACATGTGCGTCCTGCACCTGTCTGCTGTGTCTGTGGTGGACAGGTGGATAGTGGCAGGACTCTGTGAACCTCCACCCTTGTTAAGTAAGTACTGGTAACATAATATTATCATCCTAGATGGACATAAATGAGGGCTTTGTGACCCTGAATACTGGGGAGGTGGCAATGATGTGGATTTTATGTAGGAACTTCTGCTTTAAATCTTGCTCAGGTTTCAAGGGTGTAAAATGCTCACAATGTATAGAAAACAGGGTACTAAAAACTAAAATAAATGAACTATAAAACAAAGTACAAAAACTGCAAAAAGCAATACAGAGAGCTTCTGTTATGCAAGATCAAGTCATAGCAAGTAATTATGCACCCCCAGGCCCAAATAAACAAAATGAGGAGACTCTAAAGAGAGGAAAGGAGTATGATAGTCCAGATGAAAATGAATGGAGTCCAGTTGTAAATGCTAATAAAAAAAGCAAGGAAGGAGATGCATGGAATTTAACCTGCCCCTTCAGAACTCATTTTCACCCTTAGTATCAACTGAGGATGATAATGATCAAGGAGTACAGTATCCCTTAGGTCAGATGGGTAAACCACAGGATTCCTCAGATGAATCAATGGGAACTGATGTTATTAGCAGTGTAGATCCTGTACCCAGCAATCTGGCCTCAATAAATTCACCAATGAGTCAGGTAACACAGGAGAAAATAAAAAAAGTCCCCACCTCCATCAGTCCTATATTACAAAATTCTGCAATAGTTACCATTGCCCAGATACACCGCAGTGATCAGAGTTCAATAGTTAGTTCTGAGGAAAATAGGAGACATAGGACTATACACACATCAAAAACAGCCAGCACCAACTACATCGAACCCGATGACAAGATCACTAGGGATGGCACTCACGACATGGACTGCGATAAACTGAAAGACAATCCTATACTTACAATAGCAAGACAGGTTGTTATCTTAGAAGACTCCATTACAAAATATGTATACGGTATTGTTTGCAAGGAGGACAAATTAAATAGAACATGCTCTAGTTACAGAGCAGCCTGGATTAGAGACATCCAGAAAGAAGTTCCTAAAGTATTAAAGAATGCTTGAGTAAATCCTCTGGTAATTATTCATGCAGGGACTAATGATGTGGTTAAATTCACAGGGGAAGACATCAAGAATGGCTATATACAGTATCTGTAGTTGAAACGCTAGAGGAAATAGGATGTGAGATCAGCCTATCAGAAATTCTTCTGGTGCCCCGAGCCACACCAAATCATTCTCAAAAGATAAAATCTATAAATGAATGGCTAAGGAAGTGGGGGCCAAAAAATATTAATTGCATCACTCATTGGGAACAATTTGACAATAATAATTTATTGTATAGTTGGGATGGGCTACATTTGAACAAAAGGGTCAGACACATTTTAGGGAAGAGTTTTGTTTCCAAAATATCTAAACATTTAAACTAACATGAAGGGGCAAACAGGGACAGCAGTTGAGAAGTCAATTATGTCTAAGGCTGATCTTAAATTTCTTATGGGTAATGCTAGAAGCCTAAATTTAAATAAAGTAAGTGAACTGGCAGGTCTTTGGATGCAGCATAATATTGATGTGGCTGCTATCATGGAGACTTGGTGGGATGACATGTCCAACTGGTATAATAACATCCCAGGGTATAAGCTCTATAAAAAGAATAGACATAATAAAAAATGGGGCAGAGTCTGTATTTATATAAAAGATTCATTACAATCAGTAGAGGTAGCAGAAATGGGAAATTACCAGAAAGACATTGAAGGTTACTACATAAATATTGAAGACGCTAATAAAAAAAGATTAACAGTGGGGAATATCTATAGACCACCTGCTGTGGGGGAAGATTATGACAACAACTTATTAAGAACCATCAAAAACTTAGTCAACAAAAACAAATATGTACTAATTCTGGGAGACATCAACTTACCAGGGATAGATTGGAGTAATTTGACTGCATCATCAAAAACAGAGTTATGTTATCTTGACACGCATTACCCTAGGTTTAAAGCAAATGGTCACTGAACCAACACGGGACAATAATATACTAGATCTAGTTCTTTCTAATAGTGTATTGGATATTTCTCAGCTGACAATAGCCAGTCCCATTGGCAATAGAGACCATAATAATGTTTATTTTTCATTGAATTACCAAACAACACTTGTTAAGGATAATACCTATAAGAATAATTATGCCGAGGGAGATTATCAATCTATAAATAATGCATTATTTACCTATAATTGGTCTGACATGATGTTAGATCTTGTTGCAGAGCAAAGTTGGTTGGCATTTAAGGAAATAATATATAATTTGGAATTAACATATATTCCATTAAAGCAAACAAGGAAAAGTAAGGGCAAATTACCTCTTTGGCTGACAAGCAGTATTATTAAACAAATTAAAAAGAAAGAGAAGGCATTTAAGAAATTAAAGACAGCAAAATCAACTGAGAGCTTATATGCACAAAGGCTTGAGTTAAAAATAAAACCTGATTAAAAATGAGAGAAAAACAATTCAATTTAAACTGTCTGCAACCAAAGGAAACACAAAGGCTTTCTGTTCTTATGTAACTTCGAATAAGGGTAATGATAATTCAGTTGGAAGTATATATGAAAATGGTGTGGAATTAAAATTCAGAAAGAAATTTGCTAATTCTTTCAATACATATTTTGGGTCAGTTTTCTCAGAGAAAGACTGTCAAAAAAAGGTATATAATCAGTCCTATTCTACTGAACCATATTTAGATATCATGCCTGAAGAAATAGAAAAAAACAATTCTAACCTTAAACAACAATACGGCTCCAGGTCCAGATCAGATAAATGCTGTGTTTATAAAAAATACTGTTAAATACATAATAATTCTGCTATTATATTTAATAAATCTTTTTTAAATGCTCAAGTCCTGGCAGATTGGAGAAAGGCAGTAGCAGTGCCAATTCATAAAAAAGGTCAGAAAAATCTTATTGTGAACTATAGGCCAATAAGCCTGACCTCAATCATTTGTAAGCTATTCGAGAAAGTGCTGAAAACCAATATCGAAAATTAGACTTATTCTAAAGAACTAAAAGACCCTACTCAACATGGTTTTAATCAGGGGAGATCCACTACAACAAATCTTGAAGCTTTTTATGAGGGGGTCAGTATAAGTTTAGACAGGAACATCCCTGTGGATGTTATTTACCTGGACTTCAAAAAGGCTTTGACCTGGTAAATCATCACGTAATAGTTTGTAAATTGGCAAAGCTAGGATTTAACAAATGTATTATTAAATGGGTTTCATCTTGGCTAGAAGATTGTTTCCAGTCTGTAAAAATAACAGATGTAATATCAGAGGAGGTAGGAGTGAGTAGCGGGGTGCCTCTGGGGTCAGTCCTCGGACCAGCCCTTTTTGGTATCTTTATAAGTGATTTGCACGAAGGTGTTTACAATAAAGTCAGCAAGTTCGATGATGATACAAAAATATATTCAAAGGTAGTTACAGCCATAAAACAATGTATACTGCAACAAGACCTAGCACACATTGAAAACTGGGCAATTTCAAACAAAATGGTCTTTAATAAAGACGAGAGTATTATGAGCCATCTCGGAATAGGAAATACAAGAACTAATTATACACTGAATGGGAAAATAATAAAATCATCAAATTATGAGAAAGATCTGGGGGTAATAGTTACAGATCAGCTTTCAAGTGGGGATTAGTGCAGACAAGTGGCAAAAAGGGGCAATGATATATCATCATCGATAAAAAGATAATTTGTTACTAGAAATTAAAATTGCATCATTCCACTGTATAATACATACATTCATCCCTATACCAATTATGCAGTGCCCTTTTGGGCCCTGTATCTATGTATGGATAGAAAAATCATTGAAAGCATGCAAAGAAGAGTAATCAAATTTGTCCACAGAGTTAAAAAAACTGTCTAATGAGGATAGGCTAAAGGAATTGGGTCTCTATGACCTCCAGTCCAGAAGGGATAGAGGAGATCTGCTCATGTTATATACAATTTAAAAAGATCCCACACTAACCATGGAGTGCAATATTATTATGGCAGAAAAAAAACAATCAATCTAAGGTGCCACAATAGACAAATCAGGATTTCAAGAGTCTTTGGTATTAGACATAAAAACTAGTTAACAGTAAGGGCCCCTAGGCTTTGGAACTCACTTCCACAATATATGGTAGATTTACAAAACTTTGTTGATTTCAAAAATAAATTGGACAAACTACTATTGGGCAGAGAGTAACATAGGCCCCATTTGTGGGAGGAAGACGGTCTTGATGGACTATTTGTCTTCTTCCATCTTTACAATACCGAGTAACACTAAGGTGGTTTTAAACAGGTAAACAATTAAAAGTATATTGAGTAAAAAAGAGCATAACAAAGAGTGAACAATTTATGACATATGTGAAAGAAAGGAGGTGAGGGGGAGATAATGATAAGGTGAAGGGAGAGCACAGGGGCTAGAAGGCCTTGACCAGGCCACGGACCCCTCAATTTCTGGAAGTAAACAGTTTTTCAGAAATCCTCTGTACTGCACGGGATCCAGCGTGCCTTGACCAGGCCACGGACCCCTCAATTTCTGGAACCTAAACAGTTTTTCAGAAATCCTCTGTACTGCAAGGTACTAGCCCTGACTTTTGGATTTGGTACTAGTGGAAGCTGATTTCCAAGTGGCCCACATTATCTCCTGCTGAACACATCTCTAAATACTATATCTCCCTCTGTGTCTGTAGTTGAATTTAAATGCCAGGGTTTAATAATCTGTTTAATCCTTACAGTCATTTTAAGTTCTGAGTTGATATTAGAAGTGAATTTTGAGCCTTGACTGTGTAAATCCTTCTTCTGCTCTCTGCCCTGCAACCTGTCTCCTCCCCAACCCCCAAACCATCTGCTGTGCTCTCTGACCCTGCCCACTTCTATTATTCTCTTTGTTCTGATGTAACAAGCCTACTCCTTATATTAGAAGTGAATTTTGAGCTTTTTTTTTTTGTTTTTGTTTTTTGTTGACTTTTCCATTAGCAGATTATATCCTCTCACCACTAGAGGGCAATATCTCTATCTAGTATGTAAGCCATGTGGGTTCTCTCTGCCTTTCTCTTGCCTCTCCTCCTCCTCCTTGCCCTGCCCCCCCCTTCTCTGTCCCTGGTCCTAGCCACCCCCCCCACCACCCTCTACTCTGGTTTCCACTGCTACTCCAAGGGAACTCTCCACTTCCACTCGAGACTTGTGCTTGGTGCACTGTTTGAATATTCCTGGTTACTTAACCCAACCACTACTCTCAACAAGTGTGGCTACCTCTCTACACTGTACCACCTTGCAGTCCATATGGAATACCGCCTGGAACCTTGCAACCTCTACTCTCGGAAACAATGATCAAAACTATCTCTCAAAGAGCTGTGACTCTGCTCCTTAAAACTCCTCCTCCTCCTCCTTCTTCTCATCTCAGGCAGCGTCCATCCCAATACTGGCCCTAGAAGCTCAGGCCACACACAAACTCCAGGTGCCCTTATCCCTGCAACCATTAATATCTGCAGCCTACTACCAAAGCTGGATGCACTCCAAGCCTCCATATGCCAACACAACCCTGACATCCTTGCAATGGTGGAAACTTGGCTGATGCCTAAAGTTCCTGACTCAGCAGTAACAATACAGGGCTACAATGTCCACAGGATGGACCGGATATCCAAAAAAGGTGGTGGTTGTGCAATCTATATCAAAGACTCCCTGTCTTGACACCCTGTAACAACTCCATCACTTTCTGCCTCGACCCAGATTCTGCCAATAAAAATCGTCCTAGGTCCCAACCATAAAGCTCTGACTATTGTCTCTGCATACATCCCACCCAGGGACCCTAAACATGTCTTCAACAACATCCTAACCTTTATCAACTCTCATCCTCCTGAAGCTGAACTTATTCTACTAGGGGATTTCAACATAAACTGGTTAGCATCGAGCGCTAGTGCCTATAAAGACTCCATCTCAGATGCTAACCTCACGCAAATGGTAAACTCCCCTACTAGGATTAACTACAAGACTGGCACCAGTACCCTCTTGGATTGGGTCCTCACCACTCATCCCACAAGGATTTCTCATACGACCGTTCTCCCAGACTCTCTCAATGACCACTCCCCAGTCATGTGTGCATGGTCTAACAAATTCCTTAAGCCCCCTCCCAAAATTATCACTAGCAGAGTCCTTCCACTTGGAAAACTTCCACATCTCAAACAATACCTTCTTCTACAAGACTGGCTACCCATCTATGAAGCAACAGATGTTAACTTGGCTCTTGATTACTTCATCTCAATTTTCAACAAAGCCTGTGACCTATTTGCCCCTGTAAAAAGGCGCAAAACAAAATCTCTCTCTTACCCATGGGTCACTGCGGCTCTTCTCTCACAGATGAAACTAAGGGATCACCTCTGGGCAGTTGCCAGGGCCACTGGCAAACAACTGGACATCCAAAATTACAAACAAGCATGAAATGCCTGCACAAAAGCCATCTGACTAATGAAATCCACCTATTACAAAGACGATCTCACCAATACATGGGGAAATGGTCGTGCTTTCTGGGACAATATCAAGGATGTCACAGGGAAGCAACCAAAAACCTCTCCAGCCATGTTAATGGTTGATGGATCCTCAACCCTCAACCCCAAGGTGATCGCAAACATCTTTAACACGGCTTTTTCAGACCTTAGTGCTGTCTACCCCATGACATTTTTGAAAACAGGGCCTACTCCAAAAATACCTCAGCCCCCTCAGTCTAACCATCCCCTCTTCTACTTCAGGGAGGTAAGGTTGAATGAAGCTCGCCGCTATATTACTGCAGCTATCTCTAAATCTAGATCTAGTAGCGACACCCTGGACCTTAAGCTTCTGTTGCTCACCCTCAATGAGGTAATTCATCCATTAACAAAAATCCTAAACCTCTCTCTCAGCTGTGGAAAATTCCTGGACCTATGGAAAACAGCCACTGTGACACTCATCCATAAGTGAGGATAAGACGAATCACTCAAATTATCGCCCTATCTCCAAACTGCCCCCACTGTCTAAGGCACTCGAGCGCATTGTGGCTGATCAACAAACCGACCACTTGGATAAATACAATATACCTTGTCCACAACAACATGGCTTCCAGAAAGGTCACAGCACCACCACAGCCCTTCTTGAGTTCACTGGAGCTTTGCAGAAATCCCTTGACAATGGCCTTCTGACAGGAGCCGTTTTCGTCGACCTCTCCAAGGCCTTCGATACAGTACACCATGGACTACTAATTCGCCAACTACTGAATGCTGGGCTATCACCTGACTCTTCTCTCTGGTTTAAAAGCTACTTAGAAAACCGGTCGCAGAGAGTTAAAATTGTGGACGCTCTTTCTGACACCCTGTCTGTTCGCTCAGGTGTCCCACAAGGATCCATACTGGGCCCCCCTTCTTTTTAGCCTTTTCCTAAACTCCCTCCCTTACCACTGCTCTGAGCAGATCATACTATATGCTGATGATGCTGTTGTATTCTCCATTCACAAAGATCCTGCAACTCTTCAACACAACCTTCAGCTTGGTTTCAGTTCTGTAGAGACATGGTTTCTTAATCATAAACTGGTCCTCAATGACAAGAAAACCAAATATATGCTCTTCTGCAGCTCTCATAATCCACACAAGCTACACCACTTGGCTATCTCCACCACCCAGGGGAACACTCTAGATCAGGTGGGGTCCTTCAAATACTTAGGGATACAGCTTGACCCTAATCTCTCCTATGGACCTCATGTAGATAATGTAGCTAGAGCTGCTAATACACGGCTTGGTCTTCTCTACAAACACAGACCACATCTCACGCCAGAAGCTTTGAAGGTTGCAGTCCTGAGCTCTGTGATCTCAGTAATAGACTATGGTCTCATCATTTATGGCTCAGCCGCAACCCTTAGACACCTCTCAACTGCCTTAAATAAGGCATGTCGGCTCATTATTGATGCTCACCGTCTCACCCACACATGTGACCTGTACACTCAGACTGGCTGGCTCCAACTACCAAACTGCATAAAGTTTCTCACCTGCTCCATGGCGAAAAAAATCTACCTTGGCCTTGCACCTTCTGGGGTCTCAACTCTGTTACAACATCGAATTAACAAATGGTGCCTTAGGAGATCCATACTACAGCTACTGAAAGTCCCCCACTGTCACACTTCACAGGGACAGCTCTCTTTTGCTTATCAAGCACCACTCTGGTTCAATGGCCTCAGCCCCACCATCTCCTCTGCCCCAACAATTGGTATGTTTAAAACTAGGCTCCGGGACTATCTCACTACCAACAGCTCCTGTGACTGCCCAACTTAACCTTGTTTCTCCACTTCCCTTCCTGCTCTAGTGGTCCCCCCTCCCCTCCTCACTGGATTCTACTCTCACATCTTGGTATACCCAATGCTGCACTTTTCACCCTCTCCCCACCCTTCCTACATTCCTTCTCCCCCCCTTCCCTCTCCCTATGACTCTGGCACTTAGCTGTTGTCTATTTTCTCTGACAAATGCCGCTGGCTGCCTTGTTACAATGCTACCCTTGAATTGTATTAATCTGTACTCTGTTTGTTTGCAATGTCCACATTGCTGTAATGTCGGTCTTTATGTTCCCCATAATTTGTATTTCTCTGACGTGGAACCTTTGTAAAAAAGCCAAGGCTCAAAGGTATTTGTAATCCTAGACTTGATAATTATGAATATAAATATAAGGAGGTATGTAGTGGGGAAAAGAGAGAGAGAATAAGAGAGTGTGCTTTATCTAAAGCAGTCACAGGGGTTTGGCTGTGAGAAAGAGGTACGCAGCTGGGCCTTGAAGCAGGGGAGTGATGCAGTGATTTTTAGTGAAGAGGGGATGGAATTCTACAGCTAAGGGAAGCTAAAGGAGAAACAAGACTGATCATGGGAGGTTTTCCTTCAGTGAAGCACCAGAGAGTTTTGTTCTGCCCCTCTGATAGTGTAAATTGAAGCCATGGGGTGCAGGAGGGAGAGTACTCAAGGGGAGAGTTTGCTGAGCATGTTTTATTTGCCAGTGACAAGGTGGCATACTGAAGTCTGGACCTAAGATTTAACCAACCCGGGTCACTATAAAGGGTACACTTATGGGAGTCGTCTTTGGTTGAGGGCAAAGCAGCAGGCTGTAGCCTTAAGACCATGTACTTAGGCAAGGGTCTTACTACATGCAGCACCACAGTCGACAAGACTGAGGATATACCTTCTGACTAAAAGCTGCTTAACTTCAGGCAGGAGAGAGTTTTTGTGCCTGTAGAGCAGGCAGTGTCTAGCACTATCACCTTTGAGGAGTGAATCAACATGTTCTGAGTAGGTCAAGCATGCATCTATGGTAACTCCCAGATATTTGAAGAAAGAAACTTGGTTGATTGGGATACCAGTGACAGTAGCGATCACAAGGGAAGGTTGGGAGGTGGGTTTGTATTTGGGGTAGAAGAATATTGATTTTATTTTTTTCGAATTCAGGATGAGTAGGTTGTCAAGAACCACTTACAAATAGTATGGAAGTCAGACTGGAGGTTTTGCTGTATTAAGGATAGGTTTCTATAAGTGATAGTAATGACTGCATCATCCACATATAGAAAATGTTTAGAGGATGAGCAGATACTGGGGAGTTTGTTTACAAACAGACTGAACAGGAGTGGGCCCATGATGGATCCTTGGGGGACACCCACTGTGACTGGTAGGAAGTCAGAGGTTGAGGGCTGACATTTGACAGCTTGGGTTCTGCCAGAGAGGTAGTTACATATCCAACCAGTGGCTTACTTACTTAGGTTACTTAGGTTAAGTAGGGCAAAAGAAGGCCATAGGTCCATCGTGATTGTCCCCCGCCATGCGGGCCATTTATTCCCAATTAGATAGTTGACATGAGCCATTCATCCAATTTTTTTTAAAGGAATTTGGATTGTCCACATCAGTTAGGTCCTGAGGGAAGGTATTTCACAATTTAGCCACTCTGATGTTGTAGAAATTATCTCTTTTAGATGTATTTGCCCATTTTACATCTAGGATTTTGTTGTGAGACCTACCCACAACATGTCTATTAGTTAATTTTATATCTAAACTACTCATCATATATCATTATCTTTCAGAATTTTATGCAGAAGGAGTAAATCACCTCTGCATCATCTTAACTGGAGTGGGAACAGACCTGTTTTCTTTAGTCTACTACCATAATCTGTATTTTTTAGGCTTGACACCATTTTAGTGGCCCTCCTCTGAACCCTTTCAAACATCACTATATCACCCTTTTGGTATGGATTCCAGAAAGGTGTACCATAGTCTAATTGAGGCCAAATGTAGCACCTATAGAGTGGGATAAGGCATTGCTCGTTCCTAGAAATGAAAGTCCTCCTTACTCTGTTTAACAGGCCGTTTGCCTGTTTACAAATATTTATGCAATGGTCAGATGGTGTTAATATACTATTGATCATAATATCTAAATCTCTCTCGCAAGTTGATTTAGAAATTAGCCGGTCATTAAGACAGTAGTCTATACATGGATTTTTTGTACCAAAAATGCATTATCTTGCATTTATCAACACTAAATGACATACTGTTCTCTTTAGCCCATTTCTCAATCCATAGCAGATCATCAGTGATTGATTTTACATTTTCTTCACTACTTTACCACCCGATTTTGTGTTGTCAGCAGACTTGGAGAGTATATTATTGTTACTTATGGTCATATCTGAAATGAAAATATTAAACAGAAGTGGGCTCAAAACTGACCCCTGAGGTACCCCACTGGTCACCCTTCCGAAACTAGACACACAGACATTTACTCTGACTTGTTGTGTTCTATCAGCTAACCATTCTTTGACCCAATCTATTAGCCATGATGAAAAGCCAAACTTAGTGAGCTTGTTGAGCAATTTTTTATGTGGTACAAGATCAAAGGCCTTGCTATTGTCCAATAATATCACATCCATCGGTGTCCCAAAATCAATTTCTTTGCTAATATGATTGTAGAAGGAAATTAAATTAGTAATACATGAATATCCTTTGTTAAATCCATGTTGTGTTTCGTCAGTAATATTAAGTGGATAAATTTAACTTTCAAAGAGTTTCTTTATGATTTTCTCCATTAATTTACAGATCACTGAGGTCAGGCTTATAGGATGATAGTTTCCTATCTCTGTCCTATTTCCCTTCTTAAATATGGGAACAACCAAAGCTTTATGCCAGTCAGATGGTATTTGCTTATCGGATAATGATTTGTTGAATAAAATTGTTAAGGGTATGGAAATGGCTGCAGCAGTATTACCTAGAAGTCTTGGGTGAATGTGATGTGGTTCAGGACTGAAATTCCTTTTTTTTTTTTATATATAGTAAGTAAAGCTGATAAAACGTCTTCATATGATATTGTATATGTTCGGTTCATTGGTTTGGAGTCTAATTCAGGAGTATGATTAATACACGTACATGACATGTTATTAAATACTGAACAAAAACAGTTGTTTAAGCAGTTTGCTATCTCCTGTTCATTTACAATTAGTGACCTGTTTTTATTAATAGGACCTATCATTTTAACTGTCTGATTTTTGCTTTTCAAATATGAATGTAAGGCTTTTGTATTATTTTTTGATTGTGCTAATTTAAATTCCAATCTATATTTTGCATTCTTTATTGCTTTTTTTAAATTATTAATTTTTTTTATATTGTTCAGTATTTGATGGACTGGGATATTTTTTGGTTTTCCTGAATAATTTTTTCTTTATTTTTATTAAATTGTGTATTAACTTGGAGTATCAAAGGGGAATTTTACCTTCTATCTTATATTTCTTTCTAGTAGGAATGAACTTAGATTCCAAATCTAATATGGTTTGTTTCATATAGTTCCAAGTTGCTTCAACCATTAAAGTATTGAGTACTGCATCCCATTCAATGTTATTTAAATGTTTGTTGATTTCTACATAATTGGCTTTATCATAATTTATTAGTCTTGTTGAAGTTGTATTTTTAATCATTTTTATTGGAATGCTAAATGAAACTGAAATATGATCACTGTTTCCTAATGGTTCAGTGATTTCAATATTTGTTATAATTTGTTCATTATTAGTCATAATTAAGTCCAAAATATTATGTGTGGGCTATTTTATTATTTGTTCCAATCTGCTATTATTTAACATATTAATGAAGGTATTTTCCATCTCACCAGACCCTTTTAGGGTATTCCAGTTTATTCCTGGAATATTGACGTCACCTAGAATGATAGTATTTCCTTTATTGGTCATGTCAGTTATTTCATTGAATAAGGATACATTATAACTAGGATCTGCAGCAGGTGGCCTATAACAGTTACCAATTAGTAATGTACGATGACCCTTAAATCTGATGTTTACCCATATACTTTCATTATCATTATAGTTTTCCTGCATTAGTTGGTACGAATCAATATCATTATGTACATACAAACAAACCCCACCTCCTTTTTTGCCCTGCCTATTTTTATAGTATAGTTTGTAGTTGGGGATATTCTGTATCCATGTGGAGCTATTATCCCACCATGTTTCAGAAACTGCAATGATTCCAAGATTCAAAATTTGGGCTTTAGCTTCCAATTCAACCAATTTATTGTTATTTAAACTTTTAGCACTTAGCATAAGGATTTTGCAATTTGTGTCATGCTTTTCATTAACTTTGGTCATTAGAGAAGGGTGATCATTCCCCTTCTCCCCCTTGCTATTAGTTTAAATAACTGTCAATAAAATTCAAAAGGGATTTCCCCAGAAGGCTACTATCCTGTCTGCTCAGATGAAGTCCATCCCAGCAAAATAAAGCATTCCTGTCAGAAAATTGTTCCCAGTGGGTCAGACATGTTATAGTTTGTTTGAAACACCATTTCCTCAACCATTCATTTAATTGCTTTATGGTTTGTATTTTAGTTGGTGTTGCTCTAGGAACTGGGGGGATTTCTGAAAAGCATGGGGTACAACCCAAGTCAATTAGGGTGTTAGATAGGGCCACATAATCTTGTTTTAGTTCATTTAAATCTTTGGCCAATATCATTTGTGCCTGCATGAATGATTACCAGTGGCTTTTCCCTGCAATTTGTAAGATTTATCTAGCCATTTATGTTATTTCTGCAACCTTAGCCCCATAGAAGCTAACACAAGTTCTAAATTACTTATCTGGGTTACAAATCACCCTGTCAAGATGCTTAATGATAGAGTCTCCAAGTACAAAAATATTAGGTTTAATATAATTCTCATCATGTTTTGTTACTGTGTCCATATGTTGATCAGGTTCTATTGTGTGAGCTATATGGTTTTGAGTTTCAGTAATATTATTGGGCTCTTCACTCAAGTTAATTAGTAATGTGTCATTAGTTCCACTTGGAATAAATCCTGGAGTAGTGTTTGGCATACTGGGAATTTTCTCCTCAGTATTTGGATTGTCACCCTCATTTTCTATCTGGAAAATGTTAAATCTATTTGAGGTCGGAATAAGAAAACGTTCTGCTTTCCTTCCTTTCCCTTCTTTGATGCCCTAGTTGGGACTGTCATCCAATCTGGACATGCCTCAGAACCATCATCATCAAGGTTCCTTGCCCTTTGTTTTTGAGGATCCTACATGATGAGGTATAGAACTATTAACTTGATGATGGATGAAGTTCTGGGGTCCTTGTTGGCAGAGGTCCTTTAAGGTAATGCAAGGAATGGTGTTGGACTAATCACACGGGTCATTAGTGTATGTATTTAATGCTGAAGATTGTATATTTTGTGATATGTCAAAACGCTGTAGCATATCCTTTTGACTAGGCTCTAGGTTTTTTAATCTTTTACCAAATAAGCTTATCTCTGCTTGTGATTCCAAATTAGTTAAACATTTAACACACTTGAACCATTGTTCCAAAGGAATGTTGCTATTTGTTATAAGATACATGTTACGACTGCTACATTTGATCCCAATTTCCCCATCCAAAGAGATGACTGTATCTGTCTTATTTGTTGGTTCAGGCATGTTTTTTCTTAGTAATATATGTGATTAATATCTATTGAAAGTACTGTACACACCTTCTGTGGTTACTCCCTGTTTGGTTGCAGTGTTTGATGACAATCACATGTAAACAAAGGCCAGATTCTAGGTACTCCTATAGAGCAGTTTACAGATGCTCCAGTTTTTTAAATATGATTTAAATAAGCTGGCAGGCTTTGCTACTAGTAGACATATAGGCCTATGGTAACCAATAATAAGTAAGCTTCCTAATGCCTTTAGTTATTTTTCCTGATATTGTAACTAGTACTTACTTTATACCTTGTGTCCCTGTTGCTCTGTTTACCCCAGAACCTGCAGAAGATGCAAAACACGTGCAGACACACGTGTCTTTGCATGTGTCTTCACGCGCGATGACACGCTCGCCCTGCTCGCCGCAGTGCAGGTTAAAATAGCAATCACATAACCCAGAATTAACCTCAGGGTCACAGAACAGTTTGTGAAGCAATAGATTCTAAAATTAATAAAAACAATGTGCTAAGTCCCAATAAGTGTGTAAAGTTTAGAATAAATAGGCTGGAGTGCCAGCAGAAAGAAATGTACTAAAGTGCTCAGTGAGTTGTAGTTTCAGTACCCTGATTGAACTACACTCCTCTTCCTGCTTTTCAGTTAGTGCAGGGCTAAAACAAAATACACTGTTGATACACAGGTTACAATGTTTCAAACACACAAGGCATTAATATTATACTGCAAACTGCCTGCATTTAGAGTAGTAGCAGTCAGCAATGCTGGCAGCTGTTCAGAGGGATTCTGCTCACCACAGTGCAGGCTAAAATAGCAAACACATGACCCAGAACTAACCTCGGGGTCATGGAATAGTTTGTGAAGCTATAGCTTCTAAGATTAATAAAAACACTGCGATAAGTCCCAATTAGTGTGTAAAGTTTAGAATAAACTGGCTGGAGTGCCAGCAGAAAGAAATGTACTGAAGAGCTCAACAAATTGTAGTTTCAGTACCCTGACCGAACTACACTCCTCTTCCTGCTTTTCAGTTAGTGTAGGGCTCCAACAAAAAACACTGTTTATGCACAGGTTACAATGTTTCAAACACACAAGGCATTAATATTATATTGCAAACTGCTTGCGTCTAGAGTAGTAGCAGCCAGCAATACTGGCAGCTATTCAGAGGGTTTCCCCAGAGAGGCCAAGTTTGGCAGAGCAGGCAATGATTTAGAAGGTCAAATGCCTTGGTGAGGTCAACGAGGGTAGAACCGGCCAGATCACACCTATCAAGGGCACAGGGTAGGTGGTTGGTGTACTCAACAAGCATTGACAGAGTGCTGTGGTTCTTTCTGAAACCATGCTGTTCCGGAGCGAGTAAATTATGGAAGTTAAGGTATTGGTTCAGCTGGTCACTTACAATTTTTACAATGGTTTTCGAGAGAGGGTACAGCATAGAGATGGGTAGATGGTTTGTGGGAAGGTCATGTGCACCTCCTTTGTGGTCATGGGTGATGTGCTGTTTCCCAGAGTTTTGACACATGACCTAACGTGAGAGATAGATTGAAAGTGAGGTGGAGAGGACATGTGATCTCCCTTAGTGTACTTTTAGGAGCTTAATGTCTATATTATCAGGGCCAGAGCAAGTTCTGGGTTTCAGTTGGGCAAGGTATTTGAAAGTGACAGCCCAGGAGAGTCTTTTGAGGTAAAAGATGGGGAGAGAGTTATGGTCAGTGGTGGGAGCATAGTGGTTGGAGTAAGAGGGTTGAGAGGGAATATGGGC
Organism: Neoceratodus forsteri; assembly: GCA_016271365.2. NCBI lineage: Eukaryota > Metazoa > Chordata > Ceratodontiformes > Ceratodontidae > Neoceratodus > Neoceratodus forsteri. The sequence goes on from CM028130.1 coordinate 1,292,666,613, forward strand.
AGAGAGTTCATTAAAGGTGTTATTGAAAGTGTTGGCTATATTATTATCACCCTTGATTCATGGTCCACTAGCTAAGAGATAATGAGGAAGAAGTTTATGCAAGTGACAAAGAATTTCATTGATACCCATCTACAGGGATTTGGGGGGAGTTTAGGGAGGAGGACTGCTTATTCTTGTAGTAATTGGATTTGGCAGATTATGAAGGATTTGACCCTAATCCATAGCTCTTTGTACTTTGGGAGTACCAGGTAGTTACCAAATTCCCTGTATTGTGCCCAGAGTCTGTCACATTCTTTAATGAGGGTCTTGAGGGTAGGGGTAAAGCAGGGTTGGGAGTTACATTTTTTTGACAATAGTTTTGAAAGCGGCAACTATATCACAGATTTTGTTGAAGTTAGTTGAAAAGTAGTTTAACGCCTCATCAATGCCATGTATCTGTTGCAAGAAGGAGCAGTCCATATCATGCAGCAGAGCTCAGATATTAGCAGACTTATGAGACTTGAAAATTCTTAGCCTGACCTTGTTAGTTGTAACTTGGGGTTGTTTTATTGACCACATGCAAAGCACAGGGGAATAGTCACTCAGGAAATCAGTTATCTGAAATTAGTTTCAGGCAGTCCCTTTTAAGATTATTATATATTTTTTTAATTTAAGAGGCAAGCGGACAATATACATAACAGCCTTGTAAAGCTCTTTACCATCACACAAAATATGGAATGGATACAGGCAAATATATTTGTAGAATATGGTAGGACATCAATACCATATGCAGTCTATGCAACATAGTTCAGTTGCCTTGGAGTACACCTAGGCTGCTCTTCCAGAACTGTAAAATCTGGGATACAAGACCCAATGAACATCACCGCATTGCCTTCTATGCAGCATTCTGTCCAAAATGCTTGAAAAGGTTGTCAACGCACAACCTAAGCAGCACTCAGAGAGCTCTAAACTCCTTAACCTGGTAGTGTCTGGATTTCAGCTGCACCACAGCACTGTCTCTGCACTTGCCAAGGTTTCTATTGACTAGCAAAATGTGCTGGTACAAAAAATAATTTGTGTGCTTTGTTCCTTGATTTGAGCAAAGCTTTTGACACAGTGGATCATGATCTGCTCTTGGTCATTCTTAGAAACATATGGCTGGACAACACGGTCTTGAACTGGTTCTCAAACTACCTTACTGGATGGCAACAGCAAATAAAGGCAGGTGGGAACCCCCCCCCCAAAAAAAAAACTCTTCTAAGAGGCATACCCTAAGGGTCTATTCTAGGCCCTATACCATTTGCCTTATATATTAATAACATTGACTCAGGAATTAATTCAGCAAACTTACATTTGTTTGCTGATGACACCATTCTTTATGTTAATAGGCCTACCCCAGAACTTGCCTGCAGGGAGCTCCAGTTTGAATTCAACCTCCTGCAGAAGAATCTTTTATACCTAAAGTTACTTCTAAATGCAAAAAAAAAAGCCAAGGTTATGCTCCTTTCTCCCTCATTCTACATGCCTAAACCAGGCTCTGTTGGTTTTGTTCCTTGCATAGCCACTCTGTTGGGTAAGTCTCTGGAATTTGTGGAGAAATTTAAGCTTCTAGGTGTCTGGATTGACTTTAAACCATCTTTCATTGCCCATATTGAAGAATTCCTGAAAAAAACTAAAGCAGAGGCTTGGTCTCTTCTTTAGAATTAAGCATCTACAAACCCAAGAATCAAAAACTAGGTTAGTCCAATCTACCTTTATGCCATTGCTGGACTATGCTGACTTCCTGTATGGCCGGGGCCCAAGCACTGCTTTATTAAAACTAGACACCGTTTATCACATAGATCTTAGATTTATTATAGCTGCACCATACTCCACTCACCACTGCACTCTCTATGACTTAGTAGGCTGGAATTCATTCAGTTTTAGAAGTCAAAGAAATACTGTCTACTGGATGTACAGGGACATTATTAACAAGTTCCCTTGTTATATTTTGGACTGCTTGCCTCTATGTATTGTGGGTTGTTACCTCTTGATAAGCTACTCCTGTATTTTGCTTATCATCCCTAAGGTTAGAACCCGTTATGGTAGATCTGCAATAAGTCACACCCACCCTGTTCTCTGGAACAATATACAAAAAAACCTGAAATCTGCTATCTCTGTGAAGCTGTCCTTCCTCAAAATTCTATTTGGATGCACTTTCAAGGAGACATGTAATTGCCTCCACTGATGACCATCTGTCTAGACATACCTCTTCTCTGCCTTCCCCTTTAATTTGTGGCACTGTTACATTTGTTATAATGTCCCTGTCTTTATCCTCCCCTTTCTGGCTACATACTTTGTTGCTATTCCCTTTTTCCCTAGTTCATTGCCCCTTACCCTATTATAGACATATTGTACATATGTATATAGGTTATGATTGCATATTTCAGAGTACTGTATTTGTTGATATTATTTTTCATTGTTTTTTGTTCTGTCTTGATGTAACATTTTCATAGTAAAATCACGTTGTATAGTTGATCTAGAAAGGCCCATCTTGTAAATGAGTTCTCTCAATGGTGTTTCACCTGGTAAAATAAAGATTGACTTACTGATTGAGCATGTTCCACGTCAGCGTGGCACCTCGTGGTTTCTGTCCACACACCTTTTTCTCTTTTCTGTCAACACACCTTTTTCTCTTACCACAGCCATAGTGTTTTCAGATTTTTTTCAGAACAACAGGATGCACTACATTGATACTTTGTCACATGAGCTGAAGTTCATTCTGCTAAATGTTTCTGAGGAGACCTATCCTGAACGTTTGCCTTTCTGCACTCCTATTCAGCTGGTGCAAACTGTACCTGCCATTTAAGATTTCTCATGTGAATGCTGCAACTTGCTTTGTGTAGCTTGCCTTGAACTTTTTATAATTGGACCGTAACATCAGTTTTGTTTCATCATGGTGTTAATTAATTAATTTATTTCAAAAGTTTCACCAGGAAAGCCATACTGAGCTGACCGACAACAATTCATTTCCAGATGCATTCTCAGGGGATGGGGGAAAAGAAGGGCAATCAAGGCAAACAACTACATAGTAGAAACAGGTAAAGTATACAAGCATCATATAAAAAGTAAAAAGATAAAATGTATACAAAATAAGGTATAGCATGTACTCCAATGGATATCAAGGAGCATTATTCAAGATACAAAGTGCAATTATGCAGGGGGGAAGGCAGGGAAAGCTAATTTAGTGATAGTCAAGGGAATATAAATTAGAGTGAAGAGGTAGCGGGGGAGTGACAGTGTGAGCTAGAGCGGAAAACATGGATTTGGAGGAGAGGGAGAGTAGTGGGTAAGAGTAAGGGGTAGAGGAGCAGAGTAAGGTATGGTATCAGGGTACTGAGGGTGCAGGGGAAATGTGGAGAAGAGATGATAGGGAGCATTGCGAAGTGACAAAGCAGATAGATAGGAAGATGGAATACCATAGTTTGGGGAAATGGTAGGAGAAATCAGCCTGGTCAGCTGAGGATTTTCCAGAATGGAGAGTAAGGAAGCAACAGCCAGAACTATGAAGGGTGTAAGTGGAAGGAGATGGAGAAGAAAAAGGAAGCGGGGAAGAAAGGAGAGTGACAAAGCATGGCGGGAGCAATCCAAGCCAGTATTTGGAGATAAAGGTGCAATGAGTGAGGCATCTGGCTTCAAGGGAGGGGAGGGCAAGGGAAAAATATAGGAAGCAATTGGGCAGATAGTCCAGAGCAAAGTAGCAGAAGGAGTGAAAGAGGGAATCCACTCTGGTTAGGGTGGCTTTAAGAGCAGCACTGTAGACAATATCACCAAAGTCAAAGATGGAAAGGATCATCTTCAGAACAATTCACAGCAAGCAGGAGGAGGAATACAACCTCTATTCCTGTATAACACTCCTAGTTTGGGGTGAAGTTTATTATGTGTGTGGCATCCACATGCCCAGAAAAGTCAAGGTGTTGGTTGAGCCAGACCCCAAGGCACTTGCATAATGGAACATCATCGATAGTGGCCCCTTCTAGGGTGTGGAAGGAAGGGAGTAAGCCTAGTGAGCTTCCACCTAGTGCCATATGTCATTAAAACCATTTTCTTGGCATTGAGGGATAACTCATTCAAATTGAACCAATGCTGAATATTGTTGAAGTCCAGCTGCAGCCTGGCCGTGAGATGAGAGGGGGAGGAACTAGAGACAAACTGAACAGTATCATCCACGTACATGTGGATGGACACAGAGGAACAGGCAGTGGGAAGGTCATTCAGGAAGTCTTAAAAGAGTACTGAGCCAAAGATGAAGCCTTGTGGGACACCAGTGTTGACTGGAAGTGGAGGGGATATGGAATCGCCAATTTGCACAGACTGAGATCAACCCTCAAGGTAGAGTGGAACCAACTGATAAAGTCATCAGACAGCCCAGCTGCCTTAAGCTTGTCAAGGAGAAGGGGGTGAGCTACAGTGTCCAAGGCTTTTCCCAAGTCAACAAAGATGGCGGAGGTGATAAGGCCCTGATACATGTCTGAGAGAATGGAGTCAGTAAGTTGGAAGAAGGAGGAGGAGGCGGAGTGGAATTTACAGAAGCCAGACTGGAAAGGGGTGAAGAAAGAGGAAGAGTCAAGGAAGGTGGAGAGCTGGGACAACACAAGGTGCTCTTACATTGTGGCTGGATTGAGGAGCAGGGAGATAGGGTGCTAGTGCCAGGTGAAGAGGAGTTTGTCAGTTGAGGAGGAGTCATTTCCTTTGCAAAGGGGTATGATGGTATTATGGCTCCAGGAGCTGGGGATAGAGGCAAGGGAGAAAGAGTGGTTGAGAAGGGAGATGTTAGGTTGAGACAGGGTTTGTCCGTGAACTGAACCTGAATTTTTCGATTTTCACCTGATCCAAACAGAAGTTGAATCGTAAAAACAAACAAACAGATGAACCCATACCGAACGCGAATCCAGACCATATGAGTTATGAAGAACCCACATGGAGGTAATAGGGTGAATTTATTAGAACTCAAACTCTGACTGATAAATTATACAAAAAAAAACTTGAAATGAACTGAAGTTGAACCCAAACTTCTACTTATCAATTGAACTGAACTGAACTCAAACTATATCCTGCCAAACCCAAACCAAACTAGAACCCTAAAAACATGTTGAACCCTAGCTCTAGTGTTAGGTACAGCAATACTAGGAGCAGAGAGATGGAGGAGTTTGGGGTCGAGCCCATCAAGGCTTCTGCCCATAAGGGGGTTAAGAGTCAAGACAGCCTTGAGGGAGGCAGCAGGAGTGCTAGGACAGAAGGAGACAGTGAGGGTAGGGGTGGTTGGATGGGAGGGTGATAGGATGAGGGGAAGGGGTGAGACAGGAGAGAAGGAAGGAGGCACAGGAGGTAAAGAATGAGTTGAACTCAGAAGTAGCAGAGAGGAAGTCAGAAATGGGGATGTCGCCCACCTTGAGGACCATGGGGGGGAGAAGAGGGTGTGGATGACCTTCCAGAACTTGGAGGGGTGTTAAGGTTGTTCTGGAAGGTGGAGGCAAAGTACTCAGCTATGGCAAGCCTTGTGGCTCTGGTACAGGCATTTCAAAGGGTTTGGTACCTGGTTAAGTCAGCAGAGGAGTCGGAGGACTTGTGAGTCTTCCAGGCAAGGTCACATGCATGTAGGCAGGCAAGTGGTTCAGCAGAGATCAAAGGGGAAGTGGGAGCCACAGACCCTGGCTCACCTGAGGGAGACATGCTGATCCCAGATAGATATGAATTTAGTATTCAAATATTGGAGGGCAGAATAGATGTTATTGGCAGATGAAATGGGCCACCAGTCAGTAGCCACCAATTCAGCATGTAGGGACTACAAGTTAAGTGACTGGAAAGACCAGATCTGGACGAGTTATGGGGAAGTTTTGGGATGGTGAATTTTGTTCACACAGTAGACCATGTGGTGGTAGCAGAGGGCATCAGGGAGGGTACTGGCAGCAGAAATATGGTGGGGATGGGAGGTAAGAACCCAGTCCAGTAGAGAGTGATTGGAGGATTTATAATTGTGTTGGGATGGGTCAGAAATCTGTAGGGTAAGTTGAAGGGACTTAATGTTCTAACAGAATTTAGTTTCAGAGGGGGAGAGAAAATTTATATCAAAGTCCCCAAAGATGAGTAATTCCCCAGATGAGGCATGAGTGGAGATATTGGTAAGGAGTTCAGTGACAGATATGGGGGATAGGCCGGGGTAGCAGTAAACACCAGCCACAAAAATAGGGACTGCAAAAGAGAGTGTTTGAGGAGGAGTCGTTCATAAGCAGAGGGAGAAGTGACTGAGAGAACAGAAGTGAACTGGATAGTAGAGGAGAGGTAGATTGCAATGCCACTACTCCTCCTAGCACGATCCTGCCAGGTGAGAGTATACCTAGGGATAGTGAAAGAGGTATCAGGGATCTTGGGGAATAACCAAGATTCAGATATAATTAACACACCAGGCTGAAGATTAACCATGAGAGGTTGTAGCTGGTCTATCTTTGGGAGAAGGCTATGGACATTGATGTGAGCCACTCTCAACCCTTTGGCGAGACAAGTGGGAAAGGAGTGGGCAGGGTCAAGACTGGGTTTAATATCCCCAATCACTAATAGTAGCAATGAGACATCGAACATAGCATAGATAGAGAGGAATTTATGTGGCAAGAGGGGGGAGTGGTGGAGGGAGGAGAGGGGCTAGAGGGAAGAAAAGATCTAAGCATTTCAATGAGAAGGGAAGGGAGGAGGGAATGGCCAGGGAGCCAGGGGAATGGGAGAGAGGGAAGGCAGGAGGAGGAGGAGAGGGTGGCAGAGGGGGTGAGCAAGAAAAAGGGTGGAGGAGAAGAAAAGATGGCTGGTGGGAGGGAGGTTAGAGTAATCATGAGGGGAAGGGGAGAAAGAGTGATTACGAACATATTAGAAAGACAGAAGGCCATGAAAATTATGGTTGGAAGGAAAAGAGGTGCAATGGGAAAAACCTAAGCGGAGAGAGGAGTGAAGCACTCCAGAGGGAGGAGTGAGTGGTGGGGCTTAGAGGGGTAGAACAGGCTACCAGAAAAGAAGGGAACTCAAAGCTGACCAATTATAGGAGAAATAGTGAGAAATTTGATTGGTATAGTAGGGGCACAGAGAGGGATGAGAGAAGATAGAGCATGGAGAAGGGGAGAAAGGAGTAATAGGTAGGCAAGAAGTGAGTGAATAGGGATGAGAGAAGCTAGAGAATGGAGAAGGGGAGGAGGGAGGGATAGATAGGTGAGAAGTGAGTGAATAAGCAAGTAGGATGGGAGTGGAGTGGAAGCAGTTCAGTGAACAGAAAGATAGCTGGACCCTTTATGATAAATTAGAGCAATAGCCAAGAAGAAGGAAAAGGAGGCTAAATTTTGAGCAGCATGTGCAAGCAGTGTGGGGGGGAGGAGCAGAGATAGAGGGAAAGAGGAATACTAAATGAAGGGAGTAAGCACAATTTATGAAATGTAAAGGGAGATGGACAGCAAAGGCAAGCCAGGGAGATATGGTAGGAGGGAGCTATAACAAGGAGAAAAGCAAAGCAGGTTGCAAAGTACAGCAAGCAAACTATGACCTAATAGCAGGATTATACAATACAACAGATGGTAATGATATCTTGGCAGTATACACAGTTACACAGTATACACACAGACTAATTCAATTCAATTTTATTTATAAAGTGCCTTTCAAAATCAAGGCGCTGTACAAATTTTTAAAATAATAAAATCACAACATTTAAAAGACAGCCACAACTAGCAGAGATACGCTAATCCAAAAAGATATGTTTTTAAAGCAACTTTAAAATGTTCAACGTTGACTAAGTCAGATAGCAGGATTTCAATAAAACAGGCAAAAGGTATATAAGCAATATATGCAGTAATGCCAAAGCAATAAGGAAGTGAGCACTAAGTATGAAATTGAATCCAGCTAAGCAGAGACGGACATGCAGTGGTATAAGTATACTAATGGGCACAGAAACATAAATAGAGGCAAAGTGTCTATACCAGTATGAGGCATACCCAGTATTATAATTGTAAAGCAAATTACATAGGTTCAAAGGTTCAAGCGGACCATTCAACACAGAACACAGAAGAATGAGGCAAGCACATGACAGGACAGCAATGCAATTATTCACGTTACAAAGCTGTTGGTTTTAGCAGGGCATGATTGTAAGGCAAACTGCATACAGAATACTTACAGACATTTGCAGGATGAGGCTAGGGCAGAGTCTCCAGGCATCCTGGCATCTCCCCTCTGATGACTCCCCTTAAGGACTCCCACTACTACTGTGGCACCCATGCTGGGATCACTCACGTAGGACTGCATAGGCTGGGAGGCCTAAACAGTCACTGGAGTGGACCTTGTCCCACCCCCACATAAGCGGTGTAGCTGAGGATTGGCGCATGAGTCTGGTTGCAGCTCCTGCTGTTAACTTCAGCTTGGCAAAAGAGGAACGTGTTGCAAGAGAGCCCCTGGTATTATGGGCTTGTGACCCCTGAGGTGGCCAGAATGGCTGCTGGCCACATGGCTGTTATGGCTCCGACTGAGCCGCAAGATGAAATGCAGTCCCAAACTGGAGTGAACCTTGTCCCACCCCAACACGTGTGGTGCGGCCAAGGACTGGCCAATGAGTCTGGTAGCAGCTCCTGCTGCCAACTTCAGCTGGGCAAAACAGGAACACATTGCAGGGGAGACCCTGGTATCGTGGGCTCATTTCCCCTGAGGTGGCCAAAATGGCTGCTGGCAATGTAGCTGTTGCAGCCCCAACCAAGCCACAAGATGAAATGTAGTCCCAGACTGGAGCAGACCTATTCTCACCCCCACACACACAGTGTGGCAGAGGATTGGCTGGTTTGCAGCTCCTACTGCTAACTTCAGCGAGCAAAACAGAAATGCATTGCAGGGGAGCCACTAGTATAATGGGCTCGTAACCTATGAGGTGGCCAGAATGGCTGCTGGCCATGTGGCTGTTCCGGCTCCAGCTGAGCCAAAAAATGAAATGGAATAAAAGTTAATTAACACAATTAATACAGTACTCATGCTCTGACTGCTGTTTAATATTAGTGAATTGTCCCCCTTCATGCTGGCCGAGATTGGGCATGCATACCAAGTCCGGATATAGGAAAGTAACCCCTGCCCCCATTATATTTTAAGCCATCCAAGCTGGATATTTGTTTTCAGAATACAGTGTGACCCTTTGATAATAGCCAGATTCCATTTATTTGTAACAGCACTTTTGTGGCTACTGCTAATTCTGCTTGTGAGTTCCATGCTTTGCTCAGATAGCCACCATTCTTATTTACTGTTCTACTACTATTCAGTCAGGTATTTAAACTATTTTTGCACACATATTGTTTGGCAAAGCACCTTTTTGTTAGTTTAATGTTCTGCTTTTGAGTGAACTGGTCATCATCAGCTGCAATTTTACAGCTATTGTTAATTCTATTTGTGAGTTCCTTGCTCTGCTCATATAGCCACACTCTATATGTTTTGCCCCACTACCATCTGGCCAGCGGTTTAAACTGTGTACACACCCAGATCGTTTGGCAAGGCAGATTTTTTGCAGGCTCAGGGTACTGTTTTTGAGTGAGCTGGTTTTCAACAGCACCTCATTTATTTCATTTAATACAGATTTTCAACAGCACCCAATTGTTTCATTCAATACAGAATATTTACCCACTTTCTTCACTTTTCATATGTGTAGCTCCAGATTTTACTCTCAGTAACATTACACCCTGTTTTTTTTAAACAGCTGTGACAAGTACAATCATATTAAGGGATTCTTTTTCACATCATTACTTTGACGGTAAATATGACATGCTGTTTATACTTAATTATTGAAAGACCATTTTGAAATCTAGTATTTTTTCACCATTTGCATAGTGGCTCAACATATCTGTGTGTGTGTGTGTGTGTGTGTGTGTGTGTGTGTATATATATATATATATATATATATATATATATATATATATATATATATATGTATGTGTGTTTTGCACAGAATGTGCAAGACTATGGGAAAGCACCTTATTTTTCCACTTTGAGATAGGCATTTTAGACTGTCAACTAACCGCAATGCTAATGCTGAAGGTCTGATTCACTAAATGAGAAAAACACAATAGGATACAGTCTTTCATTCTTATCACTAGTGTTTGCAATGATATCACTGAAATTTGAGTTCAAGGGAATGTATCTTTTAAACTGAATTAATATTTTCCTTTGGATTTCTGTATGACAAGCTATCTGAATAAGCTAGTAAATGTGGAGCTGATTCAGCCCTTCTAACAAAAAGTCAATACTGGTGTGGACTAGGGTTCTTTCAGAGTGCTGATTTCTGCCTATATTATGATGGTCTCTTAAATCTGCTTGCTCGAACTAGTGCCAAGCACACACTTTAATGCTACGCTCACACTAAGGAGCTAGAGTCTCCTTGGTCCACAACCAGATCCCACCTCAGAATGGGGGGGGCGATCAATTGTAACCCCTCCTGCAAAAGGAATCTTAGTGCATTCATGACATAAGATCATATTACTGTAGCAGAGCACCTAAAGCAAATATTAAGTATGGTGGGTTGACTATCCAACTGTTTTACAGGAACATAGAAACACTGTTTCTGAATAATTGGTGCACATTATTTATTTATACTGGCAAATAAAGATGCATGGGTAATGCTATTCATGATCTGAATGCTATCTGAAATTAGTCTCAGGTAGTCACTTTTTAAGACTATATTTTTTACATTTAACAGGAAAACAGACAATGTACATAATAGCCTTATAACACTCCTCATCATCATATGAAATACATAATGGATGCAGACAATAAGTACAATGGTACCTATTCTCCAAGCTGGCAAGAAAGTGTGCAACAGGTGCAGAAACAGCTGGTGTAGGGAAGAGCCACTGATGAGGCATGCATAAAAACAGCCATGTGGTTGGATAGAGACAAGGGCGGTTCAGACAGCGGCATGTAGGGGTGAGAAGGGGCATGGTCAGAGTCCACACCGCACGCCGATATGCCCACTGACCCCACCAAAAATAGCATTCGGCAGGGACTCGCGCATGGTCCAACATGCATGAGGTGGCAGAATGTCCACACAGGCAACCCAGGTGGACTGCAGTGCAATGCCTGTGCCGGGGGGAAGGGGACAGCCAGCAGCAGGGGAGTGACGGCCGGATGGGTGCTGCCACTGGGGAGTAACTGGGTGTAACCTGGAAGCCCCAGTCAAGCAACTTCAACTCTGCACAGGTGACAGCTTTTGTCACAGAGATCAAGAACAACTATGGGGTCCTGTATGGAGATCAGGCACTGACTGCAAGCACAGAGACCAAGCAGAGGATCTGACATGACATCCAGGTTGCTGTCAAAGCCAATGGACCAGAGGTATGGATGTTCTCACCCATCAAATACAAATGGTGTGATATCTGATCCCCCACGAAGCACAAGCTGGCAGCCACCCACAGGGCACAGACTGGCACCGATGGTGGACCACCATCACCAGGGAACACGTTGGACACCCTAGAGTGGATAGTGACCGGAACAATATCTGAGGTCACATGGCAGGGAGTGCCAATGGCTGTGACACAGTGGCAGGTACTTATGTGTTGTGGGCCTACACCTATAGAAACTGCCAGCCGTACCTGCCGCAACATGTGTGGCCTATGGTGTCACTCAGGGAGACATGGTGCCCCCTCTACCACCATGCCTGCTTTTCATGGGACCCACCACTGAGGGACAGATGGACACCACCATGCCAGCACACCAGCCACAGGGTGACCAAGGCAGGGAAGGGAAGCACCGAGTGAAGCAGATGTCCAGTATGAGCATGTTGCAGTCCCACTATCCTAAGTTGTGTCGGCTGGAAGAGGACAGGCTTGCAGCACAGAGGGACAACATGGAGGCCTTGCAGTGCCTCACCCATGTGGTTGAGGGACTGGCACGGGGCATCGACCAAAGGGCTGGAGAAATAAATGTTTCTGTTTCTGGACGTAGAATAATGAAGCCTAATCAACAGTTGTTTACAGTGCTCTGCCAGCTATTCACCCACTTTGGTACAAGAAAACATAAGTAGAGTGGTGAATAACTGAGTTTTAGTAAAATGTTGTTAAAGTGTTTAATGTTCTTAATTTGCACTGTAGGTACTGTACACTATTTTTGAAATCACATATTTAAATATTACATCTGGGGGTTATTGGGGCTGGCAGTATAGATTAGAGGTTAGAGTAACAAACTGAATGAGCTGAGGACATCTGGTATAGAAACATAGAAACTGTCGGCAAATAAGGACTGCTGGGCACATCCAGTCCGCCCATAGGCCCTATACATGTATGCATCCACTCACCCTAAGTGATCAGTGGCTTTTTATCACTTCCTTCCCACCAACAAAGGTTCCCCTGTGCTTGTACCAGGTATGTTTAAACTCCTCCACTGTGCTTGCCTCCACCACTTCTGCTGGCAGACTATTCCAAGTCTTCACCACCCTCTACTCTATGTATAGAAAAATGTCCTCATGTTACCTCTTAATCTCCCCCATTCTGGTATCTTTTCTACATTGGAAAAGATCTCCCACCTGCACCTTGTTTATGCACTTTGAGGTACTTAAATGTTTCTATCATGTTGCCCCTTTCTCTCCTCTCCTCCAGTGAGTACATATTGAGGTCTCTCAGTCTCTCCTCATATGTTTTGTGGTGCAAACCATGTATCATCTTTGTTGCCCTTTTTGGGATAGTCTCCACCTTGTTTATGTCCTAACACATGTGTGGTCTCCAGTACTGCACACAGTACTCAAGGTGAGGTCTCATCAGTGTCTTATACAATGGCATCACCACTGCCCACCTCCTACTAGTAATACCTCTGTCTGTGCACCCCAGCATGCCACTGGCCCTACCTACAGCCTTTGCACACTGCTTTGATACCTTAAGGTCATCAGATATGATAACCCCTAGGTCCCTTTCCTCTTTGGTGATGGTCAGCACCTCCCCCCATCCTGTAGCTCTCCCCAGGGTTCCCCCTACCCAGGTGCATTATCTTGCACTTTTTTGCACTGAACCTCCATTGCCACACCTCTGACCATCTTTCAAGCTTCTCCAGGTCCCTCTTCATTTTCTGCACCCCTTCTGGAGTATCCACCCTGTTGCAGATCTTGGTGTCATCTGCAACTAGGCAGACCTTTCCTTCTGGCCACTCTGCAATGTCACTAATGAAGACATTGAACAGGACTGGTCCCAGTACTGATCCTTGTGGCACTCCGCTGGTCACCCCTCTCTTCCTGGAGGGGAGAAGACCTGGGTTTGATTCCCACAACCTCCACTTGCATACTGTGTGACTCTGAGCAAGTCACTTAACCTCCTCAGTGCTCCTCAGTTGTCCCTGAAAACAGGCCCTTGCGTCTTTATTTATTTATTTATTTGAATATTCAGAAAGACCTTCGAGTCAGAGGCTCATTTACAAAGGTTCTACATCATACTAACAGTACATTACATAGTGACATGAGATAACAAAAAAAAGGTTACATAGTTGTTTCAAAGTAGGCTAACAAAGAAAGTTAGGAAATTTAGCACAGCCATGAGGAATAAAAAACAACAATGGTAATGTCAGAGATATTCAGTAGAAAGCTGTTTGTCAGGTTACATAAATGCATTTGAGGTACACCGAGAAGCTGATAGCTTGTTAGTAAGGGCAAGGCAGATCAGGTTTCATGGGCAGTCACATTTATTTGAATCCTGCAGGTATTCCCTTAGCTTTGATTTATATGGGTCCAGCCTTCTTTACTCGGCTATATTGATAGGGAGGGAGTTTATCCAGGATGGGGCCCTAAAATTGAAAGTGCGTTGGTATTGGGAGGTCCGGCTATGGGGTACCAACAGTAGCTGTTTGCTTGAGCTGCGGGTTGTTTTGCCTCGTGGTGCTGGGAGGATAATTTGGTGCAGTGAGGGTGGGGTGAGGCCTAGTAGTACCTTTTTGGCCATAAGGCAGGTATGTTACCTGATTCTGCTGTCCAGGTTTAGCCAGTTTGTGCTACTGTAAAGGGAGCAGGAGTGCGTGAGGCGATCACAACCTAGGATGAGACGGCAGGCTTTGTTGAGTACCAGACGGAGTTTGCTTAGGGCTGTGGAGGATGCAGCACTGTAAATTAGGATGCCTAGTGGGCCTTACCCGGTTACCAAAAAACACCAATATATTTTTACTGCATCATCCAGTAGTCAGGGTACCTTGTTATTTACCTTTGTTTTATTCTGGCTGCAATGATTTTGTTTAGTTAAAGATACATTTTATGTGTATTATAAGCTTGCTTTTAGACTTTAGTCAGATTATATTGTAGTCGTTGCATGTAAGCATCTAGGTGGTAGATTGCTAAGAGACAGATCACTGTTGGCTACTAGCTTATTCAAGTTTATAATCAGCAGGGCCACCAAAAATCCTTAGCTGTTTGAATCAGAACTAGTCTGAATGAAAGCATGCTCACAAGGAAAAACTTGCCCTACCACTTTACAAAAAGGCTTCATAGTTAGCACCCAATTTAAGTTAATGGGGTAATTTGTACCTTTTCTCCCATCTTGTTTCAGTCTCTGTGGCAACAAATAAGTTTTCTGATAGACTGCTTCAATGCAAACCAAATGTTAAGTGTTTAAGTGTACTTCTGCTTGACCAGTGGATTCTGAAACCAAGCAAGATAAGGATTCAAAAGAAAACAGTGTCACATAAAACCCTTGCACTACATTGTTTTGGCAAAACCAAAGTCTGCATGCAAAACTGTCAATATATTTGAGATTATGGTATTTTATTAAAAATGTAAATACTTTTTACACAGTTCAATGTAAAAACTCAAAAATTTCAAGAAATTGCAGAACATGTCAGTTTTTGCGGAGAATGTTAAAAATGGCAGATTATGCAAAAAAATTGTGGGTGCAATTTTCCAGTGGCTCTGCTTACAGATGCTGAAGCAACCAGGCTGGTATATGTAAAACTGATTAAAGTTTACTTGCCATACCTTTGATTACTTGTCTAAACTTCCCAGGTTCTCCTCGATTCTGACCGAATCCTCACCGTACACCCAGCAACAGCCCTTAGTATCAGCCACACAGAGACATATCTTTCCATGTATCCTTACTCCTGTATTCCCCCTATATAGACTTTTCCTGCTGCACTGATGCCATCCATACCAAGGTGCTCCCCAGGCTCAGTGCTCTATACATTCCTATATTTGTGAGCTTGGTTATGGTCTTCAGCACTGTTGTTATACCACTCCTTCTGAGTATGCTAACAGGTGTTGGACTCTCTGATGATGCAGTCAAGCAGTTCAGCTCCTTCCTGTTGGGCAGCACCTAGGTTGTCCTTGTAGGTGACTTTCCCCACACGATCATGTCTGCAATTATCCAAGATCTTGTCCTTGGCCCTATTCTATTCTCAAACTTCTTAAAAAGGCCCCAAAAGGCCTGTTTCTCCTTGCACATCCACGTATATGCAGATGACACAGTATGCTTTGCAACCCCCCCCCTTAGCTGATATCTCAAAGTTCTGGTTTCGTTCCCTCCACTCACTGTTACCACAGCTCTCTCCTCATTTGCACATGCCCCCCAACTCACTCCATTCCTCAGACTCCTGTTCACTTTAGGACAGTCTGCTTTCTCACACCAGCTCTACTGGCTTTAGTCTTGGATCCCACACTTTATCTGCTCGACATTCTCTCTCACTGCTCTGAAAGCCCTCCTCCATGACCACACCTCTTGTATCTGCTCCTGCATCTAATTTATTTTCCCTCTTGTCCAATTTTTTTGGTTAATTTATTGCTTTTGTATTGTGCCCCAATGGATTTTTTTTCTTTTTCTGCAATGTGAACATTCCTATGCATTATTTAAAATGTCTATTTACTGTTGTAATTTGCTCTGATGTACTGTAACATTATTTAGCTATAATAAACAAATTTAGATGAAAATTAATTTTCTTCATCTGAAAATATTACAAAAAATTATGCTGTTAATGCTCCCCTGTACTCTTCTCCCCAGGAATTCTCTGAAAATGAGCTGTCCTCAGGTCAGCAGGCCTTTCCTGGTGAAATGTGCCTAAGTAAATAATAAAGCTGTGGCTGCTGTTTGTACCAACACTAAGAACAAATTCTAACCAGAGCCGATATGGCTGTGGTGAGCTTCCAAAGCTCTGGAGAGCTAGCACCACCAGTGCCACTGAGTGTCATCTGCAAGATGGCAGCGGAGACGCAACTGGGCACATGCAGCATTCGCGCATGCACAGTTGCAGTGAATGGCAATACACCATTTGCAAGATGGTGGCACCAGTGGAACTACGCATGCAAGGGAGGTACACATGCACAGTTCTTGCCCCGGAATGCAGAAGTAACAGCTGAAATAGTGTGACTGTTACTCCATAGTGGCCAACCGTGGTGAAGTGTTATAAGCTCTGTTGGACTTTTAGAAGGATACTTCCAAAAGTCCAACAGAAAGTGCCACAATCAGCCGTTTTAAGCCATAGAAAGCAAAGCAGCTGTATGCTCTGCCCACAGCCGTCAAAAGGAGTGTTCAACTGAATTCTTTAGTATTTCCATCTATGAAGTCAGTGTTACTGACTGTTCTGTTCTTGGCTTTAACAATCATATAAATCACAATTAGTATTCCATTGTTAATGTACTTCTTAATCTCTAATCTCTAATGCAGATGTGGAAACTTTCTGTTGCTACCTGTTGACTTTCTGCTCAGAAGATGTTTACCATAGGCATAATATGGAGGAAAATTATTTTGTGTTTAATGTAGACATCAATAAAGTGAAAGCTATTTTTAAATGGGTATTTTATTGTAATATATGTATCTTACAATGTATGTCACTTCAAACATATTGTTACTGTGGTGGGTCATTCTTACAATTGTATAGTCTCAATTTTGCAGCCTACTCAGTAGACAGAATAGTGCATATCTGATTATAAAGCAACATAAAGATCTCTAGACTCTTAAATGTTATGCATTGTATTTTCTCAGTCTAGTTGACTTTACATGTAAAAATGTGCTTTTATAGCTACGGGGTAGTGACTCATGGGTAAAACAATATTTGTCTTGGATGTTTAGGTTATCTTCTGAGGTCCTGTTATTTTAGATTTCAATCCAGAAAGCCTACAAAAGTGTACAGGGCTGTTGCATGCTGCGCATACCCACTCTGCACATGTATAACACCCAGCAGTATCTACAAACCCCTCTATGCACATGCACTCATAAACCCCTAATTCAATTCTGCTCTGCCTGCTGACTCATGGGGGTGGCCAGAAGATAGGCAGGGTAGGGGCCATTCTCCATGGCATGCCTGAAAGCAGATATACCTGACATTTGGCACAGTGAGGGTGCAGATGGTACATAATGTAATTGATCTGTGCCCTGGCACATCCTTTGGAGGTCCTTCAGAGCTGGACTGTTCCCCAACACACACTTCCTGTAGGAGGATGATGTGGACAAGGCAATGCTGGAAGAGATTCGGAGGATGGCAAACAGAGGGGGGAGGTGCTGCTGATGGGGGACTTCAACATGCCAAATATGGAATGGGGCACCCCATCTGCAGCATCCACCAGTAGCAGGAAAATCATGGATTCCCTACAGGGAGTTTTCATAAGAAAGCTTGTAAGGGAACCAACCAGGGAAGGAGTGATACTAGACTTGATTCTTACAAATAGGGAATGGGTGGGGGAGGTATCTGTAGGTGAGAACCATGACACAAGTGATCACAGCACCGTTTGGCTCATGGTGAAGACCACTGCTGATGTTCATCAGACCAAAGTGAAGGTGCTAGATTTCAGGCACATGGACTTTAGAAAATGAGGGACTACTTTCAACATACATTGGCAGGAGTGAGAGAACTTAAGGGGTGGAGGAAATGTGGAATACAATAAAAGGGGCCATAGTAGAGGCCACTAACCTCTGCATCAGGAGGGTAAAGAAAAACAGGAAAATAAGAAAGCCACTTTGGTTTAGTAGAGACGTGGCAGAGAAGGTCAGGGCAAAGAGATAGGCATGTAAGAGGTATAAAATGATGCAGAGGGAAGAGGGATAGGTCTACATAGCAGGAAAAGCAGAAGGAAGCAAGTTTGGAGGTCAGGAGAGTGAAGGCAAGAACAGAATTGAGAATAGCCAACTCAGTCAAAGAAGAGGATAAAACATTCTTCCGGTATGTGAGTGAGAGGAGAAAGTCAAAGGAGGGGATAGTCAGGCTGAAAAATAAAGGAGGGCTAATGGAAGATGCAAGTGAGAAGGCAGACATATTAAACAGCTATTTATGTTCAGTGCTCATGGTAGAAAAGGACTGGGAGGGTAGGAAAATCAGGGAAAATGAGGTGGCGAGGGGGCAGTCTCCAGTCCATTCCAGGAAGAGGAAGTTCTGTGGGAGCTAGAGGGACTTAAGGTGGACAAGGCCATGGGGCTAGATGGGGTGCACCACAGGGTACTGAGTGAGCTTAGTAAAGTACTGGCAGAACCTCTGACCAGCCGTTTCAACAAATCCTTGGAATCAGGGGAGGTCCCCGAAGACTGGAGAAGGGTGGATGTGGTCCTCCTACATAAGAGTGGGGACAAGGAGGAGGCAGGCAACTACAGACTGGTGAGCTTAACATCAGTGGTAGGCAAGCTCATGGAGAAACTGCTAAAGAAAAGACTCACCAGCTACCTTGAAGCCAATGGCCTACAGGATCAATGGCAACATGGGTTCACTGAGGGCAGGTTGTGTCAAATGAACTTAACAGAGTTCTTTGGCTGGGTCACCAGGGTAGTGGATCAGGGGGTGTCTGCAGATGTTGCATACCTTGACTTTAGGAAGGCATTTGATTCCATACTGCACAGCAGACTACTTCACAAAATGAAATGTCTTGTGCTGGGGTCGGTAGTAGTAGTAAGGTGGGTGCAAAGCTGGCTAGACGTTAGAAGGCAAAGGGTAACTGTGAACAAGGTACCTTCAAAGGAGGGCATGGTTACCAGTGGGGTGCCTCAGGGGTCGTTGTTGGGGCCATTCTTATTTTATATCTTTATAAGGGACATAGTGAAAGGACTGGAGGGGAGGGTATGTCTATTTGCTGATAACACGAAGATCTGCAATAGAGTTGATACACTGGAGGGAGTTGAAAGTTGAATGCGCAGGGATCTGGATAAACTGGAGGAGTGGTCCGGGGAGTGGCAACTGTCTTTCAATGCAAAAAATTGAAAAATCATGCACTTTGGCAAGAAACATCAGAGAGCGGAATACTGGATGGGGGGGCATGCCCTAGAGGTAACCGAGCTGGAAAGGGACCTTGGTATAATCATTTTACAAGACCTGAATGTGACAAAGCAATGTGAGAAGGCAGTGGTAAGAGCCAGTAGGATGCTGGAATGTGTCAGTAGGGGAATCACTAGCAGGAAGAGGGAGGTTATAATGCCCTTGTACAGGCACCTGGTCAGGCCACACCTTGAGTATGGAGTCCAGTTCTGGAGGCCATACCTCAAGAAGGATGAGGGCCTCGGTCAATTGTCATATGAGGAACATCTGAGGGACCTGAACATGTACTCCTTAGAGCAAAGAAGGGTAAGGGAGGATATGATTGAAACCTTCAAGTATATCAGGGGTATAAACAGGGTACCAGTAGGTGACACTTTCCAGATAAAGAGGCAATCAAAAACAAGGGGACATGACATGCAGATAGTACGGGGGAGGTTCAGATGAAACATTAGAAAATTCTACTTCACAGAGAGGGTGGTAAATAGCCAGAACAAACTCCCAGTGGAGGCAGTGGGGCAAGGAATGTGGAGGGATTCAAGGGACCATGGGATAGACACATGAGTCTCTTGGATCTGGGGGGGGGGCACTAGGTAATAGCAAAGACCTAGCTATTAGCTAGGCAAACTAGGCCAACTGGGTGGGCCTGGCAGTCCTTTTCTGCAAACACATTCTATATTTTTTTTACTCCAGCCCTTCCCCTATGCATGAGAGCTGGGAAGGGGTGATGAGTAACAACTGTTTTTCTAAAAAAAAGTTCAAATGTGGTTATGGAATGCAGTTCTGTATCCCGTAATCTGTTGCTCATGCAGAGCAGGGGATTCACTTGCTGGCAGGTAGAAGCTTCTGATTGGAAGCACCAGGTCCAGACCATCTTTGCCCTTGGCCAGTTCCTGCAACTACATGGAGCACACAGCAGTGACCAGGGGTGACAGGGGTTAAGTCAACAAGAAAAAGTGGAACACTATATAATGTAGGCCAGCTGTAAGCAGGCAAAACTGTAGAACAGAAAAAGAGGCTGCAGCACATGCCAAGGCTGCCAGAAATGAAATAAACTTTATTAATGAAAAAACTCCATTTCCAAATTCAAGCTAGCCCTATCCCCTGAGGAAGGGGCAAAGCTCCTCAAAGAGCTGGGGCTAGCTTGTATTTGGAAATGGTGTATTTTCATTAATAAAGTTTACTTCATTTCTGGCAACCTTGGTATGCACTGCAGCCTTCTTTGTTTGTTTGTTTTTGTTTTATGACTAGGGTAAGTGAATGCTGCCTGCAAGATAGGACTACAGGGAAGGGGAGCAGTGCAGGACAGCTACATGTGAATTGTGTATATAGTATACTGGCATGATTCATGGATTGCACCTAAGTAATAAACAAAAAAATATCTTGAGAGCTACAGTATAACTTCCAGAGAAACTACATGGTTATAGTGTACTGAAAATTATTAGTACAAGCCAGGAAACTTTTTCTGTAGCTGAGAAACTTTGTGAACTGTAGCTTCCACCATCTAAGATACGTAATCAGAGTTCCTAACCTAAAGTATCAGAGGAACAACTTCCACAAATATTTATTTACTGATTTGTGAATTAAAAATATTACCAGGAGAGCCTAACTGAGCTTTGAAACTGCTCATTTTCATAGGCACTCTGAGAGAATGAATATACAGGAAGTGATGATGCAATACAATGAAGGAATGAATTAATAAATCAAAAGTTTATTTCTAAAAAGTGCAATTCAAAATTATCAAAGCACTTGGACAATCATAGTAAAAAGAATGAAATTTGCAGGAGCATAAAATTAAATAATTAAAAGGGCAGCAGAATTATTCAAACTTCGGGAAATGCCAAGTTAAACAAATGCATCTTAAGCACAGATTTAAAGGTCTAAGCGGTCAGGCACTCTCTAACCCAATGAGGTTGAGAGTTCCATAAGGTTGGGGCCACAAAAGCAAAGATCTGGCCTCTAAGGTCTTCAAATGGACCCTTGGAACCTCTAGCGATCCTTCATTGGAGGAGTACAGTGGGCAGAGGGGGTGGTAGAGGCAGAGGAGATCTTGCAAATACTGTGGTCCCTGTCTGTGTAGGGCTTTATAGGTCAGTAATCTGACCTTGAAGGTGATCCTCCACTAAACTGGCAGCCAGTGCAGGCTGCAGAGCCCAGGTGTGACATGGCATGATCTAAGTAAACCATTCAACAACCTGGCCGCCACATTCTGCACTAGCTGCAGGCAGAGGATGTCCACCCCAGCAGCCCTAGGTATAGGGCATTGCAGTAGTCAAGGCAGGAGGTCACAAAGGTATGGAACAATGTTGGAAGATCATCAGGCAGGACAAGGTGTTTTATTTGGGCTATATGGCTCAGATGATAAAATGAGGTCTTGACCATGGCTGACACCTAAGATTTAAGCATCAGCCCAACATCAAGCATAAAGCCTAGATTCCCGCACCCAGTCAGAGGTCATCAGCTGGCTGCCTGCCAGCCAAAGCCCAGATGGCTGACCACAATGAATGACACCTCGACCTGATGACCTGGGTCCACAACCAACACCTCAATCTTATCAGGGTTCAACCTCAACCAGTTGGCACACATCCAGTCTTGGATCTTAGAGAGGCAGTTATTAAAGACCGAGGCAGCATCACCCTGTTCAGGTACAAAGGACATGTATAGCTGAGTATCATCTGTATAGCACTGAAAACTCAGCCCATACCGCCTTATAATGTCCCCCAATAGCCCCCCTCAGTAAGGGGGGAGAGGGGCAGAGGAAAAGATCCCCGATAACACTCTCTCTGAGTCCTGCCCATGAGGAAAGATTGAAACCAGCTGAGGACTGTAACCAACAGATCAGCCACAGGTGCTTCAATGACACTACATGATGCATGAAGTCAAATGCTGCAGAGAGAGTAAGGAGGACTAAGATCAAATGGCTCTTCCGATATCTCGCTATCAGATCATTAAGTATCCGAACCAGTGCTGTCCCAGTACTATGCCTCTTCCTGAAACCAGACTGGAGAGGATCATAGACATCATGGGTGATAAGATGATCCTCCAGTTGCAACGCGACCACTTTCTCAATAACCTTGCCCACAAAAGGCAGGTTAGAGAAAGGTCTGTAGTTAGTGAGACAGTCAGGGTCGAGGAAAGATTTCTTCACAAGAGGAGACACCACTGTTTCCTTCAGGGTGTCTGCGAACAACCCTGTCTCCAACGAGCACCAGACTATCTCAGCTAGGACCAGTCTGATTACCTTCACATACCCCACAAGGAGGCACATTGGACCTGGGTCCAAACTACAGTAGGTTGGTTACATACCCTGGATAATCTTCACAATGCCAGTGATCACCAGCTCATCAAAGCCAGACCAGACAAACAGGGCACCTGCAATCTGTCACCGACCACTGCAACATCCATTACAGCATGTTGCACAGATCTCCGTCTTGATGGTGACAACCTTCTCTGTTAAAAATAGAGTGAACTCATCACACTTATTCTGTGAAAACATTCCCTGATTCTGAAGACAGGCAGGATTGCACAACCTGCCGACAGTATGGAAGAACTGAGCTGGTCAGTTTCACGCAGTGGCAATCTCCCTGGACAGGAACTCTGCCTTCTTATGGGAGATGGCCGATTGATAGTCTTTATAATGGGCCATCAATCCAAGTCTGTCATCAACCAGGCCGTATTTCTGCTAGCACTGCTCCAACCTTTGCCACACTCACCTCAACTCCCTTAAGGTCCCATCAAACCAAAGGGACCAAGGGTGAGGGGGAGAACATGGACAGGAGCTATGGAATCCAAGGCCACCATCACTGCCTTATTATAGGCTAGAAAGAGATATCCTGGGTCCAAGCTGACACTCAGTCTGCCCAATAGGTCCAGCACCAGCACCACCCTAAGACCATCAGGGGTCAAGCCTCTTAAAGGGTGGTACCGGACCATCGCCATAGGGGCAGGTCTATTGTGGGAGCCTCAAAATGGAAACTTATAGTGTGTTGGTCAGACCACCCAACTGGCTCCACCACCAAGTCAGAGATCTCCACCCCCAGCAGGAACACACCAGGTTCAATAAGTGACCTTGACTGTGGGTCACAGAGGTAACTACCTGTGTAAAGCCCAATGAAATCATGAGTTGGAGGAAGTCTTGACCAAAATGCAAGAGTTTGTCATTGACCTAGGCATTGAAATCCCCCAGAACCAACCATCTGGGGGATTCCAGCACCACGTCAATGACAAAGTCTACGACTTCCTGCAGGAAATCCTTCTCGCCCTCGGGTGGCCAGTAGACAAGAAGTATTCTGCAGCCTACAGCTGCACCCATGATACACTTGAAGGATCTAGTGACCCCGACTGGCACATCTACAAGGCCCAGTTCTGACTTAAAAGAAATGGCTACACCCCCAACCCTATGATCCAGCCTTGGGTGGTAAATCACTGAGTACCCAGCCGGAATTGCTGACTCCAATACAGGACCAGAGTTTTCATCCAGCCAGGTCTCGGTGATGCATGACAGGTCCGATGTTCCAACAAGGTCAGCAATCACTGCTGTCTTATTTTTAATCAACCTGGCATTACACAACACCGCCCGAGTAGGACAGGTAACCAAGGTAGACTGTACTATTTGCCCACAAAAAGTGGGGCCCTTGGGTATGGGAACCAGGCAGGGAGCACCCCTCTCCTGGCCCCATTTTGCCTCAGGGTATCTCCTTGATCCCACAACCCCATTCCGTCACCCCGCTTCACATTCCAACAGGTCCAGCCCCCCCCACCCCTCTGCCTCTCCCCAACTATCCCCAAGGTGCAACAACACCTATACACCTCAGTGGGCAGCGGGGGGCCATTGAAAGGGTGGAGGTCCCTAAGCCTGGTGGGAGAGTAGAACCTGACCGCCAAAGATCTCTGCCAGCACATAAATACCTGCCCTTAACTAGCAGCAGCAGGTATTAAAATCACCAACAAACACACACACTCACACATACAGCTACTCGCACACACAAACACTCCAAACAACACTCAAACAAATAACCCTCTCCCCCAAAATATAACACAAAATAACCCCTAACCAATACTACAAAAACAAAACAATAGTGATCTTAAAACTAGATTATGACAAGTCTCTTTCTGATTAATGTTCACTGTCCTAGTGTGAGTTAGAAGTGACCAATGGATTGAATCACTGCTCCACCATGAGTCAGAAAAAGGACACCATGGCTTTATAATGCATTTAAATGAAAGTGGAGCACTCAACACCACCTATACCTGCAAAAAATGTCTGAAAAACTGCAGCACTCCCACTACCACAGTCTTGCTGTTATAAGGTGTCAGATAAAAGTGAGAACACAATGAAGCCCTCTCACTGCCTCCAATTCAGTTGTATATTAACTCCAAAGTCCAGAACCAGCCCGAACTGATATGTTTCCAGCCAATGTTTTCAGGGAAGAGATCCAACAAATAAAATCCCTCAATAACATCATTCAACTGTCCACTCATGCCGCAGGCCCCAGGCTGTACCTGCCCCAAGAGCGGACACCCCAGCCCAGGAGTCCTCCAAGCTAGAGCCCCCAACTAACATCTGACCTCCGACGAACATCTCTGGGTGACCCTAAGGTACTCAGGCAACGTTCATCCTCCAGTCAGCGATGCCCAGCACCACCCATGGGACAACCCTGACAGGGCAGTTACCCCCAGATGGACCGTCAGGCCTCGAAGTCACTCTGAACAGATGTTCCACAAATTCTTTCACCTGAATGCAGTCACAGATACAGCGTTAAAACTCCCAGCAAGCAGGAATCCCTCAATAACAATGGTCAGTTAAAACGATGGTCAGTTATCCACTCCAGCCACGGGCCCCAGGCCAGCCACACCTCAGAACAGACACCCCAGCCTAAGTGTCCTCCCTAAGCTAGAGCCACCAAATAATGTAGTACAGCAAAAACATATTAAAAAGGGGAATTTGAATTAAAAAGCAGGGCAGGAAAGTCTAAAGAAAAGAATGCAAAAACCAAGAGGAGGTATGAAATAATGCATGTAACAAGGAAATACAGGATCTCGGTACATGTTGTTTGCTAGTATTAAAATGGTGGAGGTGAAAGAACAGAGATCAATAAGCAAAAAGAGAGGGGGAAAAAATGAAAGGACAGGAAGGGAGAGGAGACAGTTTAGATGCAGGTGCAGACATGCAAGAAGTGGTCTCTTGAGTAGGACTTTCTGGGCAAATGGAGATGAAGATGAGTAGATAGAGAGGGGGATAGTGGACCAAAGTTGAGGGAACCAATATGAGAAGGCAGAGTGCCTTGCTTTGGTTTTAACATGGGGTAAAAGGAACAAATGGGAGCCAGAGATGTGGAGTGAATACAAAGAGGAGTGAACAGGACTGGAGGGGAATTAATATGGCAGGTCAGTAAGCCAAGCCAGACTTTAGAGATGAAGGAGACATAATGAGACAGGCGCAACCCTCAAGAGAGGGTAGAGAAAGATAGGAGTAGATGAAACAAGGAGTGCAGAAGCAAAGCAATGGAAGAACTGACAGAATGGGTTTAGTTTGGACAGGGTAGATTTGGCAGCAATGCTATATAACCATAATCAAAAGTATATGGAATAATTTTCACAAAAATCTCCTATTGGGCAAGGAGGGGTTATAAGTTTTGTTCCTATAGAGCAGACCAAGCTGAAGCACTGCATTTCTGTGGCTAATGTTAATACAGCAGGAGAACTTAAATGACTATCTAGCCAGACATCCAGGTACTGTATTTAAAGGAGGAGATTTTCTGAAGCAGGGAACATTCATGGTCATGAAGACATGAGATGTCTAGACTCTAGTCAGACACTTCCTTGAGCCAAAGGTCATGGAGACAGTCTTTTTGGCATTAAGGGTAAGTTGACTGGCACAAAACCAGCACTGAACACGGGTTAAAGTCATGTTAGAGTTGAACAGCCAGATCAGAAACGGAGGATCTATCAGTAAAGAGCACAATGTCATTCACATATAAAGTACAAGGACCCACAAGCATTAGAGAGCTCATTATGGAAAACTGAGAGCAGGATAGAGCCAAGGACAGAGTCTTGGGAAACATCAGACCCAATATAGTGTAACTGTTGCACGCTTTCCATTTTATTTAGGGTGGAATTTTGTATTGTTAGCTGTATGAGTAAGCAGCACTCTTTTCTGCTCTAAAGTGGGTTTTCTGGCTTATGTATTGTGCAGTCATATATGTATAGCTAGTTGTATAGTAATAGTTCTACTACTGAGGAAGAAACATCGCTGTATATAACAGTGTTATTTATTTCTCATTATAAAATGGGCTTTTAAAATCAGGAAATATGATTGGCTAACAGCCCTTTACACCCATGTCCTTATCAGCTAATATCATAGCCAACTGGCACTATTTCTGCCAACCAAACATAGCACATCAAGAAATCAATCCATGGCACTGCTCTCCTGATGCAGCCCCTCACCTACTAAGTGAGACAACCACGATTTCCTACACCACAATACATGTACAAAATGCTACCGGTTCCTTTTTTTCAAATTTCCATTGGCCCCTGCCAGTGTAAATCTATGTCTTGATCGCTCCCAGCTTTTGAAACTGACTGACCGCTAGCCGTAAGCACGACCTCAGCTGCATCGCAACCCCACATTTGGTTCTCGCATCCACCCCACAGCATCCACCACAGGAACACAGAATACCTTATTTTTATTTTACTACTAGTACTCTTTCTTCAGTTTACTACATTTTATTTGAACTTCCTTCCTTTTACCATAACCAGGAAGCAGAAACAGGGAAGTACTGATGCCGCTATAGGACACACTCGCTCACAACCCGACATCTGCCTCCTGACGGATGTATTTGCTCCCAGAAACGTCAGTCTCCTGCAAACAGTAAGAAACACTCTAAATGTTTGTTAAAAAAAAATGTTGCATCAGTTTTAAGCAGAAAAACAATACTACACAAAAGACCTATATCTCTGTCAGTAACCAAAGCTCCTGGCAAGCAACACGCTCATTCTCAATAAAAACAAATGCTGGCTGTGAAACAGACACCTGCTTTGCTCATTAGCAAACATAAATTTAATTAAAATCAGTATCAGACACATGGAGAAACAATTTCACCAGTACCTGTCTATATATGTGTGTGTGGGGTGGGGCTGTACTGGCCATTAAGTATTACCAGTGTTGGACTATTTTTTACTGGCGCAGTATTAAACCTCAATTTGTACATGTTTTGGCTATTTTTTTTTCATTCTTTTTTTATTAAATAGTTACTTGCCAGCCCATTTTATAAGCACAATAACACACTCTGAGGTGTGGGTTATGTCCTGATAAGAGCACGCCCAGGTGCATAAGGCACTCAGCGCAAGCACCTTGTGCCTAACAATGCACCTGGGCATGCTCTTATCAGGAGATAAACCACACCTCATCATATGTTATTGCTTGCGTAGCACTATAATGCTACAAAGTGGGTCAATTTTCTCAAATGTTCTAACTGCTTTTGTATTCCAAGGCAAATAGCTGCTCTTCAGGATATAGTGGAGAGGAGGAAAATAACTGCACAACAAAGACGCATTGGAAAACTGGGAATATGTAGAACTGTAAAAATAATAATATAATGCCTTTTATTTGAATTGCATTATATTATTTTTGTTTTTATTACTTCAAAAAAGTATTAAAAATCAGACTTCTGAAAATTTAGAGTCTTTTTCTCCACCTTCCCCTACTGCAGCAAATAAGGTTTTGTCAAAGATTTTTTTTTTTTTTTGCTTTGCCATCACTTGTATTTTTTTTTCAAGTTGTACAATGCTTTTCACAGGTTTGATTATTTAATGCGAATATTCTTGGTGCTGAAATAAAACTATGCAAAGTATGCAGTTGTAAAAGTAGAATATAGTAATAAGTTTCTTTGCCAAGCTACTGTGTATGAAACAAACATTTGTCAGTGCCGAATGTTTGCTTGCTGGTATTGGCATTGGTACTGCAGGAGTTAGAGAGATGCATAATAGGAATGGCAGTGAAGTATTAAACTAATGCCAACCCCCACCCCCACCCTGCAGAGGCTGACAGGTGTTTGGGGTGTGTGCCTTTGGGTCATTAGCCATAGTGCTCACTCCATTCCACCTCAATCTACCCTGCAGACACCGGCAGGTGTTGTAGTGCTGCTAGGGGTCTTGACCCTTCTGCTCACCCCATTCCATAAGGAAATACACTGAGATGGGTGCAGTAGAAGAGAATGGGGTGAACGTTAGGGCAGAAGACCCCAGGCACACCTCAATGCCTGTCACTAGCTACAGGGTGGGGTGGTAGTGGAATGGCATAAGCATTCGGCTGATGACCCCAAGTCATACCCCCGATGCCTGTCAGTCTCTACAGGGTGGGGCGTTATGGTTGGAAACCCTAACACCACAGGCGTTTGTTGGTATTTTTGCTCCAAATCTTCAACATGGGCTTTTTGGGACCCCACCTCATGAACAGTGGCACTATCATTTCATTACTCAATCCAGAAAGGTGATTTCATACAGTGACTACGCCATTCGGCAACACAGGTGTGAAAACATCTTTTGGGCAGACCTGTAACGTAATAATTTTGGGGAATTTTTTCACCAAATTTTCAACATGGGCATTTTGGGACCTCTCCTCATGAACAGTGCCACAGTGATTTTGTTACTCTGTGCCAAAAGTTGATATCCCACAGCGACCGTGCCATTCTGCACCACAGGTGCAAAAACACAGTCTGGGCAGGATGTGAAAATGACAGCTGTACTGTTCATAAGGATGTGTGAATAAAATGGCAATGTTGAAAATCTGGAGTGAAAATATTAAAAATTGGTGAAGTTATGAGCGTGCGTAGAAACTGTGCAATGCATGCTCATAATGTAGGCATTTTGGGGAATTTTTTCACCAAATTTGCAACATGGGTTTTTTGGGACCCCACCTCATGAAAAGTGGTACTGACATTTCATTAATCAGTCCGGAAAGAAGATTTAGCACAGCAACCGCTAAATTACCTTTTGGGACCGAGTAACCAAATGACAGTGACAGTGTTCATGATGTGGGGTCCAAAGAACCCCATGTTGAAAATTTGAGGCCAAAATTCCTAAAAATAGCCGAGATATCAACTCAAGTTGAACTCCCCCCCCCCCATTGATTCACATTTTACAGCTTACCGTCCAGCTTTGAAGAGTGCAGACATGTCCCGGTCCATAGAAGATCGCTGCCTACCTCCAGAGGTATGGGGTAATGGGGAGTGTGGGAAGGTGGATATGCAGAAGGAGGGTGGGTGGGGAGGGAAATGGGGAGATGACAAAGGACCATTTTCTTTTTACAGGGGGAAAAAGACTTTGGAGACAGTTTACAGGTTACCACAAATATCTAGGCACACTCGGGTGGGCTCCCAGTGTGCCATAATAGAGTGTATGTGTGTATATATGTGTGTGTGTTGATGGGGGGGCATGCCGACATGATGACTGGACACCCCAATTTTGTCACTTGAACTATTCGGGTGGATGGGGAGGGGGGTCATCTGACCCCAGGAGTGGGCATCCTGGTGTCAGAAACAAAAATTATTTTGGCACACTGGGGAGGGCTCCCAGTGTATCACATTAATGGGGAGAGGGGGCATACATGGCAACACGGGATTGGGCACCCCAATGCCGGCTTTTCGGGGAGTGTGTGGCAGATGGCAGGAGCCACCAATGTGGAAAGCTCATTTCCATGGCTCATTTATTTATTTATTGAAATGGTTCACAGGAAAGGCACACTAAACAAACAAGTTGCTCATGGAGCAAGGGGGGCAGAGTGCTCAGCGGCAGGAGCCGACAAGAACCGTAACTCCGGCCATGTGCATTACTGTGCACTGTAATGTGCATGGCTGGAGTCTTGTCAACTGCTTTCAACAGAGAGACAGTATATCTGTGTGCCTGGTCGTGAGGGAGGGGGAAGGTCCAGCTGCAATGAGGAAACTGTCCCTCATTGAAGTGGCAGATTTCTTTCAAGTGTGGTCCTCTCTCTCTAACTGCTGTCGAAGACAGCTCGCCAATTCATTGGTACCTGAGGGACAAGTCCCATAAAGCATCAACTCATAACCATCCCTGATTGTAATGGCACTTTTCTTTCAAGTGAAGACTACTTCTCTCAAACTGCTGTCATAGAGAGCTCACTGATTCATTGGTGCCTGAGGGACAAGCCCCATAAAGCATCAACTGCATTGGGCAGAGTACTCACACACCTCTAAGATGTCATACTGTCCCAAGATTTTTCTTGTGCATGCGCAGCACACATTTGCACAAGCAACCATAAAATGTTGTGGAGCATCATTTTACAAAAACATCTTTCCAAGATCTGCCCACATATATTTTTAAATGCCTAATTCATCTAAACAGTTAGGCCATTCTCTACATGGTCTAACAGTTTACAAAATTTTGTGGCAAAAAAAAAAAAGAATCTGCATTTGCAACATCATTTTACTATAAATCATGACTTTTCCTCCCACAATGATATATCTTATTAAAAAAAATAGTATGGCTGCTTGGGCACATTCATATATATATACAGACAAAGATACAGCATTCATTTGTATCCACCTCTGACTATTTTGAAAAGCTGGTTCATGGTCTTTAATTCTTCCTATGGTTTTCTCCCAGATTTTTATAAAATGCAGAGGAACAGAACCTGTCACAAGAAAATGACCACTTCACCCACTCAATCTGCCAGATTTTCCTTGCCTATTCTGTCTCGGGAGACCCTACCTGGTGTCTGTCGACCCTCCCCCTCCCTGCCTATTTATAATTATTCCCTTATGCCTATCCCATGCATGTTTGAATCCTTCCATTGTTTTTGCTTCCACCACCTCTGCTGGCAGACTGTTCCAGGCATCCACCACCCTTTCTGTGAAGTAGTACTTCCTCACATCATTCTTAAACTCTCCTCCCCGCCCCCACTTCCAGTTTAACTTCATGTCTTCTTGTCCTGGTACACTTTCTCACTTGAAATAGACTCCTCTCCTGTACCCTGTTCACCCCTGCCATGTACTTGTAGGTCTCCATCATGGCCCCCCTCTCCCTCCTCCCTTCTTGGGTGTACATGTTGAGATCCCACAGTTTCTCCTCATAGGGCTTTTGATGTAACCCCTGCAACATTTTTGCTGCTCTCCTCTGGACTGCATTCACCCTGTCTATGTCCTTTCTAATATGCAGCCTCCAGAACTGGGCACAGTGACAAACATGGTGGTAACACCACCTCCTTCCTCCTGTTGGTGATATCTTCCCTATGCGCTCCAACATCTCATTGGCCTTGCCCAGTGCCATGTGACACTGCCCCACCACTTTGAGGTCATAAAATATGAAAACGCCAAGGTCTCTTTACTGCTTAGTGAATGTCAGAACCTCCCCCATTTTATACTCCGCTCCAGGGTTTCTATGCCCTAGGTGCATGATTTTGCACTTTTTGGCAATAAACCTCAGCTGCCATGCCCTTGACCACTCCTTGAGTTTTCTAATGACCCTACTCATTCTTCCCCCCAAAATACCCACCCTATTACAGATTGTGGTGCCATCTGCAAAAAAGCATCCCTTCCCTTCCAGTTTTTCTGCAATATCACTTATGAAGACACTGAAGAGAACCAGTTATAGTACTGAGCCTTGCAGTACCCTGCTGGTTACTCTTCCCCTCATTAGTGTGCATGCCCTTTACCATTACCCTCTGTCTACCATACATAACCAGTTTTTTACCTAGTTTACCATTTTGGTTTCCTCCCCTAGACTGCCCAATTTCCTTATTGGTCTCCAATAGGGCACAGTGTAGAAGGCCTTACTGAAGTCCAAATAGGCTATGTCTACTGCCTTTGCTTGATCTATTTCCCTGGTCACCCAGTCAAAGAAATCAAGCAGATTCATCTGGCATTCCCCCCCCCAAAAAAAATTAATAAAAAAAAATTAAATACTATATATTCCAAGAAAGCCAATTTGCTAACAAAAATCCATTTTGATAATCCAAAATTATCAAGCAATAGTCTATTACCTACAGTAAATATTTTATCTGACAACCAACTCAAGAAAAATGCTCCATCTTGAGTGTTCATCAAAAACTTACCACTCTTCAGCTCTTGGCAAAATACACTCCTTTCACTGATGCTCTGATCACCAGCTTCAAATATCTTACTAAATTGAACTCTCACTTAAATCATGACTTTGGTCAGGTCCAGAAATGGTTGACAGAGGGAAAAGGCTCTGAATTCTGAAACACTAATTTTGTTGACTGGGAAACCTGAAAGGGAGGAGAAAACAGAATGACTACTCTACACCAGAAAAGGTATTATAATTTATGTAATACTTAAAGTGGCATTGAGTGGGTTAGGCAAAGGTAAATGATTTAGGATCAGTGTTTTAGGATTGTTCTTTAAATTTCTTTAACTTTTATTAGTCAGGGAGTGGAGACTAGCTGGAAGAATATCGAAGTCTCTTGTGGGATGAGTGGTTAGTTAGAACTGAGAAACAAGAATCTGACTGCAGAGGAACTGCACTAGTCTTAGGAGACAGGAGAGTTAAGCCTAACACCTACAAATGTCACTCACTACACCTGTCATTCTGGAGTAGGAGTGCCATGGAGTAGGACTGCAGTATCACTGGTGCATCCACAGGAATTCTACAAGTCTACAGGGGACTCTGTCTGCAAGTGGAGTGAAATGGAGGCAGCAGGAAGGTGAGACATGGATATCAATATGGGGGTAGTCACAGAGCTAAAATAAGACAGCTTAAGTATATGTGCTAGCCAACTGAAGTAGGAAAATTAGCTCAATTTAGAAGGTGTGATAAAATGTTAACTAGAGTATGGCCACTACATACAGGAAACAAATTGCAGATATACTAAAATTATTACAAGTGGAAATGGTGCATGTCCTTGGGGCACATCTTGGGAAAGCACTTGCAACATTTACTCTGAATGTGTGTAAACAGTGAGGGTACCCACACTGCCAGAGAGCCATGAGTAATCTCTCAATATTAGTGTCAAAGACTTTTCTACCCTCATGTGAAGGTGCCGTGGGACTTAGCTTGTCTAGCTAAAGGAAATTAAAGAGGATACAATGGACCAGTACCCTCTTACATGGAAAGAGAGAGAGAGGATTAAAATGAGAAGAAGAAGATGCCAAGAAATTTGAGCGCCAATTGCTCAGTTCTGGGTGCCTTTGTAACAATTGAGATGGAAGGGCAGGGCAAGTTTCCCCTTGCTCCTCCATAAACCATAGGTTTATACTTCTTATTAACTGACAAGTGGGCAAAATTATCTCATTTGAGTGCGTGGGCATATTGTGAATACTCCAGCTATAAGCTCTTCCAGTGCTGCAGCCAAGACTTTTCCACCATCACAAACATGGGCCAGAGGAACTCTGAATGACTGACTACAGGAAGTTAGAGGGGATGCAATGAGCCAGCATCCCCAGAAGTAACAAACGAGATTCAAACTAAGCATGTCTATTAATAGTTTGTTCCTCCCAATCTCACTAGTGGTATAGTATAACCACTTGGTACAGAGCAGAGGAATAACCACTGGTCAAGGAAAAAAAATGGTGCATCTAAGGCATTAGGGTACCGTCCTTCCAGGTTGATGCTTTTAAGAGGACAACAGTTTATAAGCATTCTGAAATTTTGAAACTGTATATACTGAATGGGGTAATAATAAAATGCAGAATGTTTTTAATCCCTGGTAGGTACAGTGAGCTGACAGACATGCGATAAAGGTCTATAATCACTACAAGGGCAGTAACAGCTACCAAATATAATAAAGAAGTCAACCAGAATTTGCTTGATTTACTGTGCTCATAGCCACCAAACATGTTTAAGGACTATACTGAGGCTTCTCCATAAGGTTGGGGTTTAATACTGAATTAAGATGTAGATGTTGAACTCTGAGTCAGATGCTTATGGACTGGAATTGCAGTTGGTATTCTCTGGAGGATGCAGAAATGAAGGCAAATCAGGCTGAGAAGTCCTGTTTCACATAGCTCTGAAGCAAAGTGCTGCAGTGGCTGCCAAAGTTCATGGATTTGTGTACCTTACCACAATGCTCAGTTTGGTGACTCACTGAGGCTTCTCCATAAGGTTTGCTAATGGCTGCAGACATGGCTTTTACACAGAACAAACTCTGGCCAGAGCTGATAGGGCTGCAGCTGAGGAATTTGGGGTAAAAATACTGAATATTTGTTTTTCAATATTTTTACACCAAATTTTCAACATAGCCTTGTTATGACCCTGCCTTATGAGGAAGGGCAGAAAAATGTTCA
This sequence comes from Neoceratodus forsteri, assembly GCA_016271365.2. Taxonomy (NCBI): domain Eukaryota; kingdom Metazoa; phylum Chordata; order Ceratodontiformes; family Ceratodontidae; genus Neoceratodus; species Neoceratodus forsteri. The sequence continues at coordinate 1,292,701,076 of CM028130.1, forward strand.
ACTCTTGGCCTAAAGGTGATTTTGCACAGGGACTGCAAAATCAACTTTCAGGACGCAAAAACACATTTTGGTCAGGAGTTGAAAAATGACAGCTTTGTCACATTCATGCGGTGCTGTAAAGAAATTGCTGTGTTGTAAACTTGGGGTAAAAATATTGAAAACTGCCACAGTTATGAGCCTGCATTTTCAAAATTCAACATAGGCTCATAACTTTATTTTTTTTAAATATTTTTACACCGAAGTTTCAACATAGCCTTCTTATGACCCCGCCTCATGAACAAGGGCTGAGAAAATTTTCAACTCCTGCCTGAAAGGTGATTTTGTGCACGGACTGCAAAGTCACCTTTTGGGACAGATTTGCCTAATGTTAGTGCAATTGTGCATGAGACAGGGTCCCAAAAAAGGCATATTGTGTTGCCGCTCTCCTGAAACGGAGCTGCATCAGAGCTGTGCTTATGATGATTATTAGTCCCATCCCCTTCCCCACCCAGGCCACCTTTAAATACTCTTCTGTCCCCCCTACTCTGGAAGAACTCCTTCCTCATTGGCTCTTCTTTTTCTGCTTATATATCTAGACTATGGACCCAGACTCAGGCAGGTTATTCCTGTCTAAACCTCCTGCCCCTCCCCCGGGTCTCTCTGTCCTCTATGGCCCATCCTACTTTGCTTAAATCTCCAGAATTAGGTCTCAGGTAAAGGAAAGTTTACCTCAGCTAATTTATTCCACAATACCCATATACTCTGTAAGATCCCCTCACCTCATATGACATGAGGGTTGCACTGTTGCTACATCTTTACATTGGCTTCATGTTCTCTACACCCACTCCTTGTCCTGGAACACAGGAGCTAGGAACTGTTACACCAACATGCAAGCCACCTGCCGATTTGCATACCACGACACCACCGTCCTTCTATTCAATATCTCATTGGCACACAGGGATGGCAGCCTCCCTACCCTGTGGGCTTAATGCCAACTACTTATTCCCACATCTCCTCTGTTCTCCTCAACTCTACCTCACCAGGGTCATGATTTACTCAACTCTGTGCTCTATTGGGGCACATTATAGACACACTGAAACACAAAAGGTATCTATCCATAAACGGGAATGTATCAGGTCCTTTAGATTGCTGCTAAATGCACTTATTAACATACTCTTGTTGCTGCTGCTTTGCTGAGGATCAGTAGAGCTAAATCCAGGCCCTCAACTACCAATTCAAGCCCCCTGTGACCTAGCTCACCTTAAAAGGTCTGCGTATACTTCATCTGAATGTATGTAGTCTATTGAAAAAACTGGATGCCATCCAAACCTGGATCTCGCATACTAATCTGGATGTTCTGGTAATTACAGAATCCTGGCTTATACCATCAACCCTAGACAACTGAGGTGAATATTCCCTCCAATAACATATTTCGCAATGACAGCCAACAAGAAGGGGTGGTGCTGTCATCTATATGCTGTACAAATATACCACTTCTGTTACTGACTCCAGTACAGTTCCTAAGGAATTTTAAAGTTTAACCATTAAGGTCCAACTTGTGTCCTCCTCCTTGTATATCATGGGCTGCTACAGGCCTCCTTCTGCAGGCCTCCATCAGTTGAACCACCTGACTAACCTCTTAAGCAACACTCAGGCTGAAGTAATTGTCCTGAGAGACTTCAACCTGGACTGGTTCTTCGATTTCCCCTTACCATTTAAAGTACTATGTGGCACCTTTGGGTTGGTTCAGCTTATTTCTGATGCTACACGACTGAACAGATCTAACCCAAGTAAAAGCTCCTTGGTGGACATCATACTCGTGAGCAAGCCACACCTATTCTCCCACTCAGGTGTGTTCTTCTTGGATGTTAGTGACAATTGTTCTATTGCTTGTGTAAGTACTGTATCTAAACCCCCCTCTTCTCTAAGTATACCTTTAAAAGATGGGTGTGTAATCTTAACACTTATGCCTTCCTTGAGGATATCCAGGAGTCTATGTTCTGGCAGGAATTTTACCTGGCCAAAACAGTCGAAGATGCCTATAAACCATTTGAAGCCACTAAACGCGCTTGACATGCATGCCCCACTAGTCAAAACCTGGATCAAGAAAATATCCTTTCCGTGGTTTACAGTAGAGCTGAGAACAGCCCTACATAGTAGGGACAAATTATGGAAAAAGGCTTGGAAAACAAAGCTCCATGAAGATTGGGTTGCTTTTAGGGCTGCTAGGAACTTTTGTATGAAGCTAACCAGAACTAAAAAGGCATCCTTCTACCAAACATCACTGGCTTCCTCTGCTGTCCCACAAAATTCTGGAGAACACTCAAAGATATCAAAGGTCATATTCCCACTGGGTCTCTTTCATCAAAAATCTCAAAAGATGACACAGTCATCACTGACAAAGTAGGGATCCTCGATTTTTTGAATGACCACTTTGCCACTGCAGGACTGGCCTTTGACTCCTCGCCAGCCAGCCACCTCCGCACCCAATCCCTGGCACAGGTAGCATCAAATCCCCACTACACCCAATCTGCCCCTACCCTTTCTTTCCATCCTGTCTCCCTCAAGGAGGTAGAGGATTTGCTACTGCATCTGGACATCAGGAAAAGCGCTGGTGCTGACCATATTGAGCCATACTTCTTAAAGATCAGTTATCGTGTATTGGCTGTTGCAATCACATGCCTCTTTAACTTTTCATTTTCACTGGCTGCATTTCCCATGATGTGGAAGACAGCCCAAGTGATTCCCCTGCTCAAATCAGGTGACCCGACAGACCCCAATAATTATAGGCCCATCTCGCTGCTACCTATTCTCTCCAAATTGCTTGAAAAAGTAGTAAACTCGCAACTTAGAGATTATCTAGACTCCTCTAACCTACTCAGCCTGGCTCAGTCAGGCTTTAGGCCCCACCATAGTACAATTACCGCTCTTGCAAAGGTAACAAATGACTGTCAGAAAGCCCTCGATGACAAATTATCGGTGTGCGCAGTCTTCCTTGACCTAAGCAAGGCCTTCGACACCGTAGATCACGAACTGTTTCTGAATACCCTTTACACCTTTGGCCTAGACCAGATGTCCCTGAGCTGGTTCTCCTCCTACCTCTCGAGATGCTCTCAACAGGTAAAAGGTGTGGGTAACCTCTCCCCTCCAAAACCTATCAATAGAGGGGTACCCCAGGGTTCCATCCTGGGTCCACTGCTTTTCTCACTTTATATCAACAATATCAACCTGGGGACTTCATCCTCAGACATTCATCTCTTCGTGGACAATACTGTCCTCTACTTGTCTAGACCTACTCCTGAGCAGGCATGCACAGACTTGCAGAAAGATTTTAACATCCTGCAGCACAACTTGCTCAAACAAAAATTGCTGTTAAATGCTACAAAAACTAAGGCAATGCTTCTGACCCCGAACAGCTTTGCTCCATTGGAGTCTTTAGCATGCTTTGTGCAACCAATCACCACATTGCTCAATGAACCCCTTGACTATGTTGATCAATTTAAATACCTTGGAATGTGGATTGACTGCTGTCTGTCCTTCCTGGTTCATGTAGATGAGATCGCAAAAAAACTGAAGCAGAGGCTCAGTTTATTCTACAGAATCAAGCACCTTCTCACCTATGAGTCAAAGAGGAGGCTGGTCCAAACTACCTATCATTATTGGACTATGCCAACTTCATTTACAGTCAAGCTCAAGGGACAGCCCTAACCAAACTTGATGTGCTTTATCACAGATCCCTTCATTTCATTTCTGGGAAACGTTATTCTACCCATCACTGCAACTTGTACTTGGCAGTGGGTTGGCCGTCTCTTGCTTTCAGGAGACAAAGGATCGCTGTCCTTTGGACCTACAGAGCAATTGCCAAGATGTTGCCCCAGTACATCTCTTACTGTCTGCCCCATGTGTTTCAGGCAACTATGCCCTTAGAATCCAATCTTATATCTCCCTAATGCTACCGAAGGTCAAAACCCACTTTGGCAGATCCTCCTTTAGCTTCGCACCACCCCAGCTATGTAACAAGCTTCAAATAACTCTAAAATTAGCAATTCCCATTAAAGTCCCAGAATTCAAACTCCTTTATGCGAGACTTTTCTCTGAACACTGTAAATGCTACTCCTGATGTGCTCTGTCAGGTTACGGAGATCAACCTTTACCTCCTACATGCACTACTTAAAGCGTTCCACCCCAGGCTTCCACCTCCTGCTTTTTCCTAGGCTCTAATTTGCCTTGGCTGCTACACACTCTCGCAGGGTACATAACGTATTGTTCTATACTAACATTACAGGGTATTTAAACATATTGTTCAATACAAACAGTTATGTGTGAATCTTCTATATATTGCCTGTCTATCTAGCTTATGTATTGCTTTGTATATTTTATATGCTGCTTTACTCGTATCCTGTTTGATTTTCTACCTTATGTACAGCCCATATTTTAATTGCTGTTACATCTGTGCTGCTCTTTACTAGGAGCAGTACTGCTGTACCTGTGTATGCATATGTATATCTTGTATGTATTGGATGTCATTTCTGTATGCCCAGGACCACCTTGGAAATGAGCTTGCCCAACAGTGCTTCACCTGGTAAAATAAAGATTGATCGATTGATATTGAAAATTTGGGCCAAGAATATGTAAAAATGCCCAAGTTATGCCCGTAAATTCAAACCCCCATTGAAATACATTGAAGCGCACACCTGTTTCTTCAGTTTACAGTCCAGCTTTGAACAGTGAAGATGTGTCTGTGGTCCTGAGAGGATTACGGTGTTGGACCCCTGATGAGCAAGTAAGGGCTTGGGGGGGTGTGGGGTGGTGGGTGCTGAGTGAGAGGGTCAGGTGGGGGGCAAGAAATGGCCACAAAACACATCAATGGATGGTTTTATTTTTACAGGCAAAAAAACAAAAATATGATGGATAATTCCCTGAACGTGACACTGGGGGATTGGGCACCCCCAGTGTCACTGTTATGTTTCTGGGGGGGCTGAGATGGAGGGCAGGGTGGGGAGAAAAACTTAGTTTTAAACAACAACAACAAAAAAATCGACAAGTGTGACACTGGGGGGACTGGGCATGGGCACCCCCAGTGTCACTGTTATGTATCTGTGTGGTGGGGGTGCTGGGTGCTGAGAGGGAGGGTCAGATGGGGGAGAAAAATAAATATATAAAGAAAAGGTCCAACGGACCCCGGGGGATTGGGCACCCCCAATGTCACTGTTATGTTACGAGTGTAACACTGAGGGACTGGGCACCTCCAGTGTCACTGTTATGTTATGATTGTAACACTGAGGGATTGGGCACCTCCAGTGTCACTGTTATGTTATGATTGTGACACTGGTGGATTAGCACCCCAGTGTCATTGTTATGTTACTGGGAGGGAGGGAGGGTGTGGGGTGGTGGGTGCTGAGATGGAGGTTGGGTGGGAAGATACGTGTACTTTAAAAAAAAAAAAAAAGGAAATCGGAGGTCATGACAGAACACAGCACAGTCCATCATGACCAAGATGGCCACCACAGCATACTGCGCATGCGCTAGCAGTCATGCATGCTCAATTTGGTCTGGCAGCCATGTTGGACACAGAAGAGTGTGCTGTGTTCTGCCATGACTGCCGACAGACTACAAAATAGTGCAGTGAGACTGCCAGTGCAGACAGTGGGCTTCACAGGCATGGAGGTGACTGTGTTGCAACTCCAACATGTTGTTCAGTCAGAAGAATGCACTGCCTGCGTTTTTGATAGCAAGAGGTCTGCAGGGTTACGCTCACTGCAGCCCAAAAAATGAAATTGTGACAGACTCAGCTGCTGAGTTCAGATGTAAACCTCTGTGGCCATTCAATAATGGCAGCATAATGTAGCTGCTAAACTGAAATATAAAATGCAGACTTGCTTGCAGAAAACATAAGTGAAAGGCATACATGGCAATACAATGTGAATATATTAATAAAGTCATACAATAATGTCAACAAATTTAACAGCCACACATAAATATACGAACTAGAAGCTTTCTTTAGGTCATCTGATGATGGCTGGGAACTCTGCCACTAGACTTGAAGGCAAAATGCAGACTAGGACTCAGAATACAAATGGCTGGAAGGCTGACTGAGTAGCTGAAGTAAGGGCTTAAAGATGTTTTTTTAAGGCACACTGAGAGGTACAGAGTATAAGCAGCTGATAACATACTATATAAAATAAGAATATAGTGGAAGAGCAACAGATTTTGCAAAAATTGGGAGAGAAACAGATTTGAAGTACTGTATCATCACTCTTGATAGTGATTCATGGGAACTGACACAATTGAACAGAACAACTGGATTCAACACATTTCTTATCAGCAATCTTCAGGAGAATATGATCATTCTGGTGTTGGTTTATTTGTGTGTTTCCATAGCAAATGGCTAGGCCTGCTAAGAGACATTGCATTGAGCAGCTTTTTTTGGCTGTTTTAGCTGATGGTTCTGAAGCCCTTGAATGACAATGGACTCTGTCACTGTCAACTATCTGGGCACAAAGCCTTGGCAAACAGTAACAGTTTCAGCTGCTTTACTGTAGCTAAAAGGGCTTAATACCCTTATGTAGTGTAGAGGTTTCAATCACAGTTAGGTGTTGGACAATGTCAAAGGAGCCCTTGAATAAAGTAGCTGTCTTAGTTGCTTCAGCTCTAGGGGTGAGCAGTTTTAGATGCTTTTAGCTGAAGGTAAGTAGTCTCTGCTGCTATGTCACTGTGGCATACAACCCTTGTTCAAAGTAATGATCTCAGCTGCATTAAGCTGTAAGAGCATGCTGTTCTTGAAAACAGAGTATTATGGAGGTATAACCTAACAAGCATTTGTGAATGCCGAACGTTGGCTGCTTGTTAAATAATTTTTTTTTTGCAATTCTGACCCCAGATTTTGAAGATACTTGTTATAGGATTCACCTTATAGACACAACATGTGTCATTTATGATATATTGGTCAAAATGTCATTTCGTACCAGAGGTGCGAAAACACATCTTGTGCAGGATTTTAAAAATGACACGTCACATTTATGAGGCCGTGTGGAAAATGGCTATGTTGAAAACTTGGAGTAAAAATATTGAAAATTAGTGAAGTTATGAGTGAACATTGAAATGGTGTAACGTTCAATCATAACCTGGGCATTTTACCATATTTGTACACCAAATGTTCAGCATAGCCTTCTGATTAGCTCACCTAATGAATGAGGTAGGTGAAAATTTTCAAATCCCGACAAAACGTAATTTCTTGCCAAACGTACGAAAACACATTTTGGTCAGGATTATAATAATGACAGCTATCACATTCATGAGGTTCTGTGAAGAAATGAGTATCTTTAAAATTTGGGGTCAAAATATTGAAAATTACCAAAGTTACAAGGCTGCGTTGGTACATATCAATGAAGGCAAATAACTTTGTTGTTTTGTAATATTTTTGTCCCAAATTTTCAACATAGCCTTTTTATGGCCCCACCTACTGAGCAAATGCAGATAAAATGTTCAACTCCTGCCTGAAAGCTGATTTCACACAGCAACTGTTAAATCACCTTTCGGGACTCAAAAACACATTTTGCCCAGGATTTGAAAACTGACAGCTGTTGCATGCATGAGGTGCTGTGAAGAAAAGGCTATGTTGAACATTTGGGGTAAAAATATTAAAAATTACCAGAGTTATGAGCTTGCATTTGCAAATTTCAACATAACTTTGTTTTGTAATATTTTTGCCCCAAATTTTCAACATAGCATTTTTAGGATCCCACCTCATGAACAAGGGCAGAGAACATTTTCAACTCCTGCCCAAAAGGTCATTTTGCACAGTGACTGCGAACTCACCTTTCGGGACAGATTTGCCTAACATCACTGTAACTGTTCATGAGGTGGGGTCCCTAAAAAGGTATGTTGAAAATTTGGGACAAAAATTATTCAAAAATGGCCAAGTTATGCCACTAAGTTCAAAATCCCATTGAAATACAGATTTCCTCAGTTTGTGGTCTGGCTTTGAAGAGTAAAGATGTCTCTGCAGTCCAGAGAAGATCACAGTGTTGGACCCCCGCTAGGTAAGTAAGGGCTTGGGGGTTGGGAGGGTGCTGAGTGGGAGGGTCAGGTGGGAGGACTAATGGCGCAACAGACAACAATGGATGTTTTTCTGTTTTACAGGTAACGTATAAATACAATAAACCAGTGGTAAAGATACAGAATGATTCTTACTAAAAACTGTGACTCACTGCACTGCCCATTACATTCTGCTCTTTCACACTCTTGACATTTTTCAGACATCACACTACTGCACATTGTGCAGAGCTACATTTACTGTAAAACCTAACATGTTGAAATAAAATGCCATTTATTTCTAGATTGTATAGCCTCTGCATTTAGGTCATATGTGAAAATACCCTACTGGAAGCATAGCAGCCAGAAACCTAGAATGTAGCTGTGCTTTTTTTCTAATTAAAGGTTGGCCTGTTTGCATGATAATGACTGTGTGTTACTTTTATAGGTATAGGTATATATATATATATATATAATTTTTTTTTTTTTTACATGCAAGATCAAACTGCTGGCACACTGTTTAATTTCCTTGCAAATGTACTATATTGGGATGTGTGTGTCCTCTATCTTACAGCACCGATGCTGGCTGGAATACAAAACTCACTTAAGTCTTTACTCCTTTATTGCCAGTAAGAAAATTAGCCCTTCAAAAGTGACACTGTGAATGACAGCAACCACAGCATTTTGGTAAGCTGATTCTGTATCAGTACTTTTAGTGGTGTTGTGAGGTGTCTACACCATTTCTCCATCTAGCTACAGACCTGCATTTTGGGCATGTAAACATTGCTGATGCAAAGTTCTGGACAATCATGGTATGACATTCCTGACTTGAATGTTGAGCATGTCAACATGTGGGCTTGTTCTCTCATAGGAATTAAGGAACATATCTCAATGAACAATGAATCCCTTCCCCAAACACATACATACAGTAGTACTTTCACAAAAACTCCACACAGCCCTACCAGTTCTCCTCACCATATGAATATTTACTGGAAATCAATATAACTGGGACAGACAATTACACTGTCTGCGAAATGCCGCGTTCTTTTGTATATAAAATAGAAAGTCAAAATGCAATATAAAATGTGGTAAAGTGGCTATCGTTTATAAAAGCAACACAGAAAAGCAGGTAGAGGTCTGTCCCCAAATGACACATTGAAGTGAAATTTCATTCCAGTTCATGTATTCTTCAGTGTATCTTACTCAACTATATGGACTCAGGAGGAAATAAAAGTAATAAAAGAGCACTCTAAGTTCAAAACCCCATTAAAATACAATAAACCGCATACCTGATTTCCTCAGTTCGTGGTCTGGCTTTGAAGAGTGAAGACATCTCTGTAGTCCAGAGAAGATCACGGCATCAGACCCCCACTGAGTAAGCAAGGGCTGGGGAGGGGTGCTCAGTGGGAGGGTCGGGTAGGAGGACTAACAGTGCAACAGACAAAAATGGATGGTTTTCTGTTTTACAGGGTTCGAAAAAAAAGAAAGACAACAACAAAATGATGAGGGACAGTTTTCTATATTTCAGGTGATGACACTGGGGGATTGGGCACTCCCAGTGTCAGTGTTATGTTTAATGGGGGGTGCTCAGTGGGAGGGTCAGGTGGGGGGAATCAGTTATGGGATACCTGCAACAGACATCGGGGCTGGTTTTCTTTGTTACAGTCAGTCAACATAAATAAAATTAAAAAAGCAAAAAACTATGAGGGAGGAAACAGGGGGAATGGGCACCCCCGGTGTCAATGTTATGTTTGGTTGTGTGTGTGGAGTGGTGGGTGCTGGGGGGTTGGGTGGGGAGGGCAGAAACAGACTTCGATGGACGTGTTTTTTTTTTTTTTGTTACCAGATAAGACAAAGGAACAGGGCTCATTTGATAGCTGCTAAGCTGTTTGCTGACAGCTTCATGCAAATCAAAGGACCGAAGTGTCTCTGACTGGAGCAGCTTTGATCCTTTGAAATACATAAAGTTTCAGCCCACAAAGCAGGGAGTGATGTCAGGACCACAGCCCATGGTCATTGGTGTAGACTGTGGAGTCCTTGCTTTTATGAACTGCAATTGGCTCAGCAGTGTCACACACCTGAAATCCCCTATCATTGCCACAGAACTTTGGGTGCACAAGCGCTGCCAACTTAAAAAGTGGAAGGAAACATAGAAACATAGAACTCGTCATCAGATAAGGACTGCTTGGCCCATCCAGTCTGCCCATTTTCCCCCACCTACTTTCACCACAGACCCTACCTGATCTCCAGATACCCCCCCCAGGTTTTCCAGCTAGGATTCCCTTGTGCCTGTAACATGGATGCTTGAAGTCCACCACTGTTCTCACCCACTCACCTCTGCTGAAAGACCATTCAAGGCAAAAACCACTCTTTCATTGAAGAAGTGCTTCCTCACATCTCTCCTAAATTTCCTCCTTCTAGCTTCATTGCACGTTCCCCTGTTCTTATGCACTTTCTCCTCCCTAAACATACACCTCTCCTGTACCTTGTTCAGCCCTGTGAGATATTTATAGGTCTCTGTCATATCCCCCGCTCCCTCCTGTTTTCTAGGGTGCACATACTGAGATCCCTCAGTCTCTCTTCACATGGCTTCTGATGCAGCCCCTGCACCATTTAAGTTGCCCTCCTCTGGACAGCCTCCACCCTATGTCCTTCTTGAGATGTGGTCTTCAGAACTGGACACAGTACTCTAGGTGAGGTATCACCAATGATCTACACAATGACAGCACCACCGACATCCTTCTGCTGGTGATACCCTTCTATATGCACCCCAGCATCTCACTGATCCTACTTAATGCCTTATCACACTGCCTCACCACCCTGAGGTCCTCAGATGATTATTCCCACATCTGTTTCCATAAAACCTCTCCCCCCATGTTATACTCTGCCTTTGGGTTTCAATGCCCTAGGTGCATGATTTTGAATTTTTTCACACTGAACTCCAGCTGCCATACATCAACCACTTCTTATGTTTTCCCCAGTCTCTGCACATTCTCTCTACTCCCTCTGGGGTATCTACGCTGATTCAGATTTTGGTGCCACCCTCTTGCAGATTTTGGTGCCAGCAGGAAGAAGTAGGCAGATGGTTAACTAGGATCTGCAGCTTATCCAAAAGGTAGGGAAATGGGCAGACTAGGTGGGACAAGCGGTCCTTATTTGCCATCAAAGTCTATGTTTCTGCAAAGAAGCATACCTTCCTTTCCAGCTGTTCCACAATGTCACTTATAAAGATGCTTAAGTACTAGACCCAGTACAGAGCAATGAGGTACCACACCAGTCACTCTCCCTTCCCTTGAGTAAATTCCATTTAACACTGCCCTTTCACCTATCCATCAACCTAATCAATGGCACAGGAGCAGTAAAGGTAAGGTCAAGAGTCTGTTGTTTAGGACCAGTAGACATGTCTTTCCAAGGCACATACCGTAATCAAGCAGAAAATGCAGTCTCAGCTCTTGGCACAGAGCATATTTATGACACAGGTGCAAGACATGGAAGGGGGTACAATTTATGTTAGCAGCTGACAGCACTGATAGCTTTTCAGTTTATGACCAACAAACAAACTGTACACTCCAACTACCAGTAAAGGTGCAACCACTGATCCAAGAGGCTTGTAAAAAAAAAAATAAATAAATAAAGGGGCACACACACTATTGCTGGAACCAATTTAAACATTTATTTAAATGGCAAACCTCATGGCCAACACACCCTACATAGTGCCTTCTCGGGCTTCCTCAGGGGGTGTAGCTTGGCTGTATATCATATGGTTATATAGCCCTGGTTCATTAGCATATATATTCATATCAATACCAGAAAACCACGTAAGGCAATGCACAGAAAAGCATATAGTGAAAATTATAACAAGTGAATAGGTGAATAAATATCTAGTACATGTAAATGCATAAAAATATTTATGTGTGACTTGTATATTCATGCATAATCCTGAGCATCCAATACCAAAACATTAAAAATCAATACGGTATTTTAAAATAAAGAAGTCACATTCAAAGCACCCCAGTGGTACATAAATAATCCTATAATTATATGTCTAAGTGCCATCTGAGATAAGTAGTTGAACTAAGCTATCCTTCACAATGCCTCATAACATTTTTCATTTTGAATTCTAGCCAGTAATATCACAAAAAAAACAATACTTATATATCTAGAATGAAAATTAAGATCACAGTAGGTCCTGATTGCATTGATAAGAAACTTCTGAAACACAGTATTAGGGAAGTCACTTACCCCCTCCAGCTAATCTTCAGCCTATCACTTGCCACTGGTACAGTTCTGGACATTTGGAAAAAGGTGCATGTAGTTCCGGTACTTAAGTGTGGTGACCCTAACCTCTCTGCCAATTGTCCCATCTCCATTCTCTTGCCATTATCCAAAGCACGCAACAAAATTGTTCATGACCAACTAGTAGAGTCCCTTAACCAGAATAATCTCCTGGCCAATGAGCAGCATGGGCTCAGGAAGAACTTTAGTACAATGACTGCCCTGCTGGAAGTCACTGAGTCAGTTTATAGTACTCTTGGCTGAGGTGAACTGTCCAACTCTATCTTTGTCAATCTGACAAAGGGTATTGACCTCATCAACCATACATTCCTCTGTACTAGGTTATCATTCCATGGTCTCTTGACGGATATGGTCAGCTGGTTCACAAACTATTTGGTCAGTAAATCCCAATCAGTTAAATGTAGGGTGGCCATTGTTATTCAGCCTATTCATTAATGACCTACCCTCTGTCTGCAAATCCTCCCATATAATCCTGTACATTGATGATGTAGACATCTTCTCTAATGTCAGGAACCTTGACAAACTAAATCAAAGTCTGCAGGATAATTTTAATTTAGTTCAAGCCTGGTTTGTGAGCAATCTGCTGATTCTGAATGTTAAAAAAACAAAGTGCATGTTGTTTGGCAACTGCAGCAAGACAGATTTATCCTCTGGCCTCATAATCTCAACCAATACTGGTACTCTTATTGAACAAGCACACACTTTCAAATACCTTGGACTGTTTCTAGACTGTGCCATGATATTATCTTACCACACAGACCACCTAGTAAGGACAGATAATGCTAGAATTGGCTTTCTTTATAGTCATAGAATCAACCTCATACCAGAGGTTAAAAAACTACCTGTTCAATGCTATATCACCTAATATCATGACTATGGCATGGCAGTTTATGGGTCTGTTAATGATGGGGTTCTAAATTGAGTAAGGGGACTACTAAACAGGGCATGTCGCTTCGTACTTGATGCTAGACTTGATGCACATACTTACAACCTGTATTCCAAACTAGATCTATTGACCCTCAACCAGAGGCTCCTCCACCACACCCTTGTGCTAGGCTACAAAGCACTGTCTGGCCTACTCTCTCCAAGCCTGCAGTCACTACTCACATTTATTGACATTAGATATGCCACTAGAGGTATGGCAAGTCACATGTTATTGCTTGCAAGGAGGAAAACAATGCTGAGACAGAACTCCTTAGCCTACAGGTTTGCCAAGCACTGGAATGACCTTGCAAACTCTATTAGAGATTGTGACTCTGTCAATATTTAAATCTAGATTGCGTACCTCTTTCTCTCTCTGAAATCGGTTACATGTAACTGCTTCAAATGAACTGCCCTGTAACTTGACAAAGTAAACTTTATTTACTGCACAATTCACCAATTATCACTTGTACAGTGTAAATATGTAATTTTGTTTGCTTTCCATGAAATGTTTGTATCCAATCGCTTTGTAATGTATTCCTACAAATGTATTTATTACTGTTGTTTCTGACTCTGAACCCTTTGAAAATAGACACCTGCCTAAATGATTCTCTGTGAAATAAATAAAAATAAATATATATAAGAATGTTAAATAATTTACATATGACCACACAGAGAGCTTATGAATAAATCACTGAATGTGTATACAACAATACAGTTGCCACCAACAATACCACCAATACAGTACTGTATATAACGAAATAGTAACTTTCAGAAAGCAGACTTATAAAACTGGCTTGAAGTCAGTTTCAGTGTTCAGGCCCTTAGGATGCATGCTTTGAATCTTAAAAATCAATTCTGACTCATGTAATTGTATTTTCTCTCCGTCTCCCCCCTTCCCCTTCCTGGCTCCAACACATGATCAACTACTCTAAATGAAGAGGTGGTGCAGTTGTGGCAATCCCTAAAATGCTCTTTTAGGGCACTCTCTCATCCACCTTTCACCATGACATAAATATGTTTTTGTTTCCTTTCCTGAACAGGATGTGTAATTCTGCCCACATATACAAGTACTAAAACAACAACTGCCCCAACCCACATACTCTACAAAAGGTGTCCTACAATTCACATAAACATTTAGATCATAGGTTATGCCTGTAATAAGGCTTCTAAAAGATTCCCCTTCAAAATGTGAATTTACACAAATTACAACCAAGGCATACAAAAAAAAAAAAAAACACTTTCCATCTAACATATTTGTCCATATGTGCATCCTTATAGTAACTTTTAACAAGATGACACATTCACACTCCTCCAAAAAGTTACTCTTGATTTCTCACAAAACAAACGTCCCACTTCATTTTCCTGTTTTAAAATGCACCATCTCCTCATAATAATATGTTGGATAGCATATGAATTCCTATGGAAGTCAGTTACAAATGTGAGTCTTGATGGGCCATCTTTTTGTTCACACCCTTTGGAGTTAATAAGGTTTCTGTTCTTACCCTCTTAGCTTTCTGTCTCACTGTTTTCATTGTTTTAGCGGAGTAACTGGTTTCCAGGTATCTGGTCGATTGCATCCCTGTATCCTTTTCAAAAGTTTCTGTTGTAGAACAATTTCTTTTAATTCTTAGAAATTGACTGTAAGGGATGTTGTTGACCAGAGACCTTGGGTAGGCACCTCAGAATACTACTGCCACTAAGTGGCTTTCTGTAAGGCTCATATTTTACTTTGTTGTCTGACCCTATTATGAACCCAATGTTCATTTTTCAGGTCAAAGAGTTATCCAAGTTGGACATTCTGAAAATGGTAATACTATTAGAATACAGAAGGAAGAACATTTGACTCTGTTACAAGATTTAAATGTAAATAAGGCTCAAGGTCCTGATACTTTGCACCCGAGGGTACTAAAGGAGTTGGGAACAGTATTGGTTGACCCATTAACTAGAGGACTTAATGCATCCTGGAGAGGCTCCAAGAGATTGAAAGAGAGCAGTTGTTACATTGATTTTTTAAAAAGGGAAAAAAGTGATAAGGCTAACTACAGACCAGTGAGCTTGACATCAGTGGTGAGGAAACTCTTTAAAAAAAATTCTGAGAGAAAGGATCAACAAATTTATTGCTGATAGAAGTATCTGGAATCCAGCACAGCATGGGTTTAGGCAGGGTGGGTCATCTCTAACAAATATGATGGCATTCTTTGGCACCACCAGTGATGCTCTTGACCGAGGTAAGTCAGTGGATGTTGTGTTCATGGATTTCAACAAGACATTTAATAAAGTTCCACATGCTGAATTAATACAAAAAATGATGAGTTATGGATTTAGCCCAAGGCTAGTAAGGTGGATTAAATCATGGCTTGAGAATACGGTACAGATGGAATAAATTGATATGAATCATCAAAAATAAGAGATTAGCAGAGAGACTCAGGGATATGTATTAGGACCAGCATTATTCACTTTATATATACAGGACATGCAGGCAAGTAATGAGACATGGCTAGCCAAATATGTAGATGATGCCAAAGTGGGCCACATTGTAGACACTGAAGATGGTACTAAAAATGACACGATGCCTTTAATAATTTATACAACCTGTCACTAACAAATACAATTAGGTTTAATATTGAAAAGTACATGGTGATGCATTTTGGGTCAAACAATAGCAGGCAAAATATTAAATAGATAGCAAAGAACTAAGAACTTCGAATTATGACAGATCTGCAAATTTCAATAGATAGCAAGTTGAAATTCTCAAAACACTGTGGCAAGGTTGTCTCAAAGTGTACTAGGCTTATGGGTTGTATAAAGAAGAATCTAACATGTAGGGAGAGGGAGAATGTCATTTAATTGTATAAGTCACTGGTTTATCCACACCTGGAGTACTGTGCACAATTATGGAACCCATCACAAAAAGCAAACATACACAAGTTAGAAAGGGTACAGAGGAAAACTGCAAATATAATAAAAGGAATGAACAGACTGAATTATGAGCAATGGGTAAATGAACTGGGTCTCTATAAGCTAGAAATGAGAAGATGAAGGGGTGACATGATACTGGTTTTTAGAGGCATTAACAACAGTGATTGGAGAGTAAGTCTAGATATTGAATTTTCAGACAGTAACATTGTTACAAGAAGTCACAAATTACAGTAAAAGCATAAGAAATTTAAAACTAAAAGGAGAAGAGCATGGTTCTCACAGAGAGCGGTGGGTACAAGGAATGACTTGCCCACAGAAGTGGTGGAATGGAAAACAATAAATAGTTTTAAGTTAGAACTGGACAAATATCTACTAAAAATGGGCATCAGTGACTACTCTTGTTGATATATGGTGGACAAGCTAGATGGACTTTTGCTTCCATTTATCTGACACTTCTTATGTTTCTATGTAAAAACTGTATCCCTTTTGGGTCTACAGTACAGTTACAATGGCTATTCAAGCTGTTTTCAATAACGCAATCTATAAACTGGCCCACTGAGTCAAGACCCCCACTCCAGACACATATGTCATCAACAATAAAATATCTTTTAACAATGTGTCTGAGGTGGGGGTTTGAAGAAGTGAAAACCAGGGACAGGATTTTCAAAATGCCAAGAATGTGGCAAGCCCCAGGTGCATCGAACATATGGCGCACAGGGCTTGCAGCATTCCGCTGGCTGGCAATTGGGATTTTCTATCCCGTACACCAACTGCTGTATGCTAGACCAACTTTTTGTGGTCTAGTTTGCAGCAGTTCTGAGGGCCTTTTTTATGTAGCATGCACCAGATATTTGGCGCAAGCTGCTGTAAATAGTGGAAACTGTTGTAACTGCGCCTGATATTGTAAAACTGGATGCAGTTGCAGCAAATGGGTTTGGCGCACTGCCAGAACCTATGTGCCATGCCACAGGGCTCGTCACAAGCCTTGCACCATGTTTTGAAAATCCTGCCCCAGATGCTTTCCCCACCATGCCAAAAAAATGTTTGCATACGATGGTGCCAAAGTGGCACCCACTGCAATTCTCTTGGTATGTAAATAGATCTTAACATCAAACAGACAATAATTATGCCAAACTACAAATCTAAGTAAATCCAAAAATCATTCTCTGAGGTGCATTTTGTAAATTCACATCTCTAGCCATAAATGCTTTTACATCTTGTATCCCATGTCTGTGATTTATACAAGTGTATAAAGAGCTAGTATCGTCCATTACCTAGCAAAAACCATTCTTCCATTGAAAATCTTCCAACTTATTGATCACAACCATGCTATCGCTAATAAAACTCGGAATCTTAGGAACCATTTATTTAATATAATGAATGGTCCACAAATGTGGAGGGAGCCTCACTGACAGACCCAATGCCTGAAACAATTGGTCACCCAGGAGGGTCCTTCTCAGACTTATGGACCTTCAGGAAGGTGTAAAGAGTAGGTATAACAGGATGGCAGTAATCAAATATGCACAATCTGCATCAGCCATGAGCTCTATTAATTAATTCACCCAATTTAGCCTTATAAGCACATGTCAAGTTAAATGTAAGTGACTAGTAACAATTCTCATTACTCAACTGTCTTTTAACCTCCAGCGTATATTTTGATGTGTCCTAGATGACAATAAAACCCTCGTTTGCATGTTTCATTTTAATTTCTTTCACATTTTAACTCTTTCAATGCCTGTGTCTCTTTAGCAGACAAGTTGTAGTATGACTGTCATCCACTTTTCTCCAACTCCTCAGTAATATCCTGTTGTATTGCTCTTCAAAATCTCTAATGCTCCGATGTCTAAAGCCTTGACAAAAACTACTTTTCTTTTTCAAACCACTCCCTATACTGTATAACTGCAATTACCCTGTGGAGTCTGCAATAAATTATCTAAAGACAACAATAAATCCACATGCAGTTCATCATGTACAACAGGTATATCATTATTCAGTTGTTCATTAATTGTCTCATTGTGTTCCTCTTCAAAAATTTCCATTGCCAATTCCAAGTAAATTTCCCCATCCACAGACACCTGTCCCACATTTTTCAGTTCTTGCAAATGCATTTGTCCAATGTCTATAGTAATATCACTGCCTATATGCAACCCAGTACCATCATCAGAATAATTATTCTCATTTCTAAAATGATATTTAAGGTCCAGTTTTCTACACAATTTGAAAATATCCAACTGAAGTTCAAACTGTTCAGGGTCCATTGTAGGCACAAAGGATAGGCCTTTCAAAAGCACTATTTGTTCCTGGTTGCCTTTCAAGAGGACATGCTGTAACTACTCCCATTTTCATTTACCCCTCCTCATTTTCTTTCTGCTTGTCCTTTTCCTTCTACCGGTCGTCTTGGTATTTGTCCTTGTTCCACCACACTCTCTTCCCATTCTAAATTTCATTTGTTATTGATTAGCCACACTGTTATATTATTATTAACCCCGGTATTGCCACCATTATTTCTCTGCCTTCTGCTTCTTGAGCAGCCCATGTTAACCGAGGGCCCCCTGTTTTTTGATCACAAGTCTAATGTCCCATGCAAAGACATCTGCTGCCTGTTAAAATTTGTTTTCCCTTTTAAATTCAGTTTTCTTTCTTCTACCTCCAATTCATTATTTTTTTTTTATTTTCACCTCCAAAACCAGCTTACGGACTGTATGCTCTTCTGTCTCAATGGTCTCACATTTCACATTTGCTTCACCAATACTGGCTTGTGTAAACTCATATAAGCAACTACCCTGCTCAGTACTCATTTTTACTAACTCAGTTGAGGAGGGATTAACCCATGACAGAGCATGGGTTTACTAAGCATTAATCCACACCTGGTGAGGGAGATTGTGAGGCATGAGGCCGCAGGTTGAGTGACTTCACCCACCCAGGAGTGGATTAATGCTCAGTAAACCCAAGCTCTGGAGTAGGTTAATCCTCTTACAAAATGGGCAACTTTATTTATTTATTTTTTTTATTTATTATTTTTATGGGATTCCTACCACCAGGTATCTGCCCTGGTCACGGCCCCCGGTCTTCCACCTACTGTCTGCCGTGATCCCCCAGTCACCCCTGGTTTTCCCCCCAGAGGGTGGGACCGCTGAACTGGTGCCCCTTTATCCAGTCCATGGAACCATTATCTGGTTGGGGGATCCGGCGACAGAGGTCGAGGAAGCCCGGGGAGGGCTTCATACAGGTGAAGGTTCCCTGATTTTCTTGTATTTTAACCACTGGAGAGCCGGACGTGCAATGACGTCAGCGCACCTACGTGCAGACGTCCGCCGGCTCTCCCCCCCTCATCAGCTGCACCCGCTACTGTCAGACACCCAGCCTCCGCTGGGTGTCACTGTAGCGCTGCATGTGTCCCACACCCACCCTGAAGGAAGGAGAGCTGTCGCAGGATACTCAATCCTTCCTTCCCCTGCCAACCTTGGTGGCCCAAGTCCGCTCCTGAACCTGGGTCGCCGGCGTGGTGCGAGGTGTGGCGTCCAGCGCCTCAACTATCAGTGCCACCAGGCCAGCAGGCAACTTTATTTTAGAGGTTTACCTAAATAATTTTTTTGTTTACATGCATCTGTAATAAAATAGTTCTTCCATCTAATGGGTTTGTCCTTCTGAGGATACCGTAGTTGTAGTTCTTCACTAGGTGGATTTGTCCTAATGAGGATGCCATGACTGTAGTTTTTTATATGCTTCTCTGGTGGAGTGATCTGAAAAGGTCACTTTACATTGCTGTCATTCAGGATTTTGTGGTGTAGCAAGGCAACTGTGGGTTTACAGGGGATTAATCCATGATCCGGTAACCTGTTTTGACAAATCAGAATACAGGATTTTCAGCACTCATTTTATAAGCAGTGTTCAAGGGCACCTTCCCACTACTCTTTCAAATCTGGGTCTAGAGTACCCAAGGACTGTGTCTTGTACACTCTTAAGTCTCTTGGTACTCTCTTCACTTGATTGTATTGCTCTAGGATCACCCTATCATACCATTAGATAATTTCTTGTAAAGAAAGTTTTTTCTAATTGAGAAAATAAATCGTGTAATTCAGTGTTAGTGGTAATTTCGGTGGCAACAGGATTGGCTGCCAGACCCTTCAAGAAATTCTTCCTCCCTCCATGTTCATCTCTTCACATGAAAAAACAAACCTCTGCCCCTGCTGTCTGTGCTGTTCCAGCATGACTGCTACGGTCAGCTCCCTCTTTAAGTAACTCTGGGTTCCCCATGTGGAATGGTGTATAAATATTCCTATAATTGCAAGGCTACAGTATATATTGGTGGTGTTGTTGGTGGCGACTGTATTGTTGCACAAACATTCAGATATTTATTCATAAGCTCTCTATGTGGTCATATGTAAATTATTTAACATTCTTATGTATAAAGTATGATCTTTTTTGTGATAGTATTGGCTAGAATTCAAAATGAAATATGTAATAAGGCATTGTAAAGGACAACTTAGTTCCACTAGATATCACAGATTGCCCTTAGCCTTATAGGATTATATATGTGCCAGTGAGGAGCTCTGAATAGGACTTCTTTATTTTAAAATATAGATTTTAATGTTTTAGTATTGGATGCTCAGGATTATGTATGAATATACAAATCACACTTAAATATTTTACGCATCTACATATACAAGTATTTATTCACCTAGTCACGTGTTACAATTTGCACTATATGTTTTCTATGCATTGCTTCACATGGTTTTCTGGTATTAACATGAATATTTATATATGCTAATGGGCTGGGGCTACAGAACCATGTAATGTACAGTAAAGCACGACCTCCTGCAGAAGCTTGAAAAGGCACTACATAGGGGTGTGTTGACCACGAGGTATGCCGTTTCAATAAATTTTTTTAATCAGCTCTAGCAGTGGGATCTAACACTATTATATTTAAAAGCCTTTCTGTTTATGTCTATAGACAGTAACAGAAGTTAGTTATTTTTATTTCATAAAGCACATTCCCAATGACTCAAAGCACCGAACAGTGAATTACAGTTAACATTTACACAATAAAGCAATACAAATGTAACTGTGGGATGCAAAATGACAAAGTTACATGAACATTTTAAATACATATCATGCTTAAAAGTGCATACGAACATACGAAATTTGCCAGCAGATAAAGGCCTAGAGGTCTATCAAGTCTGCTCGAATGTGCAGCTAGCACCCCTTATTCTGCAGCTGCCCCTCCCTTCCGCCCTTCCCCTTCATTAACCTTCTCCCTTGTCCTGTCCCATCCACTTTTGAAGCAGTCCACTATTCTACTGGATACCACTTCTGCAGGTAACGCATTCCACCCAGCCACCACCCTCTCTGTAAAAAAGTGTCTCCTCATCTCCCTCCTGAACCATCCTCCCTCCAGTCTCATATCATGGCCCCTTGTGTCCCTCCCCTCCCTTACTTTGAACAGCCCCTCTGTACCTGTCTTGTTTATTCCTTTCATGTATTTAAAGGTTTCAATCATGTCCCCCCCGTCCCTCCTGTCCTCCAGTGAGTACATGTTCAACTCCCTCAACCTCCTTTCATATGATAAGTCCCCCAGTCCCTTGATCATCTTTGTCACCCTGCGCTGCACCCCCTCCAGTAACTTAATGTCCCTCTTCAGATATGGGTGCCAGTACTGCACGCAGTACTCCAGGTGCGGTCTAACTAATGACCTATACAATGGCAGAATCACCTCCTCCCTCCTCGAGGATATACCCCTTGCAATACAACCCAGCATTTTGTTGGCCTTTGCAGCTGCCTTCCTACATTGTGCCGAGTTGTTCATTGACCCTGTAATGAGCACCCCAGATCCTTCTCCTCCTCTGTCTGGCTAGCTTCACTCCCCAGCTGGTAACTCCTCCTTGGGTTCTTCATCCCAAAATGCAGCACCTTGCATTTTTGGCATTAAACCCCAGTTGCCAGGTGTCTGACCAGGTTTCAAGCTTTGTCAGATCATCCTGCAACCCCTGCCAGCCCCTTAGGTCATCCACCACTGCTCCTACCTTCGTATCATCAGCAAACAGACTGATCTTGCTCTTGATGTCCCATGATATGTCTGCAATGAATATCCCAAACAACACTGGTCCCAACACCGAGCCCAGTGAAACATCGCTCGTCACTACCCTTAAGTGTGAGAGCTCCCCACCCACCACCACCACCCTCTGTTGCCTTCTCTGAAGCTAGTTTCCTACCCATCTCACCAGCTTTGCACCCGCCCTTGTGCCTACTAACTTACTTCCCAGCCTTCCATGTGGCACCGAGTCGAATGCCTTACTGAAGTCCAGATACAGGACATCCCCTGCATGGCCCCTGTCCAGTTGCCTAGTTACCCAGTCATAGAACTCCACCAGGTTGGTTTGGCAGAATCTGCCCCATATGAAGCCATGCTGTCTGCTGTCCTGTAGCCCTTTGGCCTCTGGGGGGCCACCAGCCTCTCCTTCAGGATAGTCTCCATTAGCTTACCCACGATGGATGTGAGGCTCACTGGTCTGTAGTTTCCTGGTTCATACTTGGGGCCACTCTTGTGGAGGGGCACCACATGAGCCATCCTCCAGTCCTGAGGTACACACCCCGAATGTAGTGAGGCATTAAATAGGTCTGCCAAAGGTCCTGCAAGGACCTCTGCCAGCAACTTCAGTACCCTGGGGTGGATGCCATCTAGGCCTGGTGCCTTGTCCATCCTCAGTGCCTTCAAACCCTCCCGAACTCTGCCCTCCATGATTTACCCATCTGTTACCCCTTCCCCCCTGTTTTTGCCATTTCTCCCCCCTTGGGTGTCACCCCCCTCTTCTCTTTAGTAAATACTGAGCAGAAGTACTCATTTAGTGCTTCTGCCTTTCACCTCTGCATCCACCCAACCCCCTTCTTCCTAATCCTTACTATGTGATCCTTACAGCTTCTTTTCTCCCTGATGTACCTAAAGAAGTCCTTCTCCCCTTCTTAATGCCTTGTGCCAGCCTGAGTTCCATAGATGCCTTGGCTCCCCTTACTGCCCTTGTCACCTCCTTCGATTCTGTCAAGTACTCCTCCCTGTCCTCCCCCCTCCCTGTTTTCTTGTACTTCCTAAAGGCAGCTCTTTTTCTCCTTACCTTTTCCATGACCTTCTTGCTCAACCAGCTTGGTTTCTTAGCCCTAGCCTTCTTGCTCTGGGCCTTGCAGCAGGTTTTGGTTGCCTCCACTATCCCCCGCTTTATGAGCTCCCACCTCTGGTTAATGTTCATACTAGACTGAATTCTGGCCAGGTTCCCTTTTACCACTTCCCCCATCCTCCCAAAGTCGGCCCTCCTGAAGTCCAGCACTCTTGTGCCCTTGAGCCATACTGAGTGGTGGTCACTCCCTGACAGCGGTTCATCCACTGTAAGTTCTCTCACAAAGTCCCCATTTGCCAGCACAAGGTCAAGGGTATTTCCTAACCTGGTTGGTTCACTGACCATTTGCTGCAGGAAGCTGTCCTGGAAAGCATCCAGCAGTACCTGCTCCCCTTAGTTACTGGTTGTTGGGGTACTCCAGTCCACTCCTGGCATGTTGAAGTCCCCCACAATCACCACACTACCCTTCTCGCAGATCCTCCTGATCTGTTCTGCTAGTTCCCTGTCTAACTCCTCCGTCTGAGATAGTGGCCTGTACACACTCCCATTCTAAGAATCCTATTCTTGGAATCCTGGATTTGCATCCAAAGTGACTCTGTACTACTCTCCTCCCCTTCCTCCCTTACACATTTCAGTCCTTCCTTCACATATAGTGCCATACTCCCTCCTTTCCCAATCACCCTGTCCCTACGAAATAACCTGTACCCTGGTACAGACAGGTCCCAGTCATTGTATTGGGTGGCCCATGTTTCTGTGATGGCTGCAATGTCCACTTCTTCCTCTGCCATTAGCACCTGTAACTCTGCAGTTTTCCTCCCAAGGCTCCTAGCATTTAGGGTAACCACCTTCCACCCTTTCTCCCCCTCCCATCCTGCCCTCCTTTCTTAGCATCACCAACAGTACTTGCCATTTTTCCTTTGTCACTGTTATGGGGGGTAAGCTCATATGGTTTCCCAACCTGTAGTCTCTGCATATCTCTTGCCCAACTGTCACCCCCACTCCTAGTTTAAATTCTCAACTTCCTCTATGTACTCCTCCATCCTCTGTTTCAACACCGTCTTTCCCTCCTCACTCAGGTGCAGTAATTAGAACAACAGACTAGCCACATTTAAGTCACAAATTTAAAGTTTCTTTGAGAAAAGCTTGCTCCACAAGGTATTTCTTCAGTTTAAATTAAAGGATCCCAATGAGTGGGACAGTCAGGTCAAGGGAAAGCAAATTACAAAGCACAGGGGTAGCCTCCATAAACATCGTGTCACCCGCAGGCTACATTCTTGAAGGTGGCACATGCAACAGTCCCTAAGTAAATATGAAGCCATTGTATTCACTGGGTACTAAGCCCAGGAGGGACAGTAATCATCACTGAAAGGTCAATGCAGAAATGAGTCCTTTATATGATATAGGGCACAGAATGTGAGAGCTGGTGTAGGGCTCTGCAGAAATTGGGGGCATCAGCAAATATCATGTGGGTTTAGAGTCCTTGGTCTCAATTCTCAAAGGTCATCACAAGCTGCGCAAATGGCAGCTTACGCAGATTGTTGGTGCACCAGGGATCTTGCACCCAATTTTATATCAGGTAGGGTACCGGCACAAAGTCCTGCAGCTTGCGGCAGCTGTGGCCATGCACCAAATAGACAGCACATCTGTGAGGGTTGCCACAAGCTGCGAGGCATTTGAATGGCAGTTGCGCCCGTGGACAGTGACTGGTGTCTAAAGGCTCCCCCCACTATGTCACCCGTATGCCAATAGAACAGAACTCTCTAGTGGCTAGCAGCCCCCATCCCCAGTCCCCTTTTTAATAAAAGAATTCATGTTCCTGGTGGATAGCTGACTCCCCCCTGATCCACGGTGTCCACCATGAAATATTCATAAATCTCTCCCTGGTGGCTAGTTGCCCCCCCCCAGCCCCGATCCCCTTTTTAATAAAAGAATACATGTTCCTGATGGCTAGTGCCCCGCCTCAATCCCCTTTTTATTAAAAGAAATCATGTTCCTGGTGGCTAGTTGTTCCCCCTAGCCCCAATCACCTTTTTATTAAAGGAATTCATATCTCTGGTAGCTAGTGGTCCCCCCATTCCCCGATGCCCCCATAAAATATTCTTAAATCTCTCCCTGGTGGTTTAGCAGACCCCCATCTCTGTCCATGAACTGCCCGTATAATATTACAAATAACTTTCCCCAGTGGTCTAGTGGACCACCACCCCAGGCAGTGCCCCACTCCCCTGACCCATCCTCGAGCCAGTGACCAGCACAGCCCTCTGCTCTCCACCATGGCTGGCGACTGACTCAGCCATCAAGGAGCACATACTGTATACAGCATGAGCTCACTGACAGCTCACATGATGGCTGGCCATGATGAAGAGTGAAGGACTGTGCCAGTCGTCAGACTGGGGGGGAGTGGGGTGGTGGGGCACTGCCTGCCAGGGAGGTCTACTTGGCCACCAGGGAGAGTTATATGTTATATTATATGGGCAGATCAGGGATAGAGAGGGGGTGTCCTAGACCACCAGGGACAAATTTATGAATATTTCATGGGAGACACTGAGGATCAGGGGGACCACCAGCCACCAGGGACATGAATTATTTTATTAAAAAGGGGATCAGGGATGGGGAGAGGGGACTGTGGCACATTGGTGCAAGTTTCTAAACCCTCTCAGAGGACACACTTCAAAGTACCTTTAGAACAGTCCTAGCTGGTCTAACGATACTTAAACATTTGCCCTCTAGGAGAGTTTTGAGAATCCAAAAATAGGGGATATGGCAGTCTGCATCTGCTGCAAGCTCCCTAGTGCCATGACACAACCCATTTTGTGCCGAAAAGATGACGCAAGCCGGCTTTGGCACACACAACCCGCATTTGCTGCAGGCTGCATTTGAAAATTGCTCCCAGCATATTTTTTGCCATAAGCCAAACCCTGCACCATTCCTTGTGGTGCAAGCCCCTTGTGCCATTCAGGAAGCTTTGAGAATTGAGTCCGTAGTCTAACCTGAAGGTAAAGGCCTGCAGAGGGAACTTTCGGCTGGTTGTGGCTTAGGCCTCTAAGCAAAGAACATAGCCTACATTGAGCGTGCAAGCCTGGAAGCGAATACAGTGACTCAGAAGTGGGCACAGGTCCCTTTGTTTTTCAGCCAGGTATATATCCTTAATGTAGTAGAGGTTTGGGCCAATGGAGTGGAGTCACAAAGCTTGTATACCTTTATGGATGAGGCCTGGAGTCTGCAAGCCAGGCTCCATGCCAGTGACTCTGGGCCTCATTAATCAAGCTCATCTCTGCATTTTTAAAAAATCCTTTGGAACATCATTTACTGTTACCCAGCTAAGTATCCAGTTACCAATTCCGGAGTGATATGACATAATATGAATTATTTATACTCTATCTCTTTGAACATCCATTTTGCCTATCCCAATACCATCCATTTTCACTCAAAAATACTGTACTGAACAAAAGTTGTTTGTATTGCTTTTTACTTTATTTAACATTTGTTAACCTGTTAACAGGTTAGAACATACACAACAAAAAAATCATTAAACATACATACAAAAACATTGGTAAAATAAGTACAATATATTGCTCAGTGAAAAGCATTTTCATGATGAGTTGTTAAAGCAGTGCTTTTTTCAAGAAAATTTTGAATATATAATCTGAATTTTTATTTCAAAAACTGAGCGGTAGAGCATTCCAGAACTTAATGGTTTGGTACAAAGTGGAGAAATGCCCTCATACGTATCATAACTCCCTTATCTGTTAGTTCAAATGTTGTCAATGAGGAGATAATTCATATGGATAATGTGCACCACCCACTGAGGTAGTGGTACAGCCAACGCTGTAAATCAGCATAGAACCCTGGGCACATGAGAGGATTCTAACAGCAGCAGTTACTCAGTCACCTTTGTCCAGTACCTATAAGACACCTACGTAACTACTAATCTTCATTTCACCAAGGTAAGCAAACAATCTCTCCAACTCAAAAAAATTAAAGCTTTCCGACATGTAAATGATTTATGCCATGATAGGAAAGATGAATCAATGACATACCTCATTTGGAGAGCTGCCTGAAGTAGTCTTACCAACCAATTCTTCCATCATGTTTCTTCAGCCCACTGATCTTCTGACCATACAGGCACACTGCTAAAAACACTTGCAACATAAAGAGGTTTAGACATAAACACTGAATATAACTGTAGAGAGCAAGTAAAGTACTAACTTGTAATGGTGAAGCACCTCACAATACTCAAAAATCATGACACGTTAACTTACAAACCTGGCAAGTCTAAGAGAATATTGTGAGGTCTGAGGTTAGCAGACAATTCCTACCATCCTGCTATAATCTCAGATAATATTCTCCAACAGGAGTCAGAGACTCCTGGAAAAGGCCTCACTGACAAAATTGGAGCAAACAGAAAAGGAAATTAATATAAGTATAAAGGAATTTCTCCTTTCTGAATCACTCTACATTGCCAATGTGGAGTTAATACATATGGGTTCTGAAAAGCAGGACCTACTCCAACTCAGGGTTGGGGAGAATATTGTCTCACATATAACTCGTACAGGCAAAAAAATAATATGCATCTGCTGACCACTGCCTGTAAAACGCTATGCCCAAAGGCTACATCAGCAGAACTCTGGACATGCAATTTGTAGTGCTTAGTAAATGCGTGAATGGAGGACCATGTTGCCGCTTTGTACACCTCCAACACAAAGGCCTTCCTCTCTCTGCCCAAGATGTAAAAAGAACCCTGGTAAAGTGAGCCTTGATGAGATCAGGATCTTTTTTCCTTCTCAGCTACATAAGACTTGACAATGCAAGCCCTCACCTACCTAGCTAATGTGGTCATAGAAGCCTTCTGAACATTCTTCACTGCTCCAAACAGAAGAAACTCCCTGATTTTTCAAAACACTTCTGTTCTCTTCAAGTACATCTTAACCGCCCTTCGCAGGTCCAGCTTATGAAATTCTTTCCCTTTTGGGTTTGCTGGCTCATGACAGAAAGACCGAAGACAGACTTCCAGATTTACATGGAAAGCTGTCAGAACCTTAGGTACAAAGGATGGAACCATCTTCAACACCATCTTTTCTTTATGCATTATAAGGTAAGGTTCTTTATAGGATAGTGCCTGAAGTTCTACAGTCCTTCCTGCTAAGCAGACTGTAATCAAGAAGTACATCTTACAGGCCAAAATGTCCAAAATGCACAGATGAAAGTGGTTTGAAAGGTACCCTACACAGGGCATGCAACACTAAGTTCAGGCCCCATGGTGGCACCAGAGTTCAAAGAAATAGACAGCTTTTGCTCACCACCCTTTAAAAGTAGATAACATCCAAGTTGGTTCCCAGGCATTAGCCCATCGATGTTCCTAGTGCTGCCTCAAGAGCGAACACCTGCCCCAGCAGGGTGCTCAACACTCGACCCTTGTCTACCACTACCTGTAAAATATCTAATATCTGAGGACCCATAGCCTTAGATGGCCTGACACCCCTCTCCCTGGCCAAGCTGGAGAAGGTATTCCAAGCACTGTCACATGCTGCAGATGTAGACACTTTCCTGGAGGCCATTAGGGTATTTACCACTCTCTTGAGGAAACCCTGTTTTAAAAATCTCCTTTCAGGAGCCATGCTGCCAACTGCACCACACCTCTAGGTTTGGATGCCGAATGGACCTTGACTGAGAAATATCCTGTGCAGCAAAAATCCAAACAAAGCCTGCTGGGCAAGGTTCAGGTCTGAGAATCACGGCCTTCTTGGCCACTCTGACACTATGAGGAGGAAGATTCCTATTGACTATCTTATCTTTTGAATTATCTTGTGGACTAGTAGGAGTGGTAAAAACAAGTAAGTTCTACAAAAGTCCCATTGCTGTGAAAGGGCATTCACTGCCTCAGCAAGGGCACCAATACTGACTGAAGAACCTTTGTACCCGAGCATTTTCCTTCAATGCAAAGAGATCAATCTGAGGTTGACCAAACCTTCTGCACAGAAGATTGAACACCTCAGAATACAAGGTCCATTCACCTGGATGAACTTTCTCTTGCCTTTGCCAATTAGCCTGCATATTCAGTTACCCTCCCAGATGAACTGCAGAGGGGGCCTGTTTTTCTCTGTCCACTGCAGAATTTCAGTCTCTTCCACTAGCATACCCTAGCTTCTTGTATGTATGTACTGTATGTATTTATTTCAATTTATTTATTTCAATGGTTTTACCAGGAAAGGTATACTGAGCTGGTACCAGCTTGTTTCCAGATGCATCCTGGGGGAAAAAGGAAGAGAGAAAGAAAACAGATACAAAATACAGAATATAAAATACATACAGTAGAAATAAGTATGTTGAAATAAACACGACAATAATGCTTAATAATAAATTGACAATAAGTTACTTAAGCAATAATGCTCGACAGGGTGGGGGTATTAGGCAATACCAGACCGGCCAGGGGTGTAATGAGGCCCGACGCCGCAGGCGGAGGGCCTTATAGCCCTTGGCCGGTCCGGTATTGCCCATACCGCCCACCCTGGAGGGCATTATTGCGTTTAGAAAATGGGCATCATTGTAAATTTTAATTAAGTGCTAAGAAAAAAGAAGAAATTTGTTTGTAAATAAAGACAAAGATTAAAAAAATACATAGTTTTGATGAAATAGTCCCTCTAATTTTGTGCTGTTCCATCTGCTGTTACACCCCCCAGCCATTCCCTTCTACTTATCATCTGCCACTTCCAAGCGTACAGATATATTGTACCACAGTCCCCAGCTCCGCGTGGTAGTGTAGAGGTTGAAAAATAATCAAACAAAACTCTACTTCACTTCTTTGTCCTTGCTGTCCCCTACAAAGTCTTTCGCCGCTGTAACTCCCACGTTTCACCCTCGTCGCGCATTTCTGACTCTGCACTTCCTGGTTATGCGATGCAGGTCAAGGCTGTCACGTAACCTTGCGTGACCCTGCATCGCATAACCAGGAAGTGCAGAGTCAGAAAATGCGCGACCGAGGGTGAAAGCCGTAAGAGTTAGAGCGACAGAAGACTTTATAGGGGACAGCAATGGACAGAGGAGGTAAGTAACAGTTTTGTTTGATTACTTTTTAACGTCTACAGTTCCATGGCAGGTGGGGGACGGTGGTACAATATATCTGTGTCGCTTAGCGAGGGAAAAAAAATGGCGGCTCGACAGATGCCAACTCGGGGTGCCCAAAGATATTTTATGGTAATGGGGCAGCTCGAATTGGCACATCTTTCGAAGCGGGCGTCTATCAATACTTAATGTACCCCCATGTGAAGGCTTTCAGCCAATGAAATTAACGCTAGTATCTAGCCCATTTTCTAACATGCAATAAACTGTGGAACTGAACAAAAGAACAATTAAATAGTAACCAATTTAACAAAATAAGAAATGGGGTCAGTGAATTAGCTGAGTCATAGGTGAAGGAGTTAACCCAAACAATCAAAAGCAACTGCAGAAGTGAGTACAGAACCTACAGAGGAGAGATTTAAGGGCAGGAAAGGAAGCAATAGCCTGAAAAGAAGGGGGAAGAGAACCCCAAAGTTTAGAGAAACAACAACCCAAAGTTTAGAGAAACAACATGAGATGGCAGCTTGGCCTGCAGCTGATTTCATTTGAGGACTTGATCCTTAATTATTTATGTATACCATGGCAACAGCATTGTCTGACCTCACCTTCGTGGCTCTGGACTGCACCGTGCTCTGAAAATAAAGCAGACTGAGGAATGCTGCCTTCATTTCCAACACATTTATCTGAAGTTGCTGCTCCCAGAGGTTCCAGAACCGTGAACCAGTACTTGGTCTAGCACTGCTTCCCACCATGACAGGCTGGCACTGGTCATCAGAATCGGTTCTTGTGGGACTTCCAGGAAAGCCCCCTTGTCAAGGTTCTCAGGATTCTCACACCATGCCAATAACTGCAGTACCAATCAAGACAGTAGGATCAGAGCCTGGCAGTCCTCTGAAGACCATGCCTCCTGCATTCAGTTCTGAAGAAGTCACAGATGAAATTGAGCCCATGGCAGTAGTTCTATTGCTGCAGTTATCAGACCTAGACTCTGGAGAAACCTGTGCACAGAGACCACAATCTCTCTCTCCTCAGGGTCATCCCCTTCCTAGATGAGGAGAGGAACAACTTCCCCTTGTCTGTCTGGAACATAGCCCCCAGGTGCTCCAAATTCTGAGATGGTATCAGGGAAATCTTTGCTCATCTGACCATCCAACCATGTGTTTCCAGAACCTCCAAGGTCCTTGTAACTGACCTCTCTGGTAGCTGAGCAGTTGAAGCACAGATGATAAGTCATCCAGGTAGGGGTATATGTGATGCCTTTCCTGTCTCAGTTGAGCTACCAGTGCAATCAGGATCTTTGAAAAAATTCTGGTGCTGTCACAAGGCTGAAAGGGAGCACTCAGTACTGGAAATGGTGTCCTTGAATCGCAAACCTCAGGGACATCTACTAAAATTAATGGATGGTGATGCAGAGATAGGTATCCTTCAGTTCTATGGATGCCAAATAATCTCCAAGATGGACTGCAAGGATGCCATCTAATTTATTTATTGAATTTTGTTGACCAGGTAGACCTACTTAGACTAGAAGTCCCTTTTCAGGGGCGACTGGGGGGGGGGATATCAATGGCAACCAACTGAAATTGAACCAGATTAAGCTGTTGGTGGTATTGTTTTTTAGTGACGGGGAAAATTTGGACAGGACACTGAGGAAATTCCCCTATTCTTGTTAGACTCACCTATGAATCCTTGTTTCTAGGTGATTTTCAGTCTCTTTTACGGAAGTATAATAATAACACCTTTAGGGTGTTCTTCGCATGCCTCAAATTTTATTTGTGGCAGGCAAGATGCAAATTAGTGCTACACCAATTGAGACTTCCCTATAAAACTATTATAGGTATGGTGGATACTGCTATGAAAAAAGTTTATAGAAAGGATTATATTACAGTGCCTGCAACACATTGTCTGGCTTTATGGCGTGGGTTTCCATGGGGGTCAAACATTCTTTAGGAGAATGAAGCAAGTTTTATGGAGATTTCAATAAACTGAACGGCTGATCTCTCTCTTTTTTGTTTTTAGGGTTGCAGCTTTTACATCTAGATATTGTTTGGTGAAGTAAACTTAAGGATGCAAAATGTTTACTTCCATAGTTTTCCTTTTGGTTTTTGGCATGGGTCTTGAGATAGGTTGATTTTATTATTTTTGTATATTCCATTGTTATATCTGGAGTTTGCTATTTGTTTCATGTTTTAGTTACTTTTCCTTTTGTTTTAAAGAAAAAAATTCCCCTACTCTTTTTGAAGAGAGCCATGGGATTTTAACATCCACCTGAACAGCCACCAGATTAGGAAGATGGGACCTTGGTTCAATGTCTCATCCAAAAGACAGCACCTCAGGAGTGCAGCATCCCCCTCTTGATGCACTACAGTGTCAGTACTGGAATTTACCCCAAGTGCCTGGTGTGGGGCTAGAATCCACAAACTTTCAATCTTCAGGCCTCAGAGGTGAGTGTGCAACCTGCTGAGCCACTGACACTGATAACCTGAACTTTGTATGGTGGACAAACTTGTTTAAATGTTTCAGGTTTGAATCAGTCAAAAGCCCTGCAATATTGTGGGGAATACTAAATAAGTGGAGTAGAATTCCTGGCCCTTCTTATTCAGGGGAACTGAAAAAAATGTCTGGATCTGCTTCGAGTGAACTAAGGTTTGACTCGCCACAGCCTCTTCACTTGATTTTGAGCCACTGAAGATTGTATTAAACAACCTCTCTTGGGTACTATGGAGAACTCCTTGGCATAGCCCATAGCTACTGTAGATCATACCAATGTACTTGGTGTGCCCCATTTCTATTTCTAGCTTGAAGCAGTCACAATATTTTTCTAAGAGAATCTGTGAATTCTAAAACCGAGAACATGCAAGAATGAGACTCCATCTCACTACCAGCACTTTTTATTCAGTTTAACAGGACTGTGTGCCTAGAGGCCTGTTAAATGGAAATAAAAAGTATTGTTACTGAGATAAGAGTCTCATTCTTGAGCATTTGGAAATACCCCTTAGCCAGCACTTCCAACACCCATGTGTCCGATGTTAGCTGGGCCAATCACATATCAAATAAAATCAGCTTCATTTATAAAATAGCACAATTCCAGGGTTTGTTCAAAGCACTTGTACAATGGTAATAAAATATAAACAAATAAAACAATATTAATTAAATCCAACAACATAGTATCTAAAAGTTCACAGCTACTTAAAATCCTTCTTCTAAATTTTACAGCTTATACAATTTTTTAAATAACTATCTCAGAATTTTAAGGATACTCGGGGAAGGCCACGCTGAATAAACATGTTTTCAGAGCAGTCTTAAAATTCTGGATGGTCAGGCACTCCCTCACCCAATGAGGTAAAGAGTTCCACAGGGTAGGGGCCACAAAAGTAAAGGAATGGGCCCATGAGGTTTTCAGTCGAACCCTGGGAACCTCTAGCAATCCCTCATTGGAGGAGCAGAGTTGGCAGAGGGGGCAGTAGGGACAAAGGAGATCTTGCATATACCAAGGTCCCTGTCTGTGTAGGGCTTTGTAGGTCAATAATCTGACCTTGAAGGTGATCCACCACTGTACTGGAAGCCAGTGCAGTCCACAGAGCATAGGCTTGATATGGCATGATCTTGAAAAGTCAGTCAACAGCCTGGTCTCCACATTCTACACTAGCTGAAAGTGATGGTGATCAACCCCTGGCAGCCCTACATACAAGGCATTACAGTAGTCAAGATGGGAAGTCATGAAGGCATGGACCAGAGTTGGAAGATTGCCAGGCAGTACTAGATGTTTTACTTGGGCAATATTCCTCAGATGGTAAAAAGAGGTCTTGACAATGGCCAATACTAGAAATGTAAGCATCAGGTCATCCTCAAAAATAATGCCCAGATTCCACACCCGGTCAGAGGTCATCAGCTGGATGCCCCCAAGCCAAAGCCCAGAGGGCTGTCCAGCTGGCAAACCCATACCCCGATGACCTGGGTCCACCACCAACACCTCAATTTTAGCCAGGTTCAACCGCAGCCAGCTGGCACTCATCCAATCCTGCATCTCGGAGAAGCAGTTGTTAAAGACTGAGAGGGCTCAAAGGACATGTATAGCTGAGTATTGTCTGCACAGCAGTGAAAACTCAGACCATATCACCTAATAATGTCTTCTAATGGCAGCATATATACTGCAAACAACATGGGTGACAGAATGGAGTCCTACACTACCCCACAGGATGGGGGAGAGAGGCTGAGGAATAAATCCCCGAAACCACCCTCAGAGTCGTACCCTTGAGGAATGATTTAAACCAACTGAGGACCGTACCAGACAGTCCACAGGTGAATCGCAGGTGCTCCAACAACACACAGTGTCAAATGCTGCAGAGAGATCAAGGAGGACCAAGATCGAACAGGTCTTCTGATCCTTCGCTATTAGGAGATCATTAAGTACCCAAACAAATGCCATCTCGGTACCATGCCTCTTCCTAAATCTGGTTTAAACTGGTAAAAAATGCTGCAGTATTCCACCAAGGGAAGGGGGGGCAAAGATGAACACACATACCTTCATTAAGCGGCACTTCCTCTTCTGCCTGCACCTCCATTACATCTGCAAGTGAAGGATCCTTGGCTGTCATTTCCCTTGAATCGAGAACTGGCTCCCCTATTCCTCTGGTTTCTGAAATGGCCAAAAACACACCTGGCCAGCCTCTGCTAACCAAACCCATGGCCTCTTGAGGAGGAGTTTGCCTTCTGTTGGTGTCTGGACACTGGTAACTGTCCTTTCTTGCTTTGGACATCCTTCAGAATATCGTCCAGCTCAGACTGAATAAC
Source organism: Neoceratodus forsteri (assembly GCA_016271365.2). Lineage (NCBI taxonomy): Eukaryota > Metazoa > Chordata > Ceratodontiformes > Ceratodontidae > Neoceratodus > Neoceratodus forsteri. The sequence goes on from CM028130.1 coordinate 1,292,736,184, forward strand.
AACTCCCCAGAAAGACAGGTTAAACAGCTCTGACTTGGACGCCTGCTCCATGACCCAATGTTGAAGCCAGACAACCCATTTAGCTGCCACAATATAATAAGTTGAGCAGTCTGATATCCACAAACTGTCCACTGCTGCAACACCTAGGAAGGCAGAAGTTATGGACACAAGCTGCAAATTTCTGCCCCCTCTGACTCTGGAGGTATGTAGCAGCCCAAGGCAGAAACCCATTAGTTTCATGTCTTGGAAAACAACAAAAGATGCATATTTCATTCAAAGTCTCAGCCCATTATAAGCAAATGCCCTTCTGCATGAACAGCATCCACTCTCTCGTCATTAGTGTCCAATAGGGCCATTGAGCCTTGATGGGTACAGTAATATGACAGACAGAATTGTACGCAACCGTGTCTGCCATTGCAGAAACCTCTCACTTCTTGGAGATTTCCTTCAGGAATGGGCAGCATCTCACCTTTGGCCTGGGAGGTGGCTTCCATTTATCTACCCAGCCTATTCCTGTTCAATAATATGACTGCAGTGCAAAAAAGTTTGGGAAACACTTTGGCAGACAGGCCGAGGCAGACAGAATAGGATTCATGTCCACGGACTCCATGTCCTGTACCTTCTTTAGCTGTAATATATGGCATGATTCAGTGATAAGATAAAATAATGATTTTGCAGCAAACAAGGATGGTATCAGAATCTTTTTCTTAGGTTCCATCCACTCCTCCTCCTCCTCTTCCTCTTCTGAAGGATCTTCTTCTACATATAAATGGATTTGGTGTAGTTGGGTCAGAATTTTCTCCATACCCCTCTATATCCCCATTTTGATCTTCCATGTTCTCAAGGTAAAAGGTCACCTGCAAATCAGGGTGAGCAGGGTCACTCTGTTCTGTGCATCTGGACATGCCTGAATAGGCTTCCCTTGATCTGAGGGACTCACCTTGGGTTCAGGTATGTCAGTGGGAATGTCCTGTGGAACATTAGAACTCAGCAACTCATTCAAGAGTAGCAAAAAGGATTTGTGCAACTCAGTCTTGCCACTGCCACTGCCACTTGATACCACAGGTGCAACCCCACAGCTCAGATGTTCGGCCAGGGGGATGTGAAATTACTGGTCTCTGATAAGCCATGGTGCCAGCAATCTGCACTGGTCTGCTAGCCAGAAAATAAAAGGAACTTGTAAAAAACAAATGTATATGCCCACAGGCAGAACTAAGCCAATTATGTGTTTTTAATTGTATAGGAGTCCCCCTATGCTGCTATGTTGCAGCCAGCATTAAGTGCTGACTTTTCCATTAGCAGATTATATCTTTTGGCCACTAGAGGGCCCAATTATAAGCGCACTTACCTAATCCAATCCATCAGTCTTCTTCATTGCTAAATCCAACTGTTTTTTCTCTTTTCCTTTTAGTACTCCCCCAGACCATGCCTCTCCTCAACCACCTGCTCCTGCCTCTTCTTACTCTCTCTTTCCTTCCTCCCCTCAGCTACCTCCCTGGTGCCTGCCACCCCTCTCCACCCTACACCTACCTCCTACTCATCTCCTACCGCCAACCTGGAACCCTGGCTCATGCACCTTGCCCTCCTTTGGGGCACCCCCTATTAAGGTCTGTCCATACGCTGATACACATGAGAATGGAATGTGGGCAATCTGATCCCCACTGCTTTCCACTGCTCTGCACTGGGACATACTGCACATACTCTATATTCGGTCTTGCAATATATGGAGACTAAACCACATCGACAATAAACAACGACAGATTGCACTAAAACTCTTGCTCCTTCTCCTACTGATGTCAGGAAGTGTTCACCTGAACCCTGGCCCGGTCACCTCCAGCACAGCCAGAATTGGGAAATCAGACGGGGGTCTCATCATTGCCACCCTCAACATATGCAGCCTCCTCCCAAAGCCTGCTGCCCTTCAAATCTTTGCTGACCAGCATAACCCTGATATCCTTACTGTTGTTGAAACCTGGCTGACACCCAATACTCCTGACCATGTTATTGCACTACAAGGCTATAACATTTTCAGACTTGATAGGAGGACAAAAAGGGGGGGGTGCAATTTACATCAAAGACAACATCACCTGTCACCCCATTTCTACTACCCCCTCTGACTCTTCTGTGCAATTCCTACCTAACAAACTACTCCTTGCGACCCAAAATAAAGTACTCACTGTAGTCTCAGTCTACATTCCACCAAAAGACCAAGGGATTGGTCTCTGTGCAGTCCTGGACTTTGTAAAACCCCAACCTCCCAGATCTGAGGTCCTCCTCCTTGGAGATTTTAATATCAACTGGCTTGCACCTGATGTATGAACCCACGAGGATGCTATCTCTTCAGCTAACCTAATGCAGATGGTCAATTCCCCCACAAGGAAGAACTACAAGTCAGGTACCAGCACTCTACTGGACTGGGTTCTTGCCAGCCACCCAACCCATATCAACAACACCACCACTGGTCTCCCGGATTCCCTCAGTGACCATTCTCCTGTCATCTACGACTGGTCAAATAAGTTTTGTAAGCCACCTCCTAAAACCATTTCCAGCAGAGTCCTAGCCCATGGCCAACTGACCCATCTCAAATCCTGTCTTAGTCGGCAAGACTTGTCTCCCATATACAATGCACTGGATGTAGACTCAGTCCTTGATTGTTTCATCACCACATTCAACGCTGCCTGCAACTCCTATGCTCCAGTAAAAAAGCACAATTGCAAGGCACTCTCCAATCCCTCACTCATGGCTGAGCTACTGGCTCAGTTAAAATCAAGGGACCACCTCTGGGCAATAGCTAAGGCCACAGGTGCTCAACTGGACATTCAAAACTACAAACAGACTCACAACTGCATAAAACAAATACAACTGATAAAGAGAACCTACTACATGGAAGCCTTCACCAACACCTGGGGAGATGGTAGAGCTTTTTGAGACAATATTAGGGAAGTCACAGGGAAGCAGTCCAAATCCTCCTCAACCCTACTCATGGTTGATGGAGTCACCACCCTTGACCTGAAGGTCATCACCAATACTTTCAATGCAGCCTTCACCGACCTTAGTGCTGTTCTCCCCCCGGACTTTTTCTCTGAAATTAACTCCCCTGCTCCAAATTCCCTACCTACCACCTCAAATCATCTGCTGTTCCACTTCAAAAAAGTCAAGGCAAATGATGTCCACAAATACATAACAAAGGCCATCTCCAAGTCCAGAGCCAGTGGTGAGTCACTGGACCTTAAACTACTATCCCTCACCCTTGAAGAGGTATTGCACCCGCTTACCAGAATCTTCAACATCTCCCTCAGCCTCAGTCAGTTCCCAAGCAAATGGAAATCTGCTATTGTCACTCCGGTCTTTAAAAGCGGCAACAAGTCCATACAGGGGAACTACTGGCTGATCTTCATATTACCTCCCCCCCCAGGGCCCTTGAGTGCATTTTTGCTGACCAGCTTACAGACTACCTGGAAAAATATAACATCCTATGTGCACAGCAACATGGGTTCAGGCAAGGGCACAACACATCAACAACCCTCCTGGAATTCACTGGAGTCCTACACAATTTGTTGGACAAAGGCTATCTAACTGGAGCTGTATTCATCGACTTGACTAAGGCATTTGACACTGTTCACCATGGCCTGCTTACCAAACAGTTGCTGAATGCTGGGCTCTCCCAGGACTCCACTGCATGGTTTAATAGCTACCTGGACCAGCACTCACAAAGAGTGAAAATCTCAGGAGTACTCTCTAACTCCAAACCTGTTCACTCAGGTGTCCCTCAGGGATCCATACTGGGCCCACTACTTTTCAGCCTTTTCCTGAACTCCCTTCACTATTCTGCCCAGAACAAATTATCCTCTATGCTGATTATGCTGTGCTTCTCACCCCCCATAAGGGCCCACAACCCTTACTTCACAGCCTACAGCTTGATTTCTCCGCTGTTGAAAACTGGTTCACAAAACATAAACTGGTTCTAAACCACAAAAAGACTACATCTATGCTTTTCTGCAGCTCACAAAACAAACACAGGCAATACCCCCTTGATATCAATACAAGCACTGGTAATGAACAAGAGTCATCTTTTAAATACCTTGGAATCTCATTTGACCCTTGCCTATCTTATGGGACTCACATTGATAGTGTTGCCAGAGTGGTAAACTCACGCATTGGAATTCTCTACCGAAATAGACAGCATCTTACCCAGGCAGCACTGAAGATTGATATCCAGAGCTCTGTGGTCTCCGTCGTAGACTACGGCCTCATAATCTATGGCTCTACCTCTACTACTGCCCTCAGGCACATAACAACCTCACTAAACAAGGCCTGTCGACTGCTTACTGGATCCCACTGACTCACACATACATGTGAGCTTTACGCTCAAACGGGATGGCTTCAACTTGCCAACCACATAAAGTACCATACCTGCTTGATGGCGAATAAAAACTACTTTGGGCCTTACTCCACCTAGTGTCCAAGCCTTCCTGCACCCAAAAACTAATCCTCATAACACCAGAGGGTCTGAATGTCAGGTTCTACAGGTCCCCCGATGCCGCACCACTCTGGGTCAAAGATCCTTTGCACACTGTGCACCCAGCTGGATGAATGCCCTCAGCACTCACATCACCTCCACCTCCTCACTGGGCATATTCGGAACATGTCTCCATCATCATCTCACAGCCTCCAGCTCATGTGACTGCCACCCTTAACTTCCCCCTTCCCCACTGAGATCAACCACCCCCCTCTGCAGTTCTCTGACAATGCTGTGAGCTGCTCTAGTCTCTTTTTTGGCTGCCACACCCCTATCCTCTCACCCTTCCTCCCTGATTTCTTCTAGGTTTCTGAAATGATTCCTTGTATGTGTCATTCATGTATCCTATTTACCGTAATGCCATACCTGAACTGATGAATATGGTTGTATGCTCTCTTTAATGTTGTATGCCCTTGTTTATGTTTAACATGTACGTACTCTCCTGACATGGAAACTTTGTAAAAGAGCCTTGGCTCAAAGGTAATTGTAGCCCTAGATCTAAATAAACAAATATACAAAATAAACAGTTCACCTGCAAGTAAGCACAATGATCCACTCACTGTGCTTCATCAATGCAAACTTTCTCAAGAAAGCAGAAAACCAGCTCTGTGTGATCGTGCCCCAAATGCTGCAAAAAGTCTTGCTCCCAGTACTGAAAGAACAGGGAAGCACTAAACCAGTCAGCCTTTTAAGGAAAGCTGAGAGTCGTGTCAACACACTGCCCCAGCTACACTGCTGGGTGGACTCACAAGCACTGCCTGGGAAATGTGCAGGTATGGTGACATCATGACAGCATGCATGACATCATGAATCTAGAAGGGCACCATCAGGGCACCACAGCAAACAGCCTGAAAGTTGCGCCCATAAAGAGCATGCTGACACAGAGAAAAGGCATAAAAATGTCATGCTCACAGGCCACCGGCAATGGCGCTAATGGACCATGCTCGTGGTGCAAGCCAGCCTGCAGAGTCACACAGAGAACTCACTGAAATAAGAAAAACTCCCTCCCTGCACTGTCCAGAGTTCTGAATATGAAGAACTCCCTTTACTACAGAAAAACTCCCATCATGCCAAGAACTCCTGCAGTTCACTATATAATTGGGGGAGATACTGACAATACACTGACATACACTGTTCAGTTCATGTTTTTTGGGGAAGCCTGTTACTTTTTCCCCAGCAACTACAGTATCTACTGTCTAACAAATAAGAGGAAGGAAAGGCTGGACCATTGCCAAAGAACACTAGGGAAAGAAAAAAGAGAAAAAGAATTGTGGCATTCCATACTAGTCCCACAATCTAACTGACTAACTGTGCCCCCCATACAGAAACTTACCTCAGGCACCGAGCTGTAGAAAAGGATTAGCAACCTCTGTAGCACACCTCAGAACAAAAGCAATGCAAGTGACCCTCAATTCATGCACTGTAGAAACTGAAAAGGGTGTCAGATAGCAGATTAGTCTTTTTGAAAGCCACACTTGAACAGGCGTGATTTCTATATTTGAGAGTGCTCCTTGACACCAGGTAGCCACAACCTGCTTCCCAGCTGCACAATCCAAATAAGAAAAAACAACAAATTAGTTTCAGAAAGACACTTTTTAGAAGAGAGCTTCATCTATGCTGCCTACCTCTCAGTGGTACAGAAAACACTGGTAACTGTTGTGACATAGACAGCCAGCTCTGAGTGCTCGAGTACTGTATTAATTTTTTTTTATTATATATAAAATATGTGATGGGCAGGTCAGTTCAAGGAAAAGGCTGTCTTACTGGAACTGACACATCAAGACCCCCCAAGGATAAGTTCAAAGGACAGGAGGTATTTTAAACTGTAGAGATCTGGGGTGCAATTACCTTGTCAATTTGCTTTCATCCCAGGAAATAAGATTAGCCATTCATAATGCCCTCAGGGAGATCCTTTGACTTGCATAGTTACCAGAATGGACATTGAAGAGGTTTGATGTCAGAGCCAGGGAGGGCCCAGAAGGATTTGGAAGGTCCAATATACATTTCTCGGGAAACCTTTGAATTACATCAGAGAGACCTGAGGTGTAGATTCCAAGGTTCAGACAAGATTAAAGAGGCAAATACACTTCTGTTTTGAATACAGTGACTTAGATCAAATAAACTTTTGAGATGTATGTGTAGCAGAGCAAAAACCAGTTCTGACCAGTTAACCTGTGGAGAGGAAAGTCAGTGAGATCCTCACATGTTTTTTTAAATATTTTATTAGGAGACCCTGTATTGTAAAATATAGATTTTGATACACCAATGCAGAGTTAGTGACCTCATGAGAAGGCTGGCTCAGAAGTGTGTTTAACTGCTGACAGAACATGACAGAGAGACACAAGAAAATATTTCTGACTGAGAGAAGAGAGACCCTAAAAGCACTGAAGAAAGTAAGCATTAGATTAGATTAGTCTGAAGTTATGAATTGTAGGAACTGTACTTTTTTACCTGTTTCTTTTAAGGCTGTATGTGTTGGGATATATATTTGTACTGTAATTATTGTTCTGTTTTGATATTTTTAAAGTAAAGATTTTTTTTTTTTTTACAAACAAAACTGTACACAAATCATACACTCAGAGATTGACACTTTGGGAGTAGAGGGCTGACCGGCTGAGTGAGTTTGTGACAACTGTTACTCTCAGAATCCTCATGTGCTCAGGGTTCTGTGCTGATTGATAGCTTGAGCTACACCACAACCCCAGTGGGAGTGCTGATCACCCATATGTATTAACTCCCAATTGACAATGAGGAGTCATATAGAAATTAACTTTATCCTTTTGTAGTCTTGTACAGAAAACACTGAGGAACTATACTTCTCGGACTCCACATGTGCTCAAGGTTCTACGCTGTCTGACAGCTTGGGCTGCACCACTACCCAGTGGGGGTGCTGCTCACCCATATGTATTAACTCCCCACTGACAATGAAGAGTGATACAGAAATTAATTTTATCCTTTTGTAGCCTTAACAAATTATAATTTTGAAGCATGTCCTCGAGATGATCTTGTAATGTAGGACCTGGTACTCAGAGACAGAAAAGCTTTAAAAGAAAGTTGGACTGAACTAGATAAAAATCATCTGAAATTAATCAGAATATAATAAACACAGAATGCTCTAAAGAAGGCCACTGTATTTTAACATACATTGCACAATGGTGCATTTGATGGGAATTGGAACTGGCATACTGACAAACTGAGTTATACAAATCTCAAATTATTTGTAATGGTGTTTCACATGCTGTGGCATACAATGGGATGCCATCATCTTTAAGGTTGGGAAGGGAGTGCTACTAAGACAGAGTGTGAGAAGCAGGGTTACAAGTAAAAACAGCTGGCTTGGGGCTGTTTTAGAGTTTTAAATTCACTTTTCATTTTTCTCTCCCTACAACAGGAAGAGGAAGTGTCACCATTTTCTAGGCAGCTAATAGTGGAGAAAGAGTAAGACACTAAGCAGCTCAGCCAATCAGGCAGCTGCCAGGGCTGCCAGACCAGGAAAAAAACATGTAGCTGTGATCGAACTTCAAGCTCTGAGGTTTGGAGGTGAGCGTTGCTAAGACAGAGTGCTATCAGCAGGATTGTAAGTAAAACATCCAGTTTTGTGCTGTTTCAAGCTGTAAATTCACTTTTCTTTCTCTCCCTGCAACAGGAAGAAGAAGTACCACCATTTCTTAGATGGCCGAATGAAGAGAGAGGGCCTGACACTAAGCAGCTCAAATGATCAGACAGCTGCCAGTGGGCTCCAAGACAGGATAAAAAAAATTTAGCTGCAACTGAACTTCAAGCTCTGAGGTTCAGAGAGGAGCATTGCTAAGACAGAGTGCCAGCAGCAGTATCACAAGTAAAGCAGATGATTTGGAGCTATACAGAGCTGTAAATTCATTTTTCTTTCTCTCCCTACAACAGGAAGAGGAAGCACCGCCATCTCCTAGATGGCCAGAGGAGGAGAGAGGGTGGGACACTAAGCAGTTCAGCCAATCAAGCAGCTGCCAGGGGGCTCCAAGCCAGAATAAAAAAAATAGAGCTGTAACCAAACTTCAAGCTCCTAGGTCAGGAGGGAAGCACTGCTCAGACAGAGTGTGAGCAGCAGGACTGCAAGTCAAACAGTCAGTTTGGGGCTGCTTTAGAGTTGTAATTTCACTTTTCTTTTTTCTCTCTCCCTATAACATGAAGATGAAGTTCCACCATTTCCTAGGTGACAAAGAGGGGAGAGAGAGAGCAAGACACTATGCAGCTCTGCTGATTTGGCAGTTGCCAGGGGGCTCCAGACCAGGATAAATGTGACCATTCCTAATGTATCCCCACCTCCAGGCCAGGATAAATTTGACCACTCCTAACATGTACCCACACATATTCATGTCCCAGTGAGTGAGTGGAACTGTGAAGGAGTGGCATCTTAGGCATTGGCAGGCACTAGGAGAAAGAAACAGAGAAGTGGGGGACTCTGTCAGTTGACTAAGGTAAGGTACCTGTTCACGCCTGTTATTGCATTCACTTCTGGGAAAAGTGGAACATAAAGGGTTGACCAAAACAGGAAACAGAAGCAACACCCTATGTAGGGTAAGTGTGCAAAGGGAAACAACAAACAACAAAAGTGGTGAAAATAAAAACACACAAGGGACACATAAAAGCAAAACAGTTGGCCAAAACCATGAATAGAAGCAACCCCCTATCTAGGGTAAGTGTAGAGAGGGGCATAACAAACAATGTAGGGGAAAACTAGAAACACCCTAGCAATCCAAGTAACAAAGGGATAGTAGGAATTGGGAATGTTCTGAATGGTGAAGTGCAGTGGGAGTTTTCAGACAGATCTTCTGGAGACTGTGGTGCTACCCCATCTGTATGCACTTCTCTGGGATAAGGAAGGAGGTCGCAAGACTCAAGGCCAAGTTGACCAGGATTTGGGGGACCTTCCCCCACTCAAGGACCACCACGTCTGCCACTGTTACCTCACAGGATGCCAGGGAGGAGAAACAGCTGGACTATGGTGAGCTGTAGAAGGGTAGGGGTGATGAGTCCTATAAAAGTGGGCGTGGTGAGTCAGAGGCATGTTTCTCAACTAGTATCACTACAAAATTCCTACGCCACTCTGGCGGGGTAAGACTGCCAGGAGGAGGTACCCTTGGTAGTGGCTAGAAAAGATGTTGGGGATCCCCACAGTGGAGACCCCGAGGAGGGTGGGACAGGACTCCAGAGCAGAAGGAAGAAACTTCTGCAGGGGGCTTGACTGCCAGGGGAAGAGATTTAGGAAAAGGAGAGGAGATGGAAGTGGAGGTCAGGTGTCTATGTGGCACCACAGCCCAGAGGGATTGGAAGTGCATTGTAGTGATCACTAGGGTAGCGGGATGGAAGAGGTAGCTGGATGTCATTGTCCACTTAGAACCAATAATCTGGCTAGGGACAGGTTTCAGATAGTTCAAGGGGAGTTTAGAGAGCTGGGGAGTGGTATTAGGCAGGTAGCATGCTCAGTGGGTTTCTCCGAGGTGCTGCTTGTCTAGGACAGGCAGGGAGGAGAGAGATTTCTGCACCAGGAACTTCAACACATGGTTGAAGGAATGGTGCAGAGAGGAGGGGTTCAACTACACTGGGGACTGAGAATCCACATGGACATACAAAAGCTATACAGGGGCAATGACCAGCACCCATCCAGGATGGGTATCATAGTCCTTGATGGACAGTTTAAATGTTCCTTTGAACATTTAAACTAGCCGAGGGTGGTGGTGATGGAAGAAATTGGAGAGGCAGAAACTGCCCCCCATAGGTTGAGGTAAACAGTAGGGAGAACCTGAGGGGACAGGAGCCCCCGAAGGTGTAAAGTAAGGAAGGAAGAAGGGTGAGAGAGACAAAGAGGAATGGGAACAGAAGCATTAAAAGGAGAGGGTGATGTACGGAGCAAAAAGGAAAAAAGGGGGTAAAAGCAAAGTGCTAAAACAATCTGGAAGGTCATGGGAGTAAAAACTAGAAGTCTAGGAAATAAGATTATGGATCTAGATACCATTATGGCAGAGACTGACCTGGATATTGTAGCCTTTACCAAGACATTGTGCTCTGAAAACCATGCGTGGGACGTGGCCATACCACACTATACTCTATTTAGGAAAGATAGATTGGGGAGGAATGGAGGGTGGGGGCGGTGGTTAATGTGAGGGAACACATACAAGTGGCAGAGATACAGGAAATATGGTAGAGGCAGACTTATTATGGGTCAGCCTGGAGACAGGATGTAGAACCATTATTCACACTGGCATGATCTACAGACCTCCAGCACAGGGCAGGAGTAAGATAAGGTATCAGTGCAAGCCACTGGCAAAATCACAGAAAAGGGAGAGGTGCTGCTGGTGGGGAACTCAAGTCTACTGTATGTACACTGGAGCCTCCCAGTTGTGGTTTCAGCTAGGAACAGGGACACCCTGGATTCCCTGCAGGTGACATTCCACAGGCAACCAGCTAGTGAACCCACTTGTGATGTGAAATACTGGACCTGATGCTCACTAGCAAAAACAGTGTTACAGATGTCAAGGTGGGAGGCCACCTTGGTGACTACCAATCACCGTACAGTGTAGTTTAATATAAGGACAGCTGCAGAATAAAACCACACAAGGGCGAGGGTCCTGGACTTCATTATGGCAGATTTTATAAAGATGGGTGAATGCCTTAGGGATGACCAGGGTGGGGTGGAGGAACAGTGGGTGAATATAAAAAGGCCATACTGAGGGTAACAAACCTTTGCATCAAGCAAGGGAACAAATGCAAGAGAAAAAAAAAAAGAGGCCACTATGGCTCTCAAAAAGGGGTGGGATAAAAGTGAACAAGATAGCATTCAGAAGGTATAAGAACATGCAGAGGGAGGATTGGGAAGTGTATCAGGAGAAAAAGAGGGAAGCAGGGAGAGCAGTAAGGAGCACAAACACGCAAACAGAAGCGAGCAGAGCCCAGGCACTGATGACAGGGGACAAGACAGTTTCTAGGTATGTAAGTGAAAAGAGGAAGATCAGGAGTGGGAATGTAAGGTTAAAAAGGAAAAGTGGGGAGCTATGCAGAGGGGGACCAGAAAAAGGCAGACATCCTGTACAAATACTTCTGGATAAGGCATCCCACAGGATGTTCTCCTCCTCCTCCTTCAGGGAGGGAAGGTGTCATATCCTGCTGCTTTACTGCCATGTGGATGACCACAGATGGTGGTGCAAGGGATATGCGAAAGGTAGGAGGGGACCACTGGAACATGTCCAAGGGTTAGCTGCATCAGGCCTTGTTGCCAGCCAATCACAAGGTAAACTCCTGATGGGGTGTGGGGAGTAAAGTCTGAAAAATGGTGAAGGACTGCATGGCTTGAAACCTCCGCTGGCCTACAACACCCCACAATGGACTCATGCCACCATTTCCTGGGGTCACCACCGGTCTTCACCTCCTCCATGGGAAGCCAGACTGATGTGAGGAAGAAATGCTGTGGAGCTGAAGGCATACCCAGCCCTGGCGGGGGAGGCAAACCAGGGGGGCAGCACATAAATGTCAAGGGTGGACTGGTTGTCCCAGGAAAATGGATGGCAGAGTCTCAGCCAGATTTCAACTAGGCACATTGGATGAAGGTGGAAAGAGGTTCTGTATCTGACCAGGAAGGATAAATAAAATCAGGAAAAAAATGTTTGGTCAGGGTATAGGTGTCAGAGGGTGGTGGTAACTGGAGTTAACTCTGACAAAGGAAGGGTGATCAGTGGGTTGCAGCAGGGATCAGTGCTGGGACCTGTCCTCTTTAATGCCTTTCACAAGTGACATTGCAGTAAAACAAGGGGATAATTATAAACTTAAACATTGCACTGTTTATAATCCACCAAAATTTGCACATAAAGGCGTTACAGAGTTTTTACAATTTGTTTCAAATTACCAATTTAGTGGTGACTTTTTAGTGTTAGGTGATTTTAATATTCATTGGGACTCCTGTGATGCTTCTAATATGGAGTCCTTGTTGATGAATGCAGGTTTGTGTCAGTTAGCATAAACTTTTACACGCATGAACCTAAAGACAAATCATTGAATTTTGGACTGGATTTTGACTAATAATCATACTAAAATTATTAAGATTGGAGTCTTACCAGATGTTATAAGTGACCATCTGGCAATATATTGTACTTGGAAATCAAAGAAAATAAAGCCTCACCCTCGTTTGATTACCTATAAAAAGTATCATGAAGATTTAGATGATGGATTAAAGTCTGATTTAAGAGATGTTGATTTGTCTTACTTGGATGTAATACCTTGTATAGACTCTGCAGTAGATTACTTTACAACACACATTTTGGAGTTACAAAATAAATTCTGCCCAATACTAACAAGGAGAGTAAAGGGAACAGTGAATAAATTGATTACTCCAGAGATGTTTAAATTGATGAAACAATGAGATCAAGCATGGAAACTATTTTGCTTGAATAAAAATATTAGTGATTTTCAAAGCTATCGGAAATTAAGAAATGAATGTAAGATAAAATTAAGGTTATGTAAATCTGATTATTATACAAAACAACAAGATCTAAATTTGTCAAATCCAAATAAATTCTGGTCTTCAATCAAATCTTTGGTGGCTCCTCCCATAGATGTACAATCAGGTGAGTTCCTTGTTGAAGAAGTTACAATAAAAGATCCACAAGAAATAAGTACAGCCTTTTTACAACAATTTTTGGATATGGGTAAATATAGTGTAGACAAAGATGATCAGGACTTAAAGAACACAGTTATAGCATGTCAAAATGATTTAATATTTCATTTTTAAGAAATACAGCCCGATCAGGTACTGAAAATTTTGAAGAAAATTCCTTTGAAAAATGTTGGAATTGATGATATCCAGCCAAGGTTTTTCAAGTTAATATCTTCAAATATTTATAAGCCTTTGACAAAAATATTTAATTTGTCCTTAGAAATAGGGATCTTTCCACAACAATGGAAAAAACCGTAATGAGACCAATTTTTAAGGGGAAATAGTAAAGATGTGGGGAATTACCGCCCTATTTCTCTTCTCCATTCTTTAGGTAAAATTTTAGAAAAGATAACAGAGGTACAAATGAGTGATTACTTAACAACTGACTGGGCTTCAGGCTCCTGAGCAGGATGGCTTTAGGAAATTTCATAGTACAGGAACTGCCTTGACCAGGTTCACAAACCACATCAGTGAGGCTATGGAGAGGGGTGAGCTCACCGGTGCTGTTTTTGTGGACCTGTCCAAGGCATTTGACCTTGTTGACCATCGCCTGTTGCTCAGGAGCCCAGCTGCCGAAGGAATTATCCAGACTGTCATTAGAATGGGTGGAGAGTTATTTATCAGCTAGGAAACTACAAGTTCTTTATGAGGATTCAGTGTCAAAGAGTATAATTTTGGAAAAGGGTGTACCTCAAGGGTCAATCTTGGGATTCCTATTGTTTTCCATATTTGTGGATATTATACCAAATAAAATTCTTAAGGCTAAGACGATCTTATATGCTGATGATATATTATATAATAGCTCTAATTCATTAGATACAATTTCCTAATATTTGACTGTAGATTTTCAGAGTCTAGAAAATTGTTTGTTGGACTTAAAATTATCATTGACTATTTCAAAAAAACAAGAGTATGATATTTGCCTTTAAACAAAAGTTGGTTAAATTAGGGAAACTAAATATTTTTGGTAAAATGGAACTAATTTGGAGCAGGCGTAATGTTTTAGATATTTGGGAATTAATTTGGACCCAAATTTAACATTTTCAAATCATATACTGACTTTAACAAAATTAGTAATTCAAAAATTAGGGGTTTTGTTCAGACTGCAGAATGTGTTAACTTTACAAGCTAGGAAACATATAACCCAAAGTATACTACTTTCTCAATTAAATTATAATTCATTTTTGTTTACTAGTTTGTCTAAACATGCGGTTAAAAACTTAACAATGACTTTTCACGGTATTTGTAGATTTGTTTATAGATTGCCTTATAGTACACATCACTGTACTTTATATCAAGTTTCAGGGGTTCTACCACCTAACTTGAGTTTCATTTACTCTCTTTGTTGTAAAATGGATAACGTATTGAGACAAAAAGTATCTCTCCCTTGTATTCTCTGATATCTGTAAGGGAAGCTCAGAGAAACTTGAGATCAAATTTTCTTTCTTGTTTAAATTTGAAAGTCACTAAAACTAAAGTGGGTACTCAAGCTTTTTCTATCCAAGCACCAAAATACTGGAATGATCTTCCAATTGAATTGAGAACTATGAGTAGTCATAATTTATTCAAAAAGAAATTGAAGCATCATTTATTGAGTAGCTTGCAATGTCACTGCTATTTTAAATAATTTGTATTATATTGTTTGGCTTATATATTATCTTTTGTATCACATCTTGTGACTATTTCATAGTCTCGGGTCGCATATGAAAAAGGACCTTGGCTCATATGTTTACCCAGTCAACAAAAGAAATAAAAAAAAAAATTAAAAAATTGAAGAGGAGCTAGAAAGGAAGGTCTGCCTCTTTGAGGGGGACACCAACATCTGCAATAGGGTGAATACTCCTGGGGATGGAAATGAATGAACAGTAACCTGAGAAAACTTGAGAAGTGGTCAAGAGTATGGCAACTGGGTTTCAATGTGAAGTAAAAAATAATGCACTTCAGACATGGAAACCTGGGGGGCTGACTACAAAATGGGTGGGGTGGTACTGAGGACAACCAAACAGGAAGCAGACCTGGGAGTAATCATAACGGATGATGTAACAGGAATATAGAAAAATAATTTGATGGCAGATATGGACCACTTGGCCCATCCAGTCTGCCCTTTTCTCCCCTACCAACTCAATTACTGCAGATTGCGCCCGATCCTCACCCTACCCCCTTCCTTTCCACTCTGATTGCCTTGTGCTTATCCCATGCATTCTTGAACCCAACTGTTTTTGCCCCCACTACCTCTGCTGGAAGGCTGTTCCAGGAATCCACCACTGTTTCTGTGAAAAAGTACTTTCTCACCTCTCTCCTGAATCTACTCATCTCTAGCTTCACAGCATGTCCCCTTGTTCTTGAGCACCTTCTTTTCTAAAAAATACTTTCCTCCTGTACCTTATTTACCTTTGTGAAGTACTTAAAGGTCTATACCACAGCCCCCTCCTCTGTTCCAGGGTGTGTATATTTTAGTTGCCCTCCTCTGGACCACCTATACTCTTTGTCTTTCTGGAGATGTAGTCTCCAGAATTGGATACAGTACTTTAGAGGGGGTCTTACCAGTGATCTATAAAGAGGCAACACCACCTCCCTCTTTCTGCACGTGATACCCATCCCTGTGCATCCCAGCATCCCACTAGCCCTCCCTAATTCCTTGTCACTCTGCCTATCCATGTTTAGGTCATCCGACATGATTACCCCGAGATCTCTTTCCTGCTTGGTGGTCATCGATATCACTCCACCAATTTTGCACTCTGACCTTGGGTTTCTGTGCCATAAGTACATTATTTTGGACTTTTTCACACTGAAACCCAGCTGCCATACCCTTGACCACTCCTCTAGTCTTCTCAGGTCTCTGATCATCTTTTCCACACACTCCTCCCCCCAGAGAGTCCACCCTATTGCATATTTTGGTGTCATCAGCAAAGAAACAGACCTTCCCTTTCAGCTCCTCTGCAATGTCACTTATAAATACATTAAAGAGGACCAGTACCAGCACTGATCCTTGAGGCACCCCACTGGTCACCCTCCCTTCCTTGGAGTGAACTCTGTTTACCAGCACCCTCGGTTGCCTATTCCCAACCAATTTCTTATCCAGTTTACTACCTTTGGACCCACTCCTAAGCTACCCAGCTTGCTTACTAGTCTCCTATGTGGAATGGTGTTGAAAGCCTTACTGAAATCTAGGTAGGCCATGTTCACCGCTCCACTCTGATCTAGTTCCTTCAGCACCCAGTCAAAGAAATCTATCAGATTTGTTTGACATGACCGCCCCTCTGTGAAACCATGCTGACTCAGGTCTTATAATCAACTTGATCCAAGATATTCCACAATCCTTTCCTTCAGCAGTGTTTCCATTAACTTTTCCACCTCTGATGTCAGCCTGACTAGCCTATAATTGCCAGCCTCTTCCCTGCTACCACTATTGTGTAGTGGGACTACATCTGCCCTCCTCCAGTTCTCAGAAACCACTCCTATTTTCAGTAAGCTGTTCAATAGAATTGTCAGAGGTGCAGTCAGTATTTCCCAGAGCTCCCTCAATACCCTTGGATTCACCCCATTTGGCCCCATTGTTTTGTCAAGCTTCAGATTAACAGGTCCCTTCAGGACTTACACCTCCAAAAAAGGACTAGTGTACACCTCCCTTCCTCCAAAGCTTGTTATTTTGTGGTCCGTCCCCTTCCCTTTCCTCTGTGGACACTAAGCAAAAGTATTTTTCTGGTTCCCCTCTGCACAGTCCAGAATCCAATGATTATGTCACACGGATTATAGTATAGTATAATCAGTGCGGCAAAAATATAGTATGACAGAATAACTACAGGGATAGTGTAACACAAGTAAATTACCGCTACCCCTATAGCGCTCATCACTTGGGAGGAAGAGGAGAATATGCTAGCTGCATGCTGCTTTGCCAAGCTACTGCTGTGGAGCAGAGGGCAGAGGTTAGAGCCATGAACAGCTTAGGGTGGCTGAACATCCTGGAGACCAGGGTTCTATTGTTGGTCTTGTGTCTTTTTTTTTTCTCTCCCTCCCAAGTTATAGATTCATAGATACGTGTTGGCAGAAAAGAATCTTACTTGGCCCATCAAGTCTGCCCATTCCCTTCTCTTTACATGTTCCCTCAGCCTTAGATTCCCCCTCCCTTGTACCCTAGACAGCCCCTTGTGGTTGTCCCAAGCCCTTTTGAATCAATCCAGTGTTCTGGCCTCCACCAACTCCACCAGCAGACTGTTCCAGAGTGCCACCACCCTCTCAGTAAAGTAATGCCCCCTTACATTCCCCTTAAACCTACACCCCTCCACCCTCAGTCTATGCCCTCTAGTTTTAGCACCTACCTTTCCTGTGAATACGTTCCCCCCGTTATTGATCCCCTTCACATACTTAAATGTTTCTATCATATCCCCCCTCCTTTCTGGTCTCCAGTGGGTACAAATCCAACACTCTCAACATCTCTTCATATGGCTTCTCACTTAGCCCATGCACCATCTTTGTGGCCCTTCTCTGTACTTTTTATATGGCATCTATGTCTTTGCATAGTTGAGGTCTCTGGAACTGAACCTCATACTCCAGGTGAGGCCTCACCATGGAACTGTAAAGTGGCATCAGCACCTCCCATCTTCTACTAGTTATCCCTCTGCCTATGCACGCCAGCATGTTTGCGTTTCCCACCACCTTGCTGCATTGGGTCCCTACCTTAAGGTTGTCTGTGATTAGGTCCTTTTCCTGCTCAGATGGCTTCATTACCTCCCCTCCCAGTGTGTATCTTGCATGTGGATTATTTCTCCCTATGTGCATCACTGTGCATTTCCTGGCATTGAATTTTAGTTGCCATGCTTCCGACCACCCCTCCAGCAACCTTAGATCCTCCCTCATAGCCTCCACTCTCTCTGGGATGTCCACCTTGTTGTCGATCTTTGTATCATCTGCAAAAAGGTAGACCTTCCCCTGCAGTCCCTCTGCTATGTCACTGACATAGATATTGAACAGGATGGGCCCCAGCACTGGCCCCTGGGGGACAACCACTCATCACCCCCACCTCCCCTGGGTACATCCCATTTACCACCACCCTCTGGCTCCTACCCGTCAGCCAGTTCTCCACCCACCTTGTTATTTTCTATCCCACTCCCAAGCTCTCCAGTTTATTTACCAGCCTTCTGTGGGGCACAATGTTGAAGACCTTCCTGAAGTCCAGATAGGCCATGTCCACTGCCCCCCCTTAATTAACTACCCTTGTCACCCCCATTGAAAACTCAAGCAGGTTCATCTGACATGTTCTCCCCCGGGTAAAGCCATGCTGACAGATGTCCTGCAGCCCACTATCCTCCAAGTAACTAACCACCCTTTCATTCAAGATCACCTCCATCACCTTACCCACCAATGATTTGAGGCTGACCAGGTGATTAATTGGCAGCCTCATCCTTGCTGCCACTTTTATGAAGTGGCACCATGTCTGCTTTCTTCCAGTTCTTTGGAACCTTCCCTGTATCTAAAGACAAGTTAAATACTGCCAACAGTTCCATTCTAGATGTGGTACTAACCACCCAGCCACACAAAACATCTCATTCAGCAGTGTTTCACAATGACATGAGCGATCATGAAATTGTTGCTTGCATAAGATCTCAAATTAAGGCCCGGCCGCAACCCGTCTTTATAACAAAAAGATCCTTTCGCAAATTCAGTGCAGTAAACTTCCTATCTGACCTGAGCATGATCAGATGGCAAGATCTCTACCTAGCCAAAGATGTCAACAAGGCA
Organism: Neoceratodus forsteri; assembly: GCA_016271365.2. Taxonomy (NCBI): domain Eukaryota; kingdom Metazoa; phylum Chordata; order Ceratodontiformes; family Ceratodontidae; genus Neoceratodus; species Neoceratodus forsteri. The sequence continues at coordinate 1,292,755,128 of CM028130.1, forward strand.
GCTTACATCCTTAATGACAAACTCACTACAATAATAAATAAGCATGCCCTTTCATCAAAGTAAGGGCATGGAACAATTCCAACCCTGGTTCACCTCGGATCTCAAGGCAGCCCTTATAGCTCGAGATAAGCTCTGGGCTAAAGCTAGACATTCCAAAGAATCTTGGATTGGCAGGCCTTTAGAACAGCCAGGAATAACTGTATGAAAAACTTCGCTCTGCTAAAGCTAACTATTATATTTCTACTCTCGAACAAGCGAAAGGTAACTCTCATAAAATATGGAAGACTATCAAAGCTATAGAAGGATGGCCCATGGCCCCCTCTGTCCCAACAAAGATAGTTGCAAGTGGCAAGATTGTAGAAAACAAGTCCCTAATCCTGGAGGAATTTAACTCCCACTTTGCCACAGCTGGATTAGCTTTTGACTCGTCACCTTATGCTGGTGCTGCGGTGAGCCAGCATACCCCCCCCACATCTAGTCCTGCGCCCAGCCCCTTCCAAATGCGTGAGATAACTTATAAAGTAGAAGATCTCTTCAACTTAGACACCAAAAAGCACAGGGCGATGGCTTGGAACCCTTTTCCTAAGGTCAGGCTATGCCCATCTCACTGCCCCAATTCTCCACATCTTCAATCTTTCCATTACATCTGCTACTGTGCCGTCCTGCTGGAAATCAGTACATATCCTCCCTCTATTTAAATTTGGTGACCCATGCTATATAAACAACTATAGGCCTATCTCCATATTGCCTATCCTTTCTAAAGTTCTCGAAAAACTGATCCATATTCAGTTAAAATCTCACTTGGAAACCTTCTCTCTCATTAACCCAGCTCAATCCGGCTTCCGGGCTAATCATAGCACAATCACTGTACTAGCAAAAGTAACCAATGATTGGATCTCTGCTATAGATGCTAAGAAGGTAACTGGCGCAGTCTTTTTAGACCTCAGCAAAGCTTTTGATACTGTTGATCACAAACTATTAGTCAATTGCCTTGCAAAGTTGGGTGCCACAAACCATACCACCCAGTGGTTCTCTAGCTACCTAACTGGAAGATTCCAAAAAGTAAAGGTGGAAGGCTTTATTTCTGCTGCCTTGCCAGTTGCAAGAGGAGTCCCCCAAGGATCCATCTTAGGCCCTATCTTGTTTTCTTTGTACATTAATGACTTAGATGCTAACATATCTACATCCAATCTGCACTTTTTTGCAGATGATACTGTATTGTATACTTCTGGCTCATCGTTATCTGAAGTCAAGGGAGTGCTTCAAGCGGACTTCACACAACATGAGCATAATCTAATAAAGGCAAAGCTTCTGCTCAATGCTAAGAAGACTAAAGTGATGATATTCTCCTGCAGTGCTGTCACAGGCCCCCCCAATACCCTTGCTCAAGACTTCATTGTCACCACGCTAAACGAGCCTCTGGAAGTTGTAACCAAATTTAAATATCTGGGTATCTGGATCTACAATAAATTATCTTTCAATGACCATGTCAAGATGTCTCTAGAAGGTTAAAAGCAAGTTAGGTTTCTTCTACAGAAATAGGCCCTTTACTTGAATCAAGCTTGTACAGGCCACTTTTCTCCCCCTACTCGACTATGGTGATGTAATCTATTCCTTCACTACTCTTGCAAATCTAAGTAAACTGGACATCCTTTATCACCGTGCGTTACGGTTCATTACCAACTCCCCTTACCGTTCGCACCACTGTGACTTATATACAGCTGTTGGTTGGACATCCCTTACTACTAGACGCCTGCTCCATGCTGGGCTATGGATTCTTAAACTGCTCCTGCAGAAATTGCCAAGCTATCTCTCTTCCCATATTAGTATCTCACATAGTGCATACTCATTAAGAAAATCTGACTTTATTATGCTTGACATACCAAGGACGCGGACCTCCTTTGGTAAACGTGCTATTGCATATGCCCTTCCCTTCATTTGGAACTAATTACAAACCGTATTGAAACTAACTAGCACAGTTTCAATAAACTTCTACAAATCGCTAAGTTCAGCCAAAATAAAAGACACCTGTAACTGTCATTAAGTCTCTTCCTTCCCCATGTGTGCCATATTTATCCACTGGTAAGGTATAATTGCTTTGTCATATTAACTGCTTTCCCTTCCCCTTCTACTCCTGGCTTTATCTATGCTTCCCACTGCTACTCTATCAAATCACTCCTCCCCCATATCAGTTGTAGTCTGTTTGTTCTAGCTGCCAAAATATATGTATTGCACACACCAGTCATCATGTTTCATTTATCAGTATGCAACCTGTAAGTCGCTTCCTGTCTCATATTAATGTTTACCACCTGCGGTCACCCTATGTGGTACCCTTGTATGTATATCCAGCCTGTATCATGTAACATGCATTTCATGTATATACGGTTATTACCTATCTATGTTTGTACTTTAAGTGTTTATGTCACAGGACCTCCTTGTGAATGAGCTTGCTCAATGGAGTTTTCCTGCAATAAACTTGAACTTGAAATAACCTTGCTAGTGGTACCGCCTGCTCCTCCCTTAGCACCCTAGGATGCAGGGCATCTGGACCCATAGCCTTGTCTATCCTCAATTTACCCAATTCTTCCCTGATCCTGTCCTCAGTGATTGGGTTAGGATCAACATCCTCCTTCTCTTCCCTTCTAGGTCTGGTCCCTTGCCTTCTCCCTCTACCATGAAGACTGAGCCAAAGTATGTATTTAGCACTTCTGCCTTCTCAAAGTCAACTTCCATTTGCACTATCTCCTCTCTCCTTATCTTATCTATCCCCTGCCTGGCTTTCTTTTTTTTCCCCCTATGTACCGAAAGAAAGTCTTATCACCTCTTTTGGCCTGCCTAGGAATTATCTCCTCTGTTTCCGCTTTCGCTTTCCCAATCCTATGCCCCACCACCCTCAGCTTCTCCCTGTAAATTTCCCTGTCCTACTTACCCTGCATCCTCTTATATTCTCTGAATGCCCTTTTTCTCTCCCCTATTGCCCCCTCACTTCCCTGTTGAACCAAAGCACTCTCCTCCTTTTTCTGCTCTTCCTCACCTTTCTAATACAGCTCTCTGTGGCCTTTAGTATCCCCACTTTGATCCTATTCCATAGTTCCTCAATCCCCCCCATCCCCTCCGTTCCTTCCATTTCATTCCGGACTACCTCTCTCATTTTGGGAAAATCTGCTTGCCTAAAGTCTATGACCTTTGTGATGGTTTGACTCACTTTATACCCTGGTCTAACCCTGAAACCCACTGTGTTATAGTTGCTTGTTCCTAGGCTGACCCCTACCCCTACTTCCTCCACTCTATCCCCACTGGTGAGGACCACTTCAAGTATATAACCACCCCCCGTGGGCTCTCTTACCAGCTGCTGCAGGAAGGCTCCCTGGAGGGACTCTGCTGGGATATCCCAGTCTATATCTGAGACGTTAAGGTCACTTACCAGCAGAAGCTCCCCTTTAGTGCCATCCTTCAAATCGCTTGCAGCATCTGCATGTCCATTTCTTTGCTCTGCATTGGAGGTCTGTACACCACCACCAGCTTTATGGATGTCCCAACCTGTCTCTCTGGGGTGACCCATAAGATTTCTACTTCCCATTCTGATGCTTTATGCCCTCCTTTATGTACAGCGCAACTCCACCCCCTTCCTGCCAGCCCTATCCTTCCTGAATAACCTGTACTCCAGTACCCCTACTTCCCAGGCCTGGTGGTCTAGTCACCAGGTCTCTGTTATGGCAACAATGTCCAGTCCCACCACCTCCATTATAGCTTCTAAGTCCTCCGTCTTGTTCTCCGGGCTTCATACACTAGTGGAAAGTCCTTTCCACCATATACCTCCCTCCCTTCTTCCCACCCTTCCTCCCTCCTATGTCTGGTTTGTACCCTTCTCCCTTTTGTGGGGAGTGCTAGCTAGTCCGTTTTCTCCTCTTGTTGATCCTTCACCCATCCTAGCCTTGTACTCCCCCCTTACCAGTTTAACCCCCCAGGACTTTATCAATGTATCCTTGTAGACCTCCCCCTCTCACTCAGATGCAGTCTATTCTCCCATGTGTCCCCTCACTCCTCTATACATGCAAACCCTTCCTCTTCACACCATGCCCTGAGCCATGTCACTGGATTCCCTGATTCTTCTCTATCTAACAGTGCTGGCATGGGGACTGGCAAGACCTCTGAAAAAGCCAAGGATTTAGCCTCTTCCAGGCATCCCCTGTGCCAATGCCCTGAACCTACTCTGGACCTCTTCCACTTCATAGCTTGCCTGATCATTTGTTCCCAGAGAAATGAGAAGGTGTGGTTTCCCCACCAACCCAGCCCCCTCCCTGATTTTTTGCATTGCCCTCCCTGCCTCCATTCCTAGTTCACGAATAAAAAAAACTGACCTCTGCCTGTATGCAGGACCCCTCCTGATCCAATGCATCCCCTTAATCATTGAATCCTCAAAAACCATGATATTCTCACCACCACAGCTAATGGATCTGGACTTGTTCCTGGCAGGATCTTCCTCCATACGCTTTTACTCCTAACGACATCCCCCTGCCCTGAACTGCCTACACAACCTTCCTGATTTCCCCCTGGTTCTCTTCCTAGCAAAAGATACCAGCCCATTTACTCCCAATCCCACTCCGAAACCACTAACCCTATCTTCTTTGCCTTCCCTGATTTCCTGTGCCCCTTGCTTGCCTCCTGGCTTCTCCTCTACTACCGCCTTACCCCTTTCTTCCCATTCCTTCCTTCCTTCCCTTCTCCCTCACCTGCATCCTCCAATTGCCTTCCTTGTTTATTTCTCCCCCTCCACTCCCTTCACTGTGCTTGTTACTCCTTCCTCCATCCCACCCTCTTCTACCCCCTTCCCCTTGTCCTCCTTCCTACCCCTGCTTCCATCTCTCCCTTCTCTAATGCTCTTCCCCGGCCCCTGATTCACACTCGCTGTTCCCCCTGATCCTTTTAGAACTCCCTCCTCCATTCTATCTGCCACAGGTATGTACCTGTTAGACATTATAATACCCCCCATGCATTTACTTTTTCCCTGCTGCTGAGGTATGTGGCTTTCCTTGAGCCCTTGTAGTCCCTTTTCCACCTTACTTCCTGCCAGCCATTACTCCTCCACCACCTTTTCTGGGAGCCATGTCTCCGGTCTTCCCCTTTGTTCCATGTCCCCAGCTGGTCCCTTCATTCATCTCTGCATTTCAACAGCCCCTTATCTCCCTGCTGCTGTTACAGGTGTAGTTTCCTCCTCCCTCCCCATGTCCTCCCCTTCCTCTCCATTTCCCCTTAGTTTGCTTATCTCTGCCTCAAATTGCCCCAACCTGATACAAATTGGACAACATCTTAACCTCCACAGCCTCACATCCATTGCACCCCACTATTCTGCCCATTCTACTGCCTTCCCCTGTCACCTCTATCCTCATCCAAGAAGACTCATGCTCCTGCCCTCTCCACCGTCCTGAATAATTCATTGTGGCCCTTGTTTCAGTGCCTCACCCCACCTTCTGTGAATTAAACACAAATTATATACTTTCACAGTTCTATAAAATTTGTATACTTTCTTCCTTCTACAAAAACGCTCCATCTCAACTAGCAGCTATCTTCCTTTTAATACACATGTGCAGCACTCGATATATTTAAAATTTCTTTATCTCCATTTCCTAATCTCCGTTTCCAGATTTTAACATTATAAAACAGTAGATATACCAGTCTTTTTTTCCACTGCTTCACCCTCTTATCTATGAGAACTCCCCTCCTCCTCCACTGATGGTACCTACTTCTGGGAGGAGCCCAGACAGTCTATTCAATAAATGGAGGAAATGGAGGAGATGGAGGAGGGTGGGAATTTTTCTTTCCCAGCAGTTGAAGTGGCTCCACTTTTATAGTGGAGCCTCCTGATTTAAAGTTGTCACCTTGTGCCCCAATTGACTCCCCCAAAGAAGGGAGCCCAGCTCACCTGTGGCAATGGGCGCTGATCCTTTCTTCTGCAGCTACTGCTGCCGACCCCTTTCTTAGCAGCTGCAGCCGCTGACTCCCACAAGCTGCCCTGAGGCTATGGCCACCAATTTCCCTGATCCTGTGGCAATGGCCGCTTCCCCCGGCAAGCAATGGAGTCTTTCCCAGCAGCTGAAATGGTTTTGCCTTTATAGCAGAGCCTCCTGATTTAAAGTTGATGCTTTGCACCCTGACTGGCTCCCCTGAAGAAAGCAGCCCAGCTCACCTGCAGCAACTGCTGCCGATCCTTTCTTCTGTGGTTACTGCTGCTGACCCCCTTCCTAGTGGCTGTGGCCACCGAATCCCTCGATCTACCCTGTGGCTATGGCCGCTGATTTCCCTGGTCCTATGGCAACAGTTGATATTCCCTGTTCTCCCCCTACCTTGCACTTTTGCCCCCCACCCCACAAATACAATCCCCCCAAGTTCCTCCCTGTCACCGAGTTGCCACCCCCATGGAGGCGATTATTTATAGTTCGGGGGGGGTTGCAGGGGATGGGGGAAAGCCCCCCATACACAGTCACTGCAGCTGTGTTTTTTATTTTGGCCATGGTGTTTTTTCTGAGCGCTACTACTGGCTTCATCATTTTTCATGCATAGTTTGTGACTGTGATACCTTTGTTTTCACTATTATGACCCCATGCTGCACAGCCCCCCCTTCCCTTTTTAACTTTACAAACCCACCACTGGTCATCTTCTTTTCGCTTATATACACCTAAAAAATATCTTGTCCCCTTTTGTTGCCTTCTGGGCTATTCTCTCTTCAGTTTGCACCTTTGTGCTCCTTACAGATTTCCCTTCTTCCCTTTATTTCCCCCAATACACCTTTCTCTCTCCCCTCCTCCCTCTGCATCTCCTTATACTTTCTGAATGCTACCACTTTTGCCTGTACCTTTTCAACCATCTCTTTTGAGAACCATAACGATCTCTATTTCCTTTTGCATTTGCTCACTTGTTTGATACAGAGGTTTGCTGCCTTTACTATGCTCCCTATTATCATCACCCACTGTTCCTCCACCCCACCCAGGCCATCCCTCCCCAGTTGGTCATTCCTGGATCATTCTCTCATCTGTGTAAAACATGCCCTCCTGTAGACCAGGACTCGTACCCTCATGTGGTTTAATTTCACAGACATCCTTACATTGAATCACATTGTGCAGTGATAATTGGTCCTCAAGTAAGTTCCCACTTTAATATCTGCAGCACTTGACATCTGCAACACTGTCCCTGTTACTGGGCACCAGGTCCAATATTGCACCATCATGAGTGGGTTCACCGACTAGTTGCATAAGGAACACCCCCTGCAAAGTGTCCACGATGTCACTGCTTCTAACTGAAGCTGCTGCTTGGAGGCTGCAGTCTACATCTGGCAGGCTGAAGTGCCCCACCAGCAGCACCTGCCCCTTATCTACCATCTTGCCAATGGCTTCGACAGTACCTTAACTAATTCTTCCTCCTGTGCTGGAGATCAAGGGATCACTCCAGTGTGAAGAGTGGCTCCATTCCCCATCTCCAGGGTGACCTATCGTACCACTACCCCCGTCCCTGTATTCCCTGTATCTCCATCACTTTCATGCTTTCCCTCACATGAAAACACCATACCCCCTCCTTTCATTCCCACTTGGTCCTTTCTGAATAAAGTTCTTTCTGAATAGAGTATAGCCTGAAATGGCCATGTCCAAGTCATGGTTTTTCAGTGCACCATGACTCAGTAATAGCCACAATACCCAGGCAGGCCTCTGCCATAACAGCCTCTAGGTCCAGAATCTTTATTCCTAGAGTTCTTGCATTTGCACACATGGCCTTCCAGATTTTGTTTCCACTCTGCTTTTTTCCTTTTTGCTCTCCCTCCTCCCCTCCATTAGTGATCCCATTCCTTTCCCCCTTTATCTCTACCCCTGCTTCCTTTATAAATTTTCACCCTGGGGGAATTCCTCTCCCTCGGATTCTCTTACTCTCTACTTCAGCCTGTGGGGGAAGTCAGTTTCTGACCTTCCCAATTCCTTCTGCCACGCCATAGCTATTTTAAATGTTCATTGGTGTAAAACTAAATTTAAAGGTGGCCACACAGTGCAACAACACGGTTGAGAGGGCTAGGGGGATGCTGGGGTGCATAGGGAGGGGTATCACCAGCAGAAAGAGGGAGGTGGTGTTGCATCTGTATAAACTGCTGGTAAGGCCACACTTAGGCCCTGTCCACGCTATGCTTCTGTAACATTACAGATGGTGTAAAACATCACCATAACAGGTCGCGTTTACACCTGTAACGTTACAGGAGGTGATTTCGCAACCGTTACAGAAACCTGTTGGGAGGTGGTTTCTACAACGGTTTCTGTAATGGTTGTAGAACTGTAACGTTACTGATGAGCATGTAAACGCTCCACCGTGTAGCCGACAGTCATCCAACAGACCATCATGCATAGCGCAGCTCAAGAAAAGCCGGGAGAGCTTGGGCATGGGCGGAGGAACTTGGAAGGAGACCGCATGTGGAGAGTGAACACCTATAGAGGGCTGCGGTGGTACGGCAGCAGAGCCAGCACAAACATGTGAAACCAAGCACCTGAAACAACAGAGGCACACACAGTAACACGGAGCCGTGGGGAAGCACTGGGAGCCCAGTGGGGGCAGCCAAACAAGAGGACGTGCCAGCAGGACACTGATGGTCCCTGGGCAAACAGTGGGACACAGCTGGAAGGCATAACAACAGCAGGGTAAAGGTGGCATTCAAACAGACCACATCACAGACCCGTGTGCCACAGGTGGGAAGTAGGCCACCAACAGCCGCCAGAGGCGCAACCTGGCCCCCACAGTAAAACAATGCCAGACCACACCACCCTGGCACCACAGCAGAGGCACTCTGACCCCCAAGCACAGCCTGTGAGTGAGGTCAACTGATACACCCTGCTACCCAGACACTGGTGACCACAGCATTATGGTACCACCCACCCTGTGCTGCATGCCAGCTTGAACCATGTCAGACCGTGGTACAACCTGGTCAGATGAGGCCACCGCATTGCTGGTAGAGTTCTGGTCACAGAAGAAGGTGCAGGCAGTGCTAGCCAGTGCCAGGCACAACACTAAGGTCTACCAGAAGATATCGGACTACATGTTTGAGAATGGCGTGGAGAGGATGGCAAAGCAGATGAAGGTGCGGTACAACAAAACCAAGGACAGCAACAGATGCTCAGGGGGTGCACATGTGGTATGCCCCTTCTATGACAAGCTGGACACCATACAAGGCACACGGCCAACCACAGCACCGGTGTTCATCCTGGAGAGCTCACAGGTGGGCAGCCCACAACCAGAGTCAGATGCTGGAGACGCCACCAGGAACATGTGCCCACACCAGGGGCCTGGAGGTGTGGACAGTGTGCATTGGGAGACACCTGACACTGGTGTGTACAATGTGCATTGCACCCACATGGCGGCTGGGACATGGGGGGCAATGCATGGTGGTGCTGCCAGGGGATGGGGTGGATGTTGATCACAGATGGGTGTGTACAGTGATAGGAGGTGGCACGGGTGAGCATGGTGGAGCATAGTGCACATGCCGTGGCCCATGGGCATGCAACAGGGCAGTGGCACCTGGGGTGTGGCACTGGCCATGGGTGCAGGGGGGACAGTGGTGTGGGGATGGGAGTTGGTTGTGGGGTTGGTGGGTGGGGTGACTGCATGTGTACAATGGTGAGTAGTGTGTTCTGCCATTGCAGGGCAAGACCAGGGGAAGGTACATCTGCAGACACTGATGGAGCGGATGCAACATCAGGGTCCTCGGGCATGCAGGATGAGATGCTGGGTACCTCCAGTGACACCTCCACCACAGGACAGGGAAGGGCTGCGAGGCAGCGAAGTGGCCAGAAACCCCTGGTGAACCTCCGGAAGAGGAAGTCCAAAGCGGCATGGATGGCTGATGTGCTTGGGGCGGTGCTGGAACTAACCTGTAAAATGTTGCAGGAGCACCACAGGGAGATTCTGGAGCTGGAGAGGGAGTGAGCAAGGGAGGAGAGGGCTATGGAGGAGCGTATGCAGCAATGGAAGGCCACACAAACACAGCAGTTCTTTCAATAGATGGCCATGTTTCTGGCCATGCAATGCTACCAGCCACACCCTGTGGGTGCACCGAATTGTATGGGTGCCACTGCCATGCCCCCACCACGCCACCCCATCCCACCACCCTACCCCTTAGGGCACAGCCCACGGTTGTTGTCCGCCATGCCCATGTCACGGGGAAACCCACTGGTGCACAGGCCATGGACATCCTGCACCAGTCCGCCACGGATGACAGCCAGGCAGGCAGCAGGGCACTGGCTGACTGCACCAGTGTGCTGCCCCCAACCATGCCTGTGCCCCACAGACAAGCATCCCCTGTTCAGGGGTGTGTGTACACAGGCAGCGCCACTGGCCGGGATGCCCTGGCCACCACATCCCAGGCACCGCCGTGTCTTGTTGGCATGGCACGGCAGTGCCCCACAGGTGGCAGACCTGCCACAGCCGGTCTGCACACTGCTACCCTATCCCTGATGCATGGTGCTGCTCCCCCATACAGTGATAGGTGCCGTCCGCCCACACCCCCAACCGGCATCGGGGTGCGCTTTGGGGTTGCCAGCCCTAACTCTAACCTAATCAGATGTGTGAAGAAGCAGAGGTATAGGAGAATGGGGTAAGAGTTAGGACTGACAACCCCAACGTGCACCCCGATGCCGGTTGGGGGTGTGTGCAAGGGGGTCCAAGGGGGGCTTTAAACCCTAATACAGAATTTCCTCATTTTTGTCACTGTGGAACAACCCTAAGTAATGCATTAAATGTTTTTTGTTGCCTCTAATTTCTCTTCTTTTTGAGAATGATTATGAGAAATAGTGAATGTAATGTGGCGGCGGTAGCGCGGGACCCGAACCACGTGATGTCTTGTCACATAGTAACACGGTGTCAACAAACGCAAATGGTAATGTGCATGGTGACACAAAGCAAAACACAAAGATAAACAGTACTATAGACACAAATGGTTAAAATAACGCAAACGCAAGTGCAAATGAAAACACAAAGGGAAATGCACATGGTGCCGTAGATGGGAACAGTAAGTGAAACAGGTACGAAACTGCAAGCAGAAGCAGTAAGAGTAACAGTAATGTAAGCACAGAGGCTGGTTTCCCCCAAAAGCTGCATAGAGAAAGACAGTGAGTACAAAGAATGTATGCATAATAATGGGTCTCGGAGCAGAAAATGAGGAGTTGGAATATTAAATTGCTTATATCTCAGGAACCGTACAACATAGAAAAAAAATTAAGAGTCATAAGATTTATGACTTTCCTGGCTAGTTTTGTATTTAGCCCCCATAAGCATTTTTCTGACGAAAAGTCCATATCTCGCACCATTTCCGAGATATGGGCCCTAAAAGGCGCAGCAAACACCGTAATGTTATCCTAAGGGGAAAAAAAAGAGAAGTTCAGAGTGCCATAACTTTGGCTCCCTGTAATATTTTTTCACCAAACCACTAGAAGGCACATCTGTGGGATGTTGGCTTTCTTCCCTCCAAATTTCAGCCCAAAAGACCAAACCGTTATTTTGCAGCAGGATGGCAAAAAATTCCTGTAATGCTGCAGACACCGTAATGTTATCCTATGGGAAAAAGCATCAACTTTGGAGTGCTGTAACTTTGCTGCCCTGTAATACATTTTCACCAAAATACGGAAAGGCACAGCTGTGAGATGTTGGCTGCGTTTCCTCCAAATGTCAGCTCAAAAGACCAAACCGTTCTTTTGCAGCAGGGTGGCAAAGAATTGCTGTAATTTTCCGACAGCCTGGAAAAGCACTGTCGAACTTTGCTAAAGCTTTCGCAAATTCATGCGACAGTGTCACAAATGCGAAAGTACTTTGCGAAAGTACTTATTCCAGAAATTTGAAAAACATTTCTGGGGTGTTTTACCCCAAAATAAAGACATGCCTAGCATCCTCAGGGTCTGACTACGTGAATACAAAAATAATTGGGTTACCAGAGGGTCCCAAATTTAAATGCCAAGCATTTTTCTGATAACCAACTGAAAAAAAATGGTGGATTTGCAACAGTAAAAGGGCAATTTGTGAAAGTAAAAACTGCATTTGCGACACTATCGACTTTTTGTTCACTTTTCCCATTGACTTATAATGGGAAATTGTTTGTTTGAATAACTTTTGAACCGTTTAATATTTTTTCACAAAATCTTCAAAAGGCATGCATGTTCCCTGAAGATTTCGGACTGGTCCTGCAAACTGTGTGACCTGCAGAGATGAGCAAAGAATTCCAAAAGTGTAAACGCGCATGCAGATCATGCTTAACTCCACAGCTGTATATTCGAGCAGTACAAAAGTTGGCAGATATATGGTTCTTGATCGTGTATTCCAAATTTCAGGCAAATCCGTTGAATGGTTGCAAAGTTATTAAGGTGCAAAATTTTAGGTTTAACATGTAAATGGCTCCTCAACCCTAACTATGGTAGCACTACCGTGCTACCATAATGTATGCATGTATATAAAATGGGGAGAGAAAATCCTTGTTTCTTATTGGTTTTTACATGTGCATCAAATCCACTGGATGCACAGGTAAAAACAAGCACTGAAAAGATGGACCACAATGCTGGGGGAAAAAAAATAAATAAATAAGTGAGCCGTTAGAACGTTCGTTTTTCAAATGCAGCCATGTTTTTCCTCCTGGTAATGCGGCTCATCCCCATCTTGCCTGTCAATGAGGGAAACTTTGCCACCGCTATTTTTTTTTTTTACTTTACTCCCCTTTTCAGCCAAATATTTACTGTATTCTCCCGTTCTGACAATTGATAGTTCCCCACCCTGACAGGGCATCCTGAAATTAAACAGTATTATGGTACTCTTCAATGTGAGCTGATAGCCCTACAAATTTGCTCTCATCCAGCTGCCACTTCTCTGTGTCCTCACCCACAACTGATGAAGTCCCCACCTACTACCCATCCTTAATAGTAAATAAAAAACACATTTCTCTAGCACTGTCAGTCTTCAGCTGAACAGGCAATTTCCCTCAGGAAAACACAATATTTATACTGCCATTTTTTTTTTTTAAATTAACATTGACAAAGCCCTGACCTGTCCAAATGCAGTCCCAGACTCCTACAGGCACGTTATTAACCAACTGCCGAGCAGACTTCATGTAAAAAAAAAAATTTCTGGTCACATTGCTTGCCTTGCCATGTCTCTGAATCTCTATCCACTCCCGAGTGATTTTGGTCATGTTGCACTCCTGCGCTTTCAGTCTCTGGCTGCTCTGGGGCTACCACATTCAAAAAAAAAACAAAAAAAACTGTATGCTTTTTTTAAATTAACAAAAAGTGAATATTCTTGCTAGCTCTAACATGCCCTATCATTAAAAGGCATAACTGTAAAACACCATGAAAAGTGAAAACATAAGTGAAAAAACTGATCGGCAGAGGTTAGTCTGAGGTTTCCTCACCTACGGATCCCAACAAAGGACAAATGTCTTAAGCCCATACACCAAGGCGGAAGGACTATTTTACATGAAAAATTGCAAATTTACCTTTTTTTCACATCTAAAAATGTTTTTAACTTGTAAATAATTATTAAAAAAGAGAACTCATTTTATAAGAGCAATAAGAGACTCTGGGATGTGCATTGAACAGATATTACTGCACTTCCAGGGGCTGAAGGCACTTAGCCTGGGGCCTTGTGCCTCACTACACCCGTAGGCGAATGGTAATATCTGTTCAATGCACACAATGGTTAAAAAAGACGAACACTGATCAACAAATATCACTGCAGGGCTATAATTTATTTAGAGCAGATAGAGAGTCTAGAGGCGTGGGTGTGGTTATCTACGCCAAATCTAAGTACTTGGTCACCAATATTAGTTGCAAATCTCAAGCCAAGGAATTTGACTCCATTTCGCTGAGCCTTCATCTCCCCTCCTCAGAATGTATCACTATCCTAGGTGGCTATAGACCCCCGTCTGGTGGTGATGAAGTCCTTAATCTTTTGAAATCAATGTTCGTAGATGCAAAAACTGAAACAATATTTCTAGGAGATCTAAATATGGACTGGCTGTCACCTAAATCACACGGCCTCAAATCCCTTTGTGACGAGCTAGGTCTTGGGCAATTAGTCAGTGAACCTACTAGGAACAACACTTTAAATACTGTCAACAGTTCCATTCTAGGTACTAACCACCCATCCACACAAAATATCTCATTTGGCAGTGTTTCACAACGACATGGCGATCATGGAATTGTTGCTTGCATAAGATCTCAAATTAAGGCCCGGCCGCAACCCATCTTTATAACAAAAGATCCTTTCACAATTCAGTGCAGTAAACTTATCTGACCTGAGCATGATCAGATTGCAAGATCTTTACCTAGCCAAAGATGTCAACAAGGCAGCTTGCATCCTTAATAACCGAACTCCTACAATAATAAATAAGCATGCCCCTTTCATCAAAGTAAGGGTAGGAACAATTCCAACCCTGGTTCACCTCAGATCTCAAGGCAGCCCTTATAGCTTGAGATAAGCTCTGGCTAAAGCTAGACATTCCAAAGAATCTTCGGATTGGCAGGCCTTTAGAACAGCCAGGAATAACTGTGTGAAAAAACTTCGCCCTGCTAAAGCTAACTATTATATTTCTACTCGAACAAGCTAAAGGTAACCCTCATAAAATATGGAAGACTATCAAAGCTATAGAAGGACGGCCCATGGCCCCCTCTGTCCCAACAAAGATAGTTGCAAGTGGCAAGATTGTGGAAAACAAGTCCCTAATCCTGGAGGAACTTAACTCCCACTTTTCCACAGCTGGATTAGCTTTTGACTCGTCACCTTATGCTGGTGCTGCGGTGAGCCAGCATACCCTTCCGCCACATCTAGTCCTGCACCCAGCCCCTTCCAACTGCACGAGATAACTTATAAAGAAGTAGAAGATTCTCTTCTTAACTTAGACACCAAAAAAAGTGCAGAGGACGATGGCTTGGAACCCTTTTTCCTAAGGTCAGGCTACGCCCATCTCACTGCCCCAATTCTCCACATCTTCAATCTTTCCATTACAACTGCTACTGTGCCGTCCTGCTGGAAATCAGCACATATCCTCCCTCTATTTAAATCTGGTGACCCATGCGATGTAAACAACTATAGGCCTATCTCCATATTGCCTATCCTTTCTAAAGTTCTCGAAAAACTGATCCATATTCAGTTAAAATCTCACTTGAAAACCTTCTCTCATTAACCCAGCTCAATCTGGATTCCGGCTAATCATAGCACAATCACTGCACTAGCAAAAGTAACTAATGATTGGATCTCTGCTATAGATGCTATGGAAGGTAACTGGTGCAGTCTTTTGGACCTCAGCAAAGCTTTTGATACTGTTGATCACAAACTATTAGTCAATTGCCTTGCAAGTTGGGTGCCATACACCATACCACCCAGTGGTTCTCTAGCTACCTAACTGGAAGATTCCAAAAAGTAAAGGCGGAAGGCTTTTTTTCTGCTGCCTTGCCAGTTGCAAGAGGAGTCCCCCAAGGAACCATCTTAGGCCCTATCTTGTTTTCTCTGTACATTAATGACTTAGATGCTAACATATCTACATCCAATCTGCACTTTTTTGCAGATGATACTGTGTTGTATACTTCTGGCTCATCGTTATCTGAAGTCAAGGGAGTGCTTCAAGCAGACTTCGCACAACTTGAGCATAATCTAATAAAGGCAAAGCTTCTGCTCAATGCTAAGAAGACTAAAGCGATGATATTCTCCTGCAGTGCTGTCACAGGCCCCCCAAATACCCTTGCCCAAGATTTCATTGTCACCACGCTAAACGAGCCTCTGGAAGTTGTAACCAAATTTAAATATCTAGGTATCTGGATCGACAATAAATTATCTTTCAGTGACCACGTTGAAGATGTCTCTAGAAGGTTAAAAGCAAGGTTAGGTTTCTTCTACAGAAATAGGCCCCTTTTCCCCCTTGAAACAAGCTTGTACAGGCCACTTTTCTCCCCTACTCGACTATGGCGATGTAATCTATTCCTCCACCACTATTGCAAATCTAAGTAAACTGGACATCCTTTATCACCGGCGTTACAGTTCATTACCAACTCCCCACTGCTCATCACCACTGTGACTTATATGCAGCTGTTGGTTGACATCCCTTACTACTAGATTCGCTCCATGCTGGCTATGGATTCTTAAACTGCTCCTGCAGAAATTGCCTGCTATCTCTCTTCCCATATTAGTATCTCACATAGTGCATACTGCTAAGAAAATCTGACTTTATTATGCTTGACATACCAAGGACACGGATTCCTTTTGGTAAACGCTATTGCATATGCCCTTCCCTCCATTTGGAACCAATTACAAACTGTACTGAAACTAACTAGCACAGTTTCAATAAACTTCTACAATCCGCCAAGTTCAGCCAAAATAAAAGACACCTGTAACTGTCATTAAGTCTCTTCCTTCCCCACATGTGCCATATTTATCCACTGGTAGGGTATAATTGATTTGTCATATTAACTGCTTTCCCTTCCCCTTCTACTCCTGGCTTTATCTTTGCTTACGCTCCACTGCTACTCTATCAAATCACTCCTCCCCCCCATATCAGGTGTAGACTGTTTGTTCTAGCTGCCAAAATACTGTATATGTATTGCACACACCAGTCATCATGTTTCATTTATCAGTATGCAACCTGTAAGTCGCTTCCCTGTCTCATATTAATGTTTACCACCTGCGGTCACCCTATGTGGTACCCTTGTATGTATATCCAGCCTGTATCATGTAACATGCATTTCATGTATATACTGTTATTACCTATCTGTGTTTGTACTTTAAGTGTTTATGTCACAGGACCTCCTTGTGAATGAGCTTGCTCAATGGAGTTTTCCTGCAATAAACTTGAACTTGAACACCCCATCATGTCTTATTGCATACATATACATATATATATATATATATATATATATATATATATATATATATATATATATATATATATATACATACATACATACATACATACATATATATATATATATATATATATATATATATACACACACACACACACACACACACACACACACACACACACACACACACACATATACATATATCATAAGGCAATGCTTGGTCAGTGCTAAAGCCTAGATACTTTAAAACTCAATATTTTTGCTGTACACTTATTTTTATAATTTCCGCTGAAAATGATAAACTGCAAAAATACACAGGTATTTACAGCATACATTACAATGACTAGGGAAAAGCATTCTAAAAAACACAAGTTTGCTTAGAAAAAGTCTTTATTTTGTATAAATGAATGGTAGTTAGTTTAAAAAGCATGTGCAAGTAGTTTAATTTAAAATACAGTATATAAAGACACTGCATGTAGGTATACATCACCTGCTACGATGTGCTACAATTAACACTCCATAGCACTAAACAACGTACAGCAAATGCTGAATATCTAAAAAAACAACACTTAAGTAAGTTTTAAAAAATGGCACTTTCAATATGATAATTCAGGCAACTGCATTGCATTACAGTAGTTTTAAATGGGATAATTCAAGCAACCAGAGTGTGCTTCAGATATCTCGGCAAGCTGGAACCCGCATAGACCGTCCTCTCAGCATGTGCTTATTTCAGTAAAGCTAGATACTAATTACTGTGCATGCTTAAATTTATTATACAGTAGGAGTAAGCAGATAACCCATTAGATAAAAACAGGTATTCTCACTGCAGAGTGACAACTCCAGTTATCGCACTCTGATTACATCATCACGATGTGATAACTCCATCAAACAAAAAAAAAAGTACAAAACACTCCTATTGTATCTATGCGATAGCTGAAATATCAGCACTCATGGCAGCTGAGCTCAAGGTTAAATCACTCGTGGCTCCACTCATGATAACCCTGAGCTCACTTGCCACTCGTGCTGATGTTTCAGCTATCACATAGCTGCCCATCACGTATCCCCTTAATATCAGAAATTTTTAAATCAGTATCGACATTCTCTGGGCAGGTTCCCCCGACACTGGTGTACCATTGTGTAAAGGAGTTTTTTAGTGTGTCTTTCAACATTTTATTTACAGTGAGGTCTAAAGGTTAGTGTAAATTAGTGCAGCTTACCAACACAAAGATTGGAATAATGCTACATTCTTCAAGTTTTAAAAGCACATCTTCAGTGGAGTGAGCTTTTTATAGATCGAGAATCACAAGGATTATTTGTTCATCCAGTAGAATTCAGTCACCATTTCTGATAATCCATGAGGGGCACAGAATAAAACTGTTAAACTGAATCACTGTTTCACCCAGTGCTTTTTGCTGTGTGTTATATGTCAGTCCAAGGGAGAATAGAATACTGGGTGGATACTGTGCATCTTTACTTCTATATGACCTGTGCAGCTAGGTGTTCACCAGCTAAAGTGCAGGATAACACTAATGAAACCTGCCTATTGTACTATAGCCCAGTAACCTCCACCTGTTTTGAATCTGACTGCCATAGTCCATTGGCTGTATGAGACAGAGATTATGTTTTTTACAAGTTCCTCCAGTTTCAACTCTTGCCTACATGTACTACTGATTCTAGTAAGGAATTGTTGCCTCAGTTTTAGGAAGTGTGCTGGTATTTCCTGCATGGCTTTTGCTCCTTTCCTTCTTGTAAAGCCCATTTGGCCGAGGAACATCCATGCCCATTGATGGGAAAAGGCTATGCTAACTCCACGTACTCCAACAACAGCTGAGGGTTCTCTGCTTTTACTACTCCTGGTGCAATTGCCAACACAACTCTTGTACTGATGATAGTTCCATTGGCTCAGAGACTTTTTATGATTTTTTATTTTATTCAGCCTCAACTAAAGTAGCAATGTTTTCACTGTAGTTTTTTTAGAGAGCTCTGGAAGGAGTTCTGTGGGATACATACATACATAATGTCATCAGATAAGAATCTATATGGCCCACCTAGTCTGCCCAGTATTCCCCCTGCTACTAAGCTCCCCCATCCCCCAGATCTTACCCATTCCTCCCCCACCCAGGATTCCCATGTGCCTATCCCATGTGTGCTTGAAACCCAATGCTGTTTCTGTCTCTACCACCTCCTCCAGCAGGTTGTTCCAAGCATCTACCACCCTCTCAGTGAAAAGGTACTTCCTGGTGTTACCCTTAAAAAGTCCTCCTTCCAGCTCATACTGTGGCCCCTAGTTTCAGTACATCCTTTCATTTGAAATAGGTTCCCCTTTTGCATCCTGTTAATACCTTTTAGAAATGTGAATGTCTCGTTCATATCCCACCTGTCTCTCCTATCCTCCGGGGAGTACATGTCCAGCTCCACAACTGTTATTTCCTCCATGTTAATCACATACTTCTCTCTTGGATTTCCAAGCCCAATTTGTATAATTTTGTATTTACCTGCACTGAAACCTAGCTTCCAGACCTTGGACCACCTCTCTAGCCTAACAAGGTCCTAACAAGGTCCTACTTCATTCTATCAACCCCCCCCCTCCGGGTGTCCACTCTATTACATATCTTGGTATCATCAATGAACAAACAAACCCTCTCCTTTAGATCTACAGCAATGTCTCCAATGAAAATGTTGAAAAGGACTGGGCCCAGTACAGACTCCTGAAGCACCCCACTCATGACCCTCCCCACCTCAGAGAGCATCCCATTTACAATCACCCTTTGGTTTCTATCTGAGAGCCAGTTTCCCACCCATTTAATTATGGCTGGACTCACTCCTAGACCATCCATCTTGTTTAATAATACTTCTGGGCTACAGTGTCAAAAGCCTTTCTGACGTCCAGATAGGCCATGTCCACTACCCCGTCACCCAGTCAAAAAACCCTATTAAGTTCATCTGACAGGAACTCCTCCTAACAAACCTGTGCTGGCCATGATCAATCCACTCTTTCCCCTCCAATAATCTACCAGTCTTTCTTTTAGGAGTGACTCCATGATCTTCCCAACCACTGACTTCAGGCTCACAAGCCTGTAATTTCCTACCACTCCCTGTCATCCCCCTTATGATGCAGTACCATGGTTGCCCACCTCCAGTCCTCCGGAACCTCTCTCATTTCCAGTGACAGGGTGAACAGTTCCACCAGTGGTTCTGCTAGTTCCATCCAGAGCTCTTTCAGGATCCTGGGATGCATCCCATCTGGACCCATGGCCTTATTAACCTGAAGACTGCCTAATTCCCTAAAGACACTATCTGCCATGAAGGGTGCGGTATCTATTCCCTCACTCCACCCCCGCTCTCCATCTTAGGCCCCCTTATCCTGATCCTCTCTGGTGAACACTGAACAAAAATACCTGTTCAGTATATTTGCCTTAAGACTGTCCTCCTCTATACTAGCTCCCCCTTGTCTCTCAATGTTGTTATACCTGCCTTATTTTTCCTTTGCTCCCCGAAGTATCTGCAGAATACCTTATCCCCTTCTCTGATTTTACCAGCAATATTTAACTCCATCTGTGCTTTGTCCCTTCTAACAGCCTTCCCTACATCCCTCTGCAAGTCAGGATATCATTCCCTATCCCTCCGGCTCTGTGGTTTCTTACAGACTAAGAATATCGTCTTTCTGGCCTACATCCTTTCTGCCACCTCCCTCATAAACCACATACAGTAGGTCTCCTCATTTTTCTACTTTCACTAATCCTCCTGACTCCTGTTTCAGCTGCTCTTCCAATGACTTCCCTGATCCCATTCCATTTCTCTTCCACCCCCTTGCATTCCCCTAGTTTTGTTAAGGCATCCCTCAGGTATGCCTTGATCCTTTCAAAGTCAGCCCCCTCTAAAATCCAGAACCCTAGTTTTTGTGTGGCTGTGCTAGAATCTGGTTTTGACATCAAAAACCACCACCTTGTGGCCACTAGTCCCCAAGGTTTCTGTCACTTCCACCCTGTCAACACTGTCCCAGTTTGCAAAAACAAGGTTCAGTATTGCCCCCCCCCCGGTTGGCTGATCCACTAGTTGCCACAGACAGGCTTCCAGTCTGTTTCCCTCTCCCCCTCAAATTTTTTGTTTGATAGGCTACCTCCCTTCTGCCCATCCCTTCTAAGGGCTTCTCTTCCATGTGTCATGCTTTCCCTCCATGGCTTGCACCACCCCCAGGCCTACTTATCTGTTAACCTTATGTCCAACTTGTCCTCTCCCCTCCATTCCTCTTTTCTGTGCCTGTCATAGCCAGTAGAGATTTCTGACCTCCTTCCTCACTACCTCTCCACATGCCCCCATCCTGTACCTCTCCATTCATTCCCCTATCACCTGCCTGTGCCCCCCATCCTGTTCTACTCCTACCAAGCCCCTGTCTTCTGCCTGGGCTCCCCGAAATTCCAGTCCCTCCTCACTCTGTGTCTCTACAGCTCCTTCTTCCAAACCCTCTGTGACATGGTGACCCCCATCATAATGGACACCCTTTGGATAAACTGAAACCCCTTCCCCAAGTAGTTTATATGTTTTGTATAATGTCCAACTTGCTGCTTGGATGGTTATAACAAAACTAAAAAGAGTACAGTTACAAAATTAGAGGGCAGTTTAAACGTAAGAATAACAAAAGTCTGTATCTTCTTTTTCTAGATGTTAGCAGCCCTCTTCTAAGATATGTTCTGTAGCAGACAGCATGTGGTAATATGATCCTGCAGGACAGTTTAAGAGAGCACAGAATGTTCTGACCTCAGCTCTGACCTTTAACAATGTTGTACACAAGTTATGTAATGTACTCCAGGTGCCAAATAACTGTTCTCTGTGGTGCAACAGTGTCCCCCCAGTGGCTAGTTTTATGTTATGTCTGCTGTTAATCAAAAGGCAGGGGATGGGGGTGTGTGGTTAGCGCTCGTTGTAGATGGCGGCTTAATCGGGTTGTTCTCGTTGCATGGAGCCTAGCACCCGGGAATTATACCCTTTGGGGAGGATATACACAAAAAATAATAACAGACCAGGCTGCGAGCGGTACTATCGACACAGAATTTTGGACTCTTAGGGCGTCGGCAAAGCGGATTGCGAGTGGGAGATTCGTATCCCTGCTATCCATGATCTACATGATGGCGCAGTTAGTAAATGAGCAAGAGGAGCCTTCTATATGGGACATGTTTGTGTCGATCATGGCAAGCATAGACAACCTCACATTAGCAGCTAATAATTCTGCTCTCGCTATTCAGCAAATTAATGTACGTGTGGACACAGTGGAGCAAAGGGTAAATACGCAGGAGGACTCACTTAACTACTCAGCCCTAATGAGAGATCAGGTGGCTAAGATTAATCAGCTGCAAGATAAAGTGGAAGATCTGGAAAATAGGAGTAGGTGAAATAATCTGTGCCTATTGGGATTCCCGGAGGGTTATGAGGAAGGGAAGGTTTTGCCATTTCTACAACATGTACTGCCAGAAATCTTGAAGCTCCCTGAGGGTACTAAAATTACAATGGAGTGGGCTCATCGTACGGCCCAGCCTAGGCCTGCCCAGGGGGAACATTCTCACTCCATCCTGGTTCGGTTCCTGAATTTTGCTGAAAAAGAAGTAATACAGGCTAGGGCGAGAGAGCTCAGACAGCTACAGTGGTAAGGGAATAGGATTATGATTTTTCAAGATTATTCAAGGGAAATGGCCGCTCGTCGAAAAACTTTCACTGAAGCTCGAAGGAAGCTACATGCTTTAAAGATCCCTTTCACATTAAGGTACCCGGCCACACTACAAATCTTTATGAATGGTACAAGTCTGCAATTTTTATCTTCAGAGACGGCTTTGGACTATTATTGTCAATTCCTGTCCTAGAAGTTTGATTTCCAAGTCTTCTAGCCAGGCTGAAAATGTTCAAGGTATCTCCATTTCAGCTGCTGTTACTATAGTTACCTCTCCTCAATCGGCACCACTGGTGGGATTAGAACCCAGGAACTTGAATGTACGGAAGAGGCCTCCATCTTCCCCGCATACTAAAAGGGACCATCCTCAAGAAAGGAACAGCAGCACTGACAATCTGACTTCTCCCCCTCCAGATACACAAGGAGAAGTTCAGATAGAATATGTCAGTCCTTACTTTGCCAAAAACCAGTTTGCGATTCTGAACAATCTCCCCGAGGAGGAAGGTTGTGAAGCAATGGTCAATGGGGGTGGAAGTTTTCAAGAAGACCCTCCTAGGGACTGCCTTCAGGGCATGGTCAGTACCACAGCTAGTACATCATCGGTCTTTCCAGCCCTAGGATCCCCCCCAGGTCAATCTACAGATCAAGAACGAGAAGAGGGAAAACAGCCGAAAATTTCATGAGCAAATGGACTTTTTTCCTTGGATTATACTGTTTAATGTTAGATAAGTATCTGAACTGCTGATTGTTTATTGTTGTAATATTGTGGGTGGAAATAGGTATGGCTTCCTTAAGTTATACCTGGGTGTAGCCTTTGGGGTATGTCTATCAGAAGGTTTTATGGCAGTTGTCATCGATTGCACATCTGGGGTATCGGCTGGGGTAGAAGGGGAATGATTATATAAACATATAATGTGGGCGGTACATCTGTGGCTAAGGGATGTTTGAAGATCTGCCTGTGATAGGGTAGATCCTCAGGGCGTGACTCCCCCTTTTCTTCCTTCCCTGTTTGTCTTCCATAGGAGAAAGTTTATTATCTCTGTCAAGACAATATTTTACCCTCCATAGTATTTTGCTTTGAGGGCCTATTGGGAGGGATTAAGTGACTCAATGGATCCATAGAGGCGATATGTAGAACTTAACATTGCCAAAGGGATTCTATCAGTTTCGTACTATGGGGTAATGATTAAGATGTGCCACATAGTTTTACTCAGAATATGCAGTACTTGGCTTGGTTATAGGTGGGCCCTAAGGAGTGTTGGTAAAGATTCATTAGTAAGAAAATGTTTAGAGAGTATTAGAAGCCCAGTTAGGGGAGATGTCTTATAATATCTTTTGTGGACATGGAGTTGGTACGAGGGGGTTCTGAGTTTCCCATTAAGAGCAGAGCAATAACTAGTCCTAAGATTCGGTTATAGGACTAGTTCCTCACGTGAGGGGACTGTAGGCAGGTCCATTGCAGGCTCTAGCATGTACGGACTTTGTTTGTTGCTTTGGTTCTCTTTCAGAGTAGTTTGATATATGCTCCATAGTAGATAGGGATCTTCTTCCTTCTGAGAAATACCTGGGTCCCCCCACGATCGATAGGATATACCATTGGCTAGGTTTCTAGCTGGCTTAATTCTACTGGTTCTTCTAATAATAGTAGGTAATTTGTTTGTTTGGTTGTTATTTAGATAGTGTAGGAGTATAGAGTAGTTGTAATTTGGTTAGATAATTCCCGCCTATTGTTGGGGTCGTGTTTGCCCTGATCGGTGCAAGGGACTTTCATATTTGGCATATAGATAGATTTAGTTCTTTAATAGTTTAGACTAAGGTACATTGAGGAAGGTAACAAAATGGCTGATATAGTGATGCATACCTGGAATGTCCGGGGTTAAATTCTCCGATTAAACATAAGAAAGTTCGCATACTTGAAGCGTCGCGTTCTCAAGTGGCCTTTCTCAGGAGACTAAGTTTAATGGGAAGATCATACCCATATGATGAAGGATTGGGTTGGTCAGCAAGTGCATTCCAATGCCTTGACCAGGAAACATGGAGTCCAGATTTTGGTGCACAAGTCTCTTCCTTGGAAGTTAACCCAGACACGTGCAGATTCTGATGGCAGATGGGTTACGGCTACGTATAATACTTCCACAGGTTTAATTACTGTATGCAATGTATATGCCTCCAATGATGATGCTCCACTTTTTTTTCATAAGCTGGCAGAAGCAACACTAGAATTTAACCCTCCAGACTGTCCGCTACTCATTGGTGGGGATTTTAATCTGACCTTGATGCCTATGTTGGATAGAAATGATGGGGGGGAAAGAGGCACATCCTAGAGTGTGAAGGCTCTCCATCAAATGTTGTCTGACCAGGGGTTAGTAGATCTCTGGAGATTGTTCCACCCCAGAGCTAGAGACTACACATTTCATTCTGTTCCCAATGATTCATATAGTAGGCTTGATTTTTGGCTTGGCTCAGCTAACCTGACTACTAAAACTTTGGAGGTTTCAATTCTCCCTTGCTGTATCTCTGATCATGCTTTAGTTCAGCTATTAGTACAATGGGACCCAGTGGCCCCCCAACTAAACAGTGGAGATTGGACCCACTTCTGGTACAGGACCCTGAGTTCACCCCTTGGCTCATTAAGGAGGCATCTCTTTTCCTTGCAGAAAACCCTATTGATGACACCTCTGCATGTACAACTTGGGAGGCTTTTAAAGCCACGTTGCGAGAGTAGCATTATGGGTTTTCGGCTACTAAACTGAGACAAAGAGAAGCTCAGCTGTTGACCTTGAGCGGAAATTGGCTGAGGCTGAGAGTAAGTTTAAGTCGCTGCCTTCTCCCAATATTCATTCGCCTACAGGGAAATCCATATTAGCTATTCGGTTTGAAATTAATCAGATTATGAACAGGAAAGCGGAAGTTGCTATTTTACGTCTTAAACATATATTTTGGGAAGGGGGGACAAAGGGGGTAAGGTACTTGCTTACCAATTAAGGAAACAGCAGGCTAGCAGATTTATCCCTGGCCTAAAAAACAATTTAGGCTCATTATGTACTTCTCCAGGGGATATTAATGAGATTATGTCTGCATTCTATACAAAGTTATATTGCTCCACTCACACTAAGCATAATTTGGATACTCAGGGCTTCTTAAATTCGCTGAGCTTACCTAAGCTGCAGACCCAGCACACACGGTTAGATCTCCCTATTCTAAGGAGGAACTGATGGTGGCTATTCAAAACTTAAAAAGGGTAAATCTCCAGGTAGCGATGGGTACCCATGAAATTTTATCAGACTCTGGGCCATATTTTGTTCCCTTTTGATTCAGGTCTTTCGGAGGTCGAAATTAAGGGCGCCTTTCCACCCTCTATGCGGGAGGCAACTATTGTTGTGATTCCCAAGAAAGGTAAGGACTCCACAAATCCGGGAAATTATTGCCCTATTTCACTTATAAACCTGGACAGTAAACTTTATGCTAAAATCCTGGCCTACAGACTTAGTCCTTTGTTGGCTGAATTGATACACCCATCACAAGTGGGATTTATACCGGGCAGACATAGTTCAGATCATTTAAGAACCCTGTTGAATTTGATTCCTCTGGCCAGGTCTTCACACCTCATGACTGCCATTACGGTAGATTTTGAAAAGGCTTTTGACTCAGTGGAATGGGACTATCTATATTTGACCCTTGCTCATTTTGGGATTGGAGACACCTTTCTCCGCAAGAATAAAGCTATATGGGCCCTTTTGCCAGAGTTAATACCAATTCGACCCTTTCCCAACCTTTCCTTTGGGCAGAGGGACGAGACAAGGTTGCCCGCTTCTCCTTACTTTTTGTCTTGGCGATAGAACTGTTGCGGCTGCCATTCGCAATCACCCAAAGATTAATGGTTTGACAGTGGGGAATATATCCTATGTAAGTTTTATGTATGCTGATGACCTTCTTCTTTTGTTGGAGGATGCTCACACTGCTATCCCCCTGCTTCTTGATTTGCTTGAAGAATTCTCTAAGCATTCTGGTCTTCGGATGAATTGGCACAAGACAGAGATACTCCCCCTGAATGAGCACTGTGTTCAGCAGGACATGGGAGTGGAGGAGCTAGTCTGGGATTACATATTTGGGTATTTTTCTCACTCCCTCTCTAGAGGTTATATGGAAGGCCAATATACAACCCCTTCTCTCCTCACTGAAGACAGATTTTGATAGATGGAGGTTACTTTAACTCTTGCTGGGAAAGTGGCTGCAGTATCTATGATTGCGGCTCCCAAATTATTTTATCTCCTGAGACATTTACCGGTCTCTTTACCGGCATGACGGTTTCAGAGTATTGACAAAGTAATTGGGGATTTTTTATGGGAGGGATCTAAACCTAGATTCAGTCGAGCTAAATTAAGATCACACTGGTGGCGGGGGGGGGTGGAACCTCCCGTGGTTTGAAGGATACCATCGGGCCTTTCTGTTAGCTCAAACGATCAACTGGGCTAGACCCCTTTCCCCTCTGTCACCGCAATGGGTACAGCTAGAGACAGACATCGCAGGGTTGTATCATCCCTTATCTCTTCTAGTACAGAAGGATAATTTCAAAAAAGCTAAGATTAATAAGGGTGGGATAGAGAGTACATCTCCTACGTCCCCTACAATAGATTCAGCCAGGAGAAACTGGGTTTGCTTTCATCATAGACTTAAGCTGGCACCTCTTCCTCTTTCTTATGTGCCTATATGGCACAACTCAGACATCACCATAGGTGGCAGCAAAATTAGATGGGGGCATTGGGCAGCATTGGGTATCACCACGTTAGGAGATTTGTTGACCCCTGATCATAAGAATATCCAGACATTTCAGTCTCTGAGACAGCAATGGGGAATTCCAGCAGAAGATTTCTGGAGATACCTCCAGATCAGGGATGTTATCAGACAACTTTTAGTTCTCCGTTGAGCCGGTTCAACCATCTCCATTGGTTAAGTGGATGTCATGTACTAAGGGACTTGCGGGTCAGTTGTATGCTACCCTCGTGATACTCTTCCATCTCAATCTGAGACAGCGAGGATTAGATGGGAGAAGATGTTGCAGACTCCTATATCATCTGAGGCTTGGGATAAAGCCTGGATAGATGTTCATTCCTGGTTTACTGATGCCAAATGAGACTAATTCAAAAAAAATTGCCTCTTGGTATAGAACTCAGTCATTCTATATAGGCAAAAGCAACAGACAGGCATAATTGGAGATTCAAAGGGTACAATGCCAAAATGTCACCGTTAAAATTGAGATGGCTGGCCTTGTCAGCTACATAAACCAAAGAGCTATATTAAGCCAGCGAAGGACCGTGGTGATCCCTATGGTAACAGTAACATTGGGGTCTTTGGCTACTCTGGCCAAACTGGATAAGATATCCCACCTACAGAAATCCAAATTATCCTCATTCACAGCCTGTTGGGACCCATATCTGAGATACTTAGTGCAGGTTCCTCCTCCAGTGGGAATAGGGTGATCAACCTTGGTTTCTTCTGTTGGCTGTATAAGTAGTTAGTTGTGATGGGACTCCAGCAAAGGTAAAGGTAATGGTGCCCCATGTTTTGTGGGGGATGTGATATTCCCAGAACTATAAGTGTTATGATTGAATGTGTTTGGTCTGCTGGACACACCGAAGTTATCTTATGAGTACGGACTTAAGCTTGGGTCGTTTTGATATCTTTACAGGAACGGGTGGTCCTTGTAGAACATATCTATACTCTATGTCACAGTGCTCTGAATGCCTTGAAAAGGAACACCTCTGGCGGCAAGTATAAAATTACTTCTGAGATGTAGTACGCCCAGTATTGTGAAGGATCTGATTCAATCCAGCTTTTGTAAGTACTCCTTATAGGGTTGATAGTGGGAGGTTTTGGGGTACCCGGGAGTGCTTTGGCTTAAATTCTATGGTATGTCTATACATAATAGAGCATGTAACCCAGTGATATACAGTAGTCTTTATTCTGTTAACTGAAATGTTACGTTTATATAGTTTACTCTTAGGGTATACTTGGTTTCCCCCATATGACAACTAGATCAGTATACCATCCCAGCACTTGTGGGCGGGGTTGGATGTACTTTATAACTGATCACTGTATTTTGTAATGTGACCTTATGTTTTGTTTTATGTTCTGAAATATCAATAAAAATTATTACAACAAAAGGCAGGGGATAATTGTTTTTCCAACTTCTAGTGAACTTATAAAAAGCCCTACCTCAGTGCTGAGATAGGAGAGATAAATAGGAACGCAAAAGACCTCCTTGCAGTGTATGCTTTCACACTGTTTGATTCATGTTAGGCTGAAAAAACGCCTTAGAAACCGTTGAAGCTAAGAAGTTGTCTGACTTACTGTACCATTTTGCTTTCTGTATATTTTACATGAAAATAAAATGATAAAAACGCAACCATGCATTTTTTATGCACCTGACTTGTGATTTGCCTGAAATTGTGTTATCCTATGCCCACACCTGGTGACACCCTCCAGTGGTAGGAACCTGTTTGACCCCTTGGTCCCTCTTTCCATTCCTACTCTCGCACTCCCCCCCAAGCTTGCCCCTGCTCTGTGACTGCATTCTCCTCCTGGTTTTCTTAACTCCCCATTCCTGTTTCCTGCCTACGACTGCCCTGTCCTCAGTTCCATTGGGAATCCCCATAGCTTCTTTTCTGAAGTTCCCCACCATTTTCCCCCTCCTCAAGAGGCTCTAGACCCTTCAATGTGATTTATGCCCCCAATGGCCCCTGTTTTGGCCCTTCTTTGTCCTCTAATTTCCTCCTCAGCCAGGTGATGATCTCACCTAGCAGGCCCAGCTGCTTGCATATCCAACACTAATCTGCTTTCCACATTGCATTTAAAAACACAGCAGCCTCACATCCATTACAGCCCACTACTTTATATCTCCTTGCCAGCCCATACCGCCAATCTGGATTCCTCCCCCGCCACCTCTCTCCCAACCCTAATGTCCTTCAACTGCCCCAAGTACCCAACATCATCTAACAATTGGGAGAAATATCCCCCTTTCTTAATTAACATTTACAATACAAGTATTTCAATACCCACAGCCAAATTTAGCAACTACTACTGTCCCAGCACCTTTATGTACCCATAGGATATTCATATGCCCAAAGCATAAGTAAACTACTGCTCTCTCATAGCCCTAGTTATAATGTATGACTCCCCATGAACCCTTCCCAGGTAAGACACAAACTTATAATCTCAGTGCCCTTTACCCTCACTAATTATGACAAACCTACGAGTTCAGTACCTTTCCCTTAACCAGATAAGTAGCTAATTTGCATCATGCAAAGTTATAAACACAGGCAGTTAAACAGAGTAATCATTCAGACTACTCCCACATTCTAACAAACTCTGGCCAGAGCCGATAGGGCTGCAGCTGAGGAATTTGGAGTAAAAATATAGTCGATTACCTAAGCTGCAATCATGCATTTATAAAACTGTGTTTTATAATATTTTTAAACCAAATTTTCAGCATAGCCTTGTTATAACCCTGCCCCATGAAGATGGGAAGACAAAATGTTCAACTCCTGGCTTAAAGGTGATTTTGTGCAGGGACTGCAAAATCAATTTTGAGGATGTAAAAGCACATTTTGGGTAGGAGCTAAAAAATGACAGCTGTCACATTCATGAGGTGCCTGTAAAGAAATGGCTATGTTGAAAATTTGGGGTAAAAATATTGAATATTACTGAATTACAAGCCTGTGTTCGCAAAATTCTATGCAGGCTCATAACGTTGTTGTTTTTTTTAATATTTTTATACCAAATTTTAACATACCCTTCTTATGACCCCACATTATGAACAAGGGCAGAGAACATTTTCAACTGGTGCCCAAACGGTGATTTCATGCAGGGACAACAAAATCAGCTCTCGAATGTAAAAAATACATTTTTGATAGGATTTGAAAAATGACAGCTATCACATTCATGAGGTGCTGTAAAGATATGGCTCTGTTGTAAATTTGGGGTAAAAATACTGAAGCCTGCATTTACAAAATTCAATATAGGCTCATAACTTCTTTTTTCAATATTTTTGCACCAAATTTTCAACATAGCCTTCTTATGGCCTCAGCTCATGAACAAGGTCACAGAAAATGTTCAGCTCCTGGCTGAAAGGTGATTTCATGCATGGACTGCAAAATCACCTTTCGGGACAGATCTGCCTTATAACAGTTACATTGTTCATGAGGTAGAATCCCAAAGAAGGCATGTTGAAAATTTAGGCCCAAAACATGTAAAAATGCCCAACTTATGGCATAAAGTTCAAAAACCAATTGAAATACTCTGAACTACATACCTGTGTCTTCAGTTCGCAGTCTGGCTTTGAAGAGGGAAGATGTGTCTGCGGTCCAGATAGGATTACGGCATTGGACCCCCAATGGGTAAGTAAGGGCTTGAGGGTGTGCGGGGAAGAGGCTGACTGGAAGGGTCAGGGGAGTAAGGAATGATTGCAAAGACATCAGTGGACTTTTCTTTTCTTTACAGGTGGAAAAAAAGGACCAAGGATCCCGATTGTGACACTGGGGATGGACGAAAGTATCTGATTAACGTATTTCGAGGCGATTGTGACACTGAGGATTGGACACCCCCAGTGTCACAGTTATATTTCTGTGGGTGCGTGGGGTGGTGAGGGCTGACTGAGAGGGAGGGTCAGGTGGGGGGATAAAAATAATTGGGAGAGAACATGAGCATGACATTGGGGGATTGGGTACCCCCAGTGTCATTTCTATGTTTCTGGGGGTGGGAGGGGGCATGGCTGTTGAGAGGGAGGGTCAGGTGAGGGGAATTTCTATAATATAAAGGCAGTTGAGGCAGAACACGGCACACTCTGCAGTGACCCAGATGGCTGCTGCATGCTACTGTACAAGCCTGTTAGCACATGCACAGTACAGTGTGATGGCCATATTGGACACAACAGATTGTGCCGTGTTCCGGCGTGACTGCTGGCACTGTGAAATAGTGCAGTGCTGCAGCTGGTTGGGACAACATGAGTGAACTGCTTCACAGACGCAGAGGTGACTGTGACATAAGTCCAACATGTTCGTTTGGAAGTAATGCGGAGTCCATTTTCTCATCAATCGTAGAAGGTCTGCAGGGCTCCTCCCACCTTAGCCCTAAAAAGTACAGGCAGTTAAACAGAGCAACCATTCAGACTACTCCCACATTCTAAAAACAGTTTTTACCCCACACTATGACTAAAATGTAGCAAGAATGCAAGAACTGATAAGCCCAAATTAGCAGTTAACAATGCCCGTTTGGTACCACTAGTGTACTAGATGCTTCTCTTTGATCTCAGTTGACCCATTAGAGTACTAATTTCTTTGCAAAAATAGCAGTCATCTTGGTCTGTTGAGTACCATCAGCCCTTACAACCTCAGCTTCAAGGTGCCCCTCCCTCCACCCTGTGCAGCTTTCTACCAGGGCATCCCTGAGCAGTGCGTTTGTCTGCCTACTTAAAGGATGGTGGTGGCAGGGGAGGGAGGGAGGACAAACATTTTAATTTCAGAGTTAAAGAAAAAAAAATCACTGGCTAGCTGCAGTCTGCAGCTGGTCTCCAAAGCCGATGTTGTGGCCTGCTGGACTTTTTAAACTGGAGCTCCTTTTGATTTTGGCACTCTCTTTCTTTTGAAATTAGCCCAGAGTTAAACAAAGAAAAAATATCATCTGGCTCACTGCTGTCTGGAGCTGGTCTCCAAAGTTGTCCTCCATCTCCTGTTGTTGCGTGCTGCTGGGCTTTTAGCCCAGAGTTAAACAAAATAAAATCCCATGGCTGGCTGCAGTCTAGAGCTGGTCTCCAGTAAAGTATAACTTTAAGTTTACTGTAGTCTAGCTTGAATTTACAAATTCTGCCTTCCCTGGTAGTTTCTTTATGTGTGGCATCATAATGCCTCACGGTGTTCATCACCCCATGTTCTACAGGGTTTTTCCAAACTTGTAATGGGTTTCACTAAGAATGTAGCATATTCGGTACATCAATTTTTACTTGGGGTGAGGTAGCAGCATTCAGTTCTGTGCAACCCAAAGCGGTACTTTAACTTTATCAGACAGTTCATCTGGTTTGACTTTTTCACAAAATGCAAAGTCTCACTTTGCCATCTTGGGAGGGAACTGCCAAGTTACGAAGGACATCACGCAGGCAGCGGGAGCTCAGGACTGGGAAGGAGCAGCAAGTACAGACCAGGCAGCAGAACTCAGAAGTGGGTAGAAGCAGCCAACAATGATAGTGAGGACAGAACTAGGTAGTGTATAGAAGCATCAAGCAAAGACTGTGCAGCAGAACTCAGGAGTGGCAAGGAGCAGCCAGCACAGATCAGGAGAATGGAACTCAGGAGCAGCAAGCACAGACCAGGAGGAAGGGCAGCAGCATAAAGTATTGCAGGTGTTACAGGTGGAATGAAAAGCCTACATAGTACACAGTATTTAAGTAAAATAGTGAAACATATTGAAATGTAACCCTAATAATAAGCAGAATAATTAAGTGACTACAACTGGTTAAGCACTTTCTTACCATATTACATGGCATTACTGTCACAGTTTCATTTGAGCGACAGTCAACAAAAACAGATTTGCATGGAAAATCCACAAACCCCAGGCCAAGCAAAAAGAAAGGATAGCAATATATTTATATTTAAAGTGTTTAACTTGTTCTATTGCCATACCACATATAAAATGGCAGCACTGTTACAATGAACGATATTGGTTGCTATGATGCACCATGAGGTGATACTATTCTCATTAGCTCTATGTTACCCAATGTATAGAAAGTAATATCAGCATGTGAGAAGACATGACATGGTCGGTTATGACTACTGACGTAATTGGCACCAATGCATCACTGATCTGACAATATGAGTACTGTAGAAGAAACCAATTTAGGCTTGAACAGATTATCCTCCCTCTGGGAAAATATTTTAAAACACAATTCAGCTTTTGTTTTAAATATTGTTGCTAATATACTTAAATGTTTGTCATGTATTGTAATTGCCATGCAGATGTATTTTCAAAAAGTAAGCATGTTTCCTATTTTGAACATCCCTTTACACCCTCTTGCTTTTGGTTATACTGATCCATGCTAACTTTGTACCCAATGGTGTATAATAGTTGAATGTCCTTCCTTGTTCTCTGATTGCATTGTAATGTACCTTCCTGGTCATCCAGATGAACTTTGTTCTTTTCTATCACTGTACCTCTTTTTAGCCAATCCATCATCCCCTCAGGGTGTGTGTGTGTTGAATTATGTATTTCTACACTTGAATGATTTAGTACCACTGTTCCATTTTCTCTTCCTTCCTGACTCCTATTTCTCACAGACAGCCTTATTAACTTGTGATCATTTCCTAGTCGCCCCGTCCTCAAGTTCAACTCCTGCTATAATGCCTTCACTGTTAGTCAGTTCACTTCACTTTATCATAACAATGTGTTTAGAAGGGATCGTACCTGGCTGCATAGTCACCACCAGCAGATCCCTTCCAACTTCCTAGTATGCCTGTTCTGCCTGCACTCTCGGAGGTTTCATGACATTTCAGCAGGGAGAGCATGGGGGCACACCCCATACAAGTCTAAGGGGTGGTTTTTCAATGTAGTTTTTTGAAACTTTAAGCAGTCTGAGAGAAAACCACCCCCTAGGCTTGTATGGGGCATGATCCCTTCTAAAACTACATAGACTCAGTTAAAAAATTTACTTTTAACAGAAATCCACTCATATTGGCATAAGGCAATGCGCTATGAAGCCGAATACCTTATAACAGAAACTTCCTTTAATTACTGATCTCAATGAGAAAGTCAGATATGTACATTTTGAGATACCACAATGGACTGTCTTATCCTTAGATACTAATAAATATATTTATATTTAATTTTGCTAACAGTGGAAATAACCATGCCTTTCTATAGAAGGTATAAAAATTGCACGGCATGACATGATGTACAGTGCCTTCAATTTTTTCTTCAAGGCATAGACAAAATTGGTCCATAGAAATTCCCTTCCTTTTTTAGGAAGGGCTACTGAGTCCATGTGATAACATCAATTTACAGTAGGAAGTTCTCAGCTTCCAGGTTTCTTTCAACAAAAAGAAAATCAGAATAAGCTACTCCTCTACTGCAAAAAAACCAAAGTAATGCTTTTCACAAGTCAGCAGGCAAAGAGAAAAAAGCAAGCCAGCTTGTGATACTTAATGGGAAAGAAGAAGCCCTTGAACAAGTAAATATCTTTAAATATCTCGGTGTTATATTCAATGACTTTTTACCTTCAGCGCACACATAGATCTCATTGTCAAAACTGTGAATGCAAAACTCTACGTACTATACAGACATACAGTAGGAATTTTAATCACAGCTGATGCCATGCCTGTTGTCAACAGTTCTGTACTATCTGTCATTGACTATGGGATGACAGTGTACAGCGTTACCTCAGATACCTCACTAAATAGAGTCAGGACAGTCCTGAACAAAGCTTGCAGACTGGTTCTAGGTTTTGGCAAAGTCACCCACACCTGTAATATCTGTGCCCAAACAGGCTGGCTCACCCTCAAAGATAGAATTCTATACCAGGTCTGCCTTCAGGGAAAGAAGGCCCTCCTTAACCTAACACCACCTAGACTCTAGACACTACTACAGCCAGTGTGCAATTCCCATCAAACAAGAAGCATGCCCAGTAATGCTCTTTGTATATCTCACAGAAGAAAGACTCTTGTACAGTGATCCTTCGCCTATAGGGCCCCACTATGGCACAGTGGACTCCCTGTTTCAATAAGGAACACTGCAAAAAATAGCCATTTTAAAACAGAGCTCAGAAATCTCCTTTCACAACAAAAAAAAAATGTGACTGCTTTGATTAAACAGTGTAGCAGCCACACTCTAAAGCTGCCCTTCCCATTTCACCTTTACCCTAACCCTTCTCTCCATCTATCCTTAACTCTGACTTTATCCCCTTTCCTTCTCCTATACCCATTCATTCTAAATCTACCATCTTTTCCCTCACCCCACCGGGTAAACAAACACTCTCCTTACCACTCCCTATCGCCCATTACTGGCCTTTATAACTAATTACCTGGCTGAATTGGCAGGTTTGTACTCAAGACAAAGCTATTCACTGCTTCATGTGTGATACATTATTTAAATTATTGTCCTGTAGCGGATAGCTTCCTACTGTAACCTGTACAGATGTCAGAATCCTGTGTACCTACTCTTTACCCTGCATCCATGTACTGTGTATACCTTTGTACTTGACGTGAAACCTTTGTAAATGAGCTATGAGCTCAAAGTTATAATTCAAAACATTAAATAAACAAATCCTCAGGAAATGTTACTTTTCTTTAATTTTGGGCACCACTGGCAACATTTTGACATTTTCAATAATAATCATTTCCATCTCATGTGTAAGGTCAAAACATTTCTGTTCAGTTTTTCGATATTCCAAGAGTATTGAGAATAAGTAACCCAACACTCTGAATGGTGCCCCATTGAAGAGGTCACCATCTTCAGGTACTTTGGTATATGGCTTTATAGAAATCTGGACCTCCCCTCACACATCAATGTACTGTAATTCACAAAAAATTCTACCACAAACACAGCACCCCTTCTCAGAACAAATTTTGCCTTGCCCTCAGGGTCCACAGTGAAGTCCTTCTCAAAAACAAGCTTGTTGTTTCAGTATGCAAGTGTGTTCTATGGCTCTGCCCCATGTCAATCTTAGCCAGACAGGACCCTCTTTTTTATTCTCTCTCTCTCATTTT
Organism: Neoceratodus forsteri; assembly: GCA_016271365.2. Classification (NCBI taxonomy): domain Eukaryota; kingdom Metazoa; phylum Chordata; order Ceratodontiformes; family Ceratodontidae; genus Neoceratodus; species Neoceratodus forsteri. The sequence continues at coordinate 1,292,791,400 of CM028130.1, forward strand.
GCATTCAGCTTTACTCCTCTCAACCATCACTGCTCCTTCTACCTTAACCTTTCTCTCTCCTCCCTTGACTCCAGGCATCACTCTCACTGACCATCTATATTAACTGTCTCTCCTTCCTCTCTCTACCTTTATTCACTAATTTCTCCCTCTGTCTCTTCTTCCAACTTGCTCCACTCTACCGACTCTCACACCTTTCTTATCCTTTGCTGCAATACCTTAACTGACATTGTACCAACTTGTTTTGTCTCCTTCCCCCAGTTCACACCTGGAAATATGCCACAGCTCTGTGCATCTTTCCCAGTCACCAAACTGAATTAAAAAAAAGTTTCCCACTTTCATTTCAGAGAGAAGCTCTTCAGTGTGTAAGTTAACAAGCAAAGTCACTCCCTGCTTCCATAACTTCAGTAAGATACAATTTAGGCAGCTTGCCATCTGGCATATTTAAGACTTTCACCAAAAATGTATTATTAACACTAGTACAAATAATGATAAAAAAAAACTTGTCTCCACTCTCAAATAGGGTGGGCCATTTGCTTATGTGAGTCTCACTAGCTTAAAAAAATGATTCTAAATAGGTTCCAAAAATGTTAATCACCCTATACCCCACATATCTGAACCATATGGTACCTTGACTTGAAAATCTTGGATTGTTTCTATTAGGGAATTTACACCATGGCTAATACTAAATCTCAGTATTCCAGAAGAGAAGTTAACTTTGTGCCATTATAATGAAAGACTGCTAGTAAATGTTGGCCAAAATATTGATACTGCTTGACCTTCTTTAAGTATGCTTGTCCTAGCTAACAATTATTCATTACAGATCATGCTCAAGAAATCAAGTACCTGGGATTTAGTGTGGTTAATTGCCAGGTTATTTTTTACAGTGTACAGGTTGTACATTCAGCATTACTGTATTTGAAGACCCATATGTTTCTGAAATAAATAATGCATCATAAGTATAAAGCAGAATGCTGATTTTCTTCCCTTTTATGTTACGAGTGAAATTGTAATCCATCTAATGATGATATCAGAACATCAATATAAAAGTTAAACAAGAATAGTGTAAGAGCACTGCCTTAGCACAATGTGCAATTTGTTTGACATTTGTCAGAAACACCACCATCCATGTCGTCTCTTACTTGTAACCATAAATCTTTATAATATTAACAAATCAACCTAAGCATGGCAGTTACTTATCAGCTAGGTAGTGGTCTTGTAGTCTGAATCTCCTGAAAAAAATGCTAATGACTAGTTTACTGAAATGATTACTATCTGCGTGAGTGTGAGGCCCTTAATAAAAGGAAATGCAATCAGGAAGAGGAGGAGGATAAAAAGGAAGAGGAACAGATGACCATGACATTTGCCAATAGTATCTTTGCAAGGAAAGAAATTAGTTATCAGCTCATTTGACCTAACCATTAACTGACTGAAGACAAAAAGAGAGTTATGCTAACTATAATTAAAGCCTTTTTTCTTCATATTTAATATTTATGTAAGTCACTTAATTACTATGTATGAAAAATAGTTGCATATTCACATCTAAAGATGTAAATTAGAAAAATAACTCATATGGTAAGTAAAACTTTTGTTATGCTTAAGAATATACAGAGCGTCTTGCTTTTAGGCACATATTTAACATTAAATGAAAACCAATTATGTTTATGTTTGAAACCACTCAACAGTATGCTGTACTATTACTGTAATACAGTGTTTGCCATCAGTAAGACAGTTTTCATCAAATCATGCTGAGAACTACATTTCAAATTTCTTACAAAAATATTTCCACTCTATTCATAAGTTTACATTTTTACAGAAAACAAAAAGCCATAAAAACTACATCCAGTGCTTTTAACATCTAAAATAACCCATCAACCTACTGTTCAATAAGGTCTTTCTTCAGTGGGTTCCAATTTAGCTTAAAAAGATAATGAGAACATATGAGTACAAATCTAAAGCAGTGTATTTAATAAGCTTTTTTTCTAACCTGTTATAGTCACTGCCTTATAATCATCTCTGCCATTAATAAAGCATGTATAACAACCTATTCAACAACTGGAGACACCAAATTTACTCTATAACTGTGGAATACATACACAATCTGCTCTTCTTTTACAGTATTATTACAGACATGAAACTGTTGCGTATTACGGTTATACTACAATTCTGACCATTGATAGGTAAAAATATGTACCCATCAGCTTACAATATTTAAAGAGAAAATATCTGGTTATGCTAAATTCTATTAAAATCTAACAATGATGTAATTTGATATGGTACATTTATAACATTTTTCTGTATACGATTACATTTTTAAATTCTACCAATGAAACAGTCTTAATAGGTTGTAGAAATGTACAATGAGATTCACTTGTAGTTTGAGTATATTGCTTCAAAAGGAGCACAAGTTCAGCACATTTAGCAACACACTAGCTCCTACTTAATGTTGATATAAAAAATAGCAAAAATACTGGCTTGTACTTTAGTAGTATTAATCACAGTATAGAGGCATTTCATGAATTAATGTATTTCCCTCAATACTCAAGGCAACATACAGAGAATAAAGCATAATAAAAATGGCATTACAATGTAACACCCTCATTCCCAGGGGTTGCTAGAATCCCAGTTAGAATCAGTGGTAGGCAGGAGCGGCAGCTAGTGAAATGCCAGTTTAATGGGTTTCACTTGTCTCTCTCTGTTTTCTGTCTCTGCTGAGCTCTGGAGGGATGATGTCATATAGAACTGTCACAGCAGCATAAGCCACACTGCCCAGCTGCTAGGGAGCTAGCTTTAGAATGTTCGTGAGTCTGTAGTTGGAGTTCAGTGGAGTAGGATGCAGTGTTAGGCAGCTCCTCATTCAGCTCTGTCAGACAGCTACCAGTCTGTTTGTTTTTTTAAGTTCTCACCCTAGTGGTTGACAACTGTACCAATTCTGGAAGTGGTGGAAACCTTTTCCTATGGTTTTCCCAGTGCCCCATCCCAGGAGGGATGGAATGAATTTCAGGATGCAGGGGTAATCCACTGGTCCTTTTTGGACTCTTGAAGCTGCCTTGTGACAACTGCTCTGTGAGTACCTTGTTTGTTTTCTGAGTAAAACCCAGAAGTACCTGCAATGCCTGTGAGGTGATTTTCTCTGACAAAGGGATCCTGTCACCCAGACTTTAGTTTAAAAGCTTTCTGCCTGTGTTGGAGTCATGTATGTGACTGTTCAAGTACAGAACTTTTAATTCTGAAACCCCAGGGTGTGTGTAGTACGTTAAGTGTGATAAACATTTAAGACAACAGCTACCATTTTCTACAGTTGTATGGTGTTATTAACCAAATGAATGGGCAAGTATAAGCCTGGAAGCAAAAGGTGGGAGACCTCCCCCCCATCTGGAGTAACCAGTTTACCTCTACGGGTTCTGAAGGGCACCTTTTATTTTTTCTTCAGTGCATTTGGCCAATGCCTGAAAAGAGTGCTTACCCCTGTATGCGGGTTGTTTTATTTCAGTTTATCCCAGTATAGTGGGTTCTGAAAGTTCTGAGCCTGTATGTGCTCCTTGGTGGTCATGTGTACCACCTCTACGCCTGTGAAAAATGGGAACAGTACCAGTACCTGGCCATATGTACCAATTTCCAGTAGGAACCATTGTGTTTACCAGTGTATGTTTTCTTCATCCTACGCTAAATGGGAATTCAGGAATGTCTGTACCTCAGAAATCTGCATTACCAGTATGTGTAGCCCTATAGGGGTGCATCTTTGCTTTGTGATTATTCCTACTCCATTACATGAATAAAAGCCACACTCTAGAATCCCAACCTGGGTTGGACAGTAATGTTATTGCTTCCTTGTGTCTGGAGTTAAGTGGGTGCCCCTGTCCAGAAGTGCAAACCTAGCATAGTCCTAAGCAAGCATTTTCTCCTAGGGACCCAGGTTGTTGGCCATGGCAATTGGTCCCTACCAGCCAGGTAGCTGCCACACTTGGTTGTCTGTGTTGTATAAGACTAGTCCACCTTGTATATGGTGGCCGTTGTGGCTGCTAAGAGTGCACATGTGTGCAGAATGATTTTACAATGTAACCCCCACCCCTCTCTTTACTCCCCTAGATGTTGTGGTGAGAGGAGAAGCCCTGCTAGTTAAATAAGGGGGGCTGGTTGGGGGGGTTACAACACTATGGAAATAAAAAGTATAAACAGTTCAAATAGTTTAGTCAGAGAAGACTTTTCTAAAAAGTCAGGGCTTCACTGAGCATTTATATCTTGCCAGCAAAGGCCCATGTAAATCTTGATAGAGAGTACATTGCCTAACAGAAGGGCAGATGCTGAAAATAAATGCCACCCTATGGATTTTAACCATTCAGGAGGGAACTGTGCCGTAACTGTCACCCCATGGAACATATTGTCTTTTGTCAATGTTAAGGACCAGGAAGTTGCCATACTGAAAGCCCTGTCCTACTTCAGGCCTTAACTTTAAATTTGAATATTTTGTTTTTACAACTTATTTATCTAGGACAGCTCCACTGAGATGCAACATCTTGTCTACAGTGGGGTCCTGCTTCTATCCATTTCCACAGCTGAGTGGACTGGAGCACTGGGGGGCTAGGTGACTTGCCTAAGATCACGTAGTTAGTATTTGGATTGGGTGGGGTCTGAACCGTATGGTCTCCCAGTTTTAAAGTTGGTGCTTTAACCTCTAACCACTAGAGCACACTACCTCAAATATTACTGTGGAATGTCACCACTGGTATAAAAAGTTAACCCTGATAGTATTCACTCTACTGCTTAGTTCTACCAAGCAGTGTGCAAAGAGTTAATTCAAACCAGAGTGGAAATAACAGCCATCCAGAGTTTTTACAACAAGTGAAACATTTCCAGCATTAAATCTGGGTAACCACCTTTTATGTAGAAGAAAATAATGACCAATGACCAAACATGAGAACAGCCAAGGCTTCCAACATGCTACTAGCATTTAAACTCTGTAGAATATTACAATAATAAAATGATGGAAATATGTTTGTTTTCTTTTTATAATTACTGGTTAGGTATCATATCAAACTAATTCCTATAACTCTGCCCAGTCCCTCTGCTCCCTAATGCCCTACATTTCCTACCTAAAGCACCAGATTCTCCACCCCTCTTCTCCACTCTACATATTCCCACCTCTGTCCTTTCCCCCTTGCCTTCTCCTTCTCCTAAAAACTCTTCTTAGTCCCTCTGCTACCTAATGCCCTACCCTTGTACAATCCTCTACTGCCTCCACCATCCTGGATAGTTCCTGGTACACTATTCCTCTGCACTCTCCAGCCTTACTTGGGCAACTTGTTGTATTGCTGAGCATCTCTTTACTGCTTATTTTGTGATACGGTCATTTCTATCCCTGTTTGTAAATACTGTACATAAATACTGTAAATATTGTAACTATTTTGTAATAGTGTAAATACTGTTCTGTAAATGCTCTGTTTAACTTCTCACTTGCCCCCAGGACACATCTAGAAATGAGCTGCTATTCAGCTCAGTATGTCATTCCTGGTGAAACTTTTTTAAATTATTAATTAGTTAAAATGAGTTGCAAGCAACTCTGTAACACACATTCATGACATCATAAACATTTATTACTGAGCTCTCCAATGAGCTTCTCAGCTGTTCCAACAGCACCTATATCAAAAGCCATTACTGCAATGAAATCAAGAGCACTGATGTTCATTCCATTTGTAAACTTTACTATAGCAACTTTCAAGAAATCTCAGGACCAGAAACATTTTGAAGTTACTAAATACTGATGTATATGTTTATTCAACAGTTCCTGTTTAAACTTTACTGCTCATATAGTAGTAACATGTTAATTCATTAGAGAAAGTAGCTCAAGTTTGAAACTACTACTCCTGTTCATTGCTCCTACAATGTATGTAGAGGAGGTTTTTTTTTTCCCCCAACTGCAATCCTCTTCTCTTTGTTTTATTTTATAAAATGTAATTATAAAAAAATAAAACAATGTGCATCAGTGTATCCTGACTTTTCTACCCCCGTGTATCCTAATTTTTCTACCCCCCCATGTATGGATAATTTTATAAACCACAGGGTCTTCACTCTCATGTTTGATGTAGTATCACACATCTCATGGTCTAAATTTTCATAACACAGCGATGCCCATACATCCTTCTATACCCATTAATGTCTACCATCTGGTAGTGGTTCAGAGAGGGGGATACATTAAGGATATCCATATGTACATACAGTACGTAGAACACCATTACAAGTTTTAGCTCTAGCTTGAGAACTGCTTGCTTGATTGCCATTAAACTTGGTGTGTATATATATTAAATACTATGTTGTCATAAAGTTTTAAGAATAATAGCCACTGGTCTAGCCCGTCAGCACACCAATCATGATGCCAGTGACCCAAGTTCAAGAATGAGGTCAGCTCATTGAGGGCCACCTAGGTGGAGGAGGACTGAGCATCCCAGGGGATGCTCTTCTTCTCCTTGGCAGAAGGGTTGCCATCTGCCCTGCAATACTGCCACCTGGGAAACCACAGGTGGCAGTTCAGTTGAGGGCACCATGGGAAGCAAAGACACAGAATGAGATCAGGTGCAGCAGCACACCCATGTGTGCACACGCACACCTTGGATCTCCTCTATATGCCTGCATCTTTAGGACTGGAGAAACATGGAAAGACCCCACAGCTGGATTGATAATGGCCCCTGGTGAACCAAAGACAACACCAACCCAGAACCCTCAGCTACCAGCCTGATAAAGATTGTTCAGGTAGGGGGCCCTCCCTATTTCCCTACCCAGGGGGTCCAAGATCACAGCAGCAGGGAGGTAGGTAGCTGGAGAGGAATGGAGCTCAGCAGAGCCAGGCACCTTAAGGACCCTGAGTGATAGTACTGGCTATGCTATAGAAGGCAGCCTAAAAAAAAGAATGACAAAAAAAAAAAGGCATAATGGCCACCAATACTTAAAGAAGGGCTTTGGATATCAGTAAAAAAGTTGAAATTATACAACTGAAATGCTGGACAGCTCAAGACTCAAAGGCAACAGAAAACAGGTGGGTTTTAAAGCACTGATTTAAAGTACTGAAGGGACGTAACATGGAAACAAAGAATTTGTCAACACAAAAAGGCCCCTATATCCCAAGAGGTTTGCCCAACCCTACCTACCTACCTACCCATCTTTGTAGATTGTAAAGGTACTAATGGCCCTTTATTCCTCTCTGCCCTCTCGCCTTATTTGCCCTATGTGTCTATCCTACCCAGGTTAGAATTCCTTCACTAATTTTGCACAAATCATCTCCTTTCACAGTCTGTTCTATCCTATCTGTAGGCATTTCAACCATCAATGTATTTAGTCCATTTAACACCATTGCTTCTGAAACTGGATCCTCACTGAGATCCTTCCCTCTTTATGTTGAGGGCACAGTCCTGTAATGGTCCCTTTTCCTCTACAGTGAATACTTAACAGAAAGGCTGGTTCAGAATGTCCACCTTTCCTCTGTCCCCCTCCCTTACTTTCCTTATCCTTAGTCTGACTACTTACTGCTTTGTTTGACACTTCTCCGTTGTATACCAAAAGAATATTCCCCCATTCATTCTCTTGGCTTTTCTCAGTTCAGTATCAGACTTTGCTCTCCTTGCTGCCTTGATGGCTTCCTTTATTTTGCTTTAGAATTTTACCTTATCACTTACTTTTAGCTGTTGAATTTTGTTTTAAGATCTATTTTTTTTTTCTCACAACTTCCCTCACCTCTCTAGTAAACTGCAATGTCTTCTTCCCCTCCTGTTTTTCCCTACTACCCTGATGCAGAGAATCATGGCTTTCAAAATTGCATCCCAGATCAATTTCCATTTCTTTTCAATGCCCATTACAGCCTTTACTCCCTCTAGTCTGCCTTGTAGCATCAGTCCTTGTACTCTATCTTGTAGCATCCCTCACATCATACCAAAGTCTTCCCTTCTAATGTCTGAAGACTTCTGTCTGTGACTGCTTCCTCTCCACCATTAACTTGACATTAACCCTGCACCATGACCTCTCCTATACTATTCCTATTCAGGAGGACTTAATCAAGTATTGCTCCCTCTCTTGCAAGCTCCTCAACCCTCTGTTTCAGGAATACATCCTGGAATGACTCTACAAGCAGTTGATGTCCTGCAGTGCTTATATGGGGATCCTCCAGTCATTATCTGCCAAGTTAAAGTCAATATGAGTAGCGCTTCTCCCAGATTTGCAGCCCTTCTAATCACCACTGTTCCCTGTCCACTGCCTCTTTCTGCAATGGTGGAATATACCCCACCCCATCATAATAATAAGATGAGGGAAAGTAGAAAAGATGGCATTACAACCACCTACTGATTGTACAGAAGCAGGTATGAGGGACAGCGTAGTTAAGAACTGGAAGAATAAAGAGTACAGGGTGGAGAGTAGGCACTGATGAGGCCAGCAAGATAGGAAGGGTCAAAAAACATGAAAGGTTTGGCAAACAAATAGGGCATTTTAAAAATGGATGCAGTACTGGGTAGGGAGGCCATGAAGGTGACAAAGTATGGGTGTGATGCAGTCTTGTTTCTGAAAAGGAGTGAGAATCAAGCATCTGCATTTCAGACAGTTTAAAGTGCACAGAGAAGACAAGTGAGAAGTCCCTAGAGAGAGGATGCAATGCAGCAAAAAAAAAAAGAGACATACATAAGTTTTTCAGATAAGGAAGGGTCCAGGAAGTGACTAATGCAGGCAATAGTGCAGAGATGATAGTAAGCACATTTGCATTCTATTGCTTGAAAATTACTGTGGTGTTACAAGCAGAGAGTATATATTCTGCTCAATAAACATAAGCTGTAGATGAACATTAAGGGATTAAACTAATGTTTTCATAAGAGATGTTCCATGGAATAATGAACAGAACAGCTTGACAATCACATCTGTGTGGAATATTGTATGGCTGAATGTCCCTGGTGCCAATGATGACCTTTTATTTCACTGATGACCTTCTTTAATTATGCAAAAATTATGACCTCTGGTTAGATTTTGTGATATACATGTGTGTACTATACATCTTGGAAACTACTTATCGATTTGTCACCAAGACTAGTAAAATTCAATATTATGAGTTCTTGGTGGTTTTATATGGTAAGCCATAGAGATCTAAATGGATTTTGGCTTTTGATTGGGTTTTGAAGAAGAAGAAAATGTTACAGTTTTAAAAACAGCTGGATAACTACTTTTCCTATTGTCACCAAATGTGGCATAAACATTCAGTATTAAGATTACTTGAATATCATACCATTGTCTGCCATGATGACCAAATTATATATGAATTAAGGGTTTTAACTGGTTGTTACAGTTTTGGCTATGGCTTAATAACCATGCATCTATTTGTCCTGAAATATGCAACAGATATTGGCTGTTACAGTTTTGGCCATATCTTCATACTCATGTACAGTATCTGTCTGCACTGAAACGTGCAAGAGACATTCAACAAAAGCTCTCATTTGTCTACACTATTTTCATGTGTTAGCTTGTTTTAGAACGAATGTTTTAATGGCAACATGGAAAATAAAAAAAATCTATTCACCTAACTGCTTTAGAAACCTATACAACAGTGTCATTATTACATGAATATAAATATTGTTCATTGTGACACACTGTACAAGGATTTTAGGCATTTTGCTTACTCTGTCATTCTCTGACAGATGCATCCAATGGCATAGTCAGTCACATTATACTATGAAACTCTGAAATACCAGTAGGTTTATAATCATGGTAATACTTCTGTTTCTTACAAATATCCATTACTCAAATGCAACTGTTTTATTTACCAACATAAGTAACAGCCCCCCCCCAAAAAAGCTTGACCATTATAGACTCTGTATCCTTATTTCTAACAATAACACAATTTCTCCCAAATAGAAATTATGCACTTTAAAAGAGCAATTGATGCCTCAGCAACAACTTTAAAACCATAATATTTAGAGTTAATTCTGCTTACATTTAAAAAAAATGTTCTCTCCGTCTCATCTCCTTGGTCCCTATTATTGAGATCTTTTGTAGAAAGAAAAGATTTTTGTCCCTTTGAGTTCACCTGATCCAGCTGCCATGTCTCAACCTAAGGCCATAATGCCCTGCTTGTGACAGTACAGCAACTGACTATAATGTCACAAGCACAGGACTGTGATTTCAAGTAAGGAATATACAAGAAAAGTAGATGAACTCCAAGAGACAAAGCTCCTTTTTATGCAGATCACTTCAATAATGAATACTGGTGAGAAGAGAATAAAAAAAATGTACATCAGTCCTTCTTTAATGAGGTGTTTCAAAATTGACCAGTTTGATTGTAAGCTCTTTAGAAACATTATTTAAGAATCAACATTACTGTACATCAGAACAAAGGAAGCTGAACACCTGGACAGAAAAATACATATATCACTGCTAACACTAAATGCATTTTGAACCAAAACATACAGTAAATAATTACGGCAGGTGCTATAAACACATTCTTTGAAGCAATGACAATAATGGTAAAAGTCTTGTTTCTGAGCACTGGATAGGAATATTGTTGGGATCATCAGTAGAATCTAAATAGTCTTACAAACTACTGCAGGATTTCTAAACTCTATTCAACCACCAAAATAAAAGCAAACCAATGTAATAGTTGTACTGAATGGATTATATACAGTGATATACTGTATGGTAGGTTTGTAAACAACCTAAAATACTGTATCTGGAGCAAACCCTACCTCTACATGTGCATTACTAAATTTGGATAAAATAACTCAAAGAAGCAAAGCCACAAGTTGTATACCTTAATATGGATAAATGCCAACTGTACTTCCATTGGCTCAGTGTGTGTATATGATTGGCATTTCATATCATTTTCATCACATCCTACCTTAACGTGAAGCCTGTTGCAACGGTTTCAGGAAACCAAATCGGATCTCCCAATTTTCTGTGGTTTCATTTTGGTTTTTGTAATCGTTTAACCAGAGTAACCACCTGCCAGGTTAATGTAATGCTAAAAATACAAAGTGTGCTTTACTTTCCATTCAAACACTAAGCCTTTGGGTGCATCATTTTAAGTACAGCTTGTAACTATGGGTTTAAAAGAGATGCTCTAGTTCACATCTAGGGAAGGCAAGTTAATTTTATATATGTATCTATGGTGCCCAGTCCCAAGAGCTCTGGTAAACATAGTCAGGACAGCAATTAGAAATATAAAACAACAACATTTACAATTTATAAAATAATCTGGAGAGCTGTTAAAGCAGCAGTGCAATGAAACTGGGCAAAACTTCTGACCCTACCATTTTTACTATAACAGATTCTAAGCATTATCCAGTTTTATCTGGTGGTAGGATTTTATAATTCCCCCAAAATTTGAGTATTGTTAAATTATTTAATTGATTTTTTTCTCAAGAAAAAAATATGATCGCACATTTTGCACAGAAATAGCACTGTAAACCTGGCAAGAGTTAGGATTGAAAAGTAAATAAAGACTCAGTGTGCAGCATAAGAGGTACATAAACAAGTATATTTAACAGTTTTGTTAATATTTTTATTAATTGTAGCTGAAACTAGCTTTTTGGAAAAACATGTTTTGTTGCACTGCTGCTTTAAAAGACAGCACCATACCCAAAACTCAAGATGAACAAATGAGTTGTAAGATGAGATTTAAAAAGGTCAAGCAAAGGGACTCCTTTCACATCTGGGGGATGGGTGTTCAAAAAAAAAAAAAAAAAAAAAAATCAGAGCAGCTACATTGAACATGTGATCCCAAAGACTTAAGTCGAGATCTGTATATTTTTGAGTAGACTCTCCTCCACCAACTGAAGCGGGTTGCCAGAAGCGTATGGAATAAGGAGGTGTTTTCCATACACAATTGGAGCAAAGCTGTTTAGCACAAGCTACAGACCTTAATAACAGTATCTCAGAGGAAAAGGTCCAACACTCAATCCACTTTGTGCAATAAAGATTCCCGAGATGGATTTCTTTCAGATATCGTTATTTTACAGCAGCATTACAAAATGTGTGGGTAAAGGGAACAAACACATGGAGCCCAAGTGTTTTGTACCAACAACTCTGAGTGCTTTGTCAAGGTGTCAGCATCTGTTGGCATGAAGTGTTGGGGCTCTATAGGTTTTTCCTCACCCACTCACTTTGTAAAGCTGTTGTAAAATAATGATATGTGCAACTAATCCATCATGGGACTCTTCATTGCACAAGGTGGACTGAGCGCTGGGCCTTTTCCTCCAAGGTATTTTACTTATTTATTTAGTTAGTCACGGTATTTAAAATTTTGGTAACTGGGAAAGGCACATTGAGACGAGGCTTGTTTCCAGGTGCAACCTGGGGATGGGTGGGGGAGCGGAAGTACAGACATGAGCATTTCAAACATCCATAGTGCATAAACAAAAAATATAATGCAGGCAAAGCAAGATAACATGGGTTGGCTGGCTTTTGACCTAGTACGGCACTGAGTCAACTTGGGAAAAAGCAGATCGAGGGCACCTTACATCGCTGCCAAGGTTTACCATACCATAGAGCTTATGAGTTAGCACCTAAAGCCCAACAGCATAAAGTGGAGGCCAAGGACACTGGTGGCCGAGGTATTGAAGAAATTGGTGGGGGAGGGAGACAAACAAGGAGGAAAAAAAGAGGATCAGAAGTTGGAGACACAAGTGGGGAGGAGCAAGATTAAGCCTTAGCAGCTATGTAAAGGCCTGGATGGAGGGAGAGAGCCATAGGGAAGCAGGTTCTAGAGGAGGGAGATAGTAGGAGGGGCAGCTTGCCCAGCACGAGTGAGGATGGAGAATGGTGAAGGTGAGAGAATTCCTGGAGTGCAGGGAGTAAAAGGAGGGAGCAGGGGAGAGGAGTGAGGAGAGATAGGAGGGAAAGCACTTAAACCAGTATTTAGGTAGCCCCAACCCAAACTATGCAGGGTCTTGTAAGTTACTAACATACCCTGAAACTGATGTGCCACCACACAGGCAAAAAGTGCAATGCACACAGAACCAGCAAGATATGCTTGAATCAAGAGGTTCCAGCAACCAGCTGGACTACTGCATTCTGAACCAAATGAAAGTGGCACACCACTCTTGTGGATAACCCTAGGTAAAGAGCACTGCAGTACTCCAATCTAGATGTAACTATTGTATATTCAAAACTCAACATGTACATACAGAAGTAATGCTCATGCACAAAGATTCAAGTGGGTTCACCAGCTCTCCTGTGGTAATTTCTAAGACCCTAACACCCCAAGGATAAAACATTTTGTATTTTAAAAAGCCATTTCAACTTTAAAAAGTCATTGTAACACACCAAGTACCTGTGGTGCATGATTGTTACAGTATCTTAACTAACATGCATGTGTTTTGTGACACCAAGTATTTTAAGCAACAGATGCAATAATATTTATATGGACTTACAGATCTTCACATTTTTTGTTCTGGACAGTAGGAAGCAAGCATAGTATACATCATCTTTCATTTTTTCCAAGGTATTTTGCATACTTATAAGTCTTCAAAACAGCAGCAAAGATGCTTTTAAAAGAATACCCACAATGTTGACACAAAATTAGTATGATGAGTATTTTACACAAGTTCCTAATGAAGATTTCACCCTTATGCACAACCTCCTCCTAGTCTAGAGTTGCACATGCAAAAAGTCCCCTGTACTGTATGTTACATTTAAAACACTACCCCGCATAAAAATGAACACTTAAGAGCAATGAAGCCCCAAAACTCTAGACAACTAGTAACAAAAAATATTAGATAACAGCATATTAGCCACTCAGAATCAATGAAAAAGATGAAACTAATTTGATTGCAAATAAGTGACTTTTATACAAACTGTATCCTAATGTGCACTTCAAGCCATACACAGCTATATCAGTCATTAGGAGAGAGCATGCATTTTATTTCTGGGAGAAGGTGGTTGAGAGAGAGGGAGGTTGAGATAGATAATGCTAAAGAGAGAGATAATTGACATGCTTAGGACCACACCCAGTTGACTTGCTCAGGTTTATAATTTGGCACTCTAACCAACATATACTACCTCTTTAAAATAAGCCAATATACAGCTCCAATATTCTATTTAAGGGAGAATAAATACACTATGTAATACACAGCAAAGAGATTAACTCAAAAACCTCCTAACAAAGTTTTGTAACTTTTTAATCACAGTAAAGGCTTGTCAAAGTGGTCATACCCTTCAAGAAGAAAAAATATGCTAATTAACTTATTGGATGGCTAATTCAGGATAAACTATTAAACTTGTTATCACTAAAAATAACCAATGGAAGGTAAACAAAACCCCATTCCTGCACATTCATAACTTCGGGACATATGTCTCTTACTAAATAACCATTTTCACATAACCTCAGTGTTTCACCAATGTGATAACAGCAATTGAGAAGCCACAAGGCAGAATCTGAAGCCACCTTATTAATCTGGTCCCATTTTGGCCAAACCGCACACATTACAGTTATATAGCCATAGGCTGCTGCATTTTAGTTATAGCATCCCATAAGTCAGTATCTGTTAATTGTTTACATTGAAAGTGCTATTACTTAGGTCCTGCACCATGCATTAACATCAGTAAGTTTGACAATGACAGCTTGCTGCATTTTCTAGTTATGACACTCGCAATAATAATTTCACATGAAACGCACATCAGAAATGCATCACCATCACTGGCGGCATAAGATAAACCAGCGATCTCTATCTCATACACTGCTTTTCAATCAACTTTGATGCACGGGGTTCTCCATAGGGCAGTCGAGCTACGTATTTTCATTAAAACCCCTCATCATAACACTGGTAGGAGATACTGCACCTTTTAACAGAATGGCACAAGGATGAGCATGTCAGTTCCGTGAAACAATTTATTTGAGTTGCGTTGCTCTAAGAAATAAATCAACTTGTACAGATTATTTTACATGCTACACGTTTTTGTTTTACAGATAAGAGACGCACCGTTTACAATGGTATACTGAAAATGCCCAGGTTTCACTTTACCCACACTTTCTGCACTCTCTGATCATCAGGGCACACACCTCAAACACTGTACTACCGCTAACTCTCTTTTTTAAGGCCTATAGATCAACCAAATGCAAAGTATATTAAGAGAGAGCGAGAAACAGAGAGCGAGCGAGCGAGTGCTTTATCCCCCTTCTAGCAGTAGGGGCTGCCGATTTCGTCTATTTGGGAATTAATGCTCCACAACCCCTGTCTGGAACAACCTCCGCACACTTCTTAAACCCAGTCTCCAATGATATAAGCAAGCGTTAGACCCCAGCAGCTTTTACTGTACCTCGTAAAGGTCCCCCGAAGCCATGCTGGGTTGCGGAACTTGACTGCCTTCTTGCTCTCTCCGCCCGTGTTGAGCAAGCTGTGTTTTTGCAGGATGACAGGCTGTGGGTTTCGCTGTGCGCAGAATCAGAGCGAGAGGCGGCTGGCGGAACTACTGCTCTGCTCGAGTCGGCTCTGCCCGTCACTAAATAGAACTAAACTGAAAGAGGCGATGGGTTTAATATTTTAGGAGTCAGGAGCTTCACGAATTTGTTCAAGATTTCTTGAAGCCGCGGTCTGTAATTTAAAGCAGGGCTTCCAGACTCACTTTTAATAGCCTGCAGTTCGATTGCATTTCAGTAGCTGTACGCAATCCTGTGCACACTCAATGGCTTTATATGTGTGCTAAATGCGATATACATATTCGGAGGACATTTAGCGATATTTGAGAAGAAGTTTATCATCAACCCCCTGGTTTCAATATGGAAGCTTTCAGGTCTCGGGTTCAGGTTGTGTTTCCCTCGGAGGAAGTCCCTAGTTGTCTGCCGTACTGCCCGCCCAATGCTGCTGTCTACATTTTGTCCCTGAGCCCTGAAGCACGTGAAAGGGAGTGGGAACCGGGCTCGTCACAGCCCCCGCCATCGGTCGTTTGAAGCCCTGAAAGGGAGAAACTATTTACCATTTCAGGTTAGGGAGAGTTCTAATGTGAGAGCAACTGCACGTGGAAAATGATGGCACAGTGTTACGTGGAATCCCCAGAGGTATCTGTGATGTGGATGTAGCGCATTCTTTCTCACAGCTCCTAAAACTACCTCGAAAAACGACTCCAGAGTGGAAGGATGGAAACAAGTCTTTTTCGCTGCACAGTTAGAGGTTTCTAACGCCGTCATGCCCCCCCCCATACACACACACACACACACACACACCGCTGTTTTGTGAAAAAATGAATGTACCTGCTAATATTTGCTCAATTAACACTTATGACTGTAAAACGTTTGATACACTCTTTCTGTCTCCACTTGGTTACCCATTTATAACAGATGGCCCAGGAAATGTGATGTGTGGGAATAATTGAAAAATGGCATCAAATTGCAGTGGCAGACCTTAAGGCACTCTGCCATGAGGGGGCTTTCAGTAAGCAATCCTCGTCCTGTCTTGCAAAAGGCTTCTGTTTTGGTTAAACTTGGAGAAACATGTATGATGATGCAGGAGTAGTGGGACAGCCAGCCAGCCAATTATATTTCTGATATACTGTATGTTTACAATGAGAATGTTAGTTGTGTTTTGGGACTGTGAACTAGCAACATCATGGGTTCAAGTCTGCCATAAATCATCAGCTCCTAGTTGGGATAAACTTATAATAACTGGTTACCGCTTTTTTCCATAGGAAAACCAGGTTATAATTCTAGTATTATAACCAGCCAGTTATAACGACATTCACGCACCAGGTTTCCCTTCTAGTGGGCATGCACCACCTCACGCTCTTCCTTTCCTTCCTGCAGCTGCTGCTCCACTCATGCTGGACCGTACACTGTCCCCAGCTCAGTATAGCAAGCGGGCTAATACATATATTCTTTAGTTTTATACAGAGCTGCTTCCCAAAACAAAAAAAAGTTAAATCTTTTTATTTTTTGCCATTAACTTTTTATTGACAATTTAAAATGAACAGAGGTGATACTCTACGTATACAAAGTATCACAAGGTGCATTATACAGCATAGTTTACGTAGATGTGAACATAAAAGAGTAAATGAGCACCTCATAAATTAATGTTTCCTCCTCCGTCCTCCCCTGCCCTCCCCGGGCCTCTCACCCCTCCCCGGACACAAAAACCATGGACATTAGCAGACAAAGCTATACAAACAGAAAGGTTTGATGCATAATAATCATGAATAGGCACAAACTAATGGAGACCAAATTTTCTCAAACTTAGGGAGCTGATCATGCAAGTATTGCTATTCGTCTCTATCCTAAGTAGGGCTAAAAGCTCAGACAACCATTCAGAGTAATGGATTCTATTAGTTTCCTTCAATGTCTAAGCACGAGCCTCTTAACTGAAATAGATATCAAAAGATATGAAATTTTCTCTGTGTGACAAAGACCTCAGGCATATATCCTAATATGCAGATCTCTGGCTTAAACAATTCGTCTAGGCCAGAAGGGGCTCACATTCTCTTTAATGTCTGACCATAACTGAGCGATCTTGGTACAATGCCAAAATATATGTAGTAGATCTCCTCCTGACCCACACCTAAAACAGCAAGAGTCCGATAACATTTTTAAATTAAGCAATTTCTGGGGAGAATAATAGATGTTGTGTAAAATCTTGAACTGGGTTAATTTAAGAGGGTCCTGCTTCAAAAACCTATGACAATTAGACCATATCTGAGCCCAATCTAGCTCCAAATTAGGAAAAACACTGCCCCAAACTGAAGGAGGAGAAAAACCATCTGGGAAAGCCCAGTTCAGAAGTAATGCATATATTTTGGATATTGCATGCGGAGTGCCCACCAAAGGTCTAATAGTATCCCAAAAATCTATCTTAGGAGGCTTAAAGCCATTTAGTCCCAGCTTCTGAACTATGACGACCTGAAATACCTTAAAACACTCACCCACCGGTAGGTTCAACCTGCTGAGTATCTGGGGTCATATAGAGCTTGCCATCCTCATCAAAAAATCTCCCAACCTAATATCTTCTAAGCCGGGTAACCATCTATACCCAATCGGCTTCCCTCCAATCAACCAGTATGGGCTGCCAGTGAGAGGCTGAGACGCATCTAACCTATATTCGTATTTCAAAAAACTGCAGACTTGATCATGAATCCTGAGGGAAACACCAATGGGGGAGACTCGTGAAGTTAAATCTTTTTACAAAATACCATAGTACCTGTGAACTTCCTTTCCTCTCCACTTCCGTCATACTCCTCAGTGCTCTACACTTAAACAAACGATCGAAGTAGGAGTAAGTTTTTTTTTGTTTGTTTGCTTTTTTCGGTTTTTAACAAACGTCTGGGTACAAATCTTTGGTTTTGCTTGTACAAAAAGAAGACTTAAACACTGCTTTTTCAGGAGCCGAGCCACCACAGATCACTTTGAAACCCCAACGGCAGCTTGGCTTCATGGCTACATTTATTCTGTATAATTGCTTTGGTGAAAAAATGATCTCCAGCAATTATACAAAATAAGAGATGGGTAGCTAGTTAAAACTCAGATTTTATACACCCCCTCGGGGTGGGATGCCTTCATAAACCCCTCAAGCTTCATTCTCGGGGTTTATGTGGCATCCCACCACTCGGGGGGTGTATAAAATCGATATATATCTTCACACATCCATTATTCTCTATGTAATTACTGGGTTGTGTTTCTTTCCATTGAAAAAGCTGTGTATTAAATACCATAATACCCAAGTAGGTATTATGGCTTTGAGTGGTGCATACAATAAATCCTCTGAAATGTTACATCCAGCAATCCAGACTACTCTAGGCTCATTACATAAGTGATTGCACTTCCTCTGTGGAAAAAAAACACAACGCAGTAATTATATAAAACAAAATATGGGGTGCAGTGAGTTTAACTCGAATTTAACATACACCCGAGTTGTTTGATGGCACATAAACCCCTCAGGGTTTATGTGCTATCAAACAACTTGGGTGTATGTTAAATTCTCATAACACACTGCACCCCATACTTTATCCTAGATATAATAACCAGTTTCCCTTTCCCCATAGGGAAACCGAGGCGTAATTTGCCATAATGAAGGAGTGTTCATTATGGCAAACATATGCACGATTTCCCTCACTGTGTGCATGTGCCCACCGCACTTCCTCGCTTCACCACCGTGCCTGCTCAGGGAACCACTAACGGATAGCAAACCGCCACCTGGACTAGGCGGTAAGTAAAAAAAATATATATATATGCCTCAGTGCTGTGCACAAGATAAAAAAAATCTAATTAGGAAATCACACTACCAACTGCGGCCACTCACTTCACCTTCACCGAACCCCGGCTGCACAGCTATATTTTATTTTATACAATTGCAGAGGCAAAAAAAGGAAAACCCAGCAATTATATAAAATAGAATATGGGTCTGGGTGTGTAAACTGGGTGTGTAAACTCGAATCTACACACACACCCTTGGGGTTAGATGCTTCACATAAACCCCTCGAGCTTCACTCTTGGGGTTTATGTAACATCAAACCCCTCGGGTGTGTAAATTCTCGTTACACACCCAGCCCCATACTTTATCCTATATATTATGTTCTTGGAATCTAGATAGCATTAAGTATTTTCAGTGTGATCTCTATCTTTTTAAATGTGTTTTTAAATGTGTTTATCTTCATCTCTGTAGAAATTTGGCATTCCCCATAGTCTTTAGAATATGTTATAATGTAACATATGTAAATCTTGTAGAGACCGGTGGGGAGAGAGAGAGAGAGAAGTCTGTTATTTTAGGAGTGACACTGTGCTGCCATTTTCATAGCATGTTTGCTTCTCAGACCCAGCTGATGTTGACACTCTGTCAACCACCCCACCCAGCTCATATGAACATTTCCCTGACTTGGACACCTGCTCAGTCTCATCAAGGTGTGAGCATTTTCCTGACCTGGATGCTCGATCGCTTATATTGTGTGTATTTCTCTGACCCAGTCTCATGTTCCAGTGGGATTTTTTGGGATGTGATATAGCAACATGTCATTAGCTGCGCAAAACAAGGGGCGTGGGAGACTGACTGAGAAGCATTGCCTGGGACATGGTATTTATGATGGACTGACTCGGTTAAATAAGGTGATGGGGAGCAACATGTGTTGGGGAAATCAAATGCAAAGACTGGAACACCAGAGAAATTAACTAATCTGGAACAAGCATGACAAAGTTCTGTCGCCTAGCAATCAAGCCGTACAGCACTCAGAGGAACGTAATCTCAAAACTTTGGACCCTTGTGCGCTACCTATGAATACTTTCAGTGACGTATTGTGCTTTTTGAAAAATAGATGGACTCTTAATTTGATAGAGACACAGGTATTATCATTGTAGTGATATTTTGGGAAACTGGTGTCTTTAACAGTGTTCCTCCCTAAATTAGAGAAGCAAATAAGATGCCACTCATATCTGACCATTTGGTAGTATAAAAAATCAGTAGAGCACCATTGCACTTTATCTGAGGAAACCCATCAGTAGTATGGGCATAAAGTAATCTCGCATGACTTTAGCACTGTTAGCAATTTAAAACTACATGGGTTGTGAGTTGCATACTAAATGAATATGCTACTGCCATGTATTTTACTTGCAACAAATTTGCATGTTTGAGGAAAAGCAGAAACATCTGAGCATTCACTTTTTTACCAAGAGCTACTGCAAGTGGGTGCTCCCTTCTTAGTTTGTTTTCTAACTTTGCGGAATCAATAGAGTAGACACTAGTTATTTGTTCACGATATATAGTAATACTTCCATCAGATATAACTATATGAAACTGGTGGAGAGGAGTCATAAAATAAATAAGAAAGTACTTTTTGCCAAAAGTGTGGTAGCAAAATGGAACTAGCTTCCAGATGAAGTCACATGTGCTGAGACAGTTGGAGGGTTTAAGACATGATGAAAGAGATATATGGGAAAAGTGCGGTTCAGTACAGTGGGGGAAGAGGAGCAGGCAACAACATTTGGACTGTTTGGGCCCAGTCTATTAGATTGGCCAGGAATGGTAGACTGCATGGGTCACTGGGTCTTTTTCTGCTGACTTTCTATGTATTACATTTTATTTTTATGTACTGCAGGCTTTCTCTGACTGAATCATTTCAGGTGTAGATGACCAGTGGTAAATTATCACGTCAGTTATCTGTTTACAAAGAGATAGGCTACAGTTACAATAGCTAAAGCTAAGTGTTCTCAGTTGTGACAAATGGGGTGTATCATTTGCCATTTGGGAAAGAGCACTGTACCAAGTGAGCAGTGGCTCTAGCAGGATTCAGACCTAGACATACCACAAGTGAGAGTCATGCTGAATGAAGGCAGCATACCAGGGTAAAAGGGTTGTAAACTGGGTAAGAAATTAGTTAGGGGATAGGCAACAGAGGGTGGTGGTAAATGGAGTTCACTCAGAGGAAGAAAGAGTGACCAGTGGAGTACCTCAGGAATCAGTGCTGGGCCTGGTACTCTTTAATGTCTTTATAAGTGACATTGCAGAGGAGCTGGTAATAAAGATTTACCTCTTTGCAGATGACAGCAAGCTCTGTAACAGGGTGGACACTTGGGGGGCATAGGCAGAGACCTGGGAAAACTTGAGTAGTGGTCAAGGTTATGGAAGCTGGGTTTCAGTACAAGAAAGTGCAAAATAATTTCACTTGGGGCACAGAAATCCAGGAGTGCTGTACAAAATGGGCAGAGTTATATTGACAATGACCGAGCAGGAAAGAGATGTAGGGGTAATCACACTGGATGTTGTAAAGGTGGTCAGGCAGTGTGACGAGGTGGTCAGGAGGGCTTGTGGGATGGTCCGATGCATAGGAAGGAGTATCACTAGCAGAAGGAGGGAGGTGTTGTTGCCCCTTTTAGATCACTGGTAAAACCCCACCTTTAGTACTGAGTCCAGTTCTGGAAACCACATCTCCAGAAGTACATAGAGTAGAGAAAGTCAAGAGGATGGCAACTAAAATGGTGCTTGGTCTGCATCAAAAACCCAATGAGGAGAGACTAAAGGACCTCAACATGTGCACCCTGGATGAGAAGGGGGGATATGATAGAGATCTTTAAATACTTCATGGGGTAAATGAAATGCAGGAGGGAAGTATTTTTCAGAAAAAAATTTGCTCAAGAACAAGGCATGATATGAAGCTGGAAGGGGGTAGTTTCAGGGGAGATGGGAGGAAGTACTTCTTCACAGAAAGAGTAGTTGATTCCTGGAACCGTCTTCCAGCAGAGGTAGTGGGGGGCAAAATAGTGGTGGGTTTTAAGAATACATAGGATAGGTACAAGGGAGACAGTGCTGAAAATCTAGATAGGGAAAAAATAGGCAGACTGGGTGGGCCAAATGGCCCTCATCTGCTATTCGATTCCATGTTTCTATATTGCAGGCATCTGAATGGTTGTGAAAACAGGTATAGTAACAGTGTAGACTGATTTCTGGGAGAGACACAGTCTGAGACAAACTGGTTGGCAATGGTTGGGATCTGAAATAGATTGTCAGTGAAAAGGTTATCTGTCCAGACACAGAAAGAGGATATAAAAAAGGTGATACTATATATACTACTACTTATATTTTGTTGTAAGAGTAGATAGCTAGATGATACTATAGGCCATATGGGAGATGCACAGTGGCATATGTTCAGGAGCTGTGCAAAAGAAGAAGGCTTGTCTTTGAGGAAGACTAAGGGCAGAACTCATAGACATCCTCAAGAAAAGTGACCAGGATAATGGTGCAAACGTTGTCATTGCTAGCCCAAATTGTGAAATGGAGCCTAAGGACCAAGCAAATGAGCCAGAGACTAGAACTGGGGCAGCTGTGCAGATAAGGGTGATGCAGCTGGAGCTCACCCTAGTTAAGGTGAAGCTAGATTAGGAACTGTGTAGTTTGCAATCTGATATGCATTTATTTATGCCCTTAATTATGCTGTGAACATTTCCACCACCCTCCTTCAGGTATTCCCTGATCCTCTATGCTTTCTCAGCCTTTGCCAATGAAAGTTTTGGAAAATTTGAGAAGTGTTTTAAATGGGTTTTGTTTCAAGTGTCATGTTATTAGGGATAAGTTATTGAGCCAAAGCTTATTTACAGTGACACCCCTACACACATGTGTAAACCAGTTACATCATAAAAATATACGGTACAGTAAAAAAATATAATGTACAATAAATTATACAGACATAGTCATAAAACAGTTTGTTTAATTTAAAACACATGTGGGGGACTACAGTAATAGTGGTTACCATTACATTATACCTTCTCTGCATTTATCTCATATTTGAGGTTGGAAAGTAAAACATGTTTTTATGTGTTTGTAAGCTTGTTACCATGTTACCTCATATTCTAAAGAACTTAGGAAGGGAGTTCCATACCTGTGGAACCCAGTTGCTAGACAATAACCTTGTTCTAGCCATCGATACCGAGGGTGGGGGGGGCACCAACTCCAAGAGGCATGCACCTCTCAGTGAGGTATCTTTTTTCCCTAAGTACCAACCTCTCTGTTAGGTAATCTGTAAGCAATAACCCATGACAAGGTATGGGTTATGTACTTTATCCTATAAGCATTTCAAGGCAAAATAATTGTTTGTTGCTAAAGTATTTTGTACAAGGAGGAACAATAATTTACCATGTGACTCACAATTATGGATATCTTAGGGACTATTTAAGACAAATCATGCCAGTCTGTTGTATAATATGTCCAATTTATGCAACATATCCTTTGTACAAAACTCATAGACAGAATCAACATAGCCAGCAATTGCAAATAATTGAGTTTGGGCCATCTGATGTCTTGATTCATAATTCACACAGCCTTTATTCTGGTAGGAGCCCCTTGGCACTTGCTTACTTGTAGCACGTCAAATGAGCTGTACAATAAGGGTGATGGAATTTGCACAATGCAATATGAGTGAACGCCATATGAGCGAACATACAGAAATAGTGACAGGGCATTTGGGTGATCACTAAAATAGCCTACCCCTGGTGTCCATGTGAGGCATGGTGTTAGAATAATAAAGATGGGGAGTTCAGGGACACAGCCCCCCTGTGGGGGTGACACAGGTGCACCTGTGGAGACATCTATAAGGATGCGTGGGTGTGTTGTTGGAATCATGGATGAAAATGGAGGTGGAGTTTACCTGTAGTCAGAAGGGAATACAGGAGGAAGAACATACGGCTGAGGTTCAGATGGAACAGATCACTTCTGGAGCTGCTCATTGAAGTGGGAGCAGGAGGTATCATAATCTGGCTGAGCGTCTCATACAGGTTGTGGGGGAGTATGGCATGCATACTCGCCAGGAGTATCTTCATGGTATTGCCTATAATATTCACATCTATTAGGGTGAATTTCACTATTTCAGCATTTCACAGTTGTTTGTAGTCACTGTTTTGACATTCGCTTAATTAGAGTTGCTCATATTGTAATTGCTAATATACAATCACCCATATGACATGGAACCTTGCTTACTCTGTCTATGAGCTTCACAACTTGTAGGTTGCCAGACCACTGGGTAGCAATCGAAAAACCTAGATGTTTGTATCCTTCAGCTTGTTCCAGGTGATTTCCTTCTCTTGATTGAATAACTAAAGAGTTGTTACCCAGTTTATTAAATTTTTGAGATGTTTCTGATAACAATTTTAATGAAGCTTTGTTGAAAAAGAATTGAAAGCCATCAAAGGCCCACTGTAAATTAATCTGCCCTGTCTTGACCAAATAATTAGAGGTGTAGGTCACCATGTCATCCATATGCAGATAGTAGTCCACACCTCTGATGCTCTTGCCCAAGCCCATCAAATACATACTAAATAATTCAGGGCCAAGTACTGACCCTTGGAGTAAGTACTCCATTAGTTATAGCCATATCCTTAGATTGTCCTCCATTCACACTTGTCTGTGTTTTTCACATATGACAATATTTATGCCAGGATAGATCTCTTTCTCTGAGTCCAACTCCTCTTAGTTTCCCCAATGGAATTGTGTCGTCCACCATGTTGAAGGCTTGGAAATGTCAACAAATATAGCCCCAGCAACCTTACTAAGCTCAGAGGCCTTGCTAACATCCTCCAAGACCTTCGACACAGATGACAGAGTACTATGTTTCTTGTGAAAACCAGACTGATATTTTTCCAATTACGTACCCCCCTACAAAATGGCCAGAAACAATTGTTGGAACAGTTGTAGTGGAAGAAGTGGGTAATAATTTACTGAAAATAAATGTATTCAACACATTTGTTTTATGTTTGAGTTTTCTTTCTTGTAGACATATTTCAATTATTTCATAATTTTGCATTTATTGTTTATTGAGTAGTGAGCTTATGACTATTAGAGAACACTTTTGAATCTTCCATCACTCATGGGACAGTGGCCATTATCTTGTCAATACCATGCATGGATGTTTGTTCATTTTTTAGCTATTTGAGAAGGGTTGTAAATCATGAAATTGTATATGGCAGTTATTTTATTTTAGGATTAGGTGTTGAAAGATAGACCAAGAAAACATGGAAATGTTATCAATTTGAGTCGAAAACGTCTCTAAGCATCTGGTAAATGCTTACAATATGTATGATGCTTAGGAACTGTTTAAGTTAATTTTATAAAATGCAGGGCAGATATTATAACCTGCCTGACTGTGATTTAGATGTGTAATGTAATTCCACTGAAGGATAAGTAGCATACTTTCAGAGCTTCCAAAGACATGGGAAGGAGTGTATTCTGAAAAGGAAAATCACTAACAGACAACTATGCAGTACACGTTTAGAGTTATTAAATATTAGCAGGAAAACTTACTTGTTATTTGATTGTTCTAAATATTAGCAGGAAAACTTATTTTTTATTTGATGTTTGTTCTATTTTTTGCTCTCAGTAAATGTAATGCATGTCTCATTAAATGTTTTCACTGATGAGAAAATGTGAGACTGCTTAATAATATAAGATGCATCATATCAGCTGTCCTTAGAGTAACAGTCTTGAGTTTCATCTGTAATACTGAAACCATTTAAGGAGAATTACAGTCTATTATATCTTTCCTAAACATTTGAAATGGCCTAGTGTCTCATAAACACATATAATTTGGGGTTTCAATTGTATGTTCGTAGGACAGCAGACGGCTATGATTTTCATAATATTTTTTGTAATGTTTTTTAAATTTGCTTTGCACCAAAATATGTCCAAAGACTCTAAAATTTGTATATCCTTGTGGATAGTGTGTGATTCTTGAAGCTGCAGAGAGGTACAGTATGTGCAACCATCAACAGAGATTGCATGTATAGTGCACTCAACATGCAGTGATGCTGCATGGGTAGAAAGGCCAAACAATGGGTTAAAAGATTACAGCTCTCCTGTTTGTATAGAAAATGCAGGTTATACTCAACATGCTGCAGTGACACAAGAAACTGCCCAGAAGAGCTCATGGATTGAAATGTTCCATGGTTGTTCAAAAATGTCATTTGCCCATTTATAAAGAACTCAGTGTTTTGCAGGATGGAAGATGCAGTTTCCACAGTTTGTATTGTACAGTAGTCTTCAAGTGTCAGTCTTCCTTCTCCAAAGGTGTTACATTGCCTATCTCATGGTTATCTTTATTGTCCATTTATGCAGTACAATATGTCTTGCAAATAATAATGGAAATTCCAAGTTACAGTAGAGTCAGTCAAACAGTATTCTTCTCTAGCAGTGATTTAAAGGATAATGTCTTCATCAATACATCATGCAAACAATCAAAGGGAGGTTACTACAAGTGACAAGCCCACAGCAAAAGATAATTCAGAAGATAAATTGACAATTTAAACAGTGAATAAATATTGTACAGCACTACTGTTTCTATATTTAGTTAGACTGTATGTCATATTCTTGGGAGTTGCATCCCTGTTGCAGCACCATTCCTCTCTTAATTTATTTATTTTTTATTTATTTATTTATTCTTGGCTTACAAATACCTTTGAGCTAAAAGCTCATTTACAAAGGTTCCTCATCAAAGGTTCATAGTGACATACATAGAGTACATGAAGATGAGGATAAACACATGACTCTTAAAACAAAGAATACAGGGTAACAGCAACCTGTGGTCAGACAAGTATCAATTATACAGGTAGAATTTATATAGTATACAAAAACTCCCTGATTAGTGCAAAAGCTGCACATTAATTTTAATGCTAAATGGAGTAAAGGAGCATACAGTTGAAGTTAGTAGAGTAAGTAGAGCAAAATCAGCCTAGAAGACTTTGCCCAGAGTAGGGGAGGGTGGGTGTCTGGGCCAGAGAGGAATTGGTAGGGGCTGGTTAAAAGTGAGGGAGGGTGATGGATGTACTGGAGGGGACATGGTAGTGGGACAATTGGAATGGCCCATAAAGGTCCATAGAACTACCTCAACTAGATAGGAAACAGGTAGGCTAGACAGAATGTGGGTCCTTCTTCTGCTGTCGTTTCTTTGCTTCTCCAAAGTTCCCCTGATGTGAACCTAACAGATGATGTAGCATTTCATAAAGCACATTAAATGGAAAGTGGCAAAACTGCAAAACAAGCCCGCTGAACTCACGCCCAGAAGTGGAACCAGGAGCCCGGCCGCATCCTGGTCCCTTGAGCCGACAAAGCCGTAAATGCCGCCAGGTACGTTTTTCACTGTTTCCAGCTGCCGGTTGCCTCCAGCCCAGTCTGTAGTGCTGTCTGGCTGTACTTCTCTGGAAAAACGGCTGTTCTCACCTAAACTCGCTGACTCTGGGGAACTTTTCCTTCGACCTGGGACTAGGAGCGCCGCTCAAAGGTGCCTCTCTCCCCGCTTAAGGTTAACTCTGAGCAGTCACAAGTCTGAAGTGTTACAGCTCCCTCGGAGTTTGTTAAGGGAGAGGATGGAGAAAATAGCCGTAGAACATCAGAAGCCTACTGAATCACCTGCCAGAAATGGAAGCATGGCTTAAAATGTACGATCCCAACATATTTTGCCTATTGGAGACCTGGTTGAAACCAAGGACCCCTGATACCTTGTGTGCCATACCTGGCTACTCACTTATACGACAGGACAGGCCAGGAGCAAAGAGGGGTGGTGGTGTTGCTCTCTACCACAAGTCCCACCTTGACATCTGCATAGTCACCACCCCAAACCCCACAACTACGTGTGAATCAATGCATGCGCTCCTGACCCTTGGTGCTAAAAAACTGCATATTATCTGCCTCTACAATCCACCCTCTGGAGGAGTGGATGGGCTTCAAGAAGTACTCCAACTAACGCTAAAATCTATCAACAACAATGAAGCTGTCATACTAGGTGACGTTAACCTAAACTGGCTGGGCCCCTCTCATAATACCCTTGCTTCACTTGTACAAGGCTTAAACTTTCACCAGCTTATAGCAGAGAACACCAGGTTATCAATGCGCAGTCTGGTACGCTGATTGACTGGATCCTCACAAATAGACCCGAACATATGACTAACACAGGGATCATGGCTGATTCAATCACCGACCACTCTCCCATCTACTGCCAATGGCATGCTGGTCAGCCACCCCCCCCCACGGCTGGTCACTTTTACGAACTATGCAAACTTGGATGTGAATGCCTTCCTCCTGGATATATCAAATATTGACTGGTCTGACATATATCGTGCAGTTAACGTGGAGGATGCCGAAAGCATTCCTACTCCAGTTTCTCGCAGTTCAAAATAAGCATGTACCAAAAATTATGAGAAGAGTTAGGGGGAAACAAACCAGATGGCTCCACAAAGATCTCTTACAGCAACTCAGGTGCAGGGATAAACTCTGGAAAAATTACAAAAGGTCTGGGCTGCCCAGTGACTACTCATTATACAGGCAGCTAAGGAATTCCTGCAGAAAGAACATAAGACTAGCAAAAAGTTTATATTGCCAGAACTTGCTGAACAACTCAGCCCAAGATCCCCGCAAATTCTGGGGGCACATAAAAACCTTCCTGGGTACACCTCAGGCTGTTACACCCTCTGATATGGTCATAAACGGCTCCCATTGTAACAACCCCCTCACCATATCGAACGCCTTCAACAATATGTTCTCGGACCTCTCATCCTATACCTGCACACTGCCATCAGCAACCTACACTACTGACAATTTGACTGCTCCTGCCTCTGCCTTCCATGCCAGTGACCCTAAACCTTACCCCCTCTACTTCAAAGCCATTACTAGCGCTCAGGTTCTGAACATACTAAAGAAAATATCTGATTTTACTAGTCCTGGTGCTGACTAGCTGGAACCTCGCCTGTTAAAAATAGCTGCACATCTTATCTCTAAACCAGTGGCTAAAATATTCACTATGTCCCTTACCAGTGGTATAGTCCCTGACCTCTGGAAAATGGCTAGGGATTTCTCCAATCTTTAAAAAAGGGAACAAAAGTGACATCTCCAACTACAGACCGATTGCTATACTGTCAGTACTTAGCAAAATCCTTGAAAAACTGGTTGCAAATCAGATCCTGGATTACCTTGATACTACAAAACAGCTCAACGATGCACAGCATGGTTTTAGGAGAAACCATAGTACTATGACTGCCCTCACCAAGTTCACCTCGGACATCCTTACTGACATGGATCAAGGAAGGCTCACAGGGGCTGTCTTTATTGACCTAACAAAGGCATTTGACCTTGTAGACCACCCCCTGCTCCTGACCACCCTTCAGAAAATAGGTTGCTCCTCTCCTGTGCTTAACTGGTTCAGGAGCTACCTGTTAAACCGGTCTCAGGCTATTAAATTTAACTCAGCCACTTCTACCACTGTGAAAACGAACATCGGTGTTCCTCAAGGCTCTATTTTGGGTCCTCTTCTTTTCACACTCTTCATTAACAACCTCCCAGATGAAATTCCTGCCTGCTCCTCACTTCTCTATGCAGATGACCTGGTCATCTATGCCAGCTCTCATAACATGGAGCACATTAACTTATCACTCAACAGAGCCTACTCCTGCATCCAAAACTAGTTAAACTCCCACCACCTTATTCTCAATACCACCAAGACAAATGCCATGCTATTGGGCACTACACAGAAGCTTCGATCATGCACCACCCCCCTGAATGTTCATGATCTAAATGGGAAACCTCTACAGGTCGTCACCTCCTTCCATTATCTGGGCATCCTACTGGACCAGTCTCTTAAACTTAAATCTGCACATCCAAACCACATGTAAAGCTGTAAACTGTAAGCTGGGAGCTGCCTACATAACCAGTTATATGCTCACTTCGTCAGCAAAGTTAGCCATAGCCAGGGGTATCCTTCTACCTACACTTACCTATTGTGCGCCCATACTCACTTCTGCCCACAAAACTGCCCTGCATAAATGGGTTGTCACTTACAATAATGTCTGCTGATATCCTGCTAAAGCTCCACGACTTCAACATCATTGCCAGCTATACACTGATCTAGGTTGGCTCTCCCCCTCTGCCACCAGGCGTTACTACCTGGGCTGTCTAAATGACTCTATTCTCAGACAAAGACAGCCAGCTGCACTTGCCAAGTTGCTTCTTCCTTCTATACCAAACCGTGAGCTAAGTTCAGCAGACAAAGCCCTCCTCGCTGTTCCTCGTTGCAATACTAGCAAAGGAACTGGTTCCTTCAAACACGCAGCCCCTAAGTTGTGGAACCAGCTCCCTCAAGCTCTCAGGCAAGCATCCTCGCACCCTGTATTCAAACGTGGGCTGAGACTCCACCTGGCCTCCCTTGATCAATGCACCTGCTTTGACCCTACCTGATCATCACCTTCTCTGCTTCTACTCCCTCCCCTTGCTGTTGCTCTCCTCCCACTCCTCCTACCCCCACCCTAATCTCCCCTGCTTGTAACTACCTCCTTAATGACTCCGTTGATGTTAATGTACTATTTAGATATTTTGTGAAATGACAGCACTGCCTTGTTTAATGCTACTTGTAATGTATTTCTCTCTATGTTATGATGTGACAGCACTGCCTCGTTTAATGCTACTTGTAGTGTATTCCTCTACTGTTGTCTGTTGCCAGGTTTCTCTCATAGTTTAGCATTATTTTGCTTCTTGTCTCAGGCTAACCAGTTACCTGCCAGGGCCACCTCTGTACAGTCATATGTTGTTACTACTAGGGTCTCCACCCCCTCCCCATCTCTCCCTTTTTGCAACTCCTGGATGTTCCCTGGCAGGGACCAATATCGGATCTCTTGCCCAGTCCTGGAACCGGGAGCCCAGCTGTACGTACCTTCCTATTACTGCTAATGCCGAAAATGCACCGTACTTTCTCTCTCACCTCCAGCCTCCCTCTCTCATGCCCAATAGCGGGACCATGTTACCCGGTGCACCTTCTAGCTCGCTGCTGCTATAGCCATAGGCTTATCTCACAGTCCCTGAAACCATGGGCTGCCTGCTGCTGTTTTGCCTGTCGACCGCACCCTCCTATCAATTTCAGTTCTCTATCCTGGTGCTTTGGCCCTAGATGGATGCTACTTCCCTCCCATATCACCCTCCTTACCTTCGCCGTTCCCACGAGACCATTAGACTACACCAGCCATAGTCTGAATGGCGGTACCTTCCGGTTGCTCCTCACCTTCATGCCCAGCGGTGAAACCATAAGCCTGGCTTTCACCTCAGCATTTACCGCTAAAGCCGTAGCTGCATTCTTAAGACCCCAGATCTCTACTGATCGCCACCTGCACACCTTACCTGTTACCCATTAGCTACCTGACCTCCCTCTCTCGGGAGGTACCGTTATCTCCTCCAATTAGCATCACTCCGGACCTGGGGGGCATGCCTCCCAAATCTTGGAGCTGGTCCTGTCTACTACATTCCCCCCCCCACCATCTCCTCACCTCTGACACCATCCCTGTGGGTTGAGTCTAGACCAGACATTTTCCAGTACCAATACTCCCTGTTATCCTTTTTTGCACTGACCTATTGTCTATTTCCTAGAATAGCCTACGACATATTAGCCTAGCTAAAGCTTCTCCCTGTATGAATGATTGTACTCTGTACTTATTGCCTCAATTGTATTGTTGTTTTTTTCACTGGTTATCCTGTATTGTACTCTCCCGGGTCATGCCTGAAAATAGTCACCTGCTGGCTAGTGCACTTACCCGGTAAACAAAAGCTAAATAATAAACAAATATCTAGTTGAGGTAGTTCTGTGGACTCTTATGTGCCATGCCAGTTCTCCCACTACCACGTTCCCTCCAGTACACTTAAGCAGTCCCCTGTGCCTGTCCCGTCCCATCCACTTTTTAACCCTACCATCACATTCACAAGGACTTTCGTAAAAGAAGGTGAAACCTTACCTGAAGAGGGTAAACATGATGAATAGCACAAATGCCATCAGACACCAAATCTGGCTGTTGAAATAAGCACCTTTTTATATTACTTCCAAAATAAGACTTTATCAAGGGTAGTGCTTGTCTTCATGTGGCTACTTTCATGCTGAAATCTTAAAGTGCTACACCACAAAATAAATTCCTAAAAAAAATATTATTAACTATCATCACATCATGAAACATGCAATACAAATGTTTTGTTGAAACTCTCCATTGTTGTCCTGTTAGTTTATATATGTCTCTCATCTGACTTGTACAATGAAATTGAACATGCTGTCACGAACTGCAAACAGCTTCCATTATCCTCCCATAAATCTCCCCATTCTTTTTTTACTTCATCAATATATAATTCATTTTATTTTATATAATACATTGTCAAAGAGATAATGGAGGGAATTACAAATTGTAGTAAACATCACATGCCCTTCCTCCTCAGTTTTACAAAGAATCCTTTATTACTTGAAACAAGATATACTTACAATAACTTGCATTATCAATCCAATTATATGTGACTTCAATACCCATGACAAATTTAAACAAAAGACGAGCACTGGAAAAATTGATTTGTGAGTTTTAAAAATGTCAAATTTAAGTATCCTAAATATATTTTCTGTTGGGCCCTATCTGAAATATACCAATGGTATTAAACATGACTAAGTCAAAGAGTTAATGAATCTTTTAAATCTTCCCAATCAATGTCTACTAAAAAGATTGAAAATCTACTTCTTCATTGAGTCCCTCTGGGATAGCTGCTCTCAGACATGCAGTCCTTTTTGTCACCTTTCATAGAGAAAAATCTTGTCCTATTACCACCCCTATCCAGATGTGATACATGCTTTAACCCAGTAAATTTGAGATTTAGTGAGTTGCAGTAGATATACGTATATGCTGAAGTATACACCTAGGGCATTATCATTTGTTCATGCCAACATGGCCCTAACATGCTCCTATGTGTCACACTTCAGAGTGTGCACTGTGCTGTGCTGTTCATGCCACATACATTTCTGGGCAGGATAGCAACTAACATAAACAACAAATTAGCTTTTGCATTCCATATAATCTTGCTAAATATATTTTTCCTCTTTTTTCTGGATGTGTGAGACTGGGTCCACCCAAAGCAGAAGTACAAATATTTCATGCAGACATACAATTTGTTGACAGAAGAACTAAGGTCCATCTAGTCTGCCCTTACCACATTACCTCATCCAACTGACTTATTTATTTTATTTATTTATTGAATTTTGTTGACCCGGTAAACCTACTCGGCCTAGAAGTCCCTTTTTCAGGAACAACTGGCGGGGGGGGGGGATACAGATGGTAACCAACTGAAATTGAACCAGATTAAGCTGTTGGTGGTATTTTTAGTGAATGGGGGAAATTTGGCTAGGACACCAGGGAAATTCCCCTACTGTTTTTTGATAAATGCCATGGGGTCTTTAACATCCACCAGAACTACCACCAATCCAGGCAGATGGGACCTCGGTTTAACGTCTCATCCGAAGGACGTCCTAGTTGACTGTTACCCCCCTTCTGCTACTACACTCCTTCTGCTCTTGCTGCCCCCTTGGGGACTGTGAGTCCCCTTGCACTGTCCCAACTGTGTTTAAACTCATTAAGGGTAGCTGCACCCACCAGTTCTGCTGGCATTCTGTTCCATAGCTCCACCAACCTTTCAGTGAAACAAAGCTTTCTCGAGTTACTCCTGAACTTGCCCTCCACCAACCTTCAGTCATGTCCCTAGTGACTACATCCCTATTTCTTGTAAGTAAGTCCTCACTGTTTATCTTGTTTAGGAGAAACTTATGTTTCAATCATGTCCCCTCACTCCCACGTTGTCTCCAGTGAATGCATGTTTAAGCCTCTAGCTGTTCCTTACAGGATCTGCCTTGCTAGTCCTGGATCATCTTGGTGACCCTATGCTGCACTAGCTCTAGTCGGTCAATGTCCTTCCTCAGGTGAGGCCTCCAGAACTGGGCACAGTACTCCAGATGATGCCTCACTAAGTATATTTGCAGTGGCAGAATAACCTTGCTTCTCCTGAAGTCAAAACCCTTCTGTATACAACTCAACATCCTTGATTCCTTGCTGTATTCTTATTGTGTTGACTTGTTTGCTTGAGGGCATCACTGATTACAACCCCTAGATCCCTCTCCTCTGTTGAAGAGGCTAGCCTAGCTCATCACATCCAGTGTTCTGTGCCTGGACTTTATCTACCCAAGTGCATTACTTTACACTTCTTGGCACTGAACCTCAACTGCCAGACTTTAGACAATTTCTCTAGTTTCTGTATGTCCTTATGTATCTGCCACACCTCTTTCTTGTAATCTACCCTGCAACATTATTTTGATTCATCCCAATAGAGACACAACTCCCCCTGCATACCTTCCTCAATGTTGCTTACTAGCATATTTAAAAGGGCAGGTCCTAGTACCAATCTGTGAGGCACTCTGCTTATGACCTCCCTGTTCCCTGATTTAGCCCCATTCAGCACTACCCTCTATTGTTTCCCCCTTAGCCAATTTCCTACCCACCTAACTAAACACCTCTCCACTCCCAAGTCCTCCAGTTGTTTCAGCAGCCTGCTGTGTACTACCAAATTGAAAGTTTTGCTGAAGTCAAAGCAAACCAAATATACCACCTGTGTCCTGTCAGTTACCGTGGTGAGCCAATCTAAAAACAGTATCAGGTTGATCTGGCAAGTCCTTCCTGACACGAACACATGCTGTTTGTCAATCTGTAATCTGTTGTACTCTATGTAGGCCACCAAACTTTCCTTCACTTTGATCTCCATCAGCTTACCTATAATGGTGGTAAGGTTGACAGGCCTTTAGGTGCCTGGATTCTCCCTGCCCACTTTCTGGAAAGGCACTACATTGGTGGATATCCAACCCACTGGCACCATAATGGACTTCAGTGGGTCATTAAATAGATGTGTTAAGGGTACTACAGATTGTGTATCCAGTATCCTTAGCACCCATGGGTGCAGGCCATCTGGGCCTGGTGAGGACTTCTTATCCTGTCTACTAAAATCTGCACTTTGCCCATTTCCTGAAATTCCCTTGTGGTAGCCTTGATACCACTTTCTGACAGAGGACTACTGTCCTCTATTGTGAGTATTGAGCAGAAACAATTGTTTAGTACATTTGCTTTCTGCTCATCATCTTTCACTGCCCCCTCCTCTGCTAGCCTAACAGACCCTGCTTTTGTTTTCCTTTTTCTTTTATGTACCTAAAAAATTACTTTTTCTCAACTTTATTCCCAAAGCAATCCACAGCTCTGTGTCTACCTTTGCCCTCCAGACCTGCACCCTTAACTTTGAGTTAAGCCTGATACTCCTTGTAAGCTTCTTTCATGTTGTTCCTATTCCACTCAGTGAAGTCCCCTTTTTTCACTCACCCTTCAGGTACTAGATTGGTCTTTTGTGCCTGCTCCTTTTGGTGATCTTCCTTGCACTTCATTCACCTTGTGGAGTGCCCCTTTATACTACTGCATTTTTCTTCCACCCCTTTATCTCTGCCACCTATAAAATACTTGTTCTAGATGTGCTCTCCTGTCAACCCCTTTCTTATTTGATCAATAATAGAATGCTACCATTCCTACAAAAATTAATTCATCATAATCAAAGAAGATTCATAACCACCAGACAAATGCAGGGATTCATAAAGTACAATATATTATAGAATTTTTATAAAAAAAAAGAAATACAGGCAATAATTTTTATTTATTTATTTTATTTATTTATTAAATTTTGGTGACGGGTAGGCCCACTAAGCCCCGAAGGTCCCTTTTTCAGGGGCGACCTAGGATAACAATACAATACGAGATCTGATACAGAGGAGACAACATTTGATTGCATACATTGTGGAAGCATAAGGTAGTTACAGACAGTGGTTTTCAAACATGGTTATCATCATGACACAGTTCTGCCTTGATAGTACTTGGCATAGCAATTTGCATGAGGTAGCATTGGTCCCTAGGTGTCTCTAGGTGTCCTAAGACTACTATGAGGTCCAAGGTTGCCCTACCTTTAGGGGGGGTTTGATATAGAGATGTAAGGGGGGTACCTTAAGAGCCGAGGCACTGGCATGCACTTGTGTCCAGCATGTGAGCCTTGAGCCTAGTGCGGAAATTCATAAGTGAGAAGGCGTCCTGGACCAGGGGAAGGAGCTTGTTCCATAGGCTAGGGGCTTGCCAAGAGAAGGATTTGCCACCAGCATTAGTCCGAACTCTGGGGACTTCAAGCAGAGTTCATTCTGATATCCTTAGATTCCTAGGGTTGTGTTTAATAGCTATGGTTCCTGCTATGCTTGGAGAAACAGGGGGTTTGAGTAGCTTGTAGGCCAGGATGAGCCACCGGAGCTGGGCCAGGGTGTCACAGTGGTGACATCTCGGGTGGTCTTGGGTAGCGAAATGAGCTGTTTTGTTGTATAGGATTTGCATCCTGGATACTTACTGCTTTGCCATGCCCTGTATAATCGGGGGCCCCAAAGGTCAAGGTATGTAGCAGGACACTTGTCACAAAGGAGAGCTTGGCCTCAGGGATGAGCTGGTCCTTGAGGCGCTACAAGGTTCCGAGTTTGTGGTGTAGGGTCCAGGTGACCTGGTCAACATGGTCTTTATAGGTTATTGACTGATCTAGGGTTAGGCCTAAGTATTTTAGGGAGGGGACTACTTTTATGCATTTGCCACAGAGTGTGGTAAGTTGCAGGGATGAGGACCTGTCATTTCCCAAGGATCTTGGTCCAAATCATATTGCCTTGGCTTTGTCTGCATTAAGTACCATTCTGTTCTTGCACAACCATGTCTCTAGGGATGAGAGGTCCTTTTGGAGGAGGGGACCGAGAGCTGCTACATCGCCCAAGGGTCGGTAGATGACAGTGTCATCAGCGTACTTTATAACTGAGCTCTCCCCACAGTAGGTGCTTAGTTGATTTGTAAATAGGGAGAATAGGAGGGGGCTTAGTATTGAGCTTTGAGGTACTCCCTGTTTTAGTGGTAGTGGCCCTGAAATGGCCTCCTTCCAGGTGACCCTCTGTGTCCGGCCTAATAAGTAACTCCCAAACCACTTGAGGGCATGGGGGTCTAGTCTAATGTTGTGCAGCTTCAGTAGCAGCAGGTTATGATCTACAAGGTCAAATGTCCTGGACAAGTTTATGAAGACTGCGCCTACGGGTATCCCTTTGTCCATAGCCCTGAGCACTTCATCAGAGAAGTTAATGAGGGCAGTATCAGTACCATGGTTTGGTCTGAATCCATATTGGGAAGGGGCAAGGAGCTGGTGAGCTTCCAAGTAGTCCCAGAGTTGGTTGTCAATTAGCTTTTCTTGTATTTTGGCTAGTGTGCAGAGAAGAGAGATAGGCCTGTAATTGGTTAGTTTGTCCCTGGGTCCACCTTTGTGGATAGGGACTACATTGGCCTGTTTCCACTGTTCTGCGACTGCTCCTTCCCTTAGTGATCTGTTAAGGAGCTTGGTTAAAGGCCTGAATAAGGAGGTGGCTCCAGGCTTGAGTAGCCGAGGGTTGATCCCATCTGGTCCCCCTGACCCTTTGGGTTTCAGTGCCTTTAGGAGGGTTAGGACCTCAGTGCACTTTACCAGTCTCAGGTGGAAGGAGGGTCATTCGAAGTGTGTCACTTTGGTTGTGATTGGGGCCAAGGTCAGGGGAGATTGGCCGGCCTTGTAGGCCCCCAGATCAGTGAAGTGTTTGTTGAGAGCAGCCAATATTAGAGCAGAGTCACTAGTAAGCTGACCGTTGACCTCCATGATGACCATAATGATTAATTTAATGTAGATGTGACCAAAGCATTTGACATGGTAGAGTGGCATTTCATTTTCTATATATTAAAAAGTTGGGGCTTCGTAATATCATAGTAGATTATGAGACTTGAGCCAAAAAGACCATGCGACTCACAATGAAACTTATTGAAGTGAAAATTTTCTGTCCCTCATATAGCTATCTAAAGTTATCTTGACAGGTTGCTGAACATAACCACAGACTTTGGAAGGTTGTGCCAGTTTGACACTACCCTCTGGCTAAAAAAGTTAGCATGTCTTTCTGTTATGAAAATATCCTTTCAGCTGTAGGTTATGTCTCCTGTTCTCTTTGTTTGCATTTTTCATTTCAAGTCTTACACATTCCCTTAGATCATCATTCTTTGTAGCTTTAAAAGCTAGGCACAAGTCACCCCTTAATCTTCTATATTCCAAAGAATATAGATTCACCTCCCTTAGTCTGGCTTCATAGTCCGTACATGCAATCTTACTTATTTTCTTAGTGGACCTTCTTTGTGCCCCCTCTAGCAATTTGGATATTTCCTTTCTGATAAGGTGCTCAGTACTGCACACAGTACTCCAGGTGGGGTCTGGTCAGAGTGCTGTACAGAGGTACAAGTACTTTTCTATCTCTGCTGCTGATGTTCCTTAATATGCAGCTCATGCCTTGTTACATTTTTTACAGCTTCCATATGCTGTTCCTCTTGTGACAGTCTGCTTGTTGTGATTATACCCAAGTATTTTCATTATTGGTTTCTGTTCATTCATGTCCATTGATGTAGTATTTTGCTCTCAAGTTCTTTTGCCCCATATGCATCACTTTGCACTTTTCTATATTAAAGGAGAGTTGATTAACATGGACCATTCCTCTATTCAATGGCTGTCATCCTGAAAAAGTTTGACTGCTTTATCGCTTTAAGTGATAGCTCCCAGTTTCACATTGTCCACAAATTTAGTATGCCAATAACCTTCTGATGTCTGGAGTGATGAAATGAATATACCAAATAATATAGGTCCCAATATTGATCTCTGGTGCACCCCACTAGTAACCTCAAACAAGGTGCTTCATGGCCAGCAGCATACAGTCTCTGAGTCCTACCATGTAGCCATGAACTTATCCAGTTAACAATGTTGTCCTCAATTTTCATTTCCTGAAATGTCTTTATTAACAGGGCATGTGAAATACTATTGAAGGCTTTAGAGAAGTTTAAGAAGAATATGTCTACTGGTAGGGCCACATCCAATGCATTGCTGACAGGTTCAAAGAAACAGTAGATTTGTTATGCATGGTCTGCTTGACCCGAACCCATGCTGATTTATGTCTTCCAGGCCTTCCCTACATAGGTGCTCTAATATCAGATCTTTTATACACCCATCTAGTACTTTACCCACCATTGATGTGAGAGTGATTGGTCTATAGTTTATAACATCCATTCTGGGACCCTTCTGGATTACATTTGCCTTTTTCCATTCTATTGGTACTTTGCCAATGGTGATGGATTCAGAGATATGTCTGCCTATGGCTTAGCTATGTCATCTGCTAGTTTGTGTAGCAAGCAAGGGTGGAGTTTATCTGGTACCAGGGATTTATTGGCCTTAAGCTACATGATTTTACTTCTGATATTGCCTGCTTCTATTTTAGTTTCCTCTAGAGTTACTGGTCGTTCCATGTTGCTGTCCATATCCCTAAATATTTTTAAAATATGTATTGAATTCCCCTGCCAGTTGCTGGCCATCACTGATTTCTTTGTTACTTGTTTTATGGGTCCTATAATCTGGCTTCCTTTTTTACTCCATTTATGTATTTCTAAATTGCATTTTTGTTCCCTTTTGCCTCAGTTGCAATTTTGAACTCATAATTCGTTTTTGCTATTCTGATGGTTTTCTTACAGGTTCTTGCTAATGTCTTATAGGTTTCCAATGCTTCTGAAGTAGGGTTTTTCTTATAGGCAGCTGATGTTTTCTTTTTAAGTTTAATTTGTGTGCATAAATGTTTATTAAACCAAACTGGGATGTTGCCTTTATTGTTGTATTTACTAATCATTGGAATAAATGTCTCTATGCAGTATTTTAGTTTATCATAGATCAGTTTGGATTCAGCCTCTGGAGTCTGACCC
Organism: Neoceratodus forsteri; assembly: GCA_016271365.2. Taxonomy (NCBI): domain Eukaryota; kingdom Metazoa; phylum Chordata; order Ceratodontiformes; family Ceratodontidae; genus Neoceratodus; species Neoceratodus forsteri. The sequence goes on from CM028130.1 coordinate 1,292,831,493, forward strand.
ATGAAGTCCTTTTTCCAGTCCTAGGACTGGATATAGTTTTTGATCTGTGGGATGTCTGCCCTAGAGTAGCATTTCACTTTAGTATGGCCATTTAAGTGTTTTCAGCTAGTTATCACCTCAAACTGTACCATTTTGTAGTCACTATCACAGAGGGATTCTCTTACCATACATTCACCTCTATCATCAGCCAAATTTGTTAGTAAAAGGTCTAGTATGTTATCACCTCATGTGCCTTCTTGTACATGTTGCTCTAAATCCTGATAAATGTCAAACTCCAGGAATCTAACTTCTAGTGGACTTCTAGCAGTCATTTCTGCTCAGTTGATATTCAGGAAGTTGAAATCCCCTGTAAGTACAACCCGTGTTCCTGCTTCTAGCTTAGTAAGATTATCCAATAAAATATTGCCTCCCTCATTTAATAGGTTTGGTGCTCTATAACACACTCATAACAATGGTTTTCTATTGTTTTTTGGGTAATTTGACCTCACAAAATTTCTGATTTGTCATTATCCATAGTAGTGTTCTTAACCTCAAGTGACTCAATACTGTTATGGACATATAATGCCACACCTCCTTCTCCTTTAGTCGCAACGGCTAACATGGTTCACTTTATAACCAGATATTTCTTTACCCCAAGAATCATCCCTCCACCAGGTTTCTGTGATTGCACAAACATGTATCTCCTCAGTGTGGAGTAACAATTCTAATTCCTCCTTTTTATTGCAAAGACTTCTTTCATTTACTAGTAGAAATGTTATTTTGGACTTGTATTTACCTACTGCAACCCCCTCCTTCATATTCAGTTTAAATCTTTGTCAAGGAGTGCCCCACACAGTAGTGTACTAAGTACTTTTTGCTCAGCCTTGTTTAAATGAAGCTTGTCTTTGTTATATAGATTCTTTTTCCCCATGAAGTGTTCCCAAGTGTCGATAAACTTGATCCCCAATTTTACAACCATTTCCAATACTTATTTTAACCCTTTGGATAGTTTTATTTTTCTCAGAATGACAATTATTTAGTGGTAATATACCTGATATAAACATTTTGGTTCCTGCCATCTTTGTGTCTCTACCCAACTTGAGTATGTCATTGGCCGGGTCTTTCTTGTGCTCCTTCCCTATGTCATTCACACCCATATGAATGGCAATTGTTGGTACTTTAGCTCCAGGTTTAATCACTCTAGGTATACAGTTTTTCAAAACTTTACTCGAGCCCCCGGTAGGCATGTAGCTATCTGGTGCAGTTTATCGTTATCACAGATCAGAGTGTCACAACCCCTTAGCAGTGAATCTCCTATCACTAAGATTTCCTCCCTTGAGTTTGTGCTGGGAGGATCATTGTTTTGGTTACATTCTTCCCCTCCTATGTTGGGCTGTGTACTCCCTCCACTAAGTCAGCTGTGTATGTTTGGGTACAAAAAGTTCACAGCTTTTGTGTGCATATTTCCTTTTTTTGTGCTGTGTTTTGGTACTTGGGACCAGCTATCATCATTTTCTTGCTACCCTGCTGTTACATGTATTTCCCCACTATCATTTCTTACTGTTTTCCTTATATCAGTTTGGGCATGACTAGAGGGAACTGGGCATACTGTGTTAGAGGCAAACATGTTTACCTTTACCCATATTTTGCGTAATCTTACAGATTTTTTCCATAAGCAGTCATTTTCTTTACATTTTGAACATATAGAGTCTATATTATTTGTTTCCAATATTGCCTTTGCATACATCTGACAATCTCAACATCTAATTATCAGACCTGGCCCACATAGAATCTCCAGTAAGTCCTCCATAGGGTATTTTATCCTAATTACCCTGTATCTTATTTGTTTTCTGCTGCTTAGTGGGTCCTTTAGCTGCTATGTCTGCTCGCTTTACCCACAGTCCCCAGTGGACACAGCAGACACGTGCAGAACTCCTGTGTCTCTGCTCTCAGCTGTGCATGCTTGCCCCGCTGAAGCTTACCTTGCTTGCGTGGGGCGCTTCTTTAAGTGTTGGAGAACTGGAAGTGCTGTGCTATCGCACTTCCAGTTTTATGTTTGTGCAAATCCACAATTTAAAAACAAATATTAATAAAAATACTCCACCATGCAGGTGGGTTTGAGCTCTGTGCCTCTTCAGAGGTATTGCAACCCAAGGAGCTAAATCACAGGTGCTTAATTTCTCTACCATCCTCTGTGGGGATTCACCAACCCTCCACAGTTCCACAAGTCTCTGTATCATCTAGGAGTTTCTAGAGGGTAAACAACAAAGCTCTATGGTCTCCTGAGTGTTGCTGGGCAATGACCTTACAACAAATCCTCTCCCCAGAGAAATGCTGTTCATAACCAAATGCAGCTTAATACAGTTTAAAATATTTCAAACACAGACATGTATCCTTGAGCCTACTCTCGCAGAGTGCTTATGTCCAATTTCCAATCTAGCTTTCTAAGTGTTCTGGTAGAGTAGATTAAATCCCTGTATGACTCCCTTAGGTCAAGTATAAAAATAAACAGTAAATTTACAGAGAAATTTGTTTTGTCCAGTGGAGTCAGGCAGGGCTGTCCTCTCTCACCAACACTGCTTATCATTTCACTGGAAACTTTAGTGATATAGATAAGAGTGAATCCAGAGGTGAAGAGAATTGGGATTGGCACAGAAATTCTTGCACTACAGGCATATGGAGACAAGGTGTTGCTTATGATAGAAGAACTATTTAATAGTTTAGAAAACAAAAATAAGTAATTGCACACTTTTCCAGAGTATCTGGATACTCAATCAATGAAAGCAAATCAGATATTTTTCCCTTTAATATTGATTTATTAGAGAATATCTTAGCAGTATTTAATGTTACTGTAAAAAGGATGTAAATGTTATACTTAGGAATAAAATTAACCAATAACAGAGAGAATTTGTATAAATATAATCATCGATTACTGTGGGAAGAAACAAAACTAAAGGTTCAGGGCAGGCAAAATCTCCCCTGTCTTTAAGGGGGCAATAGAAGTATTAAAAATGGTAGTAATTATGTATATTGTATATATTCTGCAAGTTATTCTACCAGATGTTCAGACAGCTGGTCTCAGAAAATAATAAAAGTCTTTAGGGACTCTGTATGGAACCTCAAAAAAGCTAGGATATAAACTGGCCCAGTGGCATGGAGGGCTGAGGCATCAATGCCTTACCTCCTGCCATGCTGGTGATCCATTTTCGTGGTGCAATTGGGTCACCTGGGGTTGTCCAGGGAGATGGAGCCTGGAGTATCTGGAGGACAGCTCTCCTTTCTGGGGAGGGTGGCTTGGCAGTTCCACGGAATGACTTCCCCCAGGTGGAGGCCTGAGGGCAGAACAGCTCAGTGGATGCCAATGAAGGGAGGATGCTGCAGGACTCCACAGTGTGCGAACACCTCCACATACTGTATGTGCACTGATGTGTCATGCCCCAGCAACAGGGAGGGTTCAGGGTAAAATCAGTAGAAAAAAAACCTCTGCAGTGAGATGAAGATTGACCCCCACAGGCTCCACACTGGTGGCCAGGCAAAGCCACAGTCCTGAAGCAGAAGACACCGGTGAAGGTAAGTCCTGAAGGAGTTGGGTGACAGGGCTGGGGGGTTGATTAGATGGGGGTCACTAGGGAGTGCAGGAGGATAAAATATCAATAAAAAAAAAGAAAGCTTGAATATCTTGGCAGAAGTTATGTCTTCCTAGGGACAGGAGGTTTTGCCTGCCCTGACCCTTAAACTTATTACATGGTCTATATGACCAAATATGCAATCTCAGCGTATAATAAAAAAGACAAATATGTTTTTGAGGATGCACTCCTCAATCTACATAATGACACAAAGCTGATAATAGCTAATATTTGGTTCACTACATCACATTACAAACATACTGTAGAAACATAGATGATGATGGCAGAAAAAGACCAGTGGTCCATCCAGTCTGCCTGAGTTCCCTATTTAGCCCTGGCACTTACTGTCCCTCTATGGTCCTAGCCCTCCTCAGCCATCCTCTCATTCTCCTTCCAGAGTCAAATACAAAAAAGATACAAGCACTCACCACATGAATAAACTCACATAGGCAGAGCTCCAAAAACAAAGTGCAGTTTAATATGGGTCAAACAGCCAAGAAGTTACAAACACAATTCCACAGTTCCCCAGCTCAGCTGCTTCTTTGCTGCCTGTTGCACTGGATTTTGTGGCATGTTTCAACTCCTTCCAGTGCCTGCTGCCCTGAGTCCCAACTGTACCTTTCATTTTGTCCCACCTGTGCCTGAAACCATAAACAGTTTTAGCACCACCACTTCAGTTGGATGAGTGTTCCACTGCTCCACCACCCTTTCTGTAAAATAATACTTCCTCCTGTTTCTCCTAAACCTCCCTCCTTTCAGTTTCCACTCATGTACATTTGACAATGAACTAGTATTCAAACTAAATAATTCCTCACAGTATACCTTGTTAATTCCCATCAGGAACTTGAAGGTCTCTATCATATCTCTCCCCAACCCCTTTTGGTCTCCAGCAAGTACATGTTCACTGCCTTGGGACGTTCCTCATAGGATCTGCCCTGTTGGCCCCAAATCATTTTTGTTACCCTGCACTGCACTCTCTCTCCAGCCTATCCCTATCCTTTCTGAAGTGAGGGCTCCAGAACTGGCCACAGTACTCCAGGTGTGGTCTCACCAATAATCTATATAGAGGAAGTATTAGTATTACCTCTTCCCTTCTGATACCAGTACCCCTCCCAATACATCCCAGCATCCTTCTCCTAATAACTAAAATCCTAATGCACATGATACTACAAAGGTGCTAAAAGTAGTATAAGGAATATAGTAGTAAAAGAAGTAAAAAGTAATAAAGTAGAAAAGAAATATAGTGCACAACATAAGCAATACTGTGCGATTATATTTAAACAAGGCAAAAATAGAAACTAAGATATTTCTATTAAATAGATTATGGAATAACCTTAACATCAAGATCAACTGAAAGTAAATTAACTTTAAAGCATGGAAAAAACAAGGAATTTTTAGGTGGACATCCATTGCAGAAAACTTTTTTTAGAGTGAGACATGTGGATACTGCTATGACATTCTGCATACAGAGTTCTACAGATATCTTCAAATACATAGTATTTTTGTAAGGGACTACACCAGATGAAAAAGAGCACCAAATAAGAATTCTTCATATACATCTAAAAAAGAAATATGCAAGTTTACAAGAAAGAGTTCAAAGGCTTATTTGCTTGTCTACTATTACAATTGCAAGATAAAAGTAGAAAGTTATTCAGAGAGGTGAAGGATAAATGGTTAAAAGAAATAACAGTAATTTAATGCAAATACAGTGGAATATTTTGTAATAAACAATAGATATGTATTCTGCCTCTAGAGACAGATCTATCCAGTATAAAATTATTAACAGGGCAGCAGCTCCATTACATGTTCGTAGTTATATGTGGTTGTTATATAAGTCATTCCATTATTATATACAGTATATTCATGTATCCAGTGTATACTTCTGCTCTTATCTAATATATAGGCAAAATAAATAAATAATACCTTTGTTTTCTTTGGACATGGTTTTAACCAAGTAGTCACTAAGATTGTTATTTTTCCTGTATATAATCATGATATAGCACCAATGAGGGAAGCAACCTGTAGGATATCTCGTAAGATGCTCCATCCATTTCTTAGTATCAGCTTAACTCACACAGCTTTATAATTAAGACCCATTACAACTGTAACTGTGTGTGTGTGTGTGTGTGTGTGTGTGACTCCCCCCCATCTTTAGGCATCAATAAAGTGCTTGTTTCCACTGTTGATTTTTATTAGCCTTATAACTACTTTTGAATAATATTTCCTATCCCAGAACCTGTCCAAAAGCTTCTGCTCAAATGCTTCTTGAGAAGTGCAGCTACACTTGATCCTTAAAGCACAGCTGATGCCTTCAGAAGAACTTTAACAAAACATAATATTTAGACACAGTTCTGCTTGTATTTCACATTAGTTCTGTATTCCTACTCCCTATTATTTATTACTGGTGTAATTTGCATGAAAGCAGGATAGTTACTCCTGAAGAGTTTATCTATTCCTGTTGCTTTCTTTCTACCTGAGGTCATAATGCTCTGCTTTTGACATCACAGTTACACCCATGGCAACAGATTGTGAGGTCACAACACAGGATTATGACTTGAAGTACAGCATAAGCTCCAGATGCAGTTGAACGCTAAGGGATAAAGATCGTGTATTCATGCAAAATTCCTCAGAAATAAATAATATGGAGGAGAAATCTATAGAATATATATATATATGTATATATATATATATATATATATATTAGAAAATTATTAACGAGTTGTTGTTCCATCAGTGTTGAACACTGTTAGGCTGAAACTCCCCTTGATCTCTCGTTCATTAACCGTGCATTGGAGTGTGCATTAAGTTTCAGCCCCAACTCTCCCATCACATGTGTAAAGCAAGCAGAGTAGGAGAATGGGGTGAGAGTTAGGACTGATGACCCCAATGCACACCCAATGCCGGTTTGGGGTGGGCAGGGGTCCAAAGGGTTTTCAACCCCAACAGCGAATTTCTCACTTTTGTCACTGTGGAACAACCCTAACTAATGCATTAAATGGAGTTTTTGCCTCTAATTTCCTTCTTTTGAGAATGATACAGAAATAGTGAATGTAATGCAGCGGCCGGAGCGCGGGGCCCCCACCACATGATGTCTTGTGGCATAGTAACAGGAACAGCAACGCAAACAGAAGTGCTAACAGTGGCACACATGGTAACACAAGTGTGAATGAGAACAGTAAGTGTAATGCACATGGTGGCGTAGACAGGAACAGTCTGCCACGTGATGTGTTGTCACATAGTAACATGGTGCCTGCAAACGGAAATGTCAAATGGCATGGTGACGCAAAGTGAAACAGAAAGAGAAACAGTACTGTAGACACAAATGGCAAGAAATAACAGAAACGCAAGCACAAATGAAAATGCAAAGGATAACGCACATGGTGGCGCAGACGTCAACGGTAAGTGAAATGGGTACGGAACCGCAAGTGAAAAGGGCAACAGTAACATTAATGTAAGAAGACAGGCTGGTTTTCCCAAAACCTGCATAGAGAAAGACAGTGAGTACAAATAATGTATGCATAATAATGAGTATTGGAGCAGAAAATGAGAACTTAGAATACTAAATACGTTATATCTCAGGAACCGTACGACGTAGAAAAAAAATTTAAAAGTCGTATGATTTACAACTGTCCTGGCTAATTTTGTACTTAGCTCCCATTAGGGGGCTAAGTATTTTTCCGACAAAAAGTCCATATTTCGCACTGTTTCCGAGATACGGGCCCTGAAAGGCACGGCATACGCCGTAATGTTATCCTATGGGAAAAAAGAGAAGTTCTGAGTGCCATAACTTTGCCTCCCTGAAATATTTTTTCACCAAACCACTAAAAAGGCACATCTGTGGGCTGTTGGCTGTCTTCCTTCCAAATTTCAGGAAAAAAGACCAAACCGTTATTTTGCAGCAGGGATCCAAAGGATTTCTGTAATGTGTCGGGCGCCGTAATGTTATCCTATGGGAAAAACCGTCAACTTTGGAGTGCTGTAACTTTGCCGCCATGTAATATTTTTTCAATACAACACTGAAAGGCGTATCTGTGAGATGTCGGCTCTGTTCCCTCCAAATTTAAAGCCCAAAACTCCCAACGGTTCTTTTGCAACGCAGTGCCAAAGAATCGCTGTCACTTTCCCACAGATGGAAAACTACTGTCGCAATTTGTGAAAGCTTTCACAAAAAAGTTCTACACTTTCATGAGCATGAAAGTAATTTGCGAAAGTACTTTTTCCAGAAATTTGAAAAACATATTTCTGGGGTGTTTTACCACAAAATAAAGACATGGCAAGCATCCTCAGGGTCCGACTAAGTGAATACAAAAACAATTAGGTTGCTAGAGGGTCCTAAATTTAAATGCCAACCATTATTCTGATCACAAACTGAAAAAAAATGGCCGATTTGTGAAAGTAACAGGCCCATTTGTGAAAGTAAAAATGCATTTGCAACACTGTCGAACTTTTTGTTAACTTTTCCCATTGACTTATAATGGGAAACTGTTTTTTGAATAACTTTTGAACCGTTTAATATTTTTTCATGAAATCTTCAAAAGGCACATCAGGAACCCCAGCCACATGTTCCCTGAAGATTTCGGGCCGGTCGCACAAACCGTACGACCTGTAGGCATGACCGTAGAATTCCATAAAAAGTGTAAACGCGCGCACAGATCATGCTTAATAACTCCGCAGCCGTATATCTGACCAGTATGAAACTTGGCAGATCCCAAGGCCTATCATTCTTGATTGTGTATTCCAAATTTCAGCCAAATCCATGAAACAGTTGCAAAGTTATTAAGGTGCAAAGTTTTGGGGTTTAACATAGAAATGGCTCCTCAACCCTAACTATGGTAGCACTACCGTGCTACCATAATATATATGGAACGCAAGCTGAATTGTAACTAAATATCATGTTTTTTAAAGATTTCTTTGACTCATCAGCAGCTCTTTAAAAATTAGTCATAAGAGTTGCTGCCAACTAGGCTTCTAGGCTGTGGACTATCTGCCCTCAATAAACTGTCCCTGACAGTGGGTTTACAATAGGTTGAACAGACTGAGATGCCTTCATCATTTATATTTGGTTTAATGTCAAGGAACTCCATGATACTTTTATGCAACTTGTAGCTGAAACTCAACTTCAATTCATTCTGACCCAACCATTCCATAAAATGAAGAACATGGTTTGTAAGCCCCAATCCCAGACACAAATTAGATCATCAATATGTCAATACCAATGAAGCATGTGTCTAACATGGGTGTCATTTTCAGAAAAAAATTAAGTAATTTTTCCACCACCCAAGAAAAATGTTAGCTTAATAAGGCATAAGGGAGTCTCCATTGCACAGAAACAGGTATCAATGGCAGAAAAAAGTCTCAATGATCTTTCAAGTCTTCCCAGTACCTGCCTGTATCCTCTCCCAGCCTAATGCTGGACTGGTGCTAGTCTATCAATGGCCCTGGCTGTATTTTGATACCCCCTCGCTAGTCCATTCATCCCTCACCCTTGATTGCCCATTCTTCCTCTTGTGGTTTGGACTATTCCACTGTGCCTATGCCAACTGTGTTTGAAGCCAAAGATAGACTCTGTGTTGATCATTTCCCTGGCAATGCATTCTACTTCTCCACAATCCTTTTTGTTAACAAGAACTTATTTACATCCCTCTTAAAGTTTCCTCCCATCAGTTTCCGTTCATGTCCTCTTGTTACCTTGTCCTCACTTTTTGTGAACAGGGCACTGCTTTCCACTTTATTAATATCTCTAATGTACTTACAGGCCCTGTCATGTCCCCCATCTCTCTCCTGGCTTCCAGTGTGTACATACTGAGACTTTCCAGTATCTCCTCATATGTCTCCCCCTGCTGTCTCTAAATCATCTCTGTGGCCCTCCTCTGCACAGCTTCCAAGAGAAACCTGCCCTTTACCAGATGCTGGTGGCCCCAGAACTGTACCCAGTATTCCAGGTGAGGTCTGACCAAGAGAGTGTGTACCTCCCTTCTGCTAACAAACCCATTTCTTGTGAATTTCCAGCATGATACTAAATCACACTGAGTTATGGTTGCTGGCCCCAAGGGGCTTCTCCACTCTGACCTCTCCTATGCTGTCCCAATGGGAGAGGACTAAATCCAGTATAGTCCCTTCCTTAGTAGGCTTACTAACCCACTGGGTTTATATGCACTCCTGCATTGCCTCTATCAGTGCCTGGCTCCTAGAACATTTAGCCAATGAGATTTCCCAGTCTGTATCTAGTAAGTTGAAGTCTCCCATTAATACAGCCTCCCCCTTTGCATCTGCCCTCTTCATGTCCTCTCCAGCACTCTGTTCATAGCTTTTGTTTGGTCTGGGGACCTGTAAACTACTCCCACCCTAATGACCCTTTCCTTATCTGTTGCTAACTGCACCCATACTGATTCCACCCCGTTATTCCCCTTTATGGTGCAGTCTACTATGTAATGTACTGTATGCTGTCTTTTATGTGGAGTCACCGCTCTCCTCTGCTTTGCATCCTGTCTTTCCTAAACATAGAGTACCCAGTAATAGTTAGATCCCAATCATGGTATTGTGTTACCCATGTTTCTGTTACTGCCAACAGATCACATTTTGCCTCTGCTACTACTTTCAGTAGATCTCCATTTTATTTTCCAGCTCCTTGAATTCATACAGCCAGCCATCCAATTTTTTAGTGAACTTGTCCACCCTGTCTCTGCTTTCCTGCTATTCAGCAGCTTGTCTCTTGTTTGACTCCCTCCTCCACCCTGCATTTTACCTTGATCCCTCTATTCTTGACCCCTTTTCTAGTCCCCTAATCCTTCCTGTCCTCTGGGTCCCTTTTCTTTGTGCTCCTTACTCCCATGCATCCAGTACCTGCCCTATCCCTTTGCTGTTAATTTCATATTGCCCTGCCCCCATTCATTTATGATGTGGTGAAGGAGAACCCTTGAGGCTTCCCATGTGTGTGCTGGTATTATGTAATCTGCAAAGACCCCCCCCTTTCCTAGTTTAAATGCTTGCTAATTCCCACATCAAATGTCTTCCCTATTGCACTGGTGCCACCCCTGTAAAAGTGTAGGGCATCCCTGGAAAACAACCAGTGCTCCTCTGAAAATGCAGTTCCCCTTAGTTGCAGATAGAACTGTTCATCAAATGCAAAGTGGTTGCAGTGTACACCAGCTGCCTGAGAGTATTACCCATAACTGACACTGTAGTTCAGTAAGGGGGGTTGTCTGCACTATTTAGATGACATCCTTCAAATGAAACATTAAATCAAGGTCCTTTCTGCCCATCAGTGTTTACTGTCCATGTACAAGTTAAAAATCCCATGGCACTTATCTAGATGAGTAGGGGATTTATTTTTTTATTAAAACAAATTAAATGCAAAAGATACAGAAAAAAATTATACAAACCATCAGTAGAAGTAACCAGAAGGGGAAGGGATCAGATCAGTTCCAGTACAGTAGCTTCTTCTTGCTGCTTTTACATTGTTTCTTGTGGATTTTACTTGGTAGAAGGTTATTTCTTTTCTTTCTTACTACTTCTAAGGGGCTAGCAGGGTATTGTTTTGGGGCTGTTGGAATTTGAAACCTATTTTGGTGGCTATAAGTGGGCTCATTTGTTTGATGTCTCACTGTGTAGCAGGCTGCATTTGTGGCGGCCTATTCCTTCTGATTTAAAACCTATTTGGTGTGATTTTATTGGGGCTGTTTCTTTGAATTGGAAACCTATATCTTCTAATTTTAAGCCTATTTTGATGTGTTGTTGGTGAGGCTGTTTGAATTGGAGACCTATTTCTTTTGGTAGGAAACCTATTTTTTGTGCTTTGAGTGGAACTGTGGTTGCTTTTAGCTGGCTTCACTAGCTGCAAAGTTTAGTGCATAGTGGGGGAAGGGTGCTAATGGTCTGACCAGGGGCATCAGCTACCTGATTATTTCTGGAAAGCACGGGCTGGTCCCATCCCCTTCCCCTCACCCCACCTGCCCCAGGTCCATGATTTCCTTTATACCAGGGGTTCTGACATCACTTCCCCAAATGGGCAAAGGACATGCACCTCTCATAGCAAAAGCAGACATTTAGGAATGAATAGCAGCGAGTAAAGAGGTGACTGCTATCTCAGTGGAAGAGAAGTAACTGCAAATCAAGGAGCTTTCATTGTTATTTCTTTGCATTGCTATTTGCATTGTGGAAAGGAGGAGGAAGAGGAGTTTGAAAAAGGTTGTGCAATAGTTACTTAAAGTCTCTTTTTGGGTGTGGACAGGAAGGATAGGAATGTAAAAAGCAGTTGCTCAATCTATCTAGATGTGTACAACAAAGGGGGTAAGGTTAATTAAGAAAAGGAGAAGAATGTTTTGCACTGATAGAGATGGGAGAGGGGAGACTTGGGGGAGTGTTTGGTATCCTTCATCTGGAAGGGTGGGAGGTCGCTGGTGGGCAACGAGAGCAATGGGTAGGGTGGTAGGTTGCAATAACTGTGGGGCACCAATCTTTCTCAAAATTACCTGGAGGTGGGGGGATGTTTAGTGTGCAGCCACATAGAGAAACTTAGAAAGGAGATTGAGGGTCTGCAGGAGGAACTAAGACATTTAAGGCAGACTGGAGGCAGGTTTAGCCCAATACCAGAGGGATGGAGGAGGCAAGATGAGTGAGGGCAATTTGAGCCAACAGTGGTGAGGAGAGGGTCAGAAGAAGGAAAGCAGAGACAAAATGGCCTAGGCCAGGAAGAACAATTGCTGGGGAAACCAGGTCAGAACACAAAAGACAAGTGGAAGGAGGAGACAGGGACTTGTGAGGTGAGGAGAAGAAGCGGCAATAGTCATGGAGTGGAAAGGAGGTTACTATGAAGAGAGGAAGCGGGCATTTGTGAAGGGTCTTCAGAAAATAGTTTTGTACTGCTAGAGGGGAAGAAGTAGGTTGGAGGTGATGCAGTTGGAGGAGTGATTGATAAATGCCTGGACCAAATTGGAGCAGGGGAAAGTTCTGCTGGGAGAATTGCAACAGGGGCAAAAGGGGGAAATAATGTGCAGGAGGAGGAAGAAGAGGAGCCGGGAATGAGAAATGGAGATGAATGGAAGCAAGGAGGGAGTAAGATGGGTGGAATCTTAGTGCTGGGGGACTCAATACTAAGAGGAGTCAGGTGGGGTTGCAAGAGGGAGAGGCATAGTCGCATTTGGATGGAGGCCATGCCAGGAATGACAGCATAAAGGGTGGGGCAATCTGTTCTGAAATATGCTAGAACGGGTAGGGACAAGACTCATTTAATTATGCATCTTGGGATGAACAACCTGGCTGACAAAATAGTAGATATAGTCTAGAGGAGGTTTGAGGAACTAGAACAATTATGTGAGGGGGCAGGAAGATCAGTAACTTTTTCAAAGATACTTCCAGTGCTCAAGGCAAGCACAACAAGAAAGCTGAGAATAGAGGGATTTAATGGATTGCTAACAACCTGGTGTCATGCTAAAGGGTATGGGCTGTTGGGAGGGGGTTGGGGAGGGACCTGGGAGGACAGTAGTCTCTATGCCAAGGACAGACTGCACTTCTGTGAGGAGGGAAAGAAAGTACTGAAACAGAGGATGGAAGAATACATAGAGGAAATTGGGAATTTAAGCTTGGAGCGGGGGATGGCAAGTGGGCAAGAGACATGCAGAGACCACAGGTTGGGAGATCATATGAGCTTACCCCCATAACAGTGACAAAGGACAAATGTCAAGTACTGTTGGTGATGCTAATAAAGGAAGGCAGGATGGGAGGGGCGGGAAAGGGTGGAAGGTGGTTACCCTTAATGCTAGAAGCCTTGGGAGGAAAACTGCAGAGTTACAGGTGCTCATGGCAGATGGAGAGGTGAACATTGGAGCCATTGCAGAAACATGGGCCACCCAATACATTGACTGGGACCTGTCCATACCAGGTTACAGGTTATTTCATAGGGACAGGGTGATTGAGAAAGGAGGGGTTGGCACTATATGTGAAGGAAGGAAGGGCTGAAGTGTGTAAGAGGGGAAGGGGAGGAGGGTAGAACGGAGTCACTTTGGATACAAATCCAAGATTCCAAGAATAGGATTCTCAGAATGGGAGTGGTGTACAGGCTGCCCTCTCAGATGGAGGAGTTAGATATGGAACTAGCAGGACAGATCAGGAGGACCTGCAAGAAAGGTAGTGTGGTGATTTTTGGGGACTTCAACATGCCAGGAGTGGACTGGAGTACCCCAACAACCAGGAACAGAAGGGAGCAGGTACTGCTGGATGCCTTCCAGGACAGCTTCCTGCTGCAAATTGCCAGTGAACCAAAAAGGTTAGGCAATACTCTTGACCTTGTGCTGGCAAATGGGGACTTTGTGAGAGAACTTACAGTGGAGGAACTGCTGTCAGGGAGTGACCACCACTCAGTATGGCTCACAATGGATATGGGCAAGGAAGGAGTGGAATCTGGCACAAGAGTGCTGGATTTCAGGAGGGTCAACTTTGGGAGGATGGAGGAAGTGGTAAAAGGACACCTGGCCAGAATTCAATCTAGTATGGACACTAACCAGAGGTGGGAGCTCATAAAGCTGGGGATAGTGGAGGCAACCAAAACCTGCTGCAAGGCCCAGAGCAAGAAGGCTAGGGCTAAGAAACAGAGCTGGTTGAGCAAGAAGGTCATGGAAAAGGTAAGGAGGAAAAGAGCTGCCTTTAGGAGGTACAAGAAAACAGGGAAGGGGAGGACAGGGAGGAGTACCTGATGGAATTAAAGGAGGTGACACGGGCAGTAAGGGGAGCCAAGGCATCTACGGAGCTCAGGCTGACACTTGGCATTGAGAAGGAGGAGAAGAACTTCTTTAGGTACATCAGGGAGAAAAGGAGCTGAAAAGACCACATAGTAAGGACTAGGAAGGGGGGGCTGGGTGGAAGCAGGGTGCGATAAGACAGAAGCACTAAATGATTACTTCTGCTTGGTATTTACTAAGGAGAAGAGGGGGTTGATACCCAAGGGGGGAGGACAGCAGGAATGGGGGGAAGGGTGACAGATGAAGAAATCATGGAGGGCAGAGTTCGTGAGGGTTTGAAGGCACTGAGCGTGGACAAGGCTCCAGGCCCAGATGGCATCCACTCCAGGGTACTGAAGGAGCTGGCAGAGGTCCTCACAGGACCTTTGGCAGACTTGTTTAATGCCGGACTACACTCAGGGTGTGTACCTCAGGACTGGAGGAGGCTCATGTGGTGCCCCTCCACAAGAGTGGCCCCAAGGATAAACCAGGGAACTTCAGATCGGTGAGCCTCATACCCATCATGGGTAAGCTGATGGAGACTGTCCTGAAGGAGAGGCTGGTGGCCCTTCTAGAGGACAAAGGACTACAGGACAGCAGACAGCATGGCTTCATACATGGCAGAGCCTGCCAAACCAACCTGGTGGAGTTTTATGACTGGATAACTAGGCAACTGGACAGGGGCCATGCAGTGGATGTCCTGTATCTGGACTTCAGTAAGACATTTGACTCGGTACTGCATGGGAGACTGGGAAGTAAGTTAGAAGGCACAGGCATGGGTGCAAAGTGGTGAGATGGGTAGGGAACTGGCTTTAGGGAAGGCAATAGAGGGTGGTGGGTGGGGAGCTCTTACACCCAAGGGTAGCGATGAGCAGTGTTCCACAGGGCTCGGTGTTGGGACCAGTGTTTGGGATATTCATTGCAGACATATCATTGGACATCAAGAGCAAGATCAGTCTGTTTGCTGATGGATGGTGGTGGATGACCTAGGGAGATGGCAGGGGTTGCAGGATGATCTGGCAAAGCTTGAAACCTGGTCAGACATCTGGCAACTGGGGTTTAATGCCAAAAAGTACAAGGTGCTGCATTTTGGGATGAAGCTGGGAGGAGTGCAGCTAACCCAGACAGAGAAGGAGAAGAATCTGGGGTTGCTCACTACAGGGTCAATGAACAACTCAGCACAATGTAGTAAGGCAGCTGCAAAGGCCAACAAAATGCTGGGTTGGATTGCAAGTGGTATATCCTCGAGGAGGGAGGAGGTGATTCTGCCACTGTATAGGTCATTAGATCGCACCTGGAATACTGTGTGCAGTACTGGCACCCCCGTATCTGAAGAGGGACATTAAGTTACTGGAGGGAGTACAGCACAGGGTGACAAAGATGATCAAGGGGCTGGGGGACTTATCATATGAGAGGAGGCTGAGGGAGTTGAACATGTACTCGCTGGAGGAGAGGAAGGAGAGCGGGAACATGACTGAAACCTTTAAGTACATGAAAGGAATAAACAAGACAGGTACAGAGGGGCTGTTCAAAGTAAGGGAGGGGAGGGACACCAGGGGCCATGATATGAGACTGGAGGGAGGAAGGTTCAGGAGGGAGATGAGGAGGCACTTTTTTACAGAGAGGGTGGTAGCTGGGTGGAATGCATTACCTGCAGAAGTGGTATCCAGAAGAAAAGTGGTATTTGCTTCAAATGGGGATGGGACAGGACAAGGGGGAGGGTCAATGGAGGGGAATGGTGGAAGGGAGGGACAGCTGCAGACTAAGGGATGCTAGCTGCACATTTAAGCAGACTTGATAGACCGCAAGGCCTTATATGCTGGCAAATTTCATATGTTTGTATGTTTGTAGACATAAAATAAAGAAAAATCATTATAGTATATCAGCATCAATCACCACCATTCAAAAGAAAAGAAATTAAAAATAAAAGTACAAAGACTAGGAAACAGAAATAAACTAAATTGCAAATGAAAAGAAAAATAGGGACAGAATTACTTAGTTAACTTTTAATACGTGTTGTTTGTAGGCAATACTGCTTCAGCATGTTCAAAAGGAATCTCTAAGTAAATAATTGTACTGAGATAAGAAACAATGCTGTGTAGTTTTGCCAAGTATATTTAGTGGTACTTCTTGTGTCAAAATTTTCTGCTGTAATATTGATTAACATTTAACTTGCCAAACTTGATATTTGACTATTTATTTAGCGGTACTTCTTGTGTCAAGATTTTTCTGCTGTAGTACCAGTTGGCGTTTAGCTTGTCAAACAATATTTGATGCATGCAGAAACCACTCTTACAGTAGCTGGATGATACTAATTCCATTCTGGGGGAACAGTTCCTAAAACCAACATGGAATAAGAGATGGAAACAAATATGGTTCTACCCTAGTTCTAGCCATCAAATCTCAGAAGGCTTTAGCAATAAGACAATCCAGGAACAAGTCTGATAGCATTTCCACCTGCTGGAATTGAGCATCTCTGGGACAATACCTTTTTTCTAGGACCATCTGTGGTTCCCATGAACAACAACATGGCCATGGCAAGTAAGCCAGACAATATTCCACATCTGTTTGGGAATCCTAGAAACTGTTACATGTATACTTACCTCTGGCATGGACCATCTGGACATAATGGAACCTGAGGTCCAAAAAATGTTACTGTCTGTATTAGTCTCAGTTAAAGCCCTTTTATACAGTCTGAAAGAAGCATATGAGTGTTAAGTTTTCACTTTTGTAATTTCCAAATTGAACCTTTGATATAGTCTGGTGCACTGGCAAACTGATTAGACTGTAGAACCAACTTATCAGATTGTAACAAGGTAGTAAGTGACAGGGCGATCTTTCAAGGAAGCCATGGGAGCCATAATTTCTCAGAAGCATATAACACAGGTGTAATTTGCATGCAAAAATATACTATAAAAAGGCCAAAGGACTAACCATATTCAGACCCGCTTGTTTAATGAGTAAATACATTATATCTCATCTGACATGGTTCAGACTGCTGTCCCAAAGAATCTGAAAAGATATACTGTATATCCAGGATTCGAGCTGAATAGGGAGTGAAAAAACATGACATAAATCCAAACATGTAGGCAATGAAAAGGTTTGAAACACATGAACTCTTTTCTTATTACCCATTACAATCATTTTCCATCTTTCAACTTTTTGGTTTGTAAGAGTTAATTGCCATAGACCAATTGTGGCCATTACTGAGACATGGTGTACTGAAAACCATGACTCAGACATGGCCATACCAGGCTATACTCTTTTCAGGAAGGACTAGGTGGGAAGGAAAGAAGGGTGTGTGGTGCTTTATGTGAGGGAAACTATAAAAACAACAGAGATACAGGGAATACGGGGGAGGCAAAGGTACTGTGGGTCACCCTGGAGATGGAAAATGGAGCCATTATTCACATTGGAGTGATCTACAGGCCTCCAGTACAGTGGGAGGAATTAGATAAGGTACTGTGGAAGCCACTGGCAAGATGGCTGAAAAGGGGGAGGTGCTGCTCAGGATGCACCACAGAAGCATAACTCCCCCGCAGCGAACCCCCAACAGCGACACCCCCCAAGGCTGCCACAACCACAGCACCTGATGGAACACAGCGATTCATCCTAGTGTGACATGTGTGCCGACGGTGCACTACAGCAACAGGCATGGTATGACAGCACCCTGCATCTGGTTCAAAGGGGGCAATGGTGGTGGAATAGCCACCCGTCCATGCCGGGGGTTGCTGCTGTGTATCCTGCATTGTTTGTAGGCTGTGCCCCATCAGTCCACACCAGGACCATCCATTGCCATCGGTGAGCTGCCAGGGATGGGGCAGGCACTATTGGTGGCATGCTCTCAGGGGGTGTCTGTGCCCAGTGCATCGCCGTGTGGCTGGTCGTAGCGGTGTTTGTTCAGGTGTGTGGGGCATGCGTTGCTGTCTGTCGCTGTTATGGTCATCGGGCTGGCACACGTTGAGGTTCTCCACTGCGATTTGGCTGTGTCCCTGTGGGGGGTGTCAGCGCTGTTGCTGTCGCTCTTCTGTGGTGCTTCCTGCTGCTCATGGAGGACTTCAACCTGCCAGAGGTAGATTGGAGCCTCCCAGCAGCAGCTTCAGCTAGAAGCAGGGATATCCTGGGATCTCTGCTGAGGGCCTTCCACCGGCTTCTAATCAGTGAACCCACTTGTGCGGGGGCAGTACTGAGCCTGGTACTCACTGACAGGGACAGTATTGCAGACGTCAAGGTGGGAGGCCACCTGGGGACCAGTGATAATTGTACAGTGTGGTTCAATATAAGGACAGCTGTGGAATTGAGCCACACAAGGGTGAGGTTCTAGGACTTCAGAAAGACAGATTTTGTGAAGTTGAGCGAATGCCTCAGGGTTGATCTGGCATGGTGGCATGGCCTGGGAGTGGTAGAGGAGCAGTGGACAAAGCTAAGAGGGAATATAGTAAAGGCAAAAAAACTCTGCATCAATCAAATTAGCAAAAGCAAGAGAAAAAAGAGATGGCTATGGTTTTCAAAAGAGGTGGCTGAAAAGGAAAGGCAAAAAAGGGTAGCATTCAGAAGGTATAAGCAGATGCAGAGAGAGGAGGATAGGGAGGTATATCAGGGAAAACAGAGGGAAGCAAAGAAAGCAGTAAGGAGTGCAAAGGCACAAACTGAAGATAGACTAGCCCAGAAGGTAACAAAAGGGGACAAGACATTTTTGAGGCACATAAGTGAAAACAGGAAGACCAAGGATGGGATTTTAATATTAAAAATGGAAAGAGGAACCATGCAGAAGGGAACCAGGAAAAGGCAGGCATCCTGAACAAATATTTTGTTCAGTGTTCACAGAGGATGGAGAAAGGGAGGGGCCACAAAAAAGTACAGAAGCTTTGGGAGGGGGGGAGGTGGAGGTGGACACTACTCTTTTTTTAGAGGAGAGAGTTCTTTCATTCCTTTTTTTTATAATTTAATGTTTTATTAAGTTTTCAATCATAACAACATACAAATAACAGGAGCATTTCTAGAGCAGACTAAAACAACATCCACCACCAACCCAAAGAACCCCCAACCGTCCCATCGAAAACATGATAAAGGAAAAGGATCCAGCAAGAACAAGATAAACCCCTACCACAAAACTCCATCCCCCAAACCCCCCTTCCCAGAGCATTATAAGAAAATCTAACTGTAAGCCGGCTCAGTGGCACTGAGGATTGAGGCTCCACGCCAGTGACCCAGGTTCGAGAATGGACATGGGTTGTTCGGGGTGGAGGGAGGAAAGATAGAGCATCTGGAAGACTGCTCTCCTTCCTCGGGGTGGGGGGATTTGTGCTGCATGTTGTTGACCTACACCTAGTGGTGGCTGGGGGTCAGCACAGGTGCACAGCCACATAAGGGGTTGGCCCATATCAGGGTGATTGGCTGCCTCCATGGAGGTGGAGACAGCCTCCCTGCCCATTGCATGGACATGGGTGTGGGAGAAAATGGTGGAAAATTTATGACCCATGATGGCCCAGTTGCTCCGGTGAGTCTTCCCCTGGCTCCACATTTGATGTACCAGGCGTGGGAACATGCCAGCACTCCTCATCCTGGCCCTGCTGTGGAGGGGAAATCTGTGGGGAACACTGGGGGATACACAGACTGAGGGATCATGGGCCAGAGGATGTACCCCATGGAGGGAGGGGTCATAACCCCTGTTGGGTCTGCGGCAGCGAGATAAACTGTAGATGAAAAAAAAAAGGAACTCTAACTGTAGTTATTAGCTGAATAAGGAAATATCAAGTGGATGGCCCAAGGCTCCCACTCTGGAAAGTTCTGTAAAGATAAAAGGGTGTGCAGTGTCTCCCAACTTTGATGAAAAAGATCATCCCATTGATGGAGTCTGGCAATCTGTTTTTCAATCATAAGGGCCTGCAGAATTTCATTATACCACTCTCTATAAAGTGGCGTTTAGGCATCTCGCCAGTGTCGTAGTATGATAACCTTATCCACCATTGAGATCATAGCTATGCGAGCCTTGCAATGGCCAATCAGGGTAGGAAGTTAATCCCCTACTGAACAAATTTCAGGCATAAATGCCTCCTCTAGACCCAAAAGCGGATCTTCAAAGCCTTAATTTTAAGCCAGACGGGAACCACCTTAGGGCCGTCCCGCAGCATGTGTAGGAGATGCCCAATATCCAGGCCACAGCTGGAACACACTGGGGAATCGGCTCTACCCATCCGATACAGCTAGAGTGGAGTATAATACATATCATGCAAAACATGGAATTGGGTCCATCTACACTGATCCCTTTTAACAAATTTGTAAAGCTTGCATCATATAGTTTGCCATCCTTTAGGGTCATGTTGTAAATCTAAAGCTCGTTGCCAGCAGTAGTAGACACTGGCAGGGGAGGTAGGGTCCACCATTTGTAAGTAGGAGTATAGAATGGCCACTGGGTGGGAATGGGCAGCCAGTGATATGGAGGACAGAGTCCTGAAGGGTCTCACTAATCTGAAGGTGGACAAAGCAATGGGACTAGTAGTGGGCAAAGTGGCCAAAATCCACTACGCAAAGCAATTCGTGAAAAAAGGTGGAATCTACAAAGAAATCCACAACGCAAAGCGGAGTACTTTGTGACATAATGAGGATCACAAAGTCCATTGGAAACAATGACTTCACGTTACTTCACCTTTCCCCAACCACTTCTGCACCAACTTTAATGCAAAGTACATTGACATCAATGTGCTTTGCATCACTTCACCTTGTTGGTGAGCACTAAGGTAAATTTTGCAGTGATTCATGGGATTGCAGGTCACATGAGCTTTAGACTGTTCTGCACAACCTCAGTTTTGTGTAGTGTGTGTGTAGTGGTAGCTGGAGACAGTTTGCTCTCAGAGCTCTGAGATTCAAATCCTCTAAAAGCCGATCAAAAAGCCTTTTTGATCCATTTTTTTTTGCTCAAAATTTAGTACATCAATTGTAGAAAACCCTCCTGTGCTCATATTGAGTGTTTATTGTTTGTGTGTAGATTTTGAATGTTAATTTAGAACATTCAGTCTGTATAGTGACAGACACTTGAAGTGTACTTGGGGGAGGGGCGTATCTGTGGTGGAGGTAGATAAACTGGGAGAAAGGCAATCTTTCTGTTTTTGTTATATTTTTCTTGTATAACTGTGTTAATGTACACACAGTAACATTTTCAGTAATTTTTGAAATTTTTTTGCTGAGTGTTATGGTGCAGTGCATAATTTCAGTTTGTTTAAAATATTTGGTTATACTACTGAAGTTTTCAATTTGCTGCACATTACCTGTAGTGTGTGTGTGCGTGTGTGTGTGAGCGTGAGTGCAATGTGTGCCATCAAATCAGACATATTTTCTTGTGTCATACAGTAATTGCAGCACTGTGAACCTGCTTTCCACCTGCATTATTTTATACTGCTTTGTGTTATCTTGGTAGTAGACTGTTATGGCAATGCACTGCCCCCCCAACCTGCAAAAGGTATTCTTTTCCAGATTTGGATTTGTGACTTGTGAGCACTGGTTAAGGTGTTATTGTGCCTTTGCTTCTGCATCTCTTGAGTGTGCAGCGCAATCTTAATCTGTCTGTGCGTTTACATCTGTTTACATATCAACATATGAATTTGCCAGCAGATAATGGCCTTATGGTCTATTGAGTCTGCTTGAGTGTGCAGCTAGCAACCCTAATACTGCAGCTGTCCCTCCCTCCCTCCCCGTCCCTCCTCCTCTTACCCTATCCCATCTCCCTTCTGAAGCAGTCCACTGTTCTACAGGATGCCACTGCAAACAACATGTTCCACCCAGACACCACTCACCCATAAAAAGTGTCTTTCCATTTCCCTCCTGAACCTCCCCCCCCAATCTGAGATTGAGGCCTCGGGGGTCCCTACCCCCCTTAAATTGTATAGTCCCTCCGTGACTGTCTTGTTTATTCCCTTCATGTACTTGAAGGTTTCAATCATATCCCCCCATCTCTCTTCTCCTCTCCTCTCCTCTCCTCTCCTCCAGTGAGCACATGTTCAACTCCCTCAACTCTGTTTAGTGCCCAATCTCCATCTGAAAGCCACAGTTGTTGTTGTTTGGCTTCCCATCCACCGGCCCAGACTGAAAGTTCATAAATCTAAATTTGTTCAGAATTTTTTTGGTGATCTCCAAAAATGCCTGCAAAGAGATGTGCAAGCAAAGCTGTTTCTGGCCATGGCACTGCTGCCAGTGGCAAGACAGGCCATGGGTGTGGTAGTACGCAAAAGTGCATAGCTGATGTCAGTAAAGGGATTTCTCCATCAAAGTTTTTTACAGCACAATCTGTTGCTTCACTGATAGTTAGGAGTTGATGTTGTCCCCACTGGTGGTGTTAGTACAGTTGCTGCTGGCATGAGTATTGCTTCCCCAAGTTCCACTTCTGACCAGTTAACTATTTTAGAAAGTATAGTTGAGTCTAAAGCTGTAACTGACAGTGTAGATGAAGTCATATCCCCCAACATCCCCATGGTAGTTGAACATGATTCTGATCCTGATGATGATAACACACAATGTCACATTACTTCCATCACTGTTGAGGTCATGCCTTTGCCATCCAATGATTCAAAGTGTGGCAAAAATATCAGTTGATGATGATGATGATGCTATGGTTGGATCATGTTCTCCACAGGACAGCATCCAAGCTGAAACTGTGGATGTGGATGATGTTGATTATTATGATCACGATGTCAGTGACCCCTTTTGGGAAACGGAGAAAAAGAAAGTCAAGATGGCTGTGTCTGGGTCTGTTGGCGTTAACTCTTCCCTCAAAAAAGTTGTGACTTAGCAGTTTCTGTTGATGATGATCATAATGACCCAGTAATAATAATAGGTAGTTGTGGTGGTCAGTCGGAGTCCAAGTGTGTCCAGCAAGAAAAATTATGTAGTACAGTCCCCATTTCAGGGGTTAAAAAAAACAGAGCCCAATAAGCAGCATCATGGACATGTTAAAAGTAAGGGATCACAATCCCTTGTTTGTTTTTTTTTTTTTGCCAAGATGCAAATGATGAGTCAGTTGCAATCTGCCAGCTTTGCCATGCATGTCTGAGTCAAGGTAAGAAGGGGACTCATCTGGGCATGGGGGGCCATCACTCACATCTTATGAACAGGCACATGTCACCGTGGATTCAGCACCAGAGGGCAACTATTGCCATAGTGAGGCGTTCACCCTTGTTATCAACCTTATTGAGCATATTATCCCCTTCCATGAGTGTAAGACCAAGTAGCAATGTCTGTAGTAGCGTTGAAATAACACCAGTGGATTACTACAGGCAAGATGAAGGGGAGGATTATGATTTAGAAATCTTGTCAAATGGTGGTCAGAGTAGCAGCAGTGGTGGTTGTGGTCTGTGCACTATGTCTTGTGCAAGCGGTACTTCAACCTCTGTACTTAAAATGGAGGAAAATAACTTCATTTGTGGACTTGTCACCTGTGCACCTCTCTTCATCACATGTCTGCACCCCACCCCCGGCTATTCACAGAGCAGAGCCATTCGTTACACCCCAAGCAAAATGTGTAACAACAAGTCAGCCCATGTTGCAGAGTGTTTTTGCCCATAACCTGAAGTACCCATCCAATCATGCAATGTCATGTGAACTTAATGCTGCTGTACCTGAAATGCTGCCAATTGATCTTTTGCCCTTCTCCTTCATGGAGAATTCAGGATTCCGGCGGTTTGCAGCATGCACCTGTCCGAAACATAAAGTTCCATCCAGGACATACTTTTCTAGCTGTGCTGTCCCTGAGATATACCAGACTGTGGCCGACTCTGTAAAACATGCCCTTCAACATTCCTCCTCTCCATTCATCCATTTAAGTATGAATATGTGAACAAGTGGCAAAATGGCGGGGAGTTCATATTCGTGTATTACTGCACATTGGGTGCAGGTGCCGGGGGTTGTTTGTGCTGGTGGTAGTGTGACTAATCAGTGTAGTAAGGCAGACTGTCATGGTAGCAACTTTCTGGGAACTCAACAGCACGCAACGCTTGCACTGCGTGGTGTGGCCTGTCCCCACACTTGTGAAAATATGCTGGACTTGCTACTGACCGAAACTGACGAGTGGCTGAACCCCCTGTCCCTGAGAGTTGGAGTCATAGCAAGTGACAATGGGTCAAATGTGGTTAAATGCATCATGAATGGTGGCTTTGTTCAGGTTCCATGCATAGCCCACTATTTAAATCTGGTGGTCCAGGAGTTTCTACAGCACCTTGATATGAAGGAAATAATGACAGTTGCACACCATATCTATTCGCACTTTTCATGCTCTGCAAAGGCCCGTGACCAACTTCAGCAGCTGCATATCCAAAACAGCATCCCGCAGCACCACCTCAAGCTGGAAGTTGTCACCCAGTGGAACGCAACTTTATACATGGCAGAGAGGTTGTATGAACAACACAAAGCAATCTCCAAATATCTCGTCATGCACACTAGCCGTGACACTTCCAGGGCCTCCATGTCACTCACAACTGAACAGTGGCACCTCATGGACTCTGTTAGAACAATTTTGAGGCCTTTTGAACATGCCACACAGGCAGTGACTGGTGAGTCTGCCTCTATCAGCTAATCAATTCCACTGCTGCGGGTACTGAGGCAGGCATTGCTGAATCTATAGCATAGCCTTGATGGTTCTGAAGACTGTGCTAGCAGTGTGTTGCTGAAACACATGCTGACACTATTCGAACCGCAATTGGCACATCTCGAGCATTCAGCAAAGTGACGACTTTGCAATAGCAACAATGCTGGACCCACAATACAAACATGGAATTGCATCACTACTGGAGGGAGGGGCTGAACAGGTTTAAAATGTCAGTAGGCAACTGGTGCACCTGGTTCATGCAGCACAGAAGTCATGTGCCAAGGTCAGCAAACCTCAGCAGCATAACCAGGCTGAAGGTCAGTTTGGAGTAGTACCAAGCACATCCTGTAAGGTGGCTGTGGTTCCAGGTGGTCTGTCATCAAAACTGATTGTCATTAACCCACTTTGGGGTGCTTTGTGCCAATTTGGGATTTGTGACATCAATGAATCCGGAGAACGGGATGATGAGTCAACCACTGGACTTCATGCAGCACAGTGAAAGGTTGACTCATATTTGGCTGAAAACAGGCATCTCTCAGTAATTGACAGTCCTCTTTTATACTGGAGTGGAAAGGTCAGTGAATGGCCAGAGCTGACCTCAGTGGCACTGAAGTACCTGACCTGCCCACCCTCCAGTGTAAGTGTCGAGAAGGTATTCAGTTCTGCAGGGGCAGTTGTTCAGGACCATCGTACAACCCTCTCTCCTTCAAATGTCAGCTTGCTGACATTCATAAAAATTAATCGGGGTGCATATCAGCTTGAACTGCAACCTCTGTATTTGTACTCCGTCATGGTCATAGTTGTGGTGATATGGGAGAAGCAAGCCATCCTGGTGGCAGCATGAAATGGCCTGCCATTATGGTAGATGATGAAATCATGGAAAAAGAATTCCCTAGTGGGCACAATTCAGACATTGATGACTGCTAGGGCAGCTTCCTGTATGATGATGATGATGATGATGATGTGGTTGATGCCGGTGGGTTTTAAGTTAGGTGGTTGAAAGGCTGTCACATTTTTTCAATGCTGTATGTTTTGTTTTTCATAACATAAAATCAGTGTCCCACTCTGAATGAGTCTCATTCCATAATTTCATATTAGCAACTTGGCACAGGTAAATTCACAGTATTTCTATTTCACCTTGCCTGCCTTGGTATTATTTCTGATTAGACTTAACAGAATGTGTGCTGCTGTCATTAGCAAACACAGTCAGCCTGTTAAAAACAAGGGTCTATTTGTAGTACTAGGTGTTAGCTGCTTAAAACCTGCTGATTCAAGATATCTGCCTCCCGACTGAGACTGAAATACTGTAACACAATACACACCATATCCAGCCACCCACCCATGTGTGTCTGACAGTAAGAGGGAATGTGTTGCAGCTGTTCCCATGACAACCACCACCAGTAAACCGCTTTCAGCCAAAGACACCAGATAGTGAGAGGGAATGTAATCATGTGGCCATGACCACCACCAGTAAACCGCTGTCAGCCAAAGCCACCAGATAGTGAGAGGGAATGTCATCATGTGCCCATGACCACCACCAGTAAACCGCAGTCAGCCAAATATGCCAGATGCAATCTCATTTAGAGAAAATGTGATTGTTTTCCATCCTGTGCCCTGCCCATGCCATGGCAGATGGAGACCGCATCCAGCAGCCACAGCTACAAGGCTTCTTACTATCAATACATTACTGTGAGTATGTGTACTCATTTTTCATACAATGGAACTTCCTTGAACTGTGTTATGCTTCCTGTTGCATTTCTGAGATGCAATTGAGAAAGACATATGGTCAACTTATTTTCTCTTTTTACAGCTTATCAGTTTCAAGCACTCTCCTGAACTGGAGGACTGGAGGACACAGGACTGTAGTACTGTTTACAACCACCTATAGGATATCCATTTCTGGTAAGTATATCAAATTTATTTCATCAATTCTTTTTTATAGTTCATTTTTTTCAAGAGAGTGTAAATCATATAAAGTAGATGACATGTACGTCACATAATATATTTTTCATGTACATCAGACACTGTATTGCTGCAGCAGTCCATGGCGGTGTTGGACAAAGTTTTATCCAGGTCATGACAAGACATCTATTAAAATGTAACTTAAGTTAAGACGTTGGGACAGTGTATGGGTTACGCGTACTAAATTTGTGATAGTGATTTGGTCTTGGTGTGGCTTACTGAGAGCTTGCTATCTGTTTCTCTGGATATATAACAGACAATAACAGCCACACTTTGAACAGAATGTGTTACTGCAATCAAGTACTAATAATTTCTTGTTCATCTGTTTTTGCAGGAAACATTTTGGTGCTGTATGCTGCCATCGGTGCTTTCTCCAAATAAGTTCAACATCACACCTGGGCCACAACAACTGGTATGAATCCTGACCATCAGGACTGCACTGGAGGATGAACACAAAACCTGTGAAGAATTCACAAAAAATAAATCATTAATGAAACTTGCTTCCAAATGATAACCCCCCCCCAAAAAAAATAAAATTACTTACCTTGACTGGCTTGACAGTATTCCAACATCAAAATTCCTCATCAAGCCCAAAAATGCACACCCTAAGGTTGACTATATGACCAGTGCTACAAAAAAAAGCAATAATTACACGTATCTATATATGTGTGTGTGTGTGTGTGTGTGTGTGTGTGTTTGTGTATGTGTGTATGTGTGTGTATATATATATATATATATATATATTTATATTAGAGGCAAAAAAATCCATTTAATGCATTAGTTAGGGTTGTTCCACACTGACAAAAAAGAAAATTTGGTGTTAGGGTTGAAAGTGCCGCTTGGACCCCTGCCCACCCAACCGGCATTAGGTGGGAGGGTTATTGAAGCCATAACTCTACCCCATCACATGTGTAAAGAAGCAGAGGGTAGGAGAATGGGGTGAGAGTTTGGACCGACAACCCAATGCTACATCGATGCCAGCTAGTGTGGGAAGGGGGTCCAAGGGCTTCCATCCTAACATCAAATTCTCACTTTTGTCGGTGTGGAACAACCCAACTAATGCATTAAATTGAGTTTTTGCCCTAATTTCTTTTTGAGAATGATAATGAGAAATAGTGAATGTATGGTGGCAGTAGGAGTGAGCAATTCTGGCCCTGCACTCCACTACATGATGTCTTGTCACATAGTAACATTGTGCCCGCAAACACAAATAGTAATGTGCATGGTGACACAAAGAGAAACAGTAGTGCAGACAGAAATGTTAAAAACAACGCAAAAGCAAGCGCAAATGAAAATGCAAAGGGTAATGCACATGGTGGCGTAGACGTGAACAGTAAGTGAAACAGGAACTGAACCGCAAGCAAAAACAGTAATGGTAACAGTAATGTAAGCACACAGGCTGGTTTTCCCCAAAAGCTGCATAAAGAAAGAGAGTGAGTGCAAAGAATGTATGCATAGTAATGGTTCTCGGAGCAGAAAATGAGGAGTTGGAATACTAAATTGCTTATATCTCAGGAACCGTACAACGTAGAAAAGAAATTTAAAAGTCATATGATTTATGACTTTCCTGCTTAGTTTTATACTTAACCCCCTCTAGGTGGCTAAGTACTTTTCCAACAAAAAGTCCGTATCTTGCACCGTTTCCGAGATACAGGCCCTGAAAGGCACAGCGAATGCCGTAATGTCATCCTATGGGAAAAAAAGAGAAGTTCAGCGCACCATAACTTTGGCTCCCTGTAATATTTTTCAACAAACCACAATAAGGCACATCTGTGGGATATTGGCTGTGTTCCCTCCAAATTTCATCCCCAAAGACCAAACCGTTATTTTGCAGCAGGGTGCCAAAGATTTCCTGTAATGCGTTGGATGTCGTAATGTTATCCTATGGGAAAAAGCATCAACTTTGGAGTGCTGTAACTTTGCCGCCATGTAACATTTTTTAGTGAAACACTGAAAGGCACATCTGTGAGATTTCAGCTGCCTTCCCTCCAAATTTCAGGCCAGAACACCAAACTGTTCTCTTGCAGCAGGGTGCCAAAAAATTGCTGTCATTTTCCCACAGCCTGGAAAAGTACTGTCGAAATTTGCGAAAGCTTTCGCAAATTCATTCGACAGTGTCACAAGTGTGACAGTACTTTGCGAAAGTACTTTTTCCAGAAATTTGAAAAAAATATTTATGGGGTGTTTACCCCAAAATAAAGACATGGCTAGCATCCTTAGGGTCCAACTAGGTGAATACTAGCTGTTGCTAGCCTTGCTTGTAGAGCAGAAAGCAGCTAACTAAAAGAAGCTACATTTTCTTATTAATTTAAAATGTATATCTCAGCAGGAGTCAGTGTCTGCTGAGATTAAGTAGACATATACTTTATTAGAAGTAGAAGGGGTCTTATTTAGGGTTAAAAAAAGAAAGAAAAGAAAGAAAGTCAGTGTGTGTTCTGTGCTGGGAAGGGTACTGTATCAGCTGACTTTGCTAAACCAGTAGGAGGAAAGAGAGCTTAATTGGGGGTGTGGCTTAGACACTATAAAAGCAGGAGACTCAAATTACAACTTCCTGTTGCTAGCCTTTTTTCTTACTAATTGCCCTCCATCCCACACCTCCACCCACCCACTCTAAGCCAGTTCTACTTTTATAGCCGCTGGATTTGACTGTCAACAGGAACTTCCTGTTTGGCAGTAGGAAGGGAAGGATCATAGAGAAACACTGGTTTTGTCAACCCTAAAGGAAAAAAGTAGCTCACTCCCCCCCACTAGCTGCTGGTGGTCTGACACTGAGCAAGGAAGAAGGAGGCTACTGAAGAAGATAGGAAGTTGCTGTCCCAGAACAGGAAGGGTGAGAGCTGTAAGGAAAGGAGAGAGTAAGCATACAGAGAAACAGTAGAGGGGACACAAAATAAGACACGATAGGAGTGGTGCAGTGCAATGGCTGTGGGCGGCAGTGTTCCGGGAGACATTCTGGAGGCTGCGATGCTGCCCTATTTGCAGGCACCTCTCTGGTCTGAGAAAGGAGGTTACCCGTCTCCAGACTGACTTGGCTAGGATTCGTGAAACCTCCTCCCCCACCCAGGGACCACCAGGGCCAATGCCACTACCTCAGAGGTTGCCAAGAAAGAGGAGAGGCTGGACCAGGATGGGCTCAGGAAGGGAGAGGGTGGTGGAACAGTGTTGCATCCCTCCAGCTGTACCTCTCCACAATTCATTTGCTCTTCTGGTGGATAGTGGTTCCTCTATGGAGGCACCTGCAGTGGAGACCAATGAGGATTCTGGGATCCTTCACAAAGGAGACCCACAGGAGGGTGGCATGGGACCCCACAGGGGAAGGAAACAACTCCTGGTGGGGGACTCAATCATTAGGGGGGTAGAAATGGGGAAGAAAGCAGAGAGGGAGGTAAGGTGCCTTCCTGGCGCCATGGCTTGGAGGGACAGGAAGCGAATCCTCAGGATCATGGGAGGAGCTGCACGAGGGAGGGATCTGGATGTCATTGTCCACCTAGGGACAAATGATCTGGCTAGGAATGGATCAGAGCAGTGCAAGAGGAGTTTGTAGAGTTGGGAGGGCCTTAGACAAGTAGCATACAGTAACCTTCTGGAGGTGCTGTCTGTCTATGGCAAGGAGATGCTAGGGCACTCCTCACCAGGGAATTCAATGAGTGGTTGAAAAACTGGTGTGGAGCTCAGGGTTTGGCTTCATCAGGGACTGGGAGCCACCTGGAGGGATGCAGACCTATACTGGTGCGATGGACTGCATCTGT
The DNA here is from genome assembly GCA_016271365.2 of Neoceratodus forsteri. Classification (NCBI taxonomy): domain Eukaryota; kingdom Metazoa; phylum Chordata; order Ceratodontiformes; family Ceratodontidae; genus Neoceratodus; species Neoceratodus forsteri. The sequence continues at coordinate 1,292,862,100 of CM028130.1, forward strand.
CGAGAGGGGGAACCAGGATCCTAGGTGAGAGGTTTAAATGCTTCATTGGCAAGCATTTAAACTAGCCAAGGGGGGGAGGCACTGAAAAGGAGCAGGGAAATCCCAGTCTCTCCCCACAAAACATGGTGATTAGTGAGGTAAACACCAAGGTAGAGAAGTTATTAGGGAGCAGAGCAGAGGTAAATGTAAAAAAAGGCAAAGGCAGTAAGGACAGGAATGAGGCTAAAAGGGGTAAGGCTATCAAAAAGTGGAGGGTGATGAGTACCAATGCCCGTAGTCTGTGTAACAAGCCCTGAACTAGTGGCCTTGATGGAAGAGGTTACCTGGATATTGTGGCAGTCACAGAAACATGGTACACAGAGAACCATGACTGGGATGTCAACATACCAGGATACACAATTTACAGGAGGGACAGGGAGGGTAAACGAGGAGGAGGAATAGCTCTCTATGTAAAGGAAGGGATCAAATCAACAGAACTAAAGAGTAAATAGGGAGCAGATGAGGCACTCTGGGTCACCCTGAAGACAGGAAATGGCACCATTATCCGCATGGGGGTTATATAAAGAACCCCATCTCAGGGGGAGGGAATGGACAAGGAAATGATAGAAGGCTTTCTTAGAATGGCAGAAAAAGGGGAGATATTGTTGATGGGAGACCTGAATATGCTAGATGTTAACTGGAGCACCTATGCTGCAGGCACATCCAAGAGCAGGGTCATTCTTGATGCCCTACAGGGGGCATGCCTCAGACAGCTAGTATTGGAACCCACTCAGGAGGGAGCAATCTTAGACCTGGTACTCTCAAATGGGAAGTGGGAGAAAGAATCTCAGATTTAGAAGTGGGTAGCCATCTGGGAACAAGCGACCACCAAACAGTGTGGTTCATGATAAACACAGCCATACAATCAAGCCATACAAAAGCAAGAGTATTGGACTTTAGGAGGGCTGACTTTAGGAAAATGTGAGAGTGCCTCAGAAAAGCACTAGCAAACAGGCAAGAAGGAGGGGTGGAGGAACAATGGGGAGTAATCAAAACAGCCATCACAGAGGCAACAAGCCTTTGTGTAAAGCAAATCAATAAAACACAGAGAAGGAAAAAAATGTTGTGGTTCTCAAAAGAGGTGGCAGGGAAGGTTAAGGAGAAAAGGATAGCATTCAGGAAATATAAGTAAACACAGAAGGAGCAGGACAGAGAACTTTATCAGTTAAAGCAGAAAGAGGCTGGGAAGGCAGTCAGAATAGCAAAGGCCCAAACCGAGGAAAGGATAGCCAATTCTGTTAAGAAGGGGGATAAGACCTTTTATTGGTACATTAGGGAGTGAAGAAAGACCAAAGGAGGGATACTAAGGCTTAATAAAGCGGAGGGAATGTGGGTAGAGGGTGACAGTGAAAAAGCATGGATACTGAATGAATATTTCTGCTCAGTATTCACAAAGGAAGAGGAGGGGGAGGTACCTAAACCAAACAAGAGAAACACTCTGAAGATGGGGGTCGATACCAGTCCATTTACAGAAGAAAGGGTTCTGAAAGAACTAATAAAATTGAAGGTGGACAAAGCAATGGGGCCTGATGGGATTCACCCAAGAATTCTAAAAGAACTAAAGGTAGAACTAGTGACACCGCTGACTACTCTGTTTAACAAATCATGGGAGGATGGGGTGGTACCCGAGGACTGGAGGAGGGCAGATGTGATTCCTCTTCACAAAAGTGGGAGCAGAACAGAGGCAGGAAACTACAGACCAGTTAGTTTGACCTCAGTGGTAGGGAAAATGATGGAATCACTTCTGAAGGAAAGAATTGTTGAGTACCTAGAGGCCAGTGGGGCACAGGACCCAAAGCAGCATGGATTCACAATGGGAAGGTCATGTCAGATGAATCTAATAGATTTCTTTGACTGGGTGACCAAAGTAGTAGACCAGGGAGGGGCTGTGGGCATGGCCTACCTAGATTTTAGCAAGGCATTTGATACAGTCCCACACAAGATTAATACACAAGTTAGCCAGCCTTGAGAGGGTCCAAGGTGGTAGCCTGGATAAAAAATTGGCTAGACAACAGGACACAAAGGGTAGTAGTAAATGGAGTACACAGTGAAGAAAGGAGGGTTACTAGTGGGGTACCACAGGGTTCAGTACTGGGACTGGTCCTTATAATGTCTTTATAAGTGACATTGCAGAGGAACTAGAAGGAAAAGTATGTCTCTTTGCAGATGACACAAAGATCTGCAACAGGGTTGATACACAAGATGGAGTGGAAAGGATAAGAAGGGACTTGGCAAGGTTGGAGGAATGGTCAAATGTATGGCAGCTCAGATTCAATGCAAAGAAGTGCAAGGTAATGCACATGGGAAACAAAAACCCAGGGGAAGCATACACAATGGGGGGTGAAATACTGACAACATTAAAAATGGAAAGGGACCTGGGGGTAATTATATCAGATGACCTAAAGGTGGGCAAGCAATGTGAGAAGGCAGTAAGGAAGGCTGGGGGGATACTGGGATGCATAGGAAGAGGCATGAATAGTAGAAAACAGGAAGTTGTTATCCTTCTGTACAGTCAGTTGGTGAGACCCCATCTGGAGTACTGTGTGCAGTTCTGGAGACCCCATCTCCGCAAAGACATAGACAGAGTGGAGGCTGTCCAGAGGAGGGCAACCAAAATGGTGCAGGGTCTGCACCAGAAGACATAATGAAGAAAGACTAAAGGAGCTAATATGTATACCCTTGAGGAAAGAAGGGAGAGGGGACATGATAGAAACTTCAAGTACCTTAAGGGAATCAACAAAGTCCAAGAAGGCAGCATCTTTCAGAAAAAGAGATGTGCAAGAACAAGGGGGCACAATTTGACGATAGAGGGGGGACGGCTCAGAGGTAATGTGAGGAAGTATTTTTTCACAGAGAGGGTTGTGGATGCATGGAACAGCCTCCCTGAGGAGGTCGTGGAGTCAAGAATAGTGAGGGAATTCAAGAATGCATGGGACAGGCATAAGGCAGTCCTAGTGGGGGTAGGAGGATGTAAGCTGATGGTTAACTAGGATCTGCAGCTTATCTGTTAGGTAGGAAAATGGGCAGACTAGGTGGGCCAAGCGATCCTTATCTGCCGTCAAATTCTATGTTTCTATGTTTCTATGAATTAGGTTGCTAGAGGGTCCCAATTTTAAATGCCAAGCATTTTTCTGATCGCTAACTGAAAACAAAATGGCGGATTTGCGACAGTAAAAGGGCCATTTGTGAAAGTAAAAACTACATTTGCGACACTGTCGAACTTTTTGTTAACTTTTCCCATTGACATATAATGGGAACTTGTTTTTTGAATAACTTTTGAACCGTTTAGTATTTTTTCATGAAATCTTCAAAAGGCACATTGGGGACCTCGGCTGTACGTTCCTTGAAGATTTCGGACCAGTCACGCAAAACCATGCGACCTGTAGGCGCTACAGTAAAATTCCAGAAAAGCGTAAATGCGTGCGCAGATGACGCTTAATAACTCCACAGCCGTATATGCGCCCGACACAAAACTTAGCAGATCCCAAGGTGTATGGGTCTTGATCGTGTATTCCAAATTCCATGCAAATCCGTGGAACAGTTGCAAAGTTATTAAGGTGCAAAATTTTGGGTTGGCTCCTCAACCCTAACTATAGTGGCACTACAGTGCCACTATAATGTATGTAATATGTCTGTGTGTGTGTGTGTATAAACATTTAAGGTCAGGTTCTTAGGAAAACCCTGATGGTGCCAGGTACATTAACTTACCAAGGGTAGTATTAGTGCACACACAGAGGGCATCCTTCCTATTTGGGTCAGTGCAGCAGACTTTGGGCAACCAACAGCATCATCACATCATCATGGTAACTCAATGGTCAGGTCATCCTTCTGTCACATAATTTGGCAAGACACTGTGAATCAGCCCAATCAAGTCAAGAAGTATTACATGAAATTCCAACAAGAGCAGCAGGTGACATAGTTCTTATTGGAGTGTGTGCATGCATGACTGAGTGCAGCATGAATTAATGGAGACTTTTCATTCGATTTTATGCTCTCATTTCTATTGATCTGGAGTTGTGGATTGTTGGGACATTAGAAGACAGCAACATTTTGGGGGAGCACAATTATTTGGGGACTGGGTGCACTGCACGCATGACCAAGTGTGGCATGAATTAATGGAAACTTTTCATTCCATTTTATGCTCTCATTTTAGTTAATCTGGAATCATGAATTTTGAGGACATTAGAAGACAGCAGCATTTTGGTGGTGTACAATTATGGGGACTGGTGCACTGCATGCATGACTGAGTGCGACATGAATTAATGGAGACTTTTCATTCCATTTTATGCTCTCATTTCTATTTGTCTGGAGTTGGGAATTTTTGGGACATTAGACAGTATCCCAAGATTTGTATGAATACTGACCAAAAACATTCTACAGAAAATAAGCTAAAAAAGTGGTGTCCTTCCCTTCCTTGTTATATTCTGACTTAAAAATCTCTGTTTCCAAAAAATAAATTATTTTAGCGGTCTACATAGTGTTTTATTTCTGTCTTGCTATGTGCGTGTGTGGAAAAGCAGGAGTGAGCAGTTCAATAATCTGCTAAACAGCATGTGTGCACTGCATTGTCAGGTGCACACTGCCCAGCCCCCTGAAAACGTATATGATAGTTGACTTGTTCCACTGTTGATGGTATAAAAAATAAAGAATATATAATGTATATTTTTTTGTACCATCATGAACAGTGGTCCAACTCATAATATATTTTCAGAGGGCTCGGTAGGCAGTGTGCACCTGACAGTGCACACATACTGTTTAGCAGATTAGGATTATTGCACTGCTCACTCCTGCTTTTTAACAAACAAACCACATCGATAGAAATAAAACATTGCTGAGGCACCAAAAATATTTCACGGTAAACAGACATTATTAAGTAGGAATATAACAGGCACAGAAGCACACTGCACTAACAGTTGGGCTGCGTGCTGGTGAAGAGCAGCTAGTTGCAAAAATGCAAGACAAAACCAGAAAGCCAGCACTCCAGATGAATAAATACCAAGAAAAAATGTTCACTGCTAGTGCGAATTTATTACTGGCAAAACAAACCACATACAAATGGCTCCTGTGCTTCCGCGGTTAGGCCTTCATTAGGGGGCCACCTAATGAAGGCCTAACTGCCGAAGTGCAAGGGTCAGTTGTATGCCTTGTTTTGCTGTCAGTACATTTGCACTAGCAGTGAGCATTTTTTTCTTGGCATTTGTTCATCTGGAGTGGTGGCTTTCTGGTTTTATCTTGCACTTTTGCAGCTAGGTGCTCTCCACCAGCATCCTGCCCCAGTGTTAGTGCAGCGTACTTCTGGACCTGTTATATTCCTACTTAATAATGTCAGTTTACTGTGGAATACTTTTGGTGCCTCAGTAATGTTTCATTTATGTCATGGTTTTTTTGTTGAAAAGCAGGAGTGAGCAGTGCAATAATCTGCTAAACAGTATGTGTGCACTGTCAGGTGCACACTGCCCACCGAGCCCTCTGAAAACATACTATATGAGTTGGACCACTGTTCATGATGGTACAAATAAAATATGCATTATATATTCTTTATTCTTTATACCATCAACAGTGGAACAAGTCAGCTATCATATATGTTTTCAGGGGGCTGGGCAGTGTGCACCTGACAGTGCAGTGCACAAATGCTGTTTAGCAGATGATTGCACTGCTCACTCCTGCTTTTCAACAAACAAACCACCACGACAGAAGTGAAACATTATGAGCCACAAAAAATATTTCATGGTAAACAGACATTAAATAAGAATATAACAGGGCTGCCAGAAGCATGCTGCACTAACACTGTGGGTGCATGCTGGTACAGGACAGCTAGATCCAAAAGTGCAAGACAAAACCAGAAAGCCAGCACTCTAGATGAATACATGCCAAGAAAAAAGGTTCACTGCTAGTGCAAATTTATTGATGGCAAAACAAGCCACACACAAATGACTCCTGCGCTTCGGCGCTTTGGCCTTCAGTAGGGGAACCCTTAATGAAGGCCTACCCACCAAAGCTCAAGGGTCATGTGTGTGCCTTGTTTTGCCATAAATATATTTGCACTGGCAGTGAACATTTTTTATTTGTATTTATTTGTCTGGCGTTCTGGCTTTCTGGTTTTGATAAGTAAGAATATAATGAGGGCAAAGACACCACTTTTGTACTTTATTTTATTTCAGCTGTTTTTGGGCATGGTTCTTACCATTTTTGGGAGGTAAACAAGGTTATCTGAAAGAAAGACAGAACACACACTTAACATTATTATACACATAACGGTGCACAATGGGGAAGGAGACTAACAACAACAAAAATGGATAGTGACCTGTGTCAGATCAGATGACCTAAAGGTAAGCAAGAAGTGCCAGAAGGAAGTGAGGAGGGCTGAGGGACAGAGTATACTAGGATGCATTGGGAATCATCACGTTAAAATGAAGTAAAAAAATGGCTGTACAAAGGAGGAGAACTAAAATGTTGAAGGGTATGCACCAGAATGAAGCCAGACAACGAGACACTAAATGACATTACATATAAACACAAGGAAAGGGGGGGGGCATGATATAAACTATAAAGTACTTAAAGGGAATGAAGAAGAGGGTAGCATCATCCAGAAAAAGAGATGCGCATGAAGAAGAGACCAAAATTTGAAGATAGAGGGGGGACGGATCAGGGGCAACATCAGGAACTATTTTTTTCACACAGAAGGTGGTGGGTGCAAGGACAAACTAAAACTAATAATCAGTGTTGTGTGATGGGACAGCAGAAGTTGAAGCATCCCCATAATCTGTAGTTGGTGCCCCAGAATTCGCTCCAACTGCTGCTCAACGTTGTCCAGCTGGTGGTTAGCAGCCTCCAACTTACTCCACAGCAGGCCCAAATCAGCCTGTGTGGCAGGCAGTTGGAGAGGGTAGCCACCGTCACCTGGAAGCATTGCAGGTTGTGGTGGTGAAACAGACTTTGACGGCAGATAAGGACCACTTGGCCCACCCAGTCTGCCCATTTCCCTACCTGTTGGATAAGCTGCAGATTCTAGTTAACCAACAGCCTACTTCCTGCAACCCCTCACTATAATTTCCTTATGTCTGTCCCATGCATGTTTGAATTCCCCCACTGTTATAGACCCAACAACCTCCCCAGGAAGGCAGTTCCATGCATCCACCACTCTCTCCGTGAAAAAAAATTTCCTCACATTACAGCTGAGCCGTCCCCCCTCTATCTTTAAATTGTGCCCCCTTGTTCTTACACATCTCTTTCTCTGAAAGATGCTACCCTCCTGGACTTTGTTGATTCCCTTGAGGCACTTGAAAGTTTCTATCATGTCCCCCTTGTCCCTCCTTCCATCAAAGGTATACATATTAAACTCTCTCAGTCTCTCTTCATATGGTTTCTGATGCAGACCCTGCACCATTTTAGTTGCCCTCCTCTGGACTGCTTCCATCCTGTCTATGTCCTTGCATAGATGGGGTCTCCAAAACTGCACACAGTATTCCAGATGGGGTCTCACCAACTGTCTGTACAGAGAGATAACCACTTCCCTTTTTCTACTTGTGATGCCCCTTCCTATGCGTCCCATTATCCCCCTGGCTCTCCTTACTGACTTCTCACATTGCTTACCCACCTTTAGATCATCTGATATGACTACCCCCAATTCCCTTTCCATTTGTGTTGTTGTTAGTACCTCCCCTGCTATTGTGTACTCTTCTCCTGGGTTTTTGTTTCCCAGGTGCTTTACTTTGCACTTCTTTGCATTGAATCTAAGTTGCCATATGTCTGACCATTCCTCCAACCTTGCCAAGTCCCTTCTTATCCTTTCTACCCCCCCTTGTGTATCAACTCTGTTACAGATCTTTGTGTCCTCTGCAAAGAGGCATACCTTTCCCTCCAGACCCTCTGCAATGTCACCTATAAAGATGTTAAAGAGGACTGGACCCAATACTGAGCCCTGAGGTACTCCACTAGTAACCCCCCTTTCTTCAGAATGTGTTTCATTCATTATTAACTTCTGTGTCCTGTTGTGTAGCCAGTTTGCTACCCAGGCTACCACCCTGGAACCCACTCCCAGGCTGGCTAACTTGATTATTAATCTTTTGTGTGGGACTGTGTCAAATGCCTTGCTAAAGTCTAGGTAGACCATATCCACAGCCCCTCCCTGGTCTATTACTTTGGTCACCCAGTCAAAGAAATCAATTAGGTTTGTCTGACATGACCTTCCTGCTGTAAATCCATGCTGCTTTGGGTCCTGTGCCCCGTTGGCCTCTAGGTACTCAACAATTCTTTCTTTCACAAGTGATTCCATCATTTTCCCTACCACTGAGGTCAAACTTACAGGTCTGTAGTTTCCTTCTTCTGCCTTGCTCCCACTTTTGTGAAGGGGAATCATGTCTGCCCTCCTCCAGTCCTCAGGTACCACCCCATCCTCCCATGATTTGTTAAAAAGTGTGGTCAGTGGTGTCACTAGGTCCTCCCTTAGTTCTTTTAGGATTCTGGGGTGAATCCCGTCAGGCCCCATTGCTTTGTCCACCTTGAGTTTTAGGAGTTCTTTCAAGACTCTTTCTTCTGTAAATGGACTGGTGTCAACTCCACTACCCAGAGTGCTTCTATTGTCTGGTTTAGGTAACTCCTACTCATCTTCTTTTGTGAATACTGAGCAAAAGTATTCATTCAGTATCTCTGCCTTTTCACTGTCTCCCTCTGCCCATCTCCCCTCTCCTTTATTAATCTTCACTATTCCTCCATTAACCTTTCTATGCTCCCTAATGTACCTATAAAAGATTTTGTCCCCCTTCTTAAGTGAGTTGGCTATTTTTTCCTTGGTTTGGGCCTTTGCCATTCTGACTGCCCTCCCCACTTCTTTCTGCTTTAATTGATACAGTTTCCTGTCGTTGCTCCTTCTGTGATTCCTTATACTTTTGAATGCAGCCTTTTTTCCTTAACCTTCCTGCCACCTCTTTTGAGAACCATAGTGGTTTTTTACTCCTTTTTGTTTTCTTTATTTGTTTCACACAAAGGCTTGTTGCATCTATGATGGCAGTTTTGATTTTTCTCCATTGTTCTTCTACCCCCCCTTTTTGGCCATTTGCTAGTGCATTCCTCAGGAATTCACCCATTTTACCAAAGTCAGCCCTTCTAAAGTCCAGTATCCTTGTTTTTGTATGGCTTGTCTCCATGGTTGTGCTTATCGTGAAGCACACTGTGCAGTGGTCACTTGTTCCTAGATGTTTACTGACTTCTAAATTTGTGATCCGCTCTACATTTGAGAGTACCAGGTCTAGTATTGCTCCCTCCCAAATGGGTTCCAACGCTAGCTGGTGGAGCAGCTAATTCATCCATGGCCCTCCCACACTTCACTCCACCACGCTCAGGTGGACGCTGTGCTGCCCCCTCTTCCCCAGCAGGGCCAGCAGGTGCATTACTGCCCTGTTCTGCAACCTTGGCCTGCCACTCTGCATGGTGGTGATTGTACAGGTGGGTGTGCAGACCCTCTGTGCCAAGGTGACTTCCTTTAGGGCCACAGCACACCACCACACCACACAAATTACATTTTACTACACTGTTGTCTTCAGGCAGTGTAGTAAAGAACTCCCACACTAATGAGGTGCGGGAAAGACCAGGAACAGGTGGGGGGGCCCAGGTGTTGTTGGAGCCAGTGGCTGCTGCTGCACAATTGAGGATGAGGGTGCAGAAACCTACTTCTGGAACTGCTGTGGCTCCTTCTCCCTGACTTCCTGCTGCTGCTGAACCACTGGTGCAGGGACCATAGCAGGTGCTGGCACTGGGGGGGGCACTGGTAGGTGCCACAGGAGGTGGTGCTTCCATGGTACCAAGTCCACTATCTCTTGCTTTGGGGGGGGAACACTCAAGATGGTGCTCCGGTCCAAATGCAGCCTGCTACCACATGTGTGTACACTGACTTGATCTCCTCCGCTACATCTCAAAAAAAGACCTAGTCTCTTCCCCTCTGTTCTGGTCTCTCTCTCTTTCTCTCTCTCTCTCTCACACACGCACACACACACACACACACACAAACACAAACAATTAAGAAATACTAAACTGAAATGCTGCACAAACAGAAATTCAGACAACAAGTAGGCAAAAATAGACAGCTAATTAGCAAAAAAAGTAAAAGGTTCATGGTAGTTTTACACTACTTTATATAGCTTTTCCTCTGTGACTCTGAGCAATACAACCTCTTTCTCCTACTACAAGATGAAAGTGAAACTCTCTTGCAAGCATGATTCACTTCCTGCCTGCCTGCTGGAAGCATGTAACCTACACTTTGTAAGCCATGTGATGTGTGTGGGCTGCCTGTGAATTCTCACTGTGCCTTAAAGCGAAGTAAGTTGAAGTGAGCAACGCAAAGTCATAATTACAATGCAAAGTGGCGAAAGAATGGTTTTAAATGGGCACTTTGCATTGTGGGATGCCAACATGAAGTGGGCTTCTTCACGTCCACTTCCCAGGTGGAATTTAACTTTGCTGCAACTCTAAATGGGACCACACAGGGTGCATCCAAGGGTAGTGAGGGAGCTCAGGGAAATACTAGCTGCACCTCTGACAGTCCTGTTTAACAACTTATTGGAAACAGGAGTGATTTCAGAGGACTGGAGATGGGCAAATGTAGTACCATTACACAAAAGTGGTAGCAGGGAGGAGGCTGGCAATTATAGGCCAGTCAGCCTGACATCAGTGGTGGGAAAATTAATGAAATCACTTCTGAAGGTAAGTGACTCCTGTTGGTTACAAGATCCAAGGCATCATGGTTTCACAGGGCAGAGGTCATATCAAATGAATCTGATAGATTTCTTTGACTGGGCAACAAAGTAGTTAGATCAGGGTGGCAGGGTTGACATGGTCTACTTAGATTTCAGCAAAGCTTTCAACACCGTTCCACATAGGCAATTAGTAAGCAAGCTGGGTAGCTTAGGAGTGCATCAAAAGGTGGTAAATAGGGTAAGAAATTGGTTAGGGGTAGGCAAAAGAGGGTGGTGGTAAATGGAGTTCAGTTCGAGGAAGGGAGAGTGATGAGCAGGGTGCCTCAGGGATCAGTGCTGGGACTGGTTCTCTTTAATATCTTTATAAGTGACTTTGCAAAGGAGCTGGAAGGGAAGATCTGCCTCTTTGTGGATGACATCAACATTTGCAATAGCATATACACTCCAGGGGAAATGGAATGGATGAGCAGAGACCTAAGAAAACTAGAGGAGTGGTCAAGGGTATAGCAGTTGGGTTGCAATGCGAAAAAGTGCAAAATAGTGCACTTAGGGCACAGAAACACAGGGACAGAGTACAAAATCAGTGGAGTGGTATTGCTGACCACCAAGCAGGAAAGAGACCTGGGGGTAATCATATCGGGTGACCTAAAGGAGGCCAGGCATTGCAATGAGGCAGTTGGGAAAGCTAGTGGGATGCTGGGGTGCATAGGGAGGGGTATCACAAGCATAAAGAGGGAGGTGGTGTTACCTCTGTATATATCTCTGGTAACATCCCACCTAGAGTACTACAACCAGTTCTGGAAACCACATCTCTGGAAGGACATAGAGTGGAGGCTGTCCAGAGAAGGACAACTAAAATGGTGCATGGTCTGCATCAAAAGCCCTATGAGGAAAGACTAAAGGACCTCAATATGTACACCTTGGAAGAGAAGAGGGAAAGGGGGAATATGATAGTGACTTTTAAATACCTCACAGGGGTAAATAAGGTACAGGACGGAAGTAGTTTCTTTAGAAGGAAAGGTGCTTAAGAACAATGGGACATGCAATGAAGTTGGAGGGGGGTAGTTTCTGGAGAGATGTTAGGAAGTACTTCTTCACAGAAAGAGTGGTGGATTCCTGGAACAATCTTCCAGTAGAGGTGGTGGGGGTGAATATAGTGGTGGAGTTCAAGAATGCATTGGTTAGATTGGATAGGTATAAGGAAATCATAGTGGAAAGGAAGGGGGTAGGGAGGAAGAGTGGAATATCAAGTATGGTCTGTGATAACAATGTTAGTAGGGAAAAAAGGGTAGACTGGATGGGCCAAGTGGTCATTATCTGCTGTAAAATTCTATGTTTCTATAGTATGTTTAGTGACATTTACTTTAGATCCAAAGTGAACTGCAAAATCTTCCAAATATTGCATAACAAGTGTGCCAGAGGTTTTATTATTTACCTTCAAACAAATATTGTAGACGTAATCCAACTTTTTTGATGGCACCCATATGGTTGGAAGAGACATGCTGTGTATATGTTCTGCAGCAGCCACTTTCCGCAGGACTAGGTCTGGACAAAAGGCATACAGGATGGGGCTGAATGGACAACCTTAACTAACATTATGCTTTAGCTGGATTAATCTGCGTAGAGAACCTTTGATATTAGCTTGAACAGATGCCGTTGAGTATAGAGTACTGGTCTAATGTATGACTTGATCAGGAAGGTCATAATAGAAGTACCTAAAACAGGAATTGATGTGCTGTCCTGTCAATAGCCTTTTCCTGATCAATTGATAATACAATCCCAAGCTGACGCACAAGCACAGTGGTAGAGTTACTGCTTGTAGCACTGACAATTGGAGTTTGGGAGATAACTCAGGCTGTCAGGGGGTTGGCCAGGAGAGGAGGATTGAACATCATGGAGGACTGCTGTGCCAAGTGAAGTACTGACCTGTAGCAGTGGCTGGGGATCGGGAACCCAGAGGCAGCATTTCAGTAATAGGAGTAACACCAGCAGCTGACACCGTGCACGTGCAGTCATGTGTGGGTGGCATTGCACATCCTCCCTCCTGGGAGTACATAGGAGGAATAAAAACACGGCTGGCTGGCATGAAGGGACTGACAACTCGCAGGTTTCACACCCAACTCTACAGTGCATCTCCCATCTGAGTATCCATTCTGGGTGTAAACTGTGAGGAACATAGGAGTTGAATAGGAGATCTGCTTGGGGATGGGGTGATGGGGCTGAGCAGGGGTCAGTCCCAGAGCATGGGCACAGCCTGCGGTGAAATAAAGAGCACTAACTGGGGGAAAAAAGCTAATACAATCCCAGTAACCACCCCATTTCTCCCTGCATCAAGAAGTTCTCTAAATAAAAAAATGTTGTCCTTCATTTTCCTAGTTGATATTGAGCAAGCCTGCTATCTGGAAATCAGATTACTTGCTACAGAAGTAAATCTATTGCACATAATCTTTGCCAACATTTTCTTAACAGTGTTTAATAGACTTAGGGACATCTAATTATTAATGTCTTCCAGATTCCCCTTTTTAAACAAAAACATCATAACTGTTACTATTATATAACGATCCCTTGTCAAGGCATCACATACACTTTAGCAAGATCCTCAGCTATATGTTCCATAAAAAATTTATAAAATTCAGCATTGAAGCTATGCTTACTGGGCACCTTATCAGAAGATGAAGATTTTTTCAGTGCTTGTACTTCTATGGGGAAATGGCTGCCACTAGTGGATCTGATATGTTTTTTGAGAAACAGGGAAACTGAATATCAGTTAAATATGAATCCAGACTAGATAGGTAAAGATGTTCAGTTCCAAAATGTGTTTCAACATATTGGCCAATAAAAGCAGAGATATCTGGTCCATATGTTAACTGAGAGCCTTCCTTGCTTACATGGGAGAAAATGATTCATCTTTGAACTTACTCCTATCAGCTGTGAACCAGATTTATCATAAATATCTTTAGTTTTGTCCCGAGTTATTATTCCACTTTTAAAGAGTGCAAGCAGTTATACTGAAATTTCTGCATTTCTGTTTGGATTTGTTGAATTTGGAAGGAAAAATTACAGACTCCAGAATTTGAACAGGATATCAAATTCTGCAGTTGTGATCCAAGCTGTAAATACTTAAAATAAGCTGCTTACTGCTTTTTCAAAGCTTTAGCTTGTAATGAAGTACAACATATATTTTTTGAGTCCTTCCACCGAGATAAAAGGTTGTAATGCATACACTGCACTGTTCTTCTGGCTTACCACACCTCACGCAGCATATTTGTGACATTCTGCTGCTATAAGAGCATTTTATTCAGTCTCCAGGGGCCTTTTTTAAGACATTAAGGTCTGCACACCCAATTTGCTGAATAATAAAAAGTAGTCAGAGAGCTCCATCAGCAAAGTCCAGGTTTGTGCCAAAAGAAGAACTTTAGATACAAAGAAAAATAAATACATGTGGATAGTGTCCCCTTATGATAAATATGATCACTTCATTTGTGCAAAGACCCATAGACATCTAAAAGCCCTTCCTTTTCATATAATATACTTAGAAAGTATGTATCACAAACACAATACAGTTTCCTAAGCGAGTCCAATGGTGCTGAGGGTTGAGCCGCTGGATTCCACACATCTCACCACGTTGATGACCTTGTTTGGATACCGACTTAGGTTGCTGGGAGTTGGCTGGGGAGAGAGAGGACTGAGCACTCAGAAGACTGCTATCCTGTCCTGGGAAGGAGGATTTCAGTGCCAGTATTCACCTGGCCCCCAGTGTTGACTGGGGGTGAGGCAGGCTGGGGCTGTTGGCATAGGGGAGGGAGTGGTAGCTGCCAGTGCTCCATGCACTGAAGTGTGCATGGGGATGTCTGGGCAGCATTGCATGTCACCCTTCATGGAATAAAAAAGGAAAAAAATGGATGTCTAAGAGGCCGCTGTCCCCTGCCATCCTGTAGCCCTGCACCCCATTGAGCACCAAGGCCATGCTGCCATTACATGAAGGTAAGTCTTGGAGGAAAGCAGGGGAGTAGGGCTGGAGTGGCTGGCATAAAGAGGGCAACTTGGGCACTGGAGAAACATCACTAACTGCAGAAACAATGCAGTTTTGTAGCTTTGGCACTTCTATATGCACTAGGAAGCTTTCAGTGGAAGTCTTCCCTAACAATAATGTACTTGAAAATATACAAGTATGGTTTAATGAGGTTGAAAAGGCCAATACTAGATGTGTGAATTAAAACAAAAACTCCACACTTGGCAAAGTTCACCACGAATTGCATCCATTCACACTTCATAATTTGCCACAATTGCATGAACTGCACCACCTGAACTGACACAATTCACCACTTTGCAGTGAATTTTTGATACACTTTGTGTCATAGATTTGCTGCAAACGGGTGAATTTCATAAACACATATAGTAGAATTTGTGCAATTGTGACGAAAGTGCCTACTATGTAACTACTCCATGCAGTGTGTAGCACACAAAATTACAACAATTTGTGTGTAAATTTTAAATTCGTAACAGGGCTAGTCAATCGAGGTGATTTCTGTTTGGGGGCCTAAGTATTCATGAGACAGATGGGTAAACCAGAGATCCATTCAAGATTAATCCTCATCCAGGAACTAATTTTGTGAGTTGTGAGACCTGAGAATCTGTCCTCGTAAAGCCAATCCCTAGCACAGCAAAGGCCTCTTTGGAAATTGACCAAAAAAGAAGTAATTTATGCCCATACCTGTTTTGCCTGGCCGACATCTGAGGTAGTTCTCAGGCAGATAACCACTTAAAAATAGACTGCACTTTCCAAGTGTTGTAAAACCGAGAAGGTGGCATTTTTCCTTTTCAGATTCTTAATGCTGTTCACAATTATTGTGCAACATGAGAAGGATGATGGAAAGGATCTCTTGGTAAAAATTTGATTCATAATAACTAACTGCTCCATCCACCTTTCCTAGCCTGAGCTTGGTCCACCTTCCTTTTTCTGGACCTGGTGGATCCAGAGGTGTCCTCTTGCTCGGAAGGAAGATCCCTCTGAGAAGATGCAATGGAAGAGAAATTGGAGCAGCCACCATCCAAGTCACCACTGTGACGCAGTGTACATGCTGCCCCTGGGTAAGATCATTAGACGTTTCAGTGTGAAGTTTCATTGCCATGCCATGCCTTTAGCAGAGGCTCACATTTATTTTCCAGGGAAACTGTATCCCTTTATGACCCAGGTCTTCTCACTGGAAATCCCACTGGTTTGGTGGGGAGCTCAAAAAGATGAATACCAAGGGTCGGAGCCTGGAGTGTTACTGGTGTAAGTTGCGGTCAGAGGAGGACAAGCTGGCTCTGAGAACTCACTATGGTGAGCATCAGAGGGCAATCTCCCATAGGAAGGCAGTTTATTTGTCCAGGGAGATTGCTGCAGGGAAGAACAGACTAATTCACCTCTTCCGGATTGTGAACAGGCTGCTTCACCCTGCGTGTCTGCAGCCAATTCTAGTAGCTTCTGTTGCAAAGTGCGAGGAGTTCACTCTGTTCTTCTTTGACAGAGTTTCCTCAATCAGAGCTGTGATTTCCCCAACCAGGCTTTCTAGGCCTGGCAGTGTCATGTCGGCTGTCTCTAAGAGCACTCCACTTGCCTGGAATGAGATTAGACCAGTGGGGTGGAAGAGATCTGTTGGGTGATTTTGAAGCTGTGGTCTACTGTTTGTGAACTGGATCAGGGCCCAACTTGTCTCCTAGTGGGATGCATGGAGTCTGTTGGTCAGTGTTCGCTGAGATAGTCCACTGCTCACTTTCAGAGGGGCTGTTTCTTGATGCCTTGAAAGTGACACTGGTGAAGCCCCTTCTAAAAAAAAAAAAAATGACCTGAACGTCTTGGTGAATTATAGACCAGTCTCTCACTTTTGTTTTCTGGGTAAGGTTAACGTGAAAACTGTGGCTCTGCAGCTTGAGGCACACCTCATGGTCTTTGACATCTATGAGCATCTCCAGTTTGGAGTTAGGCCTGGGAATAGCACTGAAAATGCATTGGTCAGGGTACAAAATAATCTCAGGGCAAGAGATAGGGGAGGGTGGTCAATACTTGTCCTCCTTGATCTGTCATCAGTGTTTGACACTGTGGACCATGGGGTGTTATTGAATCACTTGAGGGGGTTATGTGGACTCACCAGCACTGTCGCCAGCTGCTTTGAGTCCTTTCTCACCGGCAGGTCTCAGAGGGTGGTGACAGGAAATTTTTCCTCCTGCACTCAGCCCTCACTCTATGGAGTACCCCAACGGTCTGTCCTTTCACCCATGTTGTTCGCAGTGTACATGCTGCCCCGGGTAAGATCATTAGATGTTTCAGTGTGAAGTTTCATTGCCATGCCAATAACAGCCAACTGTATATGTCTTTTGTGCCAGGGACATGTGATGCAGTGGCAATGCTAAATAATTGTCTGGCTGAGATCCAGAACTGGATATCCACTAACTGGTTGAGGCTTAATCTGGGTTAGACGGAGGTACTGGTGATTGAGTCGGGTCACTGGACAAAGGCGGATGCTAGGAGGGCTGAAATGAGATTGATGCTTGGGATAGCCCAGTTTTGGCATCCAAAAAGGTGAAAAATCTGGGTGTGATCCTAGACAACAGACTGAGTTTTGTTGCTCAGCTGTCATCTGTTGTCCAGATTGGTTTTTACCATTTTAGGAATATCGCCCGGAGTAAAGCCTTTATACCCCTGGTGACCTACCGTCACTATTGCATGCCTTTATGATGTCAAAGCTTGACTACTGTAATGCTCTATATCTTTGGGTCAGTGGAGGGGCCTGTGCCACCTGCAGTTGTTACAGAATGAGGTGGCCAGGCCTGCTGACAGGCCTCTCAAGGTCTTGTCATGTGACCCCAGTGCTGTGTGGTCTGTATTAGCCGCCAGTTAGGTGGAGGATCTCTTTCAAGGTGGGTCTTCTCAACTACAAGGTCCTATATGGTTTGGGTCCAGGCTATCTGTGAGACCTTCCAACTCTGGCCTGTACCTTGCATGCTCTCTGTTCTGTCGAGGAGGGCCTTGTGGTGGTTTCCAGGGCCTAGATTAAATCATCTGGTGATCATGCCTTTGAAAAGGCAGCACCAGTCCTGTGGAACTCACTTCCCAGATATCTTAGGGAGGCCCCCTTGGTAGAAGTCTTTAAATGGGGCATGAATATGCACCTTTTTAGACAGGCATTTGAGCTCTAAATATTGTTTTATCCTCTTATAATTTTACTACTGTTTTTAATATACTGCATGTTTATTGTAAGTGTTTTACCTGCCTGCCTGATGTGTACAGTGCCCTGAGCCTCAGGGAAAGGGTGCTCAATAAATAAAACTTACTACTGCTACTTTTTCAGAACTTTACCATTGGGTTAAAGGGCTTTTTGTCATCTACATCTAGTCACCATTTGCATATGCATGTCTGAGGGTGGGAGCATTGGGGGCATAGTGGAGTCAGAGAATTCATCAGCAATGAACAGCTCTTTGAGGGATTCTGCTACCTGAGGTTCCTTTGTGATCTCTGGTCTTAGCTCTGTGGCACCTGAAGGGCCTCCTTGTCACTTTGTACCAGAGTGCTAGGTTCAAGAGTTTCAGTGGCAGACACATTGTCTTGCCCTCCCTCAGAACTAGATGGCGGCGGGGGTGTTCTTGGCCCCAAAGAGACAGGTTTTGCCGATCAGAAGGAGGAGGGGAGGATGATGATGTGTGAATGGTTTGGGTCTGGAAGCACTCATCTTCTGGGCTTTTGTCAGGAGTTCTTCATGGTCCGTTGGGTCATCTTAGTTGTGTGCTGCCCAGTGGCAGTCTTTAAAGAGTTGTCCCTTTTCCTTGCACAAATTTTAGTGATACAAATATGGATAAGAAATTCCTGTGTGGCCACATTCTAAACTTATACCTCATTTCAGCTGATCACACCCACTGCTATGGTGTTATTTTGACCCATATTTGTAGCAGGTTTTGTGTTAGCCAGGTAAAAGTAAATACCTAGGGTCCCTACCAGTAAAAAACTACTAGAAGCATTGAAACATGGCAACATAGAATTTTTCAGCAGAAAAGGACTGGTAGGCCCATCTAGCCTGCCCTATTTTCCCTGCCTATTCTACACACTAGACCCTATTTGGTCATAGCTGTCCCTCACTCCTTCCTTTCCTCCATCTGTTATGCCCATGTGCCTATCCCATGCATGCTTAAAGCTCCCCACTGTGTTTGCCCCCTCCCCCCACCTCATCCATCAGGCTGTTCCAGGCATCCACCACCCTTTCTGTGAAGAAATATTTTCTAGTGTTCACCTTAAACTCCCCCAACAGCTTCATGCCATGCCCCCCGGAAGAGACTCCCCTCTTGCACCTTGTTCACACCTGTCAGGTACTTACAGGTCTCACTCATGTCCCTTCTTGCTCTCCTTTTCTCCATGGAGCAAATGTTGAGATCCTGCATTCTCCCCTCATATGGTTTCTCATGCAACTCCCACACCATTTTAGTAGCTGTCCTCTGGACCACTTCTACCCTGTTGTCACTGTCTTTGCAGAGGTGCGGACTCCAGAACTAAGCACTGTACTCTAGGTGGGGTCTCACTAGCGAGCGATATAGTGGTATCACTACCTCTCTTCTCCTGCTAGAAATCCCCCACCATATACACCACACTATTTGACTAGCCTTACTTACTGCCTTGTTGCACTGCCCTGCAACCTTAAGATCATCAGATATAATTACCTCATCGCTTGCTCAGTGGCTGCAGGTACCTCTCCCACCATCTTATAACAGCCCGTGGGTTTCCCCTGCCCAGGTGCATGACTTTGCACTTTTGGGCATTGAAACCTAGCTGCCATACTCTAGATCATGCCTCGAGTTTCCCCAAATGGAGTGCATAAAATGCAAGACACTGAAGAGGACATGACCCAGTATCAATCCCTGTGGTATTTCACTGGTCACTCTCCCATCCCCCAAGTAACTGCTGCTTATTACCACCCGCTGCCTCCTATCCTTTATCCAGTTTGATACCCAACTTTCCACCTTCTCTCCAACCCCCAAGTTGCTAAGTTTTCTTTAATTAGCCTCCTGTGTAGCACAGTGCCAAAGGTCTTACTGAAGTTCAGGTAGGCAACATCCACTGCCTTCTACTGATCCACTTCCTTAGTCATCCCCTCAAAGGAATCTATTAGATTTGTTTGACATTGCCCCTTCCCCCATAACCCCTGCTATCAGTGATCTTGCAGTCCATTTTAAAAATGGAAAATAGCAGAACTAGGGAAATGACAGCTACTAATCCGAATCTGGCATAACACACACACACACACACACACACTCTATCAAGAATGGGTTCTGGATTTCTGAGATTATCTCATCTTTATTTAACCTAGTAAATATCAAATATACAGTATTCACCTCTTCACTTCTAAGCAAATAGTCACAATTTTGAATGCAGACTTCACGAGTGGGATAGCTGCAAAAAGGGTTCAGAGTTCAGTATATTTCAGTTCATGTTATCTTAACCAAAGCTATTCCAGAGAGGTGGCAGTGCTGAAACTCACATCAAAAAGAGTGTCACCTGGAACCTGTATCAAAGCATAAACCTTGGACATGCAGAACTTAATTGAATCCTTCAGTATTCTTCTGGCAACATGAATTCTATCAGTAACATCCTCCATATCCCCCTGTACTGGAAGTGTACTGCATTTCTGTGCTTCACTGGTTCTGATGGTTCAGCAGGTGTTGAGAAAAGGTTCACAAAATGTGTGGGTGGACCAGTTGATGTACCCAGCTGGGGGCCATTGGCTAGCTCTGACTCAAGGGGAGAGGAAGATCCCAACTACGAATGATTTAAAAAAGTTGTCTCAGGATGGGAATGTGTAGTGGAGACAGCAGCAGTCTCAATCTTTGGAGTAGATTGGTTGGAGCCTACACTGGAAATAGATTCACCCACAGGGAGTGTTTACTGGGTAGCTGGGGTACAGGTGCTATGGTACCAGGTTCTCCCACAGTGTTATCCATGACAAGAATAACATGTTTAGTCTTACAGGCTGAAGATGCCTAGAGATCTTAAAGTGATTCAGTCTATTGCAGCTCTGAGCCTTGCCCAGTATCTGTGCTGTCCTCTAGAGTAAGTTTCCCCCTACACTGGAGCTGGTGTGTCATGAACTGCTACCAGAATGATGACTGGTTCTGCCTTTGTGTGTATAGGTGACTGTGCCTGAGTAAGGGAGTTCTTGGTGTTAGGAGCTGAATCACCAATTATAGTGGTCTCAGCACTTCATGAGGAATGTTCCATGGAAAAAGGCAAATCAGGAGAGAAGCACTCACCTGATTTACGAGGAGCACTAGCTGAGGCATTGTTTGTAGGTATTTCAGCAAATGTCTGTTCCACTTCAGGAGTCTGTCTCCTGGCTGCTTCAAACATGTGTTTCATGGCTGCTCCACATGTGTTGCATGTAGAGTCACTGATGCTTAGTTCAATAGTGAGAAAAACACCCAATAACCGTGTCTTGCTGTCTGAGCTTTTTGACCCAGCTGGCTTTCCTCAAGGCTTCATCGGGTGAGAGTCTCAAATTTGAGATTATATCCTGAGCTTCCTGGAGGGGGAAACAGGGTGAAATTTCAACCCATATGGAGTACACATTCAGCTGAATGGTACAGTTGGACCATGACAGCATTTCTGGCAGCATATCAGATGTTGTTGCTTCTGCAGCCATTGAGGAGATATGGGGTAGGTTCAAAACAAGCATTAACTTTTTTCTTGTACTTTTGTACCTTTCTTTTTTCTTTGGCCAGCATGGCAAGAAGCTATGGATTTTTTTTAGCAAGCTTGGACTCCAGATGTTGAAGTTTAGCAGTATTCTCCTCCAAGGAGCCAAGAAAATCAACCTTAATCATGGCAAACTGCATCTCAGACTGCTAACTTCACAGATGCAGAGTGCAATTTGATATCCATAAGCTCTGTCTTTTTCCACAAGGTCACTGGCAGGGACATAAGAAGACTTCACAGCCGGCCTATCACCACCAGCATTATCAGCTCCAGGGTCCATACTTCTCTCACACTGGAAACAGGCAGCGCCCCCTTTGGAGAGTAGGGGAATTTTATTTAAAAGAAACATAAATGGGTAAAAACAAATGGCTATAAATCATACAACAATAAAATAATAAAAAAAACATAAATACCAGAAGTAACATAGACCCAATCCCCATCTTTAGTAAACAAAACCCCATTCCAAACCCTAAAAAATGTAAAAATAGTAAAATACTGCATATTCACCAAAAGAAGCTTGGACCTCCCGGTTTATCAGCTTATCTGAGCAAAAAAAAATGTACTCTCAGATAAGCCACCTTGGGCAGACTAGATGGTTCACATGGTCCCCATCAGCCAACACCATTCTTATGTTCTAATTTCAGCCAGTCAATATTTTTCTAATAAGAAACTTAATTATGTACAATCATAACTTTCCTTTCTCTCTCAAAGATCTCTCATACTGCAGATTCTACAATCCTAGTTACATAAATATATGAGTATGATATTGCATCACATATTGACACCTTTCCATCCATAAATTTAAGATGGGCAAAGATTACCAAAATCACCTAATACCAGATTTCCATAGTTTAAACTTTTTGTCTGTGGCCATTTCCACCTGTTAGCCAAGAACAGCAAGAAACCTGTTACAAAAGGGCATTTCAGAAAGAAATCTTCCAATGTTTTCACTGCCAAGCTGGCAGTATAGTCTAGGGATGAGAGAAATGAGCTGTGAATGAGCTTGGTACACCCAGCAGACCTAGGTTTGATTCCTACACCTTCCACTTGCATACTGTATTACCCAGCTCAGGCCTCCTCCCTGATTCAATCAGTGACCATCATCTAATCTACTTGGTCTGCGAGATTCACAGAGTTAAATCACCTCCCAAATTTATATTCCAACGGTCACACAAATCCCTCAACCTCTCCCCCCTCCTGGATGATTTATCTCACTCTAATTGGGCCCTGAGCCCTAGCTGCTCTAATATGGATGTGGTCCTCACCCACTTTCGGAACACCTTCCTTGCCGCCTGGGACAAACACGCCCCCTGCGCCGAGCTAGAGTCTGAGGATCTCACCTACCCTGGATTTCCCCTGAGCTGATAGCGTGCCAACAAGCCCGTGACAAGGCCTGGCGAAACTACAAAGCCACGCTCCTCCCAGGCAACTACATCACCTACCGCATGCTCTGCAACAAGTGCACAAAAGCCATCCGCTTAGCCAAGGCTGATTATTTTAACAATACCCTAAATGCAAATCTTGGGAGTCCTTCGAAATTCCTGAAAGTCATTAACTCCCTTTTCATCCCCCAAACAACAAGCCCCCCCTCCTCCTCACCAAAGGGACACTCCTCTCTGACCCCCTGATGGTAGCCTCGGAGTTTAACTCCTATTTTACTACCTGTGTCCAGGACCTCCTAGATTCCCTTCCTCCTGCAACCACACCTGCTTCCCAGACATCTATCCACCTTCCACTAGGCAGGAGCCCCTTTTCCTTCAGACACATGTCCCCCACCGAAACCCTAGCTGCCCTTCACTCCCTGAACCCCTCCAAAGGCAAATCCCCTGATGGTCTTGATAACAAACTCCTCTTCCTATCTGCCCCCGCCATTGCTACTCCCTTCGCAGCCTTACTAAACCTCTCTTTCACCACCGAGTCATTCCCTTCCGCATGGAAACATGCCACTGTCATTCCCCTCCCAAAAGGTGGTGATCCTACCTCCACAACTAGCTACCGCCCCATCTCCCTCCTCCCCACCCTCACCAAACTCCAGGAACACCTAGTGCTATCCCAACTCTCCCACTTTCTCTCTGAAACTAACTTCTTCACCCCATTCCAGTCTGGATTCCAAAAACACCACTCTACCACCTCCTCCCTACTAAGACTCACGGACTCCATCCTTAATGGGATGGATAAAGGTCTAATCACTGCCACCATCTTCATTGACCTAGCAAAAGCCTTCGACACAGTATCCCATCCTCTCCTACTATCCTGCCTATCAGGGGCTAGGTTAGCAGTATCTGCCACAAATTGGTTCAGTGCCTACCTTCTAAATCGAACCCAATCCACTAAAATAGCCGACCACACCTCCCCCCCGATCACCACCGGCGTTCCCCAAGGCTCAGTTCTTGGCCCCATCCTCTTCTCCATCCTTCTAAATGATCTGCCTAACTCTTGCTCTTCTATCGCACTCCACATGTACGCAGACGACACGGTCCTCTTTACCTCCGGCCAGACTCACGAAGAAGTCTCCTCCAAACTTCAAACCGATTTCAACGAAATCCAGCGCTGGTTCAATGCCAACCAGCTCTCCTTAAATGCCAAGAAAACTGTCTCTATGTCTTTTGGAACTAGACAGTGTCTATCCAAACTCACCTCTCCCCTGATCTTCCATACCCTAAATAACACCATCCTTGATGAAGTGCCTTCCTTCAGGTACCTAGGGGTTTGGCTTAATTGCCACCTCTCCTTCTCCACACATGTGGATGCCATCATTTCAAAACTGCGCCCAAAACTTGGTGCCCTTTATTGAAACCGCGCTAGCTTCCCGCTACCTGTCAGACGTGAATTAGTCCAGAAAATGATCCTACCCTCCATCGACTACTGCAATGTTGTTTACAGCTCCACTGCCAAGACCACCCTAACCAGACTTGACCCCCTCTTTAATGCTTTCTGCCATTTTGCCCTTGATGCCCCTCCCCACTCACATCACTGCGAGCTCTACCATTCACTGTCCCTGCCATCTCTGTGCAACCGGTGCCTAACTCATAGTGCTAAATTCGTGTCCAACTTCTGGCTCTGCTCCCTCCCTCCTTACCTCGCATCCTCCCTATCTTCCCCTCCTACCCCCCCACGCCCTCAGGTCTTCTGATGCCAGGCTATTAGTCATCCCTCACTGAAGGACCACCACAGGCCAATCTGCCTTCTCTTACCTCTTCCCTAAATTCTGGAACAGCCTGCCGGCGCAGATCCGCCATTCATCATCCAAACAATCCCTATCCTCTGCCCTCACTAACTTCCTTGCCCCAAACTGAAACTGCCCCGACCCACCCCCGATAGCTTCCTTCCCCCTTCACTCCTTAGCGCCTGACCAGCAGCTCGGCCTTTAGCCTATTTGTCTAGCTTATACAATGCCCCACACACTTCACTCTCACTCCCCACTCTCATATTCCCTCCTAATCTCTCCTTCCCCCTCATTCCTAAACAAACCCATGCTCTTCATCCTTACGTACTGCTACTGCTCCCCTCTTCTTCCCCCCAACCCCACCCATATCACCCCCCATATTCTCCTCCAACTCCTACTGTCAACTTGGTACCCTCGCTTCAGCGCAAGTCCTGTTACTGGCACTATAGTCTCGATATGGCACTTAAGTAACCATGTATTGCCCTTGATGAGTTCCCATGATATGTATACCCTGTCCTTGATGTTCATGTTCTGTACTGCACTGTTCTCCTATTGGAAATAGTGCTAATGTAATCCCACCCATCTATGTACATTATCTGTATGCTCTGTACTGTTCTCATACTGTAAAAAGTCCTATGTAATCCCATCCAACTATATACATTAACTGTATTGCTCTATTTCTCAGTTCAACTTTTGTCTGTATTCCTGCCTCCATTGTAACCCCTCCCCCCAGGTCGCACCATGAGACGAGCATCTTTTTGTTCAGTGTGCCTTTCCTGGTGAAACATTTTCAATAAATAAATAAATGACTCTGAACAAGTCACTTAACCTCTCCAGTGCTCTCAGCTGTCCCCTGAAAACAGGCAGTTGTGCCTAGTGGGCCTTATCTGGTCACCAAAGAATAAAAAAAAACCCACTGTGGTCGGAGTCACATCCATTTTTCCAGACTCTTGTGCTTCAAACTCCCTTTTACTCCTAACCATCCATAACTACTTATCCAGAGCACATCCCACATTTTGTTTGAGACACTCTTTTCATTCAATTGTGCAAGAACTAAAGACACTTTTGCTGCTGTATATCATAAAACTTCAGGTGCCTGTATATGAACGTGCCATAACAGATTTATAAAGTGCATTCTATTTAAGGAGAGAATAATTTTTGATATTTTCTAAACATACATTTTCTTCAAGACAGATACTATTAAGGAACTACTGAAAAGGTCTGAACATTTCTAGGAGAAAAAGTAATCCCTACCGTAAAAAAGAATTACCCACCATGTGCAGAAACCTGCTATCTATGCTGATGATGCAGCCCTTTTCTGTCAGGATAAAACCCCAACATTCTTATTAATAAACTCCAATTCGACTTCAACAAACTTCACACCTGATTTATGTCCAAAGGTCTTGTACTCAACTCCAAAAAAACTAAGTTCATGATTTTCTCCAGCCCCAACAAACCCATTGGCTTTGACCTATCCCTTTATGATAACCTTGGTAACTCCATTGAAAGAGTCAGTGAATTCAAGTACTTTGGCTTACTCCTGGATAGCCACCTCAATTTCAATGCTCACACTAGCCTCACAATCAAAAAAGCCCACCAATGCTTCAGTATCTTCAACAGAACCAAGAATTACCTTAATAGGGAATCCAAATCCCTCTTAGTCTCCAGCTTTCTCCTTCCTGTCTTTGACTATGGTTCACTTGTCTTCCTCTCCTGCCTTGCCATCAAAAATTTCTCCAGACCTCAAAGCTCCTACCACAATGCTATCCACTTTGCCTCTGGTCTCCCTAAACTCACACACCACTGTGACCTTTATAGGCTCATCAGTCAGTCCTCCCTTGAGGCCCACCTCAACTGCAGGATGGCCACCTTCTTCTTCAAACTCTCCGATGGACTGCTCCCTGATTGCCTCAACTCTCTCTTCCAGACAGCTGCCACCACCAGGACCACTAGACTGTCCTCCACTCTCTCTTTCACTGTTCCTTTCTGCTGGGCCACTCAAGGTCAGAAAACACTCTCTTTTATGGGACCCAAGCTCTTCAACTCTCCCCCTCCAGAACTAAAACTCTGTCCCTCCACAAATGCCTTCAAACACAATATCAGGAGACATTTCTCTTCCTCCTGCACCTGCTCACAGCCCTAATCTGGCTCCCCTTCTGCACACTTTTCCCCTCACTCTCTGGTTATCCACCTCTGGCACTTCCCCTTTCTTTCTAGCACTTGTAGTATGGTTACCCCACCTAGGCTAGTTTTTAGATTGCACTTAAAGTTTTTGTTTCCCACTGTTATATTATTGTTAAACCCTTACTGAATGCTTAATGTCACCTTATATTTGTTAATTCACCAAGGCTAGTTCATGGTTTGCCCTTTAGTCTGTATTACCCTGATTTTATATACCATTGTATTAACCCTCGCTGTTAGTTAAATGTTTTAGCCCATGTCATGTCTCATGATTGTTGTATGTGACCAAATACTTGTGTAAACAGGCAGCAATGCTCACATGCCTTTCCAGTATAACCAATAAAAATTAAATGAAATGAAAGAAACCATTCATGCAATAATTTTGATGTAGTTTGGAATACAATTTATAATGAGGCATCAAAAAATGAAGACTGAAAAAACTAAACGATCGGGTCCACCATATTAAGTCCCTCATTTTTCACTGATAAATATGTGAAATCCCTTTTTGTTGGATTTAACCTACTTCCCCACAACATTTGAAAAAAATACTTATTATTTTAGTTTCTAAAATTTGTGGGGGAAGGATAAATGTAACTCAAAGACAGTACTCTCACTTTTATCCACCAACCTCTGTACCTCCTAAATTATGGCAAATAAAAGAGGGTGGTAGATAATAGAGAGTGCTGATTAAAGGGGGAGATAACATTTCAGGAAAATGGAGCAGGAGGTCACACTGGCAGTAAGTGAGGGTGGTGCATAAGGGGGGCAGATAAAGGAGTGAGCACTGTATATGAAAATGGGGAAATGTTTTAATTATATGCATTCTTTTCTGTTGGAGAGCCTCCAGTTTTCCACTGCAGGACTAGTCATACAGCATTCAAGTTTATCAATACAATTTATAAGTGTCAGGTTTCCTGGGCCAACTTTGATCCCTAATACCTTTATTGGTGCATCCAAAATATTCCTGCCTCATTATCATTGTCTCACTGTGTGTGACGCAGCTCAATATCCCAACTTTTAGAAGTATTTAGTTTTGCCCCTGAACATTTTCAGAAGGCATCTATCACCTGAAAAGCCCAAACTCCAGAAGACACAACTGCTACATACTGTATAAACAAACATCATCTGTAGAAGCTGTTATTTTAATTTGATTCAATGTATGGGAAGTGGGATGCCCATAATTCTTTTTCCATGATAATTATCTTCTCTTCACAAGGGTATCAAAAGAAAAGACATATAGTAGGAGACATAATGGGCACCATTGCTTTACCCATAATACAATTGGGGAAGCTTTACCTAAAAAAATATGGGGAAGCTTTACCTAAAAAAACATTATTATACACCTAACAGTAGCCTCAGAGTACAATAATTTAAGGCAATGAATGAAGGTATCTGGGATACCATATAATGCCAGTAGTTTAAACAAACATTGAGACATCTTGTCAAGTGTTTTTTTCTTTCCAGATCCAGAGTAAAAAAAAAAAAAAAAAGATGTATCAAGAGAAAGACATATGAAAGGGGAAATAATGGGCATCCTTGTCTTACCCATAATAAAATTGGGGAAGCTTTACCTGAAAAAAAATCATTTTAGACCTTACAGTAGCCTCAGAGTACAATAATTTAAGACAAAGAATGGAGGCATTCAGGAATACCATATAATGCAGTAGTTTCAACAAATGTTGAAACACCTTCTCAAATGCTTTTTTCCAGATCCAAAATAAAACAAACAGACAAACAAAAAAAGGTCATTGACAGTGTTCTGTTGAGTGTGTTCTATAATGTCTTAAAGAATGTAAAGATTGTCCTCTGTGGACCTGTTTTGGAATGGAGCATGTTTGTATCAGCTCAGTTAGCTCCTGTGCTACTATTTGCAATCCATTACAAAAAAAAAATTCATAAGATCTTAAAATCTGAGTCTAATAGACTGATAGGTCTCCATATGTTTAACAAAGAAGTATTAGTATTTTAAATAAATATATAATAAGGACCTTTCCAAAAGCAGGAGAGAAGCAGATGGAGTTCATCTCTCCCTGCCCTCCCCAAGCTGCTGGACACCAGTTTCAGCCAGAGGTCGGCATGTGGTCATGAGGGCCCGAATCTCTCCCTGCCCACCCCAGAGCTGCTGGACACCAATTTCAGCCAGGTACAATCATCATCAGAGCCACGTTCCCAGCGGGCTTTTCAAATTTGGCAGCTGGTGCTGTGAAGGAATTTAAATCTTGGCGCCAAGTGGGACTTTAACATTTTGGCACCATGAAGGACTCTCTATGCTGTATTTCTCTTTCTTTAAGTCACCACAACAGTTCAGATAGTTTTTGTGCCTCTGTGTTTTAAGAAATTCTGCTTGTATTTGCTACTACTCTCATATGGTTATTTAATGAATTACTCCATTGGGGAAGAACTTTTGCCATTTCTTAGGCTTACTTAAGTAATTAATCTATGTTGCTTCAGTCAGTCTCCCCATGGCTCCCTAAGGTACTCTAGCTACTAAATTGATTCTAACCACTGTAGCCCTGCTCCAGAGCCCAATTTGAGTAAAGAGGAAACTTCAACTGATCAGAGAAATTCTATTTATAAATTAATTTGCATCACTGGCTTAACGTAAGCTCAGCACTACACTGGTGACTGCAGGAATAGACACAACTGTACAAATACTTTTAAGAAAAAGCCAGAAATTACTTTTAAGAAATAATCCAGAATTTTAGTGAAAGAGCCACAGCTAGACCAAGCACTCATCAGCACTGGAAAAGCAAAAAACTTTAAGAATTAAGCCTCAGCTAGGCTATTCTTTCTCAGCACAGCACTGGGGTAGCTAAATACTTTATGTAAAAAGCCACAGTTAGGCTAATTAATTCTCAGCACAGCACTGTATATGCATATCCATTTAGGCTATCCTTTACTGTCTGAGCTTCGCATCGGCTACCCCACCACCCCCACCACCACCCTTGGTGAACAACTGCCTATATAGCAAGACTCACATGATGCTATATCTCACAGAAACCAGTCAGCCTAAACTCCCATCTGTAGCTTATCTTTGCTGACCACTAGAGGTTGATCTCACACACTTCACAAACTAAACCAACTCTAAGCACCTACTTTCTCTTCAGCGCTACCTGTTACCCCTCCTATTTTTTCTCTCTACAGGCTCTAACACATCCCTCAGCCCTTTACACCATGGCTGTTTTCCACATCACAGTCCTCATTCTCTGTATACCCTTGGTGTCCCTACCCCCCATCTATCCAACTGCACTGGTCTGTCCCCCTCCAAACTCCACCACCTCTACCCACAACCTACCTCCCATAATCCACCCTCATTCCTGGAACACCTGGCCCTCCTTACTTCCCCCTAGTTTTCATACTGCCTAATAGCTCTGAAAGTCCCACTGCTGACTACCTCAATACCTCATATCAACTCTTCCTTCCCTGTCAGGGGTCCCAGCTTAACCCTATCCAAGTTCCTGGTAATCATGCTGCTGCTGATGGCAGGGTACATTGAACCAAATCCAGATCCAGTCCCCCCACAGCTCCCACATGGCCTCAGGATGGCCTACCTTAACATCTGTAGTCTCCTCCCTAAAATCGCATTGCTCCAGCCAATTGTTCTATCCCTAAAACTGGACATACTCATCATAATTGAGACCTGGCTAAAACCTCACACTAAGGATGCATGTATCTCAATCCTTAGCTACACACTACTCTGTTATGACTGGCTTAGTGACAGAAGGAGCAGTGGCATAACAATGTATATAAATTCCACCTTGTAAGCAACCATCATTTCACTACCTCTCCCTATGTCACAAACTATAGAATCCCTGATGGTAAAAATCTCCCTACCTAACACTATCCCCATCTACATAACTGGTTCCTACTGCCCCCCCCCACCAATTCCCTGCATCCTGTATCAAAGATTGTCTAACGGCCTTCAAATCCTACACCCTGGGAAGGGAACTGCATATCTTGGGTGACTTCAATAAAAATTGGCTCACCCCCACCAGCTCTCAAGTATGGCATGAGGTGGTCGCATTAAACCTGGCCCAGCTGATCACCGAACCCACTCATCTGAACCCCAAAACACAGAACCACTCCCTGCTTGACTGGTCTCTCTCCTTACACCCTCATCGGAAAATCTATGCTGGCCTCCTGCCTGACTCCCTAAGTGACCATCTTATATTCTCAATAAGGAAGGTCTACAGGCCAAAGACCCCCCCCAAACCCTAATGGTAAGATCCTACAAATCCCTGGACCTTGCATCCCTTCTAAATGATCTTGCTAATATCAATTGGTCTGCCATCTCTCATGCCTCCTCCTTAAACCTTGCACTGGATTTCTTCAAGACAAAGTTCCTCTCAGTCTGGGACTCCTACACCCCTTTTAGATGTATCCGTGTACAGAGGCTCCACCTGCCTTGGATCTCCACTGACGTCATGGCCAGTCTCAGAGCTAGGAATCAAGCTTGGAAGGCCCACAAAGCTACCGGTACTTACCCAACCTACCAAAAATACTGCATTCTTCAAAATGCATGCACTAGCCTACTCCGTCAGGCTAAAGCAAGTTATTTCTGAGCCACTTTCCTATCAAATATAAACAACCCTACCAAATTTTGGAATGTGGTCCAAACTCTTTTCTCGCCATCCTCCCAACCCCCCACCCCAGTCCTTAAGTCAGGTGACACAACTATAGATGACCCACCAGCAGTGGCAACTGAGTTAAACTCTTTCTTCACAAGCTGCACGGCATCCCCACTGTCCTCTCTCCCCCATCCACACCAGTCCAGCCCACCCCTACACTAGCTACTCAAGATGCATCCCATACTTTCACCTTCAAACAGGTCACCCCCCGGAATATATTTACAATGCCCTGCTTACTTTAAACCCCACCAAAGGCAAATGCCTCTCAAGCTTGGATGCTAAAATGCTCATCCTGTCAGCCACAGCCATTGCCTCACCACTGGCCTCACTTTTCAACCTAACCTTCTCTTTAGCTTCTGTTCCAACAGGCTGGAAGCATGCCACAGTCATCCCTCTTCCAAAGGGTGGTGACCTCTCCTCCCAGGAACTTACCTCCCTAGCTCCTTCTCCCCACTCTAGCTAAACTGCAGGAACACCTTGTCCTCTCTCAGGTCTCCTCCTTCCTTGACTATACCTAATTCTTCACTCCGTACCAGTCTGGTTTTAGGAAATCCCACTCCACTACCACCTCCCACCTAAGGCTCACCGATGCCATCCTCACTGGCATGGGTAAATCCCACATTACCTCAGCTATCTTTGTCGATCTTGCAGAGGCTTTCAACACTGTTTTGCACCCTTTCCTTCTCAATAAGCTCTCTCTAGCTGGGCTCTCCAGCATAGCAACAATTGGTTCCATTCCTATCTGGTGGGCCGGACTCAATCTGTAAGGATTGGTAACTTCATCTCCTCCCTTCTCCCCATCTCTTCTGGGGTCCCACAAGGCTCTGTCCTAGGGCATCTGCTGTTCTCTATTTTCCTAAATGACTTGCCCTCTGCCTGTCCTCATACATCCATTCACATGTTTGCAGATGACACAGTCCTGTATACATCAGACCCCTCTACCTCTGATGTGGCATCCAGACTGCAGCTCGATTTCAATGAAGTCCAGCTCTGGTTTCACTCAAATCAGCTTTTCCTTAACACCAAGAAAACAGTCTCCATAACCTTTGGCACAGGGCAGAGACTATCTCAGCTCCCCTCCACACTTACTTTTCACACAAAGGTGGAGGCTTGCTCCTCCTTTAAATACCTCTGGGTATGGCTTGATCAACAACTAGATTTTTCTGTTCGCATCACTGCGCTCCACAAGAAGCTGCACCCCAAGCTTGGAGCCCTGTACCAGAACCACAGTTGCATCCCGTTACCGGCCCGGCAGAAGATTGCACAGAAAATGATCCTCCCTATCTTTGACTATGGAGAAGTAGTCTATAGTGCCGCTCACAAGACTACCTTAACCAGACTGGACACCCCTTTTCCAATCCTTCTGTTGTTTCACCCTTGACTGTCCCCCCAGCACACACCACTGCTCCCTCTCTCAGTACCTACACCTCCCCTCCCAGCAGAACAGGAGGCTGTCTCACTGTGCCAGGCTCACAACCAAGTTCCGGTCCTAGTCCCTGCCCTCATACCTCTCCAGTACCCTGTCCACACCTTCCCCACCTTTACATTCCCTTAGAAATACTGAATCCCATTCTTTG
The DNA here is from genome assembly GCA_016271365.2 of Neoceratodus forsteri. Taxonomy (NCBI): domain Eukaryota; kingdom Metazoa; phylum Chordata; order Ceratodontiformes; family Ceratodontidae; genus Neoceratodus; species Neoceratodus forsteri. Next base: position 1,292,895,102 of record CM028130.1, read on the forward strand.
AGCATCCCACATATAACCTCAAACTCTGGGCAAGCAGCATTCTCACATTGCTTCCCCAAACTGAGGAATTCTCTCCCACTGGCCACTGGGCAAGCCAGATATGCTAACCAACTCAACTCCCTCCTCAAAGCCCATTTCTGCTCCTCATGTACATGCACCTAGACTTCATTCTCCAAACCATGGCTGGTCAGAGTCCCTAGCCAGGAATGATAGTCACCACTTGTTAGTGCGTAGCTAGCTCTAGCTGTTATGCTGCAAATCTGGCCATCTCACACCACCTGGCTAATCTAGTCTGCCCTTTGTATAGGTTACGGTATGGATTCATTTCCTGATTTTCTCTGTACCTTACGTCTTGCTGTTGTATTTACATGCTGCTGTTCTACACTCTGTGTATCTCCAAATATCCATTTCAACAATGTATATGATGTCTGTATCAAATCCCACCTGTTATTTCTATACTCAGTATGTCCTGTACTTTACACATTACTGATTGTACCTATGTATTATTTTGATTGTATTTAAACTCTGTGTTGACTCCTTTGCTCCCCACTCCCCAGGTTGCGTCTGGAATAGAGCGGTAGTCTGCTCACCTGGTAAAACTTTTAAATAAATAAATTAAATAAATGTGTTGGAACACTTTTTGCAAAAAGACTGATAAAATATTCATATGAACCTTATACAATTCATGTGCTATACCGTGCACCCCTGGGGAAGATCCTGAATTTAACCCATTGATTACCAGTCTAATTTCCTGTATTGGCTAAAAGTTCATGTCTGTTTTGCCCTAAAAGTGATAGAATCTCGGCAGTCAAAAACAATTTTGAAACAAAATTATGCTTTATCCAGTTTTTAAATGCTGCATATGGGTCCCCAAAAGGAACTTTTTTCTCCCATTCCTTTGCTCCATATATAAAGATTCTGCCCATTTGCCCTGAAATTTGTTCATATCTGCATTAATAATATGTACCTGTTATCTATAGGAGACCTTGTTTTGTACAGCTTTTGACAAAAGAGAATATATTTGATCTATTGATTTTAAGTAATGGAAATAGTCTGTGATTTATTTTTCCATATTGCCGAAAAAGTCCTGCCACCATAATAGGGGACTATTATAGCACACAAATACTGTGTGTTGTGCTAGAAACAGTTGTTGTACTGCCTTTTAAACCTTTGGTAGTTTTAAAATAGATGTAGTAAGATTCAGTTTTCCTTTTCCCCTGCCCTGTGTGGACAATTCATATTGAAAAGAACCCTGCAGAAGTAAATGGTCAGAGAATTATAGTGGATATAAATAAAAATATGCCACATTTATGAAAGGTGCTATAAAAAACTAATGTATTTGGGTGAAATATGTGCTGTGACAATAAGTGGCTCCCTCCATGGGCTGAAGTAATCTGTATATATCTTATAAACTTGCAGTTATTACAATCTGCTACAAAGCATAGCCATCACAATACACCTTTTTCCCTACCAAACTTAAAGTCCCTTCCCAATAATAAATGTAGATAAGGTGTAATAGTATCTGTTAGTGCCACTCATCCTGATTTTATCTATGGGGCATATGTTTTAATAAGACAAAATCTTCAGCACGGGGTCAGCAGTGAGGGGGAGGGCATCGTCCTGCAGTAGATGGACCTCCATTTTCCTTTTTCCCCAGGAGTTGTGGCATGCAATGACATGAAAACAGCAAGCCGTACATCTGCCATGCCTCCCATATGAAATCAGTCCCAGCTGTTGGACCTCTGGCTGCTGCAAGGGGCTGCTCAAACACTGGCAACTTCCCCATCCTCCTCTCCCAGAAAAGGAGAGCAAGCAATAAGACATTCAATCCTCCTCCCCCCAGCTGGCCCTCCTGAACTCAGGTCATCAGCATCACAAATTGTAGTACTACTGCTGCACCAGTGGGCCAGCGATGCCTAATGTCTTTTGTAAGTACTACCTCTGTATCAGTAGTCAAAACCTCATTTATTGCAGAAGACTGTCATAACTGATTTTTCTCTATAGTAACCCTACAGTTTTCAACAGAACCAGAGTCTATACTTGTAATGTCTGATTTGTCATCCTCCACGCATTCTTGCTCAACATTTGAATCAGTGGTTAAACTGGAAATGATTAGGTGTGGGAACACTCATGTCTAGAATTCTAGGTGGTGGAGCTGTCATTGTTAGGTGGTGGAACTCTCCTATAGCAGTCAGTGGAGAAAGATGACAGAGGTAGTGGAACTATCATTACATTTTTAAGAGGTGGTGGAACTGGGTTACTGTGGGCTACTGCCCAGTTTAACCCCTGGTTTTCATCTTTTCCATACTCTTCTTCAGGAATGGCCATCTTAACTGATTTACCAGGTGCAGGAATGCCCGGTGATACCGGTGCCATTATTTTTTCAGAGTCAGATGCCTGACTCTTTACCATGGGATCCATTTTGGATCTGGGACTCACACTACGTCAGGTGTCTTCATCCACCTAGCCCCCATCAAAGCTTTCTCTTGGGACCAAGAGTCAACATGGCAACTTCCTCTTCTACACTGAAAGTAGAGGCTAATCACTAATGAGCTTTCAGCGACTCCCCATGCATCCCATCACTTTGATCTTTGCATCTCACCTGGTTGTCATGCAAACTATACCTCTCAACTGTCCCTGATTATGAGGGACATATCTCATATTACCCCATAACATTGCTCCATCCCTCATCTGTCCCTTGTAGAAAAGGTGCTGCCCAGAAATAAAATGTGCTATAAATTTAGACGTTAAAGCAGAACTTCTTAATATGTTAAGATGCTAAATCACAAACAAACTTTGTACAAGTAAACACAATGGTTTCCATAGTGTTCTGAGCTTCTTTCTCCATGTTTGAGGATGTATCCCCTCATTATGGAGGTCAGTGTCCCACAATGTCCCTCATTTTGTGTGCCTTTGTCCCTGATTTCAGAGCCAAGAGGTTAAGAGGTATGATGCAAACTGATTGCAGCGTCAACTGGAGCATTCACCAGGTCAGTTGCTTTTTATGTTTGCTTGCCCACATGCAAGAAACATTTGGTTACACTAAATGAGATTTTGGGGGGGGGGGTGTCACTGCCAAGCCCATTGCAGTTCAAACTGGGAAGGGGCTCAGCAGTCCAGATCAAGGACCATACACTGTGATCCTGACACCACTCGCTGCTGGCTGGGCAGAAACTTTCTGTACTTGAAAGGACCATAGCCACTACAATCAGAGAGGGCTTTGGTCCTTTCATTTCCATGAAGACAGTCAGCAAGCAGCTGATTGGCTTTCAACATCAGGAGCCTGACTGTCTGCTGCTTCTTTCTCCCTGTCCCCTCCAGGTGGCATGCCACCCACACTTCCCATCTTTATAGATATATTTTTTAATGTAAGTGGACCAGGGTGCTCACCCCCGCTACTGCTTCTTTTCTCCTGTCCCCTCCAGGATGCTCACCCACCCACCATTCCCATCTTTATACATTGTGTTTTTAAATGTAAGTGGAGCTGGTGCCCATCCCCCCATCGCTTCTTTCTCCCCATTCCCTGTGGGTCATTTGCTCGCCCTTCCCATCTTTAATATTTATACAATAGGGGTGAAGGATAAATGAGTTTGATAAAAACATGTATCTTCACCAGAGTGAGATAAATTTAAAGGCTGACATTTATCTCATGGCTCAGAGTGTGATAAATGTAAGAACTGACATTTATCTCATGTCTCAGCATGAGATGACTCACTGCTAACTGCAGCTAACTTAATTACCATGGCAAAACATCCTCACCTGCTTCCCACACTCTCTCACTCCCAGCCCATTACTGTGATACTCTTAGCTGACTGCAGTCAAAATTCTAAAGCTCACAACTTCACAAAACAGTTTCATTCTCACTGCTGCCTGAAGATAACTTACTTAGCATTGCAAAACACACCCAGCTTTTCCCACAGAATTTATAACACTGCCAGCCCATTCAGAAAATGTCACACACAGAAACAGCAAACACAGAAACAGCAACAGAACACAAAAAAAATCATAACAATACTTCTGAAACTTGTACACCTATTGTATAAATCGAACACATGATGTGCAGATCGTGTGTTATGGAAAATATCTTCACTCCTGCATCATGAGCTCTGGATACTCTCACTCATGCCTTCGGCACTCGTGCGTATCCAGAGCTCACTCTGCAGGAGTGAATATATTTTCCATATCACACTCCTGCCCATCATGTATCCTATATATATATATATATATATATATATATATATATATATAGATAGATATATTTTAAATGTAAGTAGTCTGGGATGCCCAACCCCAGTACCACTTCTCTTGACCTCCTGCCCTCCAGATTGCCTGCCTCCATTCCTCAACAAGCCCAGCACTGGGGTGCCCCATCCCAATGTTGGAATGTATCTGAAATAGAGAAAACTATTCCCTGATGGGATTTTTTTTGTAACCTGTAAAAAAGGAAACCATTCCTTGCCAATTTGTCCCCCACCCTGACATCCCACTCAGCAGTGACTACCCCACACACACCCAAACCCCCTCACACATCCTTACTCACCTGATTAGGTCCTAGGGTGAAGTTCCACTCTCTGATAGAAGACACGTCTTGCTGCTGAAACCGCCAACTGCAATATGAGAAACTAAGGTAAGTGCGGTTCAATGTATTTCAATGGGGTTTTAAACTTTGATGCATAACTTAATTATTTTTTCATATTTTGACTCACAATTTTCAATATGGCCTTATTGGGACCCACCTTATGACCAATGGTGGTGGAATTATGCAAATCAGGCCTGAAAGATGATTTTGCAGTCATGTTCTAAAATCACCATTTGAGTGGGATTTGAACATTTTCACAATCTGTGTTCATGAGGAGGGGCCATAAGAAGGCTAGGTTGAAAATTTGGGGTCAAAATATTAGCAATGACAAAGTTATGAGCATACATTGAAATGTTTCTATGCTCACTCATAACCTTGGTAATTTTAAATATTTTAACAGTAAATTTTCAAAATAGCTATTTTCACACCACCTTATGAACATTACAGCTGTCATTTTTCAAATCCTGTCCAAAATGTGGTTTTGTACCTGTGGCACTGAATGATGTTTTGGTGGCATGGAATGACATTTTGGCTGGGATTTGGAAATAAGAAGCTATGCTGAAAATTTGGTGTACAAATATGGTAAAATGCCCTGGTTATGACTGAACAATACACTGTTTCAGCGTTCACTCATAACTTCTGTCATTTTTAATATTTTGACTCCAAACTTTCAACATAGCCATCTTTCCACACCACCTCATAAACGCGATGAGTCATTTTTAAAATCCTGGATGAGATGTGTTTTCACACCTCTGGTGCGAAAAGACATTTCAACCAACATACTATAAACGGTACGTGTCGTGTCTATAAGGTGGATCCTAAACAAGTATCTTCAAAAGTTGCTGTCAAATAAAAAAACATTGTTTAACATTCTTTACATGTAGTGTCTATCAGTACCAAATACTTGCACAGCACATACCTGCAAGCAAATGTTCGGCATTGACAAATGCTTGTTTACTTGCTGCTGTATCTGGCACAGACTTAAAAGTTGGTCTGATTTTTCAACTTGCTTTTCTCTTGGAGTATCTCTCCTCATCCTCCACAAGCATTTCAAGAAACATAGTGCCATCATCTGAGTTTTCAGAGGTGTGGCACCCATCTTCCAATTCAGGCAGTGTGTTTGCAGGCACGGCCTCAGTTCCCCAATCACTGCTGCAGCTGTCTATGACAGCAGTTGAAAATGCAGTGGTCATACAGTTGAAAGGGAGAGCTCTGCTTCAGTGAGCAGAGCTCCCCCCTACATGCACACACACACACCCACCCACACAAATGCACGCACGCATACTGCATGTTCATGTGCCTTCCCCCTCCTCCCACACACACACTGTATGGCTGATGGGGGTGCCCAATCCCCCGTCAGCTCCACGCCCCCCAAAGCTTCCATGTGTCATGCTGGGAGCCCTCTCTAGCATGGCAAAATTTGTTATGGCCAACGGGGTGCCCAATCCCCTGTCGGCTCCATGCCCCCCAAAGCATCCAGGTGTTACGCTGGGAGCCCACCCCAGCATGGCAAAATGTGTTATGGCTGATGGGGGTGCCCAATCCCACCTTAGCTCCAGCCCCCCCAAACAGCCTTCCAGCTGCCACACTGGGAGCCCACCCCAGTGTGGCAAATGTCCCTCGTCATCTTATTAAAAAAAAAATAAACCTGTAAATATAAAAAATTTCCCTCGGTGCTTCTCCCTGCCTCCCTCCCACAACCCGCACTCACCTACTGTGCACTCCTGCCTTCCCACACCCCTGACCCCATACTTACCTCCAGACCTCGGCATGACGATCTTCGGTGGACCAGGAACATGTCTGCACTCTTCAAAGCCAACTGCGAACTGAGGAAATTCTGGTAAGCTGTATAATGAGATAGATAGGGTTTTTTCAATTTTGCTACATATCTCAGGCATTTTTTGGAATTTTGGCACCAAATTTTCAATATGGGTTTTTTGGGACCCCTCCTCATGAATTCTGTCACTGTCATGGTGTTAATCGGGCCTGAAGGGTGATTTCAAAGTCACTACACGAAATCACCTTTTGGGACAGATTACTGAAATGACAGTGCCAGAGTTCAGAAGGTGGTCTCTCAAAAAGCCTATGTTGCAAATTTGGTGAACAAATTCCTTAAAATGACTGTTTTACAAGTGTGCTTTGCGCAGTTCCTACACATGCTCATAAGTTTGCGAATTTTTAATATTTGCACTCTGGATTTTCAACATTGCCATTTTATCACACCTCCTTATGAGCAGTACAGCTGTCATTTTTCACATCTCGACCAAAATGTGTTTCCGAGCATGTAGCGTACAATGGCATAGTCGGTGTGTGAAATCAATGTATGGGACTCATTAAGAAAATCACAGTGACAATGTTCATGAGCAGAGGTCTTAAAATGGCTATGTTGAAAGTTTGGTGAAAAACTTCCTAAAAATGACTGTATTACTAGCGTGCACTGCGCAGTTCCTACGCATGTTTGTAAGTTCACAAATTTTTAATATTTTCACTCCAGATTTTCAATATTGCCATTTTACCACACCTCCTTATGAGCAGTACAGCTGTCATTTTTCACATGTCACCCAAAATGTGTTTCTATGCATGTGGCGCACAATGGCGCAGTTGGTGTATGCAATCAATGTTTGGGACAGATTAAGAAAATCACAGTCACACTGTTCATGAGCAGAGGTCTAAAAATGGCTATGTTGAAAATTTGGTGAAAAAATTCCCAAAAATGACTGTTTTAGGAGTGCACGTTGCGCAGTTCCTATGCATGCTCACAAGTTTGCAAATTTTCAATATTTTCACTCCAGATTTCAACATTGCCATTTTACCACATCTCCTTATGAGCAGTACAGCTGTTATTTTTCACATCTAGCCCAAAATGTGTTTCTGCACAAGTAGCACACAATGGCACAGTCGGTGTGTGAAATCAATGTTCAGGACAGATTAAGAAAATCACAGTCACACTGTTCATGAGCAGAAGTGTTAAAATGGCTATGTTAAAAGTTTGGTGAAAAAATTCCCCAAAATGACTATTTTACGAGCATTTGTTGTGCTGATCCTACGCATGCTCGTACGTTCGCGAATTTTCAATATTTTCACTCCAGATTTTCAACATTGTCATTATACCACACCTCCTTATGAGCAGTACAGCTGTCATTTTTCACATCTTTCCCAAAACATGTTTCCCGCCCATGTAGCGCACAATGGCGCAGTCAGTGTGCAAAATCAATGTATGGGACACATTAAGAAAATTACAGTGACACTGTTCATGAGCACAGGTCTTAAAATGGCTATTTTGAAAATTTGGTGAAAAAATTCCTAAAACAGACTGTTTTATGAGCGTGCGTTGCGCAGTTCCTACGCACGCTTGTAAGTTCGCAAATTTTTAATATTTGCACTCCAGATTTTCAACATTGCCATTTTACAACACCTCTTTATGAGCAGTATAGCTGCTGTCATTTTTCATATGTTGCCCAAAATGTGTTTCTATGCATGTAGTGCACAATGGCACATTCGGTGTGTGCAATTAATGTTTGGGACAGATTAAGAAAATCACAGTGACACTGTTCATGAGCAGAGGTCTTAAAATGGCTATGTTGAAAATTTGTTGAAAAAATTCCCTTCAGATGTTCTGCAATGTTACTAATGAAGACATTGAACAGGACTGGCCCCAGGACCGATCCCTGCAGTGCCCCACTGGTCACCCCCTCTCCCTAGACTGCACGCCATTTACCACCACTCTCTGCCTTCTGTCTGTTAGCCAGTTTCTAACCCAGTTTACCACCCTTTCCCCCATGCCCAGCCTACCCAGCTAGTTTATCAGCCTCCTGTATTGGATGGTGTCAAAGGCTTTGCTGAAATCAAGGTAAGCGTTGTCCACTGCCCCACCCTGATTCACTTCCTTTGTCACTCAGTCAAAGAAATCAACCAGATTTTTTGGACATGATGTCCCCACTGTGAATCCATGCTGTCTATGGTCCTGGGCTCTGCTGGCTTCTAGATGCCCCACTATCCTTTCTTTAAGCAATGTCTCCATGATCTTCCCCACTACTGAGGTGAGGCTGAATGGCCTATTGTTCCCTGCCTCCTCCCTGCTGCCCGACTTGTATAGAGGGATCACATGTGCCCTCCTCCAATTCACTCATGTTGAATGACTCAGTGAACATGGCTGTCAGAGGTACTGCTATCTCCCTTTGCAGTTTCCTTAATATCCTTGGGCGTATGCCATCTGGTTCCATTGCTTTGTCCACCTTCAATTTAGTGAGCTCCAGCAGGATTCTTTTGCCTTTGAATGGACTATTGTCCACCTCTTCACCACCTTGGCAACTGCTGTACTGCTGTGGCCCTTGCCCTCCCACTCTTCTGTGAATACTGAACGGAAAGACACAGTGGATGTCTTGGGAGGAAGGCATGGAACTATCACTTCCAAATACCTAAACAGCACATATAAGCAAGCAACATTCAGCATTGACAAATGCTTGTTAATAAATGTTGCTTCCTCACTTGCAGTTTGGTCTCCAGTTACTGCTTAACAGCCTTGATATCAGCAAGAGTTGTTTGTTCAGCAAACAGTTCTACATCCATGGCCTCTATAACTGCTGTAGTAGTCATGGTATCATTATCAACCATCAGTATTGTACTTTTACTGCCCTCAGAAATTATATCAGTCGGGGCAAGGAGAAATTCCTAGCTGCAACATACTCTGTCCTCCTTGACTCCATTAGAATCCTTCATATTTGAGTTGGGCCAAAAGCACCTCCTTCCAAGAGCAAGAAAATGTCCCCGGTGTCATGGCCAACATTTCCCATCAATAAAACAAGTCCATAGAACCCATCCTCCAGGATGCACCAGGAAACAAGTTATCACAGCTTAGTGTGCCTTTCCTGGTCAGACATTATAAATAAATAAAATAAATTATGATAGAATGCAAAATCCTAATAAATCGATTTTCAAATGTCCTCTCTTTTTCTAATGATACTAACAGTTGCTATACCTCATTTCAAGTAATAAAGTACTGTTTATAAAACTGTTAAAGAGGAAAGAACATGATGTTTACTATAACTTGTAATTCCATCCATTATTTCTTTGAAAATTTATTATTTAAAATTAATGAAGTTTTTATAAAATAGAGTATATATTTGGGGGACTGTATGGGTGGATAAAAGAAGATGTTTGTAGTTCATTGTCATCATTTTTACTTTCTTTTTAAAAATCCCATTAAAAGTATTGATGAAACAGGGCAATAATTCAGAGCTTTAAATAATGTTTTCAGTTGTATTGCACTTTTTGTAATGTGGTGATATCTGGTAATCATGTAAGAATTTATTTAGTGGGGTATCAGTTTAAGATTGTAGCATAAAAGTAGATACACGAAGACAAGCACCACTTGGGGTATGTGGCTACCTTATTTCCTTATTTTGAATATTTGCCAAGCATTCATATTCTGGGATCCCAGCTATTCATTATTCCTGCCTTGTTATTCATTATTAGACCACTGGAACTGACTGTGAGACTACAAGCTGTCCTGAGACTTCCTGTCCAATTAGAGGCCACTTTGGAAACTCACTGAGGGCAGGCCATGTGACCTAGCACCCACTGAAGCTTCAGGCAGGAGAGACAGATGACATAAACTGCAGCAGAGAAGGAATCTACTTCCATCCACTTGTTAAAACTAAATGAAAATCAGAGATCTTTGCATTTGTGTTCCTTTTCTAAATCCCAAGCTAGATGGGGCAATTTTTGTCCAACTTTTGTATGATAGTTTTTAGTGTTTCTCAAGAGAACTGCAAGGAGTGGTCCCCCAAAAAAATACTAGGCCTGTTTCTGCTCTGCTAGCAAAAGCAATCAGTCACAGCCTGGTCAATAGGGCTTGTTTACTGGAGTGTTAGTGTCATCATTTTGTTATCTCTTTCTTACTTGCAATTATTTATTGTGAAAGAGTAGTCTACTTCCATCCACTTTTTAAAATTGGCCAGAAAGCTTCTTTTCTAAATCCCAGGCTAAATGAGATGGTACATTGTCTTACACTTTTGTGTGGCCATATTCATTTTTAGTGTTTTTCAGGAGAACTGTTAAGAAAGTGATTTTATTTCTAACAGTTTAAAAAAGTGTTGTGCTAGGCCTGTCTCTGCACTACAAGCAAGAATCAATCAGGCCTCTGTCTCAATCAGCACACAGCAGTTGCAGCTCACACAAAGCAAAAAACAACAGAGCATTTCCAACAGCAAGTTGTTAATTTGTTTCCATTAAAACCATACATACTACAGCCGGCCCAATGGTGCAGGGGCTGAGGCATTGAGCACCTTACCTCTTGCCATGCTGTTGACCCAAGTTCAGGAATGAGCTCGGGTTGCTGGCAGTTGGTGGGGGGGGGGCCTGGGAGAGGACTGAGTGGACATCTTGCAGCTCTCCTCTCCTGGATTGGGGTGGTGTGCTATCTCTGATATTGTCTGCCACCAGGTGGAGGCCTGGTGGTAGCTCATAGAATGCATGAGTGATGGACGTGGGTAAAGGGAGAGGGAGGCAGCCATGGTCCTGGGATGCATGGGCACCTCCATGTGCATGCTCCAACCAGTGTTTTACCACAGCTAGGGAAAGGGGAGAAAACATAAGGAAAAAAAAACAGAGAGGTAGGCATCAGTGATGCCCTGCATACTATTCCTTCACCTCTCCATCTCTAGGAACCTGACGACAGACTGGATTAAGTCTTCAGTGGGGGAGCACAGCCCTCTGGGTGGCAGCTGAGGAAAGTGGATCTATGAAAAAAGAAACTGTCAGCAAGAAAGGGATAGCAAAATTATGAAAGCAGCAAAAGCAGTGCCCTAAACAAGCCATATCTGTGAAATGTTGGGGCAATGTGAGAACTGGTAAGCAAGAAGATTCTGGGAAAGTTGTTTCTGTAATCTTTATGCAGAAGCAGAGTGGTGAGTGGTGCACTGTGCAGTGCACCCAGTTTCACAACATCACTGTTATGAAGTCATAACATGAGAAGCAAGTTATTAGCACCCACTGGATTTTGATTTATCTTGGCACTATTATAGCTATGTATTTGTTCAGCATCCTTGCTGTTTCTAAGATACATGATAATAACATGTATTAAAAAAACAGCAAGAAGAGAAGTTATGTCTGGTTCAGAAAACAGTTAATGAATTTAATTCTATTATAATGAAGTTGCGTGCATTAAACACTGCAGGAAAGAAGCATAGGGAGAAAAACTATGCAGGTTAACTTTCTGAAGAAAAAACAGTCAACAAAAGCAGACTTGGGAGACTAGTTCACTATAAATACCATCAACAGCTTAATCTGGTTCAAGGTCAGTTGGCATTCATCTGTATACCCCTCCCCGGGTCATGCCTGAAATAGGCAGAATTTGTCTAGTGCACTTACCCGGCCAACAAAAACTAAATAAAATCATTTATACCATGGGGGTGGGAGCTCTCTCAGTAGAATAACCTGTGTTATATCCACTGCAGTGAGGATAAATCCTGATGACAACAGCAGAGTGAGGATAAATGCCATTTATCCATACTCTGCTCATGTCACCAACTTTACCTCTCTCACAATGAAGGCAATACAAAAATATTCATTAGCACATTAAGTAAAACCCACTTATTAGTCAATATAAACATATCAGTCCTCAAGGACATCTGGAAAAAGCCATCCCATATAACGAGGAATGTACAGAACCTAAAACAGAAAAAAAAAGACGAATTACAAAATGAAACGAACCAGCAAAACCACCGACAAAACAGCAAATGAACAACACTGGCTGAATAAAATGACATTGCAAAAACATAAAAAAACCATAACAGTGAAAGAAGAAGAAGTCTACGACCTATGCTCACAATTTGAACTGGATACTGAGCTACTTCTTGAACCGGGACGAAAAGAACCAAACATAACAATACCCGAAACCCAAGAAGAAAAAATGCCACAGAAAAACAAATATGTACTAGACCCAAAATATATTGAAAATTACATCCACAGCTCCAAAAATGACAATATGACTAAAAAAACTAATTCTGTCAATCATTTCTATAAATTTCTTCATGAACAAATGCAAATCAGTACTGACATAACGAACATTCCTGCAGATCAATTAGATGCAATTCTATGTCACTACTTTATCTCTGCCCAAAAAAAAGATGGTTCACAATATGAACCTCTAACAATCAGAGCCCGCTTTCAAAGTTTCGAAAGATACCTAAAAGAAAAAGTAGAGTCACTGTCAACATCAGCACAATTCCAAAGAACTAGACAAATAATCTTGTCTGAACAAAAACACCTAAAGCAACTCGGAATGGGCAACAAACCTTATGTGGCAGATGACATACATGATGAAATAATTGAGAAACTATATGACTGTCAATTATTAGGACCCAGTAACCCTCAGTCACCTATAAATACCATGTGGCTAACCATTACATTATATTTTGGAGTCTGTGGAAATACCAAAACCAGGAATATAAGATGGGGGGATCTAAGCCTAAAACAAGACACTGAAAACTGACAATATCTTGAATATTCCAGAGAACGGGAAACCAAAACCAAAACTGGCTCTAACCCCAAAGACACCCACATGATCAAACCACAGGCATATAAAGTAAATTACACCAAAACATGCCTTATCAAAAACTACATAATATACAAAAACAAATGACCTGCAAAAAGTAATCATCCTGAAGCACCATTTTTTAAGCCATCAATTATCCAATCAGGCTTGAATGTAGATCTTGGTTTAAAAAACAGCCCTTAGGAATTAACACAGTTGCTAAGATAATGAAAAACATGATTGAACAATCAGAAATCCCCACTAATAAGAGACTGACTAATCATTCAATACGCAAGCACTTAATACAAAAGCTTGCAGACAATAGAAACATAGAATTTGACCGCAGATAAGGACTGCATGGCCCACCTAGTGTGCCCATTTTCCTACCTAACGGATAAGCTACAGATCCTAGTTAACCAACAGCCTACTTCCTCCTACCCCCCACCTAGAACTGCCTTATGTCTGTCCCATGCATTCTTGAATTCCCTCACTGTTTTTGACTCTGTGACCTCCTCAGGAAGGCTGTGCCATGCATCTACAACCCTCTCTGTGAAGAAATACTTCCTCACATTACCTCTGAGCCGTCCCCCCTCTATCTTCAAATTGTGCCCCCTTGTTCTTGCACATCTCTTTTTCTGAAAGATGCAACCTTTTTGGACTTTGTTTATTCCCTTGAGGTATTTGAATGTTTCTATCATGTCCCCCCTCTCCCTCCTTTCCTCGAGGCTATACATCTTAAGCTCCTTTGGTCATTCTTCATATGTGTTCTGGTGCAGACTCTGCACCATTTTGGTTGCCCTCCTCTGGACAGCCTCCACCCTGTCTATGTATTTGTATAGATGGGGTCTCCAGAACTGTATACAGTACTCCAGATGTGGTCTTACCAGCAGTCTGTACAGAGGGCCAACAACTTCCTGTTTTCTACTGGTGATGCCTCTTCTTATGCATCCCAGTATCCCCCCAGCCCTCCTTAATGTCTTCTCACATTGCTGGCCCACCTTTAGGTCATCTAATATGACTACCCCCAGGTCTCTTTCCATTTTTTTTGTTGTCAGTATCTCACCCCCCATTGTGTACTCTTTCTCTGGGTTTTTGTTTCCAAGGTGCATTACTTTGCACTTCTTTGCATTGAATCTAAGCTGCCATACATTTGAGAATTTCTCCAACCTTGCCAAGTCCCTTTTCATCCTTTCCACCCCACCTTGTGTATCAACCCTGTTGCAGATCTTTGTGTCATTTGCAAAGAGACATAACGTAGCCCCAACCGATATACAAATATCAGGACACAAAAAGATTCAATCTATAAATACCTACTCAACAATCAATGATGAAAAAAAAAAAAATCTCCTCTATACTAAGTAATGAAGCTGAACCTGAACCTAAACCCAGCACAAGCAAAGACATAATTAGTGAACTCAACAATCAAGTAGTTATCACACACCAATGCAGAACCTATCAATGTGCTTCCTGCTTCCCATCTGCAAACTATGCCAGCTACGTTTCAGAATCCCAACATAACAACATCACGTATTACCTTTAATATAATATAAGGTAAAGCACACATTACTTACACAACCTAATCACCTACTAATACAGTTATCAATTACTAACATGCATCTTTTATTTTTGTAGGACATCAATACATCTCTACAAGCAAAAGCAAACGCACACGAGTGCTCTTCTCAGACTCCGATTCCGATGAAATGAAATATACTGAATGCTTCAGAAAGGCACTGAAGTTAAGCGACCCAACATGTTAATTAACCAACTGTCATTGCAAAATGAAACGCACACAAGTGCTCTCCTCAGACTCTGAATAAAGGAAATATTGAATGCTTCAAAAGGGTGCAGAAGTTAAGCGACCCCACATGTTAATTGACCAACTTTCATTGCAAAACAAAATGCACATAAGTGCTCTCCTCAGACTCTGATTCCGAATAAAGGAAATATTGAATGCTTCAGAAAGGCGCTGAAGTTAAGCGACCCCACATGTTAATTGACCAACTTTCATTGCAAAATGAAATGCACACAAGTGCTCTCCTCAGACTCTGATTCCAAATAAAGGAAATATTGAATGCTTTAGAAAGGCATTGAAGTTAAGTGACCCCACATGTTAATTGACCAAGTGTCATTTCCAAAAAAAAGCTGTAACAAAAATCCAAAACTTAATTAAATAATAAGGCATTTAAAAGAACAAATCTCTTTCATCCTTTGTTAGTAATACATGGCTCACATTATGTTTGAACCATACTATATTTTTATTTTCCTAGCATCTTAAGCATATTATGCCAACCTACGTGACAATAAAATATAAACGAACCATTGACTCAGACTCTGTATTGCAATGCACCACAAAGACCGTTTCAAAACTGCACCAATCCTGTAGCTGCATTCCTCGCTTTCTGCACCAGGAAGTCTGGCAAATAAACATTACGTGCACCAAGCATTACTTACCTAAATGATACTACAAATCACAAATATAATACAACAGCACAATTTTACAACTCCCACCAAACAAATAACACCACACCAACCAATCACTTTTCACACACACTCACATGCACCAACACCCACCAATCAAATACCTCATCTTAACTCCATTCATACCCCAACACATACCATTATACCACAAACATAATGAATAAGCTCCCACACCCATGGTATAAATCACACACATGATGGGCAGATCATGGGATATGGAAAATATTCTCACTCCTGCCTCATGAGCTGTGCATTCTCACTCGTGCCTTCATCATTCATGAAAATACACAGCTCACTCTGCAGGAGTAAGAATATTTCCATATCCCACTCCTGCCATCATGTATCCCCTATATATCTATTTCATGGGGGCACCTCATATTTTAACCCAAGCAATGGCAAGTTAAGATTGATGAAAACAAGCTGTTGGATGTGTTCAGGGTCTTGTGTAGAATAATGAGGCTCAACATCACCAGCTGTGACAAACATCCTCTCAGATGGCACGCTTTTAGAGGGTGCAGTTGATGTATCTCACAGCCAGTTGCTGCATGTGAAGGGAGGAATACATCTTCTGCACTCGGTAGCCTAATAAATCAACCTGAAATGGTTCAAGAAACTTTGCAAAATAATAAGTCAGATATTTTCTGCAGAAAAAGGTTGTGATTGTGTCCTCTTCTGTTGCTCTTGACATACAGTAATGATATGCTGTGCCTATTAACTCCCATCTGCGATAGTCAATAACTGGTATTTCTTCCCTTTCTCCATCAGTGGAACCAGACCTGCCAGATGGAATTCAATCTCTCTCACGATTTGTACCAGCCATTGGTACCAGTTGTCCCTGCATGCTACCATTCATCCCATCACACAGCTCCTGTAGAAAATGAATAACTCTGTGGCTATACAAAGCCATTTGAAGGCTCTCACATAAGAACTAAGGATCCAGCATGGATGCAAAAATATGCCTGTGACTATCCAGCACATTCACTAGCCTTGCTTCCAGTTCAACTGGTGGCTGCTCAATAAACACAGCTACCCCATCTGGAATCTCCCTGTTTTCCTGTCCATATCCCTCCATGGATGCTTTTAGTATATGCATTGTTGGGATCACCTGACTCAGAGTAGGAGTGGATGCACTTTGATCATGTCTCAAAATTCTCACACCATGGCATCAACACTCTTAGTGGCCTAGGATTCCCTTAATGTCACACTCCATTGCCATTTCATGAAATGCACGCTTCTGTTCTTGCTGTCTAGACAGCATCAGGCATGATGAATTCCATCTGGTATTGATATGCTGTATCAAATGATGTTGAGACAGACCAAGACACTGTTGCACTTCTCTTAGTTGGTTAGTCACATTTACAGAGCAATGAAAATTAGCACAGATTGAATGTGCTGTTGAAACAGTCTTTCTAGCCTCAGTACTGTGATGTAGCACAGCTGTGACCAATAGATTCAAGGTGTGGACAAAGCAACGAATGCTGGCAAAAGTTCCATCTGCAACTGCTTTCACCATATGTGCCCCATCATCTGTGATAAAAAAAAAAGTGTAGATTGATACCAACTGTCCTTGACTGCAGCATGTCTTGCATGAATGCCAGGATGTTTGGTGATGTGTGGTCATTCTCCATTAGTCCAACATTTAGAAGAGCAGATCTGGAGTGACTGCCAAATTGTGGAAGGATGAAGGGAGAGCCAGTGACACAGGGAGACAAAGAGGAATCCACAACAGGAGACATAGGCTTTTGCACACACCAGTGTGCAGTCAGGGAGATATATGTAAGCATGGAGTTTGTACTGCTCCAGATGTCTGAGGTGCAGTCCACTCACAGCATCTGTTAATGTGGCAATTGCCATTTTCACAACCTCCTATATCTTTGGCAACACAGTAGGTAAAAATATGGAATATGATGGGAGTTGGCACTGTGGCTTCAAGTGCTGTAGAAGCCTGTGAAAGTCAGTGTCTTCCACAAGTGAAAAGGTTTGCAGATACAATGACATCATTTTACCTATGAGCTGTGTGATGTGCTGAGCTATGGAATTGGATGTCTGGAACTTAGTTCTGGCCCAGAACACACTTCCATTGTAGGCATTGATCACGGATGAGGAATATTTCATGCTTGCCAGATGGTGTGCAAATAGCAGGGGACGGCTGCCTGGTGGGACTGCTGGGGATGCATGGTGGAATCTGGTGCTGAGGGAGGTGGAGTTGTAGTTGTAGTAGCAACAGATGCAGCAGCATTTTCTTCAGAGGCAGAACATTCTGTGGCATTGCCAGTGCCACCAGCATCACTGTATGCACCATCATCACAATATGGGGTTGATGGAATCATAGGTAAAGATCATTAAAGCTTTAAAAACATGGGGATGTTTTACCGTTGGATAGTTCATTAAGAAGGTGATTGTTAAATCTGCCAAAGATTCCCCCTGCTGATAGTCATACTGCACAGTGTACATACTGCCTTTCTCTTATCTTCATTTAGAAACATGAACTGCAACCATATAATATTTTTTCTGCTCCTGACATCATTAATGCAACTAGTGTCATCAGTACCACCACCACTCTTTTTGGCCCCACAAGCCTTTCTAGTTTGGACCTGCATCTGCAAGTTTTACCCTGGTACCACTGGTGCCCCTGCACCTGCTCTACTTGGATATTTAGGCTGGGATAGAGCTTACTGAACAAGTGCTGAAGGGTAGCTTGCTAATTTTTTTTTAGCAAATGGCGGTGCCATATCCTTGTTTCTCATGCCACTGCAGTACACTCATCATCTCCTGCTGCTTGCTGTTCTATACCTGCTGCAGCTTTGCTGTGGCTGGTGGACCAACTACATTGAATTTTTCTGGAACTATGTCCTCTGTCTCCCATAATTATATTCCTCAGAGGAAGATGTATTAAAATTTTAATTGCAGACAATAGCCAAACCAGCGAGGAGACCCGGCGCCAGCAAAGGCTAAATGGGCTGTAATAAAAGCTCCAAAGATTTTGTTCTTAAGCAGCTTGCAATAAGGTGATAAATGAACTCACCCAAGGACTGTTGTTAGTTTTCCAACAGATAATCATTTTATTCCAAATGAAGTAAAAACAATTGAAAAACAGTGTTTGTGTGTCGATACATAGCTGTTCACACTCACTTCCTGGATACTGCTCCCACTACATCACCAAGCACCTGACATGTTTCGCTCTATCTCGAGCTTTCTCAAAGGTGTAATAGGTGTAGCACAATACCTGTATAAAAACCTTAACAATTAAAGTGATAGACACATACAAAATCTGTAACCTTCAATGTACCATTAAAAACATAGCAGTCTCATACTTATGTTTTGACGATGATTTTACATCTCCCACAATATTATATGCATTAATTTGTCTGTGCAAACGCAGTTAATCTAACTACTGGCACTAGACTTAGTTGCAAACCTGCTTTAAAAAGAGAGAGTCAGAGATTGCACAATGTTTCCAATCTTTTGATGGGACTCCAGTGCTAATCTGAAAAGAGAAGAGAAGAGATAAAGACAGTAAAGTTATATTTATAAACATAATATACAGTATCAACAAAATTTCTATATACAATATTCTCATTGCTGTTTCAAAAACTGTTTTAACTCTAATCTTCCATTTAGTCCTTTCCTTTCCTTGCCTTTAAAGGCCACAATCCAGTATTGTTCATGTTTTAATAACAGATTTTCATAATCATCCCTTCTTCTACTCATTACTGGTTTTTCTAAACCAATAAATGTAAAGCCATGTTTCTCTTTGTCCTTCATTTTTATGATGTGTGTTGCCAAAGTATTTTTTATGTCACCATTCTCTATAGCTCTATTATGTTCTCCTATGCAGATTTTAAAGGCCCTTTTTGTTTCACCTACATAAAATGCACTATATTTACAAACTGCTAAATATACCAGGCCTTTAGTCACACATGTCATAAATCCTCTTACTGGGTACATTTTCCCTGTAATAGGGTGGGTAAAAACTTTACTATTAATCACTTGTGGACAATATTTACAGTTGCCACATTTGTGGCTGCCATAATCTGTTTGTGGCAACCACATTTTTGGTTTAAAATCCAGTGGCTGTACAGATTGCACTAAACGGTCTCGCAAACTCTGTCCCCTTCTATAAACAATTCTAGGACCTTCTCTGGATACATTTTTTAAACCAGGGTGCTGACATGCAATGTGCCAATGTTTTTTAACTATATTGGCAATATCTCTAGACTGTGCATTATATGTACTTGTAAAACATGTCTGGACATCCTGTTTCCCCTTTCCTTTCTTTTCTTTTTCCTTATCTTGTAACAAATTCTCTCTCGGGATGTTCTCTACTTCTGCCCTTGCTTTTTGTACAATATTCTTTGCATACCCTCTAGTCAATAATCTTTGTTCTAAATCCTCTGCACTTTTCTCATATGAATCTTGTGTCCCACAATTTATCTTGCTTTTTATAAATTGTCCTTTTGGTATAGCCCTAATCACATAACTAGGATTGCTACTACTTGCTTGTAACAAGGTGTTTCTATCAGTCAATTTCCTATATAGATCTGTTGTCAGTTCCCCCATGTTATCTTTCTTTATTTTTAAATCCAAAAAACTGATTTCTCTTTTACTGCAGGAAATACTGAATTTTAGATTAGGGTTGCTCCCTTCCAAGAATCTAACAAAATCAGTAATTTCTAACTTTGTTCCTTTCCAGATGACAAAAATGTCATCAATAAAGCACCTCCAAATGTCAATTTTGTTCAAAAATGGGTTATTCTGGTCTCTTATTGTCTCCATTTCCCATTTTCCCAAATAGAGGTTCGCAACATTTGAGCAAAACTGGCACCCATAGCCACACCTTTTCGAGATAAGGAAAAAGAAAAGAAAGGAAAGGGGAAGCAGGATGTCCAGACATGTTTTACAAGTACATATATTGCACAGTCTAGAGATATTGCCAATATAGTTAAAAAACATTGGCACATTGCATGTCAGCACCCTGGTTTAAAAAATCTATCCAGAGAAGGTCCTAGAATTGTTTATAGAAGTGGACAGAGTTTGCAAGACCATTTAGTGCAATCTGTACAGCCACTGGATTTTAAACCAAAAGTGTGGTTGCCACAAACAGATTATGGCAGCCACAAATGTGGCAACTGTAAATTTTGTCCACAAGTGATTAATAGTAAAGTTTTCACCCACCCTATTACAGGGAAAATGCACCCAGTAAGAGGATTTATGACATGTGTGACTAAAGGCCTGGTATATTTAGCAGTTTGTAAATATAGTGCATTTTATGTAGGTAAAACCAAAAGGGTCTTTAAAATCTGCATAGGAGAACATACTAGAGTTATGGAGAATGGTGACATAAAAAATGCTTTGGCAACACAAATCATAAAAATGAAGGACAAAGAGAAACATGGCTTTACATTTATTGGTTTAGAAAAAACAGTGATGAGTAGAAGAGGGGTGATTATGAAAATCTTTTATTAAAACATGAAAAGTACTGGATTGTGGCCTTTAAAGGCATGGAAGGGAAAGGACTAAATGGAAGATTAGAGTTAAAACTGTTTTTGAAACAGTAATGAGAATATTGTATATATAAATTTTGTTGATACTGTTTATTATGTTTTTAAATATAACTTTTCTGTCTTTATCACTTCTCTTTTCAGATTTGCACTGGAGTCCCATCAAAAGATTGGAAAAATGGTGCAATCTCTGACTCTCTCTTTTTAAAGCAGGTTTGCAACTAAGTCTAGTGCCAGTAGTTAGATTAACTGCGTTTGCACAGACAAATTAATGCATATAATATTGTGGGAGATGTAAAATCATTCATCAAAACATAAGTATGAGACTGCTATGTTTTTAATGGTACATTGAAGGTTACAGATTTTGTATGTGTCTATCACTTTAATTGTTAAGGTTTTTATACAGGTATTGTGCTACACCTATTACACCTTTGAGAAAGCTCGAGATAGAGCGGAACATGTCAGGTGCCTGGTGACGTAGTGGGAGCAGTATCCAGGAAGTGAGTATGAACAGCTATGTATCAACACACAAACACTGTTTTTCAATTGTTTTTACTTCATTTGGAATAAAAGGATTATTTGTTGGAAAACTAACCACAGTCCTCGGGTGAGTTCATTTCTCACCTTATTGCAAGCTGCTTAAGAACAAAGACTTTGGAGCTTTTATTACAGCCCATTTAGCCTTTGCTGTTGTCGGGTCTCCTAGCTGGTTTAGCTATTGTCTGCAATTTCTGGTTTTTGACCTAAGGCACAGCCTTTGTCCCAGGTGCATAAGTACCCTTCTTTCCATTAAAATTGTAATTATTATGAAATATAGTCACTTAAACCACTGCAGCCATTGCAACAATGCTAAGCTGACATGTCTCACTCACCTATACTCAGACTAGAAAATTCTCAAAAAAAAAAAAGATTTCTTTAAATTTCTATTTGGGAACACAGCCACAAACTTAGAAAAGTGTCTTGAGTACATGGCTCGTGCACGCACACACACACACACACACACACACAACAGAAAAGCAGATAATGGAAGAGGTGGGAGTTAGCCGACAAGTCCCACTCTACCAGCAGCACCTACAGTGCACTCACACTTGCTTAAGTGGCCATGGAGGGACCCAAGCCTGGGTTTCTTACAGGAAATTTTTTATATTAAACTTAAATTATATTCATTATGAAATCAAGTCACTCAAGGCATTGCAGCAATGCTGAGCTGACAAGTCTCACTATAGTCAAACTTGACAAAATTCTCAGACAAAAAAAATACAAGTTTTAAATTTTTTCTTGGGTATAAATCCAAACCACAAGCAATAAAAGAAAGAAGGTCCCAAACAGCTAATTGCACTTCAGTTAGACTGCTTGCCTTGTTCTTTGTTTGAGACAAGTAAGTTATAAAAACCTTAGATTTCTAATCAAAATAAATCCGTACAAAACTTTCCTTATTCCCTTAAGCTGTTTAAGCAATAAACTACAACAGGGTGTGAGTTATGCTGGGATTTACCCACGGCTGGTGTGGTTTGACCATGAGGCCACAGGTCGAGTGGTCAAATCAGGTCAGTCGTGGGTAAATCCCAGCATAACCCACACCCTTGAGTGGTTTATTGCAATTCACTGTTCTATGCAGCCAGGATAATATTATACTTGTGCAACTGTGTTAGTTTGGATTTGGTCATTCGCATTCTCTGTTCCAGAGGAATTACCACCCTGTAGGGGTTCGAAAGGCAAGGAACCCTTGGAGAGGGTTCCACCCCTAAAGGTGCCATGGGACGATTCCTGTGGCTAAAGGTACCTTAGGAATCCCACTAAGGAGAGAAGAGCTGCCACTGGAGGAGGAGGGGAGGATGGTGGGTCAAAGAAAAAATGCTTCACAATGAGGCTGAGAGGAACTGCTTATATAGCTCAGGAAGTGGAAGTGGCTGGCTGCTTGGCCACTGAACTCCAGGCAAAACCTTTCCAATTCACTGTCCTACACAGCCAGTATAATGGTATGCTTGTGCAACTGTGTTAGTTTGGTTTTGGCTGTTCACACTCTCTATTCCAGAGCAATTACCACCCTGTAGGGGTACTAAAGGCAAGGAACCCTCAGAGACGGTTCCACTCCTAGAGGTGCCACAGGATGATTTCCATGGCTAAAGGTACCTTAGGAATCCCCAAATGAAATGTAGTACAAGCACATCCCAAAAGAATGAGGTGACACGAAACAGATGAGCAAGCAGTAACTGGGACATAGTAGTAGAGAAGCATAGACAGTTTGATAACATAATGAGATGCTCAGTTTGATAACGTAATGAAATGCCTAGGTTGCGTAGCATGATACTGATGGTTTGCATTGAGAATGAGAGGATCCTCTAAGGAGAGAGGGAACGTCAGGCCATCCTCCACCTCCATTCAATAGTGGAACTTACCTTAAGAAACTAGGGGACACTACTATGCTAACTAACAGTTATGACCAGAGGCAACGGAGGAGAGGGAAAAAACCCTATGAGGAGGAAATCTCTGGGGATACAAGGCCTAGGTCACCTTCCCTCCAGGCTTGGGACAGTTTATTTAGTGACAATTAAAGGGAGATGGAAAATATTCCAATTTGGAGGAAGGCTTTCACTCAAACCCGCTAGCGGGAATGCCATGAAAGGTTGCAAGAAAACTCTGCAACAGTATGTGCAACCAAGGTGGAGGAGGAGAGCAAAGACTGCTGAGGAACTCACCTGGCCTACCCATCCTAAACTCAAACAAGGTGAACCAGAGGCAGTCGTAGGGAGAATGTGGTGAAGGTGCCTTGCTAGGGGAAACCACTAAAGTAAATGGCTAACCGTTATAGTGGAACACTGGAGCCAAAGGAGATCGTCGTAACCACCCTTCACCACTAGTCTTAAATTCTACACCAGGAGCTGCTGTCATGTAGCAGGCAGCTAAAGCCAAGCTTGGGGCAAGGAAATTTCCAGCTATGGGCCAGGTGAGAAGGATCCCACCCCAAGTTGTACACGCTCAAGATGGAGACTAAATGCAGAGTGAGACCATCGGCTGCAGGAACCCAGCACCAGAATAGAATGGCTGGCATGCCCGAGAAATTGTTTGAGAGCTGAAAAGCTGGAGAGCTGAATGAGCACAGCGTGCTGAGATCATAATGAGCATTGAGTGCTGAGACCTTGCAAGGTCGAATGCAGAATTGAGTGCAACAGAATTCCAGATGCTGAAGTCAAGGGGATGGCAGTTGGCTTGAAGCAATGGTTTGCATAAACAATGAGCAAAGACTATGTAAGCAAGTGTGGACCTGCATGTAGGTCAGTAACAGGGTAGTAATAAGTGGATCTGCATCTAGGTCTGCATAACATAGTAGCAATGAAACAGCACTGAATAGTGGGGCAAGCCAGCTAGGCATTGCAAAGCCAAATCAAGGTGACAAACTCTGAGAACTTTCACCAGTGAAGACAGGATTTAAAACAGAAATAATTAGCCACATGGGCCACAACCCCCCAAACACCTCCCAGTCCTCACCACAGGACAAACAAGGAAGCGATGGAAGGGCCGAGACCCACATGCAGATATTATAGCTAATTTAATAGCCTCAACAGGAGCTTAGGTTAACCTCAGTGTGGAACAGCAGTGTATAAAGGGAATAACAGGATTGAACTGCATAGCAAGGTTCAGAGCTTGAAACAGGTGGATAAACATAGAAGCAGCATCTGTATTGAGTACACTGAGTTACAAACTGCAATAAACATAAAATAAAGGAGGCACAATACTCTGAAAGCAGCTGTCACAGGCAGTGCAATGAACTACAGCAATGAGGCAAGTAGAATGAGTTGAGCATGATTGAGCTGTGTAGCCAGGGTTCAGTGTGAGCCAGAATCAGATGAACGCAATTAAGTATGCAACATGGAAAGCAGCTATGGCTGAGCTGAACACACAGAAAATGTTTGTAGTTGCATTGCAATGAATTTGAGTGTTGTAACTGAAAGTAATTTGAGTTGTGAGTAACTGAAAGCAAGTAGTATGAGCTCTGGAGTAGCAGTATGCCAGGAGCTTAGAAACAAAGCCCCACAAAAAACAAAACCAAAGACACACACAAACACAGAAAACAGAGAACAAAGATAGAAGCATGCACAGCCAAAGGCAAAATACAAACCAGAAGCAGGAAAACAAAACACAGAAATCCAACAGACAAGCAGGAGCAGCGAGAGGTGGGGAGGGTGGGGGAAGGCCCAACCAGCTCATAGGACAAACCAACAGAGCCTTTGGCTAAAAAGAAAAAATGCTTCACAATGAGGCTGAGAGGAACTGCCTATATAGCTCAGGAAGTGGGAGTGCCTGGCTGCTTGGCCACTGAACTCCAGGCAAAGCCTTTCCAATTATACAATGTTCCCCTTTTTGTCTGTAAAAAAAATAAAATAAAGGAAAATAGTTTTTTGTTTAATTTTAAGGTACTTTTTGTAAATTTATTTGTGCACCAGAAAAAAATAGTCCTGGGTTGCTAGGCATGCTACCTTGGGTTGCGAGGGTCCAGTTTCCTGCACATGTTCAGTGGGGTTTTGCCATTCCCTGCCTTGATGGTTTTCCTGGGGCCGGGAGATCTTCAGTACTTTGTCCCATGTTGATTGCTCACTGTCTTCCAGCTCCGTTTCTGTTGTAGGAGCTGGGACAGCATTGTGAACTTCAAGTACGGCGCTCTGGTGTCATTTTTTTATGTCTTGGTGCAGCTGTTTAGAAGACTCCTTCTTTGGCTGTATTGTCAGACACAGTAATTTTTTTTTTTGCTGCGCCTCACACACCTCTTAAAGGAACCTCCTCACCCTTCAACCAGATTTCATTTTCTGCCCTAATTCCATGCACCTTCCCCATGCCCCACCACAACCACTCTCCCTTACAACTGACAGCCACTTGCTCACACCATGTCGCTACTCCATTATCTCCTTTGCATTAATCTGTCCCACAGGAGAATGGTGCCACAATGGAGGATGGAGCAAGGAAGTGAAGCTGGAGAGAGTGAGCGTTGGAGAAGCTTGGAGCCGAGGATGCCATGGGGAACATGGACAGAGTGGAAAGAAAGAAGTGGTTTGAGCTGGGCCCTACTGCATTTCAGAGGTACATCAGACTGTGTACATGTATTTAGACAACAAAACAAAAAAAAAGTTTGGGGCTTTTTAAAGTGAGTTGCTGACTGTTTGGGTCTCTTAGTTTACAAGACAGTTCATATTTAAAAATTGCACTTTTGCATTGTCGCTCTAGTGGGAGATCAACATGGTGGCTTCATTTTTTCAATTTAGGGGGTCATACTGATATTTGGGGAGATGCAGCTGACTGGCACCTTTGCTGTGAGTATATCATAGGATTTACCACAGGTATACGGTGCCAGTCAGCCAATCAGCTTGCTGAATTATGAGACCCCATTGTATAATAGTCTTTAACACACACTACACTAAAGCATGAAATCTCATTTGGTTTTAGTACAGTACACACACACACAGAGTGTGTGTGTGTGTGTGTGTGTGTGTGTGTGTGTGTGCTGTTAAGGCCTGCCTGTTTGTTTCTCTCTCAATAAACGCTAAACTGCCTTTCTATTTTCCTTTTTTTAAAAGCCTAATTTTCACCCTACAGTGTGTAGCTTGCGATTTAGAGAGAGAGAGAGAATGAAAATGTCAAGATTTCTGATTTTTGTCTTGTTTTAACAAGTGGATGGAAGTAAATTATTTCTTTGCAGCAGCTCAAGTCATCTGTCTCTCCTGACTGAAGTGCTTATGAGTGCTCAGTCACATGATCTGCCTTCAGTGCATTGCCCAATTGGACAGGAAGTCTCAGGAGGTCTTGAACTCCCATCAAATAGCCATGAATAGCATTGATCGTTTGTTGCTTTTTTCTAAGTAATGAATAGCATATTATTCATGTTATTCAGGAAACACTATTCATTGCTTGCACACCCATAAACACCACTCCATGGTGAAATTTCATTTTGGGAATAATATGCAGGGGTGCTTGCTTCTGCATCCAGAATGATGATATGTTTGTGTTTTAATACATCATTTTTTTAACCCCTTTGGTGCTGTGTGCCCTCTTTTCCCCTATGTTTTACTGTTGGCAGTACAACTCAGCTTCCAGATCCTTGCCATTGTTATACTCCATCTGGATCCTCTCTCAGTTAATGGATACTCTCCTCACTGTCCGCTCTGTCGCAGAGCTTGGTGGTGTCATGGAAAGTGTAGAGTACATAACTATCACTACAGAGCAGTGATTACTTACCTGTACAAGTCTTCCAATAAGCATCGTTCTTAAGAAAAACATACAGTAGTTTTGTACAGTACATATTGTATCATTTACTAAGATAGTGTCCTCTCCCTGTTCACCACTACTCTGCAGTATACACTACCAATAAAATGTGATTCAGTCCATTGTATGTGGAACAAAACATGCATCTTGTGAAAAGCTCTATGCTGTAACTGAAATCAAATGCTGGACTGATGTGTGCAAGTACTGAGGTGCCCAGCATCAGGTTCTATCATGACGAGAAATATTCTAAAATTACGGTCACAATATCCACAGTTACAACTGGCTGTAATGCTTGGTGACACTGATTTGAAATGCTGTAAATATACATCAGCAGGTGGCATTCTGCAGAAACAGTGTTGCATGTGTGTGTGTGTGTGTGTGTGTGTGTGTGCCTCTGCAAGCCCTTTAATCTGTGGGCTCTAGTAGTCAACTGGCAAATTGCAAGAGACAGGCAAGTGCAAAGGATGGTCTTGAATATTCTTAATGGTTCTTCGATCCAGATTCTGATTACCACAACTTGAAATGAGGGAGCCCAGTACTGGGCACTGCTGTACTGTGCTGTACATTATGCTGGACCAGAAATATATATTTATTTATATAATGTTTACACACTAGAATAACATCATTTACTGTAGGTGTAACACCTACAATGATGGTCAGATATAAGTCCCAGTATATATCTGGATGAATGGGGGATATGCAAGGGTCTGACTGAAAATATACACTTTATCTGTGGTGTGTGGGACAGGACCATAACTCATAAGACATGGAGACGCAAGTGACTTATAAATGTTCTGCCCTCTCACAAGTGATCATAAACTGTTTATTTTGGAAGGACTCAAGAAATATCTGCAATCCCAAGTTCCGTCTTTCAGGTTTTTGAAGGAAGAAATAAAGTTTCTGAATATCAGTATAAAGAAGCTAGATACAAAAACCCTATTTTGAATACCAACAGATAGGAGCAGTTTACTATCTCCAGACAGTTGCACACCAGACACACGTTGCCGACGTACCTAAGGGGCAATTCATTAGAATTAAGAGGAATTGCAGTTGGGTGAAAAAATACTGTAAACATGCCAATTTCCTAAAGGGGAGGCTACAGGAAAGGGGTTACAGCCAGGCAATCATTAGAAGAGCACACCTGGAAGTGCATGGCATAGCTCACAAACCACTCATAAATAATTACTGGTGACCCCATTTATCACACTATTTACTACATCTGTAAAATGCCGTAATAACCCAAAAAATGGTTATTACGGCATTTTGCTTTAAGTTTCATGCCACTTTCCCAGTGTTTCCTGTCACTCAGTCCTACTGCACCACCCTATTGGTTCTCAGTTCATCTGTGGGCGAGGCATACACTGAAAACAACATGGTGGGTCTGTTTCGCCACTACCGAAGTGCCCGCAATAATTGTCTGCCTTGCACTCCCCTGACAAGTAAAGTATTAACTTTCCACATTGTTTATGTGGTTGATCCTGCCTTCACAACAAAAAATATATCTGGTTGATTCTGCAGTACTCGCGCTTTAGTCAGGGCTTTGGCAGTCAGTCAGTCAGATCAGAAACCGACTGCCTCTGACTGACTGACTGCTCTTGTAGTGCTGCACTAGAATGCACCAGAAATTATAAAAAATAATGTCTAGGAAGGTTTGTATTAATGATGTTTTTTTACACACCCATAGTGAGTGATGAGCTCATAAACCTCTCAAGCTTTGCTCTTGAGGTTTATGGCTCATCACTCAACTCAGATGTGTAAAAAAACATTATAACACACACCTCCCTAGCTATTATTCTCTATTTAATACCTAGGGAGCCACGTGATATTAGTGAAGATAGCAGACTTAATTTCATCACAGCCTATTCAAGTAATGAGAGTAAAGTCCAACAAATAGTAAATCAAAATTGGAATGTTTTGAGGGCAGAACCAAAATTGGATGAATTCACAGGTGCCCCCTTCCCTGAATTATGTACGGGAGGCCCTCAGACTTAGGCAATTGTTTGGCATTCAGTGCCCAACCAGCTTCACAAAAAAGAAATTGGTTGCCACTACTTCCCGGAGGGTCCAGAAAATGTGGTCACTGCAAATATACAAACATCTAAACATGACAGCAGACAAAGGCCTTATGTCTGCCTAGTCTGCTCGAGTGTGCAGTGACTGCAAATATTGTGCAGTGGCACAAAAAACAGATATTATTTTAACCCAGAAATGGAACAGTGATGGGAATAAATTCCTTCATTGACTGTGATACCACCAGCATAGTTTACCTAGCCACATGTTATGTTAGGAGAACTAAACACAGATCAAAACACAGGACCATAGAAAACATGAGGGTAATACTGCAAGGGAAAAGAAAAAATGCCATAGCAGCTCATATGGAGGATGCAAAAGGGGCAGTAACCACAATCCTGTCTTTGTGGGTATCAAACGAGTTACTGTTGGCAACAGGAAAGTGGACATCAAAAAGTTGCTAGCCAAAAGGGAGGCTTACTGGACATACTGACTGAAAACCCTTAATTTGCCAGGACACACTGGAGTTCATACTGGATGGATAAGAAAATCAGAAGGCATAGCCCATATAGATTTTCCCCACAACTCAGCGGTAGAGGTGAATGCCACCAACTTCATCAAGGTACTTGTCCAATCTCTGTTTAAAAAGATCCAGGCTTTCTGCCTCCACCACCTCCTGGGGCAGTCCATTCCATATCCTTCTTTCTCTACACTTAAAACACATCCTTCTTAGCTCAGTCCTACTCAATTCCTCACTCAGTTGCCTATCATGCCTTCTCAATTGGTAGGTCTTTTCTTTAAACACCAATCCCAACTCTGTTCTAATAACCTCATCCTTCAGAGATTTATATAATACCAATAAATCCCCCCTTGCTCTTCTACTCTCTCTAATGACCACAATCCAAATCTTTCCAATCTGGCCTCATATGGCTCTCCTTCACACCCTGAAATCAATCTAGTAAGGGATCTTTGTGGTCTTTCCATTAATTTGATATCCATCACCAATAACGGACCTGCCACAGTAGAGCAATAATCTAATACAGGCCTTACCAAAGATCTGTACAATGGCATCAACACCTCTCTGCTCCTTGATTGAAAACCTCTCCTAATACAACCAACAATCTGCATTGCTTTGTTAGATGATTGTCTACTATTAACTTCATTTCTTCAATCATTTTGAACATAAATACCCAGATCTTTCTCTCATTCCGACACCCTAAGCTTCAGATCATACATATAGTAGATATGTTTAATATTTTGTCTGCCAAAGTGTGTGGTTGTACATTTATCCTTATTAAAGGTCATCCCATTCTTTCTAGCCCAATCTGCAATATACATCAAATCCTGACCAAATATGAGTCTCTCATTAAATGTGTCCACTACTGCTCCAATTTTAATATCGTCAACAAATTTAATTAATTTATTATTACTAGATAGTTTCAGATCACTTATGAATATACAGAACAACAGTGGGCCCAGTACCGACCCCTGGGGGACTCCACTCCATACTCCATTTGGATCAGACAGATATCCTTGTATCTTTACCTGCTATAGTCTGTTTTTTTAGCCACTGTTCTGCCCATCTTACAATGTTCTTATCAATTTCTATTTCAATAAGTTTTTCTATTATTTTATAATGTGGAACTGTATTGAATGCTCGACTAAAGTCAAGCATTACTATGTCCACATTTTTTCCATCATCAGTACATTTGCTGACAAACTCATAAAATGTCAATAAGTTTGTTTCACGTGACCTATTAGGCACGGAACCATGCTGATTCTTATCCAAAATATCCCTTTTTGACATACTTTCATAAATAGCATCACTCAGTGCCCCTTCAATAATCTTCAACCTCCACTGACGTCAAACTAACTGGATGATAATTCTCTGCATCACTCCTTTTCCCTTTCTTATATATTGGCACAACATGTACCAACCTCCACGCCTCAGGCACCACACCATCACTTAAAGATTTTTGTCCCAATTTAGTAATAATTGGTATCATCACATCACCCAACTCCTTCACGAAGTGTGGGTGAATGCCATCTGGTCCTGCTGCCCCATCCAACTTCAATCTCCTTACTCTTTTTGCTACCCTCTCTACAGTTATAATATCTTGAGGATCCTGATTACATGTCCCTGTATTACACTTATCCATGTCAACATTATTTTCCTAAACACAGCTCCAAAACATCTGCCATATCTATAGGCTCAGATGTCATGACTCCATATAAGGTTTAAAGGTCCAACTGTGCCCCTACTTCCCTTACTGCTATTCACATAAGCAAAGAAACATTTTTTATCTTTATTTACAGCTAATCTAAATTCAAAATGTTTCTTGGCATTTCTTATTTCCTTCTTTAATCTCCTCAGAACTTTCTTATAACTCTGTTTAGACATTTCTGACCCATTAGACTTCATTTTATTAAACATTATTTTCTTTTTCCTGCACATTATTAATATTTTTCTATTCAACCATGGTGGCTTTTTACCCTTATGATTATAAGCCTTTCTACATGGGTTGTAAGTTTTTTTCAATTTATTATTGCATCCAAGAAATAATTCCAAGCTTCTTCCATGTCTAAACTTTCTAGATCACTTTCCCAGTTTATTCTTACCAATTCCTTTCTTATAGCTCTATAATTCCCTTTATTATATAAATATTGAACTGTATCTCCCTTAACTGGCTTAAGTGCCCAATCCATCATAAACATAATGGACTTATGGTCACTGTTACCTAATTGAGGTTGAATGCTAACATTCTGTATTACCTCAGGAATGTTGGGCAGTAGAACATCTAAAATATTATTACCTCTTGTAACCTCTCTTGTACATTGTTTAACACCCCCCACCATCAGTTCCTCTTGGACTCTACATGCTAAATGATTGCCAAGTTGTTTTTTATCCCACTCAATGTTAGGCATATTCAAGTCCCCCATAAAAATAATATTTGTTGTCTCTGCCTGATTTACAATATCTTTAATACAGGCCTCAGTATCTCCCATACCAACATCAGGTGCCCTATAAAAAACGGAGACTCTGCATTTTTTTCCCTTAATACCCAACAGCTCAATATTTGCTATTTCGATTCCCATTAAGTTGTTACATTGTTCTATTTCCCTAATCTCTATTCCTTCTCTAATAAAAAGAGCCACACCACCTCCTCTTTTCCCTTCCCTGTTTCTTTTAAAGACTCTGTATCCTGGAATATGTTGCAACCACTCATTTTCATTATCCCACCATGTTTCAACTATTCCTACCATATCTAAACTCTCCTCTGTATTATAACCTCTAATTCTGCCATACTTGCTATATTTAAGCTTCTGGCATTACAAAACGTGGCCTTAATTATAGATAACCTTTTACTTTTTCCCACCTTAGGAACCATATGTACCCCTTCATTTCCCCTCATCCCCTTATTTTCAGTTTAAACAATTCTATATTGTCTGTCACAATCTCATTCTCAACTTTCTACTTCCTCTAAAATTCAAGTGCAACCCATCTTTACAGTAAAGATCCTTTCTTTCCTTAAAAGTTCCCCCATGTTTAATGAATTGAAAGTTCTTGTTTTTGGTCCATTTATACAGCCATTCATTAGCCAATGCAATCCTTCTCATTTTATAAACATTTGCCCTGGGTTCTGGAAGTATTTCCAAAATCACTATTTCACACCCTTTCTCTTCTAATTTCTCCACCAAATTAATGTAGTCCTTCTGCATCTCAGGTAGGGTTTTTCTCATAATGTCATTTATGCCTACGTGAATCACTGCCATGGGATGGTCCCCTGCACCCCTGAATGTATTATCAGCCATGTTATATAAATCCATAGCCCCTACCCCTGAGAAGCTACTGACCATCCTGTTTTCTTAATAATAATTAATAATCAAATGGCAAGGCAAAGTTTATTTCTAGGGCACCCAATCCTGGAGGCTCTGGGTGCCTTACATCAGAACAAGCAAGGGAAAATACAGCAAAACATCGTAAAAATACTAAGATAAAATACAGCAATAAAATGAAAATAATAATACAGCAGTATACCTCATTAAAGCTAGTTGTAAACCAGAACAGAACTCCTAGTCCAGGAAGGCCAGAGAAAATAAATGGGCCTTGAGACTGCACTTAAACATCTTGACTGATAGGGCCTCCCTGACTGATGATGGCAACCCGCTCCACAGGACTGGGCTGGTGACACTAAATGCCCTGTCACCGGCAGCTCTGAGTCTAGTTCTGGGAATTTCAAGTAGGCCCCTAGACAAGGAGTAAAGGGAGTGGACAGAGGTGACTGGTGTCAGAGGATTAGTCAGGTAGCCAGGGCCTAGTCTGTATAGAGCCTTATAGGTGAATAAACACACCTTAAAGATAACCCTCCACCTGACTGTCAGCCAGTGCAGCTCCTACAGCACCAGGATCACATGACAGGACCTCGAAAGGTCTGTCAGTAACTTGGCAGCTACGTTCTGCACCAGCTGCAGTAGGCGGAGGGTACCTCCAGAGACCCCAAAGTACAGAGCATTGCAGGAGTCAAGCCTATATAAATAGAACTTGCAAAACTACTGTAGAATGCTGCTACCTACAATATGTTTTGTGTATACCTCCAGATTGTTTGGCTTCACTGCAACATGCTCCTGCTAAAAAGGAAGCATAAAGACTCAACCAAGAGTAGAAAAATTCATTTATAAATATGTCATTTCTGAATATTAAATTATGTTTTGTAACCTTCTTAAAATCCTACTGTGTAGTAATAAATACAATAAAATGTAAGCTCTAAATTTGACTCAGTAATATACAAACATGAACTTTTTTTAACATTTTTGTATAAACACTTGTGGTGACTGGTACATGATTTTATGGTAAGTGTGCATACCCCTTTAATAGGTAATGGTATAAATAATGACCACTAGAAGGGGGTCAACCAACTTGACAAAGCACCCAGGAGCTGGAGGTGCAAAATGCTGGGCTCCAGTGGGCTACCTCCTTATTGTACCTTGCCTTAGATGGTAGCTTACAATTCTGTGTATTCACCATTCAGATAATAAAGTCCATCTGCTTGCAATCTACATCAAGTACATCTTGTTTTGTTTATTTGGCTGCGTGGTGGATCTTTTACAGCCAGTTTATATTTGAGTCCTATAGCACCACGCAGATTGAAGTGGTCTTGTCTCTGACAGTATTCTTTATCATGTTGATCTATGACCTGAAGGAGAGAATCAGTAGCAGTCAGGTAAAAGTTTACTGATGACACTAATTTGGCCAAAACCATGGACTATATCAATGTAAATGTTTTTTTTTTTAAACCTTGCACTGAGAAGTATGTTTTTTTCAATAAATATATGAAATACTTCAGAAAGTAAGTTGGCCTTTACATTTTGAGATAACACACATAGTGCAGTGAGTAATGTTCTGTGCACCAGTGTGTTTGGACTCCTAGTTTGATTGTTTAACTAGGTAGCACCACTGAGCCATGCAGCAGAGCAGCCATGTTTTTTATTCTTGTAGTGGCACCTGTACACATTGTGGGAGAATGGACTGAGAAGTAGTTTTCATACATTTAATGTAATTTAGATGAAACATGCTTTACACAGTGACAAGGGACACACATAGCACATACACCCTCTGTGATGCAACAGTCGACACTACAAGTGAGGAAAAAAATTCAGGAAGGTGTAGACAATAAACAAAAGTCAAACAGGCAGTGTGCTGCTGCCTTTGAGAGTAAACTCAGTTTTGGGATGCATTAGGAGAGGGTAACGAGCATGTAATGGGAGCTGATTCCCCACACTGTACAAGGCCTTGGTAAGACCACACACGGAGTACTGTTTCTAGTTCTTGTCACCACAGTACAGAAAGGACAATGAAGAGGTTAAAGAGCAACTCTGCACTTCAGCATGTACTTCGATAAGTATAATGTTTCGGCTATTGCAATTTACTAGAGAAAACATTTTTCATTTTCAATGTTTCTTTCGAAAGTTTAGAGTACATCATGGTAGTCTATCCAAAAAGTCTGTATACAAATCATTTGCCAATCACCTGTTAACCTCATGGTGCTTTTATTTATGACATCATAGTGCTCACTAGCGAAGAAACAGGACATGAAAGATACAAAGTGTTTAAAATGGGCTTCTTGGTTTAGACAGAATAAAATCTCCCACGGTAATGAAGATTATTTATTACTCTAAATTCAACTTGATTCACATGGCACATTTATTAATATCTGATTTGAATTATTTTCATCTAAGCATCTAGTTAATTGTATTGATGTTACTAACCTTACCCAAACTGCCCACTTCTCTGCCCTTGTAATCTGGAGCACGAGGAATTTCTTTATCATATTCTAGTGCAATGTCCATTACATGATATTTGGAGAAAAGGGTATATTGGTGCCCAGTTCAAAACATATTCCAACAACTTAAATGACATTATACTCATTTCACTTCATCCAGTGGCATAGGTTGATGCTGAAAATATTGCTGCTTATTTTTACAAATTATCAAGACAATAATGAATTTGGGGGATCCTTAGGTTATCCCAGGGAGGACCATAGTTATGGCCCTTTTTTGGTTTTTGGTAAGCCCTAACTTGAATAGAGATTATCTATTCATAGTGTTTTCATGTAGAGCATGTCCAGGCCTCATAATTACACTGAATAGAATTAAATGACTTCATTTTTTAGGCATTTGCTAATGTCTCTTCCTCTGATCCTGTCCTGGAAAAACAAAGGTAAAAATAATGTCACTTATGAGATTATGTGGCATTTGTATATGGTCATACTATCATTGTTTGGGTTGCATCTTGGTCACTGTACATAGGAAAGTACCTATTGTGTGACCCTAATACTATTAATTCTCATGCCATGTACTGGCACAACCACATTAACCACAGGTTTTGTATGATAATATTTATGTTTTTAAAATATTGTAAAGATGTCTGTTTTTATACATAATTGAACAATAAACCATTACTACTACTACTACTAGTGCTATCCATGACAACAGACTGTGATGTCACAAATAGCAACTGTGTGGTCACTAGTGGAGAGTCAGGTACATTTTGAAAGGCTTAGTGAAATATGTACTGCATTATCTACAATAATTATATCAACAACAGGAAAAAGTACAAAAATAAAAATGTAGAAAACACTAAAGTTAAAATATAATTGGTGTACATCTATTGATTCTAAGCTTTTTATTATGGTAGAGAGTTGCCCTTTAAGAGGGTATGACAAGGACCATCAAGCTGATTATCAGCTTTGGTGACAAGAGCTACAGTAAGGTAAACATTTGGATATACTTAAATCAGTCTGAGAAGAGCGGAGAAAAGAAGGTTGGAGGGGCATAGATGTGGTATTCTTGGAGGGGGTATGTGGTCATGGTATTCTGAGTATTAAAAGGGATAGACAGGGAGAACCATACAGAGCTTTTTGAATTGGTTAGTATAAGCAGAACTAGAGGGCATGCATGCACTTGGTGGGAAAAGATTAGGGAAAACATAACTTCTCACAGAGAGTGAATAACATAATGTGCTATATTCTTCCAGGTTTAGTAATGGAAGTTATTATTGATCAGGCTTTCAAAGCAGAACTAGACACATTCATGTGGAAAAACAGCATAGAGGGTTACACAGCAACAGTAGGGGTAGCATTCCAGTATTTAAGTCTGAATGTGTGTAAGTACTCAAATTGTGGCAAAGTCACTACCATGTACAAGGAGGGCCAGTTAAGATGGCCCTTTTAGCTAACACAATATTTCAGTATGTTGGTATAAAATGGTATGGTGGTACACAAGCATTACACGGAGTTCTAGTATCCTAGGGGTGTGTTGGTGCACTGCAGGAGGTGGATGTCATAGGGTATTTTTACAATAAAAGAAAGGGTTGGGGGACAGTAAATTGTGATGTCAGAGTTCCACAGATATGCCTTGATGCATTTCAGTTGCACGTGTTCATAGCTATCACTGTATGTTAGTCCCTACATTCTCTCTTGATGTACTCTTTCATTATCAATTAAATGTCCATGAACTAATTCCAAGTGATTTATGCCTGCTGAATATGCAACCTGCACCCATTATGTAATATGAAAGTAGAAGTTAGCTGGTCCAGTCAGAATTTCTATTCATGCATGATGCCAAATTAGACACTGCCATTTACAGTAACTGTTTCTGTCACAGTCATACCACTGCAGGACAGAAGAAACTGGGACACGTGCTGTACGACATTTTGCCTACATTTCAGATTACTTTAAAAGAGCTGCTGTATAACTTGATGATTGAATATGGACTCTGGCATGTTCTATAGGAAGACAACCATGAATCAACAAAATAGGAAACAAACCAAGCATGCTGCAGCTCCCTTAGGAAAACATTATGGAAATTAGAACATTAGCAATGCTTCAGGACATAACAAGGCAAGTGTCAACAAAGCAAAGGTACTATACTGTACTGTACCATGCTGTACTGCATTGTACCTCAGTATTTATTGGTTATTGCTACTCTTTTATTTTAATTATTTTCCTGTATTTTAATTCTTTATCTGCATGCCACCCAACTGAACCTGAAGTGTTCAGTCCTGTAACAGTTGTATTCGGAATTTGAACATGGAATATTGTATATGGGGGAGATCACAAAACACCTGAATAAACATTTAAGTGCACCAAGAAAAGTTGTGTCTTGTCCATAGTTGTTTACTGTTTAATTTTTTAGTTACTAATTACTATATATGTGCAAAATATTAGAATTCATAACTTATATGTGTGTTTGCTTTCATCTGCACTTATTGAAGTTCAGTACAGTTAAAACACTTAGTTCTCAAATGTTTTACAGAGTAGTAGCTGCAGGAGTCAGGATGGCAGAAAAAAAAACAGCTCCGGGGTGGTGGTGGGAGAGCATTTAACATCTCTACTGAACCAAGCTGCCCTGTTCTGAATAAAATACAGTAGCAATAGATTAGGAAGATTAGCATTGCAAGTATGGGGGAAGGGTGGTTGCTATTAATTATGAATGTTTTTACTTGAGAGTTTCAATGATAGGATTAATACTTCAAAGTTTTTGGTTTTTTTTTGTCAAAAAGCGACTTTCAGTTCTGCATTTCTGGGCCTTATGCCACATGTTGCATTAGTGACTCAGATGTTAGAAAATATTCTGGACCAGGTCTTCTTGGCAGGTTTGAACTTTGGTAATCTTATGATCAGCCCTATTGTTTGTTCAAAATATCATCTCATGCTTTTCGCAATCCAGGCATCTGTGCTGACATGACAAGATATGGAAATAGTCTGGCTGATCCAAGATGCCTCCTTGACCCAGATCAGACGTCGGGGATGCAAGACGTCTCAAGCCTGCTTTAATCCCCCACTTTTAATATGCAGTGGGTGCATATTGCCAAACAGTGACTACTGCACTCAGTGTCTTAATGCCACTCTGTGCTTACCTCATAGCAGTGGCTTGAAGATCTCCATGCTTCTTAGATGATGTCTAGCAACTCAAAACTTGAGGATGAAGAAGAAAGCTTAGGATGACAAAGCCCTGCTCAGTTTTGGAAAGGCTATGAACAAGTGCATTCAGAGGCTAAAACTGCCAGGAAATCAAAATATTTCCCCATTGTCACTGCTTCTGGCAAAAACAGACCAGCCTTTCTTTTTCCAATGGAGAACTGCAATTCATCCAGACTACCTCCATCTAATTTTAGCATCCACCTTGAGCAGTTGCAAGAAGTTCAGTCTACTTTAAAGATACGATTGCCAGAACTAATGAGAAGTTTGCCTTCTCTATTCTCTATATAACCAATAAAACAAATGGTTGTGGGTTGTACTGACATAACCACATTCTCACGTGTACACCTCATGCTTTAAAACTACTGTGGAAGTGTAGTTATATAATCACAACTGTGACTGAGTATAACACACACCTTTTACCCACAGACCTCTTCATCCTGCAACTCAGGCAATGCAGATTTTGTCTGGGGCTGTGGTGGGTTTTGTACCAAACCCCTATTGATTTCAGGGTGGCCTTTTAAGACCCCACTGCACTGCATTCTCTTGGTGTTGGATGTACCTCAGGGTTAGGGGTACCTCTACCTCGTTAAATTCGGGAGTGCCTGACCGCTGAGTTATTTAAGGTTGCATTGAAAACACATCTATTCAATTTAGCATTTCCTGAAACTTGATGTCCTGCTGTTTTAATGTTGTTTTCTGTTTATTCATTTATTTTTATTGTTATGTACAGGTGCTTTGATACCTTTTGAATTGTACCTTTTTTACAAAGAAAATTTTATTTGATTTGATTAAGCATCATATGGGCCAATAAAGGGAGAGAAGCAGAGATTAATTTTTAAGTTAGATGCAAGTGGAGACAGAGAGAGACTGAAAGGAATTGTTTGTTAACCTGAATACAAGCTGTATGTTTTTGTGTTACTGAATGTAAAGTGAATGTCAAAGAAACATAGAAACATAGAAGTTGACGGCAGATAAGGACCGCAAGGCCCATCCAGTCTGCCCATTTCTTTTTCTACCTTATAAATGTGCCATCGGCCTTTGCTCTGTGGGTGACTCCTTCATTCATAGTCATTTGTATTGCTCCTTATGCCTATCCCATGCCTGTTTGAAGCCCTGCACTGTATTCATAGCCACCTTCTTGTGGTA
This sequence comes from Neoceratodus forsteri, assembly GCA_016271365.2. Lineage (NCBI taxonomy): Eukaryota > Metazoa > Chordata > Ceratodontiformes > Ceratodontidae > Neoceratodus > Neoceratodus forsteri. Next base: position 1,292,935,092 of record CM028130.1, read on the forward strand.
AGCCATTCCATGCATCTACCACCCTTTCTGTGAAAAGAATTTCCTCACATTTCCCTTAATCGGCCTCCTCTAATCTCATGCTGTGTCCTCTTGTCCTGCTATTTTTCCTATATTTAAACATGTTAGACTCTTTCACCTTTGTTTATGCCCTTAAGGTGTTTAAATGTCTCGATCATATCACCTCTCTCCCTCCTTTACTCAAGGGTATACATATTGAGCTCCGTTAATCTGTCCTCATATGTCTTCTGATGCAGTCCCTGCACCATTTTGTTGCCCTTCTCTGGACTGCCTCAATTTGGTTAATGTCCTTGTGGTGTGGCCTCCAATACTGCTGCCCAGTACTCAGATGAGGGCCTAACCAATGTCTTGTACAGAGAAGGATTATTACCTCCCTCTTACGACTTGTAGATACCCCCTACTAATACACCCCAACTCTAGCCTACCTACTGCTTTAGAGGTCTGCTTGGATGATTTTAGGTCATCAGTGATGATGATGCCCAAGTCTCTTTCTTCCTTTGTGACTGCTAGAAACTCCCTCCCAGCCTATAAGTGGCTTCAGGGTTTCTCTTCCCTATGTGCATGATTTTGCACTTTTGCATTAAATCCCAGTTGCCACTCTTCTGACCATTTTGCTAGTTTATCCAGATCTCTTCTCATTCTGCCAACCCCATCTGGATCATCTACTCTGTTGCAGATCTTGGTGTCATCTGCAAACAGACAAGCCTTACCCTCTAGTCCATCTGCAGGTCACTAATGAAGATGTTGAATAGGACTGGCCCCAGGACTGATCCCTGAGGTACCCCACTTGTGACTTGCATCTCTTCTGACTGTATACCATTTACCACCACTCTCTGTTTTCTGCCAGTCAACCAGTTTGCCACCCAGTTGACCAACTTCTGACCCACCCTGAGCCTACCTAGCTTATTTATCAATCTTCTATGTGGAACAGTGTCAAAGCTTTGCTGAAGTCAAGGTATACATCACTGGTCCCCCTTGGTCCATCACCACACTTGGTTACCCAGTCAAAGAAACGGCGAGATTAGTTTGACAGGACCTTCCTTTGTAAACCCATGCTGTCTTGGATCCTGTGCCCCTATGGATTCCAGGTGTTGCACTATCCTTTCTTAAGGAGTGCCTCCATAATCTTGCCCACTACTGAGGTAAGACTGACCGGTCTGTAGTTCCCCCGCCTCCCTGCTATCACTCTTGTGGAGCTGGGATCACATGAGCCTTCTCCAGTCTTCTGGGACCCTCCTGTGCTCAGAGACTCACTAAACAATTCTGCTAATGGCTCTGCTAGTTCCTCCTTTAGCTCCTTAGTACCCTGGGATGTATGCCATCAGATCCATTGCCTTATCCACCCTGGAGCTTAGCAAGCTCTTGTAGGACCTTTCTTTTGTGAAGGAGTAGTGCTCACCTCCTCCCCTGTGTCCATGATGTTGAGCTGTGGCCCTGCCTCACCTTCTCTTCAGTAAATACTGAGCAAAGTATCTATTTAGGATAGATGCCTTTACAGGGTCCTCCTCCTCACATGCTCCCTTTTCTCCATTAAGCTTAGCAATACCCCCTCTGGACTTTCTCCTTTCACTAATGTATCTATAGAAAGTCTTGTCACCTTCTTTTACTGTTTGTGCTAGTGTTCCCTCAGTTTGGGACTTTGCCTGCCTTACTGCCTTCCCTGCTTCCCTTAGGGCAGTTTGGTATGCCTCCCTATCTTCATCCCGCTGTGTTCCCTTATATTTCCTGAAGGCCAGCCTTTTGGCTCTGACCTTTTCTGCTACTGTATTTGAGAACCAAGTGGTTTCCTTCTTCTTTTGCACTTCCTTTTCTGTCTAACACAATGGGATGTTGCTTCAAGTATTGTATCCTTAATGCTTGCCCACTTTGCTTCTTCACTCCTCACCTGTGTTTCTTTTGCCAGGGCTAGCTTAACTCTGTTACCATCTTATCAAAGTCAGCTCCTCTGAAGTCCCATATTTTTGCCTTGGAATGGGATGATTTAGATGTAGTAGCCAAATTGAACCATAACCATGTGATGGTCACTGGCCCCAGGTGACCTTCTACCTGGAATCTGTGATCCCTTCTTTGTTAGTCAGTACTAGATCTAGGATAGCCCTGTCTCTTGTGGGTTGTTGTACCAGTTGTTTGAGGCCCTCCCCTGCAGGAATCCACTATGAGTCTAGTTCTGGCAGATGTTCCTGCTGGTATTGACCAATCTGTATCTGGCATGTTGAAGTCTCCCATTATCAGAACCTCCCCTTTAGCTGTCATGTTTTGTATATCTTCTAACAGTAATGTGTCTATGTCCTCCCTCTGGTCTGGGGGCCTGTAGACGACCCCAGTTCTTATGGCTGTCCCATTTCCTGTTTCCAGGGTGACCCACAGTTCTTCTGGCTCCTTATGTGTATTCTGAATTTCTGTAGCTTTGATATTTTCATTAACATACAGGGCCACTCCTCCACCCTTTTGCACCTGGGACTCTTCTAGAACAATACATAGCCAGGTACTAGAAGTCTCCCAAGTGTGGTTGCTGGTAAACCCACGTCTCACTAATTGCTACCTATGTCCAGTTTAGCCTCTGACATTATTGCCTGCAGGTCTGGGATCTTATTTCCCAGGCTGTGAACATTGTGTACATGATTTTCCATTGGCCAGATTTTGGTGTGTTAGTTGTTGGGGAGTTTGGCATTACCCCTGTGCATCGTATGGGGAGACAAACCTTTTTTCTACCTGGTGATGCAAAATGAACGCAAACACGCTGAATTCCTGTTTGACCACCAGCTGAGGGGAGGGGTGTTCCCCATTCGACGTATGGGTGCTGCAACCCTCCCCATTTGCTAGTTTAAATATTCTGCAAAGACGCCAAACTTCTGCCCCAATGCACTGACTCCCTCTTTAGTCAGATGCAGTCCATCAAATTTAAAGAACTTTCGCTCCCAGAACTGTTGCCAGTTCCCTACAAATCTGTGTCCTTTTTCCTGGCACCAGTCCTTGATCCACGTGTTTAGCTCCCCTATCTCCCCTTCTCTGACCTTCCGTCCATCTGCTCCCTTCTCCCAGACTGGCAGGATCTCAGAGAAGAGATGCCGGACAAAATAGATGATAGTTTGTCACCCAGCTTAGTCAGGTGTTCCTTGGTCTCCACAACTGACCGGCTGGTGAGATCATTAGTCCCTATGTGTACTAGGACATCAGTGTTTTCTCCTGCTTTGTGAACAATTTTAGCAATGCGTCAGTGTCTCTCCATGCTGATGTACCTGGGAGACATCTGACCATCACCCCTGGCTGGAGATGGGTATCAACTCCCCGAATCGTGGAGTCTCCTATGATCAGAAGTTTTTTGGATTTCCTTTGTGCTTGTTTAGTTTTGGTTCCTGATTTGGGTGAGTATTGCTGTGCTAGCTCCTGTGTCGCAGTGTCCTGCTCTGCAGTGTCTTTTGCCTCTTTATTTGATTTCATTACATTTAAGCTGGTGTCTGGAATGTTCTCTTTGAGAGTGTTTCCCAGAAGCTGCCCAGTTTGCTACCCTGTCACACGTGATGGATGGTAGAATTGGGACCAAACTCTTCCTTGTCTAAATAGGTGTAAGATGGACTCAGACAAAGTTTGTAAGTGGCTGGCAGAACAGCAAGCACAATATGCCTAGATGCAAAGGGATTAGATGACTTGGCAAGTGCAAAGCAGGATCAGAGAGATAAACAGCTGGCAGAACAGCAGGTTCAGTGAGACCAACAGCTGGTGCAGAGACCAACAACTGGTGCAACACTTCCAGATGGAAAGAAACTGTATGGCACAGAGAGACCAACAGCAGGAATTTATGAAGCAGGTGCTACAAACATTGGTGCCTATGCACTACCGGGCGGGAATAATACACTGGGAGGCACATATCCCATCCATGTAACTCTGCACCCATGGACAGGTGTGCACTGGGGCCATATTCATCAACAGCCACCACCTGTCCATGGCTCTTCCCCCCAGTGCACAGGACTCTAAAGGGTGGCCAGGGGCAGAGTCGTGGACCTGGCTGGGCATCCAATCAGATGCCCGTCCCGGGTCAACCAGTGGATCCCTTATGTGGCAGGGTGTGGGTACAGGTGTGTGAATAGCTACATGTGCACCTGGACACTCATGGCCAGACCTCACCACCCAGTGCATCCCTCTGCTGTGCCCATGGACCAAGCCCCCACCCCTAAGGGCAACCCTGCCCCAGTCTGGTATGCCTGAGCCCAACCGCAGCACAACCCCATCCCCATGATGGCTCCCCCACACAGCAGTGCCCCGGCCCTGTGCACGTGCTGGCATATGTCCCTCCAACTCACTGCCCTTGCCCCATACTCTGTGATGCATTACCCCCCCACCCGACACACAGGTGCTCCTGCCCCTTATGCATTGCTGCAGCTCCCCCACACAGTTGTGGCCCGTCCTTGGTCCTGGCAGGCATACATCCCCCCTAGCCACTGTACCTGCTCTCTGGTGGCACAGGATGGCCAGTGGCACAGCCCTCCACACCCCTTAACTTGACCATCAAATGCTGGCAGCTGCTGCTTCATATATAGGCAGCGTGTTCCCAGCATCACTTGAAAGGCCAGTGGCTGAGAATGTGCATGGAGGGCTGTGCCACTGGCCTTTCCTTGCCACCAGAGGACAGGTATGGGGCTGGGAGGGTGTTGTGTTGTCGGTACCGGGGGACCACCACTGACCACCACAGATTGCCTTGGGACCACTGCACATCTCAGAGTACCCGAAGGGCCGTGGGTGGGGGTTTGGGTAGGAAAGGGGTGTGTCTACAATCCTGGGCCAGTGCCCTTATATGTGGTGTGTGTGGAGGGGGGGGTTCATCTTACAAAGGGAATGGGGCATGGCTATTTGCTGGGGTGGATGGTGGGGTTAGCTGCAGGGGTCTTGTTGTTGGGTTGTGGGCTTTCTGCCTGGACTGGGCAATGGACTGTTGCATGCATGGGGCATGTACAGGTGGTATGGCATGGTCCCCCCTGTTGTAACCTGTGCCCTCCACGGGCAGCACTATGTGCCTTAGTGCATGGCACATAGTGCTAGAATGCCCTCTCTCCCACCCCCAGTGCATTGCTGTCCACATGGCCGGGGGATCAAGTGCATAGAAGCTAAGCACCCCGGGTCATGCATCCCACGTGGGGGTGCAGTGGGTGCGGAGTGGCTATGTGCCACCCATTTTTGCATATGTCTGATAGAAAGAAACTGTGCCCAAGCTCTGGGAATCCAGTTGCTTTAGTACTCCACCCCATGCTAACAAAAATGGGTCCTGAGGATGATCCCTTGGCCTTCCTTATGACTTTTGAGAGAGTTGTCAGTACCACTGCCTGGCCGTGAGAAAGTTGGGCTACTTGCATCGCACCATACCTAACTGGAGATGTTCAAGCTGCATACAGAAGCCTAACTGATGCCACCACCAGAGGCTATGAGCAGGTAAAGGAAGCTATTTTAGACTGGGTCAGAATAACCAAAGAGTTTCTGACAGAAGTTTTGCACCTTGAGTTTCATGGTTGGAACACGACCTAGAGTGCTGGTACAAAAATTACAAAACTTGGTGGTGGTTAAAACCAGAGGTATGCACAAAAGTGGAGATTATTGATTTCATTCTACTGGAGCAGTACCAGAACATTTTACCAGATCAAGTCTGTGATTGGGTAAGCTGACATGAACAGACTATTCTAGCCGCAGCAATGAAAATCATGGAACAATCTCTGGAAGCTAACAGACCAGAGATCACCAAGAAGAGCAGAATCCATGACACACCTCAGGTGATAACCTGAGCAGAAGATTCCCCTAGAAGAGGAGAAAAAGGACATTGGGGGATGGGAACAAATGTGCTGGTGTGGGCAAGTGGTCATGTGGTGAAATATTACTTACTACACCACTTCAAAGAGGTATAACCCCAGGGCCTAGTGTAATTCCCACAGTCCCAAGACCCCACTTTTCAGTGATGCAAATGGGGGATGCTGCAGGTCATAGACATTATAGTAACATTGTATATTTTCATTGTGGTAAAGTGGGGCACAGCAGTAAGTTTTGTGATTGCATGGTCTATAATTTGCGGAATGCTTAGCTACTGCCCACCCACACAAGTCCCAGGCCAAAACCCCATATACAATAATCATTGCAAGTGGGAAACCAAACAGTTACAGCTCTGGTAGCCTCAGGCTACAGGCAGACATTGGTCAAAGAATCTGTGGTTGGACCCAACCTGGGTCAGTGGGAAGATCCCATACATTGCCCGTCTGTGTGGGGATACCCGTAAACACCCTACATGGTTAAAAGTAGGAAACTGTTCAGAAACAATACAGGTGAGACTTTCCAAAACCTTTCCCTGGTCATTAATCTTGGGCAGAAACTGGGAAGTGTTTCATAAGTACCGGCAGAGCAATGAGCAATACTGAAAGTTCATGCCCACTGGAGTCCACAGAGAGAGAGAGAGAGAGGCACTAGAATATGTATTTTCCTTTACTTACTCTGAACTATTTGGCCCAGAGGGAAGACTAAGAAGTCTTGGGATCAAAAATGGAGGGATAAAAAGGAAAGAGCCCCTCTATACGTGATTATAGTCTTTCCGTCTTTCGGATGAGAAGTTAAACCGAGGTCCCATCTGCCTGGACTGGTGGTAATTCAGGTGGATGTTAAAGATCCCATGGCACTTATCGAAAAGAGTAGAGAAATTTCCCCGGTGTCCTGGCCAAATTTCCCTCATTCACTAAAAATACCATCAACAACTTAATCTGGTTCAAGGTCAGTTGGTATTCATCTGTATCCCCCTCCCAGGGTTGTGCCTGAAAATAGGCAGGATTTGTCTAGTGCACTTACCCGGTCAACAAAAACTAAATAAATAAATAAATAAAATAGTGGCTGGGGACCACAAGGACCTAGATTCTAGGAAGGTCCTGGGTGACTCAGATGAGGACACAACATCCACATCTACAGGAGGTCATGAGATCCTTCCAGAGGCCAGACCTGATGTTTGACAGAACCCAGCTAACACCATATTTGAACAAAGGTCTGATGAGGTTCTCAGGTATGCTTACCAGAACTTACCTATGGTAAATTATAAAGTGGTAGATGAACAGAAAGCACAGTGTTTTACAAGGTTTGAACTGAAAGATGATATTGTGTATTGGGAAGAACCAGAGAAACAGATTGGGTCTTTACATTACTAGGTAGTGGTTCCCAGGTTTGTATGAAGAGAGGTACTGAGGCTAGCCCATACTATACCTATTGTGTGCCATTTGGGCAGGTAGAAAACTGAGACATGCATACTTCCCCAGTTCTTCTGTTAAGGTATATGGAAGGCAGTATCAGATTTTTGTGCTTCCTGCGGAGTGTCAGTTAGTGGCCCCCAGAGGTATAAAAAAGGGCTCCTTTGACCCCATGCCCATAATTGACACCCCGTTTGAAAGAATTGTGGTTGATATAGTGGGACCATGGATACATATTATATCTGGATGTTAGTATATATTGCTTCATTTAATTTAATTTAATTTCATTTACCAAGAAAAGCTCAATTGAGTAAGGCTCATTTGCAATGCAGCCCTGGTTAGGACAGTACAGTACAGTACAGAAAAATCACAGCAGTTACAAGGATACAAGATGAAGAATAGAACAAAATTTACAATCAGTGAGAAGACTGCTAAATCAATTAAACATGCAGAGTGAAAAGAAAGAAAAATATAAAACATAATATAATGTAAGGATAGCAAGGTTGTTATAGCTGAAACTGCTGTAAAACAGCAGCCAATTTGCAATGAATAGTAACAGAGTGCCTAGGAGCAGCTATAATTATCAGTGCAATAAGTATTGATCATTATTTTGAAGATAAGAAAGCTCACTATAAGGTTCAGTTTGAGGTAAGCCTGAAGTTTGTTCCAGTATGTTGGACTTTGCTAGCTGAAGGCCATTTTTCCATATTTGTATGTAATTTGGGGAGTTTCAAGCAAAATATAATTGCATGCTCTTAAGTTATATAAACTACTGACTTTGCAGAATAAGTCAGAGATATATTATGGTACATTGTGCCTAAGAGATTTGTAGGGCCATAAGTATATATTTTTAAGTCATCTAGTGGCAAGGGAAGGCCAACTAACAGATGCACAGAGGGTGCAATGGTGTGTTCTTGCAGGCAGCCCAGTGATGAATCCCAGTGCCCTGTGATAGAGGACATCCAGCTTGGCAAGTTGTCGAGCTGCAGCACCTCTATACAACAAAATCCCTGTAATCAAGGAGTAAGAATATAGCTTTATCTACCAGTTTATGGGCATCCAAAGGTAGATTGAACTTATTTCTATTTAAAAAAAGCCTAGCCTTGGCCGCAGTTTCTTACACAGATTTTCAATGCGACTACTGAAAGACAGCTTATTATCTAGCCATGCTATATACTTGAAATTCTCTACTAGCTCCAGTTTATCTCATAGGAGAGTAAGGATTCCAAGAGGGAGGGGTCAGTTAGCCGTTTCTTGTCGGGGACAAAAAAGCATGTACTTTGTTTTGGCAGCATTAAGGAGTTTAGAGGCACACAGTTTCAGTTGAAAGAATATTGAAAGTGAACTGGAGGTCCTTTGAAGCTTTTGGCCTATTAGGTCTGGTTGCCTGTAGCACTATGTCATCCACATAGCAGTATAGCTTGACATCCCCAATATCACCTCCTAGGTCATTTGTATATAAGGTGAATTATAGTGGTCCAAGAACAGGCCCTTATGGGACTGTTATGGAGATTTGTGAGCAACAGGAGAGTAGCCCTCTTCGTTAAGTTGTTGTTGTCTACCCTTCAAATAATTATGAACCAGAGTAAAGCTTGTTGACCAGTACCAATGGAAGACAGCTTATACAGAAGTATTTGATGACTAACCATATCAAAAGCCTTACTAAGGTCACATAAAATGGCAGCTGTCACATGTTTTTGAGCAAGGGAAGTGAACCAATCATATGCCACTTTAATGAGTGCAGTAGTGATGCTATATAGAGCCCAGAACCCAGACTGGGATGGGGAAATTAAATTATTGCTGGTGAGATACTTCCGCACCTGTTCATTGATTAACTTTTTCAAGGCCTTAGCTAGGACAGGCAAGATCGATATGGGCCTGCAATTACTTGCCATGGACTTATCACCAGCTTTGAACAGTGGAATTAGGTGGGCCATTTTAAAATGTTCTGGAATGTCATAAGCAGCTAGGGAGAGACTGAACAGGTGAACTATACAGTAGGTGCTGTTAACACTGGCGCCCCAGCCGTAAGAATAAACTGTTTCAAATTATCTGCCCCAGACTCTTTTTTTATATCAAGGGCTAGTAGCATATCTTCCACCTGTTTATAGGTGATGGTCTGGAAGTAGAAAGACGATGTGTATTGCTAATGGGTGGATATTACTTTAAATTTGTTAGTGGGAACGCAGCAGCAGGTGACTGGTCAAAAACCATTCCAGTAGATGCAAAGTGTGAATTAAACTCTTCAACAATAAGTTGCTTATCATTAATTGTTTTACTGTTTGCTACAACCTTACATGGTAGTGATGGGGTGCTACTTCTCCTTCTGCTTATATTGGATTATGACACCCGTTACCCCAAGACTATTCCCCTACGTTCCGTTACAGTCCGGCCAGTGGCTAAAGAACTGATAAACATGTTTTCCCCAAGTGAGGAAATTCTGACTGATCAAGGCACCAACATTATGTTAAAACATATGAGGGAGGTTTGTGCTTTACTGAAGGTTAAGATCATCTGGACATCAATGTATCACCCATAGTCTGATGGCTTAATGGAAATTTTTAATAAATCCTTAAAATGTATTGTGAAAGGGGCTTAGGCATAGTGTAACCCCCCCCCCCCATCTTGTTGTGTTTCCTGAATGCAGGGAGGACTCTGTTGTGGCAGTCCAGCTCTTAAACTAGTGGTGTCTGGTTCATTTATGTTTATTCAAGAGGCAGCTTTATCAGTATCTGTGTTTTTGGAGTGCTTTTTCCTTTTCTAAAATCCATTGCAACAGTGCCTTTTTCTTTACTTTAGCCTGTCCCTGTTCTTTTTGCTCTCTCTGTCATCTCCCTACCCAAATTGTGGCCACTTGTGGGTATTCTTCCTATCCCTTTCCTGTTCATTTCAGCATCACTCCTGAAGCCTAGAATAAAACTGCCTGAAAAAGCTAAAGGACTGTTACCTTCGTATACAGGGAGGTGCCTCAGGCGTCCACTGGTTTTTCGCCTTTTGAACTTCTATATGGCAAAAATCCAAAAGGACTCCTGGACATGGTCAAAGAACAGTGGGAAGAAGACAAAAGCATTTCACCCATAGCACCTCTTGACTATGTGGCCCAAATGCACCAAAGGGTGGCGCAATATGTACAATTAGCCCATTCCCAGAACCAAGTCAAACAAATGTATCAAAAAGAGAAATATGACTTGGGGGTAGATAACAAGCAGTTTCAGCCAGGGGAAGGTGTCCTGTTATTGCTGCCTTCCACTGACAATTTGCTGACCATGAAGTGGCACAGGCCATATGTAATACAGCGACAAACTGGGCCAGTGAACTGTGCAGTGGAAATGCCAGTTAGGAGACAAAAGGTAAAGGTCTAGCATGCCAATTTGTTGAAAAAATGGTATGACCGATCAGCTACTACCCCTACCATGTATGTGTGTCCTTGTTTATCTGAAAATGAGATGGATCTGGCCTATCAGAAACTAGAACAGGAAGACCCTACCACCCCCATGGTAAATGAAACATTAAGTGATACACAAAGGGCAGAAATAGAACAGGTGCTTCAACACTTTCAGTGTATCTTTGTGAACACCCCTGGCAAGACACATGACATCACTCATCACATCCATGTGACCCAAGAGACACCTATTTGGGTAAAGCCTTATAGAATACCCGAAAAGGTAAAGGGGGAGGTGGTAAAAGAGGTACAGAAATGAAGGACATGGGTGTAATAGAAGAATCCAACAGTAACTGGAGCTTTCCTGTGGTGATAGTTCCTAAGAATGAGGGCAGGATTAGAATATGCCTTGATTTTCACAAATTGAACACTATGTCCAAATTTGATGGGTATTCTACGCCCCGCTTCCAAGACATCATCGATCGACTAGGCCACGCCAAGTACATCAGCACATTGGATTTTACCAAGGGGTACTGGCAAATACCATTAGACCCTGATACAAAAGAAAAGACTGCCTTCAGTACCCCTTTGGGATTATTCCAATTTGCTATGATGCCCTTTGGCTTGCACAGGGCCACGGCCACATTTCAAAAGCTGGCAGATCGGCTCCTGCACCCTCATCTTGACTACTGCACTGCTTATCTTGATGATGTCATCATTTTTAGTCCCACTTGGGAAGAACATTTATTACATCTTACCAATGTCCTAGACACTATCATGAAAGCAGGCCTCACTGTAAATCCATCAACATGCTCCCTTGCTGTGAGGGAAATTAGATATTTGAGGTTTTTAATTGGTGGTGGACAGGTGAAGCCAGAAATAAATAAGGTGGATGCTGTAGCAAAGAGTCCTAGGCCTTTAACTAAAACACATGTCCATTCCTTTTTAGGCCTAGCAGGCTATTACAGGTGACTTGTGCCACAGTTTGCAACCCTTGCTAGCCCCTTGATTGAACTTACTAAAAAGGGTAAGCCCACAGCTGTCCAATGGACCCCTGAATGCGAAGAAGCATTCTGCATGATAAAAGCTCTCCTTTGTTCAGCTCCAGTTTTGAAGAGTCCTGACTTTTCAAAACCATTCATAGTACAGACGGATGCATCCAACGTAGGCATTGGAGCTGTTTTATCCCAAGTACAGGATAAAGAGGAACATCCCATTCTGTACATTAGCAGAAAATTGCATATGAGAGAAATCAAATATTCCACAGTGGAAAAGGAATGTTTGGCTCTAAAATGGGCTGTAGAAACCTTAAAATACTACTTGTGGGGATCCGTATTTGAAATATGGACAGACCATAATCCCCTCTGTTGGACACAACAAATGAAGGAAAAGAACCCCAGAATCATGAGGTGGTACCTGGTGCTGCAGCCATATAAGTTTACAGTCCAACAAAGAGCAGAGAAGGCACATTATAACATTGACTTTCTGTCCCGCTTTGGTGCAGAAATATCTAAATAAATAAGAGTAGACCCCGGGGAATTGTATGAATGTGTTCCTTGTAGTGTGTGAATGGGCATTCATGCATTCATAAGTATGTATGCTTATTAGGGAGCCCGGGGTGGAGTTTTGGGAGAGATCTACTCACTCTTTATGATTTAAGCACTTTTGAATATTAGAAAACCATGGTTTTCTCTTAGGTGGGGAGGAGTGTGAAAGGGGCTTAGGCGTAGTGTAACCCCTCCCCTCATCTTGTTGTGTGTTTCCTGAATGCAGGAAGGACTCTGTTGTGGCAGTCCAGTCCTTAAACCAGTGGTGTCTGGTTCATTTGTATTTATTCAAGCGGCAGCTTTAACAGAATCTGACCTTTTGGAGTGCTGTTTCTTTTACTAAAATCTTTTGCAACAGTGCCTTTTTCTTTACTTTAGCCTGTTCCTGTTCTTTTTGCTTTCTCTGTCATCTCCCTACCCACATTGTGGCCACTTGAGGGTATTCTTCCTATCCCTCTCCTGTTCGTTTCAGCATCCCTCCTGAAGCCTAAAATAAACTGCCTGAAAAAGCTGAAGAACTGTAAATAAGCCCCAGAACTGGAGAAACCTTGCAAGAGGCAAAAGCAGTGCCTAAAGAAGCACAGGAGACTCCTTTTCTGGCTTGCAAGTATCCCTTTTATTGGTTATAAAGGAGTTAACAGTGCAGCAGAACTTGAGCTGGCTTGTGCAGGGACACAGCTTACTAATTAGGCTGCACAGCATGGTGTATGAGACCTGCTTTTACAAAAGACAGATACATGTAGATAAATAGCTGCAATAAAATTTCTTTTAAGGAATACAGAACATAAAAGTGTTTCTACCATGGTACTCTACTGTTTAGAAACTTTAGGTGAATAAAAAGAAGCAATTACATATGTACCTATGTTCTAGGTAGCAAACTGTTGTTTGTTGAACCTCAGGACCTCTCTGCAGAATGACTGTTACTTAGGGCCGGCCGGCCATGTTTTCTGCCTATTCATAACAGTCACTGCTGGGAGGAGCCTGACTTCCTGGAATATTCTTTGTTTTTGTTTAATAAGCCTTATTATTTGTGCTAATGTGTTGCTATCTGTATACAACAGTATGCTATGAAATGCTTATGTAGTGTAATTTAATTTTGTAGCCTTTAAAGTTATCTTTTTGATTCAAAGTATAAAGGGGGAGGTGTTTAGTGGGTCATGAGACCTGTAACTAGTATAAATGTGCTTATATTGGTAGAGCAAAGTCAGTTGTTGGTAGGAGCTCTACCCTACCTGTTCCCTAGCTTGCTACTAGGTGAATGTCAGAAGCTAATATTATACCTCTTTTTGTTTTGTTATTACCTTATTTTCCATACTCAGTCTGCTCATTTTTGTCTGCTGAATAATAAATTTTAGTTGGAAGTTATTGCATCCTGAACATTGCCTGGACTCCATTAGTTCTCACATTCACAGGTATGCTGTCTACATTTTTGTCATCTGAGGTAAAAGCTGGGAAGAATTGTCATCCTACTTAATGTTTGCCATTTGGGAGGTGCCACAGGCATCCACTAGGTTCTCACCCTTTGAATTGTTGTACAGGTGGCAAGTCTGAGGGATATTGAATTTTATAAAAGAGATGTGGGAAAAACAGGCATATAGTCCACCTAATGTGATCCAGTATGTATTACAAATGAGAGAAACATAGGTCACAGTTGGCAGATTTGACAAAGAAAATGTTTTATAAAAGCACAGCAAACCCAGACAGGGCACTGTGACCAAGGGGCTGGGCTATTGGAGTTCAAGTCCAGCAACAGAGTACTTCTTCTGATGTGTAGCTCAGAGAGTAAACTCCTAGCTAAATGACAAGGACCATATGAGGTCCTCAGAAATGTGGGGCCTGTTGATGACAAAGTCTTACAATTGGACAGAAAAAAGGAAAAACAAATGTACGATGTTAATTTGTTGAAACCCTAGAAAAACAGGAAGATGTTGCTTATTGACCCAGAAGATCCTAAAGGGGCCCCAAGTCTGGTGACGGATGAGGACACTGATGATGGAACCCTGGATTTAGGACCTAAAATTGTAAAGGAACCAGGCACCATCCCAGTAGACAACCGGCTCAACCAGGCCCAACAGCAAGAAGCCCAGAGGCCAGTAGAAAAGTTTGGGGACGTATTCTCTCTGAAGCCACGATGAACCCATGTGATCCAGTATCACATGGACATTGATTGAGGTGTCTGGATCCACCAAGAACCATGCAGACTATTGGAAAGAATCCAAGAGACAGTAAAGGAGGAAATCCAGTCTAGGTTGGAGTTGCGGGTCATTGAGGAATGTGAATTATAAGGAAGGATGGCACCATCCACCAAACTGTAATTGGTAAAAAAATGTTATTACTTACACAGTTACAATTCCATAATAAAGTGTCACATAGGGAAGAAAGTGACAACCTGCTCACGAAAAGACCTGACTGGTTTCGTGTATGGTTCCACCCATTCAGAGCACCTGCGTTAGTGTGCCTGGTCATCAGGGTGCCAAGTTGGGATTTCGTCAACCCCTGTTTTTGTGAGTGGATGCACTCCACACACCTCCCATGTGGAGGGCTGTACCCCCACCCTCCCTTTTTTATTATTCTAACTCCTAGGGTGAGCAGACCTTGAGGAGGGGGAGTGAATCCCAAAATCGGCACCCTGATGTGCCAGCATACTAATGCTGGTGCTGTAATGGCTACAAAGGTTCATGTACATGTGCTTCATCGGGGATGGCCAGCCTGGTTCACTACACACACATACAGTAAATATTGTGAAACTAAAGTGACAGTGTTATAAAAAATTTGTGCAATACAGTGAAACAGTTTAAAAAATCCATGTTATTACTAACCACTCCAAAAATATAGTGCACATATTTGCAATAAATAAGACAATAAATAGTATTAATATATCAGAAATGAACTAAATAGAGTGACTAGCAGGACTGTTTCTCAAGCACTCCAATGAGGTTCAATAAATTCATCTATTGCTTTGTCATGCAAAATCCTTCACATGCTTCTGGAGCTACAAAAAGGCATATAATGAAAGGGCTTATTTGGAAAAAATATCGAGACAGGATAACTACAATAGTATACTAAGTAAAACTGAAAAAAGTGGTGGGAGGGAGAAAGAGAAATGCTGGAACAGATAAAGAGAATTAGGAAAACATATATGAAGGAAAAGGGGGTAAGATTTTGGTCAGAAACAGAAAGTGACAGAGGAGACTGTTACAGAAAAGGCATGACATAAAAATTATCATTTAGCCCTGGTACTCTCAAAGCCCCTAACTGAAACATCCAAAAGGCTTCCCTACACAAAGGTTTATCTAAATTACCTCCCCTAAGTTCCATTGTAACTTCTTATGCCATAAAAGGAAAACTTAAGACTTGTCCTGTCTTCACTTGTTTCAATGTGTTTAGCCAGTACATTTTGTATATTGCACCACCTAATATCACTTAGGTGTTCACCTATTCTCTGTTTGAATTTTGTTGTGGTTTTATCCATGCAGAATGCTTGACTATCACATGTAGCCAAGTAGACAACTCTAGTACTAGAACAGCTAACGAGCTGTCTAATTTAAAACATTTCTACTGCATTAGCTTTTGTGAAGTTTCCCTTGTTTTTGTACTAATTCACAGTATTTACAGTGTCCTCATTGAAAGCATCTCTTCGGTTGTAATGGTAACCATTGGGCAGGAGATCTCCTAATAGGTTACAGAGAATTTACTAAGTAATCAGCTAAATTATTACCTCTTTTGTAAAACATACATGGGAGTTCATTGGCCTTCTCCTCCAGTAATGGTCTTGTAAACAGTATGTGCCAGTTCTTAGTAATGATGTCACAGATGGCCTTGGATTTGGGGCTATACGTGGTGATAAAGTTAAAGATATCCTCCCTCTGTGTATTCCTGTCTCCGTAGGTAAGAAAATCATTGCACTGCATACTATTTACCTCTCTTACTGCCCCAATTATTGTTTCCTGACTGTACCCCCTCACTTCAAATCATGCATGCATCTCCTCAGACCAGTGCTGGAAATCAAATAAATCACTGCAATTCTATTTAAGTCTCAAAGACTGAGAATTTGGAATGTTCCTAATGATGTGGTGAGGATAACAGCTCGAGGCATGCAAAATTGTGTTCCTATCTGTCTGTTTCTTAAAAAAGTTTGTCCTTACAGTACCATCTACAGTTTTAATAATACGTAGATCCAAACTGTAAACCATAAATTAGGATTAGATAAATGTAAATATTGTACAAATAAATCCAGTTCCTTGACACACCAATATATCTCATTCACAAATTAATATGATCAAAAAATCAAATACTCTCTTGGTCAAAAATGATCATCCTTTCCCACTGTCCCAAATTAAGGTTCACATAATTAGGGGAAAGGTAGCCCCCATGGCAATACCCTTTAGTTGGTGCTAGTATTTCCCCTGGAAGTTGAATACATTACATTTTAGAACAAACTCTGATATTCCTATCAAAAAATCTTTATGCAAATCACCCAGATTCATAGTTGTGATTCCCTGTGATGTTCTTGGCTTTGGCACATCATCTCTGGAGTGGCCTTAGTTATTTTATATGGCCATTGAGGAACTCTAGACTGAATGGCTTAACCCTATTGTGCTTGTCCCAAAACCAGATGGGACCACCTGGTTTTGTATTGACTTCTGGAAAGTTAATGCTGCATCCAATTTTTGATGCATCCCCTTTGCCAAGGGTAGGTGAACTTTTGGATCAGCTGGGGAAGGCTCATTACATTGCTACCCCGGACCTGACCAAGGGGTATTGGCAAATCCTGATAACTCCTGAGTCCCATGAAAAAATAACCTTTGTCACCCTGTTTGGCCTATATCAGTTTACCAGGCTTTCTTTCAGATTGCATGGAGCTGCAGACATATTCTAGAGAATGATGGACTGTATCCTTTGTCCCCACGGACTGTATGCAGCAGTGTACCTGGACAATGTTGTCCTGCCTGAGCCAGCCAAGTTGCTACCCGATCCTTGGAGCCCTCCAGCCTGATTGCCAGTGCGGCCGCTAGCCTGGGACAAACTCTTCTTTTGCTCTAGCTATTTTGTCCCACCCCACCACCCCACCACCACCTATTAAATACACTACTTGCCCCACCCTTTCTACCTGCTCCAATCCCTTTCCAAATAAGTACTACCCCTTCCCTCTTCTCCCCCAGCTATCTTCCTTGTGTTTCTCATGACCACTCCTCTTCTCCCTCTCTCTACACTGCCTCTCTGTAGAGTGTAACTCTTTACACTGCCTATTCTGTGCCTCCAATACACTTGTCAAAAATGGCTCAATCAGTCAGATACTTACTTTTGCTCTTCTCCGTCCTATCTTTCCTACCCCTTTTAACACCCCCTATAAGTTGCTACCCTGCAGTCCTCCCTCCCTCCGCTGAACTGACTCATCTTACAAATGCCCCCCAAATATCCACAGCATCATTCCCAGCTACTACCTGGTCCTGTTTCCCTATGAGCCCCACCATCTCACTGTATTCCTACGGCTGTGTCCTGGTCTCCCTCTACCAAAGCAGATCCCACTTCTCCACACTGCCTGCCCTAATTCCTTTCCTAAGTGGCGCTTGCCCAAATATTGGTGCCTCCACATACTTCGTCACCACTTAATCCTTGCCCTTCTACTGCTGGCTGCAGGGGATATACACCCGAACCCCAGCCCAACACCAACCCCCAGTAACAGCTACCCTTCGCCTAACCCCTCAGCCAAGGCCACCACTGACACTCACTCTGGCTCCCTTCCCCGAGAACTATGCCTACTCCATCTAAACATTTGAAGCCTTGCCCCCAAGTTCAATCAGCTCCAGGTTCTAGCCACCCACCATTCCCCTGACATAATTATCGTATCCGAGACCTGGTTAAACCCATACCTCTCAGACCCAGCCATAGC
Source organism: Neoceratodus forsteri (assembly GCA_016271365.2). Taxonomy (NCBI): domain Eukaryota; kingdom Metazoa; phylum Chordata; order Ceratodontiformes; family Ceratodontidae; genus Neoceratodus; species Neoceratodus forsteri. The sequence goes on from CM028130.1 coordinate 1,292,953,137, forward strand.
TATTCCAGGTTTCACTATCACATGGCAAGACCGACCCACCAGAGGTGGAGGAGTGGCTATCTACGCCAGCTCAGCCCTACATTTTTCCGTCACTCTCACAAAAGCTGAACCCAAAGCCTATGAGCTGCTTATGCTGAAATTGTCCCCTCCTTCCTCACTCCCCATCTTTGTGGCTGGCATTTATTGCTGCCCTGGCATCCCAGCCACAACAGTCACCAACCTTCTAAGCCAACTAACGTCTCTTGCCCAGTCGGGTGAACTGTATGTTATGGGTGACTTTAACCACAACTGGTCAACCCCCTCTTTTAACAAAACCTGAACCGAGATATCTGCTCTCAACCTTACCCAAACCATTCTGGAACCTACACGCTCAAACCATAAGCCTGAAAACCACTCCCTTCTTGACTGGGCATTTACCTCCCATCCACACCATGTCATCAGCTCTGGCCTCCTTCCTGACTTCATTAACGACCATCACTTAACCTACTTGGTCTGCAAAATCCACCGGGTTAAATCCCCTGCCAAATTTATATTCCAAAGGTCATATAAAACCCTAAACCTCTCCCCTCTCCTAGAAGAACTAGCTCACTCTAACTGGGACCTTATTCTAAGATGCTGTAACATGGATGCTGCCCTTACACACTTCCGGAAACACCTTCCTTAGCGCCTTGGACAAACATGCCCCCCTTCGCTGTACTAGGGTCCGAGGGTCTCACCTTCCCTTGATATCATCCGAGCTGATAGCATGCCAACAAGCCCATGACAGGGCGTGGCAAATTTACAAATCTACGCTCCTCCCAGGTGACAATATCACCTACCGCATGCTCCAAAACAAGTGCACAAAGGCCATCCACCTACCAAAGGCCGAATATTTTAACAACACCCTAAATGCAAATCTTGGGAGGCCCTCTAAATTCTGGAAAGTCATCAATTCCCTTTTCTCCCCCCCAACAACAAATCCCCCCCTCCTTCGCTCCCAAGGGACTCTACACTCTGACCGCCTGACGGTAGCCTCCGAGTTAAACTTCTATTTCTCTACTTATGCTACGTCCCTCCTGGAATCCCTTCCTCCAGTAACCCCACCCAATCCCTGACAGCTACCCCCCACCACCTGGGCAGAACCCTTCTCTTTCAGACATCTCCCCGCCGAAACCTTAGATGCCCTTCCTCCCTGAATCTCACCGGAGGAAAATCTCCTGATGGTCTAGACAACAAACTCCTCTTCCTATCTGCCCCAGCCATTGATACTCCCCTCACTGCCCTGCTAAACCTCTCATTCATCACTGAATCACCCCCACAGAGTGGAAACATGCCACTGTCCTACCACTACCAAAAGGAGGTAAGCCTACCTCCGCTGCTAAGTACCGTCCCATCTTCCTCCTCCCCACTCTCGCCAAACTCCAGGAACACCTAGTACTATTTCAACTCTCCCTCTTTCTCTCTGAAACTAACTTCTTCACCCCATTACAGTCCGGGTTTAGGAAAAAATACTCTACCACCACCTCCCTACTAAGACTCATGGACTCCATCCTCTCTGGGATGGATAAAGGACAAATTACATCCGCAATTTTCATCGACCTAGCCAAAGCATTCGATACGGTATCCCACTCCCTCCTATTATCCTGCCTATCAGGTGCTGGGCTATCGATGTCGGCCACAAATTGGTTCAGAGCCTATCTACAAAATAGAACCAAATCTACAAAAATAGCAGACTGCACCTCTCCCCCACTCCCTATTACCACTGGTGTTCCCCAGGGATCAGTCCTTGGCCCCATTCTCTTTTCTGCCCTACTAAATGATCTGCCAAAGGCTTGCTCCACTACCTCAATTCACATGTATGCTGATGACATGGTCCTATTTACTTCCAGCCATACCTATGAAGAAGTCACCTCTAATCTTCAGACCGACTTCAGCAAAGTACAACACTGGTTTAACTCCAACCAACTCTCCCTAAATGCCAAGAAAACAGTATCCATGACTTTCGGCACTAGACAGAGGCTATCAAGACTTACATCCCCTCTGATCTTCTGTACCCTAAATAACACCATCCTTGAAGACATGCCCTCCTTCAGGTACCTGGAGGTTTGGTTTGATAGCCACCTCTCCTTTTCCACACACATGGACGCCATCCTATTAAAACTGCACCCTAAGCTCAGCGCCCTCTATAGAAACTGCACTAGTCTCCCTCTTCCTGTGAGATGAGAAATAGTCCAGAAAATGATTCTACCTTCCTTCAACTACTGTAATGTAGTCTACAGCTCTGCCTCCAAGTCCACCCTATCCAGACTGGACCCCCTCTTCAATGCTTTCTGCCGCTTCACCGTTGATGCCCCCCCCACACCCACACTGCGAGCTCTTCCATTCGCTGGTCCTTCTGTCCCTGAGCAACCGGTGCCTACTTCACAGTACTAAATTTGTTTCTAACTTCTGGCTTGGTTCCCTTCCACCCTACCTCGTCTCCTCCCTATCTTCTCCACCAACACCCGCCCACGCCCTCAGGTCTTCTGACTCCAGGCTATTAGTAATTCCTCACTGAAGGACCTCTGCAGGCCAATCAGCTTTCTCTTACCTCCTTCCTAAGCTCTGGAATGACCTGCCAGCCCAAATCCACCATTCCTCCTTCAAACACTCTCTATCCTCTGCCCTCACTAACTTCTTTGCACCCAATTGTACATGCCCCTGACCCCCCCATTGCCCGATTCTCTTCCCCTCCCCTCGATCCCCTCCTCACCTCATGCGCCTGACCATCGGCTTGGCCTTTGCCCTCATGACTGGCTTATAAATTGACCCAAACAACCCATGCACTTACCTTCTCATGACACTTCTGCTATTCTCCCTTCTTATTCCCCATCAACATCTTCCCTAGGTCAACCCTCTCATCTTTCCCTGTGTATACTACCCAGACCTGTCACCCCTCCCTGGCCCCAAGCTCAGGCTTCCATTTCTCTTTGCCAACTTGGTGCATTTTACTTCAAATTAATCTCTAGATACTAGGCACTTATGTTAGTATGTATAGTTCTAGATGTGTAATAAAGTATGCTATGCCACCCTCCTTGTGGCGCATAAATGTAGTGTCTCCTCATGTAACAAGTTTGTAAAGTCACACACAACTATGTAATCAATTGTTTGAATTGCTTGACTCCAAATTCAACCTATTGTTTGATTTATGTATACCCTCCTCCCATGTACCCCCCCCCAGGTCACACCGTGAGATGAGCATCTTGTTGTTCAGTGTGCCTCTCCTGGTGAAACATTTTCAATAAATAAATAAATAAATATTTAGCCCTGATTGGGACAACCACATGCAAGATGTGGCTGTGGTACTTCACTCATTCAGGGATGCAGGACTCATGACCAGTGACACAAAATGAGCCTTATGGTGGTAGAAGATGGGATACTTGGGGTATCTGATGGTATTTTGCATTGCAGCCTTTTTCATTTGATGTACACCACCAAGCAGGTACCCAGCATGGTAATGCAGATTTTCTCTCTCAGGGGGGTAGGTTTCTGATGGCTTCTACTGAGTGGGCCATGGGCACAGCTATGAAGGGAATGGTATGTGATGGAGTGTATGTCCGTCACACTGCTTTACCCATAAACAGCTTCACAATCCTACAACACAGGCAACACAGATTTTGACTAGGGCTGTGGTGGGATTTGTACCAAAGCCATATTGTTTTCAGGTTGGCACTTTATGACCTCACTGCACTGCTTGTTGTGGCTGTTGGATGTACCTTAGGGGGAAGGGTGTTAAGCAGTGCCTGGGACCAACAAAGGGAGAGAGGCAATGTTTTTTTTTTTTAAGATAGATGCAAAGTGGAAACAGAGAGAATAAACTGAATTGTTTAAGCTGTACACAAGCTGCTTGTTTATCTGTTGCTGAAAGTAAGGTGGATTTCATTTAATTTAAACTGGTATCCAGAGTGTTCTGATGAAGAGTATTCCTCAGAAAGTTTGCCACCCTGTCACAACAACTAACAACTTGGAGTGTCATAATTTGATTATAAAATGGACTTGAAATGACTGAGTCAAAACAAATAAAAATAAGATGCAACTTATTTTTGTAAGATCTCTTTATTAGTGATAGAACATGTAGATTTTTGACAAACATTTGACTCACAGTAGATATGACATACTGTATAACACCTTAAATTCATGCTCATTGTATTTAGTGCTCCAAACACTTCAGACATTCACTCCATCTTATTTTCACTGGTGGAACACTAGTGCTGCTATTGTTTAGTGCTCTACCTAACTGAGTTCTATATGTATTGTTTAATTGCACTAATTATCCCTAGTATTTGACTGTTAGCCTTACAATTGCTCTTGTAACAACCTGACTGTGTACTGATGAACCGCTATGTAGCTGTATGTCTTTGTATGCAAATTCTGTGATGTGGAACCTTTGAAAAGGAGTCTCTGACTCAAAGGTACTTTCTGAACGCTCCAATAAATAAACAAACAAACAAATAAATAAATATTCAGTCTTTTTATTTTCACGCTAATATGAAACCAGCAAATATAGAGAAAATAAAAAGACAGTGAGTATTTTCCTCATACAGTATATTGCAACCACATACTTTCTCCAGTTAAAACAATTGATTGCAAGTTATGTAATGGTAAACTTATTGAATTGCTCATTCCTCTGTTGGCTGGTATAAAGAATGATCCACCTTTTACATGGGGAAAAAATAAGATCTCAAATACAGCTGATTATTTTCAAGAACACTAGCCTCTGTTTCTTTACTTTAGAATTTTTGTGATTCATTTATTACATTATATTGGATCCTTTCAGTTTTTATACTGTCAAGTACAGCATTCCCCTGATGTGACATAAAAGAGGAATTATTTGCCATCCATGTCTATATCAACACCCATTTACCTATTGCTGAACCCAGGAACCACAGGGATACAGTACCAATACTGTGCCGTATCTCGTCCCCCACGTGTTATCCAGCAGTACCAAGTACATCTCCGTCTCATAGTTATGATTTAGAATCTTGAACAACATATGGACTGCTTCCTTCCAGAATGCAGAGACCATGGTGTAGGACCAGCTAAGGTGAATAAATTGTTTTTTCCCACCTTGCACTTAGGGCATATGCCTTTGAGCTGTCTATTCTGTGTGCCAAGGTGGGAGTGAAATGTACTTCAAGGATAAAAATATACCAGAATTGTCAAATCCAGTTATTTTGTGAACACAGGTTAATTGCCCTAATGGACCCCTGCAATTTTTCTAGTGATAGGTTTTGGAGTCCCAGGTCCTTGGCCAATTTGTCTTGAATCAACAAGACTGTCTAAATTTGCCATTAAGATCAATTTCTTTAAAAGTTTGAGTGGTCTAACACCAATCACTCTTCTAAGTACTATTTACTCAATAAGGAATTTCTGCAGTGCATTATCTAGAGACACCATTTAGTCAAGTATCTTCTGCCTAACTTGAACATATGCAAAAAGTCAACTGGCTTCAACCCATATTTGGTTTTCAGCTGCTGGAAGGAGCAAAATATGCCCCTTCATGAAGATCTGCAATGTTATTTGACCAGGCTTCCAAAGGGCTCACTGTAGGCAGGAATACCTCCATATACTCCCACAGCCCCTTCTGAATATCTGTTAAAGGGACACTGTCAATCCTTTTTGCATCATATCACAGTATTTGTAGTTGAAAACACACATTTTATGCTTGCTTACCTTCTCTAAAATTCATTCATATTGCTGGTTGTTTTATGTGCTTCCTTTCATAGTAGAACTTATATGCATGGTAATGGAGTAGTTATATGGTCCAACCTTGTTTTGTTTCAAATCCTTGATCATCTCTTATGTCATACTTCCTGAACATTAGGAACACCACACATCAGTGCAACCACTCAAAATGCAGTAGTCTCATCTTCTCTCACTGCATCATACATGGCTAGATTGTGTAGGGACATTCCCAAGTCCAGGAATGATGCAATGGTAGTGGATCAATGAATGTAAACAAACACATTTTTGTGTGGTAACACCAGTATGGCTGGCAGTAACCAGTACAAAACAACCAGCTATATCAGCAATCTCTACAGAATGTGACCAATCATAACATGTTTTTAAACTAGATGCACTTTGAGACCTAATGGGTTGGGAGAGTCCCTTTAAGGTAGCTACCCCTACCCTATGCTCTATAGCTTTGTGGGCTGTCAACCACACCTTATCCATGGGTCTTGTAATGGGGTTGTGTATTTTTTGACTGTTCCTACCCCTAAAGCTGGAGTTAAAAGTACTTGAAGAATAAGACCATCCAGAGCTTTGTTTTCTGTTGCCACCCAGGCTGCCATGTCTCTTTGCAATTTGCTGGCTTTGAGGAAAGCTAGTTGAGCTGTCAGATAGTAACGTTGTAAATTTGGCAGCCCTTCCCCACACACCTCTTATAGGGCTTGTTGCAAGTAAGCCTCTTGTTTTATGCAGGCTCTTTTGCTTCTCCACAAGATGGAGTATAAATAATCTTTAATGACTCTGAAAAATTTTAGAGGTACCTGTACTGGGAGTACCTGGAACATAAAAATGTTCTTTTGGAGCAGGCACATTTTCAAAGCATTAACTCCATGTATTAATATGAGAGGAAGAGTTTTCCATCTCTCACAGTATTGCTTGATATATTGTAGGATTGGATTATAATTAAGCAACCATACCGTAGATACTATATTTGGGGGGAATATCACCCCATGTTAGTCTGTGTGGATGGAGGTAGAGTTACTCCCTCCACTGGTAAGGTGGGTCCAATTTATCTTCCCATAGGCATCCACTCACACTGAGCTCAATTAATTCTGTGCCCTGATAGTGGACCATATAAACTAAAAATGCTGTTAAGTGCCTTTAAAACGTTGGCAGGCTGGGGAAACACTAGGAGTACATCTTCAGCAAATAAAGTTATAACATGATGAATCCCTCTTAATATCATCCCCTCAATATCAGACCATTTTCTACTGCTATGACTAGTGGTAATGTTGTCAGGACATATAGAAAAGGGACAGAGGACATCCATGCCTTGTCCTCTAGTTAAGGGGAAGCAGGACAAAATCATATTATTAGTAATAATTTAATAATAGGGGATCTGTAAAGGGCAGCCACCAAAGATATAATCATGGGCCAAAACCAAATTTCGCCAGGATGGCATAAATAAAGGGCCACTCAACTCAGTCAGAGGTCTTCTATACATCTAGGACCAGGAGACCAGGCTATGTGACCCTCCCTCACCTATCTCCACAGACTATTCACAGATCTCCTTATGTTATTTTTGGCCTGCCTGGCCATCACAGTCCCCAGCTGATCACTAGGAACAATCATTGGGAAGATTTTCTCCAACCTACCTGCCAAAACATTTGCTGTAATTTTGTAATCTGCATTTTGCAGAGATATTGGGTGGTAGGAGCTACACTGGGAGGGGCTTTTCCATAGTTGAGGGAGTACTGTTATGGTGGTTAAATATTGGAAGGGGGTAGAAAACCCTTGGTGTGAGCTTCCGAGCTCATGGGACATATAGTGTCCCTGAGAGTGGCTCAGAACTTCCTGTTAAACTCCCAACATATCTCTTAGGGTCCCGGGACTTTACCCGGTTCCAAGAAACCAACAACCTTATCTATAGTATCTCTTCAGGGGATGGATTAGAGTCCATCTCATTCCTAACATCAGAAGAGAAATAGGAGGGAATCTAAGATCTAAGGGGGTGTATCCTGTGTTACCGCCATACAGTAGCAGCAAAAGTCATGGTCAGATGTTTTCAGATATTGTGTGATAAATCTAAAAAGATAACTTTCTGGTGAACCTACTGTGAAACTGCAGTTAGATTGGGAATTTTTCTACAGATATCACAGATATTTCCGGAAATATCTGCCCATGCCTTTTGCTACAATTGTATTATAGGAGATGGGAGTAGAATTCCTAGAAAGTATTACCTATCTCTAAGTATTCTGAGGTGTAAGACCCCTCCTTGTTTTTTGCCCTCTCTGCTTCTTTCTTCCTTTCTGAGCTTCCAGACTAGACAATGCCCCCTTTGTACCCCTCAGATTATAAGCAAGCTGTATACAACTGCAGGCCCAGTTCAGTCCTCCCTGATAACATTTCATTCAGCTGGACTTTTAGTAGGTGCTGTTCTCTGAGGATCACTGGAGAATTAAGTCTTATGTGGTCTTTCTGTAGTTTCAGGACCTTCTATGAAAGTTACTTCTTCAGCTGTGCCTCCTCCTTACATTTATATGAGGCAAACTACATGGAAACACCTCTGACAAAGGCCTTCATCACCTTCCACCAACTGGCTTCTAAGCTACCTTTTTTTTATTGTGGGAGAAGAAGACCAGAAGAGTGTCTGTCATATGGGATACAAAGGCCTGATCTACAAACAATCTAGGGTCCATTCTTCAGACTTTCAATTGGGACAATTGTCCCCGACCCAGCATAACAGTCAAAGGGGCATGATCCAAGTAAAGCATGGGATAGTAAGTAGCTTACTTCACCATATGCAACAGGGATAAGGAAACTAGAAACAGATATATGCATAAGTACAGGCAATAGGTTTGAGAGTAAAAAGAATATTCTTTGTCTGCAGGATACGGAAAGGCCCACACATTGACCACAGCCCTTTCCTATGCTTGCTTTGGCAGAGCAGCTGAACCCTTAAGAGGAGAGCTCGTCAGGGGTGGGGTGGGGGGCTGATCTGTCCATTACCAGATCCCATGACTATTGAAATATCTATCTATTACCAAGAGGGACAGAAATTCAGGCAGATATAGTAAGTTTATGAAAAAGCCTCAGTCATATTTGGGTCCCTAGATTAAGCTGAGGTATAGGGATCTTCCCCCACTTGAACAGCCACTATCAAGTATCTACCCTGAGGCCCACCTACTGTTTATACATTTTATCTGGTAAACCAAGGTAGAACCAAACAGCTTCCTCCCTGGCATTCAAAGTGAAGCAAGCTGCTAACAATGTCCCTCCCCAGCATTTCTTTTAATTTCTCTGCCTCCTCCCGAGTCATATGTGGCTCCTGTATAAAATTTTTCCTTTACTACCGTCTTAAGCCAATTTATGTTCCAACTTATTAAAAAGAGGTCATCCTCCATCTTGAATTAAATACCATCTATGCATGAGCATAAGCTTAAGGCAGCAGGACTCTTCAGTTGAGTGGTTCACTCCTACCTTGAAGGCAAGTCTTAAGCTGTCTGAACTGGAGAGTTCTTCCTCCTACCCCCACTCCCAGTCTGCTCAGGCATCCCCAAGGGTCTGTCCTTGGCCCAATTCTTTTCTCCATTTTTCTAAATGACTTCCCCACTACCTGCTCCTCTGCATCCATTCATTTGTATGCAGATGACGCAGTACTCTTTATAGTACTTATGGCTATCTTGTCCTTAGCCTCATGGCCCAGTTGCAACTGGACTTCTATAACATCCAGCACTGGTTCTGTGAAAACCAGCTGTCCTTTGACATCAAGAAAACAATCACTATGAATTTGTGCATCAGGCAGAGGTTTGCTAAGACTCAACCCAACTCCCCTCCTTCTAGGTTCTTGATGGTGCAGTGATTGAAGATGCCTCCTCCTTCAAGTACCTTGGGGTCTGGCGGGATCGTCACCTAGATTTCTGTTAATGTGTATGCATTTGGTGTTCTTTACAGGAATAAGAGGAGAATCCCACTTTCTACCAACTGAGAGAGCCTTTTGAATATGATGCTCCACATTTTTGACTATGGTGACATCATTTACAGTGCTGTTGCTGCCATGTCTACCTTAGCCAGACTGGATCTCCTCTTTCACTCTTACTGTTGATTTGCACTTAACCACTGTTCCTTGTACACCTCCCTCTCCCTCCCTCCCCTCCCTTGATGCCAGGTACCTTGCTCATTGTGCCTCCTTTATCTTCAAATTTTGGCTTGGTTCTTTCCCTGCTTACCTTGCCTGTCTCCTCTCTCCTCTCTCACGCCTAATACCTCTTACTCCCTTTGCAACTCTTGCTCTCATTCTCTCACTCTTCCCCCAGAGAAATCCTCTGCTGGTCAAGTTGCATTCCCTTTCTGCTATCCTGAACTCTGGGGTCCTCCTTCCCCTTTCATTTGTTCTGCTCCTTCCCTTCATGCTCTGAAAGCTCTCCTCCATGATTTCATTACTCAGTCCTGCAGTTCCACCTGACACTGGGTCCTTGACTTTTGTCTCTGCCCTTCACTCTGCTGTGTCATTAGTGATAGGCCTTCTTCCCCCAGTTTCCATCCATTACCTTCACCCTACTTAGTATTGCATTGTTGCATGCTGCATATTGGTCTCATGGTTCTATTTCTGCATGTTTATTGTGCTACATATTTCCCGCTCAGAACCATTGCCTGTGAATTACTCATTTTATTCTACTTATTTACATCATTTTCTGAACATTGTATTTTGTAATTGTGCTCCACTCTTCTCTTCCCCCTCCCCTCAGGACACATCTGGAAATGTACTGCTACTAGCTCAGTATGTCTTTCCTAGTAAAATGTTTGAAACAAACAAATAACAATCAATCAGTTAGCAAATGAGTACCTGTATGTATCCTGTTGTTGCCTAGCCACTTCCCCAAATCAGAGATAGAAACAACAATTGACCTGTCATTTTCCATTTTTTATAACATTCAAAAACTTCAAAACTGGTACTCTTCCATATCAAACAACCATCCACCTACCTTAACATAAACATAGATTCCCTCCCACCCATGCCCAGGATCAATAGGACAGTGCCCATCTGACAAACCCAACTTGGCTGCAAAAACAAGTTCCATTCTTCACTGGAGAGAGGTCTCCTTATTGCCCCATCCATTCTTCCCTGTGGTAAAAACAGTAAACAGATTAACAAGAAAATATTGTAGCCACATGGCACAGGGTCATAATGTCACAAGACATTATGCCGCATGCCAAAATCATGCTGCCAATACAGTGCGATTTCTTGCATGCAGCATAATTCTTTTTTTTGCTGGGGGCTCCCCCACCCAGACCCCCAAACCCCCCACAAAAAGGAGTCTCAGCTCCGGGGGGGGGGGATTCAACATGAAATTGCACAGAAGTCAGAAAAAAAAAAAGTTTCTGGGACAGGGAATGAAATCAGGTCCCAGATGCAGCACCTGGGTTCCTTGCTGCAGTGGCTCAGTCCATTGAGCCATGGCAACTGCTCAGTGGAACCCCATCCCAGCAGAGGTCTTATCCTTTGCCTAGGATAGTGCGAGTGGTGCAATACCTCGTACAGCAGTATTTGCAGTATTGCACCACTCGCTGTCTCATACAGTGCTATTCTGGGTTAGCGCTAATGTCATACACTATTAAGCATACTACATTATGACCTGGTAGGTAGCAGCACACACTCTCCTTCCCCCACCCCAGGACCTCCCCAGGTACACAGATCCCATTACTTTTTCATGAAAGGAGCTGGCATTCTGTAGCATTCGTCCATTCTCTTTATCCCCTTGCAACATTTTAAAATGTGTTGCTTACAGTATGTCCACCCTGCCAAATATCTGTAGCAGTGTTGCACTGTAAAGAAAATATAGTAAGCACAACATTAAGTCCTTGCGTAGAGAACACCAGTGCTTTAGTAGTCCAGTAAAAGAGGTACAAATTAAGTAATATAAATAAAGTAAGGTGTTCCCAGTCAGCCGAGTAAGTAAAATAAACTGCTCACTCAGTCCCCATGTGATAATGTCACATGCTGTGGGAACTCAAACGTCAGAGTGAAAGAAAATTAAAATGCTTTCCATCAGCAAATAGCTTGTTAGCCATGACTGGTAGCAGGGCTTTTTTCCCTGTGGTGGTGGTGGTGGGGGGCAGGGGCCACAGTTTCTGCCTCAGTCTAGCAGGCTGCAGTCAGAACCAGTAGCATGAGCAGAATAGTATAATGTTCTCCAGTTTCCCCTCTTCCCATCCTGACCAGCCACTGTCCCCACATCAGGGTTACCTTATAGACACTGAAGATTCCTGGAGTTCTCACTTTTACTGCCAATTAAGTACAGGGCACAGAACTGCATTATAATTTATGGTACACGCAGGTTGATTACGTAAATTAGTAAAGGTATCTGTAGTAACATGTGATCTGCCCACAGATTGTCTATATTGTTATGCCTGCCGCAGACCTGGCCTCAAGGAGGAATCCCTCCATGTCCAACATTCACTGTGCTTGACTTGATGATAGAAATTGAAATTCAAGTTGAGGATTCAGTTCTATGTGGGCTCGATCCCCCACCCCTCAGCTGCTGTTTCTGTAGCTTGTTTTCCAATGCCAAGTCCGTTTTGTAAAAGTCTTTGGAGGCTTCCTGGAAGCCTGCAGACTAGTCTTGAGAAGTACAGGTGGAGAATGTTTAGCATGGAGACTATGTTTCACTTTATTAAATTTGTGAGAATAAATCTGCAGTTGAAGTCAGAGAAAAAGTTCATCACCAAGATCACCTTAATCACTCCCTGTTTTCTTGCCACATGTAGAGGATACTTCCTCAGTTTAAAAAAAAAAGGGCCCTAAAAAAAGAGGAAAAGATGGGAGAATTATTGAATGTATTTGTATTTATTGTCAGGATTGTCCATAATCCTTCATGTTTCCTTATGTTTTCTATGTTAACTTGCACTTGGTGCACCCTCTGCTCTTTCCTAGCCTGCCCCAACCTTCCCGGTTATTTACTGGCTGTGGATTGTTTGCAGCATGCTACTTATGCCAGTAAATGTATAATTTTGCTTCAATATCAGTGAGTTCTTCATCTTTTGAACTTGATGATTGTAAGTGCCTTGTTGCTTTTCACAGATAAAAGGAATGTTAGTGGAATTCATTGTTTTACTAATAGCATGCACATAGCATAAATAATCATATGTTAATTTCCTAATTTGCAGTTCAAACCTATCCAAGCTTTTTCTATGGAAAGGTAGAAATGTCTTCAAAACAGTCAAACTAGCAATTTATGTTGAGTGAAGCATACAATACTCATTCTTTTACTTTTCTTTGTTTATATTGTGTGCTGTCTTTGACATCCTGATTCTCTTGTCATTCTTTTTCCAGTATTTTTTTTTGCATTATTTCTTTTAACCCCTACATGCTATCATGTCAGCCACTCCTTTGGGGTTACCAAGGATGCGTCTGACCCATCCTGTCCCCCTGACCATCCGTTCTCAGATAGCAGCCTCCTCGGGGTGACCCGACATAACCCTTCGCTGAGTGGTTCCCTCTCCTCCAAGGGGGAAGGCACCGGCCTGGGAGGTGCAGACCAGCACAACATCTTAGCCCCAAGGTACTGCTGAGGTGGATGGTTGTACGGGCATTGTTGGCCTTGGAGATCCAGATAGCCATCATCCAGCATAACATGGAGCCTTTTTCCATTTTCATGGTTACACTACCTCCTTGATGCTGTCGTGCAGTGCTCCTTGTCTCCACCAAAGCTGCTGCCGAGTGACATCCAACCCTAACCCACCCCAGGAGAGGAGAGCAGTCCTGTGGATGCTCAATCCTCTCCTTCCCCTGCCAGCCCCCGGCATCCTGAGTCCGTTCCTGAACCCGGGTCACCGGCGTGGGTTTTTTCCAGTTTTAATAGATACAATGTGTATGACGCAACAAAGAATGAAAAAATCTATACAATACCGTATTTAGTATTACTCAGTTCTAATTGTGTCTCCACATAAATGAAGGACTTACTTTGCTATGTATATAACTCCACCACTTCACATTTACGTCCCCCTTTCTGCACACACACAACACAAAGTCTTATATAGCCATGGTATCAATTTTCATGAGGGCAGGGAGAGCAGCAGGAATTAACCTGGTGAGCAAGTAAAGGAGATTAGTGTAATGGCAGGAAATTATGTAAAAAACACTATCTAATTAATTATTATTTGTACTGGAGTTTTACTTTAGCACTTAGTTGCTTTGGAAATTTTTCCTGCTATAAAATAACACTGCTTAAATGATTATATAGATCCTCTTATAGCCACCGTTTTCTCTTTTTCATTACTTTCCCAAATATATTCACTACCACACAGCAAATTCCATAATTGCATACAACTACCTAATAAATTAACCCTTGCTATGCTACAAACTGATATATCAGTCCAGAATTCCTTTACCTTCTTATTCTGTCAGCCGCTTAAGGGTTAAAGGAGTTAATTGGCCTATATCTAACATCACCCTCTCAACATACTCTAGACAAGATATTCACCATTACTACAGGTTATAAATTAATATATAAGATCATTTTGGAGGTTGACAATAACCAAATCAAGCTCATTAAGTCTTAATGGGAAAAGGAGATGGGGTAAATATCAATCAATCAAATCTTTATTTATCCAGGTGAACATTGTTGAGCAAGCACATTTACAAGATGGACCTGGTTAAATCCAGATTTTATTACAAACAAGCAGTAATATTTACAGTGGGATTAAAACATAGTAGAAGTGCAAATCAGGATACACAAATGTACATAGCTTAACAGTTGATTCTAGAGCATCAACAAGACCAGTGAGCAGTAGGAGCAGGCAATTCCACACAGATACAGAGATGAATATTGTTACATTAATTTTCATAAGAAAAAAAAAGGACAGGCGAGACCCAGGTATCGCTATCATGGCAGACAGGCAGAAATAAGTGATAACAGCTTTTTTCTTGACCAGTTCATAAATGAATAAAACAGGTATAGCTATGTCTGATGGAAGCAGGCAGCCTGCCAGGCACTAACACTGCATCTCCAGGGAGTGCTTACATTGGGGCTATGGGGGACTGTACCATGGCATACTGGAGGAAGGTGTGAGTGAGGTACTGAGGCGCAGGTGGAACAGCACCTACCGCATATATTATCCAAGACTAGGTGCTAGCACTAGCTGTCCAGGTACAATGGACCATCGGGCCATGGGAAGGTCACAAGGCAGGGACAGTATGAATATGCTAGGGTGCCTGGGGCCAGTCTGGGCCAATGATTCAAAAGGGAGCTTAATCATTCGTACTCCCAATAATAACACTTTAGCCATATGGAAGGATTGCATTGGTCAGGGAATTAAGCGGTTACAGCTATATTAGCAGAGTGCAGCAGACCATTAAATTTTTGCCAGCATTGGAATAATCACCAAAGAGAACTGCAGGAGCCAATCAGGAGCAGGGGCAGGAAGGTGCTCGCAATCCGATTGGTTGGCTGCTTTAGTGGTGCTTTGTTGGAGAAGAGTCCAGGCGAATGGTCTCGGATGGTGGTTTGTGAAGGTGCAATCACCCAGGAGGTAGAGATATTGTGTTTTGGGTTCAGATGTCTCTGTAAGACTTACCTATATCACTCGAGAGGGGTACAGGGACTGGAAGTAATAAGTTCATGTGGATTAATAAAACATGCACAAATTAACCTGGGGTATGGCCGGTCATGTCTAAGGCCAATCTCTGAGGAGCAGGCTAACAGCAGTTAATGATTAGGAGCCGGGGTAACAATTGCAATGTTCACACACGCCTTGGGCATATAATGACTTGAAAGCATTAATACTTCTGAGATAACTTAGTTTCAGTAGTTTTTGCATTTTGTTCCACAAGGTCGTCAACATGAAGCTAAAGGCCATTCTGCCGAAGCGGGTGGTAGCTTTAGGGATGCATAGAGAGATATATGATGCACTACTTAGGCCGTATGGTCCCAGCTCACTTATGGGAAGACATTCAGAAATATAATGTGTGAGCCTTTTTAAGATAACTCTGTAGTTCCAAAGGACTGCATTTCTCTCATGCCTGAATGTAAGCGAGGACCATGCTACAGCTTTGTACAATAGGCTGTGATGGGTAGAGAGGGGAAGACCAGTAATGTACCTGACAGCCCTATGATAAAGCATGTCCAAGTTGTTAAGCAAGGCTTTGGGACAGTGGCTATACAGAAAATCTCCATAGTCGATTAGGGAGAGAAAAGTAGATTGGACTAGTTGCAGTTTGGCATCACGAGTGAGGAACTGGCTAATTCTATAGAATAGACCCATCCTCTGTTTTAGCTTCTTTGCCAGGTCTTCAACATGCTCAGAGAATGTGAGGTTCTGGTCTAGCCACACTACTAAGTATTTAAACTTGGTGATAAAATCCAATTTCTCTCCCAGAATTGTGGTGATCAGAGGCAGTGACCCAGAGCTGGTAGGATTTGTCATTCGACTATAGTGTGTGAACAGTATTGCCTGTGTTTTTTTTTTGCATTTAAAAGAAGCTTTTTATGGAGGAGCTGAGTCTGAAGCAGGTCAAATTCTTCCTGTAGGTCTGTACAGGCAGCTTCAGCAGCCAGATGACTTAGGTAAACCACTGTGTCATCAGCAGATGTATTTTTGCCTTGTTGATGCCCACATCAATATTGTTTATATAGATTGCGAAGAGCAGTGGATCAAGAATGGATCCTCGTGGCACTCCCCTGAGCAGAGGTTTGAGCGGGGAGAGCACCCCTCAGCTT
Source organism: Neoceratodus forsteri (assembly GCA_016271365.2). NCBI lineage: Eukaryota > Metazoa > Chordata > Ceratodontiformes > Ceratodontidae > Neoceratodus > Neoceratodus forsteri. Next base: position 1,292,969,543 of record CM028130.1, read on the forward strand.
TGATTTGTTGTTGCCATCCTACTAGATACTCTGTGAACCAGTGCAAGGATGCTGAGTCAAGACCAAAGCTCTTCAGAGTGGAGATTAGCAGGCTATGGTCCACAGTATTGAAAGCCTTGCTAAGGTCTAGAAATACTGCACAGACAAAGTTTCTGCTGTCAAGGTCACTGTACCAGTCATTAGTTACTTTGGCAAGGGCCAAGATAGTGCTATGTTTAGACCTAAAGCCTGATTGCATATGGTTTAGTAAGTTGTTAACTTCTACATATGCTCTAAGCTGATTGCTGACAACCTTTTCCAGAGCTTAGACAAGATTGGCAGTAAGGAAATCGGTCCATAGTTATTGAGGTCGCAGGTATCCCCAGATTTGAACAATGGGATAACTTGGGCAGTTTTCCAAATGATAGGAAGGAACCCTTGGGACAGTGATAAATTAAAAAGATGTGTGATAGGGACAGCAAGGATGTGATATGTGATTTTTATAAAGTAGGGATCCATAGAATCAGCTCCAGCACTCTTCTTTACATCCAACCGAAGTATCAAATCTTTACCTCCTTCAGTGGTACAGGTTGGAAAGAAGCTATTAGTGCCGAGCAGCCGTTGCCTACACAAGGGACAATTAGCTTGGAGTGGACCAGGGCTGCAGGGGAATTGTCAAAGGCCAGACCAGCTGTGGCAAACTGATTGTTGAAAGCTTCTGAGATCCCCTGTTTATCACATATACTGTAGTTTTCCCTTCAGATGTGTTTTTTGGTGGCAAGGAGTTACCTGGAGTATGACTGCACATATCCTTAATATAACATTGAAAGAGTAGAATGATAGCTGGAATACCACTGTTGGTGTTTATCAAGAATCTAAGGGAAGACTAATTCAATTCAAAATGACTCATACTGCAGATGGCACTACTCCCAATGTAAATTGAAGACAACAGTACTACCAATGTAAATTTGCAGAATTGGGTATCTCAAGTAAAGATAAATGCTGGAGATGTCTAACAGATAAGGTTTCAGTAACACATATTGTATGGTCTTACACTAAATTAAATGTTTTCTTGGATAAGATTTGGATCTCTTGTTGTTTGATACTTAAATGTAACCTCAATATCTCAACTAACTTTATATTGTTAGGCATCACCTCAGAGCTTCCTAACCTCTCTCAATGTCAAATAGTTGGCTGCCTGTAGCCTTTATCTCCTTTTTTTACAAATGACATTTATCAGATTTTTAAATATAACATACAAAAAATAAACATTAAACAACACAACACTGGTTCACCTGTCTGTAGATACAGTATCCAAACCTTATATTCTGCCTCAGTTATTGGCAAAAACTGTAGTGGATCTGACACCCACCTACCAGCTCAGGGTTAACATCCAGTAAAAGATACTCTTTTATTTTTATTTATTTATTTAGTGATTCGAAAAAGACCTTCGAATGCAAGCTCTTTTACAAAGGTTCCATGTCATAGATTGCAAAACAAAGTACAATAGGAGAAAGCAAAGGTACCTCACAATGAACGATACAGCTTGGATTCAGAACTTACAGAATAACTCAAAACATAGGTACAAGTTAAAATAACAAGAAAAACACTTTGTAAGGGTGGAGGGGGAAATAAGCAGCCACAAAGTGCCTTGTCAGCAGTTTAGAGGGATGAGGATAGCTGGCAGTGGGGTGAAGAAAGGAGGTACGAGATAGAGGTAGGTACTGCGGTGGAGGAGAAGGGTGGGGGAAGAAGGGCGATAAGGTATAGGGAGAAATTGTGGGGTGAGGGGAGGCTGAGTGGAGAAGACAAGCTAGAGTAAATGGTGGTATGTGGGGGCATGGTCAAGCAGCCTGCATTAGTAGTGACTGTTAGGGAAACTCATGGGACTGGGAGTTGGGGGAGGGGGAAGGTGGGTGGTGGGTGGCGGGTGCCGAAAGAGCATTCTGCAAACTGATTACTGAGGCATGTCATGAGAAGGGACAGAGAGAGGGGGTACCTGAGTCCTGCCTAGTGCTTGCTGGGGGGCAGGGAGAGCAGGTGTGGCTGGACTTAGGGGCAGGTGCACTTAAAGAGTGTTATTAGGTGCTGTTTGAGGTCAGTTTTGAATTGGGCCAGACAATTGGTGGCCAAGAGTTGCCTGGGGAGTTCATTCATCCACAGGGGGGTCTAGTAGGCAAATGCACATTGCCCAAGTGAGATGCGATGGAAGGGGATAGCCAAGGCCCCTCTAGTCCTCCCTCTGGTGATCTGTAATGAGTTGGCCACCTTGATCAAATTGTCTACACAATGTGGTGTTTTACCCAATAAAGCCTTCTTCCCTAGGATGCAAGTCTGGAATTTGACCCTGTTTCTTAATGACAGCCAATTTGTGTGTTTGTACAGAGTACAGGTGTGAGTGTTACACTCAGCATCCAGGGTGAGTCTGCAGGCTTTGTTGAGCGCAGTCTGAACCCTCTTGAGCGCATCATCCATTGCCACCCTGTAGACCACTAGTCCATAGTCAATAGTAGATATAATGGAACTGTGGACTGAGAGGCGGAGGGCCCTTGGAGAGAGGTATTGCCTGTGCCTGTACAGGACATCAGTCTTAGTATTGACTGTCTTGACCAGAGAGTCAATATGGTGCACAAACATGATGGTATCATCTATTATGACCCCCAGATACTTGAATAAGTGGACTTGTTCCAGCGGCTCAATGCATGAGTTGGAGATGATGAGGGGGTGGTACTTATTTTTGTTGTGGGGGATGGACATAAGCATGGCCCTGGTCTTCTTGTAGTTTAGTAGCAACGTATGACTACAGCACCAGTCCTCGAGTTTGGAGAAGGAGTTCTGCAGCTCAGATTGTAGGACAGCCTGAGACGTGTTGCTGCTCAGGAGCACAGCATCATCTGCATATAGTATGAGTTTGGTGTTGCAGGCTGTGGGAAGGTCATTTAAGAAGAGGCTAAAGAGTAGGGGGCCCCAGTATTGATCCCTGGGGTACCCCTAATGATACCTCTCTTGCACTGGATACTCCTTGCCCAATTTTGACACATTGATTTCTCCATATCAGGTAGTCTTGGAACCAACAAAGGGCACTGGGTGCCACACCCATGCCACTCTGGAGAGGAGAAGGCATCTACAAAGCTAAGGAGGCCCACCTACTGTCCTATCTACCATGCTATCAGATGAAGCTGTGCTTGTAGATCATGGCACAAATGAAGAGTCCTTTGCCATAACATACAGTAGCCAGTGATTCTATCTTTTCTGGCCTTTATCTGCCTGATTTTTAATAGTGTTGGTCAGGATTTCTAACTTGTAAATGGAATTAACTAAAGTTATCCAGTCTGCCAGTATGGGGATTTCTACTTTTAACCACCGCTTGGTAATACATTTCTTAACTGCTCCCAAGAGTATGCCTAATAAGTACTTGCTATCAGGGTCCTTTAATCCCTGTGGATATAATGTAAATAGCTGAAGGTCTTTAGTGGGAACTATGTTGGGTGGGGGTGAAGATTTCCTTCAGTGCCCCTTCAAGCTCTCTAAAAAAGGGGGAGAGATTTGGGCAATCCCACATTATATGAAAGCGAGAAGCCCTGGGTTCTCCACAGTGTCACGAGCAGTGCACCGTGAGGGTGGTTCCCTTGTGTATCTCCTAGACAGGGGTAATAAAGTGTCAAATTAGACATTTCCAGTTGAACTCCTTCCAGAACATGGAGGAGGATATCCTATGTGTATTCTGAGAGATTGTTTCACACTTGTCCCACTCAAAGGGGTAACCTATTTCCCGCTCCCACGGCCTAAAAACTTGTAATAGAGGGAGATTACTTAAATCCTGAAGAGCCCTGTAAAGGCATGAGATAAGGTATGAGGACTCTTCCCCCTTCAAGGCTCCCATTACAATCTGAGTGAATGTATTGGAAATGTCTAGTCTGCATTTCTTTGAAGTCACCTGCACATGAAAGTATTGAAACATATCCTTATTAGGGATTCCTTACATATCCCACACCATTTGGAATGATTTAACATCTTTCCCCTACATCATTTGAACTGGGAACCATGACCCTTTACGGTACCAAAATTTATATCCTATATCTAAGGACGCTGGGACAAAATCGGCATGCATGTGTAAGGGGAGAAGCAACAAAAGCTGTTAAGATAGATCACCTTTGAGGACCCATTTTTCCACAGTTGCAGCGGAGCATATATAAATATGGAGACACACTTGTAGTACCAGCTGTACGGGTTGTGTAAGGATTCCCACTCTCTCCAGTTGTGTCAGCTGCTGATCAGGGGAATTTCTAAGCTAATACATTACTGGCTGTAGCTGTGCTGCATCATAATATAATTTAAGACCTGGTAGTGCAAGGCCACCTAGCTCCTTCGGACTTCTCATTGTTGACAACATGACTCGGGGGCACTGCCCCTGCCAAAGAAAGAGTGAAATCTGCCTGTACCAGCACACCCATGCCCTCTGAGGGGCATGGACCATCTGGTTCTGAAACAGATATAAGAGTTTTGGGAGGACGAGCATCTTAATAGTTGCTGCTCATCTCTCTAGGAACAGAGGAAGTACTGTCTACCTGTCCAGGTCCTGTTGCAGCTGGGCTTGAAGAGGTGTATAATTAGACTCATATAGTTGGGAGACCAAGGGTGTGAGCTTTATTCCAAAGTATTTCATCAGAATGGGGTCATAACGCTGCTAACGAAAACAGTGCAGCACACAATGCAGCAAGCAAAATGCCAAAAAGCAAAAAAACATAGATCAATACACACACTGGCACAAAAATGTCACCCACAAAACACAAACCCATAGGACAACACTGGAAATTCTGTATTTTTCGGATAGCTCTCCAACCCCCCACCACCCAATGTGGGGGGGCCTCTCCACCCACATCACCTGAACTATAAATAATCAGCATGGAGGGAGTGTGGACTTCGGGGATATGGAGAAAATCAGGAGGGGGGAAAATTGCCTTTTAAAAAAAAAAGGTTTTCAAGACTAGGAGAAGGGGAACTGAACCATGATTCCCAGATCTCCTATGCTGCCGTGTACTGGTGCCTTAGCCACTCAACCATGGGAGTGGCTCAACCAGGCACCACACCAATGGCCACATGATCCCTTCCACCTTTGAGTGGACAGCGACAGGAATAGCGGTAATTCCCTAATGCTACTCTACCCTTGTTGCTGTCAATGTTTACAGCATTCTCACAGTGCAGTTAATACTGCACTGTTATACAGTAACATATTGACCTGGTACCATTTCATCTGGTACAAATCCCAGCGAAATGGGTATTGCGTTTTTAGTGCCGGACTGGGAACATAGTGTATAGCCAGAACTTCTGCCTTGCTCTCATTAAGGTTATAGCCCAATAAGGAGTCATATTGGAGTAAGATCAACCAGATAATTTGAAGGTCCATCTCTGGGGCAGACAAATAGAGCATTATGTCTTCAGCATAGAGAGCTATACAATGCTCCATGCCATCCAGACCCATATGACCTGCAATATTCAGATGTTGCCAGACAGCCTGTGCCGAGGCTCAATTTACAGGGTGAATAAGAGTGGAGAAAAGAGGCAACCTTGCCTTGTACCACATTGCAGTGGAAAGGATGAGGACAACTAACCATTTGTCCTGATCTGAGTGATAGGAGCATCGTAGATAAGGGAAATTAGATCCTTAAATTCATTCAAAAATCCAGATTGACACATTGGTACAGAGAAAGGTTCATGACACCCTGCTGAATGCCTTCTCTGCATCAAGACTCAGGACAAGGAGGGAGGAACGAGAACTAGAGATGTGCTGTATGATGGAGAGAGATCTCTTAATATTGTGCATTGTCTGATGGAATCTGATAAAGCCTATCTGATCAGGATTTATAATACGAGGGAGGATACCGTCCAGTATCTTCGCTAGTATTGACATGAAAATCTTACAGCCCATGTTTAGGGCTGAAATAGGATGGTAAGATTCACATCTTTAAGGTTGTTTCCCTGATTTAGGAATCACTGAAATAGTGATGTAGTTCCAGGAGGGTGGGAGATCCTCACCTTTTATTATGCTAGTTGAATTTCTAAGGAGGAGGGGTGAATAGTAATTTCTGGCATGAATTTCTTAAAAACTCTGCAGTATAGCCATCTGGGACTGGACAATTTTTGGCTTTAAGATGGCCAATGGCCTCTTGAAGTTCTAATCCCATAATTAGTGCCAGAACCAGTTCTCAGGCCTGGGCATCCAACTTTGGGAGATGCAGAGAGGAGAAGAAGGAGGCTAAATCCTCTGGCTTAAGTGTGGAGCCAGAGGTGTAAAGCCTCTTATAAAATATCACAAAGGCCTTCACTATAGAGCTTACATCCTTCAGAAGTACTCCAGTTGTGGGATGCTGTATTTTTAAGATTGGAGTCCGTCAACAATACCCCCTGGCTCTATGTGCCAGAAGTCATGCTACCTGAGGGTTGCTATCATAATACTTCTGGCACAGGTAACGTAAGTCTCATTCTGTGTGTTCTAAGGTCAAGTTGTCAAGCTGTTTCTTTATCTTATTTAGTTGGGTCTGCTAGTGTACCCAACTGATGCTGTTGCAGAAAAGTGAGTGTAGCAAGCAGTTCCACTCTGTGGGCCCTCTGCTCTTTATTCTTTTGAGCCCTATAGCTAATGATATACCCTCTTTGCACTGCTTTGACTGTATCCCACAAAAAAGTAAGCTGTGTCTCTGGGGAATCATTCATGGTCACAATGTCCTAAATATGATTCCTGACCATTTCTACAAAGCCCTTATTCTTCTACTAGAATGAATCAAAGCTCCCATTTTTGTGTCCTTTATGGAACAGGCCCAGATCCAACTCTTTGATGATCAGGGCATGATCTGAGAAACAAATTGGGCCAATCCAACAGGGAGCAACCCTGGCCACGTCTTCTTGTTTTACAAAGATATAATCCATATGACTATAAGTGTGGTGAGGTGATGAGTAGTGCATAAATTCTTTCTGGCCTGGATGCAGTTCCTTCCATACATCCAACCATTCCATAGATGTAATATGCAGTATCTATGGAAATACTTATGTGAGTCAGATGAGTGAGTCTGACAAGAGGCTATATTGTCTCTAGTGGCATCCATAGGCAAATTGTAGCCCCCAGCTAGGAAAAGGAGACCCCTCCGATTGTTCATCATTGAATTTAGTAGGTAGTGAATAAAAGGGGTGTCATATCCCAGGGGAATGTAGATAGTGGTCAGAGTGATGGGTGTCCCTTCAGTCTCCCCCTGAACTAAAATTCCACAGCTCTCCTTGCCCTTAAAGAGCAACTCCTCACTTTAGCATGTGTTTTCATAACTAAGATGTTTCATTTGTTACAGTTTACTAGAGAATACATTTTTTCCTTCCCAATTTACCTTTCCAAGATCTGAAGCACATCTAGGTAACCCACCTAAAAAGTCTGTATGGAAAACATTTTAAAACAGCTGCCTCTACCCTATCTACCTCACACTGCCTTTGTTTATGACATCACAGTGCTCACCCTGACAACAGACTGTGATGTCACAAATAGCAATTGTGTGGTTGGCAGGGGAGAGTCAGAAACATTTTGAAAGTCTCTGAAATGATTGCTGCATTATCTACAGTATTTAATAGACCAACAGCAGGGGAAAGTTAAAAAAAATAACTAACTATAAAGCAATTAAGTTAAAACATAATTGGTGTATCTCTAGTGTTTTTATACTTTTTATTATAATAAATAGTCACTATTTAACCACCTTGAAATATTGAAATGTCAGGTCACATGCTACCAAGATTGCCACTCCCCTATGCTTGTCATGTTGATACAAAGAAGAGCAGATAGTGGAGTGGCCACATTTAAAATAGTTTAGATGACTCTGTCTGAGTGAGGTGGGATTCTTGTATAAGTACCAGATCTGGCCGCTCCCTTCATACCACAGCGAATGCCTTAGACTGTTTCACTGGATTGTTGAACCTGTTAACATTAATAGAATACATTTTCATTTTAGGACCTGCCATTTCTGCACAATCTGTCAGACATTTTGAACAGAATTTCCAGCTCTCTGACTGGCCAGGTGTTCGCTGATGCACCCAAACAGCAGTGGAATACATCAGGTGCCCCGAGCTGGCAGTGGGGCCAGAAGCCATAGCAGAATAATCATGTGTAGGATAGCAGTGAAGCAGGTGACATAGAAACATTAACCCAAACAAATAATAACCATTAACTATGTACGCATAGGTGACAAACAACTAGGTTTCTAAGGTAGAGGCCTTAGTAAGAGGCCCTATAACTTGGTAGGGGAATGGTGGAACTGAACCTCTCACCGAGTCAGGAGGTAGATAGGGTTCCAAGAACCTCAGCGTACTAGGAGCGGTACTGCTACAGGGAAAGGGTATGGTAAGGGGCATGAATTCCCCTTCATTGCTGTGGTAAGTCACTGCATGGGGGAGAAATGGGGGGGGGAATTGGACAAGATTTGACATCTCTTTGCAGCTGGTCAATATCTCACAATAGCACCCCTTGCCTGATATGAAAAATACATTTTCCTCAGGTTTTGAGGAGGAGGCAGGCAGATAAGCCCATTTTAAGGTGAGAGGAAAGCCCGGATACAGAACTCTAGACATTAGCATCCCTGCATAATGTAGATGTCGGAGCCCTCATACCGGGGGGGGGGTAAATGTTTTGAACATTATGCAATGACATCTGGAGAGTAGGCAACAGGCTTGGAAGGACTAAACCCAAAATGGAATGTAGTGAAGGGCCCCTGGTTAGGAGAGGAGCTAAATGCACAATGCATTATCCAATTTGACCTGAACAAATCACAAAAGGGAGGCTAATAACAAAGTATACTGTGACACGTGCAGAAGCCCTCCCTCTACAGCTAAAACCAGCAAGTGTAATGTCACTCTTTCAGTCCTTCCAGTGGCAGTTGTAGCAGAAATTCCCCATGCAATGTACCTTCAGGCCCCATGAAGTCATCAAATGTTCAGTACATATACCTTGGAGGTGGCAAAGCAGAAATGAGTGGAGTCAGACCTTGTGGAATATGGTGGGGGGGCAGACCAGCATAGGTCGCCAAGCTGAAAACAGACACCCATAGCCAGACAGCACCTCTGAACAGAGACAGAGTATCACCAGGATTGGATCCTACATTTCAATGGAAGAGAAAAGAACAAGGAGTATCTCCTCCTGGGAGCAGGAGCCCCACCAGGTCGGAGGGGAGGATGATGGGAAACTCCTGCAGGCTAGCAGACAACTGCATTATACCATCACAATCACAAGGAATAGAAAAGAAAAAACAGAAAAAATTGTGCCATAAGACTAAGTTTATTGTGTCCCAGAAGCCAATGCAGTAGGCTACGGAGGAAGACCCATTGTTCCCACAAGACGTGGCAGTGTGGAGTCAGCTGTGTCTCAAAATAGATAAATCCATAGTCTGATGTTCTCAGTTTGACAGTGCTACTGGCCAGTACAGGATATGCATCTAAAATAGCCATAGTCGCTTAATATGTAAGCTGCCGTGTGGTACAGGTGTAGAGGCGGTGTACATCCACCAGTGCACAGGGAGAATACTTTACATCAATCCCCCACCTTGTGCCCCAGAGCCACACCTGAAAAGGAGAACCCACCCAGTCCAACTCAAACAGATAAATTGCTAATGATAATAGTGTCAACTAACAGAAAGGAGACCTGTCTGCCCCTTCTGCCCCTGCTCCGCTCAGCCCATGGATGTCCCCCCAACCCGCACCTACTTTTCTTTGCCACTCCCTGAAACATTCAAGGAATCCAAAAGTAAAGTAAATAAGAGTCAGAGATTAAGCTATATTTGACATCAGCATTAGCCATTCATGCTCTTGAGTGTCTTGAGTTACATCCTCATCTAGCTGTTAGAGTTGAGCAGGGGCTTGGGAGTTGGGCAATGATGTCTTGCTTGGCTTCAGCCGCATGCTTCTGTCTACTGGCACCAACTTCAGTCCATTGCTCTTCTGCCAGTTGGGACTGGGGAGAGTCTCTGGTGCAATTATCCACAGTTGAGCCTTTTTTTCCTCAGGCCTTATTCAGCCTCCTCTGCTGACTTGTAAACCTTTTGTCCCTCTGGAAAAAACACCACCAACCAGGCTGGGGAGTGTGTCTGGAAGCAAAGTTGTTTTTTACGGGAAGCCTGAAGCAAAGAAATATAGGGTCACGGCTGGCCCATCGGTGCAGCAGTTTGATTTCCGCTTGCAACACTGGCGACCCAGGTTCAGGAATAGATCCAGGTCATTGGAGGGCTGGCCAGGGAGAGAAGGATTGAGCATCCCTAGGACTGCTCTCCTTCTCTGGGAGTGAGGGGGATTGAGTGTCCAGTGCACTGCGGCACCCAGCGGAGGGTGGGTTCACCGCACTACACCGGCACCAGCATGTCTTCAGGGGTGAAATGGATGCTGGTCATCATTGCACATCCCTGCCCATGCTTACAGGGGACAAAACTCTGTGCTGGGTTATCTCCATGGTACCCTTCCCCTGTGGCTTCGATCAGCCTCCGGTACCGGCTCTCCCGACCAGTACCAGTAGTGTGGCACTGGAAGGGGAACAGTGTCGCAACCCCACCCTCTGGGGGGCAAGCCAGGGGTGACTGGGAGAGCACAGTGATTGCCGGAGGTGGAGGTACAAGGGGGCCATGACCAAGGGCTAAAAACCAATGATCCCAGAAAAGGCAAAAAGTATAGTAAATTAAAAAAAAAAAAGAAATACAGGGTATCTGACTTCTCATAGTCTGTGAGGGATAATCATTGCCAAAAATAGCACATAAGGACTCAAAGGTAATGTCTTTCATCCACCAAGCCCAAGACAGCAGGGATTGTTTACTTTTATATTCCAAAAATCAAACTATGATGGACCTGGGCCAGGCATTGGAAGCTGTTGGTCAAAGTGCCTGTGGCCTTTATCTCTACAAAAAAATGAATCTTATAACAACAAAGAGATCCTGATCTTCCACCAATTTCAGAATGGCTAAATGATTCATCAGCAAGAGCCAGCTGAAAGAGATTGCTTATTTAAGCACTAATCAAGCTGACAAATTCTATGAGTTATGGAACCCATACTTAAAATCTGATTTATGTAAACTTCCAAATGCATGAGAGTTAAAAATCTCTTCCGTGATTTGGAAATAGTGAGTTACTATTGCACCAGTTCTATTTCTTTATTGTTGATTTTATCAATTTTCATATCAAATTGGTTACATCCTGGTTGTATGTGCTTCATGATGTTTCCTTATATCATTAATAAATTTCAGTAAAAAAAAATGCTGCTTTGAAAAATAGCATGGTGCAGTCATATGGCTTTGGTGCTGTATAGTTACAGAAATGAGATCTAAGTTATGGGTTGTACTGCTACAGTATAAACATACTATATGAGTCTGGATTCAGGCAATCAGGATACATAAAATACCCTATCCATTTTCTAATTTTGCTTTTAGATATGGTTTCTTCATTCAGTAATGGATGGTATACAATCATCTTTGGACTGAAGTTAAGCCAAACTTATTAAATGGGCTCCATAGTTTAACAATTTTGATTGGTTGCTAGCCATGAGCTGAAAGTGTCTGTCACACAGCAAGCAACTAGTGCAGGTAACATTACCTACAGTGGCTGCTGGTATCAATCTCCCCATGGAACGTTCACATTTAAAAGAGCCGCCATTGTTGCCAACCACCGTAACCCTCACAAAACAGCATAACACATGCCTCATTTGCTATGATGGAACATACTGTTACGCTGTCACACAACTCATCATACCTTACAAAATATTGTATTTCTGTCATTTCTTTTCACTGACTGTCTGGTATGATATCTTCCCTGCCCACACGCCTGACCACCAGCTTGCTTACCTGCCCGAACACCTGCTCAGCTGCACTCCCTCTTACCAAATGGCCAACATGACTGCCATTCCCTAGTTCCCTCCCTTAGCTGTTCACAACCTTGGCACAGTCACTAACTGTCAGTAATTTAGTGGCAGCTTCCAAAACTGAAGTGCTGTGCTGGGAGTGATCCTCTAGTAGTGTGTCTCCTCCCCGCATGCTGCAGACTTCATCTGCATCTCATCACCCATGTTTCCACTAGATCAATACCTGTATTTAAAAAAAAAAACAGGCATATTTAGTGCTACCTCCAAACACAGACATACCATAATGGGACTGTTTGTGGAGGTGGGTTGAGATAGTACCATGACAACCACTTCAGTAAACCTGCAACTACAATGGCCACAGAAGGACAAAAGTCCTTAACTAAAAAAAAAAGCAGTACAGTGATACAGCTGGAGGAACTGCTTTATTTCAAAATATGACAGATTTTACTTTTTTGGTAGTTAAGCTTATGAATTTTAATTCTGACATACATAAACAGCCTAGTTACCCATCTCATAAGTGCAATAAGACATTCTGAGGGTGTGCACTAGACACTACTAGTGCACAGCCAGGGAATGAAGTCACTTAGCCAGTGGCCTTGTGCCTCACTATGTTCCTGACCATGCACTATATAGAGGATTGTGTATGATCTCTGATACACAACAAGGGTATTTTTCACTCAAGAGGTTTCCATGGTAACTGGAGACCTTGAGAGCACAGCTCGAGAGGTCTCGTTACCAGGGAAACCTCAAGAGTTGAAAAATACCCTAGTTGTGTATAAGCGATTATACACAGCCTTTTATAGTGCATGGTTGCTCGTTAAAAGACTGCCCTTACTTTTCTTTCAATTCCTGTGTGGTTTTCTGTTCCTCTGGCCTGTTTCACCACCACGATCATTGTTTGAGCATCGCCGGTTGCCCGATCATGCATGCGCACCCAGCTTCTACACATGTGCACCCACCTTCTAGGTGTTATGCTGCACTAGCTACGTAGCTAGTGCAGCACAATAGCTATGATGATGTAGCTAGTGCAGCATAACAAAGCTGTTGACAGCATGGATTTCCATGCTCAACAGTGTTCTGCCATACAGTATAAGTGTCTAGAGCACACTTCGCCATGTCTTATTGCTTACTTAGTGGAGGCCATTTGCTGTGTGTTACAATATCTGTACTATGGCCCACAACTTGTATTTTGGATCTGGGTATACATAATAACATGGTAACTTTATAATTTAATGTCAGAAGTGACTCTAGATTCATTATCTTCATCCCCTCTGTTTCATATGCAAGGATTAAAAATGAAGTATTCTGTGCAAACAGTTTTTATAGAGATTCCTATTGATTGTACTATTCAGGGTACTAACTGAGTCCCCTGATAAGCAGAAATGTGCCCTTGCTTACCCTGAAGGCCTGTACTGTCTTAATTTCCACTTTCCCTACTGGTAGGCTGTTTGGTAGGTTCACCATCCTCTGCAAAAAAGTTTTCTACTAATTGTACCCTTGAATTTACCAACTACAGCTTCAGGCATGCTTCTGTTTCATGCTAGGGGACACCAGACCAAACATCTCTGTATGTTCAGTCTTGTCATTACCATTAATTATAAGGCTAATTAATTATTCATGAGCTGTTTCTGCTTTATGATTCACTATTGGATCGATCATTAATTGCCAGTTAATGACTGATCCAGATGTACAAGTTTCACCAGCTGCCACCTCACAGAAAGTAACAATATTAAACCGTACAGCAGGGAACACAGATTTTCTTCTGAGCCTTAGTTTGCAGTGACAGATACATGCCATAAAAAAGTGACAGAAACCATGGTAAGTTTAAAGCACAGCCAGAACTGTACTGAATACAACTACAATCTGAATTTATCCAAAACCTTGTCACACAATAAGACATGCTTTGCCCTGCTGACTGAAGTAACACCAAAAGCATACATAGAAGCCATAAATGACAAAAATGATAGCAATGCGTCTGTTGACCTGATCCTGTCAGAAGCACAAGTCTCATTGTGTGATATGGTTTTGGATAAATTTAGAATGAAGTTGTATTAAACATGGCTTGGGCTCACTGCAGTTTCTGTCACTTTTATTACTGCTGGTAACTGTCACCGTGAACTACAGGTCAGACGAAAACCTGTATTCCCAAAGCACACAAAAAGAATCCTTTAAATCAAGGGTATTTATCCAAATCCATATCTAAAAATAACTGTGCATGGCAATCCTGTAGTCTAACTGCTGACCTGCAGAGAGCCATGTGGCTGCACTACTGCACAACTGGTCAGCGAACGTAGACATATGTCATCATGATGTGACCTAATTTCAACAGCCAACTTGAGATGTAGAAATGTTGTGCACCCAGTCTGCCAGCTCCTGACCACAAAATCAACATACAAATGTGAGTAAAATTCAAAATATTACCATTGTGAGAGAATTACCGTTATAATAGCAATAACAACCTCACTTGCGGTGTTTCCCAGGGATTATCGACTGGGTGGCAGGTGGTTGCCTTCAGCTGCACCTCCGGCAACCCAACCCCCTAATCCCCAGTAAACAATGGCCAACTTGATCATTATTACTTAAGTACATGGCCGACTGAGATCATGTCTCTGCTCTGTTTTCTTTTCTTCAGGGTGAACATGTTGAGAGACTCCAGCCCCTCCTCATAGCTTTTGTACTCATACCCATGATTATATTGGTTGCCCTTCATTACTCCTCCTCAAGTGGTTCAGTGTTCTTGTTGTATTAAGGAGCCCAGAATGAAATGCAGTTCAGTAGGTGAAGCCTGACCAGGGCCTTGCAAGGTGGTAAGATTTCTTCTTCCTCTGTTGTTGTCCTAGTTTTGATGGAACCAGTGGACAGCATTTTTTCCTGCCCTCTTGACAACAGCCACTCACTGCTTGTTTTGCATCGTCCCCTTGTCTATTATGACACCCAGGTCATTTTCCTACTCTACTGCAGCAGGAAGAGCACCCCCACTGTGTGTAGGTCCTAGCTCCATTTTTCCTTCCTAAGTGTATTACCCTGCATTTGGCTACATTGAAGTGGATATTTCAGAAGTCTGAGTAGTCACACACATCCCCCCATCCTCTGGGGAATCTATCACCTGAGCCATTATTGTGTCATCAACAAATTTAAGGGGCTTCCTGGAGACCCCAGCTTTCAGATAGTTAATGATTTTATAGAGCAGTGGCCCCTTCACCAGTCCCTAAGGGATGTTACTTAATTTACTTCTCCTTCAGAGAACTGCCCATCCACTACCAACCTCTGCTTCCTGCTCCCAAGTCAGTTTATAATGCCCCTTAAGGATATTTCATACCATACTGGTGGTGTACTTTGCCCAGAGGTTTGGCATGTGCTAGTCAGAAGTAGGGTAGCAAGACCACTGTATGGTGTATGAGCGGATCCACAGTGTATAATACATATATTCTCAATGAAGCTGGTCTCAAGCACTCTACTCACAAAAAAAAGCAGAGTTAATCATTCTTCTCTAGATGCATCAGCGGTCTGTATATAGAGGATCCAAACATTATAATCTGCCTCAGTTGTTGACCGTAATGGCAGTGGCTCCAACACCCACCCACCAGCTCAGGGCTAGCGTCCAGTAAAAGATACCCTGGGAAGGAGAAGGCATCTGCAAAGCTGAGCAGACCAACATCCCTTTCAACCTACTTTTCTATCTACTACACTATCAGATGAAGCTATGCTTGTAGATCATAGCACAAACAAAGGGTCCCTTGCCATAACATACAGTAGCCAGTGATTCTATCTGTTCCGGCTTTTATCTGCCTGCTTTTTAATAGTGCAGGTCAGGATTTCTAACTTTTAAATGGAGTTAACTAACGTTATACAGTCTGCCAGCATGGGGATTTCTAGTTTTAACCACTGCTTGATATTACATTTCTAGCAGTTCCCAAGAGTATGCATAGTAAGTACTTGCTAGCAGGGTCCTTTAATCCCTGTGGATATAATGTAAATAGCAGACACTCTTTAGTGGGAGCTATGTGTGGGTGCCCCTTTGATCTCTCTGAAAAAAGGGGAGAGATTTGGGCAGTTCCACATTATATGAAAGTGAGAAGCCCTGGATTCTCCACAGTGTCACCAGCAGTGTGCTGTGAGGGCGGTTTCCTTGTGTACCTCTTAGACAGAAGTATTAAAGTGTCAAATTAGACATTTCCAGTTAAACTCATTCCAGTACATGGAGGAGGATATTCTGAGAGGTTGTTTCCCACTTGTCCCATTCAATGGGGTAACCTATTTCCTGCTCCCACAGCCTAAAAGCTTGTAATAGAAGAAGATTACTTGAATCTGGAAGAGCCCTGTAAAGGCATGCGATAAGGTATGAAGAATCTTTCCCCTTCAAGGCTCCCATTAGAATCTGGAAATGGTCAACCTGCGTTTCTTTGAAGTAACCTTGTTAAATATGATCCCGCTTGAAAGTATCAAAGCATGTCCTTGTTAGGGATTCCTAACATATCCTGCACCATTTGGAATGATTTAACATCTTTTCCCCTGTATCATTTGAACTGGGAGCTATAACCCTTTATGGTACCAACATTTATATCACCTATCTAAGGATGCTGGGACAACATCGGAGTGCATATGTAAGGGGAGAAGCCACAAAAGCTGTTGAGATAGATTCCCTTTGAGAATCCATTTCTTCCACAGTTGTAGCAGAGCATATATAAATGTGGAGACACACCTGTAGAACTTGCTGAACCACCAAGAGTCCAGCAAGCCCAGCTTTATGGGCTGCATAAGGACTCCCACTCTCTCCAGCTGTGTCTACTGCTGATCAGGGGAATTTCTAAACTAATCATTACTGGCTGTAGCTGTACTATATCAATTATAATTTAAGATTTGGTAGTGCAAGGCTACTTCATCCCTTTGGTCTGCTCAACATTGACAACGTGACTCAGTGGCACTGCTCCTGCCAAACAAAGAGTGAATCTGCCTGTGCCAGCACAACCATGCCCTCTGGGGGACATGGAGAACCAGGTTCTGAAACAGATCTAAGAATTTTGGGAGAACCAGCATCTCAATAGTCACTGCCCATCTCTCTCTAGGAACAGGGGACGTACTGTCCATCTGTCTAGGACCTGTTGCAGCTGGGCTTGAAGAGGGCTATAATTAGCCTCATATAATTGGGAGACCAAGGGTGTGAGCTTTATTCCAAGGCATTTCAATGGCACAGGGTCATAACACCATAAACATAAACAGCGCAGCACACAATGGCGCAAGAAAAATGCCGAAAGGAAAAAAAAAACATCGATCAACACATTGATTGACACAAAATGTCACCCACACAACAGAAGAGCCACATGGCAACACCCCCACTCCCACCCCCGATGTGGAGGGCTTCTTCCACACCCCTGGACTAAAAATAATCAACTCCAAGGGGGTGTGGACTTTGAGGATGCGGAGAAACTCAGGAGCAGGGAAAATGGCCTTATTCAAAAACATTTTCAAGACCAGGTGATGGGGGAACTGAACCCAGGTCTCCTATGCTGCCGTGTGCTCGTGCCTTAGCCTCTCCACCATTAATCAGGCACCACACCAATGGAAACATGATCCCTTCCACCTTTGAGTGGACAGCAACAGGGGTAGTGGTAATTCCCAAATGCTATTCTACCGCTGTCGCTGTCAATGTTTACAGCATTCTAACAGCACAGTTAATATCACACTCTTATTGCAGCAACATATTGACCTGGTACCATTTCATCTGGTACTAATCCCAGTGAAACAGGTACTGAGTTTTAAGTGCTGGACTGGGAACATAGTGTATAACCAGAACTTCTGTATTGTGCTCATTAAGCTTATAGCCTGATAAGGAGCCATTTTGGTGTAAGATTAATCAGATAACTGGAAGGTCCATCTCTGGGGGAGACAAATAGAGCATGATGTCATCAGCATAGAGAGCCATACAATGCTCCAAGCCTTCCAGACCCACATGACGTGCTTTATTCAGATGTTGCCAGACAGCATGTATGGGGAGTTCAATATACAGGGTGAATAACAGTGGGGAAAATAGGCAACCTTGTCTTGTACCATGTTGCAATGGAAAGGATGAGGACAACTGACCATTTACCCTGACCTGAGCAATAAGAGAGTGGTAGATAAGGGAAATTAGGTCCTTAAATTTATTCAGAAATCCAAATTGACACAGTGTGGGACAGAGAAAGGTTTATGACACCCTATTGAATGCCTTGTCTGTGTCGAGACTCAGGGTAAGAAAGGGGGAACCAGAACTACAGGATTGCAGTATAATGGAGAGCGATCTCTTAATACTGTGCATTGTCTGATGGAATCTGATAAAGCCTGTCTGATCAGGATGTATACTACGGTGGGGGGGGGGATACCATCCAGTCTCTTTGCTAGTATTGACATGAAGATCTTATAGTCCATGTTTAGGACTAAAACAGGATGGTAACATTCACACCTTTAATGTGGCTTCCCTGATTTAGGAATCACTGAAATAGTGACGTAGTTCCAGGAGGGTGGGAGATCCTCACCTTTTATTATGCTAGTTGATGTTCTAAGGAGGAGGGGTGAATAGTAATTTCTGGCATTAATTGTGACAGGGAGCTCCTGCCACTCTTGAGGACTGCCTTTTCTTAAATCTGTTGCAACAGTTTTCTTCTATTTCTTAGCCTAATCTATCCTTTACAATTTCTAGTCCATAAGGTTGGCCACCTATGGGCACCCTTCCCCTTTCTTGACTATGCGATAGTGTCCTCTTTAATTTTCCTTTTCCCTCTCAGGTCCTCATACAGGGATGTTATTGTGGTAACCTCTGAGCTGATGTAAAACGACAGGCTGAGTTCCTTGTTGTTGGATTTAGTATGCAATGGCACTATGTCATAAAATAAATTGATGTGTATACCTTATGTACATGGAACCTGTAAATGTTGAAAATACTATGGAACTAGGTGATTTTGATGAAGGTAAGAAGTTACTAGGGGACTGTATTATAAAAATGAAGTTAGCTGTGCCATTTAAAACGCGTGTAAATTGCTGTTAGTTGAACAAGTCTGAAAATCCATGGTGATTTGCATAGATCCCATGATGCTTTGCATTATGGAAGTATGTTTGACATTGGGTTTCTTTGAAACTTGGCTTATTGCAAATGCCCTTCGGGGTAACCCTTGTTTCAGTGCTTCTACACTGAGGTTCTTTGCCTTTAGCATGTTTTGTTTTTTTATTTGAGCCCGTACCACCCAAGCAAACAAAGCCTGCATAGGGGAGGCTGAATCTCAATTGATAAGCTAGATCAGAGTCAGTGAGTCAATAGGTGCTGACAAGTGCAGAGGAAGGACATGTTAATCTGTTGCTGCAAACTGATGTATTGAAGAAGGGATATGCTATTACTGAATGCTATCTTCTGTATTTTGAATAAACATCACACACAGATTGTGTGTTGAACTTGAAGTTTGGTGTCTTGTCCATCTATTATCCCACAACCTCTCCACAGACTTGGTCTCAAAAGTGGAATAACTTGCTGGAAGTATCTGGACTGGCCAAAGAAGGATGTTTTCCTGTGGATAGTGCCCAGATAGCCTAGGTGGATTGATGCACCAGGAATTGCAAGAGGAGAACCCGGAGAAGAAAGTCTGTGGAGTTCAGACCAAAACCATAGCCAGAAAATAAAGGGAAGCTGCTGCCTGGACTGGATCTGGGAGCGTGAAGGAAGATCAAGGCTGAAGATGATGAAGAGATGCAGGTCAAGACAGACTGCAGGTGCAATACAACACCCAAGAGGTGGAGACCCTGATGAGGATGATCCACTGGATGAGTGGGCAATGGCTTGAGGCAGACCGACTATGCCCAGAGGTGGAACACTGGTGCCAGGTACTTGAGAGGTCCCTGCCACAAAGTTTGGATAAAGAATCAGAAGAAGATTTTTCATGGGCTCAGCTGGAGGAGGACCCCCTGACTGAACAATATATTGCTTGGTTTCCTGTGTTCCCAGGATGTTATCTGTTGGAGGTCAGAGATGCAAGTATGGAACTTGAATGTGAGACCATGGCTAGTGATATTATGCTGGGGTTAAAGACTCCAAGCAAGCAAGAAGAACCCTATGAGGCTGAATGGACTTTTTCTTGTACTGATCCAGCTAAATCTATTAACAGTATTGACTGGGGTATACTGTAGGCTAAAGATGCTAATTTTGCCAAACTGTTACAGTATGGTAAGGTCAAGGAAGGTATGCAGATTAATGGTGATGGTGCTGCAAAACAATGTTGGTGGTACGAACTAAAGAAGGGTGTTCTGTACCACATGAGGCCCAAGCCCCGTACAAAAAGTGTGGATGCCCAGGTGGTAGTGGTGTCTGAGGCCTACAGACAGCAAGTGATGGAGGCGGCTCACTTTAGTCCCTGTGGCGTCTGAGCCATGGTGGGGTATTAGCTCAATTAACCCTCTATTAATACTGGCAAGGAATTTACAGACAGGTGACAGCCTATAATAAGACCTGTCTTATGTGCAACCAGATAGAGATACCTGCTGGGGACAGCAGAAGAAGTAGTACCAGGGGTGTTAAATGAGTGTCGCAAAGAGTAAAGGTCATTAAAGAAAAATAAATGGCACCCTTGGATAAATGGAAAACTCTCACACAAGTTAAAAGGTACTAGATGGTAACAGATGGCTGAAAATAGCACAATGATTAAAAGGATGTTTATTAAGACACACCAGAGTTAAAATGTTTAGGAACCTGCTGCTGAACATTGCAGGGTATTCAGCATGGGAGGTTCCTTGGCTCCCTGTAGGTTTCTGTAAAGACCTGCCTGTGGATAAGATGACCAAGGATTTGGGGTCATAGGTTATAAAAGGTTGAAATAGGAGAGTAGAAACTACTGTTGCTTCTTCCATATTCCCAAAGACACTTTGTGTAAGACAGAGAGGTCAGTTGGTTACAGGCACAAGGCTTGATGTGGCTCTGCAATGGTTCCTTTCTGTAGGGCAAAGTGTTGTTTGTTTGGTCGGGGCAGGCCTGATGGTGAAGAAAGATGTACTCAAGCATAGACAAGGAGTCTGAGGTGGTACATGTATTTTATTTTTTTTTTTTATGCAAAACCTACTGTTACACGAGGTCCCTGTACCCTAATTGGTACCCTCAGAGGTACACCGTAGACAGCTAGTGCTTAAGCATTTATTATACTAACATATAGGGCTAAGGGCATCTACCGTACAAGAGTAGATGTCAGGATATGTACGCATATTGTTGTATAACACTTCGCGCTTGCTAATACATATGTTCTATGTATTTTCTGTGTATTTCTTACTTGTAAGATGCCAAGACACCTGTGTCCTTGGAATAATTATGATATGTAAGTTGCATTGCCACCTTTTGGTGATTTGTACCACTGCATTGAGTTATTTATACTTCTCACTTCCATCACTTTGGAACACTATGCAAGACTCATTAAAATTATCCTCACTTCCAAGCATTTTCACATTCAAAGCTCTATTAACGGATTATCTGAAGGAATCATGCAACTGTTTCAGATGCCGATGACCCCTAAGCCCCGGGTGCCACTCTCACATCCTACACCTAAGTAACTCATCCACCCCACATTCCTAACAACAGAAACCTAGGACCTACAAGCCTAGTTCCCTTAATCCGAGATGGCCTTGCCTATTCTCTACCTTTTACCTATTCTGGCCTCCCTTTTGGCTGCCTACTCTTTCACCCCAATTTCTACCCTATTCCTTAATACCTCCTTATTTTTTATTATTTAGGTATGAGCTCTTACTTAGCGGAGACTATATGGGATTGTTGTCTCTTCTCATTTCAGTAAAGTTTATCATTATGTACCTTTGCATGTTAATTATGTTGACCGGTATGTAAAGGCCCATATTGACCGGCACCTTCACAATGTTTTTTTTTTTTTTTTTTGCACCGTTGCCCACCGTAATTGTAATCTTATGAAGTGTACTGTATTGTATTAATGCTCAGGGCCACCTTGAAAATGAGCTTGCTCAATGGTGTTTATGCCTGGTTAAATAAAGTGATTGATTGATTGATGTAAGACTCTGTATAAGAACTCTTTTGTTCACAAACTGATGACTACTACAAATTGTATAATGTTATCTTGGACCGTGGAGCCTCCTCTAATTTAGCCAATAGGGCTCATCTCTGTAACTAGAAATGTTTCTATCTTACAGTAACCATAGTAATTAATCATAAGTATATAATGTGATGCACTAGTCTTGTACCTCAGAGATCCCAAGAGACACAAAGAAACCTCGAGGTGTAGGGAACACTTAGCAGGCTCCCGGTTTGTATTGGTAAGAACTGCTTAGGGCAACTGTGATTTTCTCCTTTTGGTAGTAATAAACAAGTTTATTACTCTTATGCAATGTGACTGTGATTACTTGCATTCCCAATATTGCCAAGAACCTGAAAGTGAGGTTTAGACCTCCTGACAATTGGCGACCACGTGCAGGCGATATTTGGTGTTTGTAAGTTTTCACTTGTTCCTATAACTTTTTCCTTTCCCACGGGGACAGTAGGTGTACATTTCCGTATCACCTCTCCCATTTTAAAACCAGTCTGTAGTCACTTAAAAAGTCTGGCTGTCTTCCTTTCCGGTGTGGTCGATGCCGACTCGACTCACTCCATTACAGCTTTGAATTGTAAGCCTACAACTTATGCAGTAGCCCAGCTGTGTATAAAGTGCTTCTGCTGTGGATCGATACAAAGCACAGCACCTTTTTCACGGTTTGATTTTTCGTTCCCGCCCACACAATGGCCACCGTATCAAATATCTGCACAAAACTGAGACTCGATGTCTCGAACTTCCTTACCTCCCGTGGAGGATGGGCTGACTTCGCATGGGATGCAAGTCAATCCGAAAACCCTATACTGGGGATTTCAACCCAGTACACCGAGGCAAGACAATCGACAATAAGTGTCAGGCTAAAGGGTTGATGGTTGCGGCTCTCTATGCTGCTCTGGAAGCCTCCGGAGCGAGATTTCGAACCCTTGATCTGCAAATTTCATCTCTTAAGCAACAGATGGGCTTGCAGGAAATGGAATGTGTTAGACTGCAGCAGAACTTGGAGTCTTAACTCCAAACTCTGCAGAATGAAAATGATTCACTTTTGCATCATTCAGCTCAAGCTGGAGAACAGAAACTTTGTATGTTGAAGAAGGAGTGTGAAAGTTTGAGACAGGATAAGGGACAGGCATTGCATATGAATGATTTGCTAAGTGCTGTAAATGCTCAGTTGAGTGAGGAGATGGGAGAGCTACAGGATGAGATGAACCAGGTACGTAATGACTTAGAAGTGGCTACTAAGGACAATCGAAAACTGAGCGCCACATATAGAGTGTTGCAGAAGCAAATGCAAGATGAGGTTGATATGGATGTTGCAACTGTGAGTCATGCTGAATGTAAAACCAAGATGGCGAAACAGCGCCATCAACGGGAGGTTCTGGCTGCATATGTTAAGGCGATGGGAGGCGTAGTCCCTGCCTTACACACGTCATCTGAAGAGGAGGTATCAGATGACGACATTTCTCAGTACAATACCCAGTCACACCCCTACTATGGCCCAGAAACCCCACCCAGCCATCCACAACATGGCGGGTCCCCACTCCACCCACACCATGTCATACATCATCGACATCATGACGCCCATCATGGGATATTCCAACATGGTGGCCCCCATGATAGGGGGGACTAGACCCAGGCCTGGTCCTGATGGCACCACCGATAGCCGTTATTAATGTGGAAGATAGGCAAGAGATAGAAACGATGATTGAAACTGCAATAGGCAATGTACCTCTTCCTGAGAGAAATAAACAGGCCATTCAAACCCAGATTAGGCAGCTTCTGCAGGAGGCTGACACTCAGGATGGTATTGTTCATACTGCAGCAGAGGCTGCAGCTCAGGCTGCTCTAGATGGCACCCGAGACAATCTACCTCTGCCTGATCAACCCAGTAATCCCCTACAAATGAACTACTCTGTTCAGCAAATAGCTGACAGTATTGGTCGGATGAACCCGTCCGACAACCTCAGCTGTCACTTAGAAAAGGTGCATTCTAAATGCAAGATGCGTAGCCTCGCTGCAGAATACTGGGTCCAAATACTACGCCAGACCATCGATCCTAGTTTATGGGCCAAACTCCCCGATGCCATCCGCCAGGATGGGAACGCCACCTTTGATGAGGTTGCATCTGAGCTCATTTCTGCTCACAGCCCAGGTGTAGTAGGAGTGATGCTTGCATAAAACAGAATGCAAAGGAAAGTCCAGTGACTTACCACCAGAGACTTTGGATGGCCTACCGAGCAGCAAAGCACTTGGCACAAGAAGCTGCGGATGTAGATCTTATTGAGTATAAGACCCTGTTCCTTAAGAACATGATTCCTGCAGTACGAGAAAAGGTAGAGCCAACCACCTACCCCAATACAGATAGGTTTGCCGACTTCCTTTGGAAAACCAAGAGAGTTTACCAACTCTATATCCATGATCTGGGCTCCAGTTCCAAGAAGGTAGCCGCTGTGCAGCCTGCTTCAGAGGCCACAACGCACTACACTGTGGAAGGGCAGGCCCCACACCAACAGGCTCAACATCAACAGGCTCCTCCAGCTGATAACCATCACCCCCAACAGATCCAACACCAACAACAATTGCAACAGCAACAACAATGGGGTGGGAACCGGAATTGGCATAAGAATAAAAAGCATAAGGGTAAAGGTAAACCCCAACAACAAAGAACAGGCCCTTCATATAGGGAGATAGCCGAAGAGAATCAGAAATTCTGAGAGCTCCTGGGACAAGTGCGCTCTGTAGCAGACGCTGTTCCTGCACAGGCCCTTGCGGCAGTACAGCCAGCGACCCAGACCCCAACAGGTTATGGGGATACTGGAAGTGCAGGCCTTCAGGACCATACAGGCCTGAACCCAGAAGCTCCTCCCCATATAGCATCGGTGCAGCATGGTGAAGTGATTCACAGAAGTCAGGCCCAACCTCTCCATGCTTCTAGTAGTACAGATTGACAATTACAGGCCCCAGTCCAGATTGTAAACAAGCTGGTCTTGGATACATATGGAAGGCCCTGCACCGAGGCCAAGGTCAGGGGCCACCTACTTGTAGTCTTGCTGGATACAGGTGCAGCTGTATCTGTATTACATGAGGAACATCCAGACACATCCCCTTGGTCCACCGGATGGAGGACCAACATGTCAGGAGTTGATGGTACTAGGCTATTTGCATACCGTTGTCTACCCCTACCGGTAGAGCTAGGCCATCTAAAGGCCTCACACACTTTCCAATTGATGGTAATGCATGATCATCCTAGTATCATAGGAATTGACTTTGTTGCACCACACGACTATGTGGTGGATCTAGCTAACATGCTACTGATACAGATTCAGGGTCAATACCATACCATTTTGATCCCTGAGTCACACGTTGTAGCAACGATATCTGCCAATGACAAGGAGTATGATGTCATAGATTTGCTCAAAGGTCATGAGCTTTTCCCAAAGCTTCTCCCCATTTTGCAATGACATTTGGAGGTGTTTGCAATTAACAAACATGACTATGGCAGAATGTACACTGTCATCGAAGTGCCAGGCCCAGCACATGAGAGGCAAAGACAGTACCCTTTTCCAACTGAGGCCTTACCTTCTCTTAGAGAAACAATCAAGTCACTCCGCAAGCAAAGAATAATCAGCACTTGTGTTTCTACTGCTAACTCCCCAGTATGGCCTGTGAAAAAACCCACAGGTGCCCGGAGACTTACTATTGACTACAGGAAACTGAATCAGGTCACCCCCAGTTGTTCCCCAACTGTGGCATCAGCACCCGATGTGCTATAACTCTTGACCTGTGACCTGAAATGGTTCAGTGCCCTGGGCATTTCCAATGGTTTTTGGTCATTACCATTGGCCCTTAAGAGTCAATATAAGTTTGATTCACCTTTGAAGGAAGACAGTACACGTGGACTTGCTTGCCGCAAGGATTCCATAATAGCCCGTCCCTCTTCCATCTGCACATGATGGACACCCTTGAGAGTTTCTCTACTCCCCAATGTGTCTTGCAATATGTGGACGACCTGTTGCTGGCAACAGCCACACAGGAACAACATCTGGATCTCTTGGACGAACTACTGACTCACATCCAGAGAGCAGGCCTGAAATGCAATCCAGCAAAAGCACAACTATGTCAGAAAAAAGTACTCTTTCTGGGTCTGAAAATAACTGACCAAGGTCAAAGCCCTACCTGGAAGAAGATACAGGGATTGTAAGACTTGCCATTGCCTACCAGCGTGGCAACTCTTCGAAGGTTTCTAGGTATGGCCAATTATTTGAGAGATTTTATTTGTGATTTTGCTCAGAAAGCTGCTCCTCTGTATGAGCTACTCAAAAAGGACATCCCATGGACTTGGGGTCCTATAAACACCCAGGCTGTGATGTCACAGAAGCAGGCCTTGGCCTTCGAATCAGCTCTGGTCAACCCTAATCCAGCACTACCATTCCATCTGGAATGTGCCACCTCTGACGTTGCCATGTCAGCAGTGTTGGCCCAGAAGGTTCATGGCACCCTGAGACCCACTGCATATGCATCACAGCTCTTGACCCCAGTAGAACAGAAGTACAACCTATTTGAAAGGAACCTTCTGGCCACCTACTGGGCTGTCAAGCCCTTCCTGTATATCATTGGGTACTCTCCACTGATCATCAACACCAACCATACCCCAACTACCTTTCTGCTCTCAGACCAAGCGAAGGATGGGTCAGTCTCCAACACCAGTCTGACACACTGGTCACTTCTTCTCCAGGATAGAGACATACAGGTACACCCAACAAAAATTCCATCTATGCTGGCTTATGGACTCCTTTTCCAAGGAGAACCCCATGACTGTACACTGCAGTCACCTGATCTTCCAGATCCAGGTCCTTTCCTCCCTGCCACGCCACAAATACTTGACAACACCTCTTTGTGTCGCGTCTTTACTGATGGTTCAGCATCCTACTATCAGGGAGAACAAATCACAGGGATGGGCATTCTAGTGATTTACCCTTACAGGAACACTGTTAAAGTATCTAAGCACTGCGTTGTAGCATCATTAAAGTATGCAGAGATGGCAGCAGTGGCCTGTGCCCTTGAGTTCATCCAGCATGGGACTGAGGATACTATCATTTTTACAGACTCTAACTGGGTTTGTTGTTCTCTTACAGAATTTCTTCCTTTCTGGCAGAAGAACTCCTTCCTCTCCTCTGATGGCAACCCAGTGAAGTACAAGGAATTGGTAATATACATACATTCACTAGCACAAAAATTTGCATACAAACTCTATGTACATAAAGTCAAAGCTCATTCTCTCCATGACCCCATCATGCCTTTAATGACACAGCAGACACCCTTGCCAAGGAAGGGGCCCAAGGGGGGACACCAGGATGATGGACCATCCAGAGGCCAATGCAGCCGTACAAATTGCAGCACTCAGGAAGAAACCTGAACCCTTTTCCACCCCTGGACCTCTCGGCAGCCCAATATGTTGATACTGAACTCAAAGAAGTGTTCAGATTCCTTGACAAGAGTACCAAAGAGAAACTTCCCACACACAACCCCTATTGGAGGCATGAAGGTAAGTTACACTTGTCACCAGATGACAAGCTCATCTGGTACCAACCAGATGATTCCACCACCAAGTTGTGAGTGGTCCCCAGACACCTCAGGTCAGAATTCTTGCACCAAGTGCATGACACACCCACTGGTGGACACCAGGGAGTGGAAAACACCCTCCAAAGGCTTTAGACCACCGCCTGGTGGTCTGGTGTCACCAAAAATGTTAAACAGTACATAGACAATTGTCTCGTTTGTGTGCAAAACAACCCCATCCCTACCAAACAAAATGCCAAACTTTTACCACAACAACACTCTGGCCCTTGGCATGCCATACAGATTGATTTTATTGGCCCCCTGACCAACATCAGCAGAAATAACAAGTATGCTGTTGTGGTAACTGATCTCTTCTCTAAGTGGGTTGAAGCTTTCCCCACTAAGACATGCACTGCTAAGACCACTGCCAAAATCCTGGTGGAACATATTTTCTGCATGTGAAGCCTACCTGTCAAGGTAGACTCTGACAAAGGAACCAGTTTTACAGGTGAGTTGATGAAAGAATCCCTTGAACTCTTTGGAGTTCAACAGAAGTTCCACATACCTTACCACTCCAAATCCTCAGGTCACGTAGAAAGAGTCAACAGATGGATTAAGCAAATGCTTTCCAAATTCATTGAGGACAATCGTAAAACCTTGGATTCCCTACTTCTGCTACTCCTTATGGCAATTAGGGGTACACCCTCAGCCACTACCCAGCTCACACCCTTTGAGGTGATGCATGGAAGACAGATGAGATTACCTGAACACCTGTCATTTGAACTGCATACCCCCACTGCAGACCGTGTGTCAGTAGATCAATATGTGGAAAAACTCAGAAAAGACCTCATACACACACACTTGTATGCTGCCAACTGCATGGGCAAGGCCCAGCAACAATCCAAAATACAGTTTGACAAACATGCACAGGAAGATGATTGGCAGGTTGGAGATCAGGTAATGGTACTCCGATTTGCACATCCCACCCATTCCTTCTCCAATAAGTAGGAAGGCCCATACCCTATTGTCAACAAGCTCAGTCTGGCAGTCTGTCAGGTTAGACTCCTACATAACAGTAAGTTGACTTACAAATGGTTACATGCAAACCAGCAGAAACTGTATAAAGGAGCTTAATTACTTTTCCTCACCCCATTGGACGGAATAGTACTAACTTACTAATGTTTGATTTTGCTTTTCAGATACACTGACAAGATGGCTATCTTGTTCCATTATCTCCTCATCTCAGGAGTTATCCCCTGCATCCAAGGCACAGTACCAAACCTCCTACCACACCTTGATCATCCAGCATCTCCATCAGAGGGAGTATCCATCAATATACCCGATAGTCTGATTACTGTCCAGGAAGGTTCCAATGCTTACCTCACTGCCTCAGTTGTTGCTCCTGATAAATCTACCCTACAAATTGAGTGGCAAACCACATCGCAAGGACAAATTCTCCCTGTGGCCAAACTCTTCAAAGGAACTTTACAGGCTTGGCCCAATGCTAAATTATCCCCAAATGGTTCTCTGTCCTTGTTACAAACTGCATTAAGACATTCTGGTTTGTACAACATTACTGCCTTAATTGGTCCTTCGTACTGTAATTCTTTGTCTAAGGATTCTGCTCGAAAATTCTGTGCTGTACACCACATGGCTTCTGCAGCCATGTATCTCTTTGTGTTACCACCCACTGATAAATAGCTTTTGGAATGCCCAAAGCACACCCCTGGTCCCTGTAGTGGTCTAACAGCCACTGCCCTCCCAGGTTCATTAATTAATAACTTGCAGTTTATGCATATACCTGTTTAGTTTAATCTTATACCTGTTTAGTTTAATCTTACTTACTGGAATATGAAAGAATTTGGTATGTGTCACAATACTAATACATCAGCATTTTTTAGTTCATTATTGCTTGATAGTTTAGCTTCATTTCAGATTCGTACTCAAGACCCTCTTGCCGGGGTCCATTCTACTGAACATAGAGTCAACTTCAGGAGAAAACCCACTCTTGATGATCAAAGTCATAAACATAAGCCACGTGAAGTTGACAGTTCTGATGTCACAGGTGCAACAGGTACTGTCACAGGCCTTTTTGGTACTGCTATGTCTATTTGGAATAAAGCAGACATTGCTGCTATCAAATCTCATTCTGCCAAGTTTTTCACTGGCCTGGTTAAAAATATTCTACCCCCATTATTGCATGGTGTGGATGGCCTTAGTCAGGAAGAAATATGCACAGTATACAACATGCACAACATTGCTAAGGCATTCACTGATTCAAAAGACAAGATTAAAGCACTCATTCAACAAAACAACAAAGAAGCAGATAAACAATACATTGCTAGGGAAATCCTCTGCTCTGCCTACAGCTCATACATCATCACTACCATCAACAATCTCTTCCGTGATCTAGAATCTGGAAGGATCCCTGATATCATACATGACAACGCATTTCCAAATGGTATTGTCCATGATGTAAAACCCCTAGCTGTATTGCTATGTGCATGCAACAAACTCTAACCATTCCTCTCTCCACAGCTAGGAACTTGGGGTTTGTGACCAGACACCCTAACACTGGTCCTTGTTTCACTACTAAGAAATGTTCCATAAGAGATACTATGTTTGTTTCTTTTACTGTTTTGTTACCACGTTTTGATCCTACTACAGGCTTGTTCAACAAGCTTGCACTGGTACAACTCCATTGGGCATTTGGACAAAGACATCTACAGAGAACTCCTGGATCTACTGCCTCTACTGGTTTTCCATCCTTTCCTGGATGCCTGGGTGGCTCCGCACACGGACTGCGGTGCGAAGAAGCAATACATTTACTTGTGCCGATGTGATGTATTTGATGTTATTCAACCTGTTTGTGGTTATTCTCCAGATAACATTGAATGGACTTTTACCATGGATGATGACATCACCAAGAATGGCATGCATTTCTCAGATTCGACTTTGGCGCCGGATAAGCTCTACCAATCATATCATGAGGAGGTTCATCGCCTGTCAACACGGATTTCAAAGACAGCCTACACCTGCCCAGTCCAGTTGCAAAAGTGGAGACTCCCTACTGTTCGCTCTCAGTATAATTCTGATGGGGAGTATTGTGCGGTAACTAACTTTAAAAGCTATACTTATGGATCTGTGACATGTGTTATTGATAACCCCAATTTTTGTTTTGTCCCCCACCAAAAGACTGTGATTGGACATGCCATCATAACCCCCGTCCCCCTCATGGATGCAGACATCATTGATGATAACCCTGATTATCTGCTCACACTGTATGAATACTTACCATATTTTAATGTACACATAGACCCACTGACACTTACATTAAAATCACTTTTAGACAGGAAAGACACACACCTCATCCACATCAGCAGTAATATGACCAAGGCCAATGAAGCTATCCTCTTATTGATTAATGATGGTGACATGAATGACGCATTGACTAACACCTGGTTAGAAATTACTTTTAAAGGTTTTGTTATTATACAAGCAATTTTGATCTTTACTTTGATTATTATGCTCTGCTGCCTACGGCGCATGGTGCGCCAACACTGTGAGCAGCTCGAGTTCCTTTACAAAGCTCGCGCATCAGGTTTGTAAATGACCACTGCTCTCTGGCCTTTCCCTAGATTTACCTGTGTTGCCCTTGGAGGCAACAACGGGGGAAATGTTATATGAGGTCCCTGCACCCTAATTGGTACCCTCAGAGGTACACCGTAGACAGCTAGTGCTTAAGCATATGTTATACTAACATTAAGGGCATCTACCGTACAAGAGTAGATGTCAGGATATGTACGTATATTGTTGTAATACACTTTGCTTGCTGATACATATATTCTTCTATGTATTTTCTGTGTATTTCTTACTTGTAAGATGCCAAGGCACCTGTGTCCTTGGAATAATTATGATATGTAAGTCGCATTGCCACCTTTTGGTGATTTGTACCATTGCATTGAGTTATGTAAGACTCTGTGTAAGAACTCTTTGTTCACAAACTGATGACTACTACAAACTGTATAATGTTATCTTGGACCATGGAGCCTCCTCTAATTTAGCCAATAGGGCTCATCTCTGTAACTAGAAATGTTTCTATCGTACAGTAACCATAGTAATTATTATAGGTATATAATGTGATACACTAGTCTTGTACCTCGGAGATCCCAAGAGACACAAAGAAACCTCAAGGTATAGGGAACGCTTAGCACTGGCTCCCGGTTCACATTGGTAAGAACTGCTTAGGGCAGCTGTGATTTTCTCCTTTTGGTAGTAATAAGCAAGTTTATTACTCTTATGCAAAGTGTCTGTGATTACTTGCATTCCCAATATTGCCAAGAACCTGAAAGTGAGGTTTAGACCTCCTGATACTACAAAGGAGAAGGTGGATGGAAAATGGATTGGAACCTGTGCTGGGGAAACACCTGAAGTGTCTACCCTCAAGTGTCTGCATCAATAGCAAGTGAAATGAACAAATCAAGAGACATAGTGGGTTTATGTAGAGGGGTTGAACTTACGACTGGGCCCCTGCTTAAAACTGACATGTCTGGTGGGGTTGGAGCACGAAATTACTCACCCCAGAGAAACTGTTTCTATGGTACTGAACTTTACAGCCATCCAGATTTTTGGTTAAGAAATCTGACAGACTTTCCCTAAAAGGAGATGGGAAGGTGTCTTTAGTCTCTGTTGAGAAATGTGTTAATGCCTCAGGGTAAAGAATGATGATATCCACTATGT
Organism: Neoceratodus forsteri; assembly: GCA_016271365.2. Classification (NCBI taxonomy): domain Eukaryota; kingdom Metazoa; phylum Chordata; order Ceratodontiformes; family Ceratodontidae; genus Neoceratodus; species Neoceratodus forsteri. Next base: position 1,293,001,745 of record CM028130.1, read on the forward strand.
TTATGATGGAATGTTTATTGTTAATAGGGACCCTGAGATGTAGCTTCTGAAGATGGATGGCTGGAAGCTCCATCCCTTCCTGGGACAGGAAGGTGGTAAGCAGTCTGCAATAACTGCTTCTTTCTTAAAGTGGGGGATATGTGACATAGAGCTCCTGCCACTCTTGAGGACTGACCTTTTCTTAAATCTGTTGCAACAGTTCTTCTATTTCTTAGATTAACCTATCCTTTACTATTTCTAGTCCATAAGGTTGGCCACCTTTCCCCTTTCTTGACTATGCTACAGTATAGTGTCCTGTTTAATTTTCCTTTTCCCTCTCAGGTCCTCGCACAGGCAGGTTATTGTGTGACCTCCAAGCTGATGTAGAACAACAGGCTGTGTTCCTTGTTGTTGGATTTAGTATGCAATGGTACTATGTCATAAAATACACTGATGTATATGAAACCTGTAAATGTTGAAAATACCATGGCATTAGGTGTTTTTGATAAAGGTAAAAAGTTACTAGGGGACTGTATTATAAAAAATTAAGTTAGTCGTGCTATTTAAAATGCATGTAAATTGTTGAAAGTTGAACAAGTCTGAAATTTCATGGTGATTTGCATATATCCCATGATGCTCTGCATTATGGAAGTATGTGTGATGTTGTGTTTCTTACAAACTTGGCTTATTGTCAATGCCCTTTGGGGTAATCCTTGTTTCAGTGCTTTTGCACTGGGGTTCTTTGTCTATAGCTTTTTTTTTTTATTTGAGCCCCTACCACCCAAGCAAACAAGGTCCACATATGGGAGGCTGAATCTCAACTGATAAATTAAATCAGAGGTCAGTGAGTCAGTAAGTGCTGACATGTGCAGAGGAAGGACATGTTAGACTATTGCTGCAAACTGATATATTGAAGAAGGGATATGCCATTGCTGAAGGTTATGTCCTATTTTTTCAATAAACATCACACAGAGAAGATTGTGTGTTGAACCTGAAGTTCGGTGTCTGGTCCATCTGTTATCCCACAACACCTCCACATGAATTTCTTAAAAACTCTGCAGTGTAGCCATCAGGGCCTGGACAATTTTTGGCTTTAAGATGGCCAATGGCCTCTTGAAGTTCTAATCCCATAATTGGTGCCCGAACCAATTCTTAGATCTGGGCATCCAACTTTGGGAGATGCAGTGAGGAGAAAAAGGAGGCTAAATCCTCTGGCTTAAGTGTGGGGTCAGAGGTAGAAAGCCTCTTATAGAATATTGCAAAGGCCTCCACTATGGAGCTTACATCCTTGAGACGTGCTCCAGTTGTGGGATGCTGTGTTTTTAAGATTGGAGCCCGTCAACAATATCCCCTGACTCTGTGTGCCAGAAGTCGTGATGCCTGAGGGTCCCCATCATAATACTTCTGGCACAGACCACATAAGTCTCATTCTGTCTGTTCTAAGGTTAAGTTGTCAAGCTGTTTCTTTATCTTATCAATTTGAGTTGAGTCTGCTAGTGTACCCAACTTATGTTGTTGTTGCAGAAAAGTGAGTGTAGCAAGCAGTTCATCCCTGTGGGTCCTCTGTTCTTTATTCTTTAGAGCCCCATACTGTAGCTCTTGAGATATCCTCTTAGCACTGCTTTGACTGTATCTCACAAAAAAGTGAGCTGTGTCTCTGGGAACTCATTCAAAGTCACAATGTCCTAAATATGATTCTGGACCATTTCTATAAAGCCCTTATTCTTCTAATGGAATGAATCAAAGCACCCATTTTTGTATCTTTTTTTGGAACAGGCCCAGATCCAACTCTTTGATGATCAGAGCATGATCCAGGAAACAAATCAGGCCAATCCAACAGGAAGCAACCCTGACCATGTCTTCTTGTTTTACAAAGATATAATATATATGACTGTAAGTGTGGTGAGATGATGAGCAGTGCATAAATTCTTTCTGACCTAGATGCAACTCCCGCCATACATCCAACCATCCCATAGATGTAATATATCTATGGAAATATTTATGTGAGTCAGGTGAGTGAGTTTGACAAAAAGCTGTATTGTCTCTATTGGCATCCATAAGTAAATTACAGTTCCCCAGCTTAGAAAAGGAGACCCCTCAGATTGTCCATCATCAAGGTAATAGGGGTGTCAGATCCCAGGGGAATGTAGATATTGGCCCAAGTGATGGTGTCCCGTCAATCTCCCCCTAAACTAAAATTCCACAGCTCTCCTTGTCCTTAACCACCTTCAGCTATTGAAATGTCAGGTTGCATGCTACCAAGATTGCCACTCCTCTACACTTACCATGTTGACAGGAAGGAGAGCAGATAGAGGAGTAGCCATATTTAAATAGTTTATATGACTTTGTCTGAGTGAGGTGAGATTCTTGTATAAGTACCAGATCTGGATGCTCTCTTTGTAGCAAAGCAAACACCTTAGACTGTTTCACTGGATTTTTGAACCCGTTAACATTAATAGAATAGATTTTCATTTTAGGGCCTGCCATATCTGCACAATCTGTCTGACGTTTTGAACAGAATGTCCAACTGTCTGACTGGCAAGGTGTTCACTGCCGCACCCAAACAGCAAAGTAATACACCAGGTGCCCCAAGCTCTCTGTGGGGCCACAATGGCACCCCTTGCTTGACGTAGAGAATACATTTTCCTCAGGTTTTGAGGAGGAGGTGGGGAAATCAGCCCATTTTGAAGTGAAAGAAAAGACTGGATAGAGAATTCTAGGCATTAGCATCCCTTCATAATGTACAGTAGGTGTCAGGAGCCCTCATACCCCCTTGGGAGAGTAAAGGTTTGGGACATTATGCAATGACAACTGGAGAGTGGTGACAGGCCTGCAGGGACTGAGCCCCAAGGATGGAAAGTAATGAAGGGCACCTGGTTAGGAGAGGAGCAACATGCACAATGCATTATCCAATTTGACCTGAACAGTCCAAATCACAAAAGGGAGGCTAATAACAACATATACTGTAACATGTGCAGAAGCCCTCCCTCTACAACTAAAACCAGCAATGTTAATGTCACTCTTTCAGTCCCTCCAGTGGCAGTTGTCATAGCAGAAAGTCTCCATGGAATGTGCCCTCAGGCCCCATGAAGTCAGCAAATGTTCATTACATATACCCTGGCGGTGCAGAAGCAGAAATGAGTGGAGTCACATCTTGGGAAAAATGGGGGAGGGGGTGCGGGCAAACCAGCATAGGTCACCAGGCTTAGAACAGACACCCATAGCCGGACAGCACCTCTGAACAGAGACAGAGCATTCTCCGGCTTGGATCATACATTTCAGGGAAAGAGAAAAAACAAAGAGTATCTCCTCCTCCTGGGAGCAGAAGTCCCACCAGGTCATAGGGGAATACATTGGGAAACTCGTGCAGGCTAGCAGACAACTTTATTATACCACCACAGTCACAAGGAATAGAAAAGAAAGAATAGAAAAAACTGTGCTATAAGACTAAGTTTATTGTGTCCCAGAAGCCAGTGGAGCAGGCTCAGAGGGAGACCCTTCACCCCCACCAGGCATGGCACTATGGAGCCAGCTGTGTCTCAAAACAGACAAACCCATATTCTGGTGTTCTTAGTTTGAAGGTACTACTGGCCAGTACAGGGTATGCACCTAAAACAGCCATAGTTGCTTAATAATTATGCTGCTGTGGGGTACAGGTGCAAAGGCAGTGTACATCCGCCAGTGTACAGGGAGAATATTTCTCACCAATCCCCCAATTTGTGCCCCAGAGCCACACCCAAATAGAAGAATCCTCCCTGTCCAATTCAGACAGATCAAAAAGTGTTAATGATAATAGTGTCAACTAACAGAAAGGAGACCTATCTTCCACTTCTGCCCCTGCTCCCCCTGGCCGATGGATGTCCCCCCAACCCTCACCTACTTTTCTTGGCCTCTCCCCGCAATATTCAAGGAATCCAAAAGTAAGGTAAATAAGAGGTGGACATTAAGCCACATTTGTAATCAGCATTAGCCATTCATGCTCTTGAGTGTCTCGAGTTACATCCTGATCTAGCTGTCGGAGTTGAGTAGGGGCTTGGAGTTGGGCAACAATGTCTTGCTTGGCTTCAGCTGCATGCTTCTGTCTACTGGCACTAACTTCAGTCCATTGCTGTGCTGCCAATTGGAACTGGGGGAAGTCTCTGGTGGGATTATCTGCAGTTATGCCTTTTTTCTGCAGGACTTGTTCAGCCTCCTCCACTGACTTATAAACCTTCCATTCCTCTGGAAAAAAACACCACTAAACAGGCTGGATAGTGTGTCTGGAAGCAAAGTTATTTTTTACAGGGCGCCTGAAGCAAAGAAACATAGGGTCTCTGACTTCTCATAGTCTGTGAGGGATAATCATTGTCAAAAATAACACGTAAGGACTCAAAGGTAATGTCTTTCATCCACCAAGCCTGAAACAGCAGGTCTTGTTTACTTTTATATTCCAAAAATCAAACTATGATGGACCTGGGCCAGGCATTGGAAGTTGTAGGTCAAGGTGCCTGTGGTCTTTATCTCTACAAAAAATAAATCTTAAAGCAATGAAGAGATCCTGATCCTCCACCAATATCAGAATGGCTAAATGATTCATCAGCAAGAGCCAGCTGTAAAAGATTGCTTATTTAAGTACTAATCAAGCTGACAAATTCTATTAGTTATGGAACCCAAACTTACAATCTGACTTTTGTAAACTTCCAAATGAATGAGAGTTAAAAATATCTTCTGTGCTTTGGAAATAGTTAATGAGTTACTATTGCACCAGTTCTATTTCTTTATTGTTGATTTTTACAATTTTCATATCAAACTGGTTACATCCTGATTGTATATATTTAATGATGTTTGCTTCTATAATTATTAAATTTCAGTAAAAAAATGCTGCTTTGAAAAATAGCATGGTGCAGTCATATGGCTTTGGTGATGTATAGTTACAGAAATGAGATCTGAGTCATGGGCTGTACTGCTACAGTATAAACATACTGTATGAGTCTGGATTCAGGCAATCAGGATACAGAAAATATCTTATCCATTTTTATGTTGCTTGCACGCATGTGCAAGAAACATAGTACCATCATCCGAGTTTTCGGAGGTGTGTCAGCCCGTCTTCCAATGCAGTCAGTGTGTTTTCAGGCACTGCCCCAGTTCCCCAATCACTGCTGCAGCTGTCTATGACAAGCTGAAAATGCAGTGGCATACAGTTGAAAGGGAGAGCTCCGCTTCAGTGAGCAGAGCTGTCCCCCCATGCACACACACACCACGCGCAAACACGCATTGAGTGTTGATGCTCCCCCCACGCACACACCGTATGGCCGACGGGTGCCCAATCCCATCGGCTCCAAGGCTGCACGCCTCAAAAGTTTCGGTGCCACGCTGGGAGCCCACCCCAGCCTGGCAAATCTTGTTTTGGCCGATGGGGTGCCCAATCCCCTCGTCAGCTCCATGTCCCCAAACAGCTTTTTTCTGCTGCCACGCTGGGAGCCCACCCCAGCGCGGCAAACATCCTGCATCGCCTTCTTAAAAAAATAAAACCCGTGAATAAAAAACAGTCCCTCGTAGTCTCCCTGACCCCCCACAATCCGCACCCACCCACTCGCACCCTGCCTCCCCACACCCCCCTCACCCCATACTTACCTCCGGAGCTTGGCGCAATGATCATCGGTGGACTGGGACCACGTCTGCACTCTTCAAAGCTGACCGGGAACTGAGGAAATGCCGGTAAGCTGTATAATGGGATAGATAGGGTTTTTTCAACTTTGTTGCATATCTCAGGCATTTTTGGGAATTTTGGCCCCAAATTTTCAACATGGGATTTTTCGGACCCCTCCTCATGAATTCTTGCACTGTCATGGCGTTAATCAGGCCTAAAGGGTGATTTCGTGGTCACTGCGTAAAATCACCTTTTGGGACTGATTAACAAAATGACACTGCCAGTGTTCATAAGGTGGGCTCTCAAAAACCCTATGTTGAAAATTTGGTGAAAAAATTCCTAAAAATGACTGTTTTACGAGCGTGCATTGCGCAGTTCCTACGCACGCTCGTAAGTTTGCGAATTTTCAATATTTTCACTCCAGATTTTCAATGTTGCCATTTTACCACACCTCCTTATGAGCAGTACAGCTGTCATTTTTCACATCCTGCCCAAAGTGTGTTTCTGCCCATGTAGCGCACAAAGGCGCAGTCGGTGTGCGAACTCAATGTATGGGACACATTAAGAAAATCACAGTGACGCTGTTCATGAGCAGAGGTCTTAAAATGGCTATGTTGAAAATTTGATGAAAAAATTCCTAAAAATGACTGTTTTACTAGCGTGCATTGCGCAGTTCCTACGCACGCTCGTAAGTTTGCGAATTTTCAATATTTGCACTCCAATGACTTCCAAATACCTAAACAGCACATAGAAGCAAGCAACATTCGGCATTGACAAATGCTTGTCTAACTCTGCTTTTAGATCTGGTTTCTTCATTCAGTAATGGATGGGAATATCATCAGTTTTGGACTGAAGTTCAGCCAGTTTTATGAAATGGGCTCCATGTTTGACAATTCTAATTGGCTGCTAGACATGAGCTAAAAGTGTCTAGCGCATGGCTAGCAACTAGAGCAGGTAACCTCACCTACAGTGGCTGCTGGTATCAATCCCCCCATGGAACGTTCACATTTAAAAGAGTCGCTATTATTGCCAACCTCCGTAACCCTCACAAAACTGCATAACACATGCCTCATTTGCTATGACAGAACATACTGATACACTGTGGCACAACTCATCACACCTTACAAAATATTGTATTTCTGTCATTTCTTTTCACTGACTCTCTGGTATGATATCTTCCCTGCCCACCTGCCCAACCACCAGATTGCTTACCTGCCTGAACACCTGCTCAGCCACTCTCCCTCTCGTTGAATGGCCAGCCTGACAGATGCTCCCTGGTTCACTCCCTTAGCAGCGCACCACCTTGGCACAGTCACTAACCTTCAGTAATTTATTGGCAGCTTCCAAAACTGAAGTGCTGTGCTCAGAGTGCTCCTCCAGTAGTGTGTCTCCTCCCCGCATGCTGCAGACTTTGTCTGCATCTCTTCGCCCATGCTTCCACTAGATCAATAGAACTGTATTAAAAAACAAACAAACAAACAAAAAAAAACAACAAGAATATTTAGTGTATCTTCAAACCAGACATACCATAACGGGATTGTGTGTAAAGGTGGGTTGGGATAGTACCATGACAACCATTACAGTAAACCTGTAAATACGGTGGCCACAATAGGACAAAAGTCCTTCACTAAAAAAAAAAAAAAAAAAAAAAGCAGTACGGTGATACAGGTGGAGGAACTGTTTTATTTCAAAATAATACAAAGATTTAACTTTTTTGGTGCTTTAGCCTATGAATTTAAATCTGACATACATAAACAGCCTAGTTGCCCATTTCATAAGTACAATAAGACACTCTGGTGGTGTGCGCTAGACACCACTAGTGCACAGCCAGGGACTGAAGTCACTCAGCCTGCAGTCATGCGCCTCACTATGCCCCTGACCATGCACTGTAAGTGTCTAGAGCACACCTTGCCATGTCTTATTGCTTTCTTACTGGAGGCTGTATGCTGTGTGCTACAATATCTGTACTATGGCCCACCACTTGTATTTTGGATCTCAGTATACATAATAACATGATGACTTAATAATTTAATGTCAGACAGGACTCTAGCTTCATTATTTTCATCCCCTCAGTTTCTTGTGCAAGAATTAAAAATGAAGTATTCTGTGCAAACATGTTTTTATAGAGATTCCTATTGACTGTACTATGCAGGATACTAATTGAGTCCCCTGATAAGCAGAAATGTGCCCATGCTAACCTTGAAGGTCTGTACTGTCTTCATATCCACTTTCCCTACTGGTAGGCTATTTAGTAGATTCACCACCTTCTGCAAAAATATTTTCTACTAATTGTACCCCTGAATTTACCAACTAGAGCTTTGGGCATGCTTCCGTTTCCTGCTGGGGAACACCAGATCAAACATCTCTGTATGTTCAGTCTTGTCATTACCATTAATTATAAGTCTAATTAATTATTCATGACCTGTTTCTGCTCTGTGATTTGCTATTGGATTGATCATTAATGGCCAGTTAATGGCTGATCCAGATGTGCGAGTTTCACGAGCGGCCACCTCTAAGAAAGTGGCAATATTAAACTGTTCAAAGGGGAACACAGATTTTCTTCTGATCCGTAGTTTATGGAAACATCTATGCGAGGTAAAAAAAATTGACAGAAACCACAGTGAGTTTGAAACACAGCCGAAACCGTACTGAATACAGCTATGTTCTGAATTTATCCCAAACCATGTCACGCAATGAGACTTGCTTTGCCCTGTTGACTAAAGTAACACCAGAGGCATACTTGGAAGCCATAAATGACAAAAATGACCACAACGTGTCTGTCGACCAGATCTTGCCAGAAGCACTGACTGACAAGTCTCGTTGTGTTATATGGTTTTGAATAAATTCAGAATGAAGTTGTATTCAGTACGTTTTTGGCTCACTGTGGTTTCTGTCACTTTTTTTTACCATGCGTAGCTGTCACCGTGAACTACGGGTCAGACAAAAATCTGTATTCCTGAAGCACACAAAAAGGATCCAGTTAAATCAAGGGCATTTATCCACTTCCATATCTAAAAATAGCAGTGCATGACAATCCTGTAGTCTAACTGCTGATCTGAAGAGAGGCATGCGGCCACATTACTTCATGACTGGTTGGCGAACATAGACACATGTCATCATGATGTGACCGAATTACGACAGCCAACTTGAGATGTAAAAATGTTGCGTACCCACTCTACCAGCTCTGGACCACAAAATCAACATACAAACATGAGTAAAATTCAAAATATTACCATCGTGGAAAATAATTAACCTTATAATACCAATAACAACCTCACTGGTGGTCATTTCCTGGGTATTGTCGACTGGGTGGCAGGTGGTTGCCCTCAGCTGCACCTCTAGCAACTCCACCTCCTATCCAGTCATTAATCCCAGGAAACGATGGACAATTTTGTTAGTTTATTGTTCTAGGAATTATTACCTTTGAGCCAGAGGCTCTTTTACAAAGGTTCCACGTCAATTAGGTACAGTACAAAAAAGGTTACATAGATAACAGAACAATTTGTGCTGTGTCAAGAGTGAGAAAACATATACAAATACATATCAAATCATTTGTGCAAAAGGACATGAGATATCAATAATCACATTATTATTACAAGAAAGAGGTCATGCCAGATTAGGAGAAACAAATAGGGAAAAAGTCCAGAACAGAGAGGGTAAGTGAAAGGTGTGGGGAGCAGACAGTAGCAGGAGAAAAGGTTTCCCAAACATGTCTTTGTCAAATAACGGAAGAGGGTGGGTAGTGAGAAAATAGGAGGTTTAATCAGGGCAGTCACAGGAGCTGGAGGTGGCAAGGTAAGAGTTTGTAATTATTGCTTTAGAAGAAGAAGAAGAAGAATCTGCATTTATATAGCACTTTTCTTACATCCAAAGTGCTTTACAAGCAATGCTAGACTGGTAGTGAAGTGACTGAATGTGTGGTGGCGGCCATATCGCACATCATCACCCACACACAGCCTGGATAATTGCATGAACTGGCTTATGGGAAGGGGAATGTTGGCCAGGACACCGGGAATGTTCCCTACTCTTTGCGAAGAGTGCCCTGGGTTATTTACTTCCACCTGGACACCCACCAGGACAACAACAGGATGGGTAGAAGGGACCTCGGTTTAACGTCTCATCCGAAGGACGGCACACCCCAGCAGTACAGCACCCCCCAATACTGCACTCGGATGCCAGCAATTTTTAGGTGCAAGTCCAATCCCGGTGTGGGGCGAGAACCCACAACCTTCTGGTCCAGAGACGGATGTGCTACCAACTGAGCCACGCTGACACCTTTAGTATGTGATCAACTGAGATCTTTTCTCCAGGGTGAACATGTTGAGAGCCTCCAGACCCTCCTCATAGCTTTTGCACCCATACCCATGATTATATTGGTGGCCCTTCATTGCACTTCTTCAACTGGTTCAGTGTTCTTGTTGTATTAAGGAGCCCAGAATGAAATGCTGTACAGCAGGTGAGGCCTGACAAGGACTTGCAAGATGGCAAGATTTCTTCTTCCCCTGCTTGTTACTCTACTTGTGATGGAACCAGTGATGAACATTCTGCTGACCCTCTTGACAACAGCCACTCACTGCTTGTCATGCATCATCCCCTTGTCTATTATAACACTCAGGTAGTTTTTCTACTCCACTGCAGCAAGAAGAGCCCCACACCGTCTGTAGGTCCTAGCTCCATTTTCCCTTCCTAAGTGTAGCACCTTGCATTTGGCTACATTGAAGTGGATATTTCAGGAGTCTGAGTAGTCACACATTTTGTTCAAATACTCCTGAAGTTTGTCCCCTTCCTCAGGGGAGACCACCACCCTGGTCATGATTGTATCATCAACAAATTTAAGTGGCTTCCTGGAGACCCCAGCTTCCAGATAGATAATGATTTTAAACAGCAGTGGCCCCTTCACCAGTCCCTAAGGGATGTCACTTAGTCCACTTCTCCTTCAGAGCACTGCCCATCCACTACCAACCTCTGCTTCCTGCCCCCAAGTCAGTTTATAATGCCCCTTGAGTATATTTCATACCATACTGGTGTACTTTGCCCAGGCACGGGGTCATTATGTCGCATGGCAGAATTCCACGTGGCACAGTCATGTTGTATGATTTCCTGTAGTTCTTTGTTCTGTGGGGGGGTCCACCCCCACACACCCCCATTACAGGGGGCTGTGCCCCCTGGACCCCCCCACTAAAGATTCCAACTCCAGGGGGTGTCCAGCTCGGAGAGCGCACAGGTTTGGGTTTCGCCATAATGCCGTATGCTATTAAGCGTACAACATTATGACCCGGTGTGCTTTGCGGGGTGGGCAGGGGGCCCCGAGGTTTGTCATGTGCCAGTCAGCAGTAGTTTAGCAAGACCACTGTATGATGTATGAGTAGATCCACAGTGTATGATACACAATATTCTCAATGAAGCTTGTCTGTAACATTCTACTCACTCAAAAAGCAGAGTCAGTCATTCTTCTCAAGATGCATCTTTAATAGTATGAAGTTAAAATAGACCTCACATGTACACCAAATGGTACTTCAATGTTTAAGTTTCTCTGACTGTTTATCAAGAAGTAATTGGCATGCAAATTCATAGTGAATAAATACCCCTTTGTAACACCTGTCTAGAGATCATCACCTGACCTACAGTATCTTCAAATTAGTGCCAGATTAAAAGACATATATACACACACCTAAGTCCATTGTCATTGATATGAATAGAAAATGCAAAATGTTCTTACATATATCATCCCAGTAAAAAGACATAAACAATACATCAGTTAAAATACATAAATACAACAAGAAAATGGGGAGAAGAGGTCGGAGGGTGGGGAGCAGGGAAGGAAAGACAATGATCACATGTATAAAAGCATTAAACAGTTACTACACGAAGGTTATGCTAAACTGTCTGTGACACAGCAAATAAAATATACTGTATGTAATATCTGTAACCATGATTCAAAACAAGAGTCTAGTGCATCAGCCTAATAAGTATTAAAGTTATTATGACGTTAGATAGGCTTGTAACTAGAAATTCTCATTCAAGCCCGGATACCTTGTTGCCTTTAGGGAATATTGCCAAAATGTCTCCCTTTGCAGAATCAGTTGATTCAGATCACCTTCCCTGGGTCCAAGTGCCACTTTTTCTATACCTACAAATTTGAAATCACATTCAAATGTTCCCCTATCCTGTGTTTAAATGGTCTCAATGTTTTTCCAGTGTAGAAGCTACCACATCCACACTCAGCCATGTAAATGACTGCTGGAGTCACACATGTGATCAGCTGCATGGTCTTATGTGGAGTGTTGTTGTTTGTGCTGTTAACATTTCTCATTTTCAGAACAACTGTACAATATGTGCAGTTTCAACATAGAAAGCAACCAGTTGGGCCACTACTATTTACAGCTTTGCCAGTTCTAGTCTAGTGACTACAGACTAATGAGTCTCCTAAATTTCTTCCTCTCCTGTACATTATTTTTGATCCTCAATCAGTAATCGATTCCAGTGAGTCATTCACGTCCAGCACATGCCAGTTTTTTTCAGTTTTGTTCTACACCTCATGTGTTTGTGGACTGAATATGGTGATAAAGTTAAGTTTTGTCCCTTTCTGTTGTTCTCTAATATGTGGTACATTTTCATTCATGTTAGTATTCTCTGATGTTTATCTCCTCATGTCCCAAGCTTTCTTTTTCCCTTTTGCTATGGATTTATAACCCCTTTGTCTGAACCTGCCCCCTAATTCTTTCAATATCATCTCAAACGCTATCTCTTGGGAATAATTCCTTCTCAAGCATGTATACTGACTAGCAGGGATATTTTCAATCAGTGAATGTGGATGGCAGCTTGTGAAATGTAAAATGGAATTTTTCTTTGATCTTTCTAAATAAGTCAGTTTGCAGTTTGTGCTCGCTGTCCACATAAATGCGTAGATCCAGATAATTAATATTGTGTGTGCTGCTAGCTACAGAAAATTTCAAATTTGAATTACTCTTTTGCAGAAATTCTACAAAATCATGTAGCTGTTGTTCAGTGCCCTTCTATATCATGAATATATCATCTATAAAGCATTTTTATGTATGAATACAATAAAAAAAATGATTCCCTGTTCACTATAGATGATTCTATCCTCCCACACTCCTAAATAGGTGTTTGCATATCTCTGGGCAAAAGATGCCCCATTGTTGTTCCTTTTATTTGCTGGAAATATTTCCCAGAAAGGTAAAGCAATTTGATTTTAACACTTTCTCTGTAAGTTCCAAAATGAAACCATTTTTTTCAGATTGCATTTCTGCCCTAGAATATAGTGCTTCCTGTAAGGATGTCAACCCCCTTCATGTGGAATGTTAGTATATTACGATGCTATATCCAAAGTGATAAGTCTCCAAGTTAGGGAGATATGCATATTGCTCATAAGTTCCAGCATATATGCCTCGTATCTTTTACATATGCTGGAAATGAGGACGCTAGCTTTTGAATGTGTGAATCCACATATTTGGCCAAAGGCTCAGTCAGGGATCCGAGACTAGAGACAGTTCTGCCTTTTTTGAGAGTAGAGTGTATGGGACTAGCTTGATTGAGAACACATGTGCCAGTCACGCAAGGCACAAACATTTGCATTTGCTGTTCATACAAAGAAATCCAAGCTCAGCATGCCCTACAATTAAAGAGAGGCTTAAAGATCTGCACTATTTATTAAAGTCCTGAAGCTGCTTGCTGAGAAACTTATTTTTCTTTTCAAGGCAAATAGACAGGCATATAGACTTCCATCTCAAATACCTTATGGCATCTCATCTTCTTTCTTACAGAGGCAATCCTTCAGTTTTGAGGCAAGAGGCCTAGAAGTCCCAGACCCAATTATGACAACTACCTGTCCCTTTGATACTCTTATTGGGGTATATTAATTTTGATTCTATCTTGATTCCAGCAGAGTTTATGTACTAAAGGAATTGAAAGAAAGTAAAGAAGATTCAGCATAACACCAGATCTTTAATAAATGAACCTGTCAACAATAATTTGGGACATGTGGGATATGAACACAGAAAAATAAACTTGGTGATTTCTTTATTATTTTGCTACCAATACATTACCTTTGAGGTCCTCTATTTAAATTCTGAACATTAAGATAATATCACATCAGGTTTTCAAGAGCCAGTCCCTAATGTTTAGAAACACTATCATTCAATGTATGTAACAGTGAAGGATAAGAGGCTAAATTTTTATCTGTATGTGAATTTGCAGTACATTAATTCATTTGGTTACTTTAGGAAGCTACTCCAAATATGTGGATATAATTGTGTGCAATAAACAACACTCCAATTCATGTAGCATTTCTAAAGGGCAAAGTTAATTAAAATGTTTCCTCGCTACAATCTTCTCTGCAAGGCATAGATTAAAATGCATTTATAAGTAAGAGGGGATCAGGGTAGATGACATTCTAAGGCAAGGCATGGCTTAACATGCATTTATAAGTAAAAGGGGATCAGGGTAGATGACATTCTAAGCTTTGATTACTTTTAAATTTTGACTCTTAAAATCAGTAAATTTTACTGTACATTAAGGTATGTAACAGGACGGAGTACAACTCAAAAATGCAAGTAGTCACTAAAAACATGGAAAACAGTAATGATGCTATTTGAATAATTCATTCTTTGTAAATATATATATTTATCATTGCAAAAAATGTTGTTAATGCATCAGTTAGGGTTCCAATTAAAGTGACAAAAGCAGGGATATGTGGTGTTAGGGTTTTCAACCCTGACACCTCACCCCCCACCCTGCAGACACTGACAGGCATTGGAGGTGAGCCTTGGGATCAGCTGCCCTAATGCTCACCCCACTCCATAAATAAATAAGCTGAGATGGACACAATATAGGAGAATGGGGTGAGTGTTAGGGCCGATGACCCAAAGGCACACCCCCAATGCCTGTTAATGTCTGCAGGGTGGGGTGTTAGGGAGGGTTGGAAACCCCAACACTAAATTTCCCTGCTTTTGTCAGTTTAGTAAGAACCCTAACTGATGCATTAATGAAGTTTTTTTGCAATGAATTTCCTTACTTTTTCAGATATTAGAATGATATCCTTTTTTGTCTGTGGCAGCGTATATGTATGTAGGTGTGGAGGGCCCTGTGCTTCCATTTATAGGGCAACAGTGACCAAATTGCCAGCATAGCCATTTTATTGCCCCACCTAATGTACCCCAGTACAGAAATATTGTTGAATCCACGTCAAAACATAATTCTGTGCAACTGCAACGCCATTCCACACCACAGGTACAAAAACACATTTTGGGCAAAATTTGAAAAATGACAGCTATGACATACATGCGGTGGAGTAATAAGAAGGCTATGCTGAAAATCTGTGGTAAAAAGATTTAACATTTTCCAAGATATGAGCGAGTGTAGCGAAATTGCAACAAAATGTCAAAACTTTGAAATTTTTTCATATTTTGACCCCCAATTTTCAACATTGTGTTTTTTTGACCCCACCTCATAAACCACATAGGTGAATATTTGAAAATCTGTTCCAAAATGCCATTCCACACCACAGGTGTGAAAACACATTTTGGGCAGGATGTGAAAAGTGACAGCTGTACTATTCATGAGGTGGTATGAAAAAAATGGCTATGCTGAAATTTGGCATCAAAATGTTGAAAATTGTCAAAGTTATGCAGATGCGTAGAAAGATTTCAACAAACACACATAACTTGGGCAGTTTTAGGAATTTTTTCACCAGATTTTCAACATGGTCTTTTTGAGACCACTCCTCATGAACACTGGTGGGAAAATATATTATTCGGACCCAAACGTTGATTTCAAGCAGCAACTACAAAATTGTCTTCCGGGCCTGATTAACAAAACAACAGTCACAGTGTTCTTGAGGTTGGGTTCCAAAAAGGCCATGTTGAAAATTTTGTGCAAAAAGTCCAAAAAATAGTAAAGTTATCAGCATAATTTCAAAATGCTTTTGAAATACATTATACAGCACTTACCTTGATTCATTTTGCAACTCAGCTTTGAATAGTACACATGTGTCCTGGTCCACAGAAGATAACAGCCGATGATCTCTGGTGGTAGGTATAGGGCAAGGTGGTGTGTAGGGTGGTGGGTGCTCAGTGGGAGGGTCAGGATGGGGTGGGGGATGGCGGGGATGACGAGGGACCATTTTCTTTTTTCTAGATAAAAAAAGGTGTCAGGAGACTGTTTTCTTTTTTTACAAGTTTTAAATACATACATCTTTGGGGACACTGGAAGTGGGCTCCCCAGTGTCCCACACTGCTGTGGGGATACATATCTGGGGACACTGGGATTGGGCTCCCCGGTGTCCCACAGTGGCGGGGGGGCCTCTACTTCGGACATGGGGACTGGGCAAACTGATGTCAGAAAATGTATATTAGCATACCTTGGCTCCCTTCCCCTTAGAGGCTGTAAAATGAGCAAACAGTATAGGAATTATGTAAACACCAAACGGGGTGAGGAATAGGATTCTGGGGTCAGTTTGCCCCAAAAATGGCTAGAAAGGTATTTTTTTCTACAGCCATATTTGTGCCGCAAATTGCAGCAGCTGTTTGTGCGACACACCGTTCCATTGTTTCACAAAACAATGGGACATTGCCACAATTTGCAGCACAAACTCCCCTTGTTTCATGAAACAATGGCAGCAATTTGTGGCATAAATATGTCTGCAGACAACAATAACATATTTACAGACATTTGGGTGGTAAACTGACCCTAGAATTCAATTCCTCGGGCCCCGATTAGGTAAACACAACTGTTGGTGTTTACCATTTCTCAGTATTTTTTAACATATTTAACTTTTTTCACCTCACTAACTGAAAACAAGATGTCAGAAGCTCAAAAGAACATTTCCCATTAACGAAAGAGAATGGCAGTTTCGTGAAAGAGAAACACACTTTCGTATGGTACATCTAATTTTTCCTTTAGAAAATAATGGGAAAATTGAAACTTTAATAACTTTTGAACAGATTAATATTTTTTTATCCAACCTTCAAAAGGCATATCTGCAACCAAAGCCCAATATATCCTAAAAATTGAAGAGCAAATGCCCAAGCCATTTCTGAGAAACAGCGTAACAAAGGATTTGTATGAAAAAGGGGTAGTTTTTAAATTTTTGACAATCCATAACTCCAAACCTGCACATCCGACCAGTATGAAACTTTCCACATCAAGAGATCTATGGTCCCCAATGGGTCATGCAGAAATTTCATGTGAATCGGTCAGACAGTTGCAAAGTTATTAAAGTGCAAAGTTTTGGGTTTAACATAGAAGTGACTGTTGAACCCTAACTATAGTGGCGCCACTGTACCACTATAATGTATTGTTAAGAGGAAAGTTAAGTAACTCTCTGAAAGCATTCCACCACCACAAAGTTATAAGCTCAAGAATGATCATTCTCCAACAGATCATTATCTCTAACTAAAAATAAAAGGCACAAATTACTAAAACACAAGTAGTAAAAGTAAATGAAATCTATAACCGAAACACCACACTATATGCAGTGCTCAGTTCAGCACAAATCCCTCTGTCAAATGTTTTGTCATGCACATAAATCTGGCATAGAACATACAGTATCATTGAGCGACCTGATAGCCCAGAGGATGGAGAAGCTAAATCCAGCATATGAGAATGCAGGTGCCGGCTGACAGTATCTTTCTCAAGTAGCTGTGGGCAGTAATCCTCATGTGGACCCAGCAGGGCCTCAGGGACCTAGGAAACCACATGTTATGGCATAGCTGAATCTACTGGATGAGAATATGGGCACCAGCTTATACTGCCTTGCTTGAGTTAGGTGTGTACAGTACTCCTTGTGTGGACCCAGCAGGGTCCAAATGGTGGCATGCAGCCACTGGGTTGCAACCAAAATTCTGTTTACGTGCCCCTTCACTCTCCCCAGCCCTATCGGCTTTCAGTGGGATCTGGTGGAACTCGCCTCATCTTCCCAGCCCTATCAGCCTTAGCTGGGACTTGATAGTGTTCCCTTCCATCTACCCATCACCATCCCCAGTCTTGGAGGATGTGGCATCATCCCCTTTCCCTTTTCACAGCCCTGTCGGTCTTCTCTGGAAACTGTTGGCACCCTCAGTCCTCTCACCAGCCACATCAGCCTTCCCTAGAATGTGGTGGCACCCACCTCCATCTACCTAGCCCTGTCTAAAATCTTTAGATATGGTGACATCACCTTTTGTCCCCTCATCCTTGTCAGCTGTCCTGGGGACATAGCATAATCCCCTTCCCTCTTGCTAACCCTATCAGTTTTTCTGGGACCTGGTAGCACCATCATTAATCTCCCCAGCCATGTCAGCAGTCTTTAGACAAGGTGGCATCCTCTTCCCTCTCAGCAGTTACAAGAGATCTGGCTTCATCCACTTCCCTCTCCCCAGCCTGTCAGCATTCCATAGGAACTGGTAGCACCCTTCTCTCTCTCACCTGCTCCAGCAGCCTCCACTGGGACCTCGTAGCACCTGGCTGCCTCTCCCCAGCCCCATCAGCAGTCCCTGCAGCTGGTGGTATCCCTTTCCCTCTCCCCATCCTTTTTAGCAGTCCTGGGGGTCCTGGCATCATTCTCCTCCTTCCTCTTTCCATCCCTGTCTGCCTTCCCTTGGACCTGGTGGCACCCTCCTCCCTCTCCCCAGCTCCATCAGCATTCCCTGGGATTTTCAGCACCTGGCTCCATCTCCCCAGCAATCTTAGCAGTCCCTGGACCTTGTGGCCCCTGCTTCCCTCTCCCCATCTCTGTTAGCAGTCTCAGGGGAACTGGCATCATCCCTTTCCCACTACTAACATAGAAACATAGAAACATAGACTTTGACGTCAGATAAGGACCGTTTGGCCCATCTAGTCTGCCCATTTCCCTACCTACAGGATAGGCCGTAGATCCTAGTTAACCAACAGCCTATTTCTTCCTACCCCCCACAAGAATTGCCTTATGTCTGTCCCATGCATTCTTGAATTCTCCCACAGTTTTAAACCCCACAACCTCCTCAAGAAGGCTGTTCCATGCATCCACTACCCTCTCTGTGAAATAATACTTTCTTCCCATTGCCCCTGAACTGCCCTCCTTCTATCTTTAAATTGTGTACCCTTGTTCTTGCAAGTCTCTTTTTCTGAAAGATGCTACCCTCTTGGACTTTGTTGATTCCACTGAGGTACTTAAAAGTTTCTATCATGTCCCCCCTCTCCCTTCTTTCCTCAAGGGTATACATATTAAGCTCCTTTAGTCTCTCCTCATACGGCTTCTCTTGCAGACCCTGCACCATTTTAGTTGCCCTCCTCTGGACTACCTCTATCCTGTCTATGTCCTTGCGGAGATGGGGTCTCCAGAACTGGACACAGTACTCCAGATGGGGTCTCACCAACTGTCTGTACAGAGGGATAACAACTTCCTGTTTTCTGCTGCTGATGCCTCTCCCTATACATCCCAGTATACCCCAGCCCTCCCTACTGCCTTCTCACATTGCTTGCTAACCTTAAGGTCATCTGATATGATTACCCCTAGGTCCCTTTCCTTTTTTGTTGTTGTTACTACCTCCCCACCCATTGTGTATTCTTCCCCTGGGTTCTTGTTTCCCAGGTGCATTATTTTGCACTTCTTTGCATTGAATCCTAGCTGCCATACTTCTGACCATTCCTCCAACCTTGCCAAGTTCCTTTTCATCCTTTCCATGCCTCCTTGTGTATCAACCCTGTTGCAGATCTTTGTGTCATCTGCAAAAAGGCATACTTTTCCTTCCAGTCCCTCTGCAATGTCACTGATGAAGACATTAAAAAGGACTGGACCCAATACTGAACCCTGTGGTGCCCCACTAGTAACCTCTCTTTCTTCAGAGTGGACTCTATTTACAATTACCTTCTGTGTCCTGTTGTGCAGCCAATGTTTTGCAGGCTACCACCCTGGGACCCTCCCAGGCTGGTTAATTTGACTATTAATCTTTTTGTGTGGGACTGTGTCAAATGCCTTGCTAAAGTCTAGGTAGGCCATGTCCACAGCCCCTCCCTGGTCTACTACTTTGGTCACCCAGTCAAAGAAATCTATTAGATTCGTCTGACATGACCTTCCCACTGTGAATCCATGCTGCCTTGGGTACTGTGCTCCACTGGCTTCTAGGTACTTAACTATTCTTTCCTTCAGAAGTGACTCCATCACTTTTCCTACCACAGAGGTCAGACTGACAGGTCTGTAATTTCCTGTGTCTGTCTTGGTCCCACTTTTGTGAAGGGGAATCATATCCGCCTTCCTCCAGTCCTCGGGTACCACACCATCCTCCCATGATTTATTAAAAAGAGTAGCCAGTGGTTTCACTAGTTCCTCCCTTAATTCTTTTAGAATTCTGGGGTGAATTCCATCAGGACCCATTGCTTTGTCCACCTTCAGTTTTAGGAGTTCTTGCAGAACCCTTTCTTCTGTGAAAGGACTGGGATCAACCCCCCTATCAAGAGTGCTTCTGTTAATTGGATTAGGCACTTCCCCCTCCTCTTTTGTGAATACTGAGCAGAAATATTCATTCAGTATCCCTGCTTTTTCACTGTCCCCCTCTGCCCACCCACCGTTCATTCTATTCAGCCTCACTATCCCTCCCTTTGTCTTTCTACGCTCGCTGATGTCTTCCCTGGAAGTTGGAGGCACCCTCATCCCTCTCCCTTCTCAGACCTGGTGGCAACTGCCTCCATCCCTCAAACATTGCCATTAGTCCTTGGACCATATAGCTTCCCTTCTCTCTCTCTCTCTCTCTCTCTCTCTCTCTCTGCCTCCCCATCAATAGTCCCCAGTGACCTGGCATTACCCACTTCTTTCTTGCAAGCTCCATTGGCCTGGTGGCACCTGCCTCAATCTCCTCAGCCCTGTCAACAGTCCATAGACATGGTGGTATCCCTGTCTGTCTCTCCCCCATCCCCATCTGTAGTCGTAAGGGACCTGGCATCATCCCCTTCCCTCTCCCCAGCTCTGCCAGCCTTTCCTGGAACCTGGTGGCACCCTCCTTTAAGGAAGTTTCACACAGTTAATGTCAGAGTGTGAATTACTAAGCTTTAGACCCCTGTTAATCACACATTCAGTACTTTAGACCCCTGTTAATCACACATTCAGTACTTTCTATTTTCTATGAACTTTCAACATACAAGATGAAGGTACCGGGTCAATATCTCGAGGATGAAATTGCACAAGGAAAACTGCACGCTCTAAAGTGCATAATGGAATACAGTGATGGGTATGATAGTGACAGAACACTACCGCTACCCATGTCACTCACTCTGCAGGGGAGGAAGGACTAAAGGCACCACAGGTGCTGTGCCTGGTCAACCCACTCCTGTGGTGGAGTGGCTAAGGCTCATGCACCTGGGGATTGGGGTTTAAATTCCCATCTCCCAACATGTTGCTTTTTTTATTTTGCAAAAAAAAAAAAAAACGAAGTTCTCTCACTCAATGTTTCCCCTTTTCCCCTCGGTCCACACCCCCCTTGGAGATAGATATTTTAGCTGGGGGTGTGTGGGAGACAAAGCCCCCCACGTCAGGAGGTGAGAGGGGCATAGTCCCCAAAGATTTCCCTACGTGTTGCAGTGATGTGCACTGTTCTCTAGCGGTCAGCGTTTTGTTCCTAACTTGTTGTGCCACACACTGTAATGTCTGCGGCATTGTTGTGGTGCGCCATTTTGTTTGTAACATTATAACTCCATGCCTAATAGAAAGTGTAGGTTACTAAAACAGTGCCTTTTTGCTATCATCATGAACATTGCCCATTTTCTGACATTATATTATTTATTTCAGTGGCAGTTACATTCCACATCATAATAAATAATATTATGGTGCTGAACTGAGGATAAAACACACTGGCCAGTACTCAAATCTCATGTGATGGGTGGATCTGCTAAATCTGTCACCTGTTACAAATGGGATTGGCCTTTGTCCATCCTCAGTGATCTTTTCAGCCTGTCATAAAGACAATGACTGAACACTGAATGCAAAGCTGACATTTACTTGAGGAAAAAAAACACAGCCCAGCTTGTTTTTATTTTTTTTGGGTAGAGCATCCTTAAGCTGAGTCAAATCATGATTCAGAGTAATAAGATAAGGCATTGAACCTACCATATGTAACACAGTTTTCTGTTTGTAACAAGTCATACAGACCACACAGACTATGCAGGAACTAGCATCTGAATGCCTGATTCATGGGAAAAACAAGTTTAAATAATAGGAAAACACAATTTTGATTGGCAAGAAATTAGCCAATAATATTTGGTGCTCAATGCATGCTCCACAGCCGGTTCAGTGAGCATTATACTTGTAGATGGGAGACAGAACAAATATAATACTTGGGATGGGCTCTAAGCTGCAGAACAAGAATATAGCCAAACATGGAGATGCCACTGATTACAAAGTAAATAAATTAGTAGTGATTATTTTGGGGGTTGGGGGTCACATGCCTTGTATCTTGGAGTTCTTGTTAGTTAAATGGAAATGTCCAGCTAAAATCGGGCCACACCTCAGTGTGAGGCAGGGCCTGATTTGAATTTTCATAAAATGTTGTATTTTTTGAGTCATGATGCCTTGATATATTTAAAATTTATATGCTTGATCCTGCATCCCTCCCCACTGGGATTTTCAAACATGAGCCACTAGCGGCATGCCCACAACCTCCCGCAGCTGTCCTGATAATGATGTTTCATGTGAGGAGCAGCCACGGGAGCATCCACAGAATTACTGTACAGTCAGAGGTTTTAATAGCTCCGGTTTGGAACATACATGTCTCGGTGCCATACCAAGACCAGGTATAGACTGGCAGTTGACTGCCAGTCTATACCTGGTCTCAGCATAGCACTGTGACATGTACATTTCAAACTGGAGCTATTAAAACCTCTGACTGTACAGTAATTCTGTGGATGCTCCCGTGGCTGCTTCTCACGATACATCATTTTCTGGACAACTGCAAGAAGTTGTGGGTGCATTGCTAGGGGCTCTTCATTTTTAATTGCCGATAAGGAAGGACACAGGATCTACCACATAAATTCTAAATATGTCAAGGCACCATGAGTAAAAAATACAACTTTTTGTAAAAATGCTCATTGGACCATGCCTCACACTGAGGTGGGCCCAATTTTAGGTGTTTGTTTCCCTTTAAGGAGCATTATTGCATATGTAACCAAGGGCAGCAGATAAGGTTACATACGTGATTGGAACATTTCAGTGTTTTTTTTTTTGTTTTTTTTTACAATGGCAAAAAAATACATATACACAAACATCCTTAAAAAGTAGTGCTTATTTACATGGCAAAACAGCACTTTTGAAATGCCACATTATTAAGGAAGATTGAAGCAAAGAATGCAAGATGCATGTTACTAAAATATCCCATTGAGCACATAAAAAATTGGGGGAAGTCTGAACATTCTGTAATTAACATTCATTGCTTCATGTTGAGGCTAATGTTATTTATGCTATCCCCAAGTGAAGTAGAAGGCTGCAGTGCATTGCCTTGCCATTTTAAATTAATATTTTTGGATTAATGAGATGCAAAGTAAATGTACTCATTTAGTGGGGATGGACCCAAATTTATTTTATTGTCACACAGAACAGAAATGAATATTCCAGATGATGCTATATAATTACTGATAAAAAATGTATAATTCAGTGTATCATTTTAGTATTTTCATCAGTGATTACATGATGTTAGGTTTTGAACCATCCCATATCTACAACAATATGCTGGTTCATTTTAATAAAAGAAAGCAAAGAATAAAGTTTATCATGTGCCACAGTATCAAGGGCCTTGCTGACATCATAATAGATTACATCCATGGCCCAGTCTCTGTCCATCTCCCTGGCCACCCACTCAAAAAAGGCGATCAGGTTGGTTTTGAACAACTTACTTCTCATGAAGTCATAATGAGATGTGACAAGAACTTTGGCCTCAAGCAAGTGCCCCATTATTCTAGCCTTGAAAATGGGTTTCAGAACCTTGCCCACCATTGATGTTAGGCTGATGGGCTTGTAGTTACCCAATTCTGACCTTGCCTATTTCTTGAAAAATGGGGGATCACATTGGTCACATTTCAGTCCTCTGGCACCACACTTGCCAGACAAGACTCCCAAAAGATTACAGAAAGCAGCCCTGACAATGTTTGCCTTAGCTATATAGAACTTCTGGGGTGTATCCGGTCTACCCTTGGGACTTGCCCAGCTTGATGTTTGCCACATAATCAGATACTAGGGAAGGCGTGATGTCAACTGGCTGCATTGTGGCTACTTTTGAGATATAGGCCATTCCAGAAAGCATTGTCCCCCACCAGGGCTCTTTGGTTAACACTGAAATGAAGTATTGTTTCAGCATCTCAGCCATTGTCCTTGGTTCTCTTTTAGGCTCCCCCCTTTCACTGTTTTCAGGGGCCCAATCCCCTCCTTCAACTTCCTGCTTCCATTCATGTACTGGAAGATGGTTTTGGTGTTTCCACAGCTCCTTCTGCAGTCCTGGATTCCAGACCCTCCTTGGCTTTGTTTGTTTTTTTATCCTGCTGTCCCTCAGAGATGCTATGTATATTTTTCTGGCATGGATGCAACCTGATTCTTCCCAA
Source organism: Neoceratodus forsteri (assembly GCA_016271365.2). Taxonomy (NCBI): domain Eukaryota; kingdom Metazoa; phylum Chordata; order Ceratodontiformes; family Ceratodontidae; genus Neoceratodus; species Neoceratodus forsteri. Next base: position 1,293,025,908 of record CM028130.1, read on the forward strand.
CAGTTGGTCTCCTTTTTGTTCAGGATCAGTTTCTTTAGTATACTGTTGATCTGGGGGTGGGGAGGCACATTTTGGCACTGTTTCCTTTATTTCTTATAGGGTTGTATATCTCTGCTGCTGCTTAAGTAAGGATTAACTCAAAACAGAGCATGGGTTACTGGTGAATTATACAATGGGGGCCAAGAATTCCTGTATCTGATTGGCTAACTGGCACCTTTTACCAGTGGTAAATCTATGATATACCAATGGGAAAAGGTGCCAGTCACCAGTCAGCCACATCAGGAGCCCCCACTGGAATCACTCAGACCATGGACTGGCAAAGATGGCGAGGTGCTCAGTCACACACAATTCTGATTGTTCCTGCTGAGACCTCATTTCTCGGTGTCTCTCCAGTCAAGCCCACTTGCCCTCCACTCCGTCAGCACAACCGTGACCCACAAAACTGCATCAATGGCCAATATATTGAATTAAAAAAAAATCCACAGTCAAAACAAAACCTTACTGCATGGTTCCTCACAGACCTCTTTGGATCCTTGCAACGCTCACTCCCTCGTGACTCCATTGCTCGATTGAGCTTCGTTACCACTTTCCCAGACCATAAGTCCCGAACACCAGTTAAAAAAAAAAATTTCCTCTTCTGTATGGTCCTGCTGTCAGTCTGTAAATGCCAAAAAAAGAACCAGAATAAAAACTCCCCCCCCAGGTCCATCTGCAAAACACAGTTGAACCTGGAAACTCTTTCACGGTGGACAGCAACCCATTATGGCTCACAACACCACCCCACACAGTCACAGTTCCTTCAGACAGCACTTAAATCTCGGGGGGGGGGAGGCTGCATTAGGATGCATGGCAGACACTCTGCAGCTTCACAACTATGGGAGCCACTCACACCATGGTCCAGACCGTCAGTAATGGAATACAAGCAGCTGTTCACAACTCACACCACTCTCTCTCTCTTTCTCTCTCTCTCTCTCTCTCTCAGTCTCTTATATGCTTATGTATGGAAACACAGTAAACAAAATAAGAAATATAAACTAATATGTATTTAGCGGAGCAGGGGGGATTGCCTACGTGGGATGGGAATGTATTTTGGTGGGTGTCTTTCACCGGCACCTAGTCTGCACAAATGAGACAGGTAGGCAGGATCTACCTAGCAACATAGAACTAATTTTTTCTAGCTGAGGAATACAATGGATAAAAATAATTTAAAATACAAAAAACAGTCCAGCCCAGTGGCGCTGAGGGTTGAGGCGCTGGACGCCACACCTCGTGCCACGCCGGTGACCCGGGATTGGGAATGGACTCCGGTCACTCAAAGGCCAGTGTGGGAGGCAAGGATTGAGCATCACAGCTCTTCTTCCTCAGGGTGGGGGGGGTCTGTGCTGTGAATGGCACAGCTAGGGGAGCTCACCCATGTCCAGGGTGCTTGGTTGCCTCCACGGAGGTGGAGAAAGCTGCTGCACCCATTGCATGGTGCACGGGCACAAAGGGGCAAAAAAGGAGAACAATCCCCAATGGCAGGATGATGCCCGACTCCCCACAGGCACCTCTCCCGGGCTGGGAATAAGGTAAGCCCTGGTAATTCTGGGAGATGGAGCTGGGGGGGCAGGCAGAAGGGGGCTGTCAGGGGGAGGCATAGAAATAGCAGCTGTGTTAAAATAAAATACAAAAAACAGGGATTTTTGTTTATTTTTTCTGACCCCCCCAAAAAAGGAGGACATGGTATAATTGCAATAAATCACTCCAGGGTGTGGGTTATGCTGGGATATACCATGGCTGGCCAGGATATGACCTCTTGGCCCACTCCAGCCATGGTAAAGCCCAGCATAACCCACAACCTGTTATGATTTATTGCTTAATTAATCCACGCCACACTGGGGGGGGGTGTTGTGGCATGAGGCCATAGGCTGAGTGCTGACAATCACCCAGGCGTGGATTAATTCCCCTTGTAACCCATGCTCTGAAGTAGGTTAATCGACTTATACCATGGCCATAGAAAATGGGGAGTGAATGTTATGGACAGACATGCCAGAGACGGGTGATGTTGGAACTCTAAGTTTTATTAAACAGAATGAAACACATAATGTTTACTAAGTAGGAAGAGGACGGTGCTGAGCAGAGTGCAATGGCACTCAAAATACAACCTGTGAGTGGTCAGCTCACTGGCAGCAGAGAACAGCAACATTTTGAAAAATATATCTCTCTCACAAGAACATGCAACACATTAATTTGCACATGGGAGCAACTTTCACATCGGAGGGACATGAACTTTTATGCCTCCCACACAATGGACACAGCAGTATGTGTACAGAATAAGATGTGTGTCTCGCAAAAAACAGGCAAACAGAATTAACTGTCTTCTCCTCAGTAAATGTCATCTTGGAGCCCAGAAGTGGAGGGTGGGTCAGGAGACAGAAGTGAGGCAGGGATGTAAGAGGAAGTAGGAAGGGATATGCAACAACATCTACACAGCAGCAGCGTTCGCATCGGAGAGATGGGTAACAGGAGTCGGGGTACAGCAGGAGAGGGACTACTCAATAGTGAAGTTACAAGGAGTTGGGCAGACTACGGCCATGGAGGTTCACAATGCACAAACACAAATCAACAGTAACAAGTGTAAGTGTAGGACTGAGCAGAAGGGGGCATCCTGTGTACACTCACGCTGTCTCTCAGCTCTGTAGGAAGCAACTGTGGATTAATTGAGTATTAATCCATGGTCACCTGATGGCTCCTGACAAATAGGAGTCTGGGCCTACCCAGTCACCAAAATTTAAATAAATAATAAATAAATAGGAGTGGACCATTTTCCCTGGTCATGGTATAAGGCACCTCCTTCAATGAACCCCACACATGTTCTGTAGTACAAGTCTCAGGCAGCTGCTCCAGACCCTTGGATATCATGTCCTCTAGCTTGTCAAAGTTCACCTTTCTAAAGTTCATGGTCATCATGACAGAAGTCCAGCTCCTCTTCTCTGTCTCCAGGGAGAAGGTTACCCAGTTGTGATCCCTTCCTCACATCAGTGCTTGCGCATTCAAAGAAGAGATCCAATCCCCATGACTGAAAACAATTCTGATCTGGCTTAGTGTATAATTGCCAGGATCATTGATGTTTTCCTACCCATGATTTTTAAACTAATTGTGGTAAGGCCCTTCTAATGAAACCTTAGACCCAGAGGTACTGGTGCATTGCCCCCCATTCTCTGATCTTCCTGTTTTAGAGAGATGGTGAAAAAAGGTGGTAGAAATGCAGCACATGGAACATTACTGTGTCTTAAAACATGCTAATCTGGTTTACTGCTGCACCATAGTACAGAGACAGTTTAGTCCAAGTCGTGAATGTCCTTAATCTGATTTAAAAGGGGGGAAGACTGGATGATATTGTTGGTTTTCCTTGAACTCTACATGCCATTTGATGATCAAACAGTTTATATGCCCAGGTTCAAGGCCTCATCTAGATTTCTGTTAAAAGTTGTAGAATCCACATGGGCAGGGTGGCCAACAATGCAATGAGAGAGAGTACAAAGACATATGGGCAGAATGATTAGATAGGGAGACAGAAATATATGAGGAAAGAATAAATAACCTGGGCTTGTTTAGTTTAGAGGTCAGAAGACTGCGAAGGGATCTACTCCTAATGCACAAACCAATAAGTGATTGGGAACTTTTTAATGCACTTGACTTAATACCAGGGGTGTCTGAAGTCTTGCAACACCAGGGACACTGGCTCTTGGTTACTTGGTTACTTGATAGAGATAGACAAAGAAGGCATAAGCCTATCTATTTGTCTCCTTCACCAGCAGGTTCACTTTTTTAGGTTTTCAGTTAACAATACCTTACCCAAGGAAGTTTTAAGTATTTCAAAGTCAGTAGCTTGTACTATATTGGATGGTAACAAATTCCATGTTCGAACAGCTCTAACTGTGTAAAAATTGAATCTTTTTACATTATTAACCCTGAACATACATAACTGTATTTTATGTGATCTAAGATTTTTATTTCTAGAATTAAACACAATGTCTCATTGATTCATTAAAACAGGATTCTGTAATATTTTGTAGAGGAGGAGCAAATTACCTCTTATTCTTCTTGTTTCAAATTTGTATAATTTAAGTTTGGTTAAACGCTCTTCATAAGCCAAACTTCTCATACCTTTGATTTTGTAAGTTTCCTTTGAGTTTTTTTCTATGAGAAGAATATCCCTTTTATGGTATGGGTTCCACAGTGGAGACCCATAATCTACATGAGGTATTATATATATCTTGTATAACTTGAGCAAATATTCCTTATTCCTAGTGACAAAGGCCTTTTTTATGGTTCTTATTAATCTGTTAGCAGTGAGTGTGATTTGATGACAGTGGTCAAGTGAGGAGAGTTCTTTATGTGAGATGTATATTATCATGCCAGGGGCTTGGGGGCTACATAGGTTCCCATTCTGGGTCCAGGGGTGAAACCCCTGGTGGGGGGTTGGGAGTTCATTACCCCCCCCCAAAGCCATTAAGGCTTTACTTGCTATAAAGGTGAAAGTCTGGGCTATCCTGAGCCCTCAAACATTACTAATACGGCTTTGAGCAATGGATAGTGTACTCCTTTTATAAACGCAGAAAGTTTGGGAAACACTTGACATAAGATGGGTTATTGGGCTGAGCTGCACAAGTCAACATTTAGTTGATTCTCCTGCATTTGGAACTAGATATATGTACACACTGAGAGTGATCCAGAAAGTGAATACTTGATAATAGTAGTATTGTATGATTATTAGGGACTGTGCACAGGTTAATATCCATGGATTCATTATGAATGAGACTGCGATTCTGTGTGACTTTATGGGCACATATCACTGCATAGGATTAACTGGAATGTGACAATACAGGTTGATCATGCATTCCTTACAACTGATGGGGCATGCACCTTTCATGAAATGAGTTGTACAGTAGGTCATGTTAATACTGAAATAAAAACGTATGAGCTAAACTTCTGAATTTCTCTATGCTTGTGTTTATTTTATTGATGAAACAAACATAAACTTGCTGCATAGATTTCATAGAAGAAAGATTTGGAGGGGCACCAGTGGTCTGGAGTGAGATTGTAGGCCAGAAGTAGAACATGTCATGCCCGGGTATTCTGTATGAATAAAATTATGCTTACTGTATATGTTATGCAATATTCTATGCACATAACACTGCATAGTAGGGGGGAGATAATAGAGGTTGGTTCTGCTTTTTTTTTTATATATTTTCTTTATTGTGCAAAATTCATTACAAGTACAATCACATAGATTCTTTAAATTTCAGTTGAGACATGCACTTTTCCCTTTTATATTCTTACTCTTAATATTTTGTTTGATCTGAATCTTTACATCTTACATTTTCTTATCGTTTCAATGTTGTATTCCTCATCTAAGATATTGTTTGTTTATAGTGAATTTTATCAAAACAAACTGTGTGACTTTAACTATCCACTTCTAACTACAGCACTGTTCCAAGCATGTCCTCCCAGTCATGATACACCAGGTCAATATGCTGTATGGAGAATGCTGCATGGCAAAACTACAGAACAATAACAGCGTGGGGAACAACAGCTGCAGGGTGCACAATGCTGCATGACACAAATAGTGTGGAGTGGTAGTGGTGACCCTGTAGCTGTTTTTGGAAAGCTCTGCTGCAGAGGGTAAGAGCTCTGCTTGAAGGGAGTCCACCGAGCAACTGCCATGTCTCAGGGAGTAGAGCCATCACTGCTGGAGGACAGTGGAGTGGCTGTGGACCGAGGTTCTATTCCCTGTCCCAGATGAGGTCAGTTAATTTTTTTTCGTGTCTTTTGTGTGGTTTGCTCGAGTTTCACTTTCTCCCCGAGTTGCCCCCCAAGGAGGTTATTTTAATGGGGGAATGCAGCCCCCCATAATCAGGGGTTTGGGGAATGGAGTTGCCCACAGAAAACAAGTGTTTTAGTGTTTTTATTTTTAGTCACTGTTTTCACAGCTCGGTATTGTGTTGCACTGTTTTTGTATGCAACAACATGACCCTGTGCCATTTTATGAATTGTTGATGATGTACTTTCCTTGAAATGCTCTGTGAAATAGATCATGGCAATACTGAAATATAAAGGTATATGGTAAATCTGGTTGATCCTTCCTTAACAAAGCAAAACCTGCTGCACAGATTTCGGAGAGGGGCACCACTGGTTTGGAGTGTATTTACAGGCCAGGAGGAGACCAGTCATGACAAGGTATACAGTTAGAATGAGATTGTGATTATGTGCACTATAATAAGCACATAAAACTACACAGGAGGAGTAGGGGGGAGACAATACAGGCTGGTCATTCTCTACTTATGACTGGTGGAGGATGTACCTCTCTTGAAATGCTGTGTGAAAGAGGTCATGACAATACTGAAATGTAAAGGTATGAGGTAAATCTGGTTCAATGGGCCTATGCAAACAGAGTAATGTTATGTTTGTGCAACTGTAATACCTGCTTTGGCTGTTGGCACTCTCTATTCCATGGGAAATTACCAACCTATAGGGGTACCAAAGACAAGGAACCCTCAAAGAGGGTTCCACCCCTAGAGGTGCACATGAAGATTCCCTTGGCTAAAGGTACCTTAGGAAGGATCCCCTGGAGGAGAGAGACTTGCTGCTAGAGGAGATGGGGAGGATGGTGGGGCAAAGAAAAAATGCTTCAGAGACAGGCTGGGAGGAACTGCTTATATAGCTCAGGAAGGGGTGTGGCTGGTTGCTTGACCCATTGAACTACAGGTACAGACTTCTAATGAAATGGACCTATGCAACCAGAGTAGAGTTATGCTTGTGCAACTGTAATAGCTGTTTTGGCAATTCGCACTCTCTATTCCACAGGGAATTACCACCCTGTAGGGGTACCAAAGGCAAGGAACCCTCAAGGAGGGTTCTGCCCCTAGAGATGCCGTGGGAAGATTCCCTTGACTAAAGGTACCATAGGAAGGAGCCCCAAAAAGGGACATTTAGCAGTTGTACATGTACTAAAGGTTTGAGAAGCATATTGTCAGCAATAAGTCAGGTTGAGAATACAAATGAGATGCATATGTTGTCAGGGTTGCAGTGATGACATAAGGGCTCCCCAAGAAGAGAGAGAATGGTGAGTAGGGTCACCATCCACCTCCATCCAACAGTGGAACCTACCTAAGTGAACTAGGGAATATCACTGAAAACTAACTAAGTTTTATGACCTTTGTCTCAGAGGGAGAGAAAAAACCCTATGAGGAAGAAATCTCTGGGGCTCCAAGGCCTAGGTTGCTTTCCCTCCAGGCGTGGGGTATTTTATTTAGTGATGGCTCAGCTGCTGCAATTTAGATATCAAATTGGTAGGGAAGTGGAAAATATTCCAATATAGGAGAAGTTCTCACTCTTTCCCTATAACAAGAATACCTTTGAAGGTTATGAGATAAGTCTCTGCAACAAGATCAGCAAAGGTGGGAGGAGGAGGAGAGAATGACTGCTGAGGTATTGCTTGACCTACTGACTATCCCAAATCAAGTGAACCAAAAGCAGTCATAGGGAGAATGCACTGAAGGTGCTGATCACAGTAAATTAATACTACAACCAAAGGAAATCGATGTAACCTTCCTTTGTAGTTAGCCATAAATACTACATTAAGAGCTTCCACCAAATTATGAATGGCCAAAGCTCCACCTGGAATGAGGACATTCCCACTATGGTCCAGATGAGAAGGACCCCACCCCAGGTTTCTCATGCTCAAGATGCAGATTTCGGTGCAAAGTGAGACAGTTGGCTGCAGGGGGGCCTAAGCCAGAGAACGTAATGTTCATGGTTGGCAAGCCTCTGATATAAGAAGAAGAAGAAGAAGAATTATGAAGCATTAATTTGAGGGGCCAGGTGAAGCCAGCAGCCATCAGGTAGGTACTGGTAAATGGTAGGATTGTCTGAGATGACTGATTGGTACAATGGACTGATACAATTGGCTGATGAAATTGAAGGCTAGGAAGGTTCATTGATGGAAGGGAGGTTAAAAATGGTTGAGTGATATAAGCAAAGCCAGTGAAAGCAAACCAACCAATTCCACTATGGAAGCCAAATTAGTGGTGTCATGGAAGGTAGATAATCGAGTAATAGGAGACTGTGAAGCCATTAAGCAGTGAGAGGCAGGATGCTAGAAATTGAGTCAATGAGGTTTAGCAGTGATTGCTATGGTTGCAGCATAAGTAGAGATTTGAAATGGATGGTTAAATAGCATTGGTACGGATGGGCTATGGTTTCAGCATGAATAGGGAATGATACAAATGTCATGAAGGCAGGGTTAGGATTTTCCAGAATGGCACATTTACAGGCAGTAAGTATTTCCAATGCAGCAATGAAATGCAATGAATATCTGAATCTAGTAGGCTGTGGGGTACATATATTGAAGCATGGTAACTGAAAGCCATAAGGACAAAGGCATATATGTATGGATAACTAAAAAACCATGTAGGCAAAGGAGCAGGGCAAAATCACATAGCTGGCATAAGCATGCTCCTGCTAATTGGAGTCATGATGCCCCACTGTGACACCGCAGTCCTTCACCATGCGAATAACAGGGAGCCACAAGTTGAGCATCCTGAGATGTACAGTAAATGTAATGTTAGTAGGGCAGGAACCCCCAAAAGAGGGACCCTTACAGGCATGCTCCTAGTGAAGGACAAAGCCATAGGATAGCAAGCTGCCAGAGTAATGTGAACAGGGGAAGCAAATCAATGACTGAAAGGTCCAAAATAGTTAAATTCAGAAACAAACAGCAAAAATGCATGCAGCTGGACACTGAGACCAAGCAGACAATGTAATAGCTGAAAGCTTCAGTATAGCAATGCAGTAGATGGGCCTGGCTGAGCAAGTACTGAATAAATTGAACAGAGCACACTGAACTATAATACTGAATGAACTGAGCTAGCACCAAGTGAAGTAGGAGTAGAGCTGTGAGCACACATAGTGCAACAGGGAGTGGCAGGGTGAAGACTGGACCAGGTACAAATGATTAGGTTGTAAAGCACTGGAGGCAGCAGGCAGGAAAACAGCAGAAGGGGCTGAAACAAACAATAATAATAATGTAGTTGACAGGGCTTGGAAAATCTGGCGAGGAAATGTTGCCTCGGAGCACAGGCAGATGGTAGCTGAAGGTAAGAAAGCAACAATATGTAACTTAAAAGAGCAATAAACAATGAAACACAGGGCCTAGAAAACTAGAAAGCCCAAAAGAAACTAACAAGGCAAACACAAGTACAGGAGCAAGGAAGGAAACAGGCACACAAGGAAGCATATTGCAGCCAGAGGCAAGGCAATACAAACCAAAGCAGGAGAACACAAATCAAGCAGAGCCAAAAGCCCAGCCACACGGGGGGGGGGGCAAAGCCCTAGCAGGCTCCAAGGGAGAAGAACAGACTGACAGCGCCTCTGGCCAGCAAAGAAAAAATGTTTCAGAGAGAGGCTGGGAAGAACTGATTATATAGCTCAGGAAGGGGTTGTGGCTAGTTGCTTGCCCCATTGAACTACAGGCACAGCCTTCCAATTGATCCTGCCTTTCTAAACCAAAATCTGCTGCACAGATTTCAGAGAGGGGCACCACTGATCTGGAGTGAGTTTGCAGGCAGGAGCAGAAACAGAACAAACAGGTCATGTCCAGGGTTTCAGCATGAATAAGACTATGATAAATTGCAGCTTCTTATTATTGGTACATAATATTTTATGAGAGCTGCAGATGTGAGTTATCCTGCTGTGTTTATAACCGGTACACATACACATTGACATGACTGAAAGAGAGTATTAATTTTGTTCAACAGTGGATCAATGACACAAGCTCTGCACTCATGATCACTTGGTACTGGTCAAACTTGTAAGACCATTGGATGGCAATAGTGTTAGTGAGTTAGTTGGTGTCATCTCTTTGATATTGTTGCAAAACTATCTATAATGGTATCAGCAGAGATTGACATTAATGTCTTTTGCTCAGTTGTCATAATTGCTAGAGCATCAAGCCTCTCCTGGTTCATTGTTGAATGAAGCCAAGTGAGCAGACGTCTCAGAACACTAAATCCACGTTCACATGAACAACTTGAGACAGGGATAGTCACTGCGACATTAACTAATTTTTTCTGGGAAAGAAACATTAGTAATATCTCGTTTATTATAAAACGCTGTCATACCTTTCACTTCATTTTGACAGTGCTTCACAAAGTTATTGGCAACAACTTCTTCATGTGAAATGTCAGCTCACTAGTGATCAACTACATGTTTCAGAGATGCAAAGTTTAGAAAATTTGATGATGAAGGTGAACAGCTAGAATGCCAGTTAACATTTCTTTGTTTACAGTAGAAAATCTTCTATTAAGGTCTGCAATCATTCTGTCCAAGCAAGGATACCACAGTTTGGATCAGAAACTTTCTTGATTATGGGTCACTTCACGTGATCCAGAGGCTGTTTCAGCAAAGAAATCATCAGACCTGGGATTTCTTTTATGCTTGTGATGTTCTGAAATCTGTACAACTGGTATATTAAGTCTCTTACAAAACTGACAGGCTTTATTATACATGTCATTGGCTGCTGCCTCATTTTTGCATGTCTGACAGAGTTGTGGTGACAGCTTCAACAGCTGTTATAGCAGTTGACAAATGAAGGGATTCTTTCTGCAGGAGATTAAACAACCCATTGGTTGTGCTCAGTAGTGTCTGAAACACAGAGACAGAAAACTGTTGCCCAGCTTGCAAGCTTCTTTCGTTATCTGTGAGTGGTTGCATCAGACTCCATATCCAAACAATTTAAAAGTGCATCAAATGTTCTCAGCATAGCACTGATTGACTGCAGTCTGCAAGACCATCTAGTATCCAAGACCTGCACAAGTTCAGCTGGTGTTAAGCCAAGGTCCCACTGTGCATTCATGAACTGCTGGTGGTGTTTCACCGAAACACTAGAAAAAGCATATAAAGACTCAAGAGTCTGGAAGAAGTCACATGCCTCTGGTAATTCTTTGCATGAATTACAAAGCACAAGATTTAGTTCATGGGCATAGCAATGTACATAAAGTACCTTATCATGAAACATTCAAAATCTTTCTTAAACTCCACTTACATGGCCACTCATCACAGAAGCCCCATCATAAGCTTGAGCAATACATAACAGTTTGTCGATTGCATGTTTTTTCAAACAGTCTTCTAAACCAGCAGTGATACTGACAGCATCGAACTTCTCCATTTTAGTAAACCCAAGAAACCTTTCCATTATCTGTCTCTCAGTGTTCACAAAGTGCAAATGGATTGCTAGCTGTTCACATTTTTTACTATCTCTGGCTTCATCAGCCATGATTGAAAACATTTCTGCTGAGATTATCTCCAAAATAATGCATGCAAGTGTTTCTTTAGAACAGCTGCTAATTAGTTTGTTCAGTGAATTTGGTGAAGTATAACTTGCATTATCTGGTGGTCTGTATTTTGCAAGAAAGGGGTCAATTTTTTTTATGAGATCTAGGAGTTCCAGAACGTTTGCCTTGTTCATGCTGTCTGACCTGTCTTCATGTTCCCAAAATGCCAATCCCTGTTTACCCAAGTATCTAGTTATTTCCACAAGTCACTTCATGTACTCTCTCCGATCATGGATGTTTTTGTCACTTGCCCTGTTAATGACTTGTTCTATGGTGCCAGTTTTCTTTGTATGTTCAAATTCTGCTCAGTGGGTCATGCTACTGAAATGAACAGCTGAAGATTCAGTACATACATAGATACATACATACATGCTGTCAGCAGATAAGGACTGCTAGGCCCATCCAGTCTGCCTGTTTAAGCTGCCTAATGAAGCATCCTGTTACCTTATCTAGTAATTGGCTTTAGATTTCTCTTCCTATCTCTATTATTCCTTTTATTTCTGTCCCATGCATGTTCGAAGCCCACCACATTATGGGCTACCAACACCTCCTAGGGCAGGCTATTCCATTCATCCACTACCCTTTCTGTAAGAAAGAACTTCCTGACATTTCCTCTTTTGTGGCCACTCCTCAGTCTCATGTCATGTCTTGTATCCTGGCACTACTATTAATCTGGAATATGTTATTTATTTATTTTGTTTTTGTTAACTGGATAGGTACTCTAGACAGCATAGCTGCCTATTTTCAGGTACGACCGGGGAGATTACAACAAAGGGCATGTAGACATTAGCAGATGCAAGAAAACATCATGGGAACAAGTTGAAGTCAGACATAGTACACTTATACAAAATTTTCAGCAATGACAGTACATTTTCAGGAATCTATATGTAGTAACAAAACAGGAATATAAGTGCAAATAACTAACAGTCATAAGTCATTTAACAAGTGAGTAAGTGCTAGAAGAGAGGAAACAGCATGATTTCCAGGCAGGTTTGAAAGTAGTAGAGGTTGGAGCTGGTAGGCAACTAGGAGGAACCAGTACAGGAGTGGGTGGATAGAGAACAGGAGCAGGGTTCAGAGCTTAGAAGAGCCATATGAAGCTTCTGTTTGAAGTCGCATGAAGAAGGGGAAATTCTTAGACTCAGTGGAAGGGAGTTCCATAGTTTAGGGGCCCAGCTAGAGAAAGCATTCTCCCCTGTTTTGGTTTTACATCTCAGTTGGACAAGAAGGGATTTGTCAGCTGATCTCAGTGGGTAGGCATAGGTCAGAGGTTTGAGCAGTAGAGCCAATTTGTCAGGTATCTAGGAGGAGATTATATTCTTTATAAAACAGTAGGAAGTAAACTGATGGAAGGCTAAGGGGGTAAACCATCCCAGACTGGAGTATAGTGTGCATCAGTGAGTAAGTTTGGGTAAAGACACAGCAAAACAGCAAGTGCCCTCCAGTAGTTGCCAGAAAGACTATTAACCCATACGCCAATTTGGGTCTCAGGATCCCCTGTGCAATGGCCATCCTCACTGTGGATGTTAGGCTATGTCTCACCTTATATGCCAGCCCAAGTTGAATATTGATGGATTTAATGACTGAGGCTAGGTGCCAGTCAAAATCCAAGGTGGGATCAAGGGTTCCTCCTAGGTATTTGAAAGAGAAAACTGTGTTATGGGGAGAGCCATCAAGAGCTCTGATACTTAATGGCTGGGTGCAGGGCTGAATTTTTGAACCTGAACCGAAGAGCATAGTCACCATTTTATTTTTATTTAAGACAAGCTTGTTTTTCAATAGCCAGCTCTGAAAGGTATTGAAGTTACTACTGAAATTCAGGTTGATATCTGAGAAATTTGAGGAGGATGAGTAAAGAACAAGATCGTCAGCATATAGCAGACCTGAGCAAGCACTAGTGAGCAGTGGGATGTTGTTTATGAAGACCATAAACAGTAGAGGCCCAAGAATCAAACCCTGGGGCACTCCGATCCAAGTAGGAGCAAAAGGGGACCTAGCATCTCTGATCTGGACAAATTGTTGATGCTTCGAAAGATAATTTCAGAACCAGGTGATGATGGAGGTAGAGAAGCTTAGGGATAACAACTTTGATAGGAGCAGTGGGTAGTCAACTAAATCAAATACTTTTGTAAGATCAGCAAAAGTAGCCCCAGTGAGACAGCCTTTGTCCATAGCAAGTCTTACATAATTTGTGAACTGTATGAGAGCAGTAGATGTACTGTGCCCACGTCAGAAACCATGTTGGTCAGGGGTGAGAAGTTTAAAGGAGTAGAGGTAATCCGAGACGTGGGTAGCAACAATTTTCTCCAGTATTTTAGAGAGAGTGGAGAGGTTGGCAATAGGGTGGTAGTTATCCAGGTTAGTGGTGTCCCACTTTTTGTGGACTGGTACAACTCGAGCAATCTTCCAGAGGGAAGGGACATGTCCTGTAAGAAGAGACAGGTTGATAAGTCTAGAAACTGGAAAGATTATAGACGGTGCAATGGTTCTTAGGAATTTTGGTAAGAGTCCATCTGCCCCTGCCGATCCAGCAGGAGAGATGGACTTAAGTAAGCATAAGATTTCAGTCTCAGAGACTGGGCAAAGGGTGAAAGATGGGTTGGAAGGTTTGAGGTTATGCTGCAGAGTGACAGGTAAAGTCCCAGGAGGTGCAGTATAGGAGGAAAGGTCAGTGAATCTGGAGTTAAGAGACTCGGTGATAGTGAGCAGGTTATTGCAACTACAACCATCCACAACCATATCAGAGATGGTATTGCACTTGTTTTTCCCCGTGATGGTGTTAACATGACTCCAAAAACCACAAGAGTCACTGACAGAGGTACTAAGGAGCTGACAGTAGTAACTGCCCTTAGCAGATCTGATGGAAACCTTACAAAGGTTTCAGAGTCTTCTGTACTCTGCCCAATCTGATGGGGACTGGGTTAACTAAGCTTTGTTCCAGGCTTTATCCCCCTTTTTGTGAGAGTACAGGAGAGAAGAATTTAACCAGCGGGTAGCAGATCCCTGGATACGGCACCTTTTTACTGGGATAAATTTGTCTTGAGGGTTCAAAAGCATGGTAAGGAGGTATTGAGCAGCACGTTCCATATTACAAGTATTATGTAGAGGTGCCCAGTCTGTGTTCTGCAGCTCCAAGATTAGGGCTGTCTTATCCATTTTTGAAAAGTCCCTGAAAATAATTTCTCTGAGGGGTGGTTTAGGGGCCCTAGCCTTCCAAACAAAGTAAACTGGGGAGTGGTCACTGATTGAGTCTGGTAAAACTCCAATAGCACTGATCCTCTCAGGCCTGTTGGAGATGACCCAGTCTAGAAGAGACTGGAGACTGCTGTTACTAGCCTGTCTGGACAGGATAGTGACCAATTGAGACAGGTGTAACCTGCTGAGTTCAGCAGCGTAGAGATTAGAGTTTTTCCCTAGCCAATCCAGGTTGAGGTGCCCCATAACAATGAGCTCTTGTCTACCCTTTAGTGAGGAAAGATGGTCAATTACCTTAGTCAGGGCTGTTAGTCCATTTTTAGGAGGGTTATAGATGCACACTACATTTAGCTTCTCACTGAGACCTAAGGTGATAACTATATGAATAGTTTCACATAGACAGGTAGTGTTGACCGGGAGGACCATAATGTCAAGGTCTTGGCTAGTGTAAAACAAAACATCACCACCCTTTTTAGCATTTGGATGATCACACCTGTGAAGTTAATATCCATTGATCCTACATAATGAATCTGGTATATGGGGTTTTAACCAAGTCTCGGTTAGACCTAAGATGTCAGGGGAGTTGTGAGCAATCCAGGCTTCAAGCTGCGCAAAATTAGCTGACAGACTTCTAAAGTTCATATGTGCAAGTCTAAGCCCCTTTATTTGTGAACCAATAAGATATGTTCTTGGGAGCGATGCCATCAGGAGGGTCTGGGTTAGGTTCAATATCAGTGGAGAAAAAGAGAGAGAGATGACATGGGGTGCCAAGGTCTCAATGAGAGAAGCTTGGAGTTTGCCATCCAGTGGCATATAAAAGGGGAATGGCTTAGGTAGTCAGCTATACTAGCAAATGGGATAAGCTTTAAGAGCCTAGTTTCAGGGATAGAGGTATTACCTCTGATAATTAGGTTTGAGAAACAATAGCTCCAGACTTCAGCTTTATTTGAGTATCCAGAGTCAGTAGATGACTGGCAAAGAAGATCTACTGAGAGTTGGAGGGCTAGTAGAAGGGAAAATGCTCCTACAAAGCTGTAGAGAAGTGAGATCACCCCCATAGTGTACACTGGTAAGGAAAAGAAGGGAAGGTAGAACTAGGGAAAAAGAGAGAAAGCAGCGAATTCAGGACTAGAGAGGAGACAGAAGCAAATGTGCAGCTGACTGCAGGAGTGAGACAGTAACTAAATCCAGGGATGAAACTATCCAGTAGGCAGAGATATAGAGCTGCAACTAGAAACCTTATTAAGGCTTTTGCTAAGTGTGGAGATATTCACCAGCTTCCTGGGGCAATAGAACAGTGAAATTCACAAGCTAACTGCCTCAAGATCCTCACCCCAGAAGAAATGGTCCAATCACTGAGGGAAAAAAGAATATCTGCCCCCAAGGAACAAGCATTTAATAAGACGTGGGCAGGGGGTGGAGGGGAGGAAGAAAATTTGACTTCAGTGTCTGTCACAGAAAAACAGGCTTAGGAGCATACAATTAAATCAGAAAGAGTGCCATAAACTCTGAGATTGCAGTGCACACAGAAATGTCAAACACACCAGTGAGCTGCAATGCAACACACAAATTCAGTTTACAGCTTGGCTGGACAGAGGCACATTTAAGTCAGTCTGCACAGGTGTGTTTGCAGTCTCCTCTAGCCTGCAATAGTGCAGAGGTAAGCTGAGGTAGGAATTTAGCCAGATCTCAGAAGGCAGGGATCCGCTTAGAAAAGGTGCCAGAATTCAAAGCTAGGCTGCCTGAGGACTTGAAATGGAATCTGCTGGCTACAGAACCTTGCTGGCTTTGAGGTGGGCTGGTGAGGTCCAAGGAGCTATGGGGAGTGCTGTGGTGATGCCAACAGGGGTGACTAGGAGCCTTGCTGGCTTCAAGGTGGGCTGGTGAGGTCCAAGGAGCCATGGTGAGTGCTGCAGTGACCATAACAGGGGCGACTAGGAGCCTTGCTGGCTTTGAGGTGGGCTGGTGAGGTCCAAGCAGCCATGGGGAGTGCTGTGGTGACCCCAACAAGGGTGAAACTAGGAGCCTTGCTGGCTTTGAAGTGGGTTGGTGAGGTCTAAGGAGCATTGGGGAGTGCCACAGTAACTCCAATAGGGATGACTAGGAGCCTTGTTGGTTTCAAGGTGGGCTTGTGAGGTCCAACGAGCCATGGAGAGTGCCACGCTGACCCCACAGGGGTGACTAGGAGCCTTGCTGGCTTTGAAGTGGGCTGGTTAGGTCCAAGGAGCCATGGGAAGCACCACAGTGACCCCCTTCCATGTTGTTAATGCCCTTGAGGTACTTGAATGTTTCTATCATATCACCTCTCTCCCTCCTTTGTTCCAGCGTGTACAAATTGAGGTCCCTCACTCTTTCCTCGTAAGGCTTGTGATGTGATCCCTTCACCATTTTGGTCGCCCTTCTCTGCACCAACTCTATTTTGTCAGTGTACTTTTGAAGGTGTGGTTTCCAGAACTGTACACAGTATTCTAGGTGGGGTCTCACCAGGGTATTGTACATTAGAACTATTACCTCCCTGCTTCGGCTTATGATTACCCTTCCAGTACACCCCCAACATCGCAGTGGCCTTTCCCACCACCTTTGCCATCAGCCTAGCAGCCTTCAAGTCATCTGTGATTATGACCCCCAAGTTCCCCTCCTCCTAGGTTAGTCAGCAGCCCCCCTCCAACCTGTAGCTCAACCCAGGGTCCCTGCTCCTCACATGCATGATTTTGCACTTCTTTACATTAAACCTTAGCTGCCAAGCCCCTGACCATCTCTCCAGTAATTCTAGGTCTTTTCTCATCCTTTCCACCCCCTTTGGACTATCCACCCAGTTGCAGATCTTGGTGTCCTCTGCAAACAGGCAAATCCTTCCCTCCAGCCCATCTACAATGTTACACATGAAGACACTGAAGAGGACTGGCCCCTGAGATACCCCACTGGTCACCTCCCTTTTGTTTGATTGGGATCCCTGTTTTCTATCCCTTAACCAGTTTCCAGTCCAGTTCACCACCTTGCATCCCAACCTCAGGCTGCCAAGCTTGTTGACAAGTCTCCTATGTGGGACTGTATAGAAGGCTTTGCTGAAACTGAGGTAGGCAATATCCACTGCCGCCTCTCTGTCTACTGCCTTTGTCACCTAGTCAAAGAAATCTATCAGATTAGTTTGACAGGATCACCCTGCAGAGAACCCATGTTGTTTGGAATTCACCAGTCCATTTGCATCCAGGTGTTCCACTATTCTTTCCTTAAGGAGTGCCTCCATTACCTTTCTGACTACAGAGGTTAGACTAACTGGCCTGTAGTTCCCCACTTCTTATTAACTATTGCTCTTGTGAAGAAGGACAATGTTTGCCCTTCTCCAGTCTTCTGAGACCACTCCAGTGTGTAAGGACTCATTGAAGAGGGCTGCCAGAGGGACTGCCAGTTCAGTCCTCAGTTCCTTTAGGACCCTGGGATGTATGCCATCTGGACCCATGGCTTCTTCCACCTTTAGTTTCGCCAGTTCTTCTAGGACCCTCTCCTCTGTGAATGGACTGGTGTTTATCTCCTTATCCTTAGTTTCTTTGAAGTCCAGCTGTGGGCCCTACCCATCCCCTTCCATGTGAAGACTGAACAGAAATATTCATTCAGGATTGTTTCTTTTTTCCCCATCTCCCTCCACTATCGCTCCCCGGCCCCTCTGAGCTTTGCAACTTCCTCTTTGCCTTTCCTCTCTTGCTAATGTACCTGAAGCTCTTTTCCAATTCGTGAATCCTTTGCCAAGCAGAGCATCTCCAAATGACCTAGCATTTCTAGTGCTATATACTCTACAAGGGAAACAATACGCTGCATTGGCTTGAACTGAGTATTCTAATCAATGGAATGTTTAAACCAGTCTGCTTGAAATGACCATTTGCGTGCATTCATGTTTTTGCCAAAACAAGTTGCTGGTAAGTTCTGTGGCTGTACAGGACCAGAATCACTACTGGCAAGGTCGCTTGGAGATTTATACTTTGTTGCAGCAGATGATTCTGCAGTTGGTAAAGGAGCAACAATTTCCACCAGTTGCACCACCTGTGCTCCTTCCATATATTACTGGTAATCACCTTGGCTATGACTGCTTCATAAATCTTGAAGAGATGCCACAGTGGAAAGTGACTGCTGTTTTGCTATATCTGTTAACATAATTGATTCTCCTTGATCTTCTGATTGAGAAAGTGACTGCAGACTATTAGTCTTCATGAAACATTTTCTTATATCCATAATAAATTCTAGTGTTGGATTGGTTTTATGTTGTGATGTGGAATCTGTTGATGTTTCCTTTTGATTACCAGACTTTAATCTCTTACTTTTTTTTTCCAAGGAAGAATTACTGCCAACAGAACAAAATGTCAGGCCCTCTAGTCACAGCACAGGCAGGTAGTGGCAGAGTGTGGCCACCTATATTTTTTTATTTGTTTTCAATTTTGAGCAAAAAAATGCCCACTACAACCACAGTACACTGTAAGACAAACTGGGACTCTGGACTGTATGGTCACCTATAGACTTTGTTATTTAATTTTGGGCCAAGATGCCCACTAGTAAGAATACCACAGTAGCCCATTAAAGGGCTTCACTTTTATTGTACAGTATAGGACGGTCTGGGAATCTGAAGTGTGTGTCTGCCTGGCATAGTTATTTTGTTTTTAATTTCAGGCCAAAAGAACCACCATAGCCCTCATAAGGGATTTTTCTAGTATAGTGTAAGATGGACAGGGACTTTGGCGTCTGGATAGTGGTCGCCTGTAGAATTTTTTCATTTAATTTTATGTCAAGATGCCCACTAGTAGTAGTACCACAGTAGCCCTTGAAGGGGCTTCACTTTTCTAGTACAGTACAGTATGGACAGTGTTGGACTCTGGAGTGTGTGGCTGTCTGGCCTATATATATATATATATATATATATATATATATACTGTATATACAGTATATATATATATATATATATATATATATACCAAGTATATATATATATATGTGTGTATGTGTATATATAGATATATGTTTTTAATTTCAGAACAAACGTACCACAGTACCCCTTAAAAAGTTGTTTTTTCTAGTACTGTGTAAGATGAACTGGGACTCTGGACTGTGTGGTCCCCGTAGACATTTTTTAAATTTAATTTTGGGCCAAGATGCCCACTAGTAGTAGTAGTAGTACCATAGTAGCCATTAAAAGGGCTTCACTTTTCTAGTACAGTACAGTATAGGAAGGTCTGGGTCTCTGAAGTGTGTGACTGCCTGGCCTACTGTATATACATATTTTGTTATTTGTTTTTAATTTCAGGCCAAGAAAACCACAATAGCCCTTTATAAGAGTTGTTTCCAGTACAGTGTAAGATGGACAGGAACCCTGGCGCCTGGACTGTGTTGTCACCTGTAGACTTTCTCTATTTAATTTTATGCCAAGTTGCCTACTAGTAGTAATACTTCAGTAGCCCTTAAAAGGGCTTCACTTTTCTAGTACAGTACAGTATATGATGAACTGGGACTCTGGAGTGTGTGGCTGCCTGGCCTAGATAAATATATATATATATATATATAAATATATATGTGTGTGTGTATATATAATGTATATATGTATATATATATATATATATATATATATATATATATATATATATGTGTGTATATATATATATATATATATATATATAGTTACTTGTTTTTAATTTCAGGCACAAAAGTACCACAGTACCCCTTAAAAGTGCTTTTCTAGTACAGTGTAAGACAAACTGGGACTCTGGACTGTGTGGTCACCTGTAACATAGAAACATAGACTTTGACGGCAGATAAGGACCGCTTGGCCCATCTAGTCTGCCCATTTCCCTACCTACAGGATAGGCCACAGATCCTAGTTAACCAACAGCCTATTTCTTCCTACCCCCACAAGAATTGCCTTATGTCTGTCCCATGCATTCTTGAATTCTCCCACAGTTTTAGACCCCACAACCTCCTCAGGAAGGCTGTTCCATGCATCCACTACCCTCTCTGTGAAATAATACTTCCTCACATTGCCCCTAGACACGCCCCTCCTTCTATCTTTAAATTGTGTCCCCTTGTTCTTGCAAGTCTCTTTTTCTGAAAGATGCTACCCTCTTGGACTTTGTTGATTCCACTGAGGTACTTAAACGTTTCTATCATGTCCCCCCCTCACTACTTTCCTCAAGGGTATACATATTAAGCTCCTTTAGTCTCTCCTCATATGGCTTCTCTTGCAGACCCTGCGCCATTTTAATTGCCCTCCTCTGGACTACCTCTATTCTGTCTATGTCCTTGCGGAGATGGGGTCTCCAGAACTGGACACAGTACTCCAGATGGGGTCTCACCAACTGTCTGTACAGAGGATAACAACTTCCTGTTTTCTGCTGCTGATGCCTCTCCCTATACATCCCAGTATACCCCCAGCCCTCCCTACTGCCTTCTCACATTGCTTGCTAACCTTAAGGTCATCTGATATGATTACCTCCAGGTCCCTTTCCTTTTTTGTTGTTGTTACTACCTCCACACCCATTGTGTATTCTTCCCCTGGGTTCTTGTTTCCCAGGTGCATTATTTTTCACTTCGTTGCATTGAATCCTAGCTGCCATACTTCTACTTGTAGACTTTTTTTTATTTAATTTTGGGCCAAGATGCCCACTACTAGTAGTATCATAGTTGCCCTTAAAATGGCTTTGCTTTTCTAGTACAGTACAGTATAAGACAGCCTTGGAATCTGGAATGTGTTGCTGCCTGCTCTATATACAGTGGTGATCGAGCAAAAGTATACCGTTAGCACTATGTACTGCTACTGTGCAAATGTGGTACCCATTGAACAATATGTATACCGCTACCCTGCAATGATGTGCGGTGCACGGTAATGGTAGACTTTTGCACAATCATCACTGTATATATAATTTTTATTTGTGATATGTTGGCGAGTGAGGTGGTTGTAGAGGAAGGTATATGTAAAAAATGTGTCTATATCAAAGAGCTCATGATTAAAATAGAGCAGTTAGAAAAGGAATTGGAACTCCAAGCCAGGATTAAAGAACTAGAATGGTTTGTTAATAGCACCAAAAATATACTACAGGCAAACACTGACATCATGATTAGATCAGGTATAAATAAAGGCCCCATGGACAGAAGAAAGACAAGGCAGATGACAATGATCCTGATACTGGTAATGTAGAGGCAGGAGATTAGTGTTTGGTCTCCAACGGCCCTAGAAAAAGGTGAATGGAAGTTATTACACAGATAAATGCCTCAGATTGCAATGATGTCCTTAGACCAGATATCAGTAGCGATACAAGGGCTGAATCTAGCCAGGCCAATGGTGCTCAGATGGAGACAACTAGGCAAGGTTTACAAAATAACTGCCAACCATCCAAGGGCCAGGAGCAGCTAACAAAGAAACTAGATAAGGCACCAAAATCTAATAGACAGCAGCAACATACTTCACTAAGGGGCACACTGACTAGGGGAGAATCCAGTCAGGCCAGCAGTTCTCAGATGGAGACAATTGGGCAAGTTACCCACAACAACTGTCATTCATCCCAGGGCCAAGAGCAGGTAACAAATAAACTAGATAAGGCACCAGGACCTACTAGACTGCAGCAGCCAAGTAACTCTAGGGACACACTGATTGAAAGAGGTAATGTAATTGAGGACATAGATAAAAGTATAAATAAAGTATGCATAATGAGAAACACCAGCAAAACACAAATTCAAAGGATATGGTTGCAATAGGGGATTCCATATTGAAATATGCAGACAGGATTAATGTTAATGTTACTGGGCCAGATATTCAAACTGCGCTCTTCTTAGGCGCAAGCCCTTGCGCTGCGCAAAATAGTTGCGCAGGGGTGTGGCGCGGCGATATTCAAAGGAGTTGCGCGCGAGCAACTCGCTGAATATCACCCAACCACAACCACTGTGCATGGCACAGTGGAACTTGTGCCACCGCAAGTTGTCAGAGTGGAGCATTCAACTTGCGGCAAAGTACCATTGCGCCATGCGCAAAATCCCGATATTCAAAAGGTGACATGCAAATGGGGCCATAATTCATGCAAGGCGGGGGGGGCCATTTGCATCTGATTATGGCCCCATTTGCATGCCATTAGCATGCAGGTGCACCGATCCCGAGGACTTGCGCCTGGCGCCCTGCCAGGCAGCAGCCGTCGAGGACGACACCCTGCAGCCCGATCGCGGGCAAAGAGTGAAAATCCCACCACCACCCCACTGGCCTGATCGATGGCAGCAGCAGAAATGTCCCCCCACCAGCCCGACCGCGGGCTGCATTGGTTAAAACAACCCCCTCCCCTGATACATCCCTGGTGGTCCAGTGGACCAAAAGCCGATCTGGGATGTTAGCATTAACCTCCCAACATAGCCCTGGTGATCAGTGGACCAAAACTCCCAATCGGCGGGATGTAATCATTAAACACCACCCCAACACATCCCTGGTGCCTAGTGTCCCCACCCACCCATGAAGCCCCACCACCCGCTCCCCGGCGGCGAGGCGGCAGCATCCCACCCACCTGCTGCCCGCCGCCCGCCGACTGACTGCCCAGTAGGGCTGCCGCCCATTGGTGCAGAGCAAGAGCCATACATTCATTCACAAAACTGGACTGTCTTGTACAGTATGGGCTGCACGCCCATTGGCTCTTGCTCTGCACCAATGGGCTGCAGCCCTACTGGCAGTCGCGCGGGTGGCGGGTGGCAGGCGGTGGATGTGCTGCCCACGGCTTCTGGGGAGCAGGGTGGTGGGGCCTGGGCGGGTGGGTGGGTGGGGGGACACTAGGCACCAGGGATGTGCGTTGGGGCGTTTAATGATTACATCCCGCGATGGGGAGTTTCGTCCACTGGACCACCAGGGCTATGTTTGGGGGTTTAATGATTACATCCTGCGATTGAGATCTACGGTCCACTGGACCACCAGGGATGTGTTCGGGAAGGGGGAGACACATTGCTGCCCGCGATCGGGCTGGTGGGGGGGTTAAACTATGCCCGCGATCGGGCTGCAGGGGAAGGGCATACCTCTCAACCTAAATCAGGGGCACGACATTAAAATTACAGGGACACAGAACCCATATTAGGGACACATCTTAAGATTTGGTAGTATACACTCAGAAAGCTGATAGAATTAGGGGATTTATGTAATATGCATTTTCTGAATAGGAAGGAATCTGTAACTTTAATATTTAACATTATTTTATGCTTACAATCCCCAGTGTTCTGTCACAAAAATACAATTGTTATGAGGGACAGAGACAAATTCTGAGGTATAATCAGGGATGTCCCTGAAAATCAGGGACAGTTGAGAGGTATGGGGGGGCACAGGGAGTGGGTTGGGGGCCAGCCACAGGTGGCAGCTGCTGTGTTGCGCCCTGCAATGCAGCAGCTCACCTGTGGGTGGCCCTCGACTTAAGCCTTTTTTTGGCTCAAAGTTGTGCAGGCGCAGGTTGGGGGTTGCGCCTGCACAACTCTACACAGTCCGGCTGAATATCAGGCTGTGCAGTTTATGCATAGTTCCTCCCCCACCAGTTCAGCATGCATTCATTTGCATTGCACTGTTGCTCAGCCTGTTTTCAGTGGCGCAACTGCCTCCTGCTGAATATCGCAGAATGGAGCAAGTTTGGACTTGTGCAGGCCCAACCCTATTGCGCATGGCGCAACCCTTTTGAATATCTGGCCCCCTGTGTTTAGTTTATCTGAGGCAGGAATCTGTGATGTTAAAATGATACTGCCTGGCTTCCTGGAGAACTCTAAGGAGCCATTAGTAATTTTACACATGGGTACAACTGGCGTAGGCAGGAAATCAATGTCTGAAATTCAAAAATCATTTGAGGAGGTAGGTACTTATCTTACATACCAGAACTGTTCTTTAGTTATTTCTGAAATACTACCAATCCCAAGAGCAGGGAAGTATAGAACAACGGAGATTAAAAGATTGAATGGTTGGCTAAAGAGGTGGTATGCTAGGGAAAATTATAGTTTTCTTGAGCATTGGTAGAGATTTGATGATGCCCATCGCTGATATGCATCCGATGGACTTCACTTAAACAGAATAGGTACATAAGTTTTAGCAGAAAGAATAAATGATGTTGTTAACCCCTATTAAAACTGAATAAGGAGGGGCAGGGGGGGTTGAGATCTGAAATGCAATACTATATGAGACAAGACCCCTAAGTCCAAGAATTGGAAAACATTACTTATAAATGCAAAGAGCTTAATAAATAAAGAGACGAGCTTGTGTATATATTAAATACAGAGGATATCGCCCTCTGCACAGTCACAGAGACATGGTAGCGAGGTGAAGATTGGAGATAGGAGATAGCTGGTTACCAACTATTCCGCAGGGATAGGGTCGATAGGTAGGGGGGCGGCATTGCACTCTTTATTAGGAATGACAAGACAATTCAGATTCAAAATTTTCTTGAGCAGGGTATTGAGCAGTTATGGGTGCATGTTCTACCACCTAGGAATGACAAAATAACAATGGGAGTTTGTTACAGGCCACCATCCCCTTACAAATGAGAAATCTACTGAATTCATTAACTATATTAGGGAACTGGATTCAGCCAAGAGACTATTAATACTGGGGACTTCAAGTATCCCAGAACTGACTGGAGTTCCGGGACTTCTTTAGCATTTGAAGCAGAATTCCTGGAAGTAATAGACATACTTAATGTGGAGAATCATGTTTTGGGGAATACAAGGGACAACCACTGCCCTGATCTCATTATTAGCAATCTAGGGGAGTTTACTAGTGATTGTACTATCAGGGAACCATTGTTGGGGAGTGACCACAATGTGGTGGAATTTAAGATCAAGGCCACTAATGAAGCCCAAAGGGGTAAAACTGAAGTTAAACTATATGATTTGGCAGATTATCAAAAGCTGAAAGTCTTGGTACCCAACTGGGACTGGGTCACAGAATTTAAGGATAAAAATGTGAATCAGAAGTGGGGTTTGCTAAAAACATTTCTGCATGAACTAGTAGAAAAGCATGTACCCACTAAACAAAATACTGCACGAAAGGGAAGATCCCTCTGTGGTTCAATAATAAAATGAGAAAACTCCTGAAGGACAAGAATAGAGCTTATAAGTGAGCATGCAAAGAAGGAGCAGGGGATTATAAGGAAACATACAAGTTGAAATTGTGAGTATTAAAGAAGCAATTAGGAAAGCTAAAAAAGATATAGAATGGAAATTAGCCACCAGAGAGTAAGATAATAGGAATGCTTTCTATAATTATGTGGGTAGCTTAAAGAAAAACAATCACATCGTCGGACCCATTCAACAGGGCGATGTTAAAATCACTGAATGTTAGGAAATGGCAGAAGCTTTTAATGCCTACTTTGAGCATGTATATATCAGAAAGGAGATGTAATTAGTTACTCTGTATCTGATGACTCAGTCTGGAGTGTTATTATAACAATGTAAATGATTAAAGATAGATTACTTGGACTTGACCCCACAAAATCCCCAGGACCGCATGAACTGCTTCCCAGGCTCCTTAAGAACTGGCGGAGATATTATGTGAACCCATCCAGGCTATAGCCCAGAAATCCCTTGAAAAAGGTGAGGTCCCTGAGGATTGGACTATGGCCTATGTCATACCTATACACAAGAAAGGAACAAAATCATTTTGTAGCACCTATCGACCTATCAGTCTCACCTCTATTGTGGGCAAGATAGTGGAGGCTGTAGTTAAGAAGGAGATTGCAGAACATCTGCATATGATGGGGTATATAGATATACATCAACATGGATTTAAAAAAGGCAGATCATGCCTAACTAATCTAATACATTTTTTGACCTAGTTAGTCTAGCCCTAGAGAACAACATCCTGGTTGATGTGCTCTATGTGGACTTCGAAAAGGCTTTTGATAGTATATCACATGCTGAATTGATAAACAGTCTTAGGGAGGTCAACATAGAAGAAGGAAATGTACATTGGATTGTAGCTTGGTTGACTAACAGGACGTAAAGAGTGTCCATCAAATGCCACTACTCCTCATGGGTAGACGTGACCAGCGGAATCCCCCAGGGCTCAGTGCTCGGACCTGCACTTTTTAACATCTTAATAGCTTCCATCACCTCCACCAATAGGGCTTGGATGACCAAGTTTGCAGATGATATCAAAATGGAGGCCCTAATAACAGTCAAAATGGATGCTTAATCCATCCAGACAAATGTTAACACTATGATAGAAGAGACAACTAGGAAGAAGCTAAGATTGAATATGAATAAATGCAAAATGATGCATCTGGGAAGGAATAACAGCAAATATAATAACCATATCAATGGTAAAGAACTTAGTACTACCACCCTAGTGAAAGATCTGGGAGTTTTTGTTAATACCAACTTAAATTTCTCAGAAGATTGCTTTTCTGTAGTCAGGAAAGAATATGGCATACTGGCTTCCATTAAAAGAAACATCAGCAGCAGGTCAAGAGAGGTGCTGGTGCCTTTGTATGTGGCCTTGGTCCAGCCCCATTTGGAGTATTGCTGTAAGGTTTGGACACCTTATCTGAAAGCAGATGTGAGGAAACTGGAGACAGTCCAGCACCGGGCAACTAGCCTGGTAGCTAATATTAGTATGATGACATATGAGGAGAGGCTGCTGATCTGGGTATGTTCTCCCTCTAGTATAGAAGGCTTAGGGGAGATGTGCCTGGTATACAGGGCATTTGAAGATCAGGATCTATGGGAATGTCTAGGATTAAGTCTGAGACCAGACACTATACAGGTCAGGGGACATCACAAGATGTTGAGGGCATACCACTACAGGAAAAACAAAAGCAGGATGTGGCTTTCCCAGAGGGTAGTGTCTCGATGGAACTCCCTACTGGCATTAGTAATATCAAGTAAAACAATAAATTAGTTTAAAGGGGCCATGGATAGACACTTCTCATCACACTGCTACCTTATGGATATCTAGAAGAAGTTCAGGTCACTAAAGGCTAGTGCTACTTGACCTATCAGAAATCTTATCACTCTTACAAATCTTATAATTTCAGGCCAAAAGTACCACAATACCCCTTAAAAGGGCTTTTCCTAGTACAGTGTAAGATGAACTGGGACTCTGGACTATGTGTTCACTTGTTGATATTTTTTAATTAAATTTTGGGCCAAGATGCCCACTAGTAGTAGTAGAAGAAGAAGAAGAAGAGTCAGCATTTATATAGTGCTTTTTCATACATCCAAAGCGCTTTACAAGCAATGCTAGACTAGTAGTGGTGACTGAATGTGTGGTGGCGGCCATATCGCACATCATCACTCACACACAGCCTGGATAATTGCATGAACCAGTTTTATGGGAAGGGGAATGTTGGCCAGGACACCGGGAATGTTCCCTACTCTTTGCGAAGAGTGCCCTGGGTTCTTTTACTTCCACCTGGACACCCACCAGGACAACACCAGAATGGGCAGAAGGGACCTGGGTTTAACATCTCATCCGAAGGACGGCACACCCCAGCATTACAGCACCCCCCAATACTGCACTCAGATGCCAGCGATTTTTAGGTGAAAGTCCAGTCCCGGTGTGGGACGAGAACCCACGACCTTCTGGTCCAGAGGCAAATGTGCTACCAACTGAGCCACGCTGACACCTTAGTAGTACCACAGTAGCCCTTAAAAGGGCTTTGCTTTTCTAGTACAGTACGGTAAAGGATGGTCTGGGATTCTGGAGTGTGTTGCTGCCTGGCCTCTATATATATTTTGTTAATTTTTTTTTTTAATTTCAGGCCAAAAGTACCACATTGCCCCTTAAAAGGACTTTTTCTAGTACAGTGTAGGATGCACTGGGACTCTGGACTGTGTAGTCACCTGTAGATTTTTCATTTGTTTTTAATTTTGGGCCAATATGCCCACTAATACCACAATAGCCCTTATAAG
This sequence comes from Neoceratodus forsteri, assembly GCA_016271365.2. NCBI lineage: Eukaryota > Metazoa > Chordata > Ceratodontiformes > Ceratodontidae > Neoceratodus > Neoceratodus forsteri. Next base: position 1,293,054,365 of record CM028130.1, read on the forward strand.
GGCTTTTTCTAGTACAGTGTAAGATGGACTGGGACTCTGGAGTCTAGACTGTGTTGTAACCTGTAGGCTTTTTTAATTTAATTTTACATCAAGATGCCCACTAGTAGTAATACCACAGTAGCCCTTAAAAGGGCTTTCTAGTATAGTGTAGAACATACTGGGACTCTGGACTTTGAGGGCACTGCGGTCGCCTGTACCACATTACTTTAGGTAGATGTAGCCCTTAAAAAGGTAAAAGGGCTTTTTTTTAGTATAGGATGGCTGGGAGTGGGACTGTGTGGTGGCCACCTGTATTTTATTTTACATTTTTGGCTAAAATCAAATGCCCACTAGTAACACAGATCACAGATAGTAGCCTTTAAAAGGGCTTTTAGTACAGTATGGGGCAGTCTAGGGCTGTGGACTCTGTCAGTGTGGCACTGGCCACCTTTTATTTTTTTGGTTTTGTCTAAAACACCCACTAGTATTGCCTACCACTAGCCCTTATTATGTGCAGCCCAGCACTAGTACCTACCACCCTACCACTAGCTCTCTCTTCCTTAATGCACACACACACACACACACACACACACACACACACACACACACTAAACTAGTACCTGGTACCACTCACTAACACACTACAGTCACTAGCAGCCTAGAAGGCTGCCCTTAAGGACTTTCATTTTTATAATGAGAACTAAATATAGCCTGCTTCAACTTGTAGACTACTACTTGTAGTATAGCCTTCCCTAGGATGGTTGGGGAAGGGACTCAATCTGACTGTACTGTCTGTGCAGTCTCATCTGTGACTGTGGCCTGCTGGGCTGGCCCCAGCCTGGTGGCCACTTGAATGTATTTCTTTAAATTATTCGCAAAGACTAGTATTAATTAATACCCCTACACAAACACCAAAATGTATGTGTGACACACTAGACCTTAAAAGGGCTTTTTCTTATAGCATAGCAATGGTCTTTTTAGTCTTTAAATTAATTTAAGCAAGAAACAGTCAGTCACAGAAGAACAGCCATCCTTTCCAACTGAAAAATGCAATCCTCCAAGGTGGTGTATTCTGCTGATGTGGAACATTGTGTGGCAACCAACTATACATTCTTCTGATATGGACTAAAAGTTATGCAAAGTGAACTTTTCTAACTATCATTTTTACTCCCTAAACAGGTAATAGGTTATATGGTACACCTGTTCCCATCCCGGAACCAGATACTATTAAGTCTAGTCTTAACTATCTTGATGCTCTATCTCAATTTTTACTTATTTTTAATATCTGTACAGGCAACTTAAGTTTGTCTTTGCAATCTCTTCCCAGAAGGACAAATAAACACCTCATATACTGTATATCAGTAATTACTGATTGTTTTGATATTGGAAAAACCCATTGTAAAGTTTTATTCCAAATGTTTATAGTAATACAAGATTTACTAACATTTTCCCTTATAATTGCATTTTGTTGTTTAAGGAAAACCCTGAAACACCACTGTGACAAGTTAAAATTCCTCTATCAGGCTCACACCTTGGGCCTGTAGACGAATGGTGCCTAACCATCGTCTTTTTGTTGTGTTGCCACTTTTTGCAATTAGGGCAACAAAGAGGGGACTGTTTCACCGGAGTTATGCCCCCTATCATCTCACATACACCTCACACTGTATTCCTGGTCTATTATACTGTGATACTGCTATTTTGCACTAACATGTAGATTCAGGCATCTATCATATAAGCATGGGTGCCAGGAATGTGCTTTGCTGCTAATATTCACTAATGTTTATATCCTTTTATAGGATTAGATCATGCATGATTATTATACCTCACTATAATGCATTATGTTCATCTTTTACATATATTCCATATATAATCTACCTAATTACTGATATGATGACTCTGAGGGACCATCAGTGATTACTTTATACACTACGGGCCAGATATTCAAAAGGGTTGCACATGGCGCAACAGTGTCGCAACATGCGCAACCCAATGATGCGCCCCGGCATGATATTCCAACAGGGATTGTGCCTGGCATAAATCACGAGCGCACCAGAGCACATCAGTAATGTGGCGCGGTGCAGGTAGGGGGGCGCTCATGCATACTCCACACATCCCGACATTCAGCCCGGATGCTTGAGTTCATGCATGCACAATTCCTGCTTCTGCGCTGCGGCCACAGGTGTGAGCCAAAAAAAAGGGTCATCGATGCTGGCCACCACAGGTGAGCTGCCATATTGCAGAGTGCAACACGGCAGCTGCCACCTGTGGGTGGCCACCCAAGCTCCGGCTACAACTCCATGGTGGTGCCCCCCCAGCCTGATCATGGGCATCTGTGTAAATTAATAACGTCCTATCCCCCTGGTGGTCCAGTGGACTGCTGTCAGCCCGATTGCAGGCTTAAGTATAACAATAGCATGTCCTATATCCCTGGTGGTCCAGTGGACTGCTCACAGCCCGATCGTGGGCATTTGTATAATAAATATCAAGTCCAGTAGACCGCTCGCAGCCCGATCATGGGCTTAAGTATAATAAATATCAAGTCCAAGATCCCTGGTGGTCCAGTGGACCGCTCCCAGCCCAATTGTGTGCATTTGTATAATAAATGTCAAGTCCAATATCCCTGGTGGTCCAGAGGACCACTCGCAGCCCGATCGTGGGCTTAAGTATAAAAATAGCATGTCCTATCTCCCTGGCAGTCCAGAGGACCGCTGCCAGCCCGATCACCGGCTTAAGTATAATAAACATCAAGTCCAATATCCCTGGTGGTCCAGTGGACCGGTCGCAGCTCGACCGCAGGCATTTGTATAATAAATATCAAGTCCAATATCCCTGATGTTCCAGTGGACTGCTCGTAGCCTGATCACAGGCTTAAGTATAATAAATATCAAGTCCAATATCCCTGGTGGTCCAGTGGACCGCTCGCAGCCCGATCGCGGGCTTAAGTATAAAAAAATAAAGTCCCATATCCCTGGTGGTCCAGTGGACTGCTCGCAGCTCGACCGCAGGCATTTGTATAATAAATATCAAGTCCAATATCCCTGGTGTTCCAGTGGACTGCTCGTAGCCCGATCACAGGCTTAAGTATAATAAATATCAAGTCCAATATCCCTGGTGGTCCAGTGGACCGCTCGCAGCCCGATTGTGGGCATTTGTATTAAAATATTAAGCCCAATATCCCTGGTGGTCCAGCGGTACCCCCTCCCCACCAGCCAACTAAGCCCCACTGCCCCGCTCCCCCCGGTCAGCGGCGGGCAGCAGCAACCCAACCGCCTTGCTTTGCTGCTAATATTTGCTATTGTTTACATCCTTTTATAGAATTAGATCATGCATGATTATTACCCCACCTGCCTGCTGCCCTGCCACCTGCCGACTGACACTGTAGGTAGGGCTCTATGACCATTGGTCCATAGCATGAGCCAATGGGCATGCAGCCCTTACTGTACTACACAGTCCAGATATGTGAATGGATCCATTCACATATCTGGAATATGTAGTACGGTATGGGCTCAATGCCCATTGGCTCATGCTGTGGACCAATGGGCGTACAGCTCTACTTACGGTGTCAGTCGGTGGGTGCAAGGAGAAGGGCGACTCCTTTAGTTCCTACCCCTGAGCCTCCCATAATTGAATGGATGTGATTTATTTTAATTATTTTTTAATTTAACCTAGTAAGGTTCCAGATCAGCAGTTGCAATTGTACCACATTTAAAATACTAGCTTATGTTGTTACCAAGTTACCACTCTAACTGAGGTTAAAGTTACTCAGAACAATCAGTTCCTAGGAACACAAACATGGAAACCAACTTTGCTGAGTCTTTCAGGCCTTCAGCCCCACATTTAGGAGGATTATAAATACACATTACATTTAAGTTTTTACTGTTACCAATTTTGTATGGTACAAGACAGCCACTCTAAATCTTAATTTAAATCAGGATAGGAGCCCAGCTCACTAACCCGCAAATCAGCATGAACACAAATTATCACACTTTCTTTATAACCCTTCCCCTTTTTTAGTCACTCTTCTTTTATCAAAAATGACATAATTTGGCTATTTAGTTTCCTTGACTTAGACTACTTGAGCAAAGTCAAGTCTCAGTAAGTGTGTTACATCAGGCAAGTGATAACTCACCCAAGTTTCTAATTCAAGGAATTGTGGTACAATATGGTATACATTTAAATGCAGAATTGTTAAACTCTCAACGTTTTAGGGCAACATTTGTTTGAAAATCTCTTAAATACATTTCCAAATTTCAGTCTCATATTTAATTCAACATTACCTGAAAGCAATAACAAAATAACCCAGATACATTAACATTTTGTAAAATTTAAATAGGTACCCCAGTCTACAAAACGTTACATTTTATCCTAATAAAGATCCCCTACTTTTAGCAGTAGATGACAGTCCACTACCCCTGCTGAATTGAAAACCACTCTGTTTTGTATTATAAAAGTTATTTACATGAACACTGGATTCTTGTGCTGTGTAAGTTACTTTGAACTGTTGCATATTCAAGAAAAGTCATAAACACCTGCAATTGACATCATGGTTTGTTGCTGTGGAAATGACAATGATGTCACAAGCAATGCACTCTACTGTAATTTAGCTCAAGAATAATCTTGAACTGAGATGACCTGTAAGGAACTGAGTTCATGCTTTTATATCAGTACTCTTCAAATATATAGCACTGGCCTTTAACATTCAGAGCAAATGATAAGAATGCTCATAGCTAGGTTTTGCTGATGCCAATAGTAATGTATCTTGTGTTGTCAACTGAACAATAAGGCAGGGCATGGTGTGTGTGATGTTGGGATAGTGTCATGCCTTGGGTGCATTGTTAGTTCTGAAGTCTTTGCACCGAGTGCCTTTAAACACTTGAAAAGTGATGTTATCCCAGCATCACACACCATGGAGTGCCTTATTATGATTATAAAATGACCTAAAGCATTCATATGTACTGGGTCAATGTAGATGACAGTATACCACCCCTGTCTTATAGGATCAAATAAGATAGAGTGGCCTAGGTTGATAATTGGAGAGACAATTCATTATCCAGGATGTTGTATGTTGATGACAAGTTGTACGGTGCCCCCACCCAGGGAAAGAGTAAATGGGCTAGGTAGTAAATTAATACTGACCCCTGAGAAACAATAACAACCCATTCAGGTTCCCACTGGCACAGTCCTTCCAGCTCCCACACAAGGCAATAACAGATAAGACAAAATATAAATTTTAGTGCTTCTTCAATAATATGAACACAAGATTTCAAACAAATAACAGAGGGTTTCATTAGGGAATTAGGAATGAGGTAGTAGAGGAAGAAAAAGGTTAGAGCAAATAAAATAATAATGCAGATGTCACTTGCTTGACTGTCTTGTGAAGCAACTGTAGCCACAGCCTGAACAATAATGCATCCTACTCTCAACCAATCACAGTGCTTGACCCAGATGTGCTGTTGGGTCACTACCCCAATCCCCACTGGTACTAGTAAACCCTAGTGCAAGGGAGCTAGCAGGGGAAGACTGGGTACCCAGATGTTGGATTGCATAGGCCTGACAACATTGTATGGGGTCCCCTAGCATTGTTGCACTTAAATAAACAGCAAATTATGTATTGTCAACAACCCCCCCCCCCAATTTTAATCCCACCTGGATGGCCTAATCCAATATTCATACTAGCTGGGGGTCATAAATGCAAAACAAGGTGGTGTTGCATGACATGTGGGTCCTATTTGGTTATTCATAATCACTTTGGTGCTGGCCTCCATCTCCAGCTGCAGTCCTGACTGTCCCACTGCATTCCTTATTGTATGGTTATACCTTTAATGGCTTCCTCAGCTCTCCACTGCTGGGCACTACCTCTGGCACCTCATACTGGCTCAGCTGAGCTACTGTATCAATCTATTGGTCTCTCATGGTATCTTAATGATCCCAGGTCTCTGTAGCTCTCCTGCTGTGGTGATCAGCACAATGGCTTTAGGCCCCACAGGGTGTGAAACAGCTGTAGGCTGATGGCCCTCAGCTACAAATATCACTGTCTCTCTCTCCTTCTGTACTATGTTAGTTAGTTAGTTAGATTTTGTTGACCAGGAAAGGAGGATTAGACAATTCTGCTTATTTTCAGTCTCATCCCGAGGGACAGGGTGAAGATACAGATGCAAACTGGCATACAGAACCAGATTAAGCTGTTGGTGGTATTTAAGTGAATGGGGGAGAAATTTGGCCATGACACCGGGGGAATTCCCCTACTCTGTGGTAGGGGGCGCTGTTGGATGTCTGGATGAGGTGCAAGTTGGCAGTCCCGAGTTGGAGTCAGTTGTGGAAGGAGTAGGGGGGTTAGCTCCCTCCCTGTCTCTGTATCTTCAGGAGCTATTGCAATGGAGCCTCAGGGCATAGTTCGTTTAGGCATTGATGGTGTATCTTTTCCAAATCTCCTTAAAATGGCAATGGATGCCGCAGATGATTTATTTCTGGAATTAGAATCGAACAAAAGGCAACTGATGGACATTATTGCAGCACAGGAGTCTCTCTTATTGTCTAAAGGCTTTGCAGCAATGACTGATACTGCTTCTGCTTCTCAGGTTTCATTATTGGACCAGATGGATCTTGGCTCGGTACTCCCCCCTGGATAGACCTCTGAAGTGATCCTAGACCAACCGATTGATGAGGATCTTTCTGGTGAGCTCCCCCAGAGCCTGTCTGCTTCTTTGGCAGATGCGTTGCATATTTCTGGTGATAGTGTACCTACTTATGGTGGATTGCGGTCTCCCAGCTTGCGATTGTCCACACTTGCAGTGGAAGATGAAAAGAAATGAAAATGGGGGGAGAGTACATCTCCTGAAGGTTTGCACCTTTGTCCAACTAAAATTATGTCTGTGATTCATTCTGAGGATTCAACATCCCAGACGCCCACAAGGGGTTTGATTCCTCCAGATCCTAAGGCTGATTTAGTACATGGGGTGAATTGGTCTCCAGAGCGGGCCTTAGAAAGGGCCAACTGGCAACAGCTGCAAGACGGGTCTTGGGTCTCTGACCCGACTGTCCCGATCTCGGGCATTATACAGAACTCTGCTCTGTTGGTAGATCCTGCTCCTCCACTGCAAGGTGCTCCAAGTTCTGCTGGTGAGCCTGAGAAGGTTGGAGAGGGGCTTCCTGATGTACCTTGTTCTGCTATTGGTGGTATTCCTCCCCAATCTCCTATGGAGGTCTTCCTTACGACTGTTGATTCACTTGACTCTGGGGCAATTGAACCTAGTTCTGTTCCTAATGTGGTTACTTCTGGAGCCCCAACCTTTGCCAGTTTGTTTCAAAAACCGCTTGAACTGGCAAAAAGACAGAATGCAGTTCGTCTGCATTTTTGGGGCCCATCTGAGGAACTCCCTGATCATTTTTATATTGGGAAGGTATTACTGAAAAAATCTATGGGTTTCTTTCCAGCCCAGGTGTATGCTTTGATCCACACCCCTGGGGATTATTCTTTTGATATTAGCTTCAGATCCCAGGATTTCCTGGACACTTTTTGGATATGCTCTGCCCAGCTGAAAACTAACCCCCTCTGGTAGGATTTTCAAGCAATTCCTCTGACTAAACAGACATTCAAAGTTATCACTGTACTGTTTTGGAATAAGGGAGTTAATGTTACAGACATTATCTACTGGTTGGAGAAGAAATGCAAAATACAGGGTGACCAATAACCTATTATGGATGATGATGGTTTTTGAAATGGGGGATGGCATTTCAAGCTTCTATCCCAAATGGATGCTGGACTCACACATTTACCAAACTGTTTTTTCTTGGGTCGGGATAAGGGGTTTGTCTTTTTCCCGGGCCAGCCTCGCCATTGTTACAAATGTGACTTGGCTAGACACATTAGTGGTACTTGTGATGTGGTAAAGTGCTCTCAGTGTGGAGAGACAGGTCATTCAGCTATGCATTGTTATAGTACCCCCACCTGCTCCTTGTGTGAGGGGAACCATTCCTTTTTGGTTTGTCCATGGGCTGCTCATAATACTTCTCATTCTGATTTTGCAATTCAGGATTTTTATCTTAATACTGCCAGTAGACCGTTTTGGTGTCAGCCCCCCCCCCCGCCGCGTACGACTCCCCCGGGACCACCTGTAGTTTCTGCTCAGGTTTTGCCTGACTTGATGTCCTCTGTGGGTGTTTCTGAAACCACTGTTTTAGTTCCTTCTGGTTCTAACACTGCTGTAGTTGTTCAGGGGCTGGACCCGGTACCGGTTTTACCTCCTGGTGTGCCTGGTGTGATGCCTCCTTGTTTACCTCTTGGAGATGGCTTTTTACTTCCAAAAAATGGAGGGAGAGTTTACGTAATAGACAGTCAGTTAAGTCTCCCACCCCTGTGCTGGAGGATGTTGTTCCTTTAAGTAACACATTTTCAGCACTACCTACTGATGAGGCTGATCCAGGGTCAGAGTCTGACTCTGTCTCATTACCTTCCTCCTTGGTAACTGAAGGGACTTCAGAGGGTGAGATGGTACAGGATACTCCGGCTGATACAGTGAAGAAAAAATGCATGGGGACGAGGTCCTGGCTCAAGTATCACCCAGATGCGATGCCCCCTAACTGATTCCCTTTCCCTGGCTCAGTCACTGTATGATTTTTCTTTTGCTTCTCTCAATGTTAATAGCATAAAGTCTGAGTGGAAGTGGACCATGACATTTGATTACTCTTCTGCTCAATTGTTGGACATTATTTTTTTTCAGGACACAAGATTGCACACTCTGGCGGAGATGGAGGAAGCCAGTGTGGCATGGTTGTGGGGGAAGGTGTAGTGGTCTCCAGGGCAGGTTGTTTGTTCTGGAGTTGGTATTTCAGTTTCTAACCCAGCAGCTAAATTAATCAATCAGGTTGATGTGGACCCCAGGAGGGCCCTCTTGTTGGACCTTGATATTGGAGTTTTGTCCCTTCATTTGATTAATGTATATGCACCCTAAATGAAAGCTTCTAGGGTTTCTTTGCTCCAGAATCTCTGGCCCTATCTTTTTTCCACCAGGCATATTATATTTGTGGGTGATTTCAATTGTAGTCACCATCTCACAGATAAGGAGGTCCGCTCCACAAATTTTTTTTAGTGATGCCTCTTATTGGACTCTATGGTTAATCAGGCCTCCCTGGTTGATGCTTTTACTATTGGGGGGAAGAGTGCCACAGTGAACGTATTTCCGAGGGTCCTTAAGCATCAGGATAAATTATGTTTTTATTTTGGCTGCCTTGGCTGTTCAATGGCCCCTCACTACCCAGGTGATATCTTCAGACCATGCTTTGCTTAGTTTATAGGTCTCTAATTTTGTTCATATGGGCAGAGGACCAAGGTATTGGAGGATGAATATGACTCTGATACAGAATGCAGCCATTTTTCAAGCTTTCCAGGCAGTTCTGGTTGCCAGGAAATCAGTTTTTTTTCCTGTATAATTCCCTGTTAGACTGGTGGTTCCCCACTAAATCTGATGTACAGACTTTTTTTCCAAAAATGGGGTGGCTATCAGGAAAGTTGAAGTCAGACCAATATGCTTACTATAGGTCCTGTCTTCTTGAACTTTCTTCACTGCATAACGCCTCAGTGGGGGATTAATCTGAAGACATACGAATATTGACAGCCCATCTTGCCTCCCTACAATATAATAGATTGAAATCCCTAGAGGCTGAACAATGCTTCAACACTCAAGGTAAATCGGCTTTTGTGAGCTCATTTGAATTTTGCCAGAACAATCCTTACTGAAGAAAATCAGTAGTGTCTGGTTGCAGGATGGTTCTCTGGTCACTAACAAACAGGATGTTCTTGCTGCAATAGATGATTATGTGGCTGCCTCCTTTATGCCCACCTTCTTCTCAGAGCTTGGTCTCAGAAGTTTCATTATGGTTAACACCAAGTGCCCTCCCACTTTCAGATGTGGACGGATTGTCTCTTGTTGCCCCCTATTTCTCATGGTGAGCTTCTTGCTGTTATTGCACAGCTAAAGTCTGGTTCCTCCCCATTTATTGATGGCTTACCTTATAGAATATATAAATTGCTTACCCCAACTCTTTTACCGGAGTTGCTGGTAGTTTTCAGTTGTCTTCTTACTGCCCCCTTTATACCTTCCTATATGTCTACTGGTCTTATGGTTTTGTTACATAAATCTGGTGATATGGATCTCCTCTCCAATTGGGAGACCTATCACTCTGTTAAATGCTAATTATAAGATTTTTACTAAAAGTTTGAGCTTGAGATTGGCTCCAATTCTTACCCATATTATACATCTCTCACAGGCGTGTACTGTCCCAGAGAGATCCATAACGGATAATTTAATATTGATTCAGGAAGTTTTAGACCGTGGTCGGGAGGGTGAGGTTTGGGAATTTTTGATGTCTCTCTACCAGGAAAAAGCCTTTGATAGGGTTCCCCATGATTTCCTTTGGCTTTGTTTAGCTGCTTATGGGTTTCCGAGTGCTTTTATTCAGATTTTAAAAGCCTGTTATGCTCAAGTGGAGACTGTTCCTTTGGTGAATGACTGGATGGAGGTCAGGCATTTGGTAGCTTGGGGAGTTCTAAAAGGGTGCCCCCTTAGTCCAGCCTTGTATATTTTGTCCATTGATCCCCTTTTACATCGGCTTAATAATTCCCAGTTCTTTCTTGGGTTTTCCTTTTCCAGTATGACCTTTGAAGTACGTACATTAGCATATGCTAATGATTTGGTTTTATTTTTGGCTAATATTGACTCCTGTGTTATAGCTAGACAGGAATTGTCTTCTTATGCCCTGGTATCCCATTCCAGTATCAATTTTCAGAAAAGTAAATGTTTGTTAGTTGGGGATATTTCTCCTCCAGGTACTGAGATTTGGGTGTTCCTATAATCCGCTCCCCTTGTAAAATTTTGGGTTTATTTTTTGATCCTGGTGACTTGTCTATGTCTAACTGGGAGCACTGTTTCACTACTGCACAGGCCATGGTATCTGTTTCGAATAAATGGAGAATGGCAAAGAGAAAAATGCATTTATATGGTTAAGACTTTTTTATTATCTTTTTTTTTACATCTTAGTATGGTATATTCTCTTCTGGTTACATTAGAAACAAAAGTATATAGTTGTTTTTTTTCTTGTATTTGGGGAAGCTGTTTAAACCCTATTAAGAGGGGGATTTTATATCTCCCGGTGACTCGAGGGGGGGGTCTAAACAAGGTGCATCCTAATTTGTTTTTCTTTTCTATGTTTGTTTCACATAGCCTTGGCCCTGTACTTTTGCATGCATCTAAGGTGTGGGTGCCCTGGGTTTTGGATCGTTTTGGTCCTTTTTTACAGGATTCGCAGGTTGATGGGGTTATTCCACAGCAAAAAAGGATACTGGATTTGCCCTCTTCTTATAGGCCTTGTTTTAGTAAATTAAAATTGTGGGCACTTACCAAACATCAGGTTTGGACTGTCCCAAGGAGGATGCTGTATGCCCTGCTTTTGGACCAGTTTTTTTCTTGATAAACCTCATTATGTGTCATGCTTACCCCTTGAGATCCAACAAATCTCTACTATGTTACTATACCCACATACTCCAGTTCACATGTGGGATGTGAACTTGTTGTCCCTTCATTATAAACTCAATGTGAAAGGCAATCTTAAACACAAGCTTGTGGAAGAGAGGTTTTGCCCACGTTCAGACTGTATTGCCCAGATTGAGACTATTTTCCATTTATTTTTCGATTGCCCTTATATACAGAGGTTTTGGTGACTACTTCATATGTGTTGGCCTAGTTTTCCCTTTTTCCCCATGACCCCTGATATTTTGTTATTGGGTACTCTCTCTTACCAGTGGACTAAGCATGATAAGACAATGTTAAGGTTGTTTTTGACCTTTTTTAAATATTATATTTGGTCACACTTTGTCGTTTGTCTCTGCAGCAACAACTTACATCAGAAGTCCAGTTATTTGAGTTGATCTCTTCAAATATATCTAAATTAAAAGCCCAAGAATGTTGTACTATATCAGTCCAGGTCTTCCAGAGATGGTGTCAATTAATATCATGGCTGTGAAACCTATGGCCTATTCTGTTTGCTGAGGGTTTCTATTAATAAGTGGGGAGGGGGGTCCTTTTTTTGTTTTGTTCCCAGCCTTTTGTATCCAGGTTACTGCTGTTTCAGCTTATGGTTTCTGTTTCATATGTCTGCTGTGCGACATATCATTGTAATTATGTGTATTTTCTGTTTCTGGGGTCCAGGTATGCAGTACTAGCTTTTGTGTTTGTTTTTTTTTCCTTTTCTGATTTAGTCTGATGGATTATTGGTTTGTTTATATGGTTTTTAGGATTATGTATATGTACTTTCTCTATTCTTTTGGTAGGGAGGGGGAGGGGGTAAGTTTTTCATTTCAGTTGGGGGTTTATGGTATGTTGTACTGACAGTGCATGTTTTTTCTTTACCATTTATTATGATCTTGTATGAAGCAATACAATTTTGTTTGTATGTTCTTTTGAGTTTTGTATAAAAAGTTCCCCCACTCTTTTAGTGTGGGGGGGGTACAGTGTTATGATTTAATTTGGGTCCTAAATATCTATTTGAAAGTAAACTAGAAAAGGTATGACTGTAATACTTGTTTGATTTCTATTATGATTTGTATATTTTTGTATGAGTTAACACTGTTTTGTATTTATTTGATTTTAAAGTTATAATAACAAATTACCCTACTGTCCTGTGGGGGACCCCTTTGACCATCAGCATCCTGCCAAGATGACTGAAGCACCAGCATCTGTACACATAGAGGTGCTGGAAGCAGGGGAGTTGGCCTCCTCCCTGCATTGGTCTTGCCAGAGGTTACATCTGCTACAGCTACTTTGTTTTTGGATGCTGATCTTACCTTGACCATGGATGGTGTTTCTCCCCCATTCTGTTGGAAGAGATACCAGAGACCACAGAGGATGTTGAGTGTCAAGTTGAACTATGCCTGCTGTGGGATAGCACCTCAAGGAGGATTCGACTGCTTGTGGAAGAGGACAGTCTTTGTGGCCTGAAAGAAGCAGCTTACTGCTGCTCCTGTTTGCTTTTCTCATCCAGGCTGTGTGTTACCTGGAGCTGCGGCTCCGTCTGATCCTGTGACTCTGTCTGCTTTACCTGGATTTTCTGCCTCTGGTTCTGTTTGGGACAATGGTCTGCTGCCCGCACTTACACTCTGCATTGACTCTATTTTTGCTGCCTCCCTGATGCTCCTGCAGTCCACTACCTTGCTGCCACATACTGCCTCTCCCCCTGATCTCTCTCCAATGCTCCCAGATGCTGTGGCTTCTGTTTTCTTGGAGCCTGGTTCCAAGCCGGGGAGGTCTTCTTCTGTTCCTTGTTTGGATTCTGTGGATGCTGTTTTTATGGCTGTCGACAAGACTCTGCCTCCACTACTGTACCCTTGCCTGCCTCGTTCTCCAGCTCCCTTCCAGATGATCCCCCATGATCGAATAACTTGCAGCTTCCTGTAACTTGCCTGCTGCATCGGGGAGTCCATCCCGGTCTCAGAAGCTGGATCCCCCATACCATATTCCTGTTAAAGATCTGCCTGCCCCCTGAGAGCTGTGGACTGCTTCCTCTCCTAAGACTCTGCAGAAATGGTCTGTGAAGGCCTCTCTATTGGTGGCAGAGTGGATGAAAGTGGTGGCTGGTGTCTTGTAGATCCCTGTTCTGTCTGCTTCCTTTTCTGCTTCCACCATTTCTGGTACTGAGCGGCCTGTTACTTTGCCTTTGAGGCAGGTTGAACAGACTTTGACTGCTCGGGTAAATACTCCTGAAGGAACTGTTTCTTCTCCTACTCCTGGCTGCTGTTCTCCAGGGATGCCTTCCTGCTGGCTATTGCCTGCTGCTGATCCTGCACCCACAGCCCCTGCTTCTTCCACTCTCACTCCTGACTCGGTCCCCTCTTCCGCTGCCACTTCCTTCAGACTGTCTGATTTATTTACCACTGCTAGGGACTCTGTACAAAGATGAAATGTTGTTAGAATTTGTTATAGAGGGGGCTTGTATTACGCCCTGACAGGGATTGTATTATTCAGAAATTGTTTAAGGAATCTCTTGGGTATGTGGCTTCAGACCTACAGTATATGCTGTCATCCATATAATGGGAGAAGACACATTTAATGTTAGTTTTTCTACTTCTGGTTTCTTGGACTGCTTTTGGTTTAAATATGACTAGATGAAGGAATCCTCTTTGTGGCTTCCCTTTCTCATCATTCCTTTAACCAACCTTACTGTTAATACTGTGGCATTTCTTTTTTGCAATGAATGTGTCAACATTTCGGATGTTCTTCACTTGGTAAAGAAATGTTGTAAGGTTTTGGATACCGCCACACACATTATCGACTCCAAGCAGGTTTGGATGGGAGGTTGGAAGTTTAAGGTTCATTTACAACAAACACCTGCTGACATATGCCATCTCCCTGGCAGTTTCTATATTGGTCAGGACAAGGGCATCTGCTTTTACCCAGGCCAGCCATAAACCTGCCACAAATGCAGTTCCTGCACCCATCTTCATTCTGTTTGTGATATGGCCTGATATTCTGGCTGTTTGGAGTTTGGTCATACTTCTCAAAATTGTCCCCAACCTTTCTGATACAGCCTTTGCAAGGAGAATGGCCACTCCTTTAGTTCCTACCCCTTGGCCTCCCATAATTGAATGGATTGCCTTAATCAGGATGCCATTATTGCTAAAAGACAGGCTCAGGTGGATGAAGGTGCTCCTGCTGAAGTTTCCATTAACTCCCTTCCTGTGACTGCTGCGGAATGCCCCTCTTCTCAGCTACAGTCTGAGCCTGTGTTTCCTTTTTCTTTGGCTTCAGTCAAGATTGCTCCTGCTCCCCAACTGCCTCTCATTGCCACCCCTACCCTTCCCACTGCTCTAACTGCTGTCATGCCCCCTCCTCAGCCCCCTTCTGCAGATGTGGAGTCCACCCCAGTCCCTACAAAGAAATGGGGCCACCAACACAGGGGAAAGGGAAACTCCTTGGCTTCCCTTGCCCTGCCTCTATGCAATGGGTTTTCAGTCTTGGCCTCTCCTTTTCAATGGGGTGATACTGAGGATGAGGGAGGCAGTCCTGATGTCTCTCTGTCTTCCTCTCATTGAGACTATCCTTCTGATGTGGAGGACGGGCAGAGTTTGCAAATTGCTAAAAGGGTGTGGGGTCACACCAACTCTCAATCTCAGCTGGGAGAGGGTCTCCCCACTTACTTGGTTTACTTGGTTAATAAGAACAAAAGAAGGCTACTGCCCATCAAGATTGTCCCCCATCACTATGGTGGGAAAAGTTATACCCAGGAGTAATAAGACTTCATCCAGATATCCAGATCTTTTTTAAATGAAAGGTTCGAACTACTTTCAACCAAATATTGAGGAAGCTTGTTCCAAATTCTGGGAGTTCTCACCATAAAGTAATTAAGCCTTTTGTTCCTTATAGATTTATCCACATCAATTTGTTTATTATGGAGACAAGAGGATATCCTTCTACATGAATATTTTAATCCACATTGTTGCATTAGGTCTGGGAATTGTGGAGTTTATGTAAAAGAAGTAGATCACCTCTTGTACATCTAAATTCTAGTGAATGTAACCCAGTTTTTTTGCAATCTATTCCTATAGTCCATCTTAGACAGATATGGAACCATTTTAGTCACTCTCAGCTGAATTTTTTTTCCAGTATATTAATATCTTGCCTTAAGTATGGACTCCAAAACTGAGAACCATAATCAGAATATGGCCTTACATAAGATCTATACAAGGGAATAATACATTCCTGCGTCCTAGTCACAAATGATCTTTGTATTCTGGTAAGTATCGCATTAGATATGTTAGCTATCCTTGCACAGTGATCAGTTGAAGATAGTTTGTTATTAACTAGTATTCCCAGGTCACGCGCTACTATTGATACCTTAAGGGGAGAATTATTTAGGTAATACGTCAGTTTAGGATTGTTCCTTCCAGAATGCAATACATGACATTTTTCAGGATTGAGTAACATCTTATTTGCAACTGCCCATTTTTCAATAACTTTTAAGTTATTTGTAATGGATTCCCTATCTAAAATTGTAGATACAGGCCCTCCCAATTTGGTATCATCAGCAAATTTGGAGAGGAGATTGTCAGAGTTAACCTGTAAATCGCTTATAAAGATATTGAATACAGTAGGTCCAAGAACTGAACCCTGAGGAACCGCACTAGTCACACTGTGAACTTCTGAAAGAACACCATTTATTCTGACGCACTGTTCTCTGTTGAATAACCATCCAGAAACCCACTTAATTATATATTGTGAAAATCCAAGTTCAAACATTTTATCAAGCAGCACATAGTGAGGAACCATGTCAAAAGCTTTACTGCAGTCAAGGAGTACCACATCCATAGGGATTCCGTTATCAAGTCCCATACTAATATAGTTATAAAAAGCTACCAAATTTGTGGTACAAGAATACCCTTGTCTAAATCCATGCTGAGTCCAATCATTTAAGTTTTTATTAGTTGTTTCATTTTCTAATAATGTTTTGACTATTTTCTCCATTAATTTACTGATGACTGAGGTTAAACTTATTGGTTGATAATTCTCAGGCTGTGAATGATTACCCTTCTTAAACATTGGTATAACTTAACTCTTATTTTTTCCTTTTCATGGCACTTTCTCTCTTAACTTTGAACACCAAAAGCATGAAGTTGTATAGGAACAGACTGTTGATGTTTGCTGTCCTCCAGTCTGTTCCTGAAGACCTCATCCTCCTTTAGGACACACGCCTCAAAACTTCTTATGAAATGGCTGCAGTTCAAAAAGCATGGTGTCATGGACCTTTTTTTTTGGTCACAAGGAGTGGATACATGAGACGGGTTGGGAATACTTATCAGGGGTTATGATTTTAAACTGACTAGGCTGCTTGACCTCTCCCCTGGGAGGGCATTGTCATTGGATCTGGTTTTGGGCCCATTCTCCCTGAGGGTGATTAACATTTATGCCCCTCAATTGAAAGCTGCCTCGATTCAGCCCTTTCAAACAGTGCAACCATTTCTCTATAGCACATGGTTGGTGCTTAGGGTTAACACCTGTCAGGTTTTTTACCTAATAATTCAATTTTCAGGGTCCCTAGCCAGTAATCTGATTTTGCTCAGTGATAGATTTTTGAGCCATTTTGAGTGCTCACATACTTTTGAAACAGATTTTGTTGTATCAATCATTGTTTCTGCTGCATTTCCGGGTTAAACAAGTCCTGTTGTTAATATAGCCCTTTCTTTGTAAAAGTAGTCAAACTGGGAGGTGTAAGGTATGGTCGTTAAGACTATTACGAGATAATTTTTTCCACTCTGCTTCTTAAAACAACACAGCTGCAAAGCTGAGTAAAAAGTCTGACTCTAAACTTTTGTAACAGTAAAAGATTTAGTTATCTTCCAGTTCCATTTGCTGGTAAACTTTCTAAAACAATTTAAGCATTTTTAAATGGTTTAAATTATTATTTTTTTATTATATAAAATAGTGTTTTTTTCTTTTAGAAAAATAAGTATGGTCATTTCTTTTGGCTTCAAAATAGTATTGTAGACTTGAAAAGGAGTTGGGTCCAGAAAACATACAGTATATATAAAACACACATTATAGGACACAATTTATTATATATCATTGTATACTATTAACATTATTTCCTTTGAACCCTCCTCCCCCGGTTCATATCTGTAAATGAGATTTCCTTTATCTCTGTATGCTTACCAGGTAAAACATTTTCTATAACCAACAAATTAACTAACTGACCAAATTAATAACTAGAAAGAACCTAGAAAAACAATTTAACAGGTACAGTATGTTAACATTTTTGTTGAACTGCTGCTATACAGTAAGTGTTATCATCAGTCATGAAAAACAGTGGGGCTAGGGGTAAAGTTTAGGGTGTGGTTTAGTGTCCGGCTTTTGCCTCTTCCATAGGTGGCAACCCTATTGGTGCTTTTGGGAGGTGACTTCAATGGCATCCTTGGATTGGCAGATAAGGGTGGGAAAACTTCAAAGGTGTGTTGTTACTCTAACTTTTTGAGAACTATGATTACCACAGCATGTTTATGAGATAGTCAAACAGTCCTGCATGGGTTCCCTTCTCATACATTCTTGAAGGTCTTGTATTGATTTTTTCTTTCTTTCTCAGGAATTGAGGGTCTCCTACTCCTCTGTTCTTACTGTGGAATCTTACGATCACCTTGCTGTCTCCTGTGCCTGCACAATTGAAACTCCCCTCTCTCATTCTGTTAGGTCTTGGCACCTCAACAACCATTTATTGTCCCCTCCTTTCCTTCGAGCTCAATGGAAGGAGGAAGTTTTTGTTAGATGGTCTGTAGTTGGTGCATACCAGGATAGTGCAGTGTGGTGGGAGGATTCTAAATTGGCCTTCTGATCCATTTTTTTTTATAATAAAGCTCATTCTTAACATGCATTTTGGTTTTGCAAGTACTTGAACTTTCGGTATCGATTGCAAAAAGTCATCTCCCTGATGTTTATGTCGGGCAGCGATTTCACTTCTGATATCAATTCTGTGAAATCTCAGATGTTGTCCTATCAATATGACAGGGCTAAATCCTTAGAGAGGGAATCAAAATTAAGTACCCAGAGATCCAAGCAATCCCTGGATTACTTTAGGGCCAGAACAGCTTATCTCCAGAGCAGACATATGTTGGCCTTGTATCCTTCCCCGTCTGCATCCCCCTCTGATGATCCTGCTACAATAATGTCTATAGTGCAGGATTATGTTCACCAGAAGTTTGGTTCTTTGGATCCCACTGGAGCTTCTACCCATTCAAGCTCTGTTTTGGACATCCCCCCCCCCCCGTTCATGTATGGGACTCCGTGATGCAAACTGTGTCACTGTCTGAAGTTGTAGACACTATCAGGAGTTTGCCCTCCAATATTGCTCCAGGGCAGGATGATCTCACTCCTGAGTTTTATCAAACCTTTATCAATTTCCTGGCCCCAATACTTCAAATTCTGTTCACACAAATCTTGGTGATGGGTTCCTTACCCCCCTCCCTGAACGATGGTCTTCTCATTTCTTTGTACAAAAATGGAGCTAGGATACTATTGGCCAGTTGGAAACTGCTATGTTTACTCAACACAGACTACAAAATCCTCACCAAACTGCTTCCTGGGCAGTTGGTGACAGTGGCAGACTTCTTGATATCCCAGACTCAATGTTGCACTATCCTGTCCTGTCATATTACTGAGAATTTGGTAGTGCTTAGGAAATTATTTGAACGCAGTAAGCAAGTTCGTTGTAGAGGGTTACCTCCTCTTTCTTGATCAGGAGTAGGCATTCAACTGGGTTCATCTCCACTACTTGTTTAATGTTTTGCTCAGGTATGGCCTACCCCCCTTATTCATGTCTTGGATCTAGTTGTTTTAGTCCAACACATATTTAACCCTTTATGTTAACTCCCAGGTAGGCCACCCTGTTTGCCACATAAGGTATGACAGGGTTGCCTGTTGAGCCCCCTCCTTTCTGTTTTCTCCATAGAGCCCTTGCTCTGGCTTCTTCAGGTCAACACCCTTGTCAGAGGCATTCAGATCACTCCAGACACTTTGTAATTGCGGGTGCTGGCATACACTGATGACCTTTGTGTCTTTTTAGAGGATTTGATTTTAGGAGTTGAGATTGCATCCCTGTTACACACCTTCTCCATGTGGTCAGGCTCCAGAATCAATTATGGCAAGAGTGTAGCACTACAAATACAGTGGTAGTCATAGAAAAGTTCTGCAGTACTGAGGTATACCTAGGTATACTGAGGCAGAATGAGGCAGGATCACATTACAGTCAATGCAAATTACCTCAGTGGTACCTCAAGGTACCTCGAGGTGGGAAACATTTCGATAACTACCACTTTAGGTGACTCACTCTATTCATGTATGACATCCTATTCTGGCATCCCTGTCCACTGTGATCCTGTGAAAATTCTTGGTATCTATTTCTTTTTTTTTATTATTATTTCTTTATCTTCTTCCTCCAGCTGCCCCCATCTGACCAACCCCCCCCAGCTCCCTGGGACTTACCTTGCACTTTGTGTCCTCTGCCGCAGGACTGTGGTGTGTGCCCAGCTGCTGGTGTGGAGCCTACGGGGGGGGTGGTCTTCATCCTGCCTCTGGGGGTTCAGTTTTTCTGCCTGATGTTTGCCCCTTAATCCCTGGGACCTCAGCCAACATGGCAGTGCATGCATGTGGAGGCACACATGCACACCCAGCATGCCCTGATCCACTCATCCAATCTAATGGCAACCCATCCAGTGCTCCGACACTACCAGTGAGCCACCACTCAGTGGCAGTCAAGAGCTGGAGAGGTCTATCTCCTGAATCTAGGAGAGGCGAGCTGCCTGGCAGCCACTCTATCCACTCCCAACCCTCCCTTCCCAGCTGACCACTGGCAACCTGTGCTCATTCCTGAACATGGGTCACCAGCATGGTGAGAGGTAAGGCGCCCATCAACTCAGCCCTCTACACCACTGAACGGGCTCTCTGGTATCAATTTCTATCATCCTGATGCCTTGCTCTACAATTTGGAACATTGTTTGCAGAAGGCTGAAGATGTCCTCGCTCTCTGGAAACACCACAATTTGTCCAAACCCAAATGGGTGTTCCTAATCAAGACTTTGTTGTTGCCCTGCTTCACGTACATTAGATATGTTTTCCCAACCCCTCTTTCCTAAGAAATCAGATTATTGAGCCTTTTTTTCAGGGATTGTGAGGTTCTCAATTGAATCCCATAAAATGGGATATTACTTATTTGCCTAGAAAAAAGGGTGGTCACCACCTGGTCCACCCTATAGCATTTTATTTCAGCATATTTATTTCATGTAACTTGGTACTGGTACTCCATGGGTCTCTTATTCTGTGGGTCCCCCTGGTTGAGGTCTGGCTGGTGCCTTTTCTGACTATATGGAATATGCATGACGCTAGACCACCCAGTAGAACCTATGCCCATGTTGTGCCTTCATATGTGACTTATGCTATTAATGTTACATTCCTGGCATGTGTCTTTTGATGATTGTGTTTTTTTGGTGGAAAGGTTTATACCTATGTATCCTTCAGAATAACTATATGCTCCAATTGGAATTGCCATTTTGCCCTCCTCTTGATCTTCCACTGGCACTCTCCTAGCTCTCTAATAAGTCCATCCTGACTCATGTGGGATGTTCTGTGGCTGAGCATTCACAGAAAACTGGCAGTTCGAGACTCATTAATGTACAAGTCCATATTAGAATGGATGTGCCCCAGAAATACCTGTCAGGGAATTCTGGAGACACAAACTCATTTTCTTGTTGACTGCCCTCCAAGTCATGCTTTTTGGCAGCAATTGGGCAACATGTGGCACTGCCCTGTTTTCATTACTGTCTCCTATTCAACTGTTGTGCTTGGTATATATTTCCCTGCTTGGTTATGTTTTTCACCCAGAACATTACAGGTTTGTTTTGCCATGTGTAAATATTATTTATGGCAGGCACATTGTGCATTTACTCTGCAGCAAAGGATGATTACACCCCTGGCAGTTGCATGAATGATCCATGTTGATCTTCATCGCCGATGTAAGAGAGACCAGTTATACTTCCCTGCACCTGTATTTCAGATTCTGTGCTCTGGTTTTCATTTTTTTCTTGCTTAGAGTTTGTAGCAATTTCAATTTGGGAATATTTTGATCTGTTTATCTGATATGTATATGGTTTGATATTTTTCTGTTAATAAAATTTCCCTACTCTTTTCAAGATGTGCCATGGGATCGTTAATGTCCACCTGAACAACCACCAGAATAAGCTGATGGGACTTTGGTTTAAAATCTCATCTGAATGATGGCACCTCAGAAGTGCATCACCCCCCTCATGATGCACTACAGTGCCAGTATTGAGATTTATCCCAAGTTCCCAGTGTGGGGCTATGAACAGCAATCTCCTTCATAGTGGCTGTGCAATTATTGTTTGCACTTACAAATGGTGGACTTGCTCTCCACTCCAGCTCCGGGAACACTGAACATATGCTGGAAAATCCCCAGTGAACACAGCAGCAGACAGCCTCCTATTTGGATAATTCCTTCTGTCCATCTCTTGTGATGGTTTGTCTGCCTGTCACTCCATACCTCACTGGTCACCCAACTACCAGGTGAATTCATGAGTCCTCCAGTGTCCCTAGAAACCCCTTTGGCTTCCCGGTGGGCTACTGGAGCCTGATTGACTGTTCCGCTGAGTCCTGACACCGCTTGTCATGTTGATAGGGGTCAGAGGAGAAAAAGCTGGCTGACATTTTTGTAGCTCAGGGGTTTTTAGCCCCAATGTCTTATTTTCAAAAGGACTCCTGCCCTTAAAATATTTATCTGGGCCCCCACCTTGTCTGTGCATGCATGTCTGGATGGTTTTTTTGGGTGATCAAGGAGAGACCCCTATCTTTGGGGGCATAATGCACTCCCCGCTGTCAACAACCAAAAAGCCATCTGTTTTGTGCAGTGGAAGCTGTGAAACTGCAGGGCACAAATGGTGCAGAAGATGGTGGCACTCATGTTTCTGTTTCTGGTCCTATCAGTAGACCTGGAGATTGGGGAGTAGAATGCTGGCAGCAGTGACTGTGACTGGACTTTGAAGCCCAAAGGTAAGCCCCCAAACATAAAAATATGAAAAAATGCATTTTGGCTCGCCTGTCGGTACAAGAGTAGCAATGGTCTGGATTTCTTAACAAAGTCCCCTTCACTCCAGAGGCAATGTTCAGAACATGAGCTTCTACGGGCTATGCAGGTGTCCAGCAACAGAGGAATTGAAAGCACTGCTTGAATCGTGGGATGCACGAAAGCTTACCTTTTTATACATGTTCCATTAAAGGGCAGGTGTTCATTTTAAATAAATAGTCAACTTGCTATTTTATTTATTATGTTTTGATATGTTAGTAATTACTGTATGGCTATTTTAAATCACACCCATTAAATTTAGTGAAACTTGGAGATGGTCCCTAATTTGCTCAGGGGATTTTTCACACCTTTACTATTCGTGATTGACAGCCAATTGTCAGCTGAGTGTCTGCTGATATTAAAACTGAGGAATTTAAACTGAGGCATGCTCACCACATTGGCTTATTTCCAAAATTACAGGCAGAGACTGGAGGTGGGCAAGCAAGATCAGGCTAGAGCTAGGCTCTCAGTGCCTGGCTTCACTTGACTCAACCTCTATAAGCAATTGAGAGCCAAGGTGAAGCCAAGCCATTTATGGCCTAAGTAAGGATTTTTAGAAACATAGAAACATAGAAGTTAATGGCAGATAAGGACCGCAAGGCCCATCAAGTCTGCCCATTTCTTTTTCTACCTTATGAATGTGCCATTGGCCTTTGCTCTGTCAATGGTCTATCTATTCATACTCATCTGTATTGCTCCCTTATGCCTATCCCATGCATGTTTGAAGCCCTGCACTGTATTCATATCCACCACTTCCTGAGGTAGGCTGTTCCATACATCCACCACCCTTTCTGTGAAAAAGAATTTCCTCACATTACCCCTTAATCGGCCTCCCTCTAATCTCATGCTGTGTCCTCTTGTCCTGCTATTTTTCTTGTATTGAAACATGTTAGACTCTCACATTGTTAATGCCCTTAAGGTATTTGAATGTTTCAACCATATCACCTCTCTTCCTCCTTTGCTCTAGGGTATACATACTGAGCTCAGTTATTCTGTCCTCATATGTTTTCTGATGCAGTCCCTGCACCATTTTGGTTGCCTTCTCTGGACTGCCTCAATTTGGTTAATGTCCTTGTGAAGGTGTGGCCTCCAGTACTGTATGCAGTACTCCAGATGGGGCCTAACCAGTATCTTGTAAAGAAGGATTATTATCTCCCTCTTCTGACTTATGATACCCCTGCTAATACACCCGAACATCCCTCTAGCCTTACCTACTGCTTTAGTGGTCTGCTTGGATGGATTCGGGTCATCAGGGTTGATGACGCCCATGTCACTTTCTTCCCTTGTGACTGCCAGCAACTCCTCTCCCAGCCTATAGGTGGCTTCAGGGTTTCTCTTCCCTATGTGCATAATCTTGCACTTCTTTGCATTAAATCCCAGTTGCCACTGTTCCGACCATTTTGCTAGTTTATCCAGATCTCTTCTCGTTCTGCCCACCCCATCTGGATCATCTACTCTGTTGCAGATCTTGGTGTCATCTGCAAACAGGCAAACCTTACCCTCCAGTCAATCTGCAATGTCACTGATGAATATATTGAAGAGGACTGGCCCCAGAACTGATCCCTGAGGTACTCCTCTTGTGACTTGCATCTCTTCTGTCTGTATACCATTTACCACCACTCTATTTTCTGCCAATCTACCAGTTTGCCACCCAGTTGACCAACATCTGACCCACCCCAAGCCTACCCAGCTTATTAATCAATCTTCTATGTGGAACAGTATTGAAAACTTTGCTGAAGTCAAGGTAGACAACATCAACTGCTCCCCCTTGGTCTACTACTCTGATTACCCAGTCAAAGAAATCTATGAGATTAGTTTGACAGGACCTTCCTTTTGTAAACTTATGCTGTCTTGGATCCTGTGCTCCTATGGATTCCTGGTGTTGCACTATCCTTTCCTTAAGGAGTGTCTCCATAATCTTGCCCACTACTGAGGTAAGACTGACTGGTCTGTAGTTCCTTGCCTCCTCCCTGCGACCACTCTTGAGGAAAGGGATCACATGAGCCCATCTCCAGTCTTCTGGGACCTGTCCGGTGCTTAGAGACTCACTAAACAGTTCTGATAATGGCTCTGTTAGTTCCACCCTTAACTCCTTTAGTACCCTGGGATGTATGCCATCAGGTCCCATTGTCTTGTCCACCCTGATCTTATCGAGCTCTTGTAGGACCCTTTCTTTTGTGAAGGGTCTAGTGCACACCTTCCTCCCTCCTGTGTCCATGGTGCTGAGCTGTGGGCCCTGCCCTACCTTCACTTCAGTAAATACTGAGCAGAAGTATCTATTTAGGATAGATGCTTTTACATGGTCCTTCTCCTCACACGCCCCCTTATCCCCTTTCATCTTAGCAATACCCCCTCTGGACTTTCTCCTCTCACTAATGTATCTATAGAAAGTCTTGTCACCTTCTTTTACTGATCGTGCTAGTGTTTCCTTGGTTTGGACCTTTACCTGCCTTACTGCCTTCCCTGCTTCCCTTAGGGAAGTTTGGTATGCCTCCCTATCTTCATCCTGCTGCGTTCCCTTATATTTTCTGAAGGCCAGCCTTTTGGCTCTGACCTTTTCTGCAACTGTGTTTGACAACCAAAGTGGTTTCCTTCTTCTTTTGCACTTCCTTTTTTCACTAACACAATGGGATGTTGCTTCAAGTATTGCATCTTTAATGCTTGCCCACTTTGCCTGTACCCCCTCACCTGTATTTCTTTTTGCCAGGGCTAGCTTAACTCTGTTGGCCATCTTATCAAAGTCCGCTCCTCTGAAGTCCCATATTTTTGCCTTGGAATGGGATGATTTTGTTCTCCTGGTCAAATTGAATCATACCATGTGATGGTCACTGGCACCCAGGTGACCTTCTACCTGGAGATCTGTGATCCTTTCCCTATTAGTCAGTAATAGATCTAGGATAGCCCTGCCTCTTGTGGGTTGTTGTTCCAGTTGTTTGAGGCCCTCTCCCTGCAGGGAATACACCATGTGTCTAGTTCTGACAGATGTCCCTGCTGGTATTGGCCAATCTGTATTTGGCATGTTGAAGTCTCCCATTATCAGAACCTCACCTTTAGCTGTCATGTTTTGTATATCTTCTAACAGTAATGTGTCTATGTCCTCCCCTTGATCTGGAGGCCTGTACACAACCCCAGTTCGCATGGCTGTCCCATTTCCTGTTTCCAGGGTGACCCACAATTCTTCTGGCTCCTTATGTGTATTCTGAATTTCTGTAGCTTTGATATTTTCATTTACATGAAGGGCCACTCCACCCCCCTCCCTTTTTGCACCTCGGTCTCTTCTGAACAGTACATAGTCAGGTACTGAAGTCTCCCAAGTGTGATTACCGGTAAACCATGTCTCGCTAATGGCTACTATGTCCAGTTTAGCCTCTATCATTATTGCTTGCAGGTCTGGAATCTTGTTTCCCAGACTGCGAGCATTTGTGTACATGATGTTCCATTGGTCAGATTTTGGTGTATTAGTTGTTGAGCGAGGTCTGGCATTTCCCCTGTACGTCGTATGGGGAGCCAGACCTTTTTCTTTACCTGGTGTTGCAAATGAACTACAAACATGCTGAACTCCTGTTTGACCACTAGCTGAGGGGGGGAGGGGTGTTCTCCCCACTCAACGTATGAGGTGCTGCACCCCCGCTCCATTTGCTAGTTTAAATATTCTGCAAAGATGTCAAACTTCTGCCCCAATGCACTGACTCCCTCCTTAGTCAGATACATTCCATCAAATTTAAAGAACTTTCACTCCCAAAACTGCTGCCAGTTCCCTACAAATTTGTGTCCTATTTCCTGGTACCAGCCCTTGTGCCACATGTTTAGCTCCTCTATCTCCCCTTCTCTGACCTTCCATTCATCTGTCCTCCTCTCCCAGAATGGCAGGAACTCAGAGAAGGAGATGCTGGATGAAATGAATGATAGCTTGCCACCCAGTCTGGTCAGGTGTTCCTTGGTCTCCACAACTGATCTGCTGGCAAGATCATTGGTCCCTATGTGTACCAGGACATCAATGTTTTCTCCAGCTTCCTGAACAATTTTAGCAATGTGGTCAGTGTCTCTCCACGCTGATGTACCTGGGAGATATCTGATCTTTACCCTTGGCTGGAGATACGTATCAACTCTCCGAATCATGGAGTCTCCTGTGATCAGAAGTTTTTTGGATTTCCTTTTTGCTTTTATTGTTTTGGTTCCTGTTTTGGACAAATTTTGTTGTGCTAGCTCCTGTGCTGCAGTGTCGTGCTCTGCAGTGTCCTCTGCCCCTTTGTTTGATTTTGGAGATAGAGGCAGATACGTGTTTGTAGTTTTTATATGGTTTGAGGAGGTGATATGTTGGAGAGCACCGAGTGATAGGGCACCTGATTTGCCCCTCTTAACCACCTGCCAACCTCCTGGACTAACTACCCTCTTTGGTCGAGGTGCTTCTGCTGGATGTTGGGGAAATGGCGGGCAGTTCTTATAATATATTTCCTCTTGAATATGCAATTTGAGGCGTGCAATCTCTGTCCATGCTGCCTGGAGCTGAGCCCTTAGATCTCCAATGGCCCAGCATGTAGGACAGTGTCCTAAATCCTGTAAAACTGCCCTTCTGAAAACTGTTCTGCAGTACCTGCAGTTAATGATATCCATTCCAGATAATTTGCTGGGTTTATAGCCTGGTCAGAGTAATTAGAAGGAAGAAAAGGAAAGCAAAAGTTTGATTTTGTGTTTTGTTTGTTTGTTTTTGTATAACTTGTTATAACAAATTAAAGTATTAATGCCCCTGTAAATGAGGTCACTGTGTGGATACCCCTCTGATCCACCCCTTCCTGCTTTGCTACAGGAAATGGCATGACTGTGCTACCCTATAAAAGGAGTGTAGTGTGGGGTGGTTGGGGATGGAGGTGGGTAGCTGGGCCCTTCCCCTGCCAAAAAAGAAGAACTACGGACAAAAGAAACAAGGAGGTAAGAGCAGAAACAATCAGCCAGCAACAAATGCAGTAGCCCTGAAAGCTTATCCTAATGATAGATAAAACTGTAAAACCTGTAAAGCACCACCTGTAATAATTTCACAGAAGATATAGCCTGTAAGAAACACTTTGCTACAGAGAAAAATTAAGCAGTAACAGAAGACATACCTTGCAAAAGGCAACTTGAATCAGAAGATTACAGCAGTAATTTGTAAGCACACACCTGTAGACAAACCCTGTAGTAATGCAGCAGAAGGGATACCCAGCAACAACAATTTGAATCAGAGAAAATAAAGCAATAAAATGTTAGCAACAAACAGTAACAATCCCTGTGAGTACAAAATAAAAATAACACACAGTAAATCTGCCTAGCCAAAAGAAGCCTTAATCCTTATCCTTGCTCTGGTAAGGTTCTTTGCTCTGTCCTTTCAAGCAACTTAGAAGAAAAGAGCTTAGGTGAAGCTAGGTGCCTTGGCCAGCAAACCTAGTCTTCCACCTTTCTGTGAGCCTGAGCAGTTACTGTAGTGTCTGAAACATTCAATTCCTATGTAGAGAACTGCCTACAGTATCCAGGGCTTGGGTAATGTTTTGGCTCATAGAGTCAAGCCAGATCCCTGGCTCAGCTCTGGCTTAGCTCTAGGTGACAAATTCCTGGCTTGCCCACCTCTACTAGAGACTGTGAGACAGTGGTTGTAAGATGTCTGTACTGGGCTGGCTACAGCAAATTGAAGTTAAACATTCTTGGGAGTATCCGCTGAATGTTGACAGCCTGAGGGTGAGTGATCTCACTGAGTGCTCAGGTTGTGAGCCTTCTGTTGCTGGTGCTGTTGTACGGGAGCTGTCAGCCTCATCCCCCCTCCAAACGAAAAAGAGGTTCCATCACCTATGCCAACTACAATACCAAAGTATGCTTCAAACTAGGAAATTATGCCTGCAACCATGGTGTAATGGCTACTGTCTGTTACTATGCAGCTAAGTACAATAATACTATAAATGAGAGCACAATCCATAAATTTAAGCGTGACTACCTACAACAGCTGTGCAGTACCCCTGACCTTGTTAATCTGGCCTGAAGCTACATAAAAAGCCATGGGGTTGCCCAACACTACTAATGGCAGATCTTAAAAAAAAACCCTGCAAAGTACTGTGTGCAGTTTGTGCTCAGAGGGTGCAGTTGTTAATGGCCGAGTGGTGCAGGCAGCAGTAGCTGGTACCTGGTTAGAATAGCACAACCAAAATAGCACCAGTCAACTGAGCGCTAGTCTGGATGACGCTACCATGGA
Organism: Neoceratodus forsteri; assembly: GCA_016271365.2. NCBI lineage: Eukaryota > Metazoa > Chordata > Ceratodontiformes > Ceratodontidae > Neoceratodus > Neoceratodus forsteri. Next base: position 1,293,083,226 of record CM028130.1, read on the forward strand.
CAGTGAGAGGGGATTTACAGCGCTTGCAATAAGTGCACCCCATGTCGCTGTCTGTGATGCCGATAAGGACAAGGGCACCAGAATCCAGGAGGCTTGCTTAGCTGCTCCTGTGGCATGGAGTGCTGAGACATGGAGCAGATCAGCCAAGTAGCAGTGGAGACCAGAGTTCTAATCCTGGTCTCTACACATTTTGTGTATTGGGACTTTGTTGTGTTTTACAAGGGGCCGTGGAAACAGTATTCCATGGCCCCACCATTTTTAACTTTGCCCATGATCCACTCCCCCGCCCAGAGTGAGAATTCTAAAATAGGGGGGTGTAGGGGGCCCAAATGGTGGCACTATTGCCACACGGCCCTTTTATTTTCAAATTCTGTTTTTTCCTTCAGCCAGTGGAACTCTCTCAGGCATGCTGTAGTACCCCCTGACTCTACCTCCATGCCTGAGAGGCCTCCTGAAACCTGGCAGCAGCCAGGCTATTCCCCCGGCTCTGAGCCCCCCAAGGTAGGGCTGCCCTATCCACCCAGGGTGCTCTATCTGCAAATTTGGGCCGGGCTGGGCTCAGCCCAGGTAAGGAGTGCCCCCTTCAGTGGAGTGTGGTCCTGGTGGATACAGGTGCCATTGCCTATCCACTTGGCTGGGTATTTTTGCTTTGTTCCCATCTCCCTCCCTTGTTACTCCCTCCCTCTCCCTGACAGAGTCCGGTATGCAATGACGCCAGGGAACGTCTTGCCATAACTCCGCAACCCTCTATTTCTGGCACTGAGCATTGCGGTACCTCCGGTCTCCACCAGAGGTCGCCGTGGTGCTGGGTGGAGAATCCTTGACCCCCCGAGGAAGGAGAGCTGTCCTCCAGATGCTCAATCCTTCTTCCCCCCACCGACCCCCGGTGACATAGGCTTGCTCCCGAACCCGGGTCGCTGGCATAGTGTGAGGTGTGGCATCCAGCGCCTCAATCCTCAGCGCCACCGGGCCAGGTCTGCCACATGGTTCTTGACTGAGCTATTATTGTCAGTGATGTTCTGACCCAGTGCCGCAGCAGCCATGGGCATAGTAAAAGCAAACTCCCCACAACTACTGTTTGAGAATGGTGGCAATTTAAAACTTAATAACAAGTGGGCATGGACCTTCCTGAGCTGAATGGGTTTCAGCCACATAAAAGGAACAAAAGCTGCCCATAAAACACCAGCAGATTTCACATCACTTAAGGTGGGTTTTCTAGCCTGTGTAACAAAAGCTGTTGCACAAGAACTGATAAACCCAGATCTTGTGATCAACCTGAATGAGACTGGAGTTAATATGGTCCCTGTGACTGAGTGGACCATGGAGGCAACAGGTCTGAAGCAAGGGCCAGTCACTGGACTTGGTGATAAGCGACGGGTGTCATTGGTACTAGTCTGCACTCTTTCTGGTGATTTGCCCCCACTGCAAGTGATCTATAAAGGTAAAACACCTGCCTGCCATTCTGATCATAAATTCCCAGATGACTGACCAAAAACCCAGTCCCCCAACCACTGGCAAATGAAACCACCACTGTACCTTATATCAACCGAGTTCTTCTTCCTTATTTAGAAGCTACGAAAGTGGGACTGTGCCTGCCAAGTGAGCAGGAAGCATTGCTGACATTCAGTTTGTTCAGGGTGCATACAACTGCCACTGCTAGAGAGCATCTGGAACTGTGCAACTTTATACCAGTTTATGTTCCAGCTGCTTGTACTGACCTGCAGCAACCACTTGACATAGTGGTTAATAAACTGGTAAAAGATGAACTGAAGAGAAACTTTACTGCATGGTACGCTGGTGTGGTCTCCTCCCAGCTTGAAAGTGACACTGATGACAGTGTTGTTAAGGTAGACTTAAAGTTGCACATCCTAAAAGAGCACTGTGCACAGTGGCTTGTTGGGAGTTGTAATGAACAGGCACACAGACATGAAGACATCATCTGAGGCTTCAGAGAAACTGGGATCCTGAGAGCACATGAAAACTGCCTAAATGTGATAAATACACTTACAGAGCTACAGCTAAAACAACAAAAACAAAACAAACATTTTTTTCAGGTTTCTGAGACATTTGCAGAGGAAGAGGAAAAGGACTAGCATGACTGCGGACTGCAGACTATGGACCTGAAGGCAGACCAGAATGGTCAACCTGCTTTTTTTTTTTTTTTACAAAAAACCTGAACTTTCACTATAAAAATAAACATAAAGTTTAGACACTTTTGATGCACTGGGTATTGTGGGAGTTAGGTGGCTTTTTAGAAATTGGGTGATGGGACATGATGGAATGCCGTAGTGATGTGATCATTGTTAAAATGGTGATGTGATTAATACTTTAAAAATCATATTACTAAATAGTGAATATTCTTCAAAATAAAGTCATATTGTGATTTATTTGCTGCTTGTATTGTAATTGCACGCTTCACACTCATCAGTGGCATCCTTCATATTTTGCCATTCCTTTAATTTAGTGCTGTTTCGGCGGGTGTAAATTGTGCTAAAATAAAAGGGTAGTAAAATATTTTAGTTACACAGTACTTTCTACTTCTATAATGAAATATTTGTTGGTGCAGTGAAACAAGTGAGTTTTCACCTTTGCTTTTCATACTGCTAATAAAAAGAATGCAATAGAATTCTGATATTGTGATATCAGAAACTGCTAAATACTGTATTTCGGAGCACAATGCACAGCTATTTTTTTGTCTTTTACAAAATAATTAGATATTCTTTCAGCAACACATTGTGCCTTTTATATGTTTGTGCTATTGTCTTCCATCTCTATGATATTACACGTTTTTAAAACAGTAGTTGGCTTGTCTTCTTAACTAAAATCTGTTTAGGAAGAAAATATTACTTGTTGAATAATAGCAAATGATCACATATTATGCAAGATCCTATATAGCTAGAGAAAAATGCAAAATGATGTTCCCCAATCCTAAATTTGAGCATTCTTTTGATTTCTCAAACGTACCCCATTCCGCATTGGCAAGTGTGAGAGAATTATTGGCGAGATACAAAAATGGAGGTTCAGTTGCTGAATAATAACATTTAACCTTTGGTATTGCATGTAATGTATATAGATGTGCTAAATTAATATTTAAGTAGTACTTTGTGGTAGTAATTTTTTTGAAATTACTGGCTTTCCCATAGAGTATGTATATTCTTTGCTGCTGTCACTTTAAGAACAAGCAAGATAAAAACATAGATGGACGAATTTGGAGTCATGCTCTAATGATGACTGGTTGATACGTAAGCATTACATGACTTCTAGCTAGCAGGACAAGCTGTTTGGTATTTAGAATACTGTGCTGAATAGAGTTGAGCAACATTTTTTCTGTGGAGTTTGGAAGCACCTTTGGATGCAAAAATCTTCGGGAGCAGTGTGCCATGAGCATATATTATGCACCATGAGAATAGAAACTACAAGTAGTACCAACCAGTAAGCCAGCAACACTGGGTAAGCACAACTGTTATACTCTCTCACTGTCTATAGACACATTTTATAATTCTCCTCCTGCGTACAGCACATTACAGCAAAGTCAGTTTCAAGTTTGACAAATAGACTGATGTACAAGAGATTGTTTTTTCGATTTCTATGCTTAAAACAGCTGAAGCAGTGTGCCTATTTGCAAGTGCATTTGGAGAGATATTAAGAAATATTATTTTATTCACACATATTCAATAAAAAGAGCATGTTTCACTATACCATGAGCTTTTTGGCATGGATTACTTTTTAGAGTGCTGACCTAAAATCTTTTCTCCATGGAGGAAGAATTTTGTATTTTTCTCTGTTAATAGCTCCCAGGTATGTGCACCTAATGTAACACTGAGCCCCCATCCACATGTGTTTTCTCATCCTATATATCTATTTAATCTGTAATATTTTGGTAGTAGAAAGCAACATTCTGCTTTAAAACTCTGATTCCAGATTTGCAGTTTCCAATTGAAATACACTGCCAGCCTTGCCAGTAACGACTTTCTGGCTTTGTAATGGATGGATCCTATTGAATTCATTAGTAGCAGCTGGAATTATAAAAATGACATTATGAAAAGTTAAGTAAAAAAAACAAAACAAATAAAAGCAAACAAAAGGATCACTGCAGCATCTAAATACCCCAAACCTTAATTATTTAAGGTATGCATCCATTCTAAGCAATTGCTCTTTAAATCTGACCATTCTCAGAAAATAAATGTGTCTCATGAAGAATTTTCTGATAGTGCAGGAGTGGCCAAGAATGCCTTCCGTCTTAATCTAACCAACCTAGAAGTTGGGAACCATCTATCTGCTAACTCACTGTGATTTCCTTAACCTTGCTTCTGTGTATCTCCCACCTCCGGCTCAGCTATAGTATGGCTAGCTATTTAGTTCCTGAGTAGAGTCATGGTGTATGATGAGACTTGGAGGTCCTTCAGGTAGGCCAGATAGTTGGTGGTCCACTCCACAAAGACTTCAAAAGGACAAAAATCTTATATCTTGTACAGGTGGGGGGTGGAAAGAGTTCTTCCACACTGCAGCCTGTGAGTTCAGGTCCTTATTCTGCGGGCATCTGAAACTCTGCAAGAGTTCCCTTTTTGGGGTTCAATTCAGATATAACCAGACCTATAGAACTGCTAGCATATCTTGACTAGGGATGTGTGACAAAAACATTCACTGCCGGAATTGAAGTGAAAGTCAGGCTTTCGCTTTCGTAAAAGTTCAGAATTTCTGCCTCCCCTACATGGTTGCCTGAGTGCCCGATATGTCAAAATTAAATTGAATTCCCAATCTCTGGTGGCTAGTGGTCCCCCCCCACCCGATTACTCACCCGGCCAGTCCAGGGCAACAAGCCCTCCTTAGCCCTTTCAGTAACCCCACCCCAATCCCCCGCTGACACCGTATACAGTAGTCACATTATCCCTGGTGATCTAGTGACCCTCCCTCCCTTGCCCCAATCCCTAAATTAAAATTAGTATCCCTTGTGGTCTAGTGTACGCCACCCCAATCCCAAACCCAAGAACGGCCACCAGCACAGCCCTCCTCTCTCCTCCATGGCCAGCAGCCCACTGAGCTATTAATGAATGAGCGCATGCTTTCAAGCACATGCTCATTCATTAATAGCTCAGTGGGCTACCAGCCATGGAGGAGAGAGGAGGGCTATACCAGTGACCCACTCTCAGGTTTGGGATGGGGGGTTGGACTTTGCCTCCAGGGATGGAGGGTGGGGGGGTACACTAGACCACCAGGGATACTGATTTTTAATTCAGAGATTGGGGAAAGGGAGAGATGGTCACTAGACCACCAGGGAGAATTTTATTTTCAATAGTATACTGTATCGGGATCGGGGTTACTGAAAGGGCTAAGGGCATGTTGCCCTGGACTGGTGGGATGGGGAGGACCACTAGCCACCAGGAATTACTTGGGCAGCAGGGCTTTTTTTTAAATGGGGCGGGTGATCAGGTGGTTGTAGGGATTGCTAAACACCAGGGATTTTAAATTTTAAATTCGCACAAGGCTTGGGGATGGGGGAGCAGCTCTGGACACCACAGATAGAACTTTTTTCCCTTTTTCCACCTCTAGGTGAGCAGAAATGGTCGAAATTTCACCCAAAAACCTTAGGAAGTTTTCTTTTCCACGGTAGGTGGAAATTCAGAAACTTCAGCAAAAGTTGTGAAATTTCACGGAAGTTCTGCTACCATGGAAAAAACTACTTCTGCCCAGCCCTGATCTTGACTGACCTTTAAATCACTGATACTGCAATGGGAGCGCCATCCAGTTCTACAGGCATTTATGAGCCTCCTTTGAATGTTACAGGTTTCAGAAGATACAGTGATGCTCCTTGTCAGGTCCCTCATGTCTATTCATGTCAATCAATATCTTGAGTGAAGACCCATAATGAATAGTCAAGGTCATCACTTTTAACTTGTCTCTCTCTTCTTGCAATTTGCCAGCTGACTACTAGAGCCAGCAGGCTTAAGACCTTGTGGACACACACATGTTCAGCAGTGTGTCTGAAGAAATCAAGCTGACAATATATATTTATAGCATTTAAGAACAGTGGACTGGATTTTCAAATGGCTTAGATCGCCACAAGCCCCAGTGCGCCAACGATACAGCGTATAGGGCTTGTGACGATCTAACAGGATTTTCTATTCCGTGTTGGTAACTGCTGCAAGTTAGGCCAACTTTTTCTGGTCTAATGTGTGGCAATCCCATGGGCTGTTTTATGGAACTTCTGCCAGATATATGGAGCAAGCTGCTGTAAACCATGGAAACTGTAGCAACTGCACTCGAGAATATAAAATCGGGTGCAATTGTGGCAATGGGTTTGGCACACCACCAGAACCTAAGTCCAGTGGCACAGGGCTGGATGCAAGCCCTCTGACGCCCTTCAAAAATCCGGCCCAGTGACACCTAGTAATACCAAGTATTACAACTAGTTATGACTGTGGACATTATGACAGCAGTGTCAGGATATCGTTTATTGTGATGGAACCTGATGTTGAGCTCCGCTGTATTTTCTATATCAGGCCTACACCCTAGAAACAACATATTTGTTCAGCAAAAAGGTTTAGAGAGCTTCAGACTTTCTTGTGCAATGAGTCTCTTATACTTTTGAATAAGGTCTTGCTGAGAACTATATCATTCGTTCTGCAAAGGTCCCTAATGTTTTTCTTGTTAACCAAGATATTATTCTGCCCTCTTGTCTACACAAAGCAACCAGGGTGTTGGAGAAACAGCTTCTCAGCTGAGACAGTCACAAACAGATCAAAATGTACTTGGTAAGACTGTTACTATTTTGCTGAGCAGGCAACCTATATGATCTGAATAGGACAGCAAAGAAGAGTTGGAAGGCTTCAAGACAACCTTGTCTAGGTAGTTAATTTCTTGCAAATGCTCAACTGGCAGCAAAACAATTGGAACCAGTGACATTAACTGTAACACATCCCACCAAGGGTCTGACAAAGTCCTGGCTGGGAAAGCAGAAATAACAGTGTTTGCATTTTGCAAAGTAGGTGATTGTTTGCCTTGCATGTTTACAAGAAGAAACAGATTACTCTGCACTCCAGTGCTGCAATAATTAGGTAAATGTTACTGCAAGCAGCAGTTTAAGAGATAGGAATTATAAACCAGAAGACTGTCTCCCCCTCCACCGAGGATGTAGTGTACTGCTTATTACATCCCAGTAGTTACGAATAACCCAGTGACAACGTGGAATGACAAAGAAAGGATATATTTATCATACATACATAATTTCTTTATCTTTTGAATCCAAAGTAGTTACTGGAACCTGCCAGTGAGTTTTCTCTCTAGAGACAATTCTGCTAGTATATGAAAATCTGATAGATTGTTATTTTGCTCTAAGCAACATATTGTTTTTCAGACACAGAATTGAGCAATGACATTATTTTGCTCAGCCAGATATTTTTCATCCACTGTTGAGCTTTACTGTATTTCTTGCAGAATCGAACTCCTGTGAATTCTCTTCTTGATATGAGCACACAGCTGAAAGGAACCAATTAAGAAAATGATGAAAAAAACACAATGTGCAAAGCACTATGATCAAATTCTATAAAAATGTGAACATTAAATAGTTGGATAGATTTGTTGATAACTGTGGGCCAAGAGTGCAACTGAATGGTAACTGCACAGTGGAATGTGGATGCAGGCTAGGTTTCATAATGATGTTACAGCTTTGTAATTGTGACTTGGTCCCTAGAAGAATTATCTAATTACCCAGTTCCTTTTTTTTTTTTTTTTGCTCCTGCCTACCTCCTTGACCGGCTACTCCTTCAGGCCACCTAGGTCCCTCAGTCACCTTCCTCCTCTGGTCACCATCCGCTGCCCCCACCACTACCAGCTATTCCCATGGGTGACCTGATGTAACCCTTGGTCGGATGGATAGTGTCCGTAGGCACAACTACTTAGCCCGGGGGCCATTGGGGGGTCAGCACGGGGCTATTCCGGACTACTGTAATGCCAGGGATAGGAGAGATGATGAATTAGCCGGTGTTCCCCTTTCTGCTTTTTGGGCACAAATCCCAGTGGTGATACCCACAGCTTCTCAAAAGGGGGTTCATCAAATGGTCCTCCCACCCTTCCTGCTGCTAACTCCTTCTGTGTTTTCCTAGCTGCTATATCCTTCTTCCCTCTCGCTGACCTTAGATTTCTAACCATCATTGCTTTTCTCTTCCCTTCATATTGTAGGCTAAACCCCAATGTAAAGCCATCCCTGAATCTTTCCATTGCTTTTTCATCAGGGTATCCCTCCAGCCATGCCAGGAGGACCTCTACCTTTACCAGCATCTGAGCCAGATTGAAACCCCTAATACCCTTCCCTAGGGCTAGCTTGAGTCACCTAGCCTCCCTTTCCTGTCTTCCCCCCTCCTTACTGTCCCATGCTCCCTGTCCCCAAACCCCCTCCACCCCAAAGCCCCTGTTGCTCCTCTCTATCCAACACCCTCCACTATTCCCCAACCCCTCCAAAAGGGCTGTCCCCCCACATTCTGTCTCCTGAGCTTCTGCCCCTACTCCTGCATCTTACCAGTGGGAGACTTCCTCCTCATTTTGAACAGACATGCCAAAGTTTGCACCCCGTCCATGTGCATTGAGCTTTGTTGTAGCTCCAACACAGTTTCTGCATACTCCCTCCCTAAATATTACCTTCAAATTTCCTGCCTTACCCCCCCAAATCTTGTCTGCACTGTCATGGTCTCAAAACATATGTCTGGTTGCCTGGTGTCTCACCTGATGTCCCCATGGGATGCCATCCTCTGCCTAAATTTTTCATCATACAAGAGCCATCCTTATCCCCTCCCCCCGCATCTTATGTGCTATATGTACTATCCGGGAGTAGGTCAGCAGGGGTATGACCAACTCTGGCTATTTCTAAAAAGTAATAGCACTAAAATAATCAAAACCTGCATTCCAGGCCTCCATTATCCTGCCCTTGTATGACTTCTCCTGAAGTATGCTCCTCAACAGCATCAAGGCTGCTGCCATCTCAGTCTTGACTATCTCCTCCTGCTCTTCATATTTCTTGATGCTGTCCTTCTCCACCAATGCAAAAATGTCCACATATTCATTCTTCCAAATTTTGTCTTCTAAAGACTGAGGAATATGGTCATCTATTGTGACCCCTGGTGTCCCATTTTCCATGATCAAGGCATGATCAGGGTCTCATCCCCCCCAACCCCCATCGTCTTGGTTCTCCACCTCAATGCCCTTGATCTCTTTCCGTACCTGCTCCAACCTTTCTATTCCCCCATTGACCAACTCCTCAAGAACTCCCTCCATGAACTCCCTTAGGTTCGCCGAACTGGCAAGGTCCATAACCTTATTCTTAGGCCCCTTTCCTTTACCCTTGGCACCTCTGCCATGTTTCCCTGGGAGCTCCTCATTTCCACTGGGCCTCTCCTCAGGCCCCTTCCTCTTCCCTTGGTTCATCCTCTGTGTCTCCTTCCCCTGCTTAGCAGCATCCATCATCACCTGCATCTTGTGCATGACCTCCATTTCCAGCTGCATCACCTCTGCTCTGCTGCTTGTCCCTGCTTCGCTGTTGCCCTCATATGCTGCCATCTGTAACTCAAGCAAAGAAACCATCATACACTGCCCCTATTGTTATCATTTTCTTTTCTTGTATTTTCTTTTTTTGTGCTTGATGATAGAAAATAAGTCCACTTTGTTTGAAGACCTATATCCCTCTTTTTTTTGCTACTGTAAAACTGTTATATAATCAGCCCTTCCTTTATATTCACTCTGAAAGAACAGCAATCTCTTTCATTGTTTTTTTCTTTTTTTTTTCCTTTTTCTTTATAGCCTATGAGTTTCCCACATACAAGGCTGCTACCATGTATTGGTATGTCTTTCTTTGTCCTCCTCTTGTATCTAACCCACGTATCCCTGTTTGCTCCAAGCACCCCCATCCCCACTGCAACCCCCCTGTAGCCCCCAATTACTGCTGCCCCAAACAATTGAAACAAATGTTTAAGTCAGTGCCCAGATTTGAACTGCTGACTCTTAGCTGCTAAACAAGCACACATTCAGTGTGCCACAAGCACTGCCATGCTCAGGATAGCACCCAGCACTTTGTGCATGTGCAGTTGGCCTGCTTCTGCAAATGCACACTGTTACACAAAATGGTAATCTATGCAGTGCTCATGTGCAGCATCTCTTCCATTCCAAGTCCACCTGCGGTGTTTATGAACTGCCTCTCCATTGCAGACAAAGGCCCCAGCCCAATGCAAGTGGGAAAACTGCCATGCTGCAGCAGGAACAGGAGGCTACTCCACCCCCACCGCAAATTACTAAATGCTCCCCCCACAGGTAGCCTCCACTGAAGAACCAAATGGTTGTGACCATGATCCCACCCAGAAACAGAACCCAGAAGTTAGCCAGTAGCTGCAGGATGGGGAAAAATATACCCAGTGGAGGAAGATCCAAACACCGTTGGTGCCAAGCACAAAGAGAACACTCAGCGCAGCATACTGGGTACAGTCGGAAAGCCAATCAGTGATGGCTCCACAGAATCAGACCCAAATCACACCAAAACTCAACCAACTACTAGGGTGTTGAGCCCAGAACATACCACAACAAGCTGAACAACTCCCAGCTTGGAAGGCTCTGCTTGCATCACTGCCAAATACATTTCACTATCTCTCAGGTGATTTTTATTTAAGTAACCTTAACAAGCTGCTCTTTTTCATCTTTCTATTGGAGTTTCCATGTCCTGCTGGTATGACCACACAACTGGCTAGACAGCAGGATTGAATTCTTTCCCAGAGTCCCACAATATCCCTCCCCATATGCATCTATTCCACATATTGCAGTGTTTGGAAGGAGTGCACTGAAACAACATTGGCCATAGGGGCTCAGGCTAGCTATGTATTCTCAGATCACAAATGCTGAGGGTCACGAAGTCAGCTGCACCCCCCCGCAATGCAGTCCCCGAGCTCTGACCCCACTGCTGCATACCTCCCAGCCTATCTAGCTGCTGCTTACCTAACTTTTGCCCTCTAAATCAGCCAGTTACTCAAGTCCACATGTAAAATTCCTTACTCAAACAATACATTGTGCAGCCATGTTTCCTTAACCCTCTAACCAGCCTCACTTGGCTGCACCGTACCTGAGCCTTAAAATTACCACCCCAATTATGCCAGAACCAGCTGGCCCAAAATCTTCACATCTCTTACCTTAACTGAGTCTTCACTCTGCAAGTGCAAATACCTGCCAACTGATTTTGCTAAAAAGCCACAAAACAGCTTGAAAAGAAGGGGGATTCAATCTATGCACAAATTTTTATGCCCACCTATCCCCCCTTTTCTCTGTCCACTTTTCTCCTCTTCCAGACAGTCCTGTTTCTCCTTACCTAGCTCCTCCCTAGCTGTCCATCATTTTCTCTCCCTTTGAGCAGCCCTTCCCAGAATTCCCTTCCTTGTCCTAGATTTCTCCTTCCCCTTCCCCTTCCCCCAAGTTGCCAACCAATCACCCCTGCCATTTTGGATGGGTGCCTCCTCACAATAGGACTTGCTCTTTAATTAGCAAGCAACTTTAGTCAAATAAGTTTGAAAATAGCAAACAATGTCAAGAAGCTATTGTTGCAACAAATAGGACTATGTGGTCAATAAATATAGAATAATGCATGGGGAAATATATATAATGAGGATGCTATGCACATCAAGGATGTGTGCATAAAATCCAAGTTCCCACACTTCCCCATGTTTTATTTTTTATATTAACTGGTTCATTTGTTTCTTTATGTTACATTTCTTATTCTGCGGAACAATGAAGTGCAACAGTAATTTGGAACAGTAAAGACATTTTATTGCAGTAAATGTGAAATGTTAACTGTTTAGTAAAATATGTTCATTTTATTATTTTAATATTTTTAACAGTGCCACGATGTTCTGCCCACACACCCCCCAAGACAAATCGATGTCAAGGCAATGTGAGAACTACTGAACATTGCTTTCTCAATATAAAAGATGTGCATTTTATAACAAGAATTAGCAAGTTATTGAAGCAAAACCATTGTTATTTAATAAAGGAATCAGTCTGTTTTGTCTGCTTTTTTTTTTCCTTCTCATTCATCTCTCACTTTTCACATTGGACCAGATGTGGAACCTAAGGGAAGGAGAGAAAAGTACACATTTTAGCTGCATGGAAAGTAAGCAGTTTATTGATTTATTAGGTCTGTGTTTTACTGGTTGGTTTACCTTTCAGCTAGTCTGAGTCAGTGTCATAGAGCATTCAGAGTCATTTTCTTCATTCAGTGTTAGGCTGCTGCACTGGATGATTGTAGGTATTTATGGAGACTCTCTGGTGGAAGTTGCAGTTTGGTCCAAAGAGTGTCTGAAGTCCGCTTTGTAAACTCTACTGCTATGGTTGCTGAGGGACGGAAAAGTTGGTTGCAAAGAATGTACTGGGCTGATTTTCCTTTCATTGCAGTGGTTCCTGTGAGAAGGTGAGGATCCCTGAAATTTTGCATTGTTTTCTCTCCGATAAAACAGAGTAATTGTTTATACTCTTTATGTTTTTGTGGCCAGAAATTTACTGTATTTCTGTGCTGGAACATCAAAATCAATTAGCCTTTGTATGCTCATTTTTCTTGTGCTGTGGCTCATGATTCTCTTGTACTCAGGGAGACCAACACAGACTTTCATCTGTTTCATCTTGTTCCTGAGCTTGTTTAGCCCAGTTTTCATATTTCTGTACCTCAGAGACTGACCTGGCACATAACTGTAATTTGGGGCAAGGTAGAAGGGGGATTCAGGATCCAGCATTGCAGTTGGTCTATTTGCCTTATACTTTTTGTAGTCAAAGAGTGGGTTTCTGTCTGGGACAGCTGTTGTTTTGTAGATTCTGGGACTTATTGTGCGCACATCTTTGGGATTTATACCTGAACGAGTTTTAGTTTGTCGTTCATTATTTTCTAAAAATCTGTGACCTTCCATATCTGTTTTCATGTGTGTATCTCCCCATCTGAGGTCATACTGTGCTTATGTTCTTAGAGCACATTGCAGTCTGATGTGGAAAAAAAGGAAATTTAATAGCCCCACAGCAGTGGTTAGTGAGAGTGTCCCCGAGGAATAGAGTTTCTCTATGTCTTCCTTTGTTAAAGACTGCACTTTTATTGGCCTGTTGACCATCCCATGTTTTTTCAAATACTTTTGTTTAGCCAGCAATGTCTTTTTGTCTTAAGTGAAAATATTTTTCTAGACCACGGAAAATGAATGTAGGGTACTTATGTTTCGTCAAGTAATGGTCGGTGCTGCCACAGAGGCTTCTGATTGTACATGGCTTGGAGTTAGAACCGTCTACTCTTTTCAGTGAAAAAATGTAGTTTGCTATTACATAGAAATATAGAAACATAGAAGTTGACGGAAGATGAGGACTGCAAGGCCCATCCAGTCTGCCCATTTTTTCCACCTTATGAATGTGCCATATGCTTGTCAATGTCAGACATAGGAAGGCTTGTAAATTCTGTGGACTCATCAACATTGGAGAGATACTTGCTGAAGAGTCTGATGTTGCTCTCTGTTTTTTTGAGAGGGTGTTTTTAGTCTCCTGTTGTTCAATGAAATTCTAATGTTCCGACTCACTAGCTGGCATGAAATCTTCTTAAATGTGCCATTTTACAATGTTTTCAGTGCTGCCAGTGTGTAGATAGAAATTATGTTTATTTTTCATTTTTTGTGTGAAGGATTTGTGACAGTCTCTGTTGGCAGTTTCAGTGAGGCAGTGCAAACGACCTGACAGCATCAGCAGAGAGTGCGAGGAATCAGTACAGCTGGCGTGGGAGGTATTTTTAGAATTTTACTAAAAGGTGCTTAATCAGACTCTGAGTTATTATTCACATGTGTGTATAATGGAGTTGAGAGGTTCTGCCAGCAAGTCATAATCATCACTAACCAGTTAATATAAACAAATATACACAGTCATAACTCAGAAGTAATTTCACCTATCTATAGAGCCTATGTCAGACCGCACCTAGATTTTAGATCAGTTTTAGTGCCCAAACTACACAATGTTAATAACCTTGAAAGAGTGCAATGAAGGGTCACAAAAACAATCACTGGCTTAGAAAACTTGAGTACAATGACAGACTAACTATATTAAATCTAAAGCCCCTTGTAATCCATAGAATTCAGGGTGACTTACTTCCGGTGTTCAATATCATTCATGATCCATTATCTCTTGTGTGAACTAAATGCTGATTTCAAAATCTAACCAAAATGATGGGACATCTGTTACAAATTCAGGGACAGTCTTTCAACACAAAAAAGACAATACAGTATTTCATTATGTGGAGAATAATAATGACTTGGAATGCATTACCAATTGAAATGATCATACTGTAGGTGAAACAAAACTTGAGTTAAAACACAAATTGGACAATTGCATCTTAAGAGGGAAAACAAGCTGGGTGAAAGTTGCAAATTCTGCTTTTGCCAAATGTTCATGAAATCTAGTAAAATTTGTGAAATTTTCTGCACTTCTGAATGTGTTTGACAAATTTTCACCCTGTTCTGCAGAATTTTCTGGTTGAATTGCAGAACAATACACATGAACTGTGGAATAACAGTTCTGAGGAATTTCGTTCTGCAGTTTAATACATTAATCTGCAATACATGTATTTATTCCACTGTTCAGTGATCAGTTCTGCAGTCTTTCTTTCTCCAGTTTAATGTACTAATCCATAATTCATACATTCATTCCACACTTCAGTGATTCAATTATCTATGGAATTAATGTATGCAGTGCTAATTAATATATTAAACTGTGGAAAGAAATTCTGCAGAACTGACCACAGCAAGTGCTCAGTTCTGTGGAATTTATTTCTGTAGTTTTATGCATTAATCTGCAATTCATTCATTCATTCAACAATTCTAAGTTGGAATTTCTGCAAACATTACCAAAGTGCATTCCAAAGTTTTGCAAAAGCAAAATTCTGACTTTCACCAAACTTCCGCCAGCAGAAGTTTTATTTTACACAACACTAGAGGGAAAACATTTTTACTACCTTTAAAGCATTAGAGCAGATTATGGGCATCCACCTTTTTGGCTCTATACAACCTTAGTCATATGAACCTTAGTTGTAGTAGGTGCAGAGGGTTTTGGAAAAAAAATAGGTTGAAATTGTACACATTGTCCAGCTCTGTATATCCAGTTACAGTGAAGGTAACCAAAGTCCGATATAATGATGGTGTTGATTGTTTTTGTTTTTTTGTTATCATGTTTGTTACATATAGGATTGTGAATGACTGCCCATACACAACAAGGCAATTATTCACCTGAGTGTTTTCTATGATGGCTGATGACCTCAAGAGTGAAGCTCGAGAGATCCCTCTGCTGTCATAGAAAACATGAGGGAGAAGAGTTGCCGAGTTGTTTGAGAGGCCATACACTGTTCTATATAGTATATGGTGCCCCAAAATACAGGATCACTTCCATTTTTTGACCATCATTTCTCGCTGGAGACCCACACTATTAGTCTCTCCAGCCCATCGGCCAACTCACGTGCAGGAGTCGCCAACTGCCCCTTCCTATGAACAGCGCTGGTGGGGCTGATTGCATTGTGATGTCCTCTCTAATGCAGAATGAAAAGTCATTCTGCATTAGTGAGGACATCACTACTGAAGAAGAACGACTTTTTGTGGTGTATGGCTTTCCATACACAACCACATTCCACCATACACTATATTGTTGTACTTAGCTAATTGTTATGATTTATTTTGGATGTGGAGCCTTTGTAAATGAGTCTCTCACTCAAAGGTATGTCAGATTCTGAGTCTGTAATAAACAAATAAATATACATATTGGATTTTGTGATGAGCTTGCTCAGGAGGTTCTGGAATAATTTCCAGGACCTGAACCCATGCTGAAACAACACTGTTGTGGCACCAGTAGCTGTTTAACTTAATTCCTTTTAATTATTTCCAGTCTATCTCATGTTTTTCATCTTTTTACCAATAGATGCTGTTGTGAGTTATCCCTTCTGCACATGCATCATTTGCAAGGACATACATTTGCTTGCTTGCAATTGCTTATTGTCAACCAGTAGTGGGTATAGCATGCTGCATGTGGTTTCTTATTGTCTGTCTGCAGATGAGTTAACTTTATGGCTGACTGAGCCAGCCCAGTGGCATGCAGGGCTGAGTCACTGGATGTCTTATCCTTGCCTTACTGCCTGACTGGCATTCGGGGGCAAGCTCAGGCCCCTGGGGGTCACCTGGGTTGGGAGATTATTGAGCACCTGGAAGACTGCTCTCCTCTTGCAGGGAGGTGGTTCAAGCCACACCACTCCTAGACTCCTGCCACATGGAGGCGTGGTCACAAGGCAGTCAGTGCAGCTCTGTGGGAAGACATCCCGCAGCATGCACTCTATACGTATGCAAACTTTTATCACAGCATGCCATTGGATGGTGGGAGAAAAAAGAAAAGCCTGGTGCTGGAGCATGGAATATAGCCCACTGCCTGTCCTGCATTATCACTCAGAACCACCACATCATCTGGAAGTGTACACCAGAGGAGGGAGGACCGACCTCCCTCTCTCAACTATCCTGCAGGGGGAATCTGTGGAGGATTTGGAAGTGGGTCCTTGGGGAGACAGTTGCTGCTGGTGTGTGTGTGTGTGTGTGTGTGTGTGTGTGTGTGTGTGTGTTGGGGCTGAGGTGAGCTGGCTCCAGGAACAAAGAAATAGCTTGATAAAAAAAAAGTAAGTCTGACTGAACTTCAGTTGCAAAATGGTGGTGTTGAAGGTGTGAGCTTTCATGTAAAATGCTTCCTGTGTGCTACTGCTTCTTTGTAAAATGTTTCCATAGAAGTATACTACCAACTAACTAGACTGACTATGGTATACTGTAAAACGCACAGTATTCTAATCAGAGTCACTACTGTATGCCAGTTGGAGTTTTCCAGACATTTGACATTATTGTGTTTGAAAGCAGTGGAGACCCAGAAGAGTGATAAGTCTTTTTGGACTATGCTGCTGGACCCACCATTTCTACCAGAATGTTATTACATCTTAGTATTTGCTACAAATTCAGTTTTAATCTCTGGACTCCCAATTGTCTGTCTGTGTTTTATGCACATATTATCCTACAGTATTTTAGGCTGTTTGTAGTAAAAACAGATGAAAGGATATAGAAAGCCCAAATTACTATACAGTGCAGCCCAAACGGAGTTCAAAATAAAAACTATGCTGTTTGTGTTTCTCTGAAATGCTACCGTGTGTTTCTGTATAAAATTTTTATTAAGTATTACTCCCGACAACAAAGCTCACACCATATAAACTCTTTCCACTACCTTTTCATATGTCATTCATAGCACATTTAGAGAACAGTTGCCTGAGAACTGCTGTAATGTTTGCCAAGTACTATGCTGAATGGGGCTATGTGAGTTAACTTAATTGTTGGAGGGGGTTGTGGGTGGGGCAATGTTGATGCTACAGTAGGAGTGCCTCAGATTCTATGTTGCTGTTGGTGGTGGTGGGAGGGTGAGCCTACGGAACATTAGTTCGGTATTCTCTTCCTTTTGGCCACCCTACATTTCCCATGATTCCCTTACTTATAGTTGTGAAGTTTGATAGTGCAGCTGTGAGGAAGGGGGATAATATTCAGTATGTTATATGCTAGTCCTATGCAATCTGGACTGGCTGCCAGTTCAATGATGCATCACCTTCAAGGCTGACTTGTTGACATTCAAGGCCCTACATGGTCTGCGTCCTGACTACCTCATAGAGGATAATGTATGGACAGCCATACACAACAAGCCTGTGCGTGCATCGAGAGAGGGTTTTATGGCAGTCAGGAACCAGAGGAGCAGAGCATGACCCATGTCTGCTGTCATACTTAACACTTTTGATAGCCCTTTGCAGAAGTTACTCATACTCACAGAACTATGTTGAAGGATTTTGTTTACTATAAGTAAGCTTTGTTGCTGTAAGGATGCTCTGTAAAATAATCCTCTAAAAGTTTAGCACTGGTTTTAAAACTTGTAATGCCTGCCACCCACATTCATCTCACACAGGAACTGCAGCACCTTCTCCAGCGTGCAACACAGTATGTTCTGGTGACAGTGCATGACAGCACACACAAAGCCATCCTTGCAGGACACAAACCACTGCTCAATGTAAAAGATCTTCTCTCCCCAGGAAAGTCCAGTACTGTATTTTGGTCGTGTTGACATAATGTTCAAACAGATGCAGTGAGCACCTGTAATGGTTGGTGGAAACCCCCTGCACTGTTAACTTTCAAGGACCTCAGAGCATACATTATCACACTGGTGGTGTAGAGAGAGAGAGAAAATTTTCAAAACTGCACTCCCGCAGGTATGAGGCATTATATTATGCTTAGAAGACATGAACTGATAGTGGTGGAATTTAAGAATAACAGATGAGCGGCTTTCGGCTAATGAGCAGCTTTTGGCTACTATTTTATTTTAAAGTAACGTCCTGGCAGCATGCAACTGGTTCTCTTCACTAAGGTCAGCTTTTTTTTCATTTATATTTTCAGTTACAGTTTAATTTTCAGTAACATTTTGCTTTTACATTTTGTTTTTTGCTGAAGCTGATATGGATTGTGTAGTGCTGCACACATCTGTGTGTATACGTGCATATGTGTGTGTGTGTGTGGGGGGTTCCAGGATTCTCCAGTTCGGCCAGGCAGGTTCACTTACTTTTTAAAATGCAGGTGTTGGCACAGTGATTTGTCTTGTGAAACATCTTTACTGGTTGAATAGGTGCAGGTTGGCATAATATGCCCTGATAAGGACATGGCCAGAGGTACCTCTCAGCCAATCAGGATGCTGAAAACCCCCAACCCATTTTATAATTACTATATAATACATAGATAGGTCTTTTTTCCCATAAAAGTGATTAGCAGTTATTTCCCTGTATACCATTTCCCCACATATGCAATTGGGATTTAACTTAAAATAATTATCCAATTGTATTATGTAAAATATAAGATGGGTACATCCACTGTACTTGGAAGTAAACTCCTCAAGGGTGCTAACCAGATCAGTCACTTGTGGCTGCACCACTCAGGAGTTGTGGTCCTGCCCCCTCATACTGTATGTGAAGATAAATTGCTTATTTTGAGCCATCCTATTGCATATCCGTCATTTATCCAGCACTTGTGAGGATATTTCATGGCACTTAGCAATGTTTTTGTGACCTTTGGACCTACAGTGAGAATATTGAAATATTCTCACTGTAGCTTACATGAGGAAAGATATCCTCACTGTAGCTCCTGATTTGCCTGCTTCTACCAGCACGAGCCTCCACAGTTCCTAAATTAGAACTTTTAATTTCATTTTTCTCCTGCTTCTCCACCAGCACTTTTGCTTTCCCAGCCTTCTTAGAAAAGCATTTAAAAGGACTGTAAGCTATTTTTCCAACACATTTTCCTCAGTTTTGAAACACCCAAACATCAGCCTTTATGAACAGTTTCACAAGAATCACTTCCAATACTGCATTGCTCCCTCCATCTCCCATCTGCTGACCTCCAACTCACCACCAGCACTCTCCATGATTCCTGTTTGCCAAGGACTCACCAGTGGTCTGAATAGTAGCAGGCTGCTCCTGCTTGCTGTTACAATGATCGATTGGAACCCTCACTTGGAACCACACATCCACAACTCGCAAAATGATGCAGTGATGCATGCAAAAGTGGCAGCGCATCAGACCTTACAAATGACCACTTGGTTATCCTGAATCACTGCTTGCCATCTGATGGGATCCCAGGAAACTATCATATTAGGAGACTTCAACTTAGATTGGTTAACTAAGGCCTCAAAACCTCTCTCATCCTTTTGTGATGCTCATGGGCTAACACAAATCATCAACGAACCTACGCGCCTGAATAAAAAGAATCCCAGTAATAACTCATTGCTGGATGTTATACTTGTATCCGAACCACACCTGTTATCCCATGTAGGCACCTTTTTCAGTGACACCAGAGATCACTGCTTCATTGCTGGTGTAAGATCAGTCCACAAACCACTATCTTCTTCAAAATTCTCTGTTAAAAGATCGAAGTGGAATTTTGACCCAGGTGGCTATATGGATGCCCTAAAACATACCATGCAATGGCAGGATTTTTACCTGGCAAGGTCAGTACAGTCTGCCTATGACATCCTCAGTGATATAATCTTAGGGCTTTAAACAAATGTGCCCCCTTAGTAAAAGTCCATGTAAAGAATAAAACATGCCAATGGTTTTCATCTGAACTAAAATCTGCTCTGTTAGAGAAGGATAAACTTTGGAAAAAAGCTTGAAGATCTAAGACCCCATCAGACTGGCTTGCATTTAGGAGAGCTAGAAACCTCTGTACCAGGATGACAAGAGACGCAAAAGCCACCTATTATCGTACTGAACTAGACTCTACCACTAAGCACCCAGCTAAATTCTGGAACACCATCAAGGACCTCTCTGGTCACACACCGAGTAACTCTCTTCCACCTAAGATCATATCTGGCACTAACATCATTATTGACAAAGGGGAAATTCTGGCCTCCTTTAACAACCATTTTACAACTGCGGGATTAGCCTTTGATAACTCTCCTGTGAACCTACTACGCTCCCAGTTGGATACTCATTATACTGAAGTCTGAGTCATGGATGCTACATTTTCTCTGCAACCTGCCACCCTGAAACAGGTCGAATATCTTCTATGTCAGCTGGACACTAAGAAAAGCGCTGGTGCCGATTCCATTGACCCATACTTTCTAAAAATTGCATACCACATACTAGCTGCACCTATAACACATCTATTCAACCTATCACTGACCCAAGGAACCCTTCCATCCATCTGGAAAACAGCACACGTGATTCCCCTGTTTAAATCAGGGAATCCCTGTGATCTCAATAACTACAGGCCAATCTCCCTTCTCCCTGTCCTGTCGAAATTATTGAAAAAATTGTAAGTGCACAACTGAGATCATACCTAGAATCAACAAATCTTCTAAATCCAGCCCAATCTGGATTCAGAGCTAAACACAGCACAATCACAGCCCTTACAAAAGTGACCGATGACTGGCAGAAAGAGCTGGACAAACTTTATCTGCGCCGTATTCTTGGACTTAAGTAAGGCTTTCGACACTATAGACCATAGCCTGCTCCTATCATCTCTTCAGTCAATAGGCCTAGACTCGCTCTCCTTTCGGTGGTTCACCAATTATCTTTCTGTCCTATTACAGCAAGTTAAGGCCGAAGGTGAGCTTTCACCTATAAAACCCCTACTCTGGGGAGTGCCACAGGGATCTATTCTTGGTCCCATACTGTCTGCAATATACATCAACAACATTGATGACAGAATAACCAAGGCTAACGTCCATCTATTTGCGGATGACACGGTGTTGTACCTGAGCCGTCCATCCCCAGAAGCCGCGTGCAGTGACCTTCAAACTGAATTCAACCTACTTTAACACCAGCTTCTACACAAAAACCTATTACTTAACACTAAAAAAAGCCAAAGCGATGCTTCTCTCTCCTTTTACACACACGACTAACCCAGTCAGTCCAGGGTCTGTACCACAGATTTCTACAATCCTAGGGAAAAACCTAGAATTCATCACAAAGTTCAAACACCTGGGAGTTTGGCTAGATCATAAACTCTCCTTCATTGAGCACTTAGAGGACTTGCTAAAAAGACTACGTCAGAGACTCGGACTATATTTTAGGATTAGCTACCTTCTTACAAGTGATGCCAAAAAGAGGCTGGTACAAGCAACATTCCTTTCACTAATAGACTATGCGGACTTCCTTTATAGTTGAAGTCCTACCTCTCACCTCTCTAAACTGGATACGCTTTACCACAGAGCATTGAGATTTATCACCGAACTTCCCTTCACTACGCACCATTGTTCACTATATGCAGCTGTAGGATGGACCTCCCTCCAGAAAAAAATGCTACATTATGGACCTACAGAGCTATCTCAAAAAAACTCCCACAATATATTTCAGATTGTCTCCCACTAAATCTATTAGGTACCTATGCCCTGAGAAGTTACTCCTATATCTTACTGAAAATTTCCAAAGTCCACTCTCGCCTCGGCAGAGCATCCATTAGCTTTGCGCTGCCAACAATGTGGAACAATCTGCAGAAAACCTTAAAACTGAACTCAATTATCAGCATTTCTTCATTCAAGACCCTCTACTCGCGTTTCCTGAAGGAACCATGTAAGTGCTATCAGCGCCTCTAGTTGGAATTAACTCCCTTAGTATCTCCATGTAGTCTGTCTTCTAAACTGCTCTATTATCCATCTATTACCATCCCTCTACTGCTTTCTACTGCATTTTTCTACTACTTATCCACTCCGGTCCAGTCAAGCACACAACTGTTACCAGCTTTATCTAGCACTATCTCTGGGGTCAAATTTACTGGTCCTGTTTAGCTGGGGTCCTTCTCCCTTGCTTACTATCCCTGTACTCTTAGGCTGAAATAGTTTTTACCCACACCCTTTCACCTTCAGAACTCAAATTCTGTCCACCTGTTACATTAAGCAGTTAACACTGCAACATCACCTTGTAGATATGTATATCTGTAAATAATGTAAGATGTATGCCTACTATTGTTTGTTGTATGTTGCTTTGTAAATTGTATACCACATGTTAAACTTTGTTTGGTCATATATATACATATGTATCAGTCTACCTTAAATCAGGTCCGTCTTGCAAAAGAGCTCTGCTCAATGATGTTTCACCTGGATAAATAAAGATTTTTGATTGATTGATTGATGGGCTTACAAAATGGCAAAATAAATGTACAAAAACAAAAAAAGCATCTCACAAACAGGAACAAGTGTTGGATAAATCGAATGTGCCATGCTCCATACAAAAATATCGGTGATATTTCTCCCTCATGTACTTTGACCTATGACACCACTCTCGGCTTCACCACTGGTGATGTCATAAGGTCAAAGTACATTTGGGAGAAATATCACTGAGATTTCTATATAGGGCATGCATGCACACACACACATACAGTGACGGTAAGAATTTTACTATTAAAATAAACCCTTTATTTTCTCAAGAATCTGACCCAAGTGAAAGATAAATAGGGGATACATGATGGGCAGGAGTGTGATATGGAAAATATTTTCATGCCTGCAGAGTGTGATCTCTGGATACTCATGAGTGGTGAAGCCATGAGTGATAGTATCCAGAGGTCATTCTACAGGCATGAAAATAGTTTCCATATCACATGACTGTACATCATGTGTGCAATTTATACAATGGGGTGGAAGCTTTTGACTGATTTTTTTACGTTATTTTTGTCTTTTGTGTTGCATTCTGCCATTTCTGTGAATGAATGGGTATAAATGGGGTTTGTAAGAGGTCTGTGATTGGTGGTTTTTAGCTGTGTGAATTTTTATTTTTACTACTTTTTGTGTGCCCCTCCAGCCGTCAGTGTCCATCCTGGTCATGGACCCCCTCGCCTCCACCTCCGCCTATTGCCTGCACTCCCCAGTCACCCAGACTTGCCCCCCAGAGGGCGGGGGTCATGGTGCTGTGGCCCTTTCAGCACCACGATGCTAGTAACTGGTCGGGGAGCCAGCGGCTGATCAAGGCCTGGGGTAGGCCTTCATGTAGACAGCCGGGGACACTTTTTTTCCCCCCTGTAGGCAGGGGCAGGGACATGCAATGATGGCCAGCATCCACCCCGCTCCTGATTTGAGTGGGCGTCGGTGCATGTGGCGAACCCAGCCTCCACTGGGTGTCACTACTGTGCCGACCGCATGTACTCTCCCTCCCCCCAGAGAAGGAGAGCAGTCATGGGACGCTCAATCCTTCTTCCCCGGCTGGCTCTTCGGCAATCCTGGTCCATTCCCAAACCCGGGTTGCCGACATTGCAAGCAGAAATCCAACCTCTGCTCCGACAGGCCTGCCGCTGTGTGTGAATTTTGATTGGTTGCTGTTTGTTTCTCTGTGTTGCATGATTGGCTGTATTGTGGGAGAGAGTGGGACTTCATCGGGAGCACTCTGTGACAGAGTGTGTTTAATGTAGGATTTCTAGGTGTATTTTCATATGTATTGTCAGTTATTTTGTTGTTATTTGTGTGTTTCCCAGTGCTTTCACTCATGCTTACTGTATATTACTCTTATTTAGCAAAGTCCAATTGGGTTATATTCATCATTTCAGCTACAGGATCAGTTCCAGTTTTTCAAAGCTGTTTCACTTTTATATTTGCTTTGTGCCATAGTATCTACGTTTTATACAGTTTGCTGACAGAGTACTACAAGTTTATGAATTTTTCCCTGCAGAAATGTTTGCAAAGGTAGCCAAGAAAATGTGAATTCCATGGTATTTGGATCTTCGGTGGCAGTTTTGCAGTGTGATGCTAATGTGATTCCGAGTGAGAGGATAGCACTCATTGCCACATTCAGCAAGGTTTTTGGTACTGGTCTCCTTCAATGCAAGACAGAAATATTTACAATGTTAAAATTAGATTAATGAAAATGTGGCTAATACTTGAGATGTTTCACAGATAAGCAGGTTGTGAGGATAGACACAGCTAAAACGGCAAGAGTTGGCACAGTGGAGACAAAGCAAGCTGACGTGAGCAGAGTATGTATAAATGTCTTTTATTATCACTTTGCTGATGTCAGATAGATTTATCACACTCCAGTGACAGTAACAGGAAGTATCACACTCCAGAAGTTCCCACCTCTGTTGTATAAATTATGTTATTCTTCCAATAGGCAAATAACACCATTTATTGATTAAGGGGGCTAGGCCTGGACATGTGTGCCCTACAATGGTTCACAAATTACCTTCAAGGCAGGACACAAATGGTACGTTGGAACAGAGAAAAATCTCAATGCCCAGTATCTGATGGAGTTCCACAGGGGTCAATCTTAGGCCCCCTACTATTCTCCTTGTTCATCAACAACCTACCCCTGCATTGCGGCGGGGTGAAGGTCATCTTATATGTCAACGACGTAGTGTTGTACAGAACTGGGAAGGATGTGGGGTCCCTAAACCTAGAGCTGCAACAGGACCTTGAAACCCTTGAAGCGTGGTGCCAGGAAAACATACTGGTCCTAAACAGCAAGAAGACCAAAGCCATGTTCTTTGGCCCAGAAAAGCTTGGCCCAGACAGATCAAAACTCCTGTCCCTCACCACCCTAAATGGGATGGGGACTGAGGTAGTAGACAACATCAAGTACCTGGGGATGTACCTAGACCAGGAGGTTACTTACAGAAAACACATGGAC
Organism: Neoceratodus forsteri; assembly: GCA_016271365.2. Classification (NCBI taxonomy): domain Eukaryota; kingdom Metazoa; phylum Chordata; order Ceratodontiformes; family Ceratodontidae; genus Neoceratodus; species Neoceratodus forsteri. Next base: position 1,293,108,418 of record CM028130.1, read on the forward strand.
TACCTCCCAAAGGTAGTAAACCAAAAACTGGGTCTCCTCTACAGGCTAAACCCCCTCCTGAGCAAAGAAACCAGGAAGGTGGTAGGGAACGGGACAGTACTATCCACCCTATTCTACAGAGCGACCTTGCTCCAGACACTGAGGCCCATGGAAAGGCAGCACCTGGGTACACTATACCATAGGGTCGGCCGGTTTTCAGCCAGGGTGCAATGGATGGAGCACCACTGCAAGGTGCTCCATGCCCTGGACTGGCCATCCCTCGAAGCCAGGCTAGCATATCCATCACTGTGCCTGGCCTTCAAACTACAACAACCTGGAGCCCCCCGAAGTCTATGAGACCTGCTTGTCCCTAAAACTAACAGGAGAGAGGTCAGGTCTACTGATCGGAAACTACTTGAAATACCCAGAGCCAGAATATCCCTTGGCCATCGGTCTGCCAGGGTGTCCCTACCAAAACTTTGGAACAATCTCCAGAGAGAGTTTCAAGATAGCACCTCTCCTGGGGGGTTCAAGAAAGTACTAAAATCCCACATGAGTATAGGGGCATGGTGCTGCTGCTACAGTTGAGACTATGTGAAGGCTCTCCTGAATGGGGTGGTCGCCACAGAATAATAGTCTCTGGAGGGAGGGTATGCTTAGGGGAGTAGGATGCTAGGGCACTTATCTATGTGGGTTATCATTTGATGTGTCTGTTCTCCTTGTTGTCCTAACAAAAATGTCCAGGCTACCACTTGAAGTCTGTCTACGATGTACTACATGCTGGTATGTGTATTCCTACTGTACTATGTAAACCTTGATTCACTGTGTGTATCATAGCTTTGATTTTCTTCTCCCTTAGGTACATGTAACTAATCCTGGGTTGCCCCTGAAAAAGGGACCATCAAGGTCTCAGTGGGCCTACCCATTTTTTTCACTTGCCTTTCTCATCCTCTGACACAAAATTTCGATTAATTTGACTGCCACCCCGTTCTGGCCAATCCACAATTAGTTTGCTGCCCAACTGCAGCCCAGTCACAATCCTCATATCAGATAGAAACCCCTGCTCACGCTGCCATCTTGTTTCCCTTGCATTTCCACAGTTCACTTTCAAAATCTTAAAAAGCACACATTTCTCCACTTATCTTCATACAATACATGGCCTTATTGAAATACTAATTCAGCTTTTCTCCCCCCAATACCAGCATTTAACATATGAAGATTATCCTCTGTAATTTGACTGGCTGCATGAAATTTGTGATCACTGGGGATAGTGCCCAGACATTGACAGCAAAGAACAGCTACAGTTCATGATTGCTTATTTGCTCAGACAACAGAAACATGCTGGATAAGCACTGAGAGCCTAATGAGATATATTTTTGTACTCATGAAAGTAAAAAGACAACCACGGCACTATTGGGGTGGGATATGGTACTTTTGGAAGCAGGGTAGGATGTAACATATTTCGAGTCAGTGCTACAAGCACAAAGAAATGAAAACAGCGAAAACAAATAAACTTTGTATAACATTTGTGAACACACCTACATTATATACACAGAACATCCAATTGCCTGTGTTCAGATATGCCATTATTTTCCATTCATGAGTGGGCAGGACTTCATAACTCACTCATAGAAATAAATGGTATATTTGAAAACAGGCCATCATACAATCCCCTATTATACAGGGATAGCAGTGCCTGTATAGTAGGGTTGAGTAAGCACTATAATGTTAAACACCAGTTTGTTCACTTTAATAACTTTGCCACTGTTCAACCGATTTACACAAAATTTGAAATTCGCAGAAATAGTGCCAGGATCTATTGATCCTGAGTTTTCTTGTGGCAATCGGTTCACTATGGGTAAAGTTACAGAGGGGCAAATAGCCCCCAAATCACCAAAATTAAGATCTTTTTTTTGCTCAACTCTAAGTAAAAGACTAGGAGGATTTAAAACCCGAAACTTGCAGTTTTCATAGAGTTTGGTCCAAGGTGCGTGCTTTTGTGTTTTTTTATTACCCAAGCTTCAATACTTTTTAAATTACTTAGGGAAAAAATGTTCAGTCTGTGAGAATGCACAGTTTAAAACACCAGTGTTCGAAAGATAACTGAATTTTTGTGACAAAGAAGAAGTCATGTTGTTATATTACAGAACTGCTCTTGTTTATCAGCTTGCAAGGCCAGCTCCCTGTCTACATATTCCCTGCTGCTGTTTCCATTCAGCAGGGACAGGGCTACCAGTCAGTGCATAATTCCACCCCTGCTGAGTGTGCAGTTCCTGTATTTGTGTTTTATCTTGAGGTACTGTCTCTGCCATTAGCCACTTGAGCTGATTGATTTATTGATTTGAACTGGACACCGGGGTGCCCAATCCCTGGTGGCAGTTTAATTATTAATAAGATACTCCAACACTAGGGTGCCCATCTCTCGTGCCAGTACATTCCCTCACCCCCTCCATAAGGTCCCCCCACAAACCCTGTAATTTCAAGTTGCTGACAACAGGATGTTGTATCCCCAGTTTCAGCATACACATCCTCAGTGCAGTTTGGGACACTGGGTTGCCCACTCATGCTTCCCCATGTATGATGCCAACATTGGGATGCCCAATCCCCAGTGTCAAAAGTAGTATTAGTGTGCCTGAAATAAAGAAAACCATCCAGCAATGTCTTTTTCATTCTTTAAGGTTTGTTTTTTTGTACACTTTATTTATGCACCCTACCTTTGGGGCATCTCTCAGGGTCCCATGCACAGACACCTCACTCAGCCACCCGCCTGAACTAACTGCTCTGGAGCTGCATTGGGTAAGCGAGGTCTGGAGCTCTCCTGGCCCCACGGAGAGACCCCCCAGGCCACAGGGAGAACCAGAGAGTCAGCCAACACTGGATGTGTGGTGGGTCAACCTGCTTCAGTTCGCCGTCGACTCACCTGAACGTAGAGGGATTTTCTTTCACTCGAGCACTGGACGTGCAATGACATCCCCTTTTAAGTTTTAACCCTAAAATCAGAAAACGGCCCTCTGATGTCTGCAACTGTCCCCACCCTGACTCCCCACTCAGCATCCACCCTCCACCCCCTTACTCATTTTGCCTAACTGAGGTCCAACGCCGTAATGCCCTCTGGACCAGAGACATGTTTTCACTCTTCAGTGCTGGACCAGGAACTGAGTAAAACAGGTAAGTGCTGTGTAATGTACTTCAGTGCCTTCTGAACTTTTCTTCATAACTTGTTATGTCTTTTTTCTCAGATTTTCAACATGGCCTTCTTGGAACCCCACCTCATGAACAAATGCTGTAAAATTATGTAAATCCAGCCTGTCAGGTGATTTCATGAGCATTGCATAAAATCATCTTTCAGGTCAGATTTGATTAATTTCACCACCCTTGTTCATGAGGTGGGGTCCCTAAAAGACCATGTTAAAAATGTGGTCAAAAATATGTAAAAATTACCAAGTTATGAGCGTACATTAAAGTTTTTCTATTCTCGCTCATAACTTTGGCTATTTTAAATATTTTGACCCCAAATTTTCAACATAATCATTTTTTTCACACCACCTCATAAACATTACTGCTGTAATTTTTCAAATCCTGTTCAAAATGTGTTTTCATACCTATGGCATCAAATGACATTTTGGTAGAGATTTTAACATTTTCACCTATGGAGTTCATGAGGTGGGATCATACGAATACTATGTTAAACATTTAAGGTCAAAATAGTAAAAACCTAAAAGGTTTATGAAGGTGTGTTGTTTTTTGCAGTTAAAATTTTTATTGAACTACAGAGACATATAATCAACAAACAACAGTCCATATTTGGGCTTACAATGGGTTACAATCACATTGCTACACACAGTTACTACTACTTCACATATATATGGTTAGATACAGTATGTTGCATACACAAATACATTTAGTGGTGCATCATGGGATTTAAATTCTGAAGTCTCACCTTAAGGAGGACAGGCTGTCTAATCACCTTTCAGTTGTAGGGTTCAACCATTTGAGGAGTGGTCTTCTGTTGGAGGAGCTTCCTCTACCATGTTACCTCCTGGTTAAGTGTGGGGGGGTGGCCTTTTACTGCTTGCATTTGGGGTTTTGTTAGGGCATTGCCCTGCTGGCCATTAAGGCCCTTCAAGGGGGTTTCAGCAAGTCTTTACTCTGTGGTGCCCCAGGGATGTTTGATTTATCTTGTACATATTGTATGAAAGGGGACCACCAGCTCATGAATACAAGTTGGGTATGGTTAGCAATGTGGTTCATTCTGGAGTAGGTTGCTAGTTTTTCCCATGGCTAAAAGCCATTATTTGATGGTCTTTGGTGTGCCACTTTTACAATACGAGCCTCTTGGCCTCCACTGACTCTTGCATCAACCAGAGTTTCTGCTGGCTTTTGACCAGGCAAATGACCGGGGTAATGCCCAGAATCCAGAAACATGGGATGTTTGGGATCTGATATCCTAGTATTTGGGAGCACTGGGTTACTACTTTGTTCCAGAAGGGACGAATGTGGCTAGAATACCACAGTATGTTTTTTTTTTTTTATTTAATTTAATTAGTATTTCGGAAAGACCTTTGAGCGTGAGCTCTTTTACAAAGGTTCCACATCAGGGTGGACAATAAGACAATACACATATTCAGTGGTTACAGAGGCCTGATCATTAGGCATTAAAGAGCGATTACATGACAATTAGACAAATAGGAGAAAAAACAGAGTAGTTGTAATCAGATACTAAGCTATTTCTAATTGGTTGCCCTAGGTAGCACACCCCTTGAAACCTCCACATTCATTGATAGACTATGGAAGAGTAACTGCATAGGGTTTAATGCTATCCCAGATGGTGAGAGGCTTGGTGGCAGTGAAACAAGGGGGACTGGGTTTGAACCTACCGCAGAGAGCGAGAGGTAGGGAATAGTGAAACGGGGGAACAGTAATGGGGGAGCAGCTCCAGAGGGCTTTGACGAGTATGGTGTGTGTGTGTGGGGGGGTTGGGAGGGCAGTACCAAGTGCGTTTAAAGAGGACTGATAGCTTACTTAAGCCCTTTGGCTAGGCTGGAATGGATGCAGGGTTCTAGTAGCCCTGCTGGGTGCTAACTTGGGGGTAGGCCTGTCTATCAAGTGGGGCCTGAGAAGCAGGTGCATTTTGAGCTAGACATTAAGTGCTGTTTGAGGCATGCTTTGAATTGAGACAGGCTGTTGCTTGTTTGTAATTTCAATGGGAGTTCATTTATCCAGAGGGGGGCCTGATAGGAGAAAGCTTATGTGTGTCTGCTCCTTTAACATCACACCTCCAGCATATATCTTCATGCATTAATCCCATTTTTTTGAGCTGCACTGGAGTGCGGTACTAAAGATGTTGTATTTTGTTTTGGGTTAGGAAACTCCGTGGATCCTCACATGCCTTCCTGGCTGAGACCCAACACTCTTTCCATTCTTCATCTGATATAGGCAGCCCTATCAAGTGCTGCCATTTTACCTTGGCTGGTTGAGATGGATCTTACATCTCTTCCCTCATGCATTTATGTATTAACCCAGCTAGTCCTTTTGGAGCACTTAGCCAACTATCTATGGGGAGCTTTTTGTCTATGTCCTTTCCTGAGGCTTGGCATCTACTGCAGATACATGTTCGATTTGCCCAGCTATTGTATAGGGGTCTCAGCTGCAAGTATTTCCAAAAGTCACCCCTCTCCACCAGGTATTTCTCCTGCAGAGAAGTGAAGCTGTCCAGGGTATGCCCATCTGCTAGCAGGATGTCCTTTAGTCTATGGATATGCTTCCCTCTCCAGTCCTCCCATGTGAATGGTGTTTTCTCTATTGTCCAGATAGTGTTTTTCCAAAAGCAAAGATATTTCCCTGGGTTGATGCAGGCTTTAGTGAGAGCATCGACTTGTTGCCACACATTGTTGGCCACTTTTACCATGAGCCAATGCTTGAATTGGGGTGGGAGGGGTTGGCCTAAGTACCTGTGTGATCAGTGCCCTATAATGTGGTTCTCTCCAGTTCTTCCCAGGCTGACCTACTGTGGTCTTCCCCTAGAAACAGCCTGCAGGTTCTGGTCACTGAAAAGGCATATGTATAGTGTTGGAAATGTGGGAGGCATGAACCTCCCCCATTCCATGGGACTCTTAGCTTAGCCCTGCTATACCTAGGCATTTTGTTCTCCCACAAGACGTTTCCCATCATAGTGTCCATTATTTGAAAGCACTTCTTTGGTGTCTCTATTGGCTGGTGGGATAACACATAAAAAACCCTGGGGGCAATCATCATTTTGATTGCAGTGACCTTTCCTGGCATTGAGAGGTTCAACTGCCTCCGTCTCTGTGCATCTGTCTGTAGGCTACTAAGGAGTGGTACTAAGTTTGTTTCCAACATAGTATGCATGTTTGAGTTGACCTTGATCCCCAAGTATTTGATTCCCCCTTTTGCCCATGCCAAGCCAACTTTTGATGTGAACTCCGGGGTCAACTATGCATTGAAGGGGAGGACCTCTGTTTTACTCCTGTTGATGCAGAGTCCAGAGATGTCTGCAAAAGACTGCAGTAAATCTACAATATGTGGGGTGCTTGCCTAGAAATCATTTGTTATTATAAGGCAGTCATCTGCATACATTATGCCCCCTATTCCTGGATGCTCCCTCACCTCACTCACATTGGCCTCTATTGCCAGCACAAACAATATTTGTGACAAAGGACACCCTTGTCTTGTGCCTCTATGTAGCCTAAATGGTTCAGACAGGGTGTTATTCCTCAGTATTCTGGCAGTGGGCTGTTTGTATAATGTTTTGATCCACCCTCTGAAGGTGTTGCCAAAATTACAGTGCTTGAGTATTGCATGGAAGAAGTCCCATTCCAGCAAGTCAACAGCCATCTCAAAATCCACCGAGATGGCCACTGCTGGAGTGGGGAAGGGCTCTGCTGTTTCTGTTAGGGACATCAGGGTTCTTAGGGGGTCTGTACTAGCCCATCCTTTGACAAAGCCCACCTGGAAGGGATGGATCAAAAAGGGGAGGACCTTTTCCAGTCGATTTGCCAGAACCTTTGCCAGCATTTTAGTATCTACATTGATTAAAGATATAGGCCTGTAGCTCGACGGGAAAGTGAGGCCCTTCCCTTCCTTGGGAAGGACTATTATGATGGCCCTCTCTCAGGGTGCTAGGTAATTCTTTCTTTTGCAGTGCTTCTCTAAGCATTTCCCTCATCGGTAGGGCAAGTTCCCCTTGTATTATTTTGTCAAAGTTGGCTGAGTAACCATTTCCCCCAGGAGGTTTGTGTGGGGTCATACTATTTATGGCTGCCCTATATTCTTGTTCCCCAACTGGAGCTTCCAGACCTTCTCTCTGAGTTGGTGCAAGCTTGGGGAGCTTAATGCCTGCCATAAAGGCAGTGAATGCATATTCATCCCACTTCACAAGTGAACTGTAAACTGATTCATACAATTCTAGCATGGCCTTATTTATCACTTCAGGCTTCTGTTGTTTCTCCCCCTTGCAGTTTTGTAGCTGGGCTATATGCCTGTCAGCGTGTTGTTTTTGCAACTTGTAAGCTAACAGCTTGCCCACTTTTCCCCCACCCTCCCAGTATTTGTGTTGCAGTCTCAAAATTTGGAGTTTGGCTTTCCTTGTGGCCAGGGTAATTACATTTTATTCTTAGGGATATGATGTATACTAATTATGGGTTATTAAGCCTACTTGGATTTTTTTTGTATATTTCATCCTTTTCTCCCAGTTTGTTCTCCAATTCAGCCGCCTCCCTTTCCCTGTGTTTCCTGTGGTGAGATGCATAACTGATTATCCTAGCCCTCACCGTGGCCTTGAAGGCTTTCCAAATGGCTGCTGCCAGCGTGGTCCCTGGTGGATTTTCCAAAAAATAGGTTTTTAATCCAGTTTTAGCCATTCCTTAAATTCTTCCTCTTGCATTAGCAGAGGGTCTAGGCTCCAGTTTACTGATTTGGGTCTTAGGGGGTTCAGTATTAGAGACAAGGTTAGTAGAGCATGGTCTGATACTTACAGTGGGGCTATTGTAACATCCGGCACCTGATTTGTGATGTTTGGGGATATGAACCAGTAGTCTAGTTTACTGGCTACTTTTCTGGCATCTGAAAAATATGTGTAGTCCCTCCCACCTGGGTGGGCCATCCTCCAGATATTCTGTAGTTTGTGTAATGTCAGTATCTCTTTTATTTATTTATTTTTATTTTTATTTTAGTCTTTTGGTAACCTGGTAAGGCCCACTAGGCACAAGCACCTGTTTTCAAGGGCGACCTGGGAGCACTGGGTGGTTAAGTGACTTGCTCAGAGTCACACAGTATGCAAGTGGAGGTTGTTAGAATCAAACTCAGGCCTGGTCTGCTGGATGTACCAAGCTCATTCACTCCTCATTCCTCTAGCCTCTAGGCTATACTGCTAGCCAAATATAGTGCCTTGGTGGAGCGTATGTGAGGTTCTGGCCTAGCATTTGATCTGTCTAGGAGAAAGTCCATTCCTAAGTTATAGTCACCCCCACCAATATACAGTATGTTTCCCCTGTAACAATATCCAACAAATCCTGGGAGAGTTTGTGGAAGAACTCCAGGGCGTCCTCATTTGGTGCATATATATTTGCCAATAATATCTCCTCCTTAGATGTAACCACTCTTGCCAGGACCCACCTCCCTTCCTTGTCCGCTCTTTGCTCCAGAAATTTCTACTTTCGTTTTTTGTAACAGAGGATAGGCACTCCCCTCTTGGCTTTGTCTGCTGTGCTATGGACCTCCCATCCCACACACTCTTCTGCCAGTTTTTTTGCTTCTGCATGATTCAATTTTATTTCCTGCAGAAAGGCTGTTTGTGTTTTTAAGGCTCTTTAACCAGGCAAGCATTTTTTTTCCTTTTAACAGGTGAATTTAGACTCCTAATGTTCTATGAGGTGGTTGTTAATACATTAGCACCCGCCATGTGTGATTCTTGAGGTTTTATTCTGGTCTATAGCTATTGCCCTTTTTGGTCTGTGCCTATGTGCAGGAAAAAATATGTTTGGTCCCCCACAGTCCCTTCCCCTTTTTGCCCCTCCTTGTCCCCAAGTTTCCATCCTTCGCCCTTCGATAGACAGTAACACTGATACAGTCTTGTATTTGTGTCTCTATTGTACTTTTTTTCTCCTTTCATACAACTGTTCCTTTTGGCCCCAGCTAGGTCCCTTCTATGTTGGTTTCTGTTTTGTTGGGCTAGACCTTTTTTCTTTACCTCCTACTATCTGTAACACTAATTGGTTTCTATTCCTTCTGGTAGCAATATCTCCATTAGCCATAGACATAACTGTACATTCCTCCTTGCCCCTTCTCCTGTCTAAGGGGTCACTCCTTAACAACATGGCCACTAACTTCCTTGTTGGCCCATGGTTTGGAGAGCTCCTCTTGGGTGTGGGTCTTGGCATTTCTTGTCCCACAATTTGGCTGTTCATTGCTTTAACTGGCAATCTGCTTTTTACAACTAAATATCTTTGAGACCTAGGGTCCCCTTTAATAATCAACAGTAGTTAATTCCTAACAGCATAACACGGTTTTTCTCTCAGCCATTCATCACTTCCTCCCATTACCCTGAGCAGAAGCCTGGTTGTGTAGCATCATAAGTCCATTGGCTGGTAGGTTGAAGGGGTGGAATGCCTCTTTCTCTACCACGATCCCCCGGTGGCAGTAATTGTGCAGGCCGGGGGGTGAGCTATACCACTCTCTATTCCTCCAATCGCCTCCCTATCCCCTCTTTCTGCTTGTTGGACAGTCCTCAGTTACTCCACTTTTCATGGGGATTATTATCTGTGACCCCTTTAAAATACCGTTGTTTGCATACTCTTCCGGTTAGCCCCTCCTACTTCCCATTCCCATTTTAGGATTGAACAGCGTACTTCTCTCTGGGAAAGGGATGCTATGCATTCTTAATAACCTCAGGATTTCCCCCTATTTAAGGGTTATGAACTGCTTTTATTGGTCAAAAACTGGGAACTTTACCCTGATGATCCGCTCTGCCTTAGTGCAAATAAGAGTATCCCTGCTCACTTGGGTATTTCTAGCCTGGCAGAGCATTCTTCTGCTGAGACTGATGCCTCCTTTTTGGGTGCACGAATCCACAGTGCCCATTCTTCTACCTCCCTCCCCTTAGTTTAGACCCTGAAGCCATAAGTCTCCCCCTCTAGGGTTTTAAATTCTTATATCCCGAGGCAAGGTTCATTCTGTTGCCATCGGCTACTTTGAAGCACTGTTTGCTATGGTAGATGGGTACCATAGTGCTCCAGGAGTTATGGCCCTTTATTTCCAACTGGCAAAACTATATTACATTTCAGAGGGCCCATTATCTTACACGTAGTAATTTACTTTTTGGGGGGGACCATAGGTTAGCGATTGTTTGTCCTGCTTCTGCACCTCATTAAAATATTTGGAGGCCCTGTACCTATAAAACTTAAACCTTGGCATTAAATTTGCAAAACCACAGCAGCCACTATGGTATCCATATCTAGGCAGCTGCATATATGGACAAGGTTGCAGCCACTGTACTGGGTCAATTCGGGCGGTGAGGTTCAGTAGCAAAAACAGCAGTATCCCCTCCTGGATCTTTGCAGCAGACAGATCATGGGTGGTGGGAGGCAGTACCCTGTTGTTTTTAGGCTCTTAGCCCCTTTACCAGACCGAGCAGCTCTATCGCATCAGGGTTGTTCGAGGGTTGAGAAATTGTTTTACCCTGGAGTACAAATTGGAGCAGTCGATCCCCTCCACCAATCTACTACCTGTCTGCTGCTTCCAACTGCTACTGAATAGTACCTTTCACTCTCATGAACCAATGAAAATGTTTTCCAGCCCTGCATGACAGTTAGTGGGAGTGTATGCCACTTTGTATTGTACCCACAACGTCGCTGGGTACATTAAAGATGTAGAAATGTTCATCTTATAAAGCTGTTGTTTTACCCCCATATATGCCCTTCTTTTTCTTGCTAGCTTGGCGCAATAGTCTTGAAATAATTGTACAGAGCAGCCATGCCATTCTACCTCCTTCAGCTCTCTCGCTACCCTCAAATATGGCTCTTTGACCGGGTACCTTAAGAATTTACACAATATGGGACAAGGGCACGCCCCTGGTCTGGGTTTGGGGGCCAGTGTGCAGTGCTCCCTTTGAAGTTCAGGAGAGGGATCATTATTGAGTCGTAGCATACCAGGCAGAGCATTCTCCAAAATGGAAATCATGTCCCTTCCCTCCATACTTTCAGGGATGCCAGTTATTTGAATGCTCTTCCCTCTGGCTTGTTTTTCCATGTCGTCCACCTTTGGAAGCAAATACTGTATCTGTCCTTGGTGCTCTCTGAGGTATCCTTCGTGCTGAGACAGTTGTGCAGTATGCTGTTTAGCCACATTTTCTGTTTCCTCCACTCTGGTTACTAGCCCCCTCAGGTCTTCATTAGTCCTGGCTGTTGTGATTTTTAGTTCTGCCATATCCTGCAAAACTTTACTCGGCATGGTTGTTATTTTTTCTATGTCCTGTGCCATGCAGGATGGGGATCCTCCCTTGGACATCCTTCACTCCTTCTGCCTTATTACTGGGGTCCGCTGTCACAGTTCTAAGATGGGCTGTTTTGCTGCCGGAGTGGCATTGTTTCACTGGCCTGCCAAGTGGGAACCACATGATTGTGCCAAGCTGTTCAAGCTCAATGTTCCTCAGCAATGCCCCATCCATTTCTGGGGTGAAATATCTCTTTTTGAAGTGCTAGAATTCTGGTTTCAGAATATCTGTAGTTTATCTTTCTGCTGCATGCGGAGTTTTCGGTTGGATGTAGAAGGGTGTTCCTAGGTCTGCTCTTGGAAAATTAACTTGCCACCATTTTAGATGCCAAGCTCTACCCCAGTCTATGAAGGTATATTGTAATTTATCTACACACTCTCATAACTTTGGTAATTTTCAACATTTAAACCTCAAATTTTCAACATAGCCATTTTGTTGCACCACCACAGAAATGTGACAGCTGCTGTTTTTCAGATTCTAGCCAACATGTGATTTTGCACTACAGGTGTGGAATTATTTTTTTTCAAGTATGTTATTTAAGTAATAAGACATGACAGGCATGACAGGGTGTGTGTTACTGGCTAATAACATCACTCCTGTGGTGGGTTGAAGCACAAGGTGAAGCTAAGTGCTTACACCACCCTAGTAGTGACATTATTAGACAATAACACACACCGTGGAGTGCCTTCTTGCTATTATGCAATGGCTTGCTGTGTATTTTTTTGCTGAATAATTGTGGAATTGTGTGACAGATTGCTTTGTTTTGAATAAATTTTACTTTTAAAACTGGTAACTTTGGCCCTGTCCACACTACACCAGAAAAATCCCTCTGTAACATTACAGAGGGTCCAAACCATTACTGTAATGGTTTGTGTTTACACTGGTAACGTCACAGAAAGCGTTTTCAAAACTGTTGTTGAAAACTGATATTTAAGGGCCTGTCTACACTACATAGGTAAAATCCTGTAATGTTATCAGTGGTAGGGTGGATGCACTGTGATGTTTTGGCCCTGTCTACGATGCACTGAAAATCTGTAACATTTTGAAACCGGTACAGACTGAAAACGTTACAATGCATCCACACTACCACTGAAAACGTTTTGAAAATGTTACAGTAGTTTGCTTGTGTAGTGTGGACAGGGTTAAACAGAGCTTTGAAACCATTACAGAAACTGTTGTTGAAACCACCTCACAACAGGTTTCTGTAACGGTTACTAAAACACTTTCTGTAACGTTACCAGTGTAAATGCAAACCGTTACGGTAACTGTTTGGACCTTCTGTAACGTTACAGAGGGGACTTCCAAAGGTAGTGTAGATAGGGCCTTTCAGTCTGTAATGGTTTTAAAACGTTACAGATTTTCAGTGCAGTGTGGACAGGGTCTTTGGCATATAATAGTCCCTTTAAAATAATTGTAAACATTGTGTGACTATTGAATAGTTAATTCAAACATTCATAACAGGCTGAACTTTTAAAATTGTCATGCTGAACTTTAAAAAAAATGTTCTGAATTGATGAAAGGCTGAATTCTTAAGTATAACATTAACTTTTTTTAAATTGCTTGTTTTTAAATTGTGAACAGAGAAGTGTCCATGGTAACTTGAAAGAGCTGTTATTTGCTGCTGGTTTTTGGGCTTTCTGTAATGTGCTTATTTGTAAAAGTTGAACATGCACATTGTATTGCCTTGAATATTTATACAGTCTTTGTTCTGAAGTGATCTGGTGCTTGTTTCCTCATGTCCGGTTGCTAGGTTGTCTAATGCTGTTCTGGGTTCACTGCTGAAGTGTGGGTCATTTCCTTCTCAGGGTTCTGCAATGCTGGTTCCTTCAGCGGTGTACTGGGCTGTTGTTTGTGACAGGATTTGACTCCACATTTCTCTATCAGTAAGTTTTGAGGAGCAGTATGACTTCAAGGACATTTCACTTTTATGTTCTGTCATGGACATAATTTCTTTAGCTTGCAGACCTGCCTCTGATAGTAGCTGCACTGCAGTGGCTCACAAGCTGTGATATGTGTAGATCGTGGATACGCCTGCGAGCCTACAGATTCAGGGCAGCATGTTGGACAGGTTGTTTACCCCCATTGGTTTGAGGGTGTACAAGATGGGTTCTTTGCATAGTTCACTGCCTGGATTTCTGCAAGGGTGGAGGAAAGGCAGGGAGGGTTTGGTGGCAATTTCATTTGGTAGAGCTGTAGACAGAAGATAAGACAGAGTGGCTTGCTGAGGAGCTCAGACATTGCACCCAGCAGATTCTCCCAGTCCCACTCCAGTATTTTACCATGGTTCTTCATTTTTTCATTGAATGCCATGGTAACACATTTCCTGTCTTCCTCAATTGTTTTTATTGTGAAGCAGTTTGGTTTGAGTGTCTTCTGTCCCTCGCACCCTGTCCTTGCAAAATGGAGCTGTAGCTCCAGCCAAACTCTTCTCACCAGTCCTGTGGTAGTTTTGGGGCTAAGGGCTTGGGATCATCTTATTTTTTTAAATCAGTTCTGGTGATCACAGGATGGAAGCTTGGCAGATCTTTGCCCTGTCTGTGGATGTTGTTTAAATGCCTCAGAAAGACATTGTTAGCAGGCTGGAATTTGGTATCTGCTAGTATGTTCCTGCAGTGGCTGTTTGTGAATTCATTTATAAATCTATTTAGCCCCACTTGGAGCCCAATGTAGCTAGAAATGCTGTATTGCTCCCTGTTTGAGTTACGGACACTACCATAAAATTGCCACAATATGTTTCTCAGTTCGGTGGATGAGATGGTTTTTATGTCACAGGTGATTTGTTTTTCTGTCACTCAGTCTGTGATGGCCCAGGCAGTCTGCCACTTCATATTCTCTTCGTTACAGTCTTTCTCTGGTTTTTCTATAGCTTCTGGTGCCAACTCTAAATGCCTTGTTTTTTTGTTTTTTTTTGCCAGTACTTACATTTTCTGGCTGAGCTGAAGATGTTGTGGGCATGTCAGTGTTATTCTCCTCACTGAACATCTGATCAAGATTTCTGTCAGCGAGCAGCTCGAATGTCAGTGCCAGGCTCATCTCAGCTGTGAGGTGAGTGAAGTGGGTACTGATGCAGCTGTTTTCTGTGGCAGGTTATGAGGTCAGATGCTGCCAGACCTAGATACAGTACAGTGATATTATTGCTCAATAACATCACTGTGTCGGGATCATGGTAGCCAATCAGATTGTTGGAATTTTTGACGCCATTGTGTAATAAATGACACCAGTCTGGTTCAGAATTAGGGGTCATAAAAAGACTCTTGAATTTTTGAGGCCAAAATGTCACAAAAATATGAAGTAACATTGTTTGCAGGAATGTCTTTTGGCCCAGTGGGGACCAGATTGCCTTCCCGTGCCAGTGACCTGAGTTCAGGTGTGAGCTCAGTGAGCTGGTTTACTCAGCTAAGACTGATGGGGAAGGTACTGCAGCATGCAGCACCATTCTCAGCCTGGGGAGGGATGGAGCAGTGTTTTGGTGCATACACGACACTCTGTTGTAGGTCAGGGAGCTTTTCCTCACAGGGTATTAACATGTGTGTCAATGCCTGATGGGACCATTCACTGGGTCAGGACTGTTTTCAGTATTGTGTTTATTTCATTTTGCACAGGTCCCATAGGGAACAATGCAAATGAAGATACGATTCTGCTATCAGAAAAAGAAGGAAAATTAATTGCAAAAAACTACATTAATGCAGACAGAATTGAAGAATACAAAGTGCACAAATTAGGATAATTGAAACATTAGGGTTTTTGGTCTCTGGAATCTTGGTGAATCAGTGTTATGGTCCTCCTTGGGATTGTCTACCTTAATGCTCATCACTCCACCCCAGCCCACAGCTTCATATCCTAAGCACAAGGTAGAGCTTCCAAGTCAGTGCCTCATAGTGATACACTCATCAAAGGTAAAGAAGTGTGCCTTGCTACATGTTGCCAACACAATCTGTTGCAGCTTTCTTCGTGCAGGGCCCTGTGGGCCCAGTGTGAAGAAAGGAGATGATATCTGATGTTGTTTGTTCAGGGAATGGGGTGGGCATTAGGGGTGACAATGACAAGGGAGACCCCACCACTGATTTGCCAAGGCTCTGGAGACCCCAAACTGCCTTTCTGTTTTTCCTTTTGCTGCTTGGTGGGTGGGGAAGGGGAGTTAGTGTTGGAAACCCTAACACCACATTTACCTTCTTTTGTAGCATTAACTTGAACCCTAAGTGGTGCCTTAACACAGTTTTTTTGCAAAGAGTTTCCTTTCTTTTTGAGATAGTGGGATCATATCCTAATTCACATAGGTCTCTACGGGACCTTTGTGAACACAAGCAGACACGTATCCTACACCAAGGGAAGACTCCATCCACATCCACCAGTGGTAGTGCAGATCCCCTTGCAGGCCCTGCACTTCCATGAAGTGACAGATGTCAAGAATTTGTGGAGCTGTCTGGTGGGCTGCAGAAGCACAGGGCCCTCTGGACCCTGTGCTTCTTTGTGACTGCAGATACAGACAAACAGAGCAAGGAATCCATCTCTTTGCCAATGCACAGGGCCTTCTGCCACCCATGGGTGCAGAGGTGCAGGGCCTTATGCCAAGAGGAGAGTTGTCTTCACTATATGGTATGGTAAACAGGTGCAGATGTGCGGGGCCCTTTGGGCTCTGCTCCATGGGAAAACTCCTTCCACCTACAGAAGTGCAGGGCCTGGCACATTCCCCTTCCCCAACCAGAGAATGCAAGCTGCAGGGTTATCCACACAGTCAGAGTACCATACAGTGAAGGCGACGGTTCCAATTCATTCTTTACACATTCACTTTTTACACATTCACTCTTCACACATTCACTCTTTGTTCTTTCAGATATAAAGAGGCAAAGAAATCTGACAGAAGAAAGAGCGAATGTGTGAAACGTGAATGTGTAAAGAGTGACTGTGTAAAGAGTGATTGTGTAAAAGCTTAATGTGTAAAGAGTGAATGAGGTCAGTTGTCTTCACTATGTGTTACCTGGGCCTGTGTGGACAACCCTGCAGCTTGCATTCCTTGGCTGGGCGGCGGGGGGATGTCACATAACAGCAGCATCCCCCCAACCCTTCCACATACAGCTGGGTCACTGAGCTCATTCCGGAACTCAGCTACCAGCACAGGATCAAGAAAGCATACCCACTGGGGTCAAGACTGGCACTACACATAACTTTTCTTAACAGTGTTATAGATATATATATATATTTTTTATTTTGACTCCCAACATTTCAAGATAGTCATTTTGTGACTTCCCTTATAAACATGACATGTAGCATTTATGGTATATTAACCAAAATGTCATTTTGAGCCATAAGTGTGAAAACACATCTTGTTCAGGACTTAAAAAATAACACCAGTCACATTAATGAGGAGGTGCTGAAAAATGGCTGTGTTAAATGTTTGGTGTTATAATATTGAAAATTAGTAAAGTTATAAGTGAACATCGAAATACTGCAATGTTCACTTATAACCTGGGCATTTTTATGTGTTTCTACACCAGATTTTCAGCATAGCCTTCTTATTACTCACCTAATGAACAGGTAGGTGGAAATGCTCAAATCCTTGCTGAAAAGTCATTCTGTGCCACCAAAATGTCATTCAGTGACATAGGCACAAAAAAATGCAGTTTGGATAGGATTTGAAAAATGACAGCTATCACGTTCATGAGGTAGTGTAAAAAATGGCTATGTTGAAAATTTGGGGTCAGAAGATTTAAAATTACCAAAGTTACAAATGAGCAGAGAATATTTCAACTTATGCTCATAACTTTGCCATTTTTATATATTTTGACCCCACATTTTCAACATAGCCTTTTTATGACACTGCTTCATAAACAAGGGCAGTGAAAATTTCAAATCCTGGCCAAAAGATGATTTCATAAGAAGACCACAAAGTCACCTTTTGGGCCATATTTGTGTAATTCCACCAGAATTGTTCATGAGGTGGTGTCCCAAAAAGACCATGTTGAAAATTTTGGTCCAAATATGTAAAAATGGCAATATTTTGACTGAAACTTCAAAACCCCATTGAAATACATTGAATCGCACTTACCCGATTATCTCATATTGCAGTTGCTGGTTCTAGTAGCAATATGTGTCTTCAATGAAAGAGGGGATCTACACTGCAGGATCTGTTCAGGTGATTGAGGGTATGGGGAGATGTGGGAGGATTTTGGGCAGTGGGTGCTGAAAGGGAGGTTGGGGATTTGGGGGGTCAGATCAGCAAAGGATCGTTTTTATTTTTATACAGTTTTAAAAGAAACATTGAGGGATGGTTTCTTTCTTTCAGAGGATACTGCAATTTCTGACACTGGGGATTGGGCACCCCATTATCAGGTTAGTGTTCAGCAGCACTGGGGATGGGCACCTTGGTGTTACCACCTACTTAGTGGGAAGGGGGGATGACCTGGAGGGGAAGGAGATCAAGATGAGAAGCAGTACCATGCGTGGGTGCCCCAGTCCACTCTTACAATATATTAAAGGGGATAGGTGGTGGATGACCTGGAGGAGAGGGGGGAGAAAGCAGCAATAGAAGTGGTGGGCAACCCAGTCTGCTGAACAAAGAATTAAAGAGAAAGAAAGATAGATAGATAGATAGATAGATAGATAGATAGATAGATAGATAGACAGACAGACAGACAGACAGACAGACAGACAGACAAAGAGAGAAAGTGAGAGACAGAATGACAGACCAGGGGATTGGTGGCTCACTGCTCGCTGCAGCCTGTAGCATGACTTCCAGCTGCAGCTGCAGAACTCAAGAAAGTCCCACTGTTCTCATACAGAGTGCGTGAGTGAATGGTTACTCTTGCTAAGCTGGACACCATGGATTTTAGGATGCTCAGAAAATGTATTTTTGCAAACAGCAGAATCTAACTAAATGGGTCAGGTTTTGCTAGGTTCGGGTATATATATTTTAAAAAATACATTTTTATGTATTTTCAGTGTTTGTTAGTTTAAAAAGAAAAAATTGCAGCCACCTCAGTTGGTATTTTATTCAGCATGATCGTTTTGTTTTCCACGTGATCTGTATTTTTTCACCCCATGACAAATCATAAAAATAAACAGTCAAAATATATATTTTTTTTTTTTACTGTAGACATTTGCAGGTTAATGCAAAACTCCTTATAATATTCCAGAGGTGCACCCTGGGCACAGACTCTTTCAACCCTGAAAATTTCATGAAAACATTCCACACTATCTAGGCTGCAAGTTAGAGCAAAAGTATGCAGTGTTAAGTATTGGTTTAGTATAGTTTTTTTCTTGTTTCTTGGAGGTCTGTATCTCAGAAACTGAACAAGGTAACGTCATGAAACTTTTCACATCTTGAGACTATGACAGCCTGACCTTGCATGCTGGATACTCAAAGAGATGTTGGCAGCACCTCTGACAGCACTGTTCAATCTATCACTAGATACGGGGGATGTTCTGGGGGACTGGAAGAGGACATATGTGGTACCACTTCACAGAAGTAGTAATTGGGAGGAGGCAGGAAAGTACAGATCTGCTATCCTGACTTCGGTGGTGGGTAAAGTAATGGAATCACTACTGAAGGAAAGAATTGAGGAATACCTTATGAACAGTGGATTAGAGGATCCAAGGCAGCATGGTTTTACAGGGGGGAGGTCTTGCCAGACAAATCTGATTGAGTTCTTTGACTGGATGACCACAGAAGTGGATCAGGATGGAGCGGTGGATCTGACCCAACTGGATTTTAGTAAGGCCTTCAACACCGTTCCACACAGAAGACTGGCGAGCAAGCATGGTAGCCTAGAAGCAGGTCCAAAAGTAGTAAAATGGGTAAGAAGCTGGCTAAGCAACAGGAGTTAGAGGGTGGTGGTAAAGGGTGTTCACTCTAAAAAAAGGCATGGTGACCAGTGGGGTGCCACAAGTGTCAGTACTAGGCCCTGGCCTCTTCAATGTCTTTATTAGTGACATTGCAGGAGTGCTGGATGGGAAAGTATGCCTGTTCACAGATGACACAAAAATCTGCAACAGAGTGAATTCACCAGGGGTGGAAAAAATGAGGGACAATCTGAAAAAGCTGGAAGACTGGTCAAGGGTTTCTCAACTGGGTTTTAATGCATAAAAGTGCAAAATCATGCACTTGGGGCCCAGAAACCTGGGGGCAATGTACCAATCTGACAGGAAGGTATTAGCAACCACAAAACAGGTAAGGGACAACATTTCTGATGACCTGAAGGTAGCAAAGTAGTGTGATAAGGCAGTGGGGAAAGCTAGCAGGATGCTCGGGTGCATAGGGAGGGGCATCACCAGCAGAGAGAGAGGGAGGGAGGTAGTATTACCCTTGTATAGCTCAATGGTGAGGCCCCATCTCAAATACTGTGTCCAGTCCTGGAGGCCCCATCTCCAGAAAGACATAGATAGGGTGGAGGTAGTACAGAAGAGGGGAACCAAAATGGGGCAGGGCCTGCATCAGAGGCTCTATGAGGAAAGATTCAAGGAATTAAACATGTACTCTCTACAGGAAAGGAGGGAAAGGGGGGACATGACAGAAATGTTCAAATACCTCACAAATATTAATAAGGTACATGGAGGTAGTAGTTTACATAGAAAAAGATGCTTGAGGACAAGGGGTCATGCTATGAAGCTTAGGGGGAGACTCAAAGAAGCTGTGAGGAAATACTTCTTCACAGAAAGGGTGGTGGATGCCTGGAACAGCCTCCCAGTGGTGGTGGTGAGTGCTAAAATGGTAACAGGATTCAAGCATGCATGAGATAGACTTAAGGGAACCTCATAAATAAGGCAAGGGGGTGAGACCAATGATCGAGTGGGGTCTGTGATCGCACAGTATGTAGCGAAAATAGGGCAGACTAGGTGGGCCAAGAGGTCCTTCTCTGCTGACAACTTCTATTTTTCTGTTTCTTTGCCAAATATTTGGCTATTTCATCCAAGGATGCCAAAGTTATTAAGGTGCAAAAATTGGGGTTTAACATTGAACAGCCTACTCAACCCTAACTATAGGGGTGCTACCACACCCTAATAATAGAGAAACAATAGATAGAAAGATAGATAGACAGAACAACAGACAGACAGACAAGAGTTGGTTTAATGCTGTCTTCCCTCATTTTTTTCTCCTCCTCCTGTACCACATATCATCTATTGTCCTCCAGACATTATCCCAAAAAGAGGGAGCATTTAAGCTATGCTTCTATCCTAGGCTTGATTTAGATGTTTGCCCTATTGGAACTAGAGATGCTGCAAAGTTATAATTCACCCACGAAGTTCGGGCGAAGTTGCAAATTCCGCCTTTGAAAATACATTTACGAATTTTTGCCCCATGGAAGAAATTCACGAATTTCAACTTTGCCTTGTGACTTTGCTTTATAACTTCTCCTTTGCTATTGCCAAGGCAAAGTTTGGCCAAAATGAGACTTTTGGTCACATAAAAGAGCTTGTGCAGATCAGATAGTACATTCTCTGTAAAGTGCTTGACTTGCTTCTTGTTTCTCATTTCTAGGCAGACAGAGACAGTAGAAGAAGCCTCTTCTGTTCCAGAAAAAAAGATAAATTTTTAGACGCTGTTAGGAGCAATTGCTTTACCTTTTTGTGTTTTTAGTTAGTAAACAGTGCTTTAATAGTTAATCTTTATTATGAATCTGTTTTTCTACTGATTTGTAACCTTGTTCTCATTCTCTTTACACTTTTCTTTCTGTATGTCTCTCTTTCTTTCTCTCTCTCTCTCTCTCTCTCTCTTTCTTCTTGGTTTGCATTTTAATTTAGTAGTGATGGAGCATGGTCATTGTGGTGTTCACACCCATGGTGAGGCCATCCCTCTTTGTTGGCTTCTATTATTTTTGGAGCTTCCCCATTACCATCTATCTCCTCCTCCTTCTAATGCAGTAGCAGTGGCAGTCCCACCACCTGATCCTTCAGCTGGGCCATGCCAACAGCAGCAGGAGATTAGTGTTGCCCTGCACTATTAGGAGCAGCAGCAGAAGGAAGAAATGGAGGGACAAGAATCCCCTGTGCCCCCCATTGTGGTTCACCACCAAAAACAACACCATCTCCCCTCCTGCAGAGGGGCTCTGCTTGTCATCC
Organism: Neoceratodus forsteri; assembly: GCA_016271365.2. Classification (NCBI taxonomy): domain Eukaryota; kingdom Metazoa; phylum Chordata; order Ceratodontiformes; family Ceratodontidae; genus Neoceratodus; species Neoceratodus forsteri. The sequence goes on from CM028130.1 coordinate 1,293,129,962, forward strand.
TTGGCCTCCTCTGTTCATCCAGCAGCAGCACCCCACCACCCACGCTGTCCACACTGCTCATACCCTAATTCTTCTCTTGTGTGATCTGTTTTTACCTGTCACCCTAGGGACCACAACATGGTCACTTGCAACTTATGTAATAAATGGGTCTGCCAATGCAAGCAGGGGAGTCACGTGTGTAGTGGGGGTCACAATACACATCTCATGACAAATCACTGGGCTGAGTGATAGGAAAAACAGAGGGAAGCAGGCAGTAGTGGTGGTGGAGGCTGTGGTCCATCTATGCCAGCAGCGGTTCGTGGAACAGTGTGTAAAGGAGGATCTTACTTCGAGAGGGTTCCTTCAGTAGGTCATCACAAATAGGACTGACGTTGCCTGATGTCGGGCCGCACGGCAGACTTTTTTAGCAATCCCTGACGGGGGACTGCCCACCCGACATCACATGACCGACATCAACGTGACGGTATATAGTGAGCGGTACCCACGGCCACCCTCCAGTTCTTTACCACCATCTCCTCGTGTTAGTCGCTTCGCAGACTTCATTCAGCATTCGTCGGAAAGTATTTTCACATGTTTTTTTCAAACTCGCTATTTTCTTCATTCAGATTAACGTTAGTTCATGTCTTCTCCGAAGAAGAAGTGCTCCAAGTGTGGCACTCAGATACCGCACAAAGACAGACATTCCAAGTGCGTCATCTGCCTAGGCCCAGACCATTCAGTCTCCTCCTGCCTCGACTGTCAGTCCTTCAATCTGGCTACTAAATAGCAGAGACAGCAGGTGTTGGAGGCCCATCTTCTCAAGGCCCATCTGCTTTCACTTGAGAAGAAGATGGACAAGCTTAGGGACTCGTCCGACAAATCTTCCCCTAAAATGCTTAAGGAGAAGACTGGGGAGTAAGCTCGCTCTGCGGATGACGTCAGGCCCTCTACCAGCAAGGCCCAGCCACCATTGAAGCACGCAGGTAAGGAGAAACTCCAAGCAGATAAGTCGGTCACTGGCTCCTCCAGTGATCGTGCTGCACCGGCTGGAAAGTTGGCCTTCGGCTCCTCCGGAGACCGCCCGACAGCCATTAAGTCAACTCCCCTGGCTGGGGGCTATCACCCAGCCTCGGTTGCTAAGTCGGCCGGGGGACCTGTCCACGACCGCTCGACCACACCTGCTAAGTTGTCCGTCCCTGACGATAGCACTGGCTCGGTTCCCCCGTTGAGGCCTACTGGCACATCAACCAACGTCCAGCGGGACCAAAGGGAGACAGCCCCGCTCTCTCCTGTTCTTCCCTCACCTGTATCCTCGCATTCCACCACAGACACTTCCAGCGAGGCTGATGGGGACGCTGGTGAACCAGCCGATTTTGAGGGTTCTTCCCCGTGCTCCCCCACCTGGGACCAGGGTCAGGAGGCTCCTTCTCGGCTGGAAGACCTTTCTCTGGAGGTCCCTCCTCAACCCGAGGGCAGGTTGCCGGTGCATCTGATGCCTCCAGTCACTACAACAGTCCTGACACCGGGACCGCCAGCGCCTCCAGCGCTGCCGGTCCTTACAACAGTCCCGACGCCGGGACCAGTGGTCAGACCTGTTCTGTTGACCCCGACGTTGGACCCAACTCCTACAACTGAAACTCTTTGTCTGGTGCAGACGCCGGCCCCTCTGATGCCGGATCCTCTTCTGGAGCTGGATCAGATAGCACCGGTGCCGACATCGGTCCCTATAACATGGACTGTCCAGACACCGGATCCTAACTTGATCTACACCACAGCAGGTCCGACGTGGGTTCCCCCGGCGTCAGGGCTGATGACAGGGTATTATAATAATACCCTCACTGTCCCCCATTACCCCCACGGATATCCAGGTGATCCTTAACCGGAGGTTCCCACTCCTGGATGGAGTCCAATGGGACAGTTTTACCAGGGTTATCATCCCTATACCCATTACATGGGACCACAGGGATATTACCCTCCTCCAATCACTGTTCCCCCCTCCACCTTCTCCTCCTCCTCCTCCCCCCCAACCTCAACCAGCTCCACCTCCACCCCCCCTGGCTATGCCAGATTTTAAGTCCTTCCTACAGTCCTGTAGGCAGGGAGCAAGGTCGAAGTTGGTTTTGGATCTGGAAGTGAGGCTCCCACCTCTGCTGCTTCATAGGTCCCCTTCCCCAAGCAGTTCAGGTTCGATTGTCCACCTCTTGAGGAAGGCTTGACTGGACGTTCCCCATTCTCGCTTCAAACGTCGTCCAGTGGAGGAGGCCGATGACAGTTCTGATGGGACAAAGAACTCTTTGGAGGAGGAAACTGTGGAGGAACCTGAGCCGAGAGGCAAGATCTCACCAAAATCACCGCCTGAGGATCCTTCCTTCCTTCTCGGATCTCTTGAGGGCCCTCAGAGATTATTTAGATAGGGAGTCAGAGTAACAGGACCCAATGAGACAACGACTCATGGAGCACCTCAATTTAGAGTCCCTGTCTCCTGTCCCAGTTCCTCCGTGGATGGCCCCACACCAAGACCTCAGCACCACCATCTGGCAGATGCCTCACTCTATCCTGGCTGTCCCCAAGTGGGTGGACAGGCTTTACTGGGTGCCTAAGGATGCTCCTTTTTTGAAGACCCATCCGAAGGCAGGCTCCGTGGTCATTTCAGTGGCTCATGATCGCTCTGCTACACCCAAGCACTTGAGCACTACTCCTCCAGATAAGGAGTCGAGGCAGATGGACCAGTTTGGCAAGAAAATCTACTCTTCTGCAACATGCGTGCTTCACTCCCTCAGTTACATGGCCCATATGGTGTCCCACCAAAAAGTAACTATGGCCAGGATGGAGGCGACGGTCCAGTCGATGGATCCTTCACCTCTCAAGGAGGAACTAGCCAAGGATCTCTGCCTCTCCAAGATTTCTTGTAGGCACGCTTTACAGGCCACCTACAATTCAGTTGACTCTGTGGCCCTTACCTCTGCGACTGCCGTGGCCCTGAGATGGCACTCCTGGCTTCGCCTATCTGGTCTCGCTAACAAGGTTCAGTCGGCGATTCAGGATGCTCCATTCTGGGGCACGGTCCTTTTTGGAGGCAACACCAAAGATATCATTACAGAACTACTGGACAAAGGTGTTGCCCTTAGATCTGTTCGGTCTATGCACTGATCGGGTGCTCCTCAGCGATGACAACAGCAACCCTTTAGGAAGAGGACCTGGAGGCAGGGGAAACCCACTCAGATGTGTTTCCAAGGTAAGCGGAAGGTCATGGGTACTGTCACCCCTCCTGCCTCCAAGAATCTGCGATGTTCAGGGGTCCTCCCCCTGACCGACCTGCCACTTCTTGACTCCCCGGCCCCACTGTCTTCTCAGCCTCTTGGTGAGGAGCAGGTGGGGGGAGGTTCGCTCTCCATGTGCAGGAGTGGAGGGCGATCACCTCCAATGAGTGGGTCCTGTAAATAGTGGTCTTAGGTCACTCCATAGAGTTACTGGAGCTTCCTCCTGGAAATCCTCCATTGAAGTCCTCATATACTTGGGATCAGGATATCCTCATTCAAGAGGAAATAAATTAGCTCTTGCTAAAACAAGTGATCAAGCGAGTCCCTTCAGGGCAAACAGGAAAAGGCTTCTACTCCCATTTTTTCCTGGTTCCGAAAAAGACCGAGGACTTCCGACCTATTCTACATCTCAGTCAGCTGAACCATTATGTCGAGTACAAGAAGTTCCACATGCTGACACTCCAGAGCCTTCTGCCACTCCTGTTGGAGAATCACTGGCTCTGCCCCCTGGATATGCAGGATGCCTACCTACATATCCCTATTTTCCCCAGCCACCATCAATTCCTGTGTTTCCTGTTCCGGGTGGAGCACTTTCAGTTCTGAGCACTTCCCTTTGGGCTGTCTTCGGCACCTTGGGTTTTTACTACGTGCTTAGTGGTTGCTGTGGCATTTTTATGCCGCAGAGAGATTGCAGTGTTTCCCTACCTGGACGATTGGTTACTAGCGGACCCATCCAGGGATGTGTTGTTGAAGGCTCTGTCATTTACCCTGGACCTGTTCAATCATAGAAACATAGACTTTGATGGCATATAAGGACCGCTTGACACACCGAGTCTGCCCATTTCCCTACCTAGAGGATAAGCTGCAGATCCTAGTTAACCAACAGCCTATTTCTTCCTACCCCCCACAAAAATTGCCTTATGTCTGTCCCATGCATTCTTGAATTCTCCCACAATTTTAGACCCCATAACCTCCTCAGGAATGCTGTTCCATGCATCCACCACCCTCTCTGTGAAAAAAATACTTCCTCACATTGCCCCTGAACCGTCCCCCCTCTATCTTCAAATTGAGTCCCCTTGTTCTTGCACATGTCTTTTTCTGAAAGATGCTATCCTCTTGGACTTTGTTGATTCCACTGAGATACTTATATGTTTCTATCATGTCCCCCCTCTCCCTCCTTTCCTCAAGGGTATACATATTAAGCTCCTTTAGCCTCTCCTTGTATGGCTTCTCTTGCAGACCCTGCACCATTTTAGTTGCCTTCCTCTGAACTGCCTCCATCCTGTCTATGTCCTTGCGGAGATGGGGTCTCCAGAACTGGATGCAGTACTCCAGATGGGGTCTCACCAACTGTCTGTACAGGAGGATAACAACTTCCTGTTTTCTGCTGGTGATGCTTCTCCCTATACATCCCAGTATCCCCCCAGCCCACCCTACCACCTTCTCACATTGCTTTCAACCTTAAGGTCATCTGATATGATTACCCCAGATCCCTTTCCATTTTTGTTGTTGTTACTACCTCCCCCCCCCATTGTGTAATCTTCCCCTGGGTTTTTGATTCCCAGGTGCGTTACTTTGCACTTCTTTGCATTGAATCCAAGCTGCCATACTTCTGACCATTCCTCCAACCTTGTCAAGTCCCTTCTCATCCTTTCCATGCCTCCTTGTGTATCAACCCTGTTGTAGATCTTTGTGTCATCTGCAAAGAGGTATACTTTTCCTTCCAGTCCCTCTGCAATGTCACTTATAAAGACATTAAAAGGACTGGACCCAGTACTGAACCCTGCGATACCCCACTAGTAACCCCTCTTTCTTCAGGGTGGACTTCATTTACAATTACCTTCTGTGTCCTGTTGTTTAACCAATGTTTTACCTAGGCTACCACCCTGGGACCCACTCCAAGGCTGGTTAATTTGACTACTAATCTTTTCTGGGACTGTGTCAAATGCCTTGCTAAAGTCTAGGTAGGCCATGTCCACAGCCCCTCCCTGATCTGCTACATTGGTCACCCAGTCAAAGAAATCAATTAGATTCGCCTGACATGACCTTCCTGCTGTGAATCCATGCTGCCTTGGGTCCTGCACCCCACTGGCCTCTAGGTACTCAACAATTCTTTCCTTCAAAAGTGATTCCATCGCTTTCCCTACCACAGAGGTCAAACTGACAGGTCTGTAGTTTCCTGCCTCTGTCTTGCTCCCACTTTTGTGAAGGGGAATCACATCAGCCTTCTTCCAGTCCTCAAGTACCACACCATCCTCCCATGATTCGTTATAAAGGGTAGTCAGTGGTGTCACTAGTTCTCTGCTTAATTCTTTTAGAATTCTGGGGTGAATTCCATCTGGTCCCACTACTTTGTCCACCTTCAGTTTTAGGAGTTCTTTCAGAACCCTTTCTTTTGTAAAAGGACTGGGATCAACCCCCCTCTCCAGAATGCTTCTGTTAATTGGATTAGGTACCTCCCCCACTTCCTCTTTTGTGAATACTGAACAGAAGTATTCATTCAGTATCCCTTCTTTTTCACTGTCACTCTCTGTCCACCCACCATCCATTTTATTCAGCCTCACTATCTCTCCCTTTGTCTTTCTATGCTCCCTGATGTACCTATAAAAGGTTTTATCCCCCTTCTTAACTGAGTTGGCTATCTTTTCCTCAGTTTGTGCCTTTGCTATTCTGACTACCATCCCTGCTTCCTTCTGCCTTAACTGGTACAGTTCACTGTTCTGCTCCTTCTGTGTTTCCTTATACTTCCTAAATGCTATCTTTTTCTCCCTAACCTTCACCACCACTTCTTTTGAGAACCATAGTGGCTTTTTCTTTCATTTTGATTTGTTTATTTGCTTCACACAAAGGCTTGTTGCCTCTGTGATGGCAGTTTGATATTTCCCATTGTTGCTCCACCCCTCCTTCTAGCCTGTTTGCTAGTGCTTTTCTAAGGCACTCTCCCATCTTGCCAAAGTCAGCCCTTCTGAAGTCCAGAACCCTCACTTTTGTATGGCTTGACTCTGTAGCTGAGTTTATCATGAACCACACTGTTTGGTGGTCACTTGTTCCCAAATGGCTACCTACTTCTAGATCTGAGATCCTCTCACTGTCCCCATTTGAGAGTACAAGGTCTAAGATTGCTCTCTCATGAGTAGCTTCCAAAACTAGCCGTCTGAGGCATGCCACCTGAAGGGCATCAAGAATGGCCCTGCTTTTGGATGTGGCTGCAGCAAAGGTGCTCCAGTTAACATCTGGCATATTAAGGTCCCCCATCAACAGTATCTCCCCTTTCTCTACCATCCTAAGTATGCCTTCTATCATATCCTTGTCCATTCCCTCTCCCTGACATGTGGGGTCTGTATACAACCCCTGTGCAGTGGTGCCATTTCCAGTCTCTAAGGTGACCCACAGTGCCTCCTTTCCTCCTGTTTACTCTTTTGTTCAGTTGCTTTTATCCCTTCCCTTACATAGAGAGCTACTCCCCTTCTGCCCTCTCTCTGTCTCTCCTGTAGGTTGTGTACCCTGGTATGTTAACATCCCAGTCATGGTTCTCTGTGTACCATGTTTCTGTGACTGCTATGATATCCAGGCATCCCTCTTCCATCAAGGCCACCAGTTCAGGGAGCTTGTTGCCCAGACTACGGGTGTTGGTACTCATTACCCTCCATTTCTTGATGGCCTTACCCCTTTTTGCCCCATCCCTGTCCTTATTGCATTTGTCACTTTCTCCATTTACCCCAGCGCTTCTCCCTAGCTGACATCTCTATGTTGGTGTTCACCTCACTTATAGTACCCAGATTTTGGGGGCTAGGATTTCCTGCTTTCCAGTACTTCCCCTTGGCTAGTTTAAATGCTTGCCAATGAAGTATTTAAACCTATCACCTAGATCCTGGTTCCTCCTGGACAGATGCAGACCATCATGCCAGTATAGGCTACATCCATCCAGGTGGACCCCAGTCCCCAATGAAGCCAAATCCCTGAGCTCTGCACCAGTTTTTCAACCACTGATTGAATCCCAGGGTGTGGAGCACCCTAGCCTCATCTGTGCCATAGGCAGACAGCACCTCCGAGAAGGTTACCGTGTATGCTATTTGTCTAAGGCCCCTCCCCATCTCCACAAATGCTTCTTGCACTGCTCTGATCCTTTTCTTAGCCTGGTCATTTGTCCCTAGGTGGACAATGACATCCAGCTCCCTCCCCTGTGCAGCTGCTCCTGTGATCCTGAGGATTCGCTCCCAGTCCCTCCAAGCCATGGTGCCAGGCAGGCACCTTACCTCCCTCTCCCCTTCCTCCCTCCCTCAGTTCTACCTTCCTAACAATGGAGTCCCCAACCAGGAGTTGTTTCCTTCCCCTCTGGGGTCCAATGCCACCCTCCTGTGGGTCTCCTTTGTGGAGGTTCCCAGCATCCTCCTTGGTCTCCACTGTGGGTGCCACCATAGAGGAACCACACTTTTCCAGAACAGCATAGAAATTGTGGAGAAGTACAACTGGAGGGATGTGCCTCTGTTCCACCACCCTTACCCTCCCTGAGCCCACTGTGGTCCAACTGCTCCTGTTTCTTGGCAACCTCTGAGGCAACGGCAGTGATTCTGGTGGTACCTGGGTGGGAGAGGAGGTCCCACAAATCTTGGCCAACTCAGCCTGGAGATGAGCAACCTCCTCCTTCAGCCCAGAGAGGTGTCTGCAGAACACTGCATCCTCCAGAATGTCTTCTGGAAGACTGCTGCTCCACAGCCACTGCACTGCACCACTCCCATCATGTCTTTTTTCTGGCCCCCTAACTGTTGTTTGGAATACTTACTCTTTGCTCTGTTTGTTTATTTTCTTTTTTCTTTTTTTCTTCCCCTACATACTTACTGCCTCTGTGCACTTTTAGCTCCTGATCTTCCTGTTCTAAGACAAGAATTTCCTATATTTCTCAGTAGTCTCCTTACTTGCTAAGAGTCAGACCTCCAGCAGCTAGGGGGGATGGAGTGCTACTCTTGCCCTTCTAGGATGGTGAGTCTTTGGTGGCTCTGTGATCACTCACTTCCTGCTCCCAAACAGGAAGTTCCTGTTGTCAGTTAAATCCTGTGCCAGTAAAGGAGAACTGGTTTAGGGGGGTGGAGGGAAGGAGGGCAATATAGTCCCAGTAGAGAAGTTTTAGTTATACCAGCAGCTCTTTCCTCCTGGTGTTCTGTCTGTTCTCTGGCAGAAGCTATCTAGGGCAGTGCTTAAATCTGGTTTTAACCTGGCTCCTTCTAGCTAAGCCACTCCCCCTACTTTGCAAATCTTTCTACACTTAGTTAATTTCACAGATAACAATTCCTTTCTGACACCTGTGACAAGCACCTAGATAAGTACACAGATAACAGATAACAATTTACCTCAACTACCTCTGACAAACACACTATTTTTTTTTACCCTAAATTGAAGGTCCCAGTACAAGATTTCTAGTTCTTAGTCCCAGTAGAGAAGTTTTAGTTAATCAACTTGGGATCACCATCAATGTGCCCAAGTCATACCTTATCCCCACTCAGAGACTGCAGTTTATTGGGGCGGTCCTCAACATGGTCCAATGTAGAGCTTTTCTTTCTCCTGACAGAGTGGAGAGGCCTCCAAGGCGGTATCTTGCAGGACTATCACGGCGCGGGAGGTCCTTCACCTGTTAGGCCTCATGACAGCTTCCATTTGTACCATTCCCCTAGCCAGACTCCACATGAGAATCACTCAGTGGTCCCTGAGGGTGCAATGGGACCAGCTTCTGGATGATCTGAACCATCCGGTCCTCATCTCTTTAGCAGTCTGGAAGGATCTTCTATGGTGGATGAATCCACACAATCTTTCCTTGGGGCTTCCATTTCGAAGCCCAGTACCTATCGCCACTCTCACCATGGATGCCTCGAACATGGGGTGGGGTGTGCATTTGGGGGAACATCAAGCCCAGGGATTTTGGTCCAGCTTGGAGCTTTCTCTTCACATCAGTGTTCTAGAGCTCAGGGCGGTCCTGTATGCCTTACAGGCCTTTCAACCCCTGCAGCCCGAGGGAACACTGTTGATCCAAATGGACAATATGTCGGTGGTTTCGTACATCAATAAACAAGGAGGAACCTGGTCGTATCCTCTTTGTAGGGAGACGACCAGGGTCTGGAACTGGGCAGTCCAGCACCACTTGTCCCTAGTGGCTATGCACATACCAGGAGTTCTAAATGTCCTGGCGGACAGCCTCAGCAGATTGTGGACCCCTGCTCATGAGTGGGAACTTCATCAGGAAGTGGCGGAATCCATCTTCCAACATTGGGGGCGGCCGGAACTCGACCTATTCGCCTCTCAATTCAACGCAAAACTTCCCAAGTTTTGCTCGCTCATTCTAGAGCCAGGTGCTTTCTGGAGCAATGCATTATCTCTATCCTGGACAGGGAAATTTTTGTACACCTTCCCTCCATTTCCCATTCTGCAGAGGGTCCTCCTCAAACTACGGGCGGAGAAGGCCAAGATGATTCTCATCGCTCCTCTTTGGCCGAGACAGATTTGGCTCCTGCTGCTTCAACAGCTATCAAGGGAACCACCAGTTCCACTTCCATTGACACATGACCTCCTTACTCAGGATCAAGGCCATCTGGTTCATATGTGGCTCAGGACCCTACAGCTGCATGAATGACTCCGGCAGACATAGCCATCTCTCACTTTGGGGTATCCTCTCGAGTGGCACAGGTCCTTGTCGAAGCCAGAAAACCTTCCACCCGTTCCACTTATGCCTTGAAGTGGAAGCGGTTTTCCATTTGGACGACCGCGAAGAGCTGGATCCCATTTTCTTGCTCGGCCCCACAAGTCATGGAATACCTCCTTCACCTATCAGACTCAAGTCTAAACTATTCCTCTCTGAAAGTGCACCTCTCCGCTATCTCAGTGTACCACGAGCTGGTGGATGGTTAACCCATAGCTCAGTTGGATATCTCAAAGACCTTTTTGAAAGGGATTCTCCATCAGAAACCCCCCATCCGCAGCCCAACATCGCCATGGGACTTGAATTTCATCCTGGAAAAGCTCACCTCACCTTCTTTCGAGCCAGCAATGAGCTGTGACCTATGCTTCCTATATTGGAAGGCATTGTTTCTGGTTGCTATCACTTCAGCTTGAAGAATTTTGGAGCTTCACGCGCTGGTTTGTAAGGAGCCTTACCTGATTTTTCACTGGGATAGGGCGGTTCTCAGAACCCATCTGAAGTTCCTTCCAAAGGTGGTGTCGGAAGCTACTCTGAACCAATCTGTAGAGCTTCCAGTATATTATCCGGCTCTCACTAACAGGAGTGAGGCACTCATCCACACGATGGTCGTCCACTGGCTTCTCCGGTGTTACACACACCGAACCAAAGATTTTTGCTCTTGCGATCAATTGTTTGTCTCCTTCGCATAACGAACATGAGGCAAACCGGTTTCCAAGCAGGGCCTTTCCAAATGGCTGGGCAACTGCATTAGATACTGTTATCAAAAGTATTATAAACCCCTCCCAGGCTCTATCAGGGATCATTCTACTAGGGATATGGTCGCTTCTGCAGCCTTCCTTCGTAATGTTTCTGCAGCGGATATTTGTGCTGCCGCTACTTGGAGTTCTGTCCATACCTTTACCAAGCATTATAGTTTGGACATTGCTTCTAGGCAGAGGGCTGGCTTTGGCCTAGTTGTCCTGTAGGGTCTGTTGTCCTAGGCTGGGTCCTTTCCGACTTCAGTCTTTTCCATGGATCTTGTTTTGCCCCCTCCCTAGTTTCTGTTGGTCTCTCCTTAGAGGGACTGCTTGGGACTCAGTCCTATTTGTGATGACCTACTGAAGGAACCCTCTCAAAGTAAGATAGTACAGTTACGTAGGAACTTACTGTAACAGTAGATCTTCAAGAGAGGTTCCTTTAGTAGGTCATATTTTTCCCTCCATCCTTCCCCCCATTTTATTTTTTACAGGGTCTCCAAACCTGTTCGCTCCTGCTGTTAGGCCTCTTCCTGGCTCCGGCCGGAGAACTGGAGGGCAGGCTTGGAGACCGCCCACTATATATCATCACACTGATGTTGGCCATGTGACGTCAGGTGGGTGGTTCCCCATTAGGGATTGCTAGAAAAGTCTGCCGTGCAGCCCGATGTCAGGCGACATCAGTCCTATTTGTGCTGACCTACTGAAGGAACCTCTCTCGAAGATCTACTGTTAAGGTAAGTTCCTATATAACTGTACTTTTCTGTGTCACAGTAGAGTGGCTGACAAACCCTGTGGAAGGGGCAGTACCCTCTGTTCAATTTCAAGCTCCTCCTGAACCAATATCACCAGCAGCAGCTGTACTGCAACCAGCAGCAACAGTGGCAGTGAAGCTCGCCATCCTAAGGGAGAAAGTGGTGATCACCATTGCTGGCTTACAGAGGTGAAGCAAGATATCAGAATTATTTTTCCCAATCAGGAGAAGCTGCAGGAGTGTATGGCAGAGATCCACCCTGGTGGTGTGGGTGATAGTTGGCATGCAGTGATCTCTTCATCTACTAAATCTTCTACCTGAGGCAGTTTAATTATTTCCTATCCTCTTTGTATTTTTTACTTCCAAGTGTCCTGCTCATTTGTTTCCCCCGCACAAAAGAAAAAGTACCCCCCAAAATTAAAAAATATATAAAAAAAATCAATCTATGTTTATTAGCTGACTGTGTTGCTTCAATTATTATTTCTTGCCTTTATAACTGTTTCATTCTGTAATATTACTACTCTTCTTAAAAAAGAACCCAGAAAAAAGTTATGTTTCTTACCTATATCTGCTTGATAAAAGAGGTTGCCCATGAAAAGGCAGCCCAAATTGTCATTGGCCCCTCTGGAATTAGCTGAGAGGATGGGGGGAAGGGCGGAGGGGTCAGGTAACAGAGGATAGACAGGAAAGGAGGGACGGGGGATGACATCATGGGGGAAGGGGGATTGAGGTCATGGTGGAGGGCTGGGTTAGGGGTCTGGAAGAGGTGATTGACTGCAGAGAGGATTGGGCAGTGAGACCAAGGGGGCAGGCTCTGAAGGGGGTAGAAAAGGAGCTGCAGGGAGAGATTATCTCTCTCTCTCTCTCTCCTGCAGCTGTTACTTGCAACATTTGCACCAGGCACTTGCAGTGAGCTAGATTCCACAGGTTCTAGGTAAGGTGGGAAGGCTGGCCTGGCTTTGGGTCTTTCTTCAATCATGCAGGAAAATCTTAAGGTGTTTTCTGTGAGCAGGTGGTCAATGATAGCTAATTATTGAATGTATGGCTGCTAACTACGTTTTTGTTTATTCATGTAATGCATTTTTGCTGGTTTTATGCCTACTGCTTTAATTTATGTACAAAAATGCTGGTTTTCTTTCTGTTGGTTCCTGCCGAGGGCCTAGAAGGTAAGGAATAACATGGTAAGGCACACAGAAGGAGAGATGTGTAGAGGTGCTGATTCTGCAGCATGGTGGTGTGACTTCCGTGAGTCGGAGGGCTTGTTTGCTGATCAGAGTCTGGCAAAGGGTGGAGAGCGGAGTTTGAATCACCCGCTGGGGCAAGTGGAGCATGCTGGGACTATAGATAGCACAAAGAAAGCTGTTGCTGAGCTGAGTGGTATGGCATGATTAGTGCCTCACCCAGATAGCACGGCCAGAGGAATTGTGAGGCTTCCAAAGGGGTGCACTGATGAGGTGACTGCCAGGCCATGTGATGGCAGAGAGCTGTGTGGATGGGGGGACATGAGATGCCCGGTGGGGGGCTTGGGGACCTTTGGATGGGATGATGTTGGTGGTCCCACATAGCTGCTGGGGTATCTGCCCAATTTTTGATGGCTTCTGGGCGGGGCAGTGAGCAGGATGCTGCTGGGGGCCTTTGCAGCCCACTAGGCATGGCAAGCAGGCTTGGTTCATTGGCGTGGGCAACCTGGGCCTTCAGAAGAAAAGAAAAAAAAAGAAAAAGAAAAAGGAAGAAAGGGGAACTCTTGGTGGTGGGGTGATCTGAAGGTAGCAATGGGTGGGGGTTTGCTAGAAAGACCTGCACCGATGGGGGGCAGCTTACAGCGGTGGGGGAGCTAATATTCAGGGATGGGCTCAGTAGTCTGCCTGAAGCATGTGGTCCAGACTGTGTGCCTGCGCAATGACAGACCAGGCCAATTCCAGCCAAGGAAGCAATGAACTGGGGGCATACAGGACACGGAGTGGAGATGGGAAATTTTTCTCCCATTTGGCCCATTGTGGTTTTTGGCCAGACATCGAGGCCTGCCACCTGTGGTGATGGGTTTAAGCTGATGCCCATGGCCAAGTGCCAGGCAGAGTAACAGGAGGTGAGCAGCCATATGAGGGACATGCGAGTTGAACACTGTGGGCGTCACAGGCATTTCCCATGTTGGGGGGGACGGGCGAAGTTGAACCTGGGGTTGGGGGACCACCTCTGAATATAATTCCCTGAGGTATATCTGAGGCCGGAAACATGTAACACCTCAATGGGGGATGGGGGGATTTGCTGGGTAAGCTGTGGGCCAAAGAGCCAGAACCTGCCACCCACAACATATGAAGGGCCATGGCAGTACAACTGAAGCTTGAGTTAATATTTTAGTAGGACCAAGTAACTGGATCTTACAGCAAGGGAGGAGGGCACGTCAACAATAGTGCAGTGGACTGTGTGGTTCACCGGTGATTGCAGTAGCACAGCATGCTAGCCACAGTACCATGATGAAAACCTCCAATAGGATACAGGATAATTCAGTTACTTATAGGGGGGCTCTGGGCTACATGGTGCTGTAGGTTAGGTGATGCATTGCACTGTAGTGCTCGGTATAGTTTATCAGGCCATAATGAAGTGTACTGTACCATATTGGACATGCATTTTAGCAGGGTGCTGTTCAGCATGGCATGGCAGGTCCTGTGGCATCACTCTACATGGGTAGTAACTGAATAATTTAGGGTAGTATGTTAAGAGCAGGCAGTGACAGGGGGCCCCCCCACAGGCTTTCAGGGCAGTTTTGTTGCTTCTGTTTTTCCATGGTTCAACAGTCGCTGGGATACCAGGCTGGGAAGGAGGCTGAAGTGTCAGCACACACAAGAGTGGGGGGGGCAACAAAAAAAAAATGGAGAGAGTAGTGCCAAGCTAGCGGCACCAGGATGGATGGGGGGGTGGGTTCCTGGAGGGGATTGAAAGGGATGGCAGGCTCACCAATTTTATTGATGTGTTTCCAGGATGGCACCCAAGAAGGCCCCAAAGCAGAAAGCCAGCAAAGTCCTGGTGAAAAAAGTGGTGGAGTTGATGGAGCAGGTGCAGGCCATCATAAAGTAGTCCAGGGCTGAAGAGGAGAAGGAGAGGAAGGTGGACAAGAGGAAGGACCCACCTGGAAGGAGAGAGCAGGCAAGAGGCCAACCAGGAGCAACCCAGATGAGGGTGGTGAGCCTCAACTGGAGGACGGTAAGACACAGGTCATGGACCTGTTGGTGGAGGGTAGCTTGAAGGACTACCTGGTGGGCATTATGGACAAACAAGGAGAAAAAGGTAGGGTGGAGGTGGATAAGGTATGGAAGGAATTGATGGTGGAGAGAAAGTTAGAAAAAGTGGTGAAGAGGGTGGTGCGAGGGAGGGGAGCAGCAAGACTAGTGGTGGGTGGCCACCGGGGATGACCCTCGGGGACCATATGTCACTGGATCTCTAAAAAAAATATGGAAGGGGGAGTATGTGGACATGTTTGCTTTAATTGACATGGACACTGCTAAAAAATATGAGCAGAAGGAGTCCGTGGGCAATTCTGAGATGGCCGTGGCATTAGCCATAGTGGGGAAGATCAGCAAAAATGTTTGTTATAAGGGAAAGATGTTTGGGTCTTGGATGGAGGGCTTTATGCACTTCAATGTGATAATGCTACAGAAGAAGCCTGAACTGTCTATCCCTCTGCTTGCCTACTCAGCCATCATCAGGGATACATACAGGATCAGGAGTGGTTACGGGTGGCTAGTGTATGATGAAAAATTCTGGCAGAGGGTGGCATCAGACGGGGATGTCAGGTGGGACGTGACTTTGCCAGAACTATGGATTAGGACATTATCAGCACCGGGTTGGGCAGGTAATGAGGGGAAGAAGACCAGTGGGGGGACAGGGGGTGAAAACTTGCTTGACTTTCAACAAGGCAACCTGTACATGGAAAATTGCAAATACAAGCATGTGTTTTCAGGCTGCAGAGGCACACACAGATGTAGGATGCACGGGGACAGACAAGGTGCCCCAGCAAAGGGGCAGTCCTTTTGAGGGAGTGACAGGGGCAGGAGGTTACAGTGGACAAGGGGGATTTCAATGGCAGAGTGAGAGGAAGCTTCGGGAGGTAAGACACCCAAGGTAGGGGGGCAACGAGGAAGGGTTTCCCTCTAGGGAAGGGTTTCCACCTAGATCAGTTCCTGGTCGATGCACAACAGGTAATAGCATGGACAAGGGACTATCCCGATGAAGGGGCTGATCTGATGTTGAGGGAAGGTTTTACAAGGGGTTTTAACTTATTTTACACTGGAGCAAGGAAAGCTATTGTAGCGAGGAACCTGGCGTCCATTAAGGGGAAGGAAGAGATAGTAGAGAAGAAGTTCAGGAAGGAGGTGGAGGCGGGGTGGGTCGAGGGCCCTTTTGAATCTCCTCCTTTTGAGAACTTCAGGGTTTCCCCATTGGGTATAGTGCCTAAGAAGGCTCCAGGCCAATACAGACTGATTCACCATCTATCATACCCAGACGGGGACTCAGTGAACAAGGCTATTGCGCCTGACAGGAGTTCGGTGTCCTACGCCTCTTTGGACTTCACAGTGGAATTGATACAGACCAGAAAAAGTGGTTTGCTGGCAAAGACTGCCATTGAGGCAGCCTTCAGGCTGCCACCTGTCTGAGGGCAAGATTGGGAGTTGCTGGGATCCAGTTTCAGGGAAAGTACTACTTCGACAAGGCAATGCCCATGGGAAGTTCGGTGGCTTGTGCCACATTTGAAGTGTTTACTACATGGCTTCAGTGGGTATTTACTTTCCAGCACAGGAAGGGGGCAGTTGTTCATTACCTTGATGATTTCTTATTCATAGGGGAGGGCAAGGAAAATACGCAGGCCATGCTTAAAGCTTTTGAAGGGACATGCAGGGTGATAGGAGTTCCACTAGTGAAGGACAAGACTGAAGGGCCTAGCAGGTGGTAGGAATTCCTGGGGATAAAGTTGGGCTTGGACCAACAGTGTTACAGGCTCCCAGGGGACAAGGTGGATAGGTTATGGGGGCTTATACAGGCAGTAAAAGGCTGGAGAAGGGTGCAGCTCAAGACAGTGCAACAGGTATTAGGCCATATGAATTTCACTTGTAGGGCAGTGGCCACAGGGAGAGTATTTATGAGACGTTCGGCTAGAGCATTGGCTAAGGCCAAGCTTCCCCACCACTGGGTCGACATTAATAAAGGGATGAAGGAGGACCTCCAAGCGTGGCACGTTTTCTTGCAGGAATATAATGGGGTGACTTTGTGGCAGGACAGTTGGGTGGAGGGTTAAGACTTAGAGCTATTCACTGATGCCACTGGTGGTTTCAGCATGTGGGCATATTGCCAAGGGGACTGGATCTCTGAGAAATGGCCAGACGGTTGGGTCGATCTGGGCCTCACGAAGGACATCATGTTCCTCAAGGTGTTCCCCATATGGGTGGCGCTAGTGGTATTGGGGCCCCAACTACAGAACAAATAGGTGGTGTTTAGGTGTAATAACATGGTGGTGGTGGCTGTCATAAATCGACAGTTGGGGGTCCATGTAAGCAGTACTGCGAGTAGCCCATAGGCTGGTATGGGAGGGACTGAGGCTGAACTTGTCTTTTAAGGCTAGACACATGGAGGGGGTTAAAAATGAAATAGCTGACAGCCTTTCACGTTTACAGTTGGACAAGTTCTGGCTGCTAGTGCCAAAGGTGACCAACCAGAAAACAGAGGTGCCACCACACCTCTGGGAGATTGAATGGACAGATCCCAGCTTCTCTTTCAGACCACCTGGGCCCCCAACACACTAAGGGCCTATGAGGCAGCATGGAGGGGTTTTCAGGGGTTCTGGGAGAGGGCGGTGTTTGAGGTAAGTGGCCCAGTGTCTGAAGTCCATGTTATGAGGTATTTGGTTGAGAAGTGGGAAGGGGGAATGTCTGGGGCCACCATCAGGATACACCTAGTGAACATCGGCATGGTCTGCCAATTACAGGGTTGGGGGGCACCCACCAGGGCCCTGGCAATATGCCGGATGCAGGAGGGATGGATTTGATTACAGGGCCGGCGTTTAGATAGGCAGAGACCGATAGACGAGGAATTGCTAAGGAGGTTGTTGGCATGCCTCCCATGTGTATGCGCTTTGACATACAAGGCCTGATTGTTCACTGCCATCTTTCTTGTGATGCACAGGGGGGCATTCTGAGTTAGCAAGGTGGTGGCAAAGAGAAAAGGGGACAGACTGGGCAGGCTGCAGGAACATGACATTTCATGGTCAGCAGGCATAGTCACGGTATGGCTTAGGTGTTCTAAGACTGACCAAGTTGGTAAGGGTAGTCAGTTGGACCTCACCTATGCAAGGGAATTGGGGGAGGCAGTGGTTAAGGCCATAGAGGACTATGTATTGGTACAATCGCAAGGAGATGGGAGTTTCTTTAGGCATGGCAATGGGGACCCGGTAATGGCATCACAGTTAACAGCAGTGCTTAAGAAGGGAATGGGTTTCTTCGGTGAGGACCCCACAAGGTTTCCTTTGCACTCATTCATGATTGTGGCAGCCTCAGAGGTACCCAGGCTGGGGGGCACATCTGCCGAGGTGCAGAGGATTGGCAGGTGGTCCTCACAGGTATATAAGAGGTATGTGCGAAAATGAAGTTTAACGTCTGCTTTTCATATTTTCCAGGGGACAGACAACGCTGGGTTGTGGGGATTGTTGGCCATTCGTTTATCCATTGATTGGAGCAGTGGGTGGTAAACACAGCGGTTGTCGATAGCTGGGACAAGACCCAGAAAAGACATTGATAGTGTGACATGGACAGAGGGGCCTGAAGTGGTGGCAGTTTTTGCCATTGGTGAAGGGGAGCAGCAATATCCTACCAAAACCAGACTTGATCATCGTTCACACTGGGGGGAATGATTTGGGCAACATGCATTGGGTGGAGTTGGTCCATAGGATCACAAGAGACTCTGCAGCGATTTAGTCATGGTGGCATCAGATGATGCTGGTGTGGTCTGAGGTTATACCATGCAGGTGTTGGAGGCATGCCAGGGATGTTTTGGCAGTGGATAGGGCCTGCAAAAGGGAAAACTGGAAAATGGAGGACTGGGATAGGAAGTCAGGGGGTTTATACATAAAGCATAAGCCCATAATGCACGACACACCAGGGATGTACCAGTCAGATGGGGTGCATATATCTGTGGTGGATAACACAGCATTAAACGGGGCAATCAGGAAGGCAGTAGAAAAATGGCAAGGGCATGGGGGGGGTATTTGTTAGTTTTTAGTGGGGGAAGCCCAGAGGCCAGACCGGGGGCTTGGTGTCCTATGGGCTAGTGGGAAAAAAGGGGGACCCAGCCAAATGGAGGTACAACAGGGGGAGGGCTCCTTATGGGGTATTTTCCCTAAGGAGGATAGGGTTGGGGGATCATGGGGGACACCTGAACCCATAAGGAAGGATAACCTGCAAAGGGGGGCATCAGGTCTGGCACACCTGGGCTCGAGAAGAAATGTAAATATATATGGTTGGTGAATTTTGTCTGAATTGTAAATAATGGGTAATACCCCCAAAGGAATGGGTAGTAAATAAAAGATGTTAATGTGATACCATGAAATGGTAAAAAACTGGAATATGGAATCTACCTAATAAACTTCAAAGTTGAACCATGAAAGGATGTGGATGTGACTGATTTCAGGGGGGTGTCCATATGACAAAATAGGTTGCCCTATTAAAGGGCAGCCCAAGTTGTCATTGGCCTCTCTGGAATTAGCTTAGAGGACAGGGGGCAGGGGGAGGATGGGTCAGGTAACAGAGGATAGACAGGAAAGGAGAGACGGGGGGATGACATCATGGGGGAAGGGAGAGGTCATGATGAGGGGCTGGGTTATGGGTCTGGAAGAGGTGATTGACAGCAGAGGGGATTGGGCAGGGAGACTGGGGAGCAGACTTTGAAGGGGCTAGAAAAGGAGCTGCAGGGAGAGAATATTCTTCTCTCTCATGCAGCTGTTACTTGCAACTTCCCACCCTTCCACCCTGAGCAGAACACAGGGGGGAGTAAAGCATGGTTTTGTTTCTCGTAAGGGTTGCGGGATGATGGCAACAGAGACACATGAATTGTCAAAAGGGTTGCTGGTGGGGAGCAATGGATGGAGGGCTGAGAGGAAAAAATTGGGGCCCAGCTAAAATGAGGTACAAAAGGGGGAGGGCTCCATATGGGGTATTCACCCCAAGGGGGATAGGGCTGGGGGATCAGGTCGGACACCAGAGCCCAGAAGGAAGGATAAGATGAAAAGGGGGGCATCGGGTCTGGCACACCCAGGCTCGAGAAGAAATGTAAATACATATGGTTGGTGATTTTTGTCTGAATTGTAAATAAAGGGTAATACCCCCCAAAGGAATGGGTTGTAAATAAAATATGTTGATAATGTGATAACATGAAATAGTGAAAACTGGAATGTGTAATCTACCTAATAAACTTCAAAGCTGAACCATGAAAGGTTGTGGATCTGGTTGATTTCAGGGGTGTCCATATGACAATTTTCATTTCTCTATCTGCTTGTCCTGTTCCTCCATTTTTCTCAACTACCATAATAAATATGTCGCAGTCTGCTACAGGTACCACTACATGGTACTATGTTTTGTGTTTGTAGTGCCCCAACTCTGTTATACTGCTCAGTTACTGTGAAATGTGTGTAAATCACAATTTACATAAATTCTCTTCTCCCTGAATAGAAACATAGAAACATAGACTTTGATGGCAGATAAGGACCTCTTGGCCCATCTAGTCAGCCCATTTCCCTACCTACAGGACAGGCCGCAGATCCTAGTTAACCAACAGCCTATTTCTTCCTACCCCCCACAAGAATTGCCTTATGTCTGTCCCATGCATTCTTGAATTCTCCCACAGTTTTAGACCCCAACAACCTCCTCAGGAAGGCTGTTCCACGCATCCACTACCCTCTCTGTGTAATAATACTTCCTCACATTGCCCCTGAACTGCCCCCCTTCTATCTTCAAATTGTGTCCCCTTGTTCTTGCACGTCTCTTTTTCTGAAAGATGCTACCCTCCTGGACTTTGTTGATTCCACTGAGGTACTTAAAAGTTTCTATCATGTCCCCCCTCTCCCTCCTTTCCTCAAGGGTATACATATTAAGCTCCTTTAGTCTCTCCTCATACAGCTTTTTGGAATTTTTGTCAAGTGTGGTAAAACACTGGGCAGGCTGCTACATGCTACCACACTGTAGTTCACAGTGTGTAATGGCCCAGACACTGTTGTTGTAATGTAGTTTGTGTTGATTTTGCATTTAGTAAAATTCACATTACATCTGTGAATTCCGGGACCAGAACTCGCCTGTAGTGCCAGAAAAAAAATAGGACAGACTGCTAGCTACATGCATCCACACTGTACTTTACAGTGTGAAAGTGCCTAAAACACTGCTGTTGTAACACCGTTTGTGTTTCTTATGCATTATTCACAATTCAAAATTGTTAATCCTAATTTTCAGAAACCACAATATACATAAATTCTGTATTACTATATTTTAAGGTGTCAGTTAGACAATAACCAGTCCACAACGCTAAATGCATCACTACTGTGAGTGTTTTTGATGCCTAGAAATGAGGTGTGGTCACAGAAGTGTCATATGCTGCTCCTAGCTGGTGCTGCTGTCACTTTTCCGTGCGAGTCCCAACAACTGTCAAGAAGATGCACATTAGTGCCCGGAAAATAAAAGGTAATTCTCTTGTCTTGTAAAATCCTCATGATGCTCAAAAATGAGATGTGCTCCCAGAAATCTTATATGCTGCTGCTGCTAGCTGGTGCTGCTGTGCTGTGCAAGCGCCATCAACTCTCAAGAAGATACCCATTAGTGCCAGGAATATAAAAGTTAATTCTCTTATCTAGGATAATTCTCATGACACCCAGAACTGAGATGTGCTCACAGAATTCGTATATGCTGCTGCTAACTGGTACAGCTGTACTGACATAACAGCAAAGGTAAGTATTTTGTTTTCTTTTTGAGGGGTTTTGTGGGTGTGAGAGAGTATTTGAAACCATTGTATTTCTAACCATCTTTTGACACTGTTTTCCTCTTTGCAGGTATTTATCACTAGGGTGATTCAGTGCCGCGCTGCTGCATGGGCTTTGCCTGCACGTGGTTATTTAATTTAAGACTGTTTCATACCATGGGAAGGTAAGTATTTTTTCTTTTATGTATTATTTTGAAAATCATATCCATAGCTGTATGTGAGTATAACTGTTGTTTTCTCCTATTTCTCCTGTCTCAGGTATTTTCCATATGCATGACAATTGCAAACTGCACTACAACTAAACAAAAATGAAATCAATATATCCAAACCTCACTTTAAAATAATTCAGTAAAACACACCTAACTCTTCTACAGAACTCACATTAGAATCACACAAAACAGGAAAAATAGTTCACATGAAACATTGACTAAACAGCGCTAGTGTTGCTGAGACAAAAAAGGTTCCCTTTTGCTTGCTACAGCTCCTCTCCCCACAGCACTGCCTCACTACACACAATACAGAAAATGAAACAACTTTAAAGTAACTAAAAATCTGAAAAAAAACACAAATAATTGATGATCTAGAGGCACAAGGCACACTAGACATTCAAGTGATTGATTTGATTGTCATGCTGTGCTTTACATAACTGTGACCATGACAACTGTGCCCCATGAACCCGTCTTGCTGGCTGATCTATTAGATTTTGTTCCTGATCATGCCCACCTTCGCATATTGATGATGGGCCCCTTTTATATTGTGGGTCCAGCATGGTGGCAACACCAGAATCAGGAGACTGCAGATTGCTGGAAATATGGATACTGCAGTCTAATATTTGCTGCATGTATTCCATTAGTGCACAGCTTCCCCTATTTCTGCCTGCTTCTAGAACCTGATGTACATTTACTAAAGTGATCCTCAGCTCCCTTAGAAGTGGGATGACCTTACTGATAGAGGCAGTGTCCCCACTCACTGCCCGTGTGGCATGTTCAAATGGCCTCAGACTCATGATCTGCTCATCCATTAGTCACCATCACTCTGTTGTGAGAGACATTAATGCTCCAGTACTATCACAGCTTGAGTGCAGCAACAGGTATTCAGAGATGGTTTTGTACTGCTCATACAAGTGTTCAGTCATGTAGAGTGTCAAGTTCTATCTTGTAACAACTTTCAGCTTCAGATGGTGCTGAGGCAACTTGGTCTGGATTTGCAGCTGCCTAAGGTAGTCACGGGCCTTCCCAGAATGAAACCTCTCTCCTCAAACCCTCCCTCCTTCTCTCTTGTTCCCTTACCTACCTCTTGCTGGATGTTACACCATGCCATTAGATTCTACCCTCCTCCAAATATTCTCCCTGTTATCTCCCCTTCCCACCCCCACTTGCTTCTTCACTCAAACTCTTACAC
Source organism: Neoceratodus forsteri (assembly GCA_016271365.2). Lineage (NCBI taxonomy): Eukaryota > Metazoa > Chordata > Ceratodontiformes > Ceratodontidae > Neoceratodus > Neoceratodus forsteri. The sequence goes on from CM028130.1 coordinate 1,293,152,786, forward strand.
CTATGGAGTTTTCTGTGGTGCAGAGGGCAGATTTGGACACTGCAGATGCAGGTTCTGTGGATCCATGAGTCGTAGGCCCGAGCCCAAGCCTAAGGGGCGAAGTTGAGGTGAATGAAGCTCTGTGTTGGGAGGCCAATACCTCCATGTGTAGTGAGGAATGGACAATTTTAGGAGCTGATGCAACTGTCAGCTCCTGGACAGTGCTTGTATAGCAGGAAGAAGCTGCAATAGCTATGGTGGGGCTCCGTGAGTTGACCCTAGCATTGGCTTCAGTGGAGTCTCCCGAGACAGAAATGGAGGAGGGATCTAGAAACATGCCTTCGAGTGCAGAGATGGATAGCTTTTACTCTCCACAGAGTGTTTGAAGCTGGCTCAACCAAGATTGGCCACCCCAAGCCATGCTCCTGCATTGGACCTAATCAAAAGCAGCAAGAAAGAATGGATAATTCAAAGATGAGCTATGGCCGAATATGGACAGACATACCCTTTCTTCCCTCGAAAACTTTTGGAGGAAATAGTGGAGAACAGGCATGTCTGGTTGTGGGAGGTAGCTAGTGCCAACCTGCACCCAAATGTGAACAAATTTGTGAGAATAACAGTATGCAGTGAAAGACTACAGTTTTGCAAATGTGGCAGAACGTTGCTAATTGATTCAGTGAGAATCATGGACAAGGTTGGCCAAGAGACATTTTACAAAATTCCTGTGGTTCATCCTGATGGAGAGACAGTCTTTGCTCCACACCTCGAGTGGTACTATCCATGAATGGTGCCACTCATCAGTAAATATGCCCGCATGCCAAGTTAAATGCAGTAAGGCCAGAGCAGCAATCTGTCACCGAATCGGCAGCAACAGAGGAGGAGGTGCCTTTCTTCTGGTGTTCCGAGTTTTCTGCAGCAGCATCCAGGTTCATCTGCAGCAGCTTCCAGGTTCATTTGCAGCAGCATCCAGGCTCGTCAGCCCAGCAGGAGGAGAAGATTTCCCATCCAGGTCCAGCAGGAGGTCGTGGCAGAATCTGATCTGAAAATGTAATCTGTCCAGCAACAGAAGATCATCGGGCCGCAGGTCCAGAGAGGTGATGTAGACATCCATCTGTCACCTAGAATGTGATAAGATGAATTTTACATTTTAATTTTACTGTTTTGCCTACAATTGAGGATGTCCCAGGAACTTTGGTTCACCAATAAACACTCCTGAACTGGACTGCAGTGCTAGCAGGCCTCATGCCTGTCCAAGAACTATGTTTCAGTAGATGTTTACCTAGGAGAGACTCTATGTATAGTGCCTTGGCACTCTGGAGATTTCTCCTCAGAACAACAGACATTTTAGGACTTCCTTTCCTCAAAATGTTTTTATAAATGCTTTTATGTTTTCTATTTTTGTACTTTTATAGAAAAACCCCTTCCAGAAAATAACTTTTTGGGATTGTGTAGTAACTGCAGAGAGAGGTTTGGTCACTGCATGGTTTACAGGTTGTGTTTGTTTGAGGAATGTGTTTTGCAATGTTTTCTTTTGCAGGTGTTCCTGAAAGAAGATGAGACGATAAGAAGACAGATTCAGCTAACTTTGAGATTTTCAGAACTAGGCTTGATCTCTGGTTATTGGCCTAATAATAATAATAAAAATATTTAACCAAATGTCCCACTATTGAGGGAGGACAATCTAGATGGGCCTTGAGCCTTTTTTTGTCCTACTTTATCCAGTAAATCCAGTAAATCTTTAGGACTCATCGGAGTCCTCCTTTTTTTAAAGTTGCTAGTCTTTGTGTAACTGTGTAGTACAATGCTAACCATTTTTTCGGCTAGCAGGTGGAGATTTTTTGTAGTTCTCAGATTTAGGAAATATACTACCAAATGCATGTTTCTAAAGTGGAGTACAGTTCTTTTGGTGTATGGGTATGTGCACCTGGTAGGTAGCATAGGACAAATAGTTTTTCCCTAGAGAGCTGGGGGGAAGACAGAGTGGTGGTCCTGAATCCAGATAGGGGTCACCAATGCTATCAGTCAGGACATGCTTCAGCCTGTCTCTTGGAGCCACTGAAAATCCATAGATAGCCATAGGATAGGAGCTGAAGTTTCTTTAGTGGGCCTCTATTCTTTAGTGTTACCTGCCTGTGCCTAGCACATGGTGGGGAGGACATGATCAACCCTCTCCATAGGGAGCACAGAGGTAGGACGGCCTGGTACTGGACCATATCTGGCTGCGGACAGCCAGTGATCTGGTTGCGGTGAGTGTAACCACCCAGTCCCCTGGGGTTACTAGAATCCCATTAGTACTAGTCTATAGGCAGGTGAAAAGGCAGCTGGTAAGGAGCTAATTAAGGGGCTTTTTACATAATGACATCATTGTTTACTCAGCTAGCCTGAGTGGGAATGATTATGTCATCTAGAACTCTTACAGTAGCATAACCATTTTTGAGTCAGCTGCTCAGGGGAAGTTAGAATGTTCAGTTAATCTGAGTTTGGAGTCAGAGTGGCAGGAGGTCTGCCAGTTGGGGCTCTGTGACAGAGATCCCTGTGTTTCTTACCCTAGTTTGGATTAAATCTACAGTTGCCAGTGAAGTGGTGGAGACCTTTTTCAGCAGGATTTCTTGATTTCACTCCAAGGGGAGTGAGTGGGACTGACAATTCAGTGGATCCAAGGGGAAATCTCCTGAAGGTCCTAGAGTGTGTACAACTGTCTTTGAGAAGGACATTGTGTGAGAAATTTCTGACAAGATACCATGGAAAAAGGGTACTTTCTGGCTTGCTTCCATGCCTAAAGGAAGAAGCAACAAATATGTGAGTACAGATGCAGAAACTATTCTCATTAGGGAGTTGGCTGAGGTGTGTGTGCCTAAGATAAGGCTAGATCACATCTGTCAGGACCCCTCATACACTTAGGTGTCAAGTTTAAAGTTTGGAGTTTGGAGTCTTTAGCAATTCAATGGGGATTGAAGGCTTCTTTTGGTGTAACCTTGAAGGAATGGCAGAGGCTGTCAGTTGGGGCAAAGGGTGGGAGGAACACCATCTGGAGTCTACATGGCATGGTCAACTAGTTTGTTGATGGGTGCTAAGGTTCCCTGGGTAGAGGCCAATGCCCAGGATGAAACTGGAATATGTGGCTCAGGTCACAAGTTTACACTGTGAAATGTGTTTTGGAGATGGCTCAAGGATGTGGTTCAGACCACGAGTATCCAAGTTGAGAAAGGGAAATATGTTTTGAAAGTAGCTCTAGTATGTGGTTCAGACCATGAGCACTTTGGGAAAAATGGATAGAGAAGTTTCTGTGGAAAACTGTACTACATTGCAAAGGGCGTCTGGAAAAAGAATGCACCTGTTTTTCCATGACCAGCCATTGGGGGTCCACTTGTGCTTTAGTAACATACTGCATATTCCCAGCAGCTGCATTCAACATTCTGATCATTGCTTTCTGTGTGGAGTTATTGGGGCCCCCTCAGCAGTTAGGTCTAGCATGCATCTAGAATCCTCTCCCCTGGACCTGGTTGTATTTGCAAAGCTTCATTTTGGTAATTGTATCCCCAACCCCTTCCTTTAGATAATGAGCCTGGTATGCACTCTAAAGCTAGGGGTGAAACCAATCTGAGTATTTCTGCTAAAAGTAAATGGTATGCCATATGTGGGTACTAGTTCTTTTAATGGGGGGTGCCAACTTGCCAAAAAAAGTGGTGTGGGGGTTATATCAAATGTAATTACTGCACTAACAGTAACAAGAATTTTATGCAATTAATAGACCCTGAAACTAAATTTTTAGTTAGACCTACTTCACATTTAGTAAAAAGTAATAACCCACCCTTGTTTCCCCCTGTCAAATCTATGAACACAACAATCTTCTGTTTCAAATTCATGATTTGGGATTTTATGATTTAGCCAGGTTTCAGTGAGGGTAACGGGTAATGGCTTTTGGTAATTCTAAACTAACACAAGATTCAAATAAATTAATTATATATTTTAAACAATGATCACTATTATGAATAAATAGAGTCATTTCCATCAACAGGGCATTGATTCAATTCTATACCCCCCACCCACCCGCCTGGATCAGGGCCAAGCATAATGAGCATCTATTAGTAGTCAGACAAGTCTGTGTAAGTTGCAAATTAGGACTACTGACTGCATGCTTAATTAATGAAAATGAGTTTCTATTCTTTATTAACTTTTCCTCCCAACTATATTCATGTTTACCACTTGAAGACTCTATCCTCAGTACATTTTATATGAGACACTTGAAGAAAGCAACCCAAAATAATAATAGTAAATGATAAAAGTGGAAAGGTTGATTTAAACAACTTCATTCTACACCTTGTAACCAGTTCTATTAGTTTGCTAATAAGTTATGAATCTGACAATATAACTTTTACTAAATATTATCTTAAAATGTCTGTTACATACCTACAAAGAATAATTCCACAGTATATTAAGTGAGCAAACTGATTGCTTGACCAACTTTGCTTTTCAGGAGCATTTGTGAACTTTAGCGTATATGTGAAATGAACTGCATGTGCGTTCAGCTTGCTTGAGGATAAATGCAACAGTACCTTACTCAGTCTAAAATAAAACAAACTAAAGTATCATAAATATTAAAATATAAAACAAGAAACTAAAAAGGAAAAATAAACAAAAGCCTACAGTCAGTCTCCCACAGGTGCTCCCACACAGGGTGACTCACACAACTCCTGCATGAGCCATTCATGTGCAGCTGCTCTGCTGTTTTACTCCCACCCATGGTGATATCACCAGCACCACCTCCATCCCCAGAGCCACCTGCTTGCCAGGATCATGGTGGGGTTGTGGCTACTGGGCAGTGCAGTCGGCAAAGCTAGGAGAGTTGGGTGGACAAATGCAGGTCAGGTCACTTCAGCAGCAGTTGTAAAATGCACAAATAGAGCCGTTTCTAGCAGCAATTAAGGAGCAGCAGTCTGGTAGACAAAGTATAATAGCAGCAGTCATAATAAAAGTATATGGTAGCAGAACAAAGTTTACGTCTATGGCTGTAGTCTGATCTTTAATTTTGCTTTACACTGCAGTGACAGCTGAGCACAGTTAATGTAATGAGCAGGTAAGATGTTTCTTGCAAGGTGTTAAAGTTGCTTTCTTTCACCTAGAGCAGCTGCACTTTTAAAGCTGTATTATAGATCGCAGGAGCATCCCTGACCAATCTCAATGCTTCCTTCAGTTGCGCGTAAGGTACTCTTGATGCCATAAGAGTATCTCATGCATTGAGCCACTGCAATAGGCTTCTCTCTGATCACTCATGCTGCTACCTTTATTAAATAAAAAATAATTTTAGTAAAGTTAATGATCTATGGTAATTTTATGGGTCCAGTTGGGCCTCTTATGGCTATAAGAGCATCCCTCTTGCAGCCTTAGGACTACAGAACTGCTCATCTTCGGTTCATAGGCCTGTGGTTCTAAGAACTTGTGAGGCAACACCCTTATAGCCTTAAGATGCCTTCCAACCAGACCCATAAATTTATGTTACAGCCATCCCTGGTGATGTCACCAGTACTGCCTCCACCCCGGTAGCTCTCCTTATTTCCGGGAACCCTTGAGGGACTGTGGCTACTGAGCGGTCCAGATGTCAAACTAGGAGGGTCAGTTGGACAAATGCAGGTCAGGTCACTTCAGCAGCAGTTGTAAAATGTACAAATAGAGCCATTTCTAGCAGCAATTAAGGAGCAGCAGTCTGGTAGACAAAGTATAAGGGCAGCAGTGGTAATAAAAATCTATGGTAGCAGAACAAAGTTTACAATGTCTACGGCTGTAGTCTGATCTTTAATTATGCTTTATACTGCAGTTACAGCTGAGCACAGTTGATGTAGTGAGCAGGCACGATGTTTCTTGTAAGATTTTAAAGCTGCATCCATGATCAAGACAGCAAAGTTGTGGAGAAGCATGGGTGTTCTGTTTGCTATCCTAACAATGAATGCGTTTTTCAAAGTCTATATGTATATCAGTGTTTGTGTTTTCTATGAACTGTGGGAGTCTGGTCACAGTGGAGGTATGTATTGAGCACATTTCATCTTGTATTTTTCATTTGAGGTCTAATCAAGGCATGGAAGATCCCTTCCCTGCACTACTAGCTCATTATCCAACCTCCTAATGCATTTCAGCTTTTCATTTGCTATCTTGACTGTGGCAGCACATTGCCTGCCTGTTACAGAGATGACAGGGAATACTATTGACTTAAGGGGTGGGCCACAGAAAATGGAATGAACTGGCTTATGAGGGCCATAAAGTCAGAAGGAGTAAGGCGGAAGGCTTCCAGGTGGCACACCTGCTTGCAACTATTTCACTGCATGCAGTAATATGATGGGTGTTGTTAACAGCTGCACATCTGGACAACTGATTCGCATTGTGAAGCTGTCTCAGGGAGGATGCCTTCCTGTGACTAGCAACAGTTGTTTTGTCTAGGATGGTGGTTCCATGCCCCCTATTTTGCATTGTTATCCTTTATGATTGAGAGTAGGGTCCAAGGTATTCAGCCTGATGCTGGAGCTTCAGGGAAAAATGTTAAGTGGAAAGGGGACTGACATTGTGGAAAACTAGTTTTTTACCTATATATTGTCATATATTGGATTTTGCAGCAACACAAACTATACAGTGGAATTATAGTTTCTGAGTCAGTTCTGCAGTCATGAAACTGTAGAATTCTGTGGGCCTTGTTTGTGATATTGCAAGTACAGCAGATCTCAGGAAGCAGTTGAGTAAAATAGAGAACTTCAATACTTTCTAGTTACAGTATCAGTCTTTCTGCAAAGGATTCATAAAAGCTGATAAATGAATCCTACTCAAACAGTACTGTATGTTCCTAATGAACCCTCATGAAATACCATTTCCCAACATAACTGTGCGGCATGGAGCTGGTGTAAACACCATATAGTATGAAAAGTTCCTTTGCCTGGTTTTTCAAACATCTTGAAAATCCTTACACGTCACTATAAGGGTGAAAAGAACTTTGAGGATGAGTGCATGTACAGCACGATTAAAAGAACTCCATCTTAAACTTCATAAATACCTGCTGTGACCTTAGTATTTATGAGCACAGTGAGAGATTTATTGTGCTGTGTCTGAAGTTATTTTGCTTTTAAACTATCAAATAGTAGCAGGGTCTGTTGGTGAAGCATCAGAAAAATACAATCCCTAGTCATCTCATAGTAAAAGGCAGTGTGGTCTAGCTGTTATAGCACAATGCTATAAACTAGGAGCTGTTAGGCTCTCATCGCACCGTATCCACTGGTTCACTAGGAGAGCTGGCTGGAAATAAATTCTGCCATTTGCTTAATTTTCCTTTTCAGTTGTGGAATTTCTGCAAAAATGATGGGCATAATTTTGTACACTTCTGGTTAGTGTATGTGTGTAATTTCTCTGCTTTGTGTAATTACTTTTTCTTGTGGGAAAAATGTCTCCTCACTGACTTTTTTCCTTTGTAAATTTTCATGATCTTCATACAGAAAAGTTGAGAAAAAATCCACAGTAAAATGTTGTGGATTTCTTGGGATTGCCATAACCTTTCTTTTTTGGTATGTGGGGAGGTGTATTTTTTCATTCAGACCAACTTTGCATTAGCTTTTCAGTGACATCTGCATCTCTAATGAATTTGTTGTCATCTTAGAGAAAACTTACAATTTTTTTTTTTTAGTTTTTGTTGACTCAGAAAGGAGGACTGGGCAATTCTGCCTATTTTCAGCCTTGGTCTGGAGGATGGGAGAATTCAGATGGAAACCAACTGACACTGAACCAGATTAAGCTCTTGATGGTATTTATTTAGTGAATTGGGGAAATCTGGCCAGGATATGGGAGAAATTGTCCTGCTCTTGCAGTAGGGGGTGCTGCCTTCTGATTTTCTAAGATGGTGGACGCTGAGATGGACGGAGTTGCTGTAGCTACTGGTGAGGGAAAGCAGGCCCCTTTCTCCACTGTTTTGCTTGATTGGGCTGAAGATTTTGGCAATGGAGTACCTGATACTGTTTTAGATTCTTCTACAATGATGGCTGTGTCTGCGACTTAATGGGATGAGGATCTCTGGCTTCAGGATGTGCTCCACAGCAAGAAGCAGCATCTGCTTTCTCTCCTCACAGAGGTGGAAGCTCAGTACTACCATGACAAAGAATGGTTGTTTTTTAGTGCTGGAACTGCCTCTCTGACCTTTCCAATGCTCTCCTCGCTGTTGAAATCTGTTCTGGCCACACCTACTGAGTCTGTGAAGAAGCCGCAGCCTGCTGATGAGAATACTTTGCCTATCCCTTTGTCCACTGATGCTCCAACTCTTCCTTTTACTGCTGCTCCAGTAAGTTGCTTTACAGAATGGCTAAAGGCCGCTTTTCAGTATGGATCTGTTGATTTCTCTCTACCCTTCCCTCCTACATCCTTCTCACTGCCATCTGCAAACTCAGAAAGTGCCTTATCTCACTCTGAAGGGATGGACACTGGCCCAAGAGCAACAGAAAGCGCTGTTGCTGCTGATGCACCCCAGTTCTGCTTATGTCCTCATGGTCGTGTGCTCCCTTGGTTGGCTGCTGCTGCCTTTTGTCTAACCCTCTAGATGCCACAACTGTATCCTACCCCCCCAAAGAATTGGTGTCCAGTCTGTGCTTTACATGGGGCAGGCTAGATGTGGGACACGATTGGCCAGTGGCACTCTTCTACTCCCCAAGAACCGACAGCCCCCCTCTACTGAATCTGAAAAGCTACAGTCTTCTACAGTAGACTCACTGCTATTGCGCTCACTCCTGCATGCCCAGGTCTCTGCCTCTGCTCCACTCTCTCCTTATAAGAGGAATCTCCCTGTACAACCCCCTTCCCTGGGAACCTTATGCACTCTGACCTCCTGCTTCCTACCTTTCCCCCACTTTGTCTTCTGGCTACAAAACTGCCACCCCCTGCTGTTACCTCTGTGTTCCTTGACAAGGAGCTGGCCTTGACTCCTGCAACTGTTCTTCCTGGTGTGGAATCTGTGCCCCTTTCTCCTGAGCTGGATTCCAACTCGGCCACATCACCTACCGTTGTTATCTGTGACCACATAACCTCCATGCCTGTGACTGAGGTTTCCTCATTGTGCTGGGCTGAACAAATGGAATGCATGGATGAAAGGGCCTCAGAAGTCCCTCCCTCAGACAATCCTGATCCTTCATTCCAGTCTTCCATGGCTTGTTGGTCACAATTTTGAAAATCTGACGTGTTTCCCAACATGAAGGCCCCTGCTCAGAGACACATTGTGGTGCATCTCTTCTGTGTGGGAGGTCTGGAAGTGCCCTCAGACAGAGCATATGTGAGATGCTGTCTGTTAAAGGACTCATTGTATTTCACTCCTAATGAACTTTATGCCTTACTACACACTACTTCGGACAGTTACTTTGACCTAAGTTTCAAAACTCCTGTGATGAGATAAGGTCATATTTTATTATTTTGGGTCATGTTTTATATAAGTTTATGTATATAATGCATTTGAGACACCCATGGTGGCCAGAGTAAGTGCAAGGCATCATGGGTACAGAAAAAAAGCCACAAGACCTAGACTAAGGTTGGAATACTTGTTACTGAGCAGAAAAGCTGTTTGTTACTAGCCAGGAATTGGAGTTAATTAAATTACCTAAAAGAAGACAGAAGGAATAATTAAGCCTAGCTGGGAGGCCAGGTAGGCTAATTTGCTTCTGAAAGGCCAGGGCCTCAGGAAGAGACAGAATGTCTGGCCTCCTATTGTAGCTGCAAGGCTAAAGTGAGCTAATCTTGTTACAAACTGAATAGGCTACCATTTATGTAAATAGCTATATTTAGGGTTGATTAATGATGGCTATCTCCTAGCAGGGAGGCTGGACTATCCCCCAGAAATCTGGGTTGAGCTGGCTAACCTCATGTTTTTTCCAGTGTTCCAGAAACTGCATATATGTGTTATGGTAATAAAATACTGAACTTTGATTTGTTGAGTAACTATAGAAACTGAAATGCTAGCCAGTCACAGGGCCAGCCACATCATTTGGACCTGTCCTATTGAAAACCCTTTAAAACCAGGATGCAGAGGGGTATCTGGGCCTTTTTGTTGCCTTTTTGCTTGAAGCCTGTGGGACCCTCTTTGCCTGTCTGTTGGGAGGATGGAAACTATTTCTCCTGAATAACTGAGAGCCAAGACTTCAACTACCACATTTCTAGGGACACTTTTGCACTTCAAAATTCCAAATAAGGACTCACGGTAGACTTTTAACCTTGGAGTTTAAAGTGTAGGTTTTTATGTATACTTTCCTTTTATTTTCAATATCCTGTAACCAATCTCCAAATTATTTTGTCTTTATGTTATTTAATGTTTTCTAATTAATTTAATTAGTAAAGCCTTCGGCTTATTTTAAAATAATTCTGCCTATATCATTTGTGTGTGCTGCCTGGGTAAGAGTTGTTCAGACTATACTATGCCTGCGTGATCGCATAAGGGCCAAAACACTACTAAAAATGAAGTACCATTAGGGACTTCATGATGAAAGGAGGGGAAGAAATATGAACAGTCTCAAGAGGAGCCTGTGGGGGTTTGAACTGAGCGCTGCATTTCTGTGGAAAGACACAGTAATAGGGTGTATAGAGCTCCCTGAAGCCTATACACATCTGTGGATTTTTGGTGCAGTGACTGAAAGGGTTCTACCCCAGGAACACAGACTCGAGACTGTATTTGTATCTCCTCATATGGAGAAAGGGTATCTCTGACCCCATTCTCCCCCTCCCCATCACAAGAGGGATTCACCGTGATGCAAAGAATACCACCCCATAGGAGTAGACTTGTGATAACTCCTTCTTTGTTGGATAGATTTTGGCATTGCTACAACCAACTGAAAGGCACCCCACTTTGGCTCCCATTTTGAGCTATCCCTTTAATAAAGCCTGCAGTGTGCATGGTGACTATTATACTTAAAAATGCGGGGATCAATGTACAGGATGTTAGATTCCGGCTTTCTCAGTGGTGTGATATTATGAGTGACTCAGCATCTATCCTGGATGCAGAACTTATTTGGAGGGGCAATTAGCACTTTAAAGTACAGCTCAGACATATGGACTCTGGGCTACAGCACCTGCCTAGCATGTTCTTTTTGGGAAAGGACAGGGGGCAGCATTTCTATCAAGAGCAACCTAAGACCTGCTTTAGATGTGCCTCTAAGGCATTTGAGCAGTGCCTGTGACAAGATATGATGTGCTTATTGTCTTGACTTTGTTGCCCCTACACATTTCATTGTAATCTTTGTGAGGAGTTTGGACATTCTTTCTGACAGTGCAAATGGACAATGCATAATCATGAGGACCTGGATACCCAGGATGACATTGTACACAAAGCTTTGCTTACCCAACAAGAGAAGCAATATAAAGCGGTAGCTGCTCAACATAAGGCTGCAGCTGCTGCCCTTGCCCACCAAGAGCTGACTGACCCTGTATAGGATGATTCCCACCTTCTCCCATGGCCATGTCCACCTGACTGTCCTGTACCAACACAGGTGGAGCCTGGCCTTTTGATTTTGCTTCTCAGCCCATTCTACCAACTCCCATGTCCACCCCTCTGGATGGGTCACACATGGATGTGTCCAGCATGCCACCTTTGGTAGACAACGCCATGTCATCACCAGACCTGACTGTTGTTACCCAAAAACACTCCCTTCAGTCCCATAAAGTTGGTCAACTGCCTCTGAAGGTGTCACTGCAGGTTCCTCCCATAGCACTTGACAACAAGTATGCAGTGCTAGAGCACAAGCACCTTGATTCTGATGCCATCCATGCACTAATCTTCTCTCCATGGCTGATCTGACAACAAATCCCATTCTGCTTCCTACCTCAAAGAAGAAAGTACAGAGAAGGTTACAAATCATCACAAGGAGCGACAAAGACACATCTATGATGGATGCCACCTGACTCAGTTCTGCTACCCCCCCTCCTATCTACATAAATGGATACCTCCTTCCACCTAGCTACCCTTAATATTAACAGCATAAAGGCTGTCCCCAGATGAGACACTCTTTTAATTACCTTGCAAGACTTGCCATTTGATGTCCTTTTTTTTACAGGAAAGCAGAATGACATCCTCCCTGGAGGTACTCCAAGCCAAAAGAACCTGATATTGGGGACCATCTCTGTGGACTTTTGTGTCCGACCTCTGTGATGGGGTGGGCATCCTTTTTAAGGGCTCCTCTTTTACTGTTCTACGTCTCATGGATGTTGTGCCTGGGAGAGCAAAGATGGTGGATATTCTGTTTCAGGGGATGGCTTATAGGCTTATTAATATTTATGTCCCACAAACTAAAAAAGGGAGAAGTGATTTGTTTACATGTGTCCAACTGTATTTATTCACTTTCAGTCACCTCATTTTGGGTGGGAATTTTAACTGTGGCCTGTCATCTTCAGATAGAGGTGCACAAACTATGAAGTTGTTTTGTGTCACTAATTTTCTGGACACTATGCTTCATGCCACTTCGTTGTGTGATGCATACTGTACCTTACTTCCTACGGGAGGTTACACCTATTATTGGAATCAACTGACCACTAGGATTGATTTTCTTTTTACATCCGAACACCTTGACACCCTAGGTGTACAGTTGATTCCAACTGAGCTGTCTGATCACCTGCTCATAGGGGGTTGTTTTGAGGGAAACGCACATGTTGAGACATGGACGGGGTGTCTGGCATTTGAATAATTTGACACTAGCAGATGACCACACTCAGGTGGTGGTTATATCCCTCCTGTGGGCATGCCAATCTGTTGCTTGTATGCGGATTCTTTAAACACATGGTGGGATGACACCAAACATACACTGTGGAGACTCTTCCACCCTAGAGCTTCTGAGAAATCTGCTAGGACTACAAAAATGATTTGCGGTTGCAGGAAGGTCTTGCGCTGGCTCTCACCCTCATGCACACCAGGACTGCTGGTTTGGACCCATACATTGCATGGCTAAAAGACCAAATGAAGGCCCTACAATACTCCAGGAGCCAATCAGTCCTCATATTGTTACTGTACCTGTTTTTCTTTCCCCGTTTGCTGTTTTTTTTTTTTCAGTAAAAACCTTGCCTACTTTCAAGTAGGGGTCCTCTGGCCATCTGGCATTCTGCCAAGATGGTCACATCGACAGAGCTTGAGAGTATGGAGGCACTGGACATGGGGGAGTTAGCCTCCTTCCCTGCTTCTGAGTTGCTAGAGGCTGCAAATGTCACTGTATTGGAGCGTTCTGTATCGGAGATGCCCGTCGAGGACAGCCTTTTGCCTTCACTGAGTACTGTGCCTATAATGCTGACTGACTTGACTGAAGAGACACTGTGAGTTGCTAAAGAATGCATGCAGCAGGAACTGGAATCCTAAAAACACCATCTTTTGAATTTTCTGGATGAGTATGAAAAGGCTTTTGCCCAGAAAAACAAACAGCTTGCGACTGCTACCTTTTGTATGATGAAAACGGGCGCAATGCATTCTTGTATCAGACACTCTGTTTTTGTTACCCCTGTTCATCCTGTGACTACAGAGTTTTTCACAGTGACTCATCTGGCCCCTGGTGACTTGTCTTAGCAGGTAAATGGAGCTAAAGTAGTGTAGGATGGGGTTACTGTTGTTTCTCCAGAGACAGTTTCACTCTCCGAAAATCTCTTTCCCCAAGCTTTTCTACTAGAACCTTCTCCGTGTGGCTTGGCTGCACTGATGCTGTATCTTCTCTATCACCTGATACTGGGAGGAAGACCATTCCTTTGCTGTCAGAGAACACAGCTTCTGCCCTCCGTTACTGCTGACCCAACAATGTCTGTGTCTTCAGGAGTCCATGTGTGAGCTATTCTGACCCATAAAACTTTGTATAAATGGTCCACTGAGGAGTCTCAGCTTTCTGCTGGCTGGAAGAGGGCAGCAGATGGGGTCTCTGGATTCCAGTGGCTTCTAGCTGCTATTCTGACTCTCCCAGTCAGTCTCCCTTGGTTTCTACTGCTTGTACTCCTCAGTTGAGAATGTCTGCTCTAGACTTGGGCTCGCTTTATGATGCCCCTGTGGCTGCCTCACCCAACACTGCTCCACGATGTTCTTCTTCTGAGCCACCCCTTGATTCTCCCTCAAACCTGGGTGAAGGGACTTCATTCACTGGACTTCCTCCTTCTTCTCTTCCTCATTCTGATACACCCACTGCTGTGGAACATACTTTTAAAATGTCTGATTTATTTGCTGTATCCAGAGATCCTGTACAGTGGAGAAATTTTGTTAGACTCCGTTACCAAGGGGGCCTGGACTATTTTCCCTGATAGGGCATATGTCATCAGGAAATTATTTAGAATCTCTTGGCTTTTTAGCTTCTGACCTATATGCTGTCATTCACATATCTGGGGAGGAAACTTTTGATATTAGTTTTTGCACCTCTACCTCTCTTGATCACTTCTGGTTTAAGTACGAAAAAATTAAAGAGTTTCCTCTGTGGCTTCCTTTTGTAGTCATCCCCTATCAAAGCCCACTGTTAAAACTGACACCTTGTTATTTCAGAGTGAGCGTGTGAATGTCTCTGACATTCTTTATTGGGTCAAGAAATGATGTGAGGTTTTATACACTCCCACCCTTATCACTGACAATAAAAAGATCTGGACTGGGGGGTGGAAACACAAAGTTAAACTTTAACAGGCTGCTACTGGTATCAGTCATCTTCCTGCTAGCTTTTAAATTGGACAGGATAAGGGAACCTGCTTTTACCTGGGCCAGCCCAAAACCTATCACAAGTGTGGATCTCTCACTGACCTTAGCTCCACACGCAACGTGACCCAGTGTAATTGCTCTTTAGAATATGGCCACACTTCCCACACTTGCCCTAATCCATTTAAATGTAATCTCTGGAAAGAACACAGCCATTCTTTCCATCAGTGTCCCTAGGCCTCACATAATCAGACTGACAGCATTAATCAGGATTCTCTCATTGCCTGGAAACAGACTCAGGTGGCACATGGGGTTGATGCAATGGCTGCGACAGCAGTTCTCTCACAGACTGCCTGCTCTGGCCCAGTTTCTCTGCCATTGTCAGAGGTTTCCTCTACCCCAAATCAGGAAGTGGATACTATTTCTTCTGTCTCACTTTCAGATTTTGTAGTTATGGATATGTTGCCTCTTCACTCCCTTGCTGCCTCTGATGAATCCCCTGCTCCCATGCCCCCTCCCCTACTGCCAACTCTTTCAGATCAGGACTTCTTCCCAGTCCCTGCCAAGAAACGTGGCCATCAGACTAAATGAATCTAAATCCTCCACTCCATCTGTTCTCCCCTTTCATAATAAGTTCACTGCGCTGGCTTCTACCACACAATGGGTGGGGGGGGCACAGAGGATGAAGGAGGAGGATCTGATACCTCCATACAATCCTCCCATAGGGATGGCCCTTCTGATGCTACATAGAAACATAGAATTTTATGGCAGATAAGGACTGCTTGGCCCACCCAGTCTGCCCATTTCCTTACCAAATGAATAAGCTGCAGATCCTAGTTAACCAGCAGCCTACTTCTTTCTACCTCCACCCCCTAGAATTACCTTATGACTGTCCCATGCATGCTTGAATTCAACCACTGTTTTTGACTCCACAACCTCCTCTGGAAGGCCGTTCCATACATCCACAACCCTCTCTGTGAAAAAATACTTCCTTACATTACCCCTGAGCCACGCCCCCTCTATCTTCAAATTGTGCCCCCTTGTTCTTGCACACCTCTTTTTTTGAAAGATGCTACCCTCTTGGACTTTGTTGATTCCCTTGAGGTACTTGAAAGTTTCTATCATGTCCCCTCTCTCCCTCCTTTCCGCGAGGCTATACATATTAAGCTCCTTTAGCCTCTCCTCATATGTCTTCCGTGCAGACCCTGCACCATTTTAGTCGCCCTCCTCTGAACAGCTTCCATCCTGTCTATGTCCTTGAGGAGATTGGGTCTCCAGAACTGCACGCAGTACTCCAGATGGGGTCTCACCAGCTGTCTGTACAGGGGATAACAACTTCCTGTTTTCTACTGGTGATGCCTCTCCCTATGCATCCCAGTATCCCCCATCCTCCTTACTGCCCTCTCACATTGCTTGCCCACCTTTAAGTCATCTGATATGACTCTCCAGATCCTTTCCATTTTGTTGTTGTTAGTATCTCACCACCCCCCTTGTGTACTCTTCCCTGGTTTTTGTTTCCCAGGTGCATTACCTGCACTTCTTAGCATTGAATCTAAGCTGCCATACATTTGACCATTCCTCTAACCTTGCCAAGTCCTTCTCATCCTTTCCACCCCACCTTGTGCATCAACTCTGTTGCAGATTTTTGTGTCATCTGCAAAGAAAGCATACTTTTCTTCCAGTCCCTCTGCATATGTAAACATAAAGGCATTGAAGAGGACCGTCTAATACTGAATCCTCACGGTACCCACTAGTAACCCCCTTTCTTCAGAGTGGACTCCATTTACTATTACCCTCTGTGTCCTATTCTCCAGCCAATTCTTTACCCAGGCTATCATCTTGGGACCCACTCCCAGGCTGGCTAACTTGTATATTAATCTTTTGTGTGGGACTGTGTCAAATTCCTTGCTAAAATCTAGGTAGGACATGTCCACAGCCCCTCCCTCATCTACTACTTTGGTCACCCAGTCAAAGAAATCTATTAAATTCGTCTGGCATGACCGTCCCGCTGTGAATCCATGCTGCCTTGGGTCATGTGCCCCTCTGGCCTCTAGGTACTTGACAGCTCTTTCCTTCAGAAGTGATTTCATCATTTTCCTTATCACTGAGGTTAAACTAACAGGTCTGTAGTTTCCTGCTTCTGCCCTGCTCCCACTTTTGTGAAGGGGAATCATATCTGCCCTCCTCTAGTCCTCAGGTGCCACCCCATTCTCCCATGATTTGTTAAAGAGGGTAGTCAGTGGTGTCACTAGTTCTACCCTTAGTTCTTTTAGAATTCTGGGATGAATCCCATCAGGCCCCATTACTTTGTCCACCTTCAGTTTTAATAGTTCTTTCAGAACCCTTTCTTCTGTAAATGGGCTGGTATCAACTTCTGTATCCAGAGTGTTTCTATTGTTTGTTTTAGTTACCTCCTCCTCTTCATTTGTAAATACTGAGCAAAAATATTTGTTTGGTATCTCTGCCTTTCACAGTCACCCTCTGTCCACCCCCCTTCCCTTTATTAAGACTCACTATCCCTCCCTTGGTCTTCCTTCGTTCCCTGATGTACCTAAAAAACGTTTTATCCCACTTCTTAACTGAGTTGGCTATCTTTTCCTCGGTTCAGGCCTTGCTGTTCTGATGGCCTTCCCAGTTTTCCTTTGCTTTAACTGATACAATTCTCTGTCCTGCTCCTTCTGTGATTCTATGTACTTCCTGAATGCTTTCTTTTTCTCTTGAACCTTCACTGTCACCTCCTTTGAAAACCATAGTGGTTTCTTATATTGTTTTGTTTTGTTTATTTGTTTCACACAAAGGCTTGTTACCTCTGTGATCGCAGTTTTTATTATTCCCCATTGTTCTTCCACCCCTCCTTCCTGTCCATTTGCTAGTGCATTCCTTAGGCACTCACCCATTTTGGAAAAGTTAGCCCTCCTGAAGTCCAGTACTTTTGCCTTTGTATGGCTTGACTCTATTGCTGTGTTTATTGTGAACCATACTGTTCGATGGTCGCTAGTTCCCAGATGGCTACCCACTTCTACATCTGTGATCCTCTCTTCTTCTCCATTTGAGAGGCCCAGGTCTAAGATTGCTCCCTCTCGAGTGGGTTCCAATACTAGTTGTCTAAGGCATGCCCCCTGTAGGGCATCTAGAATAACCCCACTCTTAGAAGTGGCTGTTGCAACTGCACTCCAGTTAACATCTGACATATTCAGATCACCCATCAGCAATAGCTCTCCTTTTTCTTCCATTCTAAGGATACTTTCTATCATTTCCTTTTCCATTTCCTCCCCCTGAGAGGAGGGTCTGTATACAACCCCTGTGCGGATTGTGGTGCCATTGCCTGTCTCCAAATTGACCCACAGTGCTTCTTCTTCTCCCTGTTTACCCTTTTGTTCTGTTGCTTTGATTCCTTCCCTTATGTAGAGAGCTACTCCTCCTCCTCCTCTTTTACCCTCCCTGTCCCTCCTGTAGATAGTGTTTCCTGGTATGTTTATGTCCCAGTCATGGTTCTGTGTGTACAATGTTTCTGTGACTGCCACAATATCCAGATGTTCCTCCTCCATCAAGGCCACTAATTCAGGAAGCTTGTTACCCAGACTACGAGCATTGGCACTCATTGCTCTCCATTTTTTGATGGCTTTACCTTCTGTAGCAGCATCCCCCTCTGACCTTTCTACTTTGGTCTTTTTCTCATTTAGTACCCTGTTTTGTAGGGGGAGGCTGGGATTTTCCTGCTGCTTATCAGTGCCTCCCCCCTTGACTAGTTTAAAAGTTTGCCAATGAAGCATTTAAACCGATTGCCCAAAAGGCTTGTTGAGGAACTTCAGGAATCACAATTGGCTAAATGGGTCCGGGGCAGGACTCGCTGTCAGTCTCATAAAGGTGGGGGTCTTCGCATCAGTATTTTTCCTTTTTGACTTTAAATGTCAATAGTATGACATCATACAGGAAGAGGTTATTAACTTTTTCAGTTCTTAATTCCCTTCCTGGTGACATCATTTTTTTTGCAGGAGACATGAATAAAAACTTCCTAAAAACTGCTGTTCAAAAAGCATTATGTCAGGGACCATCTTTTTGGTCTTAGGAGTTGGATTAATATGATGAGGTAGGATTCCTTCTCAGAGGTTTTGACTTCACGTTGTAGAGATTGCTTGACCTTTTCCCTGGGAGGGGCTGCTTTTGGATTTATTATTTAGTATACTTTCCCTAAGGGTTATAAATCTCTGTGCTCCCCAATCTAAAGAAGACTGTTTCCAGCTATTTTGAATTCTTCAACCCTCCCTTTATACTACTCAGTTGGTACTTTGGGGGGGACTTTAATTGTGGATTGAATCTAAATGATCAGGTGGCAAGACGTCAAAAGTCTTTTGTGATTCTGCATTTCTGCGGGCTATGGTGGGTTACTGTCAATATTGCGCAACAATATCAGCGCGAGTCATTTAAGTGCTTACATATTAGCGCTTAATTAAAAAAGCGTGCGATCACTATAGTGGCTGTCAAAACTGCGATTTCAACATGTGGTGTATAAATTCAGTTCTGTAGTAACTTGTGAAGTAAGAAGTTCACTTATTGTAAAGGGTCACTGCTGGCTGAAGTTACGTGGTTGGGTCATAAGTGGCTACGGAAATACATAGCAGGTATATATTATCTAAAATGTCAACCAGTGAATGCTCTGAGGAAGGTGGGGTTAAGCTGAAACATCAGCAGTCATGCATGCTCACGTCTTTTCTCCTGGGTAACATAGGAGGGCTCCTTAACAGTGGGGTCTCCGTGTAATGAAATATACCTCAGCACCCATATCTAGCATCTGGAACTTGGTGTTGGAAATATTAAAAAGCAGAGAACTAACTTGGAACTTTACATTCAGCACTGGGATATAAGCAATTGAGCCACAAAGAGGAAGGGACTTCATGGCGAACTCCAATAATAACAGGTGTACTCTTCTTTTTTCACAAGCTTGCTTTGTTACACTGCTTGGAGGGTTTCTCATTGATAATTTAGCTAATTTTGTCCACCTGACGACTCAAACGGCACTGTCTCAACTTACTAATAACGCAATACCACACTACATTTGGGATGTCCTCTGGCTTAGCACACATGCTAAATTAGTTATCTTAGCTTGGAGGGTTTCTCATTGATATATGGTTTAGCCACGATTAACAACCCGTGGGTGGGGACATACATGCAATTTCTCATGTCGCCACTAGATGGCATGGCTCGCAGTGCTATTTCTGCTTCGTGCTGACATGTAACATGCTATAATGTACACGCTATTTTGACTCAGGCTATTACAGCAGCGCAATTTTGACCATATACCGGCTATGGTTACAATGGCTCAATTTCAAGACAGCCAGCTGGTATTGCCTGGGACCCCTAAAGTTGCATTTCTGAAAGGGCCCTTAATGACACATACAGATTTTTTATTTTTGTACATGGGATTCCAAGTATCGTGGTCTTCTGTGCTTGCTGTAGAAACCTTTGACCATTTGGCTATCCTCTGTTCTTGAACAGTGGGGTCCTCTCCTGTCCTAGGCACTAGGCCTTGAAGGCTTAATAATAAGTTATTAGCTAACCCCTCTGTTAGGAAATGTTGGTTGGAAGTGTTTTTTGCCTCTTTGTCTGTTTTCTGTATATATGATGAATTTGAGGTTTGGTGGGAGGACTCCAAAGGGAAGCTCATATTTTGAGTACTACTAGATATTTGCATGACTTGCATTTAAAGAACAGACTGCAGAAGTGTATTTCCCTAATGCATGCATCTGGTAGAAATTTAACCTTGGACATTGACTCCCTCAAATCTTAGATGCTCACCTATCAGCATGACAGTTAAAACCTTGGAAAGGGGAAACCAAATTTGGTACACAAGGGAACAAACAATCCCTGGACGCAAACAAGGCATGTTTCTCTCGACTTCAGAGTAAACACATGTGAGCTCTGTGTCCTTTTACTAGTGCCCCTCCCACTGAGGATTTTGCGAGCATCATGGATACTGTGCATGCTCATGTTCAGTATGAATTCGGAACCTCTCATTCACCCTATATTGACACCTTTTCGACTTCTACCTTAGATATCCCATCATTGCCTGCAAATGTTCAATTTTTGTTGGCACAACCGATACCACTGTCAGAAGTGGTAGACACAATAAAAGGTTTGCCCTCCAACATTGCTCTTGGCAATGTCAGATTTACCCCTGAATTTTATAAATCCTATATTAATTATTTGGCCCCTACTTTACAAGTTTTGTTTACACAAATGTTGGCTACAAGTAGACTGCCTTCCTTATTACCTGAAGCATTACTTATTTTTATATACAAAAAAGGGGACAGAACTTTAATGGATAATGGGAGACCATTGTGCCTTCTAAATACTGATTATAAAATTCTTGCTAAATTATTGGCTTGACGATTGGTTACAGCTGTGGATGTGCTGATTTCCAGGTTTCAATGTTGTGCAGTCTGTATGCACCAGATTTCTGACAATTTAAAACTGCTCTGAGAATTATGTGAAAGGGGTAGTAAAGGCCGACACCAGGGATATGTTCTTTGTCTTGACGAAGAATAGGCATTTGACTGGGTTAACATGTACTATCTATTTGAAATTTTGCATTGATATGGTATTCCTCCCGGTTTTGTGCCCTAGGCCCAGTTATTGTATTCATATGACTTGACTGCTCCCATATGTTAATGCCACTCTAGGTGCACCTATTCAGCATAAACAGGGTGTGAGACAGAGCTGCCCCATGAGCCCTTTACTGTATGTTTTTTATATAGACCCTTTACTTTGGCTCTTACAAAGAGCTTCATCTATCCATGGTATTCAGCTAACGCCAGATACTCGCGAACTTCAGCTGCTAGTGTATACTGGTGATTTATGTGTCTTTTTACAAGATTTGGAATCTGGGGCCAAGTTTAAGTTTCTGTTGCATGATTTTTCAGCAGTATCAGGATCTAAACTTAACTATACTGAAAGCTTGGCTGTGCCGATTGGTATCTCTTCACAGCCAAACAACTCAGACATTGCTGGGGTTTCCATTAGGAATGACCCTGTGAGACATCTTGGAATTTATTTTAGTCATCATGATGCAGACTTCTTTAATTGGGAAAATGCCTATAGAAGGTGGAGGGGAATTTAACAATTTGGAAACACAGGAACCTTGCTAAATTGAAAAGAGTGGTCTTAATCAAATTATTGTTGCTTCCTTTTTTACGTACCTTAGTTATGTTTTTCCACCCCCTTCCTCCTTTGACACCAGACTGTTGAGCCTTTTTTTCCAGGGGCTGTAAGGATCATGACTCAACCCTGTTAAAAGAGACATCACATATCAACCTATAACCAGAGGAGGTCTCCACATGGTGAACCCTACTGTAATTTAATTTAGGATCTTTTTTCATAGTAATTTTGCTCTCATACTTTGAAAAGCCTCCTATCACTGGGTTCATTTAATAGAGGGTTGACTTTTGCCTTTCATGACCTTTTGTAATACACATGGTGCTAGGCCCCCGGGACGAGAATATGACCATATCGTTCCTTTGTATATGAAATTTGCTATGAGGAAATTACTTTTGTGGCAACTATCCTTTTACAATTGTACTAAATTTCTAAGAAAGGACTTATACTTGTATATCCTTGATTCCAATCATACGCCCACTATTGACTTGAAATTTTGTCCACCTGATGACTCAAACGGCACTGTCTCAACTTACTAAAAATGCAGTTCCACACTACATTTGGGATGTCCTCTGGCTTAGCACACATGCTAAATTAGTTGTCAAGGACTCCTTAAAACATAAGCCTTTGATGGAGACAATATGCCCAAGATGTACCTGTCCTAGGATACTTGAGATACAATCTCATTTCTTATTTGACTGCCCGATCAGTTGTTCTTTTTGGTAACAATTCAGCACCATGTGGCGCTGTCCTATTTTTTTTTCTACAGTTACCTACAACATTTTTGTATTGGGTATTTATCCACCAGTGCAGAACTGTTTTTCAAAACAGACCTTGCAAGTATGTTTTGCTTTTCATAAGTATTATTTATGGCAGGCACGTTGTTTCTTCAAACTTCAACAGAAGGAGATTCCACCTGCCTCCATTGTGAACCTAGTCAATACCTGTCTTAAACAGCTTTATTGGAAGGACAAGTTATCTTTCTCTGTTTTTTCATTTTCTAAATTGTGTTCTGGTTTTCATACTACCTTTTCTTAGTGTTGCAATTGTTTTCATTTTTGTAATTTCTGCACTATAATGTATGCTTATATTGTATGATATTTCTTGCTAATAAAATTCCCCTACTCTTTGTTTTCAGATGGTCTGACAATGAGGTTGAAGGAAGGAGTGGAGGAGATGATGGAGTCCTGGGTAGAGGAGCCTTTTTCCCTTCCCACCCAGAGCACTGTGGAAGCCAAGGCCAACAGAGAAACAGCACTACCGGCAGTGGAGGCTGGAGTAAGTATTGTAGTACTGGAGTGTCAGAATGTAGCAGAGGTACTCAGCAAAGGTGCTTCAAGCACCTGCAACACTGCAGTTGCAGAGTTGGGAGTCCCTGAGAGCTAGTAATGTACCTACAGAAGAGCTACAACTGGAAGTCACATTTCTTAAGAAAAGAGAACATTTGCTAAAAGTATTAGCTCATGAAAAGGAGAATTACAGAGAAAAAAGGAAAGTGTGGGCCACCTACCAAGAGCAGCAGTGAAGAGATGACAGACATCACAAAGTATTCAGAACAGTCAGAGGCATGCAGTTCCAAATCACAGCAAAGCTCACAACAAATGACAAAAGACAGCAATAATTCAGTGGCTGTATCCCTGAGCAGCATTGTTAATGTTTGTGATTTAAATAATAGGTGAATAGCTCTGTACAAAACAAAGTGAAAATAAGTACTGCTACAAACATGCAAGCAGGGTCTGGTGTTGACATGCCGCAAAATGACAGCTGTCAAAGTTTAAAGAAGCTGCTCCCTGCATCAGCTGAAGCAGCAAAACTGCAGACCACAACATCATTTGTGACAGGGAAAACTATGCATAGCTCTGCAAAGCTGGTGAGCAGTAAAAAACACTTAACTAAGGAAAAAACATTTTGTAAAAGAAAAAGAGAGTGAGGAACAGAACTGGTCAGTAGACTATGTGCTAAGAATGATGGGTTAGGCTCGTGACACACCTGACTCTCCTTGGCGATCCCCAGGACTTGTTGTGACTGCAGATCTGGGGAAGGATTTGTCTGGGGATATGTAGCTATCTGGTTCACAAAATGTCCTGGGGAGATAATAACAAAGGAGGCCTTCTGTTTCATACAGTATCAGCATGGGGAGGATATCACTGACCTCAGTACAAATTTACAGCTGGAAGTACCAGACAGTTTCTCCTTCTCCTCTAGCTCTGAACCAGTATTGTCTAAAAAATGGGCTAACGATGACGCATCAGTGTTTGTGGTGCCTCCTCACAAGACATTACAAAACATGGACGAGGAAATGCAGCACAGTAATGTTATTCCCCCCAAGGTGAGGCACTGGAAGTAGTACAAGCAGAGTTAGAACTCAACACTAATCATCCTATTGGAAATCAAATTTTGGGAAAAATTGCAAGCCCAGAAGAAATGGACAATAGGCAAAATACTATTCAAACAGAGGATCCTGTAACAGAACAAGAAGCACACCCTAATGTGGAGAAAAGAAATACACGCCCTAAACAGCACATACTGCATAGCTATGCAGACTGCTTCAAGCCTACAACAGAGCCTCATAAACATAGAAATGACATTAGGATCAAGTACATAGGGAGGTTGGAGGACCCACCAGATAGACGATATGTTGCCAAGACTCTGAAAAGAAAGCATGAAATTCATTGCCACAGAGATATATGCCCTAATCAACAAACCAGGAGTCCCTTGTTTTGACATCAGCTTTAAACTGGCTGCACGTCTAGAGTGTTTCTAGGCCAAATTTCACCAAGTTAAAAATACCCCTGTTTGGTCATCTTTTATAGTCATCCCCCTAACTAAACATGAAATTAAAACTGTGACAATTCTGTTCAAAAATAACGGTGTCAGTGTGGTGGAATACTTCACTGGTTGAAAAACAGATGCTCAGTACTGGAGAACCTGGACCCTGCTACCGACTCAGAAAATATGTTGATAGGTGGTTGGAGGATCAGAGTAAAATTATTATACATTGATACAGGAATGCAGCAGCTGCCCAATTATTTGTAGTTGGGCTGTGGTAGGGGACTGCTTTTTTATGTTGGTCAGCTGTAAGCTTGTTATCGGTGTGGAGCAAGAACGCATCTAAGCAGCACAACTGACTCTATTAAGTGTGGCCTGTGCTTCAGATTGGGGCATGTCAGTAATCAGTGTCCTAATAAGAAGTGTAATTTATGCAATGAGGAGGGTCACTCATATAAATCATGCCCCTTGGCATCTCACAGCAGGGAGGATGAGATGGACCAGGTGAAGCAGGACTATTACATAAATACAGTGCACAAACCCTCTGCCAGGAAGGAAGTATTTCAGCAAAGAAGGAAAAAAACACCACAAGCCTCACAAACTGGCAGAGTGGAACCAGGGAAGGAAGTACATACAAAGTCAGGGGTTGAAAATATAACAGAATCAGAAGACATTGAAGATGTTCATCTGGTAATTGTGGGTACAAATAGTCCTGGACTAGCAGAAAAGGAACTTGAAAAATCAGTGTGGATGGAGCCTGTGATGGAACTTGCTGGAAAGGGTGACATAGCATGACAACAACAATAACATGTAATGCCACCACCCACAACCCTGAAAACAGCAATATGCAAAATGGTAACCCAAAGATGAACAAAACAGTGTCCCCCATAATCAAAAATATCCAGGTGAGACTCTACCTTTGAAAAATAAATATGACCTTTTGACCTCCCATCAAGATTGGGGAGATACATGGGAGGAATCCAATGCATCCTTTGCTGTATCATCACAGCCAAATCCAGTCTCTAGCACAGAGGACTCGAGTCCTGATACAGGGGGTTCAAAAAAGCAAAAAAGTACAAAATCTAGCAGGGGTAGGAAAAGGGGTGGAATAATGAAATGATATGTGCCTGGCTGATCATATATCTCAGCATCTTAGTATCACATCCCTGAATACTAATAATATGTGTAATACAATTAGAATACTAACTACAGACTCAATTTTGAGGGACTCAGAAACAAATATCTTTTTACAGTTAAAAGACTAAATACAGTCTCAATTTTGAGGGACTTAGAAAAAGATATATCCTTTTACATGACACAAGGTTATACACCTTCAATGAAATAAAAAAGGCTGAAAGATTATGGGCAAAAGGTTTTTGGTTAGTAGAAGAGGTTAAATGTTCTGGGTTTGTACTTTGTTTGCTCATTACTCTGTGGTTGTGCATAAATTGATATATACAGTCCCTGGGAGGGTTTTAATTTTAGATGCTTCCTTTAGAGGATTAGAATTAACAGTGTATAAATCTGTACTCCCTTCAGGTTAAAACATCATGGATAGACATATTTAAACTGATTAGACCATCTTTGTATACTACAAAAGGGACAGTCTTTGGGGAGATTTCAATTACCCTTATAAGAGAACCTATAGGGAGGGATGTGGCAAGAACATTTATTGTGATTCTGTTATGCAAATGATTGCTACAGCAATGCTAGTAGATGCTGCTGCTGCTGCTGAATTACCTGCAGTCCAGGAACACACATTTTTTGAAGGCAATACATCTTCTAGAAAAGATTATTTTATTTTCTCCCATGTTTATGTTATAACCTTTAAAGGATATTCAGTAGAAACCTCAGATCATAAGGCTATACAACTAGTACTGGGCCCTACCTCAAGCCCCAAAATTGAACTGCCTCTCTGGAAACTAAATTGTTCTAGTTTACAAAGTAAAATGCTTCAGAATAGGATGAGGGACCAATTGAAAGCAAGTAGCATCATTATTAATTTTCTTTGAGTTAACCGTAGATTGGAGGGAAGTCTTAAAACTGGATATAAAAAAGCTTTGTATTAATTCAACACGGAAATAGATAAGAGATGAATATTTGAAATATCTTACATTAAAAAAACAGCTTCAGATTTTAATGTCCCTTTCAGCTGAACTTGAAACTCAGCATGATTATTCTGTACAAATTGTTCAGCTAAGAAAGGACATGGCTAGATTTCATTATAATTTTATGGCATCCCTGATGCAAGAACACACATTTGGAATGCAGGGAGGAAAAGCACAAGTTATGGTAACCCATCTGAGGATTGGAAAGAAAGAATTTCAAAGAGTTTCTCATGGAGTAAGAGATTCTAATGGGAAATGTTAGGATTCACTGGAAGAAATGCTGGCAGTTATAGAAAATTATAGTAGGTAGACTTTTGGAAAGGAGATTCCTAATATTGGGATTTAAGAGAATTTTTTAGACTCTTTAGAATTACTGAAAATATCAGAAGAGATACCAATAGGAAAATGATTGCTCCTATCTCAGAACAAGAGGTTCTAGAAGCAATGAAAGGTTTAACTGTAAAAATGGCACCAGTGAGTGATGGAATTCCGAGGGAATGGAATAAATTGTATAGTATGGAATTAACTCCTGTATTGACTATGCTATATAACAGTATACTAGTTGAAAAGGAAACTGGGTCCTAATTTTTCCAAGGAATTATGATTTTTGTTTTGCATAAAAAAGGAGAGAGGTAAGATTAAAAAAACTGGAGACCTTCAATTCTATTAAACTCTGATTTTTTGCCAGCCCGGTAGCATGGAGTGCAGAGGCACCTATGTCTCACCTGCTGCTTTGGCAATGACCCTGGTTTGGGAATGGGCTCAGATCACTGGGGACTGGCCAGGGAGAGGGCAATTGACATCCAGTGGACTGCTGTCCTCCCCTGGGGAGGGATGGCTGTAGTTTCCCAGCACTCGCCTGGCCTCTAGCAGAGGCTTGGTGGCAGGCAGTCAGACCAGCAATTTGCGGGATGGGGGGTGGCAGCCATCAATGTCCTAAGCATGGCAGTGTGCATGATATGTCTGGACAGTTTTTGCACATTTATCCCTCCAGGGACAACAGAACACGGAAAATGGCCAGGTGCAACGCTAGATGATACCAACTCCTCGCAGGCTCCACATTGGCTACAGGGCCATCTACTGGAATTGGATTGATATCATCGGTGGTAAAGTGTCAACCATCGACCCCTGCCAATGGGGGGGGGGGGCTGAGGGGAAACACCGGGTAGAGGTAAGTCTCTGGGACACTGGGTGATGGGGCTGGGGGGATGTCAGTTGATGGCTAAGCTTATCCTCAACCCAGATATCCCCCTCATCTGTTTGAGCTTTCCTCCTGTTTTACCTACCTTGGACCCCCACCTGCCATCCCTTGCCACCCCCCCAACTCCCTCCTCTCCATACTCCCCCAACACCTCCCCCTTCCACCCACTCTCCCCCTAAATATTCTCCTTCTCCCAATACCTTTCTCTCTCTCTCTCTCTCTCTCCCCCCCTAATCTACCCCTCATTTGCACTCCCTCCCCTTTCTTTCTCCTACCCTTTCTGATACTCTACCTTGACAGGCCCCCCTGGGGAAGCTCTGCCATACATTGTTAATTGGGAATCTCCTCCTGCTGTTTAATTTCAGTTGTCTAGGTTACTCAGATGTATTATTTATCTATTTTCTGTATTACATAGCAATCTCATGTTTTGTGTTAACTGTCAAGTTATTGTTATGTCTGTGCTGTTTTACATCCTGACGTGGAACCTTCGTAAAAGAGTGTATACTCAAAGGTTGTATCCAAATTACCAAATAAATAAATAAATAAAGCCTGCACCAAGGTGAGAGGGAAAAATAACATCAACTGTCAAGAAAAAAGAAAGAACTCTGATTTTAAAATCCTAGTTAAAGTTCTAGGGATGAGGTTTCTGACAGTATCATCCATTTTAATACTCCCCTCTCAGACTTGTGAAATCTGTGGAAGGAGCATAAAGGAAAATTTAATATGGGTGAGAGAATTGGTAGAGCAGGGAAACTGGGAGGGTCAGGGGATTTCTTCTGACTCTGGACCAGGAAAAAGCCTTTGACAGAGTTACTCATGGGTATTTGTTTTGTGTTCCAGTGAGATATGGAGTGCCACCTATTTTTGTTGATTGGCTGAGGTTCTTGTATAAGCAAGGACCATATTTCCAAAAGTAAATGGGTGCATAGATAGAGAAATCTTCCTAAAGCCTGGGATGAGGCAGGGGTGTCCAGTGATCCCAGTTGTGTTAGACCTGATACAATGGCTCATACAATAGGTGAGGTGATAAAGGGAGTAGAGACACCAAGGGGGACTTATTAATTAAATCTACTACATATGCAGATTATGTCTGCTTATTAATATGGGATTGAACTGCTGGAATAAAAGAATTAGAATATTTTGATAAGTCTGCCCAGATTTTGGGATCCAAATTAAATACAGATGAAAGTTATGGAATGCATTACAGGTTAATGATAGCACAATGTTCATGTATGTAGGTGATAGTGCTATGAAAGAAGCCCCTATACAATTGCTAGTGATATGGTTTGGAGCAAGTGGTGTGTATAATTGGGATCTGAGAGTAAACGCTGCGGAAATGTGGGTTAACAGATGGTGCCAGTGGCAACTGGCAAAGGCAAAAAGAATATTTATGATAAAAACATTTTTAATTTCTATGTTTTCATATATTAGCTATGTATTCCTTCAACTTGTAGGGCTGAAGACAAGACTTTATAGTGTGTTTTCAAGGTTTGGGGGGAATCAGGTTAACTCCCATAAAAAGAGGGCCTACATACAGAGATTTAAAGGAGGTGGGATTAACATGATTAATCCTATTATATTCTTTAACTGTGTTTTTGTTTCAGTGTTAGCATATGCCATATATTGTTGGGTAAAGTATCTGCAGACATAGAACTTTTTCAGGAAGCATGTAGGTCTATATTACTAATGTGGGAAAGTCAGTCTTTCCAAAATAATAGAAATTCAATGTTTTGGTGGGTAGACTATGGGGTTAGTAATGCTTATGTAACTGTAGTTTACTTTTTGGCTTTTCTCTATTCCCACCCTTGGTAGGGAAGCTGGGTAGTGAGTAGGGAATAGAAATTCCAGCACCAAGGGTGAGCAGAGTGCTGGAGATAGAGGAGGCAGGGGTGGATGATGGGTGTTTCACAACGCACTAAGCAGGGAACTGCCATGGGAAGTGGGAGGAGCTATTCCCCCACATTGAACCTCAGACTTTAGCCCTCCCATTCAAGGTGTTGGTGTATAGAGTATGGGGTTAGTAGTTCTTATATATAATTGTAGTTTACTTTTTGGCGTTTCTCTATTCCCACCCTTGGTAGGGAAGCCGGGTAGTGAGTAGGGAATAGAAAGCCCAAAAAGATTTTCTCTTCCAACTCATGGAGAGTATGACCATTGCTACTCAGGAAAGGAAAAAAAAAACAGGAGGAGGAAACCTCTGAGGACCCATGGCTACTGATCCGCCCGTCCTCAGGGCAAATTAAGAGGAGATGATCTGAGGTTCTTAAAACGATATACTAATTTTGGAGTAAGGTGAACTGTTTGTAGAGATGACATTCCATCTTCAGTGTCTGTTGAATGATGAGTTCTGGAAGGTCAATTCTAAGGCTGAAGTGGCAGGTCTATTCTGAAGGAGTGTCCGGATCCCAAATATGGATTAAGTCCAACTGGAAAAGGGGTGACCGTGGTCCAGGATTCCAATGTGATATTGGTTGATATTCAGTAGGGTTACAGAGTCAATGTGAGCATGAAGAGCATGAGTTGATTAAATGAGCTGCCAGACTCTAACCTGCGGGAAGTATGATGGGTTATGAAATTCTTAAGTAATCAATCAGATTCTGTAAAGAGTTTGCCATCTGGATTAAGGTCTCAAGGTCTGGAGTTCAGCAAGTGTGATTTGTCGCTATGTAGGCTTCTATGGAGATGATCAAGGATTCAGACAGAAGCTTTAGGTACCTGGTAGGAGGGGTTAACATGGAAGATTTTAGACCAATGAAGGAAGAGTGGTATATGCTGTAGAGATGGTAACTGGATATCATTGGGAATAATTGGAAGGTTCAGTACAGTGAATTCAGGGGTTGACTAGTGTTATTGTTGCTATAATGAGATTTGCATAGGCTCATATTCAGGAAGAACTGCTAGTGGGAAAGGTGGATATGGGTATTGCTGTGGTTTAATTGCCCTTGGCAGGAGCTTAAGTGACCATGGTGGCTTTGCAGTGCTGGAGCATCTAATGTCAGAATGCTGAGGGGAGCCTGAGAATGGGTCTTTGAATAAGTCTATAGACTAATGTGGCAATAGGAAGTTGAGATCTGCCTAGAATAACATGGGTGCATAGCATGCTTAGTCAGATATAGGACTGTTGTGGGGCATGACTGGGATAGTGAAACAGCCAGGTCAGTTGCAGATGTGCTGATTGAGGAATCAATGTCAGCCTGCTCTCAGTGATGGTATTCGCTGGAGGGAGTATAGGAGGAAAATCCCGATGGATGAGTTAGAAGGACCACTGGATGGGTAGCTAGCATGATTTAAGGTAACATGATGAAGAGATGTAGATAACTTTATGAATTATGGTGATGTCCAGAGGCCAGGGAACAGTGGCTTGGACAGAATAACCTTAGCAAGGCAGCTAAGCACCAGCTATTCAATGATACATGTTCTGGGATGGTAGCTGGAGAAGGTCTTAGGAACATCCAATTGCTATTAAGGGAGTACAAATCGAATAACATGATCAAACTGAGTCAGCGCTTGTAGGAGAAGACTATGAGTAGAAGGTAAAATGGATGATGCCAATACTGCTATGAGGTATCTTGCAGTTCCCCGTTATCCTTAACAGTGATGGTTATTATTGGAGTTGGTACATCTTGAAAGGAATTATGGTCATATTTCCAGGTAAGAAGATAGGAGTGAAGGAGGTTTCACTAAATCTTGGATCCTATGAAGATGTGGGAGGTAGGGATGCTCATACTTCTTGAATTAACAGAATAGATAAGGAAGCATCTTGCAGAGTTAGTTGAAGGATGAGATCTTCTATAGTCCAGTCAAATGGGATTCCAGAAATGGGTCCTGGGGAGGTGATTGGGAAGCACTGATAATTCTATCGTGATATAAGAGTGTATGTGGCATGCTGTTCAAGGGACGTTACTGGAAGAAGGTTTCCTCAGGTGAGATGAACAGGTACTCCATAGAGCATTGGAAGGGAGCTGTTATGATGGCCGAGGTAGGAGTATGAGACAGATAAATGGGTAGGAATAGTTGATCAGGCAGGAATGCTGGATGTTGATAGTTGTAGGAATGCCCAACAAGAGATCTAGCAAATGTGTAGGAGCCCTGAGCCACCAGGGTGGTGAGGAGGAAAGCAGCAGTCCGGGATGGAGGGAAAAGTCCAAGCAGAAGTCCACCAACTGAAGGATGAAGCAGGGGAAGAGGACGGCTGAGGTCAAGCAGTATGGACATCGGCAGGTGCAGGGAAGGTATGAGACTGGGGTAATTACCACAGCAAGCCAAAACAGAATGCAGAAAAACTAAATCAGGTCTCTGTGGGAGATCCATGTCAAACCTAGAAGTGAATCCAGGCATAAGGTGCTGCAAAGCTGAGGTGCAAGGGTTCCGCCTCCAAAGGAGACAGAGAACTGGAACAATTGGAAGCAAGCACTGCAATGATGGGGAATGGGTTCCCACTGCTGAAGAAGATGGCTAATTGTAAATGTAGGGAAAGCAATGTAATTGTTGCTGGAAAACCACAGGATGGGCAAAGGGGAGCATCAGGGGAAAATTTATAGAAGGCATCAGGCACACATCCTTGAAGAGGAACAGATGGCACAGATCCAGCAGGAAGCAAGAGGAACATGGCCAGACATGTCCAAGAGGAAGGCAACAGGGAAACATAGCCATCTGGTGTAGCAGCAAGGGAGGAGACGGCAGCACTAGAGCTGAAGGACTGAAGATTGGATGAGGATGAGCCAGAAGGCAAGCCACAACAACAACAAAGCCCAGGAGCAGAGGACGAAATGGAAGACAAGCAGCAAAGAAGTCCTGGAGTCTGTTGGACTGAGTGGAGATGGAGACAGAACAAGCTGGTGGGGTCCAAATGCAGAATGTGAGGAGGCCAAGGTGGGGACAAATACATAGAGTCCATTGAAGTGCAGGATGCATTCAAGTGAGGTAGGATATTGAAGGCAAATGGGATAAATTGGTCCTGTTCCTGAAGGGAATACAGCAACTGGGTATCGAGCATACAATGTAGTTGGTTGAAACAGTAGATTGAAGGCAAATGGGCTATGTTAGTCCCTTTCCTGAAGGGAATGTGGCAACTTGGTAGCAAGCAGAGAATGTAGTTGGTTGAAACTGCAGATCGAAGACACAGACTCCCATCCTTGGTAGTCGGGGTGAGCTAACCTGCACTCGATGCCATACCAGGCAGAGTTAGGGATGGAGATTGTCAGAAGTTGGTTGGGTATAAAATAATTGTAGTTGGATGTAGAAGAAACAGGCTCCCATCCCCAGTAGACAGGGGAAGCCTACCTGCACTGCTATGCCTCAGTAGGCAGAGTTAGGGACGAGGTTGTCAAACTGCTGTTATGGGCTGAGCAAGGAAAGGGCAGCTAACTGCTGTAGAGAAAAAGGTAAATGAATGGACAAGAGCAGGATGAAGGGAAGGTAAGTAGGGAACAGGAGGAGGACAAGTAAAGCAGGGAATATGGAACAGACTAAGTGAGGAAATGACATAGTAACAGACAATAGTGGACAATATAAAAAATATGGGAAGGAGCAGCAGTTGGGAAGCACTAAGGAAACCAGTACTTGTGACCCAGAGGGCAAGTAGGAGCGGGCAGGAACCATCTCAGCAAGGGTGGAGGAGGCAGGTAATTGTGAATGCTGGAAGGGTACGAAGAACCAGGGTCAATATGAGGTAATCTCAGGAACAAGATGCTGAGTAGGATATAAAAATGCTGTGACCAGGAATGATGCAAAAGGGGTAAGCATGAATAGCTTCAGTGGAGGACAGTATTACTAGGGAAGGTTGATTGCAATAGTTGACAGACTGTAGTAATTACTACAGAAATACAGGTACCAAATGAGGGGAAATGTGGCAGTGTGCTAGTGTAATGTAAAGAGTGGTGATGGAGGCAGTTGCTTGCATGAGGAGCTGGAAAGCTCAAAAGGAACAAGAGAGAGCAAGGAACAAGGGGGGAATAATGGGGGGTGGGGTCAGGAGGAATGGAATTTTTTTTTGTGCTTGTGGTGTTCTGGAAATAAAATGGAAACACCCTTGAATGACTGTAGAAACTGAACACATGTAGAGGACCAGCTTAGGGGAAATCAGAGAGTACAGCATGAGGAGTACACAACTACCAGATACTGTATGTTGTAGGAAATTGATGGTCAGAAACGTACAGTGACAGCGCAAGGGAAGTAAGTAGCTACAACAGTCCCAGAAAAGCAGAGGCCACTACAAAGAAGGCGAGTAAGTAAAAGTGTGGGTAAGGGCAAGCATAGGGCAGCAGTCCCTCAGGTCAGAAGCTGGAACAGAAGCAGCCACTGATGCGTCTATACCACAACATGAAGTTCTCAAAGGCAACAATCGACACACGATCAGGGCATGGAGTAAGTACAAGCTAAGATGCCAAGTGTACAGCAAGTAACAACACACTGGCCACAACACTGGTCTGCAGTGGCCGAGGAAGCCACAAGTTGCAGCAAACTGGGAAGGTATCCGTACTGTTGCCAAATTTGGAGAAGAGAGCATCCCAAAATACAGCAAAGAGGTCTGGCTCCAGGGAAGGCAATGAACTGGCAGAGTAAGCAACAGCACATGGAAGAGAGTAGGCAGGCCGGCGTGGTGCAGGAAGTGGAGTGGTAGGGGAATGACATCAGGCCCTGGAAGCACTGGAATGGGGATGGCATGGGACAACAGTGAAACGAGAAGCATGAAAACAAATGAGGACAGAATCAGGAGGTGAAACCCAGAGGTTAAGGGGTAGGGTAAGGAGAATCATGAAACAAAGGTGGGGGGCAGGGAGGAGAATGAACAAGGGAAGGGGGGTAAGAAATGCTAGAAGGGAAGTCGTGGCAGGTGTCAGCAGAGAACAAGAAGTACAGCAAACCGGAGGGAACACATGGAGAGACACAAGCAACAGAGATCTAAGGGAAAGGGGAAAGAACAGAATTAGCAGGGAAAAATGAAGGCAGCTCAGCTCACGAGCCACACAGGGAGCTCAGAGTGCAGCAGTTCACAATGTGCTAAGCAGGGAACTGCCATGGGAGGCTGGCTTTTATTAGGGATGTAGGAGGACCTATTCCCCCCACATGGAACCGCGGGCTTTAGCCTACCTATTCTAAATTGCACAAGTTTCCATAAGTTTTGACATGTTTTCAAAAAATCTAAATTTGGGCATTAACCTGTCAGCTTATAAGAGATAATTCAGGGAAGCAGGTATACAATTGTATAATGTGACAACATTTTATTATTTCTCCAGTATTTGATCCTGAGCATGGTGTTCCTGAGACTGTGATTACTAAGAAGCTAATAGACTCTAGAATATCCCATAAAATGTGGGATGTTGTGTGGTTTAGTGGCCATGGACTTTTAAATGTCAAAAGAAATGCAAAACATAAGAGCATGGAAGAGAGAGGCTGTTTAAGACAACATGTAAAAAAGAAATGGAAACAATGACTCACCTCTGTTTCACATGTTCATACATGAAACCATTTTGGCCATATTTGGCAAACAAGTGAGGGGGTAGCAGAAATTAAAAACAATACCTATACTAGTTTAATCATAGGGAAACAAGAGAGAAGTTGGGGAAAATGGAATTACAGTGCCATGTACTAATCTTTGCATGACTTAAATGGTTCATTCGACAGGCAAGATGTCAATTTATTTTACAAAAAAAATTAATTTCCTTTCTCAATTTTGGAAACAAATATTTGTAAAGGATGTCAACTGATAAGAAAGTTGGAGTATAGAATGTTTTCAAGAGAAAAATATAATAAATTGTGAAATAATGTTAAATGGCTAGTTTAGGAAATAAGGTGGAGGGCATGGATAGTTTTAAAGGTGGGTATGTACAGCATGTATATATAATGGGAAGGAAGATTGTGTATAACACTGTTTGAATTGTTATAGTGTATGTGTGTGTGTATGTGTGAAGTTATAGTGTATGTATTAGTGGATATTTTATTTTTTTAATAAAAATACCACTAATCTTTTTGAGATGTGTCATGGGATCTTTAACACCCACCTAAACAACCCCCAGAACAGGCAGATGGGACCTCAGTTTAATGTCTCGTACAAAAGAAGGCACCTTAGTATTGCAGCACACCCATCATGCTATACTACATTATAAAATGGCAGGGTAAAATCATGTAATCTGATTGGCTCTTATTTATGTGTAAAATATGGTTTACACATGGCTAAAAAAGGACTGCAAAGAGTCTGGAACCCAGATCAATGGGCATTTGGAACACAGGCATTTCAGTTAGCTCCCTACAGCCAAAATTGATCTTCCACCACAAACATAGCTGTCACCTTTACACTGTAAAAAAACTTCATCTGGGCCCTAAAAATAAAACTACCTTAAATAAAAAATAAAACAAATGAATTAAATGCTAATTCCTTGATTATCACACTCTCCTTACATACACAAACAAATTAGAAACAGTAAGTATTGTTTATAGTTTTCACTACAACTGTTTCTATGCTAACAGTGAAAAATCCCCCTTCTATCTTTACCTGCTCATCAGGGAACTGTCTTCTTCTTGCCCTGACAGTGAGATAATTGAGTCTCTGGCTGTAACAAAGGCCTTTGTTCTCTGTGTGTACAGAGAGTTAGGAGAGAAACATTTTGCCAGTGGAACTGAGCACAATTTTGAACCCATGTATTCCATGGTAAACATTCTATTATAAACATTCCATGTCTTGAATGTGGAAAAAAAACAGGAAGAAGAAAGTAGGCAATAATACAATGGCATCATCAATGACATCATTTGTAGTGGGTGGAAGGACTATTTTGTCATAAATACACAAAAGTAAATCTATTGTTTCTACATATAAACGTGCTTTTCACAACTGCAAAATGTTTTTAAAAAAGGGGCCCATTTTATAAGTGCAATAAGGCACTCTGGGATGTGCGTGGAACACATTTTACCACATGGCCAGTGGCTAAAGTCACTCAGCCTTCAGCCTCATGCCTTATTACGACCCTGGCCATACGGTAAAATGTGTTCCATGCACACCCCATCATGCCTTATTGCTTACGTATCAATATTGGGATTTAACTTGAGTTGCTGGTGTGGTGATGGATCTCCTAACCTTCTGATCTTCCAGCTTCAGAGGCAAGTATGCAATCTACTGAGTCAATGACACTGCTAACTGTAATTGTATTGGGCACAGCCCTCCTTACTATGTGACCTTGAGCAATTCATTTGACATTCATGTTCTACAGTCTATGCTGATGTGAAATTTATTAAAAAGCAATACAGCACAAAAATGAAATGCTGTATTATACTTTGTGTATCTTGTGCACATAAATTAGGGCACCATGCTGAAGTATTAACATGAAACAATATGTAATTTCTCACTCCTTGAGTACCACTTTCTATATATTCTCACATGGAGGGCCCAATGGTCAGTCACAAAAGTGGGTACAAAATAGTTATAAAGGCCGCTCTGTTCCTGTGTTATGTTTGCAGCACCACTGAGCCATGTAAATTTCAGACAGGCCTTTTTTAAGGCCATAGTTCCCATTTTGCCATTCAGGGTTAGGAGGCCTAAACCATGGGCATTTGCATACTTATTTATTTATTTATTTTAAAATGTTTCACCAGGAAAGGAATGCTGAGCAGTGTTGCTCATTTCCAGATATGTCCTGGGGGAGAGAGGGAGGGGGTAACAAGCAAGCAATACAGGAACTCACATAGCTAACCATCACATGCTAGAGAGTAATAGATACAGTGTTTACCATATTAAGTGTAATTTGGTAGAGACACTGTAAACTAAAGAATATGTACTAGCATAAGACAAGCTGAACAGATTGTATATACAGTGGTCTAGGTAGACCCAGAGACAAAAGGCTATGTAACAGGAACAAAACTAAGTGCAAGAAGACTAGGTTGACATAGATATTAGACAGGTGGAGAGGGCAGAGTGAATGGGAACAGCAATTGGGACTGGAGGAAGCCCAAAAGTACAGGGTAAGGTTTGGAGTGAAAAAGATGGGGGGAAGGGAGCTGGAGGGGAAATCCAGATGGGGCAGGTGGATTAAGAGCAGCTGCATGAAGTGGAGAAGATGTCTTGTAGGAGGGAGAAGAAGGTATTTGGGGAAATGGCATGGCTGATAGAAGGGGGGGAAGGGTATTCCATAGCTTTGGGAAGTGGTGGGAAAATGCTGACTGACCAGCAGAGGAGGATCTGGAGGGAACAGCCGTGGTATGGGATTTGAGGTTTCTAAGGAAATGGGGAGGGGGGGCAGGAGTGAAAGAGAGAGGAAAAGAGGTGTGGGAGGAGAGAGCCAAACCAGAATTTAGCTAAGAAGTTAATGCAGTGGGAACAGCACCCGTTTTCAAGAGAAGGGAATGAGGGAGATTGATAAAGGACACAGTGTTGGATGTGAGGAGGGCAGTTGAGGATGAAGCGACAGAAGAAATGTAAGAGACTGTCCAGTCTGGCTAGGGAGGTTTTGGGGGCGGCACTGTAGACTGCATCACCATAGCCAAAAACTGGGAGAATCATTTTCTGGACAAGTGTGTGGCAGGCTGGATATGGGATACATCCATGGTTCCTAGATAGGGCACCTAGTTTTGGATGCAGTTTTTGGAGGATGGTATCCACATGTCCAGAAGGTCAAGGTGTTGGTCAAGCCAAACCCTGAGATATCTAAAGGAGGTAGTATCCTCCAGCATAGTCACCCCCCCCCCGGCAGCTGATGCTACAACCAATCAGACTGAGCCAGGAACCAAATCCCCCCAAATTCCTTCTGAACTCTCTAGCATGGCATGGGGCCCTGTGTGTGCATTTCACAACATTAGGCTTGTGCTGCCTCCATGGCTGCACATTATACCACCACAAATCCCCTTCAAACATCATTCATATCTGGTCTTTAGTTTGGTTCCATTAACCTTTCTGCCTTACATGCTAATCTCACAAATGCTAACTGGTCTTTCATTTCAGGAGCCATTTACATAAATGAGACTCTCACAAACTTCCAGGTAGCAGTTTTGGGCTGCCTGGGGCACCCATGCTCCTTTTTTGGAGGGTTTGGGTCAAAGGCTCACACATTCCTTGGATCACACCTGAGTTGCAGTTGCAGCAGAAGACATGGTCAGATATTTCCATGTGTTACGTGAAATTTCTAAAGCGATTCTATCTGGCGGCCCTACTGTGGAACTGCAGGCAGGTAAAGAATTTTTCTCGAGACATCACAGAAATTATTGAAAATATCTGACTATGCCTTTTACTACAACTGTATTAACCTGTCTCAAAGCACGGGACTCAGATTAGCACACCCATAAATACTTTGGATCACTCTGCACCAAAGCAACTATATTTGACAAATCTGAGTATTTTGCCTCCACCCTACAGAATAGTCATGCTCTCTTTGAGTCTCCCTTTCAGTCCTCAGTCCCTGTCCAGTAAGTAAAGTTTGTCTATCATTGAACCTACTGACATTGCTTCCTCCTTCAATAACTTGTTTACCCCTTGTACCCTCATACTTTTCCCCATTTCCCCTTCCCTACTCTTCCACATCCCCCCAGTTCCTATCACACACTTTCCTCCTTCTCCATCTTCACCTCTCCTGCAGCCACCCTTTTAACTCTTCTGGTCCTTGATCCTGCAAAAGGTCACATTCTTGATGGAGTAGTCCCCAAGCTCCTTAACATATAAACTCCTGCCATGGCATCTCCTGTCTCTGATCTCATAAATCTCTCCTTCCTCTTGGGCACTTTTCCTGACACATGGAAGAGCTACATTTATTCAACTCACTGTAGAGGATGATCCCTTGTTCACAGGCAACTACTGCTCTATTTCTCTCCTATCAGCCTTTGCCAAATTCTAAGAGCACTGGATTCCTGCAAGCTCTCCCTCTTTCTAGACACCTTCTTGCTTGTCACTCTAACTCTTTCATCCCTTCTCAGACTCACTGACACTATTCTGAAGGTGAATGGTTTGGCTCTTACCTGGAGGTCAGGTTACAAGTGGTCAGCATAGTGAATCACTCTCCTCTCCATTCCCTATTAGTTCAGCAGTCTCCCAAGTCTCAGTCCTAATACCACCCTGTTCTTGATGTTCTTGAATCACTTCCCCAAAGAACGTGTCTCCTCTAACATGCACATTTCAACTACAGAGAGATTTTACCAATACTGAACTCTTTTTCTGCTCTAAACAGCTTACCCTCAAAACTAAAAAACACTCATATTGACCCTCAGCACCAGACAGTGCCTAAACCAAGTACTGTCCCCTATGGTTTTACAACCCTACAGGGAACTGTACTGAGGAGGTCACTTCTTTTAAGAATCTTGGAGTATGCCTGGACTGCCACCTTGACTTCTTCTACCATGTGGATAATATCCACAAGAAACTCTATCCTAAGCTTGGCATACTCTACATGAACTAAGCCTGTGTTTGAGTCTCATTGTGAGATTGTTGTAAAGATGATCCTCCCAGTTTTTGGGGATATAGTGTATAGTGCTACATCTCAGGGCACCCTAGTTAGACTGGCTCACCTTCTTTGTTCCTTCTGTCATCATGTCCTTAACTGTCTCCCCACCCCAACACACTCAGTACTGCACCTTCTATGCCTTACTTGTGCTTCCATCTCTGCCTCAGCTCCTCACTCCCCTGACCTTCTACCATCTCGTACTCCTTCTGCATACCTCTAAACAGTCCCTGATTATGAAGGACATCCTTCATTTGACCCTTCAAATTTTCTCTGTCTCTCATCCATCAGTCATGAAAAAGGTGCTGCTCACATAGAAATGTACTGTAAATTCAGACTTTAAAGCAGAAATTCATAGCATTGTAAGATGTTAAATCACAAATAATCTTTACATAGAAACCTAGACAATGACAGCAGAAAAAGAGCAGTGCTCCATCCAGTCTGCCTGAGTTCCCTATTTAGCCCTGGCACTTACTGTCCCTCCAGGGTCCTTGCCCTCTCCATCCATTCAGCCATTCTCCTCCCAATGTCTGCTGCTCTGAGCCCCCACTATACCTTTCATTCTGTCCCAACTGTGCCTGAAACCACCTGGTTATAGCACCACCACTTTAGCTGGAAGACTGTTCCACAGCTCCACCACCTTTTCTGTAAAATAATACTTCCTCATGTCACTCCTGAACCTCCCTCCTGTCAGTTTCAATTCTTGTCCACATGACCAGGAACTAGTATTCAAGCTAAATATTTCTTCACAGTTCACCTTGTTAATTCCCTTTACTAACATGAAGTTCTTTATCATAACTCCCATGTCCATTCTGGTCTCCAGCAAGTACACGTTCAGTGTCTTGAGGCACTCCTCATGGGACCTGCCCTGTTGGCCCTGAGTCATTTTTGTTACCCTGCAGTGCACTGTCTCCAGCCTACCCCTATCCTTTCTGAGATGAGGGCTCTAGAACTGGGCACAGTACTCCAGGTGTGCCTCACCAAGGATCTATACAGTGGAAGTATTACCTCTTCCCTTCTGTTTTGAATGCCCTTCTCAGTACATCTCAGCATCTTACTTGCTTTGCTATATGCCTTATTGCACTGACTTGATTGTTTGAGGGGAGTCAGTGATGATAGCGCCAAGGTTCCATTCCTCAGCCACAGTTTTAGGTTTCACCCCGCCCCACCCAGTACTATGTCCTTGGGTTCTTATTCCCTAGGTGCATTACCTTGCACTTTGTGGCAATGAATTTCAACTGGCAAACCTTAGAACGCCCCTCTAGCTTTTGTAAGTCACTGCATTTCCTTGATTCTTTCATTGCTATCCACCCTCCCATAGAGTTTAGTGTCATCTACGAAGAGATACAACCTGCCCTAGATTCCCCTCACCAATGTCACTGATGAACATTTTGAAGCATACTGGATCCAGGACAGAGCCCAGTGGTACCCTGCTCATGACCTTCTTCTCTTCTGATTTGACTCTGCTAACCATAACCCTCTGCTGCCTCCCCTTTAACCAGTTACTGACCCAGTTTACTATGATCTTAGCTGCACCCATGTCTTCCATCTTCTTCAGCAAGCATCTTTGAGACCCTGAGTTGAAAGTCTTGCTGAAGTCAAAGTAGAGCAAATTTACAGTGTGGCCCCAGTCCAATTCCCTTGTCACCCAGTCAGAGAAAACTATCAGGTTAGTCTGACAGGACCTCCCTGCAACAAATCTGTGTGGATTACTATCCTGGAGACCATTGTTCTTCAAGTAGTCCATGAGGTTCTCTATGATCAGTGTCTCCATCAGCTTCCCTATAATGGAGGTCAGACTGACAGTCCTGTAGTTTCCCACTTGTTCCTTGCCCCCCCATGGAGTGGAACTATGTCCACCACACTTCAGTCCTTTGGAACTACCCCCGTCCTTATTGGGCTGTTAAACTGACCTACTAGAGGTTCAGACAGTACTGCTGCCAGCTCCTTGACGAACCTCGGATGCACCCTATCTGGTCCTGGGCCTTATCTATCTTTAGGGCTGCCAGTCCTTCAGGACACTTTTGCTTGTAGATATTGGCTGCCTCATCTCTGGGATGCCCTTAGTGGACACTTTTATGCCACTCTCTGGCAAGGGCACACCATCCTCTCACGTGAAAACTGAGCAAAAGTAATCATTAAGGATGGTGGCCTTTTGCCTGTCCTCCTCTAACACCTTACTCCACTCATCTAGCCTTACAATTTCCCATGCTTTCTTCCTTTTTTCCCCTAATATATAAACTGTTTTTCTCTTTTCTTGACTCCCTCCACAATACACAGCTTTGTGTCTGCTTTTACCTCCTTAACCGCCCTCTTTACCTTTCTAGTTTTCAGTACTCATTCTCCCCATTTTTCCTCCCTCTGCTTTTCTTCAGACTTGTGGAAAGCATTTTTCTTTTCCCTTACTGCTTAACTGACTTGCCAAGAACCATAACAGTCTCTTAAACCTGTTCTTTTGGTTGTTGTTCTTGTGCATAACTTAGATGCCTCAAGAATGTCTTGGTGACTTGGTGTGATAAGGCAAAGGAGGCCAAAGGCCCATTAAATTGTCTCCACTCCTAGTGGGTGTATTGTAAGTCTATATTTGCCATGAGGTAATTATCAAGCCCTTTCTTAAATGTTCCAAAAGATTGTGTATTTACCAACTCTCTAGGAAACTTATTCCACAGTCTCGTTGATAGGACTGTGCAATAATTCAGTCTTTTAGTAATGTTTCCCTTGGAATGACTGTCTGTTATGCGACCTCAAATGTGTTGACCTACAATTGAATTGCAGGCCACACTAGTTCATAAGTTCTGGATTGTTTATAACATTATAGAGTAATAACAGGTCACCTCTTTATCTTCTATCTTCCAAGCTAAATAACCCTAAAGATTGGAGTCTTTCCTCATAGGTCAGTGTGTTTTAACCATGTATTAGCTTTGCCATTCTTCTTTGGGTTCTCTCCAACAAGTGTACATCTCGTCTTAGGTATGGGTTTCATAACGGGGAACCATAATCCAGATGTGGGATGACGTATGTTTTGTACAATTGCATTATACATTGTTTATTCCTTGAGATAAATGTACATTGACTAGAACAACCAACCTGTTAGTGGTTTTAGTGACATGGTTACATTGATCAATACAGGACAGATCTTTATTAACTATAACCCCCAAGTCCCTTAATGGCTCCCTTAATTGCCCCATCTCTCTTCCACCCCTCCATGTTGTCTACCCAACTAACTTTTCCTTTTGTGCAACTAAACATCATGGTTTCCACAGTGTTCTGGTCTTGTATCTCTATGTTTGAGGGTGTTCCTCAGTATGTGGGTCTGTGTCTCTCATTATCCCTCATTTTGAATGTCTGTGCCCCTCATTTCAGTGACAGAAGGTTGTGAGGTGTGTCCTTCTGTAAGGCACACCTTTGTACTCTGTCTCCTCCCAATTTAAAAACATGTGTGGATCTATCTGCCTTTGCATTCAGGTTCTCCTGACTCTGGTCTAAGCTTCCCCTCTCATTCTCTCTTCACCTTAGAAACATAGAAACACAAAAACTGATGGCAGATAAAAAATGCTTGGCCCAACTAGTCTGCCCATTT
This sequence comes from Neoceratodus forsteri, assembly GCA_016271365.2. Taxonomy (NCBI): domain Eukaryota; kingdom Metazoa; phylum Chordata; order Ceratodontiformes; family Ceratodontidae; genus Neoceratodus; species Neoceratodus forsteri. The sequence goes on from CM028130.1 coordinate 1,293,196,632, forward strand.
TCCTTACCTACTGCAATGCCACAGATCCTACTTGATCTCTGGCTTTTACCCTCTCTTTCTTATTGCTAGGATTCCCTTGTGCCAGTACCATGCATTCTTGAATTCCACTACCATTTTTGCCCCCACTACCTCCACTGAGAGGCAGTTCCATTCATCAACTACCCTTTCTGTGAAAAAACACTTCCTCGTGGTACCCCTGAGTCTGCTCCCCAGCCTCATATCATGACCACTTGTTCTTGAACATCTTTTTTTCTGAAAAATGCTATCCTCTCTTATACCTTATTTATGCCCTTGAGGTATTTGATGGTCTCTGTCATATCACCCACCTCTCTTTCAGGGTGTACATACTGAGATCCTCTAGTCTCTCCTTATATGACTTTTGTTGCAGACACTGCTCCATTTTTGTTGCCCTTCTCTGAACTGCCTCTACTCTGTCTATATCCTTCTGGAGATGCAGCCTCCAGAACTGGACACAGTACTTCAGATGGGGTCTCACCAATGATTTGTACAGTGGTATCACCACCTCCTTTTTTCTGCTGGTGATACCACTCCGTATGCACCCCAGAATCCCACTGGCTCTCCCTACAGCCTTTTCACAATACTTGGTCACCTTTAGGTCCTCAGATATGATTACCCCCAATTCCCTTTCCTGTTTGGTGGTCGTTAGTACTTCCTCTGATCATGTACTCCTCCCCTGGGTTTCTGTGCCCTAAATGCATGATTTTACACTTCTTTGTATGAATCTTAGCTGCCGCAGTCTTGACCACTCCTCTTTCCCCATCAGCCATGAGAAACCTACTTCATAAATATATAAATCATGTCAGCAATTGCACTGTGCAATCTACAGTCCTGCACACACATTGCATGGTCCATTGCTATATACACTGCTCAGTACATATACAGTTGCCCAATTAGTTTTCACATGCATTGTAATTGTATTTAACTGTTATGAATGTGCAATGTTATGTTTATCTCTTTGCTGACTTGTTCTTTGCACTCACTTTGTATACAATGGAAGTGGGTAAAAAGCTGATAAGATAAAAATGATATCCTGAGCAGTGATGGCAGTAACAGAGATATCTTAGTAAGATATCTGAGTTACTGTTGTCACAATGGATATCTTGGCTGTCACTGATGTCACAGTGCTGCACAGCTGTGAGAGACATATTGGTTCTTATTTTGGAACATGGCATGCGTGAGGCAGTTTTAAATGGTGGTGATTTTTTTTTCTTCATAACAGTGCCAAATGTCAGTTTGAGTCATTCACTGCAGTAGCTATGATGAAAATGGGAGACTGCGGCTTTTTTTGTAATTGCAGAGCGAGTTGTAAAAATTGATAAAAAAAAAATGTACAAAATTAAAGTAGATCAGTATGTGAAAAACATCTACCTCTCAAGAGCTTCACATTCCAATCTCACTACATCGCAGAAGTTAGATGTTGTATTTCTCCATGCAGGAACACTAATCAGGGTCATAGCGAACCCATGTGAACCCCCAAAAAGGAAAATTGCATAGAACAGGTCATCATCAGTATAAAAAAACACAGCAAAATAAAAGATTAATCTCCAATCTGCATGAGGCTGCTTGGTCGAGTACATCACCTAACAAGTGCTACCATCCACGCTAATGAGCACACTGTGAATGTGAATGTGAATGAACGCCATGGAAATGGCTATGAGCTTGACCAATTGTCAGTGGCTTGAGTGCATGCCACATTGTCCACTGCCAATGGGGTGCCATGTAAGATTATGGAACTTCCAATTTGTAAATTATACATTGCTCATTGTAACTCTGTCAATCAAATCGATTAAACAGATGTTCAAAAAGCCGATTGACAATTAGTCTCTACCCAAAAACATTACTGCAAGTTTTACACTGAACATTTTCACTTACTAACGACACACTGAACTTATGGCTTTTTACCCACTCCTACTGTATACAACAAAAATGTGATGGGTCATTTTTAGATATCAGAAATATCTTCATTCGTTTCCTTTGGCCGCAGTGAAACCTCACTCATGGCTGTGCCACTCACGGAGTCACTGGGGTTAAAGTCAACTTGTGAAGTTATTTCTGATATCTAAAAATGACCCATCAAATATCCAATAATATCTTAGTATCATATTGACTGCATGGATTGACTTACACTGTTGGTCTCTTTTGTCTCCTTTTTCTTAATTGATTGATACATATGTACAGTACATCTTTATTGATCGACTTAAGTCATAATACAGTCATTGCAAATTACATAACATAAAGAAAGAGAAACACAGTTCCTAATAAAACATTTTATTAAAATAACCATACATTTTTAAAATGATTCACAAACAGTACACATTTAACTTTCCTGATAGTATAAGTAAGAGATAGACTGTTTATCAAGATGTATATAAATCATCTCTGGGGTATCACAAGAAATAATAAGACAGAGGAATGGTCAATTGAACCAGGTTTTGTATTTTTTATAAAAACAGTCTCTATAGAAGCTTCTTTTCTTTGAGCTATCCAGAAGATATGCACATGTACAGTATGTCTACAAAAGTTGTATTGATTGACATGAACTGTCCCTCTCCCTTCTAAGCTGAGCTTGCCTTTCCTGGTAAAATTTTTTAAAATAAATAATCAAATAAATACACAAGGAAATTTCAAACTGTTCATGTGAACATGCAAAGTCTTTTATGAGCACTTGGAAAAAGGAGGTGGAGGCCTCATTCAAATGACTATCAGTGGCTCATTGTGGTCTCACACCCTGGGCCGGATGTTGCTGCCCAGTCCTGGGTTAGCTGGGGTAACGCAGGAGCAGCACTTACTGTTTTGCAGACTACAGTAGCAGAGGGGGTACAAAGGATCCAGGGATGGACAGAGATTGGGAGGGTGGTGGACATGAGGAAAAAGGACTTCTTTGGTTTTGGAGTAGGACAGTGACCCCTGGGTATCCCATGACATGCGCGAGTGCTATTGAGTGAATCGTAAAACGGCGACTCAATCATGGTGCATGTCATGGGGGCTACCAACAAGGTATAGCTACCAGATGGGGTGGGTTGGTGCATATAACGACAGGATGTCACTACATGTATGCACGCTGGGGGAGCAAGCATGCTCAGTGAGGTGCAGGAGGGGTTTTGAGGGTGGTGCCATGGTGGGCTGCCAAGCTGGCCCCATGGCATGGTGGGTGGGTTCATGGCTTGGGTGGGCAGGGTGCTGGTATTGGGTCTGGGCGCAGGTACATTTTTGTTGCACCAGGCCCGGAATTTTTTAACATTCTGCATCCCTCCCCCCATAAAATGTTAAAATGCAAGTCCCTGGTGCCATTTTGCTGTGCGTCGCGGAGTCAGAGCGCTGAAATTGATTTACACCTGCTTGCGCTAATGTGATAGTACCTCACCCCCAGTTTTCCATTTACCTACTCCCCTCTACATCTTTCTGCTATATACCACGTTTTTCTTAACCCGGTCCCCTACCTCCAGTTACCTGACAATGGCCTCACTTGGTTGAAAGCTCCACCTCTCTCACACCTCAGATGATGCCACCTCTGGCTGACCCCCACCACAACCCTGGGAGTGCAGGAGCCTAGGTGAAATTGGACTACAAATTTGAAGCTCACATGTACATAAGTAGCCTACCAAGTAAGCATTAGTCCATCAGTATGGAGTATAAGATTGCCCTAAAGAGATGCAATATACAATATAATACTATTTACGGTATGTTTCCAGGTTAACTGAACCATTTCTTTGTTTTTATAAGATGACACAAGTGATAGCACATTAATTGGAAATGAGGGAGAAATTGAATCAATTTGTTTGCATCTGCCATCTGAAGGGAAGAAAATAAGGGTGAGTGTAGAGTATAGATTACCCAGTCAAAGCGAGAACAAGGACAGGCACTGGAGAGCAAAATTAGGAAATCATCAGCAAGGGGGAGTGGTAGTAATAGTGAAGGGAGACAAGAGTCTACTGAACAATGACTGGGCATTCTAGTAGCCAAAAGTGTCAGAAACCAAGAACTGGTAGAGGTACTACAGGACTGCTTTCTTGTACTGTAGGTCAAATAACCTATCAGGAAGAACCAAACCTGGATCTTGTACTGTATTCTTTAACAGGATTTCTCTGGGGATGTCATAGTGATAGAGCCTCTGGGGTCCAGTGACCACAGTTCAGTGTAATTTTAGACTGACCAGGAGACCCATCACTCCAACTCAGAAGCAATGCTTCTAGAGTTTAGAAGGCATACTTTGGGATAATGATGGGACGCTTAGGGAAAGACTGACAACAGTGGGACAGCAGAAGGGGTGGAGTGGAATATGATCATGAAGGAGATTGCTGAAGTGGCCAATACCTCCATGAGGCAGGTGGTAAGAACAGGAAGTACAGGAAAGTAATGCAGTTTACCAAAGGAATAGGGGAGGCAGTTAGAGCTAAGAGGGCAGCATTGTAAAAGTCCAAGGTAGAGCAGAAGGAGATCAATATGGGGGGATTATTTAGAAAAACTAAAGGTGGCCAACAGGACAGTCGGGAAGCCAAATGTAAATACAGAGCTAATAATTGCAGGAAGGGTCAGGAATGGAGATAAAGCATTCTTTTTCTATGTTAAAGGCAAGAGGAAAATGAAAAAGGGAACTGTCAACATGAAGATCTGGAGTGGATAGGTGACGGATGACAGCAACAAGGCAGATATCTAAAACAAATAATTTTATTCAGTATTTACAGTGAATGAAAGTGTGCCACTTTCAGATTGTGAGATCAGGTACCACGGTGCACTGCGAAATGGACCACAGCTAGGAATGGTATCAGAGAAAAGAGTACTAATAAGGACTCAGGGCCCTGAAAGTAAATAGATCTATGGTACCCGATGATATGCACCCATGGATGTTAAAGCAGGAGAGTCAGTCTGGTAGCACAATTGGCTGATCTTTTTTAAATATTCCTAGGAAACAGGGGTTGCAAGGAGACTAGAAGTTAGTTAATGTGGTGCCACTCCACAAGAGTGGGAACAGAGATATCCCAGGAAGCTACAGGCCAGTAAAGTATAACCCCAATAATAAGAAAGCTGCTGTAAACCATCATATAGGAATAACTGGTGGAGTTCCTGAAGGCTAACAGACTACAGTACAGGAGATATCATCGGCTCATGGCAGGCAGATCATACCAGACTGAACTAACTGACTTTTTTGATTGGATTCAAAGGCAGCAGATGGAGAAACAAGCAGTTTATGTGCTTTACTTGGACTTCAGCAAGGCCTTCAACTCTGTACTGCACAAAAGACTGATTAAAAAACTACAGGACCCGGGGCTGGGAAACAAACTTACCAGATGGATAGAGAACTGATAGGGGGCAGGACTGCTAGTAGTTAATAGAAAATTCTCAGAGGTTATGGAGGTTACCTGTGGGGTGCCACAGGGATCAGTCCTAGGGCTGCTGTTGTTCCAAAACTTTGTATGTCACATAGTGGAGGGTATATAGTGCAAGATCTGTCACTTTGTTGATGAGAACAAGATCATTGGGAATGTGGAGAGAAGGAAATAAGGGACATTAAAAAGGATGTAGAAAGACTGAGAAGTGGACTTAGGTGTGGCAAATTATTCAGTGCCAAGAAATGTAAGATTTTGTATAATAGACCCCATGCACATATGTGAAGATTACCTATGCACCGGGTATCCATGACACACAGGTAACCCTACATTAGTAAGCCATACATTTGGGGTTCAGTGGACCCCTGCAGCATGCACCAAAGGGGCATGCACCCATACTGCACTTGATCCCCTGGCCACTTGTGCAGCTATGTGCACATACAGTCCAGGGGAGTATCTAGGGGGGCATGCCTACACTCCACTCCATTTACTAAGGCATGCAGTGCGAGGCAAGTGGGTGCATGCTACATCAGCAGCTACCCTGCTGTAGCTGCTGCAACCCCCCATGAAAACCACCTGCTAGCTGTGGTAGGACTGTACATACCCCAACATACTGCCCCAGCCCCTCAGTCCAGCAGGGAGGGTTGGGGTTAGCTCTTGGGATGATCTCTCATTTCACTTCTAATACTGGGATGCATGGTGTCCCACAATCCACTGACCTGCATGGAGGAGGGGATCCACTGTTGGATCAGAATGAGCATCTGATTGGATGTCTGCCTGTGCCCACTGATCTGACCCCCTGATGCACCAATGCACAGGGGGAGTGGGGTTACAAACTGGCATCCTGAGGTGGCTGACAGTCATGAAAGCCATGCCCCACACAACTAGCCATGGGCGTGAATGTGCGCAGGCCAGAAATATGCCTTTCACATGTACCCGGCCTCCATTAATATATAAGCACCATTGGTAAATGCCCTAAAACTGACTATTGGATGAGGTGAGTACCAGTGATGGATAATCCTGGGTCTGATCCTGTTTAATGCATACATACTGTATTGGACATCAGGGAGGGTATAGGGTGTGAAATGAGTCTCTTCACTGATGATTCCAAGATGGGAGCAGTAGTTGAGGGGGAAGAGGGGAGGTTGGCCCTGCAAGGGGACCTGGACACCCTGGAAAGGTGGGCTCACACCTGGAAATTAAATTTCAATATCACCAAGTGCAAGGTGTTATAGCTTGGGGGGGGGAAACCCTAAACACAGGTTCACCCTGGGAGAGGAGGCGCTGGAGGCCTCAACAGGGGAAAAGACCTAGAGGTCATGGTGGATGCATGTATGAATAACTCTGAGCAGTGCAGGAGAGCAGCTGGCAAAGCAAACAGGATGTTGGGATGCATTGTAAGGGGGATCACCTCTAGGAGCAGGGAAGTGATTCTGCTGCTGTACAATGGACTGGTTAGACCACACCTTGAGTACTGTGTACAGTACTAGAGATCATACTTAAAGAGGGACATACAGCTCCTGAAGAGGGTACAGAGGAGGGCAACTAAGATGATATGAAGACTAGGGGATTTGATGTATGAGGACAGACTTGAGGAGCATGGCTTGTTTTCATTGGAGGAGAGGAGAGACAGGGGGGACATGATTGAGGTCCTCAAGTACCTCAAGGGAATAAATAGGGTAAACATGGAGGGGATCTTTAGACTAAAGCAGGGAGGTATCACCAGATGGCATGGTTTGAAGTTGGAAGGTGGAAGAGTGGGGGGGAAAGAAAAGGAAGTTTTTCACTGAGAGGGTGGTGGATCCTTGGAAAGCGCTGCCTGGTGAGCTGGTTCAGAGATCCACAGTGGAGGGCTTCAAGAGAGGGTGGGACAGACACAGAAAGTGGATGTATCAGATGATGGCCTGGCCCAGTTGGGTGGGGATGGATAATAGGGGTTTCTGGAACACAAGGGGGGGGGGGGCCTTGGTACCTAACTAGGGATCTGAGGTTCAGGCAGACTTGATAGACCATAAGGCCTAATCTGCTGGCAATTAGTATGTTAGTATAATACTAAAGAAACATAGCTGAATGCACACTCTGTAATGTGTTATTCAACGCATAGTTCACAGGCTAGATTGGGTTAACCACTTAATATATTGGTAATGATGGTAGTAGAAGTATTATACACTCATAATTTCTCCCTTCTCAGCATCAAATATTTGCTCTATTTTGTGTTTCTGAAGTAGTGAAGTCATGTGCCCCATCCCTGCACAAAATATATTTAGTAATAAAATATGTCTATCCTTGCTAATGTATTCAGAAACATAAAGAGTTCTGAGAGTGTGGCCAGAAATTTAACTTTTAATCATCTGAAAACCAACACATTCTCAGTTGAAGAAAATGTTTGTTACTGCCAGGGGCCTTTTCTATGTTAAGGTCTCTGTAGTTTCTTTAACCTGGTTAACACTGAGCTAGTTAGCTGACAAACTGAGTATTATAGTATGCTGTCAAAAAGATTTAACTCTTTGATTGAAGACATTGGATGTAAGAGAAACATTTGGAACTTGTAGTTTACCGAACTATGATATGGTATTAAAAGAAATACAGACCAATAAAACACAAACCATGGCTCACTACTTCCTGAATTACTATGAGCACTGTAATAGGAGGAAATTATTTAAGTAAGTACTCTTCCAAGGAAGATGAAATGCTATACATTTCAGCTGCTGTCACAGGAGACTTCCTTTTTCAGTAAATCTCATAAAACAGGGCTGTCCTGAGGTCATAAAAGAAAAGTGGCTATACAGGTTTTAGAATTGCACATACACTCCTTCAGCTTTATTATTACTTTATTAGGTTAGTCCAAGTCTTCAGAATGAAAAAAGTTTAAGATTATATTTTTTGAAGAACTGGCAGTTGCAGTATGCAGATGGAAAGTAGATTGTTGCATGTTAAAATTCAGTGCATCAACCTCACCTTTTTGCATTGAAGAATCCAATTACTATATCATAATAAAGGAAAGTGAAGATTTATGAGGAAAATATTAAAATGATATATTGTGTTGTGAAGCCTGTTGCAAACTAAGTCATCTACATTTGTTTTATGACACGACTGATATCCATACTTGAGACATCATCATTTAGTTGATTTCAAAACCTTTATGTGCAAGCAAGGGAGGAATCAATGAGAAGTTAACACTGATGTAAAATATATCATAACATTTATAATTACTACTTCAGTTATTAAAGTCAAATTATTCAGAGATGGTGCACTTACCAAATACAATAAAACGTTATTTGAATAAATCATATTTTGTTTGAGAAGGAATTAGTCCATTTCAGTTCAGTATTTTTTATATATTATATATTTCACAATTTATTCACCCCGGATTGTCTAGCTAAAATGCAGCACCTCATTTCCAGTGGGGTCTTGCTTCTACCCATTTTTTCTGCTAGGTGGACTGGAGTACTGGGAGGTTGAATGACTTTCCCAAGGTCACACATTGTGTATTTGACTCTAGTCAGATTTGAACTTGTGATCTCCTGATTCCCAAGCTAGTGCACCAACAACTAGAATGCATGCAGTATGTTTGATTACTGATAATGTAGGCTCCTATGTTCAGAGTCATCAATTTGTGCTGTGCAGTCAATAGTGATACATGTGAGATGATTACAGCCAACAGGCTTTTATACTTATACAGCTGGCACATGCTGCCTGTATGAACATGGGTTTATGTAAGGACTATGCAAATTACTATGTGTGGCAGCAACATAGCCCCCTGCAGTAAACTGACAATTAATAGCAAAGGGGAAGAGTGCATCCCAAACAGGATAGTGCCTTTTCTCCCAGAGACCATGTTCAGCAGCCAGGGTGCTAATAACCAAATATGGCATGCAATGCCGTAATGGGCCATTTGCATGTCATTATGTGGCCACTTTCCCTACCAACTGATCCCTGAGTAACTTAATGACAGCATGTACTGTCAATACCTGGCAGGCTAGTGCCCACCCCCCCAACTCCCTAATGTGAAATAAGTCATTGATTGTCTAGTGGACCCCTTCCTCTCTGATGCCCATCCAGTTTTGAAATGCTGTGAAAAAAACTGTTCCTGGGTGTCTGGTGCCCTCCTTTGTGTCCTGCCAATGTTTATGCATTGTGAAATACGTGTCCCTGGTTGTCTAGTGCCCCCATCCCTCCCTGATGCCCATCCATAGAGATACATAAGACATTCCTCTGACCCTGTTAGTCCAGTGGCTCCCCTCCCCACAAGCACTGATATAGCATCTGTATCCCCTTCATTATTTCACCTATTCAGCACCCACACCACCTGTCCGCATCTGTCTCCCCTCCACCACCAAGATAAAATCATTGTCATCTGCACTGAAATGATAGTGATCAGCACTTGTCCTATACTCATCTCCTCAGTCAGCTACCATATGCATGAAAGGGAGCAACCACAAACTCACAGTAGAACTGTATGTGTTCACTCTCTCCCTGTCATGCAAATGACAGCTGGCTAAGGTGGTCATTGTCATTGGAGGGTCTGTGCTTGTTGCTGTTGCTGAAGCACAGATGGCTGCAATTTTTTGGGGAGGACAGTGGGTTGGGTGTGGACAGTTCTGTGGGTGGTGGATACTAAGTAGGTGGGACAGGGACAAGGGGTGCAGATAATGAATCAGTTCTCAAGTAGGAATTAGGCCACTGGACTACCAGAGTCAGTGGGATATCTTATTTATCTCTATAGATGGGCATCTTGAGGGGGGGACAATCATGTACAGTTATTTCACAACATTTGAACATTAATGGGCAGTGGAATGGGGTCACTAGACAACCAGTGACATTTATTTCTCAGCATTTAAATATCAAATGGGCATCAAAGATGGAATTGTCAATGGCTGCTTTAAATTACAAACATTTAGTTACCATTATTAGTGGATAAATATAGAATAATGCATGGGGAAGTGTGGTTTATGAGGATTTTATACACATCGAGGGTGCATAAAATCCAAATCACCACACTTTCCCATGTTTTTATTTTTTATATTTACTGGTTATTTCTGCCTTTCCAATTCATTTGGAGGCTCAAAATGGGAAGCGGTTGCCATTGTTTTACAATTTTTTGTGCTGAGAGTTTATTTGACACTGCAGCCATTTTTGTTTTCCTGTCAGATCGCAGAGAAGTGTGTATCTCACACTGGCAGTTTTCTGTGAGGAGTGTGAGTGGACCACCAGCATGAGGACACCTTCTCAGGCATCAGCTGATGGAGACTCGCACCAGTTTGCTGTATCCATGGTTTACGGAACTCTGTAATTCACAAGTGTGGATTACAGAGTTTCCGAGGGTCTCCCAATGATGGATTAATTGACCTTATATATCAATAAGTTTGAAATATGGTTGGTGAGTGATGACGTTATACAGTAACTGCAGGAAGTGAGCATTTAATGGAGAACTTCTATGAATCTGTAAATCCCTTTTCTCAGTAAAAGCTTTTTTTTAAGGTACTGGTTCCACTTCTTTGTTTCTTCATCTTTACAGACTTTTTAGTAATAACAAATAGTGCATCTGGTTCAGGCTCTTTGGTAAGACCTATTCTAGAACACTGTACAAGTAAGGATCAACCCACTTTGGTGCGTAGCTAGGAATTAATCCACTTTGGGGTTACAGCATAAGGCTGCAGGCTAAGTACTGGACAACCACTCAGGCGTGGATTAATTGCCCATGTAACACACAGTCTGGAGTAGGTTAATTCACTTATAACATGGCCAGGGAAAGTTGGGACTGTGTGATTAGAGATGTGATTTTGTGACAGCAACATGGATTCATGAAGAAAGAAGAGAATGCTGTTTCCCCTGCCCATGTATAAGCTTACACATAATAAACCTGCACCTATGATTGATGCAGTGGGCAAACTTCAGGTGCTCTGAAGAGCTGCTTTCACTTCGGCTGACAGTGAGTGCGGTACTGGGATTGCTGCAGTGGGAAAACTCCAGGTGCTGTGACAAGCTGTTTTCACTTTGGCTGATGATAGGTGTGGTACTGAGCACCATTCAGGGGCATCGCTTTCCGTAGTAATTCCGTGTGCGTCAATAATTCTGCACGATGCTCACCTCCCATGATCTAAGGCCTTATCAGTACATAAAGAATGCAAGACACTGATAATGTCACTATTAAGTGTAAGGACACAGTTTGTGTGTGTGTCAGCTCCAGGTCATGAAAAGATTACTAGTGCAAAGCTTGCAACAAATATCGGTATTTGGTAATTGCTTTTCTATGATCAAAGCCCTTATCGATTGCAGATGCTCTGTCTCAGCTCTGCAGGGAGCAACCGTGGATTAATTGAGTATTAATCCATGGTCACCTGACAGCTCCTGATGAATGGGAGTGGGTCATTTTCCCTGCCCATGTTATAATACAGTATATGTCCTTCTGAATGAAAAACTTCTATAGCAGAATATTGATACAGTGTGACAACAATGTAAGAGCTTCACAAGGACTTAAATTATGTCATGCAGTTCTAAAATTGAACTGTACTTACTACAAATATGTAAATCTGTTTTACTACAAGTCTGTAAATCAGAAAAACTCACTGGGATAACTAAAAAGCCTGTATAGATGGAACAATACAGAACTAGAACCAGCATTTACAGTAAAAGACAGCTTAAACAGGGAAAAGTTCTCCTTTAAATTCCTTTACAATTTACAAGGACTTTTTGTTTTCAGTTTGACAATTCATTTACAGTGATTAGTCCAACTTAGACCCAGCATTACATCGTAAGTGGTGCCCTGCTTCTCCATTATTGTATAGCTGAGAGGGCTATAGCACAAGGACATTGAGGGACCCATTCTTAGTTATTAACTCAGACCATTTGTAATTTGTGCAAACACTTAGCAGCACTGTCAAACTTGTGGCCCTGTTGAGGAGGTATGCCCCACAGGGGGTCAGAATATGGAAAGAGACTTTTATGAAACTACTGGTGGGTCAGGGGAGTGAGGATCAAAAGAAAGAAAGGCGCTGACACAACTCTGAAGCTAAATAAAGCCATATTTGTTTTAATTTTAAAGAGCAGCTGACACCTTCAGGATAACTAAAACAAAACCTAATAGTTAAGACATAGTTCAGTTTGTATTTTACGTTAGTTCTGTATGTCTCCTCCCCCGTTATTTATTGCTGAGGTAATTTCATGGAAACAAGATCTTTGCTCTTGAAGAGTTCATCTATTCCTGTTGCTTTCTCCCTCATCTGAGGTGATAATGCACTGCTTGTGACATCACAGTTACTCCAATGGCAACAGACTGTGATGTCATAACAGTGGATTATGGCTTCAAGTAGGGAGTAAACTGTTAGAGGCAGATGAATTCTAAGGGACAAAGATCAAGTAGTCATGCAAATTTCCTCAGTAATAATGGGGAGGAGAAATCTATAGAATATATATGGAATGCAAGCAGAATTGTACCAAAATATCTTATTTTTCAAAGTTTTCTTTGAGGTGTCAGCAGCTCTTTAAGTGTTTTCAAATACCCACTTACAATATGTTGGACAGGCCAACATTTCATGACACACATCACTATTTCAAGGCATCAGTGGTCTGTACAATATTCTGTGCTACAAACAGGTTTCAGACTTTAGTTTCAACAGGATCTTGTTCAGCTAGTTCAAATCTTCTGCAAAATCTAAACACTCCTTTATTGAAGTGCCTCCTTTTAGCCAAAAATCAAGCGGACCTTATTCCAGTCTTCTCCCTGATCAGAGTAGTGGTGAGCCATTTGGACACAATGAGAAGGAGAAGGGCTTTCTCTGAGGATGGTGGCTGCAAGAGATGGAGGATGCTCAGTAGCTGGGAGCACCCATCTATGAAAACCCCTCATATGCTCACTCTAGAGCTACCATAATACATTGCTCTAAGGTATTGATTTACTTCCCTGATGCACACAGAAAACTCTACAAGTAAACACTGAATCTACATTCAAAATAATATTCCACAATAGAGTCAATTTTTTTTACCTCTTAAGTCAGTGTTGGATTTCCATGTGGGGATGTGCATTCCTTTGTGATGCACTGGCTGTGGCTATTTAAAACCCCACTCTTCAGCATTTACTTATCGTTGCTTCTCCACTTTTACTGAGCTGCTATATGGTCGCCGCTTCTTGTTGACTAGAGAGTATGAAAGGTAAAACAAAAAACTGCTGAACGTCTTTCCCAGTACTTTATTACATCAAATAAAATTGTACATAACAGCAAGTGTTGGTCTCTAAAAATCCCTCTTAATCTTTTATTTGTACAGCAAAGTCAGCTGAAAGAATTGCAAGCTGCACAAGCTGTGCTACCTGAGCTTTCCTTGGACTTGCCACTGCTGCTGAGAACTATTCTTTCACCAGAGCTTGACCAGACAGCTAAGGGGTTCCAACAACACCAAACACCTGAAAGAAATTTGCAGAATGACATTGTGGCATTTCCTGGTGCACCATTGAAGCGCTTAAGTGAATTTAAGGATTCTGTTTCAGCTGTCCCTTTTGCTACAACTGGCAGGAGGTGAGGTGCTCAGCCCTTAGCCCTACACACCACTGACATACAAAGAAACAAGCAAGCACACAGGAGAAACATAGAAACATAGAATTTGACAGCAGATAAGGACCGCTTGGCCCACCCAGTCTGCCCATTTCCCTACCTAATGGATAAGCTGCAGATCCTAGTTAACCAGCAGCCTACTTCTTCCTACCCCCCCCCAGAATTGCCTTATGACTGTCCCATGCATGCTTGAATTCCACCACTGTTTTTGACTCCACAACCTCCTCCGAAGGCCATTCCATGCATCCACAACCCCTCTGTGAAAAATACTTCCTAAATTACCTCTGAGCCACCCCCATCTTCAAATTATGCCCCTTGTTCTTGCACACCACTTTTTGAAAGATGCTACCTCTTGGACTTTGTTGATTCCTTGAGGTACTTGAAAGTTTCTATCATGTCCCCTCTCCATCCTTTCTTTCCCGAGGCTACATGTTAAGCTCCTTAAGTCTCTCTTCATATGTCTTCCAGTGCAGACCCTGCACCATTTTTGTTGCCCGCCTCTGGACAGCTTCCATCCTGTCTATGTCTTTGTGGAGATTGGGTCTCCAGAACTGCATGCAGTACTCCAGATGGGGTCTCACCAGCTATCTGTACAGAGGAGTAATAACTTCTTGTTTTCCACTGGTGATGCCTCTCTCCATGCATCCCAGTATCCCCCCAGCCCTCCTTGCTGCCCTCTCACATTGCTTTCCCACCTTTAGGTCATCTGATATGACTACCCCCAGGTCCCTTTCCATTTCTGTTGTTGTTAGTATCTCACCCCCGCATTGTGTACTCTTCCCCTGGGTTTTATAAATTTAATAATACATATAAAGTGTAGTGGTGCAGAATACAACAGTTTAAATGCTGCCCATACTGTGCCCCAGGCCACAGGTAAAGCTTTTATATTCTGCACAGCTGCACTTTCTATGTACTATTAAATTTATAGATTTTGGCTGACCCAGTGGGGCAGTGGTAGCACTACTGCCTGCCACACTGACGAGCCAGGTTCAGGAGTGAATCAGGGTTGCTGGGGGTCGACTGGGGTGGGGGAGAATTGATCATCCACTGGACTGCTCTCCTCTCCCAGGGAGAGGAGTGTTCACCACTCCACCATTGACCACCACCAGGTAGAGAGGTCTGGTGGAAGTGCAGGCTGGTGGATGAGAACAGGGAAGAGCTGCTGATCTGATGCAGCATGTGTGATCCTCTACATGACACATGCTGACATCCATGCCACATCATGCAGCAGGGCCTGGGGAGAAAGAGAGGAAAATAGGCTGAGTGGGCTTAATAAAGCTTGGTTTGCCAGCCCTCAACCTGCACTGCCACCTGAGGATGCCAGCCCCTAATGTCTGGATGTGTGTCTCAGGAGGGGGGAGACAGCTTTCCTCCTTCTGGCCCCACAAGAGGGGGGCAAACAATTGGGGATTATCTGTGATCTAGTAAATCCTAGGGGAAGTAAGTTGCTGGTTAGAGGATGCAGGCCCAGATCTGACAGCTTTCTGCTCAGGCCAGGGAGGATATAAATCTCTGTAGAAAAAATATATACTAATTAGCTACTCCTATGTGCACACATTTTTCCTTTGTGCTCTTGTTGTTAAACTGAGCAGTACACTCCAGTAGGAAAATCTGTGCTGGGGTTCTTTGGTTTGTTCTACATGCCACTGGGTTAACTTAACAACAACAACAAAAAGCAAAACTGACACTGTTAATGAAAAATGGGCACCAGGACTTAATGGGGTACAAGAGCAAGTCAGCAATCAAGCTCAAACAGTAGTCGTCTTGGCTGGGAATAAATGCACACATTTTCAAACTCCTCACACAGCAACCTCAGTAATGCAAAGCATAGGGGATAACCCTATTGGGGGAAAGAATGCAGGGGGGTTAGTTTTCATTTGCAGCAAATCAAAGCCTATCTTGCCAATCAGAGGTAATTAGAGATTGCCCTATATTAACAAAATGTTAAAATGCTCCTCCTCCTGCTGTTGCTGAACCTGATTTAGAACCAGACCTACAACTCAGACACAGAAGAGATGGGCCAGTAGGTATTCCTGACTGGGTAAAGATTATTTTAAGGGGGAAAAAAATTAAGAAAGCTGCCCCCATAACTGAGAGTAAAGACTAATTTCACAATTTAAAAATACGTAGATGCAGATTGTTACCACTAATATAAAAAAAATCAACAAGAGGACACACAACAAATGAGGAGAGCATTTCTGTGCTTGAAGATGATATTACAATTTCCAAGAGTACTTCAGCACAACAAGAAACTGAAATGCAAATTACACTGGAAAAAATAACAGAATACAAAGCAAGATCTATGAGAAAGAATATTTGGGTTTTAGCGATACCAGAAAGCTAGAACAGAATTATCCAATTAGAAAAGACAATGACTACTGTTTATGCAGCCTTTTCGGGACCATAAACCCTTGAACCTGGTACCTAAGAACTTAATTGAGTTCATACATTATTAAAGGCCATGCCAGGGGATGATAAACCCACTCATGCTGTGGTGGCTAGGTTTTTCATGTCTAAGGAGGACACACTGATGCAGTCAGTTTCCAAGAAAATATACATAAAGATGGACAAAACCTGGATATCCATTTTCCATGGTCTTCCATTTGACATTTTGCAGGCAAGAAACAATTTAAAATCCTACAAACTATGCATTGGAAAAACAACTTTAAGAGCTTGATGTAAAGTTTGTGTTATAATTAATGGGCAATGTTTGATTTTTTTTCCACAGCTGAGGTGGCAGAGAAAGAAATATGTAACCAGATACCACAAATGTTTTTCACAGGAGACTGAACTTGGCAGACTAATAATGTGTAGGATGTAATGTTGTATTAATTCAGACTTTTTTCCTGTCTCTTCCTTCTTTTCTTCCTTTAATTGCACAGCTTAGCACATCTTATAAGGTTTGCTCCATGTCATAATTCCTATGTTTGCTGAATGGGGGTATAGAAAATATTGCTTTGATACTGTTCTATGATTATAATTTACAGTGACTGATATGGAAAGGTAGTCAAATAAGTATATTACATTCTGAGCGCACTAATAGTTAAAGATATTTTGCCTTCAGAGTAATTATTCAGCCACTTTGACTATATGTTAGAATTAAATACTGTGTGGCTTTATTTTGGTGGTGCAATTGAGCATTAGAGAGTTCAACTCCATTTAAAATTAATACTGCTGCACACTACTGCAAATGGAGGTATAGGAAATTGATTAGATTCTGACTTGCCTGTCATTATAATTATTTTTCTATGGACTACAGTATGTTTATGGTATGGGTATTTAATGGAGAAATAGGAACTCTCCAGCCTTAGACATAGAAAAGACTCTCTGGGTTTAGACATAGAAAATAATTATTAATAAAACATTTAAATATGTATAAATTAGCACTTTCAACAACTGAAACAGTAACTCTTAGATCTGTTGTTTCTATAAAGACAACAAAGATGATAAAGATGCAATACACATTCCTATGTTCAATAAGTGATAAATATTGCTTCAGTTAATTTATGCTCAATTTTGTTTAAGATATACCTAAACCATTATAGATTTTATAATATATTTTGAAACTGCAGTCCCCATATTGTGCTTATGTAGTAAAAGATGTTCATATGTTCAGTGAGGGAAGGGGGCAGTAATGGAAGAGTTAAGGCAGACAACCTGAAGGAATATCTTAAAATAGGTGGCATCCAGTTCCCCAGGACATGCAAATCGCCCCATTTGTGCCTTGCATATCTTATGGCCTCATTTGCTGAATATCACGGGTGATGTGCCTAGCGCAACTGCACTTGTGCTGGTGCATCCCCATGCTCCTTCTCTGTGGCTTGCACTGGTGCAGTGCCACTGTGCCATGCACAGTATGTGCACCTACCTTGCCATATTCAATGGTGCTGTGCCATGGTGCATCACCATTGAATATCGCCTGGTCCTCGCCCCAGTGCAGTCCAGTTGTGCTGCGCCCAGGCTTGTGCCACTGCCCGATGCAGTCTGAATATCTGGGCCAAAAAACATATACCTCTAGTTGGTTAATGATAGAACAGGACATTACAGATAAGACAGACATAAATATCAGCTCACTGTGGTTTGCCAAATCCAAAAATCGAGATAATTTCATAATCAGTGTACCTGCTAAAATTATTATGCAGATTACCAGCCTACTCCACACTAATCTGAAACTATCAGTCACTCAGCCCCTATAGGAAAACCGTAACAGATCCATTAAAATAAAACACTAAACTCTGTTCTTGGATCAACAAAGGGGTACTTCAAATTAACCGTACATACACAATAGTAACTCAAACAAAAAAGTAGAGGACTTGAAACAAGATTTCAGACTATCTCCAACAGAAGAAAGAGATGCAAACATTCTATGTCCACATTGGTTGAAGATTAAGGGATGGGGGTTACAATGTTCTTGGAGGAGGTCCAGGTCTATGAGTGGGCAGTCAATCTGAAAAAGAAAGAGTTCCTGTCATGATCGATTGCTACAGGGAAAAATCCAGTTCGGCTCTTCCACACTGTGGACAGGTTATTAATCCTCCCTGTCTGCAGTCCATTAGGGTGTTTCTGCAGAAAAATGCAAGGACTTTGGTTGATTTTTTTAATGACAAGGTGTCGGCTACTAGATTGAGAATCTCCCTGGGTGGCCGAGCTCAGGTCAACAGTGGATGTTCCTTGTGTGATATAGATCTGCCTAGGATGAGTTTCAACCAGTTTTGGAGGCTGAGGTACTTTGAGTAGTCTTCAGCTTGCACCCTGCAAACTGTATGTTGGACTCAGGACCTACATAGTTGATTCATGGCTGTGTTGAGTTCCTGGGTCCACCGTTTGCTGAGATTGTTAATGGGTCTCTTAGGGAGGGTGTCTTTCCTACTGCCTTAAAAAAGGCAGTAGTTAGACCGCTTCAGAAGAAACCATCATTTGACCCTGATGTTCTTGTGAATTACAGATTGGTCTCTAACCTCCCCTTTTTGGGGAAGATTATTGAGAAGGTGGTGGTGGAGCAACTGACAGATCACCTGGAATCATTGTCCATATATGAACCTCTCCAGTCAGGCTTTCAGTCCTGGCACAGCACTGAGACTGCTCTCAATAGGGTTACACATGACCTTGTCCTAGCGAGGGACTGAGGGCAATGTTCTGTTCTGCTGCTCTTGGGCCTTTCTTCAGCATTTGACACAATTGACCATGGTGTGCTTTCAGACTGCTTGCATGACCATGTGGGTCTCTGGTGCAGTTTTGTGCTGGTTTGAGTCCAACCTAGTTGGGAGGACACAACAGGTTGCCCTGGGAAATTATACCTTGGGGCCTAGGTGCTCTTCTGTAGAGTCACACAAGCCTTGATCCTGGCCTCTATGTTGTTTTCTGTACACATGTTGCGACAGGGGGAGATCATCACATGGTATGGAATTGTGTTTCACTGCTATGCAGCTGACACCCAGGTGTACATGTCTTGTTCCCTTGACAATAATATGGCAGCCTCAGCGCTGAGTTAGTACTTCACTGAAATCAATGACTAGATGGCTCTGAACTGATTGTGTCTTGACCTGGACAAGACAGAGGTCATGGTGATCGAGCCAAGTTGTCGAGGCATGGCCACTGAGGATGGCATGGCTATCCCATTGCTGGACGGCTGACCCCTCTTGGCAACTGAGATGGTAAAAAACTTGGAAGGTTATAGGAGTGGTCAAAAGTATGGCAGCTTAGATTCAATGCAAAGAAGTGCAAAGTAATGCACCTGGGAAACAAAAATCCAGGGGAAGAGTAACAATGGTGGGGGGTTACTAACAACAGTAAAAATGGAAAGGGACCTGGGGGTAGTCATATCAGATGACCTAAAGGCAGGCAAGCAATGTGAGAAGGCACTAAGGAGGGCAGGGGAAATATTGGGATGCACAGGGAGAGGCATCACCAGTAGAAAACAGGAAGTTGTTATCCCTCTGTACAGACAGTTGGTGATGGAGGCAGTCCAGAGGAGGGCAAATAAAATGGTACAGGGTCTGCATCAGAAGCCATACAATGAGAGACTAAAGGAGCTTAATATGTATACCCTCGAGGAAAGGAGGGAGAGAAGGGACATGATAGAAACTTTCAAATACCTCAAGGGAGTCAACAAAGTCCAGGAGGGTAGCATCTTTCAGAAAAAGAGATGTGCAAGAACAAGGTGGCACAATTTGAAGATAGAGAGGGTATGGCTCAGGGGCAATGTGAGGAAGTATTTTTTCATGGAGAGGGTTGTGGATGCATGGAACAGCCTTCCTGAGTAGGTCGTGGGGTCAAAAACAGTGGGGGAATTCAAGAATGCATGGGACAGACATAAGGCAATTCTAGGGGGTTGGGGTAGGAGGAAGTAGGCTGTTCATTAACTATGACCTGCAGCTTATCCAATAGGTAGGGAAATGGGCAGACTGGGTGGACCAAGCGGTCCCTATCTGCCATCAAAGTCTATGTTTCTGTGTTATTCATTTTGGACAGCAAACTGATGCTTGAACAAGAGGTGCCAACAGTTGTCCAATTTGGCTTTTGTCATCTTTGGAATATCACCAGGATCAAGCTATTTCTTGCTCCTGATGACTTAAATATGATCATTCATGCTTTTGTCACTTTAAGATTGGGCTATTGTATGTTCTATTCCTAGGGTTATCTGGAAGATTGATGCAATGCCTGCAGCTGGTCCAGAATGCTGCTGCTCAGATGACTGAGTTTTTCATGGAGCAAGCATATCACACCAGTCCTGTGTTGGCTGCACTGATTGCCAGCATGGTGGCACATCACTTTCAAGATTTGCTTGCGGACATACAAGACCCTATACTGTCTGAGTCCTGTCTACTTAAAAAAGTTCCTGTTTCCTTACCATTCAATATGTCCCCTCTACTCCACCAATGCAGGCCTGCTCATTGTCCCCCATCTAGACTGAAATTATCTGGGGACAGAGTAGCAGCTCCATTGCTCTGGAATGCATTCCCTTTGAACATCCGAATGGCCACCTCAGTGCAGGCCCTCAAAGCATCTCTAAAAATGTATTTAGTAAAACTTTCCTGGATTAAGTACTGTCTCTACTGATTTTGTAGTGTTCTAATACTGTCATTTTACTTTTTACTTTGTACAGCACTCAGAGCCTTTTTTGGATTGGGTACTTTATAAATAACTTCTGCCTTGCTGGGTCTTATTTGGCATTATACAAGAAAAGATTAAAAATTGGGGACTGAAAACCTTACTAGACAATGCAAACAATCTACTGGGGATACTACAATTTAAATCACCAATCTCTAGGGGGGTGCGGCCAACCACAGAGCATGGAACAGCAACTTTTGTACACTGCAGATCTGGTGGGCATGCAGCGTAATATCACCAAAACTGCTTAAAACTTAAAAAAGTATTTCACCATTAAATGGCTCTTGTGAGGAATCGGGAGATGCCATGTTTGCTGACTTTCTCTTCAAATAAACAGAATTTGGGATGATGGAACAAACAGGCACCTGGTGGTGGAGATGTAACCCAGCGAAAGCAGCAGCGCCTGGGAACCAGCGTGGAGCAGCAACTGCCACCTGATGACTCAACTCTACCACAACCTACCAACACAGCTCTTCTTAGGGTGATACAGTCCCTAGACAAATGTATAGATGACTTTCAGTCACAACTGAAGGCAATGGACCACAAACTGGACAACCTTATCTCAGTCACACAAAAGGCATTGCAAATGGCGAGCAAGCCCTTAATTTCTCTACAGGAGTCACAAAAGAAAATAGTGTCCAAAGAAAATGGCTTAAGAATTTGGAGAACACTGTATGATAGACACATGTCTGAGTCCTTGGGCTACTGGAGGGCTCAGAGGGGGACAATTCCAATAAATTTTTGAAAGCCTGGCTGCGTGATGGATATCAAATAACTGGAGACCTACAGATATTGAAATCTTACAGAATTTCACCTAGGGATTATCGTACTCATCTACCCACTAACAAAGCTCCACTCACACACTTTTCATTGTGCTAGGATCTGTACTTGACCGAGATGACTTACTGTTAAAGGTGACGCAAAAGGGACAGTCAATGTGGCAAGACAGCAGAATCCATATATTTCCAGATATGAGTTATGAAACCAAACAATGCCACAAGGGATCTGATGTAATCAGGGCACGACTAAGGTAGTTGGGAGTGCACCACATACTTCTCATGCCCGCCACTCTAAAAATCACATATGGAGCAAAAACTGATCAATTTGCAGACCCTCAGGATGCCAAAAAACTGGTAGACAAAATTGAAAGAGTTTACTGTCCATGAACAGGATGCAGAGGAGGCTACCAATGAAACTTAAATACTGTACGGGTACTTTTTCTAGTGCATCAGTAATGACAGTCTGCACATCCCTGCATCACAATTTTCTAGGAGGAAGATATTCACCATGTTCCCCCAATCAAGGCTGTACTTTTGAAATTACTATGTGTAGACAGGATATCAATCTGATATCTTTCTAGGATCACTAAGTGTTGAGAAAGCAAAATGGTGGTGCCTCATGACATACATAGCCTCAAAGGGGATTCTAGCTTTCTCAATCCTCAAGTACTGACTGGTGCCATTATTATTTTGCATTTCACAGAGCAGTCATAAGTTACACCGGAGGCTCCTCCTCGAGCAGGCTGCAAAAGACACTTTTTTCGATCAACCGTGAGATCTTCCTCATTGTCACAGTTATGCATGGTTAAACTTTTTTGGAAAAATGTTCTTATCAGTAATAGTTAATTCTGTGTTTTTTGCAAGTTATCCTTAAAGTATTTCATGTTCTGTTTCAAAGCAATAAGGTGTATATCTGCACAAGTTTATAGCAGTATTTGAATGGCTATAATAATGTTTAATCTGTGAGCAAAATTAAGTTAAACTGAGAATGTTGTTTTCTATACTAACATACAAAGAAAGCCAGCAGATACAGGCCTGATGGTCTATCTAGTCTGATCAAGTGTGCAGCTAGCAGTCTGTTACACTGCAGCTGCTCCCCCTCTCCTACCTGCATATCCAATTTCATGCCCATACTAGCTGTTACCCCTTCCCCAAGTGCCTCATTGGTGACTTTCCCCCTGGCTTTGTCCCTTCCCCTCTTAAAACTGCCTACCATCTTCAAGGATACCAACTCCTCAGGCAATGCATTCCACCATGTCACCACTCTTTCTGAAATAGTGCTCTCTCATTTCTCTTCTGAATCTACCACCCTCCAACTTTTAGATTGTGCCCCCTAGTGTCCCTCCCTCTCCTTAATCTTTAAATTCCCTCTGCATCATCTTTATTTTTGCCTTTCATAGATTTAAAGATTTCTATCATGTCCCTTCTATCCCTTCATTCCTCCAGGAAATACATGTTCAGCTCCCTCAGTCTCTCCTCATAGGGTTTGTCATCCATACTGAGTATCATCCTGATTGCTGCACATTGGACCACCTCCAGCAATTTACCATGTTTCTTTAAGTTGGGGTGCCAGAACTGCATGCAGTATTCCAGGTGCAGCCTCACCAATGTCCCATGCAGTGGCAGGATGACCTTCCCTCTCCTGGATTTGATTCTTGTAGCAATACACACCAACATCTTATTAGCCTTAGCTCCCGGTTTTCTGCACTGTGCTGAATGGTTCATTTGCCAGGTTATTATCACCCCACGATCTTTATTCTCTTCTGAAGGGGATAACTGTACCCCACCCAGTCAGAAATAATTTCTTGGATTTCTGGCTCCCATGTGCATGACTTTGCACTTGTTTGCATTGAACCCCAGCTGTCATGTTTCTGACCAGTGCTTGAGTCTAGCCACTTCATCCTGTAGCCCCTGCCAACCCTCTGTGTTGTCCACCACTGCACCTAACTTTGTGTCATCCGCAAAAAGGTTGCTCTTATTCTTAATCCCATGCAAGATGTCGGCAATGAAAATACCAGACACTGGACCCAGTACCAAGCCCTTTGGTACCGACTGGTTATGACTCTTAGAGCTGAGAGTTCTCCGTCCGTATGGCTACCCTGTTCTTTCTTTCATTCAGCCAGTTCCTGTTTCACTCCACCAATTTCTCCACTGCTCCATGGTATCTCAGTTTGCTAATCAGTCTCCCATGTAGCACTGAATCAAAGGCCTTGCTGAAGTCTAGATACAAGTCATCCACTGCTTGACCCCTGTCGAGCACCCTAGTCACTCAGTCATAAATGTCCACCAGGTTGTTTTGAAAAGATCTTTCTGAGACAAACCCATGCTGTCTGCTGTCCTGGAGACCATTCACCTTCAGAAAGGTTACTAGCCTTTCCTTAGGATAATCTCCATTAGCTTCCCCACAATGGATGTAAGGCTGACTGGTCTATAATTGCCTGGTTCGACCTTGGGACCACTCTTGTGGAGGGGCACCATGTGTGCCATCTTCCAGTCCTGGGAAACACATCCAGTTCTCAGTGAGATATTGAATAGGTCTGCTAGTGGCTCTGATTAATTGGTTGCCTTTTGTACCACAAATGAGATCTTGATTCTCATCTGCGGGGAGCAAGAGTTGCAAAGTATATACACTATTCACCTTTCTTGGGTTTAAGGGACTTATACCCTTCTGTTCCTAAAAGGGTGTTTGTTATATGTAAGTCCTATGTTGTAGTAATCCCTGCACATGGCGATGTATGACCTTTATAGTCATAGTGATGTTACAAAATATTTTTCTGATAGCCCCTCAGTGAAGGAAGTGTTTGGGACAAGCACATTTTTTATTCTTACTGTAAAAATGTGTTTCAGTCAATATGAATATGACAGGAACTGTTTTGTAATGTCTACCT
Source organism: Neoceratodus forsteri (assembly GCA_016271365.2). NCBI lineage: Eukaryota > Metazoa > Chordata > Ceratodontiformes > Ceratodontidae > Neoceratodus > Neoceratodus forsteri. Next base: position 1,293,221,306 of record CM028130.1, read on the forward strand.
ACATTATTGCTGTACTGCATAATAGTAAAGCTACAAATAAAAGTTAAAAGAAATAACCAATCTCATTTTTTACATAGTATAATGTCAATAACAGGTGAAGCAAATGAATCTAAACTATGATGGTCACAATTGATAGAATAAGAAGTTAACAACTGGAAATGAAACAAAATCTGGAATTTCTCATTGAAAGCCTTCTCAGTAAACTACAAACTAGTACAATATAAAATTTTACACAACATTTATTTTCCCCTAAACGTGAGTTAAAACTTAAAAAAAAAAAGATGACTGATGCTCTAAATGTGGGATGAAGAATGCAGACCAGGTCCACATTGTCTGAGAATGTAACTTAATCAGAAAGTTTTGGGAACAAATCAAAAACTTCCTTAACAATCTCCCTAATATAAAATAATTTATGAATTTCAAAACATGTATTATAGGGAACTACTTTCATTTACCAGCTATAACAAGAGAACAATAGTATACTATAACTTTGATATCAGTATTAGCAAAAAACAGTACTCTTAAACTGTGGATTGATACAAGACCACCCACATTACTTGAATGGAAAACAAAGCTGATCGATGCCCTTAAAAGTGACAAATTAGCTAGAAGTTTAAAAAATGACAAACATTTTGAAAGAAATTGGTCATCTTTATTCAAAGCACTCACAACTCCCCAACACAATACTCAAGAAGGGAATAATTTATAAATGTAAACAGAATTCCAGAAGTTTACATACATAATCTTACTTCTAGTATCGCTCTATTGTCTGTCTAATCAGTACATGGAAGACTTCTTTCAGAATCTTGCAATTCAGATGTTCTTGTCTTCTCCTTTTTCTTCCGTTGTTTCTTCTGTGCTGATTTTTTCTTCTCTTAATTAAAGATATAGATGGGTTGTCCACAACACATTTCAGGAATCTCTTCCTGCCCAGATCAAAAGGAAGGGACATTAAATATTTTTATTGCTAAATGTAAAACCATTAGTTTTTCTTCCCTTATTTTTTCTTTCTTTACATATATTTTTATTCTTTCCTTTTTGAATTATTTAAGTAGAACTATAAACAATACAGTAATGCTGGTTCAGCTTAAAAGAAAATAAATATTTGTTAAAGAGTGACATTGTTAGAAACATTGTTTATTATTCATATTGATCATTAATTGAATTATCATTTTTCTGTTAATAAGTTGTTTGATGTACAATTGACTTTTTGAAATTCAATAACATTTTATTGAGAAACAAGAATATTTAGATAGTTATAAAGATTCAGAGGGTAGGATAATTATGGTAAAGGCATGTATACTATGGAAGAAATATATGCTTGCATCAGTGTATGGGCCTATTATAAATTATCAACATTTTCATAACAGTATCAGATATCTATGCAACAAGTGCAAACACCTAATTCACACTACCAAGAGTTAGTACCTCAAATCCCAACAAACACAAAATTTGCACAACCCTAAAAAGTTCTGACAGTCAATCAACACACTCGTTAATGGACAGCATCACCCCCATACTATTTTCATCTAACAGAATAAAACTACCCACACTGACCCCTTAAAAATCATCTCCCTTTTTAATGACTTTTTCTGTGACCTGTCCAAATACAGATCCAATGGACACACCAATACTGGACCAGCTAAGTCACAATCTGACCCCAAGTGGCCTCATTTTTACACCAAAAGGGTTACATCTCGAGAAGTGTATAAACTACTCCTCACTCTCAAAAGCAACAAATCAGCAGGGCCAGATTGTCTCATCACAATATTTCTTAAACTTGCCACCCCCCCCAAATTGAACTCCCCATCTCTAGAATTTTCAATCTATTCTTCTCCTCCTGTATCATGCCATCCCTCTGGAAAACATCCACAGTTATTCCCCTGCACAAGAAAGGGCAAATTACCTCCCTTGAAAACTACTGCCCAATTTCGATTCTCTCAGCACTCACCAAACTGCAAGAGAAAATCATCCACCATCAGCTCACCGAATACTTGCGGCTACACAACCTCATCTGCCTGGAACAGCACAGTTTTCAAAAAGGTCATAGTACAGACTCTGCACTTATATCTCTCACTGACACCATCTATCAGGCAATGGTCACAGGCCACATCATAGACTCTGTGTTCATTGACCTGACAAAAGCCTTTGACCTGGTCGACCATAAACTACTCATCTCAAAACTCCTATCACTTGGCCTTGGGACTGCTGCATTATCATGGTTCAAAAATTACTTGCACCATTGCCAGCAAGCCATTAAAATTAGAAACAAGATTTCTGTCACTAATCTTACCTTCAGCGGAGTCCCCCAAGGCTCCATCCTAGAGCCTATCTTGATCTCAATTTTCATTAATTATCTCCCTACCATCTGTGAACCAGTACAAATATTTTTCTATGCTGGCAGTTCTGTCCGCTATACCATAGTGATACCATTTTCTTCATCAATAACTCTCTCAGCAACTCATTTGCCAAGCTGCAAGCCTGGCTTTATCAAGAAAAGAATTATCCTTAACCCACCAAAGACACAGTCCATGCTGTTTGGGTCTAAGCATAATCTCTCCAAACTATCCTCTCTGTTTAGTGTCAACACCAGAAATGGCTCCCTTCTTGAAAAGACCCCCTCCCTTTAAATACCTTGAAACACAACTTGACCCCTACCTCTCTTTTGAAATGCACCTCCAATACACCATTTCCTCAGTCCAAGAAAAATTGGAATCACATTACAGAGTCTGCCACTTTCTGACTCCTGACACCAAGGTCAAAATTGTCCAGGCAAATCTCCTACGCATTCTTGATTATGACTCACCAGTTATCAATGCTGCTGGTAAATCTGAGCTACAAAAGCAGCATACTCTTTATTATACCATAGCTAAATTTGCCTCCAGTTCCAGTCGCAACACCCACTATTGCACAGTGCTAAACAATCTCAAATGGCTACCACACGAACTCAGAGCAAATCTTACTCATGCCTCCCTCATCAACAAAACTGTACACACTCACAATCCTCCATACCCTGCCAGTCAGATCCCTCTCATTAATCCTCTGAACTCCAGATCTTCCTCCCACAACATTGCCATCCCTCTGCTTCCCACCAGCATGGGACAGCAGTCCTTTTCCTTCCATGATGCCTCCATATGGAACTTAATACCTCCTCCTATTAGGAAAAATACTTCTATCCCTGCCTTCAAAAATTTTCTGAAATTCCATAACTTCTCCTCTGTTGCAGGTCAATGTTTCCATCAACCTCCCTCTAATTCCACCCTTCCCCAGCCTGCTACCCTATGCTCTTTTTACTTATTTTCTTTTCTATTCTCCATAAAATGCAACTGCATTCAAATTTATTGTCACACTCTTTTTGTACTCTCTGCAACTTGAATCATGTGGCTATTGCCTTGTATATACTGTTACTTCTTCTGTTACTGCACACGATGACTTCTTATATCATATAACTATTGCTTTATATATATTGTTATCACTTGTTGTATATGTGTAACGATGACTGTATTTTATCTGTGCATTTGCACCTGGGTCATGCCTGAAAAAGGATTCCACTGCCAGTGTACTTACCTAGTCAACAAAGTTAAATATATATCACTCAGGCTATTTTATTATTAGGGCAAACACCTTTAATTGTTGCTGGGGACGTTAACATTTATCCTAATCCAGAACTAGATAAAACATCCACTATTACATTGGAAGATAAAAAGAAAGCTAGTTTATTTATGATTTTTTTTAACAGAAAAACAACCTGTCTGTCATTTGGATAAATATTTTACAAAAAACTGTAAAGAAAATGTACCAAGACATTATTAATAAAAGTAACAAAAATATAAGTGCACATAGGAAAACATTCATTAATAAATGGTCTAAAGAATGCACCACAAACAATAATAATAATAACAATAACTACCACTAGGAACAGTTCTGGAAAATGGCTAATAAGTTGCACCAATTCACAAAAAATAAGTCAGTTCTACACAAAATACTATCCAGAGCACACGACTCCACCAAGACTACACAAAATGGGCTATAAGCCAGATGCTAAATATAATTTGGAAATCTATTCCATCTCTTAAGGGATTGCCCACAGATTAAAAATGGTGGCATATCCCTTGGAAAGAGGCCAATAAAACTTACAAGAAGTGCTAATTTTTGATTATGCCATATTTTGTCCTCAACAATTCTTCCAAATTAAAACTGAGCGTACAATCAAAGAAAAATTTAGTAATAATAAATATATGTACTAATAGATTTCTTTTGGAACACTGAAATTTGCTTTTGTTCCCCGGCTGCATTAATAATGTTATTTATTTATTGAATTTTGTTGACCTGGTAGGCTCACTGAGACTAGAAGTCCCTTTCTCAGGGTCAACTGGGTGGAGGGAGATACAGATGGTAACCAACTGAAATTGAACCAGCTTAAGCTGTTGGTGGTATTTTTAGTGAATGGAGGGAAATGTGGCCAGGTCACTGGGAAAATTCCCCTACTGACCTGTAGAAGAATCTCTGGCCTATTGTTGGCCACTTCCATGGAGCTGCTGAAGGAGAAAGATGTGCAGGAGGCTGTAGAGCTGGTCTCCTCCATTGCCTTACCTAGTTCTGAGACTGACAACTGTTTTAATGCTTTGGCTGTATTGGAGGGAGCATTAGAAGTTCAGATGGATATGGAGGATACTGTTGTCCAGACTGGTGAAATGGAGACAGTCAATGAAGCTAAACAGAAAAAAAGGACTGGTACTGAAGGAGAATATCCCAAGGGATGAAGCTCTTGAATTGCAATTGTTGTGAGAGGAGCGGGAGATTCTCAAGAAGCAAAAACAGTTGAGCTGCAATAGTAGCAAGGGATGCACCTAGTCTACCTATTACTGAAGTGGTGGTGCAACCTAGCAACCAGACTTTGGCCCAGCTGCAAACTGCAGGTACAGCTGGTGGTACCTCGGCAGTTCGCGATGTCCTCACAGAGAAGCGATCTGACTGCAGAGCACAATGCGGCTGAAACACTGTTTACATTTCAGCAAGTGGAAACTCTACTTCGTTGTTTGTATTTAATGGGCATAACAAGAAATGCACTGTTTTAACCAAGCAAGGCGCTACATTGGGAAGGGCAGTGTTGGAAGCTCCTGCTTCTGGACCAGGATGTAGACCTCACACCCCAAAGAAAATGACTGCAGATTGGTCAGTAGAGTTGGCATTGGAAAATGCTGGTTGGGAGATGAATTCTAATGGACAATGGGTCTCTGCGCCATCTCCTGTTATAGTGCAGGAACTGTGCTTGACACTGATACTATAGCCTCTAATGTCTCCCCTAATAATGATAAGAATGTGGTCCCAGTGAATTCAACACAGAGTGTAGTGTCACCACTACACATTCCTGAACTGTTACAGTTAACTCAACAGTTGCATTTGGCACTTAAAATGGTGCCTTCAGTGACAGACACTGTTACAACCCAGGCACAAATTATGGAACAAGTACCTAACGATGGGGGACCAGGTCCTAGTTCCTCCAGGGCTGAAATGTCTGAATGTCCAGAAGATACTAACCCAGGGGAACAACAGCAGTCAAGGGGGAACAGAACATATGCATCCTTTTTTCATGAAACTGTTTACCCTGCTAAGTGGTATAATGCCATCAGACAGATTTATAAAGGGGGATTGGAGGTGTTCCCTGACTGTATGTTCGTTATTAAAACATTACTGATAGACCCTATGAAATACACACCAGCAGAGATGTATGCATTAATCCGTGTGTCTGGTGAACAGACATTTGATATCAGTTTCAAACTGAACAGCAGACTACACACATTTTTGAAACTATGTCATCGCTTGAAAGCAGTTGTGGTCACCCTTTGAAGTTGTTCCACTGACCAAACTGGCAAACAGAATAATAACTGTGCTTTTTTGTAACAAAGGGGTCAATGTGACTGACCTCTTATATTGGCTGAATCAAAGATGCATGGTCATGGGAAATCCGGAAGCCATTTTTGATGATGTGAAAATATGGACTGGGGGATGGAAAGTGAGGGTTGTTTTACATACAACTGAGACTGGTCTTCAACACCTGCCTAACAGTTTTTTTATTGGGAGGGATAGGGGCATCTTGTTTTGCCAGGGTCATCCCAAGGCTTGTTATAGGTGTGGGGAAACAGGACATATCAGCAGCCTCTGTAACAAACTGAAATGTATATGATGTGGGGAACTAGGACATACTAGTGGAGATTGCAGAAATGACCTGTTCTGCAATCTTTGTGACACAAAGGAGCATTCTTATCTCACTTGTCCCTGGGCTGCACACAATCAGCCCAATCAAATGGATAGCAAAGAGCAAAGGGTCATGATAGCTATCACCTAAAGGTTAAGAGGCAGGAGCTTTGTAAATGCACAGCTGCCACCTCCTCCACCCCCTGAATCCCATGCCACTACAGCAATGAGAGCTGCCAGTTATTGATCAGCAGGCAGACCCCACAGAGGGTATAGAGAGTCACCCTATGCAAACTACTGTGCCCCCCCAAGGCACCCACGTGGCAACAAGTGATATATTACCCCCAATGAAATAAACTAATTTGACTGAGGACATGCCCCCTCCACCACCTCAGGTCCATACAGAGACAGAGAAAGGAAGGAAGGCCACAAGATGTAGGCAAAATTGGTCTAAACCCACCCTCAAGGTTCAAAAGACAACTGGGATTCTTGTAGCCAATAGGTTTGAGGCCCTCACTGACATCCCTGGAGCCTTAGGCAGTGAGTCAGACGACTCCTTGGTCTGGTCCTCCTTGCCAGACGTGAGTTCTGATACAGAAGATCCCCGCCCATGGAAACTGAAACTACTGCTATCCTACAGCCTCCCACAAAGGCTAAAGTTAAACTTAAACACACAAGGCAAACAAGAAGTACATCCAAGCAACCTACATGATTAAAACATTTCTCTAACCCCTATGATGCATTATCTTATTCTACACTCTTGCAATGTCAATAGTGTGAAGAACCAGAGGAAAAGGCAAGCCATATTTTCACACTTAAGGTCTTGTGGTCCTGGTATCTTTCTCTTGCAGGATACCAGATTGCACACTTTACTAGATATTAAAGAAGCAAAGAGGTTATGGCACGTGGGACCCTCCTATTGGTCCACGGGCCCAGACCCCTGCTCAGGAATTGCAATTTTATTCTCAGGTATCCAGTTTCACTTGATAAAAGTTTTGGATATTTTGCCAGGTAGGGCATTGCTTGTTGAGGTTAGGATACATGGGACTTTATTTAGGATATTGACCATTTGTGCAGCACAAACAAAGGCAGAGAGAGTGGCACTCTCAATTTATTCAGCCATATCTATATTCTACCCATAAGGTGATCCTGGGGGGAGACAAACTGTAGTCTATCGCTGACTAACAGAGGTAAAAACAGTAAGACTAGGAAGATTTTTTGTGGCATGTCATTCCTGAACAAAATGATTAAAGACAAAATTAATTGCTGTCTACAATAGTTCCCCAGGGCTAGCTAGGCCTAGATTTTTAAGGGACCATTGGCAACACAGATTTTTTTTTTTGTTTCTCATTCCCTCCAAATTTAGGCTGCTGAACTTCAAGTCTTTGAATTTTCAGATCACAACATGTTAAAGGTGTCTCTAGATATAGACAGTCAACTGACTTATGGCCCAGGAACCTGGAAGTTCAACTCCTCTCTGTTAGAATCACCAGAAGTTATTCTAGAACTTGATTACTTTCTTGAAGCAAGGCAATCTGTTTATGACTTATATGATGACCCACTCCCCCTTGTGTTAGGAAGACACTATTCAGGAGTTAACAAAACTATTAAAAACCCTGACTAAAGAAAAAAGAAATAAAGCATATGGTCAGTATTTGCAGAATAGGATGCAGCTTCAAAAGTTATCCATTTCCTATAGTACAGGACATGACTTTGCTGAACAAATCCATAATATTAAACAGAAAATGATAACCCTTCAGCAGTCCCAATCCCAAAATCTGCAAAACCAACAAAGATTTTCAACACTGGGCAAGAAAGAATATACCTGCCCATAGGAAATACGTAATTCTAATAACAAACAAACAAATGGACAGCTTATGAGACAATGACCATAACTTATGCATGGATCCCCTGAAAATGTGAATAATAGTGGATGACTACACCCAGTTATTGTTTACACCCTCTTGTATTGATAAACAAAGTTACAATGATTTATTTTGTAAGTTAGATAACCCTAAATGCTTACCTGAGCAGACAGAGTTATTGACATAAAGCAAATAGGCAGCTATGCTGTCTAGTGTACCTACCTGGTTAACAAAAACTAAATAAATAAATAAATAAAAAATAAAGCCAGACAAACTGAAACAAGATCTAGACACCCTGGTAGGGAATAAATCCCCGGGTAGTGATGGCTTAACAAATGAGCTCTATAAGTGCATTGGTAACAAACTCCTGATTGAACTGGTTGAAGTTTTTACCTATATTTTACTGCATCACTCTCCATCTTTCTGGATGACTAATGGGCAAATAGTTTATTTATTTAAGAAAGGAGATAAGTGTGATATGCAAAATTGGAGGCCTATTACTCTTCGTAGCAATGATTTCAAACTGCTGGCAAAAATCTTAAATTCCAGGCTTCTATGGACAGCTGAACAGTTGATTTCCCCTTGCACAAGTGTGCTCAGTACCTGGCAGAAAATAGCTGACCACTGGGTATATGTGATAACGGCGAATGCCTAAAGGTGATCACCATTATCGCTCAGAGTGCCGAACACATTTTTTGGCACTCTGGCAACCCTAGCGCACCAGCACAACGGTGCCAGGACATATTTTTACTACTTTCTGTGGGGGAGGCTGTGCTTCCCCACACCCTCACCTCATGGAGGGCTTTGCCACCCACACCCTCCTACTTAGGGATTCTCAACTCCAGGGGGGTGCATGTCGGGGGGGGGTGAAGGTAGTAAAAATGAAAAGGTTCGGGCCGGGTGCAATAAAAATCACACCAGCGACCGGACTAAACCCGGTACCTCAGCCATTCCAGATATTAACCAATCCCCAACGCCACGATGCAGCTTGACCAGCAACCACAGCGCCACTTCCTACAGCCTCTCCACTCCCTCCCAGCCCATGCTCGCCGTGCTCGCTCCCACCCCCCTGTGTGCATACGTATAGCAACATCCCATTGCCTAGTTCTCCCACCCCCTCATCTAGTTGCCCTACCTGGCAGTCGCTGTGAGTGGATTGCACGGGGAAGGTGTCACGGTAATGGACGGTGCCCTTCCTCATGCGCCCACTTCACGGGCTACCCTGACCACTTGATCCTCCATAGAGAATTATGTGAACAGGGACAGAGAGGGAAAATAGAGGGTGTGGTGTTAACATTAGATCAAAGAAAGGCGTTTGATTCAGTTAGCCATGATTTCTTATGGGCAGTATTGAAACAATATGGGATCCCTACCTTATAGACTGGATTAGATGTCTATGCAAACTAGCGACTGTGACTCCATTAGTGAATGGCTGGCAGGGAGCAATGTGTAAAGTGGGGAAATGGGTGAGACAGGGCTGTCCTACGGGTCCTCTACTGTTTGTCTAACATTAACCCCCCTTTTACAACTCCTTAATAGGTCAAGACATATATGACACATAGCTCTGAGGGAGGTAACCCTGAAATTTGCTGCAATTGCATATGCAGAGCTCTAAATTCTAACACATGACCCCAGATCAGCCTATGTTGCTGTACAGATTTGTGGCCAGTACAAAGCATATACAGGTATAGACTTAAATAAAGACAAATGTGTGATTAAACTAGTAGGGGGAGAGTTACAGGGGCCCCAATGTATTCAAGGGATACGTATGACAAAAGGTCCAGTGAAGATTTTAGGTGTCACCTATGGGTCGGGGCAGGATGACATGTTGAACTGGGAACCCAAAATAAAACAAGGTCAACAGTTAGTAGTGGGTTGTAACAAATGGAAGCACAGTAAGAAAAAAAGGGTATATCTAGTGAAAACTTTTTCATTACCACTCTTTCTGTATATTAATCACTTTTTTTGCCCACCCAAGCAATTAGAAACCACCATCTTAAATATTTTCTTTCAGGCAATTTGGGGAAGTCGGTTGAATCCAATCAAGAGGAACATCACTTTTTTAAAGATTCAGCAGGGAGGACTAGGAATGATCAATCCCATCTCTTTCTTTTACAGTATATTTATGTACACAAACCTTAGACCACTATTAGTATTTTGATGGCAGGAATGGGTTCTCCTGCTCCTAAAAACTTGCTCGTCATGGTTATCCCAATGGGAACAAGACAGGCTGAGGCAATTGAAGAGAACTGAAGAAATCCCTGAATATATTAGGGAAACCTTTTTTTAAATTAAATGGTGGCATGTTACGAGTACTATGATAATCACTAAATCCAGGAAAGAAACATATGTATGGGTGCAAAGCCGTAACATTCTCCTCTTGCCCAGACACCCACATTTCCTTCTTATTTCACCTAGTAAAAGAATCTAGAATACAGACTAAAATGTGGGATCTGCACTGGTTGAGTTACCATGGAAAAATCAATGTAAAAGCAAACCATAAACATAAACAGTTGTAAGGCAGGTATTGCAGTAGGCCACAATGTTATCAAGAATTGGAAACAATCATTTGTTTTTCACATGTTCACATATTCAAGGATTTGGGGGTTTCTTGGCTAGAGAATGGGGTGCACCATGGTTCCAGACAATAACTTATGAGGCACTAACGTTTGGGAAATATACAGGGCAGACGTTGTGGTGGAACAAAAGTACCTTGCCTGTAGTACTAAGTGTAATTAAATGGTTCATTTGGAATGTTAGATCCTTATTTGTAGAGCTATCGAACTATTAGTTAAAGTTCAAAATGAACTTAATAGTATTTATGAGACCGAAGATAATTCATTGACTCAGGGAGATTTAAGGGCACGGTGGAGACAAATGCTTTGGATCATGGATTCAGACACCCCAGTAACTTGAACCAGGCTTACTACACCAAATGAGGGAATGCTGTAAATGTTATACTGACTAGCTTTACACTGTAATACTTCTTGTGGTTTTGAACAGGACTGTATTTTGTTTTCCTTTTCTTATATACTATATTATATGATTCTGATTTGAGACATAATGAATATGTATTAGAAATATTTTGTTTTGTATTACTTGTTCGATTTTCCTTTAATAAACACCCCTACTCTTTTCGAGAAGTGCTATGGGATCTTTAACGTCCACCTGAACAACCACCAGAACAGGCAGATGGGACCTCAGTTTAACATCTCATGCGGAAAACAGTACCTCAGGAGTGCAGCACTCCCTCATGCTGCTCTACAGTATCAGTATTGGAATTTAACCTAAGTGCCTGGTGTGGGGATAGAACCCACAGCCTTCTAATCTTCCAGCCTCAGAGGCGAGTGTGCAACCTGCTGAGCCACTGACACTAACTAGAATAATAAGAAATGGCAGACAAAGTTGATTGAAATACTTTAAATTGAAAAAGTTTTAATGATGCTCAACCTATGGACAAAACAGAATCCCTGTTGAAACAGTGCCAATCTTACCACCACCCCTACATATTTGAACTGTAACTGTTACCTGTACTCATAAGGTATTATATATATAATGATCATTTTCATCTGTTTCTATCAATATATTTACTTCAATTATTTCAATATATCTATCAATGAAGGGGAAGGGTGGAAGGGAAGGGCAGCTTCAGAATAAGGGGTGCTAGCTGCACATTTGAGCAGACTTGATAGACCTCTAGGCCTTTAACTGCTGGCAAATTTTGTATGTTCGTATATTCGTATATTTTTGTGGCATCAAATTTGATTATTACTAATTTCATTACTTGTATTTTTCTATTATATATTTTTATAATGTTACTGTTTTTCTTACATCTATGTAACCCCCCTATAAATGGGGGATCCCAAACATCTTCCTGGGTGTGCCTAAATGCCCACTGCCTGGTGGTGTTCTGTGTTCTAACCGTTTAAAAGTAATTGCATGCGAGTGCCCTATTAGTCTCCATGCCTGTCTCTTTAACAGCTGCCTATCTTTTAGTGAATAATTGATCTGGGTGGGGGCTGAGTGTTCCTAAGCTCAAGTCCTGCCTGGGCTGCCAGATAATTGCTCCATTCTGCCATCGCTAATTGCACAGAGGGAGCTCTGTTAAGAACTGTAGTTATTTGCCAATTATCTGCTTTCTTAATAATGATATAGTAGTTTGTCTAACCTGCCTTCTTTGCAGCATGGACTTCTCTGTTAAATCACCACCATCTTGGTTCAGGACTGCCAGTATGCACCAATCAGTACCTTTGGGAGTCCTAAAGTGGAGTCTGCCCCCAAAGGTCTTGTGGGAGTGAATTTCTGTAGGAACTGTAGTTTTTTCCCTTTGGTGCCTAAATGGACCTGGAGGGGGAGCCCTTGCTGTGCTAGACAGATGGATCAATGAATTGAACCTTTTGAATCATTGGTAAAGTTCCGAGCTGCCTGCAGCAGTAGTTCAGTATGGAGTAGGAGTTGAGTGAGAGGAGCTCGAGAGATTTGAGCAGCTGCTCCTGCGTAGTGAGCAGGGGAAATCATCGGAAAGGCTGTGACTGGCCTACCTGCTTCCATCCTCCTAAGTGAAGAGAACTAGAACCTGAGTCAGACTTTATCCAAAGTTGTGTCTATCTAATTGTGACTAATTTCACCTGAAGAGGGACTAAAGACTTGATTTTGAGTGATCGGCCTGTTAGGACTTCCACCTCGACCGCAGAGTGTACAGTTTGAGCAGAAAATCCTGTGAACTGCAACTGGACTGTCATCTGAACTGTGGTACTTCCTTGCCTTTACTGTAAGTGTGCTGAATGCAAATAGTGGGTGGCGATTTGGTTCCTCACTGCTTGAATGTGTCACGCTTGCTGGAAGCAGTGTGCAGTAACTCTGACCTGGCTGAATCAGTTTCCTTTAACCTATCTGGGCCTCAACCCCACGGCCCTGATTGCCACTCATGCTGCAGAGAATCACCTGATGACAGACCTGCCTGGGGATTTGGCTCCCTGCTCAACATCAATGAACAGGAACGACACCATGGTGAATTGTGTGGGCCCTGCTTCTCCTGGCAAACCAGCACTTCATCCTGAGGTCTCCACTTCGTCCCTCCTTCAATCTGGTCTGGGTATTGTGAGTAAATCACAGGGTAGCTCCCTGCAACTATCTCCTAATCAAAGTGTGTCAACTGATTTAATTGTTTTGATTGATTATCACGAAGTGAGCCCTCTGGCTCCGGAATACAAATATTGGGTTAAAGTGCATGTTGTGTTTTCTTTTTTTCTCCTGTAAGGGCCCCAACAACAGCTGCAACCCGGCCTACCCAGGGTAACGCTTCAGGCTAGCCTGTAACTCCAACTGGGTACCCAGAGTGTGTGTAACTGTGATAGAGGGACTCTTAGAGGCATGCATGCTTAAATCAGATTTAATCAATAATAGAAACAAGCACCAGATTATGCCCCTTCCTTGTTCATGTCCCCAAATAAATCAGATCTGAATCTTTTTGCACTTACTGTTTGTGGTGTACCTCTGTACAGACATCATTGAAATACTGTTGGTTGTTGTAGTAAAACTTGTTTTACAGGGGGTCTCCAGGGCTGAGCCAGCTGATCCAGCCCTAGTGGTAAGTGCAACAAGTGTGGGGTTAAATCTGTTGTCAGATATTAATTGCAGTTGTGTGTTCAGTGAACCATTTAGGCCACTAGAGGGAAAGGGGGGGGTAACAGTGACCTGGAGGGCTGTACCCACGGTAGCTATGCTACCATTGACCCTGTCCTCTAGGTGGAGGCACCCATTCCTAGAACTCAGGCCCCCTCATCCTGCTCTCAGTCAAGCAGGCAGGGGTAGTATCCTTTGGGGTAGCACCACCTAGGGTTACATTTAGTTTTTGTATTTTGTTTCTATTCAAAACTTTAATATAAAATGGAAGAAAAGGTTGAGGGACATTGACAATTTGGGAAGCAGTGGACAGGTGGGGGAGTGAAACAGGCATGCATGACCAACAGCTACAGTACACAGGGAATGGAACGTTCACATTTTTGGGATCTGTAGTGGGTGAGGAAGCAGTGTGAAATCAGGATACCAGTGGAACTGGAGAATGAACTTGGGAAAAGTGGATGAGTGGGGGAAAGCATATGGGGTAGTACAAACAGTAAAAGTGACTTTTACTTTTTTGGGACCAGCAGGCCAGTGAAGGGAGAATGGAGGGCAAGATATACAGCAGTATAGGAGAAGGGACTTTTACTGTTTTGGAATCAACAGGTGAAAGCGAGAGTGTACTATTTTAAGGACTTCCAGATTGGTGTGAGAGTGGAAGGGGACAGTCACTGTTTTGGGACTCACAGTTGATGGAGGAGGGGGCAGGGATCATGTTGCAGTAGAATGGAGAAGGGACTTTGACTTTTTCAGTTGCAGGTGGGGGTAAGAGGGAGTGATCAGGAGGCAAAGGATCCAGAAGATGAGAGGAAGGAACTTAAATTTTCTTGGGACTGTTGGGTAGGGGGAATGAAAGGGTATGGAAAGCAGCAGAACAAGATGGGAATTTTACTTTTTAGGTATTAGTGGGTGGGAGAGTGAGAGGAGAAAGCACAGCTGGCAGCAGGATGGGGGAACTTTTTTGGGAATGGTGGCAGGTAGGATGAGGGGAAGGGAGGAAGGGAGGCCTCAGGCAACAGCAAAATAGCTGGTGTTGAAGAACCTTTACTTTTTTTATATATAGGTTTTTTCTTCCCATTAGGGCTCTGAGCAGGCAAGCTGTGGTCCTCTCTCAGAGGATTTCAATTTGCCCTGTTTTTGGCTTCAGGGCTTCATTTAGCCTGCCTGGGTGCCCCATTTTCCATGTTCTCCCCATTAATCCCAGGACTCCAGAACATGGTTGCGCATGTGCATGGAGGCATGCATGAACTCCATGGCTCTGGTGATGGCCCCTTCCTCCCACCCGGCCTAATGCCTGTTTTCCCTTGTGGCTTGGTGCTGCCACCTAGCCTCCACCATGTGGCAGCCAAGAGTCAGGGGAACCCACGTCCCTTCCTAGGAGAGGACAGCTGCCTTGTGGCCGCTCAGTTCAGCTCTTCACCCCCCCAAGCCCCTGATGACTTAGGCTCTTTCCCAAGCCCAGGTCACTGGTGTGGGAGGAGGTAAGGTTCCCAGCGCCTCATCCCTCCATGCCACTGGGCTGACATAGGACTTTTACTTTTTATTGGAATGATCAGGTGGATGGAGGGAGTGGGAGGGATCTGGATGGGGAAGGGGAATTTTACTATGTTGAGTGATTTTGGTGAAATGGGAAGTGATCAGGATACAGTGGGATGGGGCTGGGGCTTTCACTTTTTGGAGATTTGTGGTGGAGTGGGAGGTAGAATGGGTTCAGAACACATAAACACATGGTAATGGACTGTTATTGTATTAGTACCAGTATCTCCAGGGAGCTAGGATGGCATGGGTAGCAGTGGGATGGAGGAAGAGACTATTTCATTTTTGGGACTGGAGTTACATAGGGGTTGCAGGGTGGGATCAGAAAGCAGCAAGACAGGGGAAGACTTAGCTATTTGAGACGGGTGGATGGATGGTGGAATGGAGCGGGATCCAGTCCAACAAGACTGGAAAAGGACTTTTATATGTTTTTGACCAGTGAGTGCTGGGCAGAATGGGGTAGAAGGCAGGGGTTGAGTTGTGGTGGAATGGGGAATGGACTTTCACTTATTTGAGGATCAGCAGCAGAGTAGATAGTGAAGCAAGGAGCGGGGATGAATCAATATATGGGGGGAAGGACTTTTACTGTTTTGAGGCCAGTGGCAGTTTAGGTGAGAAGAGAGTAATCATGTCTCAGAAGGAAGGGACTTTCCCTGTTTTTCATTGGAAGGCAACTGCTGGGAATGGAGAGGGACTGGGATGCAACAGGATGAAGGAAGGGATTTTCACTTTTGTCAGACTGACAATGAGTTAGGGAAAGTGGGAGGGATTATAATGAACTGAAGGGACTCAAATTGTTTTTTTTTTTTTTTTTAAAGAAAAGCATTTTGGAAGGGTTTTCTGCTCTTGTCATTGCATGACATATGACTATGGGCATTACATGCAATTACAACAAGACACAAGTTGTAAATACAGTATATGGGACATTCCAGTTGTCTCATATGTAACAGCAAATAACAGGGTGTGTGGTAGTGTGGAAAAAACAAACACCTTGAGTGATTGTTTGGCATGACACAAAGCCCAGTGCTAGTAGACTACTTGAGACGTGTGTTTACTACATCAAGACCACACACTCTAGAGTATGTTTTCACAATTATAAAATGGTGTAGCTGTTTTTTTATGTTAAAAATGTAATGGATTCCAATAAGTAAATGAGGCTGTAGTTCACAGTAGTGCTATCATGCAACATAAAGCCATGGCTCTTGAAATGTGGGCAGCCAATCAAATTTATTTATTTCCATAGCAATTTTGTAAATCTTACAAGTACAGTCTTATGAATCCTGTGAAGCAAAACTGTAGTACACGTTGTAGCACACATTGTAGCACACATCCCCAGACAATACATTTTAAACACAAAAGTACCACAGTTGCATCAGAATCTAATGAACCAGAATGTTTCAGGTTTCAAATCTTTACCATTTTTGAGAAATCATATTATAGAAAAGCATCTTAAAACAGAAGAATTTAAATTTTTTATCCTTCTAAATTTAAAACTACTTTACAATTTTTGTATCAAATTATCTGTGCTTTCAGACCTTGACTCAAAAGGGTGCATGCTAAATTTCAAGTTCCTACCTCTAGAGACAATCAAGCTACAGTCTCAAGGAAATTATAAAAACAGTCACATCACAGTGCCTCTGTAGTTAGGGTTCTATAAGCAGTATAATGTTAAGTCATGATTTTCAGTAGCTTGGCTAGTCCTTGATGGAATTTCACAAGCTTTTCAAAAGCATTAATTCTGGCACAGGATCTCTTGATCTGTCAATGTTGATGAAATATGGTTCAGCATTTATTCTGACTCTGGTGTACCAAAAATATGAATAATATGAAAGTTGGCTCTCTTAAAGTTAACTCATGTTCCATTGCCTCTGACATACAGAGTCCCCAGTGATGTGTGGATTAGTGTTATTTATTTATTTGAAATTACTCCAACTGGGATAACCCCGTGAGATCCAGCATTTTTTTATCGGGTTTCCAGGTAGAACAGCAACATCAATGGGTCAACATAGTTCAGCAGGAATATGGATATTCTCTTTCTAAATCTGGCCCAAGCAGCATCCATTTGTGATAATTCAAAAATCTCCTTAGAGATCAAGGGTTAATGGTATCTTTTGACCAGATACGTTTTGATTGGTGCATGTCTGTTGTAGATATT
Source organism: Neoceratodus forsteri (assembly GCA_016271365.2). Taxonomy (NCBI): domain Eukaryota; kingdom Metazoa; phylum Chordata; order Ceratodontiformes; family Ceratodontidae; genus Neoceratodus; species Neoceratodus forsteri. The sequence continues at coordinate 1,293,238,682 of CM028130.1, forward strand.
TAGAAATTCACTGCCAAAGAAGTCCCAGGCATCAGCTACAGAGGGAAATAATACTGATATGACCCTATTTTACGGCAGACAAATCTGGATAGATATCCTCCAGTATAAAATGCCTATACGCATGAGCTGTGATCATTTTTGGTGGAAATTTTATGCTGTGGATTTACCAGACACAGAAGGTGATGGAACAATCACTGAGCAGTCTGAAAGTACACTAGTAGTTGGGATTCTATCAGGGTAGTTAACAAGAAGCCAGTCTAGAAGGTTATGGTTGTTACTGGCATGCTTGAACCATGTAGGTAATGTGATTACTTGGGAGATACTTACATTTGAAGGAGCATGTTTCTATTTGGATGAATCCTTCCTGAACCAATTGAGTCAAGGTCACTGAGCAGGAAATATTGTACCTACCAGTGTTAGAGCCAAGTACTGTATGCCTATAAAAGCATCAAAGTCATAAGACCCCTTTAGTAGTCTATAAATATTGCTCAGTAGTACAACCTTGGAAGTTTTTAGATGTATTTTCTTGCAAAGGGGCCTCCATATTATCAGGTGTGTCCCCTACTGCCTGAAACGATAAGATTGTCCATAACACAGAGAGCAACACCATCTACAAGCTTGTTTCTATCTTGTCTTTTCATGGACTATCATTGTACATGAATGTGCAAATGCAGGATTCTGGAGCTAAGCCTTATTGGGCTATGTAGAAACTTTGCTGTTCTTAGATAACTAGCAGTAGATAGCTGACCCTCATGACTAATTGTGTCTCTGCTACCTCTGCATCTGACCCCTTCCCACCCAAGGCCCTCTGCTGCCAATTTCATATTCAGAATTATTGGTGGGAACCCATCCCTATCCCTACAGCCTGTATTATCACTGCTGCTGCATATCTTCCTTCTCCCTCAACCCCCCCCCCCCAACAGGTGTTTGGTCACCAATTTTCTATTGAGAAATTAGAGGCAGTTAAAGTCCAGCACTACTGCTGGTAATGTCACTGCTGTCACATCTCTGTCCTCTCCCTGTACCTAACCCAGTAAAATCAATTAACCCCCTTTTGCTGTGTATGTATAGGGGAAATGAGTACTACATGTCTCTCTCTCACACCATGAAGCAGGACACAGGAGTGGCAGGTCCCAAATGAACATCTGTAGCAGGACTTGGGAGACTGGAGGTATATGGACACAGCAAAACTTTGATGGGGTTGGGTGTTTTTTTTCTGAAGTATACATGGATAAATCTTTTAACTTTTAAAATAATTTTACTGGTGAGTAGTCCTATGTTCTTATACTCTGCATGAGACTGGTGGTAACAGATAAGTGGGGAACACCAGAGCAGTCAGGTAAAGAAAAAATGTACTTTAGCTGTACATTAATTAGAGTATGTAGGGAGTTTTGGAAGAGTGGGAGATATGGATAGAGGACAGTGATTGTGGCAGTGGCCATGGGAGTGGGTCTGTAAGTGTGTCTGGCATGTGTTGGTGCCTTGATGGGTGGAAGCACACTGTAAATGTATCAATGCTGGGAGAAGGAACAGTGTGGGAAGGCTCTGGAATTTCTAGTGAGTGGCAGTGTGGACAGAGTCTGTGGTGGGAAGGGGTGTGCGGTGCTAGTGTGAGAGGCCCTGTGCACAATGCACATTATAGGCCTAGGCCTGTTTTCAGGGCCCAGCACTATGTGAATGGCCTGTAGGGCCATTCTGAATGCAGGCTATTAACCTGAGCCAGTGTGCGGGAACCTGTGCATTCACAAATCCCACTATAGGCCTGAGCCAGTGTGAGGAACTCTGTGCTTTGTAAATAGCCCTGCAGGCCATTCACAAAGCACACTATAGGCCAAAAGTCTGCCATTAAACATATTGACTATGATGGCCAAAGGCAGGCATTGACAATACAAATGTGTGACCAGTGGCTGCTCAATATCTTTTTCAAAATGTAAGGAAATTTATTACAAAAAATATGTTAAGGTATCAGTTACATTTTCAGCACAAAGTGATGAAAGTAGAAAATGCAATATTAGTGTAAAGATACTACTGAGTCTCATTGAGTCTGTTGACTGGCATTCCTTTGGGTTTGAACAAAACATTAGGAAGGTAAATGTAATGCCATAAATGTATTGTCTTTTAATTTGTTTTTATGCACTTTGACACAAAACATTTTCTTTTGGGGCATATTATAAATGTTATCTGGGGCCAGTGAAAAGGTACTAATTGGCATGGAGGTAAAACAGAGACTGGGGAGGGTAAGGCTTAAGCTCATCAAAGAATACTGACAATTATTATATCTCTGAGCTGGGATGCAGCATTTCTACTTGTAGCAGACTATCACACTGCTAGACACGTCAGTCTCCAGCAGTGGCATGCAAACACCACCTGCCACAAGTAAACTACAGTATTCAATATGCATTACCAACTTTAAGACTTCTCCCTCCATTTGTAGTTTTACCCTAAGCAAATTACTGCACTGGGACCTGAAGTGGTTAAGTCAGATTGTTGAAGCTAAACAGGATTTTGAAGCCCCAAGTTCAAGTCAAATCACTGCTGGCCCAGTGGCGCTGAGGGTTGAGGTGCTGGACACCACACCTTGCACCATGCCAGTGACCCAGATTCAGGAGCTACCTCAGGCCATCGGGGGTCTGTGGGGGAGGAGAGGATCGAGTGTCTATAGGATTGTTCTCAATCAATCAATCAAAATCTTTATTTATCCAGGCGAACATCGTTGAGCACAGCTCATTTGCAAGATGGACCTGGTTAGGATAGGCTGTTACATTTATAAAAGTAACCAGACGCGGTATAACATGAAGTTTTGCAATTTACAAGGCAACATACAACAAACATGGTTAGACATGCAGATAAATTATTTATAAATGTGATATCGAAAAATTGATAACATAGTGAACCTAACAATACTAAGCAGTGCAATTGAATACAGATAAATAGTGAAAACAGGTCAACAAGAAACAATAGAACATGCAAGCATGTAGCAATTCAAAGCGGTAGTGCAAAAGAGAGAGCATGTACATATATTCAACCAGGACACAGTAATGGGGGAGAGGAAAAGGTAAGAGAGAGGAGGAGAAAGAAGAAGCACAATTGGGGTAATATAGTAGAATGAGAGCAGCTTAAACAGCAGAAAGTCAGAGCAGAGGGGAGTGGAGGGAAGAGGAGATAAATGGGGGTGAAGGGGGAGAACAGGTGGGGTAGGAGAAGGGTGTATGTGAGGGGTAGTGGTGAAGACCACATGGGAGGTGAGAGAGTAGTAAGGGAAGGGGCGCGGAGGTAGTCTCAACCAGAGGGTACAAGAGATTCCCACGCTGAAGACGGGAGACATAGATGGAGGATAAGGTTGGAAGCAAGTGAGGGGAGAGGTGGGGAAGGAGGTGATGGAATGTCTAGGGTTTGGGAGGGCAGTGGACAATACTAGGAGTTTTTGATATTTGAGTGCTGTGCAGGGCAGGCTGCGGTACTAAGAAAGACACTAATCTAGGTCGTAGGAGGGAAAAACAATTACATACTTCTTTGAATGAGTGGGAATATAAGGTCTTAAAGGCAGAGAGGCAGACGGGGTGCTCAATTTAAGAGTTTTTTGAATTTTGTTCCATAGTGCGGGCAGCACGAAGCTTATGGCTGCTCTGCCAAAGCGAGATTTAGCCATAGGTACCTTGAGTGAGATAGATGAGTAACTTCGGAGTGAATAGTTACCTATTGCACTTAATGGAAGACAGTTGGTAATGTAATGTGGCAGTTTTTTTGAAATGGCTCTGAAAGTCCAAAGTGCAGCGTTTCTATCTCTCCTGGACTTAAGGGAGGTCCATCCTACAGCCTCATACAGAGAACAGTTGTGGGTGCCGAATGGGAGACCTGTTATGAACCTCAGAGCTCTATGATAAAGTGTGTCCAATTTTGTTAAACAATAGGTAAGACACTGGCTGTATAGGAAGTTTGCGTGGTCTACCAATGATAGAAATGTGGATTGGACCAGCCGTATCTTAGCATCTCTGGTTAGGAATTGACTAATTCTGAAGAAAATTCCCAGCCTCTGCCTTAGTCTTTTTAGTAGATCTTCAACATGTTCAGTGAAGGAATGTCTGTGGTCTCCTCTCCTGGGGAGGGACAGGGGATCATCCCGTGCATGTAGCGGCACCAAGTGGTGGCTGGATGCACTAGAAGTCACAGGGACTTTGCAAGGGGAACAAGATGTTGGGTGGCTGCCCTCTGGACCTGTGCAGGTGCATGCACATAATGGGCTGGGTCACATTGCATGGCTCTCGTCTGGGGAGCTAAATAGAAATTCCCCCTCCCTCTAGTAGGCGAAGGCAGGGCCAGTAGTAATAGCCCCATGTCCACCATCAGGTGTCAGGACAATCATCTGGTTCTCTCCCCCTTTTGGCTGCCTTCCAATACTATAGATAGGGCACCAGTAGGATTTGCCAGTTCTTCCCCAGAGGACACAGATCTGGGGGGTATGGGCAAGCCACTCAGGAGAGGAGGGATGCCCCTCACCGAAATTGAGTGGACCGCACTTCAGGCAGGACGGGCAGAGCTGCTGACTGAGTGCCCTCGCTGGAGAGAGTCTGGAGGGTAAGGGGTGTGTAGAAATAGAGTTTGAAAGTTCAAGCCAAACCAAAGCTGGCTCTAGTCTACGTCTGTCAATCTAAATAGATACTACAGTAGCATGGCTCCAGTATAAGTAAATGGCAAAGGCTGCTGAAATTCTACTGACTTGGCCATATCACAGCAAATGGTAGAATCCAACATATTGCAGGCCTTGACTGAAAGGGGGCTTGCCTCCATGCGAAAGATATATTTTTGGTCTCTGTTTAAACACACTTTTACATGCAATAAAATAAATGTTTTCCTGCACTCAGCCTGTCGTGGGCACTAATTTTGTCAGTTTAGTTTCTGGTCACTGCCTTTTGCATGTCTGTGGCAGCACCCACTTGATGCAGAGTGCAGGTTTCTTCATCTTTTGCTGATAACTACCGTATAAAAAGTCATCATCTGCCACACGATTGGGTGAAGTAAAATATGAGTATACTGTTCTTTAATTATTAAAACTGTTATACTTAGGGATCAGCATATATTTCTAAAATTATGAAGCTCTGAATCCTTTTCTTTTACAAGGCAAAGAAAACCAAGTGGGATAAATGGCATCTGAAATTAAATATGAAACAATAATTACACTAGACCTTCAGAGACAGACGTCCTAGAGTTCTTGGCAATCTTTACCAGAGAACAGTGAAGCAAGTCAGGCATAAAGTAAGCATTTGAGGACCCAAAACATATGAACTGGGGAATTACAGGAAGCAAAAACAAAAATGATTGTACATTCTATTCTGTTTTAGAGTTAATTACAGTTTCAATACTAATTCACAAGAGATCAGGGGCCCAAGTGCTGTAACAGACAATACAAGTTTGGGGTGCAAAAATGTATCTTACTGCACTGTTATCAGAAACTGATATACCAAAAAATTACCTTAGCTGCTGGGAGAATAGTTTCTGTAGCAACTCAGGTGCAGTTCAAATTTGGCTTCCAGATGTTAGGGGATGCAAACATTTTTGCCCACTAACTTGCTAGTGTGGGTCACCCATGGAGGACAGGACATACCACAGATTTAGCTTCATGGTGCTATTCCTTGACCAGAGGATGTGGGCAGAGGTGCTACCACCTCAGTCATCCCTCAACCTTCCTGATCTATACCCTGTGGCCCACTATCCTTTTAACTTTTCTGTTCTTTCATTCCAGGTAGTCAAGAGCCCCATACCCAGTTCTCAAACCATCAGTTGTCCCTGGCATCCAATGAAACCCTTCTAGCACCATTACCATGCTAGCTCACTGCAGAATTATCTCACAATAATCCTTCTTCAGCTCCTCTGGAGCCAGTCACTGTTTTACAATATCCTTTTTCTATTGCCCTTACCGGGGCCATCCTGCTGATCAAATCCACTGATTATGGCTAGTGCAGAACACAACTGCTAGGCATGATACTGCCACTGGGAGGTGCAAGCATATCATCCCTGTTCTGCATCAATTTCACTGGCTGGCTGTTAGACTGTGGACTGAATTTCAAATCCTACCGATGACCTACAAGTAACCAACAACTGGGAACCCTTTACCTTAGGAAGCTTTTTGCAACCTGTACCGATACTCATGTTTTGAAATATTCAAGTATGGGGCTATTAGCTATTCTAAAATCAAGGTCAAAATTTGCTTGTACTAAAACTTTCCCGTTACTGTTCTTTCTTTATGGAATAGCCTCACTACAGATATTCAGTCTGCTCTTGGAGTTCTCTTTGGAAAATAAATAGAAAATTTGTTTTTATTTGTTTTTATTATTATGTTGGGTTATTTTTGGGGTCATTGTTGTTGTTGCTAATTTAGCTTTTCTAGGTTCCTAACAGAGTTTTGTTTTCATCTTGCTTGACTGCCCATTTCCTATTTGAGTTTTGTTCTTAATCTGAATATGTACACTGCAGATTGATGTATCTTTACATGTATTAATTGTTAATTGTTAAATTAACCTTGTTGATTTAATTATTATTGTTATGTACTGCTTCTTGTTTTTTCTTTCTTTCTCTATCATTTTTCTATCTACTGCTTACCTCTAGTAGTTCTATAGCCAATGGGGTATTGCTAAACTGTGCAAACTGTGTACTGCAAAACTCTCCAGAGATCATTGAAACTTACTAAAATTATTTGCCTGCAGACCTTTAAATCCTTATTGGACTGCTTTTTGAAGGAAAACTAATTGTTACTCATAATCTGTACTCAGCTCTCCTTGGTGGATACCTGCTCTGTGTTGCATTGCCTATATAGCACTTGAAGGTCAGTATTTATTCTTTCTGTAATATGTTATGTATTTTATCCCCTTCCCTTCTCCTTCCATCAAATAGTTGTCTTACAAAGTGATTTTTTCACATGCCTCAACTGCACTACTTCTTTTGTTATGTATCCTAGACCTCTGTTTGAAATGTTTATTGTTTTTGTATTCAAGCAATGTACATCTTGAAATGCCCAGTGTATGTACTGAAATGTCCATTCTCTGTTGTGTCCATCCAGGACCATTTTGTAAATGAGCTTGCTCAATAGCATTATTCCTGGTGAAATCAAAATTGATTGATTGCCTCAGTCCTCACATTATTGCAATGTCAATAGTGACCACTCTGTGAAAGGCTTGTGGCACCATTATGCATAACACAACTGGGTGTTAAGCAAGGGATTTGTGCAATGTTGTTGTTCCAACCACTTACAACAATCCCTAATGACTGTGTATAGGGCCGAAAGCGTATATCAGCCTTTCCAATAATTCATAATGCTTTACAAATCTTATATACTGGAGCCTCATCAACCAAAGTAATTATTATACCTCAAAGTTATCCTCTGCACTACATTCCAGCAGCTACTTGCAGCACAATGCAAAATAACACTCTCCTAAACATTTGGACAGCAAGAAATGTGCTGAAGTATAATTCCTTTATGAACACAGCCATCTAAATTAATAGTTTTTATTATTTGAGAAATATTCTGGATATACTGTAAAATAGTACAGAGCTAGATGAGCTTGAGACCACTCACCAGGGACACATGCTGACATTCCCAAGCCTACATTAAGCTCAGTTAAAGGCATTAAGAAAAACTGAAAATTTATTTGGAAAGGGAAAAGAATGCAGGAATATTATGAGTAATACTGCATATTGAAATAGGCGAACATTCTAAAGACTTGCTTCTGGCTGTGTGTTTGCTAGAGGATCAGGATGGGGATATACTGTTGGACAGGCAGTGGTATTTAGTATTAAAGGGATGTACTATGGTGTAGTTGATTAATACACTGTAGGGCCCACCCTTTATTACACAGACTACTGCAACAGATAAAGTTCACCTTTGAGCATCATACTGCTGTTTGGTATTTCTAGCATGTGGCCTTCAAAGAAGCATTTTTATCTTCTGAATTGTCCAGTACTGACCCCATGCTGCCCCACTGGCATAGTGGCCACTTTGCTTCTTGTGGAGTTGGTGGTCCAGGTTTGGGAATGAACCCAGGGTTCCAGAAGGCTGCTGGGGATGAGGGAAGCAGGATGAAGCATCCTAGTGGTTGTTGACCTCCCTCCTCCTCCTCCTCCTCCTGGGAGGGAGGGTGGCTTGAGCCACTGAATGACTGCCATAAAGGAGACCACAGCTGACAGTGAAGCATTTCTACATGGCCCAGGAGGAAGGATGCCAATATATGGCTCCATGGAGGTATGCCCTCATGCTTTGAACTTCAGGAGTCATTCCAGAGCAGGAAGAAAAACTAAGGCAGATAATGTCTGGTACATACAGGATGAAGTTGGAGCACTCCCCACTCAGTAATTGTCCATGTCTTCATGGATGAATAAGGTTGTCTGTGAACATCTGTTATAACTCTATGCATAGTCTGTCGACAATTTATAAACGAGACTGTTCATGTTTGATGAACATGTACAGATACCTCCAAAAAACAATGCAATCAAGTGAAACTAAATGGGAGAACTGACTCCCTTTTCAATTTGGTAAATGAAAGAAAAAATATTCTGATAAAAATCACATTTTAAATTATTTCAGGTAGTAGATATGATTTTCCATAATCTAAATATGGTTTTGAGTTGCCATGTTTGACTATGGTTTTCATGGCTTGGTTTTTATTTATGAGATCAATTATTCATATTCTCTTTGTGTCCTGTTTAAGGCAATATCATGAATGGTATACTCGTAAAAATAGAAACATTTTTATTACATTAGTAATTTTATAATCAAAATTACTTATGGTATAGATTCTACATTAAAACTATATAAAATATTCCCAATTTCAATTTACCCTAGTTTTAAACTGGCTCCACTTAAGCACTTTGCAGGAAACGGAATAATTTTAAATGGTGCTAGAGGTATAAATGGCAAGTGGGAATATCAAATTGAAACATACAACTTTCTTGACTTAGTTTATTTCTAGTTAGCCTCTCTTGTTAATTTGTGCAATCTTTTATTTCAGTGAATCTTGATCCATCCAAATCCTTGTCTGGATTAGTTTAACTTTCAAACTAAATTACATCATTTGTTATCGCAGCTTTAAATAATAACCCCATAGTGCATCTTTTTTTTGTTTTTTTTTAAATTAAAACCAGTATCTCAAAATATATTAAAGTTGCAAAGGAATTCCTGAAGTCTAGTGTTTTTTAATAATTACTGAGTTTTTTCCCCAAGGGAAACTGGGTTGTAATTCACTGTTATAACCTACTGATTATCATGGCAAACATGTGCCAGGCTTCCCTTGTTCTGTGGATGCACCAGCTCCCACTCTTCCCTTCCTCTATGCTGGCAACAATTCCTTGCCGCTCGACACTTCACTACCACTCGGAGTTGGTGGTAAGTTAATTAAAAAAAACTTACTGGGCTACAAAATGCTTTGTTAACTTTTAAAGAAAGAAAAAAATGCATACTGCATTGAAACCAGACCAGTCCATGGCGCCACAGTAGATATCTGTTTATTTTATATAATTGCTGTTGTGAAAAAATGATCCCCAGCAATTATATAAAATAAAGGCTGGGTAGGTGTGTAAAAGTCAAATTTTACACACACTCTTGATGTGGGATGCCTTTACCAACCCCTCAAGCTTTGCTCTTGGGGTTTATGTGGCATCCCACACCTCAAGTGTGTAAAATTCTTGTTGCAACCACCTTCCCAGCCATTATTCTATATTTATTACACAGGTATCTGTTCTAAGCCAATCAGAACACAGGAGGAAAATTGTCAGTTATTATCCCACAAACTACTACAAGCACATTTTAGACTCGCCCACAGTGGGTTATCCACATTCTGCTGATGCCCATAGTAGGTTATCCACATTTCAAACATGCCCACAGTAGCTTATCTATTTAGTCTTCAGATAAAAAAGGGGGAACAAAAGCATGTTTCTTTTAAACTGTTTCCTAGGAGCCAGTAAAGCAGAGTAGTTAAAGGCTCTGAGCTGCAAACCTGCAGAACAGGGTTTGAATCCCACAGCCACCACTTGCCTATGGCGAGACTATGAGCAAATCAGTTAAAAACTACCACTGCACTTTTAAAATCCTGGGTTCAGAATTCTAGTCATATAGTACTATAATAACCAGCTTTAGTGGGTGATGAAAAGCCTCAGCCTCTGTCATTGGCATTTAATCATCCACTTTAACTGGTTATTATTTCATACACTCTGGCTAACAATATTATCACTTAAATATGTAATGTTAATTAATAAATGGTATTCACACCTTTTGGCTACTGTTCTTTATCAACTTTGATACAGAATTCTTCAAGCATGATCTTCCAATATGGTTTCTGAATATTTTGGACATACCATGGTTAATAGTGTTGTGCAAAATTAAAATATTTTGTCTGGCAAAATATTTCACGTAATTCTGCAATTATGCAAAATTTTTCACCTATGCTAAATGAAATTGCTCATTTTCTTGATTTTGTGTCATGGCAAAATTTTACTTAACATGCCTTGGTGAAATGTTTCGCCTATGCAAAGCGAAATTTCACTTGGTTCCACGATTTTGTGTAAATGGCAAAATTTCATCTAAATTCATTGGTCTGCCAGTCTCACCCACTGATGCTCCAAATTTCACCTTGTGGCATAATTTCATGGGTGTAACTTTTGATTTTGCCAGTGAAATTTTGGTCCAAAGGTGAAATTTGCAATTCATTGTGGGTAAATAAGTCAAAAGTCACATGTAGCTTGTTTACATCTCATTCTGCTGCATGTTGAGTTGGAGAGCAGTCTGCTGTGGTGCATCAGAGCCAATAAATCCTTTGAAAACATAGCTGAAACTTGTTTTTGAGAGCTTATTGCTGCAAAATATAAAGTTTTTTCCTAGTGCTACTGTGTTGCTAGGGAACATTTTCTAACTTTGTGGAATTTTGTACAATACTTAGTTTAAATTAGGTTGTACTTTTCTTTGTCTTTGAAAGAGTTGTGTGGGGTAAGGTAGGAATGTAAAGCAGTGCAGGCTATTTCTAGCCAAGCAGATTGGTATTAACTCACAATTGAGAGTTATTTATTTACTGTTATTTCTTATTAATTTTGTTATATCTCGCCATTTATTTTCCCTCTGAAAAGTTTCTCCGACCTGTTTGAGAGAGTTCTTGCTGCTGTTAGCTGTGTTATATATACACAACATTCTTCCACCTTTAGTTGTGAATTGGTTGTGAATACAAAAGGTTTAAACACACAGAGCTGATCCTTTATTTTATTTGTTTGTGGTTAGTTCTGTTTGCTGGAGTGTTAACTTGTGTCACAAAAACTGCGAAAATCAATAGTTCTATATGTTTTTTGTATCTTTACTTAAGTACTTCTACTTGATCACTTGAACTTGTCCATTTACAGTTGCACTGCATTGTTGAATTGCTCCCCTGTATGTTATTGCTGGAGCTTGACTCTGCACACTGCTTGGTGTTCCTGTTTCAGTTACTTTACCTTACCCTTTCTCTGTTATAGCATTGTTTGCATAATACCGGATGCACATATTATAAAAACAGTATATATTAAAATAGTAATTTTCAAGAGATTTCTTGGTGATCACGCCCATCCAGACCACTACTATACTGTGTGGTACACCCCTTTGTTGCAGTTTTATGCTTGTCCCTGCCCTTATATATATATATATATATATATATAAAAATTGTGGTACTAAGTAATAACACATTAAAGTACTTTATTTGTCCAGAGACACAGGTGATCTGTGTTTAAAGTCAGCCACTTGTGCCCTTTTTCCTTGTGTGTGTTTCTTTAATTCCTATCCTGTTTGGGGGAAAAAAGTTACCTTTTTGGTTTTTACTAGAATAGGCTACCTACCATATACATTATTAGTTGTGCTCTAAGTGCTGGTATCTGTCCTGATTGTGTTTGGACTTGTAAGGAAGCCAGTACTGTAGATGTGTGACATCATCATTCACGTGTGAGGTATTATTCACACAGTTAGTAGTAATACATCCTTTTTTCAAATACTCCCAGAGAAAGGCAAAGCTTTGAAGCAGCAGTCAGCAAAAATGCCTGCTAAGAAGCGACCAAGTATGGGGGGAAACATGGAAGAGGGGATGAGAGAGTTAAGAAGTCTGCTGAAAAAAGTACAATTTCAGTTCCAGTTCCCCATAGCAGTGAAAGCACACATATGTCTGCATCAGTGTATTCTGATGTGGGCCCTGGTGGTGCAGCAGGAACCAGCAAAGGAGCTGGTGGCTGAACTGTGTCAGACATACCTGTGTCTTACTTTTTTGAAGCTCAGACTGTTGCAGCCATGCTAGTGGGGGATGCTGACAGTGAGAAGAAGGGAGGCACTGACACCAGCATAGAAACAGTGGTCCAGGACTCAGAGAAGGGTGATAAGTCTGTCAGTGTGACTGTCCATGTTCCTGCAGGAGTGGGTGATGATAGTGTTCAACAAGAGTCTGATAATCCTGGAGATAAGGCTCATCCTCCCCCTGAGATGGTTGTAGAGAAAGAAAAGGGTCCCGTCCTCCAAGAAGACAGTGATGGGGGGAGGAGGAGGAGGAGGAGGAAGACAAAGGCGTCATCACTGTTCGTGGTGATGATGACTGGGATGATCCCACATGGGAGTCTGAGTTAAAAAAGGTCAAGGGTGATGTAGGCCATTTACATGTACAGCCCGTGGGTCAGTCTGTCACCAAGCCTATAAGCAAACCTCCAAGCAGTCAAGTAACCCCTCCCAAATGTAGTTTTACTGAAGTAATGAGAGAAGCCCAAAAAACACACTTCCATACCTGTTTCTGAACTATCCCAGTCCCAGAAGCATCTGAAGTCCAGAGGTCAAAGGTCCCTAGTTTGGAACTTTTATGTGCTAGATCCTGCTGATGAGACCATAGCAATATGCCAACTTTGTCAAGCCCGTGTTAGTCAAGGGAAAAAAAGGGAAGCCACATAAGCACCAGTGGCCAACACGCCCACCTGAAAAACAAGCACCCGCTGAGATGACAGCAACACCAAAAGGATGCCAGGGCTGTTGGTAGCAAGTTACATGTAGTAGAGCAAGAGCAGAAGGAGGGAGGGAAGAGTGGATCAGTGGTGGAGGAGGAGGGTGAGCAATCCTTTGATCTCTCGAATAGTGGGCATAGCAGTGGCGGTGCGAGTCCCAGTCCCATGAGTCTGAAAAATACACCAACTCACCCACAAGCAGCCAAAATAACTGGTTTCATGCAATCTACACAGTCCCAAGAGTCAAGTGTTACCCCTTAAAGAAAATCATTGCTGCCACAAGTACAACATTCTGGTCAGACAGCCCCAAAGATGCAGCCCACTCTGAAGACCATCCTTGAGCAGCAGACAAAGTACCCCCCCAATCATGCTGCTGCACGAGTGTTAAATGCTGCCACTGTTGAAATGCTGGCCATCGATCTGTTGTCATTCTCATTCGTAGAGAATACTGGTTTCCGCAGGTTGATGGCCCATGCCTGTCCCAAATAGCAAGTTCCATCGCAAACCTGTTTTACTAAGCATGCTATGCCAGTGCTCAACAGTAGTGTTGCTGATTACATTAGACATGCATTGAAGCATAATGCATCACACTATATCCATCTTAGCATGGATATGTGGACCAGTGGACAAACAGCAGCATGCTCATATCTGTGCACAACAGCATACTGGGCACAGTTGCCTGTGGCGGTATTTGATTTTGGGCCTGGCAAAACATGCGTGCAGCAAAATTGTGGTGGTAGCAACACACCTGGTATTCGGCAGCATGCAACCCTGAGTATGACAAGTGTCACAGGTTCTCACATGGCTGCAAAACTGCTTACTGTTCTGTTGGATGAGATTGATGGGTGGCTACACACACAGTCACTCATAGCTGGATTCATCACAAGTGATAATGGCTCCAATGTAATGAAGTGCATTAGCAATGGTGTCTTTTACAGAGTGCCCTGCCTGGCACACTACTTTAATGTTGTTGTTCAGCAGTTTCTCAACTATGTGGACATTAAGGAAATGGTTACTGTTGCCTGTCGCATCTGTGTCCACTTCACCCATTCTGCAAAGGCCTGTGACCATCTATGTGAGCTACAGTGCAATAACCATCTGCCTCAGCACCGGCTGTAGCTTAATGTTGTCACCAGGTGGAACTCCACACTGTACATGCTTGACCAGCTGTATGAACAGTATAAGGCTGTGTCAGAATACCTGCTGCTGCACACCACCTGAGACAGTGCTGGAGTGTCCATCGTTCTAACAGAGCAGTGGTGGCAAATTGATGGGCTAATATGCATTCTCCGTCCATTTGAGCATACTACACAAGCAGTGAGTGAGGACACTGCTTCTATAAATCAGTCCATACCCCTCATATGTGTGCTCAGGCAGACACTAGTGAATGTGCGACACCAGACAGAGGCAAGTGGGGATCATGACAGTTGTGATTTAATGGTTCACATGCTCCATATGCTGGACACAAATACCCATGTATCTGGCATTTTACAGTTGGCTGACTTTGCAATTACCGCCATGCTGGATCCACTCTACAAATGTGGCCTGCCCTCTATAATTGAAGGAGGTCATCAGCAAGTACAACAGTTGACAGAAAACCTCATTATATTGTACATGCTGCACAAATGAAAAATGCACGCACTGTATCAAAAACAGGTGTTGCTACCACCACCAGTGGCTCACAGGCAACCCAATGAGAGAAAATGGGCAAGACAGAGTGGAAAACAGCAAGCAATCCCATTTGGGATGTTCTCTTTCAGGTGGGAGTGGAAGATGTGGAGGAAAAGGAGGAGGAGACAGATGAAGCAGCTGGACTGAGGGCAGCAGAACGAATGGTGGAAGCCTACATGTGGGACCCAAAGCACCTTGCCATTACTGATGAGACACTGCTGTACTGGAGCAGTAAAATGACTGACTGGCCAGCATTAACATCAGTTGCTGTGAAATATCTGAGCTGCCCACCATCCAGTGTCACTGTGGAATGAGTGTTTAGCGCAGCTGGGGCAATTGTGAGTGACTGTCAGACCAATTTGTCACCCAAGAAAGTGTCCATGCTAACATTCATCAAAATTAATGAAAGGCACATTCCACACAACACAGTGATGTCAGTGGTGTTGCCACAGGAACTGTGTCGCGGTGACGAGGATGATGACAATCCTTCGACTAAAGCATCCACCGGCAGCGAGGTGGATGAGGCAGCAATGTTGAAAGAATTCCCACCTGATGAGAACTCCAGTCTTGAAGACTGTGAGGGATGCTTCTTGGATGATGTGGAATCAGAAGTTGAAAAAGACTGAGTTTACTCCAAGGTCCCCCTCCCCAAAAACTTTCAACTCAGTATGGTGGCTAGGGTGTGTACATTATACCTTATTTTTAGCTATGTACCATTGGATTGGTTATGGTAATGTGTTGTTATGTGCTGCAGTGTATATAAGTTTCATTTGATCACCCTTTGCCATAACCCATTGATTGGTCACCTCACCACCAGTCCCCCAAGCCTATATAAAGCAGCAGCAATGTAATTACCATAACCATAAATATTTTGCAATTGCATGATTACAGTTGTTTTTCTTCCAAAAATATCTTAATTTTTATGTTGACTATATCAACCTCCTCTTACAGCAAGGTATGTTGTCTGGATGTCCTTCAAAGTGCCCATGATGGCAAATTCCACACTGCCCAACCGCCCCCTCTCATCACCTGATCTGACCCGACATCCATGCACTCCATGCATCTGTACAAGAATCCTGGCTCCTAGACTAGTACAAGTAGCATATGAATGTAACATTCCAATTCAACAGTTAACACCACAAGCTGAACACATTTTGAGAAATGGTGAATGGTGGCCATCTTTAATGATGTGATCCATTAATTACAAAAATAATCATGAAGAGGCTTAACAATTTACAACATCAAATCCCTCCAAAAAGGTTACTTATGCTACAGTACCAGGTTTAGGTACACCAAAACCACAATGGTTCCTGTGGGGGGTCAGGGCAGGGGGAGGGTCCCGCTGTCCTCACTTTGGAATGGATTCAAAGTGTTCATGATTACTGTAGCTAAGCAATCTCCATTGATTAGACAAGACAGTAACCCCCTCCACCTAATTATTTACTAAACACCATCGCAACCATCTGTTTTCGCATATAGTTCCTACCTGTATGTGGGTGGCAGTGGCGATTATTCATTAATGGTACTGGTATGGACACAAGTCCAGTAGCCAACATCACAATTCAGGCAACACCCTTGTCTTCCACAGATGCAATACAGCTCCTGCAGGGCCTGGATGGATGTAGTTATCAAGATACGATGAAACCTCAACAGAGGAAAATTTATTTATTTTATTTATTTAGTTTTTGTTGATCGGGTAAGTGCACTAGACAAATCCTGCCTATTTTCAGGCACGACCTGGGGGAAGGGGATACAGATGAAAGCCAACTGACCTTGAACCAGATTAAGCTGTTGGTGGCATTTTTAGTAAATGAGGGAAATTTGGGCAGGACACTGGGGAAATTCCCCTACTCTTTTCGATAAGTGCCATGGGATCTTTAACATCCACCTGAACTACCACCAATCCAGGCAGATGGGACCTCGGTTTAACGTCTCATCTGAAAGATGGCACCTCAGAAGCGCAGCACCCCTCTCATGCTGCACTACAGTGTCAGTACTGGGATACTAACCCAAGTGCCAGATGTGGGAACTGAACCCACAGCCCTCTGATCTCCCGGCCTCAGAGGTGAGTGTGCTACCTACTGAGCCACTGACACTGACCTAAACAAGACCAAAGATAAGAAAAAATGATGGATACTCATCAATCTGAATACCTGGTTTTACCTAACAAGTTGGAAGAAGAAGCAGAGAAAAAATTGTATACTTACCATACCCCGTGATGTCATTAAACTGCAGACATTCCCCACAGGAACATGCTGTGTGGTGCACATGATTCCAGACCAAGGTCCATGATGAAGCACAGTAGCACTAGCAGGCATTTCCCTTCCCCTATCAGTAATATGTACCTTGAAATAAAACAATTTGAAGATTCTTAAAAAGTTCCCCCACCACCACCCGTGACTGTACCACCCCCACCCACCACAGAAGACCATAAAAAATGAAGAAATACTTGCCTCAAGAACTGTGAAAGTGGAACCATTGCATAATTAAATAAATCCTCCAGATCTGGTTGAGCAGCCAGCAGCAGCAGCGACAGCAGGATGGAACATGACTCAACTTCGACGGAATTCCTGATGTTGACAAAAGCAAAAAATATCAGTTACTATCAAACTCAGACAACCAAATGGCAGTAACAGACATACCACACTAGTACGAAAATTCTAGTACTTACCGTCTGCTTGGGAAATTGGGAAATGTGGTGCATTCAAAGATCTATAGATCTCCCTCCCTCCTGGCCTGGCATAATGATGTCATCCACAGCACACTGAAAAATAATATAAGAGCAGTACAATCATATTAGAGTTCAAGATGCCATAATATCGACCCACCAACACCCTTACCTTGCACAGGAAAAAAAATGAAGATCGATACTTAAGTGTTCATCAGTAGCAGCATGGACTGTGTGAAGATAAACCACCAGGCATCAACCATCCAGAACAGTAGTTCTTGTGGCAGCTTGGCAAGTAGTAGTCAGAGACAGCAGTAGGCAGCAAACTACAGTGCCCCAAAATGTCATTCACTCCCCACCGCCAGGCAAGCTACTACCAGAGTCAGTCAATCAAGACAGCTAGACTATCAGTACAGCAGCATAGGGATAGGGAAATGATAATTGTACATTTCTATCTCAATCAATTGAAACAGCAGTAGCAGGACAAAAGAACTGCAAGTAGCAGCAACATTTTGCAGGAGGAATTCATTTTCTCTGCATGGGTTGGCACCCATTTTCAGGTCCTTGCGGTGGTGGCACACCAGAAAACATCAGCACTGATGCCGCATTTCAGTCTCAGTTTGATATAATATTTTTCTTGTAACATTTCTGGACCTGTAGGCCCTGTTTGGCACCAACAGCAGTGAGTTTCAGTCTGAAATATTTGGCAAACAGGCCATAAAAGAGTTATTTAATGTCTTGGTGGTGGTGGTGGGGGGGGCACCATAAAACATGGCTGAGACCAGATTTCTGTCTGAATTTAATGTACCATTTTTAAGAAAACATTTCTGGACATTTACTGCCTGTGCTGCACTTGCAGAAGCAAGATGTGGCCTAAAAGCAATTGTAAACAGTGGCCAAAACAGCATTTTAATGTCTGGGTGCTGGTGGGGTACCATAAAACATCTTGGCTGATGCCAGATTTCTGTCTGACTTTAATGTAACATTTTTTGGGAAGCATTTCATTACCGAGTGCCCTGTTTTACATGATCAGAGCCAAGATTCACTTTCACATAACTTTGGAAAATATGTTTGTTTATAATAAAGTTCTTATACTTGACATTTGTGGATAGGATAGAAGGAGCAAGGAGGAAACATATAAATAAAAATGGAGTAAGATAAAAGTAGAAAGGTACATGGTTTATGGACATGGTACTACAACAGGGGGACGGGGAGGTGGGAACCGAGGACATGCATGGTCAGGAGGAGAAAGTTATTCATATTCATATATGAGAGGAGATGGGAAAGGGAAGGAGCATAAACAACTGGAAAAGATGAAATAAACAAGAGGATATAGATCGGAAGACAAAGGACAGAAAATATTTATTTTTTATTTTTTTTTATTGTTTTTTTGGTTTTTCTTTTTTAAGGGAAGGGGTGCAGAACAAGAAGAGTGACAATAACATAGAAAGGAGAAGAAAAGGAAAACACTGGCCCACCACCACAGCTACAGGCCATTCGTTGGGCACTGCCACCTGTGCCACCACCACCATGAAGCTCCAACAGGTGGTCCAAGACCTTCTTCTGGTCCACCATTATTTTTTTGAAGTCCTGCCTGACCTTCTGGTGGAACTGGTCAATGTCCTGATGGACACTTTGGACCTCAGTGTGCACAGCCTCCAGATCTTCCAATGGTGACCACCACCTGACTTGGGGGGGGCTGCAGGATGCTCAGGGCAGGGGCGGCACTACTGGGTCCTCCGTCATGCATCACAGGTGGGGGATGCTTCTGTCTCTTCCAGCTATGGGTGCATCCTGCTACTAGACCTCCTCCTCCCCCTGGTATGGCACCCCCAAGCCTCAGTGCTGCCTCCTGCTGCTGTCTCTCACTGTTTTGAGAGCTGCTCTACAGCATGGTGGTGCTGCAGGTGGCTCCTTTGACCAGGGACTCTGGTTTCCCCCTTTTTACAATTTTACCACAAAGGCTGCAGACAACCACACTTACATCATCTGCCTTTGTAGTAAAAAAATGCCCAAACTGATGATCTTTGGTTGGGGAGGGCACAAGCTGATATCCCTGGTGGGGGCTTCTCCCTCTACTTTGTCATGCTGGGGACTGGCAGCTACAGAAGCCACATGATCCTCCTGGGGAGAGGGCAATGGGCTCTGAGGCTGAGTGCTGCTGCTACTGGATGGCTGTGGCAGGGTCCACATCCTGCTGCTGGGAAGGAGAAGCTGCTCCTGCTGACAGTGCTGCAGACCGGGGTGGGCCAAGGACCAGAGCCTGCTACTGCTGGGGGGCAGAGGCCAGGGCCAACTGCTTCTGCTGCTGGGGGGGGGCTCACTTAAAAATACGTGCCTGTTAAGGCGAATGCATCATCCTCCCCTTCCACTCTGTCCAGCCCCAGAGTCAGTCCCACTTCCTTGCATCATTAATTAAAAAAAAAGGTTTATTAAACTCCTAAAGAAAAAATGAAAAAAGGGGGGTAAAACACACACACACACACACACACCACACACCACACACACAAGATAAAGAGAGAAAACATAACACAAGAGAAAGATAAACTTTTGTTAAATAAAGAAATAAGGGATGAACAGAAGTTCAACACACACACACACACACACACACAAACTCTCACTCACAATTCACCAAATTATATGTTCATTTTTAGTCTCGGTCTCTCTCTCTCTCTCTGTTTCTTCTACTGTCTTTATCCTACAAACTGCAGGAAAAGGATGTAGATTCAGTGGCTTCCTGTCGGAGTATAGGCACACATGTGACCTGCAGTCTGCTTCAGACAGAAAGTCATGTGACATGCCTTTCTTCCTAATTTTGCCTTAGTTAAATGCTAAGGTGAAACTTACCAGTGGAAGCAAAATTTACAGGTGAAATTTTGCTGCACAATGTAGGCGAAATTTCGCTTCACTATACAGGCGAAATTTCGCCCCAAGGTTGTAATTTCGTGAAATGTTCTGTGAGGCGAAATTGGTGATTTTGCCAGAATTTCACTGCATCCCTAATGGTTAACCATGGTTGATCATGGTTTGTTCACAGTCATAAGAGCTTGGACTAGCAACCACATTTAAATATTTTATTTGTATATCAGACTGTAGAATTTTTTTTTTTTTAATATCTATTTTTCCGCCCCGTGCTCGCTGGTCCTCCACTCCTTCAGACTCCGCCAAGTTCCTCCTGACCTCTCCTGTCCTTGCCCGGCCCTCCCCTAGTCCCCAGATCACAGCAGACCCCCGGGATATCCTAGTGTATCCCTTCACCGAGCGGGTCCCTCTCCTCCGAGGGGGAAGGCACCGGGGGGGAGGATAGCCCCAGCACATCCTTCTAGGGCCCAGGGATGCTGCTGGGGAACAGGAGGCACTGGGAAGGTGCTGGAGGCCCCTTGGAACAGACAGCCATCATCCGGAGGGTCAGCGAGTGATTTTTCCTGTTTTTCTGTTGGGGGCAGCGTAGTGACGTCATGGCATATGCCGACGTCCGCTTCTCCCTCAGTTGGTATTGGGCTGTGCGTCCTGTGATACTCCCAGCCTCCGCTAGGAGTCAACAGGTGCCGGACTGGTCACCTACCCTCTCCCCCCGGAGAAGGAAAGCTGTCCCTGGGACGTTCAATCCTTCTCCCCCCAGCCGGCCCTCCAGTCACCCAGGCTGGCATCGCAAGCGGAAATCCAACTGCTGCGCCGGCGAGCCGGCTTCAGACTGTAGAATTTAATACTTCAAACTAATTTCAATCACAAAAATAACATGTTTTGCAACTTATGAAGAAAAGTAAGCTTTACATAAGGAAAGTAACTACATGAGCATAGTGCAAACATCACTGCCAAGTTTCTTCTAGCTACAGTTGCTGCCATCTGTGGATAGGCAGGTACCTGCGAGCTGAGAGTGTTATGGAAGACCATTCCAGTGTATTATTTTATGACTGAATGTATTTTTAGCAGGTATGCCAGCATTACCTGGGGGGAACATTTATTAATTTAAAAAGCCTTTATTGCTGGAGTTGTTGCGCTTAGAGACAGGTCTTTGTTTTAATGTTTTTCTTTTGGATAACTCAGATGAACAAAGACTGAATAGGGGTAGCTGTGGAGCAGAGTGGAACAACTGACTGGGAGACTGACGCACAGAGACCACCATCCCATATCATTATCAGCACCAGGAGCACCCTGACATTTGTGGTCCATAGGCCGTGTGCTGGAGGAAGACATGCATTGCAGAGATGTGAACTGAAGGAATTGATTGAGGGCAAGCCACTAATGGCTACACTAAAGGAAATGGAGGTGTTACTGGAAAACAGGGAGAGAAAATAAGAATGTGAACTGAGGAAAACTCTATATAATACAGCACATGTTAAAGCAAAAACGAAAGTGTAAAAGATGGATTTAATTCCTGACAGTGGAGAATGACCCAATACTCTCAGACAAAAGTGGAAATGCAATTGTAATATTTATATGTATATATGAATATGTATATACATATGGGATGGATGAACTGGCTCTGCTACACTTCCGAACTCCATGGACCAAGCTGACTCTGCTCTAACATGGAAAACTGAGCCTTTTGTGGCTTGACCCGAATTGTTGAGTTGGCCTGGTTCAAAAGTGCAGTCCATCTCACCATCAGTACTGCATGGAAAAGGCAGGACAGGGTACAGAAATAAAAAAAAGCATTTCTTTTTTTTTTTCCTGATCTCTGACAAATACTCCCGAGTCCTGAGACCGTCACATGACCAACAAAGACAAACACTCATGATCCTGGGGCACTGCAGGGAACCAACCAATGAGGGTTTCTGCTGTGTGATAGACTGATGTTCTAGCCAATCCTGTGTCAAAGTCAAGTCAAAGTTTATTGGCAGGAAATACTCCACTGAGCAGGCTCATTTACAAGGAGGTCCTGAGCAAACAGTCATGAGTACAAAACATATTGAGCAACTATACAATGTAGAGGGGTAAAACAAGCAAACAATAAGCTCACATGTACAGAATAAAATATATACAATGTTATATATAAAAATATACATACAGGCCATGGGTATACAGAGCAGTGAGGTTAGAACATGGTGACAACATTTGGTTAAGCATTTGGAACATATTGCAATCAGGGAAATAAACCATGGGACCAGCAGAGATTTTGAGTGAAAGTAGTCTGAGGTGAAGGTTAAGGGGGGGAAGAAGGGTGAGTCAAGGAATGTAGGTGAGGGCAGGAGCAAAGAGGAGGGGGAGGGTGATTGGGGCAGGAGGCAGCAGACAGCAGGGCAGAGAAGTGGGGGAGAAGGAGGAGGGCTGGAAGGATAAGGAAGTGAGTGTGGACAGAAGGAGAACTAGGGAAGAAGAGGAGAAGGGGAGGGGTGGTGGGGTAGGAAGTGAGTGTGAGTGAGGAGGAGAGAGTGAGAAATAGGGAAGGGTGGGATTGAGTGGGAGAGGAGAAGGCATGTGCTCAGTGGCATGCACAGGAGCCACCAATTTTGTTGGAGACTAGTTTTTTTTTAACTTGCTTAGGGGGTACAAGATTTTGTAGTATGAGACTAGATTGTGTTTTATTCCAGGCAGCCGGAAGAGCACGACTTATAGCCATATCACCGAACCGAGTACAGGCGCAAGAGACTTCTAGCATAATGTAGTTATTTCTGCATTATGTGTATAGGCAGGCAGCATGACAAAAGAGAGTAGAAATATATAAGAGAAGCTTAGACAGAAGGGCTTTGTATAACCAGGTGAGAGAACGGATGAGGCGCGTAGTTGATAATGAGGTCCAGCCTAACTGGGCATGTAGCTCGCAGTGATGCATGTGATGGTGGGCATTAGATATGAAACAAATCACTCTGTGGTAGAGTATATCCACTTGGTGAAGCAGGGAGTCCAAACAACGGCCATAAACTATGTTGGCATAGTCGAGAAGTGGCATGAAAGTTGTCTGGACTCAGCTGTGAATAGGTTATTTCTTTCCTAAAGAAGATGTCAATACGTTGACTTAGTTTTTTTGCAAGTGAAGTGATGTAGACAGAGAAAGTTGGGTGTTGGTCTAAGTCACAGCCCAGATATTTGAAGTTGTTAACTACCTCAAGGTCATCACCTAGGAGAGTTCTGATAGGGGGCAGGGATGATAGGGCATTTGTGATGAAAGTGAACTGGTTAGAATAGAAGTACATGACTTTTGTTTTTTTGGCGTTTAAGAGGAGTTTGGATTGCGCCAGTCTGAGTTGGAGGAGATTGAACTGAGATTGGAGATCCATTTGGACTTCAGTAACTGAGGGTCTGGATAGGTAGATCACAGTATCATCTGCGAACAGATGAAGTTTTGCTTTGGTGATGTTATTACTAATAGTGTTGCTGTAAAGCATGAAAAGAAGAGGTCCAAGGATCAAGCCTTGTGGAATGCCTCTCGTAATAGGAAGGGGTGGGGAGAGTGAGCCATCTGCTTTCACCTGTTTCCGTCTGTCAACCAGGTAGCTCTTGAACCGTGATAGTGAAGTACTGGGGATGCCATGGCAGTGTAAAGTGTTGAGTAGTAAAGCATGATCAGTGGTATTGAAGGCTTTACTGAGGTCAAGAAAAACTGCGCCTGTCACTTGTTTCTTATCCATAGCGAGTAGCCAGTCATTTGTGACTGAGGCTAGGGCTGTGGTAGTACTGTGGGACTGCCTAAATCTAGATTGAGCAGGGTTTATTAGGCTAGTCATTTCGGAAAAGTCTCTTGGCTGGGAATGTACTAGTTTTTTGAAGAGTTTTGAGAGTGAGGGTAAAATGGATATGGGGTGGTAGTTGTTCAGATCCATAGGATCACCAGATTTGAACAGTGGTATGACCTGAGCTACCTTCCATGCATCGGGAACAGAACTGGTGCCGGTGGACAGATTAAACAGATGCAGTATTGGGGCTGTAAGGTAGCAGAAGCCAGCTTTAAGGAAGATTGGTCCTATTCCATCAGAACCTGCACCTTTGCTAGTGTCTAGATGAAGGAGGTCCTCAACTTCTTTGTATTGAAACATGGCAAAGGAGAAGCTGTGGTTTACTGGGGCATGTGGAAATTCTAGGTAAGCTGGAGATGAGTGTGGCTGCTTTGGTGGTATTGAATGCCAGGCCCACAGTTGAAAAGTGATCATTGAAACTATGTAGAACATCAGGTTTATTGGAGAGGGTATTTTTCTTGAGTGAGATCTTGCTGGGCAAAGAGGAGGGCAATTTGTGGCCTTCCGCTGATTTAATGGTTTGCCAAAACTTGGCAGAGTTACCTTTGGCTGAATCAAAGGCAGATAAATAGTAGTTTGCTTTTGTGGATCTGGTCATTTTGGTACAGTCATTCTGGCAGGTTCTAAAGGCAGCAGAGTCTGCAGGTAGTTTGGTTCATCTGGCTGTCGCCAAGAGATGGAACCTCCTGTTCAGTACCGCTTTTAGCTCAGGTGTAAACCAGGGGCAGGAATACTTCCGGACCCTGCATTTAATCATGGGGGCATGTCTGTTGATGATATTTAGTGTGATTTTGAAGAAGGAAGCAGCGGCATTAATGCATGGGGCCAGGTAGAAGTCCATCCAGTCAATGTTTGAGGTCTGATAGGTAGTGGGAGACATTGAATTTACGGCAGCTCCTTTTCCAGGTGAACCTACTTGTCAGCTTGGGTGAGTGCTGTCATCCAATACAGGCCATGGCGCAGTGGTTGTTGATATCACTGTGGAAGGCAGCTATGTGGGTAAATTTATGGGGTCTGTTTGAGAGGATTAGGTCAATTAGGGATCCATTTGAGGGGGTTTGGGGATTTGGATGTCTGATTTCGGGGACTAGTTGAGAGAAGCTGAATTCATTGCAGAACTCTTTGGGCCAGATTCCAAAATGCATGTTGCAACTCACAGGCATCTGCAAGTTGTGACATGCGCCGCTACGCTGGGGACCCTGCACCCTATTCCAGAACAGGCAGGGTCCCCGGCACTTATGCCCTGAGACTTGCGGCAGCCGCAGGGCTGCACTATCGGATGGGCATACCCGACACAGGTGCCACAAGCCGCAGACTGCAGGGCAGAAGTGGTGCAAGGCAGGGCAGAAGTGGTGCAAGGCATGGCCCCCCACAGCCCTGCATGCCATCACCATGACACTGCCCCACAAGGCTGGGGAGGGGCTGGGGGGCCACAGGACCACCCTAGGGCACCTGGCATGTGGGGGGATTGGAACCTCCCCATGGGGGCACTGCACAGGGATGGGGTGGGGGGGTTACCAGCAGCCCACAGAGGGCTGCCCTGCTATGGGGTGGTGTGGTGGGCACCCATGGGGGACCATGGCGGGGTTGGCTGGAAGGGTGGCAGGCTTGGTTGTGCATCCCTGGTGGACATAGGTATGGCTAGACCAGCTAGTAGCTGGTCTAACTGTACTTATGCCATGGTCTGCTGGGTCCCACTTGGAATAGTGATTCTTGATTCCACCAGCTGCCCTCTTAGAATACCGGCATAATCGATGCTAGAATCCCCTTTGCACCTTGTCACAGGGGGTTGCGGGTATAGTGGGTGGCATAACCCCCCTTTGGCACAGATGGCCTGCCCCATGTCGCAGGCCACCTCTTAGAATTGCGATGGGTGTATCGCATGTTGCAAAGTGCGATTTGTGCCATAGGGTTTGGTGCAAGCCGCCTTGGGACAGGCGTATCCCGTTTCAGAATTGGGCCCCTTGAGACTTAGGCAGGTGTTAGTTTTTTAGCCAGTACAGATTTAAATCACAAAGGATAGTGATTTTATTCTATCTTGCATCAGATACAGTCCGCAGATAGCTCAAAAGCTCCAGACACGCAGATGGTGGCCCATAGCAACATATTACTGTAATGGTTTCTATGGGGGATAATGACAGATTTAATGTTAAGGCTTCAGACTCCTTAGGTACACTGACAGAAGCAATATTGGATACTATGAGTCTGTCTTTGACGTAAATTGCCACACCCCCACCCCTAATTGGTCTATCACAATGGAAGAGGTTGAAGGAAGGGATGGCTATTACAGTGTCAGGTGTGTTTTTTTTCAGCCAGGTCTCGGTTAAAACCAGGATATCTAGGTCCATGTAGGAGATCCAGGTTTGGATGAAATCAAACTTTTTCAGAATGCTGCACACATTAACGTGCAAATACGTCAGCCCTTTTAAGGATGCAATGTCGGCTGGTAAGGTTATAGTCTGTGGGGGGCCTGGGTTTAACTCAATATTTCCTGCACAGATTAGTGACAGAAAAATTATGTTCATAAACCATCTGCATAGCAGATGGATCACGTGATGCAGCAGGCCTGAGAAGACGCTTCCCCTTTTCCTCCTGCCCACCGCCACTAACTTTATACATTTTTATCGAGTTTACCTAAATCGAGAGCCTGATTTACGTGGTATTTTAGTGGGGGAAGCCTTTAAGGGTGAAATTTGGGTGTTCGGTGAAGAATGGAAGCCGAAATGAAGAAACCTCCACCTAAGCACACACCCCTGGTCACTCCAGAGAAGGCCCCTAAGAAGCCGCAGGCTGGAACGGCAGGATCAGTGCAGGCAATGGCTCCTCCAAGCTCAGAGCAAGAGCCCTTAACCATCGCCGGATTTTTGGCCGAATTTAGGCCGTTTAAAGAAGAGCTAAGAAACCTGGCTTCGGAATCCAAGTCTCTCTCTCAGGCTATCGAGGACATAGTATTGAGAACTTCGGATGTCGAGACTCGTCTTATTTCATTAGAAAAGAAGGTGGATAAACAGTGTCCTGAGGTGGCTACGCTCTGGCAAAAAATTACAAAGATGAAGCAAATGCTTGAAGACCTTGAGGGTCGTAGCCACAGGAATAATGAGGTCATCATTGGCCTACCTGAGATGGAAGAAGGGCAAGATGCGATTCTATTCATGCAGCAGTTTATTGAGAGAATTATTGGACCCTCTCCATATGGCCCTCATTACATTATAGAAAGGGCCCATAGAGCTTTACGTTCTAAACCTCCGATGGGGGCACCTCCCAGACTGTTAATTTTTCACTTTCTTAATTTTATGGAGAAACAGCATTTTTTTCTGAAGTTGAAGACCATACAAGAATTACAATGGGAAGGAACAAGAATTAGAGTTACCCAGGATCTGCTGCGCTCTGTGAGGCAACGTAGAGCTGCCTTCCACCCAGTAGTGAAGAAGCTTCTGGCGGCTAGCTTAAAATTCAGAATGCGATATCCCTCGACATTACAAGTTCAGATATCTGGACAGTGGCATTCATATGAGGACTCTGATTCTGCTGTGGACAGACTGAGAAAAGCTATGCCTGACCTCTTTAAGGATTCTAAATAGCAAGGGAGTTATTAATGAGGACTGTTTTGTCAGTCTGAGATATAACAGAATTTCTGGAAATGTCTAGTGTTTGACTTTCTGGTTTATTGTTATTCATTCCCGACTGTTTAACTATTTGGGGTTTAAAAAATGAAGATTTGATACATCTCTATATTTTCTGGTTAAGCAGGTACATTTTAGTTCTATTGGGCAGAGGGCAAGGAGAATAGTGGGGTTATCCCTGGCAAAATTAGAGGGAAGATAATGCCCACTTATGTATAGGATATCATTTTGGGGGGACCGCTAAGGTCCTCGGGGTGTAAAGGGGGTAGTTTCTTGCAGGGCCACCCAGAGTGGTGATTTGGATTCCAGGGATGAGCTTTTAGATTGGGGTGGTGTTCACACCCTGTCTGTGAGTGGTGCAGGGCCGGGCCTGTCTCTCCCCTCACTCTCTTTTGGGCTGGGGTGCAGGAGTTTCTGTGTTGGGCTGGTGACCCTCAGGAGGAGAGCTTTTATGGCGGGTTGAGGGCTGGCTT
Organism: Neoceratodus forsteri; assembly: GCA_016271365.2. Lineage (NCBI taxonomy): Eukaryota > Metazoa > Chordata > Ceratodontiformes > Ceratodontidae > Neoceratodus > Neoceratodus forsteri. The sequence goes on from CM028130.1 coordinate 1,293,266,772, forward strand.
TGCAGGGTGTGTCGAACTTTGAGGCAGGCCAGCGAGGTGGAGGCCCTTTCAGGTTTGTGCTGCTCACCGCTGCCACGTGAAGGGACGCAGGGATTGTCTATGGAGTGGACGGTCTCCATGCAGTTTTGTTTGGCAACCACTAGAGGGGAGTATTTCCTTGGTTTTAGTGTGTCCCTTACAATATTGAGGATGTGGCAAGGCAGAAGCAATGGTAATCAGGATGCAGGCTGGGCACTGCGCCACAAGTATTGTTCTGGGACGGAGCTGGGATTCAACTCACTTTGATTTTCTCATTCTTGTTATCTCAGGGGGAGCTCCCCGAGTCTGGGACTCTGGTCTGTGTTGCTAAATTACATTTCTTCTCTTTCTTGTTTCTTACTCTCAGTTGCGGTGTAGATTGATTATACGGGGGTGCTGTTTCCCTGTTTGGGCCTACAGGTAGCGATTTTACTCCCTACGGGTGTTCTTGCCCTGAGACGAGGCAGGGGTTGGGAGATACGCTGTTTCAGGTTGTCCTGTATCAGGGGAGATACCTATTTTGGTATGGAGTTTGAAGTTAAGATGATGCTCTCGAGTTCTGTTAATATTTATGTTCTGGTTTTTCACAGCGGGTCTCATGCACAGTCTAGGTGTCTGTGGGTTCCATATGCGAAGTGAGCTGGTATTATTTCTCAATTTTGTTTTGGTCAGTTATTATGCTGACTTTCTGCATGGGGGTGGGCGGGAGGATGGGAGCGGCTGTTTTGTAGGAGTGCTGTAAGCGATGAACAGGAGATTTGGGTGGGATGGGTGGGCAGGGGGGTCAATGGGTATGTTATTGAGGCTTGTGTTATGGTGGGATAGTTTGGGGGATGGGGTTAGTAGGGTGGGGGGAGGTCTGGGGGGTGGTGAGGTGTTATTGGGGGGGACACAGTCCATCACAAGTTGGGTGAGGGTTCTGTTCAATGGAGTCTGTGGCATTATTTACTGCATTGTCATATTATATTGGTACAATGGCTAGAGAGCTTTGTTTCTCAACTTGGAATGTTAATGGGGCCCAGAAAAAAACTAAGCAATATAAGATATTGAAGCACTTAGATATTTTAGGTGCTAATGTTGCTCTTATCCAGGAATCTCATCTACTAGATTCGGAAGCCATTCAGATGAGACGGATGCAGATTGGACAGGTTTTCTCAGCTCAAGGAACTTCAAACAGCTGTGGGGTTCTAATTCTTATTAATAAAGACATTCCTTTTCAGGTCACCCAGGAAATTAAAGACCCCCAGGGCAGATTTGTTCTGGTCTTTGTTTTCTCTAGATTTTGTGTTAGGCAGTATTTATGGCCCTAACAAAGATGACCCTTTGTTTTTCATGAGATTACTTAATATTCTTCCACTGTTGCCCTCCACCATTATTCTAGAGGGGGATTGGAACCTAGTGGTAGACTCAGGTAAGGACCGTACTGGTTCTCAAATGACTTCCCCTTCCCCTGCACAATGTGCACTGCAGGAACTAATAGATAAATTGGGCCTGTATGATATTTGGAGGGTTCTACACCCTGCAGGCAGGGAATACACTTTTGTGTCCCTGTTCACAGGTCTTTTTCCCGCATTGATTATTTACTAGTGTCTCAGGTTTTGTTACCGGGGGTGACAGGTTCTAATATCCTGTCAGGTCCACCCTCCGATCACTCGTTAGTGTTTTGTAAGCTGGCCCTCAATTTTTTGCCCAAACGGCAAACCAGGTGGAAATTGAATGCCCAACTGCTTAAGGATTCTAAGTGTAGAGACCAAATCAAAGAGCATATTACACAATTTTTCGATCTGAATGCTACTCAAGACACTAGGCCAGATATGCTCTGGTGTGCCTTTAAGGCATATCTTCGAGGCATCCTAATTGGGATGGCTGCGATGAGGAAAAGGAGGCGGGAGGACAGGCTAAGGGAGGTGCTAGCCTGGATAAGAACATTAGAGATTAGTCTACATTCAACTCCATCGGACGATTCGGATCAAGAGTTGGCAAAATTGAGGGACTCCTACGTAGCTATGCTTAATGAGAAAGCAGAGTTTGCTATTTTATGTACCAAAGCCTCTTATATAGAACACAGGGAAAAAGCAGGCAAACTACTGGCCCAGAGAATTAAACAGCTGGAGTCCAATCGGTTTATCCCCCCGATTCGCTCCAAATCTGATGGAACTCTCAAATCTAACCCTCAGGAAATTGTCTCGGAGTTTGTAACTTATTACGAACATTTATATGGCGAAATGCCTGATCCCCCCTTGTCCTTTACTCTCTTCTCCTATCTGGCGGAGGTCCATTTGCCTAGTCTCTCGGAGTCACAGGGTAGGAGGCTGATAGCCCCTATTACGAAGTCCGAGATACTGGAGGCGATAAAGGGCCTACCTTCAGATAAATCACCTGGGTTAGATGGTTTTTCAGCAAATTTCTATAAGTGTTTTAAGGAACAAATTACTCCCCATCTTTTGTCTCTTTTCCATTATATATTATCAGGGGTGCAAGCTGACTCCTCTTTATTTGAAGCCCTCATTGTGCTCCTTCCAAAACCAGGGAAAGATTTAGAATATGTTGAGTTATAGACCCATATCTTTGTTGAACCAAGACATTCAAATTCTAACAAAGATCTTGGCGGACAGACTTAGCTTGGTTCTCCCGGATTTAATTGGCTCGCACCAAGTAGGATTTATGAAAGGCAGCTTTTCCGCATACCCCCTTTGCACTCTTTCACACGTATTCTCGGAGTCCAGAGATGCTTCCTTACCAATGGCATTGGTCTCTCTGGACGCTGAGAAGGCTTTTGATAGAGTCAATTGGAGTTTCCTACTTCAAGCATTAAATTCCTTTGGATTTCCTCAACAATTTCAATTGTGGATAAGGGCACTATATCAGCAGCCGACGGCTAAGATATCAGGGAATGGAGTGTTCTCTAGGACCTTCATCTTGCATTCCTGAACCAGGCAGGGATGTCCTCTTTCTCCCTTGCTTTTCAATCTCTACCTAGAGCCCTTAATCCGTAAATTAATCTCTTGTCCAAAGGTCCAGGGGATCGACATTCTTGATACTGAGCTGAAAGTTGCTGCTTATGCGGATGACCTGCTTTTGTACCTTTCCCACCCAGAGACTTCTATTCCTGCCATGTTGGATATAATTGAACATTATAGTAAATTATCTAATTACAAACTAAATGTAGGGAAGTCGATTGTGTTCCTCCTAAATCACAAAGTTTTTAAGAATGATTACTTCCCTGGGTCTGGCCTGGTCCAAAGACTCGTTGGGGTATTTGGGTATTGTGTTAACTAGAAATATGCAGAGTTCCTTTAAACACAACTTGGAGGCCATACTGTCCACGGTGGCTCTTGATTTGGTTAGATGGTCAGCTCTACCTATCTCTTTTTGGGGGAGAGTTAGTCTGGTTAAGACGAATATTCTCCCACGTCTTTTATACCCTCTCCAACTGCTTGACATCTGTGTGCCAAGCAGCTGGTTCAAAAAGGCTCAAAGCTTGATTGGAGATTTTATATGGTCCAAAAAGAAGCCTAGGTTAGCTTTTTATAAGCTTGTGGCACCTAAGTCCAAGAGTGGTCTACGTCTCCCATACATATGGTTGTACTACTGGGCCTGTTGTGCAGCCAAATACTTAAAGTAGACAGTCTTCTATTCCTCAGGTTATTCACCTGCCTGGCTTAAAATAGAGAGGGAAAAGATCCGGTTGATTAATATTGCTCCTTCCGCTTTATGTTTCCTCAATACAGTCTCGATACCTAAGGAGCTAAAAGGTACCACAATCGGAATTTTCCTGAGGATTTATTTACAGCTGTGCAGATTCCTAAAATATAAAAATTGGTTGGACGTGGAGCAGTCGATTTGGAACTCTTCTGCTTTTAAACTAGATAACAGAGTGTTATCCCCCAGATGGTTACCCAGTTTAGGTGAAGGGAAGGTTCGTTCATTCCTTAAGGAGGATGGCACTTGGTTATCAGCTGAGGATATTGTGGTGAAATTTAGGCTCAAGGGAAGTGATTATTTCAAGGTACATCAGCTTAGACACCTTCTTACCAAAAAATTTGGGGAGGGCTTCCCTATATTTTACGATTTTGCCTTCCTTACAGAATTAGCCCCTTTGGTTAACTCTCCCAGAAGTATTTCCAAATTATACAATATTTTGTATGACTGGTGTTTCCCTATACTGTTTGGCCCTAAAGCATTCTGGTCAGCCTCTTTCCCAAACTGGGATAAGGACTGGACAACTATATGGAATAATTGCCATCATTTTGTAACACAAGATAGGCTACGATTGATGCAATTTCGTATTCTCCATAATCTCTACCACTATCCCCAGAAGTTGGCTAAATGGGGTTTAATCTCTTCTAGTCTATGTACTAGGTGTGCTCAGGCAGAGGGCTCTCTGCTTCACATTTTCTGGGAATGTCCTAAGATATTACCCCTTTTGGAGGCTATAAGGGATAAGGCTGATCCACTCCTTGGGCTGAGAGACCTGTTCATCCCAGAGGTCTGTATTTTTCGGGGATTACTCACAGATTTCAGTTAATAAGTGGAAGTTCCATATTGCTTTAATATCCATGTCTGTTAAAAAAATTGGTACTTAAGTATTGGAGGAGTTCTGAGGTTATCTCTTATTCTGAATGGCTAAAAGAATTATTTAATCTCCGAGTGGAGAAGACTATCTCGAGTATTAATAATTCCAGATATGAACGGATCTGGGCCTCGCTTCATACATTGTATACTATCTAATTTTTTTTTTTTTAAATATTTTTTCTCTAATTTGTCTGATGTCATGGGCTGTTAAACCTCAGGGACTGTGTCAGGGAGGTGGTTTCAGGAGGGTGTTTGGGGGGAAGGGCTGCAGGGTCAGTTAACCTGTTTTGTCTCAAAGATTACTCTATGGATGTATGAACCCTGTCCTTTGTGTATAGTGAAACTTTCAATAAAATTTTAAATTACAAAAATAAAAACCATCTGCATAGCAACTTAATTTTGAACGAGTTTGTGTGCCTGCATGGTGGGTAGCTATGAGGTGATTGCACACTGTAATAGTGCTGGTAAGAAGGAAGTATGCTGTAGTATATCAGAGATGCCCCATAGGATCTTGGTTGGTGGCTGTAAATAGTATTGCTAACTGGTATGTACTATAATCCCAGAGTGAATTAAAGATGGTTGAGAGAGGTGTAGGGGTGCTAAGGTGGGGCCCTGACATAACTGTTATGATGGAGATCTTAGAGCCAGTGGAAGGGTAGGCTGAGTTTGGGGACAAGTCATGGTGGGGAGTGCTGTTGGTGAAAGGGGAGCAAGAATAAAGGATGAGTAGCCTGGATATTGAGAGCGAAAGAAAGTAGGGAGCGTGAAGCAGCATGGTGGTGTGTTTAGACTGCTTATTCAAGAAGATGCAGCACCTGAAATGGAAGGACACTGGCTGCATAGCGCAACAGTATAGTGCTATAAGGCTGAACTAGAGCAAGGAAAAGGTCTCCAGTAGGATAAGCCCACCAGTGCCGTGCTTATAGCTAACCCAGTGTAAAGAGGTGGGTACAATCAGGGGAGGGAGCTCTCATCTCAAAATGACATAAAGGGAATAGCAGAGTAGACTGCAGCCAATAGTTGCGGATGCAAGGGATAGGGAGGAGCTCAAGTGTATTTAAAGGAGGCCTGGGTGGGGGGGTGGAGGAAAATTCAGCTCAATCCCTTAGCTAGTCACCGCCAATCAGATGGGAGCCAGAAAGTGGTATCAGAAAGCTGCAACCAGCCCCCAGAGCTCAAAACAGCAGGCAAAAGCAGGCAGTCAATGATAGGAGAGCCAGGAAGGGAGCAGCCCATGGTGGGCAGAGCCGCAGTAGTGAGCTGCCAATAGGAGTTCTGCCTTCCGGTCCCTGTAATTTACCTGTGTGCTGTTCCTTGGTCTGAGGGTGGTGGAGGGAGCACAGCTGGCCTGAGTGGTTGGCCGAGCCACTGCCAAGAGGTGGCTTCACCCGGGTCAGGGGTGTAATCTGAAAGGGAGAGATAAGGGGTTAGGATACATAAAATAGCCGAGAGTTAGCAGGGTGATGAATCTCTAAATTGGTGGGTGGGATAACTATACAAAAGAAAGCTCTAGCAGGAGGGAAAAGAGAGAGAGCAGGGGTTGGGGGTTTCAGACAAGTACCTGGAAGGCTGTCTGGCTTTGGTGCCACTGCTCTTTTCACTTAGCAAGGAAAACAAAAGGCAGGGTGGGGAGAAATTTCAAAGATGGTCTAGAGTGGGGCAGAAGAGAGCCAGAGAGGAAAAGAGGAAATTTACATGGTTTGAAAGTGGGGCAAGGTAGGACAACAGAAAGTCGAGTAAACAAGTAGAAAATTGAGGGCTATAGTGAGAGGTTACAGGCAGCAAAGCAAGTGAGAGGGCAGAGGCTGAAGGTGGCAGAGTAAGTTATGAAAAATAATACCAATACAGTTTTAAAGACCTAAAGCACAGTACTAAGTCTCAGCAATGCGGCTATCTGATCTAACACAACTGGGTTAAGCAGTTAACACAGCAGGGCGAAAAATATTTTTAACATTACATCAGGCAAGAACAACAACAATGCATATAAATTTAGTGTCCAAAGTTCAGCTCAGTCCCTTAGCTAGTTGCTGCTGATCAGATGGGAGCCGGGGAGCAGTATCAGAAAGCCACGACCAGCCCCCAGAGCTGAAAACAGCAGGCAAAAGCAGGCAGCCAGAGATAGGAGAGCCAGAAAGGGAGCAGCCAATGGTGGGCAGAGCTGCTTTAGTGAGCCACCAATAGGAGTTCTGCCTTCTGATCCCTGTAATCATACCTGTGTGCTGTTCCATGGTCTGTGGGCAGTGGATGGAGTGCAGCCAGCCAGAGTGGTGGCCGAGCCGCTCCCAAGAGGCGGTTTTGCTCAGGTCAGAAGCATAATCTGTGTGCTGTTCCTTGGTCTGCAGGTGGTGGAGGGAGTGCAGCCAGCCAGAGTGGGTGGTCGAGCCGCTGCCAAGAGGTGGCTTTGCCCGGGTCAGGGGCATAATCTATGTGCTGTTCCTTGGTTTGCAGGCGGTAGAGGGAGTGCAGCCAGCCAGAGTGGGTGGCTGAGCCACTGCCAAGAGGTGGCTTCGCCTGGGTCAGGGGCATAATCTGTGTGCTGTTCCTTGGTCTGCGGGCGGTGGAGAGAGCGCAGCCAGCTAGAATGGGTGGCCGAGCTGCTGCCAAGAGGTGGCTTCACCCAGGTCAGGGATGTAATCTGTGTGCTGTTCCTTGGTCAGCCATCACAGGACGTTCCTAGGAAACAGTGTATCGAGTGCATTTGGGGCTTTGCATTCAAAGGAGACAGTCATGTGTGTGTGTGTGTGTGTTTGTGTGTGTGTGCGTGAGTGTGTGCAGAGAAAAACAGTGAAAAAAACTGTGAAAAAGAAACAAAAGTTAGTTTTTCATTTTGTTAGAGAGGGAGAGGAAGAGTAGAGGGAGAGTAGAGAGACCAATGAATTCAATAGCAGACAACAGAAGAAAAAAATAAAATGTCTGAAGGTCATAGTGCCTCAATAATTTTGAGGGGAGCTTAGTGCCATACAGATTTTGCAGGGGGTGTCACCCACATCTCAGACTCTGTGTTGCCCATCTCTGCTGCCCTGAAAGGTCACGCTAACATAGATTCTGTGTTGCCCATCTCTGAGCCTGAAATACTACTAGGTCATAGTGACATACAGATTGTGAAGTGGGGGTAACGTCTCAGACTCTGTGTTGCCCATCTGTGCCTGAACTAATAGTAGGTCATACTGCTGTAGCATAGACTCTGTGCTGCCCATCTCTGTGCCTGAACTAATAGTAGGTCATACTGCTGTAGCATAGACTCTGTGTTGCCCATCTCTGTGCCTGAACTAATACTAGGTCATAATGCCATACAGATTGTGAAGGGGGGGGTCATGTATCACACTCTTTGTTGCCCATCTCTGTACCTGAACTACTTCTAGGTCATAGTGCCATACAGATTGTGAAGGGGGGATGTCACGTCTCAGACTGTTGCCCATCTCTCTCTGTTCAAACTAATACTGCTAAGTAAGCAATTAAGTTGGACCCCAAATAATGGATTCAGCGTCAGAGTCTGTTATGAAATGGAATATGTGGCCAACACCAGCAGTATGACTGAAACTGGTACATATAACAATAAAAATATTTTCCTAAAACAAATTAAGAAAAAAATAGGGAAATTCTCTGCTGAAAATATCTTTAATACAACTGATGGAAATGAAGAAACACAACCAGAAAAAAGATGAAGCAATGCAACCAGAAAAAGGTGAAGCGACACAACCAGAAAATGATGAAGCAACACAATCATATGCACAAATGCTCAAAGTCTGGGAAATAAAATCCTGGACCTTGTGGCCATTATGGCAGAGGCTGACCTGGACACTGTTGCCCTCACCGAGTCATGGTGCAATGAGAACTGTGACTGGGATATAGCCATACCAGGCTATAATCTGTTCAGGAAGGACAGGGAGGGTAAGAAAGGGGGAGGAGTGGCTCTTTATGTAAGAAATAGCATAAAAGCTACAGAGGCACAAGGAATACAGGGAGGGGTGGAGGCACTGTGGGATACCCTAGAGACAGCTTCAGCTATAAGCACCCCCGAGGAAGGCTTTTAGCCGAAGTGCTGGGGCAGTGTCCACACTGGGTGAATTTATTACTGTTTCTGTAATGGATTTAGAAGCAAATAAATCCACTTTTGATTACAAGGAACAGGAAGTTTTGTATCGTGTTAAAGGTCTGGAGTGGCACCAGTTCTTCCTGGACCAGAAAAAAAAAAGATGTTTGACTTCACTGACAGAAGTAGTTGTACAAGCCACAGCTTCACCACTGCAATCTCATGGTTTTTGTCACCCTGAACAAACTGAAAAGCAGACCATTATGGCGATGCCTGACCAAAAACTACAGTAGATCACATCAAGTCACATTAAAAATTAATTAGTTAATAGCTGAATTTATTGCCAAGGATCTGCAACCATTTTCTGTGGTGCAGAATGATAGTTTTAGAGCCCTTTTAAAATATTTTGCTCCACATTACAGCGTACCAAGCTGTATAGTAAACAATTTGCCACTGTGGCTGTTCCCAAAATGTACGAATGTATGCAAAGTAAAATAAAACTGGCTCTTCAAGAAAGTGAATGTGGTTCTGTGCACCTGACCACAGACATGTGTACTTGTACACATTGAGGACACTCACAAGAAATTGCACCCCAAACTGGTTGCCCTGTACTGCAACCATGGATGTATCCCATGACCAGCTCATGGGGCCATCGTACAGAAAATGATTCTACACATTTTCAACTATGGTGATGTGGTCTACAGTGCTGCTCCCTCCTCCTCCTTAACCAGACTGGAAACTCTTCCACTTGTTCTTCCATTTTGCTATTGACTGTCCCCCTGCATCCACCACAGTGTCCTTTACCAATCCCTGTCCCTCCCTTCCTTAGAGGACATGCAGCATACCCTCTGAGCCAGTTTCTTGGCTAAATTTTGGTCCCAGTCCCTGCCATCCTATCTCTCCTTCTCCCTCTGCACTCCTCCCTCATCCTCACATTTGCTCAGAAACATTGACCCTTGCACCTTATCTGTCCCTTGTCGAACCACCTCAGTAGGCCAGGACTGCCTTTCCATACAGGCTTCCCAATCTGTGGAACTGCCCCACCCAATTTGCTTTGCCTCCTCCCCTTGGGTTTGCAACTCCCTCATTAATGTTCACTTCCACACCTCCTGCACCTGTTTCTATCCCCCTGGCACCTCCTCCCTATCTGACTGCCCTCTTGACTGTCAATTATCTTTTCACCTCCTGCCCTGCTTGCTTTGTCTGCTGTTTGCATAGCTGCAATTGTCCTGAAAATAATTTCTAAAATATGAATTCTGTAAATTGTGATGTATTGTTTGCTTATATTTTGTATTATGTGATGTACTTTCTCCCCTTAACTGATTGCTGCTACAACTACATTGTATTCTCAACTACAAATACTATATTATACACACACACACACACACACACACACACACACACATCTGAACCCTCTCCAACTGTTCCCCCTCCCTCAGGACGCATCTGGAAATGAGCACTTGCTGCTCAGTATGCTCTTCCTGGTGAAACTTCTAAATAAATAAATATATGTGGACGAGTTCTAAAACCATGATTATACATGCACCACAGCACATTGGGTATCATGATCTTCAAACACCGCTACAAAGCAACAGTGTACAGGAAGTAACAAAAAATGTCAGCTTTTTGGGTTATCATGTTTGGTAAGCATCCCACGGCTGACAATATTTTGAAAGAGTTGTGTGACAAAATTTCTGAGTGTTTAGAGCCCCTGGGGGGGGACTGACTACTGAATTTGTGGTTTCAGATAATGGCACCAATTTTGTTAGTGCACTGAAACATGGCACTTTTACTCACATCCCATGCTTTGGACACTCTTTAAATCTATTAGTATGAACTTTCCTTTCCAATGACTACAGTATAGTAACACTAGTTGGAGCTGCAAAGAAAATCTGTGGTCATTTTAGCCAGTCTGTAAAATCACATTATATCTTGGCTGTCCTCCAGAAAAAAAATAGCTTGCCAATACAGCAACTAAAACAAGATGTTTCCACAAGATGGAACACAATGTTTTATATGTGTGAGAGACTCTCACACAAAAGAAGGCAGTCCATGAATATACCATGGAGCACAACGTAGCAGAAGGTGTGCTGAATTCATTCCAGTAGGGCCTCATGGAGCATCTTATATTGCTCTTGACTCCCTTTGAGGCAGCAACTTGACATATTTGCAAAGAGAATGCTACTGTAAGCCAAGTTATTCCCATCAAAAATTCATTGAACAAGGAACTCAGGAGGCTACATAGCAGTTTTGACCAAAGGAGACTAATCTGGTATATCCCTTACAGACAGATTGATTCAGCAAATTCCACAATTGCAGGAGATTTCACAATATCAGGACAGATAAAAATTTTCTTCTTTCCACTCTTCTTGACCCTTGGATTAAATTGCAACAGCTGTCTGCTTCAGATCTCAGTGACTTATCATCAATACAAAAACATGCTGATTTCAGGAATTGCACAGGAAAAGGAAAGAACTGTCAAACAAATGAATCCCGTGATGTGGATCCTGCATCTGATAATGTAGCATCTATTGGTGTTGACAGCAATAGTTTCCAGTTAGTGCCACCATGTACTCCCTCAACATTGGGTAGTCATGCACAAAGTCCTCTTTCATGACCCTTGAAAATGGCATGTCATTCTGAAAAGCACACATATAGACTCATACTTATTGATCAACACTCATGGAAACTGATAATTCAGATGTGTCTGTTGCGGAGCCTCCTTCTTTGTCTTTGTCTGATATTGTGGATGCCTATTTATGAGAACCACTCATTAATATTACTGATGACCCTTTTGTGTACTGTCTGGAAAAGAAACCATCTATCCTGCACTATCTGCCTTTGCTATTAAGCTTCTTAGTTGCCCTCCCACTAGTGTTTACTGTAAGCTTCTATTTAGCACAGCTCTAAATGTCTCTGTTGGCTGCACAAGACTTACTCCTAAAAATGTACAGTGCCTTACCTTCCTAAAAGCCAGTGTCAATAAATTCTCCTACTTGTTCAGTGATAAGTAGCAGGAATATAAAAGAGATAATGACGAACAGTTGCAACAGGCATCTCCTAATAAGGGTGCTTCCTTGGTGGTGTTTGAAGATGATGACGATACAATTATTTAATTTAATGATTTATTTCTTTGAATTCAAAGAACAAAGGTCAGAAACTAACAGAAAGATCAAGTTAAAAAATTCCTTCTTCTGTGGTCATGGTGTATATGACATATGTATTGCTGTATATGTTTTCATATTCAATTTGGGAACCCAGGTGGAGTGTAATTTGTTTATTCAGCAAGTTAAAAATACAAACAGGGCATAGAAACATAGAAACATAGAATTTGACGGCAGATAAGGACCGCTTGGCCCACCCAGTCTGCCCATTTCCCTACCTGCTGGATAAGCTGCAGATCCTAGTTAACCAGCAGCCTACTTCTTTCTACCCCCACCCCCCAGAATTGCCTTATGACTATCCCATGCATGCTTGAATTCCACCACTGATTTTGACTCCACAACCTCCTCCGGAAGGCCATTCCATGCATCCACAACCCTCTCTGTGAAAAAATACTTCCTTAAATTACCTCTGAGCCGCCCCCCCTCTATCTTCAAATTGTGCCCTCTTGTTCTTGCACACCTCTTTTTTTGAAAGATGCTACCCTCTTGGACTTTGTTGATTCCCTTGAGGTACTTGAAAGTTTCTATCATGTCCCCTCTCCCTCCTTTCCTCGAGGCTATACATATTAAGCTCCTTAAGTCTCTCTTCATATGTCCTCCGGTGCAGACCCTGCACCATTTTAGTTGCCCTCCTCTGGACAGCTTCCATCCTGTCTATGTCTTTGTGGAGATTGGGTCTCCAGAACTGCACACAGTACTCCAGATGGGGTCTCACCAGCTGTCTGTACAGAGGGATAATAACTTCCTGTTTTCTACTGGTGATGCCTCTCCCTATGCATCCCAGTATCCCCCCAGCCCTCCTTGCTGCCTTCTCACATTGCTTTCCCACCTTTAGGTCATCTGATATGACTACCCCCAGGTCCCTTTCCATTTTTGTTGTTGTTAGTATCTCACCCCCCATTGTGTACTCTTCCCCTGGGTTTTTGTTTCCCAGGTGCATTACCTTGCACTTCGTAGCATTGAATCTAAGCTGCCATACATTTGACCATTCCTCTAACCTTGCCAAGTCCCTTCTCATCCTTTCCACCCCACCCTGTGCATCAACTCTGTTGCAGATCTTAGTGTCATCTGCAAAGAGACATACTTTTCCTTCAGTCCTTCTGCAATGTAAACATAAAGACATTGAAGAGGACTAGTCTAACTCAAACCCTAATGTGCCCGCTAGTAACCCTCCTTTCTTCTGAGTGGACTCCATTTACTATTACTCTCTGTGTCCTATTCTCCAGCCAATTCTTTACCCAGGCTATCATCTTGGGACCCACTCCCAGGCTGGCTAACTTATATATTAATCTTTTGTGTGGGACTGTGTCAAATGCCTTGCTAAAGTCTAGGTAGGCCATGTCCACAGCCCTCCCTGATCTACTACTTTGGTCACCCAGTCAAAGAAATCTATCAGATTCATCTGGCATGACCTTCCGCTGTGAATCCATGCTGCCTAGGGTCTTGTGCCCCTCTGGCCTCTAGATACTCGACAATTCTTTCCTTTAGAAGTGATTCCATCATTTTCCCTATCACTGAGGTTAAACTAACAGGTCTATAGTTTCCTGCTTCTGCCTTGCTCCCACTTTTGTGAAGGGGAATCACATCTGCCCTCCTCCAGTCCTCGGGTACCACCCCATCCTCCCATGATTTGTTAAAGAGGTTAGTCAGTGGTGTCACTAGTTCTACCCTTAGTTCTTTTAGAATTCTGGGATGAATCCCATCAGGCCCCATTGCTTTGTCCACCTTCAGTTTTAATAGTTCTTTCAGAACCCTTTCTTCTGTAAATGGGCTGGTATCAACTTCTGTATCCAGAGTGTTACTACTGTTTGTTTTATGTACCTCCCCCTCTTCCTTTGTAAATACTGAGCAAAAATATTTGTTTAGTATCTCTGCCTTTTCACATTCTCCCTCTGCCCACCCTCCTCCCCTTTATTAAAGCCTCACTATCCCTCCTTGGTCTTCCTTTGCTCCCTGATGTACCTATAAAAGGTTTTATCCCCCTTCTTAACTGAGTTGGCTATCTTTTCCTCAGTTTGGGCCTTTGCTGTTCTGACTGCCTTCCCAGCCTCCTTTTGCTTTTACTGATACAGTTCTCTGTCCCGCTCCTTCTGCGATTCTTGTACTTCCTGAATGCTTTCTTTTTCTCTTGAACCTTCACTGCCACTTCCTTTGAGAACCATAGTGGTTTCTTACATCGTCTTGTTTTGTTTATTTGCTTCACACAAAGGCTCGTTACCTCTGTGATGGCAGTTTTATTATTCCCCATTGTTCTTCCACCCCTCCTTCCTGCCCATTTGCTAGTGCATTCCTTAGGCACTCACTTATTTAGGCAAAGTCAGCCCTCCTAAAGTCCAGTACTTTTGTCTTTGTATGGCTTGACTCTATTACTGTGTTTATTGTGAACCATACTGTTCGATGGTCGCTAGTTCCCAGATGGCTACCCACTTCTACATCTGTGATCCTCTCTCCATCTCCATTCGAGGTATCAAGTCTAATATTGCTCCCTCTTGAGTGGGCTCCAGTACTAGTTGTCTAGGCATGCCCCTGTAGGGCATCTAGAATAACTGCACTCTTAGTGGCAGCTGCAACTGCGCTCCAGTTAACATCTGGCATATTCAGATCACCCATCAGCAATATCTCCCTTTTTCTGCCATTCTAAGTATACTTTCTATCATTTCCTTGTCCATTTCCTCCCCTGAGAAAGGTCTGTATCTAACCTGTGCGGATTGTGGTGCCATTACCTGTCTCCAAATTTACCCACAGTGCTTCTTCTCCTCCTGTTTTACCCTTTTGTTCTGTTGCTTTTATTTCTTCCCTTATGTAAAGAACTACTCCTCCCCTCTTTTACCCTCCCTGTCCCTCCTGTAGATAGTGTGATCCTGGTATGTTCGTCCCAGTCATGGTTTTGTGTTACCATGTTTCTGTGACTGCCATGATATCCAGATGTTCCTCCTCCATCAAGGCCACTAATTCAGGAAGCTTGTTACCTAGACTACGGGCATTGGTACTCATTGCTCTCCATTTTTTGATGGCCTTACCTTCTGTTGCAGCATCCCCACTGACCGTTCTACCTTGGTCTTTTCTCATTTAGTACCCTGTTTTGTAGGGAGGCTGGGATTTTTCTGCTGCTTGTCAGTGCCTCCCCATTGACTAGTTTAAAAGCTTGCCAATGAAGCATTTAAACCGATTGCTCAAAAGACTTGTTCCTTCCTGGACAGATGCAGACCATCCTGCCAGTATAGGCTGGTGTCCCTCCAGGTGGAACCCCAGTCCCCAATGAAGCCAAACCCTGTGCTCCGCACCATTTTTTCAACCATTCATTAAACTGCATGGTGCCAATTACCCTCGCCTCCCCCATGCCTTTGACAGGCAGCACCTCTGAGAAGGATACTGTGTTTGCTACTTGTCTTAGGCCCCTCCCCAACTCTGCAATGTCCTCCTGCACTGCTCTAACCTCATGATGAGCCAAGTCATTTGTCCCTAGGTGGACAATTACGTCCAGCTCAGAATCCCTTGTAGCTGTTGTTGTGATCCTGAGGATGCACTTCCTGTCCCTCAAGCCATGGCACCAGGCGGCACCTTACTTCAGATTTCCCAGCTCCTCCCAGTTCTATCCCCTAATAATTGAGGTCCCCACCAGGAGCTGCTTCCTTTCCTTGTGGTGTCCTCTGCCTCCTTCCTGGGGGCCTCCCTTGTGACAGTTTTCCTCAGCCTCCTTAGTCTCCTCTGCGGGTGTATCTATAGGGGAGCTATGCTCCCCCAGAATGGCGTATGGATTGTGGTGTGTAACATGTGACTGGGTGTGCCTCTGTTTCACCATCCTCATCCTCCCTGAGCCCACTGTGGTCCAACTGCTGTGCTTTCTTTGCAACCTCTGAGGTAGTGGTGGTGGTTCTGGTGCTCCCTGGATGGGGGAGGTTCCCTTCCTACTGTCCATTGTGGCCTGGGGGAAGGTCCCCATACTACTGTCCAGTGTGGCCTGAAGATGGGCAACTTCCTCCCTCAGGGCAGACAGTTGTCTGCAAATAGGGCAGCATCTCAGCCTCAGAAAGACTCCCGGAAGACTGCTGCCCCACAGCCATTACATTTTACTCCCCACATTTTTTTTTGTGTGATTGGTTTGTAATGTAGAAATATATATTTATATTATACAATGTTTATGCTTATATTGTCAGTGCAGTGTGCTAGAGAGGATATGACAGTGACATGCACCTTGCACTCTTGAGGAAATGATGTCAGAACCCCAGGTATAAAGGAACTATTTCCAGGGTGGGTGGGGTGAGGGGTGGGAAGGGTTGGGCCTAAACTGTGCCTCGTAAAACAATCAGCTAGAAGCTCTGACCCACTGCTGCAATGAGTGCCTTCCTGTCAGGAAGATGCCCTACACAACAATTTGATAGAGAAATACCCTGCTAATCAATCAGAAAAATCCACACATCCAAGTCAGACACAGGTAAACCTTCCCAGCCCCAAAACAGGCCTGGTGGTTTGTGCTCTGAGAGCTGTCCACCCAAAATAAGTCAGCTGTGCTTTAAACTCTTCCTGCACTGAAAATCTTAAGAATTGTAACAAAAGCGTAAACCTTAATCCACCACCTCTGTTGCTTGAAAGACCGTCTTTTCCTGTTTCACACTGCAGGTTTTTCTGTGACCTCCTTAACCCCCAGTAACTCTGTTTAAAAAGAGTTTAACTATCACAAACTCCTACGCACCAGTAAATTATTTAAAAATAGTTTCAGTCCCAAAAGCCTAGTAGTCAATCCAGCTACCCCCAAGGGACAACCAGAATGAAGTATTTAAACACTTATGAGGTTACTTCCAAGATAAGCAGAGTTTGCAAGTTTCTTTTTCAACTGCTCAGCCACCTGAAATTTAAAATAGTTTAACTGTCAGCAAATCCTAGTAGACAATCTAGCTACCTCAAGGACCTACCCAAATGCAGTATTTAAATCCTTCTGAAGTTACTAACAAGATAAACAGAGTTTACAAGCTCCTTCTTGGTTAAACCCTAAATAAAATGTGAATAAAAAGCAATTACCAGGGTAGTTAGTTTCACCTCCCACAGAATTAAGCAAAAGTGCCGTTTGTTGCAGATATCAAGTGCAATATAGAATTTCTCACACAGCTCGTGATTGAAGAAAGCAGTATCCTTCCAGCTCCAGCAAATGTGCTTTGTGTCTTTGAAAATTGCAGCCTGTAGTAACTTATAGTAATCTGATCTAGTCTGGATATCTCCACCCAGGGCAATTTGTTGCCAATGGTTATATGTAGCCCTTCCTGTTCCAATACAACCTGTTTGGTCTGAAAACAATGTCCTGCCCCTAAGGCTGTCTGTGTTTCAGTTCACACTGCAGGATTTTCTGTGACCACTCCTTAACCCCAGTAACTCTGTTTAAAAAGAGTTTAACTATCACAAACTCCTACGCACCAGTAAATTATTTAAAAATAGTTTCAGTCCCAAAAGCCTAGTAGTCAATCCAGCTACCCCCAAGGGACAACCGAATGAAGTATTTAAACACTTATGAGGTTACTTCAAGATAAGCAGAGTTTGCAAGTTTCTTTTCAACTGCTCAGCCACCTGAAATTTAAAAATAGTTTAACTGTCAGCAAACCTAGTAGACAATCTAGCTACCTCAAGGACCTACCCAAATGCAGTATTTAAATCCTTCTGAAGTTACTAACAAGATAAACAGAGTTTACAAGCCCCTTCTTGGTTAAACCCTAAATAAATATGTGAATAAAAAGCAATTACCAAGGGTAGTTAGTTTCACCTCCCACAGAATTAAGCAAAAGTGCATGTTTGTTGCAGATATCAAGTGCAATATAGAATTTCTCACACAGCTCGCAGTTGAAGAAAGCAGTATCCTTCCAGCTCCAGCAAATGTGCTTAGGCAGTGAATTGCTGGACATCTGGGTTGGAGGGCGGGACCAAGGGGGCAACACAAAGGAAAAATACCTTTGTGCACACATGGCCACTATGAGTGCCAGCCCTCGCAGTTCTCAGGTCCCACACTGTTCAGATCCCTGCCGGCTTGACAACAAAGAGAGGGGAAACAAGGCTGGGAACTGGCAGTTGGGCTTCATGGCAGGAGTAGGTGGTGGTCAGGGCCAAACAGCTCTATAAAATGAAAAAAAAACACATTGACTACAATCATTAGTTGTGTAAGCTTGTAGGATATATCCAAAAACTGTAATGCCAGGTTGGGGGGGGGGGGCAAGGTCAACCATATAAATTACAAAACTTATATGCTTATATATATATGTGATAAAAAAAATGACCAGTCAGGTATGAATGTGTGAGATGGTTTGAAAGATAGAAACATAGAATTTGATGGCAGATAAGCACCGCTTGGCTCACCTAGTCTACCCATTTCCCTACCTAACGGATAAGCTGCAGATCCTAGTTAACCAACAGACTACTTCCTCCTAAACCCACTAGAATTGCTTTATGTCTGTCCCATGCATTCTTGAATTCCCCCACTATTTTTGACTCTATGACCTCCTCAGGAAGGCTATTCCATGCATCTACAACCCACTCTGGAAGAAATACTTCTTCACATTACCTCTGAGCTGCCCCCCCTCTATCTTCAAATTTTGCCCCCTTGTTCTTGCACATCTCTTTTTTTGAAATACGCTACCCTCTTGGACTTTGTTGATTCCCTTGAGATATTTAAAAGTTTCTATCATGTTCCCCCTCTCCCTTCTTTCCTAGAGGCTATACATTTTAAGCTCCTTTACTCTTTCTTAATATGTCTTCTGGTGCAGACCCTGCACCATTTCGGTTGCCCTCCTCTGGACAGCCTCCATCCTGTCTATGTCTTTGTGGAGATGGGGTCTCCAGAACTGTACACAGTACTCCAGATGTGGTCTTACCAACTGTCTGTACAGAGGACCAACAACTTTCTGCTTTCTACTGGTGATGCCTCTCCCTATGCATCCCAGTATTCCCCCAGCCCTCCTTACTGCCTTCTCACATTGCTGGCCCACCTTTAGGTCATCTGATATGACTACCCCTAAGTCCCTTTCCATTTTTGTTGTTGTCAGTATCTCATCTCCCATTGTGTACTTTTGCCCTGGGTTTTTGTTTCCCAGGTGCATTACTTTGCAGTTCTTTGCATTGAATCTAAGCTGCCATACATTTGACCATTCCTCCAACCTTGCCAAGTCCCTTTTCATCCTTTCCACCCCACCTTGCATATCAACCCTGTTGCAGATCTTTGTGTCATCTGCAAAGAGACATCTTCCCCTACCGTCCGTCCGCAATGTCACTTATAAAGACATTAAAAAAGGACCAGCCCCAGTACTGAACCCTGCAGTACCCCACTAGCAACCCTCTTTTCTTCACTGTGGACTCCATTTACTATTACCCACTGTGTCCTGTTGTCCAGACAGTGTTTTACCCAGGCTACCACCCTGGGACCCACTCCCAGGCTGGCTAATTTGTTTATTAATCTTTTGTGCGGGACTGTGTTAAATGCCTTGCTAAAGTCTAGGTAGGCTATGTCCACAGCCCATGATGTTTTCCACAATACCACGTAGGCAAGCAAAATAATTACAAATAAAAAAACATCTGAAGTCAAATGGCTAGGGCCCCATCACATATCCTGCCCATGCTGCCCGTCTCCCACCAAAAAGCATGCCAGACTCAGTGACTGTCTGCACTCTGCTATTGTCTTTCTGCTGTTGAATTCCTTGGCCTCTCTCTCTCTCTCTCTGTGACTAACATTTAACACACTGCCCCCTTTCACTGCAAAGCCCCAAATGTGCTGCATATACTGTGTTGGATTTACAAACGTTTGTGGGACTAAGTCCCACACTGCAACTCCAGTTGCAGACCGATATCTCTGCAGCTGTGGAGATTGCTATTCACATCAGCAACTGTGGAAGATGTTACAGCTAGTCCCACCAGCCATAACATTTTTCCACAGCTGTGGGGATTTCCATGGAAACACCATCTGCAAGCTGCCATAAATCATGGAGTCAGTCATAAAGTCATAAACCGGCTCCACTTTTAAGAATACCGTAGGTGAAGAAGAAATTGTGGTTCTGCACACAGCAACCCACTTGATCTGAGTTTTTACCACAGCTGCAGGATTTTCAGGAGTTTTGTGAATCCATCCCATTGTTTCCTATGAATGTTATGTGGTGGCTGATACACAGGATTGGCAAGAACAGTCAGTATATTTTATTGCTGTTGGCTGCTTGCTGACCTTGAAAAATGATAGGAAAATAGAAACAATTTCTTTTTAAAAGATTACATTGTATTTCTTTTTAACAGAGGGATCTAAAAGAATATAGAGAGTAATGGATAGGTAAGTGTGTGTTATGGATTTTTTCACACACCTGAGGTGTGTGATGACCCATAAACCTCGAGAGTGAAGCTCGAGAGGTTTATGTGGTCATCTCACACTGAGAGTGTGTGGAAAAAAATCCATAACATCAAACTTACCTATCCTTTATTTTTTTATAATTGCTGGTGTGGAGGTTTAGACTATTTCTTGCAGCTTGAAAAAAAATAGACGTTTTTTAGCTAGAGTGCTAAGATCATTTGGAGACTCTTTGTGTTGGCAGAGAGCCAGCCACCGTGAGTACCCACCTTCAATGTCTCACACTGACAGTGCCGAACAGTGAGGTTCAGATGCACTGTTTCTTTGGGGACTGTCATATCAACTGGATTTCAGGTTATTATGAAGTGTCATATTAACCGGATTTTGGGTTAGTATTGCCTTTGAAGCATAACAACCCAAAATCAGATTGATATGCATTTTTAATAAAACAGTAATCTGGTTGATATTTATGGTCACCTGTAATTATACTGATGTATTTCTCATACTTTTTTTTTAATTGAACATACTTTATTTTATAACAAAATAACACAAAATAACAGAACAAGGCGTAAACAAAATCTATAAGTAACATATACTGGAAGGGAAATGTTAACAAGGAAAAAATGACATTTGGAGAACATAATTAATACTTACTTTAACAAACCAAAACTCCTATCCCCGCTCCCCCCTCCCCACCCTGTTCCTAGGTGCACTTATCACTAGCCCATTATGGCTATGCTAAATGAAGACCAGAATGATTAGCAATTATGTAAAAGAAGGAGAACAAGGAGTGACCAAGTGAAAACAAAAGGGGACTCCAAAATAGAGAAGAAAAGAAAAGCAAGAAGAAAGAAGGGGAATGAGGGAATCGTGAACCACCCAAGCCACCCTGTCAAGTCAAGTAGAGGGCATATAATTTCCCCCAATTTTTATTAAAAGATAATTGACGGTGGTGCACGTTTGCAATTAAATGCTTGGCTCAGAGTGCAAAGGATATTTCATGCAGCCATTCTGTATAAGAAATAGGGGCTTGATCCATCCAGTGTCCGAGCACTAGTTTTTTGACCGCCAGTGAGATTAGAGCCATATAGTATCTTCTCTCCTTCACCTAGATTCTGGAGTAATCCCCCAGAATACATATGGTGGGGAAGAAAAGACCCTGCAGCCCCAAAGGTGGATCTAAAGTTGTTTCAATTTGTTTCCACAAGGGAGATATTTTTTCACATGACCACAATATATGCAAGAGCGAACCTTCCTCTTTATTGCATCTAGAACAAATGCTAGAGGGGAGGCACTTCATTTGAGCCAGTTTAATGGGAGTATAATACATATTATTTAAGATACAATATTGCGTTACCCTGTAACGATCTTGAGTGATATATATATATATATATATATATATATCTATATCCTTCCATAGACGTTGCCAATTAATATCTTCATCAGGAAAAAAACCTTGCCAGATCTTAGAACCGGCTGCCGATGGAGGTTGTGGGTATGTAAGAAGCAATTTATACAGAGTAGAACTGCCATGTGGTTTACTTGCTGAGATGGTAATTTGCTGAAGAAAAGCACCAATATGGGAGGGTTTGGGTTCTCTCCTAAATATTTTAATTAGAAGATGCTTAAGCTGAAGAATTTTAAAGGCTGCCAGTGACGATAAGCCAAATTTGGCTAAAATCTCTTCTGTGGGCAAAATAGAATCTTATGAGTAGAAGTCAGCAACAGTATGTTTAGAAGAAATTGGTAACCAGCTTCCAGTTATGGGAACTCCTCCTATTTTGAGATTCAAGTTAGCACAGATTGGTTGAGAAAAATCAAAGGTTGGAGATACCTTACAATAACTAAACAATTGAGAAATAACTTTTAATGAGGTACCAATTGGAAGAGACTGCAAGGCTTTTGGTATGTTCTTCATTGGCATGTAAAAAGTGAGGTTGGGGCTAATTTGTGAGAAGCAAACATGTCCGATTCAATTTGCAACCATATTGGGATGTAGTCATGATGAGTGAGAATTTCAGATAAGGACAGCCATTTCCCACATTTATACAAGTGGCAGGCCCAGTAATAATGTAGGAAGTTAGGGAGTCGCAGCCCTCCTAGCTCCTTAGGTTAGGACAATTTGAGATAAGATCTTCTAATTGCCTTGTCCTGCCAAATAAATGAATTAACATCTGAATGAATACGTTGAAAGAAGGATACAGGTAACCATATGTCCAACATATTTAACGGGTAAAACAGTCTGGGCAGAACATTCATCTTGACAATATTAGTTCTGCCCCATAGTGAAAGTGGGAGATTTTTCCATCTTATTAGGTCCTGCTGAATGTTGTGCCATAAGTCCTCCAAATTGAGCTTCCGCAATAACGATAGATCCGAGGTAATATAAATACCTAAATATTTAATAGACTGGGGGGTCCATTTCATACCAAATTTGTTAAAGGCTGAACTATATGTTAAGTGATTAAGGGAAAACATTTCGGTTTTACTAAGACTGAGTTTATAGTTCGAGAGTTTCCCAAAAGCATCAATAATATCCAGTGCCTCTTATTTTTTTTTTTTTTTTACTCCCCGAGCTGCCTGGCCGCCCTGATGTATCTTGGCGGTTGGAGCTGAGCTTCCTCCCGAATTAGCCTTGAGCCCCAGATACCCATGGCTTTCCCCATGGTGGGGCTGCGGCACTCTCCCTGCATGCGCAGACATTCGGGCTAGGTGGGGGGCTGGCCGAGGGCTAATTGAAGCCATGGCGAGCTTCATTAGCAGTGGCGGCAGCTCCTTTCCTGTTTTTCTTGGGGAGGCAGGGGTGCGTGCAATGATGCCAGCGTCTGCCCGCCTCCTATGGTGTCACGGCGCTAGTAGCAGTGCGACTTCTGGCCTCTGCTGGGTCGCCCGATGCTCGGGCTTCCCACCCCTCCCCAGAGAAGGAGAACAGTCCCTAGGACGCTCCATCCTTCTCTCCCCGGCCGGACCTCCAGTGACCTTGGTCCATTCCCGAACCCGGGTCACCGGCGTTGTATGCGGAAATCCAACCGCTGTGCCGACGGGCCAGCATCCAGTGCCTCTTTTAAAGAAGAGGCCGGATCCAAGAGATGAAGCAATATGTCATCTGCATAGACCGAAAGCAGTGGGGCTCTATTACCTACGGGTATGCCGATGATTAAAGGAGAAGATTGTCTAATAAGGGGTTCAAGATATAAGTTGAAGAGGAAGGGAGAGAGAGTGGGCACCCTTGCCGCATACCTGAGAAAAGAGGAAAAGCATCTGAGAGTACACCATTACAGTGTATCCTAGCCAGGGGGGAGAAATATAAAGCTTGAATCCATTTAATAAAGTCACTGGGGAAGCCCATTACCTGTAACGTTGCCCACAAGAAATTCCAGTCCACCCTATCAAAGGCCTTTTCTGCATCTAAAGAAATGAAAGCCATTGGGATAGGGGAAGATTTTGCCGACTGAATAAGATACAACAATTTAAGGAGGTGATCTTCTGGGGTTCTACCGGACACAACTCCTATTTGTTCTAGGCTAAGAAGGTGAGTCCAGACTTGTTCAATTCTACTAGCGAGTATCTTGGCAAGAATTTTAATATCACAATTTAACAGGGAGATCGGACGATAGCTCGCTGGGGAATGGGGTGGTTTGTCTGGCTTAAGGAGAAGAATTATTGAGGCTTCTAATAGGAATGGGTCCTGAATTTGCCCGGAAAGCATATATTGATACAGACGTAACAAGCTAGGTGCAAGGTCTTTAGCAAAGACTTTGTAAAAGTTTGAAGCTAGGCCATCTGGGCCTGGAGCCTTGTCCATAGATAGATTATTAATAGCTGATATTACTTCTTGAAGGGAAATAGGAGTGGATAAAAAGGACTGGTGTGCAGGAGAAAGAGTTGGTAGTAACGAGGCATTCAAATATTCTAATACCTCACTTTGTGACGGGGCAGAGAACGTTTATTGTAGAGAGAAGAGTAGATCTGTTTAAAAATTAATGCAATGTCTCTGGGATGTATTTTAATGATCCCATCAGGGGCATTAATGGAAGAAATGATCCTTGACGCCTCCAATTTCCTCAGACGCAAAGCTAGAAGGTGACCCGCTTTCTCCCCTTGCTCTATATATTTTGCCTGAGTTCTTAATATGGCAAATTTTGCTTTTTCTTGTCATAGGGAAGAATATTGGTTCCTTAACTGCAATAATGTTTTCAATAGATCAGGTGAGGAGGAGGAGGGGGAGAGGGAATGTTCGAGTGAGCGAATTTGAGCCAAAAGCGATGTGATGGTGGCCTCTCTTTTCCATTTACGGGTAGAGGCGAGCCTAATAAACTCTCCTCTCAAAAAGCACTTCAAGGTGCACCATTCATAGTCTGTTCCCTTTGACTGAACCTTGGTTATTAGAAATGAATGATTGAATCAAATCGGAGATTCTGGTGATAACATAGTCTTCCTTTAAAAATTGCGTATTTAGACACCATACTGGGTCTCTTTGGAAATTATGGTCTAGCAAAACAGTAACCCAGGCAGCAGCATGATCCGATATAACTATCAGTTCTATGGCGGAATCATTTAAGCAGTGTATAAGAGAATGACTGAGTAAAATATTGTCCAGATGGGACCAAGAGGAGTGCACTGTGGATTGAAAGGAGAAGAAGCGGGCCGTGGGATTTTGCAGTCTCCATGGGTCGCACAACCCAGCAGAGTCAAGAAATTCAGATAACGCTTTCTGGGCATTGGAGAGGGGCTTGAACGGGGAGTTGGAACGATCCAAATCCTGGGTGGGTGGTAGGTTCCAATCCCCACCAAGTATTAATGGGAAAGATGAAAATGTTTGCAGTTTACTCAGCAGGTCTAGGAAAAATTCAGGATTCCCCCCCCCCACTGGCCCATACACACTCCCAAGGACTAGCTCAGTGTGGTCTAATAGACCATGGGCCAGCACATATCTCCCTTACGGATCTATAATTGTCATTTTTGGCTGAAAGGCTACAGAGGGGTGAATCAGGATGGCAGTTCCCCCACTAGCCATCGACAATCCAGATGCATAGACTTGCCCAACCTCCTGCCTACACAAACTAATAGCTTCCCCAGGTAGGAGATGGGTTTCTTGGATAAAAGAGATGTTAGCATGCAGTGCTGATAAATGTTTGAGAATCTGGAATCTTTTGTTAAGTTCACAAGTCCCTCTAACATTCCAAGTTATACATTTTTTAATGCCACTAGCCATTAGCTCTATGAGCCTTCTTATATGGCCAGTTTCTTATATAGTAAAAATGCACCATGGACTTCCCTCTATGAAAGTATTCCTTCAAAAAATTAGTTCTAGTGTTCCCCCAGACCCAACAAGCACATAACATTAACACAAACCAGTAGACATTTGCAGTATATCGAATACACAAAACACCAAATTTAAAGGATTGTGGAACATCATAACTATTGATTAACTTCCCCCCATAAACCATACTCACTTACAACTATTTACAGTTAATTCTCTACCAGATTTCAATATCCACTGGTATGTAACAATGCCCTTGATAGGTAGAGATCCCTCGTGTACCCTAATATAACTGCCTTCCATAATCACATCTAAACATATGTAGAAATAGTTAACTGATCCGTATACATTATAATTCGCTAAACATGAAATAACCACAAAAATATTCCACCCTAAAGCCCACAATGTGATCCCAAAAGTGGCATAAATTATAACAATATTCCAGAGGGTAGCTAGGTTACTCCCACCCACACACCAGTACATGTGGTTGGCTATTCCTAAGCTAATGCTATCCCTCTACCCCCGGGACACAACCAACAAGTAACAGCATTGTCCTAAACATGAAAAAGAATGCCATGCAATTATATAAAAAAAAAAAACAATTATATAATAATTATGATAACCAACTTATTACCAGCTTAGTATCAAGTGAGAAGCCTTGCAGAAGCTCTGGGTAAAGAATAGATTAGAAAAGGAAATAAAAAGCTAAAAGATATGGCTATAAATGTAGTATAATTGTAGGCAGGAAACTCTAGTGTAGAAAGAGGCAAGAAAACTAGAAAGTAAAGGGAGGAAACAGAAGTTGTGGAATGAAATTAAAATGGAAGGACTGACTGGGTGTGTAGGACTATAGCCCTACCATCGTTTGCCAGTATGGCAACACTAAAGAGATAGTAGTAGAAGGATACATAAAGCAAATAGAAAATCAAAAGTAGCAGTGAAGGAGAAAAAGAATATTTTTAAAATGAAAATAACTCTAGTCAGATTAATGTGGCATACGATCCAGCATGAGAGTAGCTGTTTCCCAAGGGAACCATAATATCAGCGAGCTAGTGCCACGCAGAAAAATAAACCCCAGGGAAACAGCAGACTGGACAAAAAGGGTCCTCCGGGCTAGCAACACGGTGATGCGAGAGCTCCCCCAGAACTTCAGGCTATAGTTCGTCTCCACTTGGGATCCGCCAATGCCAGTCCCAAATCAGAGGCTACATCCCATTATGCAGGCTCCGTGCAAACCGGTCACATCCAAGGTAGGCAACTTAAAAGCATTAAACAAAGAAACTCCAGGGCTTCTAGTAATGTAGCCCACATCATGGGGATTTAAACAATGCAGGAAGCTTCTTGCCCAATTCAGTCTGAGCTTGAGCAGCAGAATCAAAGGAGAGCCATGATCCGTCTACCAACACCTCTAGATGAGCTGGGTAGGCCATCCGAAATTTAATACTGGCTGCAATCAGTTTACTGACTGTGGGGTGAAAAGTGTCTCTCTTCTGGTGGGTTTCTAGAGACAGGTCTTGGGTGATACGTAGTCGCTTGTCCTCCCATTGAATGGAGTGCAGTTCTCTGATTTTTGAGAGGATGTGCTGCTTTTCTAGATAATTGAGCATCCGGATGATCATCGGGCGAGGGGAAGCAGACTCCTCCAGTTTCGGGCGTAAGGACCTGTGCACCCTTTCAATTAGATAGGTGGGGTTACGTGGAAAGGGGCCTACAATCTTGTTGAAAAGCTTCTGGATGAATGCAATGGCAGAACAGCCCTCCGCCCCTTCTGTTAATCCGAATATTAAAATATTGTTTCTTCTGCTGCATCCCTCTAGATCTTCTGTCTTGAGCTGTAATTTTGTTATTTGTTGTTTGAGCTTTATTATCTCAGGATCTGCCTTGTCACGCCAAGCTTCAAGGGAATGGGTGCGTGCTTCAGTATCTGCCACTCGGATTTTAAGATCAGCCATCTTGCTGCAAATATTTTTAAGATCTGCAGCAATGTCCTGTAGCATTTCCTTGAATGGCTGAAGCTCTTGTAAAAATCGTTCTTCCGACAACAGTACAGAAGCTGAGAGAGTGCTCAGTTGTTTAGCTGAGGACTGCTGTTGAGACTTGGCTTTCTTGGCCTGCTTATCAGGCGAAACCAGGGGCGTATGTCTGGGTAAGGCCATTTTCATTTCTGCCTCCATCTCGGCTTATTTACCCACAGAAACGCCAGAAAATTGGCCAAATGATCTCCTCAAGTATACAGGAGCAATATCGATGAGGCAATCACAGCAAAGCTGGTCCAAAATAGGTTGATTACGGTGGATTTCTGAAAGGGGGGAAGCGGGAGCCCAAGGAACAGCAGCTAGCAAGCCAGACCCATCATGTGATCTCACCATATTTCTCATACTTAAATAGACTAAAATAAGTATACAGTTCATTAGAGTAAATCAGAGTAGATCAGAGCGCTTTGGAAAAAAATCAGAGTCAGAATCAGAACTAGGTCACAGTCGACCCACTCATCCCTAATATATACATATTTTTCAGACATGTTTTTTACTGAGGTTGCATAGATTTTTTTTAGTGTATCTTTAAAATTAAGACACACTAAGTGAATTAAATTTAATGAGACTGCTGATTTGAATTTTATCCCACCCAGTCGTTGGCTTATTCTATCACTTCTTGCAACTGAGATCAATTAGTTATGCATTTGAGGTAGATACCTGAGCGCACTCTACACATTGTGGTCCAGATATTCAAACTGTGCCAGGCTGTGGCACAAGCTTGGGCGCAGCTCAACTTGGCTGCACAAGGATGTGGACTAAGCGATATTCAAAGGAGCTGCGCCATGGCTCAGCAGCTTTGAATATCACACCCTGGCCACCCCCAGTGTGCATGGCACAGTGGCACTGCACAAGCGCAAGTGGCCAGAGTGGAGCATGGAGATGCGCTAGCGCAAGTTCCAGTGCGCCATGCACAGCACCCACGATATTCAAAAGTTGACATGCAAATGGGGCCATAATTTATGCAAGGCGCACATGGGGCCATTTGCATGTCATTATGGCCCCATTTGCATGCAGGTGCGCTGATCCCTGATGACTTGCACCTGGCGCCCTGCCTGGCAGCAGCCATCGGGGACCGATGCCCCCTGCAGCCAGATCGTGGGCATCTGTGTAAAAACAGAGAAAACCATCCTATATCCCTGGTGGTCCAGTGGACCACTTCCTGCCCGGTTGCGGGCATCTGTATTAAAAACAAACCCGTCCAATATCCCTGGTGGCCCAGTGGACCGCTTCCTGCCCGATTGCGGCATCTGTATTAAAAACAAACCTGTCCAATATCCCTGGTGGTCCAGTGGACTGCTTCCTGCCTGATCACGGGCATCTGTATTAAAAAAAAAAAAAAAACCAGTATCCCTGGTGGTCTAGTGGTACCCCCCTCCCCACCTGCCCACTGAGCCCCACCACCCTGCCCCCCCCATCAGCCAGCGGGCAGCAGCACCCCACCTGCCTGCCATCCTGCCACCCACCAACTGACACCTCGGTAGGGCTGAATGTGTGAATGAATCACATATCTGGAATGTGTAGTACGGTATGGGCTGCATACCCATTGGCTCATGCTGTGAACTAATGGGCGGCAGCCCTACCGAGGTGTCAGTCGGTGGGGGCACAGAGGCAGGTGGTGGTGCTGCTACCTGCCGGCTGACGGTGGGGGAGGTAGGGGCTCAGTGGCAGGTGGAGGGGGGTTACCACTAGACCACCAGGGATATTGGACTTTTTTTTAATACAGATGCCCGCGATCAGGCAGGAAGCAGTCCACTGGACCACCAGGGATATTGAACAGGTTGTTTTTTTAATACAGATGCCTGCGATTCGGCAGGAAGTGGTCCACTGGACCACCAGGGATATAGGATGGTTTTCTCTGTTTTTACACGGATACCCAAGATCGGGCACATAGCGGTCCACTGGACCACCAGGGATATAGGAGGATGTCTTTTTTTTTTTACAAATGCCCATGATCGGGCATGGGGGGGCGCCAGGTGTAGCGTTGGAATTCGGGTGGCCACCCACAGCTGGCAGCTGCCATGTTGCACCCTGCATGCGGCAGCTCACCTGTGGGTGGCCATCAGTTGTTATTTTTTTGGGAGGGCTTAACTTTGTGCTGGCACAGGTAGGGGTTGAGCATGCATGGCTCTGCACATCCCAGGCTGAATATAAGGCTGTGCAGGTTATGCATGGGCACACACCCCCCACCTGTGCCTGCATACATTACTGATGTGCTCCAGTGCATCGGGATTTGTGCCGTGCACTTTTCCCTTTTGAATATCACACTGGGGTGCATCAGTGGGTTGCGCATGGCGCAACACTGTTGCACCATGAGCAACCCTTTTGAATATCTGGGCCTGCGAGTGTTAGGCACCACACACTATAAGTAAATATCTCTAGAAGGCATCTTTTTAAAATACTTGAGTACATAATAGGAATTAGAGTATTGTGACTCTACGTCCTATTCTGCAGTATATTTAACTACAGCAAGCAGTTTCTCTTAAAAACGTTGTGGTCAAGATAGAATAAGATAGGAAACAAATGTAGTCAGCAGAGCTACTTGTTTCCCCTTAGCAATAGAGATGCACAATCTGTTGGGTTTGCAGCTCCATTAATTAAGAACTTGTATGTTTAAAATGCCAAATAAGCATCATTATTTACGTCTTTTTTAGCACTTTTATACAGTGTAAAAGGTATTAATTTTGCTGCTTGCTATTTTATTGGTAAATAGGGCTGAAAGAAACTAAGAGGGTATCCTACTAGAATACATACTGATTAGTAGTCTTTTAAACTGAGCTTTAATACAGCCTGTTAGTAGTATCAAAATAGCAGTAGTGATTTAAATTGACTATATAGTCAGAGCCTGTTTTATTCTTCCAACCCACACTGAATTGTTTTACCAGTAGTCATATACTTGCTGTCCAACTCTAGTTTATTTTAAAAAGCTAATAACTTAAGGCATTCATTCCCTATGTGCCTAGAAAGATTACTGCATTTTATATTTTATTCCCCAGATAAACCTTGCTTCAGTAACAGATGGCAATCAGGCCTTTTTCCACATCTGGAAGAAGAAGGAGGAGGTTTGCTACCCATAAACTGCTATAGCTGCCGAAGAAATCAACATTAAGGAGGATTAAAAAAAATGAATTAGCTTTCTTACAGAACTTAAAGAAAGCTAAGGTGCTATTTTCCAGTGTACTGGTCATATAACTTTTAGTAACGCAAGTCCATTTCAGATAGTGTACCACTAATGCTTTTAGCTGCTTTGCATAAGAAAACTTTAATCCACCTGATCAATCTGACCAAATTTATGAATGTTTTTGGTGGCAAATATTGTTAAGATTCTTGATTCTAATACTTCTCTTGTGAGGAATCAAGAAATAAGAAACAGTAACTGCTTGAACTGTTGAAAATTGCACACCATGAAAACTAAAAATATTCTGTGACTGGGAAGTTGAACATTTTTTTAATCTTGGACTTTTACTGACACATACTGTATATTTTGGCACAGATTTTTACATTTTGCATGTTTTTTTTTTCAATCTTTCTTTTTAATTTTTCTATTTTAGATAAAGAACTAAGACACATTGTTGGTGTAATGGAAACAAGGAGCATTAAAAAAGTCAGGAACTGAAATATGGGATAATGCAAGGATACACTCCCCTTCGAAAAATGCATAATAAAAAAATAGTAGCACAAGTAATAAGAGAAAGTACACCTAAAGCATCAACACCTTTTGTAATAAAAAGTAATGGGATGTAAAGAATGGATTCATGGTACTGTATATTACACTCCTGCAAGGAAAGATTAAAAAAGGTGTTGGGCTTATAGGTGGATTCCTAACAGGAATCAAAATTTGCCCCGAGATAAAATGCAAAACTGTACTACTGTATATACAAATCAATGTATTTTCATCTTCTTATTATGTTGTAATAGTCAAGAACGTATTTTGTGTAATGTGTATTATCCTCCACAAGGTTTCAGTAATCATAGGCCACAGTTCCTCATATTGGAATAAATATTATAGAATCTTGATAATTCTGAACAGACTGAATTCATTTTAGCAGGTGATTTAAATACAAGTACTAGGAATGGAAATATATCAGAAGAGTACACTGAATCTCTTAACAGTGTCTGTTGCAAAGAAGAAACTTCTTAGGAGAAGACTTTGAATATACTGTACTGGGTAAACATTTCTTGGCATTTTGGAACAACTTTAAAACTATGCATATTGAATGATAGGTGTAAAGGTGACTACCAAGGTGCCCATGTGCATTTCATGGTGGTATATGCCTCAGTATTAGATTACACTGTTATGTTTATTTGATAATCATAGATATATGGTAATAGAAAGGTCAGAAAGTGACCACTTGCTAGTTCATATCTTTTGACATCCAATACTTAAGATATAGGTTTCTTCTAATGCACAGGAGAACTTAGAAGTCAGGAAGATGGAGGGTAATATGGAATGAACCCACAAAAGAACTTACTGTATATCAGAAATTTTGTTGTCTGAAAACTGTATCGATATTAGGAAATGTATTCTCAAAGAAACAGATTATGAAACAATTCTTACACTTTACAACTAATTGACTGACTTCTGTATACCTTACTGTTATAAAATAAATGAAACACAATACCCCGATAATTGTTGGTTTGATGGTCAATGCAAAACTGTGAAAAGATTACTCTGTCAAAGTTAGAGTGGCTAAGTGTAACCTAAGCAGGCCAGCCTTGAAATACTGTAGCTTAAATTAGGAGAAGGAGAATACAAAAGCTTCTCGTCATACAAAAAAAAAAACTCTTACCAAGATAAGAATTGTATTAAGATGTTGGAGGCTGTACTGTATATGAAACAGATAATAGAATGTTTTGGTGCTTAGTAGCCCAAGGGGGCTATTCTGGTGATGTCAGCATCTTGATGGCTGCCTAGTTCAACAGCTCTTTCCCTCTGGACCTATAAAACCTCCTTCAACTAAGCTCCTGCAAACCCAGTTTTCTTCAAACCCTGATGAGGAAGGTCTACTGATACCATGAGGAGGGTCGATTGCCAGCAGGCAGCTCAGGAGAAAGCTAATGGCAAAGGATGGCACTCCAACCATGCTGAATTAGATGCCTTACAGGTGTCCAACTCCCTCTCTTCAGTTGAACCAGAATGGGCCTCGCCTAGAAAGAGGATGAAAAACAAAACAAAAAACTGGATTTGATAATGAAGGAAATTAAGGACTTTCATTCAGCTACTTCCCCAAAGTTGGACAATGTGAGTACTGATTCTAAAACCTTGCAAAAATGGGTGGATGAGTTGGACATACAGTCATTGGTAATGGATCAGAGAGTAGATAAACTAGAGTGCTTAGTACTTAAACTACTGTCTACCCTGATAAAATTACAGCAAGGCAGGAAGATGCAGACAACTGGGCTTGCTGCAAGAATATTCACATTTCTAGCCTCCCTGAAATTGTGGAAAGCCTAGACAGTGACTCCTTCCTGGACCACTTTTTTAAAGGATGCCCTCCAACTTGATCCTGCTCTGCACTTAAAAATAGAGCAGGCTCACCACACACTGGTGGTGAAACCCTTGGACCCAACTGCGCAGCACCACTTGTAAATTGCCTGGTTCCATAAATACAAAACCAAATAGGACTTATTCCTCCATGCCTGGAGAATGAAAGAGGTTCTCTATCAAGCACTCAGATCTTTTTAGACAATGATTGTCCCCACCATATTGTGAGAAAGTGCTGGCAGTACATCCCACTCCTACAAGCACTTAGAGAACAGCTATGGTTCCAAACCCCCTTCCCCCTCTGGCTGATTTTCTTCTTCCTGAAAGAACAGAATTGCTTTAACTCTTTCAAACAAGCAATTAAATACTTACAAGAACATGGTATTCCTGTTGAGTGCTGTACTGGAGAGACCCTTTCTCAACTCCTGCATCAAGAGTCCTGGAAGTTAGTAGTGACCCATAAGAAATGGCATGCTGTGGACATTCTCAAATACACACAGGGAGCACAGTTTCACTCCTTGCAAAAAGAAGTCCTACTCACCTGGGCAATGCTGCTACCGGACCATGCTTATAGTACCCTTGAGGTTGTAAACCCCCATCTTTGTTAACATGACTGAAGTGAGCATTTGGGTGAGCTTATTGCTTATAGTGCTGTGGGGGGTGGATGGCTGGGGGAGGTGTATTCATTTGGTGATAACTGTAAACACTTTTTTTGTTTGGATCTTTTCCCATGGGGTTTTTGGGGTAGGTACTTCCTAGTGAGGACACTTCCTCTGTGCATCACTATCGTTACAGGCAGGTACATTTACACAAGGCTCAGAAGTATAGCAGTGCCATACATAAAAGGGGTCTGTCAGACAGTCATTGAAATCTGATATTTTTTGCCAAGCGCTCTCAAAGTACTCAGATGAGTCATTGATGGCTGTTCCCCTCCGGGTATCTGGAATGGACTCTCAAGGTTTGGATAAAAGATATGACACAAAGCTGATTTAGATACAATTACGTTTTTGTTCTATGAGATACAGATGCTCCCCCCATGGAGACAGACTGAGGTCTCTGTTCTTGAGGGTGGGTAATGGAGAGACCTGTAGCATACCATAAAGAGGGACATTTTAGAAGAGCACTGGTGTGATGGGCTGACTGAGCACCCAGGCTTTGGCACTCCTCTTCTTGCTGTCTGCTGACTGTATCCCTAGTATTGCATCCTGCAAAGATATATAGAAAAATGACTGGGTAGGTGATTATAATAAGAATGTTATACACCTTGAGGTGTGGGATGCCACAAACCCCCCCCCCCCGAGAGCAAAGCTCAAGGGGTTTATAAAGGCATCCTACACCTAGGGTGTGTGAAAATTCAGAGTTTTGCACACTTACTCAGACTTTATTTTTTTATAATTGCTGGGGGGCATTTTTTCACCACAGCAATTATATAAAATATAAATATATTGCTGTTCAGCCATGGTTTGGTTGGGATAAAGCGTGATCCACTGCTGAGTGGCTGCTGAAACCTATGTTTTTATTTTTAAAGGTTTTAGCAAGGATTAAAAGGGTTAAAAACTTTAGTGATGAGAGGCCAGTTTGTTTTTCTTTTTAGGGATGCATTGGGTGGAGTGCTGCAGACCTCTTGCTTTGAGAAACAGGACTCCTGCATTCTTTGCTGATGAACAAAATGCCAGAGTGACAAAAAAATGTTGCCTCCATGTCAGAACACTCCGTGCCCACTTTTTTTTTTTTTTTTTACTTTCGGTAGTCTGTGACCACTGAAATAAATAACTCCCCACCAAACCCTCCCTTTCAGCACACACACCAACCCACTCCCCACCAGAAACATAATACAGTCAAAGCCATTTATAGCGGGTGTATTCGTGTTCGACCATTCTGCCTGCAGTACAGAGTGGTTGAACTAATGGTAGTGTGGGTTTACTAAATAAAATTTCTTAAAAAGTAGAGTGGGAGAGAAAGAAATGCACACAGGTGGCTGTGTGTCTATAGGAGGTGGTGGGCACCATTTGGCATAGCATTCTTGATGACATGGTGGTGCAAGTACAGTACAGTACTCTACTAGGAAGTATGCACAGCGATGGGAGGCCTCAAAAACAAATCTAGAAAAACCACTTCCAACAAAAAGCTGTAGATATCTGCAGTGAACCTCAGTGTTTTGACATAGATGCCCCGGCTGATCCCTCCTGATCCCCCCCACCTCCGCGATGGACACAGTAGCACACAGTAGCATGGAAAGAGACATACAGAATTTCAGAGCAGTCTCTTCATGCATAATAATGTTAAAAATTTTTTTTTTTAAAGAAGGAAAATGAAATGAGACCAACATGCCCTGCTGTGCTTTAACTATATCATGTATGTGAGAATTGTGCAATATAGAAGGTGGACAATGTCTGCTATAATCCCTGTATTTTACACTGCATGTACATAAATTGGAAAATGGAAAGCACTTTTTAGCCAAACAAGACAACCACCCTTAATAGCCATGGGCATTATAAGTGGCATGCACTGTACTGACACTGGGGGTGCCCAATCT
Organism: Neoceratodus forsteri; assembly: GCA_016271365.2. NCBI lineage: Eukaryota > Metazoa > Chordata > Ceratodontiformes > Ceratodontidae > Neoceratodus > Neoceratodus forsteri. The sequence continues at coordinate 1,293,302,187 of CM028130.1, forward strand.
CCCACAGTCCCGATCACAATCTCTGCCCCACTACCCCACATACATGGTTGTTCTTTTTCACCAATATATTTTTATTGTTTCCCTCCACCCAACCCTCCCTCTAAGCACCCAACCCCCCGAAATGTAACAGTGGCTCTGGGGGGTGCCCAATCCCCCAGTGCAGGAATCCTCATTCCCCCCTACTACAGCACTTGCACTGTTGTTTGTTATTTTTTTCTTTCCTCTACCCACCTGACCCTCCCTCTCTGCACCCCCCCAGAAACATAACAGTGACACTGGGGGTGCCCAGTCCCCCCAGTGTCACTACTGGCATTTTGCTCCTGTTTTTTATTTTGTTTTAACCTGTAACAAGAAAACTGTCCATCAATGTCTTTTGTGCTGTTTCTAACCCCTACCCGACCATTCCACTCAGCACCCACCACCCCACACCCCCCAGCCCTTACTTACCCATCAGGGGTCTATGCAGTAATCCTCTTTGGACAGCAGACATGTCTTCACTTGTCAAAGCTGGACCATGAACTGAAAAAACAGGTATAATTTGCAATATATTTTAATGGGGTTTTGAACTTAAAGGAATAACTTGGGCATTTTTACATATTTTTGCCCCAAATTTTCAACATGCCTTCTTTGCAACCCCTCCTCATGAACAATGCCACTATCATTAGGCAAATCTGTACTGAAAGGTGATTTCATAGTCCCTATACAAAATTACCTTTCAGGCAGGAAATGAAAATTTTCCTTGCCCCTGTTCATGAGCTGGGGTCATACGAAGGCTATGGTGAAAATATGGTGTAAAAATATTAAACAAATTTTCAATATTTTTACTCCAAATTCCCCAGCAGCAGCCCTATCTGGCTCTGGCCAGAATTTGTTTAATTTACTTACCACTGAGTGCTAGTGGCGTAAAATCTTTGGCACCTAGGAAGGGAAGAGCAGCAGCTGGTGCATGCATGGATCGAGGAAAACTTGATGCGTGTTTGCCATTATAACCAGCTGGTTATACCATCAAATTATAACCAGGTTTCCCTATGGGAAAAAATGCTTGCCAGTAATTGTACACTAATTGTGATCATTGAGTTCTCGCTACAGGAGACAGTGCATTGCACTTGGGAGTGGAGGTGTGATGCACATTGGGATGCTGTGGGGGTCCCTAAATGCAGTCGGTAATGGAGCACCCTGCAGAGTACAACCCTCATCTGCCCTGCACTCTGCTAAATAAGAACGCTGCCCCCTCTCCTAGATATAAACACTCACTACCTATCCAGGAAACTGGCCTATAAGGCTAGAAAACAGTCCTGAACACTCTGTGGGATGGATTAATGACTCCTATTTCCTCACAATTTTTGCTCTCTTCCCCTCAAGACTTTAGAAGGCTCACCCAGTTTCTGTCACATTCGGGACAGGGGGTGGAAATAATGTATCTTCCAGATGTTGACCCTCGTGAAGCAATAGGTGAAAGGAAACTTTGGACTTTGCAACCACCAGGACCTGAATTATTTTGCTGTTTTACAGTCACCTCTGGGAAATGCACCCTTGCTGCTGTTTAAAAGATTTTACTGCAAAGGGGATCTACCTCTCTTGGGCCACCCACTACTCCAAGATTATGTACATGTATGTATTGTGTTACTCTTCTGACCTGGTTGGCTGTTTATTTTTTCAATTCTTCTGAATAGGTCAAGAGGGATTGACCCTCAGTTGGTTAGACACAGGTCTTGCTGATGAACTGTTCCTATCCATTTGTACTGTAACTCCCTCCAATACCTGGGAGCCTGTATGGACAGACATTTCCTGGAGGCTAAAGTTGCAGACTTTACTATCCTCTGGCCCAATAGGCCTAGGTCACTTCATTTCTGACAGCATTAGGGCCTCCTTTTATGAGACTCCCACCTTGGAAGCACATGGGCACCCATGCCCACTACATAGTTCAGTCCTTGATACTACCTTGACCCACAGCTATACCTAGATGTTACTGGGACTTTCCCATGGTGGAGTTCTGTTTGATATTTTGTTTTCCTTTTGTTGTTCAATTTCAGTCACCCTCACTGTGAGTCTTTACTATATGCATATCACTGGTAAATGTGGTACACATGTTGGTGACAACCTGTATAGCCTGGGTATTAACCTGCTGAGACCAGAGATCTAAGAAACTAAAATTCCATCTCTCCCTGTGCATGTCAGATAGTGCCATGGTGATGGCCCTAGTCCGCTTTCATATATCTGGGACTTATGAAACAACCCTGGGATGAGTGGTCTTAGACTGAAAATTTACTCTTAACAGATTAAACAACCCAGTAAAACAGTGCTAATTTGTTCTCTGTTATTCCTACTGACAGGTCTGACCCAGTATTTATACAAGTCATATCTTGGTCAAATGGAGGTGGCTTAACTTGTCAAATTTGACTACTTGGCAGTATGGCAGTATTTTCCTCTTCATACAGATGGGGGAAATGGAGGGGGTGGTCATTTTGGTGGCATGCTACCTGGTATTCTTGGAGATCAAGGTGGTTAAGGATGAAGAAGAGTGTTGTCTAGTAGTGTAGGGAGAGATGGATAGGGTATCCATCACTCTCACAAATGTATACATCCTCCTGGGACAGACACTCCTTTTATACACCATCTGATCAACCCAGTATTAATTAAAAGGGGTTCCTGTTTTTGGCAGGAGAGTGCAGTCTTTTAATGGATGTACCCTGGAACTCTTCAGTTGCAAATCTAGGCTGCTCCACTGCAGTATATAACTATTTCTACAGACTTATTTCCTCACTATGTTGGAGTGATGTCTTGAACTACATCCTGGCCAAAAGGGATTATTTCCACTACTTTCACCCAATCAGATGTACAGTTCTATTGATTACATTTTTGTACAACATGAGGATTTAAGTAAAATTTATTCATGCAGTACAAGCCTGTTCTCATGCTCAGATCATGCCCCTGTTATCACAAAACTAGATCTGGGACTCTTTCACAAGATGATGCCTTGGCATTTGGACTCCCACTTGAAGAGTAAAGATTTTTAGAGCTGGTACAAAGACAAGTTGCAGAGATCCAAGTTCTGAACCACTCCCCAGAGACTCATCCTGCCTTATTATGGGACACAGTTAAGGTGGTTCTACAAGGGCATTTAATTAGCAATGCCACAAAAAAAAAAATAAAAGAGTGCAGAGCTCAGAGGAAGGACATGTTGGCTATGCTCACCCTCTTGCAATACCACCACCAACTGGGAACCCTAACGGACCCCTCACAAATCACACAAGTCAAGAAACAAATGAATGACTTAGTCCTGGAGCAAGCTGATAGAGCATTGCTATACTTAAGACAAAAGTACTGTAATGGGGCCACAGGCAGTCAGGCTGCTAGCCCATAGGGTTAAAGGGTTCTGACAATGGGCGACCACAGCCAAGCTAAAACTCCCTGAGACAGGAAATTTAACAAGAGGCATGGACTTCATAGTGGAGGCTTTTGCTCTGTATTGAAGGAAGCTTTTCATGACAGACCACCCACTAGACCTGGTGGACCTCAACTCCTTCTTGTCCCCCCTGCAACTCATGAAGCTGATGAAGATGGACGCCCAGTCTCAGTAGATCCTACAAGCCCCAATCATGGAAATTGAGTTACAGGAGGCCAACAGTCAGCTTAAATCAGACAAATGCCAGGTCCAGATGGCTACCCGGATGAGTTTCTCAAGAAGTTTGAACCAGAATTATCTCCACTTCTCCTCAGGTAGCCAATGCCCTCCTTAAAAGGGAAGGCCCACTGGTCTGTTGGAGCAATGCAACAATATTGGTCATTCCAAAACCTGAGAAACAAATAGACAGATGTGAATTCAGATTTCGGGATGTGTCTCAACATGGCTTTTCTCTGAGAAAGTTTCAAACACAGTTTGGGAAAGAATGTTTCTCCATTACTGCTCCACTTTCATGGAATAACCTTCCTCTTCAGTTAAGAAATTTACCATCTCTTGATATCTTTAAACATGATCTAAAAAAAACAAACAAATGTTGCTGCTGAAACAATCTATTTGTACTTGTTTTAATTTATGCTGTTTATGTCCGCCTATGTATCTACTGTTTTAAATGACTTAGGAGGGTCTGTGAATGAGATATGCTTCTCATAGAACCTATCCTGTAATTTATCCAACTTTTAAATAAAAATAAAATAAAAAATTGCACCAACTGATTTCAGTCTGAAATATTGACTATGAGGTCTGTATAATGTATGTATATCATAGCCAAGAGATTGGATGGAATACTTGCCTGGAACAGATGGGATTCATTAGATCCCATCAAACCAAGGAGAGCATCAACAGATCTCTCTCAATCATACAGCAAGCCTTTCACTCTGGTTCCCCCTCCTAGCCCTCAGTTTTAATGTGGAGAAAACATTCAACTAGGTATCTTGGACCTTTCCTTGTGCCATACTGCAAAGATTCATGAACTCACTACATTTTCAAAGCCTTTCATTTTACGGTGGTATAACTAGAAATTAGGTCATTCTGTCAGTTCTGAATGAGAAGAGACTCCAATTAGACAGAGGAACAAAAGCAGCACTAGATAAGTTAATGAGAGCTAGTGAGAGCTATTTCAGGTATGTGTCTATAATATGTACTCATTATAGAATGTAATGGTTGTTAATAAATTGACATAGCCCCCAAAAATGGAAAAAATGAAATTACCTAAGCAGTGTAGAAATTTATTTTACAGGAATTACACAATACATTTTTGAAATTAACAACCATAGATAACCATGGATGACAATGGTCAACTTGAATAAATCAGAGTATATTAACCATAATCATCCATGGTCTGTCCTTGGGCCATTTATCATCGGTGGTTGTCCACCATAGAAAATTGTAGTCAGCATTATGGACAAACTATGAATGACCATATTTGCTAACTATATATAACCACAATCATAAGACTGAGCCCTGCAATTCCAATTGCCCACCTACGGAGGTGCTTCCTGAGGGACCCACTCTTACACAAAGGCTCCACCATGGGGGTCAAGACATATAGTCTAGGGGTCAGTAGCAAGCCTGACAAGTGATGGGATTGGGAGTTTGCCCTTCTAACTCACAGAGGGAAGTGTTGGTCCTACAGGGACAGAAGCTTTAAAGTTAAAAAAAAAAATACTTGCCCACTGCATTCCTGATTATGTCCTAGTCATATAAATGGTATAAGTCATTGTTATTCCTGCCATGCTTTTATCCTATTCATAAAACTGAATAAATGATGTGTTCTTAATTGTGAAATGCTTTAGTTTTTCTTTTTAAGGTCTGGTTAAGTAATGTGAGTAGAGAGTAAGTGAAAGCATGAAACACTCATTAAAGGTATAAGGTGAAAGATACCTACTGGTGATGTTTTATTCAATACAAGGTATAGAATGACATCACAATTGACTCAGTAGTGTATTCAGGGTCTCCCTTTAGATGAAAAAGTCCTGTTGACCTGAAGACAGACAAACATGGGGTGGTTGCCTGACACCTAATCCTTACCTTTCATAGCTCTAACTCCAGGTTAATAAAATAGATAATCTCACTAGCAGGCTGCAGATTGAACATTTTTCTATAGGGTTGTCAGCACCTCACAGTAAATAGTTTAGATTCAGACTGATCCAACAACCCAGAACTAGAAAATCACAGATGCTTAAATACTTCCCCCAGTTCACCTGACCTGTCAGTGAAAGTGAGTTGCAAAATAATTCACAGAAAGAAACATTTTAGATAACAAAAAACAATAACAATGTGAAATGCAGATAAAATAGATTAGTTAGCACATTTGCAGTTCATTGCAAACAATATATGTACGTGCATACTATACGGAACTGTACTCTACATACTATACATTCATACTGCATGTACAGTACATACATACCGCTTTAGAGCTGAGTGAAAACCATTGACCCATCAAGTTTCTTGCTCCCTCTAGCTCAGTGAGAGTTACTTTTCACACCTCAAGTACTTTTCTAGTGGTAGCATGGAGGTTTTTACATGATATGTAGCTATTTCTGATATTTCCCTTGAATGTTCCCTTTTTACAGCTGCAGTGGGTGTAGCTTGCATACATATTGCTTTCAGAAAAGGACTGCCTGCATAATTACCTTCCAAACAACATGGCAGAGTGTTAAAAATAGTGTCCTCCACTGAAGCCTCATTACTATGCTGCCTGTGTGTGTATGGGATTTAGAGAGCACTATTTTTCCTCCGACTCATGTTCCCTCCCTGCAAGGCATCAAAGGAGGCAAGATGTTGTCTAGGGGCATGACCAGGACACCAAGATGGACAGATTTGGGGGAGGAGGGCAAGCAGGTGCCACCCACTAGGGGCAGGCAGGTGTTCCCAGAGTGGAGGGAACTTGCATCCAGGAATAGGGAAGAGATACCTCATTATTTCTACCTTTTCTAGGTTGCAAGAACAGCCTCAGAGGGAACATCAAGGTTTTTGACAAAGAAGATACCTTAAGACAACAGCAGAAAGTAGACCTTGTGAATCCTGGAACATTTTGATAATACTGTTTTTGCTTTTAAACTTCAGCTGGCTTAACAGGATGAAGGATCCCTCCTGTACTGCACCTGCCTGCATCATAATGTGATATAAAACTAAGTCTGTTTTTCACTGTAACCAGCTTAATGTTCCCCTTTCAATAATGATGTACTAAATTATCACCTTACTTTATCACTTATGAATATATGTATTGTCTGAACTTCTTATCCTAAAACAGTGTCTTTACAGTATAGAAACATGCTGTATTCAAAGTGTAAAAACAGAAAGAACCAAATTGCTCTGCATTTTAAATGCAGTTGGCCAAAATTGTAACTATAAAAAGAAATAATTTTTTTTTTCACTTCAGTTAGGCATCCAATGTCAAAATGAATATTTTTAGCATCTTGCCATACATTGTAGTGTGGTCAACTACCGAAAACAAGGTATTGTACAGACAGTGTGTAAAATTAGCACTGTGCTTCATGCCACATGAATGGGGGGGCCGGGACAAAAATGCTGAAATAAATGAAAAAAATCTATCAAGGGTGATGGTTTTCTCTAATAACAGTAAAAACACAGTTACTGACACAAGCAGTATCATTAATTTGCAGGGGCCATTGCAAATGCCAGCTTGAAATGTAAAAGGAAAAAAGTATACCTGTATCACTTCAGTTAGGAAATATAGGGAGACAACGAATGACACATTGGTTTGACTAGAAAGGCATTATTACTGTCTAACAGCAATTTCAGTGCAGAGAGCAGCAATGATTCACAAAGGGATAATCAGGTACCCCAAATGTAATATGTCTATGAAAATGTAATCCAATTCCTGGGCAACATTTCCTGATAGACATCATTTTTGTTATCCCTTTGCAAGACATCTGCCACTGTACCACATTTGGCAGTCACTGAAAAATGTTTTCTTAGCTATTCATCCCTGAATTATAAACAGTAGCATCCAAATCAGCCAAACCATATGACTATTCATCACTGTAAGCCTTATGTATTATGCAGACTGTGACACTCAACAGTTTTAGGGTAAGTTAGTCCATCTTGACTTATTTGCTGCATATGCATCTCAATTGCTAAGGGGTTCTGACCATGTTCACCAATCCTCAAGCCAAGCTAGCTACAGTATGTCTAGCACTAACACTGATGGGAAGATTATGCCATTAGCAAGAATCTCTAAATAGCCCTTTTTGCCAAATTGAAACCTCCTCCATAATGTTTTATTTGGATTGTTTCTGGCTTGAGAGAAGTTAAATGAAAACTCCACCTAATGTCCAAGTCTGGTGCTGCTGTGATTTCTCTGAATTTGCTAAAAACAACTATCCTGCACATTTTGAATCCCTCCATAGGAGACATCAATAAAGTAACCAAATGTTAAGTAAGGATTGGATCACATAAAAACAAACAATCACAGAGCCTACTTAGCCAGTGGATGACCACAGCTGCAAAATGATTAGATTTGTTTACAAGCAGTCAATCACCACTGATTTCTGCACAAGACACACACACACACACACACACACAGCAGAACACAGCTGCAAAATTATTAGATTTGTCTAAAAAGAACTATGCACATCATTATTACTTTGTTGTGTGAGTAAAGCATATCTGAACACTGTGTAGGTCACAGAAATTAAATCTACAAACAAACTACAAACATTATTATTAAACTTCAGTGTGAGTGAAGCATATCTGACTACTAATGAGTAAACAGACCTGCAATCAGCGGGGGGGGGGGGTACCCTGTAACAAAAAAAAAAAAACAGTACGTGGAGTTTTAAAGTAAAGGTATACCTGTAGCAAAGGGTACTTAATAAATGAAGGTCCCCACTAATGTTTACCAGATATTTTCTCCATGTAATGGTCACAGCAAACATTACATGAAATGTTCTCCAAAATGATCTTTCTCTGGCCCAGTGGGGCATGTAGTGTTTGTTTTTACCATTAAATGGAGAAAATATTAAACATTATTGTGGATCTTTATTTATTAAGCAACCTGACCTAGGGTTGATCTGTGAATTTAAGCCTCCACATATCTGAACACTGGTTATGTCACAGAAAGGAAATCTAGAATGCAATTGGCAGTATGACCAAAATTAAATATTACTCTGTTGTGTGAGTGGAGCATATCTGAACACTGTGTAGGTCACAGAAATTAAATCTACAAGCAAACTACAAACATTATTATTAAACTTCAGTGTGAGGGAAGCATATCTGAGTGCTAATGAGTAAACAGACCTGCACTTGCAGCAGTGGGGGTGGGGAGGAGTTACCCTGTGACAAAAAAAACCAAAAAAACACAGTACCTGGAGGTTTAAAGTTAAGGTACAACCTAAGGTTTATAACCTTTTGCAATGATTAGTGACCTCCCTGTGTCAATGGCCACAATTACTGCTAAGCATTGAAAGCAGGCAAGAGACAATATAAGCATAAAACATGGACATGGAGAAATTATTATAATTTTCAGGACAGAGTATTGGGTTGCTTACTGTACTGCTGTTTTTTTTCCCTTGTGTTTGCTATTGTTCTAGCATATACTGCAACAGTGAAATTAACCATCACAGTCAAAAGTTTGTGCACTGGAAAGGTTCAGCTGCCCTGCAGAGTCCTTCCTACACACACACACACACACACACACACACACACACACACACAAAGAATCATGGTGTGGTGCCTGTTACATGAAAATAACTACTAAAGTATGAATATAGCCCTTGAGGTTGTAAAGGTGTCCTGTGAAAATTTTTAAATATTATAAATACACTTGCAAGTACCTAAATGGTACCTAAAAGTGGCAAACTGGTTGACGGGCAGAAAACAGAGAGTGGTGGTAAATGGTATACAGTCAGAAGAGATGCAAGTCACAAGTGGGGTACCTCAGGGATCAGTCCTGGGGCCAGTCCTCTTCAACATCTTCATTAGTGACCTTGCAGATGGACTAGAGGGTAAGGCTTGTCTGTTTGCAGATGACACCAAGATCTGCAACAGAGTAGATGATCCAGATGGGGTGGGCAGAATGAGAAGAGATCTGGATAAACTAGCAGAATGGTCAGAAGAGTGGCAACTGGATTTAATGCAAAGAGTGCAAAATCATGCACATAGGAAGAAACCCTGAAGCCACCTATAGGCTGGGAGGAGTTGCTAGCAGTCACAAAGGAAGAAAGAGACTTGGGCATCATCATCACTGATGACCTAAAATCATCAAGCAGACCTCTAAATCAGTAGGTAAGGCTGGGGGTGTTAGGGTGCATTAGTAGGGGTATCACAAGTCGTAGGAGGAAGTAATAATCCTCTGTACAAGACACTGGTTAGGCCCCATCTGGAGTACAGCGTGCAGTATTGGAGGCCACACCTTCTAAGGACATTAACCAAATTGAGGCAGTCCAGAGAAGGGCAACCAAGATGGTGCAGGGACTGCATCAGAAGACATATGAGGACAGATTAACAGAGCTCAATATGTATACCCTTGAGCAAAGGAGGGAGAGGTGATATGATCGAGGCATTCAAACACCTTAAGGGCATAAACAAGGTGAAAGAGTCTAACATGTTTAAATATAAGAAAAATAGCAGGACAAGAGGACACAGCATGAGATTAGAGGAGGCCGATTAAGGGGAATGTGAGAATTCTTTTTCACAGAAAGGGTGGTGGATGCATGGAATGGCTTACCACAAGAAGTGGTGGCTATGAATACAGTGCAGGGCTTCAAACAGGCATGGGATAGGCATAAGGGAGCAATACAAATGACTATGAATAGATAGGCCACTGACAGAGCAAAGGCCGATGGCACATTTATAAGGTAGAAAAAGAAATGGGCAGACTGGATGGGCCTTGCGGTCCTTATCTGCCATCAACTTCTATGTTTCTATGTAAATAATGAAATTAATGTGTTTGAGTAATACATGAATAAAAATGTAATTATTACCAATATGTAGTAATTACATGAGATTTGATTTAATTTGGCTGCCCTATAAGTTTGGTATCTTGGATCAGTAATCAATGCAGGTTATAGTACATTAAAAAATGACAGTACATAAAAGGTAATGAATATAACAGTGGGTGAATGGTATTAGAAGAAAAAGAAACTTACTGAAGTTAGTACAGAAATGGAAATGTTAGTCATGTAAAGGACGTCATTGAAATAATCAGATTTGTGAAGAAGTTGGTAGGAAATACACAGAAGAGTCACTTATTTTGAGTTGATCCATGTAACAAGGAAACATTTCAGTTATGATACATCAGTAGAAATAATGCAGTAGCCAGTTAACTATTAGCCAGTCACTTTCAGTCCATAGCCAGACTATATGGGTCTGGTTTCTTAGCAGTAATTTAAGAGTGCTTATCTCCAGCAACCTCAGAAGCAAATGTTGGATGTGATATGATAAGCAAGGCCTTTGTTTTTAGTGCCTATGCAGCATTACTTAAGTTGATATCCTTTGCATGGGAAGTGGATTTGACACTGGCATATAAGATTCACCCAATGTGAATTACTGGGAAAGGAATTTAAAGTCATCTGCATCTTAGACAGAAAGTCTGGCAGTTTTCCTATAGATCCTGGCACCTGACATTTACCATTATTGAGTGAAGAGACTAGGCTTGGGGATTTTAACATATGGACAGGTTTCATGCTTTGAAGTTTAATATAAAGAGTGTGATAATGTCTTGGGCAGAGAAAGAAGATGGGGACTGTAGGAAAACAACCTCTATACAAAATAATGTATTACTCTGTTGTGTGAGTGAAGCATATCTGAACACAGTGTAGGTCACAGAAATTGAATCTACAAACAGTATGAACATTATTATTAAACTTCAGTGTGAGTGAAGCATATCTGAACATTAATGAGTAAACAGACCTGCACTTAGTGGGGGGGGGGTACCCTGTAGCAAAAAAAGCAGAGGTTTAAAGTACAGGTACAACAAAGGGTACTTAATAAATGAAGGTCCACATTAATGTTTACCAGATATTTTCTACATGTAATGGTCACAGCAAACATTACATGAAATGTTCTCTACAATGATCTTTCCCTGGCTCAGTGGGGCATATAGTGATTGATTTGACCAGTAAATGGAGAAAATATTAAACATTATTGTGGATCTTTCTTTAATAATCTGAGCTAGGGTTGATCTGTGACTTTAAGTCTCCACATATCTGAACACTGGTTATGTCACAGAAAGGAAATCTAGAATGCAATTGGCAGTATGACCGAAATAAAATATTACTTTTCTGTGAGTAAAGCATATCTGAACACTAATGAGTAAACAGATAACCTGCACTCAGTGTGTGTGTGTGTGTGGGGGGTTACCGTGTGAGAAAGAGAGAAAAAAAAAAACAACAGTACCTGGAGGTTTAAAGTCAAGGTACAACCTAAGGTGTATAACCTTTTGCACAGATCAGTGACCTCCCTGTGTCAATGGGCACAATTACTGCTAAGCATTGAAAGCAGGCAACAGACAACATAAGCATAAAACATGGCCATGGAGAAATTATAATTTTCAAGATAGAGTATTGGGTTGCTTACTGTACTGCTGTTTTTTTTTTTCACTTGTGTTTGCTATTGTGCTAGCATATACTGCAACACTGAAATTAACTGTCACAGCTAAAAGTGTGTACACTGGAAAGGCTCAGCTGCCTGCAGAGTCCTTCCTTCATACACACACACACACACACACACACACACACACACAGGTTCCTGCAGTGTTATTAATTTTACATACTTGGCAGCAGACCAAAAAGAAAGTTCTCAGTAGAGCTGCCAACCTCTGGCAGTTACAGGACTGCAGAGACTGAGCATGCCATGTTGCATTTTAGGCATGCTTTTTATGTTTGCTTGCACGCATGTGCAAGAACCATGTGACAGCTTGCAGGAGTAGCAGTTTGCAGATGTGTTGTCGTGTTGTGGCCAATGCCACCAACTGCTTTGTGGGGCTTGTCTCTGTGGCAACAATAAATGAGCATGCTGTCTATGACAGCAGTGCAAAAGCATGCCACCAACTTGAAAGAATTTTGCTGCTGCAATGAGGGAGCACCCCCCTCATTGCAGAGTATGCCTTGCCTGGTGTAACAATTCAATAAACATGGTGGTAGCTGTCACTGTCAGCATCTGCCTCTAGTGCCCAGAAAGCCAACATCGGGGGTGCCCATTCCCCCCCTGTAGGCATGCCCCCTTCCCAGTTCATTTGCTGATGGGGGAGCCCAATCCCCATCAGTATAATGGTCCCCCTATCCAATAATTTGTCTGCTGAGGGGGAGCCCAGTCCCCCTTGGCATCATGCCCCCCAAACAAAGACCCTTTCTTCTTTGCCGATGGGGTGCCCAAACCCTGTTGGCTCCAGTCCCCCCACAAAATAGCTGGGAGCCCACCCTTAGCGTGCCAGATGTCCCTGTAACAAAGAAAACCTTTCCACAATTTTTTTTAAATTTTGTTTAACCTGTGAACAAGAAAATGGTCCTCATTGTTTGCAGTGCCCCTTCCCCAACCTGCATCCACCTTCTGTGCACCCCACCTCCCACCCACCCTCCCTCCGCCCATACTTACCTCTAGAGTCTGGTGTAATGATCTTCAGTGGAGCTAGAATGTGTCTGCACTATTCAAAGCTGACTGCCAACTGAAGAAATGGTGGTAAGCTATATAATGGCATACAGTAAATGTTTTTTTTTTTTAAACTTAGGTGGCTATCTCAGCCAGTTTTGTGACTTTCAGCATCACATTTTCAACATTGGATTTTTGGGACCCCACCTCATGAATTCAGTCACTGTCATGTCATTATTCGGTCTCAAAAGGTGATTTTGCGGTTACTGCATGGAATCATGTTTTGGGACCAATTAACAAAACAACAGTGTCACTGCTCATGAGGAGGGCTCCCAAAAAGCCTATGTTGCAAATTTGGTGAAAAAATCCAAAAAAATGACTGTTACGAGCGAGCATTTCACACCTTCCACCCTCAAGCATAACTTCAAGAATTTTTAATATTTTCACTTCAGATTTTCAACATTGCCATTTTTTAGCACCTCCTTATGAACAGTACAGCTGTCATTTTTCTCATCCTGCCTGAAATGTGTTTTCACACATCTGGCACACAATGGCATGGTTGTTGTGGGAAATCAATGTTTGTGGCAGACTAAGAAAATCACAGTGACACTGTTCATGAGTGGAGGTCCCAAAATGCCTATGTTGAAAATTTGGTGACAACATTCCACAAAATTGCTATGTTATGAGCGTGCATTGTGCAGTTTTCACACACACTTATAACTCTGAGAATTTGTAATATTTTTATTCCAGATTTTCAACATTGCCATTTTTGCACACCTCCTTATGAACAGTACAGCTGTCATTTTTCACATCCTGCCCAAAATGTGGTTTTGCACATCTGGCACACAATGGGCACAGTCACTGTGTGAAATCAATGTTTGGGTCAGATTAAGAAAATCACAGTGCCACTATTCTTGAATGGAGGTCCAAAAATGCCTACTGTATGTTGAAAATCTGGTGTAACAAATCCCCAAAATAATTGCATTATGGGTGTGTGTTGTGCAGTTTCTATGCACTCTCAAGACTGCATCAATTTTTTTAAATTTTCACTCTAGATTTTCAACATACCCATTTTTTTTTACACCTTCTCATGAACAGTACAGCTGTCATTTTTTTTTTACATCCTTTTCAAAATGTGTTTTTGCATCTGTGGCACCAAATGGCACAGTCGCTGTTCAAAATCACCTTTCAGCTAATGAACGTATAGTGTCACTGTTCATGCAGTGGGGTCACAAAAAGTCCATGTTGAAAACATGGAGTGAAAATACCAAGAAACTCCCAGGGCATTAGGGTTTCTGACTATAACACCCTACCCTGAAGGGACTGACAAGCATCAGGAGTGTGACTTGGGATTGTCAACAGTAATGCTCATGCAATTCCACCCCCATCCCTACTCTGCAGTCAGTGACAGTTATCGAGGTGTATCTTTGACTCTTCAGCCCCAAAATTCACTCCATTCTCCTATACTGCACCCATTTCAGTGCATTTCTTTATGAAATGGTGAGTGTAAAGCCCAAACACCCCAAAGCACACCTCAACACTTGTCTGCATCTGCAGGGTAGGGTGAAGTGAAATGGCTTGAGCGTTATGGGTGATGACCCAAAGGCACACCCCAATGCCTATCCATCTCTGCAGGGTGGGGGTGGGATTGGCAGCACTTCAGTACTTCACTGCCATTGCTTTTCTGTCTGTTTGTCTGTCTATGTAATTATCTACATTTCTATCAATTGCATGCATCACTATTTTTATCTATTTGTAAAATAAACCTGCATATCACATTTGCCTGCACTCTGAGAACATACTTATGAAGCTCTGCATATTTGTACTCCACTCCTGCATAGACCTCATACTTTCCTAATATTCCCATTATCACAAGCATAACAACCTTAACCTTATCAATAGTGACCCCCTCTGAAAGTTACTATCACATTTTCTTTGCCAACAGTCCATCATTATACCTCACTGCCTGACATCAACACATTGCTTAAATATAACTTATTGTACATCACCTCATGGACAAAAACACTGTTTCTCTAAAAAACAACAACAAAAAAAAAACTTAATAATCCCAAGGCTGAACATATGCCAGCCATTACTTTTTCATGTACTGCCACTTTCTGTACCATCATGGGGAGCTGCATACGTTTCCCATGAAGCTATGCATTATTGGGGTATGTGCAATTGTGCTTTCTTTAAAATTTGGCTGTATGGCCAATATCCACAGGATAACACATACCTCAGTGACACTTGCTCTGGGGTTCTTTTGTAAACCTATATTTCTTACTATTCCTTCCATTAAAATGTACACCTCCATGTATTTTCCTAATAATGTGTATGCCTTCCTTAGAACAGAAACTAAAACAAATCTTATTACTTACAAATCATAGTGTCGTTTCTACGTGCCTCCTTAACAATTCCACACAACTTCACTAATGTCATTATGCAGCCGTGGTGGATCTGACCAGACTTTGTTCACAAAGGGGATTAGATGAAGATGGCACTACACTATGATGCACAATACTACCCACTAGAGTTTACATATAGGTGACAGATGTCATTGAAAGTATAAATAATTTATAGAAACGCTTTACCAGCTTGCTTTAATTCTCACTTTTTTATGTTCCTATTGAAGTTTTCAAGTAGAATCATGTAGAATGTTATTATTTTTGTATATTTCTGCTACTTTTCTATTAATAAAACATTAACTGTAGTTGTCAGTGAATATTAACTACAGTACATATGAAGGAGTATTTGTCAAGAGTTTTCATGTTGTTGACATTCAGTGATAACTTGAATCGCTATTTTTCTAAAGAACAATGAAGTATACTTCAAAGACACATTGAATGTGATTCTGCTTGTTAACCTGTATTAACATGAACAAATACAAGTGAGAAATTGTCTTTTTTTCTAAAATAAAGTATCTGGCAAAGGTATTGTGACACTTGTCAGCTACATCTAAGCTTTGCTTTCTGATGTAGCATAGCATGGTGTCAGCTACATTTAAACTCCCTAACAGATATTACGTGCCTTTTTTTATTCATTCTGCTGCATCCTGAAGAGATGAATTTGGACTGATATTATCCCCTTCAGATATTTGAAGACCATCATCATGTCTCCTTTAAGTGTCCTTCATTTTAAGGAAAATAATCCTTATTCTGCCAATCCTTGTAATCCATGTTTTCTTAACCATTAACCCCTTGGTTTTTCATTTGTATGTTTTCTTTATATATCAATATTTACTGCAAAAAAAAAAAAATACATTAATGAAAAAAATTAGGGTTCACTATTATTGGGCCCTATGCACTAAGGGAAAGATTGCCTACACATTGCATATCTGAGGTGCGTAGGCAACCTTACGTGTGAATGCCATGCAGTGGAGGTCCCATGGACCCCTGGCAGCATTCACCAAGAGTGCACAAGACACTTATGTGCCAGTCGCCCAAGCCACATGAACAGCACCATGCCAGGGCATGTTGGGGGCATGCCTGCACTATGCGGCATTCACCAAGCTGCATAGTGCCAGGCTCCAGGCGTGCCAGGTATGACAGCTGAGACCAGGCATAACCCGATAAGTGCCCCTGTGTTCTCCATCCACTAGGTGTGGTGGCACCATGCAATGAACATCCTTGTTGCCACAGCCCACAAGGCTGCAGAAGAGGGATGGGGCAGCAGTTTGGGTGAGTGCCCAGAATGAGTCCTTGTGTAGCCACTGTATGCAGCAGGCCCCTACTCTGTGCACCTGCTGCATGGGCACAAGGGATCCACTGTGGGACCCGGTATGGGCATCCGATTTGAAGTCTGCCTGGGTCCATGACTCTGCCCTGACCACTGGTGTGAACCTGTGCACCAAGGGGGTATGGCCATGGAGAGGCACCCTGTGGGTGCATGCGGTCATGCATGCTGTGCATCCTGTGCCTGTCCGGGGCTGTGTAGGTATGTGGATGGGGTATGCACCCCAGGAGCTTATAACCCACCCATTAGTGCATAGCACCCAAAGTGAACACAGTAAGATAATGCACTTTTAAGGGATTTTGAACTCTAACTCTGCTCACTCCTTCCACCAGCCCAGTGAACTCCCACCAGATTTAATACCAATGCATAACCTAGGTGTCAAACTTATGTTTTGACATCATAAATAACAGTGAGATAAATAGTTCTCCCCCATGACAACCCTACAGTCATACTGTGAGACACAAGGCTGCGGGATATAGGCTTGAGGCAATGTGTGCATGTGTACCACTCACAAAGCAACTACATCATCATACACACTGGTTAAGCAGTACCAACATCTCATATTTCACCAAGTCTATATCCTCTGATGCTGTGTCTCAGCATATTCATCTGGGTGACCAGAGGAGTGGATCATGGGAAGTGGTGGATGTGGCCTACCTGGACTTCAGCAAGGCCTTCAACACCATTTGACACAAAAGGCTTGTAAACCAGCTAGACAACCTGGGATTGGGTCCCAAGGTGGTAAACTGGGTTAGAAAATTGGTTGAGGGATAGAACACAGATGGTGGTGGTAAATGGAGCTCAAGCCAAGGAATGGAGGGTGACCAGTGGGGTGCCACAGGGCTGAGTTCTGGGGTCAGTCCTATTTAATGTCTTCATAAGTGACATTGTGAAAGGTCTGGAAGGAAATGTATGCCTCTTTGCAGATGATGCTAAGATCTGCAACAGAGTAGACACTGTGGTAGAGGCACAAAGGAAAAAAAAGGAGGGACCTAGGCAAACTGGAGGAATGGTTTAGGAGTGTGACAGCTAAGATTCAATGCAAAGAAGTGCAAAATCGTGCATTTGGGGCACAGGAACCCAGGGGAAGCTTACATGATGGGAGGGAGTGATACTGATGGCCACCAAACAGGAAAGGGATCTGGGGATAATCATATCAGATGACATAAAGGTGGACAAACAATGTGCCAAAGCTGCGGGGAGAGCCAGTGGGGTACTGGGGTGCATAGGGAGAGGTAACACTAGCAGAAGAGAGGAGGTGGTGATGTCACTGTACAAATCATTGGTGAGACCCTATCTGGAGCACTGTGTCCACTTCTGGAGGCCACATCTACATAAGGATACAGACAGGGTAGAGGAAGTTCACAGAAGGGCAACAAAAATGGTGCAGGGTCTGCATGAAAAGTCATATGAGGTGAGGATACTGGGTGATTACAGTGTGGATTGAACTGCACATGAACAGCGAGGTCAGTAGCACATATGGTATGAGAGTGACAGGGGTATATGAACGATATGACTATATCACTACCCTCAGTTGCTCTGTACCAAAGAGAAAGTGGATTTAACCACTGCTGGTTGGGTGCTCAGTTAAGGAGCTCCTGTGGTTGAGTGGCTAGAGCACCCAACCCAGCAGTAGATGCCGAGGAAGACCAGGGTTTGAAACCCTACTCAGAAAATTCATTTTATGTTCCAACTGTGCAGCCACGACTAAGTGCCACAGTCAGCTTTTTAACTTGTCCCACTGTCCACACCCCCACAGAGTTGATTATGTTTATTCTGGAGGGTGTGAAGCCCTCCATGCAGGGGGTGCAGTGAGGAGAGCCCCCACAAAAAACAAACTGAAGGATCAGGTGTGTGACATTCGTGTGTGGACAGCATTATGTGTCACCTGTACATTGCCACATGCTGTTTTCCATGCACAGGTGTGACATGCACAGTTTTGTCCATGACATCATGATCCCATGCTTGAGGAGAAACTGAAGGACCTCAATATGTATACCCTAGTGGAGAGGAGTGAGAGGAGATATGATAGAGACCTTCAGATATCTCAAGGGCATAAATAAGGTACAGGAGTGTAGCATCTTTCAGAAAAGGTGATGTTCTAGAACAAGGGCTTATGGTATGAAGCTGGAAGTGGGTAGACTAAGGAGTAATGTAAGGAAGTATTTCTTTACAGAACAGGTGGTGGCTGCATGGATAGCTTCCCAGTGGAGGTGGTGGGGGCTAACTTGGTAGGGGAATTCAAAAATGCATGGGATAGGCATAGGGGAATCCTAGCGATAGGAAAGAGAATAAAGCTGGAGATCAGGTAGGGTCTGTGTTTTTTGCAGCAGGTAGGGAAAATGGACAGACTGGATGGGCCTAGTGGTCCTTATCTGCCATCAATTTTTGTTTCTATGTATTTTTATTGGGCCGAACTGTATTTCACATACTATGCAATTTATTTATGATGTGAAAACATATGTACTGTATTCAACCTGGGTTGGGCATTGACAATCAGCTTGTGGTTCATGTGAGTAAAAAGGATGGGTGGAGTTTGGGTTAAAAAAAAACATAACACTAGCTTTAATATAGTAATTAACTCTAGCTTGCTTTTTTAAATGAATTTTCCATATTTTTGAGACAGATACTCATAGTAACTTACACAATACACAGAGTGATTGCCCTATTTAGCACAGCTGAGAACCTGTGGCTTGCTTTACATATAGAACTATGACCACACACAAAGTAGCTTCACCATCACATGCATTGCACTATACTTGTAGTGGACTTAACGAGAGGCCTATAGCGGTATCACACACATTGTGCCAGACCTGTAACGGACTTCACAGATGACTCCATAGAACACTTATGAAGCAGCTGTATCATCACATACATTTCTAGACATGTAGCAGGCCTGGACCTGTAGCTTGTTTGTAGCTGGCCCTGAAAAAACATCTGTAGTTTCCTGTTTTTAGACTAGGGGCCAGATATTCAAAGTTTAGCGCAGGGCGCAAATCTGTGGCGCTGGACTAGCACCGAATTTGCGCCTGACTGCTATATTTAAAAGGACATTTAGCACCAGCACTAGCTGTTAGTGCTGATGCTAAATTATAATGCATGCCAGGGAGGGACTGAGGGGAGGGGCCCTGAATGCCGGCGCACCGGCATATTCAAAGATATAGCGCCTCTCTACAGGCATTAGTGCAACCTGTAGCACAGTGCTGAATACCGCTGAGAAAAGGCTGGTGGTAATGTGGAGGCAGTGCTCCCCCGAAGCATGAGTCCTGATCCCCAGTGAACATATTTAAAGTACATATTCTCTGGTAGTCTAGTGGTGCCCCCACCCCTACGCACGTATCCCGACCCCCAGTGCACATATGTAAATTACAAATATCCCTGTTAGTCTAATGGTCCTCCTACCCCTACGCACGTATCCCAACCCCCAGTGCACAGATTTAAATTACAATTATCCCTGGTAGTCTAGTGGTCCCCCCACCCACATACCCCGACCCCCAGTGCACATATTTAAATGACAGTTTCCCTGGTAGTCTAGTGGTCCCTCCACCCCCACACACGTATCCTGACCCCCGGTGCACAGATTTAAATGACAGTTTCCCTGGTAGTCTAGTGGTCCCTCCACCCCCACACGTATCCGACCCCGGTGCACAGATTTAAATTACAATTAACCCTGATAGTCTAGTGGTCCCCACCCCCACGCATGTATCCCGACCTCCAGTGCAAATATATTACATATCCTTTCCCTGGTAGTCTAGCAGTCCCCCCCCAACTGGCGGTGACACCCCACGCACCCAAATCATGTCCAAGAACAGAGCCGGCGACCGGCTCAGGCCTCCTCTTCCCACCATGGCCAGCCGCCGACTGAGGTAGGAAGGAGCGCTCCTTCCTACCTCAGTCAGTGGCCGGCTGTGGTGGTGAGAGGAGGGCTGAGCCAGTCGCTGGTTCTGTTCTCAGACATAATTTGGATGAGCGGGTGTCACCGCTGGGTGGAGGAGGGGACCGCTAGACTACCAGGGAAAGCATATGTAATGTATTTGCACCAGGGGTCGGAATGCGTGCGTTGGGGTAGGGGGACCAATAGACTACCAGGGATAATTGTAATTTAAATATGTGCACCAGGGTTGGGATACATGTGTGGGGGGTAGGGGGACCGCTAGACCACCAGAGAAAATGTCATTTAAATATGTGCACTGGGGGTCGGATACTTTGTGGGGGTGGGGGACCACTAGACTACCAGGGAAAATGTAATTTAAATATGTGCACTGGGGGTTGGGATACGTGTTTGGGGGCATGGGGGGACCACTAGACTACCAAGGACATACTTTAAATTCTATTGTCAATGGGTCAGGATGCACTGACTGTGCCTGGCAGCACACAGTTCCTGCTGCTTCCTGCCTGTACTTCTATTCCGACTAACAGGGGATGCTGTGGGTATACCTTGACCTGCAGCATCCAGCCTGTACTACCATTCCGACCAAAAGGGGGAGCTTTGTGCTCCATGCAGTAGCACCGGGCAAACTGCATGGTAATGTATGCTAAGCAGCACTTAAAGAGATGCAAATGTACCTGTTTGCCCATGAATTACTTAAGTAGGCTTATTTGCATAGGAGCTTTGAATATAGCTCCCGTTTGCCCTGGGCTAACCAGTTTGCACCAGGCCTATGTGTTAGCACTGTGCAATCAGATTAGCCCCAGTCAAACCTCACTTCAGCATAGCACAGTTCTGCAGTGTGTGGCTTACATTGTTGTTTGCAGTCATACCTCTCAACTGTCCCAGATTTTAAGGGACGTCCCTGATTTTACCTCAAACTTTTACTCTGTCCATCCTAAAAATTGTGTTTCCATGGCCAAACAGTGGGGGTTGTAAGCATAAAATAATGTCAAACATTAATCTTACAGATGTGATCTTCCTTAGACAATGCATTTTATACTAAACCACTTATTCTACCAGCTTCCTGAGTGGATATCAATGATTTTTAAGATGTGTCCCTGATTGTAAACCTTTGTCTCTGATGTTTTTAAGCCTTGTCTCTGATTTATGAGGCAGGGGGTTGAGAGGTGTGTTTGCAGTAGGTGTGAGACATCTCTGTGCAATCACACACAATGTTCTCCACCTGCAACACTGGCTTGCTACAGAGTCTAATGAGCTACAGTTGCAGTTTGCACTTCCCTGTAGCTATATTCAGTGCTGTCTTATTCCCAGGCTATTTTTGCCCTGCGCTCCCAGACCAGTTTGTCCGGCTTCCTTAGACTACTATATTCAGCAGGATTAGCAATGGGCTATTTCCTTTTCAGTATAGCTTGCTTTGTACTCTGGGCTAAGTTTGCCCACCAGGCAGTGCTAATTTAGCCTTGGGGCAAAGTTTTGAATATATTGCCCTAGATCTCATGAAAGCAGAAGTTGTATCCCATGAACGCAGCTTTACAAATCACTAAAACAGGTTTACAAGTGATGAATGCAGGGCCTGTTTTTATGACGCTAAGCAACCTAATTTCTTTAGTATTGTAAAAACTATTTATTTTCTCTAAAAAAAATTAAAAAAAAACATTTAAAGAGTGTATCAAGCACCCTACTCTAACTATTTGAGTTTCAGATCTAGGCTCCAAACTATTTTGTTTTAAGTTTTCCTTTCTTTCGTTTACTTTCATGACAACTAAGGCTCATGAAAGCATGCTTGGGTAACAAAATTGGGTTTGCAAGTGACAAAAACAGGCCCTGTTTTTTGTAACACTGAACAATTTTTCTCATTATCATCTTAAAAAATATTTTCCCAAGGAAACACTTAAAGAAACACTTTTACCCCAAACTGTCGACCATACAAGATTCGGACATCATGTTTTATTTTGTTTTTGCACAAAGTTTCTTCCTTTTTTACCCACTTTCATGACCACTGACTCATGAAAATGGAAGTCTTATATTGTGAAAATGGATTTCAAGTCACAAAAATGGGGCCCTCAGCTTTCATGAAAAACACCATAAGAAACATGTGTGAAAAGATGAGCTGCAAATGAATGAAAATGAAAACTGTGTTTTTAAATAATTTAAAATGTACACATTTTAAACTACCTAATAAAGAATCATCCTTAGGCCCAAACTCTAACATTATATTTTTAGGTTTCAACTTTCAGCAGTTTTTTGTGCTTTTGGTGAGTGAAAATAATGATCTGAAAAACATATTTGTGCACATCTTTCAACTTTCTAAACTTTCAAACTGTTCAACTACCAGGAAATTATAGACCAGTTAGTCTGATGCCTATAGCGCAGAAGGTACTTTAGGCTGTACTATGGGAAAAGATAGTAGAATTTCTAGAAGTAGGTGACTTACAAGATGATAGGCAGCATGGATTCACCAAGACAAGGTCTTGTCAGACAATCCTGATAGTCAACCAGCTGAAGAACTCTAAGGAGGCTGACAAGGGACAGTCAATCAACATACTGTACCTGGGCTCTAGTAAGGTACTTGAATCAGTCCCCCACAACAGACTGATCAAAAAAATGGAGGGACCGGGGGTACAAGAACATATTGCAGCATATACAGAAATTTGGCTGAGGAGCAGGACAGAGTAGTGACAAATGGAGAACACTTGTATGTTAAAGAGGTTATGAGTGAGGTACCACAAGGCTCGGCCCTTGGCCCTGTCGTCTTCAACATTTATATGCAACAAAAGGGTGGGCATACAGAGCAAGATCTGCCTGTTTGTGGATAACATTATGATCAACTCAAGGGTAGACAATGAGGAAATGGGTGAGTGCCTAAGGAATGCACTAGCAAATGGGCAGGAAGGGGGGTGGAAGAATAATGGGGAATAATAAAAACTGCCATCAAAGAGGTAACAAGCCTTTGTGTGAAGCAAATAAACAAAACAAAAATGATGTAAGAAACCACTATGGTTCTCAAAGGAAGTGGCAGTGAAGGTTCAAGAGAAAAAGAAAGCATTCGGGAAGTACAAGGAATCACAGAAGGAACAGGACAGAGAACTGTATCAGTTAAAGCAAAAGGAAGCTAGGAAGGCAGTCAGAACAGCAAAGGCCCAAACCGAGGAAAAGATAGCCAACTCAGTTAAGAAGGGGGATAAAACCTTTTATAGGTACATCAGGGAGCGAAGGAAGACCAAGGGAGAGATAGTGAGGCTTAATAAAGGAGAGGGGGGAGGGCAGAGGGTGACTGTGAAAGGCAGAGATACTAAGCAAATATTTTGCTCAGTATTTACAAATGAAGAGGGAGATACCTAAAACAAACAATAGAAACACTCTGGATACAGGAGTTGATACCAGCCCATTTACAGAAGAAAGGGTTCTGAAAGAACTCTTAAAACTGAAGGTGGACAAAGCAATGGGGCCTGATGGGATTCATCCCAGAATTCTAAAAAAAATTAAGGTAGAACTAGTTACACCACTGACTACCCTCTTTAACAAATCATGGGAGAGTGGGGTGGTACCCAATGACTGGAGGAGGGCAGATGTGATTCCCCTTCACAAAAGTGGGAGCAAGGCAGAAGCAGGAAACTACAGACCAGTTAGTTTAACCTCAGTGACAGGGAAAATGATGGAATCACTTCTGAAGGAAAGAATTGTTGAGTATCTAGAGGCCAGAGGGGCACAGAACCCAA
Organism: Neoceratodus forsteri; assembly: GCA_016271365.2. Lineage (NCBI taxonomy): Eukaryota > Metazoa > Chordata > Ceratodontiformes > Ceratodontidae > Neoceratodus > Neoceratodus forsteri. The sequence goes on from CM028130.1 coordinate 1,293,326,545, forward strand.
GGCACCATGGATTCACAGTGGGAAGGTCATGCCAGATGAATCTGATAGATTTCTTTGACTGGGTGACCAAAGTAGTAGATCAGGGAGGGGCTGTGGACATGGCCTACCTAGACTTTAGCAAGGCATTTGACACATTCCCACACAAAAGATTAATATACAAGTTAGCCAGCCTGGGAGTGGGTCCCAAGATGACAGCCTGGGTAAAGAATTGGCTAGAGAATAGGACACAGAGAGTAATAGTAAATGGAGTCCACTCTGAAGAAAGGGGGGTTACTAGTGGGGTACCGCAGGGTTCAGTATAGGACCAGTCCTCTTCAATGTCTTTATGTTTACAATGCAGAGGACTGGAAGGAAAAGTATGTCTCTTTGCAGATGACACAAAGATCTGCAACAGAGTTGATGCACAAGGTGGGGTGGAAAGGATGAGAAGGAACTTGGCAAGGTTAGAGGAATGGTCAAATGTATGGCAGCTTAGATTCAATGCTAAGAAGTGCAAGGTAATGCACCTGGGAAACAAAAACCCAGAGAAAGAGTACACAATGGGGGGTGAGATACTAACAACAACAAAAATGGAAAGGGATCTGGGGGTAGTCATATCAGATGACCTAAAGGTGGGCAAGCAATGTGAGAGGGCAGCAAGGAGGGCTGGGGGGATACTGGGATGCATAGGGAGAGGCATCACCAGTAGAAAACAGGAAGTTATTATCCCTCTGTACAGACAGCTGGTGAGACCCCATCTGGAGTACTGCGTGCAGTTCTGGAGACCCAATCTCCGTAAAGACATAGACAGGATGGAAGCTGTCCAGAGGAGGGCAACTAAAATGGTGCAGGGTCTGCACCGGAAGACATATGAAGAGAGACTTAAGGAGCTTAATATGTATAGCCTTGAGGAAAGGAGGGAGAGGGGGGACATGATAGAAACTTTCAAGTACCTCAAGGGGATCAACAAATTCCAAGAGGGTAGCATCTTTCAAAAAAGAGGTGTGTATGAACAAGGGGGCACAATTTGAAGATGGGGAGGCGGCTCAGAGGTAATTTAAGGAAGTATTTTTTCACAGAGAGGCTGTGGATGCATGGAACAGCCTTCCGAGGAGGTTGTGGAGTCAAAACAGTGGTGGAATTCAAGCATGCATGGGACAGTCATAAGCAGGGCCTCTGTGTTCTGCAGCAGAATTTTCTGATTTCATGGCAGGGCTTGACTTCGCGAGGCAGCATTTTCTGATTTCTGCGGCATGATTTATTAATTTCTCTGGCAGAATGCAGTCCTGTCATTGGCTAAATATGATGTGATGTCATCGATGACATCATATGCAGAGCATAGAGGAGTGGCTTCAGGAAAAACGAGCTGGGAAAGAAAGCCTGACACTATGAAAAAACAGTATATTTATATGAAAATTCATCAAAAACAATGAATTCTGCGGCACTATATATATTCTGCGGCATGATGCAAATTCTGCGGCAAATTCTGCAACTGCAGAACTGCAGAATTCCAGGGGCCTTGGTCATAAGGCAATTCTAGGGGGTTGGGGTAGGAAGAAGTAGGCTGCTGGTTAACTAGGATCTGCAGCTTATCCATTAGGTAGGGAAATGGGCAGACTGGGTGGGCCAAGCGGTCCTTATCTGTCGTCAAATTCTATGTTTCTATTAGGGCACTAAAAGAGGACCTGGGTTGGTTGGTAAAATGGTTTAAGATCTGGCAGCAGAGCTTAACATTAAAAAAAATAAAGTAAATAAATGATAAAGAAAGGAATGCACATTGAAAAAATGAATCTAAGAGCAAAGCACATAATGAGAATGGCAGTACTGGAAAGTACAGCTGAAGAAAACTATCTTGAGGTAATAGCATCAGAAAATCTCAAGTCCTAAGTACAGTACAACAAGACTGTGGGGAAGGCAAACAGATGCTGGGTGCATGGGGAGGGAAGTTAGTAGCAGAAGATGAGAGGTGAACCTTCCCCTATACAGATCACCAGTGAGACCTCAAGTGGAATACTGTGCGAGGTTCTTGAGTCCATACCTTCATAAGGATTGTGATAGTAAATGTGGCACAGAGCAGGGTGACTAAATTGATGTAGGGTATGGGGAAAAGATGTACATGGAGGGGCTGAATGACTTCGACATGTATACACTGGAGATTAGAAGGGGGATGACTGAAACTTACAAATAGCATGGGGTTAACATGATGACTTCCAAAGCCTTGTTGCCCTAAGCGCGAATGCAGGTACGGAGGGAATTTACTGAAGCATATGTGTGTGTGTGTGTGGGGGGGGCTGATAAAGAGGGAATGACCAGAATACTTTTCATTGAAAGTGGAAGAAAAGTGACAGACAGCCTGAAGAACGGCTTAAGGCCAAAACAGTGGAGGGATTCAATGGAGGGTAGGACATGTACACAGCCATATTAAGTGGGTAAAGGTGAGAGATGGCCACTATAGCCTGTGCAGGGTCGTTGGGTAGGATGGGCAGATTGGATGGATGGGTCACTGGGCATTTTTCTGCCATCATTTTATGTACTTCTGTATTTCTATGTAACTATTACCACATTTATGTGAAGTAGGACCTAGCACTCAACTTCAAGTAAAGGAGCCACACAAAAGATTACTTGCTGCTTCTTAGCAGAATTTATATCATGAAGATACAAACAAGCACAAAACACTCCATTAAAGCTTGCAGGAACACAAGTGAGCATGGAGAGAGCACAAGGGCCCCTATACTGTAGCATTATTATTACCAGATGTATTGGATCCAGAGATTTAGGACTCGACAACAATCATTCACTATTTCAGGTTATTTCATCCAGCGATGGCTAGGATATTAAGGTGCAAAAATCAGGGTTTGACATAGAAATGCATTCTCAACCATTACTATAGTGGTGTTACCATGTCACTATAACCTTTCCTCAAGCATGGGTACTTGAAAGACACACTGCATTCAGGATGGGAGGGATGACCAAGGATTGGTATTTTTAATATCTCTTGACTGGATTACATTGTTTATTTTGATATATGGTATGATTTTATTTACAGTACATAGAAATAGACATTTGCCAGCAGAAAAAGGCCTTGGAATCTATTGAGTCTGCCCATTATGGAGCAGCTTGTCCCTTGTAGGTCCAAATCCCTCCCCCCATACTTTCTCACCTGATCTTTCTCTTGTACTTGCACCACTACTCTTGAGGTTATCAAGGTTTTTAGCATAACTTCCTTCAGCACTTGTACCCCTCCAGTGCTTTTTCCATGAAGTAGTACTTCCTGGCATGCCTCCTGACCCCATCTTGCGTCAGCTTCCTGCTGTTCTGCTACATGTAATCTTACTGGGCCTAAACAGTTTGCTTGAAGCCACCTTGTTTATGCCTTTTATATTTTGACCGTCTCTATCATAATTCCCTCTGTCCCTTGTGGACTGTGCAGGTCATTAAGGCTTTTCGATGCCTGCTCATATGTATTCCCATTCTGTCCCTGAATCATCTTGGTGGCTGTTCTCTACACTGCCTCCAGCTTGCTCGCTTTCTTCCTCAGAAAGTGATATCAGGACTTGACAGTACCCTATGTGTGGCCACACCATGGATCTGTACAAGGGCAGTATGACCTTCTTACTCCTCTGATCCCTCCTCTTATGTATCTCAGCATCCTTTTGACTTTCCTCTCTGCCTTACTGCATTGTGCAGATGATTTCAGGGTGCCCATGATTGCTACTCCTAAAATCCTTTTCTTCATCTGACACCATGACAGCCACCACCCCAAACCTGGTCTCAGCCCTCAGGTTCTTCCTAAAAATATGTATGACTTAACACTTCTTAGCATTGAAGTCCAGCTGCCAGATTGGGGACCACCACTTCAGTTTCTCCAGGTCCCCCCTCATGTCTCTAAGAACATGGTATCACTTGCACAGAGGCAGACTTTGCCATTGGTGCTGTCTCTGATATACCTAATGAATACATTGAACAGCACTGTTCCAAGCACTGAACTCTACAGATTGTGCTCATCATGCTCCTCATGCCGTAGTATTCTCCATTAATCACAACCCTCTCTGTTCCTGTTGCTGGCCCGCCACCACAGCAGTTGGAGTTCAGCTTGTGACACCAATGACACAGGTTCAGGAACAGACCCGGGAGTTGGAGGGCCAGCTGAGGGAGAAGGATCGAGCATCCTAAGGTCTGCTCTCCTTCTCCGAGGGGAGGGGGGAGGAGAAGAATGTCTGGCACATCATGGACCCCTACCGGAGGCTGGGGGTACTGCCATGACCAGTACGAGTACTTTTGTGGGGTGTGGCGGACACTGGATGTTATTGCACATCCCCACCCCCAGGGATCAAGCACTTGGAGAAAAGCTGGCCCTCTGGCACAACGACCCACTCTGCTCTGACGTCCTCTGCCTCCGATGTCTGCTGGGGGAGATGCTGCTCCCATGGCCCTGACCCAGGGGTAAGCCAGGGCTTTGCACAGTGTTCAGTGGGGGTGGAGCCCCCCTCAGTGGTCCTGCCCAGGGGGGGCAAGCCTGGGCTTGGGGGTGGCAGGCGTGGAGGTTCTGAGCTAAGGGGGTGCTAGAACAAAAAAAAAAAAAAAAAAAACTGTGTTCCTACCCTAGTCAGTTTCCCACCCAATTAGTCACTTTGTCTCATTCCCGTATCCTTTGGGGAACAGAGTTGAACGCCTTGATAAAGTCCAGATACAGTATGTCCATTGCCTGTCTCTATCTACAGCCTTCATTATCCAGTCAAAAGTCTATCAAATTTGCTTGACATGACCTTCTTGACACAAACCTGTGCTGCTTGTTGTCCTGTAGTATTTTAGCCTTAAATAATTCTACTGGCCTTTCTTTCAGAATGGTTTTCATCAGCTTTCCAACTATGGAAATCAAACTGACTGGCCTGTAGTTAGCTGACTTATCCCTGGCCCTGCTTTTGTGAGTGGATTACAATATCTGCTGATCTCCATTCTCTGGACACTTCTACAATCTTTAGGGAGGCATTGTCAAGCAGTGACGTCAGCAGTACCTCTGCTGCCTCCCTCAACACCCTAGGGCTTACCTCATCTGGCCCTGGAGATTTTTTTTATTTGTATCTTCAGTCCAAGTAACCTTTTGACAATCCTCTCCATGGCAATGTGCTCAACACACCTCATTGTCCCTGCCTGCTCCCACCTCCCCCCAGTGGTAATGGTGGTACCACCTCCTTGGTAAACACGGAGCAGAAATATTCATTCAATATTTCTTCTTTACTCGTACCATCCTCCACCTGTTACTCCCCTTTCTTCGTTTTGGCAATGACTTCTTTAATCTGCATTTTGTCCCAATTATAATGAAAGGCCATCTCCCCTCCTTAACGCCCCCCTCTGTTCTCATCTCTGCACTAGGCTTAGCACTCTTTACCACTCTGGTGGCAGCTTTCCACTTTTCAAGGTAGTTCTCCCTATCCTTCTCAATATCACTTCTTTTGTATTAGTCCTCTTTTACCTCACTGCTTTTTTTTGCCTCCCCTGAGAACCATATTGGTCTCTGCCTTTCCCACTTTCCTACTTGTTTCAAACAGAAGTTGGTGGCATCCAGAAGGCTATCCTTAATAATGGCTGACTTCACTTCCACCCTCTGCACCCCTTCAAGTTTAGCCAGGTGAATGCTGAACTTTGTCTTCATGGAGCTAATGTCTTCCCTTCTGTAGTCAAGAACCCAAGTTTTGGTTTTCAGGTGCTTCTTGCCCATTTCTTTCCTAAACCACATTGTAAGATGGTCACTGGCTCAACAATCCTGCTGCTGCTGCTGATGCTGTAATCACAGTTTGTTAGCACTAGGTCCAGGGTTTCCAGTTTTCTAACTGAGTCTCTGACCTCAAGTACAGAGAAACCATCCTGGAATGTTTCTAAGAGAGACCAACTTCCTCTGCTGCTGGCTTTTGGAACATTGCAATCTACAGATGTGACAGCCAGGATGCAACACAGAAATGCTGCAGAATACCACAGAATGCTGCAGTTTACTACAGGGCCATTGTACATCAATGGCAATTAAGTCCTTTTGTCATGCAGGATTTTGTGATAGGTCATTACTGCAAATTACTGCGCTTCATCGTGGCTGACTCCACTATATTTCTGGTAGATTGAAATCTTCCATGATTACCACATCCCCCTGATTTGTTGCTTTCCTGCATCTGTCCTATAATTTCTCACCTAGCCACTTACTCTGGTTCAGTGGTCTGTAGACCACCCCTAGTTTCACCTTCCTGCCTGCTTCAGACTAAATCAAAACCCATAGTATATCTGTCCCAGGACCCCCCACATCTTCTTTTATGGTCTGAATTCTCTTCTTGACAAAGGACAACCTCCCTCATATTCCTCCTTCCCTACCTTTTTTGGTATGCTGTCTCGACAGCGACACTCGCACAGCAAAACCCCGACAGTGACTGTATTTGGAGCAATGGGGATTTTACTGTGATGGACTCTGTGGCAATGGGGGGCATATATCCAACTCCACTGTCTGTGCAATGTGGAATTAGATATCTACAGTAGGGGGTGTGTGGGTGCACAGCCCCCCCACATTGCTGCGATCGAGTATGGCCATCGGTGTCAGAGTGTTGCTGGTCATCATGGGGACATGTCAGTGTCGGGGGTGTCGATGGGTTTTTGTCGGTGTCAGGGATTTCGCTGTATGGGATGTCATGCCAGTGTCATGGATCCCCCCCTTTTTTTAAAGGATGGAGAACTGATACCGAGGTCCTAGTTGTTTGGGGTCACCCAGATTTCCATCATCACTGAGGTCCTAGTTGTTTTTTTGGGGACACCAATCTAATTGGTTTTCTGCCATTAGGGCTTAGAGGTTCCCCCATCTTATTGCCCACACTCCTCACATTACTGCATGCAGTTCTCCATGATGCTTTGTGCCCCCCCCAACTTTTACCTCTACCTCTGACTTTCTGAATTGCTGGCTGCATTTTAGATGTGTTCTGTACCAGGCTGTCTTCTCCCTTTCCGAACCCACAACACCCTTTGATAACATCCTCTGCTTCTTCCCCTCCTCCATTCTATGGTCCTGGGTGGCTTTGTGGTGACCTGTTTTCCTTTTGGAGCCCCCTGTAAGTTAAATTTAGGTCAATGAATTTCCCTAGCCAGTTCTCCAGGGTCCTTCTTCCTCTCCTGCTGAGGTGTAGACAATTCTCAGAGATTAGGGTCTTGAATTCCCAAATGGTGCCCCTGTCTCCTTAATGGCCAAAGCCTTGCTCCCTGCACCACCCCTTGAGACAATTTTTAAAGTCTCTAATCTTAATCTTTCTAGCTTCACAGGTCCTTGGTAGTAGTAGCACTTATGAAAAGGCTACTATGACCACCCACTTCCTAATTTTTACTCCTAGCAATCAAAACCTCCCCTACACTACAGCTAACCTGCACTCTTTCAGGGCATTTGTTTCCAAATGAACCAGCATATGTGGCTTCCCCCATTCTTCCTCTATCAGGGAATGGAGCCTGGGTGTTATCCTTTCAGTGGTCATATCTGGGAAGCATACCACGCTCCTCCTATATGGCTCCCTTCCCTTAACTGACCTTCCTGTTCTCCTAGCTACTGAGTCCCCCAGCATAGGAATGTCCACCCTCCCCTTTGTTCCACCAGTGTCTTACTCCCTTCATGCCCATTGCCAGGTGGAATGCACATGGTTCAGATGACCCCCCAACCCTTCTGGCTGAAACATTTTTTTAACAGCTACCTAGGTCATTGAAATAGCCCTTAATGTTTATAGGTGCTGTTGTTACCGCATTAATAACTCCTCATAACCCTCCTCCCTTTGGGTTAGGTAGGTGCCCTAACTGAAGAAGCAGCAGCAAGGGAAAGTGACTGCTATGTAATGGTGCCTTTACTGAAGTTTAAGAAGTGCTGCTGTTTATCAATGAGTGAATGAGGATCATTTAGAGCCATGTTGGAGAACTGATGGTAAGAGAGAGGAAGAGGAAGAGGAAGTGCAGACAGATAATAGCAATGAACAGAAGGCCACTCCACAGCCATGCAGTTGTCTCCTCTTAGGTCCTTTGCAAATGCTTGACTGCTGCTGCTGCCAGCCATTTACCCAGCTTGTAGTGTTGAGTTCTCCCAGCAGGATTCAGTCTGAAAATGCCCATGCTAGTGACAGAGCTGGCCACTGAGGCTTGCTAGCAGCAGGAGCTCCAGCACCTCAACAGTGTCAACCACCACATGGTGGGATCAGTTGCTGCCAGTAGATAAGCAGGAATGGAAGGGAGATGAGTCTCAGAGAGCAACAAGTGCCCCCTGACTCCCAAGAAAGTATTCACCTTTGGCAAGCTCAGCCAGGGGCAAGGCAAAGGCCCCCTCTCAGGCCTGCACCTCTGGCAAAATAAGCTGAGGACCCAGGTAGGCAGCACCAGCAGGGAATGGCTGCATGCTATATGTCCAATGCAGTGAGGGTGTGGCAGTGCTTTTAGTTCACCACAGCTGTGGGTTACTTGGCGGGGTGAAAGGTCATGATCCTGTAGTGCACATACTTCAGGCATGGATGCTTTGGAGTATTCAGTGAAGCTAGCGATTGCAGAATGACGAAGCGACATAATGGTGACTGAACCACAGTGTCAACACTTTTTTAGCGATCCCAGTTCCCCTCCATCCCTGAGTTTTGCCCCCCCCCGGGAACAGGAATATACAGTAAGGGGGGTGTTGGGGATAAAGCCAAAAATGACTTTTGCAAGAGTGGTCACGAATTGGGTTCAGCGCCATTATCACGCATTGCCGTTCCTCAATCACTATTTTGACATGGAACCATGCCTTGGAGATGCAGTTCAGTGTTTTTTAAAAAGTTGTGAACTGATGGTGCTCTCTGACAGTGTTGAAATTACACTTTGTGAGCTTCAAAAAAGTTTATGGTAGCCTAGTTCTGTCTTTAAATTGAGTCAATGGCAGTGATAACTACTGAGGTTCACATCAGAGTTATGGGGGCCATGTCCTGGTAAACCCCCTATCCCACACTGCTTGCTGGGCAGGAAAAGCAGATGCTGTTTTCCAACTATGTTATTTCTATGTTGTGCAGACCTTGTGATAGCTAGTGATTGAAGACTGAGGATAGAGAAACAGCAAAAAGGCAGCAGCTCATTCATAATGGTCTTGGTGGGTGGGTGGGTGTGGTGGACATGTGACCATTGACAGGCAAAAACACACATGAAAAAAAGTGCAGGCACCATAGAGAACTAGCCTGTCCATCCAGCAATAGGTGCAAGCTCTACTGTAGGTGCCTGAGGCTAGCTAGAGAATGATATTTTTCCTTGGGGTCAGGAGTGGAAAAGACCTAGAAGAAGTGTGGTTTGTCTTCAATATAAGTCCTAAGGTGCACCACAGAGCATGTAACACACCATCATTTCTAGGGGCCTGGTGACCCCAAGCACCCTGCCGCTATGTACAATTGTTTTACATGCTTTGTGTACTAAATACATCATTCCCCCAAAAACATACCCCTCCCATTAAAAATCATGGCAACAGCCCTGCTACCTGTTCTCTTTCTGCAGGCTGATCCACCATCCTACCCCTAGACCCCAATGTTTCCCCTAAAAGGACTACATCTCCTCCACTCCCCTGTTGACCATTGCCTCTCTCTCTGAGATGCCTGGTTTTCCTCCCTTTCCTGTTCTCCACTGTCCAGCTGTGACTGTTCCTGTTTACTCCTCCTCTTCTACCACCCATTGTTACCCAGCCTAACCTGGCTTCTTATTCCTCATTTTCTGCAGATCTCCCCCTGGCCAGACAGTTTTTCTGTCCCTTCCTTCCGTTCTGTTTATACCCTTTGTGCTCCTGGCAACCCCCCCCCCCCATCTATCCTTTCCTTTCCTGCCACCCACTGAGACATCTCCATTACCCTTTATGCCTCTACTCTGTGGTGCACACACATTATGGTGTATGGGGTTGATTGTACGACTGCCAGACAAAGAGCTTACTTTATAGTGGTGACAAAACTGGATGGCCTAGTGGGAGGAGCTTATTGATAGAAAGGAGCATGCCAGAGTTTCCTGAAGGAGCTTCTGCCCTAAGATGGAAGAGACATTACACCTACTAGCTGTCACAGGATCCAGATTTTTGTGACCAGACTGACTTGATGCCTAGCTACATGGAAGCCACCAGGGACAGGCCCAGAAAAGGGATCTGGGAGCATTTTTCTTGATTACTAGTAATTTGAGAGGATATGTAGGGACACACTGGAAGGGTGGTCGGACCCCCAAGACACTTCCCCTCAAGTGGACTTCCTGACAGCTTTGCAGAGCAGAAGAGGTCCCCCAGAAGAGAAGGTGTCCCTTTTGGTGGCATTTGGTGGTCCAGTGCCTGACAGATGCTGATAGTCAAGCTGCTGATAGAGAGACACCCCAAGTGAGAGGTACAAGACTGCTGTTTAAGGTAAGAGATATACCTGCATGTTGTGCAAGGAGATCCCAAGCTGAAATGGGTATGGAGATGCTGTTATTGGCAGTGGGGCTAGAGTGATGGCCAGCCACTGTGAGTGGGAAGGCTGGAGTTTGTGCTGTTGTGCTGTCCTAGCTCACCATCTGGAAAGTAGGAGAGCTGTGAGATGAGGCAATTATGAACATGAGTGGCCTCTTTGTTCCAGAGAGGAGACTGACCTGGCAAATATGTAAATGAATTGTCCCTCCAGCAGTGGGTACCTTCTGCATCATTTGCTGACCAGGTGTCAAGGTGCCAAAGAAGTGTAACCTGTTAAAGTAGTGAAGTTGTAGCACAGTGGGAATACATAATGAACTGCACAGAGTACTTCAGGCTGTGACCTGAGGAATAACCTCACCCACTTAGGAATGTGGATCCCAGTTTAAAAAAGAAATAGAGGGGGTCACGTGCCTCAAAATTTGTGACTGTGGCACAACTTTTGCAAGGGGTCTCAAAGGTTTTGACTCTTGTCCAGGGGGTAGCTCGTGAACATAGCCAAATACAAAATGGCAACAAAATACAGCAATTACACATATGGCACTGGGGGTTTCCCCCTCCTCAAGTTGTATTCTGTCCCCCCTGGAGTTGGTGTATTTAGTAAGGTGGGTGTGGGGTGCGGGAGATGAAGCCCCCTCAAGATAAAGGGACCACCCTATGTGTAGTCACTGTATTCCATATGCCATTTTATATAGTCACCATTTTAGATTCTCTGTTTTGACGTGGAACCTGTCCAGGGTCAGGACTGAACCTGTTGATACAGTGTTAGTGTAGAGAAAGACTGGGGACCATTGTTCCTGAATGTAACTCCTGACTTGTCAGTAAAGTGTGACTACTGCTTAATTCACCGAGTTTCAGTAATTCGTTCCTGACAGTATGGTGGCTTGAGCTGTACTCACCCCACAGCTGGGGACCTGTGATGTGTGATGACTGTGGGTGTTGTTGCAGGGTTTCCCCCTGCCATGCCTGCCCTACATAGGCCCTGACTGCTTTTGGTGGAGGCTGCTAAAAAAATAAAATCACATTCATTTAGGAACTGAGAGCCTGGAAAAAGATTAATTATTGCTTGGGACCTGTGAGGATTGTTTGCAACACTTTTCTATTGATACTTTCATTTTTGCTTATTTGAATTAAGAAGAGGTTTGCAGGATTCCATTTGAGGATTGTTAATTTTATATCCAGAGGGAGTGAAATACTACTGAATTTGCTTTTTACTGTGGGATTGCTCGCTGGTGTAGAGACCTAGTATTTGTAAGGATATTTTTGCAACTTTTAGGATTGTACTGCTGGCTGAGGATTGATTTAATTTTTATTCCTGGGTTCAGAGGAGTGGTTTGTGTAATTGGAGTGGTCTGTTAATGTGTTGTGCTGATTGCATTACTGAAAGGAAGGGCAGTACTCACCAGGGTGGTAGGGCAGAGGTGTAGTTGATTGTTTCTGAAGGTCACTGTTGGCTGGGAGACACCCACTCCAGGCGTGTCATTTGCTTTCTACCAGAGGTTCTGACACTTCCTCAAGAGGGCAGTGGGCACAAGTCTGTCATAGCCTTAACAAACCAGCACAGTGCTCAGAGGGTAAGCACACATACCAAAAAAAAAATGTATATATAGTGTATATATTATAAGCAGGAAGGAAGAGGGACATGTGGGGTATGGTGCACTGCACGTGGGGCAGCAGTTTTCCAGGAGACATTCTGGAAGCTGCATTGCTGCCCTATGTGCAGACAACTGTCAGCTCTGAGGGAGGAGGTTGCCAGTCTCCAGGCTGAACTGGAGATGAGCAGGGAAGCCTCCCCCACCCAAAGAGCACCAGTGCCACCACCGCTGCCTCAGAGGTTGCCAAGAATGAGGAGTGGTTGGACCACAGTGGGTTCTGGGAGGGTGAGGGTGGTAGAACAGAGGCACATCCCTTCAGTTGTACCTTTCCACAACTCATATGCCATTCTGGCAGAGCAAGATTCCTCTTTGATGGCACCTGCAGTGGAGAACAAGGAGGATGCTGGGAGCCTCCACAAGGGATACCCACAGGAGGGTGGCAAGGGACACCACGGGGGAAGGAAACAGCTCCTGGTGGAGGACTCAATTGTTAGGGGGGGTAGAACTGGGGAAGGGAGGGGAGAGGGAAGTAAAGTGCCTACCTGGTGCATTGGTTTGGAGGGACAGGAAGCAAATCCTCAGGATTGCAGGAGCAGCATCTTGGGAGAGGGAACTAGACATCATCGTCCACCTTGGGACAAATGATCTAGCTGGGCATGGGATCGGTGCAGTGCAAGAGGAGTTTGTGGATTTGGGGAGGGCCTTAGACAGGTAGCATGCATGGTAACCTTCTCAGAGGTGCTGTCTGTCTATGGCGTGGGTGAGGTTAGGGTACTCTGCACCATGCAGTTCAATGAATGGTTGAAAGGCTGGTGCAGGGCACAGGGGTTTGGCTTCATTGGGGACTGGGGGTCCACCTGGAGAGATGTGGGTCTATACTGGCACAATGGTCTGCAACTGTCCAGAATGGGAACCAAGCTCCTAGGTGGTAGGTTTAAATGCTTCATTGGTAAGCTTTTAAACTAGCCAAGGGGGGGGGAGAGGTGTTGACAGGAAGCAGAAAATTCCAAGCCTCCCCACAAAACAAGGTAGTTAGTAAGGTAAACACCAAGATACAGAGTTTGACAGGGGGCAGGACAGGGGTAAATGGAAAAAAAGACAAAGGCAATAAGGGCAGTGATGGGGAAAAAAAAGGTAATGCCAACATTAAATGAAGGGCAATGAGTACCAATGCCTGAAGTCTGGGTAACAAGCTTCCTGATGGAAGAGGGACACCTGGATATCGTGGCAGCTACAGAAACATGGTACATGGAGAACCATGACTGGGATGTCAACATACCAGGATACACAATCTACAGAAGGGACGGGGAGGGAAAAGAGGAGGAGGAGTAGCTCTCTACATAAGGGAAGGGATCAAAGCAACAGAACTATAGGGTAAATGGGAAGGCGAGGAGGCACTGTGGGTCACCTTGAAGACTAGAGAGTGGCACCAGAATTCGCACAGGAGTTGCATACAGACCTCTATCACAGGGGGAGGAAATGGACAAGGAAATGATGGAAGGCATTCTCAGAATGGCAGAAAAAGGGGAGATATTGTTGATGGGGGACCTCAATATGCCAGATGTTAACTGGAACACATTTACTGCAGCCACATCCAAGAGCAGGGTCTTTCTCGACGTCCTACAGGGGGCATTCCTCAGACAGCTAGTGTTGAAACCCACTCGAGAGGGAGCAATCTTGGACCTGGTACTCTCAAATGGAGAGAGGATCACAGATTTAGAAGTGGGTAGCCATCTGGGAACAAGCGACCACCGCACAATGTGGTTCACGATAAACTTCGCTGTAGAGTCAAGCCATAAAAAAACAAAAATGATGATACTGGACTTTAGAAAGACTGACTTTGGCAAAATGGGAGTGTACCTAAGGAATGCACTAGTAAATGGGCAGAAATGAGGGGTGGAAGAACAATGGAGAAAAATCAGAACTGCCATCATAGCGGCAACAAGCCTTTGTGTGAAGCAAATAAAGAAAACAAAATGGAGTTTAAAAAACATTATGGTTCTCAAAAGAGGTGGCGGGGAAGGTTAGGGAGAAAAAGATAGCATTCAGGAAGTATGAGGAATCACAGAAGGAGCAGGACAGAGAACTGTATCAGTTAAGGCAGAAGGAAGCGGGGAAGACAGTCAGAATAGTGAAGGCCTGAACCAAGGAAAAGATACCCAACTCAGTTAAGGGGGATAAAACATTTTATAGTTACATCAGGGAGGGAGGGAAGGAAGACCACGGGAAGGATACTGCAGCTTAATAAAGGGAAGGGGAGGTGGGGAGAGGGTGACATTGAAAAGGCAGAGATACTGAACAAATACTTTTGCTCAGTATTCACAAAAGAAAATAAAGAGAAGGTACCTAAACCAAATAGAATCACTCTGGGTGGGGTAGACACCAGTCCAGTCCATTCACAGAAGAAAGGGTACTGAAAGAACTCCTAAAACTCAAGGTGTACAAAACAATGGGGCCAGACGGGATTCACCCTAGAATTCTAAAAGAAGGGGAGACCTAGTGACGTCACTGACTACCCTTTTTAACGAATCATGGGAGGATGGGGTGGTACCTGAGGATGGGAGGAGGGCAGTTGTGATTCCCCTTCACAAAAGTTGGAGAAAGGCAGAGGCAGTAAACTACAGACCTGTTAGTTTGACCTCAGTGGTAGGGAAAATGATGGAACCACTTCTGAAAGAAAGAACTGTTGGGTACCTAGAGGCCAGCGGGGCACAGGATCCAAGGCAGCATGGATTTACAGTGGGAGGGTCATGTCAGACAACTCTACTGTTTATACTCACATATAAGTCAGATTTTGGAGAGTTGAAATCATTAGGTTGTTTCACCGTCCGACTTATACGTGAGATATAGCATTAGTTTGTTAGAGACTATAACTGATCTGAACAAAACGCGCACTTTGCTGCCTGTTTTAGGTCACTGACTCAAAATGATTAACACCGCTTAACGTTTAATTGCTAACTGCAGGTTGTTAATTGCCTGTGATTAACTCGCCATAGTTAAATCTTCTGTCCCTCCTCAGTTCGCTATTGCTGCTCCCCCTGCCCAAGATGCAGGCTCACAAACGTGGGATGGGACGCTGTTTCAAGCACAGCTGTAGAGAAATCATTCAAAACATGTGGCATTTTGAATTTAATGGATGGGACGGAAGATGAATTGCTGTTTGCTGACCTCGTGGTTGAAAACGTTGCCTCAATCACTGAACTAGCTGATGATTTAACCGTGCCTGAGCCCGGAGAGCTAGACGATCTGTACGACAACATACCACTGTCAGAGCTACAACTCCACATGCTGTTCCAGTCAGATGACGAGGAGGGTGAGGAGTTTTTTGGATTCTAAACTGATTCAAGTGCACTTTATTTCATGAACTGGTACCCCACCCAAGATGAGTTAATGACTGTGCAATGACTGTGAGCTTGCTCATTATTTTTTTAAAAACCTGAACCTGATAAAATAAAACAGGTTTTCTACTTAAAAATCTGCTCAGTTCCTCTTTGTGTGTTTTTTTTTTAAATTAAGTACAGCTTCTTAGAAACTCAGTACCCGACTTATATGTGGGTCAATAGCAAAGTTGTAATTTGCCGCATTCAAGTTGGGACCCCAACTTATAGGCGAACTGACTTGTACGTGAGTTTTTACAGTAATTGATTTCTTTGACTGAGTGACCAAAGTAGTAGACATGGGAAGGACTGTGGATACGGCTACCTAGATTTCAGCAAGGTATTTGAGAGTCTCACACAAAAGATTAATAAACAAGTTAGCCAGCCTGTGAGTGGGTCCCAGGGTGGTAGCCTGGGTTACAAATTGTCTGCACAACAGGACACAAAGGGTAATAGTAAATGGAATTCACTCTGAAGAAAGGGGGCTTACTAGTGGGGTACTGCAGAGTTCAGTACTGGGATCAGTCCTCTTTAATGTCTTCATAGGAGACATTTCAGAGGGTATGCCTCTTTGCAGATGACAAAGATCTGCAACAGAGTTGATACAGAAGGTGGGGGTGGAAAGGATGAGAAGGGTCTTGGCAAGGTTGGAGGAATGGTCAAAAGTATGGCAGCTTAGATTCAATGCAAAGAAATTAAAAGTAATGCACCTAGGAAACAAAAACCCAGGTGAAGAGTACACCATGGGGAGTGGGGGGAGGTACTAACAACAACAAAAATGAAAAGGGACCTGGGGGCAGTCATATCAGGCTACCTTAAGCTAGGCAAGCAATGTAAGAAGGCAGTAAGGAGAGCTGGGGGGATAATGGGATGCATTGAGAGAGGCATCACCAGTAGAAAACAGAAAATTGTTATCCCTCTGTACAGACAGTTGGTGAGACCCCATCTGGAGTACTGCATGCAGTCCTGGACACCCCATCTCTGCAAGAAAATGGACAGGATGGAGGTGGTCCAGAGGAGGGCAACTAAAATGGTGCAGAGTCTGCAACAGAAGCAATATGAAGAGAGAGCTTAATATGTAAACCCCTTGAGGAAAGGAGGGAGATAGAGGGACATGACAGAAACTTTCAAGTGCCTCAAGGAAATCAACAAAGTCCAAGAGGGGAGCATCTTTCAGAAAAAGAGATGTGCAAGAACAAGGGAGCACAATTTAAAGACAGAGGGAGGACAGCTCAGGAGCGATGTGAGAAAATATTTTTTCACAGAGAGAGTGATGGGCTCATGGAACCGCCTTCCTGAGGAGATTGTGGGATCAAAAACAGTGGGGGAATTCAAGAATGCATGGGACAGCCATAAGGCAATTCTAGTGGGGGGTAGGAGGAAATAGGCTGTTGGTTAACTAGAATCTGCAGCTTATCTAACAGGTAGGGAAATGAACAGGCTGGGTGGGCCAAGTGGTCCTTATCTGCTGTCAAAGTCTATGTTTCTATGTATGTAATGCCAGTGGAGACAGATGTGCAGAATTCCAGTCATAGGAGGATTCATGAAAAAGGGTTTACATTAACATTAAAATTCATGTGCCATTCCTCTGCCCACTACTCAAGCTTGTCTAGATCCTTTTGCATTTCATCTATCTTCTGTTGTAATGTGACTACTGTCCCAATCTTGCTGACATCAGCAAACTTAGTGATTCAGGCGCTGGTGTCTTTCTTCAGCACACTTATACATTTATTGAACAATGTGGGTTCCAGAAAAGACCCTTGTGGTACCCCATGGGCCATTAATTTCCATGTTGATGGATTATCATTTATTATGACCCTTTTTCTTATCCTTCAACCAGTTTTAAACCCATTTAAAGACACCCATTATATATAAAAGTTCTGTATTAATTTTCAATTATTTCATTTGAAATTAAATTTTTAGTTATTTCATTTGAAGTTTGACCAGTTTCCACAACCCCATGAGATGCAGGTTTTTTTTTTCCCCCTTTGGGGTCCCGTGGAGCACAGCAGCAGGCAGCAATATAGCTTAGCACAAAACTTGTAGAATGAAAATTGAGTAATACAATATATGGGGGTTGTGTTTGCATAAGAGTAATACAGTTTTGTAGAAAAGAGAAAATATAATAACAGCTTCTTCTTTTAATATATGGGAATTGCATTTGCTTAACAGTAATACCATTTTGTGGAGAGGTAGAAAATATAGTAACAACTTCATTTTTTAATTTTTTAGGGTTACATATGTGAAACAATGAAGAAAGCAGAAGTGTAAGAAGTTTATTATGAGAGAATTTGTGAGTAATCATATTGTGCAGTGAAACTTAGTGCTAAACTAAAACAGCATGAATCTGTGCATTACTGTTTACTTTTACACAGAAACAAATAAAATAATGTATGCGCAACTATACACAATAAGGCTGCATTTGCATCGAGGGGTGAGGTGCCATTATAAACCTCGAAAGTGACACTTGGAAGGTCTTTAATTTTATCTGGCTCGAGATGGAAACATCAACCTTGTTGTGCACGGTTGCCCGTACAGTACATTATTTTGTGCAGTATATGCTTTAATGCATGTTATTATGCTACTAAGGCCGCACTTATGGTTGTAAGAGTGGTCTCACAAGCATTCTTAAGGTATAAGAACTGCGAACTGAAGGTAAGCCATTCTGATACCCTATGAATGTAAGTGAGACCACTCTAGCAACCATAAGTGTAGTCTCAGTGGTTGTATCAATACATTATTGATCAAGCTTGATCAATGATATGTTAACTTAGCAAAAAAAAAAACTTACCCGAATGTGCCTGTTTCCATAGCAGCTGCACGTGAGACACTTTTCACAGAATCAGAGTATCTCATACACAGAAGAAAGGAGCACTCCAATTGCTCAGGAGCACTTCATTCATTTATATTTAATTTAATTTCTTTCTAACTCTGTCTGGAACTATGGTCAAATAAAGAAAACAGAGCAAATAGGATAAAATTAAAAGCATTGATATGATTTAAATAATAGCTATGTGACTGGCAACATCTCCAGTAGTTCATCTTTTAAAAAAAAATTCCCTTGGGGTATTGTCTAGCTGATAACATTGTTATTGTTACTGTATGAGGAGTCTGCAGTGTAGGTAAGGACAAGGAATCCTAATAAGCATGAGATTCTATGATTTTGTACCACAGTAGTGACATTGGTACAGTGCTGTGTTAAAACAGCAAGCAATCTGACATCAGTTGTGGTACAACAGCATCTGGAAGTATATGGTCAGGCAGTACAGTCTAGGGGTTAGAATAATGAGCTGGGAATACACTTGGTGTATTCAGCAGACCTAGGTTTGAGTTCCACAACCTCCACTTGCATAGTGTGTGACCCTGAGCAAGTCACTTAACTGTCCTGTGCTCCCAGGGCACACCTTGAAATGATCCAATGGAATCCACTCTAAATGAGTCTCTGACTCAATGGTGTATCGGTTTCTCAGAAAATTATGCCACAAAAACAGAACTTGCCAGCAGAAAAAGAGGCTAGTGGGCCCATCATGTCTGCCCAGTCCTACCTACCTACCCACCTATCTAATATGGAATTTAAGAGCCCTGGAAGCTCTTCACACCCCCCCTTCTGATATCTTATTTACTAAGCCTATGTATCTGTCCCACTAATGTTTAACTTCCCCCCACTGTTTCTGTATAAGCCATCTCTTTTGGCAGCCCATTCCACGACCCTTTATGTGAAGAAATACTTTCTGGTATGCCTCTTAAATTTGTTTTGCCAGCTTCATGGAGCTACCCCAGTGTTGGTGCTCCAACTCAGTTTTGAATGATTCCATGCTATCCACCTTGCTTATGTCATGGAGGTATTTCATGTCTCAGTCATGGCCCCTCACTCCCATCTCGCCACCAGCATGTATGTGTTTAGATCTTTCTATCTCTCTTTATAAGTCCTTCCCTGCTGCCACAGGCTCATCTTGGTTACCCACCTCTACTGGCACCATGCATTCCTGCTTAAAGTTGAACCAACCTAACAATTTGTGGTGACTTGTATATACAGGCCATGATGCTTTGCATTATGGGGGTATGTGTGATTTTGTATTTCTTTGAAACTTGACTCTCTGGCCAATGCCCTTTGGGGCAACCCTTGCCTCAGTGCTTTTGCACTAAGGTTCTTTGTCTTTTAATATGTCTCTCAAGGTAGTGCTACCATAATTAGGGTTGAGTAGCCCTTTTAAGGTTAAAGGGTGAAACCTTGCACCTTAATAACTTTGCCATCATTAAATAGATTTGCCTGAAATTTGGCAGGCACAGACTGGCAGCATAGATCTTTGGATATGCCAACTTTTATACTGGTCAGATATACAGCTGTGGAGATATTAAGCAACTTTCATGTGCACAATTACTTTTTTTTTTTGCGAATTCTTTGCTTGAACCTACAGGTTGCACAGTTTGCACGACTGGTCAGAAAAGTTCAGGGAACATGCAGCTGGGGTCCCCCATATGCCTTTTGAAGATTTCGTAAAAAAATATTAAACGGTTCAAAAGTTATTCAAAAAACAATTTCCCATTATAAGTCAATGGGAAAAGTTAAAAAGTTCAAAAGTGTCGCAAATGCACTTTTTAGTGTTGCAAATGGCCCTAGTAGTGTCACAAATCTGCCATTTTGTTTTCAGTTACTGATCATAGAAATGCTTAGCATTTAAAATTGGGACCATCTAGGGTCATAATTATTTTTGTGTTTACCTATTCGAGCCCTAAGGATGCTAGCCATGTCTTTATTTTGGGGTTAAACACCCCAGAAATATGTTTTTCTAATTTCTGGGAAAAGTAGTGTTGCAAAGTAGTGTCACACTTGCCACACTTTCACGTATATTTGCGAATGGTGTCACAAATTGCGACACTACTTTTCCAGACTATGGCCAAAATGACAGGAGTTCTCTGCCACCCTGCGGCCAAAGAACGGTTTGGTCTTTTGGGCTCAAATTTGGAGGGAAGGCAGTCAACATTTCACAGACATGCCTTTTGGTGGACTGGTGACAAAATATTGCATTGATGCCAAGTTATGGTACTCCGAAATTGACGTTTTTCCCCATAGACTAACATGGTGACATTCGCCGGACCTTTCTGGGCTTGTATCTCTGAAACGGTGCGAGATACAGAAGTTTGGTGTGACAATGCATAGCCCATAATCAGTGGAAACCTAGCCAGGAAATGGATGAATCATGTGAAATTTAATTTCTTTTTTTTGAGTTGCACGGTTCCTAAGATATAAGCAATTTAGTATTGCAACAGCTCATTTTCTGCTCCAAGGCCCTTTGTTATGCATACATTCTTTGTATACACTGTGTTTCTCTATGCAGCTGTTGGGTAAAAACAGGGTTTGCGCTTCCATTACCATTACCAGTACAGTTAGCATTTCCACTTGCATTTCCATGACTGTTTGCATTACTGTTCCTGTGTACGCCACCATGTGTGTTACCATTTGCGTTCCCACTTGCGTTCGCGCTTGCGTTTGTCTTTCAGTTTGTTTCCTCTGTCATTATTTCTGCTGTTAACATTACCATTTGCATTTCCAATTGTGGTACCATCGCCGTGCGTGTCACGATTTGCATTTCCTTATGCATTTGCTTCTCCTTTTGCATCACTGTTCACTTTGGTGTCACTTTGCGCTTGTGTTTCTACTAATGTTTGCTTTTCCATTTACGTTTCAGTCACCATGTGCGCAACCATTAGCAGTTGCATTTCCCTTGCACTTACCATTACTATGTCACAAAAAATCATGTGGTGGGAGCGAGGGGCCCGAAGGGCCCTGCACTCCCACCACCACATTCCCATTCAGTATTTCTACTGCACATTCTCAAAAAGAAGGGAAATTAGAGGCAAAAACTCTGTTTAATGCATCAGTTAGGGTTGTTCCACAGTGACAAAAGTGAGGAAATTCAGTGTTAGGGTTGAAAGCCCCCCTTGCACCCCCCTAGCCCATCACTCCAACTGCCAACGGGGTGTGCATTGTGGTCATTGGTCCTAACTCATTCAAAGCTCTATTAACGGATTATCTGAAGGAATCATGCAACTGTTTCAGACGCCTATGACCCCTAAGCCCTGGATGCCACTCTCAAATCCTACGCCTAAGTATCTCATCCACCCCACATTCCTAACAGAAACTGATGGCCCTGCCTATTCTCTACCTTTTACCTATTCTGGCCTCCCTCTTGGCTGCCTACTCTTTTGCGCCGATTTCTACCTTATTCCTTAATACCTCCTTATTTTTTATCATTTAGGTATGAGCTCTTACTTAGCGGAGACTATATGGGATTGTTATCTCTTCTCATTCCAGTAAAGCTCATCATTATGTACCTTTGCATGTTAATTATGTTGATCGGTATGTATAGGCCCATATTGACCAGCACCTTCACAATGTTTTTTTTTTTTTGCACTGCTGTCCACCGTAATTATAATCTTATGAAGTGTACTGTATTGTATTAATGCCCAGGCTACCTTGAAAATGAGCTTGCTCAATGGTGTTTATGCCTGGTTAAATAAAGTGATTGATTGATATGACATGCCCCCTGAGGAAGACCTAATGGTCAAAGCGCTGGGGCTGTTATTAGCATCCTCCAAGTTGCTGGATTAAATCGGTGTGAAGCATTAATTTGCCTGTGTTCATTTTTCTTTCGAGTGCAATAATTCTTTTGTTGCAGTTATCTAAGCACTGCAGTCATCTGAAGCTGTGCAGTCATCTACTTTTTGGCAGTTTTGTACTTATTTAGTGGTTTCATAAAGAGTCTTTTTTAATCATTTTGCATTGCTTTTGCATTTCAGATTGTGTCCAGCGCTATTCACTGCTGCAAGTAATCGATGTGAGGTAGTAGGAGGAATGGCATCAAAGTCAATCAGCTGTATTAAGCTAGTTAAACTTGTATGTCAAACTGACAGTGGTTTTCCATTTCAGAAGCTGTCAAAAGTACTCCATTCAGACAGAGACATTCGAATTCTATTACATCTTGAGCTTTTTAGCCCCCTCCCATACAAGACGCTCTCATCACTATCAAGGTACTACAAATGTCTCCCCATCCCAGGAAAAGATCCCCTCATTACCTCATCCACTGCAAGTCCTCACTACTGTGCGCTCCCCCATCCACGGTGCAGTACCCACCATAGGCACACCCACCTGTCCATGATGAAAGGCACAGTCCCTCCACTCACCTCTGCAGCCAGCTGCCATTTGAATGAATAAGTATGAGTGCAATCCTCAAGACTTGCCACCTGAGATTGACTTCAGAGAGTCTTAAAGAGTGGCTTTTTCATCTGCTTCCTACACAGTCTTTTCACCAGCCAGCTCCTGCTTCCTAGGATTAACCTAGACTAACAGCAATTTAATGGTTTGGAATCATGCTCAGTCATGCGGTGACCTGCTGCAGAGGGATGGGGGAAGGGTATTCATGCTGGTACAGTGGTCCCTTGCTATCATGAACTGATTCAGAGACACCCATTTTGTTTATTATTGCAGGTGTTCCTTATAGGCAGAAATGCATTAAACTGAATAGAAATGAACCACAGTGCAGTTTCACAAATGTTAGAAAGGCACTTGTAGCTTATAGTAAATGTTTTATTTGTAGAAAAAGTATTAAAACCTGTGTACTTTATTGAAGGTTTTTTTTTTTAATCTAGAGTTGTCCAAAAGTGTGTGGCAAACTCTTTTTTACTCTCTGTAGCCTGTTCCGTTTGGTACGAAAAGTAACAAAACTCTGGAGATGACTTGCCTGCTTTTTCAGCCCAGACCCCAGTGATCCTGCAATCCAGCAGTTAGCAGTTTGTTGCTGTCCCTTTCCCATCCCTTCCTCCAGGCTCTTCTTATCACTGCTTTGCTGTTTGCCCCCCCGCCAGTGTGGGACACTGGGGAGCCCATTCTCAGTGTTCTGAGATATCTCCCCACCAGCAGTGTGGGACACTGGGGAGCCCACTCCCAGTGTCCTGAAATATATAACAATTTACTACCTCTAACGAAGAAAACAATCCCCCGATGTCTTTTTTTCTCCTGAAAAAAGAAAATGGTGCCTCATCATCTCTGCCATCACCCTCCCCCATCCTGACCCTCCCACTGAGCACCCACCACCTCACACCCCCCTTTACCCTATACTTACCTCCAGAGGTCATTCACTGTCATATTCTGTGGACCAGGACACATCTGCACTCTTCAGAACCGAACAACAAACTGAGGAATCAAGGTAAGAGCATATAATGTATTTCAATAGTGTTTTGATCTTAGGTTCAAAATATTGTAATGTTTTGGTATTTTTGCACCAAATTTTCAATATGGGCTTTTTGGGATCCCACCTCATGAACACTGCGACTGTTTTGTTAATCGGGCCCGGAATGTGATTTTGTGGTCACTGCATGAAATCACCTTTCAGGACTGATTAACAAAATAACAGTGCAAGTGTTCATGAGATGGGGTCCCAAAAAGTCCATATTGAAAATTTGGTGAAAAGTTCCTAAAAACTGCAGAGTTATGAGTGGTTGTTGAAATGTTTCTACACGTGTGCATAATGTTGGTAATTTCTAATATTTTGACTCCAAATTTTCAACATAGCCGTTTTTTCACACCACCTCATGAACAGCACAGCTGTCATTTTTCACATCCTGCCCAAAACATGTTTTTGCAACTGTGGTGCAGAATTGCATTTTGGCACGAATTTGAAAATGTTCACCCATGGGGTTTATTAGGTGGGGTCATAAGAAGACTATGTTGAAAATTTGGGGTCAAAATATGAAAAAAATGCCACAGTTATGACATTTCATTGCATGTTCACGATCCCTGCTCGTAACTTCAGAACTTAAATATTTTTTACCCCAAATTTTCAACATAGCCTTCATATTACCCACCTCATGTATGTCCCAGCTGCCATTTTACAAATTATAACCAAAATGTGTTTTCACATCTGTGGCATGGAATAGCATTGTAGTTGTGCAGAATTATGTTTTGGTGTGGATTTGAAAATTTCTCAGTACCAGGGTATATGAGGTGGAGTAATAATATGCCTATGTTGTCAATTTGATCACTGTTGTCCTATAAATGGAAGCACAGGGCTTGTAGGGCCTGGGCTTCCACAGTTACATACATATGTTTGTAGGGGTTTATGAGGTGGGGTCATAAGAAGACTATGTTGAAAATTTGGGGTCCAAATATGAGAAAATGCCACAGTTATGACATTTCATTGCAATTTCACTACGCCTGCTCATATCTTCAGAACAGTTAAATATTTTTTACCCAAATTTTCAACATAGCCTGGAATAACTGGATGGGGGGGGGGGGTCGATACCAGTCCATTCACAAAAGAAAGGGTTCTGAAAGAACTCTTAAAACTGAAGGTGGACAAAGCAATGAAGCCTGATGGGATTCACCCAAGAATTCTAAAAAAACTAAGGGTAGAACTAGTGACACCATGGATTACCCTCTTTAACAAATCATTGGAGGATGGGGTGGTACCTGAGGACTGGAAGAGGGTGGATGTGATTCCACTTAACAAAAGTGGGAGCAAGGCAGAGGCAGGAAACTACAGACTTGTTAGTTTGACCTCAGTGATAGGGAAAATGATGGAATCACTTCTGAAAGAAAAAATTGTTGAGTACCTAGAGGCCAGTGGGGCATAGCACCTAAGGCAGCATGGATTCACAGTGGGAAAGTTGTGTCAGGCAAATCTAACAGATTTCTTTGACTGGGTGACCAAAGTAGTAGACCAGGGAGGGGCTGTGGACATGGCCTACCTAGACTTTGGCAAGGCATTTGACACAGTCCCACACAAAAGATTAATATACAAGTTATCCAGCCTTGGAGTGGGTCCCAAGGTAGTAGCCTAGGTAAAAAAGTGGCTGGACAACAGGACACAGAGGATAATAGTAAACACAGTCCACTCTGAAGAAAGGGGGGTTACTAACAGAGTGCCGCAGAGGTCAGTACTAGGACCGGTCCTCTTTAATGTCTTTATAAGTGACCCTGCAGAGGGACTGGAAGGAAAAGTACACCTCTTTGCAGATGACAAAGATTTGCAGCAGGGTCGATACATAAAGTGGGGTGGAAAGGATAAGAAGGGACTTGGCAAGGTTGGAGGAATGGTCAAAAGTATGGCAGTTTGGATTCAGTGCAAAGAAGTACAAAGTAATGCACCTGGGAAACAAAAACACAGGGGAAGAATACACAATGGGGGGTGAGATACAAAAAAAAAATGGATAGGGACCTGAGGCAGTCATATCAGAAGACCTAAGGTGGGCAAGCAATGTGAGAAGGCCATAAGGTGGGCTGGCGGGATACTGGGACGCATAGGGAGAGGCATCACCAGTAGAAATAGAAAGTTGTCATCCCTCTGTACAGACAGTTGGTGAGACCCCATCTGGAGTACTGCATGCAGTTCTGGAGACCCCCATCTCTGCAAGGACAGACAGGATGGGGCTGTCTGGAAGAGGGCAACTAAAATGGTGCAGGGTCTGCACCAGAAGACATTAGAAGAGAGATTAAAGGAGCTTAACATGTATACCCTTGAGGAAAGGAGGGAGAGGGGGGACATGATAGAAACTTCCAAGTACCTCAAGGGAATCAAAGTCCAAGAGGGTAGCATCTTTCAGAAAAAGAGATGTGCAAGAATAAGGAGGCACAATTTGAAGATGGGGGATGACTCAGAGGTAGTGAGGAAGTATTTTTTCATGGAGAGAGTTGTGGATACATGGAACGTCCTTCCTGAAGAGGTAGTGGAGTCAAAAACAGTGGGGGAATTCAAGAATGCATGGGACAGACATAAGGCAATTCTAGTGGAGGTAGGAGGAGGAGTAGGAGGAGGAAGTAGGCTGCTGGTTAACTAGGATCTACAGCTTATCCATTAGGTAGGGAAATGGACAGACTAGGTGGGCCAAGGGGTCCTCATCTGCTATCAAATTCTGTTTCTATGTTTCTATGTTACATACTGTATATGCATCTATGGAGGGATGGGAGGGCAGGGCCCAGAGGGCTCTGTGCTGCCACAGACAAATAAGGATATAGAAATTTACCAGCAAACATAGAAACATAGAAACATAGAAGTTGACAGCAGATAAGGACTGCAAGGCCCATCCAGTCTGCCCATTTCTTTTTCTACCTGATAAATGTGCCAACCTGTCTTTGCTCTGTTAATGGTCTATCTATTCATACTCATCTGTATCGTTCCCTTATGCCCATCCCATGTCTGTTTGAAGCCCTGCCCTGTATTCATATCCACCACTTCCTGAGGTAGGCTGTTCCATGCATCCACCACCCTTTCTGTGAAAAAGATCTTCCTCATATTACCCCTTAATCGACCTCCTAATCTCATGCTGTGTCCTCTTGTCCTACTATTTTTCTTATATTGAAACATGTTAGACTCTTTCACCTTGTTAATGCCCTTAAGGTGTTTGAATGTTTCAATCATATCACCTTTCTCCCTCCTTTGCTCTAGGGACACCTTGGCCCATCTAGTCTGCACATTCCCCCCTTCCTGTCTGGCTTATCTTATTCCCTTGTCATTGTTACTTCTATTTAGCCCCATGTGGTTGTCCCAAGACCTCTTGAATTTACCCCTACCACCCATTCTGGCAGCCTATTTCAAGGACCCACCACTCTCTCAGTGAAGAACTGACCTCTTATATTTCCTCTAAATCTGCCCTCTAGCTTGAGTGCATGTCCCCTAGTTGACTTGTTCTCACTCATCCTGAATATGCTGCCTTCCCCCATCTTGATTATTCCCTTCAGCTATTTGAAGGTTTCTACCATATCCCCCCTTCCTCCTCATCTCCAGCCTGTACAAGTTCAGTTCTTCCAGTTATTTTTCATAAGGCCTCCTCTGTAGTCCTTAAACAATCTTGGTTGCTCTTCTCTGGACCTTCTCCACCCCGTCTGTCACCCTGTAAGTGTGACCTCCACAACTGTACCCCATTTTCCAGATGTGGTCTGACCATAGTTTTGTATAGTGGCATGATCTCCTCCCCTCTCCTCCTCCCACTTGTAATGCTCCTTCCTATGCATGCCAACATTCTGCTTGCCCTCCTCACCACCTTGTTGCATTGGTTTCCAACCTTCAGGCTATTCAAATTAATGATCTTCAGTTCCCTTTCCTGCTCCCTTTCCTCAATTATACTATCTTAAAAAGTAAGGAAATTCATTGCAAAAAACTTCATTAATGCATCAGTTAGGGTTCTTACTAAAGTGACAAAGGCAGGGAAATGTGCTAGTGTTTCCAACCCTAACAACCCACCCCACCTTGCAGACACTGACAGGCATTGGGGGGGTGCCTTGGTGTCATTAGCCTTAATGCTCACCCAATTGTCCTGTACTGTACCCATCTCAGCTTATTTACTTCTGGAATGGGGTGAGCATTAGGATTGATATAAGGTAATGCCAACGCTATGTGGCATGATCATTCAAGCCCTGAGGAACACCACACCACAAGGTTTGTATTACCCTAATTTTGGAATTCTTGTCTGACAATGTAAAATAGAGACTATATGGGGAGGTTGTACAAAACTCGATTTTACACACACCACCCCATATAAAGTATTATTCTCTATTTTATGTCATCAGACAAGAATTCCAAAATTAAGGTAATATGAACCTTGTGGCATGGTGTTCTTCAGGGCTTGAATGATCATGTCACATAGTGTTGGAATTACCTTAGTATTGGTAATGTCTTCTCAGATTAAAACAATGACACAGCAATGCTTGCATAGAAGGTGCTGACATTAGGACAGTGCCAAAATTGCATAGCATGATCATTCAAATCCCGCAAAACACCTTCAATCTGTAAACATTTCAGGGACTTTTAACCCTAATTTAGTAATTTCCCTACTTTTTATGCTTCTTATTTCAATCCTAATAGATGCAATAATGTATTTTTTTGATGATAGATATATAGGTGTGTGTGTAAATACTGGTGCAGTAGCACCATTATAGTTAGGGTTGGGTGCACAGTTCTATGTTAAACCTACATTTTTGAACTTTCATAACTGTGGAGCTATTAAACAGACTTGCATGAACTTTGACATGCTTGGTCTGTAGAGGTAGGGATCTTGATGTGCCAAGTTAAGTTTGTCATTCTTGAGATATGCAGTGGCAATAAATCCTAAATTTATCATTTTTGTGGTGTTTTTCTTCATCACGCATATCTCAAAAACAGGTTGACGCAGTGGTCCGAAATGTTCTTGGTAGACAGTGTTTGGGCCATAGATGTGCCTTTTGAAGGTTTGGTAAAAAACTGTTACTTGGGTCAAAAGTTTACATTTAGTTTTTTCTCCATTATTTCCTATGGGAAAAGTCAAGTGTCCTACACGAAAACAAGCTTGTTTTTAGAAACAAGCTTGTTTTTGAAAACAGGCTTGTTTTTGCATGTTGCCACATCAACAAGTGTAGGACACTAGGGAGCCCACTCCAAGTGTCCCGAAATATTTATTTTGAATTGCCAACATCGGTGTGCCCAATTCCCATGTTGGCACTGCAAGATCCCTACAAAAAAGTGTTGAACACTAGGGAGCCCGCTAACAATGTCCTGAAATACATTTTTTTCTATATTTGCCAATGGGGGGTGCCCAATCCCCCTGTTGGCACTGTAAGCATCCCCGCCAGTGTGAGACACTGGGAATCCCACTCCCAGTGTCCCAAAATATCTATTTAAAAAAATGTTTGTTGACATTGGGGTGCCCAATCCCCATGTTAGCACTACAATCCCCCACCCCCATCCCCACCAGTGTGGGACACTGAGAAGCCCACCCCAGTGTCCCAAAATATATATTTTTAAAATAATGCTTTTGCTGACATCGGGTGCCTAATCCCTGTGTTGGCACTAAACCCCCCCACACACACACCAGCCAGTGTGACACTGGGGAGCCCTCTCCCTGTGTCCCCAATTATGTCCTCCTCTGAATGCTGTGGGACACTGGGGAGCCCCCCTCAGTGTCCTGAAATACTGTTAAAATTGTACCTTTGGAAAAAGAAACATCCCCATCTTTTTTTTGTCCTGTAAAAAAAGAAAATAGTCCCACATCATCTCCCCCATCCTGACCCTCCCACTGAGCAACCCCCCAACCCCTGTACCCTATACTTACCACCAGAGATCATAGGCTGTCATCTTCTCTGAACCAGGACACATCTGCACTCTTCAAAGCCAAACCCCGAACTGAAGAATCAAGGTAAGTGCTGTATGACGACTGTCAATGGTGTTTTGAACATACATTGATATCCCAGCCATTTTAAGGTATTTTTCAACCAAATTTCCAATATGGGCTTTTTGGGACCCTGCCTTATGAACACTGGCACTGTCATTTTGTTACTCGGTCCCAGAAGATGATGTCATGGTGGCTGTGTGAAATCACCTTTTGGGACTGATTAATGAAATAACAGTGCCAGTGTTCGTGAGGTGGGGGTCCCTAACAGCCCATGTTGAAAATTTGGTGGAAAAATTCCTAAAAATGGCTGAGTTGCACACGCTCATTAAAATTGTTCTACGCTTACTCATAGCTTTGATAGTTTTTTATATTTTGACTCCAAATTTTCAACATAGCCATTTTTTTTATACCACCTCATGAGCAGTAAACTATAATTTTTCGTATCCTGTTTGAAATGTTTTCGCACCTCCGGTGTGGAATGGCGAGTTCCCTGCATAAATTCACCTTTCACAACTGATTTAATGACAGTGACAGTGTTCATGAGGTTGGGTCCCAAAAAGGCCATGGTGAAAATTTGGTGAAAATATTCCTAAAACTGGCAGAGTTACACGCGGTCATTCAAATTTTCTGCGCACCTGCGTAACTTTCGTAATTTTTTATATTTTCACTTCAAATTTTCAGCATAACCACTTTTTCACACCCCCCATGAACAGCACAGCTGTCATTTCTGACATCCTAGATGAAATGTGCTTTTGCACCTGTGGCATGGAATGGCGTGGTCACTGTGCGGGTTGAGTACCAAAATGACAGTACCAGTGTTCATTAAGTGGGGCCCCAAAAAGCCCATGTTGAACATTTGGAGCAAAAATAGTAAAAAATGCCCAAGTTACACAGTTGTTGACATTTTCCTATGCATGCGTGCACATTTTTCAATTTTTTATATTTTTACTTCAAATTTTCCACAGACATTTTCTTCACACCACCTCATGATCAGTACAGCCATCATTGCTCACATGCTTCCCAAAAGGTGTTTCTGCACCTGTAGTATGTAATGCCATTTTTGACACAGATTACACATTTTTCACCTATGTGGTTTATGAGGTGGGGTAATAAGAAGACAGTTAAAAATGTGG
Source organism: Neoceratodus forsteri (assembly GCA_016271365.2). NCBI lineage: Eukaryota > Metazoa > Chordata > Ceratodontiformes > Ceratodontidae > Neoceratodus > Neoceratodus forsteri. Next base: position 1,293,357,203 of record CM028130.1, read on the forward strand.
GGTCAAAACGTGAAAAAATGACAACGTTATAACCATTCATTGCCATTTCACTATGCATGCTCATAACTATGGAAATTTATAATATTTTGACCCTGGATTTACAACATAGTCTTATTATCCCACCACATGTTTGTCACGGCTGTTCTTTTTCAAATCCTGCCCACAATATGTTTCCGCACCTCCGGGGCAAAATGGTGTTGCAGTTGCGCATAATTACATTTTGGCTTGCATTTCACAATGTCTCTGTACCAGAGTACATGAGATGGGCTAATAATATGGCTTTGCTTACAATTTGGTCACTATTGTTCTACACGCCTACATAGTTACATGCATTTACAGTGGGATTGGAGCACAGGGTCTGTTAGAGCACTAACATGGAGGAGTCAGATGGGACAGACCAGAGCGAGGGAAGGAAGTAAATAAATTCATTTTACTCCAGCTTTGTTTGTGTGGGCACTGCACTGATGTGTGGAGATCGAGGGCACCAAAAGGGATCTGGGTCTACAATGGGGGATCAGGAAGAGGGAGATAGGCAGGAGAGGGAGGGGAAGAAGGATGGTCACATGACCTGGCAGGACAAATCGGAAGGCCAGGCTAGTGATACATAAAGGAGGCCATATTTGTAGTTCCTCCATTAACATGGTGGAGGTGTCAGACTGGAAGGAGCAGAGTAAGGGAGGGAGGGAAGTAAACAAATTTATTTTACTCCAGCTTTGTTTGTTTGCATTAATGCTGCACTGATGTGTGGGGATTGAGGCCACAGAAAGGGATTTGGGGCTCTGGAGGATGGAGGTAGGCCAGAGAGAGAGAGAGAGAGAGAGGAAGAAGGACACTCACATGACCACACAGGATGAATCGGAAGGCCGGACCCAGTATATTTTTCCCAGGGGGCCCAGCAACCCCTTGCATGAGTGATCCTGAAGCATGAGTGCCATGATGCAGAAGTGTGGTGTCTGACTAGCTGGTGTCTACAGGGTATCCACAGGGAGGAACGCAGGCTGCAGGCCACACTGAGGCAGTACAGGTAGGGAGTGTGAGAAGCAGCTGGGAATCTAAGACTACCAGGATAGTACAGATGCAAAGGAGTGTGGGGCACCCAAGTAGCAGGGGGGGCAGTGAGTAAACATGGAGGATGGACAGTGGGGCAGGGACAGTAGGTGGAGGACACAGAAGGGCAGGGAGGATGGTCAGATGCAATGGGTGTGAAGCAGTCTTCTTCCTGTATATAATGTGGAATACTTGGGGATGTGTAGTATATATGCAACTAGGACAACTCATGGATGAGGCAGAGAAGCTGAGATGGGAACTGAAATGGGAACTGGGTAGGAGATGAGGGTGTGGTAAGGGACATGAGCAGTGGGGCATAGGAAAGGGGACTGTACCACAGGGCAGGGTAGAAGGTGGCACTAGGGCATATTGCAGGAGGAGGCACACAGACCAGGATTCACAGTGCCACAGGGACCTGGTGTGATTGAAGGGGGAAACTGGCAAGTGGTGAGGGGTGGATAAGGGGGGGCAAAAGAATCAAGACAAGGACTTAGGAATAAATTACCAAGTAGCATAGTGGAATGTAATACCCTGAATATGTTTAACAACCAACTGGATAAATATCTCTTGAATAGGGGATGTATTTGGACCTGCTGATGTGGGTAGACGGTTAATATGGGCAGATGTGCCTTCTTCCATCCATAATCCAGTATATAAACCCAGTAAGGAAGGGGGAGCATGGAAGGGAAAGAGTGGACATTGCAGACAAGAGGAAACAGGCAACAAACAGTTTTGCAGTATTGCACAGTGTGGATGAGGAACAGGTCATAAGGGTGCAGGGGGGACCAGAGCAACAGCATGGTAACGGGGGGCAAGAGAGAGGGAGGGACTAAGATCATGAAAGGAACCAGCGACAGGAGGCAGATAATCCAAGTGGGGAAGAGGACAAGAAAAGCAATGAGGGGGACCAGCGGGGGGCATGGGTCAAGGGGAGAGGTGAAACAGGGGACAAGGGGGGAAGGGGAAGCTGAGGTTGGGGAAGATGGGAGGCAGCAGGGGCTGATCAAGAGGGAAGGACTAGTGAGGGGATACGGCAAAAGAACGGGCACTATGACAGGGAAAAGTAAGAAGGAGAGAGGGTTGTAATTGAGGAAGATTCAAAACTGAAGGGAATAGGATGGGGAAACAAAAACATGAGGAAAGGCAACAGGAAAGTGAAGTGTATGCCACGCATGACGGCAGGGAGGATGGGTGCTTTTATACCACATTACCATATATGGGGCAGCACAAAGGGAAGTCTCACATTGTGGTACATTTGGGAACCAATAATCTGGCAGGATGTGATGTGAAGGTGGTGCAGGAAAGGTTCAATGAGCTGCTTGACATATGCAGGGGGTATGTCAATCGGTAGCATTCTCGGAGGCACTGCCAGTCTCGAGGGCCAGCACAGCTAGGAAGTTGAGGATAGAAGAATTTAACTCATGGCTGGGGGGATGGTGTGAGACAAATTGGTACAGGCTGGTGGGAGGTTGGGGCAGGACCTCGGAACGCCAGGACAAATGTGCTCCAGACATACTACACCTAAGAAGAGAAGAGAAGGCACATGGGTCCTGAAAGACAGATTGGAGAGGTACGTGACAGAAGTTTTGGATTTAAACTGAAGAATGGGGACAGCAGAGGTCAAGGCACTCAGCAACAAGAGAGGGGACCTCGGGGCCCCCCCAGTGGATAATCAAATAGAAGGGGCATTGAGGGGGGATAGTAGGGGAGAGGGAGGAGGTGGGAAGCCAAGAGATGGTGGAAAGCAGAGAGGGAAAGGGGGGAGACTGGAAGGTAGTGTCCTTATTTGCTAGGAGTCTGGCCAACAAGGCAGCAGATCTGAAAGTGGTAATGGCAGAAGGGGAGGTAGTCATAGCTACCATAACAGAAACATGGGCAACCCAGTACCATAACTGGGACCTCGAGATGTCAGGGTATCACTCTGTGCCTCATGGCAGACTGATCAATTTGGTGAGGGACCTGGGCATAGGAGACTAACTGCTAGGGTGGGTCAAGAGCTGGCAGCGGGACAGGAACCAGATTGTGTTGGTGGGAGGGGGGAAGAACTATCTAAACCTAGGCCTGTAACCAGTGGGGTCCCACAGGGCTCAATACTCGGACCACTATTGTTTAACATCTTTAATGGGGACATACAGTAGCAGAGGGTGTCAAAAGTAAGATATGCCTTTTTGTAGAGGATACCAAGCTCCATGAGAGGGTGGACACCATGGAGGAGAGACAGGAACTAAAGGAAGACCTGACTAGTCTGGAGAAATGGTGGGGCACCTGGCAGTTGGGATTCAGTGCCAAGAACTGCAAGGTCATGCACATGGGAGTCAGGAACCCAGGGGCCAGCTACTGGCTGTGAGGGGACAGATGACCATCTCAGAGGAGGAAAAGGACTTATGAGTGCTGATCAGGGGTGACAAGAAGCACTCTGTGCAAAGCTGGAAGGTGGAAGGCTAAGTTTGCTGGCAAAGGCATCCAACTTCATCTGAGCTCTTGTCTTCTAGGTTTGCTTGCAAGGACAGAGCAAGGAACATTATCAGAGCAAGGAAAAAAAATGAAGGCTTCTTTTCGCTAGGAAGATTTACTGTGTTTTCCAATTTCTTTTGTGCTTACAGGTTTTGTTACTGTTTTTTTGCTTACATTTTACCGCTTTATTGTTCCCTGATTCAAATTACTGTTGCAGGGTATACTTTCTGCTGCATTGCTACAGGGTGTGCCTACAGGTTTGTTACTGTTTTGTGCTTACAGATTACTGCTGTAATCTTCCCTGATTCAAATTGTTTTTTGCAAGATACATCTTCTGTTAAATTGTTCTGCAGGTTGTGCTTACAGATTTTGTTACTTTTGTATTGCTTTATTTTTCTCTGTAGTAAAATGTTTTTTTGCAGGGTATATCTTCCATGAAATTGTTACAAGTGGTGCTTACAGGTTTTACAGTTTTATCTATCATTAGTTTAAGCTTTCCGGGCTAATTACAGGAGCACATACGAGATACAGACTGAGAGATAGTGACTGCATTTGTTGTTAGTTGATTGTTTCTGTTCTTACCTCATTGTTTCTTTTGTCTAGGGTTCTTTTTCGGCAAGGAAAGGGGCCAACCACCCACCCCCATCCCCAATCACCCCATGCGACACTCCTTTTATACAGTAGCACAGTCATGACATTTCCTGTAACAAAGCAGGAAGGGGAGGGTCAGAGGGGTATCCACACAGTGACCTCACTTACAGGGACACAATTAATTTAACTTGTTATAAAAAATTATACAAAAACAAAACAAACAAAAAATATATGTTTAAAATAAATAAATAAAACTTTTGCTTTCATTATTTTTCTGACTACTCAGACCAGGTTATAAGCTCAGCAACTCTACTGAAATGGATATTATTAACTGCAGGTCCTGTGGAGCACTTTCCAAAAGGGCAGTTATACAAGACTTAGGATGCTGTCCTACATGCTGGACCATCGGAAATCTAAGGGCTCAGCTCCGGGCAGCATGGGCATAGATTGCACACCTCAAATCACATATTCAGGAGGAAATATATTACAGGAGTCACCTGCCATTTCCCCAACATCCAGCTGAAGCACCTTGACTGCAGAGGGTAGATGGTCTGGGAGGTTGGCAGGTAGTTAGGAGGGGCAAATCGGGTGCCCTATTACTCAATGCTCACTAACGTTATCACCTCCACAAATCATATAAAAACTATAAACAGGTATCTGCCTCTGTCTTTGAGATCAAACAAAGTCACAGAGAACACTGCAGAGCAGGACACTGTAGCATAGGAGCTGGTGCTACAAAACACTTCCAAAACAGGGACAAAAACAAAACCAGCAAAAAGGAAATCCAAAACATTTCTGATCATAGGAGACTCCATGATTTGGGGAGTTGATACCTACCTCCAGCCAGGGGTAATGGTCAGATGTCTCCGAGGTACATCACTGTGGAGAGACACTGACCACATTGTTAAAATCATGCAGGAAGCAGAAGAAAACATTGATGTCCTGGTACACATAGGGACTAACAATCTCGCTAGCCGGTCAATTGTGGACAACAAGGAATACTTGACCAGGCTGGGGAGACAAACTCATCCATTTAGTCCAGCATCTCCTTCTCTGATATCCTGCTGATCTGGGAGAGAGGAGGCAGATGGACGGAAGGTCAGAGAAGGAGACATGGGGAGCTAAACATGTGGCTCAAAGGCTGGTGCCAGGAAAAAGGACACACATTTGTAGGTGACTGGCAACAGTTTTGGGAACAAAAATTCTTTAAATTTGATGGACTGCATCTGACTAAGGAGGGAGTCAGTACATTGAGGCAGAAGTTTGATGTCTGCAGAATATTTAAACTAACAAATGGGGAGAGGGGTGCAGCACCCGATACATCGAATGGGAAGAACACCACCCCCCTCAGCTACTGCTCAAACAGGAGTTCAGCATGTTTGTAGTTCATTTGCATCACCAGGTAAGGAAAAAGGTCCGGCTCCCCATATGAGACACAGGGGAAAAGCAGGACCTCGCCCCACAGCTAATGCACCAAAATCTGGCAAATGGAAAATCATGCACACAAATGCCTGCAGTCTGGGAAACAAGATCCCAGACCTGGAGGCAACAATGCCAGAGGCTAAACTGGACATAGTAGCCATTAGCGAGACATTTTTCACCAGTAACCACACTTGGGAGACCACAGTACCTGGCTATGTACTGTTCAGAAGAGACCAAGGTGCAAAAAGGTGGGGGTGGAGTGGCCCTTTATATCAATGAAAATATCAAAGCTACTGTACAGAAATTCAGAATACACATAAGGAGCCAGAAGAACTGCGGGTCACCCTGGAAACAGGAAATGGGACAGCCATATGAACTGGAGTTGTCTACAGGCCTCCAGACCAGGAGAGGACGTAGACACATTACTATTAGAAAATATACAAAACATGACAGCTAAATGGGAGGTTCTGATAATGGGAGACTTCAACATGCCAGATACAGATTGGTCAATACCAGCAGGATCATCCACCAGAATTAGACGCATAGTGGATTCCCTGCAGGGGGAGGACCTCAAACAATTGGTACAACAACCCACAAGAGACAGGGATATCCTGGATCTAGTACTGACCAATGGGGAAAAGGATCACAGATCTCCAGGTAGAAAGTCACCTGGTGGCCAGTGACCATCACATGGTATGGTTCAGTTTGGCCACTAGAGCTAAATCATCCCATTCCAAGGCAAAAATATGGGACTTCAGAGAGCGGACTTTGATAAGATGGCCAACAGAGTTAAGCTAGCCCTGGCAAGAAGAAATACAGGTGATGGGGTACAGGCAAAGTGAGCAAGCATTAAGGATACAATACTTGAAGGAACATCCCATTGTGTTAGGGAGAAACGCATGAGCAAAAGAAGGAGGAAACCACTTTGGTTCTCAAAAACAGTAGCAGAAAAGGTCAGAACCAAAAGACTGGCCTTCAGGAAATATAAGGGAATGCAGTGGGATGAAAATATGGAGGCATACCAAACTTCCCTAAGGGAAGCAGCGAAGGCAGTAAGGCAGGTAAAGGCCCAAACCGAGGAAACACTAGCACGAGCAGTAAAAGGGGGCAAGACTTTCTATAGATACATTCGTGAAAGGAGAAAGTCCAGAGGGGTTATTGCAAAGATCAAAGGGGATAAGGGGGAGTGTGTGGAGGAGGACCAAGGAAATGCATCTAGCCTAAATAGATACTTCTGCTCAGTATTTATTGAGGAGAAGGTAGGGCAGGGCCCACAGCTCAGCACCATAGGCACAACGGGGGGGGGGGAGAGAGGTGTGCACAAGTCCCTTCACTAAAGAAAGGGTCCGTCAAGAGCTCACTAAGCTCAGGCTGGACAAGGCAATGGGACCTGATGGCATACATCCCAGGGTACTAAAGGAGCTAAGGGTGGAAACAGCAGAGCCATTATCAGAACTGTAGTGAGTCTCTGAGCATGGGCATCTGTGAAAAAAATAGGTCCAATATCCCTGGTGGTCTACTGGTACCCCTCCCACCCACCCACTGGGCCCCACCACCCGCTCCCCAGTCAGCTGGCGGGCAGCAGCACCCCACCCACCTGCTGCCCTGCTGCCCACCGATTGACACTAGAGGCTGCATGCCCATTGGTTCACAGCGTGAGCCAATGGGCATGCAGCCTATACTGTACTACATTCCAGATATGTGAATGATGGGGAGGGCGGGGCTAAGTGGGTGGGGAGGGAGGGGGGTACCACTAGACCACCAGGGATAGTGGACCTATTTTATTTTTTTTTTAACAGATGCCCGCGATCGGGCAGATAGCGGTCCACTGGACCACCAGGGATATTGGACCTTTGTTTTGTTACAGATGCCCGCAATTGGGCAGATAGCGGTCCACTGGACCACCAGGGATATTGGATGAATTATTTTTACAAATGCCCATGATCAGGCAGATAGATGTCCACTGAACCACCAGGGATATTGGACATATTAGTTTGTTTTTTTTTTGCACTACAAATGCCCGCAATCAGGCTGCAGGGGGCGTCGGTCCCTGACGGCTACTGCCTGGCAGGGCACCAGGTGCAAGTCGTTGGGGATCAGTGCACCTGCATGCAAATGGGGCCATGATGACATGCAAATGGCCCCATGTGCGCCTTGCATACATTATGGCCCCATTTGCATGTCAAGTTTTGAATATTGCGATTGCTGTGCATGACGCAATGGAACTTGCGCTAGCGCATCTCCATGCTTCACTCTGGCCACTTGCGCTGGTGCAGTGCCACTGCACGATGCACACTGGGGGTGGCCAGGGTGCGATATTCAAAGCTGCTGAGCCATGGCGCAGCTCCTTTGAATATCGCTTAGTCCGCACCCCTGCGCAGCCTAGTTGAGCTGCACCCAAGCTTGCGCCACAACCGGGTGCAGTTTGAATATCTGGGATATGGATATATAAATATATATATATATATATATATATATATATATTTGCAATGGGGTGGACATACAGTCAGTGTGATAAATGCATTTATCTGAGTCAATGTATATATAAATAAATTTATACATACAGTGACCATTTATACACACAGTTACTATGTCACAAATCTCTTTAGAATTAATTTAGAATGTTCGGCCTCAGAAGCAGTACTAACCATATTCAAATGGGAATAACTTTAAAATGAAAAAAGATAGCATGGTACTGTGAGCACGAAAATTGTTCAGTACAAAATGACTGGTGTTTTATGTAGATTTTTTACAATTAGCAAAAAAGCAGAAGAAATTTAAAATTTTTATTTACTTTTTTGAAAAACAAATGTGAATAACTTTAAAACAAAAAATGACAGCATGGTACTGTGAGCACAAAAAATGTTCGGCACAACATATCTACAAAATGAGTGGTGTTTCATTTACTAGCAACCACTATGCTAGGCAGACATACTCTAGGAAAGTTAACCAGAACTCCCAGAAATTATCATTTAAAATAAACAGTCAAAACCAAATGTTTCTGCAATGATAGAAAGCATCCCTATTGCATAAATGAAATATACAATGGTGAACTGCCAGATAAATGATTTATCTACATTTGTGCTGTTTGACCTCGGACACCTCACTTGTGGCTTACGCCACTTGTGAGGTTACCCAAGGTCAAACAGCACTTGTGTAGATAAATAATTTATCTGACAGCTCATCATTGTACATCATATATATATATATATATATATATATATATATATATATATAATATATACACACACACACACACACACAGTACATATACACACACACACACACATATACATATATATATACACACACACATATATACATATATACACACACACACACACACACACATATACACACATACACACATATACACACATATACACACACACACACACACACACATATATATAGACACACACACACACACACACACACATATATTTTTTTTCATTGCGAAACACTGTTACTGCATTGGTTAGAGTTGATGGCACAGTGACAAAGTATGGAAATGTGATGTATGGGGTTAACCCCACCACCCCACCTCCACACACAACAACATATGTTGAGGTGTGCTATGGGGTCATCAAGCTCAACTCTCACCCCTTTCCATGTGTAAACAAGCTGACATGCTACAGTACAGGAGAATGGGGTCAGTGCTAGGCCTGATGACCCCATGGCACACCCAGATGTCTGTTGGTGTGTGTAGGGTGGGGGTGGGGTGGTAGGGGGTAACCCTAACACCACATTTCCATATTGTTGTTGCTGTACTATCAACCCTAATGTATTAAAGTTTTTTGCAATGAATGTCCCTTCTTTGAGAGAGTGTAATGTAATTGGTAACTGGTATGTTTTTGTGGGAGCGAGGGCTCTTCGGGCCCTGCACTCTCTTCATGTTGCCCATTTTCTGCATAATGGTATGCATATATGGGAGCATGGGCCCTCTGGGCCTTGTGCTCCCACTTACACATAAGTATGGAGCCATACAGCAGCCCCATAGTACTGAAAAGGAACCCTCATAACACTTTTTTGGCAATGTTTCAGTAACCGTAGCAACTATGAAAGAAATTCCACTGCAGTTGTAATCATGACTATGAAACCTCCACACATGCTTAGTCCATGGTGAACTAAGCTGCGGAGAAAGAAAAATCTGTATCTTGAATAGTTTGAGATATAGGCACTGAAAATCACTGCAGGTGCCACAGTGTTATCATATGGGAAATCTCAGCTTCAGAGTGCTGTAACTTTGTAACCCTTTTACATTTTTTCACTAAACCATTAAAAGGCACATCTGTTAGACCAAGGCTTGCCACCCTGGACATTTCAGCCAAAAAGCCCTAACTGTTTGGGTGCAGTGGTGTGGCAAAGAAATGGTATTTTTTGGTGCAGTAGTGTCACAAATTCTAGCAGTGAAGATGCAACAGTGTTGTGATTTGCAAAAGTGTCTCAAATGTACAGTCATGATTTGTGACACTACGGGGGAACTGATTTAAAAAAAAGAAAAAAAAAAGGTTTTTCTAGGAGTCCTAGCAAAAAAACTGATGGCACCACTGTGTTCCTCAGGCCCCATTTAGGTAAACATTACTGTCAGTGTTTACCTAGGAGCACTAGCATTTGAACTACAGACGTTTTTCTTCACCACTAACTGAGACAAGATGGTGGCAGCATGACACTACTTAGTGGATTTGCAACAGTAAAATGCAGTTTTGAAACAAACAGTTTTGAGAGGCACATATATTTTTCCCCATTGACTTCAATGTTAAAACTTAAAAATGTTATCACTTTTGAACAGTTTAATATTTTTTTGCCAAGCCTTCAAAAGGCACTCCAGTGACCCAGATTGCATTTTCCCTGAAGATTTCAGACCAGACGAATAAATTGTGTGGGCTGTAGCCCTGAGAAAAGAAACTTGCAAACCTCCTCTCCCATTTTAGAGCATTTTTTGGCACTCTGCAACTCCACAACTGCTCATCCGACTGTAACACAACTTGCCAGATCCAGAGATCTATGGAACCACACCATGCATGTAAAATTTCAGGCAAATCCAGAAGAGGTTTTTATTTTATTTTATTTTATTTTTTGGTAACCAGGTAAAGCTCACTATGCACAAGTGCTTGTTTTCAGGGGTGACCCGGAGCACTGGGGAGGTTAAGTGACTTGCTCAGTCACACAGTATGCAAGTGAAAGTTGTGGGAATCGAACCTAGGTCTGCTGAATGTACGAAGCTCATTTGTGGCTCATTACTCTAACCTCTAGGTTATACTGTCAGACCCAGCTTTTGATCTCATTAATATACTGTAGTTCTTTAGTATAAGAAGTACACAGGAATACATATAACACTTTTTTGAAAAAGACTCAGTCTTGTACACTGTTCGTGACTTATTATGACTTTGCATTTCAGAGAACTGTATGCTCAGTCCTTGAAATGCCTTACAGATATTGGGCAGGATTCACAAACTCACAAAATTCCTATAGCTGTGGGAAAAACACAGATCAAGTGCTACTTGTGGATCCAGCGGTTTCCTGCAACTGCTGGTATTCACAAAGGTGGAGCCGGATTACAACCAGCTCTGCAATTTATGGCAGCTTGTGGGTAGTGTTGCCAGAGAAATATCGGGGCATACCTTCTGCTGCATTACACTGTTGCTGACTGTATGCTGTGCTACCATGGTAATGTTTGAATAACATTTTTAAAGCACAATGCTTTTTGCAGCTTGTGGATCCTTTCTACAGTTGATGGCATGAGTGTGTGCACGCAATTTGTTTTTTTCCTATTGAAGTGTTTACTGCCTGCACTGCTGAGCCTGTCTGAGCAGCCCTGCGGTTTACCTACATGGTTACCATTCTCTTTATTTAGCAGTGGTTAGTTGTGTTTGATAGGTTAATGGGGGGTTGAGCATGTTAGTTGTTGAAAGAGAGAATAAACTGATTTTCCCAATGACCCCTTTTATTTGCTCTTTTAACTATAATAGTTTTCCAGGAATTATTAATTTCATCAGCTTCACTGTGGCATTTCCTGTTGTGAATATCTACATTATGCTGTAAAATGACCTATTTTCATACCACTGGAGGGGAACGAGATTGTGTGGGAGTTTGACATGGGAATTTCTATAATCCTCAGATGTAAGGATAGATTAGCCAATAACGTTTTCTAGCTACCTAATAGCTTTTAAACTAGTCAATTCTCTTTCACGGAGATACATTTTACCATCAAGGTGTTAAGGCTATGTTTCTTATGTACATATATAAGGGGCTATCTTGAATGCAGTTACTGCATTTATAGCACTTAAGGCATGCATAAGGTCCAGTCCCCTACCTGTAACTATATTGATATTCTGAGAGGTCATAATTGAATGACATTGAGTCTTCCTTAAGTTGATCTCTCCAGCGATTGCCAGGCCTCTCACCTTCATCTTTAACCTTGCCCTTTCCACCTCCTCTATGCCTGATCCATGGAAGATAGCTAAGGTTATCCCCATTCTTAAATCTGGTGACCCCAAATCCTCCGACAATTATCGTTCAAAATCCATCCTCCCTCATCTCAATAAACTACTAGAGAGAGCAGTCCACAATCAGCTCACTGAGTACATAGGCAAATACACCCTCCTAGGCAACCAACAGCATGGATTTAGCAAGAATCATTCCACTGCCACTGCCCTCGCCCTTCTGACCGACCACATCCTCTCTAACATGGACAATGGTAAAGCCACTGGGGTTGTCTTCGTCGACCTCTCAAAGGCTTTTGACGTGGTTAACCATGCTCTCCTTACCTCCAAGCTTAGCCTCCTTGGTTGTTCTCAGAATGTCACAAGCTGGTTCACTAATTACCTTACCGATCACTCACAATTCATGTGTATTGGTCAAACCTGCTCCCCCACCCTGCCTGTCTCTGTGGGGGTCCCTCAAAGCTCAATCCTGGGTCACTCTGTCCTGCATGCAGATGACCTTGTCCTCTTCCAGTGACAAATCCATGGCCGCAATCTCCTCACTTCTCACACAACTATGCTGTGGCCCACAGCTGAGCCTCAAAAAACCTCCTCTTAGTAAATGCCTAAAAAACTAAATCCATGCTGTTTGGATCTAAGCCCTTTCTGGCCAAAACTAAAAACCATGCCCCCTTATGCATTCTCACCCCAGACAGCCCAGCGCTGGAGGATGTTAACACCTACAAATACTTAGGAGTACTGCTCGACCCCTCCCTCACTTTCAATGAGCATGCAAATTCCCTTGTCAGAAGGTTCCATCAAAAGTTAGGTGCCACCTATAGATTCAGACAATACCTTACCCCTGAAGCCAGACTAGCCATTGTCCAGGGTAATCTTCTCCCTATTCTTGACTACTGCTCCCCTATTTATGCCAGGACCTCAGCTACTGCCATGGCTAAACTCTCCGCTGCCTACAACAGTGCCTGTAGCTTTGCTTTATTGGCCCCATTCTCCACCCACCACTGTACCCTCTATAATACCCTTGGATGGCTACCGCTACAAGGTCACTTTGACCTAGCCCTCTGCTGTATGGTAGACAACGTCATCCGAACCACTCCAGAATCTTCCCAATTGTCCTTCTGAAAACCAGAATGCTCCTCTGCAACCTCCCTTCTAATGGTACTCCCCCTCTAGCTGTTCCTAGGGTATCCACCAACATGGGTAGCAGAGCTTGGTCTGCAGCTGCCTCTTTGCAGTGGAACAAACTACTGGCTGAACTGCATTCCATTGACACACACTCCAGTTTCAAGTTCTGCCGTAAAGTCTGGTTCCTGGAAAAATCATCCTGCTACTGCTTCCTGGGGTCTGACACCAACCCACACTAGTCAACTCCCCAGCCCAGGGGTTACCCACCTACCCACACTAGTCAACTCCCCTGGCTATAACTGTTATATCGTATTTTTCACAGTAATATTTGACTTCCTTGCCTGTACATATTGTATATATTTTTTACTGAGTATTCTGTGTATTACTTGCTCACTGGACGATGTAGTCACACAATGTACACTGTGCCTAAGATTTGTTTGTTTTGTACCAAATCTCCTCCTGTCCAATATTGAAACCTTGTATTCACTATTCTCAAATGGACCTATGCATCAAACCTGTATACTGTGCTTACTACTGTTGCTTGTATCAAATCTGTTTCATGTGTATTACTGTTACCTTGTACTCCACTGTCACCATGCGCCATGTGTTATGGCCCGGGTTGTGCCTGAAAATGGTCCCTGGGATCAGTGCACTCACCCGGTTATCAAAGTCATAAATAAAAATCTTACCCTTGTCACTGAGCCTTAAGGTTTAATAATAAAACAAACTAAAATAAGCATGTTCCACTAAAAATGATTTTTTGCAGCCCTCAAAGATGTGTGGAGACTATGGGCTTACTTTTGAATTGGCCTCTTAGATCAGCACACTGAACTGCTGCCTGCAGTAAACTCAGGTGTGCCAGGGATCCTAAGCTGGATTTTAGAAAAAGAGGGGTCCTGGTGCCAAAGTCCCAGAGTTTGCTGCATGCTGACAGCTGTGCAGAAGAAACAGCACATGGGAAGGAAATGCTGCAAGCCATGGGAGGGGCTTGCAGCAGCCAGCGATGATGACCTACTGGCTGGTGGGTTTTCCTGGGCATGCCCTTGCTGGCAGGGGGTGGGTTGGGTTGGACTAGAGAAAGGGGGTGGCAGCTGCCCCCAAAGGGACAAGTGCATGGCCACCACCAATCTGTGCAGGTCTGTGGGGGAAGACAGATGCAGCAGCACCACCATGGGGGGTGTTGTGAGCTTGTACCTGCTATAGTACCACCAGATGCTTCAGCAGTGGTCTGGCAGATGTTTGAGGCTGTGAGGACACCTTTCTCAGGGGAGCACAGGTTCACTCCCCACCTAGCGACAGTTCCAGGAGTGGAGCATGGCAGATTATGCTAGCTCCAAGCTGGTCTACAGCAGGGTCCCTGCTCTCATTGGGGGGCTTGAAAATTCCCACTGTAGGGTATACATCAGTGCTTCTGCAGTGCAAGCCTCCCTCTGCCATGATGCATTGCTGTAGCCATCACAAGGGCAGTGCAAGCCCAGTTGATGCAGGTGGTCCCCCCAGTGGCACAGGATGCCTTCAAAATCAGGACTGATGCAAGGTGCAGAGCAAAGTGCTCTTTGCACCATTTCTCCTTGGTGCAAGCCCTTGTGCCAGTCTTGATCTTCTGAAAATCGGGTCTTATGTCTCTAATATCTCAGTCAGCTCCTTTTGTGCAGTCAGAGATGGCACACAGCCCAGCCACATAGCCAGGTACTACTCCTAGAAGCTCCAATTGACTCTGGAATGTTAGAAAGCTGGTTGATAAATGAGAGTGGTGGCATTCTTTGTCTTTTCTCTCCATTCCAGCAAAGATTTCATGAAGTGTAGCCATGAGACACACTGGGGATGTCTATTTAAATTACCTAAGGTGGACTAATTTCTATTTTTATTTTTGCTGAAATTGTAAAGATCTTTTCAATGACTAGGTTGAAGTTATAATTCAAATTCAATTATATGTGTCTAGAATGAAGCACACTGTGACTATACCTCTAGATATTAAAATTTCATGATACTTGTGGTCAATTCAGCAGGGCAGAAAATATTGCCTTAATACTCTCTCACTCCAAAAACATGTTTAGAAGTCCAAAGATTGCACTGGCTAATATTATTGCAAAATGGCCACCTCAGAACAATTAATTTAAATGGCTTCATACTAGTTCCTCAGAGAAAATGTTACTTTTGCTTTTAAAATGGCCATGTGAACATACTTTATTTTTATTGTGATTACACAGTTTTGATTTGGTAAGATTTGAAGTATCTCTTGACTGAGAGAATCTTACATGGCTCTATGTGCCAGTTTAAGAATCTTTTCTTTCTGGCTTTCTTCAGCTAGTGGAGTAGTCACTGCATGTTTCCTTATACTGTTAGAATGGCAACCACCAGGATCAGTTGCAGTGGTAACAAACTCTGGTCAGAGCCAGTATGGCTGCAAAATGATGGTATTGATGCAGCCATAAAAAGTGAGAGTCTGCTTCAGACCCAAGGAAACTGAAGATTTTCATCGATGCATGAACAGGTGCGGATGAGCAGGGCCCAGAGGACTGCGTGCTATGGGAAGACTCCGTCCATCTACAGAAGTGCATGGTCTGGCATAGTCACTCTTCACATTCACTCTTCACACATTCAGTCCATGTTCACTCTTTACACATTCACTCTTTTTAAATTTTGCCCCCAAATTTTCAAGATAGTCATTTTATGACTGCCCTAGTAAACATGACATGTAGCATTTATAGTATATTGGCTGAAATGTCTTTCGCACCACAAGTGTGAAAAGACTTGTTATCCAGGATTCAAAAAAGACACCCGTCATGTGTATGAGGTGGTATGGAAAAATAGGTATGTTGAAAGTTTGGAGACAAAATATTAAAAATTAACAAACATGTAAGTAATCATTGAAATGCTGAAATGTTCGGTCACAACCTAGAGATTTTACGATATCTGTACACCAAATTTTGAGCAAAGCTTCTTAGCCACCTCATGAACCCTGTAGGTGAAAGTTTTCAAATCCCTGCCAAAATGCGATTCTGTGCCACCAAAGCATCATTCCATGCCATGGATGCAAAAATACATTTTAGCCAGTATTAGAAAAAAAATACAGCTGTCACATTCATGATATGTGTGAAAAATGGCTATCTTGAAAATTTGGTGTCAAAATATTTAAAATGACTGAAGTTATGAACATGCATAGAAAAATTTCAACACATGTTTGTGACTCATTTTTATATATTTTGACTAGAGCTGGCTGTAAAATTCTGTCGACAGAATTTCCACAAAAGCCAGACTTTCACTTCTGCAAAAGTTCAGAAATCATTTTGGCAACTTTCATGGAAATTCCACATTTGAACAATGGATAAATGAAAGAACAGCTAGTTAATGTATTAAACTGTGGGAAAAAATTCTGCAGAACTGATCACTGGCAGAGGTCAGTTCTGCGGAATTTCTTTCAGCAGTTCACCATTTTCCTCTCCCTTGTGTCTAGTGTTGCCCCTCACCCTCTGATCACCAGCCCCATAGAAATTTAAGGTTTCCCTGCTGTCTAGTGGCAGCCCCCACCCTCTGAATGCTGACCCAGTTTTTGCTGATGTGCCTCCTCCTCATTAACTAACTCAAATGCCTGTCACAACTTAAGTAAATCCCAACTGTGCACTCACTCCTTTTCTTAGTGTCTCCAAAGTATCCATGACTACCATGTGATGTAAACACCAAGAAGGAGTGAGCGCACAGTTGTGACTTTTGCAAAATTCCAACAGTGGAAATATTTTTCACACAGCTTTAGTGGAAATATAAAATGTAATTAAAAAAAGTGTAGGGCAAAATTCTCACTGCAATCGTGCACTGCTGCTTTAAACAGAACGTTCAACACTTTTTTCCTCCATGTTGTAAGTCCTTGTGCTTAAAGAGTTTAAATCAAAGAAAAAATCTAAACAATTCATGACTAAGACACACAACAATACCTTTCCCTTTACTGCTTTTAACTTCAGTTGTTTGGGTTAGGCATTTAAAACAGTACATCATGCATACATTAATTGTAACCTTTTTTGACTTAATAATGGATTCTATCAGGTTTATCCTGTTGATTTAAATTTGCATTGTAGAGTTTGTCATTTTTTTTAAATTAATAAAATGTGTTTTGAAAAACATGCATCTTTTATTACTGACTTTACATGGAGTTTGATGTTGCAGGTTACTGTGACTGCATGTGTGTCCGTAATACCTGAAGTGCGCACACACCTGCAGTGTGAATATGTTAGAGTCACATATCTGACAGCTGAGGCATAGGTAGGCGAGCAACAGCAGAGACAGCTGGCAGATGTAGACTGTCACAATAACTTGAGAGATGCTCACAGTGCTGTTGAGTGTGATGTGAGCATCTCTCTTCATCTCAAGTTATGACAGTCAGAGGAAAATTTATTCAGGAATTCTTTTTAGTTACCGGGTTTTGCTTGTAGTTAGATAAACTGAATGTGAAACTATATTTCTTATGCATTTTGTGGGAAGTCAGCACCAAGAAGCGTACTTATTTTGAGAACATATTTATTTTTGTTCAGTTTCATATACGGGTGTATTTTTTCAGTTCCTATTTATTTTTTATTTAATTTAAATGGACTACATACGTCAAGGTATTTTCATGACCAAAGCACTTATCACAATGGGGGAGGGCTGTCTGTGAAGTCAAGAGAAATAAAGTGGTTTTAGTTTAACAGTTGCTTGTTATTGGCCCTTTATATACGATTTCATTGATTTCAGATTTTTTTTATTTTATTGCATGTCATACCTATATTTTAACAAGTCACTTTGTGTTGAGATTAAATTACCGAGGTTAAATCTAAGTGCTTCCATTAAGGTAACCAGCTCTGTATGGCAGTTAAACATTTAGCAACAGTGTCCCAACTTGGCAATCAGCAGCAGCCACAGTAGTCCAGCACTATGCAGCAGTACATCATACTCAGATCTGATATTTGATTTATAGTGTTGTCTGGGATTGATTAAAATGACAACTGGCATGTTTTATGTACCTTTTTCTATATGGATCTGTAGTCACCATGATTTTTTCAGTCCTCGATTGCCTGATAATAAATCAATATAGTAGGTTAGAAAAATATACACCAAGGCTGGTGGCGCAATAAAAATGTAATAACAGTAAAACAAACTGGGGGTTAAAGTGAAGTGTCCCTGATCGCTTCTGTGTCCATTTTCTGCATGGGGGGGTATTTATTTATTGATTGAACTCTAGGATTACATTACTTTTGAGCAAGAACAGCTCGTCTACAAAGGTTCCACATCATAGTGAAGGGTATCAAACAAGCAAAGGACAACACAGTAAATATGGTAAAAAAATAAAACCAAGAAGGAGGAAATATAACTAAAACACAGAATCATGGATGAGGTACAACTATGACTAGGAACTCTACAAAGTACTAAGATGAACAATTTGGAAAAGCACAAATAATATGAGGACAGTATGGGGTAGACCCAGGATGAGTAGGCAGGTTGATGGGCCATTGTCATTGTAGGAGGAGGGGCAGAGAAGTTCTAAGAGGTAGAGAAGTGCCAGTGTGAGGTGCGGGTTTGTATGGTATGGGTGGGAGAAGAGAGATCGGGAGAAGGGGTGGGGAATTGAAAACGGGGGTCACTAGTGGCAATTGGATAGTTACAGTGAAGCAGTGCAGACCTACTGGGGAGGAATGGGGGAGGTCCCCTTAGGAGAAACATTCACAGCTACTGGAACAGGTGAGGTGCTGCCAAAGCAGCCATTTGAAGTGGCCAGGTTTGGGAGTTGTTAGGATTTCCTTGTTGAGCATATTGTACTAATGAGGTGCCCTGTAGGTGAACAATTTCAGCCCCATGGAGGTCCTACATCTGGGGAACTGGAAGGTATGTTGGCTGGAACTTTGAGTATGCTGTGAGCTACAGTGTGTGCTTAAGAGCTTTATGACACCTGGTGGCATGAGACCAAGGAGCACCTTTCTGGTAAAAAGCAGGTCTGATATTGGATCCTGCTAAGGAGTAGAAGCCACCCAGCCATGGCGTATAGGTCACAGGTGCGAGTTTGATGGTCTGCACTCATAAGAAGTCTACAGACTTTGTAAGAGCCACATTTATCCTGCTGAAGGCAGTAGGGGAAGCAGAGCCATATATGGCCAGACCGTAGTCAATGATGGAGGTGACAGAGCTATGACTTGCCAGTCTAAGGGCATCAGCAGTCATGCTGTGCTTACAGTATGTCTATGAAGTAGGCTGATCCAAATACTGACAGCATTTGCAACATTATCAATGTGTTGTGCAGAGGAGAGGAAGCTGTCTAATGTAATGCCAAGTTATTTGAACTGCAAAACTTGTTCAAATGGAACAACAACACAGTTTCTGATGGTGAGGGGCTGGCATCTGTGTTTGCTACACACACTGCTGAACAGCATAACCTTAGTTTTGCTGTAGTTCGAGAGCAGTTTGTGGGAGCTGAACCACTCTTCAACATGTTCAAAATCAAGTTGTAGATGATGCTCAAGGAGTTTAGTGTCATGGTGACTGGTGTAAATGACAGCATCATCTGCATATAGCAGTATTTTTTGGTTGCAGGCATTAGGAAGGTTGTTCAAGAAAAGACTAAAAAGTAGAGGTCCCAGGACGGAGCCCTGAGGTATACCAGAGAGGACCGGCTTGCCCTCTGAAGTGACATTGGCAATCCTTCCTTGCTGTACCCAGCCCTCCAGATAGCTTTTGAACCAGGGTAGCACATCATTGGAAAGTCCAATAGAGGATACCTGTCTAAGTAAAGTCAATGAAAGCTGCACCCACATAGTTTCCTTGATCCAGTGAATCATGGATGAAACTCAAATTCCAGGAGCGTAGTGGTGGTGCTGTGCCCTTTTCTAAAACCATGCTGCTGTGGGCATTGGATTTCATATTTTCACAGAAATTCAACTAGCTGGTCCGATACAATGTGTTCCAATGCTTTGGATAAAGGAGGGAGGATGGAGATTGGCCACTGCACATTAAATTATAGACCTATCTCCATTTTTGTGCACAGGTATTATAAGCACCTGTTTCCAAATTATGGGGAACTGAGCCAGTCTTAGTGATAGGTCAGGATCTTGTGATAGGTATGAAGATTTCATTAAGCACAAGCACAGCCAACTTTAGGTCAAGGGAATCACCGCTGAGTCGAGTTTTACTGAGGGTCTTGTGAATGTAGATTCTAGCAAGATGCAGAGGAACCTCTTTAAGGTATAACTGCGGGACAGGACAGCCCAAGGATGCTGAGTCCTGGATAGTACTAGCGGTGTCAAAGAAATCAGGTGGAAGGACACTGCTTAGATCCAAAAATGCATTATTGAAAGTATTGGTTATAGTGCCATGGTTAAATGTCAGTGTCCCGTTGATGCTGAGCATAGTGGGCAGCAGCTTGGGATCTTTCCTGGTGAGGTCTTTCATATTACTCCAAAATCTTTTACCATCACCCCAGCGGTTAGAGAGTGTTTCTCTGAAATATTTGCTTTCTGCATTTCGAATAGCTTGTGTGCATTCATTTCTGGCAGCTTTATATTTTTCTACATCCACTTTCTTAGATGTGGGTCTTGCACAGTGCCTGAGGTGGTCCCTAAATTTTATACAAGTAATGAGTTCAGGTGTTATCCATTTGTTGGAGCACCCTTTAACCTTTTTCATTCTCAGAGGCGCATAGGTATCACAGGCCATAGTAAATTGATGAAAAGATCCAGCACACTGTTAATGTCATTGAGTGAATCAAGTGGGGTCCCGTCCAATCTGTGAAGATGTGATTTGAGTGGTTCAAGGTGTCCCCGTTTAAACACTCTGGTATAAATTAACTTAGGAGGGGGTTTGCTGACCTTATTGGACCAAACACAGATAATGGGCAAGTGGTCACTTATGGTATCAGGGAGCACCGCTACCTTAGACATATAATAATAACAATAACAACAACAACAACAACAACAACAACAACAACAACAACCACTTTATTTAATTGAGTGCCTTTCACAATATCAAGGCACTTCACAAATTCAAAAATAATTCAATAAAACAGTTAAAATTACAGCAAATCAGGAAATGCCTTACTCCATAAGAATGTCTTCAGTGCCTGCTTAAAGCTCCCCACTGTCCTGCACTCCTGCAGCTGATGGGGCAGAGAATTCCAGAGGGTTGGGGCAGTAAACATAAAAGCACATGCCCCAGATGAACTCAGACTAACCCTTGGAATCTCCAGCAACCCCTCGTTAGCCGAGCGGAGCTGTCATACAGGGGTGTAAGGAGTCAGAAGCTCTTTCACATAGTCAGGATGAAGTCTGTGTAGGGCTTTGTAGGTTAACAAACCTACCTTAAAGGTGATCCACCACTGAACTGGCAACCAGTGCAGATCATGCAGCACTGGGGTAATATGGGATATCTTAGATACCCCAATCAATAAACATGCGGCAGCATTCTGCACTAGCTGCAAGTGGTGGACATCAACCCCAGGAAGCCCTAAATAAAGGGAGTTGCAATAGTTGAGGTGTGCGGTCACAAAGGTGTGGACCAAAATGGGCAGATCACTGGATGGAACAAGGTGCTTGATCCTGGCAATGTTCTGGGTGACTGGACAGTATCTAGTCAAGTAAGGTATTTGAGCCCATCTTGTAGTTACATCTGGTGGGGGTAGAGACCAGCTGAGTGAGGTGCTGTGCAGTGACAGCATCCTTAAACCAGTGAGCATCAGGTGACAGCCAGTTTATGTTAAAGTCTCCCAGAATTATTGTTCCTGAATTATGGTGCAAGCCCCTTAGATACTCCATAATGTTATAGAAGCCAGTAGCCTGATCCTTTAGGGGTAAGTATACTGATGCTATGATAAACACCTTGTTATGAGCCCCAAGGAGAACTTTGATGCCAAGGACCTGTGAGAAAGATCCAGAATTAGGCATAGGTATGGCGTGGCCTAGAAAAGTGTCCCTGAGATAAATGGCACAGTGGCCCCCCATTTAGAGGTCCTATCTTGTCTTGTCTAAAGATAGTATATCCCGGGATAGTGACTGCAGTGTCGGGTTTTGCCTGCTTTTTTCCTGCTGAATTGTCTTTAATCTAGAAAGGCAAGAGAAACAGTTTTAGGAGAAGAAAGTGTCTGTGGGACTGAGAGCAGAGGAGCTGCCAGGTAGGCGGCCAGTAAAATATACATTCATGGGCAAGTAACTTGTCTTTCATTTTATAATTGGGTTAGCAAGAATGCAGATACTGAGGTTACTGGTTTGAACACTAAACATGGACTACTCTATCCTGCAAACTTTACAATACTTGCAATAAACATGCTAATACAGCTAACAAATTGACATTGCTTTTGAACTGGCACATGGTAGGGACAAATGTATCAGCCTCAGAATGGTCTAGCAGTTGAATATTGAATAAGCAGATACTAGAGTTTTTGATCATCAGTTCAAATCTTACATGAAGTGAGTAAGAATGTTACTTTTTGTGAGCAAGTAGCTTGATTATACTTCTAGCCATTGTGTTTAAACCAAAAAGAAGTACTGTATCTCATACAGTGTTTTGTTCTTAGCAACTACAATTGGAGGCAGCTTTTATTTAAACAGCTGCCCTCTATCGTTTGTTTCCCTACCATGGTGTCCAAATGAAAGCAAATAACAGAAAAATACCAGTAGTTTTCCCCACTGAGCATTAGGATTTCTTTTCACAGGCAGGTCCAGAAAGAGTGACCTGAGAAGCTTGCATGTTGGCTGAGAGCAAGTGGGGAGAAACTAGCAGAGAGGGAGAAAGAGGGACAGAGACTGGTTCACTTAATTTTCCTTTACATTCCTAGAGTTTTTTTGCAGTGTAGTTTTGTAGTAGAGCCGGTTCAAAGACGTCAGGCCAGATAGGAGAGAGAGAGAGGACGAGGGAGAGATTGCGGAGCAGGCTCAAGCTTCAATCAACTGTTATTTTTCACTGAGTTTTAGTGCTGTGCAGAATATTGAAATTCTGGTGGAACGAAATTCCACCGAATGTTCACAATTCTGCCAAAATCTGCCAG
Source organism: Neoceratodus forsteri (assembly GCA_016271365.2). NCBI lineage: Eukaryota > Metazoa > Chordata > Ceratodontiformes > Ceratodontidae > Neoceratodus > Neoceratodus forsteri. The sequence continues at coordinate 1,293,380,285 of CM028130.1, forward strand.
AAACGGAATGGTGGAATTCCACAGCATAAATAGGTGCGGAATGATTTTCCATGGAAAAATCACTCTTCCACGGAATAATGATCTCAATATTTTCTGCAGAAATTGTTGCAGAATAATTTTCAGCAGAAAAATTACTATTCCGTGGAATATTATTCTGCAGATCACAGTAGGCAGAATTCTGCAAGTGAACAAGTGAAATTCTGGCAGAAATTCCACTGGCAGAATGGTCATTCCACAATAATTCCACCAGTGGAATTCCACATTCCACACAACACTACTGAGTTTGTGCAAAGATTAAAGCAGATTTGGAAGGATGGAAAATTAGTGCAGTCAAATGGAGTGAGAGAGTGCGGAGAGGGGTTAGGCTTCAATAACCTATTTTTTATGGCAGAAAATTAGTGGGTTGTTTTAAAAATAAATAATTTCAGCATTCATTTCCAACTTTAATACTGCCTGCCTGTCTCTATTTTCTATTCTCTGTGCTAGCTGTAGGGGTGGGGGCAGGGGAATACTTCAAGTAATGGAGTGATTGTGCTTCAACTCCAAAATGTTGGAGAATTGGGTGATGTTCTTGAGCTCCCTTCTTTCTCTGTGTAATAGCAAGAGGACATGCATAGCTGAACTATGCAGCTGTAAAACTTATACAAGCTCCTGCATAACAAAAATGGATTAATTGGCATTGAACTGCACAGCTTCCTGTAAAAAGCTATAAAATGCAGCAAAATTCTGCAGGATCCTGTGCTTCATCCTGGTTAGAACCACTGTACACATAGTAACATTTGAAATATTAATTGCACTTAGTCAGTTAGTGGGTCTTTACTTCAGTTCCTGCAGTGCTATCAGATCTTTTGAGTAGACTCCCCCCCCCCACTGTGTTTTATTTCTACAGGAGTGGGACCATACTGAGAACAGCCTTTTTATTATTCCCACTGCAAATATTCTAAAGGCAGTTTGGAAGCAGGCCATGTTGCTGTACTGCATGTGATCTGGTGGGAGTATTATTCTAAAGAAACTTTTATTTTTTAAGAACATTAATCTTGTGACTACATTCTGAATCACAACTGTTAGTTGAGTGTTGACTTTGGTTTTAGACAAATGACACTACAGCATCTTAAACTCTGATTAAGAGCACTGGAAGGGAGCATAACAGTGTTAAACAAATTGAGCCTGACTAATTGCCCAACTTATTCAGGTCCTGAACAATGGGATTACGAAAGGATTCACAGGCTACTCTGGGTAGTAGAGTGGATAAGGAATCATTGTAAATTAGGATGTCTGAAGTGCAGTTAGTTATTCATCCTTGCATATGAAGCAGGGGTGGACATGAAGGACCTAGAGTCCCTTCTGAAATTAAATTGCTATGTTACTCACACTGCCTCTCGGGAGTGGGCATGAAGGACCAGAGTCCTTTCTGACCTTAAATTGCTATGTTACTCACACTGCCTCTTTTACAACAGAGCTGTCAAGTTGATGCAGTCTTCCCCTGGTCCTCTCAATGCACTGAGAAGATTAAAAGCTGATGAAAGAGGATTGTCAGTTTTAGTGCACTGCATCTCAAGTGACTGTCCCTGTCAGTAAATTGTTCCAAATGGTCACACAGATGGAGAGCAAAGAAAGCACCACACAGCTTGCCCTGGCTAACTACCAGACAACACCAGCAAGAAGAGATCCCAGAGGTGACTGATATCAATATTTAAATGTAATAATAATAATAATAGTAATACCATAATTACTACCAAGTGCAGTACATCTGTCATAAACACCACATTTTCTATTAGTAAATTTCAACACCGAACTTTGATGTGTTTATCCATTTACAGCCATCTACAGCTACCATGCATTAACATTATGTGTGGTTCATAGCTCAGTGGTTATGTAACATATAGTGGAATGATGTAGATGGTTGTTGGATACAGAGGCCAGCATAGAATGATTTGTGCTTAGGTACTTGGATGCTTGAATTGAGTCGTTTGATAATATTTGATGGTTTTGGCCTTTTTCTGTATCCCACCTGTAGGAAGGAGGCTTGGATTAGCATAATGGAGCCCCAAAAAAGAATAAATATCAATGATTGATCAGTAACTGAATACTGAAGTCATGCATAACACTTTAATGATAAGAATAGACGATCACCTCCTCCAACTCCGGAGAGTGTGACCACTAGCACTCAGGAGAGGAAAACCCCCCTTGTGGGGGGAACCTCTGAGGACCCATGGCTACTGACCTGCCCATCCTTCTGTGCATACTAAAGGAGAGAGATCCTAATTATACTAAATTAATCAGCTAAATCTGAATTCAAATTAGTAGAGTTCAATCCAGATGAATGAAGTTTAAGAAGCTGAATTGTAGATGTCCAGTGAATGATATCCTTCCAACAAAGTCCGAGTCTAAGAATCCATGTATAATTCTGAATGATGGAGAGTAGATGTACTGAGGAACGTCTTCCGTACTTCAGTTGATAGAGGCATAATCCAAGTATTTGAATGATGTTTAGGTGAAGTTGATGAGTGACAAAATCAATACAGGAAACTACATGATAATTGCATCCAAGCTTGATATCTACTAGGCAAAATGATTTAGAAGTAGTACGACTTCCAAGTTTTTAATAGGGCTTGTAAAGTATGAATGAGAGAAGGCTTGAGGCCAGGCTATCGAGTGACAAACTCAGTTCTGATAAGAAATATAATCTTATAGGAATTGAAATGAAGCAACTGCTGTAGAGGTAAGCTGGAATAATGTCATGCTATGAGAATTGGAGACCCTGGTGTGATTTATGAAGCATCTGAGTAGTAGAATGAGATGAGCCCAAAGGAAGGAAGGCCGTCAAACTGAATCCAAAGTGAGAGGTAGTATGAGCAGGATGACATCAACGTAGGCAAAGGAGAAGGAACAGGACATGGCAACCAGCCCCTAAAGAAAAATGTATCCAAGACAGCTGGCAGGATAGGAGAGAGAGGCGGCTGATTCCAGTAGGAGAAACCCAGCCAGACCCAGGAATGACCGCTGGCTGAATCAAGCGATGTAGTCCTTCGATGACGCGCAGAAATCCATCAGCTGGAAAGTACATAATCACCTGGAAGAAACTTGAGATGGAGATATGGCCACTGCACAAGGGAAAACACGGAGAACTGAAGGCATGCAAATTCGAGGCATGAAGCAGACGAGACCCGAAGTGTCTGAGATGTAGATAACTGAAGAAGCGGAGTCCAATGAAGTAGCAGTGCCACAGGTCTGAAGTAGGTAGAGCACAAGCAGGTGAATGAAAGTCCATAGGAGACGTTAACAAGTCCTGGAAAGAAGCAGCAGGAATTTCCAAGGCTGAGGCGACAGGGCAACACATCCAAGACAGCAACTCCAGAAGCTGCTGAATGAGCACTGAGGCAGTCTGAAGACAGTGAAGAATGAGGACCATCCAAGGAGTCAAAGAAGCAGGAGTCACCAGGCATGTAGGGGGAGCACAGGGAGATGGTATTCAATGTCCAGAAGGTGAAGCATCAGGGAGTTCATGGCCGAAAAAGCAGAAACAGGTAGGCAGAAGTATAATGGAATCCCCAGGTCCAAGCTGGGCGAGGCCGAAGGAGAACAGAAGTAGGTGAACCTCTCAGCCTGAAGGGTGAAGGCAGGTCGAAAGCAAATGAATAGGTAGGTAGGTAGGTAGGTAGACCTCCCAGCCAATGGGAGAAGGCAGGTCTTATAAGCAGGTCATAAGCTGAGAATCTGTAGGCTCAAGCCAAGCGAGCAGGCAAGAGGAGAAGTAGGTAGACATCCCAGCCCGATGGGCGAAGGCAGGTCGGAGAAACAGGCAAGTACGATGTAGTAGGATAGAAACAAGGACTTCTGCAGCTCATGGTACAGGTCTGATAGAGGCAGCAAGTATCCTGGAACCGACAATAGGAATGATAGCATGATGCTTAGCCAGTTCCAAGCAGCATAGAAACATATTCTGAGGCATGTATGAGAGCAGGAGATGAGTGCTGTAGACTGTCTTATCCTTTTGATGGAGGATGGTAAAGTATACAAGAGAAGGACTGACGAGTCCTATATTGAGGTGCCGAAGGATGGATGGTTGCAATGAAAGAGGTTCTAGTCAAAGGCAGCAATGTGTAACAGGATCCAATGAGCCATGGAACACCGGAGTAGAATTAGGTTGAGGTTATTGATTTAGAAGTCTTCCAGATAGGGCTCAGCTAAGTGTCCAGGCAGGAGTGAAGTAATAGTAATCCATTAACTGATGCGGCAAGGCAGAGCATCCTAATGGAACTGATATTGATGCCACTAGTCCAGATGTAAATGAGGATTGATGGTGAATGTCCAGCTCATCCAGATGTAGATCTGTAGCGAGATGAGACTCCTGGAGGGTTGGCAGAAAATGGCAGACAGGCAAAGGCAAAGAGAGTAGGCGAACTTTCAGGCTCCAGTGCTGGCCAAGACAGGCGTATAGTAGAACATAGTCGAACTTCCAGGCTCGAACAGTGGGGAGGTAGGCGTAGATAGGTTAAACGGACCATCTGATGCCCTTATGAGGAGCGAAGTGGGCGTACAAGGCCCACTTAATGGTCAGATAGCACTAAAGTAGGTTAGATGAATTGCTTAAGCCAGGATAGAACAGAAGGAGTGGAGCTTAGTTGAGAATCCAGGTGGAGTGGCGTGGTAGTACAGTCACATAAATTGAAGCATCTTGGTAGAAGCATCCCAGGGAGTAAAAGGGAGCTAAGCCCAGATGAGGAGTAGAATGTGCAGCTGGGCCACACGCAAGCCAGCTGATGGAAAGTATGAACTGTAGGACGATGCGGCGGACCACATGTAGGTCAGCCGGTTAGTAAGTAAGCAAAGAGTGGCAGCTAAAACCCCATGAAGGCAAGCAGGCTGCAGAACCTTAGGGCAGTGAGAGAGAATGGAAATGCACGCCAGGGAGGCCACTGCGAGGCTGGCGGTGTAAACCCCAGGTACTAAATGGTTCACCAGCACCATGCCTAAGTAAATTGAAAATCAATTAATAGTTACTCAGTAAGATAGCAAGCGGATGTTGATATGCGTGTATCCTACAGCTGGTCTTAGACACAGTCCTTACCCTGATCACGTGCCTCATCAACCACTCTCTTTGCCTGGGGAAGGTTCCAACTGCCTGGAAAGTCGCCACTGTCACCCCTATCTTTAAAGGTGGTGATAGGACTGTGGCTGGAAACTATCGGCCAATCTCCATTCTTTCTCTTCTCTCCAAGGCCTTGGAAAAAGTGGTGGCCTCTCAAATCTCTGACTACCTCTCCACCTACTTTGTCCTATGTCCTGAGCAGCATGGCTTCCGAGCGGGCCACAGTACCAACACAGCCCTCCTAGAGTTCTCCAACTTTCTCCACTCCTCCTCAGACACTGGTTCTCTGGCTGGTGCGGTCTTCATTGACCTCTCTAAAGCTTTCGACACTGTCTCCCACCCCCTCCTTCTTGATGCCCTTAGTCTCTCTGATTTTGCTGCTGGACCTATCTCCTGGTGCACCAGTTATCTGTCTGACCGCTCGCAGTGTAACAATTAATGGGACCTACTCAGACATCTGTCCCATCTTTTCTGGGTTCCCCAGGGCTCCATTCTGGGCCCCTTACTATTCTCCCTTTACCTTAACACACCTTCCGCTCTTGCTCGGGGAACCATTCTATTGTACGCTGATGATGTAGTCATCTTTGCCTCAAGTCGTAACCCTATTGCCCTCCAGGACTCGCTGCAGAAGTCCTTCACAAGCCGAGGGCTGGTTCAAGGAACATAGATTGGTGATAAATCTTAAAAACAAAAACCATGTTCTTCACTCATCCTCAAAACAAGTCCTGCAACTTCAAACTCCTCATTCACTCTGGGTCCTCTTTCCCTCGAACAAGTTTGCTCCTATAAATACCTAGGGATCCATTTTGACCCTCCCTCTCCTTCCATGGACACATCGCTGCCCTAGCCACTGCCACTAATATCCGATTGGGCATCTTACATCGGTATAAACACTGCCTCCCCCCAGAGGCTCTTATACTCGCAGTCACCTCCTCTATCCTGTCCCTAGTGGACTATGGACTGCCGGTGTATGGTGCTGCTGATCAGACTGCACTCCATAAAATTCGCACTACTCTGAATAAGGCCTACAGGTTAATTACTGGGGCACCTAGGCTAACACACACCTGTCTACTGTACCCTAAAGTGCTGGTACTTGATCTTGATGAGCGCCTCAAATATCTGACCTATACCCTTACAAAAAAGACCCTTCTTGGGCTATCCCCACCAGGATTGACCACCACCATCCACCGCTCTGTCCTACTAGTTCATACTCGGACCTCTGGGAAAACCTCTCTTGTTATCCCTAGAGCTAGGACCTCTCACGGCCAAAGAGCCTTCAGCTTTAGGGCCCCCTCCTGGTTCAACACACTGCCCCCCTCCATCGCCGAAGCTCCAACTATATTGTGCTTCAAAACTTCCTTACGGAACCACCTTGTTAACACCTGACGCTGTAATTGCCTCTAGTCAAAGTCGTACTCAATACTTATGACAAAGCTTACTACTAAGCTGCTAAGGACAACATAACTCTGGTATTGTTTGCATCAATCCTACCTGTACCAGCTTGTTTGTATCTATGTCTTAAGTTACTGTTATACTATGTTATACTGTTATACTGTGTATTTTCGTTTGTCTTACTGTGACAAGGTACTTTTGTAAATGAGCCTATGGCTCAAAGGTTTTCCAAAATGCTGTCTAAATAAATAAATAAATAAATAAAATAATTGACTCCAATGCACTGCAGAAGGGACAGATATGGTATATGGAGACTGCTTCTGGGTTAAGCTCCATGTGCAATAAAACGCAGTGCATCCAGCAAGGAACTCTGAATTATGAATGGCAACATTACGGTATAGACGATCTGTCTCTAGTCAGAGGAGTGGGAACTGCACAAAATATAGGAAGCCTGCAGACAGGAATATGACACAACTAGGGCTGGCAGATTGAGCTCCATAAAACATTACACGAATAATGCCTTTGCAAACCTGTACAGTAGACATGATAGGAATGCTCGCGTTGCTGTTAGTAAAAGCCTGGAAGGAATGCAGCGTCTCCGCGGAGATATGCCAAGCAGCATGCAAGTAGTGGATGAGGAAGTTAAAACAGTCACAGAAATACCGAAGCAGAGTTCCGAGATCCTGGAGCAGGCGCAATGCTTGAGAGAATGTAGTGTAGGAGTCTGCTGCGAGGAAGAAAAAGGAAGCCTAGCTCAAATAGAGAAGGGGAATATTTGCATCTTTTGAGGTGCATGTATCATTCAAAGGTTCCATGACTTTGAAAAAAAAAGAATCAACTTTAAATACACCTAGATGAGACTGATGTGCTCATTGTTGAGAAGATGAAACTGCTAAAGTGGGGGAACCCATCCTGCATTTTATATGCAAACTTTCTCATTGTTTCCTCACTTTTGCTTTTAGGCTTTTATAGTCAAGGTCTTCCAGTGATGTTGGGTTATTTGGGGATGGTATAGTTACTGAAATCTCATTTTCCAAATACTGTGCCGCAAATGGCCTCGGCCCCACATTTTTTAAAGTTCCTTTTTTTCTATAGAATGTGCCATGTGAAAACCCCTGAACCCGCTATCGCAGTTTAATAAAGAACTAAATAACTTCTACTAAATAAATATATCACCATTTCTCAAAATGGGGTTGCCAATTAAAGGCAACCTGAATTATCAACTGGCAGCCCTAAGGGAATGGCACACATAAGACGGGGTAGGATTAGCCAGGGAAGGGTGGGAGAAGGGTGGAGGGAGCAGCAAGCAAGGTAAGGGGAGGGGCCTAATGATGTAAGGAATTACATCACCTGGGGGGAGGGGACAGGTGCCCCCAGGTAAAACAGGATTGGTAGGGGGGGAAGAACCAAGTGGGGTCCTTCTTGGGGTCCTAAGGGATTACTTAAGGTTCTGCAAACCTGAGTTCTCCCTCTTTCTACTAGGATGTTTGACTGAGTTGGTCCTAGCACATTGTCTGGCAAGGGAAATACACTTAAGTAAGGTGGGGTACTTGGAGAAGGTTGCATGGCTAGGCTGAGAGGCCAGAAGTAGGCCACAGCCATGCGGTTCTTGTCCTGTGCCTCTCTCTTTAGCAGTATTCCTGGTAGTCTATCTTCTTTGCATTTAAGGGAATTGTAGTTAGTTTGTTTGGTGGAGGGGCCATCTGCATTAGGAGTAGGTGGCAATGCAGGTAGTTTGGCTACAACAAGTGGTTCTGGGTCTGGAACAAGTTAATGTGAGCAAGAGAGTGGGAACCAGGCTAAAAGGCAACAGAGGTGCAGGTTGAAAGCTTGCCTTTTGAGGTATTGGTGAGGTTTCAATCCAGCGTGGCGCTGGAAGCTTAGGCCTAGCTTACAGCATGCCATGAGGTGAAGATGACTGCTTTAGTTACGTGAAAAGAGATCTGCTTGAGGGTTTTTTCAGGCATTGATTTGGGATTGGGCAGCCATTTGGTGGTCAGTTGTTGGGATGTTGTTTTGCGTGCTGGGCAGGCTGGTATGTGTGCGACTGGTGTTGGGTAGGGACCTTCTGCCCTGCAGGGTGCCACCTGGTGAATGGAGGTCAAGCTGCCCCATCAGGTGTTTGTCTCATGGCCTGTAAGAAGTGCAGGGGAGATGGACCATTTGTGGGGTTTTTGGGTGTGGAGTCGGTGAAGTAGTCCTTCACAAGAATGGCTACTGCAGCATTGCTGTGAGTCAACATGGAGAGACCACACGGAGACCCCCTTTTTAAAACATGTTTCATTTGCTTATTTTATTATACTCAGCTTCAACAGACATCTATGACTGTAACTTTGCTTGATTGCATTAGCATTTACAGTGTTTGTGTGTGATGACCACGAGTTTTGATTGGGGGCTGAGCCACGGGTCAGCCGAGCATGGGCCACCCACATGGGGGCACTTGACATGGATGGATGTAAATGGGGGCAGTGCCCTAGTATGCTGTACCACACATGAAGAAGGTGCTGGACAGCACAGCTTAAGGGGAGAAGGAGCAGAGACAGGTGGTGGTTTCGGGCCTACTGGCCTGAGCTCCCTCCAAAGGTAGTAGCCTGCTGTTCCTCACTCGAGTCTGGCGTTCACCATGTGGCACTTACCTTTGGTGCTGGGTCTTTTATTAATAATTCAGCTAGGGTGGCCACACAGTGAGCCTCCAGATGTGGCCTCTTGGCTGGGTCGCACAAGGGCAGATGGACCTGCAAGCTGAATTGGGCAATAAGATTTGGTTTCTCCAAGTGGTCAAGGCCACATGATGGGGGGACAAAATCAGGTTGTTCTCTCTAACCGGTTCCCTGAAGGCTTCCTGTTGGTGAAGGCTCTCAGTGCTTACAGGTATCAAAGCTGGCAGGTCTGAGTAGTGGGGGTGCAATGGGAACAGGGTCTGTGTTTGTCATAATCCAGCTAAATCCATCCATGCAGCGGGCCTCTGGATGCAGCATCTAGGCTGGGGCACACGAGGTCCAATGGACCACAGGCAAAAGTTGGGGGGGATTGTGTAGCCATGTGGATGGAATCATGGGGTGGGTGGTTGCAACGGGGGCAGTGCCTTGCAGCAGAAGTGTGGTTGGGGCCTCAAGGAGGCTATGCGGGATATGCTGGCTTGGGCCATGTGGACCCTTTTCTTGGAACCTGGGAATCGGGGCATGGGGGAGCACAAAAGGTAGAAGGCGGGGTGCCCGGTGAGATGGGCCTGCAGTAGGGGCATACAGTGCACAGGATTCAGGCCATGCGGAGGCTCAATCTGGGGGTTCATGGGAGAGAGCAAGTCTGGGATAGTCATACCAGTGAGTCCAATAGCTGAAGTCTTGGGCTTGCACATTAGGGGGCGGAGGGGCTTATCCAGGCAGCATGCAGGGGGCAGTAGTCAGCACCCCAGAGTGGGAAATAGGGTGTGCAGTGTGATCGGGGAATAAAACAAAAAAGAGGAGAGCAGGCATCAAGAAGAATGGGATATCAGGACACAGATACATTGGCCTCCTTCCTGTGAATTGGCTGGGGTATTACTGTGAACAGCTCATCAAGGTACCTGATTAATGGGTGGCAAGCCCACGTAGGGGCTCTGCCCGGCATTTTAATATTGGTGGTTGTGTCTCGCTCTCCCAGCATTGCATCCAGGAGAATAGAGAATGTCTCCCAGAAGACCTCAGGAACCAGCTAGCAGCACACAGATGAGAAAGGAGGCAGCTTCACTGATGCAGAAGATAATGCAGCTGATAGACCAGGCACAACAAAGGGAAGAGGCTGAGGAGGAGGCCAGAAAAAGGAAGGAACCTGCAGGACCAAGGGGCGGGAGTGGCTAGCACCCCTGGGGAGCCGCCCTGGAACCCGCACTAAAACCTTTGCTGGAACCCACTCCAGAGCCCCAGGAACCATGAGTGGGTAAGGGCAGTGGAAATCCATTGGGTGAGGGGGAAACTTAAAAGACTACCTAGACGGTCTTTTAGGTGACATGGGCAACAAGGGCATTGAGAAAATGGAGAGGGCCTTGGAGGAGTTAAAGAAAGGAAAAGGGGAGAAGCTCAGGGAAGGGGGTGCATGTAAAGGAGGCAAGAAGCTCTATGATGGGCCACCAGGTTTTTCATTAAGGGACCATGTTCCAGCATCAATAAAGGATAAAACATCAAAGGAGGAGTACGTGGACATCTTTGGCCTGGTGGACCAAGAAACAGCCAAGAAGTATGAGCAGAAGGAGTGTGTGGGTACGTCAGAAATGGCAGTAGCCCTCGTAGTAGTGGGGCACAAGGAGGAGGAGGTCACACACAAGGGAAACAATTTGGGAACATGGCAGGCTGGGTTCTTGATTTTCAGTGCAATTTTATTAGAAAAACAGCCGGAGTTGGGCATACCACTATTGACCTATATGGCCATTATCAGGGATGCCTATCAGGTGTAGAAAGAGTATGGGTGGTTAAAATACAATGAGGCATTTAGGCGAAGGATGGTGGTGAAAGGGGACCTCAGATGGGACTGTACCCACTAGGAATCGTGGGTTAGGACTATGTCGGGTCAATTCAGCAGGGGCGGTGGGGGGGGGAAGAAGGCAACATCGACCCCGGTGGCCAAGACATGCTTGGGTTTTAAAGAGGCCCAGTCAGCTTTGCCCCTTCACTTTTAAGCAAATCTGAGCTGTGTGACTGCATATATATATATATATATATATATATATATATATATTAAGTATTTCTACCTGTTTTGTTGATTTTTATCAAAATCCCTTACTTGCTCAGTCTGAACTTAAATAACCCACCACCGGAAGCATCTCCATCTTGAGAACATGCCTCAGGCAGGAGTGCAGTTCCAAGGTGCAAGTTTTTCACATGCTGACTGTAAAAAGATGTTGCCCCAGAAACTGCAGCAATTCTGAGCCATTCATGGTACCTGATAACTAAAACCACAGAGAAAAAGTTTTACTGTTCATCAACCAGCCACACTGATTTTGTATAAAATCTATTTTCTTTTTATTTGTTGCCTTACTATGAACACAGTGATCCCCTATGGCCCAACGTTTCACCCAACTCTGGACTTCATCAGGGGCAAGGATCTAAATAAACAAACACAAAAATAATATTCATTTTCCTGTACATATCCCCCCCAATTTTTTTAATTACAAATATTTTTTATATTTGTATTTTTTATCACACAAAATGTGTCCATATCAGACCATATTATACTTTGGCAAAATAGTAATGCATAGAGTCATATCTCAGTTGATGGTTAATCACTGTAAAGTAATTATGAACCTTTCTCCATTTCCATCATAGTGCATTATTGTCTCTTTAAAGACCAGGGCCCGGATATTCAGACTGCGCTAGGCTGTGGGCAAGCCTGGGTGCAGCGCAACTTAGCTGCACAGTGGTGTTGACAGGGTGATATTCAATGGAGCTGCACCATGGCACAACATCACTGAATATCGCACCCTGGCCACCCACAGTGTGCATGGCGCAGTGGCACTGTGCCAGCACAAGTGGCCAGAGTGGAGCAGGAGGATGTGCTAGCGCAAGTACCATTGCGTTAGGCATAACAACCATGATATTCAAAAGTGCACATGCAAATGGGGCCATAATGCATGCAAGGCACAAATGGGGTCATTTGCATGTCATTATGGCCCCATTTGCATGCAGGTGCACCGATCCCCGGCGACTTGCGCCTGGTGCCCTGCCAGGCTGTAGCTGTTGGGGACTGACGCCCCCTGCACTTCATGGAAAAGTGCCCCACTGCCCGATCGCCTGCATATGTAGAACATATTGAACGTCCAATATCCCTGGTAGTCCAGTGGACCACTTCACGCCCGATCGCGGGCTTAAGTATTAAAATATACTGTGCAATATCCCTGGTGGTCCAGTGGCCCACTCGCAGCCCAACCACGGGCTTAAGTATATAAATAAACCATCCATTATCCCTGGTGGTCCAGTGCGATCACGGGCATCAGTAGAAAATGATGCCACCCCAAAACAACCCTGGTGGACTAGCGGTACCCCTCCCTCCCCACCACCCACTAAGCCCCTGCCCGCTCCCTCCCGGTCAGTGGTGGGCGGCAGCTCCCACCACTTGCCGCCCGCCGCCCACTGACTGACACTGTCAGTAGGGCTGTGCGCTCATTGGTCCTGCGTGAGCCAATGAGGCATGCAACCTATGCCGTACTACAGTCCAGATATGTGATGGATCCATTCATATATCTGGACTGTGTATTGTCTGACTTCATGCCCGTGGTCACGCTGTGAACCAATGGGTGTACAGTCTACCACCTGTCGGTGGGGTGGCGGCGGGGTGGCAAATGAGTGAAGCACCGCCCTGGCCGAGAGGTGGGCCAGTGCTCAATAACAGGTGGGGAAGGGGGCTATCACTAGTCTGGTTGTTTTGGGGTCGCAGTATCTTCTACTGATGCCCGCGATCGGGCTGTGAATGGTCCACTGGACCACCAGGGATAATGGACGGTATATTATAATACTTAAGTCCATAATCGGTCGTGAAGTGGTCCACTGGGCCACCAGAGATTTATGACTTTTATTTGCTACTACATATGCCCGCGATCGGGCTGCAAGCGGTCCACTGGACCACCAGGGATATTGGACATTTATGTTCTTCTACAGATGCCCGCGATCGGGTATGGGGGGCGCTGCCAAGAAGGTGCAGCCGGAGCTCGGGTGGCCACCCACAGGTGGCAGCTGCTGTGTTGCGCCCTGCAATATGGCAGCTCACCTGTGGGTGGCCAGCTGTTGCTCCTTTTTTTTTTTTTTTGGCTCACCTGTGTGCAGCGCAAGTAGGGGTTGTGCATGCATGGGCTCAGCACATCCTGGGCTGAATATCGAGATGTGTGGAGTATACATGGGTACGCCCCCCTACCTGCGCCACATACATTACCGATGCGCTCCGGTGCATCGGGATTTGTGCCAGGCTCAATCACCGTTTGAATATCATGTCGGGGTGCATCAGTGGATTGCGCATGGCGCAACAGTGTTGTGCCATGTGCAACCCTTCTGAATATCCTGGCCCAAATGAATTAGTCACCACGGTTTAAATAAATTTCAAAGGAACAGAATATTGTTTCATCAGCACAGAGTTATCAGCTACTAAGTTTATCTACATAAACATTTGCCTTGCCATTACTGTTAAAGCTCTTTATGTTCACATCTGTACTAGCCACCTTATGAGTTACATATAAAAATGGAATCTCATTCACCTGCTGTTCAATCTCACACATAAATCCCCTTTATTTTATTTAGTAACTGTTTTTCATTTTTAGAGTGTTAGATAAAGATATTCAGTTAGCTAACTAGTTCCCTATAGACTAGAGAGGTGCATTTAGATACAACTCATTTTATCTCTGTGTCTTAGTTAAACATTTTTTTCAGCTTATGTAAATGCTAACTAAGCTTTTATTTTCTTAGCTTAATTTTTCATGCTACTTGCAAGTCATAGTTCTATTATTGCTTTTGTCTTACACTTCCTTACACTCCAGCAGCGCATATACAGAATATAAATCTACATCTTAACATTTTCTTAATAGTTTTACTTCGCATGTAATAACATATGACTGTCCCTTGCAGTTAAAAACAGCGGTAAAATATAACTCTACAGTCCTGACCACTACTGCTTGACTTTGTACTGCTGTATCTGTAATTATTTACTTTTCTTGTTTCTTATTGATTCACGTGTAGGGCCTCTAAATAGCCTGCCAGTATCTTTTTACTTTGCAGCTAGGGCCTTTAAGGTTTTTGTTACCCTTTTCAATGGACTGTTTTTATGCAGGAGCTAGAGATATAAATGTTATAATTTTTTACAAACTAGCTATTGGTTGCACATGCCTTACATTTGTTTGCCATCAAACACTTGTTCTTTAGCTTTGTATAAAGTTTCTCATGCATTTACCTTGCTCCTGTGTCCTCCTGGGCCTTGTCTGGTGCCATTTCAAAAAGTTCTAACAGTCTGTCTCACTTTAGTGATGCGTTTCTATACGCCTGCAGAGTAGGCGGTGCCTCTGGTGCATCACTCTATTGATCCACCCACAATGTGATGTGTGCAGAGCAGTATCCACCCATGTGTGCTCCCAGGGGTGTTGCTATGCAGCCAGGGAGCAAATCTGAAGTGCAGGGAGTCTGGGCAGAGGCACTCCCCACTTCCACACTGATTCCTACACACTCAGCACTGCAAGCTTGATTTTAAAACTGAATCAGTCTGGTCAAGCCACAAAGTGGGAAGGCAGTCTTGCACTAAGGTTCTCATACTTTTTCTACTAGTTTCAGGCAGTGATATGCCTTACATGAAGGAATTAATCCTTTCTTTCTAGTTATTTAGAATGGTTGTTGACTACAGCATGGGGGGGAATTGAAAGGCACAAGGTGACATCCAGGAAGAGTACAAGACAGCGTGAAGGGCAAAGTGGAAGGGAACATTAGGTACATCTTTTGCAGGATGCTGAAAGGTATTGTGGCATATGCTGGTACGTTTCTCATTTCTGTGTCTTTTATGACTAAATCAATTGAGGTATTTCTGGTTTCTTTTCAGTTCACTACTCTGGATAGGGCACCCAAACACTGCTTGCCCTATCAGTTATCTTATTGTTGCCACCAATCTAATCTCTCAGACTGACATCACCAGCATGCAGGCCAGTTCTCTTCTTCATTTATTCCAAGTCTATCCTCAGTTACATTAAGAGTAAATATTTAGAACATTTCTCTTTTTTCCAATACTTTATTCCAGTCTCCTCCCCTTTCTGACTTTGTGACTCTCTCAATTCCCCAGAACTTTAGTGAGGATGCTGTGTGATTTACATTAGCAAAATGTATAACCACTGGGCTATTTTCTGCTTTTGTGCAAATTCTACTTTTATGATCCGTAATTCTGTTTTTCAAAGGGTGAGATGTTTTGCCCACGTAGTATTTGGAGCATGGACAGGTCAGCACATAAACCACATTTTGGGAATCACAATCTATGTGTGAGTTTATTTTGTAAGTTGTGTTACCACTAGGGTGTGTGATTTCTTTTTTGACTTGAGGTGTTGCTGCAGTGTGCATACATCCCACACTGCAGCATACCTTTCTGTAATGGTCCCAGGAGTAGTTGTTCTCCTGGCCTAGCATTTATTGGTTTCAGTTCCGAGTGGACAAGTCTCCCTTAATGTTCTAGCTTTTTTAGATGCTGCTATGGGCCTAATGTTAAACTCCAGGACTCCTGTTGGTGAAAGGATATCCCAGTGTTCATTTAAAATTTTTGTGATGGATGGGGTTAATGAGGAATATCTTAATGAGCACACTAGTCTTCCTGTAATAATGTTAGCCCTGAGGAGACCATTATGTAAAGTTTTAATTGGGAGCCGAAATCCCACTCATGCACAAGAGCGTCACATTCTTACACATGCGTGGGATTTAGTCCATGCTGCTCTTGCGCATGGGTGTTATTTCAGCTCCCGATTAAAACTGTATATTCCTGTCTCCTCAGTGCTCGGTTTTAATTATCAAGTACCATGAACAGCTCAGAATTGCTGCAGTTTCTGGGCAACATCTTTTTACAGCCAACATGCAAATAAACTGCACCTTGGGACTGCACTCCTGCCCAAGGCATGTTATCAAGTTGGAGACGCTTCCGGTGGCAGGTTATTTAAGTTTGGAATGATTGAGTAAGGGATTTTGATCAAAATTGACAAAACAGGAAGAAATACTTATTTTGTGATATCTATGGGGGCAATCTACAATACAGATTTGATTGATGTGTGCCAAAAGGCACACTGCTCGGATTTGCTTAAAAACAAAGGGGCAAAGCTGACAGTGCCCCTTTAACAAAGCTGCATGCACTTGGGCCAAGTGCAAATTCAGACACTTATGCTTGAAATGTGTGGGGCAGCACCTGGTGTCGAAATGTAAGCTCAACGGGGACAGGGGGGCCTGGCACCAGTATAGCGATCAGTCCTTTCAGGGGGGCCAAGGGGGTAAGGGCCCAAGGGACTATGGGGGAGAGGCAGGGGTTTCAGCAACAGGAGAGGTTGCAACTCAAACTATGGTTTGAATTGATGTGGGGGCCTGGGTAACAGAAGGTACAGGCAGGTGAGGGTTTCCGCTGGTGGAGACACCATTAAAGGTGGCAGTAATATGGGAATGGATGGCCAACTATCTGGACCAAAATGGGGGCTAGCTGCTGTGGTATGGGTTCACATGGGGTTTCCTCTTGACTTTCCAAAAGGGTTAGGAAGGGGAAGAGGGCAAAGAATTTGGGGTTAATAAAGGAGAAGAATGAGACTGTGTGGAAAAAGAGTCCTTGTAGGTATTTCCGCAAATCTCTTTTGGGGATAGTGCCTAAAAAGCAGGTGGGAGAGTACTGCCTGATACACCACCTGTCCTATGCAGAGGGTGCATCAGCCAATGATGGCATACTTGAGGAGATATGCACAGTATCATACACATCATTGGATCAGACAGTCAGTTAGATCAGGGTGTTGGGGGAGCACTGTTGGCAAAAACGGGCATAGAATCCACTTTCCGGTTGTTGCCAGTGAGGACAGAGGATTGAGATTCCTTGTGTTTCCAATTTGATGGGGGATGTACTTTGAAAAGGCCATGCCCATGGGCTGCTCAGTCGCATGATCCACATTCGAGACATTTAGGTCATGGGTACAATGGTGTTTGGGGACATGTATGGGCACTGGTGGGTGGTACATTATCTAGATGGCTTCTTGCTGATTGGCCAGGGCAAGAAGGAGATCAAGGTGATGTTAGCAGACTTCCAGGGCATGTGCCGAGAAATAGGTATCCCACTGGCAGCAGACAAAACCAAGGCCCTTGCAGGACTTTGGAATTCCTGGGGATCAAGGTAGACATGGAGGGGGAATTTTTTCAATTGCCAGCTAACAAGGTGGACAAGCTAAGAGGTTTGTTGAGGCAGATCAAGGGGAGATGGAGGGTGCCAGTAACATTAGTCCAGCAGCTGCTAGAGCACCTCAGTTATGATTGCAGGGCATTAGGACCATGGAGGGCATTCACTAGGAGGCTGGTCAGGGCTATGGGGACAGCTAAATTGTCTCACCACTGAGGAGATATCAACAGGGGCATAAAACAGGACTTACACATTTGGGATGCCTTTTTTTTGTTTTTGATTTTAACGGAGTGTCATTCTGGCAAGAGGATTTGGTTGACAATGAGGACTTGGAACTTTATACCAATGCCAAGGGGGCATTCGGTATGGGGGTGTAGTTCAATGGATGTCAGCAGCATGGCAGGAGAGGTGGAGGTCCAAAGGGCTCTTGAAGGATATCACGTTCCTGGAGATTTTTACCATCTCAGTGGCCATAATAGTTTGGGGAGAAAGGATGAGAGATAAAAAGGTGCTCTTCTGGTGTGATAATAGGGCAGTGGTGCAAGTCATAAATAGGAGACAGGGGTCCACAGACACAGTCACTTGGGTAATGCAGCATCTGGTATTAGCAGGGCTGAGACTCAACCTTAATTTTAAAGCCAAGCACATGGAGGGTGGTGAATAATGACATTGCTGACAGTCTTTCCCATTTTCAAATGGGAAGGTTCTGAGAGTTGGCCCCTGGAGCATCAGAGGTGGAGACAAAGGTGCCGGAGCAGTTATGGGAGATTGGGTGGTAAAAGTATGAACGCTGTATCATAACATCTGGTTGCTGAGCATGCTGAAGGCTTATGAGAGAATGTGTGAGGTCTTCCAGGAGTTTTGGGTACAGCAGGGCATGGAGGTAAGTATGCCTCCCTAGGAGGAACAGATAATGAGACGGGATGCTATAGAAACACCTCAATAGGAAATTCCTTGTGTCTTGGGGGAAAAATAGTTCAGAAAAAGATGATGTAATCATCATGTGGTGACCTGACCGGGGGGAGTTCTAAGCTTTCATGTGAAGTGTCCTCTACCCTTTAAAAGATGTACAACTCTGATCAGTTTGTACAGTACACCCATGATCAAGGTAAGACCAAACTTAACTTTACTGCTGCTATTGATTATCTATCTATCTATCTATCTATCTAGCTATCTATCTATCTATCTATCTATCTATCTATCTATCTATCTATCTATCTATCTATCTCTCTCTCTCTCTCTCTCTCTCTCTCTCTATATCAGTTCTATGTCATAACGGTGACTTTGGAAAGGCGATTACCGTTAGGGCAAGTGTACATCGCTGAAGATCAGTTTTGGTGATGCACACCCCCAGAGTACACCAAAAGGATGCTGGGGCTCCTCCGCACCATCCTACTATTGAATTCTCAACTCCAGGGGGGTGTGGGGGTGCAAAACTGTAACCAAAATAAAAAAATTCTGGATAGACTCAACAAAACTTACCTGCACCCAGACCTGAACCCAGCACCCCCAGAACCTCAGCCTGCCTCCCAACCTCCACACCATGGGGCCAGCTCAGTAGCTCACTGTGGCACCACCCCTCACAAACCCTTCCTCCCCTCCCACCCCTCGCTCAGTGTGCTCACTTCCCCACCTCCACGATTGTACATGTAGAGACATCCTGTCTCTATATGTGCAAACCCACCCATCTGGTCTCCCTCCCTGGTCGGTAGCCCTGTCGACATGCGCCATGCTTGAGTCACTGTTTTTTTATGCACCCAATCATGGTCACCAATGTCATGGGCTACTCTATCTATCTATCTATCTATCTATCTATCTATCTATCTATCTATCTATCTGTCTGTCTACCTGCCTATGTATATCTATCTATCTATCTATCTATCTATCTATCTATCTATCTATCTATCTATCTATTTATCTAGCTATCTCCTTACTGGTGCTGCCCACTGCACTATACCTGCAACCTCTATGAACAGTCAAACTGGCTACAACTTCAGGGAAGGATTACTTTCCAAACCTGCCTACTAGCAAAAACATCATTGGTGGGTCTCATGCCCCCTGGGGTTCAGTCTCTCTTAAGCCCAGCCAACCACCCTCATCACACAAGAAGCTCTGACAACTATTCTCTGTCTGTTCCCTGCTGTCACACCACCCAAGGCCAGTGGTCTTTTGCAGGTAGAGCCCCTAAGATGTTTAACTCCCTGGGCAGCAAACTCACCAACTTAGGCATCCTCTGCTCATTCAAACACAAGCTACGTCAAACACTTGTGTCCAGAGCCACTTGTGACTGTTTCTCCTAACTTCCCTGGTAGTCGCTTCTGTTCTTCACACCTCTCTACTATCACCACCTCTGCCAGCCACCACCCTCCCCATATCTACCCCTGCCTCTCTCCCTAGCCCTGGTCCACCACCTTCCTCTCTTACCCTCCTTCAACTCCCTTCCTTTCTCCCTTTTCTAATCTGCTCACCCCACCTACTGTTGCACTTGTTCCCCAATCCTTGCCTCCCAACCACCTCTCCTTCTACCTCCCTCCCAGTTACCCCTCTATACCCACTCGCTGTTCCACTTTCCTACGCTACCTGGCACATTCAGTTTTTCCACTCTACCTTTCCCTTTGACAGTGCCCTTCTGGCAGCTTTAATTCATGTAAATATTATTTGTTGTGACTCATTCTTAAATGTATGGCTGATTGTGTTATTCTATTATTTATATTACCTGTAGCTTTTAGACCATGTACAGTATACCCTGTACTGAATTTTGTATTCAAACTGCTTGCCCGCTGATCTCACACAAACTGTATTTCTATTCTTTGTATATGGATGTGGAACCTATGTAAAAGAGCCATTGGCTCAAAGGTATTTATCCAAAATCCTAATATCTATCTATCTATCTATCTATCTATCTATCTATCTATCTATCTATCTATCTATCTATCTATCTACCTACCTACCTACCTATCTATCTATCTATCTATCTATCTATCTATCTATCTATCTATCTATCATATTATCTAATTGCCTTTTTTTGTCTTTTAGTGTTTTGCATGCTGTGCATCCTATGCAGTTAAAAGACGTGAAGAGTTCTATGTGTGTGGCCTTTGTTGTACTTTTCTGCTGTTTTGCATCTCTGGTTCATGCCGTTCCACTGTGAAAGCAGCCTAAGAAACAACCGACTTGTACTGCAAATAAAATCCATTCCCACCAACTCCACATAAGAATGATTATCTACTCTTTGGCAAAAGCAGTAAGTACAGGTCTAACTTAAACATAGAAACATAGAAGTTGACGGCAGATAAGGACCGCAAGGCCCATCCAGTCTGCCCATTTCTTTTTCTACCTTATAAATGTGCCATCGGCCTTTGCTCTGTCAGTGGCATATCTATTCATAGTCATTTGTATTGCTCCCTTATGCCTATCCCATGCCTGTTTGAAGCTCTGCACTGTATTCATAGCCACCATTTCTTGTGGTAAGCCATTTCATGCATCCACCACCCTTTCTGTGAAAAAGAATTTCCTCACATTCCCCCTTAATCGGCCTCCCTCTAATCTCATGCTGTGTCCTCTTGTCCTGCTATTTTTCTTATATTTAAACATGTTAGACTCTTTCACCTTGTTTATGCCCTTAAGGTGTTTGAATGTCTCGATCATATCACCTCTCTCCCTCCTTTGCTCAAGGGTATACATATTGAGCTCCGTTAATCTGTCCTCATATGTCTTCTGATGCAGTCCCTGCACCATTTTGGTTGCCCTTCTCTGGACTGCCTCAATTTGGTTAATGTCCTTGTGAAGGTGTGGCCTCAATACTGCACACAGTACTCCAGATGGGGCCTAACCAGTGTCTTGTACAGAGGATTATTCCTCCCTCTTACGACTTGTGATACCCCTACTAATACACCCTAACACCCCCTAGCCTTACCTACTGCTTTGAGGTCTGCTTGGATGATTTTAGGTCATCAGTGATGATGATGCCCAAGTCTCTTTCTTCCTTTGTGACTGCTAGCAACTCCTCCCAGCCTATAGGTGGCTTCAGGGTTTCTCTTCCCTATGTGCATGATTTTGCACTTCTTTGCATTAAATCCCAGTTGCCACTCTTCTGACCATTCTGCTAGTTTATCCAGATCTCTTCTCATTCTGCCCACCCATCTGGATCATCTACTCTGTTGCAGATCTTGGTGTCATCTGCAAACAGACAAGCCTTACCCTCTAGTCCATCTGCAAGGTCACTATATGAAGATGTTGAAGAGGACTGGCCCCAGGACTGATCCCTGAGGTACCCCACTTGTGACTTGCATCTC
The DNA here is from genome assembly GCA_016271365.2 of Neoceratodus forsteri. Classification (NCBI taxonomy): domain Eukaryota; kingdom Metazoa; phylum Chordata; order Ceratodontiformes; family Ceratodontidae; genus Neoceratodus; species Neoceratodus forsteri. The sequence goes on from CM028130.1 coordinate 1,293,401,909, forward strand.
TTCTGACTGTATACCATTTACCACCACTCTCTGTTTCTGCCCGTCAACCAGTTTGCCACCCAGTTGACCAACTTCTGACCCACCCGAGCCTACCCAGCTTATTTATCAATCTTCTATGTGGAACAGTGTAAAAGCTTTTCTTGAAGTCAAGGTGGCGACATCAACTGCTCCCCTTGGTCCACCACTCTGGTTCCAGTCAAAGAAATCTATGAGATTAGTTTGACAGGACCTTCCTTTGTAAACCCATGCTGTCTTGGATCCTGTGCCCTATGGTTCCAGGTGTTGCACTATCCTTTCCTTAAGGAGTGCCTCCATAATCTTGTCCACTACTGAGGTAAGACTGACCGGTCTGTAGTTCCCGCCTCCTCCCTGCTACCACTCTTGTGGAGCGGGATCACATGAAACCCTTCTCCAGTCTTCTGGGACCTCTCCTGTGCTCAGAGACTCACTAAACAATTCTGCTAATGGATCTGCTAGTTCCTCCTTTAGCTCCTTAAGTACCCTGGGATGTATGCCATCAGGTCCCATTGCCTTATCCACCCTGAGCTTAGCAAGCTCTTGTAGGACCCTTTCTTTTGTGAAGGGAGTAGTGCTCACCTCCCTCCCCCCTGTGTCCATGGTGCTGAGCTGTGGGCCCTGCCCTACCTTCTCTTCAGTAAATACTGAGCAAAAGTATCTATTTAGGATAGATGCCTTTACAGGGTCCTCCTCCTCACATGCTCCCTTTTCTCCATTAAGCTTAGCAATACCCCCTCTGGACTTTCTCCTTTCACTAATGTATCTATAGAAAGTCTTGTCACCTTCTTTTACTGTTCATGCTAGTGTTTCCTCAGTTTGGGACTTTGCCTGCCTTACTGCCTTACCTGCTACCCTTAGGGCAGTTTGGTATGCCTCCCTATCTTCATCCGCTGTGTTCCCTTATATTTCGTGAAGGCCAGCCTTTTGGCTCTGACCTTTTCTGCTACTGTATTTGAGAACCAAAGTGGTTTCCTTCTTCTTTTGCACTTCCTTTTCTGTCTAACACAATGGGATGTTGCTTCAAGTATTGCATCCTTAATGCTTGCCCACTTTGCCTGTACCCCCTCACCTGTGTTTCTTTTTGCCAGGGCTAGCTTAACTCTGTTGGCCATCTTATCAAAGTCAGCTCCTCTGAAGTCCCATTTTTTTGCCTTGGAATGGGATGATTTAGATGTAGTAGCCAAATTGAACCATACCATGTGATGGTCACTATTTAGGTGACCTTCTACCTGGAGATCTGTGATCCCTTCTTTGTTAGTCAGTACTAGATCTAGGATAGTCCTGTCTCTTGTGGGTTGCTGTACCAGTTGTTTGAGGCCCTCCCCTGCAGAATCCACTATGAGTCTAGTTCTGGCAGATGTTCCTGCTGGTATTGACCAATCTGTATCCGGCATGTTGAAGTCTCCATTATCAGAACCTCCCTTTAGCTGTCATGTTTTGTATATCTTCTAACAGTAATGTGTCTTTGTCTTCCTCTGGTCTGGATGCCTGTAAACAACCCCAGTTCTTATGGCTGTCCCATTTCCTGTTTCAGGGTGACCCACAGTTCTTCTGGCTCCTTATGTGTATTCTGAATTTCTGTAGCTTTGATATTTTCATTAACATACAGGGCCCTCCTCCCCCCCTTTTGCACCTCGGTCTCTTCTGAACAATACATAGCCAGGTACTGAAGTCTCCCAAGTGTGGTTACTGGTAAACCACGTCTCACTAATTGCTACTATGTCCAGTTTAGCCTCTGACATTAGTGCCTGCAGGTCTGGGATCTTATTTCCCAGGCTGTGAGCATTTGTGTACATGATTTTCCATTGGCCAGATTTTGGTGTGTTGCATATACATTTATAATTCAGAACCTTTGAAGAACAGCCAAGTCAGATGTTCTAGTCTGAATCCCACTACAGCCACTTGCTCACTGTGTGAACTTAAGCCAGTCCTTTGACCTCTCTGCGTGTTAACCTTTTCAGCTATATATGCTGTAAAAGCAGGGCAACCACAGCAAGATGCTGCTTCTCAGGTTGGATGTCCTGGATAACACAACTGTAAATATAATATTGAAGTATTCACATCCTAATTCTACAGCATTGTAGGCTCAGCTACACAATGAAAACACTGACACAGGACTTATGGGAAACAATTCTTTTCTGAACATAATGGTCAGTAGTAAAACTGTGATCTGTTCAAGAAAGTTTTCCATTTTGTTCTGTTATATGCAGTTATCTTACACCTGAGCTGTTTGATGTTGTTGGAGGTGGATTACTGCTGCCAACTACACTATCCACCATGTCCTGGTGAGTGAATCAGAAGACAGGTATCCCCATATCAAAGAGGTCACAGGGTTCTTTGCAAAAGTCATGGAAAGTTTAGCTGACTGTGTGAGTGCCTCACCTTTTATCCTTCTCTTCAATTCCTGTGCCCATATACAGTAGGAGCTTCACTGTCTGAGAAAAAGTGGTTGCGATAATCCTCTGTAATGACCCAGATCTACTATTTTGATTGTATCTTACATCAGTGACTATATAATATGCCAGTATATGCCCACTAGGAAACCTCAAATCAAGATACCTGGGGTAGGTTTTGGAAATCACAAGAACAATTAAAAGGTGAAGAAAATCAAAACTATGTTTAATGGTCTTTATTTTCCTTTCAGAATCCAAGAGGGTACAGAAGCCTTGTCAACACAAATATGGAAGCCTTAAAAAAAAATAAACAAGGTAAATGATTGGGCTCAGAATAGCTCATGCCTTTTTGCTTTAAAAAAGGAAAAAGGGTAAATGGGTTGCGTTTGGAATAGTGTACACTGTTTTGCAAATTTATTGGGCTGCAATTTCTTTAAAGAGCTGGTACTGCCTGAATTTATTAACTTTTAAAAAGTTGTCAACCCTTAGGTTTTGTGTCCGAAGTATTGCATCTTTTTCCCCTTAGAAGAATGTCTTCAACCTGTTGTACCACAGTTCAAAGGGCAGGGCTGTGCCATGGAGTTTAAAGCAGTCAATGGGGTTGGCAACAAGAAAATAGCGTAGTGATGGTGGTGGGGGGGGGGGAGATGCAGTACTGAATGGAGACAGTGAGGTGCTTCATGTAGTGGAGTGACTGTATTTCAACTCCCAAATGTTTTGCTTCATTCAGAATTCAGTGACATGCTGCCAGAGCTCACTTCTCTCAGTGTAATAGCAAGATGTCATGCATAGCTCCTGTTTGCAGGGATTCAATCAAATGCAGTGGTCTGAGAAGATGTTCCAGTATGAACTCTGTGGCAGCCTTCCTCTTTAAAGAGTACCATGTCTTATTTCAGTGTAAATCAGCTAAACTACAGCTGTTTTGAGTATAAATAATATAGCGCTTTTGTTTCCGATATCTCCGATCATGTTTTTAAGCGTCACAAGTGCAAAAACAATCTGTTTTTTTTATTTTGTTTATATAGTGCTGCAGTGTATCACTGGGCTAGCATAACACCCTATATGGGGATAGCAACATGCAAGTCCATGCAGTTCACTAAAGTGTACGACCTGCAATCATCATACTCCGAGAGTGGTTCCCACTTAGAGATATTGTTATTGACTACAACAACAATAATCCAATTAAACTATAGCAGCAGATAACAATTTAATCAAAATGCAGGCTGATTTGTGAATCCAATGAAAAGACCATTACCTTTTTCAGACAGTGACAGTTGTATATGTTGGAACTTGTGTTGCACAGCTTGTATACTGCCTTTCCTATTGCATTTGTCATGTGTTTTGAACTGTTATCTATATCATTGTTGTGGCCCGGGTTGTGCCTGAAAACGGTCCTTGGATCAGTGCAATTACCAGGTAAACAAAGACTTTAATAACTAAATACATAAACAAATAAATAAATAAAACAGTGCCTCCGATGAACAAGATAACTCTGCAGCCCAAAAAAATAGCTTCTTCCTCCCCTCTAACTGTTGTTTGCTTTAATCTAATAATGACAGAAATAGCAAGTATGAAATTGACCTTAAGTCACATGTGTGCTTATTTGAAGGAAGTTAAACAGGAATTTTCAGTGCAGAAAGTGTGGATTACTGATGTAGAAGCTAGAACTAGTAGTCTAGAAGATGTGGCAAACAAAGAACAGAAAGAGAGTTACTGATACCCGCAAACTAAATAAATTAGAGGCTAAACTAAAAGATCTGGAAAATTGAAACAGACGAAACAACATAATGGTTTTTGGATTAAAATAGGGTCTGGAGGGTTCTGACACACTGTGATTTGCCAATAATTTATTGCAAGGCATAACAGGGCCAGACATGGACACTAAGTACTATGAAATAAAAAGATCTCATAGGTCTTTGAAACCAAAAAATAGTCCTGGTGAGAGACCATGATCATTTGTGCTTAGAGTCTTACACTTTCAACAAAAGCTGCATGTTCAAAGGACATTAAGAGACAAAACTAACATATCCTTTGAAGGCTGAAAAATTAAAGTCTTTAATGATCTTGCACCCGAGACCATTCAGAAGAAAGATGCTTTTTTTTCCCTATCAAAAAAATGCTTGAGGGATGCAGGACTAAAATATAGCTTACTCTTTCCAATCTTGCTTAAAATCTGGACACTGGAAGGTGTAAAAGAGTACAATGGAATAACTGCTGCAAAAACAGGGCTGGAAACAGACTTCCCATCTCTTTTTAAAAATGACTTCCAAAACTAGAGCTGTGTCTCTCTCTCTCTGTTATTCTCCTAGATGTTTTAATTACTAACATGCCTTTCTTTAGAAATGTGTATAGAGAGTGAGTACTTCTAATATGCTCAAAAAACAAAAGACTATGACCAAAAAGTCTGGAGGGGGGCTGCTTTGCTTTAAATACAGGGGTGTGCACTCATACTTCAGAGCTCAAAATAGCTAGAGAAAAAAGACTAGTGTCTAGTGTTGGTTGAAGTGGTTGAAATTCACTCTGTGAAGTGATTCATGGAGTAACAGAATCCACGAAGTACTCCACAGTGCGAAACGGAGAACTTTGCATCATGATGAGGAACACAAAGTCCGTTGAAACCAATGACTTTGCATTATTCTGCCTTCCCCAAACCACTTCTCCACCAATTTTAAGGTGAAGTACATTGAAATCAATGTACTTCGTATCACTTCGACTTGTTATTGAGCTCCAAGGTGAATTTTGCAGTGCTTCATGGGATTGCAGGTCACATGGGGTCTAGATTGTTCTGCACAGCCTCAGTTGTGTGTAATGTGTGTGTAGTGAAAGATGGAGACAGTTTTCTCAGAGCTCTGTGATTCAAATCCTCTAAAAGCTGTTAAAAAATCCTTTTTGAGCAATTTTTTCTACTCAAAATTTAGTACATCGATTGTAGGAAACCATCTTGTGCTCATATTATCGAGTGTTTATTGCTTGTGTGTGGATTTTGAATGTTAATTTAGAACAGTCAGTCTGTGTACTGTGAAGTGTGCTTTGGGAGAGGGGTGTATCTGTGGTGTAGGTAGATAAACTGGGAGAAAAAAACAGTCTATCTCTATTGGTTATATTTTTCTTGTATAACTATGTTAATGTACACAGTAATATTTTCAGTAATTCTTGAAATTGTTTTGCTGATTGTTGTGGTGCAGCAGTGTATAATTTCAGTTTGTTTAAAACATTTGGTTATATTACTAAAGGTTTTCAATTTGTTTTCTGTTACTTGCAGTATGTGTGTGTGAGTGTGTGTGCTACGCGTGCCATTAAATCAGACACCTTTTATTGTGCCACAGAGTAACTGCAGCAATGTGAACCTGCTATGCACCGTACCTGCATGAATTTTTTATACTACTTTTTGGTATCTTTACTGGTAGTGGACTGTTACTGCCGTGTACTAACCCCCAAACCAGCAAAAGATATTCTTTTCCAGATGTGGATTTGTGACTTGTGAGCACTGGTTAGGTGTTGTTGTGCCTTTGCATCTGCATCTCTTGAGTGTGCAGCGCAATCTTAATCCGTCTTTGCATTTGCAGTACACCATTAATTCTGGGAGACTTTGTTTTTCTTGTTACGCTCTCATTTCACTTCGTCAGCACTGGGGAATTTTCTGGACACAAGACAGTAGTATTTTGGGGATGCACATTAATTCTGGTGACTGTGTGTGACCACTGTACACATGACTGAGTGCGCCATTAATTCTGGGAGACTTTGCATTTCTTGTTGTGCTTTCATTTCATTTTGGCAGCACTGGAGAGTTTTCTGGACATAAGACAGTAGCATTTTAGGGATGCACATTAACTCTGGTGACTGTGTGTGATCACTGGGTGCATGACAGAGTGAAGCACTAATTCTGGGAGACTTTGCATTTTTTGTTACCCTCTCATTTTACTTCATCAGCACTGGAGAATTTTCTGGACACAAGACAGTAGCATTTGGGAGATGCAAAATTAATTCTAGTGACTGTGTGTGACCACTGTGCACATGAGTGAGTGCGCCATTAATTCTGGGTGACTTTGTATTTCTTGTTGTGCTCTCATTTCACTTTGTCAGCACTGGGGTGCTTTCTGGACACAAGACAGAAGCATTTTGAGGATGCACTTTAATTCTGGTGACTGTGTGTGACCACTGCACACATGACGGAGTGCACCATTAATTTTGGGAGACTTTGTATTTCTTGTTGTGCTCTCATTTCACTTTGTAAGCACTGCAGAGTTTTCTGGACACAAGACAGTAGCATTTTGGTGATGCACATTATTTCTGGTGACTGTGTGTGTGAGGGGCTGCCAATATTGTTGTCACTTCGCCTTACTTCGTGTTAAGGTGGAATGACAACACAAAGTAATAATTACAAGGTGAAGTGAGCCTTTTGTATTGGCCACTCTGAATAGTGGAGTGAGAATGCGAAGTGACCACTTTGTGGGCACTTCGCCAGCAAAATTTAAAGTTGCTGCATCTCTACTAGTGTCTATGGTGAGGCCAGCACATAACAAAAAAGGGATCTCTTAACACTTCCACATGGTAAATACAAAAAAACAAGATAAAAACATTCTCTCACCCACCTAACCAATAGAACGGAATGCCATGCTGCAGAGAATCTGTATTCGGGGGAGAAAAACTATATGTTAGATAAATGCTAAATCAAAAACAAGCCAAAAAACTTGTGGCGCAGCAAGGACTCATGCTATGGTGGAACACCAGCTGCTTCTGGGTGTGCTTGTGTAGTGACTGTGTGTGTGTGGTCATCATCAGATTATGACACATACTGTACAAGGTCGCTATGCAAGTACGTGGGTGAGAGAATGTTTTAATCTTGTTTTTTTGTCTTTCCATGTGGAAGTATTTCTTCAGCATAAAGGAGTTTCATTTGCCTATACGCTGTGTTCAGAGATCCCTTTTTTTGTTATGTGCTGACCTCACCATGGACACTAGTCTTTTTTTCTACTTCTAAAATGCACCTGGTGATTAATGAGTACACCATAGCAAAACTTGACAATCACGGGGATAGGGTTTCCACCCTTTATTTGCTTTTGTTTCATAATGGGTGGATATTAGCTTGGCTGCTGGATGACTCTGACTGGGAATGTTGATATGGAGGTTTAAAGGGGAGGAGATAAGCATTCAGCTGGTTACTGTACCCCATGTGGTCCCCACATCCTCACATTTTATTTTTGTATTCAGTATTATCATCTTTCAAATAAAAGAATGAGGGTTGGATAGCTGGCATTCACTAAAGAAAGGGCTGAGTGGTGACAGGGTGGCTGATCTTGATGATGGACACTCCAGCAAAATGAGAAATATTATTTAAATGATGTAATCTGATCTCCTGCTACTGGATCTATTCACTTTGGTTAGAGTGGCTCAGGCTCGAGAATCTGCCTAATGCAAATGTACACTGCAATTAATGCTTCACAGGGCTAACTAACTCTGAAAACCTCTCAAGGTCTGTTGATATGTAGCCCCTTTGGTGAATATGCTGGTGCATTCTCTGAGCAGACGTGGGTACTGGAATAAATTTATTGAGTAAGCGTGCCTAGTTATTTACCAGCCTTTCTTTCTTTCCTGTGTTTCAGTGTCACTATATGCTCAGTAGCTAAGGGAGGTGAATGCTGTCTTTTCAGCCTTCATTAGATGTACTGTAGCATTACTAAAAAGAAATTCTAGCTGTTGCATGCAGGTGATGTGATGATGGTGGTGGATGTGGGAGTGGGGCCTTAACTATCGCTTCCTCTCTGTGGTCATTTGCTGTAACATTTTTAGTCAGAGTTTTACTCAGCTGCACCTGTTCTTTAGTAAAATTTAGAATCAGCCATTTTGTTTTTGTTAACTACCTGTTCAAATCTAAGGTTCCATAATGGCCTTTCCAGTGTTCTAGTACTACGCATGGTGAGTGTTATTCAAGGGGGCATTCCCTGTAAGTGGCTGCGACTGCAATGAATACTGGAACTGGTTGACCTCTTAACCCCTGGTGCTTGCTGGGAAATATGGTGCACTTCTGGAAGTGAAACTGTGCATAGCCTATGTTAACCTTATTTTAATGATACATACACTGAATGGTGATTCATGCAGCACCTGATAAGTATCTTTTTTTTTTTGTTGTTGTTGTTTTGGGAGGGGGGTGTTTTGTGTGCTATACTGATCTGGGATAACACTCATGCAGTAACTGTTCAGTCAGGTCTGAGAACTGAATTATTGATTTCTCCCAAGGAACTAACTGTACACGTTTACTGACCTCATGTTATATGCATTGCAGTTAACGGCTCTTGTTAGAACTAACATCTAGATGAATATGGAAAATCAGCTGAAAGAAGGGGTACGAATTATTTTTCCTCTCCATCTCAAATGTAGTGTTGAACAGGCAAAACATTAAATATTAGACTTTGTTGTTAGAGTCATCCCATCTCACCTCACCAGTCAGAACAAGAGGTGTTGTATGGAATAAATGCTAAAATCTGTTATTAATCACAGTCCAATACAAGGTTACAAGATAGCTCTATGGTAGGGTGACTACTGCATTTTCTGTAATCTTTTTTTTTTGCTAAGTGAGATACTTAGAATATTTCACTGTTCTTGAAATTAGCAGATTTGCCTGTAACAAAAATTTCAGGTAAGCTTTAATAATGGGTTGGAGGTTGCAGATCCTCGCTCTTGCAACAGGTTGCATCTCTCAGAAATTTCTGTGGGAAAGCCTCTGTAGTTTCAGCATTCCATACCTATCATTTAAGATGAAACAATCTGTGGTAGATGCTACTGTTGCTGGTGTACCCATCTGTATTGCATGTAAGGTTATCATAACTAGTCACATGTGGGTGCTATTTATGGGTCTGATTCCTGTACCATAACACTAGTGAGGTCATCCCAAATTCAGGAAATCTGCTGGGGGGGGGGTGCAATCCACATAGCACCTAATGCTATGTCTACAAATGTTTGTTGTATACCGGTCCAGTCTGAGGCCCCAGAAGGTCTCATGAGGTGTGTATATAAAGTATGTGCCAATGAAAGCAGCTGTTTTTTTAATTCAGGGTGTAAAGATCTGAGGGAGTGAGGGTCACTACAACTCACTAAACCATTCAAAAATGTACTGGGGAGAAACGGTGGTGGTGGTGGTGGTTGTGGTGGTGGTGGCAGTACTGTGGCACTCTTATTGTTTGAGAAATTTGGATTCTGAATTCCAAAGTTCACTGACTATCCTACTTTTGATGACTCAGCATGAAAGAGAAAATTCAGTCTGCTTTCATGTACAGGATATTTGCATAAGACTATTTTCCATTTCTCTAATACTTAACCTGAAACTTTTTCCTCTCTGTCCTGTGTTATCAGCTACTGTCTTTAAGGCAGGGTGGGTATGGGGGTATCTGCACACGATTTCTGCAATATTCCATAAAAATCATTACACATTTAGTACCATCCAAGCTTTGCATTATGACAGTGTCAGATAAACTCAAGTTGATCACTTGGAACATCAGGGGCCTAATCATAAAATTAAGAGACACTCTGTATAGTGGCATTGGAAAAAACCTGGGGCTCCAGTAGTCTTTTTGCAAGAAGCCCATTTCATGAAGGAACACTACCAACTGATGTGGAGGGAGTGGGTGGACCAAATCTTTGGGGCAAGTAATAATTCAAAGAGGGCTGGAGTACTAATTCTATTTACTAGACATTTGAAATGTGAACCCTGCACAGTAATAAAGGACCTTCAGGGACATTACATCATAGTTAATGGTAAGCTTGGTGAAGAATACTTTACGTTTATAAATGTATATTTATTTACTTATTTAAAAGTTGATAACCAGGAAAGGCACTATTGAGCCAAGGCTCATTTTCAGATGTGACCTGGGGATATGGGTACATAGGGAGATAAAAATGACATTAGGCAAAACAATTTGGAAGTTTAACAAGAAAACAAGGGCCAATGTTACAAGACCCCTCTCAAAAAATATAAAAGCATAAAAACAACAGTAGCAAGGTTACACAATGAAAGCAAATGACATGTTACAAGTAGAAGCAAACAAGTAAGTGAGGTTAAAGTTACAAAACCCCCAAATGACTCATGGTAACTCAGTCTGATACAGATGGAACAACAAATGTTTTAACAATTAAGGCAGTGAGGGTTGGGGGCACTGAGAGCATGGCTGGTGGGATGGGAGTCTGAGGAGCCTTTTGAGAGAGAAGAGGGAAGATGATAGTCAGAGGTCAAAGGTGAGTTTATTCCATAGAGAAGAAAAATGGAAGGAGAAGGCAGATTGACCAGAAAAGGAGTTGGTGTGAGGGATAGAAAAGGTGTGAGGGTCTCTGTGATGAAGGGAGTAATTTGAAGTGGTAGGTGGGGAGGGTTCCCAACTAGAATTTAGTGACAAAGGATGCACAGTGAACCATTCTCCTCTGAGACAAGGAAGCAAGGGATAGGGCAGAATAAAGGAGGTAGTGGTGAGTAAGAGGGGGAGAGGTGGTAGTGAAGCGGCAGAAGGAGTTTAACAGGATGTCAAGTCTGCCTAGGGAAGACATAGAGGCAAAGCCATACACCACATTGGAGTAGTCAAAAATAGGTAAGATCATTTTGGAGACAACCTCACTATGGGTAGGGAGGGGGAGGCTGTGTTTGTGCTGGTAGAGGGGACCTAATCTGTGGCGAAGTTTAGCACAGATGACATCAACATGGGTGGAGAAATCCAAGGTGGAATCCAACCACACCCCCACGTGTTTGAAAATCAAGACATTCTCAAGGCAGGATCTGTCCAAAGTAATGAAAGTGGGAGAGTGCTGAAGGGTAGCCAGTTTTTGTCTAGATCTGAAAGTCATGGCCACTGTTTTTTTTTTTTTATTTAAGCTTGAGTTTGTTTTCCTTGAACCAGGACTCGACTCTGTTGAGCTCTTCCTGGAGGGGGGGCCTGTACACTGTTGACTGAGGGCCTGGAGATTAAAAGAATAGTATCATCAGTGTACATGTGTATTTCAGAGGATGTGCAGACAGAGGGGAGGATATTTATAAATGGGGAGAAAAGGATGGGGCCAAGGATGGAGACTTGGGGGACACCAGAGAGGTTTGGGAGTGGGGAGGAAAAAACATCACCTATTTGAACCGTCATGAAGATAAGAACTGAACCAGTTAACAGCAGGTTCAGCATGGCCAACAGAGCTAAGAGTTTGTAGCAAGTGGGGGTGGGAGATGGAATCAAAAGCTTTCTCGAGGTTGATGAAGATAGTTGCTGTAATTTGTTTCTTGTCCATAGCACAGACTGTTCTCTGTGCTATGGACCTGTGACCTATGGACCTATGACTCGCAATAGTGAAGATATGGTCAAGTGTTGCTTCCTAAAACCAGACTACACAGGAGGGAGAGAATTAGAGAAAGCAAGGGTATCTGACAGCCTTGAGAGAATGAGGGATTCTTGTAGTTTGGCTAGGGAGGGGAGGAGGGAGATAGGCCTATAGTTACCAGGGGCAGATGAGTCACCTGCCTTATGGAGGGGAATGACTTAGCTAATTTCCAGGCCTTGAGAATGGAGGAGTAGGAGAGAGATAGGTTTAGGATGTGGGTGAGTGGGGCTGCTATGGCAGAGGCAGAGATGTGGAAGAGCTTGGGATGGAGAACATTGGGAGTGGACTTGAAGGGGTTTAGGGTGAGAAGAGCAAAGTAGACTTCAAGAGAAGAGAATGGGGGAACTGGTATTCAAGGGGTTGACCAAGTGCAATCAAACAAGCCAAAGGGGCTACATTAGATGAGGGGAAGAGGGTATCAGGGAGCATGCAGGTGGAAAATATTTTTTTTTAAATCTCAGCGACTGATCCAGGGTCAGAGACAGAGGAACCATTAACATGTAGTACTGGGATGTATGTTGGGCAGAAGGCTCTAGGAGGGAGTGGAAAACCTTCCAAAATGAAGCAGAAGTGTGTTGATCTTGCTGCAGGTGACACCTGAAGTAATTAGCCTTGAAGATTTGGATGGTCTTAATGCAGTTATTCCTGAGGGCTTTGTAAGCTTGAAGATCTGCTTGTAAAATGAGTCTTTATAGTGATTCCAAGCTTTATCTCTGGCCCTGCACTTGGCCAGTAGGTCAGCAGTGATCTAGGGGTGGTAGCATCCCCTCATTCTGGATTTCTTAAAGGGGGCATGGTGATTCCAAATAGTTCTACTATCTCGAGGCAACATCTACTTTGCCGACATCCCCGATAGCTACCGACACAATAATGAGTATCGGCAATGTACTGTTGGGGATGTTGGTGTGTTTTTCTTTGGGGGCTGTGCCCCAGAACCTCCATGTGGGGAGCCCCACCACCCACACCCCCAGTCTCTAAATATGCAACTCTGAGTCAGAGTTGTCTCGGGGAAGGGTGGAAACTCTATGAGATGCACCACTGGTGTCAGCGGGGATCATCACATTGACCTGATGCTTTCAGGTGAATTCTGTCACTGTGGCGGTCTTTACTGTGGCAGTGCAAGTCTACAGTGAGTACACAATTCCAAATGCATAAGAAGAGGCTGGGGAAAAGAGATAAAGCATAGTCGACATCAACAGCTGAGTAAATGAGTAGCTAGTCTACCTCATAGAGGTCTCGCTGAATGGCAGTGACAACAAGATTGTGTAGGGGGTGAGACCAAATATATTTGGGGGTAGCACAGGGGGGGTGAATATTTCTAATGCATTAAGTGATGAACCAACTGCTCCTTCTCATGCACTTTTTAATACCATAGTCACAAAATCCAAGAGTCTCTTGGATAGCACTATCCTGGTGGCAGAGGACATTAACAGTATAATAGATCCTACGCTGGACAGGTTGATGTTTAGAGCATGCAGGGATAAAGCAGATAAAGATCTGGGTGACCTGATTGATAATCTGCAACTGGCAGATGCCTGGAGGGTATTACATACAAATGTTAATAAATATACCTACTGGTCACAGCGTAACCAATCAGGATCAAGAATAGACCAAACATATACTCCCAATGACTTTATCAATAGAATTGTTAATGTAAACATTGAAAGTCAGGTACTATCGGACCATTGCCCAGTGTTGATGCTTTACAATACCTCAGCTAACACTAATAGAACTCGTAGATGGAAGCTTAATAATTACTTATTGGAACATAGGGGGTTACTTGAAAAAGTAAAACATAATATTGAAGAGTTCCCAGATTTTAATAACCCTACAGACACCTTATGGAACAATACCTGGGACTGCCTTAAATGTCGTATAAGGGGATTAATAATTAGTGAGGCCTTGTCCTTTAAGAAATGAAACATTGCAAAACAAAAAGAAGCCCTTAAGAAGTTTAAAAAACTATAAAACATTTCTACTAACATTAAGTATTAAGACTACTTGGGACACTTATTCATAATTGAAAATTGAGTATAATGAGACCTTAAGAAGTGAAGCAATATTTGCCATTAGGAAATCAAGGATAAACTATATACACAAGGCAGCAAAAATACTAGCTATTCAGCTGCGACAGAATAACGGGGCAACAAAAATCACAGCTGTTAAACGCTGGAGTGATGGGTTTATTATTTCGGGGCATAAGCAGATAAACAAAGAATTCCAAAAGTTTTACCAATCATTATATGCAGAAGAGGGGAACCCTGGTATTACTGTAGCACTTTAGAAACATTTTGTGAGAATTTGAATATTCCAACAGTGCTGAACACATCTAGAGCTGGACTAGGGGCCAACATGACAATGAATGAGATCCATCAAGCTATTAAGCAATCCCAAAAAAACAAGTCCTCTGGACCAGATAGATACTCAACTAATTTTTACAGCAAGCTTAGTACTGAACTGGTCCCAGTATTGGCTGAGGTGTTTAATGAGGTATTACTTGAAGATCACTTGCCCAAGAAAATCACTAAAGGCCTCATCACACTCATCCACAAACAAGGAAAAGACTCATTAGATTGTGATAACTATAAGCCAATTTCCCTAATTAATGCTGATATGCTGATATAAAGTTACTAGTGAAAGTTCTCTTCAAAAGACTGGACAAGGTTTTACACCTACTGATATCCAAACAGCAAATTGATTTATGAAAAGGAGGGTTTCTGCCGACAACACAAGAAAACTTTTTCATGTAATCCAAGCACCTAATAAAAGTCAGATTCCCTGTGGTCTCTTATCCCTTGATGCTGAGAAGGCATTTGATCAAATCTTATGGAAACATATCTTCAACACACTTAGGGTATATGGATTTCTGAGCACTTACATTGACTGGGTTCACATTTTATACCAAAACTCAAGATCTGCTGTGGTTATCAATAGTGTTATTTCATCTTATATTTAAATTGCCCAGGGTACCAGGCAGAGTTGCCCTTTATTGCCTTTACTATTTAACCTTACCACAGACCCTCTCATAAGAAGATTTTTGGGTGAAAGGAAAATTAAGAGAATTCGGGTGGGGGTGGGTCACATTGAATATCTACTCTTCTCATGATCTCAGAGCCATCTGAATTTCTGCCTGCTATTTTACAGACTGTAAAAAGTTTTGGAGTGTTGTCAGGTTATAAATTAAATGCTAGCAAGATAAATTTCTCCCCTAAATAGGTTTTGTTCAAGAGAAGTAATCAGTAGAAATGGACTAGCGTGGGCTACAAATTATATAGAATATTTGGGAATTAACATCTACAGCACCATACAAAAGACAATAACAAGAAATTTCTTCTGCCCCAAATTAAAGGTAATTTAAGATCCCTTAAAATGGAACATGCTATCACTAGGTCTGTGGGGAAGGTTGGAAACCATTAAAATTAACCTTTTATCTTGATGTTTATATATCTTTATCAATGATTCCATGTAGTTTGACTAAGAAATGGATGCAGGCCATAACATCACAGGTAGCAAATTTTGTTTGGGCCCACAAGAGACATAGAATGGCCTACACAAAAAAATGTGCAGAACAAAAAATAGGGGAGGCCTGAAAGCTCTGGATTTCTATTTATACTTCCTGGCTGCTAGAGTGACCCAATTACCTAGATGGACCCAAGTGGAATCTTCTCAGGCCTATACACCTGATTAGTTAAATATCAAAAGGGAGATCATGGATGACCAGGATGTAAATATAAGCTCCCTATTATATGCAAAAAAAAATGTGAAAATGAAATAATTGTAGCCTCACTCAGACAAATGAGGCAGATAACCTGTTTATTGAAATTGAATATGAAACAGTCTAAATCTTGGCTGATCTGGGGTAACCCAGATTTTTCCCAAAATAGTATCCTTCTTAACAGTGTAACATGGAAACATGGGGGCATCTGTACAGTAAGGGACATTCTGAAGAATGACTCTTTTCTTCCTTTCCGTGACCTAGTGGACAAATATCACATACCATTGGTGGATAATACCCTCTGTGATATTGGGAAAAATGTAATCCAGGTAAAAAGCAGACTTGTCCACACCACCCAATGACAATATTAAGACACTGACTGGATATCTCAGATTGTCGCCATCCATATCCACTCTATATAGGTTATTAGTAGATTTGGTCAGGGTCTCTGCTTTTGAAGCAAGATGGTGGTCCCAAACACTAGCAACTGACACAGCAGAATGGGATTATGAAAAGATATGGGGACTGCCATTTGAAATGTTCAGTTCAGTGGATCTGAGACTCATACAATTTATCAATCAATCAATCATACTTTATTTATCAGCATAATTCCTTTTGATCAAAACACTTTACATCCTAAAATTAATATAAACATCAATAAATATAAACAGAGTATAAGCATAATCTTAAAAAAAATCCGATGACAGTACAACTAGACTCATTTCCATCAGGAAATTACTGGCTGAACAAATATGTATTTAATTCAGTTTTAAAACTGTCAGCAGTCTGGCACTCTCTGATACAATGAAGTAGAGTGTTCCACAGGATTGGGGCAGCAAAGGTACGCACCCCAGAGGTCTTTATTCAAACCTTGGGAACCTTTAGCAATCCCTTGCCGATGGAGCAGAATGGGCAGAGGGGGCAGTAGGGACTCAGAAGATCTTGCAAGTAGCCTGGTCCCTGTCCATATAGGGCTTTATAGGTCAGCAACCCAACCTTGAAGGTGATCTGCCAATATACCAGCAGCAGTGCAGGTCGTGGAGCACAGGAATTATGTGGCAGTATTTCGGGCAAACACATGAATATTAAGACACTGGTCATACGAGCAATGACACACCCTTGAACTAATAGGTGTGTCAGTCAGACATGTCTTTTTAAAACATTGGCTAGATTACATAATCCCATCCACGCAGGAGTAGACAAACAACAGCATAGAAATTTTGAACACAAAGAATCTTGCAATGACTTTGAGACTATACAGCCAAGTTTAACAAAAAATGGGAGACACTATATAGAGCATAATTCACACCAGAATCAATAAATCCTGATACACATCAGCCTCCAGACAGGAATCTTCCACAACCACCCCCTAATGTTCCCTGTTAAACTCATACCTTTTATTGGTCTGTGTAGTGGCCCCCTGGCCTAACCTTGCCTTTCTACTGTCTCATACTTCTTTCAGTATTCTTTCTTATTGATAACTATTCTGCTAGCAGTTTTACTTCTTGGATGATTCTCCTTAGATTAGGATTTGAAGTTGGTATGCATGACAGTCAATATTAAATAGCTTGTATATAAGAACAGTAGTGGGGTTAGCTCCACTGCTGTCTTTAAATGTCTGTCTAATAGGTAGAAGTACAAAGAATGAGTATACCAACTGAGATTAACATGGAGGAAATTATACCCTAATACTCTATTGAAGATAATTAGCATGAATCTTACACAATATGATTGTTGTTTGGTTATATGATTGTTTATTGTAGATCTGAAATGTCCATTATGCAGTGATTTAATTAATTCAGAATATTTATAAGGATCCATTTGTTAATTGTATTGTTCAGTTATTATTTACCTATAGTCCTGGAAAGTTTTAAAACTGATAAAAATATATTGACAAAAAATAGCTCCTCTATGCAACGATAAAAAAGATGTAAAACGATGCCTCACCTCTACTGAGAGTGCTTAATAGCTTTTCAAACTACTACTGAATATCATAAAATGGCAGTTTGCAGGAGTGGAGCTTCAGACTCAGGAAGTAGAATGGATCATAGTCAAAATATGATCCCTTTCCTTCCTCTTTGCACACAGTGGCTTCATGTTTCTTTTTTTTGGGGGGGGGGGCTTTTCAAAGTGAACACATTGGTGTTCCTTCAAGTACTTTAAGACAACATATAGTATCTCTTTCTTTTTAGTAATGATGTATTTTTTTTGTAAGTCTAAATGTATATTTTTCTTATGAGGATTTGTAATTTTTGTGCACAGGATGAAATCTGTAACTAGGATTTTTGTTGTCCTAGATATTGTTGCCTGTATGAAAATAAATGTTGTCTACTGTTCTTACCATATCTGTGGATCTTCATGGTGCAGTGAATCTGTTATTGAACTACAAGGCAGGAGATCTGAGTTTCAGTCCTTGCAAAGGCCAAAGAATTTTAAAGGCAGTGTGATGTAGTGGTTCGACAATACAGATCCTGGAATACTCAGGGAAAGACAGCAAAAAAGTTAAAGTGAAAACAAACCGTTCAGCTGGTTAAGAACCTGTTCCACTCCCTGTCTGCTTGCAATGGGTATGACAAGTACCTATATTACAAGTCACATTAAACTGTTCCATCAACTCACTGGTGTAGCATTTTTTTTTGTGTTGCTACAGCAGTGGCAACTCAAACTGTTGAAACTTTCAACTGTTTTCCAATCATATTTCACTGTCTGTTCAACTCACTTGTAACTGTTTAGTGAAATGGCAGTAGCTATTTTGCAGAGTTTATGTAATGCATTTTCATGGCATTGTTTATAAATATCACAGCATTCCTTAAGAGTTGTTTAGTCTGCCTTTTGAAATGAAAGTCATAAGCACTCAGCTGAAAATAAAGCTTACAGTATAGTACATAACAGATAGTTGCAAACCAATACTAACCTTTTACTAATTCATTGAATTAAACACTGCACATATTAGGAAACTCATTGAACAATTCTGTGGTGATTTGCATATGCAGCCCATGATGCTTTGCATTGTGTGGGCATGTGTGATTTTGTATTTTCTTGAAACTTGGCTTCCCAGCCAAATGCCCTTTGGGGTAACCCTTGCCTCAGTGTTTGTGCACAGAGGTTCTTTGTCTTTTAAATAGTTTTTTTTATTTTAATGGGTTCACCACAACATATCCAAGACACACTGTCTTAGGGTAGCTGGTCTATTCCACTGGGGTGTCAAACAGATGAGGCATACTGATGAGTCCTGGTAGGATGAAACACGTGTCTATGTCATCTGTTAGCACCCTTTGCAAACTGTATAAGTGGCCTTTCGGCACCATGCAATTCTGCTTAAAGTTGAACCAGCATAACATTCTGTGGTGATTTGCATATGCCGCCCATGATGTCTTGCATTCTGTGGGCATGTGTGATTTTCTATTTTCTTGAAACTTGGTTTCCCAGCCAAATGCCCTTTGGGGTAACCCTTGCCTCAGTGTTTGTGCACAAAGGTTCTTTGTCTTTTAAATAGTTTTTTATTTTAATGGGTTCACCACAACATATCCAAGACACACTGTCTTAGGGTAGCTGGTCTATTCCACTGGGGTGTCAAACAGATGAGGCATACTGATGAGTCCTGGTAGGATGAAACACGTGTCTATGTCATCTGTTAGCACCCTTTGCAAACTGTATAAGTGGCCTTTCGGCACCATGCAATTCTGCTTAAAGTTGAACCAGCATAACATTCTGTGGTGATTTGCATATGCAGCCCATGATGCTTTGCATTGTGTGGGCATGTGTGATTTTGTATTTTCTTGAAACTTGGCTTCCCAGCCAAATGCCCTTTGGGATAACCCTTGCCTCAGTGTTTGTGCACAGAGGTTCTTTGTCATTGAACAATGCTACACTAGTGAGTTGAGGGAACAGTTTAATGTGACTTGTACTATGCCTACCTCCCCTATGACCCGAGTACCTTGGACCCAGTCCAGATGAGGGCAAAAAACCATTAAAAACTGAAATTATGGGAACAAAAACAGAAAAAAATTCCCTCCTGACCAATACAGTGATTCTTCATGAGCAGGGCTGCTTCCATGATGGTCGTTACTACTTGCCCCCTAACACCCCATCTCTAACCATCTTTACCTTTCTTCCAATGTCCTCTATTTCCAGGTGGGAGGGTGGGTGTTTCTGACTCCTTGGGATCCCAATCAGAATGGCCTGATTTCCAAGAACTTTTCTATCCCTTTATCAGTCTTCCCTTTCCTATTCTGTCCTGTCACCATCTCACTCCTCAATTGGTCAACCTGTCCCATAAATCTTCCAGGCCTTGCTCCCCTGTCCCAGATCAGATATAGCCAGCTTCCTTACCCTCCCCTGTCTAAGGACAGCTGGCCAGCTCAGACATTTCATTTATTCATTTGTTAACCAGGTTGGTGCACTGGTCCACAGACCTTTTTCAGGCATGGCTTGGGCCAGAAATTGGCTCAAACAATGGGAGATACAATGAGAATGAACAGCAGTGAGTACACATAAATAATAACTAGAATCTAGTGCAAGTCAGGCAACATATATTCGTGAGGTAATCATCAGACAGGTAACAGAGCCAGATAAAACAAATCAAGGAGTATATGTTAAAAAAATATATGAATACATATATACAGTGCTTAGATAGCAAAATCCTCTATCAATAGGCTGGAAATACACTGGCATAGCCAGCTGCATCAAATAACACAGAGTACAAACAATAAGTTAACAAGTAGACCCAGCTGGCATCAGGATAAGATGCCAACCAGAGAGCCAGTTTCAAGGTGGGAGAAAAAGACAACTAACATGGGGGGAGGCAAGGGGAGCTACATAAGGGCACAGTAATGCTAGTTTCCTGAGGACAGTTGCAGTTTGAGGAGGACAGGAAGTGGGTTCTTAGTTGGGTATTTAGATTTAGAGGGGAGTCAAAGGAACGCAGTGAGGGGGTAGTGGAGGTCATTCCATAGAGAGGGTCCAGCAGTGGGAAGGTTCTTTGGCTCATCCTGATGGCTATCTTTGGATGGAGGAGTTGGAGGTGGGTTGACTGGCAAAGACTGCAGCTGTAAGTCCTGGGCCAGATCAGAAGAGATAGAGGGAAGTAACAAGGACTATGGATGGTGTCTCTGATGGTCTGACCAATAGGCCAGGACTGTGGAATGGGGAGGGGGAAGGTAATTCTCTACCTGTCCTTGGACAAGAAAGGACTCCAACTGCCAAAGTCCCTTCTAATTCAGTTTTCCTGGAGAGCCATTAGCTAGTTAAGAACCCATTAGGCTTCCCCTGCAGAATCAATAACCACACTGGCTTATGGGTAAAATGGCCATAGCCATAGGTTTATTGAAGATTTCAAATACTGTAGTACATATACAAGCTTCTTGCTCAATAGGAAGTCTGGTCAAGGAACCACACCACTGGTTGCACATTTTGCTAAGGACCCCTGACCAGGATACTCCCCCTTTTGTTCCTACTTTTACCACCACTAGAGCAGGATGAACCATGGGCTACCCCAGAGGTCTCTCGGTGAAGGGAGGATTCACTGCCCACCATATTAGGTACAGCCTGGATTGGGTGCATGCCATGCCAGGTGATGCCTACTCCCCATTTTGTGCCAGCTCGGGCTGTCCCTCTCAATGTGTGATGCTCCTCCATGACCCAGACTCCCCATCTGCCACCAGGCAGGCCCTTGTACCAGGCCTGACTTCCCAACATGCCTCACTAGCCACTCCTTCACCACAAAATGACTCTGACTATTACTCTAACCCCCTCAGTTGCCATGTGTGTTTCATCAGGCAGGAAGATTATCTGGGCCCCCCATCTGATCTTACCATGACTCACTACTAATCCCCCTTTGTCACCTAACAAATACCCCCATCTCAGCATTGGCTTTTCCATAAGTACTCTCAATTTGTTAGTCATTGTTCACACCCATCTGGTGCTAGCATGGCAGCAAGTTGGACCAGGTCAGACTAAATGGCCACCTACCCAGATATTTGCTGCAACCTCTGCCAAGCATGCTAGGAGGGAAAAAAGAGATCATTAGTCATATTAAATGGAGGTGAATATACTGCTTGTATGTCTTGGTGTACCACCTGCCCAGTGCACAACTTTCCCTTCTGTTAGTCCTAGCACTGGGGCTTGTGTGACAACCCCTATGCAGAAGGAATGATTACTAACATCAGCTGGGTCAAGCCCTGCCCCATACAGTGCGAGCTTCAATTCCCTTAAGAACTGGAACTTTGTGACCTGGGAAGCATCCTCATGCCCGAAAAAGTGCCTACCTAACTTAAGGGAGGCTTGTGAATATCTTCTGATGACTTGGACTACATCCCAGGAGCAGTGGCTGGTGGGGATTCATACCCAAACTCTAACATTCCTTTAACATAGAAACATAGCATGTGTCAGCAGAAAAGGCCCACCAGGCCCACCCAGTCTGCTCAAATTTTAGTAAGTCTTGGACCTCTGAATCACCATCCTTAGCCAGTTAGTGTGAATCATGACATCCTCCCATAATAGGCTGCTCTGCTCATCCCATTTTCCATGCCACCTTCTCTGAAGCCCTCAGTAACCTGCAAAAGACTACCACAGAGATGATGTGAAAAAGATGAGGCACAGACCAGAGAGACCTCCATGGCATTAATGACTCCCAGGGACAAGGAGCATCTAGTGTCTGGTGAAGTAATGTCTCCACAAGTCCACCATCCATCATCTTACTTGGTGAAAGCACGGGTGTGATCTTCAAGACCTAAGGCTCTCAACACCCAGGACAACTCTCCCAAGTGCTGGCTGACCATCTGATGTTACAAACCCCTCATCCACACCAAAAGTACATTGACCGTAAGCTGTTCTTCTAGGAAGGGACACATCGCTGGTCAGCCCTCTTGAATCACACCTTCATTAACCTTTCCACCCCTCTACCATTGGTTTACCTTGTGTAAGGGATGAGGGAGCAGACTATCAATACCCATGTGTCCAACTCACCAGCTGTCACAGGTTAATTTGTACCAGATGCAGTTGTCATTCTGCATCTAGGGTAAGAGTTCTGAAGTACTGCCACTGAAACTGAGACAGTGCAGCAACTATCCCATTATCCACCCTGGAAACGTGCTTTGCTGTAAAGAAAATGTTGAGAGGCAAACTCCTGAGCATGAACACTCTCATATAGTCATCCATGGGTCCTGCTGATCCTGTCTGCCTATTTATGGTTTCCACCACCCCTATATTGTCTGTTCTGAACACCATGCTCCTGTTCCAGAATATTTCATCCAGATAAGCAATGCCAACACAATGGGGAAAAACTCAAGGAGTTAGATATTCTTGGTTACGTCCAACTCTCTTCAGTTGACTGTCCAAGATGCTGTACATCAAGAGCCAGCCAAGTAAGTGCCAAGGTCATGGCCTCTGGAAACATCAGTGTACAGTTCAGTGTCTGCACTACAGACCACTGGACTTTGCCACACAGACGTGCCATTGTAATGCTCAAGGAACACCATCAAGTTTGAAATCCTCCCTAATCTCAGCCATCACTCTAATGCAGTGATACTCCTTGGAGATGACATGCATGGCCCTCATTAGATACCTAGTGAACAAGCAACCCATGGACAGCACTCTGCATGGAAAATTCAGTGACTCCAAAGGTTCTGCACTTTCTTCAGTGTGGTAAAAAAAATGGATTATATCACAACTTTTTAAATTCTTTTTTAACACTATTTTATAGAAGATAACACAACATAAAAGGTCACTGCTGGAATAAAAGCTATCTGTGGCAGCCTCTTATCCAAAACCCCAATCAATATTCCATATTTTCCTAATTCAGTTGTAGCCAATCAAAATAGGTGAGACATGCAAAAGGATGGGATGGGGGTTAAGAAGAAAAAAAGAGTGAAACCCATACAAAAAAATAGAGGGTGATTTAAGGGAACCAAGCATGGAAACCTCAAAGGACTTCTGATTTAGATTAGTAGCAGACTACAAGCAAGATATAGGTACCTTTTGTATGGAGTGGTAAATAAAGAAACCAAGAACCACGGGACATTGCTTAAATAACTAATACAGTGAGAAGAACCTGAAGTCCTGAAAAAAGTAGTTGAACAGTGGATTCTCTATTGTCCGTCACCGTTTTTGTGAATAATTGAGGGCAGCAGATAGTTTGCATAGATAACATTTTTGCAAAGCAACACAGGACTACATTTACTGTATAAACTAATAATGTTCTTTATTTGTGTACATCTTGTGTGATTAAATGATCAAAAACATTTAATAACATTTGATTTCAATTGTCTTCTTTTAAATAAACTTTAATCAACTTTAAAATAATCAGTTATTGTCATTTGTTTGACTTTTGTGAGTATGATTAGTTTAATTTTAGCATCCAAGTGTAAACACGTATAGATATCATTTTCATCTGTTATTTCCTTTGCTTCAAGAAAGTGCATCAATGCGCAAACAGCTTTTTTGGCTTCATCAGCAGGTGGGCGTGGTAACTCCTGCTCTGTTTAAAGCTGTCTGAAACATCTTCAGTGCTCTCCAGTGTTGCTTCATCCCTGTATTCACCCCTTAAAGTTGCAACAGTTTCTTCATCAGTGATGTTACTGAAAGCTTCACAGTCATTTTCAAAAATGACATGGCCATCTGCTGGGCACTTCATGTCAGGATCATTGCCTAACACAGTTGTAGAATTGGCAATATGTTCAGTCAGCTCACTGTGGTCATCTGTGCTCACTACACCAGATTGCCTTGGCATTATGCCAGTGTGTCCCCAGTGGTTCTATATGATTTCTATTGTTACTGCATCCCATGAAATTTTGATGAAGTGTATACACTCAGTAGCAGTGCAGGTGCTGTTCCTTGGTTGAGGCAGTTGATTATATGTTTCTAGAAATGTTTTCTGTAATGCCCTTTAAAGGATTGAACAGTCTCCACATCAAGAGACTGCAGACGACTGGTGCTTGTTGGGGACAAGCAATGGGTTTTAACATTTGATAAAGTGTAGTGTGCAATGTGCATAGGGGGATTGTCCATCATTAATAAATGTTTTTACTTTCATCTCATGGTTGTTATTCAGGTCTGTGAGCCAAGCAGAAAAAAATGGAGGAGTCCAGCTATGCTTTTTTGTTGGTAGAACATGCCACATACTGTTTAGCAGGAAAGTTTCTGAAACATTTAGGGACTGCAGCCCTCCCTATAACAAGAGATTTTAGTTAGAGCCATCAGCACTTTAACAGAGAACAATTGTTGTTCTATCCTTGGATTTTTTTATGCCGTTTTTAAATTCTGGTATTGTTAGAGACCTGTCTGGTAACATCTTAAAAAAGGCCCATCTTGTTCATGTTATAGACATTGCTGGTGTAATAATGCTCTGTAGTCTTTTTTGCATGTAACAGCCCCTCGGAAATGAGCTGTTTACTTACCATTGCACTCACACCTGATATGATGTAGCAGGTTATGTTGTTTCGCTATTAAAACTTCTGCAGCCAGCCACTGTAATAGTAGGAGAAATCAATGACTTTGAGCTGTGCCCCAAAATATCTTGCCTTCTGTCTTAGGATCTCATCAGTTCTTTTAATGTTCTGTGCGCTGTCATTTCTGAACCACAAAATCAAAGCCTTTTCCAACACAGCATGCTTGGGAGGTTTTTTTATCTTCTGTGGGGACTCGCTTACATTTTCAGTGTCCTACTCTGACTTGCGGACTAAAATATCCCCAATTGCTCATCTGGTTAAGCTGCGCAACCACAGGGTTGTGAAGTGGTTTGTGATCTTCTGCTGGCTACATGTATGGTTCGGAGCTGAAAAACTAACAATGTCTGTATTTTTGCTGGGCTCCAGAACATTTCTGTTCCTTTTCCCTTGTCCAGATGCCACATCAGCCATCATGCCCCTATGCCAATCAACAGACCAGGCTGACTAACAACTCATGCACCTGCACTTATAGTCAGCTGGGGGACACTTAACTGGTAGACAGCTGGGCTAAAAAACTGTTTTAAAACACTTGAGGCCCCATTTTCAGAGCCAGCCAGCTGCGCATGCAAACAGGTGTGCCGCATGGAAAAATAGGGCCATTCGGCTCTGGTGCTATAGTCAAACAGATATCACAATCTAAACTGACCATGCTATCTGTTTGAATATCGGACCCTGGTAGCACGGCCTATGGCAAGTGGTCACCATGATTAACGCAACGCTACCAAGGGGGCGGGACTGAAGATCACCCATAGTAATACAGCTCAGTGTGCACTGGTGAGTGCCATGGCCGTCATGGGTGATATTCAGTCCAAACATGCAGATGAGTCAATTGGGCATGCATGGTGCTAAAGGGCCATTTGAATTCCCATTATGGGCTTATCTGCATGCATGTGCCCAGCCTGAATGTGCAGGGCCAGGTGCCCTCCCAGCCCCAATCTCTGTCCCTATATAAATATATAGTACATTGATGTTGCAGTGGTCTTTCCCTATCCCCAATCCCTTTCTCAGTTACTAATGTTTAATGCTTGGTGGTCCCTCTCTATCTCTGATCCCTTCCCCGGTTACTTATTTTTAATCCCTGGTGGTCCAGTGGTCCCTCCCTATCCCCGATCCTGTCCCCAATGAATATGTTTAAGTCCCTAGTGGTCCAGTGGTCCCTCCCTATCCCATCCCCGGTGAATACATTTTAATTCCTGGTGGTTCAGTGGTCCCTCCCTATCCCCGATCCTGTCCCCAGTGAATATGTTTAAATCCCTAGTGGTCCAGTGGTCCCTCCCTATCCCATCCCCGGTGAATACATTTTAATTCCTGGTGGTCCAGTGGTCCCTCCCTATCCCCAATCCCATCCCTAGTGAATATGTTTTAATCCCAGGTGGTTCAGTGGTCCCTCCCTAGACCTGATCCCATCCCCAGTGAATACTTGTTAACCCTGGTGGTCCAGTGGTCCCTCCCTAGCCCCGATTCCCTCCCCGGTGAATATATTTTAATCACTGGTGGTCCAGTGTTCCCTCCCTAGCCCTGATCCCTTCCCTGGTTATTAATATTTAATCCCTGGTGGTCCAGTGGTCCCTCCCCCCTCCACCATTCCCCAATTCTCTCTCTCTCCCTCATACTTAAAAGTTCTTAGTTTTTTAAGATGCATGTTGCAATTGTTAGTGATTGTGATTAATTGTGCACTGTTTGACAAAGTCATCTTTGAATCTAAGAGACTACAATGAATACTGTTTGGTTTGTGTGACTTTAAAGCACATTGGTAATGTAGTAATGAGATGCATCATATGATCTGAGATATGTGTTTATAAGTGATGACACTATGATACTTGTTACACCCCCTGAGGAATACCTTGACTGGTTAAAGCACTGGGGCTGCTATCAGCATCTTTTGAACCTGTGTTAAACCTTTAAACACTTTTGAAAATCTATTTGTCCTCTGGTTTTGTTCCCACAAGTGTGGTACTTTTTGTATTTATTAAAACATATTCACCGGGGGTGGTATCTGGGACAAGGAGGGACCACTGGACCACCAGGGATGAAAACTTATTCACCGGGGAAGGGATTGGGGATAGGGTGGGACCACTGGACCACCTGGCATTAACAATTAATAATCGGGGAAGTAAGTATGGCTGGGGAGGGACCACTAGACCACAAAGGAGTATGAAAGACATACCGCGGAAGGGATCAGGGGAGGGGAAAGGTGCTGAACCACCAGGGTACCCAGCTCTTGACAGTGGGCAGACAGGTCTGCACATTGTTAAGGGCTGGGTTTCAGAAGCATTAAACTACACAGATGCTGGTGGCCATTTCACACTTCTGGACACTTTCAGTGTTGTGCTGCATCACAAATGCATGAGTGATCCGGCATTTGCATAGGTGCAGCACAATATTGCATGAGTCAGTGCTGTCAGGGGTGCGTTGTGCATCTGTGCCCTTTGAATATGGGCAGGCCCCCAACAGCTGGTACGCTGCCAGGTTTGGTGCACTGTGCACTGAGCTTAAATAAATTAAATTCCCTTGTAATGTTAATATTTTTTATTTACTTTAGTGAAACTGACCATGGTTGTAAATGGGACCATAATGCATCATGCCAGTGGTGTAGCATCAGTACTGCACTGTAAAAAAATAAAGCCTCTAGAAGCAAAAAGGTGAACAAACATGACATTCATAAAGATACTTCTGATGGTGCATTAAATAGACATGACTGCAAAATAAAATAACAGGACTTTTAGTACGATCACAAATATTGTAGATCACAAACCAGGATAATGCCTTCATGGAAATGGGACAGGACAACTACTGTGCTGCATGTCTAGCAAAGCTTACTGACAGAAACAAGTGAAAGTTTACTAGGTACACTAAAAAGCAACAAAAGACACCAGTTTTTACGCCATTATTTTATTTGATTTGTGGTTGAAGCAGTGAACCAGGAACAAGACCATAATGCACCATGTGACTCCTCAGCAGATGAAAGAGGGAGAAACAAATTGGGAGGTATGCAGACCATTCAATGAAAGAGGTGTGTGGAAGGTGGATAGAAAGGGTGGTGGGCCTCAGAGGGAATTACCATAGCAACTGAACAGTGCACAAGGTAAAGCTGGCAGATAGAGATGGTGGCAGATAATTGAGGGGGTGGATAATCAAGGGCACACTGAAGGTAAAAATAATTATAACATGACAGGTGTGAAAAACAGGGTTAAATAAAAATGGTTATTCAGTCTGCTGTTTTGTGTATGTGTTTATATATACATACACATATATATATATGTAATAGATAATCCACTCTAGGGTGTGCGGTCTTGCTCTGATATACGCACACCTTGGTGTGCGTTATGACGCACGAGGCCACAGGCGAATGCGTTCAACCACCCAAGGTGTGCGATGTCAGGCTACGACTATCCACATCTAAGTGGATTATCTATCTTATAAATGGAAAATAAATATTTTTGTGGGATAGCAAAAAAGTAGTCCCTGTGTGGCATAAGAATTAAAAAAAAAAAAAAAAGGTTTGTATTTCTTTTTATTTTGATGTTGTTAGATGGAGAAGAAAGAGTGGGGAACAGTGCAGGCAGATACTGAAAGCAAGTCCTTCGGTGTGCAGAAGGAAAGTAACTGCATTTTGCTTATTTGGATTTGTGTAAAAGAAGGACTGCATTTTGCCTTATTTTATTTAGATTTGTGTAAAAGAAGGAGCGAGCTGAGGCTAGTGGCAGACAGGACTTTGAGTTTTATCACTGACGTGTAGCGTGACCGAGCGTGGTGAAAATGAAACGTAGTGTGCAGCCAAACAGTGAAAGTAAGTGACACTCTGTAGTAGAAAAGCAAAGAAACTCTCCATTTCAGGTTATTTAAATTTAAAACCATGTAAAAAAGCTGCCGTGTGAAGCAGTCGTAGAACTAGCGCAAACCGAGTGTTGGCAGCATCGGAGACAATCGCAGGGTAGAGCAGATGTTCCTCTAGCAACAGTTGCTGAGAGCAACACTCGCTCTGCCCTTAACATCTCCGATGCTGCCAGCACTCCGATTTAAGCTAGTTCGACATACGCTTACACTAACACACATGGATTTCATAAACGAAAATGAACTTCTCTAACAAGTATCACTACACTGTTTAACACACCTGCATTCTGCCTTCGACCACGCCTAAAACCGCAGATAATCAGAATCTAATCTACAACTTCGCGGTGGCTACGCCTATTACATAATTCCTGAATAAAACTAGGTAAAAATACAGTTACTTTACTTCTTGCACTGAGGGACATGCTTTCAGTGGCTGGGTGGTTATTAGGTACTGTTATTGACCACGCTCGGTCACGCTTACATGTGACTAATAAAGTGAAAGTGGTCCCCACTCGTTTTCCTTCCTGTAGAGAGGACGGCTTTATTGTAAGAATAGTAACTGAAAAGAAATAGGAACACAAAGCTCTTTTTTTTTGTAGTCAGTGTTAGTTTGAACTTTGGCTTGTGGGTGACTATCTGTGGTAGATGTGGAATGATGTGAGTACTGGTGAGAAGGTTTTGGAGGATAAAAAGTAGTTCAGGCGTGCGGTCGCGCTGGGAGGTGTGCGGTCGTTGGGAAATAATGCACGGTCATGTGATGCATTCTGTCCAATCATGTTAGTGTAATTTCTATGATTTTACCATCCCATTTTATAAATATATATATATATATATATATATATATATATGACATGGGTAAGAGTGAGATAGTAGAAATATCTTCATGAACTATGCTTGACATTCATACCTCATGAGTGGCAAAGCCACTAGTGAGTTCAGAAGAGGTTAAGAATAAAAAGTAAAGGCATTTCTACTATCTCACTCTCACCCATGTCATATTTGATTTGTACAACTGGGGCCAGATTTTCCAACCCACCAGGAACTGATGCAGGTGCAGGAAAAATTTGCACAAGTGGATTTTCACTTGTAGAGTGGTACTTTTTCCTGTATGCAACAGATTTTAAAAGAAGGAAACATTTTATGGCTGGCTCCATGATTTACAACAGTTTGTAGACTTTTGTTTGGCACAGTTGCACCAAAACATTATGCCTTGTTGGACTAGGCGTAACATCCTTTGCAGCTGCACCTGCCACCAATGTGGAACATGGGCTGCAATATGACTGTCCATTGCAGAGATTTCTTCTGCATTACAGACTATGGCATGGAACTTAGTCCCTCAGCCATTTGAAAATCTGGCCCCTGTTGTTTAGGTGGTTTTGAGATAGAAATTATAAAAAGTTACAAAAGGAAAAAAGTACAAAATTCAAACTGTTCCACACAAAGCATCTAACTCTCACCCATGTACTATTTGATTTGTACAACTGGTGTTTAGGTGATTTTGAGATGGAAATGATAAAAAGTTAAAAAAGTAAAAATGTGCAATATTTAAACTGTGCCCCTCAAAGCATCTCACATCACCCGGCTTCAGTGCTGCACATGGTTATTGTAATGTCATGAGCATTGTTAAAGCTGCTCTCTGATTGGTTCAGTATCCCATTGTGAGATATTAACTTGCAAGATAGCACTAATATCTTCACAGCAGACAGTAAGATAGTGCTGATATCATTATAAATTTAGCTCATGTATGTTGCACAAATATGCATATCCCCTGGGAGTGCAAATACATTTACCTAATAAAAAGTGTTATCTTGGCCTAACATGAGCAAAATAAATGAAGTTGCTGAGAAATTTATGTCACTCATTTTGGCCACACTGAGCATGTAATATGCCAAAGCTGGAGTCACCCCAGCAATTCCCCAGTAGTCCCCAGTGTACTCAGTAAAGTGCTCAGTGCACTAAATACATGTAAAAAAAATACATTTTATATTCAACATAAGCAATAATGGCCTGGAATGTTGTGCTGAGCTGCTCATACACAGCATTCCACTCCAGGCATTCTAGAAGGAGAGTGTTAGGGTTTGAAAGGGAGTTCAGTTAGAGAGAGATCCTGGTAGCTGTGGAGGGGAGAGGATGCTGCAGGCCTGGGGGAACCAGAAAAAGGCTTATCTGGTGTTGGAGTCATCCCTCCAGGTCTGCTTGCATGCCTGCTCCTTCTCCAGCTGCTGAAGACACCAGAAGAGCTCCGGTGCAGTTGGTGGTGCCATCGGGGCACCATAAGAATAACATCCGGTGTGGTCATTGGGCTGAGAGTCCCAACGTTTATTTGTTTTATGCCCCAGTTAATGAATTTAAAAGTTTCTCCGGTCCTCTGTCGGTGACTGTAGCAGAGCCGCATCTTCAGTGCACCGAGAGAGCTAGAGTCGGGACAACCTGAAAGGCCCCCTGACATCCGCCGCATTGCCTGAAGCCTTCCCACTGCAAGAGGTACCCCCGCCTCCTGACCAGAAGCTCAACGGAGTGGTGAATCGGCGGCAGCACTCGCTACATGCTGACCACCTGTTTAAGAAGAGAGACTGTGCATTTAATTTTTATTTATTTGAAAGTCCACAGCAGGTGCAAAGAGGAGTGGCTGAGTGCCACAGGAAGGGGGGTAGCAGGACCCTGAAAATTTTAATATTTAGTAGGGGGCTGAACTTAAGGAGGGGCAGAGAGATCGAGTGACAGCTATGAGAGAGCTGTAGAATAAAAGGGGCCCTGCCTCCTGGAATTAAAAGGGTGATGCCAAGCACATTTAAGAGAGGGCACCAGGCCCAGTTAAGAGAGGGCACCAGACCCAGTTTAAGAAGGGCACCAGGCCCAGTTCGGAGAGGGCGCCAGGCCCATAATTAAGTAGGGCTCCAGGCCCAGTGGTACTGAGGGCACCAGATCCTAGCAGTAAGTAGGTGCCAGGCCTTAGCAGTAAGTAGGTGCCAGGCCTAGCAAGTTAGGGCATGCCAGCCCAGTGGTAGTAAAGGCTACCCAGGCCTAGTGAGTTAGGGCAAGCCAGTCTAGTGGTACTAAGGGCAGCCCAGGCCTAGCAAGTAGGACAAGCCAGCCCAGTAGTAGTAAAGGGCTAACCAGGCCTAGCCAGTTAGGGCAAGTCAGCCTAGTGGTACTAATGGCAGCCCAGGCCTAGTGAGTAGGGCAAGCCAGCCCAGCAGTAATAAAGGGAAACCCCGGCCTAGCCAGTTAGGGCAAGCCAGCCTGCTGATACTAAGGGCTACCCCGGCCTAGCGAGTTAGGGCAAGTCAGCCAGGAGTACTAAGGGCATGAGGCCCAACCAAGTGAAGGCATCAGGCCCAATAGTGATAAAGATGGGGCATCACAAGGTCCAGGACCCATAGCTAGCTATTTAGGCCCACAGCTGTGTTGGGGATCCAGTGATAGGAGTGACCCCAGATTTAATAGGAGCCTAGCTAGCCACGTAAGCCCTCCAATGTTAAAGGGGCCCAGTCACCCATCTTTTGTATAGACTTCCAAAGAGCCTATTCCCCACTGTAGTGTTTCCACAGTAACAGGAGAACCTTAATTAGCTAGAAGGGACCCCATTAAAGTTAAGACCAGCAGAGCTAGGGTTGAATCTGTACGATAAATCGCCTTTATATTTCCTGTGGTCTGGACACTGAGACTATATAGTTATTTATTTTTTTTTAATTCTCATGTTTATTCCTGTTCTCCGCCCCTCAGCTCTGGTCTCCTCGGGAGACACCAAGGAGTCATCCCTCTGTGGTCCACCCTGCCTGGACAATGCTCCATCACCCATGTAGCCTCAGTTTACCCCCAGGGCTGGGATGAGGTGGGTCCCTAACACCCCGAGCAATCAGTAACATCGGTCGGTCGGGTGCCAGGTGGGTGGCTGCAGATCAAGGGCAAGCTTCGGTGCTCCAACTCCGCCGGAGCTGAAGGGTGTTTTTTCCCTGTTTCTTGGGTAGTGGCTGGCACCCTGATGTCACGACATGTTACTGACATCTGCCACTCCCCCTCTCCTTCTGTGCATCATCAGCGCTTGCTGCATCTCCGGCCCTCCGCCAGATGGCAACCGAGCACCGACTTGGGACCCCTGTCCTTCCCAGGAGAGGAGAGCTGTCCTCCGGATGCTCAGTCCTCTCCCTCCCCTGCTGACCCCCAGCAACCTGGGCTCGTTCCCAAACCTGGGTCGCCGGCTCAGTGTGAGGTGTGGCATCCAGCACCTCAACCCTCAGCGCCACCAGGCCGGCGATAGTATATAGTTATTGACCACTACAGTAGGAACCGAGACTCTGTTTGAATTTTGCTGCATTAGTAGTCTTCAAAGAACATTATTGAGTGCCAGAACTGTCTTGCACTGCTTTATGCCAGCATTTCAGTGCTGGATAACCATCTGAATCAGTCTTCAACTGTCTTCAGAATCACTTCACCCTGGTGCAACCCTGTCAGTCTTCACCTACCCTTCAAGAATCATCCTCCAGTGCATCCAGAAGCAGACAACAGCCAATCCATGAAGAGCCGTACTGCAGTCACCTCAAGGTTGCATTGCCCCATTTGTTATTTTCTTCTTACAGTTTCCCAGTATGGCTTGGCTCAGTGTAGATGTCTGCCATCTGTTTTCTTGTTTTCACGTCTGCAGCGGTGTACCTGTCAGCCCGTCAGTGTCAGTTCTCTGAGTAACGTTCGGTTTATTGTTTATAATGTGTCCTGGCTCATCCGGCCAGGGACTCCAAGTTTGGTCGCAGTTTGATGTATGATTTATTGTTTTGGTGAGTGCCTTGGCTCATCCAGCCTTGGAACTCTGAAGACTGATGCACCTCGCCCAGAGAGAGTGGTTGCCTGGAGTCCAAGAGTGGTCCAGTGGTCCTGATCCAGTGGGAGCATCAGCCAGTGTGTGTCTTCAGTCCAGTGGGAATGTTTGCCTAGAGTCCAAGAGTGATCCAGAGGTTCCAATTCTCCTGATTCAGTGTGTTCATCAACTTAGAGTATACCTGCAGTCCAGAAGCGGACTATTGGTTCTTTTTCTTATTCTTCTTGATCCCTTCACTTGGCAATCCAGAAGCAGATTGTGGCCAAGTGGTTTGCATGGCTTATTCTTCCTGGGCAGTCTAGAAGCGGATTGCAGCCAGATCTTGTATTCCTTTCTGGCAACCCTAGAGAGGTGGGGTGTAGCCGAGGACCCATGGTCTGTTAAATCATCTCTGCATCCTCAGCTTTTCCACCAAGGTCCCGTATTTCACTTGGAAACCAGTGGAGTGTTTTCATATTTCTTTCATCTACAGAGAAAGTTACGTGCACCAACTGACGATCATCTATTGCACAGACTCTTCTTGTAGTATTGGAGTGGTTATATCTTTGAAACCTAAGTTTAGGGAGAGGTGCACCTTGGGGTTAGAAGTAGATATCTGAAGCTAAGGAAGACGCTCTTACAGCGTAGCTGTTACAGTGGATTGATCCATTCTGGTATTCTATGCTGCAGAGTTTTCCATCTTATAGTTAGGTAGAAAAATACAAATAAGATGTTCTTACAGTGTAGCTGTTACAGCTGATTATTTCTCTTGCCTATAGTAAAGTAGTAGCTTGTGTATATATGATTGTCCCTCTCTTGTGACCCCATCCAATAATCAGTTGCCAATAAACTAGTTCCTTTTCTCCACTCGTTCCTCCTGCCTCTCCATTTTGGTGAAGAAATACATCATGTAGCCAAATAGGAAAAGAACTGCCTTACATCTGGGTGGGTGTATTGGAATGCCTGACGTTCATATCTCCCAGCTCACTTCATTTGGCGTCACAGAATTATGTGATTCTCATTCATTCCAAATATCACCACCTCATCTATCTTCTATCTACTATATATACAAACTCCATCTCACTTCAAGCATGTTCATAAATTATGCCATATAGCTTTTGATCATTATGGATAGGCATAATGATCAAACGTTATGTGGCATCTCATCATTATGAATTGGCATCCATCATGCTGAGCCTTTCAACAGAGGGGCACAGTTCACATTTTGTACTTTTTTCTTTTGTAACTTACAATTTCTATCCCCCAAAACCCAGCTCATAATAAGATTGTTAGTTGGTGGAAAGTATTGGTGTTATTGTTCCCATGCACTCATGACTTTGCTTCGCTCAGTCACTCCAGCATGGAAACAATAGCACCAGCATTCCATACAAAATAACAATCCTATTTTGAGCTACCACATAGCAGGATAGTCCCTATATATACCATATCAGTGATGAATAAATTGTGCAAATAAATCATGTTATTTTGGTATAAATATTTAAAACATAGGAAAGTTAAATACTGTATTCTGACTGGCTGTTGCCATTTCATTGGCATATGTTTATGTGCCCATAGAGCCCTGTTAAGAAAAAGATCCAACCATGTGATGTGGAATCTGGACAAATTACATATAGAATTCATGGGCCACTACATTTTTTCATGATTTCCATCACAAATATGAATGCCAGCTTTACTCTTACATAAAAACCTTCAATTAGGCCCCTCCAAGACAACTCCCTTAAATAAAAAAAAAATGATTGAATATTCTTTCTACTCATGATTGTTTTCTTATACTCATACACAAATGAAAGTCAAGCACTATTCAGAGTTTTCTTTTCTGGTGTTTCTTTGACCATGAAAAATCCTCCTTGTGGCCTAACCAGCTTGACAGGAAGTTTCTGCTGCTAACTCTACAACACATAAAATGGAAACTCTGGTTCTATTTCAGGTGTGTGTATGTCTCTGAGAATTTATCCTTGTTAACATTCCATGTTTGTGGGGGGGATGAGCATTCTAATAGAGGAATACTGCAGAATATTGAACTATTATGCTCCATGGTAAACTAAAAACATTCTACTCCATGTGTAGAAAGACAAATGACTGACAGGTAGAAAGCATCTGTAGAGAGAGTATTTGACATTTTCTAAGCAATAATATACTATATATTTTTTGGGTCTTAATTTTTTGGAGATTTTTTTTTTTAATTTGCCCAGCCCATTTTCAAAGTGCTATTAGATCCTTTAGGGTGTGGAGAATTGGTAGATACACAAACTTCCAGGGTCTGTAAGGCCTGCCTCCTGTGGTGTCAGGCCTCATCATTCCCCTGAGTGTGTAGGTATCGACCAATACCCTACACCATGTCAGGTCTTATTGCTTTTTTATTTTCACTTAGAACACCATTTATTTCACTTAGAATGTGATTTATTACACTTACAACATGCTATTTCCACTTAGAATCTGTAAATACAACACAAAACACAATGGGCCAAATAGAGAACTTACAATGGAAAGAAAAATAGGATAATGTATGGACAGCCATACACAACAAGCCTGTGTCTACATCAAGAGGTTTCTATAGCAACCAGGAACCATGAGAGCTTCACTCTTGAGGTTCCTGGTTGCTATAGAATCCTCTCAATGCAGATACAGACCTGTTTGTGTGTGTGGATGCCCATACATTATCTTTTATAGTTTATGGGCATCTATGCCTTTTCAGACACTGCTTCCTTTCAGTGAAGTAGGGGTGGGGCACTTGATGGTCGGCGGTGGGATCAAATTACTGATTCAGTGTGCTGCAGTGTTCTCTGTAACTTCACGTTAAAACAACAGCTTAACTTGATTGGATAGAGGAAGCAGTTGTGTGGCAACATTCTAAGTTGGTTTGCTGCAGTAGTGACACATTGCTAAAGCACAACATAATGATTTCAGTACTGCAGCGCAAGAAACATATAGTATCCCAGTATAGAATTCCATGCATAACAGTGTTCCACCATACACTATAGGTAGGTTTAAGCTACAATAAGCTAAAACACTAATAAAAGTATTACAAATTGTGTGGTATATATCAAATACATGATAGGTTACAACAGAATAACCACATTATCTCCACACATGAGTGATAAGACCTTCATAACTAACTTGTGGCTTTGCCAATAGTGAGTTATTGGTCTTACCAGTCACTACTGGAGATAAATGTGTTATTCCACTGTAACCCATTATGTAGTCTCTATATATACAGTGGTGCCACCAGGCATGGCAGTACCTGTTTATAGGGTTGCATTGGGGTTTCTTTAAAAAAAAAAATTCAATGCTTATAATTTAGCTGTTGTATATCCTAGGACTGTAACATTTTGCAAGCATCATCTAAGTCCTATTGTCTACTAATTAGGAAAGTCTTATAGAAAACTGTTTGTGCCTTTATGGATTTATAGAGTGTTGAACTTATGTATTTTGGCCTGTTAGTGAGCCAAAATGTTTGCCCAAGGGTAGAATAAAAACAACAAATAGTTAAGTTATGAAACTTATAGATTTTTCAGATGTTACAGAGGGGTAGGTTCTCTTGATAGTTTGGTGAAAAAATTTTCATTCATTTTGTAGTTATTAAAAATATTTCTTAGAACATGCTTAGTTTGCCGAAACAATAGCTAAAAAATAATCCACAAATAGTTACATTTCGAAAACTTACAGGTTTGGTAGATGTTATAGAGATAAATGCCATTTTGGTGGTGTGGTAAAAAAAATGTAAATTCATTTTGAAGTTAATAATAATTTGTTTTCACATTCTCATTCGCTGAAAAATTCTGTTAAATGCCATATTTCATCAAATAGGAGTCTCCCTCGAATAAAAGCCACCCTCAAATACAAGCTGCAGGTGAAAATTAATACTTTTTATAAAGATTCCCTCAGATACAACCAACAGCTTCTAGTCAGGCTTGAAGTCATGAAGTCATATCACATAAAACATTGTGGATGGGACTCTGATTTTTCATCTCTGTAAATATGATCATTATTGTAATTAATAAAATAGAATATCTTACTGATAGTTGATGTTTATTTTACCTATCATGATATGAAATTGACAAATAACAATAACCATGATCAAATCCAGGATGTGTAATATTTTATCTTTAGCACTTAAAATATCAGATTTTGTGAAACAAGCCACCCTTGAATAAAGCCACCATTGAATACAAGTCACAGGTGAGGTAAAAATACTACATTTCAATAAAAGCCAGGCAAGGTACTATTTAGATATCTTTAATTAAAAACAAGTTTGTACAGAAATCCCTTGCAAATTGTTGTTAAAATCTACTGCTGCATGGATATTTTGAACATCTACACAATGTTTTTTTTTTTCAAATAGTCATGCTGCAGTATGGTTTTTAAAATATACATGCGGCAAAATGTTTTTCAAATATATGTGCTTCACGATAGTTTCCAAAACTTTGTGCTGCATGATGGGTTTTCAAAATCTAATTGCTGTACAATGGTTTTCACAAAATAGGAATTCTATACAAGGTTTTACAAAATCTGCTGGGCATGTGACAGTTGTCAAAATCTGCATGCTGTGCAATGGTTTTCGAAATTTACCTGCTGAGGGAAAGTTTTTAGCTAGTGTTTCAGTTCAACATAACTAATAACTGTAAGGTAAGATACATTATTAAACACTTACATGGTAAGGACGATATGTTGTGTTTGTGTTGAAGAGGTAGAATGAGACACACAATGACCTCCATATTATGAAGGTTAGCACACTGTTAACAAGTATACTGCCAAGCAAACCAGACTCTGCATCTGGGCTGGGTGGGGAGCATATCTAAAGGGTTATCTGACACTGCATATAGTGGATAACACTGATAGGCTAACTAGTCCATTATGACCTTGCAAATGAGAGTGTCCTCTTGTGTAAGTATGGTATATTCAAAGGTTTTTATAAGTGTTAGGCTGCTAAAGCAGCCCTAATTTATGCGTATCAAACCTTATTTTATCAATGCGCACAGTATTGTGTGGCCACCTGCCTCCCCAGCAGCAATGGTGCAGGTGACCCTACTTCCACATACCACATCCCTGTTAGTACAGAGCGATATTACAGATCCCAACCCTGGCAGTCTAGTGCTTTCCCTGCCCCCCTCCTGCCATTGCTGTTACTACTGTGAAGTATTAAAGTTCTGAACCCTAGCAGCTGAATGGATAACTCTTCCCTCACCCAGTCCCTGAAAGTATTGTAGGACTGTAATAAAGCCCTTACCTGGCAGTCTAGTGGACCCCTCTCACTTAATTGAACCCTGTCAGTATTGTGGAACTGCATTAAGCCTTAGGCTGCCTACAGAATTAGAATGTATAGGAATTCTGGACTGATATATCAGTCCACAGCATATTCCCCTACAACCTAGTTAAACCCTTTCCTCATTCGATCCTGGTCAGTACTTTGGAACTATTCAAAAGCCTTTCCTTGTCACCCAGAGAAAGAGTATAGACTGGGAGGCAGAGGTATTGATTGTCACTAAACAGGAAAAGGACCTGGGGAAATCATAATGGATGATCTTAAGAAGGCAAGGCAATACAAACAAAAAAAACAGTATGGAAAGACAGTGGTGCATAGGGAAGGGTATCATCAGCAGATGGATGGAGGTGGGATTGCCACTGTATCAGTCATTGGTGAGTCCACACCTGGAGCACTGTTTCCATTTCTGGGGACTACACCTCAGAAAGGACATAGAAAAGGCAGAGGCCATCCTAAAAGGACAGCAGAAATGGTGCAGGGGCTGCACCAAAAGTCCTATAAGAAGAGACTGAGGGATCTAAACTTGTACACCCCCAAGACAGGAGGCAGAAAGTGGACATAATAGAGACCTTTAAATACCTCACAGAGGTGAATAGGGTAGAGGAAGGGATCCTTTTCTTTCAGAAACAAAAGTGTACAAGAACTAGGGGGCATGTAATGAAGCTGGAAGGGGAAGTTTAGTAGGGATGTGAGGAAGTATTTCATCATTGAGAGGGTGGTGGATACATACCTAGAACAATCTTCCAGCTGAGGTGGTGGGATGAAAACAGTGGTGGGCTTCAGACATGCTTTGGTTAGGTATAAAGGAAAACTTGTATCAAAGCATGGGGGGGAGGAGGTGGCTGGAGACCAGGTAAGGTCTGAGGTGGCAGAATAGGCAGGGAAAAGAGTGGCAGACTAGGTGGGCCAAGCGGTACTTACCGGCTGACAAAAATTCTATGTTTTTATGTTGCCTTGTGGACCCTCTCCATCACCCAGTCCTGCATTGTGGAAATGAACTAAAGCATAACCCTGGCAGTTTAGTGTTATCCTCTGCCAGATCACCATCAAAGCCCCCTTCTGTGGCTCATCCAGTGAACACTACCACCCACATTCCCTGTTGGCTCCTTACCCACCCACCTATTCATATGTGCACTGCCATTTGCTTCTCAGATAACAGCTGGCACAGATCCTCCTTTCACCATTTTGAAAGGCCACCATCTGACCGACAAGGACTGAATGCATGCATACTATAGAAACAAATGTTTCTACAGTATGGGCATTGTCACTGCCTATCAGTCAGATTGCAGATGGCCAAGGTGGTGAGCAGGGGGTTTGTGCCAGTCAATATCTGAGGACCTGATGATGGTTTGCCTATGAAGAGATGGCTGAGTTAGGGACTGAGAGGGGTGGAGGTGGTGGTTGCTCAGTTGGTGGCCTGGGTAAACATAGAAACATAGAATTTGATGGCAAATAAGGACTGCTTGGCCCACCCAGTCTGCCAATTTCCCTACCTAATGGATAAGCTGCAGATCC
This sequence comes from Neoceratodus forsteri, assembly GCA_016271365.2. Taxonomy (NCBI): domain Eukaryota; kingdom Metazoa; phylum Chordata; order Ceratodontiformes; family Ceratodontidae; genus Neoceratodus; species Neoceratodus forsteri. Next base: position 1,293,442,257 of record CM028130.1, read on the forward strand.
TAGCTAACCAACAGCCTACATCTTCCTACTTCCACCCCCTAGAATTGCCTTATGCCTGTCCCATGCATTCTTGAATTCCACCACTGTTTTTGACTCTACAACCTCCTCAGAAAGGCTGTTCCATGCATCCACAACCTTCTCCATGAAAAAAATGCTTCCTCACATTACCTCTAAGCCGTCCCCCTCTAGCTTCAAATTGTGCCCCCTTGTTCTTGCACACCTCTTTTTCTGAAAGATGCTACCCTCTTGGACTTTGTTGATTCCCTTGAGGTACTTGAAAGTTTCTATCATGTCCCCCCTCTCCCTCCGCTCCTCGAGACTATACATATTATGCTCCTTAAGTCTCTTTTGATATTTCTTCTGGTGCAGACCCTACACCATTTTAGTTGCACTCCACTGGACTACCTCCATCCTGTCTATGTCTTTGCGGAAACTGGCTCTCCAGAACTGCACGCAGTACTCCAGATGGGGTCTCACCAGCTGTCTGTACAGAGGGATAAAAACTTCCTGTTTTCAACTGGTGATGCCTCTCCCAGTGCATCCCAGTATGCTCCCAGGTCTCCTTACTGCCCTTTCATATTGCTTGCTCACCTTTAGGTCATCTGATATGACTACCCCCAGGTCCCTTTCCATTTTTGTTGTTGTTAGTACCTTACCCCCCATTGTGTACTCTTCCCCTGGGTTTTTATTTCCCAGGTGCATTACTTTGCACTTCTTAGCATTGAATCTAAGCTGCTATACATTTGACCATTCCTCCAACCTTGCCAAGTCCTTTCTCATCCTTTCATCCCACCTTGTATATCAACTCTGTTGCAGATCTTTGTGTCATCTGCAAAGAGACATTCTTTCCTTCAGTCCCTCTGCATTGTCACTTATAAAGACATTAAAGAGGACTGGTCCCAGTATTGAACCCTACGGTACCCCACTAGTAATCCCTCTTTCTTCAGAGTGGACTCCATTTACTATTACCCTCTGTATCCTATTCTCCAGCCAATTCTTTACCCAGGCTACCATCTTGGGACCCACTCCCAGGCTGGCCAACTTGTATATTAATCTTTTGTGTGGGACTGTATCAAATGCCTTGCTAAAGTCTAGGTAGGCCATGTCGACAGCCCCTTCCTGATCTACTACTTTGGTCGCCTAGTCAAAGAAATCTATTAGATTCATCTGACATGACCTTCCTGCTGTGAATACTTGCTGCCTTGGGTCCTGTGCTCCTCTGGCTTCTAGGTACTGAACAATTCTTTCCTTCAGAAGTGATTCCATCATTTTCCCAATCACTGAGGTTGAACTAGCAGGTCTGTAGTTTCCTGCTTCTGCCCTGCTCGCACTCTTGTGAAGTGGAATAACATCTGCCCTCCTCCAGTTCTCAGGTACCACCCCATCCTCCCATGATTTATTAAAGAGGATAGTCAGCGGTGTCACTAGTTCTACCCTTAGTTCTTTTAGAATTCTGGGATGAATACCATCAGGTCCCATTGCTTTGTCCACATTCAGTTTTAAGAGTTCCTTCAGAACCCCTTCTTCTGTGAAAGGGCTGGCATCAACCCCCATATCCAGCGTGTTTCTATTGTTTGGTTTAGGTACCTCCCCTTCTTTATTTGGGAATACTGAGCAAAAATATTTATTTAGTATCTCTGCCTTTTCATAGTCACCTTCTGCCCACCCCCCTGCCCTTTATTAAGCCTCACTATTCCTCTCTTGGTCTTCCTTCACGCCCTGATGTACCTATAAAAGGTTTTATCCCCCTTCTTAACTGAGTTGGCTATCTTTTCCTCGGTTTGGGCCTTTGCTGTTCTGACTGCCTTTTCTGCTTCCTTTTGCTTTAACTGATACAATTCTCTGTCCTGCTCCTTCTGTAATTTCTTGTACTTCCTGAATGCTCTCTTTTTCTCCCAAACCTTCCCTGCCACCTCCTTTGAGAACCATAGTGGTTTCTTAGATTGTTTTGCTTTGTTTATTTGCTTCACACAAAGGCTTGTTGCCTCTGTGATTGCAGTTTGGATTATTCCTCATTGTTCTTCCACCCCTCCTTCCTGCCCATTTGCTAGAGCATTTCTTAGGAACTCACCCATTTTGGCAAAGTCAGCTCTCCTGAAGTCCAGTACCTTTGCCTTTACATGACTTGACTCTACTGCTGTGTTTAACATGAACCATACTGTTCTATGGTCACCAGTTCCCAGATGGCTACCCACTTCTACATCAGTGATCCTCTCGCCATCTCCATTTGAGAGTACCAGGTCTAAGATAGCTCTCTCTCGAGTGGGTTCTGATGCTAGTTGTCTAAGACATGCTCCCTGTAGGGCATCTAGAATGACCCCACTCTTAAAAGTGGCTGCTGCAAATGCACTCCAGTTAACATCTGGCATATTCAGATCCCCCATTAGCAATATCGCTCCTTTTTCTGCCATTCTAAGGATACTTTCTATCATTTCCTTGTCCATTTCCTCCCCTGAGATGGGGGTCTGTATACAACCCCTGTGTGGATTGTGGTGCCATTGCCTGTCTCCAAACTGACCTACAGTGCTTCCTCTCCTCCCTGTTTATTGTTTTGTTCTGTTCCTTGATTCCTTCCCATATGTAGAGAGATACTCCTCCTCCTCTTTTACCCTCCCTGTCCCTCCTGTAAATAGTGTATCCTGGTATGTTTACATCCCAGTCATGGTTCTGTGTGTACCATGTTTCTGTGACTGCCACAATATCCAGAAGTTCCTCCTCCATCAATGCCACTATTTCAGGAAGCTTGTTACCCAGACTACGGACATTGGTACTCATTGCTCTCCATTTTTTGATGGCTTTACCTCTTGTTGCACCAGCCCTGTCCTAATTTACTTTGCTTTCTCCATTTACCCCTGTCCTGCTCCCCTCTGACCTTTCTACCTTCGTCTTCACCTCATTTAGTACCCTGTTTTGTAGGGGAAGGCTGGGAAATCCCAGCTGTTTAACAGTGCCTCCACCCTTAACTAATTGATAGGCTTGCCAATGGAGCATTTAAACTGATCACCCAGAAGACTTGTTCCCTTCCTGGACAGATGCAGCCATCCTGCTAGTATAGGCTGGTATCCCTCCAGGTGGAACCCCAGTCCTCAATGAAGCCAAACCCCTGTGCTCTGCATCATTTTTTCAACCATTTATTGAATTGCATGGTGTGAAGTACCCTCACCTCACCCTTGCCATAGACAGGCAGCACCTCTGAGAAGGATGCCATGTGTGCTACTTGCCTTAGGCCCCTCCCCAACTCCACAAACTCCTCCTGTACTTCTGTAATCTCATGTTGAGCCTAGTCATTCATCCCTAGGTGGACAATGTCATCCAGCTCAGTCTCCCGTGCAGCTGTTCTCATGATCCTGAGGATGCGCTTCCTGTCCCTCCAAGCCATGGTGCCAGGCAGTCATCTTACTTCAGTTTTCCCTGATCCCTCAGTTCTATCCCCCAAATAATTGAGTCCCCCACCAGGAGCTGCTTGATTTTCCTGTGGTGTCCTCTACCTCCTTTCTGTTGGGTTCCCTTGTGACAGTTGTCCGCAACCTCTTTAGTCTCCTCTGTGGGTGCGTCCATATGGGAACTATGCTCCATCAGAATGGTGTATGGATTGTGGAGTGGTACAACTGACTGGGTGTGCCTCTGTTCAACAACCCTCACTCTCCCTGAGCCCACTGTGGGCCAACTACTGTGCTTTCTTGGCAATCTCTAAGGTAGTGGTATTGGCCCTGGTGCTTCCTGGGTGAGGGAGGTTCCCTTTCTACTGTCCAGTGTGGCCTGAAGATGTGCAACCTCCTACCTCAGGGCAGAGAGTTTCCTGCCAATAGGGCAGCATCTCAGCCTCCAGAAAGACTCCCAGAAGACCGCTGCCCCACAGCCAGTACATTGCACTACTCCCCACATGTCTGTCTACCTTCCTGTTTATCCTGTGTAAGTTTTTTCCAGTTATTGTTTTGTTTTATATATATATATATATATATATATACACACACACACACACACACATACATATATATATATATATATATATATATATATATATATATATAGTGTATGCGCTTATATTGTCAGTGCAGTATGCTGGAAAGGATAGGACAGTAGTATGCACCTTGCTCTCTTGAGGAAATGATGTCAGAATCCCTGGTATAAAGGAAATGGTACCGGGGGGATGTGGTGAGGGGAAAGGGGGTCTTGGGCCCAAACTGTGCCCTCTCAAAACAATCAGCTAAAAGCTCTGACCCACCACTAAGATGAATGTTGACCTTCCTGTCAGCAAGATGACCTACACAACAATTTAACAGAGAAAATACCCTGCTAAACAAACAGATAAAAAAAAAAAAAAAACAGTTGAGTCAAATTCAGGTAAACCTCCCCAGCCCGGTGATTTGTGCTCTGAAAGCAATCAGCCCCAAAACAAGTCAGCTGTGCACAAGGAAAGACACAGTAAACAATTATGTAAAAATATTATGATGCAAACTGTCCCAGAATACTAGTAGACAGTCCAGTTACCCACAAGGGAAATTCAGATATGCAGTTATTTCAACCCTTTCGAAGTTACTCACAAGAGAAGCAGTTTTGCAAATCCACTTCCTGATTTAAAAATTAAAGTAATTAAACACAAAGCAATACCAATGTAAGAATGTAAAGTAAGGAACACCTCCCTCAGATTTAAGCAAGAGTGAGATTTGTTGCAGATTTCTAGTCCAAAATAGTATCTCCCTTGCAGCTCTCAGTTGTTTCAAAGCACACCCTGTTACAACTTCTAGAAGATGGGCTTCTGTCTGAAACTGTATCACACCAGTAGTTCATAGTAATCTGATCAATTCTGGAAGACTCCACCCAGAACAATTGGCTATGATGCAGGCCTCCCTGACTCAGTGCAACACTTCGTGAAGACAATTTCCCCCACCTGAGGCTCTGTCTGGATTCAAATAACAAACTGCAGCCTTTGCTATTAGAAGTAATCTGCCACCACCACCAGTAAATTATTTAAAAATATTTTGATGCAAACCATCACAGAATACTAGTAGACAGTCCAGTTACCCACAAGGGAAAATCAAATATGCAGTTATTTCAACCCTTCTGAAGTTACTCACAAGATAAGCAGTTTTGCAGCCCCCTTCCTGATTTAAAAACTAAAATAATTAAATACAAACCAATACCAATGCAAGAATGTAAAGTAAGGAACACCTCCCTCAGATTTAATCAAGAGTGAGATTTGTTGCAGATTTCTAGTCCAATATAGTATCTCCCATGCAGCTCTCAGTTGTTTCAAAGCACACCCTGTTACAATTTCAAGAAGATGGGCTTAGGGAGACTTTGACAGTAATTGGTTGGGGGATAGCACTAAACTGCCAGGGTTGGGCATCAGTACACTTCCACAGCACCAGATCATGTGAGGGAGGGGGTCCACTAGGCTGCCAGGAAAGGAAATTAGTACAGTTCTACAATGCCAACAGTGACTGGGTGGGGTAGGGGGGTCCACTAGATGGCCAGAGAAAGGCTTTATTACAGTTCCACAATATTGGCAGGAATTGGATGAGGTAGGGGTTCTTATAGACTGCTAGGGATTATTTATTCTATTTATTTAAACTTTTGTTTGCTAGATAAGCAATATGAGTCAAGACCCTTTTTCAAATGTAACCTGGGACCATAAATAAATACAGTCAAGATGTTAAGTACAGTACAATATACAAACAACAAATAAGAAGTACAAACAAACATTAAAAAAATCACATTTCAATGATTCAAGATAGTGCTGTTTTAACAATACTTTGAAAGTATTAAAGAGCAAATGCCAGTGTTTTACACATTTACAGTAAACACAGGAATTCAAGTCCCTGTGTCATGATTACTGTTTCCTGAAAATATCATGCTGTTTGGTTTTGTGGTTTTCTTTAAATCAGCATCTGTTAATCTGCTCTGCAGTAACTGAAAACAGTGAAGATCTTTCTGTCTCTACCAGTGAGTGATGACATCATTCCTGTCCAGCCTTTTGCTGCAGCAATGAAGTCCTTAATTGCCTGTAGTAGCTGTTGCACTTCCCATTCAGAGCAAACTGTAGGGCTAATTGTCTTTACTCCAAGTGTGTTACTAATCCATCTGGTTTGTGTTTAGATAGATTAATTTACAATCTGTCATTCTGTTCTCATAAAGCGTTGGTCATTTTTGTTTCAGTGGGTAACTGAAGCGGTAAAAATGAATGTTTGTGAGAAATCTCCTGTCCGTACCACAGCCGAGTTCTTTCACATCAAAACTCTGAATTGTTTTTGGCTATATAAACACAGGGTTGTTTAATGGGTATACCACCCCAACCTGCTACCCTTTGTCCCCACTAATGATAATAATAATAATAAGCTACCAAGTACCAAGGTGCTTTACAATAATAAAACATGATTCCATAAAAACAATTACATTAATATATAAAACAATTACAGATGGTAACAGTTCACTGGTAGGCCTGACTCCACAGAAAAGTTTTAAGTGCCTGATGTCATCACTCACTGATAGAGACAGCAAAATCATCACTGTTTTCAGTTACTGCAGAGCACATTAACAGATGCTGATTTAAAGAAAATCTCAAAACCAAACTGCATGATATTTTCAGGAAACACTAATCATGACATAGGGACTTGAATTAATATTGTTGTGTAAACCTGTAAAACATTGGCATAGGATCTCTTCGGACCGCTGCCCCCACAACCACAGACCCTCTCCCACTGGAGTGACCTCTCAATGGGAGCAGACAGCCTCGGCCACAAAAGAAAGTTTTAAGGCCGGAGACCCCCCACAACCACAGACCCGCCACTGCTGGGTGACCACTCAACAGGAGTGGACAGCCTGGGCCACACAGAAAGTTTTAAGGCCCACTGGAACCCCCTACAACCTCAGAAACTCCACCACTGGAGTGACCTCTCGATGGGAGTGGACAGCCTGGGCCACATAGAAAGTTTAAGGCCCATTAGACCCCCACAACCACAGACCCTCCACTGCTAAACAACCTCTCGATTGGAACAGACAGTCTGGGACACACAGAAAGTTTTAAGGCCTGCTGGAACCCCCCCCCACAACCAAAGACCCCTGCGGCTGGAGTGTCTCTCAATGGATGCAGACAGCCTGGGCCACACAGAAAGGTAAAGACAGATTCCTCTGCACTACACAGCCTTACCAGGGGTGTTTACTTATCAACGCTTCATGTCAACTCGCCACCCACTCCAGCCACCCTCCCATCCAAGCCCGACCCTCCTTTTATGTTACATCACGTGTTACGAGGTCATGTGACCCACATATTTGCTAAGTGTCTATATTCCCAGAGGCAAGTTATGCTGTCTGACCACAAGCGGTCAGGCTTGTGCTGTCTGTATCCTAGCCTCTCCTGCTCCTGCCCCCCCCAACTCTACTTTCTCCAGGACTTGCTCACTAATCCTTATCTACTCCCACTAATCCCACTGCCAACCAGGACCCTCTCTCTCTATTTCCTCCACGGGTCTTGAACCTGCAACCTTCTACACCTCAGTCGGTCCCCTTCTGCTGCACTACTGGCTTAGACAATTGTATCTTAGCCTTTCTCCTCATTGTACTCTTTATACCCTACTTAGACACCAGTTAAGGCAAGCTCTGTTGCCCATTCTTTGCAGCACTGTCTTCTCCTCCCCATGATGTCCCACCTCCTAGTCTTCCTCCTCCCTTTTGGACTTCTACCCTCCATTTCTACCCATCCTGATCTGGGTCTGCCCCCTATGCCCTCTGCCTTCTATCTCCTCTCCCACATTATCACCTCTTTTGGAGGCACCAGTTCCTTGCAGTTTTTTCCCCATCACCAACGCCCCTGCAATACCATACACCTGATCTCTCTCTCCTCAACCTCACCTCTTCACTCCTTTTGGCCACACACATCCACTTGCTCCCCATCTCCGTACATGGTTCCAAACTTAACCTCCCCCACTGCCTGGCACCCAGGAAGGCAAGCTACTTAAAATTACTCTACTCTACTCTACCACACCATCCTCCTCCTTTTACTCTCAGGGGAATGTGCACCTGAACTCAGGACCTACTCCCCAATCACTGCCCTCAATGACAAAAAAGGGGCATCTTATTTGCCTCCCTAAATATCTGCAGCTTACAAAAAAAGTATGACATTCTCAAGGGATGGATGGTGAGGCATAACCCCGACATCCTGGCCTTGACAGAAACCTGGCTCTCCCCTGCCACTAAAGACTCCCAAGTGGCCCTGAAAAGCTACTTTATTTCTTAGACTGATAGACAGGGCAAATGGGATGGTGGCTGCATGCTCTATATCCGGGACTCCCTACAAGCAATGGTCATCCCCATCCCTCCTCCTGCACATGGGACCCAAATACTCCCTGTAAAGATAGTTATGGGTAACCCTGGTAAAACCCTTTATGTTATGGTGATCTACATTCCACCTCACAATCAAAAACTGGCCTTTGCCACTGTCACCAACTGCATCTCACAACTCCCTCCAAATAGTGAGACACTAGTCACGGGTGACTTCAACACAGACTGGATGTCTCCATCTGCAGCCCCCTATAAGGACTCCACTGCAGCATTAGACCTTACTCAAGTCATCCAATCACCCACAAGACTCAGCCACAAAGCAAGGACATCAGCTTTACTGTATCTAATCTTTGCAAACTGTCCCAAAAGAATTTCAAGGATCATGGTGCTTCCGGATGCTGTCAGTGACCAACCGCCTGTTCTGTGCTGGTGGTCCTGCAAGGTTCCCAACCCTCTCTCTAAAACCATTTACTGCCAGTGCTTAAAAAGGGGTGCATTAGCCTACCTTAAAAACCACCTCTCTAGCTGTGACTGGGCACCCATTGATACTGCAAGGAACACTGACAGTGCTCTTGCCTACATCATCCACACCTTCAATGCGGCATGTGACCTCTTTGCTCTTGTCTCCAAATAAGTATTAAAAAGATTGTGTTACACCCTGGCTAACCAAGTCACTTCTCAATCTCATGCAGTACCTTGGCAATTTCTGCCATAAAGCCCTTGCCACAGGACTGCCTCATGACAAACAAAGGTACAGGGAAGCCAGAAACAATTGCTCTTGGACCCTGCACCAGCCTGAGGCTAATTACTATTGAAATGCCCTCTCTACCACCTGGGGCACTGGAAAAAAATTCTGGGATTCAATCAAAGAATTCAATGGTAAAACAATATCCTCCCCACCCTCCCAACTCTTGGTAAATGGCACGCTAACCCATGGCCCACTGCAAATTGCCAATGCATTAAATTCCACTTTTCCAGACCTCAGCAGTGTGCTTCCCCCTAATTTCTTTGACCCTCTTCCTCACCTCCTTTTGTCCCCCCACCCTTCAATTCCTCACCTTTCAGACTTCAGGTTATATCATCTAGAGAGAGGCCAAACCCTACCTCTCCAGAGTCCTTGGTAAGACTCACCACAGTAGGGACATCCTGGATTTAAAACTCTTCCACCTCTCTCTTGACACTGTCCTTGTCCCATCACCAAAATCCTTAACCTCTCCCTCTGTCATGGAGAGTTTCCCTCCCCTTGGAAAAGGGCAGTCAGCACCCCTATCCTCAAACAGCAGACCACACTTCCCCAAATAACTATCGGCCCATCTCCATTCTTTCCCCACTCTCCAAAGCTCTCAAAAAAATAATAGCATATCAGTTCACCAAACACCTCTCAAAGTATAATCTCCTGTGTCTGGAGCAGCATGGGTTCTATAAGGGGCACAGTACCACTATGGCCATACTGGAATATGCTACCTTCATCTATAAGGCACTAAATCTCAGACACTTAGTTGGGTGGGTCAGTCTACATTGACCTAACTAAGGCATTTGATACTGTCCACCATGCCCTCCTCCTAACTCCCTGGCCACCATGGGGATAACTCCAGAAACAATGTCTTGGTTTGGGAGCTACCTAAGTAATAGGACCCAGCAAGTCAAAATTGGCTCCACCCTCGCATCCAGCCTCCCATTTTTATCTGGGGTCCCCCAGGGTTCTATCCTGGGCTCCCACCTATTCTGCTTTTTCCTTAACTCATTACCTGATGCCTGCTCTGGTCGGGTATTACTATATGCAGATGATGCAGTTCTTTTCTGGAGCCACTCCCAACCTTTTCCCCTCCAGCATGCCCTCCAGAAGTCCTTCTCTGAAGCTGAAGCTTTGTTCGCTGAGCACTGTCTAGTTCTAAACTATAAAAAAACCAAGGCAATGATTTTCTCCCACCGCCAGAACCCTCTCAGTGACTCTACATTGCTAGTCCACACTTCCCATGGCTTCCCTCTTGAGTAGATTAACTCATTCAAATACCTGGGTATTACCCTTGACTCCTCCCTCTTCTTTTGTGCACAAATTCACCTTCTCTGCACCACCATAAATGTCAGAATTGGACTTCTTTACCAGCACAAACACTGTCTGCCCCCGATGCACTTTGTCTGGCTGTGACATCCTCAGCCCTCTCAGTACTTGACTATGGGATGTGTTTTATGACTCTGCAGACAATACTGCTCTATGCCGAATAAAGACTGCATTAAATAAAGCCTGTCATCTGGTGAAAAGCTGTGATAGATGCACCCACACTTGTGATTTCTACACTCACTCAAACTGGCTAAACTTTGAAAGTTGTCTTAAATATCACACCTGTCTCCTGGCCAAGAAAATTCAGTATAAACTCTCTCTGCCTGGACTACATTACCTTATCTAGCCCTCCCTCATAACAAGGGCCTCCAGGAGTACCTCCAAGGCCACCTTCATGGTTCCCAGCTGCAGGATATACCTGGGTCAAGGATCCTTTTTTCCATAGGGCCCTGTACTGGCTGAATATCCTACCTGCTGCAATCTTCTCTTCCTGTAAGATTAGCCCATTCAAAACCATCCTCAGGGAATTTGTCTCTGACAGCTCATTCTGTGACTGCAACTAGGACCCCTCCTCTGTCACAGCTCCTGTCTTCCTCTCCCCCTCATATCTCTAACTCATTATGTATGATACAGTTGGACTGTGTAATCTGCTCCATATCTCAAGCAAGCCTACCTTACGCCCTAACATTGTATGTATTTACTATCATGGGACAGAGTCAACCTTCTGTATTAACTTGGTTTGTACTTATTATTATGGCACAAAGGTCTTATGTATTTATTACAATGGCACATAATCATATCACTACTTTTCCTCTGGTCATACTCGACTCTGGGTTCTCTCTACCCTCAGAATCTATATGTACAGGCTGTTTTCTTCTCCTCTGCTATTCTATATGTATTTTACCATTTTGATTGTTTTATGCACCCTGTTAATTGCTCATTGTAATGCCTGTATACAATGTTATTCTGATGAGGAGCCTTTGCAAAAGAGTCTATAACTCAAAGAATTGTAATTCCGATTTTCTCAATAAATAAATAAAATAAAATAAAAGAATCATTACTAATAGTTTGTTGCAATAAAGTTGGTATCTTATTCCTACAGATAGGAGCACAGTTTGAGAAGGCATGCATACCCAGCTTTAACTTGGTCTTAGGGACAGCCAATTTTAAGGAAACATAGAAACACAGAAGTTGATGGCAGGTAAGGACCACAAGGCCCATCCAGTCTGCCCATTTCTTTTTCTACTTTATAAATGTGCCATCGGCCTTTGCTCTGTCAATGGCCTATCTATTCATACTCATCTGTATTGCTCCCTTATGCCTATCCCATGCCTGTTTGAAGCCTGCACTGTATGCATATCCACCACTTCCTGAGGTAGACCGTTCCATGCATCCACCAACCTTTCTGTGAAAAAGAACTTCCTCGCATTACCTCTTAATTGGCCTCCCTCTAATCTCATGCTGTGTCCTCTTGTCTGGCTATTTTTATTATATTGAAACATGTTAGACTCTTTCACCTTGTTAATGCTCTTAAGGTGTTTGAATGTTTTGATCATATCACCTCTCTCCCTCCTTTGCTGTAGGGTATACATATTGAGCTCCATTAATCTGTCCTCATATGTTTTCTGATGCAGCCCCTGCAACATTTTGGTTGCCCTTCTCTGGACTGCCTCAATTTGGTTAATGTTCTTGTGAAGGTGTGACCTCCAGTACTGCACACAGTACTCCAGATGTGGCCTAACCAGTGTCTTGTAAAGAGGGATTATTACCTCTCTCTTTCAACTTGTGATACCCCTACTAATACACCCCAACATCTCCCTAGCCTTACCTACTGCTTTAGTGGTCTGCTTGGATAATTTCAGGTCATCAGTGATGATGATGCCTGAGTCTCTTTCTTCCCTTGTGACTGCCAGCAACTCCCCTCCCAGCCTATAGGTGGCTTCAGGGTTTCTCTTCCCTATGTGCATGATCATGCACTTCTTTGCATTAAACCCCAGTTGCCACTCTTCATACCATTTTGCTAGTTTATCCAGATCTCTTCTCATTCTGCCCACCCCATCTGGATCATCTACTCTGTTGCAGATCTTGGTGTCATCTAGAAACAGACAAACCTTACCCTCCAGTCCATCTGCAATGTTAATGATGAAGATATTGAAGAGGAATGGCCCCAGGACTATCTCTGATGTATCCCACTTGTGATTTGCATCTGTTCTGACTGTATACCGTTTACCACCACTCTCTGTTTTCTGCCTGTCAACCAGTTTGCCACATAGTTGACCAACTTCTGACCCATCCTGTGCCTACCCAGCTTATTAATTAATCTTCTATGTGGAACAGTATTGAAAGCTTTGGTAAAGTCAAGGTAGGCGACATCAACTGCACCCCCTTGGTCCACCACTCTGGTTACCCAGTCAAAGAAATCTATGAGATTAGTTTGACAGGACCTTCCTTTTGTAAACCCATGCTGTCTTGGATCCCGTGTTCCTATGGATTACAGGTGTTGTACTATCCTTTCCTTAAGGAGTGCCTCCATAATCTTGCCCACTATTGAGGTAAGACTGACTGGTCTGTAGTTTCCTGCCTCTTCCCTGCTACCACTGTTGTGGAGCAGGATCACATGAGCCCTTCTCCAGTCTTCTGAGAGGTCTTCTGTGCTCAGAAACTCACTAAACAGTTCTGCTAATGGCTCTGCTAGCTCCACCCTTAGCTCCTTTAGCACCCTGGGATGTATGCCATCAGGTCCCATTGCCTTGTCCACCCTGAGCTTATTGAGCTCTTGTAGGACCCTTTCTTTTGTGAAGGGACTAGTGCACACATCTCTCCCCCCTTCCCGTGTCCATGGTACTGAGCTGTGGGTCCTGCCCTACCTTCTGTTTGGTAAATTCTGAGCAGAAGTATCTATTTAGGATAGATGCTTTTACATGGTCCTCCTCCTCACATGCCCCCTTATCTCCTTTGTTTATTTGTTTGTTTGTTTATTTGTTTATTTGAACATCAGTTTAACAACCTTTGAGCCAGAGGCTCATTTACAAAGGTACCTCATCACAGTGAGGACAAAACAGTGCAAGAAACAAACGTCAAGGCAGACAAAAAAATAGTACATTTAGGAATCAGCCAAAAAATACAGGCATTTGTCAAACAACAGTATACAACAGGATTACATGTGCGCTTTACAAAGTAGACAACATATAGTAGTTACAAGGAGATTGATTCAGTGGGCAGGATAAAGGTAAGGCTGGGTGGAAGACAACAGAAGAGGAGAGTGGGGAAGATAGTAGCAAGTATAGGTAGAGCTGGACAGAAGGTCAGAGAGCAGCTCAGTGAGCCTTGTCTGGGAGGATAGGAGGAGGCTTAGAGGCAGATACAGTTGCGTATAGAGAGCAGGTGACTTCTAAGCCTAGTTTTAAAATAAGATAAAGAGGTGGCATCAGTGACTCCGGTGGGGAGGGCATTATACCAACAGGGGGCTCTGTAGGGGTAAGCCCTTTGCCCTTGCGAGGTTCTCGCTCTCGGTATAACCAGTGCAGTTTTGTGGGATATGCGGGTATGCACTGTAGGGTTTGCACGGTGGATAGTGGTTGACAGACCCGATGGGGATAGCCCAAGGAGTGATTTTTTTGTTAGAAGGCAGGTTTGGTATTTGAGGCGCTCATCTAGGTTGAGTATATTAGCCATGGTGTAAAGACGACACATGTGGGTTAGACTAGGAGCCCCAGTTATGAGCCTGCAGGCCTTGTTTAGGGTAAGGCGGATCTTGTGCAGGGCAGTCTGGTCTGCTGCACCATACACAGGTAGGCTATAATCTACCAGAGATAGAACAGAGGATGTAACTGCAAGTCGGAGGGCATCTGTGGGGAGGCAGTTTTTATGATGATAGAGGATACCCAGCCGAGTGTTAGAGGCTGAGGCAAGGGAAGAGATGTAGGCATGAAAAGAGAGGGCAGGGTCAAAGGTTATACCTAGGTATTTATAAGAGTGAACTAGCTCAATAGGGAGTTTAGAGGTGGAGTGGACTGCGAGAGGATAGTTACTGGATTTATTTTGGGGGTGGGCAAAGAGCATGGTTTTGGTTTTCTTTAGATTAATTATGAGCCTGTGCTCAGCAAACCAGGCTTCTGCATCATTGTAGGATTCCTGCAGAGAATCCTGAAGTGAGATGGGATTACAGTCCGAGGCAAAGAGTACAGCATCATCCGCATAAAGAAGGATTTTACCAGTACAAACACTGGGCAAGGAGTTGAGAAAAAGGGAAAAGAGCAAGGGCCCAAGAATGGAGCCCTGAGGGACTCAAGACCGGATAGGGCAGGTGCTGGAAAGGTTTCCGTTAATTTTCACGTTGTGAGTGGGCCGACAGGTAGCTGGAGCACCAGGAAACAGGCCCAGTGGCAAAGCCTAAGTGACTGAGTGTAGTTAGCAGGAGGGTGGGAGACAGTATCAAGGCTTTTGATAAGTCAACAACACTGCACCTGCTAGGGAGCCAGAGTCCAGTGAGGTATGAAGAAAGTTAGAGAACTCCAGGAGGGCAGTATTGGTGCTGTGGCCTGCTCTGAAACCATGTTGTTCTGGGCATAGGATGCTATATTTATCGAGGTATTCAGAGATTTGGGTGGCCACAATTTTTTCTAAGGCCTTAGAGAGAGGAGAGAGGATTGAGATAGGTTGATAATTGCTAGGGAGGGTCCTGTCACCACCCTTGTGTATTGGGGTGACTGTAGCTATCTTCCAGGCAGAGGGAATTGCCTAGGCAGAGGGATTTGTTAAAGAGGCTGGTGATTGGTGAGAAGACCAGATCCAGAACCTGTGGAGAAGACTGGGATCAAGGGAGTCATTGCCAATTGTGTTACTCTTTAAGGCCTTGAGTAGTTAAGTCTGACTTCCTGGGCAGTGACTTGGCGCAGGTAGAGCAAGGCGTGGGACAATAGGGACAGACCTGGGGGGAGGGGGAGCGAAGAAATTATCAGGGAGCACCGGGCTAAGGTCTGTGAAAGATTTGTTGAGGTGGTTGGCAATAAGGACAGGGTCTGAGGAGACCGAACCATTAATGTTGATAAGCGAAGGTGTGCGGGACGCGTACCACCATTCAGCTGCTTAATGTTGTCCCAGAAGGTCCTAGCATTCCCCCATGAGGAAGTGAGGGAGGCTTGATAGTGTTCAGCCTTTGCTTTGCGGATGGCCCATGTACATTTGTTCCGGGCAGCAGCATAGGCCATCCTGTCAGCTGGGTGGCCTGTTTCCATGGCAATGTGCCATAGATTGTCCCTGTGTTTAAGAAGTTGGTGCAGGGTAGGGGTAATCCAGGGGGCATGCCTTACTTTGGACCGGCGTGCAGTTATGGGTGCAAAAATGTCGCAAGCAGAGTTGAAGGTGTGGATAAAGAAGGTAAGGGCCGTGTCAATATCCGGGGCATTTAGTATAGGGGACCAGTCTATGAGGGCTAAGAGTTGCTTAAGGCCTTTCAGCCCACCAGGTCTAAGACGTCGCCGAAGGGTAGTTTGTGCTGTGGGTTTGGGCAAGGAGGTAGACCAATAGAAGAGAATCGGGGAGTGGTCGCTAAGGCAATTTGGGAGGATTTGGATATTGCGGATGCGGTAAGGGCGGTTTGTGAGAAGCACATCCAGGACTGTGCTAGAGCCCATTCTAGGATTCACTCTAATGGGTTGGGAGACTAGTTGGGTTAGGTCGATGGCTGTAAAGGCGTCACGGGAGGAAGCAGATGAAGGGCTGAGCCAATTGATGTTCAAGTCCCCCACAAGGATTTGGTCGGAGGAGTGGGGTAGGGAGGTAAAATAATCGATTAGTGGTCCTAGTGCTTGTGCTTGATTTTTTGGGGGTATGTATGCTGTAGTCAGGTAGACTTTGATCTTAGCAATACCCTCTCTGGACTTTCTCCTTTCACTAATGTATCTATAGAAAGTCTTGTCACCTTCTTTTAAGGATACACAAGAACATAATTCCCTATCAGAATTTTTAATATCAAGCAAAGAAAATAAGGGAGAAGATGAAACCAAGGCTAGGGTATTATGAATTAAGGAGTTTAAGCTACACTGACAGTATAAATCAGGGGGAAGCAAAGCTGGCAAGGAATAAAGCATGCAGTGATAGGTCTGATATGGTACTTTCAAAATAAATATGCATAATGCTTGAAATGCAGTAATTAATAGCAATGAGTCAGCCTTAGATAACTTCTGAAATAAAAATGAATTATTGTTTAATATTGGTTTAATATTGATAATAATATGTTATTTGCAACAGCAAATCTAGCATCTTTAGTCAGTAAATTTTGAAGTTTAAATAAAGCACCCAGCCTTTAATTAACAGTTCTGCATACTGTATTAACATGTAAGGAATAAGATAAGCTGGGATCCAAAAACAGTCCTAAATATCTAAACTGGAAGATTTGTTCAGATACAGAACCTTCAAAATTTACAGTTTCAAGTGGCTTACTTCTATTTAATCTCAGGTTTGAACCAAAGAGCATGGTCTTAATTTTTTTTATTTAATAGAAGATGACATTGTTTTAACCAGTAGTCAAGAGCCTGACAATCGCAGATAAAGTGGCTTTTATTTCGTACTCTGAGGATAAGCTAGTAAAGAGGATGATGTCATCAGTGTACAACAATACTTCAGCACGAGTTAAATAATAAGGCAGTTTATCAACAAATAAGGAGAATAGTAGAGACCCCAGGACAGAACCCTGGGACACTCTCATCTCCAACATTCTGCTGTCAGACATCACTCCCCGGTAGCTCACCCTCAGAGGATAATTGGTTAGGTAACAATCAAGCCACTACAATGGAGAGTTAATGAGTCCAATACAACTTGACCCCCTGAGCAGCAGGCAATGATCAACAAGATCAAAGGCCTTGGACAGGTCCATGAACACAGCACTGGTAAGTGGTGGGCAAAGTCTGAAAACTTCACTTTTTAGAGAAATCTGTGAATTTTACCGAATTCATGAGGTTCTCCTTTAAGGTGTATTTCTACTTTGCCTTAAAGGAGAACTTTGTGAATAGTGAAAATGCAAACTTTGCCTGTGAAGTGTGGCTCTAAGGTGAAGTTTGCAAGGATTCATGGGATTAGAGGTCACATATTGCTGCAATGAGCTGTACTGCCATGCATAGGCTGAATTCAGTGCCATAGTGTTCTATAGATAGAAAGGGGCTAGAGTACGGACTGACACTGGCTCAGTTGAAGCTATTTGTCTGCCAAATTACCAGAGGATTGAGGTGCTGGCAGACACCAGGAACCCTTCTTGAAACTTAGATAGCGGCACCAGCACACTGTTCTGACAGCAATCTGCTGATCTGTTTTGGTAAGAAGCACCATTAACAGCAGGGAAATGATGAAGCAGATGCACCTTGTGGTGACAAAAACAAGGTATGCTAATTTTTCCTTTGTTCATATAAGAAGTGTGTTACTCATTTGCTGTCAGAACAGTGTGCTAGCGTCACTGTTTAAGTTTCAAGAAGGATTCCTGCTATCTACCAGCACCTCAATCCTCCAGTAATGTGGTGGATGCATGGCTTCAACTAAGCCAGCATCACTCCACACTCTAGCCTCTCTCTATCTATTTAAAGAACAAGTCAGGTGGCTCAATGCCACTAACGCAGTTGCCAACAGAGAAACTACAAGAGTACTTACAGAGCAGGAGTCGGCAAACTGCAGCATCCCACATAGGTTGAAAGATCAAGTGCAGATATGCAAGTTGATTTAAAAGTATCCAAGCTTTATTAATCCAAAATGTTAAAAACAGTTCAATACAAGTACAACATGAAAGCAGTTGAAAATTCCAAAAGATGGCTACCCCCTCCCCACTGACCAAGTCTCACTGTGTCAAATGTTTTCGTGCACTAACCTGCACTTTCTCAAAACTGGTGAGACTAGGAATTAAAATCATTTTAAAGAAATTGATTTAAAGTGACGGTGTATCTAATAGGATATTATGTGCAAAAGGGTAACACTGACAAAGTGCTACGGTGCTATAAATATCTAAAAATCAAAAACCTTTTTTGTGCAAGATGCAAATATGTAGACCAAGAGATGCTGATTATAAAACTGCATCTATTAGGAAAACTAATAATGTGTTTGAAAAACAAAACAAAAAAGATGAAATACATAGTGCTATAACAAGTATTTTTATTTATTTATAAGATTATGAATTATTTTAAATAAATGAAAAAATGGCTATAAAATGTTTTGCTGGGATAGCCAAATGCCACACGTACTAGTACGTGGCTGCGTGTGAAAAGATATATATGGATATATATAAAATACATTTGGAGTTTAAATATATGCAATATTATGAATCAATACATTTGTTATGATATCTAAATTTATAAATATATATATATATATATATATATATATATATATATATATATACATCATTAGACTAACTGACTTTGTTTTAAACAATCTCTTACAGGTCAGGATAAAGAGAAAGCTAACAATTATCCTGTAAAGTAACTGTTAGGAATAACTATATAAACTAGAGCCAAAGAAATCAAAGCAGCTAGAGCTCAGGGAACAGACCACCTAATGGGACAACCCTGTAAACAAGATGGTTCTATATACAAAGTATAGTAGGTTGGTGTAAACCACAAAGAAAACAGTAAGAAACAATATTACTGTGTGCATATGCCAACATTAACATAGAAAGTTCTTCTAGGACCCAACAGAAAGTTCATCATGTCTTAAGTATATATGAGCCAATTGGAAGTGTTCATTTAGTCCTGGCCAATCAGTGCTTTTAAGCATGAATTGCAAGAAAGTTTCCATTTGTAGGATCTTATAATCTAAATTTCCACCTCTGACAGTTTGGCACACCAGTTTGGTAACTTGTAAAAGAAAGTTGTGATTTTGCTTTTTTCTTGATGGTGTAAGGCCAGTGCACTCACACCATCCATCTTCTGTATACTCCTTAAGGGTTGACTTATTTGTTCTTTAAATTTTCTTTGTGTCTTATCAACATATAGTGCCAGACAGCTATTGCAGGCAGGCAAATAAATAATGATCTGTGTGGAGCATGTAATAAAGCCATTTGTCCAATGAAGGTCAAACATGGTTTCAAATGTGGGCAAAAATAACAATTTCCACATCTACAGGTACCTTGAGGTCGGAAACTTTTAGATGACTACCACTGTATATGTGCCACCCTTCAAATTGCTTCCATGTTTATCTTGATCATCCCAATATGTGCTTTTTACTAAGATGTCCTTGATGTTTTCACCTCTGTGACAGACAATATGAGGTTCAAGGCAAGTCACAGTGTTCAGTTTTCTGTCCATTTTAAGAATGTGCCAATTCTTACTGATAATCTCATGTACAAGCTGAGCCTGTGGTGTGAATGTGGTAATGAAAAGTGGTACCCCATTGTTAAGTTGACTCTATGCTCTGTGTTTTGGCTGTAATAAGGTTTGCCTTTCAATAACATCCACCTTTTGTTTAGCTGTGTCGAAAGTGTTTTGGTCATATTTCCTGTTTCTGAAACAAACACTAAGAATTTTAGTTTGCTTTTGATAGTCTATTTCTTTTGTACAGTTTCTTTTATATTGTAGGAAGTGTCCTACAGGAATATATTTAGTAACATGAGAGGGGTGACAGCTATCGGATTGAAAGATAGAATTTCTGTCCTGTGGTTTCCTGTAGATGCATGTGGAAATGTTTCCTGTTTCTGTTTTTTGTATTGTAATATCCAGATAGTTGACCCATTTCTTGTAAAACGTCATTTCAAAAATCAGATTCTTATTGGTTGATTCCAAATAGTGGACAGACATGGTCAGTTCATCACTGGTGCCCTTCCATACAAAGAAGGGATCATCTATATATCTCTTATAGATGTCTATTTTGTTCAAAAATATATTTTTTTCTTCATTATAGATGAATTCATCCTCCCAGGCTGTCATGTATACAGTCGTATAGTTGGGGGCCATTGCTGCCCCCATCGCTGTGCCCTTATTCTGAATGTATATACAATCTTTGTACAGAAAACAGTTGTGTGTCAAGAGTTTTTCTGTAAGTGCCACTAGGAATTCTATCATCTCAGTGGTGTAAGATGTCTTATGGCATAAAGTTTCTCTTAAGGCATCCGGCCTCTCATTGTGAGGAATATTGGTATACAAGCTCCTCATATCCATGGTAACAAGATACCAGTCAGATTCAAGATCCATGTTGTCCAAAATATTTAAAAGATGCATAGTGTCTCTTAAATACAATCTGCAGGACTAAGCTGCTTGTTTAATATGGCTGTCCACAAATATGGCTAGTGGTTCTGTGAGAGTGCATTACTTGCTACAATCGGCCGTGCCAGAGGATTGTTAGAGTCCTTATGCACTTTGAGTAACCCATACAAAACAACCTCGGTGGAATGTTTCACTTGAAGAAATTCATAGGTTTTTGATCAATAAGACCCATACCTCTCAACCTTTTGTCCCCCAAATGTGGAACATTGCCTCTCAAAATGTGGAACAAATGAGCAAAGTGTGGAACACTTAATCAAATCATTACCTAGGAGGATCAGAACACTGTTAAAATGTTTGCATTTATGTTCAGAAAGACTGTTATTAATTGAATAATATATTTTTGCATCATTTACTATAGAGTTTTGCTTTAAAATGTTAATACTGAATGTGGAATAAGTCCTCACAATGTGGAACAGGGAGCTTTTGTGAAGTAAAATGAGTAATGTTCTGCGTAATGTGGTACAGTTGAGAGGTATGATAAGACCTCTCAGAAATGCTTCATGCAGCATGCCATCAATCTCTGTTTTAAACTTAAGTGTAGGGCCCTCTTTCAGTTTGTGATAATGCTCTAAGTTGTTCAGCTGACTGAGCATTTCCTTCTCATAGTCCTGTCTTGACCAAATCACAATTGCACCACTCTTATCCACTGGTTTTATAATAATTTCTTTATTCTCCTTTAAACTTTTAATAGCTTCTTTTTCATCTCTGGTGCAACTGTAATAGCGAGCTATAGGAATCTCTAATCTTTCCAAATCTTTGATGCATGTTTTCTCAAAGACTGTAACAGCTCTATTTTGTGGTGGTATAAAGACAGATTTTGACTTGACGGTTTCCGCATAAGTAAGCATAGATTCTGTGTTATCACCTGATAAATTCTCAATGGATACAATAGATTCCAAAAAACCTATATTGTCCCTGTTGAAAAATACCTTCAAATGTAACTTGCGAGTGAACTTAAATAAGTCCACAGTAGTATCAAAGATACTTAAATCTTTAGTTGGAATAAATGTGAAGCCTTTCTGTTAAACATTGTTTTCATCCTCCTTGGCTGTGTAGTTAGAAATATTTATAACTAGAGTGTGAGTGTTACTGTCAGGGTCTAGTATCTGTAAGTGTTACTCGGGATCCTCTCGTGGGGTTCGTAAAAGTCCCTGACTCCACTCTGCCTGGTCTGTCCCTGCTCCATTCTGCTCCCCCATTGTTGTTGTCATCATCTACCTCTCCATTTCTGCCCTCTTCCCCTCCCTCTGCTCCTCCCTCTGCCTCTTCCCATATCTCTTTCACCCCTGCCCCACTTCCTCTTCTAGTGTATGTTCACAAAATCTGGCTATTCTTGGGCTCCTCCTCAAAGGTCTTTCTGGCAGTGGTGCATATAGGTTCACTGACTGCATGGCTAGATCTGCAGGTGGGGGGGGTACATGGAGATTGTGTGAGAGGGTGGAGGGGGTGGGTTGTTGGGGAGTTGGAACCAGTCTGACTGTGGCAGAAGTCATATGTCTGGATACCAGAAGGCCTTCCTGATTCTGGGGAAGCTCCTCATGGCTGTGTTCTAAAAAAATGGTCAGGTTGATTTTTTGTATATGAGTCTCTGGGAATCTGTACTCACTGTTGTTGAGAGTCTGCTTTTTTCAGGATCAATTTCCTAGGACCCGGATTTTTAGACCAATTAAATGTTCAACTTTGTAGGTAGTCATTTCTGTCATTTTCAAATTTATTTTCTTTGACTCTTTTGATGCGTTCATCCTTTTTGCAGATATTTGCATCAAGCTGCTCTCTGTAAAACATATAATCAGGGTGCTATGAGAAGTTAAAAACAGTTTTCTATTTCCCTATGAGCTCATGTTTAAGTTCATCTTCTTAAGCATTACCATCTTTAATGATATAGTGCATAATATCCTCCGAATATCCTAAAAATTTCTTTTGCTAACCTGTGATAAAATCACCTGTCCATACCAAAGGCTCTATCTATAGAACCATGTGTTTAGAGCAGAGGTAGGAAGAGAGCTGGTCTTAAGTGTGCTCTGTATTTTTGTGCCTAAAAAGTTTTGGAAAGTGTCTAAAACATGCAGTTTTTTTCCAACAAATCACTCCATTAAGTGTGTACTGTGCCTTGTGCCTCTAGATCATCAATTATTTCTGATGTTTGTTGTGATTTAGTTAGTTTAAAGTTGCAGTTTTGATTTCTGTATTCTGTGTAATGAGGCAGTGCTGTGGTGGAGGGGAGCTTACCTGCAGCAACTTCCAGCAAGAAAAAGGCAGGCTAGGCAGCCTATTCCTTCTTAGCAGGCAGCACTGTTGTAGATAGTGTTTTGTGTGAATTTATTTTTTTCCTGGTTTCTATGGTTTGTTATTTTAGTTCTGTAGAACAGTTGGGTGTGTTTTACTGAATTATATTTGTCACTGTAGTTTGAGTATCTTGATTTTATTTGTGTTTATTGATGGAGTTTAGCTTTTTTCATGTAAATAGTAATATTGTGGTAATTACCTGATTTGCTGTATCTTGTGTGTGTTCCCTTAGTCCCTGAAATCTCTGTTGTGTATTGTTCATATTAAAAAAATGGTGTCTGTGTGGGTGCTGCTGGTTCAGGAAGCTCTTGCACTTTAACATAGGGTACTACCACTTCCACAGGATGTGCCCACCACCTCACTGTCACACTGGAACTTCCCTTACACCCTTCATGAACTGTAGCTGGCACCGATGGGCCACCACCTCCACCGCCCCCACTTGCTGCTTCCCTCTGCTTCTTCTCCCACTTGGTCTAATGATTTGCATTGAGATGGGTCCTCTGGCTCCCAGCACTCATGTGGCTCCCCTGATTGCCCCAGCAGACATGTCTATTTTATAGGTTGCAAGTGGCCACAATGTGGTCATTAGGGTGAAAGATAAAAAAAGATCACAAATGTGGCAAAGAGCACACAAGAGAGAACTTGGGGTATGTATATGAACTAAAAAAACAGTGGTTAAATTGGAAATATTTAGGACATAGAACTGTAATCATTACATTTGTAGGAGGTGGAAATGTTCTCCCTAGAATGTGGAACTTTCCATAGTACAGTATTCAATGGAGAAAGGTGTCAGACGAGGTGGAACTGAGTTCATGCCTAATTTATCCTCTGTACAAGACTAAGTCCCTAAGAAATGCCAACTGAAAATAGACATATTAAAAAATAAAAATTCTCATAAGATAACACTGCAAGTTTAACGAGCCTCAACTCCATCAATCTTTGGAGATAAGGGAAAATCTATACATTAAAGAAAGGTCTCAGTGAGTGCTACAAGACTAAGTCCTTATGAAATGCCAACTGAATACAGACATAAAAAAAAGAAATACAAAATGAAACTTCCCCCAGGATAACATCGCAGCTTTAACAAACTGTAACTCTGTCAGTCTCTGGAGTTCAGGGACAATTTATATACATAAAACAGGCCTCAATGAGTACTACAAGACTAAGTCCCTAAGAAATATCAACTGAAAATAGACACATAAAAAACATAAAAATTAAGAAGTGAAAATTCCCACAGGATAACATTGCAATTTTAACAAACTGTACATCCATTAGTCTTTCGAGTTAAGGGACAATCTATATAGCAAAGTAAAGGTCTCAATGAGTACTACAAGACTAACACATAATACCTCCCGACAAATTCATGAGGTATCCACAGGAACCCTCAAATTACCTCCCAACTTCATCATGGTGCCAAATCCACAGTACAAGATCAATAATCATCCAGAATGCACCACATATGTATCTCCTGTTTGACTACAACCATACGAAGTTTCAGACAAATTTCTCAGAAATTATTTGAGTTGTGCCTAAAAATCCCAAAAGGAGTAGTTGTAGAAATGGCTGGTGGTGTTCTTGTTGCCAAATTATTCTCTGCCTGATCGGTGGAATACATGCTGCTGGGTGCTGGGGGGGGGTAGCAACAAGAGGATCTGTCTGAAAGGCATCAAAATCTCCAGCTAAGGGACAGTGGTCAAGGATGAGGTTGCTGTTACCTTGTTTAGGTGCTGGTGGTGATGGCACTGAGCCTGATCTAAATAAGTGTCCGGTATGGATAAGTGGACCAGTGGCCAGACAGCTGGTTTGTCATTTCTTTGCATTACAGCACATTGATCACAGGTGCCTGGGGTAGTATTTGATTGTGACCAGGGGAAAAAATATACTGAGCCCAACTGCAGTGGTAGAAACACTCTGGTATTTGCCAGCATGTCACACTGGCAGTGAAGAGTGTAACTGGGTCAGAGACACAGGTCACAAAACATTAAAATTGCTCCTGACTGAGACCGATGAGTGGAAGGAGGCTGTGGTGGTGGTACCACAGGGGATGGGGGTGGTGTAGGATCTTCAGGCTGTAGAGTAGGGGGACAGGGGACTGCTGACATTGAGACTTTTGTGTAACAGTAGGTTCATTTTGACCCAACTTTGCCTTGGTGTACCCAAAGGAGACGTTTCAGGTGAAGTTGCCAGGCAAAGTTGCCAATGGTGAACTTCCTATTAAATAGAAAAACTTCATGAAATTATCCCTGGAGGTGAATTTAGCAACTTTATATTAACTTCTCCAGTAAATTAAAACTTTGAATCGTCTCTTGCCAGGGATGACATAGGGGGATTCTCCATTGGGGTGGGCGATGTTCTGTACAATCCCTCCCACATTTGAGCATGGATGCATTGTGCTCTTCTGCTAATGGCCCCTTAGCATCATGCATGTCATAAATATATGATCTTTAGCATGCCAGCCACAGAATATGTCTCTCAGAAGTGATGACACTATTCCATTTAAGATGGGCTATCTCTTTTTTCTCCGGGGATCCTGTTGCTACTGTAGCTAGAGCTGTGGAAATGATGAACATATTTACCATTCATGGCTCTTGTAGTGGTTGAGTACTGACTGCATAATAAAACCTGCTTCCATTTACTCTGGTAAGGTATGGCTACTCCTTTCAACAGGTAAGAATCTGCTGGTGGTTTCCTGTGTCTTGTGGAAATCCTTAGTGTAGGGGCCTTTTCTGTGATCACCACAAAAATGTGGAATGCCTTACCAAATCAGCTTTATCAGATCTTCTCTGTTGTAGTTTTTGTAAGGGCTCTTAGAATCCATTTTCCCCTGGCATTTGAGGACTGATTTTAAATGTTATGGGTGAGAGGGATTCCGCTGTGTTTGTTATTTGGTTTTATTTATGTTTAAAATGTTTTTAGTTGATTAAATGCAATTGCATATACAGAGCTTCAAGCCTTCAGGATAAAGAGCTATAGCAAATAAATGTTGCTTGCCTGGATACAAAAGCCCAATATTTAGATGGGCATAGCAGGATGGACAGGGTATGTTCTCTATCTAAATATTGCTCCCTGGCATGCAAGTGCTATTTTTAGTGCTGCGTTAGATTGCTGCAACACAAATTATTGTGATAAACTATCAGGGCCAATGTGTGTGTGTGTGTGTGTGTGTTTTAATGAAAAAGTATTTAATTATCTGTAATTAAAAATCAAAACATTTGCTCAGGAATCCTTCATAAAGTTTATAAAAATCTACATTCTGAATGTTTTTTTTTCGACATCTATATTATGGTTTTCCAAATTCTTCATTCTGAATGACAGTTTTCAGAATCTAAATGCTGCACAATGGTTTTCAAAATTTACATGCTGCATGAGGGTTTTCACAAAATGTTCACACAGAACTTCTTCATGAAGGTTTTGAAGATCTACACACTATGCAACAGTTTTCAAAATCCATGTGCTGTGAGACAGCTTTCAAAATGTATGTCTAACCCCCCAATTTTATTCTGGTTCTCTATCTGGTACCCTCTCTTCCCTTACTGGGTGGCATGCAGCCCAAGAATCTCCTTTGGCTGTGGCTGCTGTACCTGTTGTTTTAATTGGGGGCTGATACCCTATGATAACACTCTCTTGGCATCAGGCAGAGATTAGAGGTGTACATAGCTCTAGGACTACCCTCCATATCTAGAATAGGCAGTAACTGCTCACCAGTTTCAATCAAATGCACTCAGTCTCCAGCTATTTACAGTTCCTTTCCTTTCCATTCTCTCCTTGATGAGCTTTGCTTTTTTTAACCCTTCTGTAATGTCAGAAATAAATCACTGGTACTCCTGTGTGGGAGAAAAGCAAAGCATTTCTGGAGCAGGCATTGTTATTTCTCTTTTCAGGTCAGTTGCTGGCTGTGAGCTCACTTTGTTGTTGCCAGAGAGAAGTTTATTTTTCAAAAAGCTTGGGTTTAGCCACGGGGTTAGTTGTTTTGGGAGTGTGCAGTTGTGGCAGTATGGGCTGAGTATAGCTAGCAATTGACATGTTAAGACAGGTACTGAGTGCAACTGCAGTTTTGCCTTCTTTAATGGAATTGGATAAAAAGAAATAAGGTATTGTTTCTTTACTATGGAAAATGGAATATTTTAATGGTATAGCATTGGTTACAAATTAATAAATTTTGGCAATGGGTTGAGCGACTTGATTAAATCTATTGCAGTACTGGGAAAGTGAAAGTAAATGTGGTAGAAGTAATGCTGGCACATGGGGTGATGACGTAGAAAATATATACATAAATGGACTGTGACATAGTAACTGTGTACATAAATGATTGATGACGTAGTAAGTATATGCATAGTTACTCAGATAAATGGATTTTACAATCCATTATTACATACATATATACATATATATATATATATATATATATATATATATATATATACAGCAATGACCTGTGTAAGAATGTTAATAAGTCATACAAAGTATACTTGTCTGACTATTAAGCTGAGGCCTATTCAAATAAGATAGTCCCTGAAAGAAATATTAATGATACAGCAGTAATCCCCGAAATTGAAGGGAAAAAAATATAGATTCCCAATCAAACTTTTCTGAATCTTATTGATAGAGTTGGCCTTTAAGGGAAGGGGAAAAGTAGAAAAAATGTCTAGTGGTTAGAGCTCCAGTTTGAGAAACAGGAGATTGTAAGTTTGCACCCTGCTATAGCTAAATAGTATCTAATACACATTGTGTGACATTGCACAAGTCAATTGACCTTCCTGTGCTCCAGTCCTCTCAGATGCAGAAATGGCTAGAAGTAGAAACTGACAACAAATGAGATGTGAGATGAGGCAACCAACTGAGAACACTGCCATCGAAGAGGGAAGGAGACTCCTGGTTGTTACTCCAGAATGCCATGAGAGCTAGACTTTGCACATGAGCTCCCCAGGAACCACACCTACCATTGGTGAACTAAAGGTATGAGCTGAAGTCTCTAGCCATTATTTTGGGAGGAAGAAACTGAGAAACAGACAGCAAGCTTCTACAAACGTTTGGTATAATGATTTGAAAAATAATATGAATGGAGCTAGACCTAAATCTACAAAGCTGATATCCATGGCCACAAGAAAATCTACTGGTTTCATATTAAAGGCTAAAAACATGAAAACAGTGCATGAATCTGTGTCTCCAACTATGAAAGATTTAGCTTGCCCAACCAGTACAGGAAGGTTTTCTGTATTTCAAAATGCCGACAAAACTAATAAAATAAATAAAGAATGCAATTCACCTGAGTCAAGCCAGATTGTTGAAGCAGGGGGCCAACTGAAAATACCTGAAATGTGTGCCAGAATGCCCTTAGTGAAAGGTTGAGATGCAGCACTAATGCTGGATTCATCAGATGAAACAAATATTGTAGAGTGAAATGGTCTATCAATGTATGAGACAAGCCAGATTGTTGAAACAGGGGGCAAACTGAAAATACCTGAAATGTGTGCCAGAATGCCCTTGGTGAAAGGCTGAGATGCAGCACTAATGCTGGATTCATCAGATGAAACGAATATTGTAGAGTGAAATGGTCTATCAATGTATGAGACTTCAGATAAACTAGAGAAAAAAAGAGAAAAGACTGTAAACTTACCTGCAACAGAAATTATAAATCAGCAAGTGGCTATAATTAAAGAGGCTGACCCAACTATGGAGGCGTTGAGACTATGAGAGTCAGACGCCACTTTATGGACTGGGGTAAGCAGCTCCTTTTGTTTTTTCACAAGGTTTAAATATGCAAAAAAAATCAAAGTAATGAACAGAATACTGACTTGATTCTTCCCACAAGTAGTAAAAATGAGAAAGCAACTGCCAGTAATCCACTAAACTTTGAATCGCCAGTAAAGATTCAGGCAGTGGTGAAGGAACTGCCAAAGGAAATAATATTATAGAACAGAATTGTTCCAAATTCAAATCGAACAAAAAAAAGAACCAAATAAAAATGGTAATGCAGCAGCAAAAGTGTGAAGGAGGGAAAACCAGTGCAGAGAAAAGTCAGTCTAAAGGTGTATCGAATACCTCACAAAACAATGTTTATGAGGACAGGAATATGGAACAACCCGAATTTTGAAATAAAAAAACTAATCACTCTGCTAATAATTCATTTTCAGATTCATCAAATGTAAGTAATAGTGAAGAAAGTGATGAAGAGGAACCTTCAATATGGGCCAAATCCTTATTTTTACAAATAGCTCAGCTTTCCAATAAAATGGAGAAAACATTAAACTTACAAGACAAGTTAGACTCTGGCTTTAGTCTTACTCAGAATCTTATAAAAGAGAATGCATAGTTAAAACAAGAAATGGCAAATATCAAACAATCACTATTAAATCTACAAGATGAAACTACACCAATAATTAAGAAAATAAATGATTTGGAAGCCACAAATATGGAAATAAAAGTAAAATTAACAGATTTTGAACTTTGAGTACAAAGAAAAAAATGTGAGAGTGTTTGGAGTTCCTGAATCCTGGGACAATAACAGAACATTGCTTGATTCCTTTAATCAGATAGCCGCAGCATATATGGATATGGACCCCACTATCATCCATTTTGAAATTGATTTAATTCCTAGGGGACTGCGGCAGAGACTGGATGACATAGCTCCCTCTAGGCCAATTATTTTAAAGTTCATGAAAACTGATAACAAATGGGGTATGCATCTCAACTGGGATAACCTGGATAAATAAATTGTACAAAAATAAACACATAATAACAAAGTCCAAATCCTCATTGATAAGGTAACCCTAACATGTTAATCCAATGTGTCCTCATAGCTAAGGCTTTTCCTGACTTTTATCAGTTCTGTTGACTAATGTGGTATACTGTCATTTACCACAATATCCAATATGTATGGTGGCAACTAAAATTATACACAGTACCTCTCCTGAACCTCATGATTCCTGCAAGTTATTTAATTCTATTATGTCCTTTTTCTATGGGCAAATTCATTGAATTTTAAACCACATACATTCAGATGACGTACAAAAGACCACCTGAAACGTTATTGGTAAACAAGAGGGGCCAGATTTTCAGACTGTTTTGGGACTAAGTTCCACTCTACAGCTGCTGGTGAAGAAAAAAAATCTCTGCACAGGAGCCAAGTCTTAATTGCCACACAGGCGGCAGGCACAGCTGTGATGGATGTTATGGCTGGTCCAATCAGGCATAACTTCTTGCAGCAGTTGCACCAAAAAATGGCCACAAGCTGCCATAAAACTGCAGATACAGTCACAAACAGCTCTGCAATTGAAAATATGGCACATGCAGAAAAACCTTGCAGGTCCCAAGGTTTTTCCACATGCACGCCACAAATAGCCAGTTCTGAAAATCTGTCCCAGTACATTTAAGGTCCCCATATTTATAAATAACTCTTGTTTGGAGCAGGTTTCTCAATATCATTTTCTTACATACAAAGAATCATGGGGGTTTGTGTAGGAAAATTAAAATAGTCATTATGAGTTATAATGAAACGTAAGATAAAATATGGGGAAAATCATATAAAAGCCTCATTTCTGGCAGTTAATTCCCAGTTAAAAACTAAACTGTTGTATGGGGTTGAATCTCTCCTTTCTTGGGGGAGTTATTGAAAAAGTGGTAGAAGCACAGTTGGAGCATCATCTAGAACAGTATGACATCTATGAAACATTCCAATCTGGATTCTGGCCACGTTACACTACTGGGACTACACTCGTCAGGGTGCAATATGATCTCCTTCTTGTGAGGGACAGCAGACAGTGTTCTATTCTGGTTCTGCTTGACCATTCATGGCATTTGACACGGTGGATCATGGGGTGCTGTTTGCTCAGTTGAAACACTTTGTAAGATTTCGGGGAGTGTGATGAGGTGGGTTGAGTCCTTCTTATCTGGCAGACAGCAGCAGGTGGCACTGGGGTTTTACATCTTCGAAAGCACTGCCCTCTGTTTTGGTGTGCCTCAGGGTTTTATTCTGGCCCCCGTGAGGTTCATCATGTATATGCTGCTGTTGGAGGACAATATTAGATGGCATAGGCTGGGTTTTCACAGCTATGCTGATGACACTCAGCTATACCTGTCTTGTGAACCAAATGGGGTTGCTGCAGTTACAAGACTGAACACGTGTCTTACGGAAATTCAAGACTGAATGGCTACCAGTTGGCTTTAGTTTGAATTTCTCAAAGATGGAGGTGCTTCTGGTGGAACCAGTCTGGTATGGCTTATCAATGAATGGTGTTGGTGTTGTGCTGCCGACATTGAATAGCATCACACTAAGAGCTGGGGACAGGGTTAGAAATCTGGGGGTCATTATGGGCCCCAAGCTGACACTAGCACACTGGGTGCCAGCATTTAACCACAGTGGCTTTTTCCATCTGTGAAACATTACTTGGATTAAACCTTTTCTTGTACCTGCTGACTTGGTGACCCTGGTGTATGCCTTCATCACATTTAAATTGAACTACTGCAATGCTCTCAACAAAGTGAAAGAAACAAAATACATGCATATCAGTGCAGCCAAAGATTCTGCCTTCACTCGGCACAATCGATAACCGATAACTGAAGCCCTGTGAGGAGATACTGAAGGACCTCAATATGTACACCCTGGAACAGAGGAGAGAGGGAAGGAGGAGATATGATAGAGACTTTTAAACACCTTACAGGGGTAAAAAAGGTACAGGAGGTGTTCAAGAACAAGGGGACATGCTATGAAGCTGGAGATGGGTAGAATGAGGAAAGATATAAGGAAGTATTTTTTCATAGAAAGAGTGGTGGATTCCTGGAACAGCCCTCCAGCGAAGGAGGTGGGGGCAAAGTCAGTGGTGGGGTTCAATAATGCATGGGTAAGCATAAAGGAATCATAGTGGAAATTAAAGGGGGAGGGAGGAAGAGCTGTAGATCAGGCATGGTCTGATGTAATAGTGCAGGTAGGGAGAAATGGGCATACTGGATGGGCCAAGGAGTCCTTATCTGCCATCAAATTCTATGTTTCTATGATAGCAACATAAAAAAAGGATTGCACACTAAAAATTAACTATGGGCAGAGAAATGTCAAAAAATACCAAAGAACCCATATACAGTGCTGCAAGGCTTCATTAGGGAACTACACCCTTATAAAGCTTTGTGGCACTACATATGGGTGCTTTGGTGTTTTTCTGATGTTTCTCTGCCAGTAATTAAGTTCTAGTTGTTTAACAAGTAGGAGCTTGGCACAAGACACCAGGAGGAAGGAGTGTGTGTGACTGGACTTCTCTTCTGGGACTACATAATATAGTCCCAGTAGAGAAGTCCAGACACACAGCACTCCTTCCTCCTGGTGTCTTCTGAGAAATATAGGATCTTCTTGTCTCAGAACAGGACAATCAGGAGCTTAAAGGGCACAGATGCAGAAAGTAAGAAGAGAGAGAAAAGGAAAAAAAAAACTGAGGAAAGAGTAAGGATTCCAAACAACAGTTAAGGGGCCAGAAATAAGACATGATGGGAGTGGTGCAGTGCAGTGGCTGTGGAGCAGCAGTCTTCCAGGAGACGTTCTGGAGGATGCGGTGTTGTCTCATCTGCAGGAACCTCTCTGGGCTGAGGAAGGAGATTGCTCATCTCCAGGCTGAGTTGGCCAGGATTTGTGGCACCTCTTCTTCCACTCAGGGACCACCAGTACCACTGCTGTTGCCTCAGAGGTTGCCAAGAAAGAGGAGCGGTTGGACCACAGTGGGCTCAGGGAGGGTGAGGGTGGTGGAACAGAGGCCCATCCCTCCAGGTTGTACCTCTCCACAATTCCTATGCCATTCTGGCAAAGTGTAGTTCCTCAATGGAGGCACCCACAGAGGAGACCAAGGAGGATGCTGGGAACTTCCACAAAGGAGACCCACAGGAGGGTGGCATGGGACCCCACAGGGGAAGTAAACAACTCCTGGTGGGGTACTCCAATGTTAGGAAGGTAGGACTGGGGGAAGGAAGGGGGAGGGGGAGGTATGGTACCTGCCCTGCACCATGGCTTGGAGGGACAGGGATCAAATCCTCAGGATTGCTGGAGCAGCTGCACAGGGAAGGGAGCTGGATGTCATTGTCCACCTAGGGACAAATGGCCTGGCTAAGAAAGGGATTATAGCAGTGCAGGAAGAATTTGTGGAATTGGGAAGGGGCCTTAGACAAGTAACACACATGGTAACCTTCTCGGAGGTGCTGCCCATCTGTGGCGTAGGAGAGGCTAGGGTGTTCCGCACCATGGGATTCAATCAGTGGTTAAAAAACTGGTGTAGAGCTCAGGGATTTGGCTTCATTGGGGACTGGGGGTTCACCTGGAGTGATGCAAGCCTATACTGGCATGATGGGCTGCATCTGTCTGGGAGGGGAACCAGGGTCCTAGGTGATCGGTTTAAATGCTTCTTTGGCAAGCATTTAAACTAGCCAAGGGGGGAGGCACTGGAAAGGAGCAGGAAAATCCTAACTTCCCCCAAAAAATCACGGTAGTAAGTGCAGCAAACACCAACATAGAGGTGTCGATAGGGAGAAGGGCATGGGTAAATGGGGAAAGTGACAAAGGCAAGAAGGACAGAGATGGGACAAAAAGGAGTAAGGCCATCAGGAAATGGAAGGTAATGAGTACCAATGCCCATAGTCTGGGCAACAAGCTCCCTGAACTGATGGCCTTGATGGAAGAGGGATGCCTGGATATCATAGCAGTCACAGAAACATTGTACACAGAGAACCATGACTGGGATGTTAACATACCAGGGTACATAACCTACAGGAGAGACAGGCAGGGGAGAAGAGGGGGAGGAGTAGCTCTCTATGTAAAGGAAGGGATAAAAGCAACTGAACAAAAGAGTAAACAGGGAGGAGAGGAGGCACTGTGGGTCACCTTGGAGACTGGAAAGGGCACCACAATTTGCACAGGGGTTGTGTACAGACCCCCACGTCAGGGGGAGGGAATGGACAAGGATATGATAGAAGGCATTCTTAGGATGGCAGAGAAAGGGGAGATACTGTTGATAGGAGATCTGAATATGCCAAATGTTAACTGGAGCACATTTGCTGCAGCCACATCCAAGAGCAGGGCCATTCTCGATATCCTACAGGTGGCAGGCCTCAGACAGCTAGTTTTGGAACCCACTCATGAGGGAGCAATCTCAGACCTCGTACTCTCAAATAGGGGCAGTGAGAGGATCTCAGATCTAGAAGTGGGTTGCCATCTGGGAACAAGTGACCATCAAACAGTGTGGTTCATGTTAAACTCAGCTACAGAGTCAAGCCATACAAAAGTGAGGGTACTGGACTTCAGGAGGGCTGATTTTGGCAAGATGGGAGAGTGCCTCAGAAAAGCACTAGCAAACAGGCTAGAAGGAGGGGTGGAGTAACAATGGGAATGATCAAATCTGCCATCACAGAGGCAGCAAGCCTTTGTGTGAAGCAAATAAACAAATCAAAATGAAAGAAAAATCCACTATGGTTCTCAAAAGAGGTAGCTGGGAAAGTCAGGGAGAAAAAGATAGCATTCAGGAAGTATAAGGAAACGTAGAAGGAGCAGGACAGAGAGCTGTACCAGTTAAGGCAGAAGGAAGCAGGGAGGGAAGTCAGAATAGCAAAGGCCCAAACTGAGGAAAAGATAGCCAACTCGGTTAAGAAGGGGGCTAAAACCTTTTATAGGTACATCAGAGAGCGTAGAAAGACAAAGAGAGGGATAGTGAGGCTGAATAGAATGAACAGCGGGTGGGCAGAGGGGGACAGTGAAAAAGCAGGGATACTGAACAAATATTTCTGCTTAGTATTCACAAAAGAGGAGGGGGAAGTGCCTCATCCAATTAACAGAAGCACTCTTGATAGGGAGGTCGATCCCAGTCCTTTCACAGAAGAAAGGGTTCTGCAAGAACTCCTAAAGCTGAAGGTGGACAAAGCAATGGGGCCTGATGGGATTCACCCCAGAATTCTAAAAGAATTAAGGGGGGAACTAGTGAAACCACTGACTACTCTTTTTAACAAATCATTGGAGGATGGTGTGGTACCCGAGGACAAGAGGAAGGCTGATGTGATTCCCCTCCACAAAAGTGGGACCAAGACAGAGGCAGGAAACTACAGACCTGTCAGTTTGACCTCTGTGGTAGGGAAAGTGATGGAGCCACTTCTGAAGGAAAGAATTGTTGAGTACCTAGAGGCCAGTGGGGCACAGGACCCAAGGCAGCATGGGTTCACAGTGGGAAGGTCATGTCAGATGAATCTAATAGATTTCTTTGACTGGGTGACCAAAGTAGTAGACCAGGGAGGGGCTGTGGACATGGCCTACCTAGACTTTAGCAAGGCATTTGACACAGTCCCACACAAGCGATTAATAATCAAATTAACCAGCCTGGGAGTGGGTCCCAGGGTGGTAGCCTGGGTAAAACATTGGCTGGACAACAGGACACAGTAGGTAATTGTAAATGGAGTCCACTCTGAAGAAAAAGGGGTTACTAGTGGGGTACTGCAGGGTTCAGTACTGGGTCCAGTCCTTTTTAATGTATTTATAAGTGACATTGCAGAGGGACTGGAAGGAAAAGTATGCCTCTTTGCATTGACATAAAGATCTGCAACAGGGTTGATACACAAGGAGGCATGGAAAAGATGAGAAGGGACTTGGCAAAGTTGGAGGAATGGTCAGAAGTATGGCAGCTAGGATTCAATGCAAAGAAGTGCAAAATAATGCACCTGGGAAATAAGAACCCAGGGGACGATTACGCAATAGGGGGAGGTAGTAACAACAACAAAAAAGAAAAGTGACCTGGGGGTAATCATATCAGATGACACCTTAAGGTTAGCAAGCAATGTGAGAAGACAGTAGGGAGGGCTGGGGTATACTGGGATGCATAGGGAGAGGCATCACCAGCAGAAAACAGGAAGTTGTTATCCCTCTGTACAGACAGTTGGTGAGACCCCATCTGGAGTACTGCATCCAGTTCTGGAGACCCCATCTCTGTAAGGACATAGACAAGATAGAGGCAGTCCAGAGGAGAGCAACTAAAATGGTGCAGGGTCTGCAAGAGAGCCGTCTGAGGGAGAGACTAAAGGAGCTTAATATGTATACCCTTGAGGAAAGAAGGGAGGGGGGGACATGATAGAGACTTTTAAGTACCTCAGTGGAATCAACAAAGTCCAAGAGGGTAGCATCTTTCAGAAAAAGAGATGTGCAAGAACAAGGGGACACAATTTAAAGATGGGGGGGCATTTCAGGGGCAATGTGAGGAAGTATTTTTTCACAGAGCGGGTAGTGGATGCATGGAACAGCCTTCCTGAGGAGGTTCTGGGGTCTAAAACTGTGGGAGAATTCAAGAATGCATGGGACAGACATAAGGCAATTTTTGTTGGGGTAGGAAGAAATAGGCTGTTGGTTAACTAGGATCTGCGGCCTATCCTGTAGGCAAGGAAATGGGCAAATTAGGTGGGCCAAGCGGTTATCTGCCGCCAAAGTCTATGTTTCTATGTTTCTATTCATTCTGCTTGGTGTGTGTGCCTTTTGCTCTGTTGTAATGCTCTCTACCTAGGGCTCTCTGCAAGGCTGATGTGTCACCTACAACTTATGTAAAAAGTGGTAGCCATGCTGATTGCTGGGACTTATGGTCTGACTATACCACGTTGGTACTTCATGAACTACACTGGTTGCCAGTTCAGTGGTGTGTCAGCTTTAGGGTGTGTTTATTGGCTTACATGGCCCTGAACAGTCTGGGCCCAGGCTACCCGAAAGACCTCCTGGTCCCTCATGTTCTCAATCATTCTCTTCAGTAGTCTGAGGTGGGCCTTCTCCACATTCAAAGGTTGCATTTGAAATTGGGATTGCTGCTCTATTGCTATGGAACACACTTCCCATGAGGTTAGAGGGGCCCCCTTGGTGGACACATTTAAAAGAAAGCTAAAATCCTGTTTATTTACTGCTTTCTATAGGTCTATCTTGTGATATGAATTCTGATAGGCTGTATTATGTTCTGCTGTTTTATTGTGTTCTTACATTTGTGAAGTGCCCAGAGACCTCAGGAATGGGCACCATAGAAATAAAAGTATCTTGCCTTGAAATCTGGGGGTATAAGAACATGGATTGCTTAGACATTTCAATGAACAAAATTTTTAAGCAACTCTTGCATGTTCCCCCATCTACAACATCAAGAACTTGGACAATTCCATATTAAACATTTTGCCAAGAAGAAACTGTAAACATATTGGATGAAAATTAACAGACTGGGAGATATTAGAGTCCTTACATTCTGCTATAATGAAATTATGATGTATATGCAGATGGACTTTGTTTTGCCATGGCTGGCAGCAATAAAAGATTGGTTGGGAAAGCTGGGTTATGGATATTTCTGGGATGTTCCCCACCCTTGAGTCTGTTAGGATAGTTAAATCAAAATATCTGAGTAGAATCTATCACCAAGCTATGCAAGAAGACTTGGCTCTGGTGGCACAACAAAAAGCCAATAAATGGATTTTTGATAACAAAATAAACTTTGAACGGAAAATGTATGTTGACCTCCTCACTATACCCTATGAAAGAAAACTTCACCTTATTTCATCTCAAACTAACTGAGAGTAGCATTTTAAGAAAGTGTTATGGTAAAATCTCAGATGACAAGCCTGTTTGCTATTGTGGATATAGCCATCAAGAAAATGTTGCTTGTGTTATATTGTTTCATTCTAGATTCAAGTCACATAAGGAGGATATTCTTGTCTAATGTCTAGCACCAGGCTCCCTTGCTCACAGTTAGCCTTGAAACAAATAAACTGAAATGACTATCACAATCATGTCACTAGTTACATTTTTCAGTGCCATTAATAGATCACATAAGCCTTCTAATTCCTAATAACTAGTATAAAAAAAACTGTTTTTGCTTTTCCTTTGTATAATGTCCCTTTTTATACTACTTGTAATGGACGGTGAAGAGACAAGCCTTTGTTGGTTTTGATAATACCCTCCTCTGATCTACCTGACTTTTAGAGATTACGGGATGCTGATCCCTGGGTGTGATGTAAATATTTAGACTATAACCCCCATCTGTATTTGACAGAATTTGCTATAGTTTCTTCCTCCACATATCCACTCTTACAGCATATACTGTATGTCTGATTTGCAAAATTCACACACTATAGCACTTTTGCCTTGGTTTTTTTTTGTTATTGAATTTTGTATTATTTTCATAATCTATTGCAATTTTGTATTTGTTTTGTAACGACAAATTGTCAGACTAATAAACTATGACAAAGATGCCTGCAAAGAAATAAAATGGCATACAATAAAGAAAAAAATCAATTACCATTACAGGATAATAAATGTAACACAATATGTATGTTGCCAAATATAATTGGGCCAGCTGTTCAGAGCTTAAGCAATGTAGAAAATGATTTTACACCACACAAACTGAGGTTTGCACATTGCGTCTGGACTAAGCATGGGGCATCCTAGTTTGTGTGGTGCAAATTTGATCACATGGTGGAACAAAGCTATTGACTGCACACATGCAAATGCATAGGGTGGGAGGCTGCATAAACTGTGCTCAAACCATATTTAAAATGTTGTGAAGGCACCGAGGGACGTTTTGCACTGCACAAATTATTACAATTGAAAGGCACATTTTAACGTAGTAAAAAGCATTGAGGACACTTTCAAATTTCTGAGGCTCACCATGCGTGGAACAGCACACACAGAAGCTGGTATGTGACAGTTCTTACTGCAGTTAGGATGTTTTTGTGTCTGGGGGTCAGACAAGTTATTTTTCATGTTCTGATGTACACGTCATGAGGATATGGTACCACCAATCCAGACATACTTCATATACTGACAAACATAAATAATTCAAAGCTATAAACTGCACTCTGACCACAAGTCCAAGCCTGTGTTGTGCTGTAGCTCCTTTAGCCATCTGTGAAAATTGGACTCTTGCCCAGCTTCCCTGCAATCCAAAAAGCAATGTTCTGCTAAGGAGATTAAAATGGCTACATAAAAAGCTGGCAACTATCCCTTAACACCTTGAATGGAGGATGAGCTTGTTTGCACGAAAGCTTTTGAATACAGCAGATTTACTCAACAGCACTAACACATTAATAATTTGTGCAGTGCAAAACTTCCTGTGGTGCTTTCCAATATTTTAAATATGGTTTTAGGGCAGTGCATGCAGCCCCCCCCCCATGCATTTGCGAAACATTATCTAAAACTTTGTGTTTGGGCTGCCTATTCTCTAACCAGTGTAATACTCTTTATGGGCTAGTGTTGTGCTTTGTGACTGTGCAAAGATGTTAAGTATCATGCTTTCCACTGATTTCTGGGCCATAGCTGTACACGATTTGCATATTAACAGTGTATTCTGATCTTATGCAAATATTCAATTTATTTGTGCCTTGAACACAATAGTACAAGCAGAAGTGATTTTGTACTGCACTAACTTTGACCTTTGAATATGGACCCAATTATACGTTGATATTATTCATCACTTCCAGTTCCTTAATTTAACATCCTGTGTCCGTAGTAACAGGGGGAAAATAGTTATAAAATGCATTAACCTCACACACAGAGAACTAAGGGTCAGATCTGCAAATATCTAAAGAGCTGCTAAAAGTTGCATAAATCTGGGGCAGAGCTACACACCGGGTAAGTCTATATGAGATTTTGTGGATCAGACCCTATGTCCTACAGAGCAAATATAAGAGATAAAGTACACCTTGGTGGATGTAATAATGCTGCAATAGCATGGAGGGGTTCTGGGGACATTTCTGAATGGTTTGTGTTTTTCTCCAGAACCTCAAGATGCCATTACTGCTTTATTTTTGGTGGTGATAGAATTACTGTATAGTGTAAATATGCTGGTGGATACTACTCAAACTGGTCGCTTGGAAGTGTTAGCTATAAAAATTATTTTACACAATTCAAGACTAGTTTGTTTTGTTGGCTGCTTTTCACCACCCAGCAGTCACCCTTTTATTGTGGCAAGAACTGGGTGAGAGTTTAGCAAATTACTTCAGTAGCCATGAACTTCTCCCAAGTGGAGATTTTCATTTAGATTGTGGTGTGCTTCCTAGGTTACATGATTTGGGGAATGGAGCAACAGAGCTGGGTCCTAGTCAAATAATAACTGAACACACTTCGTCCAGCCCATTGGCGCAGCGGTTGGATTTCCACTAGCGATGCCAGTGACCCGGGCTCGGGAATGGACCCGGGTCACTAGAGGGCCAGCAGGGGGAGAAGGATGGAACATCCCACAGACAGCTCTCCTTCTCCGGGGAAGGGTGGGTACCTCATCTGGTGCTCGATGGACCCCTGGCAGAGGCTGGGGGGCACCACAGCTACCGGCGAACAACAGCACCAAGGGGCAGGGCGGACACAGGATGTCATTGCACGTCCTCGCCCTCAGTCAAAAAATAGGGGAGAAAACTCCTTCTGTCTCCTGCCTCTGTGAAGCCTGCCTTCAGCTTCAATTAGCCTCCTGACTGGCTCTCCACAGTTAGATACAAGGATCATGGCTCCTGGCCAGTGCTACGACCCCACCCTCTGAGGGGTAGGTTGGGGTGTCATGGGGAGAAGCTCCATGAAGGCACCATGACTAGGTGGATGATTGGTGGTGAGACAGAGGGGCCAAAAGAATACATTGAATAAAAAAATAACTGAACACACTAGATTTAAAAAATTAAAATTTAATAGCAGTGACCACTCCAGATTTAACTTTTATAAATCGGGCAGTACAGGTGTCTTGTACAAAAATCATTCTTCAGGACTGGGCTCCTGGCTAACCTGCGCTCCTGACCTGGATGTGCTTCTGGGACGTGGCTGACTTCTGATCAGCCTGAGGCAAACAGTATTTCGGGCAAAATTACAGTTTAAGGTAATAAATCTTAACTTTTATACACATGGGACATTTTTTAGAACATGTGTGCTAGGTGTGTGCCAGGAGGCACACTTTTCACATTGTGCACAAAATGAAGGGGCAACGCTGACAGTGTCCCTTTAAGTGACTTACTCAGAATCACACAGTATGCAAGTGGAGGCTGCGGGAATCAAACCCAGGCCTGCTAGATGTTGTCAGTTCATTCACAGTTTGTTACTCTAACCCCTAGATTATACTGCCAGCCCCAATAACCCCCAGATTTAATGTTTAAATATGTGATTTCAAAAATAGTGTAGAGTACTTACAACACAAATTATGATCATTAAACATTTTAACATTTTACTAAAACTCAATTATTCAACACTCTATCTGCTTATTTTTTCTTGTACCAAAGTGGGTGATTGCTGGCAGAGCACTGTAAACAGCTGTTGACTAGGCTTCATTATTCTACAGCCAGAAACAAAAAAATATTTCTTCTGGCTTTATTTAATATTGATTTGCTGTGGCTCACTTTATAAAATCTGTTTAGCACTGTACGAGGGAGATGCTTTTAAATTTTGGAAGATAGGCAATGCTTATGATAGCTTATCAGTTTAGTGTTCATTTTAGGAACATAAACTTTTCTTTATGTTTTAAACATATTCAGGTGTGAGTGTATTATTCATTTAGCAATGTATACTAATAAATGCTGCAGAAAACATTAAAAGATTTTTTGCGAAGCACTCGGGGTCTATAGTAGAACCCCTGCAATTTCCCACAGTTTTTGAAAAATGCTCTGCAATTTTGGGTAACCTTTTCTGCACTTTTCCAGTGGCCATGGTCATGATTGATAGGGGGTAAGGTTCAGACACTGACTTTTTATTGTATTTAGGACTTTAACATATGCACCAGAAGTTCAGCTTGACATTAAAACGAAAACAGCTGGAATGACTGCTGAGTACTGCACTCCATGAATTGTGTACAATTGAGAAAACAGTGGAGGACATGATTTAAAGGTATCATCGGTGTACCAATGTTTACTCGTAGCCATGTATTTCAGATTACGTTGTGTGGCAAAAATAATAAATCTCTCAGTGTCCTGTGCACCACTGTCAAACATTAGGAACTGCTTCCCTCAATCTGTAACTCTGAACTGCTTCAGTATTTGAAGTTCTGATAGGCATGAAGGCAACACTGGGGACACTGAAGCTGTCTTTCTGGCATGCTGATTTCGTATGTGCGGTAATTACTGCGTTGAAATGCTTGCACTAAAATGCTTGCACAGAATTGATGTAATATCCTGATAAGCTAGTCTCAAAAATTGTGTTAGTCCAATAAAAGGTACAGTATCACCTGCAACACATTAGTTCTTTTTCTCCCCTGGAAGGTAAACAACTATTTAGAGTGGCTGTGCTAGTCAGGCCTCACCTTCAGTAATTTTATCAGTTTTATTAATAAACTGGTTTCTGATTCATTATTGGTAACAAATGACATTCTGTTCTATTTTATTTATTTTAGTAAAACTGTTGACGTGCAATCTCAGACTGTCTCAGATTGCCTATCTTAATTACAAGCAAATTCTTTAACTTGTTTATCTTCTCATTTTCAAGCATTATAGATGAGAAGCTTTTAAAAACCTTTCTTGACCTTGATACTTGAATGGTAGATGGCCTAGATTACATTTGTGGCAAGTTGTTACGATATACTGGTCCTGTCCTTGGGAAATATCCTGACTGGAAATCAGACAGGGTTATTTCAGTGTTCTAATCAGAAGAACAATTGTACGGCTTCTATCTATCATTTTTCTGTTACCTATACTGTTGCAAGCCTTGGAACAATTTATTGTTGTCATATTACTGGTTTCCTGATTCAAATACATCTTTAAATGTAAAGCAATCCATTTTTTAGAACTACAGTACGCATAAAAAGATGTTAAAAAGACAGGGAATGCCTCAGGGATGGCTTGGCAGGGGGAAGGACTGGGGTGGAGTGGAGGAACTTTGCGTGAAATTAAAAGGGGGAATAGACAAGGCAACAAACCTCTGTGTCAGGCTAGTAAGCAAAGCCAAGATGGAAAAGAGACCTCTATAATTCTCTAAGGAGGTGGTTAGGAAGGTAAGAGCAAAAAAGTTAGCATTCGGGAGGTGTAAGAAGACCCAGAAAGAGAAGGATAGGGAGCTGTATCTGGAGAAACAGAGAGAGGCAGGTAAATGAGGTAGGAGTGCAAAGCTGCAAACAGCAGAAGATAGTCCAGGATGTAAAGAAAGGGGACAAGACATTTTTTAGGCATGTAAGCAAAAAGAGACAAATCAGGGAAGGGATTGTAAGACTGAGGAGGGAAGCAGGCCATTGTGTGGAGGGGGACCAAGAAAAAGCAGACATCTTGAACAAATACTTTTGTTCAGTGTTCACAGAAGAGGCAGAAGGAGAGGGGACACAGAAAAGTGACAGGAGCATCGGAGGAAGGGAGGTGGGCACAAGTCCACTTACAGAGGAGACAGTCCTGAATGAACTCAAAAATTGAAAAGTGGATAAGGCAATGAGGACAGATGAGGTCCATCCAAGGTTATTGAGGGAACTCTGGGAGGTGCTGGCTGCACCCCTAACAGTCCTGTTCAACCTCACAATGGAGACAGGAGAGGTTCCGGAGGACTGGAGGAGGGCAGCTGTTGTCTCACTTCACAAAATTGATAGTAGGGAGGAGGCCAGCATTTACAGGCCAGTCAGCCTGACTTTGGTTGTGG
Organism: Neoceratodus forsteri; assembly: GCA_016271365.2. Classification (NCBI taxonomy): domain Eukaryota; kingdom Metazoa; phylum Chordata; order Ceratodontiformes; family Ceratodontidae; genus Neoceratodus; species Neoceratodus forsteri. The sequence continues at coordinate 1,293,485,680 of CM028130.1, forward strand.
GTAATTATTGAAATCGCTACTGAAGGAAAAGATAGTAGAATATCTTGAATCCAGTGGCTTACAGGACACAAGACAACATGGATTCATGGGGGGGGGGATCTTGTCAAACAAATCTAGTAGATTTCTTTGACTGGGTGACCAGGGAATTGGATCAGGGAGGAGCGATTGATGTGGCCTACCTGGATTTCAGCAAGGCCTTCAACACCATCCCACATAGGAGATTAGCATGCAAGCTGGGTATCCTGGAAGTGGGACCAAAGGTGGTAAACTGGGTAAGAAATTGGCTAAGGGATAAGAGACAGAGGGTGGTGGTAAACAGAGTTCACTTCAAGGAAGGGAGGGTGACCAGTGGTGTACCTCAGGGATGTATGCTGGGACTGGTCTTCTTTAATGTCTTTATTAGGGATATTGCAGTGGGGCTGGAGGGAAACGTCTACCTGTTTGTGGATGACACTAAAATCTGTAACAGGGTAGACACTCTGTGTGGGGGGGGTATGAGAGGGAATCTGAAAAGGTTAGAGGAGTGGTCAAGGATATAGCAACTATGCTTCAATGCAAAACAAGTACAAAATCATGTACTTGGGGCAGAGAAACCCAGGAGATGAGTACAAAATGGGAGGAGACATATTGATGACCACCAAATCAGAAAGAGACCTTGGAGTTATCATATCTGATGACCTAAGGTGACTAGACAGTGTGATAATGCAATCAGGAGAGTTAGCGGGATGCTGGTGTGCACAGCGAGGAACGATCACCAGCAGAAAGAGGGAGGTGGTGTTACCCCTCTATAGATCACTGCTGAGGCCTCATCTGGAGTACTGTGTCCAGTTCTGGAGACCTCATCTCTGGAAGGACATAAGAGTGGAGGCAGTCCAGAGGAGGGCAACCAAAATGGTGCAGGGTCTGCATCAAAATTCCTATGAGGAAAGACTGAAGGATCTTAATATGTATACACTGGAAAAATGGAGAGAGAGGGAGGGATATGACAGAAATGTTCAAACACCTCACAGATATAAATAAGGTTCAAGAGGGAAGCATCTTTCAGAAAAAAAGATGCTAAAGGACAAGGGGTCATGGTAAGAAGCTGGAGTGGGAATAGACTCAGGGGAGATGTGAGGAAGTACTTCTTCATGGAGAGGGTGGTGGATGCCTGGAACAGCTTCTCAGCAGAGGTGGTGGGGCAAAAACTGTAACGGGGTTCAAGAAAGCATGGTATAGGAATAAGGGAACCTTAGTGATAAGACAAGGGGGTGGGGCCAAACCGGAGATCAAGAGAGTCTGCTGTTATACAGTTTGTAGGGAAAAACAGACAGACTAAGTGGGCCGAGCAGTCCTTGTCTGCAATCAAATTCTATGTTTCTATAAGATTAACACTGATTTTCTTAAAGCCACTAGGGATCCAAATGGCTGATAAAAAAACTGTTTTTTTCTGATACATTTTAATATATTTGTTCAAGGTCTTCAGCACTATAGATTATGAATATAACCTAAATTATTTTGGTTTGGTTTGAGTTATGCAAAAGGTGGATAGGTAACTATTAAACTGGACCTTTGGCCAGGTATTTGTGGTGGCAGCACCCCTACTACGAAATTCACTGCCTCATTGTTGGAGGGAGGTCCCTTCAGTTCAGATATTTAAGAGAAAGCTTAAGCACTCTGTCATATGCTGACTAGCCACATGTACTGTAGCTGCTGAGCTGACCATAATTATTATCTGGGGTTACTTATTAGTGTTGATCATTGTTTCAGGCATATTTGAACTGTTTGTGAAATCTTTTGCCGCTGTCATTGAACAGGATTCTCAAAGCATGGTGCAGGGCTTGCATCCAGCCTGCACCACAGCACTTAGGTTGTGGTGGTGCGGCAAACCCTTGGCTGCAAGTGCGTCCAATTTTACATTCTCAGGAGTAGTTGCAACAGTTTCCATGAATTACAGCTGCTTGCACTACATATCTGGTGCAATCTCTGTAAAAATGGCCCCCAGGATTGCTGTGAATTAGACCAGAAAAAGTTGATCTAACCTGCAGTAATTGCTGCATGGGACAGAAAATCCCATTAGATCTCCGTAAGCCCCATGCACCATATCATCGGCACACTGGGGCTTGTGGTGATCTAAGACTTTTGAAAATCCTGCCCATTATGCGTATTTTATAAAGCACCCTGAGCCTGTGAGATAGGGCACCAAATAACTGCATTACTGCAACTACTAATTATTGTAAGACATCAAGTGGTGGCTGTACAAGGCACACACTCCAAATTCTGCATGTAAATTCAGGTGTCTTGCAAGATTCAGTTTGTTGTTTTCCCTATTTGTTAATGAAATAAACAAAGGTTTACACAGCACTGACTTGCACATGTATGTGATAATATTGTCCTTTACCGTAAGGAAGAGGCTTAACTTCTTTATAATCTTCATTACAAATAGGTTTTTGACCATGTGCAAAAATTCTTAATTGATAATTAATTGGTTCATAATTCAGTAAAAATCCAAACTGTTTTTATGGCTTGATGTATGAACTGAAATCACTTGGACACCTTCTAAAAATTGTTGCTTACTGTATGATAAACATTATAGCATGTTTCAACATGTAAATATCTGTAATGTGGATCAATTCTCAATTAAAGTGGGACTATAAGGTTCTCTATTTAATAAATTATACTGTAGGTCCAAAAATTGGATTTCTGAATTGGTATGAAGTTTGATTTACCCAGAGTATTAAAACCAACAATAATAACTCCATGATTTTACCTCATTGTGATTATGGGGCATTGTTTATGAATAAGCCACTGCTACTGTTACAGCAATGCTTACCATTCCCTCTATATTCCACCTTGGAATACTATTGTAGGTCAATCTGCCGTCTGATATCACTTCCTAAACTCTGACCTACCCTTCCTCTATCAATCTGCTCTGCCTCTTCTCCCTTAAGTCTCTTCTTCATGACATTTCTGCTCTCCCTGCAAGTGTTCATAAGACCTTGACACCTTATGGGTCCAGAATCAATTTTTTCTGCCTCATGTATCTTGTTGTACTGTTATGCCATGCAATATTTACGATTACGCTCCACTTGATGTATTGTGCTGCTTGTGGTATCCCGGTAAGAGAGTGAAGGGTTTATGGCAAAGAGATGTGAGTGCGGGAAGGAGGGTGAATGCAAAGTGTGTGGTACGGACTTTGGAGCATGTGGTGTTATGGTCGTGGTGTGTACGTGTACCTTACAGAATCTCTGCCCTCCTTCACTATGCTGACTGGAAGTGTTTATATATTATTTGTGGGGGTTGACACAGTCCCCCGTTAGGGGGGTGCACACCAGTCCTTTGTGATATTCTTGTTTGTTTCCTGACAGGTGCTTTCCATATACCTCACGGCATGGTACTACTTGTCACAGGTGATGTTTGAGTGTGTTTACATTCTGACTGTTTGTCGATTTCATTGGTCCTCACTTTGTCTGGTTCTCACTTGTTGCTGTCAGTCTGTTGACGTTCGTCCACTATGTTTCTGCACTAATATGGGTGACCTGTTGCTTGTATATGGCTATTATATTTGTAATGTTAATTGCTATTTATTTTTTCAACTCTTGTACTATCCCCCCCCCAATGAATCTGGAAATGATCTGTTATCATGTCAGTATGTCTCTCCTGATAACATATTTTAAATATCTAACTAACTAACTAGCTAACTAAATACTGCACTAGAGAAAGTGAATATCTTACATCGCATGTTGGTTAGGTTTTTCCTTAATGTTCCTGGGAATACCCTTCAATGTACTTTGTAGAATGGCATGAATTACATCTCCATGGAGAGTAGAAGAAGGAATGATTTGGTTAAGTGTTGTATCTATGTGTTACTTGTAAAGTCCCCGTACACAGTATATAGTTGACAACTTTGATACAGTAATATGCAGCTTGGATTAAGGGATACTTGCAATCTCAGATTTTTATTCCCAATTGCTAAGTACCTTACTAGCAAACATGTCTTTAGTTATGCGGGTCCACAAATACAGTATGGAAGTAAGTGGCCACCCAGTGGAGGCCTAGAACTGGTAGATGTTTATAGTTGTTAAAAAATGGTTGCATGTTCAGCCATGGACAGTATACACTGATTTTGTTAGTACTATTACAATATGTAGATGAAGCTGTGTTTCCTAAGGTAACATTGTACATTGCATATATTGTTGTATTAATTTTCTTGGTATGTTCTTTATTTTTTATTGAATAGACTCCCTCTAAAATGAGTCTCAGCTTAATGTCCTGTAACAAACATAAAAATCATAATAACATGTATGCCTTTGGTGCATTGTAACTGTTATAATTTTTTATATTTGATGTTTTGCCTATACCTGCTTCAGTGCTGCTGATAGACAGTGGTGCGTGCCTTCACTTTCAGCACATGAGAGAGTGGTGAAGTAACAGCTTGCCATTAATAGTCTTATAAAAACTGATCAGAAATGTTTTTCCATTGTCTGACCAAGTTATAATTTGCCATTATAATTAGTGGGTTATAATGGTGAACACATGCCATGTCATTCAAACAAGAGCTGCATCCTATTTGGCTCTTTACTCCTCCTGTGTGGGCTTACTAGTTATAGAAACATGGTGACTCCTCCATTCTGCTTAGCAAAGAGATGCCACACTGAGAGGGCATGTCATTTTTTTTTTGGTTTAAATATTACATTTTCATGGAGTTTAAATAAGGGAGAACAGTATCTGGCTAAACCCACCATTCAAAAGCCACACTGGAGATTTCAGAGCCACACTGAAGAAAAACTTCCACCAGGAATGGCTCGGACACACTTCAGAGGTAAGCGCCATTGGGAGGGAACAAACTGGAACCCAAATAAATAAAAAATGCTGCAAAAAAAATCAAAGACACAAAAGGAAAGACTGTCAGACAGAGAGAGAGAGAGAGAGAGAGAGAAGAGAGAGCGAGAGAGAGAGAGAGAGAGCGCTTGTGTGTGTGAGTGTGTCTATATGCCTGTGAGAAACTAGTAAAATCAGTGTGGCTGAGCAGCAATTATAAAAAGTAAAAGATGGGGAAGTCTGCTAAAACTCAAATGTAATGGTTGCCCTCAGTGTGGGATGCTTTAATAAACCCCTCAGGCTTTGCCTCGGGGTTTATGTAGCATCCCACACCTCGGGCAACCATTAAATTCTCATTAAGCACACTTCCCCATCTTATTTTATATATTATTGATGAGTAGCTACATAAGAACTATCCAATGAGAGAAATGATGGAGAACCCCATCAATTATAATCCTGCATTGTTTTTATATGAAAATTAACATTCAGAAATTAAACCAAATGGTCTAACATGTTCAACTATGATAATCCCAAGACCCAGCACCTCTTAAACTCCCCAAACTAGGGAGAAGAGACTATATATATGTAAACAGTGAGCTAAGATGTGAAAAAAAAACTTATACCACACCAGGCACTTGGGTTAAATCCCAATACTTAAACTGTAGTGAAGCACGAGGAGGGTGCTGCACTCCTAAGGTGCCATCTTTCAGATGAGATGTTCAACTGAGGTCCTATCTGCCTGTTCTGGTGGTAGTTCAGGTGGATGTTAAAGATCCCATGGCACGTCTTGAAAAGATTATGGAAGCTTTTATTGAATAATACATAACAAAACATAAAGAAATATACACAACTCAAAATAAGAGAGAAATAACAAACAACAATTCTAATCATCCTAGAGAGAATTAAAATACTGCAGTGTCACACTTCTCTCGAACCCTTCGCCAGCAAACTAAGCATATTTTTTCAAAAAAGTAAAACCCCTCCACCACACCAGCATATGTGCTCTAGGATGTACCTTAACATTGCCTCTGTAAATTTGTACCAAAGTCTGTTCACAAATATCTCTAAATAAATTATATAACAAACGTATGCTGAAATAAAAATTGACATCTTCTCTACCATGAATATTTCAGAACTGCAAAACATACTATTAAAGTTCCCGAATCATAAACATTCAGCAGCCTCAGGAAACATCCTAAAACCAGTTCCCCATAAGTAAGCTTTGTCAACCACGGCATCTTCCATCTTTGAGCCAAATACTCCCATAGTCCCACAGAGTAAGAACATTCAACTGAAATGTGTGTCTGTGTGTCTGTGTGACAATCTGGATATAAGCATTTCCTGTCTTCCAAAGCCTTGTGCTTATGGTTGCTTCAGACATTAATTCGGCCATGTACACTTAACCATTGTATGTCCCACATTCTTAGTGGGACTCGTAGATTCGTTAGTTGCCAGTATACCTAGGAATTACTTCCAGCTGTACAGTATTTAAATGTTGGCTCCTCAGGACCTAAAAATAACAAAGCTTGATTATATAAAACTTGTCTTGATTTCCATAGTACCATAATCTTTGTAATCTTCCATTTAAATAATTTCTGAAAAATTATTTTCAAATATGCTGCTATCCTACATGCCCTTGTCATCCTAATAGGTGCATTGTTCCAAACAGATACAATATCCTGGAAAGACTGCCACAACCATTTCTGTGGAACACCAGCACATATCAGCAATGCCAGCTTTAAATTGTTTACCCAAAAAATAATGTGAAAAAACACAATGGGGTTAATCATTCCCACATCTCCTCTTGTTTTTGGTAAGTACATAATTTCTCTCTTAATGGGGTTCAGACGACTCCCCCACAACATCTGAAAAAACACCCTATAAAGTCTAGTTTCCATTGATACTGGTGGTGGGAGAACAGTGCTGACATATAAAAAAAACTCTGGCAGAGCCACTATGACTGTAAATGCACTAACTAGATAAGAGTGTTTCATGGGCTTAAGCAAAAACATGAATTGCAGTTGCATACACTCACTGAATCAAAGTACGCTACATTGAGAAAGGGCAGATATAAAAATAATGCCACTGTCTGTATTACAGTTACATTCATGTTTCACATCTTATTATATGTACTGTTATAACAATCAACTCAACAGAACCGGGCCATCATACACATGAAGGTACTGTACCTTAATTGCAAACACTGCTGAGACAACTATATGTTGTGATAAGGTGGAAGATAAACACAATGTTGAGACATGTTTTTGAAGACATTTGATGTGTTTAATTGATTTTTTTTGAGATTGCTATACAGTTCATACACATACTTAGTATAATATAAAAGTGCATATATGTCAATGTAAATGTAAATCTTACACATTTCATTACAAGTTGTTCTCTTCAAGGAAGAGCTTACTCTACAAGGCCTAAAAATGGGCATTAGGTAAAAGTAACTTGGATAGGTGTGTTATTGAGGGTATTGCATAGATTATCTTTTATTGCTACTCCACCCTAGGCACACACAATATGAAACATCAACAGCCTGGATGCACCAGTCTGCCCTTCTCCTGAGTCAGAAGATCATGGTGGAGATGTAGAGGTACTGGGGGCTCCATCAATAGCTGCTGAAACAGAGGGAACCAAATCTAATGAGGCAAAAGAAGGGCTATTAGAATCATGTGAGTCCCTTCCACCTGTAGCTTCAGGAGAACCATCTGAAGCACTGGGAAGGGATGAAAGGCATACAAGAACCTCCCTGTCCAGCAAAGAGACAGCATGTCTTACCAGAAAACACCACCCCCAGGAATGAGCAAGCAAAAATTGGGTAGTTTTGCATTGGATGGGGAGACGAAAAGGCCTATCTCCATACAACCCCACAGTCCAAATAAGCTTTCAACTACCTCTTGATTTAGCTCTCACTCATGAGCCCTGACAGTGGTGTGGCTGAGACTGTCAGCCAGGATGTTGCTGATGCCTGGCACATGGACAGCAGTCAGGCGTAGGTTGTGCTGGAGTGCCCTGTACCATGCTCACATCGCCTCCTGACATAGAGGGTAAGAGTGAGTGCCTCCCTGTTTGTTCAGGGATCAGACCACAGACATATTGTCAGTCTGAATCAGGAGTGTCCCTGGACATAGAAGAGGTTGGAAGGCCTGGAGGGTATACAGTACTGCCTTCATTTCTAACACATTGATATATACAGATGCTTCCAGCTGAGACCATGTTCCCTGGTTCTGATGGTCTCCTCAGTGGGCTCCCCCAGCCTTGACACAAAGCATCCATTGTAAGGGTCATGATAGGAGCAGGAGGGGTGAAAGGGGAACCCCCGTGAAAAGATTGGACAATTCCGGCCACCAAAGAAGATCCTTCATCATCTACCTGGACACCAGGACCCTGTGGTCGAGGTTGTCTAGTCGCTCATCCCATTGGACACAAAGAGTCCATTGGGTCACCCTCATATGCAGTCTGGCTAGAGGAACTGTAGGGATCGCAGCTGCCATCAGCCTGAGAAGACGAGGAATCAACTGGGCTGTAATCCCGCATGAATTGGCCATTAATCTGGCTTTTTCCAGAAGGGTCTCTGCTCTGTTCGATGGGAGGAAGGCCCTTCCCCAGACCATATCCAGCACTGCTCCAAATGAATTGTAGGCACTGGGAAGGGAGAGGTGGGACTTGGGATAGTTGACTATTATTCCAAGTCTGGAAAAGAGGTCAATGGAGAAGGAGAGTGACTCCTTCAGACTGCTCTATGATGGGGCTGATTGAAGCCAATCATCCAGATACAGGAACAGTTAGATCCCTCTATGGCATAGGGCCACATCATCACTGCTTGACACTTGGTTAAAACCTGCAGTGCTGAGGATAGGCCAAAATGGAGAGCCTTGAACCGGTAATTTTCCCCCTGGAAGGCAAACTGAAGAAAGTGGTGGTGGGTCTAAAAGACAGGGATATGCAGGTAAGCATCTTGCATGTCCAGCGAACAAAGCCAATGGCTCTTGTGGAGCAAGGGTAGAAGTCCCTGGATGGTGAGCATGTGGAACCTCTTGTAGTGGTTGAACATGCTGAGGTTCAAGATGGGTCTTAGGTCGCCCGTCTTTTTGGGCACTAGGAAGAAAAGGCAGCAGTACCCTCTTCCTGTCTGTGTCAGAGCCACTGGCTCTATGGTTGACTTTTGCAGAAGAGCCTGGATCTCATCCCTTATCAGAGACAGGTGCCTTGAAGGGTAATGGGAGAGGCCTGGGGGGTTATCCAGAGACCTATGTAGGAACTTTATGGTGTGACCTCTTGCTATTAACTGAAGGACCCAAGAGTCTGTGGTTATGTCCTGTGACCCCAAAAGGGGGGCATATCTCCCCTCCCACTGGTTCCCCTTGAGGATCTGGAGGAGGAGGGGGGTCCCTCACAAGTCAGGAGGCTGAGGGGAGGGAGTTGGAAGTTCCTTGGGGGACTTCTGGGACTTGGCAGGGGGAGTAGTGGTACTGATACTGGATACCAGCATTTGGCCTGGCATTTGGCAGGGGCCTCTTTGGTCTGACATCTCTGTTGCCGAAGAAAAGACTGTTTACCTTTGTACCCTCTCAGTACATGAAGCGGATGTTGTGGATGGATTTAGCTCAGTCCTGCAGTTCAGTGATAATATCCTTCCTTATCGTCAGCTCCAAATAACATAGATCCCCTGAAAGGGGCATACAGGATGGAGGTTTGGATGTCTTCTGACAGGCCAGCAATCCTGAGCCATGAATGTCAGCTAATGCAAACAGCGGTGGTTGTGGTGTGAGCAACTGAGTCTACTGTGTCATAAGTGGCCCAAAGGGCATGACGACAGAAGAGTTTAGCTATTCTCACTGTCTTGGCAATCTTGGCCTTAAGCTCCTGGTCCTGGATAGTTTCCATCTTTAACTCGAGTGAGGCCAGGGAAGATTTTTGATAGGAAACCATATCAGCCACATAATTGAGGGAACTGCGGATGCAAGTGGAGAAGGAATGGATCTTGCAACCAAAATTGTCCTGCTACTTAGACTCCTTATCAAGAGGAGACATGCTCAAATCTTAGGTTTAGAGGACCAGTCGTGCGCAGCCGTGATAACAACCAAGCCTGCATTAGGTTGGCCAGTAAGGTGTGTGATCCCATCTGGGGGGAAGTGGTACACCCTGTTTGCCTTTTTTGAAACAGCCAGAAGGGAGGAAGGCTGTTGCCAGATAGTGGATGTCAGGTCTTCATGGGGCCCAGACCAAGGCAGTATGGGCATAGGAGCTGTGTCAGTCATGTCTAGATGCTCCACAAGCCTTTTTTGCTTTGGATTCTGTTTCTGGATAGCCCAGTCACAGACATTTTGTATAGCAATGAGGAGTTCTGCAAAGGAAGGGTCCTCCAGAGTGGACTTCGGGGACACCTCGGGCTGAGGTTCTATAGGTGTATGCATACCAGAGCTGGAGGACAAGTCAGAGTCCAAAGAATTCCTGTTGGGGGTGTCTGACCTGGTGTCTAGAAGAGCCTTCTCCAGAGAGGTGGGAATCCACAGCAGAGGCTTATCTAGGGGTTGGAAAGAAGACAGGAGTAGAGGCAGCCACTGGTTTCTGATGGTCAAGCTCCTAGGCTAGTTGAGTCCTGTCCTCCTGAATCAGGGTCTGAAACACTGCCTGGATATCAGCCTGAGGCTGCTGTGGAGGCAGAGGCTGAGGAAGAGGTAGTGGAGGAGGAGACTGGTATAATGGATTGCCCAGCGTCTGATATTGAGGGTATCCATGAGCCTAATAGGAGTAGGGAAAGCCAGAAGGAGCATATCCTTCATTAGACATAGCCCAGTTTCTGGTACACTGGTACCTAATGGGGTTGATGACCAGGTGTTGGATACCTAGGTGTCACAGTGTGTGGGAATAAACTCCAGATGAGATAAATTTGCAGCTTTAAAATACACCGTAATGTGATATTTATATTTCAAAAGTTCAAAACATAATAAATTAAAACAAAAAAAAATGCAAAGAAAATCACTACTTAACATCAGTAGTTTCTCACATAATACCATCCTGGATCTTAGCACTCCTATGACCCTTCACATCTGCATTCAACAGCTTGTCTACAGTAGCAGTAGAACCTCTCTCAGGGCTGAGCCCCTCTGGTCTGAACTGAAGTGAACTCAGTGAAGAGGTTTTATATCTTTTTGGTGGAGTCACCTGACTAAGTGCTTTCTATTTTCATGTCTGAGCATGCTGTTACATGTTTGGACATGCTGTTTTTAAACCAAGGGAGTTTGCTTGTTCCAGGAGACTTCCTGGTTCAACTAAAGGTACAGTGTATATCTCCATGGATATTGACTCTGTATCTCTGATTCATAATAACTAAGCATTTTTATAAAGCATACCACAGTTTTTTTGTTTAGCTTCATACAGTAACATGTTTATACTGGGAATTTATGAAAATACCTTAAGGATTTTGTACAACTGTACTAATCATGAAATGATTAGTTTGATATGGCTTGTGAATCATTTTCCTTTAAAAAGGCTTTATTAACTGTAGCCATTACCGCTATCTAAAATAGCCTTCATGTTTATTTTACACAAAATGCATTTATGCACTTCACACAACACCTCTCTGGGTATTTGGCATCATTCCAGGGACTGGATGGATGGAAATGGAAAAAGAATGAAAAGAGAGAGCTAGTGGGGATAGTAAAGAGCTACGTAACGTGGCTAACCTAGGATAGGGGAAAAAAGAAGAAAAGCAGAGAAAAGCATTAACTGTTGCACAACAGAAGTTTTGGTAGCTAGGAAATAAGGACATAGAAAAGTGGATCATCAGTCACAGCTGAGGGTGTAGCCTAACTCCACCACACTCCTCCCTCCTTAAGAAAAAAACAGTTCTCAAAACTATACTGTTTTTTCAAGATCTACCTCTCTGTCATAAATATTCTACCAAAACAGTAGAATGGGGGTTGGCTGAAACTTTCACTCACTATGAGAGGTTCAACCTAGGGTCCCTTAATTCAACTGTTTTTAGTATTGTCCACCATACCAAGTTACTGCAATACAACAATACTTTCGCAGCATTACCCTGGGGATATCACACAGTTCAGCACAGTATTAATCTATGGATTCAGTAAACAGTTTCAGTCTGTAATGACTGTCTCTCCCTAACTATTTCACTCTGGTTACTACAACTCAGACATTTCATATGTAATATCAGGCACCCATCAATAGGCATCATTTCAGCACCCATCACTTGGCATCTTTTCAGAACCCTGTGCACCCAGGATCATACTTTCAACAGTACATTAAAAAAGAGGAAGTAATACACAGCAAGTAATACAGTAGAAGATTCTGTGCCTTGAGGGCCTGATGGAAGGCCATCCAGCATTTGAGGAATGGTCAGAGTGCCAGATATACCCTGACCCCATGAAGGGTCACTTGGGGACGGGGTGTGAGTGGAACCTGATGGAAGTCCTGCCATTGTCTTGGGAGCTGGAGTACAAGATGGTGGAATCTGATTGTCCAAGGGGGCTTGGGTGGAAGAGGTCCCAACAGAAGGTCCCTGGAGGGACTAACAATAGGCCCAGTGGGCAAATCAGGAAGAAACTGACCCAGCAAAGAAAGGTTAGTACCCACCTCTGGCTCTTGATCTTCAGGCAAGCCTGGAGGGTCTGGTTGTGTCAGGGGAACTGAGGAACTCTCAAAAAACTATTGCATGCAAATGGGCATTTTTGCTCACATACCTTTCAGTATAAAATAAAGATTGGTTGATTAAAAATTGGACTGACAGACCTGAACTACAGCAGTTCTGTAAAAATCCAAACTGGCCATACTGGATGCAACTTTCACAAATATTGCTGGTCTGGTCATTCTGGTTGCACTGTTTGGTCTGACTTTTATGTATCTGGTCAGCTCCTGGAGGTCTGTTTTTCAACTCTTCCTTGACATGATTGAAAACAGAACCATCAGGACCAGACCAGATAGGCAAAAGCCAAACCTGATCATCTGGAGTGAGTGGATCAGCAATATATGCACAAGCTGTGCCCAGTCCAGATTTTACAGCTCTGGTCCAGGTCTGGTGATCTGGTTTTTACCCATACCCTACTGTATGTGGCTTAGTGACATTCTGTACAGATAGATGCAGAGACTAACCCATTGAAGTTTGAAGTTTCAGAAAACCAATATGCTAAAAATTCCAAGACTCAGTCCCCCACCCGTAAGTCATACTTAGTCTTCTACCAAAGTTATGCTTAAATATTGGTGCCTCTACATCTACACCAGTAAGCTCTTAATGCCATCATGCCTCTTCTGTTGCCATGAGTCCCCCCATCCATAAAGTCCCTTTTTGCTTGTGGCAGCCCCCCTCCCAAACCAGGAAATTTTCCAGGGAGCAACTCTTCATACCACATCAAATAAATTACTGCTAAACTCCTTATTTTTAAACATTTTGTTGAGAAATTATTGTTTTAGTATATCCATGGTCAGGAAAAATGAATTTGTAAAAAGAAACCAAAGCCCCCATTTATCAGTTTATTTAATCACAATACAGCATGTTATAAACTGATCAGATTCTATGTGTAACCCAAGTCAAACAAAAATTAGACACACACATGCCTACCTATTTGCAAGTGAAACAAATGTGGTTACTATCATTCAGTTGTAAAGACCTATAGTCACAAATTGCAGGTTAAGAACATTCAGTAGAATATAAACAGTAGCCCAAAACTGCCTACCTGAGAAAATGAAGTTGGTGTATTATTTGGAAGACTGGGACTCTTGCTATGGACTGTCCTGCAATGTTGCAGAATGACTGCTCTTCGGACGATGGTGTCAAATGGTTTAATGAGGTGTTCATAGGGGCTTAGGGGGAACAACCGCAGAGCTTACTTGTTATGCAGAAAGCTACAGGAAGTGTTTAACCCATTCTACTTCTAATAGCCTTCTATGATGTCTGTTCTATCCATTGGTAATCTGACACAGAAAGACTGCCAGAAGATAATGAATTAACTTTCTGTGGGCTCAATTAAGTCCTCAAGCCAAAGGAAAAATAGTGCTCTACAGCTCCCTATACACACACAGGCAGTGTAGTAATGAGGCTTCAGTGGAGGACTCTATTTTTAACATTCTATCATGTTGTTTGGTAGCAAAAATGACATTGGCCCTTTTCTGAATGCAAAATGCCTACTGGGCTATGCCCAAAGTCATAAAAAGGGGCAGAAGAAACTGCTTGATTACATGTACCATTTTTCAGTTTGGATAATTTCTACCCCTTCCATCTACCCACATTTTGTTCTCCCACCTGTACAATTGCTTTCCAGTTTTGTACAGCACAGTTCTCCCACCATACATTACCCCTAGAATATTTATAGGGTCATCAGTTACATCTATACCCTCCACCCAACCTCTACACCTAGTACCGGGTCCTAAATGTAAACCTTTACATTTATGAAGGTTCAGGCTTGATCCTGACACCTGTTCATAAAGCTGTATTTCTTGTAATAACATGGCCACACTCTCTTGGGTTCGGGAAATCACACACACACACACACCATCCGCGTATGCCATCACCCTTACTTCATCCCTTCTCTGAGTACCTGAAATACCCTGGAAATCTGGTAATGACAGAGTTCTTCTAATTAGTGGATCCAAAACAAAAATATACAATAGTGGGCTGAGGGGACAGCCTTGCTGCACTGCTTTATGGATCCAAGATTGTGTCCCCCCAACCCATATTCCAATACTGAGGAAATGAATGCATTTCCATACAAGAATTTAATCCAGAGTAAAAATTCCAGAGGTACTGTAAACCATATTTTTGCAAGACCTGCAACAGAAACCCATGGTGCACCTGGTCAAAAGCCGTGCATTGGTCAAGGGATAGTAAATATCCCTGAACCCCCTGTTTCTTACAATAATCCACTACATCTTGTATAAGGCAAGGATTCATCTGTATGTGTCTTCATGGTAAGATACATGATTGGACGGATGTATGAGGGTCAGGTGCAACCTGTTTTAGTCTAGATTGCAATAAACACATCAAGATTTTAAAATTCGAGTTTAGCATACAAATAGGGTGCCAGTTATCAATTAAAGTCTTATCCCCTGCCTTATATAAATATGTTATCAATCCTCTGGTGAACGCATCTGGCCATTCAGGTAACTGGGCTAAATACCTATAAACTCTAACCAGAATTTGGTCCAGAATGCCAGGAAATAACCTATAAAATTCATTTGAGAGACCGTCCTCTCTCGGTGTTGATCCCAATTTCAGCTTCAGAATTACCATATGGACCTCTTCCTCTGTGATAGTTTATTTTTATACTGAATAACCAGTGAGAGAAATATGCCCATTTTCACTGGTGACCAGTTACAAAATACATACAATAAGACATACAAAATCACAGAAAATATTTAACATGGTAAAATACAAACTCAATTAAAACATTGACATTCAGCATAAAAAAATAATTTTGAAGGACATCTTTAAAAGATAAAATGTTAGGAGAAATCATAATTATTTGAGGCAAATCATTATACAGTTTTATAGCATGAAAGTGTAAAGAGTTCTGAGCCATTGCTGTTTGAAAAAATGGAATCTGAAATTAGTATCCTACCTGAGACCTAGTTGAAAATATATTAGATATCTTTATCTAACAAACCGAACTGATCCTGGGTCAACCCCGGGACTGTCAGGTCCTCAAGATACTCCAACATCTTCTCATTATCTAAGTCTACTGGACTTACTAATCTGTATAGATGTCCTTCAACCACCTCCTGGATCCCTTTAGTATATGTTCTCAGTACCCCTTCATTATCCTGCAATGAAGAGAAGTGGACCTTGTTTCTCCTATTCTTGCACGCTTGGCATGGATCTGAGAAAGGAGTTATTTTGCATTCCAAAACTGAGTTCCATTTGTAAGGTAGACACCCTGTCATATTGTAAAGATTAAATTTCACCCGTAATAATTGCTATCTGGGCCATAAAATCTTCCTCGCTGTTGCAGGTATTTGTTAACAACGTAAATAACTGGTCCCTTAGTACTAAATATTGCAGCCTCTTAGCATTTGCACTGTGCTTACCGTAGGTCTGTAACCATTTAGTAACATCCATTTTTGTTTGTAGCCATCAGTTTATCACATTTGAATATAAACACATCACTGAAACCCTGGGTAAAAGAACATCTAAAATGCCTATCTTCACCTCGGGAAGCTGTATGTTTTCTGTATTTAATTTCCACTGTTGGATCGGTGGTCATTCCCCTGGATCTGTAGAAAGTACCCCATCATGAGTACATGGTCTGAAAACTCAACTAGTTTTCCTCATTTCCCACATCCCCCTGTACCTGTGGGGTGTTATTCCCTATCCAGAGTCTTGCTCTTTCATGTAGTATCTCTGGTGCTGTTCCCCTACTACCTCAGGATGATCTGCTGCACATGCAGAAGTACTCGCTATCTCTGCCGCTTGAGAGTCCAAAAAAGTTAAATCCTTGTCGGGCACCCAGTTGCCCTCAGTCATTTCTCTCCTGCCAGCTTCTTTCAAAGTCCTTTTGGGTGATCATTCAGGCTTTGGGGGGGGGGGCCCTTTGGTGTAAAACACCACTCAGAGCAGTGTATGTTCTGTCATTGACCTGGGGCAGTCCGCTCCTGTTTCCAGCCTGGTCACAGCAACTACATTCTGCACACTTGGTTCCTGTAATACAGTTCCTGGCCTCTCAGCTGGCTGTGCCCTACTGTGTGAAGACTGTTCCTTTCTGGATACATGACAGTGGCAATTTTCCATTTTGCATATCATTCTTCATCTTCTGCCAATGAGGTAAAGAGAACTGTTCTTCTTTCATCCAGTTCCCTCTGCAGTTGAGCCTCAGCTGATGTGATGTCATCCTTCATGGTGCTCAGACCTGCCTCAGAGGTCATATCCATGCTGGTTGGATCATCCTCACCATCGGTCTCCTCCTCACCTCAACCAGACCCTTCAGTGTTCACTTCTGACACCGCAGACAACATTTCCTCCTCGTCTTCCTTAGCGTCTAAGGCTGGGGTGGAGGATAGACCCCCAACTGTTGCTCCTCCACTTGCTCAGTTGGAACTGACTCCTCCATCAGGCAGGTCAACAACAACCCCGCCTGAAAGAGAAGGGGCATTTTTTATTTACAACTTCAAAACAAATAATATAAAGCAATGTTAAATTACATCAAATAATACAGAAATAGAATAAAATCAAAAAGTATTACAATCATACTATTCAAACTGAAACAACATTTTATTTTTTCCCCTCCATAATTCATAAATTGAGAAAAACAAAAAAGGGGGCATATTTAGTATAACTTCAAATCAGATCAGAAAGCAGAGGAAAAGTAAAATTTTACATTATTCAAACATACTGTTCAAGAAACAAGAAGAAACCCCTACCATAGTACATCAAGACATATTTTTATATCATAATCTGGGAAAAAAATCTGTCATTGTCAAATCCCAACCCCACCCCTCAAAAATTGAAGATTAGGGGAAAGCAGCTATACACTGCAGCAAACATCAGAGAGTACTACATATAGCTACTTGAATGAAAGAAATAACAAACTGCATAGGAATTATGCAAGGAGAATACAGATAGATCTTCCTACTTACACCAACTGTTTCCATGGCAACACAGGGTATATTTACTAACAATAGGTCTCCAAATCTCCTCAAATCCAGTGGATCTTATCCCACCATGTAAGGAACACCTGAAAAGGAAATAAAGATTTTTCATGACATTTAACCTTAATAATAGCAGATTCAATCATGCAAAATAACTGACTTTCGGTCAACTCCATTTATTGAATTGACAATCTGCATCTCACGTGCCAAATGTAATACTTAAACCAAGCCAAGAAAATCCACATAGTATGTACATCATATTCTTGCCAGCAAGTTGGTAAAATTCCCAAACACAATATTTCCTTGGTCAGGTCAGAAAATGGGGAGCTAGGCCAGTAATGTTGAACAACACTCCAAAACCTTCAAATAAACTGACACTCAAAAAATGAGTGATCCATTGTCTCTACAGTAGTTATTCAGGACTGTCTAGGGCAATACCTTTCTTCAATGTCTTTATGCTTCAAGTTGCCCTTCACATTCAATGTTCCATGAACAGAGAGCCATGTCACATCCCACATGTGAGGTGGTATATGGGTAGAGGCCAACATTTTATCTATGCTATCTCTGTCTTGTCTGGGTCTGTTTGTAAAGCTAGTGGGTACCTTAAAAACCTAGATATAATATATTCAAAAATGAGTTTCCTGGTCATTGTATAAATATGGTTCTTTGTAAGGAGCCATTAATTTTATTTTACTATAAGAATCCTGGAAATGACCAGGAAGAGATTTCAAAGATCATTGTCTAGGAATGTCAGACTGTATGGGCCAGGCCTCCAATAATGGGCCTAACCTGTCCTGTACCCAAGGAATCCAAAGTTTGTCTTTGGTAAGTAGAATGAGTGTTAAGTTCACATTAATGAACACTGACAAAAAAAAGGTATAGGGTTCATCATTTTTAATCCTCCTTGCGTTCTATCCAAGAAGAGTATGCCCCATTTGATTGGATTAAGCCAGCTCCACCAGATACATTTAAAGAAGCAGGCATACATTTTAGTTTCCAAAATTCTTGGAAGAGAATAAGCCCCACTAAGATGCAAAACCAAAGTCAAAAGAAAAGTTTTAACAATATAAACTCTCTTCAGCTTAGATAGCCTCCACTGGTTCCATAATATTGCCTTTTGTTCTGCTTGGCTTCATTTCTCTTGCCATTTATAGAGGACATATCACCCTGCCCAAAATATGCCCCAAGGATGGAAACTGGTTCTGTTATTACTGGAATATCTATTACATCTGTATCATTCTGGGGCCCAGCACCAATTGGGAAACATTTGCTTTCAGCAAAATTTATCTTGGAATCAAAATTTTTTGTAAAGTTGGACAAATGTTTCCCAACATGTAAGCAAGAGGGTCAATCAGCTATAATTAAACACTCATCATCCACATATACAATAGTTTTTACCTCCTGATCAGTACCAGGGAATGAAAGGCCTGTAATACTAGGGGAAACATTTATTCTCATTATCAAAGGATCAAGCTTAAATATGTAAAGCAGTGGACTCGGGGGGCACCCCTGATGAACTCCCTTACCAATCCTACATATGGTTCCAATCCAACCACTGCAATATTGGCTAACTGATGTAGTCTAATAACAAGCCTGAATCCAACCTATAAACTCACTTGGTATGCCATATGCATGTAAACAATCCCATAAGTATGTATGTTTTACCCTATCAAAAACTTTGCTTTGATCAAGGACTAGAAGGATGCCAGATATTTCACCCTCTTTCCCCTGTTCTACTATTTCTCAGAGCATAAGGAGACTATCATATATACTCCTTCCAGGTACAGCACAAGTTTGGGATGTATGTATTACATTAGATGCTAGAGATGCTAGTCTATTAGTCAGTATCATTGTAAAATGTTAAAATCTGCATTAAGCAGAGTAATAGGCCTCCAGTTAGTCAAGAGGGATTTATCTCTTGATTTGTACAGTAGCACTACAAGACCCTCATTCATGCTAGGTGCAAGCATGTCGGTCTGTAAAATAGCATTAAATAGAAGTGCTAATTCCTCGATCAATTCAATAGAAATTTATTTATACATCTCATAGGGAAGGCTCTCATGGCCTGGGGCAGAGCCTACTTTAAGAGACTCAGTTACCCCTGTCACTTCCTGGCAAGAGATCAGCTGGATCAACAAATGCTGATCCTGCACAGATAATGTAGGGAGGCCACACTCTAAGAACCATTGGGTTCTATCAGTGGTAGTTGAAGGGGGTTCCTGAAACAACTGTTGAACATGTCAGTTAACTTCTGCCAACATTTCAGATTTATGTGCAACAATCCTACCATCCATAGTTTTAATACTTGAGATTGTCTTTTTATGTTTCTGATTGGAACAGAACTGATATGGATTGGCAAAATCTTGCTTCCCTTGTGTCCCAAAATGCTGTTCTGTTTCTAAGGACTTAGCCCTATCATATTGGATGTCCATCAATTTTTGTTTCAATTCTGAGATCTGAGAGTGTTCAAACCCTTGGTAAACCTGTGGAATAGAAACCAAGCTAAGGTTCATCCACCAATACCCCAGGCCCCTCCCCATCGCTTCATAGTTAGAAATTTCTAAACTAAGTAAAGCATGGTCAGACGATGCCACGGGAATTACTTTGGCTGACGTAATATGAAGGTTGTTGGAAATAAACCAATAGTCTAGTATTGTGGAATGGGTGCCCCTAAAATATGTCTTCTGAGGATTCACTCCTGGAGTGGCAAAAGCGTCTACTAAGCCTGATTGTGTCAGTAAGGAATTTAAGCAAGTAGTATCACAAAATACCTTCCTAGTTTTAAGCTCCCAGTCTGTATCATACATGCTGCAAATAAAATGCACGCCCCAACAGCACAAATCTGGAGGTATACAAATAAGGTTGAATAGCATGAAGCAGCTCGACCCTGGCTGCTTTTGTCTGGGGTGCGTATACATTAATACATCTGAAGTCCATATCCTGAATCTGTAAGTCAATCAAGAGAGCCCTCCCAGGCATAATGTCTACTTGGTGTGTGAGTGTTGCCAAATAGTGTTTCACACAAATCCCTAACCCACTACAGTGATCATCCCTCATGGAAATGTATACATCAAGTTCAAACAAAAAAGCCATGAAACAACCTCGGCAACCTGGTGCACCCAAGCTAGCAGCCAGCTCGCAAATGCAGAAACAGCAACAGACAGGATTGAGTGCAGTCCACACCAAAGAAGTCTCAGAGCAATCAAGTTGTGCAAAATCCAAATTAGTTATTTATTTACAGCTCTTGAGCTCTTGAACACCACTATGCATGCCAGCTAACCACCTAGCACTTCTACTCATTGCACGTCTTCCTCAGGGGTGTGGTTAGAGTGAGGAGGAATACATTTTAAAGGCATGACAATTCATTTACATTTCTCATTTACATAATGACATCATAAAGTTGTCATTTACATTTAAAATGTTACACCACATTTCAGTGTTACCTTATTCTATAAATACAGTCCAACATTTGAGACCACATCAGCACACATTCAAAATTAGTGCAACACATAACAAAGACTGCAAATATTATTAGGAGAGAAACATGAGGACAGTCATTCATTCTTACTTCACTTATATTTCTATGTAAGGTACATTAACACAGGGATGCAGCCTTAACCAACACCCTGACAATTCTAAATAAAGAAAAAATTTCCTTATGGTTTCTCTCACTAAATAACACTCAATACTTGGAAGTACTGGGATTCAGTCTCTGTCAAGGAAAGTGTTCCTTATTTAATAGGTTGCAAACCATATTTGATTTCCAGCCATCCGGCCTGGATCCAGAGTGCAGAGTGTCCCAGTAAAACTGACCTGTAGAAGGTGTTCAAGAGCTCAAGAGCTGTAAATAATTAACTAATTTGGATTTTGCATATCTTGGTTGCTCTGAGACTTCTTTTGTGTGGAGGGCACTCAGTCTTGTCTGTTGCTGAACATTATACATCCCCTTGTAACCAGGCCAAACTGGCAGCATGTATTTCATCTACAGAATGAAGCCTGGTATCTTGAAGAGAAAAAATGATGTCATAAATTTTGGAATTAAATTGGGCATTTGTAAGCACTCTTTTCCATTCAGATGTAAGGCTATTGACATTTAAAGAGGCTATTGACAAATTATACAAGGGGGAATGCATAGGTTAAGGAGTTATTGCCACTACTGAGCCCATGTTCTAGTCCTCATCCATCTTTTGGATGGTTTGGGGTCTGGATCTTTGGGTCATACCTTCCCATCTGACCTGCCATCTGGTTGAGAAGAATGAAATGAGGCAGAGTTGGATTCAGTACCCGGATCTACCTCTTCCTCTGGGAGAGCATCATACTTGTTCTGGAGTGTCTCCCCTCTTTTTTACTACCTGGAAAGTTTTGTCTTCTGAAGTAGCGGGGCATAGATGTTAAAGCCGCTGGTTCAGAGGCTACCAATGATTGTGAAAATACATTAGGCTCTATTACAGGAGCTACACTGCTTGAACAGGCTGCTATCACCTGAGGACCAGAATGGACTGATGGCAGAGCTGGAGCTGTGTGAGTGACTTGAACAAGAGTGGGTGGTGCATGAGGTTAGTTTCTATAATCTGCCTTGACAGCTTTATTAATGTAGAAGTCCTGAATGCCATAGTCTCCATCCATGCTATTAAGAGCAGCCCAGGGGCAAGTAGTAAAGGAATGACTGTCCTCACAGAGACTGCAATGCAAACGACCTCTGCAATGAAACATGGAGTGACCTACTTCTCCACACTGGGCACACTTAACCACGTCACAAGTATGGCTAAGGTGCCTAGGAGAGCCACACTTGTAACAGTGATGTGGTTGGCCTGGGTAAAAAATGAACCCTTTGTCTCATCTGAGATAGAAACAGTTGGGAAGGTGTTGTAATCCAGAATCATCCTGTAACAAATTAACTTTTATTCTCTATCCTCCGTTCCAAAACCTTTCATCATCTAAGATGGTCTCTGGGTTCCCTTGGATGTTACAGCATTTTTTGAGCCAGTACAAAATGTTGGTAATGTTCACAGCCTCATTACGAAAAAGAACAGTAATGACTTTAAAAGTTTGTTTAGTCAAAGGTATGGCTTGGAAATGAAGCCAGGCAGGATTTGTTTTCAAGGGTGCACACTTCAACCAGAACCTATCTAGGATATCTGTTATATGGAAACTAATGTCAAAAGTTGATTCCCTAGGGGTATGAATGAGGGCATAAACTTCGGATGGAAAAAAAAATAACCCAAGAGGGTGTTTTAGCAAGGTTTTATCCACATAGAACCGATCAGGCATGTCTTCCATTTTTCCTAAGAAACAGTGACATCCCTCATTTCTCCATTTTGCTAGCTCAACAGGTTTTTAAAAAGGCTAGCATATGTTGGTGCTTCAAGATGAGAAAGTTGGGGTTCAGTTTGCTCATTACTATTAAGCATTTCCTCCCCTTCAAGGGAGCTACCAGGTCTGTGTTAGAGTTAAGAGTTATAGGTGCAGCAGCTCCCTCTGCAGCAAGCTGTAGACCACAGGATACATCAAAAAATATTTCAGAAACCTGGGTCAAAAGAGGTGAAAAAGGTATGTTACCTGAATCAGGCAGAGGAGATCTATTAGGTTGTTACAACTGGGCACCCCTGTCCTTTCCTGTGGGCTGTTCATACACAGTCTAGATTGACTCTCTGGCTGGATATGGCTGATGTGGAGGGAAAGAGCCTGGTAGTGGTACTGGGATCCATGACAGGATCCCAACAGAAATTCTGTCGAATGCCCTGTCAGCGACAAAGGCAGGTCGACCGCATTCTGCAGTCGGCTGCCAGTTCGATATGGATTTCTTTGTTTTCTTCAGGGGGCTTCACCCCAAACCCCCTATGTGGGGTCTGCACCCCCTGTACCCACCCCACTTAAAGATTCTCAACTCCAGTTGGAGCTGATCGGGGGGGTGCAGGACCCCCAACAGGCAGCGTTGGGTTCCCAGCGGGTCTCCTACTGCGGCTAGGCACTGTAGTCACTGTGGGGGACCTCGCTGGTGAAATGTCATTGCAAGCTGGGTAAACAGTGGTACTGTGGGGTTGGGATCCCATATACCTGATGTAGTATGGATCCAACCTACTCCAGCGAGAGCTTTCTCAGGGGACCAAGATTCTGATGGGCATCCGCCGGGAATGCCTTCCTCCTGATGATGATGTGGAATAGACAGTTCTGGGTATGTGGATGATTTCAAAAGGATGAACATCTTTGTGGCATTATCTGGAGTCTGTTCTGGAGAAATGTGTCTGTTGTGCTTCCTTTTCTTCATCGAGCCACTGTTTAGCTGCAAGGTAAGCTTGTTGTGCCAGAAGAAAGTGTTGTCCCAATGACGACACTTCATGACCTTGTTGGACTCTCATGTGTGTTTCCGTATCAGCAAAATCCTGTACCATGCAGGACCCGGGGGAAGCCTCCTTGCTTATTCCTCTTAAGGTATCTCCAGTCTTTGTTCCAGTAGGTGAGCGTGCAGGGATGGTTTGCTGGCCACCACTCTAGTGCATCCCAGCCACCTCACTCATTGCTCAGCTTGAGCTAGTTTTCAAAGCTCCACCACCTCCACCACTGGTCCTATGTGCATCCTCCTCCTTGGCACCCTCCATTACACTGGGGTTCCTCTCTCCTGCACAGCGGAACAGTGCCCTCTGACAAGAGTTAGGGGAATTTCCCTGATGTCCTGGCCAAATTGCCCCCATTTACTAAAAATACCATTAACAGCTTAATCTGGTTCAATATCTGTTGGCATCTATCTGTATCCCTCTCTCCCTTGATGAGGCTGAAAATAGGCAGAATTGTCTAGTACGCTTTTCCCAGTCAACAAAAAAAAACTAAAACTAAACTAAAAAATAGATATTAATATACTACTATAAGTCCCAAATATGTCCATATTTAAAGAAAATCATATTACATTAGATAAATGATATAGCCTAAATAAGTGAGTTCTAAAAGGAGCATCATCATATGCAACTAGCAAAACAAATAGAAAAAGAAAATATGCAGCCCAGTCTGAATAATACTTTAAAAGACAAAAATGGAAGAACAATTCAGTATGTTCCAAATATGACATTATCAATGATATGTTCTTATCTAAAATTTAACATTTTTATGGCTGCATAGGGGAGCTATGCTGATGTCTTGCTATTACAGAGAGAGCGGGAGAGAGGGAGAGAGAGGGAGAGAGAATGAGAGAGGCGGGCTCTGGAAGCATTTGACTGGATACCTGGACTATGTCCTTCCACAGTGGAGTTGAAACTCATGCAGTCCTCTCCACTGAACACAGTACTATCCCACCTGCATACTATTTTCTGCTCCACAATCACTTGAAGTTCACTTCTGGGTTTGGAGTTAACACTTGCTTTTGAGTGAGTGGAAACTTCCCTGCTATACTCATATTTATCTGTTTCCCTTGCATCTAGTGGCACCCCTATCCTCTGATTGTCATCCCTGTATTAATTTAATATGTTTCCTCTAGTGTCTAGTGGCATCCCCACTCTTCAATTGTTGGCCCTGTATTAATTTAATATGTTTCCCTGGTGTCTGGTGGTATCACCCACTCCCACCAATCATCGCCCCAGTATTAATTTTTAAAATGTGACCTGTAATAACTAATACTACCCCTTAATGCTTTTTTCACCTCTTTAAACTTGTAAAAATGTGAACAATCCCTTGCTGATCTGACCCCCCTCGACCTCCCACTCAGTACCCACCACCCTCACACACACCCTACACACCATCACTCACCTGAACATGTCCCAGGTTCAACACCCACTCTCCAACTGAAGACGCATCTTGCTGCTTGAACCACCAACTGCAGCAGGAGAAACTAAGGCATGTATGGTTCAAGGTATTTCAATGGGGTTTTGAACTTTGAGGCATAACTTGTAATTTTTGCATATGTTCACAACAAGTTTTCAACAAGGCCTCTTTGGGACCCCACCTCATGACCAGTGGTGGTGGTATTATACAAATCATCAGGCCCAAAGTAAGATTTTGTGGCCACTTGACAAAATCACCTTTCAGGCAGGATTTGAAAATTTTCACCACCATTGTTGATGATATGGGGGTCATAAGAAGGCTATGTTGAACATTTGGGGTAAAAATATGTAAAAAATTATGCCTGCTCATAATCTCAGTAATTTGAAATATTTTAACCCAACATTTTCAACATAACCATTTTTTCACACCACTTCATGAACATGATAGCTGTCATTTTTCAAATCCTGCTCAAAATGTGTTTTCACACCTGTAGTGTGAAATGATGTTTCAGTGGTGCACAGTCACACTTTAGTGGAGATTTGAAAACTTTCACCAACAGGGTTAATGAGGTGGGGTAATAAGATGGCTATACTGAAAGTCTGGTTTATAAATGTGATAAAATGTCCAGGTTATGATTGAACATTGCAGAATTTCAGTGTTCACTCATGTGTTTGCTAATTTTCAATGTTTTGTCTCCAAACATTCATCATACTCATTTTTCCACACCACCTCTTAAATGTGACAGGTGTCTTTTTTTTAAATCCTGGATGAGATGTATTAGTGGAAAATGACATTTTGGCTAATATACTATAATTGCTTCATGTCATGTTCATTAGAGCAGTCATGAAATGACTATCTTAAAAATTTGTTGTAAAAACTAAAAAAAGAGTGAATGTGTGATGAGTGAATGTATAAAGAGTAAATATGTGAAGAGTGAATGTAACTGAATGTGTGAAGTGTGAATGAGTAAAGAGTGAATATGCCAGACCCTGCACTTCTGTAGGTGGAAGGAGTCTTCCCATTGTGCATGGTCCTTATGGCCTTGCACATTTGCACCTGTTCACACATTGATGAAATAGTCAGCTTACCTTGAGACTGAAGCAGCCTCTCACTTTTTATGGCTGCATCAATACAATCATTTTGTAGCCATATTGACTCTGACCAGAGTTTGTTTTTACAAGTGAAGACCTTGCTGTGAGGTGCATGTAAAATAGTTCACGTTAAAATTATTTTATATACTTTACTATGCATGCTTTTACAATCCCTGATGTTGATTTCTGCTGTTCACTTTTATTTCCAAATCTCTTTATAATGGGGTCACATTTCATTTTATGTTCACCAAGATGGAGCTTATGCTTTATCTTCTGAATTTAGCCCTTACATCTCCAGTGTCCACTAGGTTAGGGAGCAGTGTCTTGTATTCTAGTTCATGTTAGTCACAAGAAGAGCAATTGGTGTTCAAATACAACTGTGAATATTGATGAAATTCTCATGGAAGTCATAATTAGTTATGTTTACCATTATTTATTGGCAGCCATGAAGTACTGTTAATTGATGATATTAACCTAAGCAGTGGAGGGATGTGAAAAAAGTGACCTACTGTACCTTGTAACTGTTGTTTTACTGATCAATGCTTTCATCTTGTTTATGCTTTAATCAGATAACCTACTGTATGCATGCTCCATGCCCCAGAATGTTCAAGGACATTTTGATCCAATCCAAGCGCTGATCACGTGCTCCTGAAACTCAAGTGACAGGTCATTTAGCAGTAATGACTAAGAAGAGTTAATTTAATCAAAAAATGTAATATTCTTTTCACAGATATTTTTTACCTTTTATATAACTTTTCAACTGTAATGTAAGAAGAGAAACTATATACTGTAAATCAAACTGAATGCCATTCACTTTCAGTAGCTGTGTAAATAGTCATTGCTGAAGGACCTATAATAAGAGGGGAGTTAGGGATGCATGAACGTATTGATAGAAGAATTATAGTTGAAAGGTAGGTAACTTTTTCTGTTAACAACATTGGAGTTTTCACCTGTTTACCAAGCAGACTCCTAATAGTACCACAAGGGCATGTAGTACAATCCCTTAGGTTCTAAAGAACAGAAACCCCAAAGCTGGTGATTGTTCTAGATTGGATATCAATGCAGAAGTGGGATGTGAAACTATAAGACCATGTTTCAGCTTTACAAAGTTCCAGTAGTAAAATGACTAATGAAAATGCTGTAGAGGGTGCTGTACTCCAGGTAAAAAAGGCACACACAATATGAAAAATTAACAACTCCTAGATATGAAACAACTGGAATTATTTAGTACGAGGACAGAAACAAGTAGGAGACTGAATAAGTGGGTAGACAAGCATGAGTATGATAAGTCAAATAACATTTCAAAAAGTCTCACTATTATAATTCATTTTTTACAAATGCGTCTGCAGAGTTGACAATTTAAATAAAAAAAAAATAATAATAATGGGAGTTATTCCACATATATCCACAGGTGCCATGCATGCAGGCGGAGGGATTTGATGCCTGGATGCACCAGTCTGCCCTGCTCCTGAGTCAGAAAATCGTGGTGGAGATGCAGAGGTACTGGGGGCTCCATCAATAGCTGTTGAAGCAGAGGGAACCAAATCTGATGAGGAAAAAGAGGGGCTATTAGAATCATGTGAGCCCCTTCCACCAATAGCTTCAGAAGAACCATCTGAAGCACTGGAAAGGGATGAAAGGCATACAAGAACCTCCCTGTCCAGCAAGGAGACAGCATGTCTCACCAGAAAACACCATCCCCAGGAACGAGCAAGCAAAACTGGGTAGTTTTGCATTGGATGGGGAGACGAAAAGGCCTATCTCCATACGACCCCACAGTCCAAATAAGCTTTCAACTACCTCTTGATTTAGCTCTCACTCATGAGCCCTGACAGTGGTGTGGCTGAGACTGTCAGCCAGGATGTTGCTGATGCCTGGCACATGCAATTTATACCACATCAACTAAATTACTGCTAAACTCCTTATTTTTAAACATTTTGTTGAGAAATTGTTGTTTTAGCATATCCATGGTCAGGAAAATTGAATTTATAAAAGAAACCAAAGCCCCCATGTATCAGTTTAATTAATCACAATACAGCATGTTATAAACTGATGAGATTCTATGTGTAACCCAAGTCAAACAAAAATTAGACACACACATGCCTACCTATTTGCAAGTGAAGCAAATTTGGTTATTATCATTCAGTTGTAAAGACCTATACTCACAAATTGCAGGTTAAGAACATTCAGTAGAATATAGACAGTAGCCCAAAACTGCCTACCTGAGAAAATGAAGTTGGTGTATTATTTGGAAGACTGGGACTCTTGCTATGGACTGTCCTGCAGTGTTGCAGAATGACTATTTTTTGGATGGTGGTATCAAACGGTTTAATTAGGGGAACAGCAGTGCTTATTTGTTATGCAGAAAGATCCAGGAAGTGTTTAACCCATTCTACTTCCAATAGCCTTCTATGATGTCTGTTCTATCCATTGGTAATCGGACACAGAATGAGTGCCAGAAGATAATGAATTAACTTTCTGTGGGCTCAATTAAGTCCTCAAGCCAAAGGAAAAATAGTGCTCTGCAGTTTTCTATACACACACAGGCAGTGTAGTAATGAGGCTTCAGCGGTGGAATCTATTTTTAATATTCTATCATGTTGTTTGGTAGCAAAAAAGCAAAAATTACATTGGCCCTTTTCTGAATGCAAAATGCCTGCTGGGCTATGCCCACAGTCATAAAAAGGGGCAGAAGAAACTGCTTGATTACATGTACCATTTTTCAGTTTGGATAATTTCCATCCCTTCCATCTACCCACATTTTGTTTTCCAACCTGTACAATTGCTTCCCAGTTTTGTACAGCACAGTTCTCCCCCCCCCATACATTCCCCCTAGAATTTTTATAGGGTCATCAGTTACATCTATACCCTCCACCCAATCTCTACACCTAGTACCAGGTCCTAAATGTAAACCTTTACATTTATGAAGGTTCAGGCTTGATCCTGACACCTGTCCATAAAGCTGTATTTCTTGTAATAACACAGCCACACTTTCTTGGGTTCGGGACAACACACGTACATCATCTGTGTATGCCATCACTCTTACTTCATCCCCTCTCTGAGTACCTGAAATACCCTGGAAATCTGGTAATCACAGAATTCTTCTAATTAGTGGATCCAAAACAAAAATATACAATAGTGGGCTGAGGGGACAGCCTTGCTGCACTCCTTTATGGATCCAAGATTGTATCCCCCTCCATATTCCAATCCTGAGGAAACTACCGCATTTCCATTCAGCAATTTAATCCAGAGTAAAAATGTTTGAGGTACTGTAAACCATATTTTTGCAAGACCTGCAATAGAAACCCATGGTGCACCTGGTCAAAAGCCTTGCATTGATCAAGGGATAGTAAATATCCCTGAGTCCTTTGTTTCTTACAATAATCCACCACATCTCGTATAAGGCAAAGATTCATCTGTATGTGTCTTCCTGGTAAGACACATGATTGGACCAGATGTATGAGGGTCAGGGCAACCTGTTTTAGTCTAGATTGCAATAAACACATCAATATTTTAAAATTCGAGTTTAGCATACAAATAGGGTGCCAGTTATCAATTAAAGTCTTATCCCCTGCCTCTGGTGAACTCATCCGGCCATTCAGGCAACTGGGCTAAATACCTATAAACTCTAACCAGAATTTGGGCCAGAATGCCAGGAAATAACCTATAAAACTCATTTGAGAGACCGTCCTCTCCCAGTGCTGATCCCAGTTTCAGCTTCTGAATTACCATATGGATCTCTTCCTCTGTGATATTTTGTTTATTTTTATACTGAATAACCAGGGAGAAAAATATGCCTATTTTCATTGGTGATCAGTTACAAAATACATACAACAAGACATACAAAATCATAGAAAATATATAACACAGTAAAATACAAATTCAATTAAAACATTGACATTCAGCATAAAAAAATAATTTTTGAAGGACACCTTTAAAAGATGGAATGTTAGGAGAAATCATAATTATTTGAGGCAAATCATTATACAGTTTTATAGCATGAACTTGTAAAGAGTTCTGAGCCATTGCTGTTTGAAAAAATGGAATCTGAAATTTGTATCATACCTGAGACCTAGTTGAAAATATATTAGATATCTTTATCTAACAAACCGAACTGATCCTGGGTCAACCCGGGGACCGTCAGGTTCTCAAGATACTCCAACATCTTCTCATTATGTAAGTCTACTGGACTTACTAATCTGTATAGATGTCCTTCAACCACCTCCTGGATCCCTTTAGTATCTGTTCTCAGTACCTCTTCATTATCCTGCAATGAAGAGAAGTGGACCTTGTTTCTCCTATCCTTGCACACTTGGCATGGATCTGAGAAAGGAGTTGTTTTGCACTCCAAAACTGAGTTCCTCTTGTAAGGTAGATGCATTGTCATATTGTAAAGATTTAATTTCACCCTTAATAATTGCTATCTGGGCCATAAAATCTTCCTCACTGTTGCAGGTATTTGTTAACAACGTAAATAACTAATCCCTTAGAACTAAATATTGCAGCCTCTTAACATATGCAGTGTGCTTACCGTAGGTCTGTAACCATTAGGTAACATCCGTTTTTATTTGTAGCCATCAGTTTATCACATTTGAATATAAACCCATCAGTGAAACCCTAGGGAAAATAACATCTAAAATGCCTATCTTTACGTCAAGAAGCTGTATGTTTTCTGTATTTAATTTCCACTGTTGGATCTGTGGTCATTCCCCTGGATCTGAAGAAAGTACCCCCATCATGAGTACATGGTCCGAAAGCTCACTTGGAACCATTATGAAACTATGTACTGTGATGGTTTTAGACAAAAAATGTAATCAATTTTTGTCGTAAATTGATTTCTTACATAAGTATAAACAATTTGTGGGACTGCATGCTCATTACAATCTTTTAAATTGGCAGTAGTGATGCAGGCCTTTAAGACCACTGAATCACAGTAAAAGTTCTTCCCTTGAGTCCATCTAGCTGCCACCTCTAAACTGCAATTAAAATCTCTCACCAAGTATACTTGTTTTGAAGTTGCCAGATATGACTGGATTTCCTTCAGCATTTCTACTCTTGCTGCCTTAATTTGTGGGTCATCGGTGCACCCCCTTTTGGTGACACGCCGACGGTGAAACAGTGAAAAAAGACCATTACAGCAACATTCGTGGTAATGGTCCTTTTCCCCTGTTTTGCCTTCCCCCAGTGTTCAGCCCCCTTCCTGGACCAACTCCGATCTGGAGTTGGAATCCTAAAATCTGGGGATGCGGAGAGAGCCCTCGCACAGGGTGTGGGCAGCCCCACAGAAAAACACCTACAGAACAGGTGGCACAATACCTACGTCGGTATTGTGCTGTTGCTGTGGGGGAGGTCGGCATTGTTGCTGCTGACATAACTTGGTGCTTCCATGGGGTATATACCCCTATAAAATGGCATGGCTGTCTTTGCCAGATACCATCCAATAAAAGCACCGTACCAGTGAAGAGTTCCACTAAATTTTGAAAGAAAAACACTGAACTGGAAAACAAAATACCCACATCATCAGCTATATCCTCCCCGAATGACCAGTAGGAGGGGCCCCATACCTACTCCCTCCTAGCCTGTCATATAAGTGCACATGAATTAAACCATGTTTCCTGCAAAAAGATAACATCAAGCTTTAAATCTTTCAGCAATGTAAAAACAGCTTGTCTTTTCACCCCTGACATAGTGCTATGCACATTTCAAGTTGTTAAGGAGAATGGCATGAATAGTTAACAAAAGGCCATTCATTTCTTCTTTTTCTTTTTTGTCCCCAAAGCCCAATACATCCATTTCTTGTGATGGAGTTTAGGAAGAAGATGCATCTGAATCCAGATCACCTAGATTGGATCCCCCACTACTAGTCTTGGAAAAGGACTCAAACGGAATTGACCATTAAGTATCCACTGGATTTGACTTCTGCATATGTAAACTTCTTCTTCTAGGCAAAGGGACTTTCCATTGTGGTGAGGGTGGAGGTCCTCCTTACCTTGCCTCTGATATGGTGGTGGGCAGTTCATTCTGAGAAGCAGAAATGCTCATCTCTGGGTTTGCTATGGATATTTCACACTCCATCTCTTTCAGCACAGAGGTAACAGGAGGGTCAAGTACCATACTAGCTGATGCAGTATTAGTCGAGGGCTGAGGGGATATATTTGCCTGTGGATAGGCGGGATAGGTGGTGGGTGTGCCTCTGGGACTGTCTGTTGCTCAGGGACTGGTCTTGACTTGGGGGCCTGGTTACCCAAGCTTGATACTTGGGGGCTATTACTTTGTTTGGACCTTTCTTATTAATTCATATGGGTTCATGGGATGGGTCTTATTATGAACAACACAGAGACACCCCTGAAAAATATACCTTGATTCGCCAATAGGTTACATTTTGCCATATCTGCACACTGGTGACTTATATGGCCAATCTCATTGCATATGCCACATCTTATTCTGTCACATACATTTGCCAGGAGTGTCTTTGCACCAAACTTGAGGCAGCATAGTAACATACCCCCTATCCCGGCCCAAACAAAAACTGTTAGGAAGGTGAATGAGACATTCAACTGACTGCTTTAATTTCACCTTAAAGGTCCATGCCCCAGTCCAGAAATTGTAACTGTCCAGCCCAGGCTCAGGAGCACTTAGCAATTCACAACAATCTTGTACCCAATAGGTAATGTCACTAACATTCACTCCTTTGTTGTGAAACATGATAGTAATATGTTTAATGGTGGGTTTCAACAGGGGGATGCACAGGTAGGGAGACCACAAAGGAAAGAACTTAAGCTGGCCATATTTTGTCCAGCAATGCTCTAAAGAATGTGGGGAATGAAAGCTAAGATCAAAGATGTGCTCTCCCAACATGTGTATAAGAGTGTACAGCTCTGATGCAATGAAGCCCAGAGAATCTTTAATCAGAGTTCGTCCTACAAAATATCTGTACAGTTTCACCTCCATACCCTCTTTAAACCGAATCCAAAATGCATTCCTTCTCTGTGCTGGTCCAGCTGCCAAGAAGAAATCTGAATACCTAGGCCTGGAATACCTGGGTGTGGGGGGGTACTTCTACTGATTGTGCCCTAGGGTGTGCTCCAGCACCCTGCCCTGTCTCTCCACTGACAACTTTGTTAAAAGGTACCTCTTTGGCTGTGTATCTTGAGCCCAGATCTTTTAACTGACTCTTTTGCTGAACCACAGACATCTGTTGTGATGCCACCGCTGCCTCCCTCCACTCCCTGACACCACCGAAATGGGTTTGAGAGGCATTGTCCATTAGCTGCCTGCCCTCAGTAGCCACATTCCCCCAGCTAATGCCCGGTTGATCCCTGGCTGGTTTTCCTCATTTCCCACATCTCCCTGTACCTGCGGGGTGTTATCCCCTATCCAGAGTCTTGCTCTGTCAAGTAGTATCTCTGGTGTTGTTCCCCTGCTGCCTCAGGGTGATCTGCTGCACATGCAGAAGTACTCACTACCTCTGCCACTTGCGAGTCCAAAAAAGTTAAATCCTTGTCAGGCACCCAGTTGCCCTCAGTCATTTCTCTCCTGCCAGCTTCTTTCAAAGCCCTCTTGGGTGATCATTCAGGCTCTGGGGGGGGGGCCTCTTTGGTGTGAAACACTGCTCACAGTAGTTCATATTCTGTCATTGACTTGGCGTAGTCCGCTACTGTTTTCAGCCTGGTCACAGCAACTACATCCTGCACACTTGGTTCCTATAATACAGTTCCTGGCCTCTAAGCTGGCTGTACCCTCCTGTGTGAAGACTGTTCCTATCTGGACACATGACAGTGGCAATTTTCGTTTTGCATATCATTCTTCGTCTTCCACCAATGAGGTAAAGAGAACTGTTCTTCTTTCATCCAGTTCCCTCTGCAGTCGAGCCTCAGCTGATGTGATGCATCCTTCATGGTGCTCAGACATGCCTCAGAGGTCACATCAACATCAGTCGGATCATCCTCACCATCAGTCTCCTCCTCACCTCCACCAGACCCTTCAGTGTTCACTTCTGACACTGCAGAAAACATTTCCTCCTCATCTTACTTAGCGTCTAAGGCTGGGGTGGAGGACAGACCCCCAACTGTTGCTCCTCCACTTGCTCAGTTAGAACTGACTCCTCCATCAGGCTGGCCAACAGCACCCCCACCTGAAAGAGTAGGGGCATTTTTTGTTTACAACTTCAAAACAAATAATATAAAGTGATGTTAAATTACATCAAATAATACAGAAACAGAATAAAATCAAAAAGTATTACAATCATACTATTCAAACTGAAACATTTTCTTTTCTCCCCTTTCATAATTCATAAAACGAGAAAAACCAAAAGGGGGCATATATTTAGCATAACTTCAAATCAGATCAGAAAGCAGAGGAAAAGTAAAATGTAACATTATTCAAACATGCTGTTTAAGAAACAAGAAGAAACCCCTACCATAGTACATCAAGACATATTTTTATATCATAATCTAGGGGAAAAATCTGTCATTGTCAAATCCCAACCCCACCCCTCAAAAATTGAAGAGTAGGGGAAATCAGCTATACACTGCAGCAAACATCAGAGAGTACTACATATAGCTACTTGAATGAAAGAAAAAAGAAACTGCATAGGAATTATGCAAGGAGAATACAGATAGATCTTCCTACTTACACCAACTGTTTCCATGGCAACACAGGGTATATTTACTAACAATAGTTCTCCAAATCTCCTCAAATCCAGTGGCTCTTATCCCACCATCTAAGGAACACCTGAATAGGAAATAAAGATTTTTCATGATATTTAACCTTAATAATAACAGATTCAATCATGCAAAATAACTGACTTTCAGTCAACTCCATTTATTGGCTTGACAATCTGCATCTCACGTGCCAATTGTAATACTTAAATCAAGCCAAGAAAATCCACATAGTATGTACATCATATTCTTACCAGCAAGCTGGTAAAATTCCTAAACACAATATCCCCTTAGTCAGGTCAGAAAATGGGGAGCTAGGCCAGTAATGTTGAACAGCACTCCAAAACCTTCCTATAAATGGACACTCAAAAAATAAGTGATTCATTGTCTCTACAGTAGTTATACAGGACAGTCTAGGGCAATACCTTTCTTCAATGTCTTTATGCTTCAAGTTGCCCTTCACATTCAATTTTCCATGAACAGAGCAATGTCACATCCCACATGTGAGGTGGTATATGGGTAAAGGCCAACATTTTATCTGTGTTATCTCTATCTTGTCTGGGTCTGTTTGTAAAGCTAGTGGGTACCTTAAACAACCTAGATATAATATATTCATAAATGAGTTTCCTGGTCATTGTATAAATACGGTTCTTTGTAAGGAGCCATTAATTTTATTTTACTGTAAGAATCCTGGAAATGACCAGGAAGAGATTTCAAAGATCATTGTCTAGGAAAGTCTGACTGTATGCGCCAGGCCTCCAATAATGGGCCTAACCTGTCCTGTAGACCAAGGAATCCAAAGTTTGTCTTTGGTAAGTAGAATGGGTGTTAAGATCACATTAATGAACACTGACAAAAAGAAAGGGTATAGGGTTAATCATTTTTAATCCTCCTTGCTTTCTATCCAAGAAGAGTGTGCCCCAATTTATTGGATTAAACCGGCTCCACCACATGCATTTAAAGAAGCAGGCATACATTTTAGTTTCCAAAATTCTTGGAAGAGAATAAACCCCACTAAGATGCAAAATCAAAGTCAAAAGAAAAGTTTTAACAATATAAACTCTCTTCAGTTTAGATAGCCTCCACTGGTTCCATGATATTACCTTTTGTTCTGCTTGCCTTAATTTCTCTTGCCATTTATAGAAGGCCATCTTACCCTGCCCAAAATATGCCCCAAGGATGGAAACTGGTTCTGTCATTGCTGGAATATCTATTACATCTGTATCATTCTGGGATACAACACCAATTAGGATATATTTGCTTTCAGCAAAATTTAACTTGGAATCAGAAATTTTTGTAAAGTGGGACAAATGTTTCCCAACATGTAAGCATGAAGGTCAATCAGCTATAATTAAACACTCATCATCCGCATATACAATAGTTTTTACCTCCTGATCAGTAATAGGGAATGAAAGGCCTGTAATACTAGGGGAAACATTTATTCTCATTATCAAAGAATCAAGCTTAAATATGTAAAGCAGTGGACTCGGGGGGGGGGGCACCCTTGATGAACTCCCTTACCAATCCTACACTTAGTTCCAATCCAACCACTGCAATATGGGCTAACTGACGTAGTCTAATAACAAGTCTAAATTCAACCTATAAACTCACTTGGTATGCCATATGCATGTAAACGATCACATAGGTATGCATGCTGTACCTTATCAAAAGCTTTGCTTTGATCATGGAATAAAAAGGAAGCCAGATATTTCACCTCTTTCCCCCATTCTACTATTTCTCGGAGCATAAGGAGACTATCATATACTCCTTCCAGGGACAGCACAAGTTTGGGATGTATATATTACATCAGATGCTAGAGATGCTAGTCTATTAGTCACTATCTTTGTAAAAATGTTAAAATCTACATTAAGCAGAGTAATAGGCCTCCAATTAGTCAAGTGGGATTTATCCCTTGATTTGTACAGTAGCACTACAAGACCCTCATTCATGCTAGGTGCAAGCATGTCAGTCAGTAAAATAGCATTAAATAGAAGTGCTAATTCCTCGATCAATTCAATAGAAATATATTTATACATCTCATAGTGAAGGCCACCATGGCCTGGGGCAGAGCCTACTTTAAGGGACTCAGTTACCCCTGTCATTTCTTGGTGAGAGATCGGCTGGATCAACAAATGCTGATCCTGCACAGATAATGCAGGGAGGCCACACTGTAAGAACCATTGGGTTCTATCAGTGGTAGTTGAAGGGGGTTCCTGAAACAGCTGTTGAACATGTCAGTTAACTTCTGCCAACATTTCAGATTTATGTGTGACAATTCTACCATCCATAGTTTTAATAATTGAGATTGTGTTTCTGATTGGAACAGAACTGATATGGACTGGCAAAATCTTGTTTCCCTTGTGTCCCAAAACATTGTTCCATTTCTAATGACTTAGCCCTATCATATTGGATGTCCATCATTTTTTGTTTCAGTTCTGAGATCTGAGAGGAAAAATCTGTCTGTATCTATGCCTGAAATGACAACACTTGATACAACTGGTCATGATAAGTTAGATATTGATCAGTCTTATGTTTCCTTTTCAACTTTCCAATTTGTTTAAAATAAGACTTGATGTCACATTTAATATCTTCCCATCACTCTTTGGGTGTGTCATACAAGAAATACACCGACTTCTGGGCACACAGCAAGTGTTCAAACCCTTGGTAAACCTATGGGACAGAAACCAAACTAAGGTTCATCCACCAATACCCCAGGCCCCTCCCCATCACTTTGCAGTTAGAAATTTCTAAACTAAGTAAAGTGTGGTCAGAAGATGCCAAGGGAATTACTTTGGCTCATGTAATATGAAGGTTGTTGAAAATAAACCAATAGTCTAGTATTGTGGAATGGGTGCCCCTAAAATATGTCTTCTGAAGATTCACTCCTGGAGTGGCAAAAGCGTCTACTAAGCCTGACTGTGTCAGTAAGGAATTTAAGCAAGTAGTGTCACAAAACACCTTCCTAGTTTTAAGCCCCCCAGTCCATATCATACCTGCTGCAAATAAAATGCACCCCCCAACAGCACAAATCTGGAGGTGTACAAATAAGGTTGAATAGCATGAAGCAGCTTTACCCTGGCTGCTTTTGTCTGGGGGTGCATATTCATTAATACTTCTGAAGTCCATATCCTGAATCTGTAAATCAATCAAGAGACCCCCTCCCAGGCATAATGTCTTCTTGGTGTGTGAGTGTTGCCAAGTAGTATTTCACACAAATCCCTAACCCACTACAGGGATCATCCCCCATGGAACAGTATACATCAAGTTCAAACAAAAAAGCCACAAAGCAACCACGGTAACCCGGTGCATCCAAGCTAGCAGCCAGCTTGCAAATGTAGAAACAACAGACAGGACTGAGTGCACTCCACACCAAGGAAGTCTCAGAGCAACCAAGTTGTGCAAAATCCAAATTAGTTATTTATTTGCAGCTCTTGAGCTCTTGAACACCACAATGCATGCCAGCTAACCACCTAGCACTTCAACTCATTGCCAGTCTTACTCAGGAGTGTGGTTAGAGAGAGGAGGAATACATTTTAAAGGCATGACAATTCATTTACATTTCTCATTTACATAATGACATCGTAAAGTTGTAATTTAAATTTAAAAGTCACACCACAATTCAGTGTCACCTTATTCTATAAATACAGTGCAACATTTGAGACCACATCAGAACACATTCAAAATTAGTGAAACACATAAAAAAGACTGCAAATATTATTATTAGGAAAGAAACATGATGACAGTCATTCATTCTTATTTCTCTTTTATTTCTATGTAAGGTACATTAACACAGGGATGCAGCTTTAGCGCAAAACCCTGACAATTCTAAATAAAGAAAAAATGTCCTTATGGTTTCTCTCACTAAATAACACTCAATACTTGGAAGTACTGGGATTCAGTCTCTGGCAAGGAAATTGTTCCTTATTTAATAGGTAGCAAACCGTATTTGATTTCCAGCCATCCAGCCTGGATCCAGAGTGCAGAATGTCCCAGTAAAACTGACCTGTAGAAGGAGTTCAAGAGCTCAAGAGCTGTAAATAATTAACTAATTTGGATTTTGCGTAACTTGGTTGCTCTGAGTCTTCTTTGGTGTGGAGTGCACTCTATCCTGTCTGTTGATGAACAGTATACATCCCCTTGTAACCAGTCCAAACTGGCAGCATGTATTTCATCTACAGAATGAAGCCTGGTATCTTGAAAAAAAAATGATGTCATACATTTTGGAATTAAAATGGGCATTTGCAAGCACTCTTTTCCATTCAGAGTTAAGGCTATTGACATTTAAAGAGGGTATTGACAAATTATGCAAGGCGGAATGCATAGGTTAAGGAGTTATTGCTACTACTGAGCCCATGCTCTAGTTCCCATCCATCTTTTGGATGGTTTGGGGTCTGGATCTTCAGGTAACACCTTCCCATCTGACCCACCATCTGGTTGAGAAGAATGAAATGAGGCAGAGTTGGATTCAGTACCTGGATCTCCCTCTTCCTCTGGGAGAGCATCATATTTGTTCTGGAGTGTCACCCCTCTTTTTTACTACCTGGAAAGGTTTGTCTTCTGGAGTTGCGGGGCATAGATGTTTAGGCCACTGGTTTAGAGGCTACCAATGATTGTGGAAATACATTAGGCTCTGTTACAGGAGCTATGCTGCTTGAGCAGGCTGCTGTCACTTGAGGACCAGAAGGGCCTGATGGCAGAGCTATAGCTGTGTGAGTGACTTGAACAAGAGTGGGTGGTGCATGAGGTTAGTTTCTACAATCAGCCTTGACAGCATTATTAATGTAGAAGTCCTGAATGCCATAGTCTCCATCCATGCTATTATGAGCAGCCCAGGGGCAAGTAGTAAAGGAATGACTGTCTTCACAGAGACTGCATCACAAAGGACCTCTGCATTGAAACATGGAGTGACCTACTTCTCCACACTGGGCACACTTAACCACGTCACAAGCATGGCTAAGGTGTCTAGGAGAGCCACACTTGTAACAGTGACATGGTTGGCCTGAGTAAAAAATGAACCCTTTGTCTCATCTGAGATAGAAACAGTTGGGAAGATGTTGCAATCCAGAATCATCCTGTAACAAATTAACTTTTATTCTCTATCATCCGTTTCAAAACCCTTCATCATCTAAGATGGTCTCTGGGTTCTCTTGGATGTTACAGCGTTTTCTGAGCCAGTACAAAATGTTGATAATGTTCACAGCCTCATTACAAAAAAGAAAAGTAATCACTTTAAAAGTTTGTTTAGTGAAAGGTATGGCTTGGAAATGAAGCCAGGCAGGATTGGTTTTCAAGGCAGCACACTTCAACCAGAACCTATCTTGGATATCTGCTATATGAAAATTAATGTCAAAAGTTGATTCCCTAGGGGTATGAATAAGGGTATAAACTTTGGATGAAAAAAAAAAACAGAGGGTGTTTTAACAAGGTTTAATCCACATAGAACCGATCAGGCATGTCTTCCATTTTCCCTAAGAAACGGCGACATACCACATTTCTCCATTTTGCTAGCTCAAAAGGTTTTTAAAAAGGCTAGCATACATTAGTGCTTCAAGATGAGAAGGTTGGGGTTCAGTTTGCTCATTACTATTAAGCATTTCCTCCCCTTCAAGGGAGCTACCAAGTCTGTGTTAGAGTTAAGTTATAGGTGCAGCAGCTCCCTCTGCTGCAAGCTGTAGACCACAGGATGCATCAAAAAATATTTCAGAAACCTGGGCCGAAAGAGGTGAAAAAGGTATGTTACCTGAATCAGGTAGAAGAGATCTATCAGGTTGCTACAACTGGGCACCCCTGTCCTTTCCTGCGGGCTGTTCATACACAGTCTAAATTGACTCTCTGGCTGGATATGGTTGATGTGGAGGGAAAGAGCCCAATAGTGGTATTGGGATCCATGACAGGAGTCAGACAGAAATTCTGTTGAATGCCCTTTCAGCGACACCGGCAGGTCGACTGCATTCTGCAGTCGGCTGCTGGTTCGCTGTGGATTTCTTTGTTTTCTTCAGGGGGCTTTGCCCCTGAACCCCCTACATGGGGACAGACCCTGCACCCACCCACTTAAAGATTCTCAACTCCAGTCGGAGCTGATCAGGGGGGTACAGGACCCCTGACAGGCAGTGCCTGGTTCCTGTGGGTCTCCCATTGTGGCTAGGCACTGTAGTCACTGTGGGGGATCTCACTGGTGAAATGTCACTGCAAGGGGGGTAAGCAGTGGTACTGTGGGGTTAGGAACCCATATACCTGATGTAGCCCGGATCCAACCTGCCCCAGTGAATGCTTTTTCAGGGGACCAGGATTTTGATGGACATCCGCCGGGAATGCCTTCCTCCTGATGATGTGGAATAGACAGTTCTGGGTCTGTAGATGAATTCAAAAGGATGAACATCTTTGTGGCATTATCTGGAGTCTGTTCTGGGTAAATTTTTCTGTTGTGTTTCCTTTTCTTCATCGAGCCACTGTTTAGCTGAAAGGTAAGTCTGTTGTGCCAGAAGAAAGTGTGGTTCCAATGATGACACTTCATGTCCTTGTTGGACTTTCATGTGTGTTTCCATATCGGCATAATACTGTACCATGCAGGACCTGGGGGAAGCCTCCTTGCTTATTCCTCTTAAGGTATCTCCAGTCTTTGTTCCAGTAGGTGAGCCTGCAGGGATGGTTTGCTGGCCACCACTCTGGTGCATCCCAGCTATCTCACTCATTGCTCAGCTTGAGCTAGTTTTCAAAGCTCCACCGCCTCCACCACTAGTCCTACATGCATCCTCCTACTCCTTGCCATCCTCCATTACACTGGGGGTCCTCTCTCCTGCACAGGGGAACAGTGCTTCCTGACAAGAGCTAGGGGAATTTTTCTGATGTCCTGGCCAAAATTGCCCCCATTCACTAAAAATACCATTAACAGCTTAATCTGGTTCAATATCAGTTGGCATCCATCTGTATCCCCCTCCCTCTTGATGATGCTGAAAATAAACATAATTGTCTAGTTCACTTTTCCCAGACAACAAAAAAAAAAGTAAAAATAAAACTAAACTAAAAAATAATGATTAATATACTACCATAAATACCAAATATGCCCATATTTAAAGAAAATCATATTACATTAGATAAATGATATAGCCTAAATAAGTGAGTTCTAAAAGGAGCATCCTCATATGCAACTAGCAAAACAAATAGAAAAATAAAATATGCAGCCCAGTCTGAATAATACTTTAAAAGACAAACATGGAAGGACAATTCAGTTTGTTCCAAATATGACATTATCAGTGATATGTTCTTATCTAAAATGTAATATTTTTATGGCTGCATAGTGGAGCTATGCTGATGTCTTGCTATTACAGAGAGAGAGAGAGAGAGAGAATGAGACAGAGGGGCTTGACTGGATACCTAGACTGGGTCCTTCCACAGTGGAGTTGAAACACATGCAGTCCTCTCAACTGAACACTGTACTGTCCCCCGGCATACTATTTTCTGCTCCACAATCACTTTAAGTGCACTTCTGGGTTTGGAGTTAGCACTTGCTTTTGAGTGAGTGGAAACTTCCCTGCTATCCTCATATTTATCTGTTTCTGTTGCATCTAGTGGCACACCCTGCCCTCCAATAACCAGACCCATATTTATATAATGTTTCCTTGGTGTCTAGTGGCACTCCTATCCTTTGATTACCATCCCCATATTAATTTAATATGTTTCCCTAGTGTCCAGTAGCATCCCCCACTCTCCAATTGCTGGCCCTATATTAATTTAAAATGTTTCCCTGGTGTCTGGTGGTATCACCCAACCCCGCCAATCACTGCCTCAGTATTAATTTTTCAGATTTGACCTGTAATAACTAAAACCACCTCTCAATGCTTTTTCCCCCTCTTTAAACCTGTAAATATGAGAACAATCCCTTGCTGATCTGACCCCCCCTTGACCTTCCACTCAGTACCCACCACCCTCACACACTCCTACACACCATCACTCACCTGAGCAAGTCCCAAGTTCAACACCCACTCTCCAGTTGAAAGTGCATCTTGCTAATGGAACTGGCAACTGCAACAGGTGAAACTAAGGTATTTATGGTTCAAGGTATTTCAATGGGGTTTTGGACTTTGAGGCATAACTTGTAATTTTTGCATATGTTCACTCCAAGTTTTCAACATGGCCTCTTTGGGACCCCGCCTCATGCCCATTGGTGGTGGTATTATGCAAATCAGGCCCAAAATAAGATTTTGTGGTCACTTTGCAAAATCACCTTTCAGGCAGGATTTGAAAATTTTCACCACCATTGTTGATGATATGGGGGTCTTAAGAAGGCTATGTTGAAAATTTGGGGTAAAAATATGTAAAAAAGTTATGCCCAATCATAATCTCAGTAATTTGAAATACTATAACCCAAAATGTTCAACATAACCATTTTTTCACACCACTTCATGAACATGACAGTTGTCATTTTTCAAATCCTGCCCAAAATGTGTTTTCACACCTGTAGTGTGAAATGATGCTTCAGTGGTGCACAATCACACTTTAGTGGAGATTTGAAAACTTTCTCCAACAGAGTTCATGAGGTGGGGTGATAAGACGGCTATGCTGAAAGTTTGGTGTATAAATGGGATAAAATGTCTAGGTTATGATTGAACATTGCAGAATGTCAGTGTTCACTCATGTGTTTGCTAATTTTCAATATTTTGTCTCCAAACATTCATCATACTCATTTTTCCACATCACCTCTTAAATGTGACAGGTGTCTTTTTTTAAATCCTAGATGAGATGTATTAGTGGAAAATGACATTTTGGCCAACATACCATAAGTGCTACATGTCATGTTCATTAGAGCAGTCATGAAATGACTATCTTAAAAATGTGGGGTAAAAACTAAAAAAAAAAAGTGTGAATGTGTGATGAGTGAATGTGTAAAGAGTTAATATGTGAAGAGTGAATGTAACTGAATGTGTGAAGTGTGAATGAGTAAAGGGTGAATATGCCAGACCCTGCACTTCTGTAGGTGGAAGGAGTCTTCCTATAGTGCATGGGCCTTATGGCCCTGTACATCTGCACCTTTTCACACATCAATGAACCTTCACACATCAACCTTGGGTCTGAAGCAGCCTCTCACTTTTTTTATGGCTGCATCAATACAATCATTCTGCAGCCATATTGACTCTGACTAAAGTTTGTTTTTACAAGTGAAGACCTTGCTGTGAGGCACATGTAAAATAGTTCATGTTAAAATTATTTTATATACTTTACTATGCATGCTCTTACAATCCCTGATGTTGATTTCTGCTGTTCACTTTTGTTTCCAAATCTCTTTATAATGGGGTCACATTTCATTTTATGTTCACCATGATGGAGCTTATGTGTTATCTTCTGAATTTAGCCCTTACATCTCCAGTGTCTGCTAGGTTAGGGAGCAGTGTCTCTTGATTGCTAGTTCATGTTAGTCACAAGAAGAGCAATTGATGTTCAAATACAACTGTGAATATTGATGCAAGTCTCATGGAAGTCATAATTAGTTATGTTTAACATTATTTTTTGGCATCCATGAAGTATTGTTAATTGATGATATTAACCTAAGCAGTGGGGGGACATGAACAAAGTGACCTACTGTACCTTGTAACTGTTGTTTTACTGATCAATGCTTTCATCTTGTTAATGCTTTAATCAGATAACCTACTGTATGCATGCCCCATGCCCCAGAATGTTCAAGGACATTTTGATCCAATCCAAGTGCTGATCACGTGATCCTGAGACTCAAGTGACAGGTCATTTAGCAGTAATGACTCAGAATAGTTAATTTAATCAACAAATGTAATATTCTTTTCACGGATTTTTTTTTTACCTTTTATATAACTTTTCAACTGTAATGTAAGAAGAGAAACTATATAAATCAAACTGAATGCTATTCACTTTCAGTAGCTGTGTAAATAGTCATTGCTGAAGGATCTATAATAAGAGGGGAGTTAGGAATGTATGAAC
The DNA here is from genome assembly GCA_016271365.2 of Neoceratodus forsteri. Classification (NCBI taxonomy): domain Eukaryota; kingdom Metazoa; phylum Chordata; order Ceratodontiformes; family Ceratodontidae; genus Neoceratodus; species Neoceratodus forsteri. Next base: position 1,293,530,534 of record CM028130.1, read on the forward strand.
ATATTAATAGAAGAATTATAGTTGAAAGGTAGGTAACTTTTTCTGTTAACAACATTGGAGTTTTCATCTGTTTACCAAGCAGACTCCTAGTAGTACAACATGGGTATGTAGTAAGATCACTTAGGTTCTGAAGGACAGAAGCCCCAAACCTGGTGGCTGTTCTAGATTGGATATCAATGCAGAAGTGGGATGTGAAACTATAAGACCAGGCTTCAGCTTTATAAAGTTCCAGTAGTGGAATATCTAATGAAGCTGCTATAGAGGTTGCTATACTCCTGGTAAATTAGCTTTGAGTAGTGAAGGAGGTTCTCTACCAGTCAATCTATTAACAGTGTGATACACAGGACACAGCCAGTATAACAAGAATAACAGAATGTGTTAAACCCATTGAACAAATACATTTTTTCAAGGGGGAAATGTGCCCATCTAGGAAACAGATAAGAAGGTGCATGATAAGGGGAACACGGATAAATAATGAAATAGAATTGAAAGAATATTCTGAAATTTTAGATTACCAGAGTATAGAGGAAGACAGCACAGAGCTTTCAAATAACACTAACAATTTAAGTATAGTAAGTATTTGCTCACAATGACATCAAGAGTCAATCACTCTTGAAAGTTGAAATATTTATGGTCTTGCAGCTAAAATTGGAGACAATGGGTGGCAACAGGAAATCAAAAAACAAAACATTATTTTATTACAAGAGACCTGGCTGGGGGTTCCACATTTAAGCTAGATGTTCAAATACAACTGTGAATATTGATGAAAGTCTCATGGAAGTCATAATTAGTTATGTTTAACATTATTTTTTGGCATCCATGAAGTATTGTTAATTGATGATATTAACCTAAGCAGTGGGGGGACATGAACAAAGTGACCTACTGTACCTTGTAACTGTTGTTTTACTGATCAATGCTTTCATCTTGTTAATGCTTTAATCAGATAACCTACTGTATGCATGCTCCATGCCCCAGAATGTTCAAGGACATTTTGATCCAATCCAAGTGCTGATCAAGTGCTCCTGAAACTCAAGTGACAGGTCATTTAGCAGTAATGACTCAGAATAGTTAATTTAAGCAAAAAATGTAATATTCTTTTCACAGTTTTTTTTTTACCTTTTATATAACTTTTCAACTGTAATGTAAGAAGAGAAACTATATAAATCAAACTGAATGCTATTCACTTTCAGTAGCTGTGTAAATAGTCATTGCTGAAGGACCTATAATAAGAGGGGAGTTAGGAATGTATGAACATATTAATAGAAGAATTATAGTTGAAAGGTAGGTAACTTTGTCTGTTAACAACATTGGAGTTTTCATCTGTTTACCAAGCAGACTCCTAGTAGTACAACATGGGTATGTAGTAAGATCACTTAGGTTCTGAAGGACAGAAGCCCCAAATCTGGTGGCTGTTCTAGATTGGATATCAATGCAGAAGTGGGATGTGAAACTATAAGACCATGCTTCAGCTTTATAAAGTTCCAGTAGTGGAATATCTAATGAAGCTTCTATAGAGGTTGCTATACTCCTGGTAAATTAGCTTTGAGTAGTGAAGGAGGTTCTCTACCAGTCAATCTATTAACAGTGTGATACACAGGACACAGCCAGTATAACAAGAATAACAGAATGTGTTAAACCCATTGAACAAATACATGTTTTCAAGGGGGAAATGTACCCATCTAGGAAACAGATAAGAAGGTGCATGATAAGGGGAACACGGATAAATAATGAAATAGAATTGAAAGAATCTTCTGAAGTTTTGGATTACCAGAGTGTAGAGGAAGACAGCACAGAGCTTTCAAATAACACTAGCAATTTAAGTATAGTAAGTATTTGCTCACAATGACATCAAGAGTCAATCACTCTTGAAAGTTGAAATATTTATGGTCTTGCAGCTAAAATTGGAGACAATGAGTGGCAACAGGAAATCAAAAAACATAACATTATTTTATTACAGGAGACCTGGCTGGGGGTTCCACATTTAAGCTAGATGATTTCACCTGCTAGCAAATTGGTGCCATTAAGCTATCATAATCACGTTAATCTCTACTGGTAGTTTTTATAAAAGTGAAAAAATGAACTGTATCCTGCCTTATTTTCCATGTGTAAGGGCCATATCTACACATGGATTAGAACTCATAGTGATTAACACTTATATCCCGCCAGTTAGTCTTAGCTGTATGAAGGCAGCTATAGATATATTGGATGAAACATTATTACACATCTATAGTAATTATCCAAGAAGTACAATAATGTTGATAGGGAATTTCAATGTACGGATAAGAAATAAAGAAGAATTATGCACACAGAATTGGAACCTGGATGATATATACAAAATTCCAATAAGAAACTCAAGGGTCTATGTTATTAATAAGAAGGGTGAATGCTTACTTAATTGGGATGCTTCCAACAATTTTATGATGGTAAATGGCTGGGTGCCATGGGACTGGCTTGGTGACTGGACCTTTCCCACCAATAAAGGAGGCAGCTTGCTGGACTTGTGTATAGCTGATACTTTTTCCTTCAAGATTGTAAAAAGCTTTGTAGTGGAAAGTATCTGAGACAATGACCACTTCCCTATCTAACTATATATAATGGGCATGGATTTTAAGCATCCAACTGTTAGAGTAGCTCACCAACCAGCAGAGCTGAATATGATAATATATAACAAAAAAATTATAAAGTGGCCATGTGTTCCAGAAAATTTGATTACACAGGAGCTGGGGAAACTGGTTAATAGTTTAGATGCTTTGGATCCTCTTAATCCTATACACAAAATATGATTGCTGTGTAAGAGAGTTGAAAGAAAAACTTGAAAATACTCCTCAAAAAATACAGACATGAAATTTACAAGGCCCAAAAAATGGTTTGACAAAGAATGTAGAACCACTAAACAAACGGTTAATAGGAGAGGCAGACTTACACATAATTCCTTGGATGTGGCACCTAAAATAGCCTATAAAAAACTAAAAGAAAATATAGTATGCTATTGAAATCTAAGAAAAAAGCCCACAAAACCAAGTTATGGCAACAGCTACAAGAGGCAGTTCATAAAAGGGATAGTAAAGGTTTTTTGGAGCTGGTGGCTTTAGGTACATTCAATATTCAATATAATACACTGTCAGTAATAAAAGCACATACATGGTTTTCCTTCTTTTCAAATGTATATCAAGTTTAACACCATAATAGAAATGGGCAACTTAATGAGACAACCCTGATGGTTCAGGGCCAATCTAATTCAGCACTAATACCTTCCGCAGAAACCCTTGACCAAGCTAAGGAACCTTTTACAAACAAGGGCAAAGTTATATGGGCCATTAAAGCCCAACATAAAAAATAAAGCGCCATGGTATGATGGAGTTCAAGCCAAAGTGTTTCATAGCAATTTTGATAAATAGGCTGATATTTTATGTGCCCTATATAACTACATCTTTGAACAAAAAGTCATACCAGGAGATTGGAACAATTGTATAATAGTTCCTATTCATAAAAAGGGACCGTATGATGACCCCAATAACTAAAGGCCAATCTGTTCATTATGTATAGGACTACAAATTCTGACAAGGATTATCCTTTGGAAATTGAAAAACTGGGTAATGGACAACAATATAATATCGGAAGCTCAGGCAGGGTTCTGTAGAGGGTATAGCATGGTGGACCATATGTTCACCATAAGATTTCTCTATGATAAATATGCAAACAGGGAGAAAGGAGCTTTCTATATGGCCTTTTTAGACCTATAATCAGCCTTTGATAATGTCAACAGGAATTTGCTATGGGAAATATTTAAACTGCTTGGTTTGGAACCAAACCTGTTGGAGATTTTAAAAATATTTCACAAATATAACAGAGCATTTGTCAGAGTCATCAGAGAAGGTAATATTACTGAAGGAATTACAGTTAATAAAAGTGTCAAGCAGGGATGCCTTTTGGCGCCCTTGCTTTTCCATATATACATTGAACAGATTAAATATAAAATGAAAGAAGCAGATATTTTCACCCCCAAAATTTTAGATCACAAAATTGGTATTCTCTGTTATGCAGATGACATTATTCTGTGCTCATAGACTTCATTAGGTTTACAAAGAGTAATCAAGATAATGATTGAAGAACTAGTAAAAATGGATTTATGTATTAATTCAGAAAAATCCAACATAATGGTGTGTAGCAATGCTATAAATAAGGAAGTCCAGTCATGGAAGATTTGTGACTCAGAGATTAAAGTAGCTAATACATATAAATACTTTGGCCCCATATTTGATGAAGGTGGTAACTGGAATTCACATACAGTATCTCCAATACTAAGATTCAGGCAAACTAAGCATCAAAGGCAATTGCAAGGTTTGGCAAAATGTTTGCCAATAATTACTTTAAAGCCCTAAAACAGGCATTTGATGCTAAAGTCGTAAGCCTCTGATTATATGGAGTGGAGATTTGGGTATTAGACAAGGCCTTGTTAGATCTTGAAACTGTCCAGAATAATTTGTGCAGATAATTTATGGGTTAAAATAATAACATATCCACAGTTTTCATCAGAAGCAAATTTAGTCTAAGATCTGTTGTTTTGATGGCCCACATAAAGGACATCAAACTATGGAAAAATATTGTCCTCCTACCTGAAAATAGAACCATGAATCTATGCTGGAGAGAAGCACAGGTAAAACAAAGGGCGAGTTGTTGATTTTCCAGATTAAATACACTGCTAAGGAGTAGGGGGTTAATGAAAATCAAGGATGTACATGTCATCCAAATATATATGGTTATACCAAGATGGCAATAGAAAGGCTGGAGGACACATTCTTCCAAACAGAATTTAGTAAATTAAAAGACTTAACCTACTACGGTATTTATTGTATCTTGAAAATGCCCCAGAAGAAGGAAAAATGCCTAGAATTCTTACAGAAAGAACTAGACAGAAATGCATACTGCAGATTTAGGGCTGGTATTGTGTCAAACATATACAGTTCAGAAATTCAAATCTCTAGTGAGGTAATCAGGCACAGAACTGTAAGTGTGAGCCAGAGACCCTATTGTCGGTCACATATATGATTTTTGAATGTTTATTACTGCACAATATTAGAATGCAATGGTTGTATCCCCTTTGGGGAAAAAGATTAACCAAAGGCATTGCACTGGACACTCTCTGTTGTATGCTGTTTTGTGATATTAGTAGTCACATTTTTGCTGTAGCCAGTTTTGCTAGGATTGCCCTTGGTATATTGAGAACTTAGCTCTTGTACTAGTGTAGAGGGTTGGCTGAGCTTAGTTTGACATCTGTTCACATTTCATAGTTTCATTATATGCATTTTTAAATTAACAGCTGAAATGACTTATTAGCAGGAATAGTGTACATTTGTTGAAATATTTCCTCCTTGTATACATTGTTTTTGTACCCTTCCTATTTATTATGAATACTTATTATGATATGATTTTAAATATTCTCATAGGTCTCATAGATAGATGCAAAGCCAAGGAGATTGAAGTCCATAATGGCATGCCATATATTATTGTTTTAGTTTTTAATTGGTGTATGTTTATGGATTTTATACATACTGGTAATAAAGCTGATTCTGATTCTGACACAGCTAGTAAGATATAGTGTTCTTACCTTCAGGATAACTTTCAGCAGTTTCAGCATAGGTGAAAAACAGGTGGATATTCTCACCCCCAATAAGCTTTGTTCTGTTAGTATAATGCAATAGTTCTCAGACTTTATCAGTGTGAGCCTCCCCAAATCCATGGGAAAGATTCTGAGCCTCCCCCAAAAACTGAAATAATCTTGGGCCTCCCCAAAGAAAAATAACATACTGTACTTTGTCCAGTACCCCATGAATAAATCGAAGCCCCTTTAAGTACTTGACTCACATTCAGTTCTTTGTCTTTTACTGAAGTGGAACCTTTGAAAAAGAGCTCCTGTGCTCAAATGTATTATCTGAACAAATAAACAAAATAAATATTATTCTTCAGCTTATTGTAACCCCCCCCCCACCTCCACAGGCCAGACTACTTGCTCTGCTATTTTCACTTTTGAACCATTGTTACCCCTTGTTGCAGTAACTTCATAGGGTCAGACTACTTCCTCTGTTTCCTTCTCTATATGAAATAACCTTCCTACATACTTTTCCTTGCCCCCTCCTTCCCTGCTCCTAAGCAACTTCTCGGGGATTACTTTACTCCTTCCTGCTATTGCTCTTAGCACTTCTATGCTCAACCTTTGTATTTGGACTGTTCTGCCATCAGTCTACAAATTAATCAATTACCACTACTCATTATTAGTTTATTGTTCATATTAGTTTGCACTATTGTTCATTGTGTATTTCTTGATTGTTTTGCAGTTAGTTTTTGAAATGTATTCATTCACTACCCTTCCCCTGAAATGAGCCTTGGCTCATTCACCTTCCCTTGCCACTTATTAGTAAATAAATGCACAAAATTCACCTACTATTATCCTCTTCCAGTTTGCTTTATCTCTTTACACAAAATACATAAAACTCAAAATTTAAATACAGTACTTATTCAGACTTACTTGAGCTTCCCCTGGAACAGGTTGGGGCCTCCCCAAGGAGGCTGGCCTCACCATTTGAGAACCCCTGGTATAATGTAATGATTTAAAGCACTGTTCACATCCAGCTTGTGGAGTTGTGCTTCATGTGATTCATATGTGGTTTAGGAAAGCAAGCTGACAAAGAAACAGACTGATTAATGAGAAATTCTAAAACTCCCTTAGGGAGAAATTTCAAATGTATTCTGAGTACTTTTTCCTTATGAAATTTAAAATAGTCCAGAAGAGTGGAAAGAGCCTTGAGCTCATGCATTCTTCTTGACAAAGTAATAGCCACTAAAATGACTATTTTCCAAGTGAGGAATTGGGTCATGAGTAGTTAAAGGTTTTTATGGCTTCTTCATGAGCTGTGCAATGACCAGATATGAATGTTATATATTGTATGGTAGAATGCTGTTACTGATGGAAATCCATTACTGGAATTTCCTTGTTGTGCTGCAGTAGCTACTGCACATCATTGTGCTGTTGTGCTGTACCAGCTACATCACTGCAGCAGCATGACAACATTGAGTGTTGATATGTGCACCTACCATCATCAAGGGTTGCCTGTTCATGATAATTCTCTTGCTGAATCAAACAGAGCGGGTGAAGTACCTTGTCTTTAAGGAGCAGGTGCAGTTTCTGCCAGCTTCTAATATAAGCAACAACATAAAGAAATCTTTACATACTCAGTCTGCATTTGAAAAGCCACCAACAGCAACCATTCAACACATAATGGAGTGAGTAGCTCTGTGGCAGACTGAGCTGAAAATGGGGACAGAGGTTGTAATACAGACTGCCAGCCCTAAATCAGACTGCAATTAAAAATGTAGTGAAAACCTAACCTGTATTTTTAAGTTATGGTTGTCCATATACTACAAAAGATGGTATATGGGCAAACACAAACAGACAAGCCTGTGTCTAAATCGCTAGGCATCCATAGCAACCAGGAGACCCCTTGAGCTTTCGTCCTGGTTGCCACTGATACTTCTCAACTCAGACACAGGCTTGCTGTGTATGGTTGCCCATACACAATCATCTGTGCGGTACAAGGGTGTTTTACAGGGGAGTAATGATGGCTTAGTCACCTAAACAAAACAAACAACAACAGAAATAAACCTTGAACACTATGTTAGAAACAACAGATTTTTCTCTTAGATAAGAACTATGGTAGAGGCTGAAACCACAGAATTATGAACCTTAGGGGTTAACTGGCAAAGTCCTTAACCACCGAGATACAAGGAGCAATCAAATATGCTAGAAATAGTAACATTACCTGGAGTGATATGCATAAAATAACTCAAAAAATTAAAATGCCTCAATTTAGAGAAATATGTTTTTCTACTTGAATTTCAAGATTTCCAGGAGGTTGGTAGAGTGAGTCTGTAAACTCTAAACTCCTCAGGAACCAATCATTTTAATGCAGCACTGTGATGACTGCATGATCCACGTTCCCTGAGATTGACATAGACTGTCCTATTGTTCTTCCTTTTTGTCTTTTGATATTGTTTAATATAAATTGTAAGGCTTCCAGAGCCTTAGGGGATGGTTGCCATATTAATAAAATCTGCTTCTACTATTACAGTTTCAGAGGTAAAGGAAGAAGATTCCTGGTTGACAGTCTGTGAAGCAAGTGGCAGCAGCACTGCCAGGACCAATCAGGGGCTATGAGCATTATTTCTGCACTTTCTTTTCTGAGTTTGAGAAGCACTTTTAGAGATAGAGGAATGGAGTAAAAGCATATAGTGATTTCCCTCAACAGCCATAGCCATTGCCTTCCATAGCATTGTTGGGTCTTGGGGGGCCTCCAACATAAAATATTCAGATTCCTGTTGTATGAGGATGTAAAAAGATCTTCTTTGGAGTACCCAATTTTCAAAATATGAAATCCACTGCCTCTTTGACAGGAGACCACTTGTGTAAAGTGTAACCTATTTAGCTCAGTGAATCTGCCAACACTTTGTTCTCTTCTAGGTGTACTACAGAAATCTGAATTTGATAGCTTAATGGCAGGTTTTAGATCTTTATTCTTTCTTTATTCTTTCTTGGTATAATTTCAAAAGTCTGGAATGGCACCATTTTGTTGTGAATCTGATTTACACATGCTTTGAGGGATATGTTTACCACTCTCACTTTTTTCTTTGTAGTCAGTGTCTTTATTTACCCGGTCCCTGGTGGCAGTGCCTCCTGTCGTCTCCTCCAGCCCCATCCCCCACTCACAACCCACCCTTTCCAGCTGCCCCATGGCTTTGCCCCCCAAGATGGGGCAGCAGGGATCTCTTTACCCATCATAACTCTGAATTTGGTGCTGGAAGAGTGACTGCCCATCATGGGGGTGGCACCTGTGGGGACCGACTGTCATACTGTGTGCCAGTACCTGATTTTTGCACCTGTTGTTTTTTGGCCCATAGGTGAGGTGTGCAATGACAATGCAAGGAGCAAGCATGCACGGTCCCGTGCACACTCCTCTGAATGTCTGCCTCACCTACCCCCTTGTTGTGGGGCATTTGCAGTGCACCAGCACCCAGCATCTGCTAGGCGCCTGTCATGCACTGACCCAATGGTGTCCCCCCACTCTGGACACAGAGAGAGCAGTCCTATGGATGCTTGATCCCTTCTCCACCCTACTGACCCCTGGTGGCCCGTGCTTGTTCCCGAACATGGGTTGCTGGCATAGCATGAGTTAAGGCGTCCAGCACCTCAGCCCTCAGCACCACCAGGCTGGCTAGCACCCTCAATTTTAATATGTTAATTTGTTAAAATCCTTCTTGTGAGAACTCAGTCTCATTCACTGAATTCCCATTCAGACGATCTCCCCAACCCATTTGGTCAGAACCATGTAGATTTCTGGTAGCAAGAGAGAGAGAATTCTCTCTCTCAGGACAGAAATGTGCAGCCACCAAATCAATGCTGCTACCAGTCTTTCAGCACTGGGACCAACTGCAGCAAAGATAAATACCCCTAGTACTACAATGATTTCAGATATCAGTGTATCGTCCACATTTTATTGTCTGTCTGGTCAAGAGAACTGCTGCAGTGATTGAGCACATGTAACTCGGTAGTTTAAAAAAATTCTGAGCTGTCCTTTTTGTTCCTCTTGCAAAAGTGCAGTAAAAACAAAATTTTTAAGTTCTGATGCTTGGTAGACAGGAAGGAAGGCCCTCCATTCCAAAGTGTTCTGCTCTACTCCTGTGAATTCTAAGCATTGATATGGTTTCTGATTTGATTTTTCCATACTGATCAGAAACCCAAGGACCTCATTTTTTGTAAAGACACATAAACCTCCTGTAGAGTTTTCCTACAAATGAGCAATCTATTTCAATATGGGACAACTATCACTTGTTGTCTCCTAACTGCAGCTTTTACTACACTCTTTGTGAACACTCTTGGGATGCATGTCAGCTCACATGGCATTGTTCTCTAAACTGATACTGATTTCCCCTCACTCTGAACCTAAAAAGCATCCTGTAAGAAACCCTTCTTAGGATGTGAAAGTATATATCATTTAGAATATAAACAATCCCTTGTTTGAAGTGATGGAATGATTGTTTCTAAAGTAACCATTTTGAACCTCTTTCTTTTCATGGTTTTGTTTAGAATTTTGAGATTAAATATTGGCTGCCACTTTTTTGGGGGGGGGTCAGCAAATACCTTAAGATGTTAACTTTTCCCTTTTCATTCTTCGACACAGTCCCTATTGCTTTTACGGTTACTAATGTTTTTAATTCCAGCATAAGTAAAAGCAGTGCTTCTGAAGTTAAAGTCCTTAATTTTTGTAAGAACCCTTGCCTTTGACAGGTTTAGAAAAGACAATGTCAGGACCTCTCTTATTTTTTTCAATATCAACTAGTCTGTTTTAAGCTTCCCATTTCTGGAGGTAAAAAGAAAGAAACCTCACACTGGCTGTGCTTGAGAAGGGACAGCACAGACAAAACCAATCAGGTATTATTTTTATCATGTGCTGGAAGAGTTGCCACTGCTTGTGGTCTGTATTCTCTGCACTGTTTACCTCTGGTACTACCCCTTATCATAAAATAGTGAAAATGGATATATAGTCTGCTATTAAAAAAAAACCACTCCCATAACCTCCCATTAAAAAAGGTCTGATCATGACCTCTGGTATATGTTTTGGTGAAAGTCATGTACAGTAAGTTGTTTTCTGTTCTGAGGGAAATCTGATGCTTTTTGCCATACGTCAGTAGACAAGCTAGTTGTTCAGAGCCAAGTAAATCTTCTTTTGACAATTGCATTACTCCCGGTTCTTGTTGCAGTGTCATTCATACAGTGGTGGACATCACCACATTCAACGATTTTGCCCATGGTACCAGGCATCAGACTTGCATTGTGATTTTTTCCCATTTCATTCTGACACTGAAATTTTCTTACATAGAAGTTCCTGCTGTGGCCTTCAGATGTCACCATTCAGCATTTATATTGCACATGCATCACCCTTGACCATGGTCTAGGGACAGCTGTGTGCAGGCACACCTGGTAATAGTTGACCTAGGTCAATAAATTGTCTAATACACACTTTGTTAACTGTGCATTAATGTTCTATGCTTCATTTATACAAGTGCTAAGGGGAGGGGGGCCCAGGCCATGTAGCAGTTTCACTGCAGAGAACTTTGAAATATTTTGAACACTCTGAGGGGGAGGTATCACATAGCATTTGGCCACAGGTACTGAATAGAAATACCAGGGGTGAGACACAGGTACTGTAGTGGGAAACAGACAAACAGCATTTTCACTGCAAATAACCTAGGACCCCCCCCCATGGTATGACAGACACATCAGGCAGCATGTCATCACCTTCCACAATAAAAACAAGACAGGTGTAGTACAGCATACAAACATGTATTTATATAATAAATAAGTGTATTCCATCAGCAGGTGGGCAAATCAGAGGGTACTAGTCTTCTCCCTCTTCCTATTCTGAATCCCCACTGGAAACCATGTAGGTGGTGGTGTACCCCCTCTCCACCAACACCATATGGCACAGAGGACCACAGTACCCTGAAACAAGAAGAACACAGTGGACAGTAATGAGTGGGTGCACATGCAAGGATGCAGCTGGCACACAGTGGTTAAATTAATTTTCTTATTTGACAAATGAGTTTGTCTTAATTATATTCCACCAGAACTGATGAAGATGTTTTTACTGTTTTATATGTAACACTATTTTATGTGCAACCTTTGTAAATGAGCACCTGCTCTCAAAGGTACTCTGGATAAATTAATAAATAAATAGGTCAATCAGAAAAGAGACTGTGTTCAGTAGTCATTATTTTACCATATGGCATAGAGGACCACAATACCCCTGAAACAAGAAGAAGACAGAGGATAGTCATGCATGGGCTGCTCTTTTCTTTTCTTTCTTTCTTTCTTTCTTTCTTTCTTTCTTTCTTTCTTTCTTTCTTTCTTTCTTTCTTTCTTTCTTTCTTTCTTTCAAAAGTTTCACCAGCAAAAACAGACTGAGCTGATAACAGCTCACTTCCAGATGTGTCCTGGGGGAAGGGAAAAGGAGAGCAATGAAGAACCAAAAACAAAAATTACAAAAATAAAAAAATATATCATAGGTAGAATATGAAATAAGCATAATACATAAGCAATTCATGTAAGGATGAGGAAAGTAAACTATGCAGTGAGGATTTGGAATGGAATAACAGCATTAGGGGTGCCATTCAAGAAGTACAATTCAAAATTAATGAGGTGTTGAAGGGTTAACAGAAGGTGCAAGGGTAGATGTTATAGGGAGCATAAAGAGAGGCTAATCAAGTGCAGAATAGGGAGAATGGGAGAGGAGGAGGAAGGGGGTAATGGGTTGTGAGTAGTGGACCAGGGATAGGTATGAGAAGCAACTGCAGGAGTGAGATGTGAAAGTGTGGAGAAGAGAGGAGAGTGAGTGCTGGGAAGTAGCAGAATGGATGGTTAGGGGGAGGGAGTTCCATTGTTTGGGGAAGTGGTAAGAATGGATGGTTATGAGGTGGGAGTTCCAAAGTTTGGGGAAGTGGTAGGAAAAAGCAGCATGGCAAGGGAAGGATTTCTTTGAGGGGAGTGCAAGAGAATGATAGCCAGAGTTGTGAAGGGTGTAAGAGTAAGTGGTGAAGGAGAGAGGTAAGGTAGGAGGATAGGGACCCAAGCCATTATTTAGAGATGGAGGAGGCACAATCAGCATGGCATCTGGCTTCAAGTGAGGGGAAGGAAAGAGAGAGAGAGGAGTATAGGGAGCAATGGTGGGTGTGGATGGGGCAATCCACAGCTAAATGACAGAAGGAGTGAAAGAGAGGATCCAGTCAGGCTAGGGTGGACTTGAGAAAATCACTGTGGACTATGTCACCATAGTCAAAGATCAAAAGTATCATTTTTAGGAGAACAGCTCGGCCAGCAGGAAGATGAATGTAACCTTTATTCCAATAGAGTGCACCGAGTTTGTGGTGTAATATTTTGTGGATGGCATCTACTTGCACTGAGAAGTCGAGGTCCTGGTCTAGCCATACCCTGAGATACTTAAATGAGGGAACATCTTCAATTTCAACACCATCTAGGGTGTGGAAGGAGGAAAGAAAGGTTAGCCTAGGGAGCTTCTTACTAGTGCCAAAGGTTATGGATACCATTTTGTTGGCATTAGGGGACAGCTGATTTGCCCAGAACCATTTCTGAATGTTAGTGAAATACAGCTGAAACCTGGCCACAAGGTCAAAGGGGAGGAGCTAGTTGCAAATAGTACTGTATTATACACATACTGACTGTATGAATGAATGCAGAGGAGTAGGCAGTATGAAGGTCATTCAGGAAGACCAAGAAAATAATTGGGCCAAGGATGGACCTTTGGAGATGCCAGAGCTGATAGGAAGTGGGGGGATAGGGACTCTCCAATTCAAACAGTTTGAGACCTTCCCTCAAGGTAGGAACAGAATCAATTAATTGAGAAGTCAGAGACCCCTGCTGCTTTAAGCTTATCTAGGAGAAGGGGGTAAGCAACAGTGGCAAAGGCTTTAACCAAGTCGACAGCAATGGCGGAGGAGATCAGGCCCTGATCCATACCAGTGAGAATGGAGTCAGTAAGCCAGAGGAGGGAGGAGGAGATGGAGTGGAATTTCTCGAAGCCAGACTGAAAAGGGATGAAGAAAGAGGATAAATCAAGGAAGGGGGAGAGCTGAGATAGTCCAATGTGTTCCTGGATTTTGGCCAAAGTAGGGAGTAAGGAGAGAGGGTGGTAGTTGCCCGGAGAGGAAAGGTCACCTCTTTTGTGGAGGGGTATGACAGTGGCCTGTTTCCAAGAGTCAGGGAAGAAGGAAAGGGAGAAAGAGATGTTGAGAAGGGAGGTATTAGGTAAAGGAATGGCAGGGGTGGAGAAATAGAGGTGCTTGGGGTCATCTCCATCAGGGCTCCTGTCCTTGAGAGGGTTAAGAACCAAGAAAGTCTTGAGGGAAGCAGCAGGGGTGATAGGAGAGAAGGAGAAAGGGTGTGATAGAGTGGATGGATGTTGGGGAGGGGGAAGGGGATGGGCATGATGAGAGAAGGGAGGACATACAGGAGGTAAAGAATGAGTTTAATAATGAGGTAGCAGAGAAGGGGTCAGAAATGAGAGTGTCACCAACCCCGAGGACAGGGGAGAAGGACTGGGTTGGGGGTGAAAAGAGTTCATGGATAACCTTCCAGAACTTAGAGGGGTGATTAAGGTTGTTCTGGACTTGGAGGCAAAGTACTCAGACCTGGAAAGCCTGGTGGCTCTGGTATAGGCTTTGTGAAGGGACTAGTATTTGAGTAAGTCATCAGGGGAGCCAGAGGACTCATGAGTTCTCCAGGCAAGGTCACGTGCTTGGAAGCAGGCCAGCAATTCAGCTGAGCTCCATGGAAGGTGGGAATCATGGACCCTGTTTTTTCTGAGGGGGCATGAAGATCTCAGATTGACAGGAATTTGGTGTTGAAATAATGGAGGGCGGTATTGATGTTACTGGCAGAAGAGATGGGAGACCAGTCGGTAGCTACCAGGTTGGAATGGAGAGAGAGGACAAGTCCAGCGATTGGAAGGACTGGATCTGGAGGAATTTGGGGGGGGGCTTTGGGATGATGTATTTTACGTACACAATAGATGATATGGTGGTCACTGAGGGCATTGGGGAGGGTGCCTGCATCGATGATATGGTGGGGGTGAGAGGTAAGAACCCAGTCCAATAAGGAGTGGTTGAGGGATATATGACTGCACCTGGTTGGGTTAGAGATCAGTTGGATAAGCTGGAGGGACTTAATGTTTTGGCACAATTTAGTTAGTGATGGGGAAAGCCAGTTAAGGTTGAAGTCACCTAGGATGAGTAGCTACCTAGACCAGGCATGTGAGGAGACTGTGGTAAGTAGCTTGGTGACTGACCGGGGAGGGACAGACCAGGGCAGCAATAGACTCCAGACACAAAGATAAGGACAGAGAAAGGGAGAGAGAATTTGAGGAGGAGTAGCTTGCAGGCAGAGGGGGAGGTGACAGCGAGTACAGGTTCAAACTGAATTTTAGAGGAGAGGTAGATGGCAACTCCATCACACCTCTTAGCACGATCCTGTTGGGTGAGTGTGTACCCAGGGATGGCAACTGTAGTATCAGGGATCTTGAGGAATAACCAAGATTCCAAGATAATCAACACATTGGGTTTAAGATTAACCATAAGTGGTTGTAGCTGATCAAAATTTGGGAGGAAGCTACAGATGCCAATCTCAGCTCAGGCCTTTGGGGAGAAGAGTAAGCAAGGACAGGATTGGGCTCAATATCACCTGCCACTATAAGCAGCAGAGGAACAAGGAGCTTGAAGGAGCCTGAGAGATGTTTATGAAGCAGGTGTGGGGGAGATGGAGATTGGGGGGTGGAAGGCAGGAGGAAGAAGAGTTCTGAAACCTTCAAGATGGAGGTGAGAAGAAGGGAGGAGGTAGCACCCAGGAAGCCAGTGGATATGGAAGGGAGAGAGAGAGAGAGAGAGAGGGAAGGCTGGGAGAAGCGAGTGGGGGAAGATGAAGGGAGTGGTGAAGGAAAGCCAGTAGAATAGAGGGAAGCTAGGGAAAATAGGAGGGGAAGGAGAAAAAGGGTAACCAGAAACATGAAAGAATTACAGTGGGAAATTTCATCACAGAACTGATAAGTAAAGAGAGGTTAGGGAGCTAGATCGGAGGTAAGTGTAGGCAGTTGAGAGAGAGAAAAATAGGGGACCCAATATAGGGAGTCCACATAACTGTATAGAAATATTGAGAAGGGGGAAATTGAGAGCAGAACAGAGGGAAGAGAAATACGCAGACAAGAGAATTGGAGTAGGTACCAGCAATAGGGAGCTGAGTGTAAGCACCACAGAGATAGAAGAGTAGGGGACCCTAGATAGGGAGTTATAAACAGGTAGGGAAATAGAGAACATCAAATCCCATTTACATAAATGTATAAATCATGGTAACTGGGGCAATACAGACTTTAAAATAATTGTGTCAAAGAACAGAGTTACAGCTGCTGCAGGCAAGTAGCTGACTCAAAAACTGAGGCATCAATAACATACATAGCAATACAATAGCTCTACAGAACTGTAGTGTCCTTACATTTACTGAGATAAATTGGTGTCCTGTGAAAAGTGGTGCAGAGTGTCTGCCGGCTGACTACTGGCTGACTCTGGCAGACTCAAGGCAGACAACTACTCTGTTCTTAGTGCTTAGGTCCTTCGTACAAATGGGCTGCAGGATGGTCATGACACTTGTCGTCAGCTGATGTAAAAAGGGGGATCTCAGCCCTAATTGTTTGCAAGGGCTGAGGGGAGGTGTGGCTGTCCCTGGGCTCTCCGGTGGTGGGCTCAGTGTCCTGGTGGCAGCAATCAGAGCGGGGGAGGGCTGGAGTCAAACACAAAGCCCTCTTCACCCACGAATGAAGCTTGCAAAGTCTAAAAAAAGAAAGTCACTTGCTGAGTTTTTAGGAGTGCAAGTTTTGGCACTCAAACTGTTCTCCTTCTCTAGCTGTGATTCTCAGCCTTGATTGGTTGCAAGGGCTGTGGGAAGGTTTGGCTGTTCCTGGTCTCTCTGGTGATAGGCTTGGTGTCCTGGTGGTGGCGATTGGTGTGGGGAAGGCTTGAAATCACTCACAAAGCCCTCTCAACCCCCAAATCAGGCTTGCAGAGTTGCAGCTGTATACAGCCTGCACACATAGGTCAACTGGTCAAACAGAAAAAATACTGTTTTTAATCATTATTTTTAAATTGTACTGACACAGCCATTGGCACAAACAGCTGGCATTACTTTATCCATGTAATCAATATATTTATTAGTCTTCAACTGTTAGCACTCTCCTCCAAAACTGTCTTTTGTGCCATATTAGCTGAACAATGTTCCTTGGTTTAACACGCTGCTGATTGCAGTGATTCATCTGATGCTACTCATCTCTATTGGCTTCAGGTCTGGCAATCTGGATGGGGTACTGACCCAATACACCCCCTTCACCTTTATGTACACTCCAGACACTGCATCCTTTGGATCATTATTTGTACAAGAGAATGGGAAAGAGCACCTATATAATTAAACACATAGAATACTGAGCTGTATATCACCACCATGAACACAGGGAAACAGGTGACCAAAATATGAGTGCGGCAGGAGATGTCATCTAGTGCAAATTGCTCCACCAGTATCAAACCTTTGAAAAATGGATGCCCATCTGTAAACACACTCTTGATAAAAGGTACCAGTGTATATGACGCTACCTACTCTCTGAAGAAATCAACCTTCATGATGCCACTGAATACTACTACCAGCCCTGTTCTGTGGCATGAGATGGCACCCCAGATGTGTATTTTAGGGTGTATTTGGGCTGTGGTTTCAATACAAGAAGTTCTTTTTTTTTCCCAGAAACCCATGGAGCAAAAATATGGCATTGCTATAGTACTCTCATTAGTAAAAATAATGTTCCCAAATGTTTCATTTTCTTCCATCCACACCCTAGCTTGTTCCAGTTGCTCATGTTTGTTGGCTTCACGGATGAGAGAGCATATACTGTTGGGTAAAAAAAGGGGAAGTCAGCATCTTGCTCTTTTTAAGTAAATTACCTGCAGTACATCCACTGACAGGGGGTCATGCTGCTGCAAACAAAAACTGCGCGGCAATGAATGCTGCATGGAAAAGAGTGGCACTCGCATACAATGTTGGGTACAACAGCAGCCCAACTATGACAGCACAGCCCCATTGAAAATAATGTGACTCCCCCCCCTCCCACAATCCCTAGACCTAAAATAATTAACTCAGGGGGGTCATGGACTTCGGGGATGGGGAGAAAATCAGGAAGGGGAAAATGACTTAAAAAAAAACAAACAGTTGCAGCAGGAGACCTGGTGGAAACCAAACCGCAGTCCCAGGTCTCATGCTTTGCTGTGTGCTGGTATCCTAGCCACTCCACCATGGGAGCAGCTTAACCAGCACCCCAGCACATGGCAACTTGATCCCTCTACAGGATATCTGCAGAGCAACAGGGGTAGTGATAACTGCCCACCACTATTCTAACCCCTGTCGCTCTAAATCCTGCTGCTCTTTACACAGTGCAGTTCTTTCAGCTCTCTTACTGGTGCACTGTTTTGACCCAGTACCCATCCACCACCTACAGTCTTTATTGGTCAGTACAATAGCAAAAGATGAAAGCCTTACTAAAATCCAGTTACTAAAAGTATCACACTAGTTGGTGAAAAACACTAACGAACACAGTCTGACAGTATATTTGAATATTGTACGCAATCCACAACATAGGCGAATCCTAACTAAATATACTGTAGATTTGAAATGTTTGATAGTAACATAGAAACATAGAAACATAGACTTTGATGGCAGATAATGACTGCTTGGCCCATCTAGTCTGCCCATTTCTCTACCTACAGGATAGGCCGCAGATCCTAGTTAACCAACAGCCTATTTCTTCCTACCCCCCCACAAGAATTGCTTTATGTCTGTCCCATGCATTCTTGAATTCTCCCACAGTTTTAGACCCCACAACCTCCTCAGGAAGGCTGTTCCATGCATCCACTACCCTCTCTGTGAAATAATACTTCCTCACATTGCCCCTGAACCGCCCTCCTTCTATCTTTAAATTGTGTGCCCTTGTTCTTGCAAGTCTCTTTTTCTGAAAGATGCTACCCTCTTGGACTTTGTTGATTCCACTGAGGTACTTAAAAGTTTCTATCATGTCCCCCCTCTCCCTTCTTTCCTCAAGGGTATACATATTAAGCTCCTTTAGTCTCTCCTCATACGGCTTCTCTTGCAGACCCTGCACCATTTTAGTTGCCCTCCTCTGGACTACCTCTATCCTGTCTATGTCCTTGCGGAGATGGGGTCTCCAGAACTGGATGCAGTACTCCAGATGGGGTCTCACCAACTGTCTGTACAGAGGGATAACAACTTCCTGTTTTCTGCTGCTGATGCCTCTCCCTATACATCCCAGTATACCCCCAGCCCTTGCAATACTAATGTAATAATTGTCTGTTATGAAAGGAACAATAATACAAAGCTTTTTTTGCTTTCTCATTTTGTCAGACTTTTCAGCTTTGCACACATTTGGGGAGGTCCGAGTAGGGATGCAGTACCCCATGCACCAATGTTGTCTAGCTTCATATCACAATCTGTATTTTTTCCTTCTTCTCTAGCCTTGCCCCCTTCCACTTCAGGCAACCGCCCAGCCACATTGCTGCTGCCTGCAGTCTTCGCTGTTTCCAGCTGCCTGGCTTGCTCCTCATTGTTAAGTAGAATGGAGCAACTCCTCCCATCCAAAGTACATACTGTAATATGCTGATCACAGTGTCTACATAGACAGACCCAAACTGTCCAGTGTCTTGTTTGCATTTTCTATATTTAAGAAGGTTAGCTAAGGCATGTTACACTTTACAGATTCATAATTTATACGGTACTCTGTTAGTTGTATGAATATGGTGGTACAATATCTGAGCAAACTGTCACGCTGATAACAAAATAACTTGTGAATGTGACAGATGCTGATGGTGTAGTGGGCACAGTACTTACTGTGCTCTGCCACAACTCCATCTGTTTGGCGTCACAGTCTGATTGATGATTCAGATACTAAGGACCCTCACTCTGTGAGTTTCTGATGGACCTCCTTTTGCATTGCTGTTGTCATCCTCCACTGTTAGCTGATCTACAATTTGGGAAATGTCACTGCAAAAGACTAATACACATTAGTTAATGTCATGGCAGCACAGGACCATCTCACTGCCTTGTAGTTTGGCTTGCTCAATGCCACACAGGCAGTACTAGAACATCTCATTGCCTTGTACAGTGACTTACTCCAGGCCACAGAGGCAGCACTGGACGATCTCACTACCTTGTACTGCAGTATGGCTTGCTTAGGGCCACAGAGGCAGCCCTGGACCATCTCATTGCCTTGTACTGTAGGGAGACTTGCTCAAGGCTGCAGAGGCAGTACCAGAACATCTCACTCTCTTGTACTGTAGTGTTGCTTGCTCAAGGTCACAGAGGCAGCACCCGACCATCTCACTGTTTTATGCTGTGGCTTGCTCAAGATCACAGAGAGAGCACATGACCATCTCATTGCCTTACTGTATATTGTGGCTTGCTCAAGGCCACAGAGGCAGCACTGGATGATCTCACTGCCTTGTATGGTAGTGTGGCTTGCTCAGGGCCTCAGAGGCAGTATTGGACCTGCCTTGTACTGTAGGATGGTTTGCTCAAGGCCACAGAGGCAGTACCAGAATGTTTCACTGCCTTGCATTGAAGTGTGGCTTGCTCAAGATTACAGAGACAGTACCAAACCATCTCATTATCATGTAGTGTGGCTTGCTCAAGGCCACAGAGGTGGCACTGGATGATCTCACTGCCTTGTATGGTAGTGTTGCTTATGCAAGGTCACAGAGGCAGCACTGAACCATCTCCCTGCTTCATACTGTGGCTTGCTCATGACTACAGAGTCAACACCAGACATCTCACTGCTTTATACTGTAGTGTGGTTCGCTCAAGGCCATAGAGGCAGTGTGGGACCATCTCACTGCATTGCTTATTATGCTTATAGTGTCAAAGATGCCCACGTAGTGCACACTATTGTCTTATGTGGATGCTTGCATGATTGAAGGTGCTTGTAGAGGACAGACAGAGAGAGAGAGAAATCAGAAATCTGGCCACTGCACGGTAGATCTATGTCAACACCAATGGAGTCCTATTTTTGCACATTTCATGAACAGCATTGCTATGTCTCTCACTCAGCTTCTTAATCATAGTAGTAGTGTAAAAGGCAATGATTTCTCGTTCTTCAAATCTTCTCCAAAAGATGTGGCTGAATGTCACAAAAATGCACAGGATTTATACAGCAGAGGGACTTGTACAGTAGGTGTGGCCATGAATTGGAAAAAAAATCACAGGCTGTGGAATAAGGAGCAGACAAATCAGATGTCAGGGAGCAGGGAGGCATGACATAACTGAGATATGCGAAACAGTGTTACCCAATTTGCTTCTGATTGCTGGCTGTCTTTAACTCATGGAACGGTATATGGGGGTGGGCTTTGTGGAGCTTAACAAATGTGATCACAGACAGTAGACTGAAAGGAAATACATTGCACCACTGTATATTGGATTGAAGATGACTACTAGATTCAGAACTGAAAGCTTTAATGGGACCCACAATGTAACCAGACCTGACAGGAACAGAAAAGAGGTAACACAACTGAAGACTAACACACCTCTAAACAGAAAGAGAAAGGGAAAGGAAAATGCTGCACCAACAGTAAAACGCCAGGCTTTCCGAATGAAGCCAAGAAATACACAGTAGGATCATATTCTTTTGTATTCTTGTTTTGAATAATAACTATTCCAATAGCTCCCAGCTGCTATGAATTGCACTATGAATATGACACACAAATTTAGCCTTGCTCAGCAAATATTTACTGCTGTGCATTATAATGTTAATGCTATTTATGTACGTACAAACTACCAGCAATGTTATCTAACTTGATAGAAACTGTCCTTAACACTAAACATATGGTGCCCACTATTTTTAAAAGTATTGTTCTTTTAAGTAAAAATCTGCTTTGAATTCTAGCCATTTGATCAGCATTTCAAAGGCCAGTGCTAGACATTCCAGTACTGCATTATCGACTATAACTGTAGTTCAAAGGCAATATTCTGTTTTAATTATTTTGATTCTAACTGCATTTCATTGTTCCAAACAGTGTCATATAATCACCAGGGATTATGAATCCTCTTTTTTATGGCTGTGGGCGGAGCCTACAGCCATTCTGCTTTCCCTTGGAAAAAAGGTGTTTCGGTGGAACACGTATTTTAGGAGTTTTCAGTATATCCTGTAATTCTACAAATCTCTATGGCACTTAAAAAAATACTCCCTTCTTTCTGCTTAACTTCAGGGTCACACAGTATGCAAGTGGAGGCTGATGTGATTCAAACCCAATGCTCTAAATTTGCACCTCGGTGCTCTTAACCATAGCACTATACTGCCTACATGTCTAGACAATTAACATGTATCCACTACACGCAGCATTTCCTTCAGGCAGTCTGCTTTGTTAAAAAATTACTGTGCTGAGACCAACATATGGTTTATATCTTGTCATGCTTAATTTAACAGCAGATTCTGAGTTATACCTCTGAAGTTGGCTGGCTGAGAGTTTTATGACCATAATTAATCACAAATCCAGAATAGATGGTTTGATACCTTCTATTGAACCAACAAAGATGTTACAAAATGAACAAAGTGTTTTAGCTTTCAGACCAACATGTCCTTCTTCAGAAGCTTAATGACAGTTACGTAGAAAATCCCATACTGTTGACACTTAGAACATGCAGAAAAAAAACAGAAATAATTCTCATTGGTTTAAAAGAGGCATGCAAAACATAATTAAAGTTTATGTCAGAGATGTAAAATATTTCAAGTGTGCTTTTAGTGTGCAGACCTAAAGGTCAAAGGTTATCCAGAGATAACAGCAAGCATAGTCTACCCACATATATTATACCATGTTACAGTCTAATGAACATCAAACCATTAGGATTCTCTACTCACTAAATTATATGCCAAGTTAGAAAGCCTCCCAAAAACACATGCTTCTAGAATGAGATACAAGCAGCACAAGTAGAATGCAGCTTCAACTCATCTCAGAACTCTATATGTTTCAGAATATGGTCAATGAAAAGCAAATAACCCTAGATTCATAAATTGCATGCCAAAATGTGACTTATTGGCAAGTAAAAAACAAGCCCCAAAAGTACAACAACAGTAAAGTCTATACATGGCACACAGAGGGATTAAAGTGATATTTGTCCAAAGTGAGTAAGTGCATTACACTGTATGTAATGTAAAACTAGCTGGAGATATTTTCCCAACATACTCTCAGTCAGGTATTATGTTCCAGAAACCTAAAGGCCTTCAGTATTGTAACAAGATTTTATACGTGATAATATCGATTGTCAGTATAAGTGCCAGATAAAAGAACTACTAGTCAGGGGCCCACAAGAATTTGAGTCTATGCAGTCTGATATGTATAGATTTCAAGAAAGTGTCAGTGTATCATAAAACTAATACAGTTACACAAACAGTCTATGGAATCTAAACAAGAACTCCTAGAAATTAAATCCCCCCAAGGGTGAAGATAACTACTTAGATGGAATTATTTGTACAAAAGTCCTAATAAACCACCATTCACACCAATCATTGCAATAGTTACCCAGTAGGAATTACACCTGTCATGAACCACCAAGTAGATGAGATAATGCATCCTAATAAGTACAGAATGTAAAAACACAACAGTATATAATCAAACTACAGAACTAGCAGAAGGAAGTAAATATCCACTGTAAATATGAACTCAGAGTCCTAACCACTGTAACACCATAAATTAATCAGTCAGTTGCTAGTTCTTTTTAATAGCCTTCAAAGCAGTTTAGCACTTTAATGGGTGACTTTCATTTTCATTTGCTTTCTTAACTGTTAACCTGTGTTTCTTTTTAAATAAAGATTTCCCCTGCAGCAATATATTTTTCTAAAGTTGAATGAATGAAAACCCAACAAATGCAACCACGAATGGTGCATTAATAAATAAATACACTTGTTTGAAGGGTGTTTTTCTGACACCTCCACCATGATTATTGCTGTATTAAAAAGTGATTTGGTTTAGTACTGAAAATAAGATCCAGTAATGGTTTAATTTTGATATAAATGTAAAAGATGTCTTTCTGAAACAAGGAAATCGTCACCTTTATAAGACCTTGTAATTACTTTAATCTTTTTTTAGCATGAATGACAAACAGAACTATATTTGCAGCACTTAATGTTATACACAATACCAGCTGCTTGATATAACCCCAACACATATACAGAAAGGAAAAGGGGAAAGTGGTTAACCAGGAAAGGCACGCTAAGCCAGATCTTGTTTCCAGGTGTGACCTGGGAGCACTGGGATGTTAAGTGACTTGCTCAGGGTCACACAGACTATGCAAGTGGAGGCTGATGGGATTCAAACCCAACTCTGTGGGTTTACAGCTATACTGCCCACATGTATAGACAATATACACTTTCTGTTTTGGTTCAGACATGTATCCACTACATGCAGCATTTCTCTTGCAAAAAGGTTTTTTTTCTTCAATATAATATTACACTACATTAAGTCCGAAATTTTCTAGCAAGAGCTCTTATTTATAGTTAAACTTCATTTAGGAAGCCTTTCCAGGTGCGATCTGGGAGCACAAGAAGTTATGTGACTTGCTCAGGGTCACACAGTATGCAAGTGGGAGCTAATGGGATCCAAACCTACGTCTCTAGCTTTGTAGATCAGTGCTCTTAACCACTACGCTATACTGCCTCCTAGTAAGAAAAGTAAAGTCTTTCTGTCTGAATCTAAAAGAAGTCACATTTGTTAAAACAAAAGTAGTACAATGATGAAAACATGTCCCTGCAGCAATGTTATGTTGTGTGATTGCTGGTAAGATTTAAGATAGCCCTATAGCATTAATTTTTATTAAGTCTTTATGTGTTACTGGACTAGGTGCACCATGACCATTTCACACCTAAAAGTTCAAAGCATAGATCATATTTGCTAAACACATTTTATGTGTGTGTGTGTGTGTGTGTGTGTGTGTGTTTGTGTATAGACAGACAGACATATTGTCAAGTTAGATGTACCACCCTGTTTTCACTGGAGTAATGTTTCTTATGTTATAAAGTCTGAATAACACATGAATGATAATAAGTTCACACTTTTAAAATCTGGTAGTTCCCATTTCTGCATATTTTTTTGCCATGAAATTATGTTAGGGGTTTGTTCACTTATAGCAGCAGTATTTGTTAATCAACGTCAGTTTTATTTTTTAGCAAAAGATGCATTGCATTCATAATCAGTATATTTCTAGCTATCTCACATACTTAAAAGCAGATTTTATAACTATACAGTATTTGCAATTAATGGCTCAATACATTAGAATGGTTGCCACTATCAATACTTAATCTAAGTGGTTGACAGTATCTTTTAGTGTTGTATTGTGTTGTATATTGAAAAATGGTTTGTAAAAATACCCTTTATACTCTAACAAATGTGCTTCCAATTTTCAGCACCCCCATCTATTTTAATCTTCTGGCACCCCTGTCTGCGAGCATTGCTACCTGTCAGAGATGCTCTTCCAGTTCAGAATTTCCCTGGTCAGCAACGGGTAGACTGGATTAAATTCAATATGCAGCACCGAGCAAGATGAATTATATTAAAATATTTAGTGACTGCAGTGTACTATCGGAAAGTATGTCTTCATCTCAGACTGCTGGAAGCCATGCAAGGTAACAAAAACAAGCATTTGTCAATGCTGAAGATTTCTTTGTATGGTGTATGTGGGATGGCATTCACCGGCGCTCATGGTGCTCGTTACTTGGAGCTTCTTCAAGCACCCCTCTGGCATATTGGCACTGGCTAGATCTTGTCATAAAGACCATGAAGAAAACCTCATGTCAGCTTCTCAAGCACAAGAGGAGGCACCAGCAGAGGACAGGGCAGCACCTGAACACCTGGCACATTCCATGGAGAGAGAAGCACTTGAGCAGCAGGCCCATCCAGAGGACAAGGAAGCACCTGAGCAGTGGGTAGGGGACTTGCAAGGAGAAAGGGGGAAGAGACATCTACAGTGCACCAAGGGACACAGAACGATGCAAAAACAGCTAGACCACTGAGCAGAGTAGAAATTAAAGCAAATTTGATTATTTTATGTGGATGAGCATAAAAGAATGGAAGCAGGAATGCCAAAAGATGAGGGATATGATGGGATGTCTAAATACAGGATAACTTCATCTGCAGCCAATGATTCAAGACCTGAAAAGGGAATGAGGGAGTTGCAGCAGCAAATGTCAATGCCATGGACATCAACATCACTTAAGAGGCAAAGCATAGCTAGTCTTCTCGACGATAACAACATTGAGGAGGAGGATGTGTGAGACTCAGTTTAAGACAGTGACATAGTGCTGGAAGCAATGGCAGATGAAAGAGTACCTGGCCTGCTATTCATGAACCATTGCAAGAAACATAGAAACATAGAAACATAGACTTTGATGGCAGATAAGGACCGCTATGCCCATCTAGTCTGCCCATTTCCCTAACTACAGGATAGGCCGCAGATCCTAGTTAACCAACAGCCTATATCTTCCTGTCCCCCACAAGAATTGCCTTATGTCTGTCCCATGCATTCTTGAATTCTCCCACAGTTTTAGACCCCACAACTTCCTCAGGAAGGCTGTTCCATGCATCCACTACCCTCTGTGAAATAATACTTCCTCACATTGCCCTGAACCGCCTCTTTCTATCTTTAAATTGTGTCCCTTGTTCTTGCAAGTCTCTTTTTCTGAAAGATGCTACCCTCTAGGACTTTGTTGATTCCCTTGAGGTACTTAAAAGTTTCTATCATGTCCCCCCTCTCCCTTCTTTCCTCAAGCGTATACATATTAAGCTCCTTTAGTCTCTCCTCATAAGGCTTCTCTTGCAGACCCTGCACCATTTTAGTTGCCCACCTCTGGACTGCCTCTATCCTGTCTATGTCCTTGCGGAGATGGGGTCTCCAGAACTGAACACAGTATTCCAGATGGGGTCTCACCAACTGTCTGTACAGAGTGATAACAACTTCCTGTTTTCTGCTGCTGATGCCTCTCCCTATACATCCCAGTATACACCCGGCTCTCCCTACTACCTTCTCACATTGCTTGCTAACCTTAAGGTCATCTGATATGATTACCCCCAGGTCCCTTTGCTGTTTTGTTGTTGTTACTACCTCCCCACCCATTGTGTATTCTTCCCCTGGGTTCTTGTTTCCCAGGTGCATTATTTTGCACTTTTTTGCATTGAATCCTAACTGCCATACATCTGGCCATTCCTCCAACCTTGCCAAGTCCCTTTTCATCCTTTCCACACCTCCTTGTGTATCAACCCTGTTGCAGATCTTTGTGTCATCTGCAAAAAGGCATACTTTTCCTTCCAGTCCCTCTGCAATGTCACTGATGAAGACATTAAAAAGGACTGGACCCAATACTGAACCCTGCGGTACCCCACTAGTAACCGCCTTTTCTTCAGAGTGGACTCCATTTACAATTACCTTCTGTGTCCTGTTGTCCAGCCAATGTTTTACCCAGGCTACCACCCTGGGACCCACTCCCAGGCTGGTTAATTTGACTAATAATCTTTTGTGTGGGACTGTGTCAAATGCCTTGCTAAAGTCTAGGTAGGCTATGTCCACAGCCCCTCCCTGGTCTACTACTTTGGTCACCCAGTCAAAGAAATCTATTAGATTCGTCTGACATGACCTTCCCACTGTGAACCCATGCTGCCTTGGATCCTGTGCTCCACTGACCTCTAGGTACTCAACTATTCTTTCCTTCAGAAGTGACTCCATCATTTTCCCTACCACAGAGGTCAGACTGACAGGTCTGTAGTTTCCTGCCTCTGTCTTGGTCCCACTTTTGTGAAGGGGAATCACATCCGCCTTCCTCCAGTCCTCGGTACCACACCATCCTCCCATGATTTATTAAAAGAGTAGCCAGTGGTTTCACTAGTTCCTTCCTTAATTCTTTTAGAATTCTGGGGTGAATTCCATCAGGACCCATTGCTTTGTCCACCTTCAGTTTTAGGAGTTCTTGCAGAACCCTTTCTTCTGTGAAAGGACTGGGATCGACCCCCCTATCAAGAGTGCTTCTGTTAATTGGATTAGGCACTTCCCCCTCCTCTTTTGTGAATACTGAGCAGAAATATTTGTTCAGTATTCCTGCTTTTTCACTGTCCCCCTCTGCCCACCCACCGTTCATTCTATTCAGCCTCACTATCCCTCCCTTTGTCTTTCTACGCTCACTGATGTACCTATAAAAGGTTTTATGCCCCTTCTTTACTGAGTTGGCAATCTTTTCCTCAGTTTGGGCCTTTGTTATTCTGACTTCCCTCCCTGCTTCTTTCTGCCTTAACTGGTACAGCTCTCTGTCCTGCTCCTTCTGTGTTTCCTTATACTTCTGGAATGCTATCTTTTTCTTCCTGACTTTCACAGCCACCTCTCTTGAGAGCCATAGTGGCTTTTTCTTTCATTTTGATTTGTTTATTTGCTTCACACAAAGGCTTGTTGCCTCTGTGATGGCAGTTTTGATAATTCCCCATTGTTGCTCCACACCTCCTTCTAGCCTGTTTGCTAGTGCTTTTCTGAGGTACTCTGCCATCTTACCAAAGTCAGCCCTCCTAAAGTCCAGTACCCTCACTTTTGTATGGCTTGACTCTGTAGCTGAGTTTAACGTGAACCACACTGTTTGATGGTCACTTGTCTCCAGATGACAACCCACTTCTAGATCTGAGATCCTCTCGCTGCTCCCGTTTGAGAGCACGAGGTCTAAGATTGCTCCCTCATGAGTGGGTTCTGAAACTAGCTGTCTAATGCCTGCCACCTGTAGGGCATCAAGAATGGCCCTGCTCTTGGATGTGGCTGCAGCAAATGTGCTCCAGTTAACATCTGGCATATTCAGGTCTCCCATCAACAGTATCTCCCCTTTCTCTGCCATTCTAAGAATGCCTTCCATCATATCCTTGTCCATTCCTTCCCCCTGACATGGGGGTCTGTACACAACCCCTGTGCGGATTGTGGTGCCCTTTCCAGTCTCCAGGTGACCCACAGTGCTTCCTCTCCTCCCTGTTTACTCTTTTGTTCAGTTGCTTTTATCCCTTCCTTTACATAGAGAGCTACTCCTCCCCCTCTTCTCCCCTGCCTGTCTCTCCTGTAGGTTATGTACCCTGGTATGTTAACATCCCAGTCATGGTTTTCTGTGTACCATGTTTCTGTGACTGCTATGATATCCAGGCATCCCTCTTCCATTAAGGCCACCAGCTCAGGGAGCTTGTTGCCCAGACTACGGGCATTGGTACTCATTACCCTCCATTTCCTGATGGCCTTACCACCTTTTGCCCCATCCCTGACCTTCTTGCCTTTGTCACTTTTTCCATTTACCCCAGCCCTTCTCCCTAGCGACACCTCCATGTTGGTGTTTGCCACTTACTACCATAATTGTTTGGGGGCTAGGATTTTCCCTGCTCCTTTCAGTGCCTCCCCCTTGGCTAGTTTAAAAGCTTGCCAATGAAGCATTTAAACCTATCACCTAGGATCCTGGTTTCCCTCCTGGACAGATGCAGCCCATCATGCCAGTATAGACTTGCATCACTCAGGTGGGCCCAATCCCAATGAAGCCAAATCCTGAGCTCCTCACCAGTTTTTCAACCACTGATTGAATCCATGGTATGGAACACCCAGCCTCTCCTATGCCATAGATGGGTAGCACCTCCGAGAAGGTTACCGTGCGTGCTATTGACTAAGGCCCTCCCAATTCCACAAACTCTTCCTGCACTTCTCTAATCCCTTTCTTAGCCAGGTCATTTGTCCCTAGGTGGACAATGACATCCAGCTCCCTCCCTGAGCAGCTGCTCTGGCAATCCTGAGGATTCACTCCTGTCCTCAAGCCATGGTGCCAGGCAGGCACCTTACCTCCCTCTCCCTTCCTTGCCCAGTTCTACCTTCCTAACAATGGAGTCCCCACCAGGAGTTGTTTCCTTCCCCTGCAGGGTCCCTGCCACCCTCCTGTGGGTCTCATTTGTGAGGTTCCCAGCATCCTCCTTGGTCTCCACTGTGGGTGCCTCCATAGAGGAACCACACTTTGCCAGAATGGCATAGGAATTGTGGAGAGGTACAACTGGAGGGATGTGCCTCTGTTCCACCACCCTCATCCTCCCTGAGCCCACTTTGGTCCAACTGCTCCTCTTTCTTGGCAACCTCTGAGGCAACGGCATTGGCACTGGTGGTCCCTGGATGGAAGATGAGGTCCCACAAATCCTGGCCAACTCAGCCTGGAGATGAGCAACCTCCTCTCTCAGCCCAGAGAGGTGCCTGCAGATCGGACAACACCGTATCCTCCAGAACATCTCCCGGAAGACTGCTGCTCCACAGCCACTGCACTGCACCACTCCAATCATGTCTTATTTCTGGCCCCTTAACTGTTTCCAATCCTTATTCTTTCCTCTGTTTTTTTTTTCTCTCTCTCTCCTTACTTTCTGCCTGTGTGCCTTTAAGCTCCTGATTGTCCTGTTCTGAGACAAGAATATTCTATATTTCTCAGTAGACCACTTACTTGTTCAGAGGCAGACCTCCAGCAGCTAGAGGGGGCCGGAGAGCTACTCTTGCCTTTCTAGGATGGTGGGTCCTTGGTGGTTCTGTGATCACTCGCTTCCTGCCCCTAACAGGAAGTTCCTGTTGTCAGTCAAATCCTGTGCCTATAAAAATAGAACTAGCTTTGGGTGGAGGGGAAGGAAGGAGGGCAATGTAGTCCCAGCAGAGAAGTTCAGTCACACAGCAGTCCTTCTCCTGGAGGCAATGGGTACTTCACAGTATACAATGAACATTTTGTGGTGCTGGGGCTGAAACAGACCAGAACACTTTGCAGTCCTGACTTTTTGTGCCCTTGTGCCATACAACATATATGTACATGGGTGAATAAAATAAACTATGACAGCACAAGGGGCAGAAAAAGGGCAGCCCAGGAACCTGATAAATTTTATCCTAACCCATGTCAGGTGGCATATTGATTTAACAATACCAATTTTAATAAAAATAAGGGAGTGAATAAATGAACAGTTAAGAATGGTGGGGAAATGTGAAACACACCCACTGACATAGTACTGCACTGTCTGGCCATCTTTTTGCAGAATTATCAGTGTAAGAAAGTTCTGTGCTGTCCCGTGCAGTGTTCTTTTTTGTGTTGTAGATGCTGCTGTCCTATATAAATAGCCTGAAGCATGGTATGTGTGCCTTTTAATTTTTGCTTTTGTTCTCTGACATGTATGTTTGTATATTACAGCCTCTAAACATTTATACTTACATTGCAAACTCATCAGTGCAAAAAAGTGTTGTGCTATCCATTGCAGTTTTCATCAAAAAAGGATAGTATTTATGAGTTGTTAATTTTGATTTTGTTCCATGCTCTATAATGAAATATTTTGGTTGCACATCAGTATGCAGCTTGACACAGTAGCTTCTATAACAATATTTGGTTGTTTGAAAATGAAAGTCTTTAAAGGAATTTGACTTCTTGGTTATTCTGTGAATGTACAGTGGTCTTGAAGATAATACTGGCTCGACACACTCTGTAACTTAAGGGTGAGAGATAAAAATACAACAATAGCAACAACAGAGATCAGATCACATGGAAGAATATAAGTTAAGACTTCCAGTTCTGGCTCGACCAGTTACTAAGCTCTGCTAATCACCCACTGAATTTAACCTCCTGTTTAATAGACCTGCTTACTATCTGGCTGTTACAGAGTGGGGGGGGGGGTGTTACCTGTGTATATGGGCAGTGTGAGGGGATTGAAAGATGATGAGTCATCCAGAGTTTTTTCACCAAATTCTTCTTTGGCTTTTCCCATCACTGTTGTTGCTTCCATGCCACACACATGGTATATAACCAGGCCCTTGAATGCAGTGCTATTGGAGGAACTATGGGTGTTCAGGGCTGAGGGCCAAGGCATGCATGAAGAACTGAAAGCCTTAATCTCTGCTCTAGATTCAAAGCTCTGGGACACTGAGCTACAGCAATTGAGAACAGACTCGTGGGTCAATTGGCTAGAAAGGGTCACAATAAAGTTACTGCAGGAGAATCAACGGTTGTTTGAAAAATGTGACGACCTGGAGAATAGGTCACATTGCAACAATATTCACCTCTATGGATTACCTGAGGGGGAAGAGGGTTCTGGAGACTTTATTTTCTTCCTGCAAGGGTTCTTGCCCTCCATTCTGGAAATTAATGGTTTATGCCCCCTACCAATTGAAAGGGCACATACAGCATTATCACCTTGTCCTGTCTCTCCTATCTTGAAGCCCCACTCTTTAGTGATTTGCTTATATAACTATGCAATCAAGCAAACCTTGCTGATCAGATCCTGAAACAAAAAAATAAATTGTTTATAAGGGGCACAAATTATGACTTGATAATGACTACTCTTCAAACTTAGTTGCCCGAAGACATGCTTATGTGCCCATTTTTAATATTTTGAAACAGTATAAAGTAAAGTACTCCTTCCATTACCCGGCAAAGCTATGGGTGCAATTTGCAGATGGGGTTAAAGTATTTGAAGACATGGAATCAGTGCTTCAGGAGTCAAAATTTTGAAATTTTCTGACCTAAGAAGACCAGATGGACTGTACGGCGGTCCAGGTACAATGGGAATTACAGCGTGATTCGTGGTCCAAGGTCTCCTCCTTGGGGAAGAAGTGCAGATCTGAGCAGGCACTGGCCAAAGTTAAATCTTTACTGAAATCATTCCAAATGGAAGAGCAAACCTGAAAGATTGCCTACATAGATAAGACAGGAATTCCACTTTGCACCTACCTGGAGATGGATATTTATCTTATAATTCTATTTTGTATCATTTTCTACAGCTGGAGTATGCCACTATGCACCTCCAGACATTCAGCTCCCCCTTTTTTTCTTTTGTTTCCCTTGTAGGTGTTTGAAGAGCACCCTTGGGAGAGACACACTTTCTGTTACCTCCAGAAAAGAGGGATATACAGATCCGAAGACTCTGGACTGTAGGATCAGGCTGTAGACTGTCTTCCTCCTCTACTGGCAGAGTATAAATTCCAGTTGTCTTTTTTGTAACCTGTTTTCAGTTCGACTCTGCTTTTTTCTTCACTATTCCCTGAACCGTCACAACACCTTTTTCATATACATGAGCTATTTTTATTTCTTCAGACATTGTTAATGCTTTTAAGTTGACATGCTATCTGAATTATTTTTAGGTTTATGGGATACACCTCTGCAACGATGTAGTATTATTTATTTGGATTAGGTGGAATTATTTTCTTTTGGAAGCTTGCTGACTGTTGGGAGATTCTCATTAGTAGTTTAAAAGAGGGGACGAGGGTGGTGAGATATGTGGCTACATGCCAAGGGGTCATAGCTGCATACTTGCTGTATCCCTCTGACCGGGGTTGGGGTCTGATCCCTCTATGGGGAACCTGAACAATCCCCATAGGTGAAAAGTGTGCCAACAATCACCTATCATTGTACTATTTGGGTGCCAGCCTCTAAGAGGCTTTTAGGGTTCATGTGCTGGTATTGTTTACTTAGTGTTATGGGTTCGGGGAAGGGGAGTTGGGGGATGATTCTTGTTGGATAAGATATTTGGAGAGACCGATTTTTTTCTATTCATATTTTTTTCTTTATTGGCTGGGGGTGGTTGGTTGGGTGTTTTTATGTTTTTTATGAAAATCTTGGATGGGAACATTGAGTGTTTGTTCCTTAAACATGAAAGGATTACATAATGTCATAAAGCAAGCCAGAATTTTGCAAGAACTTAACCGAATAGGATGTGATGTGGGTTTCCTACAAGAAATTAGAGTATCATCTTTAGAGCATAGTAAACTCCGACATTCGTGGGTCTGGATGTTTTTTTGTGGCAGATCATCCTTCCTTTAAGAGGGCAGGTGTTGCTCTCATACTCTGATGAGGTCTCCTATTTCAACTGAAATAGGTACATAAGGATCCTGGTGGGAGATTTGTGGGAGTTACTAGTGTGCATTTAGACCAATCAGTACATTTAATCTCAGTTTATGCTCCGTCCTCTTCCTCTGCTGACTTTTTTTATACAGTTCTTTTCCTTCTTAGCCACATTACCAGAGGGTCAAGTGATCTGCGTAGGGGACTGGAATTGTGTGGAATGTTCTAATTTGGACAGAGCACCTGCCTTGTGGAAAGGAGAGGGGGTCCATTCTAAATTGTCATGGGCTTTAATAGCTGAAGGTGGTTGGGTAGACCCCTGGTGGCAGCAATTTCCAGGTTGTAAAGACTACACCTTTTACTCCCCTGTGCCTCAAATTCATATGCTTGCCTAGATTGGTTTTATACACAAAAGAAATGGGTTCACACATTTAAAGGGATGCTTATTCATCCCATTTCACTGTTGGACCTTGCTTTGCTATTTAACAAGGTAGAGTTAGGGTTGGTTGGTCAAGCTGGTATATGATATATGAATGCGGGTCTGCTTCATGACCCATCTTTGGTCTCCTCTATTAGGGAGTCTATTCAACATTATTTAGCAGAAATGATGAGAAAGGCATCCCTCTGAAATACTTGTGGGATGGTCTAAAGGCAGTAATAAGGGGTCACTTGATTTATCATTGCTTCTTTAAAGAAATATATAGAATAGCTGTAAAAACGCTAATGCACACTATTAAACAGGCTAAAACAAAAATTGAATTTAAACTAGTGCACACCAAAGACTGTCATAAATCACTTTTTTCATACTCAAATAATACAAATGGTAATTCAAGGGAAATAGGGCCTTTAATCGATAATGGAGTTAGATTACAGTCTGTCACAGACACTGCCAACTACTTTAATAAACTTTTCTGTTCAGTCTTTTCCAAACCAGACACAAGTTCCTCGACACCTCTCTTCATCAGTTCAAATCATACCATCCATGAAATCACTATTCCAGATATTCTACAGGCCCTAAATAAACTCAAAAACGCTACCAGTCCTGGACCTGACAACATCCACCCCAGGTTTTTGATTGAAACCACCCAAGCCATCTCCCTTCCCTTGTCAATCATTTTAAATAAATCCCTGAATGAAAGTTCAATTCGAAATGACTGGCGCACTGCAATAGTCACTCCAATATTCAAAAAAGGTAATAGAAGAAATGTTCAAAATTGTCGTCCCATCAGTCTAACCTCCATTGTTGGCAAACTTATGGAAAGGGTTATCAAGTCAAACTAGAAAAAGAAATCACTGAGGTAAATATTCTAGATGCAGCCCAACATGGTTTTACACCAGGTCATTCATGCACAACTAACTTAATAGCATTCAGTAACGTAATTAGTACACAACTCAACAGTGGGGTCCCCACAGATGTGATATAGCTTGACTTTAGCTGGGCATTTGACGAAGTCTCACATATTAAACTAACAAGAAAGTTACACAATATGGGTATTTCTAACTACCTAGTGAAGTGGACAACTGACTGGCATGCCTGTAGGACTTAAAAAGTCAAAATAAATAACACACTTTCAGACTGGGGTTCTGTTACAAGCAGGGTCCCCCAGGGATCAGTTTTTGGGTCCCACCTTATTTAACATCTTTATAAGTGATATGCAATCAGGGCCCAACAACTACCTCTCTAAATATGCAGATGACACCAAACTGGTGGGTAGAGTTAATGACCCAAGTAGCCTGGCGTCACTTGTTTCTAACTTGGAACAAATCAAACAATGGGCAAAACACAACACGTCCTTTAACCAAGACAAATTTCTTGTCCTTCACTTTGGAAAAAACAATCCCAAAAACATTTAGTACCTGAACAACTCATCACTTAAGACATCCACACATGAGAGAGACCTGGGTGTACTCATAAATAAACTTTCTGCATGCAACCACTGTATTAAAACTGCCAAGATGGCAAATGGACTCTAAAGACAATCAAAGTGCACCTTTGTTACCCACATGGAGCAGTGCCTCATTCCATTATACAGGACTTACATAAGGCCATATATTGATTATGGGTCCCCTTTCTGGAACCCTTATCTTGAAGGTGACATAAACTGCCTGTAACAGGTTGAGAGAAGAGCCACCAAAATGGTACCAAGATTGGCACACCTAGATTATACAAGATTAAATCTTATTGCACTCCATTCATTGCAAACTAGAAGAATCAGAGGTGACCTACTCTTAATATACAAGCTACTTCCTTTACCTGAACTCATGAATCAGTGTGGTCTTTCATACTCAAATAGATGGATTGTTTCAAGATTGCACAACAAACAACTAGAGGTCCAAACATTCAAAACTAACAAAATGAGAAGTTTTTATTCCATAAGAGCTCCTAGATTATGGAACACTTTACCACAGGAGCTGGTGGATTCCAGCAGTCTTAATTCATTCAGAAACAAACTTGATAACTGGATTTTAGATAATCTGCAACAGGTTTAAAGTCCCACAATGTGTGGAGGACATTCTTGGTGGGCTCTGGACTCCTTTTGTCCCTTTAAACAAAGTAAACAAGGAGCACTGAAAACACCACTGTCAACTGGAAGCTCAATTAGCCCAAATGGAAATTGTCCATAAACAAACTTGTGACCCCTCTTTATTGCCTCAAATTCAGAAAGTTAGGGAAGAATATAATAGCTTAGTGTTGCGTAAGGTGGAAAATTCATTATGTTTCATTAATCAAAGTATTATGGGGGTAGGGTGGGCAAGCTTTTGGCTATGAGGCTTAGGAAGCAGATAGCTGAGAGGCATGTCCCACTTATTATTTCTGACAAGCTCTCTCATGAGAGTCATACAGATGCAACTCAGATCGTTCAAGATTTTTTTGATTATTATTCTTGCCTTTACACTACAGACAGGGTATGTGAGCATGAGGCCAGGGTGGAAAGTTTTTTGAATGAGATTCAGTTACCCACTCTTTCCCAAATACAATGGGATGGTCTAGAACCTCCTTTTGCAGAGACAGAAATTATTGGGGTCATAAAGACATTACATATATGTAAGCCCCCGATGGGTTTATTCCTGAATTTTATAATATTTTCACCCCTGAACTGGCTCCAGTGTTGACTAGAATCAGTGATCTTGCTTATGAACCTGGAACCTTGCCAGACTATTAGGATGAGGCTATTATTATGGTCTTACCAAAACCAGGGAAAGAAACTACGAGGTGTGAATATTCTTGTCCAATTTAACTCCTTAATTATGATTTCAAAATTTTTACAAAAGCAGTCAGTATGAGATTACAGAAGGTGAGTCTCTCTCTGATTTATAAATACCAGATGGGATTTGTCCTGGGCAGGTATTTCAAGGATAATATTCAGAAACTGCTGAATGTCCTTATGGTCTCACATATTTGACTGAAATAGTGGGTGACAGCAATGGTAACAACTGACACTGTGAATGCATCTGACTGCCTTGATTGGTAATTTTTGATGAGTACACTTTCTAAATTTCAATTTGGTCTAAAATTATGTAATTGGCTTGAGATCATATAACCACATACATGTATTTTGTCAATGGACTTCTATCTCCTAGGTTTAAGATAGAGAGAGGTAGGAGGCAGGGGTGCCCTCTTTCACCCCCTCCTTTTGTTTGCCTTAAGTGTGGGGCCTTTAGTGGTGATGATACATCAGTTGGAGGCCTACTGGGGTATATCTGTAGTAGGAAAAGAGTTACACATATTGCAGCATGCAGATGATACAGTTTTGTATCTTTCTGACCCGTTCCAGTCCCTTGCAAAAATGAAAGTTCTGTGGGAAATTGTAGTGTCTCAGTTCAAATGAATCTTGGAAATTCTTCAGCTAACCCCCCTATGGATCCTCATAAACAGCTGCCATTCCAGTCCCTCCCAATAGTTAAAGACTTGTTGTTTTGGTATGGCCAGATTTCAGGATTTAAAATTAATGAAACCAAAACTGAGAGTATGTACTTAGGCCAACAGTTAGATGGTTCTGTTTTGATAGTTATGGGTTCAAGCAGGTTAAGGGGCGCTTTAGATAATTTATTTATTTATTTATTTATTTCAGTACTCTGAAAACCGTTTGAGCTCAGAGCTCTTTACATAGGTCCCATGTCAGGACATTTCAGTACAACAGAAAGATGAAATTATACAAAGGATTGCAGAAGTACAAAGGTAAATAAACAGGATTATATATCAAATACAATACCGGTCACAGGAAAACAGACAATTTATGGGGCCCAGTGGTGAAACCAGTCAGTTGTCAGCAGTTGTCAGCAAACAAGTTTGGATCCCTTGTGATACAGCTAAATTGTACAATGCTAAATATTTTAAATTGCTACTTGAAGTCCAAGAAGATTGCACTCATTGGAAGGAACTTCCTTTATCAGTGGACAGTAGGGCAGAAATGGTCCATATGAATATATTACCTTGTTTTCTATTTTTTGGCCTTACCTATATCCACCACCCCGTTCCTTGTGATTAACTTTAAAACTCACCCTTTCCAAATCTATATGGGGGGAGTGACCGCAGATTAAATGGTCTGTTCTTTCAGTCTCCAAATCTAAAAGGGGGCTAGCATGTCTCAAAATCCAAAGCCTGTTATTGGGCTGCACAGCTCTACCACTTTGTCACTTTTTTCTCTACTGACCCTCCTGATTGGGCACACTTGCAATCTGCCTCTCTGTCATCTACTAAGCTGGTGGATATTCTGGGCTGGATTCAGAGAGGTCCACTGCAAGCTGTGGCAATGGCAGCTTGAGGCAACCTGTCCTGTGCCATGGCCAGTGCACCTGATTCAGGATTGGAGCAGGTGCAGCAGTCTGCATCCACTGACTTGCACTAGCTGTGCAAGGTAGGGTGCAGCACCGGGAATGTTACATGTCACAGGACAGCAGTTGCGATGGGTGAGAGCCACCATGACACCCCCATGCCCACCTCCAAGGCCCTGTATGGAGTGGGTGCCAGCCCCAAGCTCCTTTGCCATGGCCCCCAGAACACAGACCCATACCTGCCCTGGTGGCCCAGTGGTCCCCCACCCCAACACACACACCCAGTGGGTGCATTGGTGACTGGCCCTGGTGGTGAGATAGTGCTGTGCCTGTCACTGGTGGGTATTGGGGGATGTGGGGGGGCTCACACTGTGGGATGGGGCCACTAGACTACCAAGGGGTTACAGGGATGGCAGGGGATCATGCCCCAGGGCATTGGGGGCTCACAATGTGTGTATGTGGGGGTCTGAGCATTGGGGGTGTTCTACACACCCTGCCTGGAACCGTGCATGCCATGCCTGGGACCTGGAGCCCATGGGGGGTCCATAACCTACAGGAGTTGTGGGGCTGGGGCACAGCGGCAACCTCAAGTGAACAGCAAGGACCAGTTAGGCCACCTTTTTGTTGGTCTTTGACAAATGTTCACTGGTGGTTGTCTCTGAATCCCATCAGTGGACGTAGTGGCCACCCTACCTGAATAGGGTGAAAATGCTTCCAGAAACCCCCTTCCGCCATGTTGCAAGGGGGTTTCAGGCGCATAGGTGCTATTGGACACAGGCAGCCTGCCACATGTCACAGGCTGCCTATGTGAATCCCACAGGGATGTAATGCAGGACACAAGTGCAACTTGCACCATATATTACGATGCAAGTTGCCTTGCATCCTGCGTTGACTTCTCTGAATCCGGCCCTCTGTTTGTAGATATTACTACTTTACAATCTGTAAAGATTTCTAACCCATGGGTGATATTAATGGTGAAAGTGTGGCATAAGTCGTGCAAGGTTTTTCAACTAAATCTTGGGCTATGTAATGGTACCCCTATTTACTCCTGTTCAAATTTTGCTCCTTGTCATATGAATATTGATTTTTCACAGTGGACAAATCTGGGCCTCAGGCATGTCAGTCACCTTTTTGAGGGGAGGGTTTTTAAGACTTTTTTGCAACTTAAAAATGAATTTGGTCCCCCATGTAGTGATCTTTTTCCATACTTACAGAACTGTTATTATTTAACAGAGACTTCGCAGCTGGATGTTCTTCAAGTGGAAGATAACCCCACATAACATTTTTTGATTTCTACGACTAGATAATCTAGTAAAGAGGGCCTGATTTCCAAACTTTATAAAATTCTTCAAGATCTTGAGGCAAATCCTTTAACCCCAGTCAAAATTAGATGGGAGAATAAGGCAGGGCTGCAGGTTGTGGATGATGACTGGACTCGGATTTGGCAGGGGATCCATGCAACTGCAGCCTCACCTTCTTTGTGAGAATTTTGATGGTGGATAATAATAAGTTATTTCCATGTACCAATAATGATTAAAGATTATGGCCGCCATCAATCTAATCAGTGTTGGGGGGGCCCTAGAGGTATAGAAACCTGAACTCACTATGTTGGCCTTGTTCCTCTCTTCAGCAGTACTGGAGTAAGATAGCAGATGCAATGGGAAAGATATTTGACACCAATAGCTCTCCTTTATTTCAAACCTGGATTTTGGGGTTACTCCCCCTGGAATCTGAAGCAAATCAGTTAAATACTTATTTTTTTATTTTGGTCGCTGTGGCCCACTAATCCTTAACTCAGTTATGGTTGACTATGACTGTTCCATCAGAAGATCACTGGTTATGAAATTGTAAAAAAAATCTTGATAATGGAACAAATTACAGCCTCTTTAAGGCTTCAAGTCGATTGGTTTTGGAGTCGTTGGCTCCCTTTTTTCCATTTTTTGGCTGCAAAAGAAGGGATAAGTGTAGTGGAAATTCTGGCTCACTATAGTTAGCTAAGTAATAGTTGTTCTAGAATTAATAATTAGTATATTACTGCCCATAGTTAATGACTAATTTCTGAAATAGGTTTTGAAATTTTTATTCCCCTGACCTATCTCTGTCAGAGTAGCGATATGTCGATATAGTTCCCTTGTTTATTCCTCTTTCATTGGTGAGCTAACCCTGGATCTTCTTCCTAATATTTACATTTATTTATTTTTATTTTTATTTATTTCAATCTAGGATTACAATACCTTTGAGCTGAGGCACTTTTACAAAGGTTCCATGTCAGCATGTGCAACAGTCATCATTTTTAGTTACAAACATATAGTCATTGACTTACAGACATGTAATAACCAGTACAAAGACTTGAGCTATGAGCAAGACAAGGGAAGGAGGGTGGGTGGGTGGGGGAAAGTGAGGTAGGAGATCCAGGGGAAGGGCTGCAGGGGGAAAGGGGGAGTATGGGAGGTGGTTGGGGCAGGAGTGGAGATATGGGGGGAGGTGGGTGAGGGTGGGAGACAGTGCAGCCAAGGGGCCTTGTTGAGGGAATATGACAGGTAAGGTACTAGGGGTGCAAAGACTAATTGTAAGTGCTGGGTGCTAGGTCATGTGCAGCTGGAATGGTGGAAATTTTAAGATGTGCAATCATCACAGGATACAAGCAGTGAGAGGCGCAGCTTGGACTTGAAGAGGCCGAGTGCTGGAGCGGTCTCTATGTCGCTGCCAAGAGAGTTGAGCCAATTGGATGCCCGATAGGTGAATGATCTTTGTCCTTGGGTCGTGCAACATTGTGGGATATGTAGTAGATGGGAATTGGATCTCCTTGTAGTGATGTTCCTATGTCTAGGCTTAAGGAGGGCACAGACACCAGGTGGGGCAAGCCCTATTATAAGTTTCTTGGCTGTGATGCAGGTTTGGTATTTTATGCGTTAGTCCAGTTGAAGCCATCCAGATTGGGAATAAAGGTCAAATGTGTGGGTATGGCAATGTGAGACAGTGATGAGATGACAGGCCTTATTCAGGGAGGTCATGATACATTTGAGAGCAGTGGTAGCTGCAGACCCATATATGATAAGACCATAGTCTATGATGCTGATGATGGAGCTTTGGACGGCCACTAACAGTGCTTCTGGGGTTAGGTGTTTCCTGTGCCTGAATAATATGCCTCCCATTGGCAGACTTTGAAACATTGCTGATATGGACAGCATATGAGAGGTGGGGATCAAGGGTGATGCCGAGGTACTTGAATGATTGTTTTAGCACTAAGATGGCTCCTTGTTCTGTTGCAATGGAGCGGTGGAGTTGTTTGGTTTTGTTGTGGGTGCAGCAGAAGACCATAGACTTGTTTTTTTTCTGATTGAGAAGCAGTTTATGATTTAGGAACCAGGATTCGATGGAGGAGAAGGTCAGCTGAAGTTTATTTTGTAACTGGATTGGATCAGGGTCCAAGGTGAGGATCACAGTA
Organism: Neoceratodus forsteri; assembly: GCA_016271365.2. Taxonomy (NCBI): domain Eukaryota; kingdom Metazoa; phylum Chordata; order Ceratodontiformes; family Ceratodontidae; genus Neoceratodus; species Neoceratodus forsteri. The sequence continues at coordinate 1,293,572,306 of CM028130.1, forward strand.
TCATCGGTGTAGAGAATTATTTGTTCTGGGCAGCTGTCTGGTAGTGAGTTTGAGAATAGGCTGAAGAGGAGGAGTCCCAGAATGGAGCCCTGGGGGACTCCCGAGCGGACCAGTCTAGGATCCGAGAGTGTATCAGCAATTCTTACTGTTTGGGACCATTCTTCAAGGTAGCTCTTAAACCAACCAATGAAGTCAGTTGACAGCCCAGTGTTCTGAAGCTGGACAAGCAGGAGGCGGTGATTGATGGTGTCGAAGGCTTTATTTTAATTATTATATTATATATTTAATTAATTATTTAATTCGTATATTTATTTAATTATTATATTTATATTATTATAAATGTATTGTTATACTTTTATATATGTTTACATTTGAATTTGTATATGGATAGCTTTCTTTTGTTTAGCTATAATGTTATTTTCATATTATGTTATGATGCTTGAAAGCCCAGATTATAATAGATACAGATTATAGCCTGTTTTGTATATCTCTATGGTAGGATTTATATTGAAGCTGAGGTTTTTATGGTTAAAACTCAATAAAATTTGATTTAAATAAAAATATATATGTTAATGTAGCTGTTGATTGTTGGCTTGGCATTATGGCTAGATGCAGGGTGGAGGGATTTGCAAGGACCTTACATAAAGTACAAAAATGAGGTCTATCAGACACAGATGTTTAATGGTTATTAAAGTTGTGCACCTTAGATGTGTTCTCTGCATTACCAGTGGCTACACAACCATGCCAAACTGGTTAATGGATCACAGGACAAGTAACACCAGATTAAAGAATTACAAAATTCAACATTTCCTCCTCCAACAAAATGTGGCACATTCACAGCACAATAGCACACTGTGGTACGTTATAACATATGATATCACTGAAAGTAGTGATGGCTACCACTAATCAACAGACATTTGAATCTGCTGTTTGGATGCCTCTAAATCAGCCTCCACAATATGAGTAATGTGAGCACTTTCTTCTTGAGATATGTTCTCACACAGAGGCAGAATAGAGGACTCAATTCAATACAGATAGATTGAAAGAATAACCAATTTAGAAAGTGTACCTTAAAGAGCAACTACACCCCATCTCTGTATAAGACACTATTCAAAAATCTGGCTTCACATAGAGGTAAGGGAAAGGCTGCTGTTCAAATTGATACCAACACTATATTTGTACACAGTAATCAACACAAGTTGTAGTTTTGTAGCATTTGAAAAATGTAAACATCAGTCTTTCCATTTAAAAAACCCTGTCCTGTCTGTTCCATAAAATGGCTGCTGATTGTACTACGTGATTGTCATACTAGTGAGAGGCAAACAGCTACATTGCTCTCTGTAATGCCAGCTGGTTCATTTTGTTTCCCTTGGTATAGCATTCATTCACAAACCAGTTGTTTAACTCCTCACTGATGTGGATGAACGCCCTTTTAGATGGCAATGGTTCCAGATCATTTAGAATTTTTTTTTTTTATTTAATATGTTTTATTGATTGATTAATGATGACATTATGACATTAATATAAGTCATTGTTCTAAAAGTTCCTAATATATCGATAGACAGTAATAAAGAACAAGGTTGTATATACCCATTAATCAAAACTACTAAGACTCCATACAACAAGTTTCCTCCTCCCATTCCCTCCCCTCCCTCCGCTGTGGTGCATATTAATTCTTACTTATCTGGCTAAACTAATTACTTATACACAGAAGCAGCCCATGTTAGTCGGCATCATAAAAATGAAACTATCTGAGAAGGCTAAGGCCTGTCCATCTTAGCCATATCATAATGTTATTACCAGGCTAGACACAGAGAGTTAGCCAGATGGAAAACCAGAAAATAACAGAAATATACATGTATTCCGGCCTGAGTACAAGATAAGGAAAAGGAAAAGAAAATACGGAGGAGCTCGCAACCCATCGTATACCAAGTGTCATTTGAGATACAAGGCATATAACTTCCCCCATTTTTTAGTGAAGGAGGGTAAACGGCGGGTTTACCTGAGCTATCAGATTCTCCACCACGAAGAGCAAGGTGATCTCGTGTAGCCATTCTGTGTGGGTTAACACAGATTGGTCCTTCAATGTCTAAGTACTAGTTTTTTAACCGCCATTGATACTAATGCTAGATGATATCTCCTTTCCTTCACTTGAATTTCAGGGTAATCACCCAAAATACAGGTTTTAGGAGAGAAGAGGCCTTGTAGTCCCAATAACGGATCAAGGGAGGTTTCTATTTGTTTCCAAAGAGGGGATACTGAAGTACATGACCAGAAAATATGTATCACAGAACCCTCCTTTTTATTACACCTGGAACATGTTGTAGAATTTTTTATTTATATTTATTTATACTTTATCGGGTGAGTGCACTGGCATGGGGCACCTTTTTAAGGCAAGACCCAGGTACTACATGTATACAGCAAAAACAACAAAAAGAATACAGATCAATGTACAGAAGTTAAAAAATGCTGAGCAATGTGTTATAAACATACTGTATATAGTGGAAACACAGTTGTGCAATTTGCATACATAAGATAAACATATGTAAGTGTAAATAGTCAACAAAATAAAAATGCATTTTACGATAGTGCAAATGTAAAGCAAAACAACATGGCTGTGCAAGAGAATTCTATTGTGGAACCAAGGAAGGCTAACAATATACAGTATATTAAAGTTACTGTATGCAGGTTTATGCATTGAGGTTTGGCAGGTGATCCTTCATTTTGAATGTAAAGGCTTTTGAGAAGAGGGGTAATCTGATGTCAGGATGTATGGAATTCCAAAAGAAGGCAGCGTGGTAGCTAAAGGATCTCTGTCCCATGCCTGTTTGCATAAGTGGGATCATTTGAGAACAAGGTCTTCTCTGATTGCATCAGCCTCACCCACCTCTCCCTGCATCCCACACATACCCACACACCCTCCCTCTACCCTTAAATTAGGTATATTGCTGAATACTATACAGTAGCTCTGAAAGTTTTGTACTGGGTCTTGCATGGCCTGATTTTGCCTAAATACTTGTGTAGAATGTAATGTTTGTTTAATCTGCACCTGCTGTCTCACTGTGTGTGTCAATAAGTTATTGTTTGTCAATACGCTGTATTATTTGGATCCTCCTTATTGTATGAATGCACCCTTAATTGTCTTGCACTTCTCTAATGTGGAGCCTTTGTAAAGGAGTCTCTGACTCAAAGGTCTCAAAGGTTTGTAATTATGATATTTTCAATAAATAAAATAAATTCACAGTAGAAGAGGAAAGTGGTAGGTTAACAGGGGAAAGCAATTTAGTGAGACTGTGGGGCATGTTTCAGCACAGTCTTGAACATAAAGTTCATGTAAGCTATGCTTTGTGTTCCTCCTGCAGCCAGTTGAGCTGTTTGAGATAAGTACAGTGGTGAGATCTAGGGCATATGAAAATGACAAACCTGGCTACCTTGTAGTAGATGGCTTTTTTCTTTGTGTAGATGGGCTTGGGGGCAACATCTGTTAGCATCATAGTCTAGTAGAGGCAGGAGGCTGCATTGCGCTATTCTAATTTTAATATGTATGGAGTTTACTATATTATTTAGTTCAGAGTCAAAAATTAGACATGGATCTAGGGTTATCACAAGGTATTTGAATTTGGCAACTAAATCTAGCATGATGCCACCCACACAAGGGATGCTGGTCTCCTGGGGGTGGTACAGTATTTTAAGAGCTGTGTCGAGGAGCATGGTTTTCATCTTGGGAACATTTAGAATCAATTTCTCCTTAAGGAACCATCATTTTTTAGAGTAAAAGTTACATACTGTACAAGGGTATTGTGTATGTTAGCCATGTCTCTTTCATGGATGAAGACAACTGCATCATCTGCATAAAGCAGGGATTTAGCAAATATGTGGAATGAAGGGAGGTCATTAATAAAACATGAGAAGAGAAGGGATCCTAGAATTAATCTTTGTGGCACACCACATGTAATGGCATTTGCATTGGACTTAATTTTACCAAGCTTAACAGACTGGATGTGATTTCCGTGGCTCTGGGGTTTAATATGTGGTCTATACAAGATCAGAACTTTTTTGTATCACTTAGACTGGCCTCTTGTTTAGCTTTGCAATACTGACTCTTGGCCTGGTTGAGTTCTTGCTTTACATTAGTTTCTTAGGTGTCTATAGGCTTCTAGGTCAGATTCAGAGCCCAATGTGTTGTAGGAGACCCATGCTGACTCCTTAGGTCACATGAACTTGAAAAAGTCACTTGTTAACTTCTCTGAATTCAAGTTTTTGACTCTTTGCTCGGTCATGAGGCTATGCTTATCAAGCAGATTTAATAATTCAGTGAGGATTGAAGTTGACAAGCAGTACTAACTCAGTGGCACCCAGGGTGGATACCAAATGTAAGACATCTTTAGGCCCCCTCAATACCCGCATGGAGGGGTTTATACACAACATATATTGAATTTTTTGATTCCCAGACTCAGTTGCAATAATAACTATTCATAAGTAGTTGAGGGAGTATAGTTGGGGGTCAGGACCTTAGTGTCCAGTTCAGATTTAACATAAAATAGGACTCCCCTGCCTCTTTTTCCCCACTCTATCTTTATCCACTCTGTCTTTATAATAGGCCGTGTAATTAGGCAGTGCAAATTCTGAGTTAATGATGGAAAGCCTTAGCCAACTCTTTGAGATGGATAACACATGTGGTTTGTACACCATAACAAATGCCTTCAGCTCAGCCACCTTGAGGACAATATTATGCAAGTTAAGATGCATAAGCCTGAAATGTTTTGGATGAGAAACCAGGTATTGTCACTGGCTAAGGGTGTATTTGTATGAGAGCCACGATTGCTTTCAATGTCTCCATAGTTTAATAATAGGAGAGAAAAGACCTTGCATATATTGGAGCCAATGGAAAAAACAAAAAGATGCTGGGATCTGTTGCCCAACAGGCAGATGTGCCTGACAGATATCAGAAGTGAAGTTTGTTGAGGTAGATTCTCAATTGGTTCACCTTCCACCACCAGATGTTGGCTCATATTTTTCAGAAAGGGATTGTATAAAGAATAATCTTTGCAAGAGTGAGGTAGAGAACTCAATAACTCATCTCTAGTATTATCTGGTATTATACCCTCACATTTTGTTTGTATGGCATAGTCATTATACTCACCTTCATCACCTTCCTTAGGTAAATGGGATGGGGTACATTTAGAGTCTGAGTTTTTTACATGACCTGAAACATTTTCCACATCCTTGTAAAGTCTTCCAGGGTGGCCATCTGTTCAACAGAGGGGTGAGATGATCAAGCTGGAGCCTCCACAGTGAGTATACTATAAGGATATTTCACCAGTTCACTCTCAGTGCATGGCTAGCTGTCACTTGTTGCAGTAAAGAAATTAGCCACTAAATATTTCACCAGGTTTCTCTCCTTGAGCATCTATTTACCCCAGTTGCTCTAAGAGACCATATACCATTAGTGGGGCACTGTCATTAGGGTGCTGTAATGTGGGTGATTGGGAGTTTGGGGCATGTGACACTATGGCCTCCACCTCCCCAATACAGGGTGGGGGGAGGTGAGTATAAAATAGTAGGGTGGTGCAGGGGGGCATAGCCCCTCATGAAGGGGGGTTGTAGGGGGCATAGCTCCCCACATAAAATCATGCACACACCCTGTGCAGTCTGGTGGTGAGTGAACAGTTCCTTGGTGCTCGCCTGCCAGGTGATCTTTTGCCTGCACCCTCATTGATGGCATGAAGTTTCTTTGCATACCACCATGGGTGATCCCTAGGAGACTTAGAGATCTCTTAGGTTTGTCTCTTGGTCTTATTGGAAAAGCCACTAGTGGATGGCTTAGTGAAATCTTGTCATGAGATAGTTGTTACCTGTGCCCTGCATAGTAATTAAATTTTGCTGTATTGGAGAGCATGGTGGTGTAACAGGTTCTAAAAGTGAAAGCCTTTTTTGATTCTCTCTTTTTATGATTTCTGGAAAAACATTCCAGCAAGAATCAAAGTCCTGTAAAAAATGTTCTCATTCCAAACAATCAAAACACAAATTATGGCTGTCAGTCTAAAGGGACGTTTCCTACACATAGAAACACAGAAAAGGACCACTTAGCCAGCAAGTCTGCCCAGATGTTCCCTGCCTAAGCTACCTCCACAGAACCTAACTGGTCTCTGGTGAGTCTTCCTAATCCCTGTCTATTTTTTAATATATCCCTATGTTTGTCCTATGCATACTTGAAGCCCCCACTGTTTTTGCCTCCACCACTTCTGCGGGCAGCCTGTTACAGGTGTCTACCACCCTTTCAGTGAAGCAATATTTCCTCACATCTATCTTAACCTGCCTTCCAGCTTCATTTCATGCCCCCTGGTCCTGGTGCTTTTTCTCATTTGAAAGTGACCCCCTTCACCCTGTTTACCCCTGTGAGGTACATGTATGTCTCTATAGTGTCACCTCTGTTCATCCTCTCTTACAGGGCGCACATGTTGAGAGTCCTCAATCTCTCCTTGTAGAGCTTCTTGTGCAACTTCTGCACCATTTTTGTTGCTCTTCGCTGTATAGCCTCCACCCTGACTGTGTCCTTTCAGAGGTATGGCCTCCAAAACTGGGCACACTACTCCAAGTGGGGTCTTACCAGCAAGTGATACTGTGGCAACACCACTTCCCTCCTTTTGCTGGAGATACTGTATGCCTTCCTTTGCATCACAGCATCCCACTAGCCCTACCCACTGCTTCATCACTGTGCACTGCAACTTTGAGGTTTTCTGCCCACAGATGTTTTAAAACCCAATTGGGTGTGTAATTTTTAACCTTTTCTGACTTAGGCTAACTACCAAATAAAATAGTTATTTTCAGAGAGCCAATAACATACTCATAAAATATAACAAATTGATCAGTGCCTGAATCAGAACAAAGCTTTGACAACATAGGCACTTCCATTTTTTTTATTTAGTTACACTAGCTGATGATTTTGCAGGACAAGAGCTGGAGTGTCAAGTGTACTACAGCTGAAAATGATCTTGCAGTTGAAGCTTTGGAGTACATCATCAGTACTTGGATTGGTTCAAACTATTGGAATATTCAAGGGCAGAAATCATGCACAGGCTATTTGCTTTTTTTTTAACTCACCCACTCCGAAGTGGCCATTTTGAACTAAGGTTAAGCAATGAAATCCTCAGACTTCCAAAAACCTTAATGGAGCCGATATGAAGGCTTTGAGTCCAGCCATGATGAATTAGCTGTTAATGATGTTTTTTGTGTCACTAATATTGGGCCCTATGCATGACACAGGTGCAGGTACACAAACAAAGTGTGTACCCTGCCCGTGTAGCTGCACACCTGCGGACAGCTGCACCCATACCGGCATTCATTAATGCTGGCAACCTGTCCACTGCTGCTCCTCCCCACCATGCAGGACTCTGCAGAGTGGCTGGAGGAAGAGTTGAGGTCCGGAGCAGGCATCCAATGGGATGCCCCTTCTGAATCCTGAAGTGGATCCCTCACATACTGAGGCACAGGTCCGGGGTAGTGCATGCTCACAGCAGGCATCTGTACCCACACAACCAGTGGTGGGCTGTGTATCCCTCTTCCCCCCAGAACCACCACCACTACCACCTCCCCTCGATGCCTGCACATGCTAGTCAGTGTCGGACACTCAGCTGACCAGCAGTTCCAGACTCCCCTCACTGCCCAGTAGGCTGTGGCTGCATGTGGGAGGGTCATGCCCACCACAATTGGTGGGATGCATCCATGGGGGAACACAGAGGGTTATGGCAGGGACTACCCTGGTGTACCCTGTGACACCCACCGCACACATGTGGCCAACACTATGCAGTTTAGTGAATACTGCATAGTGCTGGCATGCCCCCAGAATGCCCCTGGCATGTTGTAGTCCACGCAGTAGGGGAAGCAGCTGTATTCCTCATTTGTGCCCCATTTCATAAATGCCACATAGGGTCTGTGGGACCCTGCTCCGTGGCATTCAAGCATATCAAAACCAACGTGCCCGGTTTATGTAGCACGTTGGCATCGTGCATAGGGCCCACTGTCAATACATTAACACTGTTGGAAGTTGCTTTTCTAAACTTTTGTCAAAACATTTATTTTTAGTTACAACACAGCCTAAATTTGAACAATAGAGCATGTTGACATGGCTATTCAATTCTGATAGAGTGTATCAATTCTGTTAATTGCATGATGGTTTAAAAACATAATAGACATATTTTTCAACTCGTTTTGAATTTTGGCAGTGCTATATTACACATTAATTTACTAGTAAATGTATAGCTTAAAATATAATTTTCATTCATCCCATGAAGTTAATCACATTGCAAACATTTCAGTCTTCCCTCTAGCAGTACCTAATCATCCTTGTTTTTGCCGGTTTGGGAAAGCATTGGAAGATAACAAAATGTAATTATTCTAATAGGGCACACACTGTTTAAAGAGGGTTCCAGTAAGAAATTAGTGATTTCTGTGCCTTTTCAATTTAGTTTCATATATGCAATTGTTGGAAACAGAAAGTAGCTGGTTGAGGAGGAAGTGGGCAATAGTTCCAGAATAGAAGGTTACTCCAGTGAGCTGAGGTGAGCTCAATGGAGGCAACTGATGTAGGAGGTGTACAGTGTATTTTGAAATTAAAAATGTCAGTTTTGTGGTTATAAATAAAGTAAGTACTTGAGAAACTCCAAATTACTACTTCAAAGTATCAGAACCAAAGTTGAGGGGCAGGCAGCAGGGAGGAACATTTGCAGTATTACAGATGCTTTTTACTGCACTGTGGGAGTTGTAGTGTACCATCTGGGAGTACCCCATAGATTAGATCAGAGAGGATTCTGGGGAGTGAAGGCTTTAAAGGTGAAAGTTCAAGTTAAAAGACCAGAAGAAAAAACAAAAATAACAACAAAAATTATGTTAAAAGGGTGTCAAATATTTAAAGAGGGTTCCAGTAAGGACTGAATGATTTCTGATCCTTTTTAATTTCCTTTTCTGTTAGCAATTGGTGGGAGCAGGAAGTAATCATTTGGAGAAAAAGTGGGCCTCAGGTCGACTATAAAAGGTTCCCCAGTGAACAAGAGGTGACCTCAGAGGAGGCAAATGAGGCAGAGGTAAGTACTGTCTCAAGTATGCTTCAGAGTCGGCCAAAGGAGGAGGCAAGTTATGCTGCTGGAGAAGGATCAAACCAAGAAACTAGATAGGTTCTGTAGTAATAATTAAACAGTGAATCAGAACTACTGGTGTGAAAGAGGTGAGTTAGGTAGTACTGTGGGAGGGAGCAGGGGGGTAGCCAGGAATTTTAAATATGTACTTCAGAGTTTTTATTTTATATTTTTATTTATTTAAAAGTTTGGCAACTGGGAAAGGCACCCTGAGCTGAGCCTCATTTCCAGGTGTGAACCTGGGGGATGGGGAATGGGGGAGTAGGCAGGCAGGCAGCTACAAACATAGGAAGTGCAGTAACAGCAGTTACAAATGTGAAAGCTCAATTGATCATTTAAAACAGTGACTATACATAGGTTGCTCGCAATTATACAGGAGTGAGCAGCACAAGATCTAACACAAACACTACGAATCTGACAGAATGTGTTTGGCTTTTAGTTACAATGTTTAGGATATATTAAGATAAGCCTCTGTACCACATCAAGGCAGCCAGCCTTATAGAAGTCCATTCACACTAGTCCTCATGTATACATATTCAAATGGGTCACTCATATAATAATGGACTCTACATTTAGCACCCATACATCTTCCAAAGATCATTCACAAACTCACAGTAAAGTATCTAAGGAGGAGAGAAACATCTTTGTGTTTGTTGCCCTGGCCTGAGGCTCATGTTGCCTGTGGATTTTTCAGATTTTACTGTATTCAACATAGTACATTGAGTATGCCTGCTGACACCCATGGGAGGGAGCTGATATTTGGTATGGGAGTGTGTCATGTATGCACTATTAGAGGAAGAAAGAGATTGGAGAGGGTTTTGTGTGTGCAAAGTGTAACCTGGTAAGCACTTTGGAGGAGGAGGAGATAAGAGTGCTGAAGGACAGAGTGCTTAGAATGCACAGCATCTGGGTACTGGAGATACTTATCAACCAGACTGTGCTGCACATGCAGGTGGAAGAGGAAGGGTTTCTTATAGATGGGTAGACAGGTGATGGAGGAAAAGACAGTGGGTGGGGAGGATTAGGACCGTAATGAGAAGTGAAAACGGCTGCAAAGCAGAAGGCAGAAAAGGGGATGCATAGCAGAATATCCAGTAGTCACTCCCAGTAATGGTTTTGGCATCTTGACAAACTTGGGGCGAGGAGAAAGAGGGAGAAAGGGGAGCCAGTCAGATGGGGGCATTTGGTACAGAGAAGGAAAGGACAGGTATAGAGGGAGCCAAGGCAGTTAGTGGTCATGGGGGATTCCATAGTTAAGGTTTCAAGTTTTCAAATTTATGTTTATTGTTCTACATACTTAGTCATTGCACACAAACAGTTGAAATACTAATAAAACAGGTGTTTTCACATAATTGACTTTTAATGAAAAATTATGCATCCAGAGTTAATCATGTTCAACTTGATTATAGAGGGTTTAAGTTTAGGGAATATAAACTGGTAAATTCATAGTTAAGGTTAAGTCAGGAGAAAGGCAAATGTATTTATATGGTGTCCAGTCCCTAAAGTTTTCAGTGTTGTGCAATCCAAATGAATAAACAAACAAAACATTAAAAAAAATCTTAACAAACAATAATGCTTTATTTGTTTTATTTTATTTATGACTTTGATAACCGGGTGAGTGCACTGATCCTGGGGGCCGTTTTCAGGTATGACCCGGGCCATAATACATGGCGCAGGGTGACAGTGGAGTACAAGGTAACAGTAATACACATGAAACAGATTTGATACAAGCAACACTAGTAAGCACAATACAGAGGTTTGATGCATAGATCCATTTGAAAACAGTGAATACAAGGTTTCAATATCGGACATGAGGAGATTTGGTACAAAACAAACAAATTGTAGGCACAGTGTACAATGTGTGACTGCATCGTCCAATGAGCAAGTAATACACAGAATACTCAGTAAAAAAAATAGATACACAATATGTACAGGCAGGGAAGTCAAATGTTACTGTGAAAAATACAATATAACAGTAGTAGGCAGGGGAGATGACTAATGTGAGTAGGTGGGTAACCCCTGAGCTGGGGAGTTGACTAGAGTGGGTTGGAGTCAGACCCCAGGGAGCAGCAGCAGGATGAGCTTGCCAGGAACCAGACTTTAAGGTGGGACTTGAAACTGGAGTGTGTGTCAATGGAACAGAGTTCAGCCTGTAGTTTGTTCCACTGTAAAGGGGCAGCTGCAGAACAAGCTCTGCTACCATGTTGGTGGACACCCTAGGACCAGCTAGAGGGGGAGTACCATTAGAGCGGAGGTTGTGGAGGAGCATTCTGGTTTTCAGAAGGACAGTTAGGGGGGATTCTGGAGTGGCGAAGATGACATTGTCTACCATGCAGCAGAGGGATAGGTCAAAGTGACCTTGTAGCGGTAGCCATCCAAGGGTATTATAGAGGATACAGAGAATGGGGCCAATAAAGCAAAGTGACAGGCACTGTTGTAGGCAGTGGAGAGTTTAGCCATGGTAGTAGCTGAGGTCCTGGCATAAATAGGGGAGCAGTAGTCAAGAATAGGGAGAAGATTACACTGGACAATGGCTAGTCTGGCTTCAGGGGTTAGGTATTGCCTGAATCTACAGGTGGCACCTAACTTTTGATGGAACCTTCTGACATGGAAATTTGCATGCTCATTGAAAGTGAGGGAGGGGTCAAGCAGTACTCCTAAGTATTTGTAGATGTTGACATCCTCCAGGGCTGGACCGTCTGGGGTGACAATGCGTAAAGGGGCATGGTTTTTAGTTTTGGCCAGAAAGGGCTTAGCTCTGAACAGCATGGATTTAGTTTTTTGGGCATTTACTAAGAGGAGGTTTTTTAAGAACCAGCTGTGGGCCGCAGCATAGTTGTATGAGAGAACTGAGGAGATTGCAGCCATGGATTTGTCACTGTGGAAGAGGACAAGGTCATCAGCATACAAGAGAGAGTGACAGTTGAGGCAGTTGAAGGGAAGTGCATTAACAAATGAGGAGAAAAGGAGAGACCCAAGACTGAGCCTTGAGGGACTGCCCCAGAGACAGGCAGGTTGGGGGAGCAGGTTTGAACAATACACACAAATTGTGAGCGATCAATAAGGTAGTTAGTGAACCAGCTTGTGACATTCTGAGAACAACCAAGGAGGCTAAGCTTGGAGGTAAGGAGAGCATGGTTAACCATGTCAAAAGCCTTTGAGAGGCCGACAAAGACAGCCCCGGTGGCTTTACCATTATCCATGTTAGAAAGGATGTGGTCGGTCAGAAGGGCGAGGGCAGTGGCAGTGGAATGATTCTTGCAAAAGCCATGCTGTTGGTTGCATAGGAGGGTGTATTTGCCTATGTACTCAGTGAGCTGATTGTGGACTGCTCTCTCGAGTAGTTTACTGAGATGAGGGACGATGGATATCAGACGGTAATTGTTGGATGATTTGGGGTCACCAGATTTAAGAATGGGGATGACCTTAGCTGTCTTCTATGGGTGAGGCATGGAGGAGGTGGAAAGAGCAAGGTTAAAGATGAAAGTGAGTGGTCTGGCAATCGCTGGAGAGATCAGCTTAAGTAAGACTGGAGATAGCCCATCAGATCCAGAGGAGCCGTGGTTAGGTAGACTTTTGAGTAGCTTCACTGTGTCGTGTATGGAGAGGGCATTAAAATAGAATGGGGGTATTTGCAGGTGAGTGGAAAAGCTGGAGGAGGAGGATGGCAGTGTATCAGGTATTAGGGCTGAGCTTTGAGGTTGGGCAGTTGGCAGCTTATTTAGGTACATGGATAAGTTAGTGAACTTACAGTTGAAGACACTGGCCACATCATGAGGGTCAGTCAGCAGCACATCCTGGGAGTTGAGATGTGGTGCAGCGTAGCTGGGGCAGGGGTTTAGGAGGGAGCTGATTGAGCCCCAGAATTTTCTAGGGTCTCCAAGGTTGGACTTTTGCAGATTGTGGAAGTGGGTCTATTTCAAAAATTTGGCCTGTTGTTTACATTTGTTCATCATGTGCCTGTAAGCATCCCAGATGGCAGGAGAGAGGGTCACTTTGGAAGTGGACCAGGCACAGTCTTGGGTCTTCGTAAGGGTTAGGAGGTCTTTAGAGACCCAACACGAGCACCCACCTCCAACCCATCTGGTGGTGACAGGGAAAAAGTGGTCCTGGAGTGTTAGTAGAGTCCGGGTAAATGTGGGAACTGCCATGGCTGCATTGGAAAGGGAAAAAAGCATGGATCAGTCCAAGGACTGGGTCTCCTCGAGGAGATTTGTGAAGACTGGGCTGCTGAAATTTCTGAGAGATAGGTATTTGGGTCTGGAGTGCTTTAGTTTGGAAGACCAGAGGAGATAGGTAGGTGAGTGATCACTTATAGAGTCAGTCATGGTGTCAGCGTGTAATGCTCAGTCCTCCCTGTTTATGAGGATCCTGTCTAGTAGAGTCTGGGTGGTCAAGCAAGGATGAAGTTTGGTGGGGAGATTGATCGCCTGCACCAGGTTGTGCTGCTTTAACAGGGATACATAGTCAGACTGGTGGCAGCTCAGCCAGTTTAGATTAAAGTCTCCAAGAAGGATAGATTCCCTATGGGGAGTTAGAGAGATCAGGCCATGGAGAAGGCTGGTGAGTCCAATGGTTCCGGTCATGGGGGGGTTGTAGCAGCAGCCAATATATAGTTTCTTGCAGGATCCCAGGTTCAGTTCAGAAAGTAACTATTCACTAGGTGAGGAAGGGTCAGAGTGTAGGACAATGCTAGCTGAGAGTGGTTCCTTAGGAGCAGGGCCACACTGACACCTTTTTCCTGCCTGGCCTGTCGAGGCGTAGGTAGGAGTAGCCAGATATTTTGTAGGTGTTTTCAGTGTGGTGTGGCTTTAGCCATGTTTCAGTGAGTACCAGAATATGGGGCTTGTGTAGCTCAATCCAAGCCTCAAGGTCAGTGAATTCAGAGGGAAGGCTGCAGACATTGATATGTGCAATTTTATGACCAGGGGCATTTGTCCAGATGCTGGAGGAGGGGGTGATATGGGAGTTTGTTGTGCCAGGGTTGCACACAATGTTCCCAGCAAGGGACCGTAATGATAGTAGGAGAATGTATGGGCAGAAACGAACAATAGGAGACCAGGAGAGGTTAGCCAGGTAGATGCCAAGGAGGCGGAGTTCTCCTTTAGTGAGTAGGATGAGAGAGATGTACCCCAGGGTGAACTTATCCCTAGCAGTGAGTGAAGAGGGTTGAGATGGGGGGGTGACAAGAAGGAGAGGCGCTATTGATAGCAGGCCTGTACCATAGCGCAGAAGTCGGTCAATACCAGTGCAGTAGTTAGGGAGATGGCCCATAATATAGGCAGTGCCAGTTTCATCTTTCCGAGGGAGAGTGGGGGACAAGGGGAAGTAGTAGGAGAGAATTAGCGTGGTCAGCCTATGAAGGGGAGAGGAGGAAGTAGTGAGGCAAAGAGCTGTTAGAAATGTAGTTCTGTGGGGCAGGACCGCAACTCTAGGAGGTGTTCTGCAGCTTTAAATTTGTGTAGGGCAAGATGGCCAATGAGAGTAGGTACACAGAAGGGGGAGTGGTTTAGGTGTATTTAAGAACTTGAGGAGGTGGAAGAGAGGGCAAAAAAATCACACAAAGAGACACACAAAGGAGAGAATGGGAAGATTAAGGGGTCTGGTTAGGCTAAAACACAGAAACTAGCAAAGCAAGCAAACAGTATTTTACTCTCTTTTTTTCTACTAGAATGAGCAAATACAGGCTAGAAACAGTCCTTAAACAAATAAAAAATCAGCAGTAGGAATCCCGGTTTTCAGTTTAGCAGTAATTGGTATTATGTACATACATACTGATAGCAAGAGCCAGGCAGCACAGAATACAAAATTTGTGCATGGGCGTGCAATTAGACAAGAACTGCGTGTCTCTGTACCGGATCAAGGGAAAGTACCAGTTAAGACAGAAGGAAGCAGGGAAGGAAGGTACCAGTTAAGGCAGAAGGAAGCAGGGAAGGAAGTCAGAATAGCAAAGGCCCAAACTGAGGAAAAGATAGCCAACTCAGTTAAGAAGGGGGATAAAACCTTTTATAGGTACATCAGTGGCGTAGAAAGACAAAGGGAGGGATAGTGAGGCTGAATAGAATGAACGGTGGGTGGGCAGAGGGGGACAGTGAAAAAGCAGGAATACTGAACGAATATTTCTGCTCAGTATTCACAAAAGAGGAGGGGGAAGTGCCTAATCCAATTAACAGAAGCACTCTTGATAGGGGGGTCGATCCCAGTCCTTTCACAGAAGAAAGGATTCTGCAAGAATTCCTAAAACTGAAGGTGGACAAAGCAATGGGTCCTGATAGAATTCACCCCAGAATTCTAAAAGAATTAAGGGAGGAACTAGTGAAACCACTGGCTACTCTTTTAATAAATCATGGGAGGATGGGGTGGTACCCGAGGACTGGAGGAAGGCGGATGTGATTCCCCTTCACAAAGTGGGAGCAAGACAGAGGCAGGAAACTACAGACCTGTCAGTCTGACCTCTGTGGTAGGGAAAGTGATGGAGTCACTTGAAGGAAAAAATAGTTGAGTACCAGAGGCCAGTGGAGCACAGGACCCAAGGCAGCATGGGCTCACAGCGGAAGGTCATGTCAGACAAATCTAATAGATTTCTTTGACTGGGTGACCAAAGTAGTAGACCAGGAGGGGCTGTGAACATGCCTACCTAGACTTTAGCAAGGAATTTGACACAGTCCCACACAAAAGATTAATAGTCAAATTAACCAGCCTGGGAGTGGGACCCAGGGTGGTAGCCTGGGTAAAACATTGGCTGGACAACAGGACACAGAAGGTAATTGTAAATGGAGTCCACTCTGAAGAAAGGGGGGTTACTAGTGGGGTACCGCAGGGTTCAGTATTGGGTCCAGTCCTTTTTAATGTCTTCATCAGTGACATTGCAGAGGGACTGGAAGGAAAAGTATGCCTTTTTGCAGATGACACAAAGATCTGCAACAGGGTTGATACAGAAGGAGGTGTGGAAAGGATGAAAAGGGACTTGGCAAGGTTGGAGGAATGGTCAGAAGTATGGCAGCTAGGATTCAATGCAAAGAAGTGCAAAATAATGCACCTGGGAAACAAGAACCCAGGGGAAGAATACACAATGGGTGGGGAGGTAGTAACAACAACAAAAAAGGAAAGGGACCTGGGGGTAATCATATCAGATGACCTTAAGGTTAGCAAGCAATGTGAGAAGGCAGTAGGGAGGGCTGGGGGTATACTGGGATGTATAGGGAGAGGCATCAGCAGCAGAAAACAGGAAGTTGTTATCCCTCTGTACAGACAGTTGGTGAGACCCCATCTGGAGTACTGTGTCCAGTTCTGGAGACCCCATCTCCGCAAGGACATAGACAGGATAGAGGCAGTCCAGAGGAGGGCAACTAAAATGGTGCAGGGTCTGCAAGAGAAGCCGTATGAGGAGAGACATATTAAGCATATGTATACCCTTGAGGAAAGAAGGGAGAGGGGGGACATGATAGAAACTTTTAAGTACCTCAGTGGAATCAACAAAGTCCAAGAGGGTAGCATCTTTCAGAAAAAGAGACTTGCAAGAACAAGGGGACACAATTTAAAGATAGAAGGAGGGCGGTTCCAGGGCAATGTGAGGAAGTATTATTTCACAGAGAGGGTAGTGGATGCATGGAACAGCCTTCCTGAGGAGGTTGTGGGGTCTAAAACTGTGGGAGAATTCAAGAATGCATGGCACAGACATAAGGCAATTCTTGTGGGGGGTAGGAGGAAATAGACTATTGGTTAACTAGGATCTGCGGCCTATCCTGTAGGTAGGGAATGGGCAGACTAGATGGGCCTAGCGGTCCTTATCTGCCGTCAAAGTCTATGTTTCTATGTATGTTTCTAAAGTCATTTCAAACTTGGCAGCATAGTCCTGGGAAAGCAGCCACGCTGGATTCCAGAGCTAGCCACTCAGGGAGTTCACCAAGATGGTGAGCAGCCAGTGGGGGCACTGCATTCAGATGGCACCAGGAATTCATAAAAAAATCCAGGATCTTCTCTGCAACAGCAGCTGAGGGCTGAAGATCTGGCTTTGGCAATTACCTGTGCCTGGAGAGTGGTGGCTGAGTGGCAGCAGGCAGGCTCCCAGTCTCGCCACTGTAGTCGGCGGACAACTCAAGCTTAAAAGCAGCTGCGAGGATGAGGTGCTTGCCTGAAGTGGGCAGGAAGCCTGTGCTTGGAGAGTGGTGGGCAGGTAGCAGTAGGCAGGCTCCCGGTCTCGCCGCTGTAGTCGGTGGGCAGCTCAAGCTTAAAAGCAGCTGTGAGGATGAGGTGCTTGCCCAAAGTGGGCGGCAAGCTGATAATAAAGCAGGAATGTCAGACTTCTGTAATATATCAGAAAATGGACTAAAAGAAAAGAAACATTTGACTCCAGATGCTCTCAAGGCTTAGCTATCATCAAAGGTTTTCTTTCAAAAAATGAAAAGTCTCCACTGAGGAAGAGTTCAGCAGGTCAACAGGCAAAGTATTCCAAATAGACACAGCTGGAAAATAAAAGCCTTGTTTCCCAACTGCCTTAAATGTAATCTAAGGTTGAAAAGCAAATTTGTCTCAGTGGAGCAGAGAGGGTGGCTCAGACTTTATAATTGTAACCACCCAGTCCCCTGAGGATACTAGATTCCTATCAGTGTTAGTGTTAGTGTTAGGCAGGTAGAACAGGCAGTTGGTAAGGAGCTCATTAGGGGCTTCATACACAATAAAATCACTGTTTACTCAGCTAGCCTGGTGGAAGAATGATTATGTCATTTGGAACTCTCAAAGTTGTATAACCTTTTTCTGTGTACAGCTTCTCTGGGGAGCCTTAGAGTAGTTCAGTAGTGGAAGTGAGAGTGGCAGGAGCACAGCCAGTGGACTCATTGTCCTATGGCTCTGGATTTCTTACCCTAGTTTGGATTACAACCACCAGTGCCTAGTGAAGTGGTGGAGACCTTTCTTCAGCAGGATTTCCTGATGTTCACTCCAGGAGAAGTGAAAGGGACTGCTAGTCAGTGGATTCAAGGGGCAATCCCCTGAAGGTCCTTGTTTATAGCTGCCTTTGAAATGGACTTTGTGAGAGAATGGTGCTGACAAGCAACTAAGGGAAAATGTGTCTTCTAGTTGCTCTCCATGCCTAGAGAAAGGGGCAACTGTCCTGTGAGTACTGTTTTGGGAGACAAGTTCTCCAATTAAGTGTTTGTTCTGGGGTGTGTGTGTGTGTGTGTGTGTGTGTGCCCATAGATAAGGCTAGATCACACCAGTCAATTCCCCTTGTTCACCCAAGAGACTGAAGTAAAGTAAAGTGTTCACCCAAGTGAGTGAAGTAAAGTACAGTGTTCACACAAGTGTGTGAAATACAGCAAAGTTGGAGTCTTTAGCATTTCAGTAGGGAATGGAGGCTTCTGTGGTGTAACCCTGAATAAATGGCAGATACTGTTGGTTGAGGCAAAGGGTGGAAGGAATGCCATCTGGAAGCTTACAAGGAAGGGCTAACTGGTTTATTTATTATTTATTTCAATTTTGGTAACTGGGTAAGTCCACTGAGACCATGCAGTCCCTTTTTCAATGACGACCCGGCTGACAATGACAAACACAGTACAATAGATAATATAATAACAATATACAGGATACAGAGAGATTTAACAATGTTGCAAAAATTATTACAGTGGAAAGCCAGGTAAGTAACTTAAAACAGATCAGGCATTCATGGAAGAGCACCAGTTTTACCTGAGCAAAGAACCAATGCTGCAGGTTCAGGTGTGTGGTATGGATCCACAAGTATACACCTATTTGGGAAAGAAGATGTGTTCTGAGTGTGTGGCCCAGTTGCACAAATATACACTCTGGGAAAATGGAGATGCATTTTGGGTGTGTGGCACAATCTAAGTGCATACACCATGGGGAGAGAAAGGAATTGTTGTTTCTCTGGAGAACTGTACTGCCTAGCAAGGAGAGTTTTGAAACGTTGTACCAGTTTGCCATGACTGACCTATGGGGGTCCATTGATGCTTTAGTAACATCTGTTGAATAAAGCCATACTGCAAACTCCCAGTTGCTGCTCTGGACATTCAAATCCTTGTTTCTGTGTGGAATTACTGGGGCCCCCTCAGCAGTTTAGGTTTAGCATACACCTAGCATCCTCTGCCCTGGACCTAGTTGTAGTTACAAAGGTTCATGCTTTGTTCTTGTACCCCCCAACCCTTTCCTCTAGATAATGAGCCTGGTATACATCCTAACACCAAGGGTGATACCAGTCTTGAGTTTCTGCTAAAAGTTAATGGCATGCCATATTTGGGTACTACTTCTGTTTTATGAAGTGCAACTTTTCAAAAGTGGCATAGGGTTACATAATGTTAAGAGATCTTTTAAGTAGTCCAGAACCCAGACCGTGCATGACTTTCTAAGTTAATGCAGCACTGAGCTGGCAGCAAGTGCACCTCACACAGAAATAGACCTAGACTGAGAGCATTGCAGTACCCAAGTACGGACATCATGAAGGCATGCATCAGCATCACCAAATCATTATTCCCTGGAGAGGGTTTGAGCTGGGAAATGTTCTTAATTGAAATAATCTATTAAAGACTACAGCCATCACATGTTATAGGCATAGCTTACTGTCCACAATGACACCAATCTCTTTAACTCTATTCATGACTAATAGGGGTATACCATTAAGAAATGGGACTGCTGTCAAGCACCTTATTTTTATGACCCACTTAGACCTGGTTCTGCTAGTAGTACCCATGTCTTTACTGGGTTAAGGTTGAGCCAGCTGGTGGCCATCTGGCCTGAATTTTTTTTTCATCTAGTAGAAACACTGCATTATGCCCATCCAGTACAAACAGCTGGGTATTCTCAAAGTACAAATCAGACAATTTATTTCATGTTTTGTTCCCTTTGTTATTTATATTGCCTGATATACCTGTGAGACATGCTGATGTGGTTTGTGCAATTATTAATGGAAATCTATCCAACACCTTGGGTGCACATATTAACTTGGTACACAATTCTGATCCTAACCATTTTTGATTCATGGCATTAGAAAACATTACACCACTTAATAGAGGGGATAATTGATTTAAAATCCTTTCACAAAGGGAAACTCAATGGAACATAAAACTGAGAACACTACTCTAAGTCCACTTGGAGTAAATGAAGAAGTGGATGCTGTCCCTTTCTTATAATATGGTTCTTGGGCTATTTGTTTATAAGTATTTGTTTTGTCTTATTCCTAGACCTGATATTTACTGATTTATTGCCATCTTAGGAATCTAACAATTTGGAATTTATTTACATGTAGTTAATTGTATTTCGTACTATAATTGTTCTTTTTTACTTCTCAGTCCCTACATCCATGCATTTTCTGTGTCATGCTGGGTATTCTGGGATGATTCCCTTACATGTTCCATACTTCTTTTAGTATTGCTGTTCATGGATTTATGTTTTACTTAGATATCACGTGTCCTAGGCCATTGTGGAATGCATAGGTCACTGCACTACTTTTGGAACACCCCTGGTTGTTCTATTTGCAGCCTTGACTACTTTTCACCCCAATGCCCTTTTTACTGGATATGTGAATGCCAGACTGGTGTTCTAGCCTGTCTCTTTTTCCTGTATCTTATTTTCCTCTAATTCCCTGGCTGACCTCCCTCATCCCCATTCCCACAACCAAACACCATTTTTTTCTTTCCTTTCTTCATCCCTCCTGGCCATCTGTGCTTTTGCAATTTGGGTCCTAACATTTCAAGTACTGACTGTCTCAATTTGTGACATGCTTTCATGGTTCTGTGAGGAAACCTTTCATCTGGACATTACTTCCATTTTCCCTGGTGGTCTTGGATTATTAGGGCACTAGTTCCTTAGCATGTTTTATATGCTTTATGTTTTTTCCCATTTACAACACTGTCCACATTTTTTCTACCTTGCCTTTTATTTTGCCAGCTGTGTAAGTAAATAGTATGAGATGTTTAAGAGTTGTTAGTTTTGAAGTTTGTTACATTGGTTTGCCCTCCTACCTTTTCCCAACTTGCGTTCTGTTTTTAAATACTGTTTATACTTATTTTTTGTCACAATGCACTTTGCACTTTTGTGGTACTATCTCTTTAAGAGGGTACCAATATATTGGGAAGCTTGTTTATCATCTCTTAGACCCCCTGATGAAGACCTGTAGTGGTCAAAGCATCAGTGCTTTTATCTGTCAGTGTTTGTTAATCTCTCAAACAAACATTTAAATTTTTGCTTACATAACAAATCAGATGCAAAATTATGTTACCAACATGCACTCATGTTGGTAACATAATTTTACATCTGATTTGTTATGTAAGCAAAAATTTCCTTTGTAGTTAGTTACAGCCCCTGTAGATCTCTACAATGGTAGAAAGAACCACAGGAGCTGGCAGAAGCAGTGAGGGGTGTGGTGGATGCGGCTTGGTTGTTGCTTGGTTTAAAAAATACAAAATGAATATGCTGTTTATCAGAAGTAGAAACATAGAATTTGACAACAGATAAGGACCGCTTGGACCACCCAGTCTGCCCATTTCCCTACCTGATGGATAAGCTGCAGATTCTAGTTAATCAACAGCTTACTTCCTCCTACCCCCACTAGAACTGCCTTATATCTGTCCCATGCATTCTTGAATTCTCCCACTATTCCTGACTCCACAACTTTCTCAGGAAGGCTGTTCCATGCATCCACAACCCTCTCTGTGAAAAAATACTTTCTAACATTACCTCTGAGCTGTCCTCCACTATCTTCAAATTGTGCCCCCTTGTTCTTGCACATTTCTTTTTCTGAAAGATACTACCCTCTTGTACTTTGTTAATTCCCTTGAGATACTTGAAAGTTTCTGTCATGTCCCTCCTCTCCCTCATTTTCTCAAGGGCATACATATTAATCTGCTTTAGTCTCTCTTCGTATGTCTTTTGGTGCAGACCCTGCACCATTTTGGTTGCCCTCCTCTGAACAGCCTCCACTATGTCTATGTCTTTGCGGAGATGGGGTCTCCAGAATTGCATGCAGTACTCTAGATGGGGTCTCACCAACTGTCTGTACAGAGGGATAACAACTTCCTGCTTTCTACTGTTGATGCCTCTCCCTATGCATCCCAGTATCCCCCAGCCCTCCTTACTGCCTTCTCACATTGCTTGCCCATCTTTTGGTCATCTGACATAATTACTCCTAGGTCTTTTTTGATTTTTGTTGTTGTTACTATCTCAACCCCCACTGTGTATTCTTCCCCTGGGTTTTTGTTTCCCAGATGCATTACCTTGCACTTATTTGCACTGAATCTGAGCTGCCATATATTTGACCATTCCTCCAACCTTGCCAAGTCCCTTTTAATCCTTTCCACCCCACCTTGTGTATCAACCATGTTGCAGGTCTTTATGTCATCTGCAAAGAAGATATAAACACTTACCAGTGTTAACATTTTGTAAAACCTGCTAAAAGGATTGCATTGACATATTTGGTCTAGAGCTAGCCAACTGAATCCAGAATGCAGGTAACATTAATAAATGAGTTTAGGCCCATTTATTGTAAAATAAGCAGCCTCATGATTTAAACTACTTAATCTCCTTAGACGAATATTTGAGGTTGATATTAAAAGGGAGTTGGCATAATCATAAAAGAGCAATATTCTTTCCATCTGCCTATGTGTCTGTGTATCTCTGCCCCCAAGATGCAAACCCCTGCAGTACAGTGGTTTGAATCCTGCCTCAAAAATGGGCAACAGTCAGTCAGGATCGCGAACTCCATGTCCCCCCCATCCTCACTGGTGTTCCCCAAGGGTCAATTCTAGGCACAATTTTATTCTCCCTTTTCAAGAACGATCTCCCCACAGTCTGCACAAGGTCCCATATACATATGTATGCAGACTACACTATACGTTTTGCATCTGGCCCTGTTCTAAGTGACAACCACTCTCTGCTACAACGTGACTACAACAACATGCAGTCTTGGTTTTGGGCAAACAATCTAAAAATAAATACCTCAAAAACTGTTTCCATGAACTTTGAGTCAGCCCCAAAACTGGCAAGAACACCCAGCCCCCCTGTAATCATCATCATGGATGGAAACACACTAAACACCATCTCTTCCTATAAATACCTAGGAGTATGGCTACACCCCATGCTAAACTACTCAACCCACATAGATGCCATCACTTTGAAGCTCTGCCCAAAGCTTGGTTTTCTTTACAGAAACTGTGACTCCCTCTCACTACCTGTTAGATGCACACTACTAACAAAAATTATTACTCCCATCTTTGATTACATGGACATTGTGTATAACACCACCCCATCCACCTCACCATCTGGACTGGACTCCTTATTCCATGCTTTTTGCCGTTTTGCAACAAATTCCCCTTTCAGAATATACCACTGCATGCTCCTTTCCTCCCACAGGTTAGCGCCCCTCTCCCATCACTGTTTTGCCACTCAGTTTCTTTTATTTTCAAATTTTGGTTCGACCTACTGCCCCTCTACCTGGCTGAGACACTAACCCCTGCAGCCTTTTCTCCTTACGTGCTGCACTCTAGGGACTCCTGCTCCTTCTCCCTCCCCAAACCGTCGTCATCAGCTGGCAAATCTGCCTTCTCCTACCATCTCCCCACCTATGGAACCAGCTTTCCCAGCCTCTCAGAAACACCCTCGCACAACACCAATACATCTCAACTTCATCAGCTCCCCTTCCCCACTTGTAACTGCAAGTAGTCTGCTTTTAACCAAATGAACATGGTTTAAATTTCAAAACTTCTATACTGTACATTATTGAATTCATGTAACTGATTGTAAATAACTGTCTATATGCAACTGAATGTATATTACTCCTTTGAACAACATTATGTGATTGTATGTAATATTCTCATATATCTATTCTATGTATGTATACTGTTTGTAACTCCCTCCCCCTCACCCCCAGGTCATACTTGGAAATGAACCTCAGCTCAGTTTGCATTTCCCAGTTATCAAATCTTTAAATAAACAAAACATAAATGTTGCTGAATTTTGTGATTTATCTTATTTGAAGCAAATCATCTGTAAGTGTTTGACATTGAGTCCCATTCTTCATTAGTCTATACACGTTAAACATGGAAATCTGTAAAGCAGTTGAAAAAGTCAATATATTTCATCTGAGTTGGGCTGGGAGGGGTGACAGAGGTAGGGAGAAGGATCCCATTGTGGTTGGGGAAAAATGGAGGGTAGCCATGAGGAGGGGGTTGGATGTGTGCATAGCAGTAGTTAAGGAAGGGGACAAACTTCTAGGGAGGAAGAAACAGGTACAGGGAGAGGGTGAGTGAGAGGAAGAATGGAGGAGAATTTATGCAGGGAGAATAGGGGTTACAAGATGATTGGAGAGAACATAGGTAGGGAAGGTAAGAAGGGTGGCTGTGGAGGGCATAGGAAGGGACGATTAGACTTGGGGGGGACAAGGAGGGTGTTTGGTGAGCAAGGCAGAGGGGGACCAGACAGACAGGCAGGGGAGGATTTCAAGGGATGAGTAGTGTGGTGGTGGGGAGTTAAAGAAGGGGAAAGAGGGCAGCAGAGCTGTAATCTGAGGGGACTCAATAGTAAAGGGAATATGTTATGGAAGGAAGGAAGATGCACACATGGGTAGGCATGTGGTATTCATGCTGGGGATGATGGTGCAGTGGATGTGCCCCAATGATTGCATAGCAGGGGGATGGGGAAACCTTATTTGATTATCCATCTAGGGAAAAATTACTTAGCTGGAGAATGGGTGAAAGTAGTGTAAGAGAGATTCAGGGTAGTGGGGAGGATCTGTAGGGGAGTGACCAGATCAGTAGTCTTCTCTGAGGTGCTAATGGTATCTTGAGTCAACACAGCTAATAATGAAGGATAAAGGATTTTAATGGCTGGCTAAGTGGATGGTGTATGAAGGAAGATTATGGTTGCATTGGAGTTTGGGAGGGAACCTGGAGTGACAAATCCTTATATGCACTAGATAGGCTGTACCTCAGCAGAGGGGGTTCCAGGATACTTAGGGACAGACTGGAGGAGTACATAACTGGGATCTTAATTTAAATTGATGGGGGGTAGAATGGATCTTGGTCCCCCCAAGCTAGGCAGGTTGATTTTGGACTAAGGTTTAGGAGAGGGGGAAGGGCAGCAACTGGTAGGGAGCAGAGGTGGCAGGGTTTACAGGTGGATGGAGACTAGTTACAAGATACAAAACATACAAAGCAAATGATGTCAGGGGAACTAAGGGGGGGAGCAAAGGGCAGGAGGAGGGTAGTCAAATGAGATCAAGAAGGAGGACAGTCAGACCTGGGGGGGAGAGAGGATCAGATTCTTGGTGGTAGGTGGTGTACTTGGATGCACAAAGCCTTGGTAACAAGATGGGTGATCTGTTTGCATTGTTGGCAGAGAGGAGAGTGAATAGTGCAGCGGTCACAGAAACTTGGACTACCCCAAACCATGGCAGGAGCCTCTCAATCCCTATGTATAGGTTTTATAGAAGGGAAAGGGGAGTAGCAATGGGGCAGCAGTATATGTAAGAGAAGGAATAACATGTATGAGGGAGGAGTCAGAAGAGGGGAAAACAGATGTGCTGTGGGTGCAGTTGCAATCCACTAGGGGAAGAAGGTAAGACTGGGTGTGGTTTACAGACCACCTAACCAGGAGGAGGAAAGGCACAGAGAATTGGGGTCTGTAATGAGGGTGACAATGGGGAAGGGGGAGGTGATAATTCTGGGGTACTTTAACCTGCCTGAGGTGAATTGGAAGATCCCCAACATGACCTGCACCAGCAGTCAAGAAAACCCGAATGCAGTGCAGAGTGGATCCCTCACCCAGGGTGTCACTGTACCCACTAGGAGGGAGCAATCCTTGGTCTGCTACTGACAAATGGAGGCCATGTCCAGGACATATAGATTGAGGAGTCCTTGGGTGAGAGTGACCATCTCTAGAATTCAGAAAGATTGGGGGAGCTACTAGGGAGTCATCTGACTGGCATCAGCTTATGGATGGAGGTGGATCAGAAGTGGTACATCATTAAGAAGGGAATAGCAGCAGCCTCAAAGGAATGTGTTAGGCTAAAGGGGAAAGACTCAATGACTAAAGCACCCAACTGGTTTAGTCATGAGGTAGCCCAGGCAGTTAGGAACAAGAAGACAGCCTAGAGGAAGTTACTGAGAACCCATAGAGAGGAGAATAGGGAGGAGTACCAGAGAAGAGCAGGGAGGCAGAAAACGTAGTCTGGTTGCCAAAGCAAAGAAATAAATACAGCTGGTGGAAGGGATTAAAAAACGGAGAAAAGGCCTTTTTTAAAGGTATATTAGCAAAAAGAGAGATAAGAAGAATGGCATAGTAAGACTTAAGAGAGGGGAGGGGTGGGTGGAAGAAAATGAGGACAAGGCAGAAGTGCTGAAGAAGTACAGTACTTTTGTTCTGTCTTCACAAAAGAGAGGGATGGCCCGGTACTGCAAAGGGAGAGAAGAAGGGGGAGCACAGATGGAAAGATAAGTGAGGACAGGGTGAGGAAAGGTCTGCTGGCCCTGAGGGTAGGCATCCATCCAAGAGTGCTGAGTGAACTAGCAGAAGAACATTCAGCCCCTCTGGCTGACCTGTTTAATAGTTTTCTTGACTCAGGGGTTGTGCCACTGTACTGGAGAATGGCACACATAGTGCCACTCCATAAAAGTGAATCCAAGAATGATCCAGACAAATGTAGACCACACAGTCTAACCTCAATCATGTGTAAGCTCATGGCGGCCATACTTAGAAAATGTTGATAGGATACCTGGAATAGAATTGTCTCTAGTACGAGCAGTAACATAGGCTAATTGCTGGAAGATCCTGCCAAACAAACCTGATCAATTTCTTTGACTAGGTCACTGTCCCACAGAGCTCAGTGCTTGGGCCACTACTGTCTGATGTTTTCATACTTGACACTGGGGAAGGCACAAAGGCAAGATTTGATTGTTCACAGATGACACCAAGCTCTGCAATAGGGTGGGTACAGCAGAAGGGGTACAGGGCCTAAAGGCAGATCTGGCCAAGTGTGAAAGGTGGTCTGGAATATTGCAACTTGGATTTAATGAAAAGAAGTGTAAGTCATGCACTTTGGAGCCAAAAACCTGAAGACAGAGTAACCGAATCTGAGGAAGAGAAAGACCTGGGGGCGTTGATCACTAGTGACCCGAAGCACTCCTGACAATATGGAAAGGCAGTGACAAATGCCAACAGAATGTTAGGCTGCATTGCCAGGGGGATCAGCAACAGGTGGGAGGAAGTCATATTGCCATTATATAGGCCGCTGGTCCGGCCGCACCTGGAGTATAGTGTACAGTACTTGTGTCTCTAACTGAGGAAGGACTCTTAATGGTTAAAGGCTAGCAGGGCAGGACATACCAGGAGAGGCTGGAAGCTCTGAACATGTGCTCCCTGGAGGAGAAGAAGGAAGACATGATTAAGATACTTAAGTACCTGAAGGGCATTAACATGGTGGATAAAGAAAGCTTTTTTCAGGCTCAGTGGAAATAAAAACATGAGAGTACGTATCCTTAAGCTGGGGGGGAGTTCAGGAGAGAGTCCAGGAGGCATTTTTGCATTGGAAGGGTGTTTGAAGGGTGGAACAGGTCCCTGGAGGAAGTGGTATCGCTGGAAACAGTGGAATGTTTCATAAAGGCATGTGGCAGGGTAAAGGGTAAGGTCAGGACCAAAAGGAGATTGTCAGAAAGTAGGAGGTATCAGTTTGGGATGGGGGCAGAGTCCTTAGCCACTGCTTGGGACTCCACAATACAATCAGACTCGACAGGCTGCTAGGCCTTATTCTGCTGGCACTTTTTGTATGTTTGTATTTTAAAAATGTCCATTTTTGTTTTACTTTCATCTGGCCCTATTCACTAAAATAACAGGGAGGTGCCAGTAGGGGCACATTCTTGGTCCCCCAATTGCATACTGCATAACTGGCCTCCACAGGATGCACAGAGCCAGGATTCACAATCCACAGACAGCCTGATGTGTGGTCAAACAGATCTGCACAAGGAGTAGGGCAACTAGGGGGACAGAAATGAGCCAGATCGGGACCTTCAAATCAGAAGCCCAATGAACACCTGAATAGATCCTATGCTCTGTGGAACCAGTGGCTCATGGGACATGGTGTCCCATGTACAGGCTGACATGTCCCCTACAAACTAACTTGAAAATTATTGTTTGTTGAAAACTGTGCCCCACAGCCAGCGTTGAGCCCCATGCCCTCTGTGGCATGGAGGAGAGCCAGGGTTCATGGCTGTGGTGCACCATGCAGCAGTATCAGCTCTGGTCAGGGGGTGCACAGCTGTTATGGCCGTCCTTGGCCTGGTGTAATGAAAAGCCCCCCATCACTTGCCCAGTGGAGCATAATGGGCATTGTGCATGCTACATACTTCTGGCCCCCTCAGGCATGCCAACTCCCTGCCCCTTGCCCAGGCCTGCTGGGAAGTTGCACAGAATCCAATATGCACATTAATGCAACAGTGAGTGTATCCCAGCCCTATGCACTGCATATCAGGGCACATAGGGCCAGGATAACTTTGTGCATAGGGCCCATAGTGTCTATAGACTCAAGCCAAAAAAATCGTCCACTAACCAAATACCTTAATAATAATATTAACTATAGCAAATGTGCTAGACTGAAACCACGTTTCTTCTTTCTATACATTACAGTACGGTACATCAAGTATTTTCTTTAAAAGACTAGTGGAGACATCTTCAGTTCAGGCACTGCATTCAAAAGTCAGTTCATACTAAATAGCTCCAAATGTTCCATAAGGTCAGACAGCAGTGTCTTTTGCCTGAGAGTCTGCATCTGTCACAAGAACAATGAGTTAAAACAACAGGTGCTGAAAAACAACTGAGATTACTAGTAACAGCATGGGCTAGCCATGTTCAGAAAAGAGCACATTGAACAATTTAGGCCTTAAATGAATTGTTGCTCAGAATCAAAGTGTTCTACAAAGGAAATCTTGCAAGAAAGGCATAAACGGACAACAGATTCAATAAATAGGCATGGGGCAGAACTTTCAATTTTAACAGACTGCTGCTTTAATTCAGAGAATTACTGATGCAGCTGTTACTTTCTCTCGAGCATTCCACATGACGGGGGTCCTCAGTGTCAAGAAGACATGCCTTTGCCTAAAAATATCATGCTGCATCAAGACACCCCTGCATGTGAAAAGGTGAACACTGCAACAATGGAAGACAGATGCTCTCCAAAGTCACATGTACCTTGGTGCAGTGGTTAATTACACAGTACTTCAGGGACTCACTTGCTGTATTCAGAAAAAGGATTTATCCTTATTGTAACTTGATCAGCACACTTGTTTGTCGGTTCATTACATTGTACAACTGGGTACCTCTTATAATTATAGACATATGCTTGCATCCTACATTTTTGGTTTTGCCTGAGCAATAAACAGTGAATCATTTGTAATCAAACATTTTCAAGTACACACAGTATTTCATATATGGAGTGTAATATTCCAGTAACTGCTCTCTTCTCTATTTTATACGGATGTTGAATCTTACAAAGCTGTTTACTGAGCTCAGTTCAATGTCAGTCTAATGTTAAATCTGGCAGTTTAAACCCTATAGCATTCTGGCTGTCACCTGAACATTTTAGTTGAGTGATAAAACTATTAGCCATGCTGTAAAACATCACTGAGCCCTGTTCTGCAACAAATTGAACTTCATAGCACTTTGGGTTCTTGAACAATGTTTTTTCTGTCCACTTAAAAAAAAAAAATAACAAAATGACTTTTAGTCTTGCACTAATTAGCATTAAAAAGAAACATGATATATGATGGTTAAAAAACTGAATGGTATAATTAAACAGTAATACACAACAGGGTGTGGTATATCATGGGATATTGCTACTTGCAGGATGCATTGGGGGGGTACTGTTCCTGAGAAGTGGTGATATCTCGTGATACAGCACACTGGAGTTTATTGCTATAATGCAATAGATACTTTTTTCTGTAAGCATAAACATATGTAAAACACTTAAAAATATTTTTATGTTTTTTTTAATTGTAAGGATACTGTACATTTTGAAAAAAAAGGTCTTTTCTTGCTGTTGTTTTTTTGTTGAGTAGGTGGCACATTGTAAGGCAAGTTCATCTGTTTTTCCCACACCAGTTCCTCCCCCACCTCCTTTGTTACTAGAAATGCAGGACTTCATATTTTCTGCACCAGTCACTAACCCACCACCTCCCATTTAATCTTTTCCACTAAGTGAGCCTGCCTAAGGGAGGTTTGTGTTGTTGCAGCAGCAGGAGACAGCAGGACATTTTAACACTCGAGGTGCAGCTATACACCTGTGGGTGGTTATAGACATTTAGTAAAGCTGACAGACAGGCTTGTTCAAGTTATGGAAAGATAGTGTTCTAGATGGCATCAAGCTCTATGAAATGAATGTTGAAGCCACCTGAATGGAAAAGTAGAAGGGAGCAGGAATTAGTAGAAGTGGGCTGCAGAACACCAATAAGATACATAGAGTAGCAGAAAAAGGAGTGCACACACCAGATATGGCACAAATAACAACAATTGAGTCATAATTGGAATGCAGGCTAACAGCCCCTATGAATCACCATGATATGTGGCATCCTCACCCTTTTTCCACCTGCTTGTACTACCACACAGCAGCACCTTGAGAAGACAGGTGTGCTCTCCCCTTTTTCAGTCTCCAGGATGCACAGAGTGCATAGTGAAATTAGTAGTTTTTAGGGCCAGTTATTTTAAGTGTCAGAGCTTCTAGTCACACTGACTGGCATGAAGTATTTGTAAGAAAAGGGGAATGGCAGTACTACTGGCTCCTTGTGTAGATCTACAATTCTTCATACACTAAGAGAGCAGAACTGGTGTCCAGCATCAGGTTTCATCATGAATAAAGATATCTTGATATTGTCTTGGTAGGTCCCCTATGCCTGTACCTGAACAGAATAGACACACAGAGTGTTTTAGAAGAAATGCTCACAGCCATGTGTTTATTTATAAACAACCATTAGAAAAAATGGTCACATCCTTGTGTTTATTTATAAACAACCATCAGAAGAAATGGTCACAGCCATGTGTTTATTTATAAACAACCACAGAAAGTAGCAGCGTAATATGAATTGCTCGGTAGTTTCAGCAAGCCTCTTATAGAGTGGTCCACCCCTTCCATTGGTTCATCCATCTACCCAGAGAGTACCTTCCAGGGTGGAACCACTGTCTCTAAAAAGGGACACAGCCTCTGAAGCATGAGCGGTGGTTCTTGAGCCATGAGCCATGCACCCATCCCTTACCAGAGGGCACTACACATGCAGGCCAAAACCCAAGGCAGCTATCCGCTGACTGGCTCATAGGTCTCCTCCTCATCAGGGACTCACCTCCTGCCAGCTTCAAGGAGAACCCATCTGTGACCATGGCAATTTCCCTCATTACCACCTTTGTACTCTACTTGTGAGACTACCATGCCACCACATAATAACTTTGGTCAGTCCCCCACAAAGCATGCCATGCTAACAGTTTTCCAAAACACCCAGTATATCAGCTGAAAAACTATCCAGCCCTTCTGTAGACAAATGTACCCTATCTTTCACATAAAGCTGTGGCAATTTCATTACAATGTAATTATGCCTCAGTACAATGCCCCTCACTGAGTCCATAAAACTGCACATTGATATATTGACCACCTTCTAGACCTTCTAGACCTTCCAAATTGCTACTGGATCATTGGCAAACTGCCATGTTTCCTTCTGCACAATGAGTGATCATAATAGCACAGTCCCCAGCCAACACTGCTGAAAAAAACAGAGATCATCTTTCACTTGGCAAATCAAAGCCAGTGATTTTACCAGCCCCAAGTCATGTCCACCCAAATGGACAAGCAAAACTCCAGAAGGGTCTTATTGCCTGGCCTCTGTCTTGACCAATGGCCAAAGTCCCTCCACCTGCTCTCTCTATGCCTTATCTACAGCACTTGCTGTTGATGTGGGTCCAAGAAGAGGTTCTCTACTCCTGGTGTCTGTCTCGCTCTTCTGGCTGCCCAATGTTAAATGAATGCTGGCAAAGCCACAACTTCTTCACCTGGTATTTGTCACCTGTCAGTAAACAAAAAGACAGTTACAACAAATGTGCTTGCTTGTACCCTTCAAAGACCCATGGCTTCCATCACCCCAAAGTCTTTATCTGGGATGTTGGTCAACCCTACCACACTTAAATTTGTTGCTGCCCTTTTGCAAAATGAGTGGATATTGTACTCAGCTGAGTTCAACCCCAGACTCTTCATGACTTTCCTGAACACATATCAAAACTGAAATACAGTCAGAGGGGGTACCATTTTCATGGTGAAGGAATGTCCCTCCAGGGTAATTGGGCTATGTACTTTTGTATTTCAGTTTGGATGTCCCATGTGGTCCTCATATGTGCCCTCTGGTTGCACCAGCAATCAATGGCCAGACAGTCTGTTTTGCTTCTATGGAGCTGCAGGAACATACCCTCCAATATTATGGACACTTCTCCATCTGTCAGGGCTATGTCTGTTTCAGATACCTTATTTGGCTGTACCAACTCTGACACCTGAAATGCCCTGCAGAAGGCCACTAGAAAGGCTGTCCTGAATAATTGTTCATCAGATATGTCTGAGCACATCGACTCCAACTATCTCCACAACTGTTCCAACAGGATGAGACTGATTGGCTGCCTGTGGTCTAACCTCTTAGGTGTACCTCATTCTCATCCTTCTAACATTTTGTGAAGGCCAAAATGCTCACGTGTTGTCTTGCACTCCAGTGATTTTAGAAAAGCAAGCTATCCCCACCAGCTGTTGGCTCACCATTGCAGGTGTGCACCTCTAATGCTTCTTCAACAGCACATATTGGCATAACTGGTTCACCAAGAAGGGCCAAGCATTCATTCACCCTTGTGTCTCCCTTGCATTTAAAAAAAACCTTCAACCCCACCTCTTTTAAGCTGCCCTTGTGTTAGGAGCTAAAGACTTTTTCATTAACTCCCAAGCTTCTAGCTCTTCAAATCCAGAAGAAGGCTGGGACTATCCTGGGGTGCTTCTCCACTTTGAACAATACCTCCTGGAACCTCTGCCACTGTAAACGAGAAAGAGCATCAGGAGTGTCTGCCATCATTGCCAGAGCTCACAGATTTTATTACCTAGACTACTGGCATTGAGGATGACCTGCTGCCATCTAAACTTTCATCCTTTGGCTTTTTAGTTGTCCTTTTTCTTTATTCCTCACTGGTTTCTTTCCTTTCATGTTATTGCAGACTCTGTGATACCCCTCCTTGGTCCCTTCTCCCAGACCAGTTTGGGCCTTGATCCTATTTTTCCCCTCTTAGCCTCTACGAACACCAAGATTAGGGGAGTACTGGCTGGGTTCCCCTTCCTCTCTTCTACCACATTGGTTTTCTAGACTCAGTCTCCCTCACAGTCATTTTAACTGTCCAGTAAAACTGTTGAATTTCTGCCTCAGTGCACTAGCCCCCTCTGTTGTCAAGAGAAGGCCATCACCCTTGAAGAGCATCCTATCTGAGAAGCCTCACAGTCCCCAACAAAGTGGTACCACTTCTCCTGATACCAATCCCTTAGTTACCCACTAAACACCTCTGTATCCTTCCTTCTTATTCTATCTCACCCTTCCTCTGCTTCACACAGGGGGGTCCTCAGAAAAGGCCAGGAAGGCCAAGTATACCTTCAATCTGTCCACCAGACTGTAAAAGTTCTGCTTCAACATCTCCACAATCTGGTTTGTAAGATCATTAGTACAAGGTACACTCCAAGCTCCCCCCTCCTTCTCCACCATCTTCTCTATCCTATCTACATCTGGGATGGTCATTTCCACAGGAAAACACCTGACCATCCCCATCCTACCCAACCCTCCTTTCTCCACCCTCTGAAACTCAACTGTGAACCCACATGCCTGGGAATGAGCAGCTGCCTAATTGGGGTACTGGAACAGTCATGGCCTAATTTGATCCACTTTTATTAAGGTTAGTAGACCAGTCTCTTCACTGCCAAAATGCCTGGTGGGCAGCACAACCAGGCTTACACTGGGTGAATGGATGGAGCCAACCACAGGCCACACAGTCATGGTTGAACCTGAACCGCTTCCTCTTGAAAACTTCTTGGTTATAATTATAACCAAAGGTTTTCATCTTGAAAACCTCTTGGTTATAGTTATAACAGCACCCCCCTCCTGCCTCTCCTCAGAATGCAGTCCCTTGCGCTAATCTTTTAGGAAATACGGCCCTATTGGCTGGGAAACCACATGCGCTACAGCTCCCCCAATGCTCTATGGCATACAAGGTCATGTTCAACATGCCCCGGTATCTAGCCAGGTCCTCTGTTTCCACTGACAAACCTGTTCATTGTATTCGAGCAAACCATACCCCTGCTTACTGGCATGCATAGCCATAACCCAACTGTAATAGCTCCAAAGTCCATGTGCTTTCTTGGGGGCTGCTATTGAATTGTTCCTGCAAATATTTTAAGGGCTGCCAACCAATTCTCCCAAGTGCGGTGTACCTGAACCATTCTCCTAATCACCACACCCTCGTATTTCCTTTTTTTTTTTATCCTTCTCATCCTCTGGTTCCCTTGGCCAATTAAAGAATCAGAACATGTCCACATATTCTTGAGACCACGAGGGAATTGAGGAGAGTTGGGCGAAGGCTGGAGAGGCGTTGGTGAAGGTCTGGTCGTGATGATGACAAGCTTAGTTTGATGGACCATTATTTGGTCTATTAATCCGCAATCTCGCGTAAGAAGGCAGAATTCCTGTCCAGAGAGATAGTGGCTGCACAGAACAGACCGGCTCAGCTTTTTCGGACTGTGGACAGACTGTCCAATCCAGTCTGTCTTCAGCCCAGAAGAAGCCTTATCTCAAGAATGGTGTGAGAGCTCGCTCTCTTCTTTGCAGATAAGGTTGCCAAAATCAGATTGGACATTCGCTCTTCCCCTCCTAATGGGAGCAGCGGTGGTCGTCAGGAGTTGTCAAGCACCCAGTTGGAATGGTCTGACTTCAGCCTTCCCATAATCGAGGATGTTGTGATGATCATTCGAGCACTGTGACCGACCTGCTGTAATTTGGACCCTGGTCCCACACGCCTCTTAGTGGGTTGCGTGGATAAGATTGGCCTAGTCCTAGCTCTGATCGTATGGAAGTCTTTGGAGAGGGGGAATTTTCCAGATACCCTCAAAGAGGCTATAATTAAACCCCTTTTAAAGAAACCCTCCTTAGACCCATACTGTCTAGCAAATTACAGGCCAGTCTCTAACTTACCCTTTGTTGGTAAAGTTATTGAGAAAGTGGTCGCAGTACAGTTGGAGGATCATCTGGCCAACAACATTATCTACGATTCGCTTCAGTCTGGATTTAGGAAAAGGCATAGTACCGAGACAGCGCTCGTACGGGTACTAAATGACCTCCTAATGGAGGACCCGATCCATCTTGGTACTACTTGATCTCTCGGCAGCATTTGACACCGTTGACCATGGTGTGTTATTGGAGCACCTGCGGTTAGTCTGTGGACTGTCTGGTACGGTCCTCAGATGGTTTCAATCTTACCTTGAGGGTGGGACTCAGAGGTGGTGTCAGGAATTTTTCCTCAACATCATTCTCCTGCCCTGTAGGTACGCAGGGAACTCCGTTTTAGCACCATGTTGTTTTCGGTGTATAGCTACCATTAGGGCGATTATTAGATAGTACGGTCTGGGTTTCACTGCTATGCTGATGATACCCAGCTGTATATGTCTTTGTGCCGGTCAGGCGCTGCCTTGTCGGTATTTAATAACTGCCTTGAAGAAATCCAAGAATGGATGAATGGGGTTGGCTGAGGTTAAATCCGGAGAAAACTGAGGTGTTGGTTGTGGATTTAGGTCGCTGTGAGGCAGGTCTGCCAGAAGGATCACCCTCAGGCCTATGGCTTGGAGGTGTCAGCTGGCGACCTCAGACCAGGTCGCGAAACCTTGGCATAATACTTAATGACCGTTTGACACTCCATCCCAGGTGTCAGCGGTTGTGAAGACTTCCTTTTTCATCTGAGGAATATTGCCAGGGTGAAGCACTTGGTTCCTCCAGAGGACCTTCAACATTAATCCACGCCTTTGTTACCTCCCGGCTTGACTACTGTAACTCCCTATACCTAGGGCTATCGGGGTTGAACTCGCCGTCTGCAGCTGGTGCAGAATCACGGCAGCCAGGCTGTTGACTGGAGTCTCTAGATCCAGTCACATAGCATGCCTGTGCTCCACGGACTGCACTGGCTGCCAGTGTTTTGGCGAATCACCTTCAAGGTCAGTTGCTGACCTATAAACCTACATGATCTGGGACCTACCTACCTGAAAGAGCTCCTGTGCCCCTATAGTCCCTCTCACCCCCTCTGATCCACTGACGAGGGATTGCTAGAGATTCCCAGGGTACGTTTGAAAACATCAGGTGCTAGATCTTTTAGTTTTATGGCACCTACCCTGTGGAATTCTCTACCTCGTCAGGTGTGAGACTGCCCGACCGTCCTTAGTTTTAAAAGGGAGTTGAAGACCCACCTTTTTAATATAGCTTTTAAGGATTTCTGTTGATTTGATTTACTATATTTATTGTCATATTTATCTGTACAGGTGCTTTGATTTAAGAAAAGCACCTTTTAAAAATAAAATTGAAATTGAAATTGAAAAAATTCTTCCCCCAAAATCAGCAACCACACCTTCTCTGTGACATGAGATCCAATAGGCTCTCCCAGGCTAATGAAACCTGCTGCAGGTGAGGTGGGTATGGGAAGAGAGGCCCCTCTGTACCCATCAAAGAGAGCCACAAATACCAGTGGCTGTATCACCACCAGGGCCACTACCTCCAATGTTGGCACCCCCTCACTGCCCAGTGCTGATACTTCCCCCACTGGCTATGGCAATGCCAACCCGATCATTAGTCTCCAGGTATGCCAGGAGCCGATCCAGCCTCTGCTCCTGTGTCAATGACTGCTGCCTATCCACTAGCTCACCCACCACCCCCTGTCTGAGTAACCACCACCGGCATCTGTGAGTCTAGTGGCACAATCAGGAATCCTGACTCTGGTGGCATGTTTGCTTCCAGAATGCTGTCCAAACTTCCCTGGTCTCTCTGTGTACTTGATGCCTGCAGCTAGATGGCTGTCAAATGGACCTAAATCAGTCCCGCTGGTGAGGGCAGTGGGCCAGGCACCATCCCTGTTGACTCCCTTTTCCTTTGATGCCCGGCCCAAGGGTATGGCACAGCCAGGGGAGTGGCTCCTTCCAGCTTAGTGGGGCTTCTTTGGCACAGGCCCCTCAGGATTACCTCCATTGACTGTGTTCTCCAACAACTCACGCATCTGTTCCAGCATCCCATTCCCAAAACTGAGCCCACCTTGCTCATTGCTGCTGATGCTACCAGTACTCTCTGTGGCTTCTTGTTCTGCACTGCCATCATGGCTGCAGGCTTCCATGCCACTGCCTTCTTCCCAGCTAGTTGTCTCAGCACCTGTGTCCTCTTCTGTACCTATGATGTGGCTAGTGCTGGTCTGGCTGCTGGTGTCGGTTCAACTGTCAGTGTTGACTCCACAGTGGGGGTCAGCTGAACCGGAAGTCCCGAAGGCCATTCTCCTGCTGGGTTTCCTAACTTCCCCTTTGAGTCTGGAAAACAGGCCTCCCATGAAACCTTGTCTGTTATCTGAACCAGCTCCTGTAACTGCTTCTCAGATTCCTCAATACCCCTCTTCTTCACCAACTTCCCTTTACCTGTCGTCTTGCTCATGAGCTGAAAGATGGAGAAACAGAAGCTTGCCCTGCAGGTACTAGGTCTCTTAATCCTGTGGGGCTGTGCTGTGCACAGACACATCTCTGAATAACACTGTTATCAACATTCTTTTTTTCCTGCCCCTGTCTTTCCCACCTACATTTCCCACATAACTCTTCTTCCATCCTCCCCCACCATCCTTCTTCCATCATCACCCCTCTTTTTTTGTTAGAATCCCAGGCTTACAGGGTGAGGGATTTGCAGTGGCAGCCTGGCTTCACACCAGTGCTCCCCCATTGTGCCTCTGAACATGAAACCTGCCCTTTCTACCCCTACATTATCACTGTGAAGGGTGCCAAGTATTAATGCCCCACATGTGCCCTGTCATGACGCTGAGGTTGGCTGCCACTGTGAACCACCTTCAGCTTCCTTTCTTAATGCTCACCAGTTATAGCTTTTAGCAGTATCTTTTTTTAAATCACCTACTGCTGTGATCCTATACCCCATAGTGCAGCTGCTACACTTTTGCCATTCTTGCCTATGTTGTAAATGCTCTGACTGTCCTTTACACCCCCATTTCCCTGCCAAGGGGTGAATGTGCCACCAAAGTGAGCACCCTGATCACCTGCCCATGGGAACTATTCAGCCTATGGCGAAAGCAGTTCTGCCACGCTGCTGTCTTGTTACTACAGCCACCTTTGCCTGGCCATCCATGCATGTGCAAGTTGGGTGCTGATACAAGCTGGCTTTCTTGTTTCCACTCTCTCCCCTACCATCTGCCATCTCATGATTCGTTGTGTTGTCCAACAGCTAGTATACATAGGCACTATATTTTTGTAATCAAAAGAGAGGAGTAGGTTTGCCAGGCCACTGCTTGGTGGCTTGGTTAATTGCCTAATATCTGTCCGCGCATGCACAGCTCAGCAGATACCCAAGTGGCTTCCCTGCCACTACTCCCTCTCCCAATATGCTACATTTCAGGATTAGCCTGCCTTCAACAACAGCCCTGATCCTTACTTGAGCCCACTGTTTGAACAGACGGGGAGAGTGGGACAGCCTGAGCTATCCACATAGTCTGCTGTGCTTCAGCTTTTGAACACTGCATGCCTCAGCTACAGCCCCACAACTCCCCCTTGACACAAACCACACATCCTCCTAGACTTCCTCAATTGTCCATATTATGCCTTCTTTTGTTTTCTTTTCTCTTTCTCACCACCTCTGACCGGCTCCCTTCTGCCAGCCCCCCAGCCCTGTCACCCTGGTGTTCACTGGTACTTACCTCCCTGGATGTTATGAGGTGCCAGCAGGCTGGAGAAGTGCTTGCAAGGAGCCAGTATCATCCCACTGGTTGGAGAATTTTTTTCAGCCTCCATTTTGTTCCCATCCCCAATAGTGCAGAGCCGTATGTATGCAATGACGTACATAGCATGCCGGGCGTCTGCTCTGTCTCTGCCCCCTCTCATTAGAGACATTGTGCCAGCCACTACCCACCACTAGGAGCCAGACATGCACCTGTGTCTGGTCACACCACTCCCCAGGAGAGAAAGCTGCACTTCAGATGCTTGATCCTCTCACTCCCCAGCCGACCTCCAGCAATCCACTTGCACCATGGGCATGGGTCGCCAGTGTGGCAAGAGGTAAGGCAGTGAATCCTCAGCCCTCCACACCACTGGGCCAGCCCCATATTATGCCTTTTTTTTGATCTTACTGACCTTAGCTCACACCATATTGGTGCAAGAGGGTGTGTGGGACAGCAAAGTCATAGCCTAGCTGCCCGGATGGAATTCACATGGCCGTCCTTCCATGCATGGCTCTGCTGAGTCCATGAGGTGGCTTCCATGCTGCTCTCTCTCCTGCCTTGCCCTCTCCTTGAGGAGTGATCCCATGTTTGAAATTCCTGTCCCCTTCCCTGTCCTGTTGCTCTCTTTCCTAAATAGCCACACTGTAGTCATTAGCAAGATGAACAGGGGGAGCAAGAGGAATACCTTGAGCCCTCACATCCTGCTTAACAGTCCAGCTCAAGTTGTCCTATAGAATTACTTAGTCCTCACACTGTTGCTGGCATCCCTGCATGGACCTGCACTGCCTATTGGTGGGGTGGACAGGCACACAGGAGAGCATCCAAGCCCTTGTGCTACATCCTACAGTCCCATGCTGCTCCCTCTCCTTCTCATCTCTTGCTCCAGTTGCTTCCCCTAGTTTTTTTCCCAGCCATGACTGGATTGGATCCAGGCCTTCCTGAGTCCTGCAATCACCACTACTGCATGGGATGAGGAGTCAATCCATGATTAGCACCCCCATTCACACAGCTCTCCTTGCTCCTTAATGCTCCAATTGACCATGAAAAGTCACAGCCTTGAAGGAAGTAGAGCACCAACACCTCACTCTCTACTGAAACACCCATCTTGTTAGAGCGCTTGGACTACCTGAATCAGCCACATGTAAGGTATTTACCTTATCATTAACCCTATATTTATTTCTTAATATTATTTATTTATTTATTTTTATTTTTTTTGGTACCTGTGCTACGCAGTCAGATGCTCTGGAGTGCCCTCTACTGTGATGCCTGTAGCTTCCCTTCAGCTAGGATGTGCTATTCTCTTCAGCCCCTCATGGCCCCTGCTCCTCTTAGCTCTCTGAGCTACCTATTTCCCTCTCTCTAGCTGTAGCTGCCCCCAGCTCTCCACATGGCCACACATACCCTGAGTATACCCCTAATCCCTTAGTACTTGACTTAAACCAAAAGAGAATAACATTTTTTTTCACCTATTCCATTGGCCTAGAGTATTCTTGCTGCTCAGTCCTGTACCAAATCAAAACTAGACAATGAAGCTAGAGGCATGAGTCACCTGTGTTGGCCCTAAAGTAGCTCCTAACTCCTCACCCCAGCTCTACCTTCCCCTCTCCAGGCTGCCTCCTAACTGTGCTGTCCCTCCCCTTTTCCTTTCCTCCTGCCATACCTTTCCTACTCACCTTCTACCAGCTGTTAGTGGAGGGCCTACAGAAAATGAACTGCTAGCTTCAAGGAGCCCTTCACCAACTTTCTATTACTGTCAAAATGTCCTGTGTTGCAGCTTACAGAAGTTGTAATGCTTGATGTCACTGTTTTTAAATGCAGTAAATTTACATTGTCATTTTCAGGGTCATTGAAGAGTAAGCATGTGGTACTGTACAGAATAGTACTGTGCATATGTGAACCTCCGCAAGTCCTTTAGCCTGCAGACTCTAGTGGCCAGCTGGCAAATTGAAAGGAGACAGGCAAGTGCAAAGTGATGGCTTTGACTATTCTCAATGGTTAATCACTCAAAATATTGATTGACAGGACTAGAGATGAGGGAACCAACATTGGGCTCCGCTATGCCTGCAAAGCTAATGAGGAACTGAAGTTGTTCCTCAGGGATGCCAGGGTAGATGTCTTACAGAAGGATATCAGCTGTTACAGCAGGCAATTTGTTTTACATTAAGTATGGCAGTTAGGAGGCAGTATAGCATAGTGATTAAGGGCACTGAACTACAAATCTAGAGACCTGGGTTTGAATGCCATCAGCCCATACTTCATCATTATCAATAATTTTATTGGAAAGCAAGTTGAGAGTAAACTCTCTTTTTCAATTGCATCCAACATTAAACATAGAAAAGCAGATTTAGTACATAATACATAACTACAAACAGACTTGTTTCATTTGATGAATCACTCTATAACATAGATTCACCTATCGCAATCACGCTTACTATACAATAGTCTATTAATGCTGGATTTAAAATGTAAAATTGATAAAAGTGTCACAATTTTTAACTTTTTCTGAATGGCATCCCAAGTACATGGTATAGAAACTGCTAAAGTGCGTTCACCAAATTTGGTTTGGTATCCCAGAGTAAAGTACTAAGGTCATTTAGCTGATCTAAGCCCATAACGATTGTTAGGTTAATATGTAGTAGCCTTCATAATAAAAAGGAGGTGCATTTATTATAACTCTATAAGCAACAACATACCAATGTTTCTGCCTTCAAATTGTCAGGGAATGCCAGCCCACTGCTGCATACAAATTACAATGATGAGTCTTTCAAGGTAGTCCTGTAACAAATTTTACAACACTGTGGTATAATAGGTTTAAGACTCATTGCAATGATGATGAGGCTTTCATATAAATAAAATCTTCATAATCTAACTGGGACATACATAATGAGTTAACCAACTGTTTCCAAATAATCATACTGAAACATGCCTTGTTTCTGTAAAAAAAAATGCCAGTAGTCTTTTTAATCTATTTGACAAGTTTTGAATATGACAATTAAACATTAGATTTTTATCAAAATACATTCCCAATAGCCATCAGGTTGGTGCAGTGGTTGGATTTCCATCTGTGACGTAAGCAACCCAGGTTCGGGAACGGACCTAGGTCACTGGATGGCTGGGAGGAGAAAGCTTGAGAATTGGCTGACTGCTCACTTTCTCCTGGGAGGAGGGTGGTACACCATCTCACTGTGTGCTGACTCCTGATGGAGGCTGGGAGCACAGCAGCATGGGAGGCAGAAGTTTGAAGGGGGCGTGGTGGACATCGGCGCTCGCGTAGACGTCAGTGGCGCACAACACCCCGGGGAAAGAAACAAGGAAAATGAGTGGCTCCCCTGTTGGCTAGATGACAGCTGCCAGTTCCCACTGTGGCCAAGGAGCCCTGGCCCTTAATCACCATCTCAGCAGCTTTCAGGAGGGCCAAATTGAGTGCACTCATTGCCCCCCTGGTGCCTTCCCTCTCGGAGGAGGGGGACCCATCCGGTGCAGGGTTACACCCGGACTATCCGTCCTGAGATGGCTGCAATATGAGATGAGGAAGGCAGGGTGTAGAAAGGTTCCGACAGGGCCTAGGCTGGCCTGAAGGAGAGTTAAGCCCGGGAGCCAAGGAGCAAAAAAAAAAAAAAAAATACATTCCCAAATATTTATATGCGTCAACCCTACTTATTTCTACACCCTCCAATGATTTTATACATAACTTGATGTTGTCCTCCCTATTCTTGTTAGCAAACAGAATCCACTGAGTTGTTTTAACATTTAGTAGCAATCCAAGTTTTACAAGTACATTCTGCATCTTAATAAAGTCGTTTTGAATTATGTCAATTGCTGTGGCAGCATCCTTATGTTGTGTATACAGGATAGTATCATCTGCATGCAAGAATACATTAGTGCTACAAGAACTATGTTTTGGAAGGTCATTGATATAGATCAAAAACAAGAGGGGTCCTAATACTGACCCTTGCGGGACCCCCTTTTAACAACCACAAAATCAGAACAAAACTCACCAGCCATAACACACTTTTTGGTAGTAATGACATTTATTTATACAGTATAGCACCATTAGGGCTATAAATTCCCTATTTACAAGTTGTACCTGTAACAACATACATTTAAACAATCTTATACACCACATAACACATATCCATACTGGTTTACATAGAATAAAATGATACACACAATCTAATACATCACAAATACACAATCAATACTGGTTTCATAAAAAAAATTGTAGCAAACACATAAACATATTTGTACATTTAGTCACAATAAAACATTCAATACCAAATCCAGATGACACATTTAAGTACCTGTCACACTTTACCTATTGCGCTCACAGCTAAATTCTGTTTAAGCTTTAATTTAAAACTATTTTGTGAAAGAGCCAAAACACTGCTGTCCAGGTGACAAGTAGGATGCAAACCAGAGCAAGGAATTCAAACCCAGGCAAGAAGCCTTTAATCTGTTTAATAATATAATATGATTTACTGAATCAAATGCTTTAGATAAATCCAGAAAAATTGCTGGCACAGTCAAACCCTTATCAAATGATGAAAAAATATTGTCAACACTCTAGACATAGCATAAGTTGTTTAATAGCCTTTCTGAAACCGTGATTGGTATTCTGTCAAAACCTTAAATTTAGATAGGAAATGGAACAATTATTTATGAGCCAGTTTTTCAAGTTTTTTTATAGTTGGTGAAATTATTGAGATGGGCCGGTAGCAACCTGGGTCTGTTGCATCACCTCCTTTAAATATAGGTATAATACAAGCCATTTTCCAATCTTAAGGCAGTTGTGATGTTCTCAAGGAAAAATGTTTTTATTTATTTATTTCTTTATTTAGTTTTTGTTGACCGGGTAAGTGCACTAGACAAATCCTGCATATTTTCAGGCATGACCCGGGGGGAGGGGGATACAGATAAATGCCAACTGACCTTGAACCAGATTATTCAAGTAGGCGAAATGTTTTGCTGATATTTGTTCTCCTATTTTGTAAAATACCAGATCAATTTTGTTCAAACCGGCTCCCTTTGTTTACATCTAGTTTTGTCAATTCCCTTAAAACAACACATTCCCCAAAATCACAAAAGGAAAATAGAGGTCTCGTATTTTCCCTTGAAAAGTAAGTATCCAGTTCAATCTGTGGTAAATTTGGGTGAATCTTGTCAAATGTATGACCTGCTTCTG
Source organism: Neoceratodus forsteri (assembly GCA_016271365.2). NCBI lineage: Eukaryota > Metazoa > Chordata > Ceratodontiformes > Ceratodontidae > Neoceratodus > Neoceratodus forsteri. Next base: position 1,293,616,622 of record CM028130.1, read on the forward strand.
AGAAAAAATGTATTAAAACCTCTCACCTGTTCCTTAGAGCTATATATAGCTGTATCTTTATAATTTAATACTTTTGGTAAAGACAACCTATTAGTTTTTCCTTGCATAGTTCTGATACCTGCCCATACTTTTCTATAATTATTAGAGGAATTTTGGAGGGGCTGTATGATGCCGGTTCGACAACTAAGTTGTCGACTGCCATCACAGTGACATATTTATGTCAATTGCAACTTGCGGTCGACATAAATCTGACTGCAGACCCCAGCTGTTTTTTCATCAGGGGCTTCACCCCCCCACATCCCCTGATCTATAGGATTCTAACTCTGTGTCGGAGTTGGATCGAGGAGGTGGTGCAGGACCAGGAGAGAGAGAGTGCTGGGATCTCGGGCAGACTATTACAGTGAAAACGTCAATGTTGTTGGCATCAACATTTTCACTGTAATAGTGTCACCATATGGGGGCATACCTTTTGAAACTGGTCATTGTGCTGTGCAACCCTGAGCAAGTCACTTAACTTCCTTGTGTTCCCAGGTTATACCTGAAGGCAAGCTCTGGATTTGTGTGTCTTTCCTGGTTAAACAATTTCCCCTTTCCCATTTCTTAATTTTACCCTAAATAAAACAATGTGTTAGTAGGGACTACTTACAAACCTTGACAATGGGCTGGAACATCACCACAGCTGAAAGCACTGGAAGTCTCAACCAAATTGCATAATTGCTATTCTTTAATCATATCTTACAAAACTGGCACAGCACTGCCATCACCCTTATAACATTACTACGCCTACAACATTGTCAGATTCACAGCACTGCCTCCCCACTACAGCACTATTCACACTCCCAAACTACAGCACTGTCCCCAAATCCCACACATATGGCCAATAAAAAAACAAGAGGCAGCAAGAATCAGCAAGCTCTTCCTTTTGCCTGCAATTATTTAAGGTTGTTTATTAGTGTTGCTTGATTAAAAAGAGGATTCATTCTTTTCAACTGAAATGCAGTACAGTACTGATGCACAGCATACAGTATATCCTATATATTTAAGAGGATACACCATTAAATGGAAATAAATAATGGTAGTGTGGGGTCTTATGGCTCAGGGATACAAATTTATAAGACAGCTGTAGGGGGGTGCCAGAGAGCAGCAGTCAAGACGGGATGTCATCTTTCCAGATCACAATAAACATCTTAAAATAAATCTGCCTTTACCTTAACAGCACCTGGTCACTTTTAGATATTTTGACAGCTGCAAATGTGGACTTTCAATTGTGGAATTTTGGTGAAGATAGGACAAAAGAGAGGAGCAGCAGTGGGTCCTATGCTGAAACAGTCATCGGTTTAGCAGACAGGCCCTAGCAATAATGGCACTCAGCAACTCAGGGAAGCAGAAGGGGAACCTGCCTTACAAACCATCCTATGAATGAACTGAGCAATGGATCAAAAAGTGGAATCCATTTTGGCTCAAATACAGAGCCACTCAGTGCATTCATATGTGTTACAGATGAAGGTGAAAACAACTGATGAACTGGCCACCAAAGTTTTAGGCATCACTACAGAACTGATAAAAGAGAATACAGCAATAAAGCATCAGATGGAAACTATAGAAAACCAACTACGTTCAGCAAACATAAGGCTGGTAGGGATGCAGGAGCAGGTGAAGGGGGATAACATCACTGAATTTGTCAAACACTGGCTTACTGAACATCTAAATTTTGAAGTTGCACCTATCTCAAAGCCATCTATCACATCTCATCTTGATCCAAACCTTCAAGTTCTAATCACAGCAGAACCGTAATGGCAGTCTTTGATGGTGTAATGACCCAGGATATGCTTCTCTCAGCAGCCAGGCAGTATTTCCCTCTTCAATTTAACAGCCAGCCAATACACATTTTCCCAGATCTGAGTTATGCAGTCCACACACAGAGAAAGCAATTTGATGGGGTCCGACAACAACTTCATGCCCTTGGGATTATAAACTCTTTTGTTTCTAGCTCACCTCCATATTCAATATGGAGATATAGTATTTCAATTTACAGAATCGGTGGCTGCAGGGAAGTGGGCAGAGAAGACCATCAGGGAATTTGCCCAGAGACATGAAGAATCGGCTGAAGAGGATGCTGCATAAGAAACTGAGTCTTTTATTGTGTTCCTTTAAATTCCACATCTAAATTACAGTTATGGGTTGGAGCAGTGCTTAAGTAAATTTTATTACTGATAAATCATAGACTGTAGGTGGGGGGATGAGTCTCTGATGTTGCAGATTGGAGCTGTGTATGGGGGGAACTATCTAATTTTAGTTCTCTTGTCATGTTGTGTTTATATGTGAATATTTCTATCTTTACATGCTTCCAATATGGAGATCAAGGTTCTTCATCAGGACTATGCTTCTTCCCACTTCAGACATATTTAGACATGCACTGTTTACTTGTTGCATCTCAGTTTTTGTACAGGAGCTGTTTTAACAGCCTGGGAAATGTTATAAAACAGTATAGAGTTTACTAGGTCTGCTTAAGGCAGTTGTTAAAGACAAAATACTTCTCATGTTTAGTGAATAAGAAGTTTGTTAGGCTCATGTTTATTGTTTCTGGAAGCCTACAGAAACTTTCATCCTATTAACAGATTCTGAATGGGGGCAAACCACTTTCCACGAGTGGATAGAAGGCTTTACATAGGTTTGTTAACTTGAGCATTAATTTGCCCCAAGACTGACTGCTTGCAGGTTATATTGTATTAGATATTGACAAAAGATTTTTTTCCCCTTATATTGTTATACCAGAAGGGAGGCTGACACTCACTATATGGCTAACGTATGTTGTGTACTATGTATTGGCTGACTCTCTGAGGCAGTATGCTTGTATTGCATTGTTTTTAAATAATAAAATATATGCTAAAAAAAAGACAATTGTAGGGTTTTCATATGGACTCAGTCCATGACAAGTACAATAAACTTTTGGGGCCCGATTCTCAAATGTCCCGAATCGATGCAAGGTTCATGCATCAATGGGAACAACGCAAGAGACACCATGCTTTAAAAGATGAGCTAAACACAATTCACAAATGCACCTTGCACCAAATGCAGTGTACCTATGTCAAACACACCATGTGCCGCTGGTGCACCAAAAATCAGCCATTGACATGGTACAATGTGCTGTGCACCACATACATGATGCAAGAGCCCAGGAATGGGATTCATAGAGGTGAAAGTGAATGCAAATTACAAACACCTGCTAGACCAGCCCCGCGTGATCTATGTGGACTTAGAAAATAGAAAGACAGATGCAAAACAGGCAAGCAGAGGCCATACACCTCTGAGGTGACACAGCAGCAGCAGGCTAGACATCAGAGGAGAGGGACAATGTTTGCATCATTGGCCCTACTGGGCATCAGGCTGGCCATGCTATGTCACCAGAGATGTGCTCACCAACAGGCCCAACAGGGTGGCACTCCACAGGGGCATGATAGGCAGCAGGAACACAGGTAGCAGGAATGCAGACATAGGCAGTATGCCAGGCATGTATACCGCACATGAACATCTTACCTGGGTCACACAGAGGAGCAATGTATCACCTGGTACTGCCTTGGTAAGGCAGCTATCACAGAGTTATGCCAGGAACTGGAGGGTAAACTGAGGAGCAGAACACACAGAGGATGTGCCATACCAATTGAGGTAAAGATTAGTGCAGCCCTCCATGTCCTTGCCAGTGGGGGATTACAGACCCCAAGTGGCGACACTGTGGGCGTATCACAGCCCTCTGTGTCACAGTGCCTGAGGTAGTTTGTGGAAGCCCTTGCATACAGGCACATTAATACATCACCTACCCTATGGAATCCCAGGAGCAGCTTGCTATCAAAGAGGACTTTTATGACATAGCCAGCTTTCAACATATGCTGGGCGCAATTGACTGCACCCATCTTGCCATATGGGCACCTGTGGTCAAACTTGAAACATACGTAAACAGGAAGTGGTACCATCCAATAAACATACAGGTCATGTCCGACAGTCAGTGCTGAATCTTGGATGTCATGGCACAGTATCCTGGGTCATGCCATGGCTCATACATATTCAGAAACTGTGGCCTGTGCCAGGCATTTGAGAATGAAACTCTAAAGTATGGATGGCTGATAGGTAGATTGCTAACATGTACACATAAGACCCTGACTGGCTGGCATGGAGCCTGCACACATGCGGTGGTGGTACCAAGATGAACCATACCTGGGCATGAAACTGGATGGGTGTAACAGCCAGCCTGATCTGTGACACACATGGGCCATGCAGCCAGCAGGGTCAATGCACAATGGTAGGTGCAGGATGTGAATGCAACAATAACTGTGATGTGTTTATTCTCCCCACAGGTGACAGTAGATACCCCAGGCAACCTTTGTTCATGACACCAGTGAGATGCCCAGTGATGGGGCCACAACAGTGATACAATGATTCACATGCAACAGCACTCTGCATAATCGAGAGAACCTTTGGCCTACTCAAGATGAGGTTCTGTTGTCTGGACAGATCTGGTGGGGCATTGCAGTACACACCTGAGATGGCATGCATGATCTTCATAATGTACTGTGTGCTTCACAGCATTGCCCTAGCACACTGCATTGCAATGCATGATCTGGATTTGCCAGCAGAGGAGTATGGTGCTGATGTCAAGGAGGATCATCGGAACGCCATGGATATGCCTGGATGTGCACAGATACAACACACAGTGGAAGGTCAATGTATCAGTGGAAACCTAATATTCACACACTTTGGTTAACCACACAACAATGGTGTGTGGCACACCCCATGCAGTGTGTGGTACCCCACAGGCATGGTGACACCCACACTGTGGCATGGAGGGCATGTACCACAGCACATCAATGACACATCTGCCACATGGGTATGGATGCACAGTACTGGCACCAGCAGCTATGCAGCGGCATGATGTTGGCCACAGTGCCAACATGCAGATGTGGATGCAGCGGTCAACCTCAACTGTGTGCTGACAGCATCACAGGACATGGCAGAGGGACCACAGTACATCATGAACCCGCACCTGCTGTGGTAATGCTGAGGTGTTGCTGCCTGGGACTGCACACAGGCCATGGCAGCACTCTGGCAAGGAAAGTGCCCATCACCTGTGTGCAGTCCAAGACAGCAGAGAAACAGCAGCATGTTGATGGTGGACTCCCCAGTAGGGGGTGGAAAGAACAGAGGGATACCCATGACAGCATACAACAGTGGACCACATGACACATGGAGAGGTGTCATAGCCAGGGCATGCATGGTGGATGCCCCAAACACATGTGCATGGCTCCTGGTGATGGGCATAAAGACTGGTCACTTGTGATCAGTGACTGGATGTGCAGGTAGAGGGACCCCCGTCAAGTGCACACCTATGTGGTGGTATATGTCACAGGGCATGGAAGGTGCAATGCACAATGGGTGCCCAGAGTGTACACAAGCCCCACTGCACCATGCTGTCCACCCTGACAGCTGCATAGTGACCATCCCACCCATGCTGTAACATGCATGACACCGCCTGCCTCAGCCACTGAATGTGCCACATGTTGCATCGGCCTTGGAATCATGCTTGCTATACCTTGCGCCACATTCAGGTAACCCAGCCACTGGTGTGAAGTCATATGCAGAGAACACTGGTGACACATGTTGAGCTGTAGGACAGGGGGATTAGAGTCCCTACAGTGTAGCCTCCCACAGTGTGGCTTGCCTTCAAGTGTTCGATGTGTGAGTGTAGCCTGTCATCGTGTTTCCATCATGTGTGTGTGTGTAAATAACAATGTCTGGTTGGACACACTCACCTACCTTCAGTGAGGATGAGACTGTCCTGCTCATCAGTCTAGTGGAGCAGTGGTCCAGGATACTACTGCCACATGGCAGTCACTGCACCACAACCAAGGGTGCGGGTGGCTATCTGTGCCAAACTCCACAAGGTCTTCGGTATTAAGAAAACACTGAGACAGGTGAGGCACAGCTGGAATGACCTGGCCTGGAGGGAATCCACACTACTGGAGCACCTGAGGTCCATGGTAAGGGATTCCCATGTCCAGATACATGGTGGACACCCTAGACAGACAGGTATGTACCATACTGCCAAACATACTGATATACTACAGAACACTGCATTGCTCCTCGCACTGTATGAGGTCTGACCTGTGTATCTATGTTCATGTCTCCACAGGGTCCAAAGCATCCACATCCAGAGATGGCCACCTTGCAGCACCATGAGATGGTGTGCAGGGACCCAGAAAAAGGGATGGGAGGTCAGGATCAAGCTGTACAGTTTAGTCATATTGCCATCTGGCACACCAGCAATGATATGTAAAATATACAGTAGGGCCTCACACACGCTCAAGGGCACATATATGACTGTGTGAGATTTAGCAATTGCGTGTGACTGTGAGTTGCAGAGTGAGGGGGCATGGTGCAGTGTATGTGGTGCCACTACGTGTGTGTGTCTGTGCATGTGTGCAGGCCGGCGTTGACCCTGTGTTCTAGGCAGAGGTGCACAGCACCAGGGGCGGGGTGGGTGATGCACATGATGGGTGGGCCAGTGTGCTTGCGCACAGCCCTGGTCCCATACAACCACACCATCTAGGGCATCAGCCAGGTGCTGCACAGGGCAATGGCAGATGGCAGACATGGATGGTGTACCATCCTGCACATCCTGGTGCCAGCTCATGACACAGTGCTGCCCACGTGTCACAGTGTCCTGGCACGCTGTGCACTGTGTCACACATGTGCAACCAACAGTGCTGCACATGGTGCAGGCCATGCACACCCCTGCAACAGACACAGAGACACAGTGCCCATGCTGCACACTAGGTGGTCACCATGGAGATGTGTATGTCACATTGTGGACCCCATGATGCTGAGGGTACCCCTACCCACACGTGGCGTGGCAGATGTGTATTGCATACAGAGTTCCATGGCATGGCCACGTCATGTAACATATGATGGTTACACTGTGTGCAGCACATGACATGAGTAATAGGTAGTTAGACATGCATATGCCACCCTGCTTTACAGTACCACATATGTCTGACATTTGTGTTACAGATGCCAGATGGGGAGTGCAGAGAGAGCAGCCCACATGTGATGCCCGATGGCGTGCCCTGGTGAGGGCCATGTGGCAGCTGAAGAGAACTGAGGCACAGGCATATGCTGAGAGAACATGGAGGTATGCAGAGGGGACCCAGGCACAGGCAATGACTGGGCAACATGAGGGGCAGGAGGACAATCAGGCCACCACGGAGAGACATGCTGTGGACCAACATGTACCTGCCCATGCGGACGCCAGTGATGACGCACAAGCTACACCAGCTGAGTGGCCACAGAACCTGGAGGAACAGGGAGTGGATAAGCTGGACAATGTCGAGACTGTGCATGCTGAACATGGGACTGATAGTGCCCAAGGTGAACAATGGCCATGGGATGTGGGACCTGTAGTATACAGGCATGCTGCTGGGGGGCTGTGTTTGATGCCCCACACAGTCCAGAGATACAGGCATTTGCAAGGGGACTGAGTACATGCTTGTGGCCATTAGCAGTGTAACTCGATTAGCAGTGTGCCAACATTGCAGACCTGCTGTCCTATCTGGACTACACTGGTGGACAGTGAACCATGTTGTCCAGCCATAGGGATGTGTTCTGTTTGCGATCTTCAGTAATACCACTACCATCCTACCATCTGCTCATGTTTCCCCTTTGTTGTGGTTATATACTGTATGTTAATGTTTAGTATTCCTGTTTAAATGACTATTTGCTTATGTTCAGGACTACATTATTTAGCCTACAGCTTGGTCATGTCTGTGAATGCCAAAGTTGTCCAGCCCTCTGTTACTGTATATGACTAAGCATTGTTTTATACTGTTTATTTATGTTATATGTTTTCTTGCTGTTGATTTGTAATGTTCATATGCCAGTAAAGTTTGTTACGTTTGTATTCCCTAGTCCATGTTTCATTCACACATCACACTGTATTTGCTATTGCCTATGTTGCCAATGTGCTATGTGTGCAACACATGTGGTCCCATCTGACACTGTGTGCCACTGCATGCACATATGTTGTGGCATGTGTTACTGAACCATGTGTATCATGCGGTACATAGTGCACTGGTTCCATTTCCTGCCACAAACATGTGTCTTTCAGTGGTGGTCACACTCACATGGCCCCCCTCATTTGACTAGGTATGCTAACTGTCACAGGGATTATCTTAGTTCCACAGTGGCATGACACTAAGCCAAAGCACCAGATGACAAGGTGGAACCCCACGGTTTGGGCCTGCAAGTGTGTTACATGCTGTTGTGTGTCACTGTTGCTGTGTCCTCATAGTGGGATACTAGCAGGTCTTGTTGTACTGTCCAGCACTGTTGCGTGTTCAGGTCACAATATGGTATGTTCAGGCTGCTGAGGGTCTTCTATATGTGGCCTCTGTGTGGCTTGGGGTGGGACATGGGTGGGTGTGTGACATTTGTACCTTACTGTATTGGTGTTCACTGTCACAGTCCATGTGGCAGGTGGTTTGGCAGTATGTGTGCATGCCAAATTTGCTGGCCGATGTCCATGGTGCAGCTGTGATGACTGCTGTGCCCCATTGGTGTTACACTGCATCTGGACATGTTCTAACGGTGCAATCGTTCCCTGCTAATGGCTGTTGGGCATGTGCCCTGGACCTCTGTGACTGGTGGGGTGCTGGCACTGGGTCTGAGGCATGTGTTACAGCATCTGTCCCTGCACCGCTGACAGTGTCCTAGGACATTCTGTTCCATTTGTGCTGATGTGTTGCCTGTGCCATGAATTTTGCTGAGGGTGATGTTTCCGTTGTTGTTGGCCCCTCCTTGTCCTTGTTTACTACCATGCCGATTGTCCTTTTGCAGAATCTGTGCCTGCATTATGCAATGTCCTGGTGTGCTGGCACTGACTATATGGAAGACACTGTGTTGCCTGAGGGGCCATCCAGCACTGTGGTCTTCTGAGTGCCCATGCCCTGTTCTTCACAGACATCACCATGTTGTGCAGCTGGCTGTGTTGGACCCTGTGGGCCTTCTGCACCCTCCTCTTCACAGTCCACTACACTCAAGGTTTTCATTATGATCTCTTGTCCCTGCCTGCTGTCCTGTGGACTGCTGCCTCCTAGGGGTGTGTGCAACTCTGTGTGCATGCCACAGTGCATGGCTGCCGCAGTGCTGTTGTCAGCCTGTGACATGTAATACATGGGTGCCCCTGCTGCCTGTACTGTCACACTACCATCATGCTATGTTGTCTGTCAATCCCTGAACATGATGTCTGTGTCCACCACAGGTAGCATTTGGGGTGCTATGCTGCATGAGCTGTATGGGCACTCATTGGTGCCTGACACAGACATGGTGTGTGGTGCCTACCAATGTGCAGCCATGCCCCCATTGTCATGCTTCATTGCATGTGTTTGTCCTGCACAGCACTGTGTGTGACATCCTGTGAGCCACCCCTGGGTGGTACACTGCAGGTCGGCCCATGCCATACATCCACTCTTGTCTGTTGTCCCCCATGTGGTCCTGTGGCACTGTCACAGGTGTTGGCCCTCCCATTGGGTTCCACAGATCTGCTTTGGACCAGTGTAATGTGTCCAATGGTCTGCTGCATGCACTTGGCAATGTCCTGTAGCACTACCACCATTTCAGTGATGACATCAGTCTGGGTCATCTGTAGTGCATGGTTGCATTCCATCACCAGCATTTGATGCTCTATGGCATCCATCTGCTGCTGTGCACAGTGTTGTATGTCATGCAGGATGGCCCCTATATGTGCATGTTGTTCTGCACCCTCATGGATTCTGGTGATAATGGCATCATGGATGTCTGCTACAGCCCCCTGCAGCTGGCACCTGTGGGCCACTGTGGCTGTGGTGTGCTCCTGTACAGTTGCATAGATGCCTGACAGCTCCTGTTGTGCAGCCTCCTGTGTAAACATGACATCCTGGCAGTATCTCCTCAGGTCTTCATCCAGCTCTGTTTCCAGTGGCAATGGTGGAAGTGTAACTGGCTGCCTCTCAGGTGATGCCTTTCTGCCAGCTGATCTCCTGTCCTCCTGGCCTGCATCCTCCACCTCACTGGTGGTGTCTGTTCTGGTGGCCTGTGTCAGCCCTGGTGTGTGCTCCCCATTGTTGCTGTGCTGCACATTGTCAGTGGGTGTGCGACAGCTGGTGGCAGCCATGCCTGCCTCTGTTGCATTCCCCATGATGTATGACCCATCTGTGGATTCCATGTCAGTGCCAGCCTCACATGCGTGCTGGGACTGCATGTGCCTAGCCATGTTTATCTCTGTGTCTTGGGTTCTGGCCTCAGCATGTTCAGTTCCTGCAGGGGACATGAAGACATGTGCATGGTTAGTAGTTGTGGTGCCGGCCATCACAGTATGTGTCCATTGTGGACAAGCAGTACATGGTTTGGCACCATGTGGCACCACTGCTGAATGTGGTTCTGCCAGTACCATCACCCACTGCTTGCATGGCATATACCTACCTTATGCATGTTGCAGGCAGGCCAGGTCAAGCTTGGTGTCCTGTTCAATGCTTTGTATGCTGAACTGTGTGCCAACCCATTCCTCCTGGCTGGTGAGAGGTCATATTTGGCTTGGGCCACTCCCAATTCCACTGGTGCAGCATCTGTTGTGTGCCACCTTCTCTGTGCACCTTCTTCGAAGATCATGGTAGTTCTTCTGCAGCTCATACTACTACTAAGGTTCATACTAAGGTGAGGGAAAGTAGCTAGCAGGCTGAGGCCCATAATGCTCTGATTCTGAACCACAGAATAGTAAGATAGATGATACCCGGAATTGATTAACTTGTCAAGAGAGTATTTGAAAGTGTTCTTAGTGTCATCACTAGTAACAACGTCTAATGGAAGTCTATTCACCAAGCTTCACCTACAGGGACAACTGCATTCACCTTTGTGGTCACAGTTTTCCAGGCCTGCTGCCGATGGGCTCTTAGCTTCTTGTCCCCACCTCAGGACAGTAGCAGGTCCACCTGTTGGGTCTCATTTCACATGTTCACATCCACTGGTGCACAGTTATACTGTGTTCCCCTGTTCCCCAGGGCTTCCCCTTCACCCTTACCTGGCCCTTTATCTTCTCATCTTATCAGGGTATCTGTCTCAACCTCTGTAAAGTTTTTATTTTGGGTGTGTCTTCCTTATGTCTGCATCCTTTCTGCACGCTGCATCATTTGTGCCTCAGCCATGTTGTTGCCTTGGCTTGATGGCACTGCCTTTGACATTGCCTCTGTATGCACTATTTGTATGATGCACCATGTGTCCTTGCATTATGTGTCACACCTTTGGCACAAGCACCATCTTTTTGTGAATGTGGTGCATGCCGCCTGGTGTCGTATGCTTTGGTGCACTCTGCATCTGGCATGCCTTGCATTGCTCTAGGGCTCTTTTGAGAATCGAGCCTTCTAACTTTATTGATTTATTTATGTAAAATTTTGTTACCCGGGATAGGCACACTGAGCCAAGGCTCATTTCCAAGTGTGAGCCTGGGGAAGGGGTACACAGTTGGGAGACATTACAAACAGTAATACAGAGACTGTAAGTTACCTCAGAAACAATTAGCAAAGCATTGATTATACAAACTAGCCAAAGTAGGCTGAGTTAGAAGTACAGTTATTGGAGAAGGTCAGGATTCTGGAAAACTGTTACAGAGGCAGAGCTACAAGTGCATTTCAGCTGTGTAGAGTGTTTTAGTTAACATGTTACGGAGATGATTGAGGGGGAAAGCTGCATGGAGGAGGTGAGTTGGTTCAACAGGGCATGGAACTGGTAAGAGAAAGAAGCCTGGTCAGTACTAGAGTGTTAGAGAGGGATAGAGAGGGTGTGAGCATCTCTGGTGCATAGAGCATAGGCTGAGGCAGTTAGTGGGGTTAGAAGAGAGGAGACGATAGGTAGGAAAGTAAAGTGCCAAACCCATATTTGGTGATGAAGACTGAGAAGTGTGCCTAGTGATGTCAAGGGAGAAGAAGCAGAGACAATGAAGAGTAATGTGAGCAGTACTGAGTGCGGGGGGCATGTTTGAGGCAAAGCGGCAGAAAGTATTGCAGAGGGTATCCTATCTGGCTAGTAAATTGGATAAGGTGGAAATGTAGACCACATCAGCAAAGTCAAAAATGGGAAGGATTAATATGGATAGCAGTTCATGTCGGATTGGAAGGGAGAAACAGTCCTTGTTCCAGTAAAGAGCACCAAGTTTGGGGCATAGTTTGAAGTGCAGGGCATCTACATGTGTGGCAAAGTCCAGTTTTCTGTCCAGTCAGACACCAGATACTTGAAGTTGTGGACTGTCTCAAATTGGATACCATTAAGGGTGCTAAAGAGAGGGGAGGGGGATAATCTGGTTAGCTTATGGCTGGTGCCAAACGTCATGGATACTCTTTTTTGGTGTTGATTTTAAGTTGATTTTTATGGAGCCACTGTCGCATGGTTAGGAAGTCTTGTTGGAGTGGGGTTTCAGCTGCCTCAGCTGTGGGACCAGAAGTAAAGAAAACCATGTCATCGGCATACATATGTATGTGAGAGGGTGAACAGACTGAGGGGAGATCATTTAGGAATATAGAGAATAATATTGGTTGCAAAATGGAACCTTGAGGCACACCAACCAGGGGGGACTGTTCACCTCCAACCTGAACCGTCTGCTGACAACCTGTCAGGTAGGAGCAAAACCAACACACAGTGGAGGAGGAGAGTCCTGGGGAAGACAGTTTGTGAAGGAGGAAGGGGTGGGATGCAGAGTCAAATGCTTTTGCCAGGTTGATGAAAATTGCTGCAGTGATGTGGCTTTTATCCATATCTGTGAATATGTAGTCTGTTACATCAAGTAGGGAGGAGATGGTAGTGTGGTCCTTTCTGAAATCAGACTGGTAGGAGGAGAGGAAGGAAGTTGAGTCAAGAAAGGTAGAGAGCCTGAAGAAAATTGAGGGATTCCTGTAGGTTCACTAAGGAGGGTAGTAGGGAGATGGACCTGTAGTTTCCTGGGAGGAGGGGTCACCACCTTTGTGGAGGGAAGGATTTTATCCAGTTTCCAGGCCTATAGGACAGCACAGACAGAGAAGGATAGGTTCAGGAGGTGAGTGGGAGGGAGGGTTATGACTGGGGCAAATATTTGCAAGAGGTTTAGATCAAGGTCATCAGGACTGTGTTTGGACAGATTAAGGGACAAGAGAGCATGTAAAATGTCCTGAGGGGTGACTGGAGGGAAATTAAACCCAGCAGGGGAGGGGGTTGGCATCTGATGGAAGATCAGAGGGAGATTGAGTGGGTAGGGCACAAGTGGTGAAGAAGTAGTTGAAGAAGGAGGCAACTGATTGGAGATCAGAGATCATCAATGCATCTAACAAAGGGGGGACTAAGTTAGTGGGTCAAAGAAGGAGTGCACCACCTTTCAGAAGTTTGCTGGAGAGTTAAGGTTTAACTGTAGGCTGTTCTTGTAAAAGAGTGATTTGACAGTACAAACAGCTTTGGTGCAAGAGTTTCTGAGAGAGCAGTAATGCTGTAGGTCAGCAGCATTGTGGGAAAACTTGAATTTCACCCATGCCAGATCTCAATGCTTGAACATCTCAGTAAGGTTGGGGGTAATCAATGGATGGTGATGGTGTTTGACTTGCATACTTTTAAGAGTGGCATGGGTGTCCCGAGACCTATTGAAGGTGGCAATAAATAAGGATAGGGCTGTGTTGATATCAGTTGCAGCGTAGACAAGGGACCAGTCAGAAAAGATGAAATCTGCAATAAGGACCTCAGAGTCAAGAGACTTGAAGGGTCTATGCCAGATGTACTTTGGTGATGGGTGAGCCTTCCAGTCACACTAGGTTAGACTGTGGTCACTGAATGAGTCATGGAGTATACCAGCAACTGTGATCTGATGAGGGTGGGAGGATAGCACCCAGACCAGAAGGGAGTGATTTGAAGAGTTTGGATTAAGCCTGGTGGATTCGGAGATAAACTGTATATGGTTAAGGGATTTGATGGATTGGATAGTGGGGACTGAGTCAGGTGTTACCCAGTTTAGATTGAAGTCTCCTAGGAGGATGAGTTCCCCAAAGACAGCAAGGGAGACCACAGAAGACAGGATGTTATGGATAGAGGGAGAAGATTTCAGGGGAAAGTAAAGAACACCAAAAAAATAGGGGTTGTGGAGGGGAAGGATAGCTTTACCAGAAGTAATTCATGGGAGGATGGGAACAGTTCCTTATAAGTGACAGTGGAGGAGATGAATTGGCGAGTGTATATGGCTACTCCAACACCATGCTTGCATTTGTCCTATTGAGTCTGGTGATAATTGGGTAGCACCAGTTGGGAGTCAGCGATTCATGAGAAGAGCCAAGTTTCAGTAATGAGGAGGAAGGGTGAGTGCATGGAGGTCCAAACTTTAAGCATGGCAATTTCTGGAAAAAGCCTCCATGTGTTCAGGTTATAAATCTGAAGTCCATTAGGTAGGGGGGTAGTAGGGGGAGAGGAGGTGAGGGGGGCAGGGTTGAGTTTTACGTCACTGGACAGAACAAGCAGAAAGAGGAGGGTAAAGAGGACTGTAAGCCATCTCCATCTTTTTGGTGGGGGAAAGAGTTGCTGGGATGAAGGAGGAGAAACACTTGAGACACTTGTGAAGAATGAATTCCAAGTTTAGCGAGGGTGTGTGGAGAAAGCCAGAGTGGATAAAGTGAACAGAAAGGAGGGAGGAGGGAGGAGGGAAATGCTTGTGAGGAGGTGGAGGAGTAGTGGGGAGTAGAGGAGGAGAGAGTAAGAGTGGGGGATGGTGAATCAGGTTGGTCCAGAAGGGGGGCTGTGAGGAAGAGGAAGGGAAGCCTGGGGGGTTAGAAATTAGGGCTTGGCATACTCTTCCATCTGAAATCCAGACCTCCAGATTGAACCCTGAATTCACGGACCTGAACAAATATGGACATCACTGCAGAAATCTGGTTCTGGGTCTGTGTAAAGCAGGGCATTTTTTCTGCATGCCTAACTTGCATGCAGTTGTAGCTGGAGGCGCCAGGTGGAACAAAGAGTGAGGAGAGGAGGGTGGAGCCTAGCCCAGGAACTGGAGGACCACAGTCACAGTCATGTGGTGGGGAGATCTGAGCATGGGCTGCAGCTGCTGTCATCAGTCAGTGACTCTTTCTCTGGTCAGCATGTCGGTCTGTTGTTCTGAGCATGTGGAACTAGGCAATTGAGCCACGAAGAAAAAAGCAACTGTGTAGAAAAGTACTGGGATTCTTTTATGTACTTTAAAGTGTATTATTGGTTAAAGTGTATTCTTGGTTTCACTGTAGCTGTCAGTGTATAGACCCAGGGCAATGGCATGCTGGCAAAATAAATGTTGACTTGTGCTATCCAGAAGAGGAGACAGAGAGAAAAAGAGACTAGACCACTAGGGGTGAAAGAGAAATGTTTTAGTCACAGAAATCACAAATAAAGTGTATTCTTGGTTTTATTGTGGCAGTCTATGTACAGGCCCAGGACATGGGCATGCTGGCAAAATAAATGTTGACTTGTGCCATCCAGAGGAGAAAGAGAGAGCAAGACTAGATTGCTGGGGGGTTGCAAAGAGTAATGTTGTAGTCACAGAAATCCGTAATAAAGTGTATTCTTAGTTTTGACTTGTGCCATCCAGGGTCGGAGAGAGAGAGAGAGAGAGAGAGAGAGAGAGACTAGACTGCTGGGGGCCAAAGAGTTTTGTTATAGTCACAGAAATCATAAATTAAGTGTATTCTTGGTTTTGACTGGTGCCATCTAGAGGAGAAAGAGAGAGAGACTAGACTGCTGGGGGCCAAAGAGTAAGGTTATAGTCATAGAAATCACAAATAAAGTGTATTCTTGGTTTCACTGAGGCCTAGGGCATGGGCATACTGGCAAAATAAATGTTGATTTGTGCCATCCAGAAGAGGAGACAGAGAGAGAGAGATACTAGACTACTGGGGGCCAAAGAGAAATTTTATAGTCACAGAAATCACAAATAAAGTGTATTCTTGGTTTCATTGTGGCTGTTTGTGCACAGGCCCAGGGCATAGGCATGCTGGCAAAATAAATGTTGACTTGTGCCATCCAGAAGAGGAGACAGAGAGAGAGAGAGAGAGACATTAGACCACTGGGGGCCAAAGAGAATTTTTACAGTCATAGAAATCACATATAAAGAAATTAAACTTGGCCTCAGTGTGGCTGTGCAATGTGTGTACACTGTACAGAGCAAAATAGTGCTTGCATCTGTTTGTCTGTCTCTGTCTCTCTCTCTCCCTCCCTCCCAGCACACTCAACATCATGGGCCTGAGCTGGATATGCCACCAGTACAGCCCAGACATGAAGCAGCTAGCAGTTATTGTTTTTTTTTAGCAGTTTTACAGTAATTTTAATACAAATCATGCATTCCGTTGTTAAATATGACCAACTTTGGCTACTTTTATGTACTTTTTCACATTTTTTCAAATATTTGTCAATAAATCAGAACTAATCTGAATAAATCAGAACGTCACCATGTTTCAGTTCTTATTTAATAAGGGTCAGAACCTCACAGAGTTCTCCCAGCCCTAGCAGAAATAGAGTGAAAAGGGGTAGCATAATGTACATACAGTGCTTAATAGAGAACTAGAATAACAATGCTTAAAAGGAAAAATTTGATTCAAGCTGACAGAAAACAGTGCACAATAAATTGATCTGGAAATGAAGTACAATAAAACTAAGTATAGTTGCAGATGTCATCGAGTGGAAACCAGTCCTGAACACAATATTATGTCTGACAGGGCGATAGTATAAAAAATTATAGCAACAGAACATTGAAGTGCAGGGATTTACAAAACTCAAGACCTTCAGAACCTGTCTGACCACAACAGATCAGATCTAGATTGGACAAGATGCCAGAATTAGTGGTCAGGTGCTGACAGTAGTAGGCTAGAGCATACTAAAGTATCCTGGTTTCAGCAGTTCATAAAACAGGTTACCAGTTCAAGCATTCAAGAGCACCCTAGTTTCAAAAATGACAATTAAACAGACAGACAATTCAAGTATGAGCTAATTGCTGAATAGGAAGATTGTGCCAGCTCTCAGACCCACAAGGTTCGCTAGAGCCCAAGTATCAGCTCAACACCCGGCCCCATTTGCCTGGTGCAGTGTGTCAGTCATGTTAGGAGCTGTATAGAATAGTTGGGTGGATGAGGGATAGGCAGGAGGGCCAAAGACTTGCTCCTTTTGTTTTCAGGCACCGTCGGCTATTGGGGGGAAGACAGTGGTTTGCTGCATCTGTCCTCTCAACCACTTTGATCTTGTGTTCTGCTTGCTCCATGGGAACTGGTCAGGTTGCCGACCAAATGGGAGCTGAAATGCTCCGGGTCAATTATTTTTATTTTTTGTTAGTTAATCTGAGCACTGTATAGAGGTGGCCCCAGAGATGTATGGGGAAGGGGCCAAATTCAAAAAGACCCAAGGGTACTGATCAGGGCTATGCCGACTGAAAGTCAACACTCTTATGGTGAAATCCCCCACAGCCACAATTTTGACAAATTTTGAAATTGTCGCTGTGGGCGACTCGTGGGTGAAATTTTGCCCTTTTGGTGACTTCCACCGCTGCTTTGTGTTAACTTCAACTCGGACTTAACAGCCCTTAGAAGGGGCACAGGGGCACAGCCCCCTGCATGGGGGGTTCTGGGGGCATAGCCCCCTGACAGAAAAACACCCGATATCTGACAGGCGAAATTTCGCCTGTTGACATCAGGGATCATGCTACACCAAACCTCGACAACACTGTCATTGAGTCGGCATCCTGGTGGTGTTACCAAACAAGCAGGAGCCAAAATGCTCTGAGTTAACTGTTTTTTTTTTGTTAGTTAATCCTGAGCGCTGGACAGAAGCGGTGCCAGAGGAGTTGGGGGAAGTTGCCAGATTCAAAAAGTCCAGTATCCCATTGTGCAGGGTCCTGCCAGCAATGCTGAAAAGGGAGTTGACAATTTCAAAATGTGCTCCCTTTGTTTTCAGTTGCCAACAGCTGTTGGGAGGGGGCAGCAGTCTGCTGCGGCCATCCTTTCAACCCCTTCTGTCTGGTCTCCTGATTGCTCCGTGGCTACTAGTTGGGTTGCCGACCAAGCGGGAGTTGAAATGTTCTGAATTAATTGTTTTTTTGTTAGTTTATCCTTAGTCCCGGATAGAGGCAGCCCTAGAGAAGTTGTGGGGAAGGCACAAAATTCAAAAAGCCCAGTATCCCTTTGTGCAGGCTCATGCCTGCAATGTGGAAAAGGGAGGTGTCAATTTCAAAACTTGTTCCCTTTGTTCTCAGGCACCATTAGGGGGAGGACAGTGGTTTGCTGTGGCCATCCTCTCAACCCCTTCTATCTGGTCTCTTACTTGCTCCATGGGTACTGGTCAACTTAGGGGACCTATTTCAGTAATAGATCATTTCTTAGCATTGCAAAATGGACAGTATTCTTTAGAGGTACAGTATAACTACACATAATATAGGATCTACATGATTCAGGTATTTAAAGATGGTTTATACAAAGGCATCTGTGCCATTGTGTTAAATAGTTGACTGTTATCTTCATTTCAAGTTAACATTTTGTACAGAAGTTATATACAATTTAAGAATGTCTTGCTTGAGACACTACAGCTGCTTAGGAGTGTAAAAATATAAAAGTAAAAAGCCTGTGCCCAGGTGCCAACATGTTTCAGTTAATATTATACACACTCACACAGATAGATTCCATCACAACAGAACTGATATGCACCATTGTTTTACTTGTACAATATCCCGCTCAACATAGCTGCCTTCCTTAAGCATGCTACTCCTAACCACTCTGCTTTATTTTCATTGTACACTCTCCCACAACTCCCCTTATCAGTTGTCAATCACCATTTGCCTTTCACTGGACCAGCCCCTCCTCAGCACACCATAAGGGTCACCCACCCATAAATGTACTCCTTCAGTGGGCAACCAAAGTGAACTGGATTGTTGTCTGTACCCAAAAGTGTGGGTATCCATTTATTCCAATAGAACAGAAAAAGAGTTTGTCTCCACTGATAAGGCTGTTCACCCTCTCAAGGCGCTAGCTAACTTCACGCAACCCAAGGAAAGCACACCTTTGCCATTAAGGCAGTTCACTATCCAAGGGTCTCGCCAAACATCCTTAGAACAAACTAGCTTAATACTCCTTACAATCCTGTTGTCCTCTCTCTCTCTCTCCCAACACCCAGCTGAACCTGCCTTAGCTGCTTGCTTTTCTTTCTCCCCCTACCCACCTAGCAGAGGACCAGTATACTACTAATGCAGTTCCTCTTCAACCAGTTGCTCTCTCTCTCTCTCACATGACAAGCAGCTCATTGTTTCACCACTAATTCTGTTCCACTTCAAAGTGTTACTCTCTGTCCCACCCACCTAATGGCATAACAGGGCATAGTTCCTCTTCTTCATGATACATTCCCTCCCTCAGTTTCCCATGTTTCTCCACCCCTGAAAAACAAGCCCTCCTAATTCACCACCAGATTGATTCCTCATTTTCCAGCTCTTCTCCCTCTCACCCACTTGCCTACCCAACAATCCACCTGCCTAGGAATACAGTCAAACACTATTGATGTGGATGGACCAACCTAGCTAAATTGAGCATGACACTAATCTGTCACACTGTAAACAGGAAGTTCAGCACCCTGTATGGCTGGGCATACTTGCATGTTTCATGAGCTTGGGAAAACTACATAACTGACACAGAATGCAATGCATCCAAAAACTAAACCTTTGCAAATACTATGCACAGTTGTAATAGGCATAATGCTGAAGCTTTGGTTCCAACAAATTAGTTATCAGTCACAAGGCTGATGATACAGTAACTACCCATACATTTTTGTCTTGCTTTCCTGCTCAAGTACATAACCTTCCTAACTCATATATTACCATAAGACTATTACATTCCCCAAGGTTCCATGAATTTGCTGTGATTTTGAACTCTCACTGCCCTTCCAATCATGGCTTGAGAGTCAGCAGGGGTTCCCAACAATTACACAAGGTACTGTACTTTGGGAACTTTTTGGGTTTAGGGAGTGTGGAATACATTTCAAGATTCTATGAGCTCCTAGCTCATTCTTAGGTAGCCAGTGAGATTTATTTTATAAATAGAAAGGGCAGTGGGAGAGTCAGGTTGTACAGTGACTGACCTCTGCCCCAAATCATGAATCAGGGTTAGTGCTGTGCAGAATTTGGTATTCTGCCAGTGTAATTTGTGCAAAATGACCATTCCACTTACAACATGCTATTCATATATTTTTTTTTGTTTGTGTAAATCCTGTGGAAGTCCAACAAACATTTCTGTATGAACCGAGGAATCATTTTCTGGTGATCATGTAAACCACTGAATAATTTTCCACAGAATGTAGAAAAATAATTCACATTTTATTTTAACTGTGGATCATTAATCCACAAAATATATTTCCCTTCAGAAATGGTGGAATTTTGCAACCGATGGAATTTGTGGCATTTTTCCAAATTCCGCAGAATTCCATCCTGTCAGAATCTGCACTTTCCACACAGCACTAATTAGGGGTCACTTGGAGGGAGCTCAATGGAGGTGGGTTGTTTTCAATGATGGTTTTATCTCCTGGGTGAGTGTCAGGAATTAGCAACTTATTTAACATGTGTGTGTGTGTGTGTGTGTGTGTGTGTGTGTGTGTGTGTGTGTGTGTAGGGTAGTGGATGAAGAGCTGGTTTGACCTTGTCAGTTCAACCTTTTTACACTGATAAAGCCAAAGTTCAAATCTATCACCACACATTTCCTTAAATCCATGAGAATCAAACACTAAACATTTGAGGTATCCAATTCTTGGTGGTATTGTAGAACCAAACTTGCAGCTCTAAAAAAAATAGCTAGTATTATTTTTACAAGGAGATGATAATCAGAATGTTATGGTTACAACTGTCAGACTGTAAAATCAGAAAATACATTCACAAGCCCTGTAGCACATGAAATGATAATGTACAGTAGACAAAAGAAACAAACTCTGGTCACAGCCAACATGGCTGCTGTGCTTTAACTTGACACAAAGTTTTTTTTTTTTTTAGAAGTCCTTCAAAAAAATGTAATGCTTTAATTGATATAGTTCGGTAGTTCAATAGATGACAGTCCTGCTAATCTGGAAAAGTTAGATATGTATTTGAAAGCAAATCATATAGCATAATAATAAAACTAGATGGCATTCAGTCCTGTTGAGTGTTAAAGGTGCCAAAAACATACAACGTGTTGCTGGTCCTGACAGCTCCAATTAAACCCATTTATACAGAATATTTAAGTTTGGGATTCAAACATCTCCAAATGCACTGATATTTGCTATGCTTTATTCACTCTTTTAATTGACCTGAATAGGGAAAAAAATAGTTTGTTCAGTATGTTGCAGTAGTCTGGAAAATTATAGTAAATGTAGTCTGGCAATTTGCTTGTGGGTGGAAAGATGCCTTCAGGGGCAAGTGGGTTTGTGGAGTACAATGTGAAAGCACCCAGAAACAGCTCAAAACAGAAATGTATTTTATGCTGCCTGAACAGATGTATTCACTAAAAATACCACCAACAGCTTAATCTGGTTCAATTTCAGTTGCTTACCATCTGTATCCCCCCCCCCCCGGTCACCCCTGAAAAAGGGACTTCTAGGCCCAGTGGTCTTACCAGGTCAACAAAATTCAATCAATCAATCAATCAATCAGTGGAAGCAGCTATTAGCAGTGAATACTTGATCATTCTTCTCCAAATATAAAGTAAATTGAAAGCCCTTTTACATTGAGAAGTACCTGTAAAGATGGTTCAGAATAGTGGTAGATGAGTCAGCTTTGTTTGGTCTAAACTGTAACCGAAAAAAGACAGAAGCTGCCCATCAATGGAAAAAACAATATATTTTGTTATGAATAAAAGTGGAGTCACACTCATTTGCATATATGGGTAGATGGGTGAACTATCTGAGTACTGTAAATTACTTGCCCAAATGTCACATAATATTTTTCTTTTTACATTTTAGTTATATTATTGAGGAGTGTAGGGATTATAAATAAATGAGAAAATACTTAGATGATACTGTATAAAGAGGATGGAGGTCATAGAATACTTGCTAGGTTCTTGATATTCTTGGTGATGACCTCACAGGAAACTGGTAATGAGCACTGTGAGTAGACAGGAGGAAATAGTGTAGATCCCTTATTAAGGACAACATTCTCTTATCTCTTTAATCTAATCTCAGAACCCCTTAGGTACCATAGCAGACTCTGACAAAGTGCAGCTTTCCCTACAACTGCTATCTCAGGCCTCCTACCATATTCACCAAAACTGAAGGATTGCTATGACTCTCAGTGCTACAAGAATCACAACTTTTATTTAAAGCAAAATAGCTTGAGCAATCTAAAAGGTATAAACAAAAACACAGCCCAAGATGTTTGGGATCCTCCACCACATCAGGTAGGTCACAGACTCTTAAACAGAAGTGATATTTTTTTCTGCATTCATGCTGACTAACAGACAAAGACTGCAACTCCATCTTACTTGAACTCCGCAGCACTGATGTTTTTATACTGCAGCTGGAGCAAACATAATACTGCAGCATCTGTTGAGGCTGTGGAACACTAATTCATAATGAATAGGAATAGCACACAGTAAGGATGAATCCCTGTATAATGTTACCATGGAATTTACTCTCTGTGTGGTATTTATGTTATGCAAAGAATGTATCATTTAAATGTTTCCAAACTCATAAATCTAAGTGGTAATTTACTTTGATGTGATCCAGAAGTCAAAATCAGTTGAACTTGTTCTACATGGATATAAATGCTAAAATGCTTGCCATAATTAGACTATGATACTACTGGTATAACAATACGTTTTATACATCTACCCTCACTCCGTAATTTCCAGTTGTATTTTCTTAACCTTATATTGACAGATGATTTTTGTAATTTGGAAAAATACAAATGTTAATATAAACTAAAAGTTAGTTGTACCTGAATTTTATATTTTAAATGTTGCCTTGCATACTGAAAAAAAAGAAAAACACTTTTGAGTGTAAGCAGATGTATTTGAAAAGTATGGTTTCCCAAAGTTTCCCTTGTGCCATCAGTGGATCTTCTTGTCACTACAGGTCTCCTGCTGCTAAGCATCGAATACAATCTGAGAATTCTGTTGCTTCACCTGCTGTTTAAAAAGAATCACTTTTCACAGCCGTCTGGGAGTAGAATTAATTAGTGGTGACTCAGCTAGCATTAGAAAGTTCTGAGACTCAGTGGCAGCAATAAAAATGCACATTAAAAACAACATGGCTTTTTAAAGTTAAAATATTTTGAGTATAAATGAATGGTTATAATTAAAATAATACACCATATATTTTAAGTCATCTTTGATCTTTCATTCCAATAAAACAAGTTGACTGAATGCAATTTTCATATGTGTAATTATTGTATCTTTAAAAGATTTTCTGTGACCAAAACAGAAAGAAAACAGATGTTATTAGTTCAAGAGTGAATCCTTTTGTAATGGTTTTCAGAGTGTTAAGTGCAGTTAAAATGATCATGGACATTGTGGTTACCAGGATTATTTTACGACTGAATACCATTTCTGTGAATGGTTTATGCAGTTTATAATCTTTGTAAACAGTAATTGAACATATCAGTCTCACCCATTAAAGCTGTTTTAGTGAAAAAATGGATGTACTCACTTAATGCACTGAAAATCATTACAAAAGGATCCACTCTTGAATTAGTAACATCTGTCTTCTTTCAGTTTTGGTTACAGACAATCTTTTAAATACACAATAATTAGGGGGTGTGATGTAAGTGACTGCATGCATAACAGCTGGCTTCACAGGGTGTAGATACGATCGAGATCCGACTAAGAAAGACAATTATCAAAACTATTAAAAAATGAATATAATATTGTAAACCTTAATTTAACAGTGTATCACATAAAACAACAAGTACCAAAATAGCACAAGAGTCAAGTATATATAATCACTTTTTATTCATTTCACCTTTAGGACCACTAAAGAGCATCCATTACTCATTGTTGACTCGTCTGTGGGTCATAAGAAATTTATGCTTTTGAGAAACTTGTAATTTCACACAATGGGCATGGATTTATTAGCACAGTAACATAAATCACAAGTAAAAGTTACAATTATGAGTGACGTTAGCATAAACCAATTCAATATTTGCAGCTGAAATGAACGTTCTTTGCTAGGGAGTGTAAGACCCTGCTGTATCAAAACCATTCAATACTTGCAACTGAAAAACAGAAACATTTCAATGCAACTATCCATTATTCATTGTTGACTGATCTGTGGGTCATAAGGAATGGATGCTGTTGACAAACTTGTAATTTGACACTACGGCCATGGATTTATCAGTATAGTAATACAAATTGCAAGTAAAAGTTGCAATTATAAGGAAGGTTAGTAAACCAATTCAATACTTGCAACTGAAATGGATGTGCTCTGTTATGGATAGTAAGACCCTGCAGCATCAAAATTATAAACTTTTTGATCTAGCTCAATCGAACAGGGTGCATATGAAATCCCTTACATATTGTACAGTATTCCCTGAGCAAATTAACACACAGAGCTCTTTTACCTTCATGCTGACTAAACCAAGTCAGCATGCAGCAAGAAAATAGTGCAGGGGGAGGAGCACAGAAAAAAAGAACAGCACTGTGGTCTAGTAAATGGAGGCAGCACAGTGCTTCAAGTAGCAGCATGATTGTTCCTTAACTGTAAAATTGTATGTTCTTCATTTGGAATCCTGTGAGCTCCTTTTTCTGTGATAGCAAGATGTCTGCAGAGCTCTGCCCTGCAGCTATAAAAATGTAGCTGTGAACTATACAAATGTTATGCCCTTTATCTCAAAAATAAGGACTCATTTGACACATGAGCTGCTCATATCTACAGTAAAACAAAAAGAAAGTAGAGAGCACCATTACTGATGCAGGTCTTAAAGATATAACAAATTACTAAGCATTGCCAATAATACTGAAAGTCATAGTAGAGACTTCAGCCCAGTTAGAAATAGATGCTGGAGGCATTACCACAGACTCTTATACTGGACAAAATATTTTTTGTAAATGTAGTTTATTGAAAACTTCACAGTAATCATACTGTAGTTTATTGAACATGTCACTGCAATCATTTACAGATGTACATTCTTTCAAAACATATTAAATCAACACATAGTAGATTGCATTACAGTTAATATATATTTTTATAATTCTTTCTTTATGCCAACTTCCTGTCTCTGGTCCTCAGTTCCTTCAATATACTCTAGAAGCATTCTGGGGGCACTAACACTGCTCCTGCATGTTGCTTCCTCCATTTTGCCTCAGATTACCCCCCCCCAGCAGGAGCAGGGTGGGACATATACCACCAAGCACACTTTGGGCATCAAGAGACATATGTATGGCTGGCAGAGTAAGCACTGGATATACTGGGTCTATTATCTTGAGAGGCAGGACCATATTCCAGTTTTCTGGCTGCCCCACTAGGGACTTCATTGTGCCATGATGTCAAGGGATATGCACTCACACTGAGTGTGGTGGCATCCTGATGTCTAGAGAGTCCCCACCCACCCCTCAGTCCTTTGACTGAATTGCCACCTGTGATCACCCAGATGGCAGTATTGCAATGGAGGATGGGAACTCACCCTATCCAGAGAGAGAGGGAGCAGCCTGTGAGACTCTCAATCCCTCTCCCCCAGGCTGGCTCCAGCGATATGGACTTGCTTCTGAACCCAGATCATCAGCATTGTGAGCAGTAGTGCTACTGCTGCTCTGACACATTACAGTTAATATTTAGTACCTAAAGAACTCCACAAACTTTGCATCACAGCAGACAGCTGACTATCAATTCAATGTATCTGCTCTGTTTCATACATAAAAGTAGACTGCTTATCCAGTGGGAGACACTGGGTAGTGTTTCACTACTCCAGTGTTGTGCAATAGTTTTTTTAGCATTGACAAGTGCCAGATCCCACAGACATTGACATTCAGTATTGATTCTGTACCCTGGTTCTGCACCAAACATAAATTCAATCAAGGATGCTAAGCAAGAGGTGCCTCAGTACTTGTTCCATAATGGCATGCACTTCATGCCCAAAAGGGCTAACCTGTGGGCATGTTAAGGCCATGTGCAGAAAATCTCCCTCTGCAGTTTTACATTTGGGATAAACTGAGTCTCTATTATCTTGACATTTGTTAAGCTTCACTGGAGTTAAATATTTATTTATTTAAGTCTTTGGTAACTGAGTAGGTGCACTGACCCAGGGGACCATTTTCAGGCTTGACCTGGGCCACACAGGTGGCACTTACAGATGTAGTGACAAGTAATGCAATGAGTACGAGCCATGTGGATAGACAGATATCATTGGTGCACAAAGTGGAAATACAGACATCATTGGTGAACAAAGAAAGTAACATAGGAAAGAAAATTAATGAGAGCCTGAAAAAAATCAGTACATCATGATAAGCAACAATTATTATACAATTATTTACAAAGGATAAGTGCAAATTAATGCATGATGTAAAAAGAAAAACAAAATACAAGACAATAGCCAAGTGGGAAAGCCTGAGAAGCAGGTAGTGAGGGATGTAAGAAAGGAGTCCAAAGAAATGAGAGAGGGCAGGGGAGGACAATGCAGCCCAAGAGGAAAAAGCCAGAAAGGTAGTGGAGCTCTGTAAAGAATATTTAGTTGCATCTTATGGTGTCTATTAGAATGGAAGCAGGTTTGTACATGTTCTATAGCTAATTGCTAAGTTTCTTCATCCAGACCACACTCTAAATCAGTACTCCAAGCTTTTTGCAGGCTATTTACTGGAGTAGGGCTACATCCCAGTAACATTCTGTAAAAGGCTATGAGAGCTTTGGTTTTTGATTGGGGTTTGAAAAGTTTGTCCTCAGTTGCAGACAGTGTAGGGTCGATACCTTCAGGGTATAATCTTATTCTGAGGTAGGCAAAGAAATCACCTGTTTGTATTTGAAATTCCTGCTTCAGATCAGTGAAACATTTTAAAATTCCTTCAGAGTATAGTTCCTCCACTGTGTGTATCTCACATCTCCTCCAACTTAAGAGTGTTTGATGCAAAAAGACATTAAACCCTTTTTTTAATTTTGAAAGCAACTTGGAGGGCTGCTTTGGAGGACAAACCTTGTGGGACTTCTATAAACTTATGGACACTACCCCAAACTTTAGCTACCCTAGGTGCCCAAAGAATGGAGCCTTACATGCCAAAGGTTTGTGGTGCTTTAGGGAGTGAGACTGGAAACCATGTAGTAGGCCACCTTCAAGACCCTTCTCCATAAGAGGTACCCAATGTGGGACCTCACTATTTTTGATATCTGCTATATAAGACAACTGGGCCACCCAGAAATAATGTTTGAAGTGAGGTAAGGCAAGTCCTCCTTGTTTAATAGTTGTAAAGTACTTATTTTTGTTCTTGCTGTTTTCCCACTAATGGAATCAAGTTATTATACCTTTGAACTGCTTGAGATATTCTTCTGGGACCCTGGTGGGAGGACCTGAAATAGATAAATAGACTTGAGAAATACACACATTTTCATAGTGTTAATTCTACCAAAGAGACTTATGGGGACTGTCTCTCACCCTTCACATTTCTTTTTTATACCAGTTATTAGGGGGATATAATTTTCTTTATAGAGGTAAGACATTTTATTTGGTATTTTAATTCCAAGATATTTTAAGGAAGAGATCATGCACATATTAAGTGGGTTGTTGGCAAGATATGTGGTGGAACCCTTCCCGAGAGTCAAAACCTCATTTTTTGACCAATTGATCTTGTGGCCTGCTAGTCAGCCATATTCACCTCAGAATTCATGAACCTCAGGCATGGTCTTGCTTGGTTTCCTCAAACAGAGCAAGAAGTCATCAGCAAGTAACGCTCACTTGTGATGGCTGTTCCTTATCGGTATGCCCTTAGTTTGTCTATCCTACCCGATGGCAACAGCCAGGGGCTCGAGAGATAATACATACAAAAATGGGACAGTGGGCACCCAAGTCTGGTCCAACCAGTTGAGGGTGAAGGGCTTTGACAGGAACCCATTAACCAAAATCTGAGCTGATGGTTTATTATATTGGGCAGGGATCCATCTCATTATGTGGGTTCCAAAGCCAAATCATTTTAAGATTTCAGACATATACCCTCACTCCACAAAGTTGAAGGCTTTTTCAGCCTCCAAGGCAAGAACCCAATACACTTCTCCAATAATCTCCCCACCAACATCTACACCACATTTAGAGAAGTACCTCACATTGTGCTTGCCTTGCCTATTCTGCATGAACCCTCTTGATCTGAGTGAGTTAGTAAGGGTAACACATTTCCCATACTGCTGGCAATTACTCTGGCCAATATTTTATAATCTGCTATATGTGGGGAGAGTGACCGATAAGATTCATATTGCTGGGGGTCCTTGCCCTATTTAGGTCTTACAGTAACCAATGCAGATCACATGGAAGGGGGCATAACACCTGTGTCCAGAGTCTCCCTTCAGCATGTCTAAGAGAGGCTAATTTTAGTCTGGTAGGAAAATCTTGAAAAACAATCAGTAGGAAAGTAGTTTTGGCCCAAGTGTCTTCCCTTCCTTTAGATGCCTAACCACCTTTTTACATTCCTTCCATGTTATATTGGTATTAAGTTTCTGTGCAAGAGAACTAAGGCATTAGGGTTTCCAACCCTAACACCCCACCCTCCCAAACCAGGCAGGAGAGCAGGTGTAGAGTGTGCTATGGGCTTCTTAGGCCTAACACACACCCCATTCCATCTGTAAATAAGGTCCGATATGTAGACTTTATGAGAATGGCGTGAGCGTTAGACTTGCAAGGCAAACACGCCCACACTTGCTCTCCTGCCCTGGTAGTGACGGAGTGTTGGAAACTCAATGCCTTATTTCCCAACTTGTGTTGCTTTGACCCTAACTGGAGCATTAACAAAGTTTTTTGCAACTTATTTCCTTACTTTTTGAGATAATATAATAGTATCCTTATTTTACTTTGGGAGTGCAGGGTCTAAGGGACCCTAGGCTCCCATCATACTGTAGATGCATATATATATATATGAAAATGTGGATGGTCCTGTGCTTCTATTTATATGTCAACAGTGACCAAATTGTCAGCATAACCACCTTATTACCCCATTACATGTACCCAGTACAGAAACTTTTTGAATCCCCGACAAAACATAATTCTGAGCAACTGCAATGCCATTCCATGCCACAGGTATGAAAACACATTTTGGGCAGGATTCAAAAACTGACAGATGTGACATGCATGAGGTGGGGTCATAAGAAGGCTATGTAGAAAACCTGGGGTCAAAATATTTAAGATTTCCAAAGTTAAGAGTGTACCTAGTGAAATTGCAATGAATGGTCATAACTTTGGCATTTTTTTCATATTTTGACCTCACATTTTCAACATTGTCTTCTTAGAACCCCACCTCATAAACCCCATAGGTGAAAAGTTTCAAATCCGTGCCAAAATGCCATTCTGCACCACAAGTGTGTGAAAGACTCATTTTGGACAGGATGTTAAAAATGACAGCTATAATGTTCATGAGGCGGTGTGAAAAAATGATTGTGTCGAAAATTTGGAGTAAAAATATTTAAAATTCCAAAAGTTATACACGTGCATAGAAAATTTCAATGAACACTCATAACTCGGCCATTTTTAGGAATCTTTTTTTATAAAATTTTCAACATGACCTTTTTGGGATCCCACCCATGAACACTAGTAGTAAAACTGTGTTATTCAATCCCAAAAGGTGATTTCATGCAGCGACTGTAAAATCACCTTCTGGGCCCAATTAACAAAATAACAGTGCCAGTGTTCATGAGGTGGGGGTCCCAAAAAGGCAACGTTGAAAATTTGGTGAAAAAATTCCTTAAAATTACAAAGTTATGAACGTAAGTTCTAAATGTCATTGAAATAGATTATATGGCAATTACCTTTATTCCTCAGTTCACAGTACAGCTTTGAAGAGTGTAGAAATGTCTCGGTCCACAGAAGATGACAGAATTGGACATCGGCTGGTAAGTATAGCTAAGGGGAGGTGTGGCTAGGTGGGTGCTCAGTGGGAGTGGGGAGGAGGGCAGTGGCAATGAAGAGGGACCGTTTTCTTTGTTTCAGGTTAAAAAAAGACATTGGAGGATGGTTTAGAAACATAGAAACATAGACTTTGATGGCAGATGAGGACCGCTTTGCCCACTTAGTCTGCCCATTTCCCTACCTAGAGGATAAGCTGCAGATCTTATTTAACCAACAGCCTATTTCTTCCTACCCCCCACAAAAATTGCCTTATGTCTGTCCCATGCATTCTTGAATTCTCCCACAGTTTTAATTACAACCTCCTCAGGAAGGATGTTCCATGCATTCACCACCCTCTCTGAAAAAATACTTCCTCACATTGCCCTGAGCTGTCCCCTCTATCTTCAAATTGCATCCCTTGTTCTTGCACATCTCTTTTCTGAAAGATGCTACCCTCTTGGACTTTGTTGATTCCACTGAGGTACTTAAATGTTTCTATCATGTCCCCTCTCCTTCAAGTCTCTCCTCGTGTGGCTTCTCTTGCAGACCCTGCACCATTTAGTTGCTCCTCTGAACTGCCTCTCCATCCTGTCTATGTCCCTGCGGAGATGGGGTCTCCAGAACTGGACGCAGTACTCCAGATGGGGTCTCACCAACTGTCTGTACAGGGGATAACAACTTCCTGTTTTCTGCTGGTGATGCCTCTCCCTATACATCCCAGTATCCCCCCAGCCCTCCCTACTGCCTTCTCACATTGCTTGCCAACCTTAAGGTCATCTGATACGATTACCCCCAGGTCCCTTTCCATTTTTGTTGTTGTTACTACCTCCCCCATTGTGTAATGTTCCCCTGGGTTTTTGTTTCCCAGGTGCATTATTTTCAATTCTTTGCATGGAATTCAAGCTGCCATACTTCTGACCATTCCTCCAACCTTGCCAAGTCCCTTCTCATCCTTTCCATGCCTCCTTGTGTATCAACCCAGTTGCAGATCTTTGTGTCATCTGCAAAGAGGCATACTTTTCCTTCCAGTCCCTCTGCAATGTCACTTATAAAGACATTAAAAAGGACTGAACCCAGTACTGAACCATGCGGTACGCCACTAGTAACCCATTTTTCTTCAGAGTGGACTCCATTTACAGTTACCTTCTGTGTCCTGTTGCCCAGCCAATGTTTTACCCAGGCTACCACCCTTGGATCCACTCCCAGGCTGATTAATTTGACTATTAATCTTTTGTGTGGGACTGTGTCAAATGCCCGACATGACTGTCCCGCTGTGAACCCATGCTGCCTTGGGTCCTGTGCCCCACTGGCCTCTAGGTACTCAACAATTCTTTCCTTCAGAAGTGATTCCATCACTTTCCCTACCACAGAGGTCAAACTGACAGGTCTGTAGTTTCCTGCCTCTGTCTTGGTCCCACTTTTGTGAAAGGGACTCACATCTGCCTTTCTCCAGTCCTCAGGTACCACACCATCCTCCCATGATTTGTTAAAAAGGGTAGTCACTGGTGTCACTAGTTCTCTGCTTAGTTCTGTTAGAATTCTAGGGTGAATTCCATCTGGACCCATTGCTTTGTCCACCTTCAGTTTTAGGAGTTCTTTCAGAACTCTTTCTTCTGTGAAAGGACTGGGATCGACCCCCCTATCCAGAGTGCTTCTGTTAATTGGATTAGGCACCTCCCCCACCTCCTCTTTTGTGAATACTGAACAGAAGTATTCATTCAGTTTCCCTGCTTTTTCACTGTCCCTCTCTACCCACCCATCGTCCATTCTATTCAGCCTCACTATCCCTCCCTTTGTCTTTCTACACTCCCTGATATAACTATAAAAGGTGTTATCCTCCTTCTTAACCGAGTTGGCTATCTTTTCCTCATTTTGGGCCTTTGCTATTCTGACTACCCTCCCTGCTTCCTTCTGCCTTAACTGGTACAGTTCTCTGTCCTCTCCTTCTGTGTTTCCTTATACTTCCTAAATGCTATCTTTTTCTCCCTAACCTTCACTGCCACCTCTTTTGAGAACCATAGTGACTTTTTCTTTCATTTTGATTTGTTTATTTGCTTCACACAAAGGATTGTTGCCTCTGTGATGGCAGTTTTGATGTTTTCCCCATTGTTGTTCCACCCCTCCTTCTAGCCTGTTTGCTAGTGCCTTTCTAAGGAACTCTCCCATTTTGCCAAAGTCAGCCCTCCTGAAGTCCAGAATCCTCACTTTTGTATGGCTTGACTCTACGGCTGAGTTTATCGTGAACCACACTGTTTGGTTGTTACTTGTTCCCAAATGCTACCCAATTCTAGATTTGAGATCCTCTCACTGTTCCCATTTGAGAGTATGAAGTCTAGATTGCTCCTTTATGAGTAGGTTCCAAAACTAACTGTCTGAGGCATGCCACCTGAAGGGCATCGAGAATGGCCCTGCTTTTGGATGTGGCTGCAGCAAAGATGCTCCAGTTAACATCTGGCATATTAAGGTCCCCCATCAACAGTATCTCCCCTTTCTCTGCCATCCTAAGTATGCCTTCTATCATATCCTTGTCCATTCCCTCCCCCTGATATGGGGGTCTGTATACAACCCCTGTGCAGTTTGTGGTGCTATTTCCAGTCTCTAAGGTGACCCACAGTGCCTCCTCTCCTCCCTGTTTACTCTTTTGTTCAGTTGCTTTTATCCCTTCCCTTACATAGAGAGCTACTCCACCCCCTCTTCTCCCATCCCTGTCTCTCCTGTAGGTTGTATACCCTGGTATGTTAAAATCCCAGTCATAGTTCTCTGTGTACCACATTTCTGTGACTGCTATGATATCCAGGCATCCCTTTTCCATCAAGGCCACCAGTTCAGGGAGCTTGTTGCCCAGACTATGGGTGTTGGTACTCATTACCCTCCATTTCTTGATGGCCTTACCCCTTTTTGCCCCATCCCTGTCCTTATTGCATTTGTCACTTTCTCCATTTACCCTTGCACTTCTCCCTATCGACAAATACCAATAACCATCTCAGGACACTGGGGGCGGGCTCCTCAGTGTCCCACTCTGCTGGGGGGGTCTCTAAATGCTGACATGGGGATTGGGCCCCGTGGCTGCAGTTAATTAAATAATAAGTTGTGGGGGGGGAGGGACCTGACACTGGAGGTGGGCATCCCAGTGTTGGATTATACAAATATTAAACCAAAGTTACAGGGCTGATAATTGGAGGGTGGGGGTGCCACTTGATACCAGGGATTATTAAACAAACAATGGGGATGCTGATCAGAGGGTGGTGGGTGCCACTAGGCACCAGGGATCATTAAAAAACAATAGGGATGGTGATTGGAGGGTGAGAGTGCCACTAGACACAAGCAATTATTTTGTAAACCATGTGGAGAGTGATCGGGAGGGTGGGGTGCTACTAAACACCATGGATTATTATTAAAATCATGGGGATGGCAATCAGAGGGAGGTACCTCTAGACACCAGGGCTCATTAAACTAACAATGGGGATGGTGATCGGAGGGTGGGGGGTGCCACTAGATACCAGGTAAGGTAGTATTTATGAGAACATTGTATGTGTATGTGGGGGGGTGCCACAAAACACCACGGAAATGGCAGGGTGGCTTACAGTTTACACTGCAGCCGGCAGCAGGAGTTCAACTGCTGCTGCAGAAGTCAAGAAAATCCATTGTTCTCATACAGAGAATGCGGGGGAAGGTCCCTTTTGCTAAGCTGTTCACCCGGAATTTTGAGTGCCGAGACAAAATATCTCTGGCCCTAATTTTGAAAAACAAACATCAGATGCCTGTTTAGTGAGGCTCTGGTGTTTGATTTGTAAAATGACAACATTTTAATGTATTTTCCACATTTTTTAGTTCCTGGAAAAAAAAACAGATGGCGGCTCATGAACAAGGAATTTTTCCTCATGAAAAAGGAATGGATCTTGCGAGAAAGAATCCTTTTTTGAGAGATCAATCCTTTGGTGAACTTTCTTCCTCTATTCTGGAATGTGATCTTCCCATTGAAAACAATGGGAAGTGAAAAATTGCATAACTTTGCAACTAATTAATATTTTTCCACCAAACAACTACATGGCAGTTCTGTAGGCCGGCTCTATCTACCATAAAAAATCACAACAAAATTCCAGACCGTCTGGACATAATGTGATGAGGAAAAAACTGCAAAAATTGTGATTTTCAAGTTTTTGCACTATCCGGATCTCAGAATCCATATATTCAACTGGAATGAATCTTGCCAAGTCAAGATATCTACCCCACAGAACAGTGCATGCCAAAATTTGTGCAAATCCATTGATCGGTTGCAAAGTTATTAAAGTGCACAATTTGAGGTTTAACATTAAACATGCTACTAAACCCAAACTATACTGTGTGTGTGTATATATATATATATATATATTTGAAATAATATGTATATATATATATATATATACTACTATAAGAAAAGAAATAACACTGCCCTTTCCTCTTTGGCACTGCTGAGGTAATTGTATGCCCATGAGTAAAGGTGATACCACAAATTAGTCAGGGAATGTTCCTTCATTTGCTTTAGTAGGGCTTTTGCACTTCTTAACAAGGGATTTACATTCTGAGATGCTCTGTCTAATACTGTCTCTTTAATACAGTTGAAGTCCCCACCTAGCAAACAAGAGCCTTCAAAATCTGACAATATCAACTGACAATTTGTGAAATAAAATAGTACCATCAACACTGGGGTCATATATTTTATCTAGACCTCATTTGTATCTATACTAAAATGAATTTTTCATCCCCATTAACTGAGGATCTTTACAGCACCGCAGGAAATAGTGGCCTCAGCCATATAGCAGCTCCATTTTTGATGTCCTCCACAATATTTGGAGATAAAGAGTCCCTCCTTCTCAATCATATAAGTTTCTTCTAGAAGGAGGATGTCTGTCTGCATATTGCAAATTTTCCCCAATATTCTCTCTCTTTTTTTTTTGCAGTTAATTTTTGCCAGCTCCATCACTCAGCAATGATGCCCTTCCAGTCTCCAAAGTGAGACATCTATCCCCTCACCAGAACCAACTCAAGGTACCATCCCCCTCAAAACCAAGGCTTTCACCCCAGATGAGATGAGATGAGGTGGGAGGGATATACTCCCAAACAATTCTTGTTTTCTAGGGCAGCAGCCTCAGAGTTGTAAGCAAGGAGTTCTAGTCGTGCTGGGAGACCTTGTCCTCAGGTACAGGGCTCTACCACTTTTGCATTTTATCCCCAACAGCCTCCAGGAACTGCATGTGCAATGGCTGAAAGGGTATATACATGCAAGTGTGACATCACCCACACCCAGCGGGGTTCCTCCAACCCTGAGTCTTTCCAAGCCCTGCTGTCTCCTGCATCAAGGGGGCAGTATAGCAACACCACATGGGACCCTACCTCCTTGGGAGAGGAGGCAGTCTTCTGGGACATTCAGGCCTTCCCCTCTCTGTCTGGCCCCTGACAACCTGGGCTCATTCCCTAACCTGGGTCACCAATGTTATGTTCGGTGGTGCTACTACTGCACCAATAAGCTAGCAATATTCTTTTTCTTTAACTGGTGTTTTCAGGCCATTGGTGTTCCAAGGCTTGGCCTTTAATTCATCCACTATCAAAGATACATTTAAAGGGGAACAATCAGCACAAAGGGCCCCCACACTCAAGTGTGGGGCTGGTCCCAATGTACACTTTGTGAACAAAAGCATTTTGGTTTACTTACTGTTTACTGCAGTATAATAGATTGTCTCAGACTAATTTTGCTTGGTTGTTGGCTGTCATAATTTATTACTACAAATCTCAGAATCCCCAACAGCTGACATCAGAGAAGTAATCAGCAGTGGGAGATTCAGTAGCCTGCAGTGCATGTTAGAGTTTATATAAGCTCTGATCTTTTGTTTGCTGGTCCCATTGTCCTCTCTGGGCTTCATTACAGTCACTGAGGGACTGTACTTAACCCCTGGAGAAAAGCAGATCTGGAAAACATCTGACCAGAGAATATAAAAGCTTTAACATACACTGCAGACTATTGAATCTCCTACTGCTTGCTACTGCTCTAATGTCAGCTGCAGTGGATTTTAGGATTTGTAGTAACAGAAGATGCCAACCCAGAAGTAAACACAATTAGTCTGATATAATCTACTATACTACAATAAACAGTAAGTAAACCAAAATGTTTTTGCTTACAAGTGCACATTTTGACCAGCCACAGATGCGAGTGTGGGTGACCTTTGTGCTGACTGTTCACCCTATAAAATGTTTTAGTACCCTCTGACCTTGTGGACTGTGGTGATACAATCTATATTTATACCATGAAATCTTTTTTTGTTGTTATGAGCACTAAAAACAGAACTTGATGGTTCCCCCCGACTCACCTCCAGGGGAAGGATGCTTTCTTCTCTAACTTCACCCTTTCCAATGTAGTTGTAATAAACTGCTGTGAATCAAACACTGATGACCCAAAGAACTTTGGTGTCATAGTTTCAATGCCCCCTCCCAGCACCCCTCCCCACCCAAGCGTATTGCGCTTGGTGTAGATTCATGCTGCCTGTCATGGTGCTAGCATGTGTTAATGCACCTATTTAACATATCAACTTCAAAAGATAACTTAAAAAAACAGCATATTTAAGTGTAGATCCCTTGTCCCTCTATGGGGCCAGGTTGCCCTTGATATGAATATTCTTTGGTTTATCCTCATGTTAATACAATAGAAAAAAAGAACTGTTCCCTTGTTGAAAACTTGCTGCTGTTTTGACCTAAAAGACAGGTGGCTGGATTCACAAAGCACCTGTGAAGAGAGGGAGACTGAATACAAATCTCCGCAGCCGTAAAGAT
Organism: Neoceratodus forsteri; assembly: GCA_016271365.2. Taxonomy (NCBI): domain Eukaryota; kingdom Metazoa; phylum Chordata; order Ceratodontiformes; family Ceratodontidae; genus Neoceratodus; species Neoceratodus forsteri. The sequence continues at coordinate 1,293,653,478 of CM028130.1, forward strand.
TTTTGTCCACAACTGGAGTTGTGGAGTGGGATTTAGTCCCATTTCATCTTGTGAATCTGGCCCAGAATTGGTAGAGAAACTCTGTTGTCAAAACATACAATAGGCACAGACATCTTCCCCCAATCTGAACTTGCACAAGCAGCACAGCAATCCATGCATGCAAGTACTCCATGCATTAGTATCTAGTTGTGATATGCACAAATATATCAAGCCTGGAGAGACAAGGAAAAGCAGATTTCCCCATAAATAACACCACATTTGAGTGCTTACAGGTGAGCAATTATGGAACCAGAGCATATATATTTAAACTCTGTTTTCCTAATCATCTAGGCTTGATTCCCTGCACTGCTACCCCCATTCCAGTAAATTGTAGTTCTAGATGCAGTTGGAGTAATCGTGTGAAATCTGACATGTAATGTCGATTAGAAACTTGTGTCATTATCAGTTAGCATCCTTTTTGTATGTGAGTTTCTAGTCCTGTCCAGGGATGTTACACTTTTATTTAATGATTTTTCAAGATCGAGCGTGGTAAAAAAAGTGCTTTGCAATAGGAATGTATACCCACCCCAAAGAGACAAAAGTTAGAGTAGTCAGAGGCCTCTGTCATGCCAACACCTCTATGCTGGCATCCTCTACTCTCTTTTCCTCATGACAATTAGGATCATGCTTAGATGAACTATTACAGAATGTTACTGCAGTTGATATCAATGCAACCGTGGTGAGGAGTGTTTTCCTGCCAGCCAGCCATGTTGTTCCCTCTTGAGGCTGATGTTTTACAGTTAGCCGTGGTATAGACATTACTCTAGCAGTGTTCATACAAATCACCCCACATATTTCATTGCATTTGGATAGCAAGGCACTACCCAATCCCTGAGTTAATCACAGTACAGTAGAACAAATGATTAGTTATGTATGTTGTTTGATAGGAAGTCAGTTAGGGCTGCCTACAAAAGAATGTGTGGGGGGGAAGGGCTGTTGAGCTACTTCAGCCAAGACCGGTGTGATGAGAAGGGGACAACATGGAAGAGGTTTGATCATGCAGCTTATAAGACAGGGTTAATATAACACTGGGGCAGAGTACTCACTGCAGATCTTGAATATAAATGTTATCTATTTCAAAGAACTGGTACAATAGTGTGGTGTTATGCACGGCCCTCTACTGCATCTCTTAGGTTTACAAAGTCTTCTGCATCTTGGGAATTTTTAAAAAATCTTGATGGGCAGCAGGGTCTAGTAATTTGTAACTTGGATGGATATAAATGAGTAAATTCCCACCCCTGGCAATGCAGCTTCTTCTTAATATCCGATAACTAGTGGTATGATAACTGAAATGATCTGCTGAAGTTACGGAAGATTAGCATATGGCTCCCCTACACCTTGATGGACCTGTGAGCCTTCGCTGCCTGAAACATTTTTTTCTGTTTTGGAGAATCTGCTGCATTTTATAAAGAAATGTTTTGGGCACATCCCAAGTTTAGACTTAGGTCCAGTCTAATGTGCCTTCTGAATTTTGAAAGCTGAAACTTTGCATCCAAGATTTAATTTCTCTGCCAGCCAACATTGTATTGTGTGGCTGGACCCTTATCTTCCAGATCCTCCATATGTCCAATTGTATGGAGATCAGACCAGTAGGCTCAATTTTCTTGGTCCTCATCTCTGATTACTGCCACTGACTTTATAAGTTCTGATCTGCCTATGGCAAGATTGCTATTGGTCGGTGTCCTCCTGTTCACTTGTTCTTTTTTCTACCTTGTCAAGTTGATTGCTGTGAGCAACTGAGGTTTCAGCCAGACCTGTGATAACTGCCTGCAGATGTGTGATTTGCACTATTAGACTGGCAAACCCTGCTTTTACTTCTTGCTGCAGGGTGGTGATGAGGAGTGGCAGGGCTGCCACAGCCTTATCTGTCGCTACCTTAGTGGTAGTTGCCTCTGCTGCCATTGTGTGACATTATGTGCAACCTTCTCCTGCTGAAGAGGTTCATGCTGGTACACTTTTAAAAGTCAGTTTTGTCTGCCATTTTCTCAATTTTTAAGATGCCATCAGCTGGCAGGTTATGATTAGTTATAAAGTTTGCAGTTTTTATATGAGAAATTAATTACATTATTCTATTTTATTTGGTGTGTCTAGGGAGCTGAGCTAGTGTACATCCACTGTGTTGGTTAGCCAGGCCATGCCTCATACAGGACCAAATATATTGGGACCTTTAGGTACTGCCAAAACAATTTTATGTGCTCAAACTTTCCTCTTTTAGTGTTAATATACAGATTTAGTTATTCTAACATTGTATACTAAAAATCATTTACATTGGAGTCATAGTTTTCAAGAACGATATGTCCAAAAAGTGGAAGTAATCCTCTTACTTGTCCTCCTTCACCTCCACTTGCTTCACCTTCAATCAATTTATCAAGCTTCATTTGGTAGAGCGCATTTCTACATTGCGACTCAATGTGCTTCACAATTGTTCTAAATATTTTAAAATACAACACAACCCAAAACCAAAAAAAGAAAAAAACAAATATATAAATAAATAGAAACATTAACTATAAGTAAAAGCATATTAACTAGTCATAAAAGCTTGGTTGAATAAAATGGTCTTCAGCTCCCATTTAAAGATGTCAATTGCTGGTCTCTCTCGAATCTGGTGAGGGCGGGAGGGAGTTCCTCAAGATTGGGGCCACTGAAGAAAACACCTGGGCCCCCAATGTCTTTAAATGAATCCTGGGAACTCATAACAAAGCCTCATCCATGGAACGAAGGGAGTGGGTGGGCTGGTAGGGACACAGGAGATCTTACAGGTAACTGTGCCCCTGACCATGTAGGGCCTTATAGGTCACTAACTGACCTTAAAGGTGGTCTGCCAACTAACCAGCAGCCAGTGCAGAAAGTGCAGCACAGGTGTAATATGACACAATATAGGTAGACTGGTCAGCAACCTGGCTACTGCACTCTGCACTAGCTGCAGGCAATGCAACTCTACCCCCGCTAGCCCCAGGTACAGAGCATTGCAGTAATCCAGGTGCAGTGTCACAAAGGCATGGACTAGTGCTGGCAGATCAGCCGGGGGTATCAGGTGTTTAACCCTGGTGATGTTCCTTAGACAGTAAAAAGAGGTCTTGACCATGGCTAACAAAAAAACAGTAGAAGAAATTACGGTAGAAGAAAAACATATAGGTAACAAAGTCTGATTTTCACAAATATTGGCATGGTGGTAGGGACACACATTATGTTTAAACTCTGAAGTTCATAAGAAAAGACATTAATAACTATTTTGTCAGATTCAATGAATGTCTATGCTGTGCCTCAGACTTGAGATACTTCATGGCTTTTGTAACCCTATGAAAGTTGTAGGATGAATTGGCAAGCCTTCTATAGTGTTGTAGAGAAAGATCCTGGCATTGGAATAAATAGTTAAAAGCTCAATGCCTTCACTTGGGAGAATTTTCATGAACATTTATATTATAAAAATATGTTTTTTTACTTTGTGATATACACATCTAAATTCTTGGAATATATTTTATGGACTTAGACTTTGCTGGGGTCAATAAAATCTGTGTTACTACATTTGTCAGTCTGTTATACATATAATAAAGCTCTCCCTCTCTGTAGTGTGGAACTAAAATGCATTTGCTACACTGAAAAGTTTACTGTGTAAAATCATGTATACTTGATTCAAACTCAGGTAGCTTGGGTTACCAGCACCCTGGGTGTATGACATCATCTCAACACCACAGAAACTTACAGCTACTTCAGTGCAGCTTGGTAGCACAGCACATGTCTCAACAAGTTATCAAAGAAAAGACCAGGGGCTGGATTTTCAAACAGCTCTCTGAACACATGTGCCAACTTGTAGAAAGATTTTAGCAAAACTGTACAACTTGCAGCAAAAAGTTAGACCACATAAAATGTGGTTTATCTTTTTGTTGCAAGTGCTACAACTTGTTCTCAGAAAATGCTCATGCATCAAAACAATGACGTATGCACAGTTGTTTTTCTGTAAAGCAGCTAAACTGATACAAATGCCCCAAATTGTTTGCCAATAGCAATCAAACAGGCCAACCCATTGCTGCAGCGGTAGCGCTACCACTTGTGTGCCAGCTACCTGAATTCAGAAGTGAACTCGGGGCATCAGAGGGTTGGCCAAAGAGCTGCTGCCCTCCTCCAGTGATGGGGTGATGCAGAGGCAGTATACACCTTTCCCCTAGTGGAGGCTGGAGGAAAGGCAGTCTGGGATAACCAATAGTGCAGGGAGGTGCAGAGGGATGTATTGCATGTCACACAGAGGTGTGTGACATGAGTTATGATGGCACAGCACATCTGCATCTCCCAGGAAGAAATAAAGAAACTCTCAAATGGCAGGATGAGACCAGGTACCCTCAAGCCCTTCACATGAATATCCAGGCCCAGCCCAGTGAACTGAATCCTCCTTGATGGGGGGGTTGGGGAACTTTGCCAACCCTGACAGGGGGACAAGCTCTGGGGACAGATGTGGGCTGGTAAGCCCTGGAGGATGCTGGGGTGTTAGGCCTGGGATGACCAAAGGAAGTGGGCCATTTGGACAGGGAGGGAAAAAACAGAATAACTTAAAAAAGAAAATAACAATCAAACAATTTGGCATATTTATTTTAATTATTTTTTTTATTTTAGTCTTTAGTAACTGGGTAAGGCCCACTGGACACAAATGGCTGTTATCAGGGGTGATCTGGAAGCACTGGGGAGGTTAAGTGACTTGCTCAGAGTCACACAGTATGCAAGTGGAGGTTCTTGGAATCAAACCCAGGTCTGCTGGATGTACCAAGCTCATTCAGAGCTCATTACTCTAACTTCTAGGCTATACTGCCAGCCCCTTTATTTATCTGATGCAAGTACAACCCAGAATTAGGCATCATCCCTGTGTCAAGAGATTTGCAAATCCTGCCCCTGAAGTTTGAATTTAGTCAAGGACATTATATTTTGTAAGCTGTAAGTTTTTTGCCTGTCATGTCAGAGCCCTGGGTTTGAATACCATACTGGTATGTCAAAATAGAAAAGTGTAGTTGATGTTGATCTTTTCCTAAACGTTATCACTCTAATGAAATAGCAGCTTTAATAGTGCATTAAGAAAGCTAAGCACTAAACTAATTTTTTGTAGTTTGAAAATTGAATCTTTTCCCTATGTTACAGTAGGCTGAGAACAAGCACTTATAAATCTGGAAGTCTTGTTGTAAGTTTAGCATGAGTGTAGTATTCAAAAGGTGAAGAATTTGGCATGGCTGACAGCCTCACGACATGAAATGTTTCATGATGGTATCTTCTTCTGTTTGTGAGATACAGAACACCAAACAGTGCAAAAAACATGTTTAGTTTTCCTGTATTTCACATAGGTTTTTTTTTTTATCTCACACATAGCCTAGATGGTGTGGAATTGTTTCTTGAAATATTCAGAGTAGAAGTGGCCTTTACTGAGGCAGTGCGTTTTGAAGGTTTCATAAAAAAATATATGGTTCCAGAATTATAAGGATTTGTTTGTTAAACATTAAGCTTGACTGTTAAAAAAAACAAAACAATTGTGAGTCCTCATTTTCATGATTTACTTGCTGTGAGAAATGATTTACTTGTCAGGAGAAAAAGATTGTGGCAGACACCATATTTTTTTAAATCAAAGATACTGAAAATGCATAAAATTGATGTAATTTCAAAAAAACAAACACTTGAACCTAGGCAAATGGGACCCATTTAACTAGATTCAGGTGTTTGTTTTTTGAATATTGTCCTGAAAATAATGTTTCTGGGCACCCAAAAATCCTGGACGCCCAGGTTAATGAGAGGAGCAATTCACCCACAGTCTCAGTATGACAGTGGGACTTTTTTTGAAATTTGAAGCCACAGATGGAGTTGTGCTGCTGGCTTTAGTTACTGCAATCAGCTGGTGATCCCCTGCTCTTTCTCTGTTTCTCTGTTTCTCTCTTTATATCAGTCTGTTTAACTATTGAAATAATTAGTGGACTGGAGTGCCCACCCCTGATACCACTTTTTTCTCCCCTCCACTCTCAAGGTCACCCACTCCTCCTTTCCCATGTTTAGTTTTAACTTTAATAAGTGTACTGGGGTGCCCGTCCCCTGTACTGCTTCTATTCACCCCCTCCCTGCCAGGTTGCCCACCCCCTTCCCATTATATATCTGGTGGTACCAAGGTGCCCACCACTGGTGAAGTTAAACAGTAGCCCAACACTGGGGTGCCCAGTCCTCATTGTCAGAAAGTCCCCTGAAATAAAGAAAACTGTCCCTTATTGAATTTTTTTGTTAAGCCTTTAAAAAGAAAACCGTCCCTCGCCAGTCTGACCACACACACACACATACACACACGCACATAGAACATAGAAACATAGAAACATATACTTTGATGGCAGATAAGGACCGCTAGGCCCATCTAGTCTGCCCATTTCCCTACCTACAGGATAGGCTGCAGATCCTAGTTAACCAACAGCCTATATCTTCCTGCCCCCCACAAGAATTGCCTTATGTCTGTCCCATGCATTCTTGAATTCTCCCACAGTTTTAGACCCCACAACTTCCTCAGGAAGGCTGTTCCATGCATCCACTACCCTCTCTGTGAAATAATACTTCTCACATTGCCCTGAACTGCCCTCCTTCTATCTTTAAATTGTGTCCCCTTGTTTTGCAAGTCTCTTTTCTGAAAGATGCTACCCTCTTGGGCTTTGTTGATTCCCTTGAGGTACTTGAAAGTTTCTATCATGTCCGCCTCTCCTTCTTTCCTCAAGGGTATACATATTAAGCTCCTTTAGTCTCTCCTCATACGGCTTCTCTTGCAGACCCTGCACCATTTTAGTTGCCCTTCTCTGGACTGCCTCTATCCTGTCTATGTCCTTGCGGAGATGGGGTCTCCAGAACTGGACACAGTATTCCAGATGGGGTCTCACCAACTGTCTGTACAGGGGATAACAACTTCCTGTTTTCTGCTGCTGATGCCTCTCCTATACATCCCAGTATACCACCGGCCCTCCTACTGCCTTGTCACATTGCTTGCTAACCTTAAGGTCATCTGATATGATTACCCCCAGGTCCCTTTCCTGTTTTGTTGTTGTTACTACCTCCCACCCATTGTGTATTCTTCCCTGGGTTCTTGTTTCCCAGGTGCATTATTTGCACTTTTGCATTGAATCCTAGCTGCCATCGTCTGACCATTCCTCCAACCTTGCCAAGTCCCTTTTCATCCTTTCCACACCTCCTTGTGTATCAACCCTGTTGCAGATCTTTGTGTCATCAGCAAAAAGGCATACTTTTCCTTCCAGTCCCTCTGCAATGTCACTGATGAAGACATTAAAAAGGACTGGACCCAATACTGAACCCTGCGGTACCCCACTGGTAACCACCGGTAACATACCCTACTTATCCCACCCAGACCTCCAACTCAGCACCCACCACCCACATACTCTCACTAATCTGAACATGTCCCACAATGTAGATCCACTCTCCGATCAAAGTCACATCTTGCTGTTGGAACCGGAAACTACAATATGAGAAAATAAGGTAAGTCTGGTTTAAAGCATTTCAATGGGATTTGACATTTTATTCCTAGCTTTGTTATTTTTTTAATATTTTTTCACCAAAATATTCAACATGGCTTTTAGGGACCCCACCTCATGACCAAGGGCAGTGGAATTATTTAAATATTGCTAGAAAGATGATTATGTGGTCATTTTGCTAAATCCCTTTTCAGGCAGGATTTGACAATTTTCACCACCCTTGTTCATGAGGCGATGTTGAAAATTGGGGTCAAAATATAAAAAAAAAAAAAACAACAACAACAAAGTTATGAGCATATGTTGAAATTGTTCTATGCTGGCTCATAACTTTGGTAGTTTTCAATATTTTCCATCCCAGATTTTAAACATATTCATTTTTTCGCACAACCTCATGAATGTGATAGCTGTCATTTTTAAAATACTGGCCAAAATGTGTTTTAGCACCTGTGGTGTGGAATGATGTTTTGACAGGGATTTGGATATTTTCACCTCCCGTGTTCATGATGTAGAGTCATAAGAAAGCTATGCTGAAGATTTGGTGTACATATATGGTAAAACAACCAAGTTATGAGTGACATACAAATTTAGTTTCATTGCCCTGTTGGTCCTTGTAAGAACAGATCCAGAAGCAAATGGATTGATACCTTTTATTGGACCAATATAGATGTTACAAAAAAGAACAAAGTGCCTAAGCTTTTGGATCAACCAAGTCCTTCCTCGGAAGCTTATGGCAGATATTTAGAAAATCACATACTATTAACACCCAGATCATACACAAAAAAAGCAGAAATAATTCTCATTGGTTTAAAATACTTCTTTAAATTATAACTGAAGTTTAAATCAGAGGAACCAGATTTCACCAGTTTGCTTTTAGCTGTGAAGCCTTCCAAGGTCAAATGTCACCAGAATAATATAAGAACTCTTCGAGCAGAAAGCTCCACTAACATAAATTCTGAATGTCTCAGTTTGTTTTGTGAATACAGTCTTAATGAAAAGCAAGATCTTTGGATTCAATAATCGCTTAAGTACTTGTTAAAGTGTGATATTATTGCAAGTTAAAAACAAAGAAAACTATATAACAGAAATGTTCTATATATGGCATTAAGAGGGTTTAAAGTAAAGTTTACCTAGTGTGAGCATCTGTTTCACACATTTATATAGTATAAAGCCTATCTGGAGACATATTCCCAACTATACACTCAACTAGTTACTGTATTCCATAAACCTTAAGACCTTCAGTGCTGTAAAAGAATTTTATGCAACATAATATCAGTTGTCAGTATAAGTGCCAAACCTGTCAAGGACCTCCAAGTAAATGAGACCATGCATCCTGATAAATGATATCCATGATAAATAAATAAATAAATACATTAATTAATTAATTAATAAAAATAATTGTACATAAAACATTTTTATGAAGTTCTGGCCATAATATAAAGCTATGGAGCTTGGTGAGTTAAACAGAAGTAGCAGTAAATCTCAAAAACCACTCCCAAACAAGTACTGTAACTGTTAATGAAACCAAAAGATAGTCACACATTTCAAAGTCACAAGTACTTTTTTTATAAATTCCCAATCATGTTTATCCCCAAACATATGTTTGTATAAGCAAAACATAACATGGCCTGACTGAAGATATCAGGTCGAGTTTTAGAAGCAGGACGCAGGGCTTGCGGCCATGCCCTGCGACCCCGCACCAACCAGGTCCTTCTTCAGAAGCTTTGTGGCAGTTATTTTGAAAATCCCATACTATTAACACCAGATTATATTGAAAAAACAGAAATAATTCTCATTGGTTTAACATTTACATTTAAAACATAACAGAAAATTACATCAGAGAAGCTAATTAACACCAGTATGCTTTTAACTGAGGAGCCTCAGAAAGGCAAAGGTTATCAAGAATTCTCAACAGCCAGAGAGTTCTACTCACATAAATTTTAAAATGGCTCAGTATGCTAAGAAAGCATTCTAGTGATAAAAAACCTTGGGGTGGCATTCTCTCTAATACATATACAATGAGCTTACAACTTACATTCCAATTGTCCTGGTGTCCAGAGAAATTGACAGAGCAGTGGAACGTGCAACACAGGTCCCAAGAGAACAGCTACTGCAATATAAGGAATGGATGACTACCAACAGAATACCCTTAGTAGTCACATACCATATTGACCTTGAACTCCTACGTAAGATTATTAAGGATCTTCATCCAATTATTAGTGAGGATGAAACCCTTAATTGTATTTTTCAAGAACTACCACTACTATCTTTTAAACAACCACCTAATTTAGCCAACCTGATTATAAGGAGTCAACCTGAACCAGAACAGAATACCATGACATCATATGGTACACAACCCTGTCATCAACGCACATGTAAGACATGTAACCTCATTTCCACTTCGGACTGTGTGGTTACATCACAAAACAGACTGTTCAGGATACAGGGGAATTATACATGTACATCAAGTAATGTGGTCTATTTTATCCAATGCAAGAAATGTACTCGCACAGGTTATGTGGGGGAGACAAGCCAACAACTCCACACTAGAATGAATTCACACAGACATTCTATTAATCACAAGAAGACTGAGAAATCAGTAGCCCAGCACTTCTCCCAGGATGGCCACTCAATCTCAGATATATCTGTGATGGTCTTAAAAGGACATTTCAGCAGTACACAAGAGAGACGGGCTTCTGAAATTAGACTTATTTTACTTCTCATTATGGTGGCGGATGGAATGAATATTGATGTTGGTTATATGACACATTATTCCACTTAAACTTACACAGACCTTTACTTTAAAAGGTGGACATAAATACTTCAGTTCTTCAGTGGGCCTTTGATTTTGTAAGTTTATGGTTATCTACATGTTGACTTCTCACCTTAACACTGTGGTGAGTGCATGTGAGTGTGTGTGTATACTGATGTATGTATGTGTGTGTTTGTGTGTGTTTTGTATGTGTTGTGTTTTTGTGTGTTGTGGGTATGGTGTGTCTGTGTTTTGTTTGTGTGTGCGTGATGTAGTGTGGTGTGTGTGGACCGTGTTTGTTATATTTGTTGTGTGTTATGGTTGTGTGGGGTGTACAGGGGTGTGGTGTGATGTATGTACACATGTATGTGTGGGGGAAGCGTGGCATGGGGCAATTGTTATGTGGCTAGGACACTTAGTTTTCACATATAGTGTAGATTTACTTCCTTCTACTAGTTGTCAGTGGTTGGATTACACACTGTCACATTTTTAAATCTGCTCATATTAAGATGCATATCTCATTTACTTGGGGGTTCATAAAGGGTGTAATTCCTTTGGGTTTTCATTTAGATTCCTTAGACTGAGTCTGTGCATTTTTGTTATACACTGACTCTGTGTTGAAATCTGCACTTATCAGGTTTATGGTCTCATTTTCTTGGGGGTCCTTGACAAGTATTTTTTTATTTGGCACTTACATTTACAAGTGATACTATCATGCATCATGTATATATGTGTATGTTAATTTGAGGTTTGTTTTCAACTTGTAGTTATACCTAATTTCAGGATTTTGTCTCTCATTATCTGTTTTTTAATACACCAGGACAATTGGAATGTAAATTGTAAGCTCATCTTATATGTATTAGAGAGAATGCCACCCCAAGGTTTTTTATCACTTGAATGCTTTCTTAGAATACTGAGACATTTTAAAATTTATGTGAGAAGAACTCTCTGGTTGTTGAGAATTCTTGATAACCTTTGCCCTTCTGAGGCTCCTCAGTTAAAAGCATACTGGTGTTAACTAGCTTCTCTGACGCAATTCTCTGTTATGCTTGAAATGTCTGTGTTAAACCAATGAGAATTATTTCTGTTTTTTCAATATAATCTGGTGTTAAAAGTATGGGATTTTCAAAATAACTGCCACAAAGCTTCTGAAGAAGGACCTGGTTGGTTCAAAAGCTAGAGCACTTTGTTCTTTTCTGTAACATCCATGTTGTTCCAATAAAAGGTATCAAATCATTTGTTTCTGGATCTGGTCTTTTGACATGAAATTTGGAGGGTGTTGAGTGGATGTCCTGGGGATGTGAATAATGCTGTATACATGTTAGAACAGTTCTTCACTGTGGAGATACTGTGTGACACTGTTAACGCTTTTGCACATAGCATTCTGCATGGTGCTACTAGCTTGAAATTTATAGAGTAGGTTTCCCTAGTGGTACAGAGGTGCCTTGCAGTAGTTTGGTGTGTAAAACATTAGCAGGAGTGGAATTATGCCACTCCGACGAATGAAAATGTGGTTCATTATGCTTCAATAACTTCTGAACCATGTGTCTGATTTGCCTGGCATTTGGAATGTACAAATATTTATAATATATCTTTGACTGTGACAATTGTTGGGTTGACAGCACTTACAGTTGCTGAATTGTGCATGTTAAGTTGTTTGCACGTGACGCTGTGCGACCATTGAACGGATGTACACACAATTCTTAACACATGGTGTGCTATGGTACATGTCTTCATTTAACAATTTTCATTTCAGTCGGTCATACAGTTTTTGTGCAGCAAAGTGACAAATATTCACATGGTGGTAGCATGGGGTTCCCACCACCACATTCCATTGACTATTTATAGTGCATATTGTCAAAAAGAAGGGAAATTCATGACAAAAAAACTCTGTTTGATGCATCAGTTGGGGTTGTTCCACAGCGACAAAAGCTAGGAAATTCGGTGTTAGGGTTGCCACCCCATGCCCACCCCGGCCCCCACCAACATGGCATCGGGTGCGTTAGTCATTGATCCTAACTTTCACCCCATTCTCCTATACTGCACCACCCAGCTTATTCACACAAGGAATGGGGTGAGAGTTAGGGCTGATGACCCCAACGCACACCCCGATGCCTGTTGGTAGGGGGCGGGGTGGGTGTGGGGTGCAAGGGGCGGCAACCCTAACACTGAATGTCCTCACTTTTGTCACTGTGAAACAACCCTTACTGATGCATTAAACAAAGTTTTTTTTGCCATGAAAGAATATACACACACACATACACACACACACACAGACATAGATAGATAGATAGATAGATAGATAGATAGATAGATAGATAGATAGATAGATAGATAGATAGACAGATAGATAAACTAGGTGAGAAAAATCAGTAAAGATGCTGTCTCCTGATTGGACAAAACACACGAGATGACTGTGCATTATCCCACAATGACCACACACTTGTACTTCTTTCAATTTTCAGGTTTCTGGCACTTACAGTTGCTGAATTGTGGATGTTATGTTGTTTACTCATGGCACTGTGCGACCGTTGAATGGATGTACACACAATTCTGGACACACAGTGTGCTATGGTACATGTCTTCTTTTAACAATGTTTGGTTCCATTGGATATGTGGTTCTTATGTAGCAAAGTGGCAAAAATTTTATTTGTGGCACTTCTACACAGTTTCATAGCTCAGCCAGTGTGTGGTTGATTGACCTGAAACTTGCCATTTAGAAAGATATATGTTCAAGGAACATGACACTTTTTGTTTGGTGAAAAAATGCTGCTCCTTCCAGAGTTATTGCCATTTGAAGTTGGCCCCCTCACAGTTACAGATAAGTCGGCCACCAGATCTGCCATTTTAGTGCATTTTCAGCCATTTTGTGTTGGAAGATTTCTTAAATGTGCAGAAAAGTAAAAATTGAATATCTCTGCGACTGTTTGGTCTTTTGACATGAAATTTGGAAGGTGTTGAGTGGATGTCCTGGGGATGTGAATGATGCTGTTTACATGTTGGAAAAGTAATTCACTGCAGAGATACTCATGATGCAGTTAACATTTTGTGCATAGCGTTCTGCATAGTGCTACTGGCTTGAAATTTTTAGCATAGGCTACCCTAGTGGTACCAAGGTACCTTGCAGTGGTTTGGTGTGTAAAACATTAACAGGTGCAGAATTATGCCACTCCGATGAATGAAAATTTGGTTCATTATGCTTCAGTAACTTCTGAACTGTGTGTCCAATTTGCCTGGCATTTGGCATGTACAAAGATTTATAATGGATGTACACACAATTCTGGACACACGGTGTGCTATGGTAAAAATGTTGTTCCATTCCAGAGTTATTGCCATTTGAAGTTGGCCCCCCTCAAAGTTACAGACTTGTCGGCCACCAGGTCTGCCATTTTAGCACATTTTTGGCTGTGATTTCTGCCATTTTGTGGTGGAAGACTTCTTTAAGGTGCAGAAAGGTAAAAATGTAATATCTCTGGAACTGTTTGGTCTTTTGGCATGAAATTTGGAGGGTGTTGAGTGGATGTCCTGGGGATGTGAATAATGCTGTATACATGTTAGAACAATTCTTCACTGTGGAGATACTGTGTGATGCGGTTAACGTTTTGCACATAGCATTCTGCATGACGCTACTGGCTTGAAATTTTTAGCATAGGCTACCCTAGTGGTACCAAGGTACCTTGCAGTGGTTTGGTGTGTAAAACATTAACAGGTGCGGAATTATGCCACTCCGATGAATGAAAATTTGGTTCATTATGCTTCAGTAACTTCTGAACCGTGTGTCCAATTTGCCTGGCATTTGGAATGTACAAAGATTTATAATACATCATTGACTGTGAACATTTTTGGGTTGCTGGCACTTACGGTTGCTGAATTGTGCATGTTACATTGCTTGCTCATGGTGCTGTGCGACCGTTGAATGGATGTACACACAATTCTGGACACACGGTGTGCTATGGTACATGTCTTCTTTTAACAATGTTTGATTCCATTGGATATATGGTTCTTGTGTAGCGAAGTGGCAAAAATTTTATTTGTGGCACTCTTGCACAGTTTCATAGCTCAGCCAGTGTGTGGTTGATTGACCTGAAACTTGCCATGTAGAAAGACATGTGTTCAAGGAATATGGCACTTTTTGTTTGGTGAAAAAATGTTGTTCCATTCCAGAGTTATTGCCATTTGAAGTTGGCCCCCCTCACAGTTACAGACTTGTCGGCCACCAGGTCTGCCATTTTAGTGCATTTTTGGCTGTGATTTCTGCCATTTTGTGGTGGAAGACTTCTTTAAGGTGCAGAAAGGTAAAAATGTAATATCTCTGGAACTGTTTGGTCTTTTGGCATGAAATTTGGAGAGTGTTGAGTGGATGTCCTGGGGATGTGAATAATGCTGTATACATGTTAGAACAATTCTTCACTGCGGAGATACTGTGTGACGCAGTTAACGTTTTGCACACAGCATTCTGCATGATGCTACTGGCTTGAAATTTATAGTGTAGGTTGCCCTAGTGGTACAAAGGTGCCTTGCAGTGGTTTGGTGTGTAAAATATTAACAGGTGTGGAATTATGCCACTCCAATGAATGAAAATTTGGTTCATTACACTTCAATAACTTCTGAACAATGTGTCTGATTTGCCTGGCATTTGGAATGTACAAAGATTTATAATATATCTTTGACCGTGACAATTGTCGGGTTGCTTGCACTTACAGTTGCTGAAATGTGCATGTTACGTTGTTTGTTCATGGTGCTGTGCGACCGTTGAATGGATGTACACACAATTCTGGACACACAATGTGCTATGGGAAATGTCTTCATTTATTAATTTTCATTTCAGTCAGTCATACAGTTTTTGCACAGCAAAGTGACAAATATTCACATGGTCGGAGCATGGGGCTCTCACCACCACATTCCATTCACTATTTATAGTGCATATTCTCAAAAAGAAGGGAAATTCATGACAAAAAACTCTGTTTAATGCATCAGTTAGGGTTGTTCCACAGTGACAAAAGTAAGTAAATGCGATGTTAGGGTTGCTACCCCTTGCACCCCATGTCCACCCCGACCCCCCATCAACAGGCATCAGGGTGTGTGTTGGAGTCATCAGTCCTAACTCTCACCCCATTCTCCCATATTGTACCACCTCAGCTTATTCACACATGGAATGGGGTGAGAGTTTGGGCTGATGACCCCAACGCACACCCTGATGCCTGTTGGTGGGGGGCAGTGTGTGTGTGTGGGGTGCAAGGGGTGGCAACCCTAGCACTGAATTTCCTCACTTTTGTCGCTGTGGAACAACCCTAACTGATGCATTAAACAGAGTTTTTGCCATATATATACACACACAGATAGATAGATAGATAAATTAGGCAAGAAAAATCAGTAAAGATGCTGTCTTCTGATTGGACAAAACACACAAGATGACTGTGCATTATTCCACAATGACCGCACACTTGCACTTCTTTCAATTTTCAGCCTTCCTCCAAACAATTTTGGCTATTTAGTAAGATAAATAATCTACTACAGGGTGTACAGTCGTCTTCTGATATCTGCATGCCTTGGGTGGTTGAACATAACTGGGTGTGGGTCCTTGTGCTTCACAATGCACACCAAGGCATGCATATATCAGAGCACAGCTAGATGCCATGTAGTGAATTAGCTGTTAACTATATGTATGATTCTGCTTGGATTAGAACTATGGTCACATTCTTCATAGGCTGTGACTTATCTGCTCCTCTGTACTGCCTTCCACTGACTTGAGTGTAGTTCTGTAGTATAGCAGATCTGTCAGTTGCCAATGAATGAAAACCAGATTTCAAATCTTAGCAAACATGTAAACATTTCATATTTAAAGTAGAAAAACAAACAAAGTGTTAAATCCAAACAATACCTTTAACACTTTTTCAAAATTGTTATTTGTTTACCTTGCACCAGAATGTTGATTCATTGTGGCATGGAGTTGGAATGCTTAATTCCATAGAAAAACTCAGTTAGGAGTCACTATTTATGTATGGGGGAAATGCTTCTGTCAGGAACAATTTGTGTTACCCTTCCGCAAAAAGTGTGCATTCAATGAATGTCAGCTGGGCTTAGAAAACTAATTTCCTATTCTAGAAGCATGTAATTTATCCAGTGCTAGTGTTCCAATTAATTGGAACAATGGTGGGTATTAGGGTTTTATTTTTATTTTTGAAATTGCAGTATACGAGTTTAGATAAGGACAGCAACTGTATTTCATTTAGCTCAAAATTAGGTGGTGGCTAACTACTGTATAAAGTAAATGTGCTCCTTCAACAAGGCATATAACACAAACCTAAACTATTCATGTTTAAAGATAATGAAATATCAAAAGGGCCCACCACATGGTATGTCTAAATGGTAAATACAGTGCAATTAGCCAGGATGCAACACACTTATGACAGTTTTTGCTAGTGACATGTTGCAGAATTCAGCAGGAACACAATGTAATCCAACAGCAATTATTGCAATTTGTTAAGCAGTTAATTGTGACATTTTTAGCACAGAGCATTACATCTTGGCAGACTCCAATGTAAATAGACACAGAAAAACATAGAAAAGAGCAGAACAGAAAACAACCTGGACAGTCCCTCGAGTGTGTCCCAAGATTCCCTACTCTGAATTATTCTTATGGTAATTTTTCCCTCATAGTTTCCTCTCCTTTCTACATCATCCCATTTGATAAGTCACATAAATACATTGCAATTTCTTTTGAACCCATGTATGATCTCTGCCTCTATAAACTTGTCTGGAAGTTAGTTGCATCCATTCTCCACACTATCCATGAAATAGTATTTTTTTTGTGTGTCTTCCATGTCCATCAGCACCCCACTCCTTTGGACCCCGACATTTTCTCCCACCAGACTCACCTTCCTCTCACCCCTGCATACTCACACCTATCCAGACCTCCAATTTCTGGTGCCCAGGCTGTCCCTGCTGGGTGCTTCTTCTGGCTGTTGTTGCAGAACATCACATAAAAGCTCCTCTTCTACCATCTCCAGTTGCCAGCTTGTCACTGCTAGGGCTGCACTATGGCTTAGAGGAGGATTGCTGCTTCAAGACTGGAGGAGGGGTGTGCAGATGAACAAGGAAGGAGGATCCAGGTGTGGGAAGAGACAGAAAGGCTATCTTCCAGTTTACTGCTGCAGCATTTTCCCTGTTTTCTGTCCTGCTCACCCACCTCCCTAACTTATGTGCATGCAGTGACTAGCCTGGGGGGGTCCAATGGAGCGTGGTCACCTATACAATCATCGGTACTTACACAAGGCACTGACAAGAGCTGCTACAAGGTGGCACCAAGACTTCTTTCCCCCTGGGAGGACAGCAGCCAAGGGATGTACTTAAGCCCTCCCTACTGGCTCCTGCTCCTGATGTTTAGGGTGCGAGGTGCAAACCCTGGTTGCCAGTATGTCAGAACAATCCCTCATCACTTGGCACCATGTAGCCAGCAAAATAGTACTTTTCAATGTCTTTTTAAATCTCGCCTTTCCAGCTCAAGCACATGGCCCCTAGTGGATATACTGTTTCTCAGACAGAATGAACTTCCAGGGTCCATGCTATGGAACCTTTTCATAAACTTAAAAGTCCCTATTATATTCTTTATGCCTTTTCTCCTTCAGTGAGTGCACATTAAGACATTTAAATCTTTCCCATACTGTATATTTTGTCTTGTTCATGGATATTCTTTGTTGACCTTCTTTGCAAAATCTCTGATCTATACTTATCCATTTCTAGATATAGCTTGCAGAACTGTACATAGTACTCAGTTGTCACCTGACCAATGATCTTTACTGGATCAGTATCGCTTGTAGCTCTCCTGTGTGCCTTATTGCACTGAAGATGGTTTTAGTTTCTTATCATCACCCCAGCTCTCTTCCCTTATCTGTGCTCTCAACTGGCATCCCATCACCATAGTTAGATACTCATTGCAGGATACTTTACCCTTACAATATATGAATCACCTTCCACTTTTTAGCATTGAATTTCAGCTATCAAATACTGAACCATTTATCCAGTCTTCCCACATACTGACTTATGATGTTAATGCCTTCTTCACCATCAGCAGAGATCACCTATGGCATCATGCCCAAGCAACAGGTAGCCAGGTTGATATACAACTTTACAAAAGGGCTAGGAACACTTGTACCCAGGCTATCTGACTCACTAAAAATCATCATTTCAAAGAAGAGCTCTCAAACTCTTAGGTGATGGTAGGAAATTTTGGAGTAACATAAAAGACCTGACAGGAAATGTCCCCAAAATGGCACCCTCAATGCTTACCATAGGTAGGGCTGTCACCCAAGATCCAAGAATCATTGGTGACACTTTCAACTCTACTTTTATGGATCTAAGCAGTGTTCTCCCCCCAGACTTCTTCTTGACTGATAGCAGCATTGAAAATGTAGCTACTGTAACACTAACCCTCCATTGGGGGAACACCCCCAGTTCTATTTCAAAACTATAATCAAACCTGGAGCTAGAAAACATTTTAAACATGTGCTTGGAAAATCAAGCTGCAGTGGTGATTCCCTCGACCTCAAGCTTAACCCATTTACTTTGGAAGAATTGCTAACCCCATTGACTAATTTATTAAGTCTCTCACTCAGACTTTCACAATTTCCATTGAAATGGAAATCCACTGTAGTAACACCAGTCCACAAAAGTGATAACAGGGACAACCATGAAAATTATCATCCTGTATCCATTCTTCACCCCCTCTTGAAAACTCTTGAGAGGATTGTTGCTGATCAGTTGACAGACTATTTGGAAAAGTATCATATTCAAAGCTCGCAGTAACATGGCTTTAGAAAAGGGCACAGTATCACCACTGTGCTACTAGAATTTACAGATTTCATCCACCATGCATTAGATCAAGGTCAGCTGGTAGTGGTGGTCTTTATAGACCAGAACAAAGCCTTTGATATATGTTAATCATGCTCTATTATTGAAGGTTCATTCCAACACTGGTGTCTCTGCTGACACTGTAAGGTGGTTCAAAAGCTACCTGTTAGACAGATCACAACAAGTGAAGATAAACAATACCTTATCAGATAGCCATCAGATACTATCAGTTGTTCCACAAGGGTCCAGACTTAGCCCTCTATTATTCGGTCTCTTATTAAATCACCTCCCCCTTGCTTGCACTGACAGGATCCTACTGTATGCAGACAATGCTGTTATTTTTAAAAGTAACTCTGACCTGCTACATCTGGAGAAGCAGCTCTAACTCAAATTCAGTGCTATAGCAGATTGGTTTGTCAGGCAGAAGCTCCTCTTAAACTACAAACAAATAAAAAGCATGCTCTTTGCCAACCCTCACAATAGGCACACATCTCACCAGTTCTCAATTCAGAATAGGACTAACACCCCACTTGATATGGTAAATATTTTTAGATACCTTAGGTTTACCATTGACAGCTCCTTGTCCTTCGATTGCTATCCACGTTGACAACATTGTGAAAGCAATCAACACTCAAATAGGCTTGCTGTACAGACATAAAAACAGCCTTACCACTGAGGCCCTCAGGATGGCAATGCAAAGCTCAGTCATTTCCATAACTGATTATGGCCTTGTGGTTTATGGATCTGCCACTGACTCAATTCTGAGGAGGATCACAATGGCCTTAAACAAATGCTGTTGACTCCTAACAGGAGCCCCTTGTCTCATGCATATGTGTGACCTTTAAGCCCAGATGGGCTGGTTTAACCTTCAGGGTAGGGTGATGTATCAAACTTGCTTGCTAGGTAAAAAAATTAGCCTAGGTCTGCCACCTCCAGGTATTCAGGAGCAGTTAATTTTTGCCACATATCGACTGTAAACTAGAGGCTCAAGCAACCAGCCATTCAAGATTCCCCTCTACCACACAACTCAAGGACAGAGATCTTTCCTGTACCATTCCCCTTCCTGGCCCAATACCCTGACCAACAACATCCCAAATGAACAAAGTTGGTACCTTTTAAAGTTAAGCTCCGACAACACCTCACATCACTTGGTGTATGTGACTGTCAAATCTAAACATTCATGTGCATTTTTCCTGCTAATCTGTTAAAGGCATTTATCATGTAACTCTGCACTTAGTAATCTGCACTTTAACCTACCCCCATACCCCTCCCTACCTTATTTGCTGCTTATCCCAAACATGGTTTAATAACATTTGTAGAAGAGAAAAACTTCATTTAACAAAATTAATAAGAATGGTCAAGAAAAATAGAACTAAGGCTAATCCTAAAATATTAAACTTAGCCAGGAAAAAATATAAAAAGATATTAGAACAAGAATGCAATAAATATATTAAGGCAATGTGGGAAAAATTAAGAAGGACAATTATTAGGAAAGACATTAAAGCATTCTGGACTCTGGTTTCTATAGGATATAAACAGTACACGAACAGACTAGAAGCACACATGCCACCAAAAGTTTGGGAAAATTACTACAAATCACTTTATTTTTTTTGAACAAGAAATGCATATAACTAATAAAATAAATGGATGAACCAAGGATGAACCGGGAAACTACAGACCAGTGAGCCTCACATCCATCGTGGGTAAGCTAATGGAGACTATCCTGAAGGAGAGGCTGGTAGCCCTCCTAGAGGCCAACGGACTACAGGACAGCAGACAGCATGGCTTCATATGTGGCAGATCCTGCCAAACCAACCTGGTCGAGTTCTATGACTGGGTAACTAGGCAACTGGACAGGGGCCATGCAGTGGATGTCCTGTATCTGGACTTCAGTAAGGCATTCGACTTGGTGCCACATGAAAGACTGGGAAGGAAGTTAGTAGGCACAGGGGCGGGTGCAAAGCTGGTGAGATGGGTAGGAAACTGGCTACAGGGAAGGCAACAGAGGGTGGTGGTGGGTGGGGAGCTCTCACACCCAAGGGCAGTGATGAGTGGTGTCCCACAGGGCTTGGTGTTGGGACCAGTGTTGTTTGGGATATTCATTGCAGACATATCATGGGACATCAAGAGCAAGATCAGTCTGTTTGCTGATGATACCAAGGTTGGCGCGGTGGTGGATGACCTAGGGGGATGGCAGGGGTTGCAGGATGATCTGGCAAAGCTTGAAACCTGGTCAGACACCTGGCAACTGGGTTTTAATGCCAAAAAGTGCAAGGTGCTGCATTTTGGGATGAAGAACCCAAGGAGGACTTACCAACTAGGGGGAGTGCAGCTAGCCCAGACAGAGGAGGAGAAGGATCTGGGTGTGCTCATTACAGGGTCAATGAACAACACATCACAGTGTAGGAAGGCAGCTGCAAAGGCCAACAAAATGCTGGGTTGTATTGCAAGGGGTATATCCTCAAGGAGGGAGGAGGTGATTCTGCCACTGTAAAGGTCATTAGTTAGACCACACCTGGAGTACTGCATGCAGTACTGGCGTCCGTATCTGAAGAGGGACATTAAGTTACTGGAGGGGGTGCAGCGTAGGGCGACAAAGATGATCAAGGGTCTGGGGGACTTATCATACGAGAGGAGGTTGAAGGAGTTGAACATGTACTCACTGGAGGAGAGGAGAGAGGGGTGACATGATTGAAACCTTTAAATACATGAAAGGAATAAACAAGACCGGTACAGAGGGGCTGTTCAAAGTAAGGGAGGGGAGGGCCACCAGGGGCCATGATATGAGACTGGAGCAAGGAAGGTTCAGGAGGGAGATGAGGAGACACTTTTTTACAGAGAGGGTGGTGGCTGGGTGGAATGCATTACCTGCAGAAGTGGTATGCAGTAGAACAGTGGACTGCTTCAAATGAGGATGGGACAGGACAAGGGAGGTTAATGAAGAGGAAGGGTGGAAGGGAAGGGCAGCTGCAGAATAAGGGGTGCTAGCTGCACATTTGAGCAGACTTGATAGACCTCTAGGCCTTTATCTGCTGGCAAATTTCGTATGTTCGTATGTTCTTAGACAAATGTAACTCCTTCATCCTCCACAATCTATTTTTCCACAACCCATTTGTATACAGGAGGAAGAGGTTTACTCTGCAATAATGTATTTAGCCTCTGATAAAGCTCCTGGACTGGACCAGATATTGGGGACCATCTATAAAACTTTTTTTGAATGGTGGATACCTATTTTTAAAATTATTTTCAACTCATTCTTCCAATGTACTCCAATCCCTAATAATTGGAAAGGTAGCATAATTTTCCAATTTATAAAAAAGCTAATCACTTGGACCCCAGCATGTACAGGCTGATAAGCCTAATTGATATTCCTCAAAAAATATTCTCTAAAATAATATTACACAAACTCACACAGTCGCTGGAGAAAGAGCAAATGTTGAGTCATTTTCAGAAAAGATTTTGAACTGGACATTCTACCATACAGTACTGTTATGTGATAAATCACCTAAATTGGAAATATACTAAAATTAAGGAAAGTAAGCTCTACTGTTGTTTTGTAGACCTCACTTATGCTATTAATAGCATCAGTAGAGCTTTATTATGGCAAATATAAGAGGACCTTAAAGCAGCAGTACTTGTTAGTAAGCAAAATAATTCATCATACAGGTTTTTTAGCAAAAGTGTATTTCTGAAACCTAAGAGTCATGCTCAGTATATTTTTTTGTTTTCTCAGATGTTAAGACTTTTTTAATAGCAGATTTTGTAATTAATGACTCACGTCATTAAAGATGGCTGCCATTCACCATTTTTAAAAATCTGTCCCCCTGGTGTTACTTGTTGAATGTACAGTATATGCAAGATTCATGCTGTAGTTGCATTAGGGCAGTTCTTTTGCATGTCTCCAATAGTAAACAGCACAAAATACTTAATTTTTTGTGTGGTCGGTGTGGCATGGGTGCGGCATGGGCGTGGGAACTTTTATAAACCTCAAAACCCCATATCTTGGTTTAGGAATGAAAAAAAATTTAAATGAAAATATGTATTTTTATATTTTTGCCAGATGAACCTTATTACTGAAAAACGTGTATCCTTTCTAACAAACACTGCTGCTTTAACATACACCCTACCTTATTAGTTATTCTAATTAGGCTCCATCAGAATACCTGGACAATGGCCCAGTACAAGCATCAGGGGCATACTACAAATAAAATCAACACCAATATTAGAGTTAGGCAGGGCTGTATATTAGCATCTACACTATTTAATATTTATATTAACTCAATTATACAAGCAGTGGGGGATTTAAATGTTTACTCTCCTGCTATGTTAGATTGTAATGTTCCTTGCCATGCAAACACAGATGTTATTGTCTTTATTTCAACTTCCAAACTTGGACTCCAAAGAAAATTAGATAATTTTTCAGAACTCTGTAGGGTAAATTGTCTAGTAATCAATAAAAATAAAACCTAACTAGTAGTATTTGGAAATAGTTCTAACTCTCTGCCTAGAATCTCTATTAATAACAATGAAATGGAAATTACAACATTCTATGACTATATGGGTGTTAGATTTACTCAGAATTTGAAATGGAAGGCCACATTGACCTGTTATGGGCCAAAATGATAACTACAGCCAATGCATTAAGGATCTTTAATTGCAAACTAGGAAAAAACTCTGTCAAAGGGTATCCAAAAGTAATGAATGCAAAAGTTAATGCTAGCATATTATATGCAGCTGAAATCTGAGCTACAGACAATTTAAATACATTAGAAAAAGTTGTGAATGAACTCTACAAACATATTTTAATGGTTTCTCAGTCTGAGGTACTAAGGATGGAACTAGGCCAATTTTCTTTACCGACTCTGGCCATTAAAAGGCAACTTATATTTATTATGAGGCTACTATGATTGCCTGAAACATCCCTCTAAAGATGTTGTATTGAGGAGGAAGTAGCCTATTCCACAAAATGGTTTACTTTTCCCTCTGTATTTAAGATTAAAAAATATTTGTATCCTTATTTATTTAAGATTGTTACCAGGAAGGCATACTGAGCAGGGTATCAGAAAAGGAAGTGCAAAAGAAGAAGGAAACCACTTTGGTTCTCAAATACAGTAGCAGAAAAGGTCAGAGCTAAAAGGCTTGCCTTCAGGAAATATAAGGGAACACAGCCGGATGAAGACAGGGAGGCATACCAAACTGCCTTAAGGGAAGCAGAGAAGGCAGTAAGGCAGACAAAGTCCCAAACTGAGGAAACACTAGCACAAACAGTAAAATAAGGTGACAAGACTTTCTATAGATACATTTGTGAAAAGAGAAAGTCCACAGGGGGTACTGCTAAGCTCAAAGGAGAGAAGGGGGCATGTGAGGAGGAGGACCCTGTAAAAGCATCTATCCTAAATAGAGACTTTTGCTCAGTATTTACTGAAGAGAAGGTAGGGCAGGGCCCACAGCTCAGCATCATGGACACGGGTGGAGGGAGGTGAGCACTACTTCCTTCACAAAAGAAAGGGTCCTACAAGAGCTCGCTTAGCTCAGGGTGGACAAGGCAATGGGACCTGATGGCATACATCCCAGGGTACTTAAGGAGCTAAGGGTGGAACTAGCAGAGCCATTAGCAGAACTGTTTAGTGAGTCTCTGAGCACAGGAGTGGTCCCAGAAGACTGGAGAAGGGCTCATGTGATCCCGCTCCACAAGAGTGGTAGCAGGGAAGGGGCAGGGAAGTATAGACCAGTCTTACCTCAGTAGTGGGCAAGATAATGGAGGCACTCCTTAAGGAAAGGATAGTGCAACACCTGGAATCCATACAGGCACAGGATCCAAGACAGCATGGGTTTACAAAAGGAAGGTCCTGTCAAACTAATCTCATTGATTTCTTTGACTGGGTAACCAGAGTGATGGACCAAGGGGGAGCAGTTGATGTCACCTACCATGACTTCAGCAAAGCTTTCAACACTGTTCCACATAGAAGATTGATAAATAAGCTGGGTAGGCTTGGGGTGGGTCAGAAGTTGGTCAACTGGGTGGCAAACTGGTTGACGGGCAGAAAACAGAGAGTGGTAGTAAATGGTATACAGTCAGAAGAGATGCAAGTTACAAGTGGGTACCTCAGGGATCAGTCCTGGGGCCAGTCCTCTTCAATGTCTTCATTAGTGACCTTGCAGATGGACTAGAGGGTAAGGCTTGTCTGTTTGCAGATGACACCAAGATCTGCAACAGAGTAGATGATCCAGATGGGGTGGGCAGAATGAGAAGAGATCTGGATAAACTAGCAAAATGGTCAGAAGAGTGGCAACTGGGATTTAATGCAAAGAAGTGCAAGATCATGTACATAAGGAAGAGTCCTGAAGCCACATATAGGCTGGGAGGAGAGTTGCTGGCAGTCACAAAGGAAGAAAGAGACTTGGGCATCATCATCACCAATGACCTGAAATCATCCAAGTGGACCTCTAAAGCAGTAGGTAAGGCTAGGGGCATGTTAGGGTGTATTAGTAGGGGTATCACAAGTCGTAAGAGGGAGGTAATAATCCAGCTTTACAAGACACTGGTTCGGCCCCATCTGGAGTACTGCATGCAGTACTGGAGGCCACACCTTCACAAAGACATTAAGCAAATTGAGGCAGTCCAGAGAAGGGCAACAAAAATGGTGCAGGGACTGCATCAGAAGACACATGAGGACAGATTAACAGAGCTCAATATGTATACCCTTGAGCAAAGGAGGGAGAGAGGTGATATGATTGAAACATTCAAACACCTTAAGGGCATTAACAAGGTGAAAGAGTCTAACATGTTTAAATATAAGAAAAACAGCAGGACAAGAGGACACAGCATAAGATTAGAGGGATGCCAATTGGGGGGAATGTGAGGAAATTCTTTTTCACAGAAAGGGTGGTGGATGCATGGAATGGAATACCTCAGGAAGTGGTGGCTATGAATACAGTGCAGGGCTTCAAACAGGCATTGGATAGGCATAAGGGAGCAATACAGATGAATATGAATAGATAGGCCACTGACAGAGCAAAGGCCAATGGCACATTTATAAGGTAGAAAAAGAAATGGGCAGACTGGATGGGCCTTGCGGTCCTTATCTGCCTTCAACTTTTATGTTTCTATGTTTCACTCGATTCCAGATGTGCCCTGGGGGTGTGGGGGGACAGGGAGAAATACAATGGAAATACATATTGAGGAGGCAGTATAGCGCAGTGGTCTAAGGCTCTGAGCTGCAAATCTGGTGACATCCAGCAGACCAGACCTGGGTTTGAATCCCACAGCTTCTACTTGCATACTGTGTGACCCTGAGCAAGTCACTTAACCTCCTTGTGCTCCCAGGTCGCTCCTGTAAAAAAGCTTTCAGCTTAGTGTGCTATACCTGGTTAAACAACTAAATAAATAAATAAATAAAAAACATATTGCAATACATTCATATATACAGAGTAGCCAACAGCAGAAGTAAAATAAAATTTGCAAATGAATAGGCAGCAATACATTGATATATGCAGAGTAGTCAACAGCATTCATATATACAGAGTAGTCAACAGCAGAAGTAAAAATATACAGATGAATAGGAAGCAGCCAACATGACTACTTGGGCTTCAGCTGCACAAATTGCATGAGCAAGTAGTGGAGAAGTGTGTCTTGAGTAGTGCATTGAGATGAGGTGTGCTGGTGTAGTGCTTAATATCAACCAGCAAGGAATTCCATAAGTATGGCATCCGGTAGCTGATGGCAGCCTGGCCAGATGCAGTGGACATGTGGGAGATGTGAAGAAGCTGGGAATCAATGTTCCTGAGTGAGTATGCCGGTGGGGGGTAGAACTGCTAGGGTGGCCACAGGGTAGGAGAGGAGTGGCTGTGACCAGTATTTCACAGTGGTTCTAGACTGTGTCTCAATCTCCAATTGTGGAGAGATGGAAGGTCTAATGAACAGTAGAGGTCGCAGTGATGGGTTATGAGGGGGTAGTCCAGGGTGAAACAACAGAAAGAGTGGAAGAGAGGATCAAGTCTGGCCAGGGAGGACTTAGGGGCTACACTGTAGGCTCCATCCCATTAGTTCAGTATTGGGAGGTTCCTCTTTTGAACGATTGCCAGGCACGTTGGCAGGGGGATGCAACTTTTATTGTGGTATAACGCACCCAGCATGGGGTGTACTTCTTATGTATAACATCAATTTGCACTATGAAGTCAAGATGCTGGTCTAACCAGACCCCAAGGCATCTGAAGGGATGTACAAGCCTCCAGGTGGGAGCCATTAAGTGTGTGGAAAGTGGGGGTGGTGGGAAAATGGAAAAGTTTTGCCCTAGTGCTGAATGTTAGGGAGACAGTTTTCTTGGGGTTTAGAAATAGCTGATGAGAAGGAAACCAGAGTTGGACATTGTTGAAATCCTGCTGTAGACAGGCAGCTACTGCAGAGGGGGATGGACCAGAGGCATACAGTACTGTGTCGTCTGCATACATGTGAATGGATGAATGAGGGCAGGCTGAAGGGAGATCGTTGAGGAAGATGGAAAACAACAAACAGCCTAGGACAGAGCCTTGGGGGAACCCGGTGGTGACAGGGACTGAGGTGGAAATGGCAGAGCCAATATGGCCTGACTGGGACCTGACTGCCATGTATGACTGGAACCAGCTGGTGGCAGGCCCAGTCAGTCCAGAGAGGGTGAGCTTGGACAGTAACAGGGCATGAGAGACCATGTCTAAGGCCTTAGCCAGGATGATGAAGATAGCCACGGTGATTTCCCCTTTATCCATTCCCTTGAGGATGGTGTCAGTGAGTCAGAGGAGACAGCTGATGGTGGAGTGAGTTTTCCTAAAACCAGCCTGGTGTGGAGTGAAGAAGGAGGTGGAGTTGAGGAATTTGGAGAGCTGAGAGAGCACAAGGTGCTCCTGGATTTTGGATAGGATGGGGAGCAGCGAGATAGGTTGGTAGTTGCCCGTGGAGGAAGGGTCACCGCCTTTGAGGAGGGGGATGACTGTGGCATGTTTCCATTTGGATGGGATAGAATCAAGTCTGAATGACAGGTTAAAGAGAGCGGCCAGTGGACTGGCTATGGCTGGGGCAGATAGATGGAGCATTTTGGAGTCTAGTCCTGAGGGGCATTTACCTTTGGAGGGACTGAGTAACCAAAGTGCTTTTAATACCTCTGTTGGTGTAACAAGGTGAAAGGAGAAGTTGGAGAGTGGGGAAAAGGCTGGGGTATCTGGGGTGGGTGACTGGGGTGAGAAGATGTACAGCTTGTGAAAAAGGAGTTAAGCTCTGTGGCTACCACGCTCGGTTCAGTGATAGAGATACCTGCTATATTGAGGGTTGGTGTAGAGGGTTGGGTCGGAGGGGGCAAGAGGGATTTAGTTGACTTCCAAAATTGAGCTGGGTGTGTAAAGTTATTGTGGAAGGCAGAATTTAAGTAATTAGAGTTGGTCTGCCAGATAAGCCTTGTGCAGGCATTCCATAGCAAGTGGTAGCGTTGCAGAGCCATTTGCGAACCAGTTACCTTGTAGGTTTTCCAGGCTCGGTTCCTGACTAGAAGTTGCTCTAAGAGATTGGTGATCACCTAGGGCAGGTGGTCACCCCTTACTCTGGATCTTCTGAGTGGCGTATGGGAGTCCCAGATAGCAAGGAATCTGGACATGAAGAAATTGAGGGCCACGTCCATGGAGGGAGCCCAAGGGATGTAGGACCAATCGATGTTAGTCAGGTCATTTAGGAGCGTGGTCTGGTCCAGGGATTTATATGATCTAGTGTACAGTGTATGGGGGGCAGGGCCTTAGGTCTGAATATTTTCCGTAACATGTGAATCATGTGGTGATCTCTGAGCGAGTCCAGTATTAGGCCAGCATCAAAAATACAGTGGGGGTGGGAGGTTAGGGCCCAGTCCAATAGAGTATGTTTCTTGGATTTGTGGTTTAGGCAAGTGGGTTTGGTTATTTGTTGGGACAGATTTAGCGCATTTGCTTGGCTTTGTAATTTAGAGCTAGCACTGGTGAGCCAGTTCAGGTTGAAATCCCCAAGGATATGTAGCTCGCCGCCAGCTGTGAGGGGCCTCAAGGTGCCCAAGTGGTCTAGGACGACTGGCAGCAGTGTGTCCGGAGAGCAGTAAGACAATGCTATGTACATGGTAATAGAGTAAGGGAGAGAGATTTTGATTAGTAGAGCGTCTACAGACAACATGGGTGTGGAAAGCCTGATTGTGGTGAACTGGAGCTTGGAGGAGATGAACATGACAGTACCACCATCCTTCCTTTTACCGTGACGGTCCTGCCAAATGAGGGAGTAGCCAGGTATAGAGAACTCTGCATCAAGGTTGTGGGGCTTCAGCCAGGATTCTGTAATGATTAAGATATCAGGGCACAGGGATAGGATGCATGTTTGCAGGGCCGCGAATTTGTTCAGAATGCTGCATATATTTAGGTGTGATATTTTGAAACCTCTTGGTAGGTGGTTTGCCGGGGGGGGGGGAGGTGTCCATTAATTGGGGGGGGGTTAGAACAGGGTTTCATTCAACGTCCTCAGCTATGAGGAGCAGTAGAAACAAGAGTTGTTTTACTAGGTGCATGGCCCATTGTGACTTGCGGCGGATAAGAGATGGAGAGGAGTACTCTAGGTTGGCATTGAGTCGAGTGGGGAGGAGACATTTAAGGCTGACAACCCAGCATGAAAGGAGGGAGGTAGGATGGCAGCTCCCAGTACCCAGTTCTGCTAGCAATATAGAGGGTGGTGCGCAAGAGCAGAGGAAGAGTGAGAAGGTTGCTTGGCAATCTCAGTGATGAGTGCTAGTGTGTTTTGCTGTAGCGGGTAGGAGGAGAAGGGTGGGAGGGATGATATGGTTATGAGTAGACAGACTATAGCTAGGAGTGTGGAAGCATTTTAAAGTGAGTTGGGCTGCAGGTGCTCAAGGGTGGCCACTAGTGTTGGATGTGTATAAGGAGCAAAGGGGAAAGTGGGCTGATTGGTTCAGGCAGTCATGAGGGACAGCCTATATATATATCTAAAAGCTCACCAAGGGTGGTGGTGGGACAGCCGGCGTGGACCGCTGGTGGGGACCACTCACACAGAGCAGACAAGCAAGCTGGAGCTCTGCCTTGACCGGCGGGTCACTACCTGTGCAGTTTTCTGCAAACGGTGGGGCTCAGGGAAGGGCAGGAGATCCTGGCTGCTCTCATGGCCACCAGGAGCTGGGGAGAGAAGAAAACGGGAGTAATTATATCAGGTAGGGAGAGGAGGAGGAGCTGAATTACAGGCACAAAGAATTATGTGCAGTAGGAGGCTCCCAATCTCAAGTTGCCTCTGGTTTAAATGAAAATAAATGCTGTTTCTGAAATTCGAATTACAGCTTAGAGAGTTGTATTACATTTCTTAGCTTAGGGATTTGAATTAAGCTTTAAGTTTCTTTTCTTAAGTGGGCCAAGTTCCAAATTAAATTACAGGACATCTTGTGTAGGAAAAATATATTAGGAAATTAAAGCTCCTTACAGCCTCTGTAGCCCAGTAGTACAGCTTGGAGAGGGTGCCTGCAGTGCCATGAAAGAGTGTGTGCTGCAGACTAGGCAGCTAAATACAAAAACAGTGTAAAAGCATTGAATTAAAGCAGAAGAAGGGCAGAATTTAACCAACACACAGGCAAATAAACCCTTTAAGCTCCGGTCTATTAAAATCAGTGTAGCAGCAAATAAAATGTTCCCTTACAGTTCCCTTCTGCCTAGTTAATCAAAGCAGTAATAAAAAAATGAATCCCTTAAAGTTCCCTCCTGCCTAGATTAAAATACTGCAAGGCAGAGAGGTAAGCCAGGCAGAAAAAAACTATCTGCATTGCTCTGTCGATGAGAAAAGCAAGAGTCTATCATTCAAAAAGGTGCCAAAGTTCCAAGCTCAC
The DNA here is from genome assembly GCA_016271365.2 of Neoceratodus forsteri. Lineage (NCBI taxonomy): Eukaryota > Metazoa > Chordata > Ceratodontiformes > Ceratodontidae > Neoceratodus > Neoceratodus forsteri. The sequence continues at coordinate 1,293,684,467 of CM028130.1, forward strand.
ACAGAGCAAACAAGCAAGCTGGAGCTCTGCCTTGGCCGGCGGGTCACTACCTGTGCAGTTTTCCACGAACAGTGTGGCTCGAGGGAGGGCAGGAGATCCTGACTGTCCTCATGACCACCAGGAGCTGTTCAGTTTTCCATGAACGGTGGGGGCTCAGGGGAGGGCAGGAGATCCTGTCTGCCCTCACGACCATCAGGAGCTGTGCAGTTTTCTGTGAATGGTGGGACTTGGGGGAGGGCAGGAGATCCTGACTGCCCTCATGACCACCAGAAGCTGTGCAGTTTCCCATGAATGGCGGGGCTCGGGGGAGGGAAGGAGATCCTGACTGCCCTCATGACCTTGGGATAGCAGAACCACATTATCCATCAGTCAATCTACAGGCACTACAGCTGTTGTTATTTATTCTACACAAAGGATTGATAGGGGTTTTCGCCACTTATCCAAATACTGTTGATCAATACAGTTAGCGAATGACTTCAGATCTCTTGAAAACTGATTCCTGGCCAATGAAGTAATTCTCAATCCTAACAAAACAAAAGCTATGCTATTCAGCCATAAAAAATCTCAGCTCCAATAGGCAGCATCTCCTTAGACTTACCACTCTTTCTGGGGACTCCTTGGAGGTGGTCCAGGCCTTGGTATACCATCCCGGCAGCGACATGTCAGCACTGACTGACACTACAGTGACAACAGTGCCAGGTTGCTGTAGTGTCGGTGCTGGACCCTGGCACTGTTATCTGGGCTCATGCCCTGCCTCCCCTAATCGGCTCTTACTTGGAGTTCATTACATTAAGTTGGGGGGTGTGGTGGGCACAGCCCCCCCACTTTGGGTGTTCGTGGGCAAAGCCCCATGAAGAAAACATGGTAGGCATTGACTATCTTTATTCTGACCATAAATGCAGTTAACATAAAGGTTTCGCTGTACAGTTGGTAGACCAAATTTCTGTCAACAAACAGATGTAGATCCATGCCTTCAGGTATCTAGGTCTGGTCATAGGTCAATCCATGACCAATGAATAGCACATGGATGCATTAACCAAAACCCTAAACCAAAAACTTGGCCTACTCTATGGACTCTCCCACTATCTGACTAGAAAGGTATGCCTTACCATTGCTAACAGCACCCTCCTACCCCTCTTAATTTATGGTGCCCCTGTTCTACAGGCTGGACAAGAAGCCACCCTATGCAGACTTAAAACTCTTTATCATGGGATTGGGTGCTTTGCATGCAGTGCACACCCTAGATCACACCACTGCATTGTGCTAACAACCCTGGGGTGACCCATTTTTGAGGCTAGACTGCGCTACCCATTATATTCCTTTACCTTTAAGCTCATGCAGTCCCCCTTCCCTCCAAGTCTCCATGGCATCCTACAACGTAAGCAGTTTGCCAGACCTCCCTGAACTGCAGCCCTCCCCTTGCTGGTAGTCCCTAAATTGAGGTACAAAATAGGGAGTAAGTCTTCCTCATACTCGTCCCCTCATCAATGGAACTCCCTGACCCCCTCAATCCAAACTTGCCCTACCCTAGCATAGTTTAAAAAGAGACTAAAGTCCCTTGTCTGGTCTGCAGCACCCTGCAACTGCTTTCGCTGAAGTCTATAGTCCCTCCCCCTTCCCCTTCACAACTATACTGTTATATTTTAGATATACTCAGAACTTGCCCATGGTTGACAAGTCTCCTCTGTATTTAGCCATTTATAACCATTGTACAATAATTGATAGATTGTATTTATGTAATACTATTGAGTGTAACTAATCTTTAATGATGTCAATATCTGAATGTACCATTTTGTATGTTGACCATTTTCTTATGTCTTGTATTATACTGTACATAAATATTCTTCACTGTATGTAACTAATTCTAGGTCATCCCTGAAAAAGGAACATTTTGTTTCAGAGGGCTTACCCAGTCATTAAAATTCAATAAAGAAATAAATAATAAATAATTGAAAATTACATGTAGTTAGGCAAATGTTTACTCCTAAACAGAGAGTGGAATGTACAAAATAGCAATTGATGACCTAATCAAATATTAGTGTTTAAAACATTTTTAATACAGTTACCTTATAGTTAAAAATGAGATTAAGAGTTCAGTATGATATCATTTGAAACAGTTTGGCACACCAGCCAGATGACAGCAAACTAATTTGCATAGCAAAAAATTCAATTATGGCAAAATTTTCTAAACTAAAAAAAGAAATGACATTTGGCAAAAAAAAAAAAATATATACAATTTGCCAAAACAGCCAAGTTAGAAAAAAAGGTTGGTCATACAAAGACATGATATCTAAAAGAGGGACAGAGCCAAATTTGATGAATGGACATTCATCTATACGTATGATATCTCATTTGTTCTGCAAGAGTGAGAGAAATGGCTAATGACAGTTTCCTCCAGTTGTAAACAGTACTCGTGTTACAAATAAAACATTTACCTGCCCGGCCCAGTGGTGCTAAAGGTTGAGGCGCTGGATGCCACACCTCACGCTGCGCTGGCGACCTGGGTTCGGGAACAAGCCCGGGTTATCAGGGGTTGGCGGGGACGGTGAAGGACTGAGCATCTGCTGGACTGCTCTCCTTCCCCAGGGAGGGGGGTGTGCTGCCACCAGTGCACTGGTGGCCTCTAGTGATGGCTGGAGGTGAAGCAGTGACACAAGGCAGTCGGGGGATGTGCTGGGGCCAACACCGGGAAGGTGTGTGTGCGGTAGCATGTGCACACCTGTCCCTTGGCATCATTGCACGCCACACACATCATGGGGGAACTGGAAAAATGGGGAAAAAGGCACCAGTCATGGCGGCATGATGGCTGTCTCTGTTGGGGAGCGTATGGCTCCAAAGGTACGCGGCAAACACTGGATCCAGTCTCGGCGGTGGGCGTGGGGGGCTCTCCACTGCCCTGCCATGGGGGGCAAGCTGCGGGAGTACTAGCTGCTGGACCCGAATGGGAGCTGGGGGTTCCTAGAGATGGCAGCCAGAAGACTGGAGGGGTTGCCAGGATGTGATTGCGGTAAGGCAGACTGGGGGACAGGGGAGAGAAAAAATGACCAACAACAAAAGAAAAAAATTTACTTGACCACATTTATGTGCTCCTTCCATCAATTCTTAAATTCACACTTCGTGGATGGGGGTTATGCCACTAGTTGCATCTTATCATGGCTCTTAATAATTTTCATTTGTAACTTGAGTATTTTCTAGACTTGTAAGTGGTAGCCACAGACATTGCCAGCTATTTCCAGATATTTTGTGAAATTTCTGAAGAGTTTGTATCTGCTGCTCCTACTGTTTAAATGCAGAAAGCATCAGATATTTCTGGAAATATCACAGAAATTTCGGGAAATATCTTGCAGTGTCTGTGGCTATCACTGTACTTCACAATTTATTGATGTGTTTTTGATCAGATTAACAATTAGCAGACAGATTTAAGCATTTTCCATTGCCCTTGCAGCTGTTTTCTTAGTTGGGTATGTTTTCTGGAAACATTCATGTCATCTGCTCATCTCTGTTTCTGCTAAACCAGTTGCACTACTGTTGCACCAAGAAACTACAGGTCCACAGATTCATCTACAAATGAATGCAGTCTCCTGAAAAACAACCCTTAAAGAGCCTGTGACATCTCTGTGAGAACGTTCATTGGAATACATAGCATTTACACATAATCTTGTTTATATTTTGTGCATTTTCTGTATTTCTCCCCCCCTTTATTACCAATTATAAACAATGGAAGCGTTATGTGTTGCTCCCAACCAATCATAGCACTTTCTTCAGTTGTGTGTTAGGTACTTGTATTTCTGTCTGAGTGTTTCACATGCTGAGTGCTGTAATGGGCTTCTCGCTGACTGCTTGCACTGTCAATATTCAAAAGAAAAAAGTTATTTTAAAAATAAAGGTTATGTGATCTGTAGTACATTTATGGCCCTGGTTGGTATGCCTCTTATGGATCTAATAGTGTCACCTATTGACTTTTTATTTTTTGTAGACTCTTTCCCTCCGGTCATGGTCTGTGGAACCTCTCTCAGTCATCCTGCCTACTCCTGCCCCGCCTGAAGTCCTCCTACATGTGCCTCCTCTCTCCCTCCTTTTTCCACAATTGGTACCTCCAGCTTAACCCCTCCGAGGAGGAGCTTCCTCTCCTCTTTGGGTGCTCTCAATAGTCAGCTCCGATGTGGCAGAGGACCCAGGTGGAGGAACCTGGAAGGCCAGACAGGAAGGACCCAGCTGTGGGCATAGGGTCCGGTGCTGTCACCTACTCCACAGAATGGGGTGTCCCCTGTTCTGGTGAGCTCTTCTCCCCTTCCTCCAATGCATGTGCACATCCCAACACATGGCACACGGCAACCCCTGCCTGTGTTGGGCACACCAGTCATGTGCTGCTCCACGAGCTACAGCACTCCCAGTCTCCAACAGGAGCCACTGATGTGCCAAGCAATCCTCACTTCCCCCCAGGAAGGAGAGCAGCCCTGTGGGTGCTCAATTCTTTCCCACCCCTAGCATCCCCCAGTGCTCCGAGCTTGCTCCCATACTCAGGTCGCTGGCGTGGTGTGAGGTGTGGTGTCCAGCACCTCAACCCTCAGCTCGAGGGGCGTGAGAAAAAAAATCTTCCGCTGGCAGATGATAAACCAAAGTCTGACTTTCGCTGCCACAAAAGTTCGGAAATCAATTTCCGATCTTTCACAGAAATTCTGCTTGCTTCCTCCAATGCCCCACAAATGAAAAAATATCCAAACCCTGGTGGCTAGTAGCTCCTACCCCTACCTGACCACCCGCCAGTGTCCCTCACAGTATAATATAACTGTTTACCCCCCACACATGACATCCTCATCCTCCAATTGCCATATAATAATTTTCCCTGGTGGTCTAGTGTAGTAGTAGAATTTCCCTCCCTTCCTCCCAGTCCCTGAATCCTGATCCCCAGTATTTTTTTAAATGTACTTACATTCTGTGGTCTAGTGGTTTCTGCACCACCCCTCCCCACCCTAATAGGTAGATTCTCACCTGCTCCCCATCCCAAAATGTAGCGGTAGTGGGCCACCAGGGGTGAAGCAGGGTGGGGCACTAGACCACCAGAATATAAGGACATTTAAAAATGCTGGGGACTCAGGATTCAGGACTGGAGGAGGGAGGGAATTTACTACTACACTAGACCACCAGGGTAAAATTAATATACAAGGGTCGGGGATGAGGATGGTGTGGGGGGGAACAGTAATATACTGTAGGGGACACTGGTGGGTGGCCGGGTTGGGGTAGGGGCCACTAGCCACCAGGGTTTGGGTAATTCTTTGCAATGTGAGGTGCTGAGCAAGTTGGGCAAAGTAATTGGCTGGACAAAAGTGGGTAACTGGGCTAAATTTTGCCGGTAACATTCACGGAAGATTTCTGCTCCGCCATGGGTGGAAGATCAGAAACTTCTGTAAAAGTTACCTGATTTCCATGGAAGTTTCGCCACACTGGAAAATCCCACTGTCCACCCCTACAGTCCTGTCATCCCAAGAACATATGAGGTGACACTCATATCCATAACAGACCTTCCAACCAGACCCATGAACCTATAGGATAGGTGCTTTAAAATAGGATCCTTGTCCCTTAGAATTCATCTTCTCTTGATGCCTGTCTACATTTCATGTTTAAATTCTCTGTTAAGAAATCACAAATGGTTGTTATGGAAATAATTATGTCACAAGCAGGAGGTTATGACCCCACATGGAGATGGTTCACTATTGCCCTCTGAAAGGGTTGTCCCCAGATGGACTCCAGGTGGTAATGTATCTCTTGAGTGTGATGGCTGGTTATGTGATTGGATCAGAATAGGTCGTGACAGCCTTTAATAAGGTTATTGCCTCAGTCTTTGACGCAGTTGCACCAGATTGTATGCAACCCCTAACTCAATGTTTGAAAACCCCATGGTTTGTCGGGGAGCTCAGGGAGCTGAAGTCAAGGAGTCAGAGGTTGACGCATTGTCAGAGGAGATCTAGGTCTGACAAGGACAGACTGACTTTGATAACTCACTATGTTGAGTACCAAAGGGCGATTTGCTATAAGAAGGCAATATTTCTGTCCAAGGAGATCGCTGCAGGGAAAAAACAACCAGTTAAGCTTTCCTGGGTTGTAGACAGACTTTTAAATTCAGTCTGTCTGCAACCAATAAGAGCAAATTCATCTGCAAAGTGTGAAGAGTTTTCGCAGTTTTTCTCTGATAGGGTGTCCTCAATTCAGTACAGGATCTCTCCAACTGGGTCACCTTGACCCAGCAGCACCAAGCTGGTGAGGGGTGAATTTTCTCCACCAGTCTGGAGTAAGTTTAGACCAGTCTCAATGGAAGAGGTGTGTGGGGTAGTCTCGGACATGTGGCCCACCTTTAATGAGCTGGATCTGGGTCCATCTTGCCTATTAAATAGGTGTGTTGGGTTTCTGGGTCTGGTGTTTGTTAAGCTGATCTGAAGTTCCTTTTTGGAGGGGGTCTTTTCTAGGATATTAAAAGCAGCTCTCATGAGACCTCTCTGAAAAAGTCATCTTTGGACCGTGACTGTTTTTTCTGAATTATAGATCTGTCTCCAACCATCCCTTTTTGGGTAAGGTTATTGATAAGACGATGGTTCTGCAACTTGAGGAACACCTCATGACCTTTGACATCTATGAACCTCTCCAGTCTGTGTTTAGGTTGAAGCACAATACTAAGGCAGCATTGGTCAGGGTGCATAATGACATTCTCAGGGTTAGAGACTGAGGAGGGTGGTCAGTTCCTGTTGTTCTTGATCTTTCCTCAGCATTTGACAGCATGGATTGTTACTGGACCACCTCAGGGAATATTGTGAACTCACATGCACTGTCATCTGCTGATTTGCATCCTTCTTCAGAGACAGCACATGGAGGGTGGTGATGGGGAGTTTCTCCTCCCTTCCAAGGACCCTGCTGTGTGGAATACTCAAGGGACAATCCTGTCTCCCATGTTGCTTGCAGTATATATGCTGTCATTTGGAGGGATCATTAGGTGACACTGTCTGGGTTTTCATTGCTATGCTGATGATACTAAGTACATTTGTCTTTTGCATGACTCTTGATGCTGCCAAGGTAATAATGTGTGGCTGTCTGAGATCCAGAACTGGATGTCATCTAGATGGCTGAGACTCAATCCAGATAAAATGGAAATACTGGTGGTCAAGCCTAGTTGCAGGAGGGGTGTAGAGGCCACTAATGAGGAAACTGGCTTACAGATAGGTTCCTCTGGGTCGGTGGTGTCTGCTAAGGTTAAGAATCTGGGTGAGACATTCTGGACTAGAGACTGACACTTGAGGCTCAGGTGTCACCTATAGTCCAGGATGGCTTTTATCATCTCAGGAGCATCACCTGTATTAAAAAATTGATTCCCCCTGAAGACCTGCATTCACTGGTGCATGCATTCATCACCTCAAGACTTGATTACCACAATGCTTTATACCTCTTCGTAAGTTGAGTTGTCCAATGACATCTGCAGCTGGTGCAGTGCAGTGGCTCGGTTGTTGTCTGGCTTTCCTAGGCCATGTCATATAACCTCCATCCTGCATGAACTGCAATGGCTGCCAATGAAGTAGCATATCACCTTGAAGGTTGACTTACTGACCTATAAGGCCCTATATGGAGTGGGTCCTGGCTACATGAGTTACCTACTGACTCCCTATCGGACCTCTCACCCCCTCTGCATTCTCATTCTCTGAGGTGGGCTTCTTTGCCGTTCCTAGGGTGAGGCTGAATTCCTTCAGATATCAGGCTTTTTCATCTGCCAGCCCTGTGCTTTGTAGCAGGCTTCCCAGAACTCTGAGACAGGCCCCTCGTTGGAGGCCTTTAACTCATTGTCTCCTAGCCAATGCCTGTAGGCATCAGTAAAATACACTGGTGTGTCCTGAGGATGCCCACAGAAGTCAGCTACTGACTTCTTGTGTGCCCTGGCAATGTCTGCAGAAGTCACTTATATATTTTAATATATAATGTAACAGAATATAATATATATTTGACTGCACTGTTGGAAAGGTAATTTTGTGCTGAACAACTTTGCCACTGATATTCTGTGTATATCATGTATACTTTAGGAGTTATTTGTATTTGTTTGTGGTATGGTGTGTATGGCTTATGTTGCCTGCTTTAATGAAAAAAAAAAACATTTTTTTTGCTGTTTCAACCAGCATAGAAAGAAAATGAAATGACATATTCTTTGCTACCACCACTGGAAAGGTAATTTTGTGCTGAATAAGTTTGCTACTCATACTTTGTGTCTAGCACTTACGGTTCTTGAGCTATTAGGATTTGTTTGTGTCATGCTGACTATAGTTTGATTTTGCTTAGTAAAGCCCAGGATTTACTATTAATAGTATACAGGAGACAAGGGGTGCAACTTCAGAGAGCTCCTGTGGAGGCAATGAGTTAAGAAGAGCTTGCAATCCTTCACCTTTTGGGAGGCTTTCAGCACTGTCTGACCTACAAGCTTCTAATCTTCCTCACTTACTTTACCAGCATTGTATTGCAGGCTCTGTTTTATATTTATTATTTATATTCCCTATTTATTTTGGTATGGTATGTCATGTATGTGTTGTTATTTATGATGTTTCTGAAATTATTGTACAGTTCTCTGAGGTCCTGGGATTGAGTGCTTGATAAATAGTCTATTACAACTACTACTAAAACATATAGATAACCATTAAAAGCAGCTGAAAACCAAATGGCCACTATCCTGTTTACATGCAGTACTAGAGAAAGAAGGAAATATAAACATATTAAATATAGGAAATCCAACTAGCAATGCATATAATTTCCAAAGTTTTCACAGAGAGCCACAGGCTCATTAAACAAATTGAATATTATATAGACACTTGAGTCTTGAGTTTCAGTAGCTGTGGTTTATAATCGACAGGGCACCAACACTTTCTCTGTGTCTCCCTAATAAAATCTAGATAAAACAGAAGACTATGTTTTCCTAACAAAAAGTTTCCAATTTCCCTTTCTGTTTTCAAAATAAATTATTCTCCTTCTTCGAGGCATTCTCACAATCACTGTTAGTCCCACATTACTTTATGATGACATGTTAGAGTCTGAGCTGGGGCTAGATTGTTGATGAAATCGTGGATACAAGAGTATTAGGAAGGTCCTTGCAGCATGAATTTAATCCCCAAATAACTCTGACAGCACCTTGGTTCCCATTCCTACTGATCTGACTCTTTTTGGGGCTGTCCTTCTAATAGGTTCCACAGGTCTGCTTTCCTTCCCTGCCATCCCAAGGCCTCACAACTCTTATGCTTATACTTAGGACTCACAGCTCTGCTTACTGAACTACTATTGACATCTTAACTGCCCCACCAAGTCAGTGTGTTCACTAATTACCTACTGAATGTTTTTCCCCACCATAGGAGCCAACAGGTTTCCATACATTCCAAACTGACATGGTGGTGAATTTATTTATATATTTAAATGTTCACACCAGAAAAACATACTGAGCTGAGAACAGCTCATTTTTCGATATGTTCCAGGGGAAGGGTAACAGTGGGAGCACAAACACATAGTACAATAAAACATACAAAAACAAAGTACAGGTGCACAAATGGGAACAAAAACAGATATATTACAAGAACTGAGTAACACAATGTGCAAAAGGAGCAATACAAAACTGTGTAAAAGGCATAATACAGTTGTGTAAAAAAAGGACACTTTTTTATGGATTTCATTCAAAAGATTTAACGGGAAAGACACACTGAGATGGTAACAACTCACTTCCAGATGTGTACGGGGGAAGGACAATGATGAACACTAAAAACAATAATACAAATAATAGTAAATAAGAATCACAAATAAGAATTGTAAAGGCTAGGCTGTGTGGAATGTTGAATTTCTGACGGAATGGAATTCCACAGAATTTTAGAAAATTCTGCCGATTTCCATCATTGGAGGAATTTTGACAGTCTGCATGTAAAATATTTTTTGCAGAATAATAATCTTCATTTCACATAAGCCTCAGATTCTTTTTCCCAAAATCCATGGAAAAGTATTCCATGGTTGACTTGATCTGTGGAAATTATTCTGCAGTTTGCATAGAAATGCCTTTCAAAATTCCGCAGAATTTAAAAAGAAATTCAGCAAAGCATTTCAGAAGTGGAATTACCATTCCTCAGCAATTCAGATGGCAGAATTTCACATTCCGCACAGCCCTAGTAAGGGTACTTAGTGGTCAGCAGCAAGGAAACAATAGCCTGGTTCAAAACTGAATAATTATGGCGACTTACAAGCAATGATGTGAAAGGTAAAATGTAAGGTGTAATCAAAAGGTGACTACAAGGTATGAATGGACATCTGTGGGGAAATGTTATTTATTTTTTTTTATCTAGACTTTCTGCACAATCAGGTAACATTATTTAGGCTGATACCAAAGTTTCTAAGAGGGTCCTATGGGATAATCGTTGAAGCAGATATGGCTAACAAATCAGTACTACACTAAATATGTATGTGTAGACTTAGATAATATAAATGACAAACAGTGGCATACAAATAACATATACTTGTTTACAGTGTGCAGGTTTGCATATGACTTTATGAGACATAGAGAAATAGTGAATGGTTAGGAAGATACAGCTATTATGGGACAGCTGTAGGGAGGATATGGTGGAAGTAGGGAGGAGGCAGGAAATTACAGGTCGATCAGCCTGACCTCGATGGTGGGTAAATTGATTGAGATCCTGCTCAAGTAAAGGATAGTGGAGTTCCTTGAATCCAGAAGGCAGCAGGATGCAAAGCAGCATGGGTTCATGCCAGGGAGATCTTGCAAAATAAACCTGATAGATTTCTTTGATTGCGTGACTAGAGTGGTTGATCAAGGGGGGGCCGTGGATGTGGCCTATGTGGATTTTAATAAGGCCTTTGACACCGTCCCACATAGAAGACTACTAAACAAATTAGGAAGCCTAGGTATAAGGCACAAGGTGGTAAACTAGATTAGAAATTGGTTGAGTGGAAGGACACAAAGAATGGTAGTGAATGGAGCTCAATCCATGGAGAAGGATGTGACCAGTGGGGTGCCCCAGGGGTCAGTGCTGGGGCCAATCCTTTTAATGCCTTTATTATAGATATTTCTGAAGGGCTGGAGGGGAAGGTGTGTCTATTTTCAGATGACATAAAAATCTGCAATAGAGTTGATACAAAGAAAGGGGCCGACAGAATGAGAAGGGACCTGTGTGGGCTTGAAGAATGGTCAAGAGTGTGGCAGCTAAAGTTTAATTCAAAGAAGTGCAAAATAATGCATTTGGGGAGGGGAAACCCTAGGGAAATATACACCATGGGGGGTTTCTGACACCCACCAAGCAGGAAAGGGACCTGGGGGTCATTGTAACAAGTTACCTAAAGGTGACCAGGCAGTGCAAGAAGGCAGCCAGGAAAGCCAGCAGAATGCAGGGGTGCATAGGGTGGGGCATAACTAGCAGATAGAGAGAGGTGGTAATGCCACTCTATAGGTCACTGGTGAGGCCCCACATGGAATACTGCTTCCAGGTCTGGAGACCATATTTCAGGAAGGATATAGACAGTCTGGAGGTAGTCCAGAGAAGGCTACAAAATGGTGCAGGGGCTACACCAGAAGCCATATGAGGAGAGACTGAGGGACCTCGATATGTACTTGTCAGAGATGTGAAAGGAAACAGGGGCATGATAGAGACCTTTAAATACCTAAAAGGTATAAATAGGGTTCAGGAGGGGAGCATATTTAAGAAAACGGTGTGCTCAATAACAAGGGATCATGAAATGAGGTTGGAAGTTGTGAGACTCAGGGAGAATGTGAGGAAATATTTCTTCACTGAATGGGTGGTGGATGCATGGAACAGCTTCCCTAGGGAGGTTGTTGGTGTGCAAACAGTGAGGGAATTCAAAAATGCTTGGGATAGACACAAGGGAATGCTAATGGTAGAGAAAAATGGGTAGACGGGGGCACCGGGGAATAGGGTAAATGAGCAAACTAGATGGGCAAGGCTGCCGTCTTCTGCCGACATAATCTATGTGTCTATGTAACATGGCAGTTTAAAGGCACTGATAGTTGACACTTCTTTGGCACTTGTGGGCAGGGCCATCCAGGTAATTGGAGCTGCTGCATCAAATGATTTTGAATCCATGGACTTGCAAGTTCTTGGCAGTTGAAGGAGGTTCTTCTTCTCGGATCTCAGCATAAAAGATGGTATATAAGATGGGTTGACTATTTGCAGGAGTCTGCCAAACATTTATTAAATCAGCATAGCCCATTTTAGCTCTCATGACTTATTTGGATCTAACAGACCAAGGTTATAAAGAAGATAGTAATGCATGGTTTTGGTACAGACCAGTGTGAATCTGCAGATGTAGTTAAATATTGTGGTGGTTTGAGCAGATAAGATACTGAAGTCATCCTGTAGATATCATTGCCATTTTACAGGGCTGAAAATAATGATTGCTTGAGAATCAACTTTCTCCTGCTTGATGTATGACAAGAACAACCATGATAGAGTACTTCAACTTTTTGGTGCACTTGTCTGGTTGCTTTAAAGACAGGAAATAGGGAGAGGAATATGAGAAGTGGTTAGGAGCATAAACAGCTGAGACTGATGTGGTCAAGGAATAAGATTTTCAGGACCATGGGAGAGAAACAAACAGATGGGTAGAGTGATGCTAGAACCAACCTGGGGGAGAGGGGGGAGTCAATAGAAGAAGGCAGCCAGACTGGTAGAGGTTTTGACCAAGGGGAGAGATAGAAGGAGCATGGGTTAGTGTTTCCAAGGTGGTAGTAGAAATAAAGGGAGGTCAGATACAAGGGGAGGGATCTAAACCAGAACTGTGAGATTAAGGAGTTTCAGTGGGAGAGGCAGCTACCCTCAAGACAGTATATGCAGAGGGAGGAGCAAAGGGAAAAGTAGTGAGTTCAGGGAGGGCAGTGAAGGGCAAAGTGATCAAAGAAATGAAAGAGAGGGTTCAGTCTAGCAAGAGTGGATCTGGAAGCAGCAGTAGTATGCAGCACATTCCCATAGCCAAGTATCAGGAGAATTATTTTTAAAGCAGTTTTCCAGTAGGTTGGGAATAGGTTACAAGATTCACTTCTATATACTGCACCAGGTTTTGGTGGAGATTCTTATGGATGGCATCAAGGTTGCAGGAGGAACTGAGATAACATTCCAACCAAACACTCAGGTAAAAGTGACAGCAGTCAGTTCAGAAGTTATCTCCCAAGATTCTCTAGCGATACCAAGAGAAAAAATATCTGAGCCTGTCAGTGCTGCAGGAAATCTCACAACAACTCCTTAGAGATATAAAGAGATTTTGGAAAATAAATTGTCAGATCAACTGTGACTACTATATTTGAAGGAGGTAACATCCTCCAGCTGTGAGACAACAAAGATGGTATCCAGTGATATGGGTGAAGCAAATTGAGTGACTCAAAATGAGCGACTCAATATGCGCACCTGGAATAACAGCAACTGTGAAGAGATAGTGAGGGGTGTGAATAGCGAGGTGGGGGGGGGACAGAATAGTGAATATTGAGGAGGTTAGCCTGTGTACAGGTAGCAGGTTAAGAAACTGGAGTGAGCATAGAGCTGCCGAGCTAGCCGCCTGGCGTGGTGGTTACGCTCACCACCCATGGTGCGTAAGGATCCAGATTCGAGACTGCAAGCAGGTGTGTATAATTTTTGCTTCTGGCTGTTGCAGGCTGATGTCGGGGAGGGGGTGTCTCCTTACCTGGTTACCTGTTGTATGAACTGTGTGAGCTTCAGTGAACTATTATCATTACTATATTTAATAAAGGATTAATTTTTTCAAGCTGCTATCTATGTGGTTTGATATGCGGGGATGACAACTGTGATGCCGAACCTTCTACTGAACTTGTAAGTTGCAGTGTACTTCACTATTTTGTTTGTGACCTCCCATTACCCCCAGTTGTTCCCCCACCCATGGGTTTTCCTTTTCACAAAGGTCGGCCCTTCCTATGTTTTCCTCCCTCCTCCAGTGTCCACACCCCCCTCAGAGTTGATTATTTTTAGTTGGGAGGTGCAGGGGTGTAGCTCCAAGCATAAAATGCAGGTCCATAATGTCGCCAAATTTGTATTCGGCATAGTGTTGATCGCCGATTTTATTTTTGGCATTTTGTAGTCGTCCTTATGTGAGTCACTCTTAAAGACTCACTATTATCACATGGAACCATCGGGAGTCCTGAAGACCAGAGGAGACTGAATTTTAGCCAGTCCCTGCCTTCTTCTTTACAAAAGGTCATGAAGAGGGTGCTTTTGGAATTGACTGTGAGTTGGCTGGTACAGAACCAACATTCAGTATTAATTTGCACTGAAGCTGAGCCACCCCTTCAGGAACAAAGGAACTTCAAGAAAAGCACTGTCAGGGGCATGGCCTTCAGCCAACAAGAGAAGACGCTCCTCATGCAGCTCCCATCTAATTACATTTTAAAGTGATTTAAAACTCTGGATTATGATTTTACTGAACCTAGTTTTCTGCAGTGATCCACAGCAGAGACTGTTTGTACCGTACTTGAGAAGTTTGTAGTGACTCTTAATATGGGAAGACTGAAACATGATGTTTAAAAGGATCCCCAGAAAGGGAAAGGACCTGCTCCCTCATCCAGTGGTGCTCCAGGCAGCCTTGTGTCTGGCATACAACCCGAGGATTTGGAGGCCACAGTCCACGCCATTGTAGAAGCAGTACAGTAACTTTGTAAAAAAGTGGAGACTTATAATGCCCGGTTGGCATACAGTATGTTGAAATGAAAGTTAGTACCCTGGAGATGGAACACAAAAGAATTACTGATACAGTTACTAAATTCACCCTGGTCATTGATGGGGTATTAAAAGAGATTACACAATGGGCTTAAAAATACTGGCTTGTGATTGGCTGACTGGCACAATTTACAATGTGTAAATCCTGCCATCACCTCTCTGAAAGAAGGGCCAGCCAATCACTGGTACCAAATTTCAAAGCTGCCGGCAACCATATTGTTTTCTCAGGTAACCAAAACGTGCAAAACTCAAAATAAAATAAAACTTGTATACTCTGTCTCTCTCTCTCTCTCTCTCTCTCTCCTACTTTTACATTGATTATAATCGCATTATAGAGTGAGAATGACGACGCTTGATGTGCTTCTCACTCGGCCAGTGGACTTGTGAGCAAAATCACCACACCAGACGTGGGTAAATCCTGCCATCACCCACACCATTTTGAGGTATATTGCTTAAATAAACTGCTTAGGACACAGTTGGAGTATTTGGAGAATGCACCCATACCACTAGCCTACATTTCCATGGCATACCTGAAGGGCTGGAAGGTGCTGATTCCCTTGGCTTTATGCAACAACTAGTTTCTGACTTATTTCAAGTCCAAGATGACCAACTTCTCCTCTGGGCATATCGTATAACTCCCTAGTAAGCCTAGTAACCCCAATTTGCCATGTAATTTTCTGATTTCTGCTACGGGGGTACATGTCAAGGGTTAACTTCTCAAAATGGCAAAAAACATATGATTCTTAATCCCTTACCCATGACACTATTTTGCACTACATTCCATACCTCAGCTATGCCACATTTATGAGGCGACATGGCTTCGATGCATTCTGAGCTGGTCTCTGAGAGTTTGGTATTAATCATGCCCTCCAGCTCCCGGAACATCTTAAAATTGTTTATACTGGGAAAACCTTTCTTTATAGTGATCACACTGATGCCGGCAGAAAATTGGAAGCCATCCGTAAAGACTTTGCTATTACTTCTCATGCAGACAACACTGGAGAGGAAGATGCAGGGACTTGAACTTTACAACATCTGATGCTCTGCTTCTACTTTCTCCTTGTTTGAGAGACACCTTTCATCAGACTTTTGCAGTTTCCTTTTTTAATTATGCATTAGACTGTCTAATTGTTTTCTGTTTTAGCAATTTAAACTCTTTTAAACGGGTGTGTGTGTGTTTAAGGGTTGGAATACGTGGATTGTCTAATTAGTTTTGGACTATTTCCTACTTAAATTTTTTGATGTGCCTGGGTTATTTGAGAGGGCCGGGGGGCAGGATAGTGTACAGGGTGTCCCTTCTGCATGATTTACAGCCGTTTACCTGCCTGCCAGTTTCTAATACTACTGCTAGGCGTTGCCGGGAGGTGGGGATTTGGAGGGGCCGGGGTGTTCTTGGGCAGTGGGGAGCCCCGCGCACAGCGGAGGGTGGTAAGATAGGGATTATCAGGTCTGGAAGGCACCCTGGATTATGACAGGCACAAGAGAGAAGCCAGACATGTTTGGTGCCTGTCCCCAAGGAGTCCACCAGACTGAGTGGTCAGGTAACCCGAGGGGCTGCCTTACCCACCAATCCCCTGAGGGCAGTGCTATGCAATGCCAGATTGATCAAGAACAAGACTGCAATTATTGCAGACTTGATTTCCTTGATCGACCTGGCTTGCATCATGGAGACCTGGGTGGGGGACAATGCCAGCCCACTTTGTGAGGCTGCCGTCCCACTTGGGTTTACCGTGGTGCACTGCCCCAGAGAGGAAAGTAGGGGTGGTGGAGTAGCCATCTGTTTTAGATCCAGATTGGGCTTCACCGTGCAACCAGTGGGAACCCCAAGTTCTTTTGAATGTGTGGCCGTTCATGGGGGTCCAGGCACAGATTGCAGGATTCTCCTTATTTACCGCCACGCTGGGGCAGCGATAAATTTACTGCAGGAGGTTGCTGAATTCGTCAAAGGTGAAACATTGGAAGCCCCCAGATGTATTGTTCTGGGGGATTTCAATGTTTGGGCTGACAACGAATCTTCTCGGCTTGGTCATAGCCTCCTCCAGACTGTGTCATTGCTGGGCCTGTCGCAAGTTGTTTCTGCCACAACACACCAGGGTGGCCAAATGTTGGACTCGGTGTTCTCACTGGGGCATGAGATAGATAATCTCAGGACTGATTGGGTGGTATGGTCTGATCTCTGCATGGTGCAGTTCATGTTTGGGGCTCCCACCAGATGCCATCCCCCTACAGAGATGATGAGCTGTCGCCCTTTGCAGGGATTGACCCCGGAGGGTGTTTTGGTGGCAGACAATCTATCTAGAGTGGGTGATGCATGCATTGGAGGCATTGGTGCTGGGGTGGGCACTTATAATAAGGTGCTATCCATCACCATTGATTCCCTTGCACCTGCCCATGTATGACCCAAATCTTCCTTCCTGAGGTCTCCACAGTATGATGGGATTCTCAGGGAGATGAAGAGAAAGGGTTGGAGGTTAGAGCACTGCTGGAGAAAGTCCAGCCTGGAGGGGGAAAAACTGGCCCTGCGTATGCACTATAATGCATACCAGGGGGCAATCAACCATAAGAAGGCAGTGTTCCTGTCCAGGGAGAATGCTGGCGGGAAGAATCGACCAACTGTACTTTTTCGGACTGTGGACAGGCTACTTCGTCCTGCCTGTCTACAGATGAAGAAGTTTTTTTTCTGATGCTGAATGCAAAGAGTTTGCTTGATGCTTCTCAGGCAGAGTGTCCAGTATCTGGCAGGGCATTTCTTCAGTCAGCAATGTCATAGCTGGCAGTAGTCACCTGAAGTGTTCTGAGAGCATTCCGCCTGGCTGGGGGGAGTTCAGACCAGTGGAGGTAAGTGAGGTCATTGGGGTGGCAACCAATCTGAAGCACACCTTTTGCAAACTGGATCCGGTGCCGACGCGTTTCTTAATGAGATGCATCAACACCGTTGGCCCGGTGTTTGTTCTGATTGTCCGGTATTCCTTATCTGAGGGAGTTTTCCCTGATGCCTTGAAGGAGGCATTGGTGAGACCACTCTTAAAGAAACCATCTTTGGACTCAGAGGTCAGGGCAAATTACCAACCTATATCTAATCTTCCCTTTTTGGTAAAGGTAGTGGAGTAGTGACGCTTCAGTTGGAGGAGCACCTCATGACCCACGAGTTATATGAACCTTTCCAGTCAGGATTTTGGGTGAGGCATAGCACAGAAATCATGCTTGTTCGAGTGCTGAATGATGTCCTCAGGGAGAGAGATTGAGGAGATAAGACAATTCTTGTTCTCCAGGATCTCTCCTCAGCATTTGACACTGTGGACCTTTGTGTGTTGCTTGACCACCTCAGGGATCTCTGTGGACTCACTGGCACTGTCATCTGCTGGTTTGAGTCCTTTTGAACCCATTGGAGGCAATTGGTTGTGATGGGGAATGTTTCCTCCACCCCTAGTCTCCTATTTTGCTGAGTCCCTCAGGGATTGGTATTAGCCCCAATGTAGTTTGCAGTGTACATGCTACCCCTGGGAAGTCTCATTAGGAAGTATGGCTTGGGTTTTCATTGCTATGCTGATGATACCCAGCTCTATCTTTCCTTTGCCCCAGGAACATCCAATGTGGTAGATGTGCTAAACAACTGCCTTGCTGAGATTATTGACTAGATGGCCTCCAGCTGGTTGCAACTAAACTTTTTTTTTCCTTTGTTGTTCTACATTTTATATCTCCGGTCTACATAATTGCGAACTGTATGTGTATGTGCCTCAGGATCTCCTTGTGAATGAGCTTGCTCAACGGAGTCTTTCCTGCAATAAACTTGAACTAAACCCTGATAAGATGAAGGTATTGGTGGAGTCGAACAGAGTGCGTGATAGGATGGCCTCTGAATCAGAGACTGGACTTGTTCTGGTATATGTTTCATTAAAGACCGCCTCTAGGGTGTGAAATCTTGTTGTCATTCTGGATTGGAGTTTAACTATAGAGGCACAGATATCCTCCACTGTCCGCTCCAGTTTTTCCCCATCTTAGAAATGTCTCTAGGATAAAGCCCCTTGTTCTGCCTCGGGACCTCCCCACTTTGCTGCATGCCTTAATTACAT
Source organism: Neoceratodus forsteri (assembly GCA_016271365.2). Classification (NCBI taxonomy): domain Eukaryota; kingdom Metazoa; phylum Chordata; order Ceratodontiformes; family Ceratodontidae; genus Neoceratodus; species Neoceratodus forsteri. The sequence goes on from CM028130.1 coordinate 1,293,703,290, forward strand.
CAAAGCTTGACTACTGTAATGCACTCCACCTCGGGGTCATGGGAGGATCTCTCTGCAGACTGCAGCTAGTGCAAAATGCAGCTGCCTGGTTATTAACTGGGCAGCTAAAATTCTGCCATATTACACCGGTGTTGCATGAGCTGCACTGGCTGCCATTCAGGTGGAGGATCCTCTTTAAGGTGGGTCTTCTCACCTATAAGGCCCTACATGGTCAGGGCTCTGGTTATCTGTCTGACCTTCTTGTACCTGCTCTCTCTGGCTGCCCCCTCCGTTCCTCTTCTGGAGACCCCCTTGCGATTCCAAGGACAAGGTTGGACTTGCAAGGGGGTCTCCACAATTTAGTGTTGCCGCTCCTGTCCTTTTACAATCCACTGCCGTTCAGGGTCAAGGGAGCCCCTACTTTAGAGGTATTCAAGGCCCGCCTTAAGGCCCTCCTATTTGCTCAGGCATTTCTGGACTGAAAGATTAATTTATTAATCTGATTAGATTATTAATTTGTATATGTTGTATTCTTAGTCTGGATTGTTAATTATTTTGTATCAAATGATTCTGTTTCTGAAGATGTGTTTACTGTTTGTGCAGCGCCCAGAGCCTCTGGGATTGGGCATTTTTAAATAAATTTTTCCTTGTCTTGCCTTGCCTATAAGGTGCGTTATGTATAAAAGAGAGCCAATGCCGGCCTGGTGGCACTAAGTGTTGAGGTGCTGGACACCACACCTTGCGCTACGCTGGTGACCTGGGTTCGGGAATGGACTCAGGTCATCAGGGGTTGGCAGGCGAGTGAAAGGATGGAGCATCTCATGACAGCTCTCCTCTCTCTGGGGTGGGTAAAGGGGTTCACATCACTCTGCAGCAGCATCTGACGGAAGTCAGGGGCACTACAGGAGTGGCACACAGAAGAGGGGGATTGAGCATTGTGGATGTTGGCACACAAGTGCACTAATGTCATTGCACATCCAGCTCCAGCAGGGGTGTAAACTCAGGTGGAAAACTGCGGGGTGGTCATGGCAGCTGATGACCAAGCACCATGCTCCCAGCACCTAGAGAGATGTGCCCCCCAGGTATTGGATCCAAGTCCCCTGTGGGGGGCACTGTGCTGCCAGCCTGTGTGAAGGCAAGTGTGTCACTGACCAGACCCGGGTTAGGGGGTGTGGGTGCTTGTGGCCAGATGACCTGCCAGCCCATTCTGTAGAGAAGGAGAAAAGACTGTCAATATATAAAAAAAAATGTATAGAAAAGAGCCGTGCCTTGCACTTACCATGCTCCCTGATAAAGGGTTAGTTTACCCTACGCACCAAGGAAGGAGAGCTATCCAAGGAGTGCTCACACCTCCCTTCCTCCCTGGCCAGCCACTGAGCAATCCAAGTCTGTTCCCAAACTCAGGATGCCTGTGTAGTGAGTGGTAGCACCAACCACTGCTGTGCTACTAGTTCAGTAAATGGACTTGTTTTCCTTATTAACCTTTGGATTTCTTTTCTGCTTTTCATTACACATTTCATTAATAATTTTTTTGTCAGATGATCACTTTCCAGATTCTTGAAACAACTATAGATTTTAAAGAAACCTTGCCAGACCCCAGCGTTTTGGGTTAATATTTATTGTTTGTCTAACTGTGGTTTGTTTCTTTGGCCCAAGCGATAACTTTTCCCCCAAAATATTCAGATATCTACACTATAATTCTTTATTTCTTTTTTCAATCTGTGTTCAGGAGAACATGCAACATGGAGAGTGCACTGTACTTGGACAATAGTGGCTTACATATTCATCTATACTTTTACTTCTCAGCATTAACCACATTCTTTCTGAGAACTCATTGCAGCTTGGTTTGACAATTGGTTTCATCCTTATCTATTAAATTATTTCCAAAAATCCATATTACCATATATCTTTTCTTAAATAGGTCTTGGCATTGCTCATTCCTCATCCTTAAGAGTTCTCTTGTAGAATCCCTGCTATTCTTTCTTGTCATGCTTCTGCTTTATAAGATAGATTTTTTTCTTCTGTTTCTGATTTTTATGTTTGATGCAGAATGAAAATCAAACACGTTGGTTTAGCTTTTGTGAAAAAGCTGGTTCCAGATGTGTGTCAGGCTGTGAGCCATCGAGATGGCTGGGAATGAGACTCCAGCCAATGGTGGTTGATTTGGCCGATGACACAGGATACAAATGCAACAAAAATGTTATAAACAAAAAAACACTGACATGAATGACATATTAAAATGAATGAGCCCTATTAATTTCAATTCATTCAGCAGAGCATCATATCGAGGAACACTGAGAAGTCAGCACTGAAGGACAGAGGTGGGTGCCAGTGCACAGTCAGTTGCTGGTCACCAATGCTGGCCATGCTGGGCACCCCGCTGGAGTGGCATGGACCCAACCAGCTGACAAAATCCAAAAATACCTGCAAACTGGTGGTGTGGCAAGGTGCAAAACCAAGGCCAAGTACGCCCCAAAACTATGAGTACACTCCCAAATGATATTGCACTGAACAAAAGGATAGCTGCACCAAATGAATAATAACCAAGTGCTGCTTCATTGCAAAATTTACCAAAATTCAGAGCAGACAATACAGATGTGTATAAGATGAAATGTGCTAGATTTGGCTTAACAATGTTAGATATCTCTTGAATTTATGCATTAAAGAGTACTTGTTGCCAGCATGATCTCTTTTAAAACATGTGCTCTCCTTTTTACTTTAAGTTATATGTTTTGGTTTAAGGATAGAAATCACTATGAATAGGTCACAATGATAAAAGGTGACCCTGATTAATTAATTACACATTATGTATAAAAAAGAGCAGTGTCTTACACTTACCATGCTCCCTGCTGAAGGGTTAGTTTACCCGAAGTGCCGGGGCTAGTTGTGGTACTCCATTCGTCTGCATTGTCTGCACTGAATTTTGGTAATTTTGCAATAAAGCAGCATTTGGTTATTCGTTTGGTGCAGTTATCCTTTTGTTGAGTGCATTACCATTTGGGAGTAGACCCAACCAGCTGCCAACCACTAAGGTAAGCTAACCAAGCCCCCCACAACAGGGGAGATAGGAGCCACCCTCAGTGGTAATTCACCCCCCCTTGGGAGAGGGAACAGCCATGGAGGAGCCACACTTGGCAGCAACACAGTCTGTCCCCTTAGGTGAGGGGGGTCATCCATATAGGAAATATGCTCGGTGGTGATCCAGCCTGGGGGGGGGGGCTTGGCAGGGCTCTTTTTCTGTGGTTCAGAAGTGAGCCCTGGTAGCTCACCCTTCGCTGCCATTGACTTATATTTAGAGATGGGGGCTTATTATAAAGACAGGACCTCATAAGCCTCCATAGCTCCCAAAGTTGTTTTTTTATTTTAAGTCTTTGGTAACCAGGTAAGGCCCACTAGGCACAAGTGCCTGTTTTCAGGGATGACCTGGTCATGAAGTATGACACCAGGGAAGGGAAGGATGGAACTGGCCAACAGTCTGGAAAATGAAAATACCTTTCTGGACTCACTAGACACCAGGGATACTCTTTTTTAAAAGAAATAGGCCCATAGCCCAACGAAGGCTCACAGTAGTCCACTGAACCACCAGGGATATATTATATTTAACTACAGAATCCTGAAGGATAAACCTGCCCCCTTCTGCTTTACTTGATTATTTCTTTGTGTCTGTTGGTTTCTCTATCACCTTATTTGTTTTCTTCATTTTTAGTTCTCTATTTTTACTTTTCTCTTTCACTTGCACCTTAAATTGTCCCTTTCTCTAAGATACATTTTGCTTAATTTCTATGCTCTTTCTATACCTCTTGCATCTCTCTCTAGTACTCTGATTCTACTCTCACTATTCTTTTTCCCCATACTAACCCATGTTTTCCTTTATTGCTACAGGTCTGACATTATTCCCAGCCCCTGCCTATCAGATTAGTATTGTTTTATGTTTAACCTACCCTTTCTGCCTTAATTTCTCCCTAAAGAATTATAGCTCAATTGTGACCCCATCACTATTCTAATATTACAGGTGTTACTGGACATCACCCTGATACTTCCATCCCACACTATTAGAGAGTCCCTACTTATGTACTATGCTAGGTAGGTAAGCTGTAACAATACAGCCATACTCATTGCATGTTCTTGACTTTCATTTTCTGAGTGCTAACACTGGAAGCCCATCTCTGGTGTTAGCTTTACATTTTTTTCAGTGCAGACACCAGACGCCCAACTCATGTGTTGGCTTGTTGGCTTTTACCTTTTTTAAATGGCCAGCTAACCAGACTGCTAGCTTTTAGAGGAGTCACAGGACTGGTGCCAAAATGTAGTGTTGGTCTGACCAAAAATCATAAAGGAAAATTATGGGAAGTAATTTATTTCTTTCACTTTGTGATTGGAAAGTATCAATGGACAGTGTGTTCACTAAATCAAAGGAATTACTGATTGTGCTGTCAGATCTATATCAATGGATATTGTAGGTAGAAGCAGGAGCACACTGGAATGGACATGTAACTTAGCTGGGCTATACTCTATGAATAAATTACAAAATGAATGCCTGCAAATGCAGGCCTTTTAAAACCCCTTACAGACATTGGAAGCAGTGTGTTCTAGCAGTTACAGCACTGATAAGAAGTGGGCTATCACAGGTTTTATTTATTTATTTATTTAAGAGTTTAACCAGGCAGGCGTACTGAGCAGAGTACCACTCGTTTCCAGACACTACCTGGGGGAGGTGGGGGATTGGGGAACATTGATTATTACATACAGTACAGATAAATACAAGGTGAACAAATGATGCTTAAAACATACAGTATAGATATTCACAATAGTGTAACAGAGTTTACAGCCAAAGGGCTGCAGAACAGCTGACAGAGGACAGTTTTTCATAAGTTTTACATACTGGATCCAGATATTCACTGTGTAACTCTGAACATGTCACTTACCCTTCAAGTCCCCCAGTACATGCTGCTGCAGAAATTGCTTGCAGCAGGACCCCACTGAAAATGAGATATTAGATTTCAGCTGGGCTGTTCTGGGTAAATAAACTGTAAAGCAACAAATACACAGAACATTTTCAGCAGTCAAAAGCCTTTCCTGTGGCACCCACCTTCACTCATCAAATCTAGTGAAGGCAGTGTAGTCTAGTGGTTGCAGAGCCATTGAAAACTGGGAAATGAGTACAATCCCTATTAGACTCAAGCAGTCACTATCTGACCTTAAGCAAGTCACTAAACCTCCCAGTGCTGTAGTGCACCCAGATGTGGAAATGGGTTGAAGGAGGCTTGCAAATAAAATTGGATGTTGCAACTCAGCTAGGCTACACTGGTAAAATACGTTATAAAAATGGATACAAGCAGGACCTCACTGAAAATGAAATGCTGCATCTCAGCTAGGTTATCCTGGGTAAATAAACTGTACAGACTACACCAACAAAACATTTTTGGCATGTCAGCCATTTCTCCCCCCCCCCCCAGTCAGTGGAGACAACATGGTCTAATGTGGTTAGAGTACTTTTGAGAAACAGGAGATTGCAAGTTCAACCCCTACTAGAGTCACATATGCAACTGTGTTACCCTGTACAGCTCACTTAATCTCCTGGTGCTTCAGTTTGCCCAGACGTGGACAGGGATAAAAACAGGCTTGCACTAGAAATGAGATGTTGCATCTTAGGTGGTCTACCCTAGATAAGTACACTGAAAACATGGGTTAAAGCAGTACCCCACTTTATTTATTCATTTTTGTTTTCAGGGAAAGCAGGACTAGGCAATTCTGCCTATTTTCAGTCTTGTCCCGGGGCGGAGGGGGATATAGATAGAAGCCAACTGGAACTGAACCAGATTAAGCTGTTAGTGGTATTTGTATTGAATGGGGGAAATTTGGCCAGGTCACCAGGGAAACTACCCTACTCTTGCTGTAAAGCAGTTGTAAAACTGATGTAATGTTTTGTCTCTTTTCTAAATAAAATTCACCTACTTTTGGTGCTGGGGGTGCTGTTGACTTACGGCTGGCAGGATGGAGGTTCCAGATCTGATAGTGTCGGTGGATGGAGGTGGTAGTGTGTCACCCGTGGGAGACTTGCAAGGTTTGGATCCTAGTTCAGTGGTCTGTGACTCTTCAGATGCTGCTTTCTTAATGGTGTAATGAACGTTACATCACAACATAGCAGTGAAAAAACGGCATTTAATGGGACTGATGAACGAAGTTGAACAGACCTTTTTATAGAGAAAACAAAGTTGGAGGAGAAAAAGAATTGTAAGCGTATCACTACTAGCTCCATGGGGCTACCAGATACAAGATTTCAACACAGCCCTTCAGTTTGTAGTGACAGAACCACACCCAAGCCTTTTTCTCAGGATTCAGTGATGGGGGTTGCACTGCTTAACATGCTGCAAGCTCCCTAGTCGCTATACCATGCAGTCCTGCAGGAAGACTGGATACAAATGCCTGATACAAAATGGATTCCAGATCCTCATGTTGCCTTGCCTGGTTCCCCACTGAACAGCCCGAAAGCTCCGGGTGCCACCAATAGATGTCTTGCATGACAGATTCTTTCTGGGATGCAGACTCCAGTTGCTGACTATGAACTGTGCCTGAATAGTAAGGATGCCGAGCCTCAACAAGGTATAGGTATGCTTGCTTCTTCTTTGTTCTTGCCTGATAATCCTGTGTGGGCTGACCATCACCCTATTACTATGCTCCACAGTGCTGAGGCCCTTTATTACCCGTATCCTTGATGGGCCCATTTTCTTCTGCCAGCTCTACTGTGACTGCTCCCCTTCCATCTGTGGCTCCGTCCCTGATAAAATGGTCAGCTATGCTGGTTAATTTTGTCCTCCTGAGGAGCCAGTGAAAAGGAAGAATGTGGTCAGACTCTATTATAGGAGTGGACTGGACATTCCTCCAGACAATGTTTATGTTGGAAAAGTCTTGCTTAAGAAGTCCCTACATCTTTCCGCTTCAGATTTGTATGTGTTAATACATGCCTCTGGGGATGCAAGTTTTTACATTAGTTTTTGGACAATGCCTCTTCTGGAACAATTCTGGACTTAATATCATACCCTGAAAGATAACACCCCTGTGGGCCCCATTCTTGGCTATTTCCCTTATTAAGCCCTTGTTCCATTCCATTACAACTTTATTTCAGAATGGAGGAGTAAATGTGACTGATATTTCCTACTGGCTCCAAAAATGATGTGACATTCAAGGACTTCCTGAACCAGTTATGGATAGTGAGGGCTTTTGGACAGAGTGTGTGGAAATTTAAGGTTCAGCTTTGTATGAGGGACACTGGGATCCATAATTTACCCATAGTTTTTTGAGGGGGAGGGATTGAGGGATCCTCTTTCACCCAGGACAGCCCAGGTCTTGCTATAAATGTCGGTCCTTGCATTATCTAAGTAACTCTTGCAATGTCATTAAATGCACATTATGTGGGAACTTTGGACATTCTGGCCTTCACTTTTTTAACTGGGGCAGACAGTTGGGGGTTGGATTTCAAAAATGACCACAATGGAAGCAATGAAACATGAGGAAGAGGATCTATATAATTAAAACTTTTTTAGTTCCGATATTTTTATACCTCAATTATATTTATCCTCCCAAATGTTTGGAGGTTGAACTGTATAACTGTGTCTTTCAATGTTTCAAGGCTTAACCCAGTGCAATGTGGGTAACTTATTTGAATATCTCTTCAGGAGGCCTAAAGATGATTAACCCTGTGGTACTTTTTTTCAGAAGTTTTCTTTTTGCAAACATAAAGCCTTTGCTAGATTCTTCTGCACAAAATTGGACAATATGGGTGTGCCTTCAAGTTTCTAATATTTTGGTGGAATGGACAAATAATTCCTTTCTTCATAGAAATAAGAGACGGTATCGGTTATCTCCTTACTTTGGAGGTTGTTTTGTTAAATTGAAGCAATGGCATGTCCAGGCTAGTATGATTTGTTCCATGTCCCCGCAAGGCCTTTTATGAGGCCATGGTTCTCTCACAGTTTACTGACCCACCTATTTTTTTTTTTACTCTGCCATGTTCTAACTTGAACTCGTTGTGCCAGAAACTTACGGACAAAAGGATCCCAATTAAAATGTGGGATATGATTTGGCTTTGTGCCCATACAAACTAAATATAAAAGTTAATTTGAAGCATAAAGACAGGTCAAAGAGATTTTGTCCTAGACCTATGTGCTCTCAGGTGGAGGAGTCACTTGAACACTTATATCTACATTGTCCTTGTATTCAGGATTTTGGAGCCTTAGTTTTGGAATGTTGGAAGCAGCCCATTTTTCAGAATCTCACCCCTGAGGTTCTTTTTGGGGAGATTTTTCCACAGCACTTGTATTTATATCATAGTAGTAGTCTTAAGGTGTTTTTTTCCTGCTTTCAGTATTGGATACGGCAGACTTGATGTAGGCTGGTACTTCAGTAACATTATATTGCTCCTGCTGAACTATTATACTTAATTCAATGACCTACGCAAGCAGTATAGTGTTATGCTTGTGCAACTGTGTTACCTTGCTTTGGCCATTTGCACTCTCTATTCCAGAGGAACTACCACCCTGTAGGGGTACTAAAGGCAAAGGAACCCTCAAAGAGACTTGGTTTGCCAGCCAAGGTACCTAGCTTCACCTGAGCTCTTTCCTTCTAAGATTGCTTGAAAGGACAGAGCAGAGAACCTTACCAGAGCAAGGGAAAAGGATTAAGACTTCTTTTGGCTAAACAGATTTACTGTGTGTTGTTATTTTTATTTTGTACTCACAAGGATTGCTACTGTTTGTTGCTAACATTTCATTGCTTTATTTTTCTCTGATTCAAATTGCTGTTGCTGGTATACCTTCTTCTGCATTATTACACGGTGTGCATACAGGTGTGTGCTAACAGATTACTGCTGTAATCTTCTGATTCAAATTGTCTTTTGCAAGGTATATCTTCTGTTACTGCTTTATTTTTCTCTGTAGCAAAGTGTTTCTTACAGGCTATATCTTCTCTGAAATTATTACAGGTGGTGCTTACATTTTTGTGACTTTTTATCATTGGGCTAAGCAAAATTACTATTTGACACTGTTTTATTTTATTCTTTTTTTGTTGAAAAGGTTTGTTGTCTCAGAGGTGTTTCAGTCTCCTTCTCACATTGAAGGAGCTAATTGCTTTCCTCCCACAGCTCTTCCAGAGGATTAGGTGTGTATCTGGGGGTGGAGCTGGCAAACTATCAGTAATTTCCAACAGAAAGTAGGGTTAAAAGGTCAGGTTAGTTGGTATCTTGGAAGTAAAAGACTTAGTTTGCTGGCCAAGGCACCTAGCTTCACCTGAGCTCTTTCCTTCTAAGATTGCTTGAAAGGACAGAGCAGAGAACATTACCAGAGCAAGGGAAATGGATTAAGACTTCTTTTTGGCTAAGCAGATTAACTGTGTGTTGTTATTTTTATTTTGTACTCACAGCGAAGTTTGACGTCTTTGCAGAATATTTAAACTAGCAAATGGGGAGACGGGTGCAGCACCCCATACATCAAATGGGAAGAACACCCCTACCCCCCTCAGCTAGTGGTCAAACAGGGATTCAGCATGTTTACAGTTCATTTGCATCACCAGGTAAGAAAAAAGGTCTGTATCCCCATACGACAGATAGGGGGAAATGCCAAACCTCACACAACAACTAACACACTGAAATCTGGCCAATGGAAAATCATGTACACAAATGCTCACAGCCTGGGAAATAAGATCCCAGACCTTCAGGCAATAATGTCAGAGGCTAAACTGGACATAGTAGCAATTAGTGAGATGTGGTTCACCAGTAACCACACTTAGGAGACTTCGGTACCTGGCTATGTACTGTTCAGAAGAGACTGAGGTGCAAAGGGGGGGTTGGAGTGACCCTGTATGTCAATGAAAATATCAAAGCTACAGAAATTCAGAATACACATAAGGAGTGGGTCACCCTGGAAACAGGAAAAGGGACAGCCATAAGAACTGGGGTTGTCTACAGGCCCCCAGACCAGGAGGAGGACATAGACACATTACTGTTTGAAGATATACAAAACATGACAGCTAAAGGGGAGGTTCTGATAATGGAAGACTTCAACATGCCGGATACAGAATGGTCAATACCAGCAGGAACATCTGCCAGAACTAGACACATGGTGGATTCCCTGCATGGGGAGGGCCTCAGACAACTGGTGCAACAACCCACAAGAGACAGGGCTATCCTAGATCTAGTACTGACTAACAGGGAAGGGATCACAGATCTCCAGGTAGAAGGTCACCTGGGGGCCAGTGACCATCACCTGGTATGGTTCAATTTGGCCACTACATCTAAATCATCCCATTCCAAGGCAAAATATAGGACTTCAGAGGAGCTGACTTTGATAAGATGGCCAACAGAGTTAAGCTAGCCCTGGCAAAAAGAAACACAGGTGAGGGGGTATAGGCAAAATGGGCAAGCATTAAGGATACAATACTTGAAGCAACATCCCATTGTGTTGGACAGAAAAGGAAGTGCAAAAGAAGAAGGAAACCACTTTGGTTCTCAAATACAGTAGCAGAAAGATCAGAGCCAAAAGGCTGGCCTTCAGGAAATATAAGGGAACACAGCTGGGATGAGATGGGAGTGCATACCAAACTGCCCTAAGGGAAGCAAGGAAGGCAGTAAGGCAGGCAGAGTCCCAAACTGAGGAAACACTAGCACAAACAGTAAAAGAAGGTGACAAGACTTTCTATAGATACATTAGTGAAAGGAGAAAGTCCAGAGGGGGTATTGCTAAGCTCAAAGGAGAAAAGGGGGCATGTGAGGAGGAGGAACCTATAAAAGCATCTATCCTAAATAGATACTTTTTCTCAGTATTTACTGAAGAGAAGGTAGGGCAGGGCCCACAGCTCAGCACCATGGACACAGGGGAGAGGGAGGTGAGCACTACTCCCTTCACAAAAGAAAGGGTCCTGCAAGAGCTCGCTAAGCTCAGGGTGGGCAAGGCAATGGGACCTGATGGCATACATCCCAGGGTTCTTAAGGAGCTAAGGGTGGAACTAGCAGAGCCATTAGTAGAACAGTTTAGTGAGTCTCTGAGCACAGGAGAGGTCCCAGAAGACTGGAGAAGGGTTCATGTGATCCCACTCCACATGAGTGGTAGCAGGGAGGAGGCAGGGAACTACAGACCAGTCAGTCTTACCTCAGTAGTGGGCAAGATTATGGAGGCACTCGTTAAGGAAAGGATAGTGCAACACCTGGAATCCATAGGGCACAGGATCCAAGACAGCATGGGTTTACAAAGGAAGGTCCTGTCAAACTAATCTCATAGATTTCTTTGACTGGGTAACCAGAGTGGTGGACCAAGGGGAGCACTTGATGTCGCCTACCTTGACTTCAGCAAAGCTTTGACATTGTTCCACATAGAAGATTGATAAATAAGCTGGGTAGGCTCGGGTGGGTCAGAAGTTGGTCAACTGGGTGGCAAACTGGTTGATGGACAGAAAACAGAGAGTGGTGGTAGCGATCCCGCTCCACAAGAGTGGTAGCAGGGAGGAGGGGAACTACAGACCAGTCAGTCTTACCTCAGTAGTGGGCAAGATTATGGAGGCACCTTAAGGAAGGATAGTCAACACCTGGAATCCATAGGGCACAGGATCCAAGACAGCATGGGTTTACAAAAGGAAGGTCCTGTCAAACTAATCTCATAGATTTCTTTGACTGGGTAACCAGAATGGTGGACCAAGGGGGAGCACTTGATGTCGCCTACCTTGACTTCAGCAAAGCTTTTGACACTGTTCCACATAGAAGATTGATAAATAAGCTGGGTAGGCTCGGGGTGGGTCAGAAGTTAGTCAACTGGGTGGCAAACTGGTTGACGGGCAGAAAACAGCGAGTGGTGGTAAATGGTATACAGTCAGAAGAGATGCAAGTCATAAGTGGGGTACCTCAGGGATCAATCCTGGGGCCAGTCCTCTTCAACATCTTCATTAGTGACCTTGCAGATCGACTAGATGGTAAGGCTTGTCTGTTTGCAGATGACACCAAGATCTGCAACAGAGTAGATGATCCAGATGGGGTGGGCAATGAGAAGAGATCTGGATAAACTAGCAAAATGGTCAGAAGAGTGGCAACTGGGATTTAATGCAAGAAGTGCAAAATCATGCACATAGGAAGAGAAACCCTGAAGCCACCTATAGGCTGGGAGGAGAGTTGCTAGCAGTCACAAAGGAAGAAAGAGACTTGGGCATCATCATCATTGATGACCTGAAATCATCAAGCAGACCTCTAAAGCAGTAGGTAAGCTAGGGGTGTTAGGGTGTATTAGTAGGGGTATCACAAGTCGTAAGAGGGAGGTAATAATCCTCTTTACAAGACACTGGTTAGGCCCCATCTGGAGTACTGCATGCAGTATTGGAGGCCACACCTTCCACAAGGACATTAACCAAATTGAGGCAGTCCAGAGAAGGGCACCAAAATGGTGCAGGGACTGCACAGAGATATACAATGAAGACAGATTAAGAGAGCTCAATATGTATACCCTTGAGCAAAGGAGAGAGAGGTGATATCATCGAGGCATTCAAACACCTTAAGGGCATTAACAAGGTGAAAGAGTCTAACATGTTTAAATATAAGAAAAGTAGCAGGACAAGAGGACACAACATGAGAATAGAGGGAGGCTGATTAAGGGGGAATGTGAGGAAATTCTTTTTCACAGAAAGAGTGGTGGATGCATGGAACAGCTTACCTCAGGAAGTGGTGGCTATGAATACAGTGCAGGGCTTCAAACAGGCATGGGATAGGCATAAGGGAGCAATACAGATGAATATGGATAGATAGGTCATTGACAGTGTAAAGGTGTGTGGCACACTCATAAGGTAGAAAAAATGGGCAGACTGGATTGGCCTTGTGGTCCTTATCTGACATCAACCTCTATGTTTCTATGTTTCTACCTCTACAGGTGCCATGGGAAGCTTCCCTTGGCTAAAGATACCTTAGGAAGAATCCCCCAGAGGAGGGAGGTGTGCAGCTGGAGGAGGAGGGTAGGATGGAGGGGCAAAAAAAAGTGCTTCATAGTGAGGCTGGGAGGAACTGCTTATATAGCCCAGGAAGGGGGAGTGGCTGATTGCTTGGTCATTGAACCACAGGCACAGCCTTTCAATTCAATGACCTATGCAACCAGTATAGTGTTATGCTTGTGCAACTGTGTTACCTTGCTTTGGCCATTCACTCTCTCTATTCCAAAGGGACTACCACCATGTAGGGGTACCAAAGGCAAAGGAATCCTTGAAGAGGATTCTACCTCTACAGGTGCCACGGGAAGCTTTCCTTGGCTAACGGTACCTTAGGAAGAATCCCCAAAAGAACTGTAGCAGTACCAAAGGAACATTAGCAATCAAGGCAGAGAAGCAGAGTAACAGCAACAGGCAGCTTGACTAACATAAATGAGATGCAGGTTAGCTGAATAGCATGGGCATTAGTGGATTGCATGAATGACTGCAGGGGGCTTACTAAGGAGAGAGGTACCGGCAAGTAGGAACACCACCCACCTCCATCCAACAGCGGAATCTACCCAAGTAAACTAGGGAATAGTGCCTAAGGCTAACTAAATATTACAACCTGAGGCACGAAGGAGAGAAAAAAAAAAAACCTTTGAGGAAGAAATCTCTGGGGATCCAAGGCCTAGGTCACCTTCCCTCCAGGATTGGGATATTTTTGATTAGTGACAGCTCTGCTGCTGCAGTTTGGAAACCCAATTAAAGGGTGGAAAATATTCCAGTTTGGAAGAAAGCTTCCCTCTATCTCTCTAACAGGAATGCCGTACAGGGTTGCAAACTGAGCTCTGCAACAAGCCTCCTCCAAGGCAGGAGGAGGAGAGCAATGATTGCTGAGGCACTTAGCTGGCCTACTGATCTAAAAATAAACCAGGTGAACCAGAGGCAGTCATTGGAAGAATAGCTCCGAAGGTGCCACCAAACCCACTCAGCAAGCCAAAGCAGCCCCCTTAGGCTTAAAGGCCCCACCCTTCGCAGCTGAAGTCTTAAATTCTGCATCAAGAGATGCCATTGATACATCTGCAGGGCTGAAGCTTCACCTGGAGTGAGGACATTCCCACTATGGGCCAGATGAGAAGGACCCCGCCCCAAGTTTCGCACACTCAAGATGTGGACTTCATAGGTGCAGATGGAGACTGTCAGCTGCAGGGCGAGCCCTGAGCCATGGTAACTAATGGTTGTGGTTTTCATGCCTCTGATTATGGAAGAAACAAAATAGGAAGGAGAGTGTAAAAAAAGTGCAGAGTGCTAAAGACCCTCACGTAGGTCATACATGTTGTATAGCAGCACATAGCAGACTAAACCTCCAAGAGGAGCATAAGCAATGAGTAGACCTGCACGTTGGTCTGTGATGCAATGTAAGTAATGATCAGACCTGCACGTAAGTCTGAGAGGCAGCAATTAGCATGACTTGCCGGGAGGCAAGCCAACCAATCCCATTAAGGAAGCCAATTAAAGGTGACTTAAATACATGAGGTAATTGGACCACATGGGGCCACAACTCTGCACTACAACTCCCCAGTCTGCTACCATAGTAAAAACAAGGAAGCCATAGTAAAGCAACATGACCCACATGCAGATTTTAAAACTAGTTTACAGTGACAGCTGTAACAGAGCTGACCTCCAGAGTATAATAAAGTAGTATACAAAAGTAGTTGAGCAGCATCCAATGTAATTAGTTATAACTTCTGGGAGTAGCTAAGCTGAACAATTTTCAGAATTGTAGGGAAAGGCAATGAACTGCAAATGGCAGCAATATTGCTTGGTATAATTGCATGGAATCAGGCTTGAATGCCATGGGCTAGCTTCACAGAGGGACCTTGGACAGGTGCAAACAATTAAGGTGGATAAACACTGAGACAGCAGAAGCAGGGAAGCAGCGACTGAGCTGAAACATGCAGATAATGACTGTAGTTGCACGGAGGGTTTGCTGAAATGGGTGAGAAAATGGGAGCCAAAATAGCACAAGAACACGATTAGTACGATACAAACAAAATGCAACAGGATGCTAAAGAAACCAGAAAACCCCCAAGAAGAAAAATGCGAAACACAAACACAGGAGGTCAGGAAACAGGCAACACAAAGAAGCATGCAGCAGCCAGAGGTAAGCAACACTAACCAAAAAGCAGGAGGACACAAAACAGAAGTCCAGCAGAAACCAAGCAGAGCCGAAAACAGCAACACAGGGAGGAGAGCAAAGCCCCAGTAGACCCCAAGGGAGAAGACAGACCGACAAAGCCTCTGATTGCAAAGAAAAAGTAATTCAGAGTGAGGCTGGGAGGAACTGCTTATATAGCCCAGGAAGGGGGAGTGGCTGATTACTCAGTCATTGAGCCACAGGCATAGCCTTTCAGTTTTTGATGACACAGTTCATATTCATTATATAAGACTTGGTAGGGATCTTTAGTGTGGATAAAGTGACTAACTTTTCTTCTTCTTGTTCTTTAGTCTGTGAGTTTCTTCTTTTTTTGACTTCACATTGTTTTTTTTTTCTTTTGTTTTACATTTCCTTAGATGCTGCAGTTGATTTTTTCTGCGATGACATTGGTTTTGTTTGTATTTTGTTGGATTCTTCAAAAAAATGTCCCCTACTTTTGTCAAGAATTGCCATGAGATCTTTAATGTCCACCTGAACAACCACAAGAACAGGCATACTGGACCTCAGTTTAATGTCTCATCTGAAAGATGGCACCTCAGTAGTGCAGTACCCCCTCATTCTGCACTACAGTGTCAGCATTGGGATTTTACCTCAAGTTCCTGGCATGGAGCTAGAAGAAGAAGAAGAATCAGCATTTAAACAGCACTTTTCATATACAATGTATCCCAAAGTGATTTACAAGCAATGCTAGACTGGTAGTGAAGTGACTGAATGTGTAGTGGCGGCCATATCACACATCAATACCCACACATAGCCTGGACAACTGCATGAACTGGTTTTTATGGGAAGGTGAATATTGGCTAAGACACAGGGAATGTCCCCTACTCTTTGCAAAGAATGCCCTGGGTTCTTTTTCTTCCCCCTGGACACCCACCAGGACAGCACCATGATGGGTAGAAGGGACCCCAGTTTAACGCATCATCTGAAGGACGGCACACCCCAACAGTACAGCACCCCCTCTAACACTGCACTTGGGTGCCAGCATTTTTTAGGTACTAGTCCAATCCTGGAGTGGGACAAGAACTCATAACCTTCTGATCCAGAGGCAGATGTGCTACCTGCTGAGCCACACTGAACCTACAGCCTTCCGATCTTCCCACCTAAGAGACGAGTGTGCAACCTGCTGAGCCATAGACATTGTGTGACACTTGAAATGAGATGCTGCATCTCTATTGGGCTATCATTGGTAAATATATATTAAAACAAAAGCTCTGCCAGTAGTCAGTGGTCTCTTATCACCCCTACACTGCTAGAGGAAGCAGTGTATCCTAGTGGTTAGAACACTGTTGAGAACTGCAAGTTCATAGATTCAAATCCCACTAGAGTACAACGTTCAGTGTGTGTCTGTAAGCAAGTCACTTAACTTCCCAGTCATCCAGACCAGCCAGATGTGGAAATGATTAGAAGCAACTGTCTACTAGAACTAGCTAAACAAAGAAAAAAAAGTATAGGTCAATATTTTCACTGCTAACTTCCACTATTACTGTAACCTCATAGCGCTTTAGTCAACTACTGGACTATCCTGGATAAATTAATAAAAAAAAAAAAACAGTGGTTACTGGCCAGTTCTGCACACCCCTACAAACAGTGCAGTCTAATGGTTAAAGCAATGTTGGGTACCACAAGATTGTTATACAGTACTGGTGCTACCAAAGCTGCTGTGCTGCACTTTTTTCAACCCTACCACCCTCATGGTCACCAGCAGCACCAGTACTTCTGAAGCTGCAGTGTGGAAGTTCTTTCACTATGCCTATCCATCCCCCCAAAAAACATCAGCATAAACAGTACTTATTGAAACTGTGCTGTAGTACCCACATATGCATTATTAATTCATGCAATCACACATCTTGAGTTTGTGACTTCACTTTTCATTGTACTTCTTGACACTTGGGCTGATCACGTATGATGGAGTAATTGTGTTAGTGTGGTGGCTTGAGGAGAAGTCTTCTGTTGTCATGTGGTTGTTTGATTTGTATGATGACTTCTGAGTCGATGTGCTTGTATAGTAATGTTGTCACGTAATTGTCTGATTTGCATAATGCCTTATTTTGTCTTGCTTGGTTGCGTTGTTGAATGATTTGCATCTTATCCCTTGACCCCAAAAGGTAGTGCTCAAATGAATGCAGCAGGGAAAGAGGAGGCAAAAACAGCAGGAGTAGTGATGGTGTTTTATAATGCAGACTATACAATGGCAAGAACATTTCCTGGACTCTGATTGGTCAATGTGAGCCTGAGACAGTGATGTTATTACACAATAACATCACTGTATTGCTTTTGGATGCCATTGATGATGAGCATTGGGATGCCATTGATGACCATTTGGATTCCTTAAAATCATTTTTTATTTTTTTTATTTTGTATAACAATGAGCCATTGTATAATAGCAATAAGGTACTCCAGGGATGTGTGTTATCGTGTAATAATGTCACTTCTAGGGTGGTGGAAGCACTTGGCTTCACCTCGTGCTTCAACCCACCCCAGGAGTGATGTTATTACACGATAACACACACCCTGTCATGCCTTATTGCTTAAATATTACATTCTTAAATTCCATGGTGAACATTTAACCCTCTATTGAATGTGTTTAAAGGCAGATGACTGATGGTAAGAATTATTTGTGGTGGGACTATTTGATATTTTCTAAGCAATATTAACGTTGTGCTTTTTTTGTCTTTTAGTCATTTTTTTTTAACTTTGTCTATCCATTTTTGAAGCACAATAAGACCCTTCAGAGTGTGGGGTATTGGTGGATACCCACACTTCCAGGGGCTGTAAGGCTACCGACTTGCAGTATTGTGACTCATAATGCCCTTGGGCATGCAGGTATCCACCAATACCACACACACTCTGTCGGGTTTTATTGCTCGCATAACTATGCTGGCTTCCATTGAGAAAAATTGACATTTGCCAAAATACAGCAGACCCTAGCATGGTCCAGGTTAAATTGTGCAAGATTTTATAATTGATTTAAGAGATTAAAAAACTGTTTTTAGAACATGTTAAAATGTTGATTGATGAGCATTAACCAATAATCTGGTTCAGGTAGAAGTAAAATGTGATGATAAAAGGCACATTTACATGATCTGGGGCAGGATTCACATAGGGAGTGCAAAGTGACTGCAAAAGTTTGCACTGCACTCCTTTGCTGCGTGAGTGGTCAACTATACTATTCACAGTCTGATAGTCCGGTGGGCTATCCAGCTGTGAATAGGGGCCAGCAGGGGACAGTGCTAACCCAGACAAAGCAGTGTCATAGGTGATAGTGCTGTCCCCACAGCCAGCCTGGAAAACTTCCCAGCAGCTAATAGCGCTCAGGCGCTAAGGTGCTATTCACTAATGGAGGCATGCAAATGAGCCCATTGGGCATGTAAGGTGGTAGTGGCCATTAGCATGGCCATTATAGGCTCATTTGTATGCCATTAGTGAAGTGCTTCCTACCCCCACCAGCCCAAGCCCCATGCAACAGCAGTCTCCAAAGCATAGTGGTACCCACCCCTACCGTGATCGCGGACCTGGTGATAAATAAAAAAAAAGGTGCTCCATAGTGTAGTTGTCCCTCCCCAGTCCCTGATAACCCTCATAATAAATATACAGTGTATACTGTAAACTGTCATTGACAGTTCAGTCAGCGGGCCATTGTGGAGGTGAGAGGAGGGCTGTGCTGCTGGCCGACCAGTGGGACATGCTGAGGTGGGGGGAGCGAGGTAGGATGGTTACGGAGCAGGTGAGGGGGGTTGGGGGGACCACTGCACTATGAAAAATGAGCAAGTACAGTACGGGTGGAAGATCAGGGACCGGTGGGGGTGGGACAATATACTAGGAAAAGGGAGTTTATTTTTATTATGAGGGCGATCGGGGACCGGGGTGGGAGGAAGTGACCACTATACTATGGAAAAGGGAATTTATTTGTTTTATGACAGTGATTGAGGACTGGAGAGGGGGGAGGGACCACTACACTATGGAAAAGGGAATTTATTTTTATTATGGGGTGATTGGGGACTGGGGAGGGGGGAGGAACCACTAAACTACAGAAAAGGGAATTTATTTTTTATTATGACAGGGATCAGGAACCGGGGGGGGGGACACTATATTACAGAAAAGGGAATTTACTTTTTACTATGACTGGGATCGGGGGACACACTAAACTATGGAACAAGGGCTTACTGTTTAATTCTGACAGGAATCGGGGACTGGGGAGAGGGGTGAGGCTGCAGTACCTCTACAACCCTCTAGGGTTTGCGGGGAGTACTGCCAGGATTTTCTGGGTGGTAATTTGCTCTATGCATTGGCCTTTGTGAAAGACAATTGTGGGAGAAAATGTTTGTGAATGGGATTGTGGGGATATGCAGGTCCCCTCCCACTCATTTGCTTTGCAGCCCCCCTCACTGCTTTGCCTAGGCGAAACCCACTTTGCAAGAGCAAACTGGGCTTTTTGAATAGTGGCTATTCACAAAGCCCAGTTTGCCCCAGGCAAAGTTTTGTGAATCCTGCCCCTAATCCTCACCGCTGCAAGTGGTGCAGATGAGTTGCACCAGTGCAGATCAGGTTGTGTAAATGACATGTGGAGCATTGTAGGTCATTCTGTTTTGGCAAACTGCTAATCCTGTTTTGGTGGGATCATGTACTGGTGCCTGCATCATCTGCAAGTGTGTAAACTAACATTGCCTCAGCTGCACTGGTACTGTCCCTTAATACCCCACACCAGGCCAAACTGTTCCTCCTCCTGTCAGCTCACCCACCTTACTTTCACTATGTTAAGTTTCACTGTTAATTAAATTAATTAAATGGCTGCTGGCAGCAGGATAATGGTGCTGTGGTCACTAGAGCTCAATTGGCATGCAATCAGTGTGATGGGATGAAATGTCAGAATTACATCCTGAAGCTGATGACCTTGGGGTATTATGGCCCTGAACTGCAGAAGCTGCCAGGTAGGTGCAGAGTGAGGGTGCCAAGTGAAAATGAAGCTAGCAGAAGATGGCCATGAAGAATCTGGAGAGTGAGGCATGCCATATCTCTCAACTCCCAATATTCATTTTGGCTGCTTGTACTTAGGGGACATAGGCAAACAGTGCAGAGAGAGCTGTCACAGTCCATAGTGGTAATGCAGTGCAAAATGCCAAAATCAAGATAGCACAGATGTGGGGCTGGTAGTGTAAATGGTTAGTGAAATTGCAGCAGGCGAAGCAGTGGAGAATAAAACACTATGCAATACAAGGTAGTGTAAACTTGCTAAAATACCAACCAAGACAAATGTATTCACCAAACTATTGTTATTTGCTTTTAACATATCTATAAGGATATATTTTTTAAAATCTTAATACTGTGATTGCATAAATGCTGATGCTGGTGACTACAATGTAGAATATTCCATTTCTGGAGACTACCAGCAATGTATTGGCTAGTTCTTTGTTGTTCTGTTTCTGTTAGCCACAGATCATTAATGTGTTATGTAAGTTTACCTATCATTTACCATTACTGAATCTGATCTCTTCTTTCCTCCATAATGTTTTTCTTCTACAGTTGATATATTTATGTTGCATGAATTTACATTTATTTTTAAGTCTTCTGTATTTTTTACACATTTCCTGTACCCCACCCCCATGACACACCTGGAAATGAGTTGCTCACAACTTTGCATGTCCTTCTGGTCAATAAGTGTACATAAATAAAAATTAAAAAAAAATAACAGTACTGAAATAAATACAATAAATAAATTATCTAACTAACTAAATAAATACATACTGTACAGTACAATTGAGGCTTATAAAACAGGTAACTTATGATTGGTACTAGCAGAAGTTGAATAGTGTATTCCTTTCCTTTGCTGTTTACTTCGAGTACAGTGGTAGTAGCAATATTAGCAAATGTATTTGTTGAGTGCCCAATCCCAGGGGCTCTGAGCACCATACAGTAATTAAAGCATAAAACATAATATTTAATTTATTTAGTTTTTGTTGACCAGGTAAGGTGCATTAGCCACAGCAATAACTATTTTCAGGCACAACCCGGGAGTATACAGAAACAAAACATTATTAAAACAGAGACAGTGCAATTGTTAAACAATTATAGTACAGTGCAGGCAGGAGAAAACAATAAGTACGCTAGATTCAACTATAATGTATAACATAGAAAGATATGAGAGCAATGTAAAAATAAAGCCATCAGACAACATTCAAGTAGCGGATAGGGTGAGATTATACAATGAGAAGTACCATTATAATAGCGGTATAAGATGGATATAGGAGAATCAGGAATAGAAATGGGGTAGGGATGCAATATAAGGAGGGGAGGAAGGGATAGGAAATTAAGGTAGGGGATGAGGACCAGATATAATAAGAGAAGGGCAGAGAGGAGGAAATCTGAAATAGCAGAGTAAAGTAATAAGAAATCAGAGTTCAAAATAAATAACATGAATACATTAAATATAGCAGTTAACTAAAATAAGCAACAAGGATTAGCTCAGGTTAAAAGCCTCTATAAATAAGTGGGTCTTGAGGCTCTTCTTAAAGGCCTTCACCAAACAGGCCTCCCTCAGAGACCTGGGAAGTGAGTTGCAGGGAGAGGACCACCAATTTCAAAAGTGCAGTCCCCGGAAGTCTTAAGCCAACCCCTGGAACCACTAGGGACCCACTCTGGAAGAGTGGAGATGGTGAGAAGGGTGGTATGGAAACAGGAATTCACGCAAATAACACAGGCCCAGTCTGTATATCCCTTTATAGGTCAATAAACTAACCTTGAAAGTGATTTGCCACTTTAACAAATGCAGTATATGCAGGACCAGGATTACATGGCAAGGTCTCAGAAGACCTGTCAGTAACTTTGCCGCTGCATTCTTCACTAGTTGTAGGTGCTGTGAGATCCCTTCCCTGATCACAGGATACAGAGCATTACAGTAGTCAAGCCTGGAAGTAACAAAGGTGTGTACCCATACAGCTCAACCTATTTTCTTGCAAATCAGGGACAGAGCTGAAATAATTAGGGGCAGATGATTAAAATCTGAGACATATCTTACAGAAAGGAGATATCTGCTCAAGAAGCCTGTTAGAATGTGGGGTTTGGCATGTGAAAAGCATTTTTTGATGGAGAACTAGACTGCAGCATTAATGTCTGAAATAAAATAAGCCTCAAGTCCCTACTTTTTAGCATCAAAAATGTCAAATTTAGGAGGGACCAGGGACATTTCTGAGTCAAAATCAGGAGCATCCCTGAAAATCAGGGACAGTTGAGAGGTATGCATGAACCAATGAGGGCAGATCTTCCAATGGGAATAAGATTTTAATCTGAGAAATTTTCTTGGGACGGTAAAAGCCATTCCAGACTACAGATTACACCTGAGCTTCAAATGTCAGTCTTTCATCCAGAATGACACCGTTAGCAGAGGCCACAATGCTGGAGGTACTGAGCTGTAGCCCCTGCACCCTGACATTGATAATGCTCAGTCACTAGTACCATCATCTTATCTGTGTTTAGTCTAAGCCAGTTGGAGGACAACCAGTTCTGAATCTCATCCAGGCACAAATTTAGTTCATGAAAGGCATTAGGTATTCCTCTGCAAATGACAGGTACAGTTGGGTGTCATCCTCATATCAGTGAAAACTCAGGCTGTAGTGTCTGATGATCTCTTCTAGGGGCAGCATGTACAGTGCAAACAGCATAGGTGAGAGGATCAAGTCCTGCGGAACACAGCAGAGCAGAAGCTTCAGGGGTGAGGAGAAATTCCCTATCACCACCCTCTGCATCCTATCTCTGAGAAAGGACTCTAACCAGCTGATGACAATGCTGGTAAGTCCACAGCACTCCCTTAGGTGATCCAACAGCAACCTGTGGTCCACGGTGCAAATGCTGAAGAGAGATCAAGTACATTGAGAACTGACCATTCACCTTGATCTCTGGCCCTGTGTAAGTAATTATGCACCCTGACCAACACAGTCTTCATAATGTGCCTTGACCTAAATCTAGATTGGAGTGGCTCATAGATGCTAAAGGTTGTAAGGTGTGCCTTGAACTGCAGAGCCATCATGTTCTCAATAACCTTTCCCAGGAAAGGAAGATTAGAGATGAGTCTAATTTGCTAAGCAGTCCAAGCTTACAGATGTTTTTATCAAAGGGGCCTCACCAATGCATCCTTCAATACAATCAGGAAGGATCCTCTGAAAATGAGCACTAGACTATCTTAGCAAAGACTGGACCAAGGACACCTACACAACTCAGCGGGCGATGTTTTGAACCTGGGTCAAGTTCACAGCAGGCGGGCTGTAACTCTGAGATAACCTCACAGACCTCCTCTACTGATACAGATCTAAACTTATCCCACACAGATGGAGTGTCCCCAGTGACAATCAGCTCTTATCTGTTGGGCTGCAACAGCCCATTTGGGGTTATGCAAGACCTGATTAAGGATACTCAGTCAGAGAAGAACTGAGTGAATTCTTTGCACCTGGTGATTGAAATTGCTTTTACCAGGTGAAGATAGGCAGGATGTAGTAGCCTGTCCACAATCCAGAAAAGCTGATCAGGACTATTTCTCCCTGCCGCAATCTCCCTGAACAGGAATGCTGCATTTTTTTTACAGATATTGCCCTTTGATATTCACCATAGTGAGTTCTCAGAGCCAAGACTTCCTCCAACATTGTTCCAATCTTTGACTCTTTATCTCCCTAAGCTCCCTGTTGAACCTCAGGGATCCTAAGTGAGAAGTCCTCCATTATTTAGGAACTGGTGTGACAGTATCAAAGGCTAAGGTGAAATCCTTGTTATTGGCCACCATCACCTCCTCTGATCATGCCTCACATGCAGCCACCACACTTGAGAGGTCCATCAGTGCCTGGAGTCATGCTAGGGACAACCCTTTTAAAAGGGCAGTAACAGACAGTCTCCACTGGTCGGTGGACAATGGGGGGGGGCAAATGTGAACCTTACTGTGCAGTGATCTGAACAAGAAACTCAATCAATCCAGGGGTTGCTAATTTATTTTATTTTATTTATTTAGTTCAAGAATCGTATTTACAACCTTTGAGTCATAGACTCATTTACAAAGGCACCGCGTCGCAGGGAGGGTAACAACAGCAGTGTGGTAAGACAGGGTGAGACAAAACAGGTGCAATACATACATTATACATTGCCTATACATGGGTAGCTTCAGATGGTAAAAGACAAGTTAATAGGTAGAACCTGGCAGGTCATGCAGGCAAGGCCTATACATAGTTTAACAGATAGGTAGGTTTCCATAGTATAGAACAAAGTTCATTGGAAGTTCCTAGCAGGCCAAGCAGGTAATGGTCGGTGTAAAGCTAGAGTGAGTGCGCTAACGAGCCTGGGGGCAATGAACATACCCTACTGTAGACACGTACACTTCCGAGTGCTGAGAAGGTGGTTGCGTAGGGCAGCTTTGAACTGGCCAATTTTAGGAGTGCTTGAGATGTGCGTGGGGAGGGAGTTATACCAGGACGGTGCTCTGTAATGGAAGGACCTTTGGGCAAGGGAGGTCCTGGTTCTAGGCACCAAGAAGGAAGCTTTGCTGGCGTTACGGGTTACAGCCGAGTGGAATGCACGCTGGAGCTGTGCCGTGACACCCGGGGGACACAGTCCAAGTAGAGTTTTTTTTGCTAGTATGCCAGTGTGACAATGCAGACGGTCTTCCAGGTTGAGTATGTTTGTGGTGGTGTAGAGCTGACAGGTGTGGGTTCCATCTGGGGCACCAGTCAGTAGCCTGCAGGCTTTGTTGATGGAGGTTTGGATTTTGGTGAGGACAGAGGGGCCAGCGGCGACGTAGATGGGGAGGCCATAGTCAACTAGTGACAGGACTGAGGAAGTGATGGCCAACCACAGGGCGAAGCCAGGGAGGCAGTCTTTGTGTCGATACAGGAGCCCAATCCGGACGTTCATGGCTGTGGATAGGGCACAGACATGGGCATGAAAAGAAAAGGCTGAATCAAAGGTGATGCCCAGGTATTTGTATGTAGTTACCTGCTCAAGGGGATGAGAGGTGCGGGGGAGGATGAGGAGAGGGGCATTTTTGGAGGTACTTTGGCAGTGAGAAAAGATCATTGCCTTTGTCTTCTTGAGATTCAGGACCAGGCAGTGGTCGAGGAACCATTTTTCAGCTTGGCTGAAGGAGGACTGTAGGCTGTTCTGGAGAGCGATTGGGTCGGGGTGCGAGGAGCGTAGGATGGCATCGTCAGCATATAATAGCAGTTTTCCGGTACAAGAGCTGGGAAGGGTGTTCAGGAAGAGACTGAATAATGTGGGGCCCAAAATGGAGCCTTGTGGAACTCCTGAATGGACAGGCAGAGCTGAGGATAGGCCACCAGTTAGCTTGACGCGTTGGGATCTACCACAGATGTAGCTGGAGAACCAGGCTAATGGGCCAGCAGACCGCCCCAGTTTACAGAGGGTGTCAAGCAAAAGTGGGTGGTTCACAGTGTTGAAAGCTTTGGACAGGTCAATAAACATTGCCCTAGCCAACTCTCTGGAGTCTAACGGAGAGTGTATAATGTGGGAGAATTCCAGTAGAGCTGTGGAGGTTCTGTGACCTGGGCGAAAGCCATGCTGTTCAGGGCACAGGATGTTGTGGCTGGATAGATATGCAGTAAGTTGAGCAGATACTATTTTTTCGAGAGCTTTGGAGAGGGGCGGGAGGACGGAGAAGGTCTGTAGTTATTAAGGACAGTACGATCTCCATTTTTGTGTATAGGGATGACTTCGGCCAGTTTCCAAGCACTCGGGAAGTGGCCGAGGCACAGGGATTGGTTGAGGAGGTTAGTGAGGAGGACTAGCAAGACATCCAAAGTTTGGAGGAGTATCCAGGAGTTGAGGGGGTCATCACTAGGGCTGCGGGAGGAGAGAGCTTTTTGGAGGATAGGCTTTGCATCCTGTGGTGAGATAGTCCTAAAGAGGAAGGGGGGGGCCAGCAACAACTGGACTGTCGCAAACCGGTATGGGGTCAAAGAAGTGGGCTGGGAGAACAGAGCTTAGATCAGTAAAGGTTTCTTTAAGGCGGTAGGCAATACGGGAGGGGTCAGCGTTGATAGTGCCATTTATGATCATCTGAGAGGGAGGGTGGGAGTGGGACAATCCGTTTAGCTCTTTCATGTTATTCCATAAGGTACGGGCATTGCCCCAGGTGGATGTCAAGGTGGATTGGTAGTGGCTGGCTTTGGCTTTTCTTATGGCCCAGGTGCACTGGTTACAAGCTGTGTTGTAGGCTTGCCTGTCTGCTGGCTTGCCTGTACTGACAGAAATGTGCCATAGGTTATCACGTTGCTTCAGTAGATGGATCGGGGGGTGGATATCCAGGCAGCCGGGTGCCTCTTAGTACTAGTGCGGGTGAATGGGGCGAAAACATCACAAGCCTTACAGAAGGCATTGGTGAGGAAAGCAAGGGCAGAGTCAATATTCTTTGCGTAGGAGATTGGGGACCAATCAAGTTGTGCAAGGTGACGCTTAAGTTTGCTTAGCCCACCAGGGCGAAAACGGCGACAGTGGGCGGGGGGGCACATGGCTTCGAGCGAAGGGCAGGACCAGAGGAAGAGAATTGGCGAGTGGTCACTGAGGGAGTTGGGCAATACATTAATGTCCTTTATTTTGTGAGGGCGGTTAGATAGCATAATGTCAAGGAGCGTGCTGGTCCCACTAGACTGGTTAAATCTAGTGGGTTGAGTCACTAGTTGGGATAGATCAAGGGCCGTGAGGTTATCTTTAGCTTGTGCTGAGGTGGCACTGAGCCAGCTGATATTGAGATCTCCCACTATGAGCTGTTCCATTTTCTGAGGCAAGGTATTGAGGTAATCGGCGAGGGAGCGAATAGCATGATTTTGTTCTCGTGGGGGTACATATGCCGT
The DNA here is from genome assembly GCA_016271365.2 of Neoceratodus forsteri. NCBI lineage: Eukaryota > Metazoa > Chordata > Ceratodontiformes > Ceratodontidae > Neoceratodus > Neoceratodus forsteri. Next base: position 1,293,730,260 of record CM028130.1, read on the forward strand.
AGTGAGGTACAGAGGGCCACGGCCTGGGTAAGGGGAGATTTTTAGGGTGATTGCTTGGGCCCCATGATCAAGCTTTGGGGTACGTAGGGCATGCCCCAGGAGGGAATTCGTTAGGTAGACTGCACAACCACCCCGCGCTTACCCACACGATCTTCTCTGAAGAGGGAGAAGCCAGGGAGGGAGACCATCGAGTCAGGGGTCGACGGGGGGTTTCCACTATGGCAAGGACGTCTGGCTTGTGTTGGGTGACCCAGCATTGGAGTGCCGCAGTCTTTTTTGGTAGACTGCAGATATTCATGCAGGCAATGCGGAGGCCAGACCCAGCAGAGGGCAATGTGCCAGGTCCTGGGCCTGGGTTGGGGTGGACATTACCAGAGAGCAGGAGGAGTAGAATAGTGAGTCGGAGTAAGGGACTGTGATTGTGGTGGTAGTGATGTTTGGGCAGCCAGGCAGATTTGTGGGGGGCAGTGCTGGGGATTGGCAGGGAGCAAAGGGTGGGCAGGGCTAGAACAGAGAGGAACCACCTGTTATAGCTGTCAGAGGATATAGGTGTGGGGTGGGTGCGCTGGGGCTGCTAAGTGAGACAGCGTGTGTGGTGTGTTAATGGAGAAAGGTGGATGTAAGGAGGGGTTAAAGGGGGTGTTGGGCAGACGGAAGGCTAACAAAGAAACGTAAAACACAGTGTTAGGGGGATTTAGAACAGTGTTTTTTTGTAACAGGTTAGGGGTAAGGAGGAAGAGCATGAATAATGCAGAGCCTAAAGGAGTCAACATTTTTATCTGCAGGTAGAAAGACAGGAGGATTTAGACAGGCAAGATCCCTCTAGTGTTCAGCCAGTATAATCTGCTGATGGCAAAGTGGGCTGATTGGTTCTGCAGCCTCACGTGATAATAGCTATAAATTGGAGCACCGACCAAGGGTGGTGGTAGAGGCGATGAGGCCGCACATAGTGCCGGCAGGGATTAAACTGAGCACCTCAGCGGTGCTGTTTCTCCGCGGTCTGGCGTACCTGAGGTCCGTGGGGGTTGGGGGCGGGCGACAGCGATCTTTTCTGCTGCTGGTGCTGGGGAGGGCAATCTGCTCCAAGCCCTCGCGACCCAAGGAATCTGAGGAGAGAGAGAGGGGAAATAAGTACAGCTCGAGGAGGCGGGACAGGTAGGAACAAAAGAGCACACTTGAACTATGCAGAGTTCAGCTTTCACACTAATCAGCTTTACAGCAAAGGACAGCACAGACTTATGCTACAGGTAATCGCGATGTTATCAGGAGTCTGGTGTCACAGAAAAGACTATGCTAGCCTTACTTGTTTAAAATTACAGATAATCGCGATGTTTAAACAGAAGTCCTAAGTTACAGAAATAAAGACAGAGTTTATACACGGGACTATGTAGCAGAAACAGTCGGGCATAATTTATGGTATTTAGTTGAGATAGCAAGGCCAAGTCCAGATTTAGGCGCCAAATTCAAAACTGAGCATCTCAGCGGTGCTGTTTCTCCGCGGTCTGGTGTACCTGAGGTCCGTGGGGGTGGGGGGCGGGCGACAGCGATCTTTTCTGCTGCTGGTGCTGGGGAGGGCAATCTGCTCCAAGCCCTCATGACCCAATTGCAGCCCCAGTGAGAATACCAAGTACAAGGCATGTCCGCGTTGATGGGTCACAGTAGTAACAACTTGTGTGAAGCCCAGTGATTTCATCAACTGGAGGAAATCTTGTCCAGAATGTGAGAGTTCATCATCAATCCAAGCACTGAAGTCACCCAAAGCTGACCATCTGGGAGACTCCAATACATTCTGGGTGATGAAGTCCATAATTTCCTGCAGGAGTTCTCTCTGTCTCTCATACCCCAGAGACCAGAATAAGAAAAGAATCCTGCAACCTGCACCTGGATCCCCACATCTGGGCATGCATTCAAATGACAGAATAGCTCCCATGGGTGCAAAGCAAAGTTCAACTGGGATCTAAAACAGATGGCCACCCTCCCCTATGATCCCCTCACAGGCAATAAACCACAGAGAACCTGACAGTGGTTGATGCCTCCACAACAGGACCGGCATCATCTCCTAGTCAAGTCTCCGTGACCCAAGCCAGATCAACTGTAGAAATTATGTCCAACAAAATGGTGGTCTTGTTTCACATTGCTCTAGCATTGCACAATACTGCCTGCAGTGGATGAATGGAGGGTAAACCATCCAACAAAACCAGGCACTCAAAGCTTAAAAGCCTGAAAGAACAGTCAGAAACTCAGTTCTTGCAAAAATGTGATAATACCTTTTATTAAATCCAGGAATCCAGTAATACAGTGAAATAGCGTGGTTAGCAGCCACCACTCCAAAACCCCAGCACTTTGATCAAAGTCTTCACCAAAGGGTGGAGTTAGAGAGGTAATACCCTCCCTTAAATACTGTTTCAGCCCAGGTGTTTATTATTGTCCCCTATTGGTAATCTGGCTGTAATTATAAAAAAACATCAATAGTTGAGGGAGGGATTCGAACTTGTAAACTCAAGTAATTCATAACATTGCAGAAAGTAAGAAAACTCATAAAATAACATTAAATGTATTACAAAATACCAAACATAACTGCAAAAGACAGATAATTCCAGCAGAATATATAATTTTAAACTATTACTAGTACTAAAAAGCTGCTGAAATTTTAACTGCATTTCACTTCAATTCTATAATATTCAGACACAACCAATTCCCTTAAATAAATGGCAGTAGAATAACACTTCCCAAACAGTCTATAGATTATAAATCAACTCATAGGATAAGAAAAAAACCCTTGAAGAAATCAATAGAAAAGAAGTAAATGATTGTATCCTTTCATTCAGGAAAAGCGATCACCCCTTGTGACTTGTCAAATCCAGCTTCTGGGTCTGGGTGATCAGCCAGTCCATATCATTGAAAGGCATCCAAGGAAGAACTAGAAAACAAAACAGAGAGGAAAAAAGATTTAATAAGTATTACCAACTGAAGCCCAAGCACTGTGTTCGATTCTCCACTGTGCACATGGTTGTTTGAGACTGGATGAACGGAGGCTGCTGAACTAACGATTACCTGTCCTCTCAGTCCAATGGGAGCCCTGGGTATGGGAACCAACAACATCTGGTCTCTATCTCACTCCCATTTCACCCTGGGGTGCCTCCTGGTCATCACCACCCATACAGCGTGTCCCATTAGCAATCCTCTGCTGCCTACCATACTGCCTCCTTACAATGCTCTCCTCCCTTGCAGTGTGTTCCGTATTCTGCACGCTCACTATGTAGTGACTTTAATAGCATAAAACCCCATACTTTATATAGGTTTTTTATATTTTAATAACATCATCAATCCTCATATTCTATTAAAGCCTGTGAAGGAAGAATCTTACACAAACACAGTATAATCTCAACAGAAATAAAAAGAAAAAAGCAAAGAGAACCATTTCATAGTCATTTTAGGCACCAGCATAAATGAATATTTTTCAAAAGGAAAAATACAGTGTAAGGGAGAAAATTTGCAACCGTTGATAAATAATTATATAAACTGTTCAATACATAAAGCAGTTAGAAATAATGTTTTCTTGAAAAATGGCTTTGTGTTTATTTGCTTTCTAGTATATTGCAATTTTCATTTGCATACACTGTGTCATGTTCTGCTATGGGTGAAATAACATTCTTTGCTAAAATAGAAATATTATAGCACAATCAAGTTTAATGGTTCCCTTGAATCTTTAAATCAGCATATCAGAATACTGAGTTTTAACTTGCTGAGCATTACTTGAAACTGAATGTTATTTTTATGCCACAACTGTGGAATGGACAGCTGGGAAGGAAGGAGTAACCTGCTGGATCTGTGATCTTCTTTCACTCGTAAATCTGCATATATGTATATAAAGTATGTATGTATGCATGCGCAATATTTATGTAAATACTGCATCTATGCACATGTACTGTAGAATATTATAAAAATGCAACACTCTACAAACTGCATTAGATATAGACCTTGGCATCACATTTAGTCATACATATTGCATCTGAACTGAATTTAAAGCTAAAGATGTACCTGTAAGGGCATTACTGCCTAATGATTTCATACCAATTGCTATTAACTAAAAAGGTAATTCATCTGGCAAATTGAATTTCCCCAGCAGTTAAACTAGATACAGTTTCATACTTCCTTCAGAACCCTACAGTATGGCTGCGCATCATTACAATACTTTGATGTTAATAGGATTTTAGACCCTGAATCACTATTTTAATGCATGGGATATTATATGACAATTAAATGTTCATTACTATAAAGGCCAATTTTTTTAACAAAAAGCAAAGGTATTTTGTGGCAGTAGACAGAATATCTTGATAACAGCACTATAATTGCTCTTATGGAAGCATTTAAAGGGAACATAAACTTTGTTTACATTTGTTAATATTGTTATTCAGCAGAAGTTACTGGGTTTCACTTCATGATAGTCTGTGCTCCACTGATGTCACTGAGTTCCGTACCTGCTAAGTAATTTAAGCAATAAACCATGACAGGGTGTGGATTATGCTGGGATTTGACCATGCCGGGCGTGGTTTGGCCACAAGGTCTCAGGCCGAGTGGCCAACCCAGGTCAGGCATGGGTAAATCTCAGCATAACCCACACCCTGGACTGATTTATTGTGATTATACAATGTGCCCCTTTTTTTGGTGAGAAAAAAACAAGAATAAAAAGAGCATTTTTTGTATTTTAAACTGTTTTTATAGAATTTATTGCTCTGCCAGAAAAAATAATTCTGTGTTGCTGGGGAGATGGAACTGAGCTCAAAGGGTGCCAAGCGATGGGCAATGTCTCATGAATGACTCTCATTTGGCAGGCACACAGGCTTTCTAATTTATTTTTTATTTTAATAAAATGTGTACATCAAGTTTTTTTTCTGTGTTGTTATGGAGATGCAGCATGAATGGAGCTGAAGGGGGAAATGGCCAATGTCAGAATGTGAAAATTCGGAACCCTCGTCTTCGCCTGATACGTTAAGAGGCAGTATGGCACAGTGGTTTAAGGTTCTGAGCTGCAAACCTGGATACCTGGGTTTGAATCCCACAGCCCCCACTTGCATACTGTGTGACCCTGAGCAAGTCACTTAACTTCCTTGTGCTCCCAGGTCGCACCTGGAATCAAGCTTCTGCTTAGTGTGCCTCTCTTGGTTAAATAATTTCCCCTTTCCCTTGCTACCATCCCTGTTCATCTAAATGCATATTTTATCAGTTTTATAATTGTTGAATTGGGGAAAGTGTTTATTTCTAAAAATGAGTGCTAATTGTTATAGAAATCTTGGCCGGAAAGCAGAGCTCTGATACTGGGCATGCACTTATGAATATGCACGAGCACTGGGATCTGCATATGTATAAGTGCATGCCTAGTAACACAGATCACTTTTCGGCTGACATTTCTGCATGTTTAAGCTCTTATTTTTAATTAGGAATGCAAATATGTGTGTCATACTGTCTCTTTCTAAGTGAGGAATCAGACATTGATCCTGGCACAGCTAGCAGTTTCCAGAGCCATTTCAATACTTATGATGCTTTTGGGAAGGTGTGTTGCATTGGCTGCCTGTTGGTCTCCGTTTTTGTCAGTCCAGGGACCAGAGCGTGATCAGATGGAGAACTGTTGAGTATTTTGAAATTCCTGATGTAGCCTCGCAGTTTAGCAACAGCTTAGCTAGGAGTTAGTTAAGGCTTGCGGTTTAGCCTACCGATGGTTCAGCTTGGAAACAATATGGAGGTTTGGATTTTGTCATTTTGGGATTGGATTGATTAATGTGCAAGATGCAACTGACTGGCAACTTTGCCATGGGTAATCCCAAGATTTACCATGGCTGGAGGGCACCAGTCAGCCAGTAAGAATCATGGATTCTCAGACCCCATTGTATAGTAAAAAACAAATCATAGGTGGGGAAAAGGCTGCATTAATATGGCGTGCTAAACAAGGAAAGAAAAGGCTATGTCAAAACAAGCACACAAAATTATGCACTGGAGTGATTAAACAGACTTCACACATGCCCACATTTACATTTATACTAAATATTGTAAACAACAGGGTTTCTGTTCCCTTTAAATTTTTCTTTAAATAACTTTTTCTGTTATGATATATTTATTTATATACCAGATCTTTGTAATCAAAGAACATAGGAACATAGAATTCGTTGGCAGATAAGGACCACTAGGCCCACCTAGTCTGCCCATTTTTCCCTGCCTATAGTATCACTGCAGAACCTACTTGATCTCTGGCCCACTCACTCACCTCCCCTTCCTTTTCCCTAAGATTTCCTTATTCCTATCCCATGCATTCTTAAACCCCACCACTGTTTTCACCCCTATCACCTCCGCTGACAGACTGTTCCAAGAATCCGCCACTCTTTCTGTGAAGAAGTTCTTCCTCACAGAACACCTGAATCTTTATTTATTTATTTATTTATTGAGTACAATCGTAATTACAATCCTTTGGGTCACAGACTCTTTTGCAAAGGCTCCACGTCAGGTTACAGGGGGTGGAGGGTAGACAAATACATTAAAGACAGACAAGAACAGGCATTATTTACAAATTTCAGTACTGACAGAGAAACTCAAGCTTCATTTCATGCACCCTTGTCCTTCAGCACCATTTATTTCTGAAAAATGCTTCCCTCCTGTGGCTTTTTTACCCCATGAGGTATTTAAAGGTCTCTAGTGTATGCCCCTCTCACTCCTCTCTTGCAGGGTATACATATTTAGGTCCTTAAGTCTCTCCTTCTAGGGATTCTGATGCAGACGCTGCACAATTTTGGTTGCCCTCCCTCCCAGATTGCCTCCACTCTGTCTGTGTCCTTCTGGAGATGTGGTCACTAGAACTGGACACAGTACTCTAGATGGGATCTTACTAGCAATCTACACAGAGGCAATGTCACCTCCCTCTTTCTGCTGGTGATACCCCTTCCTATGCACCCCAGTATACCACTAGAGCTCCCATCTGTCTTGTCGCACTGCTTGGCCACCTTTAGATCATCTGATATGATCACCCCCAGGTCTCCTTCCTGCTTTGTGGTCCTCAGTACCACTCCTCCCATTTTGTACTCTGCTACTGTGTTTCAGTGCCCCAAGTGCATTACTTTGCACATTTTCATATTGAAACCCAGCTGCCATACCCTTGACCACTTCTCAAGTTTTTTCTGGTCACTATTCATCCCTTCCACCCCCCTCTCACCTGGAGTATCAACCCTATTGCAGATTTTGGTGTCTTCCACAAAGGGACAGACCTTCCCTTTCAGCTCTCTGCAATGTCACTTATAAAGACATTAAAAAGGACTGTTCTCAACACTGATCCCTGAAGCACTCTGCTGATCATGCTTCTTTCCTCGGAGTGAACTCTGTTTACCACCATCCTCTGTCGCCTGTCACCTAACCAATTTCATACCCAGTTTACTGTCTTTGGGCCCACTTCTATGCTACCCAGCTTGCTTACTAGCCTCCTATGTGGAACAGTGCAGAAAGCCTTAATGAAATGTAAGTAGGTCACATCCACTGCTCCACCCTGATCTAATTCCTTGGTTACCCAGTCAAAGAAATCGATCAGATTTTTTGACATGACATCACCCCCTACCACCAAATCCATGTGGCCTTGAGTCTTACAACCTATTAGATTCAAGATATTCGACAATATTTTCCTTCAGCAGTAACTCCATTAAATTTACTAACACTGCAGTCAGGCTGACTAGCCTATAATTGACAGCCTCTTCCCTGCTACCAGCTGTGTGAAGTGGGACTACATCTGCTCTCCTCCAGTCTTCTGGAACCAATCCTGTTTCCAATGATCTGTTAAATAGGACTTCCAGAGGTGCAACCAGAACCTCCCTGAGATCCCTCAATGCCCTTGGATACACATCATCTAGCCTCATGCTTTGTCCACTTTCAGATTAGCAAGTCCTTTTAGGAAACTCTCCTCTGAAACTGGGCTAGTGATCACCTGCCTCCCTTCAGTTCCCCTGTTACTTTTTTGTGGCCCCTCCACTTCTCTTTCTCTGTGAACACTGAACAAAAGTATTTTTTTAGGCTGTCTGCCATTTCCTGTTCACCCTCAGCACAGTCCCCCCCCCTTCATTTTTTAATCTTACGATCCCACCCCGGTCTTCTTCCTTTTGTTTACATACTTAAAATATGTCTTGTCCCCCTTTAATACCACCAGAGTTGTTTTCTCTTCAGTTTGTGCCTTCATGCTCCTTACTGCTCTCTCTCTCTGCTTCCCTTTGTTTCTCCTGATACACCTCCATATCCTCCTCCATCTGCATCTCCTTATACCTTCTGAATGCTACTCTGTTAGGCTTTACCTTTTCCGCGACATCTTTTGAGAACCATAGTAGTCTCTTTCCCTCTTGCTTTTGCTCACTTGTTTGACACAGAAGTTTAATGCCATCCCTGTGGCTCTTTTTAGCTTCATTCACTGTTCCTGCACCTCACCCATTTCATCCCCCCTACCAGGTCATCCCTAACGCATTTGCCCATTTTTTTAAATCTGCCCTCCTGAAGTCCAGGATCCTCCCCCTTGTGTGATTCAATTCTACAGCTGTCTTCATATTGAACCACACTGTACAGTGATTGCTGTTCCGCAGGTGGATGCCTACCTTGACATTAGTGAGTACCAGGTCCAGTATTGCCCATCATGAGTGGGTTCACTGACTAGCTGCCTGTGGAATGCTCCCTTCAGGAAGTCCAGGATGTCCCTACTTCTTGCTAAAGCCACAGTTGGGAGGTTCAAATCTGAATCCGGCAGATTGAAGTCCTCCACTAGCAGCACCTCCCCTCTTCTGCAATCTTGCCAATAGCTTCCACCAGTACTTTATTTAATTCATCCCCCGTGCTTGAGGTCTGTAGATCACACCAGTGCAAATAGAGGCTCCATTTTCCATCTCTAGGGTGACCCATGGTAGCTCTGCTCCCTCCTGTATTCCCTGTATCTCTGTTGCTTTTATGCCTTCCCTCACATAAAGCTCCACACCCCACCCTTTACTTCCCGCACTGTCCCTCCTGAACAGCGTATAGCCTGGTGTGGACATGTCCCAGTCATGGTTTTCAGTGAACCATGACTCAGTAATGGCCACAGCATCCAGGTCAGCCTCTGCCATTATGGCCTTTAGGTCTGGAATCTTTTTTCATTCCTACCACGTAATTAATTCCAACCAGAAATTCTGAGAGTGTATGCATGTTGTTACATGCATACGCTTTCAGAATTTCTCTCCTCGATCACTCTGCTCAGACCCAGCCAGCAGCTGCTCTCTCAATATAAGCAGCAGTTGGAACACTTACCCAGAATTCCTGGCTGCTGCATGTAAATCAGCATTTGTACTGCTGTACCACTACTAAAATAGTGCTCAACTAATAGAAAGCTCTCCGCTCAAAGCAACAGCTCAGACACAAAGGTCACCCCTAGGAGGCATATGCCAAGAACGGTCCAGCCCCTTGCCTTACTGTCTGCCATACCCACTACTGAAATAGTGGTCAGCTAATAGAAAGCTCTCAGCCAGAAACAACCAGAAGCAACAGCTCAGACACAAAGGGCAACCTTAGGAGGCATATGCCAAGTGTGGTCCTTCCCCTAGCCTTACTGTCTGCTGAGCTTCACTGATCTTCACTAACTGGGAGAAAGACCTCCTCTCCTTCAGTCTCTAGTTGTGCTACTAAGTGACAGACCTTAACAAACTGATTGTTTTTTCAGCAGGAAGGAGAAGCAAAGGTTCTACTGAGCTTCACTGCTCTTCACCTGAGAGAAGAACAAGCAGTAGATTTAAAGTCTCCCATGGTCTTGCTTTCAGGTCTGTCAACTGAAGTGCTACACATGGAACTCGCAGCAGCATAGCTGCATTCAGGATCCTTCTCATGGTGGCTTCTACTCTCATTGGCAGCTTCTGCTGTGGCAGTTCCCGGGGCACTCCAGCATTTGAGATGGATGGGTATTGTCCTGCAGCCAGTGGATCAGTCCCTTCTCCCTCACAGCAGCAGGGAGCCGGGACACATGGACCACAGGAAGGGTTTTTACTGCAAGTAGCTGGAACTCCACAGAGCTGTTCTGAGTCAAATGGCAGAACAGCTGAGCTAGTAAACAGATTCCTTCTTATCTTGCAGGAGTACAAGCTCGACCTCATCTGTTCAACAGCTACCTGATTGTTTTCTACAGCATACAGGGAACAGTCGGATAAGATCAACCACCCTCCCTAATCCCATCCACCCTCCCTCCCTCCCCAATCCCACCCTCCCCAAGTGCTCTTGCTTTATGGGAGTGTTGCACCACCCACAATACCTGATAGGAGGTAGTAAGGTAAAAAAAAGGAAAAACTCACTCTTCTGTTTTCTTTTTCGTCCACACTTCCTGCCAAGAAACAGGAGTCAGCACTATCGCTCAACTAAAACAAACAAACAAAAAAAATGGGCCTTGTCAGTGTTACGCATGTGTTATGCCCCCTATCATCCCACATACACCTCACACTGTATTCCTGGTCTACTGTACTGTAATACTGCTATTTTGCACTAACATATGATTCATTATACCTCACTATAATACATTTATCTAGATTATGTTCATCTTTCATAGACATTCCATATATATCCTACCTAATTACTGATATGATGACTCTGAGGGATCATCAGTGATTATTGTATACTTATATTCTCATATAATTATATGTAGTGTGTGTATTACACTCAGGCAGATATGCTACATGTAATACAGTTCTGCCATTAGTTCTCTTTGTCTAAGCAAGCTGACACAGAGGAAAGCCTTTGTTATGTCTATGGTTTATACTGTATGTAAGCAAGAAATGCTGCATGTAGTTTGAACCAGTCAGCATTTATTTTGTCTAAGCTATAATGCTAATGGAAGCATACTCTGTCTCATATGATACTCATTAGTAATTCTGTCTCCTAAGTCATTTTCCAATGGAGAATGACTTAGGACCAATCCATATTGTTTCTCATATCTGTATTTATGTTATAATGTATGGTAAGTGCCTATTAACCACCATAATCAGCAGTTACACAGCTTTGTTATGCACTGTTTAGAATTTTAAGAGTTGTTAACCACACTTCAGAACTTCCAAACAGTGGCAAAACAAAAAAGAATGCACCAGAGTTCCATAATTCTCACACATAGAATGCAAACAGTGTTTTTTTGACCATAGACTATAAAAGATGATGGCTGGTGATCGGGTGACAACCACGCTGAAATCTCCTCTCGTGGTTGCTAGGGCTACAGTAAACCTCTCGAGCTGCGCTCTCGAGGTTTACCACATTGCCCTAGCAACCACTCGAGGTGATTACAGTGTGGTTATCACCTGATCCCCAGCAATTATCCTCTATGTCATCTCTATTGCTATGCTGTTATCTGTAGTATATGGTTGTCCACAACTCATTGTAGCTGCTCTGGACACTACTAGTTCATCTCTAGAAGGTTAGTACTCTGTGGCAGAGAGCTAGAGAGTGGGGAGAGAGACAAGATCTTACATAATCTAAGATCTACAATCCTGGATATTATGTACATTATTCAGGAGAAGTGGTGAGAAATCTATCTCCCTTGTGATTTTCTATGTCACATGCTTGATGTAAGTAGTATAATAAACTTCATTAGTACTCCTTGCTTGTTTACGAATGTTTCTTGGCAGACACTGAGACACAAGAGTCTCTATTATTATTATTTACCCTACACACCAAAAGTGTTTAGATTACATAAATGGTGACCGCGAGTGGAGTCTGGATGTTTGTCAAGTTTCAGTTTAATTTCCTCTGCAAATTAAAACAATGGGTGAGAAATCCCCAGTAGCAAGCAATTAAGAAAATGTCTTATTTTTACATTTTTGGTCTGTTGTGTGTTCCACAGTGCAGACAAAACAATCTCTTGGCAGATATTCAATTTCTGTGTAATGAGTTGTTTTATTTTTTCCCCCCTATTCTTTCTCTGTGGGAACACAGCTGTAAAATGATCCGAAACAGACAGATAAACTGCTTTCTTGTGGATTCAAATCCTAATGGGTATATACTCATCTAGGAGTCCACATACACCAAAGGCTGTTTGTGTCCTGTCATGAACTTTGGTTGCAAACAAAGTTTTTGATCCACAGACAGCTAAGAGTTTCTTATCTTATATGACATGTCTAAATATATCAGTACTGAGTTGAGGCTGGATGCCTTTAAACACCAAACTGCTTATGGCGGTAGGTGTGGTTTTGCTGAGGTAGCAGAATCCAATGGTAGCCCTATAAGGGATATCATTGCCCATTATGGGGAATTGAAAAATGGTACCAATGATCCTGAAGGATTATTAATTCCAACATTGTTTAATTGTTTTGATGCTGTTCTAAATAAGATATCTGTTTTGGAATCTGAGTATATTGCTTGCAAAATAGAGAATGCTGATTTCAAGCAGGAAATTTGTTTGAAATGGGCTTCTCATACAGAGAAGATATTTGAACTCCAGTCTCAATTGCTGGAGTCTCTCCATCTAGAAAATTATTATCTCATTAACGAGAGAAGCAGCACAGACCTGCATGCCTTAAGAGATAATGCTGAAAAGGCTAAACTTATTAATAAAAAAGTTTTTCAAATGAATGGTGTTCTGGCTAGTAACACTGATTCCTTATGTTTTGAAAACAAGGAACTTAGGGATGATAAGCCTGAAGTAATTACTGAAAGAGTTGACATGCTGGTGTTTCAACAACAGACCTTGACTGAACAGCATGATTCAGTATGTTTTAATTACAGCAGACTTGAAATGAATGTTTTAAATCTAAATCATGACACAGCTTCTGTTGATAAATAGCAAGTTTTACAACATGTGATTGTTTTGCAATCTGAAAATAATGCACTTTACAGCATGTTAACTCCTGTATCTGAACAGTTAGAATGTATGAATAAAAAGTCAGATATGGCAGACTTGCACCGTCAGCCAGAGGTATTGGCAGGGCATATTAACTTAATGCCCAAAGACCTTGCCTCTTCTGATGTTGAAGAGTTTGATTTTGAACACTCACAGTATGCTGTGGGGTGGACTAAAGCAAAGGCTAGCCACTTGTTTTTCTGTGATTCACAAAATGGAAAATTATTAGAGTCCTAAAATGGTAGACACAAATGTCATCAGGTTGCATCCCCATACCATCCCCAAGATGGCTGCTCATGGGCATGTGATGATGGTCACAGTAACCCATGATGCCCATGAGGTAATCTAAAATGGCTGACCACCGCACCACAGAGATTCGATCCTGCAGTCACAGGGACCTGTGATTGCTGCCATAACCAAACAAAACAAACCAGAGTTTTTTGGCATGATTAATAATTTTATCAGTAACACTAGTGTTTCTGAGGGACAGAAGATTCTCATTAAAAATGATGTCGATGTACTTTTGAATAAGGCTGATATGCAATCTGTCATGAAGTCAGTGTCTGATGCTGTAGAAACAGCTTATGTTTGCTTTATTAGCATGGCCTTGGTTAAAGAACATATTTTAGTAAATTAAATGAAATGTTTTTATTTCCTATGCAATGTAACATCAGCTTTCCCTGAGAAGGCTGAATGTACTGCTTTTCCTATGCAGTGCATTAATACCTTAAGCTGTAACATTAAAAACAATGTTCTTACCATCCAGCAACCTTCCGTTGGGGAAACCCACTTTACATTTGATGGAGGAGGGGACAACCCTGATTCGGAAAGCCCCGTGGCTGTGATATTTTCAGTATCACAGGCCACGTTGGGGGGCAGGGTTACAGGTTTGATTTCTGAACCTGAGCTGACAACTGCCCCAGCACTACTTTCTCCACCCCGATGGCTACTGAACCAAAATCCATAGCTGGAGAACTACATGCAGCTTGCACAACACTTTTCTCCACTGTGCAGGCACCCCTGATAGTGCCAGCACTGCCTGCACATGATGCAGAACCCCCTCCATCAGTGACACCTGGATCATCCCATACTGTGGCTGCAATAGCAGGCACCCTGATAGTGCCAGCACTGCCTGCACATGATGCAGAACCCCTCCATCAGTGACACCTGGATCATCCCATACTGTGACTGCAATAGCAGGCACCCCTGATAGTGCCAGCACTGCCTGCACATGATGCAGAACCCCCTCCATCAGTGACACCTGGATCATCCCATACTGTGGCTGCAGTAGCAGGCACCCCTGATAGTGCCAGCACTGCCTGCACATGATGCAGAACCCCTCCACCAGTGACACCTGGATCATCCCATACTGTGACTGCAATAGCAGGCACCCCTGATAGTGCCAGCACTGCCTGCACATGATGCAGAACCCCTCCACCAGTGACACCTGGATCATCCCATACTGTGACTGCAATAGCAGGCACCCCTGATAGTGCCAGCACAGCCTGCACATGATGTAGAACCCCCTCCATCAGTGACACCTGGATCATCCCATACTGTGACTGCAATGGCAGGCACCCCTGACAGTGCCAGCACTGCCTGCACATGATGCAGAACCCCCTCCACCAGTGACACCTGGATCATCCCATACTGTGGCTGCAGTAGCAGGCACAAGCCAGGAACAGCCTGGATTATTCCCAGTACAGACAATGGCAGACATCTCTTACAAGAAGGTACAAGATATCCTAATACTGATATCATTGTCTTTTCTTTTGGGATCACTGACCATGGCCCCTGCAATGGTTAATCCTAACACAATTTCAGGCATTATTTTTAAACTGCCACATCAGATAAAGCAATCTCAGTAGTTTTAGCCCAAACATGCAATGGACACATCAGACCCCTTGCTTATGCATCCCAGATGCTTGCCCCAGTGGAGCTGAAATACAACCATTGTCAAAGGAATCTTTTGGCTACATACTGGGCAGTGAGATACTTTATATACATCATTGGATATGCACCCATTGTGCTGCATTTCAATCATTTGCCAACTAACTTTCTGTTGTCAGACAGAGTAAAAGATGACTCTGTATCCAATGCCAGACTTACACTCTGGTCTCTCATTTTACAGGATTATGACATAATTGTCCTTCCTATCAAAACTCCATCCTTGTTGGCCTATGGTCTACAATTTACAGGAGAGACCCAAGATTATTCACTCCAACCCTCTGACCTACCTGTCCCAGTGCCCTTTCTGACAGATCCTCAGAAAGTGTTAAAAGACACCACTGTGTGTCATGTTTTGACTGATGACTCAGCCACACATACCAACGAGGGTCAGATAGCAGGGTTTGGAATTATTTTACATTCTGGTGATGACAGAGTGTGCATGACTAGTAATTGCATCATCATATATGTATGATTCATAGACAATGTTAAAACATGCCTGGCAAATAAAATGAAAAGCAGGGAGGCGAGGAGTGTCCTAATTACCACAAATATTTGTGAATGGTTTAGAGAGTGTTAAGAAAGGAATAAAAAGATTTTTCCTTACATAAAATGATGCCAGCACTCTATGAAAGGGTTAAGTTCTGCCCGCTTCAAGAAATGTCCTTGAGATAATTACAGAAAGCACTGTAGATACTATGTTTTCATTACAGTTTCTAATTTGGTGTGTTTCTCTCTAAACTGAATTTCTTTGGCAGAAGACAAACTTCTGTTCCTATTCTCTGATATTATCTCTGAGAAATACAGTGACTTGCTTGTGTACATCACAACTCTAACCAGTTTAAATACTATACATTCATAAGGTTTAAGCATATTTTAAAATGTGAACTTTATGCTCCGAAAGAAGGACCCTCATTTGAGAGCAGTGTATAGGTTTCTTAATAAAGGAACTGAGGAATAACTTTCAGAAATAGCTCTTATAAGAAAGTGGAAATTACATTCACATATCCAGTGATGGCCTACTCATTTGGAACATCACTGCTGTAACACTCATGAAAAGTTATGGGTAATTCCTGAACACCTGAGAGTAGATTTTGTCTACTGTACCAAATACATAGTACTCCAACTGGTGGACACCAGTGAGTCAGTAAAAACACTAGGCAGACTAAAATCCTCTTTCTTGTGGCCACACATGTGAAATGATGTAGAACACTACATTAGTAACTTTTGATCCGTATACGGAACGATCCTATACCAGCTAGGAAAAATACAATATGGACCCCGGAACAGTATACAGTTTGACTACATTGGCCTTATGCCAACCACTAAGAACAACTAGTTTGCACTAGTGACCACTGACCTATTTTTCAAAACAGTTTAAAGCTATCCCAAAACAGAACAACATGGTCAAAGTGATTGCAAATGTCTTGGTAAACCAGCTATTTACTTGGCAGGGCTTACCTCTAAAGGTAAATTCTGATTACAGGGATCCAGCTTTATAGCCAAAGTAATGCAGGACATTCTGGATGTGTTATGGGTAAAACAAAAGTTTCATATACCTTAACGTCCACAGTCATCAGGACGGGTAGAATGTGCTAACAGGCAGATCAAAGTTATGTTATAATAAATTTGTTCAGAAAACCCAAGAGGACTGGAATTTATTATTGTCTTTACTTTGTAATGCAATAAAAGGTACACAGTGTGCCACATTTTTGAAATAATGACTGGACGGTTCATGAATCTCCCAGAACATTTACTTCTGGACCTGTGTACTGCCACTGCTGATGGAGCATCAATAGATAAATATGTTAAAGATCTCAAACAAGAGATCCAAAAAGTACACTTGTTTGCTGCACAATGTATGGGCAAGGCCCAACAACAGGCCCTATCCCATTGTAAACAAATGCAGTCCAGCAGTCTTTCAAGTTAGACTGCCTCACTATAACAGTCATTGATAAATGGTTACATGCTAATCAAATGAACCTGTTTAAAGGAGATTAAATTACTTTTCCATACCCCAGTGGGAGGAATAGTACTAAACTAACCATGTTTTTTTTCTCCTTCCTTTGAGGTTCCAGAGAGAGAAAGAGATGCTTGCTTTTATGCTTATTATTCTTTTTAAAAGTATGGGTCTTCTTACAAGACCAAACTGCACATCGTATTGCAGATAAGAACCAGTGACCTAATCCTAAACAGATTGTTGAGGCAGAGTACCTTACAAGCCCACATGATTTAATTGCATCCTGTGGAATTCACACTAAAGTCTTAAAAGACATGTTTATTATCCAGAAGGGTAGTGAGGCCCTACTAAATGTTATGATCATTGCTTCATATCAATTCTAGAAGCTAGACTTGATCTGGACTCCTATTTACATTTTATTGATAATCAGGAATGTTGCATCCAAATGTATATGGTAATAAAAGCCATTAGACCTTAAGGTTTTTAATCCTTTGATGCCCCATAATTTGTGACATTTAATACTGAGTGCTCAAAACAGAACCCTAGCCCAACCAGTGGTCTTAACAGCCACTTCCAAACCAGGTACCCTAGTTAATAATGTGCAGTTCATGCACATCCCAGTGATTTTTAAATCTCACCTTTTAAAACATGGAATGATTTGTTATATGTTTCACAACAAACATTTCTCACTTTTTTTTTCTTTCCATAAAGATGTTATTGAATACCCTGGCAGCATACCAGGTACTCAATAAAGACTCATACAGGGACTGATAGCACCACACATACACACAGGATTTTCAAATCCTGACTGCTAGTGGTCCATCCTATGACTGTAAACCTACCCAAATGCACTAGGTGTTTTATTTTTGTTTGTTTTTTTATTTATAAAAAAAAAACACAGGTTTAGACTCAGACCTATTTAGCTCTGACATATCTATTTGAAATAGTGCTGATATAGCCATTATTCAACCACATATGTTAAAGGTTCATGATAGTATGAAATCTAATATCATACTCCCCCAATTGCATGGTATACATGATTTTGCTCATTAAGAGTGATTTACATTTACAATAGTAAGGATATTGTGAAGGGGTTTGACCTGACAAATGTTCATGTTAATGAAGTAATTTCTGCTCACATTAAGGAAGCAGATGAGCACCACATAGCTAGAAAACTCCTTTCCACTGCCTATAGCTATTATGTTCTTACAACCCTCTGGTTATCTCTTCCGGGATCTGGAATTAGGATATATACTTGATATCATACATGATAGACGTATGGGTCAGTAACATTGCCACATTCTGCACTTCTATTGCATGTGTTAACAAATGTTTATTTGAATCTAGCACTATTCCCTTGTCAATGGCAAGGAACCTTGATATGTCACCATGCACACCAGTATTGCTACATGCTTTGAAACTTATTCCTGCGCAATCCAGGAAGTCATGTTTGTGACTCTCACAGTGTCATTGCCTTCATCCGGCAACATCCATCTTTAATCATCTGGCAACTGTCCATTCTATTGATCATCTTGATGGGAACATTTATCATGAAAGGTTAATACTACCTCCTTTCCTTGTTTACCATGAGGTCTTGGAATCATGACTGACTTTGAACGTTGAATGTTGTACCTGAAAGGAACACCACTTTTTATGCAGATGTGACATCTTCCAACTTGTCTTACCAACTTGTGAATGCAGGCCTAATAACTGAAAGTAGACTTCATTTGTGAACTTTCAAATAAACTGTATTCAGTCCAGCCAATTGCAATTCTACAATCAAGCTCATTGTTATGCATACTATGAAGCTAGTCTGGGGTAGGGACAATCCTCTAACTCAGCAAGAAGACTCTTCTTCATTTGATCTACAATCAAGAAATCCATTTTCCTTACTGCTTGTTTTCCAAGCCTGGCTGGCACCTCATACAGACTGAGAACTGACTACTGCTATTAACTTTTACAATTTGGGCAGCCGTGTGATCATCTTTGCTGAACACTCTTTCTATTCCATTGTAAAACTCAATATGCAATCTAATGCAACCCCTGCTGAGGCCTATGAAAATACTGCTGCCTCCTGAACATTTGGATCTACCTTTGGAAAATCTGAATGCATCAGATTTGAACTATGAATCTTTATCTAACACTCAAAGAAATCCTGAATTTATCCCTGGAACTATTCGTAGTTTATGTCTTGTGGACATTGACATTTCGTGTGCTATTCAACTTACCAACTGAAAAATGTCATCTCAAAGGTGATATATTCTGCTGATGTGGAACATTGTGTGGTGACAGACATGTGGAACATTGTGTGGTGACCAACTATACATTCTTCTGATATGGACTAAAAGTTATGCAAAGTGAACTTTTCTAACTTCTGTTTTTACTCCCTAAACAGGTAATAGGTTATTCAGAAATCACACCTGTTCCCATCCCAGAACCAGATATCATTAAGTATATTCCTATCTATCTTGATGTCTATCTTGATTTTTACTTATTTTTAATATCCATACAGGCAATTTAACTTTGTCTCTTCAATTTCTTCCCAATAAGACAGATACACACCTGCTACATATCAGTATTTACTGATTGTTTTGATATTGGAAAACCCCATTGTGAAGTTTTATTTCAAATGTTTATAATAATACAAGGTTTACTAATGTTTTCATTTGTAATTACATTTTGTTGTTTAAGGAAATCCCTGAAATACCTGTGTGACCAGTTAATATTCTTCTGTCAGGCTTGTGCCTTGGGCCTGCAGATGAATGGTGCCTAACCTCCATCTTTTTGTTGTGTTACCACTTTTGCAATTAGGGCAACAAAGAGGGGAATTTTCTGCATGGGTTATGCCCCCTATCATCCCACATACACCTCACACTATATTCCTGGTCTATTGTACTGTAAAACTGCTATTTTCCACTAATATATGATTCATTATACCTCACTATAATACATTTATCTAGATTAAGTTTGTCTTTCATAGATATTCCATATATAATCTACCTAATTACTGATATGATGACTCTGAGGGATCATCAGTGATTATTGTATATTTATAGTCTCATATAATTATATGTAGTGTGTGTATTATACTCGGGGAGATATGCCATGTTTAATAGGGTCCTGTCATCAGTTCTCGTTGTCTAAGCAAGCTGACACAGAGAGAAAGCCTTTGTTATGTCTATGTTTTATACTGTATGTAAGCAAGAAATGCTGCATGTAGTTTGAACCAATCAGCATTTCTTTTGTCTAAGCTATAATGCTAATGGAAGCATATTCTATCTCATATGATACTCATTAGTAATTATGTCTCCTAAGTCATCATCCAATGGAGAATGACTTAGGACCAATACATATTGTTTCTCATACAGTATCTGTAACTATGTTGTAATCTCTGTTGCTATGCTGTTATCAGTAGCATGTAGTTGTCCGCAACCCATTGTAGATGATATGGACACTACTAGTTCATCTCTAGAAGGTTAGTACTCTCTGGCAGAGAGTTGGAGAGGGGGAGAGAGACAAGATTTTAGACAACCTAAGATCTACAATCCTGGATATTATGTACATTATTCAGGAGAAGTGGTGAGAAATCCATCTCCCTTGTGAATTTCTCTGTCACATGCTTGGAATAAGTAGTTTAATAAACTTTATTAGTACTCCTTGCTTGTTTACAAATGTTTCTTGGCAGACTCTGAGACACAAGAATGTGTAGTATTATTATTTACCCTACACACCAAGAGTGTTTAGATTACAGTCAGTTTCAAAAACTGCAGTGCACTGTACAATAGGATCTACAAATGGCAACCAGGACCCTGCCATGTGTGCTGTGCCATAGCAAATCTTGCAGCCCAACTACAGGATGCTTGGACTATAATATATGACTTCCAATACAGGGAACTCTACAGCACACTTTCTTAACCCCCCGACTACCAGTACCAGCATGTCAACCAGGGGCCAGAACTCAAGGCAGGGCCCAGAGATTGGCAGGTGGTAAGGAAAAAGAGGCATCATATGAGGCCCAGGAAGGAAGCCAACAACCAGGAGCATGTCCTGGCCATCCAAACAAAAAACAGGTTCACTCCACTGCTACCAACAACAGACAAAGTAATACAAGGTAAAGAAATCAAAGCATGAAAAAAGTCTAACACACCTATTAAAACCAATGCAAACTACAATAAAAATATTAATACTCATAATATAGCCAATAACAATACCAAAACCAAATACAATAACAACAAAAATACTAAAACTCAAAATAAAAATGACACAAATACAACAAAAGCAAAATTCTCATAATCGGGGATTCCATAATCCGAGGAGTGGAACACCGCCTAACACAAAATGTTAAAAGTGACATTGTGGTAAAGTGTCTACCAAGAGCCTCTGAAAGTAAGGACACTAACCGCATAAAGACAATTGTGCAGGAATCAGGGGATGTTACACATATAACAATATACCTTAGTACCAATGACTTGGCAAATCACACAGTTCAGGAGGCCAAGAAACACTTTGAGGACCTGTCCAACAAAACATCTTTCCTTCTGTCCAAATTAGCCTTCTCAGAAGTTCTGCCAATGTGGGAAAAAAGAAAAAGCACCAAGTGAGTCAGAGAGATTGAAGTAGGTGAATTCCACTCATGGTTGCGTGATTGGTGCCAAGACAAGTGATACCCTACAAAGGGAACTTGCACAACTTTTTGGAAAGAGCTTTTTTTTAAATACGATGGATTGCACCTAAACAGAATAGGTGCGAAAGTACTCTGACAAAAATTTGATGTCTATACAGGTAGTTTAAATTAAATAAAGGGGAGTATGTCACAACTTATACCCCTGGCATCGGTGGACTGGTCATCACTCCCCAAAATGCCAAATGCGCACATACATCCTCAGAAAACAAATCAGAGCCAACATCCGCCTGAACCAGCAACCTCCATAATCTCTAGGCTGGAAAGAGAAAACAGGAGCAGTCCAGGAAGAGGTTACAACCTTGCTCCAAAGAGGATGTACATTAATGGAAGGCAATGGTTGCAAATACTAGAAGCCTAACTAACAAACTTCCCAGACTCACAGTCATCTTGGAAACAGAAAGGTTGGACTGGGTGGCTGTAACAAAATATGATTCACGGAAAACCACGGATGGGATACGGCTATTTCTAGTTACAAGCTATTCAGGAAAGATAGGCAGGGCAAAAAAGGGGGGAGAGTGTAGCCATTTACATTCGACAGGAAATAAAAGCCATGGAAGTAAAAGGGCAACCTGGGGACTTCGAGTCACTGTGGCTAAGAGTAGACATGGGCAAGGGAAAACCCTTCAGAATCAGCATAGTGTACAGGGCCCCAAATCAAGGAGATAAAGGAGACAAACACCTAATAGAGGAAATCCACAAAATGTTTGATAAAGGCAAAGTAATACTAATGGGGGACTTCAACCTACCAGATATTAACTGGAGCACACTGATGGCAGAAACAAGAAGAAGTAGGGACTTCTTATTGTCACTACAAGGGGTAGGACTGTGACAACTTGTTAAAACCCCAATAAGAGGAGATGCCATTAACATAGAAACATAGAAACATAGATTTTGATGGCAGATAAGGACCACTTGGCCCACCCAGTCTGCTCATTTCCCTACCTAATGGATAAGCTGCAGATCCTAGTTAACCAGCAGCCTACTTCTTCCTACCCTCACCCCCTAGAATTGCCTTATGACTGTCCCATGCATGCTTGAATTCCACCACTGTTTTTGACTCCACAACCTCCTCCGGGAGGCCGTTCCATGCATCCACAACCCCTCTCTGTGAAAAATACTTCCTTAAATTACCTCTGAGCCGCCCCCTTCTATCTTCAAATTGTGACCCCTTGTTCTTGCACACCTCTTTTTGAAAGATGCTACCCTCTTGGACTTTGTTGATTCCTTGAGATACTTAAAGTTTCTATCATGTCCCCTCTCCCTCCTTTCCTCGAGGCTATACATATTCAGCTCCTTAAGTCTCTCTTCATATGTCTTCTGGTGCAGACCCTGCACCATTTTAGTGCCCTCCTCTGGACAGCCTCCATTCTGTCTATGTCCTTGTGGAGACTGGGTCTTCAGAACTGCATGCAGTACTCAGATGGGGTCTCACCAACTGTCTGTATAGAGGATAATAACTTCCCTGTTTTCTACTGGTGATGCCTCTCCTATGCATCCCAGTATCCCCAACCCTCCTTGCTGCCCTCTCACATTGCTTGCCCACCTTTAGGTCATCTGATATGATTACCCCCAGTCCCTTTCCATTTTGTTGTTGTTGTATCTCACCCCCATTGTGTACTCTTCCCCTGGGTTTTGTTTCCCAGGTGCATTACCTTGCACTTCTTAGCATTGAATCTAAGCTGCCATACATTTGACCATTCCTCTAACCTTGCCAAGTCCTTCTCATCCTTTCCACCCCACCTTGTGCATCAACTCTGTTGCAGATCTTTGTGTCATCTGCAAAGAGACATACTTTTCCTTCAGTCCCTCTGCAATGTTGCTTATAAAGACATTGAAGAGGACCGGTCCTAATACTGAACCATGTGGTACCCCACTAGTAACCCCCCTTTCTTCAGAGTGGACTCCATTTACTATTACTCTCTGTGTCCTATTCTCCAGCCAATTCTTTACCCAGGGTATCATCTTGGGACCCACTCCCAGGCTGGCTAACTTGTATATTAATCTTTTGTGTGGGACTATGTCAAATGCCTTGCTAAAGTCTAGGTAGACCATGTCCACAGCCCCTCCCTGATCTACTACTTTGGTCACCCAGTCAAAGAAATCTATCAGATTTGTCTGGCATGACCTTCCCATTGTGAATCCATGCTGCCTTGGGTCCTGAGCCCTCTGACCTCTAGATACTCAACAATTCTTTCCTTCAAGTGATTCCATCATTTCCCTACACTGAGGTTAAACTAACAGGTCTGTAGTGTTCTGCTTCTGCCTTGCTCCCACTTTTGTGAGGGAATCACATCTGCCCTTCTCCAGTCCTCAGGTACCACCCCATCCTCCCATGACTTGTTAAAGAGGGTAGTCAGTGGTGTCACTAGTTCTACCCTTAGTTCTTTTAGAATTCTGGGATAGATCCCATCAGGCCCCATTGCTTTGTCCACCTTCAGTTTTAAGAGTTCTTTCAGAACCCTTTCTTCTGTAAATGGGCTGGTATCAACTTCTGTATCCAGAGTGTTTCTACCATTTGTTTTAGGTACCTCCCCCACTTCCTTTGTAAATACTGAGCAAAAATATTTGTTTAGTATCTCTGCCTTTTCACAGTCACCCTCTGCCCACCCTCCTTTCTCTTTATTAAGCCTCACTAGCCCTCCCTTGGTCTTCCTTTGCTCCCTGATGTACCTATAAAAGGTTTTATCCCTCTTCTTAACTGAGTTGGGTATAACAACTATAGGCAAATACAATCTTCCCTCTACTATCTAAAGTGCTGGAATGTATTGTTGCCAATCAACTTTTCCTCAGTTTGGGCCTTTGCTGTTCTGACTGCCTTCCCCGCTTCCTTTTGCTTTAACTGATACAGTTCCCTGTCCTGCTCCTTCTGTGATTCATTGTACTTCCCGAATGCTTTCTTTTTCTCTTGAACCTTCACTGCCACTTCCTTTGAGAACCATAGTGGTTTCTTACATCGTTTCATTTTCTCAAATTCTCGATCTTGTCCTCACAAACTTGAAAAGGATCAAGAACATCAAAGTGGGATGCCATATGAGCAACAGTGACCATAGCATGGTAAGATTTAAGGCAACATAACACAGGACACCAGCCACTTAAAGATAAAGGTGTTAGATTTCAGAAGGACTGACTTCCAAAAAATGAGGAACAACATAAGTAGCCTGTTAATGGAAATAGAGGTTGAGGAGATGGAGGTCATGGGGGGAGACTCACAAGAACAATAAAGACTGCCACAGATCAACGTGCCAGATGAGTCAGCAAAGCAAAAAGGAAAATAAATCCTCTATGGCTTTCCAATGAAGTGGCTACCACCACCAAAGAAAAAAAAGAAGGCATACAGAAGATACCAGGACACCAAAACTGAGAAAGACTGAGAGTCGTACAGGGAAAAATTTAAATAGTCTAACAAACAAATTAGAAAGGCAAAAGCCCAGACAGAGGAAAAGATAGCAGAAGGGGCAACAAGAGGAGGCAAATAATTTTTTAACTACATTAGGTAATGAAGGAAGGCAAAAGGGGGGGATAGTAAAGATTGCTACTGAAGAAGGGAAATGCACTAAACATGACCCAGAGAAAGCCAAAATCCTCAACAAATACTTCTGCTTGGTATTTACCAAAGAGGATCCAGGGGATGGCCCAGCCCTGAAAAAAACACAATACCCCAGGACTAGGGGTAGACACGAGTCCCTTTACATAAGCCGAAGTACAGGAAGCTCTACATAAACTAAAGCAGTGGAGATTCACTTGACCTGAAACTAATTGAGCTCACCTTAGAGGAAGTACTCTTACCTATAACAAAGATCCTTAACCTCTTCTTAATCCTGTCACAATTCCCACAGGCTTGGAAAGCAGCCCTAGTAACTTCAGTGCATAAATCTGGTGATCATGCCCTGCATAACAACTATAGGCAAATACAATCTTCCCTCTACTATCTAAAGTGCTGGAATGTATTGTTGCCAATCAACTGGTGGATTACCTTGAAAAGTACTCCCTCCAATGCCCACAGCAATATGGATTCAGAAAAGGGCATAGCACCTCCACTGCACTACTTGGGTTCACTCGCTTTATTCAGCAATCTTTTGACCAAGGTAATCTGGTTGGGGCAGCATTTATAGATTTAGCTAAGGCCTTTGACACTGTTAATCACCCACTTCTCACTCAAAACACTGCACTGGTTCAACAGTTATCTTGAAGGTAGATCCCAGCAGGTGAAAATCTCTTCAGTCATCTCAGAGCAGCGGATCGTCCAATCTGGAGTACCTCAAGGATCTATCCTGGGACTGCTCCTTTTTAGTATCTTCCTGAACAGCTTGCCATTCTCCTGTCACCAACGGCTTCACCTATATGCAGATGACGTTGTCATTTTTTCAAGCCACCGTGACTCTAGTGCTATTGAAAGTAATCTGCAGCTTGTCTTCAAGGAAGTGGAGCAATGGCTTAGTGCAAACAAATTGGTGCTAAACTATAAGAAAACAAAAGTTATGTTGTTCACCTCATCTCGCAATAAGTTCAGGACCCATGCGCTTACCATTAGAAATAACCTGGTAGCCCCTCTCGAACAAGTCCAGCACTTCAAGTATCTAGGAGTATCCTTGGATAATCATCTCACCTATGTGCCTTACATCAAGTATGTTGCCAAGGCCAGTAATACTAGGATTGGACTCCTATACAGGTACAGGTGGTGCCTGACCCAGGAAGTGCTCAAGCTTGCAATTCACAATTCGGTGCTGTCCATCATTGATTATGGCTTGGCCATCTATGGAGCTGCTACCACTACCTCTCTCAAAAGACTAACTGTCACTCTGAACAAGGTGTGTAGGCTGCTCATGGGCAGGGCACACCTCACTCACACTTGCGAGCTACATGCTCAATCTGGATGGCTTCAACTAAGTGGTAGGATCAAATACCAAACATGGCTACTAACAAAAAAATCCTTCCTTGGGCTACTGACACCGGGAGTAGAAAGTCTCTTGAGCAAATCCCACAGGACTCAACACACTCGCACATCCTCCACTGATCTTCTTCTTGTTCCTAGGTGCTGTACATCTCAATGCCAGAGATCCTTTGCCTATAGAGCCCCTCTATGGTACAACGGGGTTTGCAATGAATTAACTAGTCTGACAAAACTTGGCCAGTTTAAGCATACACTCCACCAGCATCTCATCTCTGAAAGCTCCTGTAATTGTTCCAACTAAACCATGTCACTGTGGAACGCTTCCAACTCACCACAACTTGATCTTCAGTGATAACTCTGACAAGGTCTTTGGCTGCTACCTTTTCCTTACCCTGGTCCTTTCTCCTTCCACCCTTCTTTCCACTCTCCTCCCCCCACTGCAATCCACTTATCCTACCAACATCTTTGACAAAGCCTCTGGCTACTACTCCACCCCCTTGTTCCTATACCCTCTACCCTTTCATCTCTCTGCTTTCTCCTCTTCCTTATGTAAAGTAAAACTGAATATCTATGTTATATTTTATACTGTTCATTGTGCATTAGAAACTCAGCCTGCTCATTTCTCCTATGTTTGTTTGTAACTCTTCCCATTGACGTGGAACTTTTGTATATGAGCTGCATTTGGCTCAAAGGTACTTGTAATCCAAGATTGAATAAATAAATAAATAAATAAATAAATAAAAAGCAGACAAACCCATGGGACCAGACAAGATGCACCCCAGAATCCTTAAGGAACTGGGGCAGAATTAGCAGCCCATCTGGCACTTCTATTCATGAAATTCTTGTGTGTGGTACCTGAATACTGGAAAAAGGCAATAGTGGTTCCACTTCACTAATCAGGCATTTGTGAAGAGGCTAGTAATTACAGACTGGTGAGCCTCACATCTATTGTAGGGAAACTAATGGAGACACTACTCATACAGAAGATCATAGTATTCCTTGAAACTAGAGACCAACAAGACCCTAAACAGCATGGTTTCACAGCAGGTAGATCATGCCAGACAAATCTGCTTGAGCTTTTTGGCTATGCTACAAAAACAGTGGACGGCAGTGGGGCAGTAGATGTGGTCTTCCTAGACTTTAGTAAGGCCTTCAACTTGATGCCTTACAGATGGCTGGTTAAGAAGCTTGACCACATGGGGGTTGGTCCAGAAATAGTCAGATGGGTACAAAACTGGTTACAAGGCAGAACCCAGAGGGTACAAGTTAATGGAATGCAATCATCAGAAGGCAAGGTGACCAGCAGGGTTCCCCAGTGCTCAGTGCTAGGGCCTCTGCTCTTCAATGTATTTATAGCGGATATCGCTGATGGACTGGAAGGGAAAGTGTGTCTGTTCACAGATGACACTAAAATATGTAACAGAGTGGACACCTCAGAAGGAGTGAGCAAGATGGAAGTTGACCTCAAGAAACTAGAAGAATGGTCTGGAGTGTGGCTGCTGAGATTTAATGCCAAAAAGTGCAAGGTTGTGCACATAGGAAAGAAAAATCCAAGAAAGGAGTATTACCTAGGAGGTGAAAGACTGGCGACCTCAAACCAGGAACGAGATCTGGGAATCATAATCTCAGACTACTTGGAGGTTAGTAAGCAGTGTAGAAGGCAACATTGAAGGCCAACAGAATGCTGGGCTGTATTAGGAGGGGAATCATGAGCAGGAAGACAGAGGTGGTACTACCACTGTATAGATTGCTGGTCAGGCATCATCTGGAATATGGAGTCCAATTCTGGAGGCCTCACTTCAGGAAGGACATGGACCAGGTAGAAACAGTACAGAGAAAGGTGACAAACATTATTCAGAGTCTGCAGTACATGTCCTACAAGGAAAGACTTAGGAAACTGAATATGTACTCCCTGGAACAGAGAAGAGAGAGAGAGAGGGGACATGATTGAAACATTCAAGTACATAAAAGACATTAACAAGGTACAGGCACAGGAACTTTTTCACTTCAAGAAGGGCTCCAGGACCAGGGAACATGACATCAGGCTGCAAGGAAGGAGGTTCTCTACCAACACCAGGACGTTTTTCTCCACAGAAAGAATGGTGGACACCTGGAACAGCCTGCCCCAGGAGGATGTGGGGATCAACACTGTGGAGGGATTCAAGAATGCATGGGATAGACACAAGGGAGTCCTGACTACAAAGGGCAGCTAGAGTGTCAAAATAGGTCTAAAACAAATGGGCAGACTAGATGGACCTAGCAGTCTTCTTCTGCCATCAACTTCTATGTTTCTATGTATAGTGAGTAAAGGTTATCTACCAGAGTGTTATTGAACCTTATTCACAGCAGTCCTCTGTTGCTTCCAGTCCTTTGCCTTACACACTGGTGTATGGATAATGAGGCTGCCTGACTAAGGGATGTAGAGCTATCATTTATGTACAATATGGGCTGGTCAAATTTACATTTACCCTCAATGATTAAATTACTATTTGGGTTGAAGTTAAACTGCCATGGATCCAAATATGAAAGTCATTCCAGTTTTTTCAGAAATCAACATATTTCCCAGATTCCAGTTTTTGGAAGTCAATATTTGAAGAGAATCTAGTATTTGGAATGTAATATCAATTTTATCAACAAAATAACACCTATTCCAGAACTGCCAGCCATTGCTTAATGTCATACAGTACCTGTAAAATGGGATGTTATTATATATATATATCTATATATATATATATATATAGAAAGCTTTTGCTTTGTTTTTGAAAGCCACATATTCCCAAAATGGAGTTAACTAAAGTTCTGCACACCCTACTACTAGTGTCCCTATAATGGTATGACAGGCAGGCAGGCATGGGGAAAATTTCACTAGAGCTAGCACAGAAATAATAGGAAATATATGGACATGTCATTGACTGCAAGTGTACAGTGTATATCTAGTATGAACTGAAACACTTCCCCAGTAGCTGACACATCACATGTTCTACATAAGATGCTACATCCCATTGTAATACCATATTCCCTTATGATACACTATCCCAGTATGATGCAGTAGACCATAAAAATGACTTTGTTCATGACAGTACCCCACCAAAAGGATGTCACAGATATATATGACATGACTAGTGATTGATAGCCTCTACTGCATATGCAGCACATATTCTAAAACATGCCTAACAGAGTGGTACAATACAAGCATTTGTCAATGCCAAATGTTTGCTTGCTGGCATTGGCAGTGGTAGTGTAGAAGTTACTGAACTGAAGCCAACCCCACCACCACCCTGCAGAGCATGACTGGCATTGGGGTGTGCGTTTGGGTCGTCAGGCATAACGGCCACGCCATTTCACCACACCCCACCCTGCAGACACTGACAAGTGTCACGGTGTTCCTTGGGGTCTTTGGCCCTTATGCGCACACCATTTCATTAGGAAATATGGTGAGATGGGTGTGATATAGGAGAATGGGGTGAACTTTGGGGCTGAAGAGTCCAAGGCATACCTCGATGCCTCTCATTGGCTGCAGGGTGTGGAATGGTATGAGCATTACAGGCAAGAATCCCAAGTCACACCCCTGATGCCTGTCATTCTCTACAGGGTTGGGCGTTATGGTTGGAAACCCTAATACCTCAGGCATTCATTGGTATTTTCACTTCAAATTTTCAACATGTATTTTGTGACCCCACCTCATGAACAGGGGGAATATCAGTTTATTAGCCGAAAGCTGCTTATGCACAGCGACTACGGCATTTAGCACCACAGGTGCAAAAACATTCCGAACAGGATGTAAAAAATGACAGCTGTACTGTTCATGGGGAGGTGTAAAACATGGCAATGTTGCAAATCTGCAGTAAAAATATTTAAAAAAATGGTAAAGTCACGAGCGTAAATAGAAACTGTGCAACGCACACCCGTAATATAATTAGGTTGGGGATATTTTACAGCAGATTGTCAACTCAGGCATTTTGGTGCCTCCGATCATGAACAGTGTCACTGAGATTTTCTTTATCTGTGCTGAACAATGATTTCCACAGCGACAGCAAGATCTCTGCACTGAAAGTGTGGAAACACACTTCAGCCATGTTGTGAAAAATGACAGCTGTACTGTTCATAAGGAAGTGTGGAAAAATGCCACTGGTGAAAATCTGGACTGAAAATATTACAAAGTCATGAACTTACGAGGGTGCGTGGAAACTGTGCAATGCTCACTCGTAATACAGTCATTTTATGGACTTTTGTCACCAAATTTTCAACATAGCCATTTTAAGACCTCTGCTCATGAACAGTGTAACTGTGATTTTCTTAATCTGTCCTAAACATTGCTTTCGCACCAACCATTATGCGCTACATGTGCGAAAACACATTTTGGTGACA
This sequence comes from Neoceratodus forsteri, assembly GCA_016271365.2. Lineage (NCBI taxonomy): Eukaryota > Metazoa > Chordata > Ceratodontiformes > Ceratodontidae > Neoceratodus > Neoceratodus forsteri. The sequence goes on from CM028130.1 coordinate 1,293,760,966, forward strand.
TATGAAAATGGCAGCTGTGCTGTTCATAAGGAAGTGTAATAAATGGCAATGTTGAAAATCTGAGTTAAAATATTAAATTGCAAACTTACGAAGCATGCATAGGAACTGCGCAATGCACACTTGTAAAACAGTCATTTTAGGAATTTTTCACCAAATTTTCAACAAAGTCATTTAAGACCTTTGCTCATGAACAGTGTTACTGTGATTTTCTTAATTTGTCCTGTACGTTGATTTCGCACACCAACTGCGCCATTGTGCGCTACATGGGCGGAAACACGTTTGGGTGAGATGTGAAAAATGACAGCTGTACTGCTCATAAGAAGGTGTGGTAAAATGGCAATGTTGAAAATCTGGAGTGAAAATATTGAAAATTCGTGAACTTACGAGCGTGCATAGGAACTGCGCAACGCACGCTCATAAAACAGTCATTTTTAGGAATTTTTTCACCAAATTTTCAACATAGCCATTTTAAGACATCTGCTCATGAACAGTGTCACTGTGATTTTCTTAATTTGTCCTGTACATTGATTTCACAAACCGACTGTGCCATTGTGCACTACATGGGCGAAAACACATTTTGGGTGAGATGTGAAAAATGACAGCTGTACTGCTCATAAGAAGGTGTGGTAAAATGGCAATGTTGAAAATCTGGAGTGAAAATATTGAAAATTCACAAACTTATGAGCCTGCATAGGAACTGCGCAATGCATGCTCGTAAAACAGTCATGTTTGGAATTTTTGCACCAAATTTTCAACATGGGGTTTTTGGGACCCCTTCTCATGAATGATGTCACTGTCATGGTGTTATTCAGGCCGAAGGGTGATTTCACACAGTGACTGCTGCAGTGACTGTGAAATCACCCCTGGACCCAAATAACATCATGACAGTGACATGATTCATGAGAAGGGCTCCCAAAAACCCCATGTTGAAAATTTGGTGCAAAAATTCCAAAAAACGCCTGAGATATGCAATAAAGTTGAAAAAACCCTATCTAGCTCATTATACAGCTTACCGGCATTTCCTCAGTTCGTGGTCGGCTTTGAAGAGTGCAGACATGTTCCCGGTCCACCGAAGATCGTCGCGCTGAGCTCCAGAGGTAGGTATGGGGTGGGGGTGTGGGGAGGCAGGGTGCGCAGTGGGTGGGTGCGGGTTGTTGGAGGGGCTGGGAGAAGCGCTGTGGGACCGTTTTATTTTGCAGGTTAAAAAAAGATGACGTGGGATGTTTGCCACACTGGGGTGGGCTCCCAGTGTGGCACAAGGATAGCTGGGGAGCCATAGAGCCGTCGGGGATTGGGCACCCCGTCGGCCACATGATCAGTTGCCACGCTGGGGTGGGCTCCCAGCCTGGCACCCAGTACTTCGGGGGTGGGGACAGTGGAGCCGGCGGGGTTGGGAACCCCGTGGCTATTCTCCTGATTGCCACTTTGGGGTGGGCACCCAGCGTGGCATGTAGAAAGGCTTTGGGGAGATGGCACAAGCCGGACGGGGATTGGGCACCCCCATTGGCTATACGTGTGGGAGGGCAGGCGCAGTATGCATGCATTTCTGTGTGTGTGTGTGTGTGTGTGTGTGTGTGTGTGTGTGTGTGTGAGGGAGCTGCGCATGAGCAGGCAATATCTTATCGCTGCTCACTGAGCGTAGCTTCCCTTTCAACTGTATGCCATTGCATTTTGGGCTTGTCAAGACAGCTCCAGCATGCATTGGCTTACAGGGGCTGCGCCTGCCAACACACTGACTGAATTGGAGGAGGAGGTGACACACCTCCGAAATCTCAGATGATGGCACTATGTTTCTTGCACATGCTTGCAAGCAAACATAAAAATGAGTGAAACAATAAGCAATGAAAGAATGGCTCTCATCATTCTTGGGAAGCTTGATGTGTTCAGTAAAACCTGGTTCCCCTTTTTATCCTTCTTAGAAACCTGAGATTGCCTTTGCCCTTCACTCATATGGAATATGACAGCAACATTTTGAGTTAGTAATTTTTCCTCAGTTTTGTCACAACATGCTTTTGCTTCTTATCCTGGTATATTTGATTGAAGCCTAAATTAACATGTTTTGTTATGTTCTTTTTATATGTTTGTTTTCAACATTGTTTAGTATTGTTCAATTGTTGAGTTTATTGTATTCAAATGTTCTATTTCCCTGCTTGTATTTTTACAATTAATTTTGAAATAAAATCTTTAAAGTAAAAAAATAAAATAAAAATAGGACATGCCTATGTGCATATTTCAAAGTCTTTGTTACTCACTTGCCAAATGGACATGCATCCAGTTCCTTTCTCTGAACCAGTAAGTAATGTGCACACTATAGCATTAGGAACAATGCTGCTGTGTCTCCCTTGGTTGCTGAATCTGTCGAGACTAGTGCGTACTCATCCACATTGGCACTAACCATACATACTATTCCCCTGGCTTGCTCCAGGACCCATTCTTCCTCCATTGTGTGCACCAACCAATGGGCATATGTCCTTTTCCATCCAGATCTGCCTTAACTGGCAGTTTTCTGGCCTCAGACAACACAGAACTGAGTTGTTTTTCAGTTGTTGATTTGTACTGTAACAGTATGAGAATAGAAGCCACATGAACGTTGTTGACAGATGTCAGGTAGGACAATATACATATGCCATGGTACTTATCCCAAAGGATAGTACACTAACCATCTCTGAGCATGGTCATCCAAAAGGTCCTAACATAATCCTATAAGTCCAGGACAACTGGTATAGGGTCCTCCTCCTTACTCATCAGTCATACACTGGGGCACCTCTGGTCCTTGTGGGGCTGGTAGCAGACTCTGCCACATCAATTACCTTCTCCTAAGAACCTCCATTGCTAATGCCTGTCTGTCATGCTGACTTTCAGCATTTTACACTACAGTGGGCATATCTTTGTTCACATCTGTGACACATGAAACAGACATGTTGATATTCTTTCTCAGGCTCTGAATTTCAGCAGCTCTTCAGCAAGAAGGACACTGTTCAATTTCTTAGGGCTAGGTTACCATGTTCCTGACAAGTCTCTGACTGTTATGGTATAGATGTGCCCACATTCTGGCTACATGTCAGCTCGCTCTGGTCAATGTGCTCCATGATAACTTGTACCCTACTATTAGTTATGGCATCAATCAGCCCCCTGTACAAATCGTTCCATGACAATTTACCCCTCCCCATATAAATGTAATAAAATAAACTCCAGGGGAGCAAATCAGGAATGGATTGTGCAGGGAGGCAACTGACAATGGAGCTAATAGCCAGGTGTGAGTTATCACACAGCAAATTGACCAGAGTGAATTGATGTGTCACCTGACATTGCCTACCCTCCAAATGGGCAGGGAAATCCGGACCACATCAGCAACTGTATCATCTGAGGTGAACATGTGTCATGAGCAAGCAACACACATGTGCCATGGCACCTTTTGTCCACACCATCAGGCCCTCATTGTGACATAAGGCAACATCAAAAAGGATGTGTGACACACTGTCCTGATGGTACAATCCTGCAGAGTACACTGTGGCTGGAACCACTGTAGGCACAGCCTATAGGGAAGGTTTCCATTTATTTAAAGTGTGTATAAAAATGAATGTTTATTACATACAAATTAACAAACAAAGATTTGCATTAAAAAACTAACCTGGTAATTCTTGGAAGGGATGTTACATTCATTTTTCTTGAGAGGAAAATATTTTAACTTAGCGATGTGCAAATCAGTATTTCAGAATTCCCTGGATTATGTCCAGATTTATATAATAACTGTAGTTTGTAATATATATTACAATGTACACAAAGCCTTACATGCAAATGATGCAGTAGCATGCAATAGACTACTCATAACACAAAATAATATACATTCTAGAATCTTTAACTTTCATGCAGACCTTTTTATTACAGGCACATTCCTCCAAAAAGGGATTATTGATTTAATTCTTATTTCAAGCAAGAAAGGATAATGAAGTATTAAATGAGGTACATCTTGTTCTGTATTGGGATCACATTTATAACAGTTTATATTTTGCAAATTTCAACTTAATTCCTTTGGGTACCTGGCCCCTAAAGTTATCCCTGTATGAAATGTGCACAGAGCATTTCAATGTGCTTCTTTCTCTCAAAATTTTTATTATTTCTCCTTCTTTCTAAAGACTTTTAACCTATTAAATCATTTAAAATTGTAAGTTCAGTAAGCTACTCTGTTCTTGTTGGAAAAAGTTATCAGTTAAATGCTGAATAGCTGTCATGGCATAGATTGTCTGAATTATTTTTGGCATATTCATCCCAAATCTCTGGCATGCCAATTTGTTATAACCTGCATCTTAACTTGCTAAACCTTGGACAATGTAACTGTGTATCCAGACATTCCAACTAACATTTGTATATTGATCTATAGTGGTCTGACTTATGTTTTTCCAAAGATGTATTGCCCTAATTTGAGCCTGCACAGTTATTAACTTTAAATTAAACTTATATTTCATAAGAACGGTTGGTGTCTCTTGTGATAAACTTCAAATCTATTTATAAAGTGATGTTTGTGACAAATTCTAGGTCCCTTGTGGTCTTAGTAAAAGTCCAACTCTCTACCCCATACAGTAAGATATAAGAATCAAATGCTTATTAAAGGGCTATATACTGTATGATTGGTTCCATGTCATAACATTGAAAAAAAAAATAGCGACCTCTACATCAACGAGTACTAGAGATGCAGCAAATTTAAAATCCACCGGCGAAGTGAACGCAAAGTGGCCACTTTGTGTTGGCACTTCGCTACATGGAGTACCCCATAGGAAAGGCTCACTTCACCTTGTTATTATTACTTCGCATTGTCATTCCGCCTCAAAAGCGAAGTAAGGCAGATGACAACAATACTGGCAGCATCCCACCCACAGTCACCAGAATGAATGTGCACCCCAAAGTGCCACTGTCTTGTGTCCGGAAAACTCCCCAGTGCTGATGAAGTGAAATGAGAGTGTAAAAAGAAATGCAAAGTCTCCCAGAATTAATGGTGCACTCAGTCATGCACGCAGTGGTCAGGTCACACACAGAGTCACCAGAATTAATGTGCATCCCAAAAATGCTACTGTCTTGTCTCCAGAAAATTCCCCAGTGCTGATGAAGTGAAATGAGAGCATAACAAGAAATGCAGTCTCTCAGAATTAATGGTGCCATGCAAATGCACAGACAGATTAAGATTGTGCTGCACACTCAAGGGATGCATACGAAAAGACACAACAACACCTAGCCAGTGCTCACAAGTCACAAATCCAAATCTGGAAAGGAATACATTTTGCCAGTTGGGGGATTAGTGCACAGCAGTAACAATCCACTACCAGTAAAGATACCACAAAGCAGTATAAAAAATTCATGCAGGTGTGGTGGATAGCAGGTTCACACTGCTGCAATTACTATGTAACACAATAAAAGGTGTCTGATTTAATAGCACGCATCGCACACACACTCACTCACACTCAAGTAATGCATAGCAAATTGAAAACCTTTAGTAATATAACCAAATGTTTTAAACAGACACATTGTACACTGCTTCACCACAACAATCAGCAAACAAATTTCAAGAATTACTGAAAATATTACTATGTGTACATTAACAGTTATACAAGAAAAATATAACCAAAACAGAAAGACTGCCTTTTTCTCCCAGTTAATTTACCTACATCACAAATACGCCCCTTCCCCAAAGCACACTTCACAGTACACAGATTGACTGTTTTAAATTAACATTCAAAATCCACACACAATAAACACTTGATGATATGAGCACAGAAGGGTTTCCTACAATCGATGTACTAAATTCTGAGCAAAAAATATTACTCAAAAAGGCATTTTAAACAGCTTTCAGAGGTTTTGAATCACAGAGCTCTGAGAGCAAACTGTCTCCATCTACCACTGCACACTACCCAGGCCAGAACTGAGGCTGTGCCGAACAATCTGGAGCCCATGTGACCTGCAATCCCATGAATAACTGCAGAATTTCATTTGGAGCTCAATTACAAGATGAAGTGAGGCAAATTACATTGATTTCAATGTACTTTGCCTTACAATTGGTGGAGAAGTGGTTTGGGGAAGGCAGAATAACGCAAAGTCATTGGTTTCAATGGACTTCGCATTCCTCATTATGAAGCGAAGTACTCCACTTCACATTGTGGAGTTCTCCGTGGATTCCACTTTACTCAGTGAATCACTTCACGGAGCAAATTGGGGCCACTTCACCCACCACTACTTACAGTACTGTAACTCACATGCTGTACGGGAAGGAACATGAATGCCTATGGCTGTACTTCCCTGATAAGCTGTAGCACAAAACTCCCTTACTTAAAAACGCTTATTAATGAGTACAATGGTGGAGTGGTGAAGCCTGGAACGATACTACAAAACATGCTTACAATACACTTAAGTAACTAGCAAAAAAAATTAGTGTTGTGAATCGTGATCGTGAATTGTGATTTGTGACTGCATTTGTGACCATGATGATGAAGAACATGATTCGGTGTCGACGGTGTGAGATAACCAATATGGAACTGTATTGGGAATGCGAATGCCTCCGGCTGTACTTCCCTGATGAGCTGTAGTACAAATTCCCCGACTTAAAAATGCTCATTAATGAGTACAATGGCGGAGAGGTGAAGCCTGGAGAGATACTACAAAACATGCTTACAATACATCCAAGTAACTAGTCAAAAAATTAGTGTTGTGATTCGTGACGTGATTGTGAAATGTGATTTGTGACTGCATTTGTGACTGTGATGATGAAGAATGTGATTTGCATCACGAGTGACTTGTGATGATGGTCCTGACTTAAAAACACATATTAATGAGTACAGTGTTCATGCAGAATTATGCACCACACCTGTCCAGTACTCTGAAGGGAAGCCAAAGAAACAACTGTGACTTAAGTTACAGATGGAGATTGGGCCCTGAAGAGATGCAAATGCACAGATAGATTAAGATTGCACTGCGCACTGAAGAGATGCAGAAGCAAAGGCACACCACCTAACCAGTGCTCGCCATCAGAAATTCAAAACTGTAAAAGAATATCTTTGTTGGTTGGGGCGGGGGGGGCAGTGTACTGCACTGCTGCAGTAACAGTCACTAGTACTAGTAAAGATACCACAAAGAAGTACAAAAATCAAACAGCTGCAGTGGATAGCAAGTTCACATTGCCGAAATTATTATGTGGCACAATAAAAGGTGTCTGATTTGATGACACGTGTCACACACATACTCACCCACACACACTAAGTAATGTGTAGCAAATTGAAAACTTCAGTAATATAACCACATATTTTAAACCAACTAAAATTATGCACTGCTGCACCACAACAATCAGCAAAAAACTGGCAAGAATTATTGAAAATATTACTGTGTATACATTAAAGGAGAAGACTCCTGTATATTTATGATTTGGATATGTCTGATGTATTTTTTGATACATTACATCAATTACTGTACATATGTCAGTAAGAGATCAATCATTTCTTCTGTTGCAACTCATATCTAGAGTCTGAGGCTCTGACACGAGGTTGTAAGTGTCAAGCAAGCCTCCATTTACATGCAAATGAGTCACTTGTAATACAACCCCTCCCATTCTGTGATGTCACTGCAGCAACAGTGCAGAAGAAAACATAAGGGTATCAATGCTACCCATCCTAATTTTATTTTAAGTTTGCAATGGCTTAAGACAGTTCTGTCATGCAACTCCACACAGAGAGTAGTACTTGTAGCCTTAATATGTGTAGAACAAATAATACATCTAATAGTATTTCATTCATAGAAAACAAAATCTGTTTCTTTGTGTTACTCATTCCTCTCTGTGAGACAGTTGTAACATGTTGTGGGCAGGAGTAGATTGACTCAATCAAGCAAGCAAGCAATCAATCTTTATTTAACCAGGTGAACACCCTTGAGAAGATTCATTTACAAGGTGGGCCTGGGCAGGTTCCCAAAGGATCACACAAGACTGAATTTCTCCTTTGCACAAATAATACACATCCCCTTTCAGCAGCCTGAAAGTGGGGAGCTAGATCACTTACTTTAGTGTATTGTTTTACATTTCAAATGGTCTTTAAATCTGAGTTTCTGACCGGAAATACCAAGAGAAAGAATGCATAAGACATGGGATGAGTGAGCTAAGCAAATGAAGAGCACTACAAACACTGAGACTGATTAGTTTCTTTACCTACAACAGCTGAGGTGTAGCATCTGATTTGTGAGGGACATCCTACTTCAAATGCTGGCATTACAAACCGGGGGGGGGGTGAACTGTCACAGCTTGTCCTCAGTACCTTCAAAGTGAAATGTTGTAGCTCTCGCATCATTGCTAATCATTTTTAATGGGAATGGGGGGCACTTTTAAAGTCATGGACCTGAGAGGCCATCACAGCTCCCAAGGAGGTTAGGGAACTTGTTAAGGGTTAGAGAGTAAGGGAATCTAGTAGGATTTGAACCCTAGTCTCCCAGTTCTTCTGCCTGTGTTTTCACCACTAGATCACCCTTCTTCCATATGCTGCAGCTGATACTTCCCTGGTAACCTATTCCTTGTTATAGCTGAACTCTTTATTGCTTACAGCAGCCATCCAGTCACTAACTGCCTCGATACAAAGGGAAAAGGGCATATTTGCAAGATTGTGTCTCTCTGCTGGTGTCAATCAAAACAGAGAATGCTAACACAAATAGAAAATAATACAACAGCTGTATAATACTGCTCAAAACTCTTGTTGTACCCAGATTCATTTATTGGGTAAACTGTTTTTGCTAACATAAACAGTAACACAACACATACAGGCACTTCCTTATATGAATACTGCATATACATGTCAAATCAGTGATGCATCACACTCTCAGGGTCAGTGTCCCTGTTAGAACTTCACTTCAAGATGTGCACAACAATTAAAGGGTTCCTCCATTACTCAAGTGGGGAACCAAACATTGTGGGTTTGGTTTACTGGTGGAACTGCATATAGTGCAGCACTATTATCTGTTGCTCTGATGACATCATCCTCCAGCAACAATGATGGTAAAATGGAGGACAAATACATTGATAACTTCTGGGGGCTGTATATTTTTATTTACAAACTACATTTGGACAGCAATAGCACTGCTGGCAATGGGAGGAGGCGCATAACAGTTACACATAAGGAGTTAGGCAAATATCGGTGTGAACCTATAGGAGACTTCCCCTTTAACATAGTTATACAAGAAAAATATCACCAAAACAGAAAGCACTGTCTTTTTCTCCAAGTTAATCTACCTACACCACAGATATGCCCCTCTCCCAAAGCACACTTGCACTGTCTCTCAGTACACAGAATGAATGTTGTACATTAATATTCAAAATCCACACACAAACAATAAATGTTCAATGATATGCGAACAGGAGGGTTTTCTATAATTGATGAACTAAAGTTTCAGCAAACAAATTGCTCAAAAAGGCTTTTCTAACAACTTTTAGAAGTTTTGAATCGCAGAGAGCTCTCAGAGCAGATTGTCTCCTATAGCTTCCTACACACACTACCCCAAACTGAGGCAGGGCAGAATAATCTAGAGCCCATGTGAGCTGAAATCCCATGAATCACTTCAAAATTCACCTTTGGAGCTTAAAAACAAGGTGAAGTGAGGCGAAGTACAGTGTTTTCAATGTACTTCGCCTTAAGAATTGGTGGAGTAGTGGTTTGGGAAGGCAGAGTAATGCAAAGTCATTTTTTTCAATGGACTTTGTGTTATCCATTATAACATGAAGTACTTCACTTCGCATTGTGGAACGCTCCGTGAATTTGCCTTCACTCCGTGAATCACTTTGCAGAGCGAATTGGGGCCACTTCACCCATCTCTAACGAGTACACATCGCTGAAAACAAAATCTGCAAATGTGCACAACAGCGGACCCAAAGTCAGCGATGATCCACTATACATGCTTTGGATGAGAGATCATATTACTCTTTTTATGTGGGGGGGCTATGCCCCCCTGCACCACCATTTCTTTTTATAATGAACTCAAGGGGGGGTCTGACACTGCAGGAATGGAGAGAACTCAAGAGGGGGCTACTCAAGTGTGGGGGACTGTTCACCACAAAAACCGCATATCAAGGAACAAAATAAAAAACAAAAATAATTAAACTGCCTACAACACACAAAAACACTACCATACCTGGCCAGCCCTGAACTTGGATCCACCAGCACTGTAGACATGCACTCTCTCCACCACACTAATTGGCCAGCTGGGAACCATCTCGTCAAACCCTGTCCCATATACCCATTTCCTGTATCTCCTTCTTCTGTTTGCTCTCCTCTACAATCACCATTCTCCCCCTCCAGAGTCACTATAACTGCACCACGCTGCCCTTTCACACTAGCTAACATAACAGGTGCTCAAACTGAGTTGCTCAAAAGTGAGTTGCTCAATTTGAGTCACTCTCATAATGGTATACCTATATGAGTATGCCCACAACATTTTTGCTGAAACACAGTATGATTTTTGAAGCCTGTATACATTGTTTCTTTGATTCACCAGTATGTTTCCAATTTAACTTATTGTCCAGAAATTTTCTGAGATATTTGTATACTTGTATCTTACATTCCCAATTTTCCATAAGGGAGAGAATTTCCTTTTGCTAAATATTAACACATTGATATTCTCTGCATTTAGCTCTAGGCCCAAATTATTTAAGTGACAATTGTAGTCTTTATAGCTCTTTTTAATCCTAGTGGCATTAATGAACAAAGCGTAATGTTATCTGCATACATCAGAATTTGAATAGTCTTATTTTTTTCTCTTTAGTGGGAATGTGTTTGCTCCTTTCAGAGACTGGACCATAGTTTCCATATACACTGCATTCCATTTGTGTGCATTTCGGTTGTGTGCACTTCCCGGTTGTGTGCACAAAATCACCTGGTCCCGATTCATTCACTATAGTCCTCTGTGTTAAATGATTCAGTTGTGTGCATACTCACTTTCGGTTGTGTGCACTAATTTAGCTGCATTTAGCTTGATTAAATGCTGCTGCGAGGTGTGAAATGAGGCAATTTATGCTTAATTTTCTTTAGTGCTCGATTCCCTTATGCTGTCCCGAGTAACAAACCCCCAATTATCACCTCATTACCTGCTCCCACTTACATCTAGCACCTCACAGCAATTTAAAAACTCTAACCCTCTACCATACACATCGGTGTCCTGCTTTGCGGTTCTCAAAGCTCAGCAGTTACAGGAGTAAAATAAAAGAGGGTGCTTGTTGGTAGATGCAGCCCTTATCTGACTACACATCGGTGTCCTGCTTTGCAGTTCTCAAAGCTCTGCAGTTACAGGAGTAAAATAAAAGAGGGTGCGTGTTGGTAGATGCAGCCCTTATCTGACTAGCTTGATATGCAGACGTCTGTAGAAACGGGAGCATGGCTTGCTCTTTTTAATAAAACATAAAAAGTTGGGGCTTCCGTTTAATTTTCTTGCTTTGTGCTGCCATTTTATTTTATGGGGCTTTGTTCATCACAGTGGAGGTCACAGTGCAGTGAGTAAAATGAATTGTAACTGTGCTATTATGTTAACCTACTGTTTACTTTTAATTTAATATGATACCAGTGCAATAAAAATGATTTTCGTGCAACCGCATTTAATTCCGTGCTTATTTCTTTGATTTTCGGTTTAGTGCATTTTCGGTTGTGTGCACAAATTCAGAGAGTCCCGAGGTTGTGCACACAAGCAGAATGCACTGTATAAACTAAATCACAACCTAAAATTACCTTTTCTTTTTTTATGTTTTGGAATCAAACAGGGGCTTGTTACCCTATGTTGCAGTTTGAGAGTTAAAACAGCCTGTCGTGTTCCATCTAAATTAGGTAATTCTCCAGCTGGGACTTATATACAGTATTTTTTTTAACAGATCTATTTACTGAGCCTATAATACTTTCATATAATCTTTAAGACATTCATTAAAGTGGAATTAAAACAGAATGAAATGATCATGGTAAGGATATATTGTAAGGCTTCAGTCCTTCTTTTGTAGTAGACCTAAGAGTACAAGAAGGACTTCCATCTGGAATCAAATTACTGAGCCTTTTCTTCAGTGTAGTATTGAATTCTCTTCAAGTTTTGGTTGGTCATCAAATGCAGCCAATTTCAAATACAAAAGGGATTATAGTCCTTCTAGTGTTGTAAGATTAGTTTCTTAGCATTAATTAACGCAAGATTAAGGAAGATGTTTTTTCTTCACTCAGACCTTCTGTTGCTAGAAATATACGATCAAATAATAAAGGGGGCATATTTGGAGCCACTCGGATGCATGCGCAGAACAGTGCATCGCACAAAAAAGATGCGCCAGAATGCATGATTGGAGCAGACCACACATAGGGAAATGCATTGACCAATGGGCATGTACTATGTACTGTGCATATTCATTGACAGTTCAGTCAGCTTTGATGGGGTGGGGGGAGCAGGGTGATGGATCACTTTCCTAACAAGGTGAGAGAATGGGGGGCCACATTATTACTGGGGATTTCAGTTGTTATTCTTATGGTGACTGGGCCAGGGAGGGGGAATCCACTAGACCACCAGGGTGTACAGGGTGCGATTGTGTTATTATGGAGATCAGGACAGTGAGGGGAGCACTACACTATGGAAACTGTGGGATCAGAGCACTGTTTTTATTTACAATGGGGATCGGGGATGGGGATGGGGGACACTACACTATGAAAATGGGGCTGTGGTACGTTACCATTCAGCGATCGGGGATGGGGGGCATGTACCCAGCCATTGACTGTGCGCAGTGCACCAACATTCCCCATGCATAGTTAAAGCAGGGTCTGGAAAGCTTAACTATATGTCAGTGCAGCCAGCTATAGTTACACTTGGGGGGTTGAATATTGCGATTCAGGGAATATGCATGAGGGACCCCTCATTTGCATTCTTGCATCACAATATTCTGCATAGCATTGCAGTTGGGTATGCGGGGTGCATTGGAGGCTTCTGAATATTGCCATACACCCTGAGGTCCCTCACAAGTTAGAGATGCATGGGTCCATCTAGGGATGTGCTATGCACCTCTTTTGAAAATGTGGGCCAAAATGACTGGATCAAAAAGAACATCCAGGCCAACTACTGTGCTAGTAATTGATCTTACCCCCTGCCAAAAAAATATTAACTCAGGGCAAGTGACAAATATGTGTAATAACAATCCTGTTGACACTCTGCATCTAGGGCACTTATCTGACATGCTATTGTTAAACTCATGAAGTTTTGAAGCCATGTAGTATACGCTGTTCAAAATATTAAAATGAATTTGTCACAGTTTATTGTTTATAGATACATCTGTAATTGATGGAAGCATTTTTGACCATTGCTGATCATTCAAGCCTGATCCCAGATCTTTCTGCCGTGCCGTGTATAGTTTTGTTAATGAGACTGATTTCTTTTCATCCAAAAATTTGCAAATTTTGCTATTGAGCTTTTTGTCTGGGTTTTATTTAATAGAATATCTTCAAGTGGGGATAATGGACTTTTATTTAGATTTCCTGCAGTTTTCCTAATAATGTCCCTCTCTAAACTATATCAGGTAGTGACAACTTTAACGACTGCACTGTCTTTTTAAATCATTGAATTCTAGGAGATGTAGAAATTTGTATAGGTGCCTCAACTGGGACAGGCCATTTCCCTATCAAATGTGAATAAACAGGTTGTTTTTTATAGTTGGGATTTTATCTTTCAGTTTCTACCCAACCTGATGTATCTGAAGGTTCAAACCATTTCTTTGATTTGGGCTGAAAAATAATACACGTATAGGTCTGGGAAACTTCAGCTGGCTTGTTCTGTAGGGACACAATGTTTGTACAGTAAAACTCCTGGCTTTTTGTTCTGCCACACACATTTCCATATCTTACCCTCTAACTTGGTAAAGATTGTTTTGGGAGGATTCATATGGGAAGTGTTTGAAATAAGGAATGAAAGCCTAGAAAAAACATTCATGCATACTGTATCTTTATCCTTATTATGAGTCGGGTCAGAAGTATCCATTTCTCTAAATTTTTATTTGTTTTCTGAAGTAGAAGATTATAGTTTAATTTGAATAATACTGTTAGTATTTGAACTATTATGAAGGGACAATTCCCTATGTATTGGTAATATGTCTTTTTTTAGCCCAATTAACTCTGTGTCCAGAGATGGATGAGAAGTTTACTAAGTCGAATAATGGGGTCAATGAAGAAGAAGTGTCATTCAAGTAAATCAACACACATCCATGTACAACGTGATTACATGTCTATTTCCATAATTGTTATTCCAGCTGTCTCATTACCTTGAGAACTGCCTGTGCAAATCGTTCCATGAAAATAGCAAAAAGAAGGGAATGAGAGGGAACCCTTCTTTAGTTTCTTTCTGAGCCTAATAAAAGAAGAGAGCTAGTCATGTGTTTGAATTCTTGCAAAGGGGCTTTTATGTAACAGTGATATTAAGATATGGCATTTTTCTCCAAATCCATCTCCTTCCCTCTGAGGAGCCAGTTTGATCTGTATGTATGACTTTAGGGATGATTGTGATAATCTGTTGACAAGAATTTTTGTAAACTTTTTATAATCAGTACTTGACAGCAATTATTGGTCTATATGAACCAAATTTCTCTGGGGCATAGTCTGTTTATAAGATCAGGGAAATAATGGCTTGATCAAAGGATGGAGGGAGGCTGCCTTCACCAAGGAGAGCTTTAAAAAGCTTAGTTAATAGTGGTGCTAGTTCTTTGTTTCAGTGTTTAAATAATTCTCCTCTGAACCCATCTGGCCCAGGTGGCATACCATTTGGAAGGTTCATTATAGAACTGTTCATTTCTTATAGTGAGAAATTGAGGTCTAGGGTTATTTTTTTTGCTTCATCTAGTTGATGCAGATTTAATGTCAACTAAAAAAAACTAAGGACTTATTTTTTGTCAAGTCATTCTTCTGGTGAGTTCTGTTTATGGTTTTTGGATCTCCCATACGTGAACCTTGTTCATCACAAACTGCACTTATGGCATTATTAGCTTTTTCAGTGTGTAGCTGATATGCCAATAAATGGTTGGGTTTTCACCTACAACATAACATTTGATTGGGCTGTCATCATTTAATTTTTTTTATTTAGTTTTTTTGACCGGGAAAGAAGAACTAGACAATTCTTCCTATTTTCAGCCTTATCCCAGGGGAAGGAGATACAGAAGGATGCCAATTGACATTGAACCAGATTAGGCTGTTGGTGGCATTATAGTGAATGGGTGAAATTTGGCCAGGACACTAAGGAAATTCTCCTGCTCTTTTCAAGAAGTGCCATAGGATCCTTAACATCCACCTGAACTACCACTGGAACAGACAGATGGGACCTCAGTTTAATGTCTCATCTGAAAGACAGCACATCAGGAGTGCAGCACCCCCCACATGCTGCACCACAGTGTCAGTATTGGGATATAACCCAAGCGCCTGGTGTGTGCATAGCTCCCCTGGCTCATGTTTCCATTATCTGATTGAATTTATTACTAAATAGGATCTTTGCTAAGTTCTCCTCTTCAGCAGTAGTAATACAATCTGCTTCTGCAGCTGCAAGGTCAAATTCTAGTTGATTAGGTGTGGGTTTTATTTTTGTAAGCTGTATATGACATACACACTCTCAGTAAATACGCTTTCAAAGCATCCCACAAGGTTACTATTGATACTTTGTGGTCATAGTTATTAATTAATGATTTATTTTTTAATTAAGTCAGTGAAAGTTTCATCTCCTACGAGTCTAGAATTAAATTTCAAGAGTTTCTCCTTTGATTTCTGGGTTCACCCATGCTGCAGCGACATACATTTTGCTGACACCAATTATGGTGAAGGCAAAATGCCACCTGGCATTACAGCACCAGGCATTTCATCTCCTGGGAGTTACAGAACCAAAGCACCCTCCCAGGAAACAGTTGCCCCCCGTACCTCCCAAAACTAAATGTCACCTCCTCCGTGGTGGGCATGCCCTGGAGTGGGTAGAAACTGTGTGGGTACAAAAGGTGACATGAGTGAGGGGTGATCTAAAATCTAGATCACCCCTTTCACTGTTGCCCTTGTTGCAGGGCCATAACTGCCATGGCCCAAATCAGTAGGCAACTTGACGGGATATGGTAGGGTAATACATAAGTGGAGAAGAGTTTTAAAAATTAATAGGGACATATTTAACTTCAGAAAACTTATGTAACTTTTTTTTTAAAACCAATAGAGATCAGTCTTACATGGATTTGAATAAAATGAGTATGTCTTTTGATGTGGGTATAAATGCATGAATGGATTGGTAAGATTAAGGTCTTCCATAGTATTTAAGATTGTAGATATTGCTTTTTGTTTTGTGTTCTGTAGTGTCTTGGTTCTTTCCAGCTGCATAAAGTTAGACTGAAGTGTCCTGCAACATTATAAGGAGTTTGAAACTGGGTTAACTTTTGAAAGAATTTAAAAGGAAGAAATATGTGTCATCTTCACTATAGTCATAAAGGTTAGCTATGGTGAATGCTTGAGAATTCAGTTTAATATTAGCAATAGTGTATCTACCACTTGGATCACATCAATAGTCTGTTAAAATTAACTTTGAAGAGTTTTGTACCAATATAGTAGTTCTTCTAGTTTTAGAAGTATATATAGAGTGAACACCTTTTCTTGGAAATTAATTACTAAAATATTTGAAATCATTTTCTGAAAAGTGAGTTTCATGCAGTAATGGTATATCTATTGATTTTCTTTTGCATGTATTGATTATTTTTTTCTGAGTTTTACTCAATATTTTGCTCCCTTTACATTCCATGACAGCAAGTTTATTTTAGGCATTATTTGTGTTTATGATTAATAGAGAGTACCCCAAGCCATAGAGTACCTTGTTCCAACTGAATGCCACTCCAGAAAAAATGTCCCTTCTTTTTTTTTAATTTATTTTATTTATTTAACATTTGGTAACCAGGAGAGGCACACTGACCTGTGGCTCATTTCTAGGTGCAGCCCAGAGGGATGGGGAAGTGGAGAAGAAAATACAGTACAATGAAGTTAGATGTGCAGAAATATACACTGTAAATAACTCATTTTACAAGTAGAAGGTAATTAATTCAGTAACCATGGAGTATGGTACAAAAGTTGGGGAAATGTACAGACAGGTAAGAGTGGTAAGGGAATATAACATTTTAGGAAGTCGGAAGATTAAATATTAACATAATATTTACATATTTGGATAAAATATTTAGAGAAGTTGGTACAGAAAGAGATATATTCACAGCTGATTTAGAAAAATCAGCAATGTTATTAGGACGTTTGCATAGAATGTGGGGTTGGAATAGGAAGATAGATCATGGTGGTGGTGGTGGGGGAGAAGGGATGTGAATGGACAGCAGGGTCAGACTGAGGTGGGACAGGAGCAACCAGAGGATCTGGCTGCATGGGAGGCCACAATAGGTGGTGGTGGGGAATTCTCAACACCTAGACCAGTGACAAGTGGGGTTCCACATGGCTAAGTGCTGGGCCCAATGCTAGTGAGGCTCTTTAACTCCAGCATCACACACGGAGTGGTGTGCAGGGTATGTCTGTTCAGAGATGATACCAAAATGGGTGCAGTAGTGGATGAGGAGGAGGGATGAAAGCAACTGCAGAGGGACCTAACCAAACTGGAAGAGTGGTCAGAGAGGTGGCAGCTGGGGTTCAATGTGAAGAAGTGTAAGGTTCTGCACTTTGGGGCAAAGAACCCAAGGGAGAGAATACTGCTTGGGGTGGATAGCTGGGGATAACTGAGAAGGAGAAGGACCTAGGGGTGATGGTAACAGGGAGCATGAACAATTCTGCCCCATACAGGAAGGCAGCAGTGAAAGCGAACAAGATGCTGTGGTGTATAGGGAGGGGATTCTCATCCAGGTGGAGGGAGGTGATCTTGCCCCTGTACATGTCACTGGTCAGGCCACACTTGGATTACTATGTGCAGTTCTGGAGGCCATACCTGAGGCAAGATATCAAGCTACTGGAGGGAGTGTAGAAGAGGGAAACAAGGATGATACAGGGAATGGAGGTGAGAGACTATGAGAACAGGCTGGGAGAACTGAATATGTACACCCTGGAGGATAGGAGGAATGGGGGACAATATCAAAACTTTCAAGTATCTGAGGGGAATCAATAAGGATGGAGCCAACAGGATTTTTAAACTGAGGAAGGGAAGGGACACTAGAGGGCATGGGCTAAGAATAGAGGGGGGAAGATTTAGGAGGGAGATGAGGAGGCATTACTTCACAGAGAGAGTGGTGTCAAAGTGGGACACCCTACCAGAGAGGGTGATATCATGCAAAACTATGTGTATCTTTAAAAGGGCATGGGACAGAGAACAGGGGGAGAGTATGGGTGGGTGAGGCTGAGAACGGCCGAGGGCAGACAAGAGGGGAAGGGGTGGGGCAGTTACAACTTAGGGGCACAAGCTGCAAACTTGATCAGATGCTGATACCCCAGGAGGTTTGTTTCTGTTGGCACATTTGTATGTTCATATGGGAAAAAATGTGTTTTAGGCTGTACAGAGCTGGAGATAGCCGAGTGGAGCTTGGAAGAGAGTTCCAGAGGGAGGGGAGACAATAAGAAAAGGCAGCCTGCCCCAAACAGGAGTGAGTGCAGGGAAAAGAGAAGGTACAAGGGTCTCTGGAGTGGAGTTGGTAAGATGAGGGGGATGAGGGGGAGATGAGAGCAGCAAGGTATGAGGGGAAAGGGACAAACTAGAATTTAGAAATAAGGGTGGAGGTGTGGAGCTGGCGGCACTCTTGGAGGGAGGGAAGAGAGAGAGGAAGGAGTAGAGAGTACAGTGCTGAGTATGTGGGGGAGCACTGGAAACAAAGTGGCAGAAAGCGTTAAATAAGGTGTTTAACATTGTGAGGAATGAAGTGGGGCAGAGCGAAGGACTACATCTTCATAGTCAAAACTCTGGGAGCATCATTTTGGTTAGTAATTCCTGGCAAACCACAGGATAGAGGACATTCTTTTTTCTGTAGATGGCACCGAGTTTTGGGCAGAGTTTGGAGTGAATAAAGTCAATGTGCATTGAGAAGTCAAGTCGACTGTCCAGCCAAACTCCTAAGTACTTATAGGAGCAGACAGATTCTAATGTGGAACCATCAAGTGCATGAAAGGAAGGGAGGTGGGAGATTTTGGCTAGTTTCTGTTAGGTGCCAAAGGACATGGAGATGGTTTTCTTAGAGTTAAACTTGAGCTGGTTGTCTTGGAACCAGTTTAATACACTGGTGAAATTGATCTGGAGCTTTGGATTTAACCTCCATGGGTGAGGGACCAGTGGTATAGAGGATGGTATCGCCAGTGTAGAGGTGGCTCTGAGCGGAGACACAGATAGAGGGGAGGTTATTTAAGAAGATAGAGACAACGATGGGGCCAAGGATAGATCCTTGAAGAATGCCCACTAGAATGGGGAGAAGGGGGAAATGGAGTCGCCCGCCTGGACACATTAAAGTCATCCCATATGGTATGACTGGAACCAATCCACAGCAGGGGTGGAAAGGCCAGTGGCATGAAATTTAATAAGGAGAAGTGAGTGAAAGACAAGAGTTGAAGGCTTTAGCAAGGTCAATAAAGACTGCAGTAGTGATATTCCCATGGTCCATGCCTGAGAGAATGGCATCAGTAACATGGAGAAGAGTGGTCACAGTCGAGTGTTTTTTCTTGAAACCCAATTGGAATGGTGGCAGGAAATCTGAGGAGGAAAGGGAATCAATTTGCCTTGAGAAAGCAAGGGTTTTCTGAAGCTTGGCCAGAGAGGGGTGAAGGGATATAGGTTGGTAATTTCTGGAAGTGGAGGGATCACTTCCTTTGTGCAGGGTATGACTTTAGCAATTCTCCATTTTTGGGGAACCATGCCAAGTGTGAAAGAAAGATTTAATAGGTGAGAGAGAGAAAAGGCTATAGCAGGAACAGAGATGCAGAGAATGTGGGGATCCAGGCCATCAGGGCTAGATTTTTGAGGGTTTAGGGAGCATAGGGCATGTAGAACCTCCTGAGCAGAGACATGGGAGAAGTGAAAACCACCCAAGGAGGAAGGGATGATTGGGGGGCATAGGGGGCAGTTACCAGGGTGGATAGGACGGCACATGTTGGATTATTTCTGACAAAATGACTTGTGTTCCTGATCCTTAATCTGTATAAAACAAATGTTTTAAATGCCTCTCTATCAATGCCCTCCCTCCTCCCTCTAGGTCCCCCATTGAGGCCTAAAGGTGTAAATCCAGATAGGAAAACACAAGTCCAATGAAAACCAGATTACTCGTACTATCCTAGTTCACTTACGCATGGCCTTCTCCACCCCTTCACTTAACCAAAATGGTCAATAGGTACCTAGTACCTCACACCTGGCTCTTGGTGCCTGAGCTGGTATACTGTAATGGCATAGTCACTCTAGGTCTATGGGGATTTATGCGGGCAAAATGAAAAGATTATTAGTGGGAGTGGCTTTTCTATGATACTTGGCAGTATTTTTTTTTTAATTATTATGTATCTTCATTCTTGCCAGTTGAGACATTCTATGTCTTGGATGCAGGACTCTCTGATATTCCTCGCACCTCTGCTTACAGATGTGGAAGCGTGTCTGCAGATGTGGATTCTGTTGTAACTTCCAAGGAAGTAGATGCTGTTGAGGAACCCTGAGTGGTAGTTGACCTTGTAGTAGATTAAACCAGGCTTTGTGCATGTGAAGAAGTGAGTCAAACATAGATGAGTTGAAACCCTCAGGATCATTTAGCATGATTGCTCTGATAACCATCTTAGCCTCCACTGGGGAGGTGAAGATCCTTTGGTCTCCTTGAAGGAAAACCTTTAGTTTCATTGGGGGTATCATAGTGAATCTGATGTCATGTTCATTTTATTTATTTATTGGAATCTCAGATAACACCTTTGAGCTAAAAGCTCGCTTACAAAGGTTCCACATCATAAGGCAATAGACAAGGTACGTAGACATTACAAAACAGATAGGGGTATATACAGCAGACAAGTACATTATGGTACATACAGATACAGAGTCAAGCAAGTACAGTTAAAATACATCAGGTAGGAGAGGTCAACTTTATTGCAACAGTACCAAGAGCATACCTAAGGTGGACAAGCAAATTTATAGTGGTAGCTGAGCTTTAGAGTGTGCAGGTAGAGTTATGGAGGGTCAGAAGTGGTGGTGACCAAAGGAGGGGGAGGACAGAATAGATGAGAGCAGGGGGAGGGTGGGGGCAGAGACAAAGGGGACAGAATAAGGGGGTTGAGTAGTCAGAGGGGTGGGATTGGATAGGAATCTACCAGGGTTATGTAAGTAGGTAATAGGGCAGGGCTAGGTGATGTGGGAGGAGAGAGAGGATAAGGAAAGGATTTTAAAGTGGGGGGGTGAGGTGAGGGGGAACCGTGGGGGAAGGGGTGAAAATTGGGGGGATTAATATTTGTGAAGAGAAAGCAGGAAGGCAGGGGAGATAAAGAGGGGACGTGAGGGTAACTACTCAGTGGGGTCACACCAGGCAGGGGAGGAAGTGGAGGGGGAGATGGGTGCTATGCAGGACAGATAAGCTATCAATAACAGTAGGATTATGCACAGGTGATGCAGTCACAGTTACTAAGAGTGGCCAGGTACTGCAGCAGCTTGGTCTTAAATGGGTGTAGTTTCATTTCCTCAGTCAGCTCAGAGTTAAGGGAATTTAGCCAGCAGGGGGCCCTGTATTCGAAGAACCATTGCCCTAGCGAGGTCCGGCAGAATGTGATAATGAAGGCAACTTTACTTGACCCCCCTAGTTAGTCTGGAGGAAGTGGAGTTTCTTAGCAGTTGCCTCACTCCAGGAGGAGCAAGACCTAGGGTGGATTTTTTCGCTAATAGACAGACTTGGTACTGAATTCTGTTATTCAGGTTTAACCAACCAGTGCTTGAGTACAGTTCGCAAGTGTGAGTTAAAAAGTCCACACCCAGGACTAGTCTGCAGGCTTTGTTTAAGACAATCTTGATTTGCCTAAGTGCTGTATCGGTACTGGCTCCGTAGACTACCAGTCTATAATCTATGATAGAGAGCACAGAGCTGTTAACTGCAAGCTTGATGGCACTTATAGTGAGGCACTGCCTATGCCGGTAAAGCTGACCTAGTCTGGCACTAGCTGCATTGGCAACATGGTCTATGTGCTGGCTGTAGGGGAGAGATAGCTGTCAAGGTAGACACCAAGGTACTTAAAGGTGGTGACCATTTTGAGTGTATCAAACTTGTTATTGTAGATATTGAGGTGATGGGACCTATAATGGCTTTGATGGGAGGCAATCAACATTGTTTTAGTCTTAGTATAGTTGAGCAAGCGCTTATACTGAAGGAACCATTATACCACAGAAGTAAAGTCGTCTTGCATGCCTTTTTCCAACTCTTCCAGAGTAAAGTGACACGTGTAAAGAACAGCATCATCTGCATATAGAAGGATCTTGTTCTGGCAGACTTTGGGGAGTTCATTTAGAAACAGGCTGAACAGCAGGGAGCCCAAAATGGAACCTTGGGGCAACCCTGTGTTGACATGCCGATAGTGGGATAAAACGTCAAGAATCTTGACCTGCTGGATTCTGTTAGAGAGAAAACTCTGGAACCAGCCTAGAGAGACAGACAATATACCAGTGTTAGAGAGTTGTGTGAGAAGCAAGTCGTGGTTGACCGTGTCGAAGGCCATGGTGAGGTCAATGAAAGTGGCCCTCACCAAGAGTCCTCGGTCAAGTGCTTGATGGATATGACTGCTAAACTCAACCAATGCTGTTGAAGTACTATGTGCCTCCCACAAGCCATGCTGTTCCTGGCATTGAAGGTTGTACTTATCAAGGTACGTACCTAACTGATCATATACTATCCTCTCTAGCACCTTGGGGGGGAGCAGAATTGAGATTGGTCTGTAGTTGGCCAGGCAGGTTCTGTCCTTGCTTTTAAAAACCGGGGTGACCACCACAGCTTTCCAGCATTGAGGGAAAATGCCAGTGGTTACTGAGAGATTTAGGATCCAGGTTAGGAGGGACAGTAACACATCCAGGGTGAAAGTCACAATCTTTAGGTCAAATGAGTCCCCACTGGATCTAGTGTTCCTGAGAACTTTTTCCAAGTATTTTCTTGCCTCAGTTGTAGAGATTTCCTTCTGGTAGAAGGGAGGTGCTGTGTTGGAGGGATGTTGGTACAACTAATGGTGGAGCTAGGCACAGGTCAGAGATAGTCTGGAGGAAGGATCCCACTAAGGTCTGTGAAGGCCTTGTTGAAGCCATCTGCGATAGTTTTGGGATCCTGGGTAATCGCACCCTCACAGTTTATTTGCAATGGTGGTGATTTACTTGTTCTGCCTGTTAGGATTTTTATATTGTCCCAGAATCTGCGGCTGTCCTACCAAGAGTTGTCCAGTTCACTTTTAAAGTGAGATCTTTTTGCAAGGTGGATAGCTTGAGTGCACTTATTACATACTACTTTGTATTTCTGTATGTCAGAGGGGGACCCAGTGCTCTTAGCCCTATGCCACAGGTTATCTCTGACCCACATGAGCTCAAGGAGCTATGGTGTGATCCATGATTTGCTGGTTCCTTTGATTTTCCTTGTTTTAGAGGGGCAAAGATGTTGCAGGCCAAGTTAAACTTGTCAATAAAGCACCCAAGAGCAGCATTCACGTCGGCGGCAGCATAGACCCCCGCCCAGTCCAGCTGGCGGAGGAAGGATTTTAGTGAGGCAAGATGTCCAGCTTTTATAATTCTGGAGGTTATTGTTTTTGGGGGTGGTTTCAGGGTCTTGTTTGTCCAAAAGCATAAGACTGGCAAGTGGTCACTGATAGAGTCGGCTAGCACAGTGATTCTAGTTATTTTTGTGGCCAGTTGGTTAGTACCCAGTCTATGAGAGTACTTGAACTGGTGCGATAGTTTACATGAGTGGGAGATTGAACAAGCTAGACAATGTCTATGGCCGCTATTGTATCCTGGTAAGATGCAGCATCTGGGGATAACCAATTTATATTAAAGTCCCCTAACATTAAGATTTCAGATTGATGGTGATTACTAGATAAATAATCCAGTGCTAGTTTGAAACCAGCCTCTTGATCTTTAGGGGGTATGTACACTGAGATTATAGTTAAACACTTTCCCTGGGATCCAAGTTGAACCTGGATGGAGAGAATTTGTGATCATCCACCCTGGGGTGGGATGGGGAGTGCCCTGCACTGAACTGAGTCATTAACATAAATGACACATCCTCACTCTCATTTTCCTCGCCTGTTCACCCTGAAAGTTGTGTAGCCCTCAAGTTGGATAGAGTCTCTGCTACTGTGAAGGCTTTTCTTTTTCCCAAAACATCAGGAGGAAAATCTGAGTAGACTTATATAGACATCCCAGCAATGTGGAGGCCCCTCTCTAGCCTTGCTTTCCTTGATAGCACTTCTTTTTCTTGGAATTGGTGAGATTTGACAAGTAGAAACCTTGGCCATTTGCCACTGTAAATAGGGTTGTTAGTGCCTCTGTGTGCTCTGTCTAGTTTGACTTTATTTTCATGGAATGATCTTCCTAAGGTCTTAGTTAGTATTTTCTCAAAGTAAACTAGTGGTGTTGTTCCTTCTGTGACCTCTCAAACCCCCTCCCTATTTAATGTTGTCTCTCCAAGCTCTAGTTTCCATTTCTTCTACCTTTCTATCTTACCAGTGCAAGTCATCTGGCTTGATCATTAATTACTTATTGCATGGGATCCATTTTGTCTTCAGTCTGACTTACTCTGTTTTTTAATCCTATTGTTCTCACAGAGAGTGTGGCAATTTCTTTGTTTTTTTTATAAACCCTGATACAGAATTCACCAGGGCTGAGATAGACAAGTTTGTCTTAGAATAACCTTGCTTTACTTTAGAAGAGCGTCTTGTGCATCTGGAGCTCCCCCTCTCTTCTGAGATTGTTGGTATTTGTTATCACCCATGAATATAGTTGCTTTATAGTTATCACAGTCAATTGGGAAGAGATTAAAATTAGTGATGAGACACTTGATAATGTTATTTATCTAGGCTGTTACTTCTGATTCAGATTCTGAATTGGTGTCAGATATGTATCTATATCAGATGTTGGTCTGGATTAACAAAGCTTTCTGAAGGTGAAAAACCTTCCCTAAGTCCACAAAACTGCCGTAGCTACAGAAAAATGGGGAGATTGCTCTGAGTGCTATTCACAAAAACCTCCGCTCCTGCAGAAAAAAAACACTAAGGACTGTGGAAAAAAATGCAGCTGAGAAAGTGCCTGAGGAAAAGAAGGTGTTAGATAAGTAAAACACAGCCCCTCAAAGGCTATTCTCAGCCAGGTTTTTTCCGCAGTTGCGGAATAAATGTTATACACATTGGAGTGAGGTCTAACTATCCCTCAGCAAACTTCAGTAGTGAGCTAACAATTGAAATCAATTATGGTGGAGGTGAGGCACAGGTAATAGCATCCCAGTGGGTATAGCAGTGGCTGCTTCTACAGCAACAATAGCACACAGTGCCATGGAATGGCAACAGGCAACAACCACCAGACCCAGTGCAGCCCATGACGGAGCCTCACAGGCAGTAGAGCCTGACTAGCCCGCAGCGATTGCTACCCCTGTAGGCAACAGGAACACCCCAGGGAGGGACAAGCAGCAGTGACAGTCAGCCACTATGATGCCATGGTAGTACTGGTACCTGTGGTGCTGCAGTGGTCCCAGTTCAGGGACTGGTTGCTGGTGTCTTTGTGGGTGCTTTTAGTTTCTTACTATGGCAGCAATGTTAAAGTCTGCTGCCCCAGCTAATTGCTCACTGTTGCTGTGCCTCCTAAGCCATTTTTTTTTTGCAGCTGCGGATCCATGATTGAGTTACTGCTTGCACAATTTCTGCAGCTGCTAAAGTACTGCACCAGTGGCACTTTCTGCAGAAATCCACAGCTGAGGCAGTTTTCTTTGTGAATACTGCACAACTGCGTTTCTGCAGTGCTGCAAGCCTTTTTCCTGCAGCTGCGGGAGTTTTGGCTTTCTTTGAGAATCCTGTCTAATTGTTCCTAAGATCTGTTGCTGTGGCTGTGGCTGTTTTAACATTTTTTTTTTGCTCAGTTCCTAATGGTTTTAAAGGGTGCAATTGTTTTGTCTGAGTATGGCTGCTACCATTCAATTTGTAGTGTTTCTTCACTGCACTGCCACTGCTCGGTTCCGAAGTGGTAAGTGTGCTGCTTTGGCCCCTACTCTCTGTTTCTTTGGTGTTCATCAGTCAGCCACTAGGTGGGGTCCAGAATACCAATTAGTTTTATAGATTTGCTAGTTATTAAGTGGCAGGAGTAGCAGATAATGCATATTGCAGTGTAAAATTAGAGCTTTTCTCTTTTTCTTTTTAGGTCTGTTGCTGTGTTTTTGTCCTTTGGGTCAGTATCGGATACTGCTCAAGTTGGAGACTTTTCTAACCCTGATGCAGAAGTCACCAACTCTGCACTGGATAAAAAAATCAGTTTCTCTGCTTTCTCTGCTGAAAATGTAAGTGGAGCAGATGATTTTACTGTTGAGCCTCTTCTCTGCAGGGTCATTCCTGCGGCATGTTCAAGTGGTTACTGGGTTAGGTCTGTCACTCTTTAGAAACCCGCTATTACAGAAGACTGTACTGGAGTTTCCATAGCTGGAGAACCAGAGGACTGAGTCAGTGTTTTGGCTGCAGCAGTGACAGAGGCAGGTGTTGGAGTGAAAGGAGTAGCAATGGCAGGTACTGTAAATGTAGAGTGTAAAATTCCTTTTCCATCATAAATGTCTTGCTTTTTTTTTTACTATCCTTTTTCTTTTCATTCTTCAGCTGGTCTTTGGCTTCCTGGACTCTACGAAGCTTCTTTGACATACCAGGGTTACCAGAGCTGATATGAGACTGTGTGGGGGAATTTTCAATTGATGGAGATTACCTACCTTGGCCATGATCTCGTGATGCTTGAGATCTCAGGTGCCATCTTGGTGGGGACTGGCACTGATTGACTTTCAACATGGTGCCAAGCTCTCATGAGATCCCAGTTCTCAGAGGCCATCTTTTTGTACGTTCTACTAGGAGACAAACACCAGTGAATTACAATTGCACTCTGTTCTTTTACCTGCTTATGTATTTTATTGAGACATTTTTCACAGCATGTGTGTATATGCGTGTGTGTGTGTGTATATATATATATATATATATATATATATATATATATATATATATATATATATATATATATATATATATATATATATATATATATATATATATATATATATATATGTATTTCATACTTTCAACTGAGACTCTTTTCTGGATGTTTTGAAATTGAATTTGAGTGATTTTTTGTTTATCATTGCTGTTTAGATCCCACTGAGGCCTTCATGGTGGGGTCCAGTCTTGTCTCAGTCAATGTTTGTGGTTTATGTAAAGTGCTCTCCCTTATATGCTACTTTTTTTTTTACTGTACTTTTCACACCTAACACTGACCAGCCCTCTTCAGCCCCTGCACAACTGCCCAGCCTCGTCACCCACCTTTTATGGGACTTACCTCACTCCTTTGTTTCCTCATGGATGACCTTCAATGGAAATGGCTGACCAGGGGTCACCCCTTACCATCAAGTGGAACTGAAGTGTTGGTTGAGAAGAGAGTTCCTCAATTGGTGTCATGGGACCTGTGGCGCAGAAGCTGGTGACATTCTACATGGTGGAGATTTTTGGCCTTTGTTCCCTTTACCCAGAGTGTTACAAGGTTTTTGCGTCTAATGCCAGGATGTCAGAATGCCAATGTTCCCCTTCCTGCTCACTGGTTCTCTGACAATGTGGGAACCTAGGTGGCTGTGTTGCAGTGGTGATCAGAACTCCACCCACTCTCAAGGAGGCAAATGTCCATGGGCTGCTTAACTAGCCTCCCTTGGCTATCTCTCTCTCTCCAGCAACCCAGGCTCATTCCCCAACCCGGGTCACTGGCATCACAGGCATTAGTAGTAGTAGATTTTATTTATATATGGCACCCTTCCCCTGAGGCCTAGGGTGACATTACATTAAAATACAACTTAAAACAGAAAATACACATAACAAAACAAGTAGTGATCATCATCATACAAATTAAACGAAAATATGTAGTAGATAAGATATTATAGCAATTTCCACTAAAAACAATCCCATAAAATAGCATGAATAATAAAACTCACTTAGTAAGACTATAAATTGATGTGCTGCAGACCTTAAGGTGCTTCCCCAAAAGTCTTTTGAAGCACATATGTTTTTAGCCACTTTTTGAAAGCATCCAGTGAGGAGGCCTCCCACTAGGTTCTGGGCAATGAATTCCAAAGTGCCGGGCCTGCTATTTCAAAGGTCCAGTCGCCTGACGTTTTTAATCTTGCCCTTGAAACCATCAGAAGGCCCTCTTCGGAGGATTGGAGTGGGCAAATTGGGGTATACAGCTGCAGGAGCTCACTCAGGTAGGCTGGGTCCAGCTCGTGTAGGGCTTTATAGGTTCACAAACCTATTTTAAATGAGACATGCCACTTTACTGGCAGCCAATTCATATCACACAGTGCCAGAGTAATATGGCAGGATCTTGGCAAGCCCGTGAGTAACTGAGCAGCTGTGTTATGCAGCAAGTGCTGGCACCGTAGCGTACCCCCATTAACCCCAAGGTAGAGAGCATTTCGATAGTCTAGCCTTGAGGTCACGAACGCATAGATCGGTGTAGCCAGATCTTGGGGGGAATAAGGGATCTGATCTGATGGATGCTCCTAAGATGAAAAAAAGCATTCCGGACTACTGCTGACACCTGGGATTCCATAGTCAGGCCTTCATCCAGATTGACTCCCAGAGTCTTCACCCTAGGGCAAGCTAGCAGACCAGAGTCACCAAGCCAAAGCCCAGTCACTCCTATGCCAGTTGTCAATCCCCCCCCTTTTGGCCCAGCTCAACCATTAATACCTCAGTCTTCTCAGGGTTCAGTCTTAGCAAACTAGAAGCCATCGAGTTCTGGATCTCAGTCAAGCATTTATTAAACATGTCGACGGCAACCTGCATCCCGGGCACAAAAGACAGATAGAGCTGGGTATCATCTGCATAGCAATGAAATCCCAGCATGAACTGTCTAACAACCATGCCCAAGGGTAGAATGTACACCACAAACAGCATTGGCAACAGGAACGATTGTTGGGGCATGCCACAGGACAGAACCATCAGTCTAGAGGAATAATTCCCCAGTGTTACCCTCTGGGTTCTATTCCATAAAAATAACTCAGACTAGCAGATTACAGTGCTGGCAAGTCTGGAGTACTCCCTGAGCCAGTCCAAAAATACATCATGGTCCACAGTGTCAAATGCCACATAAAGCTTGAGCAGGACAAGAACTGGTCACTCTCCTCTATCCCTCGCTCTGAGCAGGTCATTAGTCACCCTAACCAGGGCCGTCTCCATTCTATTCCTAGCTCTGAAACCTGACTGGAATGGCTCATTGATGTTAGAGGCCTCCAAGTGTTCCTCAAGCTGCAGGGCAACCACTTTCTCAATAACCTCCCAACAAAGGGAAGGTTAAAGAATGGATGGTAGTTCGCCAAAACTTGTGGGTCCAAAGATGTTTTTTTTAGCAGCGGCCTTACCAGAGCACCCTTAAATGCTGATGGAACCAGCCCCTCCTGCAGAGAACACCGGACAATTTCAGCAAACACAGGTCCCAGTTGGATGACACAACTATGTTGGCCTGGTCCCAGGTTATAACAAGTCAGCCATGACCTGTTCCACTGTTACTGGCTGAAATTCACCCCAAGAAAACCTTTTGTGATTCTGGCTCAGATGCAGGCCTGCTGGGAACATATGGCCCCGTTGAAGTAATACCAGCCCTAATGGAGGACATCCTATCTGAGAAGAACCGAGCAAACTCCTCGCATTTTGTGGGTGTAATTTTTCTTATGGGCTCCAGACAGGTTGGGTGAAGCATTTTCTCTACAGTCCAAAATGGCTGAGCCAGTCGATTCTTCCTAGTGGTAATCTATCTTGACAGAAAGTCTCCCTTCTTCTGAGAGACTGCCTTTTGATTTTCCTCATAATGGGAAATCAGAACTAGTTTGTCCTTCATAGCATTAGACTTGCTCCAACAATGCTCCAACCTCTGTCCCCTGTATTTTAGAGGCCTCAGCCAGATATCTGCTACTCTGTTTAGTTGTCTGCCTAAAGCCTAACTGCATTTTTCTTGTTGTGATGTTTTTGAGGTTTTTTTTTTGCAGCTATTTTTATGCTTTCTGTTGCAGGTGGGGTAGTACTCCGACTCAGTCCACCATCCCATGGCCAGTATCCCCTGACAGCTGCCTTGGACTGGAGGCCCATAATTTACTCCCTACAGTGTAGCTGCCGAGGAAGAGACTGAGATCAACCAAGTGTGGCCTGAGACTGCTGTGGTGTCATTTGACTCGGGGTTGGAGGTGTCACAATAAGCTGCTGCACAGGGCATTTTCTTGTGTCCATATTTTCCTTTAAGGCATGGATGTGCAGTGACACTACCATGACAGCATGCAGCTCCCATGCATGCCCTGTAGATGCCTGCCACAGCCTTCCTCTCAGTACATGGTCCCTGGCTGGTAGTGCATCCAGCGTCCGCTGGGTGTCACCCAAATGCTGGGCTCCCTGACCCCTGCCCCTGAGGTGGAGAGCTGTCACCGGGACTCCCATCCAACCTCCCTCTGGTCAGAACTCTGACATTCTGGGCTTGCTCCCGAACATGGGTCATCAGCACCACAAGAAGTAGCACTACTGTTGCACCAGTGGGCTGGCTTGGAGTTTTTTGTTGAAGTTGATTTCTAGCCAGATTATCCAGGACTATGTTTGGCCATTTTATTACAGAGATTTGATTTAAAGTACTGGGTGCTCTGTGTGTTTGAGAAGCAGTTTCAGGCTGATTGTAGTAATCCTATGCATGCCAGATTTCTTACCTCTTTGGGTGCTTTGGATAATGTGGCCATTCTCTTGTTTTAATCCTCTGTTTATTACCCCTGGTCTGCCCAATGGAAGCCTCTAGCCCTGTCACCCACCTTCTCACTGTCTTACTGGGTATTCACCACTTACATTGAACCCTGTGGGTGGGCAGTCAGCTATGTCCATCATGTGAGAGCTTGTGGGGGGTGCCATCTAGGAGCAGGCTGGCATCTATTTTTCTCCTGATTTTTCCTTTTCAGGGCTAGAGTGCCAGGACATGTTCACCAGTAGGCCATGCTCTAACTCTTCCCCTTGCTAGCATGCACTCCCACTGCATTGCTGCCCAGCCTCTACCAGATGGCAGTCCCTGCAGCAGGAACTAGTGTCCCTTCTTCCCAAGGAAGGAGAGTCATCAACAGGTGCTTGATCCTCCACTAAACCGCTGGCCCACCAAGTGACCCACATCTGTTTGTGAACCCAGGTCACTGACTTGAAGGGTAGAAGTGCAAGTGCTCCTCCACTGGGCTGGCAATATGGATGTTCTTTTACGCAATGGCTTCATACAATGTATGATTCCAGGTTGTGAATCCAGGTTGGTTCCCCTTCAAGCTGCAGCTCAGGGGCTCCTCACCTAATTTTCATGAGACAACATTATAGCATGCTTCACTCGGGAGCTTTCACTCAGTCACTCTCAAGTTAGGAACTCATGCCAACAGCTGCACTTTCAATTGTTTGTTTTCACTTTTGTTTTAGGTTGGCTCCTTGATTGGCTGGTAGCAAGGGATGATACTGAAGCTGCACACTGAAAACTGGACACTGCGCACCTGTTCATCATGAACTGCAGCAATTTTCCAGTTTGAAAGAGAGGAGGTACCTTTTTGTGCTCCTTCTCCCTGTGGTTGCCTTTTTACCTCTATGTTTTGCTTTAGGGTCAGTTTGTGTATTTTGGACTCGGATTGTGGGATGTACGATTTCAGTCATACTAGGATAAATGACACTGAGATCTCATGAGACATCAGATCTCAGCAGCCATCTTCTGTGAGGCAACATTCTTTAACTTCTGCTACTTGCTCTGATGCCAAGACCTTGTAGGCTCCAGATCTCAGTGGTCCCCTTAAGGTCCATGAGTTTCGCTGCAGAGGCCTTTTACAGTGCCTTAGGATCTCACGATGCCAGGCTACTCTCAGCAGCCATGTTGCAGGGCCTGTGCTTTTGTGCTTTGGATTTGGTGTTGCTTGTTGGATGCCATTTTAAATTTCCCTTCCTGTTAGCAGCCATTTTGGAGATCTGTCAGGCAGTGGACATTTTGTATTGGGCCACAGCAAGGGTAATGTTTAATCTAACTTTTTCAATTACAAACAAAATTTTGCAAAAAACAGAAACTGGAGAGGCAGAACCAGCAACTGGGACAGATTCTGACCTACTAATGGTAAGAGAGGGTTCCAGGCATGCGATGATGAGGGTTCAGCACTCAGGTTATTCAGTGATGGAGGGCACTGCATTTTTTTGCCAAGACCTGAGCTGGAACAGTAAAAGACAAATGGTTACTGGAAGTGAATTAAAAGATATATGCTATTTAATTGAATCAAGTACCCAGAAACAACAGATTCATACAGTCACATATCTTTACAATCAGATCATCACTGTCCCAAGTGACAGCACTGCTGAACCACCCTCTACAAGACGGTGCCATAGCACCCCTGTTGCAGCATGAGAAACAGGTAGGAGTTTACTCAGCCTTCTTTCTGGTACCAAAAAAAACCAGGAACCTGTGTCCCATTCTGGACTTAATGTTACTAAACCAGTTTGTCCATTCCAAGAGGCTCAAAATGAAGATGTTATGAACTATGATAGCTGCAGTCAGGAGAGGAGATTTCTTAACATCCGTTGATCTGAAAGATGCCTGTCTCCACATTCTCATCTGTCCTATGCACCACAAGATCTCAATATTTTGCATACTTAACCTCCACTTCCAGTATAAATGCCTTCCCTTTAGTCATGCATCAGCCCCAAGGGTCTTCCAAAAGGTCATGGCAGCTTTGGAGCAAAGCTACAAAGGGAGGGAATATATCATCATGTACGTGGAGATTGGCTGATAAGGGTCAGATCCCAGGAATTATCACTAAAACCAATATGAAGAACACAGTAAATACTCTCCTAATATGGTTGGATTGTAAACAGAACCAAGAGCAACCCCAAGCCCTCATCAGCATTGGAACACCAAGGAGCTACATTCAATACAACACAAGGAGTAGTGTGAACCTCAAACAACCACATACTAAAACTAAAGTGACATTGCAAAATCTAATCTTGTCATGCAAATTCTTTATGATCTGGGATCTGATGCAGTTACTAGGGCTCACAGCTTCCTCCATAGAGTTCCACAACTGGGCATGACTACACATGAGACCAATACAAAGATCTCTCCTCAACAACTGGGACCACACTTCACACAACCATCAAAGAAAACTGTCACTCTCCTAATCAATAAAACAACCAATTCAGTGGCAGACAGGCAACAACAACCTTTGACAGGAGCCAACCCTAGACAGACAAATTGCTCTAACAATCAAAACAAGTGCGAATCTACAAGGCTGGTGTACAATCTCTTACTTGGAATCAGTGCAAGGAATGTGGTCAACAGCTGAATCAAAACTACCATTCAATATACTGGAAACCAGAGCGATCAGGCTAGCCCTCGCACACTTTCACTGGAGGGTCCAGGGATGTTACATCAGAATATGAAAAGACAGCATAGTGACAATACCACACATTAACAAATAAGGGGGAACAAGAGTAGACAGATGGCTACAGAGGCAACCAGTCTCTTAATATGTGCATAGGTTCACTTTGTGACTCCATCAGCAATCCACCTAGCAGGATAACTAAACAATCAAGCAGACTGGATCAACCCGCAGACACTCAACTTAGAGGAGTGGCAGCTCAACCAAAGAGTATTTCAGAAGATTCAGGCTCAGTGGGGCCTTATCAATTAGACCTCATGGCCACATGCACACACAGGTCACAAAGTTCTTCCTGAGATACAAAGAGCATGAAACAGCAGGGGAAGAAAGCCTGTTCACTCCATGGCAGTCAAAAGGGAATTTGTTTTGTCAACAATCTCCTTTGTAGTATGAGTAGTTCCAAAAATCCAGGAATCCAGAAGCGCAGGGAGCCTCATAGCTTCAGACTGGCCCAGGAGAACATAGTACACATCAATAATATAGATGATGATAGATGAACCATTACTCCTACTGGCACAGCCAGATCTGCTGTCTTAGAAACCAGTCCTACATCCAGCACCATACACCCTCAGGCTGATGGCATGGCTGCTCAGAGGGACAGACTGCTAGCATCAGGACTTTCACGCAAGGTGGTGAATACAATGCTACCATCTACCAACAACTGACAAAACGCATCTACAACAGACACTGGTCCATGTTCACAAGATGGCGTGAATCCAAAACCATCACTGCCACAGCCTGCTCCATTCTACAGTTAGTTGGAATTTTCAGAAGTATTTTTCATAGAACTGACCACAGCATCCTTATGGGTGTGAGCTGCCTTAATAGGGGCAATATGAAGGAAAATAGACAGGTAATTTCCTGGAGCACACCCATAGGTGCTAACTTTTTTCAAAGCCACAGACAATATTAGACCCAGAAAGAAAACAGCCATAGCCCTATGGAAGCTAAATGTTGTAATAAAATGTAAAGAAAGATGCACACTGAAATCAGCGGTGCCTAAGCACAGCAGCCAGCTCGATCATAAAATAATACTTAAAGAAGGCTTGGCACTTGTAGTTTGAAAAGATAATCCACCATATGATGAGTTTATTTGGCAAGATGCCTAAAGAACAAACTAGTAGCCCTAGCGCCTCAGTCCTTCGGCGGGCCTTCAAATGGGGGCATATCTGAAATGCGTGCCAAGCCTTCTTTATATAAGCTAAATATTGTACCTGACACCATAACTAGAACAGTATCTGAGTCTCTGGATTCAGTCTCACCATATCTTTTGACTCTCAATACTGCATTTCTAATTGTTGTTTGTTTAGTCTGTAGAATGGGTGAGCTACAGGCCTTATCTTGCACTGAACCTTTTCTGACATTTCATGAAGACTGAGTAATTCTCAAGACTGTTCCCTCCTTTTTTGCCCAAGGTGTCTTCTCCCTTCCATCTGGCCCAAGGGATCTTACAGGACCAAACGACCCTCATAGGGATGCTCTCCTGAACTTGAACATCTTTAGGACTGCTAAGATTAATCTGCACAGACCAGTCTACTTCAGAAAGTCTGAGAGATTGTGTCTCCTGTTCCATGAACCTAGGTGAGGATATCCCCACTTCAAGGGCTACCATTGCTAGATAGCTGAAGTTGGCTATTTTAAAGGTCTACAAAGCATGTGTCCTGCCTCCCTCTCCCAAGTGAAGGCACTTTCCTCCAGAACAGTGGCCATTTCCTGGGCAGAAAGAAATTCAGCCTCAGTCACAGACATCTATTTGGGGCCACCTGGTCATCCATGCATGTATTCTCTCGATATTACAGACGCAATACCTGGGACTATGACAAATCAAACTTTGGTCGTGTGATTCTGCAGTCAGTTCGTAGTCCACTTCCTTATCATTCCATCCAATTGTCTTCTGTCACTGCTACTTAGATCACCCACTTATGATGCTTTTGGAGTAGTATAAAAGGTGTGATGGACAGCAGAAGTTCACTCACCTGATAAAGGTGATTATACAGTAGAAGCATCTTTTACACCACTACACATCTCACCAATCAGTGAACTGCTAATCATTACCAAAGTGTTTTTTTGGCAAAAATCGAATGGAGTCTGAATTACAAATGATAAAAACCAAGGTTACCAATGGCTTCTCTCCACATTACCGTGCTGCATGCTAGCTCAACTTCTATCTGCATCCAAGTGAGTCAGTCTACTGAGACCAGGCAGAACATGTATGTACTGTATATAGGACTCAGCATCTAATGTCATGCATAGATGTCACAAAATTCAAAATCAAGTCTTAGCTTATATATAAAAAATAATTCAATTTATAGCATATAAATCCACCCAAGAAGTTTACAGCAGCATAAACGGTACAATATTAAAACAAGGTTAAGATATAGCCCAAAGTCAAATGGGTTACCAATTGCAAGAAGTGGGCTATACAGTCGGGGCTTCACCACACCCACTAACCAATTTGATTTTTAACCAGATATTCAACTCAGCTAAAGTAACATTAGTTACTTCTTATCCCAGCATCTAAATATTGCAGCTTCACTTTAACCAGTGTTCCTTTTCTCCATTGGTCTCCAAGGGTTTTCCAGACAGCATTTGCTCCAGCAATTCATGAACAGCAGGAACTCCAACTTGAGAATCTACTACCAGAATCAAAATCACACTCAATGAAAACAGAATGGGCACCCAAGCAACGTGACATATGGACCAGACTGACGGGAGAAGGGAAACAACCAACTATTCTTTTTATGTCTGCTTGCCTGCATGTGCAAGAAACATAGTGCCACCATACAAGTTTTTGGAAGTGTCCCCCCCCACTTTCATGGCTGCACCATGTCAATGAATGTCCGAGCTGTCTATGACAGCTGGTCAGATGCAGTGGTGTACAGTTCTGAAGAAATCACTGCCACAAACAGCAGTGGTAATGTGTAGACAATTTGCATACTGCCATCGACAGTATGCAAATTGCCTACACATCAGCACTGCATCTGAACTGTCATAGACAGTTTGTTCCCCCACCACGAACACCTACTTAGCACACTGGGAGCCCACCCCAGCATGCTCAGGTACTCCACCCCCCACGCATCGTATGGCTGATGGGGGTGCCCAATCCCCCACAAGGTCCACTGCCCCCACAAACAGACTTCCAGGTGCCATTCTGGGAGCCCACCCCATTGTGTCAAAAATCCATATGGCTTGGGGGTGCCCAATGCCCCATCGGCTCCACTGTACCCCCCCAAAAAAAAACTTCCAGTTGCCACGCTGGAAGCCCACTCCAGTGTGGCAAATGTTCATATGGCCAATGAGGGTGCCCAATCCC
This sequence comes from Neoceratodus forsteri, assembly GCA_016271365.2. Classification (NCBI taxonomy): domain Eukaryota; kingdom Metazoa; phylum Chordata; order Ceratodontiformes; family Ceratodontidae; genus Neoceratodus; species Neoceratodus forsteri. The sequence goes on from CM028130.1 coordinate 1,293,797,901, forward strand.
CTGTTAGCTCCACTGCCCTCCCCAAAAATAAACTTCCAGCTGCCATGCTGGGAGCCTACCCCAGCATGGCAAAAGTCCCGCATGGTCTTCTAAAAAGGAAAAAAAATGCCTGTAAAAAAAATGGTCCCTCGTTGACTGTCTTGCCCCTCCCAACCCATGCCCACCCTCCTGCACACCCACCTCCCACACTCCCACCTATACTTACCTCTGAAGCCCAGCGCAATGATCTTTGGTGGATCGGGAACATGACTGCACTCTTCAAAGCCGGCCGTGAACTGTAAGCTATATAATGGCATAAATGTTATTTTTTTTCAACTTTGGTGCATATCTCAGCCATTTTGGAGAATTTTTTCACCAAATTTTCAACATGGGGTTCTTGGGGCCTCACCTCATTAACGCAGTCACTGTAATTTTATTTGGTTCCGGAAGGTGATTTCACCTTTGGGACCGGTAATAAAACCCAGTGTCACAGTTCATGAGGGTAGGCCCCAAACTCGATGTTGAAAATTTGATGGCAACCCCAAAATGACTTTATGATGTATTGCACAGTTCTATGCACGCTTGTAACTTTGCAAATTTTTATATTTTCACTCCAGATTTAACATTGCCATTTTACCACACCTCCTTATGAGCAGTACAGCTGTCATTTTTCACATCTTGCCCAAAACGTGTTTTCAAGTATGTAGCACATAATGGTGCGGTCAATGTGCAAAATCAATGTTCGGGACAGATTAAGAAAATCACAGTGATGCTGTTCATGAGCAGAGGTCTTAAAATGGCTATGTTGAATATTTGGTGACAAACGTCCATAAAATGACTGTGTTACGAGCGTGCATTGTGCAGTTTCCACGCACCCTCATAAGTTCAAGAATTTGTAATATTTTCAGTCCAGATTTTCTACACTGTCATTTTTCCACACCTCATTATGAACAGTACAGCTGTCATTTTTCACACCCTGGCCAAAATGTGTTTTCGCACTTCTGGTGCAGAAATGCATGGTTGCTGTGTGAAATCAGTGTTCGGGACAGATTAAGAAAATCACAGTGACACTGTTTATGAGTGGAGGTCCCAAAATGCCTGTGTTGACAGTCTGCTGTAAATAATCCACAAACTAATTACATTACAGGTATGTGTTGCACAGTTTATTACTTGGTATTACTTGGTATGAAAGAACAGAAGAAGGCCAGAGCGCATCAAGACTGTTCCCCACACTATGTGGGACATTATTTATCTATTATCCCTCAACCAAACATCTAATTTGATTTAAAGACAGTGGCACTAGTTGCCTCTACCAATTCTTGTGGCAAGGTGTTCCATACAATGGATGCTCTTATTGGAAAAAAGTTTCCCCTTTTGCTGGTTTTATAAGTTTTTACTTCAAGCTGTTTATTATACAGTCTTGGAACATGTCTCCTTTCGGAGAGTGTTAGACCACATTTTTCCATTAGATCTGGTGAATTTATTAAATTAAAAACCATAAGCATATCGCCTGTTACTCTTCTAGTTTGAAGAGAGAAGAGACCAGTAGCTTTTAAGCTGTTCTGATAATCCAAGTTTGTTAATCTTGGAATCATTCTAGTTACTCTCCTTTGAACCTGTTCAAGAATTGCTATGTCTTTTTTTTGGTTTGGATTCCAGAAAGGGGAGCCATAGTCTAAATACAGTCTAATGTATGCCCTATACAATGGAATAAGACATTGTTCAGTGCGATTAGCAAAAGTGCATTTTATTTGCCTCAAAAGTCTGTTGGTCATGCAAGCAGTTCTAACACAGTGATCATTTGATGCAAGTTTATTATTAACATATATCCCTAAATCTTTTTCACAATTTGATGAGTGAAGTGGTAGTCCGTTTATATAATATATTGTTTTTGGATTATTTACACCGAAATGCACTACTAAACATTTGTCTTGATTAAACTGCATATGATTTTCATTTGCCCAAAGTGTTAATTTTTCCAAATCCTTCTTTAATGCAAAAATATTTTCTTGTTTGTTAACCTTGCCCCTCCAATTTAGTATCATCTGAAAATTTAACCATGAAGTTATTTGGCCCTGTTTGTTAATCACTAATAAAGATATTAAACAATGTTGGTCCCAAGACCGACCCTTGTGGTACACCACTCGTCACACTACCCAAATCAGACAAGATATCATTAATTCTGACTCTCTGAGAATGATTTGTCAACCAGTTTAAAGTCCAGTTGACAATATCAGGTGACACACCTAGATTGTGCATTTTAGTAATGAGTTTTTCATGTGAGACTTTATCAAAAGCTCTACTAAAGTCCAAAAGAATTACATCAGTAGGGATATCCACGTCTAGTAGAGTACTTATATTATTGTAAAAAGATATCAGATTGGTGGTGCAGGAATACTTGGGAGTAAACCCAGGTTGATTTGAATCATAAATTCCTAATTTCTGTGTTCTAAAGTTTCTATGCATGCGCATGACTTCACCAGTTTTTTTATCTTTTTTACTCCAGATTTTCAACATTGCCATTTTTTACACCTCCTCATGAGCAGTACAGCTGTCATTTTTCACATCCTGTTCAAAATGTGTTTTTGCACCTGTGGTGCCAAATGGCATAGTTGCTGTGCAAAATCAGCTTTTGGCTAACAAACTGATATTGCCACTGTTCATGAGGTAGAGGATACAAAAAATCCATTTTGAAAATTTGGAGTGAAAATACCAATGAATTCCTGGGGTGTTAGGGTTTCTGGCCATAATGCCCCACCCTGTAGAGACTGACAGCCATCAGGGGTGTGACCTGGAATTGTGGCCTGTAATGCTCATACCATTCCACCCCCACCCACACCCTGCAGCCAGTGACTGGCACTGAGGTGTGCCTTGGACTCTTTGGCCCCAAAGTTCACCCCCATTCTCCTATACTGCACCCATCTCACCATATGTCCTTATGGAATGGGGTGAGCTTTAGGTCCAAAGACCCCAAGGCACACCGTGACATTTGTCGGTGTCTACAGGATAGGGTGTGGTGAAATGGCATGGCCGTTATGCCTGACAACCCAAAGGTACACCCCAATGCCTGTCAGTCTCTGCAGGGTGGTGATGTGGTTGGCTTCAGTTCAATACTTCGCTGCCATTCCTATTATGCATCTCTCTAACTCCTACACTACCAATGCAATGCCAGCAAGCAAACATTCGGCACTGGCAAACGCTTGTTTCTTCTTGTTCTGCTCTTTTACCTTTTCCACTAATTGAAAATCCTTGACTCCATCAAATCCTCCAATCTTCCAGCTGTTCATCTTAAACCTGTGTCTTGATGCTGTATCCAGGGTAGTGCCCAGTAACCTATGCTTCACTGGTGACAGGAAACTAAAATGGGAGAAAAAAACAGAGAACAAGCACTTTGCTATGTGCAGAAATCCTTCAAACAGATTTAACCAACTCCATTTAACCATAGGGATTCAAGATTTGCTCATACCTGGTCTCAAATACAGTTAAGCATAACATTTTTATTTAGTACAGCAGCTATTCCTCAGTGTGTCTGACTCTCAGACACCACCTTTCCATCTAGGAAAGATCTAGACAGGGTGAACACAGTGACACCAGCCAGAATGCAATGTAGCAATGCTGCAGTATAATGCAAAATGCTGCAGTATACTGGAGGGAACAGTGTAATTTAATGACAAATGAGCCCTTTTGTCATGCAGTATTTTGTGACATAGCATTTACTGCAAGTTACTGCATTGCTTTGTGGCTGGCTGCACTATAGCTCCTTGGTAGACTGTACAGGACAATAATGTGTGTGTCATTGTGAGATTACTCTGTATGTTTTCTGGTCAACTTCTGCTGTTCCTGTGTGGAAAAAATGTTATTCTAGGCCCAGATTCTTCTATGTCAGTACATAATCCGATGTTGATGACTGATAATGATGCCTGTTGTAAAGGTGAATTGGGCCTCTGTCATACATACCATGTTCCAAATAGCAGTGCTAGGGTACAGACCAACAATGCTTACACACATTATTGAGTCACAGGGGTAAGAGGAAGAGGAAGAAATCCTTCGAGGGGAAGGGAGGAAATTCAATTGCGCTGAAAGAGTAAGTCAAGCAGCCCTCTGACTGACAAGGCCAGTATCTGTTCCCCTTAGGGAGAAGGGTTCTGAACAAGAATCAGATTGTAAACCAACAATGATGATGGGTGTGGTAGTGAACAGTATTACAGGAGCCTTCAACACTACTGCAGCACAGAAACATGGACCTTGAACATGTTCTGAGGTTTAACAAGGTTCCCTTCTGTGTGTTGTCTGAGTGGATTTGGGGTTTCCCTTACTTAGGGCCAACCACACCACATGTGTCATACGTAAGCCTTACTGTTTGCAATTTTGGGATCTCTCTCCATGAGATACACGGATGTGCACCAGTGGTTCTACCATATAATGGTCAAAGTCATGTTCAACTAAAAGCTGATCTAACGTATGTGCACATGGGTTATATAGTTCCATACCAGTATCAGTATCATAACCAATAGTTAGTTAATATGCCTCAAACAATTATAAGCCATGCACCTGAAGAACTCATACAGCTCTGGCACTTTGAGGTCACTATACCTCTTTATTAGGGAGCCATAGCAGCATTTTATAATATGTGTACAACATACCATGACTTTTGCTAATATGGAACTTGAGTGGAACAGTGAGTGCAATAACATACACTGGGTGATTCAGTACACTTGTGTCACTGGCTTTTTTTTATGCCAGTTACATGCCCTCGCTCACTGAGGAGAGCACCCCAACCTTTTGGTTTGCATACTTATTCAGGTTAATATTAGGAGGCACTTTTCTCCCAGAGGATGGTGAAACTATGGAACAGTCTACCAACTGAGACAGTGCCATTAAGAAAGTACCATCCTTAAATATAAGCCCGGACACAGTTTTTCTTACCACAAGAATCACTGGGCACCTTTAGTAGCAGACTGGGTAGTGAACCCCTATAAATTGGTTGTTTACATAGCCTACATATGTCATCACTTTTTCAATAGCAGGGGACAGACATAATTATCTTAGGGTCCCTGCCAACCTTAAATTACTATGTTACTATGATAATAAACATAATTTTCTTATTTGGAGGTTGCTATACCTGTCTTTCCAGTCTACATTGTATGGTTTTACTAGGTTGTTCCAATTTTTAGGCTAGCCTTGTGGCAAGCCAGCTCTGTTTTGATCTCCAGTTGAGCTGGAGGGGTATACAGTAGACTGAAATGTTACACATAGACTTTATATTGATGCTAGCTTTGGAAAGTAAAAGTTTGAAAAGCATGACAAAATGAGGAAGTAGAAAGTAAAGATCTTAGTAACTGCTGCATTGTCAAACAAGTTACATAGAAAATCCGATTTCTGTAATTTGATGCCCATCAATCTGAATTTTAGATGTTAAGAAGTGTATATAAAACTATGAGCATGAGCAGTTGGGATGCTACAATGGATGGCCTCCCAGTCTGAGAAATAAAATGTAATTAAAAGGTTTCTTTTGTTGCTAAGCACTATGGCATCGGAGGTTGCAAATTCTTATATACAGTTCCTGAGCTAGCCAGACACTTAAGAGAGAGCTCTTTCATGCATGTTGACTGGAACACAGATCTCTCTAGACACAGAGAGCCTCATACTCAACAGGGGCTGCATTCAGCACAAGCTGTGGCAAACAGCAACCTGCGCTAAAGCCGCATATGCCAGGGACTCTGCACTGGATTAAGGTACAGGAGGGGTCCCGGCATCTAAGTCCCGACACTTGCGGCATTACCTCCCTTGTGCCAAAGACCTGGCACATGGGAGGTGTCCATTGCAAGCCCACTGTGGCATGGGAAACGGTGCCTGCTGTACATATGTGCACAGTGACTGCCACCAGTCTCAGACACTGTGTGCATATGTACAGTATGGTGCTGATAAGACCACAGTCAGCAGCTGGAGGGGCACCAAGGGGTGGGTTCCACTAGACCACCAGGTAGTGGGCACTGCAGTGATTGGAGGCACATACCCATGCCACCTACAGGTGGCTGAGCAGCATCGGGGATTGGGTGGTGGCATTGGGGATGGGTGCCAGTACCTGGCAGGATGGGGCACCAGTGGTGAACCAGGGGGCAACCTCAGCATACAGTGGCACATAGGATGACTGCCCCAAGTGGGAAATATTCTAAGTCCCACTTCGCCAGCCCTGGCTGGTCTAAGGGCACTTAGAATATCCCCCACTGGGTGCTGTCTGAGAATAGCAAGCTGCAGCTTGCATTGGTGCAGTCCACCTAGCGCCATGTTGCAAGGCAGTGCAGGGCGCAGGGCTGGCACAAGCCCTGTTTGGGGCAGGCAGCCTGCGGTCATTGCAGGCAATCTTTGTGAATTGCATTGAGGCAGCTCTGGACGCAAAGTGCACCTTGCAGCATATCTGTTTGGTGCAAGCACCTTGTGTCAGATGCAGAGCTTTGAGAATTGGGCCCAGAGTTTGTTTACCAATGGCTTTAGGGTATGGGTGTGTTGTATCAGACCAGGCATTTTTTTTTACAGGTAAATACCTTGAGTTACTGTAGTTAGAAGGAAACAGAAAGAAAGAGGAGAGCAAATGAGTTAGATATTTGCATATAGTCTGCACCTACGTTGGAAGGAAAGGTTGGCAAAATGGGCTGAACAGTGACAAAATGGAGCTGCATTTAGACAGAGTCAGTCTCCAGAGCCAGTTGTTGTGCATTAGATATGGAAGAGAAAAGATTTAGGATAATGTCAGAGAAGGTGGATAATGGAGCTAAAACTGGGAAGCTTGTGAGCAGCATCAGGCTTATGTAGCAAGATATACTCCATGTACTCCATGGTGTACAGTTTTATTATAGAGGCAGCAACAAGGCTCTGCACTACAACATTGTTTCATGCAGTGCAGCAGAAGACCAGCTGATCCTTTCTGTAATTTCATTCCTGGGAGTAAAAACTAGACAGGTTGTCCATTTAGATTTATGCCAGGAACAGTACATTATGGGTTTTGGGGATGGTATGTGGGTGTCTTGAGGAAGCAATGTATAACAACTGTATTTGCCAGTACATGTGTGGAGTCAACAAACAGTACAATGTTGTACAAAATGTATGTTTTTTGTGCCAGATGGGGCAACAAACATGGGCATTGAGTGCACATTGTTGTTGCCCGACTATACTCCTGGCATAAGGCCATTCCAGGAAATAGATGTACAGTAATTCATTCATGAAGTTTGTTGTATTAACAGTACATGTTCAGTACCAGCAGTGTAGTCTTACTACAGGCTAAGCAGACAGTTTATTTATTTATTGAAATGTTTCACCAGTTTCAACAAGTTGCTCATCTCCCGGTGCAACCTCGGGGGGTGGGAGGTACAGTAGGATGTGAAATTTGACATTACAATTTACATTTAACATAACTGTGGAAAACACAATTCATTTGCATTTAAAAATGACACATACAATTTATATTTGTAGAGTGACTTAATGATCAGCATTTAACATGACTGAGAATTTATGCATACAAAAATATGCTCTGCCAAGAGAGGGCAAGAAGTGCTAGTATTCAGATACAAGTGACCTAATACCTATTTAAGTGCTGAGGGGTAGGGAATCAGGTGAGGGGAGGGATAAAGGAATTGACTGAGAGGACATGAAAGGCCTGAAAGCTAGCCCCTCCAGGATGCAGAGAACCCTGCCAGGGGCAGAAATGCATTGGAGAACAGGAGATAAAAAAGGGTGGGTTGAGGGAGGGGGATGGCAGGGAAAAATGTGGGGAGAATAGATTTGGTAAGGGGACTGAAGATTAGGTGGATGGGTGGTAGTGGCTGAGGAGGGAAGGAAAGAAGTTTGCCTGAGACTGGCCTGTCTAGGATGCTGAGAACCCTGCCAGAGGGCAGACTAGGGGAGGACAAGAATTGGATTGAGAGCATAGCAGGGATGGTGGGGAGATGCTTGCCCAGTGTTAGACCCTTCCAGGTTGTTGAGAACCCTGCCAGGGGGCAAGACAAGCATGGGCAAGTTGGTAATGGGAGTAGTTGAAGGGCAGAGGTAGAAACAAGGGGAGAAAAACATCGAAGTTTGGGAGTGCTGGGTAGCAGGCTTAAAGAAGGAGAGAGGATTTAGCAGGCATATGGAGCATGCAGCAGAGTAGTCTTGAAGGGGAACTAGTTAGGGAGGATTAAAACAGGAGCAGCTAACAGAGAGAAAGTTATGTCAGACAGATGCTAGGGAGTGGGAGGAGGAGGAGGAGTGCCATATTTGGGGGGGTTCCAGATTTTGGGAAAATGATGGGTGAAGCCTGATTGGCTGTTGAGGGTGGTTTGATGAGGGACCAGCAGAGTACAAGTGTCAGCGGATCTGAGAGAGTGGGAGGGAAGGGGGCAGAGAGGGAGCATGAGAGGTAAGGAGGAAGTTCTCCTAGCCAAAATGTTGAAGTGAGTTTAGCACAGTGAGCAAGGCATCTGCTAGCAAGTGGGTGAAAGGACAAGGTGTGGCATAGGTCACAATGATAATTGTGAGATAGAGCATCAAGGGTGAAGTGACAGTAGGAGATAAAGAGAGAGTCCAATCTGGTTAGGGCAGATTTGGGAGCGGCACCATAGACTACATCACAGTAGTCAAAAATTGGGAGGATCATCTTCTGGACAAGTTCATGCCATGTCTTAGGAGTGATGCAACTATGGTTCCTAAATAAGACACCAAGCTTGGGGCTCAGTGTTTTCAGAATGGTGTCAATGTGGCCAGAGAAGCTGAGGTGTTGGTCCAGCCAGACCCCAAGGTATCTGAAAGATGAGGTGTCCTCAAGGATTGTCCCATCAAGGCTATGGAAAGATGGTAAAGAGTTGAGCCTAGAGAGTCTCTGCCTAGTGCCGAACGTCATGGAGACTGTCTTTTTGGCATTTAGGAATAGCTGATGTGAGGCAAACCAGAGTTGAACCTGGTGGAAGTCATGCTGTAAGATGGTTGCTGCATCGATGGGGCATTTGCCAGAGGTGAAAAAGACGGTGTCATCAACATATATGTGGATAGAAGAGGAGGGGGAGCAGACTGTTGGAAGGTCATTAAGGAAGATAGAAAAGAGAATGGGACCTAGCACAGAGCCCTAAGGGACTCCTGTGGAGATTGAAATGGTGGGCAAGATTGCATCCCAAATCTGGACTGATTGCACTCTGCCTGTGAGGTAGGCTCTAAACCAAATATGAGCAGGAGTAGACAGACCAGCAGTCTTAAGGGAATCAAGAAGCAGGGCATGGGAAACTGTGTCAAAAGCCTTGGTGAGGTCAACAAAAATAGCAGACGTGTCGAGGCCATTGTCCATCCTGATGAGGATGGAGTCAGTGAGCCTAAGATGGTAGGTGATAGTGGAGTGGTTCTTCTGAAAACCAGATTGGAACGGGATGAAGAAGGAAGAGTCAGCAAGAAAGAAGGTGAGTTGAGAGAGGACCAGATGTTCTTGGAGCTTGGCAAGGGCAGGGAGGAGGGAGACTGGACGATAGTGGGTAGGGAAGAAAGGGTCCCCACCCTGTGGGAGAGGGAGAACCACCATATATTTCCAGGGCAAAGGGACAGAACAGGACTTAAAGGAGAGATTTAGAATTAGGGAGAAAGGGTAGGCAATAACAGAGGCTGAAAGGTATAGGAGTTTAGGGTCAAGGTCATCCGGAGAGGAGCCTTTGGAGGAGTTGATAGAAGGGAGTGAAGGAGAAGAAAGGGTGGGCATGGGAGTGTTGAGTGGTAGGAGAGGAAGAAAGAGGGGAGGAAGGAATGGAGGGGAGGGATTTTAGGAGAGTTGAGGCACAGGAGGTATAATAGGAGTTAAAATCCTGAGCCACTGTGCATAGTTCAGACACTAATGTGTTGTTTATATTAAGCACAGGGTTTGGGGATGCAAAGGGGGGAAGAACAGAGAATGGACCACTTTCCAGAATTTGGAGGGGGAATTAATGTTATTTAGGAAGGAGGATTTAAAATATTCAGATTTGGCTGACCTGGTAGCTTCTGTGCATGCATTTCTTAGCATGCAATATTTAGTATAGTCAGATGGGAGCTGGGAGGTCTTGTGTTTCCTCAAAGCTTTGTCTCACTTCCTGAGGCAGGTCATTAACTCAGGGGTGATCCAGGGATGATGGTTACCTCAGACCCTAGTGCATTTGAAATGGGCATAGGCGTTTCAGGTAGTTCGAAATTTATCCTTGAAGTGACTGAGGGCTTGGTCAACAGAAGGGGCAGTGGCAATTGGGGACTAGTTGGAGTTATTTATTTCATTGAGGAGGAGGTTAATGTTTAGGGAGCTGAAGGAACGGAAGGAAGGACCTACCTACACTATGATATCTGACCGTGCCTGATCTAGAGTTCTTTCTCCCTCCACCATCTCCCAGAAGTTGGTGGGGGTGAAATCAGTGGTAGGGTTCAAGAATGTCTGGGTTGAGCACAGGGGAATCATAGTTGAAAGGAAGGGGGTAGGGGAAAAAGAGCTGTAGATCAGGCATTGTCTGATATCATAGTGTAGGTAGGGAGAAATGAGCAGACTGGATGGGTCAAGCAGTCCTTATTTGCCATCAAATTCTATTTTTTTATGTTTCTAGGTTCAGACTGAATCAGGACAATACAAAAACTCAGCAGTGTTCATACAGTAGCATTCAGTAAAACTCTTGAAAACAAACCCCGGATACATGAAAAAGAGGTGATAAAAAGGAAAAGGAACAAATAGGCAAGGCATGAGGAAGACAGAGAGGTATTTGGATAGAACCATGTGAAATCTTGATCAAGGCATATAGGAAGGTCCAGAAGCAGAGCAAAATAAGGTTTTGATAAAAGAAGAAATGTTTCTGATTCTCCACAACAAAGGGAACTCAAAAACAAATAAAAGATGCAATCACGTCTGATAGGTGAATTTTATAGAGTGGAGAGCAGGGAGAAGGAGCAGTTACAAAATGAAAACCATTTTTTTCTGGACTTAGGTTTTTGATGGTGGCTGTCAGAGGTGGAAGGAGGGCTCTGCCAGTCACCTGTCATGGGAGGTCACTGTGTCCTTTATGTGAGGTGAGTTAGGCTGGGAGTATAGCGCTGGGTGCCAGAGGGTGGTGAGGCAGGAGGATTAATTTAAAATACAGTATTACTACTGGGTCTGGTGAATGTTGAAGGAACCTGGCACCAGTGGAGCAGGCTGGGAAAGGCAAGTGTAACTCACTTTATATTTGCTAATGCAACTTTGCAAGGAGAGAGTAGAAGGAAGGAACATAGGGTTTTAGAGGGTGGTAGGGTGGCAGTAAATAACTACAAATGGTCTATGTTGGTGGGAGAAGGATGGGAAATGTTGAAGCATTTTTTTTTGTTGTTACAAAAACTTTTTAAAAACTTCACCTATTCAAGTTGGGTAATGTCAGGAATACATGATAATATATGAAAATACAGGTTACACAAACTCTTTAATTGAGGCCCTATTAAATTCTTCAGAGAAAGTGTGTCACAATTGTTTCGGTTTAAGGAACAATTTTATCTTCAGATAAAAGATACAGCAATGGGGGTCTTCTTCGCTCCTACTTAGGTCAACATCTAGCTAGCACATTGGGAGAAAAAGAATGTGATATCAGACTAGAATCCATACAAGATGTTTTTACTTTTGTATAAGTGTTTTATTGATAATGTGCCATTGGTGTGGAGGGGGCCCCCATCTTCCTTGACTGATTTTGTCTCATATCTTGAATCTACAAATGTAAACTTCACATTCAGACAAAATGCTGATTTGCACAGGGCTGAGTTTTTAGATTTGTTAATTGAGAAAAATACAGAAGGGGGATTGAATACGAGCCTGTACAGAAAAGAAATTGCAAACAATGCAATACTGACCTTTGTTAGTTGCCACCCAAGGCATATGATTAATAATATACCTAAAGGCCAGTTCATGCGTTTAAAGAGAAATGTAAATGTGGATGAAGTTTTTAAAAAGAGTAGTGAAGAGCTAGCTGATAGGTTTTACAAGAGAGGTTACAACAAAAATGTTGTATTTCAGGCTAAAGAAACAACCACATCTATAAATAGAAGTGATTTACTGCAGAAAACTGTAAGACAGACCCAAAACTCAAATAGTTTTAATTTTATGACAGAGTTTACTCCTCAAGTTATAAATGAAAAGAGATTCTATATAAATATTTGGAACATTCTGGCACTGGAACCTAAACTGAAACAAGTGGCTTTAAATCCACCCCGTGTAGTTTACAGGAGAGGGCAAAATACTGCGGACATTGTGACCAAAAGTTTATATGTGGCCCCTATGGAAAATCCTTGTCCAAAACTACCTGGAGGAATATTTCAATGTGGTAACAGCTCCTTTTGTACACATGTACAGACAGGTACTGGTTTTGAACATTCAGTCTCAGGTAAAAAATATGAGAACGGAAGTTTTATAAATTGTTTGACTGTCTATGTGGTATATGTCAAGAGCTGTTCCTGCAAAGACTTTTATGTGGGAAAAAACAAAAGACACTTGAAACAAAGGATGTCAGAACAGTTGAGAAGTGTGGATAAAAAGAACTTGACTCATGCACTTGCTGTACATGTTATGAATACAGGTCAGGGACATACTGTACATTTAAGTTTCAAGGACTAGAAAAAGTGACCTGAAATATCAGAGAAGGGGATATAAATAACAAACATTTGCAGGCCAAAAGTAAATGGCAATATCTTTTGAAGGCACATGGACCTAAAGGACTGAATGCCAGTTTTAGTATTGTTCCAGTTTGGAAAAATAAGAGGAGATGTGTAATTAAAAAAAATATGTTATGATTCCCATATTAGGTGTATACCCAGTGCAATAGCTGTTTAGATTGTGAATATATATATATATATATATAGCTGTGTGGATAGTATTCGAGAGATAAAGTGTGACATTCATACACTCAAAACAGTTTTATAATTTGGCATGACTCAACCTTAATTTTAATGTGCATATGTGGTATTTGCATAATACAAAATATAAAGATAGTTCTGTATTTCTAAGTTTGGAAAAATGGTACAGTTAGTTGCAACATGTAAATTACTTTCTTCTTGGATAACTGGTGTCCATTTTCATTATTTCCCATTTCTAGTAATAAATAAAATTGTCAAATGCAGTGTTTCTGTCTTCTATTTAAGTATATTAGTTTACAACATGTACTGATTTGATATTCTTCCATACCTATATGTTGCTATCTATCCTCAAAAGTAGGCAGCACTAAAAATACAAACAGGAGGTTACCAAAGTTTCATTACTTCATGCTTATAATGTTTATGCTCAGTCTACATGCCTTCCATACTTAAGCCAGACATTAAGCAGAAAGATAAACATGAACAAATCACTTGGTTGCACTTGATTTATTATGTGACCATCTCTGTCGCATACTACTACTGTGGGTAACACCACAGTAGTAATGCAACATGTGAAATACAAGGCACAACTTTTATCAGATGCTTATTATCAACCAAACAGCCAATACACCATGCCACATCAGGGGCAATTTTGACATCACTGTAGCTCTGTGGAGCCAGACTGAGGAGAGGCCTGACCACGGTTAACAACCAGAAAGCACCAAAGCAAGCTGCTTGGTTCTGATAACTATAGATGAGGGTGCCACATGATGCTCCCTGGCAACCCCATGCCAGACTTTGAGGGGAAAATAATGCCAAATTGTCACACAGGCCCACCCTAGGCTCACCACCACATGCATCACAGGGATGCCACTGCTATGGGGTTCTTGTTCTGCATGTGGAATGCCACATCCAAACTGCTCTACAAGTCAAAGCAATACACCAACGTTCTCCATATACAAGCAAAGGCAAGGCAAGAGACAGCTGGATGTTACATGGTGGGCCTGAGCCACATCAGGGGTCATTTTTACATCACTGTACCGCCACAGAGTCAGACTGAGGGCAGGCCAAACCACAGTTAACAACCAGAAAGCACCTAGCAAGCTGTTTGGTGCTGATAACTGTAGATGCAGGCACTGCATGGCATTCCTTGGCAACCCAGTGCCAGCCATTATGGGGAAAATTATGCCAAAATGTCACATGGGCCCTCCCTGTGCTCACCACCACATGCATCACAGAGACACCACTGCTGCAGGGTTCTTGTACTGCACATGGAATGTGACACCCAAACTGCTCTACAAGTCAAAACAATACACAGAAATGTCCTACAAACAAAAAAAGACAAGACCAGAGACAGCTGGATGTTACCCAGCAGGCCTGAGCCACATTGGGGTCATTTTGACATCACCATACCTCCACAGAGCCAGACCAAGGGCAGGTCAAACCACAGTTTAAAAACAGAAAGCACCCAGGCAAGCAGTTTGACACTGATAACAATAGATGTTTGAGCTGCATGACATCCTCTGGCAACCCCATGATGGCCTTTGTGGAGAACATCATGCCAAAATATCACACAGGCCCACCCTGGGCTCACCACCACTTGCATTACAGGGACACTGCTGCTGCTGCAGGGTTCTTGTTCTGCACTTCATGACATCCTCTGGCAACCCCATGATGGCCTTTGTGGAGAACATTATGCCAAAAGGCAGGTCCAACCACAGTTAAAAACCAGAAAGCAGCCAGACAAGCTGTTTGGCACTGATAACAGTAGATGTGGGTGATGCATAATGCCCCCTGGCAACCCTGTTCCAGCCATTGTGGGGACATTTATGACAAAATATCACATGGGACCACCCTGGGCTCACTACCACGTACATCACAGCTACACTGCTGCCACAGGGTTCTTGTACTACTGCACATGGAATGCAACATCCAAACTGCTTGAGTCAGGCCCAGGTGATGTGTGTTTTTATTTTCAAACAGTTCTAATATATTATGCCAACACTTGACATTTAATTTATAGGCAGTCTCATTATAAATAAATCTGCTAAATGTTTTTGCCAGATGAATCCAAACCACTGATGTTGCCCAACAGGCACTAGTGCACCCAAGCAATGACCAGATTACAGTACTATACATGGTATCCCTCCCATACCCCTGAATGTACTAAGCAATGTCATGAGCAGCCTTTCTGAAGTAAGCCTAAGCACTGTATTTTTTTTATTTTTAAACAGTTCCAACATATTGTGCCATCACTTGACATCTAATTTAGAAGCAATCTTAATATAAATAAATCAGGAAAATGTTTTTGCCATATGAATCTAAAACAATGATGTTGTCCTACAGGCACTAGTACACCCTGGCAATGACCAGCTTACTCATAGTAACCACCACCCCCATGCCATGAGCAGCCATTTTGAGGTAGGCCCAAGTGCTATTTTCTTTTATTTTTAAACAGTTCCAACATATTATGGCACCACTTGATGTCTAGTTTAGCAGCAGTCTCATTCCTACACATGGTAACCCCCCATAACCTCGAATGAACTGACCAATGCCATGAGAAGCATTTTTGAGGTAGGCCCCATTGCTGTAGTTTTTTTTATTTCAAACAGTTCCAATATATTATGCCATCACCCACACCTGATCCCCTAGTTCAGTATGCCAATACAATGATGCTCTTTTATGATATTACATCAAGAAAGGCAATTTTTTCATTTTAAAATAACACCACACACACACACACACACACACACACACACACACTTTAACCTGAGCCAGCATTACCCCTTCTTTCCAAAAATTACAAGCATCTCTCACAAATTGCATTTTTTTCATTTAAAACATTTTAAGAGTGCAGCTTTTATATTCATTCCACATATACGCTTCTAAAATAGAGCCATCATCGCATCAACAGGTGCAGCATTCAGTTGACAAACACACATTCTCAAAATTTACCAGTAGGAACCCCACAGGTGTTGTTTTCCCCCTTTAAACATGATTAAAGTCATCACCAGGGGAAAGTTACCAATATTAGCGATATTCTGAAAAAATCTAATTATATAATAAAAACCCACTGGATGGATTGTAAACAAAATACTATAAATCACAAACAAAACTCTATTTGATTAGACTGGTCACATATATACACAGCCCCATTTTGAAGAGGGGCCCTTCACAAACAGCTGGGCCATGAGAAAACACACAAATTTAACTTTTCTGCCCCCAAATATAATAGAAAACAACTGCTGCACTATAGCCAGATAGTATTTGATATGCCCCATTTAAATAGTGCCAGCACCAGAGGAAAGTTCAGCTAATATACTTTTCAAACAAAACTTTAAAATATACTATTTAATATGCCCCATTTAAATAGTGCCAGCACCAGAAAAATGTACAGCTGATATACTTCCCAAATAAAACTTTAAAATATACTATTTAATATGCCCATGTAAACACTAACTGCACCAGAATAAAGTTCTGTTGATATACTTCCCAAACACAGCTTTAAACTATACCATTTAACATGCCCCATTTACAGTGCCAGAACCAGAGGAAAGTTCTACTGATATACTTTCCAAACAAAACTTTATAATATACGCATTATGCTGCACAGCCCACTAATCCAATCATCCTCTATTTTGAAGAGGGGCCCTTCACAAATAGCAGGACCGTGAAGTCCTAAGGTGAAAACTTTACTTTTTCTGTCCCAAAAATGACACAGAACAACTGCTGCACTTTAACTATAAATACTATTTAGTATGAGTCCCAGAATTTTAACTTGCTGTTTTGTAGCAGAATGCTGAAGATCATGTTTTCTAGTGACTGGAGAACTCTGAGATCTGTCCAAACTCCTGTGCAGCACACCAGATTTAAAATGGACGCTGCTTCATTCTCCCTGTTTTTAAGAATGGTAAATGGGAGAAGCAGTGGGAAGAGAACAGTTTTGCTTAGAGCCAGAGTACCAAAGCTGAATGCTCGATGTGACCTTCAAGTCCCAGTTATTTCTACTACTACCAGCATAATCATCATCCACGTGGGTAACATAGACAAGAAAGCAAGAGCCACAGCTTTTGATGCTGCTGCTCCTAGCAGTCTATATGTACCACTGCATTAAGATTGCAGACTTGGGTAGGGCAAACACATTAAGCAGTGTGAACTGACACTGAAAAAAAATTTCAAAGCATAAAGGCAAATTGTTAAAGGGGTGCTGTGTGTTAACTTCAACAAAGCATCAGAGTGACGTGAAACGTTGGTCACATGACACATACATGCCACGGTATGGTAGGGGGTTGCTGCTTGTCATTTTCTTTTGCTTAATAAAAGTACTGTATTAACCTGGACCTAGCATCAAAGGGTCTGTTTTAATCAGAGTGGAAGTGTTTGTAAGTTTACGTCGTTGGCACCAGTGGAGCCATTGTGTAGCTGCCTCCTCTCTTCTTTTGAAATAGACAATAGTCTGCTATGCTCAAGAAACACCTATGTTACCTATTTTACCTATATCATAACTTACAGTCCTATTTCTCAAAACCTACAAATGATAAAGTATCTTTATATGTTAGATTACACAACTACCACATGTAGTCATTGAAAATAAGGCATGAAAATTGAACAGATGTTTTTATGAGAGCACGAATGTCACACTTTCAGTCTCAGGTATTTTCAATACAGCTATATACTGTATATATATATATATATATATATAAATATCTCTCTCTCACTCTCCTTCTCTCTCTCTCTCTCTCTCTCTCTATATATATATATATATATATATATATTATAGGGGTGCAGTAGCACCCCTGTATTTATGGTTGAGCAGGTTTTTTTTTTATTTCAAACCCTAGATTTTGCACTTTAATAACTTAACAACCGTTCAACAGATTTGCACAAAATTTTGCATGCGCAGTCTGGTGGGGTATATCTCTTGATGAGTATGTTTCATTCTGGTTGAATGTAAAGAATCCAAGATGTGCATAGCGCAAAACATACTGTAAAAAAAAAATTGCTGTTTTTTTGCTGTTTTTTTCATCACCTTGCGCCCAGACAGTTTGGAAGTTTAGTCTGAATTTTTTAGGGTAGAAAGGGCTTGGTCCACAGATGTGCCTTTTTGCTGGTTTGGTGAAAAAATATTAATCCATTCCAAAGTTATTAATTTTTAAAATTTCAGTTCTGAGCATGCTCAGTAAGCATTTCAAGATAGCTGTATGAAACGAAAAAAGAATCCTTTTTCATATGGAACCAATCCTTTTTTGTCAGGAAAAAATATTTTTTCATTTGCCACCATCTTGTTTTCATTGCACCCAGACAGTTTGGAATTTTGCTGTGAAAGTTTCAGGGTAGAAAGGGCTTGGCTCACTGATGTGCCTTTCACTGGTTTGGTGATTATTTCTTTCATTATGCTGGGGGGGGCCCTAGACTACCAGGGATATAAACATTGACATATTATAAGACAATACAACTGGGGGCTACTAGACTACCAGGGATCTAAAAAAAACAGGAGGTGGGGTGCACTAGACTACCAGGGAATTACTTTGTTGATATATTTTATTGTGGGGGGCTACTAGACTACCAGGGATGTAAATATTTTATTTGGGGGGCACTAGACTACCAGGGATCATTATAAAATTATTTTGGGCATGCAGATGGGGCACAACGAAGCCCCCTGAACAAAAAACACCTTTATTTCACAGTCTAGGGCACCCCTGGGCAGAGAAAATTAATTTTTAAATCTGGTCCTTGCTCTTTATTCGCGAGCGAGCAATTTCTTTGATTGTGAGGATGCAAAAACTTTGACCGCGAGATTCTGTGATCGTGATCATGCATCGCAAGTGAGGGAAGAGATGGCCAGATGAAAAATTCAATTTTCTCAGCCCAGGGGTGTCGTAGGAAGTCAAACGAGGGTGGGTTTTACTCAGGGGGCTTCGTTCTGATGAACCATTGTGGTGATTTACCACGATTATGTATATTTTTTAAATTACAAGAGTTTAAATTCTTTGATCATGACTCTGCAAATTCTTTGATCGCGAGCCTGCAAATTCTTTGATCGTGAGATTCTTTGATCACGATCATGCATTGCGAGCGAGGGACGAGATGGCCCAATTAAAAAAAGTCCCAGCCCAGGGGTGTCGTAGGAAGTCAAATGAGGGTGGGTTTTACTCAGGGGACTTCGTTCTGTCAAACCATGGTGGTGGTTTACTGCAGTTCCTTCAATATTTTGATTTATAATGTTTTTAAATCTTTGTTCGTGAGCCTACAAATTCTTTGATTGTGAGCCTGCAAATTCTTTGATCGTGAGATTCTTTGATTGCCATCTCTGATCGCGAGGGAGGGACAAGATGGCCAGATTTTTTATAATGGAATAGATAGGGAAATTTTAGTAGTCTTTCATATTGAATATCTTGGGAACGATTTGGTCTTTTGACTTGAAATTTGGAGGGAAGAAAGGTAATATCCCACAGATATGTCTTTTGGTAGTTTAGTCAAGAAATAGTACAGGGTGGCAAAGTTATGGCACTACGAAGCTGATGTTTTTTTCCCATAGGATAACATTACAGCGTTTGCCGCATTACAGGAATTCTTTGCTGCACTGCTGCAAAATAACGGTTTGGTCGTTTGGGGTGAAATTTGGAGGAAAGAAAGCCAACATCCCACAGATGTGCCTTTTGGTGGTTTGGTGAAATAATATTACAGGACAGCAAAGTGACAGCACTCAGAAGTTGATGCTTTTTTGCCATAGAATAACATTATGGTGTCCATTGTGTCTTTCAGGACCCGTATCTCGGAAACGGTGCAAGATACTGACTTTTTATCAAAGAAATGCTTAGCCCCCAATGGGGGCTAAGCATAAAACTAGCCAGGAAAGTAATAATTCATACAAAATTTTTAATTTTTTTTCTACATCGCACAGTTCATGAGATATAAGCAATTTAGTATTCTAAGTCATCATTTTCTGCTCCCAAGTCAATTATAATGCAAACATTCTTGGTTTACAATGTGTTTTTTCAGTGCAGTTTTTTGGGGAAAGAAGGGTGTGCCCTTTTATTACTGTGTCAGATAGCGTTTCCAGTTGCTCTTCTGTTACTGTTCGCATCACCGTTCCCATCTACGTCACCGTGTGCGTTACAGCTTCATTTTTGTTTGCACTTGCTTTTCTGTTTTGTTTTGCATTACTGTTGCTGTTACCATTTGCATTTGCAATTGCGGTACCGTGCCCCTGCGCATTACGGTTTGTGTTTTCATATGCGATTGCGTTTCTATTTATGTTGGCTTTATTGTTGCTGTTACTGTTACCATTTACATTTACAATTGCAGTACTATTGTTTTGTGTGTAACAGTTTGCGTTTCCATACGCACTTGCATTTCTGTTTCTGTTGGCTTTATTGTTGCTGTTACCATAACCATTTGTGTTTACAATTGTGGTTCCATGAGTGTGTGCATTACAGTTTGCATTTTCATACGTGCTTCTGTTTCTGTTTACTTTGGCATTATTGTTGCTGTTACTGTTACCATTTGTGTTTACAATTGTGGTACCGTGAATGTGTGTGTTACCAGTTGCGTTCTGCATGCACTTCTGTTTGATGTCTCCATTTACGTAACTGTTTGCTTCGGCGTCACTTTACGCTTGCGTTTCTATTAAAGTTTGCTTTACCATTTACATTTGCTTTGCCATGTGCGCTATCATTGCCACTTGCATTTGCTTTGCAGTTCCTGTTACAATGTAACAAGACATCATGTGGCGGAAGCGCAGGGCCTGAAGGGCCCTGTGCTCCCACCACTGCATTACATTCACTAGTTATCATCCTCATTCTCAAAAAGAAGGGAAATTAGAGGCAAAAGACTCAGTTTAATGCATCAGTTAGGGTTGTTCTACAGCACAAAAAGCAAGGAAATTTGGGGTTGGGTTGAGCCCCCTTGACCCCAGCCCACCCCCAACCAGCATTGGGGTGTGCATTGGGGTCATCAGTCCCAACTCTCACCCCATTCTCCTACACCTCTGCTTCTTTAAACATGTGATGGGGTGAGAGTTAGAATAACAACTCAACGCCAGCACTCGATGCCAGTAAGGGGGTGGGGTCCAAAGGGGCTTTCAACCCTAACCCGAATCCTCACTTTTTTCACTGTGGAACAACCCTAACAGATGCATTAAATGGAGTTTTTTTACCTCTAATATAATATATATCTAGGATATACAATGATGCACTGTCAGATAAATTATTTATCCACACAAGTGCTCTTTGGCCTCAGGAAACCTCACAAGTGGTGTAATATATATATTACAAATATCTATGTCAGTGCATCAATTAGGGTTTGATATCAAACTGTAAAAAGGAGGGAAATATGATGTTAAGGCTTCAACACATCTTCATTCTCCACCCCGCACACACATCAACAGGCATCGGGTGTTCCTTGGAGTCATCGGTGATAACACTCACCCCATTCCATAACTAAATAAACTGAGATGAGTGCAGTATAGAGAGTGGGGTGAGCATAAGGGCTGATGACTCAAAGGCACTCCTCGATGCCTGTTGGTGTGTGCAGGGTGGTGGCGTCGGTGGGGTGCTAGGGTTGGAAACCCTAATGTCATATTTCCCTCCTTTTTACAGTTTGATATTAACCCTAACTGATGCATTAATGTAGATTTTTGCAAATAATTACCTTACTTTTTGAGATAGTGCAATTGTAGCCTTATTTGCCTGTGGGAGATTAGGGCCCTCTGGGCCCTGTGCTCACACACATGTATACTTTTTTAGATTTATATCCTTATTTGCTTGTAGGAGTGCAGGACCCTTCAGACCCTGTGCTCACATCCCTCCATAGATGCGTATATGTAGGATGCTGCTGAAGGGCCCTGCACTTCAATTCATAGGACAACAATGACCAAATTGCCAGCATAGACATCTTATTACCCCACCTTATGTACCTGGTACAGAAAATGTTCAAATCCCCAACAAAACATAACTCCACGCAACCGCAACACCATTCCGTGTCACAGGTGCGGAAACACATTTTGACTAGGATTTGAAAAATGACAGCTGTGACATATATGAGGTGGGGTAATAAGAAGTCTATGTTAAAAATTTGGTGTCAAAGTCTTTTAAATTTACAAAGTTACAAGCGTGCATAGCGTAATTGCAATGAATGCTCATAACTTTGCCATTGTTACATATTTTGACACCAAATTTTCAATATAGCCTTCTTAAGACCCCACCTTATGAACTATATAACTGTCATTAAGCAAATCCCAGCCAAAAGGTGGATTTGCCAAGCAACCACAAAATCACCTTTTGGTTGGAGTTGTGTAACAAAACCTCCTCTGTTCACAAGGAGAGGTCTCAAAAATGGTATGCTGAAAATTTGGTGTCAAAATATGCAAAAATGGCAAAGTTTTGCACCAAAGTTGAAAATCCCTTTGAAATACATTGATTTCCCTTTTGAAAAAAGATCTTTTTTCATGAGTCGTCATATGAAAACAAGATCTTTTTTTGTATGACGCTGATATGAAAAAATAATTTCTATGATGTAAAAACACATTTTAATGCAATTTCTTGAGCAGTAAAATGCAGAATGCAACTAAGGGGGTTCTGATAAGCAAGGTACATGTGTTGGTTCCTCCCTAGAATGTCATTTTTTGGGGGTCCAAATTTGAATTCCTCAGGCAAAACTGAAAACAAGATAGCAGCCATATAAAAAAGGATTTTCCTCAAAAGAAAAAGGATGATGTCATACAAAAAAGAATCCTTTTTTGTTTCATACAGCTATCTATTAGTGTTTACTGAGCATGCTCAGAAACAATTTTTTTCACATTTTTAAAATGTAATAACTTAAAAATTGTTTATTATTTTTTCACCAGACTAGCAAAAGACAGATCTGTGGGTTAGTCTCTTTCTGCACTGAAAATGTCAGACCAAGATTCCAAACTGTCTGGGCGGTAGGCAAGTTCAAAGAAAAATCCCAGCAAAGTCAATGAGTGAAAAAAATGCTTTTTTCACCTCTCCGGGATTTGTAAACTGCACATCTGAGCAGAACATATCTCGATGCATCCAGAGATCTACCTTGGGTGACAGGGCATGCGAATTTGCATGCAAATCCATTGAATGGTTGTAAAGTTATTAAAGTGCAAACTTTCGAGTTCAACATTGAAGCACCTACTCAACCCTAACTATAGGGGAGTGACTGCACCCCTATAATAGCTATATCTATATCTATATCTATATCTATATCTATATCTATATCTATATCTATATCTATATTTATATCTATATTTATCTATCTACCTATCTAGCTATCAATTTCAAAAAACTACATGAAGTCATCAGTTAAGGTTTTTATTAAAGTGTCAAAAGCTGGAAAATTTGACCCCACCCCCACACCCACACTGCACAGATGAAGAGGGATTGGGGGGTGGCATTGGAGCTGTCAGCCCTAACGCTCACCCCATTCTCCTATGCTGTGCCCACTCAGCTTATTTTCTAATGGAATGGGGTGAGCATTAGGGCTGATGACCCCAATGCCACCCCCGATCCCTCTTCATCTGTGCAGGGTGGGGGGCTGGGGTGTTAGGGTTGAAAACCCTAACACTGAATTTCTCAGCTTTTGAAACTTTAATAAAATTCCTAACTGATGCATTAACATACAGTACTTTTTTGATTTCCTCACTTTTTGAGATAGTATGATAGCATCTTTATTTTACTGTGGGACCGCAGGGTCCTTTGGACCCTGCACTCCCATCCCTCCCCAGATGCGCATATGTTTCTAGCTGTGGAAGCATCTTTCCCTGCACTCCCACCCCTCCATAGATGCATATATGTATTAAGCTGTGGAAATGCAGGGCCCTCCAGCCCAATGCTTCCACGCACAAAGTTACAAGAAGGCATAGCGAGATTGCAAGAAATAGTCATAACTGTGCAATCTTAAATAATTTTCACCCTAAATGTTCAACATAACCTTCTTATCACCTCACCATATGTACCCAGTACAGAAAGTGTTCAAATCCCTGCCAAAACATAATTCTATGCAACCACACCACCATTCTACTCCACAGGTGTGAAACCACATTTTGGCCAGGATTTGAAAAATGACAGCTATGGCATTCATGATGTGGGGTATTAAGAAGACCATATTGAAAATATGGGGTGTAAATATTGTAAATTAACAAAGTTATGAGTGTGCATCACAAGATTGCAATGAATGCCCATAACACAGCCATTTTATGAAATTTTACTCCAAATTTTCAACATGACCTTAATGGGAACCCACCTCATGAACACTGGTACTGTAATTTCATTACTTTTTCCCTGAAAGATGATTTTGCACAGCAACTGAGCCATTCCATGCCATGCCATGCCATAGGTGCAAAAACACATTTCAGGCAGGATGTCTGAAATGACAGCTATACTGTTCATGAGGTGGTGTAAAAATGGTTATTTTGAAAATTTGAAATGAAAATATCAAAAATTGCCAAAGTTAAGCACATGCATAGCAAAACTTCAATGACTGCATGTCAATCAGGTGTTGTTTGGTATATTTGCACCAAATTTTCAACAGGGCCTTTTTGGGACCTCACCTGATGAACACTGGCACTGTCATTTCATTAATTGGTCCCAGAAGGTGATTTTTGCACAGTGACCACCAAATCACCTTTCAGGATTGAGTAATGAAATGACAGTTCAAATGTTCATGAGGTGGGGTCCCAAAAAGCCCATGTTGAAAATTTGGTACAAATATACCCTAAAATGGCAGAGATATCAACATAAGTTCAAAATGCCATTGACAGCCATTAGACAGTGCTTACCTTGATTCTTCAGTTCGTGGTTTGACTTTGAAGAGTGCAGATGTGTCCTGGTTCTGAGAAGATTGCAACTGCTGACCTCCAGAGGTAAGTATGGGGTAAGGAGGGGTGTGTGGGGAGGTGGGTGCACAGAGGGAGGGTTGGGATGCAGGACGGAGATGGGGAGCTGACGAGGGACCATTTTCTTTTTTTCAGGCTTAAAAAAAAGTTGTTGGGGGACTGTTTTCTTTTTTAACAGGAATATCTTTGAGCAATATTTTGGAACACACTGGGGCTTGGCTTCCCAGTGTCCCACAGAACTGGGGGGAGGCCAAAACTGGGGATACTGGGAGTGGGCTCCCTAGTGTCCCACGCTGTCAGGGGAAGGCTTGTAGTGACTGACGACATGGGGATTGGGCACCCCGATGTTGGCAAATCATATAAAACAGTATTTCAGGATGCTGTGGGTGGGCTCCCCAGTGTCTCACAGTGAAGGGGATGGACATAATTGGGGACACTGGGAATGGGCTACCTAGTGTCCTACACTGTCAGGAGAGGGGGGCTACTGCCAACATGGGGATTGGGCACCCCACTGTTGACAAACTGAATGAAAAGAGGGCATACTGCTAGGTGGGAGAACATACTGGGGACCCTGGGAGTGGGCTCCCTAGTGTCCCACACTGGTGGCTGGAAAGTGGTGTTAGCTGCTGACACTGGGACTGGGCATCCCAATGTCAGCAGAGATTTCAATATTTAATATTAATATTCCTCAGCCCCCTTCCTTTTAGAATAAATAAAAGGGGAAAAACAAGCATTTATTAGGTAAACACTAGGTGATTACCTAATCAGGGGCCAAGGAATCTGATCTGGGGTCTGTTTGCTCCAAAAATGAGCAGGGGAATTTACTGCAAATCCTCCCCCCCAATACGGTCAGTGGGAAGGTTGTATCAGGATTCTGCCACAATTTGCAGCAGACACTACTATCCAAAAAAAAAAAATTTTTGGACCCCGTACAGACAAACTAATGCCAGAATCATGTTCCTCGGGTCCCAATTAGGTAAACACAACTGTTAGTGTTTACCTTGGGTCAGTATTTTCTAAAATATTTAACTTTTTTAACCGTTGCTAAATAGAAAGAAGATAGTGGAATCTGGACTGAAAAGTGAAACAGCAAGCAGTAAAGTGTGAATGATAAATGGCTAGTTACTGTTCGATCAGTAAAGTTCAAACAGTAATAGGCAGTTACTGTTCAAATGCTAAATAACATTTAGCATTTAAATAGTAAAGTTATAATGCTAAATGTATTAACCATTTGAACAGTAAATGCCATTTATTTCTTTATTGAAATTGTTTCACCAGGAAAAGCACACTGAGCAAGAACTGCTCGTCTCCCGATGTGACCTGGGGGGAGGGGTACAGTGGGGGAGAGGACAAGGGTAGTCCAGGTCCTGACATATAAACATACAATTACAATACAGTTGAAAACATTTGACAGAAATAGTTGGGTGTAGATGACAATTTACCCTTACTTATAGTATAGTAGAAATTTCATTGGGAAGTCATGCTTTATACCTTGAAAACATATAATTAGATAATACAGCTGCATATGTTTGACAGGAATAGGTGAGTGTGGATTAATACATATACCCTAATAGTCGAGAGTAACAGTTACAATGAGGAAACCCCTCTAAGGTATTGGGTTGTGTTATATAATGAGATAGGGGTAAGTGCAAGCTAGCTAGCTCAAAAGTTGGGATGAAGTGCAGTAGTTGGGTGTGGTGAGCGAAGTAGCACCATTGGGCCTACTGGGAGAAGAAATATAGGAGTGTCTGAGGTAGAAAGATTGGAGAGTTAGCTGCAGGAGCAGTTTACTGAGCAGTGGTTGTCAAGGGCATAGGATAGTGAGCAGATAGAGGAAGAGTGGTGAATTTCAGAGGGGAAAGAGTTCCAGAGTTGAGGGAAGTGGTGAGAGAAGGTGGCCTGGCCAGTTTGGGTCTGACGTCTGGGGACTGACAGGAGCTGGGAGTCTAGGGACCTCAGAGCATAGGTGGGTGCCAGAGGGGGCGATAGTATGGAGGTCAGATACACTGGAAGGGTACCAAATCAGTTCTTTGAGATAAACTTGGCACAGTGTATTAGGCGGTGGTTCTCAAGGAAGGGGAGAGCAAGGGAGCAGTATAGCTCACAGTGGTGGGTGCGAGGAGGAGCGTCATCAGTGAACCGGCAGAAAGCCTAAAAAGGGTATCCAGTTTGGATAAAACTGACTTGTGGGTGGCACTGTAAACAATATCACAATAATCGAAGGAGGGAAGTATCATCTTCTGGATAAGCTCACGACAGACCAGATATGGGAGGCTAGAACTGTTCTGATATAAAGCTCCGAGCTTGGGGCAGAGTTTTGTTAGTATAGAGTCAGCATGGACTGCGAAGGTGAGGTGGCGGTCAAGCCAAACTCCAAGATACCGGAAGGAGGTGACATCCTCCTGCTCTGACCCATCAAGGGTGTGGAAAAGTGGGAGGGGAGGGGAGCCTTGCTAGTCATTGGGATGTACAAAAAGTCATAGTTACAGTTTTTTTGCATTTAGAGAGAGCTGGTGAGAGTTGAACCAGAGCTGGACTTTGTTAAAATCTGCCTGGAGGGTAGAGGCAACTGAGGCTTGGGAGGAGCCAGAAGAAAATAGGACAGTATCATCAGCATACATGTGGATCGAGGAGGCAGAACAAGTTTGGGGCAGGTTGTTTAGAAAAATAAAGAATAGGATAGGCCAAAGCACCGATCCTTGGGGGACACTGGCGGACATGGGGAGGGGAGGGGAGGGAAGGGGATATGGCATCCGCAATCCTGACAGATTGAGTGTGGTCTGTAAGATAGGCACTGAATCATGCAGTAGCAGATGTGGAGAGGCCAGAGTCAGAGAAGCTAGATAGTAACAGAGTGTGGGGAGACTGTATCGAAGGCCTTGGCCAGATCGATGAAAATGGCAAAGGTGATGAGACCTCTATCCATTCCAGACTGGATGGTGTCAGTGAGCCTTAGTAAAGAGGAGGCAGTGGAGTGATCTTTCCTGAATCCAGACTGGTAGTGTGTGAAGAAATTTGAGTCGACGAGATAGGAGGTTAGCTGGCTAAGCACTAAGCGTTCTTGCAGCTTCGCCAGAGCAGGGAGAAGGGAGATTGGCCAATAGTTTGAGGTGGAGGAGGAGGCACCCCCTTTGTGGAGAGGGATGACAATGGCGTGCTTCCAGGACAGAGGGGCAGATGCAGTAGTGAAGGATAGATTTAGGAGGTAGGCAATAGGAGTGGCTATGGCAGAGGCCGAGAGGAACAGAAGTTTGGGGTCTAGTCCATCCAGGAAATTCCCATTTGAGGGGCTTAATGTTAGCAGGGCTTCTAGAGCTTCATCCAGAGAGATTTCCCTGAAGGAGAAAATACCTGTATTTTGAGATAGTTTTTGCCCTGTAGGTGGTGGAGATGGTGACATGGGGGGTAAGGAGGAAAGGAGCGAGGAAGCACAGGTGGAGAAATATAAGTTAAACTCATCAGTGACTGAGATAGGATCCGAGAGTGTGGAGTTGTTTACAGTAAGAAAAGGCGAGGGCTTGGCAGCTAGGGCTGAGAAGAGGGAGTGTATGACCATCCAGAATTTGGAGGGGCTATTAAGGTTAGATTGGAGGGAGGATCAAAAGTACTCTGCTTTAGCTAGCTGAGTTGCTCTAGTGCACATGTTGTGCAGATATCGGTAGTGGGAGAGGTCCTGAGGTAGGGCAGAGGCTTTGAAGGCTCGCCATGCTGAGTCACAGGTGTTCATACAAGCTGTGAGCTCTTGGGAGATCCAAGGCAGGTGGGTATCGCAAACCCTAGTACATCGTAGCGGGGCGTGGGAATCCCATATCTTAAGGAACATGTTTTTGAAGTGAAATAGGGTGTCATCTATCAGGTTGGGGGGGAAGGGAGCCAGTTAGCTAGGACAAGGTCATTTAGGAGGGGAGCGAGGTTTAGGGATTTGAATGACCCTTGGACTAAGAACTTAGGGGGGGATTTGAGATGGTGGATTTTGTGAACAAGGTAGATGACATGGTGATCACTCATAGAGTCAGGGAGTAGGCCTGTTTGGATGACCCTGTGAGGATGGGAGGTCAGAGCCCAGTCGATAAGGGAGTGGTTACCTGATTTAAGGTTTAGGCGGGTAGGCTCAGTGATGAGTTGGGTTAAATTGAGGGCAGCAACATCCATCCGGGTTTTGTTGAAGGCCGAGGCTAACCAGTTTAGGTTAAGGTCACCCATAGCTTATAATTCTCCCATGGGTGCTCATGAACTGATTTGTGTAAGAAGGTCAGTAACAGTTGTGGCAGGGGTGCCTGATCGGCAGTAGATTCCAGCAACAAATATGGGCAGCGAGAAAGGTAGTGTGAGCTGGAGCAGCAAGAGTTCGTACTCTTTAGGTTCAGTTTTAGATAAGATTATTTCGTAGCGTATGTTCGAACTTATGAAGATGGCTATGCCACCACCTCTTGTGGCCCTGTCCTGGTGGGTCATCGTGTAACCAGGGATTGCAACTGAGGAGTCGGGAATGTTTGTGTTAAGCCAAGTTTCACTGAGGATGAGGACATCAGGGGCATGTAGGGCAGCGAGAACTTGTAGCTGGTCGATTTTAAGTGGTAGGCTATGAATATTTAGGTGAAGGAGATGGAGGCCTTTGTGGAGGGGGTAACCTGGCAGTTGGGAGGGGATGGGATGCAGGGTGGGTGTGCCGGCTGAGGTTGGTGAGGATGTGGTGGTCGAGGGTCCTGGATTTGGGTGTATGTCTCCTGCTACGAGAAGGAGGAGGAGAGTGAAGGATAGATGTTGGGCTAGTATACGGAGGTAGCTTGGAACGGAACAGCCACGCCATGAGTGGGGGCAAGGATGGACATTTGTGTGGGTAACAGGGGTGGGACAAGAAGCAAGTAGGTGCAGGAGAGTCTAGGAGGGAGAGGGCCTGATTAGGAAAGGGGGGACGTATAGTGGAGTGTGCCAGGTAGGAGTGGGTATGAGAGAGATAGTGCAGAGTTGGAGGGGCAAGGAGGAGGAGTTACAATATGAGCCAAGTAGGGGGAGGGGGGCATGGGTAAGGTAGGTGGCATGTGGAGAGGAGGGGTGAGAGGCAGGAGAACAGACAACTGAGTAGAGGTAAAAACGCTAGCCACGGTGGATATGGTGCTGGGATTTTGTAGTAGCTTCTCAGACAAGGAGGCAATTATGAGGAGAAAGAGCCTGAGATTGGCTGGGATGAATGTGTTGGTTGACCCCTAGGAAGGCAAATGGCCAATAGGCCTAGGAGGTGAAATAGAGAGAATGGGAATTCTAGAGTAGAGGGGAGCCAATGAAAGGCTGCAGGAGGCTGGTGGGGGGTGGGGTAGAGGAAGAGGGTGGGCAGAGACAGTATTTAATCAGTGGGGGTGGGGAGGGTGGGGCCTAAAATTTAGAAGACAGTAAGAGGCGTGTTTGGGGAGATTTAGCAGAACAATAGCCCTGGAGAAATTGGGCACTCAAGAGAGCTGGCTCAGTGTGGGTGGGGGGCACGGGGTTTCACAGATTCAGAAAGGAGCTGCAAACACTTAGCACTCTAACTTAGAACACAGATTTATATTTTTTCCTTACTTTACACAGGCAGGTTTTAATTTAAACAGTAAAAATCAATGTAATTTCACAGTCGGAGCCCTGTTGGCTGGCTCAGTGAGGTGTGGGGTTTCACAGATTCAGAAAGAAGCTGCAAACACTTAGCACTCTAACTTCGAACACAGATTTATATTTTTTTCCTTACTTTACACAGGCAGGTTTCAGTTTAAACAGTAAAAATCAATGTAATTTCACAGTCGGAACCCTGTCAGCAGAGAGAGAGAGAGATAGGGGAGCCAATCAGCTGTGACTGCAAGGCGGCGCCTGCAATCCGATAGGGTGCACTTTCACCGTACCTTGAGCTTGATTTTGTCCAGGGTCCTGGTCTTGGTCGGCAGCTGGAGAGGAGCCTGCCGACTGCTGGGAGCTGTAGCAGCCTTGGTCAGAGGGCAACTAGCTTGAGCTTGATTTTCTCCAGGGTCCTGGTATCAGTCAGTGGCTGGGAGGAGCCTGCCAACCACTGAGAGCTGTAGCAGCCCTGGTCAGAGGGCAAGCAGCTTGAGCTTGATTTTGTCTGGGGTCCGGGTCTTGGTCGGCAGCTGGAGAGGAGCCTGCTGACCACTGGGAGCTATAGCAGCCCTGGTCAGAGGGCAAGCAGCTTGATTTTGTCTGGGGTCCTGGTCTCGGTCAGTGGCTGGAGAGGAGCCTGCTGACCACTGGGAGCTGTAGCAGCCCTGGTCAGAGGGCAAGCAGCTTGAGCTTGATTTTGTCTGGGGTCCTGGTCTCGGTCGGTGGCTGGAGAGGAGCCTGCTGACCACTGGAGCTGTAGCAGCCCTGGTCAGATGGGCAAGCAGCTTGAGCTTGATTTTGTCTGGGGTCCTGGTCTCGGTCGGCGGCTGGAGAGGAGCCTGCTGACCACTGGGAGCTGTAGCAGCCCTGGTCAGAGGGCAAGCAGCTTGAGCTTGATTTTGTCTGGGGTCCTGGTCTCGGTCAGTGGCTGGAGAGGAGCCTGCTGACCACTGGGAGCTGTAGCAGCCCTGGTCAGAGGACAAGCAGCTTGAGCTTGATTTTGTCTGGGGTCCTGGTCTCGGTCGGTGGCTGGAGAGGAACCTGCTCACTGCTGGGAGCTGTAGCAGCCCTGGTCAGAGGACAAGCAGTTATTTACCATTCGCATAGCTTGCCCTGCAACTATTGCAAAAATCATTATCATTCAAAAATGGTAACCAAACCATCCAAAGGCACACCCTTGGCACACATCACATCATGCATACAAATTTCAGATAAAAATGTCATTTTGTGTGGGCTGTAGATGACGGCCAAAAATCCCATGTTATCCAAAGGGGGAAAATGTACATTTATGGCTTTTTGACCACTTTATATTTCAAAAACCATAAATGTTGTCATCACGAAACTTTTCACATCTTGTGACACTGGCAACATGACAGCACATAACAATTTGTGGGCAATTTTGTTGAAAAATTATAAAGTTATTAAGGTGCAAAAATTGATATTTAACATTAAAAGGCTGTACCGACCCTAATTATAGGGCACTACTGTGCCCTATAACATATACATATTATGGTAGCACGGTAGTGCTACCATAGTTAGGGTTGAGTAGCACTTTTAAGGTTAAAGGGTGAAATTTTGCACCTTAATCATTTTTACACTGTTCAACAGATTTTCCTGAAATTTGGCAGCCATGGTTGGGCATTATAGATCTTGGGATCTGCCAACTTTCGTACTGGTCAGGTATACGGCTGAGGAGTTATTACGCAACAACCGAAAGTGCAATTATGCTTTTTTGCGAATTCTTTGCTCTCGCCTACAGGTCACACGGTTTGCGCGACTGGTCCAAAAACTTCAGGGAATGTGCGTCCGGGATCCCCAATGTGCCTTTTGAAGATTTCGTGAAAAAATATTGAACGGTTCAAAAGTTATTCAAAAAACAATTTCCCAGTATGAGTCAATGGGAAAAGTTAACAAAAAGTTCAACACTTTCGCATATGCACTTTTTAGTGTCGCAAATGGCCCTAGTAGCATCGCAAATCCACCATTTTTTTCAGTTACTGATCAGAAAAGTGCTTGGCACTTAAAATTGGGACCCTTTAGGAACACAATTATTTTCGTGTTCACCTAGTCAGACCCTCAGGATGCTAGCCATGTCTTTATTTTGGGGTTAAACACCCCAGAAATGTTTTTCAGGTTTCTGGAAAAAGTAGTGTCACAAAGTAGTGTCACTCTCATGACACTTTTGCAAAATTTTGTGAAAGCTTTTGCAAATTGCGACACTAATTTTCCACACTATGGCCAAAATGACAGGAGTTCTTTGCCACCCTGCTGCAAAAGAACGGTTTGGTCTTTTGGGCTCAAATTTGGAGGGAAGGCAGCCAATATCTCACAGATGTACCTTTTGGTGGATTGGTGAAAAAATATTGCATAGATGGTGAGTTACAGTACTCCTATGTTGACATTTTTTCCCATAGACTAACATGGTGGCATACGCCATGCCTTTCGCGGCTCGTATATTGAAAATGCTGCGAGATACGGAATTTTTGTCATGACGATGTGTAGCCTATGGCTACACATTTAGTGAAAATGTAGCCAGGAAAATCATGAATCATGTGAGTTTTTTTTTTCCACGTCATACGGTTACTGAGATATAAGTAATTTAGTCTTCCAACACCTCATTTTCGGCTCCGAGGCCCATTATTATGCATACATTCTTTGTACACACTGTGTTTCTCTATGCAGCAGTTGGGAAAAACAGGGTATGCACTTCTGTTAATGTTACAGTTACTGTTTCTACTTGCATTTACGTACCCGTTTGTATTATCGTTCCCGTGTACGTCACCATGTGCATTACACTTTGCGTTCTCGTTTGCGCTTGCGTTTGTGTTACTGTTACCATTTGCATTTCCACTACTGTTTGTGTTTGCATTTCGGTTTGCATCACCATCTGCATTGGCGTTAGTGTTTACGGCAGCCCTTTGCTTTGAGTTTGCATTTGTCTTTCATTTTGCGTCTTCGTTGCTCTTACTGTTACCATTTGTATTTCCTATTGCGTTACTGTACCCATGCTCATTACGGTTTGTGTTTCCATATGTGCTTGCATTTCCTTTTGCTTTTCTGTTTCCTTTGGCATTATTGTTACTGTTACCGTTACCATTTGCATTTACAATTGCGTTAACCAGATCGTGCGTGTTATGGTTTGTGTTTACGTACGTGTTTGCATTCGCATTTACATTTCTGTTTCCTTTGGCGTTATTGTTCATGCTAACTTTGCCATTTGCATTTACAATTGCGGTACCGTGCCCGTGCATGTTACGGTTTGCATTTACCTGCACGCTTCCATTCACGTTTTTGTTTCTGTTCCCTTTGGCATTCGTGTTGCTGTAACACTTAACATTTGGCTTGCAATACTGGTGCCATCACTGTGCGTGTTACCAGTTGCATTTTTGTACATGCTTGTGTGTCTGTTTGTGTCAGTGTTCGCTTTCGGTGTCACTTTACACTTGCATTTCTATTAACGCTTGCTTTACCATTTACGTTTGCTTTACCATGTGCATAACTGTTGCTGCTTGCCTTTGCTTTGCAGTTCCTCTTACTATGTAGCAAGAGATCACATGGTGGGAGCGTGGGACCTGCCCGTCACCACATTCCATTCACTATTTATCGTCCTCATTCTCAAAAAGAAGGGAAATTAGAGGCAAAAAACTCTGTTTAATGCATCAGTTAGGATTGTTCCAGAGTGACAAAAGCAAGGAAATTCGGTGTTAGGGTTGAAAGCTCTCTTGGACCCCTATTCTACTCTTCTAACAGGCATCGGGGTGTGCGTTGGGGTTGTCGGTCCTAACTCTCACCCCATTCTCCTATACCTCTGCTTGTTTACACATGTGATGGGGTGACAGTTAGGCTGATGACACCAGTGCGCACCCTGATGCCACTTGGGGTGGGCTGGGGGTCCAAGGCGGCTTCAACCCCAACACCAAATTTCCTTGCTTTTGTCACTGTGGAACAACCCTGAGTTTTATACGTATACCTCTGTAGACATCATGACCAGGTTTAACATTGCCAGGAGCCAGGCCTTCAAAGTGTATCAATTGCAGCACTTGGTTCTTCAAGCCTCTCAAGAGTCTAGTGAAGCTAGCAGAGGTGAAGACTGGGAACTCTCCTGGGGGTTGGTATGTGGTAAACCTCATGCTGTTTTACTCCTGTATGGGATATTAGTCTCTAAATATTTGGATGTCCAATGTATGGACCCCAAATGCTGGTTCAAAGTATTCCCACAATTTAATGGCAAATGGGACTGCATCTGGAAAGATCTGCATACCTACATCCCACAAGATAGACTTCGATTAACTCAATATCAAATTCTTAATGATATGTATTGGTCCCCAGTGAAGTTACATAAGTTGGGCCGAACCCCATCATCACAATGCACCAGATGTAGACAGCATGAGGGAACCTTATATCACACTTTTTGGGAGTGTCCCCCCATTAAGATTCTCTGGGACACCATCAGATTTAAGGCAGGCCCCTTATTAGGCTTAGAAGAGCTATTTACTCCAGAAATTTGTGTCTTAGGTACTTATTCATCCATATCAGTGAGGGCTCATAGATACCATACGGCCTTGATGTTACTGACACTGAAAAAGCTGGTTCTTCACCACTGGATTGATGGCAAGGAAATATCTTACATAGAGTGGCTCCAGGGCTTAATATTTAATCTCAGAGTGGAGCAGCTGAGAGCCAGTTTATGGGGCTCGCTGTCAAGGTACAAGAAGGTGTGAGATGGTTTTCACTCTTTATATTCATTACAGCATGCTCCGTCCCCAAATTAAGTTCTATGTTCTGTGAGCAAGGTGTTAAACAAGGGGACAAGGAGACAGAGAGTGGACTGGCAGGCACCTTTGTGTCATATCGTTGGACAGTGCAAAGCCGGGGTGGAAGGGGGGCATGTCAAGGAAAGTATTTGTCTATAATTGTATATGTATTCATTCACATCTTGTCATGCTGTATATGTATTAATGTGAATAAAGTTTGAATAAATTAAAAAAAATATATATATTATAGGGTCTGCACCGGAAGTCATATGAAGAGAGACTTAAGGAGCTTAATATGTATAGCCTCGAGGAAAGGAGGGAGAGGGGGGACATGATAGAAACTTTCAAGTACCTCAAAGGAATCAACAAAGTCCAAGAGGGTAGCATCTTTCAAAAAAAGAGGTGTGCAAGAACAAAAGGGCACAATTTGAAGATGGAAGGCTCAGAGGTAATTTAAGGAAGTATTTTTCACAGACAGGGTTGTGGATGCATGGAACTGCTCTTCCGGAGGAGGTTGTGGAGTCAAAATCAGTGGGGGAATTCAAGCATGCATGGGATAGTCATAAGGCAATTCTGGGGGGTGGGGGTAGGAAGAAGTAGGCTGCTGGTTAACTAGGATCTGCAGCTTATCCAGTAGGTAGGGAAATGGGCAGACTGGGTGGGCCAAGCGGTCCTTATCTGCCGTCAAATTCTATGTTTCTATGTTCTGTGTTTCTATATATATATACATGCACACACACACACACACACACACAGATATATACATACATACATACATATATATATATATATATATATATATAAATATATATATTAGAGGCGAAAATCTCCATTTAATGCATCAGTTAGGGTTGTTCCACAGTGAGAAAAGTGAGGAAATTTGGTATTAGGGTTATTTATGCACTGGCCACCCCAACCTGGCATCAGGGTGCAGGTGGGGTCATCGACTAACTCTCACCCCATCACATGTGTAAACAAGCAGAGGTATAGGAGAATGGGGTGAGAGTTAGGACCGATGACCTAATGTGCACCCCAATGCCGGTTGGGGGTGAGCTGGGGGTCCAAGGGGCTTTCAACCCTAACCCCAAATTTCCTCACTTTTTTTGCTGTGGAACAACCCTAACTGATGCACTAAATGGAGATTTTTGCCTCTAATATATATATATATATCTATATATATATATAGATATATATATATAGATATATATATTATAGTGGCACAGTAATGCCACTATAGTTAGGGTTGAGTACCCCATTTAAGGTTAAAGTATGAAATATTGCATCTTAATAACTTTGCCACTGTATGGCAGATTTGCCTGAAATTTGGCAGACATGGAGCAGTATCATTGATCGCTGGATCTGCGAAGTTTTGTAATGCTCAGATATATGATTGCGGATTTAAAAAGCGACATTCCGTGGTGCATTTACGTATTTTGGCGCATTCTTTGCTCGCACCTACAGGTGGCTCGGTTTGCACGACTGGTCCAAAAACTTAAAGGAACATGCGGCCAGGGTCCCTGATGTGCCTTTTGAAGATTTCGTGAAAAAATATTAAACAGTTCAAAAGTTATTCAAAAAACAAGTTTCCCATTATAGTCAATGGGAAAAGTTAACAAAAAGTTCAACAGTGTCACAAATGCAATTTTTAGTGTTGCAAATGACCCCTGTAGTGTCATGAGTCAGACATTTTTTTTTTTCAGTTATTGGTCATGGAAATGCTTGGCATTTAAATTTGGGACCCTCTAAGACACAATTATTTTTGTGTTAACTTAGTCGGTCCCTGAGGATGCTAGCCATGTCTTTTTTGGGGGGGTTAAACACCCCAGAAATATGTTTTTGAAATTTTGAAACTGTTGTGTCGCAAAGTAGTGTCGCACTTATGACACTTTCGTGATTTTTTTTTGCGAAAGTGTCGTGATTTTCGACACTACTTTGCAACACTATTGCCAAAATAACAGGACTTCTTTGCCACCCTGCTGCAAAAGAATGGTTTGGTCTTTTGGGATGAAATTTGGAGGTAAGAAAGCCAACGTACCACAGATGTGTATTTTCATGGTTTGGAGACAAAATACTACAGGGATGCAACGTTATGGTACTCTGAAGTTGACACTTTTTCCCATAGACTAACATTACGATGTCCGGTGCGCCTTTCGGGGACCCATATCTTGCAAACGCTTCAAGATACAAACTTTTCATCAGAAAAATGCTTAGCCCCCCACTCAGGGGCTAAGTTCAAAACTAGCCAGGAAAGTCATAATTTATATGAAATTGTAATTTTTTTTCTACATCGTACAGTTCCTGAGATATAAGCAATTTAGTATTCCAAGTGCTCATTTTCTGCTCCGAGGCCCATTATTATGCATACATTCTTTGTATTCACTGTATTTCTATATGCAGCTGTTGGTGAAAAAAGCCTGTGCGCTTTCGTTACTGTCACAGTTAGCATTCCCACTTGCGTTTCCATTACTGTTTGTGTTAGCGTTTCCGTCCATGCCACCATATGCATTACCCTTTGCATTTTCGTTTGAGCTTGCGTTTGTGTTATTGTTACCATTTGCATTTCCATTACTGTTTCTGTTTGCATTTCATTTTGCATCACCATGTGCATTACCATTTGCATTTGCGTATGTGCTTCCATTTGCATTTCCTTTGGCGTCATCATTGCTGTTACCATTAGCATTTGCGTTTCCTATTGCGGCACCATGACCATGGGCATTACCATTTGCATCTCCATATGCACTTACATTTGCTTTTCCATTTGTGTTACCGTTCCAGTCTACACCACCATGTGCATTACCCATTGCGTTTTCGTTTTGCTCTTGCATTTGCATAACTGTTAACATTTGCATTTCCATTACTGTTTTTGTTTGCATTTCCATTTGCATCACTGTGTGCATTTCCATTTGTGTTTGTGTATGCACTTCCATTTGCGTTTCCTTTGGCATCATCGTTGCTGTTACCATTAGCATTTGTGTTTCCTCTTGCAGTACTGTGACCGTGCATGTTACCATTTGTGTTTCCGTCTCTGTTTTCGTTACCATTTTCGTCTACGCCACCATGTGCATTACCCTTTGCATTTTTGTTTGTACTTGTGTTTGCGTTACTGTTAACATTTGTATTTCCATTACTGGTTTTGTTTGCATTTCATTTTGTGTCACTTAGTGCATTGCCATTTGCGTACGCACTTCTGTTTGCATTTCCTTTGGCATCATCATTGCTGTTAGTGTTAGCATTTGTGTTTCCTATTGTGGTACCATGACCGTGCATGTTACTATTTGTGTTTCTGTATGTGCTTGCATTTGTGTTTGCATTACTTTTCCCGTCTGCACCACCGTGTGCGTTACCCTTTGCATTTTCATTTGCGCTTGCATTTGCAAACTGTTAACATTTGAGTTTCCATTACTGTTTTGTTTGTGTTTCCTTATGCATCACAGTGTGCATTTTCATTTGTGGTTGCGTACATGCTTCTGTTTGTGTTTGCATTTCTGTTTCTGTTTCCTTTGGTGTCATTGTTGCTGTTACCATAAGTGTCTGCATTTCCAATTACGTTACCATGCCCATGTGCATTACAGTTTGCATTTCCATATGCGCTTGCTTTTGCATTTCTGTTTTCATTAATGGTTGTGCTTGTGTTTGTATTACCGTTTGCGTTATCATTTATGTTTGCATCACCGTGTGCGTTAGCATTTGCACTTGTGTTTGCATCACCGCTACTTCACTATTTATAATGCACATTCTCAAAAAGAAGGGAAATTCATGGCTGTGTAATGGTACTTAACAGGAGTGTCAACTTAGGTTGATATCTAAGCCATTTTTAGGAATTTTTTTAACACATTTTCAACATGGGGTTCTTGGGGCCCCACCTCATGAACACTTCACTGTCATCTTGTTAATTGTACTCAACAAGTGATTTGGTGGTCATTGAATGGAATCACCTTTCAGGACCAATTAATGAAATGACAGTGCCACTGTTCATGAGGTTAAATCCCAAAAAGTTTGTGTTGAAAATTTGTTGCAAACATAAAAAAAATTGCCAGGTTCTATGCACACTCATAACTTTACCACTTTTTCATATTTTTACTCCAGATTTTCAACATTGCCATTTTTCACACTTCCTTATGAACAGTACAGTTTTCATTTTTCACATCCTACCTGAAACATGTTTTTGTACCTGTGGCACAGAATGGCTCAGTTACTGTGTGAAATCAACTTCTGGCATAGATTAACAAAACCATAGTGCCACTGATCATGAGGGGATGTCCCAGAAAGCACATGCTAAAAATATGGTAAAAAAATACCAAGAAATTACTGAGTTGCAAGTGTACATTATGCAGATTCTATGCATGCTCTTAACTTCGCCAATTTTTCATTTCTCAATCCTGATTTTCAGCATTGCCATTTTTTCATGCCTCCTCATGAACAATACAGCTGTCATTTTTCACATCCTGCCTAAAATGTGTTTCTGCACCTGTGCCACACATTGGCGCAGTCCCTGTGAAAAATCAACTTTTGACTCGGTTGCACCGGCACGTTGGTGCAGTGGAAAGATTTACCACTGCACCGTGGGTGACCTGGGTTCAGGAAGAGACTCAGGATGCTTGAGGACCAGCAGGGGCAGGAGTGAATTGAGCCACCATTGAATACTGTTCAGCTCAGCAGGAGGGGAGGGGGGTATATATCTCTGGTCCGGGCTCCCAGGTGACCATGGTACGCACTGTTACTGGAGCACCTGAGTGCTGCCCCTCATGGGGGGTGTTACAATGCATGATGTGGCTGCATTGCAGTGCTCAATGTGACACACACCCCACTTCCCAAACAAGAAAAACAACTCTGGTGTGCAGCATGATGCCTTCCTGGCTGCGACAGATGTGAGGGGGTCCCTGGCACATCCATAACAGAGCACTGTTGGGGTTGTGGGGGGAGGCTTCGATGGCTCCACCTTGAGAGGTAATCTAGAGGGCACTGTGTGCGGATGACTCCTGGCTCGAATGTGGCAGCAAAAGGGCAGCTGAAGGAGGTTGGCTACCAGAAGAAGAATAATGGCATTGTAAGTAAAAAAAAAAAATCAGGATTGATTAGCAAAATCGCAGTGCAACAGTTCATGAGGGAAGGTCCCAAGAAAACCATGTTGATAATCTAGTGAAAAATTCCAAAAAAATCACCGACTTACGAGCGTGTGTTGCGCAGTTTCTATGCATGCTGGTAACTTAGCCAATTTTTCATGTTTTCACTGCACATTTTCAACATTACCATTTTTCACACAACCTCATGAATATTAGAGCTGTAATGTTTCAAATCCTGCCACAAATATTTTTCTGCA
Organism: Neoceratodus forsteri; assembly: GCA_016271365.2. Taxonomy (NCBI): domain Eukaryota; kingdom Metazoa; phylum Chordata; order Ceratodontiformes; family Ceratodontidae; genus Neoceratodus; species Neoceratodus forsteri. The sequence goes on from CM028130.1 coordinate 1,293,838,225, forward strand.
CCTGTGGCACACGACGGCATTACATTTACACAGAATTATATTTTCACAGGGATTTGTAAGTTTTTTGTATTGGGTACATGTGCTGACGTGATGATAAGAAGAATATGTTGAACATTTGGGTGAAAATTATTTAAAATAGCACAGTTATGACTATTTGTTACAATTTTGCTATGCCTGCTCATAACTTTATGTGTAGAAGCACAGGGGCCAAAGACACCTGTGATTCCACAGCTAGATACATATGTGCATCTGTGGAGGGATGAGAGTGCAGCTCCCACTGTGACATATGGATACTTATACAATTGTATGCTTTTCCATTAAAAAAATATGCAAATTAAATGCAAAAAACTTTGTTAACGCACCAGTTAAGGTTTCTGTCATGCCCTTGATAGTATGGAAATATCAAGTTAGGGTGTAGAATCATAACAGCACACCCAGACTCACAACACAGTTACACACATTGCTAACATACAGAACTTTAACCGCAACTCTTGCAACAGCTTATGTTACACATGCCCATAAGGGTGAGCACTCTTAAGCCAACTCATGTCCCTAACACTCAGTAGAATAGGTAAGAATAGAAAGTCAGCAGTACAGTTGTGATTTCATATAACTGACTAATGTGTTCTACTAGTGTTAGGGACAAGAGACAACAAAGAAATCTAACTCTTATCCCTTATAAGTGTGTGTAACATAAGCTTATTTATGTATTAATAGATTTGAACGCAAAACCCTAAAGTTTTTTCCTTTTGCTGCCTGGGGTTTGGGGGCGGGGAGTTAAGGTTGGTAAATTAATGAAGTTTTCTGCAAAGAAGTTCCTTTCTTTTTGACACAGTGAAACATACCCTCATTCACACAGGTCCCTTCAGGATCTGTATGAACAGATATAGATGTGCAGGGCCCTTCAGGCCCTGCATCAAGGAAAGACTATGTCCACCTCAGGTATCTGTTTTTAAAATGACTCAATTTTTTATGCATTTTCCATGTTTTTTAATTTATGAGGGAAAAAAACAATATGGAGGTTCTCACAAAAAATATTTTGCTATTAGAAGCAAGTGTTGAGAAACCAAAAATGGTCTTGCAACACAGAATTAGGAAAACAAATTAGATGTCTACGAGAAAATTATATATGCAGATCTCAGAAACCATTCAAGCTGCTGTCATGAAATGTTTGACAGATTTAGACCCTACATAGAAACACAGAGTTTGACAGCAGATAAGGACCGCTTGGCCCACCTAGTCTGCCCATTTCCCTACCTAATGGATAAGCTGCAGATCCTAGTTAACCAGCAGCCTACTTCTTCCTACCCCTACCCCCTAGAATTGCCTTATGACTGTCCCATGCATGCTTGAATTCCACCACGTTATTGACTCCACAACCTCCTCCAGAAGGCCGTTCCATGCATCCACAACCCTATCTGTGAAAAAATACTTCCTTACATTACCTCTGAGCCGCCCCCCCCTCTATCTTCAAATTGTGCCCCCTTGTTCTTGCACACCTCTTTTTTTGAAAGATGCTACCTTCTTGGACTTTGTTGATTCCCTTGAGGTACTTGAAAGTTTCTATCATGTCCCCCTCTCCCTTCTTTCCTTGAGACTATACATATTAAGCTCCTTAAGTCTCTTCATATGTCTTCCGGTGCAGAACCTGCACCATTTTAGTTGCCCTCATCTGGACAGCTTCCATCCTGTCTATGTCTTTGCGGAGATTCTATGTTAAATACCTAATTGCCTCCTAGACAACACATGCACAATTTCAGCTAATTTTGTTAAAAATGCCAAAGCTATTAACTTGCAAATTAGGTATTTAACATAGAACCTCTTGCTCAAACCTAACTATAGGACTGCTACTTTGCCGCTAAAACATTCAACTTAATACAGCAAAAGAATAGAAATGTAGCATTATGTTTTCCAGCCCTAACTCCCCACCCCAAAGAAGCAAAAGGACAACACCACACAAGCAATCACAGACAGCCATCATCAGGTAAGACAAACAACATGCAGCTGTTTCCAGATGACACAAATGCAGTAGCTGTGATGTGCTACCTTTGTGGATTTGTATCTGCTGCATGCTCACTGCAAGACACACAATACACAATCACATGTAACTGCAGATAAAAATCACCCATACTTAAATCACAGCTTTGTTTCTGAACTCTGAAGCTCAGGCCCCTGCATCAACAGATACAAATCCATGATACCCAAATTACAAGAGTGCTTTTTTCTTCAGAAGTGCATGCCCCAATGGGGCAAGTGCTTCTATAGCCACAGGTAATCATGCACACTGTAAGACATACACACACACACACTTCATGGGCCTGTGCTTCTGCAGCCACAGGTGTAAGACATACACACAGACCTCTGGCTGCAGAACTGCAGACACCACAAAATCCATAATACCAAAACTGCAACATTACTTCTGTCTGCAGAATTGCAGGTCCCTGAGGGGCCTGTGCCACTTCAGCAACAGGGGTAAGTCATACACATAGACTTCTGGCTTCAGAAGGGCAGGCCCCTGTAGGGTCTGCAGTTATTTTATTTATTATTGTTTATTGAATTTTGTTGACCCAGTAAGCCCATTGAGCCTAGACATCCCTTTTTCAGGGGTGACCGGGGGGAGAGGGGATACAGATGGTAACCAATTGAAATTGAACCAGATTAAGCAGATGGAAGTATTGTTGCAGTGTGGGTACAAAGGTTTCAGCAGTGGATCTACAAATTGTTCAGGGGTAAAGGTTTTTCAATTATTTACACGCATATGAAAAAAGCATGCAGTAACAGATCATGCCATCTAGCGATGAACATCATATCATGTGCATGACTACAATGGAGCCAGCCATGATGTAATGCAGTAAGTTGCAGTAAATGACATATCATGAAATACTGCAGTGAAAAAGGGCTTAATTTCCATTGATTTTCAGTTTTCCTGGCAGCATACTACAGCAATTTTGTGATATACAGAAGCATTAATTTGTTGCATCCTGGCTGGCACCACTGTACCTTTGGCTGCTGATGCACAGGCCCCATGGAGAATTCTGTCTTTATAAGGGCAGGCCCCCCATTGGGTCTGCATTTCTGTTGCCACACATATTCTTGCATATAGTATGACCTATACACACAGGTGTGGCTGCATAAGCAAGGTCAGCTCCCAGGGTGGGGGCTGACCAAACAAGCAAACATGAAAGACTGTTAGGCCTATTCTGATGGCATTTTAGTATGTAGTATGTTAGTATAAGTGCAGGGGAAGGTGGGGTGTGTGCTTATGGAACCACAGATACAAATCCCCGAATGTAGCATATCAGTGCTACTGCATCTGTGATTTGTGTCATTTGGAAACTGTTGTATATGTACATTGTTTTTATTACCTGATGATGACTGTCTGTGGTTGCTTGTGTGGTGTAGCCCTTTTACTGATTTGGAGGGGTGGGGTGGTAGGGTTGGTTGGAAGCCATATTTCCCTACATTTGTTGCATTAAGTTAAACCCTTACTGGTGCAACAACACAGTTTTGGCAAATAATTTCCTTTTTTTTTTGAGACTGTGGAATCATATCCTCATTCACACAGGTCCCAAACAGATGCACATGCGCAGGACTGTATGAGCCCTGTGCCAAGGGAACACTCCATCCATCTCTGGAAGTGCAGGTGCTGCTGGCCCTGCACTTCCTTGCAATGAGGTATATCAGGAATTCATGGGGCTAGTTGGTGGGCTGTGGAAGTGTTTGTGGCCACAGATACAGACCCACAGGGCAAAGAGTCCATCTCTCAGCTAATTCACAGGATCCTCTGCTACTCATGGGTGTATTATAGTGGTACGGTAGCACCACTTTAGTTAGGGTTGAGAAGGCAGTTTAATGTTAAACCCCAACATTTGCATGTTAATAACTTTGCAACTGTTCAACAGATGTGCACGAAAGTTGGTACAGTATGTGTGGTCCTGTGGGGTAGATCTCGTGATTTGCCAAGTTTTATTTTAATCAGTTGTGGGGATTTTATGCAGCGCATAGTGAAAAAAGTGTAAAAGTCACTTTTTTTGCCCATTTTTGCTGATGTTTCCTCATCACACTGTGGCCACACCATTAGGAACTGTGGTCTGGAATTTTCAGGGTAGAAGGAGCTGGAAAAAAATAACAAGTCAGCATTGGTCTGGTGAAAAAATGTTAATCTGTTCCAAAGTTATTCAATTCTGAAAGTTTGGGTTCTGTTCATGCTCAGTTCAGTCTTTTAGATAGCTGCACAGCTTCAAACAAGCATATGGGCTAAAGACCAGGGATTTTAACAGATCACAAACAGGGATTCATCAAATGCCTGTTCATATGAAAAAAATCCCTGTTAGCGTGCTGCCATCTTGTTTTCAATTTTTCAAAACAACAAAACATTGTGACTTGCCACACAGATGCCTTTTGTGGAGATTGAAGTATGGGTTTTGTTCAGGGCAATGCCCTCTACAAACCCATGGCTTTGGTTCCATTTAGTTTAGTCAAAAAATGGCTTTTTTAATTTGAAAATCGTTGTTCCTGACTCACTTCCTATCCTTGTTCGTGAGCTGTCAAAATCCCTGTTCGTGAGCCGATTCTTGTTCGTGAGGTGTCAAAATCCCTATTCTGTATGGGTAAGACCAGATGCCCCTATTTTGTGAACAGGGATTTCTCACGAAAAGGGATTCTGACACCTGACAAGCAGAGATTTGGCTCACAAACATGGATTTTGGCAGCTCACAAACAGGGATTCTAAAAAGGAATCCCTGTTTGTGAGGTGTCAAAATTTCCTGTTTGTGAGCTGTCAAAATCCTTGTTCATGAGAAATCCTTGTTCGTGAGCTGTTAAAATCCCTGCTCATGAGTGGACGACTAGATGGCCCTAAAAATCCCTATACGTGAGCTATCAAAATCCCTGTTTGTGAGGTGTCAAAATCCCTGTTTGTGAGCCAATCCCTGTTTGTGAGCTGCCAAAATCCTTGTTCATGAGGGGATGACCAGATGGCTTTTCCTTGTGAACAGGGATTGGCTCATGAACAGAGATTTTGATACCTCACACGAATAGGGATTTGGCTCATGAACAAGGATTTTGACAACTCACGAACAGGGATTTTTAAAGGCTGCTGTTTTTTGCTACTTCACTGCAAAGAAACGGTTAGGACTTTTGACTTGAAATTTGCAGGGCAGAAAGCAGGTGTCCCAGAGATGTGACTTATACTGATTAGGTATAAAAATTTGCATCGGTGCCATAGTTATGGTATTCTGAAGTTGAGAAATTTCCCCATAGGATAACACTGTGGCATAAACGGCAAGATGTTCAAGATATGGATTTTTTGCTAAATGCAGCTTAGTAAGCATTCGTACAGTTACCAGTAACAGAAACATGGTACACACAGAACCATGACTGGGATGTGAACATGCCAAGGTACACTATCTACAGGAGGGACAGGGAGAGTAAAAGAGGAGGTGGAGTAGCTCTTTACATAAGGGAAAGAATCAAAGCAACAGGACAAAAGGGTAAACAGGGAGGAGAGGAAGCACTGTGGGTCAACTTGGAGACAGGCAATGGCACCACAATCCGCACAGAAGTTGTATACAGACCCCCATCTCAGGGGGAGGAAATGGACAAGGAAATGATATAAGCTATCCTTAGAATGGCAGAAAAAGGGGAGATATTGTTGGTGGGAGATCTGAATGTGCCAGATGTTAACTGGAGTGCATTTGCTGCAGCCACATCAAAGAGCGGGTCATTCTAGATGCCCTGCAGGGGGCATGTCTTAGACAACTAGTACTGGAACTCCCTCGGTAGGGAGAAATCTTAGACCTAGTACTCTCAGATGGAGATGGAGAGATGATCACAGATGTAGAAGTGGGTAGCCATCTGGGAACTAGCAACCATCGAACAGTATTGTTCACAATAAACACAGCAGTAGAGTCAAGCCATACAAAGGCAAAGGTCTTGGACTTTAGCAGGGCTGACTTTGTCAAAATGGATGAGTGCCTAAGGAATGCACTAGCAAATGGGCAGGAAGGGGGGGTGGAAGAACAATGGGGAATAATCAAAACTGCCATCACTAAGGCAACAAGCCTTTGTGTGAAGCAAATAAACAAAACAAAACAATGTAAAAAAAACACTATGGTTCTCAATGGAGGTGGCAGGAAAGGTTAGGGAGAAAAAGATAGCATTCAGGAAGTACAAGGAGTCACAGGAGGAGCAGGACAGAGAACTGTATCAGTTAAAGCAGAAGGAAGCAGGGAAGGCAGTCAGAACAGTAAAGGCCCAAACCAAGGAAAGGATAGCCAACTCAGTTAAGAAGGAGTATACAACCTTTGATAGGCACATCAGGGAGTGAAGGAAGACCAAGAGAGGGATAGTGAGGCTTAATAAAGGGGAGGTGGGGTGGACAGAAGGTGACTGTGAAAAGGCAGAGATACTAAAATATTTTTGCTCAGTATTCACAAGTGAAGAAGGGGAAGTACCTAAACTAAACAACAGAAACACCCTGGGTAGGGGGGTTGATATCAGCCCATTCACAGAAGAAAGAGTTCTGAAAGAACTCTTAAAACTGAAGGTGGACAAAGCAATGGGGCCTGATGGGATTCATCCCAGAATTCTAAAAGAACCAAAGGTAGAACTAGTGACACCAAATCATGGGAGGAGGGGGTGGTACCTGAGGACTGAAGGAGGGCAGATGTGATTCTGCTCCACAAAAGTGGAAGCAGGGCAGAGGCAGGAAACTACAGACCTGTTAGTTTGAACTCAGTGATAGGGAAAATGATGGAATCACTTCTGAAGGAGAGAACTGTTGAGTACCTAGAGGCCAGAGGGGCACAGGACCCAAGGCAGCTTGCATTCACAGCAGGTAGGTCATGTCAGATTAATCTAATAGATTTCTTTCACTGGGTGGCCAAAGTAGTAGATCAGGGATGGGCTGTGGACATGGCCTACCTAGACTTTAGTAAGGCATTTGACACAGTCCCACATAAAAGATTAATATACAAGTTAGCCCACCTGGGAGTGGGTCCCAAGATGGTAGCCTGGGTAAATAATTGGCTGTAGAACAGGACACAGAGGGTAATAGTAAACAGAGTCCACTCTGAAGAAAGGGGGATTACTAATTGGGTACCACAGGGTTCAGTTCTAGGATCAGTCCTCTTCAATATCTTTATAAGTGACATTGCAGAGGGACCATTTGGGGAGGCAGTATAGTGCAGTGGTTTAAGGCTCTGAGCTGCAAATCTGGTGACATCCAGCAGACCAGACCTGGGTTTGAATCCCACAGCTTCCACTTGCATACCGTGTGACCCTGAGCAAGTCACTTAATTTCCCTATGCTCCCAGGTCACTCCTGTAAAAAAGCTTTCAGCTTAGTGTGCTACTCCTGGTTAAAAAACTAAATAAAAAAAGTTGCAGAGGGACTGGAAGGACAAGTATGTCTCTTTGCAGATGACACAAAGATCTGCAACAGGGTTGATACACAAGGTGGGGTGGAAAGGATGAGAAGGGACTTGGCAAGGTTGGAGGAATGGTCAAATGTATGGCAGCTTAGATTCAATGCTAAGAAGTGCAAAGTAATGCATCTGGGAAACAAAAACCCAGGGCAAGAGTACACTATGGGTGGTGAGATACTAACAACAATAAAAATGAAAAGGGACCAGGGGGTAGTCATATTAGATGACCTAAAGGTGGGCAAACAATGTTAGAGGGCAGTAAGGAGGGCTGGGGGGATACTGGGATGTATAGGAAGAGGCATCACCAGTAGAAAACAGGAAGTTGTTGTCCCTCTGTACAGACAGCTGGTGAGACCCCATCTGGAGTACTGCACGCAGTTCTAGAGACCCAATCTCCTCAAGGACATAGACAAGATGGAGGCAGTCCAGAGGAGGGCAACTAAAATGGCGCAGGGTCTACACTAGAAGACATATGAAGAGAGTCTTATGGAGCTTAATATGTATACCCTTGAGTAAAGGAGGGACGGGGGGGAGGTACATGATAGAAACTTTCAAGTACCTCAAGGGAATCGACAAAGTCCAAGAAGGTAGCATCTTTCAGAAAAAGAGATGTGCAAGAACAAGGGAGCACAATTTGAAGATAGAAGGGGACAGCTCAGAGATAATGTGAGGAAGTATTTTTTCATGGAGAGGGTAGTGGATACATGGAATGGCCTTCCTGAGGAGGTTGTGGAGTCACAAACAGTGGGAGAATTCAAGAATGCATGGCAGCATGGGACAGACATAAGGCAATTTAAGGGGTTGGGGGTAGGAGGAAGTAAGCTGTTGGTTAACTAGGATCTGCAGCTTATCCATTAGGTAGGGAAATTGGCAGACTGGGTGGGCCAAGCGGTCCTAACCTGCTGTCAAATTCTATGTTTCTATGTTTCTATGATTACAACTGCAGTGGAATTGTTTCAAGGGTTGCTATGGTAACTGAGGTGATGCACCATTTGCAGCACAATGGTGACTTGGAATGTGTCTAGGCCTGTGCTGTATCTTTACAATTATAGGTAGGTCCAGGCCCTCTGCTCCCATATATTGATACCATTAGGCAGTAATGGGACTACTGGACCATCCATTATGCAATACTGGAAGCCCTGCACCCCAACAGGGAGATAACAGCTCATTACAATATCTGTGCAGTTATGGATAGATGGGGCCCTGTGGGCCTTGTGCTCCAAAACACTGATAGCATGGGAGCACAGGGCCCTTACAGGTAGATGCGAGTGCAGGGATGGGAGCTCAGGGCCCAGAGGGCCTTGCGCTCCCACATATGGATACCATTATGCTGTAATGGTTCCCACAGGAAGATGACAGTTCATTACAAAAAAAAACTGATACCATGGGAGTGCAGTGCCCCAAAACCATATGAGGGTAAGATTACACTTTCCCAGAAAGTAAGGAAATTCATTGCAAAAACCTTGTTAATGCATCAGTTAGGGTTGAAATGACAAAAGTAAGGAAATGAGGCATTAGGGTTGAGACCATAACACTCCCCACCCTACCACCCCACCCCCACTCTCCACAGACCAACAGGCAACAGGTGCGCCTTGGGGTTGTTGGGCCTAACTCACCCCATTCTCCTATACTGTACCATGTTATCTTTCTTACACATGAAATGTGGAGAGAGTTAGGCCTGATGACCCCAAGGCACACACCCTCACCTGTTGGTATGTGGAGGGTGGGGATTGGGTGGGATGATAGGGTGGGGGGTGCTAGAGTCTCAACCCTTATGCCTCATTTCCTACTTTCATTGCTTCAACCTAACTGATACATTAATGAAGTTTTTTGCAATGCATATATACATATACACATATATATATATATATATATATATATATATATATATACACACACATAAATATATATCAAGATAGCGAGAGAGAGAGAGAGAGAGAGAGGATATATGATGGCAGGAGAGTGATAATGGCCATTTCCTGCAGAGTGAGCTTGATACTCACGAGTGCCGAAGGCATGAGTGAGAGTATCCAGAGCTCACTCTGCAGGAGTGAGAATATTTTCCATAGCGTGCAATCTGCATGTCATGTGTGCTTTTTATACAATGGGGGTTGGAGTTTCAGAAATATTGTTATGTTTTCCTCTGTACTTTTCCTGTTTCTGTATGCTTTCTGCTTTTTCTGTGTGTGGTTTGAGTGTGTGTGAGTTTTTCTGAATGGGCTGAGAGTCTCAGAAATACTATGGGACACAGGTGAGTGTCCTTTGCAATGCTAATTAAGTAAGTTGCAGGTAGCAGTGAGAAACAAACTTATTTTTTTGAAGCAGTTTAATTTAGAATGCAGGCTGTAGTGAAGCTGAGATCAGCATAGTAATGGGCTGGGCATCTCAGAAACACTATGGGATACAGGTGAGCGTCATGTGCAGTGCTCACTAAGTAAGTTGCAGGTAGCAGTGAGAAACAGAAACTTTATTGTGAAGTAGTTTCATTTAGAATGCAGGCTGTAGTGAAACTGAGATCAGCATAGTAATGGGCTGGGAGTCTCAAAAACACTATGGGACACAGGTGAGTGTCTTTTGCGATGCTAATTGAGTTAGTGGCAGGTATCAGTGAGAAACAGAAACTGTTCTGTGAAGCAGTTCCATTTAAAATGCAGGCTGTAGTGTGTGAGTGGTGACATCAGCAGAGTATGTATATCTGTCAGATATTTTAACTCTACTGATGTCATCTTCAGATATCACACTCCAGTGGAAATAACAGGTCATCTCACTGATATTGCTCCCACCCCCATTGTATAAATAACTATATATATATATATATATATATATATATATATATATATATATATATATATATATATATATATATATATATATATATATATATATATATATATATATGTGTGTGTATGAAGTCATACCCCTATAGTTAGGGTTGAGTAGCCTGTTTAATGTTAAACCTTAAATTCTGCACTTTAATAACTTTGCAACCAATCAATGCATTTGCAGAAAATGTGGCATGCACTGTCCTGAGGGATAGCTTTCTTGACATAGCAAGTTTCATTCCAGTTGGATATGTGGATTCTGAGATCCGGATAGTGCAAAAACCTTAAAAGTCACCACTTTTTGCAATTTTTTCCTCATCACCTTGCACCCAGATGGTGAGGAATTTTGGTGTGAATTTTTATGGTAGAAACTGCTTGGGTAACAAAACTGCCATGCATTTGCTTTGTGAAAAATATTAATCTGTTGCAAAGTTATGCAATTTTTAAGTTCCTATTACTTTCAATAGGAAGATCACTCTCCTTGATAGAGGAATGGGTTTGAAAAGGATTTTTGCCTCACAAAAAAGGATTCTTATTCATTTAGGACAAATCCTTTTGGCCAGAAAAACATTCCCTTTTCATGAGCCATCATCTTGTTTTCTTTTTTTTTTCACACAACAAATTGCCATAACACTGTCCAGGGATGTCTTTTACAGACATCCAAACATGTACATTGATCATTGGGAGCGGATGAGTTTCACTTATTTTTTTTTTATAGCTCCCATGGCCTCTTAACTTTATTTTTAAACTATTTAAATCCTTTTTTGTCAGACGCTAAGATCCTTTTTCATGAACCCTTTTTCATTAAAAATGAAAAAGGATCACGAGTCATGAAAAAGGATTTGGGACACACAGAAAAAAGCCTTTTCCCAGCCTTTCACCATAATTTTCCATTTCTGCAATGTAGTGGTCCCTCCCACCTTCCTGGTCACAGATCCCTTATAAAATGCATTTTTCCATAGTGTAGTAGTCCCTCCCCCCCTTCCAGTCACCGATCCCATATCAAGCATTAGTTTTCCATAGTGTAGTGGTCCCCCCCAGTCACCAATCCAATATAAAATATAAGTTTTCCATAACATAGTGGTCCTTCCCCACTCCCAGTCACTGATCCCATATTAAATATTAGTTTTTCATAGTGTAGTGGTCCCCCACCCACCTCCCTGGTCATCAATCCCACATGAATATTAGTTTTCCATAGTGTGGTGGACTGTCCTGTCTCCCTGGTCACCGATCCCATATGAAATAGTTTTCCATAGTGTAGCAGTCCCTTCCCCCACCCTCCAATCACCTTTCACCATTTTTCTGGTGTCTAGTGGCACCCTCCACCTGTCAATCCCCATCCCCATTGTAAAGTTTTAGATTTCTGGTATCTAGTGGCACCCCCCCACCTGCTGATTGCTGTCCCCATTGTAAAATGTTAGATCCCTGGTGTCTAGTGGCACCCCCCCACCAGCCAATCACCATTTCCCCGGTGTTTAGTGTAACCCACCCACCCACTGATCACCATCTCTGTTGTAACATTTTTGATCCCTTATATCTAGTGGCACCCCCACCCTCCCATCTCAATTGGAACCTGAAGTGAAGAACACGGTCCCTCAATGTTTTTTTTAACCTGTAAAAAAAAGTTCCCACAACAATAAGCCCTCCACCCCCTCCTCCCACTCAGCACAGATCCCCCCTCCAGTACACCCCCACATACCCTCACTCATCTGAACAGGTCACAGGTTCAAGATCCACTCTCTGATCGAAGACCCATCTTGCTGCTGGGATCGGCGACTGCAATATGAGAAACTAAGGTAAATGCGATTCAGTGTATTTCAAAGGGGGTTTCAACTTTTATGTATAACTTAGCCATTGTTTTAGATTTTGACCCCATATTTTAAACATGGTGTTTTGAGGACCCCACCTCATGAACAATAGGACTGTCATTATGCAACTGCTGCCCAAAAAGTGAATTCGCGGTCATTTGGTGAATTCACCTTTTGGGCTGAATTTGGAATTTTTTCTGCCCATGTTCATGAGAAGGATTCATAAGAAGGCTATTTTGACAATTTGAGCTCAAAATGTGAAAAAATGCCAAAGATATGACCATTTGTTGCAATTTTGCTATTTTCACTCGTAACTTTGGAAATTTTAAATATTTTTAACCCAAATGTTCAACATAGCCTTCTTATTACACCACCTTATGTATGTCACAGCTGTCATTTTTCAAATCCTGCCCCAAATATGTTTTTGCACCTGTGGCACGGAATGTTGATGCAATTGCACAGAATTATGGTTTTGTAGAGATTTGAAAAATTTCTGTACCAGGTACATGATGTGGGGTAATAAGATGGCCATGCTGACAATTTGGTCACTGTTTTCCTATAAATGGAAGCGTATGTCCTGGAGGGCCCTGTGCTTCCACAGCTACATAAATATTCACATCTACGGAGGGATGGGTGCGCAGGACCCTGCACTCCCACAGTAAAATAAGGATACTATTATACTACCTCAAAAAGTAAGAAAATACATTGCAAAAAACGTTAATAATCCAGTTAGGGTCAAAGTGACAAAAGGTGGGAAATGAAGTGTTAGGGTTTCCCTTCCTAACACACCACTCTCCTAAACAAGGCAGCGCAGCAGGTGTGAGATTGTGACTTGGGCTTCTCATGCCTAACGTTCACCCCATGCTCATAAATTCTACATATCTGACATTATTTACAGTTGGAATGGGGTGAGCATTAGCCTTGAGAAGCTCTCCCCTTCTCAGATTTCTACCCCAGTGACTGCTCAGCCTTTCCAATTACATTACAGGTCATCAAACACATTGCAATACCTTCACTCTGCTGCCTGGCCACTACTAACCACTCCAACTGTAATTTCCTCTCACTCTAGTCCCATAATGCGTCTCCTAATGGCAGCAGTCTCGAACACAATTACTGTCCCTCCATCTGCCACGCTTCTGCAGACACACAAGCTCTGCATCTTATTTTAAGCCTCTGAGTGTGTTTTTTGTTTGCTTTCACACACAAAAAATAGAACAAAAAAGAACCTGACAACCCAAAACCATAGTGGCTCCCATTAAGTCTTGCAAAACGAGAAACAGGGGTGGCCATGTTTTTCAAACTCTACAGCCCTCCCACACAGCAAAACCAGCCAATCAAAATGCATGCTCTACATGTCTGACTGTGTGCCTCATAGCAACTGTGCTCCTAACATGAGCAACCAGCTCAAATGATTGAGAAAACCACAAAACGTATTCTTTTTAAAACAAATATAAAATACAAAACTTAACCAAAAATAAATTAAAACCCTGCCAAAAAATCACATTCCTATTGCATAAATCAGATATGCAGTGAGGAAACTCATTAAATAAATTATGTATACCCTCTCGAGCAGTTTGACCTTGGACATGTCACTCATGGCTTACGCCACTTGTGAGGTTACCCGAGGTCAAACTGCTCTTGTGCACATGAATCATTTTTTTAACTTGCCGCATTGCATATCTCTTATTTATCCCAAAATAACATGATTTATTTAACCAATTTATTTACCACTGGTACATGTAGATATATATATATATATATATATATATATATATATATACCTTTATATATATAGTATTATAGGGACACAGGCGCACCCCTATATTTAGGGTTGAGTAGGCACTTTAATGTTAAACCTCAAATTTTGTGTGTTAATAACTTTGCAACCGTTCAATGGATTTGCACAAAATTTGGAAAGCATAGTCTGGTATTGTAAATCTCTTGATTTATCAAGTTGTGTTTCAGTCAGACATATGGTTTTTGCACAGCGAAATGCCAACAAATGCACTTTTCACCAGTTTGATGCATTTTATGCCCGTGGTACTGCGACTACACCATGTTGTCTTTTGGTCTGAAACTTGGAACCTAGAAAGAGTTTGGGTCAAATAACAATCCAGTCTTGGTTTGGTAAACAAATATTAATTTGTTCCAAAGTTATAACATTTTTTAATTTTGAGCTCTGAGCATGCTCAATTCAGTCAAAATGTTATATGTGTTTTTTGCAAAAGATAAATGGCCTCAAGATCAAAGATTTTGTCAGCTGATGAATGACAAATCCTAGTTCATAAGAAAATTCTTTGTTCGTGAGCTGCCATCTTGTTTTTAGTTTTCCAGTCAAACAAAATGTCATAGCTTTCGCCAAGGGTGACTTTTGGGGCAAATGAGTCATGGGTTTTGTTCAGGGTGACCCTCTCTACGATGCCATGCCTTTGGTTTGCTTTGTTTCTAACAAAAAATAGGTTTTTAGAAATTAAAAATTCTTCTTTCGCAACTTGCTAACAATCTTCATTCGCGAGCCTGCAAAATCCTGGGTCACGAGAAAATCCTAGTTGGTGAGCTTTGTTCATGAGGTGACAACCAGATAGCCAGAATTTCATGACCAGATGGCCCTGTGGATGACCATATGGCCCTGGGGATGACCAGATGGCCCAGACAGGCGTGATCAGATGTCCACTCATGGACTAGGATTTTGTTAGGTCATGAAATAAGATGTATATCGTGGACAAAATATTTGCTATCTCATGACTGAAAAATGTTTAAATGTGTAAAAAATTGGAATTGCATAGCTCATTAACGGTTTGGTCTTTTTCCTTGAAATTTTCAGGGTGTTGAGGGGATGCACTACGGGTGTGAATTATGGTATTTAGGAGTTGGGGAATTAAGTGGTTGCATAGATATAACATGACAAAGTTGATGTTTTCCCCATAGGATTACCTTGCAGTGTCTGTCACACCTTTTGACACTATTATCTCGAAAAAGAAGTGAAATATAAAGTTTTCACTACTGGCAGCTTAGCCTGCAGTGGAATTTTTTTTGGACCTTGCGTGGTTAATGAGATATTGACAAATTTGTGTTAAAAGGGTTCCTTGCACAAAAAGTCAGGAAATGAGACCTTTAGGGTTGCCCCAACCCCCCTCATGTACCCCCCATCCTCCCCAGACTGACAGACAGGGTTGCTGCATAGCTATGCCCAAGCCCACGCTCCCACAGATGGTAATTGTTATGCAGTAATGGGCAACTTGGTGGTTTTACTAGTTATATTACACTGTTATGCAGCTGGGCCCCATGCTCCCACC
This sequence comes from Neoceratodus forsteri, assembly GCA_016271365.2. Taxonomy (NCBI): domain Eukaryota; kingdom Metazoa; phylum Chordata; order Ceratodontiformes; family Ceratodontidae; genus Neoceratodus; species Neoceratodus forsteri. The sequence goes on from CM028130.1 coordinate 1,293,853,577, forward strand.
AATACAAGTTTTTTACTAGTTATATTACACTTTTTCAAAAAGTAAGGAAATTCATGGCAAAATACTACATTTAATGCATCAGTTAGAGTTAAAGTGACAAAAGTGAGGAAATGAGATGCTGTTGGAGCATTTGAACCTCTCATTCTATTTTCCACAGAGCCTCGACAGATGCCGAGGTGCCATGGGGTCATGAAGCTTCAATCCCCACCCATTCTCCTTTACTGTAACATGTCAACCTGCTTACACATGGAATGGGGTGAGAGCTGGGCCACATGACCCGATGGCACACCTCGGCATCTGTCAGTCTGTGGTGGATGGGTATGGGGGGGTTAGGTGCTCACCATAACATTTCATTTCCTATTTTTGTCACTTTAAACCTAACTGATGATTAATGTAGTCTTTTGCAATGAATATATATATATATATATATATATATATATATATATATTTATATATTCTTTGCAAAAACTGTGTTAATGCACCATTTAGAATAAAGCACAAAATGTCAGGAAATGAGACCTTTAGGGTTGCCCCCTCACCCTATGTACCCTCATCCTCCCAGATTGACAGATTCTGGTGATCATTGTTATAGGCCTAAATGTCATCCCATTCCATGTAATCATGTTGACATGCCACAGTAAAGAAGAATGGGGTGACATTTAGGCCTCACAACCCCAATGACGCTCCTTGGTGTCTGTCAGTCTGGGGAGGATGGGGGGTACATGGGGGGGTTGGGGCAACCCTAAAGGTCTCATTTCCTGACTTTTTGTGCTTTAACCCTTAATGATTGAAACAACACACATTTTCATTCATTGGAGTGGCATAATTCTGCACCTGTTTACATTTTACACACCTAGCCACTGAAAATTACCTCCATGCCAGAAAGGCTAGCTGCCCTATAAATATCAAGCCACTACCACAATGGAAAACGCTATCCGCAAAATTTAAAGTACGTCATGCAATATCTCTGCAGAAAATTAATTTTCTGACACATAAACACCATAATTCACATCTACAGGACATCCCCTCAACACCCTCCAAATTTCAAGTTAAAACACCAAACCATTTCTGAGATATTTAATTTTAAAGGTTTAGCACCTTTAAAAATTCTTTGATTGCTAGAATTGACCGCAAATTTGAGATCAAATATCATCTTTGATCATGAGGGGACATCTGATCATGAAAATTGGGCTATCTGGTCCCTCCAAATCTGGCCATCTCATCCAGCCCTCACGAACGAAGCTCGCAATCAAAAAATCTCGTGATCAAAGAATTTGCAGGCTCGCAACCAAAGAATTTGCAGCCTCACAATCAAAGAAATAAAAAAAGGTTAAAACTCCATTTTTTGACACAACTACATTAAACCATAGGCTTGGCTCAACAGAGGGAAGCCCCCCTGAGCAAAACCCATCCTAGTTTGACTTCACAAGTCACCCCTGGGCTGAGATATTAGATTTTTTCCAATGGAAAAATCTGGCCATCTTGCCCCTCCCTCATGAACGAAGTTCATAATCAAAGAATCTCGTGGTCAAAGAATTTTCAGGTCCATGACCAAAGAATTTGCAGGCTCATGATCAAAGAATTAAAAATGTTCAAACTCCATTTTTTCACAGAACTACATTAAATCACACGCATGACTCAATAGAACAAAGCCCCCTGAGCAAAACCCATCCTAGTTGGACTTCACAAGTCACCCCTGGGCTGAAATATTTGATTTTTAAACCTGGCCATCTCATCTCTCCCTCACGAATGAAGATCGTGATCAAAGAATCTCACGATCAAAGAATTTGCAGGCTCGCTATCAAAGATTGTTAATGAGCCATGATCAAAGAATTTAAAAGTTTAAAACTCTATTGTTTGACATAACTACATTAAACCACAGCCATGGCTCGATAGAGGGAAGACCCCTGAGCAAAACCCATCATAGTTTTACTTCAGAAGTCACCCTTGAGCTGAGATATTTGTTTTTCTCTGACTGCAAACTGAAAACAAGATGGTGTCCATCACGATCAATAAATTTCTCGTAATCAAAGATTCTTTGATCATGAGCCTGCAAATGCTTTGATCATGATGAGTGACCAGATGGCCAAAACCTCATTCTTCTTTCGTAAAATAACCATATAAATTTTTCCATAGACTTATAATGGGAGCTAAAAAGTTTAATAACTTTTGAATGGATTAATATTCTTTCACCAAACAAAAAGTGGCATGTTCCTTTGCCCAAGCTCTTTTTACATGCCAAGTTACAGACTAGCATGCCACACAACAGCCACACAGCACCACAGACAAAATCTGAAAACTGCCCAAAAAATTGACGAAAAGAGCATTTTTCAGCATTTTGGTGCACAAAAACGTAAGTCCAACTGAAATGAGATTTGTCAGATCAAGAGATCTACCATGCTCCACCGTGCATACCAAATTTCTTGCCAATCCGTTGAATGGGTACAAAGTTATTAACGTGCAAAATTTCAAGTTTAACATAGAAGTGCCTTCATAACCCTAAATATAGGGGTGTGACTGCGCTTATATATATATATATATATATATATATATTTTTTCATTGTAAAAAAACATAATTAATGCACTAGTTAGGGTTAAAGCATTGGGGATAACAACCCCAGGGCACAGCCTACACCTGTTGTAGCCTGCAGGGTGGGGATGGGGTGTTAGGGTTGGAAACCCTAATGCCTCATGTCCCCACTTTAGTCACTTTAACCCTAACTAGTGCATTAACAAAGTTTTTTGCAATGAATTTCCTTACTTTTTGAGATTGTACTTTTTCTGTGATTAATTTTATAAACGGATCAGTGTTTTTCTATAATTACAATCCAAAAATAGGCTCTTCACTATTTTGTACAATAATTAGTTTTTATAAATGCATGAGTTACTATAAAAACAAAACAAGACCTTTTGACCATAGTCAGTGGGGGCTGTGGGATTTAAACCCAGATGTCTAGGCTCATAGCCCAGAGCATTAGCCACTATATTATATTGCCTCCTTTGATTTCACTTTGTCAGTGTTCGGTTATCCAAAGTCAAGACAATTCCAATCTAAAACAGCCAATAATACTTTCCTGTTTCTCTGTATTGCCAAAAGTCTTCTTTTAACTTTATATATTTCTAAGTCGTTAAATTGTCTGAAACTTTTTCTATTCAAATGAACACAAAATCAATACCTAATGTCTATTTTAACATACGTTAAAAAATGACTGCTTTCCTTCTATAGCCCTAATGTTTAAAATACTGACTTGTAGCCATGTTCTGAAACAATTCACATCTTCAATCTGTCTGTATCCAAAAAGTATACCAAAAAGAAATTGCTGTAAACAGTAGATTTGAACAGACCAAGCTTCCCAAAGAAGGATAGGTTGCAGTTTTCACCCAATTTTTCTAATTCCCTCAAATTAAACAAGCATTTGTCAATGCTGAATGTTTGCTTGCTGGTATTGGGACTGGTAGTGCAGGAGTTAGAGAGATGCATAATAGGAATAGCAGTAAAGTACTAAACTAACACCAACCCCACCCTACAGAGACTGACTGGAGTTTAGAGGTGTGCCTTTGGGTCATCAGCCATAACGCTTACATCATTCCACTTCACTTCAGCCTGCAGACACCGACAGGTGTTGCGGTGAGCCTTGGGGTCTTCGGCCCTTATGCTCATCCCATTCCATAAGGAAATAAGCTGAGATGGTTGCAGTAGAGGAGAATGGGGTGAACATTAGGGTTGAAGACCCCAAGGCACACCTCAATGCCTGTCACTGGTAGTGGTGGGCGTAGTGGCCAAAATTTGCTCTGCAAAGTGATTTGTGGAGTAATGTGGAATCTGCGAAGTAATCAGCAATGCGAAGTAGAGTACTTTGTGTCATAATGAGGAACGTGAAGTTCATTGAAACCAATGAGTTATTCCGCCTTCCCCAAACCACTTCTCCACCATTTTTAAGGTGAAGTAGATTGAAATCAATGTACTTCGCATCACTTTGCCTTGTAATTGAGCTCCAAGGCAAATTCTGCAGTCATTCATGGGATTACAGGTCACATGGGCTCTAAATTGTTCTGCACAGCCACAGTTCTGGGTAGTGTGTGTGTAGTGGTAGCTGGAGACAGTTTGCTCTCAGTGCTCTGTGATTCAAAACCTCTAAAAGCTATTAAAAAAGCCTTTTTGAGTCATTCATTTTGCTCAAAATTTAGTACATCAATTGTAGGAAACCCTCCTGTGGTCATATCATTGAGTGTTTATTGTTTGTGTGTGGATTTTGAATGTTAATTTAGAACATTCAGTCTGTGTACTAACAGACACATGAAGTGTGCTTTGGGGGAGGGGTGTATCTGTGGTGTAGGTAGATTAACTGGGAGAAAAAGACAGTCTTTGTTTTGGTTCTATTTTTCTTATATAACTGTGTTAATGTACACACAGTAATATTTTCAGTAATTCTTGACTTCTTTTGCTGATTGTTGAGGTGCAGTAGTGTATGATTTCAGTTTGTTTAAAACATTTGGTTATATTACTGAAGGTTTTCAATTCACTTCGCATTACTTGTAGTGTGTGTGTGTGAGTGTGTGTGTGATGTGTGCTATCAAATCAGATACCTTTTATTGTGCCACAGAGTAATTGTGGCAGTGTTAACCTGCTATCCACTGCACCTGCATGAATTTTTTGTACTGTTTTGTGGTATCTTTACTGGTAGTGGACTGTTACTGCTGTGCATTACCCCCCTAATCAGCAAAAGGTATTCTTTTCCAGATTTGGATTTGTGACTTGTGAGCACAGGTTAGGTGTTGTGCTTTTGCATCTGCATCTTTTGAGTCCGCAGCACGATCTTAATCTGTCTGTGCATTTGCAGTGCACTATTAATTCTGGGAGACTTTGCATTTCTTGTTATTCTCTCATTTCACTTCGACAGCACTGGGGAATTTTCTGGACACAAAACAGTAGCATTTTGGGGATGCACATTAATTCTGGTGACTGTGTGTAACCACTGCATGCATGACTGAGTGCACCATTAATTCTGGGAGACTTTGCATTTATTGTTATGCTCTCATTTCACTTCATCAGCACTGGAGAATTTTCTGGACACAAGACAGTAGCATTTTGTGGATTCACATTAATTCTGGTGACTCTGTGTGACCACTGCATGCATGACTGAGTGCACCATTAATTCTGGGAGAATTTGCATTTCTTGTTACGCTCTCATTTCTCTTTGTCAGCACTGTGGAGTTTTCTGGACAGAAGACAGTAGCATTTTGTGGATGCACATTAATTCTGCTGACTGTGTGTGAGGTGGGCTTCCAATATTGTTGTCACTTCACCTTACTTCGCAATAAGGCGGAATGACAATACGAAGTAATAATTACAAGGTGAAGTGAGCCTTTCATATTGGCCACTCCTTGTAGCAGAGTGACAATGTGAAGTGCCTACTTCGTGGGCACTTCGCCAGTGAAATTTAAATTAGATGCATCTCTAGTCACTGGCTGCAGGATGGGGGTGGAATGCCATGAGCATTACAGCCAATGACCCCAAGTCACACCCCCAATGCCTGTCAGTCTCTACAGGGTGGGATGTTACAGATGGAAACCCTAATGCCCTGGGTGTTTGTTGGTGTGTTTGCTCCAAATTTTCAAGATGGGATTTTTGGGACTCCACCTCATGAACAGTGGCACTATCATTTCATTACTCAATCCCAAAAGGTGATGTCACACAGTGACTGCGCCATTCAGCACCACAAGTGTGGAAACACATTTTGGGCAGGATGTGAAAAATGACAGCTGTACTGTTAATGAGGAGGTGTGAAAAAATGGCAATGTTGAAAATCTGGAGAAAAACTATGAAAAATTGATGAAGTTGAGAGGGTGCGTAGAAACTGTGCAACACGCACCCTTAACGCAATCATTTTTGGGAATGTTTTCACCAAATTTTCAACATGGCCATTTTGGGACCTTCCCTCATGAACAGTGCCACTGTAATTTTGTTACTCTGTCCTGAAAGTTGATTTCCCACAGTTACTGCGCCATTCTGTGCCACAGGTGCAAAAACACATTTTGGGCAGGATGTGAAAAATGACAGCTGCACTGTTTATAAGGAGGTGTGAAAAAATAGCAATGTTGAAAATCTGGAGTGAAAATATAAATAAATGGTGAAGTTGTGAGCGTGCATGAAACTGTGCAATGCACTCTTGTAACGCAGTCATTTTTGGGAATTTATTCACCAAATTTGCAACATGGTATTTTGGGGACCCCACCTCATGAACAGTGACACTGTCATTTTGTTAATTGGTCCCAAAAGGTTATTCTATGCAGCAACTGTAAAATCACATTTTGGGACTGAGTAACCAAATGACAGTGACAGTGTTCATGAAGTGGGGTCCCAAGAACCCCATGTTGAAAATTTGGGGCCAAAATTCCTAAAAATGGCTGAGATATTAACCCAAGTTGAAACCCCTTATCGACTCCCATTATACAGCTTACTGTCATTTCTTCAGTTTGCTGGTTGGCTTTTGAAGAGTGCTGACATGTCCCGGTCCATAGAAGATTGCTGCTCCTGACCTCTGGAGCTAAGAATGGGATGGGGGTGTGGGGAGGTGGGTCTGCAGAGGGGGGAAGGGAAATGGGGAGATGATGAGGGACAGTTTTTTTTACAGGGGGAAAAAAAGACTTCGGGATTTTTTTCTTTATTTTACAGGGTACCAGAAATTAAATAGATTTAGGCACACTGAGGTGGGCTTCCAGTGTGCCACAATAATGTGTGTGTGTGTGTGTGTGTGTGTGTGTGTGTGGAGGCATGCTGACATGGGGATTGGGAACCCCAATGTAGGCACTTAAAATATTTGGGTGGGAGGGTCATCTGACAGCAGGAGTTGGCATACCGGTGTCAGAAACATAAAAAATTATTTTGGCACACTGGGGTTGGCACAATGTGGAAAGCCATGCTGTTGCTCATTTATTTATTGAAATGGTTTACCAGGAAAGGCACACCGAACAAGCACATTGCTCGTGGAGCAAGGGAGACAGAGTGCTCAGCGGCAGGAGCTGACAAGAACTGTAATTCTGGCCTTGCGCATTACTGTGCACTGTAATGTGCATGGCCAGAGTCTTGTCAGCTGCTGCCAACAGAGAGAAGGCATGTCTGTGTTCCTGGTTGCGAGGGAGGGGGAAGGTCCCACTGCAATGACAAAACTGTCCCTCATTGCGTGGCAGATTTCTTTCAAATGTGGTCCTCTCTCTCAAACTGCTGTCTTAGACAGCTCACTGATTCATTGGTGCCTGAGGGATGAGCCCCATAAAGTGTCAACTCATAACCATCCCTGATGGAGTGGCACTTTTCTTTCAAGTGAAGACTGCTTCTCTCAAACTGCTATCATAGACAGCTTGTCCATTCATTGGTGCCTGAGGGACGAGCCCCATAAAGCATCAACTGCATTGGGCAGAACACTCACACAACTCTAAAATTTCGTACTGTCCCAAGATGTTTCTTGCACATGTACGGCCGCATGCGAGCAAGCAAACATAAAAGGGGTATGCAAATCTGCTCATTATTTTTCATGAGTTACAGTTACCTTGACATTTAAAAAACATGCAGCACATAAGGAACTGTTCTTGCAATGTGAACAGGTGAAACCAAAGAGAAATTGTTGTAAACAGTGATTTTGAACATACTAAGCTTCCCAAAGATGAATAGCTTGTAGTTTTCACCTGATTTTTCTAATTCTCTCAATTTAAGAAAAATGTGTATGCGAATAAGATCATGATTATTCATGAGCTATGAGGTGATTTTAGGCACCAAAGCCATGCCCCTTCATACAGCTATTTTGAAGTGCTTTCTGAGCATGCTCAGAACCAGAATATTTAAAATTTAGTAACTTTGGAAAAGATTATTATTTTTTCATCAAACCAGTGAAAGGAACATCAGTGGGCCAAGCCCTTTCAACTCTGGAAATTTCAGACCATACCCCCAAACCATCTGGGTACAAGGTGATGACAAAAGAAAGGAGCAAAAAAACAGCAATTTTGTTCGTTTTCACTATCCGCATCTCAGAATCCACACATCTGATGAGAACAAAACTTTACATATCGAGACCTACCCAACGAGGCCATGTATGCAACATTGTGTTCCAATCCATTGAACTGTTGCAAAGATATTAAAGTGCAAAATTTGAGGATTAAAATACAACCCACTGTTCAACCCTAACTATAGTGGTGGTACCGCGCCACATTAATATTCTATATAGATACTGTATACACTGTATATAAATATATTAATAAATTTGCCCCATTCAATGGAATTGCACTACATTTTGCATGTGTAGTCTGGAGAGCAAGGTGTCCTGATTTGTCAAGTTTTGTTTTAGTTGGATGTGCAGATCCCAAGATCCAGATAGTGCATTTTTAGGAAAAATTATGTTTTTTGCTGGGTTTTTTTTTTGTCATCATCTACAGCCCCAATGGTTTGGAATTTTGGTCTAAAATTTTTTGGTAGAAAGGGTATGCAGCAGAATGATGCTTTTATTGGTTTGGTGAAAAAATATTAATCCATTCCCAAGTTATAAGCATTTGAGATTTTGGTTCTGAGCATGCTCAGTAAGGTATCAAATATCTATCGAAAAGACCCTGCTGAGCATGCTCAGAACCAAAATTTGAAATCCTTATAACTTAGCAACAGACTAATTTGTCTTCAACAAACCCATGAAAGACACATGTGTGTGCCAAGCCCTTTCTACCCTGAAGATTTCAGACCAAATTCCAAACCATCTAGGCACCAGAGGATGACAAAAAAACAGCATAAAATGGTGATTGTTTTACTTTTTTCACTATCCAGATCTCGGAATTAATGCATGTGGCAGGAATGAAACTTGGCAAGATAAGAGATCTACCCTCTGAGACTGGCATACAACATTTTGTGCAAATCTGTTTAATGGTTGTGAAGATATTAAAGTGCAAAGATGGCATCTTGTGAAAAAGGATATGGCCCTCACAACAAAGAATCCTTTTTCGTGAGACCAGATTATTTTGCCATTCCAGGAAGCTATCCAAAAGAGTGAACTGAACAAGCTTAGAACTCGACACTAAAATGAAATAACTTTAGAAAAGATTACTTTTTTTCACCAAACTAGTGAAAGATACATCTGTGAGGCAAGCCCTTTCTACTCTGAAAATTTCAGACCAAAATTCCAAATCATCTGGGCACAGCGAGATGACAATAAAAAGCACAAAAAACAGCAATTTTTTATGTTTTAGTACTATGCGCAGCTTGAAATCTGCAAATACAACTGAAATTAAACTTGGAAAGTCAAGAGATCTGCCAAACAAAACTGTGCATGCAAAATTTCATGCAAGTCCTTGAACGGTTGCAAAGTTATTTAGGTGCAAAGTTTGAGGTTTAATATAAAAACCCCTGTTCAACCCTAACTATTGTGGCACTACCGCACTACTATAATATTGTATTACTGGGTCATGGTCAAGCCCCTATATTAGGGTTCAGTCTTTACTTCTATGTTAAGCTGAAAATCTTTGACTTTAATAACTTCACAACCATTTAACCACTTCATATGAACATTTGAATGCACCATCAGGGACCACAGCTCTGTTGAGGTGACAAGTTCTGTTCTGGTTGGATGTGCAGGTGCAGAGATACGCAGTGGCAAAAAATTAGAAAATTGCCATTTTTGGTGAAATTCTTGTACAATGGTCTTAGGTCACAAATGCATCTTTTGAAGGTTTGGTGAAAAAAATTAGTCCATTCCAAAGTTATTAAATTTTAAAGTTCCCTATTATTTCCTATGAGACCAGTTAGCTGTCCTGCTTGAAAAATAAAATTCTTTACTGCAAATGCAGAATCCTTTCTCGCAAACCCATGATCTTTTGCTGCAAATGCAAAATCTTTTTTAGAGCTGCCGCCACCTTGTTTTCAGTTAGCGGTGACAGCGACATTAAATTACTTAAATAATAAAAGCAACAGTTATGTTTAGCTGATCCAGGCCCATAGAATCAGATTCTGGGATTATTTTTTAAATAACTTGTTCAGAAATGTGTGTTTTTTTTTAGCTGTGGAAAACCTTTTCACGAACTGCAGAAAACAAATGCTAAAAAACAGGATCTTTTCTGCAATTTGCAACAAAGGATTTTCTTTTACTGAAAACTGTGAAAAAAGGAACAGACAATTTTGTGAGACCAAATTATTTTGACATGCCTGGAGCTATCCAACAGACTGAACTGAGCATGCTCAGAACTCAAAACTTTAAAATGAAATAGCTTTGGAACAGATTAATATTTTTTCACCACACCAGCGAAAAGCACTTCTGTGTGGCAAGCCCTTTTTACCCTGAAATTGTCAGACCAAAATGCCAAACTGGGCACAATGAGATGACAAATAAAGCACAACAAATAGTGATTTTTAACAATTTAGCACTATGCACAGCTTAGAAAATGCACATCGGACTGAAAAGAAACTTGGCACATCAAGAGATCTACCTCACAAGGCTACACATGCAAAATTTTGTGGAATCCATTGATCAGTTTGAAAGTTATTAAAGTGTAAAGTTGGAGGTTTACTAGCACCCCCTGCTCAACCCTAATCACTGCTCAACCCTAACTATAACAGTGTTCCCCTGATGATGCACTAACCATGTGAAAATAATTGGGGTCCTCATTGAGCTTTTGATCCATTTTTGGAGCTGGATTTTGGTATGTTTGTTCCTATTTAATAAAATCCTTTTTATTTATTTATTTATTTATTTATTAGTTTTTGTTGACTGGGTAAGTGCACTAGACAAATCCTGCCTATTTTCAGGCACGACCCGGGGGAGGGGGATACAGATGAATACCAACTGACCTTGAACCAGATTAAGCTGTTGGTGGTATTTTTTTTAGTGAATGAGGGAATTGGACAGGACACCGGGAAATTCCCACTCTTTTGATAAGTGCCATGGGATCTTTAACATCCACCTGAACTACCACCAATCCAAGCAGATGGGACCTTGGTTTAGAGTCTCATCCGAAGGACGGCACCTCAGAAGTGCAGCACCCCTCTCATGCTGCACTACAGTGTCAGTACTAGGATATTAACCCAAGTGCCAGATGTGGGACCTGAACCCACAGCCCTCTGATCTCCCAGCTTCAGAGGTGAGTGTGCTACCTACTGAGCCACTGACACTGTTATTTGTACCCTCAGTAAGAGCAGTGCTGAATTTGCTGGACACTTTGAGAAATGACAGCTGTCAAATTCATGAGGTGGTGTAAAAAGATGGTAATGCTGAAAATCTGGTGTCAGAATATTTAAAATTGCCAAAGTTATGAGTGAATGTGGCAAAATATGAATGAATGTGCATAGCTTAGCCATTTTCACATATTTTTTCCCCAAATCTTCAACACAGCCTTCTTATGATCCCATCTCATTAACAAGGGCACTGAAAATGTTGAAATCCCACCTGAAAGGTAATTTCACCAAACAACCATGAAATCCCCTTTTGGGTTGGATTGTGTAATTCCACCAACATTGTTCATGGGGTGTAGTCTCAAAAAGGCCATTCTGAAAATTCAGTGTCAAAATATGAAAAAATTGCAAAGTTATGCACCGAAGTTGAATATCTCATTGAAATACATTGAACTGCACTTACCTTACTTTCTCATATAGCAGTCAGCATTTCCAGTGGCAAGGCATGTCTTCTATTGGAGCATGAATCTTCACCCTGAGACCTGTTCAGGTGCGTGAGGGTGTGTTAGTCATGGGGTGGTGGGTGCTGAGTGGGAGCTGGGGTGTGGAGGGTCATATAGGTGAGGGATCATTTTCTGTTTTACAGTTTTAAAAAAGACATTGACGGACTGTTTTGTTTATTTCAGGGAGGACAGTGAAGGGAAGGTGGGGGTGCAACTAGGCATGAGGGAAAATCCATCTGACAATGGGGATGATGATCAGAGGGCAGGGGGAGCCACTAGACACCAGGAAACATCATTCTAACAATGGGAATGGTGATCAGAGGGCAGGGGGAGCCACTAGACACCAGGGAACATCATTCTAACAATGGGGATGGGTGATCAAAGGGCAGGGGGAGCCTCACAGCTCAACCCACCAATGGTGCAAAAGAATTACAAATCAAATCATATGTGTAGGAAAAAAAAATTATCAAAATTGATTTAAGCATATGCCTACATATAAACCACATATACAGTAGAGAAAATGTTAGATGTGTTCCACCCCCACAAAGAAAAAGCCTGATGGTATTTCGCTCCCTCACCTGGAGCTTTATCAAGGGCTATTGAACTACACATCGATCTTCATAGGTTTCATAGGTAGTATCAAGCTATTAGACTTTCATCCACAATGCTTGCCCATCCCCAAAATGTTAGAACCTTGTAGTTCTATCGCTACACAAGACATCCAGCCTAACCTTAAAATGTCCATATTTTCACTTTCCACCATAGATGGAGAAAGGTCATTCCAGGTGGAAATTACCCTTTGCATAAACCAAAATTTTCTCAAATTTGAGTTCCATTTAGGCATCACTAGTTGTTTGTAATATCTCCTTGCACTACACCAACTTGTTTTTAATGTAAGCCCTAAATCTTCCTTCAGCTTAGTGTCACCCATGACTTTATAGAACATACACATGTCTCCTTTATGCCTTCTATTATGTAGTGAGCATAGGTTTAAATGCTCCAATCTAACTGAGTAGGGAATTCCTTTTAGACAAGCTACTGACCTTGTAGCTCTTTTTAGAATGTCTTCCCTATTCTGTGGTGACCACACTTGAACACAATACTCCAATTGAGTTCTAACCAAGGCTCCATATTGGGGCATCAAAACCTTCTCATCTCTGCTGGCAATGTCTCAAGATGCTATTAAGATTGTGATTTTCCCTTTTTACTTGGTCCTTACAGTGGGAACTAAACTTCAGGTCAGTTTTCATTTTGATACCCAGGTGTCTTTCTTCACTGGTAATAGATAGTGTATTATTTCCAAGTATGTGTGCAAAGTTTTTATTACTGGAGCCCAAGTGCATTACCTTGCATTTGGCTATATTCAATTGAAGTTTATTAGACACTATCCAATTATGAATTTTATTAATAGCCATTTGAAATGAAGCAGTCTCAACTGTATCGTTCACTATCCTGCCTACCCTGCAGTCATCAGTGAATTTCCACAACCAAATATTAGTATCTTTTAGTGCGAGGGTGGAAATATAAATATTAAAGAGGCAGGGCCCTAAAACAGACCCCTGAGGGACCCCACTTGAAATAGGCACCCAGTCGGATAGTACCCCTTTCACAGTCACTCTTTGCTTTGTATTCAACAATTCTACATGGGGGAGTTTGTCAAATGCTTTAGCGAAATCCATAAAGGTCACATCTACTGAGTTTCCCTTACCTAACTCACAGTTGACTTTTTCAGAGAAGGTGAGTAAATTGGTCTGACAGCACCTTGACATGGTGAAACCATGTTGTGAGGGATCAGTCAAATTATATTTTGCCAGAAAGACATGAATCTCCTCCTTTAGGATACCCTCCAAGACCTTCCCCACTATCAAGGGCAAACTGACTGGCCTAAAATTTGTTGGCACAGATTTGGGCCATTTCTTATGTAGTGGAACCACAATTGCAACTTTCCAGTCTTGGGGGACTTCTCCTCTGTCTAGGGAGGTCTGAAATAAGCTAGTGAGGGGTAATGCCAACAGATCAGCCAGCTCCCATAGCACTCTGGGATGAACGTTGTCTGGGCCAGGAGATCTATTAACATCTAGCCCATGCAGCATGTCCCTAACATCCTTAGGGTCTATTATCATTTGCCTAAAATTAGACTGAGGTTTAATATTACTGAATGGTAGAGCCATATCATTAAAGACTGAACAAAAATATATATTCTGTATATCTGCCATTTCTTTTGCCGAAGCCAATGCACCATCAGTATTTGTGAATGGACCTATAATATTCAAATTACTTTTCATGCTACTGATATAAGAATAAAAGGATCTGTGTTTAAATTGAGATGCTGTATGTAGAAAAACAACTTCCCACAATCCCACAAGGTTGTGCACTTATGATAGTAGATATGATAGCATTACATCATAACTGCTATATATTTGCATCTCATTTTCTCAGGAGTCCCAATAGTATCTCCATCAGCATAGGGTCCCTGAGTTAAACATTCATATTCTGAATGCAACAATTGTACAGTCCTTTTTCTTTTACTTCAGGTCCCAGATCACAGATTTAAATTTAAAAAGTTCTTTAGTTGTAACCACAGTCCTTGTGGCTTCACCTCAATTGCACATCTCAGTATTGAGATAAAAGTGGTTGGAGAATTGGGAGGATTATATAAAGAGCAGGAAACCCCCACCAGTGCACAAGAAGATCTGTAGAGCGAGCCTATGGCAAACAAGCCCACAATATTATACAAAATGTTTTACATTCAGACGGGAGGCATTTTGGACTTACACACTGGGTGCATTACAAGGACCTGGTCTAATTACAAAATTAGAATTATCCCCATTTCTATTTACATCTATGGGGAATATTACAGTAGATCTGAAAACATTTTTGTACTTCAGTATTGCAGCATTTTAAATCTCACTCTAGTTACACTCTTGCAGTATTGGTAGAAAAACCTTTTTGTGTAAAAAAACCTTTTGTATAATATTGTGGGCTCGTTTGCAATGGAGTCTCTGAATAGGGGCTTATTAAATATATATTGTGTAATATGTATTTCAAATACAAAACTGTTTTGGTGCTGTTTTTATTTTTTATTCTTTATAGATCTTCATGTGCACTGGTGTGGGTTTCGTGCTCTTTATATAATCCTACTAATTTTCCAACTGCTCTTATCTCAGTACTGAGATTTGTAATTGAGGTGAAGCCAAATGATTACAACTAAAGGACTTTTGAACTTCACATTTGTGATGTGAGACCTGAAGTGAAAGAAAAAGGACTATGTGATTGTTTTGTCATTTTAGAGTTCATTCAGAATATGAATGTATAACTCAGGGATCCTATGCCAGTGGGGATACAATGGGGAGTCCCTGGAAAATAAGAGGCAAATATATGGCAGTTATGATGTAATGCTATCATAAGTGCACAGCCTTGCGGGAATATGGACAGTTGTTTTTTAACCTAATTTGATAATGCTTTATCAACTGTTAGAAATATTATAAAATTTACATCTGGTGTGGGTTTCTTTGAGTGGTATGGAGAACAGAAGACAGTCTTGTCAACTGGTGTTTTGTATTTATATATGTTGGTTCCTAGATAATGCAAATATGTATTAGTTAATTAAATTATTGATATCTTAATTATGGGGAGGGCACATTGATTTGACATTACACCAACATCACTATTTAAACACAGTTCGATGTATAATTCAATAGGCCTTGATAAAGCACCTGGTGAGGGAGCGAAATACCATTGGGCTTTTTATCTGTGGGGGTGGCACACATCTAGATCTGCCTCTGGATATGGTTCATATGTAGGCATACAGCATGTTTAAATACATTTTCATACATTTTTTCCTCAACATATGGTTTGATTTGTACTTCTTTTGTACCACTGGTGGGGTGAGTTGCTTGTCTTTTTTGTTTTCTTCTAAACTTACAGTAGGCAGGGACAATCTGGGCAACTGGGTGGACCAAGCTTTTTTCTGCTAAGAAGTTCTATGTTTCTATGGAATTCTGTATAAATTTGAATTCAGAAACTCTGAAAGCAATGAAAGCAATAGTTAAAGTATGGATTAGTAATTAACATTCTAAAAATAATCATGGACTAGGTTTCTGCAAACTGCAGACAGCTACTCCACAGTTTACAAATAATGCACAAAAATAATCTATGGTTTATGTAAGCAATAATACCCGACAGGGTGGGCAGATAGTGCTATACTGGACTGCCCAGGGCGAATGAGGCCCGGACTGTAGGGCACTGTAAAATGGGCACTGTAAAAAAAACACAAAATAGTTGAAAAGCGTTAATGAAAAATAAGTTTAAAGTAACTTTTGAAATAAAATAGTTCCTCCACCTGCATTTGACTTTTGTCCTGTCACACACACAGTCAAACACTTCACTTTCGTTTTTTTTTTATTTATTGTTACATTCAGTGATTTTTTGCTTTATTAATACATTTTGGAAAATGGGCACCTGTTGTAAAAAAATAAGCAGAATCTGATTTGTAAGTTTGAACTGTAAGAAAATAGTCCCCTTTTGAGACATTTAAATAAACTGAAATGCTGTTAACTTTTTAACTGCTGCATGTCCTGGAGACAATGAAGTTTTTTTTTTTAAAGTTTCCAGGTGCTCGCTGCCTACTCTGATGATCGAGAGTCACTTCTTACAAAAAAATAGCTGTTGTGGAGCAGTCATGCTGTGATGTCTATGCTGTACAGCTGTGTTTCCCGGTCCTCGCTGTCTACCCTGAGGACCAGGAGCATGAAGAGGAGTTCAGTTCATTTTTTTTTTTTCAAAGTGCAGTTTACTTGCCGACAGCAGCAAAACTTCTCTCTCTCTCTCTCTCTCTCTCTGTCCCCCCCCCCCGTAGCGCAAAAGTCTAGTTCACTTGCCGACAGCTTCGGTGATGTCTGCTAAACTGCTCGGTGTCTCTCTCTTGGCGCACGAGACACATCCCAGCCCAAACGGCTGTTTAGGTCTCATAACTGAGGCATAGATTTAAAAAAACTACTCAATTATTGATGAGAACAGTTGTGATGAGAAGTGAAACCAATGCATGGTGATGTATATTTTATTATGCTGGCACTGAACTACTGAGAGTTGGGTGGTCGGCATCTTGTTTTCGGGAGCGAGTGTGCAATCAGGGAGAGGAGCAAGAGCGAGGTCTGCTGTTTGGGCCGGTTGCGAGGAGGGGGGAAGGTGGCAGTGGAGGCGGCAAACTACGGAATTCTGGAGGTCTATGGCACTATTATGTGCCGAGATAGGGAACCAGGTACAACCAAAACATTTCTTTTCTTATGGTCTGCTGCCCGTTTTATGCTTGAGGCAACTGCCGTTGTGTTAACATCTTTCCACACATTGAAACTGCTCATATTCCAGTTGGCACCCAGGGTCAGACTACAATTTCGCGGGACAGAGACAAATTGCAGGAGACAGGGAGCAATGTGGCAGCTTGCCACCATCCAGGAGCAATCATCCATGCCAGGTACAGGGGGGAGACTCAAAGGGGAAAGACTTTCTGTGTGGGTATGGGGGGGAACTATGGCAGGGTGTGTGTTTTGTGCACTAAAGGGACTCCAGCTGATGCATGCTGTTTACGGGCACAGGATGTGAAGGAGATGACTCATTCGTGCACTGCTGTTATTTTCTGCTGTGCTGAATGGATTACTTTAGTTTCTGATTTTCATCTTTTAAGTGGAATTCTTTGTATTGGGACCGCTGGTATGACCAACAGATTTTTATTTGTTTACAGCGACTGTTGGGTGTGCTGAGTACTGGTTTAAATCACTCGCTAAGTTGGCTAGAAAAATGGCGCCGAGTTTGAAATTATTTTTAGACAGATTGTCCAATTGGGAAACAGAGTGGGTGCTGGAATATTACTGTGGGTAAAGGGGCACTGTTGGCTGGCTCTCGTTTTTAGGTGGGCATATATTGTCTGATAGACGCTCACCTAAAAACGTGTCTCAGCCAATCAGGGGAGATGATTTTCTTTAACCATTTTCTAAATTAAAATACTTTAAGAATTGGCAGGAAAATTCCCAAAATCATTTTTCATTCAGCTGACATTCCTCAGTTTTCTAAAGTCAGGTCTGTAAGTGACAAAAAAGTTCTCAATTCAAGGTTCTTTGTGACCGCAATATATTTATTCATGTACACAGTTTTTAAACCATGATAATATTGCAGTGAAGGGGCATCAATCCCATTTAGAAACATAGAAACTTAAACAATGACAGCTGAAAAAGACCTATGGTCCATCCAGTCTGCCCATAACACCTTGTCATACCAGAGACCTTTTGTTAGTATGGGTTTTTTGTTTACAGTATCCATTTCCTTGCTACTTGACTTATTACTACCTCCTGAGTAATTACTAATCCTTTAAGTCTGTCATAACCATGCTTGAAACCATTAATGGTTTTGGTGCTCACCACCTCTGCTTGCAGACTGTTCCATGGTTCAACCACTGTCCCTGTAAAAAAAACACACAAAAAAACACATCCTTCCCGAACCTCCCTCCACCAGTTTGCACTCATGTTCAGATTTACTCTCAAACATGGACTCTAAACGACTTACTGGGGCTGTTTTTATTGATCTTACCAAGGCCTTTATTCTGGCTGATCACCCCTTGCTGCTGTGTACCCTTCATAACCTGGACTTTTTGACTCCTGTTGTGAACTGGTTTCGTAGCTATTTATCTGACAGGACCCAAACCGTGAAATTCAACTCCACAGTATCTGACAGTACTACAATCAACATTGGTATTCCTCAAGGGTCAATCCTGGGGCCACTTCTTTTCTCACTGTTTATCAACAATGTTCCTGATGCCCTTCAAACCTGCTCATCTCTTCTATACATGGACGATATAGTCATTTATGCTAGCTCGGCCACAGTCGACAGCCTTAACTCATCTCTTTTCACTGAATTTAGGAACATTCAAAACTGGCTGCATGACTACAAACTAGTTCTGAATGCGAAAAAATGAAAGCCATGCTCCTAGGCTCTGCCCCGAAACTCAGGACTTGTGCATCATCCCTTATGACCTATGACCTCCAAGGGACTAAATTAGAGCTTGTTATGGCCTTTAATTATCTTGGTGTCACACTAGATCAATCACTGGATCAAAATCTTTACATTCACTCCACCTGTAAAATAGTAAATAGTAGACTGGGTGTTGCCTACAAGACCAGCTACATGCTAACACCATCTGCAAAGCTGGTCATTGCCAGGGGTATCTTATTACCCACTCTAACATACTGTGCTTCTATTCTTGTTGCTGCACAAAAAACCTCCCTACAGAAATGGGACGTCACATACAATAACATCTGTCGTTATGCATCATCATCATTACCTTGACTTAAGCACCGTTGTCAGCTCTACAGTGACCTGGGTTAACTCTCTCCCTCTGCTTCCAGACAATACTATCTTGGCTCTCTGTGTGACTCTATCATCAGGCTTCAAACCCCTACGTCACTTGCAATGTTACTAATTCCCTTCACCTCCTCCCATGGACTACAGTCTGCTGATAAATCATTACTAAATGTACCTAGATGTCGCACCTCCAAAGGTACTGTTGCTTTCCAATATGTGGCTCCCCAGCTTTGGAATGCTTTTCCCTTAGATCTTAGGCAATCTGCATCTCACTGTCTCTTTAAAATACATTTTCGATGATCTCTATCTCAGGTAGACCCATGTACTTGCTTTGATCTGACCTGATCTGCTTGAAGGTCTTCCTCACCTTCGTCCTATTACTCTGTTTTCAGAACTCTCCTGTTTTCATGACTACCTTCTCACAATCCTTTCCTCTCTCCATACTTCTTTTCCTGGCCCTTGCCCTTGACCTAATTTCTTGCCTCTACCTAGGCCCGCTTCCACCCCTCCTAGTGCACTTGTCATTCCCAAATCTCCTCCTCCTTTCCTTACTGGTTGCATAATGCCTACCTCCCTCTATCCTCTATTTGCTATCCTTTAGTTTTATATAATAAAGTTGTATTTTATATACTCTGACACATTGTACCATTATTGTGAAGGCATGATCTTTCCATAGTGTTACACTTGTACCATCATTTGTCTATTCGCCTGAGTCTCTAATACTATGTCTCTTATGCCATTATGTGTTGCTTGTACTTTGCTCTGCTGTTTTGATATTGATGTGCTGTTGTTTCCATGTTCTCTGGTTCAAACAAAGCAATATGTTATGCTGTCATGCACTTTGAAATGTTCTGTTTGTCATTATGTTCTGTACTCTCCTGGGTCGTGCCTGAAAATAGTCATCTTTTGGCTAGTGCACTTCCCCGGTAAACAAAAACCAAATAAATAAATGTTCTTGTGTTCTAGATTTGCTATTTTTTTACCTTAGCATTGGAGACCTTTGGCCCATGGTTAGTCTCAGTGTCACCTTCTAGCATTAGTAATAAAATAAGAGACACATTTTTCATACATTTAATAAGTTAAGCATATTTTCCTTTCTTTAAATACCCTGTTTACATTACTATGGCTTGTCCTTCTAGGGCAGGAGCTTAAAGTGACTTACCAACTTCCCCCAATGTCATGTTTGCAGATCACCTTCCCTTCATTGAGTGATGTAAAGCTCAGCTGCCCTGAAGTTAGGTATTAAATATATTCTGATGCTTAGTTTTTTAACATTTTTGTGCCACAGTTGTCTCTGCATGTTTTTTTTTCTTTGTTTGAAGTTCGCACAGGAGCAGTGCATCCACATGCATGAGTGACATCAACACAGGGAAGGTGTTCCCACTGCATCTTTCTCACTGCTTGTTTATTCATCTTTCCTGGACCCAGCCTCAGTGAGTGCAGATTCAAAACTGAACTGGCAAAAATTACAGCACTGATGACTGAAACTGTTTGTTATATTGGCAGCTGAGGCGGATACTTGCTTTTTAGATTGCAGAAGTGGTAATTTCTCCTGATTTTCAATTTTACTCATTTGACTAAGCTCTGTATCCTAGGTCCATCGGTTCTAGGAACATCACAATCTACATTGCTTGAGTACAGTGTTACAGTTTTAGTAAGTGCTGCAAGTACATAATTATAACAAGTCTGTATAAAAAAATAAATTTTTTTAACTGAGTGGAGCTGTAATCTGTAGCGTATTGGGACACAAAAGGATGACTTTTGAACTCGGCAATCTATAAATTGCAGTAAGCTTTTCAGTATTGGTGCATAGAGGTCTGTGTTAAATGGATAACTTTTTCAACAGTTCAGAATTGTAATGTGCAGTAAGAGTATAAGCACTGAGCTGCACAGTCCAATCCCAGGAGAACAGTGCAATAAACTGTATTTTTGGCAAGTGCTGCTTCCAGTGTGATTGCGTCAGTAAACTGCCTTTTCTATTGCATTTCTGATTGTCACCATCATTATAGACAGTTTATATTTTTTCTTGGGCTCCTGTGTTTTCTTGGGCTCCTTTAATGTTCTCATGCAAGCACCATAACACTGATCACCAAAGTATGCTTAGATGTGCATGAATAAAGGGACATGGTGCACAGAATTGTTTCTACAGCTTGCCAGCTCCTCGCTAAGTTTATAAATGAATGCAATCAAATCAGTTATATACTGTACATAGTTATACTTTACATAGTGTACAGTGTACCTCAAAATTAAAGTTTTTTTTTTTTGAAATTGTATTTTATCTCCTTCTATCAACATCGGAGCCCCACTCTGTCGGGAGTCGCTTAGGGTATTACCCCCTCTGCTGCCTACCTGGAACCCCTGGTGAACTCCCCATGGAGCCGTGGCTATATCCCCCAGGCAGGTACGAGGTGGGGCCCGTACACCCTGATCAATCAGCTTTCGTCAGGTCCCCTCGACAGTCAGGCAGGCAGCAGTCATTTGGGCCTATACCCAGTGCTCCTTCTCCTCGGCACTCCGATGTGTTTTTTCCTTGTTCCAAAGGAGTGGCTACGCCCAGACATCAAGGTGTCCCCGCCGACGTCTTCACTCCCAACCTTCTCTGTGTGCTTGTTGTGCGACTGGCTTCTGCCAGAGGCCAGACAAGTGCCGAGTCTACACCCCCAACCCTCCCGGCAGAGGAGAGCTGTCCTCCAGATGCTCAATCCTCACCCGACCCCTGATGGCCCAGGCTCATTCCCGAACCCAGGTCACCGGCGTGGCATGAGGTGTGGCATCCAGCGCCTCAACCCTCAGCGCCACTGGGCTGGCTAACACTTAGTTTTGTAACATTTTAACATACAGTCTTTATAATTAGGATTATAGCATCATTGTATGTGCTCCGGAGCATCAGCAAAAGAAGAGTCTGCAGTTGCCATCTTCTCCTGACACTGTGGACCAATGTACAGCTTCTATGGTGTTATATTGCAAAGTGTGATAATCAGTTTAGCATACTTAGGGAATAATGTCTGAACCAAAATATAGGCTACACAGCAATGAATGCAGGGAGTCTACACAATGCACCATGACATCGGTATGGCATGGGAGACAGTATAATGCAGCATCTGTTGTATTTGCTGTACACTTTACGCATGTGCATCAAAGATCCACTGTAATGGAAAAAATGGGAAAACACAAACTGTGTGACTCAGACCAAAGTGGTAATGAAGTATGGTGATATAAGTGAGGAAGGGTGGTTCAAATACAGTCTAACACTTGAGTACCTACCGCAAGGATATGCCCCTTTTTGTACTGGACCAATCAAATGGTACTTAGGCTATCTAAACATAAATGCAGTCTCTTTCTCCACGAGAAGGGTATTGGCAGTATCATTTTTAACCTTGGGGGGTGCGGGATGATCACCAACTGTACTGTGTATTTTTTGCTCAATTCATAATGCACCTGGAGGCACACATGTAGCGGCAATACGCCAATGCCAGGATGGTATTACAGATGCTTATGCAGACACTAATGACAGCTGCAGTCTGTATAGTTCCTGAGCGCTTAGAGGTAACACAAAGCTGGTGCAATAATTTGTAGTTTTAAATTTATAACATGCTGTAAACAGGGGAACCTGTGACTTCAACACGTTACTCAATCACTGATGCCTCTAAAGGGGAAAGGACAAGCAGGCCCCCCACCCCAAACACATACATACAAAGAGAAGAAAGCTATAGCATAGACCTGCTGGCACTAGGGCAAAGACAGACCCAAACAGTATAAATAATTTACAGATAATAAAAGTTCTTTGCTGCAGCATTTTTCTAAGTGTATGTGTGCAGCTGGGGGGTTTGGAGTGGTTGGGGTACAAGGTGCCTGCTTGTAATTTACACCCTGTGCTCCATCAGAGTGAGTGACTGATAAATCAATTGGCGGGAGGTCACTACTAACTAATACCAGGTGAGGAATTTGGACAAATTGTGAGTCATTTATCCTGCTCAAGCAATGCCACCAGATCGAGCCCTGCTCTCAGTGTCAAGCAGGAGTGGCCAACAACTCATTCGCATAGGGAAAGCAATCTCCCCCCCGACAAAAAAAAAGAAATATAAAAACCCAGGATACTATCACTAGCATTTGTGTGGGCAGATCGATGCTAGGAGTAACAGAACACACACCATACCTCGATTTTACACAGTAAAATGACAGCAATGACGGGAACCAAATCAGGGGTTTGGCTTCATTGGAGACTGGGTTCCACCTGAGGACAACAGCCATACTGGCAGGATGGTCTGCATCTGTCCAGGAAGGGAACAAGTCTTTTGAGCAATCGGTTTAAATGCTTCATTGGCAAGCTTTTAAACTAGTCAAAGGGGGAGGCACTGACAAGCAGCAGAAAAATCCCAGCCTCTCCTTACAAAACAGGGTACTAAATGAGAAAAAGACCAAGGTAGAACGGTCAGTGGGGGATGCTGCAACAGAAGGTAAAGCCATCAAAAAATGGAGAGCAATGAGTACCAATGCCCGTAGTCTAGGTAACCATCTTCCTGAATTAGTGGCCTTGATGGAGGAGAAACATCTGGATATCATGGCAGTCACAGAAACATGGTATACACAAAACCATGACTGGAACGTAAACATACCAGGATACACTATCTACAGGAGGGACAGGGAGGGTAAAAGAGGAGAAGGAGTAGTTCTTACATAAAGGAAGGAATAAAAGCAACAGAACAAAAGGGTAAACAGGGAGGAGAAGAAGCACTGTGGGTAAATTTGGAGACAGGCAATGGCACCACAATCCGCACAGGTTAGACACAGACTCTCAGGGGAGGAAATGGACAAGGAAATGATAGAAAGTATACTTAGAATGGCAGAAAAGGGAGATACTGCTGATGGGTGATCTGAATATGCCAGATGTTAACTGGAGTGCAGTTGCAGCTGCCACTTCCAAGAGTGCAGTTATTCTAGATGCCCTACAGGGGGCATGCCTTAGACAGCTAGTACTGGAGCCCACTCAAGAGGGAGCAATATTAGGCTTGATACTCTCAAATGGAGATAGAGAGGGGATCACAGATGTAGAAGTGGGTAGCCATCTGGGAACTAGCGACCATCGAACAGTATGGTTCACAATAAACACAGTAATAGAGTCAATCCATACAAAGACAAAAGTACTGGACTTTAGGAGGGCTGACTTTGCCATAATGGGTGAGTGCCTAATGAATGCACTAGCAAATGGGCAGAAAGGAGGGGTGGAAGAACAATGGGGAATAATAAAAACTGCCATCACAGAGGTAACAAGCCTTTGTGTGAAGCAAATAAACAAAACAAGACAATGTAAGAAACCACTATGGTTCTCAAAGGAAGTGGCAGTGAAGGTTCAAGAGAAAAAGAAAGCATTCAGGAAGTACAAGGAATCACAGAAGGAGCAGGACAGAGAACTGTATCAGTTAAAGCAAAACAGGCTGGGAAGGCAGTCAGAACAGCAAAGGCCCAAACCAAGGAAAAGATAGCCAACTCAGTTAAGAAGGGGGATAAAACCTTTTATAGGTACATCAGGGAGCGAAGGAAGACCAAGGGAGGGATAGTGAGGCTTAATAAAGGGGAGGAGGGGGCAGAGGGAGACTGTGAAAGGCAGAGATACTAAACAAATATTTTTGCTCAGTATTTACTAAGGAAGAGGGGAGATACATAAAACAAACAGTAGTAACACCTGATACAGAAGTTGATACCGGCCCGTTTACAGAAGAAAGGGTTCTGAAAGAACTCTTAATACTGAAGGTGGACAAAGCAAGGGGCCTGATGGGATTCATCCCAGAATTCTAAAAGAACTAAGGGTAGAACTAGTGACACCACTGACTACCCTTTTTAACAAATCATGGGAGGATGGGGTGGTACCCGAGGACTGGAGGAGGGCAGATGTGATTCCCCTTCACAAAAGTGGGAGCAAGGCAGAAACAGGAAACTATAGACCTGTTAGTTTAACCTCAGTGATAGGGAAAATGATGGAATCACTTCTAAAGGAAAGAATTGTCGAGTATCTAGAGGCCAGAGGGGCACAGGACCCTAGGCAGCATGGATTCACAGTGGAAAGTCATGCCAGATGAATCTGATAGATTTCTTTGACTGGGTGACCAAAGTAGTAGATCAGGGAGGGGCTGTGGACATGGCCTACCTAGACTTTAGCAAGGCATTTGACACAGTCCCACACAAAAGATTAATATACAAGTTAGCCAGCCTGGGAGTGGGTCCCAAGATGACAGCCTGGGTAAAGAACTGGCTAGAGAATAGGACACAGAGAGTTATAGTAAATGGAGTCCACTCAGAAGAAGGGAGGGTTACTAGTGGGGTACTGCAGGGTTCAGTATTAGGACCGGTCATCTTTAATGTCTTTATAAGTGACATTGCAGAAAGACTGGAAGGAAAAGTATGTCTCTTTGCAGATGACACTAAGATATGCAACAGAGTTGATGCACAGGGTGGGGTGGAAAGGATGAGAAGGGACTTGGCAAGGTTAGAGGAATGGTCAAATGTATAGCAGCTTAGATTCAATATTAAGAAGTGCAAGTTAATGCACCTGGGAAACAAAAACCCAGGGGAAGAGTACACAATGGGGGGTGAGATACTAACAACAACAAGAATGGAAAGGGACCTGGGGGTAGTCATATCAGATGACCTAAAGATGGGCAAGCAATGTGAGAGGGCAGCAAGGAGGGCTGGGGGATACTGGGATGCATAGGGAGAGGCATCACCAGTAGAAAACAGGAAGTTATTATCCCTCTGTACAGACAGCTGGTGAGACCCCATCTGGAGTACTGTGTGCAGTTCTGGAGACCAATCTCTGCAAAGACATAGACAGGATGGAAGCTGTCCAGAGGAGGGCAACTAAAATGGTGCAGGGTCTGCACCGGAAGTTGTATGAAGAGAGACTTAAGGAGCTTAATATGTATAGCCTCGAGGAAAGGAGGGAGAGGGGGGACATGATAGAAACTTTCAAGTACCTCAAGGGAATCAACAAAGTCCAAGAGGGTAGCATCTTTCAAAATAAGAGGTGTGCAAGAACAAGAGGGCACAATCTGAAGATGGGGGGGCGCCCAGAGGTAATTTAAGGAAGTATTTTTCACAGAGAGGGTTGTGGATGCATGGAACGGCCTTCCAGAGGAGGTTGTGGAGTCAAAATCAGTGGGGAATTCAAGCATGCATGGATAGCCATAAGGCAATTTTGGGGGTGGGGTAGGAAGAAGGAGCTGCTGGTTAACTAGGATCTGCAGCTTATCCAAGGTAGGAAATGGGCAGACTGGTAATGTTGTCCTTATTCGTCACAAATTCTATGTTTCATAAGCACTAGTAGCAAATATAGTATTAACAGTCCAAGTTGCTAAGTCTGCTCCTGCTGTGACTGGAATGGATCAGGACTACTGCTGTGACTGCCTGAGCTACTGCCCACATCATTCTTGCTGCTGTCATAGGTCATCCCTAATGGGATCTACTATGCATGGGTTGTCAACAGGCACTATGTCAGTGTCCAAAAGATCACTGTTAGTGCAGGACAACATAATGCTTTCATCATCGGACCCCAAAAATGAACTGTTTGACATTGCCATTGTCATGATGCATGCTGCGACCAAGTGCTCTGTTATCAAGACAGAACTGCTGTGACCAAGAACTAATTTTAATTGCAGAGCACAGATCTCTCTTTGGTGACATTGCAAAGGTAATGAGTGTCAAAGGTCACCAAATACAGGCTCCAATACACAAAATGACACTTCCTGGTTTGTGAGGGTGAAAACCTGATTTAATTTGCTAAAATAGGCTATGCATCTATCAAAATACATCGCAAATCAGTTCTATATGCAGCCACCTTGCAGTGTATGTGTTCATATATCCAAACTTGGTAAATCGCTTTAAATGTCCTTTCTGCAGTGGTGTCTGTCTAAGATGCAATGCAATACTGCTGCAGACTTATAGCAGTAAACAAGGTCATTTCAGTGGCTGTTAATCCCTTTTGTCATGCAGTAACTCTAGACACTGCATTGCATCCTGGCCTGCACCATAGTACTTTTAAATGCAGTTTATAATATGTTAAGTTAGAAAAGGAATACTTTGCTAAATATATAGGGTATATAATGAACCTGTCTGGTGCAACCTATGTCCCCTTTACCAGCGATTACACCCCAAGTGCAACCTATGCAGCCCCAGGGTCTGTCTCCAGTGATCCTTTCCCTTCCCAGCCTATGGTGCTCCCAACAAGCATGTAACTGCTCCAGCAGAAGCTCAGTAAAGTACTGGCGTTCACTGAAGTTCAGGAGTGCAGGCAGAAAGAATCCCAGCTGACAGGGTGAGCACCAGGATGGTTCAGAGTTTGGGAGGTCACACCCCCAACCCAGATAACCCCTGTGCAGCAAGCCAGGCTGCAGAGTCTGGTTATAAGCTGCAGGAGCTTGGGGTCCTTTCTGGCAATTAGGTTGCCGGCATTACAGTGCCTGGTAATTACTGCGCCAAATGCCGGATTCACTGCCCCTCCCTGAGGTCCACCCACCCCACAGTTAGTATCTTTAGAGAGGGGGTATGAGGGGGCATGGAGCCACAGACCCACACAAAAAGACAGGACAGTGACTTTCTCACTTGGCACTGTAATGACTGGGTACCCTGCCGCCGGCACTCTGAAGTGGCGGAACCTCTTGGGGCAGCCAGTGGGTTCGTACCTCTCTGACAAGGTGAGGCAGCAGATAGGCAACAGGGAGTATGCTGACATGTTCACATTGCTTAATAGAACCAAAGAGCCTGAAGAAGAAAGAAAAAAAAAAGGACAATGACAAGGGGGTGGAGGTTAAGATGAACATTACCATCTGTTGAACCTGGGAGAACTGGTTGGCTGGGTTTGCAGTTTTTGTGAGTATATTGACTAAGATTGGTCAGGTTAAGGCAACTGGCCTATGAACCTATTACACCCAGGTGATGGCCATGCACACCAGAAAACCAGGGGTGGCTGGCTGGAGTACAACAAAGAATTGCATCAGAAGAAGCAAAATGACCCAGAAAGTAGCTGGGACATGTTGGGCCAAACATCGTTGTGGACCATTGGTCTCAGTGGTGGAGATTAGCACTCTGATTGTGGCTTTCTGGTCAGGCAACTGCGATCACTAAGAAAAGGGGGTAAGGGCAGTAGCACGAAGGGGGTCAGACGGGAGGGGAGATGCTATAATTTCAACCAAGGGATGTGTAAGGAAGAGTCTTATAGGTACAGACATTACTGTATGGTGTGTGGCCGCCGACATCTATTAGCCCTTGCAGATGTGGCACAACAGGCCTCCCAATGGCAGTAAGGCTGGATTACACTGAGGCATGGTTGATTAGAAGAAGAAGAAAAATCAGCATTTATATAGTGATTTTCATACACAATGTATCCCAAAGTGTCTAACAAGTAGTGCTAGACTGGTAGTGAAGTGACTGAATGTGTAGTGTCAGCCATATTGCACATTAACACCCACACACAGCCTGGACAATTGCATGAACCAGTTTTATGGGAAGGGGAATATTGACCAGGACACCGGGAATGTCCCCTACTCTTTGCAAAGAATGCCTTGGATTCTTTTACTTCCAGCTGGACACCCACCAGGACAGAACCAGGATGGGTAGAAGTGACCTCAGTTTAACATCTCATCTGAAGGACAGCACACCTCAACAGTACATCACCTCCAATACTGCACTCACGTGCCGGTGTTTTTAGGTACAAGTCCAATTCAGGTGTGGGATGAAAACCCACAACCTTCTGGTCCAGAGGAGGATGTGCTACCACATTTTTTTTTTATTTGTTTGTTTAACCAGGAGTAGCACTTAAGCCACTGATTGATTACCTGGATAGTGTGGCCACTCTCACCCTTACAGATAGCTTCAGAGAAGGTTTTAGAATACTATACCATAAGTTGTACAAAGCATAAAACCTGAAGTCTGCCAGGGAACAACCAGAGATCATCCAGGCCAATCTGGAGAAGGATGTGTCAGCAGGTAGGATAAGAGGGTCATTTGCTACACTGATCCAGCCCCATCTCGGGGGTGTCACCCATTGGTCTTGTCCCCAAGAAGGTACCAGGTGAGTTCAAGATGATTAATCATTTGTCTCATCTGGGGAGGGACTCGATCAATCACCATATTAATCCGCCTTATATGGCAGTGTCATATGTGCTGTTTGATAGGGCAGTAGAGTGGTTGTTACCTGTTAGGTAAGGTAGATATTGAGTCTGTATTTTGGCTTTTGTTGGTATGCCCAGAGAACAGGGGTTTATCAGGTTTGAAGTTTGAAGGCCAGTGCTATGTTGACAACTACATGCTGATGGGTGCATTGTGGCATGTGTTATATTTGAGCAGTTAAGCACATCCCTGCATTGGATAACCATGTTTAGGCAGGTCAAACCAAGGTAGTGTGCTACCTCCACAACTGTCTTGTTCATGGGCAGGCCAGGAACCAGGGATTGTGGTCATTTAATAAGTTATTTCTAGTTGGTGTGTGCCGACCTGGGGGTCCTATTGGTGCAGCACAACATGGAGGGGCCATGCAACATGCTATCATTCCTGGGCATCGAGATCGACACCGTGGCTACTGAGTTTTGCCTACCACAAGATAAGGTGATGGTGCTGAGGGAACTGTTGGCCAGAGTGGCAAAGGCACACAAGATTACCTTGCTTGAGCTACAGCAGCTGCTGGGTCATTTTAACTTTACCTGTAAAATAATTCCCATAGGCAGGACTTTTCTGTGCCATTGGGCAATGGCAGACATGCAGTGTTGTAAACTTCACCACAAGATCCAGGTATCAGAGAGCATGATCCCATGGTGAACAGTGTTTGAGAGGAAAAACTGTCAGCTCCAGAGGGTCTACTCCTGAGAAAATAAATTTCTCTCCAGTGTAGGAGCTGCCTGTAACTAAGATTCTGGTATTTTGTGGTAAGAGCACCTCCCATGTGGTAAATTTTCATCTTCAGTTGGGGAGAGTGATCTGTGGATGCCACCACGCAAGCAGAGACTGCTCCTTGATTGACTTTTTCTGACCATAAACTTTAAATTCATAATATTTGCTCCTGAGAAGAAGCTGTGATCACTTTTCATTTTAAGCACTGGCTTTGATCTCTCTTTTTTTTTTTTAAATATATTTACCTTACTTTTTCTTCCCTTCTGCCTTTCGTCAGCACGTCCGCCCTGGTCAAGGTGCTCCCAAGACCCCACCACCTATTAAACTCCTCGCTCTCCCGGTTACTCCCGGCTTACCCCCCCAGGAGGCGGGGCATGGCACTGTAGCGGGGCACCAGCACCATGGAACCATATCTGGTTGGGGGAGCCCTCGGCCAGGCGGTTAATCAAGTCTCGGGAGCAGGGCATCATAGAGACATCTGAAGGGAGGGATTTTATCCCTATAGGCTGGGGCGGAGACATGCAATGACGCCGGCGTCTGTTCCACTCCATTGCTCATTGATTATGCGTCGGTGCACAGGGTGAAGTTCCTAGCTGCCACTAGGTGTCACTATGCACTGAGCGCAGGTACCCACCACCCCCTTCCCAGAGAAGGAGAGCAGTCCTAGGATGCTCAATCCTTTCCCCAGGCTAGCCTCGACGACTGGCTCGTCTTCTCAGCCTGGTTCGTCGGCATTGCATGCGGAAATCCAATCGCTGTGCCAGTAGGCCGACGGCATTGATCTCTCGTGATAACTAGTTCTCTGGCTCTATTTATTATATAATTTATTATTTGGAGGGTAGGAATTGTATGGGGGTGGGAAGTGTTTTGCTATTCTGGGTGGGGGTGAATATATGGTGTGCATGGAGTGTGTGAGTGATTAGTTTAGTTTGTATTAAGTAGAATGTGTGGTTGTTTGTAGTAAGGGTTTTAAGGATTGACAGCCCAGTAGGATATTTCTATCCCTGCAAGGGCAAGGATAGTCGGGATGTTATAAAGTAATTAATGGTGCACTGGTCTATGTCAGCATGTGCTGGAGCCTTGGTCCCTCATGCTTAGCTTATGCTGCTTCCAAGCTATGTGACCCTCATCCCTTCTCTGACCTCCCAGCGTTGACTGCTGCAGCGAGGCGCTGCAGGGAGGTCAGTCTCACAAGGGATCATATAGGTCAGTGGCAGCAGGGTGCAGTAGGCGTGGTGGATGTGAGTGGTATTGGGGTGGTCAGGTGCAGGAGATACCCTGGGATTAGGTGAAGCCTTGAGAGAGGCCATACATGTTGGTCTCTGTTACCAGGGTTCTCACCAGACCAAGTGGGCAAGTAGCTGGGGGATTGGCAGTGACTGCCAGTCCCCTTCGAGAAGTGATATGCAATGCCAGGTTGATGAGGAACAAGACTGCAGTTATGGTGGACTTGATTTCCTCTGTTGACCTGTCTTGCATTATGGAAACCTGACTGGGTGATGCACCAGGCCAGTATTGAAGGCAGCCATCTCCTCTGGGTATTCCGTAGTGCACTGCCAGAGGAGGGAACGTAGGGGTGGGGTGTGGCCATCTGCTGTAGATCCAGCTTGGGCTTCACCGTGCATCCAGTGGGAGCAGCCAGGTCTTTTCAGTGTGTGGCACTGCGTGGGGGTCCAGGTGCAAGTTACAGGATTCTCATTTACTGCCTTCCGGGGTCAGGAGTGGATTTCCTGCAGGAGATAATGGACTTCATCATTGATGAGTTATTGCAGTCCCCCAGATGTTTAATTCTGGAGTACTTCAATGCCTGGGTTGATGATGAATCCTTGCAATTTGGTTATGACCTCCTCTAGTTGATGTCATCACTGGGCCTGCCACAAGTACTGTAGTTACTTCTGCGACCCATCACCACGGCCGCATGCTCAACCTGGTGTTTTCACTGGGGCTTGAGGTTGCAAACCTCAAGACTGATCAGGTCATTTGGTCTGATCATTGCACTGTGACATTCTTGTTTGGGCCCCCTCAAAAGTCTTTCCCTTGTTGAAATGGTTAGCTACCGCCCTTTGAGGGGATTGTCCCCAGAGGGATTACTGGTTGTAGCAGCCTTATCGAGAGCAGATGCTGCATGTGTGGTTGGTAAGAGCGAGGCAGTGACCATCTATAATAAAGTGGTCTCCACAGTGCTCTATGCCATCACACCAGCCCATATATGACCCAGATCCTCTCACTTGAGATACCCTTGGTTTGATGGGGATCTCAAGGTGATGAAGATCAGGGGTCGGAAGCTGGAGAATTGCTGGTGGAGGACCAGGTCGGGGAGGACAAACTGGCTTTGCATGCTCATTATCATGCGTACCAAGGGGCAATCAACCATAAGAAGGCAGAATTCCTCTCCAGGTAGATTGCCCTAGGGAAATGCAGACCATCTCAGCTATTTTGGACTGCAGAGAGACTTTTGCATCTAGTCTGCCTACAGCCGAAAAAAGATTTTTCAGTCACCTTGTAAGGAGTTTGCTCTGTTTTTCTCTCACATGGTGTCCTCCATCCAATCAGGGATCCCTTCAGTGAGGCAAGTTCTGCTTCACAGTGTTCAGCCTGGAATGAGCAGAGGTGCTCCACCTGTCTGGGAGTAGTTTAAACCAATGGAGGAGGCCGAGGTCATTGAGGTGATCTCGCAGCTAAAGCACACGTAATGCAAACTGGGCCTGGCCCTGACTTTTTTCTGGATGAGATGTATAAGGACCATCAACTCAGTGTTTGCTGGGATTTTCTGGTGGTCGATGTCAGAGGGTGTCATTCTGGAGGCCTTGAAAGAGGCTCCAGTGAGACCTTTCTTGAAGAAGCCATCTCCCGACCTTGACGTCCTGGCAAATTACTGTCTAATCTCTAACCTACCATATCTAGGTAAGGTTGTTGAGAAACTAGTGGCACAACAGCTCTAAGAAAGAACACCTCATGGCCTTTGACATCTATGAGCTATTCTAGTAGGGTTTCAGACCCAGGCATAGCACTGAAATGGCATTGGTTAGGGTGCATAATGAGCTCTTCAGGGCTAGAAGTAGAGGAAACAGGTAAATTCATGTTCTTCTTGATATCCCATCAGCTTTTGATACCATGGTTCACATCATGCTTCTTGATCACCTTCGAGAGTATTGTGGACTCGCCGGTACTGTCGTCAACTGGTTTTAGTCCTATCCCTCTAACAGGGTACAGAGGGTGGTGATGAAGAATTTCTTCTCCTCTACAAAGCCCCTGTCATGTGCAGGGCTTGATCTTGTCACTGATGTTATTCGCAGTATATATGCTGCCCCTAGGAGAGCTCATTCAACATTACAGTATGGGTTTTCTCTGCTATGCAGATGATACCCAACTGTATTTGTCCTTTGCCCCTGGAATACACAATGCCATAGAAGTGATTAACAACTGCCTGACTGAGATCACAGGCTAGGTGTCCTCCAGCTGGTTGTGACTGAACCCGGAGAAGACGGAGGTACTGGTGGCCGAGCCAGGTTGTGGGCATAATGGGAATGCTTCTGGAGTGGGTAGAGGATTATTTCTGGATCTGTTATGTTGATGGCTTCCACTAGGGTGTGGGATCTTGGCATTATCCTGGACAGCAGATTGACACTTGAGGCTCAGGTGTCATCTGTGGTCAAAAGTGTTTTTTTAACACTTGAGGAATATCACCAGGATTAAGCCCCAGTTCTGCCTGAGGACCTTCTGGCACTGGTGCATGCCTTTGTTACTTCAAGGCTTGATTATTGCAATGCTCTATGCTTCAGGGTCACTGGAGAGAACCTCTACCGGTTGCAGCTAGTGCAGAATGCTGCAGTCGGTTGCTGACAGGCCTGGTTAGGTCCAATCATGTGACCCCAGTCCTGTGGGCTCTGCACTGGCTGCCTGTCAGGCGGAGAGTTCTCTTCGAGGTGGGCATGCTCACCTATAAGACCCTAAAATGGGTTGGGCCTGGGCTATCTGGCTGAGCTCCTCACACCTGCTACCTTGGTCCATTCCCTCCACTCCTCAACCGGGACCTCCTTGATGTTCCCAGGGTTCAACTCAAAACATCCAGCGACTGTGCTTTTAATGTCACCGGGCCAACCCTGTGAAACACCTTTCCAGCTGTTGTCAGGGAGGCCCCATCAGTAGAGCTGTTTAAAAAGAGGCTAAACGCTCACCTGTTCTGTCTGGCCTTTCCCGATAAGGGCATGTGACTGGTTCTAGTTACTTGAGTTTTAATTATGCTGAAGAATTATTTATTGTTGTAATTATTGTTGTTTTTATATATGTTTTTATAGTATATTTTATAGAATTACAAGGGAGGAGGATGTGTGTGGGGAAGGGAAACCATCAGGGCCAGGATAAATGGTTCGATAAGAGAGGTTAAAGGGACACCTATTCTGGGGTCTGAGTTAAGGGCAAAATAACAAGGGATGCAGAAAGGGAGGGTGACAAGGGGTCTCTAATAAGGTGGGAAGACTCCCATGGAATTGAGATCACGAATAAAGGGGGGGATGGGGGGTTGAGAGCGCATAGTGGAGGTAACCATAAGGATGATGCCGGTGTTAAGGTTCTGCTATTGGGACGACTCGATGATTAGGGGTATCCATTGGGAGGGACAAGTGGGTGGATGCCATAGCCAGGTGAAGGTAATGAGTTCTCTGGGCTGACGGTGCAGAGAGTGAAGTTCATGGTGTATGAACTGATAAGGGATTGTGGAGGGAAAACGGATTTCCTGGTGCATTTGGGAACTAATGATCTAGCGGGAAATAGCATTTTGGAAATCCAAGCAAGGTTCCGAGCACTTGCCAAAGTCTGTCGGGATAATGGATGCAACATTTCCTGTTCGGAGATATTGCCGGTACCAAAGGCCTCAGTGGAGAAAAAATGAAGATCACAGAGGTTAATGACTGGCTCAGGAAGTGGGGTGAAGAAAGTGGGGCAGGGGTGTTAGGGAACTGGAAAGGAGTTTGGGAGGATAAGGAACTGTATGCCAAGGACAGGCTTCATCTTGCCCAGTTAGGGAAGGAGGTCCTTAAACAGGGGGTGGCTGACTACATTCAAGAAATGTGGGGTTTAAACTTGTGAGGGGGGGAATGGATAAGGGAAGGGCTGACCAGAAGACCTCTCCTCCAGATGAGGAAATAGCCTTCAAAACCAAGGGGGAGGGGAAACAGGCTGGAGGAGGAGGTTTCAGGAGGAGCAGAGGGAGGATAGAAGTATAAGGAACCGGGTGGGGTTTGACAAAGGGGATCAGGGATAAGGAGTGTGGGGGGTGGTGTTAGTAAATGACAGTTGCTTGGGAAACAAGTTGCCAGAGTTCCAGGCCATGCTATTTGGCGGGGGATGTGGCGGCAGTCACAGAAACGTGGGATAACAATAACCATGACTGGGAGCCAAACATGAAGGGGCACACTATGCTTAGGAAGGATAGAAAGGAGGGCAGAGGGGGTGGAGTGGCTATGTTCATTAGAGATGACATATAAATTGCTAGGGTAGAAGAGGCAGAGGGAAATGTGGAGGTCTTATGGGTCACCTTACGAACCCCAGCAGGAGGTAAGATCAAGCTGGGTGTAGTATAGAGGCCCCCCGGGAGGGGTGATGTTCTGGAGGATGGTTTGCTGGACAACATCATTGCCCAATGTGGACCAAAAGTGGAGGGAGTGATGTTGATGGGGGACCTTAATATGCCAGGTACAAACTGGGGAACCTTGTCCTCTAAGGTGGCCAAGGAGCAGAGGCTGTTGGACGGCTTCCAGGATGTGTTCTTAACACAGTACGTGATGGAGCCCACAAGGGAGGGGCATCTCCTGGACGTGGTTCTGGCGGATGGGGATCTGGTAAGGGACCTGGTTGTAGAGGATTCCCTGACTGGGAGCGACCACAATACTGTTTGGTTTCAAAGAAGCATGGGGGGATGGGGGGAGAGATCTAGGACACTGGCAGTGGACTTCGGGGCAGACTTTGTGGGCATGGGAATTATTCTCAAGGATCACTTGAAGGGGATTACAACAATGACAAATGTGGAAAAGAGACAGGAGGTCATAAAACGGGGACTTCATGAGGCAGTCAGGACCTGCGCTAACATGAAGCATAAGGGAGCAAGGTCACATAAACCATGCTGGTGGTCAAGTGAGGTTTAGGTAGTGGTCAGAGAAAAGAAGGCTGCCTACAAAAAATATAAAACAACAAGAGGGGATAGGGAAAAGGAAGTGTACCATCTTGCATCTAGAAAAGTCACCTGGATGGTGTGGGGGGCAAAGTCTAGTAAAGAGCAGTGGCTGGCACAAGAGATACAGGGAGGGGAAAAGGGGTTCTTCAGGTAGATTGGGGAGCAGAGAACAACTAAGGGCCATCTCGGCAGATTAAGACCAGAAGGAGAGTGGGTGGAAGAGGCGAGGGACCAGGCAGAGGTATTAAACAAGTACTTCGCCTCTGTGTTCACTAGGGAGGGGGATGGGATATCTACAAAGCAAGGCATGATGGGGATAGAAGCAGTAGTCAGTGGGACCAGGGAAGCAACAGAAATTGAGCAAGAGGGAGGGAGAGGTACCCCAGGGGTGTCACATCAGGATAAGGATAAAAAGGCCAGTAAGGTGGATGGGATGGATGATGTTATCGCCACCGAAAGGGTGTGGTTAGCCCTTAAGGCCCTAAAGAAAGATAAATCTCCTGGACCGGATGGCATTCATCCGAGACTACTATGGGAATTGACGGACATACTGGCTGCACCTCTGGTGGAGCTCTTCAACAGGTCACTTGAGACAGGGAGGGTACCTAGGGATTGGAGAGGCACATGTGGTGCCAATCCATAAAGGGGGGTTGAGGGAAGTACCAGAAAACTATAGACCCATCAGTTTGACCTTGGTGGTGGGAATATTAATGGAGCGTATACTAAAGGAAAGATTGGGGGTGTACTTGGAGGAGGTGGGAGGTCTGGATAGTCGGCAGCATGGGTTTGTGCCAGGTAGATCATGTCAAACCAACCTTGTGGAGTTCTATGAATGGGTAACATCAGAACTGGACAGGGGAAAGCCTGTGGATGTATTATTCTTGGACTTCAGCAAGGCATTTGACTCTGTCCCCCACAATGGTCTGGTGGAGAAATTGATGGGGTTGGAATTAGGCCCTTTGATGGTCAGATGGATTGAAACTGGTTAGCTGGATGCACTCAGAGAGTAATGGTCGGTGGGGAGCGCTCGAATCCTAGAGAGGTCAGTAGTGGGGTACCACAGGGCTCGGTCCTGGGTCCGATCCTGTTTAATGCATACATATCAGACATCAGGGAGGGTATGGGGTGTGAAATGAGTCTCTTCGCTGATGACTCCAAGATGGGAGCAGTAGTTGAGGGGGAAGAGGGGAGGCTGGCCCTGCAAGGGGACCTGGACACCCTGGAAAGGTGGACTCACACATGGAAATTAAATTTCAGTATCACCAAGTGCAAGGTGTTACATCTTGGGCAGGGACACCCTAAACACAGGTACACCCTGTGAGGGGAGGCGTTGGAGGCCTCAACAGGGGAAAAAGACCTAGGGGTCATGGTGGATGCATGTATGAATAACTGAGCAGTGCAGAAGAGCAGCTAGCAAAGCAAACAGGACGTTGGGATGCATCGTAAGGGGGATCACCTCTAGGAGCAGGGAAGTGATTCTGCCGCTGTACAATGGACTGGTTAGACAACACCTTGAGTACTGTGTACAGTACTGGAGACCACACTTGAAGAGGGACATACAGCTCCTGGAGAGGATATAGAGGAGGACAACTAAGATGATACGAGGACATGGGGATTTGACGTATGAGGACAGACTTAAGGAGCTCTGCCTGTGTTCATTGGAGGAGAGAAGAGACAGGGGAGACATGATTGAGGTCTTCAAGTACTTCAAGGGAATAAATGGGGTAAACATGGAGGGGATCTTTAGACTAAAGCAGGGAGGTATCACCAGTGGGCATGGTTTGAAGCTGGAAGGTGGAAGGGTGAGGGGGGAAAGAGGGGGAGGTTTTTCACTGAGAGGATGTTGGATCCTTGGAACGCGATGCCTAACGAGCTGGTTCAGAGATCCACAGTGCAGGGCTTCAAGAGAGGGTGGGACAGACACAGAAAGTGGATGAATCAGATGATGGCCTGGTCCAGGGGGGTGGGGATGGATGATAGGGGTTTCTGGAACACAAGGGGGGGAGGTCCTCGGTACCCAACTAGGGATCTGAGGTTCGTGCAGACTCGATAGACCGTAAGGCCTAATCTGCTGGCAATTAGTATGTTAGAATGTGTGTTTTGTAATGACCTACCTGTTTTTAGTGTAATGCTCCCAGAGCCCCAGTGATTGGGTGCCATAGAAATAAAATTTGCTCTGCCTTGCCTTGCCATGAGAGAAGTCTTAGGGGTGTGCCTGGCTTTCCTGAACTGTTTTAATAGAGTGTCGATCTTGCCAGATGTGAGCACCAATCAGGATCTCGAACTATTCATGGATGCATCTGGAGACTTTGGCTTTGTAGCTTACTTTCAAGGGAAATGGTATGAGGAGCAGTGACTCCCTTCCTGGGTGGAAAAAAGGCTTGAAGAAGCAGATTACACTGTTTGAGTTTTTTCTTATCGTGGTCACTTTGGTAGTATGGGCAGAGTGTTTTCAAGATAAAAAATAACCTTCAGGACAGACAACACTAGGGAGTTCCAGGCTATGAATGGGCAGCTAGAGGCCAAGGGCCCTCTGGGTAATCTAATGTGGGTCTTTGTGTTAAAATGTTTCATTCTTAGTATCCAGCTTAAAGCTGTGCATGTGCCAGGTGTGGGTGACAGTATTGCTGATGTGCTTTCTCATTTATAGTGGCAGAGGTCCTGGGAGTTGGCCCCAGAAGCAGAGGTGCATCCCAGGAAGTCCAGCCCATCTCTGGAAGCTGTATACTAAAGCCTGGGAGTTACTCAAAATTTCTTTAGCACTCTGCATGCAGACAGCATTCCAGAGAGGGGATTAGAACTTTCTGAGTGTGCAACAGGCCCAGTGGTGGAAGAATGCATGGCCCATTCCCACAGACCAGCTATGTCTCTATGTAGTTGAAATGAAATAGGAAGATTTGACACCTAGGGCAGTGCACCAGCATTTAGCAGACATTTTGGGGTTCTCCAAGGTCGCTGGTCTGAAGGACAACATATTAGCATTTTGCCTCCACACAGGCTGCTAGAGGAATGGGCTTGCAATACTCCAAAATGTCCAGACAGGGTTCAGTCGATTAGTCCAGCGCTACTGGAACAGGTGTGGGGCAAATTGCTAATGGTGTGCTGGTGGCCATCAGGGACAGTGTTGTTCCTCACAGCATTAATGGTGGCTTTTTCTATCTGAATTGATCAAGTTGAGTAAGGTGGTGGCAATGGAAGTAGACTTGGGCAATTAGGATGTAGTGGTGACCCAAGAAGGTTTTTTTTAATGGCTTTGAATGAGTAAGACAAACAGGTTGACTTAGAGATCCTGGTGTGGCCGGAGGTCTCCCCCAGGGGTTCAGTGCAATGTCTGTGCCTGGGTCTATAAATATGTAACTGAAAGGGCCGATGGGGAGGGGGGTCATATTCTTTCTACATGAAGATGGAACCCGCTGATACTGTTCCAGTTTTGACATGTCTTACAAAAGGCCATAAGGGGGTTAGGAGTGGACTCCATGGAGTTCAGCACTCATTCCTTCTGCATTGAGGCTGTCACATATGCTAGGGATAAAGGGCTGACAGGTGGGCAGATGCAGGCACTTAGTCAGTGGAGGCTGCAGGCTTTTGAATGGTGTGTGCAACTGCATTTGCTTTAATCTCTTGTTTTTGTTTCCAGCAAGTGGTGTTTCCCAAGAAAGGCAAGTGTGGTTATGTGGGCATGCCTTCATTTATTAGGCAGCTATCAGAGTGAGGTGGTTTCCCGGGGTGAGAACCTTTTTCTGCATCCTCATCAGATGTGGCTATTCGGACTGGGACATCATGGGATGAGATATGGTGACCTGCTCCTGTGGGTCATGGCTGAAGCTTGACGACAGGGTCTTCCTAAAGTTTTGGTGGTACATCTAGGAGGAATTAAACTGGGAGTGCTAAAGTCACAAGAGCTACTGAGCCAGATGAACCAGTACTTGGTATTGATTCAGTAAGCCAGGCTAGGTGTTGACATAGTCTGGTCATACATTATCAAATGGAGACACTGGTGACATGTCAAGAACCCCACTGCAACTGAGAAAGCTAGCAAGTTGACAAACTTGACCATGTGGAGTTTTATGAACTTTATTGGGAGGTCTCTCCTAAGGCAAGAATATATAGTCATTAAGACACACCACTTTTATGCCCAGAATGGTATGCACCTGTCAGACATAGGTTGTGACAGGTTTTTAACTGACCTACAAGGTGCTGTGGAGGAAATGCTAGCGTGAAGTGCTTGGGAGGATAAGCACCAGGAGCAGTGCTCATCCTGGGGTGGCACAGTTGTCTCATAAGGTCTGTACAAAGTGACTAACAGGGAATCGCATGTCTTCTACAGGTAGTTCACTCCAAGGCTGGCGAGAGGTAAGGACCTGGATGGCTGAAGTACCCCTTACAAGGGGGTTAGGTGGAGGGATAGCATCTTCAGGCATGACCCACAGGTGTAGCACCATTTGACAGGAGACGGACACACATCACACCGCCCAGTAGCCACCCATTATGTTTCAGAGGCCAGAGTCTCTCCAGAGGCCGTACCCATTTGTCTAATCCCCTTGGGATAAGGGGATGGCTTAGATATTATGTATTTAGATTAGAAAAG
Source organism: Neoceratodus forsteri (assembly GCA_016271365.2). Lineage (NCBI taxonomy): Eukaryota > Metazoa > Chordata > Ceratodontiformes > Ceratodontidae > Neoceratodus > Neoceratodus forsteri. The sequence continues at coordinate 1,293,894,214 of CM028130.1, forward strand.
CCTTGCTATGACTCCCTTGCAGTGCATTGCATGATAATAATGCTATAGCTTGGGCTGTCAGTATGGCCTAGATGTTAGCGTAATTAGCTGTGAATGACTTGGTACATCCAACAGACAGACAGACATAGGTTTGATTCTGACAACCTCCACATGCATACTGTGTGACTCTGACCAAGTCACTTAACTTTCCCAGTGTTCCTGGGTCACCCCTGAAAATAGGCACTTGTGCCTAGTGGGCCTTATCTGGTTACCAAAGAATAAAATAAAATAAATAAGAAACACATGACTGTGGCCATTTTTCCAAAGTTTTGTGTTTGTCTCAGTGTGATTTGGTGAAGAAAGGGATGATGTGGCCTGCTAAGAGAATAATGAACCTACAAAGGATTGCTGCAGGTGAGGTTTTGTCTGAAGTCACTGCCCCTCTTGACATCTGAGCTGGCAGGTAGGGAGTTAAGTAGACAGATAGATGGTTCCCACAAGGGGATAATTAAGTTGGAGCATAGGCTCTGCAGATCCTCTTTGTTTCTCTCCTCCAGCCAGAATTCCCAGCTTCCCACTCTCATAAAAGCTTGGTAAGGGAATGGCAGAGCATAGGAAACTTGCTGCCTCACTATGGGGGACCATAGTATGGGTCAAGAAGGAATGTTTCTGTTTTTCCCCATTAGGTTTTCTGTGTTTTTGCCTTCTCCAGTGAAGTACAAAGAGTTTTGTAGGGTAGGGTTTTTGTGGTACAACATCACAGTCATACAATACGTGATGGCATGGTAGTCTTGCAAAGTCTGTACAAACCAGGTGACGGAATCACATGACTTCTGCAGATAGTTTACCCTGAGGCTTGCAAGAGGTGAGGGCCTGAACAGTTGTAGTATCCCCTGTGGGGTATGGTTGGAGGGATAGCCTTTTTGGAGCCCACAGGAAGTCCAGTATGTAGGTTGCTTCATGGGGGTAGTAGCACCATGTCAATTTGTATGGCAATAAAGTAGCAGTTTTGTTGCTCACACTGTCTGTGCTCTGCTCTTTATTAATTTGGTTTATGTAATATGTGCTTGCATGGTAGTCTCACAAGGTCTATACAAAGGGGGTAACAGTGAATCATGCATCTTCTGCCGATTGTTCACCCCGAGGCTGGCAAGAGGTGAGAGCCAGGATGACTGGCATATTCCCTGCAGTGGTGGTCAGAGAGGTAGGCTCTTTGGACATGGCCCACTGGAGTTGCACCATCTGATGGGGGGTACATATCTCATGGCCCAGGAGCCACCTCTCATGCCTTAGAGGCCAAAGTTCCTCCAGAGGTCATTACCATATGTTGTATCTGTTGAAGCAAGGGGGCAGCAGAGATATTGCTGCTGCACTCTTCCAACATCTTACATGCAACTAGGACTTATATGCAACTAAGACTGTTCCAAAGGGGGTAGATCTCTATTTGTCAGCACTAAGGTGGAAGTACCATTCTAAAGCAAGTTAATTGTCAGGGTGTAACCTGTTGCTACCCCTTCCATAGAGAGGAGTCAGTATTTACTTGTATTATTAAATGCCATTCCATCTTAACTGCTGAGCTTAGCAACCTCTAGCTGTCTCATACACCTAGGGTCAGCCAGTTTATACTATTCATTTATTTATTTATTGAAATGTTTCACCAGGAAAGCACACTGAACAACAAGTTGCTCATCTCCCATTGCAACATGGGGGGAAGGGGTACAGAGAGGTTGGAACAGTAATATATTCAAGGTGCATGAGACAACAGTTACAAACAGTGAACATAAAGTAAGCAATTTAGTGTATGGGGAGGGGAACAAGAAGGCATCACAGGCATGTACCTAATACTACAAATGAATCATAGCAATAATACCCGACAGAGTTGAGAGTAAAATATAATCGACCGCCCAGGGTGTAATGAGGCCCAACACTGCAGGCGGAGGGCCTTATAGCCCCTGGAAGGTCCGGTATTGCCCAATACCACCCACCCTGGAGGGTATTATTGTGCTTAGAAAATGGGCGCTGTGGCATTTGTATAAGTATTGTATAAGAATTAAAAAATAGATTAATAATGCAGTTTCAGTCTTTATCTTGCAAAGTAGTGCCTCTATTGTTGTGCTGTTCCATCTCTTGTTCTCTCCCCCAACACACAGAGCCATTCTCTTTAACTTATCCCCCATCACAGCATGCACAAGACATGTAGCTTCTACAAAATTTTCCCTGAGTACTCTTTTGCCATAATTTTTATGAAGTTCTCTGCTCTTCCTGTAAGTTTATTATTTTTTATATTTCATAGGATGCGGCAGTTATGCGCATGACCATGTAATTAAAGCAGGAAGTGGAGTTGGAGAAATTTGAGGTACAAGGCTACGGTCTCGATGTTTTTCTTTTTTTGGTTCATTTCCTCCATTTAGCACATCTCCAGTCTTACATTCTGTGACTTGCAGACTTGGGGAATGGCATTCCATTAGGTAAGATTGAACAGGGTCAGGGAACGCCACGTAAAAGTCTTTTTCCTTAACCTGCGGTCACTCGTGCTCAGGCAACAAGGAAGTAGTTGATAACTTTTGCTGCTAACCACAGACAAACTAAACAAAAGGTATTTATTTTAAAAAATGTGACCGTTTTGGTCGTGAGAGTGAATTGTGGGTTTTTTGTGTGCCCTGTAGCATGAAAGCGTGGGGGGGGGGCACGACAGCAAAAAAAAGTATCTGCCAGACCCGCTCAACCACAAGTAATAGGCTTCAGAAAAATGTTTAGTTGCTTTTTTTGGGGAGTTGGTAGTAACTTCAGTTGGTCGGATGCAGCTCGGTGTTGGGAGGTGCCACACTGTTTGGATCAGTCATCGACATTGCGGATGGGACAGTTGGAAGGGGGAGGTAACACAAGTTTGAAAGGGAGTGAGTCATTGTGTGTATCCATAGCTGGCTTTTTTTTTTTTTCTGCTCTCGTCTTGGGACAGAGGTATCACAGTAAGGAAAGAAGACTCAAAAGCCATGTCAGGGAAATGTATGCTAGATGTACAAATCTATCTGTTTCGGGAGCTAGTGGGTTGCCATCCAATGGATGAGAGAAAGCACTTGGGTTCGGCTCTCAGAGTACCGCTGTGGACACTCAAGAGGCATGGGACGAGACGGTACTCAATATTTAGACTCAGAAGCCATTTTTTGGGGAAAAGTGAATTTTGTGTGAAAACTGTTACATTTTCTTTACACTGCATTTTAAGATTTTTACTTTATGATATGTCAGCCGCTCAATTTGTTGCCCGCTGAGAGACAGAAACAAATGGCGGACATTTGGAATGCAAGTGAGAGGGTTTATCCAATTGGAGAACAGGCTGGGCACCAAGATCCTGGTGATGGGGCAGGCTAGGCTGGCCCTTTTAATAGGTGGGCATCTATTGTCTGATAGATGCCCACCTAGAGAAGTGTCTAAGCCAATCAGATGGCTCAAATAGCTTTGCCCATTTTCTAATAATAGTTAGGGTTCACTTGAGTATAGACAGAACAGAGAAATACAACAGAGGAGACAATTACAGAGAAGTGCAAAAGCAGTAACAAGTTCATGAGGTACAGATGATTCTTAAAGTGCCAAGGGAAGAGGGGGATTGGGCAAGTAGGTATCAAGTTCAATGAGTGAAAGAGGGAGGGGAGGGAGGAGGAAGAGGGGGGGAGAGCCAAACCTAAGGACCTCTCCAGGATGTTGAGAACCCTGCAAGGGGGCAGGGAAGTCTAGAAGAGATGGGGGGATTTGGGGGGTGCCTAGGGAAGAGAAGAATTGGGCAGGTAGGCAATCAAGTGCAATGAGTGAAAGGGGGATGGGGAGGAGGAAAGGAAGGGAGAGCCAAACCTAAGTGACCCCTTCAGGATGTTGAGAACCCTGCAAGGGGGCAGGGGAGGCTAGGAGAGATGGGGAGAAGGAAAGGAGGTAGACATCTGTGGGAACTAAGAAAGAGTGTGGCTTAGGTGAATAGGAAAACTGAGTTAATTCAAGAAGAGGCTAGGTGTAGATATAGGTTGGGGGTGAGTCTAGACATATGCGAGGAACGTGGTTTAAGAAGGGTCATGGCAGGAGCAGCTAGATGAAAGGTAGTTGTGAAGGGCTGTTCTGATTTTAGTTTATGTATTTATTTGGATATTCAGATACAACCTTTGAGTATGAACTCTTTTACAAAGGTTCCACATCAGAACAAAAACAGAGTAGACATCGCATAATATAAACAATTCTTACAGTACAATAGAATACAGGCAACAAATAATTACATGAATCATAAGCAATTGTCTTATACAACAGGAGTAAATAACCACTGTGAGGCTAACCAAGATAGCTTTCCCAAATGGACTTGTCAAAGTAGAAACTGGAAAAAAAGGGGGGGAGAGAGATTATTGAGCGAGGAAAGTGGGAGGAGGGAAGAAGTAGGGGGATGTTTGGAGGGGGGGGGAGTTGGTTGGGTATAAGGAAAGAAACATAGGATGCTGGTGAGGGGGAAAGAAAAATGTGCGTGAGGTCACCAGGTGCGATTTGGAGGTAAGAGTGGCAAGTGGGAGGATGAGTGACCAGTGGGATGCATATTGGGGGGGAGGCCAGGGGAAGGGGGTGGATGGGTCCATGGTACAATTCCAGAAGGGTTAGTCAGTCAGTCACGGGGATTCATTCTCAGTTCAGGCAGTCACAGGTGTTTAAGTACAGCAGGTGTTGATTAGATGGAATAGGAGGAGGAGTGACAAAATTGAGGAGGGAACGAGTTCCAAATTTTGGGGAAGCGGTGAGAGAAGCCTGACTGGCCAATGAGGGTGGAGCTTTGGGGGATCACCAAAGTACATGAGTCGGTAGATCTAAGAGAGTGAGAGGGAGGGGGAAGGGTGATAAATAAGGAGGAGAGGTAGGTTGGGAGTTCACCCAACCAGTGTTTGGAGGTGAACTTAGCACAGTGGGAGAGGCGTCTGTTTGTGAGAGAGGAGAAGGACAGGGCATAACAGAGATCACAAAGATGAGTGCAAGAGGGCGCATTAAGGACAAAATGGCAGAAGGAGTGGAATAAGGTGTCCAACCCGGTCAGGGAGGATTTGGGAGCAGCACCATAGACTACATCGCAGTAGTCAAAAATGGGGAAGATCATCTTCCGGACAAGTTCAAGCCCAGCCACAGGAAGGATGCAACTACGGTTCCTGAACAGGGCACCAAGCTTGGGGTGTAGTTTTTTCAGGATGGCATCAATATGTCCAGAGAAGTTGAGGTGTTGGTCCAGCCAGACCTCTAGATATCTGAAGGAGGAGGTGTCCTCTAAGATAGTCCCATCCAGGATGTGGAAAGTGGGCAGGCTGGGGAGCCTAGAGAGTCTCTGCCTAGTGCCAAAGGTCATGGAGACAGTCTTCTTGGCATTGAGGAAGAGTTGATGGTTAGCAAACCAGAGCTGAACTTGGTTGAAATCATGCTGCAAGCTGGATGTAACCTCAGCAGGACTTGAGTCAGATGCATACAAGACTGTATCCTTGGCATACATGTGGATGGAGGAGGAAGGGGAGCAGACTGATGGCAGGTCATTTAGGAAGAAAGATTGAAAATAGCAAGGGATCAAGCACCGAGCCCTGAGGGACTCCTGTGGTGATCGGAGGTGGTGGTGGGGGGGGTGACACAAGAGATCCGAACTGATTAAGTTCTACCAGTGTGCTAGGCCCTGAATCAGCTAGTGGCTGAAGAAGATAGGCCAGCTGATGAGACAGAGTCTAGGAGAAGGGAGTGGGATGCAGTGTCACAAATCTTGGCAAGGTCGACAAAAATGGCTGAGGTGATAAAGCCATTGTCCATCCTGGTAAGGATGGAGTCAGTGAACTTGAGCAGGAAGGTGGTAGTGGAGTGGCTTTTCCTGAAACCAGATTGGAACAGGGTGAAAAAGAAGGAGTCAGATAGAAAGGAGGTTAGTTGGGAGATGTCCTGGAGGGAGCTGGATCACTGGAGGGCTTAAGGTGGATTGTTGTGCCCATTCAGGCAGCTCTTCTGGCTTCATTCCTAGCAGCAGAGGGTAGTGCAAGCAGCAGCTTCTGAGGGGCTGTCCACACCGCAAAATGTCCTGGAGGGAGCTGGATCACTGGAGAGCTTAAGGTGGACTGGAGCTCCCATTCAGAGCCTCCTCTGGCTTGGTTCCTAATGGTAAAGGGTAGCACAGGCGGCAGCTTCTGAGGGGCCTTCTGCACCAGAAGATGTCCTGAAGGGACCTGGATCACTGGAGGTCTTAAGGCGGAGTGGAGAGCCCGTTCAAGGCCTCCTCTGGCTTGGCTCCTAGTGGCAGAGGGTAGTACAGGCGGCAGCTTCTGAGGGGCCATCTGCACTGCAAGATGTCCTGGAGGGAGCTGGATCACTGGAGAGCTTAATGCAGAGTGGAGCACCCATTCAGGGAAGATAAGTCTAATAGCAAATACTGCAAGGTACACCATGCATCACCTTATCACTCACCTAGCCCCCCCCCACAATAAAATGCCTTTGAGAGATCCTATCCTTCTATTACATCCTCTGAGCCAGATACCTCCAGCTGATCATGCGATAACTCTGCTGTACAGTGACAAAATCAATGGTACCTTCCTTGGCCTGGTCCAGACAAATAAAATAAATTCTGCCTTCCTCCCAAAAATCATTTTAAAGACAGTTCTACTCCTCATGCTCTTAACTGCTGGTGATACTGAACCTAATCCAGGCCCTCAGTTACTAAGCAGTACGACTGCATTCCCTACTGACCCCTCCTGGACCTGTTTATTTATTTATGTATTTGTTAACCAGAGAAGTACACTGATCCCAGGGACCATTTACAGATACAACCCAGGCCATATAGATGGCACATACAACATTGATACATCATCATACTGAAACAGGGAGATACACAGCGGTGCAAATGACAACCTGTTGTATTATCTAGCTTATAGTGGAAAACAGACAGGCAGGGTCATTAAAATAGAAAAGAAACAAAATCCAGTACACAAAAATACAAGTATATCCTGCGTTCATCTCTTAGAATCGACCTAGTTGATATAATAAGATAGTGCTTCAAGTAACCATTCTGATTTGCATCCCTGCTAGCAGTTACAGGCTGATGACCTTGTAAGTAGTTTTTTAAAGTGCTGTTTGAAGATTGGGGGGATTTAAGAGTTTGACATTTCTCTGGAAGGGCATTCCAAAATTTTGGAGCCACACAAAAAATGATGCTCTGACCCATGTTTGTGGAAGTCCTGACACATTCTAAGAGCCGATGTACAGAGGACCTCAAGGTGCAAGAGTTCTGTTTGAGGTTTAATAAGTCTACCGGTGGAGACGTAGCTCCTTCATGAAGGGATTTAAAGATGAAAGATCCTAGCATAAGGTTCCTACAGGCCTAAGGGGGAGCCAGCCTAGAGTTTGATACAGTGTGTAGTGATGGGTGTGGTACGATGCAAGGGCAATAAATCTATGGATGCTGTTAAATGCAATATTCAGTCAATTAAGGAGTTGGGGTTGGGCAAGGGAGATAATGGGTGAACAGTATTCCAGGAAATGGAGAAGGGTATCCCTGCCCTCTGCTAGTCTTGCTTCCAGGGTCAAGAGATTTTTACATCTGTAGCAAACCGCCAGGCACTGGTTTATTTTCTTAATGGTTTGACTGATATGAATAGCAAAGGTGAATGAGGGGTCAAGAGAGACCCTAGATATATGAAGTCATATACCTGCTCCAAGGGGGTACCATTGGGGGACCAAATGTTGAGCAGATGACTGGATCTAGCCCAGGTGAGTCTATGTTTGGAGCTAAACAACATGGATTTGGTTTTCTTTGCATTGGCAATCAATCTGTGTTTTACAAACCACTGAGTAGCTGAGGAGAAATCCTTACTGAGGGATTGTGAGAGATTAGTAAGGTTGCTGTCACTGTGGAATACTATAAGGTCATCAGCATACATGATCCTGTTGCTTTCAGAGGGTATCAACAATAGGGAGTTTGCGAATAGGGAATATAGAAGAGGGCCAAGAATGGATCCTTGTGGGACTCCTGTGCACACTTTAAGGGGGCTAGACAAGGAACCACCAATTCTAACCATTTGGGCTCTGTCCACCTGGTAATTTTGTAACCAGTTGTTGGAATTGTTAGAGAAACCAAGGACAGACAGCTCTCTGGATAGTGTGATCCACCATAAATGCCTTTGACAGGTCTATAAATATGGCTCAGATGAACTGACCTAAATCAGCTTCTCAGAGTTTGTGATCCGTGAAAAGAGCCAAGGCTGTGGACATGCTGTGCCCTTTTCTAAAATAATGCTGACCCCTTGATAGAAGATTGTACTTCTCAATGTGTTCAGCTATTGGGCTAACACAATCTTTTCCATGATCTTACTCATGTGAGATGGGATAGACACTGGTCTGTAATCTTTGTGCATACTCGGGTCAGCTGATTTCAAGATAGGGACAACTCTGGCTTCCTTTTATATATTGCTGGGACTGAGGAGTTGGACAGTGACAGGTTAATGGTGTATGACAGTGGACTGGCTATGACGTGAGATGTTAATTTTAGGAACCTGGGAGAGAGCCCGGCACTGCCGGCACTGCCTCAGTTCAGTAGTGCTTTTAGTATATTATCCAATAGACACATGGCTCTGAGGTAGAAAGGGGGACCGGAGGTACTGTTGCTATCCTGTTATTGGGGAAGAGTCTCCTGGGACACAGGTGGTAGAAGAGTCTGGTATGACTCTAGGTTCATAAATTTGGAGTTTAGGATTCCAACAGTAGTAATAGGGTATGTAAGAAAACCTGATTCAATATTTAGCCTAGTGGAGTTTGCCTTATTGGATGTTTTTGTGACAGAGTTCACTGATAACCAGCAATTATGGGAGTTGCTGAGGCTGTTCACTTGTTGGACTTTAAAATAGCTTGATTTCACAAGCCTGATTTTCTGTTTGCATTGAGTCTTCGGTCTTCTGTAGTCATTCCAGTTTGTAGTTTTGGGAGAGGCCTTGTACATGAGCCAGGCCTTATCCCTGATCATCATTTGTGTCACTAACTCTTTTGTGATCCATTTTGTACACCCACCTCAGATGCACAGAGTGGTTTGGGGAAAGTGCTTATCCTGTATAGAGGATAGAGCAGTGATGAGGAAACCAAGTGCTGTATCCACAGTCTTTATGGAGTAGAGCTTCATCCAGTCAATGCCACAAAGGTCGGACCTGAGAGCCCCCATATCCACTCTTGAGAAGTTTTGGAGAGATATCAGTTTGGGGGGGAGGGTGCACTCTGTGCCATAACCAGGTGCAGTAAACTAGGGAATGGTCACTGATAGCATCCACACGGACTCTAGCATCAGTTACCTTACCTCCCTATTGGTCAAAATCCAGTCCAGCAGAGTATGCCTCTGGGATCTAGAGTTAAGCCTCATTGGTGAGAGGATAATCTGGGACAGGTTAACTTGTTTGAGGAGTTCAGTAGAAACAGACTGATCTCCCTCCAACCAGTTCAGGTTAAAGTCTTCTACAAGTATGATGTCTCTTGAGGGGGTGAGGTTCACAACTACTTCAGTTATGTTCCTGAGGCTATCAATGCCACCCATAGGTGGTTGTATACACAGTCAATGTGTATTTTTCTGGCTGATCCCATGATGAGTTCTGTTATCATCCACTCAGTGGCATGGGCAGCTCCAGTACTAGAGGCAATAACAGTGCCAGTGAAGTGGTCTTTAATGTACAGAAGAACACCACCACCCTTTTTTGATACAGGTCTGTTGTTCCTGTAGGTTGTGTAGCCATGGATGTGGCAAAGTGAATCTGGGAACTTTGGTTTCAACCAGGTTTCACTTTCGCCCAGCACATCGGGGTTATAACATTTGACCCAGGCTTCCAATTCATGAAATTTGAGAAGAAGGCTATGAGCGTTATGGTGAGTAATCCTAATACCCTTCTCACTAGGCCAGTGAGGTTTAGATTGGCTGCCAAGGCAATTGTTAGGGCCAGGGTTTACCTTGATGTCACCACACCTGAGTAGTAGCAGTCTGACTTGTAAGGTCAAGGACAGCCCTCCACCCAGGGAAGCACAAATCGAGGTCTGAATCTTGCTCAGTAGCCAACCCAGCATGCAACATCATCTCCTGTTGAGGTATGCTACTGAGGTCAGAGAGGGTTCTAGCAGCACCGGGTGTGGCTTTGGAAGGTATTCAACCAGGGTTAATGAGGTATACTCGTCCAAGGGGGAGACACCATGTGTGAGTATATCCCCACATTTGTCACATGAGAGCAGCAGGCCATACAGGGATATGACAAGGAGAACAGCAGAGCTCATCTGCCTTTTATTTGAAAATCCCAATGGTGATTTGCCAGACTTTCTCAGGGCTATATATACCTGCATCATTTTGTATTAGTGGAGAGAGGTACAGGCTGAGATTGTTTGACTGATTTTGGTTTGTCGTTCTGAGAGTGCATGAACACTGAGGCCACCTAGAGCAGTCAAAGTATCAGGCAGGATTCAATAGGGGTTAGGTATGAGGGGGGAGCAAATTGCACAGGGAATCTTCCAAGCAACAGTCTGGGGAGGGGTGTGTAAATCAATTAATTGTTTCTGACCATCTATTGGTTACACTTGTCCTTAAAAGAAGTACTAGCCCTGGGTGGGAGGGTTGTTGGGGTAGGTGGGCAAAATGAAAGCAGCCGAGGCACAAGAAGTATGGCTCCACCTGAAGTCCTAGGAAAACAGTAAGGTAAGATAAAGTTAAATGTATTTCTTAACCGCCTTTCAGATTATCAAGGCGCTTTACTATAAAATACAGTATAAACAAAATAATATAAATTAAAATCATACAGAAAAAGCTTGATAAAACAAATAAATCTTAAAATCAGATTTAAAACTCGTGACGGTCGGGCATTCTCTTAACCGATGAGGTAGAGATTTCCACATGGTGGGTGCAGCATAAGAAAAAACACATGCCCCAGATATTTTTAAATGAACCCTGGGAATCTCTAGCAATCCCTCGCTGACAGATCAGAGTGAGCAGTGAGGGCAGTAGGGAGTAAGGAGCTCTTGCAGATATCGGGGTCCCTGCTCATGTATGGCTTTATAGGTCAGCAAACCGACCTTAAAGGTGATCTGCCACTGTACTGGCAGCCAGTGCAGTTCACGCAGCACAGGTGTAATATGACTGGTCCTAGATGTACCAGTCAAAAGCCTGGCCACCGCTTTCTGCACCAGCTGCAAGTGGCAGATATCAACCCCAGGAAGCCCAGGGTAGAGGGTATTGCAGTAATCAAGGTGGGTGGTTACGAAGACGTGGACCAATGTAGGAAGGTCAACCGGAGAAATCAGGTGTTTCACCTAGGTGATATTCGTTAGATGGTAAAAGGAAGATTTAACGACAACGGAGACCTGAGATTTCAATGTCAAACCGATATCAAAAATAACATGCACCCGGTCTGAGGTCATGAGCTGGACACCATCAAGCCATAAACCAGAAGGATGTCCAGTCCCAAAAGCCACCTCTGGATGACCCGGGTCCACAACCAACACCTCAGTCTTGTCTGGATTTAGCCTCAGCCAGCTAGTGCTCATCCAATCTTTGATCTCAGTTAGACAGTTGTTAAGCACAGAGGCAGCATCATCCTGTCTGGACATAAAGGATATATACAGTTGGGTATCATCTGCGTAACAGTGAAAACCCAAACTTTATTTCCTAATGATATCGCCCAATGGCGGCATGTACACTGAAAACAACCTGGGTGACAATATAGAGCCCTGCAGCACCCCAAAGGATAGGGTGAGGGCATCAGAAGAATAAATTACAGTTACCACCCTCTGTGACCTACCCATGAGAAAGGATCGAAATCAGCTCAAAACTGTGGCAAATAGTCCACAGAAATACCGAAGGCACTCCAAAAGCAAACCATGGTCTACAGTGTCATATGCCACCGAGAGATCAAGAAGGACTAAGATAGTAGGAGCTTTTCGATCTCTTGCTATTAGGAGATCATTTAACACCCAAACAAGGGTGGTCTTGGTTCTATGTCTCTTCCTAAACCCAGACTGGAGAGCATCCAAGACATTGTGGGTTGTGAGATGGTCATCCAGCTGCAACGCAACCACCTTCTCAATAACCTTACCCACAAAGGGTAGATTAGAGACAGGTCTGTAGTTTGCTAGACAGTCTGGATCCAAGGAAGGTTTTTTAAGGAGTAGTCGAATGACCACCTCCTTGAGGGGATCATGAAAAAAACCTTTTCCAAGGAACACCATACAATTTCAGCAAGGATCGGGCAGATTACATCTACACAGCTTACTAATAATGGTGTAGGGCCCGGATCCAAACTGCAGCTGGTTGATCACAAAGTATGGACAATCCTCTCAATGTCCAAGAATTCCAGTTGGCTGAAGTCTGACCAGACAGATCGGGTGCACGCAACCTCCCACCAATCTCTGCAATCCCTCATTGAGGGAGTTGGGCCAATCCCTGACCTGATGCTGGCAACCTTATCCACAAAAAATCGATCAAGGTCATCACACTTTATTTGTGAAAAACCTCTTCCAGACTGAAGACAGACTGGATTGCACAGTCTGTCCACAGTCCGAAAGAGCTGAGCTAGTCGATTCTGTGCAGCAGCAATCTCCCTGGGCAGGAATTCTGCCTTCTTACGGGTTAATGCTGATTGATAGATCTTATAATGTTCCATCAGTCTAAGCCTGCCTGCATCAAGGCTGGATTTCCACCAAGCTATCTCTAGCCTTTGACCAACCCACCTCAGCTTCTTCAAGGACCCATCAAACCCAGGGCTCCTTGGGTGCAGAGCGAGTGGGTGAACATGAACAGGAGCTATTGAGTCCAGAGCATGTCCCATCACTTTGTTATAGGCCAGTACAAGACCATCTGGACTCATGCATTCACTTGATAAACTCCATAGGTCCAGCACCGCCGACTGGCCTTCTGGGATGACTCCCCTCAAAGGGCAGTACCGGACCATCTCCGTAGGGGCAGGCCTACTTGGGGGTGCCCTAAAACTGAACCTTATGGTGTGATGGTTTGACCAACCAATTGGTTCCACCCCCAGATCCGTGATCTCCATCCCCAGGAAGAACACAAGATCCAGAGAGTGACCCCCAATATGGGTAGCAGAGGTAACCACCTGTGTAAGGTCCAGCATAGTCATAAGTTGGAGGAGATTATTTCCAAACTGCAAGAGTTCTTCATTAACCCAGGCATTGAAGTCACCCTGAATTAACCATCTGGGACACTACAAGGCCACGTCAACAACGAAGTCCGCATGCTCCTTCAGGAATTCTCCCCTATCACCAGGTGGACGGTAGATGAGGAGTATCCTGAACCCTACACCTGCTCCCAGGATACACTCAAAGGATTGAGTGCACCCCACTGGCACATCCAGAAGGCCCAGTTCTGTTTTAAACACAATGGCTACACCCCCACCCCATGATCCAATCTTGGGCAGTGTGTCACCGAGAACCTGGATGGAACAGTAGATGCTAAAATAGAGCCTGCATTCTCATCCAATCAGGTCTCGGTGATACATGCCAGATCAGATGTTTCAACAAGATCAGCTATAATAGCTGTCTTGTTTCTAATCGATCTGGCATTGCATAACAGTAGTCCAAGATGGTGCCGGATGCTAGGAGAAGAGCTTCCAATGCCAGCAAGGTGCAGTACCTGAGTTTTACTGGTGTCCATGGGTTCAGGGAAGGAAAGGAGGTGGCAAGGAGGGTTTCTGTCCATGTTTGCCCTCATAACCCTAATGCTTGGTCAAGCAGTTCTTACAAATGGACAGGAGCTGGGTTTTACTAGTGTCCGTGGGTCCGGGAAGGAAGGGAGGGAGGTAGTAGGGAGGGTTCCTGTCCGTGTTTGGCCTTGGGTCTCTAATGCTTGGTATAGCAGTGCTTACAAATGGGCAGGAGCTTGGTTTTACTGGTGTCTTTGGGTTTGGGGAAGGAAGGGAGGTAGCAGGGAGGGTTCCTGTTCGTGTTTGCCCTTGCGACCCTAATGCTCGGTCAAGCAGCACTTACAAATGTAACAAAGGAATAAAAATAACACACATGTATATCAACATTCTGAGGCCCAAGATATCAGACCTTGAAGCCTGGATGAACCTCTACTCTCCAGACATTGTGGCAATCACTAAAACATGACTGAAACCAGCCACTCAGCCTAGTGAAATAGACATCCCAGGATACAATGTATACACAAAAGATAGGAAGGGGAAAAAAAAAGGTGGAGAAGTACTGTTATATATTAAAAATTCCCTCCTGGCCTCTGAGGTCCTTCTACCATCTTTCTATGCTATGGCCAGTGATTGTATCCTTGTTAAACTTCTACTAGGAAGCACCAAACCACTTTTTATAGCCTGCAACTATAGCCCACCTACCCTAGCCAAACCAACTCTGCCATAGCACATGGACTGCCTCCGAGAGCCTGCTCCACATGAACTCATAACCTTGGGGGGTTTTAATTTAAACTGGTTGGAGAACGGGTCTCAGGCCTACAAGAACCTAATTAGTGATACTGATCTTCTCAAAATAATCGAGGAGCCAACTAAACATAGCAGCAAAACGGAATCACACACTGCTTGACTGGATTCTTGTATCTAGACCAGAAATATTTCAAGCAGTGGGGATCTTTCCTGACTCATTAAGTGATCGGTTCCCCATCTACTGTGTCTGGAGTAATCATTTTCCCCACCCCCAAAAAAATGATCACTACCAGAGACTATTCCAAGCTTGACAATGAGGCCTTTCTTGATGACCTCTCTAAAGTGAACTGGAAAGAGGTGAACATCATGACAGATGTAAACACAGCCTTGGACTTAATGACCAACAACCTTTCATAAGTAATGAATAAGCATGCCCCATTCATACAAAGGAGGTACAAAGGACTATGCTTTAAGTGGCTTTCCTTGAACTTCCATACTCTGATGAAAGAGCTTGACATGGCCTGGAGCTTGTACAAAGCAACGGGTTCAACACAGCTGGTAAGAGTACAGGAGAATATGGATTCAATGCAAGTCTGCACTAAAGAAAGCTAAGACTAGCTGTGTTAAAACACTGCAGACAGGAAACCTGCAAAACCCCAAACACTTCTGGGCTCAAATTAACCAACTCCTAAAAGGACATCAAACTGCCCCCTGTCAGGAAATACGAGTGGATGACACACTGACTGAGGATCCCCAACTCATTGCAAAAGAGTTCAACATCTGATCTCGACTGCTTCAAAATCTCCCAAACTAAGTCCCCCAATCTGCCCCCACCATCAACCAACCCATATGCCACCTCAAGCTCAGAACCAGGAAAGAAATACTACGGCACCTGCTCAAGATAAAACCTGACAAGTTGGCAGGACATGATGGATTGGAACCTATGCTCCTCCAGATTATAGCACCAGTATTTGTCACTCCCCTGACCAGACTGTACAATATATCCCTGCTTAATGATGATGCCCCCCTACTATGGAAACTACCCATGTTGTCCCTGTTTACAAAGAAGGAATCAAGGATTCGACTGAGAACTACCACCCAGTCTTGCTACTCTATGCCTTGGCTAAAGTACAGGATCGTCTCATCTACAATCAACTAGCAGCTCATCTGGAAGCTCACAGCCTAATAGCTGCGGTACAGCATGGATTCAGTAAACACCCTGGGACTGACACAGCCCTGGTACGACTCACTTCAGACATCCTCAAAGCTACTGATGAGGGGAAGCTACAGGGGACATCTTCATTGATCTCACCAAGGCTTTCAACCTGGTGAATCATAAAGTATTACTGGCCAAACTAGAGATTCTTGGGCTGGATCTCCATTCCATTACATGGTTCAGAAGTTACCTAGTAGGCCAAAACCAAGCTGTTAAATGGAAGGCCTGCCTATCCTCTTGCCGCGTGATCACCGATGGAGTCCCACAGGAGTCGATACTCTTCTCCCTCTTTATCAATGATCTGCCATCCCACTGTGGAGATACAAAAATTATCCTGTTTGTGAATGATGCAGTCCTGTACAGGGATGGACATGTCATTGCTGGTGTTGAGAAGGTGTTAAACAAAGACTTTGCCTCACTAGGTAGATGGCTTTCATCTAACCAGGTGGTGCTTAACGTTAAGAAAACTAAGGCCATGCTCTTCGGGCCCAGAAGGCCAGGAGTAGACAGAACCAAGCTTCTTAAGATCACAGACACCAGAGGGACCATGTTGGAAGTTGTGAGCAGTATAAAATACCTTGGAATGTGACTAGATTATGAGCTGACATTGAAACCACATATTGAGCACACTACCAAAATAATACACCAGAATATAGGTTTACTATACAGACTAAGAGAGTACCTCACCAGTGAAGCCTGTCGAACAATAATGAATGCCATGCTGCTTCCAATGCTCCTTTATGAAGCTCTAATACTGGCCTCCCTGAAGGAAACTGAACTAAGCAGACTCTGCACGCTTTACAACAAAATAAGCTGGTTTGCAGACCAGGCAGACAGCAAAGAACACCACTGCAAGGCTCTAGCAACATTTGATTCAATTCAATTTGATTTTTACTAGGATAACACCATTGAGACAGTTCATTTGCGAGGTGGGCTTGGAAGGATTAACATACATACATAGGAGGTACCTAGAATTAACAATCACAATGGCAGATTTGACAACAGTGTTAATAATGCAGTGGTACAAAACAAGTAATGTGCAAGTACAGCTTACTTAGGTTCCATACATAGAAATCAGGGTGGCAGATACAAAAACAGTGCTAACTGAACAAGGGATACGAGACAGATAATGTGCAGGTACAACTCAAAATAATTATAGAAAGGAAACTAACACTAAAAAGAGTGGGAGAACAGGAAGAGTGGCTGGAATGAGGTGTAAGAGTATGGGGAAGGGGCAACAAGACAGCAAGAGCAAATAGGGGAAAGGGGAGGGAAGAATATAGTGGAAGGGTAAAGGGATAAGCAAAATTGGGAAAATGAAGGTGCAGAGAATTGTATTAGCCCCAACTAGATGACAGGCTCAAGCACCCCTCTCTTTGCCTAATATACAAAATACTGAACAGTTCACCTACCTCACCTCCAGAAGCATGTGGTGCAGTGGTGCACAGGCTGCACAAAGAAACTCTCTGCTCTTCTTCACAACCCCCCTTGAGGTACCCAGAGTAAACATGGTGACTGTTCAAAGGTCATTTGAATACAAAATCACACAGTACTGGAAGAAGCTCTCTACTACTGTACAGAGCAGCCCCTCTCACCCTTTATTCAAGGACTCACTAAAAACACACCTCTCCTGCAGAAGCATCTGCAACTGTCCTCACTAGTTTCCCCTAAACTACCAAAATCAGCAGATACCAAGCTGCACCTCTGAATTTGCATGACACTTCTAATGTGGATTTTTAATGTGGTCCTTATTGTACTGCAGCTAATTACTGTTCCTGTACTGCATAACTGTGATCTGTAGTGTTGATCAGTAATGTTTCCATTGCATTTAATGGTCTTACTAGTCGAGTACCTTGGTGGATAAGCTTTTCTCTTATACTGAATTTGATTAATGTCTGCGTTTTACTATTTGTAACTAATTCTGGGTCACTCCTGAAAAAGGGACTTTTGGCCTCAGCGGGCTTACCCAGTCAACAAAATTCAATAAATTAATAACTAAATAAATATTATGAATTTCGATTATGAAAGCCTTGCTGTGACTCCCTTGCTGTGCACATCATAATAATAATGCTGTAACTTGGGTTGCAAATTGGTTTTAATAAACACATGGTTGTGGCCATTTTTCTCCAAAGCATTGCATATGTCTCAATCTATTTGGGTGAAGGGAGGGGTAATGTGGCCTGCCAAGACAATAGCCTGCTATAGGTTTTCATGTGTGTCTACCTATTATGGCACTGTAGTTCAAATGGAAACTGGAACCTAGGCTCACATCCAAACCTAAGATATGCATATATTGTAGTCTACCAAGACCACCACATACCTTTTGTTTGATAGAGGCCACCCTCCTGACCCCATATCCATTATTGTGGAGCAAATAGTCCAATGGTGGGCTAGTTACATCAATCCTTCCCTAACCTATGGCATATACCACAGTTCCTTAGACTGAGTAAGCCTTATCCTCAGAAGAACTCAGTGTGGGGGCTGGTGTCATCAGTGATGATGCTAGACAAATTGATTGGTTAGTCTGCTTAGCATCATTAATGATGCCACCAGCCCTACCTTCTTCCAGGTGACATGCATAGTCAGTCTGTCAGTGAGGCTGTGGTATGTGTTGCATGTTAGGGAGCTTGGCAACTGAACTAGTTGGTTGTTGAACTTTTGCTCCCACCCCCAAATCAAGAATCAGGGTTAGGAAATATTCCCACTATCAAAACAAAGGTATGTTTGATGGGGTTGGTTGGGCTAGGGAGTGGGAAGGAGTAGAAGGATGGTGCCAGGAGCTGGGATTATAATAGTGGCAATTAGAAACAGCATTGTACCCATCAACAAAATCATGACTTAGGAGTAGGGGGCTCTTCCAAAAGCATGTATTTTGAGGTCTTGGAGATTTGGGCTATGGAGGGGCATGTGATCCTAGATTTATGTGTATGCCTAGGTTTGCATTTATGTTTGATCTGTGTGGCTAACATAGACAAACACTTCTTTCATTTTGGATTTTATATTACCTTTTACACATCATACATGTAACTTGCCTATTGATATGCTTGACAAAGTCATTTATGCCTCGACTGCCTCTGTTACTTTGGACAATAACTGGTCCCTATGTTTCAGGGAATAGCTTAGCTATCAATTTGTATGTGCCACTTCTCTTTACTACTGTCCTGTAATGCTAATAATCTGCTTGTTGTTATCATCACTCTCATTTGTTTCTTATGGACGTGGAGCTTTTGAAAATGAGTCTTTGACTCAAAGGATTGTAATTCTGAATCTTCTAATAAATAAATAAACTTTTCACAGCTATTCATCTACTGAATACATAACATTTTAGAGAAAAATTAAGATGCATTACTCATCCTAATTCCTAAGGTAAACTCAGCCTGAGTCATCTGCTTACTAAACTGTTTATTCTTTCACCCAAACTGTACCTCTTTATGACATTATTCCAGTTTAGCTTTAAAATCATGCCAAACTGAAAGATGAATACTTTGTAAGTTATCAGTTGAAGCTACAGTATGTGGGTTGTGAATGTGCACAATTAAATTCATTGCTGAACTACATGTTCTGAATGCTGTAATCCATTTGGAGATATACACTATATAAATACAATTTTATTTTTAAAACACTTTTTTTAAAGCTCTAACTCTGTTTTTCAGTTGCACAGCAACTGCTGGCATAAGTAAAAAAGAAAAGGTTATTCTTAAGGAAGACATTGTTTTAAGTGACGTTATTTTTTGAGGCTTCACATACTGTAGCAGATTCTGGAAATAATTTAACACTCATTTAAAAGAATGATATGATTATGTATATACATTTTATGTTTCATATGTTACACTTATAAAAGTTTAGCTGGAAAAAGATTCCCTATAAAAGTATGGAAGTAAGTGGCATATTTGTGGGTTTACATTCTTAATTGTATAGTTGTGTTTGGCAAGGCACTAATACCCCAAGTAGTTATATACTGTAAAAGTAAAACATTTGTACCAGTTTAGTTCAGAAGTGTCTTAAGGAAAAATGTTAAATGTGACTCATGTTTTGCCAACTTATTATAACATCTGTCTTTCATCATCCAAAGATAAATCCATTTATTATATTATTTTTTCTTTACTAAGAAATGTTGACACTGGTTTAACCTCATTTTAGTACAACATAAATTGTTCAAGTGGGTTTCAGCGGGTTAGGGTAGTAAAAGTGTGAGCTAATGGTTACATATCAGACATAGTGTACTTATTTATAGACAACCATATAACTAAATATGAAACAATAATGTTACAGGAATTTATATCAACCGGTACAAGGTACAACTACAGGATGAAGGAGGGCATAGTCCAAGTTGATTGCAGTTGGCATTTAGAGCAAGGTAAATTCAGGAGCTTGAACACAATAAATTGCAACTGTTTGCACTTATGTGGGTGGTGCTGTGGAAGTAACCCAAATTAATCCCTCTATGCCATGAATAACTGGTATTCCTTGTTCAGGACTGAGTAATGAACAGTATCCATTGTTTGGGGGTATTCATATTTTGGAAAATAACAAACACATTCAAAACATAAAACACCCACTGTAGCTATCCCTAAGTGACCATGTCGAGTCCCAGTACCACCCCACCAACACTTCCAATCATCTTCTGGTCTCTGCTGTCCTTCCACACAATTCTAGTCTTATGGAAACCCCAGATGGCATCCTGCTATCCCATTTCCTTCTCCTGATACTGTCTTTACATAACCTACACCTCCCTACCCAAATTCCCCCAGGCACAAAGGACCATATACAGTAAGTCAAATAAGAATCTATGATTATGTCTAGCATCATTCTATGACATGCATAGCAATGTCCAGCTCTTCCTCCCATTGCCCTTTTGCCTATATTGCCCCAACATGGTTTGGAGATTGGGAGGTCCAACTTTACTAATATAGCCCTTTGGGGTTGAGGGGGATTATGGCTAAGGTGGTTGTGAAAAGACAGTATTGGGAGGTAGGAATGGGCTGACAGGATGCCAGCTGATCAACTTGAAATGTCTATGAATACAGTTGAATTGGAGAAGACTGGGGAATGCAGGGCAGGAGAAGCTGGGGGTGAGGTAGTGCTGGTCATGGGTACTGGCCACCTGGGGAGGGTTAGAAGTTTGTTTTACTTATTTTGTAACTTATTTTAGGCAAGACAACAAACAAGAATTAATACCAAAAAATTGACTACCAAGCAAATATTCATCAGATTGTACTCGCACAACCCTAACTCCATGCTCCTACTTGTAGCCTTTTTAAAAGATTAAGGTTTTCTCCTCCACTGACTTTCTAATGTTAGGAGCACTTCATGAACTTATGATAAGAGTCTGTATAAGCTGAAGTACCTGACCAGCAAATGGCTGAGGTGCTGTACTGTAGCAAATTCACTGATTGTAAATGCACTGTATAAAGGCAATCCCATGGAGCTCTCTTTTATCAGATAGTAAGAGTAGGCCTAGGCTCCAGCAAAAGGTCACAATGAAATGACCCTGTGACAGGCAAGCAAAAAGAAACCTGCAGATTTTGATCTATACATCCTTCTGCATTGCTGTGGTGTTTGCCACTCTGCACACCACATCTGCAATCTTCAGAAGTAGAGATTAGTTTTGGAGTATTTTTTTTTTATCTCAGGTTTGAAACAGTCTATACCCCATTCCAAGCTTCTGGTTCTTATGGTTTTTTTTTACCTGACTGTCTAGGTGGATGGAATATGAGAGAAAGGAGTTGAGCTATTCACTGAGCTACTTAAATCCGGGAGCCACCTCAATGGGGTTGCCTTTTTTAGACTTCAAGTAGGGATTTAGGTTTATGGTACTCTCATCTTAGAAAACAATTGTGCCAGCCCATCAGCCCAGCAGTAGTGCTACTGGTCACAATTCCAGCAACCCAGCTTCATGAATGGGCTCTCATGATTGGAGGAACAGACAGGGAGGGGAGGATTGAGTTTTCTACAGGATGTTCTCCTCCCTGGCAAGGCAAGGGGACCCAGTACTGCTGTGGGACTCACCTGGGTGACCACAGGTGTCAGTGCAGGGTGGAGAGAAATCAGGTGTGGTTGGACACCATTAGATGAACTGACACTGATGCCATGCATTCACATCTGCTCTAGTATGCCTGTTCCGCAGAGGAGCAGGGCTAGAAAAAAGTGGAAAAAGTCCTCAGCTGTAGTAAAATGATGGCACACATGGACCTCGCAGACCCCACACCTGCTGACCCAAGATAGCTCCTTGCACACAAATGTAGCCTTTCTGAGGCACTAGGGCCAGCCCAGAGACCTCCACCACAGTGACAGAATATCATGGTTGCACAGCAGGAAAGCAGGTAAGTCCAGGGAGTAGGTGGGCTGAGGGGGGTGGGGCTCTGTGGGGCCTGAATAGGAGCCTGATGCAGACTAAGAGAATGGAGGAGTAGAAAGTATAAGTAAAGAACAAAAGGAAAAACTTGGCCTTGTCTTTTTAACATCAAGTATTTACTTGCCAGTCATCCAGGTCTGGACCTGATCAAAGGTGGCTTCAAGGAACTGGATGATGCTGTTAGTTAAGTGAATATTCATAAAGATTCCAGTGTCATCTGCATGTTAGTGAATGTGGGAATCTTTTCAGGCAGAGGGAAAATCACACAGCATGGATGTCTGGGAGACATTATGGTCAAATATTTACATTTCTTAACTTATTTTTCTTGATTTTATTAAGAAGCAGTAAATACAAGTTATATCCCATAAATGGCATACAAACTTATTGATGCACAACATAATTACAGTACATATCTAACACTTGATATACAGCATTTGTTACCCTCTGTTGTGGCACATACTGTAGGAAGGTGGCATGAATGCAATCATGGGTAAAAATTTGGGGGGGTATGAATCTACTGAGCTTTTCACACTGATGCCAATGTCATTGGTCATTTATCAGGGCCTAAAGAGTTGAGGTAGACTGGACCCCACCCACATCTAGCCAATGGTTGTGCCCATGGAAGGGGGAGATATATTTATTACCCCCAAAAAGCTTACTATTATAGCCAGAAACTCCAGTTACAACTGATTGTTCCAAATATGGTGAGCAACAAGTCATCACAAACAGAGCCATATCGGACCCACTCTTTTGTTTATTCAGTAATTTTATATTGCTAAAACATATATTTCCAGGAAAATTATTAAAGTAAATCACAGCATCATTGTGTTTAAAAGTAAATCCTCATTCTCACTCAACATACTAGTATTTGTAATGCAGACATATTTTGATATGTTCACTTGGTTTAGTAATGTTTGTGCTCTCAGGGGGGTGGCATATAGCAGAAACTACATGCAAACCAGACTGCATTAATCAGTGCCGTCACTTTCAAAGCAAACCCACCAAGTCCCCCTGACACTCAAAATAACAAATATCTATCAAGGTTTATTGTTAGGGTTTTCCCATCAGAATCATCAGGTGAACCACCTTACTGCCCATATAAATTGTCCAGAAATATCTATAGTGAAAAGCAAAAGACCTGGTCCATGTACTGGCATCATTCTTCATCGGAGTTGACTTGGAGTTGTTCCTCATATCATTCAGCAAACTCACTCTCTGTTTTTTCTACCCAGCAATGCGCATTCATGGGATCACTATATTGTAAAGCCTTACCACCATATATGATTTGAACTCGAGCTGGGAGGAGAAAGGATTGCACCATCCACAAGGACCAGAGAAAGTGAAGGACAGTGGTAAACTTCTTTCTTCCATTCCTGGTCAAGAAAGAAAAATAGGAGAAAAACTCCACAATCCCCACCTGCTGTCAACAAAGGATATAAGGACCAGACAATCTTCAGAATGGCGTTCCAGACCTATGCTCCAGCATCCAAAGAAGCACAATTATGTGCTGGTTAGGTTAGATGAGTGCAATGGTGGGGTTCACTCAGTAAGCCATATTCATATCAGTCACAATTAGGTTTTCTGGTAAATGGGGATTCTTAATAGTTAATTTTTAAGGTACTGTAGGTGTCCCATACCAACAGCAGCTTCTGGTACTCCTACCAACCTGTAGTTACCTGCTTTCTCTGCATTAAGCAGAGTCTGCCTGCATTTGCCGTGGAAGGAACAGAAAAGGCTTTCATTTTTGGAGATCAGGTAGGTGGGGTAAGTTGTGGTGAAACTTATTTAAATTGGTGTATTTATTATTGAGTAAAGGGTAAATCTGAAACCAACCACAGTAGCCCATGTTTAGGGACTGTATTATAAGAACTGTGCCTAGCTCTGTAGTTTGGGGGGAGGGGTGATAATTATCTGGCCTGGGGCCTCAGCTAGCTGATAAATGGAGGTGGGACTGAGTCAGATTTCTGACTGCAGATTGGTTGTGGCTTGTTATATTATATAAGACCTATTCTCCTGCAGGTGCTTCCTTACATAGTCTGTCTCCATTTGCCACAGGAGGGACAAAAAAAGGCTTTTGCTTTTTGCAGACAACATTAAAGTTGTGGTGAAACTTGTTTGAATTGGTGTATTTATTATTAAGTATTGGGTACATTTGAGACCAGCCATAGTATCCCACATTTAGGGGCCATATTCAAAGCCACTGATTTATGGTGCTCAGAAACCTGGAATTCCATTTTGACCATTTTGGATTGCAGGATTTTACCAATGTTTTAGAATCCAATTTCTCGGGTGTTCACAGTAAAATCAGAATATATTTCACACATTTTAATTAATAAGTTGCAAAAAACATTGTTAATGCTTCAGTTAGAGTCAAAGTCACAAAAGTTGAGAAATGGGGCATTAGGGTTTCCCTAACACCCCACCCTCAAATACCAGGTAGGAGAGGAGGTGTGGAGTGTGACTTGGGCTTCTTGTGCCTAACGCTCACCCCATTCCATCTGTAAATATGGTCAGATGTGTAGACTTTAAGAGAATGGGATGAGCGTTAGGCTGGAGAAGCCCAAGGCACACACCACAGCTGCTCTCCTGCCTGGTTTGTGAGGGTGGGGTGTTAGGGAAACCCTCACACCTCATTTACCAACTTTTGTCTCTTTGACCCTAACCGGAGCATTAACAAAGTCTTTTGCAACTTGTTTCCTTACTTTTTGAGAAAGTATAATAATATATTTTTTTACTGTAGGAGTCTGTGTTTCCATCCCTCCTTAGATGCTTATGTGTATGTAGCTGTGGAAGCACAGGGCCATGCAGGCCATGCACTTCCATTTATAGGACAACAGTGACCAAATTGTCTGCATAGTCACCTTATTACACCACCTCATGTACCTGGTACAGAACATTTTTAAATCCTCCAAAACATAATGTCATAACTTTGTAATTTTTTCATATTTTGACTCCAAATTTTTAACGTAATCTTCTTAGGGCCACACTTCATAAAACCCATAGGTGAAAATTTTCAAATCCATGCAAAAATCCCATTCCATGCCACAGGTGTGAAAACACATTTTGGACAGGATGTGAAAAATGACAGCTGTACTGTTCATGAGGTGGGGTGAAAAAATGGCTATGTTGAAAATGTGGACTCAAAATATTGAAAATTACCAAAGTTATGCACCTATGTAGAAAAATTTTGACAAACACTGATAACTCAGCAATTTTTAGGAATTTTTCACCAAATGTTCTACATTGCTTTTTTGGGACCCTATCTCATGGACACTGGCACTGTCATTCCATTAATCGGACTCAAAAGGTGATTTCATGCATTGACTGTAAAATCACCTTCTGGGCCAGATTAACAAAATTACAGTGTCAGTGTTCATGAGGTGGGGTCCCAAAAAGGCCACATTGAAAATTTGATGAAAAAATTCCAAAAAATTGCAAAGTTATGTGCATATAGTAGGTTCAAAAACCAGTGAAATACATTATATGGCACTTACTTTGATTCCTCAGTTCACGGTTCAGTTTTGAAGAGTGCAGATGTGTCCAGGTCCACAGACAATGACAGTCCATGACCTCTGGTGGTAAACATAGGGTAAGGGTAGTGGAGTGGTGGGTGCTCAGTGGGAGGGTCAAGATGAGGGATGGGGAAGGCGAGGAAGAAAAGGTATGGTTTTCTTTTTTCAGGTTTAAAACAAAAAAAAGACATTGAGGGACTGTTTTCTTTTTACAGGATTACTCAATAAATATTTCAGGACATTGGGGGTGGGTTCCCCAGTATCCCACACTGCTGGAGTGCACTAAATGCCAACACAGGGACTGGTACCCCTGATGTTGGCTAATTATAAAAACAAGGGGCTGGGGCAGGGGCATCAAACACCAGGGGTGGGCATCCCAGAGCTGGATTTTATAAATACATAAACAGGGACTAGGGGACAGTGATTGGAGGGTGGGGGCACCACTAGACATCAGGGAATATATGGGGGCAATACTGAATCACTCCAGGCACACCAGCTCATTTGAGCAGTGTTTACCAGAATTACGGTAATTATGTCCTGAGGTTGACTGTCCCACTATTCTGTTCATTTTATGCATCACTAAAATAAATCAGTGTAAATAAACCATAAACAAAGAAAAAAATCACTGGCAGCAGATTTCATAATGTGGTCATGAACTACAAAATGAAAAAGTCATGCTGCAGGTATTATGGATGGGAGGAACAAGTCAAAGTTTCCGCCAGCTCTTCATTTTGCAGTGTAGGGTTTAGCAATTGTTTTACCTTACAGTGGTGGAGGTACATTTTCTTGATTCTGCTCTTTTGTCTTTGAGCCCTGATATTCCACAATGTGAGCTAGAATGTTATTAAATGCTTCGGTGGTGCTTGCTTTTAATAACATTCTGGCCAGTTTAACACCTATGCAGTGGTGTACCTAAGCAATGAAACAAGGACAGAGAAATGATTTTTTCTCTGTTGGGAGGCTCTGTCACCCCTCCTCCCACACACACACACCCATCCATGGTACCAAGTACTGTAAACTATTGATTTATTTTTTGCTTGGTAATTTTAGTGTGTGTGTGTGTGTGTGTGTGTGGGGGGGGCCTGTGTGTGTTGGCCGTTCAGATAAACTCACTGTAAGGAAGTAATTTCAGACAAGTTCGCTCAGTTCTGACCTCCAATTAGGCTGCAGCACATGTAAACTGTGGGGTGCTCACTGTAATGTAAAATTAGTAGACAATACTGAAGCACTCTAAAATTAATAGATGATACTGAAGCACCCCAGGCACACTCCATTTAAGTATATTCATGTTAGTGTACGGGCAAGTTCGCTGAGCTCTGACCCCCCCTTTCAGATGCAGTGCAACTTAATTATATTCATGTTAGTGTGCAGATAAATTCAGTCAGCTCAGACCCCACCTTTCGGATGCAGTGCAAACAGAAACAGATCCCACGGGGTGTGCCTGGAGTGCTTCAGTATCGTCTATATGGGGACAGTGATCAGGCAGTGAGGGGTGTCACTAGATATAAGGGAAAA
This sequence comes from Neoceratodus forsteri, assembly GCA_016271365.2. Classification (NCBI taxonomy): domain Eukaryota; kingdom Metazoa; phylum Chordata; order Ceratodontiformes; family Ceratodontidae; genus Neoceratodus; species Neoceratodus forsteri. The sequence continues at coordinate 1,293,921,190 of CM028130.1, forward strand.
TGGTGGCTAACAACAAACATTGCAGTCAGCAGCAGGAGTTAAGCTGTGGCTGCAGAATTAAATACAATCCGTTGTTCTCATATAGAGAACGTGGCAGAAGGCTCCTCTCGCTAAGATGTGCACTCGGGATTTTGGTGCTCAGAAAAAGTATTTCTGGCTCTAATTGTAAAAAACAAACACCAGAATATGGGTAAATGGGTCCTGTTTACCTAGGTTCTGATATTTGTATTTTTAAATGACAACATTTTTATGTATTTTCCATGTTTTTTACTTGGTGGAAGAAAAAAACAAGATGGTGGCTCACAAAAAAGGATTTTTCACTCACAGAAAAGGATCTTATTCTCATGAAAAAGGACTAGGTCTCACAAGGAAGAATCCTTTTTTGTGAAGTCAATCCTTGGTTGAATTTTATCCCTCTAATTTGGACAGGAGAATTCCCATTGTAAACAATGGGAACTTAAAAACTGAATAACTCTGCAACAGATTAATATTTTTTTCACCAAGCAAAGCATGGCAGTTCTGTTACCCAAGCTGCTTCTAGCATTAAAAAATCACACCAAAATGCCACACTGTCTGAACACAAGGTGATAAGGAAAAAAACTTAAAAAATGGTGACTTTTAAGATTTTAGCACTATCAGGATCTCAGAATCTGTACATTCGACCGGAAAGAAACTTGCCACATCAAGAGATCTACCCCATGGGACAGCCTATACAAAATTTTGCTCAAATACATTGATCCATTGCAAAGATATTAAAGTGCAAAATTTGAGGTTTAACATTAAACAGGCTACTCAACCCTAACTATACGGGCACGACCGTGCCCCTATAATAAAGTAGTTCACCACAATGCTTTATCATGTTTTTATGCAGATTTAAGCTACCTAAGCAAAATACAAGATTTTGTCTCATTTTGCATTTTATTATAGCTACTCAAGTTTTGAATCAACCAGCAGGCAAGGCTAGTGACTATGAAACTCCAATGGCCTAACCAACATAATTGTTAAAATGTCACCTTCTCAAAACAAGCCAGCAGGTGAAATTAAATGGCCCCACAACAACAGTTAAATACTTCTAGTAAGCAGGTGCCAATTTCAACCCCCACATTATGCCAAATAAGCACTAAAGTGACGTCTTCTTTTTCATACTGTACTGTATGTTAATGCAGTCCTTGTTTTGTGATAGAAACATAGAAACATAGACTTTGATGGGAGATAAGGACCACTTGGCCCACCTAGTCTGCCCATTTCCCTACCTAGAGGATAAACTGCAGATCCTATTTAACAACAGCCTATTTCTTCCTACCCCCCACAAAAATTGCCTTAGAAACATAGAAATATCGAATTTGATAGCAGATAAGGACCGCTTGGCCCACCCAGTCTGCCCATTTCCCTACTTAATGGATAAGCTGCAGATCCTAGTTAACCAGCAGCCTACTTTTTTCTACCCCCAACCCCTAGAATTGCCTTATGACTGTCCCATGCATACTTGAATTCAACCACTGTTTTTGACTCCACAACCTCCTTTGGAAGGCCGTTCCATGCGTCCACAACCCTCTCTGTGAAAAAATACTTCCTTACATTACCTCTGAGCTGCCCCCCATCTTCAAATTGTTCCCCCTTGTTCTTGCACACCTCTTTTTTTGAAAGATGCTACCCTCTATGACTTTGTTGATTCCCTAGAGGTACTTGAAAGTTTCTGTTATGTCCTCCCTCTCCCTCCTTTCCGGGAGGCTATACATATTAAGCTCCTTTAGTCTCTCTTCATATGTCTTCTGGTGCAGACCCTACACCATTTTAGTTGCCCTCCTCTGGACAGCTTCCATCTTGTCTATGTCCTTGCAGAGACTGGGTCTCCAGAACTGCACACAGTACTCCAGATGGGGTCTCACCAGCTGTCTGTACAGAGGGATAACAACTTCCTGTTTTCTACTGGTGATGCCTCTCCCTGTGCATCCCAGTATCCCCCAGCCCTCCTTACTGCCCTCTCACATTGCTTGCCCACCTTTAAGTCATCTGATATGACTACCCCCAGGTCCCTTTCCATTTTTGTTGTTGTTAGTATCTCACCCCCATTGTGTACTCTTCCCCTGGGTTTTTGTTTCCCAGGTGCATTACCTTGCACTTCTTAGCATTGAATCTAAGCTGCCATACATTTAACCATTCCTCTAACCTTGCCAAGTCCCTTCTCATCCTTTCCACCCCACCTTGTGCAACAACCCTGTTGCAGATCTTTGTGTCATCTGCAAAGAGACATACTTTTCCTTCTAGTCCCTCTACAATGTTGCATATAAAGACATTGAAGAGGACCAGTCCTAATACTGAACCCTGCGGTACCCCACTAGTAACCTCCCTTTCTTCAGAGTGGACTCCATTTACTATTACCCTCTGTGTCGTATTCTCCAGCCAATTCTTTACCCAGGCTATCATCTTGGGACCCACTCCCAGGCTGGCTAACTTGTATATTAATCTTTTGTGTGGGACTGAGTCAAATGCCTTGCTAAATTCTAGGTAGGCCATGTCCACAGCCCCTCCTGGATCTACTACTTTGGTCACCCAGTCAAAGAACTCTATTAGATTCATCTGGCCTGACCTTCCTGCTGTGAATTCATGCTGCCTTGGGTCCTGTGCCCCTCTGGCCTCTAGGTACTTGACAGTTCGTTCCTTCAGAAGTGATTCTATCATTTACCTATCACTGAGGTTAAACTAACAGGTCTGTAGTTTCCTGCTTCTGCCCTGCTCCCACTTTTGTGAAGGGGAATCACATCTGCCCTCCTCCAGTCCTCAGGTACCACCCCATCCTCCCATGATTTGTTAAAGAGGGAAGTCAGTGGTGCCACTAGTTCTACCCTTAGTTCTTTTAGAATTCTGGGATGAATCCCATCAGGCCCCATTGCTTTGTCCACCTTCAGTTTTAAGAGTTCTTTCAGAACCCTTTCTTCTGTAAATGGGCTGGTATCAACTTCTGTATCCAGAGTGTTTCTATTGTTTGTTTTAGTTACCTCCTCTTCTTCATTTGTAAATACTGAGCAAAAATATTTGTTTAGTATCTCTGCCTTTTCACTGTCACCCTCTGCCCACCCCCTTCCCTTTATTAAGCCTCACTATCCCTCCCTTAGTCTTCCTTCGCTTCCTAATGTACCTAAAAAAAGTTTTATCACCCTTCTTAACTGAGTTGGCTATCTTTTCCTCGGTTCGGGCCTTTGCTGTTCTGACTGCCTTCCCAGCTTCCTTTTGCTTTAACTGATACAATTCTCTGTCCTGCTTCTTCTGTGATTCCTTGTACTTTCTGAATGCTTTCTTTTTCTCTTGAACCTTCACTGCCACCTCCTTTGAAAGCCATAGTGGTTTCTTACATCATTTTGTTTTATTTATTTGCTTCACACAAAGGCTTGTTACCTCTGTGATGGCAGTTTTTATTATTCCCCATTGTTCTTCCACCACTCCTTCCTGCCCATTTGCAAGTGCATTCCTTAGGCACTCACTCATTTTGGCAAAGTCAGCCCTAAAGAAGTCCAGTACTTTTGCCTTTGTATGGCTTGACTCTATTGCTGTGTTTATTGTGAACCATACTGTTCGATGGTCACTAGTTCCCAGATGGCTACCCACTTCTACATCTGTGATCCTCTCTCCATCTCCATTTGAGAGAATCAGGTCTAAGATTGCTCCCTCTTGAGTGGGTTCCATTACTAGTTGTCTAAGGCATGCCCCTTGTAGAGCATCTAGAATAACCCCACTCTTAGAAGTGGCTGCTGCAACTGCATTCCAGTTAACATCTGACATATTCAGATCACCTATCAGCAATATCTCCCCTTTATCTGTCATTCTAAGTATACTTTCTATCATTTCTTTGTCCATTTCCTCCCCCTGAGAGAGGGGTCTGTATACAACCCCTGTGCAGATTGTGGTGCCATTGCCTGCCTCCAAACTGACGCACAGTGCTTCTTCTCCTCCCTGTTTACCCTTTTGTAAAGTTGCTTTGATTCCTTCCCTTATGTAGAGAGCTACTCCTCCTCCTCCTCCTCTTTTACCCTCCCTGTCCCTCCTGTAGATAGTGTATCCTGGTATGTTTATGTCCCAGTCATGGTTCTGTGTGTACCATGTTTCTGTGACTGCCATGATATCCAGATGTTCCTCCTCCATCAAGGCCACTAATTCAGGAAGCTTGTTACCCAGACTATGGGCATTGGTACTCATTGCTCTCCATTTTTTGATGGCTTTACCTTCTGTAGCAGCATCCCTCACTGACCTTTCTACCTTGGTCTTTTTCTCATTTAGTACCCTGTTTTGTAGGGGGAGGCTGGGATTTTCCTGCTGCTTAACAGTGCCCCCTCTTGAGTAGTTTAAAAGCTTGCCAATGAAGTATTTAAACCGATTGCCCAAAAGACTTGTTCCCTTCCTGGACAGATGCAGACCATCCTGCCAGTATAGGCTGGTGTCCCTCCTGGTGGAACCCCAGTCCCCAGTGAAGCCAAACCCCTGTGCTCCACACCATTTTTTCAACCATTCGTTAAACTGCATGGTGCAAAGTACTCTCGCCTCACACATGCCACTGACAGGCAGCACCTCTGAGAAGGATACTGTGTGTGCTACTTGTCTTAGACCCCTCCCCAACTCTACAAAGTCCTTCTGCACTGCTCTGATCTCATGATGAGCCAAGTCATTTGTCCCTAGGTGGACAATGATGTCCAGTTCAGACTCTCGTGCAACTGTTCTCATGATCTTAAGGATGTGCTTCCTGTCCCTCTGAGCCATGGAACCAGGCAGGCACCTTACTTCAGTTTTCCCTGCTCCTCCCAGTTCTATCCCCCTAATAATTGAGTCCCCCACCAGGAGCTGCTTCCTTTCCCTGTGGTGCCCTCTGCCTCCTTCCTGAGGGCCTCCCTTGTGACAGTTGTCTGCAACCTCTTTAGTCTCCTCTGCGGGTGCATCCATAGGGGAACTATGCTCCCCCAGAATGGTGTATGGATTTTGGAGTGGAACAATTGACTGGGTGTGCCTCTGTTCCACCATCCTTACCCTCCCTGAGCCCACTGTGGTCCAACTGCTGTGCTTTCTTCACAACCTCTGAGGTAGTGGTGGTGGCTCTGGTGCTCCCTGGATGGGGGAGGTTCCCTTACTACAGTTCAGTGTGGCCTGAAGATGGGCAACTTCCTCCCTCAGGGCAGAGAGTTGTCTGCAAACAAGGCAGCATCTCAGCCTCCAGAAAGACTCCCAGAAGACTGCTGCCCCACAGCCATTACATTGCACTACTCCCCACATGTCTGTCTACTTTGTTTAGTTTATTTATTTGTGTGTGTGTGATTGGTTTGTTATATAGAAATATATGTATTATATAATGTGTATGCTTATATTGTCAGTGCAGTGTGCTAGAGAGGATATGACAGTGATATGCACCTTGCCCTCTTGAGGAAGTGATGTCAGAACCCCAGGTATAAAGGAACTATTTCCAGGGGTGGGTGGGGTGAGGGTGGGAAGGGTTTGGGCCTAAACTGTGCCCTCATGAACAATCAGCTAAAAGCTCTTACCTACCGCTGCGATGAGTGCCTTCCTGTCAGCAAGATGCCCTACATGACAATTTGACAGAGAAAATACCCTGCTAATCAAACAGAGAAAAATCCAAACATCCAAGTCAGACACAGATAAACCTCCCCAGCCCTAAAACAGCCTGGTGACTTGTGGTCTGAAAGCAGTCAGCCCCAAAACACGTCAGCAGTGCATAAGGACAGACATAGTAAACAGTATTCAGTCCCTGTGGGTTTAAACTCTTCCTGCACTGAAAATCTTAACAATTGCAACAAAACTAAAGCAAGGTCCACCTCCCTCCATTTATTGTAAGACTGCCTTTTCTGATAATTCTAAGTTCCTTATTTCACCCTTCAGTTAGAAGTATCCTCCACCTGAAGAATATTAACTTTCCTAAGGAATCCGCTTCAAACCAAAGACAATTGTAAATTGTAAGGTTCACCTCCCTCTGCTGTGAGCACAATCCGCTTTCTTGCAAATCCTAAGTCCAGTGTTGCAGCTTCCAGCCAGAGGTAGCTTTGCAATGTATGCAATTCAACTTTTATAAATTAAATTACAGTTAGAGTGGTTTATTTGAATGAAATTTGCAAAGCTATATACACATGCAAAAAAACAGAACAATTGAAGTTCAGCTAATTGGCTCCATATGCTACATAAACTAATAACATACCATGTTAATGACAAAACCAGAATCTAACACATAGCTACAGAATGCAAAAAGTATTATATAAGTAAACATCCAGGCAACATATTAAATGTTAAAGATATACTTTATTGCACATGAAAGTGCTGTTTTTTTGCAGTGGAGCACCATTTTTTTTACAATATTGACAAGAACTGTATTTATATCACACAAACAAGGTTGGGAGACTGTGTGTGGGTCTACTTATTAAATAGCAGTATTGAAAATAATTTTAAGTTGTTCACAGTCAGGCTTCTCTGTTGGTCTGTTAGGATCTGTTAAGATCAGTCCATGTACTGCCGGCCCAGTGGTGCTGAGGGTTGAGGCACTGGACCCCACACCTTACACCACACTGGTGACCCAGGTTCAGGAATGGACTCGGGTTGCCAGGGTGCAGGCACGGTAGTGGGGAGGGTGGGAGCAGGATCGAGCGTTGGCTCTCCTCTCATGGGAGAGTGGGTGGGTGGGTCACCTATCTGTTGTCCCACCATAACCAGATGGAGGTCTGGTGGCAGGCGCAGTTGGTAACGGAGTGATTGGTAGGGTGAGGCGTCCCATAGAGCATGACGTGCATGTGCTTCCACGTGCATGCATCATGTCAAAGATGCATGGGATCGGGACTGGGGAGAAAACCAAATAACACCTAAAAGTACTTAAGGAAAAACTCTGTCCATGTAAAATGGCTGCTACACATCCACACTGGAAATTGGGACCCCAGACAGCCTGAAGGGCTGCCTTAGCCAGAGTCGGTACCTGCAAGGACATTGAAATCCAGTTTTGGTGAAGATCAAAAAATCCCACCTCTGGTAGTTTTTGCACATCCCTTCATGTGTAGATCTCCCAGTACTTCAAAAGGGCAGTCTTATTATATATACCGAAAATCAGGATACTGAGATAGTACAACAAAAAGTTTTTGCTGAGTTTGGGGAGGTTCAATGGGTTAAGAACTCAGCAGGCCTTGAGAAAAGGTATGGATGGGTTTGAGTCCAGGTGTTTTGACAGTTTCTCCAAACTGACCTTGAAAGCATTTTTGTACATTCAATGTGCTCGTCCCTTACCATACTCCTCGAGTGAGACAGGTTCATTTGAACCTTCTCACCAAACCTATCATTTTTAGCTATTTCAGCTTCAAAACTGGCTCCTAATTGAAATCAGTGTGCCACATGTAGACACTACAAGAGGATTCTCCTTCGACTGTGAAAATTCTATGACAGCAATAATGTTGGTTGAATTCTCAGAAAAGAACACCATTTGTGCTTGGAGCTCATCATATCACTCCTCTGATAATGCCCTCAGGCTATTTATTGAAGAGGCATCACGAACATCCTCCCTAAAAAGTCACTCAGGTATTGCAGGTGTGTTGAGTGATATGCCACAGCTGCGAACTATGTGTTCCATCTTGTAAGAACCGAACTGGTGGCAAAGCAGTCAAGTCCCTAGGAACATCCTGATCCTCCAAAAATATAATACACTCTGTCTTTCATTTTGGGGATTGCTGAAAGGCATATTTAACTAATGAGACAAGTTCATTTACATATTTGAAGTGGTACAGCCATGTATCCCCAACAGGAGATAAGACATGCGCCAACCAACAAACATGCACAACATGGTGCCCAGTAACCTCACGAAGTACATCATTAAAACATTTAATCATGTAGCGAGCACTGTTGCTGACAAAGGAAACTATTTTCTTAAAATTGATATTATTACTCTGTAGAGTATTCAGGACAGCTTAAGACACTGTTGAATGGTTTGCAGTTTCCAGTTCATACTGTTAGTAAAGAATACCCTGCCCCCTTCCAATACAAATATGATATTGAGAATGCACCATATCTGTGCATCTGTATTCTGTACTCTTGTCACACACAACAGTGATTTCTCTGCCACAGCTGTATTGCAGTCTACATGAAGTTATTCTCTTAACTTAAGTATGTAGATTTGCCTCAGGATATCTGCTTTCAACAGTGCAAAAATTCCCTTCACATATGTGTGCATCCATTCCCTCAGCAGTTTATGATCCAGCTACTGCAGCAGGATATTTACCACACACCATGCCTTCACTTTGTCCATGACCAGTTCATTTCCTGCAGAAGATGATTCAGTTGCAGATTTGAAACTGCTGGTTAGGATCACCTGCTTTGTTTGCTTTCCTTTCCTAGCAACTTGCTCCTTATTCTTGTTATGTTTCTGGCAGATCAAATGAACCTTCACTGCAACCTTTCTTGTACTATCCAGGACATGATTACAGTATGGACAGTGAAGTTTTCCTCCATCCTCGTACAGGTCTTCAAACTTGAACTGGAGGGCCAGCTTCTTAGCAGAGGTGTAGCAGGTCTTGGCCTTCTTACTCAGAGATGTGGCAGACATCATGCAGGCACAGTTATAAAGTCTGTAAAATCCTGAAATCACAACCAAAAGGTACAAATAATTAGTAGACTGTTCCAGCGCTCCTGATGAGATAACTTAAGTGAAAAAATATATTTCAGTCCATGACTTTTATCCTCCAGGTATTATGGCAGCAGTCTACAGCTCCTGTCTTCTGAATACAACGGCAGAAGCAGTCTTTGATCCCATCCTCCAAGCACTATGGCAGCAACAGTCTACACCTTTCATCCTCCAGGTATGATGGTAGCAGCACTGTATGATCTCCATCCTCCAGGTACAACAGCAGCAGCAGCAGTCCACAACCCCCATTCTCCAGGAACAACAGCAGCTTCAAACTGCAGTCACCATTTTCTAGGTGAGATGGCAGCAGCAGTCTATGACTCCCATCCTCCGGGTATGACAATGACAGCTGTCTATGTTTCCCACCCTCTGAGTATGATGGCAGAAGCAGTCTATGGCTCTCATTCTCTGGAAACAATGGCAGCAGCAGTCTATGACCTCCATCCTCCAGATACGTCTGCAGCAGTCTACAGCTTCCATCCTCTGGGTAAGAGAGCAGCAGTCTATGACTCCAGTCCTCTGGGGGTGATGGCAGCAGCAGTCTTTGACTTCAATTCTCTTGGTAACATGGTAACAGCAGCCAGTGGCCACCATTCTTTAGGCAAGATGACATCAACGGTCTGTGACTCGCATCCTCTAGGTATGATGGCGGCAGCATTCTACAACCCCCATCCTCCAGGTGTGACAGCAGCAACAGACTACAGCCACCATTCTCTAGGTCAGATGGCAGCAGTGGTCTACAACGTCTATCCTCTAGGTATAATGGTGGCAGCTGTCTATGACTTCCATCCTCTGGGTATGATGGAAAAAGCAGTCTATGGCTCTCATTCTCTGGGTACAATGGCAGCAGCAGTCTGCCACTCCCATCCTCCAGGTATGTCAGCAGCACTCTGGGACTTACATCCTTTGGGTACAACAGCAGCGGTCTATGACTCCTATCCCCTCAGTAAGATGGCAACAACAGCCAGCGGCCACTATTCTCTAGGCAAGATGGCAGCAGCGGTGTACAACTGACATCCTCTAGGTACAATGGTAGCAGCATTCTATGATTCTCCATCCTCCAGGTACAACAGCAGCAGCAGCATCAGTCCATGACCCCTCATTCTCTGGGCACAATGGCAGCAGCAGCAGCTTACAGCCACCATTCTCTAGGTGAGATGTCAGCAGTGGTTTACAGCTCCAATCCTCCAGTTACGATGGTGGCAGCAGTCTATAACTGCCATCCTTCAGTTAAGATGATGGCAGCAGGCTACAACTCCCATTCTCCAGTAATGATGGCAGTAGCAGTCTGTGACTCCCATCCTCCAGGTATGATGGCAGCAGGGGAGCCTATAGCTGTCATTCTCCAGGTACAATGGCAGCAGCAAGTAAGCCCCCCCCCACTTGCTCACAACCACATGGCAAGTAACCCACTCCTGACTTGTAATCAACCACACAAGCAACACCCAGACTTACCTGGCAACACAGAGTTGGGAACTCTATTTGCCCACAGCCATACATAAGATACATAACATCCATTGCTTGCCCAAACACACACTGCATACAGGAGTGAAACAATCAGATTTACTCTGTGTAACAGAGGATGCAATGGCAAGCATTTTAGTTTTGTTTTAGCTGTTTTGAGCTGATGTGGGCCAGGCAAAGTTTACTGCAGCTCAAAATTAGCATGGGCACAGAGACACACCATCCCGTCAATATGTGTGGACTGCCACCTGCAAACTTGCTCTCAGGCTGCTTTGCTTTCCGTGCAGCCCAGAGCAACAGAAACACTGTGACCTGTGACTTGCTTCGGGGGTTAGTGCGTAAGGTCCCCCCCTGAAAATTTGTTCTGGGGTATACAGAAAGTACTCAGCCCCAGAGCCCACAGGTGGGAGGCCTTACACACTACATCTCCTTGGGCATATCCATAGGTATCAGTTTCTCTGGGCTGCACAGAAAGCAGTAGAGCATAAGAGCAAGTTTTCAGATGGGGGCCTGACATAGTTGCGAGGGGTTGGGTCTGTATGTCTCTGAACAAGTCTGAGGGTTTCTGTACCTTGTTGCTTTCTCTACAGTAAGTTTCAGCACACACATACCTGCTTAGTGACACAATGAGTAAGGCCCCCCCTTACAAAGTCTGAGGAGTTGTGTTGCTTTTTGTGTTTCACAGAGCAACTGGAAATATGGAGAAAGCTACACAGTGCCAAAGCCACTGCGACTCCCTGACCAAGTCTGAGGGTCTTTATTTGTTGTGTGGACCAGAGCAAGTTTGGCAGGGGAGATGGCAAGACAGACAGCAACATGTCAGTGGCAGTCCAGGGTTTTACTATAGTACTTCGACAGCGCTCATGCCGACACCCCCGACAGTGAAAGACACTATGCCGAGTGTCTGCATTGTACCATCGGGGATGTTGGTGCTTTTCCAAAATGGGGCTGTGCCCCTGAATCCTCCATGTATGGTGCTCCACCACCACACCCTCCGGTCTTTAAATATATAACTCTGAGTCGGAGTTGGACCGGGGGGGGGGGTGCAACACCGAGAGCTGCACTGCCAGTGTCTGCAGTGTTCCAGCACAGCGACTTGTTGCATCCAGGTGAAATCTGTCATTTTGCTGTACTTCGACATTGTGGTGTTGACCTTGTGTTGGTACCCATGTGGAACTCACCCTAACAGCAGTGGTAACACAGAATTTATACCATCCCAAATGGTGTTATATAACTTTTACTGAACAGCACCAGCCTTTCTTTGTTGGGAAACCCATGTTGAAGTCCTAGCTTCTACAGGCAAGGCCATTTTGAAATATAACCATAACCAAATGTGGATATGAGGTGAAAAAATGCAGTTCTGAGTATAAAATGACAAACTTGACTCAGTTCTGACAGCAAAAAGGGGAAGAACTGCTGCTGTATAAAATGCAGAGGTTTCTGGTGAGTCCAGTTTAAAATGTGACCATAATAAATACATGAGATGGTATCTAAGGAATTGTCCAGGATGAGACACCAGTGGTAGTGGCAAGGGAAGATGTAGGGTCCTTCCAAGCGAAGCCCCAAAAGTGAGAGACAGAGAACCCCAGTGGAAGAGGAAGTAACTTTAGGTAGCAGACTCAGTCATTAGGGAGCTAGTTTTGGGAACACCACGGGAGGAAAGGAGGGAGTTGAGGTACCTACCTGATGTCTCGGCACAGAGGGATGGGGAGCAGATTCTTAGGATTTCTAGGGTGGCTGTGCAGGAGGGGAGCACCAACAACCACAGTTGGAATGAATGGCCACACCAGGTTACAGCATGTTTCAAACAGATAGGGCAGGGAGGAAAGGTGGGGTTGTTTTATATGGAAGGGAAGGGAAGGTATAATGGCCATGGAAATATAAGGACACAGTGGGGAAAAGGAGGGGCTGGTTCTTTGGGTTGGTTAGAGTCGGGGTCTGGGGCTTTTATAGGCATGGGGTAGTGTACAGGTCATCAACACGAGCAAGGAATTAGACAGGGTTTTTGGGGAGGCCATAGGCAAATTGGCAAGCAAAGGGGAAGTAGTAATTATGTGACATTTTCATCTGTCAGATGTAGACTGGAACATCCTGGCTGCAGCTAAAAGTGGGTGCAGGATCATCTGGACTCCCTGTGAGAGGCATTTCTCAGGCAGCTGGTTATAGTTTCCACTAGAGATGGGGCACTCACTGCTTGATCTGGTATGAATGAACAGGGACAGCATTGCAGACATCACAGTGGGTAGCCCCCTAGATAGAAGCAATCATCATACAGTGTGGTTTGGCATATAGACTGGACAGGAGATGAGCCACATTAAGATAAAGGTTCTGGACTTAATGAGAGCAGATGTTAATGAAATGGAAGACTGCCTCAGGAAATACCTTGAAGGAGAGATAAGTGTGGAGGGAGTAGAGGCACAATGGAAAAGTATAAAGGAGAGAATAAGTAAGGTAACAGTGGCAATGTGGTAAAGGAGAATAAAACAACTTTCAGGATGTACAAGGACACCCAAATGGAGGTGGACAGGGAGGTATGTCTAGAGAAACAAAGGGAGGCAGGAGGGAGGGTAAGAACAGTAAGGCCTCAAACTGAGGAGACTATCATCCAAGAGGTCAAAAATGGGGAGAGGACTTTCTTCAGATACATGAGTGAAAATAGGAAGGGGGGGTCTAGTGAAAATCAAGAGAACAGGATGGAGGGATTGTGCAGAGGAAGATCATGAAAAACCTAAAATGTTAAACAAATACTTCTGGTTGGTCTTCACAGTGGACGAGGGGACAGGCCAACATGCTTTAACAGGCACCGGGGACAAGTGTGTAGACACAACTCCATTTATAGAAGAGAGAGAGAGTCCACCAGGGGTTGGAAGTCCTAAAGGAAAATAAGGTGATGTGGTCAGATGGGATCCACCCAAGGGTCCTAATGGACATGAGCATGGTGCTAGTTGCCCCTCTGGAAACACTAGCACATCTTTGGATCCTGGGTGGGCCAATGTGGACCCTCTGCACAAGAGAGGCAGCAGAGAGGAGGCTAGCAGTTACAGACCAATCAGTCTCACATCAGTGATGGGGAAATTAATGGAGTCCCTGCTGAAGAAGAGACTGATGGAGTACCTGGAGACAAATGGGTTGCAGGACCTCTGGCAGCATGACTTCACAGGACGGAGGTCATGTCAAACAGATCTCATAGGTTTCTTTAACTGGGTAAGTAGGTGGGTGGATCAGGGGAGGGTACTAGAAGTAGCATTTATAGACATAAGTAAAGCTTTTGACACTGTACCACGCAAGAGGCTAATAAAGCTTAGCAGCCAAGGTGTAGAGGAGTAGGTGTGAACTGGGTATGTAACTGGTTGAAGGATAAGAGGCAGAGGATAGTGGTAAATAGCCATCACTCAGCGGACAAGAGGATGACCAGAGGAGTATCACAAGGTTCAGTACTGAGTCCTGTCCTCTTCAGTGTTTTCATATGTGACATACTGAGGAAAACAGCAAAAGAGAGAAAGAAACCACACTGAAAAAATGTGAGAGAAGCACTAAAATAGTGCTGCAGAGTGATGCTATATTAAAGCAGAACACAACAAAGCCCTAGAAAGCAGGGCCATTTACACCATGGGGGCCCTCTATCCAAAAGGCCTTAATGACAGGTGGGATTTATTATGCAATCTGAAGAAAAAAGGTTTGTATTTTTAGTTTATGGCACTTTGTAACTATTTACTGAAAGCCCTTTGTCTTTTTTAGGTTTACCTGTTGTTATTATAGACAGCCTTTTATTGTCTATCCTTTTAAACGCCGAGAGGACTTTCTTACAATTACAAGTTTTGTCCCTGCATGCAGCATCAGTACCTACTTGCTAAATAAATATACTTTTTTATTTTCTGTTCTATATTTGTTATTTAGATATATTGCCACATAGATATACATTTTTTCCTCAGTCCAAGCATTTGTCACAATTAGAATACTGCTTGTTGCCTACAGTCATTTATTGTGATCATGTAATACTCAGTATATAAGATTTAATGTGTGCATGTAACTTAAAGAATGCTGCTATCAGCACCTGAAGTGTAACTGATCATTCCCCTTGAGAAAGAACCCACAGGGGTTCAAAGCACTGGGGCTTTGTTGTGCACTGTTTAAATAAAGCACCACTCTGTAGCTTTATTTCAGTTCCCTCTCATTTTTTCAGCGCAGTTTTTTTCTTTTGTTTGACTGTTTGTCACCACTGCTCCCGCTTCCTGTTAGTGCTGGCTTAGTGTTGCATTGACATTGCTGAGAAACTGGAGGGGAAGGTGTATCTCTTTGCAGATGGCAGAAAAATCTGCAATAGGGTGGACACCCAGGAGGGGGGTGGAGAATGCAAAGGTACCTGGGAAAACTACAGGAGTGGTCTATGGTGTGGCAGCTGGTTTTCAATGCCATAAAATGCTGTCATGCACCTGGGGCAGTGCAACCTGAAAACTGTTTATAAGATGGGGGTGGTACTTACAGTTACCAAGCAAGAGAGGGACCTTGGGTAATCATATCTGATGACCTTAAGGTGGCAGGGCAGTGCGACAAGGAAGTAGGCAAGGCTACCCAGATGTTGGGGTGCATAGGGAAGGGTATTTCTAGTAGAAGAATGGAGGTGGTATTGTCTCTTTATCACTCACTTGTTAGACACCACCTGGAGTACTGTGTCCAATTCTGGAGGCCACACCTCCGCAAGGACAGCAACAGGGTGAAAGCACTCCAGAGGAGGGCTACAGAAATGGTGGAGGGGTTACATGATAAACCATATGAAAATAGGCTGTGGGAACTCAATAAGTACTCCCTGGAGGTGAGGCCAGTGAGAGCGGGCATGACTGAGACCTGTAAGTACCTCATGGGAATGAACAAGGTGCAAGAAGGGAGTCTCTTTCATAGGAGGAGGAGTACCAGAACAAGAAGACATGTTACAAAGCTTGGGGGGAGTTTCAATTAATCAATCAATTAATATCTTGGCGGGCACCATTGAGCACACTCATTTACAAGGTGGACCTGCAGTCCTACAGTAATAATACAGAAAGACAAGTTACAATAGTACAAACAGTAAAAATAGCTGTTATTATAGTAAAAATGAACATTTACAAGAAATATACATTGAACATAGAACTACAAGGAGTCGTGGATAATGAACTTGTGCTGGATCCAAGCCCAAAAACTGCATTTTGTAGTGGGAAATGTTAGGGAGAGGGTAGGCATACCAGATAGAAGATATCAAGTACATATTGCAGGGAGAGGTGGGAAATAGGGGCGCAAGTGAAGAGGACCCAATTGTTAGAGCAGAGTGAGGGATAGGGAGGGAGGAGGACCGTACAAAAGATGACAAAGTGATTTTTGCCCCAAAACACGGCGACATATGGAGGAGAAAAGCAGCCATTGTACTAAGTGCAAGAGGAGGAATATAGTAGCAGGGGCATAACTGGGAGGGTCCTGGAGGTTGGGGCATAGGGAGGTGTTGGATGGATGAGGGACCAAATTTTTTTGGGCGAAAGATGATAATTATCCCCAAGTGTGGTAGCATTTGCTAGAATCAGGCTGCAGCTGTTCAGAGCGTCAAAGAATAAGATATGAGAGTTCAGCAATAAATCCTGTGGATCTGTTGGTGGGCATGCTAGAGGCAGAGGCACACATTTCAGCTGGGGGCCGCTGTTTGTGGGCCGCCATTTGGGGGGGTTAGTTAGTGTCTAGTAAAGCAGTTGCAAATTTCCGTAATGCCATCATGGTAAAGCCTTTTGAACACAAGGGTACTTACTGGGGTTTTCAGCTTAAGTATTTTTTGGGTTTTATTCCATATTGATGGAAGTGAGAATCCAAAGGTGGCTCTCCCAACTCATGTAAATGCCCTGGGTATATTTAGCAGGAGTTGTGAGCAGCTTCTAAGGGAATAATTCCTGGGCACAATCAGAGACAGACAGTCGACGATGTATTGAGGGAGTTTGCCACTGAGGGCTCTAAGTGTCCAGAGTGCTGCACTAAAGTTGCGCCTATAGTGAAGTGAGGTCCAGCCCATGGCGGCATATAGTGTGCAATGATGGGTAAAGAAGGGGAGGTCAGTGATGAAGCATATAGCTCTGTGGTAGAGCGTATCCAGTTTTCTAAGATAGGAAGCCGCACAGCTACTGTATATGAAGTCTGTGTAGTCAATTAAGGACAGGAATGTGGCTTGGACTAGTCGTTTCTTTGCGTCTGCTGTAAGAAGTCTTCTTATCCTGTAAAAAAGGTCAAGTCTTTGTCTTAATTTTTTCAGCAAGTCTTCCAGGTGGTCAGTGAAGGAGAGTTTACAGCTGATCCAGACCCCAAGATATCTGAATTTCGGAAGGTACTCTAAGCACTCTCCCAGCATCATGGTTATTGGGGGGGAAGGAGTCAGTAGTGCTTGTGTAGTTTGCAGGGGAAAATAACATGGCTTCAGTTTTCTTAGCATTTCATAGCAGTTTTTTATTGATTAGTTGGAGTTGCTGGAGGTTGAAATCTTTTTGTAGGTCAGTACAAGCTTCTTTTGGTGAGGAACAACTCAGGTACAGCACTGTGTCATCTGCCAATAAGTGAATACTTGCATCCTTGATTCCCTCATCAATGTTATTGATATACACTGCGAAGAGGAGGGGACCTAATATGAATCCCTGAGGGACACCTCTTTGTGACAGTTTTAGGTCAGATAGTTCGCCATCCGATTTCGCCTGCTGGTATCTGTCTGTTAGATATTCAGAGAACCAGTTTAGAGAAGTAGCATCCAGTCCTAGTGTTTTTAGCAAGTCGAGGAGCAGGTCCTGGTCGACTGTGTCGAATGCTTTGCTGAGGTCAAGAAACACAGCACATACTGACTTTTTATGCTCCAACTCCAGTTGCCAGTCATTGGTTACTTTAGCTAATGCTGAGACTGTACTGTGGTTGGCTCTGAATCCGGATTGAAGGGGGTTTAGTAATTTTTCTCTGTCGATGAAGGATCTTAGATGGCCATTTACTATTTTTTCCAGTAGCTTCGACAGTGTGGGTAGGAGAGAAATTGGTCTATAGTTATCAAGGTCACAAGGGTCTCCAGATTTAAATAGCGGGATAACGTGTGCGATCTTCCATATTTGAGGGAGGGTACCTTGTGTTAGGGACAGGTTAAATAAATGAGTAATAGGCACTGCCAATACGAGGCATGCTATCTTTAAGAAGTATGGTTCAAGTGCATCTGCGCTGGCACTTTTCTTAGTATCCAGGTGGAGAATCAAGTCTTCCACTTCCTTGAGGGAAACTGATGAGAATGAGAAATGTTGACTAATGGAGCCAACATTTGGTGGATTCATGCCAAGTTGGGTGCACAGGCTATATGCAGGCGAGTTATCAAAGGCTAAGCCTGCTGTGGTGAAGTAAGTTTTGAGTGCCTGCAGTAGCTCTTTTTTGTCATTGATTACTGTATTGTCAGAGGTAATATTTGTAGGGAGCATATTTTGTGACATGGCTCCTGCCAGTTGTTTGATTGTGGCCCAGAATTTGGAGGGACAATTGGCTTCAGTATCTAGTTCTGCTTGGTAATAGTAGGCTTTAACTTCCCTAGTCAGTTTGGTGCAGTGATTTCTGGCTGTTCTAAAGAGGCACCAATCTTCCTCTTTTAGGGATTTGCAGGCAGTTTTCCAGAGTTTAGCCCTGGACAGTAGTGCAGCCTTGAGATCTTGAGTGAACCAATGGCATTTCTTAGCCTTTATGTGTATTTTTGACAGAGGCGCATGTAGATTCATGGCGTAGGTAATGATTTCATGTAGTATAGAATATGCAGTTTCCACTGTTTTAGCAAGGTAAAAACTCTGCCACAAGGGGGAGTTTTTTAGGTGACGTAGGTATGCCTTTGGGTCAAATGACCTGGTTGACCTTTTGGTGGAGAATTTGGCCGTAGTTGGCACTTTGTTGGCTGCCCAAACTCCAGCTATTAGGCAATGGTCACTAATATCCACGTCAAAGGTTCCAATGTGGGAGAAGGAATGGGGTTTATTCACAAACAGGACATCCAGAAGGGTACTTTTGGCTGTATTCTTTTTGTTGATATGGGTGGGCTCTTCGTTGAGTAGGGTGAAACCATGGGAGTCGCAGAAAGATTTAAGGGGGTGACCAGCTTCTGACATCCAATCGTAATTTAGATCCCTGAGGATAATTGTTCCAGGGGGCTAGTGTCCAAGACAGTTGTAAGATAGGACAAGAGCTGAGTACCGACAGATGGTGGTCTATAGCATCCTATGACTCGGAGTGCTAACGATGGGGATAGGTTGATTTTTATATCCAGGCACTCAAATCCCACTACCAGTGAGTTAGAATTAAGTGCTGATGCCACAAATCTATCTTTGATGTAGCTGGCGACCACACCTCCTCTGGATTGCCTATCGCATCTAAAGATCTGGTAGTTAGGTATATTAATCACGCTATTTGGCGTAGAGGGCCTTAGCCAGGATTCTGAGATAACAAGCACATCTGGCATTGTATGGGCAGTCCAAGTCTGGATAAGGGTGAGTTTTTTCAGCAGGCTGCACACGCTAATGAGCATAAAACTAATACCATTAAGAGACACTGACTCAGTAGGGGAGGTAAGTTTATTTGTGGGCCCTGGATTAAGCTCGACATTGCCAGAGCAGAGTAAGAGGAGGAGTAGCAATTTTTTCAGGAAATCAAGTGAAAGGCAATGAGCTTGAGGCTTTTTCCGGCTTGGCATGGAGGAGGAACTGGGGTGCCAAGCTTTGTTTTTTAATTTATGCAAGCCTAAGGACACTGATGCTAATACTCTGGCTGTATAGTGCCAGTGGGAATAACTCAAATTAATTAGAGATAAGGAAGGAGGCGTAGACAAACCTGCAATGTTTGCTCTTCGAGGAAGGTAGTCCACCTGGATCAGTTGGCAAGGAGCCTTGGCATAACATGTGATGTGTAGAGTCAGATTGGGTGAGCAGTCTTCAGGTTTAGGATGTGGTGTACACGCAGTCTCAAATTTTTTGGATAATAAGCCAGTAAGGGGTATGATACACAGTGCAGTCAGGAGGAGGAATTGTCACGAGGCTGCCATAATTGCAGTTATTGGGTAAATGAGGGAATTTTGATAACAAGGGTAGCTCGCCGACTGCTGGTTGCAGGATTCTCCTGGCAGAACCCTGACAGTAACAAATTGTTTTAGTAAGAAAGAGAAGGCAGGAGATGTGTCAGGGATGGGAGTGGGCAGTGCTAATGGGTCTATATAATAGCACACAGGAGGGGGTATGAGTGGGTGGGCAAAAAATTGCGGCTTTGCCATACCTCTCAAGAGGTGAAGTCTGATGAGGAGGTCTCAGGCGGCAGCTTCGAAGCTCCGACCATCCGGTGTCCACGGTCCATGTGGAGGGTGTCTGAGCTGGGATCCCTAGCGGGTTCTTGGCTAGAGAAAGGAGAAATGAGCTCAAATTAATAGTGGGGCAACACAAAGGCTAGCAGTCTGAGCAAAAACAGCTCAATTAGCATCTGAAAAGCCAGTGATTTCCTTGGCACCTTGCAGTCTGGAGAGAGCTACAAAGTCATGAAGGGGCTGTAACACTTGGTTGCTGGGAACATTTTTAGACAATAAACACAGTTTTTTGGAAAATCAGTCACAGTTCAGTAATTTGTAGAACAATTTTCAAGTAAAACAGTGCCTTAGCAAGACAGTATATGCTAGTCAGCAAGACAGGATATGCTAGTCAGCAATAAGCAAACCTAAAGTACCAAAATGGTATGCCTCAGCAAGACAGAATGAAAGGCTTAGTTGCAAAAAGGGGATGGGAGGAATTGCAGTTGTTGACAGTAAGTAACCAATAAATTGAAACTTCAGACAGGAGTGGGCGGAGATTGTGTGCATTTAAAGGAGGCCTGGGAGGGGGAAGGGGAGTGGGATGAAAAATCAAGGGGAAGTTTGCAGAGCTAGCACTGAGTCAGTGCATATACAGTTGAGAAAATGCAGCGGGGGGGGTGGTAAGTAACTTTACACAGGCCGAGCAGAACAGGCTAAATTAAAATATATACATTAGAAGCCAAGTACAAGGATGCAGGCTTACATTAAGCAACACATCTTGGGTGCTCCTGTCTCAGGTGAGTGAGACCAGCCAATAAGGGAGCTCTACGCATGCGTGGAGCCAATAGCACTGCCCTGAGAAGGCGCTGAAATTGAAAACAGCAAATTTCAAGTGATGATCCACTTCAGAGTTCACACAGCCCAGAGAAATCATGGCAATTTTTCAAGTGTTGTACCTTATCTATCTCTTTGGAGGGTAGGTGGATCAGGCTCCTTGCACCGTAGAGGTGTTATGGCTGGATCATGACCGCTGCCTGAGGGGGCAAGTGGCACCTGTAAGGAAGGAGACAATAGATTAAATAGGAGCAGATGGAGGGGGTGTCTAAACAGAGACACACAAAGAGAGCTGAGCACCAACTTGAAAGACAAGTCAGGAGGCAGTCTCAGACAGAGGCAAGATGCCGGCTAACTCGGGAATCCAAAACAAGCACACAAGAACAGACTGATGGGGGAGGGCAGGAGGGACAGAACAGAGAAGAGACAGAGGAGGACAGGGGGACAAAGGAAGATGATTAAGAATGAAAGTCAAGGGCAGGAGCCTTAGACTCAAGACAGAGGCTACACAGATTTTACAATTCACTGAATTTTCTAGCTAAGTCCATAGCAGTAAGCATGTAAATCCAGTATAGTCTTAAATAGGATTAACAAAATATATATTAACAAAGCCAGTAAAGCTTTTTTACAAACTCAGTTCAAGGCAGTGTACAGAGTGAAAGCTTAATTGGGGAAAAATCAAGGGGAAGTTTGCAGGGCTAGCACTGAATCAGTGCACATGCAGTTGGAGAGAAACTGCAGTGGGGGTGGAATGGTAAGTTACTTTACACAGGCCGAGCAGAACAGGCTAAATTAAAATATATAAATTAGAAGCCAAGTACAGGGATGCAGGCTTACATTAAGCCACACATCTTGGGTGCTCCTGTCTCAGGTGAGTGAGACCAGCCAATCAGGGAGCTCTACACAGGCGTGGAGCCAATAGCACTACCCTGAGAAGGTGCTGAAATTGAAAACAGCAAATTGCAAGTGATGATCCGGTTCAGCGTTCACACAGCCCAGAGAAATCATGGCAATTTTTCAAGTGTTGTACCTTATCTATCTCTTTGGGGGGTAGGTGGATCAGGCTCCTTGCACTGTAGAGGTGCTATGGCTGGATCGTGACTGCTGCCCAAGGGGGCAAGTGGCACCTTATCTATCTCTTAGGGGGGTAGGTGGATCAGGTTTTTTGCACCATAG
The DNA here is from genome assembly GCA_016271365.2 of Neoceratodus forsteri. Taxonomy (NCBI): domain Eukaryota; kingdom Metazoa; phylum Chordata; order Ceratodontiformes; family Ceratodontidae; genus Neoceratodus; species Neoceratodus forsteri. The sequence goes on from CM028130.1 coordinate 1,293,942,603, forward strand.
AGGTGCTATGGCTGGATTGTGACCACTGCCCGAGGGGGCAAGTGGTACCTTATTGATCTCTTTGGGGGTTAGGTGGATCAGGCTCCTTGCACCGTAGAGGTGCTATGGCTGGATCATGACCACTGCCTGAGGGGATGTGAGGAAATACATCTTCACAGAAAGAATAGTGGATGCCTGAAACAGCCTGATAGAAGAGGTGGTAGGGGCAAAGATAGTAGGGAGCTTAAAACATGCATGGGATAGGCACATGGGTATAACAAGAAGAGGTATGGTAAGAGAGAGGAACACCTGTGAACAAATAGGGTCAAAGGTGTAGTAATAGACAGGGAAACTAGGCAGACTAGATGGGCCTACCAGTCCTTTTCTGCTGACACAATCTACTGTATGTTTCTTATGTTCTCAAACAGGGTTGGATTTAAATTGCCATGGGCCCTATGCATGGCAGTGATCATGGCCCCACATTGTGCCATTGGCACAGGTGGCGCAGCTGTGCCAATGATCCTTATCATGCAAACATTCAGTACTTAAAATTGTGACTCTGGCCATCTTTAATGACTTGAGTGATTAATTTAAAAATTAGTTATCATTATAAAAGCTTTCTAAAAAATATTTGAGTAAATTAAAAATATGCGGATGATGAATCTCAGGATGTCAGACATACATGTTTGCTAAACAACTATATGATGACATATTTTGTTGAATGTTGATTAACAAATATGGCTGCTTTAAATTTGCACTTAATTGCAAAAGGAACATTTTACGTTTTTCAGGGAATGTGATACACATCCTTTCCAAATATGGCACTGTCCTCTTGATAAACTTCTGCATTCACCCTGTTAACAGCCAGTCTCTACTACACACAGAACCATATGTATTTTTACTTCCAATTTTTTTTTGAAGAACATGAATGAACTGCTGGTACAGTATTAAAAATAAAAGAGCAAATGCACTACCCCCACCACCAAATATAATACAAATATTAAACCTTGTAAATCCCTTGCATGTGGGACTTGGCTTCACTTCACATTTTCAAACAGAAACAATTTTACACCCACAGGATGATACATTCCCAGCCTGAACAGTTAAACTGACAACAAATATGCTGATGATGAATCTAAGGATGTCAGACATACAAATTTGCTAAACAACTATATGATGACATATGTTGCTAATGTTGATTAAAAAATATGGCTGCTTTAAATCTGCACTTAACTGCAAAGGGAACATTTCACATTTTTCAGGGAAGTGATACACATCCTTTTCAAAACTGACATTGTCTTCTTGATAAACGTCTACATCTGCCCTGTTAACAGCCAGTCTCTACTCCTACAGAACCATATGTATTTTTTTTGTGTGTGTGTCTGGGTTTTTTTACCCTTCCCAGCTGGCCCTTATTCCCAATGGACCTCCTAGCCCTGTTACCCTGGCTTTCCCCAGGACATTCCTCTCCCGGTATCCCCCACATCATGGCCTCTGTTGCAGGGGTCGAGGAACCCCTCAACCCACCAGACCAGATCCAGATTCGGGAGGTGCCTGAGTCGCCAGGTGCAGTTCCTATGGAGGCTGGTGGTCACCGTGCATGACCAGGATATTGTTCCCATTTTCTCCTCAGTGCGGAGGTAGTGACATGCAATGACGCCAGTGGCATTGTCGCACATGCTCCCATGCACATCACGCTGGGTGTCTGTCCCACCTCTGCCCCCAACTGCGCAGTGTCGGTGTGCCAACCCCCCAGCTTCTGCTAGGGGCCATGCTAACACCGGCCACTATCCCCTACCTCCCTGGGAAAGAGAGCAGTCCTCCAGATGCTCAATCTTCTCCCTCCCCTGCTGACCCCTGCAACCCTCTCACACTGCGAACATGGGTCACCGGCATGGCAGGCGGTAAGGCACTGATGCCTCAGCACTCCACACCACTTGGCCAGCCCCATATGTATTTTAAATTCTACATTTTATTTGAAGAACATGCATGCATGCACTGCCGATAATAAAATTAAAAGAGGAACTGCACTACCCCCACCCCCAAACATAATACAAATCTGAAACATTATAAATCCCTTGAATGTGAGGCTTGGCTTCACTGTACATTTTCAAACAGAAACAATTTTACACACGTGGGATGATCTGGCAACAAAATGATGCTTTTATTAAGCCAGTACCAAAAATGCAAAATGCCTTGTTTAAATTCTTATTGGAGCATAGAAACATAGAATTTGACGGCAGATAAGGACCGCTTGGCCCACCCAGTCTGCCCATTTCCCTACCTACTGGATAAGCTGCAGATCCTAGTTAACCAGCAGCCTACTTCTTCCTACCCCCAACCCCTAGAATGGCCTTCTGACTGTCCCATGCATGCTTGAATTCCACCACTGTTTTTGACTCCACAACCTCCTCCGGAAGGCCGTTCCATGCATCCACAACCCTCTCTGTGAAAAATACTTCCTCAAATTACCTCTGAGCTGCCCCCCCCATCTTCAAATTGAGACCCCTTGTTCTTGCACACCTCTTTTTTTGAAAGATGCTAATTCAGTGGGCAAAAGCAGTAGTGCGGTGTACATTACTGCCAGCCTGTCATGTGCATCAATGGATTCTTGATGTAGAAGCTAAAATACATAATTAAAACACACACACACACACACACACACACACACACACACACACACACACACACACGCCAAGTCCTACATTAAATTTAATCACATTGCCACATTTAAAACATTACATTCACCACATTAACCATAAGATTTGATCAAACACACTTTTAATTACAAGTATTAGCCATCCAGTAATAAAATAGTTAGCCAACGCTATACAAAACACAAAGAATATATGCCAGTTGTGTGCATTTGATTTGCTTTACTGAGTGTGCCACTACCTTGTTTATTACCCCATGCATAAAATTTCATTTTTATGCTCTACATTTTATGATTAAACCCTACCATGGCTTGAGTCCCTCCTTGGCTACTGGCTACTCTGGGATCTCCACCCTTACACTTTTTATCTGATGTGATGAATTAAATAAACAAAATTTGATCAGTTTTTTTCAGTGAATAAGTGCCTGGCATTTGACCTGCCAGATCAGAATGGGTGGAGGCTGCAAATTGCATTCAAAACTGATAGCTAGCCAGTTATTCATTTGGAATCAATTCTCATGGGTAGGTTGGCTGGAAAGTTAATTATGGATTCTTTTCCACTACATTTATTATAGCCACTGGGTAATACACCAATTCTAAATCAGGTCATATACAGCATTAAATAAAATCAGATATATTTGTTCTTGTTAGAAACAGTCTGAATTCTTCAGGCTGCTGCTGATGATGAATCCTTCAGCTGCAGTGCCCACTCTCAAGTCACCACTCTCAACTACAACCACTTTAAGTCATCCAGTCTTCCTCCCTTCACTCCACCAGCTCCAAAAAGTCACCTCACCCCCTTAAAACTGTTCCTCTTTGGATTTGTTTTTGTATCAGATATTTAAACCTCAACTCCCACTCTAAAGATTCCATGGTGTGGGGTGTGGTCCTGGCCCCCTCTGATGATCAGAATTCTGAAATCACTCACTCACTCACTCACTCACTCACTCACTCACTCAACCACCCACCGGCTACTCGGCTCCTGCCTCAGCACCTGCCTGCCCTTTGCCTCCTATACTGAGTCTCTTCTGCCCTCCTGCTCCTCAAGCCAGTCCACTCCTCCTCATTGTCCTAGTCCCCAGCTACCCTATCAAGTGCGTCAGCTGGCTGCTACCTCTTGGCTGTGCTGATCAGTCCTGGAGTATGATAGCTACTAGCTGCCTGGCCTGGAAACTGCACAGCAGCACTGCAGTCTAGTGATGCCTTCTGCTTCTAAATGGTTTGCTACAAGCTCACTTCTCACCTGCCCTTGTTACTGCTCTCTGCCCTGCCTTACTTCCTTTTGCTCTAGTGCTGCTGGACCCTCCTGTCTCTTGCTCCAGCACTCCTCCTTCTCCACCTCCCTGCTCACACTAGAATGGAGTTCTTGGACTGACAGACTGGAGGACATGCTAGCTTCCCAAGTTAATCCTATCCTTCTACACTGTCGTCTGACCCTAGTCTACTGTCCTGGTGGCCTCGAGCAGTCAGAGGGGCTTTTTTATGACCTGACTCTCAGGCTCAGTCAGCTGTCCACCAGTCTTCCTGCTCCTTCCCTCTAGAGGAGTCAGGTAAACAGTATTGCACTGTCAGGCAATACACTCACCCACCTAATATCAGACCTCATCACCATTAGGCTGTTAAACAAACACTGTCTCCCACACCCTATTATTATCCAAACTCCAGGCTACTGGCCTCTCTGACACGGCCATCAGCTGATTCCACTCCTACCTCGTGGGCAGGTCAAAACTGGTGACAATCTCTCTCCCCCTCCCTTGTCTATAACCACTGGAGTCCTGCAAGGTTCTGTGCTAGGCCCTATACCATTTTACATCTTCCTCAATGATCTCCCCTGAATCTGCTCATCTGCATCCATTCACATGTATGTAGAAGACATGGTTCTTTTCACTTCCGGCCCTTCCACTGATGATGTGGCGCACTGACTCCAGCTTAACTTCAATCAGGTTCAACTATGGCTATGCTCTAACTAGCTTTTCCTCATTGTCAAGAAGACCATATTCGTGTTCTTTGGAATGAGGCAGAGACTCTCTAGTCTCCCATTCCTTTTGAAATCAAAATAGTAAGTTGCCAATCCAGGCTGAAAAAATATGTTTATTTACCTTGGGTGGGGGAAGGAGGGATACAGGGTGTGCGCTGACTTGTTGTTTTTGTTGATGTATGCCATATGCAGTAGCACCGCTCATTCAAAATCCCCTTTATAGTTTGTGAATGAGCAAGGGTGAGCAGTTAACACTGGATTTAGTTTGTAAATGGAGAAGTATGGCTTTCTCATTTAACTAGCTCCCCACCAGTTACCTGCACATTGGCTGGGGACCACACCTTAATTAAGGCAATTTTAGGCTGATGCACCCTATAAAGGTAAGCCATTTGAGGCAGATGCAGTTTAGAGTAGGGACCCAGCTGATGGGTGGTCTACCTCAATGTTGGTAGCTGGGTGACTTCACAGCAGGGCCCTGAAGTAAATAGATAGATAGATAGATAGATAGATAGATAGATAGATAGATAGACAGATAGATATTTTTATTTATAAAGCACCCAATTCCTGAGACTCTGGGTGCTATACAGTAAAATCACAATACAATATTTAAAATCACCAAACATTAATAATAAAATCAATGTAAGTACAGAATTTCATTCTATCTATCAACAAACTCACGTTATAAAACCCAGTTTGAATAAGTACATTTTCAATCCCCTTATAAAGCCTTCCACCAATGGGACTGCCTTAGATAGTCAGGCAAGAAGTTCCACAGGGTTGGTGCAGCCATTGCAAATGCTCTATCTCCTGAGGGCCACAACTTAACTTGGGAAGCCCCGGGGGCACTCCTTAATGGAACGGAGCATTCGGACCAGATGGTAAGGATCAAGGAGATTTTGCAGATAGGTGGGTCCCCCATCATGCAGGGTCTTATAGGTAAGGAGCCTTATCTTGAAGACAATCCTCTACCTGACTGGCAACCAGTGCAGTCCACGGAGGACTGAGGTAATATGCTCACACCTCTTTACCCTGGTTAATAGTCTTACCGACGTGTTCTGCACCAGCTGCAGTCTGCGGAGGTTGCCTCCAGATAACCCAAGGTACAAGGCATTACAGTAATCCAGTCTGGAAGTTAAGAAAGCATGCACCAGTGTGGGCAGGTCCTCAGAAGGGATCAGGGCAATGTTCCTGAGTTGATAAAAAACACTTTTGACCACGGCCGACACCTGAGCACCAAGTGTCAAGCCATCATCCAGGATTATATTCAAATCCTTCACCTGTCTAGAAGGAACAAGGGGAACACCCCGAAATACTAGATTAGGGGACAACCCTCTACTCCTCCATGATCATCTGGCTCCACTACCAGTACCTTGGTCTTGTCTGGGCTTTGTGTAAGCCAGTTTTGAGTCATCCATGACTGGATTTCCTCAAGGCAGCTGTTAATTATGGAGTCTGACACCTGGTCATCAGGTGCACAGGACAAATACAGTTGGGTATCATCTGCATAGCAGTGAAAACCCAACCCATACCACCTGGTAATGTTCCCCAATGGCAGTATGTACACTGTTAACAATAAGGGCGACAAGACCGACCCCTGTGGCAAGTCCCATTTTCACTTTCTGCACTCTGTCTGTTAGGTATGACCTGAACCAGCTGATGACATTGGCAGACAGGCCACACTAGAACCGCAGGTGGTCAAGCAGCACCTCATGGTCCACGGTCTTAAATGCCACAGAAATGTCCAGGAGAACCAAGAAGGTGCAAAGCTCTTCTGTCCCTCACCATCAGGAGATCATTAAGCATCCTTACCAGGGAAATCTCTGTACTATGCCTTGCCCAGAACCCATACTGGAAAGGCTCATAGGTAGATGAAGATGCGAGGTGTCTCACAAGCTGAACGACCACAACTTTCTTCATAACCTTCCCTAAAAATGGAAGGTTTGAGACCGGCCTGTAGTTGCTGAGGCAGTCCAGATCCAAAGAGGGCTTCTTTAAAAGGGGCCTAACCAGATCCCACTCCTCAATGAACTCCAGACAACCTCAGCAACTGCAGGTCCTTTCAGGTCCAAATATCCAACTACAAGGTGGGTTGGACATGGGTCCAGATCACAATGTGTGGGCCGCAGCTTTGAGATTATCACCATCACCTTTTCCAACCCAACTAAGATCAAACAGATCCCAGACAGGAGGAGTGTTTTGACATAACTCAGGCTGGATACTGCGTCCCTTTCAAGAGATACTCGAGGAGACTTCAGCCTTGATAGAGAACAACTTGTCGGCAAAGAACAGAGCCAACTCCTCGCACCTAGTGCTAGAAACTGCTCCTCCCTCATGGAGACAAACAGGATGTAAAAGTCTGTCTACCATATAGAAGAGCTGAGCTGGTCCATTCCTCACCGCAGCAATCTCCCTAAACAGAAACTCTGCCTTCTTTCAGGAGATTGCCCCCTGATAGTCAGCATAATGTGACCTCGGGCCAATTTGTCCTCCATCCAGCCAAATCTCCGCCAGCATCTCTCTAACCTCCATTCCTTAGTCTTTAAACTCCAGAGCTCCTCATCGTACTAGGGAGACCGCCAGTGAGTAGGCAAGGGGTGGACATGAATGGGTGTGACTGAGTCAAAGGCTGCAGTCACAGCCCCATTATAGGCCACCACTGCTTTTTCTGGCCCCATCGCACAAGCTTCCCCCACTCTCGATAGGTCTAGCACCACCGAGAGTCCCATAGAGGAAAATCCTCTTAACAAGTGGTACTGGACCATTTCCACAGGGGCTGGACCATCGGGGGGGGCACTAAACTTGAACTCCACTGTGCAATGAACCGACCAAACCACTGGATCAACATGGCAGTCAATAATGTTGAGACCAATCGAAAAAAACTAAGTCCAATGCGTGGCTGCCCAAGTGTATTACTGATGTTACATGTTGTATCAGGCCCAGGGCCTCCATGCTCTTCAGGAGGTCTCTTCCAAATTTCGAGAGCCCATCATCAACCCACGCATTGAAGTTACCCAGGATCAACCACCTGGTGGACTCCAACACCAGGCTGGTGGTGAGCTTCTCAACCTCCCTCAAAAAGTCCCCACCAACTCCCAGAGGACAATAGAGCAGGAGAACCCTGAAACCCACATCCACACCTCCATGGGCAGCCACATATTCAAAAGACCATGTAAGACCTAGGTTTAGCACTGTGAGGTTCAGGTTAGACTAAAAACAAATGCCCCCCCAACCCTGTGATCCTTTCTCAGAGTGTGTATCACAGAGTACCCGGCTGGAACAGCTGCCTCCAAAATGGGAGCAGCATTTTGATTCAGCCATGTCTCTGTGATACAAGCCAGACTGACCAAGCATATCAAGTCTGCCATAATGGCAGTCTTGTTCCTCATCGACCTAACATTGCATAACACAACCTGAATAGGATGAGGTGAGGTAGCTGGGCCAGTCATCTTCCCACCCACTAAGGTGGAGCCCTTGGGTATGGGAACTAAACATGGCAACCCTCTTTCAAGTTCCCATTTCACCTCAGGGTGTCTCCTTGCCCTTATCACTCGAATCCCCAACACTCTGGCAGCCACCTGAGTGTAACCCCCTCTGGCCACATCTCTCCTGGCTATCCCCAAGGCCCTACACCTCCTATAGGCTTCAGCTGGGGGCACTGGAATTTCAATGGGTCATAGTTCATGGAGAAAACCACCCGATTAACTGCGCCTTAGGGGTTTCTGTCCCAAACACATTTCTAATATATACACTATGTCACCCCACCACAAATAAAACACTGAAATTTAATCATAACCCTCAGAATTTCAACCTTTGAAACTACCCACCCACCATCAAATACTTCCACACACACACACACACACACACCCTCCAAACACTTATCAACCACAAACTCGACTTAAGAAACTAACAGCGCAGTCCTCTATCATGTATAGTCCAGAAAATTGAAGCAGTTTGTCTTCCAGATGATGAAAAATAATAGTTTGCTACTCTTGGAGTCTGCCAAAAACTCCCCAACTTTTTAAAGTATTAGAAATATTGGAAAATATTGAAGAATATTGGAGGGTGAGCTCTCACCAGAACCCTCTCAGATTGTCCCAACTATCATGGCCCTCTCGCTGCCACCACTGTTTTCTTTGAAAATGACTTTAGCCAGGAAACTGAGACTCTCTCACAGCCCCAGCCAGTATAATGCAATAAAATACCCAGCAGGGATCCAAAAATTTAGGCCATAGTCTAAGTTTCTATTGGGGCCTTGACTCATCCAACCTGAGAAAATGAAAATGATTCTTCAGTAAGCTGATCCACCCACCCCCGTAGCAGGCACCCAGCCCAAGTATCCCCACAACACGAAGCCACCAATGAACGCCCAGCACCAGTCAAACGGCACCCGCGGCCTCCAAATCAGTCAACCCATGCCCACCCTCCAGTCATTGCCACTCAAATACCAAGAGACCCCCACTCCTTTTGAAATCAAAATAGTAAGTTGCTAATCCAAGCTGAAAAAATATGTTTATTGTTACATTTATCTCTGTTGGGGGGGGAGTCAGGGTGTGCTCTGACTTGTTGTTTTCGTCGATGTATGCCATATGCAGTCACAACCTTCATTTAGAATCCCATTTATAGTTTGTGAATGAGCAAGGGTGAGCAGTTAACACTGGATTTAGTTTGTAAATGGAGAAGTACGACTTTTTCATTTAACTAGCTCCCCACCAGTTACCTGCACATTGGCTAGGGACAGTTATCCAGTGAATACAGTGTCCACAATTGAGCACCTACAAAAATGGCAACTCAGTTATGGTACCTGTATTCAGGGCTACCTGGCAAGGTAGCACCTGGATACCATGGAGGGCGAGGTAGGGCGAGAGGAAGCTACACATGCGCATACATGCTTGGGGGGAGAGGAAGGGGGGAATGTATGTGGGAGGGTATGTGGCAGGCAGCTCAAGCTTATCTGCTAGCATGGTGGGGACAGTCGCCAGTTGGGAGGTGCAGGGTGCAGTGTTCGGGTCCTGAATGATGTGATGTTGTTTTTTTCCCGGCAGCGGCTTTTCTTTTACAAGTATTTAGACCCCCCAACATGCACCCCTGGGTTGAGAATCCTTTAATAGGGGATGTGGAGGGTGAAGAACAGGCCATGGATCTCGGGCGACCTATTGCTAGTCACCACGAGTGTGCATGCCAAAATTCATTTTCAGCGATGTACACGCGCCGTAACGGTGATCGTTATTCTGCAATCACCATTATCACATAGAACCCTGGGGACCACACCTTAGTTAAGCCAGTTTAAGGCTGATGCACCCTATAAATGTAAGCCATTTGAGGCAGATGCAGTTTAGAGTAGGGATCCAGCTGATGGGTGGTCTACCTCAACGTTGGTAGCTGGGTGACTTCATTGCAGGGCCTTGAAGTGAATACTAAGAGACCCCCACTCCTTTTGAAATCAAAATAGCAAGTTGCCAATCCAGGCAGAAAAAATATGTTTGTTACATTTACTTCTGTTGGGGGGTGGGAGAATCAGGGTATGTTCTGACTTTTTTTTTTTGTTGATGTATGCCATATGCAGTAGCACCCCTCTTTTGGAATCCCATTTATAGTTTGTGAATGAGCAAGGGTGAGCAGTTAACACTGGATTTAGTCTCTAGGCTCCCCTTCCTTCCCTCCTTCAGCACCCTGGATGAAGTCCCTCTGAAGGATGTTACCACCTTTAGGTACTTAGATATCTGGCTTGACCAACACCTAAACTTCTCTGGCCACGTGTATACTATTGTCAGAAAACTGCACCCCAAGCGTGGTGCCCTGCATAGAAACCATGACTGCATCCCACTGCCAGCCCACTGTGCTATTATCCAGATAATGATCCTCCCCATCTTTGACTACAGTGATGTAGTCTACAGTGCTGCCACAGGTACTGCTCTTGCCAGACTGGACACTGTCTTCCACTCTTTTAGCTGCTCTGCTCTTGACTGTCCCCCTTGCACTCATCACTGCTCTTTGTATCAGTCTCTCCTTTTTCTTCTCTTGAGGTTAGGCACCTTGCCCACTGCTCCTATTTTGTGAGCAAATTCTGGTTCTGGTATCTCTCATCCTACCTCTCTGCCTCTCTCTCTCTCCCAACCCACTACCCCACACTCTCATACCCTCAGAAGCTCCAGTGATCACACCCTTGTAGTCCCTTGGGTCTCCACGACCACTAGCCAAGCTGCCTTCAGCCACCACTTCCTTAAATCTGGAACTCCCTCCCCTTGTCATCCATCTTGCGCCTTCTCATTGGGCCCTCTCATACTACCTCAGTGACCTTACCTCCCCCCCGCAACTGCTCCTAAATTTCCCACACCATCCCTGCCCACTCCTCCCTCCACCCCATCCTGTTTCCTATCCCTACTTCTCTGACTTTATCCAAGTGGTATTTACTACTGCTTCTAGGCACTTATTCTTTGACTGGTCTGAATTTGTTTGACAGTTAACAGTAACTGTTTAAATCCAGTTACCTTATCTAGTTCTGTACCAAACCCCTTGTTATAATGCACTTGTGTGCTAAATCCCATTATTCATGCCTTATTACTGTACCTAACCTCATTGTTATATTGCACTTGAGTGCTACTTCTGCACTGTAAATGGATTGCCAACTTGTAACTGTACCTATTCTCAATGTATTATTACGGTATTTTGCTCTGAAATTGGATTGTCAACCTGTAACTGAACTTGTGTTCTCGGGCTATCATGTCCACTCTGTACCTCCCCAGAACGCATCTGGAAATGTGAAACCAGATCAGTATGTCTTTCCTGGTGAAACCTGTAAATAAATAAATTAAAAACAAACCCATAAAAAAAGAAAATGTCCGAGTGACTCAAATGTTCTGTCTCCACCTAGCAAGCAATAGATTAAGTCACTGCTGATTTTCTGCACTTTGTTGAAATTGTGCTGTTCACACAGTCACTCACAACCTCTCTCACCTCACAGTGAATTGAGCAGATAAAAGGCATCAGCCCTGCGGTGCTGCCTTCCTTCCATACCACATAACAGTATTTAATTAAAATACATACACTGAATGATTCAACACAATTTTTAACATGTGAAGGCAATGGGAGGGTGTGGTGTGGGAGAAACAGTTTGGTTGTGGGCAGGCAGTGTGCATCCATGGGTCACAGCAATTGAAGAAAACTGATTATGTGGCAGTACCAATCCATGGCAGTGCTGGTGTGTTACCTAGCCAGTAATGCCTCCCCTCCCTCCCAGGAGTGACTTCCAGATATGGCTAGCTATAGGTCTGTATTAAAAAAATACAATACATACATTCATGCACATTTAGTACAGACAATAGGGGCCTCCAAAACTTGTGGCCCTACACCCATGCAAAATTTGTGTTATTGTAAATTTGGCCCTGTTCTTGAGGGCCTCCAGATTACCCCTTAACTGGACATCCTCATGGGTGAGAGCTGAGGCTGCAGACAGTGTTGTAGTGGAATATTTTTCCACATCAGTCACCGTGGTGCTTAACTCATTGAGTTTAGCATCCTGGGCTGCAAGGCATGCCAACGTTTTTACCATCTTGGAGTCCATAGAGCAAATGGACACCAGCTTTGCCTTCTATAACTGCTTGGTGGTTGCTCCATTTTATGGCTGCCAGCTCCAGTGCTACGGGAGGCCTTGAGGGCCCTATACTGGTAGTGTGAAGCTAGCTCCCAGTTTCCGGTTTGGATGCACCATCCTTAATTTTTATATTCCCATATTCCACCAACATTCAGGAACACACTGGTATACCTTGTGAGCACACACAATCCTAACATTTAAAATAAATCTGATTAAAAGTTGTAATTTAACTGTGGAGCCCATCGGAAGCACATCCTGCCTGAATGGCTCTCTTGTATCCCAAATATTGATATTTTTAATTAAATGTATACTTCTATTAAAGTGCATATGGCAGTACAAGCAGACTGCTGTGTTCCACAGACCTTTGTTCTGAGTGCTGCAGGGGATCCACTCCCTGCCCTACCCATGCATCCCTTGGTGTGTGACCCATGTCTTCTCCTGAAGAGCCCCTTATGAGCAGACTGGGGTGGCTGGAGATTGAGGCTGCCATCTGGTGCAAATTGGAATCGGGTGCATTTGCTTGGGCTAACAGTGCTCAAATTACAATACTTGTATACTAGCCCCTCTGCAGATCAAGTCCAATGCACTTTTTTTTACCCTGCAGTATCAAGGAAAGCCCAGAAAAATTATTTTTGTTTTCAAAGTTTTGACTAGAAAAAGAAAGACATATGTCCTGTGTGTGTGGGGTGGGGATGGGGGGACTTCAAGGGAAAAAAAACACTTGAGGTGCAGTAACAGACATGCTTAATAAGCAATGTACAAACATGAGCAGATGTGCAATCATTTAGTCAAACTGGGCAACATTAAAACAGATGACATAACAGCCTGCTTGCAGATGAGCAAAACCATTGGTGTTAGTGAACTGATGGACAAATAATAGGACAGAATATGCAATAAAAAGACAGAGTCCAAAAAGCATGTGTGCAGTAAGACAAACACAGAAAGTCAAGGTATGCCATCAAAAAGTGATCAGAAAAGCATCAAAAGACCTAATAAAGGCAGAATATGCTTAATAATAGTTGTCAAAATATACTGCTTCACAGAATTTCTGTTGGCACTGCACTTGAAAAAAGCAGGAAATGAAAAAGGGAGTCTATGTAATCTGGAGTATTGCACTGCCTGAAATGAATATTGAGTATTCAAAGTAGCCAGCTGTTACTTTTCATATCTGAAGTATGTTTCTTTTCCTTTTTGCTAATTAGAAGATTTTCTACTTGATAGTATTCAGTGTTGTATGTGATATGTTGAGCAGTACTCTACCACTAGACTGACATATCTAAAGAGCTCCTTTGATTATCCAACCCGCTGAGGTGTACTGAAGAAATAAAACTTTTTGGTGTAAGTAGTATGGAGATTATTGGTATAACAGAGATAATCACATTCAATCACTGTAACCATGGGACAAATCAGACACAGCAAGCAAAGTACAGTGCATAAAAAACACACAGTTGCATTTGTCAATTTATTTCCACTTCCAAAAAAAAAAAAAAATACAGAAAGCAAAAAAAAAAAAAGGTTATTCACAGTTACACCACACCACTGCTTTGTTCAAACAGGGTCTGTGGCTTTGCTTCAGCCAATGATGAATCAAGAATCCACAGTGTAAAAGCAGCACACTCTTGCTAGGGTCTTTCACCTTCAGCCTTCAACTGACCTAGCTATACCCCTGGTGGTGAGCCTTTTTATATTCCCCAGGGTTGGCATCACCATCTAGGGATCAGCTCCCATTTCCCATTTCCTCTATCTCAACCCTTACGTAACATATTTTCCTTTTTCCATTACCCATATGGGGAAGGTATATTTCCAGCTCTTATAAAAGGCTACTATAACATGTATACATCAGACTGAAGGCATTATAAACTCTTTGAATGCCTAACGAGCTGTAATGGGGCTAAGCCCCTCCCCTTGTCTGTAACATCACTCTCTGGATGTGCCATAAAAAGTGCCAGACTGAGGGCAGCCAGCCCTATAGGAACATTTCTACACAGAGGGCTCCTTTCAGGTAATACAGCCTTTTACCATACCTATTATTTTTCTCCTCTCTTCCAGGTGTCTCTGAGTTGGCATAGGTAATGGGAGACTGAGGGCATGCTCCTCATTTCCCTTTTCCTGCCAGCTCAGGAAACCTGCATATTGTGCAGCCGAGCAGAATGAAATAAAAATGATAACATTTGTGTTTTCAAGCAGGTTGCCTTCTACCACCACCTTTTCAGAACCTATAGTGCTTTACACCCAACATCATATATATGTGTATATATATATATATATATATATATATATATATATATATATATATATATATATATTCATGGCAAAAACTCTGTTAATGCATCATTTAGGGTTTGTAGCACACGGAGAAAAAGTATAAATGTGGTGTTAGGGTTACCACCCCTCCCTACCCCACCCCACCACATCCTTCACACCAACAGGCATTGGGGTGTGCATTGGGGTCATTGGCCTAACTTTTACCCCATTCCATGTGTAAGCAAGCTGATGTGGTGCATTTGCGAAACTTTCATGAGTCATATATTTTTTGCCCGTTGACTATAATGAGAAATTTGTTTTTTGAATAACTTTTGAACAGTTTAATACTTTTACACCAAATCTTTGAAAGGCACATCAGTGACCCAGACTGCATGTTCCCTAAAGATTTGGGGCTGAACGGACAAATTGTGCAGGCTGTGGATGTAAGCAAAGAAATATGCAAAAGTTTGGTTTTTTTTGCATTTTTTGACATTCTGTTGCTCCACAACAGTGCATCTGACCATAATGCAACATGCCGGATCAAGAGATCTATAGTACCAGACCACACATGCAAAATTTCAGGAATATCCATCACATGGTGGCAAAGTGATTAAGGTGCAAAATGTAAGGTTTAACATTAAAGTGCTTACTCAACCCTAACTATAGTGCCACCACCATGGCACTATAATTGTACTGGTGTGGTGCTGTTTTAAAACTCAGAGCCAAAGCACTTTCATAAATCATGGTAAAAATGGCCATGAAACTGCCACAAATGCGAAAGTTTCATGCTGTTTTTTGCGAAACGTTCGTGATTTGCGTAAGTACTTTGCCAAAAAAAACCTGCAAATCTTTGCCATCCTCCTGCAACAAAACGGTTGGATCTTTAGCACTGAAATTTGCAGGGTGGCACACCTTGGTACAACAGATATGCATTTTGTTAGTTTGGTGCCAAAACATTCAATGGGCCCAAAGTTACAGCATTCGGAGGTTGAGGAACGTCCCACAGGATAACACTGCAGCGTCCGTGATGCCTATTGGCCCCATATCTCAAAAACGAAGTGAGATACAGATTTTTTCACTACCCACAGCTTAGCTCACCTTTAGGTGAGCTAATCTGCACAAACAATTTTGGAAACCTTCCATTACACCAGCAGTAGAATTTGTTTCCTACTTGCTATGATTACAGAGATATTGGCAAAAAACATGTTACAAGGGTTCCAAGGATGCCTTTTCAGTGCATTTCAGTGCCAGTATCTCATAAATGATGTGAGATACATATTCAGTTGATCAGTCCTGTGGAGTACTCACTGCCATGATTATAATTGTACTTGAATTTTTTTTGTAGCTGCTATGGATGCTGAGATAGCGACACATTAGTGGTACAAGGGTTCCTGTAGGACTGCTGTATGGCTCTGTACTTATGTGTGAGTAGCAGCACAGAGCCCAGAGAGCCTGCACTCCCAGATACACATACCATTATGAAAAAAATGGACAATGTGAAGTGAGCACAGGGCCCAGAGGGCCCGCACTCCCGCTGACACATACCAGATACCAGTTACATTACATTTTCTGAAAAAGAAGGGAAATTCATTGCAAAAAAACTCCATTAATGCATCAGTTAGGGTTCATAGCACAGCAACAAAAGTTTGGAAATGTGTTGTTATGGTTCAATCTCCTAACTCCGCATCCCCCCCCACATACACACACACATAGGCAAGACACATGCAAGATTATAAGACACTATACCACTCCATCACATCTGTAAGCACAATAATCACAACACTACTGATTTCACATAACACTATGTAATGAAAAACCAAATACAGTATGATCTACTCTATACTGCCAACACAGTATAATGACACATTATTGCTGGCATATCTTCTACATACAATGAGATGTAGTCTGTACACATTTTCAAAATATTGTTTTATATGTGTCAGAATTCAACAATTGCCTCACTGCAGGATAGAGCTGACACATACATAGTACTTTTCAGATACTGCCCAGGCATGAAACTAGAAGCAGCACATGTTATTATACTGCTGTGTTACCTGGAAATACTCATTAGCAGTATGTTATGGTTAGCTTTGGATGTTACAAGTGTTGCTTTTACATCTTACTTGTAAACTATACTACAAAACATTACTTTCATTATTACTACTTTTTTTATTATTAGGACTGACTCACTTTATCAGAAAAAAAATACAAACATCCAATGACTGTTAGTAGGCTTAGCCAAACTCTCATTTCCAATAAACTGTCTGTGGATGACATACTATGTGTTTAATTTGATGCTGGTTGTCTCTGGTTGGTTGTGTTGCCTTGGCCCTTCCTCTGCTTGCATATGTGTGTGTTTGTGTCTGTGTGTGTGTGTGTGTGTGTGTGTGGGTTGGGGGGAATGCAGAGCTAGGAGACTGGACCCTAACAGCACATTTCCAAACTTTTGTCACTGTGCTATGAACCCTAACTGATGATTAACAGAGTTTTGTGAAAATATATGCATACACATTATATAATATATATATATTTCTATATAACAAACTAATCACACACACAAGCACACACACACACAAAAAAAAAGGACATAGTCATGTGGGGAGTAGTGCAATGTAATGGCTGTGGGGCAGCAGTCTTCCGGGAGTCTTTCTGGAGGCTGAGATGCTGCCCTATTTGCAGACAACTCTCTGCCCTGAGGGAGGAAGTTGCCCATCTTCAGGCCACACTGGACAGCAGCAAGAGAACCTTCCCCCAGGCCAGACTTGATGGTAGGAAGGAACCCCCATCCAGGGAGCGCCAGAGCCACCACCACTACCTCAGAGGTTGCAAAGAAAGCACAGCAGTTGGACCACAGTGGGCTCAGGGAGGGGTGAGGAGGGTGGAACAGAGGCACACCCAGTCAGTTGTTCCACTCCACAATCCATACACCATTCTGGGGAGCACAGCTCCCCTATGGAATGCACCAGGAGGAGATTAAGAGGCTGAGATACCTGTCCTAGGAGGCCCACAGGAGGGAGGCAAGGATGCCACAAGGAAAGGAAGCAGCTCCTGGTGGGGACTCAGTATGGGGGATAGAACTGGGGGAGCAGGGAAAACTGAAGTAAAGTGCCTGTCTGGTGCCATGGCTTGTAGGGACAGGAGCATCCTCAGGATCACGAGAACAGCTGCACAGTAGTCTAAGCTGGATGTCATTGTCCACCTAGGGACAAATGACTTGGCTCAACATGAGTTAGAGCAGTGCAGAAGGACTTTTTAGAACTGGGGAGGGCCTAAGACAAGTAGCACACGTAAACCTTCTCAGAGGTGCTGCCTGTAAATGGCATGAGTGAGGCAAGGGTACTTTGCACCATGCAGTTTAATGAGTGGTTGAAAAAATGGTGTGGGCGCGGGGTTTGGCTTCATTGGGGACTGGGGTTCCACCTGGAGGGACACCAGCCTATACTAGGCAGGATGGTCTGCATCTGTCCAGGAAGGAACAAGTCTTTGAGCAATCGGTTTAAATGCTTCATTGGCAAGCTTTTAAACTAGTCAAGGGGGGAGGCACTGATGAGCAGCAGGAAAATCCCAGCCTCTCCCTACAAAACAGGGTACTAAATGAGAAAAAGACCGAGGTAGAAAGGTCAGTGGGGGATGCTGCAACAGAAAGTAAAGCCATCAAAAAATGGAGAGCAATGAGTACAATGCACGTAGTCTGAGTAACAAGCTTCCTGAATTAGTGGCCTTGATGGAGGAGGAACATCTGGATATCGTGGCAGTCACAGAAACATGGTTCGCACAAAACCATGACTGGGACATAAACATACCAGGATACACTATCTACAGGAGGGACAGGAGGGTAAAGAGGAGGAGTAGCTCTTTACGTAAGGGAAGGAATCAAAGTAACAGAACAAAAGAAAACAGGGAGGAAGAAGCACTGTGGGTAAATTTGGAGACGGCAATGGCACCACAATCCGCACAGGGTTGTATGAACCCCTTCTCAGGGGAGGAAATGGACAAAGAAATGATGAAGTATACTTAGTATGGCAAAAAGGGAGATATTGCTGATGGGTGATCTGAATATGCCAGATGTTAACTGGAGTGCAGTTGCCACAGCCACTTCAAAGAGTGGGGTTTTCTAGATGCCCTACAGGGGCATGCCTTGAGACAACTAGTATTGGAGCCCACTGAGAGAGGAGCAATCTTAGACCTGGTTCTCTCAAATGGAGATGAAGAGGATCACAGATGTAGAAGTGGGTAGCCATCTGGGAACTAGCGACCATCGAACAGTATGGTTCACAATAAACACAGCAATAGAGTCAAGCCATGCAAAGGCAAAGGTACTGGACTTTAGGAGGGCTGACTTTGCCAAATAGGTAAGTGCCTAAGGAATGCACTAGCACATGGGCAGGAAGGAGGGTGGAAGAACAATGGGAATAATAAAAACTGCCATCACAGAGGCAACAAGCCTCTGTGTGAAGCAAATAAACAAAACTAAACGATGTAAGAAACCACTATGGTTCTCAAAGGAAGTGGCAGTGAAGGTTCAAGAGAAAAAGATAGCTTTCAGGAAGTACAAGGAATCTGGAAGGAGCAGGACAGAGAACTGTATCAGTTAAAGCAAAGGAAGCTGGGAAGGCAGTCAGAACAGCAAAGCCCAAACCGAGGAAAGATAGCCAACTCAGTTAGAAGAGGATAAAACCTTTTATAGGTACATCAGGGAGGCGAAGGAAGACCAAGGGAGGGATAGTGAGGCTTAATAAAGGGGAGGGTGGGCAGAGGGAGACTGTGAAAAGGCAGATACTAAACAAATATTTTGCTCAGTATTTACAAAGGAAGGGGTACCTAGAACAAACAGTAGAAACACACTGGATACAGAAGTTGATACCAGCCCATTTACAGAAGAAAGGGTTCTGAAAGAACTCTTAAAACTGAAGGTGGACAAAGCAATGGGGCCTGATGGATTCATCCCAGAATTCTAAAAGAACTAAGGGTAGAATTAGTGACACCACTGACTATCCTGTTTAACAAATCATGGGAGGATGGGGTGGTACCCGAGGACTGGAGGAGGGCAGATGTGATTCCCTTCACAAAAGTGGGAGCAAGGCAGAAGCAGGAAACTACAGACCTGTTAGTTTAACCTAAGTGGTAGGAAAATGATGGAATCACTTCTGAAGGAAAGAATTGTCAAGTATCTAGAGGCCAGAGGGCACAGGACCCAAGGCAGCATGGATTCACAGCAGGAAGGTCATGCCAGACAAATCTGATTGATTTCTTTGACTGGGTGACCAAAGTAGTAGATCAGGGAGGGCTGTGGACATGGCCTACCTAGACTTTAGCAAGGCATTTGACACAGTCCCATACAAAAGATTAATATGCAAGTTAGCTAGCCTGGGAGTGGGTCCCAAGATGACAGCCTGGGTAAAACATTGGCTGGAAAATAGGACACAGAGAGTAATAGTAAATAGAGTCCACTCTGATGAAAGGGGGGTTACTAGTGGGGTACCGCAGGGTTCAGTATTAGGACCAGTCCTCTTCAATGTCTTTATAAGCGACATTGCAGAGGGACTGGAAGGAAAAGTATGTCTCTTTGCAGATGACACAAAGATCTGCAACAGAGTTGATGCACAAGGTGGGGTGGAAAGGATGAAAAGGGACTTGGCAAGGTTAGAAGAATGGTCAAATGTATGGCAGCTTAGATTCAATGCTAAGAAGTGCAAGGTAATGCACCTGGGAAACAAAAACCCAGGGGAAGAGTACACAATGGGGGGTGAGATACTAACAACAACAAAAATGGAAAGGGACCTGGGGGTAGTCATATCAGATGACCTAAAGGTGGGCAAGCAATGTGAGAGGCCAGCAATGAGGGCTGGGGGGATATTGGGATGCATAGGGAGAGGCATCACCAGTAGGAAACAGGAAGTTATTATCCCTCTGTACAGACAGCTGGTCAGACCCCATCTGCAGTACTGCATGCAGTTCTGGAGACCCAGTCTTCGCAAAGACATAGACAGGATGGAAGCTGTCCAGAGGAGGGAAACTAAAATGGTGCAGGGTCTGCACCGGGAGACATATGAAGAGAGACTAAAGAAGCTTAATATGTATAGCCTTGAGGAAAGGAGGAGAGGGGGACATGATAGAAACTTTCAAGTACCTCCAAGGGAATCAACAAAGTCCAAGAGGTAGCATCTTTCAAAGGTGTGCAGAACAAGAGGGCACAATTTGAAGATAGAGGGGGCAGCTCAGAGGTAATTTAAGGAAGTATTTTTTCACAGAGAGGTTGTGGATGCATGAAGCGGCCTTCGGAGGAAGTCGTGGAGTCAAAAACAGTGGTGGAATTCAAGCATGCATGGGACAGTCATAAGGCAATTCTAGGGGATGGGGGTAGGAAAAAGTAGGCTGCTGGTTAACTAGGATCTGCAGCTTATCCAGTAGGCAGGGAAATGGGCAGACTGGGTGGGCCAAGCGGTCCTTATCTGCTGTCAAATTCTATGTTTCTATGTTTTGCAATGAATATTGCACCCCTATAGTTAGGGTTGAGTAGGCACTTTAATGTTAAACCTCAATTTTAGCACTTTAATAACTCTGCAACCATTCAACGGATTTGCACAAAATTTGGCATGTATGTTTCTGGTATGTTAGAGCTCTTGATTTACCATGCAGCATTTTGGTCGGACTTACAGTTTTTGAGCAGTGAAGTGCTGAAAAACAAATTTTTCTCCACTTTTGACACTTTTCTCCCCGTGGCGCTGTGACCACACCGTTTGATGTTTTGGTCTGGAATTTGGAAAGTAGAATGAGTGTGGGTCAATAACAATCCAACATTGGTTTGGTTAAAAAATATTAATCCAATCCAAAGTGATTTAATTTTATATTTTTGGGTTCTGAGCATGCTCAGTTCAGGCCAAAATGTAAATGTATATTTTTTGAACTAGGATTGGGCTCATGGTCAAGGATTTTGTCAGCTCACAGATGAGGATTTTAAAAAATCCTAGTCCGTCAGATAAATTCCTTGTCTGCGAATCTTCTTTTCTTGTTTTCATTTTTTCCCCACAAACAAAATGTCATAGCTTTCTCCATGGGTGACTTTTTGGTATAATCAGGCATGGGTTTCATTCAGGGCAATGCCCTCTACAAACCCATACCTTTGGGTTGCTTCATTTTGTCCAAAAAATAGACTTTTGAAATTGTAAAATTCTTTGACCGTGACTAGCTAACGATCCTCTTTCTCGAGGTGGCAACGTCCTAGTTTGCCAGCCAATCCTCTTTCGTGAGGCTGCAAAATCCTTGTCCATTACTTTTTGATCAGATGGCCCTTCTCACAGATGAGAATTAAGCTGACAGTCAAGGATTTTGCTACCTTGCGAAAGAGGATCGACTAGCAGACTAGGATTTTGTCAGCTTGCGAAAGGGGATTGGGTTTTTGAATCCTCTTTTGCAAAGTGATCAAATCATGGTCCACAAGCTGTCAAAATCCTAGTCCGAGAGACAATCCTCTTTTGTGAGGTAGCAAAATCCTTGACTGTCACTTTGTGACCAGATGGCCCTTCTCGCGGACAAGGATAGACTGACGTTCAAGGATTTTGCTGCCTCATGAAAGATGATCAGCTGGCAGACTGGGATTTTGTCAGCTCGCAAGAGGGGATTATTTTTTTG
Source organism: Neoceratodus forsteri (assembly GCA_016271365.2). Classification (NCBI taxonomy): domain Eukaryota; kingdom Metazoa; phylum Chordata; order Ceratodontiformes; family Ceratodontidae; genus Neoceratodus; species Neoceratodus forsteri. The sequence goes on from CM028130.1 coordinate 1,293,964,680, forward strand.
AATCCTCTTTCATCAGTTGTCAAAATCGCAGTCTGTGAGCTGTCAAAATTGCAGGCTGCCACCAATCCTCTTTCATGAGGTAGCAAAATCCTTGACTGTCACTTACAGACCGGATGGCTAAAATTTGACGGTTGAGGATTTCTCATGGACTGTGATTTTGCTAGCTTGTGGATGGGGATTGATCTGAAGGTCGGGGATTTTGCTACCTCACGAACTAGGAATTTTTAAACTTTTAAAAACTTTCCCACTGCATTGTAACTTAACAGTTTGGTCTTTTAACTTGCAATTTTCAGGGTATTACGAGGATGCCCTAGAAATGTGAATTATGCTATTTAGGTGTTGGAAAGTTAAGTGGTTCCATAGATATGCCATCACAAAGTTGAATTTTTCCCCATAGGATAACACTGCGGTGCCCGTCGTGCCTTTCAGTGCCTGTATCTCAAAAATGGTTCGAGCTACAGATTTTTCATCACAAAAATTCTTAGTACCTCTATAGGAAAGCCATGAATACCACCAATTAGGAATTTTATTTCTACCTTGTACGGTTACTGAGATATTTGGAAAATAGTTTTCCAATTGCTCATTTTCAGGTCCATGGGCCAGTATTATGTCCTCAAAGTTAGCACCCACAGTGCTTTTCAGTGCCCATATCTCAGAAACAGTGTGAGATATGGATTTGGTTGATTTATGTTATGTGGATATCTCACTGTCATGATTACAATGTAACTTGAAATTTAGCTGCTCCTGTTCCCAAGATATTGGCAAACTAGTGTTTCCAAGGGTTCCTTGCCCTATAGAGCTGCTGTTTGGCTTGGTAGCTATGTGTTAGTGAGAGCACAGGGCCCAGAGGGCTCTTGCTGTCACAGATGCATATTGTTATGCACAAATGGGCAGCTTGGTGGGCCCCGTGCTCCCACTAACACATGCTGTTTACTAGTTATATTACACTTTTTCAAAAAGTAAGGAAATTAATTGCAAAAAATGTCATTTAATGCATCAGTTAGGGTTAAAGTGACAAAAGTGAGGAAATGAGATGTTAGGACTGAGCCTCTAACCCCCCACCACCACATTCCCATCCTCCACAGACTGACAGAGGCCAGGATGTGCCATAGGGTCATGAGGCCTAATTCTCACCCCAGTCTCCTTTACTGTACCATGTCAACCTGTTTACACATGGAATGGGGTGAGAGTTGGGCCTCATGACCCCATTGCACACCCCAACGTCTGTCAGTCTGTGGAGGATGGAGGGGTTGGTGGTTGGAGGGTAGGGGCTCAACCCTAATGTTTCGTTTCCACACTTTAGTCATTTTAACCCTAATTAATGCATTGAACAAAGTTTTTTGCAGTTAATATATATATGAATATTCAAAATTCTGCCAATATTCCACCGAATTCCCCCAGAAACAGAATGGCAGCATTCCGCAGCAAAAAATAGTTGCAGAATGATTTTCCACAGAAAAATCACTATTCTGTGGCTTTCAATATAGTCCATGGAAATTGTTGCGGAATAATTTTCTGCTAAAAAATATTCTGTGGATCACAGTAGGTGGAATTCCACAGGTGAACAAGCAAAATTCTGGGGGAAATTCTACCCGCAGAATGGTCATTTTGCACTAATTCCACTGGCAGAATTCTGCATTCCACACAGCACTAGTGCAGACACTTCAGGACTAATACCAGCTGAAACCCATAGTGTCTGTTCTATTTTAAAGCCACCTGCTGCTTGGTGCAACATGCGCACCTATGTGGAGCACCTTTCTTCTCCGACCTTGGACTGCATTACATGGAGCGTATCCTACTCCAATCTTGGATTCTTTCTTTTTTCTGCATTTTGTGGCTTGCTGTGGTTATGTTTTGGCACTGCAATAATGGTGCACCTAATGAAACAGTCTTACTCTTTTTGTTCACAATACAAATATGGGGCTCTCTATCAATAGACAACACCAAGGACCATTTCCCACTCCCTGAGTTGACTTAAACTGTTCCCAGCTCTGCATTTATGTTCTATAATAGTGTAACTCATGCTGTCATCTATGCAGCTTTGGGGATCTAGAGAAAAAGGGATAGACAAGATACAGTAGTTAGTGTCAGGTTGGCCACCCTTACAGTGAAAAATAGAAAAGAAAAGAAGGGGGATAAAGAGGAGAAGATAGGACAGTAGGAAAATAAATATTCAATGGGGGGTCCTTAAGACTAACTCTGCTTTATATACATTAACAGGGTTCACCCTGTTACACACAACCCTGCCCAAGAGGGTAACTGTATCACTGTTGTCAGACACCCTCCCTGCACCCTGGAAGTGTTGTAGCTTCCACTCACCCACTCTCAGAAGCTCCGCCTCAGGGACCCACTAAAGTTAAATTGTATCATCATCCAGACGTAAACACATCTCAGATACCATACTATTCCCTGAGGTGTGATAAAATGGGTTCAGTTCATACCTGCATCACAATCATTATCCAACTTTACATCCATCATACAAATAGAAACATACATCCACTGATACCATTTCAATTTCCATCAGCATTCAGCATGAGCTCCCCTACGGGACAGAAAGTCTGCATTCTGGTGCTTAGACCCTACCCTATGTTGTACAGAAAAGCAGTATGGTTGCAATGCCAAATACCACTGCATCATTCTGTTATTCTTATGTTTCATTTGTTGCAGCCAACATATGGGGTTGTGATTAGTAAGCACTGTAAATTCAGTGCCCCACAGATAATATTTAAGGGCCTCAATGGCCCATCTCATGACCAAACAATCCTTCTCAACAGTCAAATATTTCTGCTCCCTCTCATGTAATTTTCTACTGATGTAGATCAATTCAAATCAAATCAAATTTTATTTGTAGTGCGCTTTTCTGAAGCCAAAGCACATACATAGTACAATACCAATCAAACATACACAATGTAATATAAAATCAAATATTCAATCTAAAAATATAAAGATAAAAAGGGCAGCAGCAATAAAATTAATTCTTGTCCCCAAATGTTTGGTCAAATAAATAAGCCTTTAATTAAGACTTGAAAGACTTGGCAGACAGGCACTCTCTAATCTGACAAGGTAGAGAGTTCCACAGGGTCGGGGCTACAAAAGAAAAAAACCCTAGCACCTGATGTTTGAAGACAGACCCTGGGAACCTCTAGCAATCCCTTGCCAGTGGAGCAAAGTGGGCGGGAGGGGGCATAAGGCCGAAGAAGGTCTTTCAAGTAACGCAGTTGCTGTCCATGAAGAGTCTTATAAGTCAGCAATGCGACCTTGAAGGTGTTCCTCCATCGCACTGGCAGCCAGTGCAGTTCACGTAGCACAGGAGTGATATGGCTAGTTCTTGACAGCCCTGTCAACAACCTGGCTGCAGCATTCTGCACCAGCTGCAGGTGATGGAGATCCATCCCAGGTAACCCTAGGTATAGAGCATTACAGTAATCAAGATGAGAGGACACAAAGGCATGGATCAACACAGGAAGGTCTTCAGGTGGAACAAGGTGTTTTATCCAGGCAATGTTCCTCAGATGATAAAATGAGGACTTGACAACTGCGGACATTGTGCTTTTAGTGTCAGCTTGTTATCAAGCACAATGCCCAGATTTTGCACCTGTTCAGAAGGTCTCAACTGGTTACCCCCAAGCACAAGACCAGGTGGTTGCCCAGGAGTCAACTTCTCTACCAGCTGACCTGAGTCCACTACCAACACCTCAGTCTTATCCTGATTTAGCCTCAACCAGTTAGCACTCATCCAGTCCTGAATCTTGGTGAGGCAGTAGTTAAAAAATGAGATTGCACTATTTTGTTCGGGTACAAAGGACATGTAGAGCTGAGTATCATCTGCATAGCAGTGAAAACTCAGCCCATACTGCCTTATATTGTCTTCTAATGGCAGCATATACACTGTGAACAGCATGGGGGGACAGCATGGAACCCTGCAGCACCCCACAGCACAAGGCAAAGGGCTCCATAGAAAAAACTTCTGACACCACCCTCTGGGTCCTGTCTGTGAGGAAAGAATGAAACCATCTGAGGACTGTTCCAGACAGTCCACAGAACAGCTGCAAGCATTCCAGCAACACCCTATGATCCACGGTGTCAAATGCTGCTGGGAGATCAAGGAGGACCAAGATCGAACGGTTTCTCTGATCCCTCGCTATCAGGAGATCATAAAGTACCTGAACCAATGCTGTCTCGGTACTATGCCTCTTCCTGAAACTGGACTGGAGAGGATCATAGATTTTGTGGGTGGTAAGAAAGTTTTTGAGCTGTAACGCTACTACCTTCTCAATAACCTTGCCCAAAAAAGGGCAGGTTAGAGACCGGTCTGTAGTTCTCAAGACAGTCTGGATCACAGGAAGGTTTCTTTAAAAGGGGTGTCACCACGGCCTCTTTCAAAGGGTCCGGGAACACCCCTTGGTCCAGTGAGCACCAGACTATCTTGGCAATGATCAGTCCGATGACATCCATACAGCCCACCAGGAGGCAGATTGGACCAGGATCCAAACTACAGTAAGTCAGTTGCAGCTCTCGAACAATCTTCACAATGTCCATAATCGCTGGCTGGTCAAAATCTGTCCAGACAGACTGGATGTCTGTATCCTCGCATCGACCACCACCATACTCATTTGAACGAGTCAAGCAGATCTCTTACCTGATAGAGGACACCTTATCTGCAAAGAATTGAGGAAACTCCTCACACTTAATTTGTGAAAAAGCTCTCTGACCACAAAGACAGGCTGGATTGCATAGCCTGTCCACAGTCCAGAAAAGCTGGGCTGGTCAATTCCTAGCTGCAGCAATCTTCCTGGACAGGAACTCTGCTTTCTTATGGGAGATTTCTGATTGATAGTCTGAATAATGGGCTGTCAACCTAAGTCTCTCCTCCTCCAGGCCAGATTTCCATTAACAACATTCCAACCTTTTCCCAATTCTCCTCAACTCCCTCAAGGTCCCATCAAACCAAGGGAACTGAGGACAGAGAGGGAGAGGGCGAACACAGACATAAGCTACAGAATACAGGGCCCTCAGCACCATACTGTTATAGTGCAGTACTAGGTCTCCTGGATCCGAGCATTCCATTGGCCTACTCGATAGGTCCAGCACCGCCATCAGACCCTCTGGGGTGACACCCCTCAAAGGGTGGTACCAGACCATCTCCAAAGGGGTGGGTCTCACAGGGGGAGCTGCAAAACTGAACCTTATAGAGTGATGATCTGACCATCCAACTGGTTACACCACCACGTCAGCAGCCTCCATCCCCAGGAGGAACACCAGGTTGAGGGAGTGACCCTGAATATGGGTTGCAGTGGTGACTACCTGTATGAAGCCCAATGAGATCATCAGTTGGAGGAAGTTCTGACCAAAATGTGAGAGTTCATCATTGACCCAGGCATTGATCACAGGGTGCTCCCCACCTTTGGTTTGCTGGGAGAGGACAGCACCAATGCCTGTGTCAGAAGCATCGGGGTGGACTTAAAAAGGAATAGAGAAATCCAGACTAATCAACACAGAGGAGGAACACAAGACATCCTTTATACTTCAAAAGGCCTCATCACACTCTGGGGACCATTGGACCTTGTTAGGGCATTTTTTTCTGGTCAGGTTGGTCAGGGGTGTGGCAATGGTGGCAAAATGCAGTACAAACATGTGATAATAACTAGCCAGACCCAAAAAGGAATGAACATATTTCTTTGTCTGGGGTATGGGACTGTTGGCTACTGCCTCCACCTTACTGACATCAGGTTTTACCACACCCTGTCCAATAACAAACCCTAGGTACTTGGTCTCAGTCCTTGCTTAGGTGCATTTCGAGGGGTTGATGGTCAGTCCTGCATCTTATATGGACTGAATAACAGCACTGAGGTGTATGAGATGTGTCTGCCAGTCAGGGCTGTAGAGGACCACACCATCAAGGTAAGCAGCACTATACTGGGTATGGGCTTTTAATACCTGGTCCATATATCTTTGGAAAGTGGCCGGGGTGCCATGAAGACCAAAAGACATTGTGGTGAATTAGTATAGGCCTAATGGAGTACTAAAGGCAGTCAATTCTTGTGCATGTATGGCCAAGGGAATCTGTCAGTATCCTTTTGTTAGTTCTAGTGTGCTAATGTACTTGGCATCCCCAATCTTATCAAGTAGGTTGTCTATGCAGGGCATAGGGTACCCAGCAAAGGTAAATACTGCATTGATTTTGTGGAAGTCCAGACAGAGCCAGATACCCCCCTCCTTTTTATCCACCATGACTACTGGCAAAGACGAAGCACTATGGGAAGATACTATGACCCCAAGTTGTTCCATCCTATTCACCTCATTAATGACCTCCTGTCTCACCCTTTCTGGGAACCTGTATGGTTTCTGATGGATGGGCATAGTCTGAGTCACTTTTATGGTATGCATCACCTCTTTTGACCTCCTTGGGGTATTGGTGAATGTCTCCCTATAGTACTCTAACAACTAGTCAATCTAATTTCTCTGGTCTGAGTCTACCCGGGGTTGATCTGTGCTCCTGCCATCATTTCCTTCATCAAGCCTCTCAAAGGCTACCTCTAATTCTGTCACATCCTGCTCTGGGTGCATGAAGAAACTAGGTAAGGGTTCTGGTCTCACAAACCATTTTCTGAAAAGGTTTTCATGGTATATCCTCTTCTGAGGCCTTTGTCTAGGCATCTCCAATTCATAATTAACAGTCCCTGTTTGCCATATGATGGAATAAGGGTCTTGCCACTTCATAAGCAATTTATTTTCAGAAGATGGCAACAACAATAACACCTTGTCCCCTGGTTGGTAGTTTTTATCTTTCAGGCCAATATCATAGAACTCTTTTTGCTCCAGCTGTCCAGCTGAACACATTCTGATGGGCTGCTGTTGTTACAAACTTCACCAATTTCTGCCTTAGGGTGGTCATATTATCTATGATATTTATGTTGCCCACATCTTTTCCCTCTTCCCAGTGTTCCTTAACTACATCCAAGGGGCCCCTGGGATTTCTTCCAACTAGTAAAGTAAATGGTAAAAATCCTGTGGTGGCTTGGGGCACCTCCCTATATGCAAATAATAAATAAGGAAGGTATTTATCCCAGTCACGACCTTCATCTTGAACATATTTTTGCAGCATCTGCTTCAGTGTTTTGTTAAAACATTCCACCAATCTATCTGAGGGTTTTAGGGAGATGTTTTTACTGCTGATATGCCTAGCAACCTGTACAATTCTTTTAGAAGGACTGCGGCAAAACTGCTACCTCGACCTGTCAGAATCACCTGAGGGATACCCATTCTGCTAAATATTTTGGTGAGCTTCTCAGCAATCCAAGGGACCATTACAGTACAAAGGGGTATCGCTACAGGGTACCTAGTGGCATAGTCACAAATTACCAGTGTCATCCATGGTCCAGCACCCCTGATTGTACCTCCAACTCATGGACAGCAACATATACAGGTATATGTACTAACCTTAGGGCAGAGACACTTATCGTATAAGCATAAGTGTCAGGATCTGTGTTCTATTGTATTTTACTAATGCATATTATGCTCCATTATGTTTTACCAATGTATCTTAGCCCTGGGAGATGCTTTCCAATATATTTTTTCTGTAGTATGATAAGTAAGGCAACAGTGTCATCTTTAGCGCTTGTGTATCACTGTATTTGCAACTGACCTTGGACTTACAGAGATCCCATTGTTTGGGCTATCTTATGCAAGCTAAGCAACTTCTTATGTTAGTTAGGATGCTTACTCAGGCCACCTGCTACTGTACAATTATATACTTTTTATGTATCATCTTTAGTAGTTGCCATAGTAATTATCAGAGTATAAGACCCTGTGTAGCATGTAGCTTCTCTGAGACAAGACACTGCATACCTAGCTAAGGAAAACTGGAAGCTGTCCAAGTGTATTCACTGTTGATAGTAAACCTGTATTATCATTTACCTGCAATCAATTTAATTTATTATGAAACCACTTGTCTGTTGTCTCTTCCTTTGTGCCATTCCACCAAGAACCTGAGAAAGGTAATTTATTACCAAGTTACAGTTGGTGACTGTGTGCAGGTTGGACAGTACAAAAGAAGATTCCATTCAATGTATTTGGATGTCAAGTAGTGTAGTGTGATTTTCACCTACTTGGGCCTACTCATACTTACAGTCGTAACAGTTGTGGCGGACCCACACCGTTTTGGTCTCGGGTGTGGCAGACCCACACCGGACCTACTTACACTCCTTCTGTGAGTGACAGCGTACCACCTTGGCATCACCCTTCGCCCACCGGGGACTGGAAAGCAGCTGGGTGACAGCACCAGGGGATTTTGTCCAGTTTTCCAACTGCTTCTTTGTTTGTTCCAACTGCTTCCACTTATTTGTTATGTCTGAACTTTGCACTGAACTGAAACTCGACATCTCAAACTATCTCACCTCCCATGGAGGATGGACAGATTTTGTGCTGGACACAAAGTATGTAGAAAACCTTTGCTGCTAATATCAGAACAATACACAGAGTCCAAACAAACAAGAAATACAACCTTAAAGGTCTTTTGGTTGCGGCTCTACATACTGCTGTTGAGAGTCTCACAGTGATGTGTGTGCCTACCTTGAACTGCGAAATGCTTCTCTAAAAAAAGACATGGGCATGCAGGCATCAGAATTACAGAAAAAGGAACAGAAACTAGTGGATGCCAATAACAGACTGTTGCACTGTACTGCTCAAGACACTGAGCGTGAAATCTGTATGTTGAGAGATTATTGTGAAAGGTTGAAATGTGATAAGAAACAGCATATTTGAATGATATTTGAGCGATACAAATGAAGGTTTGAGAGTGGAGAATGTTGAGTTGAAAGAGGAGTATCAGGCCAGCCCGGTGGCACTGAGGGTTGAGGTGCTGGATGCCACACCTCGCTCCACGCCAATGACCTGGGTTTGGGAGCGGACTCGGGCCATCAGGGTTGGCTGGGAGGAGAAGGATCGAGCACCCAATGGCTTGGTCTCCTTCTCTGGGGAGGGCTGAGGAGTTAGTCTCACTGCTCCACCACCACCTTCTAGGGGAACTCGGAGGTGAAGGCATGGTCGGGACAACATAGAGAACTGACACTGGCAGAGGACAGGAACAGATGCACGTCTCGGTGTGCATCGGTTCAATGGTCCTCATTGCACACCAACGTCAAGGGGATTTGAACAGCTGAAAATACCCCCCAGATGGTCCTGGTGATGACCTCCCACTACACCCCCTAGCATGAGGGCAGACTCTGTTGTATGCATGCACTCCCCTGAGGTTCAAGGAAGGTAAGCCTGGGGCCTTCTTTGCCCTACCTGAGAGTTAACCAGGAAAGGAAAAAAAAATTAGGAGCACAGATGCACACTCTGGGGCAGACTCCTCTACACTTGAGGTGGAGACCTGGGGATCCAAGAGAAAGGAGGGTCTGGAGGGGGAGGAATAGGCAGATAAAAAGAGAGTAAAAAAAAGAAGAAGGAGTATCAGAAGTTGAATAGTGAATTAGACAAAGAACTTAGGGAAAACATCGTATTGGGTGCCACGTATACAGTGTTGGAGCATGAGGTTGAAAAAGGTATTGAGCAGGGCACTGCAAGAGTTTGTCACAAGAAGTGTAGAGACAAGATGGCGGAGTTGTGCTATGAATGAGAGGTCCTTAACAGCCATGTTAAGGCCATGAGCAGGTTTCAGTATGCACCCATTGAGATTGCATCATCCAGCAATGACGACTCTGACTTTGATGACGAGGCATGCCACGTCACACACAAGTCCAACCCCTGTAGTGGAGCAACTTCCACCAGCGATACCCAAGATGGTGCCTATGTCAGCATGCACTCTGTGTAGCCACATCTACACAAACATGGCAGAAGCCACATACACTGCCAAGATGGTGACTCCCATGACACAGGCAGAGGGCCTGTATTCCGTAGTGCTCTTCCATTTGCTCCTCTCACCAGGGGAGACACAGTGGAAATTTGCGGCCTTAATTCAAGAAGCTATCAGTAACATCACTGTACCGGAGGACCAAAGGAAAGCCATCCAGGACCAAATTGACAAACTGTTCAGAGAAATGGTCCATCAGAACCATGCTATCAAGGCAGTTACCAATGCGGCAGCAGAAGCTGCTCTTCATGGTGCCATGGAATGTATTGAATTGAATGTGACTACGCATACTTCCAATCCCCTACAAGTCATTCACTCTGTCCAGCAAATTGCCCAAAGTATTGGACAGATGGGCCCAACTGAGAATCTCAGTTGCTATTTGGAGAAGGTGCATTTCCTCTGTGAGAAGCTTTCTCTCCAACCCGAATTCCAGGTTCAAGTCTTGCTACAGATGATCAAACCTACTCTCTGGGCCAAACTCCCAGAGACAGTATGCAACTCAGACACTCTTGTCTATGATGACATTAGAAACATAGAAACATAGAAGTTGACGGCAGATAAGGACCGCAAGGCCTATCCAGTCTGCCCATTTCTTTTTCTACCTTATAAATGTGCCATCGGCCTTTGCTCTGTCAGTGACCTATCTATTCATAGTCATTTGTATTGCTCCCTTATGCCTATCCCATGCCTGTTTGAAGCCCTGCACTGTATTCATAGCCACCACTTCTTGTGGTAAGCCATTCCATGCATCCACCACCCTTTCTGTGAAAAAGAATTTCATCACATTCCCCCTTAATCGGCCTCCCTCTAATCTCATGCTGTGTCCTCTTGTCCTGCTGCAGCTCTCATAGCCACCAACTCCCCTGGTGTCATTGGAGCTCACTTGGCCTACAAGGTTAAGAAGAATGTGAAGGAAAGCCCTGCAGCTTGCCATCATTGGTTATGGCTCACATACTACACTGGAAAAGGCATAGCAGGGGAACTTGCAGACCGAGACCAAATTGAGTACAAGGATTTGTACATCTGGAACATGACTCCAGCCCTGCAGGAAAAGGATGAGCATAATGTTTACTTGAGTACTGACACCTTTGCGAATATTCTCACCAAAATGGAGCATGCCTACCGGGTCTACCTCCATAATCTTGCTTCCGGCAAATTGAACAAGGTTACCACAGCACAAGTGGATGCAGTACAGCCCACCTCCAATACACCTACCCACCCACTACACCGTGGACGGAGCAACAAAAAAACTGACACCCATTCTGATGACAAGCAGTCACATGGGAGGGGGGGACCGGAACAACAAAAACAACAGAAACAGGGACCGGAGCAATTGGAAAAATCCAAATGCCCAACAGAATAACTATAACTATCGAAGTCTCAAATGTGAAAACAAGACCCTCCACAAATTGCTGGAGGAAATCCATGCTGAGAGGGAAGCCAAGGGCAAGTGCACTATAGCGGCCCTTGTTTCAGCCACTGGACAGCCATGCAGTCATGGAACCCTTTCCTGGCCTCGGCTACTGAACAAACGAGAAGCTGAGGGAAGAATCCTTTTGTAACATCAGTTACTGGCCTGACCTATACAACAACTAAGGAGGAACCATGCATGCATGCCATTGCAGGACCTGTGATGTCACAGGCACATTTGTATCCTGTGCCAGACATACAGGAGGCCTTGAAAGATCCTGCAGGCCTCAGATTCCAGGAACAGTATGACGATGATTCTGAAAATAGCAACAGACAATTACAGGCCCCAGTTCAGATTGTGAGTGACTTGATTGTTGACACAAATGGAAGGCCTTGTGTAAAGACCATGGTCAGGGGCCACCAACTTACTATGCTTCTGGATAGCAGAGCAGCCATGTCAGTCCTCCATGATGAGGACCCAGTCTCATCTGAATGGCCTACCAGCTGGAAGATCAGTGCCCAGGGTGTAGATGGCACCCAGCTACACAAGTACCAATCTGTTCATCTACCTGTGATGGTAGCCCAACTCAGAACTGATTTTATCTTTCACCTCATGGTCTTACATCATCACCCCAGCATATTGAGAATTGACTTCCTAGCACTACACGACTGTGCAGTGGACCTAGCCAACAGGCTACTCCTTCAGATCAAAAGACAATCTAATGCTGTCACCATTCCAGACTCACACATGGTGGCAGCCATCTCCCAAAACAACAAGGATTATGACATCATGGCCTTGTTCAAAAGCCCTGACCTGTTTTCTGAACTTGCACCTTTGCTACAAAAACACCTTGACTTGTTTGCCACCAACAAGCATGACTGTGGTAAGATGCACACTACCATTGAGATCAGAGGGCCTAACCCTGTAAGGCAGAAGCAGTACTCATTCCCTGCCGAAGCCTTGCCATCATTGAGGGTGACCATCCAATCACTGCTTCAAAAAGGAGTGATTAGGACCTGTGTCTCCCCTGTTAATTCACCTATCTGGCCTGTGAAAAAGCCAAATAGAACTTGGAGACTCACAGCTGATTACAGGAAACTTCATCAAGTTACCCCCAGTTGCACCCCAACAGTAACATCAGCGCCTGATGTGCTCAAGATGTTGACACTTGACAAATAGTGGTTCACAACTCTTGACTTCTCTAATGGGTTTTGGTCACTTTCATTAGCACAGTAAAGCCAATATAAATTTGCTTTCACCTTTGATAGATGTCAGTAAACCTGGACCTGCCTTCCCCAGGGCTTCTACAACAGCCCTTCCCTCTTCCAGCTCCACATGATGGATGCCCTGCAGGGGGTCTCCATACCCCAGTGTCTCCTGCAGCACATGGGTGACTTGTTTCTCACAACCACCATGAAAGAAGATCATTTGGCCCTTCTAGATGAACTTCTGTCTCACCTCAAGAGAATAGACCTGAAGTGCAACCCCTCTAAGGCACAACTGTGTGATAAGGAGGTCATATTCCTTGACCTACATATCACAGACCAAGGCAGAAGCCCAGCTGTCAAGAAGATACTGGGCTTGCAAGATCTGCCACTTCCTACTAGCGTGTCAACATTCAGATGCTTTTTAGGAATGGTAAACTACTTCAGGGATTTTATCCCTGGCTTTGCCTTGAAGAATGCTCCCTTGTATGAACTTCTGAAAAAGGACATCCCATGGACATGGGTCTCCACTCATACTGAAGCTGTTACATAGCTCAAGCAGGCCTTAGCCTCAGCCCCAGCACTGATCAATCCTAACCCCAATCTCCCATTCCATTTGGAAACTGCCACTTCTGATGTGGCCATGCCTGTCGTGCTGGCACAAAAGTACAATGGGTACAACAGGCCCATTGCCTATGCTTCTCAGATGCTGCCCCCAGTAGAGAGAAAGTATGGTCTCTGTGAAAGAACACTATTGGCAACCTTCTGGGCTGTCAAACATTTCTTGCACATCACTGGGTACGCACCTATTGTCTTGCATACCTGTGACACACCAACCAACCTTCTGCTTTCAGACAAACTAAAAGATGGTTCAGTTTCCAACACCAGACTTACCCACTGGTCTTTGCTTTTGCAGGACAGGGACATCAAAGTACTACCTGCAAAAATGCCATCTATCTTGGTCCATGGCCTACTCTACACAGGTAAGTCTTATGACTGTGCACTCCAACCTCCTGACTTACCTGAGCTGGGACAATTCAGACTGCGAACACCAGATGTTCTAGAAGATACCAGCATGTACCGTGTCTTTACAGATGGCACCGCCTCCCATGTGGATGGAGAGCAGGTAGCAGGATTTGGTGTGCTCATATTAGATCAAGATGGTGATTTCAGGCACATTTCCAGGAAATGCACTATCTCCTCACAGTATGCTGAACTGGCAGCTATGGCCTGTGCTTTGGATGTCATGCCCCATGGTGACAAGGATGCCATCATCTTTGCAGACTGCACTTGGGTCTGCTCACCCCTTACTGAGTTCCTACCATTCTGGGAGAAAAATAACTTTACATCCTCTGAAGGCACACCTGTCAAATACAGGGATCTGTTTGTGTATATACACATCCTGACCTAACAGTTTACTCACAAACTGTACATCCACAAGGTAAAGGCTCACTGTAAAACTGGCCCCCTTAAATAACTAGATTGGGATAAACTCCATTCATAATAAAATATTTCCAGCCAAAAAACTGCTTTTCATTTCTTTTATTCCACATCAAAAAGGTCCAGACAACAGTTTTGTGGCCACCACCACTTCCTCAGGCCCCAATATACAGTGTTGTTCTATAACTATAAAATATACAAAAACATCATAAATATGCAGTATTCTAAAACATTTTCTTTTTTAGCAAACTCATGACTTCATCCCCACCTTTAAATTTGATTGTTACTACACCCTATTTCATAATCCTTTCATTTTACTTTCTTAAACAAATGTTTACTTAAATAATCAGATTTATACTTTCTTAGTATGACCTCCATAACAGCGTGTTTGTGTATACTCCTGCAAACCTTGTTGTTTAAACCTCCTTCAGTTTTTCACAGCATCTGTCAATCTCTATTTTTTGTTTTCTTTTCCAATTCTAGAGCAAAACAAGAGAGAGACAAAAGTTGTCTAATTTTCCTTGTTCTTATCACACCTTATTTGTTTTTCCATTCATAAATCAGCCTGTCATTCTCTTGCTTTAACTTGCTCACAGTCCACTTCCACATGGTTCCTCTCTTTCGGTGCCTTTAAAGTCACCTCCCCCGCTTTCCTTCTTGGCTGAAATAACATTAAATCATTCTGTGAGTCTTTCTTCTCACCCTGCGTTTATTTCTTAATGCTCACTTTCTTTTTCATTCAGTTTACACCAAATCTTACTTACCTGCACTTTCTTGTAGCGTCCTCACTCTGATATTCACAACTTTTTTCTTTTTCTGACCTAGTGTCTCTACAATTCAAATATAAAGAAAAGAACTCTTATGAAAAATTGAAGGAGGTTTAAACAACAAGGTCTGTAGGAGTATACACAAACAAACTGTTATGGAGCTCATATTAAGAAAGTATAAATCTGATTAAGATAGTAAAAATTTGTTTAAGAAAGTAAAAAGAAAGGATTATGAAATAGGGTGTAGTAACTATCAGATTTAAAAGGTGGAGATGAAGTCATGAGTTTGCTAAAAAAGAATATGTTTTAGAATACTGCTTATTTATGATGGTTTTATATATTTTATATTTATAGAACAACACTGTATATTGGGGCTTGAGGAAGTGGTGGTGGCCATGAAATTTTTGCCCAGACCTTTTTGGTGTGGAATAAAAGAAATGTAAAGCAGTTTTTCAGCTGGAAATATTTTATTTTGAATCGAGTTCATCCCAATCTAGTTATTTAAGGGAGTCAATTTTGGCAAGTTTTTGAGGATGACCCAAGATATAAAATAAAGGATAGAAGTTAAATGGCAACCTGAACTCACATAGTAAACAAAGACAGATAGACTTGTGAGGCAGCACACAGGTTCAGTGGTCTGATTTTAAGGTCAGATAATAATAATAATAATAATTTTATTTATATAGCGCCTTTCACTATGTCAAAGCGCTGAACAAATTAATGTCATAAATTCAAATTTCAATACAAACATAAAAACATATAAAAATACATCATAAAATACATCATAAAAACATAATAACTTACAATAAAATTCCAATCATATTACAACTAATTTAACTCTCCAAAAAGGCCAGTTTCCATAAATAAGTTTTTAATTCTGACCAAGAGATAGATGAAGTAAGCTCAGGCTTCAGACTTCACCACAGATAGAGTCACAGGTTTCTCCATTTCCATCTCCTACACTGCTCAGAACTCTGGGAATAGGTAAAGAACAAAGGGAAGTATAAATAGGAACGAAGGGGTGGGTGGGTCCAGTGTGAGACAGGAACCATTTCAAGGATTTTGGCAAAATGCAGAATGGGCATTACTTACATATCACTTTACAGCAGAAGAACAAGCACAGGTCATGAGCCTATTAAGTAGAGACAAGTCATGGACAGAAACCACAAGTGATAAGACACTGTTAAATAAGATATATCATCTTGAACAAAAAGGTATAAGATAAGAATGGCATGCACTGTCACTAGATGAATATATAAAGAACAAGAGAATACCCAAGGGGTTAAGGGTAGTAGTAGAACACAACTTAGGATTCACAACTTTCAAACTGAATGAAAAATGGACAGGCATTCACAATAAATGCTCTATTGATTTCATGTTAGCCCTTATAGAAGCCATAGTGGAAGAGAGAACAGGTTAATAGCTGAAATACAGGGAATGAAAGATGAATAGAAGGCACAAACTCAGCATCAAGAACTCATTTTAACATTGGAAAAGAGAAAGAAAAATGTAGTAGATTATGAAGACTTTATTAAACAACAGAAAATTAAAAAATTTGAAAGAGATATTGTAGAATACAGAGACAATAAAGTCTACAATTGGTTTATTAAACCAAAACCATTTTGGGGCAGTCAGTATACACAGAGACAACATGATTATCAAACAGACTCAGACAGTGGAGACAGTTATGTAACAAATGCATATACAAGACAGACAAGACAGGAAAATAGGGATCCTTTTTTAGAGAGGACCTCATGCCCAATGGAGGAAGTAAATACAAGAACACAGAAACAAGTGGGAGAACAAGAATATCAGAGATATGATTTGAAAGATGGGGGTGGCAAGGAGTATGAACATTTTAGAACACAACACATAAACCAGAGAGGAGGAGGAGGAGGTTGTGAAGGAGGTAGAAGAGGAGGGAGAGGAAGAAGCAGGCAAGGATATGATTACAACAGCAGGGAGAGACAGAGGAACCAGTAGTGGTTTTTTAATTTGAGTAATAAAGTCATTACAGATATGGAAGTTCAGGTTCTGAGCAAATTTCTGCCCTTCTCGCCAACCAAAGGTATAGATCTTTTTCAGTTAGAAACAGACCTACAAAAATGTTATAGAAAATTAAGGTTAGCAGATTGGTTTAAAGATAAAGTGGAAGAACAGCCAGCGAGGAAACAAAATCTACAGAAAGCATTGGGAATAAAATCTAATTTTTCATCACCTAGGGGGAGAGAGGTGCTAGAAACCTACATAAAAGTAATAGACAAACAGATAAAAGATATGATGAATACGGAACTGGCATTTCCAAGATACAATAATATGACAAGGAAGGAAAAGGAGATCTTGAAAAATTTAGAAGAGGACAAATCAGTTGTGATTAAACCTGCAGATAAGGGTGGGGGGAGGGGGATAGTGCTGTGGGATTATAAAAAATATAAGGAGGAATGTTTGAGACAGCTAGAAGACCATGGAAAATATTTAAAACTGGATATGAACCCCACTGAGGAGATAACAGCGGACATTAGAGAGTTTTTAGAACAGGCAGTAGATTTAGGGTGGTATACAGACACAGAAAGGGAGATGTTAACTAATAAAAAAAAACAAGGATACTCCTCTTCTACTGTATGTCCTTCCTAAAGTACACAAAGATTTGCAAAAACCGCCCAGTAGACCCGTAGTTCCCGGGGTGGATTCGATTTTGGAACCTTTATCTAAGTACGTAGATTTCCACATTAAAGATGAAGTAATGAAAATGGAGACATATGTGAATGACACGAGTCATGTGATAGAAATCATTGGGGAACTAAATAGGAGTGACCTAAATATGGAGGAACTGTGGTTAGTGTCCCTAGATGTGAAGGATCTTTAATGAGTATCCCACATGAGGAAGGACTGGAATTGTTAAATCAGGTATTACATACTGGAACAAAAGATTTTCCACCAGCAGAATTTTTAGGGGGCCTGGCAGACCTGGTGTTAAGCAAAAACTACTTCCATTTTGAGGAAGATTTTTACTTACAGTTACATGGGACAGCAATTGGGAGCATGATGGCACCTTCGTTTGCAAACTTATTCATGTGAAATTTTGAGAAAACACATATTTTTCATCGAGACATGAATCCATTTCTTGAACGTGTCAAGAAGTGGAAATATTTCATTGATGATGTATTGCTAATATGGGAAGGGACCAGAAAAGAATTAGAAAGGTTTGAAACCTACTTAAACAGCAGAAACCCCAACCTTCTTTTTTCAATGGAAGCAAGTCAGACAGAGATAGCTTTTCTAGATTTAAAAATCTACAAGGGGGAGAGGGGATTAGAGACAAAACTGCATCGAAAAGAAACAGATATGAATACATTATTACATTTTAACAGTTTCCATGATCCAAATTTGAAAGAAAGCATACTGAAATCTCAAATTGTAAGAGCAAAAAGGAATAATAGTGAAGAACAGGAATTTTATAAAGAAGCAGATAGAATGACAGATAGGTTTCTAAAGAGAGGCTATAAGAGACAAATTATTGAAGTAGCTATTGTAGAGGTAGCAGAGACACCTAGGGAGGAACTCTTTAAAGGAAGAGAGGAAGTAACTACAGAGAAGAAAACAATATTTTCTACAGCCTGTAGCCATCTGAGTGGAAACATCAAAAGAATATTAATGGATAATTGGCACATATTACAAATGGGAAAATCAGAATAGAAGGTTTAGAGAACAACCATTACTGACATCAAAAAGAACCAGGCAATAAGGGACAAGTTAGTTCATACTGCACATTATGTCCCTAAAAGACAAGGGAAACAACTTTTATTGGGTCTCCTAAAGAATGGGAGTTACCCATGTGGACAGTGTTTTCAATGTGGGAACACTAATAAGAAGCAGTATTTTGAACATTCGCACACAAACAAAAAACATGAAATAAGACAACATATCACATGTAAGTCACATCACATAGTGTACATTTCATAGTGTCCATGAGACAGATTATACGTAGGGAAAACAAAGAGGGAGCTATGAACCCATGTAAGTGAACACAAAAGTGACATCTGGATGAGGGACCAAAACTCTTCAGAAATGAAACATTTTAATGAAATAGGACACTCTGCAACATCATTGAGATTTTGGGGATTAGAAAAGGTGGAAGAACCAGTGAGGAGCAATACTATTTGGGATGATCTGTCGGAAAGAGAAGTCTTCTGGATTTTCAAAACAGACTGCATGAACCAAAGGATCAGTATGAATGAGACATGTGATTGGAGCCTTTATTGGTGAATAATTGTGGAAGAATACTACAAGTCAAGAAAGGAAATGGATTACATGAAAAAGAAATCAGAAAATTGCATAACACCAGCAAAGCAAGAAGCATATTTTCTCAAGGACATATTTAGAAAACAAGATGTGGACTTTGATTGCTGACCACCCCCAAGAAATTACATAACAGCAAAGCAAGAAGCATATTTTCACAAGGATATTTTTATAAAACAACAAGATGTGGATTTGATTGTTGATATCTCCCCTTTTTTCTCCCAAAGGCAGATCCTTTGCTTCACATTCCTCTATGTGACACTGTATAATCGGAATATGTATGTGACACTGAATGATCTGAATATGCATGTTTTAAAAAAGAATTGGTAAAGAAAAAGTTCCTAAAAAAGAAGGAAAGCTTAAAGTAAATAAAATAGATGAAAAAATATTTTACAACATTCTGCTGAGGGTGGGGGTGAACTGCCAAACTAGTCTGCAAGGCTAAACTTCCAACTATCTGCCTTAACTGTTTGGTCACTGGAGCTACTAGAATGTCTCATGCAACAACAGAGACAAAAGTCAACACCCCAAGGCAGGGAAAAGGGGTGTGATGTCATAGAATGACGTCTCCTCCCCCACCAATGGAAGGGTAATAAAACAGAGCATGTGCGAGGACTCAGTCTCTTCTGTAACCAGGAAGTTGGTCAGACCCTCAGAGCATTGTTGGTAAGCTTCATAAAAACTTAATGAAGAAGTTTTAATATGTACTAAACCAAGAGAGGGAGACAGTATAGCGCAGTGGTTTAAGGCTCTGAGCTGCAAATCTGGAGACCTGGGTTTGAATCCCACAGCCCCCACTTGCATACTGTTTGGCAATAAGCAAGTCACTTAACTTCCCTGTGCTCCCAGGTTGCATCTGTAAACAAGCTTTCAGCTTAGTGTGTCTCACCTGGTTAAACAATTGAAATAAAGAGAAGTTGTAAGAGGGCAGAAGTCTGGTAATTAGAGCACCTTTTTCTGTATTTAAATTTGTAGAAATGCCAAGAGAATAGCTTAACCACAAATGCTAGAGAAAGGGCACCATGAAACAAGCACAGGCATGCAACATTTGTAAGACATTTGATTGAAAGAATAGATTAAAGTGTGAACTGAATGAGAAATAATAAGTGAGAGAAGGAGTTCTGGAATAAGAGTTCTTTTCTTTATATTTGAATTGTAGAGACGCTAGGTCAGAAAAAGAAAAACATTGTGAATATTAGAGTGAGGGCGCTACAAGAAAGTGCAGGTAAGCAAGATTTGGTGTAAACTGAATAAAAAAGAAAGCGAGCATTAAAAAATAAACACAGGGTGAGAAGAGAGACTCACAGAATGATTTAATGTTATTTCAGCCAAGAAGGAAAGCAGGGGAGGTGACTTTAAAGGCACCATAAGAGAGGAGCCACGTGGAAGTGGACTGTGAACAAGTTAAAGTAAGAGAATGGCAGGCTGATTTATGAATGGAAAAACAAATAAGATGTGATAAGAACAAGGAAAATTAGGCAACTTTTGTCTCTCTCTTGTTTTGCTCTAGAATTGGAAAAGAAAAAACAAAAATATAGAGACTGAAGGATGCTGTGAAAAACTGAAGGAGGTTTAAACAACAAGGTTTGTAGGAGTATACACAAACAAACTGTTATGGAGCTCATATTTAGAAAGTATAAATCTGATTGAGAAAGTAAACATTTGTTTAAGAAAGTAAAAAGAAAGGATTATGAAATAGGGTGTATTAACTATCAAATTTAAAAGGTGAAGATGAAGTCATGAGTTTTCTAAAAAAGAAAATGTTTTAGAATACTGCTTATTTATGATGTTTTTGTATATTTTATATTTATAGAACAACATTGTATTTTGGGGCTTGAGGAAGTGGTGATGGCCACGAAACTGTTGCCAGGACCTTTTTGGTGTGGAATAAAACAAACGAAAAGCAGTTTTTTGGCTGGAAATATTTTATTTTGAATTGAGTTCATCCCAATCTAGTTATTTAAGGGAGTCAATCTTGTCAAGTTTTTGAGGATGACCCAAGATATAAAATAAAGGATAGAAGTTAAATGGCAACCTGAACTCACATAGTTAACAATCACTTTAAAACTGACCCTTACCACGAATTCAATTACTGGGCTGATTCACTTGCCAAAGCAGGAGCTCGAGGGGGGAGACATGTAATAAACATAGAAACATAGACTTTGATGACAGATAAGGACCGCTTGGCCCACCTAGTCTGCCCATTTCCCTACCTACAGGATAAGCTGCAGATCCTATTTAACCAACAGCCTGTTTGTTCCTACTCCCCACAAAACTTGTCTTATGTCTGTCCCATGCATTCTTGAATTCTCCCCACAGTTTTAGACCCCACAACCTCCTCAGGAAGGCTGTTCCATGCATCCACCATCCTCTCTGTGAAAAAATACTTCCTCACATTTCCCCTGAGCCGTCCCCCCTCTATCTTCAAATTGTGTCTCCTTGTTCTTGCACATCTCTTTTTCTGAAAGATGCTACCCTCTTGGACTTTGTTGATTCCACTGAGGTACTTAAACATTTCTATCATGCCCCCCCCACTCCTTTCCTCATGGGTATACATATTAAGCTCCTTTAGCCTCTCCTCATATGACTTGTCTTGCAGACCCTGCACCATTTTAGTTGCTCTCCTCTGAACTGCCTCCATCTTGTCTATGTCCTTGCAGAGATGGGGTCTCCAGAACTGGATGCAGTACTCCAGATGGGGTCTCACCAACTGTCTGTACAGGGGGGATAACAGCTTCCTGTTTTCTGCTGGTGATGCCTCTCCCTATACATCCCAGTATACCCCCAGCCCTCCCTATCGCCTTCTCACATTGTTTGCCAACCTTAAGGTCATCTGATATGATTATCCCCAATTCCCTTTCCATTTTTGTTGTTATTACTACCTCCCCCCCCCCCCATTGTGTAATCTTCCCCTGGGTTTTGTTTCCCAGGTGCATTACTTTGCACTTCTTTGCATTGAATCCAAGCTGCCATACTTCTGACCATTCCTCCAACCTTGCCAAGTCCCTTCTCATCGTTTCCACGCCTCCTTGTGTATCAACCCTGTTGCAGATCTTTGTGTCATCAGCAAAGAGGAATACTTTTCCTTCTAGTCCCTCTGCAATGTCACTTATAAAGACATTAAAAAGGACTGGACCCAGTACTTAACCCTGCGGTAGCCCACTACTAACCCCTCTTTCTTCAGAGTGGACTCCATTTACAATTACCTTCTGTGTCCTGTTGTTCAGCCAATGTTTAACCCAGGCTACCACCCTGGGACCCACTCCAAGGCTGGTTAATTTGACTACTAATCTTTTGTGTGGGACTGTGTCAAATGCCTTGCTAAAGTCTAGGTAGGCCAGATCCACAGCTCCTCCCTGGTCTACTACTTTGGTCACCCAGTCAAAGAAATCAATTAGATTCATCTGACATGACCTTCCCACAGTGAACCCATGCTGCCTTGGGTCCTGTGCCCCACTGGCCTCTAGGTACTCAACAATTCTTTCCTTCAGAAGTGATTCCATCACTTTTCCTACCACAGAGGTCAAACTGACAGGTCTATAGTTTCCTGACTCTGTTTTGCTCCCACTTTTGTAAAGGGGAATCACATCAGCCTTCTTCCAGTCCTCAGGTGCCACACCATCCTCCCATGATTTGTTATAAAGGGTAGTCAGTGGTGTCACTAGTTCTCTGCTTAATTCTTTTTGAATTCTGGGGTGAATTCCATCTGGCCCCATTGCTTTGTTGACCTTCAGTTTTAGGAGTTCTTTCAGAACCCTTTCTTCTGTGGAAAGGACTGGGATCGCCCCCCTCTCCAGAGTGCTTCTGTTAATTGGATTAGGCACCTCCCCCACTTCCTCTTTTGTGAATACTGAACAGAAATATTCATTCAGTATCCCTGCTTTTTCACTGTCACTCTCTGACCACCCACCATCCATTCTATTCAGCCTCACTATCCTTCCCTTTGTCTTTCTACGCTCCCTGATATACCTATAAAAGGTTTTATCCCCCTTCTTAACTGAGTTGGCTATCTTTTCCTCAGTTTGTGCCTTTGCTATTCTGACTACCCTCCCTGCTTCCTTCTGAATTAACTGGTACAGTTCTCTGTCCTGCTTCTTCTGTGTTTCCTTATACTTCCTAAATGCTATCTTTTTCTCCCTAACCTTCACCACCACTTCTTTTGAGAACCATAGTGTCTTTTTCTTTCATTTTGATTTGTTTTTTTGCTTCACACAAAGGCTTGTTGCCTCTGTGATGGCAGTTTTGATATTTCCCCATTGTTGCTCCACCCCTCCTTCTAGCCTGTTTGCTAGTGCTTTTCTAAGGCACTCTCCCATCTTGCCAAAGTCAGCCTCCTGAAGTCCAGAACCCTCACTTTTGTATGCTTGACTCTGTAGCTGAGTTTATCGTGAACCACACTGTTTGGTGGTCACTTGTTCCAAAATAGCTACCACGTCTAGATCTGAGATCCTCTCACTGTCCCCATTTGAGAGTATGAGGTCTAAGATTGCTCCCTCATGAGTAGGTTCCAAAACTAGCTGTCTGAGGCATGCCACCTGACGGGCATCAAGAATGGCCCTGCTTTTGGACGTGGCTGCAGCAAAGGTGCTCCAGTTAACATCTGGCATATTAAGGTCCCCCATCAACAGTATCTCCTCTTTCTCTGCCATCCTAAGTATGCCTTCTATCATATCCTTGTCCATTACCTCCCTCTGACATGGGGGTCTGCATACAACCCCTGTGCATATTGTGGTGCCACTTCCAGTCTCTAAGGTGACCCACAGTACCTCCTCTCCTTCCTGTTTACTCTTGTTCAGTTGCTTTTATCCCTTTCCTTACATAGAGAGCTATTCCCCCCTCTTCTGCCCTCTCTGTCTCTCCTGTATGTTGTGTACCCTGGTATGTTAACATCCCAGTCGTGGTTCTCTGTGTACCATGTTTCTGTGACTGCTATGATATCCAGGCATCCCTATTCCATCAAGGCCACCAGTTCAGGGAGCTTGTTGCCCAGACTATGGATGTTGGTACTCATTACACTCCATTTCTTGATGACCTTACCCCTTTTTGCTCCATCCCTGTCCTTATTGCATTTGTCACTTTTTCCATTTACTCCTGCGCTTCTCCCTATTGACATCTCTATGTTGGTGTCTACCTCACTTAGTACCCTGATTTTTTGCGGAGGGCTAGGATTTCCCTGCTCCTTTCCAGTGCCTCCCCCCTTGGCTAGTTTAAATGCTTGCCAATGAAGTATTTAAACCTATCACCTAGGATCCTGGTGCCCTTCCTGGACAGATGCAGACCATCACACCAGTATAGGTCTGCATCCATCCAGGTGGACCCCCATTCCCCAATGAAGCCAAATCCCTGAGCTCTGCACTAGTTTTTCAACAGTGATTGAATCCCATGGTGTGGATCACCCTAGCCTCATCTGTGCCACAGACAGGCAGCACCTCTGAGAAGGTTACCATGTGTGCTATTTGTCTAAGGCCCCTCCCCATCTCCACAAATGCTTCTTGCACTGCTCTGATCCCTTTCTTAGCCAAGTCATTTGTCCCTAGGTGGACAATGACATCCAGCTCCCTCCCCTGTGCAGCTGCTCCTGTGATCCTGAGGATTCTCTCCCTGTCCCTCCAAGCCATGGTGCCAGGCAGGCACCTTACCTCCCTCTCCCCTTCCTCCCCCAGTTCTACCTTCTAACAATGGAGTCCCCACCAGGAGTTGTTTCCTTCCCTTGTGGAGTCCTGTGCCACCCTCCTGTGGGTCTCCTTTGTTGAGGTTCCCAACATCCTCCTTGGTCTCCACTGTGGGTGCCTCCATAGAGGAACCACACTTTTCTAGAATGGCATAGAAATTGTGGAGAGGTTCAACTGGAGGGATGCACCTCTGTTCCATCACCCTCCCCCTTCCTGATCCCACTGTGGTCCAACTGCTCCTCTTTCTTGGCAACCTCTGAGGCAACGGCAGTGACCCTGGTGGTCCCTGGGTGGGAGAGGAGGTCCCACAAATCCTGGCCAACTCAGTCTGGAGATGTGCAACCTCCTCCCTCAGCCCAGAAAGGTGCCTGCAGATGGGACAACACTGCATCCTCCAGAACATCTCCCGGAAGACTGCTGCTCCACAGCCACTGCACTGCACCACTCCCATCATGTCTTTTTTCTGGCCTCCTCACTGTTGTTTGGAATACTTACTCTTTCCTCTGTTTGTTTATTTTCTTTTTTTCTTCCCCTACTTACTTACTGCCTCTGTGCCCTTTTAGCTCCTGATCTTCCTGTTCTAAGGCAAAAGTTCCTATATTTCTCAGTAGTCTCCTTACTTGCTCAGAGTCAGACCTCCAGCAGCTAGAGGGAGATGGAGAGCTACTCTTGCCATTCTAGGATGGTGAGTCTTTGGTGGCTCTGTCATGACTCACTTCCTGCTCCCAAACAGGAAGTTCCTGTTGTCAGTTAAATCCTGTGCCTATAAAAGTAGAGCTGGTTTAGGGTGGGGGGTGGAGAGGAGGGAAGAAGGGCAATATAGTCCCAGTAGAGAAGTTTAAGTTATACCAGTAGCTCCTTCCTCCTGGTGTTCTGTCTGTTCTCTGGCAGAAGCTATCTAGGGCAGTGCTTAAATCTGGTTTTAACCTGACTTCTTCTAGCTAAGCCATCCCACCTAACAGAACAGTCTTACTCTTTTTGGGCACAATACAAATATGGGAGCTCCCTATCAATAAACAACTCCAAGGACCATTTCCCACTCCCTGAGTTGTCTTAAACTGTTCCCAGCTCTGCATTTATGTTCTCTAATAGCATGACTTGTTCTGGCATTCTCTCCCTCCCACTCGGGGTTTCTGCAAAAGTGCAACTCACAC
Organism: Neoceratodus forsteri; assembly: GCA_016271365.2. Classification (NCBI taxonomy): domain Eukaryota; kingdom Metazoa; phylum Chordata; order Ceratodontiformes; family Ceratodontidae; genus Neoceratodus; species Neoceratodus forsteri. The sequence continues at coordinate 1,293,990,481 of CM028130.1, forward strand.
TGGCATCTACACAGCTTCGGAGATCTAGAGAAAGAGAGATAGAAAAGGTACAGTAGTTACTGTCAGGTTGGCCACCCTGACAGTGAAAAATAGAAAAGAAAAGAATAGCAGATGAGACAGTAGGAAAATAAATATTCAAGGGGGGGTCCTTAAGACTATCTCTGCTTTATATACATTAACAGGGTTCACCCTGTTACAATAACATTAAATCTTATTAAAAATCAAATATGTCTTATTTTACTGGTAATAAAACAGTGAGTTATTCTCAACTCACATCTTGGCTGCAGCCTTGGATGCTCCCCAGTAGCACAAATTCACCAATATACTTATATGCTTAGAAGTTTGTGCTACATGGTTAGTCGTTGCTTCCTTGTCTCCCCCCCTTTTCCCTGCCCCCCTCTTATCTCTCCCCTTCATTTCTGAAAACTATCTGCTGGACCCTCCCTCCCATCCTCCCTAGGGTTGCTACCTTGAGAAGGCAAAAAATAGGCCACCTATACTCCCCGCCCCCCACTACCACCACCACCACCACTGCAGTTTCTTTTCTTGGGACTATACCTTATGACAGTGCTAGTTCCCATTTCCCAGTGCAGCAGTCTTTTCTTGTTTTGTTTTGTTTGAATTCCTTCTGATATATACCAACCAATGAGCTATCTGTAGTGCACAACAGTCACACCAATGAGTTCTATTAGTATACCTTTCTGACTGCAATCTGTCTCAGAAAAAAAATCAAACCTGATTCCTCTCATTGCAAGGCTGTGGGCATTTGCACTGTCACACAGATTGTCTCTCCTTTCACCCACCCCACTCATTCTGCTCTCCCACAGCTAGACTAAGTCTGTCACACACGGGCTGAGTGTCAACTTACCAAAGTTGTCAAAATAAATGTCAAAAGCATTAGTTTAGGTCACACCACGTCTCCAGCTCTGACTGCTGTCCCAGCTGCTCACTGACAGGGGTGCCTAATGACAATGTCAAGACTCATTTTAATTTTGTTTAATTAAATGTGCACACTGCACCATGTAATACTGACTAGTTGCCTCATTGTTCTCCTCATTTGCTGTTCACTCTTCCATTACAAGTCAGTCTCATCACATCACAGTATGCTTGCTTGTGGTGGTGCACAGGCTCAGAAACAGTGCAATTGTCACTGCCATTAAAAAAAAACCTAGCAGATAGCAGTACTGCAGAAACAATTGGGGCTGGCAGAGGTTGTGGGAACCTGCTTTTGCTGAGCAGCTGGGGAAAATATTTTAGTAGCTGGATAAGCTTTAAATTCTTATCAGTCTGTGGACGTTTAGGACAGGAGTGCTGACTTGTGTAATAAGTGTTGTTTTGTGTGGGGGATCATAAGAGGAAGCTGGATATTCAGTTATCTTTTCTACAGGTATTGTGAGCAGCTTCTGGAAGTTTCTGTCCTTCTCAGCCAGGATCAATTTACAGCTCATAGGGAATTAAACACCTGGGCTTCTCACATAGCAGTACTGCAGAAATAGTTGGGGCTGGCAGAGGTTGTGGGAACCTGCTTTTGCTGAGCAGCTGGGGAAAGGATTTTAGTAGCTGGATAAGCTTTACATTCTTATCAGTCTGTGGACTGTTAGGGCAGGAGTGCTGACTTGTGTTATACAGTGTTTGTGTGGGACCTTCCTCTGGAGGAGGGTGCAGTGCTTGGAGGTGCAGTGAGGGGCAGTCACAGAGCTGGTACACTCTCATGAGAGTCAGGTGTGGGCCCTAATCCCACCTTCCTCAGAGTACAGCTCATTTATAGGGGAACACCTGCCCTGCAATTGGAGAAAAAGGCTTCAGGTGCAGCTCATGTAGTTCTTGCCACTGGGGGTTGGGTTTAAAAGGCTGGGAGAGAGGAGCATAGGGAGTTGTAAACTTCCCCTATAAACTAACTCTCAAGGCTAATAGTCAGGTGGGGAAAAATTCAGCCACCCAAGCATTGCCAGTTTAAAAGTCTGCATGCTGTACTGGGAAATCGCCTAGGTATAGGAACTGGTAGCTTGAGAAACTGTATAGCCACTGAGTTGGTAATTTGGCCTAGAAAAGACTGCAGTGATGATGGGGAAGGGACCTCATATCACTAAAGCAGGTATCTTTGGGTAGGTGGATGGGTGCACAGGGTGTGGTACGGCCATGATACTGGACTGGGATTGGAAGTTTGGGGGATGCCCAGTGTGCTACCAGCTGGCACAGCTTAAGGAGAAGGTAGAGGGGATCCAAAAGGTAGCTGGGGGGACTGGGGGGAAGGATTGGAGAGGTAGGAGGCAAGCTGTCACCTACATGGAAGCACTAGGTGCTGGGGCCTCCGAAGCTGGGGGAGGAGTGAAGAAAGTTGCTTGCACTAGGAGAAGAGGCAAAGGGGGTACACAGGGGGCTCTAGGATACCCTGGCAGATGGGACCCAAAAGGTGGAAATTTCCACATCAGTAGGCAATAGTCTGGGGGTGTCCAAAGGAAACTGTGAGAGGCAGTTGGGGCAGTGGGAGGCACTGGAGGATGGGCTAAGGCTCACAAATCATTTTAATCCTCTACACCCATTAGTAGAAGGGGGTGTGTGGGGGAGGAAGAGGAGGAGGAAGAGGAGGAGGATGATGATGCTGCTGCTGGTGTAGCTGCAGCAGGGATGGATAGAATGGGTGATGGGGCAAGTGGCAAGGGCGCAATAGAGGGGGTTCTGAACAGGATGGGGGAAGAGGGGTAGGAGGGGAGAAGAAAAAGGAGGATCAGGGGAACAAGGCGGAGGCTGATGGTATGGAACAGGGGAGCATGACAGGCAGGAAGGTGCAGGATGTAAATGGGATGATAGTGAGCTGAAAGCCAAGTAGGCAAATGGATAGGATGGATGGATTAGTAAGGAGTAGGGAAAGACATACAGAGAAAGATACTCGGGTGGAGGGGACAAAGAAGGCCAGGACACAGGTAGAGGAGGTGACCAGGGACAATAGTGAAGGGGCTACCTTCAGCACCCAGATTGTGGGAGGTGTGAGGAGCCAGTTGAGAGGACAATCTGGACAAAGGGATGATGAGATGCATGGAAGGAGGGGGAACCCGAGGGCTGAGCAGGGAGGCAAGGGGGAGGTTAGAGTATTGTTATTAGGGACTCCATGATCAGAGGCATCCAGTGGGAGGGGCAGGAGGAGGGTATGACCTGTCTGATCGGAACCAAATGCCACCCAGGCTTGATGGTGCACAAGGCCAAGCACGAGTTGTATTCACTGGCAAGGGAATCCGGGTGGACCCCGGACATTCTAGAGCACTTGGGTACAAATGACATAAATGGAAACAGTGAACTAGAAATTCAGGCAAGGTTCCAGGAGTTGGTCAGGATATGCTTTTCCATAGGCTGTAAGATGTCCTTTCGGAAATCCTGCCACTGCCAATGGCTAGTGGGGAAAACAAGATGAAGATTAGGGAGATAAATCAGTGGCTTAGGCAGTGGTGTGGGGAATTGGGGTATGGTCTGGTGGGGGACTAGGGGATGACCTGGGAGGATAAGGGGCTGTACGCTAGGGACAGGCTCCACCTTAATTTGGAGGGGGAAGGAAATCCTAAAGCTCAAACTAGCTGGGTTCATCAGCGAAAGGTGGGGTTTAAACTTGTGAAGGGGGAGAGATCGAACAAGGGGCAGTGCCAGCAAGTACGATAAATGAGGGGCATGGTCTCCACTCCTCTAGGGGGCTAGGGAGTTATGGAAGTGGCTCACCAGGTAGGGTGCGGAGCTGAGAAATCGGAGCTCAAGGGAGAGAAAGGAGAGGAGGGAAAAGGGGTGGAGAGGGGTTCTGATAAATGCCAGAAGCTTAGGAAATAAAATGCCTGAGCTCCAGGCAATGCTAGTTGAGGGGGAGGTAGATGTGGCAGCAGTCACTGAGACTTGGACCACTCAAGGGTATGAGTGGGACCTAAATCTGGAGGGCTACACTATGTTCAGAAAAGATAGGGGTGAGGGAAGGGGTGGTGGTGTAGCACTGTTAGTCAGAAATGGCGTGGGTATTAGAGAGGTAGAGGAGGCAGAGGGGAAAGTGGAGGCTATTTGGGTCACCTTGCTGAAACAGGGGGATAAGACAGTAAAGGTCGGAGTGGTATACAGACTACCAGTGCTGGCGGAGGTCCTGGAAGAAAGTTTGGTGGCAAATCTTGAGGGACACTGTAGATTGGGAAAGGGAAGGGTAGTGGTAATGGGGGACCTCAACATGCCAGGAACAGACTGGGGGACTATGACATCACCAGTGGCCAGAGAGCAGAGGCTGCTGGATGTCTTCCAGGATGCATTTATGACACAACAGGTGGGTGAACCAACTAGGGAGTCCCGGACACAGGATGTCGTCCCTGGTGGACAGTGATCAGATTAGGGGCCTAGAGGTGAGGGATCTGTTGGCTGGGAGTGATCATGCAACAGTCTGGTTCTTCCTGGACCTGGGGGGGAGGAAAGCTGAACAAGGACGATAGTAACTGACTTTAGGGGTGTAGACTTCGGGGAAATGGGAAGGATCCTTAAAGATCGTCTGGACAGGATAAGGCTGGATATGGATGCTGACAGCAGGCGGGGGATCATTAGGAGGGGAATACAGGAGGTTACCAGATCCTGCGCAAGGGAAAGATGTAAGTTCGGTAAGGTCAGAAAACCCTACTGGTGGGCCCGGGAGGTACAGGAGGTGGTGAGGTGAAAGAAGGCGGCCTATGGGTGCTTCAAGTGCTCAAGGAGTGTAAGGGATCAGGAGGAATATGAGCTGAAAGCCAAGTGAGTCACCAGGGTGATGAGAGCAGCTAAGGCAAAAAAGGAGCAGTCTTTGGCTAGTGGGTTCTGAAGGGGGGACAAGGGGTTCTTTAGATACATAGGGGAAAAAAGGAAAGTAAAGGGGCAGATCAGCAAGATAAGGATAGGGGATAGTTGGGCACAGGAAGCAGGGGAACAGGCCAAAGTCCTAAATGAGTACTTTGCCTCAGTTTTTACCAGAGGAGATGGAGGGGCTAGGTCTTGCGAGGGGAGTGGGGACAAACCGGAGCAAGGGGTGGGACCGGTAGAGACCAGGACCCTGATGGGTCTGGGGAAAGGGAGTGGCCACCACAGACAGGTGGGGGCCCAGCAGTTCAGGGTGAAAAGGGGGAGGAGGTGGAGGCTGAAATCCCAGTAGAGAGTAAGGGAAGCCTTCCTGTCCCTTCAGACAGAGAAAGCACCTGGGCCAGATGAGATACATCCCAGGGTGCTGAGGGAACTGGCAGAAGTCCTGGCAGTCCCTCTAGTGGAGCTGTTCAACATCTCTCTGAGGACTGGGTGGGTGCCCCAAGACTGGAGGGTGGCCCATGTTGTGCCGATCCACAAGGGGGATCAAGAGAGGAGGCAGAAAATTACAGGCCCGTCAGCCTGACATCGGTGGTCGGCAAGGTGATGGAGGGTATTGTCATGGAAAGGCTAGGGGGGTTACTGGAGCAAACTGGGTACTTGGATGATAGGCAGCATGGCTTTGTCATGGGAAGATCATGCCAGACAAATCTTGTTGAGTTCTATGACTGGGTGATGAGGGCTCTGGACGAGGGTAGGCCAGTGGACATCCTCTTTCTGGAATTTAGCAAGGTGTTTGATTCGGTACCCCACAGTGGCCTGCTGGATAAGCTGAAGGAAATGGAGGTAGGGCGACAGTTGTTAAGATGGATAGAAAATTGGCTCTCTGAGCCTACTCAGAAGGTGGTGGTTGGAGGGTTAGCCTGATCCCCAAGGTGGGTTACTAGTGGGGTTCCCCAGTGGTCAGTGCTGGGGCCACTCCTGTTCAACGCCTATATCTCAGACATCAGGAAGGGTGGCCTTGCAGGAGGACCTGGAGGCTCTGGAAAGGTGGTCGGGAAAATGGAAACTAAAATTCAACGGGGGAAGTGCAAAGTTCTGCACCTGGGAGTCAGAAATCTGGGTCTGACATTAATTACAACTTGAAAAAGCGACGGTGTAGTCGTGAAACGTTGATGTTCCTCTGGGGGTGCTACCATTTATTTCACGGTTTGCTGTGTTCTTATTTATGAAAAGTGTGTATTAAAGTTTTTTACTTTTCAAATCATCGTCTCCAAATGAAGTAGATGTTCTGAAACCCTGGAAGAGTAGCCTGTCTGTCTTTTTGTCTTTTTTTAGTCAGAAATCCAGGCCAGGGGTATACCCTGGAAGGAGACATGATTCAAGTCATGGAGGGTGAGATGCACCTGTGAGTAGTGGTAGATGTCAAAATGAACAACTCAGAGACCTGTAGGAGGGCAGCAGCAAGGGCAAATAGGATGCTGGGATGCATTGCCAGGGGGATTGCCTCCAGAAAGGCAGAAGTCATCCTTCCACTGTACAACTTCTTGGTTAGGCCACACCTCGAGTACTGTGTACAGTTTTGGAGATCACATTTAAAGAGGGACATTACACTCCTACAGAGGGTCCAAAGGAGGGCAACCAAAATGATCTGGGGCCTGGGGGAGAGGACCTATGAGGAGAGGCTCAAGGAGCTCGACATGTACATCCTGGAGGAGAGGAGGGACAAGGGGGACATGATAGAGGTCTTTAAGTACATGAAAGGGATCAATAAAGGAGACCCAGTCAGGGTGTTCCAAAGGAAGGAGGGTGGGGCAACAAGAGGTCATGGGTGTAAGCTGGAAGGGGGCAGGCTCAGAGGGGAGAGGAGGAGATGTTATTTCAGTGAAAGGGTGGTGGAGCCATGGAATGCACTGCCCATGGAGCTGGTAGAGGTGGAGACTGTGGACGGGTTTAAGAGGGGATGGGACAGGTACAGGGGAGGTAAATCTGACCAGGCCCAATACAGGTGGAACATCTGGGACTGGGGACAGTATAACCCAAGGGGAGGAGACATCCAAATCGGCCCTCCAGTGCGGGTGCTGAAAATCGAGCAGACGCGAGAGACCGTTAGGCCTATTCTGCTGGCATTTTATTTTATTTATTTAGTTTTTGTTGACCGGGTAAGTGCACTAGACAAATCCTGCCTATTTTCAGGCATGACCCAGGGAAGGGGATACAGATGAATGCCAACTGACCTTGAACCAGACTAAGCTGTTGGTGGTATTTTTAGTGAATGAGGAAAATTTGGCCAGGACACCAGGGAAATTCCCCTATTCTCCACTGGGGATTTGCTGGCTGTCTTGCTGAGATGGCCACTTCGCCGGGCTGTGTGGAGAGAGAGAGTGGATGTTGCTGGGATGGGAGCTCTGGCCTCTGCTCCTGTCCTTTCAACACAGGAGGCTGTCGATCTGGTTATGGCTGTTGTGGATTTCTCACAAGATACAACAGCTGATGAGGATATGGAAGTTGTGTCCGTTTCCATGGACCTACCTGACTTGAAGATTGATGCCATTCTCAGTGATGGCTCTGTTACGACTGGTCTTGATCGCCGTCAGGCTCTTTTACTCCACAAGCAGGAATGGCTTAAAACAGGTGAGGATCTGGAAGCAGAACTCACTGCTCTATTGACTGAATCCCCTGGGGCTGGTATTGCTGAGGACCGGATAGAACGCGTACTCCGGTCGGACACTAGTTTGACTGCTTAGGTCCTCCTCCTCCTCTGGTGAACACGTAAGTTGGTACGGCTGGCAGTGAAGATGGCATTTCTATGGTGTGCCCTAAGCTGTCTGAAGCTTTCACGGTTCCCGGTGGTTTGGATACTTGCAAGTCAAAAAAAACAAGACTGGGAATACATAGGAAAGTCCTGGAGGCACCGACTTGTTCATCTGTTCCACTGGTGCCTTCGGAACAGACTTTTTCATTTTTGGATTGACAAAAAACTACGAAATGGGGTGATTTAGCCCCTGCACCTCCTCCTGTTGCTCTCCCACTCCAGGACGCTTCTTGGTCCCCTGAAAGAGCCCTATCTGCGGCTGGATGGATCCCTGAGGCTTCAGGTCATTGGAGTCCTGACCCTATTGACCCATCATATCAGCGGATGTGTTCTTCTACCTCTTCTGTGACCACCAACGCCAGATCTTCAATGAGCTCCATCACACCCCAGGGTAATTCTTCAACTTTATTGCCTAATGTTACTGTTTCAGGTCCTTCTGGTGTAGGTACCACACCATAAGCCACTGTTGCCACTTCTTTGCCTGCTGAGGTTAGTATGGGGCCTAGTTCGGAGGCCTTGGCTAAGCACCAGGAAAAATCTTCTCTGGCCCCCTTGTTTAGACTGGCTGACTTATTTCACTCCACTGGGGAGCCTGCTCCTAGGAGGAATGCAGTCTGGTTATTATACAAGGGGGGCTTAGAACATGCTCCTGATAGATTATTTGTGGCAAGGAGTCTCTTGAAAAAATCTATGATGTTTTTGCCCTCTGAAATATGTGCCTGGATTTCTCTAGGGAATGGTAACTATGACATCAACTTTAAAAATGTGTCTAACCTCGATAGATTTTAGGCTCAATACAATTCACTTAAAAACGACCCTTTATGGGTTCCTTTCCAGGCAATTCCGCTCACCAAGCCTTTAATTAAAACCATCACTGTTTTATTTAAGAATAAAGGGGTTAATGTTGAAGACATTCTTTTTTGGTTGAGACAACGCAGAGATGTTGGGGAGGCCTACACCTACTATGAATAGTGAACAAATTTGGGATGGGGGTTGGAAGGTAAAGGTAAACCTTTTTTCCACTAATTTAGGTCCTGTACATCTACCTAGTGTGTTTTCTTGGGAAGGGATAGAGGGGTCTATTGTTTATATTGGCCAGCCTAGATCTTGTTTCAAATGTGGGTCTCGTTTACATCTTAGTTCGGCCTGTGATACTGCTAGATGTAGTCACTGTTTAGAGTACGGGCATTTGGCTTTGGCCTGCCTTAATCTATTTAAATGTAATCTGTGCGAGCGAACAGGTCATGCCTACGGACGCTGTCCCTGGGCCTCTCACAATCGAGATGATTGCCCCTCTCATGAGGGACTTATCAATCAGGCCCAGCATGCATTAGCTAAGAAGGTAGCCACTGCTACACCTATACCACAAGACACTGTCCAGGTTCCAGCCCCTATTGCTGCACTTAAGGTTACCCCTCTTGTGACCACAGTTGTTGACTCTCCTCCCATACACCCTGAGGTAGGATTAAATCCTACCAGCATTGAGGTTACTGTTGTTACTCCTATAGAAGGTCCAGAGGAAAATATGCCCCCCCCCCGAAGTTCACTTTAAGGTTGTTCAACCTAGAAAAAGGAATATACATGGTAAAGCCATGTCTGAGTCCAAATCCCTCCTGAAAACTATGTCTCAGAGGGATCCTGTGAAGGTAGGGAATGTGTTTTCCCCTTTGGAGGAGGATACTGGTGGGGACTCTGGGGATGATACTGATACCTCTTCTATTATTTCCACAATGGACACTGAAAGTCGGCCAGAGGATTCCACAGCCAAAAGGACTAGACATAGACAAGTGAGTAAATCCCCTTGAGCTTACTAAGGATTAGGGTTACTTATGGGTTTGTTTATTTTTTCTCACTACTATGTCTTCCTTAATAATTTCCACATTAAATGTTAATGGGATTAAGAGTGAGAGGAAGCATATTGGTTTTTTTTCACTTCTTCAAACTTTTAAATCAGATATTATTTGCTTACAGGATATCCGTCTGAAGTCACATCAGGACCTCCAGCATACCTCTAACTGCTGGTCTTTGGGTCCTTCATTTTGGTCTGTTGGGGAAGACACTTGTGATGGGTTGGGTATTCTTTTTTCTAGTTATGCTTTTTCAGTTTCTAGATTAGTTGATATACACCCTGGGAGGGCCATGTGTTTAGATGTCTCTTTTTGTTCAGAACGCTTTCGGGTCGTCACAGTCTATGCTCCACAAACTAAAGCACAACGGATAGCTCTTTTTAAGGAAGTGCAACCTTTTTTGCATACCTCCCGGATGGTCATTTGGTTGGGTGACTTTAATTGTGGATTATCTACAGCAGATAGAGGACTTCACACTGCTAAGCTATTTTGTGATTCTATTGCTTTAAAAATATTGTTACTACAGCACACATGTAAGATGCCTACAGGGTATTATATTCTACTGGGGGGTTATACTTATTTCTGGGGGGTCCATTGGACAAGGATAGATTTTGTTTTCTTATCAGGGGTTTTACAGGTTGTGCAGGCTTTTACTAGGCCTATAGAATTTTCTGACCATACAGTCCTTACAGTTTCTGTTTCTTGGGCTGGAGCCCCCCCCGATGTAAAAAAAATAGCTGGAGATTAAATTAGTCATTATTAGAGGATCCTCTTATTAAACGGTTGTGGTTGAGAGACTGGGCAGCTAGATTTTCAGTTTTAGAATGTTATGACTCCATTTTGGACTGTTGGGATGATTGCAAATTGAGTTGGAAGAAATGTTTTCAATGTCAGGCACATGTTAAATCCAACAAAGAATATATGGGCTATCTGAAGTTGAGACATCAGCTACAACACCATATCTCTTTGACTGAAACCACTACACAAGACTATAGTAAGATTATTGCCACTGTTAAGAAGCAAATGGTAGCTTTGCAGTATAATTGGGGTAGGTCTTTAGACCAGGAATTACGGTTCGGAACACATATGTCCAAACAATCTTTGGACCCTTTTAGGGAAAGTAAGAAAAGGATAGACTCTAGACTTATTTCCATCCTGACTGATATATATGGCCACACTATGAGTGATCCACACCAGCTTTTGGATGTTGTGGAAACCTATATGACTGCAAGCCTGTATCCTGACCCTATTTTTGGATGATGGTGTTATTAATCAGATCTTGGATGATTTACAGTTGCCTACTTTATCTGCGGCACACAAGCATGCTCTGGCAGCTGATGTTACTTTAGCTGAAGTCACTACTGCTGTTCATGAGTTAGCCTCTCAGTCTGCCCTGGGCACGGATGGTCTTAGTGCAGGCTTTTATAAAACCTTCGTACAGAATCTTGGACCTGTTTTGGTGGTTCTCCTGAATTATATTTTGCATTCTGGGAATTATGCTCCCTCTATGACTGAGGCCATCTTACTTTTAATCTACAAAAAATGTGACAAAACTGATCTTGGAAACTGGCGTCCTCTTAGTCTCCTGAATTCTGATCTAAAAATACTTAGTAAAATTCTACTGGCTAGGCTTTCTGCGGTTACCCCACAGCTTCTTCATCCAGCACAGACCTGTGCTGTTCAGGGAAGAAAACAGCAGGATAATCTTATTTATCTAAGAGAGGTTTTTTCTAGGGGGGAAGTTGGACAGTTACAGGGGTTTGTTTTTGGTTTAGATCAAGAGAAGGCCTTTGATCGGGTCGCTCATAAATTTTTAATTTTGGTATTAAAAGCCTTTGGGTTCCCCGATACGTTTATTTCTTGGCTATCGGCAATGTATAAGGGAGCTGTTATTATCCCTAATGTAAATGGATGGTTGGGAAAGAAATTGACTATTACTAAAGGGGTACGACAGGGATGCCCACTGGGTCCTGCTCTTTATGCCTTTGCAATTGATATATTTATTAGATTATTACAATCTAACCCTGCTCTGAGGGGCCTTGATGTGTTTCCCTCCCTGCCACAACAAAACGTGCTGTCCTATGCGGATGATTTGGTGTTGCTTTTACCCCCTAATTTTTCTGTTTCTGCCCTGCAAGAATCTATTCACCTTTTTTTGAGCATTTCTGGTTCTAAGATTAACTATAGTAAAAGTACTGGGGTTGTTATTGGATCCACCCCTTTGCCAGCTAATGGGGTTATAGCAGGGATCCCTGTTTCTAGAAAACCTATTAAAATTTTAGGGGTACTATTTGGACCTGGTGATATGGCCCATTGTACTTGGGATATGGCTTTGTCTAGGGGAACTCAGTTAGTAGGGGATTGGAAAGGATTGCAACTCTCTAAGAAAAAAGGGTAATGTTGATTAAAACTATCCTTACCCCTATATTTTTATACATTAGTTATATTTTTCTACCTCCATCTTGTGTTTGGACACAGCTCTTTAGTGTTTTTTTTCTGGCGTTTTGGGGGTCTCGTCTGAACCCTCTTAAGAGGGAATTAACCTATCTTCCAATCACAGAAGGAAGAGTTTCTATGCTCAATCCTATTGCTTTCTTTTATAGTATATTTGTTATGTATAATTTAGGGACGGTTTTAAAACCTGGGTCTGTTATTTGGAGACCTTTTGTGGAACACTGGTTAAATTTATGTAGGCCCAGTTGGCAAGATCAGAAACCTAGACTATTGTCTAGACTTCCTGATTTACCCTTTTATATGCAGGAATGTATAAAGCAACTTATTAAGTGGATTATTACCCCACAACATCTTCTGAGTTATGATAGGAAAAAGGTGTATAGGCACATTCTATTAACAGAACGCACTACCGAGGTTGTTTTCCCTGATTGCCCACAGGACAGGCAGGTGGTTATTTTAAAATATCTTATGAATAAACATATTCCATCTTATGCCTGGGATTGTTTATGGCTTTGTAATTATGGGAAATTAGGGGTTAAAGGGAATAGTAAACACAAGCAATTGTCTGAAAGGTATTGTCCTCAATCTACTTGTGTTCAATTGTTGGAAACCTAATGTCATTTATTTTTAGAGTGCTCCTATATAAAACCATTTTGGAGTTTATTGGCTGATTATTGGAAGGAGCCTGGGTTCAGGAATATTGATTACCCTACTATTTTGTTTGGTCCTTTTCCAAATACTTTTGTAAACTACCACAGTGATACCCTTTATGTTATTTTTTGCATTTTATGTTTTTATATTTGGCAATCTAGGTGTCTTTGGATCCTGCAGCAGAAGCATGTTTCACATGAAGAATTGCTTGCCAATGTTGGTAAAGCATTAAAAGGACTAATGAACTATGACCTTACTCATGTCTCTTTGGAACAATCTACTAGTTATTAGATTAATTGTATTGCATGGACTGAGTGGTTGTTCTGATTGTTTTTCCTTTTGCTTGTTTTTGTGATGTTTATTCCTGATTTCTGTTTGATTATTCTTGTTATTTTTCTGTATTGAAGTCCATTTCTCAATAAAATTCCCCTACTCTTTTCGATAAGTGCCATGGGATCTTTAATGTCCACTTGAACTACCACCAATCCAGGAAGATGGGACCTCGGTTTAACGTCTCATCCGAAAGACAGCACCTCAGAAGTGCAGCACCCCTTTCATGCTGCACTACAGTGTCAGTACTGGGATATTAACCCAAGTGCCAGATGTGGGAACTGAACCCACAGCCCTCTGATCTTCCAGCCTCAGAGGTGAGTGTGCTACCTACTGAGCCACTGACACTGTTAAATTAGTAGGTAGCATGTTAGTATTACACTGTTCCACCAGCAACTGGCATGGTAGTGGAAAAAATGACCATGCCAGTTGAAAACCAATAAGTTGGCAACCCTACGACCTCCTCTTCCTGCCTGCACCCACTCTATTCACTCACGTCTACTGCTCCCTCCTCTCTCTCTCTATCCCCTCTATCTTATCTCCCGCCTGGGCTTCCTGGTTCACAATTTCTTCCCCACTATCTCCCCCCATTCCCTACCATGTACCTTTGCCTCCCCCTTCCCCTCCCTCTTCTGACCTCATCTACCCATTTCCTATGGAGCTGGCCTACCCCCTCTACCTCCTTCCTCCTCCTCCTCCTCCTCCTCCTGCTCCAGATTTACCTGCCCCTCCCTTCCCTGACTCTACCTATCCTCCTCCTCCCTTCTCTCACCACACCCTGGCCTTCTATCCTCCCCCTTTCTCAAGCTCGAGCTCCTTCTCAGACTTTGTCTTTCTTCTCCAACCCCGTCCAAACCTAAACCCCTCTGCAACCCAAAAATGTACAAAGCTTAGCACAAACTTTTCCTTCTCTGTCTACTCCTCCTCCTCCTCCTCCTATCTGGCAATGTCCAACCTAATCCAGACCCCCCTCCTCCATCCCCCTTATCCCTCCACAAAGGCCTTAGACTGTGTCATCTAAATGCTAGGAGCCTACTTCCTAAAATCTCCCTCCTCAAAGTCTGGGTCTTCCAGCATTCCCCTGATATCCTCTGTGTCTCTGAAACCTAGATCTCTTCCAGAGTTTTTGATTCCAAGCTCTCGCTACCCAATTACCACCTTTTCCATCAGTATTGCTGCAAGTGTGGCAATGGAGTTGCCATTTATGCCCATCAGAACCTACCCTGCTTGGTCACCTCTCGTGAGTCAGTCACTGCAGCACATGAACTCTTCCTTGTTAACATTATGCTTCCCTCTTTCCTACCCATCTTCATAGGTGTTGCCCGTGCTTCCCCAAGAATTTCCCACTCCTCCCTTGTGGACACCATCTCTTCACTCACATCACTCTCCTCCTCAGGCAACTAATCATACTCGTGGCCTTAAGTCTGAACTGGTCCTCTCTGGCCCTGAAGTCCAACACCCAATAAACTGAGTCCTTACACCTCCACCAGCTCACTGATGAAACCCACCAGACCCAACCCCATCTCCCCTAATCACGCCCTCCTGGACCGTGTACTCTCCATCCACCCACCCACACTGAATCACCACTGTTGGAACACTTCCTGACACTTTCAGTGACCATTACATGACTGACTGCCTGTGCAAACTACATCTGCCCCATTCCCCCCCACCTACTACTGTGTTAGATCACTATGGTCCCTTAACACTGTGGCCCTCCTCTACAATCTCACCTCCTCAGATTGGTTCGTCACCTACTCAGCCCCAGACATTGGCTCCACTCTCTCCCTCTTCTGCCACATTCTGAACAAAGCCTGGAATGTACCCCCCCTCCCCGCCGGCATCACAGAGTTAGATGTTTCCATCACCCCTTGATATCAGCTGTGGTCATCAAACTGCAATGCCTGGGACCGCACATGGGCATGCTACAAATCTTCCTTTTCCCATACTGATCTTTGCCTTTATCTCTCTCTCTCTCTAAGAAATGCTACCACCAAAGCCATCAGAGCTGCCAAAGCACTGTACTTCAGGACCACCCTGCAGCAAAATCTGGACTCCTCACACATATTCTGGCAGACCCTTTCCTCCCTCTTTAACCCCCACTCCAAGTCCCCCCACAGCTCATAAATGACAAGATTGTCTCCGACCCCCCCATTGCCACGATCCTAAACTCCTTCACTACATGTACCCTCTCCTCCTGTCCAGTATATGCCCCACATCCTTCCACCACTCTGTCCTTCCCAATGGCTTTCAGTTCACCTACATCATGGCCCAGGAGATTCTCTGTGCCCTCCAGTCCCTGAACCCATGCAAATTCGAGACCAGATGACCTTGACACTCTTCTTCTCTAAACCTCTGCCCTTGCCATAGCCCTTCCCCTATCCCACTTGTTAAATCTCTCCTTCACCCTCAGCACAGTCCCCCAGACCTGGAAAGCCACATTCCCTCCCCAGCCAAGCTTCGGAAATCCCTCATCCTTACAAGATTTATGAACTTCCTTTCCTGCTCAAACTTCTTCTCTCTTCCTATCAGTTTGGGTTCTAAAAAAAATACTCTACAGTGCCTTCTCTGCTTTGAGTCAATGATGCCATCTTGACAGGTATGAACCCCAGGCACCTCACTGTAGCCATTTTCATCGACCTTCCAAAGGCCTTTGACTCTGACTCTGTCTCCCATCCCCTCCTACTCTCCAAACTCTGCTCTGCCAGCCTCTCTTCCCTCATGGTTGACCTCTCCCCCCGTGGTTGACTGGTTCAGGTCCTACCTCTCTGGATGCACCCAGAGTGTCCTAGCTAGGGACACCCTCTCCCCCCCAACAACATCCTAGCCATTGTTCCTCAAGGCTATATTCTCGGCCCCATCCTCTTCTCTGTCTTCTTCAATGACCTCCCATCTGTCTGTTCCTCCTGCCAGATTCAAATCTACATTGATGATACCATCATCTATGCCTAGGGTCTATTAACTTTCATAGTGGAGACACAGCTGCAAAGTGACTTCATGCAGGTTCTACTTTGGTTCCAAGACAATCAACATAGGGTCAATTTGAAGAAAACTGCAACCATGACCTTTGGTACCTCACAAAAACTCTCCAAACTTCCCTCTCTTCCCTACTTCTTCACCCTTGATGGTACCCTTCTTGATTCAATCACTGCCTATTAGTACCTGGGCGTCTGGCTTGACCGCCAACTTGACTAATTGACCCACATAGATTATATTCATTTCAAACTCCGCTCAAACCTTGGTGCTATGTACAGAAACAAAGATGCTCTCTCAATACCAGTTCACATTGAACTGCACTCCAAAATGATCCTCCCCATTGTAGACAATGCTGACATCATCTACAGGTCCGTCCCTACACATCCCGCTTCAGGTTAGGCTCCCTTTTCAATGCCTTCTGCCACTTTGCTACAAACGCTCCCTTTCGCACGCATCACTGTACCCTTTAGTCCTCTTTCTCTCTTTCTTTCCTTTCTCTGCACTACCAGCGCCATGCCTCCACACTTATCTCCAGATATTGGTTTGGAACTCTCACCCCCTACCTCTCCTCCATCCTCTCCCCTTCTTCCCACTCTTCCTACCAGCTTTGCTCCAGAGACCCTCACATCTTCTCACTTCCCCATCTCCACTCCAACTCAGGGCAGGCAGCTTTCTCTTACTGCCGCTCCCACATTTGGAACTCTCCCCCAGCTCCCCTCCATCTGTCTCCCACTCTTTTTACCCTAAAACATGCCCTTTCCCAAACTCGTCCTACTTCCTGCACATGTTCCCCCATCCTGATTTCTCCTCTTCTTGCATACTCCCCCTTCATTTTCCCCACCTCTCTCCCCTTCTGTCTCCCCCATACTCTTATACTCCTGCCTAACCCTACCTCCTCCCTCCCTCATCCCTGTCCCTTGCTTTTGCTTACCTAATCACCTTTTCCACCTCCACCCTCCCACCTCCTGGGACTGTGCATCACATATCTACATTGCTCTTACTACATGTAGCTATTTCAGTATACCTATTTAACTCTTTGTGTTGTAAACAGAACTCCTGTCATGTAACTTCTGTTAACTTGTGCAATTTGTTTCCCATGTTTTTACACTGATATCATATGCACCTTTAATATCATGTTTTCCTCCTTCCCCTATCCCCTGGGTCACACATGGAAATGAGCCTTAGCTCAGTGTGCCTCTCCCAGTTACCAAACTTTAAGTAAATAAATAAATAAACATGTTGAACAGTACTCTATCCCTATACTGACATATCTAAACAGTTCCTTTCATTTTCCACCCATCTGGGGTGTATTGAAGAAAATAGATCTTTTTGGTAGAATCACCTCACTTCTCTGGTTGTTTATCCCCCTCCCTATGCACCCCAACATCCTATGTCCCTTTTCCACTATCATGCAACATTTCACTGTTATCCTCAGAATGTCTGACATTAACCCCAAGTCCTTTTCCTCTTTTGTGCTTTCCACTACTTCTCCCTGCCCATTCTGCATTCAGTGTTTAGATTTCCTATCCCAATGTGCATTACCTTGCACTTTCTGGCCCTACATTTTAACTGACATACTTCTGACCATTTTTCTAATTTATTCAGATCCTTTTTCATGATTCTAAACCCATTATCATCCTTGGCCTGTTGCTCTATCTGAATGTCACAGATGCAGATGTTGAAGAGGACTAGTCCCAAGACTCATGTGGCACACCACTACTGACCACTACTGACCACTCTGTCCCCCCAATTTCCCCATTAATTACCTCCCTCTATGTTTTGCAACTCACCCAATTTCCCACCCATCCTGTGAGATTGTGTCCAATACTAAAGTCATGTATCTTCTTTGCAACCATCCATGTGAGGCAGAGTCAAAGGTTTTACTTAACTCAAGGTATCGTATGTTTACTTAAGCAAAAGATATGACACCACACTCTGCTGCTAGAAAAAGCTGTTTATTCAGTACAAAACAATAAAACATACCACCAAAGCAGGAGTCAGGATGCTGGTACGTGTGACTGGTTTTGTACATAGTGTGTCACCCCCTGTCATTTTCTGACACCACTTTCTTAAGATCGTCTTACTTGGAAAACATAAAGAGAAATAACAGCAATAATTTACCTTATTTTAAGTTATTTTATAGGGAAATTCATAACAACTTTTAAACAAAAAAGGGGGTCAACTCAAATTGGTAATCTGTACCTGATTGTGCTTGAGCCCTTCTATTAAAAATCAAAAATGCTTCATTTTATCTAGTGCTGCTTCTTGCTTTCCACCCCCTGGTCCCCAGTTTTACATGTTCATTACCCAAATTGTTTCTTTCCTAAGTAAATTAAATGATTTTCTAAGTGGCAGTACCCCAGGTCTCGACGTGACCCTGTTTGTTCTTGTTAGTGAAATTCCACCTTCTTGACACATGTACTTTTAGGTGTTGATAGGGAGATGGTTCTGCTGCTGATTCTTGTGGGACAGTTTCTTTACCTTAACAGAATGGTTAAAATGATCACAGACATTTTTGGCCACCACCCCACAAGTCTACTGCCTTGCTCATCTAGATATTTGTGAACTACCACATCTCTGGAAGGACACAGATATACTGGAGACAGCCTAGAGGAGGGCTACAAAGATGGTGAAGAGTCCACAGGAAAAGACCTATGAGGAGAGGCTGGGGGAGCACAATACATGTTCCCTGGAGGGGAGAGAGAGAGGGGGAACATGATAGAAATGTTTAAGTACCTCAGGGGTGTAAACAAGGTACAAGAGGGTAGCAACTTTCAAAAAAGAAGATGTGGAAGAACAAGGGGTCATGAAATGAAGTTGGGGGTTCGGGGCAAAATGAGGAAGTGCTTTTTCACTGAAAGAGTGGTGGATGCTTGGAACGGCCTCCCAAATGAGATGGTGGGGCAAACAAAGTTAAGGAATTCAAGAATGCATGGGATAGACATAAGGGTACCCTAAAGACACAAAAGAAAGGGTAAGCTGCAGATCAACTAGGATCTGTGGTTTGAAACAGGTAGGCAAAATGGGCAGACTAGGTGGGCCACATGGTCCTTATCTACCATCAACTTCTATGTTTCTATGTTTCTACAGTGAGCAACATATGGAACATGAGTATAATTACCAATCCTGACTATGTTTACTGCGTTCTTTGCATTATTTATTAGTATAAAATCTGCTGTGAGTGAGAGTGCTGTCAGTCATTCATTAAACTTCTGCTAAGGGCCTTGGAATTCTGAGGATCTGTGGCCACAGAGCTGGCTTTAAAAATGGTGCACCACCACACAATATATGTGGTGCAGCAGAAATCACCATTTTGTGGAACTTAATATTATTCTTCCAGAATTCTAGGCTCATGTTCCTTCTTCATATGCCCTGAGGCCCCTTCCCTATACTCAATATATAATGTCATCAAGGCATCACCTGGTATTTTAGCCAGTGATTGGACAAAAACCACTACAGGAGCAAACAATGTCCACCTCAGAAAATAAACAAATGCAGCTCATAAACCCAGTAGTCTTACCACAGAACCTAGGGCTGAAGTGCTGCAGAGAATTGAGGGCTCTGACATCTGCTAAAGGCAGTTGTGAAGGTTTTTAGTATGATGATCATTGGCAAACATAGAGATGCATAAAGCTATCTGCTTGTGGTGATCAGAGGGTCCCAGTGAATTGCTGCTACTGCTGTTATCACTTAAACCAAGGGAAAAGAATAAGAAGGAAGAAGAGAAGATGGCCTGATGAGCAGTCACTGCCATGCAATTTTTGGTCAGACCACTCAACATGTAAGTAGTGATGAGAACCACTGTCATAGCAGATGTTCTCAGGGCATGTGACACAGTCTTGCAGACACTCTGATACAAATCTAGAAGTTCCACTGTGTTGAAGTATGTACAGCTAAGCACTTGGTACCCTGCCACTGTAACTTGCATTATTAATACAAAACCTTCTTTGTTAAAAATGAGAACAAAAGCAAGTCAGTAACTAGCATTTCCAAAATGTTTTTTAATCTTGTAGCCTCAGGCCTGTTGTCAGTGGCTCATTTCTAAACACTGGACCAGAAACAGTTGAGCTGTTTTTTCTGGGTCTACCATATTGTTGCCACCCCTGGGAATGAAGGTGGATGGGGATTTGAGGCCTCTCAGAGGTGTGGGGGTCAATGGGCTAAAGAACCTATAAATGGAGGATGATAAGGTTTTGTTGTCACTTGAACTATGATGACATTGTTCCTCTTCCGTCTCTCTACCACAACATTCACCTTTCCCCTTTATCATAACAATAATCACTATTTAGTGCCGATGTCATATGTTGACATCCCTTTTCATTGACTTATAAGACTTAGACAAATGCTTTTCATGGTAGATAGTCTCAGCCGTGTGACCTCCTTACTCAGACTAAGCCTGTCTTTGCATAGCAGGCACATTACATGAATCCATGTTTCTTTAACAAACTCTAAAGAAATCCTACACCACTGAAGTTATAGGTTTGGTTTTGCCAAGTGGCATTCGTTGAAATAATGCCTGGAGCTGGCTACCATGGCCTTCATGTTCCATATCAACTTCCTCCGGCACCAGTATGGGCACCTCAACATTTTCATGGGCCAGTTCCTGTACTTCAGCTGTACCTACTGGGGTACTTCTTTCCTCCTCCTCCTCCTCCTTCTCTATTGATTTTTAAGAGTTATTTTTCTGTGGGCCTGTTTCTTCCTATTACTTTGAGAAACACTTTCCCTACTACTACTACTGCTATTACTATTACTACTACTACTACTACTACTACTACTACTAGTACTACCACTACTGCTACTACTACTCCTACTACTACTACTACTACACTTTCCCTGCATCAGACACAACTCATTTATTTAGGTTTAATCAGTGCAATGAAGCTTATTTTGATTTAATGGAAGGAAAAAAGACCCCCACCATTTTTTAGACCTGGATTCATTTTATGATTGATATCATGAAAATTGAAAAGATCCTCTGTTGCCTTAAAATGATTAACAATCATTCACAAATATCTGGAAATCTTTTCAAAATCTTCTATGTAGGATAAAGCTCAATTAAATTAGCCCCTTCTGTCACAGAAATAAGGATATGATTATGGAGTGATGGCAGTGCAGTACCTGGAGACCCATGCTCTCCCATGGGGGGAGCATTGTAAACTGATAGGAGCATTGTGCCTGCCCCATTATGGATTGATGGTAGGACAGGGACCACACAGAAACAAGAATATGATTACGAAGTGATGGACTACAATTACAATCTCTCAAAAATAATGGATGATCCGGGCCCTGCACTTATATAAGCCTTGGGATCATCAGCCCTGATGCTCACCCCATTTTCCTATACTGTACCCATCTCAGTCTATTTACTTATGGAATGGGGTGAACGTTAGGGCTCATGATCCCAAGGCACACCCCCAATGCCTGTTGGTGTCTGCAGGATGGGGGTGGGGTGTTAGGGTTCGAAAACCTAATGCCACAATTCCCTAATGTTGTGGCTTTAACCCTAACTAGAGAGTTAACAACGTTTTTTTTTGATATATATATATATATATATATATATATATATATATATATATATATATATCAAAAAATGTTGTTAATGCTCCAGTTATGGTCAAAGCAACAACAGTTTGGAAATGAGGCATTAAGGTTTCCAAACCTAGCACCCCACCCTCCCAAACCAGGTAGGAGAGGAGGTGTGGGGTGTGCTTTGGGCTTCTCAAGCCTAACACTCACCCCATTCCATCTGTAAATAAGGTCAGATGTGTAGACCTTATGAGAATGGGGTGAGTGTTAGGTTTGAGAATCTCAAGGCACACCCCACATCTGCTCTCCTGCCTGCTTTGAGAGGGTGGTTTGTTAGGTTTGGAAACTCTAATGCCTCATTTCCCAACTTTTGTCACTTTGTTCATAACTGGAGCATTAATGACGTTTTTTGCAAAGTATTTCCTTACTTTTGAGATAGTATTGTAGTACCCTTATTTTACTGTGGAAGCACAGGGTCCTTCGGACCCTGAACTCCCATCCCTCCATAGATGCATATATGTATGTAGCTGTGGAAGCACAAGGCCCTCTGGACCTTGTGCTTCCATTTATAGGACAACAGTGACCAAATTGTCAGCATAGCCATCTTATCACACCACCTCATATACCAGGTACAGAAAATTTTTGAATCCCTGCCAAAACATAATTCTGTGCAACGTCAACACCATTCCACTCCACAGGTACGAAACACACATTTTGGCCAGGATTTGAAAAATGACAGCTGTGACATATGTGAGGTGGGCTAATAAGAAGGCTATGTTGAAAATCTGGGGTCAAAATATTTAAAACTTCCAAAATTACAAGCGTGCATAGCACAATTGCAACAAATGGTCATAACTTTGCCAGTTTTAATAATTTTTAACCCAGATTTTCAACATATCCTTTTTACATCCCCACCTCATGAATAAGGTCAGGAAAATCTGTCAAATCCCACCCAAAAGGTGATTTCACCAATCTACTGCAAAATCACCTTTCAGGCAGGAGTTGCATATTGACAGTCATATTGTTCATGAGATGGGGTCCCCAAAAGGCCATGTTAAAAATTTGGGGTCAAAAATGATGAAGTTGTGCATAAAAGTTGAAATCCCTATTGAAATACATTGAACCACATTTTCCTTAGTTTCTCATATTGCAGTCGTCAGTTCCAGCAGCAAGATGTG
Source organism: Neoceratodus forsteri (assembly GCA_016271365.2). Lineage (NCBI taxonomy): Eukaryota > Metazoa > Chordata > Ceratodontiformes > Ceratodontidae > Neoceratodus > Neoceratodus forsteri. The sequence goes on from CM028130.1 coordinate 1,294,013,043, forward strand.
TCTTCGATCTGAGAGTGGGCATTGAACCTGGGACTTGTTCAGGTGAGTGAGGAAGTGTGGGAATGTACTGGGGGTGTGGGGTGGTGGGTGCTGAGTAGGAGGTGGGGTGGGTGGGCTGATCTGTGAGAGACCATTTTTGGTTTTCACAGGTTAAAAAAAATCGATGAATTGTTCTCTTTATTTTAGGTTATTGCTTGAATGGGAGGGTAGGGGTACCACTAGACACCAGGGATCAAGTTTAAAGACTGTCATGGTCATGTCTCCTCACGGATGCCCACAGTTCTCTGCCACATGAAACACTATTTCCAACTAACAGCTTAGACCTCTTGTAACAATCAGCTTGAAGAAAAAAAAAAACTGAAGATAAAATCAGCATAAAAATATAAGATAGTCTAAATTTAGCAATACACATTCTAAAATAGCAGGAAAGAGTACTGAAAGTGTGAGTCTCAGATAACTTAGTTTTGCAGTTATACAGATCACTGACGCTGACATATAGATCCTTAGCGGTACTGTTTCTCAGTTGAACAATATTACCAAAGTAAACGATGGGTAATAGAAGGACTTCATTTGTTTTCTAAGTTTGGTGAATGAAAGTAAACGTTATTTCACAGAGACTCAACTTTTACTCCCTTGTGTCCTGCTTATACTCAACCTGCAGCAGCTGCTTGTAAACTGTAAATTACACAGGGCACTATAAAACGCCAGATGAAGACAGAGAGTTTGATAGCTGTACTGAGTTTCCTTGTGCAATAGTACCCTATGCCTCTGAACCATAGAAACATTGTTAATGTTGTAGAAGTCGATCATGTGCAAGCTGAATAAAGTGGAGTCTTCTTCTAGTGGTGTGTCTAGTGTGAAATTCTGTATTATCCCTGGTGTCTAGTGGCACCCCCACCATCCAATCCCTATATATTCTATAAATAATGTTAGACTTTGGTGGTAAGTGATACCCCCCTCCACCATTTCCTGTCCATGTCAAACTAAAATTAAGAAAACCATCCCTCAATGTCTTTTTGTAATTTTTTTAAACCTGTAAAATCAAACGTCCAATGCTGATCAAACCCTTTCCCCCCACCTGACCTCCCACTGTGCAGTCAACTCCCCACCCATCCTTCACCCCCCCCACGCCCTCACACACTTGAACTGGTAACATGGTCAACCTCCACTCTCTGATCAAAGATACATCTTGCTGCTGGTACCGGTGACTGCGCTCTGTCAAGTAACATTATGACCTGAATACAGATGAACCACAATTTTTTCACATGGTTAGCCATGAACTCAGCCAGTAATCCACTACCCCAATGCCTATTTTGATGAAAGAAGAATTCAATGTCACCCTAGAACCATACATAGATCTCAGCTTGGGGGCAAAAGAACCTTATGTATATGTATATATATATGTATGTATGTATTTCAAAACTTTCACCAGGAAAGACATACTGAGCTGCTAACAGCTCATTTCCAGATGCCTCCTGGGGATAAGGGGATGTGGAAAATCATATATAGCAAATACAATATATCAAGAAGCATAATCAAAAAATTGATGATAATTCAATATAACAGATATGTGTAATAGAAAAAACTGAGATACTTTAGATGATGGAACTACTCTTAAAGAACAATGAACAGGTAATGAAGGAAACAGACTGCTAGAGCAAAACTAGTGAGGGTGGGGGAGGGGAGGAAGAAAGTCATGGACAGTTGCGGTAGGGAGGAGAATGGTCATGGAGGAGAGACTTTAAGGAGAAAGCAGAAGAGGCAGAGCTTATACTAGGGCTAGAGCAGCACTGGAAAAACTTCTCAAAGAACATGTACTTACAGATACAGTACATGGAGACTACAACATCACAGTATGAGGGACTACACCTGTTATTGTTGCTGGTCACTTAACATCCAGCCATATTGACATGTGGTTTTCCTTCCCTTGTGTTATGCATAATATCTTAGAAACCAGGATACATCCTGCTGCCATTAGCAATTGTGTAGGAGGAGCCAAATCCCAACATAAAAAAAATAATGAAGACTGGATCTCCTGCTGTTTAGGAATCCAAAGTTCAAAGAATGGATCGAATCCGGAATAAAAGCAGTCATGTTGTTGAACAACACAGGGGACATTTCACAGTGCACACACTGTGAGGCTTATAAGCAACTGCAGTATCAGAGGCAATATTACCAGTTATGCAATATACAGGCATAGGAGAAGGAAGCAGAACTGCACACCATTGAGACACAGCTTAGGGCATTAGAAGAACTTATAAACAGTAGAACCTGAGCGACTTGTGCAGCTGACCAGTACTAAAATCAAAACAAATGAGCTCCTCACTAGAAAGGCAGAGCTGACTTTTTTTTATGCGAAACATCTGTACCAGGAGGGAGTAACAAGACTAGCACGTTTCTGGCCTACCGAACAAAAAAAGGCAAACTGAAAAGCGCATACCAGGACTGAAGGACCGTGGGAAAGTGTTCAGAGTGATCCTAAACTAATTAACAATATTATGCAAAGCTTTTATCAGTCCCTATGTGCCTTCCTGAACCCACCCCACTTTGAGGCTATAAACAGATTCCTGCATGCCTTCTTTATCCCTAGGATAGCCCAGGCCAAAACTCAGAATATTGACTTCCCTATATCACTGCTGGAAGACTCGGCAGCCATCTGATTCCTTAACAAGGGCAAGGCACCTGGAGGGAATATAGACTTATCAATTTTTATGTAAGGACACTAGTCCCATCTTATTGGAGGCCTATCAGACCATATTTGAATCAAATTCCATGCCACCTTCCCTTAAGGAAGCAATAATTACAGTGCTGCCTAAAAAAGGGAAAAAAGAAACCAAAATGTTAGTAGCTTCGCTCTCAAGATCCATATGCTGGTATCTCAACCCCTCGATGGAAACAGCGGCTCATAGTGTATGGGTGCCCATACATTATTCCTTATTTTATGCAGACTTTTTAGATAGACTACAAAGATGTGCTATAAACCTTAGAAAGGAACATTAAATATGAAAAAAAAAATTTCTAGTAAATTTTAAGAGCTGAAACATCTGATTTATGAAAGCACATGCTGAAGTTCAGAGTTGATCTTCAACCTGAGGAACAGCACTTCAACCTGCACAGTACTTCTGCTGCAGCAATGGGCATATCACTCCTTAGACCTTCCTGGGGATAAGCACTGACCAAGCCTCCTCTAAACCTACTACCAATTTTCCGCTACTTGCCCCCGACCATAAGGGGTTATGGTGGAGGCCCCAGGCCCTTAGAGTCACAATTGCTTCAAAAGCTCTCTTGGCAGATCAAAGACTGGTACCCATGTGAACTTGTTACCCACACAATTTTCATGGCTAGGAAAGGCATACACTCACTGGGGGTCCGAGAGTGCCACCACTGATGCATTCCACTCTTCCCCAAAAAGTGACCCCCCCCATGGAGAGATCGCAGGTCCAAATTATTACTTCTTCTGGCTTTGTCTCCACATAAGGGAATCACAAATTTAGGGGCAAAGAGAGACAAACATATCATGAGGATCCTAGGCTATCACACATGCTGCCTCCCACCCTCTCCCAAGACATGATCCCCATTGGCAGAGGGTTCCAGACTGAACTGATGCTACAGAGACATACTTTCAAACCCTTCTGTCTAGTTCAGGAAGGGAGGGCATTGTGGGATACCCAATGCAGTCCTGAAATAACAATTATATTTCACCTTCATTTCTCATATTGCACATTGTTTTTAGTTCTGCATATGTCTCCTCCTCTTTTTCAGTCATTGAATGTAAAATGCATAGGATTTCCTACCTTGGGGATCCTTGCCAATGGCAGTTGACATGATACCAGCAAGATGGTTCTGGGACTTCCACACAGGAACAGATATTCAGCAAGGGGAGCATGCCTACATGCCTGGCAATCACCTCCCCAGACTGAGGTAACTTTATTGTAGCTGTTCAGCTATAGTTGACTCCTCCTTGCAGAGAGCTGGAGCAGGCCAGCTGGCCCAACCCACTGAGACATCAGGGGATTAACCATTAGAGGTCTCTAAGATGTCCTATAGACCTACATAAGGATCCAGGGCTCCAAAGGGGGCAATGTGTAAATAAGTTGTAAACTTAATTGTATCTGCAGTATTGCTCTAATAATGTGTGCCACTTTCTCAAAATCTTCAATAAAAATTACTGAAAACAATTAGTTTATTGTAAGCATACCCTCTACCTGTTATATATACATATATATATATATATATATATATTAGGGGCACACTTGTGCCCCTATAGTTAGGGTTGAGTAAGCAGTTTAATGTTAAACCCCAAATTGAAAATGTTAATAACTTTGCAACTGTAAAACGGATTTGCACGAAATTCAGAATGTTTATTTATTTATTTATTTTTTTTTTTATTTGTTTAGGGATTCGGATCATACCTTTCAGCTCATTGCTCTTTTACAAAGGTTCCACGTCAAACAGTGACAATGACAACAATAACAAACAGTTTATATGCAGTACTTGAATAGTAGGTAGCTAGTACACAATAAGGTTACAGTGTCATTCATGGTACCAATGGTGATAGTACAGCATCAAGAGTATTCAACTATGGTAAAGGACAGTGTTTATATGTAGTGAAGGAGATAAAGAGGTGTGACACCTAGTGTGAGAGTCCGAGGAGGAGTCAAGATGAGGGGGAAGGGAGACTGGGGGAGAGTGGGCGGGCAAAAGAAGTGGCTTTGTCTAGGAGGTTGGGGGTAGTAGTAGTAGATTGGTTTTAAGGTTGATCCAGTGGGGGAAAAGACACAAGGGGGACAGGAATGTGCGGTCATGTATCGTAGATCTCTTGAAATGCCAAGTTGCGTTTCATGCCTCATTTCCCTACTTTTGTTGCTTCAACCCTAAAAGATGCATTACCGACGTTTTTTGCAATGAAAATATAAATATATACAGTATATATATATATATGTGTGTGTGTATACATATATATATATATATGTATATATATATAGTAGATATAGATATAGATATAGCTATATAGTAGTGCCACAGTAGTTGCACTATAGTTAGGGTTGAGTAAGCACTTTAATGTTAAACCTCAAATGTTGCACCTTAATAGCTTTGCCACTGTATGACAGATTTACCTAGAATTTTACATACACAGTCTGGTACCATACATCTGTTGATATAGCAAGTTGTGTTATGGTTGGATGTATGGTTGTGGAGCTGCAGAACACCACAAAATGCAAAAAAAGGACTTTTTGCGTGTTTCTTTGCTCACGCCCACTGCCCGCATGATTTGTCCGTTTGGTCTGAATTCTTCAGGGAAGATGCAGTCTGGGTCACCAATGTGCCTTTCAAAGATTTGGTGTAAAAATATTAAGCCATTCAAAAGTTATTCAAAAAACAAATTTCCCATCATAGTCAATGGGGAAATAATGTATGTGTCTCAAGAAAGTGTTGCAAGTGGAGTTTTCCTTTCGCAAATGGCCCTTTCACTTCTGTGCTGCCATCATCTTGTTTTCAGTTAGCAAGAGAGAAAAATGCCTGCCATTTAAATTTGGGACCCTCTAGGTAAACACTGACTGTTGAATTTACCTAGTCAGGTCATGAGGATGCCAGCCCTATATTTTTTGGGGGTAAAACCCCCAGAAATGCTGTTTCCAAACTCAGAGCCCCAGTACTTTTGCGAATCATGGGGAAAAACGTCCATGAAACTTTTGCAAATGCAAAAGGTTCATGCAGTTTTTTGTGAAACTTTTGTGATTTGCGAAAGAACTTTGCCAAAAAAACTGCAAATCTTTGCCATCCTCCTGCAATAACATGGTTTTGTCTTTTGGGCTGAATTGTACAGAGTGGCAAGCCCTGGTCCCACAGATGTGCCTTTTGGTGGTTTAGTGCCAAAACATTCAATGGACCCAAAGTTACAGCATTCCAAAGTTGAGCAATTTCCCATAGGATAACACTGTGGTGTCCGTTATGCCTTTCGGCGTCCGTATCTCGAAAACTGAGTGAGATATGGAATTTTCGCTACCTGCAGCTTAGTTCACCTTTAGATGAACTAACCTGCTGAAACAATTTTAGAAAGCACAGATTACGCCAGCAGTAGAACGTTTTTCCTAACTTCTACAGTATGGTTATGGAGATATTGGCAAAAACATGTTCAAATGGTGACTTTTCAGTGCATTTCAGTAGCCATACCTTGTTAAAGATGTGAGATATGGATTTGTTCAATTTATCTCATATGACCTACTCTTGGTCATGATTGTAATGGCACTGGAATTGTTTTCCTAGCTGCTATAGTTGCTGAGATATTGACAAATTAGTGTTACAAGGGTTCCTTGCGCTATAAGGCTGCTGTATGGCTCCGTAGTTATGTATAAGTGGGAGCACAGGGCCTGGAGTGCCTATGCTCCCACATACACATACCATTATGCAAAAAATGGACAATATGAAGGGAGCGCAGGACCCAGAGGGCCCACACTCCCACTAACACATACCACTTACTAGTTACATTTCACTTTCTCAAAAAGAAGGGAAATTCTTGGCAAAAAAATCTATTAATGCATCAGTTAGGGTTCATAGTACAGTGACAAAAACATGGAAATGTGGTGTTACCACCTCTATCTCCCCCCCACCACCCCCACCATCTACATACCAACAGGCATCAGGGTGTGCGTTTGGGTCATCGTATGTAATTCTTATCCCATTCTTCTATACTGCACCACCTCAGGTTGTTTACACATGGAATGGAGTAAGAGTTAGGCCAATGACCCCATCGCACACCTAGATACCTGTTGGTGTGTGGAGGGTGGGGGAGGAGTGGTAGGGGTGGTAATCCTAACACCACACTTCCATGCTTTTGTCAGTGTGCTATGAACCCTAACTTGGATGTATTAATAGAGCCAGTAATATATATATATATATATATATATATATATATATATATATGTATATATACAATCTATATAGTGGCACTGTGTTGCACAGCCACTTCTATGTTAAACCTCAAAGTTTTCATGTTAATAACTTTGCAACTGTTTGTCTGATTTGCCTGTATGTAGAACTGCCTACCATAGATCTCTGGATCTGGAAAGTTTTGTTCCAGTCGGATGTACAGCTGTGGAACTGTAGTGCACACAAAAAGTGAAAAATCACACTTGGTGTGAATTTTTCAGTAAGCCATAATGGACTGAAGAATGCATTTGAGTGGCTTCAGATTTGTTTGTTTACATGTGGCCTGGGTTGAACTGGTGCCTTTTGAAAATTTGGTGAAAAAATATTGCTCCATTCAAAAGTTATTCCATTTTTTCATCTCCAATTATAGCCTATGGAAAAATGCATTTGTGCACTGCAAAATCTTTCGCAATCACAATTTTTGTTGTTGAGCTCCCCGAAATTGTTGTCATGCTGCCGCCATCTTTTTTTTCAGTTAGCAACAGAGAAAAAATGTTGTAACTTAAACAATAATGCCCTTTGGTAAGCACCAACAGTTGTGTTTACCTAATCGGGCACTGAGGAACATGCCCCTGGCATTAGTTTTTTACTAGGTGGTCTGCAAATATGTTTTTCAAACTTTTGCCATTTTTTTGATCGTGGCAACATTTTTTGTTGCCACGAAAAAAATTGCGTTCAAGGAAAAAAGTAACCGCGGCAACATTTTTGCATGCGCGATAACATTCCCATTATAGAGATCAGAGCGTCACGATAACATTGAAGTAATTACGTTATCACTGTACAAACACATTTTCCCATGTCTTGTTTTCTTTGTCACTTCATTGTGGCAAGGTGGTTTGTGTTATTGGCCTGAAATTGTCAGGGTGGCAAGCCCTAACGTTGAATGTCCACACTTTTGTTGGTGTGGAAACAACACTAACTGATGCATTAACAAAGTTTTTTGCAAAGAATATCTATATCTATGTATATATATACATATATATATATATATATGTCATCTGTTAGCACCCTTTGCAAACTGTGTGAGAGGCCTTTCGGCACCATGCAATTCTGCTTAAAGTTGAACCAGCATAACATTCTGTGGTGATTTGCATATGCAGCCCATGATGCTTTGCATTGTGTGGGCATGTGTGATTTTGTATTTTCTTGAAACTGGTCTTCCCAGCCAAATGCCCTTTGGGGTAACCCTTGCCTCAGTGTTTGTGCACAGAGGTTCTTTGTCTTTTAAATAGTTTTTTATTTTAATGGGTTCACCACAACATATCCAAGACACACTGTCTTAGAGTAGCTGGTCCATTCCACTGGGGTGTCAAACAGATGAGGCAAACTGATGAGTCCTGGTAGGATGAAACACATATCTATGGCATCTGTTAGCACCCTTTGCAAACTGTGTGAGAGGCCTTTTGGCACCATGCAATTCTGCTTAAAGTTGAACCAGCATAACATTCTGTGCTGATTTGCATATGCAGCCCATGATGCTTTGCATTGTGTGGGCATGTGTGATTTTGTATTTTCTTGAAACTTGGCTTCCCAGCCAAATGCCCTTTGGGGTAACCCTTGCCTCAGTGTTTGTGCACAGAGGTTCTTTGTCTTTTATATGTATATGCTGTATATACAGTGCAAGCCAGCTAAACAGGATGCGCTTAAGCAGGATGGCCACTTAAGTGGGTTGCACCTGTGGGAACGGATTTGTCTCGGTGGGTAATATAGTGCCCAATCTGTGGATGTGAGGAAGGGAGAAGAAGTCACGGAAGATGAAGAGCCACAAGTCAGCATGAATGAGGCACTAGGTGGATTGTGGTCTGCAATGATATGGTGCCAGCAGCACGGTCAGACCTCAGTGTGGGAAGCACTGTTCGATGCAGAACAAAGAATGCTGACACAAGCACAGCAAAAGAGAATAACCAATTTCTTCAGTCCACCCTCTACCTCCAGCTCTACTTCCAGCTCCCAGATCCTAACTGAAACCAACTTCATCTTACTATCTGGTGTCACAGTCCACAGATCTTCTGCTGGGGGAAGACTTCATACTGGAGGAGGTTTTTCCTGAAGAGCAGGTCTACACCATGCTGTGACAGTACAGTACTGTACTGTCCTGTACTGACAAACTGTTCGCACAATCACAAGCAAAAGAAAAAAAAATGTTTTTTGCACAATCACAAGCAAAAGAAAAAAAATGTTTTGCATAATGCACAACCAGCTTTCCCTACCCTACAAAGCAAACTAAAGAAAAACCCATAAGTTCATACTGTACTAAATAAGCACTAGAGTGCAACACACAGTTAGGAGCCAGTTAGTGGCACATGTAAATTCATAAAACCCGAACTTCTTTTTTACGGGACGGCCGCATAAGCTAGACGATTTGACTTCCACCAAGCCATCCCTCTTATGCGGCTCATACTATAAATATATATCTATATATATATATAATTATATCACACATATCAAGAAGTCCCAGTGGTCATCTTACTGCTCCTAACAGCTGGCTTGATGAGACTGCTGAATTCTGCAGACAGCATGTGACGACTAACCAGGGAGAGCTTGCACATAGCTTGGCAGAAGACTCCAGGAGAAAGGACTGCTGTGTGACTGAACTTCTCTACTGGGACTTCTCTACTGGGAGATTCTGGATCTGAACCGGTCGACTTGTCTTGTCTTGGGAGTGGCTTAGCTAGAAGGAAGCTACATTTAAAGACTGCTTTAGAAAGATTCTGCTAATAGCTTGGCAGAAGACTCCAGGAGAAAGGACTGCTGTGTGACTGAACTTCTCTACTGGGACTATATTGCCCTCCTTCCCTTCCCTCCACCCCCCCACCCAAAGCTAGTTCTATTTTTATAGGCACAGGATTTGACTGACAACAGGAACTTCCTGTTTAGGGGCAGGAAGTGGTGAACACGAACCACCAAGGACCCACCATCCTAGAAGGGCAAGAGTAGCTCTCCGGCCCCTCTAGCTGCTGGAGGTCTGCCTCTGAACAAGTAAGCGGTCTACTGAGAAATATAGGATATTCTTGTCTCAGAACAGGACAATCAGGAGCTTAAAGGGCACACAGGCAGAAAGTAAGGAGAGAGAGAAAAAACAGAGGAAAGAGTAAGGATTGCAAACAGTTAGGGGCCAGAAATAAGACATGATTGGAGTGGTGCAGTGCAGTGGCTGTGGAGCAGCAGTCTTCCGGGAGATGTTCTGGAGGATGCGGTGTTGTCCCATCTGCAGGCACCTCTCTGGGCTGAGGGAGGAGGTTGCTCATCTCCAGGCTGAGTTGGACAGGATTTGTGGCACCTCCTCTTCCATCCAGGAACCACCAGTGCCACTGCCATTGCCTCAGAGGTTGCCAAGAAAGAGGAGTGGTTGGACCACAGTGGGCTCAGGGAGGGTGAGGGTGGTGGAACAGAGGCACATCCCTCCAGTTGTACCTCTCAACAATTCCTATGCCATTCTGGCAAAGTGTGGTTCCTCTATGGAGGCACCTACAGTGGAGACCAAGGAGGATGCTGGGAACCTCCACAAAGGAGACCCACAGGAGGGTGGCAGGGGACCCTGCAGGGGAAGGAAACAACTCCTGGTGGGGGACTCCATTGTTAGGAAGGTAGAACTGGGCAAGGAAGGGAGAGGGAGGTAAGGTGCCTGCCTGGTGCCATGGCTTGGAGGGACAGGGAGCGAATCCTCAGGATTGCTGGAGCAGCCTCACAGGGGAAGGAGATGGATGTCATTGTCCACTTAGGGACAAATGACCTGGCTAAGAAAGGGATTAGAGAAGTGCAGGAAGAGTTTGTGGAATTGGGGAGGGACCTTAGTCAAGTAGCATGCACGGTAACCTTCTCGGAGGTGCTACCCATCTATGGCATAGGAGAGGCTAGGGTGTTCTGTACCATGGGATTCAATCAGTGGTTGAAAAACTGGTGTGGAGCTCAGGGATATGGCTTCATTGGGGACTGGGGGTCCACCTGGAGTGATGCAAGCCTATACTGGCATGATGGGCTGCATCTGTCCGGGAGGGGAACCAGGATCCTAGGTGATAGGTTTAAATGCTTCATTGGCAAGCTTTTAAACTAGCCAAGGGGGGAGGCACTGGAAAGGAGCAGGAAAATCCTGCCCCCAAACAATCACGGTAGTAAGTGTGGCAAACACCAACATGGAGGTGTTGATAGGGGAAGGGCAGGGGTAAATGGAGAAAGTGACAAAGGCAAGAAGGACAGGGATGGGAAAAAGGGGTAAGGCCATCAGGAAATGGAGGTAATGAGTACCAATGCCCGTAGTCTGGGCAACAAGCTCCCTGAGCTGGTGGCCTTAATGGAAGAGGATGCCTGGATATCGTAGCAGTCACAGAAACATGGTACACAGAGAACCATGACTGGGATGTTAACATACCAGGGTACATAACCTACAGGAGAGACAGGCAGGGAGAAGAGGGGTAGGGAGTAGCTCTCTATGTAAAGGAAGGGATAAAGCAACTGAACAAAGAGTAAACAGGGAGAGAGGAGGCACTGTGGGTCACCTTGGAGACTGGAAAGGGCACCACAATCCGACAGGGGTTTGTACAGACCCCATGTCAGGGGAAGGAATGGACAAGGATATGATGGAAGGCATTCTTAGAATGGCAGAGAAAGGAGATACTGTTGATGGGAGACCTGAATATGCCAGATGTTAACTGGAGCACATTTGCTGCAGCGACATCCAAAGCAGAGCCATTCTTGACGTCCTACAGGTGGCAGGCATTAAGACCTAGTTTGAACCCACTCATGAGGGAGCAATCTTAGACCTCATACTCTCAAACGGAGGCAGTGAGAGGATCTCAGATCTAGAAGTGGGTTGCCATCTGGGGACAAGTGACCATCAAACAGTGTGGTTCACTTAAACTCAGCTACAGAGTCAAGCCATACAAAAGTGAGGGTACTGGACTTTAGGAGGGATGACTTTGGCAAGATGGGAGAGTGCCTCAGAAAAGCACTAGCAAACAGGCTAGAAGGAGGTGTGGAACAATAATGGGGAATTATCAAAACTGCCATCACAGAGGCAACAAGCCTTTGTGTGAAGCAAATAAACAAATCAAAATGAAAGAAAAAGCCACTATGGTTCTCAAGAGAGGTGGCTGTGAAAGTCAAGAAGAAAAAGATAGCATTCCAGAAGTATAAGGAAACACAGAAGGAGCAGGACAGAGAGCTGTACCAGTTAAGGCAGAAAGAAGCATGAAGGGAAGTCAGAATAGCAAAGGCCCAAACTGAGGAAAAGATAGCCAACTCAGTTAAGAAGGGGGATAAAACAATTTATAGGTACATCAGCGAGCGTAGAAAGACAAAGGGAGGGATAGTGAGGCTGAATAGAATAAACGGTGGGTAGGCAGAGGGGGACAGTGAAAAAGCAGGAATACTGAATGAATATTTCTGCTCAGTATTCACAAAAGAGGAGGGGGAAGTGCCTAATCCAATTAACAGAAGCACTCTTGATATGGGGGTTAATCCCAGTCCTTTCACAGAAGAAAGGGTTCTGCAAGAACTCCTAAAACTGAAGGTGGACAAAGCAATGGGTCCTGATGGAATTCACCCCAGAATTCTAAAAGAATTAAGTAAGGAACTAGTGAAACCACTGGCTACTCTTTTTAATAAATCATGGGAGGATGGTGTGGTACCCGAGGACTGGAGGAAGGTGGATGTGATTCCCCTTCACAAAAGTGGGACCAAGACAGAGGCAGGAAACTACAGACCTGTCAGTCTGACCTCTGTGGTAGGGAAAGTGATGGAGTCACTTCTGAAGGAAAGAATAGTTGAGTACCTAGAGATCAGTGGAGCACAGGATCCAAGGCAGCATGGGTTCACAGTGGGAAGGTCATGTCAGACAGATCTAATAGATTTCTTTTGACTGGGTGACAAAGTAGTAGACCAGGGAGGGGCTGTGGACATGGCCTACCTAGACTTTAGCAAGGCATTTGACACAGTCCCACACAAAAAGATTATTAGTCAAATTAACCAGCCTGGAGTGGGGTCCCAGGGTGGTAGCCGGGCAAAACATTGGCTGGACAACAGGACACAGAAGGTAATTGTAAATGGAGTCCACCTGAAGAAAGGGATGTTACTAGTGGGTACCACAGGGTTCAGTATTGGGTCCAGTCCTTTTAATGTCTTCATCAGTGGCATTGCAGAGGGACTGAAGGAAAAGTATGCCTTTTGCAGATGACACAAAGATCTGCAACAGGGTTGATACACAAGGAGGCGTGGAAAGGATGAAAAGGACTTGGCAAGGTTGGAGGAATGGTCAGACGTATGGCAGCTAGTTCAATGCAAAAAGTGCAAAATAATGCACCTGGGAAACAAGAACCCAGGGAAGAATACACAATGGGTGGGGAGGTAGTAACAACAACAAAACAGGAAAGGGACCAGGGGTAATTATATCAGATGACCTTAAGGTTAGCAAGCAATGTGAGAAGGCAGTAGGGAGGGCCGGGGTATACTGGGATGTATAGGGAGAGGCATCAGCAGCAGAAAACAGGAAGTTGTTATCCCTCTGTACAGACAGTTGGTGAGACCCCATCTGGAATACGGTGTCCAGTTCTGGAGACCCCATCTCTGCAAGAACATAGACAGGATAGAGGCAGTCCAGAGGAGGGCAACTAAAATGGTGCAGGGTCTGCAAGAGAAGCCGTATGAGGAGAGACTAAAGGAGCTTAATATGTATACCCTTGAGGAAAGAAGGGAGAGGAGGGACATGATAGAAACTTTCAAGTACCTCAAGGAATCAACAAAGTCCAAGAGGTAGCATCTTTCAGAAAAGAGACTTGCAAGAACAAGGGACACAATTTAAAGATAGAAGGAGGGCGGTTCAGGGGCAATGTGAGGAAGTATTATTTCACAGAGAGGTAGTGGATGCATGGAACAGCCTTCCTGAGGAAGTTGTGGAGTCTAAAACTGTGGGAGAATTCAAGAATGCATGGGACAGACATAAGGCAATTCTTGTGGGGGGCAGGAAGATATAGGCTGTTGGTTAAATAGGATCTGCGGCCTATCCTGTAGGTAGGGAAATGGGCAGACTAGATGGGCCTAGCGGTCCTTATCTGCCATCAAAGTCTATGTTTCTATGAGAGCACCGCAAAATGACTGAATATGGGAAATAGACAGCAAACAAGGAAGTGAAAGGGATTGGTTGGACTCCTCCTTAGGAACACATTACAATTCCTTCCCTAATGAAAGGCACTACATTAAAAAGTAGGAATTTATGGGTACTAAAGTCCTACTGAGGTAAGGGAGTTTTTTTTTTTTGCTAAAGCAGGATCGTAAACATTTCCTTTAAAAACTTGGTCAGAAGGATGACAAAGGGGGTGGATGGTGCAACATGACAAATGTGCAGAGGAGGTGGACAGGGACTTGAACAGGGCACCTGGGGAGGGCTATAAAGGCTTTTTTATTTAAGAAGAAAACCTGAATACATACAATGTAATTGGGGTCCCAAATTGATTGGACTACTAAGTGAGTACTCAGGAAATATTTTTCATATATCCCTAGAAAAGGGACCAAAACTTTGGCCCCTCTCAATCAACAGGGACATAAGACAACTGATTCTGATCAAAAAGCATAGAAACACAGAAAGTCCCTGCCTGTTCTGTCTGTTCAGAATCTAACTGATCTCTGGTGACCCTCAGTTCTCCTTGCCTATTTATTAATATTCCCCTATGTCTATCCCACTAATGCTTGAAGCCCACTACTGTTTTTGACCCCACCATTTCTGCTGGCAGTCCGTTCCTTGTGTCCACCACTCTTTCAGTGAAGAAGTATTACCTCACATCTCTCCTACATTCCCCCATCCAGTTTCATCACATGCCCTCTGGTCCTGGTGTTCTTGCTCAGTTGAAAGAGACTCCCCTCATGCACCCTGTTCACCCCCATGAGGTACCGTATATGCTCACTCATAAGTAATTTTTTGGGAGTTTTTAGCAGCAGTTAAATTAAGGGTCCTGACTTATGAGCGAGTCACATCTAATCACTAAAAAAATTCTTGACACCAATCCGCAAAAATATACACTTTTCAGCCTGCTTTAATTGTCTCCCACTGTAAATGGCATCAATGGTGTTTGAGGTTACACATAGATATACACAGTTACATTGTGTCCTGTGGTGTGCTAAACAAGGCTCAGATGGTGTTAATTGGCACATTAGTGAAAAGCATTTAGAGTTAATTAAATGCTGATTTTTAAATTTTTTAATCATTGTTTATTGCGTCTGTCAGTCAGTAATTCATCCAAGTTATTGCTCATTGCTCAGTTAAGAAAGATTGTCCGACTTATAAGCGGGTCAATGAGAAATGTGCTACAGCACTCAATTGAATCATACCCCCCCTCGACTTATGAGCTGACCGACTTATAAGTAAGTATATATGGTATTTATTGGTATCAATAATGTCCCATCTCACGTTCCTCTCTTCCAGGGTGTACATATTGAGATCCCTCAGTCTGTTCTCTTAGGGTTTTTGATGCATCCCTTGCATCATTTTAGTTGCCCTCATCTGGACTGCCTCCACCCTGTCTATGTCCTTTCTGGGATGCAGCCTCCAGAACTGGACACAATACTCCAGTTGGGTTGTCACAAGTGTTCAATACAGTGGCAGCACCACCTCTCTCCTTCTGCTTGAGATACCTCTCCCTATGCATCTGACTTGCCCTACCAACTGTTTTGTCACACTGTCCTGTCAGTTTCAGGTCATGAGATATGATAACTCCAAGGTTCCTTTTCTGGTAAGTGACTGTCAGGACCTCCCCACCCCATCCAGTACTCAGCTCTTGGGTTCCTCTACCGTAACCCTCTCCTTGGACCGAGACCTTGTCATGGTGGAGAGGCTTGTGTGTTCCAATGACCCTCAGGGCTATGTCATCCAGAGTCTCATAATCCTGGCAGGGTCACCCATGGTGAACAGGCCTGAGGCAAGGTCCCAGACTAAGTGCAGTCCAACCTCCAAAGTTCTCAATGGTGGATCAGGTGGAAGAAGATGTTAGGATCTCAATGGCTGTGAAGGCGGATGAAGGCTGCAACAAGATGGGGATCTCCAGTCATCTTGGACTCTCCTTGTCACTGGGCACTAGATCTACTTCTTGTCAAGTTTGTGTGGTTGCTGTAGGTGCATAAGCTTCCCCACACTAAAAGAAGTCACATGCAGGCTTCTACCATGGGAAACAACATCCCCGCAACCAACCTTCCAAGCCCTGCAGTGACAGACTAGCGGTGACAGGGACAGGACTAGTGAATCTGGCAGTTTCTAGCCATGAATCTGCATGTAGGCGGCAGTAGTCTGATGGTTGTCTGGCACCTGGACTGGGACAGGGGTGCAATTCGGCAGCTGCTACTGTAACTGAGCAGTCCTCTTTAGGATCCTCTCTGCTCACCCCACATGGGGAAGGGGCTAGAAAAGGTGCCCTAAACCTAGGCTGTCTTACCTTCTCCTGGCTGGATAGCCACGTCCAGTGGGATCACTCTCTCTGTGGCTGAAACAAGAAACAGACAACGATTTTTGCGACATGGAATGTTCGTACTCTGATGGACAACCTGTATAACAAATGACCCAAAAGAAGAACTGCTATTATCGCAAGGGAACTTGCAAGATGTAACATCGATATTGCTGCCTTAAGTGAGACAAGACAACCTGATGAAGGTCAGTTGAGAGAAGAGGGTGGAGGTTTCACCTTCTTCTGAAAAGGGAAGCCTGCTGAAGATAGACGCATTCATGGTGTTGGCCTTGCCATCAAGAACAAGCTCATCAACCAGCTTACAGAGCTCCCAGTTGACATCAATGAACGCCTCATGACCCTTCATCTTAAGCTCAGCAACAATCAGCATGCCATTGTCATCAGTGCATGCGTCCCGGCACTTACTACTGATGAGGATGTCAAGGAACAGTTCTACTCCAACCTTGACGAGTCCTGATCAACACCCCTAAGGAAGACAAGATCATTCTCCTTTGTGACTTCAATGCCAGAGTTGAGCGTGATTCAGATCTCTGGAATGGTATCATCGGGAAGGAGGGGGTAGGAAAGACAAACTCCAATGGCATCCTACTCCTGAACAAATGTGCGGAGCATGGTCTGGTCATCACGAAGACAATCTTCAGACAGAGCGACATGTATAAGACTACTTGGAGACACCCTTGATACAAGCACTGGCACCTCCTTGACTACATCATTGTCAGATGCCGTGATCGAAAGGATGTCTACATCATGAGGGCCATGCGAGGAGTCGATGACTGCTGGACAGACCATCGTCTTGTCAGATCTGTCATGAACATCCAGCTCACTCAGAAACATCGAAGACAGCCAAAATCAATGCAAAGGAAATTCAACACCAAGTCCCTTCAAGACCCAGTGGTTCAAGAGGACTTCAAGCAATGTCTCCAAGCAAGGCTCTCTGCCATGCCCACAGCTGATGATAACATTGAGAGATACTGGAAGGAGTTCAAGACTGCCATCCACTTGGCATGTGCTGAATCTATTGGCTATGCACCCAGCATCACCAGGACTGGTTTGATGAAAATGATACTGAGATTCAAGACCTGCTCAACTAGAAAAGAAGAGATCACTGCACGTGGCAAGATGACATCTCATGCCAGCAAAAGAAAGAGTCATACCAGCAGCTCAAGGCAGAAGCTCAAAGGAAGATCCGAGACATCAAAAACAAATGGTGGCAAGACAAGACCAAGGAGATCCAGCTCAATATTGACATCATGATATGCGGAGCTTCTTCCAGGCTACAAAAGCCATTTATGGTCCAAGCTCTCATGGTCCCACTCCCCTCCGATCTCAGTCTGGCTTGACGCTCCTAAAGGAAAATGAAGGCATTCAAGCTAGATGGAAGGAGCATTCTGAGACACTTCTGAACTGTGAGTCATCTGTGACAGATGCCACTATCAATTCTGTCCCTCAACACCCTGAAAGAGAATCTCTCACCAACCTGCCTACCATTGAAAAAGTAAGACATGCCATCAAGTTGGCCAAAAACAACAAAGCTGAGGGGCCAGATGGCATACCGGTTGAAGTCTACAAGGCAGGGGGCAAGGAACTGGTACTAAAGCTCCATGAATTCATTCTCTAAATTTGGAACAATGAGGAGATTCCAGAGAACTTGAGGAATGCCAACATTGTTACCATCTTCAAGAAGGAAGACAAGTCGGTGTGTGGAAATTATCGAGGTATTGCTTTACTCTCCACCGCAGGGAAAATCCTCGCCTGTATTCTTCTGAACCATCTCCTTCCCATCGCTGAAAAAGTCTTGCCAGAATCTCAGTGTAGATTCAGACCATCTCATGGGACAACTGACATGATCTTCACTGCCAGGCAGATCCAAGAAAAGTGTCAGGAACAACATCAGGACCTATACATGGCTTTCATCGACCTGACAAAGGCCTTTGACTCCATCAATCGTGAAGCCTTGTGGAAGGTGCTGGCCAGATTTGTCTGCCCTACAAAATTCATTAAGGTCCTGAGGCTTCTGCATGACCAGATGACTGCCAGTGTTCTCCATAATGGTTCAACGACAGACCCATTCATCATCCAAACTGGGGTCAAGCAAGGGTGTGTCATCACTCCAACCTTGTTCTCTATCTTCCTAGCAGTCATCCTAGTCCTCACCAAAGGCCTCCTTACCACTGGAATTGACATCAAATATAGAATGGATGGAGGGCTCTTTAATCTTGGATGTCTCTGTTCAAAGACCAAAGTTTGCAAGGCATCCGTCATTGACCTCCACTATGCTGATGGCTGTGCCATCCTTACACACACCAGGATCGACGTCCAGTCTGTGCTAGATCTCTTTGAGGAAGCTTACCGAAGTCTAGGACTCTCACTGAGCATCAAGAAGACCAAGGTGCTCTATCAGCCGTCTCAAGGTCTTGTAAATGACCATCCACAATTCACCATTGAGGGACAGAACCTGGAGACAGTCGAGCACTTCTTTTACCTTGGTAGCCACCTCTCCCTAACAGAGAACATCGATGATGAGATTCAGCACAGGATCCATTGCGCTAGTACTTCATTTGGGAAACTGCTCTGGTGCATCTTCACTGACCCTGACATACGAAAGGACACCAAGATCAAGGTATACAGTTCGGTTATCATCCCTACCCTTCTTTATGGATGTGAAACTTGGGTGACTTACTGACATCATCTGAAGAGCCTGGAGAGGTACCACCAACAATGTCTCCGGAAAATCCTCTGCATCAAGTGGGAAGACCACCGCACTAACATCAGTGTTCTTGCTGAGGCCAATGTCACCAGCAATGAGGCAATGATCCTCAGACATCAATTCCGCTGGACTGTACACTGCGTACAGATGCCTGACTCTCGACTCCTGAAACAAATTTTATACTCCCAGCTCAGTCACGGACAGAGATCCCATGGTGGTCAAAGGAAACGCTACAAAGACACACTGAAGGCATATCTCAAGAAAACAGATATGGACATCACGAGCTGGGAGGAGCTGGCCACCAATCGATCTCAATGGTGCCAGAACCTCCATCAATTGGGGGCCAGCTTTGAAGAGAAATGCCTTGCCCTCGAAGCTGAAAAGAGAGAGCGAAGGAAGGAAAGGGAAAGAAACCCCAGACAGGGGGCAGCTCTCCCACATGGAAACATCTGCAATTTCTGTGGATGAATCTGTGGCCTAGGATTGGATTACTGAGCCACCTCAGGACCCATCAGTGAACCATGGTAGAGATCATCCTCGAATCGAGGGATCACCGGAGCCGCCACCGCCGACGTACCCTAGCTGTATGATTTTGCATTTTTTGGCATTGAATTCCAACTGCCATGCCCTTGACTACTCCTTGAATTCCCCCAAGGTACCCATGCATTCTCTCCACCACTCCTGACTGTCCACCCTATTACGGAATTTGATGTCATCTGCAAAAAGGCATACCTTTCCTTCCAGTTCCTCAGCAATGTCACTTATGAAGACATTGAAGAGGAACAGTCCCAGTACTAAGCCCTGCTAAACCGCACTAGTCAGTGTTCCTTCATTAGAGTGAGTGTCATTAACCACCACCCTCTGTCATCTATCCATCAACCAGTTCCTTACCCAATTCCCAACTTTGGATCCCACCCCTTGGCTGATTAATATTTTATCAGTCTCCTGTACAGCTCAGTGTTGAAGGCCTTGCTAAAATCCAGATAGGCCATGTCCACTGCCCTCCACTGATCTATTTCCCTAGTCACCCAGTCAATGAAAGCAATCATATTCATTTGGCATGACCCTCACCCCCATGAAGCCACACTGCCTTTGGTCATGCAGCCCACTAAATTGAAGATACTAAGGTTCATACTAAGGCAGATGAGGAGCCAGGGGGCTGGTGAATCCCGTCGGTGCTCCTATTTATTAATAGGAATAATAGTTTAACTTGTGACCTGAAAGCAACAGGGTATCAAGTCTTTTCCTAAATATACTCTTTGATTCACTGATCACAATGTTCAATGTTAAACTATTACAGGGGTTTATGACTATTAGGGTGAAGATACTCTACCAACCTTTCCCTTAACAGGGTTTCCATTAATTTCTCTACCACTGATGTGAGACTGACCATCCTATAGTTGCTAGCCTCCTCCCTGCTGCTGCTGTTATGGTAACAGTCACAGATGAGAAGCACTGACGTACCAATCAATAGTGTATCAGTTTTGTATTGCAGCATCTTGCAACACTCACAACAAGACTAGATGATTTAAAGACCTTGAGCAGAAACCACAGCTCTTCAAGGCTCAACCAGACTTTTCTTTAGGGGGATGTGCTACTGCTTTCCTAGTGGTCCCTTAAATAATGATGTCCAAGTCCCAATTAGTTAATTGATAAGTGCCAGATAAAACTGGATATAAAAAACTCTCCATACTTTCAATCCAATGGGAAGGATGCCTTAGCAATTAATCTCTATTGTGTTAAGGAGTTTTGAATTTAATTTTACCTTACCACAGCCACACTAATGCAGGCAATAACTAATATCATTCATTTTCAATCACACTTATATAGACCACATTCCATATGTGAATGATAAAGTCTGCTGGATGCCAGAGACAGGAAAACACACACAAAAAATACATAACTATAATTACTGTGGGGATTGCCATTAGTGTCCCTGTGGAAAGGTAAAAAAAGACAAAACAAGACACTCACGGTATGGAATCTTTTCCAGTGAGCTCCGATTCAGACTAAGTAAATACTCAGTTGACCATGCAGTCATAAACTGCATCCAGTAATATGCCAAGAAATACAAAAGCATCATAAATGAAAGTTCTGTCAGAAATTTCAAGCAGAAATTTGTCAGCACTAACAAGCACACCAGACCCAACATACCTGTCATCTCAGCTTTGTAGAAAATAGCACAGATGCCAAATTTACTAATGGTAGATGTTGAAGTCAGTCTCAAGTGAATAATAAAGAACCTACATTTTGAGGGAGCAGTGATTAATACAAGAGTCTTACTGTATTTGAAACAGCCATTGACAATGTAAAATCTACAAATTGTCAGATGTTAATGGAATACAGTGGTCATCTTTCATTCTCTAAACAATGGGCCTGATTATTTTTGAGCGAGTTGGACTTCACAAAGCATAAGGGGAAGAAAGCTAAAAATGCAGGGAACCTTGGCAAAAAAGCACTGAGGCAAGGCTTACCCAAAAAGAGGAGGAAGGTTGCATGGAAACTGTGGATGACTTTGATAATTTAAAGTCATGCTTACTTATGAGAGTGCAAGATGCTATTGCCCAGGAGTTGATTCTACCCAATTCAGTAATAAGTTTAGATGACACCAGTGTAAACAGGGTCCCCTGCTTGGGATGGACCACAGAATCTACAGTGTCCAAGCAGTTGGAAGTTGTTGGTTTAGGAGACAAATGCCAGGTCTCCCTATTGCTAACCTGCACAATGGCCAGTGACTTTTTGCCACCACAGGTGGTGCATAGGGGAAAAACTGCCTTCTTCCTCCCTTCATTTCAATTTTCCCCTGACTGAGATATCACTGTGAAAGGACACCATTAGGCAAATATTGCCACTATGTTGGCTTACATTGGCAATGTTTTAACTCCCTGCATACTGTTCATAAAACTAATAATGGGCTATCAGCATAGCAGAAGCAGTTTATATAATGGATCAATTTTCAGCCCACAAGACTGCTGAAGTACTGGAGAAACTTGAGAAGGCACAAGTAATCCTAGTTTTTGTGCCAGGATAAACTTTAGCTACTTGATCTTACTATAAAAAACCTTTAAAGGATAAATTGAAACTTTAAATTACCCAGTGGTATACCGAGACTGTATCAAAGCTGGTCACCAATGGGAAGACAGCTGTGTATGTAAACTAGCTCATGAATAGCACATGGGAGGCATTGTTGGAATCAGAAGATTGCGGGTTTAAACTCTACTAGAGCCACATATTCACTATGTGACCTTGGGCAAGTCACTAAACTTCCTGTGCTCTAGTGAAGTCTACACAGCTTTGGAAAAGAGCAGAAGTAGGGCCCTGCTGAAAATAAGATATTGCAGGCAGAATTTTCAAAAGGATCCATCCAAGGTGCATCTGCCACAATTTTCAAAATGAAAATGCATCCAAACCTGCTACAACAGCTTTTAGATATCCCAGCAGTGTCAAATATTTGGACACATGTCAAAACCCCACCATGAAAAATGGCAAAGGCAAAAACGGCACTGCATAATCCATATAATGTAACATGGTCCAAAACCATGCAAGATTATACAAACAAACTCCAAGACCATGCATGCATTTGTGTCCACACATTTTTTGAGTGTGCATATGTGTGGTAGGGGTTTTGACCAGATACCCAAAATTTGCACAAAAAATAGATGCAAGTGCATCCAAACGATGCAATTCATGATTGCATCTGTTTTCTGAAGAAAATCTTTTTGGTTTTTGTTGTAAATGACTCAACTTCTGAAAATAGCAGCAGGGCTGCCTGTAGCCAATGGATGGATGCAGATACAGGAGCAGCATACATTAGCGTCTGTTTCCAATCCTTTTGAAAATCCACCTCTGCATCTCAGTTGGGCTATCCTGGGTACTGTAAAGAAATTGTAAAATAAGAAAAAATATGATGGTTCCACAGTACTGCTTGACCTAGTTGTGGACTCTAACATAACCTTTAACTTACATACCCATATACTAAACATGATCTTGTACACACCACAGCATAGGGAAGGGG
The DNA here is from genome assembly GCA_016271365.2 of Neoceratodus forsteri. NCBI lineage: Eukaryota > Metazoa > Chordata > Ceratodontiformes > Ceratodontidae > Neoceratodus > Neoceratodus forsteri. The sequence continues at coordinate 1,294,036,141 of CM028130.1, forward strand.
TTCCGGGGGGGGGGAAACTCTGGAGTTCATCCCTGAAGGCAACCAACTATGCACAGAGTGCCAGGCATCTCCTACAAACTGGGCACCTACCTGCCTCCTAAAACTCCTTCTGGAATGTGTCTGAGCCACAACCCGAACCCCAGTACCTGATGAGTAACTTAGCATGTGGCTTAGTGGATATGTACTTCCATCACCACAGTGTACACCACCTGTATCCATAGGCAAATGGACTGCAGGGGGTTGGGGACAGGTAGGAGGAGGTGTAGGAGGAGTAGCACTAACATGGGAGAGACTCCAGGGGTAGAAATCCAGAGTTGTTTCACTTAACTGACAGAATCAGTTCAGAAAAACTGCACCAGAATGGATGCTGCTATTGTTACCCTGGAGGGCGAGCTTCATCCAGCTAGGATGAGCTTACAGAGATGGAATCAGGCAGCACCAGATGGAACAAGAAGTCTATCATAGTAATAGGGGACTCTATAGTCAGAGCAATTGGAAGAATACTGTTCCACTCAGGCTGGTTGGAGAGACTGATTTTGTCTCTCCTGCATGGTCAACTGTAGAAAAGGCAACTGTCCAGCTAGAGATACTGCTTAGCTGAGACAAGGAAAAAAAATGCAGGTGTTGTGCATGTCTACATACTAATGGCCTGGCAAACTACAGTGTAGAGGAAGTAAAGGTCTGCTTCAGGGAGCTAGGCAGTAAGCTGAGATATGTGATCGACATGGTAGTTTTATTGGAGGTGCTGCCAGTGCCTGCCATGTGGAGGATACAGTAGAAGAAATAACAATATAAAATTTATCATGTGGCTTGACGGAAGGTGTGAGGAGCAGATTCCTAGCTTTTCTGAAGACTGTGGATCCTTCTTAAAAGACAGTAAGCTGTTCACAAAGAATGGCCTGCATATAATCAAATGGGGAACTAGTGTTGTAGAGTACAGGTTGGAAGTTACAACTAGCAAGATTTAAACTAGGCAAGGGGAGGACTGTGTAACAGAACAAACTAATGTACACAACGGGAGCCATCATACAGGAGAATAGCCTATTGTGTAGAAATCAGCATGGGTTCACCAGGGGCAAGTCATGTCAAATTAACTTGACTGACTTCTTCAAGTTGGTATGATGACTCAGATGGCAAGTATGGGACAGTCGACATTTACCTTAACTTTAGTACAGCCTTTGATTCAATGCTGCACAAGAGGCTTATGAAGAAAGTGGGGGAAATATATTGTGTAATTAGGTGGATTGGCAATTGGCTGTCAGAACACAGACAATGGTGCAAAATAGTAACTTCTCTGATGTCAGGAAAATCATAAGTAGAGAGCCAAAAGGGTCTTTCCTGGGGCCCGTACTCTTTAACACATATTTCAGTGACATTGAGGTGGAGATACAGGGAAAAGTCAGTCTGTTCACAGATGGCACTAAACTCTGCTAGAGGGTGGACACTAAAGAAGGTATCAGCCACATGAGAAAAGATGAAGAACAGCTGAAGAACTGGTCTAACATACAGTATTTAAAGTTAAATTCAATGCCACGAAAAGTAAAGTGATGCACCTTAGAAACCGAACTCTGCAGACAGAATATTGCATTAACGGGGTCAAAGTACATCATTCAAAGGGGACTAAGATCACACACTTCCTAGATACTATATTAGACATAAATACTTTGCTAGGACTCACGTGATGAGCCCTAATGAGTGAACACTCGCTGCTATCCACTCCTATCTCTAGCTGGCTGTTTTTTGCTTAAGTTAACTATATTATCTAATCTTCAGTGGCTAAGTTTTTGTTTGCTAACTTACTGGAGCTACAGGTACTGAACACTTCAGCTGGATTTGCCCACAGTGAAGGCTGAAATGAAAAAGGCACCTCTGCGCTGCACTCCACCAACCACACTGGACAAAACTACCAAGAAATCAAAGACCCAGACTGCTTTGTCCACTAGATCACCTCCTGGTTCGACAGCACTAACTGAAGAACAATTTTTACAGGAGATGATACCGCTAAGAGAATCCTTGCAGGTCATAACAGAGGAGATCAAGAAGATGCGGCTGGATAATGAGCTTCTGAGCAGGAGAGTTGCTGATGCTGAAACTCATATCAGCTCTTTGGATGACTGTAGGAACAAGTGAGAGCCTGAGATTGTTGCACTGTGGAGGAAAGCAGCCTGACTTGAAGACAAATTAGAAGATTTAGAGGAGCACAAGTGGTGCAATAATATAGTCATCATGGACTTGCCTGAGGGTGCAGAGGGCCCCAACACTCTCTTGTTCATTCAAAAATTATGTGAAAAATTGCCTTGCCTATTACCTAATGGGCCCTCCTATGTCATAGAGAGGGCACATCGGAACCTTCGCCTCATGCCCCACCTGGTTTGGCCATGCATCCTCTGCTCTTTAAGTGCTTAAATTATTTAGACCAGCAACATATTTTAACTAAAGTCAAAAAACTGAAGGAGGTCTGTTGGGAGGGCCATAGACTATGAGTCATGCAGGATTTGCCTTTGGCCATGTGCAGAAGTGGGCAGCCTATGGCCTGATTATCTCTAAACTTATTGCTGCTGCCATCCAATTCAAGATGCTATATCCTGCATGCCTGCAAATAATCCACCAGGGCTCTCCAAAAACCTTTGACTCCTATGAGATGACTAAAGTTGAAATGTCACGCCAGTTTCCTGATCTCTTTGGTTCGGCCACCTGAATGGACTTTTGGACATGATAGTACAGACCCTAGTATGTGACATTTTAATTGTATCATTTCTGGCTCTGTGATCTCTGGCTCCAGTGTCTCCTGGATGTCTTTGCTACGGGGAAGAGAGGACATTGAAGGTAGGCTGCACCTACTGATTTTTTGGATGTTCTTGGCTCTGTTATCTGTATACGTATTGCCTATTTGACTTCCCCCAATCAATATTTTGTGGATAGTATTGGGATTCCATCATTTTCACATTTGGAGAATTGTCAATAGATAGAGATTCTGGAGCTTTCTTCCATCAAGTTTAACCCTACTTGCTTTGGTTTTGGCACATTGTATATTCATTATAGTGCCTCCACCTTCTGCACTAGACTAGTGGTTTTCGAAGAGAGCATTCTGATTTATCTTAATCTCAGTGTAGACCTCCATGTGCATTCTGTGTATTTTTGGATTATATTGACACTGTTACGGTGGAGGTTTTGTGTTTCAGCATAGATTGATTCAATCGCCTGGACAACCTTGAGCTTGTCCTCTATGGACGAAGAAGCGGCAATAGCTCCCTGGTGGTAACTGATCTGGTGATCTGGCACAGTGAAGACTACTGGACTGTGGACTTTCAGTTCTTCTTAGAAATATTTGTGAGTTCCTCTTTTTTGATGCATGATCTCTCACTTTATTTCTTGGACATCGAACTTATGACTTTGGATTTATGACAGAAGCTTGCAACTGAATGCAGTGCAAACTGTTGTATTTTCCCTTTTTTATACTCTGCAACAGGCCCAGGAACTCTCATTTCATAATAGAGATTTACTAATTCAGTATACTACCTCTTGGAAATATTGCTGCTTATTTCTTTATGATTACACTGCTGTGAAGTATACTTTTTGTTATACCTGGGCCATGATCACTGGGTGAAGTGTTAGCTGTTTGTTAGATTTATGTAGTGGGGGAACCTATCCTTATTACCTCCAAGATGCAGAGGCAATGTTTGGTTGTTTCTTTTTATTAAGGACATAGACTAAGACTGTCTCCTTTAGGAGTAAGGTTTATATATTAGCTAACTGACAATGCATTTGTGTAGTCTTTGTCAGATAGCATTCCTATTGGACCTTCAGTTATTTAATAGAGCATTTATTTCATGTAAGATTTATAAATTACCTTGGCTTTTCTTTTTTCTGACATCATATTACATTTGTGATGTATGATGCAATTATTTTTTATTGGCAGTAGGGGTATTTGTTCAATCTGGCTTTTGCTTTTAATTATTGTTGCTATGGTCCATTTACTATTTTAGCACATTTAGAAGTAATTAAATGGGATTACAAAACATCATATTGAAAATAATTTATATGCACAGTTTTTTTTTGTGTTCTCTTCACTGACCCTTTTCAATGGGCAAACTACCCTCTGCTCCAGTCTGACTTGTCTGCTCCTGCTCATGCTCTCTTCCTGTTATTCCTCAACCAGCCTACCTGGACAGCCCCTCCCCATCTCTGGTGTGCTGCTTTGCAGCTCCAGCTTACACCCTAAGGAAGGGCTTTCCCTTTCAGCTTGGCCATGGCTTATTCAGGGCAAGTCCAAACTCTCACTTACAGTACCTGAACTAGGGGGTAAGGGCCAGTAATTTAGAAACACAGAAAAAATAGAAACAGAGAATTTGACAACAGTTAAGGACTGCTTGGCCCACCCAATCTGACCATTTGTTTTCCTGCCTGCACTATGACTGCAGACCCTACTTTGATCTCTGACTCCCCCATTGCTTCCCAGTAAGATTTCCTTTTGTCTATCCCATGCATGCTTGCAGCCCACCACTGTTTTGCCCCCACCACCTTTACTGGAAGACTGTTACAGGCATCCACCAAAGCTGGAGGGGTAGATTCAGGAGAGATGTGGGGAAGTACTTCACAGAAAGAGTGATGTCATCCTGGAACAGTCTTCTAGCAGAGGTAGTGGGGGGTGGAAACACTGGTGGGGTTCAAGAAAGCATGGCATAGGCATATGGGAATCTTAGCGCAAGGGATGGGGGGATGAATGTACTGGAGAGCAAGAAGGATCTGTGGTGGTACTACAGGCAGGGAAAAATGGGCAGAAGAGGTGGGTGAAGCAGTCTTCATCTGCTGGTAAATTCTGTGTTTCTATATTCTTTCAGTGAAGAAGTGCTTCCTCATTGTCTCTCTTGAATTTACCCCCTTCCAGCTTCATTGCATGTCCCCCTTGTTTTTGTGCATCTTTTCCTCTGAAAAATACTCCCCCTCACTGTACATTATTTACCCCCCCGAAGCCTTTATGGGTTTCTGTCATAGTCTCCCTCACTCTTCCAGGGTGTATATATTGAGGTCCTTCTGTCTGTCCTTGTAGGGTTTCTGATATAGACCCTGCACCATTTTAGTTGCCCTCCTCTGGACTACCACCACTCTGTCTATGTCATTCCTGAGATGTGGTCTCCAGAACTGGGCACAGTACTCCAGATGGGGTATCACAATGATCTATACCTGACTACACCTGACACTACCTAAACTACCACTATGAACTAAAAAGTCAACCCCCCACCAATCAAGGTAGCACTAATTTTTCTCCTCAATGAACCATCCTAATGCTCTCAAAGTATGTCACCCAAGGAATCCATAATGCTGTCTCACTTACATGCAGGACAAATGTTCGAATGCTATGAACTATAACTTACCAATATGATATATAATACCCTAATAACTGTTGCTATGTGTAAACAGCTGAATACTATATGCCCATAACTTCCTGTATTATGTAACTGCACAAAGTTCATAATGTCTGTACTGTTATTCCCGGGTCGCCTCTGAAAAAGGGACCTTCTGGGCCCAGTGGGCCTACCCGGTCATCAAAATTCAATAAATAAATAAATAAATATACAGTGAAAACATCACCTTCCACCTGCTGCTGGTGACACACCTCCCTATGCACCCTAGCATCCTACTGGCCCTACCCACTGCCTAGTCGCACTCCCTCACCACCTTGAGATCATCAGATATGATTGCTTCTAGGTTCCTTTCCTGTTTGGTGACCATCAATATCTTTGCTCCAGTGTTCTTCTCTGCTTTTGGGTTTCTGTGCCCTAAGTGCATGATTTTGTACTTTTTGTATTGAAACTCAGCCGTTGTGCCCTTGACCACTCTTCAAATTTTCTCACGTCTCTTCTCATTCTTTCCACTCCCTCTGGAATGTCCACCCTATTGCAGATTTTGGAGTCATCTACAAAGAAGCAGATCTTCTCTTCCAGCTCATCTGCAATGTCACTTATAAAGACCTTAAAGAGGACTGTTCCCAGTAGTGAGCCCAGTGGCACCCCGCTGGTCACCTTCCCTCTCCTGCAGTGAACACCCTTTACCACCACCCTTCATCACCCATCCCTTAAACAATTTTTTACCCAGTTTACCAACTTTGGACCCATTCCTAATCTGCCCAGTTCCTTATGAACCTCCTACATGGAATGGTGACAAAAGCCTTACTGAAATCTTAGTAGGCCATGCTCAGTGCCTCACCCTGATCTATTTCCCTGGTGAGCCATTCAAAGAAATCTATCAGATTTGTCTGACATGACCCCCCCCCCCCACACACACAGACACACACATCATTCTGTGTTACCTCAGGTCTTGTAACCCATTGGATTCAAGATACTCTGCAATCTTTTCCTTTAGAAGTGACTCTATTAGCTTCCCACCACCAGTGTCAGGTTGACTGGCCTATAGTTGCCAGCCTTTTCCCCAATACAGGTTTTGTGACGTACGACTACATCTGTCCTCCTTCAGTGCTCTAGAACCACTCCTGTTTCCAGTGAGTTTTTACAAAACACTATCAGAGTTGCAGCCAGTACCTCCCATAGCTCCCTTAGTACCCTTGGGTGTAGCAAGTCTGGCCCCATAGCTTTGTTCATTTTCAGATTTTTGAGTCCCTTCAGGACTCTTTCCTTTGTAAAATGACTTGTGTTTGTCTCACCCACTCCAGTTGCCCTGTTGCTTTTATGTGGCCCATCCGTTTCCCCTTCCTCTCTAAAGACTGAAGAAAAATAGGTGTTCTGGATAGTTGTTTTAGATGTGCCATCTGAGCATGGGTGGCATGTGTGGCTGTTGCTTCATTTTGTGCAACCTGGAAAGGATGTTCAACTTTTAATCCATGCCCACCAACCAACCAGCATAAACTCATGACAACACATGGGGGGGGGGTGCCTGGTAACATGGGATCACCTATGATGCTCATGGTACCTCCATTTCCTGTTCCCCAGTTGTTTGAGGGCAACCCCAGCAGCTCATCATACCCCAGGAGGAGATCATCCACTTGGATACTCCTGCACCCTCTCTGCTGGCCTGCAGTCCTGTTGATCCAGGTTCAAGGCATGAACCGAGGTCTCCAGTGTTCTAGAGTAGTACCCTACCAATGGGCACAAGAGTCGCTACATATGGACACTGTTAACCATTGTGGTGGCTGACTTGTTTTGAGATTAGTGAATTGCTATGGCTGTGACTAATGTTAGGGGATTAGTAAAGTGCTACCATCACCACCAACACCATCACACCACAACCATTCTTTTCATCCCCCTCTCCCAGTCACAGTCAAGGCCTTTTTTTACCCTACTTTGACCATAAGGGTCTCATTTTGCTCCCACCTCACAAACACTGCTTGCAAGTAATGTTGCACACATATCATTACATACAGATGTCCAATCACACAGCACTACATACAGAGGCATACACACAGTGCTGTATACACAGACATGCATACACATGTACACCCACTACTACATACGCAGATTGACACACTACATGTGCTGACACACCCAGAACACATACTACACAGAAAGAATTACATACAAAAATGCACTCACACATATCACTACATACACAGATGCAAACACACACAGAAGACGTGCACACAGGCACATCACCAAAAAAAAATAAGCTAACCCACATGACAAACACAGATGGATCTGCATACAGACCACATCATATACTGTGCAGACATACAGTAGTGACAGCTATATACCAACAGGTGGTACAACAGTCTTGCACACAGAACAGTATAGAATATTAGAGATAGGAAGAAAAAAGCTAAAGCCAATGACCAGATAGGGTCACTGGCCACTTCATTAGGTAGCAAAGACAGGCAGACTGGATGGGCCTGGCAGCCCTTGTCAATCGATGTGTATCTATGTATCTGTGTACAGACACACTCCTAGGCACACACACCCACCCCAATACATAACAGTCCACCAAACACACGCACTAATGCACAATTTATTTTTCTTACCTTAATGGTATCCTGCTGGCTCCTGCTAAGGTCTTACTCTATATCACAGGCTAAGTTTGCTTTTAAAATAAAGTGCCAAGAAGCCCAAATTCATGCTTCCATTTCTGAGGAAACACATTGGGGCATGTTTGTTTTTAAAATAAGAGCTAATTCTCTTGCTGTTGTTGGCAGGAACTGTGACCAGTATCTCTGGTGAGGGGTAGACATTTTTTCATGTTTTTTTTTAATTCAGTTTTCCCCCTTTTTCTGGAGCTGGCAGGCAGAGCTCTGCCCCCCCTCCTTGGGGGGGGTGTCACATCTGTCCACAGCTGGCATCCCAATCACCAGGATCACAGCCAGGACCATCATGAAGCCTGCCAGCTCCACTTTCAATTTCTCTCCTCCCCTTGTTGCGGACTCACGTACGTGCATGGAGGTGCATGCACATGCAGTCCTGAAACACTCTCCCTTCATGCAGCCCTCCTTACTGCACTGCCCCCAGGCCTCCACATGGTGGCAGTCATATGGCAGGAGTGACACTGTCCCTCCCCAGAAGAGGAGAGCCGCCTTGCAGCTGCTCAGTCCAGCACCAGCCGCCAGCTAACCCCCGATGATGCAGGCTCATTCCCAAACCCAGGTCACCTATATGGCGTGAGAGGTGGTGTCCAGCACCTCAACTCTCAGCACCACCAGGCTGGCTTTGCCATGTTTTTTTTTAATTAAATCCCATTCACCCCATTCCATAAGTAAATAAGCTGAGATGGATACGGTATAGGAGAATGGGGTGAGCATTAGGGCTGACGACCTAAAGTCACCCCACTGATACCTGTTGGTGTGTGCAGGGTGGGGATGAGGTGTTAGGGTTGGAAACCCTAATGCCACATTCCCTACTTTTGTCACTTTAGTAACAACCCTATCTGATGCATTAACAGAGTTTTTTTGACTTTCCTTACTTTTTCAGATAGTATAATTATAACCTTACATGTCTGTGGGCATGCACGGCCCTCTGGGCCTGCACTTCCATCACTCCATAGATGCATATATGCATGTAGCTGTGGAAGCACAGGGTACTCTGTCCCTATGCTTCCATTTGTAGAGCAACAGTGACCAAATTGTCAACATAGCCATCTTAGTACCCCACCCCATGTTTCCGGTATAGAATATTTTCGAATCCCCGACAAAATGTAATTCTGCATAACTGCAATGCCATTCCATGCCACAGGTGTGAAAACACAGCTTGGCCAGGATATGAAAAATGACAGCTGTGACATTCATGATGTGGGGTAATAAGAAGATTATGTTGAAAATATGGGGTCAAAATATGTAAAATTTCTAATGTTACGAGTGTCTGTAGTGAAATTGCAACAAATGGTCATAGCCTTGCAATTTTCACATACTTTGTCCCCAAAGTTTCAACATAGCCTTCTTATGACCCCACCTCATGAACAAGTTCAGGAGAAGATTTCAAATCCCACCTGACAGGTGACTTTGCCAAGTGACTATGAAATCACTTGTCGGGCAGGAGTTGCATAATAACAGTCATATTGTTCATGAGCAGGGACATTGGTTTACAGCATACATGGTAACATGGATGTAGATGCGACTATCTGATTGGTCCATGGAAAAAGGGTGCCAAAATAGAAATAGCATTTGTTTTCACACTGCCTGCAATCTGAAGCCTTTAAAAAGTACAGCACTGTTTGCGTAGTTTTTCTTGTTGCCACTGCTGCCTGATAGGGATTGTTCATCATCAGCTCTTCTTGCTGCTATGCGTGTTTCTGAAAAAGTCTGCAAACTTTATTTTCTATTTTCTCTGTAAAGATATGCCGACCACACAGCAAAACTGCAAAAGCAAAGACCATACAGAGACAGAATTCGGCCAACAACATTGGGTCACTGTGATGGCCCCGCTGGCACCGGCACTGTATTGCCCAGTATTTCACCCCCTCCCCAAGACAACTCTGACTCAGAGTTGTATATTTAGAAACCAGAGTGTGTGGGGGCAGAGCCCCCCACATGGCGGGGTTCGGGGTGCATAGTTCCCCGAAGGAAAAACACACACACACATCCCCGACAGTACTATGCTGACATTCAGCATTGTGTCTGTTGCTGTCGGGGATGTCGCCCCGCTATAGGTAAGCCCTCTGTAAGTACCTATCAGCATCTGATATTATATCTCTCCTTTCAGGGCAAAATATGTGTTTTGGTGTAGGTTCCCTACTTTCATCTCTGCACCCTTCCCTGACTACATTCCAGGCTGCAGTAGGTGTTGGTCCGACCATTTGATATTGTAATTCTTCAAGTTAAAAATAAACTGCAAATGGAGGCAGATGTTTCAAGTTTGCACAGTAATTATTAGTATCGCCAGTTCTCTCACTGTAAAAAAAATGGTTTCCACGTTTGTAGGGGTCAGAACTGGACCAACAAAAACATTAAATTACAGCAATCAGAAGCAACAATATTAGTTCTTCGGCTGCCAATGATAAAATATAAAATACAAACACTCAATAGGATGCACAGTTTCCATCAGGAGTTGGGGTTGCCACAAAACCTTGATGGCTTCAGTAATTGTATTAAATTTTGTCACTGGGGGGTGGAGGTCAAGGAAGTGGAGCAAGCTGTGCTGCCAACTCTATCTGCCACAAAACCTTGTTTCTTTATAAAAAATTATTATCTGCTTTTGTAGTTGAATTTTTTTAATACAATGTTATTCAAGGTTTCTAAGTTCAGGTTTTTTGAAGTACAACTCTGGCAGCCATATGAAACGTAATGAAAAAGAGCTGCACTGAGAGTGGTTTGATAAATGTGTTTATACAAACACAGTACTGGTCCTTTGTTCAGGTTCTTGCTTCTTTCCTTTTGCTCTTTAAATTGTATATGTTATTTCTTGAACAACATGTATCACTATCTCGAGTCAGTGATTATATGTTTGTATGTTTCAGCTTTGGGGGAGGTGTAGAGGCAGTCATCTTAGGTTTCAGCTTGGGTGGTGGAGAAGAGGGGCATTGGGCAAATCAGCATTGGTAGGCAGCAACAGTTTTTTCTACAGTTCTGTATTTTTTGTAACATTGAGAGAGTTCTGGCATGTTAAATTTACCCTCAAGGATTGTTAATATAGTAGTGAAATATTGCTGTTGTGAGGGTGCTGTTTGTTGGGGGCATTGGTGGGTGGGGTGGGGCCACTGATTGTGTTGGTGGGGTGAAGTGGGACACCTGGCCATGATGGTGTGGTGGGGACACTGGTTGTGTGGGTGTGGTGTGCTGGGGGCACTGGCCATGCTTGTGAGGTGGGAGTACTGTTCATTGTTTGGTGGGGCTTGGGAGGGTCTGTATTTGGTGGGCTGGGGGTGGGGTTGTGTTTGATGGGGCTGGGGGAAGGTCTGTGTTTGGTGGGGTGGGGTGGGGTGAGGATACTGGCCATTCTGGTGGGTTGTGGTGGGGACATTGGCTATGTTGGTGGGGTGGGTTGGGGCACTGGACATGTGTTGGTGGGTTGGGGCACTGGCCATGCTGATGTGGTGGGGACACCGGTTGAGTGGGTAGGGTGTGGGCACTGGCCATGTGTTGGTTGGGTGGGGACACTGGCCATGTTGGTGGGGTGGGGAAAAGTGTCCAGCCTGGTGGGGATGCTGTTCATTGTTTGGTGTGACTGGGTGGGATGGTTCATGTTTGGTGGGGCTGGGGGACTGTCTGTGTTTGGTGTGGCTGGGGAACTGTCTGTGTTTGGTGGGTGGGAGTACTGTTCATTGTTTGGTGGGTCTAAGGGGATGGTCTGTGTTTGGTGGGCTTACGGCATTGACCATGTGTATTGATGGGGCTGTGGGCATTGGCCATGTGTGTTGGTGGGGCTGGGGACATTGGCCATGTGTGTTGGTGGGGTGTGGACACTGGCATTGGTATGTGTTGTGGGGTGGGGTGGGGCGGGGACACTGGCATTGTGTGGGTGGGGTGGGGACACTGGTGGTGGGGTGGGGACACTGGCTGTGTGTGTTGCTGGGGTGGGGAACTGGCAGTGTTTGGTGGGACAGAGTATGTGCTGGTGGGTTGGGGTTCTGTTCATTGTTTGGTGGGGCTGGGGGAGGTTCTGTATTTGGTGGGGCTGAGGGGAGGTTCTGTGTTTGGTGGGTCTGGGGGAAGGGTCTGTATTTGGTGGGTCTGGGAGACTGTCTGTATTTGGTGGGGTGTGGTGGGGATACTGACCATGCTGGTGGGGTGTGGTGAGGACATTGGCCATATTAATTAGGAGTAGGGTGGAGCACTAGCCCATGTGTGTTGGTGGGAAGGACACTGACCATTCTGGTGTGGTGGGACACTGGTTGTGTGGTGGAGTGGGGGCACTGGCCATGTGTTGGTGGGTTGGGGACACTGGCTGTGTTGGAGGGGTGGGGTGGGGACACTGGCATTGTGTTGGTGGGGTGGGAACACTGGCCATGTGTGTTGCTGGGGTGGAAAAACTGGCCGTGTTTGGCGGGGTGGGGTGTGTGCTGGTGGGTTGGGGATACTGTTATTGTTTGGTGGGGCTGGGGAAGGTTATGTGTTTGGCGGGACTGGAGGACTGTCTGTGTTTGGTTAGGTGTGGGGATACTGGCCATGCTGGTTGGGGTGGGGGACATTGGCCATGTTGGGGTAGGGTGGGATGGGGCACTGTCCATGTGTTGGTGGGGTGGGGACACTGGCCATGTTGGTGTGGTGCGGACACGGGCTGTGTGTGTTGCTGGGGTGAGGAAACTGGCCAAGTTTGGGGGTGGGGGGACTGTTCATTGTTTGGTAGGGCTGGGGGGATGGTCTGTGTTTGGTGGGGCTGGAGGGATGGTCTGTGTTTAATGGAGTGGGGACATTGGTCATCTGTGTTTGGTGGAGACATTGGCTGTGTGTGTTTAGTGGGGTGAGGACAGTGACCGTGTGTGTTGGTGGGTGGGGACATTGGGCATGTGTGTTAGTAGGGTGGGGACACTGGCATTGGTGTGTGATGGTGGGGCGGGGACACTGGCATTGTGTGGGTGGAGTGGGGACACTGGCAGTGGGGTGGGGACACTGACCATGTGTGTTGCTGAGGTTGGGAAACTGGCAGTGTTTGGTGGGGCATGGGGACTGTTCATTGTTTGGTGGGGCTGGGGGGGTGGTCTCTGTTTAATAGGGTGGAGACATTGGCCATCTGTGTTTGGTGGGGACATTGGCCATGTGTGTTTGGTTGGGTGGGTACATTGGTCATACAGTATGTGTTGGTGGGGTGGGGACACTGGCCATGTGTGTTGTTGAGGTGGGGACACTGGCCATGTATGTTGTTGAGGTGGGAACACTGGCATTTTGTGGGTGGAATGGGAACACTGGCTGTGTTGGTGGGGTGGGAAATAGTGGCCATGCTGGTGGGGTAGGGTCCTTTTTGTTGTTTGGTGGGGGATAGTCAGTGATTGAGGGGATGGGGATACAGTGACCCTGTTTGGTGGGGCGGGGGGACTGTTTGATGTTTAGTGTGGCTGTGGGGACGGTCTGTGTTTGGTGGGCAGGGGATCATCAGTGTTTGAAGGGGTGGGGACATTGGCTGTATGTGTTGGTGGAGTGGGGACACTAGCCATGTGTGTTGGTGGGGTGGGTACACTGGCATTGGTGTGTGTGTTGGTGGGGTGAGGACACTGGTATTGCATTGGTGGGGTGGGGACACTGGCCATGTGTGTTGCTGGGATGTGGAAACTGGCCGTGTTTGATGGGGCAGGGGGACTGTTCATTGTTTGGTGGGGCTGCTGGGATGGTTTGTGTTTGATGGGGCTGGGGGACAGTCTTTGTTTGGTGGGGTGTGGACATTGGCCATGTGTATTGGTGGAGTGGGGACACTGGCATTGGTGTGTGTTGGTGAGGTGGGTACACTGGTATTGTGTTGGTGGGGTGGGGACACTGGTATTGTGTGGGTGGGGTGTGACACTGGCTGCATGTGTTGATGGGGTGGGGAAACTGGCCATGCTTGGGGCGGGGGGACTGTTCATTGTTTGGTGGGGCTGGGGGGATGATCTGTTTTTAATGGAGCTGGAGATACAGTCTGCATTTGGTGGGGTGGGAATATTGGCTGTATGTGTTGTGAGGTGAGGATACTATCTGTGTGTTGGTGGGGTGGGGACACTAGCATTGTGTGGGTGGGGTGAGGACACTGGCAGTGTTGGTGAGGTGGGGCCACTGGCCATGTGCTGATAGGTGGGGACACTGGCCATGTTGGTGGGGTGGGATGGGAAACAGTAGCCGTGCTGGTGGGGTGGGTGTATTGTTTGTTGTTTGGTGGGGCTAGGAAGACGGTCTGTGTTTGGTGGAACTAGGTGATTGCCCATGTTTGGTTGGATTGGATGTGGATGCAGGCCATTCAGGCTGGGTGTGGTGTGGTGGGGAAACTGGTTGTGTTGATGGGGGTGGGGACACTGGTCATGTTTGTAGGGTGGGAACACAGACTGTGTATTGGTGGGGGGGTAGACACTGGCTGTGTTGGTGGGGTGTAGTGGAGTGGGGACACAGTGGCCGTGTTTGGTGGAACAGGAGGGCTGGGTGATGATTTATGTTTGGTGGGGATGGGAGATGGGGGATGGTCTGTGTTTGGTGGGGCTGGGGGACTGTCCATGTTTGGTGGGGTGGGGTGGGGACAAAGTGGCCATGTTTGATTGGGTGAGGGGACTGTTCATTGTTTTGTGGGGCTGGCGGGATGATTTGTGTTTGATGGGGTGGGGATAGTGTCTATGCTGGTGGGTGGGGAGAGTGTCTGTGCTGGTGGGGTGTAGACATTGTTCATGCTGGTGTGGTGGGTTGGAGAGAATGGCTGTGGGGGTGGTGTGTGGTTCATGGATGTGCTGGTGGGGTGGGATGGGGAAAGTGGCCATGCTGGTGGGATGAGGTGAGTGGCCGTGCTGGTGGAGTGTGGTGGAGAAACTGGCTGTGATGGTGTTGTGGGTTTGTATCACATATCAGGCAAACTGAGCTTCTGACCGGTAGCTCACCAATCCTCTCTCTAGTCCTCAATGTTTGTACTCTCCAGACAATTAAAGAAATAAAAAAAAAAATACAGTGTGAAATGTATCTGTCTCTTATTTATTTTTGTGTGCCTGTAATTTGGGGAGGTGAACAGAGATACAGACCTGGATGCTTGGAGTCAGATACCATAGAAATGGAGGCTGGAAATAGTGTGGGTGGAGTGGGGGGGTGAGTGGCCATGTTGGTGGGGTAGGGTGGGGTGAGTGGCTGTGCTGGTGGGGTAGGGCCGGGAGAGTGGCTGTGTGGGTGAAGTGGGGTTAGTGGCCATGTCTGTGGGGTGGGGTGAGGAGAATGGCCATACAGTTCGGGAGGGAAGAGTGGCCATGCTGTTGGCTGTGCAGGTGGGATGGGGAGAATAGCCATACTGGAGGGGTGGAAAGGGTGGGGTGAGTGCCATGCTGGTGGAGTGGGGTGGGGAGAGTGGCCATTGGGGTAAAGTGAGAAGAGTGGCCATATGGTTGGGGAAGGGAGAGTGGCCATGCAGGTGGGGTGAGTATCCATGTGGGTGGGGTTGGCAAGGTGGGGAGAGTGGTTGTGCTGGTGGGGTGGGGTGGGGAGAGTGGCCATGCTGGTGGGGTGGGCTGGAGATAGTGGCCATGTGGGTGGGGTGGGGTGAGGTGAATGGCTGTGCCGGTGGAGTGGGGCAGGAAGAGTGGCCGTGCAGGTGGGTTGGGGTGAGTGGCCATGTTGGTGGGGTGGGGAGGAGCGGGGTGAGTGGCCATGCTGGTGGGGTGGGTTGGGGAGAGTGGCCATGTTGGTGGGGTGTTGGGGGGTGAGTGGCTGTGCTGGTGGGATGGGGTGAGTGGCCATGTTGATGGGGTGGGGTGGGGAGAGTGGCCATATTGTTGGGGAAGGGAGAGTGGCCGTGCAGTTGTGGTGGGGAGGTGTGGGGTGAGTGACCATGCTGGTGGGGTGGCTTGGGGAGAGTGGCCATGTTGGTGGGGTGGGTTGGGATGATTGGCTGTGCTGGTGAGGTGGGGCAGGGAGAGTGGCTGTGCAGGTGGGTTGGGGTGCGTGGCCATGCTGGTGGGCTGGGGTGGGGAGAGTGGCCATTGGGGTAAGGTGAGGAGAGTGGCCATATGGTTGGGGAAGGGATAGTGGCCATGCAGGTGGCGCGAGTATCCATGTGGGTGGGGTGGGCAAGGTGGGGAGAGCAGTTGTGCTGGTGGGGTGGGGTGGGAGAGTGGCCATGCTGGTGGAGTGGGGTGGTGTGAGGCGGCCATGAGGGTGGGGCGAGGCAAGTGGCCATGCTGCTGAGGTGGGCTGAGGAGGTGGCCATGTAGGTAGGTTGGGGTGGGGTGAGTGGCTGTGCTGGTGGGGCGGGGCATGGAGAGTGGTTATGCTGCGCTGGCTGGGGGTGGGGAGAGGAGAGTGCTATGGGGAGTGGGGTGGGGTGGGGTGGGGTGAGTAGCTGTGCTGGTGGGGTGGGCTGGGGACAGTGGCCATGTGGGTGGGGTGGGGTGAGTTAGGGAGAGTGGTTGTGTTGATGGGGTGGGGACACTGGTCATTTTGTGGGGTGGGGACACTTTCTGATATTGGTGGGGTTGGACTCTGGCTGTGTTGGTGGGGTGTGGTGGAGTGGGGACACAGTGGCAGTGTTTGGTGGGACAGGAGGACTGTTCATTATTTTGTGAGGCTGGGTGATGGGTTGTGTTTGGTGGGGATGGGGGGATGGTCTGTGTTTGGTGGGGCTGGGGGACTGTCCATGTTTGGCGGGGTGGGGTGGGGACAAAGAGGCCATGTTTGATGGGGTGAGGGGACTGTTCATTCTTTTGTGGGGCTGGGGGGATGATTTGTGTTTGATGGGGTGGGGAGAGTATCCATGCTGGTAGGTGGGGAGAGTAGCTGTGTTAGTGGGGTGTAGACATTGTTCATGCTGGTGTGGTGGGTTGGAGAGAGTGGCTGTGGGGGTGGTGTGTGGTTAGTGGATGTACTGGTGGGGTGGGATGGGAAGAGTGGCCATGCTGGTGGAATGAGGTGAGTGGCCGTGCTGGTGGAGAGGGGGAGAGAGACTGGCTGTGATGGTGTTGTGGGTTTGTAGTCACATACCAGGCAAACTGAGCTTCTGACTGGTAGCTCACCAATCCTGTCTAGTCCTCAAAGTTTTTACTCTTCAGACAATGAAACAAATTAAAAAAAAAATAAATACAGCGTGAAATGTGTCTGTCTCTTATTTATTTTTGTGTGCCTGTAATTTGGGGAGGTGGAGAAAGACACAGAGCTGGATGCTTGGAGTCAGATACCATAGAAATGGAGGCTGGAAATGGCGCGGGCGGAGTGGGGTGGGGAGAGTGGCTATGTTGGTGGGGCGGGGTGAGTAACTGTGTGGGTGGAGTGGGGTTGGTGGCCATGTTGATGGGGTGGGGTGGGGAGAATGGCCCACAGTTCGGGAGGAGTGGCCATGCTGGTGGGTGGGATGGGAGAGTGTCCGCTCTTGGCTGTGCTGGTGGGGTGGGAGAATAGCCATACTGGAGAGATTGGGGAGGTGGGGTGATGGCCATGCTGGTGAGTGGGGTGGGAGAGTGGCTGCTCGGTGGGGAAGGAGGTGGCCATGTGGGGTGGGGTGGGAGGGTGGGGCAACCGGCCATGCTAGTGGGGTGGGCTGGAAAGAGTGGCCATGTGGTGGGGTGGGATGAATGGCTGTGCTGGTGGGGTGGGGCAGGAAGAGTGGCCGTGCAGGTGGGGAGGGTGAGTGGCCATGTTGGTGGGGTGGGAGGTGGGGTGAGTGGCCATGCTGGGTGGGGTGGGCTGGGGAGAGTGACCATTTTGATGGGGTGGGTGAGTGGCTGTGCTGGTGGGGTGGGGCAGGGAGGTGGCTGTGCAGGTGGGATGGGGTGAGTGGCCATGTTGGTGGGGTGGGGTGGGAGAGGTGGCCATGTTGGTGGCTGTACTGGTGGGGTGGGGTGGGGTGGGAGAGTGGCCATGCTGGTGGGGTGGGGAGGAGGGGTGAGTGGCCATGCTGGTGGGATGGGTTGGGGTGGGAGAGTGGCCATTGGGGTGAGGTGAGGAGAGTGGCCATATGGTTGGGGAAGTGGGAGTGGCCATGCAGGTGGGGTGGGGAGGCGGTGGGGAGATTGTCCATGTGGGAGGGGTGAGTGAGGTCGGGAGAGTGGTTGTACTGGTGGGGTGGGGTGGGGAGAGTGGCCATGCTGGTGGAGTGGGGTGGTGTGAGTGGCCATGAGTGTGGGGTGAGGAAAGTGGCCATGCAGGTGGGGTGGGGTGGTGTGGGGCAGGTGGCCATGCTGCTGAGGTAGGGATGGGGAGAGTGCCATTTGGGTGGGTTGGGGGTGGGGTGAGTGGCTGTGCTGCTGGGGTGGTGCAGGAGAATGGCCATGCTGCTGGCTATGCTGGTGGGGTGGGGGAGAGTGGCTATGGGAGTGGGGTGGGGAGGGGTGGGGCGAGTGGCTGTGCTGGTGGGGTGGGTGGGGTGGACTGGGGACAGTGGCCATGTGGGTGGGGTGGGGTGAGTTGGGGAGAGTGATTGTGCTGGTGGGCTGAGGAGAGTGGCCATGCTGGAGGGGTGGTGTGGTGTGAGTGGCCGTGCGGGTGGGGAGAGTCGTCGTGCAGTTTGGGTGCAGACGGGTGCATTGAGTAGCCATGCTGGTGGGATGGGATGGGAATGTTAGCCATCTGGGTGGTGTGTAGACATTGTTCATACTGGTGCGGTGTTGTGGGGAGATTGGCCATGCTGATCGTGTGGGGTTGGGAGAGTGGCTGTGCTGGTGTATTGGGGTTGTAGTCACATACCAAGCAAATTGAGCTGCTGACCGGTAGCTCACCAATCCTCTCTCCAGTCCTCGATGTATATACTCTGCAGACAAGGAAAGAAATAAAACAATTAAATAAATACAGTATGAAATGTATCTGTCTCTTATTTACTTTTGTGTGCCTTTAATTTGGGTGGTGGGGGTAGACACAGACCTGGATGCCTCGAGTCAGATACCACAGAAATGGAGCTGGAAATGGTGTGGGTGGGTTGGGGAGAGTGGCCATGGGGGTGGGATGGGTGAGCAAGTGGCCGTGCTGGTGGGGAAAGTGGCCGTGGCGATGCGGTGTGGCAAGTGGCCATGTGAGTGGAGTGGGAGAATTGTCATGGGGTGGGGTGGGGTGAGGTGAGTGGCTGTGCTGGTGGGGTGGGGTGGGGAAAGTGGCCGTGTGAGTGGGGTGGGCAAGCGGCCATGCTGGTGGGGTAGGGAGAGTAGCTGTGGGGTGAGGTGGAAGATCTGCCATGTGGGTGGGTGGGGCGAGTGGCCATGCTGCTTGGGTGGGGTGGAGAGTGGCAGTGCTGCTTGACTGTGCTGGGGGTGGGGAGAATGTCCGTGGTGGGGAGGGTGGGGCAAGTGGCCATGCTGGTGGTCTGCAGTGGGCTGGGAAGAATTGGACATGGGGGTGGGGGTGGTGAAAGTGGCTGCATCAGTGGGGAGGGAGAATGGCCATGCTGGTGCAGTGTGGGAGGTGGGGCGCGTGGCCATGCTAATGGGGTGGGCTGGGGAGAGTGGCCATGTGGCTGGTTTGAGGTGGGGTGAGTGGCTGTGCTAGTTGGGTGGGGAGGAGAGTGGTCATGCTGGTGGGAAGGGGTGGGGAGAGTGGCTGTGCTGGTGGGGTAGGGTGGCGAGAGTGACCGTGTGGGTGGTGTGTAAACATTATTCATGCTGGTGAGGTGGTGTGGGTAGAGTGGCCATGCTGGTGGGGTGGGGGTGGGGATAGTGACTGTGCTGGTATGGTGAGGTTGTAGTCACATTCCAGTCAAACTGAGTTTCTGACTGGTAGCTCACCAATCCTCTCTCCAGTCCTCAATGATTGTACACTCCAGACCATGAAATAAATAATTTCATTGATCAGGTGGTGTGTATGTGTCTTTGTTTGGATAATAATTTAGTTTTCTTCTAATTTTTGACTGTAACATTCCTGCTTGGTGTGAATTTCTGCTGCAAATAATCATCTCAAAAAGGTATGCTCTTCATATGTTATTTTTATTGAGTCCTGATAAGATTGCTATGTTCTGTACCTAGGTCCTTGCTGAATGTTTGATATGGGAAATTTGCTTGGCCATAATTTCTGTCCCTGAGTGGGGGACTGGCCATGTTGTTGTGGAAGGGCTGACCATGTTCATTTGTATGGGGTTTGGTGATTGACTGTGATTTTTGGCTGGTGAGTGTGAATTGACTATTTTGCTGGGCTGGTAGGAATTGGCTGCATTGGAGCTGGGTTGGGGAGATGACTGTTTGTTTGGGAGGAACTGTCTGGGGTGGCTAGCTGTGGTGGGAGGAGTGTGTGCAATTCAGTAATGTTGTCAGGGCTCTTTTTTTTCAAAATAAATATATTTTATTAATCTCAAACACCTCTAGTTTGGGTACACAAGAAATCATCCAAATGGAATCCAAATCAATTAACAGAGGTACCAGAAGTGAAACAAAGAAAATGTACAATGAGTTATTTTACTATCCCCCACTCTCTACCCCCTATGCCCATCCCACCATCCCGCCCCCCCATACCACAGGAGGTTTATTAAGCTGAAAACAGGAAGGAGCGGTAGTAGGTTCCTATAAATATGGTTTCTTGCCTGTATTCAACAGTTAGAAGGCTTTAGAGCCCAGTTAAACTACTAGCAAAATACGAAGGGGTTCCTAGACAGCATTATACCTGTTCAGACTATTAGACATACTTGCAATGAGGTGCTCTGCTTGTAATGCAAACATTAGTTCTTTATACCACTCTAAGTAATTTGGGATACTTTGGTCTAACCAATGCTGAAGGATAACCTTATTCACACATGCTGCAATAAAGGCCTTGTGAAATCTCTGATTTCCAATTAATTTGTCCTTGACATCCCCAACAATATAGGTATCAGGAGATAATTTATTAGATAGTCCTAGTAAGGGGTCTAAACGGGTTTGTATAGAAGTTCAAAAGGGAATAACCTTTTCACATGACCATAAAATGTGGAAGAGGGTCCCAGGCTCCTTGCCACATCTGGAACACATGTTTATGGGGAGCCAACCTATTCTATGCAATTTGACTAGGGTATAGTAAAGATTATGAATTATTCAAAATTGCATAAAATGGTATCAGTCCCATTTAAGGAACCTGTAAAGGTGCTTCCAGATGATTGTCCAATTTCTAGAAGGGAGAGAGGGTGGAAGGGCTTGATCCCACCAGTAATACCGTGGGCCCTCTAACTGTGCTTGTAACAACCGGTAGCAAAATGAGATAAGGTGAGAAACTGGTGCTGCATGGAGAAGTGGGAGGATAGTGGTATTGAAATGGCTGTCCCAGGTTCCACTGCCAAAATGATTCCATAACATGTGGAACACTTGGAAGCATCGGAAAATCGAGTTGGTAGGCTCATCATACTTTTCACTAACTTCTTGGAAGGACATCAACTTATGTTGGGCTACCAATTCTTGGACTGCATTCTAGGCCAACATTTTGTTTTGGAGAGCATCTTCCCAGATATCAAGAGGTTCAGATTACCAAAAAGTAGCTGGGAGATAGCTAGGTGTGGACAAATTTTCCGATAAGAGTTAAGCTATGCTTAACTACGTTATCAGGACTGGACTATGTTGGACACCACCAACGACATTAACACAGCACTTGAGCACTTCATCAAAGTTTTCAACTCAGCCTGTGACACACATGCCCCTTTTAGAAAGATGAAGGTTCAAGGCATAGTGAACTCATGGATAACACATGACCTCATAACCAGTATGAAACAAAGGGACAATCTATGGCACTGTGCCAAAGCCTCTGGTAAACCCCAGGATCTTCAAGCTTACAGAACTGCAAGAAATGCCTGTACATGAGCTATTCGGCAAGTAAAAATTAAGCACCACAGGGAGATGCTGACCAATACCTGGGGAGACAGCAGAAAATTCTGGTCAAATATTAAAGATGTCACTGGCAAAGATCCCAAGGTGTCTCCCTCAATGCTAAACCTTGAAGGCAACCCCACGCTGGATCTGCTCAAAATTGCAAACACTTTTAACAATGCCATCACCAACTTAAACAGTGTACTCCCCCTAGACTTCTTTGAGGATAACTCTGACTCTGAAGCTACAAGTAGAGGTGAGGTAAAGAGCCCTGAACATGCTCCATTCTGCTTTAAGAGGGTCTCTTTAACCCTGGTCAGAAAACTTCTAAATAGAGTGTTAGGGAAGCCAAGACATAGTGGAGACTCCCTGGACCTCAAACTAATCAGATTCACACTAGAGGAACTGCTCTTACCCATAACTAAGATACTAAACCTCTCGCTAACTCTGTCTCAATTCCCACAAGTGTGGAAATCTGCACTGGTTATCCCAGTTCATAAGTCTGGTGATCGGTCCCTGCATAGCTACTATAGGCCTGTATCAATTCTTCTTCCCCTATCCAAAGTGCTGGAACAAATAGTTGCAAACCAGCTTGTGCACTACCTGGAAACTCACTCCATCCAATGCCCACAACAGCATAGTTTTAGAAAAGGACACAGCACCACCACAACACTGCTAGAATTCACCAGCTACATTCAACAATCCATTGACCAAGGCAATCTTGTAGGAGTGGCCTTTATTGACTTAACTAAGGCTTTTGATACTGTGAATCACCCACTCCTACTCAGTCAGCTCACAAAAATTGGTCTCTCACCACAAACGCTGAAATGGTTCACAAGCTGCCTAGGAGATAGATCGCAAAAGATGAAGATAGCTAATGTCACCTCAGAACAGAAAGCTGTCTGGTCTGGGGTACCACAAGGATCAATCCTGGGTCCTCTCCTGTTCAGTATCTTTCTGAACAACTTGCCATCTGCTTGTCATCAACGGACACTCCTATTTGCAGATGACGCTGCCATCTTCGCAAGCCACCCCAACCCAATCACACATCAATCCAACCTACAACTAGGATTCACAGAGGTCGAGAACTGGTTTAATACCTACAAATTGGTGCTAAACTACAAAAAAAAGACAAAAGTGCTGCTGTTTTCATCTTCTCGCCTTAAGTACAAGGCCCATACTCTCACTGTTCTAAACAACCAAGGAGCCCCTCTAGAGCAACTACAACACTTTAAGTACCTTGGTGTAACCTTGGACAGTCGCATAACCTATGCACCTCACACAGAGAATGTCACTAGAAATGTTAGCACCAGGATTGTGCTCCTCTATAGATATAGATGGTGTATGACTCCTCCGGAAGCTCTGAAGCTTGCAATCCATAGCTTGGTTCTATCAGTCATTGACTATGGCTTAGTAATATATGGAGCTGCCACTATCACATTACTCAAATGGCTAACTGTTGCTCTGAACAAAGCATGTAGGCTAGTCACAGGTGCTGCCCATCTTACCCACACCTGTGATCTATATGCCAAAACTGGGTGGCTTCAACTAACTGGTAGAATCAAGTACCAAACATGCCTGCTGACTAAAAAAATGCTTCTTGGACTCTTGCCTCCAGGAGTTGGATACCTGTTGAATAAATCCCTTAAGACCCAGCAACCCATACCTCCGAATCTGAACACCTTCTCATCCCATGGTGTCGGAGTGCACAGTACCAAAGATCCTTCTTGTACAGAGCCCCACTTTGGTTCAATGGCCTGTGTAGTGAACTGACCAAACTAACCAAGCTTGCGCAGTTTAAACATTTGCTGTGGCAGCATCTTATAACTGAAAGCACATGTGACTGTACCACCCAATCCTAGTTCCTGTCTGTCAACCTCAGTCGTGTTCTGTAGCAACCTGTCCTCACCCTTTGGCACTCATATTTTGGCACTTACATGGCACTGATTGTCCACATCACCCTCTCAACTTGCCATCCCTCTATCCCCTACCCCCTCCTACCCCCCTACAACATTTGACAAAGCCACTGTCTGCTATCCTACACTCTGATCAATCATCGCAATGCCACCACCCACATCTACTCCACTATCTTAACTCCTTACTGCCTCCATTGCTTAATCTGTCACTGTATGCTTTGAATGTATTCACTTACTGCTTGTTACTGCATAACTGCTAGGTCTCCATGCTGGCTCTCCTTACTGTTTATTTGCCATATAATTGCTCTAGTAATCATTCTCATTTAAAGGTGTGCCATACGTATTGTACTGTATTTTTTACATCGTCTTATTGTACTCCCTGTCTAACTGTAACCCCTTCCCCACTGACGTGGAACCTTCGTAAATGAGCTGCCTTGCACTCAAAGGTACTTGTAATCCGAGACTGAATAAATAAATAAATAAAATGAGTCTGAAGGGGAGGCACCTAAGGGTGTGTCATGCAGATGCCGTGGTAGTTTCTTCCTTGAGATGAAAGGGAGACAATGTATATCTATACCAGAGGCTCGGCATAGGGAGTGCTTAATCTCTACCCAGAAGGGAGTGTATATCCTAAGGGGATTTGTGTCTAAGGGCTTCAGCCAATGTCATGAACAAATCAGACAGGCCTTTCTTAAAAATGTAGTTGTAGGTGTTAAGTAGGATGGGAGCCAGTTGTGTCTTAAAAGCTTAATAAAAATTAGTAGTGAAGCTGTCCGGTCCAAGGGATTTATCCGGAGACAAGGAGTCTATAGCTTGGGAGATTTTCTTAGTGGTTAGTGGGTCTTTTAAGCTGGCAACTTGGGGTTCTGTCAATTGTGGGAGAGTGACATTTTGGAGAAAAGATTCAAATTGAGATGGGTTAAATGGAAGAGAGGGAGATGAGTAGAGTTGTTGATAAAAATTCTTAAATGCCTCCATAATATCTCTAGGTGAGGTGAGATGTTGACCTGAATATGAGGAGATTGAGAGGACAATCCTATCCATCTCTTGAAAGCAAAGCCAGAGGGCAAGTAACTTGCCCTCTTTTTCCCCTTGACCAAAGTAACTAATCTTTGAGCATAAAATAAGGTGCTCGGCTTTTTCTCCCAGTAACCGGCTATACTGAGATCTAAGGGATTCCAGGTGTTCCCATTCTGCTGAAAGGGAAGTTAGGGAAATATTCCTCTCAGCTGTTTGTATACAGGATAGAAGGTCTGTGAGGGAGGCTGACACTTGTTTCTTGTGCTTAGTGGCCAAACAAATAATTTCACCTCTGAGGATACATTTCAAACTAACCCAGAGGATATCCAATTTAGACATGCAGGATAGAGATGCAGCGAATCTAAAATCCACCAGCGAAGTGAACATGAAGTGGCCACTTCACATTGGCACTTCGCTACATGGAGTGCCCCATAGGAAAGGCTCACTTCACCTTGTTATTACTACTTCGCTTTGTCATTCCACCTTAAACGTGAAGTAAGACAGAGTGACAACAATATTGGCAGGACCCCACCCACACAGTCACCAGAATTAATGTGCATCCCCAAAGTACTACTGTCTTGTGTCCAGAAAACTCCCCAGTGCTGACAAAGTGAAATGAGTGCATAACAAGAAATGCAAAGACTCCCAGAATTAATGGCACACTCAGTCATGAGTGTAGTGGTCACACATAGAGCCACCAGAATTAATGTGCATCCCCAAAATGCTACTGTCTTGTGTCCAAAAAATTCCCCAGTGCTGATGAAGTGAAATGAGAGCGTAACAAGAAATACAGTCTCCCAGAATTAATGGTGCACTACAAATCCACAGACAGATTAAGATTGCACTGCACACTCAAGGGATGCATACGAAAAGGCACAATAACACCGAACCAGTGCTCACAAGTCACAAATCCAAATCTGGAAAGGAATACATTTTGCCAGTTGGGGGATTAGTGCACGGCAGTAACAATCCACTACCAGTAAAGATACGACAAAGCAGTATAAAAAATTCATGCAGGAGCGGTGGATAGCAGGTTCACACTGCTGCAATTACTCTGTGGCACAATAAAACATGTCTGATTTAATGGCACGCATTGCACACACACTCACACACACACTACAAGTAATGCATAACAAATCGAAAACCTTCAGTAATATAACCAAATGTTTTAAACAAATGATACACTGCTGCACTACAACAATCAGCAAAAAAAATATCAAGAATTACTGAAATTATTACTGAGTGTACATTGACACAGTCATACAAGAAAAATATAACCAAAACGAAAGACTGCCTTTTTCTCCCAGTTAATGTACCTACACCACAAATATGCCCCTCCCCCAAAGCACACTTCACAGTACACAGACTGACTGTTCTAAATTAACATTCAGAATCTGCACATAACAATAAACACATGATGATATGAGCACAGAAGGGTTTCCTAAAATCGATGTCTAAAAAAAATGACTCAAAAATAATTTTAAACAGCTTTTAGAGGTTTTGAATTGCAGAGCTCTGAGAGCAAACTGTCTCCAGCAACCACTACACACACACACACACACTACCCAGGCCAGAACTGAGGCTGTGCAGAACAATCTAGAGCCCATGTGACCTGCAATCCCATGAATCACTGCAGAATTTCATTTAGAGCTCAATTTCAAGGCAAAGTGAGATGAATTACATTGATTTCAATGTACTTCGCCTTAAAATTGGTGGAGAAGTGGTTTGGGGAAGGCAGAATAATGCAAAGTAATTGGTTTCAATGGACTTCACATACTTCATTATGAAGCAAAGTACTCCACTTCACATTGCGGAGTAATCCGCGAATTCCGTGTTACTTCGTGGATCACTTCACGGAGCGAATTGGGGCCACTTTGCCCACCACTGCATACAGTACTATAACTCACATGCTGTACAGGAAGGAACACGAATGCCTATGGCTGTACTTCCCTGATGAGCTGAGCCTGTATCATAAAACTTCAATTTAAAAACTCTTATTAATGAGTACAGTGGTGGGGTGGTGAAGCCTGGAGAGATACTACAAAACAGGCTTACAATACATCCAAGTAACTAGTAAAAAAATGAATGTTGCGATTCATGATGTGATCGTGAATCGTGATTTGTGACTGCATTTGTGACCATGATGATGAAGAACATGATTCGGTGACGACGGTGTGAGATAGCCAATATGGAACTGTACTGGGAACGCGAATGCCTATGGCTGTACTTCCCCGATGAGCTGTTGCACAAAACTCCCCAACTTAAAAACACGTATTAACGAGGACAATGGTGGGGTGGTGAAGCCTGGAGAGATACTACAAAACAGGCTTACCATACATCCAAGTAACTAGTAAAAAATGAATGTTGTGATTCGTGATGTGATCATGAATCATGATTTGTGACTGCATTTGTGACCGTGATGATGAAGAACGTGATTTGTATCACGAGTTACTCGTGATGATGGTCCTGACTTAAAAACGCATATTAATAAGTACAATGTTCATGCAGAATTATGCACCACACCAGTCCAGTACTCTGAAGGGAAGCCAAAGAAACAACTGTGACTTAAGTTATAGAAACATAGAATTTGATGGCAGATAAGGACCGCTTGGCCCACTCAGTCTGCCCATTTCCCTACCTACTGGATAAGCTGCAGATCCTAGTTAACCAGCAGCCTACTTCTTCTTACCCCCACACCCTAGAATTGCCTTATGACTGTCCCATGCATGCTTGAATTCCACCACTGATTTTGACTCCACAACCTCCTCCGGAAGGCCGCTCCATGCATCCACAACCTCTCTGTGAAAAAATACTTCCTTAAATTACCTCTGAGCCACCCCCATCTTCAAATTGTGCCTTCTTGTTCTTGCACACTCTTTTTGAAAGATGCTACCCTCTTGGACTTTGTTGATTCCTTGAGGTACTTGAAAGTTTCTATCATGCCCCTCTCCCTCCTTTCCTTGAGGCTATACATATTAAGCTCCTTAAGTCTCTCTTCATATGTCTTCCGGTGCAGACCCTGCACCATTTTAGTTGCCCTCCTCTGGACAGCTTCCATCCTGTCTATGTCTTTGCAGAGATTGGGTCTCCAGAACTGCACACAGTACTCCAGATGGGGTCTCAACCGGCTGTCTGTATAGAGGGATAATAACTTCCTGTTTTCTACTGGTGATGCCTCTCCCTATGCATCCCAGTAACCCCCCAGCCCTCCTTGCTGCCCTCTCACATTGCTTGCCCACTTTAGGTCATCTGATATGACTACCCCAGGTCCCTTTCCATTTTGTTGTTTTAGTATCTCACCCCCATTGTGTACTCTTCCCCTGGGTTTTGTTTCCCAGGTGCATTACCTTGCACTTCTTAGCATTGAATCTAAGCTGCCATACATTTGACCATTCCTCTAACCTTGCCAAGTCCCTTCTCATCCTTTCCACCCCACCCTGTGCATCAACTCTGTTGCAGATCTTAGTGTCATCTGCAGAGAGACATACTTTCCTTCCAGTCCTTCCGCAATGTAAACTATAAAGACATTGAAGAGGACCAGTCCTAATTGAACCGCGGTACCCACTAGTAACCCTCCTTTCTTCTGAGTGGACTCCATTTACTATTACTCTCTGTGTCCTATTCTCCAGCCAATTCTTTACCCAGGCTGTCATCTTGGGACCCACCCAGGCTGGCTAACTTGTATATTAATCTTTGTGTGGGACTGTGTCAAATGTCTTGCTAAAGTCTAGGTAGGCCATGTCCACAGCCCCTCCCTGATCTACTACTTTAGTCACCCAGTCAAAGAAATCTATCAGATTTGTCTGGTATGACCTTCCCGCTGTGAATCCATGCTGCCTAGGGTCCTGTGCCCCTCTGGCCTCTAGATGCTTGACAATTCTTTCCTTCAGAAGTGATTCCATCATTTTCCCTATCACTGAGGTTAAACTAACAGGTCTGTAGTTTTCTGCTTCTGCCTTGCTCCACTTTTGTGAAGGGAATCACATCTGCCCTCCTCCAGTCCTCGGGTACCACCCCAACCTCCATGATTTGTTAAAAGGGTAGTCAGTGGTGTCACTAGTTCTACCCTAGTTCTTGTAGAATTCTGGGATGAATCCATCAGGCCCCATTGCTTTGTCCACCTTCAGTTTTAAGAGTTCTTTCAGAACCCTTTCTTCTGTAAATGGGCTGGTATCAACTTCTGTATCCAGAGTGTTACTACTGTTTGTTTATGTACCTCCCCTTCATCTTTGTAAATACTGAGCAAAAATATTTGTTTAGTATCTCTGCCTTTTCACAGTCTCCCTCTGCCCACCCTCCCTCCCCTTTATTAAGCCTCACTATCCCTTCCTTGGTCTTCCTTTGCTCCCTGATGTACCTATAAAAGGTTTTATCCCCCTTCTTAACTGAGTTGGCTATCTTTTCCTCGGTTTGGGCCTTTGCTGTTCTGACTGCCTTCCCAGCCTCCTTTTGCTTTAACTGGTACAGTTCTCTGTCCTGCTCCTTCTGTGATTCCTCGTACTTCCTGAATGCTTTCTTTTTCTCTTGAACCTTCACTGCCACTTCCTTTGAGAACCATAGTGGTTTCTTACATCGTCTTGTTTTGTTTATTTGCTTCACACAAAGGCTCGTTGCCTCTGTGATGGCAGTTTTTATTATTCCTCATTGTTCTTTCACCCCTCCTTCCTGCCCATTTGCTAGTGCATTCCTTAGACACTCACCCATTTTGGAAAAGTCAGCCCTCCTAAAGTCCAGTACCTTTGTCTTTGTATGGCTTGACTCTATTGCTGTGTTTATTGTGAACCATACTGTTCGATGGTCGCTAGTTCCCAGATGGCTACCCACTTCTACATCTGTAATCCTCTCTCCATCTCCATTTGAGAGAATCAAGTCTAATATTGCTCCCTCTCGAGTGGGCTCCAGTACTAGTTGTCTAAGGCATGCCCCTGTATGGCATCTAGAATAACTGCACTCTTCGAAGTGGCAGCTGCAACTGCACTCCAGTTAACATCTGGCATATTCAGATCACCCATCAGCAATATCTCCCCTTTTTCTGCCATTCTAAGTATGCTTTCTATCATTTCCTGTCATTTCCTCCCCCCTGAGAAGGGTCTGCTCCCCAACCCTGTCGTATTGTGGTGCCATTGCTTGTCTCCAAATTTACCCACAGTGCTTCTTCTCCTCCCTGTTTACCCTTTTGTTCTGTTGCTTTTATTCCTTCCCTTATGTAAAGAACTACCTCCTCCTCTTTTACCCTCCCTGTCCCTCCTGTAGACAGTGTATCCTAGTATGTTTATGTCCCAGTCATGGTTTGTGTGTACCATGTTTCTGTGACTGCCACGATATCCAGATGTTCCTCCTCCGTCAAGGCCACTAATTCAGGAAGCTTGTTACCCAGACTACGGGCATTAATACTCATTGCTTTCCATTTTTTGATGGCTTTACCTTCTGTTGCAGCATCCCCCACTGACCGTTCTACCTCAGTCTTTTTCTCATTTGGTACCCTGTTTTGTAGGGAGAAGCTGGGATTTTACAGATGGAGATTGGCCCTAAAGAGATGCAAATGCACAAACAGGTTAAGATTGAGCTGCTCACTGAAGAGAGGCAGACGCAAAGGCTCAACACCTAACCAGTGCTCACCATCAGA
The DNA here is from genome assembly GCA_016271365.2 of Neoceratodus forsteri. NCBI lineage: Eukaryota > Metazoa > Chordata > Ceratodontiformes > Ceratodontidae > Neoceratodus > Neoceratodus forsteri. Next base: position 1,294,066,468 of record CM028130.1, read on the forward strand.
AATTCAAATCAGGAAAAGAATACCTTTGCCGGTTGGGGTGGGCCGTGGGGGGCAGTGTACTGCACTGCTGCAGTAACAGTCACTAGTACTAGTACCAGGAAAGATACACAAAGAAGTACAAAAATTACAAAGCTGCTGTGGATAGAAGGATCACATTGCTGAAATTACTATGTGGCACAATAAAAGGTGTCTGATTTGATGGCATGCATCACACACACACTCACATACACACTAAGTAATGCATAGCAAATTAAAAACTTCAGTAATATAACCACATATTTTAAACAAATTAAAATTATGCACTGCTGCACCACAACAATAATCAAAAAAATGGCAAGAATTATTGAAAATATTACTGTGTGTACATTAACACAGTTGTACAAGAAAAATATCACCAATACAGAAAGAACTGTCTTTTTCTCCAAGTAAATCTGGAAGCACCAAGGGAGGTCAACAGTGAAAATTCAGGCCTCCCCCATAGAGACGGCACAATACCGATGCAGGAATTGTCCCACCTGTTCTAACAGTATTTTCTGTGGGGGGCTGTGCCGCCCACACCCCACGGACTTTAGGATTACAACTCCAGGTCGGAGTCGGTCTGGGGATGGGGCGGAACACTAGGGAAGGCGAAACACAGAAAAAGGACCATTACCTCGAATGTCGCCATAATGGTCTTTTTTCCTGTTTCGCCGTCGGGGTGTTGACCTGAAGGGGGGGCACCGGTTTATCTACCTACACCACAGATACACCCCTCCCCCAAAGCAGACTTCCATTGTTTCTCAGTACACAGACTGAATGTTGTACATTAACATTCAAAATCCACACACAAACAATAAATGCTCGATGATATGAGCACAGGAGGGTTTCCTATAATACATGAACTAAAGTTTCAGCAAAAAAAAAAAAGACATAAAAGGACTTTTTTTTACAGCTTTTAGAAGGTTTGAATCACAGAGAGCTCTCAGAGCAGACTGTCTCCTGCAGCTTCATGCACACACTACCCTGAACTGAGGATGTGCAGAACAATCTAGAGCCCATGTGAACTGAAATCCCACGAATCATTGCAAAATTCACCTATGGAGCTTAAAAACAAGGCAAAGTGAAGCGAAGTACATTGTTTTCAATGCACTTCACCTTAAGAATTGATGGAGTAGCGGTTTGGGAAGGCGGAGTAATGTGAAGTCATTGTTTTCAATGGACTTTGGGTTACCCATTATAATGTGAAGTACTCCACTTCGCGTTGCAGAGCACTCCACAAATTCATTTTCGCTTTACGATATTCACTTTGTGGAGTGAATTGTGGCCACTTTGCCCATCTCTAATGCCAGGAGAATTCAATTCCATGTGGGTATTTATAAGGCAAGGCACATTTTATTTAAGAGACATCCATCCCGGAGGCTCTGGGTGTCAAACATATTAAAACTTCATACAACAGTCACAGGTAGGGTATAAGGGTCACCAATCACTGGGAAATATCCTCAGATTTAAGTAGTTGATTGTTAAAACACCAGACCTTGTCCCTATTTATTGTCAGTAGGAAGTTAAGCTGGGTGGTCAGGGCTTTTAATATTGCCTGTCCATATTTTGGTGGAAAACCAGTTCAAACCCTGAAAATGTACTTCTGCAGCCAGCACTTCCATCTGGAAATGTATGTGCTAGAGTGTGGTAGCTTGGTCACTTGGGTTAGCTGGAAGTAGGGAGGCTCTGTAACATGTGCGCGTAATGCCTGAAATGGGTGAGGTGGGGGGTTGTTTAAAAAAAAATGTCCATTTTGGTGAGATGAGGTGGGCACACAGTTTCCATGTTGGAGGCGTTGGTGGGGTAGGTGGACTGTCCATGTTGATGGAGTGGGGAGGTGTTGACACAGGCTGATACCTAATGTGTCCATCCTAACCAAAAATATATTTTTTTTAAATACATTTTTTTGATGCAGAGAAAGATCTGTGGGTCCTGTGGCTATTTGGGGGTGGTGTAGAAGCTGATTGTGTTGGTGGGGTGGGATGTGGTGGGAATACTGGTTGTCTTAGTGGGGTGGGGACACTGGCCATAGAGGTGGCCTGGGGTGGGTACACTGGTTGTGGAGGTGGGGTGATGACACTGGCCATGTTGGTGGGGTAGGGTCACAGTGGCCATGTAGGTGTGGTGGGGAGAGTGGCCACTAGCCCCACAGACTATTCCAGTGGCCCAGCTGGTGTACTTGAGATTACCAACTCTAACGCAATCTAGAGGAGGGGACTGGCTATATGGGTGCAGTGGCCATCTGTGATGCCAGGTGGTGGATTACTTGGTGATTTGGGGATGGGTCTGGCCTTGTTGGTGTAATAGGGGAGGTGCAGTCAAAGCTGTAGAAATAAGTAGAATCAAGCCTCCACTGAAAATGAGATGTGTGGTGGCAGTCATATCACACATCATCATATTTTCCAGTTTACAAAACAACACAAATACCAGAAGAAAACATAAGCAAGCATGAACAGGAACAATCTAATGAACCACACAATGACAATAAAATGACCACCTGCCCCCACCCCCAGCTCCCCAAACACAATTTATCTACCCCCCCATATACAGTAATTGAGAATTAAGCAGGAAAGGGAGGCAGTATAGTACAGTGGTTTAAGGCTCTGAGCTGCAAATCTGGAGATCTGGGTTTGAATCCCACAGCCCCCACCTGCATACTGTGTGACCCTGAGCAAGTCACTTAACTTCCCTGTGCTCCCAGGTTGCACCAGTAAATAAGCTTTCAGCTTAATGTGTCTCGCCTGGTTAAACAATTGGTGGAAAAAATGCAGCAGGGCACAGATGAGCATCTTAATCAACTTAGACCTAGGGCAAGCAGGATCAAGTTTTATTGTTTCAAAAAACATTAACTGTAGTGCTGAACAAACTCAGTAAGCATATTGGGTTAAATCCCTCACCACGGGTTTTCAAGTTGTGCCGCATACTAGACCCTTTCAACCTGCCAAAACTGAATAAGGACTACAAACAATATGCACAGGACATTCCAATTTTTAGACTACACATCACTGCAGCTTTACAAAAGGACTGAGATGTTTACATCACACAAGACCTCAATGACTTGCCAGGGAAGTCAGACTTTGTTTCTCTGTTTTGTTTATTTATTTTTTACACTGAAAGGTCAGTGAGCAAAAAATGTCCATTTTCACAAGCATTCAGTTACAAAAAAAATAACAAAATACATGCTAATACATATACAAAAAAGCAACATTAACAACATTAATAAAATCAGTTATAACATTTACAGTCAAAGTCAGAAAGAAAGAAAGAAAGAAATTCTCAAGTGAAATCTTGAAAGAAGAAATATTGGCACAATTAATAATAGAGACTGGTAAAGCATTGTGAAGTTTGGTGGCTGCATATTGCATAGGATTTTGAACCACAGTAGCATGAAAAAATGGAACCTGAAAAGAAAATCTGTATCATGACCTGGTAGAAATGGTATTGTACATTTTTGGAAATAAATTAACAATAGTATCTGGAGAAAAACCCAGATGAATGTTGTGTAGAAAAATTAATAACCTAAAACTAAAATTATCAAAAAAAGATAAACACCCCATAGACCTATACAATAGACAATAATATATCCTTTTTCTTAGGTCAGTAACAAAATGAATGATATCATGGTAAGTAGTTTTTAATTTGTTAAGCATTGTTTCAATTGAAATATAATATATATATTGGATCCATAGTTAACGAGACAAAACAAAAAAACTATGAGTAAGAGTTAGCCTTGATTCATATGTTAGATGTTTATTCAAGTGATACAATATACCCAATCTCTGATGTACTTTACTTATTAATTTACATCACATAACAGGTGAGAATCAATAATTAAACCAAGATATTTGAAATTGGAAACTTTTTCAATCTTATTGCCATAAATGTCAATGAAACAAAAATCCATAATAACAGCTTTTCTGGGATTTGTAAATATCACGGTCCAGATATTCAAAAGGGTTGTGCCATGCGCAACAGGGATGTGCCAGCGCAATTCCGAAAATGCGCCATTGTGCAATATTCAGTGGGAGGCAGCTGCACCCCCAAATCACAATGCACAAGAGTGCAATGGTAATGAATGCATGCGCAAATGAAGGGGGAGGAACCATGAATAAATGGCGCACTGCGATATTTAACAGCATGTGCCATGCGCAATAGGGGAGCAAATGGAAGTTGCGCGATAGTGGAAATGATCCAAAATAAAAAGGAACAAGAGAGGTGCAAGAACGCTACAGGGAAGCCAGAGGTGGGAGCGAGGTGACAGCAACCAGGGAGACAGTAACAGTGAGCAGGACAGGGCAGGAGCAGGACAGAGCACACCTGGAAACTACCAGGAACAGGAAAGGAGTGGGGATCCTGTACCACTGTGCAGGAGGAAAAGGGAAGTGCCACAGTGGACTGAGGGCAGTGACAGTGGGCAGGACATCCAAATCTGGGAGGTGTTCCTGGTGCAGGAGGAGTAGCATAAAGGACAGCAGGGGGAACAGGAATACAGCTGCCGGGGGGGCAACACAAGCCAGGGACATGGCCAGTGCCACCATTCAGATGGAGACAGTAATGAGGGGTGTGAGAAGGCAGGCAGCAGGGGGGCGCGGCAGTGGAAGGGCCCGTTGGTGGTATGCCCCCAACAGGCAGTACCGAGCTCGCACCAGCTTTGAGCAGTACAGTGACACCAAGATAGTGGGCCGGTACCACCTGAACCAGGCGATCCTGAGGTGGCTCTGTGAGCTGTGCAGTGATGAGATGCAGGCACACACACGACGGAGCCATGCTCTGTCAGTGGAGACAAAGGTGACAGCTGTCATGTGCCTGCTCACCATGGGTACCTTCCAGAGACCAATAGGGGACACAACAGGCATAAGTTATAACCCAGTCAGACGTGTCATGCCTACTCACACAATTCCTCAGTGCACTGCTGCCACATGCTGCAGAGTACGTCCATTTCCCCAGCACACAGGCCGAGCGCACAGCCCACATACAAGAGTTCCACAGGGTAGCACGTATGCCTGGCATGCTCAGGGCCATTGACTGCACCCATGTGGCCATCCTCACACCACCTGGCCCAGAAGTTGCAGCATACATCAATCGGAAGGGCTTTGCAAGCATCAACTGCCAGGTGGTGTGCGATGCTAGGGAGAGCATAACCAATGTCTGTGCCACGCACCCTGGAGGAGCACATGATGCCTTCATCTGGCACCAGTCTGCACTGTGCCACAGGTTCAAGAGTTGGGATATCCCCACTGGCCACCTAGTGGGTGAGTATGCAAATCATGCAGAAAGACATGGATCTTGGGAGGGGCATAGTTAGAGGTGACATGGGTACTGGCCTAGATGGCCCATGGCAGGGTGACGCTGATCACTAATGTCCACCTTCTACACACAGGTGACAGAGGATACCCACTCCATCCCTGGCTGCTCACACCATACCGGTGGCCCGTGACCCCATTGCAGCAATGGTACAATGAGGCACATGCCACCACATGCAATGTCATAAAGCCAGTGTTCGGGATGCTGAAGACACATTTCCATTGCCTCGACATGTCTTGCAGTTCCTACAGTACAGCTCCTCAAAGGCCTGTGGGCTATTCCTGGCCTGTTGCATCCTGCACAACATGGCCAATGACTGTGGGATAACTGTACAGGTTGAAGAGGGGGACAGCAATGGGGATGATGAGGATGCTGGTGCAGATGGTGATGGGCAGCCCCCCTTGGTCGAAGGGACCCCCGACTGACCTGGATGGCGCAGCTGCGCCGGGACACCATCACAGAGGAGCACTTCAAACAACCCAGGTAAGTCATGGGGCCATGTGCAACCACCAAATTAACCAGCCTGGGAGTGGGTCCCAGGGTGGTAGCCTGGGTAAAACATTGGCTGGACAACAGGACACAGAAGGTAATTCTAAATGGAGTCCACTCTGAAGAAAGAGGGGTTACTAGTGGGGTTCCGCAGGGTTCAGTACTGGGTCCAGTCCTTTTTAATGTCTTTATAAGTGACATTGCAGAGGGACTGGAAGGAAAAGTATGCCTCTTTGCAGATGACAAAGATCTGCAACAGGGTTGATACACAAGGAGACATGGAAAGGATGAGAAGGGATTTGGCAAGGTTGGAGGAATGGTCAGAAGTATGGCAGCTAGGATTCAATGCAAAGAAGTGTAAAATAATGCACCTGGGAAACAAGAACCCAAGGGAAGATTACACAATGGGATGGGGAGGTAGTAACAACAACAAAAAAGGAAAGGGACCCGGGGGTAATCATATCAGATGACCTTAAGGTTAGCAAGCAATGTGAGAAGGCAGTAGGGAGGGCTGGGGGTATACTGGGATGTATAGGGAGAGGCATCAGCAGCAGAAAACAGGAAGTTGTTATCCCTCTGTACAGACAGTTGGTGAGACCCCATCTGGACTACTGTGTCCATTCTGGAGACCCCATCTCCGCAAGGACATAGACAGGATAGAGGTAGTCCAGAGGAGGGCAACTAAAATGGTGCAGGGTCTGCAAGAGAAGCCGTATGAGGAGAGACTAAAGGAGCTTAATATGTATACCCTTGAGGAAAGAAGAGAGGGAGGGACATGATAGAAACTTTTAAGTACCTCAGAGGAATCAACAAAGTCCAAGAGGGTAGCATCATTCAGAAAAAGAGATGTGCAAGAACAAGGGGACACCATTTAAAGATGGGGGGCAGTTCTGGGGCAATGTGAGGAAGTATTTTTTCACAGAGAGGGTAGTGGATGCATGGAACAGCCTTCCTGAGGAGGTTGTGGGGTCTAAAACTGTGGGAGAATTCAAGAATGCATGGGACAGACATATGGCAGTTCTTGTGGGGGGTAGGAAGAAATAGGCTGTTGGTTAACTAGGATCTGCAGCCTATCCTGTAGGTAGGGAAATGGGCAGACTAGGTGGGCCAAGCAGTCCTTATCTGCCATCAAAGTCTATGTTTCTATGTAAGTGCACAACCCACAAACACACATGGACAGACCCCAGGGGTGCATGTCGTAAAGGGAATTGGCTGAGCATGGAACCGCACGAGCCATCAGGGATGGGCAAGGCCTGACACGGCACGTGGTCATGCACACACACACACACACACACACACACACACATACACACCCCACAAGACATGCACAAAGGGTAGGAGGCACGCTGACTCCAACCGCCACTCCTAGCCACACACACATTCACAGACCACCACAACCAGTGCCTGTCATTGTGCATGTCTCAGATGCTGGGCACCATTACACAGTGGCAGACAGCGCAACGCAGGCATCATCATGCACAAGCCACAGTGGCCAGCAGCTGGGAGGGTGTGCACATGGAATGTGTGTGTGTGTGTGTGTGTGTGTGTGTGTGTGTGTGCAGGGCTGGATACCCCACCCATGCATTGCACATTGAACAACACACTGCACACAGGGCAGCGTCAGACAGTAGCCATGGTGGGAGACAGGTCAGTCACGTGGCACAGTGCCACGGCCACCACAGATATGTGGGTGGCCCCACCGAGGCCCGCCAGCAGTGACAGGCTGACCAATGGCCTCATGGGGTGGCACCTACAGTCCCCCAGGTGTTCCACTGCGGGGAATGTGACCTTTCTCGAGCAGGGGTCTGCAGCTCACAGAACATGCCTGCGCCAGGCGTGCTCAGGATGCCCACAGCTGAATCTGGTGTTGACAAGGAGGGTGTCGCACGACGCCGGGAATGGGGGGTTGACATTGCACTGCGCGGTGTCTGCGATGCACGGACAAATAACTGCGTGCCCATTGTGACCATGACAGCTGTGAATGCTTGTGTCTGCCTGTCAATGGTGGTGGTCACATCCTCCCGCAGCCGGTCCATCCCTGCCAGGAGCAGACCAGTGTCCCTGCTGCGCCGCTCCTCTGCCTGGTGCAGGACTGCACTGAGTGCATCCACCGCCATCACAAGCCGCAACTGCTGATCCACTGAATCACGGCATATGCGGGTGTGCTCATCTAAGAGGTCATCCGCCTGATTGGCATGCTGTCCCTCATGGTGTTCACGGCCGTGTTGGGCAGCACCCCTTGAGGTTGGATGCTGCACACCAGGGCCATACCTGGGCATGTCCACAGGCGGTGCACTGACGCTGCCCCCCGACACTGTCCCCCCATCGCCATTGGCTGACTGCTGACACTGCCCCTCCAGCCACCGCTTTCCAGGGCTGGACACACACCAGTGCTGCCCCACTGGTGCAGACAGGCACAGGCTGGGACTGTGATCTCACGCCGGCCTCCACGGCGGCACCACCCACTGCTATGCTCGTGCTGTAACCTGCTGTGCAGCCATCCTGCGGCCCACATGTATCACTGTCCATGATGTGAGCTCCATCATCATCAGTGACGGATCCGGCACCAGTCCGAGTCTCAGCATGCTGGCATCCATGGACGCTGTCATGCTGGGACACGGGCAGGGCCTCCTCTACACCTGCTCCACCAACATCAGTCCAGACAGCCAGGCGGGCCCACTGTCGTCCTGACCCTCGGACACCTGTGGAGGTGGATGGGCCCTCCTCTGTGTCCAGGGTATCGCCTTCAGTGTATAAGCCCACCACTGCTGACCCATGTAGACACTCAGGAACTGTAAGGGAACACAGTAGCATTAATGTATCTGCCCTACCATGTGGCATTCCCCCCCCCACAGTGGCAGATCAGGACCAACCATGCAGTGATGGACTACCACCCATCTGGAAGCCACCACCTGGAACACCCTTGATGGCACAACGCCGCATGCTGCAAGCAACTCACCCTTCCTGTGGCATCAGGTGTTGCACGGCCAGCTGTCCCCCACCAGTCACAGCCCGTGCTGCCCTGATGGCAGCCACCTTATCCTTGATCCTCCTCCTCTCTGTGCCCACCTTCTTCTTGCACTCCTGCATGGACCGCTGGTGGCTGCCATGCTGGTTGATGGCACGCGCCACCTCACCCCATGCAGCAGCACAGTCCTGTGGTGTTCCCCACTGTCTGCTGAGCAGCGGTTCATGGTCAAGGTAGGCCTCAAACAGGGCATCAGTTTCTGCTTGGTAAAGTTTGGCCTCCTCCTTCTCCCACGTCTCTGTTCCTCCTCCTCCACCTCATGTTCACTCATCATTGCTCCTGTGGGAATGACAGGTGTTACCTCTGACTGTGCAGTCCCATGCATCTCCCACACACCACAGTCCACAATCCCAAACAGCATGCAATTCGCCACAATAGAGTGCAATACTGGACTATGGCCTCTGCAGCCCAATGTCGCATTTTATACAGCGCAATGCATGCAAATGAGGCGAGGCTCAATTTTAAGTGGATGCTATTGCAGTATTTGCACCATTGAATCGCTGATGAGCTGATTTGCATATGCCGGCTGAATATCGTGCTGTTGCACCTTGTGCAATTGTGTTGAACATGCTCAAGCAAGGGTGCAGTTCTGGGATGTGCACAGTGGACACTGAATGGTGCATGCCCAGGATGCTGACGCCGATGCCTGCCATGCTGCTGATGTGCTGTGAGTGGGAGGCAGTGCAGGGCACGGCCACCATTGTGCCAGTGGCGCTACTGCACTGTTCATATGTGTGGTGCTCTTGCACTAGGGTGCTGTATGTGCCATGGAGCCACAGCACGGTAGGCCACTACAGGGCATCTCACACAGGCTCCCAATTGCTCTACATGCAGGGAGTACCAATCGCGCTGTGGCGGTCTGTGCTCGAGAGACCCTTGACCCTGTGCCCGACCTTTGTCCCTAGGCACCATGCGTCCACATGGGTGCACCACTATCGTGCTGTTCGGTGACAGCACAATGGGGAATGGCAGCGCTGTACCATGCAGCATCTGCACGTGGTGGACCGCACTACCGAGCACCATTTTGACTCCGACCAGCTTCAGCAATGGCAAGACGGATGGCTGCGGTTTGGAGCCAGGTGGAGCTGGCCAATTTGGTGGCCATAGTGGAGCCCCATGCTGGGGCACTTTTTGGACATGCACCCTTGGACAGGGCCAGGAGTGTTGTATGGGAGGAGGTGGTGGTGGCCCTGGAGGAGGCCACAGGAATGGATCAGTGTTGCCACAGATATGGGGACCTCCCGCGCAGGGACCTGGACAGGCTTGCCAGCCTGTGGGCACGCAATGGGAGAGGTGCAGTGCCATGACCAGGTAGGTGCCCCATCCATACACTGGTTGCATCCATATAGGTATTGCGGTGGGCATGTGTTCACCACATGGGGGGAGTAAGCTGTCCAGTGTGGGTAGTGGTGTTGGGTGTTGATGGTGTTGGTGGTGTTAGTGGTGGAGGTGGTGTTGGGGGGGTTGCGGCATGGCTGGGCTGTGTGGGATCACACACACCCGGGGGTTGGGGGCCTTTGATACTGGATTGTACTGATATTCGCCTCTTCATGTTTGCACCCTAGACCCTGAAGAGTGGCGCCGAGCCCAAGAGGTCTGACACCGAGGCATGGGTAGGGGAGCTGGTCAACATCCACAGGCAGCCGGTCGCATCAGAGTACAGTGCCCCGATCAGCCCGATGATGGTGAGTGCATTTCTTCCAGGATATTCTGTGCATGCTGTTTTGCAGGGCAGGCAGCGGGGCATGGCCACCATCCATTGACACCACTGCCATGAACGCTACACAGTACAGTCAGCACTGTTCAGTGGCACTGCATGTGTGGGTGTGCATCGCTGGTGGTCCATGCCTGCACCAGATACATAGCTATGCCACTGCCTTCACATCACATAGCCATGTCACTGTACAGCCACGGTGGTGCTGTGCGGGACTTGGGCGGTGGGTATGTGCAGTGGTCCGCATGGCTGTGTGTGCCTGGGTGGGCAGGTCATGTTGACACGATCACTGTGGGTGGTCACACACCATCACAGGGGCGTGTCCCATGGCTGTATGCCATGCACAATGGGTGGGCTGCAGGGGGATGGACATTCACAACTATTGACTCTGCTCCCTTGTCCTAGGTGGACGGTGGATGATGAGGATAGAGAGGGCAGTGCAGGAGCTGCTGCAGGTGGCCCAGGCCTATTTAGAGATTCTGCAGTGGGTGGAGCAACATGGAGTCCGCAGGAGGCATGGCAGGAGGCACAACCGGAGCGGGGAGCGGGGCTTCCACTGAAGTGCACGTGCCCCAGGATGAAACCTACCCCCCTGGACCCACCCTCACACCCTTCCTTCCCTCTTCCATATGTTCACCCCTGCCCCTTACCCACCCCCACCTGGTTTGTGGCCCTCACCCCATAATGATTGTTTATAGCCGGATATAGTTTTGTTACAACTTTTCAAATACATTTGTTTTATTATGTCTACTGTAGTGGTCTCTGATTTGCAGCAGGCTAAAGGTGCTCAGCTGCAGTGGTGTGCATGGCATCAGAGGTGGTGCTATTGTGGGCGTGTGTGTGTGTGTGTCCATAGGGGAGGCGACGTTGGTGTGGGTGTAGCTCTCAGTCACTGTCTGTGGTTTGTGTGTTGTTCCCTGTGCACTGGATGACTATGTGCAGTGGTACACGGTGCATGCACTGTGTCCATGGTGCCCCTGTCAGACCATCCATGGCCTGTGCAGCTGACACACTTACATGTCTGTGACCTGCACAGTCCACTGGCATGTCAGTGGTGGCTGCCCATGCTGGACAGCCACTGTAACCAGCATGATGCTGGGTTTCCTCCTGTCACTGGTGTGGTGCATGTCTGCTTGGGTGGCACTGTTGCCTCCGCTGTTGTTGTCCCACCTCAATGCTGTCACTTGTGTCTGTTGCAGGGGATGTGTTCCACTGTCTGTTACTTGTGCTCTGGCTGCATGCTGGTGGCATACAGCATTGTGGTGCCTGCACAGGGTTGCTGCACACCTGTGCCATGGGGGGGTTCTGGCCTTGTGTACACGGCTGCCATGGCCACATGACGGGGGCATGGTTCACCTGCTACTGTGTCCCTATGTTGGTGTGCCCTTGGGTATGGGTGGGTGTTTGTCCATGCACTGTGTTGCATCCTGTGTGGCGCATGCATCCATACACCACTGAGGGTGTCTGCGCTGGCTGTTGTGGCCAGTGCTGGGTCGGGGTGTGTCCTTGGGAGGGTGTGCAGGGTGCTATAACACTGGTGGTGGGATCCGGGGCATGCCCTGTCACATGTGGGGTACCTCTCTGCCGACACATGGTAGGTCTCTCAGCTGTACCTTGGGGGGGGACATGCATGGTGGCACTGTGTATGCAGTCATTACATTTTTCTGTCTGCTGCCACCCACTGAAGGGTGTTCATGGTGGGGCTGCCTTGCATGGTTCTCTGGTGCACAGGATTGCATTGTCACAGTGGGGGTGGTGGCATGCATGGGTTGTCCTGCACTGGTGGGCACTGCTCCTGGGCAGGGTGTCTGGGGATCACAGTGCAGGGTGTGCTCTGCATTGGTGGGATGGTGTGCCATGGGGTGGCTGGACCTCCTTGTGTGCTGGTCACAGCTTGCCAGGGGGCGTGCTGGGGCACTATACCCCAGCTGTGGGTTTGTTGCTGGTATCCATAGGCTAGTGGTTATTCCAGCTCTCCTACGGTTGTGCAGTGCATGGGGTGTGGGGGCGATGTCTGTTCTGCTGTGTGCTCCTCTGCCCATCTCTAGCATGGGTGGTGGGCCCATGCATCCTGTCCTTACGCATCCCTGGTTGTGTTGTTGCGCTGCTGCCCTGCTCCACTGAGCATCCCTGGTTGTGCTATTGCGCATCTGACCTGCACCACTGCACATCCCTGGTTGTGCTATGGTGCAGTTGGCGTGATATTCAGTTGTGTGCCGCAGGCACATCTTGACCTGCGCAGTGTTTGAATATCGCATGTATTGAGCATGGGCGCAGTGGACTTGCGCTTGGTCCTACTGTTGCGCACTTTTATGGCGCAGTTTGAATATCTGGGCCCACAAGTTTTGTTTTACCTGAGTTTAAAACTCATTTATGTTAGACAAACCAGGTGTACATCAAACCAAATTAATTTTGAACGTTTTTGTCTACCATGGAAAGAGCATTGCCTGAACATGTTATGATCTTGGTCAATATTGGAAGTCCATGGAGCCCTTAGCTACCAGTGTTGAATAGAGCTGCTCAGCAGGCAATTTGGATACAAGTGTCCAATGCAGATGTTGAGAGATAATTTTTGGTGTGTGGTCAGATCCAAACAGATCAAAGGAGAAACCTGTGGGTAGACAATCTGAGACTGTTCTCAATGCTTATGTTCAATAAATAAAGTATTTTATTGATTGGTAGCCACTGCTGTTAAAAAAATAACTTGTAATTTTCTTGTGCATTTATCTCCCTTTTTATTTGAAGTGTCAATGTATTGCTGCATGGATTGCATGTTTTAGTGTTTCACAATCTTTACAATACTGTACTTTTCTTTTTGTTGCACGGTTTACACTTTGTTATAAAGTCAGTTTTTGCACACTTTGTTAGGGCTTTAGTTTAATTGAGTCTAACAGTTAATTTTGCTGAATTGCTTACTTTATGTAAATGGGCAGACTGGGTGGGCCAAAGGCCCTTATCTACTGACACTGTCTATGTATCTATGTTTCTATGTTCCACATTTTACACATTTTACTCTATATGGATTTTAGTTCAAATATGTCTGTTTCTCCACTGTTTCCACACTTTTAGTGTGCCATTTTATATACATTTTAAATTATATTTTTTACAGTATCTTGTTTATTGTTTTAAGTATTTTTGCACATTTTAATGTGTATGTTTTTGCACTGTTTATATGTTTTGTACCACTTTCTGCACATTTTTTATAAACACAGTTTTATCGTAGGGGCGGGGGTGTTGCTATCTGTTTTAGATCGGAACTGGGCCTAGTGGAGGTAACTGTGGGAACTACCAACTCCTTTGAATGTATCATGGGTGAGGGTGTGGGGTGCAGGATACTTCTCATTTACCGTCCACCAGGTGATGGGAAAGTTTTCCTGTGGGAAGTCGCAGACTTCATTGTCGACTTGACATTGGGATTCCCCAGATGGTTGGTCCTGGGGGATTTCAATGCCTGTGTCGACGATGAACTCTCGCAGTTTGGTCAGGACTTCCACCAGTTAATGATTTCACTGGGCTTCACAAAGGTCATTTCCTCCTCGACCCATATTGGTGGTCATTCATTGGACTTGGTGTTCCTACTGGGGATGGAGATATCCGATTTGGTGGTGGAACCAGTCAGGTTGTCTGACCATCACACCATTGGGTTCAGTTTTGAGGCCACCCCTAGTAGGTCAGTCCCTATGGAGATGGTCCGGTACCACCCTTTGAGGGGTGTCTCCCCAGATGGCCTGATGGAGGTACTGGACCTATCAGGTTTACTAAGTGATTGTATGGATCCAGAGGACTTGGTACTTGCCTATAATAAGGCGGTAGTAGGGGCCCTGGATTCCATTGCTCCTGTTCATGTTCATCCCCTCACTCTTCACCCCAGGTCTCCTTGGTTTGATGAGACTCTGAGGGAGTTGAGGAGAGTCGGATGAAGATTAGAGAGGTGCTGGTGGAAATGGGGCCTGGATTGTGACAAACTTAGTTTGATAGACTATTATGTGGTCTATCAATCAGCAATCTCTTGTAAGAAGGCAGAATTCCTGTCCAGAGAGATTGCTGCTGCACAGAATCGACTAGCTCGGCTTTTCCTGACTGTGGACAGATTGTGCAATCCAATCTGTCTTCAGCCCAGAAGAGCCTTTTCTCAAGAATGGTGTGAGGAGTTTGCTCAATTCTTTTCAGATAAGGTTGCCACAATCAGGTTTGATATCCGCTTGACCCTCCCTAATGGGAGCTGTGATGGTCGGCAGGAGATGTCGGACACCCAAGTTGCGTGGTCTAACTTCAGCCTTCCCACAATCAGTGACATTGTGATGGTCATCCAGTCATTGCGTCTGACCAACTGTGGTTTGGACCCGGGCCCCACACGTCTCTTAGTGGGCTGTGCAGATAAAATTGGTCCAGTCCTTGCTGAGATAGTCTGGAGGTCTTTGGAGAGGGGGATTTTTCCAAATCCTCTGAAGGAGGCTGTGGTTCAGACCCTTCTTAAGAAGTCCTCCTTGGACCCGGATTGTCTGGTTAACTACAGGCCTGTCTCTAACCTGCCCTTTGTAGGAAAGATTATTGAGAAGGTGGTTGCATCGTGGCTGAATGATCATTTGACCAGCCATAATGTCTATGCTTCTCTCCAGTCTGGATTTAGGAAGAGCCATAGTACCGAGATAGCTCTTGTCCAGGTACTAAATGACCTCCTAATAGTGAGAGATCGAAGGACTCATTCCGTCTAGGTCCTTCTTGATCTCTCTGCAGCATTTGACACTGTGGACCATGGTGTGCTATTGGAGTGCTTGCAGTTTATCTGTGGGCTGTCTGGTACAGTCCTCAGCTGGTTTCGATCTTTCCTCGAGGGTAGGACTCAGAGAGTGGTGTCTGGAATTTTTTACTCTGCATCATTCCCCTATCCTATGTGGTGCCGCAAGGCCACATTTTGGCCCCCATGTTGTTTGTGGGTACATGCTGCCATTGGGAGTGATTATTAGGTGGTACGGTTTGAGTTTTCACTGCTATGCAGATGATACTCAACTGTACATGTCCTTTGTGCCCCGCCAAGATGCTGCCATTTCGGTCTTTAACAAATGTCTAGCCGAACTCCAGGATTGGATGAATGTGAGTTGGCTGCTGTTGAATCCAGGGAAAACTGAGGTGCTGGTTGTGGACCCAGGTCACTGGGAGGCAGGTTTGTTGGCGGGATCACCCTCGGGTTTATGGCTTGGGGGTGTTCGGCTAACTACCTCAGACTGGGTGCGGAACCTGTGCATTGTTTTTGATGACTGTTTGACACTTACATTTCAGGTGTCGGTAGTTGTCAAAGCCTCTTTTTACCATCTGAGGAACATCACCCGGGTGAAGCACCTGGTTCCTCCTGACGATCTTCTTACTTTGGTCCACACCTTCGTTACCTCCCGCCTTGACCACTGCAATGCCCTTTATCTTGGGCTACCGGGGGTTGATATTCACTGCCCGCTGCTTGTGCAGAATGCAGCAGACAGGCTATTGACTGGTTCTTCTAGGGCCAGTCATATAACGCCTGTGCTCCACAGACTGCACTGGCTGTCAATATGCAGGCGAATCACCTTCAAGGTTGGTTTGCTGACCTATAAGGCCCTATATGGTCAGGGACCTGGTTACCTGAAAGATCTCCTTTGTCCCTACTGTCCCTCTCGCTCTCTCCGATCCACTGATGAGGGATTGCTGGAGATTCCCAGGGTTCGTTTAAAGACATTTGGAGCCAGATCTTTTAGTTTTATGGCCCCAACCCTGTGGAATTCTCTACCTCATCAGGTGCAAGATTGCCCGACTGTCCAAAGCTTTAAGGGGCATTGAAAACATTTCTTTTTAGCCTTGCATATAATGATTTTTAAAGTTGCTGCATAGGATTAATTTTAACATTGTTTTAATTATTTATTAGTTTTTATTATGTTATGTACAGGCACCTTGATTTTAGAAAGGCACCTTTTACAAATACAATTTGATTTGATTTGGTTTGATTAATGCAGCTGCTCTCTTTTTTAATTGATTTTATTCATTACAGTATTGGTGACATGAAAAGACATGCACAGCCAAGGCTCCTTTCCATGAAATTGCATTGAACCACAGTAGAAAATAATGGTACATTAAGTCTTGGATTTGTTTAGGTGTGCTGGTGTGATTGGCAGTGTTTGTTCAGGTCTGTCTGTGTTGAGGGGAACTGACTGTGTTCACCTTTTTGGGGGGTTGGCTGTACTGGTACAGTGTCTGTCTGACATCTGGTGGGCATGTTGGTGCAATGGGGAGGGGACTGGCTCTGTTGGTGCTAGGGGAACTTGTTGCATTGGTTCTGCCATCATACCTGAGGGATGGGGGCTGTACTGCTGGAGACATCATAAAACCTGAAGGATGGGGGCCATAGTGCTGGTGCTGCTGTCACACCAGAAGGATGAGGGCCATAGTGCTGCTGCTGCCATCACACCAGAGGGATGGAGGCCATAGTGCTGTTTCTGTTTCCATCAAACCTGAGGAATGGGGAGCGTAGTGCTGTTGCTGCTGTCACACAGGAGGGATGGGAGCTGTAGTGCTGCTGCAGACACTGTCTCCTTCCTCTTGCTATCACTGAGAACAGGAGGTGCTGTTAGAAGTTTACTACTGTACTGGAACTTAAGAACTAGAACTCTACTACTGGGACCTTCAATTTAGGGTAAAACAAACAAAAAATCAAGAGTTAGTGTGTTTGTCTGAGTTGGGTGAAGGGAACTGTTATCTGTGCAGTTAGCTAAGTGATGAAGGGAACTGTGAATTAGGTGGCGTGGCTTAGGCAGCAGGAAGCCATGTGTTTGGATTTAAAACTGCCCTAGATAGCGTTTGGCAGAGAACAGCAAGAAGAAGGAGTTGCTATTAGAACTTTATACTCTACTGAGACTTAAGAACTAGAACTCTACTACTGGGACCTTCAAATTAGGGTAAAAACAAACAAACAAAAACAAGAGTTAGTGTGTTTGTCTGAGTTGGGTGAAAGGAACAGATCTGGCCAGGAACATCATGGGACACAATATCATGAATAAAAACAAATCAGAAAAAACACAGCCACCTGTTGGCAGCACATCAAGACATGGGACAGAATGGTGCATGCCAGGGATGATGCAGGGAGCAAACACCAACTGCCAAAGACAGAACCCAACTGGCACAGCACAGTAGTGGGCCCCAGTACCCTTGTACAGCAAAGGGAAGCATGGGGAGGGAAGACAACAGGGGACAAGCACCACTGTGGTGTGCAGGTCACTGGACCCCAACCATGGGTGCCTACAGGCACAGACGCACACACAGGGAGCGACTCCCCACATGGAAGACAAAGAGGTGGCCACAGAACAATGGTGTGTGGACATGGACAGGTGAGCTAAAGCAAGCAGCGGGAACAACGGGCCACATGGTAGTGGCTCCAAGGGAACAGGAAGCATACTGTGGCATGCCCCCAGAAATACACGGGACAGGGCATGGCACCAGTATGTGGATGCGCTGGGCATGACCAATGGCCAGTGACATGGAGGAACAAGGAAGTATAGCACAGGTGGCCAGACACAGAGCATTGTCATACACTCCTGCATCAGATACGATGGCCAACACACACAGCACCCAGGCGCATTGGCAAACACCTATTGTGAAGGGGGCTGCAGTGACATAGGACCTCACAGGGTGGGATGTTAGGGTCCAACACCTGAGGTCCCAGGCTGTGGCCAATAGGTCCACATTGTCCAAAAGCACAGCAAGCCTCCCCCAATGAGGGACCCTCCCCAACCCAAGAACCACTGCCTGCCACTGCATGCGCAGACACCCATGGCTGTAACACCACCCTGTATGTATCACTGTTGGGTGGGCCAGGCACACACAGCTTGCAGTTGGTGTACCTTAGCTGGTGGGGCACTCACCTCCTGTGTGTCCTGTTATGGGCCTGTTCCATGGGGTGCAGGCTGGCTCCTTGCCCTTGCATGGCCCTTCATCCTGTGCAGTGGTGTATTGAGATGCACTTTCCACTGGCTTTCCTCCAGTTCTGGGTCCATTGCCATAACTCCTGCACACAACCCCCCACTCCTCAGGACCTGTACCTCCCCTTATGGGGTCTGGCCTCCCGTGTGTACCTCTTGCGACAGTGTGACACCCCCCACCTCTGTAACATTTATCAGACCCCCTACTCAGCTGTGTTGTATGGGCTCCTGCTGCTCTGTTGGTGGTGTGATGGTGATGGGCACTGGAGGCTCCTCTTTACCACATGGTTGCTTGCACATGCACCCACATTGGCTGCACTGTTGCAGTACAGGGTATGCACTTTGCATCACTTCTGATTAGCTTTCTTTTTTCCTCCACAATGTTGTGGTCCACGTTGTTTATTCTGCATTGTTTTTACCCGCAATATTTCCTCCACAATGTTACTGGCCAGAACCAAAGGGAACTATTATCTATGCAGTTAGCTAGGTGAAGATGGGAACTGTGAATTAGGGGGAGTGACTTAGGCAGCAGGAAACCAGATGTTTGGATTTAAAACTGCCCTAGATAGCTTTTGTCAGAGAACAGCAAGAGGAAGGAGGTGTTGTTAGAACTTTACTACTCTACTATGACTATATAGCCCTCACTCCTTCCCCTCCACCCCCCACCCTTAGCCAGTTCCACTTTTGTAGGCACAGGATTTGACTGACAACAGGAACTTCCTGTTTGGAAGCAGGAAGGAAGTGATCACAGAGGCACAAAAGACTCACCATCCTAGAAGGAAAAGAGTGGCTCTCTTACCTAGCTGCTGGAGGTCCGATTCTGTGCAAGTAAGAAGGAGACTACTGAGGAATACAGGAACTTCCTTTCCTAGAACAGGAAGAGCAGGAGCTTTAAGGGCATGGAGACAGTAGGAAAGTAGGGAGAAAAAAAATTTACAGATAAGAAAGAGTAAGAATACAAAACAACAGTTGAGGGGCCACAATTAAGACATGATGGGAGTGGTGCAGTGCAGTGACTGTGGAGCGGCAGTCTTCCGGGAGACATTCTGGAGGATACAGTGTTGTCCCATCTGCAGGTACATCTCTGGGCTGAGGGAGGAGGTTGCTCATCTCCAAATTAAGTTGGTCAGGATTCAGGGGACCTCCTCTCCCACCCAGGGACCACCAGGGCCACTGCCGCTACCTCTAGAGGTTGCCAACAAAGAGAAGGGGTTGGACCACAGTGGGCTCAGGGAGTGTGAGGGTGGTGGAACAGAGGTGCACCCCTACTACTGTACCTCTCCACAATTTGTACACTGTTCTGGCTGAGTGTGATTCCTTTATGGAGGTACCCACAGTGGAGACCAAGAAGAATGCTGGGAAGCTCCACAAAGGAGACCCACAGGACGGTGGCATGGGACCCCACAGGGGAAAGAAACAACTCCTGGTGGGGGACTCCATTGCTAGGAGGGTAGAATTTGTGGAGGGGGAGAGAAGGAGGTAAAGTGCCTGCCTGGCACCATGGCTTGGAGGGACAGGGAGCAAATCCTCAGGATTGCAGGAGCAGCTGCACAGGGGAAGGAGCTGGATGTCATTGTCCACCTAGGGATAAATGATCTGGCTGGGAAAGGGATCAGAGCAGTGCAGGAGGAATTTCTGGAGTTGGGGAGGGGCCTTGGACAAGTAGCATGCACGGTAACCTTCTAGGAGGTGCTTCCTGTTTATGGTGTGAGTGAGGCTAGGGTGCTCCACACCATTAGATTCAATCAATGGTTGAAAAGCTGGTGCACAGCTCAGAGTTTTGGCTTCATTGGGGACTGGGGTTCCACTTGGGGGGATGCAGGCCTATACTGGCATGATGGTCTGCATCTGTTGAGGACGGGAACCAGGATCCTAGGTGATAGATTTAAATGCTTCATTGGCAAGCATTTAAACTAGCCAAGGGGGGAGGCACTGAAAAGGAGCAGGGGAATCCTGGCTCCCCACAACAAATCAGGGTAGTTAGGGAGGTAAACACCAAGACAGAGAAGTTGATAGGGAAAAGGGAAGGGATACATGGAGAAAAAGGCAAAGGCAGTAAGGACAGACATGGGGCAAAAAGGTGCAAGGCCATCAATAAATCGAGCGTAACGTGTACCAATGCCTGCAGTCTAGGTAACAAGCTCCCTGAACTGGTGGCTTTGATGGAGGGGGGACACCTGGGTATTGTGGCAGTCACAGAAACATGGTACACAGAGAACCATGATGGGGATATCAACATACCAGGGTACACAATCTACAGGAGGGACAAGGAGGGTAGAAGAGGAGGAGGAATAGCTCTCTACATAAGGGAAGAGATTAAAGCAATGGAACTAAAGGGTAAAAAAGGAGTAGAGGAGGCACTGTGGGCCACCCTGGAGACTGGAAATCACTCCACAATCCACAGAGGGGTTGTATACAGACTCCTGCCTCAGGGGGAGGAAATGGACAAGGAGATGATAGAAGGCATCCTTAGGATGTCAGAAAAAGTGGAGATATTGTTGATGGGGGACCTGAATATGCCAGACATTAACTAGTGCACCTTTGCTGCAGTCACACCCAAGAGGAGGGCCATTCTCAATGCCCTAAGTGGAGCATGGGTAGACAGATGTGATAGTGTGGTTGGCCTCCATTGTCATGAACCGCATGGGGGAAACAACCTTTTGAAATTTACTGGAGTAGAAACAGAGTTAGCCAGGGCTAGGCTGGATATGGTAAATGACATATTAAAGAAAGAGTCAAGATGGCTTTAAGCCCTGAAAGCCCTCAATCCTGATGGCCTAAATGGCACTATTGATTTAAAACCTTTTATGCTTTAGAGAAATCATTTTACCATTAGCTTCAATCCATACTGCCACTGTTCTTCCTGTTTTCACTTCTGCTAAACACTGGATTTGAATAACAGGTTAAAATGTTCTGTCTTTAATCCAAGTTTTTTTTTTTCAGTTCAGTTACCAGAACTGGAAGGAGACAGTGAACAAATGAACTCTGAAATATTGATAGAACACTGGATAAAAATAATCCAAGGAAGTTTTATCAAGAGTGCCACAAAGATTGTATTAATAAACCTTAGTAGAGTTTTTTTGTATCCTTAGAGAAAGACTGTTACTGTATATCTAGGTCAGTGTAACTAATTAGTTTTTATGACATTTTGTCAGCCAGGTTTTGATGTTAAAATTTATATTTCACTGATTTAATTAAAGTCATAAGCTAAGAGAAAGTGGAACTATATTCTGAAAAAAGCTTCTAGTATCTACATCCTTCCTTTTGCAATGTCGTGAATTTTGTAGTTGACAAAAAAAATTCACTTTCTACACTGGTGTGTTTTTTTAAATTTATGTTTCTTCATTATTTGTAGTTAGTTTATATTTTTGATGACCATAGCCATAACCTTATGGCATTTTAGAATAAGATTAGTTCAAGCTGTATTTAAATTGAGACAACTATTGTTAACCTGTTTAACAAGGCATTATGTTGCTAATATGCCTTCATTAAAAGAGCACCATCTCCTTCTTGAACCAAAGTGCATTATCTCTTAATTTACTTTTCACCCATTATATAATTCAAGTTAATTTTTTTCTAAACTCACACTGAGAGTATAGCACAAAATTCTAGCTCTTCTTGGACATCAGACACAAATCTTACAATTCTCTCCAATCCTCCCCGGTAAAAATTTAAATTGGAACTCTTAGAACATTCCTTCAAATGTGCAACACTAAAATTCCATTTTTGTTTTTCATGCAGTTTTACTTATAAGTTGTCCATTATATAATATATTTGTCCCAAATTTTGAATAAAATGTTTACTTTACCCTACCTCATGAACAAAGATTTTGGAAGGTTTACAGATTGAAAGGTAATTAATTTACAGTCTCTCTGAGAAACCACTTCTTGGGTGGGATTTAACACATTCTAGTGACCATGTTCATGTCGTAGGGTTAAAATAAGTTTGTGTCAAATATTGAAGTGCAAGACTAAAATTTGTGACATTAGAATTTTAATATTGCACATTTTAGTGTTGCACTTAAATGTTCAACACTAAAATGCGTTGCACTAAAATTCAACTTCTGTGTCTCACATACTGTACTTTTATTAATAACTTGGCCATTTTACAATATTTTAGCCCCAACTTTTGAATATACTGTTTACCTGACCCTACTTCATTAATTAGGATGGTGGACATTTTACAGGTCAAAAGGTGACTTCACAGTTGCTTTGTGAAACCACCTTTTGGGTGGGATTCAACACATTCTAGTGACTATTTTCATGATGGAGGGTCAAAATAATTTTTGTTTTCCACATTGAAATGCAACACTAAGATGGGACACTAACATTTGAAACATTAGCATTTCCTGTTTTCATCAAAATAGGGACTTTTTGTGGTACTGTTAAAAGTAGACAGACTCTTCCCTTGACACAGGGCCCAAAGGACCCTATGCATCTGTATCTGTTCAGGAGCTGCATGGATGATGATATGATTCCACTGTCTCAAAAAGAAATAAAATTCATTGCAAAAAATGTTATGCACCACTTAGGGCTCCAACCCTAATAAAGACCATATGTGAGTTGAAGCACTGGGGCAGTGGGTTTAATATCTGTGTTGCACATGGTGCCAAAAACTTAACTTTGAGTATAATTTCAGTACCATAAGAGTATTTCTTCAGGCTCCATGAGTGCAGAGCATTTTCCTGCCTGCATTAGGGTTCAAGTTAATGCCACAAAAGCAGGGAGATTTGGTGTAAGGATTTCCAACCCTAACTCTCCACACCCCCAAGCCGCAAAAGGATAAGACCACACAAGCAGCCTCAGAAAGCCATCATCAGGTATGACAAACAGCATACTACTGTTTCCACATGACTCAAATGCAGTAGTACTGATGTGCAGCCTTTGAGGATTTACATATGTGGGGCCTGTGCTTCTGCAGCCAGACTTGTATATACTGTATGACTTACAGAGTGCATGAGTACCTGTAGTTGCAGATGTGCTTGCCCCATAAGGGCCTGTGCTTCCACAGACAAAACAGCTCTTGTAATTTGGGTACTGTGGATTTGTATCTGTAGTTGCAAGGGCCTGTGCTTCTGCAGACAGAAGTAGTGTTGTGATTTGAGTACTGTGGATTTCTATCTGAGGCAAGAAGTGAATGTATATGTCCTACAATGTGTATGAAGCAGATACAAATCCATGAATGTACCACATCAGTGTTATTGCATTTGTGTCATCTGGAAACAGTAGTATGTTGTTTATCTTACCTGGCAATGGCTTTCTGTGCTTGCCTGTGTGCTTTTGTCCTTTTGCTACTTGGTGGGTGGGGAGTTAGGGCTGGAAACCATAACAAAATGTCCCTACTTATATGGCAATAACTTGAACCCTAACTGGTGCATTAATGCAGTTTTGTTTACAATAAATATATATATTTTTACTATTTTTGTAATATTTTACATAGTGTTAATTGACCAAAATAATAACAAGAAGATAGAGAAAATCAGACAAAATTGCATATACTATACAATATAGATTTACAATGGGAATCAGTATATCATGCAACTGTTTATTATTTGGATTCCAAGCTGAAGGAATGATGCAGTCTCAAAATACCCATTGAGGCCTGGCCAGTTTCTGGCCCCAGCTTCATATAGCCAGAAACAATCTCTCTTTCTGAACAGTTAGTCCAAATCCCTATCATTCTCCAGTTCTTTCACTTAATCAATGGCCAAAAATGTAAATATATGTTTTCCCCTGATAATGGGAAGCTGCCAACCCTGCCACACCATGAGGAACATCCCTAAATATCTGATCTGTAAAATGTTTGGTATCAGCATTATTGTTGTCACTTCACTCAGTTGCATGCACATGTTTCCCTATTCATGTCCTGATGTTATGTATTGTCTTGCCTACATAAAAGGTTCCACAGGAGGATGATGTCAGATATACTACCCTCATAGTTTCACAGTTAACAAATTGTTTGATGTAGACAATTTTCCCATTTTTGGGGTTAATAAACTATTTAACTGTTGAAATTTGAGGACAGCCTTTACTTCAGCTGCACTTGAAGGTTTTATTTATTTAGTTTTGCTGACTGGGGAAGAAGGACTAGGCAATTTTGCTTATTTTCAGCCTTGTCCCTGAGGTGGGGGGATATAGATGGAGGCTGACACTGAACCAGATTAAACTGTTGGTGGTACATTTAGTGAACTGAAGTTGCCCAAGAGGAGGGATGGTAACCAATTTTTTTTATGTTTTGTACACATTTTGATTTATATAGACTATGAACAAACCTCTCCCTGATGGTATCAGCTCTTCTGTGTACTACAATGGGCCTGTTTGCTGCAATGTTTTCAAGTCCCTTAACTGTTGACAACACCTTCCAATTTTTGTTCACAATTTTGGTTACTTTTGAAGCTTGTGCACTATTTTGTGAAAAAGAAGACTGTCCTCCCTATTCATTTCTATATTTGTTTTCTGCATTAGGTGAGTTAGCAAACATGAGGCATTAATAGATATTGCTTCTTCAATAATGTTCCCTGCATAACCCCTTCCAGCACATATGTCAGAGAGCTCTGCTGCTCTTTTTTCAAAAGATACACATAGGGTACAGTTGTGTCTGATCCTAAGAAATTGAGATTTAGGGATATTTCTCATAGCGTGGCAGGGTTGGCAGCTACTGGACAACAGTAAAGTGTTATGTTCTGCTGCTGTGCAGAACGGATCAGTGGCCAGTGCACCTATTGTCTGTTTTACAGTTTGCAAATCAAAGAAATAATTACTTACTTGACTTTTGGTGATTGTAAATCTAAGACCTGTGGTTTCAGACATCTATTGTACAAAGCTGTCAAACTCACTCTCACCCCCCACCACCACCACCATGAGGTCATCATGTATATAATGTTTCCAAATGGCCAGCTGGTAAACACAAAGGGATTATATTCTGAATCATATACAAATTCACCTTCCCATTTTCACATGAATAAAACTGTGTAGTTGGAGGCCAATTTGCCCCAACACAGTACCCGTCATTTGAAGGTAAAACCATTTCATAAATGAGAAGATGTTGTATTCCAGAACAAATCATGTTAGCTGGAGAATGAATTCTGATGGTGGACTACCAGCTTCCCTCTGTTGTAGAAAATACTCCAAAGTAGATAATCCCCCTGTGTGGGGAATAATGGAATACAGAGATTCAATATCTAGGGTTACTAGGGACCATCAAGGTTCAGTTGGCATGTCTTGTGCTAATTTACTAACATCTGAAGTTTCTTTGCTATATAAATGCAGGCTTGTAACATAATTACCCAAGAAAGAATCTACATAGCCAGTGAGACTTCCAATCCCCAAGATTATGAGTTTTGCCAGGGGAGAAACCAAAGGCTTGTGGATCTTGAGGAGCACATATGTTGTTGTCCTCACTGATGCTTCTATTGTTAAATACTCCATTAAATCTTTGATAATACTGCACTCCCTGTATTTCTCTTCTATGTAGCTATCAATGATCTTTTTGTAAAACACTGTAGGATCTTCTTTAGCTAACTTTCTATAGTAAACAAAATGAGATAACTGTATATGGTCCATCTGTTGTAGATTTTAGTTGACATTGTGATAACCTTCCCACCATCATCAGTGGGTTTTACAGTCAATTCTATGAATTCTTCTAGATGACTTAAAGTTTTTTTTTGACTTTACTCAAATTGTGGTATCCAACATATAGTATGTAGTTTTAAAGAGACATTCCTTAATTTTGGAAAAGGCCTTAGCTTTGCTCTGACTGCTACAGCAAATCATTTCAGCGCAGTAATTGATCTGCATAAATGTGGTCATTCGTGAAACTTCAAAACCTATTACAATCAGCAGGGCATTATGTATTATCCAACAGAGAACAATAATGATTCAACAGAAGCTGCATCAAAGAGAATTAACAAGAGGGCATTTAAACAGAAATATATTCTATGCCCACTACTAAATATGTCTCTGTAGGTATTTCTCCAGCTATGTGAAAGAGATTTGGACACTATTTTTGAAAACCAGTGATCATATGATATAGTCATGATGTTCTGGAATAAGCACTTTCAAATGCTTTAGAAACTGACCTTAGGGGTTTACTTAAATCAAAAATGAGAGTGCCAATCAAATTGTGTCCTGTCACTTTTGTGACAGAACATAACCTTGTGTCAAAACAAGTCTCACAAATCATCAAAACTTGGTCTGTGCTGAGTAGTAAGGATGGATTAGCAGAGAGTATTTGCAATCAACTTAACATTACCTTTAGAAAGGGGGAAACACCTTGGTAATCTTTTAACCCATAGCTACTTCACCCAGAATTCAAATGAACATTTCACTTGGTTACCATTACCTCCCAAAATGATTTTTGTAATGCAGAAACTGTGTTGCATATGAATTTGCAGTAACCGGAAATGTTTTTAACCCTCCAGCTATGGGACAGGAGGCAGATGTTTGGCAATTTTTGAAACTGCTACAGTTCCTTCATTCTAAATGTGATATGGTGTCTCTGTGCTAAAATCTACAGTATGTAGGGTATGCCACACACTCACTTAGAGTAAGAATTCAGAAGCACCTATGTGGAGCATGGGTAGACAGATTCAGAGGAAACATGAGAAAGAATTTCTTCACAGAACGGGTGGTGGACAAGTAGAACACCCTGCCAGAGGAAGTGGTGGGGGCTGAAACAATCACGGGATTTAAGAATGCATGGGATAGACATAAAGGAATTCTGGAGGTCAGGGGTAAGGGGCAAGAGACTTCTAGGAAAACAAACTGAACTTACAAGCTCAAATGGGCAGACTGGGTGGGCCATAGGCCCTTATCTGCCGACACTGTCTATGTATCTATGTGATAGTGTGGTTAGCCTCCATTGTCATAAACTGCATGGGGGAAACAACCTTTTGAAATTTACTGGAGTAGAAACAGTGTTAGCCAGGGCTAGGCTGGATATGGTAAATGACATATTAAAGAAAGAGTCAAGATGGCTTTAAGCCCTGAAAGCCCTCAATCCTGATGGCCTAAATGGCACTATTGATTTAAAACCTTTTCTGCTTTAGAGAAATCATTTTACCATTAGCTTCAATCCATACTGCCACTGTTCTTCCTGTTTTCACTTATGCTAAACACTGGATTTAAATAACAGGTTATAATGTTCTGTCTTTAATCCATGTTTTTTTTTGCAGTTCAGTTACCAGAATTGGAAGGAGACAGTGAACAAATGAACTCTGAAATATTGATAGAACACTGGACAAAATAATCCAAGGAAGTTTTATCAAGAGTGCCACAAAGATTGTACTAATAAACCTTAGTAGAGTTTTTTTGTATCCTTAGAGAAAGACTGTTACTGTACATATCTAGGTCAGTGCAACTAATTAGCTTTTATGACATTTTGTCAGCCAGGTTTTGATGTTAAAATTTATATTTCACTGATTTATTTAAAGTCGTAAGCTAAGAGAAAGTGGAACTATATTCTGAAAAAGCTTCTAGTATCTACATCCTTGTAGAATTTTGCAGTTGACAAAAAATAATTTCACTTTCTACACTGGTGTGTTTTTTTAATTTATGTTTCTTCAATATTGGTAGTTAGAGTACATTTTTGATAACCATAGCCATAACCTTATGACATTTTAGAATAAGATTAGTTCAAGCTGTATTTAAATTGAAACAACTATTGTTAACCTATTTAACAAGGCATTATGTTGCTAATATGCCTTCATTAAAAGAGCACAATCTCCTTCTTGAACCAAAGTGCATTAACTATTAATTTACTTTTCACCCATTATATAAGTCAAGTTAATTATTTTCTAAACTCACACTAACAGCATGGCACACAATTCTAGTTCTTCTTGGACATCAGACACAAATCTTACAATTGTCTCCAATCCTCCGCAGTAAAAATGTACTCCTGGCTTGGGAAGCATTACCTTTGTTGGATATGGGATGATAAAATGTATATCTTAACTTAAGAAGCTGTATGATAACCATCAATTTCTAGACTGTGAGACCCTCAAAAATCAATATAATCTACCATAGGTACATACCATATCCTACCTTCAGGTCAGTGATCATGTAAGGACAAATCCAGGGGACCTTAAAATTAAATCCCTTCTCTGAAGACACTTCTGAAAGAGACAATATGAAAATAAAAATGTTTGGCAAAGTTTATACCATTACCTTGGATTACAAACAACAGAATCTTTCTGCTCTGAGTGAATCATATCACAAGGTTGTAGGGACCCAATTAGATGATCATCATTACTTCTGTACTTTCCACACCACAGGTACTTTCTTAAAATAGTAAGTGAAAACATGCTCAATACAATGTCTTGCACAGGAAACATCATACTCTGGCTAAAATAATTCAGTTATGGTATCTCAGATAAATGTCCCAGATGTCTTATAAACAGAGGGACAGCAATTTTCTTCATATTTTCATCACCTTCACCTTTTGGCAGAATTTTGTAGTAAAAAAAATCTATAGTAGAACATATGGTGGAAGTCTACTGCCCATTTGATCTGGGAATTCTTCTGCTTAGAACCACATTTTCCAGTAGGATACAGCGAAAACCTGGCACAGACACATTTAAAAATCTCGCTCGGGCCAATATCTAAAAGACAATCTTGCAACACTGGAAAGAGCCACCCCATCCACTTTTCCCTAAGTGATTGAGTCTTATGATTGATTGCTTAAGCCTAAAGAGAGTTCATTACCATTTTGAAAATGAATCCCAAAATGTTCCTCAGCTATAGGACCCAATTTCTTGGACTCTTGTATAATAATCTAACACAGATCTGTTCAGTGCACAACTGGCAACATTCAGGCTTTTAATTTCCTTTCTGTTACCATTTCTTATTAAATATCTGCTCTGTGAGTAGTTCTGGACAATAAATATCCACATGGGATATGAGTGAAAAATATTATTATCATCTGATGATGGACATACCCCTTGATTCTGATCTTACCCAGGCATGTACATTCTAAATTAGGAGACATGCATTCACTATGACCCCCCACACACACACACAAATACAAGTTGTCTGGATGAGGAAAGGGAATTGGAGTAAGAAAGGATGTTAATAATGGTGTAAGGTTTGGGACTGGGGCAGCAATACATCCCACTTCTGAAAATAGGAAGACACAGGGGAAAGTGAGGTGGTCAATGAGGAGCTCATGTGAGGAGGGGATAGATGAGCCCTTAACAGTCTCAATGCAGAGATCCAGTGGCTCAGTCATGGCTACTGCACTACTCTTCTTGCTTGGTCTTGGTAGTGGAGCATAGCAGGCACAGCAGTCTTGGCAGCAGTAGTTTGGGAGGTGATCCAGGTCTCAATTATCACTACTACATCTGGTCTGACCTGCAACAACCTCAGCACAGAGTGGTAAATTAAGGTTGTAGACTTTAAGCATTGTGGTGGAACACACTCAGGCCTTTTGGGAAGGAGGGGTGAAGATTTGTCCTTGAACCACCTGCTATGAGTAGCAACAGTGAAACAGTGATGTGGGTGCATGTTGCTAATGGAACAGTGAGGGGGAGGGGAGAGCAGATGAGAAGAAAGGGATAGCAGGGGAGGTGATAAGAGATGCACAGGCAGTGGTTGACATTAAGCATATTAGACATGGCATCTAAGAATCCAGGATACAACTATTGCTTGGGAGGAGTTAGCTTAACAGTCGTGGAAGGGTAAAAGGATCTGGGAGTAGTGACTACTGTGAAAAATGAATCACTCTGAGCAATGTTGGATGGCAGTGGTGAAGGCAAACAAAATGCTGGGGTGTATTGCCAGAGGATCACTTCATGAAGGAAGGAGGTTATTATGCCACTGTACAAATCATTGGTGTGGCCACACCTGAAGTACTGTGTGCAGTTCTGCTGCTGGTTCCATCTCATAATAGCAATTGCAAAATAGCAATCGCTATTTATGGCGAGTGTATATCGCCGAAAATCTAATTGGCAATATACACTTGCCGATGACCTGACAACCGGCAAAAGAAAAAGTGTTTTTGCTGGGGGGGGGGTGCTACACTGAATAAAGATTAGTAGCTCCAGGGGGGTGCATGTCAGGGAAGGAGCACAGCCTGCATTTGTGGGAAATATTAAGTGCCACACCCACAGGCAGTGGCAAAATTGTAACCCTCCTGGTCCCCAGCCCCGAACCCTGTACTTGCTCAGCCAAAGCTAGCCACCCTCAGCACATCCCCACGGGGGCTAGCTCGGCTGGAGCAGGCACTGCAGTCCCGTACAGACCTTTCCCCTATACCTCCCATTCCCTTTGCTATCCCCCCCTTCCAGTTGCTCTCCCTACAGTAACTTTTACTTTTGGGTTGCTACCCTTGCAGGGTAACCCTTGATGATATCACTGAAAATTAGTTGTTGTTTTAGCAGTCTCTCATTATCAGTCGCAATCATCACAGGATACCCTGGTGCCTGTATTTAAAGAAGGACATTAGACTTTTGGAGAGGGTTCAGAAGACAGCATCTAAAATGATCTGTGGAATTGGGGATAAGACCTATGAGAAGAGACTCAAAGAGCTGAATTTGTACTCCCTGGAGGACAGAAGGGACAGATGGGACATGACTTGAGACCTTTAAATACTTGAAGGGATACAACAGAGTGGATACTGAGAGTCTATTTAGACTGAAGGGGGAAGAATGTGTTAGGGAACAGTCTTAAATTGGCAGATGGAAGGTATAGAAGTGATCTGAGGAAGTATTACTTCACAGAATGGGTAGTGGCACCTTTGAATGTGCTACCAGAGGAGATGATTTCAGTAGATTCAATGGGAGGTTTCAAGAGGGGATGAGATAGATACTTGGGCAAGGTTCAGGTGAGGAGTAAAGGGACCAGTTGTATTACTCAGAAAATGTATCAGGGTATGGGGAGGATGGAGTGGGGAGGGTGGGCAGCAGCATGTTTGTACTATGTAGCTGCTACTCGAGCAGACGCGATAGACCCTTGGGCCTAATCTGCTGGCAATTTTTTATATGTTCATAAAAAGGGCCAGGCATGGTGACACAATGGACAGTTTGAGCACATCTCACAGCAACATAGAGTAAGATATAGCCCTAATTCCCCTTGGGTCATAAGAGGGCAGGACACAGCAGTCAGATAAATAACCCTGAAACACCTTGGGTCATAAGAGGGCAGGGAACAGCAATTACATAAATGACTCCAGCACTACAGGGGGCATATGAGGGCAGGACAATGCAATTAGATTAATGACCCAGTCATCCTTTTGCTCAAAAGTGGGAATGACACAGCAGTTGGATAAAGAACCCCAGCACCCCTTGGGTTTTAAAAGGGCAGGGCACAGCAATTAGATAAGTAACACCACTGAGGCATAACAGGGCAGGGAAATGCAATAATATATGATGACACTCCTTCAGACATAACAGAACATGGCACAGCAGTTAGATAAATAACCATGACAACTCTCAGGTAATAAGAGGTCAGAACACAGCAATTAGATAATATAATGCAGTCCCTCTTGTGTGATGAGGGGGCAGGGCACGGCAATTAGATTCAAATCCTTCCCCCCTTTCAATGATAAGGAGTCAGGCATAACAACAATAATCTATGTAAATCACAAGCTATGACAGGATGTATATTATGGGATTATAATAACTGGGGAGCATTTTTCCCATAGGAAAACCCAGTTATAATTTTCCATTATAATCATCTGGTTATAATGGCAAAAATGCCCCTGGTTTCCCTTGCTCCACATATGCACCAGTTGCTGTCTTCCCTTCACCTCCTAGTGCACTTCACCATTTGTCACACTCAGGCTCTGGCATAAGTGATTTAATGTTGGAATTAAGCTCTTTTCAGAACACCTTTTTAACTTTTGGGAGAAATCACTTAAAAAAAACAACTAAATGTTTAAACAGATGCGTCAACCTGACCTGACCTGCAAAAATCTGTGTTAATGCACCAGTCTGTGTACAACTTAACTGTATAAAAGCAAGGAAATGTAGTGTTCAGGTTTCCAAAACTAACTCCCCCTCCCCAACAGCAAAAGGACAGTAATTTCCAGATATTCTGTAATATATCTAAAGAGATTTTCTGAAGTGGTCTACAGGAAAAGAATTTCTCTAGAATTGGAGTTAGGGTTTCCAAACCTATCCCCCCGAGCAGCAAAAGGGCAAGACCAGACAAGCAACCACAGGCAACCATGACAAACAACATGCAACTGTTTCCTGATTACACAAATGAAGTAGCCCCAATGTGATACATTCGTAGATTTCTATTTGCAGCATGCACACTGCAAGACATATGCACTCACTTCAGGCAGCAGACCAAAATCCTCAATACTCAAAATCGCAACACTACTTCTGTCTGCAGAGCCACAGGCCCATGCAGTCACAGATACAAATCCATGACACCCAAATTACAGCTGTTCTTCTGTCTGCAGAAGTGCAGGCTTCTATGGGGCCAGTGCTTCTAAAGCTATATGTACTCATGCACACTGTAAGGCATACACACACTTCTGACTGCAAAGGTGCAGGTCCTGAATGGGCCTGTGCTTCTGCAGCAACCAGTGTATGATGCAAGCAATAATACCTGACAGGGTGGGCAGTATTGGGCAATACCGGACTGCCCAGGGGCATAATGAGGCCTGACACTACGGGCAGAGAGCCTTATTAAAGCCCCTGGAAGATCCGATATTGCCCATACCGCCCACCCTGGAGGGTATTATTGCGCTTAGAAAATGGGCACTGTAAAAAAAAAAAGTAATAAAAAATTAATAAATACTTAGTATAAGATCAATTTTGCAATAAAATAGTTCCTCCGCTTGCATGAGCTAGGGAGTTATGTCCAAATGAAGACCCCATAGTTTAAAAAAACCAAAAAATGGTTCTATGTACAGTAGTTACAACCTCCCTTGGCAATATGTTTATCACCCCCATCATCGTTCTACAGTGTGTGTTAGTTAGTGCTAAATTTCCATTTGTTTATCTGCTCCCTTCCCCATGGCAATTGAAGTTTTCAAGTTTTTCTGATTGATTTTTGGATCGGGACCTGAAAGAGACTCGGTCGGCAGCAGATTTAACTTCCTCTATGATAGAGAAATCATTTCCTCACAGTCCGCAATGGTACCCGAAAGTAACTGTAATTTATTTTTTTGGGGGGAGAGAAAGCATGGAAAGCTGCTTTTAAAAGGTCAGTACTTGTAAATGAAGGATCAAGTGCTCTGTAACTTGTGTTCATCTTGTGCAGCAGAGCAGTGAATTCAGAAGCGGCACCAGTTGCAGGGCAGGATCGCTAGACATGAAGGCAAGTGGGGTTGAGGTGCATCGGGGAATGCAGCCATAAAAAAAAAATTATTCATGATTACGTCTTTGCTCCAGCATTGCCACATCCCATGCCTTCTTCTAACTACTTTGTACATGCCATGTCTAATACTGTACTTGCTCCTGTGTGTAGACTTTGAAAATCCCTCGCACTTTAACAGATTATTGGGTCGAGGTAAAAGAGTCATGCAGAGGTGGCAGTTGTCCATTTTAGGACATCACAGGACAGCGGAGTTTGGTTCTTTTGTCCAACTGCAGTGATAATTTTTAAAATCTGAGTGGCTCTTGGCAGGGGGAACAGAGGGAGATTGGCTGCTGTTTGACAAAGACACAGACCACGGTAGCTCCAGTACCACTACTGTGTGCAAGAATGGAACTACTGGTCTCCTCGGTCTCAAGGTACAGTTAGTAATTTTGCTCACAAGTTCCTTTTTGACAACTACAGTACTTATTTTAACATTCTTAATAAATCTTGCCTGGGGGCATGTGTGTGCATGTGGGGGGGAAAGGCAGGAGGGAAGGCTCTCTAGCTAAGCGAGAGAAAACAAAATGGCAACAATTTGAAATTATTTGATGTGGTTTTGGCCAATTAGCAAGCTAGGTGGGCACAGGGACAATCAAATGGATGAGGGGGCACTTGAGCTGGAACTTTTTATTTCCTGGTCATCTATCGAAAGTTAATGTACCCCCCTGGCAGGGGCACCAGCCAATCAGTGACCAGGAAATAAAAAGCCCATTTTCTAAACACAAATTGACTTGAGGCTACAGAAGCACAGATCCCTGTGGAGCCAGTGCTTCTGTACCCAAAGCTACTCAAGCACACTATAAGACATGCACACATTTCTTGCTGCAGAAGCACAGCGCCCTGAGGGGGCTGTGCTTCTGTAGCTAAAGGTATGAACAGATACACACTGATTTCTGGCTGCAGAAGCACAGGCCGCTCTGCTGTGTGTTTGGTGCTGTTGGGGAGCGCTGCATTTGCGAGGTTCTTTGCCTTGATATTCTTCCCATATGCTACTTTTTACCATGCAGTTTTGTTTGCACTGTGTTTGACCATGCAGTAAAAGTTTAGCAATTATTGCCCTGAACTGTCCATCCAGTCTGCCTGTGCTTTTTGGTTTTTAACCTAAAAAAAAAATCCACTGATGATTGCACCCGCACCCCCACGCTACCTCCCAATATGCACCCAGCACATATCCTTTCCCACCTAACCTGGCCCCACACTGAAGATGCACTCTCCAGTTTTGGACATGTCTTGCTGCTGGAACTGGCAACTGCTCTATGATAAATCAGGTAACTGCACAGAGGGAGGTTGGGTGGAGGTGCGAGTATGATTGTCAGTGGACTTTTTTTTTTTGCAGGTTAAAAAAAGGTAGTTAGCAAGGGAACATTTTCTAATTTATAGGTGGGAATTTACTAGGAATGGTGAGGATATATGTGCCACAAACAGGGTTACAATGAGCATTGGAGGGTGAGGTGCCACTAGACACCATGGAAATACATTGTGGGGGTGGTAGTGATGTACTTAAATAAATATTAAATAAATAAAATCTACTACTACTACTTGAAGATAAGGCTGCTGTGCCACTCTGAAAATTTTTGGCAGGGGTCAAAATTGGAGGTGGAGGCACCACTGACACCAATGAAATGGGTGATGTGCCACAGAAAAAAGAACATAAATCCCTTTTCATGGCACGGAATCCTTTTTCATGAATGCTTTGTCTTGTTCACAGAAAAGGAATCCTTTTCCATGGAAAAATAATCCTTTGCTGTAAATCCTTTGCTATACTCACAGAAAAGGATTCCATGCCACAAAAAAGGATTTTGGACTTAGTTTTTAATTGTAATACTTTCTTCGTGAGACAATTCATTTTCCTCAAATCCTTTTTTGTGATCAAAGAAAAGGATTTCGTCTTGCTAAAATGGATTTTGTACTTAGATTTTTTTTAAATCTTTTTTGTGAGCCGATTTCCTTTTTTGAAAGAATGAAAAAGGACTCACAAAAAATTAACTGAGTGAGTCGTGAAAAAGGATTTGAATAGTTAAAAAAATGTTCCCGGGCCATGGGAGTTATTAAAAAATACACAGCAAAGCTCATCAACTCCTGATGAGTAAGGTACATGTTTGGATGTCTGTAGAAGGCATCCCCATGAAGACCTATGACAGTTTTTTGTGTAGAAAAATACAAAACAAGATGGTGGCTCATGAAAAAATATTTTTTCTCATGAAAAGGGATTAAACCCTCAAGAAAAATAATACTTTTTTATGATACCAAATTCCTTTGTCATTCCAGGAATGAAGCTAACCAAAAGAGTGTACTGAGCATGCCCAGAACCCAACACTTTACATTTAAATAACTTTGGAACATAATTAATATTTTTTCACCAAACCAGTGAAATGCACTTCTGTGGGTCAAGACCTTTGTACCCTGAATATTTCAGACCAAACTTCCAAACCATCTAGGTGCAGCGTGATGACTAAAAACAAGCGAAAAAAGGCAAATGTTAATGATTTTCCACTACGTGCAGTTCTTAATCTGGAAATCTGACCAAAACAAAAGTTGGCAAAGCAAGAGATCTACCACACAAGACTGCACATGCAAACGTTTGTGCAAATCCATTGAATGGCTGCACAATTATCAAAGTGCAAAATCTGAGGTTTAACGTTAACTGCCTACTCAGCCTTAACTATAGGGGCACGACTGTGACCCTATAATATTCTTAGCAAAAAAGTGCATTAATGCACCAGTTAGGGTTCTTTTTAACAAAACTAAAGTAAGGAAATGTGGCATTAGGATTTCCAGTCCTAACTCCCAACCCCCACTCCCCAAGCAGCAAAAGGAAAAAAAAATATTATTAGGACTGTGGGTCTCCGGAGTCTTGAGAATTAGTGGTTGTGTCGTCTTTGGGGTTGTCAACTTGAATGCTTACCCATCTACCCCAAGCCCATAGCCTCCTGCCTGATGCACACGTTATAGCTCCAAGCCAGTTCCTCATAGTGATACATTCTTCAAAAGTAGAGACATGTGTCTCGCTTCCTGTTGCCAAAAGAATCTGTCATTGCTTTCTTCAAGCAGAGCCCTGTGTGAAGGAAAGGGATCATGTCTGAACATCTGAATTTGTTTGCTTAGGGGAAGAGATGGTTATTATGATTGACAACCACAAGAAAGACCCTACTGCTGATTCTTCAAGACTCTAGAGACCCCAAACCCTAAGGTTTTTTTTTTTATGTTACTGCTCGGGGGTGGGAAGTTATGGTTGGAAACTCTGATACCCCATTTGCCTACTTTTGTGGCATTAAGTTAAACCCTAGCTGGTGCATTTAGGTAATTTTTTGCAAGGAATTTCCAGACTTTTTGAGAGAGTGGAATTGTATCCTTATTCAAGTGGGTCTCTTCAGGACTTGCATGAACAGATGCAGACACATAGTGACCTGCATGAACTGGTGTTGACATATAGGGCCCTCTGAGCCCTGCACCAAAGGGAAACTTCATTCACCTGTGGAGGTACAGGGATCTGTGGTCCCTGCACTTGTGTGCAGCAATGGATGTCAAGAATTCATGTGGTTGTCTGGTGTCTGGTAGACTGTGGAAGCACAAGTCCCTTTGGTGGCTGCAGATATGGTTGCAGAGGGCAAAGAATCTATCTGTCAGCTGAAGGACAGGATCATCTGGCACCTATGGGAGCAGAGGTGCAGGACCCTATGCCAAGAAAATAATTCTGTTCGGTAAATGTTACTTGGGCCAATGCAGGAAACCCTGCACCTACCCTTCCCAGGGGGTTGTATTACATGGCAGCACTGTCCCCCCAGCCTCAGCTGATCCAGCTGGCTCAAACTGCTTGTCCCTGAACTCAGCCCACTGGCACAGGATCACAAAGCACTACCCACTGAGGTAAGAACTCATGGTTCCTTAATAATTATTATTTCTTTTTAAATTTTGACCTCTGATTTTCCTGTAATCATTTTATGACTACTCCTTATAAACATGACATGTAGCCTTTATAGAATATTGGATGAAATGTCATTTTGCACCACAAGTGTGAAAACACGTCTCATCCAGAATTTGAAAAAAAGACACCTGTAACATTTATGAGGTGGTGTGAAAAATAGCTATGTTTAAAGTTTGGAGTCATAATATTGAAAATTAGCAAAGTTATGAGTGAACAGTGAAATATTTCAATGTTTACTCGTAACTTGGTGCCATTTCCATATTTTTACACTAAGTTTTCAACATGGCTTCTTATGTTCCCCCTTCATGAACCCAAAAGGTGAAAATGTTCAAATCCTGCCCAAAACATGATTTCATGGAGCGATTATGAAATTACCTTTTGGGATAGATTTGAAAACTTTCACCTGGAGTTTTCAACTTTGTGGCATAACATTGCCATTTTTTTATATTTTGACACCACATTTTCAACATGGCCTTTATGAGATCCCACCTCATGAGCAATGTCAGTGGAATTGTGCAAATCCAGCCCTAAAGGTGATTTCACAGTTGCTTGTTGAAATCACCTTTTAGGCAGGATTTGAAACATTTCACCACCCTTGTTCATGAGGTGGCATCATAAGAAGGCTATGGTGAAAACTTTGAGTCAAAATATGTAAACAGGGAAATGTTGTGCACATACATTAAAATTATACTATGCTCGCTCCCTCGTAACTTTGGTAATTTTAAATATTTTCACCCTAAATTTTTAACATAGCCATTTTTTCACATCACCTTATGAACATGACAGCTATAATTTTTCAAATCCTGACCAAAATGCATTTTCACATCAGTGGTATTTTTGCTTGCTTCAGACCTGCAGTGAAAATATCAAAAATATTTTCACTGTAGATCCAAATTTACATACAGTAGGTCACCATTCACTGGAGCTGGTGGTGCAGATGCTTGCTTGCATGCTGGCTACCCCTGGAAGTTTCATTTCCTCCTTGTAGCACATCAAGAACTTTCACTTTCTCCCCAATAAATTATGCTCCTAAATTACATTGAAACATGACATAAAACCTTTTCATAAACTACCACAGTTCCCCTGCCTCCCTAAGCACCACCCAACCACATTCTGCCTCCTAACCTCCCTTCCTCCCTATACCCAGCAAACACACTTTTGGTCTCTGAGTGGCAGTGCTCCAGCCTTCACTCCAGCTACAAGTGCTCTTTCACCGGCATCTCTGTGCAAAAACAACCACTCCCTCTCACTGGGCCCAACTGCTAACTCCCCAAACTGAAACTGCAATGACACATGGATGGATGCAAGCATCATGTGTGTCAGAAAGGAGATAGAACCACTCGGCCATCTGAAAATCATGCTCAGTCATCCTGAAACTAACTAAAAAAAATAATAATAAAGACACAAAATAAAAAAAAAAATAAACACTAGGGGCGGTATGGTATAAACGGAATATGCTACCCCCCTAGTGAAAATATCGCTGATATTTTGGTTCTCATGCAGAGTGACACAGACATCACTCATGGCTTTGCCACTCTTGATGTCATCATGTCCTCTGCACTCAACAAAATATCAGTGATATTCACTAGAATAACTATATTATATATGTGTATATATATATATATATATATATATATATATCTATATCTATATATATATCTATATATAGATATAGATATATATATATATATATATATATATAGATAGATATATCTATCTATATATATATAGATAGATATATAGGGATACATGATGTGCAGTCATGTGCTATGGAAAATACTTTCACTCCTGCAGAGTGAGCTCTGGATACTCACGAGTGCCGAATCAATCTATGCATGATGAGAGTAGTTTGTTTCTGTGATAATGGTGTATGGATGAGTAATTGCAAAACCACTATGTACTATATCTATGGCTAAGTGAAAGACCATCCCAGTCCCACACTCAAAAAAGCTATCTCATTCTATCAGTATCTATTCCCATGAAACTATACACTTGCAACTATGTTAAATGAATCTTGGATGTCCTTGTATACAGTGGCGCTGGATGCTGGTGCTACCTTAGGGTTACTAACCCACACAGTGAATCACATAACTTCAAATGGCCACAATCAAAATATAGAAATAAACTCACAACTTAATTAGCTGAAAAATTCAGATTTTCTTTGTCACAACTGGGTATCTACCGATAGTACCTGCGTTCACTTGGTCCATCTGTTTTACTAGTTGTGGTAAGTGAAATCTGCATTTTGCCACATCTCATGTAGTGAGCTGATGTCTGTTTATTGAGTACATCCATTTGGAGTTAGTTGCATCCATGTTGCCTGCCATATTTACATGATTGGTACAGCCTGACTGTCA
The DNA here is from genome assembly GCA_016271365.2 of Neoceratodus forsteri. Taxonomy (NCBI): domain Eukaryota; kingdom Metazoa; phylum Chordata; order Ceratodontiformes; family Ceratodontidae; genus Neoceratodus; species Neoceratodus forsteri. The sequence goes on from CM028130.1 coordinate 1,294,106,551, forward strand.
AAATGGCAAGAGTAAGCTCACAAATGCTTGCTTTGACACACATCAAGTTACAGAAAAGGTCAAAATTGCTTGCTAATGTGAAAAAAATAATCTCACAATTAAATAACATCATTATATTGGTGTGAACAGAGATTGAATATGAATTCTGGTTTAAACTGGCAGTTACCTTTACTTGCACGGCATTGCAGTTCATGCAGGAGTAAAGGACGTTATTTTCTGAATCAGTTATGAACCATAACACACACTGACTGGACTCACTGCTCTGCTTCAACAATTAAGTACAAATACTATGAACACTGAGAAAAAGTAACCATTAGCAGCCTGCCCAGTGGTACTGATGAGTTGAAGTCCTGGATGCCACACCTCGCACCATGCCAGCAACCAGGTTTTGGGAACAGGTTCAGGTCATCAAAGTCAGCTGGGGAGGGGGGGAGTCAGATTGAGCAGCTGAAAATCAGCTCTCCCCTCCAAGGGAGGGATGTTGCTGACCTTACCATATGACTGCTACGGGGTGGAGGTCCAGCGGCAGTGTGTGCTGGCAGGCATTATGAAGTGAGGGCATTGCAAGAATGCAGTCTGTGTGTGCCACCACACGTGCATGTGTGCCTGCAACAGGGGAAGGGAGAAATGGAGCTGTCAGGCTCCATGATGATCATGGCTGTGGTCCCAGTGATTGGGATGTAGTCCAGGACAGATGCAACCCCCTTGGGAGGCAGAGCCCGCCTGCCAGCTCCTCAAGAAATGGAGATAAAATGCATATGGAAAAAAATAACCATTTGACTGCAAAGAATTATTTCAGGAACACATTTAAGCAGTAGTGGCATGCTCCAACAAACAAGGCAACCAGCAACAATTACAAATAAAAAGATTTTCCATTTATTATTGCCAAAACAAATTAATCAGACATTGCTGTCTACAACAAAAACCCCTGCATTTCAACCATGAGGTCTTCCTAAGAGGGCAGCTTCTGGTAATGAATGCAATGTTTATATAGCCCCAAACAAGAAGATGTCACAAGTCACATGACCATTGTGCATAAATAAGTGCAATTCGATTTGCTACTACTAAATTCTTGTAAAGTCAAAAATACAATTAAAGCAATAGGCATTCAACAGAACAAAGACAGAGAGATGCAGAATAAATACATATCCTTTATACTTTAGATGGCATAGTATGTTAACATACAAAACGTAAGTATTTGGTGAAAGCTAAACTTAAACTAATAATAGCTATTATTTTATATTTAACATCATTTACACTTTATAATCCCCTGAAAATAACTAGTTGCAGAGCAGACCCACTAAAACAACATCAATATTCATTTGGCAAGATATCAAATGACAGACTGGAAACAAAGGGGTTGGGAAAGGTGAAAGGAGTTTAGTTGGGGGGCCAAGGGTTTATAGACAATAGAAAATTCCTACCACATTCATTAAATATCAAAAATAAAAGAGAAAGATTAGGAACCTGGAGTTGAAATGTATAGGGAGGTAAATCCTTGTAGTATGAATCCATTACAAAGAAGCAGCACATCGCCCTGCACTCACCACAACACATCAGCACCTAAAAATAAATAATTGAGAGAACCAATAAAGTCAAAGTGTTCTCAAGTATGGCTTTATATCAGTTTCATTGTTTAAGCCCTCTGGATTCAGGCTATGAAGGATGAAAATCAGTTCCACCAAGCCGCATCGACAATGAAGTTGTTGACATGCAGCTTGACGACATCCGCAATATCAACAGACAAAATTTCGTCTATCAGACATTGTGGGGAATTTTTATCAGGGGTTGTGCCCTCCACCCCCTCCATTTCTATGTAACAAACTCAGAGTCAGATTTTAATTCAAAATGGGGGGGGGGGGTCACTGGAAGAGTGGTGAAATTTTGCTGGTGGTCCATCACAGTGACAAACTCGGAACCTATCGAGATTGTCAGTGTGATGGGTTTCACCATTGAAATGTCATTGTTTCACCAGTATACCCTGAAAATTCAGAAGCTTTCTTGTTGCAGCAATTTGTTAAGTCTGTTGCCATCACACTTTCCTGTGTTCACTTGCTCAATACCTATAAAATGAAATCTCACAGGATTACCCTTGTGTTTTTCCCAAAAATGTTCTGTTACAGGGTTAGTAAAGTCCATGTTATTAATTTCCATTATGTGTTCATTGATTCAATATTGAAGAAGTCTTGTGGTGTGCCCAACTTATAATTTATTGCAGTCACACCAGATGACATAGACCAGTAAAATTGAAACACATGAGATGAATTGTTTTATTGTGACAACCTTAGTCCTACCTCGCAGTGAGAAATTGGTACATTGTATTCAGCATTTGCAAATGTTACAGCTACCACACTGGTACATTCCGGGTGGCCGAACTGTTTTGAGGGTCTGTATAACAACTATTAACTAGCTTGTCCTTTAATGTTTGTCCCCTCTTAAACATAATTCTTGGTGTTTCCGCAGTTGTTCCTGTAAGTACAGTATCATTCTTTAGAACTGACCAGTATTTATGTAGTACATTCCCAATTTTGCCAAACACCTGGGTAAATTCAATACTAAATGTAATGACCCCTGCATTATTAGGGCTGACTTTTAGTATAAGTAGATCAGAATGTTGCATGGATTGTGCCCTGCAGAGTGCTTGTTCTAAGACTTTGCTGCAGTAACCCTTGCTAAAAACCTCTATCTTGATTCTGGAAATCTGTGTCTGCTGAACAGTTATGTTGTAACCTCAAGAACTGTCCATATGGAATGGCATTTTATCATTTCCTTGGATGTGAGCTTGAAACATGCAAAAAGCTATTTGTGGTTGCTGGTTTCCTATATGCACTAGAACAGATAGTACAAGCAGGGCCTACTGACAGGGTGACATCCAAGAAATTAAGCTGCTCTTCCTGAATGTCTGCCATAAAGTGAAAGTTAACACATTATTATTTAACCACTCAATAAAGCAGCTAGTCTGCTGTTTGTCATCCTGCCACATGCAAATTATATTGCCGATATAAGGGACCCATTTCACAGTTTTATTGTGAAATGGGTTTATATCAGAATTCAGTGCATGTGCCTTTTCCCATAGTCCCAGCATTAAGTTTGCATAGGGTTGTGCCATGGCCTCCCCCATGGCTGTCCCACAGACTTGTAAATAAAATTCATCATTAGACATGAAATAATTATGTGCCAGTACAAAATCCAGGTCAACCATGATGAATTCTTTAGGTAACCTGTTTCTCAGGGAGTCTCCATTGAGATAATGTTCACAAGCTTTGAGTGCATCTACATGTCTGATCGATGTGTAGATGGACTCCAGATCAATGCCAATCCAGAGGTAATTTTGATCCCAAATGAAGTTTTCACATTTCTGTAGAACGTGCATTGTATCCCTTGTGTAAGAGGGTAATGACTTCACATACCTCTGTAGGAAAAAATCAGTATAGGTACATACATTGTCCATTAGTGAATCTACATCTGACATGATAGAGCATCCCGGTGGATTCTCCAAGCTTCAATGAACTTTGGGTAGGATATATAAGACTGGAGCTACTGGGAACTGTTTCCATAAATATTGGAACTGAGTTTCAGTGATCTGTTTACTAGTTTTAGCACCCTCCAATAACTCCAGTAATTTCTTTCTAAAAGTAGGTAATGGGTCCCCATTAAGTAACCTGTAACTATTAGTATCACTTAATAATTCAAGTGTCTTGTTTTTATAAAGTTCATTATTCATCAAAACAATATTCCCACCCTTGTCAGATTGTTTAACAATTATGTCTTTAAAGTTTTGAAGTTCATCAAGAGTTTTTCTTTCCACAATGGAAAGATTAAAGTGTACCTGTGTTCGATTGTCCACAATTTTCTCCACTTCCTTCAGCATCGTTTTCTTATACGTGCTGATGTGCTGCTTCGGTAGGCTCAGTATAAAGTCTGTTTTTTGGTTTAAATATAAAAAAAAAACATGTTTTAGTAAGCTCTTCTTGTTGTTGTAATTCAAGTACACTAATTGTGTGTTCTATTCCAGTCTCAGGACTCCCATCCCCTTGTCTCTCATAGTAATCTCTAATAGTGACTGAAGAAGTAATAGGTGTTGAGTGTCTAAATCAGTCCATGTGACATCATCATATGCCTACTGATCCACATTGCCATCCACCTTGAAATCAATGAGAAAAACATCCACGTTATCCTCCACAAATACATCATCAGATGCAGTTTATTGCACACAGACTATGAAACACTCTTAGTGTCTTGAAGCACACTGCCTCTTCATAAGGGAGCCACACTTAATGTTCAGAAAGAGCAGCTGTTCTAAATACCCACCACCAGGGTGTACAATGTGACATCACCAAGTAGTGTCCATTATATACATCCAAGTATTAGATTTAACATATGCAGATAACACGTACAATTAAAAAACCTTTAAAGTTATATTAATATCTAATATGAAAAAGGAAAGTGTGAATTTAGGAATTCACAGATGTCAAAACAGCATCATGGACATTATTTTTATTTTATTTTTTTATTGTCTTGGATTACAACCTTTGAGCGACAAGCTCTTTTACTAAGGTTCCACATCAGAGTGAGAACAAACAACAGGTACAGTAAATACAGTGGATGGTACTAATATATGGGAATTAAGTCACAATGTAAGTACAGTTGGTGTAACAGTAGCATGAGCAACATAAAAGGTGAGCAAAATGAGAATAACAATACATATTTGTAACGTGTAAATAACTGTGGTGTAGAACAGTCATTCTGGTAATTACAATAAAGTGTAACAGTACAGGTAATTAAGGCAAACAATGAATAGGAAAGAGATCATTGTAAATGAGGGAGGGGAGGGTGTAGTAGAGAAGGAGTGGTGTGGAGTGAGAAAAAGAGCTGCCAGAAAGTGGTGAGAGGGATTTAAGAGTGGTGAGAATGAATAAAGCAAGGAAAGAGGTGAAGACAAGTGTGGGGGGGGGTAGTGGATGAGCATGGAAGGGGTGGGTACCACAAGAGAATGGGTAATGATGGGAGAATTTGGATGGCAGATGGGGAAGCTTAGGAAATGAGCAGGAGGGGGACTGGGGGGACAGGAAATGGAATAAGTAGGGGAGAAAAGAGGGGAGAATAGGGGCAGGCACAGGAGAGGGGGAGAAGAGATAAGGAAACATGGTTGTGGATTGATAAGGTGGAGGTAAGGAGAGGTGGGGTTGATTGGTACGAGGTTGTAGATTGAGAGTTAGAGAACAGATTCTGGTGGAGTAAAGGTGGTGTGGCAGTGGAAATGTAAAGGTATAGGGAATGGGGGAAAGGTGGGGTGAGGAAGGGATGGTAAGATGTAGGTGTGAACAGGTGGGAGAGAGTGGGGGGGTGACCAGGAAAATAGGGTCTTCTGGATTAGAGGGATTGTGGCATGGGTGGGGTAAAGAGTAGGAAAAGGGAGAAAGTAGGGTGTGGGAGGAAAGGTAAGAAGTAGGTGTGAACAGGTGGGATGGGGAGAGTGGAGGTGTGCAAGAAACAAAAATAAGTGTGAGGGAAGGGAAGGGGAGGTGAGCAGGAATATAGGTATTGTTAGGGTAAAGGTAGTATGGCAGGGGTAAGGGAAAGGATAGGGAAAGGGGGAAGGTGGGATGTGGGAGAGATGGTAAGAAGTAGTCAAGAACAGATGAGAGGGAGAGGGGAGGTGAGCAGGAAAACAAAATAAGCACAAATGTTGGTCAGGACGCTGTCAGGGAAAATGTGGGAGAGGAAGGGGGTCTTTGTGTAGGGAAGTAAAGGAGGGAGGGAGGAGGTGAATACAATAAGTTGAATGCAATGGGGAAGGATGTCGAGAAGACAGGGAGTGGGCCAAGGTAAGGGCTAGGTGATACCCATAAGGTGGGGCAGGGAGGATGAACAGTAAACATCACTCATATGAGTGCCACATACAAACTCGCACAGCTGATTAAATAGGTAATAATCAGAATAATGATAAGAATGGAGAATTCTGCTGGGAATAGTGATCATTCTGCATATAATTAAGAAAACTGTATTGCTATTTGACACATTCGGCTTCACTATCAATACATTCAATCATCAGAAACATTTAAACATGAGAAGTGATGCCTCTATATGATGCGATGACATACAGCAAACATGAATAACAACAAACAACTGCTGTAAACAGGTAGCTGCAGGTCCTCATAATTAGACATATGATTGTGTTATACATGTAATCAGACTGAATAGGTTTAATGTTTCTTTATTTAAGGAGTTGTATGAAATTACAAGATCATTACATACAGGAGGCAAACAACAGAATCAGCACAGTAATAAAAAATGGTGATTCAATTAATAATAACAAGGAGATTGCACAGCTCTTTAATCAATATTTCACTTCAGTATTCAACCATAAAAATCCAGTATCTCAAACTTTCAGTATGGATGGATCAGAACTAATTACCTTAAAACCTGAAATGGTACAGAAGAACTGTGTAAACTGAAATCAACATCTTCACCTGGACCTGATAACATTAGTCCTATTGTTTTGAAAGAACTTGCTCATATTTTGGTACAGCCTTTAACCATTTTGTTTAATAGGTCCCTATTGGCTGGACTAGTTCCACTTGATTGGAGAAGGGCTACTGTCATTCCCATTCATAAAAAGGGCAACAGACCTAACATTGCAAACTATAGACTAATTAGCCTTACATCTGTCTGTTGGAAACTTATGGAAAGATTACGAAAAACTATTATTGAAACTGAGGTAGCTAGTTTGGGGCTTCAAGATCGAACTCAGCATGGTTTTAGGAAGGGTCTTTCCTGGGTCACTAATCTCATTTCCTTTTATAATTTTGTAAGTGACCAAATTGACAAGGGACGTACCCATAGATGTACTATTCCTCAACATTGGGAAAGCATTTGACACAGTTCCCCAAGATCAGCTCATCATGAAATTAGGCTACCTGAGATTAAACAAATATACTGTAAGATGGATAAGCAACTGGCTAACAGATAGGAAGCAGTCTGTGAGAATTAATTCAGTTTAATCTGAAGATAGTAATGTCTCGAGTGGAGTGTCCCAGGGATCAGTTTTGGGTCCAGTATTATTTGGACTTTACATTAGCAATATGGGTAAAGGGCTTGGTAGTGTTGTTTCAAAGTTTGCTGATGACACAAAAATTGGAGGTGATGTATCTTCCTACTGTAATCCCTTTGTTACCTGGGGTTACTAGAATCCCAGTAAGACCTAGTGGTAGGCAGGGAAGGCAGCTTGTGAAACTCCAGTTAAATGGGTTTCACACTGTCTCACTCTGTCCTCAGTCACAGCTGAGACTAGAGGGATGACATCATAGTAGAATTGTTACAGCTGCATGAGCCACAGTTGGAATCTTCAGCTCAGAGTAGTTCTAGAACCTTGGGAATTTGAAAGCCATTCTTCCATTTGTCCTTGAGCAAGAAGGAAGCATCAGACTGTAGTTTGAGTTTTGCCTCCACACAGAAGGAAGTTTTTCTGTGTTTCACCATTCTTCAAGTGGTGGAGACCGTCCCCTCGGTCTCAGTGCCCCCTCCCTCCGGGGGGGGTAGGAAAAGGTCTCTGTGGGTTCCAGGGGCAATCCCCTTCACCCACCAAGGAAAGAAGCTGCCTGAAATTACTTTGTCTGTTTGGGTATACAGAAAAGGTTAAAGGACTTCACCTGTGGGGCCCTGCAACGTTTGGGTGAGTGTTTGGCTCCAGTTTAAGGAGCAAACAACTGTTTTTTTCAGTCAGGAAATGTTATTGGGGACTGTTGTTTGGGAGCACTATATACACTAGGACGAACAAATGGAGCAGTCAATTCAGTTTCAAGTTTCAAATGGTTTTATTGGGGACTGCTGTTTGAGAGCACTATATACACTAGGATGAACAAATGGAGCAGTCAGTTTAAAGTTTAAATGGATTTAGAGTTCACAGTAGAGGGGGTGCATCAGTTCATCCACCATGCAATCTACAGTTTTACAGTTCTGAAGTTTCTGTGTGTTCAGACAAATGGCCGGGTATGGGCTGTGGGAGCTGGAGGTGGATAGATCCCCATCTTTAGTAACCAGGTCCACCTCTACGGATTTCTTCTGTTTTTGCTACTTACCTCATGCGCTTGACCAGTGATGGGGTAGGTACCCAGACGTGGGTCGCAACTTGAAAATCTCTCTAGGAGTCGCAGACTTCAAGTGGTGTGGGGAGCCACAGGATGGGAACATTACTCCTTGTTCGATGGGAGTTTCAAATTGGAAGTATGAAAACAAAATCTCACTAGGAGTCGCAGACTTCAAGTGGTGTGGGAGCCACAGTTTTGGGAGCTTCCTTGTTTGATAGGAAGTCTTTCCAAGTAGAGTTTGGGTTCATTCGCCAAGTGGACCGTCAGTAGAGTGGCTGGCAGGGGAGCCGGGCCAGTTGGGCTGTGTATCCAATGCGCATGCGAAGTCTGGGCTGAGTGCCTGGTGGGTCCAAAGCCAGACAATTGTAAAGTGTTCATTCTCCAATGGACCACTGTGTTTAACCTCTAATCTGCATTACAGCTATGTAGCCCTTTGGGGGGGACCATACAGAGCTTTGTTTGTGTTCAGTGAGTTAATAAATAAAGCCACACTGAAAAATCCCAATTCTGGTTCTGGACATTACAGTTATTGCTTCCTGTAGTTGGATTTACTTGGGTGCCCCTGTGCAGAGTAGTCAAACCTAGGTCTCTTGTGCCAAGTAGCCTCATCCTTCCCCGAACCCGTAGAGACATATGTATATCCATGTTACAAAAATGTGCATATGCCGGTTACAAAAATGCTTCACAGTTCAGGCATCAAAGACTTTCTAAAGATCTTCAAGCTATTGAACAATGAGGAGTCAATAAAATGAAATTGAATAAGCTGAAATGCTCTGTAATACATTTTGGTAGAAGTAACCCAGGTTATAAGTACTATCTTAATGGAAAAGTACTCAAATGCATTACAAGCGAAAAGGACCTTGGGATATGGGTTGACTCCAACTCGGCTGGTTCAACTCACTGTCGAAACATAGCTTGGAATATCAATAAATTTATTTGCTCGATAAATAAAGTTTTTTTGTCTAGGGACAAGGATTGCATTCTAAAACTTTACAAAACATACATTATACCACATCTAGATTATGGGTCACTGTCATGGAGTCCCTATCTCAAACAAGACATTGAATTAATTGAAAAAATACAGAGGAGATTGACCAAATCCATTCAAGGTCTAAAAAATCTGGATTATAGTGTTAGATTGGGAAAACTCAAACTGTTCTCCCTGAAGACCAGAAGAACTCAGGGAGATTTATTATTCTTGTACAGAATCATACATAATTCTTCACTGAGAAACCAATGCAGCATACACACCTTGCATATTAGTAACAATCTTAGAACCCACAGTAAACAGATTGGGATACCCAGAGTGCATACAGTTAAACATTTTAACTATTACAAAATAAATACTGCCAGAATATGGAATGCTTTGCCTAATCGTATAATTAATGCACAAACTCTGGAAAGTTTTAAAAAGGGATTGGATGAATTCCTATTAAGTAATGAACTTGGGAAATAAACCCACTATGAGTGGAAGACAATTTAATGGGCATCTAGCCTACTTTGTCTTACAACACCAAGTTAAACCAAGCTACAGCAGACAGTGGTAGCTGGAACTGCCCATGAAGAGGGGAGAGCATCATGGTAACTGGCATGGAAACCATGGATGCCAGAAGCTGCCTCTAACCTTCCTGATACACCTCAACTGCCAGGCCAAAACCTTTTGTTACTGAGAGGAATGCATAGCAGTTGTAAGCCACTAACTTTAGAAGATGAACTGGAAAAGAAAAAACACAAGCTTTTTTTAAATTTTGGTATAATGACGTCAAAAAAAAATGGAAGAACAATGTTAGTGGGGCTAGACCTAAAGTTTCTAAACTAACGTCCAGAATTACCAGGAAATCTGCTATATTTGAGGCAAAAATAAAGGATACCAAAACAATACAAGATTCCAGTTCACCTGCAACACAAGAACAAAAAGGTCCAGTCCATTTTCCACTTTTTCAACAAAATGGAAAAAATACAAAAATCAGTCTACCTGAGTCAAACCCAATAATTGATACCTGGGCCCAGCTTGAAACATGAGTGTGTGTTGGGATGCCCCTGAGGGAAGACTCTTCAAATCAACAAGAACTACCATTAAATTTTGCAACGGAGGAAAAGAAACTTGGAAATGTTATGGCTCTTGAAATTTCACCAGATGCAACTTTACATTCAGAGATTATTTGCTCCAAGCCCTGTGACAGTCAAGTTGCACCTGACTGTAATCTGCAAACAGGCGATGGGGGCCAGCTGGAAACATGTGGTGCATGTGCTAGGGAGCCTCACTAGGAAAACCTTGGGCTACAAGCTTCACCGTCAAGTCAAAAACTGGTTGGAAAGGAGCAGGAAAATTTACCAAAGACAAAAACACAGATGGACCTGCTCACTTCTTTTTTTTTTAATTCAAAGTTTATTAGTTTTAGCTTACAGAGAATGGATCATAGAGTTACAATGCATACTTGAGAGGGCATTAATAACATAGCAGGATTCATTCTCTTCCTTCCTCCTCCCACTCCCCACCATACTTTTGCCCACCCACCTCCTCACACTGACATATCACACAAGAGTATTCTACTATTGAGCAGGTATCATGTTATATAATTATATTGAACAAAGGATATGTAAAGGGTCCCATATCCTCTTGTACTTATTCATCATGTTATTAAGACTAGCAATTGTTTTCTCTGTTCTGAGATTGGCCAAAAGCTCATTGAGCCACTCAACATAGGAAAGATATTCATCATCCTTCCAGTGACGCAAGACCACTTTTTTAACCAACAGGGAAATTAGGACCATGTGATACTTGCGATTAAGCATAGTAATTTTGGAAAAGTCCCCCAATAAACATATTTCTTTTGTGAGAAGTGCTTCTAGACCTAGAAGGGGATCCATATTTTGCTGTATACTGGACCATAAAGGAGTTACTTTGGTACAGGTCCAAAGGACATAATAAATAGAGCCTTCCTCTAATTGGCATCTGGTACAGAGTGGTGAGGGGATGAGACCAAATTTAGCCAGTCTCTGTGGGGTATAGTATAGATTATGGAGGATATGAAATTGCATAAGACATAGTCTGTCTTGAATTATGAATGTGTGAGTATTTTGCCATAAAAATGGCCAGTCCAATGCCAGATTGGGGAAAAAAGAAGCCCAAAATGCCGTTGATCCAAAGATATTCAGATAAGCAGAATCATATAAGATTCTATATATCTTGGAAACAGATCCTTGGAAACCTGCCAAATGACCTAACTTCAATTTAATAGATATTTTGGCAGACAAAGGAGGGCTTGCTCCCAGCACTTTCAACAGAAGATGTTTCTATTGGAAAATTTTAAACACATTATGATTCATAATGCAATACTTCATCATGAGTTCTGAAGCAGGACCTGCTCACTTCTGACAGCACAAATAGTGTGACTATGCAATCTGCCAAAATGAGAGAATTGGAATTGAAACAAGATACTGAACCAGAGATTGGGGAAAGCAACAAAACATTTGCTACAAATGCTTTAAATGTTGCTAAATCCCCTGTGTCATTACAAAAAGAGGATGTGCAGTTCCACAACATGAAAAATAACATGGGCAAGCAAATGGCAACATAAATGGAAGGGGAAAAACAAGGGGAAGGAATAGAAAATGACCTCACAAATTAGTTACTTAAAGTGGAAGGTATTTTACCTGATCTTTTTAAAGCCAAAACTTCCATCCAGTCTAATACAGAAGGGGGTAGTAGACAATGCTCAGAAGATAGTATGGATGAAACAAGTGAAGATGAATAACCCCATTCTTGGGCAAAAATGTTGTTTATACAGATTAATCAAATAGCTTAACAGATTATCAAACATCACAGTCAACAAGATAAATTGGAACATTATTTTTCTGCAACCCAAACTTTACTAAAAGAGAATACTTTTTTAAAAATGGAAATGGCTCAAATTAACAACACAGTTACCATCATACAAGAAGAAACAGCCCCTGTTGTTGCAAAAGTCAAAGAACTGGACAGTGTCAATACTACACTTAAAGCCAAAATACTAGACTTTGAATTTCATTCCCACAAAAAAATATAAGGTTGCCCAGGGTACCTGAAAATTGGGACAATAACAAATGTTTAACAGAATCTTTTAACCAAATTGCAGTGGCTTACTTGGATACCAATCCAAGTAACATTAACCTTGAACTTGATTGGATTCACAGAGGTCTGTGGCAAAGACTTGATGATGCTGCTCCTCCAAGGTCTAGCACTGTCAAGTTTATGAAGTCTAAAGACAAGGAGACAGTGATGTCTGCAGTGTATAAAAAAAAATAATAAATTTGATGGGGGCATCAATCTCTATTTTCAATGACCTACCCAAAGAAATTGTCAAAGAAAGGAAAAAAGCTTGATTGGATCAGATATAAATTATGGGCACATGATGTTCATGCCTCAGTGATTTTCCCAGCCAAATTAAGGGTTGTAAAAAATGAAATGTGATATACATATGAAACAGTCGAAGGTGCTGTCAAAGAATTGAAAGTTTTTCAACATATTTTTTCCCTTTGAATTGATATTTGTCTGGTAGTGGTGGTGGTGGGGGGGGGTTGAAGAGAGCATCAAGACACAAGATGCTTTGAGATGTTCTGAATGTCTATTTTTCTTTTATAACAATAGAAGAAAAATCAAGTTTCTTTCTTTTTTTTTCTGAGACCAAAGACATATTAATATTGAAAGTGTTTTACATTATTACAAACAAGCTACATCTTGGTTCTGAATTTTGAGTTTACAGTGGAGAGAAGGGGGATTTATGTACAATAGTAATAATGGGGAAAATAACAAATATTAAGAAAGGAGATGTTGGTTGTTTTAACAGTCACAGGCATTGTCCTAGGTTAAAAAAAACATATTTAAGTTTCTCTTGGTATTATAATAGGTGAAGTTATCCTGACTGTTATCATTTAAATATCAAGCAAACATTAAATGCAGTATAACAACTTGGTAAAAATTGTTTCCCTGAATGTCAATGGAATAAATTCAGTTGACAAAGAAACAAGACTTTTGACATACTTTAAAAACACATCAGCACAAGCTATCCTTATGCAGGAAACACATTTACTGGATCAGGAAATAATTAAACTTAAAAGAAAATGGATAAGCCATATTTACTATGGTACAGGATCAAAAAAAAAAGCAGGCGGTGGCAATAATTATTAGGAAACGGTGTCAGGTAATGCTTTTGGACCAATATGAAGACAATGAGGGTAGGACAATAATAATCAAGTTATTAATTAACAACCAGTCAATGGTAATTGGATCAGTGTATGCACCTTTTGAAAATTATATTAATTTTCTTGTTAAAATATCTGAAGCCTTTCAGAAACTACAACCCAGTAACATTGTTTAACAAGCAATTTTAATGCCTTAAATAATCCTACTTAGGACAAAACTACACAACCCAGAAAAGGTAATATAATGATCTCAAAACATTAAATATTTTTACCAACTGGAGTGTCTGGGGGACTTTTGGGGACAACTTCATCTCAAAACAGACAATTCACACATTACGACAAAAAAAAGCAAACTTTCATGAGGATTGATTTCTTTTTAGTCTCAAAAAAATCAGATTCAACATATAATAAATGTTCAAATGGACTCTATCTTCATTTCAGACCATGCTCCTATATCTATGGAAATCTTAATAGAAAATACTGATTGGAAAACATTGCCTAATTGGTCATTTAACAATGACTATTTAAAAGATAAAGAATTTAGGGCATTAACAAAAAATACAATACAAGAATATTGGTTTTACAACTATTCAGGCTAATGTCCTATACTCAAATTATGGGATGCTTTTAAAGCTAACCTTAGAGCTGTTATTATGGGTTATCAAATTAAAATGAAATTAGGAGAAAATCTTATACAGAGGTTGAAGAAAAATTAAAACACCTTGACAAAGTCATTATATCTGACTTTAATAAATACAAAGATGACTGGTACCCTTATAAATAAAAAAAAAACTAGAAATAATACATCAGGAAAAAAATAATTTTTTACAATAAAGAAAATCAAATATTATAATGCAGATAAAGCTGGGACAATCTTGGCAAACCTATTAAGAAATGAAAAGAAAAAATATAATAACAACCATGTTGGATGATACAGGTAATTTAAAACACACAGACAAAAATATTGCCAAAATTATATGTAATTATTACAAAACAATAATAATTTTACCCAAGATCCCAACCTATTATCTGGTTTATTTGCCAAATCAAATGTCTGTACAAAAATATTCAATTATTCTCCTATCACTTCAAAAAATATTATTGAAATTATTAAAACTCTGCCCAAAAGAAATCCCCAGGCCTTGACGGGCTATCAAATGAATCTTCAAGCCTTTGCAGAAGATCTTGCACCACAGCAAAATGCTTCTGAAGAAGATCGCTTTACTTGGCTCTGCTACGTGAGATCCAGAAGCATTTGCCCGCGGGTTAGTGTGGGTCCTGCCAGACAGAAGTGTTTGGTGTCTTTTGGTTCCAGAGTTAAATTTTGGCAAAAATATTTACTCCCAAGCTGGATTTATGTGCATGTCTGGCAAGCCATGTTCTGTTGGGGTTTTTTGGGTGTCCGGCCTTTCTTTTTGCCGAGACGCTGTTTCTATGCATTCTCACGCCTACTCTGTGGATTTAAAATTAAGCACATGGGAGATCTGCCTTTTGCCATTGAGATTACTGCTGCTTGTTTTTAATACCTGCATTCCCATTAATTTGGGTGAGATCTGTGCCATTGATAGTGTGTTTTTTCTAAGTTGTTATATATGCTATATTAAAAGAATTTGCTGGTGCTGACCCCTCTGTGCATTTTTAATTATATATATGTCCTTTAAAACATTTTAGGTTCACCCTCAATAAAATGGTTTGAAGATTTGACAAGAATATTCTCTAAATTCCCTTGGCATGGA
The DNA here is from genome assembly GCA_016271365.2 of Neoceratodus forsteri. Taxonomy (NCBI): domain Eukaryota; kingdom Metazoa; phylum Chordata; order Ceratodontiformes; family Ceratodontidae; genus Neoceratodus; species Neoceratodus forsteri. The sequence continues at coordinate 1,294,121,561 of CM028130.1, forward strand.
GAGGGGATCACGTATAGCTTGGGGTGTGTTAATTATACCAAGACAAAAAGGAGGATTAGGGTGCCCAAACCCTTTAACATACATGGAAGCAAATATAATATCAATCTTATATAAGTGGAGTTTAAATCTAGATCAGGATATACACATTTATCAAAAACTATTAAGTATTAGGGATAAGCCAATGATAAACTTACCAAATGTCATGTTGGAAAAAAGATTTATACAAGCTTCATCAATATGTATTCTGTTCCTGGTTTTCAAGCAGTCTGATAGGATTTCTTGGCCCTATGTTTTTGTCTCATTAGATAACTTTGGTTTCTCTCTGAACTTTGTTGCCCTCCTTCAGTGGCCTTATGGCTCACTACAAGCCTTTATTAAAATTAATGGGCTTATTGCTCACTCTTTTCAGCTGGGGAGAGGTACATAACAGGGCTGCTCCACCCCTCTTGTTTGCCCTTAATATTGAGTCCCTGGCACAAGCACTAAGGGGAATGTACAGGGTTCACGGACATCCAGGTGGGGGTGGAGAACCCCAGGTGGCCCTGTATGCAACTGATGTACTGCTCTACATGATTAACCTGTATACCTCTCTAGAGGTGATCTTTGCTATTCTGAAGAGGTTTAGTATGGTGCCTGACTATAAACTGAATACCACTAAGTTGGAGGTGGAGAGATAAAAGTCTGCACCACTCTCTTCATGGAGAGCCCACATGAGGAGCAGTAGTAACAGAGATGTCCCAAGTCATCCAGCAGCAGAGGGACAGTTTACTCTTCAACAGTTTATTTCTGCCTCACTCAAACTGAACTTTTAGCTAGCAGTACCAGCCTACCATCGTTTGCACTGTGATCCCAGTTCGGAATTTACACTTACTTGGTCTGTTTGTCTGTCCAGTGTGCAGGGGCTCAGGAGAGCCAGCAGCCAGTCATGAGCTTGAGGGGGGCAGGGCCAAAGAGATAAAAGCTTGCTCCACTCGCTAGCATGAGTATTAAGTGACTCAGTAGAAATGTTTGTTAGAATCAGTCAGTCCATACCCAAAGAAGAAAGCTACAATTGAGAACCGAAGTATAGGGTTAAGGCTTTTAGATATTCATGGGGGGGGGGTCTGAACCTGTAGTTATTAATTGTTATTTGCAGTTACTGATGTATTTATTAACAATGTATTATAAAACTGTGTTTGGGTTGTTCTGTTTACTTATGTGTGTAGACTGCCTGTTACATAAATCAAGTGGGGTAGTGGACAAAGAAAGGGTGGTCTGGAAAGTGGGGAAATATACAAAAGCTGATGATTTGGGATTAGAGAGGTGTTTTTTGCCTATAAATTATTTAAACAGAATAATACAGCTCCCCAAGAGATGCTCTTTAAAAGATGCAACATTTTCTTCATAGTTAGTAACTAATAAGGGTGCATTTTTAATGGGAATAAGGACTGGCACAATTTTAAGAATGAAGAATCATAAAATCACAAACTTCTACCTGATGATATTGTTAATAATTGCAGGGGATATGGAAATTAATCCTGGGTCCCATTGCTCTCTAGGGAGCGATGGGTACAGAGGAGAATGGGGACTAAAATAATATGCTTTAATGTCAGGAGTCTTCAAGTGCATATGGATGAAATAAGGATGTGGTTAGAAGAAGGGGGCTATGACTTAGTGTGGCTCTATGAAACATGGTTGAGAGATCAGGTAATGGATAGATAACTTACTATAAAGGGGTATAAAATACACAGGCAAGATAGGCTTTGTAATAAAAAGTGGGTCACATTTCATATAAAGGATGATTTGTTGGTCAAGGAAGTTGAAAAAGAACATATTGATGGAAAGATTAATTAGTTAAGTATCAGGGTCAGATTGGGAACCACTGGGTGGAAGCATTTGTACTTGACCTGTTTTTATTGTCCTCCTAAGTACAAACTGAGAGATTATGAAGTATTTGATTTATGGACCAATATACATACAACTAAAAGAGAGCACATTACACTAGGGGATGCAAATATAGATTGGAGAAAATAGAGGGATTTAGGAAAGTAAATTCGAATATGAACATGTGTCACTTTGTTTGGATGATAGAAATGCCAACTCACTATAATTATAAATCAAACAATCACACTATTATAGATTGGATGATCACAAATAGACCCAGAAACATCTTAAGGTGTAATGTTTTATCAGACTCCATTTCAGATCACTGTCCCATCCTCTGCATTCAGAAGACACAAAAACAACTGTCCCAACCAAGATTCATAAATAAAAGGTGTGTAAATAGACTGAACTTAGAGGGCTATATGAGGGATTTAGAACTAATAGATTTGGCACAGGTTCTGACTGCTACAGACCTGGATAAAATGGTGGAACAATTTACTGGTTGCTTGACTCAGATGTTTAAAAAACATACCACTGTCACCAAATGGAGGATGAAAGGAAACTTTTCACCCTTGTCAAAAAAGAGCCTTAGGGACCTAATTAAAAAATGAGAGGGAATGAGGAAACAGTATTTAATAAAAAAGATGGAGAAAGTTTAAGAGAGTATAAAACTCTTTGGAATAAAGTTAAAACAGAGATAGTTGACACAGAATTGGAATACTATCTCCAAACAGAGTTAAAGAACATTAGGCACCCCCAAAAATATTGTTAGTCACTTAAGCAAGTCTGTAGCCCACAGTATGTGAGTAGTATTAAAAGTATGAAAGAGGGTGACTTGTTGATACAAGATAGTATAGAAATGGCAGTAAGTTTTAACAGTTTTTTTTTTCCAAAACAGTAAGTGGAAGGGTTACAGAGAAAAGTGTTAGTAATATAGCTGAGTTGCAGGGAAGTGAGGTGCCAACCTTCAAATTTGCTAAAATAAAAGAAAAGAATGTCTTGGATTTGCTACTGGGCCATAAGGAAGGAAGGGTGGAGGAATGTATAGACAAACTCCAAGATTGTTAAAGCTATCAGCTACAAAAATAGTGGGCCCCTTAACTAAACTGTTCAATTTATCAGTAAAAGAGGGATTATTATCCTTAAAATTGAAGGAATCAGGAGAGATTCTGATGCACGGGGGGGGAGGACAGACTTGTTATGTCAAATTACAGACTGATATCCTTGTTAACAGTGGTGAGCAAGCTGCTGGAGAAGTGTGTTCTTCACCAGCTGCTTGCCCACCTGGAAAGGCATAGCCTGCGTATAGACCAGAAGCATGGATTCTGGGCTGGGCGGTCCACCTCAATGGCACTGGCTGGGTTCACAGATACCATGCTGGTGGCCAGTGAGGGGTTGGAGGCGGGCCACCAGTGTGGTGTTCGTGGACCTGACTGTCACTTTTGATATGGTGGACCAAAGTTTACTTTTGCTTAAGTTGGGTTGCATGGGGGGCAAGGGGACATAGATTGAGTGACTTAACAGCTATGTGGAAAATCGTGTAGAAAGAATAAAAATTGGTAATACATTTTCAGAACCTATGGATGTTAAGGCAGTTGTACCACAAGGATCAGTGTTAGGTTCTTTGTTATTTTTGATTTTTATGAACGATCTTTCTTAATCGTTTTCTACTACAAACAGCATAGTATATGTTGATGATACAGTGATCTGTGATTTAGTTCCAACTGGTAGCAAAATACAGGTGTCTTAACAAAATAAATATAATATTCTGGCCAAATGGATTAGGGAAAATAAGTTGATTCTAAATGAGACTAAAAGAAAAACTATGCTGTTTGCAACTCCACAAAAATTGCAAAAGGAAAGTAAGCTACAAATTATTGAACAGAAAGGAGTGTGCCTCCACTTGGTTTCCTCATTCAAATATTTGGGAATACTTCTTGCTCCCAGCTTGAGTCTGGCACCCGATATTGAGAAATTACATAAAAGACATAACCAAAAACTGGGGTTTTTATATAGAAATTTGCACTCCCTGACTGAAGAGGCTCACTTAGTAATAGCAAAACAAGTGCTAATGCCCATTCTTGATTACGGTAATATAATGTTTGTCCACTGCAATGAGGTATTTGAATCAAAATACAAAATTTTATTTAACAACATATGTAGATTTGCATTCCAGGTTCCATCCCGGACACATCACTGCTTATTGTGTGATAAACTGGGAGTCCTTTCCCCAGAGAAGAGACTCAAGTTTCATGTAGGGAACTTTATCTTCAGAGTGGGAAGAACTGCTGAACCCAAGGTTCTCTCAAATACATTTCTACCATGAAAAAGAGAGGGCATTACAAGAAACAGTGGAGCATCTTACTACACAGTTCCTAGATTTAGGCTGCAAATGAGTAGGAAAGCCTTCTCTTGCTGCACCTTCCCTACTGAACCAATATGCTAACCTGTCAAATGGAGTGCATAGCATACTGAACTTTAGGCAAATGTTGTTTACACTTTGAAACAGTGAGAATGTATGTAAATGTATGTAATTGTAAGTGATAATGTATGCTGTATTGTATCATTTGTATTGTGTTTTAAGTGTCAGGTGTGGCTAAATAGGGTTGTGCTTAGTCCATTTCCTGGTTAAAAATACAAAAATGAAATGAAATTACCATTTCACTGGATACCCTACACTCATACTGCAGAACCCCTATCCTTTACACTGAGACCTTCCCACCCTCAAATATATTAATATTACCCTGACCTTGTCTGTGAACAGGATTTACCAGGCTATCTATGGTCCTCTGACCACTCAGATGCTGGCTGACTTGCAGCAATGGCAATACGTCCCCCTGAGCCTTTTTCAGAAGGTGGATATGGTTTGAATGCTTACACTCCCTTGCATTTTATATTATTTCCAAAATATTTACAACTTATTATTGAATGATATTGGAAATGCTGACATACTATCATTTCCCATTTTGTTTGCAATGGCCAGTGCCCTAGAATCAGATTCCACATGTTAATGCTCCTAAAGGCCTGTGGGGGTTGGCATTACCCAATCATAGATTCTGTTATGCTGCCTCTCAACTTTGAATTTTGCTTGCTTGGCACAAAACCAGACCTGAGCCAATATGGTTGGTCATGGAAAACGTTTTATTCCCCTCATGGGAGATGACCCACTGTGTCTTCACCAAGCCGATCCTAATTAGACTGAGGTGCACCATAATCTCTGGATTGCTCAGGTCCAACAGCTGTGGTGAGAAATAGTGCCAGCCCTGAGCCTCTCCAAAGCTGAGTGGTGGGTGTGCCCAATAACAAAACTGGAGGACTTTCCACCTTCAGGTACTGACCAAGTGTATTGTAGATGGAGCAGGCATGATATTATTTATTTCTCCCTGCTTTGCGTCAAGCAGTTGATGCACAAATTTCAGGAACTACAGGACCAATATTTCCTAGATAGGCTCAAGTTTTTTTGAATCCATCCAGGTCTGACAATTATATTTAATCTGTCCCCCTTCTGGAAAGGGATTCAATCCATGCCCCCTCTGGTCCTCGCTTTGATGACATACATCAGAATTCTGAATACTGCCCATTCAATTTCTATTCTTTACCAAGCAATACAAATCACACATCCCTACCACACTCTATATGTTGCAGCAAAATGGGGAGACAACTGGGGCAAGCCATAGACCAGCCCAGATGGGAGAGGGGACGCTCAGAGGTAAGCAGAATTTACCTTGTTTCATATTTGGCAGGAATATGCTTGGAAGCATTTACTCCACTACAGTACTTCAGAATTCCAGTCATCACAGCTGAATATGGCATACACAATAGCGCTGCCTGTCTGTGGCAATGCAGTAAACAATGGGGGACCCACTCTCACATTATGTGGGGCCTTCCAGGTATTGCAATCCTTCATAGGGGATCTAGGAGCTGCAATATCAGAGATTTTGCATAATAGGATAACACTCACCACTGCAGTATACCTACTGCACCTGTACCCTAGGGAACTAAAATACAGGAGAGAGAGAAATATCTTCTTGCCATCGTGATCCTAGCCACCAAAAAATGTCTCACCCTTATGTGGATCCGAAATCAGTGGTTGTATATTGTCCAGTGGCAGAACACAGTGAATTCCATATACAAAATGGAGTGGATCACATTTGGCCTTAATGAGCAATGTGAGATTTTCATGTCTCGATGGAACTGTTGGGTGTTGTAGGTTATGCAACATGATCCAAATTTCGTCCCATGATCACATAGGTTAATAGATGGGGAGTGGAAGCAGGAAATGGGAGACAGTAGGGGAGGATGGGTGGAGTGTGGAGGTGTAGGAAACAGATAGAATGTTAGTGAACAGATGACCCCGCATACCCGTCTTATATGATATTACCTGCACCTGAAGTAGGTTACAGCAGTAGAGATGTGTTCCCTAAACCCAAAAGCTGGGTCAGGGGAAATGGGGAACCTTGGACCAATTTACCTTTGGAGATTTGATGATTTGGATATGCAGCTCACCTCATGTAACATTTTTATTTTCATGGAATGTGTATTTGAAATAGTGCAGATGTCACTATTAACAGGCAGAGGAGAGAATAGCTGTTCAAACAAAACTATGTCACTGAGGTAAAGTGCTAGTGCTGAATTACATAGTTGCTTTTTTTTTTGGTTATTACCATTTCTTAATGTTAGCATTTCTTAACATTAATTGTTGAGATATATTCCTATGTTGGTTTCCAGAAATGCAGTACTGATTCAAATATACAAGAATGTGATGATGTGTAATAGTAATGTATTATTTGGAAATCATATCTAGTGAGCATTTTTAATGCTCAGACAACTGGTTTGTAATTATGTGTTATAACAGGACAATTGCAATCACTCCCTGTCAATCAAACTCATGCTGTGAGTGGTGCGAGCACTTGTCACACAGCTGCTACAGTAATTAAAAATGCTCAATATAATTATAAAAAAGTAGACATGGGTGTGTGTGTGTGTGTTTTTTTATTATAAAATATGCTTTATTGAAGTTTTCTAAAAAGAAGGAAACAACAGTAATACATAAACTTATAGCAAAATACACAGCAACACTAATCCACAGGTTAACAACAGTAATAGAAAAATAATACACTCCCAAATATCCACCAATACCCCCCCAATCCTAGAGCACTAAAAGAAATTGAGAAAATGAAATAGAAGAGGCTTATGAAGTTAGTGATAGGAAGAGTGCAGAGATAAGGGGAAACAACAGAAGAATCCTAAGAAGGAATCCTGGTGCAGTCCCAGGGTTGGCTACTAGAAGATGCCAGTGAGTATCATAAAGGGGCAGCTAAGTCTTGGGTTTACATAATTGGGAGATATAAAGTAAGGGGTCGCACAGACAGGGCCATATTAGGAGGCAGTTCCCTCATTAATTAGTAAAAAAATGTGCAACATGTCTAGGCTTTAAGAGTAGGTGTTTCCTTCTTGTTGACATTTTCCATTTGTTTTTCCATGGCCAAGGCCTTAATAAGCTCCCTGGACCATTCATCATAAGAGGTTGGGTCAGCCTTTAGCCAATGCTGTAAAATAACAATCTTCACAGAGATGAAAATGAGAGCTATTTTGGCCTTACGGGAGTTGGAGAAAACAGGAAAAGTCACAGAGGATAAAGATTTCCAGTGTAAAGGCTTGCTCAAGTCCAAGTAACGGATTGAGAGAGTCTCATATATGGATCCAGACAGGCTGGACCTCGGGACAGGCCTAAAGCATGTGTAAGAGGTCTCCATCAATCTGATGTTACTGTGGGCATGACGAGGTTGGGGATTTCCTCATCTGGAAAAGCTTGAGTCGGCAGGTGTGTGTAAACCAGAATTTAACACACACACACACTTGGTGTGGGATGCTTCAGTCTTGGGCTTTATGTAGCATCACACACCTTGGGTTTGTGTAAAAATTTGGTTACACTCACCCACCCATATATTATTCTCTAATGCTGAGATGTTGCTTTTTTGCCATTGAGGTTTTTCTAACACCTGTCAGACAGGTGGCACATCCTCCCTGACTCCATTAGCTGCAGCCAGTTTCCATGACCAACAGGCTCCTAGTGATGGTCTCCCACAGATTCCCCCCCTGCAGTGAGGCTAGGAGGGAGAGGGCTCTTCTCCCCCTAGTAGCATATCCAGATGTCTCCAGTCCACAGTGTGGTGGAGTGTGCTACAGGGAGATGGACAGGTCTTCATTTAGCCTGTCCTTCCATTTTCCATTTTCATGCCTTACTGATGCTGGAACACACATGTCAGAAGGTGCATGTGGAGGCACGCACTTTCTGCAGAGTCCATCTGCACCCACCCACATGTGTTGCTGTTGGTTGTTCTACCACCTGGCCTCCACCTGGTAGCAGTCACATGGCTGAATCAGCAGCAAATCTCCCCTGAGATAGGAGAGCAGTCCATTTGATGCCCAGTCCTCTCCTGCTCTAGCTAACTCCCAGTGACCTGAGTCCATTTCCAAGACTGGATTATCGGTGTGGGAAAAGGTAAGGCATGCACAGTGCCTCAGCCCTCCACACCACTGGGCTGACTTTGATGTTGCTTTTTTTCATGTAGACGTAGATGTGTATTATTTGCTCTATGACTTTGCATCTGTGGCTGCAGGGGCCAGCACTTTGCACACAGAAGTACTGTTTATATGTGTGACTGGAGAAGCGCAGTCCTCAAAGAGTCGTGTGCTTTTGCAGACAGATGTGGCTGGGTATTTCTTGCACTGTTAATGTGAATCTGTGCATACATGAATACTAGTACAATTTGAGTAGCATTAATTTCTATGTGCAGGCACTCATGTATGCTGTAAGACATATACGCAAATTTGTGGCTGCAGAACCACAGGTCCCTCTGAAGCATGTGCTTCTGTAATCACAGAAAGAAATCCATGAAGGTAGCACATTAGTGCTACTATATTTGTGTCATCTACTGTAGAAACAGATGCAGTTTGTCTTTCCAGGTAATGGCTGTTTGTGGTTGCTTCTGTGGTCTTGTCCTTTTGCTGCTTGGGTGGTGGTGGTGGTGGGTGGGGAGGGGTTGGGTTGGATCCCCTAACACCACATGTCCCTACTTTTGGGGCATTAAGTTGAACCCTAACTGGTGCATTAACACTGCTTTTTGTAATTATTTATACTGTATATAATAGTATATCTATCTATAGATACAGATATAGATATAGATATAGATATAGATATAGATATAGATATAGATATAGATATAGATATAGATATAGATATAGATATATGAATACCTTGTTTTGAATATTCAGCCTAATATTTGTATTCAGGTCCCCAAATATTTGGAATTTGGTTTTTGCATTCAATATTTGTGTTTCTGTGGGAAAACAAAAAGTAAAAGGCAGCCCCCATCCTCCTCTCCAACCCAACTGTTTAAAGATCCACAACCTCCATAGTGGGTGGATGGTCCTCAGGGATCATTTGGTCTCGCTGAAGTCCTGGACAGATGATGGAGTTAGTTCAGACTTCCAGGCAGTCCCAAGAGAAGCAGCTTGGAGAAAATATATATAGTGAGGGGACCGAGGAGAAACTGTTAGGAGCAGTATATATTGCAGCTCATTTAACAACAGGGAGCCAATCAAAAGAGGTGTGGACTACTGCCCAAAGATATGAGCATCCAGATTTTGATAAGAGCATCTAAGAATATAGGGTATATTGTTACACAAGTTGTTAGGGTGTAGCACAGAGAACTGGAGTAATGCAGCATCAGTAAAGTATTAACAGCACAAGGAAGGTAGAGATACCAATAGATATGAAGGTAATGAGATCTACTGACTATTACAGCACTACCGTGAAACAGAAGATCCCAGGATCAAATTCCAGTACAGTCACTGACTTTCTGTGCTTTAGTCCTTACAGTAGGGTAGTGGCATAATGCAGTAATATACAAATGTTATTTAAAGGAACAGCACAGTATTTGTTAGCAAAAATGTCATATATTTTTAGCAAAAATATATTTTAGACATCTTTACATTCATGGACAGGCTATTTCATGTTTGTACAGTGCAACCCACTTTAGTGCACATCAGATAAGTGCACATCCTGGTTAAATGCACACTTTTTCAATATCCTGATTTTTTTCCTAGCTTTACAATGTTAAATTAACCTGTTAAGTACACACTGTATCAGTGCACATTTCAGTTAACTGCAAATTTTTTCCATATTTCCTATTGATTTTAGTGTCATCACACCTGTAAATGCACATTTCTGGAAAACATATACAAACTTTTTAATCAAAAAAACACCTTTATTAATCCATCTTAAAGTGTAATTAGCTTGTAACACCAATTATCCAAATGTTCCTATTGTATAATGCATTTAAATGTGCCCTAGAGTATCCTCAAAATGCTACATTTCCAAATCAGTCAGCGTGATGGAGCATACATCTCAATTAAATGCATTGCACCATCAAATCACTAACAAACTGCTAACCTTTTTTTTGTTTGTTTCTCTGAACTGTAGATCATTGAGAAGATTTTAATCCACATTGTTTCTGAGGCATCAGTTCAATTCAATGACCTGGCAAAAAGTTAATGTTACTGGATGCCATTCAAATTCTGGACTGGGCGTGGGCTGCTGTCACTCAAGAAATGATAGTCAACTGTTATCGCAAGGCAGGGCTGACATCACGAAGTCCGTCTGAGGGAACCAGGAACCCAGAAATGGACACCAGAGACACACCGCCAATTCCCATTTTGCCAGCCAGTATGATTGCCACAAATTTTGTGGAATACACAGCCATAGATGAATCTGTTCCCACTCTGGGACCTGTAAGTGAGGAGGACATATGGGGGAACTGGGGAACACCCATGCCATGGACATGGACCAGGAAGAGGACAATGAAAGTACCGAGGAAGAGGATCCAGTGACTTCTGCCAAAGCCCTACAATGCATAGAGACAGTAAGGAAATGTGTTCTCACCAAAGACAAAAATTACTTTAGCACCTTGTTTAATTTTGACTCATACGTTCAGCAACTAGCCCTAAAAAATAAAAAAACAAAATAAAATATAGAGAATAATGGATGGGTGTGCATTGATAACAGGACTGTTAGAGCATCGAGCGGTTCCTAAGGTGACTGCTTTAACCTCGGGAGTGCAGCTTGAGAGGTTTGGTCACCTTAGGAACCATGAGATGCTCTAAGCAGTCCTGTTACCGATGGACTCCCACCCATTGTTTTTTATAGTGTATATAAGAACGTTGTTTAGCAAACCTGGTTAAAAAATCACACAGCTAAATCAAAGAGTCTGACAGTATGCAGAGTATGTAATTATTCATTTACTTACTTTCATGAATGTGCAAACACAGACCGCAACAATACGAATCCCTCATAAACTGCAGTTGGGCCAAAATAAGAAAAAGTCTGTTTTTTTTAAAGACGGAGTTCCAGGACCAGGAAGCAAAATGTCTTCATGCAGTCATAACATCCTCATACTATGACCTCTTTACAGTGGCCTATGAGGACACAGAGAAATAAAAACAACAAACAAAAAAATAGATTGTGTCAAAGGTGTATGAACAAGCACTTTTTGTGGTTTACACTGAGCACCGGTAACTGTCACAGCTGAGTGATTTACATTCAAGACGTGAGCCTTACTGTTCTATGCTGTTATGCTGTAGTGAGTACGTAGCTACTACAGCATAACAGCATACATGACGTAGCTGGTGAAGCATAACACGGTTTAGAAATGTGGTGCTTTTTAGCAGTAACACGTTCCAATATACACTATAATAACTTTTTTTTAAAGTTTCTGGTGTTTGAAGAGTAAGCTGTACTATAAGGTTAGGTTTTTTCGAAGCCACAGTGTTAAGTCAAACTTATTAAATACTTAAGCAATAAGCCACAAGGGGGTGTGGGTTATCGGGGGATTTACCATTGCTGGAGTGGTTTACCCATGATGCACAGCTGAGTGGGTAAATCCTTGCCAGCCATTGTAAATCCCCTGATGACCCACATCCTCCGCGTGGCTTATTGGGATTATACCAAGGTTAATTTTTTTACTATAATAAAATACAACTTTTAAAGTGGTTGCTTTGTTTTTTTATTTGTATTGTATTTATTCCTGTGCTGTAGATGACGACCACCACCCTTTGCTCATCAGCTTTTGATTATCAGAGGATTTACACCGGTGGTAAACTGCCAGTCTGACTATTTAATTGGCTGTTCACTTATGTCCATGGTATAATGTGCTGTAATGTACTAAATTAAGAAAGCTTTTTTAGTTAACATTTACATTTACTAATGCTTGTCAGTGTTAAGGAGTGATGTTGTTTCCCATTTCTTTGATGTCGACATTAGCACTATATGCCTTGTATATGTCCCCTGTATTTAATAAAGCGCTTTTAAAAGCCACCAGAGTCTGAAATGCTATTTTTGGGATAAATGCACAGCCCGCTGAAGTGCACACAAAATCAGTATCTTGAGGGTGTGCACTTAAGCAAGCTCCACTGTATTAGATTTTAAACAGCTTGCATTACTAGTTATGCAAATAAAGACCCAAGTCAAGAAATATGGCTACCATTAGCAATTTTTAAAAATCTCTATTTGATGAGGCAACATTTTCAATGTGCATACTAAATTCATACTGTTGCTATGTCAGGATAGTGCTAGCACAGATGGGAAATAGCACAGCACAACACCAGAATGTATATTTTTCCCATTATTTATGTATTAATTATTTGTTTATTGAATTTTGTTGACCCCATAGGCCCACTGAGACTAGAACTCCCTTTTTCAGGGGTGACTGGAGGGGATACAGATGGTAACCAACTGAAAATGAACCAGATTAAGCTGTTGGTGGTATTTTTAGTGAATTATGGGTATGGTGAAAGAGCAGGGACCTTTACAAATGTCAAATCCACATGTCATAGTTTTGTAATACAAAGTAATGAAAAAGAAAATGGGTATCTTGATGTTTCTAGCAAACAAACAAACAATAAAAAACTACTGTATATAATTACATTTTTGACAGTTAACAAATACTGCTGCTTTAAGGTTATAAGAGTCTCTAGGTCTATCATGTCTGCCACCACCTCCACACACCACTCCATGAGCAGATATGAATAATTATGCTCTGCAACCATGAACTAATGTTATAATGTAAAACTAAAATAAAGCATAACCCTGTTGAAAATTGGATGTTGCATCTCTGTTGAAGCATCCTGGGTAAGTAAACTGTAAAATAAAAATTGAGCAAAACAAAAAAATACTCACCAGACAGACAAGTGACTTGTTCAAGTTCACACACTGAGACAGTGCCATGGTGAAATCTGAGTCAGTAGTACCAAAAATTAATACATTTGAAAATACTCAAAATAATATCATCTTTAATGTTTTAAATCAGATGTCTACACATTTATTAGATATTGTCCTGCTTTAATATTTTAATCATAATATGCAAAAGCATGTGTTATCACTGTATCTCTGTATTTTAGTAAATACAGTATGATCATTACGTACAAAGTACTGAGTGGTGTGGGAAAGACAGCCTCAACTTATTGCTTCAAATATGTCACTGTGGATAGAGCTAATGGCCATAAATGGAAGTTAGAGACAGGTAAATTAAATACAAATGTCAAAAGAAACTTTATCTTTTCCTTCAAGTTTTTCTGTCTTGTCCATTTTTGGCACCTCTTGTTGCCCCTGTACTGTGCCTCAACACTGGGACTTCACTATTCCTCCAGGTGGGTGGGGTTGGGAGGCAAGTGAGAGATTTCACAGCCAACAGTGATGCAACTCTGATGTTTTCTGCAAAGGGTGAGGGTGCAAATGCCAGATGGACCACTTTTTCTTCACAGCCAAGTGTCTCACCTCTGGTGCATGCTACCCTCCAGAAGTTCCAGTGTAGGAGTCTGAGGAATCACTCTCAAAACCCAGTCTCCCAGGTAGATGCACAGTATGCTGACACCATACCATTGGGCTTGCTAGAGAGTCCCTTTCTCACTTAAATAATAAATGTGTATAACAGTTTGTCAGGCAAGGTTGTTACTGCATAAATACATTATTCTAAAAGCTTTTAGATGACATCATAGGAATATCTGTCCTAATAATATAACAACACTCAAAAGGTGAATGCCTTTTTCTTGTTCCTCAACATTCCTGTGGGTTAACTGATGCAATAATTGTATTTGCTTTCTCTTTTCAATCTGTGCCTTTCATGCCAAGGATATTGACTATTCTTTCCTCTGTCCCCCAACCCCTTCCCCTTCCCTCCCACTCTTTTTCATCTTCCTTACCCCTTTCTTCTTTCATTTTGCTTGTTTATTTGTTCAGTATATGCAGTGTAATTAATTTAAAATTCTAATTAATACATCATGGTGACGTCATTACATGTGGCCTATTTAACGAGAGTGTGTATTTGTCTCAGCCATTGATAAAGGACCAGTTGGTCCAAAACACATCAGGCAGGCATGAACTACATGGGTGTCTGCAAGTTCTAAGTGTTGGAATGTTATTTTTAATAAAGACAACAAAGCTAAATTTACTTGAAGCCTGGTGGCCTCTTTTTGGAGGTGGTGAGTGTCTGACTTTGTGATACTACTTGTTTCTTGTTTGTTGTGAGCACTACCATCCCAGTGTGTACTTTAACTTTTTTAGCTATGGTTTTTAAGTGAAATGTATGGGTTTCAGGACAAAATTATTGCCATGTAAAACCTTAACTGTCAGGAAAACCAGCAGAGACCATTTTACACAAGTGCTTACAAGATGTCTTTAGAAGCTACACCAGATTTGAATTTTACTGGAACAGCAGGGGACAAACTTGAATATGTGAATAAACTACCAACAGCAGTAAGATCAACTAATCCCTTCTTGTTGGAAAATAATGTAGCAGCAAATGTAACACTTGAAGCTCAATCACTTCTTGAAGCATTTAAGGGACTTGAAAAATTAACAAACCAATTGAGACAGATTTATTGGAATGTTACAAATTTGGAAGCCTATATCCAAGTGGTTAAAATTCCAAGAGGTCTACAAATCATAAAAAATCCCACTTACGGCCAAGACAAAGTGGAATTTAAGAAACAGTGGGAAGTGATTTTAAATGAAGCCAGTATGAAATTAATTAAACAAATGATTAAATTCAGCAAAGAGAGGGATGCCAAACTATAGGAGGAGATTAAAAAGAAAGAAAGAAGTTTAAAATTTTGGGAAGCATGTGGACTTTGACATATATAATAAGAGATTGAAAGAATCAGTTGCCAAATTTGTTACCTCCTCCCCACTCCCCGTATCCTCACCCTGACAGTTCCCAGATTTTCAACACTCTCCCCTGATCCTTCTCTCTGTCACCCCTATGTCCTATGTGCTCCCTCCCTCCCACTCTCCCCTATACCACTCCTCTCCCCTCCCTTCAACACTCAGCCCAACAAAGTCTCCTTGCTGTCTGCTCTGCTTTTGCCCCTTTCTCTTTCTCTTCACTCTGTTACTTGACAAAACCAATAGTCTGACTGCTCAAACATTGCTGTGTCACACTATTACTGCACCAAAGTGTAAGTCATATTTTAAGCTTGTATTTTTTACCTGTAACCACCCTTACCTGTTTCCCTCTACATGTTCATGCTGTTATCTTCCTCATTATTTATCAATTTGTATTGGGATTGGAAGCCCATGCTCTTCTGACAATGTCTCCTCACTGATGGCTCAAGTGTCACCTAATGTTCAAACTGTATTTTGCCCTCTATTATCATCTGCACCCACTATATCCCTACATGTACACAATGCTAACTCTTACTCAAATGCATATACATTTGTTTTCCACATAATTCTGCCTTGTGATTCAATATCCAATTGTCTGTACTGTACTATTTTATTGTACTTTGTCTGTATTCTAACCTATTGTATGCTCAGACATGGAACTTATTGAAATGAGTCTGTAACTCAAAGGTTTTTGTAGTTCTGAGAAAGAAAGAAAGAAAGAAAGAAAGAAAGAAAGAAAGAAAGAAAGAAAGAAAGAAAGAAAGAAAGAAAGAAATTAGACCAGGAACCAAAAATGTTAAAACAAACAAAAATTTAATAAGAACAAAAATGATAATGTTAGGGTGTATCCTAGAACAGAAACAACTTAAAGGGGATTTTGAAAAGGGACTGGCATCTGTCTTTCAATTCAGCATGGATGCTAGTGAATCTGAGTTGGAAGATCCTAACAACCAACCTTTTTTATATCGGGATCGACCAGAAGCCGAACCCCCAATTTAACCATGCTGCAGTACCAGACTGAACAGATCTCAAGGAGAATCTCAACAAAACAGTGGACAAAGGCACAGAGGGGGAAGAGGCAAAATTCAAACCAGACATGGAGGCTCCACTATGAACGCCAGACAACAGTCATGAACTAGCAAACATACAGGGGCAGACGGAGGTAATAGACACTGATATTCCTAAGCTACAGGCAATTAGCCTTCTCATATTTTAACAGATGCTGAGAAACAACTTCTAAGCAAAGATTTAAGTTTTGCTACTACTACACCTATTAATAGCTGAGACAGAACTTCAAAGCAAAGACTTCAGTTTTTCTCCTATTACACCTATTAATAGAGTTCAAACTTTGATTGACTTGAATCTGGCATGCAGAAACCTGAGCTTCAGATATTTTTTTAATAAGAGACATCCCAATACAGAACAAGATACAGTTGAAGGCAGTGGTAATAATTTCCATCCTAAGTCCACATTTTGTCCTCTGTATAGTGCAGCCATAAATATTTTTAAAGAAATGGTAGAGAAGGACTTAAATGAACTGTTCGATGACCTCTGGAGACTGACTTATTATAACTCATCTGTTAGAGAAAGAGCGACTATAGCATACAGTAATTGCAGAGAGATCACAACTTAATTATCAAACAAGCAGATAAACTGGAATGTGTGGTACTGATGAATAAAAGTGATTATGTTTGTGAGGTGGAAAGGCAACTTAACATGCATGATTTTTATCAGAAACTTAATGAAGACCTGACCTTGGGTTTTACATTTTCAATTGATGAGACTGTGGCAGCAGCATTTGAGTTGGGCTTTATAGATAGCAAAATGAAAGACTTTTTAATAACTGATGCAACTGTAAGAGCCACCTTTTACATTTTACCAAAAAAACATAAATCATGGGACATATCCCCTTGCCGCCCGATAGTCAGTGGGATTGGTTCCTTTACAGAACCCCTTTCCCAATATACAGTATGGACTCCTTTGTATGCCCTTTTGTGAGAAATCTGTCACGCTATCTACAAGACTCTAAAGATGTTTTAAAGTTATTTAAGGACATAACTTTGGAAAAAGAGTCCTATTTGGTGACCATGGATATCGAAGCACTTTACACCATCATTCCACATAAGGGTGCCTTGGATGCTGTTGCACACTATCTGAACCAAAGGACCCAGGACTCAGGGCCACCCAATGAATTTTTATTGAAGTTGTTAGAACATGTTTTAAAAAATACTGTGTTTGTTTTCAAAAGAGATTTTTACCTGCAAATAAAGGGCACAGCTATGTGGGCCACGTGTGACCCATCAGTAGCCAATCTCTGTGTTGGAGACTATGAGAAAAGGTATGTTTTTGACACAAACCAAAACCCGTTCTTTCAGAAATTGTCTCTATGGTGTTGTTATATAAACAATGTAGTAGTAGTGTGGTGGGGTGACTTAATAGAACTAGAAGCCTTTATCTGTTTTTTACATGGTACCAACCCAAACTTAAAATTCACTTGCACAGCAGATGAAATATCTATTAATTTTCTGGACTTGATCCTAGCAAAACAACAAGATGGTGTTGTCATAACAGATATTTTTAGAAAAGAGATGGATGGTACTACATTGTTAATGGCTTCCAGATGTCACCCATGACACACTGTTCAAAATATACCTTAGGGTCAGTTTTTGCATGTGAGACATAACTGTAGCACTGAAGAGAATTTTCAGAAGGGAGCCACTGTTCCAATAAAGAGATTTGAGGAAAGGAAGTACAGTAGGGACACAATTTCACAAGCTAGGAATTTTGCCTGTTTCCAGGACTGACTTCATTTGTTGCAGGACAAAATGGATAGGGAAAATGCAGAGCTAAGGTTTAACTTTGTGACTACATACTCTGCACATGCCAGATATATAGAAACTACTATTGAAAGACACTGGCAGATTTTTGTAAAGTGATATAGGTCTAAGGGATGTCACATAATGCCCCGTAGAATGGCTTACTAAAGGGCAGTCCACTCCCCCCTCAAATCTGGCACTCATCCTCAGCCTACTCCATCAGCTCTGCCTTGAAGAATTACCTTGCACCTAGCTGTTCCTGCCATGCCACTTCCTAATTCCCTCCTATAAGCCCTGGATAAACCCTACCCCCTATACTGTCACCTAACAAATTTCTAGCTGTCCTCCCCTTCCTCCAAACTGCTCTCCCCTTAATGGCCTCAGTTGATCTCTCACAGAAATTAAGGGATGCCAAATGCTTTCTACGGGGCCCTCTCTTATGCCCCAGGGGCTTGTATACCTCATCTACTCTCCTTCCCCTACATCCCTCCACCTCACCCCTCCCTCTTCTTTCACCCTTTTCTTACATGTAAGCACTTGTTACTTATTGACACAGCACTTATTGATTCACTTTTTCTACATAATATGCACAACTCTGTTTTAACACTGTTTGTAACACCTGTCTTGCAACTGTTTGTTAATGTTGATCTTGTACAGTAACTTGAATGTAACTTGAACATGACTCTTCTCCTTCTCCCTGCCTTCCCCATCCCTATTTTCTTTACTTTTATGTAAGCACTTGTATACTTATTAACCCAGCACTTATTATTGACCACTCTTTCTACCTATTGTGTGCAACACTGTTGTACCATTGCTTGTAACACCTGCCTTAGAACTGTATGTTGATGTCAATCTTGCAACTTGAATGTTTACTGTTTCAGTCCTAGTGTACCCCTTCCCCCCAGGTTGCACTGGGAAATGAGCAACTTGTCACTCAGTGTGCCTTCCTGGTGAAACATTTCAATAAATAAATAAATAAATAACTAAATAAGGGACATGTTAGTCCAGAGTCACATTACAGAAAGGAGTAATGCTACTTGGCTAAACAGTGACATAATTGGGTGCTATTGATGCAAAAGATGTGTTAACTGCAAACATGTTGTAGCAGGGAAAGAATTCAGAAGTTATCAAACAGGGAAAACTTTTGAGATCCAACAACTCATTACATGTGATTCCCTAGGAGTCATTTACCTAGCAGAATGTTGATGTGGTGCCTTTTTTGTGGGTAAAACCACCAGAAATTTCTAAACATGGATTGGGGAACATACTAGAGTCATTGAAAGGGGTGACTTAACATATGCTGCAGCAACATATATTTTCGAAGCATCTAATAGAAAAGAACATAAGTTTACATTCTGTGACATTGTCAAAATCAGTTCTAAACTTTGGGGTGGTGATTTTAATAATTTAGTCCTAAAATGCAAAGCATTTTGGATTATTAATCTGGGAGCAACTAAAAAACAAGTTTAAATACTGGATTTAATATTAAATCTTTTTTAGGAAAGAGATAGATTTTAGGCAGATTTCTACCCTGTTTGGATGGCTTTTAAGAGGGGTTCTGCATCTCTGCATTTGTTATGATGCTTTGGGATTTTTTATTTATATACCATTGTCGACTTTGTCTCTAACTATATATTGATTTATGTATGAGATGCATTGGTGTGATCTATTTCAAATTGTTATCCTACAGACTTGCTGTTTTTTGCAGTATGGTTATTAGTTGTTTTATTCCTCAACCACCTCCCTGTCCTCTGCCCCCCTCCTCCCCCCATTGCTTTTCACTTACCTTAACCTTTCTTCTTCCATTTTGCTTGTTTGTTTGTCCTTTATCTGCAGTCTAATTAATTTATAATTCTAATTATTACATCATGGTGATATCATTACATGTGGTCTATTTAATGTGAGTGTGTATTCGTTTGCCTCAGCCTTTGATAAAGGACCAGTCAGTCCTAAACTTATCAGGTGGGCATATAGTACATGGGTGTCTGCAAGTTTTAAATATTGGATTGTCATTTTTAATAAAGACTACAAAGCTATATTTATTTGGGGCCTGGTTTCCCCTTTTTTGAGGTGGTGAGTGCCCAACTTTGTGATACTACTTGTTTCTTCTTTGTCATGAGCACCTGCATCCCAGTGCCTATTCTTGGATTTTTTTTAGTAAGTAAACTGTAAAATAAAAATTGAGCAAATCAAAAGGATACTCACCAGAAGGTCAAGTGACTTGTTTAAGATCACATACTGAGACAGTGCCATGGTGGAATTTCAGTCTATAGTACCAAAAATGAAAACATTTAAAAATACTCTAAATAATACAATGTTTAATGTTTTAAATAAGATGTCAACTCATCTATTAGATATTGTCTTGCTTTGATATTTTAATCATGAAATGTGATAGCACATGTTATCACTGTATCTCTGTGTTTTATTAAATACAGTATGATCATTACATACAATGTACTGAGTGGTATAGTAAGGATAGCCTCAACTTATTGTCTCGAATTCCCCCCTTTTCCTTCACAAAAGGCAGAGACCATTGTTTGTTGTTGTGCTCAGATTGGCAATTAATTTATTTATATACATAATCCAATATTCCATTTCCATTTCTTTATTATCATAGTTCCAGAAATTTCATTTATTTCCATCCACATATCAATCTCTGATTATTCCTCCCCCAGGTGAAAACCTGGGTGCCTTCTGTTTCTCCTTTTCCGCTAGGGAATGGTGAAAACCGAAACCGCTTTCTTCTTCCTCTTCTTGTGTTATTCCTTTTTTCTTCCCCCCTCACCCCCTTTTCCCCCCCCTGCAATCCACCTTTGGCAGTCCACAACCATATCATCACCTACCATCCACCTTTGGCAGTCCAAATTGTCCAACCGGACTCGTCTGTCATCCACCTTGACAGACCCACCATATAGTCCCCCTTTGACTGTCGTTCCCTCTTGCTCTGTCTAGTAGGGTGGGTGCGAGGAATCAAAAACTCCAGCAAAAAGTGGCTGAGGCCCCCTTGTGCTGTTCCTTATGTACCTCCCTTCGCCCCTCCCTCCCTTTCCTGTTACCTGTCCTTTGTTCTGGTCCTTAGCCCCTTCCCTTCCTTCTCCCCTTCCCTCCTGAGCACAACCATTCTATGACAGAGGGAAGGGGTGCACCAGGACAACCTGGTCTGCCCCTTAAAGGGCAAACTCCATTGTCCCACCCTTTTTCCTCACAAAAGACAGAGACCATTGTTTGTTGTCGTGCTCAGATTGGCAATTAATTTATTTATATTCATAATCCAATATTCCATTTCCATTTCTTTATTATCATATTTCCAGAAATTTCATTTATTTCCATCCACATATCAATCTCTGATTATCCCTCCCTCAGGTGAAAACCTGGGTGCCTTCTGTTTCTCCTTTTCCACTAGGTAACGGTGAAAACCGAGACCACTTTCTTCTTCCTCTTTTTGTGTTATTCCTTGTTTCTTCCCCCTCCCCCCCTTTTTCCCCACTAGCCAGTCTCTAGCTTGTGTTGAATGGCTGGCTTCCCCCATACTTAGGGTATCACTCTCCCTTACCTCAGGGATGATCCTTCCTTCCCTTTTTTTTTATATACCAGTTTTTGCCTGTTTTCTCCATGCCTCTATGAAACCCATTGTTTCTGTATTGAACATGTCTATGGCTAGATCCTACAGGTGCACACCATCTGACCTGTAGAAGTCCTCCACCCATTCTTCTACCCCCCCCGGAGTATCACCTTTCCCCCCATCTGCCTTATCAGTGTCCTCACCCTTCTATTCATCTTTCTCCTGGCCCTCTCCACCACCCTGTGGCTGTGCTCCTGTCTCCATACCCTTCTCTGTATCATATCTGACCGGGTGAGGCACACCTGAGGCCACCACTGTCGTATTGCCACTAGGTCCCTTTTTACCTTTAAGTATGTGTGTACCCATTGTCTGCCCGCCAGGTCATGGCCCCCTAGATGTATAATGATTAGGTCTGGACTGGGCCAATGTCCCTTGAGTTCCTTCAACATGGGAAGAAGCTGTGCCCATCTCATCCCACGTATGCCGTGCCATACCAACCTACACTGTCTTACATCCTGGTACAGCTGCTTTCCCCCAGCTTTCTTCTCTGCTGTCTTTCCATCCTAATAAATATAGGAATGGCCGCAGATCCAGACTTCCGTGATCCTCCCTCTACCTATGGGGTGCAAGGAAAATTAATTAATTTACACATAATCTTAGTGCCATCACTGTATTATCCCCCCTGCCTCTTTCTTTTCTTTGCCCTCCCAACTCCCCCCCTTACCTGGGATTCCCCCTAGGAGCACTACCTTCTGTACCACACTTTTTTTTTTTTTTTTACTTCAGTGCTCTGATGTGTCTCTTATAACTGGCTGACTGCCAGTGCCCTTTTTCCAATATGTCCTTCATGGGTTCCCCCATTGCTGCCCACTGTGAGGCAACCACAATCCATAGGGAATGGGATGAGTAATTAGCTGGGTCCTCCCCCATAAATTGCATGCCCTTTTTCAGCACTCCTGTGACTTGATAGCCAGTGACTCTTTTCCCGTCACCATGTACAAATAGCTTTCCCGTCCTGGTCACCTGCTCTGTGGCGAAAGCCCACAGAGCCTGCACTGGGCATATTGCAACCTCTAATTGCCCTTTCAGTGTTACCATGCAACCTTGCCCTTTTTGGTCTGTTTTTGACCTCCTGAGCTTGATCCGTATCTCTCTCACCCCCCAACTTACATCGTCCCATTCCAAACCTCCTTCCTTGTCCTCTTTCCCATAGCCTACCACCTCACCCACTCTCATAGCCCCTGCAAACATTATCACATAAATTGTGTGAAATAGCTGGGCCTCAGCCTTTGATCTGCATATTACCAGGAGCACCTCTTCTAGCCTTATTAGCCACTGCTCCTCTATTGGCCTCCTATTATCTCCTGGCCCACGTTTCAACCTGCCCCATCCCTGCATCATTTTCCTGATGAGCAGTGATTTTGTCAGGTCCTTCCACCCTTTTAGGTTGCAGATAACACTAATCCCTGCTAGATAAACCCCCATTGTGGTGTGGGCAGTCCCTTTCTGCCACTGCTCCATGGTGAACATTCCCAACTGTTCTTCTGTGAGTGGCCCACTTATCTCCATCTGGTGCTCAGTCCTGAATGTCTGAAACACCTGCCAGGCCCCATCGTAAGCCCTCAGAGTCTGAGTTGCCCATGATCTGCGAAACAACAGTTCTGCTTCTTCTTACCAACATCCCAGATGTTCCTTGGTATAGGTGATTTTTGTTCCTCCGCTGCTGGTGCCAGCCTTCGGAAACGGTCCAGCTGCAGATGGGAAAGGCTGTCAGCCAGGGTATTGTGTACCCCTTCTGTATGTTTTGCTCTGAATGACATGTTCAGCTGCAAAGCCCTTAAAACTAAATGTCATAATACCTTCATGACCATCTCTGACCTGGCTCCCTTGTTGTTTAGTACCTCTACCACTGATCTGTTATCACACCAGAATGTCACTTTCTGATCCCATAGTTCCTCCCCCCATACCAGGGCACATGCCCATATGGGCATGATTTCTAGCAAGGTTATATCTCTTATTGTCCCATTCTTTACCCAACTACCAGGCCATGGTTCTGCGAACCACCTGCCCCTCAGGTATCCCCCCATGCCAGCCCCCCTGGCTGCATCTGTGTAGAGATCAAGGTCTGTGTTGTACACCCACTCTTCTTGCCAGAACGAACAGCCGTTATATCCCTTCAGGAATTCCTCCCATATCCCAAAATCTTCTCTGACACCTTTTGCCAGGTCCACCCAGTGATGTGGTCTGGTAACCCCAGATGTAGCCCTAGCTAACCTTTGTGTGAATGCCCTCCCTGGTCCAATGGCCCTGCAGGTAAAGTTCAGGTGCCCCAATACTTGCTGGATTTGTTTCAGCTGTACCTTTCTCCTGCTGGTGCTTAATTGAATCAATTCCTTCAGTTTCTTTACTTTATTGTCTGGCAGCCTGAATATCTCTTTTGGTACATTTATCTCAATCCCCAGAAATTCCATCACACTGCTGGGCCCCTCTGTTTTTTCCAGTGTCAGTGGCACTCCTAGTTCCCTACTTAATTCCTGAAACTTACCCAGCATAATCTGCGTCTCCCTATTCCCTCTCCCAATGAAAAGGAAGTCATCTAGATAGTGAATGACCATTCTATAACCCGTATTTTCTTGGAATATCCATTGCAAACACGTGCTGAAAGCTTCAAATGTCACACATGCTATGGAACATCCCATTGGCATGGCTTTGTCAAAATAATACTGCTCCCCAATTTTAAAGCTCAATAGATCCCAGTCTTCTCTCCTAACCGGTAGTAGTCTGAAGGTGGACGCAGTATCCATCTTTGCCATCCTGCATCCTCAGTAGCCCGGATTATCCACACTGCATCCTCAAGTGTCGCATATGTCACCCTACTGTGTTCCTCTCCGATGAAGTCATTCACCGAATCCCCTTCTGGATAAGACAGGTGGTGAATCACCCTGTACTCTCCTTCTTGTTTCTTGGGTACCAAGCCCAAAGGCGAGATCCGCATATCTTGCAGAGAAGGGGTGTTGAATGGTTCCTCTACCCTCCCTGCTGCCCTCTCTTTCTCTATCTTCTGTCTCAACATTTCTTCCTTTCCTTTAAAGGATCCCAAGTTGCCCGCCTCTCTTGCTTGCCTAGGCCCATCACACTGTAGTGAAAACCTCATCTTAAAACCCTGTATAATCATCCCCCATACTGCTCTGTCTGGATATCTGTCCAAACCGGTTGCCCATGCCTCTATGTTGATGGGGGTTCTGGCTATCCTGAATTGCTCCTTGTCCATCCCCCCTTTTCTGCTCCCTGGCCCCCCTCCCATCTTGTGCAGGGTTCTTTTGATCAGTGGGTCTGACCCCCCCTGCTCGTGTGCTCTCTATCCCTCCCCCCTTATTCCATGTCTGCCCTTTAAACCCCTGTCCTTCCTGAAAATACTGTTGACCTGACCCTTGTCCCCCCTGTCCCTGTGCCTCCTGGGTCCATGCCGTCCTGCATCTGCTCACTGGGTGTCCTCCACCGCATTTTGAGCAAGTGTGGTGAAAACGACATTGGGGCCATGAGCAAAAAGCCCTGTTGTAGGCCCAACAACAGCTCTGGGGTGTCGACCCTTTCTTTCCCCATTCCCCTTTGGGCGTGAACTGATCAGTAACGTAGTCCGTCCACAAATCTAACTGCTTCGTGTCCCAACTCACATCCCCGAATGTTGCCATTCTCTGTCGAAAGAATTTGTCATAATATAGCCACCCCACCCCCCCTTTGCCTTTGTCCTCCTTATTATCAAGGAGTATGTGATGAGCGGGATACCCAGCTCCGGCTTTTTCTCTAAGACAATGGCTGAGAAAGTGGCAAAGCCTACAGACCATCCATCCCAGGTCTTTCCCTTCGTGAACTTGTCCTCCTCCTTTTTCCCCAAAAGCATTATTGCCACTGCCATTTCACTCTTACCTATGTGCTCAGTTTCTTCATACTTTGCTGCCGCTTCCAGGATCACCAAGGCAAATATATCTACATACTCCCCTTTCCATATTTTCTCTTTCGTGGCCAGTGGGACATGCTCTCCTATCCTCATCCCGGGTGCCCCATCTCCCTTGTACATTTTCCTTCTTTTTCTGCACTCTCTTCATTACTTTTTGGCCTTTCTTTTTTCCCCCTAATCTCTGCCAGGGCCAATTCCATCTGCCCTAAACCTCCTGTCCCCAGTGCCGCTACAATTTGCCCTATGTATTCTTTTATACTATCCCCCACTGTGCTGGGTGCATTACCTGTAACCTTGTCCGGGTCATGTGGCCTGGCCTCTTCCTCTTGCCCCCTTTTTTCTCCTTGTGGCTGAGGAGGAAGGTGAGCTTCTATGGTTTGCGGAGGGAAAAACACGTTCTGGGGGTCTGGCCTGGGTTCCCCAGGGAAGATCCCGCCTTGATCAGGGGGAGGTACTGGTGTTCCCGCATCTATGGGATGAAGAGGTACTGGATCCGCTGCCCTTGGGGGTTCCACCGAAAGCGGTGGTAAACTGGTGGGGCTACATGACCCTTTGGCTGGCATGTCCCTCTGCCCCCTTTCTCTGGGCCTGCTTTCCTTTTCTCACCGAGTCTCCCTGGTTCCTCCCCCTCCGCCAGCTCCCACATTCAGTTGGCCTTAAACGCCAACTCGATTATGGCCCTGTAGGCATCTTCGTTTGACGGCTTGTTTTTTTTTGGTGCCATTTCCTTCATTTTTTTCCCCCTGTAAAGAGAACTATAGGAAGAGAAAAAGAGTCATTCCATGCCTGCATTACTATATATATTGTATATATATATATAATTATTTTTTTTACACCCTCGTGCTCATTCGGCTTTTTTTTCTTCCTTTCAGTCTTCCTTTTCTTTTTTGTATTCCTCCCCGTCTCTTGCCTTTTTTTTTTTTGGGTCGTCACTCTGGTGTGACCTCACGTGATGGAGCCACCTTCTGTTGGCCCACCTTCTCCCTTTTTTGAAAACCCTTCAAACTATGCCCTTGTGTCTATAAACCCCCACCTCTATGACCCTAAGCTCCTTGTGGCTCTACACCTCTTTTTTTTGGTCCTCAGGCATTTTTGACCTTTTCTGTCACCCCCCGCCTCGGGCGAGGCCCTCCCATGCTACCAATTCCATACTTTGTTGTTGCCTGTGTCACCCACGGGTCGCTATGGCAAAAACCTATTTTTTTTTTTATATATGGGCCTCTGCCTGTTGGCCCTTTCTTAGAAACACTCCCCCAAAAATCCTTGTGTCTACCGAGACCTCGCTCATAATTCCCCCCGAAAGCGTTTTCTTCGTGGCCTACCCGTGGCATGCTCCTTTGCACCATATGGCCATGTGCACAAGTCCCACACACAAGAAAAACCCCGTATTTTGATTCCCCGCATCTCCTCATCCTGGCCTCTTCCCCTTACCCCCATGGTTTGTAACCACATTTGTTAGTCCCCATGTCCCATTATCCCAGCGCCAGCCCCAGCTCTCTCCAGCCAGGCATTGGCCTGTTCCCTCACTTCTGGCCCCTTGCAGGCCTCCTCCCTTTTGGGCATTTTCCCTGCCTCTTGTGAGTCCCCCTGCCATCCAAACACCTCTGCTTGCTATCCCCCAGGCCTTCTAGGCCTGTGCTTCTGCTCCCCAATGGCTTCTAGGCCTCCAATCCCGGTCCCATGCAAGGCCCACGCCAGTCACAGACTCAACGCCATGCTGTCCCCACATTTGGTGTGCTATCCCCCGCACCATTCCAGCATTTAAATGCCCTGTCCTCAGGTCTCAGCCCTCACTCTTCCCTCAAGGCCCTCGCCAGCCATCCTGCCCTCGTAGTCCCTTAAATCAGCCTTGCACTGCACCACCATGCTCGTTCTCATGGAATCAGCCCTTCTCCACTCAGTGCTTGCTGCTCCCCGCTTGCTCCCACTGAATGCCCCTTCCGATACCGCCAGCCATGTGCTGGACCCAGATCACTCGTTCCTCTCTTTGACAAACTGCTCTCCCCCTATTACTTCTCGACACTGCTCAACAAAACACTCAATTCTCTAACACTGCGCTCCACAAGATTACCGACAATGTACC
Source organism: Neoceratodus forsteri (assembly GCA_016271365.2). NCBI lineage: Eukaryota > Metazoa > Chordata > Ceratodontiformes > Ceratodontidae > Neoceratodus > Neoceratodus forsteri. The sequence continues at coordinate 1,294,149,065 of CM028130.1, forward strand.
TACCATGTGCTGCAAAATGCTCATTTTCATTTATTTTTTTTTTTTTCATTCCATCTGGCAACATATGCTAACCTGGATCGCTACCTGCCCCCACTCTCGGCCATGTGCCACAACCGACAACACTCATTCATTTTCTTTCAAACCTAAACTTGCTCTCCCCAGGAAAGCTACTTCCAGGTCCTTATTATTTAGATTTTTTTTTTTAAAACCATCCCTCGCCTATCCTGCCCAGACAAGCTCAGGCACCTCTAGCTCCACCACTCACTTTGCTCCTGGCCCTGCATCTTAAATGACCTCTTGCCAAGCCATGCAACACAAACATAAAAAAACACCTATGCAGATAAATCAGTTCTCTCTTTTTTTTAAACAACTAGCAACCATTGTAAAACTTCTTATTCTCTTCCCAACATTGTATGGAAAAACTTCTCTCTTTTTTTAAACACATCCAACTCATTATTTTCTTTCTTCAAATTTTACCTGTTTTCCTGGTTCACAAACCTCCAATAGTTCTGCCAATCTGATGTGCTGTAGCTTCCGTAAATCAAAAACTCCAGCAAAAAGTGATTAAGGCCCCCTTGTGCTGTCCCTTATGTACCTCCCTTCGCTCCTCCCTTTCCTGTTGCCTGTCCTTTGTTCTGGTCCTCAGCCCCTGCCCTTCCTCCCCCCCTCCTGAGCACAACCATTCCATGACAGAGGGAAGGGCTGCACCAGGACAACCTGGTCTGCCCCTTTAAGGGCAAACTCCATTGCTTCAAATATGTCACTGTGAATAGGACTAATGGCCATAAATGGAAGTTAGAGACAGGTAAATTCAATACAAATGTCAAGCGAATATTTTTATTTTCTCTTCAAATTGTTCTTTCTTGTCCATTTTTTTTACATCTTGGTCCCCCCACCCCCCGTACTGTGTCTCAACACTGGGGCTACCAGGGCTACACCATTCCTCCAGGTGGGGGGGAGGCAACTAAGAGTTTTCACAGTCAACAGTAATGTAGCTCTGATGTTTTCTAGCAAAGGGTGGGGTGCAAATACCAAATTGCCCACTTTTCCTTCACAGCCAAGTACATCACCTCTGATGCATGGTGCCCTCCAGAAGCTCAAATGTAGGAATCTGAGGAATCACTCTCAAAACCCAGTCTCCCAGGTGAATGCATAGTGTGTGACACCATACCACTGGGCCTGCTCGGGAGTCCCTTTCTCACTTAAATAATAAATGTGTATAACAGCTTGCCAGGCAAGGTTGTCACTGCATACTTATGCTATTCTTAAAGTAATTAGATGATGTCATAGGAAAATCTGTCCAAATAATGTAACAACCCTCAGTAGACTGAATGCCCTTTTCTTGTTCCTCAGCATTCCTGTGGTTTTTCTGATGCAATTGTATTTTCTTTCTCTTTTCATCCTGTGCTTTTGTTGCCAAGGATTTTGACTATTCTTTCCTCTGAGATTCATATCATGATGATTATACTGGCAGGAAATACTGTGTTAAGCAATGGTGCATACCATGTCACTCTCCTCAGTCTAATGGGCATGCCAGCATAACATCTGTACCACCTTTGTGTCATGCTCAATTCGTACTGGTAGTAAAATCCTATAAAGTACATTAAGATATATTTATATGGGGATTTATTGTAATAATTGAGAGTGCTAAGGTTCAGATATTGAAATCTAATGATATGTACACTACATTGATCTTCAAAGAAACTTTGCTTATAACTATGTCATTGAGGTTACAGTGATTAAGAATATATGTTTCTAATGGGTTGCTAAACTTTTGTACCATTTAGTCATGCTAAAGTTCAAAATAATCCAGAAGATGTGCTCCAGGGTAAAAAAAAAGACTATAAAAAGCAATTTGCTTAGTAACTGTGGGTGGTGGTCATGAATGAGTTGCCTCTTATTGCAGTATGCCTTAAAGCACCTCAAGCTAATTGGATTAAACTCCCACTAAATACAGTGGGGTTACTGCAGCCATACCTGCTTCAGAATTTCAAGGCAACAGAAAAATGTTTCGGGATTACTGTCATAGTTCTGCCCTTTGCTGAAACTGGAAATGATTAGGCAGTTAGTTTTGCTATTCTTGTCAAACTCTAATGCAGCTGGCAAACCATGAAAACAAGTACAAAAACATCAAAATCCAGGAACCCTGTTGTCAGTTGTCTCAGAAATGTAGATGTACCAAAAATTAACACATTAACAGTACTCATTTTTGTATGTTACTAAGAGACTCAAGCACTAGGTTTTGGTAATTTATGTACCTTTTACCATTTGTTTTTATAGCATGGTAAAATTGTTTCTTAAATATTTGGATGAGTCAGAGTACAACATGGCCTATACATTTGAAGGTGGGTGACACGTGGCAGTTTGTCCTCTGGCAGTGTGGTGCAGAAGGATTTTATTCTGAGAGGTTTATGTTCATTTTTGGTTGGGTTTTGTTTCAGGTGAGGAGCCGTGATGGATGAGTGGCACAGGGTAGAGCAGCTTACCTCCTGGTGCTGTAATGTGGGGCCCAAGGTATTGGTCTTCTCCTAATGTTTCCAAGTATGTTACTACCTATACCCTGTAGGATTAGTGCTGGGGAAGTTTCAGCCCACTAAAAAAAAGTGAGAGGAGTTTAGGGTGGAATAAAAGTTGGTGTTTGGTAGAAGAATAGGAGCCAAGCAGGTGGAGAGAGATAGGATTGGTGGTTCTGGACTAATCTGGGTAAGATTCAATGGTCTGAGGGCATGCCAGGCCTGTCTAAAGGAAGGGAAACACTACCTGTGAGCTTCACTTGGCAGCACAGATCCAACTCTGCATCTTTCTACAGAGATGGAGCTGGAGGTAGGCTCAGTAGTATCTGTGTTTTGTGGCTTTGATATGTAGTGGTTGACAATGTATTCCAGGAGGGAAAACAAGGAGGAAGACCATTTGGCTGACTTCGGCCCATTCCCTTTAGACCCACTTACAATATTTGTATAGGTTTCCACCAGGGACCTAATGGTTGGCCACACTGTCATGAGCACAGCATTTGGCATGTTTCCCAGAGTCACTGCATGGGTGATGTGGTACATCTGGCATCTTCCATGGCCAGGGGAAGGACCTGACCTTTGAATGCCCTGATACAGTACATCCATTGAGGAAGAAAACATGGTTACTAAGCTAAGTGGGGATGATTCTACCCATGGGGAAATGTTAAAAGGTTCCTAATGGAGGACAGAGATCCTGGCAGAATACACTTAAGGTATGTGGCCTAATGGCTGTCTGGTGCCTGAGTGGTATATCAGAGAACAAGCAAAAACAAACTGCACACAGGGTCTATGTTAGAAATATACACAGCTTACTTTATTGAAGTAAACATGGCCTATAGCCAGCACACACAAATCATAGTCACCACGAGGCTCCAGTGCTTCAAGGCACCTTTCCTGTTCTTCAGGAAGTTCTATTTAGTGAGCCCACTGTTATCCATCATTTAAATACCCCCTCATAATGCATCATGTGACATATAGTACAAATCAATTAGTGACATTCACATGCTATTTAAAGTGAAAAGTGCAAGATGAAGCCAAGAGCCCTCTATATTGCAACAGGTAAATTATGAAAGCTGAATTTTAACACCATTAAATGATCTTGAACGGTGGTTATTATGATAGCGGAGTACCTACTTGATTAAAAAGTGATCTACACATATGCAAAATAAATAAATAGATAACCAAATGCAAAGTAATGGGAACTCATCCAATTGAAAAGTGAGGGGAGACAGATGGGAAGGGGTAAAAGAAAAGGGTGTCATAAAGAATGTATGGGGGGAGGACTGCTTTGCATAAAGTTACAGGAGATTAACAAGAAAGGTATAATAGTTAATGAACACTGACCAAAGACAAGCAAAAAGCATTATTAATTATGCATAGGCAGTTCTGTTCATTTCAAGATTGTACACATTTTCCTCAGATTCTGGAAGACCAGTAATACAACAGACCAAAATATAATGTTATCATATACATATTGTGAAATCAAATTCTTTGTTCATGCCTTGAGGTCTCAAATATTCCATTTTAAAAATCCATTTTGATTCCATCTGCAGCAAAAGCTGCACTCTGTCACCTCCTCTTGGGTGAAGATGAGCATGGTCCAATATTACACATTTTAAATTATTTGGATTCCTATTTAGGTATTCAAGAAGGTGTGCACCACTGTAGAGCTCATTTTACCATGTATTATATCTCTGATATGCTCTTGCAGTCTTTCACAAATAGTTCAAATTGTTCTGTCCTCATATAACATCTGGCAGCTGCAAATCAGAACATATACAACAAAAGTTGTAGAACAATTCATGAACTCCTTATAATCCTCCCTAACATCTAATGTGGGCTATTTAAATTCTTTATCTACTTTAAAGGGGCACTGCCAGCTTTGTCCCTTTGTTTTATAAGTAAAGTGAGCAGTGTGCCTCTTGGCACATATCTGTCCCAGATGCACTCCACAATGCCTCTACATGTACAAACATATAGCCTTTTGGCCGGTTTTCTAGATTTTTGCAAAAATATCCGGATACTCGATCTGACAAAAATGCACCTGCGTCCCGGAAGCACAATGAGGTCAGGAATGCACCTCTGGCATGAGCGCTGTCCTGAAGAATGATTTTTTCAGAAGGAAGCTGAGATAGAATAATAAGCCTGCTCCTCATGTTGAAATACAACGTTGCTGTATCTCCCAGGAAAAACTGAGTGCTGTGTAGTGTACAATTTTGAATTTCTCGGTGTTGCCAAAATCCCGCACATGTGCTTCAGAGGCATAAACAAAGATCCTGCGCATGTGCAAGAGCACGCCTCTGAAATGCAAGCATGAGATTTTGGCAACACCGAGAAATTCAAAATTGTACACTGCACAGCATTAGGTTTTTCCTGGGAGATACGAGCAATGTTATATTTCAGCATGAGGAGCAAGCTTATTATTCTATCTCAGTTTCCTTCTGAAAAAAATCACTCTTCAGGACAGCGCTCATGCCAGATGTGCATTCCCAACCTCATTGTGCTTCTGGGACGCAGGTGCATTTTTGTCGGATCGAGTATCCGAATATTTTTGCAAAAATTTAGAAAAATGGCCAAAAGGCTATAAGTTTGTACATGTAGAGGCATTGTGGAGTGCATCTAGGATAGATGCATGCCAAGAAACACACTGCTCACTTTGCTTATAAAATAAAGGGCCAAAGCTGATGGTGCCCTTTTAATGTATTTGCAGATAGAACAATGACTGCAAAAATATAATCCAGATTGTCTAACAGGAAGCTGATTACAGCTAAATTTTTGTTTTTGTTGAAAATAATTGGGTGCCAGGATTTGTTTCAGATTGGGTGTCCTACTGTATGTTACCTTTGGTAAACATTCAAACATCCCTGGATTCTCACTCTGTTGTAAAATTAATAATGATTTTTGCATAGCTCTGGTATGTGTTCTTTAACTATTCTGCCTTTCTTGATAATCACCTCTTACTTTATGCATAACATTCCTTCCCCCTCCCGATACATTCTTTATGGCATCTTTTTCTTTAACTCTTGTCCATCTCCCTCCCCTCACCCTTCACTTAAGAGAGTCCCCATTACTTTTCATTTGGTTATCTACTTGTGTATTTCATGTATGTGTAGATCACCTTTTAATTAATTAGCTAATCTACTGTCATAATAACCACCATTTCAAAATGATTTAATGGCGTTAAACTTCAGCTTTCATGATTTAGCTGTTACAACATCCAAGACTCCAGGTTTTAGGTTACACTTGTCACTTTAAGAAGAATGTGAATATCACTAACTGGTTTGCATGTCACATGTACATTATGAGGGATACTTAAATGGTTGCTAGCAGTGGGCTCACAAAGCATAGCTTCCTGAAGAAGGACAGTGTGCCCTGAAGTGCTGGAGCCTTGTGGTAAATATTGTTTTTGTGTGCTGGTTATAGCCTTTTTTACTTCAATAATGTAAGTTTTGTATATTTCTAACATAGACCCTGTGCACAGTTTATTTTTGCTTGTTCTCTGATTTACTGCCATTTTCTAACTGCTGCAAAGGTCTGCTGGCTGTTTTTCAGCCTTTTGCCTGCATAGTCTTATTATGGTCTGCTTTACTGAGTAGCGGGGAGTGCATGCTTTTTGTTTATTTGTGTGTTCCAAGTGTGGCAGCATTTTTCTGTGTGGCTCCTCATGCCTAAGTTTAATTTATGGGCAGAGGCTGAATTTGTTTCTGCTGCCCGTGATCACTACAGCACTCAGCATTAATCATTGTGTAGTATGTTAGCACAACTCTCTATAGTGAGGGCATAGTCCTGTGGGTGCTATAAGCATTAACACATCACTTGCCTGTGGTGTGGGAATGATCCGGACAGAACCACCTACCCATGTCTATGTGGTTGCACTGACCATGTCAACAAAGAGTACAGTGTCACACATTTCCTGCTTGGAGAGCAGGGAGATGGTCACCGAAAGAAGGAAGCCACTCTCCTTAACAATACTGAAGAGAGATATACAGAACTAGGACAAACCTCTGGTGAGCAAGAAATACATTTTAGAAAGTGTTTATTAGCCTTGAGAGACTATTAGGGCAAAATTGTCATTGCCCTGAGAATGCCGCAGGCCCCTGTTGTGCCGATCATTTGGTGCATGGGGCCTGCAGCATTCTCCTGGCTGACAATCAGGATTTTCAATCCCAAGCACCAAATGCTGCAAGTTAGACCAGCTGTTCCATGGTCTAACTTGCACCATTTGGGGGACCCTTTTTATGGGGCGTGCACCACATCCTTGGCGCAAGCTGCAGTAAATTAAGGAAACTGTCGCAACTGCACCTGAGGTACTAAAGTTGGGTGCAGTTTCCATCAAAGGAGTTTGGCGCAGTTGTACCAAACAATGGATGTGATGCAAGGTTTGATGCAAGCCCCCTTGGCATCATTTGAAAATCGAGCCCTTGGTCTCTGAAATAAATCTGTGGCACAATATATCTAGTTTAGAACAATATGTTAAATCTGAGAGAGTGCCCAGAGGTTTGAAACTGGACAAACATCCAACTGTATGATTAAAGAATTACAAATACAGAAGTGAGTGGGAGGAGGCCTTAGAGGAATGTGCAATTAAATTAATTAAAATACAGATTAAGAAGGGCAAACAAAACAATCAAGAAATACAAGAGGATGTAGATAGAGTGCGAAAAGAACTGTCACCATTTAAAGACATGACTTCATTTTAAAACTAGAGAAATAACTTAATACGGTGCTGCAAAAAGAAGAATAAGAGGTGGCACAAAAGAAGAACACTTTTTTTAAGAGATGAACATGATTATATTTCTGGGCAAGTTTTTAACTGGGAGAGACCATCGTGTTCACGAAGCAGGGGTCATAGTAGAAACAGGCAACAAAATATTTCTCCATCCAGGAATAGAAAAAGTTACACCAGCAAGAAAAGGATCAAAACTGATAAAATTAGAGTAACTTTAGTCGCTAACTCCAATTGGTCTAAACAGTCCACATCCACCTCCAGTGATTCTGACAAGGAACAGGAAGGCCCGATTGAGAAACAGGAATGTATTTCTACTACAAACTGCAGATACCAAAACCAAACAAATAAAGAAAAAGGTATCAAAACAAGGAGCACATGTTGAGGGAAGAGGGGAGGTAAATACAGTAGAAAAATGAATAAGAAAATCTCTGAGGCAGAACAGAGATCAAAAGAAATAATTTATCTAACAGAAAACAATTCTCAATGATGCCCAATGGAGAAACACGGGAGGTAGTATAGCTCAGTGGTGTAAGGCTCTGAGCTGCAAATCTGGAGACCTGGGTTGGAATCCCACAGCCCCCACTTGCATACTGTGTGACTCTGAAAAAGTCATTTAACTTCCCTGTGCTCCCAAGTTGCACCTGTAAACAAGCTTTCAGCTTAGTGTGTCTCTCCTTGTTAAACAATTGGGGAAAAAAATAATTCTATGTAAAGGACTAAGCTGTGTGCCCTACTCCCTTGTTGACACCTTTTTAAATGAAGTAGAATTATTTAAAATCTTTTGTAAGATAAACCTGAAATACCTATCACAAGACACAATGGATCCTGCTGTAGAAGTAGAATCAACAACTCCAGAATGGAGAGAGGACTCAAGTTTTCTAATTGAGGCAATGGACACCATAAACAATGAAGAATTCAGTCCAGGTGATGAGCACGGGCTTTCTATTGAAGATAGTAAGGAGAGCCTTTTAATATGGAAGATAGATTAAACAACTTGTTTGTTCCTATGACAGTAAACAGTCCTAGAATTAAAAATAGAAATGACAGGCATTCTTGTGAAGCGGACACACAACAAAGAGAGTCTTTGGGACAAAATGGGTCTGTATGTTCTGTCACAACAACCTGTCATATAGGAATTTGTACTTCCTTGTTAAATTCAACAACTAACTCTAATTTTAATGAAAATGCCCTTGAAAGTACCTTTTATCTACCAGATAGAAATATGGAAGGATATTCTGTGGTTAACACCCTGGTGGAAGTACTGAGGTTGTGCGAGGAAAATTAATTTATTGAGGATGAGATACACTTGCCAGAAGTGGCTAGCATGGCTACTGAACAAAACAGTAAATCCAATTTTAGATCAAAATCCAGATTATTTAACAGAGGCTAATAGGCTATTGGGGGCAGGGATACATCTGAAATTTCAAAGAAAATTCCACTTTAAAATTTGATGTTATGTTATTTGAAATATTGGAAAAATGTCATAGGTAAGGTGTAATCAGTACCCAAAAGTACATAAAAGTTTGAATCCCCCCCCCCAATAGACCTATTGTGTCAGGGACTGGTTCTTTAACAGAAAACATTTGCAAACTCGTGGCCCACCATGAAAGGCTTCTCTGTAATTAGAAGGGACAAAATTGGTAAAGGGGGGGCTGCCTATTCTATGTCTCTGAATACCTTACTTTCTCAGGACTTGACTCTCAGCTTGACACTCCTACCCTTGAGTTGCTGTCCATTAACCTCATCCTAAGGCAGTCCAAAACAATCACCCTAAATGTGGCTTACCTACCCCCAAGTACCCCAAGCAAAGAGCTGGAAGCACTCCTTCACCTAAAAAACTCCCTCCTCAGTTGTCATGAGTGGATCCTACTTCAACATGAATTGGCAGTCCTGCCAAGCCAATGATGCTAAAGTTGCCCTTGCAGGACTCAGAATGCATGAGATCATCAGGGAAACCACCCAAACAAACTACAAAACAGGCTATGAATCCATTCTAAATTGGATCATAGTCACTAACCTAACGCCAGTGGCTGATGTCAGAGTTCTTCTGGACTCACTTAACAACCACTGTGCCATCTACTATAATTGGTCAGCCAAAGGCCTAAAGAAGTAGCCCAGGTACATTCAGTACAGATAACGTAAGAAACTCAACATTGACAGCTTCTCAAAAGCCATCCTCACCACAGATTGGTCCTTTACCAACCACATCATAGACATTGACATTGCCCTGGAAACCTTTAACAGGACCTTCATATCCATCTGTGACTCCCTACTACACCTCAAAAAACTCAGATTGAAAGGACACACTAATGACTGTGTCACACCTGACCTACTTAAGGTAATGGGGAAAAGAGACAAAGCATGGACCAAATACAGGAAATCCAAACTTCCTAACCTACAGGAATATAGAGTCCTGTGTAATAAGTACAAATCTGAGGTCAGAGCCACCAAAACAAACTTCCTTAAGGATAAACAACTTAACACTGGGGGGTACCTTTAATCTCACATGGAGAACTCTTAATAACCTGCTTGGCAAAGGACACACAAATGAACAAAACTCCCCTCACTAATGGCAGAAGCCTCATAAGTGAACCAAGAGAGACTGCCAATCTCTTCATTTCTTACTTCAGTGACCTTGACACCTATAAACCCAATGATACACAGCTCATCAACACCAGCCTGCCATCACTTCCTGTCTCCCTCTTCCTCCCTGGAAACCCTAGCCCCTCCCAAATTTCACTTCAAATATCTCTCTCCTGCTAAGGTAATTACCTATCTAAAAAAGAATGACCCCAAGCCCTCCCAAGGCCCTGAAGACATTGCCTTCCCCATCATGAAGTTCCTCTGGGTACCCATCACCCTCCCTCTAACCAATATTTTCAACCATTCACTTTTCACTGGTTCTCTTCCCAATAAATGGAAAAGTGCCACCATTAAACCACTTCACAAATCAGGCTCCAAAAATGACATTTGGTAACTACAGGCCCATCTCCCTCCTCACACACCTTTCCAAAATTATTGAGGGAATCATCCTGGATCAAACCATGTATTTCCTAGATACATACAACCTTCCCATGGACTCTCAGCATGGGTTCCATGCCAGCCACAATACTGAGACTGCTCTGGTGAGGCTTACTAACTACGCTGAAAAGGCCAGTGAGGAAAGCTTCTTCACTGGCTCAGTGTTTGTAGACCTAACTAAAGCCTTCGATCGTGTCATTCATAAAGTTCTCATCCATATTCTAGCTGGCCTAAATGTCTCCAAGGAAGTGATAATTTGGTTTGAAAATTACCTTAGGATTCAGACACACCGAGCTACAATAGTGGGCCAGAGTTCTGAATTTAAGCTCATCAAGTATGGAGTTCCTCAAGGCTCCATTCTGAAACCCATCCTGTTCTCTCTGGTTGTCAACCCCCTTCCCTATATCTGTACATCTACTGAGCTTATCCTCTATGCTGATGATGCAGCCCTCCTCTGCAAAGATAAGAACCCCCTCCATCCTTCAGAGCAATCTACAACATGACTTCAATAAACTTCATTCTTGGGTTTCCTCCTGAGGGTTAGTTCTTAACTGCAAGAAAATAAAGGTCACGGTATTCTCAGGCCCCAGGAAGATGCTCAGTTTTGACATTACCCTTACAGATAATGATGGTAACCCAATCGAGAAAGTCACTGCTTTCAAATACCTGAGGATCCACCTAGACTGTCATTTAAACTACAAACTACACACTCATCAACCAATCAGAAGAATTAACTTAAGACTTGGCATCCTACACTGAATAAAACATTTCCTTATACCCCAAACCAGAGCCCTACTTGCCAACAGCTTCCTGCTCTCTGTAATGGACTATAAATCCTTCATATACTTGACCTCCATCTCCCAGAAAAATCTAGGTAGAAAAAAGACCACATACTACAGCATCTTCCAATTCATCACAGACATTAACATCAGGGTGCACCACTGCGACCTGTACAAGGATGCTTAATCCCTCACCCTGGAGGAAAGATTTGAAAGCAGACTTCTCACTTTCTTCTTTAAAATCTAAGAAGGCCTCCTGCCAAGCAGTATCTATCCCCTTTTCCATAAGTCCATACACACCAGAACCACTAGATCCTCCAGTTCCCATGCCTTCACGATTCCTCACTATCACACCTCCCAGGGGCAACATTCACTCTCCTACAAGGGTGCCAAACTATTAAACAACCTCCACCCTCCTTTGATCCAATGCAATACACTAACATCATTTAAAAATGACCTAAAGTCTTACTTTCTCTGCAAACTTGAATACAGGTGCCCCTAACTCACACTCTTACCACTTACCGCTCTATCCACTATCCTCCCCTAACTCCAAACAGCCCTGCTACAATAGGGTCTTTATAGGTTGATATTAGTCATATGGAGCCACACTGTTCAATTATTCTTAAGTACTTGTTCAACTACAAATACTGTCCCTCATCGCAGCTCTATTTTGTACCATACTATAATGCCAGTTACTATTCCTGCACTTGTCACTTGTATGATTTGTTATTTTCTATTTGAAAATGTTCTGTTACCTTTGTATGTATTTTACTCCTGACTTTGTTTTGTTATACCAATCTGTGTCACTGGACATTTGTGAAAATGGGCAATTTGGCTCACATGTCTTTCTAGTATAAACAATGAAAATGAAATTAAATGAAATTTTCTACAACCCCAGGTGAAAAACTTAATATCTTATGTCCCTGATTCCATGGATCTTCACCACAAATTGGACTCTGTGGCGTGGAAAGATTGATGCAGGTGGATTGGGACTGATGTTACCTTCCTATCCACCTGCATGCCACATGAGCAGGGTCTGGAGGCTTTGGATTCTTTGTAGAAAAAAGTACCTGTACCAGTGCACTATTTAACACATTTATTTGTTGGAATAGTTGATTTTATGTTATTCTTTTTTTTCATTTAAAATGTTGTTAACCAGGTAAATCGCACTTTAGCCAACTAGCCATTTTACAGGCTAAACCTGAGACCACACACACAGTATAAATTTTATACAGATAATTATAATGAAACTATGGATATAAAATATACATATTTACACACATTATCACATTTCTTTTTGAGACAGTAGAATCACATCCTCATTCACGCAGGTCCCAAAGTGATCTGCATGAACAGATGCAGTTGCATAGAGCTCTTTGGGCCCTTTGCCCGTGGAAGACTCCACCCACCTACAGAACCGCAGAGCCCTTGCAGGCCCTGCACTTCCATGTAGCAATGAATGTCGACAATTTATAGGGCTGTCTGGTGGGCTTCTGAAGTTCAGGGCCCCCTGGACCCTGCACATCCATGTAGCCACAGATAAAGACACACATGGAAAACAGTCCATCTCTCAGCCAATGCACAGGACCCTATGCCATCCATGGGGTCAGATGTGTGGGACACTGTAGCAAGAGAAGAGTAGTCATCACTGTATGGTACCTGGGTCCATACAGGCAACCTCACAGCTGTCATTCCCTGGCTGGGGGAAATGTTGCATAACTGTGCCATCTCCCACCTTCACCCCATGTAGCTGTGTCATTGAGCTTGCCCCCAAACTCAGCTCACCAGAACAAGATCACAAAGCATAGCTGCTGGGGTGAAGACTGGCCCTTCAAACAAAGTTTCCAAAAAATTATACATATATTTTTTATTTTAACCCCAAATTTTATAGATAGTCATTTTATGACTCCTCTTATAAACGTGGCAAGGGGCATTTATAGTATATTGTCCGAAACCCATCATTTTGCACCACTAGCGTGGAAACATGTCTCATCCAGGATGTTAAAAATGACACCTGTCACATTTATGAGGTGGTATGGAAAACTGGCTATGTTGAAAGTTTGGAGTCAAAATATTAGAAATTAGAGAAGTCATGAGTGAATGTTGAAATATTTCAATGCTCACTCATAACCTGGGTATTTTACCATATTTGTACACCACATTTTCAGCATAGCCTTCTTATTGCTCTACTAATGAACCTGGTAGGTGAAAATGTTCAAATTCCTGCTGAAACATCATTCCATGCTATAGGTGTGAAAACGCATTTTGGCTAGGATTTCAAAAATGATAGCTGTTGCTGTGGTGGCGTGAAAAATGGCTACCTGTATGTTGAAAATGTGGACATCAAAATATTGAAAATTACCAAAGTTGTGAAAGAGCATAGAAAATGTCAATGTGCACTAATAACATTGTCATTTTTGCATACTTTTACCTCAAATTTTCAACATAACCTTCTGATGACCCCGCCTCATGATCAAGTGTTGTGAAAAAATTGAAATCCCACCCAAAAGGCGATTTCACAAAGTGAATGCAAAATCACCTTTTAGGCCAGATTTGCATAATTCTACCACCATTGGTCATGAGGTGTGGTCCCAAAAATGCCATATTGAAAGTCTGGTGTAAAAATATTCAAAATGGCAACATTATGAAGGAAAGTTCAAACCCCTTTGAAATACGTTAAACCGGACTTGCCTTCTTTCTCACATTGCAGTTGCCATTTCCAGCAGCAAAAGTATCTTCAATTGGAGAGTGGCTCTACATCACGCAACATGTTCAGCTGAATGAGAGGGTGTGGGGTTGGGAATGCTGAGTGGGAGGTCAGGGATTGTGTGTTGGAAACAGATCAGTGAGGCACAGTTTATTTTTTACAGGTAAAAAAAAATGAGGGACAGTTTTCTTTCTTGCAGGGGACCTTCCAACACTGGAGATTAGCCACCCCAGTGTCAGGCTAGTATTCTGCAGCATGCAGGCACCCCAGTGTCACCATGCATATAATTGAAAGGGGGGGGCAAATTACCTGGAAGGGATAGGGTGAATAGATGTGGTACCAGATGGTGGGCACCTGGTCTGCTTGTAAGAAATTATAAATTTAACGTGGGAAAGGGAAGGGGGAGAAGGAAACAGTACTAGAATTGTACACCCCATCCACTTCATAGATAGATGGATAGATAGACAGATAGATAGATAGATAGATAGATAGATAGATAGATAGATAGATAGATAGACAGACAGACAGACCGATACAGAGAGAGCAGGGGATCACCATTTCAGTGCTTCAACTGAAGCCAGCATCACAACACCAGCTGCAGCTTCAGAAATGAAGAAAGTTCTACTGTTATCATACTGAGAATGCAGGCAAATTACTCCACTTGCTAAGCGAGGCACCCAGGATTTGTGGCTGCCCAGAAACACATCATGGGGCATGTTCAGGTGAGTGAGGGTATGTGGGGGGGCTGTGGGGTGGTGGGTGCTGAGTGGGAAGTCAGTGTGCAGTGGGTGGGTGGGGAGTTTTTGGGAAGGTCAGATGAATGAGGGATCATTTTCTTTTTTACAGGTGAAAAAAAAATCCAACAATGAGGAACGGTTTTCATTCTTGCAGGAGACCTTCCGACATTGGGGATTGGGCACCTCAATGCTAGGCTAGTGTTCAGCAGCACTTGGGGTGGGCACCCCACTGCTGCCCTGCATATAATTCGAATGGGGTGGGCCTCCTGGTGGGGAAGGGGTGAACAGAAGTAGTACAAGTGGTGGGCACCCTGGTCTGCTTATAAGAAATTATAAATTTAACATAGGAAAAAAGGAAGAGGGAGAAGAAAGCAGTACCAGGACTGGGTACCCCCGTCCAATACATAGGTATATAGACATACTGTAGCTACCTAGATAGAGAGAGAGAGAGAGAGAGAGAGAGAGACAGAGAGACAGAGATGGAGACAGAGACAAATACAGAGAGAGCAGAGCACCATGATGCTCGGTATTTTTTCCCTATCCTCAATATTTTTTTACACATGATCTGTATTTTTTCCACTGCTCAAGTAAATCATTAAATTAAGCACAATTTTTTTTAACTGTTTGCATTTGTCAGGTATCAAAAAATCCTCATAACTCTGGAACCATATAATATTTTTTTCACAAACATTTTGAAAGGCACACACTTGGTATAGGCCCCTTCAACCCTGAAAATTTTATGGAAAAATTCCATGCTGTCTATACCATAGGTGAGAGCAAAAAAAATGCAATGTTAACTATAAGGAAACCAAAACATTCCCCCCCCCTTGTTATGGTGCTCTGTATCTCAAAAACTAAACAAGATGCTGTCATGAAGCTTATCATGTCCTGAAACTCGAACAGCCTGACTACACATGCCAAATGTTGTGCTGTTTCGTTCAATGATACCAAGGTTATTAAGTTGCAAATTGAGGTTTACATTAAACTGTCTTCTCAGCCCTAACTATCAGGGTGCTACAGTGCCCTATAATATACACACCTTGCCCCCAGAATCAAATATATTCTTTTGAACAAGTTGGATATTTTACAAAAGAATGAGAAGACAGGGGTGTTTGATTCTTTAACAAGGATAACATACAGTAGGGCAACCAATCTGAAATCATAACCTGGCCAATCTGAAACAAAGCTTGGCCCCCAGTAATTTTCAGCCAAAACAAAAACTTAGTTTTAATTGGCTTCCTATTAGGCCCTGTGGATTATATTCTTGCAGTCATTGTTCTATTTGCAAACATGGATTATATTCGTGCAGTCATTGTTCTATTTGTAAATACATTAAAGTAGGTAAAGCATTTAAACACCTAACATTAGATGTCAGGGTGGATTATAAGGGGTTCATGAATTGGAAGGCTATGCCTGTAGTTCAATGGGGTGAGCAATCAGCCACAAGCCCTTCCTGGGCTATATAAGCAATTCCTCCCAGCCTCCTTCTGAAGCAATTTTTTTTGTGGCTGCAGGATCGGTCCACCTCTGCCTCCTCCTGTGGGCCTGCTGGGGCTTTGCCTCCCCCCCCAGCATTTGCTTCCCTCCTTCCTTTGTGCTTGGACTCTACTTGAATCATGCTGGACTTCTGTTTGTTGTGTTTCTCCTTCTAGTTAGTATGACTTTGCCTCCGGCTGCTACATGCTTCTTTGTGTGCTTGTTTCCTTCCTGCTTCTGTATTTGTGTTTGCCTTTGTTTGTTTCTTTTGGGCATTTCTAGTTTTCTAGTGACAAATTATCATGGCTTACAATAGAAAATATAGTATTTGTAGCTTGGGCAAACATAGTGTATAGAGTAATACATTCTGCCAAACTAGTAAATTTGTATGATAAGCTAATAAAATCTGAGCTTACATGTGCCTTGAGAAGTTGAAATAAGGGCTTCTTAAAGGCATCGGGCCAGGTATTCAAACTGCACCATTCTGTGGCGTAAGCCCTTGCGCTGCTCAAAAAAGTTGCACAGGGGTGTGGCCAGGGTGATATTCAATTGAGTTGCGCTATTGAGCAACTTCTTTGAATATTGCCCCCTGGCCACAGCCACTGTGCATGGCGCAGTGGAACTTGCTCCACCGCAAGTGGTCAGAGTGGAGAATTTAGATGCGGTGGTGCAAGTTCCATTGTGCCATGCGCAAACCTGCAATATTCAAAAGGTGACATGCAATGTAATATAATTTACGTACAACACGGGGCCATTTGCATCTAATTACTGCCCCATTTGGCATTCCATTAGCATGCAGAAGACCGATCCTGACGACTTGCGCCTACACCCTGCCAGGCAGCAGCCATAGGAGTGACGCCTTGTAGTTCGACGCGGGCATGATAGTATTCTCCCCCGTAGCCCAATTGCTGGAATAATATCATCCCCCCACAGCCCGATCGTGGGCATAATAGTGTCCCACCCATTAGCACGATCGCGGGCAGAACGGTATGTCCCCCCCGAGCAGCCCGATCGCAGGCATCAGACGTCCCCTCCCCTCAAAGTCCAATATCCCTGGTGGTCCAGTGGACTGAGAAGCCCGATTGCAGGCATAATGTCAAACCCCCTTCCCCCAAAGTCCAATATCCCTGGTGGTCCAGTGGACCGAGAAGCCTGATCGCGGGCATAATGTCAAACCCCTCCCCAAAGTCCAATATCCCTGGTGATCTAGTGGCCCCCACCCTCCCACCCACAGAGCCCCACCACCCCAATCCCCCATCAGCCAGTGGGCGGGCAGCACCCACCTGCCTGCCACCCCACCACCCGCCAACTGACAGCTCGGTAGGGCTGCACCGATTGATTCAGAGCAAGAGCCAATGGGCATGCAGCCCATACTGTACAAGGCAGTCCAGATATGTGAATGAATTGGGGCCACTAGATCACCAGGGATATTGGACTTTGGGGGGAGGGGGTTTGATATTATGCCCGCGATCGGGCTTCTCGGTCCACTGGACCACCAGGAATATTGGACTTTGGGGGAGGGGATGTCTGATGCCCGCGATCGGGCTGCTGGGGACATACCATTTTGCCCGCGCATCGGGCTGCCTGGGGAACACTTCAGCCCACGATTGGGGCATGGGGGGCGCCACCGGGAACAAGTGGAGGGCCACCCACAGGTGGCAGCTGCTGTGTTGCACCCTGCAACGCGGCAGCTCACCTGTGGGTGGCCCTCAACTTGATCCTTTTATTTGGGGCATAAAGTTGTGCAGGCACAGGTAGGGGGTTGCGTCTGCATAACTCTGCATGGCCCGGCTAAATATCGGGCTGTCCAGTTTATGCATGGTTCCTCCCCCTTTGGTTGCGCATGCCTTCATTAGCATTGTGCTGTTGCTCAGCATGATTTGGGGGGCGCAACTGCCTCCTGCTGAATATCGCAGAATGGCACATTTCAGACTTGAGCAGGTGCAACTCTATTGAGCATGGCTCAACTCTTTTGAATATCTGGGCCATCATGTTTAAAAAGTAAATTTGGTGACACAATCTTCTCTTTTGTAGCTATTTAAGTATGTAATAAAGTTATTTCTGGTGTTGGCCAAGTTACAAAAAACTTAAAAATGTTAAACACTGCTTTAAGACAAGAACTAGCAGTTCAATGTAATTGTAATGATTAATCTGTATGTGTATGTATGTTTTTGTAAGTCTCGTATACTTTTTATTGCAAATGCAAAGTTAACAGGAGCACCTTGAAAATGGGACTAAAAATCTTAATGGTGTTACTGTACTACCTTTCCTGTATAAAACTAAAAAGTTTCTCTACTACTACGACTGTATATATTGCATATTTGTACTTCAGGGTACATATTGTTGTTTTCTTACCTTAAGCTGCCCTGTGCCTGTGCTCTCAGGCTCCCATTTACTTATCAGATTTTGCAAGCCCTCAGTCAACTGCATTGTTATTATATGTTCACACTGATGTTTCCCTGCCTGTGGTCTCCTCTGCTTTCCACCTTATTTGCACCTGGTCCTGGCTTCATCCTGCTCAGGTAGCTGCCACTCTCTGTTGTGCTATGTGTGTTCAACAGCTCTACTCTTAATTCACTCAGTGCTAGCTCCAACTATTACATTAGATGCATGGTCTCATGGTGCTCTGCATGTGGCTCCCTGCTATTCCTATGGCGATGGAGTATGGTGTCATGGTGGGGCATCATGGATCTGGGTAGCAGGAGCATGCTTTACATAAATTATGTGAATCACCCTGCTCCATGCTGCTCCTTGCCTACATGGCTTTCAGTTATCTATGCATAAATACATTATCCTTCCATCCTTCATGGCATTCAAGATTTTCATTGCATGCCATTACTGTGCTGCAAATACTCTTTACTGGAACAACCTAACTCTGCATTCATGGCATCTAAGGTGTTCATGACACTCATATCAATTCACTATTCATGCTGAAATCATAGTGATCAACTGCTAAACCTCATTGATTCATTATGCTAAACCTCACTGATTCAATTACTGGCATCTCAGCCTCTCACTGCCTAAACACCTACCTTTATGTCACCTTTAATTTGGCTTCCTTAATGGAACTGGTTGGCTTGCTTTCCATTGGCTGCTACCACTATCAACCACTGAATGCTTGCTCACACTGCAGCCTCTTACCTTACCCAGGCCATTGGCTTTGCACGGCTTTCTTATCAGTAATGCCACTGGCTTCACCCGGCCTTCTCATCAATAACCTGCTACCTAATATACAGCCACTAGCTTCATCCAGCCTCCTTCTATCTAGCACATCAAAGTTGATTCATGCACTCACTCGTAAATTGGAGGGACACTAGCCATGTCCATTACCTTTTCTGGCTCTGGGGCCCTGTAGCTGATGATCTCGCTCTGCACCCATGAAGTCTGTATCTTAAGCATGTGGAGCTCAGGGAAGGGTCCTTCTCATCTGGTCCATAGTGGGAATGTTCTTGCTCTGGGTGGAGCTTCAGTCATCTGACTCATTGATGGCACTCTTGATGTTGAATTTAAGACTCTGCCTGTGAAGGGGTGTGGCTCTTAAACCCAAGAGTGCTCCTTCGGCTATGGCACCTTCAAAAGCTATTCTCCCTATGACCACCTCTGGTTCACCTAGTCTGTTTTAGTCAGTAGGCCAAATGAGTGCCTCAGTGGTCATTGCTCTCCTCATCCTGCCTTGGGGATCTGCTTCTGGTTCAAGAGTACCTGCAGTTGCAGAGGCCTCTCGGAATCCTTCACAGTGTTCCTGTTAGAGGAATCATGAGAGCTTCCCCATGAATTGGAATATTTCCTCCCCTTGGACTGGGTTTCTAAAGTGCAGCAGCAGAGTCATCACTAAATAAACTATTCCTAGCCTGGAGGGAAGGTGACCTATGCCTTGGATCCCCAGAGGTTTCCTCCGGTAAAAAGATTTTTTTTCTCTCCTCCATGCCAATAGTCATAATATGTAATTAGTTGTTAATAGTATATTCCCTAGTTTCCTTAAGTAGGTTTCTGCTATTGGCTGGAGATGGATGGTAGCCCTACTCACCAATCCCTCTCTTCATAGGAAGCCCTTATGTCATCAGTACAATCCATTTTATCAGTGCAATCCTGACAAACTGCACACATCATTTGTGTTTCTCCAAGCTGTCTCATTGCTGTCAGTCTGCTTCTCAACCTCGTAGTCAATGTTTACTGCTCAAAACTCTTTTTGAGGCTCCCTCCTAAGGTACCTTTAGCCAAGGGAATCTTTTCTGTGATATTTCTAGAGGTGGAACCCGCTTCAAGTGTTCCTTACCTTCGGCACCCCTGCAGGGTGATAATTCACCATGGACTAGAGAGTACGAATGGCCAAACAGTTATCACAGTTGCACAAGCATAACACTACTTTGGTTGTAAAGGTCCATTGAATTGGAAGGCTATGCCTGTAGTTCAATGGGGTGAGCAACTAGCTATCCCCCCTCTCCTGAGCAATATAAGCAGTTCCTCCCAGGCACCTTCTAAAGCACTTTTTCTTTGCCCCACCATCCTCTCCTCCTCTTCCAGTGGCCAGCCTCTCTCCTTGTGGGGGTCCTTCCTAAGGTACCTTTAGCCAAGGGAATCTTTCCTGTGGCACTTCTAAGGGTGAAACCCTCTTCGAGGGTTCCTTGCCTTTGATACCCCTACAGGGTGGTAATTCCCCATGGAATAGAGAGTACAGATGGCCAAACAGTTATCAAGTTGCACAAGCATAGCACTACTTTGGTTGCATAGGCCCATTGTGTGTATATGTTCTGATTTGCAGCTGCCAGATATTATACAAGGGCAGGACAATTTGAACCATTTATGAAAGACAGTGAAAGCATATCAGAGAAATAAAACATGGTAAGATGAGCTCTTTAGTGGGTGCACACTCTCTTTAGTATGACAATAAAAATCTAGATTGTTTAAAATGTGCAGTATTGTACCTGCTTCATCTTAACCCCAGAGGAGGTGACAGAGTGCAGCTTTTGCTTTTTTTTTTTTACATCGCAGAGCTCCTGCTGTTTGGATTTAATTCAGAATTCTCTTCAGAGAGTGTGGACTTGTACTCTGACTTTGTGTTCTGATTATTTTTCAGAGCACAGGACCAGGTGGCATGCCCTATCTTCCTCTCCCTCCTACCCCATCCCACCCACCCCAGTTCATCTACTGTTATGGGCTTACACAGGAAGGTGTGACACCTTCCTGCTCTAAATCAGAACAGGGTGGGGTGAATCACCGATGAAAGCCAGGCAGTGCTACATAATCTAGGAGGATAAGGGAAGGTAAAATAGGGCCTAACTAGTTAGCACAAATTTGGCTGTTGCCATTATTTAGAGAGGGGACAGAAAATTGCACTGTTGTGCAGTTCAAGGGAAATGTTTTAACTCTTGGGACTTAGCAAATGAACTGTTGCTAAAATATCACTGTTGCATATTGTCATTAGATAGATTAAGTTCTGGGGAGTATATTAGGTAGTATGAATTATCTTAAGAACTCTGTTACTAAAAGGCTGCTGTTGTGAGGTTCAGGGGAAATGTTTTATCTGTTTTATCTATTTTAACTGTTGGGAGTTAACTAATGATCTGCTGCTAAATTATCGCTGTTGCATAATGCCATTATCTAGATAAGGTTCTGGGGAATGTGTTGGGGGAGTAAGACTTATCTAAAGAGTTGTTTCTAATATGTTGCTGTTCCATAGTGCTACTGCTTAGAGCAGGAGGCACAAATTCATGCTGTTCTGGTTGGTATTATTCATCAAATCTGCTATTGACAAAGGGCCTAATAGAGGAAAAACACAGAGGGTTTAAATAAAATCTAGGACATTCTTAAAGGTAATGCTTATCAAAAAAATAGAACATCGTCAAGCCCAACAAAAGAATAGTCACTGGGGCTAAACTAACAGTGGACAGGGAAGGGGCAGGAATGGGAGGAAAGGACAAGAAAAAAACATTGCTACAGGAGCATGATTCAAAGGTAAAGGGCTGCAGCTAAGCTACATTCTTAGATAGTTATCAAGGCAGAAGTGAAGGGTGGGGGCAGGGCAGGGTCTGTATGCTTTTGGGGAGAGAAGAGGACCAAGGAGAATAGTGGTGTGTAATGGATGTTGGAGCAACTGTTTACATGGACACACTGTGGGAAATGTGGGGTTGTCCAAGATTAATGAGATAGATGCACCTAGAAACTGAAATTTATTGGCTGAGGACTGAGGTGAAGAAGCAGGGCATGGAAAGAGGTAAGAGGGGGGATACGGCATAGGGGTTTCAAATCAACAGAGACAAGATGATTGGATGCGTGCAAGGTATGCAGAGGAGAATACAGGGGCAGGAAACAGATCAGGCTGCTGGAGGAATAGGGGATGGCAGGAGGTGGGTAGGCAGAGGGGGTGGGGCAGGGTGGTACTGCACAGGGAACTACAAGAAACAGCAATGGCTATGGCTGGCCCATTGTCACAGGGGCAGAGTGCCAACCTGTAATGCCGGTGACCTGGGTTTGGGTACAGACATGGGACGTCAGAGGGCCAGCTGGGGGGAGAAAGATTGAGCTTCTGAAGACTGCTCTCCTTCTCCAGGGGGGAGGGTGGGGAGTGTGTCAGCCCTACACTTACATGAAGCGGAGGCTGGGTGTACAGCTTGCACTGATGCCAACCACCAAGGGGGGAAAAACTGCCACCTATCCACCTGGATGATGCTCACCCCTTGGTTGCTATCAGCTCCCAGGCTGACTCCCAACCTATCCTGTCGATTGCAGCACCCTAAGAGGGGTTCGGGTGCCATGACCCCACCTTGAGGGTAAGCCAGGGGTTATCATGAGGGTGGCTGATGTGGGAGTGGCAGTCCAAGGGGTCTGTGTCTGAGCAGAAGGTAACGGCAGTAAGGTGGCACCAAAAAGATAAAATAAAAATTAAAAAGAAACAGTAAAAGCTGGGCTAGTGTGGGAAACAAGTTTGTAAATGGAGGCAGCACAAACTTGATGAACAGGTATACACCTTCAAAAATTTCAAGGACATGGGAAATCATAAGTGGGCAGGGGGCACAGATGTTATGAATATTTGGGGGAGAGAGGGAATTGGAGGGTGGGAAAAGGGAAGAACTGAGGGGAAAGATGAAGGTGAGATGCAACAAAGGAAGGGATAGAAAATGTAAATCGGGGGCCATGGCAGGAGAAACTAGTGATATGGTTGTCAGGGAGAAGAGGTGAAGAGGGGGAAGGAGAGGGATGGAGGAGGGGATGATAGGGCAGGTCAGGGGATACCAAGGGGGAGTGACAATAAGGGGGGTTGGTAACTGGGAAGGGGATAAGGGATTCACTTGGTGGTAGTACTGTAATTGGCAATAAGGGAGAAATGCAAAACATCTCTGCAAAGAGGATGGACATTGTTCCAGGGGGAGAGTAGGGCATGAGGAACCTGAAGAGCGGGAACAGAGGGTCAGGGGAGAGGGATGGATGAATATGACAATGAGTGGAATGGAGAGGAAAACATAGTGAGCAGGCAAAAAGAAGGTAGCCAGGCTATCATACTTGGAGATTCCATAATTAAAGGTATCGAGTGGGGGGAAAAGTGGAAGGAGCTGTATCAGGGTTGAGTGCATGCCTGACATGACTGCACACAGGGCCAAGCACATAGTCCACTCTATAGTGAGGAAGCATGGGGGAAAACCCCACATATTGGTGCACCTCGGCAGAAATTACTTTGAAGGAAATAGTATGCAGGAGGTACAGGCAAGATTTAGTGAATTAGAATATGTAAAACTGAAGGGAATACTGTGGCATTTTCCAAAGTTCTGCCAGTGCCAAGGGCAAGCATGGACAAAAAGCAGAGGATAAGGGACTTTAGTGAGTGGTTAGGAGAATGGTGCCTACATATGGGGGTTGGACTAGTGGGAAGCTGAAGGGTAACAAGAGATAACAAGCATCTATTCACCAAGGAAAGATTACATCTGAGTAAGGAGGGAAAAGGAGCTCTAGGAAAGACAGAAAAGGAAACATTTTGGACCTTGTTCTGGCAGATGGTGACCATATAAAAGATGTGGCGGGGACCGACCATGCTACAGTATGGTTCTCCCTTGACTTGGGGAGGTGAGGAATTCAGACAAGTATGAAGGTAATGGACTTGAGGAGTGGAGATTTTGGGAGGATGACAGCTATCCTTGAGGGGCACTTGGAGAAGATCAGTCCAGATATGGACATGGAATGCAGGGGGGCAATATTGAAGTTGGGACTGTTAGAGGCCACAAAAACATGCACAAGGACCCACTACAAGAAAGCAAGATCAAGGAAACTAGTTGGTGGACCAAGGAGGTGCAGGAGAGTGTAAGGGAGAAAAGGATAGCCTTCCAAAAGTACAAGA
Organism: Neoceratodus forsteri; assembly: GCA_016271365.2. NCBI lineage: Eukaryota > Metazoa > Chordata > Ceratodontiformes > Ceratodontidae > Neoceratodus > Neoceratodus forsteri. The sequence continues at coordinate 1,294,173,353 of CM028130.1, forward strand.
GAACTTGTAGGGAAGGGGACAGGGATGAGTAGTATATAAAATCAAGGGAGGTGAGCAGGGTGATAAAGGCAGCCAATGCATCCAAAGAACTAAGGCTGGCTTAGGATCAGGAAAGGGGAGAAGGAATTTTTTAGATACATGATGGAGAGAAGAAAGTGTAGGGGTCAAATCACTAGGTTAAAAAAGGAAGGAGGGTGGGTAGAGGAAGGAGTTGAGCAGGCTGAGGTACTAAATTAGTACTTCTGCTCAGTCTTTACAAGGGAAAAGGATGGGACAATTCTTCAGGGGGGAGGTAAGGCTGGGGTTGCAAATAGGGGGACACTAACAGATGGAAAGATCCCGGTGAAGAGCGTGTAGGAGGGCCTTAAGGACAGACAAGGTCCCAGGCCCAGATGAGATCCTCCTGAGTCCTGAAGGAACTGGTGGATGTCCTGGCAGCACCTCTGATAGAATCATTCAATTTCTCCCTCCTATCAGGATGTGTAACACTGGACTGGAGGTTGGCACATGTTGTGCCTATCCATGAGAGTAGTCTTAGGGGCAAGCTAGGAAATTACAGGCTGGTCAGCCTGATGTCAAAAGTGGGGAAACTATTGGAGACCATCTTGAAAGAAAGACTGGTGGAGTTTCTGGAAGTCAACAGCCTTTGGCAACGTGGATTCATCCAGGGGAGATCTTTTTAAATTAACCTGGTCAAATGTTTTGATTGGGTGACAAGGTCTCTGCATGGTGGTTGGCCAGTTGATGTCTTGTACCTGGACTTCAGAAAGGCATTTGACTCCGTACCACATGGGAGACTGCTGGGCAAGCTGAGGAACCTGGGGGAAGGGGGAAGGTGAAGTGGATTGGAAACTGGCTGGGCAACAGGCAACAGTGGGTGGTGGGGTGGAGCTTTCAACACCCAGAAGAGTCATAAGTGGGGTCTCACAAAGATCTGTACTGGGTCCACTGTTATTTAATGCTTTCATTGCAGGCATTGCAGAGGGAGTTATGAGCAAAATGAGCCTGTTCAGTGATGACTCCAAACTAGGAGTGGTAGCAGACAGTGAGGAGGGGTGGAGGACTCTCTGGGAAGACCAGTAAAGACTTGAACAGTGGTCAGAGACATGGCAGCTGGGTTTTAATGCTCAGAAGTGTAGTGTACTGCATTTGGGGGCTAGGAACCCAGGGTAAAGCTAACATTTACTACCATTTTTCTTTTTTTGCTGAAAGGTTTTTGGTTTGGTCTCAAAAGTGTTGCAGTCTCCTTCTCACATTGAAGGAGCTAATCGCTTTCCTCCCACAGCTCTTCCAGGGGATTAGGTGTGTAACTCTGGTGGAGCTGACAAATTCTTAGTAACTTCCAACAGAACGAAGAGTTAAAATTTCAGGTTAGTTGGTTAGCTGGTGTTTTTGAGGTGGAAGATTAGGTTTGCTGTCAATGGCATTTAGCTTCACCTGAGCTCTTTTCTTCTTTTGTTCTCTGATTCAAACTACTGTTGCAGGGTATACTTTATGCTGCATTACTATTTTATTTTTTTGATGAAAGGTTTTTGGTTTGGTCTCAACGGTGTTGCACTCTCCTTCTCACATTGAAGGAGCTAATTGCTTTCCTCCCACAGCTCTTCCAGGGGACTTAGTGTGTAACTGGGGGTGGAGCTGACAAATTCTTAATAACTTGCAACAGAAGGAAGAGTTAAAATGTCAAGATAGTTGGTGTTTTTGAGGTGGAAGATTAGGTTTGCTGGCAATGCCACCTAGCTTCAATTGAGCTCTTTTCTTCTAGGTTTGCTTGTAAGGACAGAGCAAGGAACATTATCAGAGCAAGGAAAAGATTAAGGCTTCTTTTGGCTAGGCAGATTTACTGTGTGTTACTATTTTCTTTTGTACTCACAGGGTTTGTTACTGTTTTTTGGCAACATTTTACTGCTTTATTGTTCTCTGATTCAAATTGCTGTTGCAGGGTATACATTCTGTTGCATTATTACAGGGTGTGCCTACAGGTTTATTACTGTTTTGTGCTTACCTATTACTGTTGTAATCTTCTCAGATTCAAATTGTTATTGCAAATTATATCTTCTGTTACTGCTTTATTTTTCTGTGTAGCAAAGTGTTTTTTGCAGGGTATATCTTCTGCGACATTATTATCAGTGGTGCATTACAGATTTTACAGTTTTATCTATCAGTAGGCTAAGCTTTCAGGGCTACTGCATTTGTTGTTGGTTGATTGTTTCTGCTTTTATCTCCTTTTTTCTTTTATCTGTGGTTCTTCTTTTTCAACAGGGGAAGGGCGCAGCCACCCACCCTCATCCCCAACCACCCCATGCTACGCTCCTTTTGTAGGGCAGCATAGTCGTGACATTTCCTGTAGCAAAGCAGGAAGGGGATGATCAGAGGGGCATCCACACAGTGACCTCACTTACAGGGGTAAAAGTAATTTAATTTGTTATACCAAGTTGTGCAAAAACAAACAAACAAAACAAAAAAACAAACTTTTGCCTTCTTTTTCCTCCTTCTAATTACTCGGACCAGGTTATAAACCCTGTAACTCATCTGGAATGGATATTATTAACTGCAGGTGCTGTATGACACTTTTCAAAAGGGCATTTATACAGGATTTAGGATGCTGTCCTACATGCTGGACCAATGGAGATCTAAAGGCTCAGTTCCAGGCAGCATGGGCAGAGATCACACTCCTCACATTGCATATTCAGGAGGAAATATAAGAACCACCCACCATTTCCCCAACATCCAACTGAAGCACCTTGACTGAAGAAGATAGTTGATCTGGGAGGTTGGCAGGTGGTTAGGAGGGGCAAATCGGGTACCCCATCACTCAATGCTCGCCAACGTATTACTTCTACAAACCATATAAAAATGACAAACATGCATCTGCCTCTATCTCCAAAATAAAACAAAGGGGCAGAGGACACTGCAGAGCATGATGCTGCAGCATAGGAGCTAGCACAACAAAATTCACTCAAAACAGGGACCAAAAAAAATGCAAAAAGAAAATCCAAAACTCTTCTGATCATAGGAGACTCCATGATTCAGGGAGTTGATACCAAACTCAAGCTGGGAGTAATGGTCATATATCTCCCAGGCACATCCACATGGAAAGACACTGACTGCATTGCTAAAATCATGCAGGAAGCAGGAGAAAACATTGATGTCCTGGTACACATAGGGACTAATGGTCTCACCTGCTGGTCAGTTGTGGAGACCAAGGAAAACCTGACCAGGCTGAGAGACAAACTGTCATCCATTTTGTCCAGCATTTCCTTCTCTGAGATCCTGCTGGTCTGGGAGGGGAGCAGATGGATGGAAGGTCAGAGAAGGGGAGGTAGGGGAGCTAAACATGTGTCTCAAGGGCTGGTGCCAGGAAAAAGGACACAAATTTGTAGGTAACTGGCAACAGTTTTGGTAGTGAAAGTTCTTTAAATTTAGTGGACTGCATCTGACTAAGGAGGAAGTCAGTGCATTGGGGCAGAAGTTTGATGTCTTTGCAGAATATTTAAACTAGCAAATGGGGAGAGGGGTGCAGCACCCGATACATTATATGGGAAGAACACCCCTCCCCCGCTCAGCTAGTGATCAAACAGGAGTTCAATATGTTTGTAGTTCATTTGTATCATCAGGTAAGGAAAAAGGCCCACCTCCCCATATGATGCGCAGGTGAAATGCAGGTCCTTGCCAAACAACTAACACACCAAAATCTGCCAATGAAAAATCATGTACATAAATGCCTATGATCTGGGAAACAAGATCCCAGACCTGCAGGCAACAATGACAGAGGCTAAACTGGACATAGTAGCCATTAGCAACACATGGTTTAAAAATAACCACACTTGGAAGATTTCAGTACCCGGCTATGTATTGTTCAGAAGAGACCGAGGTGCAAAAAAGGGGGGAGGGGCAGGAGTGGCCCTTTATGTCAATGGAAATATCAAAGCTACAGAATTTCAGAATACACATAAGGAGGCAGAAGAACTCTGGGTCACCCTGGAAACAGGAAATGGGACAGCCATATGAACTGGGGTTGTCTACAGGCCTCCAGACCAGGGGAAGGACATAGACACATTACTGTTAGAAGATATACAAAACATGACAGCTAAAGGGAAGGTTCTGATAATGGGAGACTTCAACATGCCAGATACAGATTGGTCAAAACCAGAAGGAACATCCAACAGAACTAGACACATAGTGGATTCCTTGCAGGAGGGAGGGCCTCAAATAACTGGTACAACAACCCACAAGAGACAGGGCTATCCTAGAACTAGTACTGACTAACGGGGAAAGAATCACAGATCTCCAGGTAGAAGGTCACCTGGAGGCCAGTGACCATCACATGGTATGGTTCAATTTGGCCACTAGAACTAATTCATCCCATTCCAAGGGAAAAATATGGGACTTCAGAGGAGCTGACTTTTGATAAGATGGCCAACAGAGTTAAGTTAGATCTGGCAAGAAGAAATACAGGTGAGGGGGGGTACAGGCAAAGTGGGAGGGCATTAAGGATGCAATACTTGAAGCAACATCCCATTGCGTTAGACAGAAAAGTAAGAGCAAAAAAAGGAGGAAACCACTTTGGTACTCAAAACCAGTAGCAGAAAAGGTCTTAGCCAAAAGGCTGGCCTTCAAGAAATATAAGGGAATGCAGCAGGACTAAGATAGGGAGGCATATCAAACTTCCCTAAGGGAAGCAGGGAAGGCAGTAAGGCAGGCAAAGGCCCAAACCAAGGAAACACTAGCACAAGCAGTAAAAGAAGGGGACAAGACTTTGTATAGATACGTTAGGGAAAGGAGAAAGTCCAGAGGGGGTATTAGTAAGATCAAAGGGGATAAGGAGGGGTGTGTGGAGGAGGAACTAGGAAAATCATCTATCCTAAATAGATACTTCTGCTCTATTTACTGAGGAGAAGGAAGGGCAGGGCCCACAGCTCAGCACCATGGACATGGGGGGAGGGAGGTGTGCACTAGTCCCTTCACAAAAGAAAGGGTCCTACAAGAGCTTGCTAAGCTCAGGGTGGACAAGGCAATGGGACATGATGGCATACATGCCAGGGTACTAAAGGAGCTAAGGGTGGAACTAGCAGAGCCATTATCAGAACTGTTTAGTGAGTTTCTGAGCACAGGACAGATCCCAGAAGACTGGAGAAGGGCTCATGTGATATCACTCCACAGGAGTGGTAGCAGGGAGGAGGCAGGGAACTACAGAACAGTCAGTCTTACTTCAGTAGTGGGCAAGATTATGAAGGCACTCCTTAAGGAAAGGATAGTGCAACACCTAGAATCCATAGGAACACAGGATCTAAGACAGCATGGGTTTACAACAGGAAGATCCTGTCAAACTAATCTCATAGATTTCTTTGACTGGATAACCAGAGTGGTGCACCAAGGGGTTGCAGTTGATGTTGCCTTCCTTGACTTCAGCAAAATGTTTGATATTGTTCCAAATAGAAGATTGATTAATAAGCTAGGTTGGCTTGGGGTGGGTCAGAAGTTGGTCAACTGGGAGGCAAACTGGTTGGTGGGCATAAAACAGAGAGTGGTGGTAAATGGTATACAGTCAGAAGAGATGCAAGTCACAAGTGGAGTACCTCAGGGATCAGTCCTGGGGCCAGCCCTTTTCAATATCTTCATCAGTGACATTGCAAATGGAGTGGTTGTAAGGTTTGTCTGTTTGCAGATGACACCAAGATCTACAACAGAGTAGATGATCCAGATAGGGTGGGCAGAATGAGAAGAGATCTGGATAAACTGGCAAAATGGTCAGAAGAGTGGCAACTGGGGTTTAATGCAAAGAAGTGCAAGATCATGCACATAGAGAAGAGAAACCCTGAAGCCACCTATAGGTTGGGAGGTGAATTGCTGGCAATCACAAAGGAAGAAAGAGACTTGGGCATCATCATCACAGATGACCTGAAATTATCCAAGCAGACCACTAAAGCAGTAGATAAGGCCAGGGGGATGTTGGAGTGCTTTAGTTGGGGTATCGAAGGTTAAATGAGAATCTTAGGGACTTAATTAAGCAAAGGGACAAGATGAGGAAGCAGTACTCACAGAAGCAAGGTGGGGTAAGTTTAGGCCAGTACAAAATGTTGAGAAATAGAGTTAAGAAAGAAACAAAAGAGGCTAAATCAGCATTTATAGACACTCTCAGAAAACATTAAGGATCCCCAAAAATGTTGGCAGTCATTTAAGCAAATTTGTACCCCTCAGGATGCTTTTGGTATCATGGGTATAAAAGATGGGAATTTGTTTGTACAAGAGAAAAGAGAAATGGCAGAAAGATTTAATAGATTTTTTGTATCTAAATGTTCAAGGGGTTGAGATCATGAGGTCAATCTAGGGGTTGAAGGATATAAGGGACATGAAGTAAATGAAGAACAAGGGGCACCAGTGTTTAAATTCTGAAAAATGAGAAAAAAGGAGGTCCTGGAATTGTTAATGAGTTTGAAAGAAGATAAAAGTGTGTGTGTGTGTGTGTGTGTGTGTGTGTGTGTATGGGGGGTAGATGAATTACATCCAAAAATATTGAAATTATCAGCTAGATACATAGAGGCTCCTGTAACTGAATTTTTTAATTTGTCATTGGAAAAAGGTTTAGTACCCCTGAAATGGAAAGTATCTGGGGTTGTTCCAATTAATAAAGGGGGATAGGTTGGAAAAGTCAAATTACATGCATATATCACTCCTAGCAGTAGCTAGTAAACTGCTGGAGAAGTGTGTATTTCAGCAACTGCTTGATCATTTGCAAGGGCATAGCCTGATTATTGATCAGCAGCATGGGTTTAGTGGAGGACGGACCACTGCAATGGTGCTTGCTGGGTTTTCAATATGCTATGCTCGTGGCTTGTGAGGAGGGTTGTGCCATGGGCACGGTACTTGTTAACCTAGCTGGTGCCTTTGACGCAGTGGACCACAAGTTGCTTTTTTACAAGCTTGGCAACCTAGGGATTATTGGATTAGAGAGGGACTGGTTTCAGAGCTATTTGTGTGATTGAGAGCAGAAAGTTAAGATTAGGGATACTACCTCAGAAATTATGAAAGTTGAGACAGGGGTGCCCCAAGGGTCAGTGTTAGGGCCATTATTATTTACAGTATTTATGAATGATATACCTACTTTATTTTAAACTGAAAACAGCATTACTTATGCTGATGCTACTGTCATATGGGACTCTGCACCTATGAGCAGTATTATTCAGGTGTCCCTGTAACATAAATATAACATGTTGGTTCAATGGCTAAGGGACAATAAACTGACCTTAAATGAGAAAAAAAACAAATATCATGTTATTTGGAACTCAACAGAAACTGCAAAATGAAAATAAATTACAGATAACTAGTCAAAATTGGATAAGACTTTCCACAGTCACTATTTCAAAACATTTGGGAGTTTAGTCTCACATATTGAAAAAGTAGGAAAGAGACTTAATCCAAAAATAGGGTATCTGTATAGGAATATAAATGCATTGACTGAAGAAGCCCGGACAGTCTTTGCTAAGCAAGTTCTGATGCCTACATTGAAATATGGGAGTATATTATACTGTTTTTAATAGTAATAGGGTGTTTGAGACAAAGTATAAGACTCTGTTTAATAACATCTGTAGGTTTGCACTGAGTGCCAACACATACACATCATTGTGTGCTTTATGAGAAAATGGGAGTATTGCCACCAGAAACGAGAATTAGCTATCAATTGGGGAATTTTGCATTTAGGGTATCAAGAGCTAATGATCCCAAGATACTTTCTGGGGCACTGGGATTAATGTGTGTACCAGGACATCGATGTTTTAGCTTGGGGGGACTGGTAGTTTGGCCATTTTGAATGTCAGACAGATTGTAGGGTATGCAAGGCTGGCCTCAAGTGATGGCCAGCTCAGAGAGGTAAGAACATTGCAGTGGTGCTCACGGGAATGGGCAGCCACTGCAAAGCTGGCAATTTTGTGATAAAGGACTTTGCTTTTGTTGAGTTCAGGGCCTTGAAGAGGTTGTAATAGGGGAGCACCATAAAGAAGCACTGGAAGAATGGTACCTGCGGTGATTGCTATACGAGCTTCCCTGGAGAGGAATCCGCTAAGTCTGTATAAGATGCCAGTTCTTTGATGGACGATTTTGGTGGTTGCCTCAATGTGCGGGCTCAGGGTTAGCTCCTGGTCCAGGTGTACTCCAAGATATTTTGTGGATGCACAGACCTCAAGTGTAGTCCCGTTGGATGATAAGATCTGTAGGAGGTTTGATCTGCTGGCTCCCAAGTGTTTGGGACCGAAAAGCATGGCCTTGGATTTATTGAGGTTGAGGAAGGGTTTCATATCCACTAGCCACTTTTCCAACACTCTGAAGTCTATACTGAGGTTCTGGTTTAATTGATTTAAGTCTTTCGAACTCCTAAAGATAATAGCATCATAAGCATACAATTGGATGTTGGCCCCTCTGCAGTGCTTTGGCATGCCGTTGATGAAGATGGTAAATATCAGGTGTCCAAGGATGGATCCTTGGTGGACTCCTTGGTGCACTGGCCTAATTATGGGGGTCGTACCCTTCCATTTTACCAGCTGCTTTCTCCCACAGATGTAATCTTTGAACCAAGAGGAGGCAGGTGGGTCAAGTCCTAGGTTCTGAAGGCAGATAACAAGGAGATCATGGTTCACCAAGTCAAAGGCTTTCATTTGGTCCAGGAATAGGGTACCAGTGGCTAGACCTTGATCCATAGCCCCTAGTACATCCGAGGTGAACTTGACAAGGGCTGTGTCTGTGCCGTGGTTTTTCCTGAATCCATGTTTCACCTCTGTAAGTAGATTATGGGTTTCAGTGTAGTCAAGAATCTGTCTATGCACCAGTTTCTCCAGCATTTTCATGAGCACACTGAGAATGGATATAGGTTGGTAGTTTTCAATTTGGTCCTTGGCACCACCTTTATGTATAGGGACTACAGTGGCCATTTTCCGTTTGGTGGGGGAATCGCCCAAGAAGGAGGGATTTGTTAAACAGGTTTCTTAGTGGAGATATGATAATTGGGGCAGCCATTTTCAGACACTTAGGCTCCAGATTATCGGACCCAGGACCGCCGTCCGGTTTGATGGTGTTTAGTAGATAGAGGGCTTCCTTCTGCATAACCAGGCAGAAGTGGAAGTTGAGATCGGTGTGGGTGGCAACGGGAGAGAAGTTAATGTTGCTAGGTGAGGGATCAATGTATCTATCCAGGTCAGTGAAGAAGCTGCTGAAAGTATTAGCTAACTCATCCGGATCTGACATTAGGTTGCCTTCAGCTGCGATGCTCTGGGGGGCTTCAGCTGAGCACCCCTTCAGGAGGCAATTTATTTGAGACCAGAACTTTTTTGGGTTTGCCAGGTTTGAGGTTTGGAGTCATCTTATGTAAACCCTTTTGGCATGTTTAAGCTCTTTCTTACAGTTATTCCTCAGGGCCCTGTATAATAGCCAATCAGCGTGAACTCCTGAGCATTTGAACTTGCCCCATGCATTATCTCTGAGCTTCATTTGATTTCTTCTATCCCAATCCAGCCAGTAAGCACATTTGCCACTGACTCTCCATTATTTAAGTGGGGCATGCTTATTAAGTACATTTAAGAAGTTATGGGTAAAGCAATTGAGAGCCACGTCTATGTTAGCAAGATTATTGAGGTCCCCCCAGTGTATTCCTCTCAGATCTCAGAGAAAATCATTGGGAACAAAACTTGATAGGTCCCAGGCAAGTATGATCCTAGGGGGAACATTCGGTGAGTTGTTCCTCCAGATGCAAAAGACGGGAGCATGATCACTGAGAGAGTCAGGCATTAGGCCTGCTGCTGTACATCTGTCTGGATGGTTTACCAGTATCCAGTCTAGATGAGTATGATTTCCAGTCTTAGGGCTAGGCCTCGTGGGCTCGCTGATTACCTGCGTGAGGGACACATCAGTCAGTGAGGATTTGCTGACTGCATTGCTTAGCCAATTTAAGTTAAAGTCACTTTGAAAATAAGTTCCCCCACAGGGTTACTGGCCAACTGACTGATGAGGAACTCCAGTTCACATTTTGCCACTCTGGATGGGTTGTAGGTGCATCCAATGGTTATGGATTTGGTCCCACCTAGGGTGAGCTTGATTAGGAGACACTCAGAATCCCTATTATCCAACCAGGATAGACAGATATTAAGGGCATTAACGGAGTTCCGTATGTAAATAATCACTCCTCCTCCTTTTCTGTTTATTCTGTCCTTCCGGAAAACAGCATATCCTGAGATATCTATCTCATGAGTAAGTATGTAGGGTTTGAGCCATGTTTCTGTGATTCCGATGACATCAGAGGAGTAGAGATCAACCCAGGCATCAAGTTCATGCAGATTGGGTTGTAGACTACAGATGTTCATTTGAACTATCTTCAACCCTTTGGTGAGGTTCCACGTTGGGTCCGAGAGGGAGGAGATTCTGCAACTGGGGGATCTCGGGTTCATCTCAATATCTCCTGCAAGGTGGAGGACAAGCTTTCTTAGGTACCAGGGCAGGTAGGGTGTGGGCCATTTGGGCCATACAGGTGCATCCATGAGGTAGGAAATGAGCCTGTAGCAGTTCCCCATAGCCCTAAGTCCTAGGAGTGTAACCAGCCCAGGAGAGTAGGTGTTTGCCGAATAAAAAGAGATGGATAGTGGTCTGCTCACTTTTAGTTTGCTATAGTCAGGAGCAGGACAGAGGGAGAGGATCCAGTCCAGGATGACAAGGGAGAGTAAGAGGCCAGCAGGAGCCAGTAGGCCACATGAGGGCATGATTAGAAATAAGGTTCTGGGGTTATGAAGGCTAGTCCAGGGACAGTAGTTTTAATGCCATACATATATACAGCTCACAGCACTCTCTAATGCAGGCCATAGGTAGGATGAAAGTAAATTTGGCTTCACAGAAAGCGGAAAAATAATCTAGTAGGACAAACAGTAAAAACACCCCATACACCACCACTGGTTCCACTAGAATAACTTTGTGGAAAACTGAGCTGGCTAGACACCATAGGCTACCTCCCAAGTAGAGGCATTAGTGCACAGTCAGAAACACCCTAGTAATACAGGGAAGAAGCGCAGATATAGACAGAAATTGGAACAACAATGTGGCAGGATACAGGCTACTACATGGACATGTCTTAGAAATATTCAGTTTCCGGGCTTAGGCATGCAGGACCAATAACACTTAGGGACATATCTAGTTCAAGCCCCAGGGCATGGCATAAGTCTATATAATACTTTGACTAGGAGTGGGCTGGGTGGGTAAAAAAATCCATCAGCAACACTAGCTGGAGAGCCCTGACTGGCATAGTCCTTCGCTTGCAGCAGTCAGTCTTTGCCCCGTTTCTTCTTAATTTTCTGCAGCTCCAGTGAGCTGCAGCAGAAAAATCCCATGTTGTCCTCGGTGAGTTCCAGTGAACTCTGACTGTGGAGAGGGCAAGAAAGGCAGTCTTTTAAATAGCCAAGTAAGACAACCTTGACTGGAGGAACATGGTACCTTTTTTCTCTGAAAATCCACCAGCAACACTAGCCAGAGAGCTTCGACTGGCACAGTCCTTCGGTTGTAGCAGTCAGTTTTTGCCCAGTTTCTTCTTATTTTTCTGCAGCTCCAGTGAGCTGGAGCAGAAAAATCCCATGTCGTCCTCGGTGAATTCCGATGAACTCTGACATTGCTAGGAGGAGTACAGCTGACATACTTCCAGCTTCTGTAGCAATATTTGACTTAATAGAAACTGCATGACATATGAGAATTATTTAGGCAGCCAAAAATAACTGTCAAATCAATTTGATGAGTGTGGAATGGATTGCACTGATTTAAGTTGTGAGGCAGTCTGCATTATAGTCAAAGTACCAATTGCTTTGTCTAATTTCCAGTAGAGTAAGTTCTCATCTACAGTATTTATTCTAATGCATACCCTTAGAACTTTACAAAACCATTCTCATAAATCTGTTTGTGTGTCATCTTAGTCTATTTAAACAGGACATATACATTCATTTTGGGTTGATTTTTAAGGTAAATAGTTTAAAAATATTTTAACAGATTTATTGATTATATACATAGTGTTCTGCACTTTAGGAGACAATGTTGGTGTTTCTGTCAAGCAACTGGTTGCACTTCAAGATGAGATACTCCTCCTTACGGCTTCATTTATAAAGGTTGTCTATCTCATGTACAGTAAACAGCATATACAGTACAGTAAATAGACATATTTTAGTCTGATCATATACAGTGTAGTATTATAAAGTATTTTATTCAGGTACCAAGCCTTCCCTTGTAATCTTACTACTTCAGTGAAAATTAGAGTTTATGAGCAGGGGGAATAACCTGTTCAGAATGCCTTATCATTACCTAATGTAGTCTCATACTGCCATACTGTACAGTTCCATGTGTGAGTGATTTATCTACATACAGTACAGTACCAAAAGGCACAAGACATGTAGCAATGTTGTGACTTCTTCAAAAATTGTAATGAAATACCAGCATAAAAAGTACAAAAAAAATCTGATGTCTCACAATGTAACCTGCTTACCTATTTCCCATGCAGGCCTGCGAGCAGAGGATCTTGTAAGCATCTACAAACAGGAGAAAGGAATTTCTGTAACACAGAGCATGGCATGCATGTCAGCTGTGAAATTTGCAACCACATTATTCAAAATCATGATCACATACTTATATATCAAAAACTATTAACTATGTTCTGGATTCTTTGAATCCTTGTAAAATAAAAGCTGGCCTATGGGCCATGGAAAGCTTTAAGATTTTGATTGCAAAGGTCTGGAGCACGAAGGGAAAACAGGCCTTTTCGTTTACTGGTCCCACTTTATGGAATGCTCTTTCTATGCACCTTTGTCCCAGCTCTGGTTCATAACCTCTTGTGCTCCATCTTTTGGGCTGCTTAAAATAAGAAAGTGTTACCACACGGACTTGTTGCAAAAATGAAAAGACCATTACGCCTAATGTTCCCTTCATACAATGGTATGACAAGATACAATCTATATCCAAATAGATCATGAAATCTCACAGAAATCTAATTTTATTTTATTTTTATTTAAACATTTGATAACCAGGAAAGGCACATTGAGCCAAGGCTCATTTCCAGGTGTGACCCGGGGAAGGGGGAAGGGGGAAGGGATCTAAAGCAGAAAATACATAATAGATACATGAGATAAATATACAGTTGCCGAAGTTGCACAGCAAAGTAATGTACATTCAGATGGACTGTATACAAATAGTATCATACAATTCTGAGGATTAGATTACTATCCACAAAAAACATTTGGCATGAGGCCGGGCCTGTGTGTGGCTAGAAGTAGTAGCAGGTGATGAGTGGAAGTTGGCAGATTTGGTATTTGAAGCAGTTGTTGGAGGGTGAGTTTCTTAGGAGAGGTGGAAGTTGGTTCCATAAATAAGGGAGTCTGTAGGTGAAGGTGGATTTGCCAGTGGATGAGAAAGGTTTGGGGAGGGAGAAAGAACAGGAATCCCTTGAGTGCAGTGAGTATGGAGAAATGGCAGCTGCTGTTAGCCTCTCTGCCAGGTAAAGGGCCAGCAGGTCGAACCAGAATTTGGATATCAAGGAGATGGAGTGGCTGAGCAACAATGAGATAGGGGTGGTATCCCAAAGAGAGAAATGAGAGTGCAGTAAAGGATTCTGAGAGGGGAATTTGTGGCAAAGCAGCAGAAAACATAAAGAAGTGAGTCAAGCCCAGATGATGAGGAGGAGGGAGCAGTGCCATACACAATGTCAGCATAGTCAAAGATGGGAGTGATCATTTTTGCTAATAATATGCATCCAAAAGGTAGTGGGAGGACAGCACAATTTCTGTATATTAAGCCTAGCTTAGGGTGGAGCTTTGATGTGATGGCATCGATGTGATTTGAGAAGTTTAACTGGGGGTTGAGCAATACTTCTACATATTTGTATGTAGAGACAGTGTTTAGTGGGGTCCGATCTAGGAATGTAATAGCAAGTGGACAGGATATTCTAGTGAGTTTTTGAACAGACCTGAAAGTCATGGAAACAGTTTTGGATCTAATTGAACTGGATGAGTATTTCCTGGGATATATCATAATGTAGTTGAATATTCTGTATCAAGTTTCTGGTTGTTAATTTCATTATTGTGTTTCTAGTAACTAGTTTAACCAATTGTAACTATAGTTATAGTGATATGCGAAGTTGAAAAAATTTGCACCGCATAGTATTTCGCGAATTTGCTCCATTTCACGACTTACTACATGGGGCGAAGTCCGCAGTTCATTGATTATGCTCACTTCACAGCAGTGGAGTTTACTTCAACATTTGCAAAGCAGATAAGCAAAATGCTTGTTGGAGATGCAGACTTCAGAGGCAAAATTTGCCACAACAGGCTAAGTTTGCAATGACTTATGGGTTGGAGATCACATGTTGTTAAACAGAGGTCACATGTGATTGAACAGCTAATAGAAAGCTGAGGGGGATATTTCTCTGTGGAAGGTTAAGAGAGCGAGGAGAGAGCACACAGCAGCTGGTGATTGTGAAGAGATTGTGGAAGATAAACCTGAATATTTCTTGTTTAAACATATTCAAACCTGTTTTTGTGTGCACTACATTACTGTGTTACGTTAATTTTTTGTTTTGTAGTCCGAGTGTGGTGATTGTGACTGTCTGCGTGAGTGTTTGTGGCTGCTTGTGTGTTTTGATTTGAATACCCCTGGGCCCTGGGCCCCACACCCATCTCTTCTGTTTTGTAATTCCTCTCCCCTTCTTTTTTCCAGCACTGACCCTAGCTATTCTGGGGCCTTGTGTGAACCTGCTTGTTGGAGCCCCATATTGGAAGTTGCAAAACCCCCAAGGAGCATTCTAATCCCTATCATGGCCTCCATGTAGCTTCATTTTTAGCTAGTTTTGTGCCATTTTTGCACAACCCCTTCACTCCTGAATTAAATAGATCTCATTGCAAAGTGAGCCACAAAAGTGGAGTGTGAGGGGACCAGGAAGAAGGAGATGAACTGGACAGCTGAGTTTTTGGGGGGCCCCTCTGCTCTTGGGGCCCTGTGTGAATGCACAGTTCACAATCTCCCTAAGACCAGCTCTGTGTCTTTCTAATCCCTTGTGCTTTGAAAATAAAAGAAAAAAACATCTATCCTACATGCCTTGTTGTTGTCCCCCCCACATTGTGAACAGCAGTGGTATCCTTCCCAGTCTGTGGTGTAGTAGTTAGAAATCCTGCTATTCACTCAGGTAGCCTACCCGACCTGTTATTGTATCCCCATGTGCTGTGAGAAATAGTGTCCAAAACTATCTGTTTTCCAGAATGAACTTTCCTTTGCTTGACTGAAGTTTCCTTTGTTTGTGAACACTAGTGGTATCCCAGCCTGTGATGTGGTACTGCTCTTTTGGCAAAGTACAGGCTTTACAAATCCAGTTATTCACACTGGTAGCCTGCCTGACCTGTTGTTGTACCCCCATCTACTGCAAGAAATAGCGTCCAAAATATCAATTTACTAGGTTGCCAAACATTAAAAAAAGACAAATGTCAGTCAAGAGAAACAAGAATGGGAGAGAAGCGAGTCACGCAGCCAAGACTTTAGCATCATTTGTGAAAAGTGGTGCAACTGAAACAGTGAATGAAGGACTATCTTCTGACATGGTGTTGCCATCAACAAGTTCTGTGTGCTCTGGGATGGGTGCTGCTAGCAGTAGTACAGGAGTGTTTACCAGTAACTTTTCTGCATCAAAATTCTTTTGGCAACCTCTGTGGCAGCCATGGTAGTGGGCGATGTGGGAGGTGGCAATAGTGCAAGCAGCCTGAAAATTACGCCAGAAGCAGTGTCTCATAAAGATAAGGTGGAGCATGTTCCTGTCTCTGTTGCTGCTGGTGATGGTGGTGGTGTTCCTCATGAAATAGTTGAGGCAGTGGTTGAGGGGAATGTTGGAAAGCCCAAAATTTTGCATCACACCTCTAGGGCAACCATTGCTGTGGAGATGGAAACAGAAACTGTTGAGACTAAGGTTCATGACCCACAGGTTCAGCATGAGGAGGAGCATGAGGAGGACATCAAGGGATGGCATGTCGATGATGATGATGGTGTTGATGGTGATGATGATGAGGTGTTGGATTGTATATCAGAACTGGAGAAGAAGCAGCAGACAGGCAGTGAGTGCAGGGGTTCTTAAGTACAGCATTGATTTAATCACCAAATGTTACACTGAAGGCCCCCCACACTATTCTTGATGTGATGTTATGAGACAGAGTCAAACTACAAAAACAGTAGTATCCCCCCAAAAACTTCCACTGTGCTGTCCCAATCCAGGCAAAAGGATAAAAAAGGCCTACACAGACCCTAGTGTAGGACTTCTATGTGCTGGACCCAGCAGACACAACAGTGGCAATATGTCAGCTTTGCCATGTACAGGTCAGTAGGGGGAAGAAGGGCAGTACATGCTCTTAAAGAACCAGCACCCTCTTCAATGGCTTAAACACAAGAAGGAAGCAGTTTCAGGTGGTCCAGGTCCCTCATCCTCGTCATCTTTAGGTGATGCCACTGAGGGGGAATAGATAATGGAGGAGGAGGATGTGGAGGTGGTTGGTACAACAAGTGGGCATAGCAGCAGTGGCAGCTTCAGCAGTCCCCCTCAGAGTCAGTCCACAGTAACCACATCACCAACTCATTAAACAGCTAAAATGACTTGAGTCACTTTATCAGCACCACATATTTCTCTTGAGTCAAAGAAAACCCCTACCGGGCCGCCAGGACGTGGCCATCTGTTTGCCAGCCCAACACCTCAAAACTTACAGTCAACTCTGAAGAGCATGTTTGAATGGCAGAGCAAATACCCTATGAATCATTCTACTGCACAGGAGCTTTGGGCTGCTGCTGCAGAAATGCTCACACTCAACCTGCTCCCATTATTTTTTGAGAATGAAGGACTTGGAAGGTTTGCTGTTTGTGTATGTCCAAAGTTGAAGGTATCATAAAGGACATATTCTCCAAACATGCTGTTCCTGAACTGCATGCCACAGTAAAGGAGGCAATGTTCCATGCACTTAAGCATTCATCATCACCATCCATCCATCCTGGCATGGATATGTGGACTAGTGGAAGAACAGATGGCAGCTCCTATATGTGCATTACAGCACATTGGGTACAGTTACCTGGGTTGGTCTTGGAGTCTGGGCATGGTGGGAGAAAGTGCAACAAGGCAGACTGTGGTGGTAGCAAGAGAACCAGCATTAGGCAGCATGCGACACTCACAATGAAAAGCATGCTTAGATACCACACAGAGGAGGAAATGCTTGAAGTACTACTGGGTGAGATTGATGAATGGCTGCACCCACACTCAATGAAAGCTGGCTTCATTGAGAGCAACAACTGCTCCAGTGTTGTAAAATGCATATGTGATGGTAGATTATTCAGGGTGCCATGTCTGGCACACTGCCTCAACCTCATGGTCCAGCAGTTTCATAGCCATCCTGATGTGAAGGATATCATATTGGTGATCCACCACATCTGTGCCCACTTTGCCCATTCTGGAGAGGCCCGTGACCAGCTATGCCAGCTTTAGACAAAGAACAATCTACCTCATCATCCCATGAAGTTGGATGTGGTGACAAGATGGAACTCCACACTGTACATGGTAGAGCATCTCTAAGAGCAGCATAAAGCTGTGTCTGATTATCTGCTGCTACACACCAGTCATGAGAGTGCTGGAGTGATCATGACTCTCACCACAGAACAGTGGTGTTTAATGGATTGATTGATAATGATTCTGCATCCCTTTGAACAAGCAGCACAGGCAGTGAGTGGGGACACTGCTTGTATCAGTCAATCCATCCCCTTGATACGCATGCTGAGGTGGACACTGGTTAATGTGCAGCAATCAATTGAGGCAGGCGGTGACAGTGATAGTTTGGTCTTGATGCAGCACATGCTTCATGTGTTGGACTCCAACCCTCACGTTATTGGAATTCTACAGTCTGATGACTTTGACATTGCCACCATGGTTGACCCACGTTACAAGCATGGCTGTAAGTCTATACTAGATGGTGGCCCTCACAGGGTAGAAAACCTTACCAACCTTCTTATCAGAAGGATCAGAGGGGAACAGATGCTCAAGACACATAGGGCACCAAGTACGGTTGCTACCACCACCACTACGACAACACTGTCATCTTCACATGGCACAACTATGTTAACAAGCAGACAAAAACCAAAAAAGATCAATCCCATTTGGGATGTTTTAAGCGAGGTTGGAGTTGAACCCATGGAAGACCAGGAAGAGGAGGAGCACAATGTGGCAGCTGGATTCAGAGCAGCACGATGCATGGTTGACTGTTTCACGGCTGAACAAAAACACCTTGCAATTAGTGATGAGACATTGTTGTACTAGGCGAGCAAGATAACTAAGTGGCCTGCACTGACATCTGTGGTAATAAAATATCTTACAGTAGCTGTCCTCCCTCTAGTGTCAGTGTTGAGCATGTGTTTGGCGCTGCAGGAGCCATTGTATGTAACTGGAGCACAAATCTGTCACCAAAGAATGTGGAAATTCTAATATTTATAAAAATGAACAAGGGACACAATCCACACAAGACCATAACATCCGTGTTCCTACCACATCCTGACTGTGGATTGTCTGAGGAAGATGAAGAGACAGGTGGTGCTGTTGGCATAAATATAAAGTCATACACTAGCGACACTGATGTTGATGACTCAGTACTGGAACATGAATTCCCATCATGTGACAACTCCAGTCTTGAGGACTTTGAGGGCTACTTCTTTGAAGAAGGTAATACTTAAAGAAAACAATATTATGTGTGCTGTCCCTCCTTTCTACACCCTTAGTATATTCCCATACGAAGTCTCAAGAATTTATGTTATTGTCATGATTCTTACTGTTCCCTTCTCAGAACTGTATTGCTGCTGCTGCTGCTACATTTTGCCCATTTACATGCGTCCTCAATCAGTCAACGAACTGAACATAAATGCAATGTACTGCAGCACTGGCAATGTCTGCTGCCCACCAGTACTACCAACCCTCACTAGCACCACCTCAAACTACAAAAAAATGACTTTTTAACAGCCCAGCAAGCAATTCCTGCTATGGGTAGCAAATCCAATAAAGACACAGGCCTGTCTCATGTTGCTCCACCACCTCCTTCTCTCCAACCTGTTCTGTGTGATTTTGTTCTGTGTTACACAGCATTCTTGAGTGACTGAACAGGCAATGAAGCCATGGTCTTGAGGGAAAGCAGATTGGGTATTCAGATCCTGTATCACTTGACCTGTCTTTCTCAATGTTAGTACAGGCAGTGCCTATCCCATTATGTTCTACATTTTCGACTGAACCACCCCTGATGTTGAGCACCTACAAAGACTTGTGTATTGGAAATGTGATTCAATAGTGGGGAATGCTACAGTCACAGTAGTTCCACTGCATGAGTAATTGAAACATCAGTTCAATGAAGCGAGTACTATCACTTATTCCCTGCAACTCCTGTCGCTGAGGACTGTGAAGGAAAGGAGTCACTTAGCTTCCAGCCATCATTCTCATTGCTTTTTATAATTTACCATTCAGGTGTGTTTTTGCCTTTCTTTTGTCGTCCCTGCAGGTTAACACCTGTCAAACATCATTCGTCACCTGAATGGCATGCACACTGCCAGTAGTTTATAGTCAGTGGTAAGCATAATCCTTTTTTTTTTCTCTGATGGTCGATTGCTTTTATTACTTAACAATTCTGTAATGAGGTTTTTGCATAGTGTAAGGAACTGAAACATTTATGTTTTTTTTTAATATAAACGGATGTATGTATACCATATTGAACCATTATGTCAGTAATATCTGCTATGGTTACATAGTTTTGGGATGGAACTGTCCATCATTTTTCCATCAGAAGGTTAGAGAGGGTTAGTATAACTGCTGTCTATCTGACATTGAAAACAATAAAATTCTTGACCAAGTGCATTATATGATTATTAAAATTTTGATAATCCTGTTTCGACTACTGCACTCTGCTTTGCTGTTTAAAAAAGTGTTTCTTCTTACTGTTCTTGTGGTCACTGTTGTGTACAGCTGATGATGACATTTCTTATTAAACTGATACAGTAAACTGTTTTTCCTCTGATTTTTGTTCTCCCATGCAGGTTATAGTGCCTGCTAAGATTCAGACAAAGCGAACATCGCGTGGAACATTGGTGGAATGCAAAGGACTCAGGAACACTTCCAATGGCATACATATCATTACTTCAATTATTTATTTATTGGTTGTTTTTTTTTTTTGCAGGGGAACTTGTCGTTATTTGTCATGGAAACAATGTGCCACAGTGGTCAAAAGAAGGCAAAATAATTATGTTGTTCTTTTATAAGGAGACATCCATAGAAGTAATGGCTGTGTCGTGGACACGTGCTTGACTGGGCATTGACCCCCCATAGTGGTCAAGTGCGGCAAAATAATTAATTTTTTTTTTTTTAATTAAAGGCAACACAGGTCTAGTCAGATGGATAGTGATGTAATGACTTTAGTGGGTGTCCTCCACCCACTGACACAGTGTCTGTTGCTGAAGCAAATTACTGTGTTCTTTTTTCTTAAATCCATGAACACAATAAACGATTAAGTAAAATCCACTTGAATATTCTTTTCTGTTCTTTTTTCAGGGGCCTCCAGTGCTATCTATAGTTTTTAATGTGCCTGTTTCCCGGAATCATCACTCAGAAGAGACATCCTCATCTTATATGCACAGGATAAAGAGCAGGTAGCTTTAGGGAATTATCTGAAGTGATATAATCAAGAACAGAAAACATTAAGTGTAACGTCCATTGAACTGCACATATTGAGAAAGGAAAACTGTCAAATCACCTAGTAATTTAAAAGACTTACCTTCTGGTACTGGTACGCAGCAACCATAATCTAGAACATCAGTGACAACACACTTCAATCACATTCCAATTGACGGAATCTCAAGAAATACCCGCAAGGACACAGAAACATGCATGTTCAAAAATACAGTGTTTGACAGTTTTGATAAACATGCCACAGAGGAAACAGAACCAGCAAAACAAAACAAAAAAATACTTACCAATTCACCCAGGCCCCTCGCCTCTTCCCCCAAAAAGAAAAATATACCTTACCAGGCACCACTGGAAAAGGAAAGCATCAATTCCCAGAAAGCAATCCAGACTGTCAATTATGGGAAATCCCTACAAGGAAAGAGACACAATCAATGTTTAAAAACCAGATGATTAACCAACCCCTTTCAATACCACATTACCTCAATAAATAGAAGAACGTATCACTCATAATACAGGAGTACAGAATACAATATGTACCATTGATCTGCCACCGTGGTCTGTGACCAGCAGCAGCAGCACACAGACGGCAGCAGCACTCTGACTAATCCTTCCAAGGCCATAAATGATAATAATAGCAGCAGCATCATCATCATCAGCAGCAGCAGCAGCAGCGAGACTGCAACTGTAGATTCTCAGTGTTAGAAGTCTTCATATGTTATCAACCTGACATTGTGAATTTTCCTTATGATCCACATTATTCCTGCCTGTTCTCATTTAGCAATAGCACATCTGTCTAGCAGCAGCATCACTTATGAACTGGAGGACAGCATGCATTTTTTGACTGTCGCCACTGTTTCACATTGGTTGTTTTTCGGCCAGGAGACATACTGGGGTACAACAAGTGGCTTATTCCCTTGACATATTCTGGGTGATTTCTCAGGGCAGTGCACATACAGTGTAGCAGACAAGAGACAAACATAGCAGCAGGACAGCAGTTTTTGACTTTAGCCACTGTATGATGTGTTTTTCTGGCAGGAGACATACTGGGGTACAACAAGAGGCAAATTCCCTTGACATAAACATATTCTCATCTATTCTGGGTGATTTCTCAGGGCAGTGTGCATACAGCACAGCAGACAAGAGAGGGATGTAGCAGCAGGACCGTAGCTTTTGACTTCCCCCCACTATGTGACATGTGTTTTTCTGGCAGGAGACATAAAGAGGCATATTCCCTTGACATAAATATTTTCTCATTTTATCCTGAGTGATTTCTCAGAGCAGTGTGTGTACAGCACAGGATACAAGAGAGGTACATAGTAGCAGGACAGCAGTTTTTGACTTAAATATTTTCTCATATGATTCTTAGTGACTTCTCTGGGCGGCTGCATACCACTGCAAAAGAGTAAGCAGGCAGTATTACAGCGGTGTGTGATGAATTTGGGGCTGTATTTAATTCACCAGTATAAATACCAAAAAACCTTTCAAAACAACACTAAAGGCAATGATATTACTATTTTTTGGGGGGTTCTCTTCTATCCAGTATGTAATTGTGCTCTTAGAATTTACTGTTAGATGCCATCAACTATGTAATGGCTTGCAGCAAGATGCAGTGGCTTCTGGCCTGCACAGTTTTGCTAAGATAGGAAAGATTGTTTGGTTGTGTTTTTGTCTCACTTTTGATAATTGTCCTGGACTTCCCCCAAGAAAGAGCCAGATACGTTGAGTGGTGGGTGCTCAGATCAGCAATTAATTTATTACTTGGTACATACAATTATTTCACCCATGTTCGTTCTTTATATTATTTCAATTCCAAAATATAGATTGTTCACAATACTACATCTTCCGGTAAAAATTTTTACATCCTTTTTTATACACTCATGTACATTTTTGTTATACAATATTTCAGGTAATTTTATCATCTTTTAAAAAGTCATCTCTTCCTCCCCTTCTCAACCCCAGAAGTAGAATCTGGGGGCCCATCTTCTTATTATTTTGAGGTAATGGTGCAAAACCGATTACCGTTTTCTATTTATGTTGTTGTTGTTTTTATTTTGTCTGATCTCCCCCCCACACATCCCCTCCCCTTTTCAAAATTTTAATATCCTCGTTTCCCCTTTTTGTCCCCCACAGCCATCCACCTTTGGCTGTTACCACTGACACTGGTGTCACATTTTTTTCTCCCTCCCTGCCATCCACCTTCGGCAGAGGCTCTGATATTAACCACTCTTTCCTTTCCTTTTTCTCCTTGGGAGGGTGGGTGAGTAAAAGCTGGAGAATAGCAGTAAACAGAGGGCTCCCTGTCCCTCTGCAGCCCCTTAAGAATACCTACTAAACTCCTCCTTTTCCTTTCTCTTCCACCAATCTGCTCCTGTTACCCTTTTCCCATCCCCTCCCCTTTCATGATGTCATCTTTTCTTGGTCTGTCCCCTTTTTCCATGAGTCGCCACTTTCCAAAAACACCCCCCTTTCTTTTCTTTTCTCCTCCCCCCATGTCTTCCTTCCCCATGCACTCTTTCTTGATGGCTTCCCTTGACAATCCTGTCTGCCTTTTAAGGGCAAACCCCATTGTCTTGGACTTCCCCAAAGAAAGAGCCAGATACGTTGAGTGGTTGGTGCTCAGATCAGCAATTAATTTATTACTTGGTCCATACAATTATTTCAGCCATGTTTGTTCTTTAAATTATTCCAATTCCAAAATATATATTGTTCACAATACTCCATCTTCATGTAACATTTTTTACATCCATTTTTATACACTCCTGTACATTTTTTATGCAATATTTCAGGTAATTTTATCATCTTTTAAGAAGTCTTCTCTTCCTCCTCTTCTCACCCCAAGATGTAGAATCTGGTGACCCTTCTTATTATTTTGAGGTAACGGTGCAAAACCCATTACCATTTTCTTTTTATGTTGTTGTTGTTCTTATTTTGTCTGATCTTCTCCCCCTCTGCACCTCCCCTCCCCTTTTTAAAAGTTGAATATCCTTTTTTCCCACTAGCCCATCTCCAGTTTGGGTTGGATGATGAGCCTTCCTCGTAGAAATCCTCCTTTATTGGCTTACCTGTCTTCTCCACTGTTCGATATTTCCCATGATTTCTGTGTTAAATAACTCTACTCCCAGGTCTGATAAATGGACCCTGTCTGGCCTGTAATATTCATCTTCCTTTTCATCTATACCTCTCCTGATGACCCTGACCCCATTAGTCAAAAACCATGTGCCTATTCCCCTGTTCATTTTCCTTTTTACTCTCTTAATTGCTACATGGCTGTGAGCATGCCTCACACTCTGCGGGCCACCATGTCTGACCATGTCAGGTTTACCTGTGGCCACCATCTTTTTTTGTCTCTATGTCATATTTGATTTGCAGAAAAATGTCTGGACCCAATGTCATTTCCTCCTAAATATAGTATGATCATGTCCAGTGGTGGGCATCTCCCCCTCATATCTCTCAAAGTCTGGAGCAGCTGGGCCCACTTCATTCCCCTGGTGCCTTGCCAGGACACCCTGCACTGCCTGGGATCTTGATACAGCTGCCTGCCCCCTGCTTTCTTGATTACTCTCCTTTCTGCCCAGTAAGTGTACGAATGCTTACATATCCATACCTCAAGTCTCTGACTCAGTCCTGCTGAACAACCAAAATATATGTATGATTAAAAACTGCTGTTATTCTACTCTCCTAGCCCTATTTGATTTCACCTGGAGCCTTGTGTCTTGGCAACCCCCCCTTATCTAATGTCTCACCCTTCTACTTAACCTGTAAATAAAAGGAGAGATGGTTAATATTTATTGGTTCAGAGGTCATATGTACCATTTATAACATTCAGATTTTCAGTGTCCAACGCCTTGTACCTGTTCATTTGATCCCCCCTGCTGCTGCCAGCTATGACGCCATTCTGATTCTAAACAAGTGGGAAGAGTGGTGACTTGGGTCCTCCCCCAGAAAACCCATACCCTTTTTAAGAACAGCAGTTATCTGGTAGGTTATGACTCTATTCCCGTCCCCATGAATAAAGAGCTGCCCTTGTTTGTTATGTCGCACTGCGGCATAAGCCTATAGTGCCCAAACCAGGCAAATGGTTACTTTGTGTGTTCTCTGGAGGCATATCAAGGAGCCATTACCTGCTTGATCTGTCTTTGATTTTTTTTAATCCATAAGTAAATTGCGTCCACCTGCCATCTTATGTCCTCTTTGTCTAACCCGCCCCCTTCATTGTCTTTCATGTGTCCTACTGCCTCGCTCACCCTGAGAACCCCATGATACATTGTTGTGAAGATGGCCTGGAATAGCAGGCCCTCCTCTATTGATTTATATATGAATGGTGTTGCCCATCCCAGCCCAGCCAGGAGCCTTTCTGCCACTGATCTCCTCTCATCTTTCTCCTTGGATCTTATATGCCCCCACCCTTGGATCATTCATCTGACCAACATGGTTTTTGTGGGGTCCCGCCATCCCTTCAGGTTACAAACTATGTTGATGGCCACTAGGTGCACTCCTATTGTCGTGTTTGCTATCCCCCTGTCCCATTGGTACACTATGTATTTTCCCACTTGTTTGTCTGTGATCTGCCCACTTACCTCCATACTGTGCAGAACCCTGAATGCTAGAAATGCACCCCAGGCCCCTTCATAGGCTCTGAGGATCCTGGGGGACCAGGAGTTGTGAAATAGCACTTTGGCTCCTCTAACCAGCTTCCCAAATGTCCTCTGGGAGGGGCGTTCTTAGCGCCTCTGCTTTCGGCGCCATATCCCAGAACTTGTCCAGCTGCAGATGGGACAGGCTGTCAGCTATTGTGTTTTGGACACTCTTTATGTGCTTAGCCCTAAAAGACATGTTGTGCTTCAGTTCCTGTAGCACCAACTGCCTCAATACCGATAGAAATGGCCCAGATGAAGCTCCCCTATTATTGAGCACATCCACGACTGCTTTGTTGTCACACCAAAAAGTTACTTTCTGGTTTCATAACTCTGCCCCCCATACAAGCGTGCAGGACCATATTGGCATGATCTCTAGTAAGTTGATGTCTCTGATTAACCCTTGTTTTATGCATGTTTCTGGCCATTCCTCTGCAAACCACTTCCCCTTGCAATACCTCCTCATGCCTAATCCCCCATGGCATCTGTATATAGTTCTAGGTCATTATTAAATAGCCAATCATCTTGCCAGAAAGATGTGCCATTGAACGTCAGCAGGAACACCTCAAAGATTCTCAAGTCCTCCCTAGTGTCCCTTGTGAAATCCACCCAGTGGTATGGCCTGGTTATTCCATGTGTTGCATGTGACAGACATTTTGTAAAGGCCCTCCCTGGGTGGATGGCCCGGCAGGCAAAATTGAGGAGTCCTATCAGTTGCTGTACTTGCCTAAACTGCTTCCATTGCCCTACCCTATGGTCCTGTAGTAGCTCTCTCAGCTTGGCTACTTTCTTCCATGGTAAGCGGAATACATTTTCCTGGGCATCTATCTCAGTGCCCAGAAATTTAACACTTCTGCTGGGGCACTCTAACTTATCTGGTGCCAACTGAACTCCTGGTTCTTTGTATGGTCCCTGAAAATCCCTGAGCATTGTTTCTGTACCTTCCTCCTCCTTGCCACTCCCTATGAGTAGGAAATTGTCGAAATAATGCAGCACTGACTTGCAACCTGTCCTCTTTTGAAATATTCCCTGTAGGCAGGTGCTGAAGAGTTCAAAGGAGGCACATGCCATTGAGCAACCCATGGGCATGGCTTTGTCAAAATAATATTCCCCATCCATTTTAAAACCCAACAAATCCCAGTCTGCAGGCCGTACTGGGAGGAGTCTGAAAGTTGCCTCAATATCAATCTTTGCCAGCCATGCTTGTGGCTTTGCTCTAATAATCTGTACTGCCTCCTCCAGTGTGGCATATGTCACTCTGGAGTGCTTTTCTTCAATATAGTCATTCACCAATTCTCCCTCCAGGAAGGAAAGGTGATGTATTACCCTGAACTCACCAAGTTGTTTTTTTGGTACCAAATCTAGGGGGATACCCTCAAGTTATTGGGGGGTAATTGAAAGGGGCCTTCTATTCACCTTGCTTCCTTTTCCTTCTGCAATTTTTGTCTCATAATTGTCTCTCTGCCCCTCACTGACACTAGATTTTTGCTTTCATGATATGTCCTGGTGCCCTGACAGTGTAGGCTGAAACCTCTTTTGAAACCTGCGAGCAGCTGTGCTGCTACTTCTCTATCCATGTGGCCATCTAATGCTAGCTCCCACATTTTGACATTGATCAGTGTCCGTGCCATGTTAAATATGTGTACCTCTCTACCTGTCTTTGTAGTTTGTGTTTCAAAATGTTTGCCCTCCCCTCCCGTAATCTTCCTTTCCTCTGAAACCTCTGTTTCCTGCCTGTCCCCTAAACCCTACCAGCCCCCCGAAAGGGCTGGTTGGTGTTGTCCTGCCCCCCACTGTGTTGTCCCCCTGCCACCCAATTTGTCCTGCATCTTGAGGCTGGATGTATCCCCCCACACTTCGAGCAGGCATGTCAGAACCTACATTGTGGCCAGGAACAAAATGCCTGATTGAAACCCTAGAAGCATTTTTGGGGCAATGTGGCTTTTTTGCTCCTTTCCCAATCAGGTGTGGACTGGTCAATGACATAGTCTGTCCACAGGTGTAACTGTTTGGTGTCCCATCGAACATCCCCATAAGTGGCCATTCTCTGTCTGAAAAACTCATCATAATACAGCCATCCCACACCCTCTTTTGCTTTTGCCCTCTGAATAATCAGCTAATATGTGATTAAAGGGATTCCCAGCCCTGGCTTCTTCTCCATGACTATCGCTGAGTATGTAGCAAAACTCACAAAACAGCTGTCCCATGTTTTGCCCTTTGTGAATTTGTCTTCTTCCTTCTTCCCCAGCAGTATTACTGCTGCTGCAATCTCAGATTTGCCTATACTTTCCTTTTTGTCATATTTTATCACTGCCTCCCTACTTACCAAAGCAAAAACATCCACATATTCCCCTTTCCATATCTCCTCCTTTGTTGCTAAAGGAACGTGTTCAGCTATTCTCATGCCTGGAGGCCCTATGTCCCTTGTTCCCCCTTGTAACGCTCCCCCTTCTACGGGGCCTCCGCCCCCCCCATTAGCCTCCTTCCCTGCTTTTATATCACCTAATGCCTTCTCTAGTTGCCCCATGCCATCTTGTCCCATAGTTGTGATCATTTGTTCAACATGTTCTTTTATACTGCTACTCACATTCCCTACTCCATTACCTATTGACAGGCCTGGTTGGGGTCCTTCTGGTCCTGGGGCCTGTGCCCCTGTAGCATCAGTTGTTGTCAGCAGAGGTCCTGGTAAAATGTGTGTCATTGGTAATGGTGGAGTCAGAGACATGTGGACTGCATCAGGGCTTATAAGGGTCACCGGGGTGGTGGGCTGCAGCACAGGGACGACTGGTTCCAGCCTGTCTGGGCTGGCTGGTCTAGGTGGTGGTCTTTTTGGGCTGGGTGACTGAGTCGGCACCCTAGGACCCTTTACCGGCCTACGTCCCCTGCTGTTGCCTTGTCCCTTGTCCCCTTTCCACTTCCCTTTTGTTTTCTGGGTCTCCATGTCCTCCACCAACTCCCATACCTTATTGGCCCATTCTGCCAGCTCAGTAATTGCCTTGTATGCCTCTTCCTTGGTCGGCTTATTATTCTTCTGGGCCATCGTCTTTATTGGTTCCTAAATATTAAGAAACTGCTGCAAAAGAATTAGCCATGTTAATCTCACGGATATTCTATATTTCTTGTTTATTCCATCTGTGAGCATTATCCCCCCCCATTGGCCCCTTTCTTCAAAACCATGTTAAGGTACTTTTATTATATAGGCCTCACTGCTAAGCCTCCCACTTCTCGGGTATGGCTACCACCCCCCCCCCAGATCAGGCAAGCTAACCTGTTCCCTTTCACCTCCTTCCATGGCTTAGAGGGTTCCCTATGGGCAATCTCGTTTATTCCCTCCATCTATGTTTGCTTTTGTTGGCACCCCCTTTTATCTGGGCACCTGTCTTGTGCAGCCTAGTCTTTTCTGCCCTTTTGTTCATGGTAGAATACCACCACTCCCCCTGTTGCATCGCCTGTTGTACAGGCTAGAAACATGCCCCTTCTCCTGGTCCCAGTAACCCCTGTGTGGAAATCAGGCCCCCTTCTGTGGCCCAGATCTGTGATCATTCTCTCAAAACCCAGCTGCTAGTCATGACATCATCCAAAATGGCACCTACCCTCACCCCTTTAAGCTTCCCGGTGTGGTCAGTTTCATTGCTCCTGTTCTGTTCTCCTCTTGCTGTGGAAACCCTTTCAAACCAACCACTCTGGGGAAACCAATGGCTTGGCGTGTGGCCCGGTTTCTCAGCTTGCCACCCCCGCTGCCGTGGTATATGCCAGCCATGTCCCCCAGTCTTTTTCCACATTCACAACCACCTCCTGTGCTAGAAAAATTCCATTCACCATCTTTCCCTCACCTCCCTGTAGCGTCACTCTCAAAACACCCACTGCATGGTGCTGGACCACCTCCCAGGCCGGGAATACTTCTCCTGAGTCGGCACCTGGCCTGCCGCCTCCCTTCACTCCCCTTCATCTCCCCACAACACCATGCTCCTCTGAGGTCAGGCTATTGGGGGCTCCATCCCCCTGAAGTACCCTTGTCTTGTTGCCTGTCTTTTAGAACTAATGCCCCTACTGGGATGCCCGAGGGGCCACGTGGCATGAGATCTGCAAGATGGCGTCCATCAGTGTGGCCTACCACAGACTCACATTTCGTCTACAGGGTTCAGCGGACTTAGATACTCCCGTTGTGGGTGAAATTGCAAAACATTCTCAAATTACTGCTATCGCACTTGACTCCATTCTCCCCCCAAAACACTATGGCCCCCCCAGCCGATCTTTGATCCTTGCTATGGCTGGCCTGTTTACTGGATGTTCATAACATTGCGTGGCCTTATCCCTGCCAAAAAAAACCTTTCATATTGATTCCAGCCACCAGCAACCATAAAACCCCACGTTGGACTGCATTCCTAGCCACGGAGACACAACCTTGCCATGCAATACCTTCGCTTTTGTGGCCTACATGCACAGACTTTC
Organism: Neoceratodus forsteri; assembly: GCA_016271365.2. Classification (NCBI taxonomy): domain Eukaryota; kingdom Metazoa; phylum Chordata; order Ceratodontiformes; family Ceratodontidae; genus Neoceratodus; species Neoceratodus forsteri. The sequence continues at coordinate 1,294,203,176 of CM028130.1, forward strand.
TTGTTCACTCTATAGACTGGTCAAGCAATGAAGCACCCCAGGCTGGCCCTCCTACCATTACCCCCACAAGAAAAACATTCAGAAAGCAACTTTTTGAAAACAAAAGCAAGGCTACCACCTGCTCAGCAATTGTGCCAGTATTATGCGCTCCAGACCTGCTGGCCCTGCATTAAAAAACCTTGCGCCTGGACAAATGCTTTGTTCCCCAACCCCTTGGCCCACTTTGACCTACCTGCCACTTGGTTCCTCGTTTCTGTTACTAGTTGCTCCATTCCTCATCTGTTGCTCGTGACCCTATCGTAGCAGATCCTGTAACAGCATTTTAGCGCAATATAGAATCTATATATATCTATAGGTATTCTTTTTTTTTTTAACTGAAACCTGTCTGATCTAATGTGCTGCTCTCCTAGACAACTTAGAAGCTGGAGAGTAGCAGTAAAGAGAGGGCTCCCTGTGCCTCAGCAGCCCCTTAAGAACACCCCCTAAGCTCCTCCTTTTCCTTTCTGTTCTACCAATCCACTTCTGTTACCCTTTTCCCATCCCCTCCCCTTTCATTATATGTCATCTTTTCTTGGTACATCCCCTTTTTCCAGGAGTAACCACTTTCGAAAAAACACTCCCCCTTTTTTTCTCCTTTCTCCCCCCCCCATGTCTCCGTTCCCCATGCCCTCTTTCATGATAGATTCCCTGGACAAGCCAGTCTGCCTTTTAAGACCAAATCTCATTGTTTTTGAATTTGTAATTTATAGGGGGAGGTGGGAACAAATACAACACTGAAAAACAACAGCGCAGACAACTCTACCATTAAACTAGGATGATTCATACAGAATGGAAACAAAAATCTTGGATATAAAGAAAGATATGAACAAGACAGTTATTTCCTGGGGAAGGCTACAACAGGAGTGCAATGTAGTAGGATAAGAAATTAGACAAGGAAGACAAGAGGATAGAAATGTTTTGTTTAGTTTTCTTTATCCTTTTTTCATGTGTTTGTTTGTTTGTTGGGGAGGGACAATAACACTTGAAGGACATACTCTTACACCATAAAGAACTGAAAAAAAGGACAAGAAAAAAATTAAGGGGTGCAGCCACTGCTACACCCATGAAGCTCCTCAGCTAGCTTCAGTAACTTCTCTTGGTTGGCAGTTATGCTCTTCTGGTTCTCCTTGATGGTTTTCACATTCTAACATACTTCAGTAAGCACATGCCAGATGTCATAAACTTCGCCCCACAGGACTGCCAGGTCCACCTGCATCACCACTGCATGGGAAGCTGATAGTGGCAGTGGGGGATGGGCTGCTGTAGCTTCAGGTGCTGCCACTTTCTGTTCTCTGCCCCTGCTGGACTGTGCGCCCACTACCTGCATGCCTACATGACTGTCTGACAGCATGCCTTGACCCTCCTTCCTGTTCCACTTCCCAATGAAGAGTCTCACGCTCACACTGCAGCATGCCATGCCATTCTTCGGCATGGTGGACACTGAGGTGGGTTTTCTGCCCACCAGTACCTAAATGGGTACATTTTTTCCCCCTCCATGCCTCTCTTCCATAGAGTTTGTGTGTCACAATACTGCTGTTTTCAGTGTGACACATAAAGAACTCCCACACTGGGGATATCCGTGGATAAAATGGGGGTGACCCTGGAGTTACTGTGGGTGGCTGCTGCTGCTGTACAGGCACCACCTGCTGCTGCTGTACCAGCACCACCTGTTGTTGCTGTATTGGCTCCACCTACTGCTGCTGTTCCACCTGCCCAAGCAGCTGCTGCTGCTGCATTTCACCAGGTGCCTCCCTCCGGGGCCGAAATGCATCCCACTTAAAACTAACCCCCTCCACCACACACATACTGTGCAACTGTCACCAACTAGATCTTGCACAGGTCACTACATGCTCCTCTGACATACTGACTATAATAACTACCCCCCAAAAAAAAAAAGAAATAGAGGGGTGAACAATCACAAAATCAAATACAAGGAAAAACAGAAAAAAATGCAAAGCACAAACAATAAGCACTAACAATATGTGAACAGAGGACAGAGAAGTATAAGTAATTCACGAGAAAGTGATAAAGTAACTATTTAAAGATTTTTCTCAAGCAGGTTTGTGCCACAGAACTGATCTCAGTCTGTATCTCTCAACCACTGGGAGAAAATGAAAGTAACTCACTGTTTTCCTCCCAGGATAAAGAACAGATACTGTACCTCATTTCCTGACTGCTTCAGTCTCATATGATCTACAGAAACTCTGCCATGTAATTCTACAGTTTTATTGGCAAACTTTGCCTTAACAAGCACAAGGTGAAGTCACAGGTTAAGTCAGTGGTGAGGTCGCCAAGGCGAATTTTGGATGTGCCTCTGTGACTTTGCGAAGCGCTACACAGAGGCGAATTTGGCAACTTCGCCAAAACTTCGATCATGGAGTAAAATTTCACATCTCTAATAAGTTATATGCCTTGTGTGTCAACAAAATAACTTGATAATGAGACATGGCTCAGATGGTCTGACATCATCCTGGTTTTCTGAAATAAGCAAACCATTTTAATTGATTGACTATTTGAGTAATATGGGGAAAGGATGCTTCAATTTGACCTTGTATGGCCCTGCAATACATCACTTCTATGCTGTGCTCAGTCTGCTTAGCTGGATATGCAATGGTAACTGGAGATAGTCACAGTATATATTTAGAGGTACTGTATGTAGCTACATCACAGGGAATCCCTTTGAAATGAAAGGGAATTCCTGTGATATATCTAGATATATCTAGAAGTACTGAGACCTATCTTTGGTTACTACTGTACAGTACCAGAAGTGCATACAGCATGACCTCAAAGATTAAGCTAAGGATAGGGTTACATCAGTAAATTCAACTTGAAAAAAAAACTTAAGACTTCCACAGTCAACAGTAAAATATCCTACATCATGTCCTTCAGGAATACAAAAAAAAACCCCACAAACATGAGGTTTCATGTTATGTATTCCTTAACAACTCACTTAGAAGAAATAGCACACAGTAGGTTGAGAAATGGTAGAAGTATGTTAACATCAGAAAATGAAAAGCAATGCATCTATGTAAGAAGAATAGAAATGTAACAAGATACACTGGAGATGTACACAAAGCGATTGCTAACTGGCTTGCCAGCTGTAAGCAGGGGGTGTTGGTGAACAGGCATTGTCCCTGGATCCCTACCCAGAAATAACTCAGGCCACTCCCCTTACCGAGGCCTCATCTTGCCCATGCCAGGCCTCCATAAAGGCACTACTCCCCTGTGCCACCTTCATACTAGTGCCTATTCCCTGTTCCTCCTCTTCTTGCCGGGAGGGTGGGTGGGAAATTCCCAGCAAGAAGAGGGCTAGCTGAGAGTTACCTGTCCTTAAATAGCCCTTCAGGATCCCTGGCCAGGCCCTCTCCTGACCCCTCCCATTGGCCAATAGCCAGCAAGCTCCAACCTAGTTTTATGACCCCCCATCTGAGGTCATAGCCCCTCCCCCTGTCCTGCAGACCCCCCTCCCCCCTTCTCCACCTCCATTTCTGGCTGGCTCCCAGAGCTACCTGGCTTGCCTTTTATTGACAAGCCTCATTGTCCCTGGATCCCCACCCAGAATTAACTCAAGCCACTGCTTGTTAAGCTTTTGGATGCTCATTGGCAATTTATTATAAAAAGGCACAATTTATTCATAACATTTACATCCCATTTTCTAACAATTCTGTATTTACAATTTTGGACGTAGCAGTCCCACATTACATCTAGGACGTAACAGTCCTGTCGTCCCTCTTGTGTGGTTCTTCTTCTTGCTCTACTCTTCTTCCACCATTGCTTCTAGGGGTCCAGACACCATGATCCAGCCCCCCCTTTCCATCACCATAACCAGGTTCCACACTTACCCGGACCACTCAGCCCCCACTAGGTGTGGACACTGTGATCCATCCCCTAGTTCTATATCCCTCCCCCTCCCCTGTTACTCCCATGCCTGGGTTCTTTTGTCCCCAGTATGTGGTACCTACTCCCCTCTCCCCCTCTACTGGCCCCCCTTTTTCCTCTTACTCCCACCCCACCCCTTCCACTGACCCATCTCCAGCTTGCAATAGAAGATGAGCCCCCTTGCAGGTTAACCCCTCAGCCCTTTCTTATTTATGCCCCCAACTAAGTCCCTGAAGGGGGGGAGGAACAGACCCATGCCAAACTCAGTCAGGTGAACCCTATCCCACCGGTACCCCACCTCCTGCTCATACGAGATGCCCCTATGCTGGATGTGAACCCCTCATCTTGATCACTGCCCTGGCCACCTTTCTGTTCAAGTGCTTCCATGCCCTCTATCACCTTTGGCCCCTTTTCCTGCCTCCACACCCTCTGGGAGGTGATCTCTGACCAGCTTATCACTGCCCTGGGCCACCAGCTCTTCACCTTCTCCATGTCTACAATAATGTCCTTCATCAAGGACCCCCAAGGCAATGCCCCCAAGTCATTGCCCCCCAAATGTACAATAACACAGTCCAGCCACCCCCACTGGACCCACAGTTCCTCCATCAGTGGTAGCAACTGTGACCACCTCATGCCTGTCAGGCCCCTCCATCATACTCTGATGTTCTCCACACCTGGGTGCAGCTGCGTCCCTATCTGTGTGGCAGCTGCAAACCTCTCCACCCAATATATGAACAAATGCCCCACGATCCACACTTGCCACTTGGAACCTGCTGTGGGGAGAGAAAAAGGGATCCATTAGTGATTGTCAACACCTCATATACCTCTTATAACAGCATGACTTCCACCTCCCTACCTGCTTGATTTTGGATTCCCTTGCCCCAGCTGCAGCAACTTCCATTGCCACCCCAATTCAGAAGGAACAGGGGGTGAACTCATGGGGATTCTCACCTGTAAATGCCACCACTTTTTTTAGCACTGCCCCTACCTGAAACCCCGTCGCTGGTGATCCATCCCCATGCATGAACCAGGCCCCACTCAGGTGACCCTTTACTCTACTATACTCCTTCATGGCCCGGACCATGCATACTCCCCCCTCTGCCTGTCTGCATATCTCTACGGTGGTGCCCCCTCCCTGCTGGTTCATTTTGGACCTCCAGAGTTGGATGATCATCATATCCACTTCCAACTGCACATCGTGCTCTTGTAGGCCCGCCGCGGCCAACCCCTTTTGGGGTGCCACCATCTCACCCACCCAAAAAAGCCCCTCTCACCATGACAGTGAATATGGCCCTGAAACAGACAGGCCTCATTCGCTGACTGAAAAACTTTGTCCAGTGCCTGCACCACCTCCAGGAGTAGTGGCCCCTGTGGTTACCCTCCCGACAGTGACATTTTGCCAGCTAAGTCCCCCACAGCAACTACAGACCCACTGGAACCCGGCACTGTCTGTCAGGGGTCCAGCACCCCCCCCCCAATCAGCTCTGACTGGAGTTGAGAATCCTTAAGTGAGGGGGCGTGGGGGGGAGCAGCCCCCCCATGTGTGGGGTTGGGGGAGCAAAGCCCCCAAAAGAAAACAAGAGAACAAAGTGTGAACTGGCAGCTGACTGCAGAATGCGGTCGACCTGCCGGTGTTGCTGACAGGGAGTTCGACAAAATTTTTGTTGGACTTCTGTCGAGGATCTGTGGGCCCTGTATGGGTCTCCTCCTATCCTGTCTCCTGCTTTGACCCCTCCACCATCCCATGACCATCCGCCTGTAGCCTGGCTGCCTGCGGCGTCCTCCCATCCCCGCTCCTGGCAAGCCCAGCTGATCCCCACCAGCTGCACTCCAATGGTAGTGTGGGCCACCCCTTCCTCCCACTTTTTCACGGTATATCGCATGACTTGTTCCTCCTGCACTGGTTCCCTTGTCTCCCAACCCAAACCTGCTTGAAAGGCCTGGAAGCTCTCCCATGCCCCTTCGTGGGCCTTCAAGGTGTTGGCTGCCCAAAAACCTCTGTACAGTGCCCTGGCTTTCCTCCTCCAGTCTCCCACATCCAAGCCAGTACCCTGGTCCAGGTAGGTGCGGCCTGTGGTGCCAGCTCCTGGAATTGGCCTATCTGCAAACAAGAAAGAAAATCAGCCACCTCATTCTGAGTCCCTTCGATGTGCTGTGCCCTGAAGGACAGGTTCAAGCACAGTCCCAACAACACCAAGCTCCTCAGGACCCATCCCACTGACTCCATCTGGCCACTCTGTCTGTTAATCACCTCCACTACCCCCTTGTTATCACACCAGAAAGAGATGCGCCATCCTGCCATTCACTCTCCCCAGATCTCCAGAGCCACCCATGTGGGAAACATCCCAAGAAACATGATGTCCTTAGTCCATCCCCATTCCTTCCACTGGTCTGGCCATGCCTCCGAGACCCACTCCTCTTGAAAGTAGGCCCCCAAACCGAGGCCGCCAGCCACATCTATATACAGCTCAAGGTCCGTATTGTGGGCCCACTCCTCTTGCCAATATGTCACCCTGTTGTATGAGTCCAAGAAAAGCACCCCACACTTGGCAGTCCTCCTGCACGCCTCTACTGATGTCCACCCAGTGGTGGGGCTGCTTGGCCTTTCCCGTGACCCTGCCCAGCCTTCTTGTAAAGGCCCTGCCTGGGTTTATGGCCTTGCAGGCAAAATTAAGGTGCCCCAGCAGCTGCTGTACCTGTACCAGTGGCACCCTTCTCCTTTCCGCCACTTGTACCAGCAACCCCTTCAAACAGGACACTTTATCCCCTGGCAGACGAAAACACTCCAGTTCAGTGTCTACCTCAATCCCCAAGAACTCCAATTTGCAGGCTGGGCCCACTGTCTTACCCGCTTCTAGTGGGATCCCAATGACACTGCACATGTCCTGGAAGTCCCCTAGCATCTGCTGGGCTGCCGCCTGGCTGTCCCCTATCAACGGGAAGTCATCCAAGTAATGGACCACCCTCTTATGCCCATAACAGAACCCGAACACCCACTGTACCCATGAACTGAACATCTCGAACATTGAGCATGCCACGGAGCACCCCATGGGCATAGCTTTGTCGAAATACAATCCACCTTCAAATTGGAAGCTAAGCAGGTCCCAATCTGCCGGATGGACTGGTAAAAGCTGGAAGGCGGACTCGATGTCTGTCTTCGCCAACCAAACCCCTTCAGCTGCCCGTATTAACTCTACTGCTTGATCCAGGGATGTGTACGAGGCCATACTCAAAGCCCCCGGGATCCCTGCATTCACCGACCCACCCTCTGGGTATGACAGATGGTGCATGAGTCAGAATTCCCTGGCTTGTTTTTTAGGCACCACCCCTAGGGATGACACCCTGAAGTCCCTGCAAGGGGGTTCAGCCAGTGGTCCCTCCACCCTCCCTGCCCTCACTTTCTTCCCTATCTTTCTTCACACTATGTCCTTTTTTCCCTTAACTGAGCCCAGATTCTTAGCCTGCATGCCTGCCCGTGACCCCTCAAACCCCAAGGGAAAACCCTCCCTAAAACCCACCCTTAATAGTTCCACCCCCTTCCTTGAAGGGGTAGCCCTCTGTCCGGGCATCCACCACCCTTACGTTGATGGCGGTGCAGGCTAGGGCATAGCCCCACTGCCCTTCACTTGTTCCCACCCTAATTCTACCCATAGTTGGAGGCATATCCCCCTCTCCCGGTGCCTCCCTGTCTCCTCCCGGCTCCCCCCCCACCCGCCATGAAAGGGCTGCTCCTGTGGCTGCCCACCTGACTGCACTACTTTGTCCCCCCCTTGCCTGCAGCCTATTGCTGGGTGCAATCCCCTGCATCGTGTGCAGGCATGCCGAAACTTGCAACTAGGCCAGGTGCATGATGCCCTGTTATAAGCCCAGCATGCTTTGGTCCCCGGGGTCGGGGTTATTTGTTTGGCCTGGTCCACCACTTGCCCCCCTGTTGAACCCGACAGAGTCCGGACTCACAATTCTGCATGGGTACAATCTCATCTTAGGTCGCCCTTTACTGCCATTCTCCTTCAGAATGCCTCATCGTAGTTGAGCCACCCAAAACCCAGCTTTGTCCGATACACATCCCGAATAATCGCCATGTATGTCAGGAAGGGGATTGCCAGTTCCGGTTGTTTCTCAAGGACCAGCACACTGAAAATTATGAAACCCACTTGCCACGTATCTATGCTCTTCCCCTTAAAATGGTCTTTCTCCATCTTGTGGCCTACCACTGCCAATGCCACCGTCATCTCTGACTTGCCCACCGACTCTCTCTGTTCATACTTTTTGGCAGTCTCCTCGTCTATCAGCCCAAAAATATCCACATACTCACAATTCCATATCTTCTTCTTTATTGTGGCCAGGATGTGGTTGCCTAGTGTGAAACTGAGCGGCCCATCATACAGCTTCTGCCCCCCACCTGTGGTGCCCGCGCTCTCCATCCCTGGCTTGCCCCCATCCTTAATGGCTTTCAAAGTACACTCCAGCTTTGCCACACCATCCTGCCCCTTGTCCCCCAATAATCCTTCAATATATTCTTTAAAATCCATCTCATTACTCATATCCATGCCATCCTTATCCCCATCCGGTATGGGTCCTGCCGGGCCGGGAGTGGGCTCGCTGCCTGCCCCGGGCCCCACGGGTGGGCTGGGCACTGCCCGCTTTGGTTTCTTGTTCCCCTTCCTGGCACAAGCCCTCTTGTCTCTCTCGCCTTCCTTTTCTTCTGGGCCTTTTCCTCTGCCTCTCTCTTCTTCGCAGCCTCCACCAAACTTGTCATCAGCGCCATCAGCTTCGCTGCCTCCACCAACATGGTGGAGCTTGCCATTGGTGTTTTCTTGGGTGCCATTCCTTCTGGTGGGCCTAGGCTGCACAACAAATATACAGGATCATATCATCATCACCGGCTGCTCTCACCCTAGCCCACTCCTCCTGGGTCCTCCAGACCCCACATTCACCCCCCCTTGATACCTCAGCCCTGCCCCCCCATGCAAGGCCATTTACATTCTAAGCATTCCTATGTGGCAGGCCCAGTTCATCACCCCCCCAAGGAATGCAACACCCCCGCCTCCCCCCTCATGGCAGGCCGTGACTGGGCCCCCCACCTGCCCCCATGCCCACAGGCCAGCCCTTTGTTGCTGCCATGTTGTCGCACCCCAGACTTAGAGCGCTGACCCAGCCACCAACGGGCCTGCTCACAGCCTACCCCCGGAGTACTCAATAGTCCCATGAGCTGAGAATTCAGTTTTTTTTTTTTTTGTGCAAATAATCCCCAACCCCAATTGCTGGTTCTAACCAAAACCCTGTTTCCTCAGCTACTTGATAGCATCTCATAAATGTAGGCAAAAAGGCTATGCTCTAACATTAATTCTCCAGAAAACTGTTGGCCCATATCAGCAAGGCTTCTGGAACATTGTTAGGCCATGTTGCTCATGTAAAATGCCACATGGCCTCTACCCCATCTAGCCTTGGGCTAAAGTCCTCCCCGCCTGTGCAGGCCCACCACACACCATGCCGCCTGCCCGTTCATTCCGGTGCTCCTGTGACCAAACCCGCTTCTCAGCTGTAGGCTTTCCCATCCCTTGATCTGCCCCATGGCCTCCTGGCCAACAATACCTCTTTGCTGCTCCTCTAATTCTTGCAGCAAGATGCCACCGCGCAATCACCGGACCCAATATGGTGGCTGTGCCACACGGTAGGCGTCTCCTGCCCTGTCACTCTGTCCCCCATCTCATAAAAAAGAAACCTGTGCTCCAGCACTGTGTGGGCCCTTTCTCAGTGGGCCCATGCCACACCCATTGAGCTGTACAACCTTTTCTGGCCAGGCACACCACCGCGCGATTGCCTGGCCCTAACCTGGTGGCCGCACCACATGGTAGGCTTCTCCTGCCCTGTCCCTCTGCCCCCATCATACCAAAAACCTCCCTGTGCTTCAATGTTGTGTGAGCCCTTTCCCACTGGGCCCATGCTAAAACCCATTGAGATACACAACTTTTTTGCTGGCCAGGCATGCCACCACATGGTCGCCCACCCCCAACATGGTGGCCGCACCACGTGGTAGGCCTCTCCAATCCTGTCGCCCTGTCCCCCATCTCACACAACCCCTGCCTGCACCAGCACTGTGCAAGCCCATTCTTGGTGGGTCCACTCCAAATTCCCTCGATATACACAACCTTTCTGGCTAGGCGGCTCCATGCTCACGCTCCATCCATCTCTCACAAAAATGCCACCAGCCGAGCAGCTCGCTCACACTGCCTCACTCCACTCCCAACTAGGGCACTCTAGCAGTCAGCCTCATGGACCTGTAGCCCTATACCTTGCCCCTGTGTGGAGATCCTGCAGAGATTCTGCACAGACACCCCATTCTCTCCTTCAGCTTCCTCCGAGCTGACCCCACGCCAACATTCCACCTCTCTGGGTTTTAAACAATTCTTCTTTCTTTTAAATCAGTACCATCCATATGCTGGGGCCATGCTATGTAGCCCTGCCTTCCTCAATCACTATTTGGCCCTGGCCCCAGCCACAACTCTCAGCAATTAAACTGCAGTTAAGCATACTCACACCACTATGACTTCACAGCGGTGTCTACCCCCCCATACTACCACCTCATCATGACCACCGACCACCCAAGGTCCAGGCCTAGGCCCACAAAGCCACATGTACTGCCCTAAACTGTCACCTTCCCATGTAATTACTACCAGTAGTACCACCAGCCTAGCCATATGCATATAGCATTCCATTCTGCTGTATTCTCTAAGTAGCATTCCAATACAATTCAAACAATTATTACTGTCTAGTTGTCCTGCATATAAGCTCTGGGGCAAAGCCCCTGGTCCCAAGCCTTACCTTAACTGCCAATGATGTGCTGTAGTTCAGTTGAAATTCACAGCAAACAAGAGGGCTAGCTGTGGGTTACCTGTCCTTAAATAGCCCTTCAGGACCCCTAGCCAGGCCCCCCTCCTGGCCCTTCCCCTTGGCCAATAGCCAGCAAGCTCTGACTTGGTCGTATGACCCCTCTGAGGTCATAGCCCCTACCCCTGTGCTGAAGACCCCAATCCCTCCTCCTTCACCCTCCCCCTTCTCCACCTCCATTTCTGGCTGGCTCCCAGAACAACCTGGCTTCCCTTTTATTGGCAAGCCTCATTATCTGGAGTGGAGAGGGATACTCAGTGGCATCCCTTGGGGATCGGTGATAGGCCACTGTTCTTTAACATCTTTATCAATTATAATAATGCTGGGGTCCTTAGTAGGCAGATTAAGTTCATGGTTAAAAATTAAGTTACCCAGGGTGCTAGACTCCCTTGAGGATGGGGGAAACTTCAGGAGGACCTGAACAACCTGAACAATTGGTCTGACTACCGAAGCCCCAGATTCAATGTACTGTGGATAAATGTAAGGTGTTATACTTGGGGAGGAAAATCAGAGGTAGGACCCACACCCTATGTGTGCCTCCAGTTGCTGCAGCTGAGGAGGAAAATTACCTGAATGTTATAATAGACAAGGGACTGAAGTGATCTATGCAGTTCCCATCCACTGTCAAGAGTGCTAGCAGAATGCTGGGGTGCTCAAAAGGAGAAGGTGATCAGCATAACAGGGCAAGTAACCCTGCCACTGTACATAGCCCTTGTCAATCCCCCCAGAGTACTGTGTGCAGGTTTGGTCTCCCTAATACTAAAAAGACATTGAAACAGTCAAGTAGGTGACATAACTGAATAGTCAGAGGTGTTTTATCTTGTTTTCTGCAGCAGGATGCAGGAACGTGCTCTGAAGCTCCGGAATGGTAAATTCAGGGGTAATGTTAGAAGTCACTTTTTCTCTTCAGGAGTTAGCCTATGGGACAATGTATCAGCAGAGACAGTGGTCTTGAATTCAATATAGGCCTTTAAACTAAGCTTGGACACATTTCTGCTTACCAAGGGAATCACTATAAAATGGCTCAACTTTGCATAGCTTGTTAAGGAACAGGGGGCAAACATGATGGACCTAGAGTCCCTTCTGACCTTAAATTACAATGCTTATATGTTACTACATAATAATGACAGAACAGCTGGTCCTTTCCTGGGAATTAACGACTGGCTGGGGGGGGGGGCTGAGTCTAATCACAATAATGACACTTTTTTAATACAATTTTCTGTTTTGTTCTTTTTTTTTATTGCACTGTGCACTGACACTGCCGCCTGGTGAAAATGGTTGTCTGGTAACATGTGCAGTGAAGCTGATGTGCTGGCAGGTAGGAGCAATTGTGACATTTATGGTCTTAAACTGAGCATCACAGAAGCATTTGTGTAGTAATTATTCACTGGAAAGCACAAGTGTTCAGTTTTTTTTTCCTTTTCGTATTATTTCTTTTGCAAAGTCAAATTACCGTATTGGTAGATGGCTTGGGAAACATGAGCCTTGAGAACCAGCTGGTAGAACTGAGAGCCAAGTTCCTTGGAAAAGAGAAGACTCAGAGGAGACATAATTACAGTATTTTTCTTATCAAAACATTTACAATACGCAAAAACAGCCACATCAGAAAAAAGGTCAGCCACACTCAGATGTACATAGACAGATGGATACTTTATTTGTATAGTGCCCCATGCCAGGGACTCAGAGTGCTTCACATTCACATTTAAAAATCAATATATAAACACATAACAAACCAATTGAAAACATTAATCAAATCAGTTCAGGTGGAGGTAATACATAAAATATGTGATACCTAAAAGAGGAAAAATAAGTTCAGTGAAATGGATAGCCATATAAATGTGAGATGTCTTAAAAGGAGTATCCAAAGCATTTACTTAGTTGTTTGTTTATTCATTGATTGATTTCAATAGTTTTTACCAGGAAAGACATATTAAGCTGGTGGCAGCTCGCTTCCAGATGTGTCATGGGATCTGGGTGGGGAAAGTGTGGACAACACATCAAGGCTTGATCCTATTGCTAATTCAAAGCCAGTGTCCATTTGTTCTGCATACACAAGAGCAACGGCTTGTGACAAGTTTCTCCATTTCTGGAAAATATTCAAGTTACAAACAAAATTATGTAACTGGCTTTGTTAAACAAGACCCATCTGGTGTCATATTGGTGATTGTTTGACACCCAATACATTCTTAAAGCCTTACATTGGTGTAGATACTGTATAGGACAATGAAATGCATCTGTTTAATTACATGGTGGCAGCCAATTGGCCACATTCACACCATTTTGAATCTGTGTATACTCAGTGATGCAGTCTGCAGTGATCAGCTGATTGTCAAAAGCTTGTAAATGTCAGTCAGTGCCACTGTCCTCCCCTTGCAGTGTTCTGTTCAGTGTAAGAATCAGCAGCTCTGCAGCATTCTATTGCAGCCATGTCAATACTTATCTGGATTTGAAGAAAATCTGTGAAGCATAACCATCCACTAGATATGACTGATATAAATCCTGCCGACCTTGCTCAGATATCTGAGGTAGATACACATGGAGCCAGTGCTGTTGCCAAAGAGCTTTCTGCTTCAGTTCCCCCCTTCCACAACAAAAAAGACCTGTATCCTATGCCAATTACATGCCTGAAACCAAGTTTGAGCTGAGACGCTGTGCCACAGAGCATGGGTAATGCCCACTGTGCATTTCTACCAGTGGAAAAATAAGACCAAAATAAATGAAAGTACAATTTGTAAATTTAAATGGTATTACTTGGAGCAGTTAAAAACAACCCCAGGCCCACTCTAGCTTTCACCATTACTGCCCAGGAAACCCAGAGGTAGATCCAGACTTCTCAAGTCTGACATTCAGGACCAATTTAAAAAGACTGAGCTCAGCCTGAGAGGTGGCGGTACAGTTGTCAACACATGCATTGTGCAGGCTGTCACACAGGGAATAGTCAAGGCTAATGCCCCACATGTGCTTAAAGAAAATGGAGGTAGTTTAGAGCTGACATTAGTATGATTATGGCAATTCCAAAGTGGGATAGGGTTCAGCCAACATCAGGACATCTAAACTGTCAGAAAACCCCTACTGACTACATTATACTAAAAGTGTCTTTCCTCAAAATAATTACTAACTGTGGTATCCTGGATCTTATTCTACAGGAACTTGTTATAAAACTTGATGAAACCAGTGTCAGCATGGTGCCTATGTCTGAAACACACCATCCGGGATGTCAATGACCATGTGGTCACAAATGCCAACTGAAATCCCACCTCAGCACAGAATCACTAAACCTAAACAGAGTTTTTTTTAGGTTTAAAAACACTTACAGTAGTTTTTATCTAATGAAGCTTGGTATGCTCACTGCAGAAACCTTGTGCCATGTACTCTCATTTCAGCAATACAGAGCGGAACAAAGCATTGCAGAGCATTGCGGAGAGCAGCTTAGACAGGCAAAAAAAAAAAAACCACGAGGTTTATACATTAGAAAAAGAGCAGTGCAAATTTAACAAATTGAGCAGTACAGTAGGATCATCATTTGTTGGTTGCTTCGATTTGTTGCTTAGTCTTTTGTAAGTACATTGAACTATAGACCTCATAACACACAAATGTTCACTCCCATTTTTACATGATCTATAACATCATGACTATAGTGAAAATGTTCTGACAGTAAAATAATGCCCTATACAGTATTGTGGCTGGACAGTTGTACATACATATGAATTGAGAAGACTAAATGAACGGGAAGTCTGGGAATTCCTGTTGTGGACGATGACAGCATACTGGAGGTAAGAAGAATGTCTGAGAAAAAACAGACAGCAAAAGAAGGGTCACCCACAGTCAAGAGTCATACAAGGCTAACACAATCAATGTAAGATCAGGGAAGACTCACAGCTTACTCCCAAACTTCTACTTGCTAATGGACTGTGGGAGAAGCACCTTTACCCAGCACTTCAATCATATTTTACATGGTGTGTGAGTTAAACGATTTACAAATTGTAATAGTTTTCTACACATCAGGTGTTTTCTGTCTCATTTTTACATGTGCAGAGTCATTATGGTGGTGAGCTGTGAGGCTTTTTTATTCTTACATATCAGAGCTAAGAATACACCCTCTGTGGCTAAGCTTATATGTGGATCTAGGCAGCCATGTGATGAAGGAAGGAGCAGGACCTTACAGGTAAAAAGCTGGTTGGCTAAAGCTATAGTAGTGACAACTGGACACAATAGTGAAATTTCAATTTTGAATTTAGTGTCAGGGTAAAGAAAGATTACACTGGCATCCTGGAATAGGGGCATTGGGTGTGAACTGTGAGTTAAAACAAAAGGGTTTAAATTATATACACCAGCCATTTACTGACAAGAACTGTGGATGTACAAACTATGCTGAGTACAGAAGTGGAAACTGCAGTTGGGGCTGGTCAAGGTGCAAGCTAAAGAGAAAGAAAAACAGCATTATGTTATGGCAGAGCGAAGGCAATACAAGGTGAAAATGATGTAGCGCAAGGCAGAGTAGAAAATAAACACTTCAGTCTGAGGCAGGGTTGATGTGAGAAAAGACAGGTGAGAGAGAGAGAGAGAGACGCAGAGAGAGAGAGAGAGAGAGAAAACAGCAGTTGGAAGTACAGAAGAAAGAGAAACTATACCAGTTTTGAAGCGGAGGAGAAAGAAAGAGTGACAGCACAAACTGACCATTACCCAAAATCAAGTGAATATGTGGTTACTAACAATCCTGCTTTAGAAGGTATCTCAGGGGCAGTACTTTTACAAATACATCTAGAACATTACTGTTATCATCATAATCTGATATGCCAGTGTGCATATCTTCTAACAGGGTACTTGTACATGTAGATAAATCCCAGCTGATGGAAGCATACTAGAGGTCATGGGGCATCCAAGCTGAATGAAACCGTTTGTGACCAGCATCTAATGTGGATCCAAGGGAGCGTTGCATCAAAGTAAGGAGCAGCTGTGGATATAAGACACAGCTAGACAAGTTTGAGTTAGAAGGTGGCTTGCAAATGAAAGGTATATGGACATCCTTATGTTTCAGTTATAGTTAAGGATTACTGTTGTAGTTACTAAACTGCATTTGCAATCTCCGCTATGAAAAATCTAATGGCAGACACATTTAATCCTGCAGAAAATTATTACATATCATAAGATTTTGGAGTAACAGTCATCAGTCCAAGCTGATGGCGCCATACAATATGAATGATCATTGTAATGCAGAGATGAATCAGAGAAAGGACATGAGAGGTAGAATTGGAGATAAAGGGAATGGGTACAGAGATTGATGAAAAAGAGTAGATGATGATAAGGGGAACTTAGGGGCGAGAGAAAGAATAGATGGCATTTAGTGGAAGAGTCAGAATTGATGTAGACATACGAAACAGATAAGATGAAGGCCACTAGAGGCAATTCAGATAAATTTGACTCAGTATCTTAAAGGGACACTGGCAACCCCCTTTAGGTCTCAAAGTGCCACTAGTTTAAAAAAACATATTTTATGACTGACAACACTCATAAAGATTGCTGATATAGCTGGTAGTTTGACTGACTCTTTTTTCTTAGAAAAAGGGAAAAACAGACTGCCCACCAAACCGGTGTTACCACACAAACACAGATTTGTTTACATTCCTTGATCTGCTTCACCTGCATCTTTCCTGGAACTGGGAACAACCACAACACAGTCTAGTGATATACTGGGAGTTCAGGAGGCTACTGCCTCATGAGTAACTGCACTATTTGGGTGTGTTTCTAATGCTCAGGAAGTATGCAGTAAGGACAGATCCAGAATTGTTAACAAAAACAAAGTTGTTTAAAAATATACATTGCCCTACATTTCAATTCTACTAAACAAGGAGACAGACAAAATAAACAGAAACATCAATGAATTTTAGAGAAGGTAAGGAATCATAAAATGTGACTCTTTAACTAGAAATGATATGATGAAAAACAGGCTGACAGTGTCCCATTAAGATGATTTGTGATTGTCCGAATCAGCTGCTCTGTTAGATAATGAGGATCAAGGTAAAAATCTTTCCTAGAAAACTTCAAGAATTATCACTCTTAGCACAAACGCAATATATTATAATTCTACTATGTCAAAAACAAAATGATCTGCTTATCCCGATCATTAGGCCCTAGTATAGTAAGGCAATATTTTATGGTGGGAACCCAGCTGAAAAGATAATGATTTCATAGTGATGTATCATTAATTATCATTATCAATTATGTTCAAAGATTATGTTCAAACTTCAAAAACCATCATCGTGATCATGACTAATAATGATTAAACATGAACATTAAATGACTGCCAATCAAAAGCCATGATGTTATAAAAATGGTGACTGAATAGTGATGATCTCACATTATCATGGTTTTTCATGATTGTCCATGGTCTAGATTACTGCAATAAATTATTTTAAAACATCAACTTATTTTTTATCTATACTTGTGGAATTTATCTTGTCTTACATTCAGGCATCTTTATGGGAATCATTAGCTGTGATACATACTGTATGCAAACACATTGTTTTTATTATGCTTAATCTGACAACCCACTTTTACTAGTGTTATAAAGGCTCAGACTGGTTAAAGTAGCCAAATTCAGGGGTTCCATTTATAGTTGTGGTGAGTTCCTGCAAGTAGGATAATGAGACTGCTCCATAGCATGACTGTATATGACTAGGAGCAGCTGGGAGGCAGAACAAATAAGTTGGCACCAGTCACCAGTCACAGATTTATCCCAATTGCAAATGTGTTAAATAACAAAAGTGCTGATGTGTTAAAGTGCAGAAAAAAATCACATTACGGTTCCTACAGGTAGTTGGTTTGTGCTCCAAACCATTCCTGTCTGCAAACTAATATTGTCAGGCAGAATTATTTGAAAAATAGAAATGACCATTTTTAGGGTCCATAAGGTGTGCTTTTGAAATGCAAATTAGTTATGCAAAAGTAGATACAATACCTAACATTGCATGTACTCTTCCTAAAGGGGTTAAAACTTGACTTCACATGATTTATATTAAAATTAACTTGCTTTTTTGATATTTGACATTCATATTCTCAGATAAGTATCAAATTAAATGTTAGATATTACTCATGTGACTTACAATCTTACAATACAGAACACAAATAATTATACATGATCATCAGTAATCATCACTTGATCATCTACAGATCATCGCAAACTGTTATGCTGATTTAAATTTACAAACATAATCAGAAATCATAAGTTGGTGATTTGAAAGTCTGATGGTTAAATCATGATCTAGATGTAACATTGATCAGTCATAGTTGATCTTCAGGTAACATGATTGATGATTTACAGATTCACCTGGGAAGAGCCATTGCTCCCACTCAGGGGAAGGGTGCCATTTCAGCAGCTATATAATAAAGCATATTGGGAATTCAAACAATTAAAGAAGAAAGAGAATGCTTGCAATCATTCAACTTGTCTTGAAAATCTACATCTTAAACAGGCTAAGCAATAATAAAAATCTCTGTGCTGCTGTGCCTGAACTTTGATAAATAATTGATGTACTATTAAGACTTATTTCGTGCCTAACGCACAACCCCCAGGAAACTGTGTTCACACTTAGTGCCTCTGGATGGAGCCATGTTTACCAGAAATCTTTCTTGCATTCAGCTGCATGTCATTCATTGCTTTGGCCCTGGGCATTCCATCAAATTTAATGATAACTAGTCAGCGCTGCAAATTCAACTGCATGTGAGAACCTCTTAAAACCATAAAGGTGTCACATGCATAGCATTAAAAAAGGGCAAGTGTTTCACTTTTCAAACAAGCATATGTGTTATTTTTAGATAAAAACAATATTTTACACTTTAAACATTGTAAGTCATCACACATACAGTAGTTTTAAGACTTATATTCTATGTTTACGGGATGCCAGGAGTGAACAGAGCCTCTTACAACTGTCAATACAACAGATCCATGCAATCCATCCCCAAGGACACATCTGGAAACAAGCTATCATTGCTTAGTGTGGCTTTTCTGGTCAAACAAACCTACAAATAAAACTGTAGGAGTATCACCTCTTGCAGCCTTAGGTTAGCCAGCAGCTTACTTTTGGTCAGTGGCTCTTTCACCCAAAAAATGATGAGGAGACACAATTACAACTGTGAGAGACACTCTGGGTGTCCTATTATCCTATACTTAAGATCACAAAAGTCTGCAAGGCAGAAGAAGGCCATGAAGCTCATCAAGACTGCTCCCTGCAACACAATGGCGATGCCAGTTTATGTTTTTTCTCTCATGTACATATCCAAATATTTATTTTCTTAATCAGTATTTTATCTCCAATCTCCCAACCTGCCCACCATTCAGACTGGTCCCCTTAGCCCTGCCACTCAACTTCTCTGGAATGTATTTATGCTCTGTCCTCCTCTGCTACAGAACTGAGGGTGAGTATAGTTGACAGTGCGGGGCCTGCAAGGGACTGGACACTCATCCAGTCACAGTTAGGGTTTTTTCTGCCATTTTTCCCCATAGCCCATAGTGCATGCAATGACACATTGTGGAGCTCCGCCTCTGCAGCGATGCCCTCAACATCAAGATGAAGGGGTAGCATTACCCCGAAGTGCCAAGGCTGGAAAGGAATGTGCAGCTAGAATTCACAATTTTGTGTGTTGATATTATTTTCATTGCTTACAATAGTATGTATTTTATTTTAAAAATATTTTTTCAATAAATAACTCTCACTGAATATTTTGGAGTCTGGAGTGCTGGTTTATTTATGTTCTTTTACATTTGCATTTTTCCAGTACCCTCTGAGTCCTGGAGCATAGGCTGCTTTTATTACATGCCCTCAACATCATGCTGGTGGATTCCTTCCCATGAGGCCCCATTGCACTGCAACCAAGATTCTTCTAGGTGGCAGCTGTCTGGCTGGACACAGTCACCACCCTCCCCAAGGGAGGAGAGCTGTCCTACGGATTCTCAGTCCTCCCTTCTCTGGACAGCCTCAAAGCAAACTGTGGTCCATTTCTGAATCTGGGTCTCTGATGTAGCAGGCCCTGGCTCTACTACTATGCTACTCAGATGGACATCCAAATGTTTCTTTATATATCCATGGAAAGATTGTTAACAAATATGCTGGTAATTCATTCCACATGCAGAATATTCTCTGTGCATAAAAACACTTGCATTTTTCACTGTTAAAACTTGAACAGTGTAACTGCAAGGTATGTCCTCTAGTGTTATGCATACCCTGCTTTGGCTCCAATCCTAGTTGCTTTCTTAATTTGCCATCCTTCCTGATATCATACATTAAAAGCAAGTCTCTTCTAATGCACCTGCACTCCAAGCTGACTAGTTCAAGTTCCTTCAGCTTGTCCTCATTGCTGAGTTGCTCCAGACCCCCAGAATATGTTAATTGTCCACCCCATGGCAAAGTACAGTTCTATGTAAGTCATCATGTAAAGATTTACATGTGCTAGTGAAACACATCATATGGAAAAATAGCACTTTTTCCCAGGCAATATCTGATATCTCTGTCAACTCACAGAAAGACGTCAACATCACAATTTGGAATTTAGTCACCAATTGCCCTATTTAAAATACTGACTGGATATCATTATTTGAAATGTCATTCTTTTTCTTTCTTTTTGACTGGGGGTCATCCTATTAAGTCATTTAACATTGCTTATGGGTCAATAAGTATTGCTTTGGAGAGTGCTTAAATATGTTGTGACTACTTTAAAAGAATATCTTGAATAACAGTGCTTGTGAAAAAAATCAAGATTGTAAATGACTATGAACTTTTTCAGACACAATTGTAATGCCAAAGAGGCATCATGGTGTTTTTTTTCAGACCAACAAACATTACAATGAACTTTAACTGGTACTTCCATAGTTTAATATCTGCTGTATGGTAATTTTTATATATTTGTTTATAATGATATAGAATATTCATATCTACTGTACATTCTTAACTGAATTCTACATTTACATATTGTGCTTAAAAGGTTCACAGCAGTAAAATTTGTATGTATGCTTTGCTTGCTCCTTTGTTGGTGCAAAGTTCCTGTCAACAAAGAACCCACAGGTATGGAGTTCTCTAACCGTTGGAACAGCGAAATACTTGTTTTTGAAGATCTTGGGCTGTTTAGAAAAAACCAAATGACTATTAAAAATTATTAAAGTGATTTGTGGGTATCCAACTTATATCATCCTTGTCTTGAATCTGTCTAGACCCTCTAATTCCCCTACGTGGCAATTCCTCACTACCGCAGACAAGTGGTTTCTTTGCCATGCACTCTCTAATCACTCTGCCTGTTTCTGCCCAATTGCACTTAGAAACCTGTTCATTGCACTTAGTAGCCCATATTTTTTGTTAGGCAACCACCAGCTGTTTCACTTTCATATGTTTATTGTTGTCTAGTGTCACCCTTGTTCCTCTGTTTGTACAATGTTTTCACTGATGTAACTCAGTGGCTCTGTATTGTGTCATCTGACTTGGAACCTTTGTAAATGAGCTTCTGGCTCAAAGTTATTAATCTGAATCTTAAATAAATAAATAAATGTATATGTTGGCATCAACATGACTGAAATATCATTACAAATATCGGAGAGTGTTTGAGGGAGAAGGGATTGCTGGATACGAGGGATCAGGTACTACATGGTGGCAGTGGTGTTTTTGGGTGATACTAGTCAATCAGTACTGGCAGTCTTGACAGGTGCTGAAAGTAGGGGTCCCAATCTATATTTGTCCCTGGTCTGTAACTAGGCCAAGAGATGCAAATGACCCCATAGTACCTTGCTAGTCCTATGTGGGTTATTTACATATCAAGTTACCAATATAGCAGATTTCTCCAGATGAGCATTGCCATTACTGAGCCTTAACAGCTAGACTGTGAACACAATCCCAATAGCATACTATTGGCCCCCCACAGGCTCTTGACTCATAGTGACGAATATCAAGTTACAGTTTCAGCTGTATAAATAACCCAGCTTACCTGCCCTTTCTCTCTCTCTCCTCGCAGCGGGCCGTGAAGGCTAGGGGACTGCTGCCCTCCCCAGCCATTCCCCACGAGGATCATGGTCACGAGGGGCTCAAAAGACTCCCTCCCAGCTCTGGAACAAAGAAGGACCCCCCCCGGAATCCGTTTGAAGCCAACTGGCAGGTAATTTCGAGGCGATCGTCAGGGGCTGCAACTGCCGCCTGGCCCTGCTCCGAGTCTCGTTGAGCCGCTGGGGCTGCAGAGGTCTTGCCCCACTGGCACTACGTGCCGGCTCCCCACCACCCCAACCACCACCCTTGGTTGGCTTTGGAACTTATAGGAACCTGTGGGTCAGGTGACTGATGATGCTGTAAAACCTATCAGCCCACTTTCTAATTTGCAGTTTATAAGGTCTCTCCACTAGTGGCCACTAGCACGTCTCTTCTCTCTTTTTCTGTCTTGAGCCTTGCATCAAATAAAAAAGTTATGCTCCTGTCTACTTTTGCCCTGATATCACTGGCCATCCCTCTTGCTTCGCTCCCACCTACCTCGCTCCCCCAAAACGACCCGGGCCTTTTATTATTTCTGAGCACTGTCTCAACCCCCCCAACCCCCATACACCCCCCTAGAGATCTTCATGCACAATCTTACTCCTGGTTGGGCCATCTGCCCAGCCATCTCCCCGCCATTGTTCGCTCTGCGCCTTGTTACCCTAAGCAGATTTACCATGCCTACCTCTCCCGCATCCCTGGGCCGGCTCATCCTGAAGACTAAGGCAAAATTCTGTTGGACCACCACCCTAAGATATCTGACATTGCTACTCCTGTTGGCAGGTGATGTAGAAACCAACCCGGGACCTCAGACCCACCCTGCCCATCTAAAACTGCCCAAGGGGCTCAGCATGATCCAT
Source organism: Neoceratodus forsteri (assembly GCA_016271365.2). Taxonomy (NCBI): domain Eukaryota; kingdom Metazoa; phylum Chordata; order Ceratodontiformes; family Ceratodontidae; genus Neoceratodus; species Neoceratodus forsteri. The sequence continues at coordinate 1,294,225,848 of CM028130.1, forward strand.
CTTAATATCCGCAGCCTCCTGAATAACTTGCCAGAGTTGCAAGTTACCACTCATGCACTCAAACCTGACATCTGCATTGTGTCAGAAACCTGGCTAAAACCCCAGCATAAAGACTCTGAAGTCGCTATGCCAGGCTACACTGTCCTCCAGTATGACAGAATGGGCAATAAGAAGGGTGGGGGAATTGCCATGTACATATCCGACTCAGTTCAATTCACCCCCATCCAGCTCCCATGCCCCCCCACCTATCGAAGCCATGATGATCAAACTCCTCCTGCCGCACACCGCCCCTGTGTTTGTGGCAGGGTTATACTGCGCCCCCGCAACCCCAGCAAGTCATGTCTCTGACCTCCTGGCCACACTTAAAAACCTGGCCACAGCTGGGGAGCTGTACATCCTCGGGACTTTAACTACAATTGGCTAGACAAAAGCTGCTCTAAGCTTCACTGCAGGGTCACAGCCCTTAACCTCTCTCAGCTGATCAATGAACCCACTCACCTCAACACCAAATCCCAGCACCACTCCCTCCTGGACTGGGCCCTCACAACCCACCCGCACAGAGCCTCTAAAGCAGGCCTACTCCCTGACTCCATGAGCGACCACCACCCGATATATTTAATCAGAAAAGTGCACCAACCCACCAACAACTTGCCACCCAGGTCAGTCAGCTCCCGGTCTTACAAGTCCCTATGCCACTCCTCACTGCTAACTGATCTCGTCTCAGCTGACTGGTCTTTCATCAAACTGGCGCCCACCATTAATCACGCGTTTGACTTGTTCAGGCTGCAATTTCTCACTATTTGGGATCTCCACACGCACTTGAGAACCAAAAGAGTAAGGGTTGCCCACCTCCCCTGGATCTCCGCTGACATATTCTCCAGCTGCCGTGCCAGGGACCAAGCCTGGAAAAACCATAGGAAATCTGGCTCCACTGCCTCTTGGCAGCAATACTAGACCCTCCGCAATAAATGTACCAAAGCCATAAGACAGGCTAAAGCATTTCTTCCAGGCGGCCCTCACTTCCAATCTAAACCACCTTCCAACTTGAAAACTATTAAAATGCTGCTCAATCCTCCTATACAGCCCCAACCCCTTCTCTCAATATACAAGGCAATAACGTTATCGAGCCAAGCGCAGTTGCCTCTGCTTTCAACCATTTCTTTACCAGCTGCGCCAAATCCCTACTCCCTGACACGTCTACTCTGCCACCTGCTCCTGAACCCCTCACACCCCCCTGCCCCCCTCCACACTCCTTGTTCTCCTTTAAACCAGTCTCCCCATCTGAAGTTTTTGCCATCCTCACTTCCCTAGACCCCAACAAAGGGAAATGCCCACTTGGCCTGGACGCTAAACTCTTACATCTCTCCGCCCCGGCCATTTCCACCCCCCTTGCCGACCTCATAAACCGCTCCTTCTCGACTGGGCAAATCCCAGCTGCCTGGAAGGAAGCTCTAGTCATACTACTGCCCAAAGGAGGGAACCCAGCTGATCCAGGGAACTACCACCCGATCTCCCTCCTCCCCACTCTGGCCAAACTTCAAGAAAAGTTAGCCCTTGCTCAAATCACGCAATTCCTTGAAGCAACCTCTTTCTCCACCCCTTTCCAGTCTGGATTTAGGAAATCTCACTCCACCACAACCGCGCTCCTTAGAATATCAAATGACATTACCTCAGGTATGGACAAAGGGTGCATCACCTCAGCCATATTCATAGACCTGGCAAAAGCCTTTGATACCCTGTCCCACCCCAAGCTCACCACCAAACTGCATGATGCTGGCCTCTCTGGTCAAGCCATCAGGTGGTTCCAGGCGTACCTCTCTGGCAGGTCTCAATCAGTCAAAATTGGCAGCCAAATATCCCCCCCACTCCGAGTCACTATGGGGGTCCCCCAGGGCTCCGTCCTAGGCCCAGTTCTTTTCTCAATCTTCCTAAATGACCTTCTGCTATCCTGCCCTAACTCAGCTATCCAAATGTATGTGGATGATATGTCCTGTATGCTTCAGGCCCCTCAGCAGAGGCCCTGAAATCTACTCTCCAATAAGATTTCAACGCAGTCCGAACTTGGCTTAGCTCGAATCAACTCTTCCTAAACTCCAAAAAGACTGTTTCCCTAACATTTGGCACACCGCACAGACTCGCCAGGATAGGTGAGCTGCCCACCTTCCAAACACTGGACGGCTCCACCTTGAAGCCTGCACTCTTTAATACCTGGGTGTATGGCTGGATCACCACTTGGACTTCGCCACCCACATAGACTCCCTGCAGAAAAAATTGCACCCAAAACTAGGAGCCCTTTACCATAACAAAGGGTGCCTAACCACCCCGGTCAGAAAAGAGCTTGTACTCAAAATGATTCTCCCCATATTTGACTATGGTAACGTGGTCTACGGAGTGACCTCCCCATCCACCCTAGCACTCTTGGACCCCCTCTTTCACTCCTTCTGCCACCTGATCCTAGACTGCCCCCCAACCACCCACCACTGTCACCTATATACCGCCTCACGCCTCGCTGCAAACCAGACGTCAGCTCCACTGCGCTAATCTCGTAGCAAAACACTGGTCAAATTCCCTCCCCTCTTACATCAGCTCCACTCTAACATCGCAACCTTCGCCGGCTTACCCCTTGCGTGGCTCTGACCCTTATCTACATCACATCCCATTCATGTGCACCTCGAAAGGCCAGTCAGCTTTCACATACAGATTGCCCTCCCTCTGGAATAATCTCCCTAGTACAATCAGGCTGGCCTCCCCCTTCCCTCAGACTTTGTCCACTCTCCTCCAGGCACACTTCTCTGACACCTGCACCTGCAACACTCCGGCTAGAGAGGCCAAACCCAAATACCCACCTGGTACCTAGGGGTCATATACCAACTATCATGCTGCATTGTACTAAGTAATCATATGCGTAATATCTTTCAATGTTAATGTCATGACTTAAATCTCCCTAGTCCCTTCATGTTTCTCACCACTGCTGTATCGTACTGTATCAAGCTATGTAGTGAAGTATCTATCCTATTGTAACAATGACTACTGTACCAATGTTTTCTCTAAGCACTACCATGTATTTTATGTTATATGCACCCAGGTCGCATCTGGAAATGAGCGGTTTATTTTCCCGTTCAGTATGCCTATCTGGTTAATCTTGTTAATAAATAAATAAATAAATAATACCTTCTGTAGACAGTATGTGGCTGGGGTTTGCAGTTGCAATCTGGATACTGCTTGATTTGTATTTTGGAACATGCTTTTAGTGCTTGCAAAGTGCCAATGCTTGTTCCAGTATTCTTACTACTAAGAGGTGGCTAAGGGCTACAGACTGGTGCCAGCCATAAAACAACAAAAGACAGTACTCACTACTCATGGAAGATGGCTCATGAAGGTAATCCAAAATAACACTTGAACTGTGTGTGTGTTAAAAAAACGTTTGAATTCATTCAGAAAACAGCAGTAGGTTGACAACCAGGTTTGACCTACAGGAGCAGAGCCATGGATTATGCCGCTGGTTTCCGAATGAATGAAAAAAAAAATTGAACCTACACATAGCTCATGTGCTATTCTGAAGTGCATTCTATACAGTCGCCTTCTGTAAGTCTATTTTCCAATATTGCACTGGTTTGCTCCAGGCACTGATTTGCTCCTCAAAGAAACATTTAGTGGGCCATAATCTAACCTGCAAATATCCTGGCCCAGGCATTTTGCTCAGGATGCTCCCTGAGGAAGACATGGCTCATGTTGCTATGTCGGTGGTGACCTTTTTATCCATCAGTGAATTGTACAGCACTGTTATGACTGTGTTAGCACGTTGTACTATGCCTTAAGAAATTAGTGACATGCTTGCATCCCTGACAAGCACAGATTTGTTTTTCATTTTTCAAGCATTTTTGGTTGGCTCCTATGGCAATCCCTGAGTTAGAGTACTCTCTCCCTTTACTGTTGCTATATCTATTTACAAGTATTTTTCTTAAATTATCTTGTGGTCAAAGTGATGGTTGTCGTGGACTATATACCTGACTTTAGCATATTTAAAATACACATATTGTTCAAATATGATTGTCATGAGTCTAGGACCCATCCACCACCACAATAATGAGACGATGAGGAGGAGGCAACAGCACCACCACCACCAGATGCAGGACCAACAAGAGGACAGTTCCACAAGAAGACAGCAGAACTAAACCCTTACACCAACAGAGGTACACTGGCAGCACTGCCAAAAGACTCTCAGGACACCTGGAGAAGAGGGTAGAGATGGTCTGCAAAAATCTGAACACAGGCAGAAATGTCAGTGGAACTGGGATGGGTGAGGGGAGGCTGAAGAGGTATGCTCCAGATGAACAATTGGGGTCCTTCAAGTGGAATTTTGCAGGGACAATTTAGTGAGGTGCAGTTCTGCTAAATGGTTTCTCTGAAGTCCCAGATGAAGACATGGAGGATGTTCAGGACTGAGACAAGGTTCAGTGATAAGGAGAAATGGCAAGGCAATTAAGGAAAATTAATGTATTTGCACCCTATGCTGTAGGCTCAGAGTGCCAAACATGGAAACAGATAACTATACAATTCATAGAAAAATCCTTAATAAATTCCCAGAGAAAGAGTGATACCTGGAGAAACAGCAAAAGGAGTCTCCTCACATGGTTTCCAGTGGTTCAGCAGGGTTAACAATTAGGTTTCTAAGGGTGCTATCTCTACATGAGTAATGATCTGTGAGACTTTAAGCCTGTAGGTCTTGCATTTCATTGTCTCAACAAAAGCGTGGTTTCTTTTTTTTTATACTTGCTTTATTGTAGCTCACAATTTCCAAGCACATCCCATTGTACATACATTTTACACAGTTAATACATCTTTAGGTAGGATGACAAGCTAGAAATCCATAAACAAACTATGTCTCATCATTCCTCTTTCAGTATTATAAAATTAAAAGATATGGGTATATCTTTCTTTTTCACTAGTAACCATTAACAGTAACTAATTACCAGGTTATTACTTAACATAACTCTCAATCATCCTCAGAGTCTCACAAAAGCGTCAGATTTTATGGGACCCCCCCCCCACATGATCAAGGTTTCCCTCCATCCCTAGCCACTGTTCCTCTCTTGCTCCCTCCAGGCTTGTTCCATTACCTCTGTTCATTCTTTTAGGGTCATGATTTTTGGTCTCATCTCTCTATTGGGTCTGCCAGTCTTCCTTTCCCTCCTATAGAAGCCATCTTGTCCATCTATTCTGGTATTCTTGGTTTAGTTGCCTGAGAGAAAAGGTGATTTTCTCCATAACCATTATATTCTCTATTAATTTGGCCCATCCCCTCAAATCTGGACTGCCTCTCTCTCTCCACCTCTTGGTAATAGATTTCAAAGGTGCAATTACAAGTATTATCCACAGATACCTTGCCTCTCTCCCTTTTATTTCTTGTGGGACAATACCCAAAACCATATGTTCAGGTCCCAGAGGTGTCTGGACTTCAAAGATTCTAGAAATGTGTCACCTGACACCCTCCCAGAACAAGACAATCTCCGGGCAAGCCCAGAAGACATGTGCCTGGGACGCTTTACCCTCTCCACATTGCCTCCAACACTCTGAGCCTATCCCCGGGATAGAATCACCCAGTTGTACAGGAACCAGGAAGAACCGGGTCCTCACCTTCCAACCGAATTCCTTCCAAAATGGGGAGGACATGGTACCCCAAGTGCTCCTCCATACCTGGGACCATTGTCGGTCTGTAATAGAGATGTTCATGTCTCTCTCCCATCTTTCCTTGGTATACTGTGAGGAGGTACTAAGGTCATTCAAAAAATTTCTATATAACTTAGTGATCATGTGTTTAGCATTGGTTGCAGTCCATATCTGTTGGAAGGGTAGATTCTCTCCCTCCTGATCTCTCACCCCATTTCCTTTACCCTGCTGATCATTTATATAGTCCCTTAACTGGTAATATCTTAATCTATCTTGTGGGGCTATACCAAATTTTAATTGTATCATCTCGAAGGACATCAGGGAGGATCCATGAAAAAGTTGATATGGTGCCTGAAATCCTTTTCTTGCTTGTCTTAGGAACCAGTTATCTAGTTTTGCTGGTGCAAAATTGGGGTCCAAGGCCCACCATGTGTATTTCCATATTTGTTTTTTGGTATTACCTCTTCTAATGCCCCTTCTCCAACCTTCTAAAATCACTGCCGTCCCTGAGTAAATCGTAGTTCGTTGCAACTCTCCCTCCACAAAAAAGTGTACGCTTGTAGGGGCACCTCTCTAACCTCTGCTAGGTCCAGACTTTTCCAATGGGATGTGTACACCTGATTGCCCCACAATAATGCAATCCTCATTTGGGACGCTATCCAGTATGCCTGCAAGTAGGGAAAAGCCATACCTCCTTTGTTTTTGGGGAGAAATAAAAGGTTTTTTTTAACCCTCAGTTGCATTGCTCCTCACAAAAAACTTATAAACATCTTTTGCCAGGATTCAAGATCCCTCTGAGAGACAACATAAAGGAAACATTGGAATAAATAGAGCAGCCTGGGTAAGGCATTCATTTTTAATGCTTGATTTCTGGTGTGCAAAGTTAGGGAGAGCAATGTCCATCTTCTAAAATCTACCTTTAATTGTTGCACTAATGGGGGATAATTCAATTCGAATTGGCTGGCCATGTTTTTACTGATCTTGATTCCCAAATACTTGATAGTTTCCATGTCCCATTTCATCTGGTATCTCTGTTTAATTTCAGCAGATGGGGTGCAAAAGAAACTAAGGACCTCAGTCTTACTCCTGTTCAGTGTAAAGCCTGAAAGTGAGGCATATGCCTCTAATGTCCAAACACCTCTGGTAGTGAACTATCTGGGTCTGACAAATATAGTAGGACATCATCAGCATATAAAGCTAATTTCTGTTCCTCACCCCCCTCCATTGAGATTTCCTTGACACCTCCATTCTGTCTTATACTCTGGGACAGGGGCTCTATATAAAAACCGAATAATAGTGGCGAGAGAGGGTATCCCAGTCTCGTTCCTCTTCCTAAATGGACAGCTTCTGAAACATGACCATTTGCACATCTAAAAGCCAAGGGGGACTTATATATCTTAAATAGAGCCCTCACAAATTGCTGAGGGAAACCAAACCAGGAAAGGACCTGGCCTAGAAAGGCCCAAGATACTTTATCAAATACCTTTCAGCATCTAGACTCATAAGAAGGGAGGGGGTCTTTGTATAGTTAATCTGATCTATAACATGAGATGTTCTTCTCAGGTTATCCTGAGCCTGATGTTCTGGGACAAAGCCGGCCAGGTCCATACCAATGAGACCAGGTAGGTACCATTGTATTCTTTTAGCTAAGATGGACATAAAAATGTTATAGTCAGTATTTAGTAAGGAAATTGGTCAATACGAGGAACATTTAGTGGGGTCTTTTCCCAGCTTGGGGAGCACTGAGATCACAGCCCTGTCCCATGAGGGGGGTATTTGCTCATCCTCACTAAGCACAGCTTTGTTTAGGCCCAAGAGGCCTGGGAGTACCATCCCTCTGAACGTCTTATAAAACTCCTATGGTAACCCATCGGAACCTGGACATTTACCCACTTTAAGTCTTGAGATTTCTGCGGTCACCTCTGATTCCATGATAGGGGTTAGTAATGACCTCCCCAGCTCCTCCGATAACCCTGGTAACACTAGTCCCTCCAAAAAAGCTTGTACTCTTTGTACACATGGTGTCTGATCTGGTGTATAAGGCTTACCATAAAATAATTTGAAGGCATCTGTTATCTCCCTTACCCCATGGACCATTTCTTTTCTCTGTGGGTGCCATATTGATGTTATTGTGGCTTTAGCCCTCTGGCACAGAGCCTACTAGCCAGTAATTTCAATGACCTTGGTCCCCCCTCTTAATATTGTTGTCTTAAAAAACGTAGCTTTTGTTTGACCTGGTAGTCTAAAATGTCATTTAGTTCTTTTTTAAGTGTCTTCAGCTGTTTAGTCCTTGTTTTGTCTATTTTACCTTTCTGAAGATCTTCCAGGTTCTTAATTTTTGTGGATAACATTAGCTCTTTAGCCTCCCTTTCGTTTTTCTTTTTGGATGCTATCGAAATGAATTTCCCCCTCAAAACTGTTTTTGCAGCATCCCACCTTATTGCCTGAGAGTAGCTTGGCAGAAGACACGAGGCGAAAGGACTGCTGTGTGACTGGACTTCTCTGCTGGGACTATATTGCCCTCCTTCCACTCCCCCACCCTCCCACCCAAAGCTAGTTCTACTTTTATAGGCACAGAATTTGACTGACAACAGGAACTTCCTATTTGGGGAGCAGGAAGTGAGTTATCACAGAGCCACCAAAGACCCACCATCCTAGAAGGGCAAGAGTAGCTCAGCCCCTAGCTGCTGGAGGTCTGCCTCTGAGCAAGTAAGGGGTCTACTGAGAAATATAGGATATTCTTGTCTCAGAACAGGACAATCAGGAGCTTAAAGGGCACACAGGCAGAAAGTAAGGAGAGAGAGAAAAAAACAGAGGAAAGAGTAAGGATCGCAAACAATTAAGGGGCCAGAAATAAGACATGATGGGAGTGGTGCAGTGCAGTGGCTGTGGAGCAGCAGTCTTCCGGGAGACGTTCTGGAGGATGCGGTGTTGTCTCATCTGCAGGCACCTCTCTGGGCTGAGGGAGGAGGTTGCTAATCTCCAGGCTGAGTTGGCCAGGATTTGTGGGACCTCCTCTCCCATCCAGGGACCACCAGTGCCACTGTCGTTGCCTCAGAGATTGCCAAGACAGAGGAGCGGTTGGACCACAGTGGGCTCAGGGAGGGTGAGGGTGGTGGAACAGAGGTGCATCCCTCCACCTGTACTCTCCAAAATTCCTATGCTATTCTGGCAAAGTGTGGTTCCTCCATGGAGGCACCCGAAGTAGAGACCAAGGAGGATGCTGGGAACCTCCACAAAGGAGACCCACAGGAGGGTGGCAGGGGACCCTGCAGGGGAAGGAAACAACTCCTGGTGGGGGACTCCATTGTTAGGAAGGTAGAACTGGGGGAGGAAGGGGAGAGGGAGGTAAGGTGCCTGCCTGGTGCCATGGCTTGGAGGGACAGGGAGCGAATCCTCAGGATTGCCGGAGCAGCTGCACAGGGGAGGGAGCTGGATGTCATTGTCCACCTAGGGACAAATGACCTGGCTAAGAAAGGGATTAGAGAAGTGCAGGAAGAGTTTGTGGAATTGGGGAGGGGCCTTAGACAAGTAGCACGCACAGTAACCTTCTCAGAGGTGCTGCCCATCTATGGCGTAGGAGAGGCTAGGGTGTTCCGCACCATGGGATTCAATCAGTGGTTGAAAAACTGGTGTGGAGCTCAGGGATTTGGCTTCATTGGGGACTGGAGGTCCATCTGGAGTGATGCAAGCCTATACTGGCATGATAGGTTGCATCTGTCCAGGAGGGGAACCAGGATCCTAGGTGATAGGTTTAAATGCTTCATTGGCAAGCATTTAAACTAGCCAAGGGGGGAGGCACTGGAAAGGAGCAGGGAAATCCTAGCCCCCAAAATCACGGTAGTAAGTGCAGTAAACACCAACATAGAGGTGTCGATAGGGAGAAGGGCAGGGGTAAATGGAGAAAGTGACAAAGGCAAGAAGGACAGGGATGGGGCAAAAAGGAGTAAGGCCATCAGGAAATGGAGGGTAATGAGTACCAATGCCCATAGTCTGGGCAACAAGCTCCTGAGCTGGTGGCCTTGATGGAAGAGGGATGCCTGGATACTGTAGCAGTCACAGAAACATGGTACACAGAAAACCATGACTGGGATGTTAACATACCAGGGTACATAACCACAGGAGAGACATGCAGGGTAGAAGAGGGAGGAGTAGCTCTCTATGTAAAGGAAGGGATAAAAGCAACTGAACAAAAGAGTAAACAGGAGGAGAGGAGGCACTGTGGGTCACCTTGGAGACTGGAAAGGGCACCACAATCCACACAGGGGTTGTGTACAGACCCCCGTGTCAGGGGGAGGGAATGGACAAGGATATGATAGAAGGCATTCTTAGAATGGCAGAGAAAGGGGAGATATGTTGATGGGAGACCTGAATATGCCAGATGCTAACTGGAGCACATTTGCTGCAGCCACATCCAAGAGCAGGGCCATTCTTGATGCCCTACAGGTGGCAGGCCTCAGACAGCTAGTTTCAGAACCCACTCGTGAAGGAGAAATCTTAGACCTTCTACTCTCAAATGGGGGCAGTGAGAGGATCTCAGATCTAGAAGTGGGTTGCCATCTGGGGACAAGTGACCATCAAACAGTGTGGTTCACGTTAAACTGAGCTACAGAGTCAAGCTATACAAAAGTGAGGGTACTGGACTTCAGGAGGGCTGACTTTGACAAGATGGGAGAGTGCCTCAGAAAAGCACTAGCAAACAGGCTAGAAGGAGGTGGAGCAACAATGGGAATCATCAAACTGCCATCACAGAGGCAACAAGCCTTTGTGTGAAGCAAAATAAACAAATCAAAATGAAAGAAAAGCCACTATGGTTCTCAAAAGAGGTGGCTGTGAAAGTCAGGAAGAAAAGATATAGCATTCAGGAAGTATAAGGAAACACAGAAAGAGCAGGACAGAGAGCTGTACCAGTTAAGACAGAAGGAAGCAGGGAGGGAAGTCAGAATAGCAAAGGCCCAAACTGAGGAAAGATAGCCAACTCAGTTAAGAAGGGGATAAAACCTTTTATAGGTACATCAGCAGCGAGAAAGACAAAGGAGGGATAGTGAGGCTGAATAGAATGAACGTGGGTGGGCAGAGGGGACAGCGAAAAGCAGGGATACTGAACGAATATTTCTGCTCAGTATTCACAAAAGAGGAGGGGAAGTGCCTAATCCAATTAACAGACACACTTTGATAGGGGGTCTATCCCAGTCCTTTCACAGAAGAAAGGGTTCTGCAAGAACTCCTAAAACTGAAGGTGGACAAAGCAATGGGTCCTGATGGAATTCACCCCAGAATTCTAAAAGAATTAAGGGGGGAACTAGTGAAACCACTGGCAACTCTTTTTAATAAATCATGGGAGGATGGTGTGGTACCCGAGGACTGGAGGAAGGCGGATGTGATTCCCCTTCACAAAAGTGGGACCAAGACAGAGGCAGGAAACTACAGACCTGTCAGTCTTACCTATGTGGTAGGGAAAGTGATGGAGTCACTTCTGAAGGAAAGAATAGTTGAGTACCTAGAGGCCAGTGGGGCACAGGACCCAAGGCAGCATGGGTTCAAAGCGGGAAGGTCATGTCAGACAAATCTAATAGATTTCTTTGACTGGGTGACCAAAGTAGTAGACCAGAGAGGGGCTGTGGACATGGCCTACCTAGACTTTAGCAAGGCATTTGACACAGTCCCACACAAAGATTAATAGTCAAATTAACCAGCCTGGAGTGGGTCCCAGGGTGGTAGCCTGGGTAAACATTGGCTGGACAACAGGACACAGAAGGTAATTGTAAATGGAGTCCACTCTGAAGAAAGAGGGGTTACTAGTGGGTACTGCAGGGTTCAGTATTGGGTCCTGTCCTTTTAATGTCTTCATAAGTGACATTGCAGAGGACTGAAGGAAAGTATGCCTCTTTGCAGATGACACAAAGATCTGCAACAGGGTTGATACACAAGGAGGTGTGGAAAGGATGAGAATGGACTTGGCAAGGTTGGAGGAATGGTCAGAAGTATGGCAGCTTGGATTCAATGCAAAGAAGTGCAAAATAATGCACCTGGGAAACAAGAACCCAGGGGAAGAATACACAATGGGGGGTGGGAGAGGTAGTAACAACAACAAAAAAGGAAAGGGACCTGGGGGTAATCATATCAGATGACCTTAAGGTTAGCAAGCAATACCTCCACACATCTTGGAAACCCAGTTCCCTCACCAATTTCTGCACCTTACTCGCTGTCCCATGTATAGCTCTTGGTATTTGTGACATGGTATCTAGAGCAGGGTTCAGTGCCAGATTAAGACCCCCCCCCCGACATATTATGGTACCCTCGGCCCAGCTCAATAGGGTGGTCAAAAAGGTCCTATATTCTTGATATCTAGAGCCCGGTTGGAAATACACGGAGGCCAAGGTGACCATCACTCCCCACAATCTGCCTTTAATCAGAGCGTAGCAACCTTCCTTATCTGCCAAAATATCCATCTTTTCAAACTGAGTTTTGGCTGGAACCAGAATCACCATCCCCCCTTCTTCTGCCTTTTTTATACGAAGATGCCACCATTTCCCCGAACCCAAATTTCAGCAATTTGGCATGTTCTTGCTTTGAAAAGTGTGTTTCTTGTAAAAAGATAAAGTTAGCTGAAGTTTTCTTTACAAAACTCATAACCTTGCTATGTTTAACAGGGTTGGTGAGGCCATTCACATTAAAAGAAAAGAACAGAACAGTGAGCCCATCCCAGCCATCACTCCTGTAGACAAGATAGAAGCTGGCTTTCATAAAGCCATTACCTGAGTGCCTTATTAATCTGTCTCCCAAACGGGCTAAAGTCATCAATATGAGCATCATTTGTACAACTAGGATGATAAGTTACCTGGTACAGTAAAGTTAAATCCTTAACATTTCCATTAACATTATCAGTCAACGTGGCTCCTATCCAACATTTTAAACAAAAGATAACTGACTTCCAAGGTAGGAGATTCATGGTAAAGAATCTCTAGTTACCTTCCCACCTCCTTCCTATAGATTTTACTTGAAAGTGGAGAGTAAGGTGAGGTACACTTGCCCTGTGCCAGAAGCCCTCACCTGGAGCCGCCTTATAAGGATACTCAACTCCATAAAACTATCAAGGGGAGGGGGGTGGAGGCCCCTCCCTAGACCTTTGATGTGTTGCGATAAACTACAATAATAAAAGAAAGAATGTTAGAAAAGTAGAACCCCACAATTTAGCAACTTTATGGAGTGCCAACAAAGTAAGTGGGTCCAATAAAACAAAATGCAACACGCAGCAGATAGTCCTTGATCTCTTATCCCATTGGCAGGCAACCTTCAACCTGTTTTAGGCTGCATATACTCTTTCATCTTACGTGGGTATGGGCTAGGAGAGCAGGTCAGCGCCTGACTGACACCACTGCCCCCCCCCGGGCAAGCTACGCGTCATCCGCACGATAAGCCGCAGCACCAGGAGCCAGCATCCACATACCATCTAAAGAGATCCTTTGCATTCCTTTATTCATGCTAGGGAGAGTATACCCATTGGTGAATGAGCCTTCCTTACATGGGCTGGCCATAGCAGCATTTTGCCTGGTTTCTAGTTTGGAGGGTTTCAGTCATCCCGAGAGCTATCGGACGCTCAGTGCAAACCAACCCATTCCTTATGATTTTAGTTCTTATTTTTTATGTTTAGGCCTCTGCATGGTCTATTTAGCCCCTAAACCTCTGAGCTAGAGTTATGGTCAAAGGATAGGGCTCACACCCCTCTGAGCACACCGCTCCCTGCTGAAGTATTGGTCTCCCAAAGTTATTTGGCCCCTAGTTGCTTGCTCCACCATGCTTCAGTCACCAGCCTCCCAGGGTCGAGAGCCCCCGCAGTGCCCCCCAACACCAATCACTCCCCCTCCCAATCCCCTCCAAATATATATCCGTTTGTTAGACCATTCTCAGATTTTTGAATATAGTCAACCCAAATAGTACATTTGATCTGCAACTGTTTCGGAGAAAAAAGAAATCAAAAAGGAGTTCCTTTAGCTTCATCAGCAACTTGCCATTTCAGTCATAAAAGACCAAGTCAACCACCTAGTCCTGATTGCTCAAGCCCCAGAGAACGACTGCCATTTCAGGTGCCTCCTTCCTCTTCCATCACATCTTGCAGCTGCGAAATCAAAATGCCCCGCTCCTCTCGAATGACTTGCTGTTCTGAACTCGTATCCATGGGTCTCTTTGTTCCAATCTTGTTCCACAGAGCAGAAGTGTCCCCCTTTTCCCTTGTCCCTCGACCTTTGGGGCCAACAACTGACCAGTTATTGTTTTGTAGTTGTCTCCGATTTTGTTCTATTGATAAGCAAGGTATGTTAATTTCTAATGTATGTAGAAACTCCTCTGATGCTTCTAGCTCTTGAAAACGAATTGGGCCTTTCTCCGTCACTATCTTTAGCCTAGCAGGGTATTCCACAAAAGCCTTATGGTTCTTCTGTTGCAACAACTTCACAACCGCCAGGACCTGTTTTCATTTATTTAACAGCTGGGGAGTATAGTCCTGATCAAAGTACAAACAAACATCTTCAAAGTGAATTTCTTTTTTCCCCAAGGCTAACATTAAAACCTCTTCTTTTACCCTGTAGTCTAAAAAAGCTATCACTATGGAGTAAGGTCTTGCCTTCAGGTCACTAGGGTGAGGGATTAAGGTTCTGTGGGCCCGAATTATATTTAGTTCTTTATCTTGTGGGAGGTTCAGGATCTCATGTAAAAAAGAACTCATGAATTCCATCATGTTTTTGGACTCTGTACCTTCCGATAAACCGTGGATTTGAATATTGTTGCGGCGATTTCTATTTTCGAGTTCCTCCAGCTTTTGCTCTAGTTTATTTGCCCTCTGGTGAAGATCAAGCAGCACAGTATTATGGGCATCTGTCATGTGAGTATAGTCTGTCATCACGGTCTCTAAGCTTGTTGTTCTTTGTGCTGAGTCCAAGATATCTTGTTTTTCACTAGAGACATTTTTGTCCATGCGCAGTAATGTTTCATTCATTTGCTTTAAGGTAGAGCAAAGTTGTTTAGATGTTATAGTATAATCCTCCTCTCTTTGACTTACCCCCTCCACGTCGTTATGTTGTATTTCCATCGTTGGCTGCACCAGCACTCGTGGGCCTAACTCTGTCAGCATTTTCTGTTGTTTACTAGTCCCACCTGAACAATTTTCCTTAATTTTGTGTTTGGCCAGCATCTATTCTGCGTTTGAACAACAGGATGGGTTTTATTGTTTATAGATTACAATGGATTTAGGTCAGGTTGTAGTGGAGCTAAAAAGCTAAGTTGCCATACAGGAAGTCGACCAGACCGGAAGTCCAACAAAAGCGTGGTTTCATTGCACAAGTGTTCAGCTTTTTCTTTTCTTAAATACCCTGGGATCATTATTGTGTGTATGTTTACTTGGTGTATTTTTGTTTTCATTTAAATTATGTTACATTTTAAAATGTCTCATCTCTGTTTAATGTAGTGTCTGAGTAGTGGGGTGAAGTTTGCATTGCCTGGTCTGGCATTTTTGAAAATAACAGAGGGTGAACATGGATAAAAAGCAGGTGGACAGAGCAGAATAACAGAGTTATTTAACATTAACAATTAATAGCACAACCACAGCATGCAGAACTTTAGTTGATTGCTTTGCGGTGGTTCTCAGTCAGCCATAATGGACCTACTGTTTCATAAGACTGTAGTACAGAAACCATACCTTGGTGTCTTCCTCCACACTGTCTTTAGTTTTCTCAGATATGAGACTCACATCGAGTTGTGCATATTAAAATGTTTAGTTGTCTGGCAGCATATGCCCATTCATTTTAAGAAATATAAGATTCTCAGCATTTTATGGTGTCAAACTTGCAATGTAAATTTAATATTAGAAATGTTTGGCACCTGAATTTTCTTAGAAAAGGTTAGATCATTGTAAGCTTTTGTCTAACCTTTGCTGAGCTATGGCAGTAACATACTAAAGAAAGTTTACCACACCTCAGATTTCCTCAGGTAATACTGTTTATGGCTCTGAGCAGGCTGCAAATGCAATCCAGTGTCTTTCAGATCTGAACTTTTACCCTCTGTACCATTCAGCCACAGCTGTGATCTACAGGTTTTCACTAGTTATCCCAGATTTTCAGACCTTTTCCATTTGGCAGCCTAAATTCCTTGGTATGGTTTTGTCTGCTTTTTTTTTACCTCTAGCACCATTAGCTTGAGGCTGCTGCTCTTATACATTTAAATAAAAACATCACCACAAATTTAAATTGGCTGTTTCAGTTATACGAGGCTCAGAAATATGGTTGAGCAAGTTAGAAAACAAATCTGTGCATTATATGATGAGCAGCAAGGTGAATCTCAAAAGTTACCTCATATGACAAAATCACATATTTTAAGACTACAAAACTGACTGGTGGATTGCCTTCCATGTTCTACCACAAAGGAACATGGGGCCAATTCCAAGACGACTGGCATAACTTGCACGCAGTTGCGAGTTACACCAGTTGCCCCTACGCCAGGGACCCTACGCGGCATTCCAGAAGTGGCAGGGTCCCAGCACTTGTGACATGCGAGCTAAAGCCATGTGTGTAGCAGTAGCCCATGCATGGCATATCGCAGCCACATGTCACAGCTCATGGCAAGTGACAGGCAGCCCCCCGAAGCCCCCATCCCCAGACCACCTCAGCAGACACCAGGGGGCATGGAAGGGGCAGGACACATGCCACAGGTATCCAGGGGAGCACACCAGAAATGTACCCTTGTGGGTCTGGGCAAATCAGAGGGGTTGTGGGCAGGTGTGTGTTAGTAGGGGCTTGGGGGTTAATCTGGCACCATTGCCGGGGCACTGCATGGTGGCATCCGACGGTGTCAGCCATTGGATGACTCTTAAGACAGGTCCAAACCATCATACCTTATGTACGCTACTGTGTCTCTTGTAATCACAACTGTGGGTTATAACAGCCACCCTACTGGAATTGGGCTATGTTGCTGTTGTAACCCTCAGTTGCACCAGGCATTGTGGGCTGCAGTGTAAGTATTGTAACCTGCGATTTTTGCAGCCCACATATGCCATGGTGCATCTCATCTCTTGTAGTAGGGGCTGGTGTATCACCTGGTGTAAGTAGCGAGATACACCATGGGGTTCGGCATATCTCACCTTACACCGGCATATACCCATCTGGAATCAGGCCCCATTTACCTACTTTCCTGCATTAACTGGAGGTCATCTTCTGTAAACTAAATTACAGGAAGACCCAGGGATTGGCCCTTGCTTCCCTGGTCTCAGAGGTAGCAACTCAAACCCTTCATCTTATAACAGCAACACAAATTTATTAATGCTTAGATTTCCAGTATTAAAGTACATTTTAGATACAATCAGCAATGTATGACAACTGGTTGAATGTTATAGTTTTTTTCAATTAGTCAAACTCTACAGTTTACCTTCTTTGCCAGTGAACTATACTGTATGCCATACACCTTTTTGTGTTCAATCTGCTTGCATACACAAGTGAATATCTTGATATCCGAGTGCCTTTTAAGGGGTGTGACACTCTCCAATGAAGAGTGGTCTGATAGGGGCATGTCAGTGCCACATCAGTCATTAGTCAGTCAGATGATGGTAGAGTTTTGGCTTGCTGGTCAGAAACAGTCCTGTACTTGAAAAGGAAAAAACAACCCATTCATGTGTCAGCTCTTCCCTTTGATCTACACTGCTCAGCAAACTAATCTGTCATGATCAGCCTGCTAAGAATTTAAAACATCTAGCTGGGGCCCCACATCAGCTGAACAATCTGTGAAGCACACATAGGCACCATGCTGAATCTGCATCGGTTTCACTGTAGTGTAAAAAGAAGACTGCTGTGTCTCCTTGAAACTGAATGAGCTGAATGTTTACCCCTTCCACTACCTGACACTTCCAGAGAAGCTCATTATAATATTTTCACTCTCCCCTATTCAGCTGTCCTCTGGTCTGTTTCACTCAGTCATTAAAGGAAGTTTGTAAAGCCCTAGCCCATGTTAAACTGCAGAATTTATCACAAGTTTGAGAAAACAAGATTTACCCAGTACAGAGCCACAGCTGGAACACTTAACACAGTTTTGCTAAGTGCCTAAATGGTACTAAATTATGTTGCTTCCCAGCCAAGTTGCCTTTGATACCCTGGGTGGGCAGAGTCACCTCCACAAACCAGCACTGTCTCATGCTTTGATGCATATCAAAAACAATTCCAAAGCTGAGGACGAAAGAGAGAAAGAGAGAGAGAGAGAGAGATATATGTGTGTGTGTCTGTGTGTGTGTGTGTGTGTGTGTGGAAATCAGATATGCAGTTAAGTGTATTTCAATGGGGGGGTTGAAGTTAATGGCATAACTTTGCTATTTTTGAATATTTTTCCTCCAGATTTTCAGCATGCCTTTTTTTGGGACCTCACCTCATGAACAAATGCAGTGAAATTAGGAAATCTGTCCCAAAAGGTGATTTCGCTGTCACTGCGCAAAATCACCTTTTGGACAGCAGTTGAACATTTTCTCTGCCTTTGTTCATGAGGCAGGATCATAAGTAGGCTATGTTGAAAATTTGGCATATAAATATAAAAAAAAAAAACACAAAGCTATAAGTCTGTGTTGAAATTTTCCAACATAGCCTCGTAACTTTGCTAATTTTCAATATTTTGAACCCATATTTTCAATATAGCCATTTCCTCACAGCACCTCATGAATGTGACAGCTGCCATATTTCAAATCCTGGTCATAATGTGTTTTTGTGTCCAGAAAGGTGATTTTGTAGTCCCTGCACAAAATCAACATTCAGGCAGGAGTTGAACATTTTCTCTTCATTTTTTCATGAGGTGGGGTTATAAGAAGGCTATGTTGAAAATCTGGGGCAAAACATTTAAAACAACAAAGTTATGACCGTACATTGAAATTTACAAATGCAGGCTTGTAACTTGGGTAATATTCAATATTTTCACCCCAAATGTTCAACATAGCCATTTATTCACAGCACCTCATTTTTCAAATACTGGCCAAAATATGTTTTTGCATCCTGAAAGGTGATTTTGCAGTCCCTGCATGAAATTGCCTTTCAGGCAGGAGCTGAGCATTTCTCTGCACTTGTTCATGAGGTGGGGTCATAAGAAGGCTATGTTGAAAATTTTGGGCAAAATTTTTTAAAAGCAACAAATTTATAAGCCTACATTGAAATTTACAAATACAGGCTCATAACTTTTGTAATTTTCAATATTTTGACCTCACATTTTCAACATAGCCATTTCTTCACAGTACCACATGAATGTGAGAGCTCTCATTTTTCCAATCCTGGCCAAAATGTGTTTTTGCACTTGTGGTGCAAATCACCTTTTGGGAAGGATTTGAAAATGTTCTCTGTCCTTGTTCATGAGGTGGGCTCATAAGAAGGCTATATGGGATCATAAGAAGGCTATGTTGAAAATTTAGTGGGAAAAATATGAGAAAACAAAGTTATGAGTCTATGTTGCATGTTTTCAGCACATGCTCATAACGGTGGTAATTCCAATATTTTGATCCCAGCTTCTGCACGTAGCCATTTTTTTGACAACACCTCATGAATGTGACCTCTGTGATTTCTCAAATCTGACCCAAAATGTGTTTTAACACTTGTGGCACAAAATTACATTTCAGCTATTGTTTCATAAATGGCACCTGTTATGCTCAGAAGGAGAGGTCATAAAAAGATTATATTGAAAATTTGGGGTACAAATGTGAAAACCAACTAAGTTATGAGGAAACAAATGGTTTCGACATTTACTCATAACTTTATTTTTTGCAGATTTTGGCCCCTAATGTTCATCATATCCCTTGTGTTACTTAACCTCCTCATCATGGGAGGTGTCATTTTTTTTTTAAATTACCTCCAAAACTTGCTGCTACAGTTGCACAGCAAAATCTCCTTTTGGATGGGATTTTAAAAATTACACCTGTCTTGATCACACCAGGTCATAAAAAAATTGTTGGATTTTTGGAGTCAAAATATTGGAGCCCACATAAAATCAGATATTGCCTCTCAGCTGCCCTTTTCTGGGTAATTACAATCTAACAATGTGTCAAAGCAAGACACCACTGAAAATGAGATATTAAAACTCATCTGCTGTATTCTGGGTAAATATATAGTAAAAATGTATAAAAGCAAGACCCGGTAATATTTGCAAGTCAAAGGTTCGGTGTGTATGTACAGATGCAAGTACTGAGACAGGGTTACAGCTGCAACATACATTATGAACATCTTTTATGACTATATTTTTAGGCTTGGTGGGTGATTATTTGTTAACCATTGTTAAAGAATATTGTAATATATGGAGATGCTTAAATAATACTATACTAACCCATACAAAAAAATTCCGGTAATACCACATCAGCCAAAGTGATAATACCATCGTTCGTCCCTGATAATACTATCCTTCAGAAGTGATAATACTGTCGCTGCTGCTCTGAACGATAGTATTATCAGTTAAATGGAACAGCGCAAGCCCAAGACTCAGAGCTGGTTGCTAAGCAGTCAACTGCAGTCGCTAGACTCACAACGTGAGATTTGTAAACCATGCTTCGTGATTGGCTGCCTTTAAGTCTCAGAGAAGGCAGAATACTTTCGAAAAAAATGGCGGCTATCTCTCGCTTGGCGAGAGTAACTCGTACCCACAGAACTTGGGATCTTTACTTTCGCCTGGACTTTTTTTACCCCACAAGACAACAGTACCTCGTTGATCCTGCATTTACATGGATAAAAAAACAGGTAGGACTTCCTAACGAGTGAGGACTTGCTAGCGAGTGGGGGGGCAGAGTGGTCATGCGGCAGCAGAGAACCAGCCAGCGAGTCTTCACTGCAGTGCTTCGGTGGACATTTTCACAGGCTGTGCGGAGAACAAAAATCATACTGACACAATTTGATATGGAATTTGGCTCCATATATTACAAAAAATAACACAAAGGGGTGTATGCATTACAAGGGAGTACTCCCATCTCGAGGTTAGACATGTGAATCCTCTCGAAGCTTCGGCCTTTAGGTTCCTATGTCCCTAGAACCTCTTGATGGGATTACTCCCTTGTAATGCATACACTGCTATGTATTATTCTATTTATAAATGGCAAGAATAAATCTAGTAATTAAATTGGCTGAGAGACATCAGCTGACTGTGCATTAAATCTCTTGAAATGCATGGTCAGCTGCCAGATCTTATTTTCCTTCCCCAAAATGTACTTACCCAACAATAGATATCACCAGGGGTGGCAGGTTTTTAAAAAGTTTGTGGGTGCTTAGAGTCCTAATAAAAGGCCGGGGGTCTGGGGGCCGCCTAAGACCCCAGAAGCTATAGGGGTTTTTCATGCTTTCTGGTGCATTTTGGTGGTTATTTTGATACATTTTGGAATGAGTATGCTACCATCACAACTACTACAATGTAGAGGATGCCAGGGTTCCATTGGGGGCTATTTAATGCCTGAGCAGGTGCTAAGATCAATAAGAGAGTGCCCGCCTGGAGGGATCTTTCATGCTTTCAGTTTTGCAAGCATGTCAGAGTACTGATGTTAGGTTGCAGACGCAGTGCCACCACTCAACAGTGTGCAAGTGTATCCTGAAGGGCTCTTAGATGCCTCCAGTTAAGGACCCATGGAAGATTGCCTGGGTGGTAGGATCTTTGGTGCCCTCACATGCTTTAAGGATGCCCTTAGTGATGGTTGCAGACAGTGCCACCACTCCACAGGGTGCAAGAGTGCCTTGGAGGGCTCTTTGATGCCTCCATGTGTTCCAAGAAGACATGGAAGAGTGCACTTTGTGGGCTGTTTGATGCCTCCAGGCTCAGCCATGTGCTGCAACTGCAATAAGACATGGAAGAGTACCCTGGAGGACTCTTTGATGCCTCCAGAATGGTGCTGCAAGAAGACATGGAATTTTCTTGTCTTTTTTCAGCACCTGGTAGATGCAAACTAAAATCTCAGAGGGCATCCTTTTAGCAGCTGGAGGCATCAAACAGCCCTCCAGCCGGGCACTTTTGCACCCTGTGGGGTGGTGGCAATGTCTGCAACCTAAAATCACAAAGGACATCCTTAGAGCACCTGAGGGCATGAATGAGCCTTCCATGGCACTTTTCTATGTCTTCATGCAGCACCTGGAGGCAACAAAAAATGCTCTATCTAAGGCACTCTTGCACCATGTTCAGTGGTGGTGGTGCTGTACCCTATAATCGCAAAGGACATCCTTAGAGCACCAGGGCATCACAGAGCCCTTTATGGCACAGTTCCCTGGCTTGGAGCAAGGGCTCTTTGATGCCTTCATGTGCTGCAAGAAGACATAGGAAAGTGCCCTACAGCAGAGGCCCCTTTCATGCTCCCAGGTGCTCTAAGGAGGTCCTTTGTGATTTTAGGTTGCAGACAGTGGCACCACTCCACAGGGTGCAAGGGTGCCCTGGACGGCTCACTGACACCTCCAGGTGCTGCAAGAAGACATGGAAGAGTCTTGTCTTTTTTCAGCATCGAATGGAGGCAAACCAAAATCTCAAAGGGCATCCTCTGAGCACCTGGAGACATCAAAGAGCCCTCTGGTGCAGTCTTGCACCCTGTGGAGTGGTGGCACTTTCTGCAACCTAAAATCACAATAAACACCCTTAGAGCAACTGGGGGCATAAAAGGACCCTCCAGGGCACTCTTCTATGTCTTCTTGCAGCACTTGGAGGCATGAAAGAGCCCCAGTCAGACATTCTCCCATGTCTTCTTTCAGCACCTGGCCTGGAGGCAAAAAAAGCCCTCTAGGGCACTCTTGAACCCTGTGGAGTGGTGGTGCTGTGCCCTAAAATCACAAAGAACATCCTTGGAGCACCTGGGGGCATTGCAGAGCCCTCTATGGCACTCTTCCCTGGGTGGGAGGACTGTTTGATAACTCTATGTGCTGCAAGAAGACACAGAAGAGTGCCCTGGAGGGCCCTTTCATGCCCCCTGGTGTTCTAAGGATGCTCTTTGTGATTGTAGGTTGCAAACAGTGCCACCACTCCAAAGGGTGCAAGAGTGCCCTGAAGGGCTCTTTGATGTCTCCAGGTGCTAAAAGGACTGCCCTTTGAGATTTTAGTTTGCCTCCACCAGGTGCTGCAGAAAGACAAGGAACTTCCATGTCTTCTTGCAGCAGCTAGAGCCTGGAGGCATCAAACAGCCCTCCAGGAAACTCTTCCTTCCATGTCTACTTGCAACATCTGGAGGCATCAAAGAGCTCTTCTGGGCACTCTTAAATGTGTTCATGCAGAACCTGGAGGCATCAAAGAGCCCTCCAAGGGAAGAGTGCCATGGAGGGCTCTTTGATGCTCCCAGGTGCTCTAAGGATGCCTTTTGTGACTTTAGGGTACAGTGCCACCACTCCACAGGGTATAGGACTGCCCTGGAGGGCTCCTAGATGCAATCAGGTCCTGCAAGTAGACATAGAAGAGTGCCCTGGAGGGCCATTTCATGCCCCCTGGTGTTCTAAGGATGTCTTTTGTGATTTAGGTTGCAGACAGTGTCACCACTCCACAGTGTGCAAGAGTGCACTAGAGGGCTCTTTCATGCATGATCCAGGTGTTGTAAAAGGATGCTCTTTAAGATTTTAGTTTACCTCCACCAGGTGCTGCAGAAAGACAAGGAACTTCCATGTCTTCTTGCAGCACATGGAAGCAACAAAGAGGGCACTCCTGCACTCTGTGGAGTGGTGATGCTGTATCTTAAATCACAAAGGGCAACCTTAGAGCACCTGGGGGTATCAAAGAGCCCTTGCTCCATGGCACTCTTCCATTGGAAGTCTCTGATACCTCCAGGTGGTGCAAGAAGACATGGAAGAGTGCCTGAATGGCTTTCTTTGATGCCACCAGGTGCTCAAAGGATTCACTTAGCACGTTATTTATTTATTTTAAAGTTGATAACCGGGAAAGGTACCATGAGCAGAGCTCATTTCAGAAACGACCAGGGGAAGGGTGAAGCATGTGTCAGTGTAATGGTATTACAATTTTTTAGGACTAGCCAGGTCAAAAGCAGGAGTGATTGTAAGTTGCTAGAGACAGTTGCTGTGCTGATGATTTTCAATAGTAAACATAACTGTAAATGGCAATGCCATGAATGATTACACATTATTTGACCATATAGAAGGCGTTCTTACGAACTGTTGCTCTCCCAATAAACTCATCAGCTATTTTGTCCATGTCTAATGCATCAGTGTGTTCCTGATGAATGTGAAGCAGAGCAACACTATTTAAGCGTCTCTGTGACATTGTTGATCTAAGATATGTTTTCAGTCTCCTGAGTCCTGAGAAAGAATGCTCAGCTGTACAAGTTGATACTGGTACTGTCAGTAAGATCTGAATAAATTTTACAAACTCTGGCAGTAAGTCACGAATGGCTTGTTTTTCTGTGATGACACAGTACACATCTTGCAATGAATCAACAGTTTTCCCACTAGCTTTTGCAATGTCAATGAACATGTCACGGTGTAGTTGCAGACGCCCTGCATCTACGTATTGCCATAAAATTAGATATGGAATCTAATGGGCCTTGTCCTATCGCAAATTGTTTTGCATCTAACATAGCTTTCTGAGCTGGAGTCTGAAATCTATCTTTGACTGAGAGAACAACCTGATCAATCACTTGGAAAACATTTTCCTGAAGTGGTCTTTTGGGATGCATCAGTAACTGATTGAGAGCCATCATCTATATGACGAGGAACTTTGCTTGACGCTGAAGAACTGGTTCGTCCTAACTGCAGTTCCTCAGCTCTTCCATCCACTGTACTCCAGAAGTTGTCAAACTGCCCTCTGTATTGTTGCATAGTATGGAGAAGAGTTTGAATCATACAATTAGCTTTTAGAAATTGAAGAGAGGTTGCTTGAAGGGCTGTGTTTATGCTATCACAGTGAGAGAAAATTTTAAGAGAAGACTCAAGAAGAAAAATCCTTTAAATGATCGGTAGCTGTTCAAGAACCTCCAGCTTTTGCCCCACACTCCCGAGTATTCTCTGAGGACACACTGTCCAAAAATTCCAATAATGCTAAATAGTTTTCTAGAATTCAATTTAAACTATTTGCCCTCACTGACCACCTTGTTGGAGCAAATGGTCGTAAAGAGCCAGGCCTAGTGTCTTCCATACTGCTTTGTATGTTTTCAAAAAAAGTTAGCCATTTTGGAGAGTCTCTAATGAATGTTATGAGTTCTCGTAACTGATTTAGTATGTCTCGACATTCTTGTATTTTGCTGATGCAGTCCTGTACTACAAGGTTCAAGGAATGTGCCAAACAATGTACGAAAGGGCCTAGGCTCAACAGCATTTAGCCTAGCCTGCACTCCAGAGTGAATACCAGCTATAGTAGCAGCTCCATCATAACACTGACCCCGGCATTTATTTATATCCAAGTCAAAACATAACAAAACATCTTTAAGGATACTGAATAGTGTAGCAGCATCTACAGCTGGTGTTTCATGAAATCCTAAAAATGTTTCTTCAATTCCGAAATCCTCAGTGACAAATCGAAAACATATTGAGACTTGCTCGTGAACAGTAATGTCCGTTGTCTCATCCATCATTACAGCAAAATACTGAGCTGCTTTGATTTTGAAACAATTGTGTTTTTGACATCTTGTCCCATAATGTCCAGCATTTCATTCATTATGTCATGAGACAACCACCTGTAGCTATCCCTCAACAACCACTGCTGCAACTGTGGACAATCATTTACTCGCACTTTTAGCACTTGCATGTAATTTGAACTCTCATTTGTATGGCCCCTGATAGCAAGCCCCTGTCGGGCCAGTAATCTTAAAGTTGTCATCATTTTTAAAAGTGCAATCCTTGCATCTACTGCTCGCTGCCTACTGGCATCAGACATAATGCTGTACACATTTTGCTTAACATGTGTTTTCATTACAGCCTCACTGCGGCAGCCACTTTTTCATGGGATTCAAATCTTTCATTGCCTTATGCCATGCACTATAACTAGTAACTGTGAATGCTTCATCAGCTTTTGTGGAAAATGTGAGCAGTTTTTTCTCTTGCCTCTTTACACACTGAACAGAAGGTTTTTTTGATTGGAATCATACAGTAACCATTTGAACCGTCAAGCCACCTTTCTTGAAAGGTTCTGCCTTTTTCTTGTGACTACTAATGATTCCTCCTGTCTTGTTTTTTCTTTTACAGACAGAGTGCTGCTGCTGCTACATGGCTCCTCAACATCAACCACGTCCACATCCCTAGCAATGTGAACTTGTGCAGCTGGCCCAGCAGCTGTTTCCTTAGCTTCAGTCTCACAACTTGCTACATCACTTGTTGATGGTGCTGCTGTTGTACTGCTTACCTCACTCTGTTTAGCTCATTTTTTAATAAAGTTGTCCATTTTAACTTACAGTGTGTGTTTCTCTTGTGTTGATTCAGTCAGAATAGGTTACACTGTTAGTTACTGGTCTGGACAGAATATGATTAAAACATTAAAGTCAGTGGAGGTCAGAATAACACTAGACAATCAGTTCACAGCACTTTGTTTTTGACACAAGGACCCCTCTTAAATCCTAATAGTCTGATTTATTTTGGGTTTTTTTATTGGTTTTTGGATGGTCAGACACTGGTAGGGACTGGACAGAAGGACTGTGACTGGCTGCTGGATAAGACTCAGCTGCTCACCCTCTCACACAGACTTCACAAGCACCCACAGACAGAGCACTGCCTATTGTCACTTGGACTATATGGCCTAGAAGACACCTCTGTGCTGTGCAACCAGCACTCTGACTTTACTATTTTACTTGTATTTTTTCTTTCGGACGGTCAGACACTGGTAGGGACTGGACAGGAAACCCCTCTCTGACTTGATTTTGTTCACTTTTGGATGGTCAGGCTCTGCCACTGGTGGTATGGGGACGACTACTAGAGAGAAGTACTAGGCTGCAGCATGTCAGTGTCACAGTCAGCAAACAATGACCAACCAACTGACTGTTCAGTTCACTCAAACTGAAGCAGCAATTATGCCACTATGCCAGCAACTCTCCCTTCCTCTCCATCCAGACTGAGACTCCCCCCCACTGCAGCTGGCTAACTTTGCTGCAGTCTGCAGATGAAAGACAACCCACCCACACCACACCGACACACACACACAGAGCCTGAGCCTGGCCCTAGCCCGAACCCACTGCAGAATTTTTTTAAAGATGCAGTTTTTGTTTGCTTTGTTTTTAGTCTGTCCCGAGTCCTGCAGTGTTGCCACTTGCCAGAGACTAGTACAGTGTGACTCTGACTGTCAGTAAAAATGTATTCAACCAAACTGAACACACTGTCTAGTCTAGGCTCACCTCTCTCTAGCACTGCAGTTTTAAAAAAATTTTTTTTAAGTCACTCTGCAACAGGGCGGCAGGTAGTACCCCTCCCTTGGTCCCTAGCTAGCTAGCTAAAGAATTGGTTTGGTTGAGCTCTGTGCTCAAGTTGAGCAGGTCCACGCAACGATGACCACAACACGAAAAAATGACTTGCTCCTCTCTCAGCTCACACAGCAATGGAGGATCCTCACTGCGTGCTAACGCTTGCCTTGACCAACTCCTTGCATGTGATCTGCAGCTCTCAGTTGAAGCTGCTCTCTACCTGCATCACATGACCATCTTCTTGACGAGTCATGTGTCTCTTATCTGCAGTTGCAGCAAGCGTCTGAGTACAGTAGGCGGCGGGTGCACGGCATGCAGTGGGTTCGGGTTGGGACTGTAATTTCGGAAATCGTCGGACGGTCGGATCGAGAGTCAGGTACTGGGACTCGAGCCAGAAGAAGGAGTGAGCACCAGCTGCACATTTGGTCTCTCATTCGATCTGTCATCGGTCTCTTGGAGAACAATGTCAGTCTGTCTGAGTCAGTTAACTTACGATAAAAAAAATATAGGGTCAGATCAGATGACATAGATGGTGATGGTTGGTGTTTTATTTTGTTTTGTTAGTTACAAATTTGTTGACTGGAGTCTGGGGATTGGGAAAGCACACTGAGCCCTCAGCCAAGGTTCGTTCTCAGGCAGCACCGAAATGTTTCACTTTCTCTGAGGCCAGTTCCCAGTGAGGTTTATTTAATTTATAGTAAATATCTCTTTGCTTGGTTCAGTATCAGATGGATGATCCATCTGATACTAAACCAAGCAAAGAACTATTTACTATAAATTAAATAAACCTCACTGGGAACTGGCCTCTACCTACAGTACTCAGCAAGTCATAGTTATGGTGGCAGCAGACTCAGCAGTCCTCGGGAGGGATAGCAGTGGCGGGGGGTCTGGCAGAGTCAGCGGAAGACCTACAGAGTTAGTAGGGGAGAGTGATACTGCCTAAAACAGTCTCTCTGGAAGTAAATAATGTTTCACTTGAGACGAGTTATGGGATGTTGTGTTGTTGATCTTAGCGAGTGACAATTAAATCAGCTGAGGCATTGCAAATTGGTGGAGCCGGTTGAGCTCTGAGAAAAGCTGAGGCACTGCCACAGTGGGCTTTCTGTCACTTTACTCTGTGAGATCTGATCTCTGTGTCGGCTGTGGTTATGTTGTCCAGCAGTTGGACTGGACACTACCTCTGTGTGCTCCTCTCAGCTCAGCATGTTGTTGTCTGATTGGCATCCTAGAGGGGGCGAGTGATGACAGCTGCTGCCTGGCTGCTGAAGTGCTGAACTGAACTAGTCTGTCTGTCATTGAATTGACTCATTGTGCCAGTGCCAGGTAATGGTTGCTGCTATTGGGGGGGGAACGATTTATGATGTTGTGATGGACCGGGTGCAGGGTCGGATCAGACGGACGATGGTCGGAGTATCAGGCAAGCAGGCAAGGAAGTGGGAAATGAAAAGGCAAGGTTAGGGCCGGCGGGATTAGGTATAGGAGGGAGGACAAGAATTTGAGGGTGCTCATTTCAACTTTGTGGGTGCTCAAGCACCCGAGCACCCACGTGCCCCTGGATATCACTAAGCCTCCATCCAAACAGAAAGTTAAAAAAGTAAGGTAGCTGCCATATTAACAAGCATTTGTCAATGCCAAATGTTTGCTTGCTGGCATTGGCATTGGTAGTGTAGAAGTTACAGAGCTGCATGATAGGAATGGCAGTGAAGTATTGAACTGAAGCCAACCCCACCACCACCCAGCAGATAGTGACAGGCATTGGGGTGTGCCTTTGGGTCGTCAGGCATAATGGCCACGCCATTTCACCACACCCTGCAGACACTGACAAGTGTCATGATGTGCCTTGGGGTCTTTGGCCCTTATGCACACTCCATTCCATCAGGAACTATGGTGAGATGGGTGCGGTATAGGAGAATGGGGTGAACTTTGGTGCCGAAGAGTCCAAGGCATACCTTTACACTGTCAATGACCTATCTATCCATATTTGTCTTTATTGCTCCCTTATGCCTATCCCATGCCTGTTTGAAGCCCTGCACTGTATTCATAGCCACCACTTCCTGAGGTAGGCCGTTCCATGCATCCACCACTCTTTCTGTGAAAAAGAATTTCCTCACATTCCCGCTTAGTCAATGTCTTCTCCAATTTTCTGTAAATCTTCGTTATATAGACCTATAGAATTTGGGGTCAATATTACTCTAAGAAACAACTCGGCAAATTGTCCCCATGCCTATTACTGCTTTTTTTTTTAATTAAAAAATGATAATTTATGACACTGCAGTTCATGGACCCCACGTTATGATGTTTTTTGTCATTTTAATCGGTGTTTCAATCACAGCTATTTAAAAAACATACATCAGCTAAGGGTGTGCATTTCATGTGTTTTATTTAAATGGAGAAACTATCATCTGTTCATATTTACAGTGTATCTCCAATATATACAGATATACATATCACTTTAGAAAATATATTAATAAATAAAGATGGACACATCACTGGAGTAGCTCATAGACCCCAAAACATTTTCTTGGCACTCCTGTACAAGAATACAAAGACAGCGACAAAGTTTAATTTGGTGATCGGGTATTTTGCATCGTGTTAGAGAGGACTGACTTTGATTTCCACAGCTGTTCCACACCATTATACATAAATACATTACAAAAAGGGTCAGTAAGTTAGGGCCAAGGTCACCACACGTTCATAGGTGGCATTTCGGTGTAGGGCTGATTCTGTTGGGGGAGACAAGCATTTGATGCGAGTGGATGGGAATTCTCTCCCAAAGGGTCACAGCTGTTGCTGTTTTTCGGGCATGCAGCCGAGTCACTCTGTTCCTCCTGCTGTGGGGGTTGGGGGTGCAGACAGGAGGGTCAGGGTTCACTCTGGGGAGGGGCGTCTGTCAGATGTGATCTCCCAGTTGCCTTCATTGGCGCTTGTGCGGCACAAACTGGCCTGTTGAATCATTTGGCGTGTTTCTGAAATCCGATGCTGTCAATGCAGGATGAAAACCCATCCATTAAATAGGCCTTTGTCTCAGTCGTTAAGTTCCTGCTAGACTTTATGTATTGTACAACACAAACGAGACATTCCTGAAACCCTGCCCAGTAATCCTGCAAGGATCGTCGTATTCCACTCGAGACTCTGTCCTCAGAGACTGAATGGTGCTCTCCAGAATCTCTGCCTTTTCCACTTTAGGGTTCTGCAGTCTCTGAATAAATAAAATTGCATTATTTAACACCTTTGATATTTAAAGTGCAGGTAATAAACTGTCGTACTGTACATAAGTACAGAAAACCTTGGCTGTTCTGATTTTACAGTTTACAAGAATAAATGTCTTTAAAAGTAGTAGTATTTATTTGGATGGGGGAAAAAAATCACCATTTTAGAAATATTGAATGTATTACAAAAGCATTAATATATCACATTTACTGTATTTCACCCCGAAAATGAGACATGGGGTTCAGATGTTTTGAACAGTCCCTGCTCTCTGGCCACAACCACTAAATTAATTAAACATTTTGGTGTAGTGTTGACCAGTTTACCGTTAGAATGTGTGCTAGTACATGCACAGTAGTCGTAAACATAGTATGTTAAGTCACTAAACATCAGACAGAAACAAAATATTCTGATGATGAATTTAAGTATGAAAGAAATACGTGATTCTAAACACTATGTGATGAAACAAACAGGATCTCGAGCAGCACTGGTTGGGGTGCAGTGCATGCACTAAATACAGAATAGTGTACAGTATAAGACATGTGATTACATCTCAATGAATGAGTCAGGGCTGCTTGTCATGTCCCTCATTTCTAAAAAGTATATGATCAAAATGTCTGGCAAGTAGCAAATACTGCTTATTGAAAATGTCACCGCATTCTGTTTTTTTGCAGTATGGCTTGCCAGATACCTTTGAAGCCTGTAGTATAAAAAGCCTTAATCAGGACTGTGTGACTTCATACTGCACTTGCTATGGCGTGAAAGTACTTCCCATGGCAACAGATGGGCTCTGACATCTCGCAGTTTGGGACAGTAATAGGTTGCCAAAACATACTGCAGAATCACAGCATGTTAGTGAGTACTTAAATGTGGATACTGGGACAAATATATAAAAAAGTAAATGAAATTACAGTTCTCAGAATTGTATTTTCGCAGGTGCCCTGCTTTATTGAGTACACTGTAAGCACCCGTGGGATTGGCCCCCAGTGTTTCCCACTGAGTAACCTGGGGATATATCCATTGAGTATCCGTTGTAGAAGGATATAAGAGTAGTGTGACTCCCTAATCTGACAAAAGAAGACTCACCAGTAGCAACAGTCTAAACACATTCTGGGTCAGGAGAAATCTATCGCTTATACCATTGCATTCACCATCTATGCATTTACAGAATATTACTCAAAAAAGTCGGCTAGTACGTTACAAGACACACTTCAAATAACTCATAAAGCATGCACACTAGGCAGTGGTTCATTTGTAAATGTTAATGTGGGGGAACTATCATGTCTAGTTGGGAGAACTCTTCTAAGCTGAGAAAGATGCAGAGGTGAAGGAACTCATACACGTTTGCAGGGGGTGGGGGAACCAAGTTCCTGCGGGCTCCAGCCCACTTTGACCCCTGACACTAGGTAGGCTGTGCAATGGAAGTCGAAACAGAGTGAAATAAAAAGATACACAGAGAGTGGGATATAAGTTCGATTAAAGCTGGGACCCTACCTGCATGCTTGGCTCAGTTTGTGACAATAATATTCTCAGAATCTCCAGGCTCTGGTTTATTTGGTCGCGCCTCCGTTTTTCCACCATAGGTTTTAGTAGCTAGTAAATAAAGGAAGGCGAATATTAATGTTTTAATTTTGACACTGATTGATTGATTTGAAATTACTCTAACCGGGATACCCCATGAGGTGTGGCGTTTTGTATTCATGGGGTTCCCTCAAAAGATAATAGTAGTCAACAGGAATCGTTTATATACAGACTACAACACACACAGCAACAAGCAAACTATAACAGTAAGTGCATCCAAACAAGACATGAAGTAATGTAAATAAGTGATCAGAAGTTTGCACAGAGTACAGGGTAAGTGCACTGGACAAACAGACAACAGCTTAATCTGGTTCAAGATCAGTTGGCATTCATCTGTATTCCCCCTCCCCCAGGTCGTGCCTGAAAATAGGCAGGATTTGTCTAGCGCACCTTCCCGGTCAACTAAAACTAAATAAATAAAATAAAAAATAAATAAAAGATGCCTATTTTCAGGAATGGCCTGGGGAAGTACAATAGCAGGTAGCAACAAGTCAATAGGCAATCTACTGACAAAATACTGTCAACAAAGAGTACACATGATCACAAAGTAATTAAAGCAACAGTGCGGTATTTACGTTTTTCATTTACTTGGAAGAGCTGATCTGGCCAGATCGCTTCATTTGTCACCTTAAACAGCCTGATATGGGGCTTTCTGAATACAAGATCTGCAAACCGGTTTATAAAATGAATATCCACAGGTTAGATCGGATTGGCAACTTTATATGTAGCAGGAGTCAAATGTCACGTGACTTGTCCTAGCTGGCTTTCCCTTTGAAGCCTTCAGCATCAGCTGCTTCTGTATGAGTGCAGATAAAAGGATGAGTAAGTGACACAGAGAAATGCAACACTTGGGACAGAGGCCCCTGCTGTGCTAGGAATTTGCCACACGAGTAAGCTGGCTTTCTTTCTGCTGTGTTTAATATACTAACATACCAACAAGCCAGCAGAATAGGCCCTATGCTATTGAGTCTCCTCGATGGTCAGTGCCTAGGCAGGGCACCGATTTTCACACCCCACTTCCCAACAAGGATCCCTATTTCCCAGGGGGGCTCCTGGAAGTACCCTCCCCCTACACCTTTCCCAGCCCTTATTGAACTCCTCCACTGTAGTAGCAGCCACCAGATCCCTGGGCAGCGCATTCCAGGGCTCCACCACTCTTATTTGCCTTTGTATTGTAAATCGAGGTGATGCAGTTTTTTTTCACATTTCCATCTGAGAAGGTCAGACCTTCCCACAGCCTAATCCATAAGCAATGAAAGCCCACCACCTTCCGGTTCTCTCTCATCACAACAATATATATATCAGTCTTAATTTATAATTCCTGACTTTTTTCATAATCCACAAACATGCTTGTCAAGTTTGGACTGAAGGTTTAACAAATGAACTCCTATATCTTTCATTGTTCACAGAGAAGAGGACTAGTGCATAGGTGTGATGTGGGTGCTTCATCACTGGACAATATGCTTTTGCTGGGTCTCTGGCAGCTATTTCTAGCATCCCAAGCACTTGATATGAGTTTTCCATTGAAAGACACCCTATATTTAATATTAATGGAAGGTGTTCCTTGGTATTTGCAGCTGTCTTTGAACACCCTCGCCCCGAGGTGAGTGAGCAGTGTCTATTGCATGCCAGTTCACCTTAGGCACAAGAAAAGTGGAGTGGTCACAACAGAGGATAATGCTGATAAAAACTTGAAACTGGCCAGATAAAAAGAAGCACCCTTTTTCATAATTACACATCTAGTAACCTACAGAAGCAGACTCAAAATGAAGAAAAGTGCATCTTGCAAAACATGAAAAGGGATGACCTGAAATGGGAAAAACATAACAATCAAATGTTTACAGTATATGACAGCCACTATGTTGAGCTGCCAGTAAAAGCAGTCCCCGGATTACCCGCATACTCCTTTCAGGGGGTTTGATAATCACAGCATGGTCCCCTCCTTATTCCAGGTACTCAAACAATGGTATTTGTATATGTTATGATAAATGTCACAATGCTTGTTGTAACAGACATAGTTCCAAGGTGTAAAAATGTATTGCTGTCACCCACTTTTTCCCTCTATTCTTCTGTAATGTTGATTAATTAAAAAAGGCAATACAAATTATTTAAAAAATGTTTGCTGTATATAATATAATGAAATAAGTTTTACAATCGTGGACTGTAAAAACAACTTGTATTATCTGCAATAAAGCAAAACAAAATGGTTATATTAAATGCACGCTGAAAATAGAAAATAGAGTTAAAAATCTACGTTTCGACCTTAGGTCTTCTTCAGGAAATATCTAAAAGAGAAAAAAAAACAAGTTAGTGTAGAGGAGAGGTAAAATGAGAGAGATATATATGTGGAGAAAGAAGAAGGGGGAGGCAAAGGGAGAAGAAGTGATAAATGATGAGATTAAGAGAGAATCTGTGAAACAAAAAGGTGATGATGGGAAAGATAAAACATAATGGGAGAGAAAGAGCTGGGGAGATCCCAGGTAGAGACTGATTAACAGGGCCTTGTAAGAAGGCTGAAAGGTGACAAATGTGTGAGAAGGAGACAGAAATGGAGACATATGGTGAAAATGAAAAATAAATCAGTACAAAAACAAATTGACTTTAGGAAAAAAAGGAGGGCTGAAAGATGTTAGTGGAAAATAAGTTTATCATTTAAACCAGAGGGCTGCTGGGAGCCAAGGGATGATCAGCTTGGCTTCCATGTTTTTCTATGGTTAGGATCCCGGAAGCCCTGCTGAAGGACACAAACAGAAAGGTCATTGACATTGTGGTCCCTGGAGATAAAGTGGGATACAATGGGTTTAGCAGTTTCACCATTCCTGACCGCTCTGTAATGTTCCTGAAATGGTCAGCAAGACGCCTACCAGTTTCTCCGATGTAAATAGCTGAACACCTCCTGCAAAGAATACAGTACACTACATTAGTGGAGGTGCATGAGAACCTCTTGTGATGTGAAAACACCTGTAGGCCCCCCATCTCAGTTACACTGGAAATACATTTGCAGGTGTAGCAGTGAGCCCTGTTGCAAGGTTTGGTACCTGGGGGGGAGGAACTGTTAGGAGTGGGTAGGCTGCTTTTTACCAGGAGATTGCGCAGGTTAGGTGGCCGACGGTAGGTCCCCCCCAGGTACCAAACCTTGCAACATGGCTCGCTGCTACACCTGCAAATTTATTTCCAGTGTAACTGAGATTCGGGGGCCTACAGGTGTTTTTCACATCACCAAGGAGTTCTCATGCACCTCCACTAATGTAGTGTACTGTATTCTTTGCAGGAGGTGTTCAGCTATTTACATCGGAGAAACTGGTAGGCGTCTTGCTGACCGTTTCAGGGAACATTACAGAGCGTCAGGAATGGTGAAACTGCTAAACCCATTGTATCCCACTTTATCTCCAGGGACCACAATGTCAATGACCTTTCTGTTTGTGTCCTTCAGCAGGGCTTCCGGATCCTAACCATAGAAAACATGGAAGCCAAGCTGATCATCCGCCTTGGCTCCCAGCAGCCCTCTGGTTTAAATGATAAACTTATTTTCCACTAACATCTTTCAGCCTCCTTTTTTTCCTAAAGTCAATTTGTTTTGTACTGATTTATTTTTCATTTTCACCATATGTCTCCATTTCTGTCTCCTTCTCACACATTTGTCACCTTTCAGCCTTCTTACAAGGCCCTGTTAATCAGTCTCTACCTGGGATCTTCCCAGCTCTTTCTCTCCCATTATGTTTTATCTTTCCATCATCACCTTTTTGTTTCACAGATTCTCTCTTAATCTCATCATTTATCACTTCTTCTCCCTTTGCCTCCCTTCTTCTTTCTCCACATATATATCTCTCTCATTTTACCTCTCCTCTACACTAACTTGTTTTTTTTCTCTTTTAGATATTTCCTGAAGAAGACCTAAGGTCGAAACGTAGATTTTTAACTCTATTTTCTATTTTCAGCGTGCATTTAATATAACCATTTTGTTTTGCTTTTAGACCACATGCTGACGCAGCGCCTTGTCTTTGTTTTTTTACTATCTGCAGTAAAAACTATTAACTGAACAAAAAAAACATTCAAATATTTCACCAATAACACACACTGGCACTCAGAGTCGACTACTGAAAACATTACAAGAAGAAGACTGAGACAGAAATAAGTGTGTGTGTGTGTGTGTGTGTGTGTGTGTGTGTGTGCCCGCGCATGTGGGTGTCTGTGCCCATGTGTGGGTGATTTTTCCAGTTTTCAGCAAAACATTCACAGGAAAACTTAGTGACATACATTCTATTTTTATCCCTGAGACAATGAACAAAACAGAATCTTCTTTCCTGAGGAGTTCACAAAATATGATCCTTTCCTCATGTTTTTGTTCATGTTCTTTATACCTGCCAGTAAGTCGTATCACCCTATCTATCCCATTATACAGCTTACCGGCATTTCCTCAGTTCACAGTTGGCTTTGAAGAGTGCAGACGTGTTCCCAGTCCACCAAGATCGTCAAGGCTGGAGTCCAGAGGTAGCATGGGGTGGGGTGTAGGGAGGCAGGGTGCAGTGGTGGGCGGGTGGGGCAGAGACAGCGAGGGACTGTTTTTGTGTTTCAGGTTTTTTTTAAAGGATGATGACGCGGGATGTTTGCCACCCTGGGGTGGGCTCCCAGCTGTGGTACAAGGATGGCTGTTTGGGGGGGCGTGGAGCTGATGGGGGATTGGGCACCCCTGTCAGCGATAGCATCTGTTGCCATGCTGGGGTGGGCACCCAGCGTGGCATGTGGAACTCTGGGGGGGAGCGCAGCACAGCCGACAGGGGATTGGGCACAGTGTGTGCGTGGGCTGGGGGTGAGCATGCAGTATGCCTGTGTGTGTGTGTGTGTGTGTGTGTGTGTGTGTGTGTGTGTAGGTAGGGGGAGCGGCATGAGCAGGCAATATCTTATCACTGCTCACTGAAGCGTAGCTCCCCCTTTCAACTGTATTCCACTGCATTTTGGAGCTGTCATAGACAGCTCCAGCAGGCATTGGAGAACTGCGGCTGCGCCTGCAAACACACTGACTGAATTGGAAGAGGGCTGCCACACATCCGAAAACTCTGATGATGGCACTATGTTTCTTGCACATGCATGCAAGCAAACATAAAAATACTAGCCTTTACTTCCACATAATTTAAAAATCATTTATAGTAGTCTAAAAATAAGCTTTTAACAAAAACATGACACTGACAATATCCCAACAGAGTAAAGAACATTTCCCTACTAGAAAACAAAAGTATCTAAACTCTCCAGACCTAAAGGGAGCTCTGTGGTCTCAGATTAAAAAAAAACACTGTTTTCACTCATTCACCTGCTAAGCCCAATATACAGCAAAGGGTTTCAGTAAATCAGTTAAAAGTGGGCATAACACAGTGCTTGTGTTTTTCAATGTGCAGCAGCTATGGCATTTCCCCAACCGCACAGTAATCACCATCCACTGATTTAATTTTAAAATCTAATGTTTACCTTGCAACAACAGCAATCAGACTGCGTGGTCTCACTGTAAACCTAACTAATGGTCTCTATAAGCATGCATGAGCTGATAGAAGATGGGATGAGCACTGCAGTTGACTCATGGAATACACAGCAATTTTTATTTTCACCACCAGTTGCTAACTGGATGACAGTGGAGCAGACAAGGAAACAGAACAAGAAACTTCCTGTTGCCAACCTCAGATGGGGCAGCGCCGTGTGGAGTGTGTGTGTGTGTGTGTGTGTGTGTGTGTGTGTGTGCCGGCAATCAGACTATACAGGTTTGACTACAACTAGAGTTGCTGCTCCCAAGTTCCCTAACAAGACCACATTTTTAAATTCAAACACTGCATGGTTGCCACAACTTCTAGCCTGGCGTCACATCATTGCTAACAAGTATACAAGTTGGTGGGCAATTGTGTAACCAGGAACAGTTCTCTCACCAACTAGCTGACTCCAGATCCGCTCTGTTAAACCACTGGCACAAACTTCTCCAGCTGTAAAGCTATGGGGGTTGTTACAATAACTAACAAGGTTCCTGCAGAGTGTGTGTGTGTGAGCACGTGCGCGTGTGTGTGCAGTGGGTTCTTTTCTATCAAGGTGCCATATAAGCACAAATCGGGCTCACAGCACCACCTGCTGCCCTAATATAATAGAGAAACACCTCATAAAATACAAGACGGACTATTTAAATTTTGCTTTGCTTTTCAAGTACATTTAAAGCAGCAGTACAATCAAGTGCTTTTCCTGATTTATAATTAAAATAATCTAAATAGTACTGGTCCTTTTAGCAAGAGTTGCAGTTGCTTTGGTTAACATAATGTTTCCTATTTTCTAGGCTTTACTCTCTTTCCAACCAGCACAGACCCTTGACAGGATTGCCATTTATAATGTATAGTAGAACACTGTTATAGTAGAAATCTACCTTTTTAGAACAACATTTTACCATCAATGTGGGGTCATGATGTTGTTAACCCATTGATGGTACCTCACATCGATAGGTTAACAACCGGGAACAGTCTGCACATGTGGGCAACTTGATCGGGTGACCTTGAAATGGCCGCTACAGTGAGAGCATGACCTGGAGCAGAGCAGCGATGACATAAAAAAATGCAGTAAGGAACTGTTTTTTTTTTTTTTAAACATAAACAGTACCATACACTATAAAATATAATGTATGGTTCATCCATCGTCAACCATTTTTTTAACCCATCTCAAGGCTGCCTTGGTGAAGTAAACCTCTCGAGCTTTGCTCTCGAGGTTTACATGGTCGCCCTGGCAACTTCTCCATGGTTAACAAACTGGTTAACAATCAATGACCATACATTATCCTCTATGTAAACAGAGTGCATCATGGTTATTTTACAAGTGGACTCTATAACCACAAAGGAAAAAAAATAGAGAGAATATTTTGCATTCGTGTAAGCGATGCAGTGTTCTCTCTGACACTAGTAGCTTTCCGCTTCATTAATAATGGAAAAAGTATAGGATCATGTTTGCTAAAAACAGTGGCAATCATTACCCTTATGGTCAGTTGTAATAGTATACATTCTGTGAAGTGGTGCGATTTTATTGCGCCCGGCCCAAACCTTTATGTTTACATGCTTTCACCCCCCCCCCGACATGCACCCTCCTGGAGTTGAGAATCCTTTAGTAGGGGGGTCAGGGGTCGAAGCCCCCAATGTGGGGAGGGGCACAGCCCCCCCACAGAAAACATTGGAAGTTATGTCCCCAGCGCTATTGTCCTGTGTGCTGGGGTGTCAGTAGTGCCAGAAATGTTTTCAGCATCATACCATAACGTGGACGCTTTAGGCTTTCGGCCAAGCATTGCTATACAGAACCTTTTATTAGTACTGACAAAATGAAGCACGGGCATCAGATTGCAAAGTGTAGTTCATAAGCCAGGAATTGTTTTGTGCACACAAAATACTGAGCAGAGAAAAAAAAAAGTACAGAGTCGATATAGCAAAAACAATAAAAAAAGAACAGCATCTTTATCTTCTGGGCAAATCAGCTGTTGTTGCTATTGTGGCTGAGTGAGATCAGACCATGAAGAGCAGACAGGGAACATGTTTCTGAGTTAACAGCTGATGTGCGCAGATGATCCAAGTTGTACAGTACCATACTTTTTACTTTTAATAGACTATCTGTCATGGCAGTCATGATTGTGCTGTCTGTGAGCAAGTTTGTTAGATCTGGCATTACGGCTGGACATAGGGCAGCAACTTTATGAAAATGCTCTTCCTGTGTAGAACTCTTTGTCAAATAGCACACCACCACCACCATAATGGTAAAGGACAGCCAAACCTTTATTCTGGAGCAAACTGCAATCTGCTGGTGTTAATTTGTGCTTGTGCTACAGTAAGCAACTGGGTAAACCTTTTCTTTACAACAGACACACAATCTCACTCTCTCTATATTGACCCCTGAAACTGAATCCTTCTGGACATATTTTTTAATTCATTTGGGGGAATGAGTAGGTGGGAGGTGGCATGGTAACTGACTAAAAACTGATTTTTTAGAACTGCAGTCAAGTTTGTTCCACAGTACTCTGAGCAACGGGACTGTTGGCAACAGTTGGGGAAATAAGCAGGTCAAATGCTGTTTTACATTACTGTCTGCATCGGAAGATATGAAGAAACACTGGAGCACACATGCTGGGTAAAAACTGAATGCGGTTCACAGTACCATGACATAAAATTCCCCCCCCAAAAAAAACAAACAGCACTATCAGTTGTATTGAAAAAGACTCCCCAAAGCGGCTCATTGGGACAGCGGTTGGATTTCTTCTTGCAACACTGGCGACCTGGGTTCAGGAATGGATCTGGGTCATCGGAGGGCTGGCCAGGGGGAGAAGGATGGAGCATCCCAAGAACTGCTGTCCTTCTCTGGAGGGAGGGTGGAGTGAATATCCGGTGCTTGACAGACCCCTGGCAGAGGCCTGGGGTACTGTAGCAACCGGCATTAGAGAGTGATCCAGGGGCTGGGGCAGATGCAGAATGTCATTGCACGTCCCC
Organism: Neoceratodus forsteri; assembly: GCA_016271365.2. NCBI lineage: Eukaryota > Metazoa > Chordata > Ceratodontiformes > Ceratodontidae > Neoceratodus > Neoceratodus forsteri. Next base: position 1,294,266,141 of record CM028130.1, read on the forward strand.
CCCCCCCCCCCCCAGAAACAACACACAAAACACTTCCTGCTGACAGCCCTAGATGATGCCTGCCTCAGCCTTGATTAGGTTCCAGGACCGGCCCTCAGACCTAGTCCCATTGTGCAGCACTGTAAGAGGGGTCAGCACTGCAACTCCACCCTGGGGGGCAAACCAGGGGGTATCCAAGGGCCACAGTCCCATATGGAGGTTGAGGCTGGGGACCGTGACCTGGCAGAGGTACCAGGCTGTCAGCAGTGGGGGGAAAAATATACTGATTTATTGAGTGGGCTAGCTGTACAAATAGCATAAACACCCAGGTGCTGGTGCTTCGGAACCATGAAAGTTCTTCCTCACCTCCTGAGCACTTTACATCATTTAGGGAGCCTTTTTCAATACAACAGACATCGTGTTTATTTTTTCTGTTATATTTTTTGCATCAGAAGATACATGCTACCCGTGCTTCTTGACCAGAGAATATATTGCCACTAATATGCTGAGTGGATGGGGACTTTTTTCCATATTACACTATCTACCATGTCAACACAAAAAAGCAGCTCCATTCTGAAGCTGTGCAAGCTTCACAATAGTATTCCAAGCAAAGAAAAAGTAGCACCAGCATCCATAAATAGTAGAAAAAGCTTATTTATTGCATAGCTGCCTGTGACAACCAGGAAGTGAAATTTGCAAAAACTCACAAGCCCCAACCAGTTTCACGCGATGCGCGCTTCCCAGAGGAAGCGCGCATGCGCGAAACCAGTCCAGGCTTGTGAGTTTTTGCAAATTTCACTTCCTGGTTGTCATAGGCAGCTATGCAATAAACAAGCTTTTTCTACTATTTAAGGATGGTGGTACTATCTGCCATGTAACAGACATTCAATTTTTCACCTGCTACAAAGGGAACGCGCACACCATACAACGCTGCATACAAACAATGCATCACAGGAAGTAAGTGAATGAAACAAACATGCCAGACAGATATTTACTTTGCACAAATTAATATACATTTCAACCAATAACTATTTCATTAAGTGCTCTGTTTGGCATCATAGTATAATTAACAGAAATTGGAAGACTCAGTACATCACACACAGTGGTAAATATAAAACTTTCATTTTTGAAGACTGTTTGTTGCACTGCTGCTTTAAACGCACTATTTTTTCTTACTAAAAAAACAGCTGTAATTTTTTAGGGTACTGATTCCCAGAAATGAGCCATTTTATAAGTGTAATAAGCCACTCCAGGGTGTATATTAAAATCCTTTAATGCTCACCCTTTGGTGGCTTATTACTTACATACTCTGGGAATACTACATCCTGTTCATAAATTACATTGCCTGCTGCCAACGTGTTTATAAGTCCCTAAGTACATTTTATTTAGACTGTTAATATAGCAGTTTAAATAAACTGCTTATTTTAACTTGCCCAGTAACAACATACCTGCCAGACCCTAAGGTATCTTTTGACTCTTTGATTGCATCAATCACATGAATAATTGTCATGATCAGGTGTTTTCTCTGATGCGGGGTTCAGCTGTTCCTGCTTGCAGATCTTCACTCGTGTTCTGCATTGAACTCGCTTGTTGACTACGAGAACTTAGTACCAAGCAATGGAATTTTGTTCTGTCTGAAGGAATGCTCTCATCTGAAGCTTCACCACTTTGTTTTTTTATGAAATAAGGTTGCTAGGCATTTGTTTTATTACTACTCATGTGTTGCCTTTGTCATTTAGTTCAACAGACAACCGACATCAGTGTTTATAATAATCCATCTGCCAGGTTTTATGTGTCTGGTTTCAAGTTACTGGATATATAGCATGCTGAACTTTGAGTGGAACAAAGTTTTTTTCAGAAATAAAGCTGGCTGTTTTTCTAATGTTTTTTTATCATTTTTTTTTTTTGGTGGGGTTGTTAGCTTGGTTTATATATTTTCTCTCTGGAGTTCAGCAGCCTTTGCTAGCAGTGCTGGTTTCTAACTTTGTACTGCTACTGTATAGGTTTTATATTTTTGTTATACCTTTGGATGTTCGTATTGATCTGCTTATGTTATTGTCAATTTTTGTTATGTAAGTTTGTAACAGACTGGATTTTAGTTTGTATTGCTTGTTGTTCGACCATGCCAAACTTGTACCAAGCTTGCATTTTCCCCCTTGTGATACTATGAAAAGTCTGGGTTTTTGCTTAGTTTTGTAACTATCAGCAAGTCATGTATTTTCTGACAGTGGTAGTTTCTTCATTTGGGTTTGGTTTCTAAGTACTGTAGTAATATCATGGGTTATGAGCTTGATTGCTGGTGTTGGGTCTGCAAGCTCTGGATTTACTACTTTAGCTCATTAGTTATGCTTTTTCAAATTTATGCAGAGAACCTTTTAGTTAGGCATATTGTGATTTTTATTCTTGATTCATTTAGATATGTTTTATTTTTTTGTTATTTGAATCCCATAACTTCTCCAGGTTCTCAAATGTAGGAGATGTTGCTTTGACAGGACCAATCTGAAAGACACCCAAAAAAAAAAAAACATGCCCTGTTTTACTCCAGGTAGTGTAAAGGAAGGCATCGAATCTCAGCCCCTATATTTTCCAGCATCTTGTTTTCTGGCTCTTGGCTTTCAGCCTTTTTTTATTGTATTTCATCTTTAGACTCGTATCATCAATAATTTATGTCAGAGGATGTTTATATTCTGCTTTCTTTATTATTTTCGTTTTGTAATGTACCACTATTTAACATTTATTGCTCCACCGTCCCAAATACCATGCTTGCATTTTTTCTGCTCTTTTTTACTGAAAAAGTCTGCATTTGATTTAGTAAAGTGAATATAGGTAAGTCATGCATTTTCAGCCCCACTAATTTCTGGGCCTGAAGTAATTTCATCATTAGGTGTCGGACTGATATACCCTTCTGAATACCAAGTTCCTTTTTTTTTTTTTTTGCGATACTTGGTAAAGTTTGTTTTTTGATTGTTTTATAAATATCCACAAGTTATGAATGTTCACCAGGGTAATTTCTATAATTGGATTCAGGTGCTGTGGTGGTGGTGGTAACCTCTTGGTTAGGAGCTATGTAAAATCTGCATTTATTATTCTTGCACATTAGATTATATTTTTCAAATCTTGGCAGATGAACTTTTTACATTGCCTGATTTTCCCTTTTTTTTTATTTGGAAAAGCCCATTGCTTATCCAGGTTCCCAAAAGTAGGTGCTTTGATTTCAGAGCCATAGATGAGATTGCAGGCATCTCCTGATTGAAAAAAAATGTACTTTCCATAACCACATTATCCCTTATTCGATTGTGAAAAAAAAAAAAAGGTAAAATATTCAGCAGCATCTATATTAGACCTGGTGACCTAGGAGCGAATCTAGAAGTGGTCTCGCTTGTGCTCCCAGATGTATGAGGTGAATGCCAAACTCTTCTGTGCTCACCGTGCCTGTGAAACCATTTACCACTAGTTGCTCCCTTCTGTGGCTGCAGAGAATTGTTTTACTGTCCCTCTGTTTTGCACCCACTAATAAATATACTCAGAATAACACAATGCTCCAATATCTGCTGCAATAATCTTTTAGAGTGATTACTTCAATTCCCTCAATTTTTCCTGTGATGTTTGACAATTTTGTAAAACAAATACTGTCCAGCTACTGGTAAAAACACACATTGGAGCGATTGCCTGCATGGTTAGAATTTTTTGTTTTGTGGTTCGATTGTGGGATACATGTTCCGCTGTTAATAATCTGGCATTACCTAATTTTTTAGTATGGGTATTCATTGATTGAATATTGGTATGGCATTTAGTTTGTAGCCCTTCAGGATCCCCCCCACGAATGTCAGATTTCAAGATATATTTTTATTCAAGTATCTGTTTGTTGCAATACGGTCTATACTATGTTTTTTGAAGGGAGACCAGATAATGGTAAATGACCCAAGATTCTTCTACAACACCTGGCATCACTCCTCAAACAGCATTCCCTGGCGTTGTGTGGTTCACCACCACCCACTGTGACCCAGTGCTATCTAACAAGCAGCATTGCATGGTGACAATTGGTTCCACCCCCCCATGAGACATGGCACCATCACAGAAAAAGTATTCCCTGGTGTATGTAGGTTCCATCCCACCCTCCAAGGCATGGAACTGTTACAGAAAAAAGCATTTCCTGGTGTCAGTGGGTTCCACCCCTACCATTTGTGACCCAGCACCATAAAACAAACAGCACTGGCCGTTGTCTGTGAATTTTACTCCCACCCTCTTTGACCCAATACCATAAAACAAGCAGCAATGCATGGTATCCATGGGTTCCGACTCACTGTCCAATATTGGGGATTGGGGGGGGCTGACAGGCAACTGGGAATGCTTATTGGTGAATCCATGCTGTGTTATGGTCCCGGGTATCAGAGGGTGGGGGGAACCACTGGACACTACAAAATGCTTTTCTTTGATGGTTATGGGTGTTTGATGGAGGGGGTGGACTACCCCTCTCTGGTTTCCTCTCTGGCTACTGTAACTCCTTCATATTAACCTATTTTTGTCTCTCTTTCACATGCCTGCAAGGATGAGGACTCCTTCCCCATCAGATAAGTATTACTCTATTCTGAACATGTTATATATTATTAATTTAAGAACTACAGATCCTTTGTGACTCCATTCCTATATTTTATTTTACAGTTCTGATGAATGTCATCCATTGAAGATTATTGCTTCTGATGTCATAGTATTCTGATAAATAACTCTCCTCATATTACTTTGTTGTATCTAGCACTGGAGGGCTTGTGTGGGACAGGTGCGCTCTAATCCTTTTTCATGTGGTGCCTGGTTTTGAAGGGAATTGTTTGATAATTGACCAACTGGGTGTCCTTTTTGAATGGTGGGGGCCTGGTATATGAGGGCATTGGTGGGGTATTGGACACTGTGAAAAGCTTTACTGGTTGTTTCTACTAGTATGGAAGGTAATTGAGGGATCCCCATTTGTGTGGTGTAATTCGATGAGGACTGATCTACTTTCTCTTCACTGAAAATGTTCAAGCTCGTGTTTGCTCACACCACAGACAGGGTGTTTCTGGACCTAGTACTAAGCAGAACAGAATTGCAGATGTCCAGGTAGAAGGATAACTGAGATCCATTTAAAACAAAGTTTGATGTGATTTTAGTGGTGATGTATTCCTTTGCTGTTTTTACTTGGAATTGCACACCTTCCCTCATCTGCCACTCTTAATTAAATGCCCTGTTAAATCTGATTGACAGGTAGGGAGTGAATTAAGGCACCATTGGAGAACAGGAGATCAAAAAATTTTTTTGTCTTGGAAGATATGGTAGGGCTTGGGGGGGCCATTGGACAACAGGAAGTGCTGTACTAGTGGTAACGTCCAGTATGGGAGTGCATGGGTGGACAACTAAACACCATTGAGTGCTATATTTGTGGTTGTGCCTGGTATGGGAGGGCATTGGTGGGACCACTGGACACCAGTGAATTCTTTATTTTTTTGATGTGGCTTGGTTCATGAGGTCTTTGGTGATCACTGGACACCATAGTATTCTTTATGTTTGGGTGGTGCCTCTGAGGACATGGGGATGCCATGTGACAATAGGGGAAAGCTTTACTTGTTGTGGTGGCTGGTATTGGAGTGAATAAGGAGACAAACACACAACAAAGAATGTTGTTTTTGTGCTGGGGTCTGGTTGGGAGGGTATGGTGAGGCCATAATATACTTAGGAAAAAACTTCACATTTGTGGCACCTGGTATCGGAGTGAAGCGGGGGACCACAGCACAACAGGTAATGCTGCTTTTGGGAGTGTGGCCTTGTTTGGGAGGGCTTGTGGGGGCAATTAGACAACAGGGAATGCTTAACTTGTTGTGGCTCTTGATGTGGGAGGGAACTGGGGGTCCATCGGACAGCTGGGAATGCTGTTTTTGGAGTTGGTCTGGTTTTGGAGGGCACGTGGAGGCCTTAAGACACTAGGGGAAGGCTTTACATGTTGTGCGCTTGGTATTTGTGTGAATTGGGGGACCACTGTACAACAGGTAATACTGTGTGGGTGTGGGGTCTGATTTGGGATGAGCTGGGTAGGTCATTTGACACCATGAAGCATCTTTTTTTTTGTGTTTGAGCCTGATATTTGACATAAGTGGGAGACCATTGGACTATAGGGAATTCCCTTTTTTTTTTTTTTGTGGTGAGGTTTGGTTTGGGAGGGCATGGGGGAGCCATTGGACCCCAGAAAGTATATTATTTATTGTGGTGGTGCCTGGTATCTGAGTGAATTGGCTGTCAACTGCACAACTGGTAATGCTGTTTTCTTTGGGAGAACCAGATTTGTGAGGGCATGGGGAGGCAGTTTGACACCAGGAAGTGCTTTTCTTTTGGTGGTGCCTGGTATGGGAGGGTATTTGGGGACCATTGTACAACAGGGAATGATGTTTTTGGGGGTGGGACCTGGTTTGAGAGGGCTTGTGGGGGCCATTAGACAACAAGGAATGTGTAACTTGTTGTGGCACTTGTTGGAGGGAATTGGGGGATTATCGGACAACATTGAATGCAGTTTCTGGGGTGGGGTCTAGTTTCAGAGGGCATGGGGATGCTATAAGACACTAGCGGAAAGCTTTACTTGTTGTGCCTGGTATCAGAGTGAATTAGGAGACCACCGCATAACAGGGAATGCTGTTTTCTTTGGTGGGATCCGAGTTGGGGGGGGTGGGTATGGTGAGGCAGTTTGACACCAGGAAGTGCTTTTCTTTAGTGGTGCTTGGTCCTGGAGGGAATGGGGGACAACAGGGAATGCTGTTGTTTTTGAGTGTGTTACAGTTTGTGAGGGTATATGGAGGCCATAAGACACTTGTAGAAAGCTTTACTTGTTGTGGAACCTGGTATGGGGGGGGGGGGTTGAGGGACCACTGCAACAATTTCGTCTGATGTACTGTATTGTATTGCTTGTGTTATTTGTATTATTCAGTGTATTGTATTATTTGTATTACTTGTATTATGTCCTGTACTGTTACTGATGAGGAGCCTTTGGAAATGAGTCCATGACTCAAAGGTTTGTAATTCCAAAACTTTCAGATAAATAAATAAATAAATAAATAAATAAATAAATAAACTGGTAACACTGTTTACTTTGTAGGGGCCTTATCTGGGAGGGCATGGAGAGGCAGTTTGCCATCAGGAAGTGCTTTTCTGTTGTTAGTGCCTGGTATGGGATGGAATTGGGGGACCATTGTACATAGGGGTCCAGATAAGTTTTAGGACTGGAAAGTACTTACTGCTGGCTTCCTTAACCTGGTAGTATTTTTATCTAAATGGTAGTAATGACATTGGCTGATCAGTTTTGAACCCCTGCCTGTAAACCAAGTCTTAAATCCATTGGTCACCTGCAGCCACTGACTCTTTTTGACTGGTGCTACCATGGAGTTTGAGATACCTTCCTGATGCCACAGTATCGTGATCTTATTTTTAACATGTCCGATTACAATAACCCTTCCAGCCAGACAGCAACTTCTGACACTGTCTCCTGTACTGCAGTCCCAACTGACACTCATGTTCTTTTCTGTATCCACCCAATATGCTTGCATTCTTTTACTGCAAGGTGAAGGGGCTGCTAGCATTGCATGGTGCTGCCGATATTGTGCATGTTTATCAGATACACTTTATTAAATATGTAGTGTGGCTAATAAATTCTTGAAATCAGAAAGTGGTAGTAAATCAGGCAAAAATGGGAGTAAAATACTTCCTTACTCCCCTTATCTGTTCCCCTGATTGTACATCAGGGAATGCTGTTTATAGGGGTAGGGCCTGGGTTGGGAGGGCTTGTGGGGGGCCACTAGATGCCAGGGAATGCCTAACTTGTTGTGGTCCTTGATGTGGGAGGGAACTGGGGGATCATCAGACAACCGGGAATGCAGTTTCTGGGGAGTGGTCTAGTTTGAGAGGGCATGGGGAGGATATAAGGCACTTGCAGAAAGCTTTACTTGCAGTTTTGCCTGGAGGCAGAGTGAACTGGGTGACCACTGCACAAGTCATATATCTTGCTATTCTGTTATTCCACTTGGCTGTACATGTCAGCCGATGCCAAGAACTGCATACACATATGCATTACTCAAGTGTTCATGGAGTCAGTGCAAGTCTCTGGTCATCATAGTAAGATAAAACACTATTTGGTTATGACCGGGTGACATCAGGAGGCATTATCAAGCACTAAAGGGTGGTGAAAATGCCGACTGATATCAGGTCATAACCCCAAAGTCTTTACCTTACTATTATGTTATTCCACATGACTGTCCATGTCAGCCGATGCCCCACAAGGCCTCTGTTATCAGGCCACAGCACCAAAAATGCATTCCACGTGGCCCCTCATAAGCCCTTCCATATCAGGCCCCACCATCAAAAATGCATTCCCTGTTGTTAAGTTGTCCCCCAATTCTCTCCCATATCAGGCATCATGAGATATTAAACATTCGCTGGTGTCCAATGGCCCCCCCACAAGCCCTTCTATATCAGGATACACCACTAAAAATGCAGTAGACCAGGGAGGGGCAGTGGACATGGCCTACCTAGACTTTAGCAAGGCATTTGACACAGTCCTGCACAAAAGAGTAATAAACAAATTAGCCAGCCTGGGAGTGGGTCCCAGGGTGGTAGCCTGGGTAAAACACCGGTTGGACAACAGGACACAGCGGGTAATAGTAAATGGAGACCATAGTGAAGAAAGGAGGGTTACTAGTGGGGTACCGCAAGGTTCAATACTGGGGCCGGTCCTTTTTAATGTCTTTATAAGTGACATTGCAAAGGGACTGGAAGGGAAAGTATGTCTCTTTGCAGATGACACAAAGATCTGCAACAGGATTGATACACAAGTTGAGGCGGAAAGGATGAAAAGGGACTTGGCAAGGTTGGAGGAATGGTCAAATGTATGGCAGCTTAGATTCAATGCAAAGAAGTGCAAAGTAATGCACCTGGGAAACAAAACCCAGTGGAAGAGTACACAATGGGGGGGGGGGTGAGATACTGATAACAACAAAAATGGAAAGGGACCTGGCGATAGTCATATCAGACGACCTAAAGGTGGGCCAGCAATGTGAGAAGGCAGTAAGGAAGGCTGAGGAGATACTGGGATGCATAGGGAGAGCCATCACCAGTAGAAAACAAGAAGTTGTTGGCCCTTTGTACAGACAGTTGGTAAGACCACATCTGGAGTACTGTGTACAGTTCTGGAGACCCCATCTCTGCAAGGACATAGACAGGGTGGAGGCTGTCCAGAGCACGGCAACCAAAATGATGCAGGGTCTGCATCAGAAGACATATGAAGAAAGACTAAAGGAACTAAAGATGTATAGCCTTGAGGAAAGGAGGGAGAGGGGGGACATGATAGAAACTTTCAAATACCTCGAGGGAATCAACAAAGTCCAAGAGCGTAGCATCTTTCAGAAAAAGAGATGTGCAATAACAAGGGGGCACAATTTGAAGATAGAGGGGGGATGGCTCAGAGGTAATGTGAGGAAGTATTTCTTCACAGAGAGGGTTGTGGATACATGGAACAGTCTTCCTGAGGAGGTCGTAGAGTCAAAAACAGTGGGGGAGTTCAAGAATGCATGGGACAGACATAAGGCAATTCTAGTGGGGGGTAGGAGGAAGTAGGCTGTTGGTTAACTAGGATCTGCAGCTTGTCCGTTAGGTATGGAAATGGGCAGACTAAGTGGGCCAAGCGGTCCTTATCTGCCATCAAATTCGATGTTCCTATGTTTCTGTGTTTCATTCAATTTTGTTCAATGGACCCACAATTCCCTCCCATTTCAAGTGCCACAACAAGTTATGCATTCCCTGATGACAAATGACCATCCAGAAGCACTCCAGTATCCAGTCCCATCACCAAAAATGGCATTCCCTGATGTCTGATGGTCCTCCAATACCCTTCCATATCAGGCGTCACCACAAGGTAAGCATTCTGTGGTGTCCAATGGACCCACACAATCCCTCACATATCATGCCTCACCACCAAAAGTACATTCAATGTTGTTCAGTGTTTTCCAAATTCCCTCCCATATCACGCCCCACAACAAGTTAAGCATTTCCTGTAGACTAATGGCCTACAGGGAATGTATAACCTGGAGTGCCACCTGGCAAGGGAGGAATCTAGGAGAACACTAGACAACACTGAATGCGTTTTTGATGTGGAGCCTGATATGGGAGGGCTTGTGAGGGTCCTTTGGTCACCATAGAAGGCTTAACTTGTGTTAATGCCTGATATGGGAGGGTATTGGAGGACCACTGAACAACAAGGAATGCATTTTTGGTGGTTGTGCCTGATATAGGAGGACTTGTGGGGGACCACTGGACACCAGTGAATACGTAACTTGTGGCGCCCGGCATGGGATGGAATTTGGGGGCCACTGAATAACATTGAATGCGTTTTTTGTTATGGGGCATGATATGGGAGGGCTTGTGTGGGACAATTAGACACCAAAGAATGATTAACTTGTGATGATGACCGATATGAGAGTGTATTGGGGTACCACTGGACAACAGGGAATGCATTCTTGGTGGTGTGGCTTGATATGGGAGGACTTTTGGGGGACCACTGGACACCAGGGAATGCTTAAATTGCTGTGGCACCCAACATGGGATGGAATTTAGGGACCACACTGAACAACACTGAATGTATATTTGGTGGTGGGGCACGATATGGGAGGGCTTGTGTGGGTCCATTGGACACCATAGAATGCTTAACTTGTGGTGTTGCTTGATATGGGAAGGTATTGGGGGACCACAGGACAACAGGTGCTGCATTTTTTGGTGATGTTGCCTAATATGGGAGGACTTGTGAGAGACCATTGGACACCAGGGAATGCTTAACTTGTTGCGCCTGACATGGGATGGAATTTGGAGATCACTGAACAACATTGAATACGTTCTGGTGGTGGTGCCTGATATGGGAGAGCTTGTGGTGGGCCATTTGTCACCAGAGAATGCTCAACTTGTTGTGGCACCTGATATGGGAGGAAATTTGGGTACCATTGAACAAAGAAGAATGCATTTTTTGGTGGTGTGGCCTGATATGGGAGGGTCTTCTGTTATCATGATCCAGCACCAAGAAAACATTCCATGATGACCAATGTTCCCCAGACTCCCTCACACATCATACGCCACAACTAGGTAAGCATTCCCTTGTGTCCAAAAGCCCCCCGCAAGCCCTCCCTTAGTAGGCCACACCACCAAAAATGCATTCCACATTAATGAACCCCCAAGTCCATCCTATATAAGGCGCCACAACATGTTATGCGTCATTGTTTTCTCAAATGTAGTCTGATACACCATTCGTATCTACCAACTCTTGGCGTCTTCTCATGCTACTGTATCTTCCTCATATCAACATATTTTTGTTTCTCTTCCACATGCCTGAAAGGATGAGGACTCCTTCCCCATCAGATAAGTATATCTCTTTTGTGAACATGTTCTATACTATTAATTCACTAAGAACTATAAATCCTTTGTGACTCCATTCTTATATTTTATTTTACAGTTCTGACTGATGACGGCCCTTCCAGATTCCTGGTTCTGACTCCATAGTATCCTAGTAAGTAACTCTCCACATATTTCTTGGTTGTGTCTGGTACAGGAGGTCTTGGGTGGGACAGGTGCCCTCTAAATCACCTTCTCGGTTGGCAGCATAGCTTAGAGGTGAGAGTAATGAGCTGTGAATCAGCTTGGTTCAGCCGAAATCAGTTTTATTCCCCCAACCTCCACTTGCATACTGTATGACTCTGAGCAAGTCACTTAACTAGCCTAAAGCTCCTGGTTCGCCCCTGAATACAGGCAGTTGTGCCCAGTGAGCCTTACCTGGTTAACAAAGAATGAAAAAAAAAATTATAGCCTGGTTCATGAGGTGCCTGGTTTCGAAGGGAAATGGGGGACAACTGATCAACTGGGAATCCTTTTTGATGGTGGGACCTGATTTGGGAGGACTTGTGTGGGTCCATTGGATACAATAGAATGCTTAAGTTGTGGTGACGCCTGATATGCGAGGGTTTTAGTGGTGGGGCCTAAAATGGGAGGGCTTGAGGGGCACAGTTAGACACCAGGGAATTCTTACATTTCTATGGCTCCTTATTTGAGATGGAATTGGGGGTCCATTGAACAACTCTGAATGAGTTTGTGGTGGTGAGGCATGACATGGGAAAGCTTGGGTGGGTCCATTGGACACCATGGAATGCTTAAATTGTGGTGACGCCTGATATGGGATGGTATTATAGGACCACTGGACAAAAGTGAATGTATGGTGGTGGGGCCTGATATGGGAGGACTTGTGGGGGACCATTGTACACCAGGGAATGCTTAAATTGTTGTGGGGCCTAATTTAGGAGGGAATTGGGGGTCCATTAAACAACGTGGAGTGCATTTTTTGTGGTGGTGCCTGATACAGGAGGGCTTGTTGGGGACAGTTTGTCACAAGGAAATTCTCAACATGTTTTGGCACCTGACATGGAAGGGAATTTGGGGACCATTGAACAAAGTGGAATGCATTTTTGGTGTTGTGGCCTGATATGGTAGGGACTTCCATTATCAGGCCCCAACACCTAAAAGACCATTCCATGATGTCCAGTATCCCCCCGAATCCCTCACACATCAAGCGCCACAACTAGTTAAGTATTCCCTGGTGGCCAATGATCACCCACAATTCCTTCCATATCGAGCCACATCACCAAAACTGTATTCCACATTGTTCAATGGACCCCCCAAGTCCCTCCCATGTAAGGAGCCACAACATGTTAAGCATTCCCTGGTGTCCAATGGCCCCTCATAAGCACTTCCGTATCAGACCACAACACCAAAAACACATTCCCTGTTGTCAAGTTGTTCCACAATTTCCTCCCACAGCAGGAATTACCAGTTGTTTAACATTTCCTGGTGTCCAATAATCCACCACAAACCCACCCATATCAGGATACACCACTAAAAATGCATTCTACTTTGTTCAATGAACCCACAATTCCCTCCCGTTTCAGACACCACAACAAGTTATGCATTTCCTGGTGACATATGGCCATCCAAAAGCTCTCCAGTAAAAAGCCCCCTCACTAATAAGGCATTCCCTGTTGTCTGATGGTCACCCAGTTCCCTTCCATATCAGCTGTCACCACAAGTTAAGCATGCTATGGTGTTCAATGGACCCAAACAAGCCCTCCCATATCATGCCTCACCACCAAAAATGCATTCAGTGTTGTGCAGTATTTCCCAAATTCCCTCCTATATCATGCACCACAGCAAGTTAAGCTTTTCCTGTAGTCTAATGGCCTAAAGGGAATACTTAACCTGGAGTGCTGCCTGGTATGGGAGGGATATAGGGGGAACATTGGACAACACTGAATGTGTTTTTGATGATGGGGCTTGAGATGGTAGGACTTGTGTGGGTCCATTGGACACCATAGAATGCTTAACTTGTGGTAATGCCTGATATGGGAGGGTTTCTGGGGACCACTGGGTAACAGGGAATGCATTTTTGGTGGTGGGGCCTGACATGGGAGTGCTTGTGGGGGGGTCATTGGACACCATGGAATGTTTAACATCTGGTGATACCTATTATGGAAGGGACTTGGGTGTCCATTGAACAATATTGAATGCATTTTTAGTGGTGTGGATTGATATGGGAGTGGTGGTGGGGGGGCATTCTGGCTCCCTGGTACTGTTACAGACTCTTAACATATTACTTGGATTTATTTTGTCTTGTCCTGTTATTGTAATGCATTTGGGAAGAGGGAGCACAGGGGGGTGCTACAGGATGGGGGGTGGGGGCATGAAAGAGTTGCTGCGTAATACAAAGGAAGAAATGGACGTGGGTGGTTATCATTTCTGATGACCTAAAGGTGTCTAAGCAGAGTACAAAAGCTGCAGTGAGGGTCATTGTCATGCTGTCTTGCATATGTAGTAGTAGTATCAAAAGCATGAGATGGTTATGTTATTATGAACATATGAAAACTGCTATCTGAAAAAGGCCATTTGGTATAGCAAGTCTGCTCGATTATGTAGCTAGCAACCCTATTCTGCCTGATATGGAAGAAAATTTGGGAACCATTGAACAAAATGGAATTCATTTTTTGGTGGCGTGGCCTGATATGGGAGGGCTTAGGGTGGGCCATTGGACACCAGGGAATGCATTTTTGATGGTGGTATCTGCTATGGCAGGACCTTTCTTTATCAGGTCCCAACACCTAAAAGACCATTCATGGTTTTCCAGTGTTTCCCCGAATCCCTCAGACATCAAGTGCCTCAACTAGTTAAGCATTCCCTGGTGTCCAATGACCCCTCACAAGACCTCCAATATCAGGGCACACTACCAAAAATGCATTCCACATTGTTCAATGGACCCCCAAGTCTCTCATGTATAAGACACCACAACATGTTAAGCCCCCACAAACACTCCCATATCAATCCAAACAACCAAAAATGCATTCAACATTGTTCAGTAGTCCTCAAAGTCCCTCCCATATCAGACATTGCTAGATGTTAAACATTCCATGGTGTCCAATGACACCCACCCCAACACACGCCCACGCATATCAGGCCACACCACCAAAAGAATATTCCCTGTTGTCCGATGGTCCCCCAATGCCCTCACATGTCAGGCGTCACCCAAGTTAAGTTCTGTGGTGTTCAATGGACCCACACAAGCCCTCCCATGTCATGGCTCACACCCAAACCCCACCCTCCATCAGCATCACCCCGGCATTCCTGGGATTTCCAATAAACATGCTTTGGCACATGTGCTAGAAGTTCCATAGCTCTTTCATTCCTGTGTGACCGCAGACCCATACATCACTCATACATCCACTCAAGGCAGAGAAGGCTGATCATCCATGCACGGGGAGGGAGGGAGGAGGATAGCTGCCCACCAGACACTTAATTCAGTGCCACCAGCCCCAAGCCATGGGGGACCACTCACAATGCAAATAAAGTCCTGCAGTGTCACACTGCCCAGCTGAAGAACTCACATCAGGGACTGCAGGATTCACAGAGGGGCTGTAAGAGGTAAAGCCTCTCTCCTTTCAGCTTACGTTCTGCAGGGGTGTTACCCTGTCAGCACTGCGTGCCGACTGCTCCTGCCCGTCTCTACCTTTATTGCTGCATACTGGTCACATGACACATCACATGATCTCGCCTTCCAGTTTCTAATTGTCTACTTTCCCATTTGCAGCTTACAGTTTCTGACCACTAGGGGTTGCTGCAGTGTCCTTCCAGGTACCACTCTGTTCACTGTCCTCATCTTCACTCCTCCACTTCCCATTTGCAGCTAATATTGGTTTCTGACAACTAGGAGTCACTATAGTGTCCTTCCTAGCCCGTTTCTGCCTTCCTCACACCATTCTGTTTTCCCTTCTAATCTCTACTCCTCCCCACTTTCCTACTACTAAACCCCCTTTTTCCCATAGTTTGCTACTCTCCTCCTGCAGGTCTTAAACCCTGTACCCTTGACTCCAAAGTCAGCAGTTCTACCAATGAGTCAGGCTAATCTCTCTCTCTCTCTCTCTCTCTCTCCCCTCCATAGTCTGCTAAAATACTTTTCTTCTGTTCCATTGCAGGTCTCAAACCCTATACCCCTGTACCCTTGACACCAAAGCCAGCAGCTCTACTGCTAAGCCAACAAGTCAGACTAATGTTTTCTCAGTTTTTTAAAGCTCTTAAAGCTTCTGGCTCCATAGTCTGCTAAAATACTTTGCTACTGTCCTATCACAGGTCTCAAACCCTGTACTCTTAACACCAAAGTCAGCAACTCTACCACTAAGCCAACAAGTCAAGCTAATTTCTCTTGGTTTTTTTTTTTTTTAAAGCTCTTAAAGCTTTCGGCTCACCCCCCAACCACTTTGCTCTGCCTCCAAGGCTACCTAGGCTCCATGTATGTTCACTTCCTCTTTATGTGCCTCGTCCTTTTAACCATCCAGGCGCTCACCTCCCACCAGCCAGACCTCACCCCATGCCCGTTGTGGACTGCACCTTTGTACCTCTCCAGCGTATCCCATCCCCCCTACCCTGTCATTGCACCATGGACCCTTGCATCCACCCCCTAGCTGCCCTCCCAACTCTGCTGCCCACCCTGGCTCCCCTTGACTCCACCTCCTTTGTGTCTTCCCGACCCTCCAAACCATGCCCATCCCTTGCTCCCCCATGGCCTCCCCCTCATCTCAACGCACTCCCAAAAAGTTAACAAGCTGCCCCCCCATGGCTAAAACCTTGGTCATTCTATTACTCCTCTCTTGTAATATCCACCCTAATCCAGGCCCTGCCCCCACCTGTCCACCAACTAGGTCAACTGGACTTCACATTGCATCTTTGAACATATGCTGCCTGATGAAAAAAATCACTGCCATTCATTGCTGGGTCATACTACACCAACCAGACATCATAGCCCTAGTAAAAACCTGGCTAACTAAGTCCACCCCAGACTCCTTTGTCTCTCTTCTGGGCTACACCCTATATTGTGAAGATTGAGCAGGTAAACACAGAGGTGTTTGTGTGATTTATACTTGTGACACCATCATTGGCCATGCACTCCCTGCCCCCAGGCTTGTTAATGGTGCCCAGGCCCTTGCCCTCAAACTTACCCTGGAACCCTCCAAGAGCCCGCTCTATCTCACGGTCTCCTACGTACCCCCAAGGAATCAGAAACCAGCGATATTGTCTCTCACTGAATATCTCTCCTCCCTCCCCCTTAAAGCAGAACAAGTCCTATTCAGGGACCTCAACGTGAACTGGCTCAGTCCCTCTGCCTCACCAATAAGAGACACCTTCACTACCTTAGACCTGACCCAACTCATCTCCCAACCCACTAGACATAACTAAACTACAGGAACCTGCACCCTCCTAGATGTCATTGTCACCAACCACCCCCAAAAGATTCAGAACATTCAAGTCCTCCTGGACTCCTTAAGCGACCACTCCCCTCACCTATTCCTCTGGTCTGCTCCCACCCCAAAACCTGTATCCCAAACCACACTCTGCAGACATCTCCACCCAGGCGGGCTGAAAAAACTCAAACAGTTCCTCGCTCAGATTGACTGGTCCCCATCCACCATGCATCCAACATTGATGCTGCCCTCGACCTCTTCTCACAAGCGTATAACAAGGCCTGTGATCTTTTTGCACCTTTCACCAAAATCCACTCCAAAAAGAATAACACACCTTGGGTCACCTCTGGCCTACTCTAAATGCTCAGGGATAGGGATAACCTCAGGCACCTAGCCACTGAGACCGGCCGGACAGCTGACAGACAGACCTACAATGCCACACATAACAGGTGCACATGGGATATCCGTAAAGCCAAGGCAAACCACTACCAGGCCACCCTCACCTCCTCATGGGGGTGTGCCAGGACCTTCTGGGACAATATAAAAGAGATAAATGGGAAATCACGCTTCCCCCATCCCACCTTACTGTTGACGGTTCCACCTTTACTGACCCAACTTACATTGCCAACTGCCTCAACCGCTCCTTTACAGATCTTAGCCCTGTCCTCCCTAATAACGTTTTTGACCCTACCCCCGACCCACCGCCCCCAGTTCTTCAATGCCCCTGGTTCTATCTACGCGAAGTATTGATCCAGGAAGCCAGACCTGTCCTGTTTAAAGCACTAAACAGCAACAGTCCTAGCAACGACTCCCTGGATCCCAAAATACTCCTGCTGGTCCTGAATGATGTCCTGATCCCACTCACTGGCCTACTAAACTGGTCCCTCTGTCTGGGGCAATTTCCCGCAGCATGGAAAACAGCTATTGTCACACCTATTCACAAAGGGGGTGACAGGTCCACCCCCAGCAACTATAGTCCAATCTTCATCCTTCCCCCCTCTCTAAAGCCTTAGGAAAAGTGGTGGCCACTCAACTCACTGAATATCTGGCAAAATACAACATTCTATGCCCAGAACAGCATGGCTTTTGTGCTGGTCACAGCACAAGTACAACATTAATGGAGTTCTTCAACTTCTGCACTCCTCCCTGGACTCCGGCTCCATAGCTGGAGCAGTGTTCATTGACCTCTCTAAGGCCTTTGACACTGTCTCCCACCCCCTCCTACTAAATGCCCTCTACCTACAGGTTTCTCTACTGGCCCCCTCACCTGGTGCTCCAGTTACCTATCAGCCCACTCCCAGTGTGTCAAAAACAATGGGACACTTTCAGAAACCCATCCCATCCACTCAGGGGTTCCCCAGGGCTCCATCTTGGGCCCACTACTCTTTAGTCTCTACCTAAACACCCTGCCCAGTGCCTGTTCTGGCAATATTCTCCTGTACACCCATGACGCCATGATTTATGCCACTCACAAGAATCCCACCTCCCTCCAAGACGCCCTCCAATACTCCTTCGATGATGCAGAGAACTGGTTTAAGGAAAGCAGACTAGTCATTAACCTCAAAAAAACCAAGTCAATGCTCTTTGCCCACTACCAGAACACAGCTAGCAACAATCCCCTCCAAATTCTCCCCAGCACACTACAACCGCTTGAACAAGTTTACTCTTACAAATACCTTGGGATCACCTTCAACTCGGCCCTCACCTTTCATGCCCACATTACAGCCTTTGCATCAACTGCTAACTCCCGACTTGGCATCCTCTACCATCACAAGGACTGCCACCTATCTGGTGCTTTCAAGCCTGCCCTTACGTCCTCAGTAATGTCCCTTGTGGATTATTGCCTTCCGGTCTATGGTGCTGCTGACTCTATGGCCCTCAACAAGACTTGACTCACCCTAAACAAGGCTTGCAGACTAGTGACCAATGCCCCCAGGCTCACCCACACTTGTCAGCTTTATGACATGGCCAAGTTCCTTAACCTCGATGAACATCTCTGCTACCAAACTTGCCTTCTAACTAAGAAAATTCTGCTCAGGCTCTCCCCCCCTGGGTTTTTTGCCTCCGTCCAACTTACACCCTCCACAGTCTCTACCAGAACTGCAGACAGTCACCCTACTAGTACCCAGAACTAGGACCACCCGGGCACAGAGGTCGTTCAGCTACAGAGCCAAATCCTGGTTCAACTTGCTCCCCGCAGCCATCTCCAGCACTCCCAAAATTGCCCCCTTCAAAACCGCCCTTCGGAACCTACTGTTCAACACCCACTGCTGCAACTGTCTCTAACCGATGCTCTACTACTCTCAAGACACTCTTGACATAGCCCTCTGGGCTGAACTCCCCACCTCACCCCTCCCACTCCCTCATGGTCTCCCTTCCCTCTGCCAGTACCAGCTGGTACTAAATCTGTCACTCTGAAATGATTCTAATTATTCATTGTGTCCTAGCAACTATGTAAAACTATATTATTCTGTGTGATTGCATTCCGTAAATATGTGACAGTGTATGTCCTCTTTGTGACGAGGTACCTTTGTAAACAAGCCCCTGGTTCAAAGGTTGTAAATCCGACTGTACAATAAATAAATAATTAAAAAGATGAAAGGCATGGATGGTTCGGCTTTCTGCTCCACTGTGCAGGAAGAAAAATATACCCAGGAGTATTGATGTGAAATGTTTCATTGTATATGTTTCATGTGCTTTTCTAATGTTACATATTTTCAATCCTTTTCAATCCATTAACAGATATTCCTGAGCTGTTTCAACAGAAGCATAGCGATGATGAACACTTAATCTTAATTCAATTCCCATCCAGAGTGAGGAATGTTGTGCTATGAAAATGTTTGTCCACACATACTTTGCACCGTCTGCTGAATCACAGGATGTTGATGATAAAAACAGTTCAGCTTAAAAAAATATTTATATAATACTACTTTGTCTATATGTTCACACCCATTTCAAGTTGAACAGCAATTTGTTCATGTTATTAGTTCTTGTTATAGACTCTTAGTAATATGTTAATGATATAAAAAAAATTTAATCAGTTGAACTGACAATTGAATTGAAAAACTATACACAACAGTTTGGATGTATATACTTTATTAATAAGATGTAAAATGGGTCAGTTTTATCACCGAATGAATAACATGTATGATGTGTCCAAGCAGATGTCTAAGGTCAGTTTAAGGACCCCTGTCCTGACTTGATCTCTTAAGAGTTCTTCATACATCATCTTCATTGGGACAACACCTGTGAATGGCGGATCATTGACACAAAGACACTTTCGGAACTTTAAACTTGAGTTTTTATGCATATCAGTTGTACATATGATTTTGTTACTAACTTGATATATGTGAAGTTCTTCCTTTGTTGTGCTATTGTATATTGCATGGTTAGTAAAAGTTGCAAATTCAAAAAGGAATGGTTTCAATTTGGCGATTTTCTTGAGTAGTTTGGTAAAACACTATTTGGTTATGACTAGGTAACATCAGGAGGCATTAACACACACTAAAGGGTGGTGAAAATGCCGACTGATGTTATCAGGTCATAACCCCATAGTCATTTACCTTGCTATTCTGTTATTCAACTTGTCTGTTCATGTCAGACGATGCCCAGAACCGCATATACATATTCATCACTTAAGTGCTCATGAGGTCAGTACAAGGCACTGGTCACTATAGTAAGGTAAAATACTATTTGGTTGTGACTGGGTAACATCAGGAGGCATTAACACTCTAAAGGGCGGTGAAAATGCTGACTGATGTTATCTGGTCATAACCCATTGTGATTTTCCTTGCTAATTTGGTATTCCACTTGGTTGTTCATGTCAGCCGATTCCCAGAACTGCATACACATATGCATTACTCAAGTGTTTATGAGGTCAGTGCAGGTCTCTTGTGACTATAGTAAGGTAAAAGACTATTTGATGATGACTGGGTAACATCAAGAGGCATTAACACACACTAAATGGTGGTGAAAATGCCGACTGATGTTATCCAGTCGTAAACTCATACTCATTTACCTTGCTATTCTGTTATTCCACTTTGCAGTTCATGTCAGTTGATGCAAAGAACCGCATACACATATGCAGTAGTCAAGTGTTCATGAGGTCATTGCAAGTCAATGGTCATTACAGTAAGCTAAAACACTATTTGGTTATGATCAGGTAACATCTGGATGCATTAACACACACTAAAGGGTGATGAAAATGCTGACTGATGTTATCCGGTCATAACCCCATAGTCATATATCTTTCTTTCTGTTTTTCCACTTGGCTTTTCATGTCAGCCGATGACCAGACAAACATACACATATGCAGTACTCAAGTGTTTGTGAGGTCAGTGCAGGTCTCTGGTCATTGTAGTAAGGTAAAATACTATTTGGTTATGACAGGGTAACATCTGGAGGCATTAACATACACTAAAGGGTGATGAAAATGCAGACTGATGTTACCCTGTCAAAAACCCATAGTCAGTTTCCTTGCTAATTTGGTATTCCACTTGGCTTTTCATGTCAGCCGATTCCTAGAACCGCTTACACATATGCATTACTCAAGTGTTTATGAGGTCAGTGCAGATCTCTTGTGACTATAGTAAGATAAAAGACAATTTGGTTATGGCAGGGTAACATCAGGAGGCATTAATACTCATTAAATGGTGGTGAAAATGCTGACTGATGTTACTCAGTCATAAGACCATAGTCATTTTCCTTGCTAATCTGTTATTCCACTTGGCGGTTCATGTCAGCTTATACACAGAACCGCATACACATATGCAGTAGTCATGTGTTCTTGAGGTCATTGCAAGTCTCTGGTCATTATAGTAAGTTAAAACACTATTTGGTTATGACTGGGTAACATCAGGATGCATTAACACACACTAAAGGGTGGTGAAAATGGTGACTGAAGTTATCCGGTCATAACCCCATAGTAATTTACCTTGCTATTCTGTTATTCCATTTGGCAGTTCATGTCAGCTGATGCCCAGAGCTACATACACATATGTATTACTGAAGTGTTTGTGAGGTCAGTGCAGGTCTCTGGTCATTCTAGTAAGGTAAAATACTATTTGGTGATGACCGGGTAACATCAGGAGGCATTAACACACACTAAAGGGTTGGGAAAATGCCAACTGATATTATCCAGTGATAACCCCATAGTAATTTTCCTTGCTAATCTGGTATTCCACTTGGCTTTTCATGTCAGCTGATGCCCAGAACCGCATACACATATGCATTACTCAAGTGTTTATGAGGTCAGTGTAGGTCTCTTGTGACTATAGTAAGGCAAAACACTATTTGGTTATGACTGGGTAACATCAGGAGGCATTAACACACACTAAAGGGTGATGAAAATGTCGACTGGTATCCGGTCATAACCCCATAGTCTTTTACCTTGCTATTCTGTTATTCCATTCGGCTGTTCATGTCAGTTGATGACCAGAACTGCATACACATATGCAGCACTGAATTGTTTATGAGGTCAGTGCAGGTCTCTGGTCATTATAGTAGGGTAAAATACTATTTTGTTATGACCGAGAAACATCAGGAGGCATTAACACACACAAAAGGGTGGTGAAAATGCCAACTGATGTTATCCGGTCATAAACCCATAGTAATTTTCCTTGCTAATCTGGTATTCCACGTGACTTTTCACGTCAGCCAGTGCCCAGAACCACATATACATATACAGTACTGAATTGTTTGTGAGGTCAGTGCAGGTATCTGATCATTATAGTAAGGTAAAATCCTATTTTGTTATGACCGGGTAACATCAGGAGGCATTAACACACACTAAAGGGTTGGGAAAATGCCAACTGATGTTATCCAGTGATAACCCCATAGTAATTTTCCTTGCTAATCTGGTATTCCACTTGGCTTTTCATGTCAGATGATGCCCAGAACCGCATACACACATGCATTACTCAAGTGTTTATGAGGTCAGTGCAGGTCTCTTGTGACTACAGTAAGGCAAAACACTATTTGGTAATGACCAGGTAACATCAGGAGGCATTAACACACATGAAATGGTGGTGAAAATGCCGACTGATGTTATCTGGTCATAACCTCATATTCATTTTCCTTGCTAATCTGTTATTTCACTTGGCTGTTCATGTCAGCCAATGACTAGAGCCCCATACAAATATGCAGTAGGCAAGTGTTTGTGAGGTCAGTGCAGGTCTCTGTTCAGTATGGTAAGATAAAACACTATTTGGTTATTACCATATAACGTCAGGAGACATCAACACATACTAAAGGGTGGTGAAAATTCTGACTAATGTTATCCTGTCATAATCCCGTAGTCATTTTCCTTGCTAATCTGTTATCCAACTTGGCTATTTGTGTAAGCCGATGCCCAGAACAACATACACATATCATTACTCAAGTGTTCATTTTGTATTTTCATATCACTTTGTGTCTTCCTGCAGAAAAGCTCCTGACTGGACATCTTACTGATTGACAAGAACATCTGTCTCATAGAGTCCTGGTCCAAGTTTTTTGAGATTTTCGAACAACAATTTATTCACTTGTCAAGGTTCTATGCATTACATATGAACATACTAAAATGCCAGCAGAACATGCCTCATGGTCCAGGTATGGGAGGGTTTATGGGGGTCCATTGTACATCAGGAAATGCTTAAATTGGGGTGGCATGTTGTATTGAAGGGCATGTTTTTATTTTAATCTCACTGAATTATCTTCCTGCAGGAAATCTGATCGGACGTCTTACTGAACAACCACATATGTCTCTTAGAGTCCTGGTTTGAGTTTCCGGAGATTTTTCCAACATCATTTGATTCAACAGTCATGGTCAGTTATTTTTTCTACAAGTTGTTGCACCTGGTGTGAGAGGGAACTAGGGTACAACTGGTCAACTTTGAATGCATTTATTGTGGCAATGACTGGTCTGTGAGGACATGGGGAGGCCATCAGACACCAGTAAGTGCTTTTCATTTGATGGGATAAAGTAAGGTTTTCCTGTCACAGTTGGTGCAGGCATGGGGAGACAGGATGTGAAAATACATTTTTTGATTTGTGCCTTCCAGAATGGAGAGAGAGAGAGCGAGAGAGAGAGACATTAAGTACTGGGTAACCAAATAAACATTTTACAGTCACAGAAATTACAAATGATGTTTATTCCTAGATTCAGTGTCTTTGTGGCTTAGGCAGGGCAATGCCTCAGTGCTCAACCCATTGTTTTATTGTGTATACATCTTTTCTTAGTAACTGTTGAAATTTGGTAAGAATTAGGGTGCTAATTTCATGATAGCGCATGTTATGAAGGTGTATGTTGGAACAACTTGACAGTCGAAGTGAACTAGGTGTTTCATTGACAGAAGAGAAGCCAAGAAAGGACTACATGAAAAAGGCCATGGAATGAACCTGATTGCCTAAACAACATTGGGTATGTGACCCAAATGGAATATTTCCTAACCCACCTGGGAAACTACTTTCAATTACAGGAAACTAGGCCATAAAGGCGGAGAGTACTGGTCTTTCTAATCCTCTCCACTGCTAACTTTATCTCTTCCCTTATATCTTAACTAATTTTATTTCTATATATCTCTATTTTCATACTCAGCTTTAGCAGTAACTTTTTATCTTATGTGCCATTGTTTTCTCAAATGTAGTCTGATACACCATTCATATCTATCCACTCGTGGTTTCTTCTCTCGCTACTACAACTTCTTCATATTGAATTTTTTTTTTTCCTTTCCACATGCCTGAAAGGATGAGGACTCCTTCCCCATACGATAAGTATTACTCTATTGTGAACATGTTCTATATTATTAATTCACTAAGAACTATGGATCCTTTGTGACTCCATTCCTGTATTTTATTTTACTGTCTGATGGATGTCGAAACATCAAGAATCCTGCTTCAGACTCCATAGTCAAGCCAAACCCAGACCACCAGGTATCCATTACAATTCTATATTACCCTGGTAAGATACTCTCCACATATTATTTTGTTGTGTGTAGTACAGGAGTGTTTGAGTTGGACAGGTGCCCCTTCTAATCCCAGTTCAAGCGGTGCCTGGTTTTGAAGGGAATTGGAGGACAACTGACCAACTGGGAATCCTTTTTGAGTGATGGGGCATGGTATATGAGTGCATAGGAGGGCTACTGGACACCAGGAAGTGAATTTCTTGTGGTGGCACCTAGTATGCAAGGTAATTGGGGTACCACTGGACAACAGTGAATCCCCTTTTTGTATGGAGTCTGTTACTGGAGGGTTTGTGTGGGGCAATTGGGCAACAGGTGATAATTCACTTATTGTGGAACGTAGTTTTGGAGACTGCTGGGATATTTCAATATACTAGATATGTACTAGACATCATCATCAGCTACTTAAACCATTGACCAGAATATTTTGGAATCCATTCAAGAAACAGGGCTCATGCAACTTGTGCTTGATCACACTACAGACATGGTGATTCTTTACCCAGTACTAACCGACAGGGACAGAATTACAGATGAGGAGGCACAACCGGGAATGCTGTATTTGGGGTGGGGATTAGTTGGGGACAGCATGGGAGGGCCATTAGATATCAGTGGAAAATTTTATTTGTTGTGGTGCTTGGTATTGGAGTTAATTAAGTAACCACTACACAACAGAAAATGCTGTTTTTGGGTAGAGAAACATAGAAACATAGAATTTGACGGCAGATAAGGAACACTTGGCCCACTCAGTCTGCTCCTTTCCCTACCTAATGGATAAGCTGCAGATCCTAGTTAACCAACAGCCTACTTCCTCCTACCCCACCCCACTAGAATTGCCTTATGTCTGTCCCATGCATTCTTGAATTTCCCCACTGTTTTTGACTCTACGACCTCCTCAGGAAGGCTGTTCCATATATCCACAACCCTCTCTGTGAAGAAATACTTCCTCACATTACCTCTGAGCCGTCCCCCCCTCTATCTTCAAATTGTGCCCCCTTGGTTTTGCACATCTCTTTTTCTGAAAGATGCTTCTCTTGGACTTTGTTGATTCCCTTGAGGTATTTGAAAGTTTCTACCATGTCCCCCCTCTCCCTCCTTTCCTCAAGGCTATACATCTTTAGTTCCTTTAGTCTTTCTTCATATGTCTTCTGATGCAGACCCTGCATCATTTTGTTGCCCTCCTCTGGACAGCCTCCATCCTGTCATGTCTTTGCGGAGATGGGGTCTCCAGAACTGTACACAGTACTCAGATGTGGTCTTACCAACTGTCTGTACAAAGGGCCAACAACTTCCTGTTTTACTGGTGATGCCTCTCCTATGCATCCCAGTATCCCCCAGCCCCTTTATTGCCTTCTCACATTGTTGGCCCACCTTTAGGTCATCTGATATGACTACCCCCAGGTCTCTTTCCATTTTTGTTGTTGTTAGTATCTCACCCCCCATTATGTACTCTTCCCCTGGGTTTTTGTTTCCCAGGTGCATTACTTTGCACTTCCTTGCATTGAATCTAAGCTGCCATACATTTGACCATTCCTCCAACCTTGCCAAGTCCCTTTTCATCCTTTCCACCCCACCTTGTGTATCAACCCTGTTGCAGATCTTTGTGTTATCTGCAAAGAGACATACTTTCCCTTCCAGTCCCTCTGCAATGTCACTTATAAAGACATTAAAAAGAACCAGCTCCAGTACTGAACCCTGCGGTATCCCACTAGTAATCCTCTTTTCTTCACTGTGGACTCCATTTACTATTACCCACTGTGTCCTGTTGTCCAACCAGTGTTTTACGCAGGCTACCACCCTGGGACCTACTCCCAGGCTGGCTAATTTGTTTATTAATCTTTTGTGTGGGACTGTGTCAAATGCCTTGCTAAAATCTAGGTAGGCCATGTCCACAGCCCCTCCCTGGTCTACTGCTTTGGTCACCCAGTCAAAGAAATCAGTTAGATTTGTCTGACATGACCTTCCCGCTGTGAATCTATGCTGCCTTGTGTCCTGTGCCCCACTGGCCTCTAGGTACTCAACAATTCTTTCTTTCAGAAGTGATTCCATCATTTTCCCTACCACTGAGGTCAAACTGACAGGTGTGTAGTTTCCTGCCTCTGTCTTGCTCCCACTTTTGTGAAAGGGAATCACATTCACCGTCCTCCAGTCCTCAGGTACCACACCATCCTCCCATGATTTATTAAAAAGAGTAGTCAGTGGTGTTACTAGTTCTTCCCTTAGTTCTTTTAGAATTCTGGGATGAATCCCATCAGGCCCCATTGCTTTATCCACCTTCAGTTTTAAGAGTTCTTTCAGAATCTTTTCTTCTGTGAAAGGACTACTATCAACTCCCCTATCCAGAGTGCTTCTATTGACTGGATTACATATTTCCCCCTGCTTTTCCATTGTGAATACTGAGCAGAAGTATTCGTTCAGTATCTCTGCTTTTTAAGTGTCACTCTCTGCCCAACCACCTTCCTCTTTGCTCAGCCTCAGTATCCCTGCCTTAGTCCTTCTTTGCTCCCTAATGTACCTATAAAAGGTTTTATCCCCCTTCTTAACTGAGTTGGCTATCTTTTCCTCAGTTTGGGCCTTGGCTATTCTGACGGCCTTATCCGCTTCCTTCTGCTTTAACTGGTACAGTTCTCTGTTCTGCTCCTCCTGTGTTTCCTTACACTTCCTGTATGCTATCTTTTTCTCCCTTACCTTCCCTGTCACTTCTTTTGAGAACCATAGTGCTTTTTTTCTTTCATTTTGATTTGTTTATTTGCTTCACACAAAGGCTTGTTGCCTCTGTGATGGCATTTTTGATGTTTCCCCACTGTTGCTCCACCCCACCTGACTGGTTTGGGATGGCACAGAAAGGCCATAAGACACTAGGGGAAAGCTTTTCTTGTGGTGCCTGGCATGGGAGTGAATTGGGGGACCACCTCACAATTGGTGTCTTGGGGAATCACCCCCACCATCTTGAGACCCGGCACCATCAACCAAGCAGCATTGCCTGGTGTCCATTGGTTCTGCCCCACCTGAGATATGGCACCATCATAGAAAAAGCATTCTCTTTTGTCCTTGGTTTCCACCCCCTCCCTTTTTCTTTACAGTTTTGCCAGACATTATCCCTCCAAGATTCCTGATTATGGCTTCCTAGTATCCTGGTAAGACATTCTCCTCATAATACTTGGTTTTATTTTGTCCGAGCATGTTATTGGAGGGTATGGCCTGGGACCACAGGACACCAGTGAATTCTTTATATTTGGTAGTGCCTGGTAAGGGAGGGCTGAGGGTGGACCAATAGACACCAGGGAATAATGTATTTGTTGTAGCACCTATTATAGGAAGCATAGGGGGATCACTGGACACCAGGGAATGTTTACTTATGGTGGTATCTTGTGTGGGAAGGGCTGGTTGAGACCACTGGAGTCAAGTGAATCCTTTATTTTTGGGTGTGGCATCTGGACAAGAGGGATTGCATTGCTGCAACCATTGGGCATGGCAGAGTTGTTTACTTGTGGAGGAGCCTGGTATGGGAGGGAACAGGGGACCTACTTGACAACAGTGAATGCTTTTTTTGTGGTGTGGCCTTCTATGGGAGGGCATGAGAGGGCTACCAGGCTCTAGCAAGTCCTTAACTTTTGGTGGCTCATGGTATGGGATTACAGTGGGTGACCACTGGAAATCAGTGAATTCTTTATTTCTGGTGGGGTCTAGTATGGGTGGGCATGGGTGGGTCATTGGCAGGGACACTGGGAAATTGCGGGTGTGATTTTCACTCTATTTCCATGATTTGTGAGCCTCTCTGTGACCCCAGTATGATATTTGTGCATACAAGGTTTTAATGGGAGGCAGGCTACTTTCTTTGCTTCCCTGCTCCCTGATGCGGCATGGTTCCGTGTCCTGCAGCTCCTCCCTGCTAAGATGTGCCTTGCTCCACCCCCGAGGTTGTTCCACCCTACCCATGGACATCACAAAAGGGGTGGAACACCTCAAAGAACTTTAACTTACTTTCACGCTCTTCCTATCTTTCTGTCCCCCCTCAGGTTCAGGTAAGCCCTTTAAATGCGACTTGTTTGGAGGGGGACAGGTACTTATCCAGAGCAACACAGTAGCGAGCGAGGCCTCACATTGGAGCAGCGAGTAGCAAGCAGCAAGGAGCGTGTTGCACTGAGCAGGCGTGAGGAGAGAAGCTGCTGACCTCGTATTTGTGAAAAAACTCACAGAGGGGCTGTACATCACTTTTTTGCTGCAGTAGTTGAAGTACTTGGCTGAGGGGGTGAAAGCTGAATCTCTGGTAGCCATGATTTGTCCTGCCTACTTGTCCATCTCATCCACTGCTTTTGCCTGCTGATTTGTCCTGCCTGCATCCAGCTATCTGAAGGACTGCCCAGAGTGCCTGCCTGAGCCTGGTAAGGTAAGAGACTGTTTAGTTGGCTAGTTTGGCATGGGAGAGTGAGGGGGAGGGGGTGGTAGAAAAAAAAACATATATAGAATGGTGCTGAGTGTACTTTACTGCATGTATTCTTTTTGTTCTACAAAGGGCGGGGGGGCGGATCAGTTTCCTGTGGTCATTCATTGTGGTCGGCCAACTGATACATACATTAGATGGTGGCAGAGAGGCAGACAGGCATGCTGACCCAGAACAATTTTTTTTCTGCCATATATGCCAGTCCACCAGGTCTGTGCCAAGCTCCTTTCTCTTGTTGTTGATGGTCGGTGGAGGGTCAGGCCTGGCAGACCGGTAGACATGCAGAAAAAAAAATGTTCTGGCCTCAGCTGATGGTGAGCATGGGGCAGACATGTAGGCTGGCCCAGAACAATTTTTTTCTGCATGTATATCAGTCTGCCAGATCTGTGCCAAGCTCCTTTCACTTGTTGTTGATGGTCGGTGGAGGGTCGGGCCTGGCAGACTGGTAGACATGCAGAAAAAAATGTTCTGCCAGCCCGGTGGCACTGAGGGTTGAGGCACTGGGTGCCACACCTCACGTCAAGCTGGCAACCCAGGTTCAGCTGTGAGCCCGGGTTGTCAGGGGTCAGTAGGGGAGGATAGGATTGAGCGTCCGGAGGACTGCTCTCCTATCCTGGGGAAGGATGTGGGCATCCATCACTCTACAGCGGCCCCTTGGGATGCCAGGAGGCACTGCTAGAGCTGGTGCAATGGAGGGAGGAGTGCAGTGGATGTCAGCATGTCAGTGCTAGATATCATAGTACGTCTGCTCTCCAAGGGAACAAGGAGGAAAACTAGCAGCATCATTTGTGGCAGCTTGATGGCTACAGCTTCTTGAGCCTGGCTGCAGCCCGGGGGTGACCTGACACACCGGTATTGGATCCTGGCCTAGAGTGGGGACTAAGGGGGGTTCCTCTTGCGTGTACAGCAGCATATACCAGCCGGTGTGTGTGTGGGGCACTCCGGAGGGTCATCCGGGGAAGCATAGTGGTGGCCGGATGTAAGGTAGAGTGGTGGTTGCACAGGAGGGAAAAATAAAGTAGTGATAAAAAAAAAATGTTCTGGCCTTGGGTGATGGTGGGCATGGGGCGGACTTGCAGGCTGGCCCAGAACAATTTTTTTTGTGCATGTATACCAGTCAACCACATCTGTGCCAGGCTCCTTTTGCTTGTTGTTGATGGTTGGTGGAGGGTCAGGCCTGGCAGACAGGTAGACATGCAGAAAAAAAAAATGTTCTTGCCTTGGGCGATGGTGGGCATGGGGCGGGCAAGCAGAATGGCACAGAGAAATTTTTTCTACATTTATACCAGTTCGGCAGCTCTGTGCCATGCTCCTGTCACTTGTTTGTGGTGGTTGGTGAAGGAAACAGGCCAGGCAGACTGGCACACATGTGGAAAAAAAATTGTTCTGGCCACTGGTGAAGACTGAAGGTGGTGCGGATGGCTGGCTGGAACAGAAGAGTTTTTTGCCACATGTATACCAGTCCAGCAGGTCAGTGCCTTGCTCCTGTCACTTCATGTGGGAAAATATCTGGAGTCTTTGGTCACATGGATTCAGGTAGAATCCATGCTCAGGCTCAGCACCACAACAAGGCAACTCCAGTAGCTGAGGTCGATTGCAGCAGTGCCGTCCAGTATTCAGTGCAATACCCTGCAGTATTTTGTGACATTGTAATCTTTCATTGCAAGGTGCTGCATTGCATCTTGGCTGGAGCAGCTGGGTAGGTTAAGACATGAAAACAAAAAACTCATTATTTTTACACAGCACTACTATGTGTATGGGAAAGTATAGTGTTTGTAAGAATTGCAATAGGCAGAAATACTGTAAAATTGTGTGATTCAGCACATGTTTGTTGTGGACACTGTAGTGTTATGGTCTCGATCTTTACACAGTCAACCATTCAGCTCCGTGATTCTCGGATCATTTTTCTCATGAAAACAGTACCTAGCAATTTGTTCCTCCCCGGGTAAACAGGATTTTACATCATCTGATACTAATGCCACAGCTTACACCAGCTTCACCTGGTATAGCTTGCACCATGCCAGTTTACCATACAAACAGGGCTGGTGCCATAGATAAGGCACAAGCTGCCATAAAGTGAGCACATCACAACATTCATCGTCACAACGGTGTCTATTCATAAAGCTGTTTATGTTTGTGATCTTTGGACAGGTGCACAGAGGAAGGGAGTTTGGGGCAGAGCAGGGAAATGTTATAAATGATAGAGATTCTAATTATATATCCCTATATCTATAAAATAAACAGTGGTTGCGGATCAGATTGCCATCACGAAGACAGAAAAAGGGCGGGTTGCATAACTGGTGCAAGAGTACAACAGAATGTCTCAGCCAAGCGCAAAACGTCCATGTCTTTCTCATGAAGAGGAGAAAAATCAACACCTGTCATACACAGTTCGTGTCACTGATCGCATCAGACTATATCCAGAGGACCCGTACGAGGACAGTGGTAAGCTGTTCTGCAGATTCTGCTGCCCGACAATTGACTACCTGCGGAAGCACTCAACTGATCTTCACATGAAAACTCAGAAGCATGTTGAGAGAAAAGCAGCAGCACTGAAGAAAAAACAAGAAGGTATTCACATTCATATCATTTTTAATGTAACTATCTATGTGCAGACTACGAATGGTAAAAATGTGTTTTTTTTCCCTTTTGTTGCAGGCAGCACCCCTAAAAAAAGGTACTGACTACTACATTTCTAGATATTTAGAAATTTTCATATTGTGTAAGATTAGAATATAAATGTGCATGTGTACTATTTTATGCTTTGTTTTTGTTTCAGCTGAACCTCCCAGAAGAAATTTCCACCTAGATTTATATATCTGTTTTTACAAAAAGTAGTCTTTTATATATTGTTGTCCTGCAAGTACTTTTCAGTGATTTTTCAGGTTTTCTCCCTGTCCAACTCCTGTCCTGACTCCTGTCCAACTCCTGCGTGTACACGATGTGGTACACACATTTGGAGACACATGCATGCCCTATTGGATGCCCACCCTGCTAGTCACTCCGTTACCGCCTACCACCAGACCTTCATCTGGTGACCGTGGGACTGCAGACAGGTGACCCACCCCTTTCCCAGGACAGAAGAGGAGAGCCAATGCTCAGTCCTGCTCCTATCCTCCCCCCTTTCCTGGTAACATGGCATCCTAAGGTAGTTCCTGAACCCGGGTCACTGGTGTAGCATAAGGTAAGGTGTCCAGCACCTCTGGTATGGTGTCCAGTGCCTCAGCCCTCAACACCACCAGGCTGGTAGTCTTGTATATTTTATAGAATTTGACTAGTAATCTGAATAGAAGTGCAGACATTGATATCGATTTACGTTTTGTTTTTTGTTTCAGGCAACACCTTGTAGTATCAGCAGTCACTGACTTCATCGTTTACTAAAGCTACAACTGCTATGAATGGACAAGAAAGAATTTGTCATGGACTTCATCAAATGTCTAACCAGAGCAGACATCCCCTTGAAAAAGCTCCTGCATTTGAGAACTTCCTAAGCAAATACACAAAGCAGGGTGGCAGTCTTCCTGGGCCGGCTCATCTATGCACCACATATCTACAAGAACTTCGACGTCTGCATGAATAATTTCTCAGGAACCAGACAGGGGACACTGACATTTTTGTAATTCTAGTTGAGATGACGGATGCCTGTGGCCATAGTGTGTTTGCCGTTTTGGCACTGCCTCTTAACAAAGTCAAGGAGCAGCCTCTCCTGATTGGAGTTGAATTTCTGAAACATGTGAACCATTCCACTGTCTCTCAGGCTTTGATATGGATCTTAAATGAGAACAGAGTGAACTTCAACAAGGTGCATGCTGTTGCAAGAGACAGTGCAAGCTACATGTGCAAAGCCTTCAGATCTGTTCTAGGAGGTATTTTACCGAATGCTGTGCATGTGACTTGCATTGCACACTTGGTAAACCTTGTGCTTGAAGTATGGGCAACTGTGCTGGAAGACCTGAACACCGTTATCGGTTTAGTGAAAAGGGTGTTCTGCCAGAGCCCCATGCGACATCATGAATATCTGGCCTTTATGAAGGCCACAGCTGGAATTATACCAAAGATGCCATTGTATGCAGTCGTCACACGTTGGGGCTCTCTGGTAACAGCAGTGGAATACCTTTCAGAATACATGCCTGTCTTACCAGAATTTATAGCCTCTACATCATCTGATACACCCAATTTTAAAAAAAACTGAAACTGTTGCTGGCCAGCAACCTCAATAATTGATGGCACAAGCTGCATTTGTTAGTGAACATTCGGCTGAGCTTGTGAGGCTTATTGAGGAACTGCAAGCCACTACTGTCCCACAAGGACACACCATTTTTTGCAGATTTCAGCAGTTACACTTATTTCTGGATTTCTGTGTAACATCTGGAGCTGGTGATTTTAAGGCCAAAATTGCAGAAAAGTTGGCACAGTGCAAGGAGGAGCAGAGAGCAGCATGCTTGGAACTGTTTCAGCAAGTAATGTTGGAAAGTTCAGAGAAGATACGCAGTGTAATCCAAGCCCACCTATCCATCAATATATTCAAATCTGCATGTGTGTTCAATCCACAACAGCTACCAACTCTTGACAAAGGCAAAGAGAACTATATGAGAGATTTATCAAGACTTGCAGGCATTTCTGACTTTGATTGGCATGTTTATATAACTTCAGCAAAGTCCATTCCAGCAGACTTCAGTATCTCTGAATGGTGGGAGGCTCAGTCAGAGTCCCAGCAAAAACTTGCAGTACTTACTAAAAGGTATATGTGGATGCCAGTTAGTACAGCTGGCATTAAGAGGACTTTCTCTGTTGATACAGACTTGATGAAAGACAACAGACACAATCTAAAGGAAGAAAATGTCAAACTTTTGTTAATGTTAAAATACAACAAAACGTTTCAGTAATTTTACGAGGTGTCACTTAAACCTCCATTTATTTTAGTCTAAGCATGAACACCTTTTTTGGTTAGAATTGCTTTAATATGTTCTGTGCTGTATTGGGATTGGGTGCTCCTTCAGCTGTGAATGTGTATAGGAGAATACACAACAGAATAAATATCTTGGTTAGAATTGCTTTAATATGTGTGAGGTGTTGGGATTGTGTGGTACTTGAATTCTCAATATATACATGTATAAAAAACTATCTTGAGTAGAATCGTTTTATGTGGTGTGAAGTGTTTGGACTGTGTGGTCCTTGAATTGCAAAAAAAAAAAAAAGGGAACCATACTGTTTATAAAAACATGCTTTATTTCCCTCTGCATTAATGTTACCTTTGTTTGGAAGGTAAATATATTACAGTTTTTTGTGTGGCATTTACTTGATTCTGTTTCATAGAATGGAGATTTAATAAAATTCAGCTATAATAACTGTAACTCTCTATGTTTTTCTTCTTCTGTGAGTTCCTTTTGATATACTGTATATAAACCAAACAGAAGCATATATATTAACATATAGATAGAGATTTACTGGCTATTTGATGCATAGAGAACATGCGGAACCTCCTGCAATTTCCGACAAGAAATAGGGGAAAATCTCTGCAACTTTGGGCAAACTTTTATGCAATTTCCCAGTGTCACTGGTCATTGGACACCAAGAAGATCTTTTCTTTTGGAGGCACAAGGGAACAGGCAATAGGATATTTTTTTTGTTTGTGGTCTGGTAAGGGTGGGTAAGGCTTCTCTGTCTAGCCTCTCACCACCACATGAAAATACTAGATAGGTGAGACAGGCATGAAAGAGAAGGAGGGAATATGTGGTTGGAGAAGGAGAAGGCAGTGTTTGATGGTGAGGAGTTGGGGGGGGTTCTTCTGTATTGCTATTGTATATTCTTTGCATTAACCTATTTTTTTTTCTCTTCAACTGGTCTGACAGGATGCTGACTCCATCCTCATAAGATAAGTATTATTCTATGGCTAACCTGTCCTATATTTACTAATTACTCATTAAGAACTACAAATCCTTTGTGACTCCTTTCATATATTTTGATTTTACAGTTTTGCCGGATGTCGTCCCTTCAAGATTACTGATTCTGGCTCCCTAGTACCCCGGTAAGAGACTCTTCACATATTACTTGGTTTTATTTTGACTGGGCATGTTATGGTAATGCACCTAGGAAGATGGAACACTGGGGAATACTACAGGATGGTGGGGGGGGGGCGGTTGCTGACTACTAAAAAGGAAAAAGGGAACCTGGATAATTTCTGATGACCTAAAGGTGTCTAAGCAGAGTACAACAACTGCAGGGAGGGTCAATGGCATGCTGGGATGCACAGGTAGAGGTATCACAAGCATAAGGTATGTGGTGATTATGCCTTTGTACAAGACACTAGTGAGGCCTCACCTAGAGTACTGTGCAGAGTTCTGTAGGCCGCACCATCAAAAGAACATTGACAGGGTAGAGGCAGTCCAGAGAAGGGCAATTAAGAAGGTACAAAGATTGCACCATAAAACTGCCACAGGAGGTGATGAAGCAAACGCAGTGAAATGTTTTAAACATACATGGAAAGGCATAGGGTCAGTGGAAACAAACTAGTGTAGTGCTTTTAGGCACACTGGATGGGCCTGTTGGTCCTTATCTGCTGACAATTTACAGTATATGTTTCTATGTTTCTATGCTTGCCTGGTATGGGAGGGAACTGGGAGACCACTGGACACCAGGGAAAGCTTTTAGTATGGTTGGACCTAGTTTGGGACCACATGATGAGACCATTGGACACCAGGAAGCCATTTTCTTTTGTTGGCGCCTTGTATTTCAGGGAATTGGGGGAACATTGAATAATGGGCAATGCTTTTTTTGGGTGGTAAGACCTGGTATGGGACAGCATGAGGGTGCTATTGGACCAAGTGGTTTACCTTTGGGTGGCCCAATTATGGGAGATTATTTGAAGATCACTGGGCATCGTGGAATGATGTTTTGTGAGGTGGGGCTTGGTTTAGAAATGTATGGGGAGGCCATTTGACAACAGGAATTAATTTACTTGTAATTGCGCCTGGTATGTAAGGTATGTGTGGGAGCACTTGATCAGTAGAGAATGCTATATTTGTGGAAGCACCTGGTACTGGGCATGTGTGGGGGGCCATTTAACCCCATGGAGAGCATACATTGTGGTGGATTCTGGTATGGGAGTGAATCAGAGGAACATTGGACACCAGTAAATTCTTTATTTTTGGGTGGGTCCTGGTATGGGATTGCTTGTATGTAGCCTCTGGACACCAGGAAAATCTATACTTGTAGTGTGGTCTGTTATGGGAGGGCATGAGTGGGGGGTTCACTAAACATCAAAGAAGGCTTACTGTTGGAAGCACATAGTATGGGAGGGAAGGGGGGGAACGCTCAACAACAGATAGTACTGTATTTGTTGTTGAGCCTTTTATGTGAGGGCATGAGGAGACAATGTGACCCCAGGGAATGCTTAACTTGTGGTGCGGCCTGTTCAAGGAGGGCATTGATGGACCACTAGACACACTCCTTCACCACTTATCTCAAGTTTGGACACCTGTGAGTTACTGGTGAGCACCTCAAAATGGCCGCCTTTGTTAAAATACTCTCAAAATGGCCCCCCAATATACCAGGTGTTGGATCCTGATGTAGCAGCCACAGCCAAACTGAACCACTTCCCATTACTCTGTTACAAATCCCTGACACAAACCACACGTTGGTTTTAACCCTTGGACCTTGAACGGTCCAAATCAGGGAATGCACCCCCCCCCCACATACCTGGTGCTGGATTCTGAAGTAGCAGCCACAGCCATACTGAACCACTTCCCATTTCCACCCAACCTCCCTAACAGCAACCAGATATATGATTCAACTCTGGGACATTGTGCAATCCCACTCAGGGAATGCCCCACACCACATCTTGGGTGCTGGATCCTGAGGCGGCAGCCACAGCCCAACTAAACCCCTTCCCATTTCCATCCAACCTGCCTGGCAGCAACCAGACATACAATTCAACGCTGGGACCTTGCATGGACCAACTCAGGGAACCCCCCCCCCAAACACAATGCACTGGGTGCTGGATTCTGAGGTAGGAATCACAGCCCAACTGAATCCCTTACCATTACTGTTACTCCTTCCTGACACCAGTCACACATAGGATTCAAAACTGGTATCTTGCATGGTCCAACTTAAGGAGTGCCCTCCCCCCCACAGCCCAGGTGATTGATTGTGAGGTCACAGGCACATCCTAACTGAACCCCTTCTCATTACTGTTACACATCCCTGACATCATCCAGCCATACAGTTTAACTTTGGGACCTTGCATGGTCCAACTTAAGTAATCCCCCCCCACAAAACACATGGCACTGGATCCTAAGGTCACAGGCACAGCCTGATAGTGACCAGACATATGTTTCAACTCTGGGACATTGCACGGTCCCACTCAGTACATGTCCCTCCCTCACACAGCCCAGTTACTGGATCATGAGGTCACAGGCACAGTTTAACTGAACCCCTTCCCATTTCAGTCCAACCTTCCTTACATCATCCAGACATACGATTCAACTGTGGGACCTTGTATGGTCCAACTCTGGTAATGCCCCCCCCAAAAAAAACCTGGGGCACTGTATCATGACGTCAGAGGCACAGCATAACTGAACCCATTCCCATTTCTGTCCAACCTCCCTGACAGCAACCAGACATATGACTCATCTCTGGGACCTTGCATGGTCTAACTCAGGGAAAGACCCCCAACAAACATAGTGCACTGGATCCTGAGGTCATAGCCACAGCCTAACTGAACCCATTCCCATTACTGTTACGATAATTCGGAAAGCTTTTTTGCAAAGTTGGCCAATTTGTGGCATTTTAGCAAAGGCTGCCATTTTGATGCATTTTAGCTTCTGCTTAAAGTGTACTTATTGTCATCTACCAGCAGCAAGTCATATGTCTGGTTTCTGTCAGGGAGGTTGGACAGAAATGGGAATGCGATACTGCAGTTTAGCAGTGTCAGTGGCTCAGTAGGTAGCACACTTGCCTCTAAGGCCGGGAGATCAGAGGGCTGTGGGTTCAGTTCCCACATCTGGCACTTGGGTTAATATCCCAGTACTGACACTGTAATGCAGCATGAGAGGGGTGCTGCACTTCTAAGGTGCCGTCTTTCGTATGAGAAGTTAAACCGAGGTCCCATCTGCCTGGATTGGTGGTAGTTCAGGTGGATGTTAAAAATCCCATGGCACTGATCAAAAAGAATAGGGGAAAGTTTTATTGAGACAGAAAATCGTGTAACACATACCAATACTGCACAAAATCTACAAACAACAGAGAGAGAAAAAAGGAATACAAAGGTAATACAGTATATAGCAATTTGCAAACCAGAAAGAAAGGCATTACAAAGATATAATGAAGGAATAACCATCAAGTCAAAGCAAAATCTGAGTCAGTTATCCAAGGAAGTGCAATCCATAAAGCAAGCAGGCGTGACTCTGAGTGCATGTTTTGTTCAGTTCATAGATGTTTTTCAAATCTTTCACTATTTTCTGTTCTATTTCCAAATATGTGCAGTCTTTCTGTTGTAGAGCAAACTTACATCTAGCCATCCAAATGTTCCATTTAATTACAATGAAGACAATATTTAAAGTATCTGCATGCCAGGAGGACCATTGAGGGGAAAAAACACTATACATAAGCATCTGAAAAGTTACAGACTGAAAAATCGGGGTAGCCCACTGTCGTGCCAAAAAGGCCCACCAATTCCGAATAAATGTACATTCAAAAAACAAATGGGAGATTGTCTCCAATGCATCTGTGCATAATGGCCTAGAACACACTCTATCCGGAAGCTGTTTATGTTTGTGGTTGGCTTTAACATTATCCATTCATGGCAAGATAGCCAATGAAAATCCTACATGTGTGCAGGTATTCTTTTACACCGCAACAAAGATAAAAGGGAGGAAAGATGCTGGACCGGACATTTCTCAAAAGGGGATTGTGTCAAACAGACAGAGGAGAGAAGAGTCTTATATAGGGTCTTATGCGGATGGGCAATAAGTACCTGAGGCAATACTTTCCATTGTTTCAAGCGTAAAAACATATGTTTCACATACAATGGTGTGCCTTCTGTATGTCGTAACACACGTAAGGAGTTATGTTCCCACTGGTGCAACCAAACTCTACAGGAATCATAAAACCACATTTCCCACCCTCTCTGAGAGTTGATCAGAAGTGGTCTCAGATTAGCCGTAAAAAAAAATGCTAGAAAAAAACAACAGAGGATTTATCATACCAACACCTCCCTCTATAGCAGACAAATAAGTAACATTTCTCTTGATTGGGTTCAGCCTGCTCCCCCATAATGCCTGAAAGGAGAGGCTGAAAACTGTTGTTTCCAGTTGTTTTGGAATAGGAAAAACATAACTTAAATATAGAAACAATGGAATCAAAAAGGTTTTTATCAAATAAACTCTCTTTTTCTTCCCAATCGACCCTCTATTCCAAGAGGCGACTTTCAGTTTACCCTGTTGCAATTTATGATCCCAGTTAAAAAAATCAGAATCTCTGGTCCCAAAATAAACCCCTAAGATACGAATAGGGCCCTCCACCAGACGTAGCTGGCCAATGTGGGACATATGGGCCACGACCGATCCCAACCTAATACCCACACTTTTGTCAAAGTTCAGATGGGCTCCCGAATAAGTTCCAAACAAAGAACATACTTGTAGGGAGGCCATTACTGAGGACGTATCAGCTACTAGGAAACATATATCATCTGCATATGCAATAGCTGTAAACGGTGCACGTGTAGCGGGGCAGGAGATGGCATGGATCTGAGGGTGAACATTCAGGCGTCAAAGCAGGACATCTAAAAACAGGACATATAGCAGAGGACTGACAGGGCAGCCTTGGCAGACTCCTCTTTTAACAGGAATCATAGGTCCTACCCACCCATTTACAACAGGAACCACCATGGCCGTCCTGTAGAACTTTTGTAGCCATCGTATCATGTCTTCTGGTATATGCAGAAAATGTAATGCCGTCCACAAAAAATCGTGGTTAACCCGAATCAAATGCAGCCTTCTGATCCACTGAAACAATGATACCAGAGGTCAGGCCCGCAAATCCATGGGAAAACAGTTCTCATAGGAGAATCAGGTGATCTGAGATGCGCCTGGTAGGTATAGAGCAAGACTGGGCAGGGTGCAAGACCTCGGCCACAATGCCAGTCAGACGTTTCGCGAGTATCTTCATAAGGATCTTGAAATCAGTATTTAACATGCAAAGATGGCGCCAATTCTCAAGGAGGTGAATGTCGCCTTTTTGTTTGTAGATATACAGCAAAGTACCCTTCGTAAAATCTAAGGGAATGTCCTTGCTACATAACAGGGCATTAAATACTGAGGTCAGTTCAGTGGCCAAGTGAACATTTAACACTTTATACAAATCAGCTGGGAGACCATCCGGGCCAGGGGTTTTCTGCAAGGGCAGCGAGGAAATCACTGAAGACAGCTCTTGCACCATCACGATAGCACATGCCACAGCCACATTCTGTTCCAAAGGGAGTGGGATCTCAAGATCCGTGAACAGGGTGGCAATGTCAGTCATAGTAGCTGGAAGGGGGGAGAACAAGGTGGTCGTGTGATCTGTCACAATCTGCAGAATTTCAGAACGTGTAGAGCACAATGCACCTACAGAATTTGCTAGGCTCAGCATTGATTTATGGGAAACGAGACGTGAATTAGACTCAAAGGGACAAACTACGTCCCGTGGTCCAGACATGTGGAATTTATGTTGATGGTACGATTGTTGGGATTGTTTGGACTGAAAACAAAGCATGTCCCTCCGTATTGCTTGTATTTGAAGAGATAGGTCCTGTCCAGTCATATTTGCTATAGAAAGCAGCGACTGTAGATGAGTTCTCTTTTGTAAATAAGCCAAATAATCCCTCCTACATTTTTGTCGACTGTAACTTTTCAGATATATAATCAGGGCATGTTTCGTATCCAGCCACCAACGTATCGGATCGTTATAGCAAATAAACACAGATTTACGAGCAGATATAAAGGACAGAATAAATCTTTGAAACATCAGGTCCTGCAACAGGAAGTGTTAAATTTCCAAAATCCTGGCCCTTTGCTAAAAGGGGCAACTGAACCTATACCGACTGAGAGTAGTTTGTGATCAGAGAAGGCCACTGCCTGTACCTGAGCAGAACTTATTGGCAACGCATGGGACAAAAAGACAAAATCAATCCTTGTTGCCAATGTGCCCTTCTGAAATGTGGGGGTATGTTTGGTCGTGAAAGAGAGGTAAGCATCAGTCAAGTGCGCCATCCGAATTAGTTTATCCAATTCATGGGAGTCACAAAAAATTTTTTTGGTGGTGGCAAATGAACTTTTGTCTTGAAGACTCAGGCCACAGTTAAAATCAGCCAGAAAATTACTTGGAAGGACGTGTGTAAATAGGGGCGAATCAAGGAAAATAAGGCTATGCGAGCCAACTTAACTTGTGGGGCATAAATGTTAATGGCTCGGTATGGGCAGTTGCCTAAAACAAAATCCAAAATGAGGACCCTACCAGGAACTAAATCAAACAGTTTAAGTAACCGAAAGTCTGGAATATTAATTAAAATGCCAAGACCTGAACAGGGGTTCGGGTCTATAGACCAAAACAATGGGCCCAAAAGCCAGTCTTGTTCAGCTTGCCTAATCTCCTGCACCGTATGGAGTCTAGTATCCTGCAAAAAAAAGATACCCAATGGCAAAAGTCTTAAGAAGGAAAACACTAATTTATGTTTCTCTATACGTTTCATACTGTTTACATTGATAGTATGACAAACGAAGTGCGCCATGTCATAAAAAATAAGGTGTCAAGAAACATCACGACTTTCTCTTCCCAGCCAAATTCTTTCCTTTCAGTTTAACTCTAGCCTTACGCTTTTGTGAGAGGCCGGTGCCCAGCTGGAGCTCTGAATCTGTAGAGCCATCAGGGAGAGAAGACGCGATGGAGGAAGTGTCAGACTCACCCCCCGCGTCGTCAGTAGATGGCTGAAGCACCTCAAAGATATTAGACAGGGCTATGGGCTGAGTTATCAATGTCTTTGTAGGAGGTGGTGAAGTACGAGGTCCAGCCCTCAGAGACCTCCTACGTATAACAGTAAAAGGTTTACAGGGGGTGGCATAGTACTAGGACCTGGGATTTGAGCCAAGTCAGATGTAGTTGATAGGGCATGTGTCAGTGGGAGGGGGGTTCCACCTCTAATGGTGGTTTCACAATATCAGCTTTCTGGAGAGCAATGACCAGGGTAGGCACAGGCACAGGGGTCTGCAGAGCTGGGATCACCGCCGCTGCAGGGGGTGCAGCCACTGTGGTATGAAGCCGAGCTTTTTGTGCCTGTGTAATCACAAAGCGTTGGTCAACGCCACCATCATGATTCGCCTGAGCGTGGGCAGACCAGTGGCAAGTTTGAAAAGAATGTCCTAGCTCTTCACAAAGGTTACATCTGCTAATATTCCAGCAATGGATCCCAACATGACCCAACTCACCACAATTATTACATTTTATCTTGTCACATACATTACTCAGGTGTGAGGGATCCCCACATCTGTAACAGGCTTTGCTGACCCGGGTAAAAGAGGACCCCCCTATCATGACCTAAGAAAAAGGAATTAGGTAAATGGACAGGGCCAGAGTCATTGGTATGTAACAGAACCTTAAACTTCCACCCTCCCATCCAAATGTTTTCCGTGTCCAGGATAGCTTCAGGTTGGCCCTGTACCTTACAGCGTTGTTTCAACCAGTACACAATATCAGACACATCCACGCCTTCATTTTGAAACATCACCGTAATGGTCTTAAAGGCGGGTTTCGAGAGGGGGACGGCCTGAAAGGAAGTCCACAAAGCAGTATTCCGAAAGGCGTGGTACCTAGCCCAAAGCGGTCTAGGCCACGAGACGTCTGGAAACTCACATCTAATGTGGATTCACCTGATACATGGATCAGAGCATAAATCTCATGGGCAAAAAATTTCAATGAGTCCTTCAACAGAGTTCTGGCCACATACACGTGGTCAGGAGGGTCTGGAAGTCCACCTCTATAAACAAGTCTCACAGCATTATGTCTTTTCGCAGCAAGGACAGGGTGATGAAATAAAGAGGAGAAGGAACGAGATTGTCCCACCTGTACAGAAGGAGTCTTATCCTTATTAACAGAATCCAAGACAGTTACTGCTTTACTATCAGATGGGGGGCATACTTCCGAAGTGGGCTTTTGCACAAGGGACAAAACAGGATTTTGAGTGAGTTGAAGTTCCATCGGCATGCTCAAGGGGTCAGAAGAACACTGTGAATCCGGTTTCCCCTGTTGCACTTCCAGGAAGTCCTCAGGACGGGGGGACCCAATAGGGGACGGACCAGAGATCCAACGCCCAAGCTCAGGTTCCTGAATCCACCCAGCTCCACGCAATGCGGATTCTACTGACCAGGTAGGCTCTACATCATTACCAGCAGTGTGTGCAGGGATTTGCAAAGAAGATCTTCCATCCGGGGGGGTTCAGGGAGCGTATCGTGTGTTCCAGCAGAGCAGTTCATCGGCACCTGCAAAGCGGGCCTTGTGTCAGGACCAGTGACTAACAGCATCGAGCTCTCCAATGCAGGCGACAGCACAGGGGGCATTCCTGATAGCCCTGTGAGTCCCTCAGAGAGATCAGAGGAGCAATCGCCGTCTGTAGCGGCACTCCGTACACACAGTAGGTCATCGTGCATAGTTGGAGCACGTAGCACCGAATGGCAGACCGACTCAGCCAAGCTCTCTCCAACGTCGCGGTCCAGCATTTTCGGACCCATCAACGTGTCTTCCACCACTGGGATAGCAAGAGAGGTAACACTGTCCATTGCTGTGAGGGCAGGGAGAGGTACAGTTCCAACAGTAGATACATTCATGGAGGTACTTTCAGACTAAACAGTCGCTTCCTTAATCAGGACAGTGTCAGTCGAGGTCTCCAAACATCCAGAGACAGGAGCTGAGACCAAGTCTCCTGTCTCCCCAGCTACCTCTGCAGCAAGCACAGGAGGTTCCACCATCTTGGACAGAGTATTCCCTTCTGTCAAGTAGGGGAATTTCCCCGGTGTCCTGGCCAAATTTCCCTCATTCACTAAAAATACCACCAACAGATTAATCTGGTTCAAGGTCAGTTGGCATTCATCTGTATCCCCCTTCCCTGGGTCGTGCCTGAAAATAGGCAGGATTTGTCTAGTGCACTTACCTGGTCAACAAAAACTAAACAAAAAAATAAATAAACTTGAATTGATGTATACAGCTGGAGAGGTATAAAGACACAAAAGTGGGGTGTGCATGCAGAGAACCATGGTAAGTAAGTAGAAAGATAAAAGGATTTTATATCCATTTTGATAATAAATTATTTTTTATTTCCTTTTCTTTTAGAACATTTAATCCAATACTACAGACAAATGGGATACATGCTTCCAACTGCAACAACTTGGAATATGAAATACAGATGAACACAAAAATCGATATCAATGAATAAGTAGAAGAGAAAACAAAGTGAAATGCAGTTATACAATTTTCATCTTATTCCAACTTGAATATTGTTATACAGAAGAGCTAATTACACATTGCAAGTATCTGAAAGCATAATTATGAGAATCTCATCTGCAATACCATTGGATAACTATTATAAATTAAATGTTATGTTTTTGATATGAAAACTGAATAATCAATCAGTTTATTCGGATTGGACATTAAAAATAGTTATTCTTGTACCATAATTACAAAAAAAAATAAACTGAGCAAGAAATCACCAATTAAGAT
Source organism: Neoceratodus forsteri (assembly GCA_016271365.2). Taxonomy (NCBI): domain Eukaryota; kingdom Metazoa; phylum Chordata; order Ceratodontiformes; family Ceratodontidae; genus Neoceratodus; species Neoceratodus forsteri. Next base: position 1,294,311,068 of record CM028130.1, read on the forward strand.
ATAATTTAAATAAAATTACATATGATCACATTAAGAGTTAATAGTCAATTAACAATTGAGGTAAGTACTTAACACGTTCAGTAAGTGAAAATTTCTATTTTGTGTTAGTTGTTATAGCATGACTCGTGAACATCCATTATGATTGTAATGCTAGTTATGAACAGTTGATATATTATTTGAAACATAGAAACATAGACTGATGGCAGATAAGGACAGCTTGGCCCACCAGTTCTGCCCATTTGATAGTCACCACCAAGTAAGCATGCGGTGGCTGAATCTGTGTACCAATAATGAGACTCAAACCATTGAACTAATGTGTTAGATTAAAAGCACAAAGTGATTTGTAAAATTGTACCCTTGATGAATCAGAAACACATTGCATATGTGAAAATGAGTTTGAGTATTCTGTTAAAGATATCACAAGTTAACACTTTGCATATAATTTTTAATTTTTGTCTTTAAGGTTAGTCAATTCCTTGCAGCATATTCAACATAATTCTAGAGAATATAGAATATTTTCTGGTAAATTTACAAATATAAATCAGTGTACAGTGCTGAGTGCTGGAGAAGGGATTACTGTGTCAAACTGATATAGATAGAGGCCTCATTTTTCGGCAAACTTGGATCTGTGCCAATGACTGCAAAAAAAGCACTTTCCATCTAAGGTTCCAAGAACACCAAAGAAGCAGTACCCTGCCCAAAGATGTGTGGAGTGCACAAAGAAAGGGAAGCATAAGGAATTGACTTACTGGTGTGCATAGTGTGGAAAGGGCCTGTGTATAGATAAATGCTTCTCTGAATACCATTTAAAGATGAACTACGGGGTGTCTGGATCACTGGATACAAACGATAGTGACACAGAATAGTAAAACATTTGACAGAAGCACAATCATATGTAAGTGGCTTCTAGGTAAACATGCCCTCTTCTGCAAAAAGCCCTCAAGGAAACAAACCACAACTGTGCAATTGGTTTACACCAAAATGACAACCCTACCAGTCTCAAGGAAACATGCCCTCAAGACAACCAGCCCTCAAGGCAGACAGCCCTCAATGCAGCATGCCCTCAAGGCAACAAACCCTCAAGGCAGATGCCAAGCTAACGGCACTCAAGGCAACCAGCCCTCAAGGAAGATGGCCCTCAAGGCAACCAGCCCTAAAAGCTGACAGCCCTCAAGGCAAACAGCCCTACAGGTTGACAGCCCTCAATGGAGCATGCCCTCAATGGGCATGCGCTCAAGGCAAAAAGCCCTGAAGACAGATGGTCATCAAGGCAACAAGTCCTCAAGGCAGACATCCCTCAAGGCAATCTGCCCTGAAAGCTGATTACCCTCAAGGCAACAAGCCCTCAAGGTTTACAGCTCTTAATGCAGCATGCCGTCATGGCAACAAGCTGGTGGTCACATGTTGCGCTTCCTGGGAAAAAAAACGCTCTCCTTAGCGCTTGTCCTTCTGGTGTATTAAAACTTTTTTTAGTGCTTTCTGACAGTTATTTCTTATATAGAGAGAGACCGAGATGCATGGTGCTAGGGTCAGTAAAGAAGCTGAAAATTTGTGAAGATCTGCTTATTTTTGATACAGAAGGAAATAAGTTAGAGCAGGTGCCATCATACAAGTATCTTGGCTTCTGGGTGGATTCATCAGCAACTGGCAATACTCATGTGGAAAAGTTCATATGCTCAATAGAGAAAAGAGTAGGGATGTTATACCAAAATAAAAATTGTCTTGGGAAATGCATAATGAATTAAAGATAGTTGAGACTCAGATGTTCCCATTGTTCGATTATTTTTTTTAGCCGTCTGACTCCTTTGGTTTGGAATAATCTCCCACCTCAGTTTCGTCAGGTTAATGTTAAACCTTCATCTCCAAAAGTAATCAAACAATGGTTTATGAATATTGCAATTGCACAAACAAAGCCTTGTTGCTGTCATTAATGTTTTAGTATTTATTGTATTGTTATATATTTTATGTAAGTTGTTATTGTTACTTATGTTAATGAATGTTGTAACTATTATTTGACTCAATAGGTAACCATTTTGCATGAGTTTTACTCAATGGTCTAACCCTTCAATAAAATGAAATGAAAATGAGATGGAGTGATCAAGATGCAAGAAAGGTGGGACATGTTGAGTGCTGCATCCCAGAATGGGAAGCACAAGGCTTCCCTCTATCGTGGACAGTATATGGTGTCCATTGGACACCATGGGATGTTACATTGGTGCTGTTTCCTGGTATGGGACAACATGGGATGTCCATTGGACACCATGGAATGGTTAATTGGTGCTGTTTCCTGGTAAAGAGTCCGAGATGGTGTAATGATCGAGATGAATGATAGATGGGAAATGCTGAGTGCTACATCATGGAACAGTAAGCATAAGGCTTCCCTTTATCATGGACAGCATAGATTGTCCATTGGACACCATGGAATGGTTAATTTGTGCAGATTCCCAGTATAGAGACCGAGATGACGGAGTGATCGAGATGCAAGTTAGGTGGGAAAGGTGGAGTGCTGCATCCCAGAATGGAAAGCACAAGACTTCCCTCTATCATTGCCAGCACAGAGTGTCCATTGGACACCATGGAATGTTTTATTGGTGCTGTTTCCCAGTATGGGATGACATGGGGTGTCCATTGAACACCATAGAATGGTTAATTGCTGCAGATTCCCCATATAGAGACCAAGATGGTGGAGTGATCAAGATGCAAGATAGGTGGGAAATGCTGAGTGCTGCATCCTGGAATGGAAAGCACAAGGCTTCCCTCTATCATGGACAGCATAAGATGTCCTTTGGACAACATGGAATGTGAAATATGTGCTGTTTCCCTGTATGGGATGACATGGGGTGTCCATTGGACACCATGGAATGGTTAATTGGTGCTCTTTCCTGGTTTGAGACAACAAGGAGTGTTCAATGGACACCATAAAACAGTTAATTGGTGCTGTTTTCCAGTATGGGATGCCACGGGGTGTCTATTGGACACAATGGAAAGGTTAATTGGTGCTGTTTCCATGTAAAGAGACCTAGAAGGCATAATGATTGAGATGCAATAACAGCGGGACATGCTGAGTGCCGCATCCCAGAACAGTAAGCACAAGGCTTCCCTCTATCATGGACAACACAGAGTGTCCAGTGGATGCAATAGAGCATTTTATTGATGCTGTTTCCTGGTATGGGATGACATGAGGTGTCCACTGGACACCATGGAATGTTTTATTGGTGCTGTTTCCTGGTTTGGAATGACATGGGGTGTCCAATGGATACCATGAAATGGTTAATTGGTCCTGTTTCTTTTGTATAGAGACTGAGATGACAGAGTAATCGAGATGCAAGTTAGATTGGAAATGCTGAGTGCCACATCCCAGAACAGTAAGCTTGAGGTTTCCTTCTACTGTAGACAACACTGGGTGTCCATTGGACAGCATGTAATAGTTTATTGGTGCTCTTTCCTGGTATGGGATAGCATAGGGTGTCCACTGGACACCATGGAATGGTTAATTGGTGCTGTTTCCTGGTATAGAGACCGAGATGGTGGAGTGATCGAGATGCAAGATAGGTGGGACATGCTGAGTGCCGCATTCCAGAATGGTAAGCACAAGGCTTCTCTCTATCATGGACATCACAGGGTGTCCATTGGACATCATGGAACATTTTATTAGCGCTGTTTCCCAGTATGGGATGGCTTGGTGTTTCCATTGGTCATCATGGAATGTTTTATTGGTGCTGTTTCCCAGTATACAGACTATATGGTGGATGGATCGAGATGCAAGATAGGTGGGAAATGTTGATTGTTGCATCCCTGAATAGTAAGATCAAGTCTTCCCCTATCATGGACAGCATATGGTGTCCACTGGACACCATGGAATGGTTAAATTGGTGCTATTTCCTGGTATGGGATGGCATGGGGTGTCCATTGGACACCATGGAATGGTTAACTGGTGCTGTTTCCTGGTATAGAGACCGAGATGGCAGAGTGATTGAGATGCAAGATAGGTGGGACATGCTGAGTGCTGCATCTCGGAATGGTAAGCACAAGGCTTCCCTCTATGATGGATAATATAGGGTGTCCATTGGACACTGTGGAACATTTTACTGGTGATGTTTCCCAGTATGGGATGACATGGGGTGTCCATTAGAAACCATGGAATGCTAAATTGGTTCTGTTTCCCAGTATGGGAAGACAACGGGGGTCTGCTGGACACCATGAAATTTTTTATTCATGCTTTTTCACCAGTGTGGGATGACATGGGACCGCTCGACAACATGTAATGCTTTATTCATCCTAGGTCATCAGATATGACTACTCCCAAATCCCTTTGCTGTTTGGTGACCATCCATTTCTCAACTTTCCCATCATGTAATTCTTTCATGGGACCTTGTGCCACAAATGCATAATTTTGCACTGAGTGCTACTACTAGTAATCACTCTTAAATGTTTTATATTTCCTGGGAGATACCAGACATGTTGTCTTTTGCCAGCAAATGTCAAGAATTGTGTACTGCTTCCTGCAATTGATTGGATACACTCAGATGCTATAATATGTATGCTTGCTTAATTCAGATATGCAGTGTCCAGAGAAGATGGTATGGATCTACAGGCACTCCTTCGTGCATTGGGCAGGGATTCGGGAGTGGTCTTGAACCAGGAGACCAGTTCTGAGCTTCAATATTCCTTTAAATATGTGTTGGCTAGGTGACAGGGGTATGCATTGGGATCAACTGGTGCCAATGCTGTGAAGGAAGTACCTGAGGGGATCTGACCCAGATGTCATTGTTGTCCACCTGGGAGGCAATGATTTAGGATTGGAGACGTCAGTGATGCCGCTATGGAAGATGAAGGAGGACATCACCTTGATCAAGCACTGAATGCCAAGAACTATAATCCTTTGGTCCCACATCATCCAGCATCGGCAGTGGAGGAATGTTTATAATATGAAGACAAAGGACAGAACAAGGAGGAAGATCAGTGTAGAGATGGAGGTGCTCATGAGAGGATTGTCAGCCAGTGTGGTCAAGCATGATGGTATCATGCCTGTCTTCCCAGAACTGTATCAGCAGGATGGCGTCCACTTCAAAGATCAGGGAAGCAACATATTCCGCAGTGTCATCAAGATGGCTGTAGCTCCAATCCTATAGAGGTATGTCATTTATATCCTTGCAAATAATTTGCCTGCACACCTCGATAGACATTATTTTAATGCAGACTTTGAAAATTTCCAGGAATTAAGTCAAATCGAGAGGAGCTGAGTGAGGAGAGCAGCTCAGAGCATGGTAAAGTATGCCTGGATTGTTTGGTAAGTAGACTACATGATATTGTGTAAGAACAGAATAAGATTTTTGGCATCTTCACCAAATGAAAACACAAAACACTGAGATAAAAAATGTGAAGTGAGTGGAATAAATATGATGACTAATGGACAAGTAAAAGTAAGGGGATTCACTTGGTGAAAGACAAGTGATATAGGCTGAAGTGGGTTGACATGACAGACGGGGTATATTTGATATATAGCACACACACACAGGAAACAAATTGTGGTAACACATGATGAGTAGGAAGGATCTTTAGTGTTAGTCTTATTTCACTCAGCACACCAAGTGGGTCAAAATGAAAGAATTAGTGGAAACATGTAACAATACATTCTGCTGACAGCCAGCACATTATATCTGAGTAGAGATGCAGCGAATTTTTAATCCGCCTGCGAAGTGGACGTGAAGTGGGCACGTCACATCCGTGGAGCACAACGCGACGTGGACACTGCAAAGTGCTCACTTCATGTTATTATTATTATTACCACTTCGCATTGTCATTATGCCTTAACGCGAAGTAAGCGAAGTGAGAAGAGAATAGGCACATCACATGGCTTGCAGTACTGTAAGTCACATGCTTTAGCCAGGCAGGAAGGAAGTGAGTCACAGAAGCAGTTTCACTTTCTCATTTGCATTTGTAGAGGGAGAAAGCATTTGTGAGAGGAGAGGAGTTACTGCTTGATTGCCTTGTTGCCACTTCGTTGCATTTCAGTTCCAGAAGAAAACAAACAGCTTTTTTAAAAGCTATTTCTTGATTTAGTTTTTGTATTGTATTTGTGTTTTTTTTGTTAGTGAATTTTTTTTGTATAAGTTTTGTTTTGTTTTGTGTGTGTGACTGACTGTGTGTCTGTGTGTCCACTGTCTGTGTGTGTGTGTTAGCCTGTGGACTTCAGGAGGATGGACCTAGGAGAAGGCAAGTTGCTGGCCCGTGGGCACGGTAGGAGGGGAGTGCGGACCCGTGGGGGGCAAGGCGGTCATGTCATGTTGGACCACTCCTGACTCCTGGTCGGTGTTGTTTCTCCCGTTGAAGCAACAGGAGCAGCACCAGTGCCACCAGTGGCTGCTGCGCATCCTCCTTCTCTACCACCACTACTACCATCACCGGTAGCAGCAGCTGTTATGGCTCCAGCAGCACCCCTTCCACCACCTCCACAGGCACAGGAGGTGGCCCTGGAAATTGTAGGTGGTGGTGGGACTCGTGCCTGACATGTGAGGACTGTGTCTGGTCCCCCCACAGCTCCCCAGTGTGGGAGTTCATTAACTGTGTGGGGGAAGATAGCACAGTGGTGGAGTGCCATGTGTGTGGTGTTCTGGTGCACCATGGCCCCTGTGGGACACATTTGGGGACCGGTGGCCAGCGCACCCACATGCTGAACCAGCACAGGGAAGCATGGCAGGCTGCCACAGAAGGGGCCAGATGTCCATCTGCTGGCCCTTCCGTGGCAGTGGCTGAGGGTGCTGCTAAGGTGGGAGTTGTGCCTCACAGTCACCACTGCAGGAGGAGGGCTACTACAGCAGCTGCTCCACCACCACCACAACCGCCACCACAGCCACCAGCACCACCCTGTCCACCACCAGTCCCACTACCTGGATTCCCCACTGCAGTGGACCCTGCCACAGTCCCTGCTACACAGTCTGACATAAGCCTGGTGTGGGCAGCACTTGAAGAAAATAATGAGCGGTTCAGTGCTTTGCAGCAGCAGGTGAACAGAGTAGAAGCACAGCAGCAGCAAATGGTTTCAATGCTGCACCTGCTGCTGGACCACCATGGCATCCCACGGCCATAGTAAGTGAGGGGATTGTTTCCTGCCCCCCACCCCCACCCCTGACCCCACCCCACTACTGTGTTGTACTGTTTTTGTGTGTTTTTTATTTGTTATTGTTTAATCATATACATTTTCCCTTCCAGGGGAATCTTTCTTGCACCACATAGTGCAATACATTTTTGTGAAAACCGCCCGTAATGTTATTGCAGTGTGTCACTGGATGGAGGAATTCCTGTTCTGAAAATCTACCCTCATTCTACCTCCCTTCTCAGCAATGTTAGGACGTGATGGCAGGGAGATCACATGTGCATGCTCCTTAGAGTGAATATCTGACTGTCCAGTAGGTTTCCAAATGTTTCTTTATGTTATAATGGTCAGTTTGTGGTGAAATGTGTGGGCACATTTCTAGTAAGAGGAGCATTGTTACTGGAAACATTCCCACATTTCACCACAAAGTCAACCTTATAACATAAGGAAACATTGGGATAGCTGCTGGACATTCACTATAGTGGAGCATACACCTGCGCTCCCCCTGGCATCACGTCCTAACGTTGCTGAGAAAGGGTGGCAGAATGTGGGTGGCTTTTCTGATTGGTAATTACTCTGTCACATGACTCGCTGTAATGACATTATGGGTGGTTTTCACAGAAATATATTGCACTCTGTGGAGCAAGAAATATTCCAGTGGCAGTAATGCCCCCACAGACTTAAGAACGTATGCTGCTGCCTGCTGGAGGATTCGAACTGTGTGCCAGATATTTGTTAAAGCTGTGAGCACTTTTTGTATAACATTATTTTCTGTGCCTTTGCTCCTCTTTGACCCTGCATTCCTGTGCTCTAGTGAGAGGGGCCAGGTGTAACGGAGCATACTTCATCAAAGGAGGAGGGGCAGTACAATATAAAAGAACTGCGCTGCCTAAAAACCCAGAACAGGTATGCCGTTTACATCTATCAACTGAGAGCCTAATATTACATCTGCTGTTTCTTTTTGCTGGACTGTGAGACTGAGACTTAAGAATGTATGCTGCTGCCTGCTGGAGGATTCGAACTGTGTGCCAGATATTTGTTAAAGCTGTGAGCACTTTTTGTATAACGTTATGTTCTGTGCCTTTGCTCCCCTTTGACCCTGCATTCCTGTGCTCTAGTGAGAGGGGCCAGGTGTAATGGAGCATACTTCATCAAAGGAGGAGGGGCAGTACAATATAAAAGAACTGCTCTGCCTGCAGCGTGAGCGTGGCAGCTCGAGCGTGAGTGGCGCGAGCACCACTCGGTATCAGAAATTTTATCAGCAATAATAGGAGGAAATCTGAGTAGTATCCCTGCTGAGATTTACTTAGAAGTCCAGGGTTAATCAAATTGGAAGCTGTTCGTCTCCTTATGTGAGTCTGGGCAGGTTACTCTGTTTTAATTTATTGTTTAAGTAATTGAGGGGTGAGTTAAATTTATATTGATGTTTATTATTTGAATTATTTTGTATTGTCTATGTACTTTATTTAAAAATATTTTGGTTGGGTTGCTTACATGAGGAAGTTTTATGTAGTTTTTATTATAGACTAATTGGGATTTCTCTTTAGAGGATTATCCCTGATATATTGAGGTAGTCGCTATTATTTTATTTAAATTAAAGTTTGATTAACAAGGTGGTTTAAATCTTTAACAATGCTGATGTTATGGTGGGGAATTGATCTGATAGGGTGCCAGTTTTTAGTATGTGAAAATTTTACTCAGAAGGAAAAGATATTATAGAATGGCCTATTTGGTAATAGAATATAGGGAACTATGAAGAGAGAGAATTGTTCTATTTGGGTGGCAAGGGACATTCAGGCCTCTTTATTGAATACTCATATTGAGACTATTTTGATTAAATGGGTGTATATGGGTAGTGAACTTCTATGTGGCTGGGGACATAATGTTGTTCTTGAAAGTGCCAAATCTAGAGATTATCTAATGAAGGAAAACAATTAAATCTTAAATTGTATAGAGTGGGTAAATGGATTGTAATTATGGGTTAATGCTATGGGATGTTCAATTAAACCCTGGGCCTGTAGCTGATTTGAATCAGATTACACATTAGAAATGTTGAATGAAAAGGACAAAAATGTGCATATTAATATTTGTAGTTTGTTTAAGAAAATTGAGTATTTAAGAGAGTGTGGTGTGTTATAAACCTGACATTTTAATAATTACTGAATCATGGCTACATATAAAAATTCAAGATAATGACATAGCCCTGGAAAATTTTCATATGTGGAGAAGAGATAGATCCAAAAGAGGGGGGGAGTATTAATTTATGTTAAAAATTTGATTGATGTTAGGGAATTGCAAGATTTGTATAATTGGACTGATTCAGAATTGTTACCATTAGAATTAAAGCTACCTTATTCCAAACCCATATTATTGATTGGCATTTACCGTCCACCTAAAAGTAGTTTGATAGTTTTTTCTGAAATACAGGATGTACTGAAAAATTATCAAATTTCACATGAAATTTTGATAATTGGGGATTTAAATGTTGATTGGAGAAATATAGATGCCCATCATAGTTTAATTGATATGGCTACTACATTGAATTTGGTGCAACTGATAAAAGATGTAACTAGGTTAAATGTAGTGAATCCTAGTAATTCAGCTATATTAGATCTTATTTTTACTACAAACCCAGAAAAGTTTATTAAGAGTGGGGTGTTACCAGACTCAATGTCAGATCATCAGATAATTTTTTGTATTAGGAATCAGAAATCTAGAAAGACTCCTAAGAATATTGTACAAACTAGAGTTTTTAAACAGTTTGATTATATTCAATTTATGCAGGAATTAGAACATTATAACTGGGAGAGATTAGAATTAATTCCCAGTGTGGGGGATGCATGGGATATGTTTCAAAAGGATTTAATACAAATCTGTAATAAACATGCTCCTATAAAAACTAGGTTGATAAGATCAAGGTGCCATGGTATGATTCTGGTTTGTTTAAAATTAAAAGGGCTAGAGATAAGGCATGGAAACAAGCTAAATTAGCAAAGGGAGACCAGGATAGGCATAATTATAGGCAATTAAGAAATTTATACACAAAAGAAATTAGAAAGACTAGACAGGCGTATTGTAATAAAAAATTGTCTAAAGAAATGATGGAAAACCCAAGACTATTCTGGAACACTATAAATAAGTTGCATAAGGGTCCTAGCTTGGGATATCCTAATTACTTCTTAATCAATGGTAATAAAACGGATTTAGGAAATAAGGTAGTTAATGAGTTTAACACCTTTTATAAATATGGTACTAATGAATTAAAACTGGGTGGAGGAGATGTAAATCAGGTTTTACAGAGAAATTCCTAGGCAAATGGTATAGATAGAACTTATGTACAAACTGGTATACAAGCTGAGTTCAAATTTACCTCTTTTACTAGAGGAGATGTTAGGGATTTATTACTTCAAATTAACACCAATAAAGCAGAAGATATGGATGGTATCCCTAATATCTTATTAAAGTATGCAGCCTCTATCATTGATTTACCCTTAGCAAACTTATTTAATTTGTCTCTCCTCTCTGCGGAATTACCTCAAGCTTGGAAGCCCGCCAAGATTGTGCCAATTCATAAGACAGGATCCAGGTTGCTATTAGAAAATTATAGGCCAATTTCCCTTTTACCAACGATTTCTAAAATTTTGGAGAAAATAGTTGCAAAACAATTATAGATATTTTTGAAAGATAATGAAATTCTCAATGGTTATCAATCAGGCTTTAGACCTGAGCATGGAACAAACACTGCCCTTATAAAGGTCACAGGAGATATTATGGAGAGTATGGACAGGGGGATGCCAGTGGGAGCAATTTTTGTTGACCTTTCAAGGGCTTTTGATACGTTGGACCATGGCATCCTCCTGTCCAGACTAAAAACCTGTGGTATGTCTGAGTCAGTTGTAAACTGGTTTCGAAATTATCTTGATTCAAGATTGCAGCAAGTGACTATTAGAGAGTGGTCATCTGACCTGAAATCAATTGTGTCAGGAGTCCCACAAGGATCCATTTTGGGTCCCATACTATATAATTTATACATGAACGATTTGGGGTTTGAACAACCGGAGGTACAATACCATCTTTATGCTGATGACACAGTTGTATATTCTGCTGATTCATCAGTGAGAACTATTCAATTAGTATTACAACAGGCTTTTGATCATTTACAGGAATTTTTGCTTAGATCGAAATTGGTTTTGAATGAAAAAAAATCTCAGGTAATGGTATTCCATAGGGGTCATGGGTTTAAAATTGAACAAGAGGGATTACAAATTAAAACATTTTCTGGAAGAATTTTGCAACAAGTTGTTAGATATAAATACCTGGGGCTGTATTTAGACACAAAATTCAAATGGGACAGCCATATAGATAGCACCTTGACAAAAGTTGGTAGGTGCTTGGGTTCATTATATAGAGTAAGAAATAGCATGTCCTTGGAAATTAGAAAATTAGCTGTAACTGTTGTTGTACTACCCATACTGGAGTATGGTAACTTGATATATATGGGTGTGTCTAAAAAGCAGCTATATAAGCTTGACGTTATGTACAATAAATTAACCAGATTGATATTGGGTGCAAAAAGAGGCACATAGAGTAGATATGTATAAAGAATTGGACTGGCATACCTTATCTCAAAGGCGGGTTTTAGTACAATTATGTTAATGCTAAAATGTATTTCAGGAAAAGTCCCTAAATATATGGCTGAGACCATTAATATAAAAAGATCAATCGAGGGCCTGCGCCTGCAAATAGCTTGGATTGTTTTGTTCCAAGTCGAGAACGCCTGGGGGATAAGCATTTCTTAAATATTGGACCATCTATATGGAATAAATTGCCTGGGAAGCTTAGACCCTTGAGAGAAATTTTCAGTTGCACCAAATTAATCGATGGCTTATTGAAAATACTAATTATGATGGGGACTAGATTGAATCTTAGGATGGTAGACTGTAAATTGTATTAAATGTATATTGTGAATTATATTATTGTTTTGTTGTATGTCTTTGCAGTGTTAGTTTGTGAATGATTTGGAATTGTGTTATATTTATTGATGTATAATTATAGTGTATTTGTGCCTTTGTCTGTTACACATTGTTAACTTATAAGAGTAACTGGAACTGACACCTGGATCTCACTGTAAAGGAGCTTCCGCTCAGAGGAGATATCCATATTCATTTTTTGTATGAATAAAATTTTTTTACTACTACTACTTACTACTTACTACATATTAGTTTATGTGCATCACCAAAACTATGTAATGTGGTGAATCTCTGTAAAGCAGCAGCGCAACAGTCTGTTGATAACTCTGACCTATATTTTTTAATGCTATGTTACAACTTCCTTTACTTACGTCCTGACTGACTAGAATTATATGATAATTTGCAGTAGTTGAGTCTGCTGTACTACCTTTTTTCATGTATGAAATAATGAAATGAGCATTCCTTTTAAATGGGTGCTGACCAGGTCTTTGTCATTGTTTTCCTCTGCTTTTCTCCATCACATCAAGTAGTTGTTATATATCACTTCTGTTGTTAATTAACAGTTATGCATCAGGCAGCGTTTTATGACACCACGGAACAATAGTTATTGAAAAGCAGCTGAAAATAAATACAAACCTGGTCCGAACAATATTGGAAGGCATGCTCATTTTTTTTCATAAATGAAAAAAGTAGCCAAGTAAGTAAAGCAGACATAAATTGTGAAAAGAATCGTATCATTCAAGTCACGACTCAGAGGTAACTAGTGGTGGCTGTGGCAATGTAAAGTGGCATAAAAAAAGCACAGTTCAGAACTGTGAGGACATTCTTGCAATGTTGCTTTAATTGTAAAATTGCCAGTATGACATCATGAGCTAACAGCAACAATCACAGAATACACAAAAGTGGCATAGAGTCCCAGATTTTTTTGCAGGCCCAAAATGTATCCTGCTTTTGTGCAGAAAATTGACAAATGGTTACACAGTGAAATGAGACTGTTTCAGCACATCCAAAGTCCTCCAGAATTAATGGCACACTCAGTCATGCACGCAGTGGTGGCACAGAGTCCCAGATTTTTTCTGCAGGCCCAAAATGCATCCTGCTTGTGTGCAGAAAATTGACAAGTGGTTACACAGTGAAATGAGACTGTTTCAGCACATACAAAGTCCTGCAGAATTAATGGTGCACTCAGTCATGCGCACAGAAGTGGCACAGAGTCCCCAGATTTTTCTGTCGGCCCAAAATGCATCCTGCTTGTGTGCAGAAAATTGAAAAGTGATTACACACTGGAATGAGAGTGTTACAGCACATACAAAGTCCCCCAGAATTATTGGCACACTCAGTCATGCGCGCAGTGGTGGCACAGAGTCCCAGATTTTTTCTGCAGGCACAAAATGCATCCTGCTTTTGTGCAGAAAATTTACAAATGGTTACACAGTGAAATGAGATGTTTCAGCACATCCCCCAGTATAAAATAATGACTGTGAGCATCGTGTTGCTGGTCCAATGTGTTCTGCAAGATGATTCCAGCAAATGCAATGTGATCATCTCAACTGGATTGAAGGGTGCCCTTTGGTTGTACACTAATAGTAGCCTTGGTGAGTATATATATATATATATATATATATATATATATATATATATATGTGTTGTGTATTTGGTAGGTTAGGAGGGGGGTTGACATGGACATGTACTCATGGTATTGTTCTGCATCACAGGTCACACAGAAACTGTTGGTGTGCACATTCCAGTGCTCAATGAGAATTTTTTGTGCTGAAATTGGAAACGGATAACTTTCAAGCACATGAAGGTAAGTATTTTTTTTTGGGGGGGTGGGCTGAATCATATTTGCAGGTTTGACTCTAATGGTTTCTTATTTTGTTACTTCTTCACAGATTTCATCATCATTCTTCTGGAGTCCGGTTGTCTTAAGATGGCCATGGTTATCTAATGAAACGACTTCTGTATGTTGCATGTGTGCTCAAGCTTGGGGGAGGGGGGGGTGCCTGATGTTGAAGAACTTTTTTGGATAAGGCCACTTTGACAGAACAGCAAAGCATCTGGAAGTTTCCTAAAAAAAGAAATGAATGACTTCTTACAACTTAATTGTTATGTGTCCCTCCCTGATTCTCAAATCTCAGTCTAAAGTCAAGTTACATTTCAAACCCACATCTTGTCAACTAACACAACCTGTGTGCAATACTTGCTGCAGTCTTTCCAAAACAATGAAACGGATTAAATAAAATCTTCATACTTACAAGAATGGATTTCACATGGATATTACATCGTTTCCTCTCTGTACGGTACAGCTACAGTACCGTTCCCAATGAGTTTTAGCGATGGAGCCTTTTTTTGTTACCCTGTAAAAGAAACAAAAGAAGTGTACCATATGTGTTTTACCATTGTGTCTCTGAAAAGCTACAGAAAACAAAACATACAACTAAAGGAAGTGAAGCAGCATAACAAACATGAGTACACATACTCACTTTATGGTTTAAATATTAAGAAGCTTTGTGTCTCTGACTGGTGGATGTGGTGGTCCGGACAGACTCAGGCACAGTTGTGGCAGTGGCTAACATCAGTCTCAGTGGTGGTGGTCCGGGAGGCAGACAGACTCATGGTGGCAGTAGCTAACATCAGTCCCAGTGGTGGTGGTCCAGGGCAGACAGACTCATGGTAGCAGTGGCTAACATCAGTCCCGGTGGTCATGGTACGGGGGCAGACAGACTCATGGTGGCAGTGGTTAACATCAGTCCTGGTGGTGGTGGTCCGGGGGGAAGACAGACTCATGGTGTTAGTGGTGGCAGTGGCTAACATCAGTCCCAGTGGTGGTGGTCCAGGGACAGACAGACAGACTCATGGTGGCAGTGGCTAACATCAGTCCTGGTGGTGGTGGTTTGGGGGCAGACAGATTCATGGTGGCAGTGGTAGCAGTGGCTAACATAAGTCCCGGTGGTGGTGGTCCAGGGGGCAGACAGACTCATGGTGGCAGTGGTGGCAGTGGCTAACATCAGTCCCAGAGGTGGTGGTCTGGGGGTAGACAGACTCATGGTGGCAGTGGCTAACATCAGTCCCAGTGGTCGTGGTCTGGGGGGCAGACAGACTCATGGTGGCAGTGGTGGCAGTGACTAACATCAGTCCCAGTGATGGTGGTCCAGGGGGCAGACAGACAGACTCATGGTGGCAGTGGCTAACATAAGTCCTGGTGGTGGTATTTTGGGGGCAGACAGACTCATGGTGGCAGTGGCTAACATAAGCCCCAGTGGTGGTGATCCAGGGGGCAGACAGACTCATGGTGGCAATGGCTAACATCAGTCCCGGTGTTGGTGGTCTGGGGGGCAGACAGACTCATGGCGGCAGTGGCTAACATCAGTCCTAATGGTGGTGGTCTGGGGGTTTACACCGCCTTTTAAAAACTTTAGTTAAAACATGTCAACATTAACCACATCATCATCCTCATAAAGAAAGCTGCCCTCACAGTCATCGATGTCTGAAGTCTAACCACTGGGAAATTCTTTCTCCATTGTGTCATCATCTACATCAGTGGTGGGCTGTTTCAGGCAGCCACTGCCAGTGCCACCAGGATGCTCCATTTCCACATCAACAAGACCACCATTACTAGGCTGGGGTACGAATACCAAGGTTGCAGTCTGAGCTGGTATGTGCCTCTCATTCATTTTAATGAATGTTAGCAAATTAACATTTGCAGGAGACAGATTTGTCTGATGATCCCTGACTATTGCACCTGCTGAGCTGAATTCCCTCTCAACACTTACACTGGAGGGTGGGCATGTGAGATACTTCAGTGCCTCTGCAGTCTGCTCTGGCCATTCACTGACCTTTCCACTCCAGTACAAAAGAGGATCTTCAGTTATTGTCATATGCCTGTTTTCAGACAAATGTGACTCAACCATTCTCTGTGCCGCACTAAGTCCAATTGTTGATGTATCATCCTGTTCTTCCGAATTATTTATTTCACAAATACCCACTTGGGACAAAGCCTACCAAAGCGGGTTGACGCCAGTCACTTTGGATGACAGATCACCTGGAACTGCAGTCCCCTTCCCCTTGCAGGATATGCTTGATGGTCCTCCAGGTACACCTTCAGCTGGATTATGCTGCTAAGATTTACTGACCTTGGCACATGACTTCTGTGCCCCATGAACCAAGCGCACCAGTTGACCACTGATATTTTTTACCTGTTCAGGCCCTCCCTCCAGTACTGATGCAATTCCACATTTGTATTGTGGGTCCAGCATTGTTGCTATGGCAATGTTGTCACTATGCTGAATGCACACATTGTGACAATTCTGGTTGAATACTGTCAGCATGTGTTGCGGCAACATACTGCTACCACCCTCTCCGGCAACATCAAGGCTATGCTGTACATTCACCAATGTCTGCCTCAGCACCTGCAGCAGTGGAATTGATTGGCTAATGGAGGCAGACTCACCACTCACTGCCTGTGTGGCATGTTCAAAAGGCTGCAAAATTGTTATTACAGAGTCCATGAGGCACCACTGTTCAGTCGTCATAGACATGGAGGCCCCGGAACTGTCACAGCTAGTGTGCATAACAAGATATTCTGAGATGGCTTTGTATTGTTCATACAACCTCTCTGCCATGTATAAAATGGAGTTCCATCGAGTGACAACTTCCAGCTTCAAGCGTTGCTGAGGCAGGCTGTTTTGTATCTGCAACTGCCACAATTGGTCACGGGCCTTTCCAGATCTTGAAAAGTGAGAGCAGATACATAGTGCAACTGTCAGCATTTCCTTTATATCAGGGTGCTGCAGAAACTCCTGAACCACATGATTTAAGCAGTGGGCCATGCATGGAACATGAAAAAAAAACACCATTTGTGATGCATTTCACCACATTTGACCCATTGTCACTTGCTATGAACCCAGCTCTCAGGGACAGAGGGTTTAGCCATCTGTCAATTTCAGTCAGTACCACATGCAACATGTTCTCACCAGTGTGTGAACAGGTCACACTGTGCATAGCAATCATTGCATGCTGTCGAATTCCTGGAAGATTGCTACCATGACAATCCACCTTATTGCACTGATTATTTACACTACCAACATCACAAACAACTGCTGGCATCTGCGCCCAGTGTGCAGTTATACACAAATATGAACTTCCCACTGTTTTGCCACTTGTCCACATATCCACACTTAAATGGATGAATGGAGAGGTGAAATGTTGAAGGGCATGTCTTATTGAGTCGGACACAGTGCGGAACAACTCGGGGACAGCACGGGTAGGAAAGTATGTCCTGGATGGGACTTTCCATTTTGGACAGGCATGTGCAGCAAATCATTGGAACCCAGAATTCTCCACAAAGGAGAAGGGCAAAAGATCGATTGCCAGCATTTCCGCTACAGCAGCATTGAGTTCATGTGACACAGTATGATTTGAGTGGTACTTCAGCTTATGCGCAAAAACACTCTGTAACGTGGGCTGACTTAAACATTTTACATGGGGTGTGTTGATCACAAATGGTTGTGCTTTGTGATGAATGGCATTGGCAGGGGGTGGAATGTGGACATTTGATGAAGATGGTTGCACAGATGAGGATGACACACCCAGAAATGCTGTTATTTTGCCAGATTTGCCAACCGGGATTGATGTACCACTTGCACTAGACATACTGCATTCACCACCACCACCACAAAAACTGCTACTCTCACCAGCACTGGACAACATTTCAAAGTAATTATGGTCCTCCACCTCATCATGCCTGTAGTAATTCTCTGCTCTTATTACCGCATTACTGCACACGTTTAATTTCCTACTGGGCTTAACAGTCATGGAAGGGGATTACATTCTGGCTATGGTTGCTGGTGATGCGGATGAATGCCCCACTGTGTTATTAGCTGCCAGCTTGTGCTGGGTCCACAGTGCCAAGTGCCTATTCTTAAGATGTCTATGCTGTCCTCCTGTACCCAGATGGCTCCCATTTTTACCTCGACTCACACGCACATGACAGACCTGGCAGATTGCAACTGAATCATCATTTGCATCTTGAGCAAAAAAAATTCCAAACAAGGGATTGTGATGTTCTGCTTTTAACATGTCCATGATGTGGCTTATTTAAGTCCATTATTTTAAGAACTGAAGTGGGGGGGCACGTGAAGTTTCAGGCACTGCACACCTGGACTGCGATTAACCACCACGACTACCTATCATATTAATTACTGGGTCATTATCATCATCATCAACTAAAACCGGTAGATCACAAGTTTTTACAGGGAAGGATTACTGCAACCAGACTCAGACACACCCACTTTTAATTTTTTTTTCTCTGGTTCCCAGCTGGGGTCAATCACATCATCATCATATTCATCAACGTCACACACATCCACATCTTCTGCTTGGATGTTAGCATGTGGACTGCATGTTGCAATAACAGCAACATCATCATCATCATCATCACATTCATTATCAGCATCTACACCACCATCATCTGATATTTTTTCAGCACACTGTGAATCACTGCATGGAAAATGCATGACATTAAGTGCACGGTGGATGGACTATCCCATTGTATGCTATAATTGACATAATTATCAGAATCCTCAAGTTCAGTTACTGGGATGTTACTGGGAAGTATGACATCATCTACACTGCCATTCACTTGCACTGCTTCACACTCAATATTTTTGGATATGGTACACTGGTCAGAATTAGAACTTGATGCAACAATACTGATACTACCTCCACCACCACTAACACCAGTAACACTAACACTAACACCACTGGCCTGGAAAACATCATCTCCTCCAACTATGAGTGAAGCTACTGATTGGGCTGTAAAAAAACATTGCAGGAGAAATACCTTTCCTCACATCAGCAACGCACTTCTGCATCTGCGTACTACTACCATGGCCACAGACCATCTACTGCCAACATTGCCATGGCGTGAAACAGCTTTGCTTGCACATCTCTTTGCAGGCATTTTGGAGGATCAACCATAAATATTATAACCAAATTCAGATTTTGATACGTTCACTCTCTGATTTGAGGGACGCTGGATGTGAAGCCAAACAAACAACTGTGACTTCAGCAACAGATAAGAGACTACTCTGAGATTGTCACGGAATTAAAACAACTTCAGTAACTAGTGGTGCTGATGAGGTCACAAAAACAATCCAATCTGGTAAAAAATACCTTTTGAACGTGGAGGTGGGGGGGAGCACTGAATGCAGACAGTGGTGATATTTACGGCACTACAAGCAGTAAAACTAAGAACAGATACCACGATCGCAGTACAGAATCAGGCAGCTGCAGTGGATAGCAGGTTCACACTGCTGCGCCTGCACTTACACTAGTCTGTGGCACAATAAAAGGTGTATTATTTGATGCACACAACACTGCACACACACTCACACACAGAACAGTTTGTGTACAATGCTGAATGAGGAAATGCAAAAGTTCAGTACTATGCCACATTAGGTATTGTAAATTTGTAATGTAAACAACCTGAACTTATGTACTGCTGCACCACATCCACACAAGAAACAGTAAAACATTTCTGCTATTACTGACAATATTACTGTGTGTACATTAACACAGTTGGTTATATAACAAAAATATAACCAAAAAACAAAGAAATCAGTATTTCTCCAACTTATATCCACCCACACCACAGATAAGCCCCTTCCCCAAAGCACACTTTCACTGTCTTTCACCACACACACTCAATGTTGTAAATTAACATTCAAAATCCACACAAAAACAAAAACGCTCGATGATATGAGTACAGGAGGGTTTTCTATAATCGATGAACTAAAGCTGGATCCCCCCCAAAAAAGCAAAAATGCTTTTTAACAGCTTTTACAAGATTCCTATCACAGACAGCCATCAGATCACACTTTCTCCTACTCCTTCTTACTCATACTACCCTGAAATGAGGCTGTGCAGATCAATATATAGCCCATGTGACCTGAAATCCCATGAATCACTGCAAAATTTGCCTTTGGATCTCAAAAACAAGGCAAAGTGAGGTGAAGTGCACTGCCTGCAATGCACTTCGCCTTAAATTTAGCAGAGTAGTGGGCTGGGGAGGTGGAATAACGTGAAGTCATTGCTTCCAATGGACTTTGCGTTCCTCATTATAACATGAAGCACTCCACTTTGCATTGCAGAGCACTCCACAAATCCGCCTTTGCTCCATGAATCGCTTCATGGATCAGATTGAGCCCACTTCACCCACCACTATATCTGAGGTCATTTCGTGACAGTTTCTATCAACTGGACAACTTACTGATACATGATGATATGTGTGATATTTGGAACATATCTCAGCATGACATATTAACTTGAAATTTCCACCAACACAGATCTATAAAAAGGACTGTGTATGAATAATCATACACAACAGTGCTCTTCTTCCATCAAGATATGATCAGGCAAAACAAGAGACCTCGAGAGTGCAGTTCAAGAGGACTTGTGACCATGGAAATGTCAAGACTGATACTATAGTGTGATTTCTGTACAATTGCATATACAAAATATTTTATACTGTAGTGTATTGGACATCAGACCCCTCCTGATTACAAAAAAAACAAACCAAAAACAAGTTCCAGTTGAAGTAAATGTGACATACTGTACTTTTACAGCTGCCTGCTGTGGTTCTCTATAGACGCTCTATTTTCCTGGACATACAATCACCGCTGCAGTACCATCATCGTGCATGCATGACAATGTCAATCATCTTGTGTTGCACTATTGACGTACTCTGACGAGAGTGGGGAGAGTTTGACCATGACATGGTAAGTGAGCAGAAGAACCACATTTCCTTATAGTAAGGTAAATCGGCCTCTTTACAATGGAACCTTTTTTAGGGGTGGGGGTGTCACAGGTTGATTATGTATGGATTTCCATACTCCGAACAATGTTTGTATTTTTCCATCTCGAGGTTTCAGTAGTAACTACTGAAACAGCCACATAGTAAAATTGCATTATTGTGTATGATTGCTCATACACTATCCTTAATATATTAACTGACATGCGGATCATGGTTGCATCACAGTCACAGAATAAAATACCAAGCATAAGAAATATACTTCAGAAATAAAAATAAGTGTTATTTTACAGTCAGCATGTTAGTTGTGTTCGCACTTGCTCTTACAAGTTGTATAGCAGAGGAGGTTTTAGCTCATTTTTGTCTTTTCATTCAGCTAAAACAATTGAGCTGGATTTTCAAATGTTTTTTGGAATGATGCAAGGGACTAGCGTCACAAGCATGTGATGCAAGTTGTAACATGTACACTATTTCTATAACAGAAGAAAATTGTATGGATATGTATCACTGGTTGGTCAGTGGACAACCACCCCCCCACACAAAGTCAAATATCATCCCATCTCTGTGCCTTAACCACCCAAAATCTGAAACATATGCCATCAGCCAGCATAGCACTCCTCTCACAACTTCTGTATGCATAATGTACGCAGTCTGTGTTCATGCTGAGCCCAGTCAGCAGCAAGCCGTGGTGGTTAGAGGAGGGCTGGACTGGCTGACAGCTTCTATTTTGGGGGGGAAGGGGTAAGATGGTACACCATGGGGATAGGGGTCCACTGAACCACCAGGAATATGTATCAATAAATTCTTCTTCTGTTGAACAAATGATTAGTGAAGACGTTATACAGGGCTGATTGCAGGGAAGCAGGACTGTTGGCAGCAAAGCAGGGGAGGACTTTTGTAACTGCATTGGTGGGATTGGGGATACAGAGACCTTAAAGGATTTGGGAGCATTTTTTTACTGGGTAACATCGGGGATCGGGGAGGGGGAATTGTACAGTACTTTGACAATGTTATATTCTATATGACACAAGCACTCAGAAGGGTGCTTATGTACGTTCATTATTCAGTATCTCCCCGATGCCCACACTGCCACATGCATGAATCCTGCTACACCCCTGGCACCCTCCTGGCATCCTGTTTCTCTCCATATTTTGACCCATGGGGGAATCCTATGCTAAATCCCATATTTGAGGTCAAGTCTTTTGCACATCTGATGGTCTGCAGCATACCAGGATGTTCGACATGGGGATACTACATGTAGCAGAATCTGTCCCAAGTTCCTTAATGCAACTGGGGTTTGCGCCAACCGATACATTGACATGCGTCTCTTTAAGGGGACTTTAAAAATCAGGTCCACTGTATTTTCCTTAGTTGTGACTATTTTATATTCTATACAGTAAAGTTACTTGACAAATGTATGACAAAGACACTAGAGGTTAGTTTTTTTATCTTTATTATTGTAGTGTTTTTATTCACTCATTCACATAAGTGAGTTGGTACTGCAATGATGCAGGTTGTTCACCTCTCCAGATAGCTTACTGCCACTAATACTGATCAATCTGTTCTGTGAACATCTTCTGCCAGCATCTTTGAATAGTCTGATAAAATATATTTTTTTAAAATTTATTTATGACAATTTTGGATAATGCCTTTGAGCAAACAGTGCTCTTTTACAAAGGTTCCACATCATGGACAATGAACAAGTATAGGCAGAAACAGGCAGGTAGATAATTATTACAACTACAGTACATGAGCTGCCAGTGGCTTTGTCCAAATAAGACAATAGAATTATTAACAGATAAAACATTGCAAAATGCATGAGCTACCAAAGACTTTGTCAGGATCAATGTGGAAGGAAGCAATGGTGCAATATCGCCAGACATTATACAAAGAGAGCTTGGGGGGGTTACAACTGAAATAGTGATCTGACAAGTGCATGAGAGGATCAGAGGTAGCTGGTGAGAGGACAAGGTAGTAGGGGACAGGTAAGAACCTAGGGGGTTGGGATTGGAGAGATAAGTTAAGTGGTGAAGGAGAGGAGAGGAGTAGGTGGTGATGGAGAGGATGGGAGATGTAAGTGGGGGTAACAGGATGGGTGGTGGGGAGGAGAGAAGAGTTAGGATGGCAAGGAGGAGAAAGGAGAGAGAGAGAGATGAGAACTAGAACAGAGTTAAGGAGGGCTAGGGGAGAAAGGAGAGAGAGAATATGATAGCTAGGAGGTGTAGGGGTAATAGGGGAGAGACAAGGATGTAAGAGGGAATGGAGAGAAATAGGAGTGAAATCTGGGGGGCAAGGGAGGAGTCTGAGGTGGCTGATGTGAGATACTGGAAAGAGTTAAAAGGGAGGGAGTGGGGTGTGGGTAGAGTGCATAAGTAATGGAGAGGCCAGGAAGCTGGGCAGGGAATTTAAGTGTAGCAGTCGCAGTAGGCACTGGCCACCAAGTGCTGTCGTAGTTTGTGCTTAAAGGAGCTAAGATTTGGTGCATTGGTGATATCCACTGAGAGTGTGTTGAACCAGTTAGAGGCCCTAACTTTGTAGGAGCACTGCCCTTGAGTGGTCCGGCAGTGGGGAACTGTGAAGACTAGTGTTTCTGAACTCCTGGTAAGGTGGGTGGCACAGTGAAGGGAAAGTATAGACTGAACCTCTGGTGGAAGGAGGCCTAGTGCTGTCTTCTTAGCAAGTAAACAGGTCTAATACTTAATTCTGCCTTGAAGTTGTAGCCAGTTAGCCAGTTCATAGAGATCACATGTGTGAGTGAGTCTAGAGGCTGTGGGGAGGAGCCGGCAGGCCTTGTTTAAGGCTATGCCTATACACCGGAGGGCTGTGTCAGTAGCTGATCCATAAACTACGAGGCCATAGTCAATTAAAGAGGTGATTGAGCTCAGGATGGCAAGTTTTAATGCTTCGTCTGTCGAACAGTGCCTATGCCTATATAGCAGCCCTATGCATGTATTCACAGGTTTAGCAAGGTTATTTATATGTGTGGAGTATGAAAGAGCAGAGTCGAGGTCATTCCCAGGTATTTGAGCTGGTCTGCCTGTTCCAGCACAGTGCCACCACTATTGAAAATTAGCAGTTGTTGGAGTTTGTGTTTGTTGTGAGTACTATGAAACAGCATTGATTTGGATTTGAGCAGTTTAGGATGAGTTTATGTGACCTGAACTAGGTTTCAACTTCTGAGAAACTATACAGTAGCTGTTGATGGAGGTGATGGGGGTTGGAGTGGCTCGAGAAAATGACTGCACCATCTGCATAGAGTAAATGTTTGATGATACCTTTCAGACAGGGGAGAGAGTGAGATAGAGAGAGACAGACTACTGGGGAACAAAAAGACTATTTACAGTAAGAGAAAATATGAATAAAGTTTTTTCCAGAGCTCATTGTGGCTGTGTGTTTTCAGGTAGGGTAAAGCCAGGCTGGTAAAATAAATCTTTGATGATGCCATCCAGACGAGAGAGAGAGAGAGAGAGACAGAGAGAGACAGAGAGAGACAGAAAGAGACAGACTATTGGGGAACAAAAATACCATTTACAGTAACAGAAATCATGAATAAAGTTTTCTGGTGTAGCAGTGCTTGAGTGGTATGAAGGAGGGGAGAGAACTTATTTGCAAAGGGATGACTATACAGGTAGTCTGGGGAATGATACGCTATGAGGAGGGGCTTCGTTTCTGCTCCTACCCTCTGCAGCCTGTGTCTTGGTTCAGCTACAGTTGTGTGGGATGGAGGACGGGTGAGAGCTTGTTTACTAGGTGATGTCTGACCACAGAGTCAAGGTGGAAAGACACTAGCAGGGAGGTCTCCGATCTTATCTGTGTTATTCTTCACCACTCATCACTGTTGGGTTCTGGCCAAAGGATCAGGACCCCGTGGGAGCTTTTTTTTTTTTTTTTGCAAGGGGGAGGAATCAAGGTTGGGTTGGTACCGCCCTTGAGGTTGACACATTGCTTGGTACTCGTGGGTTGACCAGTAACCGACATCGACCCCTCCTCAGCCCTAGTTCTGCTTCTTCTGTCTTCGAGTGAACACAAACTTGCGAGTGAATGCCATTTTATTTAAGCCAATGGCCTAGTTCGGCGGTCTTCATTAGTCCTAGTTCTGCTGCTGTGTTTCCTCGGCAATCGACTGGTAAGACCTTTCCATTATTTTCTTAGTCAACGCCGAGTGCTGTATGTGTTTATTATTTCTTTCATCCTGTCATGTCTCATTTGGGGGATAAAAAGAAATCTTCCAAGGTAGGTCAGCCTCCAATGCATCGGTGTCCCTGCGGCCGAGTGTATTCTGTCTCAGACCAGCATTATCCGGTGTCTCACCTGCTTGAGTCCTAGCCACAACATGGATCACTGCGATGCCTGTTTCTCCATGGACTGTCGTGTGTTGGAGTTGCGCACATTAAAAGTCGGATGTGTGCCACCGACTTTCGGGGGACAGGCTCAGACCCAGGTCACCAAATGCAGGGTTTTTGGCCCTTCCTCTGGGTCTCCTCCTGGTCCTATATTGCCCGTGGAGGAGGGGGTTTCCACCTCTTACAGCCTTGCCTCAGTGGGAACCCCTTCCATGGTGCAGGAGGCCTGGACTGATCCCTGGCTGGGACCGCAATCTGCATCAGACGGATGACGTGGCGTCATCTTTCCCAGTCATCACCCTTTGCCTGGTGTAGGGTGACTGTCTCCTCTTTCTGGGGAACCCATCTTTTTTCCCACAGGGTGAGACGAGAACTTCAGGGGTGCCTTCCCTCTCCTGCTAGGAGAACCTTGCCTCACCTGGACCAGTCTCAGGCCTAAACAGGCCTGTAAGGGTACCTTCCTCAGGTGTCTCTCCCACTGGAGGCTGAGGGACTATGTCCCTTAAGAAGGTTCTGGGCCCACTTCAGGGGGCTTGGTAATTACCCAACAGTGATGAATAATGAAGATGGACACAGATAAGATATGAAAATTACATACCTACCATAATTCTTGATCTTTCTGTGTATCTTCACCATTCATCACTGAATCCCGCCCACCTTCCCCTCTTAGGCCTCAGTATGTGGGTGATCCTGCTCCCTGTTTGCTTCTCAGCTAGGACCTTGGTCCATCTTCAGCACTTCCTACCCTCTACCCCCTTTGGGGTCAGGGTTTTTTCCCCTGGGAAGACAGATAGGGAGGTTACCCTCTGTTGGGAGTCTCCAGTTCCCCTATTCAGACCGGATAGACTTGTCTTAAACTTACTCCTCTCCCTCCAGCCTTTGTCATTGAGAAAGTATAGAGGAGAGGCCCTGGTGACTCCATCAGTTTTTTCTCCTCCAACCGCATTATGTCAGTCTCCATAATGTGGTTTCCATGTAATCTCCTCTCCCTATTCAGAGGAGAATAAATCATTCTCGGTACAGTTCCTCCTCTGGGGGTAACTTCTCTTTATAATAAGCTAAAAGAAAATTCCTTGGGGTTTCCCTCTTAAGGGATATTTCTAAAGTGTCCTTCCCCCTTTAAATTCTTCTGGGCAGGAAAGGGAGACACTGACCCATCCTTGGCCCTCTGTGTAGGTCTCTTGACTGCTTTTCCCCCTAATGGACTGGTGCCAATCTGCTGCTTCAGCCTTATTAGGCCCTCCTCTGGCTTGGAAGACAGTCTGGTCCTGGGCAATACTATCCTACTCCTTGAGTAGTTTCCTGGGCTATATCCTCAGGGGTAGTGTCTCCCCTCTCCTCCATCCTTTGTTCTTCTGTCTCTCTTCTTCTTCTTCTGTCCCTCACCCTGTCATCCCTCCCTTACTCGCCCAGAGATTAGGGCCTTTCTGTCCCAATCCCTTAGGCCTCCTTCTCTTCAGTCCTCTCTATGACTTTAGCCTCCTTTTAGTTTTACATCCTTTCCTTTTACTATCCCTCGAGCACCCTTCCCCCCTGCCCTCTCTGTTTCTCTGTCCAGCATGCAGAACTGGGGCTGAGGAGGGGTCGATGTTGGTTACTGGCCAACCTGCAAGCACCACACAGTGCATTGGCATCTAAGGTGGTGGTGTCCTGATGTTGACTCCTCCCCCTTGCAAAAAAAAAAAAAAAAAAAGCTCCCATGGGGTCCTGATCCTCTGGCCAGAACCCAACACTTATGAAATGTAAAGATACACAGAAAGATCAAGAATTACAGTAGGTACATAATTTTCATTTTCTGCTCCTGCCCTCAGCAATGCATTTTCTGATGTAGCAGTGTTTCATTGGGATGGAGGAGGGGTGAGAGCTTGTTTGCTAGATGATGTCTGTCCAGGTAGTCAAGGGGTAGAGAAGCCATCAGGGAGGTCTTCATTTCTGCTCCTGCTCTCAGCAACCCTTTTTCATGTGCAGCAGTGCTTAAGATGGATGGAGGATGGGTATGAGCTTATTTGCTAGGTGATGTCTGTCCAGGTAGTCAAGGGTGAGTGACACTAGTAGGGAAGTCTCCATTTCTGCTCCTGCCTTCAGAAACCCATTATCTGGTGCAGCAGTGCTTAAGAGAGACAGAGGATGGAGTGTGAGCTTGTTTGATAGGTGATGTCTGTCTGTGGAGTCATGTGGAGAGATGCCAGCAGAGAGTTCTCCATTTCTGCTCCTACCCTAAGCAACCCATTTTCTGGTGCAGCAGTACTTATGTGGGACAGAGGAGGGATGAGAGCTTCTTTGTTAGGTGATGTCTGTCCAGGTATTCAAGGGGTAGTGACACCAGCAGGGAGGTCTCCGTTTCCGATCCTGCTCTCAACAACTCATTTGCATGTGCAGCAGTGCTTCAGAGGGGCACAGGAGGGGTGTGAGCTTGTTTGCTAAGTCATGTCTGTCCAGGTAGTCAAGGGGGAGAGACACCAGCAGGGAGATCTCCATTTCTGCTCCTGCACTCAGCAACCCATTTTCTGGTGCAGCAGTGCTTAAGAGAGATGGATGAGGGGTGAGAGTTTGTTGGTAGATGATGTCTGTACAGGTTGTCAATGGGTAGAGATGCCAGCAGGGAGTTCTCCATTTCTGCTCCTACTCTCAGCAATTCATTTTCTAGTGCAGCAATGCTTAAGAGGGATGGAGGAGGAGGAGTGTGAGCTTCTTTGCTAGGTGATGTTTGTCCAGGTAGTCAAGGGGGAGAGACGCCAGCAGGGAGGTCTCTGTTTCTGCTCCTGCCCTCAGCAACTCATTTTCTGGTGCAGCAGCACTTGAGAAGGATGGAGGATGAGTGTGAGCTTGTTTGCTAGGTGATGTCTCTCCAGGTAGTAAAAAGGAGGAAAGACACCAGCAGGGAGGTCTCTGTTTCTGCTCCTACACTCAGCAACTCATTTTCTGGTGCAGCAGTGGTTATGGGGGACTGAGGAGGAGTGTGACATTGTTTGCTAGGTGATGTCTGTACAGGTAGTCAAGGGGGAGAAATGTCGGCATGGAGGTCTCAATTTCTGCTCCTGCCCTAAGCAACCCATTTTCTGGTACAGAAGTGGTTAAGTGGGATGGAGCAGAGGTGAGAGCTTGTTTGCAAGGTGTTGTCTGTCCAGGGAGTCAAGGGGAGAAAAGCCATCAGGTTTCTGCTCCTGCACTCAGCAATCTATTTTCTGGTGGAGCAGTGCTTCAGTGGGGCAGAGGAGGGAGAAAGAGAGAGAGAGAGAGCTTGATTGCTCAGTTATGTCTGTATAGGGAGTAAAGTATTAAATATGCCAGCAGTGAAGGCTCCATTTCTGCTCCTGATGTTAGCAACCTGAGTCCTGGTTCAGCAGGCCTTGAGTGGGAAGGAGGATGTATGAGTGCTTGTCTGTTAGGGGAAGACTGAGCTCAAGGCAATGCATACCTGTCACCAGACAGGGCATACCTCTTGCAAGCACATGACCAGCTGGTACTGTATCTGCATCTCGTCAAATCACAGCCATAAAATTCCTAAGGCTACTAAGGCACATGGCTGAGGCCATATCTATGGTACCATTGACTGTGATGGCTATCATGGATGTTTGTTATGCCATGACTTTACTGTTTTGTTATATTAATTTGTGCTTAGGATACATAATGGGATGAATGACCACTTAATGTAATGGAATGGAATGTATGTAATCCAATCGACTATAACTTTCTGATCACCATTGGTATAATGTCTTTAAATTTTATTTTTCAGATCAGAGTATATAGGCCAATAGCAGGCTTTAAAACAAACCACGTAGAAGGATATACATGCCAAATGTCCCATCACCTGCCATCGGGGTCATTTTCAATATGACAATCATTGTAACCTATATACACAGTGCATTGTACGAAAGATGTCCTCTGGCTTCAGAAATACTCATGCAACAGTCAGACTGGGAAATAAGAAATTGCAAATAATAAGTGCATATGGTAGGTTACTATGTGATGTCACTAATGGTAAGTTACAGTTTAGGTTGGGTTTTGATATTTGTGTATTGATGTATGTGTTCACATTTCAAAGTTCAGTCAGGGTCTGACCTCATGAAAACTGCCAACAATGTTAGTCCATTGGGAACCTCAGATACACTAGGTTGAAAAGGCAAGTACATTTTGCTGGTCTGTGAGTGGTTGAAACATTTTTTCTCACTGCAAAAGGGGCACTTTTTGGGCTATGTTAATGCTTGTTGAGGTTGCATTTGGGTGAAGCTGGGGCCGGAGTACAGGGAGGGTCTATAGCGGCTCCTATTTCCTCTAACATTGCCATTTGTTCATCATCTATCTCAAAACTGAAATCAATGGATTTTGTTGTTGTTTGTATTTTTTAGGAATGCTACATTACATATAGTATGGTGAGAATGTGATTCCAGTGGACTTTACACCTGCCAGAGTTAAAAAACTCATGACATCACATAGTCAAACTATGCTCAGGGGAATATCAGTGATATTTCCAGTCGCCCCATTGCATATCTCTTATATAAGTGTCTGTGTGTGTTTTAACTTTTTAGCAGGGCAACTTGGTTAATCAAGGGGAGCATGTCATAATTAAACAAGCAATAGATAATAAATTTTGCATGTGACCTCAGGATCCAGCTCTCAGAGTTTGGGTGGTGGCATTTCCTGTCTGGGACCGTGCAATGTCCTATGGTTGAAACTTCTGTGTGGTTGGTGTCAGGGAGGTGTAACAGTAATGAGTATGGGTTCAGTTGGGTTGTGGCTGTAACCTGAGGATTCAGCACCCAGTGATCATGGGGGAAGGGAGCATTCTCTTGGTGGGACTGTGCAAGGTCCAAGGGTTGAAACCTTCAGTATGTGTGGTTGGTGTCAGGGTTGTGTAACAGTAATTGGCATGAGTTTGGAGGGTGAGGTAGGACCACTAGACTCCCAGGAATGCTTTGTCTGTGATGGTGCCATGTCTCAGAAGGTGCGGTGGAACCCACTGATATCAGAGAAAAAATTTTGTGTAATGGTGGGGCCTAGGATGGCAGATTATGGAGAGGCCATTGGACTTCAGGGAACTGTTTTATTGGTTATTGTGCCTGGTATTGAAGGTAACTGATGCCTGGATGTGGCAAAAGTGGTTCAGTACTATGTCCGGTGGTGGTCACATGACTAAGGCACTTATTCAAAGGCAGTCATTTTGAAGTATTTTATGAAAGGTGGCTATGTTGAGGCATTTTAGCAAAACCGGCCATTTTGAGGTGCTCACCAGTGATTCACACTTGGTGCATGGATGTGGCAAAAGAGGTGCAGTAGTGTGTCCAGAAGTGGTCACATGACTGATTATCACCATACCGCATCAACACTTACCCATTCAAAGAACATTTTTAACAAAGTCTGACATTTTGATGTATTTTAGCAAAGGCAGCCATTTTGAGACATGTTAGCAATGGGGGTCATTTTGACGCACTCACCAGTAATTCACATTTGGTGCTCGGATGTGGTAAAAGTTGTGCAGTAGTATTTCTGGAAGTCATCAAATTGATTGATTGCAAATTTCTTATTTCTCAGAGAAAGTGTGCTCAACAAACCAACAGAGGTCACAAATCTACCCTTTTTGGACGACACTGAGGATCAAGACACTGCAATGATGATGCATTCCAACATTTTACATCTCAACTTCATATGATACTATTCAACTACAACTTTCCATCTTTAAGGTAAGAGACAAACTAGTTTGTCTAACAGGCTATGAAAACCTTGTGGTTTTAACAGAAATCAACCTTGTATACCTACTAGTATGCACTGCACCACACCAAACTTCACCTTCACCATCTCATCAATTGGGGTGGATTATAATGCTAAGACTAGTATTGAGCACTCCAAGTGATGACTTCATGTGAGGGTGAGATACATCACAAATTTACTTTAGTTAAACAAAACATTACAAACTGTATGTCAACAGTTGATGAAATGATGTAACATAGGGTAAGAGTAGTTCGATTTTTTGCTCCAACAGGTCACAAGCGTGAAGAGGATATATATAAAAAAATGTGAATAACAACATTTATGGCATAGAAGCATAGGGTAGATTAGGAAAAATTATGCAATGGTGTGTGAAAATCCTGTAACCTCATTGGTCAAAACATGTCACATGACTGTGGGTAAATTCTGCATAACACATGGCTGAGGAATGACATTTATAAAAAACATAATTAAACACATTTTAAATTTATTTTACACATGGGTCCAATGTATAATCTTAATAAGGCACTTCAGGGTGTGAGTTATTGGATGATTTACCAACTTCTTGTGTGGTTAAGTCACTAGGCTGTGCCTTGTGACACACCACACAAAGTGTGGGTAAATCTCCCAATAACCCACACTGTGTCTAGTGTAGGTTATTAGGGATTATACCATAGACATAAGTGGACAGCCAATGAAATGCTTAGACTGGCAGTTTACCACCAGTGTAAATCCTTTGATAACCACTGGCTGTTGAGCAAATAATAATGGTTATCTGCATCCTAATCCTCTGCAGCCCAGGAATAAATACAATAAAAATAAAAAAAAACAAAGCAACCTCTTTAAAAGTTGTACTTTATTATAGTGAAAAAATGAACCTTGGTATAATCGCATTAAGCCACTTGGAAGATGTGGGTTATCAGGGGATTTACCACGACTGGTGAGGATTTACCTGCTCGGCTGCACCTCATGGGCAAATCACTCTAGCCATGGTAAATACCTCATTATACAATGGCAAGAACATTTCCTGGACTCTGATTGGTCAATGTGTGCCTGAGACAGTGATGTTATTACACAATAACATCACTGTATTGCTTTTGGATGCTATGGATGGTGCATTTTTGGCTATGGATGATGAACATTTGGATTCCTTAAAATCATTTTTTTATTTTTATTTTTTTTTATTTGGTATGACAATGAGCCATTGTATAATAGCAATAAGGCACTCCAGGGATGTGTATTATCATGTAATAGCATCACTCCTGGGGTTGTGGAAGCACTCGGCTTCACCTCGTGCTTCAACCCACCCCAGGAGTGACGTTATTACACAATAACACACACCCCCTGTCGTGCCTTATTGCTTAAATAACCCACACCCCCTCGTGGCTTATTGCTTAATTTAGCCATGCCTTCTGTGGTGTGTCAAGAGGTGCAGCCGAGTGACTTAACCACACAAGAAGTGGGTAAATCACTCAATAATTCACACCCTGATGTGCCTTATTGTAATTATACAATGAACCCACGTGTAAAATAACTTTAAAATGTGTTTAATTATTCTTTTTATAAATGCCATTCCTCAGCCGTGTGTTACGCAGGATTTACCCACGGTCATGTGACATGTTTTGACCAATGAGGTTACAGGATTTTCACACACCATTGTATAATGTTTAATTAGTTCCTTTTCCAGACAAGAACAGTGATCTAAAAAAAAATTATATTATACAGTAATAGTAGACAGGTATTTTTTTCCACAGGTTGCAGGAATGAAGGCATTACATAGATATAGGGAAATATACATATATTTTTTTCCATACAGGATCAGCAATGGTTGTTTGAAATTATCAGAAAACAAAGAGTTGATGACATAAGTTATAGAATGGGTAAAGGATAGGGTTTTTTCTCCACAGGTTTTTGAATAGGGAAAGGATATGTTTTATCTCCACAGGTTTCTGGTCTTATAACATTATAACATCTGATGAAACATTCTTGTGTATGATGATTCATACACATGAAAAAGTCATTCTGCTGCAGTAGTGACTTCACTACTAAAACAGAATGACTTCTCATTCATCTTTGGTATATACATTACAATGCAAGTGACCCAGACACTGTGGTACATGGACATTGAGCTGTTGAAGTGTTGCATTGGCAAATGACCAGAAGTGAAATGAGGACCACTGATGGTAAATGCTAATAGCGATAAAAAAAATAGTGTATTTCGGTTTCTTTCCTACAATACACTGTATAAAATACTGTATGGTGGCCAAAATATACAACACTTTTCTTTTTTTTTTTTAATTCAAGTTTATTGGTTTTACATCCATTACAGAGCACAAAGCATTCCAGGAGTACATATATGTACATACAATACATTTCATGAGTTAAACAGAAAAAAATGAGACACTTCTTACTCCCCTCCCCCTCCCTTCCTCCTCCCCCAACACAGGTAACATTAATGACAGGATGTTGTCAGACAGAATCATTAACAGGTACTTCATTAGTCGTAGTCCATGAGCAAAATCTTTCTCCAGTTTATAGTCAGCCTATGACACACTACTCATATGTTTGAGTAACTATTTAAAGCAGATATAATGTATGTAGTTTTTCCCATGTCGAGACATACTTGGGGAGACAATGTCTCCTACTTGCCCCAAATTTTTCCATATTCAGATTGAACAGTAACTCCTGTAAACATTCTGTATAAATTACTGGGAGGTCATCCATCCAGTGTCTCAGTAACACTTTTTTAAGGGAGGATGAAATAATGGCCATGTAATACCTTCTAGCTTTTACCTTAACATTGGAATAATCTCCCAACAAACACACCTCTGGAACAAAGCATTGTTCAATTCCGAGCAATGGGTCCACTTTAGATTTAATCATTGCCCATAGTTCTTTAACTGGAGGGCATTCCCAAAAAAATATGACATAAAGTCCCCTACACCTGGTGGCATCACTGGCATTTGGTTAGTTTATATTATGGTTATTTCATTGTCTTATGTTTTTATTTATTATTGCTGATGTTTTATCTCTTGTTTTGTATCAGCGCTTTGATTTATTGAAAAGCGCTTTATAAATAAATTTTGATTTTATTTGATTTGATTTGACACAGAGGATCAGGTATACAACCAATTTTATATAGTTTAGATGAGGTCCCGAACAAGTTGTTTAAAAATTGGAATTGCATCACCCTTAATCTATCCTGGGTAAAATATCGATAGGTATGCTGCCAGATTTCATTCCAGTTCCCTTCTTGCTCCCCTAACTGGACCGACCAGTAATGGGGCTTACCAGCAAGCTCCACATATGCTTGATTAAATAATAGGCTATATAGATTGGAGACCATTTGGGGTTCCCAAACCACCTGAGAAAGGGACTCAGAGAAAGTTCTGAAAGTCCTTCCCTCTCTAAACTTATCCTGCATTTGCACCAACAAGTGTCTTATCTGGTATGAAGGCAATAAGACACAACAGGGTGTGGGTTGTTGATTGATAAGAGAATGCCCCCAGGCATTGTTAGGCATGAGGCGCTTGCGCCGAGTGACTACAGCAGCTGGGTAGTGCTCTTATCAATTAACAACCCATACCTTGAAGTATCTTATTGCTTTTATAAAATGGGTAACAACCATTTCTATAACAATCAAACAAAACTCTGGACGCATTATTAAAGATTTAATAATAGCATGTTATTTTATTTAAATATGGTGAAAAATAGTCCCCAGACTTGGGCAGAGGAGTGATAAAATTGATTGAACAGCAACTCACTGAAAAATGCTAAACCAGTGAGTTGTAGGGACAGCAATGTATTATTTGAGCAGTTTGGGTCTGCCTCTGTAATTGTGTTTTCCCACCTTTTCTTTTTGTTTATAAGGTATTACTGCATTGCCTAATTCTTCATCCTGTTTTTTTTCTATTTTTTCCTTCATTCAAGACACAGAATGTTTATCATGGAATGTTTACCATGGAATACAGGGATTCAAAATTCTGCTCAGTTCCACTGGTAGAATGTTACTCTCCCAACATACTGTAGACACAGACAACACAGGCCTGTTTTAGAGCCAGTGACTCAATTATCTCACTCTCAAGGCAAGCAGAAGAGATTTCCCTGATAAGCAGGTAAAAACAGAAGGGGGATTTTTCACTGTTAGTAAAGAAACAGTTGTAATGAAAACTGTAAATAATACTTAATCTTTCTAATTTGTTTATGTGTGTAAGGAGAGTGGGAAGATCAGGGAAACAACATTTACTTAATTTGTTTTACTTTTTATTTAAGGTAGTTTCATTTTTAGGGCCCAGTTGAAGGTTTTTACAGTGTAAAGGTAGCAGCCATGTTTATGAAGGAAGATCAATTCTGGTTGCAGAGGGACTGATGGAAGATATCAGTTGCTCAGTGATATTGCTGTCCTTTCACCTATGGAGGTTAAAGTATTAGGAAAGTAGTGCCACCTTTCAGTTTGTTGACAGGTAAGGACACACCTTTTAACCAATCAGGGTGAAGGATTTCTTTTACCCATTTTATAAACTTTAAATATTTGATTGGGTCCAATTTGAAACTTGTTAAGGAGGACTTCAACCGGTAAGCATTTATCTTCCTGAAAGAAATCTTGAACCCTTACTTCCTTCAATTGAGATAACCAAGAATCTAAAATCATTTTCCCCCCAATTTTTAATTAGGGTTTTGACACATCGGTTGATGCCTGTCCTTACTAGGGGAGTATCTTAGAAAGGAACATAGCTGTGTATGAATTCTTAGTGATGCTTTTATTGGGGTAGACACCAACTTTGAAGGGATACTCCTCTGTGTAGAATAAAGATGGGAAATTGGGTCTGTACCAGCTGCTTTGATCAATTCAATTTCTAATTTGACCCATGAAGGAATGTAGGGCGAGGTGAGCTCATCTGTGGGGGTCAATAACCATTTAAGATATTTACTGGCACTACTTGCCCAGTAGTATAGACCGAAATGTGGCAGTCTTAACCCAGCCTTTCCTCTGGGTGCTGCCAATTTATGGTAAGCTCTACGAGGGGTTTCCCCTGCCAAATAAAATCTGAAATTATTGAATGCACTTTCTTATACCATTACAATGGTAACCAGGTGTTAAGCATACTAAGATGGTAGAACACACATGGTAGCACATTCATTTTAATTAAATTGAATAGCCCCCAGAGAGATAGTGGAAGTCTACTCCACCTTGACATGTTCTGATGAATTGTATTCCTAATTGAATCTAAGTTAAGTTTCACCATTTTGCAGTTACTCCTTGCCAATACTATTCTGAGATACTTGAGAGTATGTGGGCTCCACTGTAAACCTAATTCTGTGACTTCGGTCTTATATAATCTATAATTAAGTAGAAACACCAGGGTTTTTTCCCACATTTATTTTATAATTAGACATTTTACTATATTCCTCCATGAGTTCCAACCCTACTGGAATGGTTTGCCTAGATTGGGTCATATGGAGGAGAATGTTGTCCACATAAGCAGAAACTTTAAACTCCTGTGATCTTATTCCTATACCTTGCACCTTCGGTTCTTGTCTGATTCTGGTAAGAAGGTGCTCCAGGAAAAGGTTAAAAAGAAGGGGTGAAAGAGGGCACCCTTGTCTGGTTCCCGAAAACAGGGGGAACACAGATGAGAAAACCTCATTGCAGTATATCCTTTCACTAGGTTGGTTATAAAGGGAGATTACACTTTTAACAAAAGAGAGGGGAAACCCAAATTTCTACATAGTAAAGGAAAAGAGTTGTCAATCAACTTGGTCAAAAACCTTCTCCGCATCCACCGACATCAACCCAGATGGAATATTGGAGTCCCTGGATGCAGAGAAGACATGAGACAGTTTGCGCAGGTGATTGGAGGCCAGTCTTCCTGCCATAAATCCAACCTGATCCTTATGTATTAGTAGGGGTATGACATTCGCTAATCTAGTCCCCAAAATTTTAGCCAGAATCTTAACATCATAATTTATTAATGAAATAGGCCCATAACTATTGACCTTGTCTGAGGTTTTCCCTTCCTTGGGGATAACTATTATAAGGGCTTCAAAAGGATGTTCATCTACCCTCTCAGAATTAAGAAAAAAAATGGCCCCGATTCTAGAACAGTTATGCCTGGCGTAACAGCACTTACGCTAAGTAGAATGGCGCAAGTAGCAACTTACACCAGCAGTTGCGACTTGCAAGATTCTACAAAGTGGCCTGCGACATGTTGCAGACCACTAGCACTGAACAGCTGTTAAGCCGGCAGTTGTGCCATACCCCCCTGCAACATGGTACTAGGGGGTTTACGGCAGCAATTGCGCCCCATTCCAGTAGAGCAGCAACAAAGTCCTCAATGTCGGGATTCCACAAGAACCCCCAGAAGAGAACTGGCAATGTAAGTTACACCTACATTTAGCTGGTTTAACTTACATAGAAACATAGACTTTGACGGCAGATAAGGACCGCTAGGCCCATCTAGTCTGCCCATTTCCCTACCTACAGGATAGGCCTCAGATCCTAGTTAACCAACAGCCTATATCTTCCTGCCCCCCATAAGAATTGTCTTATGTCTGTCCCATGCATTCTTGAATTCTCCCACAGTTTTAGACCCCACAACTTCCTCAGGAAGGCTGTTCCATGCATTCACTACCCTCTCTGTGAAATAATACTTCCTCACATTGCCCCTGAACCGCCCTCCTTCTATCATTAAATTGTGTCCCCTTGTTCTTGCAAGTCTCTTTTTCTGAAAGATGCTACCCTCTTGGACTTTGTTGATTCCCTTGAGGTACTTGAAAGTTTCTATCATGTCCCCCCTCTCCCTTCTTTCCTCAAGGGTATACATATTAAGCTCCTTTAGTCTCTCCTCTTACGGCTTCTCTTGCAGACCCTGCAGCATTTTAGTTGCCCTCCTCTGGACTGCCTCTATCCTGTCTATGTCCTTGCGGAGATGGGGTCTCCAGAACTGGACACAGTATTCCAGATGGGGTCTCACCAACTGTCTGTACAGAGGGATAACAACTTCCTGTTTTCTGCTGCTGATGCCTCTCCCTATACATCCCAGTATACCCCCGGCCCTCCCTACTGCCTTCTCACATTTCTCGCTAACCTTAAGGTCATCTGATATGATTACCCCCAGGTCCCTTTCCTGTTTTGTTGTTGTTACTACCTCCCCACCCATTGTGTATTCTTCCCCTGTGTTCTTGTTTCCCAGGTGCATTATTTTGCACTTTTTTGCATTGAATCCTAGCTGCCATACGTCTGACCATTCCTCCAACCTTGTCAAGTCCCTTTTCATCCTTTCCACGCCTCCTTGTGTATCAACCCTGTTGCAGATCTTTGTGTCATCTGCAAAAAGGCATACTTTTCCTTCAGTCCTCTGCAATGCCACTGATGAAGACATTAAAAGGACTGGACCCAATACTGAACCCTGTGGTACCCCACTAGTAACCGCCCTTTCTTCAGAGTGGACTCCATTTACAATTACCTTCTGTGTCCTGTTGTCCAGCCAATGTTTTGCCAGGCTACCACCCTGGGACCCACTCCCAGGCTGGTTAATTTGACTAATAATCTTTTGTGTGGGACTGTGTCAAATGCCTTGCTAAAGTCTAGGTTGGCCATGTCCACAGCCCCTCCCTGGTCTACTACTTTGGTCACCCAGTCAAAGAAATCTATTAGATTCATCTGACATGACCTTCCCGCTGTGAACCCATGCTGCCTTGGATCCTGTGCTCCACTGACCTCTAGGTACTCAACTATTCTTTCCTTCAGAAGTGACTCCATCACTTTCCTACCACAGAGGTCAGACTGACAGGTCTGTAGTTTCCTGCCTCTATCTTGGTCCCACTTTTGTGAAGGGAATCACTTCCGCCTTCCTCCAGTCCTCGGGTACCACACCATCCTCCCATGATTTATTAAAAA
This sequence comes from Neoceratodus forsteri, assembly GCA_016271365.2. NCBI lineage: Eukaryota > Metazoa > Chordata > Ceratodontiformes > Ceratodontidae > Neoceratodus > Neoceratodus forsteri. The sequence continues at coordinate 1,294,349,892 of CM028130.1, forward strand.
GAGAAGCCAGTGGTTTCACTAGTTCCTTCCTTAATTCTTTTAGAATTCTGGGGTGAATTCCATCAGGACCCATTGCTTTGTCCACCTTCAGTTTTAGGAGTTCTTGCAGAACCCTTTCTTCTGTGAAAGGACTGGGATCGATCCCCTATCAAGAGTGCTTCTGTTAATTGGATTAGGCACTTCCTCCTCCTTTGTGAATACTGAGCAGAAATATTCGTTCAGTATTCCTGCTTTCACTGTCCCCTCTGCCCACCCACGTTCATTCTATTCAGCCTCACTATCCCTCCCTTTGTCTTTCTCACGCCGCTGATGTACCTATAAAGGTTTTATCCCCTTCTTAACTGAGTTGGCTATCTTTTCCTCAGTTTGGGCCTTTGCTATTCTGACTTCCCTCCTGCTTCTTTCTGCCTTAACTGGTACAGCTCTCTGTCCTGCTCCTTCTGTGTTTCCTTATACTTCTGGAATGCTATATTTTTCTTCCTGACTTTCACAGCCACCTCTCTTGAGAACCATAGTGGCTTTTTTTTCATTTTGATTTGTTTATTTGCTTCACACAAAGGCTTGTTGCCTCTGTGATGGCAGTTTTGATAATTCCCATTGTTGATCCACACCTCCTTCTAGCCTGTTTGCTAGTGCTTTTCTGAGGCACTCTCCATCTTGCCAAAGTCAGCCCTCCTAAAGTCCAGTACCCTCACTTTTGTGGCTTGACTCTGTAGCTGAGTTTAATGTGAACCACACTGTTTGATGGTCACTTGTCCCCAGATGGCAACCCACTTCTAGATCTGAGATCCTCTCACTGCCCCTGTTTGAGAATACGAGGTCTAAGATTGCTCCCTCATGAGTGGGTTCTGAAACTAGCTGTCTCATGCCTGCCACCTGTAGGGCGTCAAGAATGGCCCTGCTCTTGGATGTGGCTGCAGCAAATGTGCTCCAGTTAACATCTGGCATATTCAGGTCTCCCATCAACAGTATCTCCCCTTTCTCTGCCATTCTAAGAATGCCTTCAATCATATCCTTGTCCATTCCTTCCCCCTGACATGGGGGTCTGTACACAACCCCTGTGCGGATTGTGGTGCCCTTTCCAGTCTCCAAGGTGACCCACAGTGCCTCCTCTCCTCCCTGTTTACTCTTTTGTTCAGTTGCTTTATCCCTTCCTTTACATAGAGCTACCTTCCCTCTTCTCCCTGCCTGTCTCTCCTGTAGGTTATGTACCCTGGTATGTTAACATCCCAGTCATGGTTCCTCTGTACCATGTTTCTGTGACTGCTACGACATCCAGGCATCCCTCTTCCATTAAGGCCACCAGCTCAGGGAGCTTGTTGCCCAGACTACGGGCATTGGTACCATCATCCCTCCATTTCCTGATGGCCTTACCCCTTTTGCCCCATCCCTGTCCTTCTTGCCTTTGTCACTTTCTCCATTTACCCCTGCCCTTCTCCCTATCGACACCTCCGTGTTGGTGTTTGCCACACTTACTACCATGATTGTTTGGGGCTAGGATTTTCCTGCTCCTTTCCAGTGCCTCCCCTTGGCTGGTTTAAAAGCTTGCCAATGAGCATTTAAACCTATCACCTAGGATCCTGGTTCCCTCCCAGACAGATGCAGCCCATCATGCCAGTATAGGCTTGCATCACTCCAGGTGGACCCCCAGTCCCCAATGAAGCCAAATCCTTGAGCTCCACACCAGTTTTTCAACCACTGCTTGAATCCCATGGTATGGAACACCCTAGCCTCTCCTATGCCATAGATGGGTAGCACCTCCAAGAAGGTTACCGTGCGTGCTACTTGACTAAGGCCCTCCCAATTCCACAAACTCTTCCTGAACTTCTCTAATCCCTTTCTTAGCCAGGTCATTTGTCCCTAAGTGGACAATGACATCCAGCTCCCTCCCCTGTGCAGCTGCTCCGGCAATCCTGAGGATTCGCTCCCTGTCCCTCCAAGCCATGGCGCCAGGCAGGTACCTTACCTCCCTCTCCCCTTCCTTGCCCAGTTCTAGCTTCCTAACAATGGAGTCCCCCACCAGGAGTTGTTTCCTTCCCCTGCAGAGTCCCCTGACACCCTCCTGTGGGTCTCCTTTGTGGAGGTTCCCAGCATCCTCCTTGGTCTCCACTGTAGGTGCCTCCGTAGAGGAACCACACTTTGCCAGAATGGCATAGGAATTGTGGAGAGGTACAACTGGAGGGATGCCTCTGTTCCACCACCCTCACCCTCCCTGAGCCCACTGTGGTCCAACCGCTCCTCTTTCTTGGCAACCTCTGAGGCAATGGCAGTGGCACTGGTGGTCCCTGGATGGAAGAGGAGGTCCCACAAATCCTGGCCAACTCAGCCTGGAGATGAGCAACCTCCTCCCTCAGCCCAGAGAGGTGCCTGCAGATGGGACAACACCGCATCCTCCAGAACATCTCCTGGAAGACTGCTGCTCCACAGCCACTGCACTGCACCACTCCAATCGTGTCTTATTTCTGGCCCCTTAACTGTTTGCAATCCTTACTCTTTCCTCTAGTTTTTTTTCTCTCTATCCTTACTTTCTGCCTGTGTGCCCTTTAAGCTCCTGATTGTCCTGTTCTGAGACAAGAATATCCTATATTTCTCAGTAGACCACTTACTTGTTCAGAGGCAGACCTCCAGCAGCTAGAGGGGGCCGGAGAGCTACTCTTTCCCTTCTAGGATGGTGGGTCCTTGGTGGTTCTGTGATCACTCACTTCCTGCCCCTAAACAGGAAGTTCCTGTTGTCAGTCAAATCCTGTGCCTATAAAAATAGAACTAGCTTTGCGTGGGGGGAAGGGTGGAGGGGGGAAGGAGGGAAATATAGTCCCAGTAGAGAAGTTCAGTCACACAGCAGTCTTTCTCCTGGTGTCTTCTGCCAAGCTATTAGCAGAATCTTTCTAAGGCAGTCTTTAAATGTAGCTTCCTTCTAGCTAAGCCACTCCCCCTACTTACCAGATCTTTCTACAAGTAATTTAAACCTCACAACAGTTAAGTCCTTTCAATCACCTGAGATTTACACCTAGATTACTTTTCAGTTACCCATTCAGTTCAGTTAACCCAAACACACACTTTTTTTTTTGTTTTGTATGTTAGTTTTTTTAACCTAAATTAAAGGTCCAAATACAAAAGTTCTTCTACTTTAGTCCCAGCAGAGAAGTTCAGTCACACAGCAGTCCTTTCTCCTGGTGTCTTCTGCCAAGACATACGTCCTTCAAGGGTCCTGTAGAACCCAGTCCATGTGCCCTTCCCCATGCTCAGACCACTGCCGTAGGTGCTCCTATGTGCATCTCACACCTCACCCCATCCCCGTACTGTACATGCCTCCATAACCCCACACAGTAACAGCCCCACAGGGCTGCCCACACCACCTATCCCCGAAGCCTCCAGTAAGTGCCCCATAGTACCCACCCCGCCCCAACTCCCTGTTGTGATATGCCCAGCAGGGTGGGCGCTGTCTCCTCCACCCATGCCCCAGCCCTGAGTCACAAATGCTGCAAATACACTGCCCTGGTAGCCTAGTGGCCCCACCCAGCCATGCCTGCGCACCCCCCACCCGTGCCCAGCCAGCAGCTGGCACAGTCCACCTCTCACCTCCGCGGCCCAGCCACCAACTGGAGTTCAGTAGGGTGCATACAGAAAAGATGCACTCAGGGTCTGAGTGCATCTTTTCTGTATGCGCTCCTGAACTCAGTCGCTGGCACCGTGGAGATGAAAATAGCTGTGCCAATCGCCGCCGGCAGGGGATGAGGTGCTGGTTGGGATGGCATGGCTGGGTGGGGGCCACTAGGCTACCAGGGCAGGGTATTTGCCACATCTGCAGCTGTGACTTGGGCCAGGGCATGGGTGGGGGGTGATAGCACTGCCCAGTGGGGCATATCACAACTGCGGATTCAGGGGGCTGGGGTTGTGGGAAGCCCTGTGGGGCACTTACTGGAGGCTTTGAGGGGCAGGGGGTGTGGGCAGCCCTGTGAGACACATCATGGTGGTATCAGGGGCAGTTGGAGTGGGCAGCCCTGTGGGACAGTTATTGTTGGATTCCAGGGTCAGGGGGTGTAGGCAGCCCTGCAGGGCAGTTATTGTTGGATTCAGAGGCCAGGGGTTGTAGGCAGTGCTGCGGGGCAGATATTGTTGGATTCTGGGACCAGAGGGTGTGGGCAGCCCTGTGGGGTGCCAGTGGCTTGCTGGGCATGGAGGGGGTACTTGCAACCTGCATTGAGGCTTGTGACATGCTTGCCAGGTATGCCATCTGTTTGGTGTACCTGGCCACATGTTGCAAGTTGCAGGACTTAGCTGTGGAGACCGTTCCCCTTCTAGAATAGGGTGCAGGGTCAATGTAGTAGTTGCAGTTGGTGCAAGTTGCATTTGGCAGCAACTTGTGCCAACCATCTAGAATAGGGCCCAATCTTTTTAATATGGGGACTAATTATTGAATGAAACATTTATAGAAATGCAGGGAAAACCCATCTGGGCCTGGGGCTTTATCCAGAGAAAGTGCTTGAATTGCCTTTAGGATCTCTGCCTCTGTGATAGGGGAGGACATTTCAACTTTCCTCTCATCCGGTACCACGGGTAGTTGACAGGAAGAAAGCTATTTCTCCACCTCTTTCCTCCTAGGTCAGAGAGTCATAGGATTGTAGAGATCTCTATAATACTTTTCAAATTCTAAAACTATATCCTGAGGAAGTACTTTAGTAGTCCCATCCCGCAGGGATATAATACTCTGAATTATTTTAGAGGATTCCATTGCCTTTAACCGCATAGCCAATAAATGACCTGACTTTTCTCCTTGATCTAGATACAGTGCCTTAATTTTGAGAATGGCATATTCCACCTTCTGTCTTAAAATTTCCCCATATTGATTTCTTAGTCCAATCACTCTCTCCTGAGTCTCAGCCGGAGTAGTAGCAGAAAGCATGTGTTCTATTTCCCTAATTTGAGCTATTAATTGTATTGCCTTACTTTCCCTCTGTCTCTTTCTGTTCACTGCAAATTTAATTAACTCCCCTCTAAGCACGCATTTTAGAGCTCCCTATTCAATATCCCCTTTACCTGTTGAGTTAAAATTTTCATTTTCATATTGTTCTATTCTCTGAATAATACTATTTTTAATTTGGTTGGATTTCAGTAACTGATTATTCATTTTTCAGATAGTCTGCCTAGGAAGGTTAGGGCAGAGATCTATGGAGCATCTAACCATCGAATGGTCCGATATAACCCCAGGGATTATTGTATAATTTGATAATCCTGGGAGCACCGACTGACTAATCTAAAAATAGTCTATTCTTGATCTAGATTTATGCACTTCTTTTTTCAATTCAAAGTTTTTATTAACTTTTTAAACATACCAAGGACAAATCACCGCGGATAGTACAAAACATAAAAAAATATAGCGTACAGATTGGTGCGTCCTTCCCCCCACCCCCTTCCCCCCAGAGATCACCCTCTTCCCTGAATCTTGCGTGGTATGGACAGGCATATATCATCTGAAGCAATAGTTAAGCATATGAAATTAGACAAATTGTGGGGAGTAGACAGCTTGTAATGGGCCCCATATTTTATTAAATTTAGTTGTGGTATTCCAGAGACTGCTATAGAGCTCTCTGTTCTGAGATTAGCTAATAATTCTCTCAGCCATTCAGTATAGGAAATATTTTCACTGTCCTTCCAATGCTTTAGTACTAGTTTTTTAACCAACATGGATATTAAGGCCATGTGAAATTTCTGAGTGAGAATTGGGATCCCCGAGAAATCACCCAGGAGACAAACCTCAGGGGAAAATAACTCATCAAGGCCTAGAAGGGGGTCGGCTGTCTGTTTGATAAGTGCCCAGAGGGGAGAGATTTTGGAACAGGTCAAAAAGATATGAAATAAGTTACCTTCACCCTGAGCACAACAAGTACAAGTGGAGGAAGAAACTACACCATATCTAGCCTACTTTTGTGGTGAATAGTATAGGTTGTGCAATATGCGGAATTGCATGAGGTGGAGTCTATCCTGTGTGATGAACTTATGGCATCCCTGTCATAAGACAGGCCAGTTTATAGGGGTCTTGGGGAGGAGAGGTGTCCAGTAATTCAAAGGCCCTAGATAATCTGGGTAAATCCAGTCAAAGAGAATATTGAACAGCTTGGACACTGCGTGTGGAAGGCCAGCTAAAGGGACCATTTCTGTAATAAAAGGAGTCTTTATAGAGTAAGAGGGGGTTACCCCCATGTTTTTTTTTTATCAACACATGATGTAGTTGGAAGATTTTAAAAATATGGGAATTTGGGATATTAAACTTGGCTAAGATCTCCAGTGAAGTTAACCATGACCCTGTTCTTCCATCTAGGAAGCAGGAAAGAGTAGAATTAGTTAGGTATATCAGCTAAAAGGTAGGGAGAACTTCACCAGTAATTTTAATGTTGGGGTTCCCCATTAATGGCTGCGTCAGGTATGTACAATGGTCATACTTCAGAAAGGCACACAATTGGGACTGGACTTTGACTGAAAGGGCAATTGGGGTAGATAGAAGTGATGTAGGAAGATGTTTGACCTTGGTAAATAAAATCATGGAAGGAGAAAGGCCATAAAATGTAATCAGGTCAGATTCAATTTTGAGCCAGAGTGGGATATAGGAGGATAATACTCCAGGAGTCTCCATTCTGAGCTATCTAAGATATTTGCTGGCATGATATGCCCAGTAATATAAACCTAAATGTGGGAGACAGGGGTCACCTTTGCTTTAGATGCTGCTAGTTTATGATAGGCAAGACAGGGCTTTTTATTATCCCAAATGAAGTCAATAATAAGACTATGTACTTGTTTGAACCATGAGAGAGGAAGCCATACATTTAAAAGGTTGAGTGGATAAAGGAGATGAGGAAAAAACATTCATTTTAACAATGCTAATTTTGCCCCATAGAGATAATGGAAGAATGGACCACCTTTTAAAGTCTTGAGTGAGTGTGATTATTAAAGAGTCCAGGTTTTTATTTTGAAGAAGAGCTGTATTTCTTGAGAGCACAATACCTAGATATGTCAGGGACTGTGCTTCCCAGGATAAGCCTAAGGTTTAGATTTCTTGTTTTATTAGTTTATAATGAAGGGAGAAGACAACTGTTTTGTCTACATTTAACTTGTAATTTGAAAAAGGCACTGTATTCTCTTATAATCTCTAACACGGTGGCATTAAAAGGGTAGGATAGGAAAGCTGAAGTAGTAGATCATCAGCATAGGCAGGGACCTTGATTTCATAGTTTAACACAGGAATGCCCTGAATTCTAGGGCAATTAACCAACCGCCATATTAAGGGTTCCAAGTATAAATTGAAATGAATAGGTGACAACGGACAACCCTGTCTCATACCTGATTGTAATGGGAAGAGGTCAGAGATAACTCCATTACATGTCACTCTAGCCAAAGGTAGTTTATAAAGTGCGCGGACCCAATTTTGAAATGTCGGGGGAAAACCGAAGGCCTGTAAGGTACAAAATAGGAAATTCCAGTCAGCTCTGTGGAATGCCTTCTCAGCATCCAGAGAAACCAAAGTGGTGGGGTATTGAGCATCCCTGGACACCGAGAAGATGTGGGCCAGGGTACGTAAGTGATCCCCAGAGGATCTGCCTTTCATGAATCCCACCTGTTCTGGCCCAATTAAATCGGAGATAACAGTATTGATGTGGTCAGCTAGTAGCTTAGACAGTATTTTGATGTCTTGTTTGAGAAGAGAGATTGGCCTATAACTAGTTGTCAGCTCGGGGGGTTTGTCAGGTGTAGGTAGGAGGACGATCAAGGCTTCAAATAGGGTGCTATCTATATTGGACTCAGAGAGAATGTCTTGGTATAAGAGGATGAGCAGGGGAACCAGTTGCGGTGCATACATTTGGTAAAAATTAGGGGAGAAACCATCAGGTCCCGGAGTTTTCTCTGAAGAGAGGTCCTTAATGATTCTAAAATGCTCTTTTTGAGTAATGGGGCACGTTATGCAAGTTGTTGAGCTTGGGAAAGTGAGGGCAGATGAGAGTCAAGAAGATACTTGTCTAATTTGTTTAGGGAAGGTGGATTTAACATAGGACTGTATAATTGCTGGTAGTAAGAATGAAATTCAGCAGTGATCTCAGATGAGGTATAATTCAGGGTACTATTTACTGATGATAAGATAGCAGCAACAAATCTGGAAGATTCTTTTTGTTTAATTCTTAATGCCAAGAGGTGCCGCTTTTTCTCTTTGGTCAGTATAAGAAGCGTTGGTTTTAATAATCAAAAATTCGGCTTTCTCTCTCAAAAGGTTCAAATAAGCATCCTTCAACTTTATAAGTTCTTGTTTACTTTGTTCTGGGGTGGATGGGGATATTTTAGCTTCAAGAGATCTAATTTGGGAAATGAGATTCCGAAGTTGGTTCTCTTTTGCCTTCTTCCGCCTGGAGGACAAGCCAGTCAGTACACCTATTAAATATGCTTTTAAAGTGCACCATTCCACATCTGGCTTACCTGTAGCATTATGACTGTTATTTATAAATAGTGTAATATGATCTGCAATATTCTGTACTGTATCTGGGTCTTTTAAAAGCTGATTATTGGTTTTCTATCTACCACCCAATTTGGGAAGAGAGAAAAATAAAAGTTGACATGTGACCACTGAATGATCAGACAAGGGACTGGGAAGAATGGAAGATTCTATTACCCTCAAAAGTAAATCCTGGGAAATCAGAACGTAATCAAGCCTTGAAGAAGTTCCATGAATCTGAGAGGTAAATGTGTAGCTTCTTTCTGAGGGGTGATGGATTCGCCAAACATTATATAAACCTGTTTGGTCCACTAGTTCCCTCAGCACCCTTTGGGCAGGGGAAAGGCCTTTAAATTTATTCCTGTACAATCTAGATTCAGGTCAAATGCTAGGTTTAGGTTCCCTCCCAGAAATATGGGGATAGATAAATAAGGAGTCATAATATTGATCAACTGTGCAACAAATTCTGGTGAATCAATGTTTGGTCCATAAATACTGCCTAATAAAATAATGTTAGTGTGTAATTTTCCTTGGACAAATACAAATATACCGTTAGGATCTCTAATAACATTGATGGGTATAAATGGGATAGATTGGGAAATTAGAATCAGAACCCCACAGCTTTGAGAGTTCCCTTCTGCAGCAAAGACCTGTCCCACATGTTGCCTTCTTAATCTTGGGGCTTCTGAGATTAACAACTGAGATTCTTGTATAAATGCAATGTCTATTTGCAATAAATGTAGATGTTTCAATAAATGGTATTGCTTCAGCTTATTACGGGCCCCTTTAACATTCCAAGTAGCAAATGCTATATCTCTAGCCATCGTCCCAGATAAATTGTGGCCAAACCTCCCTGGTTAAATGAGAAGAAATTGCTACTAAAGAGAAAGAGAAAAAAGAAAAAAAAACATATAAAAGAATCTGACCACGCAAGATTCTCACCCACCACTCCCCACCCCACTTTCCTCAATTCTTTGTTATTTCTCAACCCCTTATAACATCCCATTTGCCATTGTATGACTACAGAGGATCTTTTATGCCTGAATAACACTCATCTCACCCTATCACCCTTACTGCAACAAACTACGATCTGTATACTACCGCATTTCTTCCCCTTCCGCCAGCCTCCCAACATTATCCCTTTAAACTAGAACAAGTTACTTAACATTCTACAAGCAAAAAGCTATTAAATTTGCTAAATAAATGACTTATCTCAGTAACGAAACGTGTAAGCTTCCCTGATATTAGTTTAACATTTATATAGACCAGAAATGTAAAAGAGATCTATAAGATCTAAGAAAGCTATGTATAGCATCATTGGATAGTATCTGTAAAATAATAATAACTTTACCCGGTAACTTGTGAGCAAGTTCAGTAACAAATATATCTCATACTGTCTAACATAAAATTATCAGAATATAGAATTTTGCCCTTTAGAGCAGATTAAAAGGAAAAATTGGGGCAAAATATATTAGCCATTTAACTCTTTGCTAATAATCAGAAATAAAAAGATTAAATTTGCCATTGGAATCATGATTATTGCAGGCAAGCAGAAATAAAATTCAACATCATAAATCAGAATAGCAGCCTGGTTAAGTCTCTCCCTTCAATATAAATAAAAGTACTGTGAGGCAGGTCCTGAGAGCATCCTGCTTTCAATACAGTATTGAGCACATAAAACAGGGCTAGATTATAAAAAGAAGTATGCAGGGAGCTCCCTGTAGTGACAGAAGATTATTAGAGCTTCATAAGGCATTTAAATAAGGAAAGTTGTACGCCAATGTGCATCATCACAAACAGTAAAATAAATGCAGGTGATGAACTGAATGCAAAAGTACCAAAAAGGAGGGGCCTTGATCAAAAATGTTAGTTCCAATGATTGTGTGAATCGAGGTAAAAAACAAAGTATAGATTTCACCTAAGTAACTGAATAAACTGAAACAAGAGCCCTCCGGTTAGGTAAATACTTAAAGCCGATAGATTCAAAGCAAAAATATGCTGCCCCATAGAAATACGTTAGCAGGCTCTCTAGAGCTTGTTCAGGAAATCATTTCTTTCCCTTCTTTGCTTCACAGATAAGCAATAGGTTTACTGAGCAGATATCATACTTCCTCTATGTGCAGATCATGGGTCAAAGAATAAATCAGGAAGGGCTATCTTAAGCCCGGTGAGAGCAGCCTCTGGATCATCATAGGAAAGCCAATTACCTGCCACTTGCACTTGTTATCTGGCTGTATATATCATTTTAAACTTTATCCCAGTGGCAATAATCTTTGAGACCATCAGATGAAATAGTGTTTGTCTTTGCCTTACTGAGAGTGGGAGATCCTGTACAATTCTTATTTTGTTATTTTCCCACTTTACTTTGTGCAGTTCCTTTATTTTTGCCAGCAAATGTTGTCATTCAAGGAAATTCAAGAAATGACAGATAATAGGTTGAGGCAGGGATCCCGATGGAGGTTTTGTGCGAAGCGACCTATGTGCCCTCCCAATGATATAGTTGGATCTGAAGGGAGATGGGCCGGCGATATTTTTGATCAGTTTTTTGAGTGAAAATAATAGTATTCTGACCTTCTTCTCCCTCTGAAAGGCCAAGGATAACAATGTTGTTTCTGTGGTTGTGGCCCTCGAGATCGGCCAACTTTGACTCTAGTAGAGAAATTTTCGTTCGCATAGATACCAGCCCAGGGTCTATTTTATCCATGCATTTCTCAAGGGAACAAATACGGGCAGTATTGTCAGTAGCTGTCCATGACACATCTTCCATCCTTTGAGCAATTGATTTGAGCTCAGCAGAAACGTCTCTCATTTCGTCACAGAATGGCTTAAAGTCTTCCAGGAATCTACTTAAAGTTAGGGGTTCTTGGTCCACAGCAGCAGATGTATGTGCTGAATGGTCTGTGACAACCGAGGCCCATGGCTTCTTCGAGGCCTTTTCAGGAGTTATTGGAGGAGTGTTTTTCTGCAGCACCTTTTTCATGTAGACGTCCGTCAGAGCAATAATCTGCCTTCAAGGTAATCTTGAACATTTAAGCAGTTTGCTAAAGTGGTCTACAAAGGTTTAAAGGGGTTAATTCAAGTGTAAAATGAGAAAATAAGGACTCTGGTGGCTGAGGCAAAGTGGAAGAGCAGCTAGCCGGCACTCTGCATCATGTGGTCTCTTCAGATTTATGCATGTCTGATGTGAATGTAAACTGTCTAAGAGAGGGGTGTAAAACCCTCCATAGGTCACATAGACCCACATTATCGGACAGTTCCCTTATTGCTAATTGATCTGGAGTTAGACCTACTCTCCTTTTTCCATCTTTAGCCATCTCTGAAGTAAAGGGCAGATTCCAGTCACCACCCAAAAACACCAGAATGTGGGCAAAGGGGCAAAGGGGCAAAGGGGAACAAGATCTTAAGTAATTCTACAAAAAATACTGGTGTATCTACATTAGGGCCATACACACTCCCAATTACTACCCTCATCCTAAACAATAGGCCTTGAATTAGGATATAACATCCACTAGGTGCTTTAACAGTTTGCTCACAGACAAAAGGGATAGTTCTTGCTATTAAAATAGCTATACCTCTACCAGCTGTACCATCTCCAGCCAGATACACTTGCCCTACAAATTGGTGTCTAAACAGGTTAGTCTCTGTTTCAAGCATATGTGTTTCTTGCAGACATATAATCTGCCTCTTTTGCATTTGCAAGTGTTTAAGAACTTTATATCTCTTTGTCTTATTCCCAGCCCCTTTAATGTTCCATGTGATGAATTTGTAGGAGCTACCCATTTGACTTATAAACACTGTATATCCCTGATATAATAATTCTTAAATTACTACACACCACTTCCACCATGATGAGATCACCCATACAATATCGGACCTCCATACCTCCATACCTGTTATCCTGCAATCAAGGTCCCCCTCATTCCCCCTTCCCTTCCTATTTTCCCTCCCCTCTGTCTTCCCATCCCCCAATACACTAACAGAACAAAAATCCCAGTCCATTTTACACAATCCTCTTTACCTCCCTCCCCCTCAATAAAAACACATTTAGGCCCATGACAACAAAAATTCCAACCATTCTGGTCTCCCTTCAGACCTTCGTGCCCCTTAAACTAATATTTATAAGGTAATTGCCCCCAAAACCAACATTAAACACTCAGAACTATTGGCTATCCAACTATCCCCCTCCTCTCTGAGCTCAGGGACCTCCCCAAGAAAGAAACAAAAATATCCATTATATCCTCTTGCAAGAGGGCAGCCACTTGTGCTATATAACAGTAACATTTAAGATGGGTCCAATTGGGTCCAGTCCCAGAAAAATTAGGACCACTTCTGCCCTTTAGGTTTACTGCAGGCAATTAAATTCACTGCGTTCTGCTGTCACATCCCTACTTCGCTGAACTATTACGAGGTTCCTACTAGATTAATATCTCCCTCTAAATTGAGACCTCCCATGCAAAAACATCTGCCCATCTGCTTCTAATATTAAATGGGCCTTCCTTAATACATAATTGGTATATGTGTTGAAATATTAGAGAACTGTCACTAAATTATGTCACATAACAACTAGTTTCCATTAAACCAACTCAGACCTCATCCAAAACCTACATAATACTGGTAACATAAATGGAGAGAGAAAGAAAACTTATTAATAATGTCTTAAGATACTTGATAGTTCATCCATGAGGGTGACAGCTACCGCTCCAGATAATCAAAGTGATGAGTGCACTGTAGTGGTGGCACATATCCTTCTGCAAATAAGACTGGATGTTGCACACAATTATTCAATTCCTCATTAGGGAAATAATATTCCTTCTGCTACTCCCTCAGCTATTAAACGGTAGCTTTCTGGTTACTTTCCCTCCAGCTGTAAACACAACTTAAGTCAGTTTCCTCAAAGTCTCGCTGATCCCCTTCATTGGTTAGCCAAGATACTAAATTCGAGATATGCATGTAACACTGGTGACTTCTGAAGTTATACTAGGCCAAACCTTTCAGCACAGTAGAATGTACATTTTTCCTGCTTGAAGCATTAGAGTAAAGCCGGATCCCCTTCCTTAGGCCACATGGACCCTTTTCTCCAAATAAATGATTTAAAACACCGCCATGTTTCAATTCCCTTCAGCCCTGCTTTAACAGCTCTGGTAGGGCCACTTTCAGACCTGCAGTTGCTGCTTGAACATCTTCGTAGCTGACCCAGACACCAGACAGCAACACTTGTAGCTTCGCCGGGTACCTCATGAGGAATCTGGTACTAGAGGCAATCAATTTAATTACTAGTGGGTGGTATTCCGATCGCTTTTGCTGAATGGACAGTGGCAGATCTTGTGTTATTCTCAAGGTAGATCCCTCCCATTTAATATCCTTTAACTCTTTAATCTTGATGAAAACCTGCTGCCTTTCTTGATAATTCAAGAAACGGAATATGAATGTCCGCTGTGGTACCCCAGGTGGTGGCATCGCTCGCAGAGCCCTGTGTGCTTGCTCTATCATGTAATTAGTCCCGAAGGTCATAGGGCCTGCCACTTTCAACAAAAATTTCTGGATGAACAAAGTTGAGTCCGATCCCTCTTCTTTCTCAAGTAGTCCAATGAAAACAACATTATTGCTCCTACTCCTCCCTTTGATATCCTCTATTTTGTTTTCCATTCTGGTCATTTTCTACCATAGGGCTACGATCTCTGGTTCCTGTTCAGTTAGGAAATTTTCTAATGTAGTGATTCTGACTTCACTATCTCCGGTCCTTCTTGATAGCTCTTCCAAAGCCTGTGTGACAGATTTCAGTTCCTCTGTGGCCAATTAAAGTTTAGCACAAAAGGGTATAAATTCATCCAAAAACTACTCCAATGTTAAGGGCTCGTTTTCTGTGGTGGCAGGTTCATTTTCCAAATCCCCCCTGTAGCTGACAAGGCCCTGGCCTTTTGGGGGGCCTTCACCAGAGTGACTGGCCAAGTATGTCTCGGCTGTGCTGTCCGCATTTCAACTTCCATTTGTTTCCAAGATTCCTAATCCTGCTTCCTGAAGCCTTCAGACAAGTTGTTAGCAAAGAAAACTTAGTCAGTTCACTGTTTTGAGCACGTAAATAACCATAAATAGGGGCAGGAGGCTGGAGCTACTAGATCAGGTTGTTATTCAGGAAGTAACATCACGTGACTCCCACAACACTTTTCTTAAAACCGGTTTCTTACTTTGCAGACCTAATTGTAAACTTAAGGTAAATGTGTATTGTTGCTGTGTATTGATGACCACTGACTATTCTATATAATGTATGGGAGAGAGAAAAAAAACAAGAGATGGGACTAATAACAAATAATATGGCGTGTTTGAAATTAATAGAAAACAGAACTGACTGCATGATAAGTTATAGAATAGAGAAAGGACAGAGGTTTTCACCTCAGGTTTTAGAATAGGGAAAGGATATAGTTTTCCTCCATAGGTTTCTGGTCTTATACCGTCTGATGGAACACTCTTGTATATGATGATCCATACACTTGAAAAAGTGATTCTGCTGCAGCAGTGACTTCACTACTAAAGCAGAACAACTTCTCATTCTGCTTTGGTATATATGTCACAATGCAAGAGACCACAACACCATGTTACATGGAACATGGGGCTATTGAAGTGTTCAATCGGCAAAAGACCAGAAGTGAAATGCGGACCACTGATGGTAAATGCTAACAGCAATAAAAAAAATCTGTTTTTGTTATTTTTCCACAGTACACTGTATAAAATACTTTATGGTGGCTGAAGTACAGAACAACACTTTTCTTAAAACCACTTTCTTACTTTGACAACCTAATTATAACCTTAGGGTAAATGTGTATCGTTACTGTGTATTGACGGCCACCAACTATTCTATATAATGTATGGGAGAAAAAAACAAAAACAAAAGATTGGAATAATAGCAAATAAGGCATAGAAGGACAGGGTAAATTAAGAGAAATGTGTTCCTTTCCCTGGACAGTATGGTGATCTAAAAAAAAAATAGTATAGGGTAATATTAGACAGGTATTTTTTTTCCACAGGTCACAGCCATGAAGGCGGTAGATAGATATAGGGAAAGACAGTTTTTTTTCCATACAGGATCGGCAATGGTGTGTTTGAAATTAATAGAAAACAGAGTTGATGGCATGACAAGTTAGAGAATAGGAAAAGGATATGTTTTTTCTCCACAGGTTTTAGAATAGGGAAAGGATATAGTTTTTCTCCACAGGTTTCTGGTCTTATATCGTCTGATGG
This sequence comes from Neoceratodus forsteri, assembly GCA_016271365.2. NCBI lineage: Eukaryota > Metazoa > Chordata > Ceratodontiformes > Ceratodontidae > Neoceratodus > Neoceratodus forsteri. The sequence continues at coordinate 1,294,365,604 of CM028130.1, forward strand.
AACACTCTTGTGTATGATGATCCATATACTTGAAAAAAGTCATTCTGCTGCAGCAGTGACTTCACTACTAAAACAGTATGACTTCTCATTCTGCTTTGGTATATACATCACAATGCAATTGACCACAACACTGCGTTACATGGGACATGGGGCTGTTGAAGTGTTGCATCGGCAAATGACCAGAAGTGAAATGAGGACCACTGATGGTAAATGCTAATGGCAATAAAAAAAATCTATTTTGGTTTCCTTCCCACGGTACACTATATAAAATACTGTATGGTGGCTAAAACACACAGCAGCTCTTTCCTTAAAATATCTTTCTTACCTCACAGAACTAATTATAACCTTAGGGTAAATGTGTGTCTTTGCTGTGTATTGACAACTACTGGCTATTCTGTATACTGTATGGGAGAAAAAAACAGAAAAACAGATGGGAATAATAACAAAAAAGGCATAGTAGGATAAGATAAATTAAGAAAAATGTGTTTCTTTCCTGTGGCAGTACAGTGATCTAAAAAATAATAGTACAAGGTAACAGTAGACAGGTATTTTTTCCCACAGGTCAGATAGTTTTTTTTTTCCATACAGGATCAACAACGGTGTGTTTGAAATGATTATAAAACTAAGAGTGGACTGCATGACATGTTTCAGAGCAGGGAAGAGAGAGGGGTTTTCTCCACAGGTTTGTGGTCTTATATGGTCTTATGGAATGCACCTGTGTATAATGATACAATCACTTGAAAAGTCATTCTACTGCAATAGTGATGTCACTACTAAAACAGAACTTCTCATTTCTGCTTTGGTATATATGTCACAATGAAAATGTAATAGTAGAAAGGTCTTTTTTTCAACAGATGGCAGGCATGAAGACATTTGATAGTTGTAAGGTAAGATTTTTTTTCCCCAAACAGGATAGGCAATGTCTTCTTGAATTGAATATAAAATGAAGAGTTGAATACTAGACAGGTTTTGGAGTAAGGAAAGGACAGGACAAGGTTTTTGTCTACATGTTAATGGTTTTACAGCTTATGATGGAACACTCCTTTGTTGGACATGCATTCACCTGAACAGGTCAGTCTGCAACAACAGCAATGTTGCTACTAAAACAGAATGACCTTTCAACCTGCTTTAGTACAGAAGTGACCCCCTCACCTATATACAATGGATAGCTAGCAGTGTAAGTGTCTCATGTGTGAGCTGACCAGAATTTAAATCCAAACGGCTAAAGTTAATTGATAACTGAAACATACCAAACTCACCTTGTATGTAGTTCTTACCTTTCCTTCATGGATATGGTGAACAGTATTCAATAGTGTAAAAGCTGGAAATACATTGTGCAGCATTAGAAACACCAGATGTAGTCGGGTAAGTCCCGCCACCTATCTGAAAGTGTGATTGCAATGTAACGACCATTATCATAAATTATATCCAGAGTTGTATAAGGAACACAATGGTATAAATATCACAAACATTCAGTATTTATCATGTATTAATCAATATTATGTACTGGGTGTAAAGAATGCTGCTGTCTGATTGGCTGAGAGCTGCTTTCAGCTTGTCTATTATCACAGCACAATATGCATAAAATTTACTAAAAAGGAACTATTTCATAATCATGATAAGGCACTCTATGGGGTATGCTACAGTGTGCTAAAGGCCCTTCTTGGGTGGTGGAAGCAATTGGCTATGCCTCATGCTTCAACCTACTCAAGGTGGGCAGTTATCCCCCATAATGCATCCCTTGTCATGCCTTATTGCCTGAACAATGAAGGTATTGCACCTGTATGTTACCACTGTTGTATCTCACACTGTAACCATTTCTATTGTGATGTATTACACAATCATAGACAGATTTGCTAAATTAAACAGAATAATTTAAATCTTCATTACACATTTTGATTCATAAAAAAATTCAATTGCATATGTTTGACACAAATTGACATGTCTCAGGATTGGCAGCATATACTGGCCATGCCCACTTATCTGTTTGTCACTCAAGATTCTTGTTTATACCACTCATCTGCTGTTCTCTTTTTCACCCCACCTGTAAATTGACAGCCACACCATACCTCTCAACTGCTATGAATTTCTCATAGTGCTATGATTTTCAAACTCAAATTTACCCTTGCTCCCCATAGGTTTACTGATGTTCTTAATAATGTTTGAGCCACTTCTTGGCACACAAACTATTAAATCATTGAACTAAGTTGATTGAAACATGCCTTAACACAAAAAATATGGGGCCCACACAACAGTTACCATGGTATCCCTGGTGTGGTGTTTCATATTATGATTTTTCCTTTATCCATTTTCTTTCCCTTCTACATGTCCACAGTCCTTCATTGACTCTTGTCTGCATTCTTTGAGGTTTCATGTCTTGTTCTTCCTACTCATAGGGTGCAGTTATGATTTTGGTCATGTGACCCAGGGATTGTAGATATGGGTACAATCTGGGCCTTAATTTACTCATTCACTTCCCTGTCATGTAGAGCAGGCTACTTCTTACTTTTACTTTATGGATTTAGTGACATGTACCCCATAATGTAATAGGTGGGACCCCAATGGGCTAGCATGGCAGTACAATTGGGTGGTTGGGTATGGCAACATGGTTATCTGCAGGATGGACCTGCAGTGTGAAATTAATGATCAAAAATGTCATCCAGGCCCCTGTAGCTGTAAGAAAAGATGTAATACACACACACTTACAACATTAATAATCTAGTTGTCCCAATAAATGTGTAACAGAAGCAGTTTATCACTGAAAATGACTGAACAGTTGCTGCCATCTTGTTTCTGCCCATATGACTCAGGGGATGCAGATATAGGTTCAATCTGGACCATAATTTATTCATTCACTTCCCTGTCATGTATAACAGGGTACTTCTTACTTTTCCTTTATGGATTCACTAACTAGTACCACAAAACACGATAGTTAGGACCACAATGGGCCAGCATGGCCCTACCATGTGTGGTTGAGTGTGGCACCTCAGCTATCTGCAGGTGGATCTGCAATATGAAATTGGTGTTCAGAAATTTCTTCCAAGCCCATGCAGCTATAAGAAAAGTTGTAATCCATCGACATTTACCACTTTTATAATCTAGCTATCTCAATAAATGTATAGCAGAAGCAGTTTGCCAATGAAAATGATTGAATGGTGGTGGCCATCTTGTTTTTATTCATGTAACCCATGGGATGTAGATATTGGTGCAATTTGGTTTTGATTTACTCATTCCCTTCCCTTTCATGTAAAGCAGGCTACATTTTCCTTTTCCTTTATGTATTTATTGACACGTAGCCCATAATGCAATAGATGGGACCACCATGTGCCAGTGTGGCACTACCATGGGTAGTTGGGTATGACACCCCAGCTATCTACAGGTTGGTCTGTAATGTGTAATCAGTGATCATAAATGTCATCCAAGCCCCTGCAGCTATTAAAGAAGGAGTAATTCATTGACATTTACTGCTTTTATAATCTAGTAAGCCCAATGAATGTGTAAAAGAAGCAGTTTGACACAGAAATTGACCAAACAGTGTCAGCCATCTTGTTTTTGGTCATGTGACTCAGAGGATGTAGTTATGGGTACAGTCTGGGCCTTGATTTACTCATTCAGTTCTTTGTCATGTAAAACAGGCTACTTCTTACTTTTCCTTTATGGATTTAGTGACATGAACTTCATAATGCAATAGGTGTGTCCCCATTGGTCAGCAAAGCCCTACCATGGGTGGCTGGGTATGGCACCCCAGCTATCTATAGGTGGGTCTGCAGTGTGAAATTAGTTATCAGAAATTTCCTCCAAACCCCTGCAGTTGTAAGAAAACGTGGAATCCATAGACATTTACCACTTTTATAATCTAGTTATCCCAATGAATGTGTAAAAGAAGCAGTCTGACACAGAAAATGACTGATCAGTGTCAACCATCCTGTTTTTGGTCAGTTGACCCAGGGGATGTAGTTATGGGTACAATTTGGGCCTTGATTCACTAATTCATTTCCCTGTCATGTGAAACAGGCTACTTCTTACTTGTCCTTTATGGATGTATTGACATGTACCCCATAATGCAATAGGTGGGCCCCCCCATGGACCAGCATGGCCCTTCCATGGGTGGTTGGGTATGGCACCCTGGCTATCTACAGGTGGGTCTGTAGTGTTAAATTACTGATCAGAAATGTCATCCAAGCCCCTGCAACTGTAAGAAAATTTGTAACTCATAAATATTTACAGCTTTTATAATCTAGTTATCCCAATGAATGTGTAAAAGAAGCAGCTTGATGAAGAAAATTACTGAACAGTGGCAGCCATCTTGTTTTTGGTCATGTGACACAGGGGATGTAGATATGGGTACAATCTGGGCCTTCATTTACTCATTCATTTCCCTGTCATGTAAAACAGGCTAGTTCTTACTTGTCCTTTTTGGATTTATTGACATGTACCCCATAATGCAATAGGTGGGCCCCCCTCATAGGCCAACATGGTCCTACCAAAGGTGGTTGGGTATGGCATCCCAGCTGTCTGCAGGTGTGTCCACAGTGTGAAATTAGTGATCAGAAATATCATCTAGGCCCCTGTAGCTATGCAAGTCAATCTGGGCTTTGATTTACTCATTCACTTACTTGTCATGTAAAACAGGCTACTTCTCACTTTTTCTTTATGGATTTAGTGACATATAGTCCATAATACAAGAAGTTTGTCCCCTATTGGCCAGAAAGGCACTACCATTTGTGGTTGGGTATGGCATCCAGACTATCTACAGGTGGGTCTGCAGTGTGAAATTACTGATCAGAAATTTCATCCAAACTCCTGCTGCTGTAAGAAAAGGTGTAATCCAAAGTCATTTGCTGCTTTTATAATCTATTAAGCACAATGAATGTGTAAAAGAAGCAGTTTGACACAGAAAATTACTGAACGGTGTCAGCCATCTTGTTCTTGGTCATGTGACCCAGGGGATATAGATAAGGGTACAATCTGGACCTTGATTTACTTATTCATTTCCCTGTCATGTGAAACAGACTACTTCTTACTTGTCTTTTATGGATTTATTTACATGTACCCCATAATGCAATAGGCTGGACCCCTGATGGGCCTGCATGGCCCTACCATGGGTGGTTGTGCATGGCACCCTGGTTATCTACAGGTGGGTTTGCAGTGTGAAATTAGTGATTAGAAATATCATTCACGCCCCTGCTCAGTGTCAGCCATATTATTTTTGGTCATGTGACCCAGGGAATGTAGTTATGGGTACAATCTGGGCCTTGATTTACTCATTCATGTCCCTGTCATGTAAGGCAGGCTACTTCTTATTTGTGCTTTATGGATTTAATGACATGCACTCCATAATTCAATAGATGCGCCCTCCCCCCATTAGCCAGTAAGACCTTACCATTGGTGGTTACATATTGCTAACTACAGATGGGTCTCTAATGTGAAATTAGTGATCAGAAATTTCATCCAGGCCCCTGCAGCTGTAAGAAAATGTGTAATCCATTCACATTTACCTCTTTTATAATCGAATTAACCCAATAAATGTGTACCTAAAGCAGTTTGATGTAGAAAATGACTGAACAGTGTCGGCCATCTTGTTTTTGGTTATGTGACCCAGGGGATGTAGTTCTGGGTACAGTCTGGGCCTTAATTTACTCATTCCCTTCCTTGTCATGTAAAACAGGTTACTTCTCACTTTTCCATTATGGAATTAGTGACTATACTCCATAATGCAAGAGGTGTGCCCTCTATTAGCCAGAAGGGTCCTACCATGGGTGGTTGGGTGTGGCACCCCGGCTCTCTACAGGAGGGTCTGCAGTGTGAAATTTATCAGAAATTTAATCCAAGCCCCTTTATTTGTAAGAAAAGGTGTAATCCATAGACATTTACTGCTTTTATAATCTAGTTATCCCAATGAATGTTCAAAAGAAGCAGTTTGACATAGAAAATGACTGAACAGTGTTAGCCATCTTGTTTTTGGTCATATGACTCAGGGGATGCAGATATGAATACACTCTGCCCTTGATTTACTCATTCATTTCCCTGTCATGTAAAACAGGCTACTTCTTATTTGTCCTTTATGGGTATATTGACAAGTACCCCATAATACAATAGGTGGGCAACCCATGGGCCAGCATGGTCCTACCATGGGTGGTTGGGTATGGCACCACCAGCTGTCTGCAGGTGGGTCTGTTATGTGAAATTAGTGATCAGAAATTACATCCAAGCCCCTGCAGCTTTAAGAAAATGTGTAATCTATTGACATTAACCTCTTTTATAATTTAGTTATCCCAATAAATATGTAAAAGAAGCAGTTTGACACAGAAAATGACTGACCGGTGGCAGCCATCTTGTTTTTGGTCATATGACCCAGGGGATGTAGATTTGGGTGCAATCTGGGCCTTGATTTTCTCATTCACTTCTATGCCATGTAAAACATGCTACTTCTTACTTTTTCTTTATGGATTTAGTGACATGTACCCATATTCCAATAGATGGCTCCCCATGGCCAGCATTGTCTTACCATGTGTGGTTGGTTCTGGTCACTCTGATAATCTGTAGGTGAGGAACCAATGTGAAGTCTGTGTTTATACAAAGAATTTGTAGCCTGAAATTGAAAGTTAGTTACTTTTTAGAAAAACATTTTTATCAAAGATGCAACCGATTTTAATGTTTTTACAAACTTCAATATTTTTTGTGAATGTAAATTTGCAAAAACAATAGCAATTTCACTAAATATATCTATATATATATATATATATATGTATGTATATCACCGAACAGCTTACTTGAAACCTATATATTTTTACTTTATATTATAGTTCTGTTAGGTTCCTAGTACCTTGACAAAAAACTATTACCAGGGAATTAAGTAAACTTATGTATTAACATCATAACCAAGAGGTATGCAAACAAAATTAAAAAACCTCTGGCAGCAAGGATATGCAATTTATGGAAAAACCTTGGCAGTCTAAGGGTTCAGTAACTATTCTGAATTACAGCTCCCTTCCAGCCCACTACTTTCTTCCCTGCTGAGATCCTTACCTGGCCATTCCTTTGGGTTATCTATAACTACAATTATAACTAGGACTTTTGGTTCCTATCAATCTATTACTATCATTATATCTATAACCTTGATTCCTATTCATTTACTCCCCTGATGGCATCGCTACCTTTCCACCTCTGCTGTTCTCCCTATCCACCCCCTTTTCTTCAGGCGAAATGGTACCATCACCATGAATTTAAGGTGTTATCCTAATGTAATGCACTTGGCCTGTCATTGGGACCTCTGCATACAATTGTACTCTTTGCTGCACTTAATATGTTCTTTCTTTTATTTGCTGTTCACTGCTACCAATATTGTTGTAATAATGTTTGCTGTTATATGCATATATGTATTTCCACTACCCTTTCCCCCAGGATGCACCATGAGATGAGCAACTTGTTGTTCAGTGGGCCTTTCCTGGTGAAATATTTCAATAAATAAATAAATGTATGTTTTGATGTACAATGTCTGGTACAAAAATATTGATACTGCTCATAACATAGTGATTCAGTTTGGGGATTCATTGATCAATACCATAGGTGAGATGAAGCCTAGGAAGGGGATCAACCTGTGATGGGACTGAGAAATGAAAAAAGACACAGGGACCAAGAGAGTCCAGGGTGTTGAAAAATACAAAAGGTTAAGCCACAGTAGTTGTGCTTTGATTACTCATTGGAGTAACAAGTAATGTGTATTAAGAATTGTTCCAACTGGGGATCTTCAGCCTGAAAATGAATTACCTTTGTATCTTATGCCACTGGAGCCTAGTAAAGGAAGAGGCAAGAGTAACTATGCATACATGGGTCATTTACTATCTTATAGAGTGACTGTCTCAGTTGATGCTGCAAGAGGAGAATATGCAAACAATAATATCAACAGGATTGCTGTTATTGAACTATAGCTGACTGCCCAGAGGCATAATGGGGCACAATGCCATGTACAGAGAGCCTTATAACCCCTGGAAAATCCAGCATAGTCCATTACCACACACACTGGAGGGTATCACTGTGATTAGAAAATGGGTATCTATTTAAATTTTAATAAAGAAATTAAAACAACAAAAAGCAACTTTTAAATGACTAAAACTGAATACAAAATCTATTTTCTTAAAGTACTCCCTCTACTGGCACACTTACCAGAACAGGGTGGTGCTGTTTTTATGAATGCTTTTTTTTTGTCCTTTTGAGGTTTGTTTCTTGTACTCCCACCCATCCCCCTGCCCACCTGTTGATTAGATATGAGTGATGAAAAGTGCTTGCTGTTTATTTGCATTTCTTTTTAAAATGTACCTCTTCTGGTCAGAACTGTCAGTACTGGAAGCAGAGTAGAAGGGAAAGTCACTGGTGTGCCATCTGGGAAAGCTGCTGCCCTGTGCTGAAGTATAGCACATGTGCGTTTTGCTAACAATAAAGGCACACAACTATCAGTTTGATGATTGGTTCACAATTTGTTCTGGTGGGGGAAACCATAAAGAAAATGAAGAGTGGTTCCTGTACCAGTAAGTGCACAAACTTCAGTAAAGATTCACAATGAACTGTTAGTTTGGGAGGGATGGAATTTTCGTTTACTCAAAAATGACTGCCATTCAGCCTTTTTAATTCTAGTCGGGGCACCAGGGGATGGGCATGTAGTGAGGCACGTTGGATTGGCACTTATCATTTGTTGGTTTCTGTTGGTACTTAATGTACCCCCTTGGAATGGCTCTCAGCCAATCAGAGATCAGGAAATATGAAGCCCATTTGCTAAGTACCATGCTGATGATTGTTTGCAAGGGAATCCTGGTGAGTATCATTCAATTTAAAGTTCTACTAGATACAAAAGTGCCCTGGCCATGCCTATCCATATCAGGCATGTCACTCAGCAAGGACATAAGTTTGGGGGGATTGCACATGTATTTTTTAATATTCTTCAAAATGTATTTCAGACTGCGCAAATGTTATGATTCAGTGCATGTTTAATAGGGTTTTCATTCTCCAAAACTAAAAACTACAAAAACTGTTACAGTTTTTGTCTGCTGCATACAGTCTCATCTATTTAAAAAGTGATATGTACAGAATTTATTCAGAGATGCCCCATATAACTCAAATCTATTAATGCCAGCAGTAGCACTAGTTGTACAGTATCAACATAACATTGCCAGGAGGAGTACAACTGACATACTTCTAGCTTCTGTAGCAATATTTGGCTTAATAGAAACTGCATGACATATGAGAATTATTTAGGCAGCCAGGAATAACTGTCAAATCAATTTGATGAGAGTGCAATAGATTGCACTGATTTAGGTTATGAGACAGTCTGCACTACAGCCAAAGTGCCAGTTGCTTCATCTAATTCCCAATAGAGTAAGTTCTCATCCACAATACTTATTCTACTGCATACCCATGGAACTTTGCAAAACCATTCTCATAAATTTGTGTTTGTCATCTTAGTCTTTTTAAAGAGGACGTATTCATTTATTTTGGGTTGATTTTTAAGGTAAATGGTTTAAAAATATTTTAACAGCTTTATTGATTGTATACATAGTGTTCTGCACTTTAGGGGATATGTTAGTGTTTCTGTCAAGCAACTGGTTCCACTTCAAGATGAGATACCCCTCCTTATGGATTCATTTATAAAAGTTGTCTTTTTCATGTACAGTAAACAGCATATACAGTACAGTAAGCAGATGTGCTTTAGTCTGATCATATACAGTATAGTATTACAAAGTACTTTATTCAGGTACCAAGTGTTCCCTTATAATCTTACTACTTGAGTGAAAATTATAGTTTATGAGCAGGGGGAAGAATAACCTATTCAGAATGCCTTATCATTACCTAATGTAGTCTCATACTCCCATACAGTTCCATGTGTGGGTGATTTATCTACATACAGTACTAAAAAGCACAGGACATGTAGTAATGTTGTGACTTCTTCAAAAATAGTAATGAAATACCAGCTTAAAAAGTACAAACAAATCAGATCTCCCACGATGTAACCTGCTTACCTGTTTCCAATGCATGCCTGAGAGTAGAGGGTCTTGTACTCATCTACAAACAGGAGATAGGAATTTCTGTAACTCAGAGCATGGCATGCTTTTCAGCTGTGAAATATGCAGCCACGTTATTCAAAATCATGATCACATACTTATATATGGAAATCTACTGACAATATTCTGGATTTTTTTAATCTTTGTAAAATAAAAGCTGGCCTATGGGCCATGGAAAGCTTTAAGATTGTGATTGTAATGGTCCAAAGCATGAAAGGAAAACAGGCCTTTTTGTTCACTGGTCCCACTTTATGGAATACTCTTTCTATGCACCTTTGCCCCAGCTCTGGTTCATAACCTCTTGTGCCCCACCTTTTGCACTGGTTAAAATAAGAAAGTGTTACCACACAGACATGTTGCAAAAATGAAAAGAGCATTATGCCTAATATTCTCTTCATGCAGGGGTATGGCAAGATGCACTCTGTATCCGAATAGATCATGAAATATCATAGAAATCTAATTTTGTTTATTTTATTTAAACATTTGATAACCAGAAAAAGGCACACTGAGCCGAGGCTTATTTTCAGGTTTGACCCAGGGAAGGGGGAAAGGGATATAAAGCAGAAAATACAACATAGATACATGAGATGAATATACAATTGCATAAGTTATACAGCAAAGTATTGTACATTCAGATGGACTATATACAAATAGTATCATACAATTCTGAGGATTAGATTACTATCACAAAAAAAATAAGTGGCATGAGGCCAGGCCTTGAAGTGGCTAGTAGCAGGTGCAGGTGATGGGTGGAAGTTGTCAGATTTGGTATTTGAAGCAGTTGCTAGAGGGTGAGTTTCTTAGGAGAGGTGGAAGTTGGTTCCATAAAAAGGGAAGTCTGCAAGTGAAAGTAGATTTGCCAGTGGACGAGAAAGGTTTGGGGAGGGAGAAAGAACAGGAATCCCCTGAATGCAGTGAGTATGGAGACATGGCAGTTGATGTAAACCTCTCTACCAGGTAAGGGGGGGGGTCAGGTCAAATCAGAATTTGGATATGAAGGAGATGGAGTGCTGAAGCGATGCTAGGCTAGGGGTGGTATCCCAAGGGAAGAAAGGAGAGTGAAGTGGTGGGTTCTGAGAGGGGAATTTGTGGCAAAGCAACAGAAAGTGCAGAGGAGGGAGTCAAGTCTGGATTATGAGGAGGATTGGGCAGTGCCATATGCTATGTCAGCATAGTCAAAGATGGGAGTGATCATTTTGCTAATAATATGCTTCAAACGGGTAGCAGGAGGGCAGCACAATTTCTATATAGTAGCGTAGCTTAGGGTGGAGCTTCGATGTGATGGCATAGATGTGATTTGAGAAGTTTAACTGGGGGTTGAGCCATACTTCTAGATATTTGTACATAGAGACAGCGTTTAGTGAGGTCCCTTCTAGGGAGGTGATAGCAAGTGGACAGGATATTTTCACAAGTTTTTGAGCAGACCTGAAAGTCATGGAAACAGTTTTAGATCTAATTGAATTGGATGAGGATTTCCTGGGATATATCATAATATAGTTGAATATTCTGTATCAAGTTTCTGGCTGTTAATTTAATTATTGTGTGTTTCTAGTAACTAGTTTAACCAATTTTAACTATTGAAAATATGCATATAAGTTATAGTGGTGTGTGAAGTCAAAAACATTTCCTCTGCGTAGTATTTTGCAAATTCGCTCCATTTCATGAATTACTACACAGGGCAGAGTCCACAGTTAATGGATTATGCTCACTTCACAGTGGTAGAGTTTACTTTGCCATTCACAAAGCAGTTATGTGAAGTGCTTGTTGGAGATGCAGACTTTGCAGGTGAAATTTGCAGCAACAGATGAAGCTTGCTATGTCCTGTGGGGTTGGAGGTCACATGTTGTTAAACAGAGGTCACATGTGGCTGAACAACCAATAGAAAACTGAGTGGGGCATTTCTCTGTGCAGTGTTAAGAAAGTGAGGAGAGAGAGGACACAGCAGCTAGTGATTGTGAAGAGACTGTTGAAGATGAACCTGAATAATTCTTGTTAAAACATTTTCAAATCTGTTTTTTGTGTGTACTACATCATTGTGTTATGTACATTTTTTTGTTTTGTAGTCTATGTGAGTGTTTGTGAGTGAGTGTGTATTTTGATTTGAATACCCCTGGGCCTGGCTCCCAACACCCATCCCTTCTGTTTTGCAATCCCCCTCCCCTTTGTCTTTCCAGCACTGACCCTAGCTATTCCAGGGCCCTGTGGGAACCACCTTGCTGGGCCACATATCAGAAGTTGTGAATACCCCAAGGAACATCCTAACCCCTATCATGGCCTCCCCGTAGCTTCATTTTTAGCTAGTTGTGTGCCATTTGTGCACTTTACTTAAATTAGTACATACAGGACCAGGAAGAAGGAGGCAAACTGGACAGCTGAGTATTTGGGGGCCCCTCTGTTTCTGGGGCCTTGTGCGAATGCACAGTTCGCAACCTCCCTAACGTCGGGTCTGTGTCTTTCAAATCCTTTGTGCTTTGAAAATAAAATAAAAACCCACCTATCCTATATGCCTTGTTGTTGTTCCCCCCCCCACATTGTGAACAGCTGTGGTATCCTTAGTAGTAGTAGTTAGAAACCCAGCTATTCACCCAGGTAGCCTAACTGACCTGTTGTTGTACCCCTATGTGCTGTGAGAAATAGTGTCAAAAAAATATCAGTTTTCCAATCTAAACTTTCCCTTGTTTGGCTGAATTTTCCTCCCTTTGTGAACACCAGTGCTACTCCAACCTGTGGTGTAGTACTGCTCTGTTGGCAAAGTACAAGCTTTACAAATCCAGATAATCACTCTGGTAGCCTACCCAACCTGTTGTACCCCCGTGTACTGTGAAAAATAGCATACAAAAACATCAGTTTACTAGGTTGCCAAACGTTAATAAAAGAAGAATGTCAGTCAAGAGAAATAAGAATGGGAGAGGAGCAAGTCACGGAGGCAAGACTTCAGCATAATTTGTGAAAAGTGGTGCAACTGAAATGGTGAATGAAGGACTGTCTTCTGATGTGGTGGTGCCATCAACATGTTCTATGTACTCTGGGATGGGTGCTGCTAGCAGTAGTGCAGGAGTATTTACCAGTGCCTTTCCTGCATCTAAATTTTTTTCGTCAACCTCTGTGGCAGCCATGGTAGTGGCTGATGTAGGAGGTGGCAATAGTGCAAGCAGACTGAAAATTACACCAGAAGCAGTGTCTCATAAAGATAAGGTGAAGAATGTTCCCATCTCTGTTGCTGCTGGTGGTGGTGTTCTTCGCAATACAGTTGAGGCAGTCATTGAGGGGACTGTTGGAAAGCCCCAAAATGTGGGTCACACCACTATGGCAACCATTGCTGTGGAGACAGAAACAGAAACTGTTGAGACTGAGGTTCATGACCCACAGGTTCAACATGAGGAGGAGCATGAGGAGGACATCAGGAGATGGCATGCTAATGATGATGATGATGTGCTGGATCCCATATAGGAACTGGAGAAGAAGCAGAAAGGCGGTGACAGTGCAAGGGTTCTTAAGTGCATCATTGATTTAACCACCAGATGTTACACTGAAGCTGCCCCCGTACTATTCTTGATGTGATGAAACAGAGTCAAACTACAAAAACAGCAGTATCCCCCCCCATACTTCCACTGTGCTGTCCCAGTCCAACCATCAGGATAAAAAAGACCTACAAAATCCCTAGTGTGGGACTTCTATGTGCTGGGCCCAGTAGATTAAATTGTGGCAATATGTCAGCTTTGCCATGTATGGGTCAGTATGGGGAAGAAGGGCAGTCACAATGGCACTGGTGGTCAGCACATACATGTAAAGAACCACTACCCTCTCCAATGGCTTAAACACCAGAAGGAAGCAGTTGCAGGTGGTCCTAGTCCCTCATCCTGGGGATAGGATTTAGTTGCTGGATAAGCTTTAAATTCTGTTTCAGTCTGTGGACTTTAGGGCAGTAGTGCTGACTTGTGTAATAGTGTTGTGTGGTATGGTGGATCCATAGTGGAAGTTGGATATTCATTTATCTTTTCTACAGACATTGTGAGCAGCTTTCTGGAAGTTTCTGTCCTTCTCAGTCAGGATCAATTTACAGCTCACTGGGGTTTAAATACCAGGGCTTCTCACATAGCAGGACTGCAGAAGCATTTGGGGTCTGGCACAGATTGTCTGAACCTTCTTTTGCAGTTGGGGAAAGGATTTAGTTGCTGGATATGCTTTAAATTCTGTTTCAGTCTGTGGACTTTAGGGCAGTAGTGCTGACTTGTTTAATACAGTGTGTGTGTGTGTGTTTGTGTGTGTGCTACCTTCCTCCAGAGGAGGTTGCAGTGCTTGGAGGTGCAGTAAGGGGCAGGCACAGGGCTGATACATTCTCGTGAGAGTCGGGAGTGGGACCTAATCCCACCCCTCCCCACCCCTCCCAGAGCATAGGTCATTAATAGGGAACACCTACCCTGAAATTGGAAAAAGGTGTTTCAGGTACAGCTCATGTAGTTCTATCCAATAATGCAGCCATGGAGCAGGGAAAAAGCATAGGTAGGTCTCAAATAAAAATACAGCATCCACAATGAATTGCTGATTAGTGTGATACATGGATATTGTGGAGAGGTGAGTGTGGAAGGGTGCCTAGTATTTGTGTTCATATGCTCACTGTTTTCTAAAAAGCCTACTGCAGTAGCATATCTGTCTTTTCTCTGCTTTTTCTCTTTCTGTAGTGCCCCATTTTCAGGCTGGCCACCTGAGCACAAAATGGGTGCTTCTTTACTGTATTCTTCATTTTCTAGCAGTCTAGCGCTTTAATTTTTTTCTTTCTGCTCTGCATAGGAATAAATACCAGCCTTCCCTTGTCTCATTCACTGAGGTATAGCGTGTTTCAAAATCATAGCTTAAGCACAGAAACTTGGGCAGGAGCTACTCAAACCTGCGCATGAGACCGTGGGTGTAGCTGCTGGTCTTAATGTGTTTTGTGTTTGTTTAGAAAATCCTGCTCCCAGACTATTAATTAAAGCACACTGGGATAAGGTTTGGGAACAGGTAGTTAAGCGTAAGAACCATTAGAAAGTATAGTAGTTTGAGTGTTTGAAGTATAGATACACCGCAGCTAATCCTGTCTGCTATTGTTTCAGTGTGCAGTACTGTACAGAGCACCTTGGACACATTGACTTAGTCTTGGGTGCACATTCCATTTGTAAATAGCTCAAATGCAAGTGTTATAAAGGGGTTTTAATGCCACTGTGTTGAAAATTTCAGCTGTGGTTATAAAAAGATATGAGCACACTTTTTAGAGTTTAGAGCATGACGTTTACAGCATGAAGCACCTTACTGGGCAATTAGAATTCAGAAGTTGTGTGCTCCATGCTGTGAGACTCCTAAATATTGCACACTCTGAGACATTGTGTGAGGCAGTCTGCAATATTATCCCCAAAGCTCATGTTGTCTGTGGTTTTTGGTTAGTTAACATAAGATAGTTTAGCCCTTTTTATTTTAGGGTTGCTCCCATTGTAAACAAACAGCCTTTCACACTATTAGGACCTGAAGTTCACTCCTACCTGAAAACACAGGAACTGGGTGTGGTGCTCTCACTGAGGCTGTTTCTTCTGCTGTCTCCTTAGGAGGCAGACAGCCCTTTTCTTCACTTAGTTATAGTTGGGGGGAGGGGAGGAACCATCTGTTCCTGCAGCAAAGCTGTTTTTCTGTTATATTGTTTAGTTTTATGAACTTTAACATTAGCAAACATGTATAAAGGTAATTCATTCAGTTGAGCTCATGGTATTAAAATAATAAAATGATTGTGGGCTTTTTGCTGTAATAGTTATTTGAGGGAGGAGTCAGCAATAGTCACATGTTTATGCTTTACTATAAATGAGGTATCCTTTCTAGGAGACCTCAGATTCCTCTTGGGATCAGCCAGTTGAATACTAATTGATATTGTTTTTGTTCATTTTGTATTTTATTTGCTGAAATGCAGTTGATTTTGACAGCTTTTTAAGTTCTTTGTTGTCTGCAATACATTTCTGGTCTGGCAATTGCCTTTCTGACACCTTACATCTCTGTGTCAATGTCCATCAGTACACCCACAATCCATGACACTGGTGTATGAAGAGGGATCTACTGGTGAAACTGGTGCCTGCTGGGAGGTGGTTACTCTATGCAGAGTTCTGTGAATGACCAGAAATTGAGTACTCCAGGGGGTGTTTTGACCCGGAGGATGGCTCAGAAGCTCAGTGAAGTCCCATTGCTTGGTTTGGGACCTGATGTTAGACAGAGGACTGCAAAAGAGGAGAAGCAGGAGGGTCCAGAGGAAGAAGAAGAAGGTGAGGAGTTTTCTGCTGCTGCTGCCCCGGTGTCTGCTGAACCACCAGAAGACATACATGACTTATTGTGCTGGCTGTGTGTGAAGCAGTTGGCAATGGACAGGCAAAGAGAACAAGATTTGCAGAGGGCAGAGGCTCGTTGGGTGGATACTTTGTAAGCCATATGAGACATTGGAGTCCACAATCCACTTCCCACTAATTGCCCAAAAGACATTAAGCTCACAAAGTTGGATCCCAATGATGACATAGAGGCCTACATGACAACTTTTGAATGGATTGCACAAGTCTGTGAGTGGCCAGAACTCAATGAGTCATACGCTTCGTACCATACCTTTCAGAGAAGGCGCAGTTGGCCTACAGCCACATGGACAGTGCACAAGCAGAAGACTATGACACAGTGAAACAGGCTATTTTGCAATGGTATGACATCAGTCCACAGACCTATCACCAGAGATTCAGAATTTTTAGATTTACTACAGTGGACACACCCAGAGAAGCATATGCTCAACTGAAAGATCTATGCCACAAATGGCTTCAACCAGGGGTTAAGACAGTGGAGCAAATGTTACAAATGGAAATCTTAGAACAGTTCATCAGAATATTACCAGGAGACATCCAAGTGTGGGTGAAGGAGAACCATCCAGAAACATCTGAGAAGGCAATCTCACTGGCTGAGGACTACCTGACAGCATGACCCAACCACCAGAGTGGACATAATGGTGCCATCCCACCAATGGTAAGACCTTCTTCTGTTTCTATTACCACTGAAACCCCTGGGAACATTAGGGCAAGTGCACCTCGACCCTATAACCCCAATATTATTTGTAGAGAGTGCCAAGGGAGGGGGTACATTGTGAGATTTTGCCCCAAAAGAAAGAAAACCCCAGTGCAGTGAGCCTTGGTCAATATGGGATGTTTTACCATGCCAGTGACATTTGGGGATATCACCATTACTGGGCTGTTGGACGCTGGCAGTAGACAGACTCTGGTGCATGGTGACTTGATACAGCAACAAAAGAAACAGGGGCCCAGCACCTCTGTTGTGTGTATTCATGGGGACATTCATCAGTATCCAGTTACTACCCTAGAGATGCAAATTCAAGGAAAGACACATGCCCTTACTGTGGGTGTAGTTCCTCATCTGCCCGTATCCACCTTTATAGGGCAAGACTACCCAGATTTTCACAGTCTGATAACTGCTAGTAACCCCTTGTGTGCAATGACAACTCGAGCCCATACTAAATCAGATGAGCAATGGGCCCAGTTGTTTCCATTCGAGGAAGACATTTTTGGGGCACCTGGAAAGAGCCAAAAATCAAAAACGGAAAAACGAGAAGAAAAGAAACAATGGACTAGAAAACAAAACAGTGATGTTTCTGATGTCCATGATGCTGCTATTACTGATGTTAATATTGCAAAACCTGATGTGCATGACCTAAATATACAAGACAGAAAAAGTTTTTGTTTAGAACAACAAAAGGATGAAATAATAACCCCTTTTTTCAGGTTGTCGGGCAACAAGACAGGGAAGGACCAGGTACAATTATAAGGGATGGGTTACTGTATAGATGTTGTAAGCATCCATCCACTGAGGAACAAATAGATCTGCTCCTAGTGCCTACTCAGTACAGGGAAAAGTTGATCTCCCTGGCCCCTGATATACCTTTGGTTGAACATCTAGGATGAGACAAGATGGTGCAACGTCTCCTCCTGTGTTTCTATTGGCCAGGTATACATACCCAAGTGGCAGAGTTTTGTCGTAGTTGCCCAGTGTGCCAGAAGGTAACTGCCATTACCAAAAAAGATACAGTCCCCTTACATCCTTTACCCCTCATCACTACCCCTTTCAGCAGAATAGCTATGGATATTGTGGGACCTCTCCCAAAGAGTGCAAAGGGGAATCATTTTATTCTGGTTCTGTGTGATAATTGTACTAAATACCCAGAAGCCATACCTCTTAGAACTGTTACAGCTGAGAAGGTGGCAGATGAGCTTCTCAAAGTCTTTAGTACAGTGGGGATACCCAGAAAAATGCTTACCGATAGGGGGAGTAATTTTTGTTCCAAACTGTTGGCACGCCTCTATATGACACTAGGGGTGGAAGCTATACGTACTATCCCCATCACCCTCAAATGGATGAGCTGGTTGAATGATTCAACCAGACCCTGAAGAGGATGTTGTGAAAGTATGTAGAGGATGAAGGCAAGACCTGGGATGTATACCTCCCACTCTTACTGTTCGCTTATCGTGAGGTACCCCAGGCATCTACTGGCTTTGCACCGTTGAGTTACTGTATGGGGGACAGCCTAGGGACCACTCAATATAGTGAGAGAAGACTGGGAAGAATAGAAAGAGGTATCCACTAGCACCACCCTTGACTACATGATTGCCTTACGGAACAGACTGATGAAATATGTACGATTGGCTCACTAACAAAACATAACTAAACAAGCTCTCCAAAAGGCATATTATGATCAAGGTGTGGGGGGGACAAATCCTTTGAAACAGGTGATAAAATTCTGTTGTTACTTCCCTCTAGCACTGATAAACTGCTCATGAAATGGCAGGGCCCTTATCAGATTTTGAGACAAGTTGGCCCAGTGACATATGAGGTAGGAACTTCTGATAGGCAACAGAAAAAGAAAATATATCATGTGAACTTGTTAAAATGCTGGGTTGAAAGGTCTGTGGTTGGATGTTATGTGTATCCTAAAATGGAAGATAGTGAGCTTGAGGTGGCCTATGATAGGTTGGAACACTGAGGGGAGTTACAGAAACTCACCATCAATCTGACCCTAGATACTCAACAAAGGGATGAGTTACATCACTTGCTAGAAGAATTTGAACATACCTTTACCTCAATCCCGGGCAAAGTTACTGGTTTACACCATCACATAGAAGTCACCTGCCCCAGCCCTATCAGACAGAAGCCTTATCAGCTACCAGAGATGGTCAGAGCAGAGGTTGTAAGGGAAGTGCAGAAAATCTGTGAGCTAGGAGTAATAGAACCATCCACCAGTGAGTGGGCATTTCCATAGTGGTAGTTGACAAGAAAGAAGGTGGTATTCAACTCTGCCTAGACTTCAGGAGGTTAAATGCTGTGTCAAAGTTCGACGCCTATCTGATGCCTAGGATTGATGACATCATAGATCGATTAGGGAATGCCAGATACATATCTACCTTTGATTTAACAAAGGGATACTGGCAGATCCCATTGGATGATGTCTCTAAAGAGAAAACAGCATTTAGCACTCTTGTTGGTCTATATCATTTCACTACCATGCCATTTGGTCTGCATGGGGCACCTGCAACCTTCCAGCGGTTTATGGACAGAACCTGACAAAAACATTCTCCATACTGTGCTGCATATCTGGATCATGTAATCATGTTCAGTCCTACGTGGGAAACCCACTTAGAGCACTTGCAGGCAGTATTACATACTATAGCCCAAGCAGGGCTGACCATCAACCCTACCAAATGCTTTATAGCAATGAGTGAGACTAAGTATTTGGGGTTTATTATTGGAACTAGGCAGGTGAGACCTGAAATCAATAAAATAGATGTGGTGGCTAACTGCCCCAGGCCTGAAACAAAAAAACACGTACGGTCATTTCTAGGCCTAGCCGGGTACTACCACCAGTTTGTTCCCAATTTCTCCACTCTGGCAGCCCCTTTAACAGAGCTGACTAAGAAACACAGGTCCAACAAAGTTCAATGGTCCCAGGAATGTGTGAAAAAGCCTTTTGTGACATCAAAGCACACCTTTGTGCAGCACCTGTATTGAGAGGTCCAGACTTTGCCCTCCCATTTACTGTGTAAACAGATGCCTCAGATTGTGGTTTAGGAGCAGTACTTTCTCAGACAATAGAGAGGGAAGAACACCCCATCATCTATCTAAGTAGAAAGCTACATGAGAGGGAGACTCGCTACTCAGCCATTGAGAAGGAATGTCTAGCAGTTAAATGGGCCATTGAAGCTCTCAAATTTTATCTGTGGGGCAAGATGTTTGAGGTCCTTACTGACCATAACCCCTTATGTTGCTTAAACATCATGAATGATAAAAACCCTAGAATTATGAGATGGTACCTCTCCCTACAACCTTATAGGTTTACTGTACACCATTGTCCCGGTTCAGCCAATAGGAATGCTGACTTTATGTCCCGTTATGGAGCGGAGCGAGTAATGCATACACAATCAGACTTCAGGGAAAATGTACTTGTACAGAAGGAAGGAAGGAGATAACAGCCTTTCTTTATATTTGGAATGACAAAAGGGTCCCCGAGGTGAAGCTTTGGGAGTGGGTGGGCTAAAGCTCCATCTCTCTCCCAGATACGAGAGAGAGATCTGACATGTTTGTGTATGCTGTTAGGAATCTAACCTTCTATTATTAGGAAAACTTAGGAATTGTTAAGAAAACCCCTCTAGTTTTCACTTGAGTGAGGAGGAGATGTGGAAGAGTGCCTGTTATTTGTGTTCATATGCTCACTGTTTTCTAAAAATTCTACTGCAGTAGCATATCTGTCTTTTCTCTGCTTTTTCTCTTTCTATAGTGCTCCATTTTCAGGTTGGCCACCTGAGCACAAAATGGGTGCTTCTTTACCGTATTTTTCATTTTCTAGCAGTCTAGCGCTTTTATTTTTTCCTTTCTGCTCTGCATAGGAACAAATACCAGCCGTCCCTTGTCTCATTCACTGAGGTATAGTGTGTTTCAAAATCATAGCTTAAGTACAGGAACATGGGCTGGAACTACTCGAACCTGCGCATGAGACCTTGGGTGTAGCTGCTGGTCTTAATGTGTTTTGTGTTTGTTTAGAAAGCCCTGCTCCCAGACTATTAATTAAAGCACACTGGGATAAGGTCTGGGAACAGGTAGTTAAGCATAAGAACCATTAGAAAGTATAGTAGTTTGAGTGTTTGAAGTATAGATACACTGCAGCTAATCCTGTCTGCTATTGTTTCAGTGTGCAGTACTGTACAGAGCACCTTGGACACGTTGACTCAGTCATGGGTGCACATTCTCTTTGTAAATAGCTTAAGTGCAAATGTTATAAAGGGGTTTTAAAGCCACTGTGTTGAAAATTTCAGTTGTGGTTATAAAAAGATATGAGCATACTTTTTAGAGTTTAGAGCATGACATTTACAGCATGAAGTACCTTACTGGGCAGTTAGAATTCAGAAGTTATGTGCTCCATGCTGTGAGATTGCTAAATATTGCACACTCTGAGACATTGTGTGAGGCAGTCTGCAATATTATCCCCAAAGCTCATGCTGTCTGTGGTTTTGGTTAGTTGGCATAAGATAGTTTAGCTCTTTTTATTTTCGGGTTGCTCCCATTGTAAACAAACAGCCTTTTACACTATTAGAACCTGAAGTTCACTCCTACCTGAAAACACAGGAACTGGGTGTGGTGCTCTCACTGAGGCTGTTTCTTCTGCTGTCTCCTTAGGAGGCAGACAGCCCTTTTCTTCACTTAGTTATAGTTGGGGGAAGGGGAGGAGCCATCTGTTCCTGCAGCAAAGCTGTTTTTCTGTTATATTGTTTAGTTTTAAGAACTTTAACATTAGCAAACATGTATAAAGGTAATTCATTCAGTTGAGCTCATGGTATTAAAATAATAAAATGATTGTGGGCTTTTTGCTGTAATAGTTATTTGAGGGAGGAGTCAGCAATAGTCACATGTTTATACTTTACTATAAATGAGGTATCCTTTTTAGGAGACCTCAGATTCATCTTGGGATCAGCCAGTTACTGACCCCTCTGTTTAGGTCTGCTCCTTTTCAGACCTGTAGCCAACTCTATGTGCTGGTGAGGTGACTATTGCTGCCTGTACCTCAAGAAAGCAGGAGTTGAATACTAATTGATGTTGTTTTTGTTCATTTTGTATTTTATTTGCTGAAATGCAGTTAATTTTGATGGCTTTTTATGTTCTTTTTTGTCTGCAATAACTTTCTGGTCTGGCAATTGCCTTTCCAACACCTTACATCTTTGTGTCAGTGTCCATCAGTACACCAACAATCCATGACAGTGAGGAGGGAGAGGGAGGTTGGCAGTTAAACAGGAGGAGGAGGGGAGGGGTCTTAATTGGGAGGGACGGGGGGAAGACACTGGTGCACATGGTAAAAACACAGTCTTGAATGGCTCCATAAATGAGAACCTGGATGGGGGGGTGGTGAAGGGCACAAGGAAAGGAGGGGGGTGTACTGGTGTTGGGGGACTCCATACTCAAGGGGATCAGATGGGGCAGCAAGGGGGAGAGGTACAGTCGGATATGGGTGGAGTCCATACCAGGATTAAAGGCAGAGATGGCAGGGCAGGCAATACTAAGGTGCGTAAAGAGGGGTAGGAGGAAACCACACATTGTGGTACATGTGGGGACAAATGACCTAGCAGGGGAAACAGTGGAGGTAACAAGGGATAGGAACTGAGGAAGTGGAAAGGTTGTGCGAGGAGACTGGGGAGTCTGTGGCCTTCTCCAAAATGCTCCCAGTATGCTGCGAAAGCACAGTGAGAAAGGAGAGGATTAGAGAGTTGAAACATGGTTGGTAGAATGGTGTCGAACTAAGGGGTATGGGGTTGTGGGTGGATGGGTCAGTACGTGGGATAATAACAATCTGTTTGCAAGAAATAGGCTACACCTGAGTGGGCAGGGGAAGGAGGTATTAAAGCAAAGACTGGGGTGGTATATTGCAACAAGCATGGATTTAAACTAGATGGGGGGTGGCCAGTGGACAGCAGGTAGGCAGGGATCCGATAGAGTGGAGTCACAGCCTACCCCCCAGGTTAGCAGGAAAGGACTCAGGGTGGTCAAAGAAGGGAGGAGATGGAGACTAGTGAAGGGAAGAGGGCATTATGGAGGGTGGTCTCATGGAATGCAAGAAGCCTAGGAAGGAAATCCACTGAGCTACAGGCACTCTTAGCAGTGTGGAGGGTGGATATTGCAGCTGTCACAGAAATGTGGGTAACTGAGCACCAGTACTGGGATCTGGCAATCCCAGGATAAAAATTATACAGGAAGGACTGTAAGGAGGGGAGGGGGTGGAGTGGCAGTCTATGTGAGGGACGGGATCAAATGCACAAGGGACGAGGGAGAAGAAAGGAGAACAGAGGCAATCTGGCTGCAGGTCCTAGACTCAAGGAGTAGGACATTGAGGTTTGGAGTGGTATACAGGCTGCTATCCCAGTCTGAGGAGCTTGATAGGGATTTAGCAGGACAAATGAAAAGGTATGTAGAATAGGGAAGGTGGTCATCATGGGGGATTTCAACTTGCTGGGGGTTGACTAGAGCATTCCAGTCACCTCCAGTGCTAGGGAGCAAGTGCTCCTGGACGTGATCCAGGTGGGTCTCCCTACAAAGTTGGTTACTGTACCTACTAGGCTAAAGAACACTTTAGATCTGATATTGTTGAATGGGGAAGCAGTGAGGGAAATAAAGGTAGAGGACCCACTAGCTGACAATGATCAGCAAACAGTGTGGTTTAATATCACAATGTGTGGAGATCCAGAGAAATCAGTTACTCAGGTGGTAAACTTCAGAGAGGCGGAAGTTGGGAGGATGCAGGAAGTGCTGAAAGGGAAACTGGAGGGCATAAGGCAGGAAATGGACATGGAGCAGAAATGGGATATTATTAAATGGTGGGTTACAGAGGCAACAGAAGCCTGCACCAAGGCACAGAGTAAGAGGAGCAGAGCAAGAAAACCATGCTGGTTGAACAGCGAGGCTATGGAGGTGGTGAGGGCAAAACGAGTGGTGCACCAGAGGTTTAGGAGGACGGGAAGGAAATGGACAGGGGGAATATGCAAGATGGTCCAGGGAGGTGACCAGAAAAGTGAGAGAAGCCAAGGCCCAGAGGGGACTGAGATTATCTCAATGAATTAATGGGGGGGGGGAGAAAGACTTTCAGATACATCAGGGAGAAAAGGAAGTGCAAGGAGACAATAGTGAGGATAAAAAGGGGTGGGGAGTGGACGGAAAAGGGGGAGGAGCAGGTATAAGCACTGAATGAATACTTTTGCTCAGTGTTCATGGAAGAAAAGGGGGGACCACTGCCAGCATGTGTTGGGAGGGTGGGGACAGGGGGAGAGAAGGTGACAGATGGAAGAATTGAGGCATATAGAGTCCTAGAGGTACTGAGAGCACCGGAGGTAGACAAGATACTAAGGTCGGATGGTATGCACCCCAGGGTGCTGAGGGAGATGGCGGAGGTGTTGGTGGAGCCACTGGCAGCTCTGTATAGAACCTCACTGGAGTTGGGATGTGCGCCACTGTACTGGAGGATGGCACATGTAGTACCATTACACAAGAGCAGGCCAAGGGATAAACTGGGTAATTATTTTCTGGTAAGTCTCACCTCCATAGTGTGCAAACTTATGGAAATGATACTAAAGGAAAGACTGGTGTCATACCTGGAAGACAATGGCCTCCAGGATTTGAGGCAGCATGGGTTTGTTTCAGGGAAGTCTTGTCAAACCAACCTCATATAATATGACTGGGTGACAGATAAGCTGGGCAAGAGTCATGCGGTTGATGTTCTTTACTTGGGCTTCAGCAAGACCTTTGATTCAGTGCCTCATGGGTGGCTTAGGGGGAAGCTAACTGATGTAGGGGTAGGGGAAAAAATGATAAACTGGATTACAAGATGGCTGTGTGGCAGGCTGCAATGGGGGCGGTGAGAGGGGAGTTCTCAGCTCCAAGGCCAGTGATGAGTGGGGTGCCACAGGGCTTTGTGTTGGGGCCAGTATTGTTTGGGCTCTTCATATCAGACATTGCACATGGGTGGCAAGCAAGGTAAGTCTGTTAGCTGACGACCCCAAAATCGGAGCAGTAGTGGATGGAAAGGAGGGATGGAAGCAGCTGTAGGGGGGCCTACACAAGCTAAAGGAGTGGTCAAAGAGGTGGCAGCTGGGGTTCAATGCAAAGAAGTGTAAGGTTATGCACTTTGGGGTGAAGAACCCAAAGAGAGAATACTGGCTGGGGGGGGGTTAAGCTGGGGATCACTGAGGAGGAGAAGGACCTAGGGGTAATGATAACAGGGACCATGAAAGACACTGCCCAGTGCAGGAGAGTGGCTGCATAAGTGAACAAAATGCTGGGGTGCATAGCGAGGGGGTTTTTCGTTCAGGGGAAGAGAGGTGATCTTGCCCCTCTAAAGGTCGGTGGTAAGACTGCACTTACAATATTGTGTGCAGTTTTGGAGGCATACCTAAAGCGTGATATCAGGCTACTGGAGGGGGTGCAGAGAACGGCAACAATGATGATTTGTGGAATGGAGGGAAGAGACAATGACAGCAGTCTGGGAGACCTGAATGTGTACACCTTGGAGGATAGAAGGTACAGGGGGAACATGGATAGAGACATTCAAGAATCTGAGGGGAATCAATAAGGATAGGGCAGATGGGGTATTTAAGTTAAGGAGGGGGAGGGTCACCAGGGAGCATGGGCTAAGAATAGAGGGGGGAAGATTTAGGAAGGAAATGAGGAGACACTATTTCACAGAGAGGGTGGTAGCAAAATGGAATGCCCTACCAGAAGGGTGGTATCATGTAAATCTGTGAACAGCTTCAAGGGCATGGAACAGAGAATGGGAGAGTGAGGGGGGGAGGTGGGGTGGCAGTGGGATGACAAAGGGGAGGAGGGGTGGGGCAGCTGCAAAGTACAGTAGGGGTGTTGGCTGCACAGTCGAGCAGACTTAGATAGACCAGGTGGTCTGTTTCTGCTGTCACATTCGTATGTTTGTATGTTCGTATCCTGATCATCTTTAGGCAGTGCTACTGAGGGGGAGTAGATAGTGGAGGAGGAGAAGAATGTGGAGGTGGTAGGTGCAACTAGTGGGCATAGCAGCAGTGGCAGCCTCAACAGTCCCCCTCAGAGTCAGTTCACAGTAACAGCATCGTCAACCCATAAAACAGCTAAATTGCATGAGTCACTTTATCAGCACTATGTATTTCTCTTTTGAGTCAAAGAGAACCTCTACCGGGCCACCACTATGTGGCCATCTGTTTGCCATCCCAGCACCCCAAAAATTAAAGTCAACTCAGAAGAGCATGTTTGAATGGCAGAGCAAATAACCTATGAATCATTCTACTGCACATGAGCATAGGGTGGCTGCTGCAGAAATGCTAGCACTCGACCTGCTCCCATTCTCCTTTCTTGAGAATGAAGGATGTAGAAGTTTGATGCTCATCAATTTCCAAAGTGGAAGGTACTATAAAATACATACTTCTCTAAATGTGCTGTTCCTGAACTGCATGCCACAGTAAAGGAACCGGTGTTCCACACATTTAAGCATTCATCATCACCATCCATCCATCTTAGCATGGATATGTGAGCTAGTGGGAGAGCAGCTAGCAGCTCCTATATGTGCATTACAGCATATTGGGCACAGATACCATGGGTGATCTTGGAGTCTGGGTGTGGTGGGAGACAGTGCAGCAAGGTAGACTGTGGTGGTAGCAACATAACCAGTATTAGGCAGAAAGTGATACTCACAATGAAAAGCATGCTTGGTTCCCATACAGGGGAGAAAATGCTTAAAGTACTGCTGGGTGAGATTGATGAGTGGCTGCAACCACACTCAATGAAAGTTGGCTGCATTGTAAGCAACAACAGCTCCAATGTTGTAAAATGCATAAGTGATGTTCTTTTTCTAGGGTGCCATGCCTGGCACGCTGCCTGAACCTCATGGTCCAGCAGTTTGTTAGGCATCCTGATGTGAAGGATATCTTATTGGTGGCCCGCCACATATGTGCCCACTTTGCCCATTCTGGGAAGGCCCTGACCAGCTATGCCAGCTTCAGACAAAGAACAATCTGCCTCATCATCCCATGAAGTTGAATGTGGTGACCAGATGGAACTCCACACTTTACATGGTGGAGTGGCTCCATAAGCAGTATAAAGCTGTGTCTAATTATCTGCTGCGACACACCAGTCATGACAGTGCTGGAGTGTCTATGGCTTTCACCACAGAACAGTGGCATTTAATGGATTGGCTGATAATGATTCTGCATCCCTTAGAACATGCAACAGAGGCAGTGAGTGGGGACACTGTCTGCATCAGTCAGTCCATCCCCTTGATATGCATGCTGAGGTGGACATTGGTAAATTTGCAGCAATTGAGGCAGGTGATGATAGTGCCAGTTTGGTCTTGATACAGCACATGCTCCATGTGTTGGACTCCAACCCTCATATTGTTGGAATTCTGCAGTCTGATGACTTTGGCATTGCCACCATGGTTTATTATAAGTGTGGCCTTGAGTCTATACTAGATGGTGGCCCTCGCCTGATAGAAAACCTTAACAACCTTCTTGCCAGAAGGCTCATAGGGAAACAGATGCTCAAGACACATAGGGCACTGAGTGCTGTTGCTACCACCACCACCATCACCACAGCACTGACATCTTCACATGGCACAACTGTGTTAACAGGCAGACAAAAAACCAAAAAGAGCAATCCCATTTGGGATGTTTTAAGCGAGGTTGGGAGTTGCACCACTGGAACATCAGGAGGAGGAGGAGCACGATGAGGTGGCCTGACTCAGAGCAGCACAATGCATGGTTGACTGTTTCATGCTGAACAAAAACACCTTGCATTTGGTGATGAGCCATTGTTGTACTGGGCGAGTAAGGTAACTGAGTGGCCTGCACTGACATCTTTGGCAATAAAATACCTTAGCTGCCCTCCCTCTAGTGTCAGTGTTGAGCTTGGGTTCAGTGCTGCAGGTTCCATTTTACATGACCAGCACACAGACCTGTCACCAAAGAATGTGGAAATTTTAACATTTTTAAAAATGAATAAGGGACACATTCCATGCAAGACCATAACATTCATGCTCCTACCACATCCTGACAGTGGATCTTCTGAGGAAAATGAAGAGACAGGTGCTGTTGGAATAAAGATAATGTCATACAGTAGTGACACCGATGTTGATGACTCAGTACTGGAACATGAATTCCCATCATGTGACAACTCCAGTCTTGAGGACTGTGAGGGCTGCTTCTTTGAAGACGGTGATACTAAAAGAAAGCAGTATTATGTGTGCCATCCCTTCTTTGCATGTCCTTAATATATTCCCATACAATGTCTTCAGAATTTATGTTATTGTCATGATTGTTACTGTTCCCTTCTCAGAACTGTATTGCTGCTGCTGCTGCTTCCTTTTGCCCAGTTACATGCGTCCTCAACCTGTCAACAAACAGAACATAAATGTTAGGTATTGCAGTACTGGCAATGCTTGCTCCTGCCCAACAGTAGTGTCAACCCTTACCAGCACCACCTCAAAGTACAAAAAATGACTTTTTAACAGCCCAACATGCAACACCTGCTATGGGTAGCAAATCCAATAAAGACACGCCCCTAGAAACATAGAAACATAGACTTTGACAGCAGATAAGGACCGCTTGGCCCACCTAGTCTGCCCATTTCCATACCAACTGGATAAGCTGCAGATCCTAGTTAACCAAAAGCCTATTTCTTCCTACCCCCCACAAGAATTGCCTTATATCTGTTCCATGCATTCTTGAATTCTCCCACAGTTTTAGACCCCACATCCCTAGCTCCTGTTGCTCCACCACAACCTCCTTATCCAATCTGTTGTGTATGATTTTGTTCTGTATTACACAGCATTCTCCAGTCACTGAACTGGTGATGAAGCCATGGTCTTGAGGGAGAGCAGATTGGGTGTTCAGATCCTGTATCACTTGTACTGAGTTTCTCAATGTTAGTACAGCCAGTGCCTATTCCATTATGTTCTACATTTTTGACTGAACCATCCCTGATGTTGAGCACCTACACTTGTATACTGGAAATGTGAATCAATAGTGGGGAAGGCTACAGTCACAGTAGTTCCACTGCTTGGAAGATCCGCGAGTAATTGAAACACCAGTTCAATGATGCAAGTACTATCACTCACCCACTGCAAGTCCTGTCACTGAGGACTGTGAAGGTAAGAAAAAGTCACTAAGCTTCCAGTCATCATTCTCATTGCTTCTTCTGATTTAACATTTAGGTGTGTTTTTGCCTGTCTTTTGTTGTCCCTGCAGGTTAATGCCTGTCCAACATCATTAGCTGCTTGAATGGCATGCACACTGCCAGTAGTTTGTAATTGGATGTAAGCATAATGGGTGTTTACTCACCTGGTAAAGGTGATTGTGTTGGTTGGCATCCATGGCACTCCAGACATTACCTCATGGGTTTTAGCCCACCTGATAGGCTAGTGATGCACATGACCCAGATCAAATTTCTAGCATATCCAGGTCCCAGAAACCCCTGCTCTCCAGTTCGAATCTTCCATAGTTGAAATTAAGGTTAATTAGTACAAGAGAAAAAAACATACAACGTAGGCACAACCAAGAGATGGCAACAAGAGAGATGGTCGGAAACCAAAAAAGGATGCGGACTATGACGTAGTATCAATGGCCCGTAGGCTGAGGCTTTATTATTCTCCTACTATTTACAGTCTAATCTCGGTCCCGAAGGTCTGATTGGTAGATTATCATTAAGAAACCATAATTGCTGTCTGTCCCTATAGGGCCTGCCATGGGTGAGATCCCCTAGTTCAGTCCAGGTCACTCTGAGCACTCTGAAGGGAGGGCCTTGGAGTGCCATGGATGCTAACCAACACAATCACCTTTACCAGGTGAGTAAACACCCATTGTGATTGGTTGGCATCCATGGCACTCCAGGCTTTACCTCATGGGTAGATAAGAAGCAGTGTAGTACCCAAGGCGGGGAACAGAGTGGACTAAGAGTGAGGGGATGAGGATGCTGCCACCAGGACCTGAGTGGTGAAAGCGGGCCGTATGGCCTGTAACTGCTCTAGTCTGTAGTGCCTGGCAAACAAGTGGAGAGAACTCCATGTGGCTGCCCTACATATGTCCTCTGAGAATACATTAGCTCTTTCCGCCCAAGAAGTGGTGATCACTCTGGTGGAGTGAGCCTTGATCCCCTGGGGAGGAGTCCTCCAATTTGCTATGTAGGCATTCTGGATGACTCTTCTTAGCCACCCAGCAATGGTGGCCTTGGAGGCAGCTCTGCCCTGCCTCTGTCCCTTCAAGATGATGAACAGTCTCTCTGTCTTGCGTATGGGATGGGTTCTGGCCAGGTACACAGAGAGGGTGGATCCAACATCAAGATAATGTGGGACCGCACTGGGGCCCTGCTGGGGCCCTTCCGGGAAGGTGGGCAGTTCGATGGGTTGCTCTTTGTGAAAACCAGTGGATACCTTTGGCTGGAAGGCTGGGACCATTCTCAGATGGACCCCTAACAGGGTGAACACTGTATAAGGTTCCGCGCAGGGTAGGGCCCCAAGTTCTCCGATCCTTCTAGCTGAGCAGATTGCACCAAGAAGCATGTCTTGAGGCCGACCCAGAATAGATCCACCTCGAGGAGGGGTTCGTGAGGAGCCGAGTTGAGGGACTCTAGAACTAGTGGGAGGTCTCACGGGGCGACGGTCGGTCGAGTCCTCAGTCAGAGGATCTCTACTGCCCTTAGAAAGTGTATGGAGTCGGGTTGAGCTCCCGGGGTGTATCCCCCGATGATGCCGATAGTTGCACCATGAGGGAGGAGTGTGCTAGTCCCTTGTCTACTCCCTGATGGAGGAACAGTAGGATGTTAGGATGTTAGCCCCGTTCCAGGCACCAACGAGAGAAAATAGACCATTGTCTCCCATACGTGGAAGTGGTAGAAGACCATCTGGACTGGAGTAGGATACTGATGATGGAATCATGACAACCTGCTGCCCTCAGTCTCCTTCTCTCAGGAGCCAGGCCGTGAGCTTCAGGGTCCGCGGGGTCGGGTCAAGCACTGGCCCCTGTGAGAGCATGTCTGTTCGGTAGGGTATCCTGAAGCTGGCAAGTGACATCTCTCGGACCGCTGCGAACCACGACATGTGTGGCCAGTAGGGGGCCACCAGGATAACTGTGTGCCGTGACTCCCGTACCTTGGTTAGGACCTGAGGGATCGGGGGAGCAGTGGGAAGACATAGGCGTGACTCCGCCTCCAAGGTTGTGACAGGGCGTCCGTTCCCTGGGAGAGATTGTCCCTGAACCGCGAATAGTAATCTCTGACCTGAGCGATCTCCCGTGTTGCCATGAGGTCTATGGTCGCTGTTCCCCATGTCGCTTGGATCATCTGGAATAGGTCCGGGTGTAATCGCCATTCCCCCGGGTGCACCTGTTGCCTGCTGAGCCAGTCTGCGTGGACGTTCAGCTTTCCTGCTAGATGAACCACGCCCAGGTGTCTGAGGTTGGCTTGGGCCCAGTTGAGGACTGCCGTTGCCTCCCTCAGCATTGCCCTGCTCCTGGTCCCACCTTGCTTTGCTATGTAGGCCACCGTGACTCAATTGTCAGACCAGATTAGGACCGACTGCCTGTGTACCTGGTGTTTAAATGCCTTTAGGGTGTGAAACACAGCTCTCATCTCCAGTATGTTGATGGAGAGCTCCGACTCCGCTGGTGACCATAGGCCCTGTGTCGTTGTGTCTCCCAGGCAAGCTCCCCAGCCGGAGAGACTCACGTCCATTTCTATGGCGATTGAGTGAGGTGCCTCCAGAGGGACTCCCCTGGTCAAGTTCACCTCCACCGTCCACCATGCCAAAGATAGTCTCACTGCATGGGGTAGTGGTACCACGACCTGGAGGTTGTGTTCGCTCGGTGCCCCCGGAGTCAGCACGTAGGTTTGGAGTGGGTACATGCGCCACCTGGCCCAGGACATGAGGTCTATGCATGAGGCCATGCAGCCCAGCAACTGGGCTATCTTTCCCATCGTTGTGCTGTGGCGGGCCTTCATCTGATGGGCCAGGTCTATCAAGTTGTGAATTCTCGAGGAGGATGGTTTTGCCCACCCCTGAGCCAAGTTGATGAGCGCTCCCAGATGCTCGATCTGCTGAGTGGGAATGAGGTGGCTCTTCTCTTGGTTTACCACCCAGCCGTGGTCTTCGAGTGCCTGTAGGGCGGATTCCGTGTGTATCCATGCCTGACTCTCGGACCAGGCCCGTATGAGCAAGTCGTCCAGATACGGTATGATGTCCAGTCCCTGTTTCCTGAGTCTGGCCACCAAGGTTATGAAGACCTTGGTAAAGACTCTCGGGGCCAAGGAAAGGCCGAACGGCAAGGCCTGGTACTGGAAGTGGTGACCTAGGATGTGAAAGCGGAGGAATTGTCTGTGTTTCCGAATGATGGGAATATGGAGGTAAGCGTCCTTGAGGTCTATGGATGTCAGGAAATCACCTACCCGAATGCATCGAAGGGTGGATCGGATAGTCTCCATTTTGAAATGGTGCGAGACCGCGTGGTGATTTAGGTGTTTCAGGTCCAGGATAGGCAGGAGCTCCCCTGATTTCTTGGGCACCAGGAAGAAAATTGAGTGCACCCCTTGATTCTGCTCCGGCACTGGTATGGGTTGAATGGCCCTGTTTCGAACCAGTTCTGACAGGATCTGTTGGACCTGGTGTGGTGATGTCCTTCTCCTGGCTATGGGGGAGGAGATGAACCTTTGGGGAATGTGGGCGTGGGATAGCTCTAATGAGTATCCCTTGGTTACCAAGTCTTGGACCCACCTGTCCAATGTTGTGTGGACACAGCGGTGAGCGAACAGGATTAGTCTTTGCCCCACTGGTGGGTAAGGGTCCTGGCCTTGTGACATCGGGAGAGGGTAGTCACTGTTGCTTTTCCCTGTAGCCTCTACCTCATCCTCCAGATCTTCGTCCCCGGGCTCTGAAGGAGGAGGACTGATAGCTCTGAGGGTACGGGTTACAGAAGCCGGGAGAGGGGCCTCTACCTCAAAAGGAGTGGCCCGATTGATGTGTGTCCCTGCGGGATTGGTATGGTTTGTTCCCCGAAACCTTTGCCTCGAAGAGGGGAGGTAGGAGTACCTGGACTTATCCTTGAGGAGGTCTCTGCCCTCCTTCTTTTGTTTCAAATAATCCTGCAGCACCTTCCCAAAAACATGTTTTCCCCACAATCGTAGGTTTTGTAGCAGGGTCTTTGACTCATTGTCTGCATCCCACAGTTTCAGCCACTGTGCCCTTCGAGCACGGTTGGTGATGGCGGTAGCCCTAGCCTGAAGGCGCAGGGTGTCTACCTCCATGTCGGCCAGGTATTTAGCTGTGTCCAAAGTACATTCCAATAGTTATGCCTCCCTGGATTTAGGGATGGCTTGCTCCTGAAGCTCCTCAAGCCAGCGGATCTGTGTTCGAGCCGTATAGATGGCTGTGGTGGTTGCTTTAGCAGCGGTGCTCTCGATCTCGAAAGCCCTCTTGAGCATATCTTCAACCTTCTTGTCCGTCGGGTCCCTAAGTGCTATTGTACCACATGGTAGCACAGTCTTTTTGCTAAGGGTAGCCACCTGGGGGTCAATGGTGGGAGCCTTGCACCAGGCATCTGATTTCTCCCCTTGGACCGGGTACATCCTGTCCAGGGTCTTATGGTTTGACATTCTGCCCGGTTCAGGGGATTGCCATTCTTTACTGAAAATATCCTCGATCGCGGGACACACTGGGAAGGTCTCTGTGGTTGACTGTCTCAGTTGGATCAAGGGGTCAAGCTTTGATTCGGGCCTGCTTTCCTCGGTGTCGAAACCCATAGTGGCCTTGATAATCTTCATGAGCCCTGGGATCGTGTCAGAGGAGCATAACTTCGATGTCAGGGAGGGCGTTGCCTGGAGATCCATGTCCTCCTCATCCGAGTCCGCCTCGTCCTCTTCCCCCGCATCGTCCTTCTCCCTGTCTTCATGCGCGTTGTCACATGGGACACCTGGAGTGGTGTCCTCAGGGGTCGGAAGCTCCTCCGGTTGCCCTCCTGCTGTGTCTGGTTTGGGGCTGGGTGGTTTTGCCCTGTGTTGGGTGAGGGATTCCAGTTTTTCCATGATCTTGAGCATAAAGTTCTGCTGGCTCTCCATCATGGTAACCGCGGCCTGCTGGTTTTAGATTAGCAGGGAGCTCGGGTCCATCCATGTGGAGTTGCTGGTCCCTGGGTTGCTGGGGCCCATGGGCGTTGTTTGCTCCAGGGAGAAATCGTCATTGTCAAGGAGGCAGGCTGCACAGAGGGGACCCGGAGTCTGTGGCAGAAGGGTGGCGCTGCACGAGGAGCATTTCTTTGCTTTCACCATCTGGGGAAGAGAGAAAGGCATACCTTAGAACGGAACTACACGAGGCCCAGGGGGCGATTCCTTTTTACACCCCCAGTACCAATGAGGTAGGCTTTCCCTAGGCTGAGACAGTATGCAGGTTGTGGCGGTGCTGTGTGAGGACCCCCACAATGAGGCCATGAAGGGAAAGAAATAATTAGTGTTCAGTGGTCTGGTGCCATGGCTCGCTATGGGAGGGAGCCGTGGAGACCAGATAGTGGGGGAGTCCGGTGGTGCGGCTACCTACACGGGTTGCTGTGGGAGGGACCTGGGAGGTAGAGGGCAAAGATGGGCCCAGAAGGAGAGTGGTCTCTGTCGTGGAGGGGGGAGGGAGGGAGGAGGAGGGGTGCCTTCCGAGGGTCGCTGTGGGAGGGACCCTGCGGGCGGGGGTGGAGCCCCCAGACATTGGCTGATTGCCCAGCCGAATCCACTCCCCCTTTTTTTTTTTTTTAAAATTGTTGCCCCCCCCATCCGGGGGTCCCTCCCGGCCTCTGGTTCAAAGGCTGGGAGGTATTGGACCAGGGTCTCTTAATTGCCAATCCTGACTCTGGCCACCAACCACACCAGGCATTTCTCCCCATTCCCTTTCTCCTGGAATGAGAACGCAGGCGATCTCGGAAGTCTCCCCACCCCTGAGGATAGGCTGAAGGGGGGGAAGATGATGCCGTAGCGAAGGCTGAACGTGAGGAGGCAGCCCAGGGAGAAAACACGCGAGGGGCGCTGCTTTCCTCCTTCTTTAGAAACAGGAAGAGAGGAATAGATGTCCTGCAGAGTCTTTATCCTGCCTGTGGACGAAAAAAGAATGCTGAAGGGAGAAGTCCTTACCCCCCTGGTGAATACTCTCTCCCTCTCCCACTCCGGCCAGGCCGCGAGGACAGAAGAGGAACGCAGGTGTCCTCGCGAGAGCGGCGGCCTAGCGGGGGAGGAGATGGAGTCACAAGGAGCAGATCCCTCGAGACGCCAGGAGCAGAGCATCTAGGGTGGCAGTAGGCCCAACCAGAGGCCTATCTGAGCACGCGCCCGAATGTGAGGAGAGTGGAGGTGCCCGCAGCTGGATCCGGTGCCACGTGGCGCAGGAGGGGTGGATGCAATGGCCTGACCGCAGCCAGGGAAGTGAGAGGGAGGAGGGAGGAAGGGGAGAGGGAACTTCACCCTCCGAGGGACCACGCGGTCGTCGCGTGGTCAGGACAGGCCGCTGGCCAAGCTGCAGAAGAAAACAGGCCTAGGACATTCCTGGAGTGCTGGAACATCGTGGAACACAAGGCCTCAGGCCAAAGGAGGCTGGGAGGGAGGGGAACATGCAGGGAGGTGGCGGACCGCTACGCGGTACTAAGGCGGCCTGCCCAGATCAAAGGGGGCGACTAAACTTACGAAGCCTTCCAGAGGCATACCAACCCTTCAAAATTTAAAACAGATCAATGCACAGTAAACATTCTGGATACATTCTGAATACAACCCTAGGGTTGAGCCAAGGGAAGCACCTGAGCTAGCTAACACAGAGGCAGATGGCTAGTTTAGGATATTCCTCCTAGCAACATTTCTTGGAATTCTAGTCAAATGCAAATTGTAACTGCATACATTGTGCCTTGAATGCTTAAAAAAAAATTCTTTATATTCTTGATTCAAGGTCTTACCTTATAGGAGCAGACAGGGATTCCTGGTGTGCTTCTTGCCTGATCAGATGCACAATTCGAAACTGGAGAGCAGGGGTTTCTGGGACCTGGATATGCTAGAAATTTGATCTGGGTCATGTGCATCACTAGCCTATCAGGTGGGCTAAAACCCATGAGGTAATGTCTGGAGTGCCATGGATGCCAACCAATCACAATCCTTTTTTTTCTCTTTAATGTTTGATTGCTTTCATTACTTAAAAATTCTGTCATGAGGTGTTTGCATAGTGTATGGCATTGAAATGTTTATGTGTTTTTTAACATAAACTGATGTATGTATACCATATTGAACAATTATGTCAGTATTATCTGTCATGGTTACATAGTTTTGGGGTGGAACTGTACATCATTTTTCCATCAGAAGGTTAGTGAGGATTAGTATAACTACTGTCTGTCTGCCATTAAAAACAATTAAATTCTTGACAGAGTGCATTACATAGTTATTCAAATTTTGATTTTCCTGTTTCAACTGATGCACTCTGCTTTGCTGTTTAAAATGTTGTATTTCTTGTTATTGTTCTTGTAGTCACTGCTGTGTACAGCTGATGATGACATTTTTCATTAAAGTGAAATATTAAACTGTTTTTCCTGACTTTTGTTCTCCCATGCAGGTTATAGTGCCTGCTAAGATTCAGACAAAGTGAACAACTGTGTGGAATGCAAATACTCAGGAACACTTGCAATGGCGTAAGTATCATTACTTCAATTATTTATGTATGTTTTGTTTTTTTTTGTCAGGGGGGTGCTTTTTGTTATTTGTCAAGGAATACTGTATTCCACGGTAGCCAAAAGAAGGCAAAATAATTCTGCACTTCTTTTATAAGGTGACATCCATAGAAGTAGTGGTTGTGGCTTGGACAAATGCTTGACTGGGCATAGACTACCATAGTGGTCGAGTGCGGCAAAATAATGAATGTTCTTTTTAATCAAAGGCAACACAGGTATAGTCAGATAGATAGTGATGTAATGACTTTAGTGGGTGTCCTCCATTGACAGAGTGACTGTTGCTGAGGCAAATTACTGTGTTTTTTTTTCTTAAATCCAGGAACACAATAAGTGATTCTGTAAGTAAAATCCATGTGAATATTCTTTTCTGTTCTTTTCTTCAGGGGCCTCCAGTGCTGTCTGTGTTTCTTAATGTGCCTGTTTCTGGAATCATCACTCAGAAAATACATCCTCATCTTATATGTGCAGGATAAAGAACATATAGCATCAGGGAATTACCTGAAATTATATAATTAAGAACAGAAAACATTAAGTGAAACATCCATCGAACTATAAACATTGAGAAAGGAAAACCACAAAATCACCCAATAGTTTAAAAGGCTCACCTTCCAGTACCGATATGCAGCAACCAGAATCTAGAGCATCAGTGACAACACACTTGAGTCATATTCAGATTGATAGAATCTCAAGAAATACCTGCAAGGATGCAGAAACATGGATGTTCAGAAATACAGTGTTTGACAGATTTGATAAACATGCCACAGAGGAAACAGAACCAGCAAAACAAAAAATATACTTACTTTCACCCGGCCTGCCCCCCCCCCCCCCAAAAAAAAAATTTAAAATACCTTACCAGGCACCACTGGAACAGGAAAGCATCAATTCCCAGAAAGCAATCCAGACTCTAAATGATGGGAAATTCCTACAAGGAAAGAGACACAATCAATGTTTAAAAACCAAATGATTAACTATCCCCTTTCAACACCACATTACCTCAACAAAATAAAAGAACTCACCTCTCATAATGCAGGAGTACAGAATACAATAGACACCATCGATCTGCCATTGTGGTACGTGACCAGCAGAAGCACACAGGCAGCAGCAGCACTCTGACTAATCCTTCCAAGGCCACGCATGATAATAATAGCAGCAGCAGTAGCAGCAGCAGCAGCAGAAAGACTTTTACTGTAAAGTCTCAGTGTTAGAAGTCTTCATATGTTATCAACCTGACATTGTGAATTTTCCTTATGATCCACATTATTCCTGCCTGTTTTCATTTAGCAATTGCACAGCTGTGTAGCAGCATCACTTATGAACTGCAGGACAGCATGCATTTTTGACTGTCACCACCGTTTCACATTGGTTGTGTTTCTGGCAGGGGATCTGGCCAGTCACATCGCAGAATAAAATAAAGTGGACAAAAATAAAGTGGCAAAAATAGTGTCATCATCAAGATTGACAGCACAAAATGTAGTGTGCCAGAACAATACAGTACACATGATTCGCAGGCAGCAAACAACATCCACTGCATGGAGACACTGCACTGGAACACACAGCAGCAGGACCCGTGCACAGGAACAGCACAGGGGTGCAGGGAGATGGAACAGGGCAGGGTGCAACCACCACAGGGAGAAGCAGGCCACTGGACACCTACAATGGTAATCTAATGGCACAGGAAACCACATAGTGGGGTACCCGCATCGAGAATGTTGAGTGATGGAGACAGTGCACCGGGGAAACCATTGGAGGACAGGTGGACCAGGGCCATCATGTGGATGGTCATGCATAATGCAAGGGGCCAGAGGCATAAGCCAGCATGCCATCTTCACTGTCCTGTGTGTTGTTTGTGATGCAGGGGACATGCTGGCTTGTGCTTCTGGCCCCTTGCATTATGCACAGCCATCCACATGGTGGCCATGGTCCACCTGTCCTCCAGCGGTTACCCTGGTGCACTTTCTCCATCACTTGGCATTCTGGGTGGGGATACCCCATCATGTGGGTGCCCGTGCCATTAGACTACCATGGTAGGTGTCCAGTGGCCTGCTTCCCCCAGTGGTGATTGCACAGATTTATGTGATAATGATGAAAGGCTAAAGGCAATCACCGTTATCATGAAGCCAGAGTGTTGAAAATACATTTTGACACTCTGACTCCCCAGTGCACAGCAAAACAGCACCAGGGACTTGTTTTTTAAATGGTTTATGTGGGGAGCTTTCCTCCTGCACCCACTACTTAAGGATTCTCAACTCCAGGTGGGTGCAAAACCATTTAAAAAAATGATTTGGGCTGAGCACAAAAAAAAACGCACCAGGTCCTGGACCTGAACCCAGCACCCTGCCTACCGAAGCTGCCAACCCACCAACCATGCCATAGGGCCAGCTCGGCAACCCACCATGACACAACCCCTCACAATCTTCCCATCCCTCACTGTGCATGCTTGTTCCCCAACCACGCATATACATATAGTGACATCCCGTCGCTATATTCACCGACCCCCCCATACAGTCACCATACCCTGTCGCTAGCCCCAATGACATGCGTCGGGGACTGGGTCACTGTTTTTGCAGGTGCCCAATCACCAACACCCATGTCATGGGCTACCGGTTGCACCCTGCCCTGCTTCATCTCTCTGCATCCCTGTGCTCTTCCTGTGCACTGGTGCCTGCTGCTGTGTATTCCAGTGCAGTGTCTGCATGCGATGGATGTTGTTTGCTACCTGCATTTCATGTGGCCTGCATTGTTCTGGCATGCAACATTCTGTGCTGCCAATATTGATGGTGATACTGTTTTTGCAGCTTTATTTTAGTCCACTTTATTTTATTCCATGACGTTACTGACTGGATCGTTTTTTCTGGCAGGAGACATGCTGGGGTACAACAAGAGGTGAACTCCCTTGACATGAATATTTTCTCATTTAAGTCTGGGTGATTTCTCAGGACAGTGTGCATACAGCATAGCAGACAAGAGAACGACGTAGCAGCAGGAAAGCAGGTTTTGAATTTTGCCACTCTGTGACGTGTTTTTCTTGCAGGAGACATAAAGAGGCATATTCCCTTGACATTAATATTTTCTCATTTAATTCTGGGTGATTTCTCAGAGCTGTGCGCATACTACGCAGCAGACAAAAGAAGGACATAGCAGCAGGACAGTAGTTTTTGACTTTTGCCACTATGTGATGTGTTTTTCTAGCAGAAGACATAAAGAGGCATATTCCCTTGATATAAGTATTTTCTGGTAGAATTCTGGGTAATTTCTCAGGCAGTGTGCATACAGCACAGTGGACAAGAGAAGGACGTAGCAGCAAGACAACAGTTTTTGACTTTCGCCACTATGTGATGTGTTTTTCTGGCAGGAGACATAAAGAGGAAAATTCCCTTTCCATAAATATTTTCTCTTTTAATTCTGGGTGATTTCTCAGTGCAGTGTGCATATAGCACAGTGGACAAGAGAGGGACGTAGCAGCAAGACAACAGTTTTTGACTTTTGCCACTATGTGATATGTGTTTTTCTGACAGGAGACATAAAGAGGCATATTCCCTTGACATAAATATTTTCTCATTTAATTCTGGGTGATTTCTCAGACCAGTGCACATATAACACAAAAGAGAAAAGAAGGACATAGCAGCAGGACAGTAGTTTTTGACTTTTGCCACTGTGTGACATGTGTTTTTCTGGCAGGAGACATAAAGAGCACAATTCCCTTTCCATAAATATTTTTTCTTTTAATTCTGGGTGATTTCTCAGGGCAGTGTGCATACAGCACAGCAGACAAGAGAGGGACGAAGCAGCAGGAAAGCAGGTTTAGAATTTTGCCACTATGTGATGTGTTGTTCTCGCAGGAGACATAAAGAGACATATTCCCTTGACATAAATATTTTCTCATTTAATTCTGGGTGATTTCTTAGGCAGTACACATACAACGCAGCAGACAAGAGAAGTTCATAGCAGCAGGACAGTAGTTTTTTTATGTTGGCTTACTGCACTTGCATGCAAGTCAACATCTTCAGAGAGTGCAGATTTGGAGGCGCGGCCGCTGTTGGGCGAATGCAGGGCACGCATCAGTAGGTGCGTCCCTCATTCTCCAATGAGCCTGCATGCCAGTGCCACACCATGCATGCTAATGTGACGAGCACATCTAAGGAAAGGTCCGCTGCAATCTGAGCAAAGCTCGTCAGATGCAGTGGACCCTTCCTGCATGCTGCCACATTAGCAGCATGGTGGGCGGTCACCCAACGGCCGACTTCGGGGGTGCCCAATCCCCCAGCCGGCTTTCTGTAGCGCTGAAATTTTCAGATGGAGGATCCCACTCCCGTCCAGCATACAGCAGCCCCCATTTCCGATATGCCGAGGGTTGCCCAATCCCCCTCAGCTCTTGCCCCCTGCTGTCATTGTGTGCGGCAGGGGTGCCCAATCCCCATCGGCATAAGTTTATTCCCCATTGTCTGCCGATGAGGGTGCCCAATCCCCGTCAGCTGCAGCAACCCCCATTGTCTGCCGATGAGGGTGCCCAATCCCCATCGGCTGCAGCAACCACCCCCAAAAAACAGTTAAGTGGCACTCTGGGAGCCCACCCCAGCATGCCAAGTTCTCTGAAGAGGAAAAACTGTCCCGCGATGTTAGTTTTTTTTTT
Organism: Neoceratodus forsteri; assembly: GCA_016271365.2. Taxonomy (NCBI): domain Eukaryota; kingdom Metazoa; phylum Chordata; order Ceratodontiformes; family Ceratodontidae; genus Neoceratodus; species Neoceratodus forsteri. Next base: position 1,294,407,084 of record CM028130.1, read on the forward strand.
AACCCTGTAACAAAAAATGGTCCCTCGTAGTCTCCTGCCCCCCACCAGCACCCACTCACTGCGCACCCTGTCTCCCCACACCCCCATCATCCCCTTACCCCATACTTACCTCTGGAGTCCGGTGCAACGATCTTCAGTGGACCAGGAACACGTCTGCACTCTTCAAAGCCGACCGCAAACTGAGGAAATGCCGGTAAGCTGTATAATGGAATGAATAGGGTTTTTCAACTTTGCTGCATATCTCGGGCATTTGTTGGAATTTTGGCACCAAATTTTCAACATGGGGTTTTCAGGACCCCTCCTCATGAATTCTATCACTGTCATGGCGTTAATCGGCCTCAAAGGTGATTTTGCAGTTACTGCATGAAATCACCTTCGCGATAACGAAATGACAGTGCCAGTGTTCATGAGGGTGGCCTCTCAAAAGCCTATGTTCCAAATTTGGTGAAAAAATCCAACAAATGCCTTTTTTTCTAGCGTGCGTTGCACAGTTGCTATGCAGGCTCGTAACTTCACGCATTCGCAATATTTTAATGCCGGATTTTCAGCATTGCCATTTTTGTACACCTCCTTGTGAACAGTACAGTTGTCATTTTCCGCATCCTGCCCGAAATGTGTTTCCGCACTTCGGGCGCACAATAGCACAGTCACTGTGGGAAATCAGTGTTTGGGACAGATTATGAAAATGACAGTGACACAGTTCATGAGCAGAGGTCCTAAAATGCCTATGTTGAAAATTTGGTGATGATACTCCATAAAATGACTGTGTTACGAGCGTGCGTTGGCAAATTGCACACACGCTCATACCGTCATGCATTTGTGATATTTTCACTCTGGATTTTCACCATTGCCATTTTTCCCCACCTCTTGATGAACAGTACAGCCGTCATTTCATGTATCCTGCCCAAAATGTGTTTTCGTACTTCCGGCGCAGAATAGCATGGTCGCTATGCAAAATCACTTCTTGGGACACTTTGAGGAAATAACAGTGACACTGTACATGAGCAGAGGTGCTAAAATGCCTATGTTGAAAATTTGGTGCCAAACGCCCATAAAATGGCAGTGTTCCAAGCATGCATTGCATATTTCCCACGCACCCTTGTAACGTCGGAAGACCCCAATGCACACCGTGACACTTGTTGGTGTCTGCAGGATAAGGAGAGGTGAAACGGCATAAGCACTATGGCCAACACCCAAAGGGACACCCCAATGCCTGTCAGTCTCTGCAGCATGGGGCTGGGTTGGCATCAATTCAATACTTCACTGCCATTCCTAATATGCATCTCTCTAACTCCTGCTCTACCAATGCAAATGCCAGCAAGCCAACATTCGGCATTGACAAATGCTTGTTTACTTTTGCCACTGTGTGACACGGTTTTCTAGCAGGAGACATAAAGAGGCATATTCTCTTCATATAAATATTTTCTCATTCAATTCTGGGTAATTTCTCAGGCAGTGTGCATACAGCGCAGCAGACAAGAGAGGGACGTAGCAGCAGGACAACAGTTTTTGACTTTTGCCACTATGTGATGTGTTTTTCTGGCAGGAGACACAAAGAGGAAAATTCCCTTTCCATAAATGTTTTCTCATTTAATTCTGGGTGATTTCTCAGTGCAGTGTGCATACAGCGCAGCAGACAAGAGAGGGACTTAGCAGCAGGACAGTAGTTTTTTACTTTTGCTACTATGTGACTTTTGTTTTTTATGGCAGAAGACATAAAGAGGCATATTCCCCTGACGTAAACATTTTCTCATTTAATTTTGGGTGATTTCTCAGAGCAGTGCACCTACAACACAGCAGACAAGAGAAGGACATAGCAGCAGGGCATATCTAGTGATGTGGGCAACCACGATTGAGTGACTGCCCAAACTGCGACTCAATCATAGCGCATGGTACAGGGGCGACCGGGCACCTACAGCAACCAGATGGGGTGGGTGGGTGACTATAGTGACAGGAAGTCACTACAGGTACACCCGTGGGGATGGGTGGGAGAAAGCACATCCAGTTTAGTGTGGAAGGGGTTGTGAGGGGTGGCACTGAGGTAGGCTGCTGAGCTGGCCCTGTGGTGTAGTGAATTGGCTTGTGACTTTGGTGGGTAGGGTGATGGGTTCAGGTCCAAACGCAGGTTGTTTTTTTTTTTTTTGGCCCTGCCCGAATTAAATTTTGTTGTTTTGCCCCGACATGCAGCCCCTGGAGTTGAGAATCTTTAAGTTGGGGGTGTGGAGAGTGCAGCCTCCTGCATAAATGTAAAAAATACAAGTCCCCGGTGCCATTTTGTTGTGCGCTGGGGAGTCTGAGTGCTCAAATTGATTTTTGGTGCTCTGACTTCGCCATAATGGCAGTCGCCTGTCGGCAGTCACCGTTATGACATGGAACCTAGCAGAACAGTAGTTTTTGACTTTTGCCACTATGTGACATGTGTTTTTCTGGCAGGAGACATAAAGAGGCATATTCTCTTGATATAAATATTTTATTTTATTCTGGGTGATTTCTCAGGGCAGTGCACCTACAGCACTAAAGACAAGAACATGACGTAGCAGCAGGGCAGCAGTTTTTGGCTTACATGTTTTCTCATATGATTCTTAATGACTTCTCTGGGCAGTTGCACAACACTGCAAAAGAGTTATCAAGCAGGATTACAGTGGCATGTGATGAAACACTAAAGGCAATTATATTGCTATTTTTGGGGGGTCTCTTCTATCCAGTATGCAATCATGCTTTTAGAATTTACTGTTAGACACTGTCAACTATGTAATGGCAGGCAGGAAGATGTAGTTGCCTCAGGACTGCACAGTTTTGCTAAGACAGGAAAGATTTTTTAGTTGTGTTTTCATCTCACTTTTGATAATTGTTTTTGAATTTGTACTTTAGAGGGGGAGGTGGGAACAAATACAACACTGAAAAACAGCACAGACAACTCTACCATTAAACTAGGATGATTCATACAGAATAGAAAAAACATCTTGGATGTAAAGAAAGATATGAACAAGACAGTTATTCCCTGGGGAAGGCTACAAAGGGAATACAAAGTAGTAGGTAAGAAACTAGACAAGGAAGACAAGAGGATATAATTTTTTTTTTACTTTTTTATATCCTTTGTTTGTGTTTTGTTTTGGTGGGGAGGGACAATAACATACACTTACAATATAAAGAACTGAAAAAAAGGACAAGAAAAAATTAAGGGGTGCTGCCACTGCTACACCCACAAAGCTCCTCAACTAGCTTCAGTAACTGCTCCTGGTTGGCAATTATGATCTCTTGGTTCTCCTTGATGGTTTTCACATTCTGACATGCTTCAGTGAGCACATGCCAGATGTCAGAAACTTCATCCCACAGGACGGCCAGGTCCGCTTGCATCACCACTGCATGGGGAGTTGATGGTGGCAGTGGGGGATAGGTTGCTGGAGCTTCAGGTGCTGTCACTTCCTGTTCCCTGCCCCTGCTGGACTGTGCACCCTCACTAGCTACATGCCTACATGATCACCTGACAGCATGCCTTCACCCTCCTCCTGTCCCACATCCAACTCTGCAGCCTGTCACACCATTCTTTGGCATGGTGGACACTGAGGTGTGCTTGCTGCCCACCAGTACCTAAATGGGTGCTCTTTTTCCCCTTCATACCTCTCTTTCACAGAGTTTGCATGTCACAATACTGCTGTTTTCAGTATGACACACAAACAACTCCCACACTGGGGATATCCGTGGATAAAACGGGGGTGACCCTGGAGTTACTGTGGGTGGTTGCTGCTGCCGTACTGGCACCACCAGCTGCTGCTCTACTAGTATCGCCTGTTGCTGCTGCTCCACCTGTGACTGCTGTACTCACTCCACCTGCTGCTGCTGTTCTGCCTGCCCATGCAGTTGCTGCAATTCACCAGGTGCCTCCCTCCTTGGCCGAAACGCATCCCGTTTAAGATTAACTCCCTCCCCCACACGCATACTGTGCAACTGCCACACACTAGGTTCTGCATGGGCCGCTACATGCACCTCAGACATATTGACTATAATAACTCCCCCACAAAAAGAAATACAGGGGTGAACAATCACAAAATCAAATACAAAAAGAAACAACAGAAAAAAATGCAAAGCACAAGCAATAAACACTTACAATATGTGAACAGAGGACAGATAAGTTTAAGTAATGCATGAAAAAGTGATAAAGTAACTATTTAAAGATTTTCGTCAAGCAGATTGTGTGTCACAGAACTGATCTCAATCTTTATCTGTCAACCACTGGGTGAAAATGAAAGTAACTCTTTCTTTTCCTCCCAGGATAAAGAACAGATACAGTACCTCACTTCCTGCCTGCTTCAATGTCATATGACCTGCAGAAACTCTGCCATGTGATTCTGCAGTTTTATTGGCTAACTTTGCCTTAACAAGCACAAGGTGAAGTCACAGGTGAAGTCACAGGCGAAGTCAGTGGCGAAGTCGCCGAATTTTGGATGTGCTTCGGTGACTTCGAGAAACACTACGTGGAGGTGACTTTGGCAATTTTGCCAAAACTTCAATTGTGGAGTAAAACTTTGCAACATCTCTAATAAGTTATATGCCTTATGTGTCAATAAAATGAGAAGCCTATGCTCCAACGGGCCGGATTTACATGGCTGAGGTGCCTATCCCACACGTGGAGCTCTGCACCTGCGGACAGGTACACACCGGCGGTATTCTCCAATGGCCATGACCTGTCTACAGGCATGCCCCCCTGTGCACAGCACTTCACGGGGTGGCCAGGGGCAGAGTTGTGGACCCAGGTGGGCATCCAATAGGATGCCCATCTTGGGTCCAACAGTAGATCCCTTGCAAGGTGGAAGGGTGCATTGGCTGCACACCCCCGCTGATGTCCGCAAAGCAGGTGGCCATGGAGGTGAGAGGTGGATAGTGCCACTGGCCGTGTCATCCCCCCGATCAGATGAGGAGGTATGAGGGTGGTGCCAGGGGGAATAAGTGTGTGTGTAGGGGAGGTGCTTGTGCCAGTCCACCATACCACCTGGTGCATGGGGAGATGCAGAGGCAGGTGGGCGAGGGGGGGTACATGCTGTCCTGGGGCCAGTGCCTCCAAGTGTGTGTGTGTGTGTGTGTGTGTGTGTGTGTGTGTGTGTGTGTGTGGAGGGGGTTGGCATGCACTGGGATGGTGAGGGCTTGGCTGGGTGTTGGGTAGGTGGCCCCAGACAGCAACTGGATGTCTCAGCAGTAGTCCCTTTGGTGTGGGACAGATGTGTGGTGTGTGTAGAGGACTTATGGCAGGGTTTCCCATGTGTATCAGCTGCCCCCATATGCACCCCAGTGTGCAGCACTATGCGGCTTTGTGAATGCAGCGTAGTGCTGGCATGCCTCCTGCCAGCCCCTTGCGCATTGTGGTCTGCGCAGGTGGGGGATCGGGTGCATGGGGGCTGTGTGCCCCCCCTTCATGTATCCTGCGCAGGGGGTGCAATGGGTGTGGAGTGTCTCCGTGCCTCATATATGTGGCGCAGAGGCATTCCATTCCTTTGAGCATAGGGCCCTAAGTTTGTAAATGAGACAGGGCTTTGATGGCCTGATATCATCCTGATTTTAAGAAATAAGCAAAACATTTTAATTGATTGACTGTTTGAATAATATGGGGAAAGGATGCTTTAATTTGACCTTGTATGACCCTGCAATACATCACTTCTATGTTGTGCTCACTCTACTCAGCTGGATATTCAATGGTAACCGGAGATATGTCACAGTATATATTTAGTGGTATCTAGCTACATCACAGGAAATCCTTTCAAAATGAATGGGAATTCCCGTAATATATCTTGATATATCAAGATGTACTGAGACCGATCTTTGGTTATCACTTTACAGTACCAGAAGTGCATACAGCATGACCTCAAAGATTAATCTAAGTATAGGGTTACATTAGTAAATTCAAGTGGAAAAAAACTGAAGACTTCCAGAGCCAACAATAAAACATCCTACATCATATCCTTCAGGAATACAAAAAAAAAACCCCACAAACATGAGGTTTCATGCTGTGTGTTCCTTAACAACTCACTTAGAAGAAATAGCACACAGTAGGTTGAGAAATGGCAGAAGAATGTTAACATCAGAAAATGCAAAGTAGTGCATCTATGTAAGAAGAATTGAAATGCAACAAGTTACACTGGAGATGTACACAATGTGATTGCTAACTGGCTTGCAGCTGTAAGCGGAGGCTGTTGGTGAAAAGGCAGTATCTGGATTGAAGAGAAGTACTCGGTGGCATCCCTTAGGGATCAGTGATAGGCAACTATTCTTTAATATCTTTAAAAATTAAGTTAACCAGGATGATAGACTCCGTTGAGGATGGGGAGAACTTCAGGAGGACCTGGACAAGCTGGACAATTGGTCTGACTACTGGAGCCCCAGATTCAATGCACTGTAGATAAATGTGAGGTGTTATACTTGTGGAGGAAAAGCAGAGGTAGGACCCACACCCAATGTGTGCATCCAATTGCTGCAGCTGAGGAGGAAAATTACCTGGATGTTATAATAGACAAGGGCCTGAAGCAAGACATGCAGTTCCCAGCCACTGTCAAGAGTGCTAGCAGAATGCTGGGGTGTTCAAAAGGGGAGGGTGACCAGCATAACAGGGCAAGTAACCCTATCACTTTACATAGCCCTTGTCAGTCCTCCCTGGAGTACTGTACGCAGTTTTGGTCTCCTCAATACCAAAAAGACATTGAGACAGTCAAGTAAGTGACATAACTGAACAGTCAGAGGTGTTTTATCTTGTTTTCTACAGCAGGTTGCAAGAACATGCTCTGAAGCTCCGGAGGGGTAAATTCTGGGGTAATGTTAGGAGTCACTTTTTCTCTTGACAGGTTAACCTATGGGACAATCTACCAGCAGAGACAGTGGTCTTAGAAACATAGAAACATGGAAGTTGATGGTGGATAAGGACCGCAAGGCCCATCCAGTCTGCCCATTTCTTTTTCTGCCTTATGAATGTGCCATCGACCTTTGCTCTGTCAATGGCCTATCTATTCATTCTCATCTGTATTACTCCCTTATGCCTATCCCATGCCTGTTTGAAGCCCTGCACTGTGTTCATATCCACCACTTCCTGAGGTAGGCCGTTCCATGCATCCGACAACCTTTCTGTGAAAAAGAACTTCCTTACATTACCTCTTAATTGGTCTCCCTCTAATCTCATGCTGTGTCCTCTTGTCCTGCTATTTTTATTATATTGAAACATGTTAGACTCTTCACCTTGTTAATGCCCTTAAGGTGTTTGAATGTTTCGATCATATCACCTCTCTCCCTCCTTTGCTCTAGGGTATACATAGTGAGCTCCATTAATCTGTCCTCATATGTTTTCTGATGCAGTCCCTAGACCATTTTGGTTGCCCTTCTCTGGACTGCCTCAATGTGGTTAATGTCCTTGTGAAGGTGTGGCCTCCAGCACTGCACATGGTACTCCAGACGGGGCCTAACCAGTGTCTTGTAAAGGGGGATTATTACCTCCCTGTTCTGACTTGTGATACCCCTACTAATACACCCCAACATCCCCCTAGCCTTATCTACTGCTTTAGTGGTCTGCTTGGATGATTTCAGGTCATCGGTGATGATGACACCCAAGTCTCTTTCTTCCCTTGTGACTGCCAGCAACTCCCCTCCCAGCCTATAGGTGGCTTCAGGGTTTCTCTTCCCTATGTGCATGATCTTGCACTTCTTTGCATTAAACTCCAGTTTCCACTCTTCCTACCATTTTGCTAGTTTACCCAGCTCTCTTCTCATTCTGCCCACCCCATCTGGATCATTTACTCTGTTGCAGATCTTGGTGTCATCTGCAAACAGGCAAACCTTACCCTCCAGTCCTTCTGCAACATCACTGATGAAGATACTGAAGAGGACTGGTCCCAGGACTGATCCCTGAGGTACCCCACTTGTGACTTGCATCTCTTGTGACTGAATACTGTTTACCACCACTCTCTGTTTTCTGCCCATCAACCAGTTTGCCACCCAGGTGACCAACTTCTGACCCACCCCGAACCTACCCAGCTTATTAATCAATCTTCTGTGAGGAACAGTATCAAAAGCTTTGCTGAAGTCAAGTTAGGCAACATCAACTGCTCCCCCTTGGTCCACCACTCTGGTTACCCAGTCAAAGAAATCTATGAGATTAGTTTGACAGGACCTTCCTTTTGTAAACCCATGTTGTCTTGGATCCTGTGCTGCTATGGATTCCATGTGTTGCACTATCCTTTCCTTAAGGAGTGCCTCCATAATTTGCCCGCTACAGAGGTAAGACTAACTGGTCTATAGTTCCCTGCCTCCTCCCTGCTCCCACTCTTGTGGCGTGGGATCAGATGAGCTCTTCTCCAGTCTTCTGGGACCTCTCCTGTGCTTAAAGACTCACTAAACAGTTCTGATAATGGCTCTGCTAGTTCCACCTTTAGCTCCTTTAGTACCCTGGGATGTATGCCATCAGGTCCCATTGCATTGTCTACCCTGAGGTTATTGAGCTCTTGTAGGACCCTTTCTTTTGTGAAGGGACTAGTGCACAGCTCCCTCCCCCTTGCGTCCATGGTGCTGAGCTGTGGGTCCTGCCCTACCTTCTCTTCAGTAAATACTGAGCAAAAGTATCTATTTAGGATAGATGCTTTTACATGGTCCTCCTCCTCACATGCCCCCTTATCCCCTTTGATCTTAGCAATACCCTCTGTGGACCTTCTCCTTCCACTAATGTATCTATAGAAAGTCTTGCCACCTTCTTTTAATGTTTGTGCTAGCGTTTGCTTGGTTTGGGCCTTTGCCTGCCTTACTGCCTTCCCTGCTTCCCTTAGGGAAGTTTCATATGCCTCCCAATCTTCATCCTGCTGCATTCCCTTATATTTCCTTGAGTACAATATAGGCTTTTAAACAAAGCTTGGACACATTTCTGCTTACCAAGGGAATCACTGGGTTCCTAGGGTAGTAGAGTGTGTAGGGAAGCTGTATAAAATGGCTCACATTTGCATAGCATACTGATTTGATTCCTGCTTATTAAGGAGGAGGGGGCAAACATGATGGACCTATAATCCCTTCTGAGCTTAAATTATAATGCTTCTATGTTACCACTTGAACAAAAATGACAGAACAGCCAGTCATTTCCTGGTGATTAACGGCCGCTGCGGTGGGAAGGGTGGCCTGAGTCTTCTTGCAATAACGATACTTTTGAAATACATTTTTCTGTTTAATTTTTTTTTTTATGGCAGTGTGCACTGACACTGCCACCTGGTGAAAGTGGTTTGTCTGGTAACATGTGCAGCGATGTTGATGTACTGGCAGGTAGGAACGATTGTGACACTCACGATCTTAAACTGAGCATCATAGAAGCATCTGTGTACTAATTATTCACTGGAAAGCACAAGTGTTCATTTTTTTTCTTTTTCTTATCATTTCTTTTGCGAAGTCAAATGACCAAATTGGTAGATGGCTTGGGAAACATTGAGGACCAACTGGTAGAACTGAGAGCTAATTTTCTTGGAAAAGAGAAGACTCAGAGGAGACATGATTACAGCATTTTTCTTATCAAAACATTTACAATGTGCAAAAACAGCCAAGTCAGAAAAAAGGTCAGCCACACTAAGATGTAGATAGACAGGTAGATGTTTTATTTGTATAGCATCCTATTGCAGGTACTCAGAGTGCTTCACATTCACATTTAAAAATCAATTTACAAACATTTAACAAACCAATTAAAAACATTAATCAAATCAGTTCAGGTGACGGTAATACCTAAAAGATATGATATCTAAAAAAGGAAAAATAAGTTCAGTGAAATGGATATCCATATGAATGTGTGATGTCTTAAAAGGAGCATCCAAAGCATTTACTTAGTTGTTTATTTATTGATAGATTTCAAAAGTGTTACTAGGAAAGACATACCAAACTGGTGACAGCTTGTTTCCAGAAATGTCCTGGGATTTGGGTGGGGAAAGCTTGGACAACCCACCAAGGCTTGCTCCTAGTGCTAATCCAAAGCCAGTGTCCATTTTTTCTGCATACGCAAGAGCAATGGCTAGTGACAATTCATCCATTTCTGGAAAATATTCAAGTTACAAGCAAAAACATTTAACTAGCTTTGTTAAACATGACCCATCTGGTAACATATTGGTGATTGTTTGACATCCAGAACATTCTTAAACCCATACATTGGTGTATATACTGTATAGAACAATGAAATGTATCTGTTTAATTACATGCTAGCAGTCAATCGGCCATAGTCACACCATTTTGAATTAGCGCACACTCAGTGATGCCATCTGCAGTGATCAGCTGATTGTCAAAAGCATGTAAATGTCAGTCAGTGCCACTGTCCTCCTCTTGCAGTGTTCTGTTCAGTGTCAGAATCAGCAGCTCAGCAGCATTCTATTGCAGCCATGTCAGTACTTATCTGGATTTGAAGAAAGTCTGTGAAGCATGACTATCCACTAGATGTGTCTGATATAAATCCTGCTGACCTTGCTCAGATATCTGAGGTAGATACACATGGAGCCAGTGCTGTTGCCAAAGAGCTTTCTGCTTTAACTACCCCTTCTGCAAAAAAAAAAAAAAAACATCTACACCCTTTGCCGATTACATGCCTGAAATCAGGTTTGAGCTGAGACTCTGTGCCACAGAGAATGGGGTAATATCCACTGTGCATTTCTACCAGTGGAAAAATAAGACCACAATAAATAAAAGTCCAGTTTGTAAATTTAAAAGATATTACTTGAAGCAGTTAAAAATAACCCCAAACCCAGCCCAGCTTTCACCATTACTGCCCAGGAAACCCAGCAGTAGATCCATACTTCTCAAGTCTGACATTCAGGACCAATTTAAAGACTGAGCTCAGCTTGAGAGGTGAAGGTGCACTTGTCAGTGCTTGCATTAGGCAGACTGTTACACAGGGAATAGTCAAGGCTAATGCTCCACAGAAGCTTAAAGAAAAATGGAGGTAGTTTAGATCTGACATTAAAATGATTATGGCAATTCCAAAGTGGGATAGGGTTCAGCCAACATCAGGACACCTAAACTGCCAGAAACCCCCTACTGACTACATAATACTGAAAGCATCTTTCCTCAAAAGAATAACTAACTGTGTTGTCCTGGATCATATTTTACAGGAACTTGTTATAAAACTTGATAAAACCAGTGATGGTATGGTGCCTAAGTTTGACATCACACACCATTCACTATGCTGAAATGCCAACTGAAATGCCAACTCAACGCTGAATCACTAAACCTAAAGAGATTTTTTTTAAGTTCAAAAACACAGTAATTTGTTATCTAATCAAGCTTGGTATGCTCACTGTAGAAACCTTGTGCCATGTATCTTCATGTCAACAGTACAGAGAGGAACAGAGCATTGCAGAGCATTAGGGAGAGTGGCTTAGACAGGCAAAAAAAAACAACTCAAGGATTATACATTACAAAAAGAGCAGTACTAATTCAACAAATTCAGCAGTAGACTAGGATTTTGTTGGTTGCCTCAATTTGTTGCTCAGTCTGTTCTTGTAAGTACATTGAACTGCAGACCTCATAACACAAAAATGTTCACTCTCATATTGTTGCTTGAGCTGTAGAATCATGACCATAGTGAAAATGCTCTGACAGTGAAGAAAATGTCCTATACAGTATTGTGGCTGGACATTTGTACATACATATGAACCTGAGAAGACTAAATGAAGGGGAAGTCTGGAAATTCCTATTGTGGATGATGACAGCATACTGGAGGCAAGAGGACTATCTGAGCTAAAACAGACAGCAAAAGAGGGGTCACCCACAGTCAAGAGTCATATAAGGCTAACAATCAATTTAAGAACAAAGAAGACTCACAGCTCACCCCCAAACTCCTGTTTGCTAATCGACTGTGGGGTTAGCACCTTTATCCATCACTTTAATCAAATTTTACATGGTGTGTGAGTTAAACGATTTATAAATTGTAATAGTTTTGCATACACCAGGTGCTTGTATGTCTCATTTTTACATGTGCAGAGCCTGTATGGTGGTGAGCTGTGAGGCTTCTTTGTTCTTACATATCAGAGCTAAGAAGATACCCTCTGTGACTAAAATTCTATGTGGATCTAGGCAGCTACTGTATGTGATGAAGGAAGAAGCAGGACCTTACAGGTAAAAAGTTGGTTAGCTAAGGCTGCGGTAGTGGCAACTGGACAGAGCAGTGAGATTTCAATTTTGAATTCAACATCAGGGTAAAGAAAATGACACTGGCATCCTGTAATAAGAATATTGGGTGTGAATTGTGAGTAAAAACAAAAGGGTTTCAGTTATATACTCATTTAATGACAAGGACTGTGGATGTTGAGTGCAGAAGTGGAGACTGCAGTTGGGGATTGCCAAGGTGCAAGCTAAGGAGAAAGAAAAACAGCATTATCTTAAGGCAGAGGGAATGAAACACAAGGTGAAGATGGTGTAGAGCAAGGCAGAGTAGAAAGAGAAACACTTCAATATGACGAAGGGATGATGTCAGATAAGAAAGGAGAGAGACACAGAGAAACAGACAGAGAGAGAGAGAGTGAGAGAGAGAGAAGTATGGAGAGAGATAGAAAAAAACAACAGTTTGAAGTACAGAAGAATGAGAGACCATATCAGTTTGAGGTGGAGGAGAAAGAGAGAGTGACAGCACAAGCTGGCCATTATGCAAAACCTAGTATGAGGCTGCTAACAATCCTGCTTTAAAGGGTATCTGAGGGGCAGTAGTTTTACAAATACATCTAAAACATTACTGTTATCATCACGATCTGATGTGCCAGTGTGCATATGTTCTAACAGGATACTTGTACATGTAGATAAATCCCAGCTGATGGAAGTATACTAGAGGTCATGGGGCATCCAAGCCGAATGAAACCCATTGTGACCAGCATCTAATGTGGATCCAAGGGAGCTGTGCATCAAAGTAAGGAGCAGTTGTGGATATAAGACACAACTAGACAAGTCTGAGTTAGAAGGTCAACTACAAGCAGAATTTGACCTGATGCAACACCAGCTGCTGGAAAAAAAACTACTATTGAATGCAAAAAAAACTAAGGCAATGTTTTTCTCCCCACAGGTGCAGGCTGGATACTCTATCCCAATCGATCTCCCTAAATTATCCACTGCCTTTGGTGAAAACCTAGATTATGCCACAAAATTCAAATATCTGGGGATATGGCTAGATAGTAGATTAGACTACCTAGAACATCTGGAAGAACTGCTAAAAAAGCTTAGACAAAGACTTGGACTTTACTATAGAATAAAGCACTTCCTTACAAGTGATTCAAAAAAGATGGTCCAGGCCACATTCCTCTCAGTACTAGACTACGTTGACTTCTTATATAGTCGCTGCCCTACTGTATGTTTGAACAAACTAGACACACTATACCACAGAGCTTTGAGGTTTATCACAGACCTACCATACAGCACTCACCACTGCTTGCTATACTCTGCAGTGGGATGGACTTCACTTCAATTTAGAAGAGATAGGAATGCAATACTTTGGACTTACAGAGCAATATCACAGCAGCTTCCAAAATATATCTCAGACTGTTTTTTACAAGCCACATCAAGTAATTATGCATTAAGAAGTCTGAACCTCATTACCCTCAAAGTGCCTAAATTCCACTCCTGACATGGCAGATATGCAGTTAGCTATGTGTTATCCACTTTATGGAACACAATGCAGAAGACATTGAAAGTGAGCAAGCTTATATCTATTACAGCCTTCAAATATCTATACAACAGGATATTCAAAGAAAAATGTAACTGCTTCCGCCAACATTAGATTAACCTTCCATCTATCTCCTCAGCTGGCTGACATTTATGGTAGCTCACCAGCACCCTTTGTGCAGTTACCTCACAGTTCATAAACCATTACCACAATCCATTCTTTTTATTCATTAATGTACTTAGTCTCCTTTACACTCTCAGCTCTTCTACTTCTCCAGTCTGGCCCTCTCCTCTTCCCCCCAGACCCACTTTTGATCCCTTTATTGCACCAGCTCTTCCCATTCCCTCCCCCACCCTTTTCCCTACCCCTGGCCAATACTTCAGGTATGCATCCTACCCATCCCCCTTGTCACTGCTCCCGCCAGTACTGCCAACTACAAACCACTCCTTGTAGATATATCTTCCAGCTGTCCATACATCTTATCACCTGAGTTTAAAAATTATCTAAGTAAATCTCTGACACTTTTAACCCTTCATCAAAAAGTGCTAGTCTTAAAGTGTCTCCCATTACCTACTTAGCAAGCTGGCTACTTCATGAATCTTGTATATATGTATTATATCCTTGTTTACTAGCATATCAATGTACCGTGTCATGGATTTGATGTATTGCTTTCATTTTCTGTCTTCTCAAAGTTGTGTATACTCTGAATGTTATATTTCATGGATTTGATGTATTGCATTCATTTTCTGTCTTCTCAAAGTTGTGTATACTCTGAATGTTATATTTCATGTAAATTGAACCTTGACCTTACCAGGTCCATCTTGCAAATGAGCTTTGCTCAACGATGTTTGCTTGGATAAATAAAGATTTGATTGATTGATTGATTGAAGGTGGCTTGAAATTAGAGGTATATTGACACCCTTATGTTTCAGTTATAGTTAAGGAGTACTGTTGTAGTTACTAAACTGCATTTGCAATCTCGCTGTGAAAAATCTAATGGCAGACACATTTAATCCTGCAGAAAATGATCACATATCATAAGCTTTTGGAGTAACAGTCAACAGTCCTGGTTGATGGCACCATACAGTATGAATGATCTTTGTAATCCAGAGATGAATCAGAGAAAGGACTTGAGACGTAGAGTTGGAGATAAAGGGAACGGATACAGAGATTGATGAAAAAGAGTAGATGGTGATGAGTGGAATTTAGGGGATTGAGAAAGAATAGATGGAATTTAGTGGATGTGGCAGAGCTTATGTAAACATACGAAACAGATGAGATGAAGCCACTAGAGGCAATTCAGATAAATTTGACTCAGTATCTTAAAGGGACACTGGCAACCCCCTTTAGGTCTCAAAGTGCCACTAGTTTAAAAAAACCCTTTTATGATTGACAACACTCTGTAAAGATTGTTGATATAGCTGGCAGTTTGATTCTGACTCTTTTTTCTTAGAAAAAAAGAAAAACAGACTGCCCACCAAACTGGTGTTACCACACAAACACAGATTTGTTTATATTCCTTGATCAGCATCAACTGCATCTTTCCTGGACTTGGGAACAACCACAACACAGTCTAGTGATATAGTGGGAGTTCAGGAGGTTACTGCCTCATGAGTAACTGCACTATTGGGGTGTGTTTCTAATGCTCAGGAAGTATGCAGTAAGGAGAGATGCAGAATTGTTAACAAAAACAAAGTTGTTTAAAAATATAGATTGCCATGCATTTCAATTCTACTAAACAAGGAGACAGACAAAACAAACAGTAACATCAAAGAATTTTAGAGAAGGTAAAGAATCATAAAATGTGAGTCTTTAACTAGAAATGATATGATGAAAAACAGGCTGACAATGTCCCTTTAAAACGATTTGTGATTGTCTGAATCAGCTGCTCTACCTGTTAGATAAAGAGGATCTGGGTAAAAATGTTTCCTAACAAACTTCAGGAGTTATCTGTCTTAGCCCAAACACAATATATTATAATTCCACTATGTCAAATACAAAATCATCTGCTTATCCTGATCATTAGGCCCTAGTATAGTAAGGCAGTGTTTTATGGTGTTTTATGGTGGGAACCCAGCTGAAAAGATAATGATTTCATAGTGATGTATCACTAATTATCATTATCAATTATGTTCAAAGATTATGCTCAAGCTTCAAAAACCATCATCGTGATCATGACTAATAATGATTAAACATAAATGTTAAATGACTGCCAATTAAAAAAACATGATGCTATAAAAATGGTGACTGTGAATAGTGATGATCTCACATTAACATGATTTTTCATGATTGTCCATGGTCAGAATTACTGCAATAAATTTTAAAACATCAAATTAACTTTTTTTCTATACTTGTGGAATTTATCTTGTCTTACATTCAGGCATCTTTATGGGAATCATTAGTTGTGATACATCTTTTAAGCAAACACTTTCTTCTATTATGCTTAATCTGACATCTCACTTTTACTAGTGTTATAAATATTCAGACTGGTTAATTTAGCCCAATTCAGGGGTTCCATTTATATGTGTGGTGAGTTCCTGCACGTAAGAACAAAGCGACTGCTTCACAGCATGACTGCGTATGACTAGGAGCAGCTGTGAGGCAGAACGAAAAAGGTAGCACCAGTCACCAGTCACAGAGTTATCACAATTGCAAATGTATTAAATAACAAAAGTGCTGACGTGCTTAAGTGCAGAACAAACTTACATTACAGTTCCTACAGGTAGTTGGTTTGTGCTCCAAACCATTCCTGTCTGCAAACTAATACTGTCAAGGCAGAATTATATAAAAAATTGAAATGACCATATTTAGGGTCCATAAACTGTGCGTTTGAAATATGCAAATTAGTTATGCAAATGTAGACACAATACCTAACATTGCATGTATTCTTTCTTAAGGGATTAAAACTTTACATCACATGATTACATTAAAATTAACTTGCTTTTTTGATATTGGACATTCATATTTTTAGATAAATAAATTAAATGTTAGATATTACTCATATGACTTACAATCTTACAATGCAGAACACAAGTAATTATACATGCTCATCAACAATCATCACTTGATCATCTACAGATCATCACAAACCGTCATGCTGATTTAAACTCACAAACATAATCAGAAAGAAGTTGGTGATTTGAAAGTTTGATGTTTAAATCAGAATCTAAATGTAACATTTATCAATCATAACTGACTTTAGACAACATGAATGATGACTTACCGATTCACCTGGGAAGAGCCATTGCTCCCACTCAGGGGAAGGGTACCATTTTAGCAGTTATATAATAAAGCATATTGGGAATTCAAACAATTGAGGAAGGAAGAGAATGCTTTTAATTATTCAGCTTGTCTTGAAAATCTACATCTTAAACAGGCTAAACAACAATAAAAATTTCTGTGATGCTGTACCTGAACTTAAACAAATAACTTATATACTATTAAGACTTATTTGCTGCCTAACACACAACCCCCAGGAAACTGTGTCCACACTTAGTGCCTCTGGATGGAGCCATGTTTACCAGAAATCGTTCTTGCATTCAGCTGCATGTAATTGCTTTGGCCATGGGCATTCCATCAAATTTAATGATAACTAATCAGTGCTGCAGATTCAACTGCATATGAGAACCTCTTATAACCATAAAGGTGTCACATGCATAGCATTTAAAAAAAGGGCAAATGTTTCACTTTTCAAACAAGCATATCTGTTGTTTTTAGATGAAAACAATATTTTACACTTTAAACATTGTAAGTCATCACACATACAGTAGTTTTAAGATTTATATTCTATGTTTGTGGGATGTCAGGAGTGAACAGAGCCTCTTACAACTGTCAATACAACAGGTCCATGCAATCCACCCCCGAGGACACACCTGGAAACAAGCTATCATTGCTTAGTGTGGCTTTCCTGGTCAAAAAACCTACAAATAAAACTAGGGGTGTCACCTCTTGCAGCCTTAGGTTACCCAGCAGCTAAGTTTGGTTAGTGGCTCTTTCACCCAAAACATAAGGAGGAGACACAATTACAGCTATAAGAGACACCCTGGGTGTCCTATAATCCTATACTTAAGATCACTCAAGTCTACAAGGGAGAAGAAGGCCATGAAACCCATCAAGACTGCTCTCTGTAACACAATGGTAGTGCCAGTTTATGTTTTTTCTCTCATGTACATATCTGAATATGTATTTTCTTAATCAGTATTTTATCTCCAATCTCCCAACCTGCCCACCATCCAGACTGGTCCCCTCAGCCCTGTCATGCAGCTTCTCTGGAATTTATTTATGCTCTGTCCTCCTCTGCTATAGAACTGAGGTGAGTGTAGCTGATGTTGAGGGACCTGCAGGGGACTGGACACTCATCCAGCTACAGTTAGAGTTTTTTTCTGCCATTTTTCTCCTTCAGCCCACAGTGCATGCAATGACACATTGTGGAGCTGCACCTCTGCAGTGATGCCCTCAACATCATGACAAAGGGGTAGCATTACCCCTAAGTGCCAAGGCTGAAGAGGAATGTACAGCTCAGCTAGAATTCACAGTTTTGTGTGTTGATATTATTTTCATTGCTTACAATAGTAAGTATTTTATTTTTAAAATATTTTTTCAATAAATAACTCTCACTGAATATTTTGGAGTCTGGGGTGCTGGTTTATTTATGTTCTTTTATGTTTGCATTTTCCCACCACCCACTGAGTCTTGGAGCACAACTTACTTTTGTTATATGCTCTCAACATCATACTGGTGGATTCCTTCCCTTGAGGTCCCATTGCACTGCACCCCAGATTCCTCTAGGTGGCAGCTGTCAGCTGGATTCAGTCACCACCCTCCCCAAGGAAGGAGACCTGTCCTAGGGATGTTCAGTCCTCCCTTCTCTGGACAGCCTCCAAGCAAACTGGGATCCATTCCTGAATCTGGGTCTCTGATGTAGCAGGCCACAGCTCTACTGCCATGCTACTCAGGTGGACATCCAAATGTTTCTTTATATATCCATGGAAAGACTGTTAACAAATATGCCGGTAATTCATTCCACATGCAGAATATTCTCTGTGCATAAAAACACTTGCATTTGTCACTGTTAAAATTTGAACAGTGTAACTGCAAGGGACGTCCTCTAGTGTTGTGCATACCCTGCTTTGGTTCCAGTACTGGATGCTTTCTTTATTTGCCATCCTTCCTGATATCATACATGAAAAGCAAGTCTCTTCTGATGCACCTGCACACCAAGCTGACTAGATCAAGTTCCTTCAGCTTGTCCTCATTGCTGAGTTGCTCCAGACCCCCAGAATATGTTACTTGTCCACCCCTTGGCAAAGTACAGTTCTATGTAAGTCATCATGTAAAGGTTTACATGTGCTAGTGAAACAAATCATATGGAAAAATAGCACTATTTCCCAGGTGATATCCAATATCTGTCAACTCACAGAAAGACATCAACATCACAATTTGGAGTTTAGTCACCAATTGCTTATTTGAAATGCTGACTGGATATCATTATTTGAAATGTCATTCTTTTTCTTTCTTTTTGACTGGGGGTCATCCTATTAAGTCATTTAACATTGCTTATGGGTCAATAAGTATTGCTTTGGAGAGTGCTTAAATATTTTGTGACTATTAAAAAAGAATATCTTGAACAACAGCTCTTGTGAAAAAAATCAAGATTGTAAACAACTATGATTTTTTTTAAGATACAATTGTAATGACAAAGAGGCATCATGTTTTTTTTTTTCAGACCAAGAAACAGTACAATGAACTTCAGCTGGTACTTTTGTAGTTTAATATCTGCTGCACAGTAATTGTTACATATTTGACAATGTTGATATAGAATATTCCTATCTACTGTACATTCTTAACTGAATTCTACATTTAACTATTGGGCTAAAAATGTTCACAGAAGTAAAATGTGTCTGTATGCTTTGCTTGCTCCTTTGTTGGTGCAAATTTCCTGCTAACAAAGAAGAACCCACAGGGAAGGAGGGAGGGAGGGAGTTCTCTAACTGCTGGTACAGCTAAATACTTGTTTTTGAAGGTCTTGGGCTGCTTGGAAAAAACAAAATGACTATTAAAAATGTTTATTAAAGTGATTTGTGGGTATTCTGCAAAAATGTATCAGTTGGCATCAACAGGACTAAAATATTACAAATGTTGGGGAGTGTTTGGGGGAGGAAGGATCACTGGACACCAGGGACCTGGTACTACATGGTGGCAGTGGTGTTTTTGGGTGGTACTAGACGACCACTACTGGCAGTCCTGAGAGGTGCTGTGAGGAGGGGTCCCAAACTCTAATTGCTCCTGTTCTGTAATTAGGCCAAGAGATGCAAATTACCCCATAGTACCTTGCTAGTCCTATGTGGGTCATTTACATATCAAGTTACCAATATAGCAGATTTCTCCAGAGGCTCAATTGCCATTAATAAGCCCTAACAGCCATCCTGTGAACACAATCCCCATAGCATCCTATTGGCTTCATACCTTCTGTGGACAGTAGGTGGCTGGGGTTTGCGGCTGCAATCTGGATACTGCTTGACTGGTATTTTGGAACATGCCTTTAGTGCTTGCAAAGTGCCCAAGCATGTTCCAGTATTCTTACTACTAAGGGGTGGCTAAGGGCTACAGACTGGTGCCAGCCAGTAAACAAAAAAAGACAGTACTTGCTACTCATGATATGTGGCTCATCAATGTACTTAAGAATAACACATGAACTGTGTGTATGTTAAAAAACCTTTTATTCATTCAGAAAACAGCAGTAAGTTGACAACCAGGTTTGACCTGCAGGAGCAGAGCCATGAGTTATGCTGCTGGTTTCTGATTGAATGAAAAAAATTTTTTTAATCTACACACAGCTCATCTGTTATTCTGGAGTGCATTCTAAACAGCCACCTTCTGTAAGTACTATGTTCCAATATTGCACTGGTTTGCTCCAGGCACTGATTTACTCCTCAAAGAAACATTTAGTGGGCCATAATCTAACCTGCAAATATCCTGGCCCAGGTATTTTGCTCAGGATGCCCCCTGAGGAAGACATGGAGCATGTTGTTATGTCGTTGGTGACCTGTTTATCCATCAGTGAATAGTACAGCACTGTGTTATGACTGTGTTAGCACTTTGTACTATGCCTTAAGAAATTGACGATATGCTTGCAGCCCTGATAAGCACAGTTTTATTTTCATTTTTCAAGCATTTTTGGTTGGCTCCTATGGCAATCCCTGAGTTAGAGCACTCTCTTCCTTCACTGTTGTTATATTTATTTACATTTATTTTTCTAAATTATCTTGTGGTCAAAGTGATGGTGGTTGTGGACTATATACCTGACTTTAGCACATTTAAAATACACGTTGTTCATATATGATTGTCATCAGTCTAGGACCCATCTGCCACCACAATAATGAAACAATGAGGGGGAGGCAACAGCACCACCACCGCCAGATGTGGGACCAACAAGAGGACAGTTCCACAAGAAGACAGCAGAACAAAACTCTTACACCAGGAAAGGTGCACTGGCAGCACTGCCAAAACACTCTCAGAATACCTGGAGAGGAGGAGGATAGAGATGGTCTGCAAAAATCTGAACATAGGCAGAAATGTCAGTGGAACTGGGATAGGAGAAGGGAGGCTGAAGAGGTATGCTACAGATGAAAAATTGGGGTCCTTGCTAGTGGGATTTTGCAGGGACAATTTAATGAGGTGCAGTTCTCCTAAATGGTTTCTCTGAAGTCCCAGATAAGGACAAGGGGGATGTTCAGGACTGAGGCAAAGCTCAGTGATAAGGAGAAATGGCAAGGCAATTAAGGAAAATGTATTTATTTGCAACCTATACTGTAGGTTCAGGGAGCCAAACATGAAAAACGAATAACTATGCAGTTCATCAAAAATCCATAATAAATTCCCAGAGAAAGAGCTATACCTGGAGAAACAGCAAAATGAGTCTTCTCAAATGGTTTCCAGTGGCTCAGCAGGGTTAACAATTAGATTTCTAAGGGTGCTATCTCTCTGTGAGTAATGATCTTTGAGACTTTAAGCCTGTAGATCTTGCTTTTCATTGTCTCAGTAAAAGCCTGGTTTCATTGCAAAAGTGTTCAACTTTTTTTTTTCTTAAATACCCTGGGACCATTATTGTGTGTATGTTTACTTTATGTATTTTGTTCATTTAAATTTTGTTAAACTTTAAAATGTCTCATCTCTGTTTAATGTAGTGTCTAAGTAGTTGGGTGAAGTTTGCATTGCTAGACCTGGCTCTTTTGAAAATAACAGGAGGTGAACAAGGATGAAAAAGCAGGTGGATAGTGCAGAATAACAGAGTTATTTAACAGTAATAATCAGTAGCACAACCACAGCGTGCAGAACTGTAGTTGATTGCTTTGAGGTGGTTCTCAATCAGTGATAATGGAACTACTGTTTCATAAGACTGTAGTACAGAAACCATCCCTTGGTGTCATCCTCCACACTGTCTTCAGTTTTCTCAGATATAAGACTCACATTGAGTTGTGCATATCAAAATGTTTAGTTGTCTGACAGCATATGCCCATTCATTTTAAGAAATGTAAGATTCTCAGCATTTTATGGTGACGGGCTTCCAATGTAAATTTAAGGGTAGAAATGTTTGGCACCTGGATTTTCTTAGAAAAGGTTAGGTCATTTGTAAGTTTTTGTCTAACCTTTCCTGAGCTATGGCAGTAGCATGCTAAAGAAAGTTTAACGCACCTCAGATTTCCTTAGATAAAACTGTCTATTATTTATTTATTTATTCAATTTTGGTGACCGGGTAGGCCCACTGAGCAATGAAGGTCCCTTTTCCAGGGGCAACCTGGGTTAAATTACAGAGGTAAGACATACTTAGTAGTTTACAAGATGATGGCATAGTACATGTTTTAAGGCATACATAGTTATTTACAGGATGGTAGCACAGTACATATTTTTAGATTTTGCAGTACAAATACAAAACAAAGAAGAAGATAGGTTCAAAGTGTGCAGACCAGTATTTGTACAGTTGTGGATGGTGTAGGGTAAGAAATTAGCTCAGGTATTGTGGCAAGAGCAGATGCTAGCATCTAGCATGTGGGCCTTGAGCCTAGTTTGGAACATTTTAATGAAAGGGGCTTCCTGTACAGAGGGTGGGAGTTTGTTCCATAGCAGAGGGGCAGATGAGATAAAGGACTTGCTGCCTGCCTTGATCCTCACCCTAGGTTCTTCTAGAAGGATTCACCCTGTGGTACTGAGGTTCCACCTAGAGTGCTTGGGGGCTATGAGCCTAGTGAGGCTGGCAGGTGGGGGGGAAGACCGGAGGAACTTCTAAGCTTGGCAGAGCAAGGGGTATTGAAGGTGACAGTCAAGTGTTGGCCAGTTTAGGAGTGCCAAGGCATCACAGTGATGACTTCTGGTATGTGACTGTGAGGCAAAGTGAGCCACCTTGTTGTACAGCACACGCAGTCTGATGGTCTTGAGTTTAGCCATGCCATGCATAAATGGGGTGACGTGGGTCAGGGTGGGGAGGAGGATGCTTGTGGCTATGGTGATCCTGGCCTCAAGGATCAGCTGGTCTTTTAGGCAGTGGAGCATTCCTAATTTGCAGTGGATGTTTTTTGTTATCTGGTCAATATGCTTCTTTAGGGTGAGGCCCTGGTCCAACATTAGACCTAGGTATTTTAGGGGAGCCCACCACTTCAATGCAGTTGCCAGAGACAGGGGTGAGTGGGAGTGATTGAGTTCTGTCTTGGCCTAGGGATCTTGGTCCAAACAGCATGGCCTTAGTTTTGCCTATGTTAAGGATCATTCTGTTCTCTATGAGACAGGTCTCCAGCCTAGTAAAGTCAGCTTGGAGGTGAGGGCCCAGGTCAGCCAAGCTGTCCAGGGATCGGTATATGACAGCGTCATCTGCATACTGGACAACTGAGCTACCCCCGAGGTGGCTACTTAGGTCATTGTTGAACAGAGAGAAGAGGAGGGGGCCCAATATTGACCCTTGAGGTACACCCACCTTTAGGGGAAGTGGATTGGATATTGCTTTATGGCTCTGAGCAGGCTGCAAATGTAATCCAGTGTCTTTTAGATCTGCACTTTTACCCTCTGTACCATTCAGCCACAGCTGTGAGCTACATTTTTTCACTGTTTATCCCACATTTTCAGATCTTTTCCATTTGGCAGCCTAAATTCTTCTAGTGTGGTTTTGTCTAGGCTTTTTCACCTCTAGCACCATTAGCTTGAGGTTGCTGGTCTTGTACATTTAAACGAAAATATCAATGCAAATTTAAATTTGCTATTTCAGTTATATGAGGCTCAGAAATATGGTTGAGTAAGTTAGAAAAATATATGTACATTATCTGATGTGCAGCAAGGTGAATGTCAAACGTTTCTACATATGACAAAGTCACATATTTCAGGACTACAAAACTGACTGTTGGATTGCCTTCCATGTTGTACCACAAATCAACATGTACCTACTTTTCTGCATTAACTCACATGTGAACATTTTTAAATGTTTTACAGTCATATTCCTGTCCATTGGAAACAGTATTCAAAATGTTGCATTGTATTAACAGAAAATGAAAAAAAAAATATGTAACATATTTTTCAAAGATCTATTGCCAATTGAATCCCGAAACCTAAACTACTTCAGTTCAGTTCCCACATCTGGCACTTGGGTTAATATCCCAGTACTGACACTGTAGTGCAGCATGAGAGAGGTGCTGCACTTCTGAGGTGCTGTCTTTCGGATGAGATGTTAAACCGAGGTCCCATCTGCCTGGATTGGTGGTAGTTCAGGTGGATGTTAAAGATTCCATGGCACTTATCGAAAAGAGTAGGGGAATTTCCCCGGTGTCCTGGCCAAATTTCCCTCATTCACTAAAAATACCACCAACAGCTTAATCTGGTTCAAGGTCAGTTGGCATTCATCTGTATCCCCCCCCCCCGGGTCATGCCTGAAAATAAGCAGGATTTGTCTAGTGCACTTACCCGGTCAACAAAAACTAAATAAATAAATACTTTCATCTGTACTATCCGATCCAGCTTGCAGGGGTCATTTTCTTTAAACTAAATTACAGGAAGACCCAGAGATTGACCCTTGCTTCCCTGGTCTCAGAGGTAGCAGCTCAAACCCTTCATTTTATAACAGCAACACAAATTTATTAAGGCTTAGACTTTCAATATTAAAGTACATTTTAGATACAATCAGAAATGTATGACAACTGGTTGAATGTTAGTGATTTTTTTTCCAATTAGTCAAACTCTACACTTTACCTTCTTTGCCAGTGAAGTATATTGTATGCCATACAACTTTTTATGTTCGCTCTGTGTGCATGCGCAAATGAATATCTTGATATCAGAGTGCCTTTTAAGGGGTGTGACACTCTCAGTCCAATGGACAGTGATCTGGTAGGGGCATGTCAGTGCCACATCAATCATTAGTCAGTCAGATCATGGCAGAGTTTTGCTTGCTGGTCAGAAACAGTCCTGTACTTCAGAAGGAAAATCAACCCAATCATGTGTCAGCTCTTCCCTTTGATCTACACTGATCAAACTAATCTGTCACAATCAGCCTGCTGAGAATGTAAAATATCCAGCTGGGGCCCCACATCAGCTGAGCGTTCTGTGAAGCACACATAGGCACCATGCTCAGTCTGCATCGGTTTCACTGTAGTGTAAAAAGAAGACTGCTGTGTCTCTTTGAATCTGAATGAGCTGAATGTTTACCCCTTCCACTACCTGACACTTCCAGAGAAGCTCATTTTCATATTTGCCCCCATCCCCTATTCAGCTGTCCTTTCGTCTGTTTCAGTCAGTCATGGAGGGAAGTTTGTAAAGCCCTAGCCTGTGTTAAACTGCAGAATTTATTAACAGTTTGAGAAAGCAAGATTTACCCAGTACAGAGCCACAGCTGATACACTTAACGCAGTTTTGATAAGCATCTAAATGGTAATAAATTATGTTGCTTCCAGTGTTGGGTAAGTTACTTTTTCTATTACTTGCTATTACTTTTGAAATCTTGTTCCAGAAAGCTCTGTGCAGTCACTAGCAAGGATGAAGAAGTACTTGAAAATGTAATACACCTTACAATTACATTTACTTATGTCTTTTTATACAAAAGAAATACGTAACTGTAACTGATTACATTTATTTGAAAGTAACTAGTAACTAACCGATTACTTTAAAAAAAAGTAATCTGTTATAGTTACTCTATTATCCTTTTCCTAACTCTGCACTTGTTTTGTCCCTACCTAATACCTCGGTTATACTAGTCAGTCTCTATGCCCTATTATCCTCCTCCTATCTCTGTACGTGTCCAGTCCCCTTCCTTTACCGTCTTATCACTTTGCTACCTCACTGTTCTTTCCTTCCTGCCCACCTTCTCCTCTTTCTCTGTCTCTCAACTTTACTGCTGAGATAATTATGATAGCTGAGTTTTTTCTGATACAATATTCTTACTTGTATTACATTATGTTTTATCCCTGGTTTTATCCCCTTGGCACTTGCTATCTGTCTTGGTTGCTTGTTCAGTGATGTCTACTGTGTTGCTTTAGTTCCTTATACTGTTTCCTATCTGTAAAATAGGTTCTCTACTAGGGAATTTGTTGTTGCTGCCCTCCCCATTCATTATGTTTTATCCCCCACTGTTCTTGTATCTATGTACATTGCCCTCAACCTTGAAAAGTGTATTGTTTGCTTCTTACCTTATTTGAAATGTACTTGTGTTTGCTCTATTTGTTCTGTACTCTCCCAGGTCATTCCTGAAAATAGTCATCATGTTGGCTAGTGCACTTACCCAGTAAACAAAAACTAAATAAATAAAAAAATTATTTTTGTATTTTTTTTTTATTAGAAGAAATAAGTAACTATAATTGTAAGGTGTATTAATTTTTGTAGTACTTCTCAGTCTTTGCTAGTGGCTGCATAGAGCTTCCTGGAACAAGTTTCCAAACATAATAGAAAGTAATAGAAAAAGTAACTTACCCAACACTGATTGCTTCCCAGCCACTTTGCCTTTGATATCCTGTGTGGGCTGAGTCACCTCCACAAACCAGCACTGACTCATGCTCTGATGCATATCAAAACAATTCCAAAGCTGAGGATGAGTGAGAGAGAGAGAGAGAGAGAAAGAGAGAGGTGTGTGTGTGAAATCAGGTATGCAGTTCAGTGTGTTTCAATGGGGGGTTGATGTTAGTGGCATAACATGGCTATTTTTGAATATATTTCCTCCAAATTTTCAGCATGCCTTTTTTGGCACCTCATCTCATGGACAAATACAGTGAAATTAGGAAATCTGTCCCAAAAGGTGATTTTGTGGTCACTGTGCAAAATTGCCTTTTGGACAGGAGCTGAAAATGTTCTCTGCCTTTGTTCATAAGGCAGAGTCATAAGAAGGTTATGTTGAACATTTGACATAAAAATATTAAAAAAAAAAACACAAAGTTATAAGTCTATGCTCAAATTTCCCAACATAACCTCATAACTTTGGTAATTTTCAATACTTTGAACCCATGTTTTCAGCTTAGCCATTTCCTCATGGCACCTCATGAATTTGACAGCTGTCATTTTTCAAATCCTGGCCATAATGTGTGTTTGTGTCCAGAAAAGTGATTTTGCAATCCCTGCTTGAAATCATCTTTCAGGCAGGAGTTGAACATTTTCTCTTCACTTTTTCATGAGGTGGGGTTATAAGAAAGCTATGTTGAAAATCTGGGGCAAAAATATTAAAAACAGCAAAGTTATGACCATACGTTGAAATTTACAAATGTATTTATTTATTTTATTTATTATTTAGAATTTGGTAACCAGGTAAGCCCACTGAGACCAGAGATCCCTTTTTCAGGGGCAACCAGGAGTTAGTTACAGTAAATTACATACATAGGTATCAATATACAGTATTTACAGCTGATACATATTGGGAAATTGGTATCAGATGCATTAACACAGAGACAGCAGGCATCACAAGGCTCACAAGTATTAAACAGGTGCACAGTACATTTAACAATTTTGCATAAGAGATTCATGGGGGAAGTAGTCGTGGCTAAGTTAGTGATAGCATGACAGGGCAGGGGATAGCACTTACAACCACAGAGACTAATTCCAGAAGGTACACTTTGAGGCCTGACTTAAACCCTAGGAGAGAAGGCTTGTCAGCCAGGCTCGCTGGGAGGGCGTTCCATAGGTAGGGAGCAGCATACTGAAAGGAGCATTTGCCTTGGTTGGGGCAGACACGAGGGATGTCAAGAGGATGACTTGCCAAGGATCGCAAGGTACGGCACTGGACTTTTGGAGTGAGCAGCCCACTCAGATGGGGAGGGGAGCCAAAGAAGGTGAATTTAAAGGCCAGGCAAACAGAGGAATAGGCCAACTTGTGCCATAAGGTGGGCCAGTTTAGGCCTGCAAGGACCTCACAGTGATACCTCCTGGGGGAGGAGTTTGTTGCAAAGACAGCCATCCTGTGGTAGAGCATGGAAAGTTTGCTGAGCTCCTTCTCCCAGATGAACTGTAGCAGAGGGGCACCATATAGGATGGAAGGGAGAAGGTTGCAGTTGGCTATGGTGTGTTGTGCTTCTCCAGAAAGAGAGTTACGCAGCTGATAGAGGAGACCAAGCCTCTGATGGATTGATCTTGTTAAGGAGTGGATGTGGGGTTTGTAGGACAGCTCCTGGTCAAGGAGGATCCCAAGGTACTTGATCCTGTCTATTACCTCAACTCTCTCCCCCTTGGGCTGTGTTGAGCTGGAGTAGCTCACATCTGTCAGTGCCCAGACGTCTGGTCCCAAACAGAACAGCCTTAGTTTTTTCTTTATTCAGCACAAGAGAACTGGAGGTGAACCAGGCCTCAAGAGCTGAGAGACAGGTCTGCGGTTTGGCGGAGATGACACTGGGTAGCGGGTCACTGCAGTAGACAACAGTGTCATCCACAAATAGAATGAGATTGCTCAGCCCACAGACCCCCTCAATGTCATTGAGAAAAAGTGAGAATAGCAGGGGACCCCGGATTGAGCCCTGGGGTACCCCAGAGACCACAGGTCTGGTACCGGATTGTGTTCCTCTCCAGCAGACTTTCTGGGTTCTATTGATCAGGTAGCTCTTGAACCAAGAGGGGGAGTGCGCATCTAGTCCTACTTGGAGGAGTTTGGAAAGGAGAAGTTTGTGGCTGACCAGGTCGAAGGCCTTGGACAGGTCAATGAATAGAGCCCCCGTCAGGGAGCCCTGATCCATGGCCTTGAGGATGTCGGATGTGAGCCAGATAAGAGCAGTGTCAGTGCCATGACCTTTCCTGAAGCCATGGCAAGGAGTAGGTGGCGCTCAAGATAATCCTGCAGTTGATTGTATACCAGTCTCTCCTGCACTTTCCCAAGAGGGCTGAGTAGGGAGATAGGCCTATAGTTCCCCACTTTGTCCCTCAGTCCTTTTTTATGGACAGGGACAATAGTCGATACCTTCCATTTACTTGGGACTGTTCCTTTGAGGAGGGACCTGTTGATGAGCAAGGGGACAGGGTAGGCGATAGTGGAGCA
Source organism: Neoceratodus forsteri (assembly GCA_016271365.2). Taxonomy (NCBI): domain Eukaryota; kingdom Metazoa; phylum Chordata; order Ceratodontiformes; family Ceratodontidae; genus Neoceratodus; species Neoceratodus forsteri. The sequence continues at coordinate 1,294,436,201 of CM028130.1, forward strand.
GTGTCCCTCAGCAGCTGAGGTTCAAGCAGGTCATGTCCCGGAGAGGAGTTAGGGTTTATTTTGAGTAGAAGAGGAAGTACAGCAGATGGTTCAACCAGATTCAGGTAGAACTGAGGCCAAGGACGTGCCCAGTCTGTACTGGTGGTGTAGGGAATCCCAGAGAGGACAGGAGGGAAAGAGTCCACTAGGATTGGAGAAGGAGGCACTGAAGGCTTCAGCTACTGTGGAGGGGTTGTTGGTCAAGGTATCCCCAACCTGGAGTGTACCTTCTTGTGCATTAGTAGAACCCTTAAGAAGGGTGTTAATGTGACCCCAGAATTTCTTAGGATCACGTAGGTGACTAGTTCGGAGATCTCGAAGGTACTTGGACTTGGCCTGTTTGAAAGCTTTTCTGCATTGGTTCCTCAACTCTCTGTACTTCTCCCAGTCAGATATATTGCCTGAGGATTTGTAGAGTCCCCAGGCCCTGTTGCGGAGTAGCATAATTTGCTTAAGGCCAGGGATCAGTCATTTGTGGCACTTGCCCTGCACCCTGAGCTTCTTTCACTGGGCATGCAGATAGGCCACAGACAGGAATGAATTGGTGAAGTAGTCAAGTGCCTCATCAAGTGAGGGGAGGGAGACAATAGGATCCCAGTCCATGGTTCGCAAGTCTGAGCAGAGGTCTGCTGGTACGAGCCTGCTAAAGTTCCTGGCTTCTATTACCCTAGCAGCAATTTTAAGGGGCTTGTTGGACCAGGTACAGAAAATTGGTGAGTGGTCACTCAGAGAGTCTGCCATGATCCCAGCTGTCAATATGCAGTCTGGGCAGGAGACTAGTGCCCAGTCGAGTAGGGAATGATTGCCAGACTTAGCATTATGCCTAGTGGGCAGATCAATGACTTGGGTTAATGAGGAGTCCAGTATAGGATTCTTGCTGATGAAAGTCCACAAGGCAAGCCAGTTTAGATTGAAAACCCCAAGGAGAATAGTCTCCCCCAGGCGGTGCTCAACCAGGGTATGGGTTAGGGATTCTTGGGTGGAGGCAGCCAATTGGGGTGAGAGGTAGGCACACCTTATGTACAGGGGTTTGCTGTGTCCAAGGAGCACTTTAACAAATAGGATCTCACTTACCGATCCACAAAGGGCAGAGTGATTAAACTGTGAAGCATGCAAGGCAGTGCTGCCATAGATGAGAACCCCACCACCTTTTTTCCCAGCTCTATCCTTTCTAAAAGCATGATAGCCAACTAGGTCCACTTCATGAGAGAGGATCTGTGGCTTGAGCCAGGTTTCAGTCACAGCTGGTACGTCGGGTTTATACAGTGCTGTCCATGCCTCGAGGTCTTGGACTTTGTGCCTTAGGCTACCAAAGTTCATGTGCACCAGCTTGAGTACACTAGCATTGGCCCAGAGTGGGTTGGAAGGCTCACTGAGAGTGAGATTAGGGGAGTGGGGACCATGGTTTAGTTCAATGTCCCCCCCAGTACCAGCTTAAGCCTGGCAAGGTAGCCAATAATTTTGAAGGGGATGTGGAGGAGCCTCCATTGGTCATACGTGCTAAGGTAGAAAAATAGATCATAACAGCTACTCTTTCAGGATAGTCCATGCATGAGTAGGCGTAGCGTGTTTAACCCCTCCTCACGAGGATTGAGGTGTTGAAGGGGGTGACCGATAATCCAGCCCAGTTCTGGGGAGAGATGGCCCCAGAGGAAGAGTTGATCAGTCCCCAGTACCGGAGATATGTATGCGGAAGCAGCCGAGAGTGTCAAGGTCCACATATTTGCAGATCTGAGAGGGGACACCAGACTCAGGGAAGGAACGGGTAAGTTTGGTAGGGCAGGAGAATAGGAGCAGCCAAGACTGTCCATGTATTGCTAGAGGCTATAGTGGTGTGGAGTTGAGCTATTAGGTGGAATCATACAAAACAGAGAGCACCAGCATAACAATACAGATTGAGACCTGTAAACAATATGAATATGAATATGACAAGATGATATCAGCTGTACCTCTACCTCCAGAGGGATTAATAGGTCTGGTTAATAGCAAGTTAGGGTACTCTTTAGCAAGTATTCCAGGCTAAGTTCATGTAGCTAGCAAGACAGAAGTAATTAAGACACTTGAAATTAGCCAAGACAATTGTACAACAGTTGGAGTAATCAGCACATCAGGCTTTCAGGAGTGTGGGAATATAATGGGTTAAAAAAATATGACAGGCTGATCGTATCAGGATTCAGGGGCTGTCATAGGCAGGATTGGACAAGCGAGTTAGTGGGCGGGGATTGGGACCATTTAACGGGAGGAAGGAACGGGGTGGGTGGGCAGGAAATTTCAACAGCCCAGATGCAGCAGCGCAGGAGAGAAAGTCCTTCCAGACAGTAAACGGCTCTTTTACCATCTCTGGATTACCCGATCAGCAATTCAGCATAGAAAGTTCAGTGAGTGCAGGCTTCCGGGGAGGTCTGCCAGAGCTAGCGCCTCAACCCCGAGGGGAAGAGTCTTGGGTTTGGTCCATGGGAGGGGGAGGAGACCCTCAGCATTGGGCCAACGTCTCCACAGGCCCTGAGCTTCTAGGCTTGTAACTTGGTAATAGTCGATATTTTCACCCCAAATTTTCAACATAACCATTTCTTCACAGCACCTCATGAATGTGAGAGCTGTCATTTTTCAAATCCTGGCCAAAGTGTGTTTTTGCATCCCAAAAGGTGATTTTGCAGTCCCTGCATGAAATCCCCTTTCAGACAGGAGTTGAACATTTTCTCTGCACTTGTTCATGAGGTGGGGCATAAGAAGGCTATGTTGAAAATTTGGGGCAACAATGTTTTAAAAACAGCAAAGTTATGAGCCTACATTGAAATTTACAAATGCAGGTTTGTAACTTTGGTAATTTTCAATATTTTGACCCCATGTTTTCGACATAGCCATTTCTTCACAGCACCACATGAATGTGAGAGCTGTCGTTTTTCAAATCCTGGCCAAAATGTGTTTTTGCACTTGTGGTGCAAAATAACCTTTTGTGCAGGACTTGAAAATGTTCTCTGTCCTTGTTCATGAGGTGGGCTCATAAGAAGGCTATGTTGAAAATTTTGGGGAAAAATATGAGAAAATAATACAGTTATGAGTCTATGCTGCAAGTGTTCAACTCATGCTCATAACTGTGGTAATTTTAAATATTTTGACCACAGCTTCTACACATGGCCATTTTATTACAACACCTCATGAATGTGACTGCTGTCATTTCTCAAATCCTATCCAAAATGTGTTTTAACACTTGTGGCACAGATTGATATTTCAGCCATTATTTTATAAATGGCATCTGTCATGCTCTGATGGACTGGTCATAAACATATTATATTGAACATTTGGGGTACAAATGTGAAAACCAACCAAGTTATGATGAAACAAATTGTTCCAACATTTACTCATAACTTTATTTTTTACAGATTTTGGCCCGTAACGTTCAACATATCCCTTGTGTTACTCAGCCTCCTGATCATGGCAGGTATCATTTTGTTTAAATCACCTTCAAAACTTGTTGCTACAGCTGCACAGCAACATCTCCTTTTGGATGGGATTTAAAAAATTCCACCTCTCTTGATCATAACACAGGTCATAAAAAGAGTGTTGGATATTTAGAGTCAAAATGTGGGAGCACACATAAAAGCAGGTATTGCCTCTCAGCTGCCCTTTCCTGGGTAATTACAATCTAACAATGTGTCAAAACAAGACACCACTGAAAATGAGATATTGCAACTCATCTTCTGGATCCTGGGTAGATATATAGTAAAAATGTGTAAAAGCAAGACCCGGTAATATTTGCAAGTCAGAGGTTCAGTGTGTATGTACAGATGCAAGTACTGAGGCAGGGTTGCAGCTGCAACACACATTATGAACATCTTTTATGACAATATTTTTAGGCTTGGTGGGTCATTACTTGTAAACCATTGTTAAAGATTACTATAAAATGGCAGGAAAAAATCTAGTAATTTCACTGGCCGAGAGACATCAGCTGACTGATCATTAAATCTCTTGAAATGCATGGTCAGTTGCCAGATCTCATTTTCCTTCTGCAAAAACCTACTTATCCAACAATAGATATCACTAAGCCTCCCTCCAAACAGAAAGTTAAAAAAGTAAAGTAGCCACCATATTAACAAACTCTAGCCAGAGCTGATAGGGCTGTGAAGAGCTATCAAATGACCAAAGTCATTTTCTTATTGTTTCCATTTAGTGCTGCTTAGTCGCAATCATTGAAAACTGGCATGCTGCTAATTCAGTCTTTTTAAATTTATTTAGTCAGAGTACATGTTGCTGCTGCTGTGTGTGTGTGTGTGTGTGTGTGTGTGTGTAGGCTCACAGGGGTGCCGGAAGATTGTAAAAGGTGGGGGTGCCAAAGATAAAAAGGGCACTTGTTGCATTATAAAGGGCAATTTTTCCAAACCAGGTTTTTATATACAGTAAATGCAGATTTATGATGATGATAGTAATTTTAAAAATATCTTTATACCATATCAGAATATTTAATATGTAATATTAAGAGTTCAGCTCATGTATAACAGTTCCGACTTGTTTAACAAAGTTAATAAAATGAGCCACAAAAAGAAGTTATCCTATTAGACAGCAAAAAAACACCAGCCAATTGTACAGAAAACAGCAATGCTATTTAAAAGAGAGATAAAACTGTATCATGTTGACAATGTTACCAGTAAAATATGCAAACAATGGTTTACAAATTGTATATGATATCATAAGCAAGATAGTTTTGCTTAGTCTTTTACTGTAATCATGTATTGCAATATCCATCAGTTAAAATAGTCTATGGTGTTACAAAAAAAATGTCCAGGATAGGGTTTCTTACCATTTAGATGAAATACCTGACATTCCCTACAAGCTTAGTTAAAGGAGAGCTGCACTGAAGCTGTGAGTAATGCTTCCTGTAGAAGCTTTTTTTCATATAGTGGGTCCCCTTCTGTTTCTGACCCATTTTTGCTGGCCTTTTAATTAACCCCTTGGATATTTTTGGGTTACACACTGCTGCAAAGTGCCATCTAAGAATTGTATGATGTTGTTTATGTCCCCATGAACCTAAGATTTCTAAATTAGAACACAGCTGCATTGTACCAACAATGTAAGTTCTTGACAAGATCATACTGTTCTAAAGTGGTCAATGCCAGCAGTGTGTGAATCAGAGACCCTCACTGAATTTACCAAAAGGCCAGTTAAGATTAAGCAGTAACAAAATGAGAACTGTTTTTTTTTTAAAAAAAATAACATCTACTTCTACAAAAATGCATGTTTGCTGATTCAAGGCAGTTCTCCTTTGAGTTATTAACAGCCCAGTCTAAATTGTTCACTATTTATGGGGCTGGCAGTATGACCTAGAGGTTAGAGTAATGAGCTATAAATGAGCATTGTACATCCAGCATGCAGACATGGGTTTGATTCCCACACCCTCCATTTCCATACTGTGTGACTCTGATTAATTCACTTAATCTCCCAGTGTTCCTGGGTTATCCCTAGAAACAAACACCTATGCCTAGTTGGCCAGCTGGCCTTACCTGCTTACCAAAGAAAAATTATATATATTTATTAAATTACATTTATAAACTGTAAACAAACATTAAACTCCAGTACACAGATTCCAGATCCATGCAATGACCAAGGAATACACCAGCCATATCTGGGGCCACCAATATAGCCTTAGAGGTTAGAGTAAAGTGCTTGGTACATCCAGCACAGAGGCCTGATTTTGATTCCCTCAACCTCCACTTTCATACTGTGTGACTCTGAGCAAGTCACTTGACCTCCTCAGTGCTCTCGGATTGCCCCAGAAAACAGGCACCTGTGCCTAGTGGGCTATACCAGGTTACCAAAGAATAATGAAAAAAAAGTCTTTAAATGCTTATATGCTTTTATCTTTAAAAGGCCACAGTTTAAAAGATGTAAAAAAAAGAAAACAAAATGCAACCTAAGGGGATAGGAACTAAGCAGAGGTTCCCTCCCTATTCCTAATGGAGTCCATCTGACTACTCTCTCTCTCTCTCTCTGTAAATCTGTTTTTTTTTCTTTTAGTTTAGTTTTTAAACTATCTGTCTGAAGGATGGAAACATATTAAACACTTTTACAATGACCTTCTGCTGCACTGGATGGAATGCTTACTCAAACAGTGTAGCTGAGCCTCAGACCATAAATCCTAGGTAAGAGATGAGCAGTCTGTGTCATATGCCCCATCCCAAACAGGATTGTACACACACACACACACACACACACACATAGAAGCACTTTCCACTTGACACTTCCGACTCCAGAAACAGCAAACAAGCACGAAGCACCTCTTTTGTTCTATGTGTGCCCAGGCAGCTGGACTTAATTAACTCTGTCACGCTAGTTTATGCTTACTTTTTTTGTTTGTTTGTTTAATGGGCAAGATCCTTCAGACCAAAAAAGTTCAAGTTTCAAGTTTATTGCAGGAAAGACTCCGTTGAGCAAGCTCATTCACAAGGAGGTCCTGAGGCACATACACATACAGTTCGCAATTACATAGATAGGAGATATAAAATGTAGAACAACAAAGAAAAAATATATAATACAAGAGGTATACACAATAGAAGTCCTTAAGCTATATATGCAGTACATTCCAGCTTTAACCTTGCCCTAAATTATGCAACACATTTCAGCTTAATAAGTAGAGGGCCAGTTGGTACCTAGGAAGTTGACTTGGTGTTGGGGGCCTATTAGCACCTACATATGTCTTTTAATTTAGCGATAGCTAGTGTTTTGTAGGAGTTAATTGATACGATGCTGGTTAGCTTCAGCATGGCTTGTAGTTGGTTCCAAATGTTTGGGAGGGCATATGAGACAGCTCTTTGGCCAGCTGTGGTACGTGTCCTGGGAACATTTAGTAGGATAAGGTCATATTTCCTTAGGGAGTGGGTGCTATTTGAGATGTGTATGAGAGACATTAAATAGACAGGCAGTTTGTGGAGTAGTAATTTGAGGGTCCAAATGCCAACACGCAGGAGGTGTCTCGTGGCAAGAGAGGTCCTCCCAACTTCTGCATAAAGATCGCAGTGGTGGGTCCTGTACGCAGAGTTAGTAATGAAGCGAAGAGCACGGTGATAGAGTACGTCCAGTTTAGATAGGCTCAAGGTTGGGGAGGAGATAAAGATAATGTCTCCGTAGTCAAGCAAGGGAAGGAATGTAGCTTGGACAAGTCTTTTGCAGGTCGCGAGAGAAAAGAGGGTCCTATTTCTAAAGAAGAAACTCAAGTGTGCTTTAAGCCCCTTTGATAGATCCTCGATGTGGTCATTAAAGGAAAGCTTGTTGTCTATCCACATACCTAGATATTTAAATTTAGGTATGACTTCCAAGGGTTCACCTAGGGAGGTAACTATGAAGTTTTTAGGTGGGGTAGGTAGGGCACCAGACAAGCCAAGTCTCGAGAAAATCATTGTCTTGGTTTTTGGCATTTAAGAGAAGCTTGGCATTGATAAGGTTGCTTTCTAACTGGATAAAAGTCAGCTTGAGTGCTTCCTGACTTCAGTTAAGACAGACCTGATACGTACAAAACTGTATACGTCCATAAAGAAATGTATGCTAAGAGTTCTTTATGTAGGAGTCAAGGTTGTTGATGTAGAGGGAAAAAAGGATTGGTCCTAGGATGGAACCTTGAGGAACTCCTCTGGCAATTGGAAGGGGGGCAGATAGTAGGCCATCAGCTTTGACTTTTTGTATCCTTCCCGTGAGATAACTGTTAAACCACTGTAAGGTAAGTGGAATGGCACCTATGTAGGCAAGACAGGTGATTAGGAGGTGATGGTCTACAGTGTCGAAGGCCTTACTGAGGTCTAGAAAGACTGCATCAGTAACCTTCTTGGTGTCCACAGCATGGATCCAGTCATTAGAGACTTTAGCCAAGGCTGAGATGGTACTGTGCTTCGACCTGAAGCCAGATTGGGCCAGGTTTAGGAGTGAGTGTGCTTCAAGGTGATTTTTTTAGTTGGTTGTATATAAGTTTTTCCAGCACTTTGGAGAGAATGGGCAAGATAGAGATAGGACAGTAGCTGTTTAAGTCATAAGGATCTCCTGATTTGAAGAGAGAAAAAAACATGGTCAAATTTCCAGCAGGATTGAACAGTGGCAGTGGTAATAAAAGAGGTTGAAGATGTGAAGGATGGGGGCTGTGAGCTGGGCAAAGCCTAACCGCAAGAAAAATGATTCAAGGCCATCGTCCCCTGCACTTTTCTTGGTGTCAAGGCAAAGAATTATGTCTTCGACTTCTTTGTAGCTAAACAGGCACAACTGGAAGGGATGAGGTGGAGTAGCATGTGTAGAATCTGGGCTAGTGTTGCTATTCACTCGGCTAGCATATGGGGAGGAGTCGAATGCCAACCCGGCAGTGGCAAAGTGAAGGTTAAGTTCTTCGAGGATTCGCAGTTTATTTTCAACCATCCCGTCCTTGGCCAGAATCTTGGTGGGAAGGGAGGAAGCAGCAGGATGGCCTTCAATGGATCTCAGTGTCTTCCAGATTTTTTGGGAGTTCCCTTTGGTCTGCTCCAGAGTGGAGATGTAGAAGTTTGCTTTAGTAGCACGCACACTTTTAACACAGGCATTTATGGCAGTTCTAAACGCCTGCCAGTCTGCCGGGTTCTTTGTGTGCCTGGCCCTAGCCCATAGCTTGTCTCTATTGGTAAGTGCAGATTTGAGCTCTTGGGTGAACCACAGATGCAATATTTTCTGCACCCTCATTTTAATAAGAGGAGCATGCTTGTTAATTAGGGTGGTGAGGTTGTCATTTAGGACAGAGATGGCGGCATCAGCAGATTTGGCAAGATATAGGTGATGGGGCTACAGTCCCACTGCCCTGCAGTTCAAATGTGTGCCCATAGGAATGAAATAGCTCACAGACTGTAGGTTCACTGTCTGTAATCTGACACTGTAGAGGTTCAGTATTTTACAGACATCATATAATGAGTTAACCCCTAGGTTGCTGAAAGAAATAGAATACATCTATTAAACTGAGCTGGACAGATGACAGAAACAGAAGTTTAAAGAGGTTTTTTTTTTTGTTAATATCCTGAGAAGTTCTGAGGCACAATACAGTAGCTCCCCCCCCTTCCTTCAGATGCCTTTAACATAGAGCAGCAAATAGCAAAAATCAGAGGGGGAGTGTAGTGCTTTGCAGCTGTGGAAGAATACTTCCAAATGTCTAAAAAGGGAGTTCCACGAAAAGCCGTTTTAGAGCTACAATCTGATCGATGACAGAAGGGCTGTAGGCTCCGCCCACAGCCCTAAAAATACTAGCCTTTACTTCCACAGAATTTAAAAGTAATTTATAGTAATCTAAAAATAAGCTTTTAACAAACAAAATGGCACTGCCAACATCATAACAGATAAAGAACATGTCCCTACTAGAAAACAAAAGTATCTAAACTCTCCATACCAAAAGAGAGCTCTGTGGTCTCAGATTAAAAAAAACACGCTGTTTTTACTCATTCACCAGCTAAGACCAACATACAGCAAAGGGTTTCATTAAATCATTTAAAAGTGGGCATAACACAGTGCTTGTGTTTTTCAATGTGCAGTACCTACGACTTTTCCACAAAAGCACAGTAATCACCATCCACTCACTTAATTTTAAAATCTAATGTTTACCTTGCAATAACAGCAGTCAAACTGCATGGTCTCACTGTAAACCTAACCAATGGCCATGCCTCCTCTCTATAAGCATGCATGAGTTGATGGAAGATGGGACAAGCACTGCAGTTCACTCATGGAATGCACAGCAATTTTTATTTTCACCACCAGTTGCTAACTGGATGACACTGGAGCAGACAAGGAAACAGAACAATCAACTTCCTTTTGTCAACCTCAGAACGGGGCAGCACTGTGCGGGGCGGGGGCCGGGGATGCCGGTAATCAGACTACAGATTAGACTACAACTACAGTTGCTGCTCCCTAACATGACATTTTTTAATTCAATCACTGCAGGGTGGCCACAACTTCTGGCCCGGCATCATATCACTGCTAACAAGTACACAAGCTGGAGGGCAATCGTGTAGCCAGGAACAGTTTTCTCAACAACTAGCTGACTCTAGATCCCCTCCATTAGACCACTGACACAAACTGCTTCTGCTGTAAAACTACAGGGGAGGGGGGTTACAATAACTAACAAGGTTCCTGCAGAGTGTGTGTGTGTGTGTGTGTGTGTGTGTGTGCGTGTGCATGTGGAGTGGGTTATTTTCTATCAAGGTGCCATATAAGCACAAATCAGCTCACAGCACCACCTGCTGCCCAAATATAATAGAGAAACACCACGTAAAATACAAGACAGGGACTATTTAAATTTTGCTTTGCATTTCTTTTCAAGTACATTTAAACTCACTTTTTTGACTAGAAAAACAATTATAATTTTTTAGGGTATTGATTCCCAGAAATGAGCCATTTTATAAGTGTAATAAGCTACTCCAGGGTGTACATTAAAATCCTTTAATGCTCACCCTCTGGTGACTTAATACTTACATACTCTGGGAATGAGTGAGAACTGGAGCACAAGCATCTCCTCTACCAGAACTGCTCAGAGATGTTATTTAGCTTCAACATAAGCCAGAAAGTGCACCACAAAACATCTAGTACCCCAGGCCTTCTATACCAGTGGTGAACATTTGGCATTGACAAATGCTTGTTTCATTACTGTAGTCATGTCCCATTTAGCACCTTGTACTAAATTTCTCACTAACTGCTAAAATGTAAATAAGATTGTCTAAAATTTTCTTTGCTACTCCTACCTTCCAGTTGTCTCATACAAAAGGTCAAAGAGTTTGTCCTTGGGCATTCAAGAGTCAGAAAAGTTGAGAGTCCAAGAATCTCTGTGCTCTGAAAATGTTTAAGCTGTTCTTAGTATGTAACCTTGGATAGAGTTGAGAAATCCTCAGGCTTCTGAACAGTTCTAACCTTTTTGTGGCATTCAGCATGGTTTGTGTTATGATCTGTTATGATGGCCCCAGCAGCACTAAAGACATTTTCTGATGATACTGTAGCTGAAGGGCATTGAAAATAATAATTTGCAATGTTTATTTATTTATTTAGTTTGTGTTGACCAGCTAAGTTCACTAGACAGATTCTGCCTATTTTCAGGCATGACCCTGAGGAGAGGGACACAGATGAATGTCAACTGACCTTGAACCAGATTAAGCTGTTGGTGGTATTTTTAGTGAATGTGGGGAATTTGGCCAGGGCACTGGGGAAATTTCCCTACTCCGAAGTAGGGGACGCTGTCCTGTAGGTGTGTGGTCACTGTTCAGTCTGGAACTAGACGTTGAGGGATGCGGATCAGTTGGTGATTCTCTGGCGGGTGTGGTTGGCACTGATAGCGGGGACAGACGGAGGTGGAGCATGACGGATGTTGGACCCGAGGGGTTGCATGATGAGGTAGAGGAAGCAGTGCTACAGATGAACCTGCATGATACTATTTGTGAGGCTACCCATATTTTTCAGGGGGAATCCATGAGATTATAGTATGAAAAGAAAAGAAAAGAAAAGAAAAGAAAAGAAAAAGGATGGCTAGTGCTTCCCCTTTGAAAACTCCCTCCATGTCAAAGGTTTTTGTTGGCTCTCAGGTGAGTGTTCTGCAGGACCAGCTGCCGCTTTTCCCAGGTGATAGCATGTCTTTAACGGTAGAGCTATCATTGCCAGGGTATGTGGGCTGGTCAGCTGAGACAGTCTTGATGGGCTCAAAAGTCAGATGGTACTTGGGTCGTGGACCCGACATTTGAAGTGGGTCCTGGGTGGGTAGGCCTGGTGTCTGCCTTGGGATGATTTCTCAGAGTGTGGATTCGAGTACCGGAGCAGACCAGGGGACTTTATTGCCTGCCGCTTCTCCGTCTATTTCTCCCCTGGTTTCTTTGGGGAAGGAAGATTTTTCTGCTGGTTTGGCTACTATGGCTCCTTTAGAGTCTCGGGTGGTGGATTCCATTTCTGATATTACTCAAAAACCTGTGGACATTCCAAACCCAGTTAACAAGCAGGATCCTATACTGCTGTCTGATCCTATTACTCAGAAGCCTTCTTACACAGGCCTGTTTCACAAACCTGTGGAGTTGGCAAAGAGAAGAAATGCTATTAGGATTCGGTATCTGGGTGGTCTGGCTGAATTACCTGGTCAGTTTTATGTGGGTAAGATCTTCCTGAAACAGTCCTTAGGTTTTTCACCTACTGAGGTCTATGCACTTATTCATGCACCTGGGAACATACATTTGATGTGAGTTGTCAGACTCTGGATATTTTGGAACGTTTTTGGACTAAGTATTCCCTTCTTAAAACCAACCCTTTTTGGACTCCTTTTCAAGTTATTCCCCTGGCCAAGTAATCATTTCGTATTATTACAGTTTTATTTCTCAATGAAGTGGTCAACGTTTCAGATATTTTATTCTGGTTAGACAAACGATGTGATGTCCAAGGCACCCCAAGCCAATTATTGATACTGAGGGTTTTTGGAATGTGGGTTGGCAGATTAAAGTCAAATAATTTACTGTGGAGAATGATTTTCAACATTTACAAAACTGTTTTTCATCGGCAGGGGCAAGGGTTTTCTTTTTTATCCAGGTCAGCCTCGTAAATGTCATAAATGTGGTTCAGTGAGACATACTAGCACATCCTGTGACAAGATTCGCTGCTTTGGTTGTGGGGATATGGGGCATGTTAGCACGCAATGTGATAATTCTCCTACATGTAATTTTTGTGATGAGCCCTGACACGCCTTTACAGAATGCCCTATTGCTGCTCATAATACTTCTGAGGCTGATTTTACAGTTCAGGACTGTTATATTAATATGGCCAGGGCAGGCAGGGTGCTTCCAGACCCTAGACATCCTAGACCGCCCAGGAGTTTGGTTACACAATGTCATCCAGTGGTTTCTAAGGCTAAAGATACTGGTTTGGTCCCAGGGGTGACTCCCTGTGCTTCTGAGGGGAGGGACCCTCTGATGGGAGATCTCCCATTCCACCCTTTACCTGTGGAGAAAGGGGACATGGCACCTCCGCCACCCCCTGTATGTCTCTCGAAAGTAGCACCACCTGCTGGTGTAGACCTTCCTCAATCCATGGGGGTTGCCACTGACATTGCTTTGTCTAATTCTTATGGGATTCTGGCAGTGGAGGATGATTCGGTAGATTTGGATTCAGATGCTGCTTCTACATCTTCCTCGAAACTGACCCAGTGTCTGATATGGAAGTGGAGAGATCTGAAGGGGTTAAGAAACTGAAGAAATAAAGAGGGATCTGGATGGGTTTATGAAAAAGTGCCAAAAAAAAAACAGCTGCCCTCTTGATTCTAAGTTTCTGTTGTCAGTGATTTGACTGTAGCCTCTCTAAATGTGAACCGTATCTGTACTGAGTATAAATGCTTGGCTAATTATGACATTTAATCACAGTTTAAGGGTGATGTTGTATTTCTACAAGACACGAGATTGTATATGAGTTCTGATTTTGATAAGACTTCTCGAACATGGACATGGGGTCCTTGTTTTTGGTCGGGAGGGGGGTTGGATTTGTGTTCTGGGATTGGGATTTGTTTTTCAACTTCTGATATTGTAATCACTGATATTGTTGAAATTGAAGTAGGCAGACATCTTTTGCTGATGTTTCCCTGCAGAATTCAGATTTCAGGCTTATAAATGTGTATGCAGCCCAAGTTAAAACTGACCGCATTGCTTTAGTGTAGAAAATTAGACCATTTTTATTGACTAGATGTAATGTCCTTTTTGGTGGGGACTTTAATATTAATAGGGCAGTGTGGGATGGGGGGGCAAATCTCCCAAGCTGTATTGTGATTCTAATTTTTTGAATGACCTTTTGAGTCTTACAGGGTGGATAGATGTTTTTCAGTCTGACTTCCAGGATGTGGTATATACTTATTATTCAGGTTCTAGGAAGTCTCATATAGACTATTGGTTTGTTTCTCCTATTTTTGAAGTTTAGCTCCAGGGTTGCACTTTCTGTGGCAACCTCTGATCATGTGTTTTAACAAGTTACTTTTTTGGACTATCACAGTATTTCTATAGGTCTGGGTTACTGGAAAATTAATTTATCATTGTTCGATTTTCTGGAAGTTAAAGAAGATTTTGTCTCTTTATTATTGGCACGACAAGCTGTTTATTTTTTGTATGATGTGATATAAGATTGGTGGGATGATACAAAGTCTGATATTCAACAATATTTTTAAAAAAATGGGTGTCTTTTGGGTAAGGCAAAATGTGATTCTTAGCAGAGTGTGAAATCTCGTTTGGAAAAAGCTTATTGTGATTTACAGAATAGTTTATAGGTGGATTTGACTGTAGTGCAAGCTTTAAAGCAGGATTTAGTTAAATTACAACATGACAAAAAGGAAGGTTTTGGAGACTGCCCAGAGATTTGGGGTCTCCAGTGCTCAGGGTGAGGTGAATCTGTTTGAACAAAGTGATAGACACAGGAATCACAAAGAAATTAACATGTCTTAAACTCTTTCAGAACTTTGGTTTCTTCTTATGAGGTTATTCTGGCAGCATTGGATGAAAATTTATTAACTGCTTTTCAAGTGGATACATCTGTCATGACTGAGACAATTAATTCTTGGTTGTCTGGAGGCAGTAGGGTATTGGTTCCTGAAGATTTGTTTCCAGTTTTGCTGCAGTCTATATCTCGGTTGGAATTGGAAGCAGTGATTAATTCTTTACCTAAAGGTAAAACCCCTGGTGGGGATGGTTTGGTAAATGAAATTTACCCTTTGATTTTTTTCTATTTTAGGTTTGGAACTTGTGACTTTATTTCAAGTTTGTTTAGATACAGTTATCTATCCTTTAAATTTCAATCAGGGGCTTGTCATTTTTTTATTCAAGTCTGGTGCTAGGGAGGATTTAGGTAATTGGAGACCTATCACCCTTCTTAATTCAGATTGTAAGATTTTGACTAAATTATTGAGTAAGGTTAGCAGTTGTTCTGCACCAGATTATTCATTCTTCACAGTTTTGTTCCATTATGGGTCATACTATTTCGGATGCTTTGATTTTATTGTGTGAGGTGTTTTGTAGAGGTGCTCTGCATGACATTGCTGGGTTTTTGGTGAGTTTCGATCAATTAAAGGCTTTTGATCAGGTTTCACATGCTTATTTATTGTCCTGTTTAGCTTATTATGGTTCCTTGTTCCTTTTATTTCCTGGTTAAAGGGTTATTATGGATCTGTTGTTATGGCCCCTTATTTGCATGGTAGGATTGGTTTGTTTCAGGTGTGTCAATGGGGGGCACGTCAAGGTTGCCCTCTTAGCCCCCTTTTGTATATTCCTACCTTAGATCCATTGTTACAGCAATTTAATATGGCAGTTAATATTAGTGGTATTTCACTGCATAGTGATATGACTGAACTCATTACCATTGCTTATGCAGATGACTTATGTATTTTGTTATCAGAGCTCCCATCTGGTGTTGCTACAGAACTAGTTTTGCATCACTTTATGATGGGAACAGGGGCGAGGATTAATTTTAATAAGAGTAAATGTGTTTCTTTAGGGGATGTAGGAAGCCATTTTCAGGGGATTAAGAAAATTCCAGTTTGTAGTTCAGAAATTAAGATTTTAGATATTTTTGGGGGGAGTGCTCAACCCGAGGTTTATAACTGGAATGGTATCCTCAAGGCTGCACAATTTGGAGTTCACACTTGGAATAGGTGGCACATGGCTAAATTAAAATGGGTTTATATGGTTAAAACTTACTTATTTGGTATGTTTTTACATTTGGCGGCTGTGTATGCCTTACCCAGTAGTTTGGAATGTGCGGTGTTTAGTATTATTTTTCAGGCTATTTGGGGTAACTGTTTAAACCCCATTAAACTAAATGTGTCATATTTAAACAAAACTCAAGGTGGTCTCAATATGGTTAACCCAATTGTCTTTTTCTTTTCTATCTTTTTATTTGTGAATGTTTGACCCCTGATTACTACTACGCACAAAATTTGGTTTCCCTGGGTTATGGATGTCCTTGAGGGTTGGTGTACTGATTGGGCATGGGACAAAGCTGTACCTAAGCAAAAACATGTGCAAACTCTATTGCTTACTTATTCTTCCTGTTTTAGGAAGATTAAACAATGACAACTTACTAAATTGATGGTGAGTCAATTATCCCGAAAGGAATTATATGCTGTTATTCAAGCCAGATGTTTTTTTCATTTGCCTGATTATTATAACAGGTCACAGAATTATATTGTTTTGATTAAGGCAATGTTATTCTCTACACCTATACTTCCCTCTGTGTGGGATGTGACGTGGCTGTGTGTTTCATGGTAGATTCCCTGTCAAAGCCAATTTAAAATATAAGAATACTGAAGATCGATTCTGCCCTAGACGTAATTTGTGTTCAGAACTGGTGGAATTTCTGTTTCATTTGTTTTTTTCCTGCCCGTAGGTTGTCCACTTTTGGTCTGTGGTAGCATGTCATTGGGCTGTTTCTACTTTTATTAATATGTCTCCTGATGTATTATTCTTGGGTATTTTACAAACTGTCTGGCATATGTATGATAGGGCTTTTATGCAGAGTACTTTGTACTGCTTTAAATTCCATACTTGGACCAGTAGAGTTCGATGTTCTTTGCAACAATTGTACATTACTCCAGAACAAATGTTTTGGACCATTGCTGATTCTGTTCTTTCCCTTCAGAGACAGAATTATGGTACATTACCTGTGATGGTTGCCAGACAAAAATGGAAGCATTTAAATTGGTTGGATACTGGATGATTGTTGTATGTCTTGTTTTGCATGTCTACATTCCACCATTTTTGAGGTAGGAGTGGGAAGGGGTTTTTGAAACACTATAGAAACATAGAAACATAGAATTTGATGGCAGAAAAGGACCACTTGGCCCACTCAGTCTGCCCATTTCCCTACTTAATGGATAAGCTGCAGATCCTAGTTAACCAGCAGCCTACTTCTTTCTACCTCCCCCTTAGAATTGCCTTATGACTGTCCCATGCATGCTTGAATTCCTGACTATGTTTTATTTTGATTTGTGTTTTAGGTATGATGTAATACTATTTTTTTTCTCTTATTCTGATTTTCTGATGTTGGTATATTGTAATACAATGTTGTATGTTTTGTTTACAGTTTTGAATCTCAGAATTCCCCTGCTGTTTTTTTCGGGAGGGGTTCATATTTGTTAGGGATTTTCCCCCTTTGGGCTCTATGATTATTTGTTAGCAACTTACATAATGTATGATTGTAATACTTATTTGATTTATCTTTGCTTTTTGTTTTATGATTTATGAATTATTTTGTGTGAATTAACACTGTTGGTAACCATTTGTTTGTTTATTGGAGTTGCAAGAAAAAATTCCCCTACTCTTTTTCGAGAAGTGCCATGGGATCTTTAACATCCACCTGATCTACCACCAGAACAGGCAGATGGGACCTCGGTTTAACATCTCATCTGAAAGACGGCACCTCAGGAGTGCAGCACCTCCCCCCCATGCTGCAATACAGTGTCAATATTAGGATATTAACCCAAATGCCTGGTGTGGGGATATAACCCATAGCCTTCTGATCTCCTAGCCTCAGAGGTGAGTGTGCTACCTGCTAAGCCACTGACACTGGGTCAAGGTAGGCCACTCCTTCAGATTACAGTACCAGAACTGCAGTTTGATCATCCTCTATTGGTAGAGATATTGGGGTCCAGGTTTTCAAATGCCAGAGAATGATGTAGGGTACTTTTATCAAAAACAACTGATGCAACGAGAAGGATGCATTAAAACTTGCATCCATTCTGATTTTCAAATGGTGCTTGAGTCAAAAACAGGTCTACATACACTAGACTGGCTTACGCCATGCTTGAGCTAAAAAATGGCTGTGCTATGTTGGAAGGGATGCCTGTGTCACTGAAATGATACACCATCCCCTTCTTTGGGATTTTCAAGGAATGTAGGTCCTGTTCTGTTGCCTAAGATGCATGTCGCTGTTAGACCAGCCAGAGCTGGCCAAAGGGACTGACCTGACCATGTTACTATTAAGGGCCAATATTCCACTGCAGGACTAGTTGGGAACATTTTGGGGGCTTAGTCTTGGCCATTTCATCTGCTATATTTTATTACTCAGCTTGCATCATCCTCATCCCTTGCATCATTTTTGACTCAACTTGCACCATTTTATGTTGTAACTTGCATCATTTTTGTCCCTTTTGTCATTTTGTTGATGCAGTGGACCTCTTGTATCAGTTTGGAGGACTTTGACACATAGAACACGTTTTCTTGCAAACTATGGCATTCAGTATTTGGCACACCTGGATCTGATACAAGGTTGTTGTTTGATGCAGCTTGGGTTGATCTAAGGGCCCTTTGAAAAACTGGCCCTTCGTCTTTCACATATGTATTTGTGATCTTCTCAGTTAAATACAATGCTTCTTCCTGAGTTGGTGGTATGCTACTCTTGGGGATATCTCTAATTCCAACTTATGAGAGGTTTTTCCAAATAGGGTTGCTGCTAGTGGTAGTGGAGGCGTTGAGATGTTGCATAGCAACTGTTGGGACTTTTTGTACATGGTGATTTGAAGAAGAACACTTCCATTTATCTGAATGGCATGGGGGGCAAAAAATATTTTAGATAAATGTGCGTTCGGATAAATGGAAGTGTATTGACTGCAATGGAAAAAACAAGTATTAAGTCATATTAAGTTTATGGGTTGACAGATCTTTACTGAAATACAAAATAATACAACATAAACTCTAAATTACAGTAATTCAAAAAAATCATCACTGTATACATTTCATTTTAGTTCAGTAAAGTGACAGAGCTGCTACACAGCTAACAAAGATGCTGTAATCCTCTTTCACACACTGACAGCTCATAAATATCACAGGAAACAATCGCTAATTGGATGACTGACAACCGCTTGGCAGGTGATTGGGATCAGCGGGGGACAAGCTTTGATTCCAGGTAATTAGGATTTCTGGATTAACAAAATTTGGATAATAGGAAGTATACTGTAGTATGTTTCATGCACATTGTATCACAAAGTGCTTTACAAGAAATAAGAGACTGGTAATGAATTGACTGTAAATGTGCAGTTACAGCTACTTCACATGTCATGTTTGACTATAGGTGGAGCATCACCCACCTCAGTTTCCTTCATAGAGGATGTTTGCAGGTTCTTCATTACTCCCTCTCACCTTCTGTTGTTTCATGTCAATTAGTTCTGTTACTTCCTAGCATAAGTTAACTTGAGAGTTGTGCTGATAAATGCAGAGGTCCGCTTCACCATTTGGCAAAAATTAAGCAATATCATTTCTTGTTGGTGGGTTTAGTGAGAGAACCAGTAAGTATTGTTTAAAATTGTATATAAAATGAAGCATCAACTCTGTGTTCAGCCTATGCAGCATAATCTGTGTTAAATGAACTGCATCTTCATTGCTGTCTTAAAAATTCTTATCCAGTTTAGATATATGATCTAAAAGCATGGCAATTAGCAGGATGACCATGCAGATGCTGGCAGAATTTGAACTGATCACCAGAGTTGCAAATTCCAAAAAGGTTAATATTTCAATTACACTTTTCATCAAGGTTACATCATTTAATGCATTCCATAAGGTATGGCAGTCACCATTCTGCTGTACTGCAAAGTCATGTATCACCTTACACTACTGATACAACCTCTGCAGCATTAGAGGGTGATGTTCCAGTGTGTTGGCACCTCTTGTTTAAGCCAGTGTTGTGGAATATCATTCTTTTCTTGCAGCATAGGTCATTCAGTATCTTTTTGACCATGAAGGGATGACTAGTGTGAAAGGATTCTTTTGCAAACACCAAACAATGCCTCAATTTCTTCCTCATTCTTCAGGAAATATGGCACAATCAGATTTATGCAACGCACAAAGGAAGGCACCCTGGAGAAACCCCATGCTCTATTGACCACACAGTATTGGGCCAATTGTCAGTTGTTATACAGCCAAGTAACAGGCAGACAGGTGTGAACCACTAATCAACATTCTAATTAAAAGTCTCCAAAACATTTTCACTAGTGTACATTATTTCTAAGTTGCACATGCACAAAGTAAACCAAAACACAAGTAGCAGCTCAAGCCAAAAGGAATGTGCAGGAAGCAAAGAATCCAGAGGTAAAACCAAGTATCAGCACCACTCCAAGGTCACTCTAAAAATCAGACATTTATTTACTAAAAATGCAGGACACCAAAACACAACCACTGATCGGCTAACCCTCTATCGGTTTTGCACATACTGGTGCATCATCAGATGGTATTGAGCAAATGGAGACACAGTTCATAATTAGAAAGCCATTAAAGGTATATTACCATGTTCTCACTTTAAGGTGTAAAGTGCAATATTTATAAAGTACAATACTTGAAAAGTGTGCCAATGATAAAGTTCCCCAAAACCATCATAAATATTATTAAAAGAACATCTGTTGGATTCCATTCTAGCTGTAAAGGAATGCAAATCATTCCCAACATATCATTAATCAAACACTTTTTACATAACAGCATTATAGTATCAGCTCATTTTAAATGTATCACTTTGCTGATATGACTTAATCAAAACCAAAAGCAGGTTCATGTAAAACAATCCTGTGTTTGTACAGTGAGTGTGTAAGAGAAACAAGACAGCAAATTGCTTACTCTTGTCATGAATAAATATCCAAATTATTCTAATATAGAAGAAAAGAAAATAGCAAACCCAAAAGACCGACTGTGTCAGTTCTCATGAGCCCCTGTTATTCATATTCTGCTATAAATCCAGGTGCTTAAGTGGCATAAAAATGCAGTACCTGTAAGAAAGAAGAATGCAAAAGAAGTTAATTACGAGGGTTGCAAAATACCAAACTACAGGTATAAGGCATCACAACTGAATAAACATCACCTGTACTGCAATTCATGTTTCAGGGCCATGTGTATGCAGACAATCTAAAATTAATTTTCTCTTTTTCTTAATACAGGCCATAAGTTCAGTTTTATCATTGAGAGCATTGCTTCCATGGTAAAAATTCTAAAAGATTCTCTATATGCCAGTTCATTTTTTAAGTCACCCCCTCGAGGTCCCAGTTTCACCTTTTCAATAGCACAGAATTTAAATTTGTGCATGTTCCCTCTGTTATTCTTGACATAGTTTGCAAGTGTATTCTTTGAGTCCCCTCCTGTTATGGCTCTAATATGTTCCCCAATTCTGGTTTTAACATGTCTTGAAGTTTGACCTACATAAAATGCCCCACATTTGCATGTTGCCAGATATATTACACTTTCTGTGGTGCAATTAAAAATATAATTCATCTTGTACATCTTGGTAATATTGCATATACTGACTGTGTCAGTTTTCAATAAATCAGGGTGAAATTTGTAATTACCACAGGGAAAGTTTTCATGCGGAAGGGAGAGGCAACCAAGTTCCGCATTCTGTAAGTTCCATAGCAATTTGGGGGTGATATGTACGGACTAATCTATTCCTTAAGTTTTTACCCCTACGGTAAACAATCTGGGGTTTGTTTTCAATGTAGTTAGTCAAAAGGGGTTCATTCTTCAGGATGTCCCAGTTTTGATATATGATGTAACGAGCTCTGCCCAATTGTCTGGTATAGTTTATAACAAAATCCTGTTTCCTTATTCTCTGGGAGGTCTCTCCATCAACAAACTCTACCTAGGAGTATTCAGTACATCATCAAATGCTCCCTTCACTAGATTACTGTTACAATCCTGTTAATAAAGCATATACACATATCAGTGCCCTGAATCAAGTAATCTGCATCCATGGAGCAATTCCTTCTTGCCCTTAACATCTGGGCCTTGGGTATATTCTCCACCATATGTGATGGATGGCAGCTGGAGGAAAGCAGTAATGAGTTATGATTTGTTTCCTTCCTAAACAAAGTTGAGTGCAGTGTACCATTTTGTTTATTAGTGAACACTAGATCAAGAAATGAGACTGATTTTAAACTGCTTTGTATAGAAAATCTGAGGTTTTCATTGCTGTTCCTTAAATACTGCACACAATCCCTTAATTCCTTCAGTGTGCCTTTCCATACCAAGAATATGTCATCAAAAAACTGATGCCAGATATCAATCCTACTGAAAAAAGGATTGTTCTGGACATCATAGAATGTTGCTGTTTCCCATAGTCCAAGTCAGAAGTTGGCATACTAGGGTGCAAAGGTGGCACGCATAGCAGTCACCTTAAGTTGAAGGTAATGCTCCTCCTGAAGTGTGATGCTGTTTTGGGTCAATACATGTTTTGTACATGTTAATAAAAACTGATTTTTCTGGTCACTGACATTAGGATCAAGTCAGAGCCAGTAGTCTAAGGCTGCCAAGCCCCCTTTGTGTGGTATATTGGTGCATAGAGATGTTATGTCCATTGACTCCAGATACCAATCCTGCTCAATTTCCATATCCCCCAGTATCCCCAGCAATTGAGTTGTATCCTTCACATAAGACCTAAGGGTGGTAAAATAATTCTTAATGTGTACATCTGCATACATAGATAGTGGTTCAGTTAAGGAACTTATTCCCTCTACTATTGGATGCCCTGGGGGAATTTACTAAATCCTGCATTACTCCCCTTCAAATACTCGGGGCTGATGGCTCCCCCCTGTAGACAGTGGCCACAGTCAAGTACCTGGGCGTCACTCTGGACCCACAGCTTGATCTTACCCAGCACATTTGGAATGTCTGCAAGGCTACTAATGGTAAGCTCAGCCTCACTTACAGAGTCAAAAACTGCTTAACTCCAGTAGCTCGTATGGCCCTAGCCAGAGAGGTCCTCCTCCCTACACTTTGCTATGGGCTGGTAACCTTTGCCCCGTACCCAAATCTAGCCTCCTGAAATGGGACACTGCCTACAATAACATCTGCCGCTCCACGCTCTCTGTCCCCCCATGCACCGCTGTGACCTCTACACACATCTGGAGTGGCTCCCTCCAGAGAAGCACTGCACTTTCATGCTTGGGAATTTCATCGACAACATCGACAGATCGGCCACCCCTTCTGCCCTCACCCTTCCCCTCAACCTTGGCACCCCATCCTATCATCTCAGGTTGAGGGCAGCACTGGATCGCCTGGTTCCTAGAACCCGCTCCCTTACGGGGGATCAGGCCTTCACCACCTATGCCCAAAAAATTTGGAACTCACTTCCAGCCCTCACCTGGTCCTCCTCCTCCCATTCCTGCTTCAAAGCCTCCCTTTGGAACTTCCTGAAATCATCCTCCACGTATCCCTGTACCTCATAGTTCACCTAGTGACTGGTATGCAGTGGGGTCTTAACGTCCACTGCACTTACCCTCCAGTACTGGTAGTGAATCCAGTACTGGACATCTGCTCACTTTACTCTCCCTACCCTCCCTCCCTAAGGGTTCACCCATCCATCTAGACCCCCACCCCCACCCCAGTGTTACCCCCTTTGTCTCTGCCCCCCTCTGGCACTTACTTCTGTTTGCACTAATTGTACCTGTTATGTATTTTGCTGCTCACTGCCGTGCTTACCATGTATGTTCCACAATCGTCATGTATGTTCCACAATCTTATGTATCATGTGCTAATCAACTCTAACGCTGTCTTGCTACCTATTCATTCCAGGTTATGTCTGTTATTTTCTTGTATGCTAAATTTGACTTATACTGTCAGCTGTGTATCCAATTCCTGTTAAGCCTGTTTATCCCACTGTATGTAATTTGACTCCTTCACTGTTCTTGTATGCTTCTACCTATGTAACATTCCCGGGTCGCACCTAGAAATAGGCACTTGGCTGTCTAGTGTGCCTTACCTGGTTAACAAAAACAAATAAATTAATATATACTTGCTCTAACTGGGTGTTCCATGGTTAAATACCCCAGCTCATGTGTTGTGATAATCCCACTAAGCATAGACTCATTCAAAAACATATCAATCTCCCTTTTATATTTATGCACAGGGTCACATTTGAGTTTCAAATAGAAATTATCACTCAACTAAGAATCTCCCCAGTGTATTCCTTTTCAGACATAATTACCAACGATCCCCCCATATGTCCGCGGTTTGATAACCAGGTTTTTATTTTTTTCAAGTTCTCTGAGATCATTAGACTCCTCAGAGCTTCTATTAATATACCTGGCTAATGTACCCTCTGCAAGCAGAGTCTTGAATTCATGTTCACAAGTGTTTTCAAAAATTTTGACAACATCATTGTTTGGTGGCATATAAGTAGACAGTGGATGAAAAAGACTTACCTCCCCATCCCTCCCTTGTTTCACATCCTCAGTGGGGGTGGAGGTACCAGATGTAGTGCCACGACACATATTCATTTTTGCAAAGTGTGTCTTCATGTTAAGGTCTCTTGTAAATCTGTACAAACCCAAATGTAAGTCAAAGGGGGTTATGTCCTGAATTGTTACATAGCTAAGGCCCTTTTGCAAGATTTTCTGTTGGGATTTCATAAGAACTGTATCCAAAATATTGAATACTATGTGCTCTATGTTGTTTAAGGGCATCTCCTGCCATGCACTCTGCCTCCTATGCTTTCGACCACCTCGCCTCATGAGTTTTTGAACTACTGGGGTATTCGACATCCTCATTCTCATCCCTTTCCCTGATTGGTTTGATCCAGGGTTTGGAATGTTACAATTCTCAGTTCTGGTGGGGTGTGTGGTTGTGGGACCTCATAAACATAAGGCTCCTCTGGTTTAGATTCACTATTTGAAGTGTATGTGGGGAAGTTGTTTCTGGTTCTGAGAATGGACCTGGGAATCTGGTTTGTGATCTGATCAAATGACTGGCAATAACCTCTATTTCTGCTTTTTTACTGTCTCAGTTTTCTGGGCTGCCCCTGTGATTTTTTTCAGTCAAAGACTCTTTTAAGTAAATAATCTTTTCTGTCTCTCTCAAATTTATATAGCTTGTCTTTCTTTATTTTATTGTCTTCTCTCTCTACATTTTCTGCAAGTTTCATTTCAAAAATTGCAAACTCAGGATCATCTTTATACTTTAAGACAGCTATTTCCTTTGTTTGTATATCTTCTTTTACTTTATCTTGTTGTGCTTCACAATCCCAAATTAGTGCATACATTAGGGCATCAGTCCCTATCTGTTGTGAATTTTGCTAGTCCTTTATGAACGCTTCATGTTCTCACCCATATCCCAGATTCTTAATCACTCTCAGTCCTCCTGGAGAATGGCCAACCTTTAGGACAGCTTCTAATGTTATCTTCCCCCAGTAAAGTCTTCGCCCTCTGATGATAGCTCATTCAAGTACAGTGAATGCAGTTTTTTTTTAGTTAATCCTTTTTTACCTTGTCTGGCGCCTCCGGTCTGCATCCACATCCTGGCATCCATCCTCTCTCTGGCCACCATCTGGTTCTGTCTCAGCCCCCCAAGGAAGCCCCCACTGCCCAATTACCCCTGTGGCTTGCCCCCCCATGGCAGGGTGGCAGAGAGCCCCCCTAACTCCCCACTTAACCAGGATCCAGTACCAGCAGTAGTGCCCCCCCCAGGCCAGGCATCCCCAAGACGGCCATCAAGCCACCATGACCGCAGTGCCATGTTTCCCCTGTTTCTCCCTTGGCCAGCATGACCGGGGCATGCAAGGACACCAAGGAGGAGAGCACGCTTGTGTATGCATGTGCTCCCTCCGGCGTCATGCCCCAACGTCACCCCCTATAGCGCAGTGCCAGTTCACTGCCCCCAGCTTCTGCCAGAGGTCACAAGCGAGCCAACAACTGGTATCCCCCCTCCCCGGGGAGGGAGAGCAGCCCCACAGATGCTCAATCCCTCTCCACCCCTGCCAACCCCCAGTGACCCATGTTCGTTCCTGAACCCGGGTTGCCGGCATGGAACGCGGTGTGGCATCCAGTGTTTCAACCCTCAGCAACACCGCGCCTGCATGAATGCAGTTTTAATATTGGATGTTACCTCTCATGTGTTGCTCCATTCAGCTGAAAGCACCACTGTTGTTCCTTCTTCTTCAGTGATGATGAACAAATCCTGTTTCCCTGTTTCTGTAAAGACTGTCATAGAGAAAAATGTGAAAATTGATGTCCCCAAATACTGCTGTGGACATAACTGGATAGATAAAAAGCCACTTATCAACATTCTAATTAAAAGCCTCCAAAACATTTCCACTAGTGTACATTATTTCTAAGTTGCACATGCACAAAGTGGCATGCTGCCCAAACTTTTTTTTAATGTAGCTTTTACTCACTTGTTGGATAAAGATGGAAGAGTAAATTATGTCAGTGAGCTGTAATACACATATCACCACTGGCCTGACCACTAGTCCACATGCCTAATGACAGGTGTATCTCGAGCAGAGTGCACTGCCTCAGTCCCTTCCTCATGGACAGGTACACATTATTGTACAATTCCAGCATTGCTCCTGTTTAAAAATAAGTGTGACTAGGAACTTGCCACTTTGGACATACTTGTTAAATAAAACAACAGAATGCCTTTCCTTCTGCAAAAGAAAATGGCAACAGATTTTGGGGTAACATTATGGCTATATGGGCATTAAGTGCATGTGACATGTGATGGTTCCTGGGGTATCCATTCAAAAAGGTCAAGAACTCTCACTGCCACTTCATGACTGTCTGGTTAATGAGTGCTTCTGCTTTCTGATGTTGAGCATAGGCGATGGTATGGGTGGCAATTCAGTGACTGCAGGTGTTGGCGGTAGGGGTTATATGTCAGAAGTGCTATTATTAGCACTTGAAGTAGTTGAAATACAAAGTTGAAATAGCTGTTCTTGTTAATAAGAATTGCTGGGTGTTTACTGATCCACTGGTTGAAGTGTTTGTTGCCTGAGTTGCATTCATCTTTCCTATCAGGTGCTCATTCCCAAACTGCAACCATTCTGCTTGCTCCTCCTCACTAGAATCTGACATAACTCAAGATCTATGTGGTTCTTCTGCACCTTGCTCCTTTACTGTATGTTCTTAAAGTGCTACAACAAAGAAATGCAATGACTTACAAACTTGTTGATGTTTGTTTTCCCTTTCCTAAATGTGATCCCTGTTTGCCCACACTAACCCATTTATTACAAAGGTAGCAGACAGCCTGGTTGTCATCTTTCTTAACTGCTGTGGAAAAGAGGCAGAAACTGCAGATTATGGGATTAGCAAGACATCACATGCTGAGACTGAACCATCAGACAACTAGTGATAACATGAGAAATAGAGGATATTTTTTCAATGTGAATTGGTGCATGGCATTTCTTAGATTTCTAGTCTATGTAGTAGAACATTGATTACTAATGGAAGGGAGGAAGAGGCAGGGCATTTTGGTGGGCTTGGCATTCATGCATGAGTGCTGAAGTTGCTGCATTCTCCCCCCAGTGGAGTTATCCCCAACCGCACTAACAATGCAGTATGTGGGGATGTTCTATGCATCAGAGCCAAATAATAATGAGGAGGAGATTTTAAAAAGGATACAAAAGCATTACTTAGCTTCAGAATAATGACTGCTAAAAAGGATGTGAAAAATATGTTGAACTAAACAAAATTCAAAATGAGCAGAACAATGCAGATGAGAAAAGCTTCTTCAATAACCGAACAAAAAGCAAAGGTATTTTAGTGGACAGTCAAATACCAACTACAAGCAATGCAACACACTTGTTCCTGGTCTTCATGCATCAAGGGAAGATGCCCATTCAAACACCTGAAGCATGGCAGTTCGAGAAGCTGGAGCTGGAGAAAAACAATGAGCTGTACGAGTCACAAAAACAGATGGGAAAGTCAAAACAGATAGAGCAGAGGTCTGTAACAGCCGAACATAAAAAACTAAACCTGGAAAGTTTGAATCCCTTAATGAAGAGACCACAGATACAGGAGTCAGACGGAAACCAGAACTTCTTTAATAAATCAAAAAATCAGGATGCACCTGAGGAGGAACAAACAGTAGAAATGAAGTCAGTGAAAGAGGGAAAAGGACTGTCACTGAAAGTGTTCAGGAGTACACTGGATGAAGATGATTTAAATTTTCCCACAACAACCAGCTCCCCTACAAAAGTAGAAACTCTAAAATTTAAAGCATTGGAAAAGGAGATTTTACAGTCAATTCCACCCAAGGGGAAAAAAGATGACTTATTAAAAGACAGAGCCAGAGCAAAATCACAAGTTTCAATGGATGGAGAAGAAAAGAATAATGAAGAAAATGAGGAAGCTTTGGAAAAGATAAATGAAAGGGACACTATGAACACACACAACAGTCACTGTCTTTTTTAGACTTTGAGTCCATTCTTGATATTACCACAGTAAGCCCTAATTTCTTTAAAAAGCTCTCACACTGCTATAAAAGAGAGTTTACAAACATTTAATACCACAGTACAAAAAGTAAAAGGTGGGTAAACTACAAAGGACAATGCGGTAAAGATACTTGTTAATTCATCAGCAATTTCACTGTCAATTTCACTAGAAAGCGCAGTAAAAAAAGGGGGGGATGTTAATGTGAGTGAGTGCCCAGAGCAGATGAAAGCAGAAGAACTGCTAAATTGGGTGATTTTTCTAATCAGTCAAATGAATGCTATAACACAAAAAACGGAAGAACTAATAGGAAAACAGGAGGAACTGGAACAATATTTTAATCTAACACAAAACTTAATAAAAGAACATGAGGAGTCAAAAAAAAAAAATTCAGCAATTACAAAAGTCAGTAAACACAGTAATGGAAGAGCAATTGACTTTACAACACCACATAAACACCATAGATTTGTCTAACAAATATTGAAAAGCAAAAATTCTTGATTTTGAAACCAGAGCAAGGAGTAAAAATATAATAATACTAGGGGTGCCTGAAAATTGGGATCAAACTCATTTCCCTCATTCACTAAAAAAATACCACCAACAGCGTAATCTGGTTCAAGGTAAGTCGGCATTCATCTGTATCCCCCTTCCCCAGGTCATGCCTGAAAATAGCCAGGATTTGTCTAGTGCACTTACCCAGTCAACAAAAAACTAAAAAAAAACAAAACAAAAAAAAACTCGATCACTGCAAGAGATGTTTCAACAAACAGCAGGAGCCTATTTAGATACAGACCCAGTAAATGTTAATTTTGAAATCGACCTGATACACAAGGCTCTAAGAGTAAGGCAAGATAACACTGTACCACCTAGACTGATTATAATGAAGTTCCTACAATCAAAAGGCAAGGACACCCTTATGTCTGCTGTCTAAAAAGAATAAAATCAAACTAATGGGATTCACAATCACAATCACAATTTTTAATGACTTACCACCGGACTTAGTTCAAGAAAGAAAAAAACTACAACTTTATTAAAGCAAAACTATGGCAAAATAACATAAGGGCAATTGCAATATTTCCCATGAGACTGAAAGTGAACATTGATGGAACAAATGTTATGTATGATTCACCACAAGAAGATTTTAAAGGACTACAAGAGAAAATGCCACAGATTTTTCACTGAGCACTTTAAATTAAATGCTAGAACAGAACCAATGTAAGTGGGGGTGAGGGGGTAGAAGACAACAAAAGACAGCAGCAAAAGGAAGGATTTTTCAGCCAGTTTAGGTGAACTGTGTTTGGGTGTATTGTGAATATGTCCTAATACTTAAAAAGAAATGAACAAAGGGGTTAGGGAGGATTGAGGGAACATGTTTGGGCCAAAAGAGAAGTATAAGGGAAATATATACCAAAATGACCAGATATTTTGCGAAACCAATAGAGAAAAGGTTACAAAAATGAATGGAATCTTATTTTTGTTATGGAAGGGAAAGAACTTTATGAAAATACAAGGCAAACCAAGCTTTTTTTTTTTTTTTTACTGAATCATAACTCAAAAAAACAGCCTGTGGTCAGAGCCGATAGGGTTGCAGCTGAAGAATTTGGGGCCAAAAATATTTAAAATTACCAGTTATATGCCTGCATTTGTGAAATGTAATGTAGGCTCATAAATTTGCTGTTTTGTAATATTGTTATACCAAGGTTTCAGCATAGCCTTGTTATGACCCTGCCACATGAGGAAGGGCAGAGAAAATGTTCAACACCTGTCCTAAAAGTGATTTTGCACAAGGACTATGAAAGCAACTTTTGGGGATGCAAAAACAAATTTGGGGCAGGAGTTAAAAAATGACAGCTGTCACATTCATGAGGTGCTGTAAAGGAATGGCAATGTTGAAAATTCAGGGTAAAAGTATTAAACATTACCAAACTTTCAAGCCTGCATTTGCAAAAGTCAGCATAGCCTCATAAGGTTTTTTAAAATATTTTTACACCAAATTGAGAAAATAGCCTTCTTATGACTCTGCCTTATGAACGTGGGTAGAGAAAATGTTCAAATCCTGTCTGAATGGTGACTTCGTAGAGGGACTGTAAAATCACCTTTTGGGATGTAAACAAACCCAAACATTTTGGCCAGGATTTTAAAAATTACATCTGTCATGTTCATGAGGTGCTATAAATATATAGCTATGTTGTAAATCTGGGGGACAAATATTGAAAATTATGAAAATTATGAGCCTGCATTCACAAAATTTAGCATAGGCTCATCCCTTTGTTGTTTTTCAATATTTGTACAGCAAATATTCAACATAGCCTTCTTATGACCCTGCCTCATGAACAAGGGCAGAGAACATTTTCAACTGCCATTTCAAAGGTAATTTTGTGCAGGGACTGCACAATTACAGTTCAGGATGTAAAACCACATTTTAGCAAGGATTTGAAAAATGGCAGCTGTCACATTCATGAGGTGCTGTAAAGATATGGCTGTTTTGTAAATTTGGGGTAAAAATATTGAAAATTACCAAAGTTACAAGACTGTATTTGCAAAATTCAGTGTAGGCTCATAACTTTATTGTTTTTAATATTTTTACACCAGACTTTCAACATAGCCTTCTTATGACTCAATATCACAAACAAGGGCAGAGAAAATGTTCAACTCCTGCCCAAAAGGTGATTTGATGCAGTGATCATGAATTCACTTTTTGGGACAGATTTGCCTAATGTCAGTGCAATCGTTCAGGAGGTGGGGTCCCCAAAAAGGCATGTTGAAAGTTTGGGTCAAAAATATGAATAAATGTCCAAGTTATGCCACTAAGTTCAAAATACCATTGTAATACATTGAACCACAAACCCATTTCTTCATTTCATAGTCTGGCTTTGAAGAAAGAAGATGTGTCTGTGGTCCAAAAAGGATTATGGCATTGGACCCCTGATGGTTAAGTAAGGGCTAGGGGGGCATAGGGTGGTGGGTGCTGAGTGGGAGGGTCAGGTGGGGGGACAGTAATGGCTCACAAAAGACACTGATAGATGTTTTTGCATTTGCAGTTAAAAAAAAAACACAAAGGATTCCTGATCATGACACTGGGGGATTGGACATCCCCAGTGTCACTTCTATGTTTCTGGGGATGAGTGCTAAGAGGGAGGGTTGGTGCAAAGGCACCAATGATTCCCGATAGTGGCACTGGGGGATTGGGCACCCCTAGGGTCACTTTAATATTTCTGGGGGGGAGCTGACAGGGAGAGTCTGGTAGGGGGAATATCTATATAAAAAAATCAAGGATTCCTGATTGCAACACTGGGGGACTGGGCACCCTAACTGTCAGTCTTATGTGTGTGTGTGTGGGAGGTGGGGGTGCTGAGAGGGGGGGTCAGAGTGGAATATGTATAATTAAAAAAACAACAACTGAGGATTCCTGATTGTGACACTGGGGGATTGGCCACCATCAATATCACTCTTATGTTTCTGTGGGGAAGGGTTGTGGGGTTGGGTGCTGAGTGGGAGGGTAGGGGGATATCTGTAATTTGCAAAAAAAAAAGTCTGCACACTCTGCCATGTCCAATATGGCCATCAAACTCTACTGTGTATGTGCCAAAAATAGTGCAGTGGATGTTTCCTGTTTAGCAGTTCTCTGCAACAGGGTTTACTGTTTTTTTTTTCTGCTTTTACCCTCCGTACTAGGCAGGCACCACTTTGTGGATGTACTACAACTGAAATATTATATTCCCTGTGTAGTGTGGTATATTTGCCCTTCTTGGTCCAAGGCCAATATGGCACATACGAGATATGAATAGGCTGTTTCAAAATATGTAATTTATTTTCATGAGCTAGGGGTATGTAACTCACAAATGGCAGAAGCACGAATGCATTATAAATGTCAAACCTCTTCACAAGTGATGGTGAATTGGATAATCTGAGTCAGTCTACTGTGTAATTTATATACTGTATAGAACATCAGTTCACTTGTAATAGCTTTCAAATCTTTTGTTTGCATGAAGATTTAACTGTTTCTCTTTAATTTCAGCTGTTGGCTACATTACTGCACATGGTTATTGTTAAGCAAAAGCTGTTCTCTGTTAAATTCAGTATTTCACTGTGATATAACCAGCTTTTCAAAATATCGGCTGTGGCATTCCCCACAATGCAAGATCAGTATAATGACATCTTGTAATATGGGTCTAAAATACTAGTTTTCTGCTCTCTAAACCTTTTATGTAAATTAATATATACAATAGGGGTGAGTGGCAAATGAGTGAGATAAAACAGCGTATCATCCACTGCAGTGTGATATTTTTACCATCTGCTCTACTGTGATAATAAGAGACATTTACACACACAGGTCACAAAAGGTCACTGATATCATCACCCTAGGCAGCTTTCCCCTCAGCATGAAAGAAACACCTGTGCTGTTACCATAGACACAAATGCAGAACTACCTGAGAGGTCTCACTGCTGTCTACAGCTAACTCAGTGAGCATTACAAAACACACCTATCCCCCCCACTTCCAGCTCATTACTGTGATGCTCTCAACTTGATGCAGCCAGAATTCCAAACAGCACAGCTTCACAGAACAGTCCAAGCTGCTGCCTGCAGCTAACTCAACTACCACTGAAACACAATCTCACTTGTTCCTCAAACTCTGATTCTCACCCATTACAATTACTGTGATAATTTCAACTTCACTGCAGCCAGAATCCTAAAGAGCACAATTTCACAGAACACTCTGCACTCTGCCTGCAGCTAACTTAATTACCACTGAAAACAGTATCAGCTGTTCTGACACTCTGCCTCTCAGTTCATTAAAATTACTGTGATGCTTTTAACTTCACTGCAGCCAGACTACTAAACAATACAGCTTCACAAAAGTATGTTTCTCATTCCTATCTAAAACTAACTCATTTAGCATTGCAAAACACACTCATGTGTCTCTCAGAGTTTATAACACTGCCAGCCCATTCAGAAAAGCTCACACACAGAATGAGCAAACACATTAACAGGAACAGAACACAAGACAGCATAACAAAACTTTTGAAACTCTTGGCCCTATTGTATATATCGAATACATGATGGGCAGATCGTGTGCTATGGCAAATATTGTCACTCCTGCATCGTGAGCTTGGATATCTCACTCTGCAGGAGTGACAATATTTGCCATATCACACTCATGCCCATCATGTATCCCCTATATCCCACCCCTCTAGACCACTACATCTCTACATTGGAGACAATGTACAACAGACCATAGGATTTTTCTCTGCCTATTCTATAACTGTGGAATTATACTTGTAGAGAGAGCTAACTTTGGGCATAAACATTTATTCGGTAATTTGATTTGCTGTCTGCATTTTTAAACACCTTTGTAAATCAGATATCAGGCACACATCTTGAACTTTAACATGTTATAATTTTTATTTTAAAAGGAGGCCTAGTTAAACAGTGTATCATTAAGAACAGATAAAACAGGTTATTTGTTTTTACACATTTTTTTTACCCAGCATAGCCCATCTGAGAAGCAACATCTCATTTCAGATGGGTCCTGTTTTTATCCATTTCCACAGCTGGGTTGATGGAGCACTGCATGGTTTAGAATGCTTTTAAATGCATTATCATGGGACTCAGTACATTAAAGTTGCTATTCTGCAGTGTTTGTTAATAATGTGATATGTCTCTTGGCTATAATAATGCCAAATCAAATGTTTTTATACTAGTTATATTAATGATAGCTGATATGTATGCTCCCTTCAAATGAATCAGCTCTGTTTTATTATGGCTCTGTAATTTGGAAGCTGTAGTAAATTGTAGCAATCACTATCAGAACAAAAAGGTTTACAAAAGCTTATATCTTCTGCTACTACAAATCCCAGAATCTCCTGTAGCTAGTCTTAGAACAGTATGCAGCAGTAAGAGATTCAGTAGCCTGCATTGTATGTTAGAGTTTATATAAGTTCTGATATTTTGTTTGCTGGTCCTGCCATCTTCCCTGGGCCATATACAGTCTTACAGAGCTGATCTAACTGGAGATTAAACAAAAGCTCTATCATGCACTATGGGATATTGAATCTCCCAATGCTGCCTACTGTTCTAATGTCAGCTGTAGGGGATTCTGGAATTTGCAGTAAGAGAAGATGCCAACCTAGAACTAAAGAAAATTAGTTTGATACAATCTACTATGCTACAGCAAACAGTAGCATGTTGTAAGTTTTATTTTAAAAGGATGCCTAGTTAAACAGTGTATCATTAAGAATAGATGAAGCATGCTTATTTTGTTTACATTATTTTTTTACCCAGCATAGCCCAACTGAGAAGCAATATCCCATTTCCAGGGGGTCCTGCTTTTATCCATTTCCACAGCGGTTGATGGAACACTTTGGGGTTTAGAATGCTTTTAAATCTGTTGTTTGTATAAAGATTTAACAATTTCTTTTTGATTTCAGCTCTTGGCTGCATTGTTGCACTTTGCTATTGCCAAGCACTGATACGTTCAGTATTTCAAGACCAGCTTTTCTAAATATCAGCTGTGGAATTCCCCCACAATGCAAGATACAGTATCATGACATTTTGCAAAGTGGGTCTAAAAATACTAGTTTTTTTCTCTCTACACATTTTATGTAAATTTATATACCACCCCTCTAGACCACTAAATCTCTACATTGCAGAAAATGTACAACAGACCATAGGATTTTTCCCTGCCTGTTCTAAAACTGTGGAATTATAGTTTGTAGAGACAGCTAACTTTGGGCAAAAACACTGATTCATTATTTTGATTCACTGTCGGCATTGTTAAACATATTTATAAATCAGAGGCCCGATTTCAGAACAGTTATGCATGGCACAAAGTGACTTGCGCCAAAAGAAATGGTGCAAGGAGCACTTTGCATCATGAATTACAACAATTGGTATTCCAAAACCCAGGCTGTGCCGAAGTGGTCCTATGCCACCATGTACGCCATAAACCCCCTGTGACATGGTGCAAGTGTATTTATGGCAGCAGTTGCACCCTATTCTGGGAGGGTGGCTGCCAGAACAGCACATTTGCTATTCCAAGAGAACTCCCAGAGGACATTGGTCAAAGTATAGTTAGACCAGCTATTAACTGGTCTAAGAGTACTTTGCATCCACTGGGAGTGCACCACTGAGCCATTTGCACCCAAGAGCTACCCCTCATGATCCCACTTAAGCCCCCCCAACCATCCCGCATTGTGAAATATACATAAAATCCCTCTGTGGGCTACTGGCACCTGCAAGTCCTGATCCCCAAGTAGTGCCCCACAGGGCTAATCATGCCCCCCAAGCCCCATTTATCATACATAAGGTACTGCCCAGAAGGGCTATTCATGCAGCTCTCCAAGCCCTGATCCCTGATTGCCTGCTCACCAGCAATTGTACAATGTACAAATAAAAACACAACCCATTATCCCTGGTAGTCTAGTGCCCCCCCACCCTGCAGTGCCAGTCCACCCCACACCCATTCCCAATCAGCGACTTGCACATCCCACCTCTCACCTTCGTGGCCATCCACTGAATGAGCCCCCTCTGAGCATGTACTACTGTATACAGTATGCACCCAATGAATGACAGCTCATTCATCGAGTGTGTACAAATCTTTTTGTTTGCATGAAGATTTAACTTTTTCCCTTTGATTTCAGCTGTTGACTGCATTATTGCACATGGCTATTGTTATGCAAAAGCTGCTCTCTGATAAGTTCAGTATTTCAATGTGATGTAACCAGCTGCATCACCATAGTACAATGGATTTTTTTCACTCAGCTGAAAGAGCATCTGCTCCCACATTTTAATAAGTGTTGTCCACATCATTTACATTCAAAAAGGTGCAACTGCAGCCTTTATTTTGTGACTCCAGACTGCATGTTCACACAAGAATTATGTGACCACCCTCATAACACAGGGGAAAGTCTTGTAATGTTACTTCATTTAATCTGCTAATTGTGGATATGTGTGTGTGTGTGTGCATGCGCGCATGCGTACGCACGTGTGTGCATGTGTGTGTTTCATTATGGAATATTACAGCTTTAATCAATAAATTTTATAAACTTTACTCACTGTGAACTAAATAAAAAAATAAATGCATTGATAGTGTTGGCTTGCTCCAGGCTCAGATCTGACTGTAATTATTCTGCTTAAAATAAAAAGTTCTGTCTCTCTCTTTCACTCTCTTTGACACCCAGGATGGTAGGGAACAAGACAGCTTTCTCTCATCTTACAAGCACCCCCAAGCATGCCTCTCCATATAATTTTCACATCAATTTATCATCTTGCTGTGACTGCAGCCCAACTTATACAGCTAAAGGGTGTTAGTACTGGCTTTGCAATGAAATGGTAAGATCACTCCTTGCTTCAGATGGTATAATGGCACCTCAGGCATTCATTGCTATAGGCACAGCCAGGCTGTAAAACATTGAACCTGTTTGTTGTCTGGCATGTACCATGGCAGGCATGTGCAAAGAAAAGACAATAATAATATATGCAGGCAGTCCCAAACGGCAGTAAAATACAAAGGTTCTTGCCAAAAGCCACAAAAAAAAAGCACTGCTGCTGCTGTTTGGAACCTGATACCTGAATCACAAGGAGAATTAAAAAAATATATTAATCCTAATAAGCTGGCCAATTACTTACCAACAGGGTCATCAGTAATAACAAATATAAACAGGAAAGGTTCAGGATCTTGTTCCTAAAAAATATGTGGTGTTGGATGATGCAGCCATGGAGTGAGATTAACAAAAGCAAAATCTGGTCCTGGCCCTTGGGTCAGAGACTGGCTAGATTCATATAGTAATGAACTCTAAAACTCAGGTGTCAGGTCAGATTACATTACCAAGAAACTGGAACCGAGTTCCTTTTTTTACAATCCTGGCCTTTCTTGTTTGTAGGAGACATATCTGGGATCTATTCTCTGATGTGCCATTGCGGTCTGACTCCTGACTTTCTTCAAGCTAGCCCCAAAGGTAAACAAGTTAATGACTTGCTACTACCTGAGATGTTAATCAGAGGCACTTCACAGACTTCTGTGTGTGAATGTGATCCGTACTGTTTTCTTATCTTAGCTGCCTTTGGCAGTTTCACAGGTAATTGCTGAGACTGAGGAAAGAACTAAAAGGCAGCCTTACTGCTGCAGTAACTTAAATGGCATTTGTTAGGACTGAGCCCTGCAGTTTTGTAACTAGTTCTCCTGTTTGTTCCTGATGACCCTTTCAAAGAGGTGCTGCTCCATAGCCAGAAGTACCAGGGTGGGTGCATGCACCCCCTTGGCCCCACCTCTAGCTCTACTTCTAAGTCACTTTCAGCTGGTGATACTTGGATGGTCTCTGATTCTGAATGCTTGTGACACTTTGGCATCATGTAGCTCAGACTAGCCTACTAATGTGCAGTCATTGCACTAAAATGCATCCTCCCACCCTCCTCAAGCTCATATTACTGTTTTAACAAACCACAAATCAAAAAATATTTTTTTTGCCAAGTTCTAGATACATGCTGATAAAAGTAAAACCATGTCCCAGGGTAAAGGCAAATAAATTAAGCCAGAACTTTGATCTGCCCTATTATTCAGGTGGGCCCCAGAATGAGGGAGGCAGATGGTTCAGTACTGGGAGTGAAAGGGTAACATCAGCTGTCCCACTGAACTAAGTTTCCCTGGCAAGCCACTACTCCATTTTGGAGCTTTAAAATAAAAAAAAAATACGGTTGGCTTGCCCTTTCTTTTTGCTGGGCTTGAAAGCCCTTAAGTGAAAGATCTATACTGTTGCAGCCGGGAACAGGGGAGGAGTGTGAGACAGATCAGTTTGAAAGGATCTCTCTCTCTCTCACTCTCTCTGCCTCTCTATCAGGTTCTGTAATACCATGTGAAACATGTACAGTGTACCTTGATCTGGGAAATTTAAATAAATTTTGCTGTTCTGTGAAAAATGTAGAGTGTACTGGAATCAGGGAAATTTAAATAAATGCTGCTGTGCACAAGTAAGAAGTGGAGGAAAGAGAGAGACAAAGAGAGAGAGAGATATGCTGAAATTGACAAAAACGAGGTGCGATCTTTCTCTCACCCGCTCACTCTCTCTCTTCCCTCACTCCATACTGTAAACGTAAAGTGCCAAAAAAAAACTTACATGACTGAAAGAAACAAGACACAGATTCTGCTCCAGCTGACCAATCTCTCCTCTTCAGTAGTTACATGGCTGAAAGAAACAAGATATTGCATAATCTGGCAGAGTTCCCCTGGGCTGGACCTGCCACTGCACTCTGAACCACCAGACACCTTGAGCAATTCAGCACACTTATTCTGTGCTTCTTCTTGTCCTGCCACTGCTGCCATGGAGTTTGAGGCACAAAAAGATATTAAAAGAATGAGGAGTGTTGCTTGTGACAAGGGGGGGATTGGGCATCCCCAGTGTCACTATGACATTTCGGGACGGGGGGTGCTGTTGTCGCAAAAAGGTAAAAAACAAAAAATAAGGAGTGTGGCTTGCCACATTGGAGGATTGTGTCACAGTGTCACTGTGATGGGAGCAGAGAGAGACAAATGAAATGGGGGTTTAGAAAAAGTTGTAGTTTAAGATCTTTTTTTTTTTCAAGAGTGCAGCTTGTAACACTGGGGGATTGGGCTCCTCCAGTGTCACTAAGATGGGAGAAGAGATAAACGAAAGAAATGTGGGGTTAAAAGAAGTTGTAGTTTAAGATTTATTTCTTTTAAGAGAAGAGCTTTTTTTTCTGTTAAACTGTGGAGTGTTTCCAGGTGGAGTCATCTTTTTTTCACACTCCAGCATGTTGTTGGTTCCAAAAGAATATGGAGACCTTTTTTCTCAAGTGATCATGAAAGGTCTGCAGGGCTCTGCCCACCTGCAGCCCTAAAAATAGACATCAATGGTGAACAATTATGGAAGGCAAATAATTGGAAAAATAAGGTACAATTATAGCTAATAAGGATTTAATAAAATGTGTTACACTTAATGTGAATGGGATTAATTCTCCCACTAAAAGAGCTAGAATCCTAACATACCGTAAAAAACAAATGCTAATGTAATTTGCCTTCAAGAAATTCATTTAGAGAAAAAAGAAATAGTTAAATTTAAAAAAAAAACTAAATAAATGTCTAACTTAATATATACAATTTAGGTAAAAAAAGAAGTTGAGGAGTGATAATTATTAAGAAGGGACTGAATATAAAAATTAGAGACCAATTCAAGGATAATAATGGAAGAATTCTCCTTATTATGGCAGAATTGCATGGTAAAGAAGTAGCAATTAGAACAGTTTGTGCTCCTTTTTCTCAATATGAAATGTTTTTGGCTTCCATTGTTGAAGGACTCCATGAAGTACAGTAAAAACAAATAATGTGGTTTTAGCAGGCGACCTTAATGCTATAATGGATCCTACACTGGATAAATTATCTAAGCCTACTCAGTCACATTTAATTACATCAAGAACACTGAATAATGTTTTACAACAGGAAAAAATAATAGCTGGAGATATTTAAATCAGCTAAAGAGAGAATATTCACAC
Source organism: Neoceratodus forsteri (assembly GCA_016271365.2). Lineage (NCBI taxonomy): Eukaryota > Metazoa > Chordata > Ceratodontiformes > Ceratodontidae > Neoceratodus > Neoceratodus forsteri. The sequence continues at coordinate 1,294,475,905 of CM028130.1, forward strand.
TTTGAAAAAAAGAACTACATTTTTACAGGACTTGATTACATCATAGTATCAAAAGGTCTAGCACACAATATATCTCAAACAGGGATCCAATCAATCATAATATCAGACTATTCTTTAATTATTACTACTTTAAAGATAAAAAATCCAGATAGACTTTATTCTAGAAACTGGTCATTCAATAATGAATTGTTAAATAACAAAGATTTTGTTATAGATGTGAAACAAGCAATAAAAGAGTTTTGGTTTTATAATTACTCAGGACAAACCACAATTTCCCAATTAAGGAATGCCTTTCCGACAACCATAAGAGGGGTAATTATTACTTATCAGATCAAATAAAATAAAAAACAAAACAAGAAGCTGAAATCTTAGATCAGGAAATACAAAAATAGATTTATTGATTCTTAAATATTACAATAAATACGTTACAGAGTGGACTACATTAAAACTTAAGAAACAAAATAGAATTAATCAGGAAACCTGCAGATTACACAATACCACTAAAAAATGTAAGTATTTTCATATGAATAAATCATGTAAACTGCTGGCTAGCATCATAAGAAAAAGGAAAAGAATATTATTGCCTCTGTAAAGAATGATCAAGGTAAAATAATTAATCAAGATCAAGGTACAGGAGACGTATTTATTAATCATTTCAAACCCATTTTTCAAAATGAACAAACAATTAATCAAGAAGAACTAAACAAATTCCTAAATAAAGACAATTTAAAACACATGAATGTAGATTATACTCCATTTACATTAAAGGAAGTTATTGAAGCAATCAATAAATGACATACCTCTCCGCTACCAAACCTTCCTGCAAGCTAAGAAAATTCTGCTTGGGCTCTCCCCACTGAGGTTATGGACTCCCTCCAACATAACCCCCCCACAGTCTCTACCTGCAGCTCAGAGAAGGCCACCCTCCTGATACCAAGAACTAGAACCTCCCCGGCCCAGAGGTCTTTCTTCTATAGGGTCCCTTCTTTGTTTAACTGTCTCCCAGCAACCATTACAAACTCCGCCAAAATTGCCTCTTTCAAAACTACTCTTCAGAACCAACTATTTAGCACAAGCTGCTGCACCTGTCTGTAACAGGAGGCCTAATGCTCTCCAAAATGCACTAGACAATGTCCCCTGGACTGACTCCTTCTCCTCCCCGTCCCTCTCCCCCAGGCCACCCTTCCTCTGCTGCCTGTTTTAGGTACTCAAATAATAACCTGTAATGTACAAAGTCAGTCTCACTGTTTATTTTAACTGTATGTAAAAAAAAAAAAATTCTCCGTAAAAACTTTGTAAATGCTATATGTATAATGTATGTATATTGCTACTGCATAAACCCATACAGGTTGTCCTCAACTCTGTAGCAGTGTTTGTCCTCTCTGTGATGAGGTACCTTTGTAAATGAGCTGCTGGCTCAAAGGTTTCAAATCCGATCTATAACAAATAAAATAAAATAGAAACAAAGCACCAGGAATAGATGGATATAGAGTACAAATACAAAGTAATGCACCTCAGACACAAAAACCCATGGGAAGAGTACACTATGGATGGTCAATACTAACCACAACAAAAATGGAAAGGGACCTGAGGGTAGTCATATCAGATGACCAAAAGGTGGGCAAGCAATGTGAGAGGGCAGTAAGAAGGTCTGGGGGGATACTGGGATGTATAGGAAGAGGCATCACCAACAGAAAACAGGAAGTTGTTATCTCTCTGCAGAGACAGCTGGTGAGACCCCATCTGGAGTACTGCATGCAGTTCTGGAGACCAAATCTCTGCAAGGACATAGACAGGATGGAGGCAGTCCAGAGGAGGACAACTAAAATGGTGCAGGGTCTACACCAGAAGACATATGAAGAGAGACTTAAGGAGTTTAATATGTATACCCTTGTGGAAAGGAGCGACAGTGGGGACATGATAGAAACTTTCAAGTACCTCAAGGGAATCAACAAAGTCTAAAGGGAAGCATCTTTCAGAAAAAGAGATGTGTAAGAACAAGGGGCAAAATTTGAACATAGAAGGGGAACGGCTCAGAGGTAATGTGAGGAAGTATTTTTTTCACAGTGAGTGTAGTGGATGCATGGAATGGTCTTCCTGAGGAGGTTGTGGAGTAAAAAACAGTGGGGGAATTCAAGAATGCATGGGACAGACATAAGGCAATTCTAGGGGTTGGGGTAGGAGGAACTAGGATCTGCAGCTTATCCATTAGGTAGGGGAAATGGGCAGACTGGGTGTGCCAAGTGGTCCTTATCTGCCATCAAATTCTATGTTTCTATGTTTCTGTGTTTCAATGAAGCAAAGCAGTGGGAAAGGCAAATGGAATGTTGGCATCACTAGAAGATGAAGGGGCATCACTAGCAGATGGAGGGAAGTACTGATGCCCCCTGTACAAAGTCATGGTGAGGCTGCATATGGAGTATGGGGTACAGATCTAGAGACCATACCTACACAAGGACATAGATACCATAGAGAAAGTTCAAAGAAGGGCAATCAAAATATTGCACGGTATACAGGGGAAGACATATGAGCAGAGCTGTAAGGAATTGGATTTGTACACACCGGAGACCAAAAGGGAGAGGGGGAACATGACTGAAACTTTTAAATATGTAAAAGAGTTTAATACAGTAAAGGGGGGCTTACTAAATAGGAAGGAGGGGGCTATAACTAGGGGGCATGGCCTGAGATTGGAGGAAGGAAAATTAGAAGCAATGTGAGGAGATGATTTTTCACGGAAAGGGTGGAGGCATGGAACAAACTGCTGGAGGAGATGGTGGGGGCTGAAACAATGGAAACTTTAAGAGATCATGGGACAGACATATGAAATTGAAAAGAGGGGGGAGAAGGGATGGCCAATGGCAAAGGAAATGAGTGGGGAGCAAGGACAGACTAGATGGGCCATTGGGTCTGTTTCTACTGTCATGATTCTATGATTCTATGAACACTTTGGGAAAAAAATAGATACCCTAAAGATGATGGCTATGCCATATTTTATTTATAGGATGCAGGAAGTATTAGAAGCTCCTTCCATAAGTTGGTTTGAAGATTTAAAAATGTTTTATGGTGCGGTGGCAAACCGAGTATAGCCAGGTCTTTATTAATAACACCTAGGAAAACTGGAGGTTTAGGTATCCTGACCCACTGAAATATATACAGTCACATGTGATATATCACTGCTGGAACTGGACATTTTTAAACAGGAGGAGGATGACTATGTGTTCCAGAAAGCAGTCAACTTACACAATAAAGAAAATATAAAAATAAGTGATATGTTTTTAGATTACAAATATGTGAAGAATGCTTACCATATACTACATTCGTGGTTAATTTTTGGTGAAAAACTTATGGAAAAATATAATGACAAGGTTGAATTTGCCCTGATTATATATTAGTATATGGACTAGCAGAGAGGTATGGGGAAAGACCAGGAGGAAGGAGCTACTGGTATAACTAAAACTTCTCTACTGGGACAAAGAACTAGATCTCTTGTACTGGGACCTTCAATTAAGGGTAAAAAAAAAGAGTTGGTGTGTTTGTCAGAAGTAGTTGAAGTAAATTGTTATCTGTGTTATCTGTGTACTTATCTAGGTGCTTGTCACAGGTGTCAGAAGGGAATTGTTATCTGTGAAATTAACTAAGTGTAAAAAGATTTGCAAAGTAGAGGGAGTGGCTTAGATAGAAGGAGCCAGGTTAAGACCAGATATAAACACTGCCCTAGAAAACTTCTGCCAGAGGACAGACAGAACACCAGGAGGAAGGAGCTACTGGTATAACTAAAACTTCTCTAGCAGGACTATATTTCCCTCCTTCCCTCCCCCCACCCCCACCCTAAACCAGTTCTACTTTTATAGGCACAGGATTTAACTGACAACAGGAGCTTTCTGTTTGGGAGCAGGAAGTGAGTGATCACAGAGCCACCAAAGACTCACCATCCTAGAAGGGCAAGAGTAGCTCTCCATCCCCCCCTAGCTGCTGGAGGTCTGACTCTGAGCAAGTAAGTAGACTAGACTTTATCAAGGCATTTGACACAGTCCCACACAAAAGATTAGTAGTCAAATTAACCAGTCTGGGAGTGGGTCCCAGGGTGGTAGCCTGGGTAAAACATTGGCTGAACAACAGGACACAGAAGGTAATTATAAATGGAGTCCACTCTGAAGAAAGAGGGGTTACTAGTGGGGTACTGCAGTGTTCAGTACTGGGTCCAGTCCTTTTTAATGTCTTTATAAGTGACATTGCAGAGGGACTGGAAGGAAAAGTGTGCCTCTTTGCAGATGACACAAAGATCTGCAACAGGGTTGATACACAAGGAGGCATGGAAAGGATGAGAAGGGACGTGGCAAGGTTGGTAGGGTTGCCACCTTTGTATGAGATGAAAACCGAATACTAAACCACGCCCCCAAACTCCACCTCTAACCCCGCCCCTTTTATGACTAATAAGGGCATCGCATGGACTCTGATTCGCTTGATTTATTCAGAATTGCTGATGAAACAGTGTTGCATTGTGTACGACTTCTTTAAATTACATCATGATTATTATTTTTGGTTTGTTTGATTTAGATTTAAGTATTTTAAATTTTTGTGTATGTTAACATTTGGTTGGGTTAGAGAGGGCGTTCAGGGGACTTTGCATCCTGTATACACAGCCTAGCTCACACATCAAGTGACTACAATGACACCCCTGACAACTGGCTATTTTGGATCAGGTGGCCTTTTTTGGTAAAACTCTTTCAATAAATAAATAAATAAACTACAACAGTAATGGTGGATGAGATGTAATTACAAATATCATCTGCCATTTTAAGATGTGTTACTGTCCCTCCCATTGCTCCTACTCTAAAGTTATTTGTAATGTCAGAGAACATTTTAAAAGTGGTAGGAACTATTCTATGCTGTTAAATACCCTATTTCTTTCCATGTCAGTTATACATAGCAGATAGCATGATATGTGATATGTAGTGTGGAGGCAGTATAGCTCAGTGGTTTAAGGCTCTGAGCTACAATCCTGAGACCTGGGTTTGAATCCCACAGCCCAGACTTGCATACTTGTGACCCTGAGCAAGTCACTAAACTCCTTGTTCTCCCAGGTTGCACCTGTAAACAAGCTTCAGCTTAGTGTGTCTCTTCTGGTTAAAAAAATAAAATAATAGTTTGAGAATGTTTGATAAATTGCCTAAATTTGCAGTGCCATCAAATCTAGATTGTGTTCTTTCACCTCATCAGCTATTACTCTTTCTTTCTCATTTCTGTGGCTTAGCATGACATTAACCACACTATTCTGGGCTGTTCATCTGAAAGGCCTGGAATTGTCTTCCTGGAATATCCAGGTAGTATGAAAATTGACAGCAATAACTACTGAGGAGAGAGGGGTGTAGTATTGCTAGAAATGGAATAAAAATGAGATTATTTATTTAACAACAAAGGGGTAACAAATATTAACATACGGGACAGACCCTAAAAGAAAAACCGTGAGCATATAAAGGTATAAAAGTATTCTTTATCACAGCAGTCAAAGACCATACTCACAATGCAGTTTGGAAAGGATTAGGTTGATTTGCTGAAATGGTCTTAATGGCCCTGCTTTTACACCTCTCAGATTTACTGGTATACAAACAAAGGTCTGCATGACATCAGAATTTCTTTGTAATCAGAACATGCAAATAAAATGGTGAAAGATTTAACAGAATCTGTTTTACAAGCATGTGAGCATTCAAAATGACTGAAAAATACTACTTCTGAATAACACTGGATTAGCAGGTGAGGTTTCTGAAACACAGATTATACAGTCCACACTGGGACAGGAGGCTACCCTAATGTGGTGCCTGTCTGAACATCTAAGGGTTTCAGAAAAATGAAGGTGTTAATTAAGGTGGTATTGTTTACCCTTCCCATGAATAATCTTCCAATTTGCTGGTGTGAAGTAAAATGTGACAACTGAGCAGACAGGGACACATTTGATTCTTTTAAGTGCCCTGCACTTGAAGGCTCTTCCTGATTAACATGCACTGCAAGCAAGCAAGCACACTGAAATGTTGCTTACAGTCAAATGAGAAGAAAATAAAACTGTTAGTGGATGATCTCACAGATGCTGCTTGACCCACCATAAAAAACGAATTTGCTAAGGTGAAAACAGGAGGACCGAATCTGGACCAGAAAACCGAATCCATTCGGTCAAAAACCGAGTAGGTGGTAACCTTAAAGGTTGGAGGAATTATCAGAAGTATGGCAGCTTGGATTCAATGCAAAGAAGTGCAAAGTAATGCACCAGGGAAACGAAAACCCAGGGGAAGATTACACAATGGGGGGAGGTAGTAACAACAACATAAATGGAAAGGGACCTGGGGGTAATCATATCAGATGACCTTAAGGTTGGCAAGCAATGCAAGAAGGTAGTAGGGAGCGCTGGGGGGATACTGGGATGTATAGGGAGAGGTATCACCAGCAGAACACAGGAAGTTGTTATCCCCCTATACAGACAGTTGGTGAGACCCCACCTGGAGTACTGCATTTAGTTCTGGAGAACCCATCTCCGCAAGGACATAGACAGGATGGAGGCAGTTCAGAGGAGGGCAACTAAAATGGTGTAGGGTCGGCAAGAGAAGCCATATGAGGAGAGACTAAAGGAGCTTAATATGTATACCCTTGAGGAAAGGAGGGAGAGGGGGGACATGATAGAAACATTTAAGTACCTCAGTGGAATCAACAAAGTCCACGAGGGTAGCATCTTTCAGAAAAAGGGATGTGCAAGAACAAGGGGACACAATTTGAAGATAGAGGGGGGACGGCTCAGGTGCAATGTGAGGAAGTATTTTTTCACAGAGAGGGTGGTGGACACATGGAACAGCCTTCCTAAGGAGGTTGTGGGATCTAAACCTCTGGGAGAATTCAAGAATGCATGGGACAGACATAAGGCAATTTTTGTGGGGGGTAGGAAGAAATAGGCTGTTGGTTAAATAGGATCTGCAGCTTATCCTCTAGGTAGGGAAATGGGCAGACTAGGTGGGCCAAGCAGTCCTTATCTGCCGTCAACGGCAAAATACAATTTTTGGAAAATAAAATTCATGTTTGGAATGGTTTGAGAATTAATGGCGAATTCATGTCTTATTAGCAACTTAGAACTCGGATAGAAAAATATGAAATAAATGATTTATTATATTGTACTATACAACAAAAATAAAAAAAATGATTACAATATGTAATTTAGAAAATAAAATAAATATTAACCATCAACAAAGAGAATAAGAAAGTATAAAAAAGGATCAGAGTAATTATTGGCTAAAATTTATAATGTATTGGTTAATATTATTAACAACCAAAGAAATAAGATTAGTATAAAATGGAATCAAGAAGCAAACCTGAACATAACCAACCAACAATGGCTACATTTGAGAATACTTACAAATGAAATATATATTTCACCACACAATAAAATAGTACAGAGAAAAATTATTGAAAGTGCATATTAACCATGTTCAAATAACCAGGATAAATCCAATTTATAAAGATACATGTTGGCATAGGTGTGGCCTAAGAGCTAATGTATATCACCGTTTATGGTGTTGCCCACATATTTATAAATGGTGGGAAAAGATTAGAGAAACAATTCTGATTACATTAGAGTTACAATTGCCAATGAAATCAGACCTCTTCTTTTTGAACAATTTTGAAAATAGTATAAAAGATAACACAAAACAGAAAATATTTGCATTGGCAACAGTGGTTATGAAAAGACAGATCCTAGATAATTGGAATAAAGACAAAACACCACCATTAATGTTAAATTATTGGTGGAATCTATTCAGAGAGACCATGATATATGAAAATCTTATGTATGTATTAGATGAAAAAGTGGATGATATATTTGAAACTAACTGGAATGAAATCCAAGAATCTTTACTTCCTTTATTATAGATCTAATCAAGAAGAAGAGAAGACAAAATCTGAAGGCCCAAATGTCTAATAAGTATAATGATATAATATGTATTTGAGAGTCTATGTGAAATGGATATGATAGTTTTTGAAGAATTTATTTAACCATTATAGACAATATATAGATTTTGATATTACTGCACATATATACTGTATGTATAAATTAATGTCAAAATATATAAAAACAATAAAGATTATTAAAAAAAGAAATGGGAATATAGTTAGAGATCAACATACTGTCACCAGAGTTAAAGACTGGGACTACATTGGCTCATTTCCAGATGTTAGGGAGAGAGTCAGACTGGAGGGAAACGCTGAATATCTTTTGGATAGGTAAGGCCAGTTCCTCAATGGCCATTTTTTAGTATCTTTATGTCCAAGCAGTCGGGTCTAATTCTTGTTTTGGTTGCTGAGCTTAGCACATACTTTTTAACTGTATTGGTGCTTATTCACTTAAAATAGAATTTAGGTTTATTTGTGCTGGAGGAGACTGGTGGATTATGGGAACAGGTGTGGTACGCTGAGTGCCAGTGGGGAGGTCTTTGCCCACATTCGGGAAGAAAGAGTCAAATGCCTCAATGTTGGCTTGAGGATCAGTGATGTTCTCTCCATTGACTTTAAGGACGTTGGAGTTGAAGCAGTTTTTCCATCCTAGGACTTGGTTGAACCCCAATGACTCCTGCATGATAAAAAATCCCAAAGACTCTTGAATGACAGTTACAGGAGCTGTCTAATTTCTCAGCTAGTAGGAATTTCTAACTGAACATATCAAGTTAGGCAAGAAAAAAAGACCACCAGCTTATCAAGTTATTTCTTTCACCAACTCAGTTGAAATACACTGTTACCCCTTTTTAATGTACTTACCTAGTTTAAGCTTGATGGTAGAAACAGTGTTGACTGACATCACATGTTCTGAAAGTCTGTTCCAGGAGTCCACCACCCATTCTGAGAAATAGTTCTTCCCAATAGTTCCCTTGTATCTTCCTCCTTTCAGAGATATTGAGTCCCCCTTGCCCTCTTACCCTTGTGTATCCAGAAAATTTGCATTTGATCCAATGGTGTTATCCTTTTTAGATTGTTAATACTGTAATCATGTCACCCCTAAATCTCCTCTTTTCCATGGAGAACAATATTTCCATTTAGCTCAGTGGTTAGAGCTACTGCCTTCAGGCTTCAGGGACCCAGGTTTGATTCCCAGCAAAAGCTGGAAGTGCATCTGCCTACATTATGTGGACAGATAAAACAGTGGTGGCAAGGGTGAGATACTTTGCATTAAACAGGAAGTACTGTTATATATGAGATAAGACAGTCTGTGCAAAGTAGAGCAACATTAGCTAGCAGTGAAAGCAGTGAGTAACAATTAAAGGCACCCCAGTAATTGCAATGGGATAAGGAAACCTATTGAGACCTCTAGTAGTCATCTATTGGACATAAAGCATGATAGTGAATGGAGATCTCTAACTCCCAGTTAGCTGGAATTTTCATTTAGTTAAATGGTTGGAGCTTCTGCCCTTGGGACTCAATGTCGCAAGTTTGAGTCAAAAGGTGCATCTGCCCAAGTGGAGGGAACACGCAAAATAGCCACCTTAACTCCTTTTTATCTAGGTGGCCATTTATTTGAAGGTTAAGTAATGTATGGTTTGGACATCTAACAGAGCTATTGGAAGTAACTTAAGCAAGGCAGCACATGATGTTAAAGATAACACTTCTGATATGATGCTGTTTATATACATGCCACAATAATATTTACATTGCCACTGTAGTGTTCGGAGATAGCAGAACAATATTCCCTTTTTGCCAGAACCCCACCAAGCTCTATACCCAGATAGCCATTCAGCCTCTTCCAGAAATACCCCCAGCTATCAACCTGAGGTTGCACCATGTCATGCAACCAGTACAACACACTCTATCTAGACATGGAAACAGTATTTTAGAATATTTAATTGGGTCAGTATATGGTTAAGTGAGGCTATCTACAGAAATGCACCTTCAGCAAAAATGCTGTTGTACCTTAATTCTGATATAAGCATGCTGTGTTACCATTGTTCTGATGTCACATCTATATTGCACAACATTCTAGAAAAATAATCTCATTATATACTTTGATACTTGTTCCCATTGCTTTTTTTCCTCAATATTGCAATTTAACAATTGCTGAGCAGGCAGCAGTTTCCTTTATTTGTGACTGTAACTAATGTAACATCAGGGAAATGTTTTTTTTTTATTTTATTAGTTATGGTATCTGTAAAATATTTTAGTTCATGTGGGAGGTAGGTAGGAACTGAGATTAAAGAAATGTACTCACTGGGAGAACAAGTGTGTGTGTGGATAGCAGAAGTCTTTGGGCCTAAAGGCTTTTGTTTTGGGATAATAGCATTCCTTTTACCAAAACAGACTTGTGTTTTGGCCAAGCCAAAGTTAAGGTGATTCCTGTGTGCAGACACACATGATAACAAAAAGACAGAGCCAGAATACATACAACCAGGTTGAACCAATTCTGGGGAAGAAGTGGTCCTCCCAGTTCAAAGGAAATGTCTAGGGTGTGATGTCAGAGAAGTTGAGCTGATGATGCAAGTCAGTAGGCTGACTTGTCAGGGATATTTCTGTCTTATGTTTCTCTAAGTAAGTCAGTTGTGTTGGGAAACTGAACTTGTAACATCATGGGCCCGATTCACAACAGGGGCTGCATTCAGAGCAAGCTGCGGCAAACTGCAGCTTGCGCCAAAGCCCCCTGTGCCAGGGACCCTGCACCCGATTCAGGTATGGGAGGTGTCCCTGAGCCTAAGTCCCCTTACACGCAGCAGCACCCCACATGCATCTCACGCATACAGCATGGACAGGGTGTGCCACAAGCCCCTTGTGGCAATGCCCATCCAGTACCCTCTATCCTGATGGCCCCAACACATGCCAATAGCCCTCCCGGTGGTGGTCCGGCCCCCCCCCACCTCCAACAGATAGTGCCCACTCATCCCCAGATAAGGCAGAGGACCAGCATAGCCCTTCACACACCTCCACAGAGGTCCCTGACTGCCCAGAATGTGCAGTGGACTGTACAGTGTCCATGCTAATATTACCGTGTACAGTGTACAGTCCGCTGCACAATACAGGCAGTCATGGACCTCCACAGAGGTGTGTGGAGGGCTATGCTGGTCCCCTGCCCTATCTTGGGATGGGTGGTCACTATCTGTTGGGGTGGGGGGCACTATGCCACCATGGGGTGGCACTAGCATACACTGTACTGGGGCGGCATCAGGGTTCAGGGTGGGGAAGGGCAGTACTAGTCCCATGGGCTGCATAGGGGATGGGGTGTATATTATCATGGGCATGGGCCCTGGCACCACTGGAGGACTGCGACATTGTGCCACATACAGTGGTTGTGCCCAGAAGAGCTTATTCTAAGTCCCCTTAGACCAGCACTAGCTGGTCTAAGGGTACTTAGAATTCTGCCTTCAGGGTGCAATTCATGAATCCCATGCCCGAGCTATGGCAGCTTGCATCTGCTGCAGTGCCTCTTGCACCTTGTTGCAGCCCAGCTCTGGGTGCAGGGACTGTACAAGCCTCCTTTGGAGCTGGCAGCCTGCCATCAATGCAGGCCACCTTTGTGGATTGTGTGGAGGCAGCCCTGGATGCGAGGTACACCTTGCACCATATCTGTTCGGTGCAAGCACCTTGCATCGGATGCAGGGCTTTGTGAATTGGGCCCCATGTGTTCAAGTCTGTTATAACTCACAATGTCCCAGTTGGGGGTAAGATTCTGCTGTTCTTAGAAATGTAGTTAGCTTTCTGTGAGGTTTTTCTGTGTGATCTTTATTTCTTCAAATGTGTTATTTTTCTTTTCTGTAGTATCCTGTATTCCCCATAGTCTTTAGTGTGTATAATCCTGCACCGTATGTAAATATAGTGGAGTATTAAATGTTATTTATATATACTTCAAAAAAGATCTTTGGTTACTAATTTCTGTATTTAAGTCAGAAGTTTCAGATGAAGAAAAAGCTTAATTCTACATTTTGAATTTAATGATTCCAAGTATTTTTATCCACAGAATTTGTGGGGGGGGGGGAGCTGCACGTGCTACCCCAGATAGGATCAAAACAAAAAGCAGCTGCAAAGAAGCACTCGAAACCCAAAATGTCTGCCTACAGGGAACAGTCAGCACCAAAAGGCTGGTCCCAATTTTCAAGTTGTGTGCAAAAACATTTTTTTATTTATTTACTGTTTAATATAGCATAGTAAATTGTATTACACTAATTTTGCTTACCTCCAGGATCGCCTTTTCTGTAACTACAAATCCCAGAGTCCCATACAGTTGAGGTCAGAAAAGGGCTGCAGTACTGGAAGATTTATAATTGCCTCAGTTGAGGTGTCAGGCAGACTGTCAGGTGTCAGGATGGTGGACACCCTACAGAGTGCAATGAACACTCTCACACACTGAAGTCAGGATTGGACAGGAAAGAATAGAATGGAATGGAATAGAATGGAATAGAATTCACAAGCACAAGTGGAAAAAAGGCTGTGTAAGGTCTTTTTAATTTTTTAAGTATTTTTAGAACTTTTTGGGGACTAAAGAAAGTAACAAACAAACATTTGTCGATGCCGAATGGTTGCTTTCTTGTATTTGCTGTGTAGTTGTTGGCAGGGGGTCAATTTGCTGAAATGAAAACAGCTCTGGCAAACACCTTGTGGTGCGGTCCCATAACATAAGTGCAGTCCGAAACCATGCTAGGATATATATACCAACTCCAGGACCATGCACTCTTTTATTCCTTCACAGTTTTTGACAGCGCATTTTTCAGTTTAGCAAATTGACCGGATACCATAGTTGTTGGACATAGACAGCACAGTAGGTAAAATTAACAAATTAATACCATGGGTTGTAAGAATGAAATTGTCATAATTGGGAAATGAAAAGGTGCTGTTTGTTCTGTGTTTACTGTACCATGAGTGAATACTATGGAATGGCAGTCCCTGGAAAGGAGCAGGAGCAGCATCCTGGTTTGAGTCCTGATTAGTTCTGATTGGCTATGATTGAAACCAGAACATTTAGGAAATCAATGTTAATAAAGAAAAGCATCACAAAATGCATGAAAATAATCATAAAATGCACTAAAAAATAGAACATAAAAGTATTTTTCTAACCTGAGTTTGTGTGTCTGATTCTGACTCCATTTTTTCTATTCTTCTGCTCTGTGTTCCACTTAATCATGGTTATAGGGAATCAATATACTGTGAGTATGTTTCTTGCTAGCTTGCATATCCCCAGGCCCTCCTATTTGCCAATAGTCTGCCCAACCAAACAAGTAGATCCTTAATCCCAAAACCTATCTAGTGACACCCATTCTGTGCTGCTAATTACATCCCTGCACCACTAACATTTATCCTGTTTCAATATGTGTACCCTTGCATTTCTCTTAGCCAAAATGATGTTTCTAAATTAATAGATTCTTATGCTTGCTGCAGTAACCATGGGGGAGGGATCTGTCTTCTGCAGCCATGTTAGAGTAAAGCCCAGGGCAGTGCTACTGATAGGAGTGGCTACACTAAGGCTAAGTCCAAAAGGATCAGTGAAACAGCTGCACTCAGCAGGAGGGTAATAACAATAGGAATACCCCAATGAGTACCTCCATTTGTGACTGGCATTCTGTTTGCACCACATACTTTTGCAGTTGTTTTGCCAGGTTGTCAAAAATGGAACCCTGTACAGCTGGAAGTTTGTGTACTATCACTGTTACTACCCTCTAACCTAATAACCATGGGGGCCACAGTTATTGGAACATAAAACATTCTGTTGTTGACCCCTAGTCTGTGGATCATAAAAAGTCCATGAGGACTCTGATTAGTGGAGCGCGAGTACAAAACATACATCAGTTAGAGGCATCTTTTTGGCTACAACAGAGACCCATAGAAAAGCATTCACATTCATGCCCTTCAGATATAATATCTCAGACCTACAAGCCAAACAAGTCTGCATACTCAGTTGTACCTTACAAGTTATTATATACCAATGTCAAAAGTCCAAAACCAAAAGGGAAAAGGAGCAGGCTGTGCCACACAGTGATATAAAACAGAGATCAGATTTTGCATACAATAACTGGATGAAGGTTTGGCAAACTGAAGGTAGTAGTTTACTTTTATTTATTTATGTCTTTGTTTACCAGGTAAGTGCACTGATCCAGAGGACCATTTTCAGTCATGACCCGGGCACAGGGTGTCAAGCAACACAGAGAAACACAGTAGCACGTACAGGGAACTTCAGTTTATACTGTAAATTCACACCTCGGGCATGAAGTGGTATGGAAAAAAAAAGAAATACAAATAACATAATAGTACCATGGAGGCAGAGGAAGGCAATGGTCAGACACACATAGTGTGAAATCTGAGCCATACATAACAATAGAAATAACATGAGATACAGGAGCCACATTACATGGTGCAGGAGAACATAGGTAGCATTATAAATATGATGTGAGACCAGTTTAGTCAGTCATCAGTAAAGTTGTGCGGGTTCATATAGTTAGATTCTTACATCAGTTTCAGGGATTTGAGTTAGTGAGGGAAGGAGGGTTATAGACAACTACAGAGATGAGGGTGGAGATAACAGGAGGGCAGGGGAAGTGGAAAGGATACATGGGCATTAGTGTGCCTTACAGTTACTTACTGGGAGCAGTGACAGTCAGCAGTTGCTAGGAGCCAGGTTTTCATGGTCTGTTTGAAGGCAAGGTGTGTGGGGGATGTGCGGACAAACTGTGGGAGCTTGTTCCATAGGGAGGGTGCAGAGACGGAGAAAGCTCCACTTCCCTTCCCGTGGAGACACGGGGTGTCTCCAATGAGGGGACTGAGAATGCCCTATGTGTTCTAGGAGCCACTCTGTCTGTCAAGAGGAGAGATTAAGGGGATAGGTGTCATTATCTTAGTGCATTGTCCACTAAGCAGCCCATCACATAGTCAAAGTGACCTTGCACAGGGATCCAGCCCAGGGACTGGTAAAGAGTGCAGTGGTGGGTCTGGTGGGGAGTTTGAAGGATGAAATAACAGATAGAGTTCTAGGTAGCATTTAGTCTTGATTTCAAGGTGGGGGATACGAGGGAGTAGATGGAGAGCAGTAGTCAAGTATAGATAGTAGGTTGCCCCGGGCGATGTCAAGGTGTGCTTCAGCTGATAGAAGGTATTTGAGTCTGTAGGCAGTGCCAAGTTTTTGGTGAATTCTCTGCACAGTGTTGTTAACATGCTCAGTGAAAGAAAGGGAGGGGTCAAGAGTGACACCTAGGTATTTAAAAGATGGGATGTTATCAAGAGGGGGGCCTGCTGAGGTGCGTACAAGGAGGGAGAAGTTGGATTTGGCAGCTTTGGTGAGGAAATGTTTGGAACCAAAAAGCATGGACTTCGTCTTCTTTTCATTGACTAGCAGTCTGTTGGCGAGGAACCATTTATGAGCCAAGCCATAGTCGTGTGTGAGGATGAAGGAGATGGACTTGATGGATTTATTACTGTGGTAGAGAACCAGGTCGTCTGCATAAAGGAGCACTTAACAGCTGAGGCTATCCCTCGGCAGTGCATCAATGAAAACGGAGAAGAGCAGGGGTCCTAGTATGGAACCTTGGGGGACTTCAGTGTGTACAGGGAGAGCAGCAGAGGAGGCATTGTTGATGATGACAGACTGAGACTGATCGGATAGATAGCTGCAGAACCAGGCTGCAGTTCCACCGGAGCAGCCAAAGAGAGAAAGGGTTGAGTGGAGGAGGCGGTGGTGGTCAACAAGGTCAAAAGCCTTTGATAGGTCTATGAAGACAGCTCCTGTGGCTTTTCCTTGGTCCATATTTCTCAGCACATGATGAGAGAAAAGGGCCAAGGTAGAGGAGGTACTGTGGTGCTTGTGGAAACCATGCTGGGGAGGACGTAAGATGTTATGCTTTTCAAGATGCTCTGAGAACTGGAGGTGCACAACTTTTTCAAGCAGTTTGCTCAGGTAAGGGAGTAGGGAGATGTGCCTATAATTATCAGAGGATTGGGGGTCACCGCTTTTGAAGATGGGCATGACATTTGCATGTTTCCAAGAGTTGGGAACCATAGAAGATGTAAGGGCAAGGTTGAAGAGAAAGGGGAGGGGTTTAATCAATGCAGGGCAGATGAGTTTAAGAAATGCGGGGTATAATCCATCACTGCCATGCTGTCTTTGGCAGGGATAGACTTCAGGAGCTTAGTAGTGTCTATATGCCCAATGACTTTGAAGTGGAAAGGTGGGGGCAGGGTGGTAGCTGGGGTGGGGGTGGGAGGGGGTGGTTCAGTGCTAAGGATGCCTGTGGTGGGAGCTTGCTCAGATAGGGGGATAAATCCGTGAAATTTGTGTTGAAGATATTTGTAATTTTGGTAGGGTCTGAAATAGGACTAGAGGGGGATTTAAGCTGCTTTAATTGTCTACTGGACTTGGAGTTATGGATAGACCCAAAAGAGGCCCAGAAATTGTGTGGATTGTCAAGGTTGTCTTTCTGTTGATTAATGTAGAATTTGTGCTTCAGTGATTTTGCAGTCTGTTTACAGGTGTTGTGTAGCTATCTGTAAGCATTCCAGAGATGGGGAGAGGGTGATGCCTTATAGGCTTTCCATTTGTTATCCCGAGCTTTCATTAGTGCCAGCAGTTCTTTGGATAGCCAGCAGGTACAGCCCCTCTTACCCTTCTGGTTGTGATGGGAAAATGGATGTCCTGTAGGTGGGAGAGTTTTGATGTGAGATAAGTGACCGCATCGGATAAGCTGCTAAGATGGTAGAAAGTTGACCAGTCTATAGCCCTTATGTCACTGAAGACAGGGCTAGGGTCTGAACAGTTAAAGTTCCTGAAGTACAAGAGTCTGTGAGGGGGGTTGGCAGATTTGGTAGACAGTATAGCATAGGTAGGGGTGTGGTCACTTATGGAGTCAGACATAGTGTTTGCTTGGAGGACTGAGTCAACCCAGTTTGTGATGACCCAGTCAATCAGGAAGTGATTATGCTTACAAGCATTATGTCTGGTGGGGGAGGAGATAATTGGCTCTAGGTTGTGTACTTTCAGTGCACTAGAGTAGTCGGGTGAATTGTCATCCAACCAGTTGAGATTGAAATCCCCAAACACAATTGTGTCTCTTAGGGGTGTTGTACTGCCTATGCCATTTAGAAAATTTGATACACCTGGGATACCTGTGCTACGCGAACTGCACTGGCTGCCTGTCAGGTGGAGAGTGCTCTTCAAGGTGGGGTTTCTAACCTATAAGGCCCTACACAGACAGGGCCCTGGTTACCTGTCAGATCTCCTGATACCATCCTCCTCTTTCCGCAATCTCCGCTCTTCTGATGCTGACCTCCTAACTGTTCCAAGAGCGAGGTTAAAATCTGCAGGCGGCCGAGGATTCAGTGTCGCCGCTCCCGCTTTTTGGAATTCATTGCCAGCTGCAGTTAGGAAGGCCCCGAACCTTATTACCTTTAAGGTTTGCCTTAAGACTTACCTATTCTCACATGCTTTTGGGGTTTGATTATGATTCTGTATATGTGTTTTATTCTTTTATGTATTTATATGGCATGAAATGCTATAAATTCTTCTCTACTTCTCTTTTTTATTGTGTGGCGCCCAGAGCCTTTGGGATTGGGCGTCTTTTTAAATAAACATGACTTGACTTGACATACCTCCTGTTGGGGGGGGTGGTTATAGCAATAACCCAAGTAAAGTTTCTTGGATGCACCTAGGATTACCTCTGCGAGAAGCCACTCACTCGGAGAGGTGAGAGTGGAGCAGCTGAAGATAGTGGCAGTAATGTGGTCTTGCACATACAGTGCCATGCTCCCTCCCTCCTTTCGTCCTCCATAGGTACCATGTCTAAAGTGGTTCCTTTAGGTTGTCAGCTCACTCCTCCAGGAAATGTCAGCTGGTCTGGATTGTCTCATGGTAGTCACTGGCCAAACTTCATGCAGCTGGCAGCTCACTGTGTTTCTGACTCTATGAATCACAAGTAACCCAGCAGACTCCTTGGAAGTTGGCTGTTGCCTTAGCTGGTAATGAGTAATTTAGTGACTCACACAATTAAAGAGCAGCAGCCTTCCCTGAGCCCTGTCAGGCACACAAAGAAGTCAGGTTGAATGAAAAAGAAAAAAAAAAAGGCACAATGACTGTCTGAGCAAAGTAAGACAATAGCCAAGGATATATGTTTTCAACACAGTTTTGTTTATTGGCATAATGGTGGCCTGGTTTTCAGGGGTCTCACCACTTTTTAATCTTTTTTTTTTCCTGTCTGTTTGTATTGTGTTCTACCAATCAACAAAACATTTTCATAACTTTTAGCCATTGCCTTACTTGATGGGTGAGTGTGGGTGCGTGTGTATTTCTTCCACTGAGACTTGATGTAACTGGCATGGTACAGCTCAGCTACAACTTCTAAATGTTCTGAGACAGACAAGTTAGCCTGAACATACTGCTGATTGCCCTGCTGCACACAGTACACGTCATGTCCAGGACAGATGATCAGCAGGCTGGGTAGCAGCACAGAATCACCAGAATAGACCATTTCTTGACAAGCTAGAAAACTTGCTATTGGACACACAGGATAGGACAGGTTGGGTTAAGGTCAGAGTGACTCCAAGGTTTAGGCAGCTATCACAGCAGCTGCATATTTTGCCTTCCAACAGAGCTGTATGATGACCAGGCCAGTTAATCATGGGGTTTCCATAATGTTCATATATCGCATTCAATTCAATTTTATTGACTGCCCAGTAACGCCATTATGATTTGTTAACATTAAAATGGAAATACATATGTTACATACATAACGTTCATACAACAGGCAGATGCTTCAGTAGCTTGTCTCAGTCTAGATATATAGAAGAAAGTTTCAGGTTACAGAAAAAAAAATTAACTGCTATACTTTGGCACTCTTATTACAGACCAAAGTTAACATGAGGCCTTGCTGTGTCCTTGTGAAACTGAAGTGTTCTGTTCTGCTGGTTGTCCTCATTATATGTAGACCTCGCCCAGTGTCTGCAGAGTCCTGATAAAAGAAATGAATTGAATGTAGCAGTCAATATCGTACAGCTAAGTAAAGACGTGCAAGAATCTCACTCAGTCCTGAATAGATCTACAGGTCAAAAAACAAACCTTCCAGGATCTGTGCCAGAGCACAGTCACAGTGTGGGTGGGAAGCCATGACCTAGGGAGGCGTGGCAGTACCAAAGTAGCATGGAGCATGGCCAAAATCAGCCACTAAAAGTGCATTATTTACTTCCTAACTGCAGATATACACACAGCAAGCAGCAGCCACCTCTCCTCCACACCAGTCACACTACCAGTGGTACTAAATTCAGCTCCAGCCAGGATCATATCATCTTACCTTGTTAGTTTGTTTAATCCCAATGATTCTGTATGTATAAACATAGATTTTCTCAACCAAGGAGCCTGTTCACTGAATGTTTTCTCTTGGTCCAAGACTCCATTTCCGATATCTGCCCTCTACCACTCCACCTGGGTCTAACTGTGATCTCTGGACTGCTATCAGCTAAAAAACTAAACTCTGTAGGATTAATCCATTCCACAGTGATCCTCCAGACGGTTCTCCACTCATTCAGTCAGCTGTCCTCTGAACCTGCTACTGCTGCACCACTGATTGCTCTAATACAAACAGATCATGACAAACAAAAAAGTTGTGCCTGTGACCTCCACAAATCAAGGGAAAAGACCAGGGAGATGTTTACCTATTTATGCAATTTGAAAAGCCTGCTTAAATGCTGCCTACCCACCATTTTCATACTGCAGTTGCACTGGAATGCCTCCCGGCCATTGTGGCCACTATCAGCAGCCACCTAAACTCTTGCACATCTCGGCATTCACTGCCTTCCAAGTTAAGACCCATCACATCCCAGACTCATTTCAGTTCCAAATTTCTGCTAGCAGAGCTGTATGTAATTCCAGGATAAGCACAGAGAGAAGAATACTTATTAAAATATAATAACTGGTGCTTCCCTATAATGCTTGGATACACATTCCTGATAAAACACCATAATAATCTGCTGAATTTCATAATAACTTGATAGTAGGTTATTACGGCATTTTCTTCCTTGCATTCTCATTTCACTGTATTTGTGCAAATAGGGCTGCTGCTGAGAGACACGCTCGCTCATACAAATACAGCTAGTTTTTTGTTGAAACCCTGCACCAGTTATTATTAAAAATAATGCCTATGCAGGCCTGTGTGCTAAGAGGATTTTTCACACACCTTTGGTTTGAGATAGTCTCATAAACCCCTTGAGCTTCACCATCGAGGTTTATGAATTAGTATACACTTTGGGTGTGTGAAAAATCCTCATAACACACACCTGCTCAGGCATTATTCTGTATATAATCTGTGTATATTAACTTACCCAGTTACCAAAAACCAAATAATTAGCCACCGAATCCTCATGCTACCCCACTTGGAACACAGCATACACCTGGCAATGCCTGTTCCTCTGTCTTGTTACCAGCTCCCCCTCAACCTGCAACCCCCTCAATCCACCCCCAGAAATGCCTACCAAACCCACCACCTGTTTACCTCAGGACAGCTTACTATGTAAGAAAAGTGCAGGGGTGTAGGCAGGAAATTCAGTTTTGTACACAATACATCAAATACTATTCTTGCCCTGCTAGCGTCCCCAAGTGCTTCCAGAGCCTGCTGTGATGTCATGCACAAGACATTAAAAAATCAAATATACTGTAATTCAACTGTTTCTTTTATTTTTGAGGAAGTTCAATTTCCAGATTCAGCCTCCGTCTCTACTCCCCCCCCCCAACTTTGGACACACAGGTTAACACTCCCCCATAGTTTTTATATACACATCACCTGGGATAGAAATTCCATACAACTGAACCCTTCCCCAGGATGAGATGCTGTGTGATGGGTAAAACAGAGGTATTCACTGAACAGTAGATAGGACTGTTCTTCAAAACTGTAGACAGGACTGTTCTCCAAAACTGTTTGGAACTTGCAAAACAGATTAACTGTGGAAACACACAGATTTAAAATACCCCCCACAATTAAGACTGTTTCAGTTTATAATACCAGACACGACAAGTGCAGTGGTATACAGTGAGTTTGTAGTGGGATGCAGACTCGGCATCTCTTTTTTCTCACTGCTGTGATTTAACCAGTAGACCACACGGATAGTGCTTCAATAAATCAACAGTTGCTTAAAAAACGTTCTCCCCTTCTCACAGTTTTGTAAACCTGAGATATGGAATACTAGATGGCCTGGCCTGAAATGCACTCCCACATTCTATTGGAGTTTAAATTATGAACATATGAACATACAACATTGCTAGGAGATAAAGCCCTTATGGTCTATCAAGTCTGTATGACTGTGCAGCTAGCAGCCTTTATACTGCAGCTGCCCCCCCATGACTCTCCCCCTTACCTTGTCTCAACCCCTCTTGAAGCAGCCCACTGTTCTACAGGATACCATTTCCTCTGGCAATGCATTCCACCTAGATACCACCCTCTCCATTAAAAGGTGTCTCCTCATTCCCCTTCTGAACCTTCCCCCTTCCAATCGCAGATCATGTCCTCAAGTCTCCCTTCCCACCTTAATCTGAAAAGCTCCTCCATGCCCATCTTATTTATTCCCTTCATGAACTTGAAGGTTTCAATCATACCCTCCCATCCCTCCTCTCCTCCAGGGAGTACATGTTCAGCTCTTTCAGCCTTCTCTCGTAGGGTATGTCCCCTAGCCCTTGGTTCATCTTTGTTGCCCTGTGCTGCATCCCCTCTAGTAACCTAATGTCCTTCTTCAGGTATGGATGCCAGAACTGCATGCAGTAATCCAGGTGTGGTCTAACCAGTGACCTGTATAGCGGCAGGATCACCTCCTCCCTCCCAGAGCATATGCCAACTGCTCAATGAAACATCCTCAATGAAGACCATTACAGTGACAGAAATCAGCAGGTCACTGTGATGGTCCCCACTGACACTGGCAGTGCATCTCCTGGTGTTACGACACCTCACCGAAATAACTCCGACTTGGAGTTGGATAATTAAACACTGGGGGGTTCAGGGGGTGCAGCCCAGAGAAGAAAACACACCAACATCCTCGACAGCACAATGCCAGCACTCGGCATTGTCTGTCGATGTTGGGGATGTCGGCAGTATTGCTGTCGCCACGGTATAGGTAAACTCTCCTGGAGGATATACTCCTGGCAATACAACCCAGCATCTTGTTGGCCTTTGCAGCTGCCTTTCTACACTGTACTTAGTTATTCATTGCACCAGTTATGATCACCCCCAGATCCTTCTCCTCTTCTGTCTTGGCTAGTTGAATCCCCCCAAGCTGGTAGTTCCCCCTTGGGTTTTTTGTGCCGAAATGTAGCACCTTACACTTCTTGGCATTGAACCCCCTCTGCCAAGTATCTGACCAGGTCTCCAATTTTGCCAGATCCTACAGCAACCCCTGTCACCCTCCTGTGTCATCCACTACTGCTCCCATCTTGGTGTCATCTGCAAACAGACTGATCTTGCTCTTGATGCCTATTGAGATGTCTGCTATGAAGATCCCAAACAGCACCGGCCCCAGTACAGAGCCCTGGGGTACCCCACTTTTCACCACCCTTGGAGATGAGAGCTCCCCTCTTACCACCACCCTCTGCTGTCTCCCCTGCAGCCAGTTCACTACCTATCTCGCCATCTTCACCCCCACCCTTGTGCTCTCCAGATAACTTCCTAGCCTCCCATGCAGCACTGAATTGAATGCCTTACTGAAGTCCAGGTACAGGATATCCACTGCATGGCCCCTGTTTAATTGCCTAGTTACCCAGTCATAGTACTCCACCAGGTTGATCTGACAGGATCTGCTTGAGACAAACCCATGCTGCTACAGTCCTGCAGTCCATTAGCCTCTAGGAGGGAAACTAGTGTCTCCTTCAGGATTGTCTCCATCAGCTTTCCCACAATGGATATGAGGCTTACTGGTCTGTAGTTCCCTGGATAATCCCTGGGGCTGCTCTTGTGAAGGAGTACCATGTGCGCCATACTCCAATCCTGAGGCACACTTCCAGAGTCCAAGGGGGCATTGAACAGGTCTGCCAAGGGCACAGCCAGGACTTCAGCCACCTCCTTCAGCACCCTGGGATGTATGCTATCTGGCCCAGGCACCTTGTCCACCCTCAGTGCCCACAAGCCCTTCTGTACTCTGCCCACTGGTATTTCCTCATCTGTCACCTCCTCCCCCCTATGCTTAACCTCCCATCCCTTTGGGTACACCCCCCCATTCTCTTTATTAACTACCGAGCAGAAGTATTCATTTAGTGCTACTGCCTGTTCTGCCCCTGTTTCCACCCACCACCCCCATCCCTCTTGATCCTTATGATTTGGTCCTTACAACTCCTTTTCTTTTTGATGTACCTGAAGACATCTTTTTCCCCTCCTTAATGCCCTGTACCAGCCTGAGTTCCCTGGATGCCTTGGCTGCCCTGACTGATCTTGTCACCTCCTGACTCCTTTAGGTAATCCTCCCATTCCTCCCCTCCCCCCATATTTATGAACCTTCTAAAGGCAGCTCTTTTCTTCCTTACTTTTTCCATGATCTCCTTGCTCACCCAGCTAGGCTTCTTGGCCGTAGCCCTTTTACTCTTGACCCTGGCACAGGTTCTGGTTGCTTCCTCCAGTCCCTGTTTGATGACCCCCCCACTTCTGGTTAGCATCCATATTTGGATGGATTCTGTCCAGATACCCCTTTACTATTTCCCCCATTGTCTTGAAATCGGCTCCACTGAACTCTAACACCCTTGTACCTGTTTCCACTCCCTCCTTGCCCATATTTATCATGGATCATACTGATTGGTGGTCACTCCCCGTCAGCAGTTCCTCTATTCCCAGCTCCCTCACAAACTCCCCCTTAGCCAGCAAGAGGTTCAGGGTTTTCCCTAACCTGGTTAGCTCATTGACCATTTGCAGTAGGAAGCTGTCCTGGAAGGCATCCAGAAGTACCTGCTCCCTTCTATTCGTGGTGGCTGGGGTACCTCAATCCACTCCCGGCAGGTTGAAGTCCCCCACAATCACTGTGCTACCCTCTGCTCAGACCCTTTCTGATCTGTCCTGCTAATTCCCTAACTCCTCTGTCTGAGATGGTGGCCTGTACACCACTCCCATCCTGAGAGTCCTATTTTTGGAATCATGAAGCTGTATCCATAACAACTCTGTACTGATTTTAATCTTTCAGCAAACATGTTCTGGTTAGTTTTTGAGAACCCATTTCGTCCCTTTTTAAATCCTATCCATTACTCCTAGACCGGTTCACCACAAAATGCAGTGCCCAGAATCTATCCCATAAGAAAATAAAACACAATTCAGGGTAAATTCTGAGCTTGTGTATGGCTTGCAGAATTCATTGGACATATAGGGTTTTAGAGAATGAAGTGTAGTTCCAAGATGTTACAACTGGGACCCATTACTAGGGTGTAATCTTTCAGACATGGAAACATTGCATATTAGAAACATAGAAACATAGAATTTGATGGCAGATAAGGACCGCTTGGCCCACCCAGTCTGCCGATTTTCCTACCTAATGGATAAGCTGAAGATCCTAGTTAACCAGCAGCCTACTTCTTTCTACCCCACCCCCTAGAATTGCCTTATGGCTATCCCATGCATGCTTGAATTGAACCACTGTTTTTGACTCCACAACCTCCTCCGGAAGGCCGTTCCATGCATCCACAACCCTCTCTGTGAAAAAATACTTCCTTACATTACTTCTAAGCTGCTCCCCCTCTATCTTCAAATTGTGCCGCCTTGTTCTTGCACACCTCTTTTTTTGAAAGATGCTACCCTCTTGGACTTTGTTGATTCCCTTGAGGTACTTGAAAGTTTCTATCATGTTCCCCCTCTCCCTTCTTTCCTCGAGGCTATACATATTAAGCTCCTTTAGTCTCTCTTCATATGTCTTCCAATGCAGACCCTGCACCATTTTAGTTGCCCTCCTCTGGACCGCTTCCATCTTGTCTATGTCCGTGCAGAGATTGGGTCTCCAGAACTGCACACAGTACTCCAGATGGGGTCTCACCAGCTGTCTGTACAGAGGGATAACAACTTCCTGTTTTCTACTGGTGATGCCTCTCCCTATGCATCCCAGTATTCCCCAGCCCTCCTTACTGCCCTCTCACATTGCTTGCCCACCTTTAAGTCATCTGATATGACTACCCCCAGGTCCCTTTCCATTTTTGTTGTTGTTAGTATCTCACCCCCATTGTGTACTCTTCCCCGGGTTTTTGTTTCCCAGGTGCATTACCATGCACTTCTTAGCATTAAATCTAAGCTGCCATACATTTGACCATTCCTCTAACCTTGCCAAGTCCCTTCTCATTCTTTCCACCCCACCTTGTGCATCAACTCTGTTGCAGATCTTTGTGTCATCTGCAAAGAGACATACTTTTCCTTCCAGTCCCTCTGCATGTTGCTTACAAAGACATTGAAGAGGACCGGTCCTAATACTGAACCCTGCAGCACCCCACTAATAACCCCCCTTTCTTCAGAGTGGACTCCATTTACTATTACCCTCTGTGTCCTATTCTCCAGCCAATTCTTTACCCAGGCTATCATCTTGGGACCCACTCCCAGGCTGGCTAACTTGTATATTAATCTTTTGTGTGGGATTGAGTCAAATGCCTTGCTAAAGTCTAGGTAGGCCATGTCCACAGCCCCTCCCTGATCTACTACTTTGGTCACCCAGTCAAAGAAATCTATTAGATTCGTCTGGCATGACCTTCCTGCTGTGAATCCATGCTGCCTTGGGTCCTGTGCCCTCTGGCCTCTAGGTACTCAACAATTCTTTCCTTCAGAAGTGATTCCATCATTTTCCCTATCACTGAGTTTAAACTAACAGGTCTATAGTTTCCTGCTTCTACCCTGCTCCCACTTTTGTGAAGGGGGATCACATCTGCCCTCCTCCAGTCCTCAGGTACCACCCCATCCTCTCATGATTTGTTAAAGAGGGTAGCCAGTGGTGTCACTAGTTCTACCCTTAGTTCCTTTAGAATTCTGGGATGAATCCCATCAGGCCCCATTGCTTTGTCCACCTTTAGTTTTAAGAGTTCTTTCTAACCCTTTCTTCTGTAAACGGGCTGGTATCAACTTCTGTATCCAGAGTGTTTCTATTGTTTGTTTTAGGTACCTCCCCCTCTTTGTTTGTAAATACTGAGCAAAAATATTTGTTTAGTATCTCTGCCTTTTCACAGTCACCCTCTGCCCACCTCCCTTCCTCTTTATTAAGCCTCACTATCCCTCCCTTAGTCTTCCTTCGCTCCCTGATGTACCTAAAAAAGGTTTTATCCCCCTTCTTAACTGAGTTGACTATCTTTTCCTCAGTTCAGGCCTTTGCTGTTCTGACTGCCTTCCCAGCTTCCTTTTGCTTTAACTGATACAATTCTCTGTCCTGTTCCTTCTGTGATTCCTTGTACTTTCTGAATGCTTTCTTTTTCTCTTGAACCTTCACTGCCACCTCCTTTGAGAACCATAGTGGCTTCTTACATCTTTTTGTTTTGTTTATTTGCTTCACACAAAGGCTTGTTACCTCTGTGATGGCAGTTTTTATTATTCCCCATTGTTCTTCCATCCTCCTTCCTGCCCATTTGCTAGTGCATTCCTTAGGCACTCACCATTTTGGCAAAGTCAGCCTCCTGAAGTCCAGTACTTTTGCCTTTGTATGGCTTGACTCTATTGCTGTGTTTATTGTGAACCATACTGTTCGATGGTCGCTAGTTCCCAGATGGCTACTCACTTCTACATCTGTGATCCTCTCTCCATTTCCATTTGAGAGGACCAGGTCTAAGACTGCTCCCTCTCGAGTGGGTTCCAATACTAGTTGTCTAAGGCATGCCTTAAAAATCACTAAAATTATTTTGTTTGTGTAGACATTCATTATCAACTCATAATCTTGGGAACGTTGCATAGTACACAGTTGCATACATCACAAAAATTACTATGTCCTACAAATGCAACTTTTCTATGTATATGAATCTGTTTTAATTAAAACAAAAATTAGGTAAACTTTGACTTCTAGAAACTGTCATAACTGTACATGCACATAACTTACATAACATGTAGCAGATACCCCCATCGTCCCTGAAAACACTTAGACAATGCATTTGATGAGTGAAATTAGAAATTAATAATGACTAGAAGTTCAAATGGCTGTGTTAATTATCTTTCCTAGCAAGATAAGTAAAACTGCCATGAGGGAATCAGTTGTATAAAGACTACAGTACACTCTCCCTAAAATGTGGAAACAAAATACTTTGAAAATAAATCTTGTCACCTCACTGTTTGCAGGAGTAACTAGATAGCAATCTTTCCAGGCCAACCATCCAGCTGAAATTAGTAAGGTGCTTAGAACTTCATGGCTTACTTCTGTTTTGTGGACTCCAACTCTGGAAATTGGCAGTTATGTACCCCCCCACCCAAGCTGATTGTTCACCAAGTAAGTTAGTTTTCTTGTTCTTGCTAACTGCTTACCTTGCATTTGGTCGAAAGTAAATCAACATGCTCAGCTCAACTCAGAATCACAGATATGAGTAGGAGGATGTGGGAAATGCTGCAGTTGGGCTGCTTCAACCTGATGCAGTCTGAGACGTCTCTGTATGATGACTGCTGTCTGCCATACCCCAAGATTACCTGTTTTCTGCTAACCCCAAACTGCTGTCCTTCCGTAGAAGTCCATCTATTACCTTTTGTCTGTCTCTGCTATCTTATTTGCACTTTCTGCTGTCTCCAAACATTGCTCACTCACAACCAGCTGCCAAGCTAATAGGACCATGCCAAACTCTGAGAAAGTTGTGCAAATAAATTGGTCTACAATGCTGCAAAGATAGCAGTTTTCTGATTCCAATGTTTGTCTTTCTCTGACTCCTGCTCACCATCTCTTGCTACATATTAAAATACATAGATTGTTCCAAGCCTTATGGAGGCACTGATCAGATCCTCTGTGTCTTGGACTGTCATCTGCTCACTGTCTGTGTGTGTGTCCCCAACATGCTACTTTCTGGTCTCCCCTGTTGTCACCACAAGTGTTGCTGTTATGCACTGTTCAGTCTGTGTCCCTGGCTCCAACACAAATTGCTGCTGGTCTATAAGCAATAAGTTTAAACAGAACTCCACAGTGGAGTCTGGCATTTATCTCACTGCAGCCATGTGTGCTTGAAAAGCCTGCTGCATACACTCCCATGCAGACCAACCAATAAAAAGAAAATATCTCTGTCATAGGTATGCCCATTTCCAGTCAGAACAAGCCTGGAAACTGCTACCCTGCAACTGGTCAGCCCCCCCGGCAGTCAGGTTCTCCCCCCATTATGTGGGACTAGCTGGAAACAACAGATTAAGGACAGCATGGTGAGAACAAAATAAAACAGTACAGGTGAAATGGTAATGCTTCAGGATCTGGAAGACACACTCGGTGATGCCCTAGATTAGAAATTGCTTCAGGCAGTAGCATGCACTGCGTGTGCCTGGCAACATCCCAGGAAAAGTGACAGCACATAACAGCAATCAGGACCATGATGATGTTATGGAGGGATCAAATCCTTTCCTACATGCCTTCACTCTCTGCAGTAACTCTGTGACCAAGTCCGAAGACTGCTGGTTTTAAGCTTGAGTTTTTTGCCAGGCAGGAGGAAAGCATCTGGTATTTTTTGCTGATAGCAAATGTCAGAGGTTTAAACTGTATATCATGAACAGAGTAGTCCTCCAATGCCTGAGCCACAGAATTGTAAACATGATGCCATTCAGCTGCTTTGCTGGCTGACTTTATGCAGATGAAAGGAGCAAGGCACTCTCTCATAGGAGCACTTAGGTCCTTTCAACTACAAGACGTTTCTGACCACAAGCACTGACCAGTACCATGATCAGCCTGGATGATCATTGTTCTGTTATTGTTGTGCCCACTGTTGCTTGAGCTGCATTGGACTAGACAGTTACACACATCTAAAATGCAGTTCTTGTAACAAGATGTTTGCTGCGCATGCATGCACAAGCAAACATAAAAATAAATCTGCTGTCAGTTGTTAACTGCCAATGCCAGTAAAGGCCTTAAAGCTCTGTAGAAAGTCAAAATGCAGTTGGCCTGCAGTGTTTTTCAATAAAGTAAAACTGTTTACAAAATTCAAGTCAAAAGTACCAAAAGTGTTAAAAAATAATGCCAAAACTCTGTAGAGCAAGTCATGGCATTTTGTGCTACTTTGTGAAGTTTTATTTATTTATTTTTTTTACTTTTTGAAATCTTTTAATTTGTTAAGCTGTATTATTCTTACTTATAAATAATATGCACAAACATGAAAACTTGTAGAAGCATGCTATATACAGTGATTGTATATATATATATATATATATATATATATATATTTATTATAGTGGTGTGGTAGTGCTCCTATTGTTAGGGTTAAGCTGTGGTTTCTATGTTAAACCTCAAAGTTTGCACTTTAATAACTTTGCAGCCATTCAACAGATCGCACAAAGGTTTACATGTGCTGTCTCATGGGGCATATCTCTTGATGTGTCAAGTTTCGTTCTGGTTGGATGTGCAGCTTCTGAGATCTAAATAGTGCAAAAACCTTAAAAATCACCCTTTTTTGCACTTTTTTTATTGTCACTGCCTTGCGCCCAGACTGTGAAATTTTTGTGTGAAATCTGTATGTTAGAAAGAGCATGGGTCCCAGAAGTGCCTTTTTCTGGTTTGGTGGAACAATATTAGTCCTTTCCAAAATTATATTATTTTGATGTCCCTTTTATTTTCAATGGGAATTTCACTCTCCAGAATAGCTTCCTGGAACGAAAAAGGATTCTTTTTCATGAGGGGCCAATCATTGTTTACAAGAAGAAATTCCTTTTTTGTGAGCTGCTGTCTTGTTTTCCATTTTTCCTCACAACAAACTGTCATAACTCTGTGCACTGATGTCTTTTGCAGACACCAAAACATGCATCTTGCTCATCGGGACTTGATGAGCTTCATTCTGTAACTTTTAACAGCATCCATGTCCCTGGAACTTTTGTTTTACATTGTTTAAATCCTTTTTTTTTTCATGACTCGCTAACATCTTTTATCGTGAATCCTTTTTCTTTCTGGCAAAATAAGACTGCATTTCACAAAAAAGGATTAAAAAAAAAACATGTCTGAAATCCTTTTTCGGGAGACAGGATCCTTTTACATGAGTACAAAGAAGGATTCGCAAACAAGTATCCTATCTTGCAAAAAGGATTCAAAAATCAACTAAGTCCACAATCCTTTTTCACAACACAGGATCCTTTTATGCAAGAATGAGAAAGGATTCGGGATAAAGGATCCTTTCTTGCAAAATAGGATGAAAATAGCATATCATCCTCTGTGGCTGCTTGTCTGTGTCTGTGTCTGTAGCTTAGTTTTTGTGGATTTACATGGTTTTCTGCTTGGAGTAACTACACCATTCTTGCTCACTACATCCGTGAAAGTCTCCTGAACTGGATTTCTGAAAACATCACAACCAGGTATCTGCATTTCTCATTTAAAAATCAACTTTTTGGAAGCTATCCCAAGCAAAACATAAGTCAAGCAATTAAGTCTGATAAAATCAGTGACTCTAGGTCTGCTTGAATCCACATTTTCGTCTGACCTGCTCCATGATCTGTATGTGGGCTTTTCAACAACCTCTTTGAATGACAAAGAAGCATGCAGACAAAAGGATTTCACATCCTGCATATGCGCAGGCACAGTTCATCACCTGCAGGAATTCTAACACATTCTGTGACTCTGACCTCAGCTGTTGATAATTTCTTTTGGCTTATGACTTAACCACCAGGTATCTACAAGATGCTGAAATCCTTTCTCCTACAAATTCTCCTTATGCTGCTCCTGCTCTCAGAAATGTTCACCCCAACCCAGGACCACCTGGGCAGCCAGCAGTGGCACCAATCAGAAGGACAGGGACACTTACCATGGCATCCATCAATGCCTGCAGCATCCTCAACAAACTTGACTCCCTCCAAACACGGATCCTACAGCACAACCCTGATGTCCTCTCAGTTGTGGAAACATGGCTAAACCCTAAAATCCCTGATACCTCAGCCTCTATCCCTGGCTACTGCATTTTCAGGCAAGACAGGATTGCTAAACGGGGTGGGGGCTGTGCCATCTATCTTAAGGATACCCTTATGGGTCACATCATCCCATCCCCTAGCCTGAGCAACTCCTCTCAGGTCCTCACAATCAAAATCCTCCTTGATGCACATAACAAGGAACTCACTGTCATCTTGGTTTACCTACCCCCAAGAGACCAGGCTGCTGGCTTCCATAGCATCATGGAATATCTAAGGGTCCAGCAACATAATTCTGAAACAATAATCATGGGGGATTTTAACATTAACTGGCTTTCCACTGAGGCTGCTACCTATAAGGATGCAGCCGTGGTGCATCACCTCACTCAACTGGTCAATGCCCCCACCAGGTGTAACTATAGGACAGGCTCCCTTATGCTTTTAGACTGGATTCTGTCTAACTGCCCTGAACGCATCTCCAATGTTTCTGTACTCCCGGATACAATAAGTGACCACTCGCCTGTCATCTGCTCCTGGTCAAACAAGTACCACAAGCCACCTCCCAAGCTTATCTATGCCAGGGTTATCAAACAAGGCACCTCCAGCTGTTAAAATCCCATCTAACCAGGCTGAACTGGGCAGTGCTTGACTTCCTCAATGACACCAACAAAGCTCTGGACCTATTTATCAAACGTTTCAACGAAGCCTGTGACATCTATGCACCAGTGAAAAAGATGAAGGTCAAAGGACAGACTAACCCCTGGGTTACTACTGACCTTTTAACTCTGCTCAAGCACAGAGACCACCTCTGGCATTGTGCTCTTGCAACTCCGATGCAAGTAAACACACAATTATACAAAGCAGCCAGAAATGATTGCACTCGAAGAATACAGAATGCTAAAAGCAGCTTTTACAAAGAGTCTCTGACCAACTCTTGGGGCCAGGGAAACAAATTCTGAAACAACATGAAAGAACTCACAGGCAAGGATCCTAAAGCACCACCCACTATGCTCAACCTTCATGGCACTCCTACACTCGACCTAGGTATCATCACCAGCACTTTTAAAAATGCATTTACAAACCTGGACAGTGTCCTTCCACCAAATTTTTTCGACGACCTCCCTTCCAGCTCCTCCCAAGTTACCCCCCAACTAGAACGTACAACCCCAAAGTTTTTTTAGGAGGTCCCACCACAAGTAGCTAGAAAATACATTCAAAAGGCCATCGGCAAACAAGGGTACAGTGGTGACTCCCTTGACCTGAAACTGCTGGCACAAGTCCTCGATGAAATCTTAGAACCACTTACAAAGATCTTTAATCTCTCGCTTAGATTGGGCCATTTCCCCTCTCTTTGGAAGAAAGCCACTGTCACACCAGTTCACAAAAGCGGAGATAGGACACTGCACACCAATTACAGACTGATCTCACTCCTCCCCCCACTATCCAAAGTGCTGGAGCGAATAGTGTTGGACCAACTAGTTGAATTCCTGGATAAGTACAATATACAGTGCCCAGAGCAGCATGGCTTCAGAAAAGGGCACAGCACCACCACTGCACTGCTGGAATTTACAACCTTCATCCATGCCACGCCTGACAAAGGGAATTGTGGAGGGGCAGTATTTATAGACCTTACCAAGGCATTCGACACAGTTAACCACCCCCTACTGCTCAAGCAACTGTCCTCCATTGGGATCTCCAGTGATGCCCTTTCATGGTTCACCAGCTACCTTGATAATCGGATCCAACATGTAAGGATTGCAGGGATCTCTTTGGATGAGAAACCGGTCCGCTCCGGAGTCCCCCAGGGGTCTATTCTGGGCCCTCTACTCTTCTCCCTCTTCATCAACAATCTCCTCAGTGCCTGCCACCAAAAAATATTACTATACACAGACGATGCAGTCCTGTTTTCCAGCCACCATGACATTACAGTCCTTGAATCCCAGCTGCAGCTCGACTTCAATCGCATCAAAGACTGGTTCAATTCTCATAAATTTGTCCTGAACCACAGCAAGACTAAAGCCATGTCCTTCTGTAACCGACAGAGCAGGCACAACTCTCTGACCCTCACCATCAAGAACCACGCTGGGAACCCACTTGAACATGTCAAGGAGTTCAAGTACCTTGGTATTACCCTGGATAGTACCCTCTCCTACACTCGGCATATTGACACTGTTGCCAAGACCATCAATATACGGATTGGACTACTACACAAACACAAGCACTGTATGCCTGTGGATGCCCTTAAACTAGCCATCTACAGCTCTGTCACCTCTATCATTGACTACGGCCTTGCCATCTATGGCTGTGCCCCAACAAGTGCCCTCCGCAGGATCTCAGTTGCTCTCAACAAAGCCTGTAGACTACTGATGGGTGCAGACCGACAAACTCACACCTGTGACCTCTATGCACAGGCCAGCTGGCTACCCCTATGCAGCAGAATACAATACCAGACCTGCTTACTTACCAAAAAGATTCTCCTTGGTCTCATGCCACCTGGTGTTAGCTCACTCCTTACTACCTACAGTGGCACTCAACAAACACGTGGTGCCCAATCTCTAACCTTTCAGGTTCCCAGATGTCGACCTCCATGGGTCAGTGGTCCTTTATCTATAGAGCCGCTCAATGGTTCAATTCCCTCAATAAAGAAGCACTTTCCTCTACTACACTTGGACACTTCAAAAGGAATCTCAAACTTTACCTCACCTCCACCACTCAATGTGACTGTTTCGTTGAACAGAGATCTCTCTAAACACCTCCCAGCTCACTCATGTCTCACAGCCCGCCCTTTCCCAATCTCATTCCCTCTGGCACTGGGCCTTCCTTGTGACTCCTTTCCTGCTTCACATCTCCACTGGTACAAGTCATTTTCCACCACCATCGGACAGTGGCCCATTAGCCTGCCAACTTCCTCTCCCGGTCGCATGCCTGCAATACTAACTGCCTATGGTGCCCTCTATCTCTTATTGTTACCGCAGCCAGCTGCCTACTCAAGCTGCTCTGTTTATGAATATTATCACAATGTATGTTATAACTGAGTATCATTATTTTTTCTTTTAGTTGTTTTGGTTATTTATTGTGCATTCCTTTACTACCTCTGTATGTATGTTGACCCTCATCCTTTGACGTGGAACCTTTGTAAACGAGCAGTTTCTGCTCAAAGGTATTTGTAATCCGAGAATTTAATAAATAAATAAATAAAAAATAAACATCAACCAAGTCCAAAATTCTTTTGTATGACAATAGATCCTTTTTTGTGCAAATGAAAAAAGATGTCAACAAATTATGTACTGGCACCCAAAAGGATTTTCCCCCTTTACCAGTCCCAGATGTTTGATCTTTATTGTTGTCCAGTGGTATCCCCCCACCCTCCAACTCTGTCCATTTCACCATGAGCCCCAAGTGTATATCCCTGGTGTCTAATGGCAACCCCCACCCTCTGATCCCCATATATAATGTATTTAATATTCCCATTGGTGTCCAGTTGCAACCTTCACCCTCTCATGTCCATCACAACCTGCAAATAAGAAAATGGGCATTTGCTTTTTTTTTCTACCTGTAAAAAGAAAAAAGTCCTCTGTTGATTGGACCCATATCCCCACCTGATCTCACACTGTGCACCCATCACCTTTCACCCCTCTACACACCTCCCACACACCCTCACTCACCTCAACTGGATCCATAGTGAAGATCCATTCTCTGATCAAAGACATGTCTTGCTGCTGGAACCAGTGACTGCGATATGACGAATAACATAACTGTGGTTCAATGTATTTTCTGATCACAGTTACCTTACTTGTCAGACAGCAGTCACTGGTTCCAGCAGCAAGACACATCTTTGATCAGAGAGTGGATCTTCACTGTGGGACCACTTCAGGCGAGTAAGGGTGTGTGGTGGGTTCCAAGAGGGTGCAGGGTGGTGAACACAAAGTGGGAGACTGGGTGGGGGTGCAGGACCAATCAAAGTGGATATATTTATTTTCATTTTACATGAAGAAAAAAGTTCTTATTTGCAGGTTATGATAGACATGGGAAGGGTGTTGCCACTGGACTCCAATGGGGATATTAAATACAATGTCCCCACTGGACACCAATGGGGGAAATTACATACAATACATATGGGGATCAGAGGTTGGGGGATGCAACTAGACTCCAGGGATATACATTTGGGGCTCATGGTGAATGGTGCAGAGTTGGAGGATGGGGGGTACCACTGGACATCAATGAATATATAAAATACAGTATGTGAAAATGAGAGGGTGGGGTACCACTGGACACCAGGGATATAAACTTAAAAGTAATGGGGACCAGGGCACAATTGGAGGGTGAATGGGTACCACTGCAAACCAATGACAATATAAAAAATAAATATATGGAAACAGGAGGGTGGGGGTACCACTACACACCAGGGCTATTAATTGAAATTTAACAGGGGCACAATTGGTGGGTGTGGTGGGTCCACTGGACACCATTAAAGATATAAAACAAAATATATGAAAATTGGAGGGTGGGGGCCACTAGACTCCAGGGCTATTAACCTATACTTAATAGGGACCAGGGCACAACTGGATGGTGGGGGGGTTAAAATGAACACCAATGAAAATGTAAAAGAAACAATATATGGAAATTGGAGGGTGGGGGTACCATTATACACCAAGGCTATTAACTATAAATTAATGGGTACTGGGCCACAATTGTAGGGGGGGGAGATGTCCACTGGATAGCAGGGAAAAGGGAAATTTAGGTTTTATAAACAAAATCTGAAAACATTATGTATGCGTGGAAGTGCTGGGTCCAAAGGACCTTGCTCTCCCACAGCCACATAAGGATACTCTTGTACTGTCTCAAAAAGAAAGGAAATACATTGCAAAAAGCTTTATTAATGCACTAGTTAAGGTCAAAGTGGCAAAAGTTGGGAAATGTGGTGTTAAGGTTTCTAACCCTAACATCCCAACGGTATCCAGGCATCACAGCAGGGGTGGGATGTGCTTGGTGTTCTCAAGCCTAATGCTCACCCCAGTCTCATACAGTGTACGCTTCTACCTTATTTACTGATGGAATGAGGTGCGCATTAGGCTTGAAAACCCCAAGGTGCACCCCAAACCCTTTGTGCTGCCAAGGTGGGGTTAGGGTTGGAAACCCTAATGCTACATCTCCCAACTTTTGTCACTTTGACCCTAACTAGTGCATTAACAAACTTTTCTACAATATTATAGGGGAGTAGTTGAACCCCAATAGTTAGGGTTGAGTAGCATGTTTAATGTTAGACCTCAAATTTTGCAGTTTAATAACTTTGCAACCAATTGATGGATTTGCACTGTCCCTTCAGATAGATCTCTTGACATGGCAAGTTTCATTCCAGTTGAACGTGTGGATTCTGAGATCTGGACAGTGCCAAAAGTCATTAAGTTGTCATTTTTTGCAGTTTTTTCCTTATCGCCTTGCATCCAGACAGTGTGGAATTTTGGTGTGATTTTGTTATGGTAGAAACAGCTTAGGTAACACAACAGGCATGCATTTGTTTTGTGAACAAACATTAATCTGTTGCAAAGTTATTAAATTTTTAATTTCCCATTGTTTTCAATTGGAAGATCACTTTTCAGGATAGAGGGTGTAAGTTCAACAAATGATTTGATCTCGCTAAAAAGGTATTCTGTCTTGCGTGACCTGTTCCTTTTTCATGAGAACAAAATCCTTTTTTGTGAGTGAAAAATCCTTTTTGCCAGACGCCATTTTGTTCTTTTTTGTATGAACCAAAAAGCGTGGAGAATACATAAAAATGTTGTCATTTTAAATATTAAACACCAGAAATAAGCTAAACATACCCATTTAGCTAGATTCTGGTGTTTGTTTTTCACAGTTAGGGCCAGAAATACTTTTTATGGGCACCCATAATCCCGGGTGCCCAGCTTAGTGAGAG
The DNA here is from genome assembly GCA_016271365.2 of Neoceratodus forsteri. Taxonomy (NCBI): domain Eukaryota; kingdom Metazoa; phylum Chordata; order Ceratodontiformes; family Ceratodontidae; genus Neoceratodus; species Neoceratodus forsteri. The sequence continues at coordinate 1,294,512,778 of CM028130.1, forward strand.
AAGCACTTCCCCCACATTTTTTGCATGAGAACACCAGGGATTTATTGACATCTGCATCAGCAGCTGAACTTCTTCTGCTGCCAGCTGCATTGCATGCTGTGAGCCATTCTTACCCTGGTTTCTAGTGGCAACCCCCACCCTCCAATTGTCATCCCCTTTGCTTTTTAATAATCCCTGGTGTCTAGTGGCACCCCCAACCCTTGTATCACCATCCCCTTAATTTTAATTTTAGTCCCTTGGTGTCTAGTGGCACCCTTCACCCTCTGATCTCCATCTTCCTGTTTTTCTTTACTTATGTATAATCTGACATTGGGATGCCCACCACCAGTGTCCAATGCCCATCCCTGCAGCACATTTTTTATGCACTCTAACTGACACTTGGCTTCCAATCCACATGTCAACGTTTAGAGCCCCCCTAGCAGTGTGGGACACTGAGGAGCCCATCCCCAGTGTCCTGAGATGGTTTATTTATGACCTGCAATAGCAAAACCATCCCTAAATGTCTTTTTTTAAATCTTGAATAAAGAAAATGATCCCTGGCCATCCTCACTGACCCTCTCCCCCATCACGACCATTCCACTGAGCACCCACATTCCCACACTCCCCCTTACCCTATACCTACCAGCCAATGTTGAATTCTGTCATCTTCTGTGGACTGAGACATGTCTGCATTCTTCAAAGCTGATCTTTGAACTGATGAAAAAAGATAAGTGCCATATAATATATTTCAATTGTGTTTTGAATTTATGTTCATAACTTTGCTATTTTTAGGAATTTTTTCACTAAATTTTCAACATGGCCTTTTTGGACCCCGCCTCATGAACAATGGCACTGTCATTTCGTTAGTCTGTTTTGGAAGGTGATTTTGCAGTTGCTGTGAGAAATCACCTTTTGGGATGGAATACTGAAATTTAACCACCAGTGTTCATGAGGTGGTGTCCCAAAAGGGCCATGTTGAAAATTTGATGAAAAATCCCTAAAAATGGCTGAGTTATAAGTGTTTATTGAAATTTTTTTACACACACACATAACTTTGGTAATTTTCAATAATTTGACTCCAAATTTTCAACATAGGCATTTTTTCACACCACCTCATGAACAGTACACCTGTCATTTTTTTTTACATCCTGTCTGAAAAGTGTTTTCTCACCTGTGGCACTCAATAGCATTTTGGCATGGATTTGAAACTTTTCACCTATGGGATTTATGAGGTGGTATTCCAAAACTATATGGATCCAGCTCAGCCAACCTCGGTATAAAGAAAATAACTTTATTCAGGTAGGAGCCAGAACCAATTCTGTGCTAAATGAACTCTATTCCTAAACTGGTTACAGATTGGCTCACTCAGCACAAAGGTTAAATAAATTATTTTTAATCCATTTTTTCCAAGATACACTATGTGTTATTCATACAAACATTTCAGAATAATCCTTCATCAGTGCATAACTGTATCTAAAACCACAGAACAAAATTTTAATTATCAAGCTTGTTGATTCTTATTTAAATTACAAAGGCATTTTCTACAAAAAAAAATTAGTTAGCATCCAAAAATCCTCACTCCTGTTATTCAGATTATTGTCAATACTTGAATTGTCAAATATTATTCAATTCTGTGATAAAATAGACATAAATCCATTGTACGTACTTCCTATAGTCTTCCCCAGTCTGATTTCCCTGCCCACAGCACCCAGTTGAGGGCCAGGGCTACGCTCTGCCAGTGGGTGGTCAGCAACCGCTAAGCCGACCCAGGGGACCATGAGGCCGGGAGGAACACCGAGGAAAGGCATGGGAAAGCCGTGGCCAATTGGTAAGCGAGCGCTTTTAAGGCAGAGCAGCCGATTGGTCCTTCTGCCCCATTGAATTGCATTGACTGAACTTGCACTACCTAAAGCTGTTCTGGGACTTGGAATTGTTTTCTGAATACTTCAAAAAAGAGATGCTTTACTTGTTTTTTTGTAAATGTAGAGGACAACTATTAAATTCTGTGTAATTGTGATTACAAGCCCTTTTTTTGGTAATTTAAAGTGGGCCAGACTCTACAGCGCCCCAGCCCCCCCCACAGCCTTTTGTTGTGCAAATTTTAATCACTGTGACCAGCAGAAACACTAGTTTCTGTTTTCTACTAATTATTGCTCCTTCCTCTGTCTCTCTCCAGTCTGATTTCCCTGCCCACAGCACCCAGTTGAGCACCGGGGCTATGCTCCACCAGCGGGCGGTCGGCGACTGCTAAGCCGACCCAGGGGACCATGAAGCTGGGAGGGACACCGAGGAAAGGCACTGGAAAGCTGCAAAATTTTTGACCACCCGCCCTTCCCCCTCCTTGTGTGTTATTTTTATAGGCATCTTCCCGCCGAAATCTCTTTCCCCACCCTCAGCACTACTCTAGCCAATAAACTGCATCACCGCCCTGCTGTACCACCTAATCAGCAATCCTTCCCTTACTGTTCTCCCGGTAGTTAACCATCAATACCACTTTCACAATGGGGAGACTCCTCCTGCTATTTCTCTCCCTGTCATGCATGGGGTTCCTTAAGGAGGATGTCCATATCACACAAAATATGGTGACACATCCGCCTAGCCCCTCTGTCTCATCCTCAATGAATAATGTTCAGACCCTCACATATGCTCTACCATTGCTGCATCAGTACCCGTGGGGTGACCGCCATAAAGGGACACAAATTACCATGTATGTATTCTGATCAATGCTCCATTACTGCATATACAGTTCCCTCTTATGCCTGACTACCAAACTGCTACTCGGTTTCTCGACACGGTATCATAGCCCCTTTTGGAGCACCCCAAAAGAGTGGCGACAGAGCAAGAAAAGGAGGACCAAAGACAGCCCCTCTTCCTATCTCTTGCAGCCCTTATGAAACTCCTATTCTTTCTACTACTCTGTATTGGAAATGTGGAAATCAACCCAGGCCCCCCTGAGTGTATCACCTCACCAGCAGACCTAACCTCCATCAAAGGCCCCAGTTTTCTACATATTAATGCATGCAGCCTCCTGAAAAACTTACACTGATACAAGTCTGGGTTGCTCCATACCTTGCCAGACTTTCTGTGGTATCTGAGACATGGCTCAAACCCACCACAGCAGATAGGGATGTTAATCTACCCAATTATCAGTTATTCAGAGCAGATTGCCTGACAAGGGGTGGTGGAGTAGCTATATATGTAAAGTCCAGTATACCTGTATCCTGCTTTACTGCAACCTCGATGCCCAAAGAATTCGAATGTATATCCCTCAAAGTATCTCTCCCTGATACAGCAGCTTTCCAGCTAGTAGGCTGCTACAGGGCCCCTCTGCTGACCACAAGCTTTTATCCCACCTGGGGAATCTACTCAAACCAGGCTCTGAAGAAGTCATTATCCTAGGTGATCTGAATCTAAACTGGCTTTCCAAGGCAGCTGCACCTTTGGTATCAGTCTGTGATACACATGGGCTCACACAACTGATAAATGAGCCAACAAGAATAAACTCAAAGAATAGAAACAACAGCACACTACTTGATATCTTGCTGGTGAACAAACCCCATCTATTCACACACACTGGAATGCTTTTCAGTGATATAAGTGATCACTGCCTCATTACAGGAGTAAGATCTTCCAGCAAACCAACAACCCCAGCAAAATTTCTAATGAGAAGAGCCAAGAAAAACCTCAATATTGAAGGATATCTGCCTGATCTAGCTCACTCTCCAAGCTGGCAAGAGTTTTATCTTGCACACTTTGTGGAAAAAGCACATCATGTGCTAAACAGCATAATACTAAGTGCCCCTAATACCCATGCTCCAATCACTAGTGTCCGAATAAAAAAAATGAATCTTGCCGCTGGTTTTCAGCTAACCTCAAATCTGCACTGTTGGAGAGAGACAAATTATGGAAGATGGCAAGAAAAACCAAGAACCCAAATGACTGGGTGTTATTTAGGAGAGCCAGGAATAGCTGCACCAAGAAAGTAAGGGATGCAGAGGCTGCCTTTTACTTGGCTGAACTTGACTCCTCCTATCACAATCCTGCTAGGTTCTGGGGCACCATCAAGGGGATTGTAGGGCAGGATTCTGGCACCTCTCTACCAACTCAATTGCACCACAATAATGGTTCTATCTCTGGCAAAATGGAAGTTCTGGATGCCTTCAATAACCACTTCACAACTGCTGGCCTTACCTTTGACACCTCTCCAGCTAATCTGCTGCGTGCACAACTAAGCTGCCAGTACACTGGTGCCCAGAGAGCTGATTCTTCCTTCTCCTTCAAACCCGTCCTGTTGAAGCAAGTAGAGGATCTTTTATGGCAGTTGGATATTAAAAAAAAGTGCAGGGGCAGACTCTCTTGACCCCTACTTTCTAAAGATTGCATTTCATGTACTTGCAGTTCCCCTAACACATCTCTTTAACCTATCTTTAACCTCTGGTTCTATTCCTACAGTGTGGAAGACAGCCCAAGTGGTTCCCCTTCTAAAATCAGGGGACCCTATGGACCTTAATAACTACAGGCCCATTTCCATTCTTCCAGTGCTATCCAAGATGCTAGAGAAAATAGTGAGCATCCAGCTAAGAGAATATCTTGATGATGCTAACCTCTTGAATCCAGCTCAATCTGGGTTTAGGGCCAGGCACAGCACTATCTCTGCACTGGTCAAAGTTACAAATGACTGGCAAACTGAATTAGATAAAAAGAATAGTGTCTGTGTAGTATTTCTTGACCTAAGTAAGGCATTCGACACTGTGGACCATGAGCTGCTACTCTTTTCCTTGCATTCCATTGGCCTAGAGATCCACCCTCCCTTAAATGGTTCAAGTGTTACCTTATGGATAGGTCACAGCAGGTGAAAGCTGAAGGTGCTCTATCCCCATTAAAACCACTGCTAAGAGGAGTTCCACAAGGATCTATCCTGGGCCCTATCCTTTTTTCCATCTACATTAATAATATTGATTCAAATCTCACCAAAGCCACTGCCCACCTCTTTGCTGATGACACTGTTTTGTATGTCAGCAACCCATCACCTGCAGTTGCCTGTGAAATTTTACAGGCAGAATTCTCCTTGCTGCAATATCAACTACTTGAGAAAAAGCTTCCTTTAAATGCAAAAAAAAAAACAAAAGCAATGCTTTTCTCCAATCAAAGCTCCACCAACACCTCCTCACTAAGCAGTCTCCCCCAGCTATGCACTATCCTTGGAGAAAATCTGGAGTATGTCGAAAATTTCAAATACTTAGGTGTGTGGATTGATAACAGACTTGACTTCACACATCATATTGAAGAACTGCTGAAAAAACTTCGCCAAAGGCTTGGCCTATTCTATAGAATAAAACACTTCCTAACAAGAGACTCAAAGATGAGGTTAGTCCAGGCCACTTTTCTTTCAGTTGTTGACTATGCAGACTTCCTTTATAGTCACTGCCCCATATCCTACCTAAGCAAGCTGGATACCCTGTACTACAGAGCAATAAGATTCATAACAGATCTTCCATCTAACACTCATCATTGCACTCTCTATGCTGCAGTTGGATGGGTTTCCCTACATCTCAGAAGGAACAGAAATGCAGCAATATGGATCTACAGAGCATTGTCTAAAAAATGTCCAAACTATATTCTAGGCTGCTTCACCCAGGCCATAGCTAGCTCCTATGCCCTAAGAAGCAACAACCTCATCATGCTCAAAATACCTAAAGTCAACACCCAGCTAGGGAGGGCGGCAATCAGCTATTCTCTAGCTATGGCTTGGAATACTCTACAGAAATCCCATAAGCTGTCCAATCTTATACCTATAGCATCCTTTAAACATCTTTGCACTAGTTTTTTCGCAGAGAAATGCAACTGCTACCATAAGAGCTAGACTTGCCATTTCACAACCCCCCCCCCTTCCAGACAGCCACCATGTATGGCATTTTTTGTTCCACAGTTCTCCCTCCCAGGCAGCCACCCTTTTTATAGTACCCCAGTTCCATTTAATTCTACCTAACTACCTACTACCTACCTAATCCTTCTCCCACTAATTACTGGTCCTTACATCGTTTCTAAATGCTTCCCATTCATCCTAGTATTACATTATGCTGTGTGTATGCCTTGATTCCTCTATTGGGATATGTATATACTTTATCTTTTGTATAATTTTCCTATAACCTACCTTGTCATGTATGTCTTAATCAACTTCTTACCCTTGATCATTGTATTTATAAGTGTTTTTTTTTTCTGTATCTGTTATGCATATATTAGTGCATTGATGTATCTGTTGTGTACCAACTATTGAACCTTGACCTTATCAGGTCCATTTTGTAAATAAGCCTTGCTCAATGATGCTCGCCTGAATAAATAAAGATTTGATTGATTAATTGATTGATATAGTAGTATTTTATAATGCAGTGAGAATATCTAAATCAAGGTTTCACTGCATACCTGCCTAATACTTCTTTTCATTTCTTATTTTATCATGTTGTTGTTCTTTCACATTCAGAAATTTACAACCATCAGCTAAAAATGAATAGGATTGAAAAAAATGTGTGAATATCACCTTTTTTAGAAGTTTATGCCTTAAAAATTAATTGTATTAAATAGATGTGGTACATATTATTCCATTATATCTAGGAGTTGACCTTGATAAACTGTGTTGCCCATGTGATTTGTTTGTTTCTCACTTCCCTGTTTCTCAAGTATTTTCAAGGTTGGCAATTCTGTAATGTAAACATGAACCCACTTGTCCTCAGTATCCATGCATGGTGTTCATCCTCAGAAAAATAAATTTCAATCTAATCATTTTAAAAATAAAAAGTTTCCTTTTACTTGCTAAATCATTTTGGCAGAGCGTGGTGTGACCTCCTGCTCCTCTGTGTGGAGGTGTCATGCCCACTCTGCTCTCTGTTTATATACTAGTCAGGTCAGGAATTGGACATGGAGCAATATGCATCATGGCACGACCAAGAAATAGTCTTGTGATAGTTGCGCTCACTCCTGGTGCCTGGCCTGCTGGAAAAACTTTCCATTTGTGCAGCACCAAGTAGAATACAAGGTGTCCTGCCTGAGGTGGTGTCATAAGAAGAGTATGTTGAAAATTTGCTGTCAAAATAAGAAATTGCCAAAGTTATAACCATTCATTGTTATTTCACTACACCCGCTCATAACTTTGGAAATTTTAAATATTTTGGCCAAAGATTTTCAATGAAGCCTTCTTATTATCCCACCTCATGTATGTCATAACTGTCATTTTTCAAATCCTGGGCAAAATGTGTTTTCACACCTGTAGCCTGGAATGCAGTTGCAAACGTGCAGAATTACATTTTGGCAGGATTCAAAAATTGTCTGTACCGGGTACATAAGGTGGGGTAATAAGATGGCTATGCTGACAATTTGGTCATTGTTGTCCTATAAATGGAAGCATAGGGCCAGAGGATCCTGTGCTTCCACCGCTACATACATATACACATTTATGGATGGATGGGAGGGCAGGGCCCAGAGGGCCATGCTGTCCCACAGGCAAATAAGGATACGATTATGCTAGCTCAAAAAGTAAGAAAATAAATTGTAAAAAAAACTTTGTTAATTCTCTAGTTAAGGTTAAAGCCACAAGAGTAGGGAAATGTGGCATTATGGTTTCCAACCCTAACACCCTACCCCCACCCTGCACACACCAACAGGTATCGGGGGTATGCCTTGGGATCATCAGCCCTAATGCTCATCCCATTCTCCTATACTGTACCCATCACAGCTTATTTATGCATGAAATGGGGTGAGAATTAGGGCTGATGACCGTAATGTACCCCCAATGCCTGTTGATGTGTGCAAGGTGGTGGTGGGGTGTTTGGGTTGGGGACCCTAAAACCACATTTTCTTACTTTTGTGACTTTAACCCTAACTAAACCATTAAATATGTTTTTTTGCAGTTTATATGTATAACTCTCCAGTTAGGGTCAAAGTGACAAAAATTGAGACATGAGGCATTATGGTTTCCAACCCTAACAACCCACCCTCCCAAACCAGGCAGGAGTGCAGGTGTGGGGTGGGCGTTGGGCTTCTTAAGCCCAACACTCAACCCATTCCATCTGTAAATAAAGTCAGATGTGTAGACTTTATGAGAATGGGATGAGCATGAGGCTTGAGAAGCCTAAGGCACACCGCACACCTGCTCTCCTGCCTGGTTTGGGAGGGTGGTGTGTTAGGTTTGGAAACCCTAATGCCTCATTTCCCAACTTTTGACACTTTGACCATAACTGGAGCATTAATGACATTTATTTCAACTTATTTCCTTACTTTTTGAGATTTTATAATAGTATGCATATTTTACTGTGGGAACGCAGGATGCATCCCATTCCACCGTAGATGCATGTATGTATGTAGTGGTGGAAGCACAGGGCCCTCAGGCCCTGTGCTTCCATTTATAGGACAACAGTGACCAAATTGCCAGCATAGCCATATTATTATCCCACCTCATGTACCCAGTACAGAACATTTTCGAATTCCCACCAAAATGTAATTTGGCACAACTGTAAAGCCATTCCATGACACATGTGCGAAAACACATATTGGCAAGGATTTGAAAAATGACAGCTGTGACATACATGAGGTGGGGTAATAAGAAAGCTTTATTGAAAATATGGAGTCAAAATATTTTAAATTTCCAAGTTATGAGCTTGCATAGCGAAACTGCAATGAATGGTCATAACATTACCATTTCCGATGGTTTTGACCAAAAATTTTCAGCATAACCTTCTTATGACCCAACCTCATGAACAAGGTCAGAAAAAATTTTCTAATTAAAACCTAAAAGTTGATTTCTCCAACTGATGGCAAAATCACTTTTCGGGTGGGAGTTACATAATGACAATCATATTGTTGATAGCCTGTGAAATAGGCAACCACGATGGGGTGCTTTCAAAAAGGGTGACTCAATCATGGTGCATGTCGACAGGACTACTGACCATGGAGGGCCACCAGATGGGGGGGTTTGTGCATATAGCAACAGGATGTCACTATATGTACACACGCGGGGGGCGCTAGCATGCTGAGCAAGGGGCAGAAGGGGAGGGTTTGTAAGGCATGGTGCCATGGTGGATTGCTGAGCTGGGCCCATGGTGTGGTGGGTGAGTGGTGGGCTGGGGTTCTCAGGTTGCTGGGTTTGGGTCCGGGTCCGCGTACATTTTGTTGTGCCAGGCCAGAATTTTTTTTTAGTGTTTTACACCCCCCTAGAGTTAAGAATCCTTTACTAGGAGGGTGCAGGGGTCTATAAAACAGAAAATACTAAGTCCCCAGTGCTCTTTTGCTGTGCACCAGGGGTGTACATCGCCAAAAAAGATTTTTGGTGATGTACACTTGCCTTAACAGTAATCGCCTTTCTGCGATCACCGTTATGACATGGAACCATGTAGTTCATGAGGTGGGGTTCTCAAAAGGCCATGTTGAACATTTAGGGTGAAAATTTCAAAATATGGTACCTTTGCACATAAAAGTTGAAACCCCATTGAAATACACTGAACTGCATTTACCTTAGATTCTCATATTGCAGTCATCTATTCCAGCAGCAAGACTTGTCTTGGATTGAAGAGTGGGTCTTGAACCTGCAACCTGTTTAGGGGTGTGGGGTGGTGGGTGCTGAGTGGGAAGTGGGGCTGGGGGGCAGGCTGATTGGTGAGGGACCTTTTTTTTAGCAGGTTTAAAAAAATATTGAGGGACCATTTTCTTTCTTTCAGGTTTTACCTGCAATGGGAAGAGGTGGTGCTACTAGACACCAGGGAATATAAAAGAGGACAATGTGGACAGCGATCAGTGGGTGAGGAGTGCCACTATACACCAGGGAAATGTGAAAACAGGTGATTAAAGGATGAGGGTTCCACTAGGCACCAGGACAGGGGTGCCCTTAAGGCATGTGGAGCCCCTAGGCAAAGTTGCAAATTATTTTTTTATTTTAGTCTTTGGTAACTGGGTAAGGCCCACTAGGCACAAGTGCCTGTTTTCAGGGGTGACCTGGGAGCACTGAGCAGTTAAGTGACTTGCTTAGAGTCACATAGTATGCAAGTGGAGGTTGTGAGAATCAAACTCAGGTCTGGTCTGCTGGATGTATCAAGCTCGTTCACACCATGTTCCTCTAACCTCTAGGCTATACTGCCAGCCCATACCCCTGATGATGCCCCTAAAAAATTATTTTTTTAATCTTCCTCACCCACACCCAGTTGATTGCGTTCATAATTGTGTGGGGGGGGGGGACTGTGGAAAATAAGTCACAGAAGCAAGTGGGAACAGCTTTTGTTTTGCTCAATAAGCTCAGTTCACTGATTGCTCAGTCAACCAAAGTTCCTGCTCTGCTGGATATTGCACACTGCCACACCACCTGGTTCATTCTCCTGCTCCAGACTGACTATCCTGTCCTCTGTTACCGCTTCCATTCTGATTCTCCTCACCAGCCTCCAGTGCTCCACTAGAGTGTGAGGTCCAACATCCCAACTCTGCTACACTGCTGCCAACGAAAACTGGTGGCCTGGCCACCAACCAGACTGTAACCCTCCCATCAACAAGTACTTAACACATCCACAGCCATCCTACCTAGTGCCCATCGGCATCACTAAATTCCTCCAAGCTGCCCTCCTCATCAGTGATACTGCACTACTCAGCCATCAGGCTGCCACTGTGCCACTTGTCTCTCTGAGCCCCTTTGTTTCTTGCTTCACATTTGATCTTCCTCCTCACTTTCAGTGGGCACTGCAACCTGCTACCAGCTGCTCCTGGCTGCTATTGTGAGTGTGCTGTTTGCTGTTGATGCTGCTGTATAGAACCATTAGGTGTGTGGGAATGGGATTTAAAGAAATGCTAGCTGGTGGCTGCTATTCATGCTGCTGTTATGTTAACTGGCTGCTGTAGTGAACATACTGCAACATTCAGATGTTAGCCAGATCCAATAAGGAGATCTGAGATTTCCTGTTTTTTCATGAAAAAAGGCACATGCTCTGATAGTCATGGGTAGGGGCCAGGACAGGCACAGAATGAGACAAAAGACAGATTTCAGGAATGTGTTTTGGCACCCACTATTAATGGGTGTGCTAGGTGGCCACATAGTTCACCTATCCTTAAAGCCGGCCCTGCACCAGGAAAATGTGAAAATGGGTATCGGAGGTTGGGAGTGCCACTAGATACTATGGAAAATATTATTTATGGGGACAGTGTGTGTGTGGGTGTGGGGGGGGGATCACACCACCAAACACCAGAGAAATAGTGGGGTGGTTCACAGCTCACACTATAGCTGGTAGCACAAATTCAGCTGTAGCTGCAGAAGTCAAGAAAATCCACTGTTCTCATACACAGAATGAGTGGGAAGGCTCCTCTCGCTAAGCTGTGCACCAGGGATTTTGGGTGCCCAGAAAAAGTATTTCTGGACCTAAATGTGAAAAGCAAACATCAGAATCTAGCTAAATGGGGCCTGTTTAGCTAGGTTCTGTTGTTTGATTTTTTAAAGTGACAACATTTTTATGTATTTTTATGTATTTTCCATGCTTTTAGTTCATGGACAAAATTAACAAGATGGCGACTCACAAAAAAATTATTTTTTCCTCCCAAAAAGGGAATGGCCACTTGTGAAAAAGAATCCTTTTTCATAGGACCAAATCCTTTGTCAAACTTTCTCCCTCTATCCTGGAAAGCGATCTTCCCATTAAAAACAATGGGCACTTAAACATTTAATAACTTTGCAATAGATTAATATTTTTTCTCCAAACAAATGCATGGCAGTTCTGTTACCCCAGCTGTTTCTACCATAAAAAAAAATCACACAGAATTCCACACCATCTGGGCACAAGGTGATGAGGAAAAAACTACAACAAATGGCAACTTTTAAGGTTTATGCACTATCTGGATCTCAGAATCCATACATTCAACCCCAGAGCAAAACTTGCCATGTCAAGAGATCTACCCCTATGGGACAGCACATACCAATTTTTGTGCAAATCCATCGATTGGTTGCAAAGTTACTAAAGCACAACATTTGAGGTTTAACATTAAACATGCTACTCTCTCTCTCTCTCTCTCTCTATCCATCTATCCATATCTATATCTATATCTATATCTATATCTATATATACACATATATATACACATACATATATATATATATATATACACACACACACACACACACATATATGGAATATGCCATGGGATGGCAAACAGCCACTCCTGATGTCATAGGTCAATCTTCACACAAAAAAAAATTAACTTTGATGTTTTAGACAGACTGTGGCATGTTTGATTTATGCAGTGATTTTAGTTTAGGTGTACAGGTCTCTTTTGTGTGGATTATGTTGTTTTAGTTTAAGCACACAGTTAAGTTTCTTCTCGCTGAAAATAATGGGAGGGTTGTGATGGGCTACTGTAGTGTGGGAGAATGTTGCTAATTGGTTGTTGGGTAAGTGTCCATCGTGGGAAGTGTGTTGTGAAGGTATAGCATGTGTACATTGGGACTGGTTGTGTGAGTGTGCCTGTTTGGGTGTGGTAGTGTGTGATTAGACAGTGTTTTATTGGGTGGGCTATAAAGGTAATGAGCATGCATATGCAGCACTTGGACCTCTTGGAGATAGTCTGCACATGTCTGGAGCAAGAAGATGGTGCATCGGAGCTGTGGCCTGTTCAGAAGATGGAATATCAGTGGAGCAGCTTGGACCAGAGGCTGGAGGTAGTCATCCATTGTCAGCATTAGATCATAGGAGTCTTTGAGGACATCTTCAGCTGCAGATGGCATCTTTTTTTTCAAATTGAATATATTTTATTCGTTTGTAGGAAGAGTTAGTATATCATTTAACTCATACATTGGACATTAGCTTGACACATACATTTTGTTTGAACATTGTTCTATGCTAGGGTCCTGTTACAATACAGAGTCTTGTAAAGTATATGTTATGAACATAGCTTCAGTTGTATTCAAATATTATGGTCTCAGCTAACTACAGAGACCCTTCATACTCCTCCTCCTACTTCCCCCTCCCCAAACCCCCCTCCCTCTCCCTCCCTTTCAGGTATGCAGCAACAGTGTCCATCATTCCAAGTAATCGAGATAAGGTAATTGGGGGGGGATCATATTTAATGAAGTCATATCACTCTTGCAGAACTGTCCCCTTCTTGCCTTAGTTACTTATTTGGTATCCTTAAACCACTAAATAGTCAGTAGAGTTTGTAAAGGTGCCCATGTTTTTTGATAGTATTGTGATCTCCGTGCAATGTGAGCAATTGTGTTCTCGGCCAGCAAGGCAAATAGTATCTCTTTTAGCCATTCCGTATATGTAGGGATATTTTGGTCTAACCAGTGGCACATAATCACTTTTTTTGCACACACTGACATTAGAGTCATATATTTTCATTGGGTGCCACTTAGAACTTCACCATAGTCTCCTATTATACAAATTTTCAGCTTGAACGCGTCAGCTAACCCTAAAAGTGGGTCTAAGTTGGACTTAATACTATTCCAGAAAGGCGTGACCTTATTGAATTCCCACAATATATGCAACAAAGTGCTAGGCCTTTGCTTACAGTGTGAATATACATTTGAGGAGATTTTCCCCATCTGATAAAGCCTAGCTGGGTGCAGATGGCATCCTGATTGTGGGATCATTGGACTGGCAAATGTCAATGGAGGAAGAGGATTCAGAGAAGGCATCCATGAATCACCCAAAAGAGAGAAATCTTCTTTAGTGGCTGCAACTGGGATTTGTTAAAGAGAGGGTCTTCTTGAAATGATCTTCACTTTTTCAACATTTTCCATGAGTATTAATCTGTTGATACTTTTGTATTTTTTTGCATCTTTTTTTGTGGGTTTCATGGTGTGACTTAATTTTGTTATATGTTGTTTTTCAGTGTTTTATGCTGCTGACATGTGCATTAATTTTATAATCCCTTTTGATTGTTTTGCTTTTTTGGGGGAGGGATTTGATTTTTTTCTGTGGATTGCCTTGGATTACTTTTTAATCCACAAAGGAGACATCAACCAGGGTTTTCAACAGTCTACAACTTTATTGCGTATTACGTGAAGTTGAAATGTAAAGAAAAGAGAAGACATCTATGGTAAGATACATTTTAAAAATGCTATAAAGGCAGATAAGTTGTTAGGGAGTGCTATTTCATATTTAGTAAAGGTGCAATGGAGAAATTGGTAGTTGTACCGCAGTTTTTTCCCCCCCCCACTGGTGATCGAATGTAATTCTAAATTTTAGGATTATGCAGAACAGTTAACTGGAACAAAAACTCTAATTAGCTGAAAAGATGCACTTGTTCAGGTTTCAAGTTATGCAGAGAAAGAACAACAGAACAATTTGAAACATAAGTTTGCAACTTTTATTCATTTTGTGGAGAAAAGAAAAAAGAATGTTTTTCAAGCAACCAGAGAAAGAACACCACAACTCTCCCCAAGTCTTCTGGACTTAAGGCTTTTACAGGAAGCACCAGTATCCCTGCTCCCAGATACACTGAATGTTGTGACCTGAAGAACTCCAGCAAGTAACATTTTGAATTTTTTCTAAAACAAGGAGGTAAAGGATACAGAAAAACAAAAGGATTAGATCCCGAACAAAGAAGAGCCAGATAGACAGGAAAAAGCAAAAGAAGCAGCATTAAGTGAGTCAGGGAGTAAGACAGATATACAGAAATTTCCCCAAAAGGTACAAGCTTAAGTAAAACTACAGGAACAAACAAAAATATGGAGGCACAACAATTAAGATCTATAAGTACTAGTGGGGATAAAATAAATGGGTATGCACCCAGGATGGTGACACTATTAATGTAGGTGCCGACAACATCGACATGTTCACAGTAATAGATTGCCCGAGACCTCAGCAGTCTCTCTCCCAGTCCTGCACCCCCTCCCCGATCCAACTCTGATTCGGAGTTGGAATCCTAGAAATCAGGGGCATGGAGGGCAGAGCCCCCCACATGGGGGTTCAGGGGGAAGCCTCCAGATGAAAAAATTGCTGGGGTCTCAAGTCAGAATTATGTCAACCACAAGTTGCAGTCGACATAAATCTGTCGCTGTGATGGCGGTCAACAACTTAGTTGTCAAACCAGCTTCGTAGAGCCAAATGAATGACGATACAAGCCCCAAAGGGAGTGACAAAATAAATAACAATTTAAACAGGGACATAAATACATAGGAACAGGTGAAGGGGACCCAGGTGCAGAAAGAAGGTCTACAACCACATATGTCAAACACAGAGGAACAGGATGTAGCAATTTTAGGTGCAGTAAATACTCTTAAAATGGAAATGCTACAAGTACTATGCGATATAAAAAGCTCTCTATCAGGGGTTAACAACTCTCTTAATGAAATAAACCATAAACTAGAAAAACTCACAATCTGAACTGATGAATTAAAACCAAGAGTTTCAACATTGGAAGATTTAACTTTGCCTATTCCCAAAAAACAGCTGCATTTAGAAAATCAACTACAACTACTACACAAAAAGTGGCAGAGCAAGAAGTCAGGGCATGAAGAGGAAACCTGATGCATTACAAGTTACTGGTGGGGCTGGAAGTGACAGGAGACCCTCTACCTTATTTTGAAAAATGTATAACAGAAGCCATGAACTGAAAGTACCCTCAGAGAAAAAATACATTTGAATAGAGACCATTGGGCTGGTATACGATTTATTGCTAATAACTTTCCATGCTCAGTATATATAAAGCTGCATAAACACCACGATAGAGAAGTGATATTACATAAAGCCAGAACAAAGAAAGGTCTCACTTACATATACTTTAATGTATCTCCAGATTTATCAGTGGAGACAACAGAAAGAAGGAAGTTATTTTATCCAGTAAACTAAAAATATATCAAAACGGCATCCAATTCTCAATGCTATACCCGGTGAAATTAAGATTTGTGGTAAAAGGTAAATGACACACATTTGATGACCCAGATGAGGCCTTGGAAGCTTTTGAAATCACGTAAGGGGGAAATCAAGACTACCAAAAAAAAAAAATAGAGAAGATAGAAGACCTGACCCATACCCAACTGCATCATCTACATTGCAAGAAAATAAAGATGGTTAACAAAAAAAAAAACAACCTCCAAAAGGAATACAGAAGAAAGGAAGAAAAGAAGCTGACAAAAACATGTACAGAATGAACTATTATAACAAACAACTTTATATATATATATATATATATAATCAAGAATTGGAATTGCTAGAATATACATTCTGGTCCACATATTCAAAAGGGTTGCGCATGGCGCAACAGTGTTGCACCATGCGCAACCCACTGATGCGCCCCGGTGCGATATTCAAAAGGGAAAAGTGCACGGCACAAATCCCGATGCGCTGGAGAGCATCAGTAATGTATGCAGGCACAGGTGGGGGGGCGTGCCCATGCATACACTGCACAGCCCGATATTCAGCCCAGGATGTGCAGAGCTATGCATGCGCAACCCCTATCTGAGCCAGCACAAAGCTGAGTCAAAAAAAAAAGGAACAATTGATGGCCACCCATAGGTGAGCTGCCGCATTGCGGGGCACAACACGGCAGCTGCCACCTGTGGGTGGCTACCCGAGCTCTGGCTGCACCTGGTGGAACCCCCATGCCCGATCTTGGGCATCTGTAAAAATAAAAGAAGAATTCCATCCAATATCCCTGGTGGTCCAGTGGACCGCTGTCTGCCCGATCGCGGGCATTTGTAATAAAAAATGGTTAATATGTCCAATATCCCTGGTGGTCCAGTGGACCTGCCTGCCCGATCATGGGCTCAGTAATAACATTATATCCTCCAAATCCCTGGTGGTCCAGTGGACCTGCCCACCTGATCACAGGCTCAGTAATAACATTAGAGTCCTAAAATCCCTGGTGGTCCAGTGGACCCCCACCACCCACTGAATCCCACCACCCCTCTCCCCGGTCAGCGGTGGGTGGCAGCATGCCACCAGCTCCTTCCGCCGCCCACCGACCGACACCGCCGTGTTGGTGTATGCCCATTGGTCCACAGCGTGAGTCACTGGCGTAGAAGTATTGAACAGATTATACATTCCAGATATGTGAATGGGATCCCATTCACATATCTGAATGTGTAGTACGCAGAGAAGCTGCATGCCCATTGGCTCACGCTTGTGACCAATGGGCATACAGCCCTACCGATGGTGCCGTCGGGCGGGCGCTGGGGTGGCAGGTAGGGTGTTCTACCCGCCACTGACCGGGGAGCAGGGCAGTGGGATTCAGTGGGCAGGTGGGTGGGTGGGGTGGGGGGTCCACTGGACCACCAGGGATATTGGATATAATGTTATTACTGAGCCCGCCGATCGGGTGGGCAGGTCCACTGGACCACTAGGGATATTGGACAGCTTAATAATTTTTATTACAAATGCCCACAATCAGGCAGACAGCGGTCCACTGGACCACCAGGGATATTGGACAGACTAATCATTTTGTATTACAAATGCTCGCGATCGGGCAGACAGCAGTCCACTGGACCACCAGGGATTTGTGTTTTCAATTTTTTTTACTGCAGCCCGCGATCGGGCTGTGGAGCACATTGCCGGCTGCAGGGGGCATTGGTCCCCAAAAGCTGCTGCCTGGCAGGGCACCAGGCACAAGTGGTCGGGGATTGGCCCACCTGCATGCAAATGGGGCCATAAAAACATGCAAATGGCCCCATTTGCACCTTGCATACATTATGGCCCCATTTGCATGTCAAGTTTTGAATATCGCGGTTGCTGTGCATAGCGCAATGGAACTTGCGCTAGCGCATCCTCATGCTCCACTCTGGCCACTTGTGCTGGTGCAGTGCCACTGCGCCATGCACACTGCAGGTGGCCAGGGTGCGATATTCAATGATGCTGTGCCATGGCGCAGCTCTGTTGAATATCACCTAGTCCACACCCCTGCGCAGCCTAGTTGCGCTGCTCCCAAGCTTGTGCCACAGCCTGGTGCAGTTTGAATATCTGGGCCAATATGTATAGATATTAGTATAGAATCACATATACCAAAGAATGAAATGGGAAAGAGCATTAAAGTAGGGACTACAAATAAACAAGGAATACACAATTAAAAGAAAATAGAATTTAATTTAGAAAAGCTAACATAGAACAAAACAAAATGGTTGGGGCAAATACTTTGAATATTATAGAGGAATAGAAAAGGGTAGTAAGAGAAATATGCTGTGCCAATGCCTGGTTTTTGATGTACAGCAGTGGCTGTGTTAGTCATCACTGTGTTCGGGGACTGTCAGGAACTGGCTGGATTGCAGACTTTTAGGGTTGGGGAGGGGGTGATGGAGGGGTAGATAGGGTAGATTATGTAAGAAAATAGAGAACGATTAAAAGAAAAGATGCCAAAAAAATATAGAAAATCAAAAAAGGGGTCTAGGGAAAAAAATAATAAAACAGCAAACAGATAACAGTCTTGAAAACTGGATAGTATTATCCAAATGACATGTACTTTTCCTGTATAAAAATAAAGTTTTTTACTACTACTACTACTACTACATAAACACATATATGGCTTACTTAAACCATAACAATATGTCAACTTATACATGTGGGTTGTACTTTTTTTTTTTTTTATTTACCCTTTTTCCTGGCAGGACCACCGGCTACATCCTCCACCCTGGTCACGGCTCCCGGAGACCTCTACCACCGCCTATAGCTGCAGAGGACCCTCGGTCACCCCCGGCTTGCCCTCCAGAGGGTGGAGCTGCGGGCCACCTTCGTGACCCCGGAACTGTGACTGGTTGGGGTCCCGCAGCGGCGGTGGCGATACGAGGCTCTCCAGGGAGGGCTTCATCCATTGGTGGTCCTGCCCGCCATCTTTTTCCTCCTTATTTTCTGCCCAGAGGAGGCGGGGACGTGCAATGACGCCAGCGTCTGCCCCGCCTCCCCCCCCCACATCAAGCGTCGGCTACGTGAGAACTCCTGGCCTCTGCCAGAGTCTCTGAACACATCGAGTGCTACCCACACCTCCCCCAGAGAAGGAGGCTGTCCAGCGGACGCCGATCCTACCCCAGTCAGCTCTCCAACGACCCGGATCCGCTCTCAACCCGGTCGCCAGCGCCGTAGCGAAATCCCACTGCTGCACGATGGCGGGCCGTGGGTTGTACTTTTAATTTATTATCGTGGAATGTGAAAGGCCTATGAAATAGAATAAAAGCAAACAAAGTTATAAAATATTTACAAAGCAGAAAAATTAATGCTGTTATGTTACAAGAAACACTTTTTTCAAATAAAGATTCTATATGATTCACAAATCACTGGGGACTTGGAGTATCAGCAGAGTTTTTAAATAACTCGAGAGGTGTGATAATCACTTTCAACAAACAAAGCATCATCCCAAATATAATTAGTAAGGAAACAGTTATACAAGGAAGATGAGCAATTACAGAAATTCAAATACTAAATTTAGATGTACATTATCCACAGTCTACGCACTTTGCATCCCACCCAAACCCTTCCCAACCTGAACTCTCCCTCCAAACCTCCATTACAGATGCTGAGTCATAGTTCATTGATCATAGATTGGTGCTCAACCAAAACAAATCCAAGACCATGCTTTTCACCCACAACCAGAACAAGCTTAAAAACACACAAATACGCATCTGCAATTCCACCTCACTGCCCCTTGAACAAGTCCACTCCTTTAAATACCTGGACATCACCTTCAACCCTGCCCTTACCTTCCATGAGGACATACACCATCTCTTCTCCAATCTAAACTCCTGCATCGGGCTTCTTTATAGTCACCGGCACTGTCTTCCCACTGAAGCACTCCAACTCACTATCTCCTCCTCTGTCCTCTCATTTCTGGACTATGGTATTGTTATCTATGGGGCTGCTGACAGCACAGCCCTCAAAAGAGTCAAATTGTCTCTTAACAAAGCTTGCCACCTCTACCTGGGCTGCCCTAGTATCTCCCACACCTGCTTTCTCTTTTGCCTAGCAAACTGGCTGGACTTGGATGGTAGACTCCAATACTACACTTGTCTCCTGGCCAAAAAATATCTCTGCCAGACTCACCACCATCAGTCTCTTCCCTGTCCTGCAACCTGCCCCACACACTAGGATCACCAGGAGCTCTATCAAACCTACCCATCTGGTACCAAGATTTAAAACCTCACTTAGCCAACGCTCCTTTGCCTATTGTGCCAAGTCCTGGTTAAACTCCCTTCCCCCTCACATTACTGAGGAACCAAAGTTTGGCCACTTTAAATTTCTACTGCTCTCACATTCTCTCCACATGCTCTTGTACCTGTCCTTAAATCCACTACTAGCTGACAATGAACTATGTCGAGCCTCCTGGTCCTTGTTCCCTCCTATAGACCTCGGACCACTCAGCTCTCCTGTTCACCCCTACTCTGACAATAGACCTTGTCCAGCTCTCCTGCTACTCCTCCTTCCTCCACCATTACCCCCTCACCATGCCATTCTCTCATCTCCCTCTGAGTCGCCTTATAACTGCTGATTCTCAGCTCTTTTTTTCCTGGACCTACTGCCCACCTACCCCCCACACAACATCTCACTCTGCACTAATTGTACTAAAAAATTGTTTTGAAGTGTTTCTGCTGCCTCTAAATGTTTTACCCATTGTTAATACAGTTTGCTTCCTGTATACAAACTGTACCACATTCTCGCAGTTGTATGTTATGTCTATTGTTCATTGTAAATTTGACATGGAGCCTTTGAAAAGGAGTCTCTGACTCAAAGGTTTGTAATTCTGAATATCCTATAAATAAAATAAATAAATAAAACAATCAAAATGATCCAACTTTCTTCAGTGAATTTTTCTTGCAGATAGCAACTTATAACCCACCTTATATTATAGGAAGTGATTTTAACTTAACAATGCTTGAACAAGACAAATCTATTAAACTGGATAATGCACATAGATCTTCAAGAAAAAGAACTAAAACTTTTGTGATACACCTAGATTTAGTAGATCCATGGAGGAAAAATAAACCAAAATCTAGAATGTACTCATACTTCTCTACAGCACAGCAATCATACTTAAAAATAGACTACTTTATGATATCAGGAACACTAAGGTATGTGATTAGTGATATTCAATACACTGGTATAATTTTGTCAGACCTTTCAACCTGTATACTATCAATTAAACTTGATGAAAAATTTACTTATAAAACATGGCAAATGAATCAATTTCTATTAAAAATACCACAAGTTTCAAAAAGGATGGCAACAGAAATGCAAGAATTTTTTTGATAATAATACAACAAGAGATACCAATATTTTAAATATCAGGGAACATCTAAAGTATGCCTAAGGGGAACACTAATAAGTGTGGATACTTATAGAAAAAGAAAGCAGACCACTATAATAAAACAATTAGAACAAGATATTCAGAGGTTGCATTTGATACACAGTAATATTATGGATACAAATATTAATAATAAATTGATTCATAAAAAGGAGCAATATAATACAATCATGACTAGAATATAGAAAAACAAATACTCAAAAGTAGGTCAAAATACCATGTCATGGCAGATAAACCTTTGAAAGTTTTAACCTGGCAGAGAAAAAAAAGAACAAATACAAAATAATATTATAAACATAAAAGATGAAAACTGAAAAATAATGGATGAACCGCAGGATATTAATACATGCTTTGAAACATTTTACCACAATCTAAATACATCACAAATCTATAATTCAGAGGAAGAAATACACAAGTTTTTAGATCAGGTTACTCTGCCCTATATTATAGAAAATACTAGAGAATGTTTGGGCCAAAATATAAATGAGCAAGAGATAGAAGAGGCAATTCAATACCTTCCAAATGGCAAAGCTCCAGGCACAGATGGGATAGTAATTGAGTTCTACAAACAATACAAACAAATTCTGATACCTGAACTAAATGAACTATTTAATGTATTTAGCACAGCCCAAAAAATGCCAGATTCCTTCAAAGAGGCAATAATCCAAGTATTTAAAAAAAATAAGGATCCACTGAGCTGTGCATCATACAGACTCATTTCACTACTCAATGTTGATTATAACATTTTCACAAAAATCATTGCAGGAAGATTAGAACAAATATTACTAAAATTATAGATCAAGATCAAAATGTAGTTTTATTTAGCTTTTTTTTGTTGACCAGGTAAGTGCACTAGACACATTCTTGCCTATTTTCAGGCACAGCCCCGGGGAGGGGGACACAGATGAATGCTGACTGACCTTGAACCTCAACCTTGACCTTGACATTGAAGATTAAGCTGTCGGTGGTATTTTTAGTGAATGGATTCATAAAAGGAAGAACACTTTCTGAGAACATAAAATGCACAATAGATATAATTTCAACATATGAAGCAATTGATGCTGAGAAAGCATTTGACAGAACAGAATGGAAATATGTATTGGCATCTATAAAAAATGGGTTTTGGTGCACAGCTCAGTGGATGGCTACAGTTAATATATGATACACCTACAGCCAGAATAGAAACAAACCATGATATCTCAGATAAAATTATATTACAAAGAGGAATAAGGTAGGTTTGCCCATTGTCACCTCTAATTTTTGCAATTATGATAGAACCATTATCCATAGCAGTTAGAACAGCTTCACAGATACATGGTATTAAAATTTAAAATAAAATAAGTCTATATGCTGATGATGCTCTGCTATATTTTACAAAACTAGATACTTCGCTAAAAGCATTTATAAAACTTATAGATTCATTTAGTAAAGCTTCAGGTTACAATACCTGCTCAAAATAAAATAAATATGATAGAACAAAAAAAGTTGCCACTGAAAGGCACCCAAATTGTCATATGGCCCAGGTGGGAATTACGAAGGATGGGGGCAATAAGGAGTAGGGGTATGGGAGGCAGCTAGGGAGGGGGGAGGGGCTTGGTGACATCTTTGATGAGGTCACGCAGGTGTCATTTGATGCAGTTGCATGGTCAGGTGGGATTGGATGGGGTGAGGGGCCAAGTGGAGTCCTGATTTGGGGTGCTGAGGGGGGTTATAAGGTGAGGCAGCCCTCAGGTCTCCCTCTTTTTGCTGGGAATTTGATTTGATCACATTTTCAGCACTTTGTGGCAACAGGTTGGAGTTTAGTGAATAACTAATAGGTAAGGTGCAGGCATATGGTGCGCCTCTGGGCCACATGGAGTCTTGGGCATAGCTTGATATTTATGCTGTTATTTTAAGAAATTCCAACTGCTGATG
The DNA here is from genome assembly GCA_016271365.2 of Neoceratodus forsteri. NCBI lineage: Eukaryota > Metazoa > Chordata > Ceratodontiformes > Ceratodontidae > Neoceratodus > Neoceratodus forsteri. Next base: position 1,294,535,914 of record CM028130.1, read on the forward strand.
GCTGTTTTTAAAGTATGAGATTTATGCTATAATTTAAGATTTATGCTATTATTTAGGTGAATCTGGCTGATGATGGCTGTTTTGCTGTTCTTTAAGAGATCCAGTTAGAGAGGAGTGTGCCTGGGAGACGCCACAGTGTATTTGTGACTGTTGTTTCTTGGATGTGGGCGATACTTTTGGGATAGGCTAGATTTAAGTTTCAGTTTGGGTGAATCCCTTGCAGGAGGGTTTGCTCAAGATGCCATCTGTGGGTTGTTGGTATTGGGTGGTGACGAGCTGTTTGTGTCGGGTTTTTTCTGAGGCGATGGTTTGTGAGATTTTTTTTTTGTGGCAGGACCCAGCCCTTTGGCTGGCATTTTGTCATAGATGGGTGTTTCTGGTGGAGAGGCCAAGGAATGGGCATTTCAGTGCACATTTGGTTGGTTGAGGTCTGGGCCTGCCAGAGCACCTGTGGTTTTTCAAAAGGAAAAAAAAAAACAACAAAACAGAAAGAGTTTATGGAGCCAGGAGGAGAGAGAGAGAGAGAGAGTAACTGGGCTCAGTGGAGATGAAGAGCAGCGTTGATGTGGTTGGGCGCTGCAGCGGCACAGGCCTTGGATGGGCATGGGGGGATATGGCCATTTCAGCCTCTAGCAGGATGGCTTGCAGGAGGCACCTGCATGGAAGATGGCTGTAGAAGGCATGGGGGGCCTTATTTGTCAGTTTCATGCTAGGGGGCCAAGGGCATGGAGGAAAGGGGGCATCTGCCCCTCACTGCAAGGCCTGATGCCAGTTCCTGGGCAGCTGCTTGGGCGGCAGTTGAGTTGTTACGGGGAGTCACCTGTGTTGGGCCCAGGCACTAAATGGGCACAGGGTGCAAGAAAACAGGGCACCCATGCCATGATTTGAGGTTTTTGGTTGTGTTACAGGTGGCCACTCTGTGAGGAAGCAGGATGGGCCTGTGGGCCAAAAGGGGACCCCAGGACGGGGACAGAGAGGTTGATCAGTGTCCTGGTCTGGAAGGGGGTTTGGGGCATGGCAGCTGGACCTCCTGGGGGATGGTCTCATTTTGGTTTTACAGAGGCTCAAGGGCAGTTAGCCAGTAGCTGCAGGGTGAAGGCAGGAGCCCCTGTCCTGTGGCATGGTGCTACTGGGGCACAGCTGACTGGATGAGGGGCTGTGGACCCACTGACAGATGAACAAGTGCAAAAAGGACAGAAGGACATTGATAAGAATGAGTTGGGTCCATGAGGGTCCATGAGGGCAGATACAAGGAAGCCAGAGTGGTTACGCCTGTGGCACTGTAAGCCACGGGGATAAGGGGGGGTTAGGTCTGGCAGTGCATGGGTTGGTACAAGGGTGGCATAGCGGTGGTCAACTTTCAGGAGGGGCATGTTGCCCTTTGTGAGCGGTGGTGGTTTCTCTGGGGTATGGGGGGACGTTGGCAGGGGCAAGGCACAGACAGGGTGGGGTTGACACGGGGAAGCAAGGTAGGCATGGATCCTTTGGGGGGTCAGGCATGACGTAGCCTGCCTGGTAGGGGCTGTGGATGGGTGGCTGCTGATACCTACAGGCTAGTGTCCAGAGGGGCACACAACTTTCAAGGGGTAGCTGGGACCACAGCCATGGGGGTGGGGGCCCCAAGGTGTATACTAGCTATTCACCTCATTTATTTTATGTCTTGTACAGAAGGGAAGAATGCCATCGAAGAGAGCTCTGGTTTCAAGTGCCAAACTGAGGGAGGAAGTGTCCAAGCTGACGGACAAGATGGCAGAACTCATAGGGACAGTCTGGCTGCAGGAAGAAGAAGAAGAGGAAGCGACGAAGAAGAGGAAGGGGTGGGAGGAGTGGGCGGGGAGGTGAAGAGGTCATGTGGAGTTACGCCTAGCCTTCTGCCCATCTCTACACCTGAGCCTGTACCAGCACCAGCTGGACCAGACCCTAGTGGGGGTAAGGGTAATGTGGACTTATCTAACGAAGGGGATTTGAAGGAATTCTTGGCAGGACTGCTCGGTGATATAGGGAGAAGGGACTTGAGAAGATGGAGAAGCTGTTACAGGCAATCAAAAAGGGCAGTGGGGATGGTACCAGGGCCACTGAAGAGCAAAGGGGGGAACAAACTGAATGAGGGGCCACTGAGTTTTATACTGGGTGACCACGTCCCTACCTCCATGAAGGAAAAGATTTGGAAGGGGGAATATGTGGACATTTTTGGGCTAGTGGGTGAAAACACATCTAAGAAATATGAGCAAAAGGAGTCACTGGGGAAATCTGAGATGGCAGTGATGTTGGCGGTGGTGGAGCATAAAGAGGAAGACACCAAGTACAAGAGGAAGAACATAGACATGTGGCAGGCAGGATTGGAGCTGGACAAGCAGCCAGAGTTAGCAATTCTCCTCCTGATGTACACAGCCATCATTCTGGATGCTTACAAAGCAAAACTGGCATATGGGAGGCTAAAATATGATGAGGCATTCAGGAAGCAGATGGCAAAAAGGGACCTCAGGTGGGACTGCACCCACTCAGAGCTGTGGGTGCGAATCTTGTTGGATCCAGCAGGTGAGGGGCATGAGGGGAATTTAACAAAAAAGAACATGCCCACCCCAGCAGCAAAGACCTGCTAGGAGTACAACAGAGCCTCTTGCATATGGGCAAGTTTTAAATTCTGGCATGCGTGCTCCAGATGCTCAGGCCAGCACCCAGTGGCTGGCTGTCAGGTGGGGGGGGATCGGGGTAGCCAGTAAGGGAGCCAAGGGCAGGATTGGTCCTTTCGAGGGGGCAAGGGTGTGGGCTCAATGGTAGGGGTAAAGGGGCACACAACAGGGAGGCTACAATTCTAATTATGGGTAGAACTGAAGGTACACCGGGGAGGGGCATTGGGGCTTTCCCTAGCACAAATCCCCATAGTCCAGGAGGTAGTTGAGGCCTGGACATAAGTTTACCTGGACACAGTTAAGGGTGCACTGCTGCACTGGGACTTCAGGCATGGGTTCCCTTTGGGCTTTGGGGGAGTGAGGAGAGGAATGAGAGCAAAGAACTTGGGATCAGTAAAGGGGAAGGAAGACATAGTCAGGAGGAAAATCCAGAAGGAGGTGCAGGCAGGGAGGGTGGAGGGTCCCTTTGTGGCACCCCCCATACCAACTTCAGGATATCTCCACTGGGGGTGGTACCAAAGAAGCAGCAGCAGGAGTTTCGCCTCATTCACCACCTGTCCTACCTGGAGGAGGCCTCGGTGGATGAGAAGATTCCCGAGGACCTTTGGGTAGTGTCTTACACATGCTTGGACCAAGCGGTGGTTAAATATCAGGGCAGTTGGGGGGGTGTGGTTAGCAAAGACAGACATAGAGTCCACCTTTCGATTATTGCCAGTGAGGCCTGAGGACTGGGACATGTTGGGTTTCCAATTTGAGGACTGGGTGTATTTCAACAAAGCCATGCCGATGAGTTGTTCCATGACATGTGTGACATTTGAAGCCTTCAGTTCTTTGGTGTAATGGGTTTTTGGGTGAAAGTATAGGCACAGGCAGGTGGCACACTATTTGGATAATTTTTTGATCATTGGGGTGTCAAGGCAGAGGCAGAGGAGATGTTGGCCAATTTCAAGGAAATGTGTGGGGTGATAGGGATCCCGCTGGCAGAGGGGAAGACCGAGAGCCCAGATCACAAGCTGGAATTCCTGGGCATAGAAGTAGATATGGTACATGAATGCTTCCTCCTACCGGGTCACATTCTTGCAAGAGGAGTGGGCCTAGAACACAGATATGGAGCTGTACACTGACACCACTGGAGCCCCGGGGATGGGGGCTTATTTTTGAGGGGAGTGGATTTCAGAGGCCTGGCCAACCACATGAGGGGAGGCGGTTTGCTGAAGGGCATTACTTTTTTTGAGATATTCCCCATCTCCATGGTGCTGACAGTTTGGGGGGACAGGATGAGGGGAAAATGCATATTGTTTTCGTGTGACAACAAAGGGGTGGTGGAGGTGGTCAATCGGCAAGGGAGGCTCACGGGCATGATGGGCCAGGTAATGTGACAACTAGTACTCTTGGGGCTGCAGCTGAATTTGTCATTTAAGGTACGGCATATTGAAGGAGTTCAGAACAACATTGCTGACAGTCTTTCCTGCTTGCAGTTAAACAGGTTTCAGGATGTGGCTCCATGAGAAGCAATACACAGGACCAAGGTTCCAGACCAGTTGTGGGAGATTGGATGGGGAGAGTCCGATGGCTGTACTGGAATTTCTGGTCAGCTAGGGGTGGCTTCAGAGGCCTTGAGAATGGGCAGGACAGAGGAAGAGGTGAAGAAGGTGGGGCGGTGGAGGTCCAGCTGTTACAAAAGGTATGTCAGATACTGATGGTAACGGATGTCTGTTTTTCTTTTAGTCAGCAGGAGGAGCACTGAGGCAAATTTGGAATGTGGGGCATTCCTTTATTGATTGGGCCAAAAAGTTTGCAGCAACCAGGCATGGTGGGACAAAGCTGCAGATGGATCTGAAGCACACAAAAAGTGCATTGGAAGGAGCCCAGCTGATGCTGCTGTTAGAGGAACTCACAGCAGGAGGAGGTCTTGGTAAGTTAGTACCTGGTACTAGTGATGGTGTGGGGGGTGGAGCAGGCCAGATATATTAATCATACATCTGGGGGGGGCAATTTGGGGGAGACTCCATGGGGGACACTGGTGCAAGCCTTAACAGCGGATTTGGAAAGGGTTAAAAGGTGGTGGCAGGGCGTGGTGATTGGCTGGTCTGAAATCACCTCCCATGTGGAGACATTTATTTATTTATTAGCTTTTGGTAATCGGGTAAATGCACTAGGCAACAGGCTTGCCTATTTTCAGGCACGACCCGGGAGAGTACAAAGTGACAATACAGTAATAGCAAACAGTAAGGTACAGCAATTACAACAAATTAGGCATGTAGGAACATCCCTGTCAGGACAACAATATCACAGTAATTAAATATGCAAACAGAGATAAAAGTAAGGAATAATCACATAATTAGGGTAGGATACAATATTGGCAAACGTATTGGAACAGTCAAAATCGTCTAGCTAGGAGGGGAAAAAAGATAAAGAAAACCCACAAATAGACAAAATATATACTTTAGGACATTAACCAGAAATAGCATGAACACAACTGAGGACTATACATTGGTCACAAGCAGTCACAGGTACCAAGAGAATAGAGGTGAGAAAACAGTGATTACTTAAAAGAGAGGTGAGATGAGTTACTCTTAATATGCTGGGGGAGTGAGTTCCAAAACCTAGGCGCAAACTAGGCAAATGCTTTCTCACCCATTTTAGAAGAGCAGTGCTGAACGGCGAGTATTGGGAAGGTGAAAGATCTAAGGGTTCGGGAGTGAGAGACCGGAGTAAGCATGCCACCCAGTGTGGCTGGACGAGGGGTTCTGGTAAGGGAGTCAATAAACCACCCTAGAACATATGAATGGAGGGCATCAGGAGACAGCCAGTGTAAGGCAGCATAGAGGAGGCAGTGGTGTGTTAGAAGAGGAGCCGATAAAGCAAATCTACAGATATTGTTATAAAAGGTGTCCCACTTGCGGAGAGCTCCAGTGTTGGCATAAGAAAATACAGGGAGGGCATATAGGAGTTGAGGGAGTAATACACCACGAACTACAGAGATCCTAGCAGCTGGGGTGAGTGAGTGGCACATTCTGTAGGCTGCACCAATTTTAGCATGAACAGAGCAGCATACTTCATTGATATGTGCACCAAAATCAAGTACCGGGTCAAGCGTAACCACAAAGTATTTGAAGGTTAAGGAGTTAGAGACACCAGAGCTATCACAGCAGTGGACCAGAAGCTTAGGGGATTCTATGGACACTTTTTTTTTGCATAAAAAGTTTATTTGTGTTTCAAAGCACACATACCATCACTGACAGGTACATAGACCATCAAATCACTTTAGCCTGACAACAATCTATTCAGTTTTACAATTCCAATATCACCTTTCCCAGTTTTATCATAAATATATATTGTTCAACCTTTGTACCAAACAATCCCCTGGAGTACATAAACTCCCACCTTAGGGAGATTGTGCTAGCTTCTTTACCTTCTTAAACCTTGAGACCCTCCCACAACAGAGCATTCTCAGACTGTGACAGGTCTGCCAGAAATGGAACCCCTGTGAATTGTTCTAATCTATCCTTAATCAAGAGAGTAATTCTTTCCAAGACTAATGTGTGCAGGGAAAGCGTCCACCACATTTGTACTGTCTGGGTAGTACAGGACATCCATGTGTTTTGGATGCAGTGCCTGGCTAGAATTAATAATATTCGAAGCAATCTGGGAAGAGGGTCCCAGTCCCCTTCTTCATCCTTTTCAACCCCAAAGAGACACAGAAGTGGATCCACCATCAGCTCCCTATTCCACATCCTCCCTATTTCCTTGGTCACTGAGGTCCAAAAATGCTGCAGAATGGGGCATCCCCAAAAACAATGCACATAGGTGCCCCTCTCCCGATTACATCTTCTACAATAGGGTGAGACTGCGGGGTGATACTTGTGTACAATTACTGGCGGGTTATAAACCCGATGTATAAACTTATAAAAAGCTTCCTTAAATTTATTGCCGATAAGAAGACCCATATGCATACTAAGGAGCTCCCCCCAATTCTTATCACTTATCTGAATCCCAAGATCCCTTTCCCAAAGTGTTCGGGTCTTTCCCAATAAATCCAGTAAACATTGTCTTGTTTCCCTTACTACTTTCCCCATAAACCCTCTGATACTCCCCCATGACACCTGTATTTGGGCTTCCATCTTCCATAATTCCCCCAGCCCCAGTCCGTCCCTTTCCAGCCCCAACACATATGCTGTGGCCTGAAAAAAGTGGAATAACTGCCCTTCTCCTAATTTAAATCTTTGGTGTAACTCTAGGACTGCACCCAGTTGTCCCCTTACCCACAGGTCCCCCACATTCTTTATTCCCTGTTTCTCCCACATTCTAAAACCAGGATCTTCCCAGCCTGGCAGAAAAAATGGGTTCCTTTGAAATGGCACCAGATATGTATCCAATGTCCCTACCCCCCTACATCTTAACATCCTATCCCTACTATTCAGTGTCGCCTCTACCAATGGGTTCCTGAACTCCTGTCTTTTATATGCTCCCCTACCCCACCTATCTAAATACGCAGAAAGTTGTGCCTTACAGTCCCGCTATTCTAGGTCCACCCGTCTAGCTACTGGGGGATTGTGAATCCAGTCACTTACATATCTTTGCTGTGCTGCCAGGTAATAAGTACACATGTCTGGGAAATTTACTCCCTCCTTCCCCGTATCTGTTTTAAGGCTCCACAGGCTAATCCTTGAGCGCTTTCCCTGCCAAGTAAACCCAGAGAACAATTTATCCAACCCTTTTATGTCTCCTCTAGAAATTCCCATAGGAAGCATCTGCATAACATATAATAGGTGTGGGAGTATATTCTTCTTTATCAGATTTATTCTCCCCAGCCACAAAATTGGCAATGAGGTCCACCATTTAAGATCGGCAGCAACCATCTTGAGTATGGGGTTATAATTAAGTTTGCACAGGTCCCCTACTAACCATCCAATTTTTATCCCCATATATCTGAAATAACCTCCTACCTTCTTAAACCCCCACCCATGTTCCCTCTTGTCTCTTTTAGGGAGCCTCAGAATCTCAGATTTGTCTAAGTTCACTTTATACCCTGAGAATTCCGTAAACTTCTTAATGATCTGCAGAAGTCCAGGCATAGAGTTCTCAGGATCTGTTATAAACAGCAACGTGTCATCAGTGTACATGGCTACTTTGTGTTGCTCTCCTGATGCTCCCTATATCCCTGTATGCTCGCCTCCTGTCTAATGGCTTCCGCCAAGAGCTCCGCTGCCAAGGCAAAAAGCAATGGAGAGAGTGGGCACCCCTGCCTCGTGCCCTGCCTAGTCCAAAGCCTGTCAAGAGGGAGCCATTTACCAAGACTCTTGCTCTGGATGATCTATACAGAGCATGCACCCATTCCTTGAATACTCCCCCCAGACCAAACTGGGCCATAGCCTCAAATAGATACTCCCACTCCACCCTATCAAATGCTTTTTCTGCATCCATCGAGAGGATACAGGTGTCTTCTTTCCTCCTCTCCGCCCCACAAATCATATTCAGAAGCCTTCTAACATTATGGTACGATAGCCACCCCTTAATGAACCCAGTTTGGTCTGGGTGCATCAGATCAGGTAACACTTCCTCGAGACGCCTCGCTAAAACTTTCGCAAATATCTTGGCATCACAGTTAATTAGGGAAATCGGACGGAAAGATGCACACTCCAAGATATCCTTCCCTTCCTTTGGTATCAGACATATGATTGCATCAGAAAAGGTTTCCTGTAAACCTCAGGCCTGCCCTTCCATCTTCTGAAATGCCTCACAGAGTGGTCCGAATAGCTGACCCGCCAAACATCTGTAATATTCTGTTGGGAAGCTGTCCGGACCACTCGCCTTCCCCACCTGTAGTCCCTGTATCACCCGCATCACTTCCACCCTCTCTATTGGGCTGTTAATGATTTCTCTCTGCTTCTCACTTAACTGGGGAAGTCTCAGTTTGTCCAGAAAGTCTTTACCCCTTTCCCTAGCCCCCTGTCCCCCTTCCGCCTGGTATAAGAGTTAATAAAAACTACAAAAACATTCTCTCACTTGCTTTTCTGCTTTATGTAGGATCCCCCCTCTGTGTTTAATTGCCGAGATGTGGGTTGGGCCCTTCCCTCCTCGCATCAGATGCACCATCAGAGGTCCCGGTTTATTCCCCCATTCATATAGCCTTTTCCACCCAAAAGTCCATGCCTTCCTTGCCTCCTCACTGAGCATAGTGTTCAGGGCTTCCCTCGCTGCTTTTAAACTACTCTGGTCTCCCTCGTGTCCTCCCCTTGCCACCTTCCTTTCCAATTCTCTCACTTTGCTTTCTAAATTCACTCTTCTGGCTTGTTTCTGTTTCCTATCCCATGACACGTATTTTATTATCATCCCCCTCATATATGCCTTTCCCGCATCCCATATTACCCCTTTACTAGTAGGAAAATCCCCATTATTTACTATGTAAGTTTCCCAACAATCCTTTAAATACTCCTGAAAATTTTTATCCCCTATCAGATAAGTCAGGAACTTCCAAGGTGGAGGGCCCTCCCTTGGCCTGTTCATCTTAAATCAGACTATCACCATGGCATGGTCAGATATATAGATAGGGCTGTGATGCGTCATTTGGAGCCTTCTATACCAGTCCTGGGGGATAAAAAGATAATCTATACTTGACCATGTGCCATGCAGGATGAGAATAAAAAGTATACTCTTTAGGACATGGGTTTGCTTCCCACCACCCATCCACTAACTGCAACTCTCCCATACCTCTACGCCACTGTTGAATTGCTTCACTACACCACCCTCTGCTCTGTGAATGATCCAAATACGGATCCAGAGTGCAATTTAGGTCCCCTCCCAAGACCAATCCAGGGAACTGCTCCTTTACCAGAAGTGAAAGTATTGTACTATAAAATGATGCCTCAAATACTGCAGGGGCATATATACTTCCTAAGGTGATCTGCTCTCCCCAGAGCTCTCCCTCTACAAATACATATCTCCCACCACTCTGATCTCTAACCACTCTTTTTACCTGAAATGGGAGATTTCTATGCAGAAGGATAGCGACTCCTCTTTTGTGCACCTTAAACGAGGCTGCAAAACACTTCCCCACCCATCCCCTCACTAGCTTCAAATGCTCTACCACAGTTAGATGTGTTTCCTGTAGCAATGCCACCTGAATCCCTTGTCGTGTCATAGCTGTAAGCAGTTTAGTTCTCTTTACAGGTGTCGCTATCCTTCGAACATTCCAAGAGCAAACCACCAGATCTTGTTTACTAGCCATTTAAATAATATATGCAGATCCCCCCCCCCCAGTTACCTCCCCTTTTCTAGTGGTGTGTATATTCTTGTTCTTCCGATTAATCCCTTAAAAAAAACTGTTTGGCACATTGTCAGTTTTCTCCATATGTATGTGTGTAAACATAACATTTTAACAAAATAACTATGGTATACCCAACATGTATACAACCTTTAAATACCCCCAACTGGCCAAACACTCAGACTTAACCCTTCCCCATTTGCCAGTCTCTAGAACTTGACTGGTCACTTGAAAAATTCCCCCATAGCACATTTGCTGCCATCCTCACTTTCCTGACATTATCTGCAAACCTTGCATGGATGTCATAAAAATTCCCACCAGATAGATATGCCCCCCCAATGGAGCATCAGTTGCTATCATGCCCTCAGGTCCATTTTAACCACTCTCCGCCCTTGTTGACTGAGCAGTTCCTCCCCCCTTCCCCACAAGAAAACCCTCATCTTATTCACTGCAGTATCTTCCACCCTACTTATTATTTCTACCCTCCCTCCCACCTGTTATTTATTTATTTTTCCATACCTTGCATTACTACTCCTCCACCATGCATTTACCTCTCTCCCTTTCTCTTAATTAGTTTTACCCACCCAACCCCCTTCCTTAGTTTAGTCCATAATTCGAACATCCAGGCAGTTCCCATTTTTCCCCTCCACCAGCCATCCTCTATCCTGGCCCTGCACCTCCTGCGACCGGAAAGCGGGAAGATACATAAACCAATTCACTCTGTGTTCAGCAGCACTGAGTATGGTGGAAAGAGAGGAACACCCAACCCCAAACCCACTGCATTACTCGATTCCATCCCTTTCATTATTTCCCTACATGTCCAAAGAACCAAACCTCCCCTCGTATTTATCCACCAACCCCCACTGCTTGAGTTTAGGCCATATGCCAATTATTCAGGTAGTTCCAGTTCTTCGTTCCCATCCATCTTCTATCCTGGCCCTGCACCTCCTGTGACCAGAGAGCGGGAAATGAACAAATCAGTTTGTGTTATATTAATAAAATGTGGTAAGAAGAAATAGACACTTAGCCCCAAGTGACCACATTACTCAGTTCCATTGCCTTCATTACTTCCCTTTGTGTTCAGAAAATCAGATCTCTCCTTGTGATTGCCTATAAAGAGATAGACGAGTGCTCAGCACCATACAAGCCTGCTAGCATCATAGTCAGATGAGATTTTAAAGTTACAGACCCGTCTTCCTCCGCCTGCATTACTTACTTCACCCAATCTTCTGGCACAAACTTTCCACAAATTTCACTGCCTTGTCCACTTCCCAAAAGGAATAGGTAGCCTCTTCATGCTTCACCTTGAGAGTCACTGGGTACAGTAGGAAATTCTCCACTTTTAAGGACTGAAGCAAGGCCATGGTCTCATTGAACTTTTTTTGCTTATTTAACAGTCTCAGAGAGTAATCTTGGGATAAGAAAATTCGGTGCCCCTCATATGAAACCTGCCCTTTTTCCCGAAAGGCCTTGAACACTCTCTCCCAATCTTGAAAATTATGGAAGCACATAATTATTTGGCAAGGCGGCTGCCCCACTGAAGGCCTAGGGATAACGGCTCGATGTCCTCAATCCAGCTTAAGCTTACCATGCTTCATTTCAATTCCCAGGAGCTTGGGGAGAGCCTCTGTACAAAAATCCAGGGTATTTCCTCCCTCCAGTCCTTCTGGCATACCCCTCAGGCACAGATTAAGGCGGAAGTGGTAATTTTCCTGATAATCCGCTGCTTCCTTCATTTCCCCCAGTTCTTTCTGCAGGTTCAAAATTTGTTCAGGCATTCCCTGCATTTCATCCTCCACTCGCGACACTCGTTCCTCCACCTCAATGATCCTCAATCCTTGTGCAGCCTGCTGTGTGAGAACCTCTTGCAGCTGATCGTCTATACGAGTCTCCAGCTTTCGGAGTCAGGGCTCCAGCGCCACCAGTACTTGACCTGTTAACTCACGCCCTAAAGTGCTCACCTCCATGGCAGACAACAACACAATCTGCTGGCTCTCCAGTGGTGTACAGGCCGCTTCCTTCTTCGGAATTTTCCCAGTCGCACATTGACTTCTACCGGGGGCCGATGATAAATACTCAACCATGTTGGGTTATTGCACTTCTCACAAACAAGAGCAACTGTATTTTAGAGCAATTTTACTGGGTTTTTTTCACTTAATTTTACTCCTGGGATGAGGAGCGAGGCAGAAACACATCCTTCACTTTAGGTGCTCATTAGCACCCCATGGACACTTTTTTAGCAGATCCGAAAAGCATGGCCTGGGTCTTAGCTAGGTTTAGAATTTGGTGGTTAGAAGAAAACCAGGATTGAAGGGCCCGAAAGTCCATGGAAAGATTATGATTTATATCCACCATAGATTTGGAGACAGAGTGAAGCACAAGTTTGTCTGCATACAGGAGTATACTGCTGTGAGGTAAAGGGACAGGGATATCATTAAGAAAAAGAGAAAAGAGTAGGGGACCAAGGATAGATCCCTGCAGAACCCCACGGGTGATAGGGGTAGAGGAGGAGAGAACCTTACGGAAAGAGAAAGCCTGAAAGTGATTATCAAGGTAGCTAGCAATCCAGGATAGGGTAGAGTTTGAGGCACCAATAGCCTGTAGCTTAGCTAGTAATAGTGGGTGATGTACCATATCAAACACTTTACAGAAGTCTATAAACACAGCTCCAGTGAGTAGGTCATTGTCCATATTACATTTGACATCACTTGTAAACTGGATCAGGGCAGTCATTGTGCTGTGCCCTGCCCTAAAACCATGTTGAACAGGGGATTGAAGACTGAATTTGAGAAGGTAATCAGATACCTGATGATGGACTAGTTTCTCAAGCAGCTTGCTGAGCATGGGGAGGAGTGATATTGGGCAATAGTTAGACAGGATCTTGGTATCATCTTTCTTAAACACAGGTATAATTCTGTCCATTTTCCAGGCTGAGGGGACAGAGGCAGAACAGACAGAGAGGTTAAAGATCCTAGTTACAGGTGCCACAAACCAAGCAGCTAACTGTTTAAGAATCCCTGGATGGATGCCAGAGAGGTCAGAGCAGTGGAGAAGGGGAGGAAGCGGCTCAATAAGAAGGTAGCCAGAATAGTTATAGAAATGGGGAAGTGCATATACAGCACAAGGACATTTCCTTTGAGGCCCCTGAAGTGTATAGGTCGGATGGGGTCCACCTCTTGGAGTTCTGCATGTGTTTTTTTCTAAGGCCTTTGGTAGACCTGGTGGGCAAATGGAAGAGGAATGGAGCTAGGTACTATCCCACAAGGGGGAGCCCCATCTTCCAACACTAGGCTGGAGATGGGACAGTGGATGGGTGGGGGGAACAAGAGAGGGAAAGAAGGGGTAGGCAAAGGGGGTAGGGGCAGGGCAACATGGGCTGGGGTCAAAAGGCACCCAGACATGGACATAAAAGGGGGGAGGGGAAAAGAGGATGACTCTAGGGGTAGGATCTTAGTGCCCAGACCTAGGAGGGAGGAGGTCCTGGTAAGTTGGTACCTGGTACTGGTGATGATGTAGGGGATCAGATCTGGCATCTGGACCCCGAAGACAAGAAGTGGAAGAAGAGGACCAAGGAGGAAGATCAAGGGGATGTAAAAGAATGGACTGGTTTAAGAATATGTGATTTGGACTGGAACAGTGAAATGTGAATTTTATAAGTGAAATGTAAATATTAAATGGTGTTCTATACAACTGTTTGCCAATGAGTATCCAATCTAGAAGATGTGGAGAGTCTTCATTTCCAGAAAGGATCAGATGACAAATAGGGTTGCCACTGAAAAGGGGATGACCAGGGATGGGGAAGATAAGGGGGAAGGGAGGCAGCTGGGGAGGGGGGCAGGCTTGGTGATGTTATTGCTGAGGTCACACAGGTGTCTTTTGAGGCAGGTGCAGGGCCAGGTGGGATTGATTGGGGGAGGATAAGTGGGGTACTGATTTGGGGTCCTGAGGGGGTTTATAAGCTGAGGCAGCCCTCAGGTCTCCTCTTTGCTGGGAATTTGATCCCACCCACCCACCCCAGGATGAACAGAGTGAGGAGGAGGTGGTATTAGGAGCAGAGTGGGGCCCAAGGCTGCAGAACAGCAGCAGGTGACTTGGGTGAAGAGGTGGGGGCCATGGCAGTGGGCATGGTGCTGCAGAAAAGCAGTGGTGGTGGGCTGAAATAGCCCGATCGGGCAATAAGTCACCTGTGCATTTGGGGAAATAAAGATAGGGAGTGATGGGTCAGGGTAGGGATGGGCAGGGGGCAGCAAGAGAGGAAAAGAAGGTGAAAGTCAGAAAGGGGGGAGAGGAAAGGACAACATGGGCTGGGGTAAAAAGGCACCCAGGCTTGGATGTAAAAGGGGGGGAGGGGAAAACGGGATAGCACTAGGGGTTGGATCTTAGTGCCCGGACCTAGGAGTGAGGAGGTTCTGGTCAGTTGGTATCTGGTACTGGTGATGGTGTGGGGGGTCAGATCTGGTGTCCAGACCCCAAAGATGAAGAAGAAGAAGAGGGCCAAGGAGGAAGATCAAGGAGTTGCAAAAGAACGGACCGGTTTAAGAATGTGTGATTTGGACTGGAACAGTGACATGGATTTTACAAGTGAAATGTGAATATTAAGTGGTGTTCAATAAAACTGTTGCCAACGAGCATCCAATCTAGAAGTTGTGGAGAGTTTTCATTTCCAGAAGGGATTAGATGACAGTACAACTGTCAACAAACAAACATGCAAATTCATTATCTAGGGGTTAATCTAACAGCTGAGATAGAACAATTATTTGAAGCAAACTACGAAACTACTCTCATAGGCATACAGAATAAACTACATAGGTGGGAAACATTACCTTTAACTGTAACAGGACAAAGAAACACCAGAAAAATGAAAGTTCTACCCAAACTAATATTTCTTTTTCAAACTTTTACTATTCCAATGCCACAATTATATTTAAAAAAAAAGCTGAAAACAATAACAAAATTTATATAGAAAAGTAAAACCCAACGATTGCATATTCAGCATTAACATTACCAAAGATTAACGGAGGACTGGCCTTAGCAGATATGTCTACATACTATTTAGCTACTCAAATTGCTGACATTTGGTATTAGGTGAAAGACTTAAAATCCAAGAAATTCATCCATACCCTACACTAAGACATCTCCTTTTTGCTTTATATTATCAGAAGGCCAGAAACATAAAAGAGCGTACAATGAAACAAAAACACAATATAATGTTGGATAAAAGCACATCAGATTATAAAAGAGCCAATAATCTTTTTTGAATATTCACCAATATTGTGAATTATAATACAGTATATGGTTAGGGGTTATTGTTAATAGAAAACAGTGGTTTTCAAAATCCTGTGGTAGGACAGTTCAAAGGTTAAAAAGAGTTGTATTATCAATCCAACATCACATCGATAGTACAACAACTTTTTTCTTTGAGCTGCTACCTGATTGGTGGAAACTCCGCTCCTCACCAAAAAATTCAAACAATAATGGCGATGACGCTTAGCAAGCGGTCAGGCGAGTGTTTCTAACAAAGTTTGTACATGGACTGCCATAGTCAGCTCTGTGTTTTCAAACTTTCAATTTGTCAGTTTATTTTGCTTTTTAAATCTGCAGTTTGCCTTCATGGTTGGGAACAGAGAGAATGTCAGTGAGGACTGGAATTTTCAGGGTCGGGAAAGGAGTGCTTCTATAGCAAGGACCGGGACCAAAAGGGGCCAAGAAAACACAAGGTATGAAACCTTGTGAAATGAATGCTTTAGAAATTATGGGAACCATATACTATATAAAACAGTGGATGGGTGCCCATCCACAACTAAGGCAGTGTTTCCCATCTTGGGAGTTGATGACATCACGGAGACCTCTTGAACTAGAGGTCTCTAAGATGTCATCAACACTCTCAATGAAACACAGCCTTGTTGTGGATGGTCTCCCATCCACTATTCTATATATCATACCTTCAACAATATGGAATACTTTTAAAATCTGGAATGATAATGGTATACAGGAAATGCAGATGCTACTCCAAAATAAGATTAAAACATTTGAACAGCTTCAGCAAGAATTTGATATACCAAAATCTCATTTTTTTTCAAATATCAACAAATCAAAAATGATGTCTTACCTACGTAAGGACATAGACAGGATGGAGAAGGTTCAGAGGAGGGCAACAAAGATGGTACAAGGATTGCATCACAAGTCCTATGAGGATAGGCTGAAGGACTTGAATATGTACTCCGAGGAGGAGAGAGGTGATATGGTAGAGACATACAAGTGCCTTACAGGGAGGAATAGGGTGCTGGAAAACACTATTTTCTAGTGAAAAAGATGTTCCAGGATTAGAGGGCATGGGGCAAAGTTAGAGGGAGGATGATTCAGAGGAAATGTGAGGAAGAATTTCTTCACAGAAAGGGTGGTGGAAGCAGAACACCCTGCCTGTGGAAGTGGTGGGGGCTGAAACAATCACAGGATTTAAGAATGCATAGGATAGACATAAGAGAATCCTGAAAGTCAGGGGTAAGGGACAAAAGACTTCTAGTAAAACTTAAAGTGATCTAACAAGCTCAAATGGGCAGACCAGGTGGGCCATAGGCCCTTATTTGCTGATAGTATCTATGTATCTATGTCTAAAACACAGAAAAACAAATAAGTAACAACAAGGGTTCATCAATACTTAAACTCTTTACAGATCAGAATGATAAAAACTGATATCTTCAGTATTTGGAACACTGACAGACATTAGAAATAAAGAACAGGCAAAATTAAGAAATAAATGGGAGACAGAACTAAGAATTAACAGAACAGAGGGATTATGGCAATAAATAGTAAGCTCCTTTACCACAAATGTAAAAGCCAGTAAACTATAACAGATACAAATGAATACAGTGCATAGAATCTACTATACCCCATCAAAATTGCATAAATTTAATAAAAATATACAAAATACATGTCCAAGTTGTGCTACAACAACAGATACCTTAATACACATGATTCACTGTTGTCCATACTTATCAAAATTGTTGGCCTAAAATCCTATGGATCATAAATAAAACATTAAAAAAATCAATTGGTGCTGACACATCTAGTAACATTACTGTCCATAGCTACAATACATAATCAACTGGGTATACATCAACAGAGGTTCATAACTGTTGCAACTATTATAGCAAATAAGTGCAACCTTATACACTGGAAGGATTAAACTCCACTGATTTTTGAAACATGGATCAACTTAATGATTAATATCATGAACTTGGAAAAAATATATTACATAAGACATGGTTAAAAGCGATATATTTGATAAAATATGGGCTCCATCAACTATATAATTCAGCAAGGATTAATAAATTAAGACATATGTAAGCAATAATACCTGACAGGGTTGGCATTATTGGAAATACCGGACCGCCAAGGGGGCAAGAACTGAGGCCTGGCGCTCCTGGAAGGTCTGGTATTTCCCAATAATGCCCACCCTGGAGAGTAATATTGCACTTAGAAAATTGACCAGTGTATTTTTCTTATGTTTTAAAAAATGTATTTTATGTTTATGTGTTAAAACATATTTTTTGTAGGAAAACAGTTCCTCCACCTACATTAGAGCTGGTTGTCATGGTTGCCCTGCATTACAGGTAGAGATCGTTAGTCAGAGTTGCATTGATTGTTTGAAAAAGTTTACTGCCCCCCACAACACATACACATACACACACACACACACACACACACACACACACACACACACACACACCACGTAGATTCAGACTTACAGAATGTGCACTGGGTGGCAGATTTTTGTTGGGGTGAAATCCGAGTGAGTGGCAGCATGGGGGCCACTTGTTAACAATCACAGCAGACTATCATTAGGAGAAGGGCGCACAAGAGAGATGCCCTTTAAACTGAGCGATGGAAATGTATCTGTCCCAAAGCACAAAATGAAAAAGGGAGTTTTTTTTTGTTTCATTTGAAATGCGAGCACCGATTGTTTAGTTTATCTTTGGGCTCCCGCTAGCATTTGGAGGAGTGTGAGAGTGCGGTCGGGAGAGTGGTGCCATTGTGAATGAACACGGCTATAAGAAAATAATTTTTTCCTCTTCCCGACCACAAAATAACTGCAGTGTGTTCTTTTTCTCTTTTTTTAAGCAGGCAGCTGCCACTTAAATAAGGGGTGTTGGGGTAGGACTAGTAGCTCTCGGTAAGCGAGCTAAAAACATGGCGGCCATTTCAAATTGTATTGGGTGTTTTCGGCCAATTAGAAAGCAAGCTGGGCACCACTGTAGAAGTGTATGTGGTTTATTGGGACTTGGACTGGCACTTATTTTTGACTTGGCACTATTGAAAAATAATTGCCCAGGTGTGCTGCCATCTCAGCCAATCAGATTTGTGTGTTTACGTAAGCCATTTTCTAAAGTAAAATAACAGTAAGTTAGGGTAGAAACCAGGACCCCATGGTAATGATAATAAAGTATGACCATTTTAGCTGATTTTAATCAGATGAAATATTGGTCTCAGATTTTTATCTGAACCCCCAAAAAAAGTTTGCAACTTTTAGGAAAGGTAAAAAAGTTCATTAGGGTGTTTTAATTTGCAAAAGTCAATTTTGTAAGCAAAAGTAATTTTTTTTGAAAGTTGCAAGAAATGTTCTTTTGCAGATATCTGAAAACATATTCAGCAGGGATAAGAATTGTTAAGTAAAAGATTATAACTGCAAAGTCTTTCTTGCAGCTATTTCAGTCCATGTTTCATGCTTCAAATTATTGTATGTGAAAATGTGTGCTGTTTGGAGTTAGTAATTTTCTTTCACAGGTATCGGACCAATAGTAGAGCCAGCAGCAGTGATAGATGTATTCTTCTGAGAAATCGTTCTTTGCCGGAGTGTTGGTATCCACTGTAAAAAGAAAAAATAAATAATCTTGTCTGCACTGAAAAAAAAAATCACCATTTGTTATGTACAGAAACCCTTGATTGTGGTTCTGTATATTTATTTTGGGGTAAGGAAAGGGAGTGGAGTCTGTGAGGCTGTGAATGTGTACCTGGGTGAAAATATTACACTTGTTCAGTCACTATTACTGTCCTTGATTACCCAAATTCTCCTTTTTTATCTGACATCGGTTTGTCTGTAGTACATAGAGAAAAGAAGGCATTTTAGATAAAGGTTGTTTGGGGGGTGGGAGCTGGGTTGTTAATTGAACTTACCATGATTTAGTTGGATGGTGATCTTTTTAGCATTGAATATAGGATTTGTAAAATAAGATTCCAGGGTATTGTTTTCAGTTTGCTGGTAGTGATGCAGCTTGAACTAAAGATACAGCTGGAGCTAGTGGTGTTGTAGGATGTTCTTGGTTCTGCAGTCTTGTTGTGGAGAATAGTTAAAATGCTCTTTTGCTGGTTGTCATTTAATTTACAGTAATCATTGATGCTTTCTTTGTTTTTGTGGCATGTGAACTGCATGATTTTGATCGGAGGGACACCAGCATCATTTAGCTTTTGGACTAAATGCTTTCATGCTAAATGGTTAGTAAATCTTTCTTCCATTGGTATTTGGCTGTCCGTAATCATTTTTTTAACTATAGAGCTGATTTTATTAATGCCAAGGGGTTGAATTTTGAACCATGTAGCACTGGGTTGATATAGTTGCTGGTTAGTTTATTGCTCGTAGAAATTGAGTGTCTTCTTGCTCTGCGGCAACATGAACAATGGTTGCTGTACTTTTAAAGTTGGAAACAAGACCCTTGCTAGGGTTCAGTTCAGAGTAAGTCTATGTGAATACCTTTTTCTGAATATTCAGCAGAATATTTCTGCTCATCAACCAAATATTGGGATATCCGGGTACTTGTATTCAGCAGTATATTTGACAAAATAAAAAAAAAAAAAGCCACCCTGCCTCTCCAGCACAAAATCCAGAAAAATAAATGTAACCCCCATCCCCCCAAACTCTAGCAGCATCCCAATGCAACTCTCCTCCTCCCAAGCACCCACAATTTGTTATATTTACATTGTAAATAATATATCTCCAATGGATGACTGTCATAACCCACCCACCTCCACCGCTGGCCAGCATAATAGTTTTTTTTTAACACTAGTTTGCACATAAAACTATGTCCCCTACCCCTCACCCAGTCAGCACCCCAACATCAGCACCTAATTCTTACTACAGAGAGAGAAGACAATAGGTACAGACCCACTCTCTTCCACAGCTGACAACCTTCTCATGAATGAAAATGTTGGTGCACTTGCTATATCCGTATAATTAAACCAGCTCATCATATGCTCAGGTGGTTTTACTCTATAGTTAGAGCAAGTGCAAGAGTACTTACTTTCATTCATGAGAAGATGGCTGGCCATGGAGGATCGCTGTGCTGATCACCTTCTCTCTTTGTATTAAGAATTGGGTGCTGGGGTGCTGTCATGGTGGGAGGTGGAGGATATATTATTTACAATGTAAAATAAATAATTTAAACATAAATTCTTGGTGATTGAGGAGGAGGAGGAGGGTGGCATTGGGATGCTGATAGGGTGAGGAGATGGGGGTTATATTTGTTTTACTGGGTTTTGCGTTTGGAAGAGGGGGTTATTGTTTTTATTTATTAATTTGTTTTTACTTTGTAGCAAGCTGGATATTCATTCCTGAATACGAATAGCCCCCTATTCAGGAAGGGCTTCTGAATATTTGGAAGCCCTACTATTTTTGGCATTCAGGAATTAATATTCAGCCCCTGTACAGCCTAAGTTCAAAGCTGCGGGCCCTGGATTTGATCCTTCTTAATTCCTTTAGGCTCAGTGAAGTACAAGTTTTTGTCCATCGTTCTCTGCTGTATTCCAGCTTTTTTGTTATTGCCATCCATTTCTATTGTGACATCAGCCCATCTGAGACTGCAGATTTCAGTATTGCCTCTTAGTTGTAAAAATACTGTGCAGATAAGCCACATTGCATTTATTAGTGATGTTGGAGAAAACAGCCCAAGCAACTGTTTTTCATAATGGCTGTCTGTTATTTCATCTGTCAGTTCATTGGCCACATTTCCTCTGCAGCCTTTTCCCTGTTCTTTAAAATATTGTTTCTTTCCTGATAGTACTTGGTATGCTTTTTCAAATATTCTATTTAATGAGAGAGATTTAGATTATTTCTTAGATGTTAGGTACCCTTCAGTGCTTTGAAATTATGAGTGGAAGATTACTGGCTGGTAAGGTGTCATCTTTTTTTGTAGCTTCCATAAAATATCTGGATAAGATGTTATTCAGTTCTTCAGCAGCTATCATCTCTAAATCTCTGGACTCACTGTATTTGTCAGATAGGTAGTGATGAAAATAGTCATTGCTATGGTTAGTGCTCCTACCCGGTAAACAAAAACTGAATAAAAATGAAAGTATTATGCTGACGTCAGTGCTTTTTTTAGTGGTCTTGTTTTTGCTGGTGCTAATGAAGGCTTTGATGTTGATAGTTTCTAAGTTGGTAGTTAGCAAGTGTAGTATGTTTTTGTGTGGGGACTTCAATGTTATGGGCAAACAGCAGGCAGTTTTGCTCTTCAGATAGAGGAGTATCTTCCTTAAATGTGGTTACTGAGTCCTTGTAAGCTTCCTGAAAGCTAACATTTAGGTCTCTCACTTTTTTATATTATGGAGAACTGACAAACTACAGTAAGTTGAGGTTTTCTGTGATACTGTTGGTAGTGCACTTTTGCAGAGACTGAGAGCATCTTGAATGTTGTCAGTTTTTTTGAGGGAAGGCCTCATGCTGGAGTGGCTTAACAGAAGGGAAGATTGACTTCAGCTGAATTGATGGTTCAGCATGTGTGCAAGAAAGACCTACTGTGTAGATAAATTTAGCCATGGGAACTGCAGTCAGGATAAATGAGATATTCTCACTTTAGGTCTGACCACCCTGAATATACAGTTAAGCCCACTTAATCGCATACCGTTTATTCGCAAATCCTGCATAAATGAATAATTTTTTCCTTCTCTGATTCTTTTCCTATGTAGTCCATTATACGACACTTGCTTAAAAACATTTAAGCAGCCGATATAAATGTATAATTTGAAGTGCTGTTCTGCAGCTTTTCAGTCAGACTGGCAATTCACACTCCATTCCCCCCTTGCCCCTGCTCTCAGGAAACTGTCAATTATGGGTTGATTGCCTGCTCATCACCTGCTATAACTCTCCATTCAGGGTGAATCTGGCAGGCAGAGCTATATGGTAGGAAAGCAACAAAGGCTGCAGGCACTGTGTCTGGAGAAATCCCACTCTTACTATGCTTTAGAAAATGGGTAAAGAGTATTCTTGTATCTGATTGGCTGCAAAAGATAATCTGCCGGTCCGGTATGAGACAACAGAGACTGGGAAATAACTAGTCCCAGTCTCTGTTGCCTTATGTAGTTCTAAATATAACTGGGTAACTGGGCAACTAGAATGTTTCAAACAGCAATTACCACCATGTTGTTTTCTCGCATAGCGAGTGAGCAGGGGACCCCCCCCAGTGGTCACATTCAAGAGAGTAAAAAAAAAACTTCACATAACACAAGTTGTTTAAAACGGTAACATCTTTCGATCGCAACACAGACTTTTTAACGAGCCACCCTATCTACCACAGCAATCGCTTGGACCTGAAATAGACCCCCTTCCCCAGTCTATTTTACTTTTCGATGGAGCATCATTCAACAAACATTCAGGGAGAAAAAATAATGGCTTCATCACATTAAAACAGAAGATCTGTTTGTAAGTCACCCCTCATGATATTATAACAGTCATTGCAGTGGCTCCCCCACCCCCCGCCGCTTACGCTCCTACTGCATCCGGCAACCCCACCACACATAGTCACATTCCAGGTACTCCAGCAGGCAAAGGAAATAACAGAAAACATTGTCTTTTTTTTAAATTAAATCACTTTCCTGAAGTGCACAGTTGATCGCGATCCGTCTCTCGTAACTGCAGCTTTGAAACTATTGTTGGAAACTCGGGCCACATTTCAAACCTGATAAAAAAGTAAAACAATGGCATAGTGATCATGCTACATTCCCTTGCCCAGACTCAGCACTCATATAAATAAAAAAAATGTACTGTTATAGATGGCCCCAAATCCTTGTAAAATACAGGAATCCTTGTAGATCCAGGAGCCCACTTGTGTGTGTGGGAGGGGAAAACACAGACACAGAAGCAAGCAAGCATAAGCTATAAGAGGTGCTCATAAAAAAGAAAGTATTCAGGTAAAACAGCAGGGCCCTCCACTGGTCATTGTACCAGTACAGGGACTACTTTACCAGAAAAGGCAATTTTAATTGTTTTCTTTTTTAATTTTTGTTTTATATATACATATTGTTATTTGTATATGTTTTTCAGAAAAATGTCACCTATAGTTCATTTTCTAAGCACAATAATACCCTCCAGGGTGTGTGGCATGGGCAGTACTAGACCTTCCAAGGGCTATAAGGCCCTCCGCCTGTGGCGTTGGGCCTCATTAAGCCCCTGGGTGGTCCGGTATAGCCCATAACCACCCACCCTGTTGGATATTATTGCTTACGTTGCTACCTGCCTGCTCCAAGTCCTCATCTAACTGACTGATCTTGTTGAGATAATGGGATTAGTTCTGTGGGGGCATGGCAAACACTGGCAGTGGACTGTTCAAAAAAAAGCTGTAAGGAAATGGAGTAGTAAGTCTCTGTAGCTATACCGACCAAGTGGATGGAGCTGTGACGCAGCTGAGGGTTAGAGCCAAACAGACGGCAGTCTGGAGTGGCCAGTGATGTCTGCATTTACTGTACCAGGCAAGTTGAGAGACTAGTAGGCTGGGGAGAAGTAGGAGCAGCCAGGACATAGAGCAGGGAGCAGAGACGCAAGTAGGCTGTAGCTGGTTCAACTTGTCGGCTTATAGTTGTGGGAAGCACTGGACTGCACAGTAGGTACTTAACACGGATGAGCTGCTGTTGAACAGTTCCTGAAGCTGGCATCAGTGGTGCCTGAACCTTAGTGAACTGAAAGTAATTCAGTCAGTAAGAGATTACTTTAATCAATATTAGACTGACACTGACTGGCTGCTGTTAGAGCATTTGCTTCCATACAACCCCGTATAGTACTGTAGCTGCAACCATTCCAGGGCACATACTCAGATACTGTACTACTCGGAAAGTCTCTTCAGTCAAACCCAGAGCACACTACATAATAAATAATAAAATAATATTCCTTTCACCCTCGCACTGCAACCGCAAAGCACTAATACACCAAGATCGCATAGCTGCAAAAAACACTTAAATGCATAATCAGCTGACATCCCAAAGCTATGGATTTAAATGGGTTTGACTGCATCAAAAAATATTTGCTGAAATGTATCCCCACAAACATTACACATAGATATATATTTATGTAGATATATAAATATATATGACATATATTTCAATAAAAAGAAATTACCTCTTTTACTGCACTAATTTTGTTGCAGTATTGCTACTGCATCTTGTCCGGCACCACTGCCTTCGAAAGAGCATTTCCATTTCAAGGAGGGAGAAACAACAATAATAAAAGTAAAATAATAAGCATTGTTATCACACTATCTAGCTGCCAAATATAAGAATATTATGTCATTTAGTATCGAGGATAATGTTTCACATGTCCAATTACTGCCATCTCATACAAAATTAATTCTATAAATTGAGAATATCTACTGTGAGGCATTATACAAATCAGCTTAATTCATAGCTGATAACTTATTGCAAAAACAATTCAATAATCTTACTCATGTACCTATTTTGTTTTATTTTAAACTCTACAATGAGTTTATTCATTTCTGTATTGTTCCATCACATTTTCCAAGTCAGACATCTCTTAATACCCAAAGGTAGGTGATGCTTTTTTCTTTTCTCTGGTGGAGTCATTTTAATAATGATCTCTCAAAAATACAGGAAGCTGGTCAGTTTAAAAGAAAATACACTGTTTACCATCCATGTTAATTCTCACTTTTGCCAGTCCCAGAAGTTGAAATTGGGCACACATTTTAAGCACAATTTATCTTAAATTACAGTTAGTGGGCCCTATGCACGATGCCAATGTGCCACAGAAACCGGGTGCATTGACTTCGATATGTGTGACTGCTGCAGAGCTGGGTCCTGCAGACCTAACATGGCATTCACAAACCAGGCACAGGACAGATGCGTGCCCAATCCCCCAGGCTCACGGACAGCAACACGCTGGGGGCAGGCAGTGGGGGCATGGCAGCACTACCACTATGGTGCATAGTGCTGACCATGGGGGTGCGGAGGAGGGTGCTGCACATGGCAGGGGAAACCCTGCCTTAACCCACTGTGCACCCCCTCCCAGGTACCCCACCAGTTACAGTGGACTCCATAGTCTATCCTTCATGCCACCCCAGTCCACTAGGATGACAGCGAGTGCTGGGGCATCTGGGTGGGCAAGATCCCAAACAGCACTGGACCACCCCCGGACAAGGCATTCCATCCTCTGCTATCCCATCAGCACCCCTAACACCCGGTGGAGTCTGGGACCCAGCATCCATGGAAGTAGCCAGTGCCCCCCACCTACACAGCACCGATAAAGCAGGAAGGGAGATTGTCAGTGGGTGGGGCACCGTTCAAGAATCCGGTGGCAAGGGTACTGGTGTTGGTCTGTGCCCTGGCACAGAAGGGGCTTCCATGTGCGCCAGTGGAGGGGGGTTCACAGATCACCTGTGGTGCTGGGGGTGCCGTGTCAGGGTCATAGGGGGGTGCAGGAGCAGGGTCAGGGGACATCTGTGCTAGAGGGCAGCCTGTGGGAGGGGGGCAGGGTACCACTGAAGGGAGCCTGTCCATGCGCTGGGAGGGCGCCTTGCAGTTTGGGCCGGTGGGGGTTTCCTGGATGTCAGAGCCATTCTGTGTGGGTCTGGATGCCCATGGTGGGCATTCTTACACCCAGACCTGCACTGTAGCTCAAGGGATCCACTGTGGGACTCATGCCGGGCATTCAATTGGTTGCTGACTGGGTCCTCTACTCCACCCATAGCTACCCTGCATGACCCTGTGTACTGGGAGGGGCGGACCCACAGACAGGTGGCAGCCATTAGTGAATAATGGCAGGTGCATACCTGTCCACTGGTGTGATGCTGCATGGGCAGGTAACACACTTTGTGTGAATAACTTACGCCCATTGGTGCATAGGGGCTATTGTGTACTGAACTAAGAGTTGTGGTATATTTAAAACTTATGATTTCTGTATAGCAATGTTCCTTGTATTTATGCAAACTTTGGAATCAAGTCACGATCCAACTCAAAAAGAATAGATATTAAAACTATAGGCTTTTCTGTAGGTCCAGAGCTGCAATGCTGAAGGGAAAACTGACAATTATGTGATTAGAATGGATCTTTTTGGTACTCGATATGCCCTGGTCACAAACTATGGGTTGTCAGAGGGTAAGTAGAAGACTTGGACAAATAGGTCTTTCTCCATATCTCTTGTGGTTGGATAATTGGCATCAATTTGTATAGGAAGTCCCACAATCTGTAAAGTTTGTTAATGGGCTCAGCTATCTAAATGTTCAACCTTTCTGCAGTGGTAGCCACTAACATCAGTAATGAGACCATAGTTATGGTGAGCCATGGCTAGATGTAAAGCCTTCAGTATACTTGCAGACAGTAAGGGCCATGGTTGGATATGGCTTGTTATTGTTACAGATATTCCTGGCTGCAACAGTACAAAGGTTGCATTTTTATTTCAAAACTACAACTGTGGACTGTGGTAGCTTTCAAGGCCTGCACCATGTTAGACAAAGAATATGTATTCTCCACACTTTTTTCAGCTCTATGGATAAGGTATCCACGTTCTTATGTTTTTGTTTTTTTTTTAGAAACAGAGAAATGTAAATAATGACAGCAGAAAAAGTCCCACAGTCTATCCAGTCGTCATTGCACACCTTCACCCCCCAAGAAAGGGGTAAATGTAAACAATAAACATTTTTTCATCCTGGATTGGCTGCTTACTAATTTGATTTCAAAAGGAGTGGCGGTCTCTTGGAATTAACCTAAGAGCCCTGCTGTGATGTTGCCCAGCTACCATCGTTGAGGTGGACCACCCGTTAGCTGGGTCCCTACTCCAAACTGCATCTGCTTCAAATGGCTTCCTTTATATAAGTGCAGCAGCCTAAAATTGGGTAAATTAAGGTATGGTCCCCAGCCAATGTGCAGGGAACTGGTGGGGGGGTAATTAAAGAGAGAGCCATACTTCTCCCTTTACTAACCTTAAACAATGCTGGCTGCTCACCTTTGCTCATTCACAAACTATAAATGGGATTCTGAATGAGGGGTGCTACTGCATATGGCATACATCAATAAAAACAACAAAAGTCAGTGCATACTCTCACACTCCCCCCAAGAATGGGGTAAATGTAACAATAAAAAATGTTTTCAGCCTGAATTGGCTGCTTATTTATTTGATTTCAAAAGGAGTGGGGGTCTCTTGGAATTCACCTCAGAGAACTGCTGTAAAGTTGCCCAGCTACCATCATTGAGGTGGACCACCCATCAGCTGGGTCTTACTCCAAACTGCATCTGCCTCAAACTGCTTCCTTTACATAGGGTGCATCAGCCTAAAATTTGCTTAATTAAGGTGTGGTCCCCAGCCATTATGCAAGTAACTGGTGGGGAGCTAGCTAATGAGAGAGCCATAGTTCTCCCTTTACTAACCTAAAGCATTGTTAGCTGCTCACCCTTGCTCATTTACAAACTATAAATGGGATTCTGAATGAGGGTTGCTACTGCATATGGAATACATCAATAAAAACAACAAAAGTAAGTGCACACCCTACCCCCCCCCCCAAGAAAGGGGTAAATGTAACAATAAACATTTATAGTTTGTAAATGAGCAAGGATGAGAAGTTAACATTGCTTAAGGTTAGTAAAGGGAGAAGTATGGCTCTCTCATTAGCTACAGTAGCTTCCCACCAGTTACCTGCACATTGACTCGGGACCACACCTCAATTGAGCCAATTTTAGGCTGATGCACCCTAAATAAAGGAAGCCATTTGAGGCAGATGCAGTTTGGAGTAGGGACCAAGCTGATGGGTGTTCCACTTCAATGATGTTTGGTGGGCAACTTCACAGCAGGGCCCTGAGGTGAATTCCAAGAGACCCCCCACTGCTTTTAAAATTAAATTAGTAAGCAGCCAATTCAGGTTGAAAACATTTTTTATTGTTTACATTTACCCCTTTCGGGAGGGGGGGGTGCACTGACTTTTGTTGTTTTTATTGATGTATTCCATATGCAATAGCAACCCTCATTCAGAATCCCATTTACAGTTTGTGAATGAGCAAGGGCGAGCAGCTAACATTGCTTAATCGTAGCCCTCCCGAACCATCCCCCCATTCTCCTTCTAGTTTCCGGCACCCAAGCAGCCACTATGCCCTTCATTCTGTCCAAACCATGTGTGAAACCATCAATATTTTTTGTACTACCACTTTGGCTAGTAGAGTGTTACACGGTTCCACCATCCTTTCGGCAAAATAATGCTTCCTCGTGTCCTTCCTGAGCCTCCCTCTTGTTAGGTTCCATTCATGTCCATGTGACTGCAAGCTAGTATTCAAGATAAATTGTTATCTGCAGTTCACTTTGTTAATTCCTTTTAGTAACTTGAAGTCCTCTATAATATCTCCCATTTACTGTACCTTCTGGTCTCCACTGGGTACATGTTCAGTGCTTTGAAGTGCTCCTCATAGGACATGCCCTGTTGGCCCTGAATCATTTTCATCACCCTGTGCTGCACTGTCTCCAGCCTATCCTTAGCTTTCCTGAGGCAAGGACTCCAGAACTCGGTGCAATACTTCAGGATCAGTCTCACTAAGGCTCTATATAGGGGAAGTATAACCTTTTCCCTTCTGCTATCGATTCCCCTCCCAATACAACCCAGCATCCTACTCACTTCGCTAAATGTCTTGTTGAACTGACTCAATTGTTTGAGGGATTTGCTATTAATAACTTCAAGGTCCCGGTCCTTAGCCATAGTGCTATGTCTCACCACACTCGTCCAGTACTGTGTCCTGGGATTCTTGTTCCCTAGGTGCATTACTTTGCACTTCGTGCTGTTGAATTTCAGTTGCCAAACCTTAGACCACTCCTCTAGCTTTTGTAAGTCCAAATGCATTTTTTGATTCCCTCATTGCTACCCACACTCCCACAAAGCTTAGTGTCATCCGCGAAGAGACACAACCTGCCCCAGATTCCCCCACCAATGTTACTGATGAACATGAAGAGGACTGGACCCAGGACAGATCCCTGTGGTACCCCACTTGTGACCTTCCTCTCTTTTGATTTGACCCCATTGTCCATAACCCTCTGCAGCCTGCCCTTGAGCCAGTTACCTACCCAGTTAACAATGACCTTATCCTCACCCAGATCCTACATCTTCTTTAGCAAGGGTCTGTAAGGCACTGAGTCAAACACCTTGCTGAAGTCAAAGTGTAGCAAATCCACAGCATGGCCTCTCTACAATTCTGTCATCATTCAGTCAAATAAAACTATCAGGTTAGTTTGACAAGATCTCCTTGGCATGAATCCATGCTGTTTACTATTCTGGATCCCACTCCTCTCTAAGTAGTCCATGAGGCCCTCTTTGACCAGTGACTCCATTACCTTCCCAATAGAGGTAAGACTCACAGGTCTGTAGTCCCCTGCTTGTTTCTTGTCCCCCCACCACCTTATGGAGCAGAACCATGTCTGCCACCCTCCAATCCTTTGGAATCATTCCTGTCCCCAGAGAGCTGTTGAATTGACCTACTAGGGTTCAGCCAGTTCTGCTGTCTGTTCCCTGAGTAACCTCAGATTCAACCCATCTGGTCCTAGGGCATTATCTATCTTTATGGTTGCCAACCCTTTCTGGACCATCTTGCTTATAAATGTTGGCTGCCTCCATAAATGTCTCTTGAACCCGTTCTTTTTGGTTACCATTCTCATGCACAACTTAGATGCCTCTAGAATGGCCCCCTTAACCCTTTGGAGCATAACATTGGATAACTCCATTGTTTCTCCTAGTATGGATATACCTGTCTAGGCTCCATAGGATTAGCTACACCCTCTCTCTTCTATTCCACCTATATTGTCCACCCTGACTAACTTTTTCCTAATAAGCTCCCTCATCCTATTGAAATCCGCCCTTCTAAAATCAAGAACTTCAGCTCTCAATTAGTGTTCTTCAGACCCAAGTGCTAGTTCATACCTTATGCAGTTATGGTTATTGTTCCCCATTGGCTCCCCTATTCTCACAGCTCCTACCACCTCAGAGTTGGTGAGCACCACATTGAGAATTATAGTCTGCCTCCTGGGTTTCTTAACAAGCTGTACCAATAGACAGTACTGGAAAGTATCCAGCATGACCTGACGTCTGGTGCTCCTGGCCACTGGAACATCCCAATCCATGCCTGGCAGGTTCACATCACCCACCACCACTACTTGCAACTTTGATACCCCTCTTTCCAGTTCATCCATGAGATCTCTGTCCCTCTCTTCCCCTTGCCCTGGAGGTCTATAGATCACCCCCCAAATGCAGTTTCTTGCCTGAGGCTGCTGTGAGTTGCACCCACAGTAACTCTGTCTCCTCCTTACTATCCCTAATGCACCCTTCCTCTGCTGCCTCAATGCCATCCTTGACAAAAAAGGCTACTCCTCCTCCTCCTCTACCTGTTCCACTGTCCCTCCTGAACAATGAGTACCCAGGGAATGTCAGTTCCCAGTCATTATTTTCCAAAACCAAAGGGTTCTGGTCAGCAGAGGCGTGTGTGAGACCTGACTGAGCAGTGTTAGATGCAGTACCGGTGATCTATGGGTTATGGTGCAAGATACGCAACGGAATTAATTTTTTTTTTAGAAATTATTTTTTTCCTTCACTTAAATTGGGCAATTGCTGAGTGCAGTGACTGCTATGTGTGTTGGGGGGGAAGGGGAACTTACTTACTTGCTAACTGATATAAAAAATGGCAGCAGTTTGAAATTGTGTTCCCAGTGCTTCAGTCAAAGAGGAAGCAGGCTGGGCACAAGGATACCTGACTAGGCATGAGGAAGGTTTGGGCTGGCACTTTTTATTTGTTGGGCATCTATTGAAAGTGAATGTACCCTAGTTGAATGATCAGTCAATCAGATGCCAGCAAATAAAAAGCCCATTTTCTAAGAACACTTAATCCATGAGAGAATATGGTCAACTGAGCAACAGAGAGAACTGATGGTTTGATACAATTTTCTGGGTTTTTGGTAGACAGAGGGTTAACCTCAACAGGAAGTTCAGGTTCAAATTCAGGTGAAACAATGGATTTTAATCTCCAAGGCTCAAAAACAAGTACCGAAGTACTGAATGTACCAGAATGCATACCTGGAAAGTATGTCCCTGAAGGTATGTCCCATGTACTGCTGTGCCAACACATCGAACTACAACCCTGTCTGCAAAATTGACACTTTGCAAACAGATCGCTGTGTTGGTGTGCCCAAGACAGGGGCACATTTTCTCCCGGTTGTGCAACTCCACCCTGAATCAACTCTGACTAGAGTTGATAATCCTAAAGACATGGGGGATGGGGGTGAAGCCCCCCGATTAAAATAAAAATGAACCAGGAAACACACAGGAATCATGTTAGCCACAACTTGCAGTTGACATGATTCCTGTCTGCAAGATGCCAGTAGACAAAAGGGTTGTCGAACCAGCATCATAAAGCCATCTGTGAATGCCTCAGTTCAGGGAATGGCAGGGTTTGGATAGAGGTCTTTGGTGCTGACAGAAGTGGACCAAAATAGTTTTTTAAGTAGATGAACTTAAGAAGTAAATTCTTCATATAATGAGGTGAACAAATGCTACCTCCTTTTTTCTGACACTAGTTTGCTTGAAAGCAGGTAAGATAGTAATGAAACTCTATTTTACAAAACTGTTGAACTGCTTGTGAGAGCAACCTCAAAGGGCAGTAGCAGAATTAGTCATCTTTTCCCTACAAAGTCTTTTTCTCATACACTAATGGACATTCTTCATCTTAGTCTAACAGCCAAGCTGAATCTGAACAAATATTGAGGAAAGTGGTGTGGGCTATATCTGTACACAGTACCATGTTATTAACATCTGGGATAAACTTTAACCATCCACCCCGATTCCACTCAGAACGAAAAAATAATTCAACAAAGAAAATATCCATGAGAAGCTATTTCCATCTCATTGATATTTTTGGTCTTGTCTGAGAAATTTTTGTAGTTTTTTTTTCACCTGGTGAAAAATTTTGTAAAGTTTATCAAATGTGCATTGGTTTCTCCACATCATTCAGAGTCTGGCAAATGCAGAGAAATGACTAGTGCAGATTGCTATCATCTGTTTGCAAATGGAATATTTTTTTAATAAGGGCTTGCAATACTTTGCATGTACTTTTCTTCTTGTCACTGCCACTTAATATGAAATAAGCTGGGGAGAATATTACTAACTAATGGAAATGTCCAGGAGAGACAACAAATAATAATACTTTGTGCAGTTGTAGTCTGCTGCATTGTTTTGTACTCATAATGCATGAAACTTCAGAGGCCTGAAGCGATGCCTTATGATTAAATGAAAGGAAAGAAAGGTTAGGACTGTGCAGCAGTACAGATGTACATTGCTAAACTAATGAATATAAACATTTAGTTTAAGGCAGTACCTATCGTATAACCTAGTTACATGTGATGTTCAGGTCTACCTGCCCTATCTTCATAAAGATAAAAACACTTTTTCATTTTAGGCAGTGTCCCACACTGGGTATGTAAAATAGCACTGGACCAGTGTTTCTACAATGAGGCCACTATGGCTGGATATGTCCTCCAGCACAATTTTCTGCAGTCACAGAGCTCTTTAGAGCCCCAACAACCAAGACAATGGAATGGACAATTGCTTACCATTAAAAAACATGGGTGATGCATTCAAAGTGAAAAATAGATCAATGACTTGATTTAATGCATTTTAAGTAAAAGCATTTTTTTTTTAATTTAAGGGTGTCTGGGGTTCAGAAATAAGGAGTAAGACCACCAGCAAGTTCTGGTGGCCCCAAATTGAGGCCCTTTGAGGCCACCAAGGTTTGGAGCTTGAGAACCACTGTACTGAACCCTATATTACCAACTAAATACCAAAATGGTGCCCTTTGCTCCCCATCAGAGACTTTACAGTAGGTCCTTGCTCAGGGAAGTGTGACTCAATTTTGACTGGCAAGACCTTGCTTGCTGGCATGGGACTCTGTTACAGGATGGATCACTAACATTTACTTTTTTGCCATTAAACTGCTGCTGTATATTCAGTGAACCATCATTAACAGTTGGGATGATTGGGGCAATATTTAGTTTTGAATTTCCTGACATTATGTAGTTCATTTTCCATTTGTCATCCATACTCTGTTTCTAGAGTATTTTATGAATGAATTTAA
Organism: Neoceratodus forsteri; assembly: GCA_016271365.2. Classification (NCBI taxonomy): domain Eukaryota; kingdom Metazoa; phylum Chordata; order Ceratodontiformes; family Ceratodontidae; genus Neoceratodus; species Neoceratodus forsteri. The sequence goes on from CM028130.1 coordinate 1,294,569,175, forward strand.
CAGTGAATTAGTATCACTGCTTTTCACCACATGATGTCAGAATCTTTTGCTTATGAGTCACAATTTGTTGCAATAGAAATGACAATACTGTGACAAACAGAAGTTATGACATCACATAGGGACAAGCTGCAGGAGCAAATGAAGTCCAAAAAGGAAAAAAGTTGATCCCCATACAGTTTTTCTTAGTAATATAGAAGGAGGCAAAGATAAAAATGGTGAACATAGGGAATCTAACTAAAACTATATATCATTTCACAAGTTTTCTGACATCACATGCTTTTTACAGGCCTTATTCATGAAGAGTATGTGCTACTGTTGGAATCTGTATTGATATTTTCTGCATAATAGAGACCCTGAGAAACTCCCATGGTAGTCACAAATCCTGCCCCCTGTCCAAGCCACATTTGCCTTCTGTAACCTAATCATATCCTTTCTATGGTGCTTTTTGGATGGACAGTTAGGGACATGCCAGAGGGATGTCAAGGGTATGGCTGCAATATACAGCACTTGTCAAGCCACTTCCATGTAGCTATGGACATCAGAGAGGTACAGAGGGTATGGCAAGGGAAACCATACTGTAACACACTGAGCTCTGTCTGCAAGGTTTTTTATGGGATAGTAATGCCCCACACTGGAGCATACCAACTTGTGTCTTGCCCACCACCTTTTCTGGCAGCTGTAGAGCACTGAGCTGGTAATCAGTTATTTAAAAAAGCAAATGTGCAGCTCCTGCTGGGTTAGGCGGCTTAGTCCGCAGACTGCCAAATTTAATGATTCCCTGTTGCCATGGAGCAGGGGTTTCTGATTTGAAGCCAGGCATCTGGCACAGTTCTACTGTGCTGGTCAATCTGCCCACTTTACAGAGCTCTGCACATCAGAATTGTACAATGTCTATGATTTCATGACATCTTGCTGTTTAAATTTCTTGTCAAATGTTATAGTTTAACAGAATAGATTTTGAAAAATGTACTCTAAAGCCAAGGGAAGAAAACATTTCCCTGATTTATGGGCCAACTATACAAAGTGAAGAAATAGTAGTGTCTCCAGGATGAGACACTCAAAAGCTCATTTTTTTATCACAATTGACCCTTTATGGGATACCTATATAGAAGGATAATTCCACCTGGTATTTTGTTATCTGGTTCATCTAACCACTGCTGCTTATGACTAGAAAAACATGGCTATTGTTTTTCGTAAGTGTTTATTGTGGCTACAGGGTTGGTTTTGAAAGAGGTTTAAGGCTTGATCCATAAATGTTGCACATCCTCTCTATACCTTTGTAGGGCCATGGACAGCCATGGAGTGCCCGTCACATGCAGATGCACACCTTTAGGGCACCCTGCAGCATTCATAGCCATGGCTGCATGACTGTAGCATGCCAAATCTCTCACCATGTGACTATCTCTATACCAGGCCTGGTTAGCAGTGAGCAAAGTGGCAAGGGCAAGAATCCATGCAGGGGCAGACAGGGCAGACATCCATGCAGTCCTTGGCATTGCCAGGGCAGTGAGCATGGCCAGTAAAGATGAAGCATGCTACACAACCCTAGTGGGTATAATTACTGCTATATTCTCCTCTCTACCTGGCCATCCAGCACTGACAGGGCATGGAAGGCTCACTCTCCATTGGCCCCTGACTCAGGAGCATAGGCATGGATATGCGGTGTCATTAGCATAGACTGGACATGATTTCAATGTTGCAGCATTTAGTGATGAGGATATAGCATCCCATGGAAGATCAGCACATGCTGCCATATCCCATGGACACCCACACTACATAGAGCAGAAGACCAACTGTAGAGCCATCTCAGGCATCCAACTGGATTCCCAGAGATCTTGACCATGCCCACAGCCCCTGCATGGGTGCTCCACACCCACAGGAGGCAGAGAGATCAGGCTATGGATTGCATCTATCTCTGCATGGTCCCAGGGCATGTGGCAGTATAGCTGGGATGTACTGGTTTTGAGCATATCCCTGCACTTTCTGTCAGTCAAGCACTTAAACATTAGTGAGAATTTGCAATGTCAACACAAACCTTGTTTTAAGCCCCTTAGACAATTTTATTTTAATGAAACTAAATATGAGTGGTCCTAATCACTCTAAAAGGTTTGAATGCTAAGCTAGCAAAAGGTCTAGATGGGCTGGACACCTTTCTACAAGTTTGGACCAAGGTAGTAGTTGCTCCTCACAGAATGATTTATAATCTCTCTAATATCAAAATGACGTCTCTGGGTCTGGAAGCTGGCCAACGTCCTCCAGAATTTTAAAAATTATGATAAAAATTCAGTTAGTTATTATAACCCAATATCTCTCTTCTCTGTGATCTCAGAAAAGTGTTTAGTTTTTTACAATCAGATTTCCAAATTTCTTGTTTCTCAAAACCTTTTCAATGTGACTTTAGGCCCCTACGCTCTTCATAATCAGCTTTAATTGAGATTCATTAATTTTTACCGTGTGATTTGGACAGGGGCAGTTCAGTAGGTTCCATCTTCATTGATCTATCTAGAGCATTTGGTCAATCCAATCTTATGACTAGAATACAAACTGTAATTCTGAATGAACAACTTTCCCCATTTGACTAACTACAGGTGTTTCCTAAGGCGTACTTTAAGATCCTCTCTTTTTTATCTAGGTTACTATCAACAACAACAAAAAGTCTGTTGTTAGTAGGAAACTAGAGATGAACGTTTGAGCAAAATCTGAAGAATAATTTTAATGGCATCCATAGTTCACTGCTTAAAGGCAAGTTAGTCTTTCAAGGCAAGAAGTAAAGGCATGTTGTTCTACACTCTGCATGTTGTAAAGAATTTGAATTCCAGTCTATCTGTTTCTTTACTCTGGTTCTTTTCATGATCTTATGTGTAGCTTAAGAACTTGGGCCTTCCCATCCATTCTGCTCTTCATTTTTCTTGTCATTTGTATTCTATTATTTGGACAGTAGCCTATTGTTTCAATTACTTAAGCAGGGACACACACTGTCTGAATTAAAATGATAGAGAGAATTTATTATCAAACAGTCAGTACTTTCAATCACTGATTATGGTGACAACATTCAGTGGCTAAACTTTATAGTAGTTTATTGTACTTTGACTTTGTATTTTAAATTGTGATTGCTCAGTCTATCATTGTGATGTTTTACAATGACTGAGTTTGTGGTCCCTGGGAGCCAGGTGTGAGTCAAATTGGCTAAAACTAATTTACAAAGCAGTTCATAATCCTACTACCCCATATTTACTTTCCAATTGTTCATTAATTTCTTCTAATTGCAGTCTTAAAGATGCAAAACATTATTCTTTTCAACTCTATAAAGTCAAAAGAAATATAGGAAAGCCTAATTTTCCTTCTCAGTCTGAGCTACCTGGAATGCCCTGGAACACGAGTTGAGAACCTGCATTTGTCTGTTTTTATTTTTCCTTGAGGCTGTTCAGTTGAAACTTAGTAAAAATGTCAGATGTTTTAACTAATGTAACTTTTGACTTTCATTTAATCTTTTTGTATCTGTAATGTGTTTGGACTCTCTTTTTATTTGTTCAGGAAGATCTTGTAAACAATAATTTTTGCCTAAATGAACCTTGCAGTGTCGGTATGCAATGCAGAATCCTTGAGAACTAAGTGGCTTACTGTGCAAAGCTTCACAAACCAGCAGTGCATAGATCATATTGATATTGGCCTCCATCATGAATAAGGGATTAAGTCTAATTATAGCCTTTTTAGTTAAAGCAGCAGTACAGTTAAGCTGGGCAAAACATTTGTCCCTACCCATTTCAATGCAAAAGATTCCAAAACATCTTCCTGATTTATATTCTTGTAACATGTTTACATTTACCAAAGTTGAATTTAAATGCTGTATGTTTGTTCTGATTTTGATCAGCATTCTTCCTATTTACAGAAATGGAATTCATACCTTCAATTTATCCATAATTACAGTACCTGCACTGCAAGAAAGACTGATGATAAAAACAGTGTGTTGTACTGCTTTCTTTTTAAGAGAAACATTCAATAAGCTTCACTTCATTTCACTTCATGGAACCAGAAATTTGGAGATTCCCCTGTGTCGCAGTGTGTGAAAAGAATGCTAAGCACAAGTTGTTGACACTTCAGCACAATGAAGTACACGAGGTGTGACATACAGTAGATAGGCTTCATAATTACTGGTTCCATGAATAGAACTGTACAGAACGTTGCCATAAAAACAAAAGCAATACAACATATATTTTTTTTTGCATACACTTTTAGTCAAGTATGGTTAAATATGGATCATTTGGGGGTGATGTATAAGATCACTGATCAGCATACCACCATTAAAATATATTTTTTTAAATTAATAGCTTCCTATGCAGAGTTTTGATTTCAGAATCATTCCTATCATGATAGCCCCATTAGGTACACTACTTGTTTTATAAGAGTTTCCTGGGTGATATGAAGAGCAGGGCACTAGTTCAAACCACTGCATTGAATGACAACGCAATTATGAACTGCGCAGTAAAAATGCCACTGACAAAAACAGCCCCCAAGAAAAATGCTGTATATAACAATAGTGCCAATGGTAGCAGTCCAAAAATACATGTAGGACTGCTACCATGGGAAAGTAACAAAAGCGAATTTATTCTTCACCCGCACCCCCTCAAGATATTTATAATACAGTATTTATATAATCAACTGTTGGGGGGAAGGGGGAGCTCAAGGATGGGGAGAACCTGGGGCTAGGGAGGGAGGAATCAGGCAACACAACAGTCCAGGGAAAAAAAACAACACTTGAGGTGGAAGGAAAACACAGACAAATTGAAAAATCTCCAAATCAGGAGACCGGGAACAGAACCCAGATCTCCAGGTCTTCTCTGCTGTGGGAGCTACATTAGTGCCTTAGCCTTTCCACCATGGAAGCAGCTCGAACAGGCACCTTACATACAGCTGCTTAACTCCTTCCCTTCTGCTTAGACAGCTACAGGGGTAGCGGTAACTGACTTAAGCTATTCTACCCCTGTCAAGGCAAACATGGTTTTTGAAGCACTAGTTTGACAGCGCTATTCTTGAAACTCTGTTTCAACCGATTACTGAAGAGGCAGTAGAGTGGTTATAAACTAAGTCCATATACACAAACATTTAGGCAAATATATATATATATATATATATATATATATATATATATATATACACAATAATATGTACAAGACAGAGATTACTTTTGCCATTGTACAATAAAAGGCACCACAGGAGACTTATATTAAATAGAACAGAAAGGTGATAGTTGTGTCTAGGGGAAGGAGGTTTTAGAAATGTTATCTATACGGCAACTTAGGCTTCACAGGGACTAGATGACAAGTATTTTGATGAAGATAGCAGACAGTTATTGGTTGAAGGAGTGAACACTGCTGGTAAAATCCTTCATGATTTTGGTGGAGTAGGTTTAAACTGGTATGGGTACAGTATTGAAAAGGCCTTCACACCTGATGATCTGTGTGTATGTGATACATGAAGAAGAGTTCCCATGCTTGACTTTAGTGGTAGATCGGGACAGGTTTTGAAAGTAAGGGCTGACTTTTTATCTGAGCATCAGGGACTTGTGTCATGATCCTCTGCAGATCCCAGATGCTTATGCTGATATTTTAGACTACAAAAAAAATATGGTGTAACTATCATACACAACTTACAGTGGTTGGGGACCCTATAATGACACGTGTCAATATAAGATACATGCATCATTTTTGTGGCTGCAAAGCAGTCTCAACTCTATAAAATTGGCAAAACATTAAAAAAAATAACCAATTATTTTATTGTATTTGCACTGACACAGGTGCACACCAAAATCAGGACTTGTGCCTATGGCAGGACATCTGAAAATCCAGCCCCAAATCTCCAATGTAAGTAGTATAAAGACCATTGTGATAGTATCAGCTTTTAGTTATTGAGGTTGGGGTGAGTATGGGTTCAATAAAACAAGCTGAGCTTTTGGAATTGCTGACTATCTCATTGAAGTATTCACAGAAGTTCAGTTTAGGACAAATACACATCCCATCCCCAAGGTATTTAAAACTTAGCATGATTAACAGCAGAGGACCACAGCTGGGTAGAATATTGCTGGTAGTATGTGTTGGGGTACAGCATAATTTTCATTTATTTATTTATAAGTTTTACCAGGAAAGATATACTGGACTGAATAGCACCTCATTTCCAGATGCATCCTTTGGAGGGAGGGCTATGGAAGACATTACAAAAGGAGAACAAATCAAGAGTAATTAACAGATTTACAAAACTACAAGCAGTACAATATGTCAAAAGGAAGGAGTGTAGTCATAAAAGCTGCAAGGCAAAAAGAGGACACAAGGAACATATGGTAGATAAAAATGAGTTGGAAAGGCTAGGGGAAATTACTGTAACCAGACATAATGAAGTGAGTAATATGGCCATATTTTTATATGTACTGTATATACTTATACATTTTGCTGTTATTTCTTAGTAATCCATTGGGATCCATCCGTATTTGAATTATGTTGAATGCTTATTGCAGCATGACTTGAGGTTTGGTGATGGAGTCAGATGAGATGTATTGTACATGACGATATTGTCTGCCTACAGATGTATCTGGCAGTCACAAGGGAAGAAAGAGACTTGGGCATCATCATCACTGATGACCTGAAATCATCCAAGCAGACTACTAAAGCAGTAGGTAAGGCTAGGGGGATGTTAAGGTGTATTAGTAGGGGTATCACAAGTCAAAAGAGGGAGGTAACAATCCCTCTTTAAAAGACACTATTTAGGCCCCATCTGGAGTACTGCGTGCAGTACTGGAGGCCACACCATCACAAGGACATTAACCAAATTGAGGCAGTCCAGAGAAGGACAACCAAAATGGTGCAGTGACTGCATCAGAAAACATATGAGGACAGATTAACAGAGCTCAGTATGTATACCCTAGAACAAAGGAGGGAGAGAGGTGATATGATCAAAACATTCAAACACCTTAAGAGCATTAACAAGGTGAAAGAGTCTAACATGTTTCACTATAAGAAAAATAGTAGGACAAGAGGACACAGCATGAGATCAGAGGGAGGCCAATTATGGGGTAATGTGAGGAAGTTCTTTTTCACAGAAAGGGTGGGGGATGCATGGAACAGCCTACCTCAGGAAGTGGTGGATATGAATAAAGTGCAGGGCTTCAAACAGGCATGGGATAGGCATAAGGGAGCAATACAGATGAGTATGACTAGACAGGCCATTGACAGCGCAAAGGCCGGTGGCACATTTATAAAGTAGAAAAACAAATGGGCAGACTGGATGGACCTTGCAGTCCTTATCTGCCATCAGCTTCTATGTTTCTATGTATGTTGATGATGGTCTTTTAGCAGACAGTTTAACAAAAGGATTGAAAGTAATGGACCAATGATGAACACCTGTGATGCATAAAGTTTTAGCATGTTTGGCTAGGTGGTGGATGTATTAGCACTCTACAAGACCTAACTTGTCAATACTAGTTTTCAATTATCAGATCATCTGGGGTATGGATATAATTTCTAAAAAATAGGAACATCACAGATGGCTGCCATTTTGAAAGAGTTCCCTGGCCTCTTTTCAGGTATTTACGAAAGGTTTCAATTGCTGTTGTTTTTCCAAGAAAAAGAGATTGTCACTTTTTGGCTTAAAACCAACAGCCAGTATGGTTAGAGTGTCTGTAAAAATAAATAAAACAATCAGAGGAGCCTGTTCCAACAGCAGATACAAGCAACATAAAACAGTTGGAAATGAGGCTCACTCACCATTTTTCTGATTTTTAAAATATTTTATTCACTGTCGAACTTATGATTTCTTGCCAACATTTTAAGAATAAATCACTTCATCAGGGCTTCTGTCCTCTTTAAAAAATTATATTCTAGTAAGCCAACTGCTTACAGTGGAGTCTATTCATTATTGTGTGGATTGCCTATGCACTGTGAATCTATGGCATGTAGGCAATCCTACAACAGAATGCCATCAATAGGGGGTCTGGAAGAACCCTGGTGGCATTCACAAAAGGGACATGCATCCCTTCCACACTGGATCCCCTAGTTGGTTGCACAGTTATGTGCATGGCTGGTCCAGGGACATGTCTGGGAGTGAGCCCACATTCTGTCCCATTCATGAAGGCATGGAGTACCAGGCAAGGAGTGCATGGGATATGGCAACAGGGACCATGTTGTATCTTTTGTATGCACCTCAGAATTAATCCACCAGCTGCAGTGTGACTAGAAATTCCTCCACCATGCTGATACAGGCCTCTGGGCTGATGGAGGGCTGGGGACATCCATTCAGGCAGTTGCCCATACTTAAAAAATATCTGGGTCCATGCATTCCCAGAATTTCTTGCTTCACGCAGAGCAAGGATCTACTAGGGGACCAGAATGGCGTCCAATTGGATGCCTGTCAGTGTCCCCCAATCTACCCCCAAGCAACTGCACACTGGGGGCAGGCCATGAAGAGACACCTGCAGAGGCTTGCAGTAGTGCATACGACACACCATGTGCCTGTCCGCAAGTGCAGAGCTATGCATGAGTTGTGCATATCTGGCCCCACGTTGATGCTTAGTCCCCAATATTTGAACTTCAGTACACAATTGATGCATTTCTGATGTAACGTTAAGTAACGTGACTCATTTCAACTTGTATTCGACTGAAGAATACATTACACCAAAATAATTGAGGCTTGTTCCTAACAGTATAGCTTACATTGGCAGCTTAAATTATGTTCTTAGATGCATATTCATTTCAGTACTAGAAACTATCATTCCTTTTGTATATGATCCGTGATATTTCATTTTTCCTTTTCTTTTGCAATCACTCCTTTTTTATTCCTATAGGCAATATTATATTAGGATCCAAAAAGGATATATAGTGACAAGGATACATTTTCAGCCTTCTCCTTACTGAACTACTCAAATATATTTTAATATATTATTCAAGATAAACACTCTCCACCCTTTCTTAATATAGGAGGCCACAGAATGCTGCATGTTGAAATGTTACTTTCATTTCTAGTTTATCTAGTTAGTCTGCCAAATATAATAATGGAAGTTAGCACCATGTTCTGTGACTCACATTATAACTAATCTTAGATGTTATAAGATATATTCGAATACTAGCTGTCTTAACAGCAAGAGGAAGGAGCTGCTATTAGAACTTTACTACTCTACTGGACTAAAGAACTAGAACTCTATTACTGGGAACTTCAATTTAGGGTAAAAAAAGAGTGTGTTTGTCTGAGTTGGGTGAAGGAATTGTTATCTGTGCAGTAAGCTAGGTGACAAAGAAACTGTGAATTAGGGGGAGTGGCTTAGTGAGAAGGAAGCCAGGTGTTTGCTTTTAAAAACTGACCTAGATAGCTTGTAGCAGAGAACAGCAAGAGGAAGGAGCTGCTGTTAGAATTTTACTGGGTCTATATTGTCCTCCATCCCTCCCCTCCACCCTCCCACACTTATCCGGTTCTACTTTTATAGGCACAGGATTTGACTGACAACAGGAACTTCCTGTTTGGGAGCAGGAAGGGAGTGATCACAGAGGCATAAAAGACTTACTATACTAGAAGGAAAAGAGTAGCTCTCCATGCCTCCCTAGTGGCTGGAGGTCTGACTCTGAGCAAGTAAGAAGGAGACTACTGAGGAATATAGGAACTTACTATCCCAGAACAGGAAGATCAGGAGCTTTAAGGGCACGGAGGCAGTAGGAAAGTAGGGAGAAAAAAAATTGTATAAAAAAAATAAAATAAAGAGAGAGAGAGGAAAGAGTAAGTATACAAAACAACAGTTAAGGGGCCACAAATAAGGCATGATGAGAGTGGTAGAGTGCAGTAGCTGTGGAGCAGTAGTCTTCTGGGAGACATTATGGAGGATGCGGTTGAAACAATGAGGATGAAACAATCACAGGATTTAAGAATGCATAGGATAGACATAAGAGAATCCTGAAAGTCAGGGGTAAGGGACAAAAGACTTCTAGTAAAACTTAAAGTGATCTTACGAGCTCAAATGGGCAGACTAGGTGGGTCATAGGCCCTTATCTGCCGACAGTTTCTATGTATCTATGTCAAAAACATAGAAAAACAAATAAGTAACAACAAGGGTTTATCAATACTTAAACTCTTTACAGATCAGAATGATAAACAGAAACTGATATCTTCAGTATTTGGAACACTGACAGACATTAGCAATAAAGAACAGGAAATATTAAGAAATAAATGGGAGACAGAATTAAGAATTAATAGAACAGAGGGATTATGGCAAGAAATAGTAAGCTCCTTTACCACAAATGTAAAAGCCAGTAAACTATAACAGATACAAATGACTGCAGTACATAGAACCTACTATAATCCATCAAAATTGCATAAATTTAATAAAAATATACAAATACATGTCCAAGTTGTGGTACGACAACAGGTACTTTAATATATGATTCACTGTTGCCCATACGTATCAAAATTGTTGGCCTAAAATACTATGGATCGTAAATAAAACATTAAAAAATCAATTGGTGTTGCCACATTTAGTAACATTACTGTCCATAGCTACAATACATAATCAACTGGATATACATCAACAGAGGTTCATAAATATTGCAAGTATTATAGCAAAGAAGTGTATCCTTATACACTGGAAGGATTAAACTCCACTGATTTTTGAAACATGGATCAACTTAATGATTGATATCATGAACCTCGAAAAAATATATTACATAAGACATGGTCAAAGCAATATATGTGATAAAATATGGGCTCCATTAACTATATAATTCAGCAAGGATTAATAAGTTAAGACATATGTAAGCAATAATACCCGACAGGGTGGGCATTATTGGGAAATACCGGACCGCCAAGGGGCAAAATGAGGCCTGACGCCACAGGAAGGTCTGGTATTTCCCAATAATGCCCACCCTGGAGGGTAATGTTGCACTTAGAAAATGGGCCAGTGTATTTTTTTTTATGTTTTAAAAGATGTATTTTATGTTTATGAGTTAAAACATATATTTTTATAGTAAAATAGTTCCTCCACCTACATTAGAGCTGGTTGTCATGGTTGCTCTGCCTTACAGGTAGAGATCGTTAGTCAGAGTTGCTTTGATTGTTTGAAAAAGTTTACTGCCCCCCCGCAACACATACACACACACACACACACACACACACACACACACACATAGATTCAGACTTACAGAATGTGTACTGGGTGGCAGATTTTTGGTGGGGTTAAATCCGAGTGAGTGGCAGCATGGGGGCCACTAGCTAACAATTACAGCAGACTGCCATTAGGAGAAGGGTGCATGAGAGAGCTGCCGTTTACACTGAGTGACAGAAATGTATCTGTCCCTAAGCACAAAAAAAAAAAGGGAGTTTTTTTTTGTTTCATTTGAAATTCGAGCACCGATTGTTTAGTTTTTCTTTGGGCTCCCGCTAGCATTTGGAGGAGTGTGAGAGCGCAGTCGGGAGACTGGTGCCACTGTGAATGAACGTGGCTATAAGAAAATCGTTTTTTCCTCTTCCCGACCACAAAAAAACTGCAGTGTGTTCTTTTTCTCTTTTTTTAAGCAGGCAGCTGCCACTTAAATAAGGGGTGTTGCGCTAGGACTAGTAGCTCTCGGTAAGTGAGCTGAAAACATGGCGGCCATTTCAAATTGTTTCAGGTGTTTTCGGCCAATTAGGAAGCAAGCTGGGCACCACTGTAGAAGCGTATGTGGTTTATTGGGACTTGGACTTATTTTTGACTTGGCACTATTGAAAAATAATTGCCTAGGTTTGCTGCCATCTCAGCCAATCAGATTTGTGTGTTTACTTAAGCCATTTTCTAAAGTAAAATAACAGTAAGTTAGGGTAGAAACCAGGACCCCATGGCAATGATAATAAAGTATGACCATTTTGGCTGATTTTAATCAGATGAAATATTGGTCTCAGAGTTTTATCTGAACCAAAAAAGAAGTTTGCAACTTTGAGGAAAGGTAAAAAAGTTCATTGGGGTGTTTTAATTTGCAAAAGTCAATTTTGTAAGCAAAAGTCAATTTTTTTGAAAGTTGCAAGAAATGTTCTTTTGCAGATATCTGAAAACATATTCAGCAGGCATAAGAATTGTTAAGTAAAAGATTATAACTGCAATGTACTTCTTGCTGCTATTTCATTCCTTGTTTCATGCTTCAAATTACTGTATAAGAAAACGTGTATTGTTTGGAGTTAGTAATTTCCTTTCATAGGTATCGGACCAATAGTTAAGCCAGCAGCAGTGATAGATGTATTCTTCTGAGAAACCATTCTTTGACGGAGTGTTGGTATCCACTGTAAAAGGAAAAAATAAATAAATATCTTGTCTGCACTGAAAAAAAAAATCACCATTTGTTATGTACAGAAACCCTTGATTGTGGTTCTGTATTTCTGTTTTTTTGGGTGAGGAGAGGGGAGTGGAGTCTGTGAGGCTGTGAATGTGTACCTGGGTGAAAATATAACACTTGTTCAATCACTATTACTGTCCTTGATTACCTAAATTCTTCTTTTTTATCTGGCATCTGTTTGTCTGTAGTACATAGAGAAAAAAGGCATTTTACATAAAGGTTGTTTGGGGGAGGGGGGTTGGGTTGTTAATTGAACTTACCACGATTTATTCAGATGGTGATCTTTTTGGCACTGAGTATAGCATTTGTAAAATAAGATTCCAGGCTATTGTTTTTAGTTTGCTGGTAGTGATGCAGCTTGAGCTAAAGATACAGCTGGAGTTAGTGGTGTTGTAGGATGTTCTTGGTTCTACAGTCTTGTTGTGGAGAATAGTTAAAATGTTCTTTTGCTGGTTGTCATTTAATTCACAGTAATCATTGATGCTTTCTTTGTTTTCGTGGCATGTGACCTGCATGATTTTGATTGCAGGAACACCTGCATCATTCAGCTTTTGGACGAAATGCTTTCATGCTAAATGGTTAATAAATCTTTCTTCCACTGGTATTTGGCTGTCTGTAATCATTTTTTTAACTATAGTGCTGATTTTATTAATGCCAAGGGGTTGATTTTTGAACCATGTAGCACTGGGTTGATATAGCTGCTGGTTAGTTTATTGCTAGTAGAAATGGAGTGTCTTCTTGCTGTGCGGTGACATGACAATGGTTGCTGTACTTTTAAAGTTGGAAACAAGACACTTGCTAGGGTTCAGTTCAAAGTAAGTCTGTGTGAACACCTTTTTCTGAATATTCAGCTGAATATTTGTACTCAGCAGCCAAATATTGGGATATCCAGGTACTTGTATTCAGCAGCACATTTGACAAAGTAAAAAAAAAAAAGCCACCCTGCCTCTCTAGCAAAAACCCCAGAAAAATAAATGTAACCCCCATCCCCCCAACCTCTAGCAGCAGCCCAATGCAATCTTCCTCCTCCCAAGCACCCAGAGTTTGTTATATTTACATTGTAAATAATATATCTCCAATGGATGACTGACATAGCCCACCCACCTCCACCGCTGGCCAGCATATTTTTTTTTAACACTAATTTGCACATAAAACTATGTCCCCTACCCCTCACCCATTCAGCGCCCCAGCATCAGCACCTAATTCTTACTACAGAGAGAGAAGGTAATAGGTACAGACCCACCCTCCTCCACAGCTGACAACCTACTCCTGAATGAAAATGTTGGTGCACTTGCTATATCCGTATAATTAAACCAGCTCATCATATGTTCAGCTGGTTTTACTCTATAGTTAGAGCAAGTGCAAGAGTACTTTCATTCATGAGAAGATGGCTGGCCATGGAGGATCGCCGTGCCGATCACCTTCTCCCTTTGTATTAGGAATTGGGTGCTGGGGTGCTGTCATGGTGGAGGGTAGAGGGATATATTACTTGCAATGTAAAATAAATAATTTAAACATAAATTCTTGGTGATTGAGGAGGAGGAGGAGGGTGGCATTGAGATGCTGATAGGGTGAGGAGATTGGGGTTACATTTGTTTTACTGGGTTTTGCGTTTGGAAGAGGGGGGTTATTTTTATTTATTAATTTGTTTTTACTTTGTAGCTAGCTGGATATTCATTCCTGAATACGAATAGCCCCCTATTCAGGAAGGGCTTCTGAATATTTGGAAGCCCTACTATTTTTGGCATTCAGGAAATAATATTCAGCCCCTGCACAGCCTAAGTTCAAAGCTGCGGGCCCTGGATTTGATCCTACTTAATTCCTTTAGGCTCAGTGAAGTACAAGTTTTTGTCCATCGTTCTCTGCTGTATTCCAGCATTTTTGTTATTGCCATCCATTTCTATTGTGACATCAGCCCATCTGAGACTGCAGATTTCAGTATTGCCTCTTAGTCTTAAAAATACTGTGCAGATGAGCCGCATTGCATTTATTAGTGCTGTTGGAGAAAACAGCCCAAGCAACTGTTTTTCATAATGGCTGTCTGTTATTTCATCTGTCAGTTCATTGGCCACATTTTCTCTGCAGCCTTTTTCCTGTTCTTTAAAATGTTGTTTCTTTCCTGATAGTACTTGGTATGCTTCTTCAAATATTCTATCTAATGAGAGAGATTTAGGTTATTTCTTAGATGTTAGGTACCCTTCAGTGCTTTGAAATTGTGCGTGGAAGGTTACTGGCAGGTAAGGTGTCATTTTTTGTAGCTTCCACAAAATATCTGAATAAGATGTTATTCAGTTCTTCAGCAGCTATCATCTCTAAATCTCTGGACTCACTGTATTTGTCAGATAGGTAGTGCTGAAAATAGTCATTGCTATGGTTAGTGGTCTTACCGGTAAACAAAAACTGAATAAAAATTAAAGTATTATGCTGACGTCAGTGCTTTTTTTAGTGGTCTTGTTTTTGCTGGTGCTAATGAAGGCTTTGATGTTGATAGTTTCTAAGTTGGTAGTTAGCAAGTGTAGTATGCCTTTGTGTGGGGACTTCAATGTTATGGGCAAACAGCAGGCAGTTTTGCTCTTCAGATAGAGGAGTATCTTCCTTAAATGTGGTTACTGAGTCCTTGTAAGCTACCTGAAAGCTAACATTTAGGTCTCTCACTTTTTTTATATTATGGTGAACTGACAAACTACAATAAGTTGAGGTTTTCTGTGGTGCTGTTGGTAGTGCATTTTTGCAGAGACTGAGAGCAGCTTGAATGTTGTCAGTTTTCTTGAGGGAAATGCCTCATGCTGGAGTGGCTTAACAGAGGGGAAGATTGACTTCAGCTGAGTTGATGGTTCAGCGTGTGTGCAAGAAAGACCTACTGTGTAGATAAATTTAGGCATGGGAACTGCAGTAAGAATAAATGTGATATTCTCACTCTAGGTCTGACCACCCTGAATATACAGTTAAGCCCACTTAATTGCATACCATTTATATGCAAATCCTGCATAAAGGAATCATTTTTCCCTTCTCTGATTCTTTTCGTATGTAGTCCATTATACGACACTCGCTTAAAAACATTTAAGCAGCCCATATAAATGTACAATTTGAAGAGCTGTTGTGCAGCTTTTCAGTCAGCCTGGCAGTTCACACTCCATTCCCCTCTTGTCCCTCCTCTCAGGAAGCTGTCAATTATGGGTTGATTGCCTGCTCATCACCTACTATAACTCTCCATTCAGGGTGAATCTGGCAGGCAGAGATATATGGTTGGAAAGCAACAAAGGCTGCAGGCACTGTGTCTGGAGAAATCCCACTCTTACCATGCTTTAGAAAATGGGTAAAGAGTATTCTTGTATCTGATTGGCTGCAAAAGCTAATCTGCTGGTCCGGTATGAGACAACAGAGACTGGAAAATAACTAGTCCCAGTCTCTGTTGCCTCATATAGTTCTAAATATAACTGGGCAACCGGAACGTTTCAAACAGCAATTACCACCATGTTATTTTCTTGCATAGCGAGTGAGCGGGGGAACCCCCACAGTGGCCACATTTAAGAGAGTAAAAAAAAAAAACTTCACATAACACAAGTTGTTTAAAACAGTAATATCTTTCCATCGTAACACAGTCTTTTTAACGAGCCACCCTATCTACCACAGCAATTGCGCGGACCTGAAATAGACCCCCTTCCCCAGTCTATTTTACTTTTCAATGGAGCATCATTCAACAAACATTCAGGGAGAAAAAAATAATGGCTTCATCACATTAAAACAGAAGATCCATTTGTAAGTCACCTCTCATTGTAGTATAACAGTCATTGCAGCGCCCCCCCCCCCCGCCGCTTACGCTCCAGCTGCATCCGCAACTCCACCACACATAGTCACATTCCAGGTACTCCAGCAAGCAAAGGAAATAACAGAATATGATGTCTTTTGTTTTAAATTAGATCACATTCCTGAAGTGCACAGTAGGTTGCGATCCGTCTGTAGTAACTGCAGCTTTGAAACTGTCGTTCGAGACTCGGGCCACATTTCAAACCTGATAAAAAAGTAAAACAATGGCATAGTGATCACACTACATTCCCTTGCACAGACTCGAAAAATGTACCATTGTAGATGGCCCCAAATCCTTGTAAAATACAGGAATCCTTGTAGATCCGGGTGCCCACTTGTGTGTGTGGGAGGGGAAAACACAGACACAGAAGCAAGCAAGCATAAGCTGTAAGAGATGCACATTAAATAGAAAGTATTCAGGTAAACCAGCAGCACCCTCCACTAGTCATTGTAAAAGTACAGGGACTACTTTACCAGAAAAGGCAATTTAAATTCTTTTCTTTTTTATTTATGTTTTATATATACATATTGTTATTTGTATATGTTTTTCAGAAAAATTTCACCTATAGTCCATTTTCTAAGCATAATAATACCCTCCAGGGTGGGCAGTATGGGCAATACCAGACCTTCCATGGACTATAAGGGCTCTTCCTGTGACGTTGGGCCTCATTACGCCCCTGGGCGGTCCGGTATAGCCCATATCCACCCACCCTGTTGGGTATTATTGCTTACGTTGCTACCTGCCTGCTCCAAGTCCTCATCTATCTGACTGATCTTGTTGAGATAATGGGATTAGTGCTGTGGGGGCATGGCAAACACTGGCAGTGGACTGTTAAAAAAAAAAGCTGTAAGGAGATGGAGTAGTAAGTCTCTGTAGCTCTACCGACCAAGTGGATGGAGCTGTGACGCAGCCGAGGGTAAGAGCCAAACAGACTGCAGTGTGGAGTGGCCAGTGATGTCTGCATTTACTGTATCAGGCAAGTGAGAGATTAGTAGGCTGGGGAGAAGCGGGAGCAGCCAGGACATAGAGCAGGGAGCAGAGATGCAAGTAGTTCAACTTGTCGGCTTATAGCTGTGGTAAGCACTGGACTGCACAGTAGGTACTTAACACGGATGAGCTGCTGTTGAATGATTCCTGAAGCTGGCATCAGTGGTGCCTGAACCTTAGTGAACTGAAAGTAATTCAGTCGGTAAGAGATTACTTTAATCAATATTAGACTGACACTGACTGGCTGCTGTTAGAGCATTTGCTTCTATACAACCCCGTGTAGTACTGTAGCTGCAACCATGCCAGAGCACATACTCAGGTACTGTACTACTCAGAAAGTCTTGTCAGTCAAACCCAGAGCACGATACATAATAAATAATAAAATAACATTCCCTCCACCCTCACACTGCAACTGCAAAGCACTAATACACCAAGATTGCATAGCCACAAAAAACTCTTACATGCATAATCAGCTGACATCCCGAGGCTATGGATTTAAATGGGTTTGACTGCATTAAAAATATTTGCTAAACTGTATCCCCACAAACATTACACATAGATATATATTTATGTACATATATAAATATATATGGCATATATTTCAATAAAAAGAAATTACCTCTTTTACTCACTAATTTTGTTGCAGTATTGTTACTGCATCTTGTCCGGCACCACTGCCTTCGAAAGAGCATTTCCATTTCAAGGAGGGAGAAACAACAATAATAAAAGTAAAATAATAAGCATTGTTATCACACTATCTAGCTGCCAAATATAAGAATATTATGTCATTTAGTATCGAGGATAATGTTTCACATGTCCAATTACTGCCATCTCATACAAAATTAATTCTATAAATGGAGAATATCTACTGTGAGGCATTATACAAATCAACTTAATTCATAGCTGATAACTTATTACAAAAACAACTCAATAATCTTACTCATGTATCTATTTTGTTTTTTAAACTCTACGGAGAGTCTATTCATTTCTGTATTGTTCCATCACATCTTCCAAGTCAGACATCTCTTAATACCCAATGGTAGGTGATTCTTTTTTCTCTTCTCTGGTGGAGTCATTTTAATAATGATCTCTCAAAAATACAGGAAGCTGGTCAGTTTAAAAGAAAATATACTGTTTACCATCCCTGTTAGTTCTCACTTTTGCCAGTCCCAGAAGTTGAAATTGGGTACAAATTTTAAGCACAATTTATCTTTAAATTATAGTTAGTGGGCCTTATGCACGATGCCAACGCGCCACAGAAACCGGGCGCATTGACATCGATATGTGTGAGTGTCGCAGAGCTGGGTCTGCAGACCTCACATGGCATTCACAAACCAGGTGCAGGACAGATGTGCACCCGATCCCTCAGGCTCATGGACAGCAATGCAATGGGATCAGGCAGGGGGGCATGGCAGCACTACCACTATCGTGCATAGTGCTGACCATGGAGGTGTGGAGGAGAGTGCAGCATATGGCAGGGGAAACCCTGCCTTAACCCACTATGCACCCACTCCCAGGTGCCCCACCAGTTACAGTAGACTCCAGAGTCAATCCTCCATGCATCCCCAGCCCACTAGGATGATGGCAAGGGTTGGGGCATTTGGAAGGGCAAGATCCCAAACAGCACTGGACAAGGCATTCCATCCTCATTCAATCCTCTGCTAACCTATCAGCACCCCTAACACCTGGTGGAGTCTGGGACCCAGCATCCACAGAGGTAGCCAGTGCCCCCCACCTCCACAGCACCAACAGAGCAGGAAGGGAGGTTGTCGGTGGGTGGGGCACTGTTCAAGAATCCGGTGGCATGGGTATTGGTGTTGGTCTGTGCCCTGGAACAGAAGGGGCTTCCATGTGCACCAGTGGGGGGGGTTCACAGATCACCTGTGGTGCTGGGGGTTCCATGTCAGGGTCATAGGGGGGTGCAGGAGCAGGGTCAGGGACATCTGTGCTAGAGGACAGCCTGCGGGATGGGGGCAGGGTACCACTGAAGGGAGCCTGTCCATGTGCTGGGAGGGCACCTTGCAGTTTGGGCTGGTGGGGGTTTCCTGGATGTCAAGGCCATTCCGTGTGGGTCTGGATGCCTGAGGTGGGCATTCTTGCACCCAGACCTGCACTTTAGCTCAAGAGATGCACTGTGGTACTCATGCCGGGCATTCGATTGGTTGGCTGACTGGGTCCTCTACTCCACCCGTAGCTACCCTGCATGACCCTGTGTGCTGTGGGGGTGGACCCACAGACAGGTGGCAGCCATTAGTGAATAATGGCAGGTGCATACCTGTCCACTGGTGCGGTGCTGCGTGGGCAGGTAACACGCTTTGTGTGCATAACTTGCGCCCATTGGTGCATAGGGGCCATTGTGTGCTAAACTAAAAGTTGTGGTATATTTAAAACTTATGACTTCTGTATAGCAATGTTCCTTTTATTTATGCAAACTTTGGAATGAAGTCACGATCCAACTCAAAAACAAAAGATGTTAAAACTATAGGCTTTTCTGTAGGTCCAGAACTCTAATGCTAAAGGGAAAACTGACAATTACGTGATTAGAATTGATCTTTTTGGCACTCGATATGCCCTGGTCACAAAATATGGGTTGTCAGAGGGTAATTAGAAGACTTGGACAAATAGGCCTTTCTCCATATCTCTTGTGGTTGGATAATTGGCATCAATTTGTATAGGAAGTCCCACAATCTGTAAATGTTGTTAATGAGCTCAGCTTTCTAAATGTTCAACCTTTCTGCAATGGTAGCCACTGACATCAGTAATGAGACCATGGTTATGGTGAGCCATGGCTAGATGTAAAGCCTTCAGTATACTTGCAGACAGTAAGGGCTATGGTTGGGTATGGCTTGTTATTGTTACAGATATTCCTGGCTGCAACAGTACAAAGGTTGCAATTTTATTTCACAACTACATCTGTGGACTGTGGTAGCTTCCAAGGCCTGCACCATGTTAGACAAAGAATATTTATTCTCCACACTTTTTCCAGCTCTGTGGATAAGGTATCCATGTTCTTATGTTTCTTTTTTTTCAGTAACATAGAAATGTAGATAATGACAGCAGAAAAAGTCCCATAGTCCATCCAGTCTGCAAGAGTTCCCTATTTAGGCCTCCCACCCAATAAAACAACAAAAGTCAGTGCATACCTTCACCCCCCCCCCCAAGAAAGGGGTAAATGTAAACAATAAACATTTTTCATCCTGGATTGGCTGCTTACTAATTTGATTTCAAAAGGAGTGGCGGTCTCTTGGAATTAACCTAAGAGCCCTGCTGTGATGTTGCCCAGCCACCATCGTTGAGGTGGACCACCCATCAGCCGGGCCCTACTCCAAACTGCATCTGCTTCAAATGGCTTCCTTTATATAGGGTGCTGCAGCCTAAAATTGGGTAAATTAAGGTATGGTCCCCAGCCAATGTGCAGGTAACTGGTGGAGTGCTAGTTAAAGAGAGAGCCATACTTCTCTCTTTACTAACCTTAAGCAATGTTAGCTACTCACCTTTGCTCATTCACTAACTATAAATGGGATTCTGAATGAGGGGTGCTACTGCATATGGCATGCATCAATAAAAACAACAAATGTCAGTGCACCCTCTCACACTTCTCCCAAGAAAGGGGTAAATGTAACAATAAAAAATGTTGCCTGAATTGGCTGCTTACTTATTTGATTTCAAAAGGAATGAGAGTCTCTTGGAATTCACCACAGAGAACTGATGTGAAGTTGCCCAGCTACCATCATTGAGGTGGATCACCCATCAGCTGAGTCTTACTCCATACTGCATCTGCTTCAAACTGCTTCCTTTACATAGGATGCATCAGCCTAAAATTGGCTCAATTAAGGTGTGGTCCCCAGCCAATGTGCAGGTAACTGGTGGGGAGCTAGCTAATGAGAGAGCCATAGTTCTCCCTTTACTAACCTAAAGCACTGTTAGCTGCTCACCCTTGCTCATTTATTTATGAGGGGAGTACAAGACCAGTTGCAGAGTGCCAGAGACTGGTCACTTAGTGTGTCAGGGAGTACTAGGGTGCTGGTTATTTTGTGGGGGCGGTTTTTGAATTCTAGGTCTAGTAGAGAGGATGTCCCCATGTGGGTGTTAATCCAGGTGGGGGTTGTGACTATCTGGGTGAGATTGAGCGCAGCAGGCTCGTTAATGAATGGGGTGGCTGTCTTGGCCAGCCAATTTATGTTGAAGTCACCCAAGAGTATTTTTTCATGCTGTGGGGGAAGAGTAGGGAGATAGGACAGGATGGCTTGGAAGGCTTGCTTCTGGTCCCGGGGAGGGACGTAGGCAGTAGTGAGGAGGAGTGGAGAGGTTGACTTTCCTAGAGTTAATTTTTGGGTGAGGGCCTGAGCCCCGGATGTTAGTTGGGGCAGAGGAAGTAAATGGCCTGAAAGAGAGTCCTTAAGGTAGAGAGCACAGCCTCCCCCTCACTTACCCACCCGGTTGGAACGAAAGAGGAGTTATCCAGGGAGGTTTACTGCCCAGTCAGTGACAGAGGGGGAGAGCCAGGTTTCACTCAGTGCTATGATATCAGGGTGATGCTGGAGTACCTACCCCTGAAAAGAGTCCCATTTTTTTTGAAGGCTGCAGATGTTGATAGAGGCAATGCGCAGGCCATTGACTGGTGATAGGTGGGACAGTGGAGCATTCTGCGGGCCTGGGTTGGGGTGGACATTGCCCATCAGTAGCAGAAGAAGCACGAGTGACCTGAGGCGATTGCTACTCATTCAGGTAATTGGTCTTTGGTATATTCGCTGCGGGTACCCCATGGTAGGTATTGGAAGTTTCAGGGTATGCGGGGGCTGATAGGAAGAGAAAGTGGGGAAGGGGGGAGATGTGCTGTGGTGTGGATATGGTAGGTGGTTGGCAAGAGAAGGAGGAGCTCCAGAGGGTCACTTGCCGTGGGAGATGGCATCTATGGGGGAGGGAGAAGATGTTGAAGTTTATGCTTATGTTTGTGGTGTAGTGGGGGGGTGTTGTCAACTAGGTATTTGCCTGTGCTTGTAAAGGCTTGCTGCTCCTGTGTAGTGTGGAGGGGCAAGGTGGGGAGTGCCAGGCTGCATGAGGATAGGGTGTGGCGGTTATGCCCCACTTTGCAGCGTTTGGAGAGGGAGCATGGGATGTTAGTGGGAGCAGTAGAGGGAGAGTAATGAGGGTATGTAGGAGCATGGTGGGGCTAGAGAGCTTTGTGATTGCAATATGAAGTAAGGTCAGGAGCATGAAATGTAAATGGACCTCTAGTGGTGGGAAAATATAAGCTGCAAGTGGGAAAGCTGGCTAATAGGTGAATTTCATTTTCATGTGATCTGAAATGAACCTATATATGCAAATGCCAACCAAGGGTGGTGGTGGGGGCAGTGGGGAGCCGAACGCGTAGCGTTTGGCTGGGCAATCTGCTGCCTGCACTTGCAGCAATGGTTGCAATCAGGCAAGCTGCTTCCTGTGTAAGGTTCAGTACCTGTGCAGTTTTCAGCGCTCCGTTGCTGTGGGGGAGAGCTTGTTGAAGCCCTCACAATCTCCTTTGTTCTTGGGGGTCTGCTGTGCAGTTTTCGGTGCTCTGTTGCTGTGGAGAAGAGTTTGTTGAAAGCCTCTCGACCTCCTTTGTTCTTATAGGGGTCTGCAGAGCAGTTTTCAGTGCTCCATTGCTTTGGGGGAGAGCTTGTTAAAGCCCTCACGACCTCCTTTGTTCTTGGTGGGGTCTGCTGTGCAGTTTTTGGCACTCCATTGCTGTGGGGGAGAGCATGTTGAAGCCCTCACAACCTCCTTTATTCTTAGGGGGGTCTGCTGTGCAGTTTTTGGTGCTCCGTTGTTGTGGGGGAGATCTTGTTGAAGCCCTCACAACCTTCTTTGTTTTGGTGGGGGGGTCTGCTGAACTGCAGTTTAAAATTGTTTTAGATAATTTGCTTGATTTTAAATAAAAGTGTGTGTTAGCAGTAGGTTTTACCTTATACACAAATTATTGCTAAAATAATAGTGATTTAATAATGAAGTTAACTTAAAAGGAGCTGGTGTGGTTCATGCAATTGTGGGCTTTAGAAGAAGTGACCCAAGGAACTAACAGGTAAGCCAATTTGTTTTCATAATGCAAGTGCTGTTTTATGGAGGTCTAGGCAATCCCTGGTTTTGTTTAAAAAGGCAGTCAGCAGTGGCAGGACGAAGGTCCTTCTGTTGCCTGCCACTGTTAGCTGCACCCCAGTAAGCTGCACCAGAGTGCCTGAGTTCATCTGAGAGTATACACAATTGAACCCACTACATTGCAAGGAGAGAAGTCTCCTTTTTTCTGTGGGTGTGGTGGGAAAAAGCCTGTCGTCCAGTAAGCCCCTTTAAGTAGGGGCGATATGCTGCGACTTGGGTCCGTTTGGCTGCAAGCTTTGTTGTGCTGGTGGGAGAGAGGGCAGAGAATGAACCGAGCAGGAAGCCCTCTCTCCTCTCCTCTGCTCCAGGTATTTACTGTGAGTGTCGGGTGGGGGCAGGGGGGCTTGTGAGTGCCATAACACTGGGAATTTCTAAAAAAAAATAGGACTGAGGAATGCAGTGGGGGAAAACAGAGAAAATTGATACATACTTGGGAACTGTGGTTAGAAAAGGATCCTCTTGGTGAATGCCTCAGCTACAGACCTGTGGAGTTCTAGAGAGAGGTGTCTGCCCAGCTGGCCACATGGCGGATGCCATCTTGGGATGCCGAGCAGCACGCATTGGGGGGTCATATGAATAGCATAAGGGGCTGCCTGTATAAGGGCAGAGAGGGACTCCCATTGTGTCTGCTGGCATGTGCTCCCCTTTGAAAAAGTAAAACAAACATTTTAAAACAAAAAGGAATGAGACAAAAAGGGGCAATTGCGGGTGCCATTTTAAAACTTAAGAGGTGGCCACTATTTTGGAGAAGTGCATGGCATCTGCCATTTTTTAGCGAGGGTGAGGATTTCAAATACAGCACCACCACCATGGGTAGGTCACTGCTGAGCAACCAGCAGTATGAAAACATACTGCACAATGAAATGGCTAGTCCAAAAAAAAAAAAAAAAGGAAACAGAGCTGCATGCTCTTTATGGAACTCAGGGAACACCACAGGGGGAACAACAACTTGCAAGGGAGATGTCAAATATATATATTATAAATATAAAAAAAAATGGAAAGGAGAGACTACACTCACAGGGGGGCAAACTGCATAAGAAGCTGGACAAGTGGGCTGGTAACAAGTTGATC
The DNA here is from genome assembly GCA_016271365.2 of Neoceratodus forsteri. NCBI lineage: Eukaryota > Metazoa > Chordata > Ceratodontiformes > Ceratodontidae > Neoceratodus > Neoceratodus forsteri. The sequence continues at coordinate 1,294,593,505 of CM028130.1, forward strand.
CTCCTCAAGAGATCTGTGTGGGACATCCCCCCCCCCCCGCCAAAAAAAAGGAAAATATATATGTATAAATACAAATTTTGGAAAGGGAAGCAAGCGAGGAGGCAACAAGGGTGCTACACATCCAGCCCTCATAAGATTTGGAATAATAAACTACTTAGGTCAACAGGGAATACAGGTGCCTTGCAAGATTAAGATGTATCTAATCCTGGATATTAATGTATATTTTGTGATTATCCCACAGCCTTTACAAGTTTTCTTTGCTGGACATGATGACATGGCACCTAGAAGGAAACTGGCCAAGAACAAAGTGGACTTTTGTAAGGCAGTAATTGAGTTGGTAGAAAAAGTGAACAGGTTGTTGGACAATGCAGGGGAGGACTAAGGAGGGCTTGGGGTGAAGTGGAAGGCTGAAATGCAGCAAGGAAAAAGGGGCAACAAAAAGGTTCCTGGGGCACCTTCTGCCCTGGAGCCTGTGGACCCTACACCTCCACCGGTGCCAGAAGCTGTTGCTTCAGTTCCTGCCCCAGCCTCAGAGCCCAGGCCAGAGCCTGCTCCCCTACCCATGCCTCAGCCGGTCCCCCCCTTGCTGCCGGCCCCTATCAGTGTACCGGTGCCTCCAACACCTCCAATTGAGCCAGTTCCTCTGGACAACAGCATCTCAGCTGGACCTTCAATGCCAGCACTGACTTCTTAACTGGAACCCCCAAAACCAAGTAATCTGTATCTCTTGGTTGAGAGCAGTGTAAAAGAATATATCAAGCAGATGTTAGAAATCTATGGGGACATGGGATGGGCCAGTTAGAGAAGGTCCTTGGAGAGATTAAAAAAGGGAAGGTGGAAGAATCAAGGGAGTTGAAGCCCAGGGGGGCAATAAGAGGGCAGAGGTGATGGATTTAGGGGCACCGGGATTTAGAATTGGGGTCCATGTCCCACTAGTGATAAAAGAGAAAATCTAGAAGGGGGAATATGTAGACATGTTTGCCTTAGCCAACACAGGTAACTTAGAAAAATACAAGAGAAGGAGAGCTTTCAGAAGAAGGACAAGGCAGCAGCTATAGTGCTGCTTGGGAATGGTGAGGAGGATAAGACACTAAAAGGGAAGACTTGGGATATTTGGTCCACGGATTTCACTTATTACACCACTATAGTTATTGAAAAGAAGCCTGAACTATTCTTTCCTATATTGTATCCAGGTATGCATTTTATAAGGTGTCCCTTGAAAATGAGTGTGTTTATGTACTCAATGGGATTGTTTTACCTTGTTCATTATATATGAATAAAATCATTACTACTACTACTACTACTACTATCTACCCCGTTACTAGCATATACCCTGATGATAAAGAATGCCTACAAGACAAAAAGCGGGCATAGCTGGATGAAGTATGACAACAAATTTAGAAAGCAGATGCCATATTCCGGGGCTGTGAGATGGGACACCAGACAGATGGATTTGTAGTTGGAGATATGGTGTGAGCGGTGGAGAGGAGTGGGACAGGAAGGCTGGGCCCCTGCAAAAATGTTGCTGGGGTTACAACAGAGCTTTCTGCTCCTGGCCTACCTGCCGTCTTAGGCACGCTTGTTCCAAATGTGGTGGAACCCACCCAACCTCGAAGTGTAGGACAGTTGGGATAAGGGTAAAAATAACAATCATTACAACCAGCCCTTTCGGGATGGCAATTCCAGTTTTAGGGGACAGACTTGGGAGAGGGGGTCAAGGCAGAGGGTATAGTGGGGGAAGGGGATATGCTCAATGTGGGGGACAGCAGGATAACTGAGGAATTGGGAACTAGAGCATTTAAATGGCAATCACACCTATAAAGGTGCAGATACTGACAGAATGGGTTCAGCATTAGCATGATAAGGAAATGGCAAAACTTCTTAGGGAGGGTTTCAAAAGGGATTTTTGATTATAATTTAAAGGAAAAAGAAAGGGGGACAAAGTCCAAAAATTTTAAATCTGTAAAAGGAAAAGAAGAGCTACTAGAACAAACAATAAGAAAGGAAGTAGTCAAGGGCAGAGTGAAAGGGCCCTTCAGGGTCCCTCCTCTGTAAAATCTGGGATGCCCCACTTGGTTTTGTTATGAAGAAGCAGGAGGGGGAATTTCAGGTGATACATTACCTGTCTTACCTGGAAGAAGATTCTGTTAATGACCACATTGATGAGGTGAATAGCAAAGTTACATACACCACATTTGAAGAGGCAATACGACTAATAAGGGCAACAGCAGGGGCATGGTTAGCAAAGCCTGATTTAGAGTCAACATTTAGATTATTGCCAGTTAGGCCTGAAGAGTGGGAGTTTTTAGGTTTCCAGGTAGGGGGGGCAATACTATTTTGACAAAGCCATGTCCATGGGTTGCTTGATTGCATGCGCCACATTTGAGATGTTTACTACTTGGTTCCAATGGGCTTTCCAGGACAGGTATAGGTACACATCCATTATTCACCACTTGGATGATTTCTTACTAATAAGGCAAGGGAGAGAAATAACAGGGATTATGTTGGACAATTTCTAGGCAATGTGTAATGAACTGGGGCTGCCTTTGGCACCAGACAAGAAGGAAGGCCCAAGCCGGCATTTGGAATTTTTGGGAATAGAGATAGATACTGAAGGGGAATTATTCAGATTAGCCAATAAAAAGCTGGATAGGCTAAAAATGTTGTTGAAGGCAATTAAAAAGCACAAGATGTCAAGCTACATCAAGTCCAGCAGATACTGGGTCACTTGAATTTTGCCTGTAGGGCAGTAGCTCTAGGACAAACATTTGCATGTTGTCTGGCTAGGGCTACTAGGGGGGCAACTAGGCCACATCTTTGGGTAAACATAACAAAAGAGACATGGCAAGATTTTGAGATCTGGGAGTTATTCCTCCAGAAATACATTGGAAAAACCTTTTGGCAAGATGATTGGGTTCTTAATACTGATTTACAATTATACACTGAAGCAGCAGGAAGTATCGGAATGGGACCTTATTTTAGAGGCAAGTGGATAGCAGTACCATGGCCAGCTGAGTGAGTATCTAAGGGGATTACCAGGGACATCACTTTCCTGGAGATTTTTCCCATATGGGTAGCCACACTGGTATCAGGGGAAGCACTAAGGAACCAACAGGTCACATTTTGGCGTGGACAATCAAGCAGTGGTGCAGGTATTGAACAACAGGGGGCTATGTCTGAGATGGTGATGAGGGCACTGAGACAGTGAGTACTTCAAGGCTTGAGGTTGAATATGTCATTTAGTGCCAGGCATGTGGAAGGGGTGAACAACATCATAGCTGACTGCCTCTTCTGTCTGCAGCTGGACAGGTTCCATGATGTGGCTCCGGAAGCAGAGAACGTGCAGGTGCTAATGCCAATGTACATATGGGCTACTGGTTGGAAGGAGCTGAATTGCTTTTCTGAAATTCCTGGGCCCCTAGAATGTTGAAGGTATACAAAGGTTCCTGGCAGGTATTTCAGACTTTCAGAGAGAGCCTTGGTCACGAGGTAAGTGGGGTGGTGACAGACAACCAGGTAACTAAGTTTATAGTACAACGATGGAGAAAGCAGATGATACATGCAACAATGGGAGTGCATCTAGCAGACATTGGCCTTGTATGCAATTTAAAAGGGTTGAGGATCCGATGAAGAGCAATTTAGTCAGACAAATGATGTAGGGCTGAACAAGGACTGTGGGCAAACCAATAGATGCCAGATGTCCAATCACAGAGGCACTGTTAGAAAGGTTAATGGGAGCTTTGGGGAAGATTTGCCGATCTCACAATGAGACACTTTTGTTTCAAGCCATTTCTACTACCATGTATCATGGGGCTTTTAGAGCCAGTGAGGTTTTATGGCAAATAAAAGGGGAGGAGTTGGGGGTTTAACATGGGAAAACATTACTTGAGGGATGGAGAGCATAGGTCTGAGGTTAAAAAGGTCCAAAATGGACGAGGTAGGAAGGGGGGCAATATAATCTTAAAACAGCAACAGGGCACCACAGTGTGCCTGATGACAGCACTGTTAGCATATGCGACAGTGCAGCCAAAAGGGGCAATACCATTATTCATACACAGAGATGGAGTAAGGGTCTCTAGTATGCAGCTGATTAGTGTACTGAAAAAGCCCTTGGAATTCTTGTGTGAAGATCCTAAGGGATTTTCATCACACTTCTTTAGGATTGGGGTGGCAACAGAAATAGCTGAGCAAGGAGGGTCTCCCGAGGAGATGAAACAGAAGGGTGGATGGGCCTCTGATTGCTTTAAGAAATATGTATGATATGCATCAAAACAACACCAGTAACCATATTTCTTTTTTCTTCCCCATACAGCAATAGGGAACAGAAGATTTGTGTGGGAAAAAGGAAAAGGGTGAAGGGTCGAATTGGGGAGAGTTGGGGGTATACAAAAAAAAGCGGGAGAGTCATCCCAGAGAGGGGGGATTTAGTATGAGACAAGACACTCACTCTTTCTTATATTTTAACAGGGCACAAGCAGAGACCAGAGGTGTGGATCTGCAGGCACTCCTTCATATTTTGGGATGAAAAATGGGCATCCAGAAGGCTCAGGGGAGACAGCTCTATCAGGACCCATCTCAGATTAAGCTGACCTGGAAAAGAGTGCGGGTAATGTGATGGTCCCAGCTGCTGCTGCTACTATGGGAAATGAAGGCAGAACATGTAAAACTGGACATGGTCATCATACACCTGGGAGGAAATTATTTAGGCACGAGACCATGGCTGGACATTTTCTTCCAAATAAAAAGAGATCTCACAACAATTAAAGAATGGTGGCAGAATGTCACATTAGTGTGGTCAGAAATAGTTCCCAGAAGGGTGTGGCTTAACGCTCATAGCCATAAGGCCATCGAAAAAGCTAGGCAGCAGATGAATACCAGGGTAACATCTCTATTTACAGCAGAGGGTGGTCTCTTTATCAGGAGAGGTATAGATGATGGTACAGATAAATATTATAGGGAGGATGGAGTTCACCTCTCTGGGATGGGTTTTGTCTTTCTTAATTCAGAAATGGCAGATACAACTCATTTATGGAAAAAAGAGAGGCAGGATAAATAAAAAAAAGAGGGGGAGATAGGATCAGGTAGGGGATGGGGGAACCTATGAAAACTGGGGGAAGCCTGCCATCCTTCACAAGCTGCAGGCAGACTAATGAAAGAAAAAGGGGAGGGGGACGTGGGGGAGAGGCATTAGCAGACACATAGGGCTTTTAGGACCACAAAACAAAAGAAGGGTATCAGTGTACACTGGTACCCTGCCAGAAAAGAAAATGAGGAGAACGGCCCATGGATGTACATCCAGGGAGAGAAGAGAAGACAATGATAAATTCTATTGTGATTTGGGATGTAATGATATGGAAAATTGGATCAATTTAAATATGTAATGAATATTGGTGGATGATTTGAAATATTGGAGTAGAATAATTGCCAACTAAGCACCCACACAACGGTTTTCTGTGTATTATTTGAAAGAGGGGATCTGGGGAGAAGTGTAATTGTGTCTGTTTGTGGAATTGTGACTTATTGTAGGGTTTAGCCAACCCATAAGGTTGCACCAACCTCTGCATGTATAGCACCAAATCTTAGTACAGAAATAAACTGATGCAGTCATGGAACATTGGCTGTACTGGGGTCTGATTTAAATTATGATGGCACTACGGGGTTTACTAGGGCTCCAGATAAGGTGAGTACTGCCCTATTTTACTCATCTCGTTTTAGAAAATACTCTTCATAAAATTTTTTCAATGAGTAACAACACTCACCCAACAATTGTAAATGATGCACAATCCATGGAATACTGCTTCATAACATAACTGGTGATTAAAAAGAAGTATTTTTTTTTCCAAATTTACACCACTCACACACATCCCAATTTTGTTTTACTCACTATGTTTTAAACTGGTAAGTAATTACTCCTACCCACCAACATTAGCTGGAGCACTGTTGGCACCTGATCAATTCTTATCTAGAAAAAAACTACATTGTTAAAAAAATTTACTCCTCACTTTACTCCGTGCATGCATTTGTACGCATCGGCATTTGGGTTTACTCACCTCATTTTCAAAATGAGGAGTAAAAACCCGATATGAAAAACAAAACTCACCATATCCTGGGTAAACTGCTTGCTTATCAAAGGATTTGGCCACCCTTTATCGATAAATTTCCCCAGACGACTCTGCTTCAACAGCAACCTAATGGACGAGGACTCAGTTTATTAACACCCAGCCCAGACCAGTCATTTTCTGTGAACCACTCCCCACATTCTGTGACTCTGTAAGACCCCTCTTTATTTTACCTGTTACCTTCTCTGATTTTTCCCTTCCCCCCTTTCCATCCCCCTCTCCTCCCCCGCCCATTCGCCATCCTTTAGTAATTGCCTGTCTGTAACTGGTGTCATATTTAGTTTTCTGTCATGAGTGTCATGAATCTTTCAGCTCTAGGTAAGCGATATTTGAAACATTGTTCATTTGACTTTTCTTTTACTTGATTGGGTTATTTGCTTATTATTAATTAGGCCAACACAATATCTCTGTATTTGATATCTTTACCCCTTTTCCATTTATTTATTTTTGTTCGCAACTTGATAATCAGATTTGTAAATTGTTTGTATGATCAACTACCCTTTGGACATGGATATATTTGAATAATGTGGTACTTGTTTCAACCTAAAATCTTAATAAACACGTTTATGGCAAAATGAGGAGTAAAGTACTTGTCCCAAAAAATCTTATCTGGAGCCCTGGGTTTATCTGTAACTAACAGCTACTAGCATCTGTTATGTTACACAATGACAAAACAAGTCATGCTTTACTGATTATAGTAGCTAAGAGACATTTTCTGAGTTTAACAAGATTTTCATGCAGCCCATTTTCTCTTGTAATTACTCCTACTCCAGTACGCCTCTCTACTCTCTCTCTAGCCTATCCTTGACCTATACTCCTCCATCTGCTCGCCCCTCTTTTTCCTTCTGTAATCTTGATAATGCCTATTCCCTAGGCTGCTCTTCTCAGAAGTATGTGTACTCATGAAGAGTGACCTCTATTGTGCCATGGTGTTCACCGAACTGTGTGTCTGTAATTTGATGCTTATACAGTGTGTTAGGTTTTGCTACTTTGTAATGATCAGGCCTATGTTATGTGTTTATAAGAAACGTAAATTCTTTTTTTTTTGTTCTGTTTATCTCTATATTGTCCTGTATTTGCTGACATGGAACCTTTGAAAAAGAACATCTTGCTCAAAGGTTATTTCCGAGAAGTGAAATAAATTAAAAAAAAAAAAGATTTTGTGTTAAATGTTTTTTATCTTGTTTTGAAAATACATCTCATGGGCATTCCAGGAAGTAAGAGTCAGATGGATGACACTGGTGAAGTTATACATTTCTGTTTATAGGAGAATGCCTCATTAGAAGCAAGAAGAAAGCAGGTGAAAGATCTTATCTCAGGCAATGAGGTAAATAATTTGCAGATAAGTGACACTGAAGAATTAAAACATTCATACATTAATATGTGGAGACTAATAATTTCAGAATTTAATATATTATAGATCAAGGGAGTGCTCCTGACCAATCAGAGTGCTCCTTTCCCCTGTGTGTGAGAGGGCAAGCCCTTTCAGCGTCTTGCAATACGTGAACGGAGGGGCAGAGCAGTAAGATGGCCGCAGAGCTGCTCCACTCCCTGCAGCAGTTCGTTTTGCTCCTCAGCGCTCCAGAAAACAAATGGCTTATTGTAGGACCCATGAATGAAACAAACTGATTTTATATTTAATCTTTGAAATCACTTCTTTTAGAGTTTACCACTAATATCCTGCGGTTGTTCGGCCGGCCGTTTGTGTCTACATATGCTTAACGCTCAGCGTTTCGTTAGTAAACTTGTTAAAACTGGCAGCTAAATTGTATTTAATGAATTAAACTGATGCTGGAATTGTATAAGGTTCATTCTAATGGAGCCATACTGCTTTACTGTGCCTTGGAATCCCAGGTATATGTTTTAGTATGCTGTCGGTTCAGTAAATGGCGAATTTGTATTTATGCATTTTTTTCTCCTCTCAGCTGACATAGCAGCCTAGCTGTGTTTTGGTGTTCTGATGGAAATCCGCTGAAACCACATCCAAATGAGAGAGAGAGAGAGAGAGAGAAAGAAATACAGAGATAGAATTCTCTGGTTGTCCTTTGAAGAAACGAGCTGGGAGATCCCGAGATGATTGGAAGGACAATTGAAGTGGATCCTTCAGTTTAATTGCACTGATCTGAGTGCAGACAGGCATTAATATATTTTTAACAGGTATGCCAATAGTCCTAAGGGTTTGGAGTCCAGGCTAAAATAAAAAAAAAACACCTAAGTCATTGCACTCAGAAGAGCATGTTTCCTTTATGTTTTTACAGGTATTCATCTGGAAGAAATACTTCAGATTTAGAGAATGGAGGATGCACATATGGCGCCGAGCTCAAAATGGAGATAAGGCTAAAATGAACCTACCTCTTCAATAAATACAGTTGGAGCTGATGTGGAGATGTGCGGGGAGCCAGGAGAGGTATGGAGATTGACTCCCTTGCTAAACTCACAGGGACACTGTCCGGTGACCAGTGGGGATTTTGGTTTTGAGAGAGGGAGTCAAGTTTGTTTCTGGTAACTCCCTCTGTGGAACTCTGTGGAGGTGCTGTGTGGAGACAGAGGTAGAACTACCAGGAAGAAATTTTCCCTTTAAAGTAGCAGTGCAATGAAATTAGGTGAAAAAATGTGACCCTACCTTTTTTTCACTATAAAAGATTCCAGACATTTTCCATTTTTATTTGGTGGTACAATTTTCTAATTTCACCAGAATGTAAGTATTTTATAAACTTTTTAATTTAATTTTTTTCTCAAGAAAAAAAGATGGCCGCAATATTTTGCATAGAAATAATATTGTAGACTTGGCAAGGGTTAGTTTAAAAAAAATACTCATAGTGCATAGCACAGGAGGTACATAGACAAGTGAACTTGACAGGTAAGCTAATATTTATCTTAACTATAGCTGAAACAAGCTTTTTGGAAAAACATTTTTTGTTGCACTGCTGCTTTAAGATACTGACTGATTTATTTTTCTTCCTCTACCCCATACCTTGCTTTTAAAGGTGCCCTCTTAGACAAAGAGTTAAAATCCCAGCCCCTGGTAAATGAGAGAGGAGACTCTCTAGTATCTTTTTTATTGTAACTATGCTTTGGAGAATAAGTTTAAGAAGAGTTTCCCCTCAAAATGGTGTTGCACTAATATATAAAAAAATGATGATTGGAATCTCCTTATGGAATTTGAACTCCTGATTGCTTTAATGATTAGTACTTGGGAATAGAGGGCTGTTTGAGAGATAGCTCAGCTATTTGCCACTTTGAGGGAATAGTATGTAAGACTCCTTGAGAAATAACTTTTGGCATTCCAGTCCCTCAATCATATAAAAAACTCTATGTGAGACACAGAAGGTGTTTTTCTGCACACTGTGTCACTATTTCATTATAAGACTCTTTACAAGCCTGGTAGTATATATATATATATATATATATATATTTTTTTGTCATTTTTTTTATTAAGGGCATTTGCTTTATGGGACCACAGCTTAAGGTACTTGGTAACTTATGGAGGACAGAATTGCAGAAGTTGAACATCCTCAAAAGTTTCTGAGTGGGTGCTTTATATCTACTGCAGACTCCCTTTTTCACTCCATTAACATAGTCTGCATGCTGTGGTTTAAGTCACAGGATATATTGGTTGCAAATCATTGATTCTGAAGGCTTTTGTTTTAATATTTTAAAAATGTTTGCTCTACTTTATAACCCATGGACTTCTGAATATTATTGGAGCCTTTGGTTTTTACATTAACTTATGGACTCCTGAACCAATGGAGCCAGGATTCTCGACTTCAAGTAGACAAACTCTTTGGCACAAATAACGAAATGTTTTATGAAAGTGTTTGTATGTCTAGCACTTTTACTGTATTTTCATTTTGAATTGTAATGGCTTATGCTGAACAATAAAACTTTTGAACTTGAACTGTGTGTGAGAGACTGTTATTCTTGGAAGAGCATTTCATATGCAGATGTCCTGGAAATGGACAACTTCCGGGACAGCTTTTTTTTTAAATAACTTCAAACTATGATATATTTATATATCTGCCATCGTCACTCATTGCAGGATAAGAGTGGTTTCACTTGTATTTTGCTCAAGCCAGGACAGCTTAGCTTTATATTGCTATTCTCTCTTGAGCAGAACACACTTGAAACTACTCTTATCCTGCAACGAGTAGCGCTGGGTTACATATAAATATATGTAATATATCTACACTAGAAACATATATGGAAAAGCAGCATTTTCCAAGGGTGTGTTGAATTTTTCATCTTGCAGCCTTGAAAATTTCAGACTTTAACAGGAATGGGAGAAGGTAGCCTGTGAATGTTAAGATATCTTTTGTAGTTAATACTTACAGCAGACATTAAAAAATATGAAGATCTAGGGCCCAGTGGTGTGGAGGTCAGAGGTGCTGTGCATGTCACCTCATTGCTATACTTGGAGTCATACTTGGAGATGTAGGACAACAGAAGGCTTGTGCCCATACAAATTGTACCCACTACTCAGTGGAGGTCACAGCATTACCAACTGTAATGTATCTATCAAACCTTACTTTAAAGGAATGAAATGAAGGTGAATTAATCACTTCATCTGGCAATTGATTCCACAATCTAATAGACCTAGACATAAATCCACGTCTCCATGATTCTAATCTACATGTCTTTTCACTGATCTGTTGTTTATGGCCTCTCATATCATATTTGTAATCCTTGAAAACTAAACCCAAGTAATCCCTTAGCATATCATCTCTTTTGTTTTAAATCACACTTTATCTCCCCCTACACCCCTCCAGCTTCAATTCTGCAGGAGCACCATGGAGCCTATCACTGCAATCCACCTTACTTTTGTCCATCCTGATCCCCCAAAGAGCCACAGTTTAACCCCAGAAGCGAGGATGAGGTGGGGCCTGTACACCCAGAACACTTCTGGTCTCATTGGTTCAGGCAGCCAGGCAGGTGGAAGCACATTAGGGCTAGCTCCAGTGCTCCATGTCCTTGGGGCTGAAAGGCTTTTTCCTGTTTTTCTGTTGTGGGTGTGACGAGTGCCCTGACGTCAAGGAGCATAGTGCCAATGTCCACGGTGTCCTCCCCATTATGTCTGCCTCAGTGCTGGCTGAGCTCCAGATCTCCATCTGGGGCCAGTCATGTGCTGAGACACTGTCCCCCCTCCCTCCCTGGAGAAGGCAAGCCATCCTTGGGATGCTCAAGCCTCCTTCCCCGGCTGTCACTCCATCTCTCCGGGCTCATTCCCAAACCCAGGTTGCTGGCGCCGCAAGTGAAAATCCAGCTGCTGAGCAGCATATCATCTCTGAGGATTTTATATAATAGTAATATTTCCCCTCTTGTTCACCTAACCTCCAAGGGCCATAGACCTAAATGACTTAAGTCTGTCCACATAGGATTTATCCTTACATCCTGTTATTAATTTTGTAAGGGACCTTTGTGGTTTTTCAACCATCCTCTTGTCTTTTATTAAATAAGGACTCCAATATGGAGAGCCATAGTCCAGGTATGGTCCTATGTAAGCATTGTACAGAGGAAGTAGAACACCTTCGTTCCTGGAGAAAAAACATCTCTGTGCACTGTTTGTCAGACACATTGCTTTATTGGCAACATATTTACAGTGAGCTTCACTCTTTAGGTCACTCCTAATATATATATGCCTAAATCCTTCTCACAAGTAGTTTTCCTTAGATCAGTCCCCTGAATGAAATAATCCTGGTGAATATTATTTTTCCAGGAGCACCAGGAGGAAGGAGTTGCTGGTATAACTAAACTTCTTTACTGGGACTAAGAACTAGAACTCTTATACTGGGACCTTCAATTTAGGATTAAAAAAAGTTAGTGTGTTTGTCAGAGTTAGTTGAAGTGAATTGTTATCTGTGTATCTGTTATCTGTGTTATCTGTGTAGTTATCTAGGTGTTTGTCACAGGTGGCTGAAGGGAATTGCTATCTGTGAAATTATCTAAGTGTAGAAAGATTTGCAAAGTAGGGGGAGTTATCTAGGTGCTTGTCACAGGTGGCTGAAGTGAATTGTTATCTGTGAAATTAACTAAGTGTAGAAAGATTTGCAAAGTAGGGGGAGTGGCTTAGCTAGAAGGAGCCAGGTTAAAACCAGATTTAAACACTGCCCTAGATAGCTTCTGCCAGAGAACAGGCAGAGTACCAGGAGGAAGGAGATGCTGGTATAACTAAACTTCTCTACTGGTACTATATTGACCACCTTCCCTCCCCTCCACCCCCCACCCAAAGGCAGTTCTACTCTTATAGGCACAGGATTTGACTGACAACAAGAACTTCCTGTTTGGGAGCAGGAAGTGAGTGATCACAGAACCACAAAGACTCACTCATCCTAGAAGGACAAGAGTAGCTCTCCATCCCCTAGCTGCTGGAGGTCTGACTCTGAGCAAGTAAGGAGACTGCTGAGAAATATAGGAACTTCTTGTCTCAGAACAGAAAAATCAGGAGCTAAAAGGGCACAGAGGCAATAAGTAAGTAAGGAGAGAAAAAAAGGGAAATAAACAAACAGAGGAAAGAGTAAGTATTCCAAACAACAGCTAGGGGGCCAGAAATAAGACATGATGGGTCATGCAGTGGCTGAGGAGCAGCAGTCTTCTGGGAGATGTTCTGGAGGATGCAGCGTTGTCCCATCTGCAGGCACCTCTGTGGGCTGAGGGAGGAGGTTACTCATCTCCAGGCTGAGTTGGCCAGGATTTGTGGGACCTCCTCTCCCACCCAGGAACCACCAGGGTCACTGCTGTTGCCTCAGAGGTTGCCAAGGAAGAGGAGCAGTTGGACCACAGTGGGCACAGGCAGGGTGAGGGTGGTGGAACAGAGGCACATCCCTCAAGTAGTACCTCTCCACAATTTCTATGCCGTTCTGGAAAAGTGTGGTTCCTCTATGGAGGAACCCACAGTGGAGACCAAGGAGGATGCTGGGAACCTCCACAAAGGAGACCCACAGGAGGGTGGCATGGGACCCCACAGGGGAAGGAAACAACTTCTGCTGGGGACTCCATTGTTAGGAAAGTAGAACTGGGGAGGAAGGGGAGAGGGAGGTAAGGTGCCTTCCTGGCACTATGGCTTGGAGGGACAGGGAGCAAATCCTCAGGATTGCAGGAGCAGCTGCACAGGGGAGGGAGCTGGATGTCATTGTCCACCTAGGGACTAATTACCTGGCTAAGAAAGGGATCAGGGCAGTGCAAGAAGCATTTGTGGAGGTGGGGAGGGGCCTTAGACAAATAGTATGCACGGTAACCTTCTCGGAGGTGCAGCCTGTCTATGGCATGGGTGAGGCTAGGGTGCTCCACACCATGGTATTCAATCAATGGTTGAAAAACTGGTGCAGAGCTCAGGGATTTGGCTTCATTGGAGACTGGGGGTCCACCTGGAGTGATGCAGGCCTATACTGGCGTGAGGGTCTGCACCTGTCCTGGAGGGGAACCAGGATCCTAGGTGATAGGTTTAAATGCTTCATTGGCAAGCATTTAAACTAGCCAAAGGGGAGGCACTAGAGAGGAGCAGGGAAATCCTAGCCCCCCCAAAAAAATCAGGGTACTAAGTGAGGTAGACACCAACATAGAGATGTCAATAGGGAGAAGCGCAGGGGTAAATGGAGAAAGTGACAAATGCAATAAGGACAGGGATGGGGCAAAAAGGAGTAAGGCCATCAAGAAATGGAGGGTAATGAGTACCAATGCCCATAGTCTGGGCAACAAGCTCCCTGAACTGGTGGCCTTGATGGAAGAAGGATGCCTGGATATTGTAGCAGTCACAGAAACATGGTACACAGAGTACCATTACTGGGATGTTAACATACCAGGGTATACAACCTATAGGAAAGACGGAGGGGAGAAAAGGGGGCAGAGTAGCTCTCTATGTAAGGGAAGGGATAAAAGCAACTGAACAAAAGAGTAAACAGGGAGGAGAGGAGGCACTGTGGGTCACCTTAGAGACTGGAAATGGCACCACAATCTGCACAAGGGTTGTAAACAGACCCCCATGTCAGGGGGAGGGAATGGACAAGGATATGATAGAAGGCATACTTAGGATGGCAGAGAAAGGGGAGATACTGTTGTTGGGGGACCTTAATGTGCCAGATGTTAACTGGAGCACCTTTGCTGCACCCACATCCAAAACCAGGGCCATTCTCGATGCCCTTCAGGTGGCATGCCTCAGACAGCTAGTTTTGGAACCTGCTCATGAGGGAGCAATCTTAGACCTCGTACTCTCAAACGGGGACAGTGAGAGGATCTCAGATCTAGATGTGGGTAGCCATTTGGGAACAAGTGACCACCAAACAGTGTGGTTCATGATAAACTCAGCTACAGAGTCAAGCCATACAAAAGTGAGAGTTCTGGACTTCAGGAGGGCTGACTTTGGCAAGATGGGAGAGTGCCTTAGAAAAGCACTAGCAAACAGGCGAGAAGGAGGGGTGGAGCAACAATGGGGAAATATCAAAACTGCCATGACAGAGACAACAAGCTTTTGTGTGAAGCAAATAAACAAATCAAAATGAAAGAAAAAGCCACTATAATTCTCAAAAGAGGTAGTGGTGAAGGTTAGGGAGAAAAAGATAGCATTTAGGAAGTATAAGGAAACAGAGAAGGAGCAAGACAGATTACTGTACCAGTTAAGGCAGAAGGAAGCATGGAGGGTAGTCAGAATAGCAATGGCCCAAATTGAGGAAAAGATAGCCAACTCGGTTAAGAAGGGGGATAAAACCTTTTATAGGTATATCAGGGAGCATAGAAAGACAAAGGGAGGGATAATGAGGCAAAATAGAATGGACGGTGGGTGGGCAGAGAGGGACAGTGAAAAAGCAGAGATACTGAATGAGTATGTCTGTTCAATTATCACAAAAGAGGAGGTGGGGGAGGTGCCTAATCCAATTAACAGAAGCACTCTGGATAGGGGCATTGATCCCAGTCCTTTCACTGAAGAAAGGGTTCTGAAAGAACTCCTAAAACTGCAGGTGGATGAAGCAATGGGGCCAGAAGGAATTCACCCCAGAATTCTAAAAGAATTAAGCAGAGAACTAGTGACACTACTGACTACCCTTTTTAACAAATCATGGGAGGATGGTGTGGTACCTGAGGACTGGAGGAAGGCAGATGTGATTCCCCTTCAAAAACGTGGGACCAAGACAGAGGCAGGAAACTACAGACCTGTCAGTTTGACCTATGTGGTAGGGAAAGTGATGGAATCACTTCTGAAGAAAAGAATTGTTGAGTACCTAGAGACCAGTGGGGCTGGGACCCAAGGCAGCATGGGTTCAGCAGCGGGAAGGTTTTGTCAGATGAATCTAATTGATTTCTTTGACTGGGTGACCAAAGCAGTAGTGAACCAGGGAGGGGCTGTGGACATGGCCTACCTAGACTTTAGCAAGGCATTTGACACAGTCCCACACAAAAGATTAATAGTCAAATTAACCAGCCTGGAGTGGGTCCCAGGGTGGTAGCCTGGGTAAAACATTGGCTGGACAACAGGACACAGAAGGTAATTGTAAATGGAGTCCACTCTGAAGAAAGAGTGGTTACTAGTGGGGTACCACAGGGTTCAGTACTGGGTCCAGTCCTTTTTAATGTCTTTATAAGTGACATTGCAGAGGGACTGGAAGGAAAAGTATGCCTCTTTGCAGATGACACAAAGATCTGCAACAGGGTTGATACACAAGGAGGCATGGAAAGGATGAGAAGGGTCTTGGCAAGGTTGGAGGAATGGTCAGAAGTATGGCAGCTTGGATTCAATGCAAAGAAGTGCAAAATAATGCATCTGGGAAACAAAAGCCCAGGGGGAAGATAACACAAAGGGGGGAGGTAGTAACAACAACAAAAAAGGAAAGGGACCTGGGGGTAATCATATCAGATGACCTTAAGGTTGGCAAACAGTGTGAGAAAGCAGTAGGGAGAGCTGGTGGGGTACTGGGATGTATAGGGAGAGGTATCACCAGCAGAAAACAGGAAGTTGTTATCCGCCTGTACAGACAGTTGGTGAGACCCCATCTGGAGTACTGCATCCAGTTCTGGAGACCCCATCTCCGCAAGGACATAGACAGGATGGCGACAGTCCAGAGGAGACCAACTAAAATGGTGCAGGGTCTGCAAGAGAAGCCATATGAGGAGAGACTAAAGGAGCTTAATATGTATACCCTTGAGGAAAGGAGGGAGAGGGGGGACATGTTAGAAACTTTTAAGAATCTCAGTGGAATCAACAAAGTCCAAGAGGGTAGCATCTTTTAGAAAAAGAGATGTGCAAGAACAAAGGGACACAATTTGAAGATAGAGGGGGGATGGCTCAGGGGCAATGTGAGGAAGTATTTTTTACAGAGAGAGTGGTGGATGCATGAAACAGCCTTCCTGAAGAGGTTGTGGGGTCTAAAACTGTGGGAGAATTCAAGAATGCATGGGAAAGACATAAGGCAATTTTTGTGGGGGGTAGAAACAAATAGGCTGTTGGTTAAATAGGATCTGCAGCTTACCCTCTAGCTAGGAAAATGGGCAGACTAGGTGGGCCAAGTGGTCCTTATCTGCTGTCAAAGTCTATGTTTCTATATTTCTATGTTTCATGCGCATTATGGTACATTTGTTCAAACTAAACTTCACACCATTCCTCTTAGCTCATTCGACAATAGTTATAATATCGTGACCAAACGTTCATCTATCATCGAAAGTGTCCACAACTCCCCAAGTTTAACATCATCTGCAAATTTGATTAATTTATTCCCACTCACAATATTGAGATCACTTACATACACATTAAATAGCAATGGGCCCAACACTGACCCCTTCAGTACTCCACTTTCAACTTTCACCTCATATGATATATGACCATGTGTGTGCACAGATTGGTTCCTATCCATTAACCAATGCATTACCCATTTAATAATGGTATTGCTAATGCCTAATTTAATCATTTTGGAAATCAGAGTTCCATGAGGCACAGAGTCAAAAGCTTGACTAAAATCAAGCAACACCACATCTATTGCTTTTCCTTGATCTATTTTTTCTCCTATAAAATTATAGAAACTTATGAGATTGGTATTACTAGATCTACTGCATACAAAGTCATGTTGGAAACTGTTAATCATATTCTTTTCAACTAATGAGTTCCTAATTTACTCAGCAATTAAGTCTTCAATTATTTTGCCAACAATTGACATCAGGCTGACCAGTCGCTATGTTGCTATGCTGGCAACCTGGGTTCAGAAATGGGCACAGGTCACTCAGGGTTGGCCAGCTGCAGGAGGATTGAACATATGTAGGACTGCTCTTCTCCCTTGGGGGGGGGTTCTGTGGCTCACTTTCTGACTGCCACCCATCAGTGGCTGGGTGGCAGTACATGCAACATCACCAGGAGAAGGAAGGGATCCTGTGTTCAGGGAGTTGGGGGTGTCTTCATGGAGGCAGTGCTTGCACATTACACCCATTGTGCACACTGTGAGCTCAGGGAGAATACTGTTGGAAAAACCATCCAGGCTGCAAGATGATGACCACCCACTTGCAGGCCCCGCACTGGTGACTGAGAAGCTCCCATCATCCTGTGGCAGAGGATGACAGTGGAAAAGTAGGGTCCCAGAGATGCTGTGTGACGAAGGCGGGGGGGTCAGTAGGAAGTGGGCAGCTGCAGCAGCACAGGAGATAAACAGATTATGTAAAAATTTGAAGATGTCATGAAAGAGATATGCGATTTGAAAAATGGAACTGGATAAAAATAAAGAGTTGCCACAATTTAAGGAGTTGGACAAACAGCAACAGAGTAGCATAGTGAAGTATGAAAACTTTGATAATGAGAAAGCAGGGAGAGCTGGAAAGAGACAATAAAGATTATGAGCCAGAATACTTTTTCAAGTTGCCAAAAAGTGATAGTCATTCTAAATATAAGGGGTGCTCGAGACACAGAAAGAAAGTGCACTTGAATGATAAAAAGCAAAGTAGAAGCCATAGCAGACTGGGTGAAAATCAGATCAGGTGATTAGAGAGAGCTTCTCTGATGTAACCTTCACTGACAGTGAAACAACTCTTAAAACCAGTAAATCTTTTTTAAGGGTTGTGGAAAATAA
Organism: Neoceratodus forsteri; assembly: GCA_016271365.2. Lineage (NCBI taxonomy): Eukaryota > Metazoa > Chordata > Ceratodontiformes > Ceratodontidae > Neoceratodus > Neoceratodus forsteri. The sequence goes on from CM028130.1 coordinate 1,294,611,659, forward strand.
AGACAAACATAAGACTGCAATAACATTAAGAAGAAAAGGAAAACATGCAGTGGGGCATGGAGAAAACAAGGGGGCAGGACCCATATGACAGTCAGGCAAAAGGAAGAAAACACTAGACAAACAATAAATATATCAGGAAGTGTCCTAAAAAAGAATTTATTTATTGTATTTATTGAATTTTGTTTACTGGTAGGCCCACTGAGACTAGAAGTCTCTTTTTCAGGGGTGACTGGGGGGATACTGATGGCAACCAACAGAAATTGAACCAGATTAAGCTGTTGGTGTTTTTTTTTTGTGATTGGGGGAAATTTGGTCAAGTCATCAGGGAAATTCCCCTACTCTTGCACCAGGGGGCTCTTCTTCCTGTGAGCAAGGATGGAGGAGCCCAGTTTGGAGATGGACAGAGGACAAGAAGGAGGAGGAGGAGGAGGTGAATGCAGTGAGTGGCAAAATATCAGGGCTTGGCTTCAAAGGCCACAACTCCAGGATTTAGAAAATAAGAAGAAGGAGGAAATATGCAAGCTTCTGTGGCTAGCAAAGAGATTGCTGGAATGTACCTGAGTGGTGGCCAGCAAAATGTCTTGACCATGGAAGCAGAAATGCATTCAGACAATGAAGAAATTGAGGAGTTTACCAAGAGTGACAGTGATGAGGAGGAACTCCCAACTGTAAAACTAACACTCCAACACAAATAAAAATGCCTGCAGCAGAATAAAAAAAGGTCAGAAAGCAGTTAAAATAAGCAAAAGAACAAATGAAAGATGACTAAAAAAGGAAACGATCCATAAACTCACCACCATGTCCAGAGAAATAGGGAGCTAATAAGCAGTTTATGACAGATGCACCTACTGAATGCCCAGATACTCTGGTGCAGACTACACCCCAAACATCACAGAGACCAAGCTCCTTGGTTGCCAGAAGCAGCATTGAACAAAGCTGGATGGGTAGAATTTAATTCTGGGGTATAGATACCGGACCCAAGCATATCTATTCATGAAATTTCTGAGAAAAGCACTAGAAATGGAGGAATACTACCTGACAGTTCTGCAGGAGAACACAGTGCTCAGGACACTACAGGTACTGCTGATAATGTTACAAATGACATTTCTTTGTCACAAAATAACTAACTCTGAACAGAACAGGCCTGTAGATAGCACAATGGAAGATCTATAAAGTTTTAGATCAGGAAAACATCACAGACCAAATTCAACGTCTGCCAGTTTATTTCACAAGCCAGTTGAATTAGCAAAAAGGCAAAATGCGATGAGACTTCGCTATTCTGGTAGCAGAGAGACAGTTTCTGATAGTTTTTTGTTGGCGAAACTCTTCTAAAACAATCATTGGGTTTCACATCATCAAAAGTGTATGTGCTAATCCATGCACAAGGCAAATCCACTTTTGACATAAGTTTTAGAACCCCTGAGATACTGGAGAGATTCTGGTGCAAATATACTAATTTAAAAACAAATCCATTGTGTACTCCCTTTGTAGTCATACCCTTAATGAAACAACCATTTCAAGCAATAACTGCATTAGAAAATAAAGTTATTTGCAAAAAAAAAAGTAATAACTGCATTATTCAGGAATGAAGGGGTTAATATTACAGATGTGTTGTACCAGTTGGAGAAAAGGTGTACAATACAAGATGATCCAGCCCCTATATTGGACGATGAGGGTTTTTGGAATGGGGTCTGGAAAATAAAAGTCAAACTCCAACAGAACATGAACGACATTATCCACCTTCCAAATTGTTTTTATGTTGATCAGGAGAATGGGTTTTTGTTTTACCAAGGGCAACCCTGGACCTGCTTTAAATGTGGCTCAAGCAGGCACATTAGTACCAATTGTGAAATCTCAAAATGTACTCACTGTGGGAAATCGGGCACCCGCATGCACACTGCTTTAAAGACACCCTTTGTAATCTCTGAGAAGAAATGGGCCATAACTTTACAGACTGCCCCATGGCTTCCAAAAATAATGAAAATGCTAACTTTGGAATACAGGATTTTTACATTAAAACAGCTTCTAAGCAAAATCCTGACCAGGAAACCCCACTAGGAATGCCACAAAGGCAACCAAGAGCAGCAAGACCACTCAATCAAAATCAGCCTACGTTGGCTGAAACAGAAATCTCTGAACAACCTGCACAGAGTAACCCATAACAAGATACTGTAATGCAGAAGGACCCCATGCCCCCCCATGGCAAGACAGGCAGAGATGGCCTTTACAGAAGTGCAAAGGAGAAAAGTGAAAAAATCCAATTTGAAACAAAAACCAAATGCTAACACTTCAGATGAAACAGTGGTGGATAATAATAAATATGCAGCCTTGCAGTGAGCAGAGTCAGAAGTGGAGGGTGACTCAGATGACACTTCTATAAATCTTCTTAGACCAGTAACCCATCTGACAATGAAGTTATGGAGGATTCTAGGCCTAAAACTCAAAAGCAAGGCAGACTAACAAGGGCTTCATGCAAAGTTAAATGAGAAAAGGGACAATAACTTATGGATGCCATACTGTATGACTTAAAATAGCATATTTAAATGCTAACCATCTACATAAACGGTTAAGCACCTGTGCCCAATTTCAGTTTTCTAACCTTGACCTAATTTTATTTCAGGATGCTTGTCTACAACTTCTGTAGAGGTGGATGTAGCAAGTGAAAGTTGTTTATGGAGTAAAATTGTATGGTCACAAGGAGAAAAGGTGCATTCTGGAGTAGGGATTTCCTTTTTTCTCCCCACAGCACATATTTACCAAACCATAGGCATAGTCCCAGGAAGAGTTCTTTTATTGGATGTAAAAATAAAAGGGATGGATTTTTGAATTATAAATGTGTATGCTTTCCAATTAAAATTTGACAGGGTGGGGCTTTTTCAGTAACTAAAACCTTGCTTATTTTCCTCTAAAAATATTATTATTGAGGAGGATTTCAACTACAGTTTACAGTTATCGGACAGGGGTTTACAAATGAGTATGATGTTTTGTAAATCAAACTGTCTTCAGAGCATTATCTAGAGGCCTCCGTCCCACCCGGGTATGCCGTAGTGCACTACCCCAGAGTGTAACTCAGGGGCGGGGGTAGCTATGTGTTTTAGATCTGAACTGGGTTTCACCCTGCACCCAGTGAGAGCACCACATTCATTTGAATGTGTGGCCATCCATGGGGGTCTGGGTGCAGGTTACTTGATTCTCCTGATTTACCATCCTTCTGGGGTGATGGGAGATTTCTTGCAGGAGGTGGCCAATTTCATCATCAGGGAAACATTGGAGGCCCCCAGATGTCTAGTGCTGGGGGACTTCAGTGTTTGGGCCAAGGATGAATCTTCTTGGCTTGATTATAACTTCCTCCAGATGATGTCATCTCTGGGCTTTGCTCAAGGAGTTTCCTCAGCGACACATCAGGGTGGCCACAAGTTGGATCTGGTGTTCCTACTGGGGCTTGAGATAAATAGTCTCAGCATTGATTGGGTTGCTTGGTCCAATCATTGCATGGTGAAGTTCCGGTTCAGTGCCCCCTTGATAGCCCTCCCCTACAGAGATGGTTAGCTATCACCCTTTGAGGGGGGTTGACCCCCTGAGGGTTTCTTGGCTGTGACTGACCTAACTAGTATGGACAGTGTATGAGTAGGGGGTGTGTGCATGGCAGTGGATGCCTATAATAAGGCATTGTCTGGTGCACTCGACTCCCTCGCACCAGCCCATGTATGACCCAGATCTTCTCACTTGATGTCCCCTTGTTATGATAGGGAGCTCAAGGCGAAGAAGACTTTGGGTCAGAGATTAGAGCGCTGCTGGCAGAAGTCTGGCATGGAGGTAGACAAACTGGCCCTACATGTGTGCTAAGGTGCATGCCAGGGAGCAATCAACCGTAAGAAGGCAGAATTCCTGTCCAGGGAGATTGCTGCTGGGAGGAACTGACCAACTGTCCTCTTTCGGACTGTGGACAAGCTTCTTCATCCTTCCTGTCTACAGCTGAAGGCAGCCTTTTCGAACGCATTGTGCGAGGAGTTTGCTCAGTTCTTCTCGGACAGGGTGTCTGCCATCAGGCAGAGGGTTCCGCCAGTGGACTGGAGCTTGGCCGACAGTGGTCACCATGAGTGACTGGAGAGCACTCCACCTGGTTGGGGTGAGTTTAGACTGGTGGAGGTGGCTGAGATCAGTGAGATTCCTTCCAAGCTTCAGCACACCTTCTGTGAACTGGATCTGGTGCCAACTCGTTTCTCAATGAGATGTGTTGACCCCATTGGCCCAGTGTTTGCCTTGATTGTCCAGTGTTCCTTGTTGGAGGTGGTCTTCCCCAATGTCTTGAAGGAGGCATTGGTGAGACCCCTTCTGAAAAAAACATTGTTGGACCCTGACGTCAATGCAAATTACCGTCCTATCTCCAATCTTCCATTTTTGGGTAAGATTGTGAAGAAGATGGTGGCACTTCATCTTGAGGAGCATCTCATGGCCCATTATCTGTATGAGCCACTCCAGTCTGGGTTTTGTGTGAGGCATAGCACAGAAACTGTATTAGTTCGGGTGCATAATGACCTCCTTAGGGCTAGAGATCGAGGTGAGGGGACAATTCTTGTTCTCCTCGATCTCTCTATAGCATTTAACACGGTGGACCATCGAGTGTTACTTGACTGCCTAAGGGAATTCTGTGGACTCGCCGGCACTGTCATCTGCTGGTTTGAGTCTTTTCTATCTAATAGGAGGCAGAGGGTAGTGATGGGGAATTTCTCCTCTTCCCCAGGTCACCTGTCTTGTGGAGTTCCCCGGGGTTCGGTCTTGTCACTGATGTTTGCCGTGTATATGCTGCCCCTGGGAGAGCTCATAAGGAAGTACAGTCGGGGTTTTCACTGCTATGCTGATGATACCCAACTGTATCTTTCCTTTAGCCCTGGAACATCTTGCACAGTGGAAGTGCTTAAACTGCTGGCAACAGAGCATTTAGTGTCATCACCCCCATCCAGTGGAATTCACTTCCTTTAGTAATAAGGGAGGCCCCTTCTGTGGAAGTATTTAAAGCCCACCTCAAGGCCTTCTTGTATAATCAGGCCTGCCCAGACTGTGTTTTATAGTCCCTACCTGTCTTTTAGAAATCGATGTTTAATTTAGTTTTTAGTTATTCTGAATTTAGTTGCTGTTGAGGGTAGTAAATTCTGTTTTAACTGTCTGGAATATTGTGTATAAATGTTTAATATTATGTTTTGTATTTATTCTGATTATTGTACGGTGCCCAGAGCCTCCGGGATAGGCGTCTCTTAAATAAACTTGCCTTGCCTTGCCATTATTACAGAAATGGGTCTTATGAACGTGTTTGCAGTAATGTACCAGATAGCACCCCACACATATTTTTGTGGCAGGTATTCCACAAGAATAGATTATTTTTTTGTTTCCAAACACCTACAATTACAAACTGCCCAAGTTAAGCCTGTTGCCACCTCAGACCACGGATTACTAGAAATAACAATAGAGTATTATCCAGAGCAAAAAAGAGGTTTTGGATTATGGAATCTGAACCTTCATCTTTTGAATACACAAATTATTGAACAGGGTTTTCAATACACATTAAAAGCACAGAAATCAGTGTTTTTTCTATGAAGATAAAAATATATGGTGAGAAGAAACCAAAATAAAGATTATATCATACTTTAAAACAATGGGGAGATTAAATGCAAAACAATCAACAGATGCCTATAAAACTCTTAAGGAGCAACTATGGCATTTTTTTAATTTAAAGAATGAAGTAAGTGGGGACTTTTCCTCACAAATAAATGAAATAAAGGAAAAAAATGAATTTAATACAACGAGAGAAATTGTAGAAATTAGAACGCCAACAACAATATGAAATGGAAGGAAAAAAAGAGGAAATATGTCTCTTGGAAAATTGTAAAAAGATAAAGAGACCAAAAAATTATAACATATTTAGAAACAACAGAAAGGGGAAAAAGTCATTAAAAAATCAGACATTTTACAGGAGATAGGGACATTTTTTACAAAAATGTTTTCTAGTCAAATCCTTCCAATCGAAGGGATGAGAGAATGGTTAAAAACATGTGGTCTCCCCACCCTACTGCAAGACTTACATTCATTACCTAGCTCACCGATCAGTAAGTAAGAATTAAAAAATGTAATAGGGTCCCTAAGTGCAGTGACAACACCTGGGGAGGATGGCCTACCTCATGAAACCTTTAAAATGATTTTTGAAGCATTAGGAGATGAAATGGCCATCCTCTATAATGAAGCATTAACACAAAATATATTGTCTAGGAGTATGTATTATGGTGTCCTATTACTATTATTTAAAACAGGAGAAAAAGGGAATCTAAAAAATTGGAGGCCAATATCCTTATTAAATACTGACTGCAAAATTTTAATGAAAATTCTGTGCAACAAGGTGACAGCAGTTCTAGATACAATTATCCATCCCACACAGTTTAGTGGAGTACCATCTAGAAAAATACATGGGGCAGGATATTCAGACTGCGCCAGGTGCGGTGCAAGCCTGAGCGCAGCACAACTTGGCTGCGCGGGGCATTGACAGGGTGATATTCAATGGAGCTGCGCCATGGCACAGCATCGTTGAATATCACACCTTGCCCACCAGCAGTGTGCATGGTGCAGTGGCACTGCACCAGTGCAAGTGTCCAGAGTGGAGCAGGGGGATGCACTAGCTTAAGTTCTGTTGCGCTAGGTGCAACAACGCGATATTCAAAGTGCACATGCAAATGAGGCCATAATGTATGCAAGGTGCAAATGGGACCATTTGCTATCGTCTCTTCATTGCATGCAGGTGCACCGATTCCAGCAACTTGCACCTGGCGCCCTGCGAGCTGCAGCCATTGGGGACTGACACCCCCTGCACAAGCAGCAAAGTGCCCCACTGCCCGATCATGGGCATATGTTACATTATAAAAATCCCATATCCCTGGTGGTCCAGTGGACTGTTCGCAGCCCGATCACGGGCATATGTATAACAATAATCATCCCATATCCCTGGTGGTCCAGTGGACCACTTGTAGCCTGATCGCGGTCATATGTAATAACAAAAAGAGGTCCAAAATCCCTGGTGGTCCAGTGGACCACGTCCAGCCCGATCGTGGGTGTACGTTTCACAATAGAACACACCTAGCCATCCCTGGTGGTCCAGCATTACTCCCCTCCCCACCAGCCCACTGAGCTCCAGCATCCTGCTCCCCCCAGTCAGCGGTGGGCGGCAGCTCCCCATTCGCCAGCCGCCCCACTGCCCGCCAACTGACTGCATACAGTAGGGCTGTACACCCATTGGTCCACAGCACGGGCCAATGGGCGTACAGACCGTACCGTACTACACAATCCAGATTTGTGAATGATCCATTCACAAATCCTGACTGTGTAGTATGGTACGGTATGGTCTGTATGCCCATTGGCCCACACTGTGGACCAATGGGCATACAGCCCTACCGTATGCAGTCAGTCGGCAGGCGCCAGGGCGGCTGGCGGGTGGGGAGCTGCCACCCACTGCTGACGGGGGGAGTGGGGTGCTGGGGCTCAGTGGACTGGTGGGGAGGGGGATACTTCTGGACCACCAGGGATGGCTTGGTGTGTTATAATGTGAAACATACGCCCACGATCAGGCTGGACATGGTCCACTGGACCACCAGGGATTTTGGACCTCTTTTTGTTATTACTTATGCCCGTGATCAAGCTGTAAGTGGTCCACTGGACCACCAGGGATATTGGACCTTTTATTCTATTACAGATGCCCGCGATCAGGCTGCGAGTGGTCCACAGGACCACCAGGGATATAGGACGATTATCTTTCACAAATGCCTGTGATTGGGCTGCAAGCGGTATATTGGACCTTTTATTCTATTACAGATGCCCACAATTGGGCTGCAAGCGGTCCACTGGACCACCAGGGATATGGGACTATTAATTATAACAAATGCCCACGATCGGGCATGGGGGGGTGCCACCATGAAGGTGCCGCCGGAGTTCTGGTGGCCACCCACAGGTGGCAGCTGCTGTGTTGCACCCTGCAACACGGCAGCTCACCTGTGGATGGCCAGCTGTTGCTCCTTTTGTCTTTGGCTCACCTGTGTGCAGCGCAGGTAGGGGTTGTGCATGCATGGGCTCAGCACATCCCAGGCTGAATATCGAGATGTGCAGAGTATGCATGGGCATGCCCCCCCCACCTGCGCCACATACATTACTGATGCGCTCCGGCACACCGGGATTTGTGCCAGGCTCAATCCCCCTTTGAATATCACGCCGGACACATCAGTGGGTTGCACATGGTGCAACAAACCCTTCTGAATATCCCACCCATGGTGCTTTAATTCTCTTAAGAGAGATTATGACCAAAGAGGAAGAAGGAGAAATAATGGGGCATTTAATAAGTTTAGACCAGACAAAAGCTTTTGACCATATAGAACATCAGTATCTTTAGGCAGGTTTAGAAGCATACGGTTTCCCCAATAAATTTATATCCTGGATACAAACATGCTATAAGCATGCTTGTATTATACCTAGTACAAATGGGTGGGTGTGAAATAAAATTTAGGTCAAAAGGAGAGTAAGGCAAGGGTGCCCCTTAAGTCTATTTTTGTACATCTTAACTATAGACCCCTTACTACATAAAATAAATCAAACTAGTGTGATTGATGGGCTATCAGTAGGAAATGAGGACACCCCAATCTGTACCATTGGCTACATAGATGATTTGAGCCTCTCATTAGCAGATGAAAACTCAGCCAAAGCTGCAGGACACATATTGACAGAATTTTTCACCACTACAGGGTCAGAAATAAACTTAGGAAAAAGTAAATGTATTCCTATTGGGCAAAGAGAAACCACAAAAAAAGATGTCCTAGGTATACCAATACCTGAAGGAGATCATAAAATTCTAGGAGTTTATTTCAAGAAATAAAATGCACAAATTTGTAACTGGGAATTAAAAATAAAAGAAGCCAGTAACAAAATAATGCAGTGGAACCAGTGGTGAATGCCAAAGAAAATGAATATATATATATATATATATATATATATATATATATATATATATATATATATATATATGGTAGCACGTAGTGCTACCATACCATATTACCATAGTTAGGGTTGAAGAGCCATTTCTATGTTAAACCCCAAAATTTTGCACCATAATAACTTTGCAACTGTTTGACAGATTTGTCTGAAATTTGGAATACACAATCAAGAACCATAGGCCTTGGGATCTGCTAAGTTTCGTGCCGAGTCGGATATCACGGCTGCGGGTTATTAAGCATGATCTGCCGCATGCGTTCGCTTTTTCTGGAATTCTACAGTGGCTGGCGTACAGTCGCACAGTTTCTGTGACAATGGCCAAAATCTTCAGAGAATGTGTGGCCAGGGTCCCGATGTGTCTTTTGAAGATTTGGTGAAAAATATTAAACGGTTCAAAAGTTATTCAAAAACAATTTCCCATTATAAGTCAATGGAAAAGTTAACAAAAAGTTCGACAGTGTCGCAAATGCATTTTTACTTTCGCAAATGGCCCTGTTACTTCGCAAATCCACCATTTTGTTTTCAGTTAGTGATCATAAAAATGCTTGGCATTTAAATTTGGGACCCTCTAGCAACCTAATTCTTTTGTATTCACCTAGTAGGACCCTGAGGATGCTAGCCCTGTCTTTATTTTTGGGGTAAAACACCCCAAATATGTTTTCAAATTTCTGGAAAAATTACTTCATAAAAGTACTTTTGTGCTCGGAAAGCATCGAAAATTTTTCTTGACTTTTACATAAATTAGAGCAGTAGTTTTCTAGTCTGTGGGAAAATGACAGCATTCTTTGGCACTGCGCTGCAAAAGAGCGGTTGGGAGTTTGGGCTGAAATTTGGATGGAATGCAGCCGACATCTCACAGATATGCCTTTCACTGTTGTGTTGAAAAAATATTGCAGCGGCAAAGATTCGGCACTCAAAGTTGACAGATTTTTCCCGCCTAGGATAACATTACGGTACCCGACGCATTACAGGAATCCTTTGGCACCCTGTTGCAAAATAATGGTTCGGTCTTTATTCCTGAAATTTGGAAGGAAGACAGCCAACAGCCCACAGATGTGCCTTTCAGTGGTTTGGTGAAAAAATATTACAGGGAGGCAAAGTTATGGCGCTCCGAACTTCTCTTTTTTTCCCATAGGATAACATTACGGCGTTCGCCGCGCCTTTCAGGGCCCATATCTTGGAAACGGTGCAAGATACGGACTTTTCATCAGAAAAATGCTTGGGGGATAAGTACAAAACTAGCCAGGACAGTCATAAATCATATGACTTTTAAATTTTTTTTTCTACATCGTACGGTTCCTGAGATATAACCTATTTAGTATTCCAAGTCCTCATTTTCTGCTCCGATACCCATTATTATGCATACATTCTTTGTACTCACTGTCTTTCTCTATGCAGGTTTGGGAAAACCAGCCTGTGCACTACATTACTGTTACTGTTGCCCTTTCCGCTTGTGGTTCCGTACCCGTTTCACTTACCATTGACGTCTACGCCACCATGTGCGTTATCCTTTGCGTTTTTATTTGCGCTTGCGTTTCTGTTATTTTTTGTCATTTGTGTCTACAGTATTGTTTCTCCTTTCTGTTTCACTTTGCGTCACCATGCCCATTGACATTTTCGTTTGCAGGCACCATATTACTATGTGACAACACATTATATGTTTCTTCCATCGCCACCATGTGCGTTACTCTTTTTGTTCTCATTCGGTGCTTGCATTACCATATGCGCCACTGTTAGTGCTTCTGTTTGCGTTGCTGTTCTTGGGCCCCAGCCCCGCTACCGCAGACACAAAGTATGGAAGGGCCGCTGCTGCATTACATTCACTGTCTCGTTATCATTCTCAAAAGAAGGGAAATTAAAGGCAAAAACTCTGTTTAATGCATTAGTTAGGGTTGTTCCACAGCGACAAAAGTGAGGAAATTCGGTGTGGGTTGAAAACCCTTGGAACCCACCCCCAACCGGCATTGGGGTGTGCATTGGGTCGTCAGCCTAACTCTCACCCCATCACATGTAAAAAGCAGCAGAAGTATAGGAGAATGGGGTGAGAGTTAGGACCGACAAGCCAATGCACACCCTAACTTAACTTTGGTAACACTACCGTGCTACCATAATATACATATATATATATATATATATATATATATATATATATATATATATATATATACTATCAATTTTCCTATATTTAAACATAATTTCCCCCTTCCTAAAACCCTAGAAACTACCATATATAGCATATTTTTTCAATGTCTATGGAGAAGTCGACTTAATGCAATAAAAGAGGCACCACATATTTAAAAATAGCACAGGGTGGTTTAGCCATGATTAACCCCATAGTATTTCTAAACTGCATATTTTTGTGCCGCAATACACTGCCTATGATGACTTCTTTAGGAAAAGTTTGGGGTCCTTGAGTTCTAGATAGTAGTTTCTTAAGTAGTTGGGACAGCCACCAATCCCAAAACAAAAACACACAGCATCACTTCCAAGGTATTTTATAGATGTGGTCGGTAAAATAAAACTATGGCAGTTAACAAAAGAAGATTTACTGACAAATATGAGGAAAGAAATATATAAAAAAGTCCTGGACATACACTATGTGGAACTTCCTTGGTATGCCAAAAAACATTAAAAGAACAAACAATTGTACCCAGAATGTAACCAGTTAAAGACCGCCAAATTACATGTGTGATTTTATGTGGCTTTGTATACACAATGAGTTAAGTGTAAAGAATAACATGAAGCATAAAGAAACAAAATCTGGTCAGAGCCTACAAGGCTGCATAATGCTATTTTATGTGGATTAGGAGCCATCTACAGGGAAATCACTTTTATATGAAACCTCAAGCAGCTCAATATTTCTTTCAAACTGCCTGCCAATAACAATAGTCCCCAGTGATTGCTGGCCCTGTTAAAGTTAACACATTCTCTGTTGTCCACAGGTACATCCCATCCTCTGACTGCCGGGCCCATTAATAAAAAATCATTCCCTGGTGTGCAGTGGCTCCATCATTCCCCAATCACCTGCCATGTTAATAAATAATCCCCTTGCTGCAGTATAAGGTCAGTCTGGTCCAGTGGTATGGAGGGATGAGGCACTGTGTGCCTTGGCTCCCGTTACATCAGTGATCCGAGCTCAGGGACATGCTCATGTTGCTGAGGGTCAGAGAAAAGACTGAGTGTTAAATCAGATAGCTGTCCTGTCCATGGGTGGGAAGGAATGCTGACTTAACCTTTGCTTCCCCCAGGTGAAGGCAGTAATCCAATGGGAGTAGGAATGCAGAAATGGCTAGCACAGGCTACCCACCTACCTCAGTCACACACTACCACATGGATGATTGGCTCAGTTCTAAATATGAGTGACTCATTGGGGGGGATGGCTCTCCCCTTCCTGGCCCCATCATGGGGGGCAATCCATGGGGAACTTTAGACTCAGTGGTCTGGCACAGGGAAGTGGCAGACAGGGGAGGTGGGGACAGGGTTGACAGCCTGCATGAGTCAACTAGCAAGGCAAACATTTTTATGGAGGGGGGAAATGCTGAAGTATGTATGATCTTAACACATATACACAACCCTCCCATAATGGGGGTTACAGTAAAGCTACCAAGTATAGGTAATATGTACAGGATTTCATACCAGGGTACTATGCAGCCAGAGGGAGGAGTCTTAAAGAGATGAGGTTTCTTAGAACTGTAGAAAAAGGATCCACAGTTCTTAGATAATTAATAGGAAGGATAAGAAAGAATAGATATATTGTTATACTTACCTGATGGGGAACAAGTGCACATCATGTGAGACTGTGAAAGTAAAGAGAAAAAGGTTAATATGGAGTAAATTCAGTAGTGGGAACAATAGAGAGGATAGAGATAAAACGGGGTATAGTATAGTGTAAAAGGTAAAAAAAATATTGCTTTTGATAGAAAGTTGCAGAATTAAAGTAACAGCTATAGAGGCATGTTTAATTTAAGTAGTATACTAATATCATTAACTGTTTACCATGAGCTTCAAAAACAAAACACAAAAAGCAGAGTAATTAAATGTTCATAACCAAGTTACTCATGTGTTTTCAGCTTGACTTGCACCTTGTTTTTAATGTGTGGTGTATAACACTTTAAGAGATCTGTATAAATGAGATGCACATTTGTATTTTTCAGACCCACCCCCTAAGGATGGCTCATTGAAGGGTTGAAGCACTGGGGCTAGTGGGTGCACACCAGCATATTGCCAGAAAATAAATCTTGCACTGACTCTATGAGTGCTGAGCTTTCTTTCCTTTTCTTATTACAAGCTGGCTGCTTTGCTAATGCATCACCTTTTCCAGTGCACACTACTCTACACTACTTACACTATAGCCACAGCACTGAGCACTGACCATCACAGGACTGACCCTTCCAACCCCTACAGATACAGGACTGTATCCCCTCTGAGATTCACATGACTGAAACCTTCCACTGTACATCACAGCACTGGGCACCCACCCTGACAGTCCCAGAACAGATCCCTATTCCCAACAGTCACAGCACCCCACCACACCACCATAACAGCACTGCCCCCTACCCCTAAAGTCACATGGATGACACTCTCCACAGGCAGTTACAGCCATAATCCCCACCCCTAACAGACACAACATTGTACTTCAGTCACTTCACTGAAGGCCACCCCACACAGTTGGGACTGACCCCCTCAGAACAGTCACTTAGTTTTGTACTTATAATGTCTTTTAAATATAGGACATTGGTGCAAAATACAGTTTGCTCAGGTAAACTAGGATATGCACCTTGGCAAACATTTGAATATCAGGCTTCAGCTGTTATACTCCCATTCACCATCAACAGGACTCCATACCAAAGTGGTAGAGAGTCTTGGGGGGGGTTCCATGGCTGATGAGAATCTATGGAAGGGGGATGGAATGATGAACCTTACCCTCCTGCCTCCCCCCTGGAGGGAATCAGTGGCTGTTATGAAGGTCTGAATTTAGTCCCAGGGATGGTGGAAGCTGTTGCTAGGTGGCTGGTGGTAATATGGTATTTCTTGGTGATGCAGGGTCTGAAGAAACTGGGGTGCCATTCTGGCCTATCAGTTGCTATTTTCCCCTCATTTTCATGCCCATCCATTTCTTCTAATACAAAGTATAGTCTAGTCAGACCTCAACATACATGTCATTCCAAGTATCTCTGACCACTACACCACTGAATAGTAGCCTGAAACCCACTAACAAGTTTATGAAATGTTTAACTGACCTGAATAGACCAAGTTGACCTTCAGCCCACTGGCATTTTTTCACAAAGGGACGCACTGGCAAAAGTTAATGGTTTCAGTGAGCATTTAATGAAACATTTCCAAGATGCAAGTGATGTGACCCCAACCAGGTATACACACACACACATATATATATATACAGTGGTGTGAAAAAGTATTTGCCCCCTTCCTGATTTTCTCTATTATTGCATATTTGTCACACTGGATGTTTTCAGGTCTTTAGACAAAATGTAATATTAGATAAAGGGAACCTGAGTGAACAAATAACACTTGTTTTTTTTTATATTTCACTTATTTAATGAAAAAAAGTTAACCAACACCAATTGGCACTGTGTGAAAAAGTAATTGCCCCTTACACTTAATAACTGGTTACGCTACATTTAGCTGCAATGACTGCAACAAACACTTCCTATAATTCAATATCAGTCTTTCACATCGCTGTGGAGGAATTTTAACCCACTCTTCCTCATGAAACTGCTTTAATTCAGTAACATTTGGTAGGTTTTCGAACACGAACTGCTCGTTTCAGGTCCTGCCACAGCATCTCTATTAGGTTTAGTCTGGACTTTGACTAGGCCACTCCAAAACTTTAATTTTACTTCTTTTTCGCCATTCTGATGTGGACTTGCTTTTGTGTTTTGGATCATTGTCTTGCTGCATGACCAACTATGCTTCAGCTTCAGCTGATGGAAGGATGACTGGACATTCTCCTTAAGAATTTCTGGTACAGAGCAGAATTCATGGTTCCTTTAATTATGGCAAGTCATCCAGGTCCTTAGGCAGCAAAGCATCCCCACCATCCACTACCACCACCATGTTTGACTGTTGGTATGGTGTTCTTACTGTGGAATGCTGTGTTTGCTTACGCGAGACATTATGGGATCCATGTTGTTCAAAAGTTCCACTTTGGACTCATCTGTCCATAGAACATTTTCCCAAAAGGCTTGTGGATCATCCAGGTGCTTCTTGGCAAATGAGATATGAGCATTTATGTTCTTCTTGGTTAGCAGTGGTTTCCACCTGCTACTCTCACATGAAGCCCATTTTGCCCAGTCTCTTTCTGATTGTGGAGTCATGAACACTGACCTTAGCTGAGGCAAGAGAAGCCTGCAGTTCTTTGGATGTTGTTTAAGGATCCTTGAGACTTCTTGGATGATTTTACACTGCGCCCTTGGAGTAATTTTGGCAGGCTGCCCACTCCTGGGAAGGTTCACTACTGTTCCAAGTTTTCTCCATTTGGAATTATAGCTCTCACTGTGGTTCGATGAGTCCCAGAGCCTTAGAAATAGCTTTGTAACCCTTTCCAGACTGATAGAGGGCAACAAAATGTTTTCTGATCTTTTCAGGAACTTCCTTTGATCATGGCATAATGTGCTTGTTGAATCTTTGTGCTGGCAATGTGACTCTGATGGTAAGGGCCAAAATAAGTGAGGTTTATATTGAGCAGGGCTGGCTGTAATCAAGCCTGGCTGTGTTCAATCAGCTGACTCTAATTATCCCTTTAATTGGGTTGATTTAACTAGGGGCAATTACTTTTCACACAGTGCCAGTTGGTGTTGGTTAACTTTTTTCATTAAATAAATGAAATAAGTAAAAAAAAAAAGTGTTATTTGTCCACTCAGGTTCCCTTTATCTAATATTATATTTTGTCTAAAGACCTGAAAACATCCAGTGTGACAAATATGTAATAATAGAGAAAATCAGGAAGGGGGCAAATACTTTTTCACGCCACTGTATATATATATATACATACACACTTATGGACAATTTGTTGTATCAAAGCTTGTTAAACAGATACACTTCGATAAATAAATAAAAAAAAATCTGAGAAGACACTTTAGGTGCTTTACCAATAGAACACATTTTCTTGAGGATACATGGAACTTTGTGCACCCCCAATCTGTATAGTTAACTAGCCTACAGCTCAGACACTAGCCACATCTCCTTCCTCTAACCAAGACATTGGCCTGCCCTCCCTCCACAGACCCCTCTGACACTAGCCCCTTCCTTCCACAACACCTGACACTAGCATATTTCCCTTATAGCCTCCATGACAGTAGCCCTCTTGAATGCACACACTGCACAGTCCCCAAAAGTTATACAGCCACCCCATCACCCCAGACAATAACCCCTCCCTCCACTTCTTGACACAACCCAGCTGCACCAATCCTCGCCACTTTCACCACAGTCCATCTGAACACTCATCCCTCTCTAGGTACCCCACTTTCTAATCTCTGTAGATAACACCTCCCTCCTGTCCCTTGACTACAGAAGCCACACTCCTTCCTCCTTAGCCATTTTAGAATCGACCATACCCTTGTTGCACACCTTCTCTGCAAGGTCCTTCTGGACATCACCTACTCAAACACCAGGGGCATGCATACACCCTTCCTTCTACACTTTCCCTCCATGTGCCATAACACTAGCCCACTCCATCCCTCCAAAGCCCCTGACTGCAGCTTACCCACCTTCCATAGTCCTAAACACTAGCACCTCCCTTCCCCAGACACTAGCCACCCAGCCCCTGACACTAACCCCACCTCCTTTGCTGTGGTAAAAACTGTCACCATCCCACTAGCAAATGTTAGTAGATTTTGTATACAGCTAATAAGAGTTTCTTTTAGGTAGCTCTGCAGGCATGTGCTGGAGAGGGTAACACTTTGGTAAGTACATCAACTGGGACAGTGGAAATTCTGTGGGGATTTTCCCCAGTCACTAGTTCTGCTGGCTAGAGGATGCAAAACTCAATTTTGACCCCTGAATTTAATATGACTTACCTGCTCTGTACAAGTCACAGTGCACAGAGTTGGGTTCTTTTGGGTTTGGGATCGTCAGGTAGAACCTAAAGGAAAAGCACAGAGAATGTTCTGGAGATGCAAAGGGTCTATGATACTAGAGGAGAGATTATAGTAGTCAGAGTTAAACAAGATATCAGAAAGTAGACAGCCACCATCTGGCCAGACATATGGAAGTAAAGGTTAAACTAGGTAAGTATGAGGTACTTATAGTAGCATGAGTAGAGATAGGGAGCAGAGAGATAAAAGGGTACTATACAACATAGGAGTAAGTTGAAAAGATAGTTAAAGAGCATGGGCAGGATTTTCAAACACCGGTGCAGGGCATGTGATAAGCCCTGCACCAGGGGACTCTGAAATCGGCAATGCGCCGAACCCCTTTGCTGCAACTGCACCGGATTTTCCAATACCAGGTGCAGTTGCATCGGTTTCCCTGATTTACAGTGGCTTGCACAAAATGTCTGGCACAAGGCCCATGTATTTGGCTCTGGTATGTGGTGCAGACTAGACCACAAATATGTGGTCTAAGGACCTGCGGTCGGTGCAAGGGATAGAAAATCCCAACTGCCAACTGGAGACTGCCGCAAGCTCCGTGTGTCCTACATTCAGTGCACCAGGGGGCTTGTTGCATCTCGGTAGGTTTGAAAATCCTGCCCAATCTCTCTACTATAATAAAAAACTAAAAAACACTAGATTTATACTAATTGTATTTTAACTTTGTTTTCTAGTTATTTGTCCCCTATGCCATTGGTCTACTAAACATTGTAGGTATTGCAACACTTTTTTCACTTAGTCTTTCAAAATGTATCTTACTCTTCCCTGCTAACCACACCATCGCTGTTTGTGATATCAGTTTGTCACGGTGAGCACTAAAAACTCAAGGCACTGTGAAGTTAACAGGGGAGAGGCAAATGTTTTTTATACAGACTTTTCAGATGAACTGTCAAGATGTACTGAAAAATTTTGGAAAGGAACATTGACAATTAAAAAAAATATTTTCTAGTACACTGTAAAAAGCTTTGTCTTATTTATGATTAATCATGTACAGAAATTCAGAGTTGCTCTAAACTCAGGGTAAGAGCAATAGAGATGTGGCGATAGAGGATAAAATAAAACAAAACAAAACAAACAAAAAGCAGCAACTTCCTGCCACAATCTTTGTTAACCCCCCATAATCCCCAGTCATGTTCTCTGACCCAGTTAGCTGATCAAACCAACCCATCCCATCCTATCCCAAAAACTTAATATCCTTACTTGCCCACACTCCATTCATGACAGAGAGACTGACTGAAAGCTGCCTTGCAGGAGCAATGGCCTATGTGTCTCAGTACAGAGCAGACCTCAACCAGATGATCAAGTAACCCCCCCCGCATTTTCAACACTGACAACACAAAATCTTCTCCCTCATAGCCCTAGCTACACCAACTACACATCCAGCACTCATTGCAGCCTCCCTTTCACCTTCTTCCCTGCAACCTTCAAATCTCCCATGCATCTGACGACTTCTTTAGGTAACTATTGAAGTTGCTATGGGAGTTGGAAGGTAAATCCTCCCTCCCCATGCTGCCAATAACTGGAAACTCAGGCTTACTCTCAAGTTCAGGTAGATCTCGTGGTGCAGTGCCTCTGGGCTATCAAGGCAGCCTGTAACTAACCCATTTAAACATTTTCAATTTACCTTTAAAAGAACTAAAGTAATGAGCAGTAATAGACCAATCTATATACCTGTAAGTATAGTTCTACTGTTGTCAGTCCTTTCACATTCACACTGTGGCAAAGGGAGGCTTAGGCTTTGGGTGTGCCACCCACTGGTGCAGCAGTTGAAATGGGAAAGAAAAGGAGCCTGAAATTATAAAAAAAGCTTTTTATGGGTAGATATGAAAGTAGCAAGATCCTGCATGGAAGGCATATATCATCAGGTGGATACAGGACTTAGGGTGAAGGGATATAGGTGAGGCACTGTGGGAGACTATGATCTGGGTGGCTGGAACTTCAATACAGCAGAAATTGTGGGTGGACAGGAAAGTGGGGCCCCAACTGAGATCCATCCCCTTAAGTGCAGGCTGTGGATGTTTATATTTATTTGAGGGGGGTGCAGGGATGAAGCCCCCCTGCAATGGGACCAACATGCAGTTCATCCAGCAAGGTGCAGAATGCAATTGCTGGGCACGCATCTTGCTGTTGTCTGTTTTCCTGTGCACTGATCACCTTCATCCAATTTGTTTTCACACTATTGTGGATATCTCTATGTGAAGGGCAATGGCTCAGCACTATGGCATGCAGCACTTCACTCCCCCTAACCCTGCTCTAAACAGAGACCATGTGATAGACTGAGGTCATAGTGGTCACATGATGACGATTGGGAGGTAAGACCTGCTTCACATCGGCTCCGCTCCTCACCCAACTTTTATTGTTTAAAAACTTGATTTAAACTGCTTTGACTGCCAGTTTCACTCAATAGTGACTGTCTGGGGTAAAATCTATTGGATCGGAGTGTAAAAACCGAAATGGAGGTGTATATGAAGAGAGCTCCGCCACTGCACTCCCCGCCACTGAGCCCCAAAAAAGAAAAGGCCGCAAAGCGAGCAAAGCAACAGCCCGCACCTCAAGCCAAACATTCAACGGTGCAGACAGCTCTGTCGGAAGATAAGTTTTTAGAAATTATGAGGCCAATACAAGACAGGATTGAAACAATGTCGGAGGACTTACAGCAAATGAAGGCGTCGGTGTCAGCCTTAACTATCCGGGTGGGGGACTCTGAGGCCCAGATTATCTCTCTCGAAGGAAAACAAGAAAAGATGGATCAAGGCATAATGGCAGTAAACAAGAAAATGAGATGCTTAGAGGAGAAATTAGAAGACTTAGAGGGACGCAGCCGGAGAAATAATCTGGTCATCATTGGCATTCCAGAAGGTGAAGAGGGCAATGCGCTGGTCCAATTCACCCAAAAGTTGTGTGAAAAGATAGTGGGGCCTTCTCCAAATGGCCCCACATATGTAGTGGAACGGGCGCACCGTGCTCTATGTCCCCCACCAACGGCTGGCTCGCCCCCCCCGACCCTTCATATTCAAGCTTCTCAATTTTTTAGACAAACAGTACATCCTAATGAAAATCAAGGAGCTGAAAGAAATTAGGTGGGAAGGCAAGACTCTTAGAATTACCCAGGACCTACCGCATTCAGTCCGAATTAAGCGACAGGAGCTGCATCCATTAGTGGTTAAACTAATTGCGGCAGGAAAGCTGTTCCAAGTAAAATATCCGGCGACTCTACAGGTTAAACACAACGAGCAATGGCATTCTTTTGATAACCTCGATCAAGCCAAGAGAGAGCTTAAGCTGTTGCTGCCGGATCTCTTCAGATAAGTTTAAATGCTTCTGTTATGGGGTCAAGTAACTTCACAGTGAAAGGTTACGCTGCTCGCTAGTGTATGTGTGACAGTCTAGCGCTTACTAGATTGCTAAACTGATTCATTTACAACATACAAGAAGGCAATGGAGAGGGGTTAGAGTGGAGCTATCGTAATATGTGCCTCCTCCTAACTCCACTCCCTTTTCTTCATGTACTCTTAAACAAATACACACATGGAGACTGCCATCTCAGTCAAAACAACAACC
Organism: Neoceratodus forsteri; assembly: GCA_016271365.2. NCBI lineage: Eukaryota > Metazoa > Chordata > Ceratodontiformes > Ceratodontidae > Neoceratodus > Neoceratodus forsteri. The sequence goes on from CM028130.1 coordinate 1,294,632,349, forward strand.
TGAGGTACTCGTCCAGGGAAGAAGATTACATGATCCCCTGCACATCCCTCTACATCAACGTCCTGTGATCCTAGCAGAAGAGAGGAAAAATAAAGATACCACCGATTGTCTACAGTTTAAACAATACTGTTCCCTGGTGTGTTTTTTTTTTTTTTTCCTCTCTCTCTCTCTCTCACAGATTGTTTTAAGACTTAGGGCTGTGCTATTTAATTATTATGATCAGTGGCTGGGTAGACAAAATACTAAAATCCTATTAAGCCCACTAGCAATTGGACAAGTGATACTATTGGATTTGTGTTTTCTCTGAATAATGTGAAGACTCGGAAGGGTTCATAATGAGCACAGCCCTTTACACAAAGGTAGTTATGTACTGGTTAAATAACTCATAGCTGAGTTGGCGAACTGTTTTTTTTTTCTTTTAATACTCACAGAAATAGTTGTGCATGGAGGTTGCAATGCACCTGTACTGATCGTGTGTTGGTTTAAATAATCCACTGTGTGGGCAGGGATCAGAGCCATGGCTGAGGCTTTTTTGGGGAGGGCCCGCTTGGGGGGCATTTTGGGGTACTCACTGGCGCTTGGAGGGATGGTGTGGTCGTGCAGAGCTTGGTGCTCCGAATGGATGGGGCTCGGGGAGTCCAATCTGAGGCTCACCATATACTTCTTGTTGGGTGCTCTGGGTTCTGTCTGTCTGGGGCGCTGGGGTCTGTGCTTCTCCGGGAGCTGGAGGGTCCTGGGGGGTGTTTTCCGGGTCTCTGGTGGGACTCTTTCTGGGTAGGCCTTGGTTCCGGTACTGGTTCTTGTAATCTTATAGAAATACATAGTTGGATATCCCAAAATGCTGGGAGATGTTAATCAAGAGGTAGAGTAGAATAATGGACAACGCGCATCTGTATACTGGATTGTTAAAAATTCATAGTTTACTACTATTTAGGCAGTTTTAAATACCTGGTAGCTACTTGGAGGAGCGGGGGGGGCGAGCCGGGTAGGAAGTGGAGCAACGAACTTAGCCAGGTCGGCGAAGCATCATCACCTGACAGCATGTATGTGAGGAAACAGTTATATAGAACTGGGGTATGGTTGGCTTATGTAGTAGTAGAATGGGGGAATGGAGTAAATTTGAATGTTCATTTTGCTAATTGGGGGGTGGATTGCCAAGTGCAAATCCAATATACATGTATCATAAGAAGAGGAAAGAGGGTAACATAAATAGATCTCACCCAGATGGCTACGGTGGTACCCGAAATGCTAACTAAGATATGGGGGGCCCATACAACTGTGTAACTTGGAACATCAAGGGGGGCTGGGATAGGTGCAAGAGACAAATTATCCTCAGGCAACTAGGTGTCCTAAAGGCAACCCTCGCATGTTTGCAGGAAACGCACACAAAAAGGGAGGATATACACTTGTGGAGAAGAGGATGGGTTGGACAGGTTTTTGGAGCTGGAGCTTCGACATCTAAGGGATGGGTACTCATTTTGATTGCAAAAAATATTCCTTTTAAACTACACAAGGAATTGTGGGATCTAGAAGGGCGCTATATTTTGATCCATGGCCACCTTGCATCGTATCCAGTTCTTATTGGTGCCATATACGGACCCAACAGGGAATCACCTGTTTTTTTTTTACACATCTCTTGAACTTGTTACTCAGAGAACCTACAAAGTTTACACTGCAAGGAGGTGATTGGAACATCACAATACAGCCTGACATAGACAGGTCAGACTTTAAATGAAGAACTCTAACTCCAACTCAGAGAGCCCTCAAAGAGTTAATGGATTCGACTGGATTATTGGATGTTTGGAGAATCTTAAACCCAAACGACTGACAATATACTTTTTTTTCTCCTTCCCACTATACTTATTCCCGAATAGATTACTTCCTTATTAGTGACTTTGCTCTACCAGGGGTCCTGGGGATAGACATTCAGGCCAGGGTGATCTCGGACCACTCCCCCGTAGTTATATCTTACTTATTAGGCCCTGGAATCAAAAGGGATTCCTTATGGAAATTTAATACCCCTCTCTTGCAGAATACGGATACCTTTAAACGTATAACTGATTTTATTATCTTTTTTCAAGATGTTAATAAAGGAACAGTTACTAAGGTTGATATGATCTGGTCCTCCCTTAAATGTGCACTTCATGATGAGTGTATCAGATTAGCTACCATTAGGGCATCCAAAAACCGAGCTTATGTCTCGAAAATCCTAGGATCTATTCTGGAACTGGAAAAGGTGCCAGGAGCGCTAACAGAGGACCAAAAAATTAAGTTAAATAGATTACAAGTAGAATACGTATATTTTCAGGTGCAGAGGGCTGAACTGGCTCTGAGGCGTACCAAAATTCAATATTTGGAATCCGGTGAGAGAGCCAGGAAATTGTTGGCCTACAGAATGAGACAAGCCGAAACAGTCAGACTTATATCAGGTCTCTATTTCCCTGGCAACGACACAATATGTACAGACCCTAAAGAAATAGCCCAAGGATTGGGACTTTACTATCAGGCCCTTTACTCAGAAGAACCAGACGCGTCCCCAGCCCAAATAGAAATTGCCCAGTACCTAGATAAGGTTAACCTCCCCAAATTACCAACAACACAAGCGATGTTACTTGGAGGCTATATCACACGAGAGGAAATACACTAAGCCATTCGCCAATTACCCCCGGACAAGTCTCCAGGCCCGGATGGCTTTCCGAATAACTTATAAAAGAAGTGTTACAAAATTCTAACACCGATATTGCAGGAGGTGTATAATTACTGGTATGATAATGGATTCTCAGAGCAAAGCTTTTCAGAGGCAGTGATTACCCTCATCCTAAAACCAGGGAAAGATCCCACATATCCCGAAAGCTACCGTCCCATCTCTCTATTAAACTCGGATTTTAAAATCCTGGCAAAGATACTTGTTAATAGGTTAACTCCCATCCCGGGCGATCTCGTTAGCCCCGAGCAGGTTGGTTTCATGATGGGAAGGTCCTCAGGAGACCATCTGCGAAAATTGTTACATCTCATTTCAATTGCAAACAACTCCAACAACCCATCTGCTTTAATTTCTTTAGATGCCGAGAAGGCTTTCGATCAGGTGTCCTGGGACTTTCTTTTTGAAACCCTACATCGATTTGGTCTCCCTGATGAGTATATTAGGTGGGTTCGTTTGATGTACACTTGCCCCATGGCCAGAATCTTGAGCAACGGCATCCTCTCCAACCCATTTCCCCTTAGGCGGGGTACTAGGCAGGGATGTCCTCTATCTCCTCTCCTTTTTAACCTTTATTTAGAACCTCTAATTCGGCACCTCCTCAGTGCCCAAGGAATACCAGGTATATTAGTTGGGGAGAAGAGATTTTCACTCTCGGCCTATGCGGACGATATACTTATGCATATCGAAGACCCACAGCAAGCTATCCCCAATTTGCAGAAAGAAATTAAGGCCTTCTCAAGGGTTTTATATTATAAATTAAATTGCTCTAAAACTAAGATTCTCCCGTTGAATAACTGGCTCACACGTGCCATGGTAGCACCCTTCAATATGTCCTGGGAGTCTAGATCACTTCTGTATTTGGGTATCAAAATAACAAGAGATATCAACTATCCGGAAAGAGAAAACCTTAGTCCCCTTATCCAGATCCTGAAGGCTGACCTTGACTGTTGGGTGGCCTTACCACTCTCCATATGGGGTAGAGTCAGCATGGTAAAAATGAATATTCTCCCCCGTCTACTATACCCCTTGGGAATGATAGTATGCTACCTCCCCAAAGTTTGGTTTGCTAAAGTGCAGAAAATGCTAAACACGTTCATATGGAAGGGAAAACAAGCCCGGAGAGCATACCATAAACTAACGGCTCCTAAAACACAAGGAGGGTTAGCATCCCCTTCTTTTTTCACCTATTACTGTGCTCAACACCTGAATAAGATAGTATTCTGGTTACAGGCCAATCTCCCTCCATGGGTTGACAGATACATGCCTCTGTGGGTGGAGATAGAGAAACATTTAGTAGCCGGACATCAATACTCACTACCCGCTTTCATGTTTGCTATGCCCTCCCAGGCTCCCAAGCAGCTCCAAAATACCCCAATAGGGTGGTCACTTAGAGCAGCCCATCAGATGCAACAACACTTTTCTCTAAGCTGGCATCAGTCGCTCATGCAACTGATTGCAGGGAACCCTCACTTTAAAATAGGAGGAAGGCCTATCCCCTCCTCTTTTTGGGCACCGTTGAATGAGCTCTGAGTAGTAGACCTCTACTACCAAGGGGAAGTAGTTTCATTCTCTCATCTCCAGTCTCGTTACAAAGTACCGGACTCGCACATATTTAAATTTATCCAAATTAAACAGGCAATTTTTGCTTTTACAAGATATACAGCAGATCAAATGGTAGAGGATCCAAAGGTGCAAGTGTTAATTCAGGTAGCATCCAAATCCCACCCTGTTTCTGGGGTGTATAAAAAACTGCAAGCATTAGACCTACACTTACCTAAGGGGGTATGTTACCATTGGGTGCATGAACTAGAGTTGACACAGGATACAGACGTATGGAAAAGAATATGGCGAAACTGCTATAGCTTTATCAAACAGGACAGGCTCTGCATGGTTCAGTTTAACATAATGCATAACTTATATTACATGCCAGCAAGGTTATATAAGTGTGGACTTATCCCCACACCTCTTTGTAGAAGATGCCAAGAGGAAAAAGGCACACTGTTCCATATGCTGTGGACCTGCCCGAAAATCAGGCCCCTCTGGCACGCCGTGATGAAAGGGTTAGATCCTCTCCTTGGTCTGCAGCCATTCCTTACCCCAGAAGCCTGCTTAATACACCTGTTTCCCCCAAGAACTACATTGTGGCAAAAGGCCCACATTGTCCTAGCGGCAGCGAATGTCAATTTGATAATTCTAAGACACTGGAAGGATGACCAAACACCCTCAATGACAGAATGGTATAGAGAAATGCTATTAGCATTACAGTTAGAAAAACATATTGCTTATATGAGACATAGAGGAGATGCATATTTAGCTTTATGGGGCCCACTCGATGCCGCACTGACAGTATGGAAACCCTAAGAGTCACTACTCTCCCTTCGTCCACATACTTGTGCATCTCCCTTCTCTACTCTGAACAATAGGAGACAGAATTCAGCTAATTGCATTGGATATTGCACTTGGCAGGGGGGTAGGAGGGTCAGCAAGGGAGGGTGTGGGTGGGTGGGAAAGATGTGTTTTATGTGTTTTTCCTTTTTCTTTTCTTTTGGGGGGATCTAGGAGAACAGATCTGAAAAGAATGAGCTGATGATAACCAATTATGTACTAATGCAACTTGCTGAAAATGTATGTAAGCACTGCTTTGAACTAAGCTCAAATAAAATATACTTAATTAAAAAAAAAATAGACTGAGGTCATAGTGGTCACTGCTTCCCAGCTGCTAGCAGTTCAGTGCTGGTTCATGGTACCCCACTTACCTCCAAACAAATATCTGTGGTTTAGCCAAATGCTTAGGTCTCAGCACCTCTGGCACTTTGGTGTTACACAGAAGTGATGGAGAGGCCTCAGTACAATGTTTTATTGTACTGATCAATCACCACCACCACCACCACCCAGAAAAATACAGACACTTGATCAGCTAGTCACTACATCAGTGCATGAATGCATCATGAAATATCAGTATCTCTGATGGTGACTACAGCTGCCAAGAGAGGAGAAGGCTGAAAATGCAGAGACATCAGACATCCCCAGCAGCACAACACTACAAGGCAACTGGGAGGGTTGGTGAGCCCAGATTCTCAGAACTCTGTGTTTGGGCCTAAAAAAAAAGTAAATGCTCAAAATGTTCTCCAGGTAGCCTAAGGTAAGTTCTTAAGTCATTCGCCCTCTTCCCAATGCAATCATTCCTCACCCTCCACCACAATCTTTTTTTTTTTTTTTTGTTTTTGTTAAATAGGTTTGGTTCCCTGTCACTGCATGCCAGAGGTGAAGGATACCTCTAAACCCACCTAAGCCCCCATAGTTTTGTGACCAATATGTCAATGGTGGGTCCCCTTCCCTCCTGACTTCTGATCTATAATTTTAGGGAGGTAGCAACAGTATGTAAATCCTTGCTATCTTAAGTCTTTACCCTCCCACAGTGCACCTGCTCCATTACAGTTCAAAGACCCTGTGCACAGCGGTGTGTGTGTGTCTGTGGTGTAACCTGCCTTGAATTAAAGTATTCAGATTTTTGAAACTTGGCATTTTCTGTAGGTTACTACATCATGCTGTTCTGCATGTCTATTCTTCCTTTCTTTTGTGTACAGCTATTTCTCCTGTGGTCACCTGCCCCATTAATGCACAGTAGTAGTTGTAGCATAGAGCTCCTGACAGGGGAGGGCAGAGCAGTCTGCACACTGATGACACTGTGAGGAAGACTACACCCCCTTCCAGATTCTGCACATGCTTCTGCCACACTATAGCTTCTAGTACCTTAAAGAAGTTAGCAAGATGTGAGACAAAGCAATGAAGTTAGCCAGAAGCTGATTTCCCTAAATCTGAACCAGGGGATCATGACTGAAACATAACTGGAGTATGGAAGAGCCAGAGTTACTTGGAGACAGTTTATTTTTCAAAACAGCTTTTTTCCCCATCTGGTGTTGCACACCCAGCCCTCTGGCTTCAGAGCTAACCCCAATGGTGGGATTCATCCTGTCTGCTATTAGCCCCACCTGTCGCATCACTGTGGCTGGCATAAATCCTGTTGTGGGTGCTATGGAGGGGGTACTCTGAATGTGCATTCAAAAATTCAGCTACTGTAGCATACCTATTTGAGTATCTAGGTGCAAGGCTACATTTATGCACTCAAAGGGACAGCAATCTCGGCTTCACCACACAATCTGCCCAAAGTAAAATATTAAGTCTTAGGCATCACAATTCTGTGTGCAACATCAACTTTATTAGAAGCAAAACAATTTACAACCACCCACAGCTATGGACCTGGTAAAACGTCTCGACCAGGTTTACAGGATGACTGCATCATCAGGAGGGTGATGAGGCAGTAGTCCTGTGAAACCAGTAGATGTGACATGCCTTACCTGAGTTATGGGCAGTTGTGAATTGTTCTGCATCATATAAAGCAGAGCTTACACACAGAGTTGTGGTACTTTTATGTACTGCTGATCACCATGAGCACATCTAGAATTTTTTCATGGGGGCAACAGCCTGCTAGGCTACTTTTATGCATTCAAAGGGACAGCACTCTCAGCTTCACAATGCAAACTGCACAATGTACAATATTAAGTCTTAGGCATTACAATTGTGTATGCAAAATCAACTTTATAAGAAGCAAAACAATTTACAACCAACTGCAGCTATGGTAAGACACCTCGACCAGTTTTACAGGATAACTGCGTCATCAGGAAGGTGATGAGGCAGTAGTCCTGTAAAACCAGTAGAGGTGAGGTGTCTTACCTGAGTTATGGGCAGCTGTGAATTGTTCTGCACCACATAAAGCAGATTTCACACACAGATTTCTGGTACTTTTCTGCACTGCTGATCACCAGTGGTGCATCTAGAATTTTTTCAAGGGGGCAACTGTTCCCCAGGTGAGGTGACTTACCTGAGTTGTGGGCAGTTGTGTATTGTTTTGCACCATACAAAGCAGATTTTGTGCACAGAATTGTGATACTTTTCTGCACTGCTGATCACCAGGGGCGCATCTAGATTTTTTTCAAGGGGGCAACTGTTCCCCAGGTGAGATGTCTTACCTGAGTTGTGGGCAGTTGTGTATTGTTCTGCACAATACAAAGCAGATTTTGTGCACACAATTGTGGTACTTTTCTGCGTTGCTGATCACCAGAGGCGCATCTAGATGTTTTCATGGGGGCAACTCTTCTCCAAAATGCAAAATATTACCATTTAAAGCTAAGATTAGGCATAAACAGATTTTTGATAGAATAATGAGATTGTGGGTGCTACCTGGATACATAACTGGATCCACCGGTACTGACCACCCCTATGTATTTGCTTTCCAGTACCACACCTCATTTTGCAGCCTGTTCGCTCAAGATCTGTCCCAGCCTACAGATCACTGCTGCAACCCTCAGTCTTTTTTCTTTCTATTCCCATCAACACATCATCTCCCCGCTGCAGTCCCTGAAAAGTATATCATCCCTGAATCACCATCACCACTCCCAGCACTGCCCTACTATTTAAACAATTATTACTGCAAACTATATTGAAAGGTATTTGCTTCATGCAGTTTTCTACTGTGAAAAGTTTTAAGAAAACAGAAATACAAACTTGTTCTGAATCATGAAAGGACAATATGCACTACTCTACTGTGAAACCTTTTGAGAAAGCTAGGGATTACATTACTAAACATTTGAAAGACAAATATGTTTTGAATCATAAAAGGAAACAATGTCAATATGTATAAACAGTAATATGTGAATTTACCTGGAGTTGTGTGAATGAACTACAAGCAGTTTAGCAGTTTATTCCTCAGTCTGCAGCACTGCATTTCACTTTAATGTAACACTCACACTTCATGACCGGAAATGTATCAACCTCTGCCTTTGGCTTAGAGTTCCCCAGGGACCAGGTGCCAGTCAAAAATCAACTGACAGCAGAATAAACTTTGACACTGGTGATCATGTCCTGTATTTTAAAAGCCCTACAGAACTATTTCTTCAGTGCCTCTGCAAGGGGGGGAGGGGGTTGTGAGGTCTGGCGGAGGGAAAGGCAGTGGAAAACTAATGCTATGGCAATGACAAATCACTGAGTAATTACACACAATAGCTTTCCTGAGCCCCTCTTCTAATCTAATTAATAGCAAAAAGACAGCATGGCTTTGCCATACAGCTTTAAAAACAGAAAAAAAATGTCCAAGAAGTGAACATGTACAGGAACTTTGGAAACAATGGACCACCTTTTTTTTTGGAATGCCCTTATGCTGTTTCCTTCTGGTCTTACATAAGACAAATATGGATTCTAGGGCCTTTTCAGTATATAACACTAGAAATGCTTAATCTAGGTATTTTCCCCTGAGTTGGGAGAAATATGATAGCAATACAATGCAGCTAGTACTACTACAGTATATATTAACTATCAAATATGGCATGCTACATGTGGCTTAACCCTACAGCAATAACATAAGTCAGTAGACCAAGTTGTGTATGCTGTTATACATGAGGTTTTTAGACTTCAACTTAAAGACATGCCCTACATCTACAGATTTATATAAACTATGGTGGAAAAAGATGACATGGCTAGATACAGGTTAAAAAAGAAACAAACAAAAATATGCATATACAACGACCTAAGGGGTATGACTGAAACACTCATGTGATTTTTTTTTCTTTTCTATTATTTGGTTTTGTTTCACTTTCCATGATTGCTTTGATATGAAAATGTTTTCTTGATTTTGATGATTTAATGGAAATTTCCCCTACTCCTTTAAAGGGGGGAAGGGAGAGGAGGGAGTGTACCGAATGTTGTTTTTGAATTCATAAATTTTAGTTTGTTGACCTTTTCTTCCTTAATTTTAAAGTAAACAGGTTATAAAGACATTATGAAAGGGGGTAAGTATGCAGTAATACGTTATTTTGTACTCATTTTCTATTTTCCTTATTTAAATATTTTGTGTATTTTGTTTCTGTTTATACAGTATAACTGCAATGCCTTATTGTTTTTTTTCTTTTCTTAATGTATTACTTGATGAGAATCACCATTGCTTGTTAGTATTTGCTTTGAGGTTGTAATAAAAATGTCCCCTACTCTTTTAGTTGGGGGGGTAATTTTAGTTTCATAATTTACTTTTTTGTTGGGTTTGAATATTTATTTGAAAGCAACCTAAAGGGGGATGACTGAAATACTTATTTGATTTCTTATATTTTCTGTTTTTATGTATTACTATTTGTGTGAAACAACACTGCTTGTACATATTTGTTTTTTGAAGTTATAATAAAAAATTTCCCTAATCTCCTGTAGGGGGAACCTCTGGCCATTCACCACAATGGCCAGTTCTGAGGTGCACGCTGAGAGGATGGATGTGTGGCAGACTGGGGAGTGGGTATTCTCCCTTGACTTGCAGCAGCAAGAAACTGAAGAATTTTTCAATGCGGACGGTGTTCTGGACAATGGTTCAGCACAAGCAGCACAGGACAAATTGCAGGATGGAAAGCTCACACTGACAGGACCTTCTAAGGATTCACCTAAGCAGTTTCTGGATGGAATGGATGTGCAAAATAATGTAGCTTCTATAGAACTGAAAGATGAGGACCCGATAACACTGCAAGCTCTGTTATTAGCTGAGGAAAAAAAAAATTTAACTTACAGAGACAGGAAATATCTGCAGCACTCACTGAGACTCGAACCTCGGCACTGCCCAGCAAAGAACTGGCCCTTCCTAGTGACTGAATCAAGGATTCGAGTACTCCCATGGCAACCACACAAGGGACAGTTTCTAAACAACGTGCGATTTCAGACTGAATACTATAGTATTTCAAACTTCATTTACTGATCAGCAGAATGCCACAATATTCTCCTTTTCAGCATGGCAAAATAAAACCTCTGGGAAACAAAAAGCTAACACTTTATAGCCTGTTTCAAAATGGGCCTTCTGGGTGGACAGTACAAACAGTACAGTAAACGACATCTCACTGTGGATGGTGGAATCATCACTGAAAGCAGCCGGCTGGATTCAGTCGCCCACAGCTGGATCATGGATTTTGGGACCGACACCGATTCAAATTCCTGGGGTAAGCATGCCTCCACTTGCTTTAACATTGCAACAGCAGAAAGATACTCTTACAAATGCAAATAATGCCGGTATAAATAATAAAAACATAGGAACTGTTCAGATGATTACAGATTCTCCTTTGCTGCTGCCTGAAGAATTTAACCTTACACAAAACCCAGTGTTAAATCTGTCTAAAAGACTCTGCCTCTGTACAGGTCATTGACACAGACACTGTAGAGACTAATGATGTTCTACCAAATTCAGTGGTTGCTATTGCATTACGAGAAGGGCAAGGGGTGCAAGCAGATCCCTCAGCAGCCAGACCACTCCCCAGTTCTTCCAGACAAAATTCCAGGCCGTATACCTTGCTTTTTCCAAATATTTTGTGAAATTTCTGAAGAGTTTCTCTCTGCTGCTCCACTGTGGAAATACAGAAAGCAGGAGATATTTCTGTAAATATCACAGAAATTTCAGGAAATAGCTGGCAGTGTCTGTGGCTGCTATTGTATTTCATGCCCTTGTGTACCCTTCAAAAAGGCATAATGCTATACACTTGTTATGCAAAGGAGGGATGGACAGATTTCCTGATAGAATATTTATTGCAAAAACTTTATGAAAAGAAAGCATGTGCTTTAATACGACTGAAATTTATGCCAAATTCATGTATCAGAAGAGTCAACATTTGATATCAGCTTCAAACATATAGGTTGTATAAACAGTAGGTTTCAGAAATTTGGGGATCAATACCACCATTTAAAGAAAACCCCTCTTTGGACACCATTTGAAGTGATCCCTCTTATGAAACCTGCACATAAAACCATAACTGTTTTGTTTCAAAGTGAAGTAGTGAATGCCACTGACTTGATATATTGGTTGAAACAACCTTTGCCTAATGACATTGCATCCTGGGGAACCCTGACGTAATCTTTGATTCAGAAAATATTTGGAGTGGTGGTTAGAAGGTTCAAGTAGTGTTGCATTCAAATGATCTAGGTCTACTGCACTTACCTAATTGTTTTTTTCTAGGTAGGGATTGATGGGTACTTTTCTATGCAGGTCAGCCTAACGCCTGCTATAGATGTGGTTTCACAAGACATCTCAGGAGTATTTCTGATCAATTGTGCTGCACCATATGAAATATTTTAGGACATACCAGTTGCCACTGTAGAAATGAACCAGTATGCAACCTATGTGAGACCAGAGGTCATTCCTATCAAGAATGCTCATGGGCAGCACACAACCAGAAAGATTCAGTAGACAGGGAAGAGCAACACTTATTAGTCACGAACGCACAAAGGACTAACACTTCCAACACTATTCAGGAAGCACCCCCACCCCCTTTCTTAGGCTGCAGGAGCAAGCTCCACTAACACAAAGGACACAACAAGCAACAGAGGTAGACACTAGTGTACCCAAGGCTACAGACATGGAAGTGTCTGAATCTCCCCCCCAGGATACATACACCAGAATCTATACCTCCCCACTGAGAAAACTAAAGGGAAGGTGGACAGTAGATGAAGACCATCTTGGAAACAACCAGCCTCTAAGTTCCCTAAAACCACACAAATTTATGTTTCCAACAGATACAGTGCTTTGCAAGAGAATGCAGGAGTGTCTGATAATGACTCAGAAGACTCAGCCTCAAACTCAAGCCAGCAAGGCTTGACTTCAGATACAGAACACAGTGAGACTGACTTAAGCACCAACTTGGTGCAACAGCAAAAAGAGGAGGAAAAAAAAAAGGAATAAGTCCCAGAAGATCTAACAAGAAAAAAAAAATACCTTAGACAATGAGGCACTGGTTTATAATTTTTTTCTCTCTCCCTTCAATTTACATACTAACATACTAATTGCCAGCAGATTAGGCCTTATGGTCTATCAAGTCTGCTCGAACCTCAGGTCCCTAGTTGGGTGCCGAGGCCCTCCCCTCCCTTGTGTTCCAGAAACCCCTATCATCCATCCCCACCCCCCTGGGCCAGGCCATCATCTGATACATCCACTTTCTGTGTCTGTCCCACCCTCTCTTGAAGCCCTCCACTGTGGATCTCTGAACCAGCTCGCCAGGCAGTGCATTCCAAGGGTCCACCACCCTCTCAGTGAAAAACCTCCTCCTCTTTTCCCCCTCACCCTTCCACCTTCCAACTTCAAACCATGCCCTTTGGTGATACCTCCCTGCTTTAGTGTAAAAGTCACCTCCATGTTTACCCTATTTATTCCCTTGAGGTACTTGAAGACCTCAATCATGTCCTCCCTGTCTCTCCTCTCCTCCAATGAAAACAGGCAGAGCTCCTCAAATCTGTCCTTATACGTCAAATCCCCTAGTCCTCGTATCATCTTAGTTGCCCTCCTCTGTACTCTCTCCAGGAGCTGTATGTCCCTCTTCAAGTGTGGTCTCCAGTACTGTACACAGTACTCAAGGTGTGGTCTAACCAGTCCATTGTACAGTGGCAGAATCACTTCCCTGCTCCTAGAGGTGATCCCCCTTATGATGCATCCCAACATCCTGTTTGCCTTGCTAGCCACTCTCCTGCACTGCTCAGAGTTATTCATACATGCATCCACCATAACCCCTAGGTCTTTTTCCCCTATTGAGGCCTCCAGTGCCTCCTCTCACAGGGTGTACCTGTGTTTAGGGTTTTCCTGCCCAAGATGTAACACCTTGCACTTGGTGATATTGAAATTTAATTTCCATGTGTGAGCCCAGCTTTCCAGGGTGTCCAGGTCTCCTTGCAGGGCCAACTTCCCCTCTTCCCCCTAAACTACTGCTCCCATCTTGAAGTCATCAGCGAAGAGACTCATTTCTCAACCTATACCCTCCCTGATGTCTGATATGTATGCATTAAACAGGATCAGACCCAGGACCGAGCCCTGCGGTACCCCACTACCGATCTCTCTAGGGTTCGAGAGCTCCCCACCAACCACTACTCTCTGGGTGCATCCAGCTAGCCAGTTTTCAATCCATCTGACCATCAAAGGGCCTACTCCCAACCCCATCAGTTTCTTCACCAGACCATTGTGGGGGACAGAGTCAAACGCTTTGCTGAAGTCCAAGAATAACACATCCACAGGCTTTCCCCTATCCAGTTCTGATGTTACCCATTTGTAGAACTCCACAAGATTGGTTTGACATGATATACCTGGCACAAACCAATGTTGCCGACTATCCAGACCTCCCACCTCCTCCAAGTACACCCCCAATTGTTCCTTTAGTATACTCTCCATTAATTTTCCCACCACCGAGGTCAAACTGATGGGTCTATAGTTACCTGGTACTTCCTCAACCCCCTTTAGGGATTGGCACCACATGTGCCTCTCGCCAATCCCTAGGTACCCTCCTGTCTCAAGCGACCTGTTGAGGAGCTGCGCCAGGGGTGCAGCCAGTATGTCCGCCAATTCCCATAGTACTCTCAGATGAATGCCATCTGGCCCAGGAGATTTGTCTTTCTTTAGTGCCTTGAGGGCTAACCACACCCTTTCGGTGGAGATAGCATCATCCGTCCCCTCCACCTTACTGGCCTTTTTATCCTTATGCTGATGTGACACCCCTTGAGTACCTCTCCCTCCCTCTTGCTCCATTTCTGTTGCTTCCCTGATCCCACTCACTGCTGCTACTATCCACATCATGCCTTGCTTTGTAGATATCCCATCCCCTCCCTAGTTAACACAGAGGTGAAGTACTCGTTTGATACCTCTGCCTGGTCCCATGCCTCTTCCACCCACCCTCCTTCTGATTTCAATCTGCTGAGATGGCCCTTAGTTTTTCTCCACTCCTCAATGTACCGGAAAAACCCCTTTTCCCCTCCATGTATCCCCTGTGCCAGGCGCTGTTTTACTGACTTTGCCCCTCACCATCCGGTGACTTTTCTAGATGCAAGATGGTACATTTCCTTATCCCTATCCCCTCTTGTTGTTTTATATTTTTTGTAGGCCGCCTTCTTTTCTCTGACCACTACCTGAACCTCACTGGACCACCAGCATGGTTTATGTGACCTTGATCCCTTACTTTTCACCTTAGCGCAGGTCCTGACTGCCTCATGAAGTCCCCGTTTTATTACCTCCCATTTCTTTTCCACATTTGTCATTGATGTAATCCCCTTCAAGTGTTCCTTGAGAATATTTCCTATGTCCACAAAGTCTGACCCCCTGAAGTCCACTGCCAGTGTCCTAGATCTTGCCCCCTTCCCCCATGCTTATTTGAAACCAGACAGTATTGTGGTCGCTCCCAGTCAGGGGATCCTCTACAACCAGGTCCCTTACCAGATCCCCATCTGCCAGAACCACATCCAGGACATGCCCCTCCCTTTTGTGCTCCATCACATGCTGTGTTAAGAACACATTCTGGAAGCTGTCCAGCAGCCTCTGCTCCTTGGTCACCTAAGAGGACATGGTTCCCCAGTTTGTACATGGCATATTAAGGTCCCCCATCAACAACACTCCTTCCCCTTTTGGTCCACACTGGGCAATGATGTTGTCCAGCAAACCATCCTCCAGAACATCACCCATCCTGGGGGGCCTATATACTACACCCAGCTTGACCTTACCTCCTGCTGGGGTTCGTAGGGTGACTCATAAGGCTTCCACATTTCCCTCTGCCTCTTCTACCCCAGCAATTTCTATGTTATCTCTAATGAACATAGCCACTCCACCCCTCTGCCCTCCTTTCTATCCTTCCTAAGCATAGTGTACCCCTTCACATTTAGGTTCCAGTCATGGTTTTTGTTGGCCCATGTTTCCGTGACCACCGCCACATCCACTCCCCCCTCAAACAGTATGGCCTGGAACTCTGGCAACTTGTTTCCCAAGCTTCTGGCATTTACTAACACCACCCCCACCCCTTATCCCTGATCCGCTTTGTCAAACCCCACCCAGGTTCCTTATACTTAAATCCTCCCTCTGCTCCTCCTGAAACCTCCACCCCGGTCTGTTTCCCCCTCCCCCCTTGGGTTTGAAGGCTACTCCCCTCATCTGGAGGAGCAGGCTTCTGGTCAGCCCCTCCCTTATTTGACATGACAGCTCCTATATCTGCATGTATAATCAATGCCAATAGTATTAAAAACACATCAAAGAGAAATGCAGTTTTCTCTCTTTTAATCCTTCACAAATCTGATGCCACTTTTCTCCAAGAAAATGGGTTACATACTACTACAGAAGTAGCATGGGCCACAAAACAGTGGTATGTATGGTCTTCATATTGGTCGTTGGGAACAGAGGCCTGCTCGGGGGTGGGATTTCTTTTAGCACCACTAGATTTCAGCTGCTAAAGTTAATAGATCTTGTCCTTGGCAGGGCTTTGATTTTAGATACAAAGTACCAGAACACATACTATAGGTTTATCAATATCTATGCACCCAAAAAGAAATCAAATAAAGTGTTATTATTTCAACAAGTCCAACCTTATTTATTTACCCCACATAATATTATCTGGGGGGGGATTTTAATTGTGGCATATCGCCAAAGGATAGAGGCAGTTTATCCAAAACAAAAAAGTATTTTATGATATGGCTTGTTTAAAACAAGTGGTGCAAACAGCCAACATGACAAATGCATATACTTGTCATACATCTCAAACAAACCCCACATTTCACAAAAGTAACCTCGCCACTAGGATTAATTTTTTTCTTTAACAAAACTTTAACAATACATAAAACACAAATTATGATAGTAGAATATTCAGACCATGCTAAACTACATTTATATGTTGGACAACTTAAAAATATATCTTATGGTCCATGAGTTCAGAGATTTCAATCATCATTAATGGCACATCCCAATATCATTCAAGAAATATGATATTTTATTTCAGAAAAAAATCAATTTTGAGCATGTATGATGCTCCCATATTATGGTGAGAGACACCAAATTTGATTTTAAAATTATTTTACAATCTTTAGGCAAAAATCATAAGAACAGGGAATATGTACAATATTTACAGAATAGGCAGCAACTACAGAACATAGTTACTTTATCATATACCACTATGCATGAGTTTTCAGAACAAATCACCCTTCTTAAGCAAATCCAGAACAAGTGGTTTGATACATTTTATTGGACCAACAAGGATGTTACAAAAAGAACAAACAGCTTTAGGTTTCAGACTAACAAGTCCTTCTTCAGAAGCTTAATGACAGTTATTTAGAAAATCCCATATCAGCATTTAGAACATGAAGAAAAAAACTGAAATAATTCTCATTGGTTTCAAACTAGCATTCAAAACATAATTAAAGTGACATCCGAGAGCTTGAATATCTTAAGTGTGCTTTCAGTTGAACCAAACTTAAAGGTCAAAGGTTGTCCAGTGATAACAGCAGGCAGGAAGTTCCACCCACATATATTATACCATGTACCAGTCTAATGAATAACAAAACGCTAGGATTCTCTACTCACTAAATTATATGTCAAGTGAAAAAACCTCCCAAAGACACATGCTTCAGGAGTGAGGTAAGAGCACACCAGTAGAAGTCAGCTTCAACTCTGCTCAGAACTCTTTTAGTTTGAGAATACAGCCAATGACAAGAAAACAACCCTGGATAAAACAATTGCATGCCAAGATGTAACATATTAGCAAGTAAAAAATGAAAAATAAGACCCAAAAATTACAGCAACAGAAATTAGCTTTACATGGCATATAGAAGGATTAAAGTGATGTTTACCCAAAGTGAGTAAGTGAATCATACTGATGAATGTACAACTTGCTGGAGATATAGTCCCAACATACTCTTCTTAAGCAAAAAAAAATGCAAGAATTTCATGAGAAACAGACTGACAACCCAAAACAACAACAATTATATGGTACACAAGGCAAAATCTGCAGCATGTGTCCCTTTGATAGCTGTAAAAACAGAATAAAGAAAAAATCTACTGAAACTTTACTTGATGACAAATAGGTACTACACTCTGACACCCCAGTACTAGTAAAAATAATGACTCAACATACTATACAACTTTATCAAAAGACACCTGTAGATTTTGCTAAAATCTCACAATTTTTTAACAAATTTCAAAATCTTGTTTGCCCATTAGACACTTCCCAAAATTTAGTTTCAGACATTACTCCACATGAAGTGACATTTGCAATTTCCACATTAAATAATTGTAGCGCCTCAGGGAAAGATGGTCTTATTACAGAGCTATACAAATTAATAGGTACAGATATAGCACATGAATTGGTTGTTGCTTTTAATAGATTACTTCAGGCTTCCCACTTTCCTTTGAAAATGACAGAAGGCTTATTGATTTTCCTCCATAAAAAGGAGACACAAGAGATCTACATAACTGGAGACCGATTAGTCTCTTAAATGTTGATTTTAAAATTTTGACCAAAAGCCTTCATAATAGATTATTGAAAGTTGCTACCTATCTGATTTCAGCAGGTCGATCCTGCTCCATCCATGGGAGATCCATGACAGGCCAGTTGCTCTTACTTAGAGAAGTCATTGAAAGAGACAATATAGTTGGGTTAGAAGGTTTTCTTATATCACCAGATCCAAAAAGAACATTTGATTCTATCAATCACAACTATCTATGGTATACACTACAGACACATTGTATCCCTCGTAACATTCATTACATGGATACAGAAATTATATAGTACAGCAACAGTGACTCCACAAGTAAATGGATGGTGTGGCCCACTTATTCTGGTGAAAACAGGGGTTAGACAGAGGTGCCCTTTGAGCCCCTGGCTTCATATGTTCTGCATAGATCCATCGATAAGGGCAATTAATTCTTCCCCACCATTTATCCAGTATGTTGTGATGAACACCATCTTTCTCTCTCAACATTAGCATATGCAGATGACATCTGATTTATGGTTCCAGATTCACAATCAGTCACAAATACAATATCTTTATGTCATGAATACAGTTTATTTTCTGGAGCAACTCTAAACACTACCAAATGCATTGGAAGGAAATTTAAGAATACACAGCCTCCTTTGTCACAGATAGCATGGATACAACTTACTTCAGAGCCAATAAAAAGCTTAGGAGTATTTTTCGGACACACATAGATTGATGTTCTTAATTGGGAAGAGAAAATTAATCAAGGGAAGCTGTTAGTGCAACAGTGGAATAGATGGTCTCTAAGTAAGGCAAAGAGGATGTGTTTAATAAAAATACATCTGCTACCTATTTTTCTTTTTAATGCAGCCATTTTTCCACCTCCAAGATCTATGGAAACTACATCACTAAGCATTTTTTGTTCAAGCAGTGTGGGGGAGCCAACTTAACCCCATAAAGATAAATATTACATACCTGCCAAGGAAAAAAGTGAGACTTAATATGATAAATCCTATTCTCTATATTACACCATTTTTTCTTCTGCTAACATTAAACCATTTTTGACTAATTCAGATAAAGTTTGGACAAATCTCTACTTTTTCTACCTCCACATGACTTCCTCTTTGGAAGGCTGAAACATGAAAAATAATTAAGCAATCAGCACAATTCCCTATTTAAGAGAATTATTTGTTAAACTCAGAACATGGAAGTTAGACAGTCACATAATGGTATCTAGGAATAGAAAACATATCTATGCACTAGTACTAGAGACACACTTCCAAGAAGAAACAACTTTCCCCTTATGTCCTTTAAATCTTCAGAACACCTAATGACTGAAAGCAGGATTCCTACAAAAATGAAAGATGTACACTGGTATTGCTGTCATGAAAAGCTGAACATTAAAGCAAATCATAAACATAAGCAACAGGAAGGCAGACTCTGTTCTAGACCCCAGTGTATACAACAACTTGAAACTACAATGTACCTTTATAGTGTATGGTGGAATGCAGTTGTGTATGGAAATCCATACATCGCTAAAAGTTGTTCTGCTGCAGTAGGACTTCCTCACTAATGCAGTTCT
The DNA here is from genome assembly GCA_016271365.2 of Neoceratodus forsteri. NCBI lineage: Eukaryota > Metazoa > Chordata > Ceratodontiformes > Ceratodontidae > Neoceratodus > Neoceratodus forsteri. Next base: position 1,294,651,917 of record CM028130.1, read on the forward strand.
GCGTTAGTGAGGATGTCATAATACAAGGGGCTACAGCAGATGTCCTGATTCATCCCTTACTGTGTGAAAGGGGCGTGCTAGTGTGCTAGACAGCAGCAGTTGTGAATCGACGGCCTCGGCAGAACTGAGTGAAAATATGGAAAAGTGAGTCTCTTTTTGTCTTTTTCTAGGCACCATACACCATAAAGAAGAGTATATGGTTACCCATACACTACAAGGCTATTCTTTCACCTCATAGATACAATGCCAACTTGGAGACCTCTCGAGCTTCGCTCTTGAGGTCATCAGTCGGCAGTATAGCCACTCGGTGGAAGAATAGCCTTGTAGTGTATGGGTAACCATACACTATCCTATATATTTTTCATGTTCTTATATAGCTACCTTTTGGAATTTCATTTCACAAAAATGGAGAGAAACTCTGCTTTCTTCAATGAATTATGAGGTTTTAATGTATGGGTATTATGAAGGCCAAAGGGGAAAAATGGGATGAAAGTACTCTGAATGTACTATTAATGGTTATTAAATGGTACATCTGGAATAGCAGATGTCTGTTTACCCTACAGCAAAAACAAATCTCACATATTGAGTTATTAGGGAAGATTATGCATGAGCTCCAAGATATCTACAATGCAGAATCTAAACACAGAAGAAGGGTATATCTGAACAGATCATGGAGAAGTATGTCATGGGTGACTGATTCAGACTTCCGAATTACTTAAATTAAAATATGTTTTGATATGTAGGGGATAACGGTGGTTGTGCTCACAATTTCAGATGTATGTACATATATTTCTTTTTACTAAGTGTTTTTTGGTTTTTGGCATGAGTGGGAGAGCATGAAATAAGCTAATATTAACAATTCTACCTAAAAATGTAAGGTTAACATATATCTTTTATTTTTATCTTTTTTCATGAACCTTTTTATGTATATGGATTTGTACACTGTTTCACTAAGGTTTGCACTTGGTGGGTATTGCTTGTATTTTGGTTGTATGTATGATTTCAATAAAAACAAATTTCCCTACTCTTTTTGAGCAGTGCCATGGGAATTTTAATGTCCACCTGAACAACCACCAGAACAGGCAGATGGGACCTCGGTTTAATGTTTAATGTCTCATCTGAAAAAAATGAAAAAATTTAATTTGATTATAAAAGTATGTTCCTTTGTTTGTATCTCTGTATCAAACATTTTTGATAGTAATGTGGACATGTTTACATTTTTCAGACAGATATGTCTGTGACATTATTTCTCCCCATCCAGGGACTCGAACCCAAGAAACTTGTGAGCACACCCTGTACCAGACAGATATGTCTGTGACATTATTTCTCTCCATACAGAGACTCAAACCCAAGAAACTTGAGCACGCACCCTGTACCAGATGAAGAAGAGACATGAAGTGAACAGGATTAGTGCAACCTGGAGGCATTGCTGGAACTCTATGGGGATCCTGAATTCAGAGAAGATAACAATATGAGTCCTGATGATACAGGGCTACATGAACAAACAAACATCCTTAATAAAAGTAACGTACCGTATGTGACTAAAAAACCTTTTTAACTGAAATTAGTGTTTTGTACAATGACCTATAATTATAACATATTGGCATTTTGAGAAAACAGTTACATCATGTCACAAGTTAGATAGATTTCAAGTGTGACTTCCCCATTTGCAAAGCACAAAAATCTGAATCTAGGGGAGTTACAAGCCTTGAAAACCCTTGCAATCTGGGAGGATTTGATTATCAAATCTATAGACAAGGGTGGCAATATAGTGGTAATGAATAAAATTCAATATGTGGAAATGGTTAACAACTTGTTAATGGATACAAACAGTTACTGCAAATTGCTTAATAACCCCTACATAGTTATATTAAAGGGATTTGCTGGAAATTTTGAATACAGACAAAATGAAAGGTGACATCACAGAACAAGAATTTGCCTTTCTCCGGATACCACGCCACATCACCCTTGTGTTTTTGCATTACCAAAAGTGCATGAATGCATAACAAAACTGCTGGGACACCCCATTGTCTTTGGGGTGGGATCACTCACCAGTTAATTGCCAAAGTTTACAGATTGTTTTCTTTTAAGAAGAGGTGATAGGGTGATGTGAAACAGTAGGCATGGTGGATGCTTCTTTCACAACCTCCAGGTTCCGCTATAATAAAAAAAGGTGTACAACTGGCTTTCTAACACTGGAGCTTGCTTCAAAAAAGACATGGAGCAGGAAATCATGGAGCAGCTATGAGGTCTAAGTTGGACCAGAAGTGGCAAACCCAGAATTTCAATGCCTTTTTGTCTGCGGCAACTGCACACAAGAGATTAGTGCCTGCATAGCCTGGAAACTAGAGTAGAATTACTTTCCAACCACTCAGACAGTGGCCACGGTCAACAAAATACGGGCAACTGGAGAAGAAACAAATGCCTCACAGCAGTAGAGGCCAAGTTCAGAGAGCTAGAAAATAAAATCCAGGAACATGCCACTTGTGTCAAGGAGCTCAGTCAAACATATGAGAGGCCAATGGACATCAGTGCAGCACTGGTGAAGGATGTAATCTTTATTAGGGCAAAGATGGAAGCAATTGAAAACACCCAGCAGCAAACAAATATTTAAATAGTGGGCATTCCCCAAGACTGTCTGGCAGGACTAAACTAATGTCCGAAATTGAAAGGAGGATTTTTACTGACCTGAAGTTATTATCAGCAGAGTCAGGTATTAAAATTACTGGGGCTTTCACCATTACCATGCAAGCCCATCCACGTGGCAGGGAAAAGCAGAATCCATTAACTGTCATGGCCATGCTGTCTAGTACCTACGCTCATATTCTCTTACTCCAAGAAGCTAGTCAGTGTGGGGACATTATATGGGAGGAAAGCAGGATTGTCTGCTTTCTGGACATCTCCTCATAGACTCAAAGAAAAAAAGCTGCAGATTGTTAAGAAAACACTCCTGGCTCATGGGGTTGGCGTGCAACTCCTGTTCCTAGCATGACTCCAGATACATTACCAGAATAAAACCTACCTTTTCACTGACCCAACGTCAGCTTCTGCTTTTTCAGACAAGGTTATGGCCAGCATGGTAACTGAAGAGACTGAACAACCTGAAGAGGCTTGAAATAAGACTGTATTCAGACATTACTTTATTATTGTACTTGTCTACTTCTCTAAGGAAAGGGGGCTAACTAACTGAGCTTTGGCATCTGTAGCTGGATTATGACCAGATGAAGGAGTCTAAGCATATGCTGCAGTTTTAACATGTTTCTTGCATGTTCTTTAAGTTATTGTTACATAGTTCTCTGGTCATACCCAGGATACGGGTAACAGTATAGTTTGCATGGAGGTACACACTTGCTCAGTTTGTGAACTTTTAAAATATTGTTATAATGTTCCTCTGTCCCTCCACCTCACCCATTCTGTGGCCATAGTGGTGGAGTGCAATATAACTTTATTGAGCCCAGAACATCTGAACTTCATTAATGGGCTTGATCCAGAGGTTTATCAATCATCACAATTTTTAACCTCCTGGGGGGGGGTATTGTTATAGCATCTGTAAGGCTACATGAAGGTGATAGCACAATGATCTACATTGTTATCCTGCAAAACTACTTTCCTTTTTTGTAAATGGCAACTCTAGACACCTTTTAGGATATTGTAATTATCGTTATCAGAAATTTACAACTATATGTCTTCAATTGGGTCTGCATATCCTTTTCTTTTTTATGCTGCATGATATGCACTGTGTGTATCATAAAACCTATAATTAAAATAAATAAAAAGAAGAGGTGAAAAAATTGAGATCCCACCTCACAAACACTGGGGACATTTTAAGCAAGTTCAAGAATGTGGTTCAGGAGATGCTGTACCTTGTAGGAAGGTACTCAGGTGTGGGGTTGATAAGAACCTTTTAGACAAATATAGGTCTGTATAAATGTTTTGAAAAGCCTTATTAATTTGAAATGGGTCTGTGATAATTGTTCCCATAGGTATATGGATAGAACCCACATGTTTGACCATTTGTTGTGTTCTAATGCAATAAGCTAACAGTCTCCCAGTTTTCTTCCAGAATTCCCAGTAGTTATGGGAAATGCATTTTATCACATGAGCTGCCAAAATGGATGTAATATTGTTAATTTGATATTTTTATTGTAGTATTTCCCAGTGGAGTTGTGGAGCACACTCCTCTAAGGATCACTGTGAAAATCGCACATCCAATATAGCGCCAATCAAAACATTGCTTATCTAGTAGCTCAGCATATAATCGCGACAGCATATAACAGCTGCAAGTAATAACCACGGATGGGTGCATAGATACAAAGATACAAAGACACTGTTGGCAGATAAGGGCCTACAGCCCACCCAGTCTGCCCGTTTTTAGCTTGTAAGTTCACTTTATGTTTTCCTAGAAGTCTGTTGCCCCTTACCCCTGACCTCCAGAATTCCTTTATGTCTATCCCATGCATTCTTAGATCCCATGATTGTTTCAGCCCCCACTACTTCCTCTGACAGGGTGTTCCACTTGTCCACCACCCATTCTGTGAAGAAATTCCTCCTCACATTTCCTCTGAATCGCCCTCCCTCCAACCTCATCCCATGCCATCTAGTCCTGGAAATATCTTCTGTGCTGAAAAATAGTGTATTCCTGCACTCTGTTCATTCCTGTAAGATACTTGTATGTCTCTATCATATCACCTCTCCCCCTTCTCTCCTCCAGGGAGTACATATTCAAGTCCTTCAGCCTGTCTTCATAGGACATGTGATGCAATCCATGTACTATCTTTGTTGCCCTCCTCTGAACCTTCTCTACCCTGTCTACAGCCATACATAGATAAGGTCTCCAGAACTGTACACTGTACTCCTGGTGGGGCCTCACTAGTGTCTTGTATAGTGGAATTATGACCTCTTTTCCTGCTGGTGATACCCCTGCCTATGCATCCCAGCATCCTATCTGCTTTACCTGCTGCCTTGTCGCACTGTTTCCCTACCTTAAGGTCTTCAGAGATGATAACCCCAAGATCCCTTTCCTGCTTGGTGAATGATATATCCTCACCCCCCCCCCAACTGATATGTTGTTCCAGGGTTTTTGTGCCCCAAATGCATCATCTTGCACTTCATTGCATTAAATTTTAACTGCCAAACCCCTGACCATACTTCAAGTTTCTCCAGGTCCCTCCTAATTCTGTCTACACCCTCTGGCATGTCCTGTCTGTTACAGAGCTTCGTGTCATCAGTGAACGGGGAAATTCTGCCTTTTTAGGTGCTGTGCAATGTCACTGATGAAGATGTTGAATAGGACCGGTCCCAGCACTGATCCCTGTGGTATCCCACTGGTCACTCTTCCCTCTGTGGAGTGACATCCATTTACCACCACTCTTTGTGTCCTGCCGCCCAGCCAATTATCTATCCACCGAACTACAGTCCTGCATATCCCCATATTCCCCAGTTTCTTTAATAGCCTTTCATGTGGCACAGTGTCAAAGGCCTTGCTGAAGTCCAAATTGGCCATGTCCACTGCCCTTCCCTGATCCACCTCCCTTGTCACCCAGTCAAAAAATTCAATGAGGTTGGTCTGACATGGCCTCCCCCTAGGGAAACCATGCTGCCTTGGGTCCTGTAGTCTGTTGGCAACTAGACATTCCACAAATCTCTCCTTCAGTAGTTCTTTCATGATCTTCCCCAATACAGAGGTGAGGCTGACTGGTCTGTAGTTCTCTGCTTCCTCTCTGTTCCTGCTTTTGTATAAGGGGACTACATCTGTTGGACTCCCAGTCTTTGGGTACCTCTCCTGCTTCCAGTGATCAGCTAAACATGATTGCCAGAGGTTCAGCCACCACCTCCTTAGTTCTTTTAGGAACCTGGGGTGCACCCCATCTGGCTCCATTGCTTTATCAACTCTTATTCCTTCTAGTTCCTTCAGGACCCTTTCTCGTGTAAAGGGACTTGTGCCCATTTCTAAACTGTTCCCACCCCTTTTACTCCCTTCAGGCCCATTACCCTCCTCTTCCTCAGTACAGACTGAGTAGAAATACCTGTTCATTATGTCAGGTTTACTGTTGTCATCCTCCATGTAGCCCCTATCCTCCCCTTTCAGTCTCACTATCCCTCCCTTTGCCTTTCTTTTTTCACTTATGTACCTGTAAAAGGTTTTGTCCCCACTACCCACTGATTTTGCAATCCGCTCTTCTGTCTGAAGTTTGGCTTCCCTTGCTGACCTCCCTACCTCCCTTTGCTTCTCCTGGTACTTCTCCCTACTCTCTTCTGCCTGCTTCTTTTTGTATTGCCTAAATGCAACCTTTTTGGCTTTCACTTTCTCTGCTACCTCCTTGGAAAACCATAATGACCTCCTCTTCCTTTTCTCCTTGCTAACCTGTTTAATGTACAATTCTGTTGCTCTTGAAATCCCCATTTTAAATATTGCTCACTGTTTCTCAACCCCTGATTCCTGCCCCATTCCTATTAATGCCTCTTTCAATCATCTCCCCATTTTCCCAAAGTCTGCCCCCCTAAAATCCAGGACATGTGTTTTTGAAGTTTGGTTCTGCTCCTTCTGTGATTTCAAACCACAAAGACTGGTGACCACTGTTTCACAGGTGCCCCCATTGTTACCCCATCACACTGTCCCCTTGCAATGCTTGCTTATTTTGCAGTGCTGTTTTAATGTGTGTACTGACACCTCCAGCTGCCATTAAAAGCAGGAAGTGTTTATCGGCCTTGTTGTTTTCAGAGTGTGTCTCTCTAACCTGGCAACAAGAAGGATTTCAAATAAAGGTGTATTTTAAATCCATTTCAGAGGTCAGTGTATTCATTGCTTATTGTTGTTCTCTAAGAAAAGTGTTCACTGCGGGTACCGGGAAGGTGGGAGAATGGACTTTTGGAGGGGTGAGGTTTGGAGCTGCTTTATATTTCAGCCCAAGTGTCTGCTTAGCCAGCTGGTGGGTCCTGTATTGGGAAGTTATTAGAAATGACCTGGACTGAGTCTGATTTCCCTCTTGTCTAAAGTTCCTGACCAAAGAGACCTGTCACTGCCAAAGGGTCTAAAGAGGCATTCAGTTAAAACAGGATGGAGGCTGGCAGAATGTTTCACTGACTTCACTTTGTCCCATATTTATATATTTATTTATTTTCAAGTTTTGGTGATCGACTGTGAGCACTAGACAAACACACCTAAAGGGTTACAGAACATAAAGCAGTAAGTCACCAGGTTTATGGGGTTCCACAGCAGACAAAATAAGTGTGTTACATAAATATCATAAATTGTTCAAAAAAAGTGTAGTCCAATACAGACATGAAATTTAATGCTGATTATTGAGGTACATAACAATTTTTTCACTTGATGTTTTTTTAGAAAGGGAAATATATTAGCCAATACACTTGATAAATAGCCGGATATGTCAGAGTTTATGATGGGACATGCATATCCTATTTAGTGAGTGATGACTGGTCGATGAAAAAAGTTTAGAATTAGAATTTGGTTATACTGGCAATCAATGTTTTCAGAACTTTGTATAGAAAGTGGATGGAGAGAAAACATGTCTTGTGGAAAGGCCTTCTGGCACAAGAAGATTTTATTGAGAAATATTCTGTCTGTTTGCAGAAAGTCATTGAAAATCTGGTTAACTATGCCTGAGCAAGATTATGTACCAATAGAAATTAGGTATGCATTTATACTATGTGAATCATTAGAAGTAAAAAACACTATACTAAAATGACTAAGAATTTGCAGATTATGATACCTCACAAAATAAATTAGATTTTCATTTCATTTTTTTAGATGAAAAATATACCTGGTGTACATAATTAACTGGTTGAGTAATTGGAACTTTTATTGGAATACACTTTTTTTGAACAATTTATGATATTTATGTAACACACTTATTTTGTTTCTAATTTTTTTGAATGAACATACGTGTTTCTTCACTGATGAAGGATTTATTTGTCTGGAACCTATGCAAAAGACACTGTGCTCTTCAGCACATGAATTTCTTTATATAAAAAAAACTGATTATATTATTAAGACTATTTGGTGAGTGGGACGATCTCTTACCAATCTGTGATTCTGTTCCACAGCAAGCCCTTACTACCGTCTAACCTGGGATCAAACATTTTTGTGGTGTTGTACACCAATCCCTTGCCGGTTTATAAAGATGGTTTTGTCCCAATTTGTTTTAAATATCTTCCCTGGATGCCGGCTCAGTGGTGGTGGCAGGTTGAGGCATTGAATGACATACTGCCAATCACTCTGGTGACACAGAATACTCTCAGGTATGTTGAGACACTGTTACTGATGTGCTTATTTCGGGAACGTGATTATTGAGAAAGCGCTGTGTTGCTACAAATGCTATTAAAGAAAGCACTGATAGAACTGCACTTTTTTCATCTGTGCTATTTTTATCATGCAGTTATCACTGGATACCTTCCTCTAACATGTATATCGCTTTTCTTTTTTTATGTTCATTTCCAGCTTTTGTAGCTGTGCTGTCCTTTGCTTTTTTCCTATATGATGCAAATCTAATTATTTTGTCCCTCAAATATGCTTTAAGTGCATCCCAAACAATAGCCTTAGAGACCACTGGAGTGTCATTTATTTGTAGAAATATCTTAATCTCACTTGCTAACCATAACTGAAATTCTGGTAGATCAATAACCATGGATCCATCCAACAATGTGAATTAGTTGTGGTCTTAGGTCCTATGGCCAGGGTCAAATGGACACATGTGTGATCTGAAATAATGATGGGGCCTAGTTTGGCATTGTACTAATCACACAAAAACCTTTGTGGTATGAGAAAAAAATCAGTTCTACTTGCACTATGGTGAGGTGAGGATTGAAATTAAAATCCCTTCCTGTGGGGAAAAAAGTTCACACCATGGGTCTCTAAGATCAAATTCTGCTGCCACCACTTTAAGTGCCATCCTGGCTTTAGTTTCTGCTACTATGGGACTTCTGATCCTATCTAGAATGGGGTCACAGACTTCACTGAAGTCTCCACTTACCACTAGAAGGTCCTCCAGCTGCAAAAGGAATGAAATTTGCGGTGCTACCTTAGGGTATAAATCAGAACTATCTACATTAGGTCCATAAAAGCAAGTATAAAACACTGTTTTGGCATTGATCAAGGCTCACATGAGAACTCATCTGCCTTCCTTAGATCTTTTTGTTGCTAAAATTTCAGTTTTCAGGTTCTTACTAGGTAGAGTAGGAATGTCCTACCATTTGTCCCACCCAGTCCCTTGCAGGTTTTTGAGTCTCAGCAAGGAGGAGGTGAGTCTCCTGTAAAAAACTACATCACATTTCTCTTCTTTCAGATGTGACAGGACTTGTTTTCTTTTAATAGGTGAATTAAGGCCTTTAAGATTCCAGGAGATAAGCTGGAAACTCTTCAGTTCATATTCCATTTATTTTGTTGTACCTACCAAGACAGAAGTATAGCCATGATGTCGATACCAGGATATCCCCTTCACCTTAGCTACCCTGTCTTGATCTGTTGAGGGTGACTTGTACCTGCGTGAATCCATATTGTAACCATATACTTCACATGTGAAATTTCTAAAGCCCCTTAACTGGTGGCCTCGAGCCATGTTATTATGCCATGAGCCCATATCAGACATTACAAAGTGGCATAAACTGCTTCTGGTTAAGCTTATGCACCATAAATTACTTATAAACATATGACTAGAACTTGAACAAGCACATTGCACAATACAAACATGCCATAATAAGACAATAGAAGTTAGATAACAACTACTACTAGAAAAAACAGTTGAGTAACTAATACATAGAAGAAAAAGAAAATTATAAACCACCGTACAGTTATTTGAATCATAGCAATTGAGTTATACAGATACTAATACTTAAAAGAACTAACAAAACCTTTAGGAGGGGGACTAGCAAGTAAAGCATGGATAAGATAAAAAATATGATCACCTACCCCAAGTGCAAGTTGCCAGTAGCCTCAGGCCTTCACTAGCAGGGTAAGTACACTGCATATGAGAAATGTAATTGCAGCAGCACTAGCAGAGAGTGCTTACATTGTCGGTCTGATAGTTGAATGTTTGTGAACCTGAGACCAGTGCATGTGATCAATCAATCAATTAAAGTCTTTATCCAGGTGAAACATCATTGAGAAGAACTCATTTACAAGATGGACCTGCATGTAACAAAACTAATAATGACAACAGTGTCACAACTAAGGTCTAGGACAATACAACATTTTCATAGTAGCTACAGCATACAATAAAAGTAAATAGAGAATATGACAAAAGGATAGCAATCAGGCACATTAAGCAAGCTAAACCTACTTAGAGATAGTAATAGAAGAGCAGCTGGAATTTTGTAGTGAACAGAGAGTAGTAAGTGCAAGGATAGGGGGGCAGGCAGTGGTTGTACAGGAAGGATTAGAGTTTATTAGAGGTAGATAGCAGGCACTGTAGTTGCAGCAGTTAGCAGGCACTGTGCGCAAGGCCTCAGGCACTGCAACTGTAGAGTTCAGGGAAGGCCCAGGTGAGTAGGGTCCTGAAGGAGGATAGTTTAATCAGGGCAGTGATTCAAAGTGATTTTTGTAACTAGTTCTACAATGATGGTAAGGAATGACTAAAGGCCAATGAGACAAAATGAGTTCTGACTTTGTGAATAGCAAGAGATATATATGTGAGACTTCTCAGAGCGTAGCTTCCAGGGAAACAAATGTGGAGACAATCAGAGATATATGAGGGGAGCATTTTGGTAATGTCTTGGAATGTCCAGAGTCCAGAGGGCTGCATTTTTTTGACATTTGTAGTTGAGGGTAGTCCAACCTACTAGTCTGTATAAATCACAATGGTGGGTGGAATAAGGGGCCCCTGTCATAAATCTTAGGGCTCTGTGGTACAGGGTGTCAAGTTTATTTAGGGCTGAGGTAGTGCCTTGACCATAAAGAAGGTCAACATAATCCAGTAAGGAGAGAACAGTAGCTTGAACAAGTCTTGTCTTCGCTTTTACAAAGAGTAAGTGTTTGATCTGAAAGAAAATGCTGAGTCTCTTCTTGTGCTTCTTAGGTAGTTCATCTAAATGAACAGAGAAGGTCAGTTTGCTATCAAACCAGATGCCCAGGTATTTAAATTTTGAGACAACTTCAAGGGGTTCACCAAGAAAGGTGGAGATCTGGGGTTCAGGGATCAGGATGGAGGCATTGTAATTCTTTCAGCATGGTGAGAAGAGCATTGCTTTAGTCTTTTTCACATTTAGGAGAAGCTTTAAATGTAACAGTTTTTGTTGAAGGCAGTTGAATTCCAGCTGCAGGTCAAGGAAGGTGCTTTCAAGAGTTGGCCTAGAGTTGTACAGTACAGTGTCATTGGCGAATAAGTGTATATTTGCAGATTTAATTCTGGAGTGGATATTGTTGATGTACATGGGAAATAAGAGAGGGTCCAAGATGGAACCCCGTGGGACACCTCTTGGTAATGTTTTTAATGGGGAGAGGTCTCCTTCTGCTTTTACCTGTAGAGTCTGGCCAATCAGGTAGCTGTTGAACCATTTCATGGTTGTGCCATCAAAGCCAGAGTTGTAGAGAATGTCTAGGAGGATGGCATGCTCCACAGTATTGAAGGACTTGCTCAGGTCCAGGAACAAGGCCCTCACAGAGAGTTTATTGTCCAGGACATTGAGCCAATCATTAGACACTTTTGCCAAAGCTGAGATTGTACTGTGGTGTGGTCTGAATCCTGATTGTACAGGAGTAAGTATGTTGAAAGACTCTAGGTAGTTCCTAATCTGTATATTTACACGTTTTTCTAATAATTTGGAGAGTGCAGGAAGCAGAGAGATAAACCTACAATTGTTGGGGTCTCTGGGGTCACCCAATTTGAATAGAGGATAGACATTAGCAGTTTTACACATGTTTGGGAAAGCACCGTGAGTAAGGGACAGGTTGACTAGGTGGGTAAGGGGTGCAGCCAGAATGCGGTAGCTTACTCTTAGAAAGTATGGATCTATGAGATCTGCTCCAATGCTTTTCCTGGTGTCGAGTTTAAGGAGTTGGTCCTCAACTTATTTCTGTGTTATTGGGCTGAAGGAAAATACTGATTTAGTCCTGGTAACATCAGGAAAGTCAGCATGCGTGCCCTGACCATGCAGCTGATCAAGTAGGTTGTTGGCTGGGGACGTATCAAATGCCAGCCCCGTGGAGAAAAGTGGTTGTTGAGTAGGTTGAGAATCTCGTGCTTGTCTGTGAGAGTAGAGATTCTGGACATCAGTTTAGTAGGAAGAGCATTGGAAGGTCTATGTCCCTCTAGCTCTCTTAGGGTTTTCCAAAATTGGTCTGGGTGAGTGGATGAAGTGTCCAGTTTAATGTTATAGTAACTAATCGTTGCATCCCTCACAAGCTTTGTGCACTGGTTTCTAGCTGCTCTAAAGGCTACCCAATAGGCAGATAATTTAGTCTTCATTGCCTTCTTCCATAGGGCATCCCTGTGAAGGAACTCAGTTTTAAGATTGGGAGAGGACCAGGGGCACAAAGTCTTCTTAGTTTGTACTTTCCTGAGGGGTGTATGTCAATTTAGAGTGTCTAGAAGTATGTTGTGGAACACATCATAGGCATCGTGAATGGTAGGGGCAAGATTAATATCTTGAGAGCAGGCATTCTATAACGTGGATATAAAAGTGAAGGGCTCAAAGTTGTGGTGACACCTCTTGAAGATATATCTGGATGCTGTGACTTATTTCGGCAAGGACCTGACACATGCAATGGTACAGTGATTGCTTAAGTCATTGAAGAAAATGTCCATGCGGGTGAACAGGTGGGGTTTGTTAACTAGTATGATATCAAGCAGAGTACTACAGGCCAGATATTTCTTATTTGGATGGGTAGGTTCTATGACAAGCTGAAATAGTACAAAGGCAAGGGGATAACCAGTTGAGGTTTAGGTCACCCAAGATTATGGTCTCGGTTGTGGAATTGTCCATTAGGTTACTCAAATGGTTTAAGAGCAAAAGCCTGGCTGAGGGAGATCTGTAACAACCTCTTGCCAGTAGTGATTGCAAAGGTGAGATTTGGACCTTGATGGTAAGATATTCAAACTCCTTAGGTTCTGTTCTGGAGCTGTGGTGGTGGGGGGCAAGCTTGACATCTTGGCTTATGTGAGTTAGGGAATAGAGGGGGGTTACTTTCTTCTTTGTGAGCATTAAAGTGGTCACCAACAGGTCTGCAAACAAGTAATATCCTACATGCCTTTCCCTGTATATTAAGTTACCTCCTGTGCCCATATCTGCTCAGCATGGTCAAGTGTAGAAGCAGTGATAAATTACTAGACAATAGCACCAAAGGGTGCAAGTTGCAGTGAACAGTTGAGTGAACGAGAGCTAAGGTGAGAACTGAGCATACTTATGCAAGGTAATGGTGTATAGTTGCAATGCAGCAGGAATAATCCCTGTCAGCATATTCTGTACCTCCATCATGAAGCAACCTGCATCGTGGTGATCAGCCCAGTTCAAGGATTAGTTAGGAGCCATTGCATTGCTGTCTGTTGGTGTCAGGAATTGTACAAACACTGAAACAGAACATCAAGTTCTTAAAACAGAATGTCAGCCACATTAGGTGAAGTTGGGTATACTCTGCCATCCTCGTGACTACACAGCCAAGCATTTAGGCTCCAGAAACTCATTTTCCAACACCCTATAATAGAATGTTTGCATGCGCACCTTCGATGATGGCACCACTCCTACGAGAGGAAAGCTGTATGGTGACACTGTGTAGTGCATATGTGTAACTTCTTTCCGTTGACTCCTTGAGGTGCACCCATGGGTCCTTGCCAAGTCTTCACAATCCACATTCGTTACCATAGAAAAAAGGAAGAGAGGAAGACAAAAGAAGGAGCTATTTACAGAATAAGCAGAGAAGAAGTGTAAAGCAAAGCAGAAAGCATTGTAGAAAGTAAGAGATTGTTATAGTTTTTTCCTGCAAGCAGGCTAGACTCAGTCTGTTGTCATGGTGGGATGAACAGCCATAGACATGATCTGAAAAAGTATGTCTATTAAGAAATACAATTCCATTCACCTCCTGTTCTAAATCAATGATACCTAGACAATTGTGCTGGCATGATAATGTGGCTCCACTGAACCCACAAGCAGTAATTCAGTTAAGAAACATGGCTATCTTTTTCTGTAAATGGGGGAGAGATGAGAAGGGTGGGAAAAAAATGAGTGATTACACTGCATCTCTGAACCACTAGTTGAATTAATTAATTCTCCAATTATGGTATTACCATAATAAGCTTTCATTTTCAGCTCGTAGTTCACTCAACACAGCAACCGTCAGAGTCTTTGAGAGGCTGTCAGAGGTGGTGACATAGCTTGGTGGCTAATTCTTATGCATCTCTAGGAGGAGGGGGTACCATACTATCCTAAACACACAAGCATTATAAGTTGGCATAACATAACATGAAGTTATGTTACTATGTGTTATTTGTGTTAACCATTGAAGACTCCAGTGGGATGCCCCCTTCCCTGGAAGTAGTGTTAGCCAAGACAATCCCTCCAACTGCATATGCCACAAAAGTACTACTACCAGCCCCCGACAAATTAGTTGTCATGTATACTACGACAAATGGTCATATATTCAGTCAAACAGAAAAAGGATATGATGTTTAGGTCCCAAACAATGTAAGGCTCAAGTTTAGTTGCTGATAAAACATTCATGCAAAGTGGTATACTTGTGCAAGATTTCATTATTCAAGCTAGCTGAGTCATGTGGGTTGGCTTGGGCTATGTCCGCCCATGACTGTGACATCGGTGGTTGTTAGTTCAAATCCCACTGCTGGTGGTAGTGAAGGTCTGTCTTGGGTCTTTGCGACAACTGTGCATGTGTGTCAGCTTCCATGTAAATAAGTTGCAGGGTCTGTTTGTCTTGCGCTGATATAGGCGATAAAGATTCATGGAGGGAAGCTTGGGAACTCTGACTTCCACTACGATGAGAGGAGCAGAGGTTTTCATTATGTTGCATGTCATTGCAGTCCTTTTTTTTACAATTGCTCCTATGCCACTGCTACTATTCAGGTGGTGCTGTACTCAATGATGGAGCAGGAGAGTACAGGGAGGATTTCTTGTTTTGAAAGGTGGGTTCTGTCCTCAAGCTGCCAGACTGATTTTGTGCCCGACCACTTGTCTGTTCATTGTAAGGTCCTGTCCCCCATGAACAGTCCACAAATGCAGCTACTTACTGCAGATCATTGAATTTGTGAAAAGAGACATTTCTATCTATTTTAAAATTAGCTGGATAGGACATAGGATATTTGCCCTCAGTTGCTGGAAGGATCGGCTAATAAGAGTGAAAGCAGCACTTTTGTTTTATTAATGTGAACAGAATGGTCATTATATAAAAAGATGCCATGCCCATGCTACATTAAAGCTCTTTCTGCCTTGCTTGTGCCAGTACTGCCTGTTTCACTGAATAACGTAAAAAACAGAGCTAAGATTGGACGAGTTTTCTTTTCTGCTTTTGTACAGGGTGCCAACAATCTATGTGCTCTCTATATATCTAATGGCTGATTTCTCAGATCCAGGGTAGAGGACAGGAGATGGCATACAAAGTCTACAACATTTTGTCATTCCACTCCCTCAGGCACCACCAAAATCTGAATATTATTTCTCCAGTTTTTACATTCCATGTCATCAGTTTTGTCCCATAAGAGTGACAACTCATTTTTGATTTTTAATATCTCAGAGTCTGAGCAGTCTGCCCTCACATCCAGATGTTTTAGAGTATCTTCACCATCGGAGACCCTGATTTGTCAAGTGCTCCATTTTTTCTTCCATGTGAAGAATAGTGTATTTTTTTATGGTATTTATTTCCTTCCCCAGGAGCCCCAATCAGCCTGACCACCCCCCAACTCCGACACCCTGATTTACCGGAGCTTATCTTATGCCCGACTGGGGAGTGGTGCCTGTGGGGGGTCGGGCTTCAACCTACCACTGGGAAATTTTCTCCTCCATTTTCTCCACAGTTACCCAGGGCCCCAAGAGTAGAGACGCATGCACGTGGAGGCATGCATGCACACTACAGCCCCAGTGGCATCCCCTTCCACCCACCCTACAGCCTAACGTCTGTGCCCCCTCTGGCTGTTCTGCACCCTGGCCTCCACCAGGAGGTAGATGTACACCGAGGGATACACCCAATCCTCCCCAGAGAGGAGAGCTGCCTGAGCCGATCTAACAAGCTCCGTACCCACCCCCCGGACTCTGACAGCCCAGGCTCATTCCTGAACCTGGGTCACTGGTGTGGTGTGAGGTAAGACTCCCAGTGCCTCAGCAATCAAGAATATTGTATTTTACTCCAGAGACCTCAGATAAAAAAATTTTCGAATATTGCCTTTATTTCTGGATCAACTGTTGATTTCTGCTCATCCCGTTTTGCCTCCATAGCATTTCAGCCAGGTGCGATTTTTGGTTGGCAACTCTGACAGAAAAAATCCACTGAAACACCGCTAAAAAGATTTTATTTGATTTGGGAGAAATTAAACTAACAATTTTTCTGTTTGTAAATCAAAATGCAAAGTAAATCTTTTTTGTTTTAGGATATTAGAGAGCCCAAGGTAGAGAGCAGAAGAACTAAGTGGCTATCTTGTGCATGGTAAAACCGGAAGTCCTTCCTTCTTTCCATTTAAAAAAAAAATTCAAAACCCATTAAAATGACATCCTGCACACACACCTATACATGTATCTTGCTCACCGGGACCCCATCAGGGGGATTCTGCATTTAGTTTGTGGACAAATCAGCCAGAGGTTTCTTTTTTTTCATTTAAAAATCCTTTTTCATGAGCCAATTTTCTGTTTTTGCATTGCCATACGAAAAACGAATTCAGCCATATGAAAAAGGATCCTTTCATACAAAAAAGAATTTGGACTTATTTTTTTTTATTTATTATTTTTTGTATGAAGGCATCCTTTTTTGTACAAACAAAAAAAAAACATACAAAAGGATTCCTTCATACAAAAAAAAAAGAATTAAAAAAAAAAACTAAGCCCAAAATCTTTTTTTGTATGAAGGGAACCATTTTCGTATCAAACTAAAGACCCATACAAAAAAGGATGCCTTCATACAAAAAAGAATAGGCAAATAATTATTTTTACATATCAAGGCATCCTTTTTTTTATATTTCTTTTTTTGTTCATACAAAAAAGGATTGCCTAATACAAAAAAGAGTTGGTCATATTTTTTTCTGAATCTTTTTCATATGAAGGAATCCTTTTTCATATGGGTTTTTCATTCATATGAAAAAGGATGCCTACATTATATATGGAAAAAGGTTTTGGGCTTAGTTTTTTGCCTATTCTTTTTTTGTATGAAGGCATCCTTTTTGTATGGGTCTTTTGTTTTATACAAAAATGGTTCCTTCAAACAAAAAAAGATTTTGGACTTAGTTTTCTGCCTATACTTTTTTGTATGAAGGTATCCTTTTTGTATGGGTCTTTTGTAAGATACGAAAATGGTTCCCTTCATACAGAAAAAGATTTTGGACTTTTTTTTTAACCACATTTCAACTTCAACGAGCCATAACTCCCTCAATATTTGGAGTTAAGGGATAATCTATATATCAAAACAAAGGTCTTAATGAGTAATACTAGAATAACACATAATACCTCCACCATACACACCCAATTTATGGAGCATATGAAAAATCCAAAAAATGTAAATCTTGGCTATTCCTATAGCATAACACTGAAAGTTGAACAACCCATACAGCCAAGTAAATAAATTGCCATTTTGGCACAAATGAAAGTGCAGGGCCTAGGGTGCCATGTGGCCCCACACCAACATGGTTGCATACATCCATGCAGGGATGAAAGTGAAAGACCCCCTTGGCCCTACATTTCCACAGGAAAATTGATATGTTCACACAGGTCTCGAAGGCAAGTGCGTGAATGAGGATATGGTTACACTATTTGACAAAGTAAAGATGTTCATTGCAAAAAAACTTTGTTAATGCACCATTTAGGGTTAAAGTGACAAAAGTAGGGAAATGTGTAAGGGTTTCCTACCCTAACACCCCTCTCCCAACCTGCACCAGAAACAGGAAAAACCATAATATTTTCACCTGTCATGAATCTTCTTAAATTAGCTGTGGGGTGTACCTTGGGGTTATCATCCCAAATGCGCATTGGTCTTAGATATATTATAAAAATAACTGATATGAACTAGAATTATGCTCCTTTTCTTTTTCCATGTTTCTGGTTGCATTGTATTGAAGCCACAAATTGTAAAAGGAACTTCAGGATTCTGTATCCATATCTGTTTCTGGAATATGTCAAGAAAACCAAACACTACACTTGATCGTTACTGCAGATATTTTGCAAAAGTTGAAAAGGATTTCAATCCTTGCATGAATGTTGGACTAGTTCCAGCAACTCCCTCTAATTAAGTCATAATACAATCTGAGTTGTATCACTGGAGAGATGAAAATGTCTTACTGAATTTGGTGCCTGGTGATTTATTTGTACCTTTAAGTGCTCAGTTATTGTCTGGAGTTTGATTTGTATTGTGTTGAAAGTCTAACAACAAATTTCTTATATAATAATCTGCTCTTACTCCATAATACTGCTAAGCTGATAGGGACCCACATGAAATTAATTACTACATGCTATGGTTATTACATACTGTCCATGATATGACTTTATGTCTAACATCTTATAATTACTGGTGATCCCTTTTAATAGCCTGTATTCAGACACAGCCGAAATGCCGTAATAACCCGAAATCAAGTTATTACGGCGTTTTCCAAACCTCCACATTCGCATCTCTCAAACGCAGCTGAGCGCGAGACAGTCTGAGCAGTAAAACAATCGCTTCAAACCGCAAAGCCCTTCCACTTACCATGGCTAAATTCACTGAAGCAGTCTTCGTCTGTTTTGTGTCTTTTGAGGCACATATCCACTGCTCTTTTAAATAAAAAAACTCCCCAAAAACCCTTACTGTTCCACAACTCTGTTTAAAAAAAAAAAACGCTGACTTTCAGTACTTGGACCCGGTCCCTCACAGCAACCGGAATATCTTAATTAGCTCTGTAACACTTCCTTCACGTTGCATTGGGTAAACCACGATCATCGCAACTATATCAGCATTTTAAAATACAATAACATTAAACAGCTCTTTGATGTGGTTCTGCACCAGGGTTCAGGCTATTAAAGGGGGTCACCAGCAATTATAAAAAATAAAAGATAGGCGAGTGAGTGCTTAGAGATATATTTTCCTTGGTGTGTGATGATTCAGACAAACCCCTCGAGCTTTGCTCTCGAGGTTTATGTAGTCATCACACACCTCAGGTGTGAAAAAAATATTCATAACACATACTTGCCTATCCATTATTCTCTATTTAGATTATGTTATTAATGTACAGCTTAACAGTTTTCCATGTTTACCTTTTCTAGTTCATATACTATGTAAACAATTGTTTTTTTAATGCAAACTCTCTTAACCTCCATTCTTTTGCATAGAACTTCAGCTTACATATCTCAGTTTTAGCTCTCTAGCCAGTATGTCAGACAGAGCCTCTGTCTGTCTCACTCCCTCTCCCTCTCCCTTAATTGAATCTTTTTGCATTCAGCTGACCTCACACTGCTGAGCTTTAGCTTGCAAGCAGCAGTACTCAATAACCACTATATGTCACAGTTCTGTTTAATGGGATGCATTGCATTGTTTTCCTCAGAAATAAAATAATTTCCTTGATTGTATCAAACAGCCCTGATAGGGTGCATTTCATAAAACTACATCCTCAAAATGTGCCTTTATCAGCAGAATAAGCTACCCTGGGTTGTAATTCAAATGATATTGATGCATTCCTGGGCCATAAGGCAACTCAGTCTTCAACTTGATGTTCCTATGTCCCTGGGGCATACATCAATATCCTTTAAACCACACCTGGTCATGACTTATTTCTTGTATAGTTACTGCTACAGGTACGTGGCAGGATCAGCACACAAGATGAACCATAAGAGCAGGATTCTCAAAACAGTAGATGCAGATGGAAATGCATGTTACACCTTTGTCAGTGTCTGCATAAATGTATCTTAGCAGCCCTGTAACTATTTTCAAAAATTATATTTGTGTGTGACAAAAGTCAGAATATGTTGTGAAAATGTATGCAAATGCAGTTTGCATCATTTTTTGCTGCAATTGCATCATTTGTATCCCCACATTTAGATGTTGTTAGATTATCTAATAGTCTAACAGTATGGATGAATTTGCCATTTGAAAATAGCAGTAAATGGATCTTAGCTGGATCCTCCTGAAAATTCTACCCTTAGTACCTTCCATCATCACCCCCCTCTGTCTCCTTCAGAAATCTCAACATCTGCATGCGTACTACTTCATATATAAAGGGATGAACATGCCTAAGAACATAAAGGATGATTGAACATTGTATCTGGGCTTGACTTCATTGAAATGTCTTTGAAAGAAAGTGTCTTCTATTATGCAGGACATCTGAAGATCAAGGGTCATCTTCTCTCCAATGACTTGTGTGATTCAGACAGAACTTGGACAAGTAGGTGTCAGTTTAGTGTGGGTATGTAATGACCTGGGTAGTGTAATCTACAGTATTTTGTTAGAACAAATTCAGGAGCAGTACTAGTGGGGTATACACTAAGCCTTGCTTTGGTGGGTGGTTGTTGAGGCAGTGTCTTTGAATTAGTGCCTGGGTACCCGGTTAGAACAGCGCTCCCTTAACAGTGCATGTTATGAACAGCACTGTAAGAAGAGTGAAACAAGGACAGCAACAGGGGTAGGATAGTGAATGGCAGTTACAGATACCCCTGTAGCTGTCACATCACAGGGAGTGACTGGAGGAAGGAAAGAAGAGCCAGAACAAGTTGATGGATGGCCGAGCTGCTCCCATGGTGGAGAAGGCTAAGGCATAGAATGAGTAGCTTAGCCAGTGTGGATCTGGAGACCAGGGTTCTGTTCTTGGTCTCTGAGTTTTTGTATGAGTCATTATGCCTAAGAGTGATCCAGGAGTTAGTGGGAGCAAATGGGGTCTGCACCTATTAATATGACTTATGAAGACTAGGGACCACCTCTGGCACTGGGCCAAAGCCACAGGCAAGCAAGCAGATATTCAGGCTTATAAAAAATCCTGAAATATTTGTACCAGAGCCATCTGTTTTGCAAAAAATCAATACTTTAGGGAGGCACTTTCCAACTCATGGGGTGACAGTAAACATTTCTGAAGCAACATAAAGTAAGTCACTGGCAAAGACCTCAAGAGAGCACCCACCATGCTTAACATTGATAGAAGCCTGACTCTTGACCCAATGGCCATAGCCAATATTTTTAATGATGCCTTTACAGACCTCAGCAGTGTCCTCCCCCATGATTTTTTTATGGTCTCTGCCCCTGCCATCCCCCCTCAGTCTTTGATGCTCAGCAGCAGGCTTCCCCCTTTTTACTTCAAATTACTCAATAAAGCAAGATTCAGTGGGGATAATCTAGATCTCAAATTTCTTGCCCTCACCCTCGAAGGAAACTCTTACACCTCTTACCAAGACTCTAAACCTTTCTCTAAGGCTTTATGTCTGTCCCATGCATTCGTGACTTCTCCCACAGTTTTAGACCCCACAACCTCCACAGGAAGGCTGTTCCATGAGTCCATCACCCTCTCTGTGAAAAGATACTTCCTCAAATTGCCCCGGAGTCCTCACCCCTCTATCTTCAAATTGTGTCCCCTTGTTTTTGCACATCTCTTTTTCTGAAAGATGCTACCCTCTTGGACTTTGTTGATTCTGCTGAGGTACTTAAAAGTTCTGTCATGTTCCCCTCTCCCTCCTTTCCTCAAGGGTATACATATTAAGCTCCTTTAGTCTCTCCTCTTATGGTTTCTCTTTCAGACCCTGCACCATTTTAGATGTCCTCCTCTGAACTGCCTCCATCCTGTCTCTGTCCTTGTGGATATGTGGTCTCCAGAGCTGGATGCAGTACTCCAGATGGGGTACCGCCAACTGTCTGTACAGAGGGATAACAACTTCCTGTTTTCTGCTGGTGATGCCTCTCTCTATAAATACCAGTATCCTCCAGCCCTCCCTACTGCCTTCTCACATTGCTTGCTAACCTTAAGGTCATCTGATATGATTACCCCCAGATCCTTCCCATTTTTGTTGTTGTTACTAACCCTCCATTGTGTAATCTTCCCCAGGGTTTTTGTTTCCTTGGTGCATTATTTTGCACGTCTTTGCATTGAATCCAAGTTGCCATAGTTCTGACCATTCCTCCAGCCTTGCCAAGTCCCTTCTCATCCTTTTCACACCTCCTTGTGTATCAACCCTGTTGCAGATCTTTTTGTCATCTGCAAAGAGGCATACTTTTCCTTCCAGTCCCTCTGCAATGTCACTTATAAAGACATTAAAAAGGACCGGACCCAGTACTGAACCATGCGGTACCCCACTAGTAACCCATTTTTCTTCAGAGTTTACTCCATTTACAATTACCTTCTGTGTCCTGTTGTTCAGCCAATGTTTTATCCAGCCTACCACCCCGGGACCCACTCCCAGGCTGGTTAATTTGATTATTAGTCGTTTGTGTGGAACTGTGTTAAATGTCTTGCTAAAGTCTAGGTAGGCCATGTCCACAGCCCCTTCCTGGTCTACTACTTTGGTCACCCAGTCAAAGAAATCAATTAGATTCATCTGAAATGACCTTCCCACTGTGAACCCATGCTGCCTTGGGTCCTGTGCCCCACTGACCTCTAGGTACTCAACAATTCTTTCCTTCAGAAGTGATTCCATCACTTTCCCTACCACAGAGGTCAAACTGACAGGTCTGTAGTTTCCTGCCTCTGTCTTGCTCCCACTTTTGTGAAGGGGAATCACATCCACCTTCCTCCAGTCCTCAGGTACTACACCATCTTCCCATGATTTGTTAAAAAGGGTAGTCAGTGGTGTCACTAGTTCTCCCCTTAATTCATTTTGAATTCTGGGGTGAATTCCATCAGGCCCCATTGCTTTGTCCACCTTCAGTTTTAGGAGTTCTTTCAGAACCCTTTCTTCTGTGAAAAGACTGGGATTGACCCCCCTATCCAGAGTGCTTCTGTTAATTGGATTAGGCACCTCCCCCTCCTCTTCTTTTGTGAATACTGAGCAGAAGTATTCATTCAGTATCCCTGCTTTTTCACTGTCCCTCTTTGCCCACCCACCGTCCATTCTATTCAGCCTCACTATCCCTCCCTTTGTCTTTCTACACTACCTGATGTGCCTATAAAATGTTTTATCCCCCTTCTTAACTGAGTTGGCTATCTTTTCCTCAGTTTGGGCCTTTGCTATTTTGACTTCCCTCCCTGCTTCCTTGTGCCTTAACTGGTACAGTTCTCTGTCCTGCTCCTTCTATGTTTCCTTCCTAAATGCTATCTTTTTCTCCCTAACCTTCCGCGCCACCTCTTATGAGAACCATAATGGCCTTTTCTTTCATTTTGATTTGTTTATTTGCTTCACACAAAGGCTTGTTGCCTCTGTGATGGCAGTTTTGATGTTTCCCCATTGTTGCTCCACCCCTCCTACTAACCGGTTTGCTAGTGCTTTTCTAAGGCACTCTCCCATCTTGTCAAAGTCTGCCCTCCTGAAATCCAGTGCCCTCACTTTTGTATGGCTTGACTCTGTTGCTGAGTTTATCTTGAACCACACTGTTTGGTGGTCACTTGTTCCCAGATGGCTACCCACTTCTAGATCTGAGATAATCTCACTGTCCCCATTTGAAAGTACAAGGTCTAAGATTGCTCCCTCATGAGTGGGTTCCAAAACTAGCTGTCTGAGGCATGCCACCTGTCAGACATCGTGAATGGCCCTGCTCTTGGATGTGGCTGCAGCAAAGGTGCTCCAGTTAACATTTGGCATATTCAGGTCACCCATCAACAGTATCTCCCCTTTATCTGCAATCCTAAGGATGCGTTCTATCATATCCTTGTCCATTTCCTCCCCCTGACATGGGGGTCTGTATACAACCCCTGTGAGGATTGTGGTGCCATTTCCAGTCTCTAAGGTGACCCACAGTGCCTCCTCTCCTCCCTGTTTACTCTTTTGTTCCATTGCTTTTATCTCTTCCCTTACATAGAGAGCTACTCCTCCCCCTCTTTTACTTTCCTTGTCTCTCCTGTAGGTTGTGTACCCTGGGATGTTAACATCCCAGTCATGGTTCTCTGTGTACCATGTTTCTGTGACTGCTACTATATCCAGGCATCCCTCTTCCATCAAGGCCACCAGTTCAGGGAGCTTGTTGCCCAGACTACAGGCATTGGTACTCATTACCCTCCATTTCTGGATGGTCTTACCCCTTTTTTGCCCCATTCCTGTCCTTATTGCATTTGTCATTTTCTCCATTCACCCCTGCCCTTCTCCCTATCGACATCTCTATCTTGGTCTTTACCTCACTTACTACCCTGATTTTTTTGGGGGTGGGGCTAGGCTTTCCCTGCTCCTTTCCATTGCCTCCCCCTTGGCTAGTTTAAATGCTTGCCAATGAAACATTTAAACTTATCACCTAGGATCCTGGTTCCCCTCCTAGACAGATGCAGACCATCAAGCCAGTACAGGCCTGCATCAATCCAGGTGCACCCCCAGTCCCCAATGAAGCCAAATCCCTGAGGTCTGCACCAGTTTTTCAACCACTGATTGAATCCCATGGTGTAGATCACCCTAGCCTCACCCATGCCATAGACAGGGAGCAACTCCAATGTCTGCCTACAATCATGTCACAGCATGACATTGCACCAGACACATAGTGAAAATACCATGCTATGACTTAGACATGGCACATAGTAAGCAAATGTACCACCAAGAAGAGTCTCCCCCCCTCCCTAGCCCAATCACATATAGAAGTTCCCAGGTAACCACAATGAAATAAGTCTTGGCTCAGTGCACCTTTCCTGGTTACCAAAGTTCCTATGATCTAATGTATCCACTCCCTCTTCTGTGGCCCAGTAAATGACACCCTAGTAGTCCAGTGGACTCTCATTCACTGCCCAACTGTGTAGTGCCCTGGTGGTCCAGTGGTTTCCCCTCTCTAGTCTCTGTGTTGCTTTTTACCTAATGGTCTAATGACCCCCAAAATGGCCAACTGCCAGGCTTATGTGCATGGGCACAGAGCTGCATAGGAGTCAAGGAATGAGAAAAACTGTTCTTTAGACACATCAGGGAAAAAAATGGAAGACAAGAGAAGTGAGCATGGTAGTAGAGCACAATCATCACAAGGCAGCCATTTTAAATGACTACTTCTGTTAAGTATTCACAGTGTAGGATAGTGGACATCTGCCAGAAAGGGTCAGAAAGGCTGCTGCAAGGGGGATCCCAGAAATGGGGCAGGTAGTAGTTGCAAGAGAAAAGGTTAGAAAAAGGCTTCCAGCCCTAAAAGTAGATAATGCTGCAGAGCCAGATGGAATGTACCAATGGGTGCTCAGTGAATTGGTATCAGAATTGGCTTGAGCCCCTGGTTCAATACAGTGAAAGGTGGTGCTGAGAAACTGAAGGATAGCGGATATAGTGCTACTCCGCAAGGGAAGGTTCATTAGCAACATAGCAGGAGAAATGCAGGGAATATCTCTTTGCAGATGACATTAAGCTCTGTAACAGGTAGATAGTGAAGAGATGATAAAGGAGTTGCATATGGATCTGCAAAAGTTATAGATGTGGTCCGAAGTCTGGCAGTTGAAATTCAACACCAAAAAAGTGAAAGGTAATGTACATAGGGAACAAGAACTCCATGGCAGTATACTGAATCAGAGGAGTTAAACTGGCCACTACTTCAGAGTAAAGGGTGAGACCTGGGATTCATCATAAGTGACTCCCTAAAACAAACTAGCCAATGTAACAAAGCATCTTCAAAGCAACACGAATGTTAGGGTGTATTGGAAGGGATTTCAATAGCAGGAGGAAAAAAGTAATACTATCTCTGTGTAGATCACTAGTGAGACCCCATCTGGAATACATTGCCCAGTTCTGGAGTCCTTAACTGAGGAAAGACAGAGACAGGCTGGAGATGGTGTGGTGTGGAGCACCAGAATTATTCTGGACCAACAGAGCAGGTCCTATGAAGATTGGCATTGGAGGCAAGAGGGGGAATCATAGACACCATTAAGGTCCTGAAAGGAATAAACAAGATAAAGTGCATGGAACTATTTGGGAGGAATGAGAAGACTTGACCTTAGCATAGCTCCCAAAATGGGGAGGGGGCTATGTGAATTTGTTGTATATGTATAATTGTCCACAAAATGTATAATAGTCTTTTCAAGACCAACAGTCCAGGACAATCAGGAGGATACAGGAAATATGAATCTAGGTTCCTTTTTATAGAAATAGGGAACTGTATGCTAATGGTAAAGTTCATGTTTACACTATATAGAATGATGCACCTTATTAGCCCTCATATGAAGGAGCTTGCAGGTAAAACATTATTTGATAATCATGTCTGTGCCACTTTAAGCAAAATCTGTAACAGGTGCCTATAGCTTCTAATGACTCTTCCAATATGAAACCAAGAAATCATGAATAATTTTATTTTGGAATATTGGATAGATTTAAATATTTCCTGAGTGTGTCCCACTATGTTCTTTCCCAATATTAATATTAGTAACAAAATGACTTTTCACAGATTCTTTAAATTTTTCCCTGGAAATGTTTGTATTAAGACTGCCTTCTCACTTGTGTTCTATGTTTTCAATGTTATATGTTATTGTATTTGTCACTGTTGTTACAATCATCACTTTTTTTTTCAAATAGATCACTAGACTTAATGTCAACACAACATTGTATAACTAGGTTTATAAAATAGGCCACACATGACACTTTATCAGGTGTTATAGAACACTGAACAACATAAGCTGACTTTATATGGAAAGTTACATAATGTTAATGTTAATTTTGACATATGTGTTTAAGAAAGGTAAAAATGGTTAGTTGGGAGCATGGAAAATAATAAAAATAATAGTGACATTTTCATTTACTCCAAAAGGTAACATGTTTGCACAATCAGAAAGATTGTGAGCAACTGAACCATGATAAATTGCTTACCCACATCTGCTAAACATTCACACACTATCCTGCAAAGGTTTTTTTTTTATTTAATTTTTATTTATTTCAGTTTTGGATTAATACCTTTGAGCCGAAAGGCTCCTTTACAAAGATTCCAAGTCAAATCATGACAAAACATTGGGTACAGATAGCGAATATACAAACAGTAGTTACATACAATGCAGTCATAGAGATTTCAGATAACAGAAGTGCTACAGTGAATAAATCCTTGAACAAAATAGGAGCACAGTTACAGTGCTTGAGAATGCTCAACATACAGCCTTGGGAAAGCCAGAATTATATGTCATTGGAAACCATTAACAGACAACAAGGGAGGCTTTGTCAAAGCTGTTAAACTGAATACATATAAGAATCTCACACAACTGGCAATTATTCAGTCAAGTGAGATTAAAACATTTGATGGATAAACAATAATGGGGGAAAAAGGTCATCAGCAGTAGAAAGGAAGCCTTCAGGTAAAAGCTAAAATACACACATCAGAGTCGAAGGAAAGATGATGTTTTAATATAAGAGAATAGAAAATGTTTTATAACAAGAACACAGGGAGAGGTAATAGCAGTGCATATAAATAAATAAACTAAAGGAGGGGGAAAACAAAGTGCTGCATCAGAGTATGAGCTGAAAAGAAAACAAAAAAGTAATAGTAAATGAATGCTGAAAATAGAAAAACAGAATCAATATTTAGACCATAGCTCTTTTTCAGGAGTTATCTATAAAGAGAAGATATGCAAATTTAGTATGAATGGTAAAAACAGAGAAAGATACTAAAGGAGAGTTGGAATAGGAAAAAAAAGAAAACTAAATAATACACTAGGGGCCAGATTCACAAAACTTTGCACAGGCACAAACCAGGCTTTGTGCAAAATTGCTATTCACAAAAGCCCATTTTGGGCTCTCCAAACATGTTTGCAGCCATGTAACTTTAGGAGGGGAGTGCAATGCAAAGGAGGGGGAGGGGGAAGGGACCTGAATATTGGCATAGTCTGATTAACTAATTATGTGCACTGCGTAGTGGCCTCCTGTGCAACCCTGGGGCAGCACAATTTACTGTTGAAGAAAACCTCCTCTTTACTCTGTGCAACCCTAGTGGTTGGCAGAGGTAGTGCAAGGCAGGTCCCCCAACCCACAACAGTGTGTCCTTGGTAGTCTAGCAGTCCCTCCCTCCACCTGACACCAATCCTGTTATGTAGATAAATGTCCCTGGTGGTCTAGTGGTCCCTCCCCCCATATGATCACCTACCCAGTATTTATAAAGGTTCCATGTTGCCGCAGCAACAGTAATGTCAGTGACCTCCCCTACAGCGACACATGGTCACCGACATCCCTGACGCTGCCGACTCCAGTCCCTAACCAGAAAATGCACCGACACACACAATCCCCATGCTTCCGCAATGCATGGACCTCTAACCCCCAACCCCAGACTTAAGAATTCCAACTCCGAGGGGGTGGATATCGGGGGAGAGTGCCCAAACTCTGGAGCTGATGACTCTGGCATCACTCCAGCAACCTGGTCAACACTGTGTCTGTGTCAGCAGATTGCTGTTGCTGTAACAGTGTCGCTGTTAGAGCATCGCGGTTACAGTGATATACCATTTATAAAATAGTTACCTGGTGACCAGTGATTCCTCTCCCCACCTGACTACCCACCTGGTATTTGTATAAAATGTCCCTGGTGGCAAGCAATCCATCCCCTGGCCTGACTCCCAGCCCAATACACAATCAGTATGTCCCTGCATCCAGTGGTCTAACCCCACACTTGCACCCATCGAACCACAGTAAATATTCGCTGGCATCTAGTGGTCCCACACACCGACCCACCCAATCCCCGGCCCCAGTGTCACAAGCCCCCTGATGGCAGTCACTGATCACCACTGCCAGCCCAGCTGCAGGTAACAAGTCCCCCCCGACTCAACCCAGTCCCCATTCCAGTCAGTTAACATGGCCCCCCACACCCCCATCATTGGTGTATAGTGGTCCCTTCTCCCACCCAACAGCACCAACACCCTTCCCCTATTCCTCATAGCCTGCCAGTCAGTGCCACAGTCAGACAGTGAGTGACACTTCCCTCCACACAGTCCACCTCTGCCTCCCAACATCCAACTGATGCTGGAATTGCGTTGCTTATTTATGCCCTATAATTTAGCAAATTTTAAACCCTGGGCAATTGCAAATCACAACGCAAACTTTTGTGTTGTTTTTGTGATTTTTAGTGAATTGGGGCTGAAATGTAAAGGGTGCATGAGCAGACCAATAAATAAAACTAGTATATAATATGCAGAAATGAAATAGAGAATAATGCCTGTGCAGGTGTGTGAAACTTTGCACAAGCGTTATTTTTTATAACTGGTGCAAGGTTTCAGAGGGAAAAACTGTAAATTGTATTTGTGCAAGCGAGTGTGTCCCTCAGCGGCTGCTGTACTTGTACAAATACCGTACAGCGTGCTTTCTTTTGCACTTCAGTGAAGTGACAGAGTGAGGAATAAAGAGCTGTAATGATCTGCTATCGAGTTATTATTGAATTCAGCTGGTTATTACAGCATTTTATCAAGACTGGATATTCAGTCATTATAGGGGATCACTAGTTATTGTATGATAAATAAAGGTCTTCATAATGTGTCATAAATAAAGTATCCTGATTAAGCACATGATGCATACAATCTAGAGCTGTATGGAGTTAGAAGAATCTCTGACAAAGACCATGGTCAAAGCACCAGCATGTGCTGTGCCTGTAGGAGCTTCCTACATTTTGCATCGGTTGTTGTAAACAACAAATAAGTTTAAGTACAAGCAAAGTTCCTGACTCATGTGGATTTCTTCTCACTTGCACAACTGCACAATAACTGTTTTTCCTTCAGGTCCTTCACTTCTGTTGGTGTGTGTGGAATAAGAACATTTTGAGTCAGTGGGATTCTGCAAAGTTCTGTGAAATTCCACAGGATTTCATTGGAATGCTGTGGGATTTTCAAAAGGTGTATATTTACCAATAACTCAGCTGTCTAAAAGATGGAGTCTTGAAATTAGGTATGGTTATGTATTGATAAGTACCCTAATAATACTGCAAATATCTGGATATGCAGATTATTTGTCATAAAAGTACAAGGTCTCAAAGTCTGACACATTTTTTTGGAGGGGAAGAGTTCTGTGAAAAGTTATATCTGCTTATACTTTAGCCACCTCTAGATCTAGATTTGTGAAAATTACCATATATAACATTTTTTATAGTAGCTGTGGTATTTGTCATGTGCATCCATTGTTAATATATTCTGGTATCCACCAAAACTGAAACTAAATGGTTTAGCAGTTTTAAATTTGCAGTGGAAATATGAAAATTACTATTGGCAAACCCTTCTGAAATATTTATGCCCCTATCATTTCTCACAGGTGCTAGAACCATGGGGGCCTTGGAGAAAATCCCTCTGGACATATTTACCCTTAAGAACATCTCACATTCAATAAGTGACATCCTTATATCCTCAGACTTTGTACTCCCTATCACAATGTACAGTCAGCTACTCCATCTACATGCAATGCTTAGCAATGGGTCACACTCATTTGGCCTACACTGCAGGCAGACACATCACCATACCTGTATTAGTATAAAGGGCCTTTAAATCCCCTCCAACTCTCCTGCTACTTTTACAGTGCAGTCCCACAAGAATCCAACCATATTACTACTCTTACTAGCCTTTTCATTTATCCTACATGGTAGATCAGCTGTATGGCTGGGAATTATTCATGGATATGGCTTACAAATAATTATCATTAAATTCCACAATTTTCACAAAGGCTCATGGAATTCAACTTTAAGTACTGATACCATTCTACAATTCTTAACAGATTATGACATGGTCAACCCTCACAGAAATAATCATACAAAATGTTTTCATGCTGCACAAATAAAACTACCCAAGTGACATGCATGCTGCAAGTATGATTGAAATGTTAAATTGGAACAGATTGCATGCATATGGCATTTGTGCAGCAAGTAAGTGTGGAAACCATGATTTATATTTTAAATTGTGAAAGACTCCATGCATGTGGCATGCGTGCAAAAAGAAAGTGATCACTGATAACTGCGCACTTAAAAATTAATTGACTTGTTCAGGATCATACCATTCACAAGTGGGGGTTGATGAGATTCAGACCCGGGTCTTCGTACCTTAAAGTCTACTGGCTTGCAGTTCAGTACCTTTAACCACTAAGCCATACTGTCTGCATGTAAATGACTTGCTTGTACTTCAATACATACTGTATCTGACTACATCTGCACCCATGCGGTATGCTTGTAGCCACTGTTATGCTTTTCAGTTTTCTTCTCTTACTTATCTCAGTTTCACAGTGGAACTGTAGTACACATACCAATGGAAACACATGTGGTTTTTCCCACCCCAATACACAAACTTACCCACAAAACCACTTAATTACTTCTGTCTGGCCTTTACTCCTACTATTTTCTCTCCATAGTTTTGAATGCTTCTATGTAAACAGATTTTAAGGAGCAAACACAAAGTAACATAACTAGACACACACCCACATGGCCAGTCCCCCACCCCATGCACACAACTGTAGCGATACAGCTGTACTGTGACAGACAACCCACCAAGTATAGGTATAAGTAAAAAGTCTCTTACTTGAGAACTAGGGAGCCAGAGGCAGGAATCTTTGAGAGATGATGTCCATAGGTCAGAGTGCTGGGGCATACCTCCTTGAAATGAACTGAGTTATTTTTTATTATTGTTTTATATGTTATGATGGTGAGTTGGAGAATAATGAAGGCCAGTGTTCTACTAGCAAGGATTTTGTTAGTTGAGCTGTAGCCTTCATTAATCTCCAACTCTTCATCAATAATGTATAAAATAGTAATAAGAAAATACCCCCATTCATTTCAATGGTGCACACCCCTGCAGACTCCTTTGTGCTTTGTCATAATGTGCCTGAGTGTGAGGATGTGGAAGTCAGCTTCACTGGGGGGGGGGGGATTCGCAGTGAGTCAGGTTATAGTGGAGCTCAATAGTCTGTGCATACCATACTGCTCAACTGTCCGTGAATGCAAGGAACAGCTCTAGAATGTCTGTGACATATCTAAAAGGTACAACTTATTTGTTTTGACTGAAAAGTGATATACAAATCAGGAAACATTCAAATGTATAAGATTCATATACCCCAGAGATCTATATACCCCAGAGCAATGCATCAGATATGGGCTTAAATCCACACAGTTACTAATCAATTTTTTTCCTGGCTGAAGTTCTGCCCCCCCCCAAAAAAAAGTCTTTGTCTGGGTTTTTCTCCCCAACTCCATTCCATTAATACCCATCCCCTATGGGTCATGAAGCTGCCAAAGGTGAAGAAACATGAAAAACACATCAATATTTCAGTCCTTCCTCCTTCCCCAATCCCCAGTAAAAAATATATTTACTTTTACTTACCTGGCCATGTGGTCATATCTTGCAGACTGGCACAGTGTGCCACCAGCCCAGATTTCAGTCTGCTTCTCCTCTCCTTCCCCCAGAAATTGGATGCTAGAACCAACCATCAAAGATCCCCAATGTGGTCTGCGACCAAGTGACCTCACCAACCAAACCCACCCAACCTGAGTAGCTTGCTTCTTGCTTGGTTGCTGTTGTGGCTGCTACCATACTGCGTTGATCAAGGCCTATGAAGGCCACCCACACCACTGTCACTCATTGCTGCTAAACCTAGCTTGCTACTGTGGGGGTCTGTGTGATTTTTTTATGTAAGGTGAGCCTAGTAAAGAAAGTAAGTAACCTAGTCTTGAGTTAGCTTCTAGCTCTCCCTCTGCCCTTTCAGCCACCAGGGGAGATGGAGACTCACTAAGAGAAGACCAACAAAAATATGCTGCCACAACACTGCTATTGAGAGGTCAGTGCTCACCGACTTCTCCAAGCTGTAGTGTGCAATCTGTCTACTCCATGGCAAGAAAGACAGTGTCACACTTGCAAGACTCATGTTCTCTTTCATGGCTGGAGCACATCCACATCACATGTGAAGGTGCCACCACTAATAGGTGGAGAAAGAGTGAACAACACAATATAGACACAGTCAAGTCTGGAGAGTACTTGCGGCATTAGCACACACAGGCCAAGTGGGCACTTATTGTGCAAAAGATTGAATCCAAATTTAATGTCATTATTGCCATACAATATGAAAGACATAGGCACAAATACATGGGGGGGGGGCAACTGCCTCTGCCTTTTCTAAATGGCACCACTGCTTAATGGTAGAAATTTATTCTTAGGTGCTAATGCAATGGTTTTCACTATGTTCTGAGGTGCTGTATTGCCATGTTTCATGATGTGTCCTGATCATCATGTGGGTTAGTGTCCCTCATTGTCCCTCATTTTGAGTGTCCATGTCCCTCATTTCAGTGACAAAATGTAAGGTATAGTGCATGCTTCCAAGACCCTACTCAGCACAATGAGTGCTGAGCATGGCCGTAGCATATATGCTCAATACAGAATGACAAAGGAAACTAAGTCATGGAGAAACACATTTGTAGCACTAAATATGCATAAGGGATTTGCATGTTCCAAAACAAAAAGAATATGCTTCACAACACAGAGGCCCCTCTTCGTACATCTGGAATGGGGGATGTTGACTGGCTATATCCTAGGCATTTAATGCAGTAAGCAAACAATACTTTATAAATTATTGGTGATTTGACAAAAATCAAAAGTCATTAAACAACTTGCAAAAGGATCAGAATTAATGAGTTTACTTAATTTTTATGGGAATCCAAATAAAAATGTATTTTAATGACTTTAATTGCTAGCAATAGTATAAGAAATAGAAACTGATGTGCTTTTTTGGATGAGATTTGTACCAGCTTAGTTGCTGCACACATAGCAAGCATGCAGCATTTGAACCTGATGTGATGTTTAAATGATGTTGACACCAGCTTAACTGCTGTGCTCGTGGCAAGCATGCATCATGCATACCTGATGTAATTTTTAAAAGATGTACACACCAGCTTACCTGAAGCCCACATGTCAAGCTTGCAGCATGCAAACCTGAATTGTTTTTTAGATCTGGTTCACTTAGGATTACTTTGTGTATGCAAACTGCATGCAAACATTGCATAATTAAGCATGTGGCATGCATTCTGCATGAACACAGTACACCTATATTTCTCTAAGGGAACATTGAAGCAAGATATTAATAAGGCTGACACACTCACAGTCTCCTTTTAAGGTCTATGAACTTGCCAGATTCAATGTGACTGTGTTCTCCATTTTTAATGTTGCAAGGGTGTATAATTTTGCAGTTAACATACTTTCAAAATTCATTTAAAAATGTCTGAAAATTTGGCTACTTACAATTTAGTCCCCTTAAAAGCTAAACACATGAAATATGTCACACATAACCATGTGGTATAGTATTTAAATGTTTCATATTTGGTGACATTTGGATAAGTTGTTTAAAATTAGATGGAAGTAAATTAAATTTTGATTTTGGCAAAATGCTTGGCTGTCTATAACTCGGTCCATTTTAAAGCTAGGAATCTGACACTGGATATATATATATACAGTATACACATGCCCAATTCCTATATACATGCTAAATTGTGTAATATTTAAAGGAGTGCTTTCAAAATTATACTGAAATATTGGAAATGTAAAAGTTTGCACAATGATTGGCTGCCTATAGCACAGCCTTCTTTAAATCTTGAGACCTAAAATATGGTACATATGCCCATGCTGTATGGCTCTTAAAATGTTTAACGGGAGAAAGTTGGATAAGAAATTTTAAAATTAGGTTGAAATAATGGAAAATCTCATTTTGATTAAGTGTTTGACCAGCTAAAACTCAGACCACTTTAAAACTAGGAATTGGAAACTTTGTAAATGTATACAGATGTTATGGACCTACATACTTGCTAAAGCTGGTGCCTCCTGCACCAAGAAAAAGTCTGTGGAATCATTGATCTGACATTGTGAGCCTTTTTATTATGTTCAAACTCCTAAGAGCAGTCTTTTGTTTGCCTTACACTTATTAACGTTGGTAACATTTGGATGAGTACTTTTAAAATTAGACCAAAATAACAGAAATTTAAGTTTTGACAACATTCTATGAAAGTTTCATAGACATTCTGCAGGATTTCACATAACCAGAATTTTAATTTTTGCCTGAATTCCACTGGCAGAAATGTTAGTTCCACATATCTCTACTGCAGTCCAATAGTTTTATATATTTTAATTCCTATGCACCTCTCTGACTAATCTGTACAAATGCTCTATGCAGATAGGAATGGTTCCAAGGGTCTCAGAGAATGTAGTTGTAGTGCCACTACATAAATGTGGGAATAAAGAGGAACATGTTATCTACTCTATAGTCCAGTCAGTCTTATATCAATTACAAGGAAGCTTACAGAAAACAACAGTTAAGGAGCAAATGGTGAAGTATCTGAAAGCAAATGGGCTGCAGTACACGAAACAGCACAGTTTTGTTTCAGACAGATCTTGTCACAGCCAATCTATTTGACCGTGACTACGTCACTAAGGCAGAGGACAAGGGTCAAGCTATAGATGCGCTGTACTTGGGCATCAGCAAAACATTTGACACTGTGCCAAATAAAAGGCTAATAAAAAATGGGAAGATTTGGGTCTGGAGGCAGGGACTAACTAGATGGTAGGAAAATGTTTGTGTGAGAGACAACAAAGAGTTGTGATTATTGGGGAAAAACAAAATCACATGTGAAGGGGGTCATGAGTGAGGTGCTTCAAGGGGTCAGTTTTGGGACCTGTTTTGTTCAGTGCATTTGTAGGTGACATAGGAGTGGGTATAAAGGGAAAATGTGTCTCACTGATGATGATACAAAGATTTGTAACAGAATTAATAATAAAGATGGGGGTAGAGATATGTATTATGATTTGGATTTATTGGAAATGAGGTCAGAAATTTGAAACTTTTGTTTCAATGCCCAAAATTGCCAAGTAATGCACATAGGTAGAAAAAAGCCCAACAGGGAATATTGGCTAGATGGAGAAAAAACGATAGTGACAAGGGAGTAGAGGGACCTAGGTGTTATTATTAGTGATAACCTAGTAACTGGCCTACTAGAAAACACTACTAAACCTGTTGTACTCCTTCATGTAGGTACCAACGACCTACCTACCAATAACTGGGTTGATATACAGGCCAATTATACTAACATCATTAACTGGGTACAACAGAGAAGAGGGGAGTTAATAATCTCTGGAATTTTACCACCTTGTGGAATCACTCAGATCAAAATAAGTCAATTCTAACCTTGAATGCATGATTACGCCAACTTTGTCATAAAGAAAAAAATCAGGTTTATGGATAATTCAACTACATATTCTAATAAAGTATACTTTAAAAATGATGGGTTACACTTGAATCATTTTGATACTCATGTAATGGGAAAAAAATTAATGAAGTTTTGAAATTTAATTTAAACTGGCACACGGGGGGGCAACACTAGCCAATGATAACATCTACCGTACAAAAACCCACCTTAACCTGACAGATATGGCCTGGAATGGAGTACTAACCAATGCTAGGAAGCCTGGTTAATAAATCCAAATGATTTGAGAAATTACACATGCCTGAGTTACTACCATCAGGAAAGCTGCATATAATCACCACATTGAGCGTTGGTTCACAGCAGAATTGCATGAAACATGTTGTGCTGCGGGGGCGGTGCCAGACATCTGTTAGCACTTTTGCAAACTGTGTGAGAGGCCCTTCAGCACCATGCAATTCTGCTTAAAGTTGAACCAGCATAATATTCTGTGGTGATTTGCATATGCAGCCCATGATGCTTTGCATTGTATGGGCATGTGTGATTTTGTATTTTCTTGAAACTTGGCTTCCCAGCCTAATGATTGCCTCAGTGTTTACACACAGAGGTTCTTTGTCATTTAAATGAATTTATGTTCCTACTTGACACCCAAAATATACATCTGGCACTGGCCACATAGACTTGGGGTAATGGCAATGACACATGGGATATAAACATACCAGGATATAACTTGTTTTACAAAAATAGGAAATATAGGAAAGGTGGGGGGCTGGCCATTTACATCAAATATACTATTAAGTGTGAGGAAATTCCTGACAGTACTGAGGATATAGAGGCTCTTCAGGTTAAAACTTATCCTCAGTTTGGCACCGCTATAAAATTGGGGTTAGTGTATAGGCCCCCTTCTATATCTCCAGAAAATGACACTAAATTATTAAAAAAATATTAGTGAGCTTAATCCTTCTGACAATATCCTTCTTCTCGGTCACTTTAATTTGCCCAATACAAACTGGACGACTAACAGCGGAATTACTAAAACTGACAACTTCTATTTAGATACATTAGCTCAGATTGGGCTTGAACAAAAAGTCCCCTGTGCCACTAGAAATAACAAAATCTTGGATGGCATATTTACTAATATGGGGAAATAATGTGGCCATATCATTACTTCAGCACCGGTGGGCAACAGTGACCATATGTGTGTTAACTTCCAGGTCTTGAGGCAATTCAGACAGAATGGGACTGGGGTTACTGAAAGACTGAATTTTAGAAAAGCTAATGTTTCTATTATAAAGAAAAACATGGCTAACTGGGACTGGGCAAGCAATTTTTTGGGTCACACAGTGCAGGAGAAATGGATTTTTTGATTTCCAAACTTAAGGGAGAGGTCTTTAGGAATATACCATGTACAAAAAAATATTCCATCAAAACAGCAACCCCAAGTTGGATGAAGCCTTTGATCAAAAAGCTAATTAACAAACAAAAAAGTCTATTTAAATGCAGAAAATGTGGCAACTAACATATAATTCTGACATACAGGGCATTTGTTAAAACAATTAAAACACTGATTTAAAAAGCCAAAGCACATATGGAAATGAACCTAGCATCTAGGACTGAGTATAACAAAAAAAGCCTTTAATTCACACATAAATAATTTAAGAGGAACCATAAACTCAGTTGGCCCATTTACTAATAGTTCAGGGTTACCAGCCAGCAATAAAGAAAATGCTGACATGCAAAATAATTATTTTTGTATGGTGTTTAACAACAATTCTGCTCTATCATCTGAGGATACATTATTATTCATACTGGGACAAATTACTATAAACAGTACAGATATTTATCAGAGACTTAAAAGAGTGTCTGTTGATAAATCACCGGGGCCAGATGAAGTGCATCCTAGAGTCTTACAGGCACTAGCCAAATATATATGCCAACCCTTATCCCATATATTCCAACATTCCCTGGATTCCAGAGATGTAACTTTGGGTTGGAGGGTCGCCACTGTGGCGCCCCTCCTAAAAAAAGGGTCCAGAAGTAAACCCGAGAATTTCAGACCAATTAGTTTGACATCTTTAATGGGAAAAATACTTGAGGGTATAATAAAAGATTATATACAGCAACAACTGTTGACACTTGATTATACAATCAATCAATCAATCAATCACTTTATTTATTTTACCAGGCATAGACACCATTGAGCAAGCTCATTTTCAAAGTGGTCCTGGACAGATAACAATACAATACAAAGCAAAACAAGCAGTACGGTAAGTACAAAGCATAGATTCTTATCAGCAAGGATTCACAAAAAAAAGGTCTTGTTTGACTAATTTATTGGCATTCTATGAGAAGGTTAATAAGGAACTGGACAAGAAAAATCCTGTGGATATAATATTCCTAGATCTAGTTAAAGCCTATGATAAATTACCCCATCTGGAACTAATTAAAATGTTAGGGAAGCTCAAGTTGGGTACTAACATCACACATTGGGTTGCCAATTGGCTGAAGGGACATCAACAGTGAGTGGTAATCAATGGTGTATTTTCAGAGTGGGTTGGAGTCACTAGTGGTGTGCCACAGGGTTTGGTCCTGGGTCCCATACTTTTTAATATATATATTTACTCCCTAAATTTGGACTCTCCAAACATCTGGTTGTTAAAATTCACTGATGACTGTCTGCTGGGAATGGCAGTGAAAGGATTGGACAGCACCACTGCATTACAAAAGGCAATGGACCTTATTTTTGCCTGGACTGAACACAGCAAATTGACTTTAAATATTAGTAAATGTAAAGTTATGTATCTTGTTACCAGGAATAATCGGTATAAGTATTATATGAACAACGAACCCTTATTTGTAACTTGCCGTGAGAAAGACCTTGGAGTAACTATATGCCCAGACCTTAAGTTCAACACACACTGCAGACAGCAAGTAAAAAAAAGCCAACCAGATATTAAATTGCATTTTTAGGCACATTTCCAGCTGAGCAAGTGAAGTCATATTCCCTCTTTATGTTGCTCTAGTCAGGCCCCATCTGGAGTACTGTGTCCAGCTATGGACCCCTTATAGTAAGGAAAATATTAATAGGGTTGAGGCAGTGCAGCGCAGAATGACTAGGTCTATTACAGGCTTAAAAGGAATGACATATGAACAAAGATTGGAAACACTCAAATTATATTCACTTGAATACAGAAGGTACGGGGGGGATTTATGTATGCTTTTTAAAGCATTAGAGGACAACACCCTTAGAATAGAACTTGGCTTAGAGTATAACCAAGGCAGGTTTAGTAGCAGGAGTCACCCTAAACAGCTCCTTCTGGAAAAATTGACTTTATTACTAAGGAAAAACTGGTATAGTTTAAGAGCAAGTACATACTGGAATTGTTTCCAACAATACGTTATTCAAAGTAAAGATATGAATTCCTTTAAAAATAATTTGGATAAGGTTATGGGTAAAGAGGTTAAATTTGGGGTAAACTACTTTGGTTAAATTAATGTTTAGGACAACCAAAAGGCAAGAATAAAGGACATAAGTCTATTAAAGCTTGATTTGACCTGTGACACCTATGAGACCTAAAAGTCTCTAGTCAATGTAGTATGGCATATAACAAGGCAAACTGGATATTGACTTGTATAAGTAGAGGCTTTGATAGCAAAAGAAGTGAGGTGTATTTATCACTGTACATGTCACTGGTGAGGCTCCATCTTGAGTGTGCAGCTCAGTTTTGGAATCTGCATATCATATGGAAAAAGAAAAGGCACCACTAGAGAGGGCACAGAGAAGGGTCACTAAGAGGATACAGTGTCAGAAAGATCAGCGGTATGTGGGAAGGCTTGAAATCTCAGTATGTATTTGCATGAGGCCAGGAAACATAGAGGAGATATGATAGAAACATAAAACCTTCTGAGGGCTATAAATAGGATCACTACAAATAACCAGTTCACAAAAATATGGGTACTGTTACTAGAGGCACAAAAATAAACTTGAGGGGGATGATACAAAAGAGACAATAGGAAGCATTACTTAATGAAGAGAGTTGTGAAACAGTAGAACAAATTGCCAAGGGATGTGTGGTGGCTGGGACAATAAATTTAATTAAAAGGGGGTGGACAGATTTAAATCGATAGTGAATACAGACTGAAGCAGTGAGGGATCTTAATTAAGGATATTAATACTACAGGCAGTAGGCTAGTATGAAATTATAGGTTTTGTTAGTATAAATTAAAGGCAGACTACTGTAGATGAACTGCAAGCCTTTTTCTGCCATCACCTTCCATGAATCTTTGTATCTCTCATTTGTGTTTTTGAAGTTGCCTCTTAGCAGTAGTACAAAAAGATACGAGAGAAAGAGTGAGAGAGAGAGAGAGAGTAGTAGGTGGTATTCTACTGGTGTGCTAATTAAATGATTTAATATTGTGTACCAGTGGAGATTCATCCTGGTTTGGAGTGTTTGCTTGGTTTCCCCTATGAAGCATCCATCTGCACAAATTTTGCATTGAATGATGTGACCCTTGTTTAATTTACATGTGTAGGGTCACTTTATTCTTAATAACTTCTATGTTTTATTTTATTTACAACTTACACACCCTAGCATAGCCTCATATAGTTGTTGCACTGAGATTTTAGGAGGATTATGGGGCTGAGGTTGCATGATAGTAAAAGAGTGGCAAAGTTTCGATAGCTGCAGTTTATAAGCAATTTATAATTAACAACTGCAATGACATCATGAAAATGCATACAAAATAGATTGTAATAATAAAAAGGATGACCCAGCGTTAACTCAATGTGCAGCCAAGCAAGTGATTTGAGTTCAGGACAAGCTCAGGCTGATTACTGCGGAATAGCCCAGGTAGCAATAATTTTTGCTCCAGGCAGCATGTCTCAGCTGGAGTGAGTTTGTGAAGAAGCTCTGCTGCATTAGTGACTTCCCATGTTGAACCAGGAAGCTTTCTCTCTAACAGTTTGTTGACTGCATGCATGGATGCTGTTTGGTTTCTGTGCTCAGTGCCAGGGAGCAAGGAGGCAAAGGAGAAAAGGTGGGGGAAATGGTTGCCTCCACTGATAAATGCATCTGCACTCTTGGGTAATGTAGGGCCCCCTGGCTTCAAGTCAGATTGGGTTCATCTCAAGAGGAACCTCCCCTTGGGAGGCCTGCCACTAAAGGTGATTTGTGGAGGAACCCTGGAGTCAGTGCATCCTGGGAGCTGGGTGGTTACAGGTAAGTTCCTACTAGAGAAGCAGGTCACTTAGGCAGACAAAATCTATATGGGGAAAACCACTGGAAATGTAAAATATTGGTTGTTTTCCTTTTATCTGGTAGCATACATTAACAACAGCAACAGTGTGAATAAAAATAATTGCTCAAACTTACCATGCAGTTGGGACTATATGCTTTTTAAAGTGATGTTCCTTTCCCCACAAAACTGTGATAACATCACTGTATTCCTTAATATCTAAATATTTCTATTCCAGTCCTTTATAGGAAGTTTTCTAGATGAAAACTGAAAGGATACAAATGTAGATGACAGGATTAATTTCCATGTACTGTACCAAGTCGGGATGAGCAAAGTTCATCCACTACACTTCACTTATTGTAGTGAAGTAAAACAAGATGCTTTTCTCACATAATCTTTACTGCAGAGCACATGGGTTGAGATTTTGTGAACGTGTTGTAAACTGCATTATACCTCCTAAATTTCAAGCCAGAGAGAAAATGATGGCCACATAGTACATGCTGCATCAGGAAATCCCCACAGGACCCCATGCTCAGTGTTCGGTCAGGGAGCAAGATCAGAAGGACCTGAATGTGTCTCTGAATGCTGAACAAAATCAGTCTTATTAGTTTGAGAAAATTGTAGTTACTGAAGAACGTATTGCTCCATTTGAGTGATGAGACTTTGCAGAGGGGATTTGAAAAACTTGAATTTGAAGAGAAAATAATTTAGCAGATATTTTGATGTTTTACTGCATTTATTCTTAGAGTGCATCTTAGATGAATGTATTGAGGAGGGAGAAGTCAGGTCTCAGTTTTTGTGTTGTTTTACTCAATGTTTTAAATTTTAATGTTGGCAGTGAACAGTTCTGGAGTCATCGCCTTAGAAAAGATAAGGACAGGTTGGAGACAGTGCAGTGAAGGGTGACCAAGATGATTCAGGCCAAAAGGGTACATCTTATGAGGAGTGCCTCAAGGCATTGAACATATATTGACTAGAAACCAGATGAGAGAGGGGGAACATGACAAAGACCTTCACGTTCCTTATGGGAATAAACAAGATGAATTATGGGGAAGTATTTGGCATAAGTAACATATTGAGGTTAAGTGGGAATGAGTGGAAACTGACAGGAGGGAGATTCAGGGGGGATTTGAGGAGGTATTATTTTATTGAAATGGTGGTGGAACAATCTGCCAGCTGGAGCAGTGGGTGCTAAAACCATTTATGGTTTCAAGCATAGTTGGGGCAAAGTGAAGGGCATTGTTGTTATCTGGGGTGACCGTAACAGGGAGGGGAAGAAGGGCCTGGATGGGGAGAGCTAGAAACCAGGATGGACTATAGGTTCCTGGGTTAGGTAGGGAACCATGGGCAGACTTAATTGACCACTGGCCTTTTTCTGCCATCATTGTCTATATTTGTATGTCATGTTTTTACCCAGTGCAGCATTTTGTTTTAATGGTCTGTACTGACCACTGATTGTGAGTGTACACAGATCAACATATCTCTGATTTTGGAGGACAGTTGATTTTTTTAAAATACATATATATTAAAACAATATTTTTAGTCAGTGCCGAGTAGTAAGTCTATTTGTGGAGGGGAGTGAAATAACAGTCCAATAGAGAAATTCAGTGTATAGGCAGCACTTGCACCTTTTTTGTAAGTAATAAATATTACATTAATGTATGTAAGAAAAATCTCTTTGGGCTGTGTGAGACAGTAGTCAGAGTTATTTGTTTAGGGCTGCAAAACAACAGCCCTATCGTTCATATCAGTGCCTATTTTTATTTTATTTAGTTTTTGTTGACTGGGTAGGTGCGCTAGCCATAGAGATGACTGTTTTATGACACAACCCGGGAGGTTACAGGGTAAACATTACAGGTATAACAAACAGCAAATAACATTGGGGTACATTAACAAAGAATTGTAGAACATTACAGGTGTAACAAATAGCAGGTGGTATCAGGATACAACATATTGGTTATACAGTGGAGGTAAAACAAGTCATCTGTGCACAAGGTGTACAGAGTAGGATCATAATAGTAGTTCCAATTATAACATCTGAACAGTGTAATTTGGGTAGCGAGCAAACCATTAACAGTCAGACAATTTGCTGGGAGGTACACTACAAATATTTCTGCATATATTCATGAACATAAATGCTGCAGGTATAACCCTAGCAAGACAATTTAG
The DNA here is from genome assembly GCA_016271365.2 of Neoceratodus forsteri. Classification (NCBI taxonomy): domain Eukaryota; kingdom Metazoa; phylum Chordata; order Ceratodontiformes; family Ceratodontidae; genus Neoceratodus; species Neoceratodus forsteri. The sequence goes on from CM028130.1 coordinate 1,294,695,637, forward strand.
AAACAGGAGATGGGGCAGCTAACAGATAAATGCTAGGGGGATAGGATGTAGGGGTTAGGAAGCTGAGACAGTATGGGTATGTGGGGGCTAGGTACAGTGACATGGGGCAGGCATTGGGAGAGAGGGGATTGATTGAAGGGGTGAGAGGCAGGGGAGTATGGCAGGGAGTGGTTGTATCACAAGGGTATATTGGCAGAAATCAGCTAAGTACTCTGAGACAAGCAGGAGAAACAGGAACTAAGAAGGCTTAAAGCAGATGCATTGGCTGGCAGAGCTAAGGTGCTGGCAGAACATTTTTTTAAAAGCATTGTGTGTGGGTGCAAGAGAGACATCCAGTGGAAGTGAGTTCCATTGTTGGGGGTATGTGGTGGACAAAAGCTGTAGAGCCTTTAGAGGTGTGGCATTTGGGGACACACAGAAGGGAATTATCAGCTGAGCACAGGCCATAGTTGGAGGTCTGGTAGATGAGCAGCTTAGTCAGAGTGGAGGGGGTACAGGACCTCAGAATGTTAACAACAGAGGAGCTGAGGGAGTAAAGTCTAGTAGCATCAGGGGATAACCAATTTAGAACCAAATAGAGGAGACAATGGTGTTTTAGCCTGTGGGAGGATGAAGCATACCGGCAGATGTTGTTATAGGTGACATCCCATCTGTGGAGATTTGATTTAGGTAAAGCAACACAAGTGGCAGCTCTATAGGTCAGGGTAGGTAGAAGTATGCACCGGGCTATGGCCATTCTCACTGAAGGGGTTAGTACATAACTAGTCCGGTATGTTAAGCCTAGTTTGGAATTTACTGATTTACATGTGTTATGTATGTGTAGTTTGTAGTTTAAAGATTGGTCAAGGGTGATCCTTAAGTATTTGAATGCAGTCACTGAGGTAGTCTGTGGACCATCTAACATGGAGACTCTGAAATAGTCTTAGCATGTTTTGAGTTTGAAGGGGGTTACAAATAGCATGGATTGTGTTTTTGCCTCATTAAGTACAAGTTTGTGATCTTGAAGCCAGTCTTGAGTACATTGGAAGTCAGAGGAGAGCTGCAGGTTGATGTCAGATACACTTTCCGCGCTGGCATATAAAACTATGTCATCAGCACAGAGTAGGGGAGAGGTGTTGGGGAGATTAGAGGTGATGTTATTGATGAAAATTGAGAAGAGAAGTGGCCCAAGGATGGAGCCTTGGGGAACTCCAATATCAACTGGTGCAGGGTCAGAAAGGGTTGAGTTGAACTTGACGATTTGGGCCCTGATTAACAGGTAGCTGTTGAACTAGCTGACAACATTTGTTGTAAAGCCCATAGAGTGGAGGGTGTCAAGGACAAGTGAGTGATTTACCAAGTCAGAAGCCTTAGTCATGTCTATGAAGACTGCACTGGTAAGGAGACCTGAGTCCATGGCAGTGAGGGTGTCTGTAATAAATTTAAGTAGGGCAGTTGAGGTGCTGTGACCTTTGTGAAAGCTGTGCCAGGGTGGTTGTTAGGAGGTAATTTTTTAGGAGAAATTCAACAGTCTGTGTGGCCACCAGTTTCTCTAATATTTTGCTTAGTACTAACAGGATAGCTATGTGCCTGTAGTTGGAGGGATCTTTGGGGTCGCCTTTTTTATAGACAGGGGAGACTCATGCAGTTTTCTACATGCCAGGGATGGTGCTTTGACACAGGGAGAGTGTGAAGATTCTGACCAGGGGAGCAGCAATGAGTAGGGAAGCAATTTTTGCAGCCTGGGATCAATACCATTAGAGCCTATAGCTGTGCTGTCCGCGATTTTACTGAGACGTTTCATGACCTCCCTTCGAGTAATGGCCTTAAAGCAAAAGGAGAGGACCATCGGTTCTCAGTGGGAGGGTGTTGAGGGTCCCAATTGGTGACAGGTAGGGAAGGAGGATGTATATTTGGTCAGGTCTGTAAATTGATTATTAAAGAAATTCACAATAGTTTTGGGTTTGTTGCAGTGGGCACCATTTAGGATAATATCGTTTAGGGTAGAGGGGTGAGCAGATTCCAGGAATGTTTTTATGTGGGACCAGAATTTTTTGGGATCTCCTGATGTATTAGTTAATAGATTTTTGCAATAGGAGCTTTAGCTGCCCTTATTTCCTTTTTGCAAGTGTTCCTGTACATCCTATATGTATTGTAGTCCTCCTGTAGATCACAGGATTTGAAATGACTCCAGCGTTTGTCTCTCTCTTTTATTTTGGCAAATATATCTTTTTTTAGCCATTTGGTAGGCTTCCCTTTAACTCGGCGTGTTATCCAAGGGAGTGGAGACCCTGCAGAGCTGTGAAATTTGCTATGAAAATGCTAAGCGTAGATTGCACATCCCTAGTATTATAAAGACTGGACCAGTCAATATTCGTCACATCATGAAGAAAGCTTTCAGAATTCAGGTTGGCATAGTTACGAAAGGTAATGAAGTGCAGTTTTTTGTTGAGGGGAGGAGCCAGGCTCCAGATGCAAAAGATCAAGTTGTAGTCAGTAATGGCATCAGAAAGAGTGCCGGCATCGAGAATGTGTTCGGTGCAGTTGGCTAGCACCCAGTCGATAAGGGTGCAGGAGTTGGTGTGAAGCACAATCCTCGTGGGTTCTGTAATCATCTGATGCAGGTTGTGACTCTGAATTTTAGAAAGTGAGGTTGTCTGGCATTTTATTTGTCAGTTTATGTTTATGTCACCCAGTATGAGCACCTCATTTTTGCCAGCGAGCAGGGATATCTGACATAGGAGCTCACCTAGTCCTGAGTGGTCACTTTTTGGGGGTTGTATGCACATATGATATTCAATTTTTTGGCCCAAGGGTAAGGAGTGTAAGGAATGACTTGCATTGTGACAGTGGATCAGGGTTTAGGGCAGTGAGATGCAGGTGATATTTAGAGTAGATAGCAACGCCACCCCCTCTTTTTGCAAAGGCTGTGTCCTTCCGGAGGAGGGTATAGGAGGGTATTGAACACCATGCATCAGAGATATTGGGTTTTAGCCACGTTTCAATCAGGCACAATATATCAGGCTTGTAGAGGGAGACCCAGGCCTCTAGTTCAGCAAAGTTGTGCTCGAGACTTCTAATATTGTAGTGCATGATAAAGAGCTTTTTTGCACTGCTTAGTAGTGCATCCAAGTGGGAGAGATGGCCAGTGGGGCCAGGATTAGTTTCAATGTCGCTGGATAGCAGGATTGCCAGTAGCAGGAAGCACCAGAGTTTCTGATGGACAAAAGTGAGAGAAATACGTGGTGGAGGAAGCATTTCTTAGGATCGGATATGGTGTGGTAAAACAAGCCCTTAGTCATTAAAAGAGGTGTCAAGTCTAATGGTAATTTATGGAGGATGAGGAAATTAGAGAATTGAAAGTCATCCAGAGATGGCATGATTGCATGGTGATTTGTGCTAGCATTGCATATTCTTTTAGCAGATAGGTGGATCAGGATCAACACGATGGCCAAGATGATTAGGTGCGTAGGATGATCTATATGACAGGTTGCCTGCTGGGCAATATAGCAGACCAGACTGAGAGTTTGCAGAGGTACTCAGAGCAGAAGAACATGATCTAAGCATTTTAGAGTCATGGGAGTGAGCTCAGGCTGGTGTGGTGCTCAGAGTTCCTTAGCAGTTTTAAGCAGCAAAAGCAAGTGCCTCTAGTGGTATAAAAATATAAGGAGCCAATGGAAAAGTGGGTACTTTGTCATATGGCCTAAGTGCAGCTATATAAGGAAGAGTCCACCCAGGGTGGGTGAGGTGGGGGGAGGAAGGGGAGCTGGTGGGAAGTGCCGGTGAGATATCAGCATCTTGAAATCAGCCAAACTAGTGGTGTGGCTCTAGGCTGTAATCTGGGTTGGAGGGCTTGTCTGTCGGCTCTTTCAGGGAGTCTGGGCTGGCAGGCACTTTTCGTCTGTGCGAGTGCGGGCTGGCCTGGAAGTCAGATTCTGACCATGGCACTTATCCTGGAGGAAAGGATCTTCACTGGCAGCATAGTGGAGGTAATTTCCCAGATCCACTGGAGCAGATGAGGTGGCAGCAGTGCAACAGCCCCAAAGGGCTCTGAAGTAAGCAGTCTGGGGAGAGAGGGAGGGAGATTAAGCACAGGTAAATTGGGGGAGGGTTTGAGAGATAACAAAAGATGAGGGTGGATGCAGGTGAGATAGGTTTTGTCTAAATTATGGACAGGGAGGGGAAAGGAAAAGACAGAGAGAGAGAGAGAGAGAGAAGAGAGAAGAGAGAGAGAGAGAGAGAAACAGTAAGCTCTTATTAACTCTAAGAGGCAATAAAGGAGTTGTAATACACTTTACACTTTTTCTAACTTTATGCTCTATGAATTGGCACTAAAAGAGCTATAATACACTTCACATTTTTTTAAATGTATGCTCTATGCTTTTAGCAGAAATAGTTACAAACTGTATGCTTTCTATACAGGCCCTTGTGGGTTAGAGTGGCTGAGGCAGAAAGGTGCAGTAATTACAGTTTCAAGCACTCTAAAGTAATGATGCACCTTAAAGCAACTCTAAATGTCTTATGGCTTTTAAATAGAATCAGGGCAGCATTAAGGAAAGAGCAGAAAAGAGTTTGAGACAAGTGAGCTGAAATGGCTTCAGACCCCAATCAATCCCAGAGGGAGTTCAGGAGTCTTTAACCAATCAACAGCCAGGCACCAACCGTTCAAATCCTTGGAAGGCTTGAGTGGCGGTGTGGCACCAACATGTACCTGGGGATCAACGTCTTGAAATCAGCTGAACTAGTGGTGTGGCTCTAGGCTGTAATCCAGCTTGGAGGGCTTGTCCATCAGCTCTTTCAGTGAGTAGGTACAAGCAGGCTCTTTTCATCTGTGTGAGCACAGTCCAGCCTGGAAGTCAGCTGTGGCCCACGTCGCTTGTCCTGGAGGAAAGGATCTTCACTGGTGGTGTAGGGGAGGTAGTCTCCCAGGTCCGCTGGAGTGGATGAGGTGGCAGCAGTCCAGCTCTGAAGTAAGCAGAACACACTTCTGCTTTTTAAAACTAAGAAATACTATATAAAATAACTTTGGCTCTGTAAGAGAGCAGTCAGTTATTGTGTAAGGCGGTGAAACAACAGTGCTGTTGGGCACATCCATGTTTACCCAGCACGAGCACCTGTTCTTAAAGTTAGAAATGTTATTTAAACAAATATATTTTTTGGGGGGGGCTATGTGAGACAGCAATCAGTTATTATTTATCTAAGGATATGAAGGAAGTGTTCTGCTGTGCACCTCAGTTGTTTTTATGTGCACATTATTTTTTTCCAATTAGAAAATATTGATAAAAAAGGGGGGGGGGGACTGTGTGAGATAACAGTCAGCTATCATTCATGTAGGGATGTTAAGTAACAGTTCTGTTATGACCTATATGGTTTGATTCTGAATATTATTTCATCAAGTGAGAAATATTGTAGAAAAACATTTTTGGGCTCCATGAGACTTTACTGAGTTATTTGGGTAGGGCTTTGAAGCAACAGTCCTGTACTACATCTCAGTGTACTGTTCACTTGTTTACTCTGGATGCCAGTAATATATGAATGAGGGGTTGGAAAAAAAAAGTAGTGGGAAAGGCAGGGTGGGGGGCTTATCATCAACATGAGGAGAAGACAAAGCAGTGACTATTGCCACCATGTGTGGCAGGTACCAGCACTCACTGTTCAGCATCATAAGGCAGAGGCAGGGTGACAGTAGTTCAATTAACTGCTTTGATTCAAGATGAGCAAGGCAGAAAGAGTGATCTCCAGCGTATGTTCACAATAGTTACGATACCCAAAGTGGGAAAGATAGTCAAGGAAAAGGTTGTCATAGTTAAGATGGAAGGTGTCAATGAGAAGACCAGTAAAGAAGAAGTAGAGGAGATAGACAGTTATTACAATGATATAACAGACATGGGAAAAGCTGCCATAGTTAAGAGGGAGGGTGAGCCTTTGGAGACCAGTAATGAAGAAATAGATGAGATTGGTGGTGATGACAATGATATAGCAGATATTGCCAGGAAACCTCAATCTAAAAAAATGGAAGAATCAACAAGTCCAACCCTGCCAACAAGTGCCGGGTTGTACCTCTAAAAAGGCATTCAATTGTCTAGCTTACCTGGTTAACAAAAAAAAGATACATGCACACACACACACACACACACACACACACACACACACACACACATCCATCCATCCATCTATCTATCTATCTATCTATCTATCTATCTATCTATCTATCTATCTATCTATCTATCTATCTCTCTATCTATCTATCTATCTATCTATCTTCTTTGCAGAAAACTGTGTTAGTGTACCAGTTAGGGTAATTTAATGCCACAAAAATAGGGAAATGTTGCAACAGGGTTTCCAATCCTAATGCCCCCACCCCCCCAAGCAGCAAAAGGAAAGAACATAACGGTTTGGGGTCTCTGTAGTCTTGGGAAATTAGTTGTGGGGTCTTTCTTGGGGGGTTGTCAACCCTAATGCCACCCAATCTGTGAGCAAACCATGTCAAACATGATTTTTTTCTCAGAGAGTCCACGGGGGGCAGGAGTGATCATTAGGGCTGACAACTCATTTGCCTGTGGGAGCGTCTAGCCCTCTGGGCCTTATGCTCCCATCCTCCATAGATGCATACATGTATGTTGCCATGGAAGTACAGGGCCCTCCGGCCCTGTGCTTTCATTTTAGCCAAAAGAACAGCCAAATTCATAGAATCATAGAATTCTGTTGGCAGGAAAAGACCATTCAGCCCATCTAGTCTGCCCAAAAGAGATATTCCCCCACCCTTTTTTTACCTCCCACGCCACCCTCCCTCACCAAGTCCCATGTAGATATCCCATGCTCTCATGAATTTTTCCACCATATCCACTTCCACAACCCTTTCTGGCAACCTGTTCCATGTGCCCACCACACTTTGTGAGAAGTAACATCCCCGTATATCCCCCGAAAATTTGCCCCCTACATGCTTGAGTGAATGACCCCTGGTGGCTTTGTTCTTGCTTGGTTTCAAGATGCTATCCTGCTTTACTTTACTTATTCTCTTCATGTACTTTAAGGTCTCAACCATGTCTCCCCTCTCCCTTCTCATCTCCAGCAAATATAGACCTATCTCCTCTAGCCTTTCCCCATACAGCCTTCCTTGCATCCCCTGAACCATTCTGGTCACCCTTCTTTGGACTCTTTCTAGTCTGTCCTTGTCACCTTGCAAGTGGGGCCTCCAGAACTGAACCCCATATTCCAGCTGTGGTCTGATCAGTGTTTTGTATAGTGGCATGATCACCTCCCTCCTCCTACTTGTAAAGCCCCTCCCAATGCACGCTAGCATTCTTCTTGCTTTAGCAGCCACTTGCTCACACTGGTACCTAACCTTGAGATTGCTAGTGATACAAATTCCTATGTCTTTTTCCTGCTCTGTGGCCTGCAGCATCTTCCTCCAATGCAGTAATTAGTTCCAGGATTATTCTGTCCTATATGCATTATTTTGCAATTTTTTGCATTGAATTTCAGTTGACACTTTTTTGCCCATTCCTCCAGTTTGGCTAGATCCTGTCTCATTTTCTCCACCACCACTGGAGTTTCCACCCTGTTGTAGACTTTTGTGTCATCCACGAACAGACACACCTTTCTGTTTAGCCTCTCTGCCAGGTCCCCTATGTACACATTGAATAATATGGGACCCAACACTGACCCTTGTGCTACCCCACTTGTCACCCTTACCTCTCTGGAGTGCATCCCACTGACCACCACTCGCTGTGTCCTCCCTCCTAGCCAATCCTCCACCCACCTTGTGAGTTCAGCTCCCACTCCTAAGCTATGCAACTTGTTTACCAATCTCCTGTAGGGGACGGAATCAAATGCCTTCCTGAAATCCAGGTAGGCCACATCCACCCTCTTTGGTTATACACTTCTGTTACACCCTTGAAGAATTCAATCAGGTTGGTCTGACACCTCCTATCTCCTGTGAATCCATGTTGGTTGTCATCCATTAGCCCTTTTTCCTCTAGGTGTCTTACCAGTCTCTCCTTTATGAGAGATTCCATTAGTTTGCCTACCACAGAGTTGAGACTGACTTGGTGGTAGTTGCTAGGATCATCCTTCCTTCCTCCCTCCCTCCTTTGCATAGTGGTATCACCTCTGCCTGCTTCCAGTTGCCCAGGACCCTCCCCAATTCAAGGGATATGTTAAACAGTCTGGCAAGAGGTCCGGCCAGCCCCTCCCTTAATTCCCTAAATACCCTCGGATGTACCTGATCCAGATGCATGGCATTGTCAGTTTTTATTTTTCCCAGTTCCTCCAACTCTCACCTCCATGAAGGGGCTTGTGTCCACCTCCTTACCCATCCTCCCCTTTTTGGTTAATTCAGGCTATCTTCCTTCTTTCTCAGCTGTGAAAATTGATGCAAAGTATTCTTTGAGCAGGGTTGCCTTCTCCAAATCCCCTTCTACCATCAATCCACCCTCTCCCTGAAGTCTTGGAATCCCTTGCCTGTTTTTCCTTCTGCCGCTCACATACCTAAAAAAAATGTTGTCCCCCCTTTTCACCTCCCTAGCTATTCTCACCTCCATACTTGCTTTGGCCTTTCTTATGGCCTTTCCCACTATGCTAAGCTTTTCTTTGTAGTCTGCCCTTTCCTCTAATCCTTGCAACTGTTTGTAAGCTTTGAGTGCTTTTCTTTCTCCCTGATGGCCTCCCTTACCCCCACCATGAACCACAGGGGTTTCATCACCCTTTTGCTAATTGTCGACATAGCCTTGTTATTACCCTTCCTCAAGAATGCCATGCTGAGAATTTTCAAATCCCCGCTGAAATGTTATTCTGCACCATCATAATATCATTCCGCATCACAGATGCAAAAACACATTTTGGCTAGGATTTGAAAAATGACAGCTGTCACATTCATCATGTGGTGTAGAAAAATTACCATGTTGAAAATTTAGGTTCATAATATTTAAAATTACAAATATTACAAGCAAGCATAGTAAAATTTCAATGTATGTGTTAAACTTTGCCACTTGTACATATTTTTATCCCACTTTTTCAACATAGCCTTCATATGACCCCACCTCACTAACAAGGTCGATGAAAATTTTCAAATCCAACCTGAAAGCAATTTCAAAATCACCTGTTGGGTCAGATTTGCATAATTCCACATACATTGTTCATGAGGTGGGGTCCCAAAAAGGCCATGTTAAAAATTTGGGATCAAAATTTGCCAAAATGGCAAAGTTATGCATTAAAACCAAAAACCCCATTGAAATACATTGAGTCACACTTGGCTTAGTTTTTTATATTGCAGTCAGTGATTTCAGCAGCAAGATATGTCTTTGGTTAGAGAGTGGAGCTTCACCCTGGGACCTGTTCAGGTGAGTGAGGGAGTGTGGGGCATGTGGGGCGTGTGGGGCAATGGGTGTTCAGTAAGTGCTTGGGGTGGGGTGTTGGATAAGCAAGGGACTGTTTTCTTTCTTACAGGTATAAATAAAAGACATTAAGGGACCATTTTCTTTATTTCAGAGTGGAACAGCAATGTGGGAGGGGTGCCACTAGACACCAGGGAAAGAAAAACTATTTATGGGGATGGCGATTGGAAGGGGGGGTGCCACTAGACACCAGGGAAACAAAATATTACAAGGACTGCAATTTGGGGGTGCCACTAGACACTAGGGAATGTAAACAATATTCTGGGGATGGCGATTGGGATTCCTTTTATTCTAAAAATACAATGGGGGTGGATGTTACAAACTTTACAATGCTAAGGAAACTTGAAGCTTTATTTGCAGATCCTGGTCTGACTCTAAGTCTCAGGACCTTAAGCTACACAGTATTTTCCCTAAAGGTCAGTTTGCATCTACTGTCCCACTTATCAGCTGTCAGATGGACACTGAAGACACCTAATCTTGCCAAAACAAGGACTATCAAAATACTTTACCCTGCAAAGTATTATGGGGATGGTAATTGGGGGCGTGCCACTAGACACCAGGGAAATGGTGGCTCACTCCTCTCACTGAAGCCTACAGCATGGGTTCCAGCTGTGGCTGCAGAAGTCAAGAAAGTCCTGTTGTTCTCATACAAAGAACGCAGGTCAAAAGCTCCTCTCACTAAACTGGACAGCCTGGGTTGTGGGCTACCAAGATAATGATAATGTAAAGGATTTAATCTGAAACACATCAGGCTGTGTGGTGTTTTTATATCTTAATAAAAGTATTTTTATTTTCTGAAGGACCTGTTCCCTTGTTATTTTGAGAGGTTGGTGTGTGCTCTACTTTTTGTGGTTGGAATGTGATTTATTTAATAAGATGCACCACTGTCATAGTGCTGACTCCTTTTGGCATCTGTCTATAATGTATTTTTGGTATTGTTTTAAAAAAAAATCTAGTGAAGCAGATCCCGTTTAGCTCGATTCAGGTATTTGTTTTTTACGAAGACAATTTTTTATGTATTTGCCACATTTTTTTCATTCAGGGAGGAAAACACAAGATGGTGGTCTCAAGTCACAAAAAATGTTTTCCAAAAGTGAGAAGCCAAAAAAAGTATTCTCGACCTCAAAGTTTTCATTTCATACCAGAACATTATCTTAAAAGGCCTACTGTGCATGCGCAGAATGGAAAAACCAAAACTTTAAAGCTTTATAACTCTGTAACCATTTTTTATTTTTTCACCAGACTTTTCAAAGGCAGTACCTTAGGACATCCCACATGTGCTTTACAAATCTGGGAAAAAATTCCATTCCATGAAGGCTGTAGATGAGAACAAAAAAAAAAACATGTTACATGTAGAAAAAAGTTAGAACTTATTTGAAGATCCAGAATTGAGCATTTTTTGGTTGTATGGTTTTTAAATACATTTTTTCGTATACCTTGTTTCCTTTATCTGATTTGGTTTCTGTTTGTTCAGTTCCATTCAAACTTAGTTTGGCCAAAGGCACATTATTATTTACCATTCAATGGGCTTACGCAACTTGGTATGTGGTTATGCTTGGGCAGATTGGAAACACTGTGGCTGTTTGCCTCTCTATTTGCAGGATACACCACACTGTAGGAGTTTGAAGGTGAGGAACCCTGAAGGAGGGTTCCACCCCTAGAGGTGCCACGGTAATGATTCCTTTGACTAAAGGAAGCTAAGGAAGGAGCCCACAAAAGACAAAGATGAGCCACTGGAGGAGGATGGGAGTATGGTGGGGTAATGAGAAATCTGAGCAGCAACTGAGAGAAGCAGCTTTTTAAGGCCCGATCAGGGGCATGGTTAGTTGCTCCTCCTCATTGAACCCAAGACATAGCCTTTACAATTCAATGGACTTATGCAATTTGGTATATGGTTATGCTTGTGTGACCCTGAAACACTGTGGCTGTTTGCCTCTCCATATGTGAGATATACCACCCTGTAGGGGTATGAAGATGCGGAACCATAGAGAAGGGTTCCACCCCTAGAGGTGACACAGGAATGAGTCCCTTGGCTAAAGGTAGCTTAGGAAGGAGCCAAAATACAGTACCTAAAAAGAGTATCAAGCAATGCAAAGAGTTGAGGAACGCAATCGGTAGGAAGGCCAGGATGCAGGTCAGTAGGCAGAGATGGACCGGAGCTGGAATTGAGTAGCAGGATACAATGGAGGAATAGTGATCTGTGGGTCAGAGGAGGTATGAGAATATGACTTCTGAAAGAGAGAGGGAACCACAATGGCCACCATCCCCCTTCATCCAACAGCGGAACCAAACTACGGAACCTAACGAAGTACTAACCCCATCTAAGTATTATGACCACTTGCACAGAGGAGAGAAAAAAATCTCTCTATGAGGAGGAAACCTCTGGGAATCTGAGGCTTAGGTTGTCTTCCCTCCAGGCTGAAGGAAGTTTTGGTTAGTGATGGCTCTGCTACTGCAATTTTGACTCCAGATGTTTTAAATTTTTTTTCCAACTTTCTTTATGCTCTCCAGAACTAGGCATCTCTCAGAGGTGGTCACTCAGACTAATGCCTCTACTCCCCTGCCTGAAGCCTCTTCCCCTCCAGCACCCCCCAAATGGTTATTCTGGCCTCCCCATATCACCCAGAGGAGAGAGCCTGCCTCTCCTACCTGGCGGCCTTTCTTGGATTAGAGAGTCCATCTAGTGAGGGGCTCAGCCAGCTGTTGGGGAGTCAGCCCAGTGTTGGGGATGTGTGTGCAGTCCACTAGACCCCTTGTTGTCTCCCAGTACAAGGGGAGTTTTCCACTTGTTTGTTGCCCCTGGAGCTCGGACATGCAATGACGTCAGTGGCACATATGTGCCGATGACCGTTACAGCTCTGCCCTGCATCTGTTCATGCTGCAAGTTCCTTGCACTGCTCCTGACCACCTTCAGGGGCCACCCAGGAGTGTCACAGACCCCGGAACCCTCCCTGGGAAGGGAGAGCAGTACTCTGGACACTTGACCCTTCCCTCCCCTGCCAATCCATGATGACACGAGTTTGCTGCCGAACCAGGATTGCTGACATGGCACAAGTTGTGGCATATGGTGCCTCAACCCACAGCACCACCAGGCTGGCTTAGAGTCAAGATAAAGGGAAGTATAAAAGATTCCAATTTGGAGGAAGCTCTCACTTTGTCCTTCTAGCAGGAATGCTTTTGAGGGTTGCGAGCTATATCTCTGCAACTAGATATCCAAAAGCAAAGGAGCAGAGAAATAATTGCAGAGGCACTCAGTTGGCCTACACATGCATACAAAGCAGACCACATGAACCAGATGTAATTGCAGGGAGAATAGCATAAACGTTGCCTCTGAACCCACATGGGCAACTTTATTTATTTATTTATTTAGCTTTTGTTAACCAGGTAAGAACATTAGACAGTCAAATGCCTATTTTCAGGTGTGACCCAGGAGATAAAGGGGCCCTGCTGGTGAAAGCCCCACCCCTCACAGCTGAAGTTATAATTTCCACATCTAGAGGAGTCGCAGGTATGGGTGATGACTGAAGGTTTGCCCAGAGTGAAGACATTCCCACCATGGGCCAGATCAGAATGACCCCACAGCATGTTTCACATGCTCTAGATGTGGACTTCATGGGTGCAGAGTGAGACCGTTGACTACAGGCTAACCCAAGCCATGGAGTAATGAACATGGAATGCATGCCTCTGAAGTGGAAAGAAGATGGAGTCGAGGTAGCATGGGACCCGGATGAGGATTGTGCTCGGATAGTCAATTCAGATGAGAAGACCAGCATTGAAGTCGGACTGAATGAAGGTGACACCAATGTGGGTGCATAAAGCAGAATGCAAATGAATAACCACAGGAGTGTATGCCAACCAGGGAGGCAATTCCAAGTTGGCGTACACTAGCATAAGCTGAGATACACCAAACCCCTTGGCATATCTGGTGGCTTACTCCAAGCGGTACTCCAGTTGCGATTCCAGGAGGTGACATGTGCCATGCTTGGCTGCAGGCTATGCCAACCATGGGTTACACCACCCACTATGCTGCAGCCTGCTATGACAAGGTGCAAGTGTGGGTTACGGCAGCAACAGCACCCTATTCCAAGACGGCAGCTGCCATAACCCACTGCAGTGATTCCAGGTGCTGCACTGATGGAGCTAAGTTACAGCAGCTCGGAGCTGCTCTAAGGGGCATCTGATGGTGCCATCCATTGGATGCCCACTCTGCATCACCACGGCAATGGTGCTGATGTGCTTCCCGTGCTCCCACAAGTACACCCCTGCCCCCCCACCCTCTGAAAGTCGGGGACCCCCGGGGGTCTGATCTCCAGTGCACCCCCCTGGACTTCTCTGCCCCCTGTCCTGCACCCATGCCCCCTGGTGTGTGCCATGGTGTTCCAAGGTGGGGAGGCTTCAGGGCAACTGCCAGCAGTGGGCCACGACTTGCAACATGCGGAGCATCTAAGCCATGCCCGTGGTATTAGCCTCCATATGGTGTAATCCGCATATCACAAGTGCCGGGATTCTGCCACTCTTGGAATGCGGTGCAGGATCCCTGGCATAGTGGCCAGTATCGCAATTTGCATATGCTGGCAAGTTGTGACATTTGACCTGGAATTGGGCCCCAGGTCTATTAAGCAGCCCAAATTCAGGAGTGGATTGAATTACATGAGTGAGAGAGATAGGAATCATCTGGCAAAGCTTGCAGCTGATGGTGGAGGTAAGAGGAGGCTGCAAAGCTGGTATGGGAGAAAGTGAGCATCAAGAATGAAGAACCTTGCTATGCTGATTGATGTAATGCCAGGAAGGCTGGTATGCACCTGATTAATGGTGCAATGTGGTATGGTGAGGGTTGGTGAAAACCAGATGAATGTTCCAAGGTGCCATGTAGCATTGCAGAGGAAACTGATCAAAACATGAACCTACATACAGCCACTGGTGTAACATATAATTAATCCAGTAAGAGAAAATAAATACCAGCAGCTGAAGCAGGGTTTAAAATAATGAATTTATGTAGGTCCTGCACATAGGACTAGGGCAACAGATGATATATCATTTGATACATGTTGCGGCAGGGCAAGAAACCCCAAAATGGACCGACAGGGCAAGCAAAGAGAGGGATTCACAGTTATGAATGGAGACAAGTCCAGCACAAAGGACCAGGATGACAGGAAAAAACAGGAGTGGAGAAATTTGGTAGGCAGACCCTAAAACAGGACACAGAAGTGGAGGGCAATGAGGGAAAGCAGAAGTATGCCAGGGAAGTGTGGGAGACTGAAGCCTCACCGACAGATGGGAAGGGACTCAGGACAGCAACAGCCAAAAGCACAGAAAGGAGCCAGGACGGGAGAAGGTGAGATGAGGTATGGGCCACAGGAGTGATGGAGAGGAGGAAGGGAAGCACAGCAGGAGGGAGTGAGGGATGGAGAGAGAGCCACAGAGAAAGCGCCCATCCAGGCATTGAGAGGAACTGCAGGCACCAGAGGCCATGAAAACAGAAAGGTCTGGATGCTGCAAGGTGTGACGGCTCCGCAATCAGATCAGAAGGAAGGAGCAGGAGTCGGGTGAAAGCTACAGCCCCACTGGGGATAAAGCAGGCTGCAGAAGGAGATGGAACAGAATGGGGGGAGGAACAACCAGAAGTGGGTGACATGACATAGCAGCTGCAGCGAGTGGTAGGGACAAAAAAACAAAGGGATGGGGGAAACAGAAGAAGCAAAGAGATGGGAGGGATGAGGAGGGGAAACAGGCAAACGGCTGCGAGTGAGCAGCAACAAGAGAGGGAGTGGAGACAGAGAGAAGTACGGGGCAGCTTGAGGTGATACGAGGAAATAGGGATGGCAACAAGGACAACAAAAGAAAGGAACTGGGAGAAGAGGCAGCCAACGGAGCCTCCGGCTACAATAAGAAAAGGATCTGGGGAGGAACTGAGAGCAGCTGACTTCTAAGGCCTGATCGGGGGTGTGGTTAGTTGCTTCTCCCCATTGAAACCCAGGCATAGCCTTTACAAATCCCCATAAGCACATGTCTGGCTTACATGCTTTTTCCATTGCAGCACTTTATACTGGAACACACTACCTGTAACACTTCATTCTGCAACTTTTCTGCCATGTTTTAAGTTTTTCTAAGCAGTTTTTATTGGAAAATGCTGTCTGTAAATGTTTTATTTAATTATATTGTCCTGTTTTGATGTTGTTCTGTACTTTGTTAATTGTGTATTGTGTTGTATTCCTGGGTCAGACTTGAAAAAGAACCTTTGGTCCAGTGTCCCTACCCAGTTAACAAATAAATAAATTGACATATGTGGATCTCAGAAACCACATAAGCTGCTATTGCAAAACTTTCCACAGATCAAGACGTTTCGTACTACAGTACACTACACATGCAAAATTTCACCTGATTTTGTCAAACAGTATCAAAGATATTAATGTACAAAGTTTTGGATGTAACACTGATCAGGCTACTCAACCCTAACTATAGTGACGCTATAATATAGATTTTAATGGCATGGTAGCGCCACTACATTTAGGGTTGAGCAGGGATTGCTATGTTAAACCTCAAAATTTGCCCTTTAATATCTTCGCAACTGTGCAACAGATTTGAGCAACATTTTGCATGCATGTGCTCATGGGGGAAAATCTCTTGACCTGACAAGTTGCATCCAGGTCAGATGTATGAATTCTGACATCTGGATAGGGAAAAAAATGTAAAGAAATCATTGTTTTTTACTGCTTTTTTCAACTCGCCTTGTGCACAGATGGATAGCAATTTTGCTCTGCAATTGTCAGGGTTAAAAGGGTTTACCCTAGAATGGTGCCTTTCGCTGCTTTGATGAAAAACTATTAAACCATCCCAAAGTTATTCAATTTTAAAATTTCAAGTTCTAAGCATGCTAAGTGCAGTCTTTTGGATAGAGGTCTGGGATGAAAAAAGAATTTGGTCTAAATGAAAAAGAATCCTTTTACTTTTGATGCCACTCTTTTTTTGTGAGGGGAAATTCCTTTTTCATTTTTCCGCCATCTTGTTTTCTGTTTTACCCTAAAAATTTTAATTTCAAAAGCCACAAAAATGACATTCTGGAGAGCAACCAACAAATGTAGCTTGCTTATTGGGACCTCCTTAGCTGGAATTTGCACTTAACTATTACAGAAATGCCCTTTCCATGTTTTTTTTTAAAGATTATACATCTTTTTTTGTGATTCGTGATATGAAAAAAGGTTATTTTTTCATTTCACGAGTGATGAAACAGTATCCTTTTTCTGTGAGGGGGGAACTCCTTTCCCTGGTGTCTAGTGGTACCTCCTCATGCTGTGTTCTGAGTTCTGATGCTTTGGTGCTTCTTTAATATTTAGTGCTATTTAGTGCTATGGAGGCTAAGAGCTGGTATGTCACATACTGTGGTGTAGCAAGGTAACATGGTAGTGGCATTTTTGGTGTGGCTGGTGACTGTCTGAGATTGTACTCAAAAAAGCTGAAAGGAATGAAGCAAAAAGGGCTGTGTGTTTAAAATAGAAAATAACCCAGCTTGACTGGACTGTATATCCGAAGCATTTGCATCTACCCATGCTGTGAGGGTTTCTTACCAATTTGTTGTCAGAGAAAACTACAGTCTAAAAATGCCATTATCAGGAAAACTTGAAAAGTGAACTGCAAACTGTATAGCAGTTTAAATTTGCTCCTGTGAATATATGCTGATGTGAAAATGCCAACCAGACCAGACCATGAAAAATTAACATTTGCAGATTTAACCTGCTATACAGTATTTCCCCAGTTCTGAAGGATTTATACTGGCTGTCAAGAAGATGATGCTTCAAGCTACTTTTACTAGTTTTTTAGAACCCCATGAGGGTTGGTGGCAACATACATTGTGGAAACATTGGTCCTATATGTACCAGAATGCCGATGAAGGTCATCCTGTGGAAACATGTTTAAAGATCAAATGGCCATGCTCTAGTCAGCTTGATAACAGGCCTCCTCTGTGGCTGCACTTTATCTTTGGAGCTCCTTCCCACTTAGGTTGAGACAAACAAATACCCCACACCCTTTGATCACCATCTCCATTATTATTCTTTATTTCCCTGGTGTCTAGTGGCACCCCCACCCTTCCATCACCATTAACATCGTCTTTTCATGGTCCTTGGTGTCTAGTGGCACCCCCCTCGATGTCTGATTACCACTTGTGTTAATTTTATTTTTCTGGTGTCTAGTGGCACCCCCATCCCCACGCTCCTATTGCCTTCCCTGGTCATAATTCTTATTTCCCTGGTGTCTAGTGGCACCCCCACCCTCTGTTCACTGAGAACTAATTGAAACGTACAAGTTTCTGAAAGGAATAAATAAGGTGTCATTCTCAGACTTGTTCAACAGAGTCTCCAACTCTAACACTAGAAGGCATGAGAAGAAATTGAGGGGGAGTTTCAAGAGGGACCTTAGGAACACTATTTTATAGAAAGAATTGTGGAGCCATGGAATAAACTGCCAGCTGAGGTAATGGAAGCAAAGTCTGTGACATCATTCAAGCTAAGGTGTGACAAGGCTAAAACACAATCAAAAGCAACAGGAGCAGTAGAAGGTATTAGGCAGAAGGGTGGTTAGGTCCTGGGATCTGAGAAGGTCCAAGGAACATATGGGCAGGCTAGATGAACCCTTGGTCTCCTTCTGCCATCTTTTTTTCTATGTTTCTATGTTTCTAGTCCCTGAAATAAAGAAAACAGACCCCTCCCCTACCTCCCACTTCACATCCCACCCTCATTCACCTCAACAGGTCCCAGAGTGGAGATCCAGTTTTCAATTAAAGACATGTCTTACTGCTGGAACTGGCAACTGCTATATGAGACAAAAAGGTAAGTGTGGTTCAATGCATTTTAATGGGGTTTTTAACTTTAGTACATAACTGTGCCATTTTTGCATATTTTGACACCAAATTTTCAACATGGCATTTCTGTGACCCTTCCTAACAAACAGTGTCTGTGGAATTACATAAATCCACCCAGAATGGTGATTTTGTGGTCACTTGGTGAAATTACCTTATGGGTTGGATTTGAAAAAATTCTACCACCATTGTTCATGAGATAAGGTCATAAGAGGTGTATGTTCGAAATATGGGGGTCAAAATATGTTAAAATGGCAGTTATGTGCATCTGTTGAAATTAAGGTATGTGCGCTCGTAACTTTCATGATTTTCAATATTTTCACCTCAAATTTTAAGCAGTCATTTCTTTACACCAGCTTATGAACCTCACAGTCATCATTTTTCAAATCTTTGTAAGCATGTGTTTTCACACCTCTGGCATGGAATGACATCACGGTGGCATAGAATTACATTTCTGCAGTAACTTGAATAGTTTCAGTTCCGGGTTCATGAGGCTGGGTAATAACAAGGCAAAAAAGGGGGGAGGGGTGGAGTGGCCCTGTATGTCAATGAAAATATCAAAGCTACAGAAATTCAGAATACACATAAGGAGCTAGAAGAACTGTGGGTCACCCTGGAAACAGGAAATGGGACAGCCATAAGAATTGGGGTTGTCTACAGACCCCCAGACCGGGGGAGGATATAGACACATTACTGTTAGAAGATATACAAAACATGACAGCTAAAGGGGATTTTCTGATAATGGAGACTTCAACATGCAGGATACAGATTGGTCAATACCAGCAGGAACATCTGCCAGAACTAGACACATGGTGGATTCCCTGCAGGAGGAGGGCCTCAAACAACTGGTACACCAACCCACAAGAGACAGGACTATCATAGATCTAGTACTGACTAACAGGGAAGGGATCACAGATCTCCAGGTAGAAGGTCACCTGGGGGCCAGTGACCATCACATGGTATGGTTCAATTTGGCCACTACATCTAAATCATCCCATTCCAAGGCAAACATATGGGACTTCAGAGGAACTGACTTTGATAAGATGGCCAACAGAGTTAAGCTAGCCCTGGCATAAAGAAACACCAGTGAGGTGGTACATGCAAAGTGGGCAAGCATTAAGGATGCAATACTTGAAGCAACATCATATTGTGGTAGACAGAAAAGGAAGTGCAAAAGAAGAAGGAAACCACTTTGGTTCTCAAATACAGTAGCAGAAAAGTCAGAGCCAAAAGGCTGGCCTTCAGGAAATATAAGGGAACACAGCAGGATGAAGATAGGGAGGCATACCAAACTGCCCTAAGAGAAGCAGGGAAGGCAGTAATGCAGGCAAAGTCCCAAACTGAGGAAACACTAGCACGAAGAGTAAAAGAAGACTTTCTATAGATACATTAGTGAAAGGAGAAAGTCAAGAGGGGGTATCGCTAAGCTCAAAGGAGAAAAGGGGGCGTGTGAGGAGGAGAACCCTGTAAAAGCATCTATCCTAAATAGATACTTTTGCTCAGTATTTACTGAAGAGAAGATAGGGCAGGGCCCACAGCTCAGCACCATGGACACGGGGGAGGGAGGTGATCACTACCCTCTTCACAAAAGAAAGGGTCCTACAAGAACTCACTAAGCTCAGGGTGGACAAGGCAATGTGACCTGATGGCATGCATCCCAGGGTACTTAAGGAGCTAAGGGTGGAACTAGCAGAGCCATTAACAGAACTGTTTAGTGAGTCTCTGAGCACAGGAGAGGTCCCAGAGGACTGGAGAAGGGCTCATGTGATCCCGCTCCACAAGAGTGGTAGCAGGGAGGAGGCAGGGAACTACAGACCAGTCAGTCTTACCTCAGTAGTGGGCAAGATTATGGAGGCACTCCTTAAGGAAAGGATAGTGCAACTCCTGGAATCCATAGGGGCACAGGATCCAAGACAGCATGGGTTTACAAAAGGAAGTTGCTGTCAAACTAATCTCATAGATTTCTTTGACTGGGTAAGCAGAGTGGTGGACCAAGGGGGAGCAGTTGATGTAACCTACCTTGAATTCAGCAAAGCTTTTGACACTGTTCCAAATAGAAGATTGATGAATAAGCTGGGTAGGCTCGGGGCAGGTCAGAAGTTGGTCAACTGGGTGGCAAACTGGTTGACAGGCAGAAAACAGAGAGTGGTGGTAAATGGTATATAGTCAGAAGAGATGCAAGTCACAAGTGGGGTACCTCAGGGATCAGTCCTGGGGCCAGTCCTCTTCAATATCTTTATTAGTGACATTGCAGATGGACTAGAGGGTAAGGCTTGTCTGTTTGCAGATGACACCAAGATCTGCAATCTGCAACAGAGTAGATGATCCAGATGGGGTGGGCAGAATGAGAAGAGATCTGGATAAACTAGCAAAATGGTCAGAAGAGTGGCAACTGGGATTTAATGCAAAGAAGTGCAAGATCATGCACATAGGGAAGAGAAACCCTGATGCCACCTATAGGATGGGAGGGGAGTTGCTGGCAGTCACAAGGGAAGAAAGAGACTTGGGCATCATCATCATCACCGATGACCTGAAATCATCCAAGCAGACCTCTAAAGCAGTAGGTAAGGCTAGGGGAATGTTAGGGTGTATTAGTAGAGAATTGTCATAAGTCCTAAAAGGGAGGTAATAATCCCTCTTTACAAGACACTGGTTAGGCCCCATCTGGAGTACTGCTTGCAGTACTGGAGGCCACACCTTCACAAGGACATTAACCAAATTGAGGCAGTCCAGAGAAGGGCAATCAAAATGGTGCAGGGACTGCATCAGAAGACATATGAAGACAGATTAACGGAGCTCAATATGAATACCCTTGAGCAAAGGAGGGAGAGAGGTGATATGATCGAATCATTCAAACACCTTGTTTTAACAAACTGAAAGAGTCTAACATGTTTAAATATAAGAAAAATAGCATGACAAGAGGACACAGCATGAGATTAGAGGGAGGCCGATTAAGGAGGAATGTGAGGAAATTATTTTTCACAGAAAGGGTGGTGGATGCATAGAACGGTTTACCTCAGGAAGTGGTGGCTATGAATACAGTGCAGGGCTTCAAACAGGCATGGGATAGGCATAAGGGAGCAATACAGATGAGTATGAATAGATATGCCACTGACAGAGCAAAGGCCGATGGCACATTTATAAGGTAGAAAAAGAAATGGGCAGACTGGATGAGCCTTGCGGTCCTTATCTGCCGTCAACTTCTATGTTTCTATGTTTCTATGCCGACAATTTGGTTGTTGTTGTGCTACAACTGGAAACACAGGGCCCTCTGGACCCTGTTCTTCCACAGCAACACACTGTACATATACACATCTATGGAGGGATGGAAGCACAGGGCCCAGAGGCAAATAAGGATACAATTACACTATCTGAAAAACTACAGATGGATAGGTCCTGAACTCCCACAGACAAATAAAGCTGCAATTATGCTATCTAAAAAAGTAAGGAAATTCTTTGAAAATAAAAGCTCCATTAATGCAACATTAGGGTTCAGACTAAAGTGAAAAGGGTAGGGAAATGTGGCTTTAGGGTTTTCAACCCTAACAGCCCACCCCCAACCATAAAACAAATCAGGGGTGCAGTTTTCCTTGGCATTGTGAACCCCTAAAGCTCACCCCATTCTATGCACTCCACAAACATACACATCTAATGTGATCAGCATTAGGGTTTACAACACCAAGGAAGACTGCACCCCTCATTTGTCTTATGGGTGGTGGCGAACTGTTAGGGTTGGAAACCTTAAAGCCACATTTCCTTATTTTGTTGCTTTAGCATGAACTGTAGATGCTGCATTAACTGAGTTTTTTTGCAAAGAGTATTTTCATAGTGGCACAGTAGCACTACTATATTTAGGGTTGAGTAGGCACTTTAATGTTAAAATCCCATTTTGCATTTAATACCTTTGCAATGGGTCAACAGATTTGCAGGAAACTTTGCATGAGTTGTGTGATAGGGAAGGTCTCCTGATGTGCAGGGCCACTGGAAACTTGCGGAAAATTTTACCCAAAAATGCGGGGATTTTCTTGCAAAAATTGTGGGAAAATTGTGGGGGTTCACTATACATCCCCACTGCCCCTAATAAATATTTTGTTTACTGCAGCATGTATTGATCACATAAATTGTTAGATAAATGTATTGCCACTTGTAAATGCTTTTAATATGAAGAAAGATGTGTTTTTTGAAATGCACTGTAAAGTAATCATTATGTAGCATATCTTCTAAAAATCAAGACATCTAAGTCATGCAGTGCTACCTAGATTTTATTCAGTAATTTACACTTAGTCTGTACTGAATACATCCTGAAACAACATATTTTGCCAGTTTCTAGATGTTAAATAATGAAGCCTGTTTAAACTAATTGCTTTGGTGCAAGAAAAAAATAAACAGATAACCAGGGTGCCTAATAAAGGTCTAGTAAGAAAAATATTTATTTTGTTAAAATGATTGCTGTTTTTAATCAGCACTGTAAGTACATTTTAAAATCACATGATAAAAGTATCAAATCATACCAGTAGCTTTTCATTACATCATATGATAGTTTTCAATACATTGCACTTTTGTTCTACTCAGTTTGCAGGGATTTTACCTGGGTTGCAATTATTTTGTCCATTTGAAAGTAACTGTTTAACTATACTTAACCTGTTCATCATGTTTTCAGAAATGTTTGCTTTTTGTAGGCTTTGTATGTGAGTATACAGTTGTGGCAGACTGACATGTAAGGAATCCCTGTCACCAACCCCCTCAGAAGCACATTCAAGTTTATAATCAGCAGGGCCATCCAAACTCTTTACACATTTGAATCAAAATCCTTTCAGATTGAAAGTATTTATAAAAGGAAAATCTACCCTACCATTCAAAAACAAGCATTGTAGTCAAGGCTTCATTTAGATGAATGGGGCACTTTGCACCTCTTCTCACGCCTACTGTTTCAGTCTCTGTGTCAGCAAAAAGTTCTCTGATCATCTGCTTTAACACAGATTTTAAGTGTTCAAGTCTACATATGTTTGACCAGAGGATTCTGAAACCAAAGCAGGGAAGTGAATCACATGAAAGCAGAGTCACATTTGACCCCTGCTCACCTCACACTGTACTGTTTTGGTCAAATCCAAGTCTGTGTACCATATCTGAGTAGATTTCCTAGAGAATTTAAATATTTGTATACAATTTCAGTCAAAAATTCCATAAATGTAAGAAATTGCAGATTTTGTGCGGAGAAGGGTGAAAATTGCGGAAATTGCGGAAAAATTGAGCCCACAATTTTCCAGTGGCCCTGCTGATGTGCCAAGTTTTGTTCTAGTCGGATGTGTGGATTCTGAGATCCATATAGTGTAAAAAGTTCATTTTTTTTTTTGTGTGTGTGTGTGGGGGGGGGGTGTTACTGTTTTCTTCTGATACTTATAGCTCCCAGACAGTTTGACATTTTGGTCTGAAGTTTTCGAGGTAGAAAGGACCTGGTCCACAGGTGTGCCTTCTGCTGGTTTGGTGAAGAAACATTAATTCATTGCAAAGTTATTACATTTTAAAATGTTGGGTTCTGAGCATGCTCAGTAAGCACTTCAAAATAGTTACATGAAACAAAAAGAGAATCCTTTTTTGTATGAATAAAAATTCATATGAAAATTTACATTTATAAAAAAAATGTATGATATTCTTTTTCATATTACAACTTTTATGATATTTTTGCAACCGTTCAACAGATTTATAAAAACCTTTTCATGGATAGTTTTGTGGTAGGATGGGCAGACTCTGAGATTGGGATAGTGCAAAAAGTTAATTTTGGGGGGGGGGGTTGCTGTTTGTTTTGACACCTGTAGCACCCAGAAGGTTTGGAATTGTGGTCTAACATTTTCAGGGTAGAAAGGGACTGGCCCACAGTGTGTCTTTTGTTGATTTGGTGAAAACATGTTAATGCATTCCAAAGTTATTACATTTTGAAATGTTGGGTTTGAACATGCTCAGGAAGCACTTCAAAATAGCTGTATGAAATGAAAAAAGGATCCTTTTTCATATGAATGAAAATTTCATAGGAAAATTTTCGTTCATACAAATATTTCATATGAAAATTTTTGTTAATATGTAAATGTTTGTGTGATATTTTCATTCATATGAAAATTTTTGCAGTATCTTCACAACTGTTCAACAGATATTCTTAGGGTCATAGGTTCACAGTCCAATTACAAGTTCAGAAGGCTTGCTCCCACTGTGAACTTGCCACCTCCATTACTTAGAGATGGTACTCATAATTTTTGGAGCCCATGTAAGCATCTAGTCTACTTTTAAAGGTAACTATGTTGTTGCTTTCTACTATTTGTTTAGGTAAGGTTTTCCAGATACTTAATTTTTTGAGAGACCACTTTCCTCTCCTGACCGTTTTGTTAATCTCTCCTTTTAATTTATTATTATGAGATCTAGTATATAATTTGGTTTTATAGTTAACCAAACCTATTGTCTCAATAAGTACTTGGTCCTTAAATGCTCTATATACCAGTCATAGGTATTCCATGGTTCTATTATACTCCATAAAGTAGAGGTTCAGTTTTTTAATCCTTTCAGGGTAGCTTAGATGCTGCATATTTTTGATTTTTTGGGTAGTTTTCTTCTGCACTTTTTCAATTAGTTTTTTTCTCCCTAATGTTTTGGAGTGCACTAAACTGTGAGTAATACTCTAGATGGGTTCTCACCAAACTGCAGTATAATGGAACAACAACCTCAGGGTCTCTACTCTTAATTGATCTTAGTATGCATCTGAGGATTTTATTGCCTTTTTGAACTCTAAACTTGTTGTGTGTATCAAATGTTAATTTATCTATTACTAGTATACCTAGGTCTTTCTCATCTTTTGTTATTTGAAGATTATATCCATTAAGGGTGTATTGGTACTTTGGATTATTGTGGCCCAAGTGCATGACTTTGCACTTATTCTCATTGAACATCATCCTATTTTGTTGAGCCAACTCATTTAGAAGATTAATATTTTTTGAATTCCCTTCCAGATTTGGGATCAGTCACTATGGCCCCCATTTTACAGTCATCAGCATATTTGCTTATCCATGCAGTCCCATGTGTCTGAATGGATGAAATTAAAATATTAAATAGGATTGGCCCCAGGACCAATCCCTGAGGGATACCGCTTGCCACCAGTCCCCATGCTGATAAATGACCCCTGATAACTAACCTCTGTGTTCTCTTATCAAGCCATGAATTATCCAGTTTATGATGTTAGGATAGAGTTGAATATTAATCAAATGTTAAATAAGGATTCTGTGTGATACAGAGGCAAAGGCTTTGGCGTAGTCTAAAAAGAGTGCGTCCACTGACAATCCTTCATTGAGCGCTGTATTTACCGGCTCGAAAAAGTGCAAGAGATTGGTAAGGCAGGATCTACCACTAGAGAAACTGTGTTGTGTTACATCTTGCAGTTCCTTTTGATTTAGGTGAATGGTTATTCTTTTCTGTAATAATCTTTCTAACAGTTTACCAATAATCAAGCTTAGGCTAATAGGCCTGTAGTTGTTTATCTCTGACTTTTCCCCTTCTTAAATATTGGGGTGACAATGACTTCTCTCCATTCCAGTAAGGTTTTCCCCTCTTTGAGTGAAGCATTAAACAGTTTTGTGAGAGGACCCTTGATAGCATCTTTTTTTTTTTCTTTTATGAATTTAGGTGGTATATCGTCTGGTCCTGCAGAGCTATTAGGTTTGATGAAATCAATAACTTCAGAGACTTCCTTAATTGCAAAGGGGGTGAAATCATCTGTATTGATTATATTAATAATATCTATTGGTTCTTTTGATTTATAAACACTTCTGAAGTAATTATTTAATTCTGTAGCAATGTCAGCCTCGTTGCTCACAATTCCAGATGGAGTTTCCAAGGAACCTATTCCTGTTTATTTGCCCCTCCTGGAACCAATATAATTATAAAATAGTTTCTGGTTGTCCTTAGATATGCTTGCTAGTTTCAGCTCATATTCTTTTTTTTGCCTTATTAATTGTGGTTTTGATTTTGGTAACAGTTGTTTTATATTTATGCACTCTGGCCCAGATATTCAAACTGCGCTAGGCTGTGACTCAAGCTTGGGCGCAGCTCAACTTGGCTGTGCAGGGGTGTGGACTGGGCGATATTCAATGGAGCTGCGCCATGGCTCAGCAGCATTGAATATCGCACCCTTGCCACCCACAGTGTGCATGGTGCAGTGGCACTGTGCCAGTGCAAGTGGCCAGAGTGGAGCACGGGGATGCGCTAGCACAAGTTCCATTGTGCTATGCACAGCAAATCGCGATATTCAAAACTTGACATGCAAATGGAGCCATAATGTATGCAAGGTGCAAATGGGGCCATTTGCATGTCATTTAGCTTGTTGCATAAGGTGCGCTGATCTAGATGACTTGCACCTGGCACCCCTGCCCAGGTAGCAGCAGCCATCGAGGACCGACACCCCTGCAGCCTGTAATGTGCTCCACAGCCCGATCGTGGGCATTTGTTAGAAAAATAAGAATTCCGTCCAATATCCCTGGTGGTCCAGTGGACCATTGTCTGCCCGATCGAGGGCATTTGTAATAAAAGAAATGAATGATCCCAATATCCCTGGTGGTCCAGTGGACCGTTGTGTGCCAGATCGTGGGCATTTGTAATGGAAGAAATAAATATTTCCAATATCCCTGGTGGTCCAGTGCACCGGTGTGTGCCCGCTCACGGGCATTCATAATAAAATACAGATTAATGTCCAATATCCCTGGTGGTCCAGCGGACCGCTGTGTGCCCGATCATGGGCATTTGTAATGAAATACAAATTAATGTCCAATATCCCTGGTGGTCTAGTGGTACCCCCTTCCCACCCGTCCACTGAGCCCCACCGCCCCGCTCCTCCCCGATCAGCTGGCGGGCAGCAGCACCCCACCCGCCTGCTGCCCCACCACCTGCCAACTGACCCCATTGGTAGGGCTGTACACCCATTGGTCACAATGTGAGCCAATGGGCATGCAGCCATACTGTACTACATTCCAGATATGAGATGATCCATTCACATATGAGGTAATGTGTCAGTAGAGCTGCATGCCCATTGGCTCATGCTATGGATCAATGGGCATACAGCCCTTCCGATGGTGTCAGTCAGCGGGCAGCAGGGCGGCAGGCAGGTGGGGTGCTGCTGCCCTCCGGCTGACTGGGGGGAGTGGGGCAGTGGGGCTCAGTGGGAGGGTGGAGGGGGGTACCACTAGACCACCAGGGATATTAGACATTAATCTGTATTTTATTACGAATGCCCATGATCAGGCAAACAGCGGTCCACTGGACCACCAGGGATATAGGACATTAATCTGTATTTTATTACAAATGCCTGTGATCGGGCACACAGTGGTCCACTGGACCACCAGGGATATTGGAAATATTTATTTCTTCCATTACAAATGCCCACGATCGGGCACACAGCGGTCCACTGGAGCACCAGGGATATTGGACAGAATTCTTCTTTTTTTAACAAATGCCCGTGATTGGGCACACAGCGGTCCACTGGACCACCAGGGATATTGGACAGATTTCCTCTTTTTTTTTACAAAATGCCCACGATCGGCATGGGGGTGCCGCCAGGTGCAGCAGAGTTTGTGGCCACCCACAGGTGGCAGATGCTGTCTTGCGCCCTGCAATCAGGCAGCTCACCTGTGGGTGGCCATCCTTTGTCCTTTTTTTTTGGATCAACTTTGTGCTGGTGCAGGTAGGGGTTGTGCATGCATGGTTCTGCACATCCCAGGCTGAATATTGGGCTGTGCAGGGTATGCATGGGCACGCCCCACCTACCTGCGCCTGCATACATAACTGATGTGCTCCGGCGCATTGGGATTTGTGCCGTGCACTTTTCCCTTTTGAATATCATGCCGGGGCACATCAGTGGGTTGCACATGGTGCAACACTGTTGTGCCATGCGCAACCCTTTTGAATATCTGGGCCTCTATCTTCTGTTGGGTCTTTCTGACATTTTCTGTAAAGTTTCTTTTTCTTGTTGATAAGTTTCTTGATTTTCTGGTTCCACCAAGGTGGAATTCTACAGTTATTGTTATATTTATATCTATTGGGAACCCAGTTCTTGATACAGTAGTTTATTATTTCCTTAAGTTTTATCCAGATGTTTTCTATAGTATAATTTTCTAGTTCTTTCTCCCAGTTCCATGCAGTGAGCCATTCCTTGATTTTAACATAATCTGCCTTAAAATATTTTTTTCTTTGGTTATGCTCTTCATATTAGCACTTGTTAACATGATTTCCATTTCTAAGATTTTGTGATTGCTGTCACCCAGTGTTGTAGAGACATGGTTCCAATATTTCATTTATATTAGTAAATATTAAGTCTAGGATTCTGTTTTCTCTTGTTCCTATTTTTACTAATTGTTCAAGCTTATTTGAGGTTGTGAAATCAATGAATCTGTTCTTAGTCTCCCATGCTCATTAACTTTGCCCAGTTTATTGCTGAGAAGTTGAAATCTCCCATCAAGATATGATCCCTTTTACAGACATGCTTTCTATTTTTGTTAAAAATTCATTAGTCTCTGCATTATTTAGGCTTGGCGAATGATATGCTAGTCCTATTGTTAGATTTCTGTCCTGGATTTGTATTACAGCCCATATGGTCTCTGCTGTGTTATTGTGGCTATCACTAGGGCCAATTTCATGTACTTTTTATTTGTCTGTGATATATAATACTATTCCTCCTCCTCTTTTTTCATTTTGCATGCGCAGTGTTGTGGGGTAGGTCTCTTGATGTTCCAAGTTTTGTTCCAGTCAGATGTGTAGATTCTGAGATCCACATAGCAAAAAAATTTAAAAAATCCCTGTTGTTTCAATTAATATACTTTATCATTTTTTCCAAAATACAAACAGTCCAAACAAACAATAAGAAACCATGACAGCTACTAACAGACAACACAACACCTACCCAACCCATCCCCCCAACCAAAAGCTCAGCAACCCTAACTAATATTTTAGAGGAATCGCCTAAATAATAAAAAGAGTTCAGATTAGGCTAAGCAGTATAGTAAAACAAGTAAACTCAAGATTAAGACCTCACTGGAGTCAGGGACAATAGTGAATAAAATGATTCCCATCTATCATGAAATTGGTTAGAACACTTCTAAAATGATGTAATCTGTTTCTCAACCACCAACACGATCAATATCTCTTGATGCCATTCTCTATATTCTCTATATGAGGGGACAGAATCATCTGTCAGGTGACATAATATGTAATAGAATAGAAGTAATAGAACAGATATAATCCGACTAGGCTCAAGACAGTTTACTGTCCTGGCTCCCCTCAGCACCCAGCCTTTCCTCTTCAACTCACCCTAATCCTTAATACAAGGCAAAGCTCCTCCAGCCTAATAATGCTACATAAGGTTAAAATGCCAGTCAGAGGGTCCCCAAAGACTAGTATCTCGGGCCAGCTCAGGCCAAACAAGGGTCTCCTCCCTGCTGCCCTGTACATCGCTGCAATACTATGGGTCGACTGGCTAGCTGGTAAACAAGCCCCCGTCACACAGCCCCCTAACGGACCAGCACCATACCAGACCTGGCACTCCCATGGCCCACCCCCTACCGACAACTCAGCCCTCCTACTTGCTGCCAAGCTTAGCAGGAGTGGGATCTGCTACAGAGCTATCTTACTAATGACCAACAAACCTAAAAAAATTAGATGCCCACCCCTTAACTTTATTCTCAGCCTCCTGCAAACAGCCTTGCTAATGCGGGCAGGGGATATTCAACCTAACCCCGGTCCAGGTGTTGACAATACCCATATCTCCTCCAAGACCCGACCTGGACTGCAGCCAGGGGCCTGGGGATTAGCACACGCATGAATACTTGTAGCCTTAGACCAAAACTCCAGGAAGTACAAGCGTGGCTGGCCTCTATAACCCTGATGTGCTTGCAGTCTCTCTGAGACCTGGTTAAAACCTTGATCCTAGACCACCAATTCTGCGCCTCAGGATATGTTCCAGAGATAGAATCCACAAAAGGGGGTGGAGTTCTCATCTACGTGAAGGCTACACTGGTCTCTGCTCGTATTAACCTGCAAATAACACTGCCCCCTGAAATTGAAGCAATCTTTGTGCATTATCACCCTTGGTGGTGCCAAACACATCTGACGTGGGTGTGTCTATAGTCCACCAAAGGACGCCTCCTATCCTCGATACTCTCACAAAACCTAACAGTTGAGTTTGCATCTGAACTCATCATCCTTGGAGACTTCAACCTGAACTGGGCCAAAGAGGCCAGGCCGTCAATTATAGGTATGCTACAAGAGGCAAACCTTTCCCAGATAATCACCCAACCCACAGGGTTGAACTACAGAACGGGTAGCCACTCAATCATCGACTGGGTACTGGTGTCCAACCCAAATAACGTGCAATCGGCTGGCACCATGGCAGATGCTCTCAGCGACCACTCGCCCACTTTCTGTGTTTGGAAAAACAAGGTGGTAAAGATCCCGCCCAGAATACTCACTTCCAGGGACTACTCAAAGTTCTCCCTGGAGCACTACAACACTCTCTTATGCAACTTGGACTGGAGCCCGATAAGAAGTCTCCCTACCTTGGAAGGGGCGGTTGACTACTTTAACAGGTCTCTCTTGTGGGCCACTGATCTCCTGGCCCCAATTAAAACTTACTGAGTAAAGGGCCACTGCTACAAGTGGATTACCCCCCAAAGGCTCTGATGATGAGCCAGGACAAAGCCTGGAAAAAGTTCAAGGACACGGCTCTCCAAGTAGACCGGGTCATCTATAGAACCCTCCAAAACTAATGTAAACAGGCCACCAAATTAGCAAAAAAGTAGTATCTCATCCACCTCCAGAAGGCAAACCTTGGTAACCCAAGGACCTTCTGGTCCTACATCAATGAACTGATGAAGGGGGAAAAAAAGACAGCCACGGGCCCTAACACAGCTAATGGACAGGTCCTACATGATGAGGCACTAATTGCTGAGTCCCTCAATACATACTTCTCAAACCCTTATAAACATCAGGCAGGGTCATTGGTATCCAACAACCAACCAGCTCAGCTGGATCCCTGTACGCTCAACCACCCACCCTTTCACCTGAGACTGGCAAAAATAAAAGAGGTCCTGGCCATCCTGAAAACCCTGAAAACAAGAGGTTCAGGATGTCCAGATGGACTCAAAGCTAGATTGCTAAAAGATGGGGCCACGGTACTCGTGCGGCCACTCACCTGGCTGATCAATAGGTCCTTACTTGAAGGATCAGTCCCAGGGCTGTGGAAGCAGGCGCATGTGGTACTGATTCATAAGGGAGGGCCTACAGAACCAATTGAGAACTACAGGCCTATCTCCTTGCTGTGTACCCTGGCAAAAAACAGGAGAAACTGGTCTATGCCCAACTTAGAGAATATCTGGGCTATAATGTGTTGTCTCCTTCATAACAAAAACTTAGAGCTAACCACCCGGGACAGACACTGCCTGACCAAATTCTCCTCTGGCGACTCAGAGACCTAGACTCGGATCCAATACAGGGGCAGTTTTATAGACCTCTCAAGGCCTTTGACTGGGTGGATCACAGACTACTCCTCCAAAAACTCCACCTTACAGGCCTAGAGCCCTCCCTCAAATGGGTGGAAAGCTACCTCTCAGATCGCACACAAAGGGTTAGGTGGCAGGATAAAGTCTCCAATCCACAGCCCCTAATGAACGGAGTACCCCAAGGGTCTATACTTGGGCCTCTTATGTTCTCTTTGTTTGTAAATGAACTGCACAAACACTGTGGAAGCAGCAGCCTAATCCAATATGCGGATGATGCTGTTATCTACAAAACCTCGGATAACCTGGATGACCTCCGCATTTCTCTCCAAGAGGATATTCTTGCCATGGAGAGGTGGCTCATCAAGAATAAAATGGTCCTCAATACCAACAAAACCAAAGCCATGCTGTTCGGACCAAGAGCCCTTGGACAAGATAGATCACAACTACTCCAACTTTCATCCCTGGAGGGCAACAAGCTGGAAGTAGTCCCCTCGACAAAGTACCTCGGCCTCACCATCGACCAAGATCTCACGTTCAAACAACATGTGGAACAAGTCACTAAAGTAATCCATACAAAACTCAGATTACTGTATCGGATTAAGGAACAGTTAACCCCAGAAGCCAGGACTGCTATTGCAGCCAGTGTTCTACTTCCAACACTAACATATGCTGCCCCAGTCATTCAGGGTATTACAAAGCTGGAGTACAGGAAATTATGTACTTATACAACAAGGTGGCCCGCTTTGCCACCTTATCCCATTCCAGGAGTCACCACTGTGAGACGTTAGCTAAGCTAAACTGGCCATCCTTCGAAGCCCGCCTCAGTTACCCTGTGCTCTGTCTGACGAAGAAGATTATTAGCCCCACACCTCCCCTGAGTCTAGTGGGACTCCTCACAGTAAAAAGAAACCAGCGCAGCCTAAGGTCCTCGGGCCTAACGTTACTAGAGGTACCCAAGGTTAGGACTAAGGCAGGTCAGAAATCTTTCACGCATGCTGCCCCTGCCTTGTGGAACAACCTTCCTC
The DNA here is from genome assembly GCA_016271365.2 of Neoceratodus forsteri. Classification (NCBI taxonomy): domain Eukaryota; kingdom Metazoa; phylum Chordata; order Ceratodontiformes; family Ceratodontidae; genus Neoceratodus; species Neoceratodus forsteri. The sequence continues at coordinate 1,294,728,413 of CM028130.1, forward strand.
TCGAGGTAAGAGAAACCCAATCGGTGCTGAGCTTTCGCTCAAGACTCAAGACCTATCTTATGACAACAAGCGTATGCCAGTGCCACCGCACCTGACACTACTACTACTGACCACAACTTGCCTACTTACCAAACTGCAATCTCTAACCCTCCCCACAAGGTAGCACTAACTTTTCCTCCCCCTCTCTGAACCCTCCCGATGCTCCAGAACTATTATACCTAACGAATCTCCAGTACTGTCTCGCTAATATGTAGGACAAAGAAGACTGTAATGTAATGTAATGAAATAACAACTTTTCAACTACATATATGAAACCACTATTACAACTGCTATGTGTACACAGCTGAATACTGTATACCCATGATAACCTGTATCTGCTTATGTTCTACTGTTTAATTATAATTGTATTGTTATTCCCGGGTCGCCCCTGAAAAAGGGACCTTCAGGGCCCAGTGGGCCTACCCGGTCATCAAAATTCAATAAATAAATAAATAAATAAAATAATATAATTAATTTTGCTTCATCAGTAATTAATGCCATATGTGCTTTGTGAGCACAAATTAGGTTGGGGGTACAAACCTGTGAGGCATAGATCCTAGGTAAAAAGATTGTCTAAGCCCAGGGTTAGGTCTAACAAGGCCTTTATAGAGTTCCAGAAGGGAATCACTTTTACACAGTCCCAGAGTGCATGTTTGAGATGGCCTTCAATGAGGTTGCATCAGAAACATAAGGGAGAGGGCTGTATGCCCATTTTTTTACAGTTTATATGGGGTGTAATGCAGACTATGGAGGATTTGATATTGAATTAGGCACTGTCTGTCTTGTTTGATATATTGATACAAATCATGCCAGACTGAATGTCATACCCTCGGATCATCCTGAAGTCCCAGGGCCTGCTTCCAAAAATTTCAGACTCCAGTGGGAGTGTTGACATCTGGAAGCTGAAAAATACCATATAATCCAGACACTGAGTGCTATTGTGCCTCTGAAGAGAAAAAGAGCTCTGAGGCAGAAGATTCCATCAGTGACCAGGGTTTGGGACCCAAGTAGGAGGAAATAGCATGGGTTAGTTGGAAATATTTAAAGCTAAATGTTCTGGGGAGTTGAAAAAGTTCCCTAGGGGGTTGAAATGACACAAATCCATCCCCTCTAGTATGGAGGTGATTGATGCATCTTTTAACTGAGGACAAAAGGAAAGTGGTACTAGACGGCCAGCTATCTGAATATTGGGATTCCCTAGGATGGGATGAGCAGACCCTTTAGTCCATGGCAAATCTTAATGTGAGCCAAACTGACAGTGGGCTTTCACGGACCATCCAGTAGGTGTTGCCCATAAACAGGAGGGTATCTGAGATAATAAAATCCCTATTTTTTGCTGTTTTTGTTTAGTCATTGCCTTGCGCAGAGACAGTTTGGAATTTTGGTCTGAAATTTTCAGGATAGAAAGGGCTTGGCTCATATATGTGTCTTTTGCTGGTTTGGTGAAAACTATTAATCTGTTCCAAAGCTATTTTTAAAAATGTTGCTTATAAGCATGCTCAGTAAGCACTTCAAAATAGCTGTGTGAAATGATCATATGGGGACAAAAGTTTCATAAGAAACTTTTTGTAATATATTCACAATCATTAAACAGATTTGCATGAAGGTTTGCATGCTTGGTCTCATGGGGTAGGTCTCTTAGTTTAGTTTAAGTCTATTCGATCAACATAATGTCATTACAAAATTGTACAATAAAACATTTTACAACTGTAGCAGGTAAAACATTTAAGAGGTACAGAGCATGTGTATAAACATCATTCAATCTCTTTACCTACAAATGTTAAAAGCTTCTAAAAAAATTTTTTCCAGCAGAATAAAATACATAAGCATATTTTACCAACTCATATCATTGCTGCAAGCATGTGGTAATCATTATATAAAGCAGTTTAAAATAAAAAAAAATCACCCATCAATGTCTTTTAAAGAATCTGCCATAACCATCAATACTAAAAGGAGCACCAGCTCACCCAAGCCCCAGTAATGCACAAACATGAGGCCCATTGGGAATAAGAGTTACTTTCAGGCCAATAGCCTTAAGTTGGCTTCAAACAAAGTCTGTGGAACCACCAATGGGACTGATATAACAAGTAAATCTTGGAGTACAGAAAAAACACACAAACAGTGGCATTAAAATCACCGTGGATAACTTCAGAACACGGGGTTTAGCATCAATGGCATCTGTGCTGCTTACCATCCAAATGAACGAAAATCAAAATAAATTATTAGCAGTCTGATAATTCAGAGACCAGCATTCCTCAGTCAAGAGTCCAGCTGTATCAAAGGCTTAAATAATCATTTAGAGTGTATCAAAACATATCTGCTGTTGAGTGCTCATTTTAGGGTCTGTCACCTTAATCAAACAGACTCACAATCAAACTTATAATAATTTCAGCAAAGAAAACTGGGGGATGTTCTGGCAGCATTTTCCCTAATAAAGGGTCGAAAAGCTGCCTACCTACCCCCTCATATTTAACCTTCAAGGAAATTCTCCACACCTTTCTGGAGTACATAAATCAAAAGGAAGCTGGTAAAGAACCTTTTTAAAGTAAAACCCCAGACTGTTCATATCACCTGTTAAAGGGAAAAACAGTATATTTTTGGGGGAACACACCCTTTAAGCCAGTCTACCATTATTACTAAGGAACGGCTTTTAGCAAGAAAAAGCCACCACTCACTGTCCTGGCACAAATTCTCACTCCTCCATTTCCTTCTTTCAGACTGGGGGGGGGGGGCAAAATTTTACAAATTAGTCTAGATCCCATGTTCAGATAAACCTGGCACAGGTCCTCCTCTAATTGGTCGTTCTTCATTCCACTCAGCCATGGCAAATTCTAAAAAAACAAGTTAGGAAAGCGCTCCTCTAAGAACAGTAAAATCAAACTTATTGAGAGATATATAGTAGGCACAAGACCCTCAGGCAATAATGTCATACCTGTTATAGGCTTTTAACAAGCCTATCATCATGTAAATTGTTCCACAGTTTCAGTCTTCTTTGAGGTACTCCTGCATCCTTCTCTCACTTCCTCATGTAACACTTTTCCCAAATGGAAATACACATATAATACAGAAAACTACTGAGAGTTTTTGATCAGTAAAACACAGAACACTCTCAGTTTGCAAATATAATGACAATTCTTCTCTTGACATAGTTAGATGAAGGAAGTGCCACTCACAATGCCTCAGACTGAATGCCGAGAATTAACAGTCACTCGGCTGAAAGGGTTCAGAGGCATAAAAACACTTAAAGCCTCCCAAAATAGCTTACACTAGGTGTGTCAAAAACCAGTAAAGCAAAATAGCTGAAGTTTCATTCATGGAGGTAGGAAAACCCTTCTGTTATAGATTTACTCAACTGAAACGGAGCATAACAAAAGGTGGCCAGGAGAAGAGCAGCCCTGCAGCCAGTTTGCTGCTCTGCCCCCTCTCCTGTCTCTAATAGATACTGGTCTCTTGACTTGCCAAGTTTCGTTCTGGTTGGTTGTGTGGATTAAGAGATACAGATTGTGAAAAAATGTAAAAAATTGCTGGGTTTTTTTTGTCATCCCCCTGTGCCCAGACGATTTGGAAATTTGATCTGAAATGTTCAGGGTAGAAAGGGCTTGGCTCATAGATGTGTCTTGTGCTGGTTTGGGGAAAAATGTTAATCCATTCCAAAGTTATTTTTAAACATTTCAGTTCTAAGCATGCTCAGTTAGCACTTTAAAATAGCTATACAAAATGATCATATGGGGAGAAAGTTTCATACAAACATTTTTTTCATATGAAAATTTCATACAAAAATGTTCATTTTAATGAAAAATTTCCTGTGATATTTTCATTCATATAATAATGTTTATAATACCTTCACAACCATTCAACGGAGTTGCATGAACATTTGTATGTGTGGTCTCATGGAGTAGATCTGACATGTCAAGTTTCGTTCCAGTCGGATGTGTGGATTCCAAGATCCAGACTGCGAACAAATGTAAAAAAATGCTGTTTTTTTCTTGGGGGTTTTCTCACAGCCTTGCACCTAGATGGTTCGGAATTTTGGTCTGAAATTTTCAGGGTAGAAATTTCTTGGCCCTTAGAAGTGAATTTAACTGGTTTGGTGAAAAAATATTAATCTTTGCCAAAGTTATTTTTAAAAACCTTGGTTCTGAGCATGCACAGTAAGCACTTCAAAATATCTGTCTGAAATAATTGTATGGGGACATAAATTTCATATGAAAATTGTTGTTCATGCAAAAGTTTTCATTCATATCATATGATATTTTAGTATGAACATTTTCATACTAACTACAAATGAAAAGATCATACAAAAAATTGTGTATGAAATTTTCGTTCATATGAAAATTCAAGGATATGATTACACTATCTCAAAAAGTATGGATGGATGGGCACTCCCATAGGCAAATAAAGATACGATTGTTACACAATCTCAAAAACTAAGGAACGTTTTTGAAACAATGCATTAATGCAACATTTAGTGTTCAGGCTAAAGCAAAAAAAGTAGGTAAATGTGGTTTTAGAGTTTTTGACCCTAAAACCACCCCACCACCCCAAAAGCAAACCAGGGGTGCAGTCTTCATCGGGGTTGTCAGCCCTAAAGCTCAATCCATTCTATACACTCCAGAAACATACACCTAATGGGATGAGCTTTAGAGCTGACTGCCCCAAGGAAGACTGTACCCCTGATTTGTTTCAGAGCTGGAAACCCTAAAACCACATTTCCCTATTTTTTTCACTTTAGCCTGGGCACAGCATCATAATGTTGTGGTCAAAACCATGCACATCAACAATGCCACATGCAAAGCAGCATGCAGCAAAATATTGGGGCTACAACACACCAACCATCACAACTACATCGCACATCAGAGGAATATCTTGGTTTTTGTAGGGGGTTCTGCCCCACCCCCCTTGATTAATTATAATCAACTCCAGGGGGTCATGGACTTTGGGGGAAGAAACAAAACAGACCAGGAACTTTTTTTTAAGCTGCAGCAAAGTGGGACCTGGGGAGAACTGAACTGCAGCCCCCGGTTCTTGATGCCACCGGAGGCCAGTGCTCTAGTCACTCCACCACAGAAGTGCCTCAGCCAGACACCACCCTGGTGGCATACTTCAGCCTTTCTACTGGTAGCCTACAGTGAGAGGTGTAGCGGTACCACACACTGAAAAAAACCCTGTTGCTATATAACCATTAGTGCTTCTTACAGTGCTGTATTTCATGTGAGGTTCTATCCACGCTATGTTGACCCCTTTTTCACTTTAGCCTGAACCCTAAATGTTGCATTAACACAGGTTTTTTTTTTTTGCAAAGAACACACACACACACACACACACACACACACACGTATCTGATCTCACTACACAGCATAGGGCTAAAAAAATTCCCAGAATGTGAAAGGTCAAACTAACACTGACACAGTAGGCAACACCCCAGGCCAAAATGTCCAAAAAGCAGTCCAAGTCATACAACCAGAGAATGTACTTGATGCCTCCCCATTCCTACTACAACGCATTACCACAGTCCAAGCAAACCCTTAGTGTGGGACTGTTTTATTACTGATCCATTGGATAACTGTCGGATAATATACCAACTATGCCATGAAAATAAGGATTCAGAGCCCACTGACTGAGATGGGTGACTGAATTGCCCAAATAGGAAACACTGAAGGAAACATCTCCTTTATATTTTGTTCCTCTGCTTAATAGTCACCAATATTATTTTCCTTTAATGTTCAATCTGCAAAGTATACTGTACCTGTTCATTTATATCTGCTTACATGTTGGTTGGGGAATGTGCACTATATATGTACTTCTTATTTTTACTATTTTTTTATATATTTTTTTTTTATTTATTGAGTTCTAGGATTACAAATACCTTTGCGCCAGGGCTCTTTTACAAAGGTTCCACGTCATGAGGTACAGTTAGACAGAGCATTACAGGCAACACAGTAAATCGATGTACAAACAAAATTGCATACGAGGAACATAAATTGAGGCAACATTAATGAAGGGAGGAGGAAAGAAGCGAAAAGAAGAAAAGGAATAGAGGGGTGGGGTGGGGGAAAGGTGTGGGGACAGCAAAGGGAGATTAGGAAAGGTAGAGGGAGGAAATGGAGGGGTAGTGGTGGAGGGAGGGGGATGCAGCCTGGGGGCATTGTCAGAGAACAAAACTATTAGTGCAGTAGTTGGGCAGGGTGGTGTCAGCAAGTGCTAGGAGGCTGAGGCTCTTGTGGATGTAGGCAGAGCAAGAGGAGCCACGGTGTAGGGATCTGTTCATAATCCGGGAAACCATATTAAACACTATTATGTGTAAGATGTTTGAAAATGTTATTGTGTGCATCCTCTGTCTACCTTACAATGTCCTTCACCCAACTGAAACCTCCTGGGTTGTACCTGAAAAAAGATGTATACCTTGTCTAGCATACTTACCTGGTCAACAAAAGCTAAATAAATATAATAAATAAATTGTAATCAACACACAGTCCTGAAACAAAATTAGCAATGCTAAAGTTGCCTTTATAAGAGGCCAATGAAACTAAGAATGAGGATACCATGAACCACTTGCCCTGGCATTTTGTTGTTCCTGGATCATTTTCATAGCTCTTCACTCTATGGTTTCCAGCCTATCTCTGACCTTCCTCAAATGTGTTCTCCAGTACTGCAAACAGCACTCCCATGTGATCAAACCAGTGACCTATACAGGGACAGTATTACTTATGTTTTTTTATTGGTGAAGACCTTTCTTATACACTCTAAAATCCTGTTTGCCTCCCTACATTTTACTACTATGGGAAGAGGTTTATAGACCACTGTAGATTATCACCCCATGTCCCTTTTCTGCTTTGAGTGCTTTACCCTCATTCAATTGAAGCAAAAGATCCAGAAAAAAGGAGATGATTTGATACGTTTTATTGGACCAGCATAGATGTTACAAAAGAAAATAGGTGCATGAGCTTTTGAATTACATAGAATCCTTCATCAGAAAACAATGACCGTTGGTTTGGAAGAAATAATTGAAGCAATTATCCATATGTGAATTTATGTTACAAATGTGCATTACTTTCCATTTTTTGTCATTGCATTTCATTTGCACTAGACCATTTGTCCAGCATCTCTATATCCTTCTTAAAACTGTGAAATTCCTGTCACTATCCACTCCACCACAGTTTTGTATGGTTTCCAAAGAGATTAACTTTCCCCTACAACCTCAACCCTATATCACTAATGATCATGTCGGAGAGTAGCGGCCACAAATTCCATACCAATGGTTACCTCTTAGACATCAGAGAACTCTCTATTCAGAATCATTGACTGAATCCTATTTGTCAAACAATTCTCAATCCCTCTAGTTAACCTTTCCCCAGCCCTAGGTCCCCCCCCCCTACTTTTTTTACTATTTTCCCACAGCATGTGCACTGATTCAAAGGCCTTGCAGAAATCCTGATACAGGATGTCCACCACCTGGCTTCTAGCAATCATTTGTGTCACTGAATTAAAAAAAAATCAAGTTTATGGACATGATCTACTTCTTATGAACTGAGGTAGCTTCCCATTCATAAGTTCACTAGCTTCCAGAAATTCAAGAATCTACTCCTTTATAATTATCTGTAGTAGCTTGATAACTATAGATGTAAGGTTCACTGGACTGTAATTATCTATATACTCCCTATCCCCACTCTTGTGCAGGGAGGCTACATTCACCACCCTTCAGTCCTTTGGCACCACATCCTTTGCTATTGACTCATGATATCCTTCGCAGACTTTGCTATTGACTTTCATGCTATCACACCAGCCTGCTCCTCCTCTCATCTCAGTTTCTACACTTCGTCCCTGCCTTCAGCTGCTTCAATATGTCTGTTGGCTTTCCATTTATCTCCCTGTTCATTCTCAATTTTACCTGCTTACCTCTCCAATGTACATCTGTGTATTCCCTGTTTATTACCTGAATTGTCAATCTAATGTACTTAAGGGTACATTTTGTGTTCATATGTTTAAATACCTATATATTACCTGTATATTCTTGTATATTTATATATCAATATTTACTGTACTCTGTATTTTTATCATACTGTACTCCACTCTCTCCCTCCCCCAGGACACATCTGGAAACAAGCCATTCAGCTCAGTATGCTATTACTGGTGAATCTCTTCAAATAAATGAATATAAATAAATAAATACATTAATAAATAAATAAATAAATATGTTTTTAAAGGGTGCTTCCAGGCCTGGCCCATCTCCCTCTGGACCTTTGGGTGCATTCTATCTTGCCAGTAAGCCATGGCTTACTTCATTTTTACTACAAATGGACTAAAAGGTTTGGGGAGGTTATGAATGCAAATTTAGCAAAAGAAATTCAGTTTAAAAGGTTCAGTCTTATTTAAAATAACTGGGGCTGACCGACTTACACACACTTTTGACCTGTACACTCAGGCAGGATGGCTTCCTCTCATCAGCCGGATACAGTATCAAACCTGCCTCTTAGCCAAAAAAGTCCTCCTCGGGGTCATGCCCCTGGGGATTGAAAAGCTCCTCATTGACCACCACAGCACCCAGCATACTAGAAGTTCACAACAACTAACCTTCCTTGTCCCCAGATGCTGGACTGCCATGGGCCAGAGGGCCTTTGCCCACAGAGCACCACAGTGGTACAATACTCTCAACAAAGAAACTCTTACTGCTGTTGCTCTTGGCTCTTTTAAGAGACAACTCCGACTTCATCTTATTTCAACTAGTCGTTGTGACTGCCTCACCTAATCAGGGGCCCACCACTCACTGCCCTCCACTTCAGTCTTGACAGCTACCTCTCCCCACCTTGCCCCCTTCTACCAGCCTACCCCTTGCCCCCTCTCCCTTTCCTCCCCCCCAGGCATTTCCTGACTTTTATCCCTTCCCTTTAGAGCTCTTACCCTCACCCTCTACCCTCTTAAAATGGCCTTCCTGCCTGCATACCCGCTTCCCTCTCACCTGCAGTGCTTATTTCTAATATTGCCCTTGGCTGGTATGTCATACTACCTAACATTTGGCACATTTTGAATTACTGGAATTTCCTATGCCTCAGTCTCTTACTTCTTTTTATTGTGTAACTATGTATTATTATGTTGACCTTTGTATGTATGTATACCGCCCATTCCTTCGATATGGAACCTTTGTAAATGAGCAGTTCCTGCTCAAAGGTATTTGTAATCCTAGATTTTAATAAAATAAAAAAATAAAAAATCTCACCAAACATTATACTGTACAAGGAAAAAAATATGTCATTTTGCATATACACTGATGACCATAATTGTTCTTTTGCCTAACTCTTAAGCATTCTAGGGCCCATGAATCTTTTAGCCATATTTCACTACAGGTCAAAAATTCACAGTGACTTGTTCCAGCAAGAGAATTCATTTTAATGATACCCCATCTCTGACTTGCAAGCAGCAGGCATATTTTTTCATATCCAATACTATACAAATGTATGGAATCAGAATACACTATTAGTGACAGAATGCAGTAGACAGATGTATTTACATCAAATACTGTATGTAGTTTTCCTCTTTACATCTTTAGCTGGTATAGGAAGTTTAAAAACAAAGACATTTAAAATGCTTTATTTTATTAATTCACTGCAAGGAAAGCCTGTCTTAACAAATTATTATGGAGATTCCAATTACATTACTAGAAGACAACTAATAATAATCCATTACTCAAGCTGCAAGACACCTCATAAGATTGAATTGACAGTAACACTAAACATGCATTAAATGTGTACAGTGTTGGGAAATCAAAAATTACCATCTTAACTGGTCAGTCAGTCATTCTAAAAGCTTGATTATAGATGTGTGCCTTACCGCATATTCAACACAGGGTTTGTTCCAGCCAGTAAAATTAGTAGAAACAGCAAAATAAGTGCATTCATAAAGGACAAAAAACCCCCCCTGGAGATGAAAATTAAGTTGCCAAACAGTTTGATTCCCGATATAGTGTAAGCTGAAGCTAACTTGGCACATATACTCCAGTGAGCAGTATTCATGGGGGGGGGTGGTAAAGATCTTTACGGGCGATGTGCCAGGGCAATTGGACCACATATTTGTTCCATGAATCTCACTGGCAGACTTGGCTGTTACACATTATATGCACTTATTATATGCAACTTTTGTACACTGGAGTATCCATGGCAAGTTTTCTTAAGCTTACGCCACATGCACAGCTAATAAACTACAGTATTTGGCAACTTTGATTATCATCTACAAATGATTTTTGCCTTATGACTGCATTTATTTATTTGTTTAGTTCAAATTTAGATTAATACCTTTGAGCCGGGGGCTCGTTTACAAAGGCTCCAAGTCAACAAAGAATACAAGACATTTACAGGTGTTGAAACATTGCAGAACAGAAAGACATCAACTAACAAGTGGTATTAGTGTGCAGTTACAGCATTAAGTAGGGTACAAGAAGTAATGAGAAACAGGACCACACTTGCAGAGAAACGTAGTGATGCAGCACTAATTAAGTGCACTTCAGTATCTAACAATCATGTTACAGTTCAGATGGGGTGCTCCCAGTCTGCTGAAATGCAGTTTTAGCAGCCAGGGTGAGGCTTTGTCAAGGGGAGGTAGTAGGTGGTGGGAGGTAGGGGGGGAGTGGGCAGTTGTGGAACAGGAGAGTGGGAGTGAGAGAGGGTAGTGTTTGATGGGTGCGAGAACCACTGTCAGAGACCATGGGTTAACAGAGACTCTGGCAGTCAGATTTGCTGGCAAGAAGAGATCGAAGCCCATTTTTAAAATGGCCAAGTCTGGGGGAGTCGGCAAGGTCTGCAGGCAGATCATTGAACCATTTAGGCCCACAGTAGGGAAAGGGATCTTTGGCCAAGGGTAGTTTGTTTGAAGGGAACAGTTAGGATAGTCCTGGAGGCACTCCTAGTGCATTTAGATGGTTGTGCAGGCTCAAAGAGGGCTGAAGTAATACTAGGCATGAACCCCATCAGGGACTTTTTTGCAAGAAGGCAGGCCTGGTATTGGAGTCAGTGGTGGAGTGGGAGCCAGACAGTTTCCTTGTTTAGGTCACGAGAATGAATCATTTTGTGTACTCCCAGGACCAGGCGGAAGGCCTTGTTGAGGATGGTTTTGACCCTTTTAAGCACTGTGTCTGTGCCTGCCATGTATATGATAAGGCCATAATCCACAGATGAGAGAACTGAACTGCACATAACAAGTTTCAGGGCAGCTGGTGTAATTGAGGTGCGGTGTCTGTACAGGATGCCAAGCTTCATGCTGGTGGACTTTACCAGTTGCTCAGAATGGGCAGTGAAGGTGAGGGTGTCATCAAGGTGAATCCCTAAGTACTTGAATGTGTTGACCTGGTCTAGTACTTCTCCTTCGCTACTAAGTCTATGCAGTGAGTACCCTTGAATCTTGCTCTGTGGGGTGCTGAAGAGCATGCTCTTTGTCTTTTTGTAGTTGAGTAGCAGTTTATTTTGGGTGAACCAGGATTCCAGTGCATGAAAATTGAGCTGAAGTTCAGAGCTAATTGATCCCAGGTCTTTCCCTGATACAGAGATAACAGCATTGTCTGCATAGAGTACGGCGTGTGCAGGACAGGTAGAAGGCATGTCATTTATGAAGAGGCTGAATAAGAGAAGACCAAGGATAGAACCTTGTGGGACCCCTAGGTTTACTTCCCTGGGCTCAGGGAATGTATTGCCAATCCTTACCCATTGAGATCTATTGGTGAGGTAACCATGGAACCAGGCCACAAATTCCATTGACAATCCTGTAGAGAGGAGACATTTCAGTAGCAGTTGGTGATTGACTGTGTCAAAGGTCTTGGTGAGGTCTATGAAGATAGACCCCACTGCCATCCCTTTATCCAGGGCCCCATAAAGCTGAGTGGTGTACTCTACTAGAGCGGTGACGGTGGAGTGGTTTTGTCAGAATCCACATTGTTGCAAGCAGCGAAGGCTATGCTTTTCTAGGTACTCAGTTAGTTGTTCTGAGACCACCCTTTTAAGTGCTTTGGAGGGGGGGTAAAATCAAGATGGGCTAGAAGTTTGCTAGATTTGCTCTGTCTCCTGATTTAAAAAACAGGTGTGACTAGAGCCTCTTTCCACCTGTCAGGGAAGATGCCAGATCTCAGAGAGGCATTGAATACCTTGGTGAGCGGTGCCACAAGTTCATTTAATGTGAGTGCTACCATCTTCACATCCATCATGTCACTTCCCATCCTGGTCTTACCAAGGACCCGTTTGATATATTTGACAGTCTCACCTGTGGAGATTTGCCTGAAGTAGAAAGGTGGGGTAACATTATCCCATGGTGATGGAGTGTTGAGGTTGTGCTGCTGGCCTGCAAAGGTGTGATTCAGGTATTCAGGTGGCAACACATTGCTGAGGTCCATGAATGCAACATTAAAAGCATCAGCAATTTCTTTTGGGTCTTGCAATGTGCCAGAGATGGTAACTATAAGGTCCAGTGGGGCCCTTGAGGCTCTACCCATGAGAGATTTTACAGAGTCCCAGAACTCCCTCCCTCTATGCCGGGTCTTTCCTAGGAGGTCATTGTAGTAAGCTGCTTTCACCAGATGTATGATTTTGTGCAGGTATTTCTAGCTACCTTATATGCTTGGGAGTCAGCTAGGTTCCTGGTGGCTTTGGCCTTATGCCACAGGTGATCTCTGAGTCACATGTGTTCAGTTAGAGGGCTGGACAGCCAGGGGTTGGGGATTCCTCTGGCTTTCTTTGTTTTATAAGGAGCAAAGATGTCACAGGCTTTAGTGAAAATACTGCAGAAGTAATTCAGTGCTTTGTTTCTGTCCTTGACTCTATCCAGTGGGGACCAGTCAATCCCTTTTAGGTAGTGCCTGAAGGAGTGTAGTTGACCAGGCCTTAGTGATCTGTTCCTTGTTGTCTTAGACTTACTCTTGGTGAACTTGTTAGTCCAGGTAAGTAGTACAGAGGAGTGGTCACTGATAGTGTCAGGTATGACTGTTACCTCTGTGATATGTTCAGGACAGGAGGAGAGTAGCCAGTCAATGAGGGTGCTGGTTCCTGTATGGTAGTTTTATCTGGTGGGTTGTGTGACCAGTTGGGTCAGGTACAGTCTGGCTATTTGGTCTCTAGCTGTTGCTGCATCGTGTGCTTGCCAATTAATGTTGAAGTCCCCTAGGACTATATGTTCCCAGTTTAGTTAGTTCTGTTCGAGGTGGCTTATGAGCTGTGGAAAGCCAGTGAGTAGCGTCCCAGGAGGCAGGTATACAGTGGATAATAGTAGCACTTTGTTTTGCTGGCCAATAGTAAGTTTTAGTGTTAGAACCTGTGCTTCCTTGGTGTGGATGCTAATTGGCAGTATTTGCCCTTTGATGTCACTCTTGAGGTAAACCAGACATCCCCCCCTTCTTTTTGAGGTATGGTCCTGCCGGAACAGGTTGTATCTAGGAAGGGAAATTGCTGTGTCTGGGATCTTTGGTGATAGCCACATTTCTGTTAGGGAGATGATGTCAGGATCAATCTGAGCCACCCAGGCCTAGACCCCGGAGTCAGTTGAAAAAACAATTATGACTGACGTATGACACATTATGACTGATTTTTCCAACTAGTTTGAAATTTGTGACTTCAACTAACTAAAGAAGATCCAACCAATTTTTTCAGCTTCCACCATTGTTGAATTTTATTTATTACTTCTCAGGAAGTTCACCAGAGATGCTAGTCACATAGCCCAGGAGCAGAAGAGATTAAATCATTCACTGTAGTGCATGAACTAACTAGTTGCTGATGCCGAGTTGAGGTCAACAGTACTGTAAATTAAGAGATACTCAGAAGGGAAGGGATAGCATATTTCTTGTTGTAGGTTAGAAAAGCTGGTGTGCCTCAAATGTTTTCAATAATAACAATATAAGTTGCTGTTAAACACTTCATTTATTTTTTTATTCTCGTGGTTTTGCTTTGGCCTTGCTTGCTTGCCTTGCGAGGAATGCAAGACTACTTCTCTTGTACCACTCACACACACCCTGCCCCAAAGCCACATAAACAGCTGCCTTAGACCCTGGTGTCAGAGTATGCTGCTGTACACCCTCCTAAGCCACATACAACCTTAAAGCCTTGTGGTGTGGGATATGCTTCAGTATACCCCATAAACCACAAACAGCCTTAGACCCTGGTGTGGGATGCTGATGATGTACTGTACACCCCAAAAGCCACATAAAAAGCAAAACAGCTTGTATACCATGTGGGATGCAGCAGTACACCTCCACAGCCACATAAACAGCCTTTTATCCTGCTGGAATAATGCATTGCTGCACCTGCTGTACACCACTGAAGTCATGTAAACAGGCTTAGACCATGGTGTGGGTTGCAGCAGTAGCAGCACACCTGCAAAGTCACAATCACATAAACAGCATTAGTGTGTGGGTCCATGATGGTGTACACCCTGAAAGCAAAAAAGCCACATAATCAGCCAGCCTTTTTTCCTTCCAGTGTGGGATGTTGCACTACTGCAGTACACCCCGGAAGCTTCAAGCACGAAAAAAGCCTTCGACCCTGGTGTTTGTTACTGCAGTAGTACTACACCAGTACATCTTCAAATTTAATCAACATAAACAGCATGCTGCTTTAGACCATTCTGTGGGTTGGATCATGCTAGCTACACCCCACCACCCCTGAAGTAAGCCACATAAACAGCAGTGAGCACACAGCATCAGTACAGCGAGTGACAGTGATACTGGTGTGGGATGCTGCAGTTAGTACACACCCCCACCCTGGTTTGAAGCACTCTGTGAATGATAAAAAAATAAATATAATCTCACTTGTTTAATTTAATTTGTACACCCCAGCCCCACTCATTCACTGTCCAGCCAGCTAAGCCAAGGCAGAGGCATGACATGAGGCAGGCTTAGCCCTTACCCACCCTCAGCCAGTTCAGCTGGCAACCGCAAAACAAAACCACCACAACAGCTGAATTTTGAAAATATAAAATTCTTCAGTGCCAATAGTGCCAAACAATAGTATTGTTTTAGTTAATGCTGCTGCTTGTTTTGCTACCTGTGCCTGACAGAAATCCTCACTGCCTGGCTGCCTTAAGTGTGTATAGTAATGCTTCAGAAGAAAATGTTTCAAGACAGAGCATCCCAAACAAAACACAGGTCAGCAAAGAAGAAATCTCAGTTAATATTGGTTTTAATTTTAAAGTGACTTTATAAGCTCCATATTTATTTCTCACACGCAAACAGTTCCAAAAAGCTTAATTAATAAGTAATATCAAATAAATCTGTATATGAGACATGACAGTCTTCCAAGCAATATGTCATGAACTGTTACTGCTAACATAGCTTCTTCAATCACAGCAGTAACAGTTCAGGCAAGGACATATTATTTGGAACTTTGGAACACCATCATATGTCTCATATACAAATTTATTTGATATTAGTTATTAAATTAGCATAGGACAGGTGCAGAATCAGATGAGATAAGTAACACATGTTAGCCTGCCCTGCAGTCTGCTGCATATTATCAATGCCAGCTAGCTTTTGCGTGTTCAAAACGCAGACTCTGAGAAAAATATTTATTTAAGGATGTGCTCAGATAATATGAAAAGACAAATAGTTCCAACTCACTGTCAGTCTCCCAGAAATTAAAAAAGAACTTCAACAGTGTTTATTTTCAATTCGTTCACTAACATACCAGTTTTTCGACTCTACTACTGCTCAAAAGTCTCTCTCTCTCTTTCTCTCTCCCCCTCTCCTCCTCTTCCCCCCTCTCTCCAGCCTCACCATTGACGACAATGACTCCCTCCCTCCCTCATCCTTAAAATATGTGGCAGCTCTACTCACATGCATCAAGGTAACACCTGACTTCACCGACCAGACCTCCTAGCAAGAAAAGGCCACTGAGCTGACTAACCACCCTCCGAGTGACCCACTGCATCCCGATCACTGCTCCAGGCACTCCACAAACACGTAACAATCTGGTCCAGACTCCAGACCACCACCCCTCCTCCACAGTCTCCCCTGTCCTCAAAACCCTTACCCAGGGCCCTTCTCACTAGTCTGTCTCAGAGACTAGTAAAACAAGTCTCACTCTCCTCCTCGCTTCTCTACTACCTTACTACAGGCTACTTAAAAAGGATTTAATATTTCCCCCGGAAAGTTGTCTAAAAGAAACTTTGAGCACAGAAAACAAAGAGACTAAACTTTACATTATTCCAGTTGTCTGCACACTCAGACTTGTCCGAAGTAACTGCAACACTTTGACAGACTCCCACACCTACATACACTGATGTTAAATACATCTGAAACAAAGAAAGTGCAAATACCTGACCAGAGGTGTAGGTTTACCAGCTGTTCTCTTTAACCAGGACAAGTCCTCTTTTCCAGCTGCCAGAAATTCTTCATGTATGTTCTCTATCCTGTTGTATTATATTTATTATTTTTTACTCTCACCTTCCCAGGACCTCTTTGTAAATGAGCTATGAAGGTGGTGGAGGCTTTAAACCTATTTACTTGGGGGTCAGGCCCAAGGGCTCATCAGGCAAGGCTCTAAGTGTACTCTTTTTGGCATCACAAAATTTGGTAACTCTAGATGGCACAGTAGAATAAAGGGTACTAGGAGGTCAGACAGATTTACTGGGTTTTGTGACCAGGTTAGCCGAATGGTACTGAAAGTCCCCACTCCCATTATAGATTTAACAGAATAGAATAGAAAGAATATGGGATAGTAACAGCAAACCTGTCCATGGAACACTGAGCACAGAATCCTAGAATTGTTAATTGTCTCATGTTCCAAAAGCAGAAACTATTTTTAAATGAAGATATGGTGTGGGTAGTTTGTTCAGTCTTATGCTTAAAACTAACATTATACAGATTCCCAAACATATGGTGGTTATAAATTACAGGGTAATTCTCAGGATGGCCTCAAACAAACTACAGGAAGTGACCGTGATGGGAGAGCATATACAAAACTGAAATTCCTGACTACTCCCTAGCTTAGTAAATTACGTAACCAGAGAATGTACCAGCAGCAAGAAGAAATGAATATACTGAATATACTTACTAAGCAAGGAGCCATGGCTTGAGGAAATAAAACATTTACTCAAAGCAGGGGAGCATCAGAAATTTAAATTTTGCATAAACTCCCTGATCACTGCCATCCTCTCTGGCTGCTTGAGACCATATTGAGTATCACACATTTTTAACCACCACACACTGGAGATTCTGTATACCATTAACACAAGTTATAATCATCAGCCCAAATACAGATTGGTATATCATCAATTTAAATTAAATTCTGCTTTTTGAAAATAAGAAAGGGAATAGCACTAGCATACTGTGCTCAGTGTTGTTCCATGGCCAGGTGTGCAGTGACTGCCACATATTCTTTCTTTTCTGTTACTGACCACTTAATTCTTGGTTGACTGCAAATGGCTCTGTGTTATAAAATTACTACCACGCACGAAATGCCTTTTCAGAACCAAGCACAGACAACCCGATGTCATGTTCAAATCTATTTCTATTGCAAGTGTTTATGCTTTGGAATTGCTGACACTATATTCTGTTATTTCATTTTCTGAAGGGTTTCAAATCCTCCTTCAGTAGCCTTTGAAGATCTTAATATGTTCTTTGAGAATTTTTGCACTGTCCATTCTGTAGTTGTAATGCTAGCAGTTTCAACATTTTCTCTGTGGCAGTATTTGTAACATTTAAGAAAGCAACTCTGCCTCTCACACAGATACATTTTAATTTCTGAACTGTTTTCTGAACTTGCTACCTGTGTGAAAAAATGCCAAGCCCAAAAATTCAAGCCCTTTTCTGGACTCCTCTGGGGGACACACAAAAGCATAAATTCAAAACTTAAGATAGCTATACAATAACAACCTGCTTTCATTAACTGACTTTTCAGGCACAGAATTCTCTGAGTCTCTGACAGAGCTGACTGGGACTTTTATCACCCAATTTCACAAGTGCTCAGTCCAAAACAAAGGGTGCAACTTGCTACCAATCTACTGTCCTCCAGCCACCTGTCTTCAAAGAATTAAACTGTTTCTGGTGGGGGAGGAGAGCTGACTGTCCATATAATCATAAACTGGTGCTGACAGCAGGTGCTTCAAACAAGCATTTGTTTAACCCTTAGGCTGCCAAAAGAATTAGAATGAAAGTGAATGTATTTCAGCTCTGGAGGGCAGATGTTTTAATGTGTCACACGCTACTTAAAAACAAGGTAATTTCCCTCGACAGGCTGTCTGAATTCTGACCCTAACTTTGAGTGAATAGCAAAAATCAGGTTAGTAAAATGTACACACGAAGCCTGTCCTGTGCACATTCTCAACTCAGACCCATCCCCAGCAACAACACTCCAAAAAGTCCTGACACCCATGCAATACACTAATTATCTCAAATGCTGCTGCAGCGGAATTGGAAGAAGATTAGCAAAGAAAGGCAATGCAAATACCTAACAGAGTGACTACACTGAAGAAATACTGATCTCACTCACGCACAGAAGGTGCTGTTTGGTAGTACGCATCTTTAGATTCCAGAGATTCCAGACAGTCCCAGACTCGGTCAAGCAAAGCAGCAGTACTTGCTCCCATTGCCATTGATAGCAGCACTGTTCCATGTTCAAATTGCCTTGCTTTCCTAGTCTCCTGAAGTCTTCTCTTCTCTTTTACGTGGCTCTGAATTGAAAATGCTGTGCAGGAAGTACGTTGCTTGGGCATTTTTTAAACATGCCACCCTTTACCAGGAACCTGACACCAGACACCACATCCAATCATGGAAATACAGCACCACGTGGACCCAATTGAAACATTCAATTGCAACTTCAGCAGATGAACTCCACCCCCCCCCAAACAAAGCTCATAGGGATTAAGTCAGGGTCGGAAAGCCAAACAATGAAAGACAGAGGACACGCTGGCATGCTTACTACCCTTGCCATTTTTTTGCAGCATTTGGCATATCAGTGCCTATGCTTTTGAAGCCAGCCAGCCCAGAAGCCATGACAGAATCATCGATTTTAGTCAGATACAACTGCACTAACTTACAGCTGCAATTCAGTGCAATTGCAACTAACTGCAACTGCATTAAATTGCAACCCACGATTTTGATGCCGACAGTGGCTCCAGGGTCTACCCAGGCCTAAAACTGTGGCAGTTTGAAGAGAAGGCTACAGATAATCAGAGATACAATTTTTAGATGTCCTGGGCTATTAGTACAATTCATGATAGAGGTCACCCAGGGTCACAGCTAGGCAGGGGTTTGCCAAGAGGCTTTGGCTATGCAAGATTTTGCAGGCATGCACTCCCCTGCCCCATTACTTTGATAGCCTGGGTCACACTTCCTCAAGTACAAAAGTGCAGGATATGAAATCCTTTTGTCCTTATGCTTCCTTTGTCATTTAAAGAGGTTGTTTAAGAGCCTGCATACAGATCTCTTTATAGCAGGTCAGATGGAAATGTGGATTCAGGCAGGACCCAGAGTCACTAAGTTTGTCAGACTTGGTTGCTTGACTTCTGTTTTGCTTGGGATAGCTTCCAAAAAGTTGATTGTAAACTGAAAATGTAAATACCTGGTGTTGATGTTTTGCAGAGATACAGTCCAGGAGACCTTCACAGATGTAGTGAGCAAGAATGGTGTAGTTACTCCAAGCAGAAAATCTCATAAATCCCAAAAACTAAGCTACAGACACAGACAAACACAAACAGCCACCCACACAGACCCAGTACTTCTTATTTTACAGAGTTTTCAGTTATGGTGGCTGGTTTCCCCAGTATCTGCACCACTTGGCATCATGAGCATGATCTCCATACACTAAACTACAGTGCATGTAAAGTTAGTAGAAATTGGCCAGCCCATTAATGATTGCAATGTCAATGACCTGGGTTAAGGAGCAAATCAAGGGTTGTCAGAAGGCCAGCCAGCAGGAGAGAGCTAAGCATCCATTGGACTGCTCATTTTCCCTTGGGAAGGAGGAGATCTGGCACTCAACATCTACCGACCCCTAGCAACAGCTGGGGCTATGTGAGCCTTGGACCAGTACTGCAGCTAGACTGGCAGAAGTGGCAGAGATCTGCAATTCAGAGTCAGGAGCACACCCGCCCATGCACCGAGGTCATTGTGTGCATGCCTCTGTCAAGAGGAGGCAACAGGGGGAAACATACCAGAAAAAAAAACCTTGGATGACAAGCAGCATGAAGTTCAGGATCCGTGTGGTGACCCAACAGACCAATATGGGGTATATCCCCTAGACGCCCTGAGGAGAATAAACAGAGTTGATAAAAAAAAGTTAATAGGAATTATATATAGCAGCAATAGTTCAGCAAGAATATACATAGACTTGTTAAGGGTCTCCAGCTGTGGCCCCACAGTAATTTAATCATTTTCATTTTGCTAATATTGAGCTGAAATGGATTTGTACTCAACGGTGTGTGAAAGCAAGGTATAGAAAATACAATTAGAAATATGATTAAAGGGCTTAATAGTCAAAGGGTTACTCCCAATAATCAGGATGTAAAGACTTATTAAGCAGGTGCAGACTCTGAGTGCTCTCTAATGCCATATTGGATGGCACTAACAAACACTTTACAGCAGCCTCAGTGTACTCACAAAGATGTTTGGAAAGTGTATGGCTGTTGAACTACCTTTGAGGATCAAGTCATTATTTTGATAGAAAACATGCACATATTTACATGACATGTCTCTTTGCAACAACAGCAACTGTAAGAAGCACAAAGGCATACCTTGAGCTCATTGCACTCTCAACTGGATACCAGGAATGGAGTATGGGGGAGTGGACTCATAGTCTGGGGTACTGACTTGTGAGGTAGGCAAAATACATGTGTGTTGGAGGTTTTTGTGTGGTGGGAGTTTAGAACATGTGAGCAAGAGGGTCTACTGAAATAAGCTGCATGGTCTAGGTCCCAATACCGGTCAGGAGGCTGGACACCTAATTCTCTGTGCTGGTATAGTACATAGGGCTCCTGTCCCTGAAATACTGACACAATTTGATGACTATCCCATTGGCTTGCAGAGTAATGGATTCTGACACAGTCCCAAATTAGTGTGCGGTTGCAAACTGCCAATTTATAGTAGCACCCCACACAGCTGAACTGGCTCCATTATAATACGTCAAGTGATACCTTAGTTGGCCACACCACCATTCTATGACTCAAGTGCAAACAACAAGGAGAAAACTGGCCTGATCTGCATCTGAAAATGACTGCAGCAGCACTGGGCCCTTGGAATATTATAAAATTGAAGGGGTTTAAAAGTTTAGATGAAGTGTGGTGTAATGGATGGGCAAATAACTGAGTCATTATATCCGGGTTTGACACCCAGTCACTTGATTACTGTGCAACTTTAAGCAAGTCAGTGGACACCCTTTCGTTTTGGTTTCTTCAGGTGTTTTTCTTGGGAGAAGGACTTCAACAGAAATTACTCAGGGCTCCTAGATAAGTTTGACATTTTCACTGCAACTCCTGGGTTATTTTCCTGTACATCACATTATTAACTGTAGATCAAATGAAAGCTAAGGTGTCTTATCTCAGACCTACAGTTCATTGCTGGCATGAAATACATTTTTGGATAGGTCATAAAGAAAAAAGAAAACCTCAAACTGTACCTTAATACGAAAACAACTGTAATATTCCCATTTTCGAAAACAATTCCATCTTTAGGTCATGTTCTCTTAAGAGACATGTTGCAGATAATACATTTGTTTATTGATAACAACCCAGACTTGTTAATGACATTTAAGATATTTACAATCTCCCGGTGGTTATTACCAGAACTATCTCTAGATTGGGAGCTTTATTCTGAGACAACTTAATGGTGCCTCTTATTTCGTCAGCGTCAAAGCGGCAGCAGCTAAGTGGGACGGCAAAGTGAAGAGAGGAGTCTGAACGAAGAGTGGCAGGCTCTGTGACTGGCTATTTCCTCTTATCTTTTGCTGATAACACTCTATCTGTCAGTGTTGTCATCTGTGAGTTACAACGATTGCTGTGAATTACAATTTCACAGCCTGCAAACCTGTGAGTGAAACCTGGATTGCTGTGTTTGACCTGTTTTACCCCTCCCCTTAACTAGT
This sequence comes from Neoceratodus forsteri, assembly GCA_016271365.2. Classification (NCBI taxonomy): domain Eukaryota; kingdom Metazoa; phylum Chordata; order Ceratodontiformes; family Ceratodontidae; genus Neoceratodus; species Neoceratodus forsteri. The sequence continues at coordinate 1,294,750,492 of CM028130.1, forward strand.
AGACTGATTTAACTTTAATCACATTGAAGCTGCTACAGGACCTGAAGTGTGCTGCATAGACTGCTGTTTGAGTCTGCATAGAGTCATCTGTTGTTGAGAACTGTATATGCTAAAGTTCTGTGGAGCTGTGACTGATTTGGGTTGCTAGGTAATAGCACAGTACCTGACCTGCTTGCAGCATTATTGCCATCACCTGCTTTCATTGAATTCTGTACTGGTCCCACATTTTTCCAGATGGTGGCAGCTCTGGGAAGTGGAGGAGATTTCAATATAAAGGCTGCCTTCTACACAGCGGCAGCGTCAAAGCGGCAGCAGCTAAGAGGGACAGCAAAGTGAAGAGAGGAGTCTGACCGGAGTGGCAGGCTCTGTGACTGGCTATTCCTCTTATCTTTTGCTGATAACACTCTATCTGTCAGTGTTGCCATCTGTGAGTTACCAGCGACTGCTGTGAATTACAATTTCACAGCCTGCAAGCCTGTGAGTGAAACCTGAATTGCTGTGTTTGACCTGTTTTACCCCCCCCTTAACTCGTAGACTGATTTTAACTTTAATCACATTGAAGCTGCTACAGGACCTGAAGTGTGCTGCATAGACTGCTGTTTGAGTCTGCACATGAGTCATCTGTTGTTGAGAACTGTATATGCTAAAGTTCTGTGGAGCTGTGACTGATTTGGGTTGCTAGGTAATAGCACAGTACCTGACCTGCTTGCAGCATTATTGCCATCACCTGCTTTCATTGAATTCTGTACTGGTCTCCACATTTTTCCAGATGGTGGCAGCTCTGGGAAGTGGAGGGGGGGCGATTTTAATATAAAGGCTGCCTTCTACACAGCGGCAGCAGCTAAGTGGGACAGCAAAGTGAAGAGAGGAGTCTGACCGGAGTGTGGCAGGCTCTGTGACTGGCTATTTCCTCTTACCTTTTGCTGATAACACTCTATCTGTCAGTGTTGCCATCTGTGAGTTACCAACGACTGCTGTGAATTACAATTTCACAGCCTGCAAGCCTGTGAGTGAAACCTGAATTGCTGTGTTTGACCTGTTTTACCCCCCTTCCCCTTAACTCGTAGACTGATTTTAACTTTAATCACATTGAAGCTGCTACAGGACCTGAAGTGTGCTGCATAGACTGCTGTTTGAGTCTGCACATGAGTCATCTGTTGTTGAGAACTGTATATGCTAAAGTTCTGTGGTGCTGTGACTGATTTGGGTTGCTAGGTAATAGCACAGTACCTAACCTGCTTGCAGCATTATTGCCATCACCTGCTTTCATTGAATTCTGTACTGGTCTCCACATTTTTCCAGATGGTGGCAGCTCTGGGAAGTGGAGGCGATTCAATATAAAGGCTGCCTTCTACACAGCGGCAGCGTCAAAGCGGCAACAGCTAAATTGGGGACGGCAAGTGAGAGAGAGTCTGACTGGAGTCAGACCGGGGCACGACTGGGCTACTAGAGTTTGTAATATCTTGCTTAGAGTTAATCATTTCTTTTGGGTTTGTACCTATAGATTAGTTATGATTAACAGAGGATTTTGTTGTAGCCTATACACTTTGTGTTTTGTGTACTGATGGGTTATTTTGTTCTATGTGTGTTAATAATGACTTTAGAGCACGTATGAAAATAATCAGATTCTGGAGTTCAGACTCAACTGTTTATTCCTAATTATAGTCATTTATTTGGTGTAAGGTTAAATACATGTGTTATAATTTGGGTTACAGTGTTAGGAAATATAAGACACGGAAATGTGTTCTGCCTGTTTGCATAAGAACCTGGTTACATTGCTTTCTCTTGCTAATTCGATCTGGCAATGTTGAAAGCAACCCTGGTCCTTTAGCAAACGATATGGCAGATAGTGATTTTGCAGCATTCATATGGCCTCAAAATTATGCATTTTAATGTATTAAGCTAACATCTAAATTTCATGAGGTGGAGTCATGGATTAGTTTATATAATCCGGATGTTCTGGCACTGACTGAAACCTGGTTAACCTTACCTGTTCTTGATACTGAACTTTGTATACCTGCTTATAAACTTTTAGAAAGGATCGTGTCACTGGTAGAGGGGGTGGGGTTTTGTTTTATGTTAAGGAATATTTAATGGTAAATGAGACCACTATATTTAACAGTAATTTGGAATATTGTGAACATATTACTATTCAGTTATTGTTGGGATTTGTCAAAAAATTAACTATTTGTTGTGTATATCTTCCACCTAATGGTAGCAAATCAGGCTTACAAGAACTTGTAAATGCTTTGAATACTGGGGTTTCTACAGAGTTAATACTACTGGGGATTTTAATTTAAATTGGATGGGTTCAGATATAACAAAGTTAAATACGGTCTTGTCTCAGTCTGGTTTACAACAAATTATTACTTTGCCCTCGACACAATAATAGATCGAAATCACACATTGCTGGACTGGATATTAACAAATAGACCTATTAATATGATAAAATGTGGTTTGACCTCTGATTCGTTAAGTGATCATCATCCAGTCTTCTGTATTTGGAAACATGGGGACTGAAGAAGTCTAAGCCAATTATAAGGATTTCGAGATCTTTTCTAAATTTGATGTACATTCTTTTGTACAGAGTTGGGTAAAATAGATTGGTCTTTTGTATTCTATCCCTGATGTGGATTCTGCATTGCATTTTTCATTACTGAGTTTACACATGTTTTGGACCAGTTAGCTCCCTTGTTAAAGAAGGGTCCGAGGAAAACTTATGGGTGGTTAACACCTCCTTTGATTAAACTTATGAGACAATGAGACAAGGCCTGGAAAACGTATAAAATGAACCATTCTGCTTCTGGTTATCATGCGTATAGGACTTTAAGGAACCAATGTAAGGCTAAGATAAGGAAGGCTAAAACAGACTATATTCGTCATAAACAATGTGAAGGGTTATCTAACGCTACTACTTTTTGGAAAACAATTAACAATTTCATAAGGCCTAATGTTTGTCAACCAGGTTCAATGAGGTTGAACGGTGACCTGTTGTCTTGTCCACTGAAGATAGTTAACGAGTTTAATTTGAAATTTACTGCATTGCCTGATTCCTTTAGTGACCTGTCCAAGGTGAACTACTTGGGATTGACTGAAGATTTTACAGTTAATCCTAAACTGTACTTAAGGACTACTACTCCGAAGGAGGTAGAGATTGTTGCGTTGTATTAAGAGGGACAGTTCAGCTGGTTCTGATGGCTTATGTCCTAGTTTATTGGCGGATGCTGCCTCAGTTATAGCACTTCCAGTTAGTATTATTTTCAACTTGTCTTTTGTTACAGGTACTATACCTAATATATGGAAACATACTTTGGTCACTCCTATATTTAAATCTGGTTCACAACATGAGTTTTGTAACTACAGGCCTATTTCTATCTTGTCTGCTTTAGCTAAAGTTCAGGAAAGAATAGTTTATAATCAGTTGATTGGGTATGTGGATCGCTTTGGATTATTGTCTCAGAACCAACATGGTTTTAGAAAGGGAAGGAGTACTGAGACTGCCTTGGTCGAGTTCACGAACACGGTACTTAATGGCATGGATAAAGGGTGTCTGGCCAGGTGCCGTGTTCGTGGACTTGACCAAGGCATTCGTCAGTTGATCACCAATTGTTGATTTCTAGACTTGAGTCATTGGGAGTTGGTGAGTCTTTCTTGGACTGGACGAGGGATTATTTAACAAATAGGTTTCAAAGAGTTAAATATAGGGTGCTGTATCAGACTCTGTAATGGTTAAGTGTAGGGTTCCACAAGGTTCTATCTTGGGGCCACTTTTGTTTTCTTTGTTTTGATCAACTAGTAAGTGTGATTAATAATGCTTCCCTAACACTTTACGCTGACGATGCAGTAATTTATCATGAGGGTTTGTCAGTTGGAGATCTAGGTGTTTCTTTAACAGAGGAAATGTGCAATTTTCAGTCTTCACTTATGGCCTGTAAATTACTCTTAAACAAAACTAAGACAAAGGTGATGGTTTTGGTACCCACCTAGACTGAGATCTGAGGTTGGTACTTTGGAAGTTAAATTTCTTGATGGATTACTGTTTGACTATGTTGATACATTTCAATATCTTGGGGTATTACTAGATTCTCATCTAAGTTATGAATCTCATTTTTGAGGGTTACCTCAAGAATACATTGTAGATTAGGTTCTTTGTACAGAATCCGTTCATTTCTTATTCCTGAGTCTAGGCTGGTTATTTCAAATTGCTGCTTACTTCCTATTGTGAACTATGCAGCTATGATTACTGACACTGCTTCTGCGACAGTGATTTCAAAGAAATCCACTTTACTTCACTTGATAGCTAAGTTTGCTTTAAATTGTTCTAAGTCATCTCATCATTGTGTGATTTTGAAAGAAATGGGCTGGTTACGGTTTCATTAAATTTCCAATACTGTGGGCCAAGTTCATATATAAAGTTATGGACTCTGGAATTCCACATAGTATTTCAAAGTTTTGAGACCATATATTGATGGTCATTATTCTAGACATAGGTCAGACAGTAGGTTTCTTGAGATTCCTTTTATGAAATCTAAAAGTGGACAAAGATCCTTTGCTTATATTGCTCCATTTATTTGGAATGAAATTCCACAAGATATTAGGTGGTTGTGTTCTGTCAAAAAGTTTGCCGATGCATTAAGGATGTATTTTGAATCTCAATTGAATTGTAACTGTTTTTTATGAATTTTTTTATGAATTTTATACATAACAAAGACATTTTTGTCTGCAATTTGCTGCATTGTATATGTATGTTTGATTATGTATTGTCTGTAAGCAATATATGTGGGTCGCACCTGTAAAAGGAACTTGTTTCCAGTGTGCTTACCCGTTAAGCGAATAAACAAACAAACAAACAAACATTTCCCAGTCTCTTCACTAGAATTACTGCTAACCACTGCATGCTCTTAGGAGAAAGTAATGTTCAAAACAGACAGTGTAATCCAAGAAAATAAATCAACCACCTTACTAAAACTTTTGGAAACTTGTCAGAAATACACTGGCCAGCTACAGACCCAGAACTCATAGCTTACAGTCCTAGTGTCCTCTGGCAAAAATATTGTAAGGCTAGATTAAAGTCAACGTCCATCACAGGACATACCTTACTCAAGCTAGGCTGCATAAATTTAACCCACTATTTTCAGACAGATCCTTATGATACTCCAATACAAAAAGCTCTCTATTCTGTATGTTTTTCCTGCCCAGCTTTAGCCACATTTTGGGTAACATAAACATAATTATTACTCAAGTACTTGGGATTAACTTTCTCTTCAACCCTAGCATTAGTCAGGGAATAAACTGGCAGGAGCCCACTGGAACTCAGTTCTACCACCTCTTAAAAGCTTTTATGACAGTTTCACCACCTCTGTCCTCTTTCTTCATTGACTGCTATAAGAGAGTTCCACTACCTACAAATGACAGTTCCACTACCTAGAAATCTAGATAGAGTTCCCCCACCTAACATTCCCAATTTAACCACTGACTATACTTCACTGAGAATAAATACAAGTCTAACTCTAATCTTTTTGAGGAGATAAATAATCTTATTAATATTCTTTTGGTGAATGCTTGTAATGTAATCCTTCTGCATGGAAAGGATCATACCCCCACCCCCAACCCATCCCTCTATACCAGCAATGACTACGTTAAGTAAATACTTGCTGCAAATTGGAACAAATCCACTATTTAATGGAAAATAAATTGAATAGATTAATTCTGCTATTGGCTCTGTTTCTTAATTGCATTAATAAGCCATTAGAATTCTAGCAGATTAATGTTCATTACACCCCATCTTTTATATTACTGTAATGTATTGCTTTTGCATATTTGAAAATGTATTTAACCTGTGCACCTTTATTTATTTCTCTGCACCTGGTATTTGCCATTTGCTTAATTACTAATTTATTGTACTTATTTCTCCTTGTTCTGTTGTTTATTACCCCCCCACCACCACCACCACCCAGGACTCATTTGGAAATGGTTTAATACCTTTTCAGTATGTTTTTCCTGGTAAAACTTTTGAAATAAATAAAAACCTTCCATGCCTTCATAAACAATGACTCCAACTACCCTGAATAATTGGGAAAACATGATTATCTGCTCATTCTTGACATGAGGAATATTGGAATAGAACCCTTGTTTGAGAACAATGATTACCCCACTTCTTTTGTTCAGGAGCTTTACATACTTTGATATCCATAAACGTATATACTGTACAGTATGGTACTGGGTCTGTGATAGTGCCGGCTTGGAAATACTTGATGAGTATTCATATTTAGGACCCCAAAATATTTATTTGGTCTAAAATAGGTACTGTAATAAAAACATTTAACAACAACAACAAAAACCTTTCTCCCTTCCCAGGTGGCCAGTGCAAGTGCCATGGCTACCTTACTCCCTACTGTCACATCATGGTCCTCCTTGGTCCCCCTGTAACACATATGGCATCTTTCCAGTCATTATCTCCACCTAAAAACATATTGAAAACACTCCAACAATGACGACACTGTCCAATAGTTAACAGGAGCAACTGTTGTCTTCAGTATCCTTACATTCTAACCCTGGTCCATCAAGTGGATGCGGAGCAGAGTGTCCAAATGTTTCCTCCTTAAATATTCAGTGGATAACTTAAACATCTATTCTCTGGATGTCCTATTAGCCCTTAAACCCTACCCAGTGATGTCCAACATGGACCCCATCCTCTCTAATCCAACCTCCCAGTCCCAAAAGCCCAGTTTCAAGTCAGGGGTCCACAGATGCCATATACTTGATGGTGTGAGTCAATAGCTAATTTCCAAGCAGCTCTGTTAGGCCTCCCTATAACAGACGACAGGATCAGATCTTACAGATGTATTACTGTCTGCCTACATCCTACCATGTTTAATGCTGGGGAGACTGTGCCCCCCTTGCATGCTTCAGAGCTGTCAGCTGGTACTGTGGGGAGGGGGTACAGACTGAGCTGTTAAGATTTGACCAATATCCCCCCTTCATTGTTGGGTGTTGAGGACAAAGACCTAAAACTGGGCCATTGGGAGAGTTTGGTAAGGGTTGGGGATGGTCTTCTGCAGATGGTATCAGGTAGGGAGGGCTGGCAGGACAAGAGGATAGCAGACTTTTAATTTGCTGAGAGGACACTTATAATGACTATCTTTGATGCTCTCATCATTGAATGTTTGTGGTGATGGGAGATATTAAAGGGGCTAGTTGCTGGTTAACTGTGGGACTGGGGGTTGGGTTAGGGAGAGGGTTGTTTTCAAAGATGTATTTTGGTGAGAGAAGAACCTAGCTGAATGTCAGGAATACATACTACTGTATATTATGTGAGAACCAGGGAGAGGATAGGGGATTGACTGAGGGTGTAGGGTGGCCATGGGATTAGGTCTGGCCATCTGAAGATGGAGGGAGGCTTTTTAGGTACATTCCAAATGCTTAAACACCCTGAATGCTGCTTGGTATTCATTATTTGGGTCTGGATAATGTATAGCCTATTATTTGTGATATTCAAGAACTATAGTCAGCACCAAATGATCTTCTACTCACATAAAGGTCGCATTCACTGTTACTAATACATTTTCTTTTATCACTGAATTTGCATGCATATAACCATCACCCTCTGATTGCCATAAAAATATGGCAGCAGATTGGGTCAGATATCTACAGTAAGTGCTGACTGTGATATTCCCAAGTCACACAAGCCTAGAATATACTACAGTTTGGTGATGCTGAAAAAAGAAATTCAAAGAAAAAGAATAAATTTGTATTTCAGAAGTAAAAGAATATGACTTGGCTAAGTGGTGTCAGCAGTTATGCATTGCACTGCCTGGTGGAAAACCAGAGTTTATATCCTGTATCTGATTTTCATTTCCCAGGTTGGTAGAGTCTTAGGTATACAGCAGAGACAGTGCTCTCAAATTTCAGGGAGAGGGCTCAGTCCCAGCTACTCTGTCAACATATCTTATGGTATGATTGAGAGCAGCACTGATGTTGTTACTGACTGGTAGCATGGACATGACTGTCAGGTTCTTCAGTAGCAATAGGGTAGAGGGAGAGTTTAATGGGAAGAAAACCTCTTCCTACTAAAAATAGCTAACATGCCTGACCATGTCACTAGGTCTGACTATGTATTCTCAATCTCCTGTATCATAATCCTACTTTGTATATCTTCTCTTGTTGTTGATCTGATATTGTAGGAAGGACATTCCTTCAGCTTGTGAGGAGAATGATCCATGTTTCTGGGCTTAAAATTGCTAAGTGCTTTGATAGCAGTTGGGGTGGTCTGGTCTGAGGGTAAGTCAAGAGGTAGTGAAAAAACTGTGGAATAAATAAATGGCTTAAATGTTATTAGAATTATATACATATTTTGTTCATTGTTCAAATAAATTATACTGTGCAAGTATAACATCCTAAGCCAATCACAGGCTGCTTCATGCTAGTTACTTTTTGTGCTTACTGTTCAGCTGATCTAGTGCTCTGCCTTTCCAGTTCCTGGTTTCTATTTCCCATGCATATTCCTAATAGCTTAGTATTTTTATTATCCCCCTCAATCCACCCTCCGACATCCACAATCCTCCTCCCATCCCCACTAACCCATTGAGAACCACAGTAAAAGAAAATCAGTCTTATGGTAGGTGACCTGCAGAACTCTCCCTCCCCTGCAGCTAGTCACCATCTACTGGTTTTCATCTTGATTATTCTTATATTCCCCAACCTAATCCACCCTTGGATTTCCCACCACTATCTTCCCACCATCACTCATCTGTTGACTACAGAGAAACAAAGCAGCCCCATGGAGAAGCGACCACCAAAGTTGAAGGACTGGGACAGGGAGTGGTCAAAGTCACATCCCTCCTCATCTTCTGATCATAAGCATAAACATAGAAAGAAAGAGAAATTTACTTCATCGGAGAAGTCCTGGTCACTGGTGAGACAAGGTAATACTAATGCATTATTGACTGTTTTAGCAGTGTTGACTATAGACTTCCTCTTGAGCGTCGATGAGACACAAAGGTCAGGGTCTGGCTTCAGCACTGCAGTACCTACTGTAGATAGTACAACACCATCAACAGTGGGCCCTGGCCCATCGATGGTTAGGGCATTATTTACTCTCAAGTTGTCCTGGCATCATTTTCAGAGATGATATGATGCATTCTGCCTGGCTTTCCTATGCAGGCAGTTATCCTACTGATGGAACCTCAGCGCACCCAAATGCTGCTGATAACTGCTATCACCACATCACAGAAGCTTCCTTCTCAGCAACCACTGGTGTCAACAGTGCCCACTGTGGCTCCCATCATTAACAAGGATGTCAGTGATAAGGCAGAACATAGCCATGACCTCATGGTATTAGAGGAGGATTTAGAGGAGGAATATGAGGGCAAACAATATATGGCACCTCAATGTAGTTCTACCTTCTTAACCAGCAGTGAGAACTTAGTGGTATATACCCCAAGGTGCCCTCTTGAGGATCTGACTTTTCAAGCCATGATGCAGTAAATGTAAACTACGAAGGGCTTTGCTGTGGAGGGGGAATACTCCACAAAAAGAAATCCTATGGAATTTTTGGAGGTACCCTGCTCCCCCTCCTTTATAATTCCATTATAGCCTAGAAGTTAGAGGAATGAGGTGTGAATGAGCTTGATACATCCAGCAGACCAGACCTGAGTTTGATTCTCACAACCTCCACTTGCATACAGTGTGACTCTGAGCAAGTCACTTAACCGCCTAGTGCTCCCAAGTCGCCCCTGAAAACAGGCGCTTGTGCCTAGTGGGCCTTACCCAGTTACCAAAGACTAAAATATATATATATATATATATATATATATATATATATATATATATATATATATATATATATATATATATATATATATACTGCATTAGAAGATACTACCTTTGCTGCTTGGTTCACTTCTGTGACATCTTTCCTTTAAGTTTCTTTGTTCCTTTTGACAGCTGCACTTTTTTTCCTTCACTGCCTATCCCACCTTATTGGAGAACTGTAATTATTTCCTTTCCCCATGCTATTTCTTACATCTTTCATGCAGAGGCTTTTTGCCCAAGTGATACCCTCTCTTATTCTCTTCCACATTCCTTTGAAATCTGCCCTCCTGAAATCCAGAACCCTCATCTTCATGTGGCCCACCTCATCTCTTTTCCTCTACTGAACCACACAGAATGGTGATCACTGGTACAAAGAGTACTGCCTACCAAAATGTATGCAATGCTTTCCCTGTTTGTGAGTACCAAAGTCAACACTGCCCTGCCCCTACTATGTTCTTCTACAAGCTGCCTGAAAAAAGCTCCCTGTTGGGAGTCAAGGGTGGCCCTGCTCCTTGCTAAAGCTACAGCTGGTAGGTTCAACTCCACATCCAGTAGACTGAAGTCTCCAACTACCAGCACCTTCCCCTTCCCTACAGTCCTGAAGATGGCCTCTCCTCAGGCTCTGTCCATGTCCTCCCCTTCTGCTGACAGCCTGTAAACTACCCCATCGAGAGAGCGGTCACACAGTCCAGCACCAGGATGACATATGGCATCTCTAGACCATACTTACCTTGATGTACCCACAATTCAGTGGCTTGTATACTCCCCATATGTAGTGCCTTCCCTCATCCCTTATTCCCAGCTCTCTGTGCTTTTCGTGATATTTCAGACTTTTCTGGACCCTATGCACCTACATTACCCTTTAATTGAGCTTGTCACATTAGCACAGGCTTGTTGACTTCAGAAGAATTCATCCATCTCTACTGTATAAAGTCTATATGTTACACAGTGCACTCATTTAGTTAGCTATTTATTCAATATAAGATTTTTATTTTGCACAATATATGCTGGATATTTTTTATGCTTGAATGAGAGCAGTTTAAATATTGACGCATTCATTATTTTCAATTATTTTTGTTAAAATGTTTTGTGACCTACAATCTTAGCTAAGCTGTTGGTCATACTTTACATGCTAATTAGTTATTTCCAAGAAACAGGTCTTGCAACAGCATGAACAAAAGGAGAAGTGCTTTACATTATCCATTGGCAGAGTGCCCAGCAGTTTCTGCTACTGTACCTTGCTGCATATACCACATTTTCTCTTTAATCTTATCATCAGTTCTACTAAAGCTTGAGATAATTAAGTACTGCAGAGTTAAATATTTGTTTCAACTATGTTCCACACACAACCATATAATCCTTTGATAGTGTATTTTTGTACACTGGAAATAGACTGATATATAATCTGGTTCATTTTTGTTCCAGTTGGCTTTAGTTGTCACAAACTGTAGGTGCTGTGCTTCTTAAAGAGGGACTGAGGGCAATATTTTTTTCATCAATAAATTCAGAATTTGGATCAGCATATCCTCAATCAGCCTCATGCCAAAAATCAGATCTGTAAGTTACAAGCAATTTTGTAACCCTTAATTCACTGCCTGTTCAAAAAAGCAAGTTTCATTGAAGAGCTGCTGATGATGCCATCTCCTAAACTCACAACCTAGTCCTCCCTGCATGCTACCTTATATGACTTATTTCTCTTATATTTACATAAAACTGCAGTAAACATCTGAAAACCAAAACTGACAGGGGCAGGGTCCAGCATACACTTCCATAATGTGTAGATGAAAGGTACATGACTTCAGAATGTGACAGGGGGATGGAATGCAGTGGCAAACATGACTTTAGAATGACAAAGTTGTGTGTAATTTTTTAAATACTGTAGGTATGAGATTTTGAAATGTCACCAGGCTGCAATTACGGAATGCAGCAATGACACAGTCTCAGAAAGTAGCTGAAATACATAAATTCAGAGTGTGGTAGTAATGCACAATTTTATAATGTGGCAGTGACGCACAATTTCAGAACGTGTCAGTAACACACAATTTTGGAATGTGGCAGTGATGCACATTTTTGGAATGTGGTGGTGACATACAATTTCTAAATGTGGCGGTGACATACAATTTCAGAATGTGGCAGTGATGCACAGTTTTGGAATGTGGCGGTGATGCATATTTTCAGAATGTGGCGGTGATGCATACTTTCAGAATGTGGTGGTGATGCTCAATTTCAGAATGTGGTGGTGACGCTCAATTTCAGAAAGTGGTGGTGATCCTCAATTTTGCATACTGGTGGGGATGCATAATTTTGGAATGCGATGGTGATGCACAGGTTCAGAATACGGCGGTGATGCACAGATTCAGAATGTTGCAGTGATGCACAGTTTCAGAATGTGGTAGTGACGCATAATTTCAGAATGTGGCAGTGATACACAATTTTGTAATGTGGTGGTGATGTACAATTTCAGAATGTGGCAGGGACAAGTAATTTCAGAATAAATGGTGTGTCCTGTCACATTCCAACAGCATACATCCCCACTATATTTCAAAATTGCCAATCCCCACCAAATACCTCAATGTGTGTCCCTGTCGCATTCTGAGACTGATTATCCCATCACATTTTGGGATGGCATGTCCCTGTCACATTCTGAGATTGTGTGTCTCCCCCAAAATTTTAAAATTGGGCACCACCTTGTCATTCTACACCTTGGTTCAGTGCTGCATTCCAAAACCACCTTCTGACATGTTCTAAAGTACAGTGCCATACATATGAACATTTTGGAAATGCAGGCATTGCAATCAACTCTGTCATTTGTTTTAAAGGATTACTATAGCTACAGTTTCTTAAACTTTGGAGAAGCAGGTTCAATGTGGTTGCTGACAGGGAGGACTAGAATGTGAGTTCAGAAGATGACATCATCAGTGACTCTTTACTGAAGCTGGCTTTTTTGAATAAGTAGTGAAATCGGGGTTACAAAATAGCTCATAACTTTAAAACAAAGCAATGCAGAAATCCAATTTTTGGTATGAGATTTATTGAGGGTATGTGTATTCTAATTCTGCAATATAGCACTTTAAGCATGAGTCCCTCTTTTAAAGTACACTATATAATGCTAAGCAAGCATATAATTCCAAAGGGTTAGGCCAAAAGTTTTAATTTCCTTAAAAAGCTACATTGTATGCTTTGCTATGGTAACAGTTTTAAAATGTACAGGGCTACACATGGGTGACCTACATACAGTGGGTTACCATGTAGAATTGATTCTGCATGTTTACAAGGGACTGAAAAGTACTGTATGAAAATAAATAAATCCTTAGGACCAGATGGCATACACAAAAGGACACAAAACTGCACTGCACACAATCCAAGTATAGCAAGTGCAAAAATGTATTATACTAACAAGGTGGAGACTCAGACAACAAAACAATCTTCACTGGTGCTTTAGAGATGCCCCACCTCTTTGCAGGGGAGTGACAGACCAATGGAATACCTGCCCTTTTATATCACTGCCTGGTAGTGATTAATTGCAAAGTTCATGTAATTAATTAGTGGTCTGCCATTACAGCTGATCTCGTGTAAATGAACATAATAAGGCTAATGCTATAAACTGAACACAGAATTACAGTAGACATCTGAACAATGGGTAAAATGACAAACAAAGTGAGGGAGAGTAGCTGTAAATGGAAAGGGGATGAAAAACACAATTTATCAGTGACATGGACAAAGATAAAAATGTGTGCGAAAGGTACTCAGTTTCATAAAAAAAGGAAAGTGGCAGAAAAGTGACTTGGTAATGGAAATCAGTTTCTCATAGCTACAGCACAAAGTGTTGCTTTGCAAAACATTAACTCCCTCTCTCTCTCTCTCTCTCAATTTTTGAGTCCAAGATAAAGTCCATGAATAGACTGTTTTATAAGTCCAAACATATTACAGATGATGAATCTGTGTTTCAGATTGTTGGTGCAATCCAAGAGGAAAGAGACAAAAAGCGCAACCAGCAAAGATGTAATACATAAAAACAGAAAAACTGCACTGTGAATTGTATCAAATAAATATGCTCAAAACTGAAAGAAATTGGGAAGGGGGGGGGTTCTAGATGTCTTCTTGGATGGACAGGCGATGGAAGTAAGACATGAACAGTAGTGCACCAAAATGCCAGAAAACTCATGAATCTGCTTAAATAGCGAGCTAAAAAAATTCATATTGGCATAATGGTACAAATATGTACAAAAGCAATAATTGTTACACAGGTAGCTGTACTGGAAAATCAAACAGAGATGTACAGTATCAAAATACAACATACATGAGAACCACGTTTAAATGTTCAAAAAGCAGACATATCAAGCTCTGCATTGAGACGGATGGGTTCATGAGCTTTTAGAGAAAAAATTCAGTGATTCTTTCTGTAGAAGTAGATTGACTCTAGCTCTTCCACTTGGAATTGTGGCCACTTGTAGCCACATGTTCTATGGGGCAAAATTTAGATCCCCCTGAGCTGAAGTTGTGCTTTTCTGTGCGAGTTTTCCTCCTGCCTTAATGTCACAGATGTATTTTGAATTATTTTCTTTTCAGTGTAAATTGTCCTACTAACATACACTTTGGGGCATGGACAAACAATTGTGTAAGACAACAAAATCTGTATAAGAAGAAGTAAACTCTTTTATGGCTGTATCAGTCCCTAATTCAGGAACTAAAAGTTCTGTTCCTGGTGCTTCATATATACAGAAAACACCTGTCACACCGGTGGAAACTCAAAGGTTTAGGTGGAAACCAAGAGGCTCTATTAGTATTTGCTGGTCTAAGATTGCACGCATCCTAGCGTTTTTAGAGAAACAGGACAATTCCTTTCGATACTGCAAGTGGATCTGTTCAAATGCTTCTTGCAGTTTGGGATGGTACCAGCATACTAGATGGTGGCTGACATGGTACCACTGCACAACATTGTGAACCAGAATCACCTGAGAACTGCAAGCCAGAAAACCTGACCTTCATTGTGGGCCAACTAGTGGAGACTATTACTGAAGGAAATATAGTGGAATTCCTAGAGCAGCACTACTTACAAGATAGAGACAGCATGGTTTTGTGAGAGGCAGGTCATGTCAGATTAACTTGATTGACTCCCTTAATGCAATGACCCAGACCTCAGACAAGGGACAGGTGGTTGTTGTTCAATACCTGGATTTCAGTAAGGCTTTTAACTTGGTTTCAAACAGAAGACTGGTCAAGAAGCTGGGGGAACTGTGCATGGGGCAAACCTGACCAAGTGGATTGTGAACTGGTGGGTGATGAGGACTCAGATGGTAGTTCTTAAAGGTTCTTTAAGTTGACTGGAGGCATGGTAGTCATGAGCAAGTTCCCTCAGAAGTCTGTCATGGGACTTACACTCTTTAATATTTTCTTCAGTGAAAAAGGGCAGGGGCTATGGAAAAAGTGTGTCTCTTTGCAGGTAATACAAAGCTTTGTGGAAAGGTGGACAGTGCAGAAGGGTTTGATATTATGAGGAGGAGACAGAGAAACTGAAAAGATGGCCAAGCATTTGGTAGTTGAAATTTAACACAATAAAGTGCAAGGTAATGTACATAGGAAAAAAAAAACACAATTGAAATATAGACTTGATAGGGCAAGGATGGGGGATAACTATGACCTGTGTGCCCTATTATTTCTACCTGTTATTTACATTGTTTTGCACTGTTCTTGTACACTGGTAGTGCCTACTACAATTGCTAGGGACATGTATGCCTTGCTCTGTTGTACCACTACCATTCATTACTGTTTGAAGCCTTAAAGACTCCCCATATTTTATCCCTTTTCTACCCTTTTTATGTTCGCTTGCGCGCATGCTCAAGGAACGTCTTGGGAGAGTAGCACACTTGAAGGTGTGCCTCTCCCAGCCAATGCACTGCTCCCTTGAGCAGGGTGATCCCTGCACCAATGGGTGCAGGAGCTCAGTATGACAGCGGTGTTCCTCTGCTTCAAAGGGAAAACGCTGCCATACTGGCGCCGCCCGCTGTCCCTCCGTCATCGCTCCCCGTCGCGCGTCATGCACGCCCCAAAGCTTTCCTGCCATGCTGGGGCCCACCCCAGCATGGCAAAATCCTGTTTTGCCGGCGGGGGTGCCCAATCCCCGTCGGCTCTTCTGCCCCGTGTTTGCCGACAGGGCTGCCCAACTCCCCATCGCTCCTCAGCCCCCCATCATCTTCTGCCATGCTGGGAGCCCACCCCAGCATGGCAAACGCCACTGTCAGTCTTTTTTTTCCTGTAAAACAAAAATGGTCCCGCTGGCGTGTCTCCTCAACCCTCCCACAACCCGCACTCCACCCACTGCGCACGAGCTCCTTCCCACACCCCCACCATACTTACCTCTGGACTCTGGAGCGATGATCTTCGGTGGACCAGGAACATGTCTGCACTCTTCAAAGCCGACCGTGAACTGAGGAAATGCCAGTAAGCTGCATAATGGGCTACATGGGGGGGTTTCAACTTTATTGCATATCTCAGTCATTTTTGGGAATTTTTGCACCAAATTTTCAACATGGGGTTTTTGGGACCCCTTCTCATGAATGATGTCACTGTCATTACATTATTCAGGCCCAAAGGGTGATTTCGCAGGCACTGTGCAGTCATTGTGCGAAATCACCCTTTGGCCTCGAATAACGCCATGACAGTGACATCATTCATGAGAAGGGGTCCCAAAAACCCCATGTTGAGAATTTGGTGCAAAAATTCCAAAAAATGACTGTTTTACGAGCATGCGTTGTGCAATTCCTATGCAGGCTCGTAAGTTCTTGAATTTTCAATATTTTCATTCCAGATTTTCAACATTGCCATTTTATCACACCTTCTTATGAGTTGTACAGCTGTCATTTTTCACATCTCACCCAGAATGTGTTTCTGCCCATGTAGAACACAATGGCGCAGTCGGTGTGCGAAATCAATGTATGGAACACATTAAGAAAATCACAGTGACACTGTTCATGAGCAGAGGTCTTAAAATGGCTATGTTGAAAATTTGGTGAAAAAATTCCTAAAAATGACTGTTTTATGAGTCTGCGTTGCGCAGTTCCTATGCATGCTCGTAAGTTTGCGAATTTTCAATATTGTCACTCCAGATTTTCAACATTGCCATTTTATCACACCTCCTTATGAGCACTGCAGCTGTCATTTTTCACGTCTTGCCCAAAATGTGCTTCCGCCCATGTAGCGCACAATGGCACAGTCGGTGTGCCAACTCAGTGTATGGGACACATTAAGAAAATCACAGTGTCACTGTTCATGAGCAGAGATCTTAAAATGGCTATGTTGAAAATTTGGCAAAAATTCTTACAAATAACTGTTTTACGAGCGCAAGGCTAGGCAGTTCCTACGCATTGAAGTTTGGGAAGTAATTCCAATATTTTCACTCCAGATTTTCAATATTGCCATTTTACCACACCTCCTTATGAGTTGTACAGCTGTCATTTTCACATCCTGCCCAAAACGTCTTTCCCCATGTAGTGCACAATGGCGCAGTCGGTGTGCGAAATCAATGTATGGGACAGAGTAAGAAAATCACAGTGACACTGTTCATTAGCACAAGTTTTAAATGGCAATGTTGAAAATTGGTGAAAACATTCCTAAATGATTGATTTTATTGAGCGCAGGCGTTATGGTTCTTTGATGACGCTTCAGAGGGTTTGTGAATTTTCAATATTTCCACTCCAGATTTTCAACATTGGCATTTTACCACACTTCCTTATGAGCAGTACAGCTGTCATTTTTCACATCCTGCCCAAAACGTGTTTCCGCCTATGTAGCGCACAATGGGGGTAACAAAAAGATCATGCTGACAATTTATTGTGCAAATACCATCAATCGCACAGGGCATTGGGGTAAAGCACCATACATGCCAAACACCACTGCAAATACCTGCAAGCAAACGTTCGGCATTGACAAATGCTTGTTAGTTTTAAGGCTGACTCCCTAAAATGGGTCCTGCTTACATTGACTTCTGATAGCTACTGCATGCTCCCTGGTTGACTCCGTATCTGGGTTCTGACATCATTGTTATTTATTGTCTACTGTCAGTTCCCTGGCAGTCTACCTATCAATGCATTGATAATGAACTGTTCCTACCAACATACGGGCTTTTACTTGCTGCCATTCCACCTATGTGCTATTTTATACAGTTGCCTTTGCTGCCTGCTCCCTGGTGCTTTTTAGCTGAGTATGTCCTATTCTGTTTCCTATTTATTGCCTGTCTTTCTTTTGCCTTCTTGATGAGCTTAATATTGTCTTCCTCCTGTTACTATACTGCTTTTGTTTATGTAGCAACCTTTTCGGCAACCCCCATTGTCCAAGGTAAGTGGTCACTTTCTGTTTTCTTTCCTTTTCTTCCATTATATTGTTATTAACCCTATCCCTCCTCCCCTTCCTTTCCACCCTCCCTCCACTTCCCCAGCTTCTTTTCCCAGACTTCCCCTTTCCTACTGCCTCTCCCAATCCTCTTTCCACCCTGTCACCTCCCCCTGTTGTCCTTTGTGTAATCTCTCTCTATTTCCCTTGCTCCATCTTGAAGTCCTGTGGCACATTCTTCCACCCCATCCTACCCCAATTCTCCTCTTACCCCTGAGTCCCCCCCTTTCAGGCAGCTCATGGATCAAGGTGACCAAAGTTGCCAAAATTTGCAAATTTTGACAACTTAACTTCACTGACGACCACAATTTGTATAATTATTCACCTAGAAAATTGGTGGAATTTTGCGCAGTGAATTTACATGAGTTGCCAATTAGTGGGTGGATTATCAAATTTGTTTAGTTGTTTGCCCAGTGAATCTATGTGAATTGCCAATTCCTGGGTGAATTATGTAATTTATGTAGTTTGCTACATGAAAAAGTACAATTTGCTGGTGAAAACCTATGCAAATTGCATCTCTAATTGTAAAGAAATACCTTCCCACCCAGTGTGCTGTGATAAGCACCCTCCCACTCCCCAAAAACATTCTTATTTATTTATTTATTTAAACATCAGTTTAGAAACCTTTGAGCCAGATGCTCATTTACAAAGGTACCTCGTCACACAGAGGACATAAGAACAATAGTACAAGGGACAACAGCAATTGCACGAGAAAGATACAATTCAGTTACAATTTTGTTACAGTAGAACACATAACCCATGAACAGAATAGCCTAGGGTGCAAAGAGCTTGGGGTTGGGGGGTGCAGGTAGAGGAAGCAGGGGAGAGTGACAGGGGAGGAGGATTATTAGGTAGGGACGGGGGGAAGGGGTGGTGAGAGCTGCTCAGTGAGCATTGTCAGCAGTGCGTATATATATATATATATATATATATATATATATATTTTTTATATGTTAGCGGCAGTTGCATTTGCGTGAGGCAAGTAGGAAGTTTCTGAGCCTGGGCTTAAAGCAAGCTAAAGTTGGTGAGTTTGAGACACTGGCAGGGAGGGAGTTATACCAGTGGGGTGCATGGTAGGGGAACGCCCTCTGCCCTTGAGAGGTCCTGGCTCACGGAATGACTAGGGTTGCTCTTGAGGAGCTGCGGGTGTTTAGGGTCGGTACAGATCGGTGAATTGTGTTGGATAGGCCTATGGGGGAAAGGCCATGCAGGACTTTAAATGTGAGCTGGCAGGTCTGATACATGAGACGCTCGTCCAGGTTGAGTAGGGTAGCTAGGGTGTACAGCCTCACATGTAGGAGTGAGTCTGGGGCACTGGTGATAAGTCTGCAGGCCTTGTTGAGTGTAAGGCAAACCTTGTTGAGGGCAGTCTGGTCTGCTGAACCATAGACTGGAAGGCCATAGTCAATGAGGGATATGACAGAGGAGGTGACAGCCAGGCGGAGGGCATCAGGAGGGAGGCATTTTCTTGTGTTTAGAGAATGCCTAGCATGGAGTTGGCAGCAGCAAATTTAGGTAGATATATGCCCGTGGAAAGAAAGTGCAGGGTCAAAGGTTATTCCAAGATATTTATAGGACTGAACAGGGTCAATGAAGTTGCTGGGTGTGGAGTGGATGGATAGGGGAACTTAATGTGCTTATTTTGGGGGTGGGAGAAGAGCATCATTTTTGTTTTCTTTAGGTTGATAACAAGTCGGTGCTCAGTGAACCAGGTCGCTGCAGAGTCAAAAGCTAGTTGGAGGGAGTTCTGCAGCAGCATGGGGTCATAGTGAGAGGCAAGGAGGACAGCATCATCCGTGATAGAGAAGAATCTTACCCGCACAACTGCTGGGTAGGGAGTTGAGAAAGAGGGAGAATAGTAGGGGTCCAAGAATTGAGCCCTGCGGCACTCCAGAGCGAATAGGGCAGGTTTCTGAGAGAGTACCGTTGACTTTCACACGTTGGGAGCGGGCTGAGAGATAGCTGGTGCACCAGGAAACAGGTCCAGAGGCAAAGCCTATTTGGTCGAGGGTGTAGAGCAGGAGAGGATGCGAAACGGTATCAAAGGCTTTAGACAAGTCAATGAATATGGCACCAGCCAGGGCACCAGAGTCCAAGGAGGCATGGAGGAAGTTGGAAAATTCCAGGAGAGCTGTATTGGTACTATGACCTGCTCTGAACCCGTGTTGTTCAGGGCAGAGAACATTGTACTTACTAAGGTAGTAAGAGACTTGGGAAGCCACAATTTTCTCCAAAGCCTTAGAGAGGGGGGAGAGGATCGAGATGGGCTGGTAGTTACCCGGAAGAGTCCTGTCACCACCTTTGTGGACAGGGGTAACTGTGGCAACCTTCCAGGCAGCAGGGAATTGTCCGAGACATAGTGATTTGTTGAAGATGCATGTGATAGGTGAAAGGACCTGATCCAGGACCTGACGTAACAGGCAGGGATCAAGTGAGTCATACATCACAGTGTTACCTTTAGGGCTCTTAGCAGGTATGGCCTGGTTTCTTGTATGGTGACACAATGCAGGTGGAAGGGGCGAGTGATGGAGTGGAGCAGAAGGAGGTGCGGACTGAAAAAGTTACCAGGAGTACTGAGCTAAGGTCAGTAAAGGAGTTATTGAAGTGAGTGGCAATGAGGGCAGGGTCAGAGGAGTCAGCACCATTGATGTTGAGAGTCGAGGGAGAGGGGGACTGGGAGTTGCCATTCAGTAGCTTGATGTTGTCCCAGAAGCACCTGAGGTTCCCCCAAGAGGAGGTAAGAGAGGCTTGGTAGTATTCCGCCTTAGCTTTGCGGATGGCCCAGGTGCACTGGTTGCGGGCGGCAGCATAAGACTGTCTGTCAGCTGGACATTCTAGTCATATTATACCTACCAACCCCCCACTGGCACTCTCCTCCCTACCTCTACCCTGATGAATTTGACTTGGGCGATTGATATGTAAGTGAAAAATCAATACACATTTAACTTATCCTCAACCCATGTGTCAAACACATGACCCCCACCTCCCTCCACTGAAGACTCACTACCAGGTCAAGTCATATAAGACTGCCAACCCAAGCCCCTCTGGCACTCACCACCCTCTATCCCCCACTAGCACCCAGAAAAAATGTGACCTGTAATAAAGAAAATGGTCAAAAAGTGTAGAGCATCAGAGCATCTGCTCTGTTCAGTGTCCATCTCACTAATGGCACTGGAACACAAATGAATGATGATGTCTTTGCTTCTGGTAAAACCAGAATTTTGAACCAATCAGGTTTTACAAAGAGCAAAGTATGTCATCATTCATTTGTGTTGGCTCATTACCAAGAAACAGTGAGGCTGTGGCTGGCACATCTTTGGGAGATAATGTCCAGACTATAAGTTTAGTGAATGTGTGAACAGTATACCTAGGGTCTGCAGAGCAGATGTCATCAGCAGACATATTGTGGTGACAAGCCACAAAAGTAGTCATACCATAGATGAAGTGGCTACAGATAGGACTTGGAAGCTCCTTAACATGCTTCCAGTAACAGAAAACATTACAAGATGTCAATCGTGTGGAAAGGCTTTACTTAGAATAAAAGGGGCATTCACCATCCTGAGGAAAAGATACAACCAGTTGTGAAGATTTCCTTATCTTTAGTACAATCCAGTTAGAAGCTTAATGTCTGATGGATATCTATGTAATGCAAAAAACATTCCCCTCTATTAGATGGTGAGGAAAAATATGCAGAAAGTTGAATAGCCTGATTCAATGTGAAGTCAGACATAACCTTCATGAGAAAATGAGGATTTGCTTTTAGAGTAACTTGATCCTTGTGGAAAATGGGTGCTCTGCAACCAAAGTTTGCAATTTGGACACTCTCTGAGAGAAAGAAATGATTAACAAAGACAGCATCTTTCAAGATAGGAAGTGCATTTTGCAGGTAGCAACCAGATCCAAAAGAGGTGCTATGAGGGTTTCCAGAACAATGTAGCTGTACCTCACAGACACAGTCTACTGATTACAGGACAAATTTGCAGGATACTTTTCAGGAACCTGAGAGAAACCCCAAGATGGACAATCAACTTACCATTCATGAGGGCATAATAAGTTGAAAAAGCAGTCACATGCACAATCACTGAAGAGCACTGGAGGCCTGATTCTAAAAGCAATAAGCTGTAATCCAGAACCTGACTCACTGGTCATGTAAAAGAGTCCAGGCTATGGGAGTTCCAACAGATTATGAAACGTTTCTATTTCTGGGAGTATTCATGTCTAGTAGATGGCTTACAAGATGAAATGAGATTGTCAGTAACCACAGGGGAAACCTCAAAGCAGGAGAGTTCTATGTCCTCTTGAGCCAGGTATGGAGGTGCAGGGATTAATGATCTGGGAGCACCAGAGAGCCGTGACCCTGTGACAAGCATGAGGAGAAAGCAGAACAGGTGGTTACACTGCCAACTGTTGCAGCAGCGGGAACCAAATTTCCCTGTGCTAGGAAGGGGCCACCAGTATCAGTGTAGCCAGTTCAGTCCAAAGCTTGACCAGAACCATCTGAATCAGAGGGAATGGAGGAAATGCATACAGGAACCTCCATTCCATGGAGAGGGACATGTTTCACCCAAAAACTATAGGCACTGGAGCAAGAGATTAAAAACACTTCAGTTTTGCATTGTGTGGGGATGCAAAAAGTCCAGCTCTGGAAAACCTAATTTGTCAAATAGGAGATTGATGATAGTGTCCAGATGTACATACTCATGGAATAGAGCCTAGGACCAACTGAGAGGGTCTGCCCAGATGCTGTGAGTGAAAGAGAGAAATGCAGTCATCTGAAGCACATTTTCAACAACAGCTCATTGCCATACCTTCATTGCTTCCCTGCAGAGGGAATAGGAGTAAACAACCCCTTGTTGATTGATGTAGTACATCACTGAAAATTATCCATCTATATCAGCAGTGCTTGGTGCTACAGAATACCAGCAACTGCCTTTAGACCAGGTATAACTGCCTCATCTCCAATGTTGCTGGGGAGAGAGTGGTCAAGAGATAACTAAACACCTTGCATTTTGAAGGTCATTAGATGAGCACCCCAACCAGAATCAGATGCATCTATCATCAGAACCATCAGGGGCATAGATTGGAGAGGAGGAGACTCTTTGTTGATGTTGGTGTGGTCCAACCACAAGAGAACAACAAAGAGGAGACATCATCAGAATGAGAAACTTTAGGTCACTGAAGTGTTGAGCCCACTGAAAATGGAGGAACCATTGACCAATCATCATGTGCAGGCATACCAGAGGGACAATAGTGACCACAGCCATCAGTCATAGTAGTCTGAGAAAGCATCTAACTGAGATTTAAATAAGTGCTGGAGGACACCAGCAGTGCCTGGGAAATTAGAGCAGGGACACAGTCCTTCAGAAGGAAGGCCCAGCTGGCAATCATGTCTAAGAGACCACAGATATGTTGAAGATGCTGACACAGGGTCAGAACCAATTTTGATTCATTGCTAAAGATGCCCTGCTAATCAAACAGCTGCTGAGTGTGAGTCTGAAATACTATGTGAAGGACTATGTCACAGGCTTTCCCTCAGGAGCCCCACAGCCACCACTATGAAACATTTAGTGAAGATATGTGGTGTTAAAGACAAGCCAGATGGCAACACAAGAAACTGGTAATGAGAGTTTTCCAGCATAAAGTAAAGGTACTGTTGATGACTGCAAAACACCTTGATATGGAGGAAAGCAACCTTCATATTCAGGGCACAAATCCAATCCACCTGAGGAAGAAGGGGAACAGAGACTGAAGATATGAGAACCTAGTGCTCGAAGCACACAAAAACAATACCATCAAAACCACTTATCAAAAACTTAGGCTGCTGTACCGCACAGCACCCTACCTCTCAAAGCATGCCAGAGTGACCACTGCATCTGCCATCCTACTTCCTGGTCTATTCCATGCAGCTCCTGTCATTCACTCAATTAAGGCCATGTTACTGAACAAACTAAAAAAGACATACCATAGGATCACTCGCTTTGCCGCCTCAGCCTCCGCCCATACTCACCACTGCCTGGTACTCAACAAACTAAGCTGGCCAACCCTTGACAAGAAAATTTGACTTTCCCATGCACTGTGCCACCCACAAGTTAATTCATCCGTCCCCCTCCCAGTCTGATGAGCCTGCTATCCCTAAAATCTACTCTTCATGTACTAAGATCTTCTAACCTACCATTACTAGAGCTTCCGAAGTCCAGGCTAAAGATAGGCCAAAGATCCTATGCTGTCACTGCCCCTAGAATGTAGAACAACCTGCCTCACCATCTACTTTCCTGAAAAAAACATCAACTAATTCAAAGAACTCTACAAGGAGGAGTTATTCACCCCCAATGCAGAGGCAACTGTTATTAACAAGTAAGGTCTCATGTGACTAATTTTATGCGTCTCTTTCTCTATCACCACAACAGTCACAAACAGCCTCCCTTCTCTCCTATCTAAAAGACAAGCTACTCTCCCCACTTCTCATTCCTCCTCTACCTAGAATAACATCTGTTTGTAACCTAAAACTTATGTCTCTAACCAAACCAAATGCACTTGAATCTGACTGTCTTTAATTATCTTGCTGGTTAAATTGTTGTCATCTGGTATGTGAATGACATAAATGTTCCTGCACATGGTATAAAATATTTTTTTAAATCATTAAATACACTTTATTTAAGAGAAAAAAAACATATTTTACAGACAACATGATGATGCTGAAGTGATATGCAACCAGGACAATCTATGTAGGTGAAAATACAGCATTCAATGAGAAAGAGAAGCAAGTAAAAAAGAATAAATGCAGTTACAGTTGTCTGCAACCCTCCGCTCCTACTCCTACCCTCCCAGCCCCCCACTGCCACTGGATTATTGTACAAGGATGGTTGTGAAGACTTGAGTCAATGATAATCATGACTGAGGACTTTGAAAAAGGGAGAGCTATCCTAGGGGGTTTTCATATGAATGGCAGAGCTCTAGTGAATCAATATAAGGTTAAATAATGGATCCCAAATTTGTATATATTTACCCATCCCGTTAGTGAATCCTGCAATGATACACTCAGCTTGTAGAGCAAACATGATTTCCTTATACCATTCTACATGGCTGGGGGCAGTAGTCAAATTTAACCAGTGTCTCAGTAATACTTTCTTAGCACAAGCTGAAATTAAAGCCATGGAAGCTCTTTGTGTCCCATCATATTTGTATAATCTCCCAAGATACATATCTTGGGCATGGATTTATCAGACAAAGCTAGTAATGGGTGGTATAAAATGTTACTCTGCCTCCTGCCTCTTTTGGCTATTTGTAGACCACCTGTAATCCTGAGTCCTTTGGGTATTGCCTACTCTGGTACTGCAGTTATTTACCTATGGCTTAACTGTATATTGTAACTCACTGTATAATTCTATGTGTATTATTGTATTATGCTTGTTCTTGGAATGCTTTATTCCTCGGGTCGTCACTGAAAAGGGGACATTGTCTCAGTTCATCTACCCAGTCATCAAAATTCAAATAAATAAATAATAAATAAATGCAAAACATTTTGTATTCGAAGTACAGGTTCAAGCTCATGAAATCTAGAACATGGCATAAATCTCCAGTCCATTTTGGAAGAAGAAAATATCTGGAACAGTAACACTGGTTTATTTTATTTATTTATTTATTTAAGAGTTTAACCAGGAAGGCATGCTGAGCAGAGGTTGCTCAATGCCAGATGCGTCCTGGGGGATGGGAACATCGGGATACATTACAAGCACAGTACATATACAGGAAGAGCAGTACAGTAAGCAGATATACAAGACAGCTTCAACTACATTTATGATATAGAGCTGGTATCCCAAGAGGTTACACAGAGGATGGGATACAAGTGTAATTAGCAAGTGGGTGAAACTCGGCAATGCTTTACTAGAGACCAGAAAGGAGGCTAGCATACTTACGCAGAATAGACAGGTATTGTGAAGGCCCTAGAAGTCCCAGGAGGACGAGTGGACAGGTGCAATGTGGAGGGAATGAGCTAGGTACATGTGCAGGAGGGGGAGAAGTGCGCTTTGAGGAGTTGGCTCAGCTGCTGGCTGGTGTCTGTGTGCCGAATTATGGCCAGTAGGGTGTTCCACAGTCTGGGCATGTGGGAGCTGAAAGCAGCTTGTCCTTTGTTGGTGGACATGTGTGGGACAAGAAAGAGACTGGAAACTGAGCTCCTGAGTGTGTATGCCATGGGGGCTGGACAGAGAGGGCTGACTGAAGGTAGGAGTGGAGGGAATGCTCCCAGAACTTAGATGTGACCCTGGCACAGTGGGCCTGTCTGCGATCCTGTAGGGATGCCAGGTCAAGTAACTTATAGAGGATGTAGTGATGTGTCGAGGGTGGATGGTCCAGGGTGAAGTGACAGAAAGAATGGCAGAGGGGATCTAGCCTGGTTTGGGTTGATTTTGTGGCCGTGCTGTAGATAACATCCCCGTAGTCAAATATCGGGAGAATCATTTTCTGAATGATCACTTTGTGAACCAGTAAAGGTAGACAGGCCCTGTTGCGATATACAGCACCAAGTTTGGGGTGTAGTTTTTTGTGCATTGAGTAAATATGCACAGAAAAATCTAGGTGTTGGTCAAGCCATACCCCGAGGTATCTGAAAGAGGTGCAGTTCTCCAAGGGGGAACCATCAATGGTGTGGAAAATGGGGGTTGCGAAGAGGCGAGAGAGTCTTTGCCATGTTCCGAAAGTTAGTGAGACAGTTTTCTTTGGGTTGAGGAAAAGCTAGTTTGAATGAAACCAAAGCTGGGCAGTACTGAAATCCTCCTGGAATCTTTCTGCAGTAATAGAGGTGGATGGGCCCGATGCAAACATTATCGTGTCATCGGCGTACATGTGGATGAATGAGTACATGCTGGCTGAAGGCAGGTCATTTAGAAAAATGGAGAACAGTAATGGGCCAGGAACCGAGCCTTGAGGGACCCCGGAGGTGAAAGGGAGAGGGATGGAGGTGCAGGAGCCAAATTTTTACTGCATGAGACCTGCCTGCCAAGTAGGATTGGAACCAGCTGAAGGCTGTATCTGTCAGACCAGCTCGGGCAAGTTTGGACAGTAAATGAGGGTGGGAGACAGTGTCAAAAGCTTTGTTAAGGTCGATGAAATGGCTGAGGTGGTGTGCCCTTTTTCCATACCAGTGAGGATAGCATCTGTGAGCCTTAGAAGTGAGGTGATGGTGGAGTGCGACTTCCTAAATCTGGACTGGTATGGTGTGAAGAAAGGAGGAGTCAAGAAAGGGGGCAAGTTGGGAGAGTACAAGTTTCTCCTGCAGTTTAGCTAGGATGAGGAGTAGGGATATAGGGCAATAGTTACCCGACTAGGAGGGGTCCCCCCTTAGGGAGTGGGATGACAGTGGCTCGCTTCCACTCAGACCAGATTTCAGCAAGCAAGAAGGAGAGTTTGAGTAGGTCTGCCAGTGGTGAGGCGATGGTAAGGGCTGACAGGCGAAGCATTTTTGAATCCAGCCCTGAGGGGCATTTGCCTTTGAAGGGGGTTGAGGGCCTGCTGGGCTTTAAGCACTTCGGTGGGAGTAACCGGATGGAAGGTGAAGCAGGAGGCCGAGGCAGTGTGCAGGAAGGTGGGGGTGAGCTAGAGGGGTGGAGGGTTGGTGGTTAGGAGAGAGGATGCACAGCTGGTGAAAAGGTGTTGAAAACTGTGGCCACTGCACCAGAATTGGTGACTATGGAGCCTTTGACATTAAGGGTTGGGGGTTGTAGTTGGAGAAAAGTGAATTTATTGTTTTCAGAATTTAACTGGGTGGTTTATATTGGTGTGGAAAGAGGCCTTGAAGTAGTTTGCTTTGGCCTGATGCAACAGCGTAGTGCAGGAATTACGGAGTGCTCTGTAACACTGGCGAGCCGTCAGGGTGCTGGTAGTCTTATATGATTTCCAGGCTTGATCCCTAGCATGAAGCTGGTCTATGATATTTGCCGTGACCGGGGGCAGATGGGAACCCCTAACTCTTGACCTTCTAAGTGGGGCATAGTGCTCCCAGATGGCTAGAAATATGGTTTTAAACAGGTCTAGGGTGGCATTGATATTTGGAGCCCGGCCGATGCAGGACCAGTCAACGAATGAAAGGTAATTTAAGAGGGCAGGAAGGTCAAGAGATTTGAGTGATCTGGTGAGCAGCATTTGGGGGGGTACCTTTGGCTGGAATATTTTTCTTACCATGTAGATCATGTGGTGGTCACTTAAAGAATCTGGGAGGAGTCCTGCTACAAGTATTCTATGTGGGTGGGAGGTGAGGACCCGGTCTAAAAGGGAGTGGTTCTGGGATTTATGATTTAATCTTGTAGGTGCAGATAATTGTTGTGTCATGTTTAGGGCATTTACTTGGCTATGTAGCCTAGAGTTAGAAGTGGAGAGCCAGTTGAAATTGAAGTCACCTAAGATGTGTAGTTCGCCCCCTGCTGCGAGAGATTTTAGTGTACCCAGGTGATCCAGGATGGCAGACATAGGGGTGTCTGGGGCACAGAAGGACCCTGCTATGTATACTGGATTCGTGTGTGGTAGTGCGATATTGATTAGAAGGGAGTCAGTGGATGGTGTGGGCAGGGGGAGCTAGATAGGAGTGAACTGGTGTTGTGATGAGATGAACACGGCAATGCCTCCCCCTCTTTTTTTACCCTGATGGTCATGCCAAATGCTGGTGTATCCTGGGATTGTAATTTAGGGGTCTAAATTATGGGGTTTGAGCCATGTTTCAGTGATTATCAGAATGTTAGGACGTAGCATTAGGGCAGTTGCCTGTAGTTCAGGGAGCTTGTTGAGTATGATACATTTGTTCAGGTGGATTATCTTTAAACCCCTTGGTAGTTTGAGTGATGTGGAGGGGTTTGGGTTTTGGGGTCCAGGGTTTAACTCAACGTCCCCTAATAGGAGGAGCAGCAGAGTTGACAGCTGTTTTGTTTGTAGCATGAACCATTTGAGTTTGCGATAGGCATAGCCTTGCTGTGAGGTTTGCTGGTCAGAGCAAATGGAGGTTGTTTTTAATGCTATCAACCCTATGTAGAAGGAGGGTGGTTAGGAGGAGGTTTCTCAATGCAGGAGGTTGAATGGGGGTGGGCAGCGGCTTTAATGACTGTAGTGTATTGGTCATGCTGAGGCGCTGGGTATAAGGAGAGTGGGAGGGTGATGTAGGGTGCGAGGAGGCATAATAAGATGAGAGACAGCGGCAGCATGATTTAGGCTGCTGGGTTTTCTGCTGAAGCTTATGTTGTAATTTGGGAAGCCTCTAGTTGCTCAGTTTTGAATTTCTGTGTTTTGTAGGAGATTGCGAGTAAGGGTGGCCTCTAGTGGTTCATTCTGATAAGCTGCTAATGGGAAAGTTGATTGATTGGTTAAAAATCACCATGTGACCCACACTATGAAGCACTGAGTTTGCCTAGGGTGGTGGCAGGGGTGGTGGGGCAGCTGGTGCGGAGCACTAGCGGGGACTAAGATGCCGGCTGCTTCAAAATCCTTGAGGAGTTGGGCTGCAGTGTGGTAAGTGGCTTACCTGAGCGCTCCTGTGGTGGAATTTGTTGCTTTGTCTTGGGGGTGGGCAGGACACACAGGCCCTCTTGACCACAATGAGGAGAAAAGAACAGTCTTTATAGTGCCAGGTAGGTGGGAGCAGCAGCTTTGCACAATTAACTGAGCTGTAATTCGACCTAAAAATGGTGGCTTGTATTTCTAACTCTGAAGCTCCAGCAGCTTTTGCACATTTAACAGAGCTGTAATCCGAACTAAAATGGTGGCTCTTTCTGTAGGAAGCAAGGGTTTTATAGCCTGCTTGTGCAGTAATGTCTGAACTTCATCTAGTAGGGGGAACAGAAGTATATGACAGGGAGGGTGAAGATGCACAAGAGTAGACAGGGCTTGCATTCATCAAATAATGTGGAGGCCCTATGCATTCATGGTAAGCTCCCTCCACTTTCTAGGAAGAGAGATGTGACTTCACCGCAGAGTTGGGCAGATGAAAGGGAAGGAAAATCGGCCATGACCATGAAGCAGAGTGGTGAAAGCCTTGAGGGAGCACAGAAGTCATCTCAGAGGACTGCAGATCACATAAGGGCAGTTCCATGTCATGCCCAAAATGTTTTTGACCATTGAAAGGGGCATTAAGCACTGACTGCTGAACATCAAAGACAGCCACCAAAAGCTAGAAGTAGTGCCCAAGGCAAATGCCAGGGCAGTAGCATGGGTGGAAGCATCTGATGCATCATAAGCAGAACACACAGGATACTTTCCAGTATCCAGGCCATGGACAACAGTCTATTGTACCTGCAGTTTAGTGGGTCCATTGTGCAGCTTGTTGGCCATATCTAAGATGGGTTTCCACAGGTTATTCTAATATTTGACCATTTAAGCCAGATAATTAGCAAACATAAGGCTACAGGACAATGAGGCATATGTCCTCTTGCCCATTACATCCAACCTATAGGTCTATTGGTAGTATGAACTTAGCAAGGACCCACTTAGAAACAAAGAGAGAACTAAGAGACACTGTTAATTGCAAATGCAGGGAAAAGGGAAGAGATGGGAATGGATGGAGAATAAATGGTGGGCGGTAACTGAGCATTACATGAAATAATAAAGAATAAGGTAGTCACATAGAAATTGTGATGTCCAAATGCAAGTAGTTTTAAAAACAAGATCAGTGAACAACAGGCAGTGGTGGCAGAGGCTAAGTTATACCAGGTAGCTATCACAGAGGCATGGGACTCTGTTAACAATGATTTGGACCTGGCAATTCCTGGGTATACATTGTTTAGGAGAGATGGGGGATTTGAAAAGGGGAGAAGTTATCCATTATATCTGGGAAGAAATAGAACCCACAGAGGATGGGACCATCAAGAAAGAAAGGGAGGGGTAATGGAGCTGATATGAGTGCAGATGACTCATGGAGCTGATATGAGTGCAGATGACTCTGGCTATTAGAAAGAAGGTTAGGTTGGGGAGGTCTATAGATCACTATGGCAAAAGAAGAGGGGGATAAATAATTGGGAGAAGAAGTTATGAGGGAGTATCAAAAGAAAATCTAGTGTAAGTAGGAAGCTTTAACCTGCCAGACATTAACTGAGATACCCGTGTAGCAATGAGTAGCAGAAGTCAGTCACTATGGCACACACTGCAAGACTGCTTGTTGATGCAGGTAGGCACCCTGACCAGCTGCATCAACAAACTACCCTGCAGTACATCCAATGTGAGATGGTAAATATCAAATCTAGAATGGTATCATGTTGCGTGGGCATCCTGACCAGCCAACATGGTATCATGTTGTGTGGTAGGGGTTCCCATGCAACATGATACCATTCTAGACTTGGTACGCACAAATTCAAAAATGGTGAGGGTAATGGTAGTCAGGGAACCACTGTGGTCCAAAGACTGCAGTTTGGTGTGGTTTGAGCTAACGGTACTAAATGATGGCCCCACCTTAAGAACAACGATTCTGGACCTCAAACAAACAGATTTTAGTAGGATGCGTGAACTGGATAGGGAAAGTCTGTTATGTATAGACCACATCAAAGGTATAGAACAAAAGTGGGATAAAATCAGGGGGCTGGGGAACTGTCTACTGACATGACTGTTTCGGGGAGGGGCTACTGTACTTATATCCCCACGCCGCTCGCTAGCTTATTAGTTTATTATTTGACTGTTGTTTTGAATAGGGTGGTCATATGTAATGGTTCATTAGCGTAGTTATCAACAATCATTTACTTTCAAGAGTTTATAGTTTGGATTGAAAGAACAGAGCAGCTTTAGAAGGGCCCTTATTGTTAGGATATGGCAGGTAATTAATGAGTAGGTGGGCTGGTTATTTTAGTCTTATTTGTAGCAGGAAATGAAGTATAAATGGTAAAATGTTTGTTGTGTTAGTAATGGTTTATAACCTAGAAATAAGCTAATATATAGAGTGCCATATTATAAATTGGATATTGGTTATATTGTCTATTTGTGTGTTAAAGGTTAGAGTTTTTAGACTGTTTAACTACTTTTTAGTAGCTAAAATCTTCTTAAGTAAGTGATGTGTCAGGATCATCTTGGGGGGCCAGGATAGTGTATGGGGCATCCCTTCTGTGCAATTTATGGGCCTTCACCTGCCTGTCAGTTTTTGATACTACTGTAAGATGTTGCCAGGAGGTGGGGATTTGGAGGGGCCGGGGTGATCTTGGGTGGTGGGGAGTTCCCTTGCACAGTGGAGGGTGGTAGGATTGAGATTGTTAGAACCAGAAGGTGCCCTGGATTACAACGGACACAAGAGAGAGGCCAGACGTGTTTGGTGCCTGTCCCTAGGAAGTCCACCAGACTGAGTGGTCAGGTAACTTGAGGGGCTGCTTTACTCACCAATCCCCTGAGGGCAGTGCTATGCAATGCCAGATTGATCAGGAACAAGACCACAATTATTGTGGGCTTGATTTTCTCAGTTGATCTGGCTTGCATCATGTAGACCTGGGTTGGGAACGATGCTGGCCCTGTTTTTGAAGCTGCCGTCCCTCTCGGGTATACCGTGGTGCACTGCCCCAGAGAAGAATGTAGGGGCGGTGGTGTAGCCATCTGTTTTAGATCTGACTTGGGCTTCACTGTGCACTCAGTGAGAACCCCAGGTTCTTTTGAATGTGTGGCCATTCGTAGGGGTCCAGGCACAGGTTGCAAGATTCTCCTTATTTACCATCCCCCTGGGGCAGTGGGGAATTTCCTGCAGGAGGTTGCAGAATTCATCGTCGGTGAAACATTGGAAGCCAGCAGATGTATTGTCTTGGGGGACTTCAATTTTGGGCTGACAACAAATTTTCTCGGCTTGGTCATAACCTCCTCCAAATGATGTTATCAATGGGCCTGTCGCAAGTTGTTTCTGCTGCGACACACCAGAGCGGCCACACGTTGGACCTGGTGTTCTTGCTGGGGCTTGAGATAAATAATCTCAAGATTGATCAGGTGGGACAGTCCGATCATTGCATGGTGCAGTTCATGTTCGGGGCTCCCACTGGATGCCCTCTCCCTACAGAGATGATGAGCTGTTGTCCTTTGAGGGTATTGACCCTGGAGGTTTTTTTGCGGCAGCTGATCTATCTGGTGTGGGTAACGCATGCGTTGGAGGCGTTGGTGCCATGGTGGGCTCTTATAATAGAGTGCTATCCGATGCCATTGACTCCCTTGCACCTGTCCATGTATGACCCAAATCTTCCTACCTGAGGTCCCCATAGTTTGATGGGGACCTCAGGGAGATGAAGAGAAAGGGTCGGAGGTTGGAACACTGCTAGAGAAAGTCCAGCTTGGAAGAGGACAAACTCGCCCTACGTGTGAATTATAATGCATACCAGGGGACAATCAACCATAAGAAGGCAGTGTTCTTGTCTAGGGAGATTGCTGCCAGGAAGAACTGACCAGCTGTACTTTTTCAGACTGTGGACAGGCTACTTCATCCTGCTTGTCTACAACCGGAGAAGTTTTTTTCCAATGCTGAATGTGAAAAGTTTGCTCGGTTCTTCTCTGGCAGAGTGTCCTGTATCCTGCAGGGAGTTCCTCCAGTCAGCAATGCAATAGCTGGCAATGGTTGGCAGAAGTGTTCTGAGTGCACTCCACCTAGTTGGGGGGAGTTTAGACCAGTGGAAGTAAGTGAGGTAATTGGGGTGGCAACCAATTTGAAGCACACTTTTTGTGAACTGTATCCGGTGCCGACGTGTTTCTTGATGAGATGCTTCGACACCATTGGCCCGGTGTTTGCCATGATTGTCCAGTGTTCCTTATCTGAGGGGGTCTTCCCTGATGCCTTGAATGAGGCATTGGTGAGACCACTCTTAAAGAAATCATCATTGGACCCGGAGGTTAGGGCAAATTACCGACCTATCTCCAATGTTCCCTTTTTGGCAAAGGTTGTGGAGAAGGTAGTGGCACTTCAGTTGCAGGAGCACCTCATGACCCGTGAGTTGTACAAACACTTACAGTCGGGGTTTTGGGTGAGGCGTAGCACAGAAACAATGCTTGTTCGGGTGCAGAATGATGTCCTCAGGGCTGATTGAGGAGAAAAGACAATTCTTGTTCTCCTTGATCTCTCTTCAGCATTTGACACTGTGGGCCATTGTGTGTTGCTTGACTGCCTTAGGGAGCTCTGCGGACTCACTGGCACTGTCATCTGCTGGTTTGAGTCCTATTTAACCAACAGGAGGCAACAGGTTGTGATGGGGAATTTCTCCTCCGCCCCTAGTCCCCTATTTTTGTGGAGTACCTCAGGGATTGGTGTTGGCCCCAGTGGTGTTCACAGTGTACATGCTACCCCTGGGAGGGATCATTAAGAAGTATGGCTTGGGTTTTCATTGCTATGCTGATGATACCCAGCTATACTTATCCTTTGCCCCAGGAACATCTAAAGTGGTAGATGTGCTAAAGAGCTGCCTTGCTGAGATCAATGACTGGATGGCTTCTAGCTGGTTGCGACTGAACCCCAATAAGATGGAGGTATTGGTGGTGGAGTCAAACAGAGTGCGTGATAGGATGGCCTCTGAATCAGAGACTGGACTTGTTCTAGGATCTGTTCCATTGAAGGCCTCCTCTAGGGTGTGAATTCTTGGCATTATTCTGGATAGGAGTTTGACCATGGAGGCACAGATATCTTCCACTGTCCACTCCTGTTTTTTCCATCTCAGAAATATCACCAGGATAAAGCCCCTTGTTCCACCTCTGGACCTCCCCACTTTGATGAATGCCTTAGTTACATCAAGGCTTGACTACTGTAATGCGCTCTACCTTGGGGACATGAGAGGATCCCTCCACAGACTGCAGCTAGTGCAGAACGCAGCTGCCCTGTTACTTACTGGGCAGCCAAAATTTTGCCATATTACACTGGTGTTGCGTGAGCTGCACTGGCTGTCAGTCAGGTGGAGGATCCTCTTTAAGGTGGGTCTTCTCACCTATAAGGCCCTACAACGTCAGGGCCCTGGTTATCTGTTAGACCTTCTTGTACCTGCTCACTCGGTTCACCCCCTCCGTTCCTTCTGTGGAGGCCCCCTAGTGATTACCAGGACAAGGTTGAAATCGGCTGGCAACAGGGCCTTTAGTGTCACCGCCCCCGTCCTGTGGAATTTGCTCCCCTCTGGGGTTAAGGGGGCCCCTACTTTGGAGGTATTCAAGGCCTTCCTTAAGGCCCTCCTATTCACTCAGGCATTTTTGGATTAAGTTATTAATTCATAGTTTTGATCTGATTATAGTTGTTCAAAATTTATTGTTTCAGTTTACTGTCTATGGGTAAAGTTTATATGAAGTGTTATTATTTATGTTTTTATTGTTGAATATGTGTTTATTTGTATGGCGCCCAGAGCCTCCGGGATTGGGCGTCTTTTAAATAAATTTTGCCTTGCCTTTTGCTATTAAGAGAGCAATCCAGAAGGACACTGACACCTGTGCAAAGCGGGACACCAAAATAAACAAGCACCAAAAGCCTATTTGTTTCTCAAATGAGATGGAAAAGGCTGTGAGAGTGAAAAATATGCAAAGAGGGGAAGAAGAAGAATGGAAAGAATACCAGACCATGCTTAAAGAAGCAGAGAGGTGGTCATCAAGAGAGCAAAAAATGGAAACAAAGTTGAGGATTGCTGAGGGTGTGAAGGGAGGGGGAAAAGAATGTTTAGATACAGTATTTTAGGGACAAAAAGAAAACTAGATGGCGGATTGTCAGGATAGTGGAGAGGGAGGGTATTTCAAGAAGACAATCAAATTTTGTATGTTTCAAACAATTACTTTTACTCAGTTCATGTGATCGAAGAGGATGGGCCTCTTCTGGAGAGTGGGATTAAATCATTCATGCAAGGGTGCCAAGATATGTGGAGGGAAGACAGCAATTCTGAAAGGGTAAATAAAGGTCTGGAAGCCATCAGGATGGGTAAAGCACCTGGCCCAGATGGCCTACATTCTAGGGTTCTTAGGGAACTGGCAACAAAATTAGCTGATCCTTTAAATGAACTGTTTAATGATCACTAGAATCTGGAATAGTGCCAGGTGCTTGGAGGTCTACAAATGTGGTCCTGTACCACAAGGTGGGGGAAGGGGGACATGGAGGAGTCAAACAACTGCAGGCCAGAGGATAGTCTTATATCTGTAGCAGGAGAATTGATGGAGAGCATTACTAAGGAAACTTTAGTGGCCTACTTAGAAACAAATGGGTTGCAGGATACTAAGCAGCATGGGTTTGTAATGGAGTAATAGATATTGGGCAGACAGTGGATCTGTTATAGAAACATGGACTTTGATGGCAGATAAGGACCACTTGGCCCATCTAGTCTGCCCATTTCCCTACCTACAGGATAGGCCACAGATCCTAGTTAACCAACAGCCTATTTCTTCCTACCCCCCACAAGAATTGCCTTATGTCTGTCCCATGCATTCTTGAATTCTCCCACAGTTTTAGACCCCACAACCTCCTCAGGAAGGCTGTTCCATGCATCCACTACCCTCTCTGTGAAATAATACTTCCTCACATTGCCCCTGAACCGCCCCCTCCTCTATCTTTAAATTGTGTCCCCTTGTTCTTGCATGTCTCTTTTTCTGAAAGATGCTACCCTCTTAGACTTTGTTGATTCCGCTGAGGTACTTAAAAGTTTCTATCATGTCCCCCCTCTCCCTTCTTTCCTCAAGGGTATACATATTAAGCTCCTTTAGTCTCTCCTCATATGGCTTCTCTTGCAGACCCTGCACCATTTTAGTTGCCCTCCTCTGGACTGCCTGTATCTTGTCTATGTCCTTGTGGAGATGGGGTCTCCAGAACTGGACGCAGTATTCCAGATGGGGTCTCACCAACTGTCTGTACAGAGGGATAACAACTTCCTGTTTTCTGCTGCTGATGCCTCTCCCTATGCATCCCAGTATACACCCAGCCCTCCTTACTGCCTTCTCACATTGCTTGCTAACCTTAAGGTCATCTGATATG
Source organism: Neoceratodus forsteri (assembly GCA_016271365.2). NCBI lineage: Eukaryota > Metazoa > Chordata > Ceratodontiformes > Ceratodontidae > Neoceratodus > Neoceratodus forsteri. The sequence continues at coordinate 1,294,787,606 of CM028130.1, forward strand.
ATTACCCCCAGGTCCCTTTCCTTTTTTGTTGTTGTTACTACCTTCCCCCATTGTGTATTCTTCCCCTGGGTTCTTGTTTCCCAGGTGCATTATTTTGCACTTCTTTGCATTGAATCCTAGCTGCCATACTTCTGACCATTCCTCCAACCTTGCCAAGTCCCTTCTCATCCTTTCCACACCTCCTTGTGTATCAACCCTGTTGCAGATCTTTGTGTCATCTGCAAAGAGGCATACTTTGCTTCCAGTCCCTCTTATACTTTGGTTCCAGCAAAGCTTTTGTTTAAGTACTGCATAAGAGGTTGCTAAAAAGATTGAGGACCAAGAAATAGAGATGGGTTTAATAAAGTTGGTAAGGAACTGGCTCAGTAGGAGGCAAACAGAAGAAGTGGTAAGGGTCAAATCCTTTAACAGGGGGGTCACAATTGGGGTGCCAGAGGGATCAGTCCTTATACCTGTACTATTCAATATGTGCATTAGTGAGGGTATTCAGGGCAAGGTATGTCTATTTGCTTATCATCACAGAAAGCTATGTGGCAGGGTAGATAGAGTAGAATGGGTTAGGGAACTTCAGTGATGCCTGGAAAAGCTATATAAGTGGTCAAAGCTCTGACAGCTACAATTTTGGGGCCGCTACAGCAGAGAAGAGGGATACAGTGGTTATCAGGGGCTCCCTCAAGCAAACTATCCAGTGTAACAAGGCAAACGGTAAGGCATTGAGGAATCTAGGTGTATCTGGAGGGGATTTCAGTACCAAAAAAGTAAAGTAATTTTGTCTTATGCAGGTCACTGGTGAGTAATCACTGAAAGCACTGTGCCCAATTCTGGATCCCTCACCTGAGGAAAGACATGCTGTAGATATGCTAGAATCCATATGGAAAAGGGTAAACAAAATAATCCAGAGCCAGCAAAACAAATCATATGAGGAATGCTGAGGTACTTGAAGATGTATTCACTTGAGGTCAGATGTGAGGCATGGGACATGATTGAATCATATACATTTTTATGGGGTATAAACAGAGGTAAAAGTGAAGGAATATTTGTTAGAAATAGGGGCACAGTCACAAGTGGCACAGCTGAAGGTTGAAGGGAGGTAATTCAGGCAAGAATATATGAAGTTCTACTTCACGGTAAGGGTGAAAGAGCAATGGAACAGTTTACCAACTAAGTTAGTAAAATAAGCCGGTAAGAGCAGATTCTCTAAGTGAGCTGAGCATGCCTGTGGAGAGAAAGGACTCATAATCCCTATGGAAGGCATAGGAGGGAGTGGTAGGGGAAGAGAGGAGCCCAGGGTGACAACCCACCCTGACAGTTGGCCAGTACTGTAGTATAACATAGGCAGAATAGATGGACAATTCAATCTGAGATCAAAGGCTTTGGGTCTTCTATCCCCAGTGTAAGGCCAGTTCCAACAACAAAAAGGGGTTACCAACTCCTTATACAACAAGACCATCAAACAGTTGCCTCACTCTGGCACCAAAAAATAACAAATCAGAGGCAAAGTAAAGAGCAATTTAATTTATTAGAAATAAAGTACAGATAGTAGTAACTCACATTAGAGCAGAGGAGTTGCCTGCCACTAGCCCTGGATCTTTGACTTATGAAAAGTCTTCCTCAGGGGATATTGCTAATATGAGGACAGGCCTCTCTTTTGTGCACAATCTCATACACATTAAAATTACTCAAAATCCCAGTGTAGTGGAACAAAACATCTTGGTTCACACAAAAAGGTATGTTGCATGTTAAAAATAATACAAAACTGCAACAAGAAACAAACCTTTCAACATGTTAAGAAAATTCCCCTTGGAAAAACTTGACTACCATACTACAATCTCATTTGTATGTTGTGCTTGATTGGTTCACTGATAATAAGTTATTCTTGAATTAAAAAAAGACAAAAGTTATGATATTCCATTCTAGGCAACATACTGGTTCCCAGCAGTCTCATTCTATAAAAACAAATGATGGTATTATTTTGGATCGTGTCAAACAATACAAATGTTTATCTCTGACTCTAGATAGCTGTCTTAGTTATCATCAGCACATTGACAATGTTGTGAAGTCTGCAAACCAATTATTTTGCATGTTATATAGAAATAGATTTAACGTTACCAAGGAAGTTTGTTTTGTTGTTTTATTTAGTTGACTTTTTTGGCCCAGTAAGCCCACTGTGTCTAGAAGTCCCTTTTTCAGGGGCGACTTGGGGGGGGGGGGATACAGATGGTAAGCAACTGAAATTGAACCAGATTAAACTGTTGGTGGTATTTTTAGTGAATGAGGGAAATGTGGCCAGGACACCGGGGAAATTCCCCTACTGAGCTGTAGGGGAGCTGCTGTCCATTGTCAGGATGGCCACTCAAAGTGGTGCACTGGAGAGTACAGATGTGACAGAGATGGGAGAGCAGGCCTCCTCTCCTGTCTTGGATTTGCCAGAGACTGAGAAATCTGATGATAAGGAAAGAAGGGGAGAAGATTCTGAAGAGGACATCACTGATGTCTATATCTCTACAGAAGACTTAAGTAAGCCTTTAAATCCAAATGATGAGGAGGATATTCCCCTAAAAAATGATAAAATACAGCAAGAACTACTGAAACTTTTGCATTTTGAAGATGAGAGACACAAAATGGAAAAAGAGTGCCTTGCAGCTCAGCTTGCTAATCTACAGCCTGATTTCTCCCCTGTCAAACTGGAGACCCAGCTTGTCAAAAGCCAGGATGACGCAGAAGCATCAAATGCCCCGACTCGGCCGGGTGAGTCCTCTTCTGTTTTGTTTGAAGTTTGTTCTTTGCAGGCTGGCAGTTGTAACACCTTGCACGGTATGTGCCTAGAGCCTAAAGTGATAGAAAAAAATGTTTGAGAGGAAAATACAGAGGGGAATGTAACACAAGGAATGAAGGAATTGCGGCTGAGCCTGCTTCATACAACGGAGTCAGATGCCAAAGCTACGGAAACAATCACCCTTTCAAAAATGGCTGGGTTTTTTTTTAAACAACCGAAGACTGTGGGAAATAAACAAGATGTTAAATACCAAACTAATGGCAACACGCAGGAGGGATTAACGTCTTTTACATTCAAAGGCGAAAATTTCAAACAAGGGAGGACACATTAAGTCAGGGCAGCCATCACACTAGCAAATAGAAATATCTGATTCTTTAGACAAAAACCAGACTACAGCATCAAATTTTATGCAGACAGTGATTTTATCCCCCTGTGACCCGTGGTCATCTCAGAAGGCCCTATCCAGTGCAGGCTGGAAACAAACTGATGGAGGCGTTTGGTTGCCTAAGACTGGGACACTTCATTTCCCTTATCTCAGGCCTCTCCTGAGTGGAAACCAAACCAAAAGTGACTGAGCAGCCTAGACACAGCTCTGTAATGATACGTCAGAAATAGTCGCACCAGCTTCATTTGATCCATCTGAAGACCTAAAGGAGGCAGCTGAACCTGGAGGACTTACACAGACACCCCAACCATTGTAATCTAAACAAAAACAAGACACTGCAACTCTCCAAGTGAAAGGTAGTTTGCAGAACACTGACCCTGTCCAAAAGCCATTACTGTCTGATCTTTTCGCCAAAGTGAAAAAGAAGTAGCACCTAGGAGGAGCGTGGTGTGAATTAGATATAAAGGGGGGGTTAAAGGATAAACCTGATAGACATCATGTGGGGAAAATTCTTTTAAAAGACTGCATTTTTCCCCAAGGGAAGTGTATGTGTTTATCAATATTTCAGGGGATGATGATTTTGATGTTAGTTTTTGCACTGTATATGCTTTGGATTTATTTTGGGAAAGGTATGGGCAAGTGAAATTCTCCCCTACATGGACTCTCTTTGTGGTCATTCCACTAACCAAACCACTAGTAAAATATATTACAGTTATGTTTAGAAATGAGGAGGTCCATGTACAGGATATTACATATTGAGTAACTAAGAAATGTGATGGGCTAGGTGAGCCTGAAGCAATATTAGACAGTGAACTATTCTGAACAGGAGGCTGGAAATATAAAGTTAAACTAAAACAGAATGAGACAGGCATTGAGCACATCCTGAATTCGTTTATGTTGGGTCGAGATCGAGGGGTCTGTTTTTACACAGGGCAGCCTAGGGCATGCAACAAATGCGGCTGTAGGACGCATCTATCCAGCACCTGCGATAGGCCCAGATGTGATAATTGTGGAGAGGTCGAACATATCGCAATGCAATACGCGAACCACACTAGATGTGATTTGTGCAAGGAGTTTGGCTATGTTTTTGGAGAATGCTCGTGAGTAGCATGAAACAAGGCGTCATGTGTTAGTCCTGAATTACTCATCCAGCATGCGCAGGACACAGCTTCTGTAATATCTGCAGCTACAAGGGCTCTTCCTCAGGACCCCCTCTCTCCCCACCTAGCCCAAAGGTGGAGGAACTCATAGTTATTTCAGAGAAGACTCCAGAACAATAAAGTCTTCAGAGCATAGACCCAGGAAAGTCTTTAGATTTAGGTGTCTTAACCCCAGTCTGTTACAAAGATCCTGCTAGCTCAGATGGTGAGAAGCTAAGTTTGCCTGTGCACAGGCTCCTTTGCCAAGAAAACATTTCTCGAGATTTGTGAAGGCCAAATCTCCTGAGCCCCCCCCCCCATAGACACTAACAGCTCTTATGCTGCTCTTTTCACATCCTTGAGGGATTCTGAAATATAGGTGGGGGATTCAGATTCTCAAAAATCTTTTGCAGAACAGGTTTCTCAAAATATGGAGCAAGGGACATATAAAGGGAAAAAGAAGAAAAAAAGGAAAAAAATAGCTAACTATATTCCTGGTTCTGTCTTTACTGTAAATGACCTCTTGTACTATAGGTGTCATAGGTTTCATAGGTATTTCAAGTGAGAAGACAATGAGTCCATAATGCTTGCCATTTAATCACTTGCCTATATTTGTCCAAATTTGTCTGAATCTGACATCACTAGAACCAAATTAGATTTAAATAGATTCATATTTGGACACTCTACCACAAATGTAGGAAGAGTATTCCATATTGGGACTGATCTCACACTAAACCATTTTTTTCTCCTTAGTGAATGCCATTTTTCAGTCAATTGCTGTCTTTTATGTTTACGGCTACTAAGTCTAAATTTGGATTCTATTAATTCCATCCCCTTGGTGATGGTTGAATCCTGTAGCAGACCATAAATAAGACACAGATCTCCCCTTTGCCTTCTATACCTCAAGGTGTATAAATTCAAAGCTTTTAACCTATCTTCGTAAGTTTTACCTTTCATCCCTACTATAGCCCTAGTAAATCTTCTCTGAACTCTTTCAATTTTATGTATGTCATCCTTAATATAGGGGGACCATACCTGTATGCAATATTCAAGATGAGGTCTGACCAAAGCATTATATAATGGTAATAACACCTCCAATGACCGACTGGCCACATGTCTGAATACGCAATTCAGATTCTGATTTGCCTTTTTTACTTGTCTGGTACAATGTGAATTAAATTTTAAATCAGGGTAATGAGTAGGCCAAGATCTTTTTCTTCAGAGGTTTGGTGTAGTATTTCCTTCCCCAACTTACATTGAAAGTATTGGTTATGTTTTCCCAAATGCATTATCTTATATTTATCATTATTCAATGTTAACTTTCCCCCATGGGCCCAGTTTGTAACTTTGTCTAGAAAGTTTTGTAGGATAATACTTTCATTCTTATTATTGATAACAGAGCCTATGCGACAATCGACTGCAAACTTTAACAGCCAAATATTATCATCGTTTGATTTTAAAGATGAAATATAAACATTGAATAGACAAGGACCCAACACTGATCCCTGGGGAACACCACTAGCCACAAGGGCCCAGCTCGAAAGTACCCCATTTATGACAACTCTTTGCTTCCTATTTCTGAGCCAATTTACAATATTTATATCTAGTTTAGTTTCCCTTAGGACGTTGATAAGCTCAAAATGCAGGATCGTATCAAAAGCCTTTGCAAAGTCAATAAACACTAGATCAACTGAATTGCCATTATCAATTGCTTTGGTTACCTTATTATAAAAAGTTAATAAGTTGGTCAAACATGATCTTGATTTGGTAAAGCCATGTTGAAAACTATCAGTAAGTTCACTATGATTTATGTGTTCCAGAATGAAGTCTTTAATAAACTGTTCCAAAATTTTCCCAATCAGTGATGTAAGACTAATGGGTCTAAAATTCTCAGGTTTATTTGTAGGACCTTTTTATGTATAGGGTTGACTGTTGCCACCCTCCAACCATTTGGGACTTCCCCTGTATCTAGGAAGTGTTGAAATATATTAGTCAAGGGTAAATAAATCTCATTTGTGAGTTCCATCAATACCCTTGGGTAAGTATCATCTGGTCTGGGGGATTTATTGGTATTTATTCCTTTTAACTTATCCAAGACATCTTTAGGCTGAATCACAAGCCGTCCAGGCATAGAACCCTCAATTCTTTTATTTCTCCTTGAGAAATAGTATTGAAAACTGAAGAGAAATATTGATTTTGTATATCTGCTATTTTGTGTTTATTTGCTACACAGCCTGCTTGTGTAGTGAATGAGCCTATGGTTTTAGAATTGCCCTTAGTTTTATTTGTGTAGGAACAAAAACTTTTCTTATTATCTTTCATCCTTGATGCCAACTTTAGCTCAAATTGAGATTTTTTCCTGTCTTATCTTAATATTTATGGTTTTTAGTAATTCCCTGTATTTTAAATTAAGATGTGTGAATCCCTTTTTAATTTGTTTATATAGTTTATTCTTTTTTATTAATTAGAGCTTTTATTCTAGAGGACATTCATCCAGGTGTAGGTTTATGTTTAGGATCATATTTATTTTTGGTTGGGATATTTATTTTAATTAAGTCCTTCAGTTTATTAACCAAGAGATGCCATTTAGCCTCTAATGTTAAATTTCTAAATAATACCTGACAATCTCAACAGCATATGGTATTTTTCACTTTTTTAAAGTTAGCCTTAGCAAGATTTAAAACTCTAGTGACCCCTGTAGTAGGTAAGGTTTTACTTTCTGTAATTTGAAAGTTAACAGTATTATGGTCATTATTACCTAGTGGTGCTTTTACATCAATTTGAGTTACACAATGGGCAATATCTGTTAATATAAGATCTAATATTTTGTTACTCCTAGTATTGTGTTGGACCAGTTGTTCTAATCCTATCTCATTGAATAATTTCATATAGCATCGATCTGCTTTAATGGATGCAGATGCATGGACCCAATTAACACTGTTTAAATTAAAATCCCCCATGATCACATAATTTTTGGATGGATCGAGATTTCTAAGATAATGTAATAGTTTATCATCATTTTTTGAAGTCATAGAAGGAGGTCTATATACTAAACCAAGAATAAATAGTGGGCCCATATGGGGTTTTATTTTCACCCAAAGGGTTTCAAGATCAGTACCATCAGAGAGTTCTTCACTATCTATTATTTGGTGTACATATATGGCGACCTCACCACCTTTTCTGTGCTCTCTGTTTTTGAGATACAGACTGTATCCCTGGATATTTTTATCCCAAGAATCATTGGCATCCCACCAGGTCTCAGTAATAAGAACAATATGAATGTTGTTAATCCCAAGGAGAAGCTTGAACTCATCAAACTTATTTGTTAAACTTCGTGCATTTATTAAAACCCCATTCCAACCATAATCTTTTATTTTATCATAGTGTCTAAGATTATTTTTTATTTCGGAGGTAGAGCATTGCCCCTCCCCCCTGTGCCCAGTTTAAATGAAATGCTATTACCTTGTTGATTTTGTTTGCCATCATCCTAACACCAATCCGGCTAAGCTGTAAGCCATCCCTTTTGTAACAATTTATATTTTTAAAGGTTTAATTATTATCCATACATCCTATATTTTCAATCAGACAAAATTGTCTTAGCTAATAATTTAGTTTTCTAGCTTGTTCATTTTTGTATGCTTGAATTCCTAATATTGGCAGAATACCGGATAGAATGATATCCCCCACTCTTTCTTTAATCCTTGAAACAATTTTTTTGAAATCTTCCTGGGTTTCTGTCAGAGAACATGCAGAGAGATCATTCACTCCAACATGTAAAATGACTAATGGTTTATTTGTGTTTTCAAGTAACCCGTCTAGTAGTCTAACAATATCTCTAGTTTTAACCCCTGGAAGTGAGCTGACTGTCGTGTGTGCTTTTCGCCCTTCGCACACAATAGTATCAACTCCCCTTAGTATCGAATCTCCTATCACTATTATATCTCTATTTGTTTCTGTAATTTTATTACAGGTTTCAATTACAAGGGAGACATCAGTAGGGGCATATTCAGTATCACATTCCCTAGGGGTCTGTATTTTATGAGAGTTGGTATCTTCATCTGCAAGGACTTCAGGTTTGTTTTGTAAGCTAATAGGTTGTATAAAATGCTTGTATATATCACATGGAGTAGATGTATTTGGTACCTGTACTACATGAGTATGGGGGGGCCTTGTTTCTAGGGGTCTCTTTATTATAAGTGTCAAAGTGCTTTACACTTGCTTCTTTAACTGCATCGTCAATAAATTTTTCCAAAAGGGTAATCTCTTTTTGGGTCTCTAACTTCTCTTTTAATTTGAGAATTTCCTCTTGTAATACTGTAATCATTTTACGTTTCTCACAAACAAACTCAAAGTCCGGTGTATCTTCGACAAACATTTGACACTGGGCAAATACCTTTCTTTTAATACTCCTACCTTTCTTAGATTTAACCTAGGCCATGTTTGTAGTCGCTGTTGTTACTCAATTTCTATTGTTGGGCAGTAAATTATCTCTCAGTACAACATACGAAAGCAAACCAAGCCCATCAAGGTCACAGTCTCCACAGCAGACAAAGCAGACATGCGCAGACACGTGTGTCTCTGCGCACGTCTCTGCGCGCTGTGACGCGCGCCCCGCTCGGCTCACCCCGCTCACAGCAGGGCTCTCAGATATAGGTAGTAGTGCCCCAGAAGTGTTTCAGAGGGGTCGCAGTATTGCTAAGGCAATATTTAAAGTTTGGACTTTATTATCTGCCTAAAAATGGCTCTTATTATGTTTAAACAGCGCAAAGACCACTGTAGAGCTTTTCATTTTAAACAGGGATGCTGCTAAATCAGAATCGTTATTTATTCAGACCGGGTGACAGTCTCTCAACCTGGATACCTAAAAAGGTAGCAACCAGGGCTCCAAGTGGTTAAAATTACATTAAACAAGCACAAAACAATGACAATTTCATTCAGGTTCAGTAAATATTCATAGTTTATTAAATTCCACTAAAAGACAAACTGCATTTCAACATTTACATGAAATTAACTTAGATATATGTTTTATACAAGAGACTTGGATGTATACTGAAGAACACATATGGATGCTTAAGCAGGAATGGGTTTGAGGTCCCTCCTACTGATCATTTGGAATGGATAAATCCCAACCAACACCACAGTACAGCACCAGGGCACACATGCAATATGGGCCTACTCACCTGGCTGTGGCACAGCTCCACACCTGACACTCCAGCCTCCTGAGGTGCCCTGGGTTCCTCATCGCCAGGTCTCCATAGTGGTGGCAACACTGTTCCCCTGTCCTGGCCACCACTGTGTGCTGCTGCTGCAGTGTGGCAGCAATGCCCTGCCACACTGCTACCCGGGGCTGCTGCTGGGGCACCTGGCCGAATAGTTGAGGTGCATGGGGCTGGACACAGGTGACCATGTTGACCAGTTCCACCTGTGTCTAGTTTGCTGCCTGTGGTGCTCTCTGCTGTGCCATGCTGCAAGTCATAGCCAGTGATCAAAATGGTGATGGTAAGATGCGCAGGCCGAGGGGACATGTGCTGTGTCCATCCATCGCGACATCTCGGAGGTGCTTGGCATAGGCATGGCTGGGCAGGGTCATGGGCACGGGGGTCACCCTGGAGCAGAGGTCACAGCAGGGGTCAGAGTTTGGCAGCTGCACAGTGCACACATGCACAATAGCAGGCCTGGCACACCATGCACCATGGGCCCCATCGCGCACTCTGCACACAGTGCATGATTGGTGACATTAAACCATCTGGCACATGTGCACTGTGGTTCTGCACACCACGCATGCATGCTCATTGCACCATGACTTGCTCCAGAGCAATCTCATTGTGCACAGAGCAAAATCACAATATTCAGCCGCCACATGCAAATGAGCTCATCAGCCAAGGTGTGGAGCACCAGAGGAATTAGCATGTCATTACCATTGTGCCAAAGCTCATTTGCATGCAAAGCACCATATAAGCACCACAGAGCAGTACAAGCCTTAGACTGGTATAGAATCCTTTGAGGTGGGTTGCACATGCCACTGTAGCTCCCTGGGAGTAGACAACACAGCAGGGTAGGATGCTACATGGGGATGCTGCCACTAACACACCGTGCTATCTATGTCCACAGGAGATGACATGGCCAGACATGAGGAGGGTGAGGAGCGTGAGGACCATGAGGAGCATGGGCCTGCTAGCAAGCACAGGCCCAACTTCATGAAGGATGAGACAGAGACCCTGTTTGACACCTGCCTGAACAGGGAGCCACTATTGAGTGGTGCCACAGGCACTCCCCAGGCTAGGGCTGGGGCCTGGGATGAGGTGGCTAGCTAAGTAACCAGCATGGCATCCACCAGCGGTCAGCACAGGAGTACTGTAAATAGGTGGGTAAAGGAGAAGGTGGCAGCCATCCAGGCCTCCCGGAGGGCCACCAGAGGAGGGCCTCCTGATGTGCAACCACTCATGGCATAGAAGGAGTTGGTGGCAGCCACCATGTGCCACAGCACGGTGGAGGGTGTGCCTGGGGGAGGATTCCAGATGAGTGGCAGCCCATCACTGCATGGTAAGTATGTCAGCCACACATGGCTGGTGGTATGGAGGGTACGTACATGGGCATGCTGGTGTGCATGCTGATGGCATGCATGTCTTGTGCATGCATGCACAACAACATGCATGCCATGCTGCTGGACACATACAGTGGCAGTTTGGTGGGAGGCACCTGTGAGCATTGCATAACTGACACACCTGTCTTCTCTTTCAGCACCAGCATGCCTGTGTGCAGTGGATGAGGCACTGGCAGTGGCCATGGATGCAGGACCAGCCCTGGAGGACCAGCCTTCCACCTCCACAGGCATCTGGGGGCCTGATAGGCTGCAGCATACCACCACAGTCCAGGCAGATGTCCTGGGCATGGGGTATGACGAGGCCTTGGATGTATTCCTGTGGGATACCAGTCTGATGCCGATGATGACATCACCATCATCCTGAACAGCATGGGTGCTGTTGTGGGGGAGATGCTCCTGCAAGCCACCAACACAGGCAGCACGCCTAATGACCTGCCGGTGAGGGAACTGCTGCCTGTCAGCACTGCAGGTGCAGCTGTGTGCACTGCCATGGCTGTGCCCTGTGGTGGTGGTGATGCAGTCGTGCAGGTGCTGGGCAATGTTCAGCAGCCGGACAAGCAGTGGCAACAGACTTTGGGTTCCACAGGGCAGTCAGACACTGGGTCTGCCACCAGGGTGCCAGCTAGGAACATTCCCCATGAGGACCCCATTGTGCAGCATCCACCTGAGAGGAGGGCTGCACAGCATGGACGGTCACCACAGGAGGGTCGGCATCCCACCCTGGATCCCCAGGAAGCTGACCCACTGGCTGAGCACACCCATTTTCTGTGGTCCTCCATAGAGCAATAGGTGCTGCTTGCCACTGGGGTGCATGCACTGCGTGTGGAGGTGCACCAGTTGGTTGACCAGTGTGAGAAGGGCACTGCACAGCTTCTGGCAGGGATGCAGCACATGCAGGATGCCATGACTGCATCCCTAGATCACATTACCAATGCAATCACGGATGGGTTTGTGATGCTCACTGCCTAAGGGTGTGGCCGGGCACCGCAGATCCCAAGCAGTGCACTGTCCACCCCACAATCCCGGCGTTGGGTGACACACACACTGTCAATGCTGGGCTCTGATGTTGGCATCCCAGGCGTGCCTGGGGCAGGCCTGTTTGGGTACCTATGCACCCCCGCTTGGACCCATTTGTGGTCCCCCGGTTCAACCCCTGGGGGGCTGTTGCAAACACCTGCTGTGGCTGATGTGCAGCCTGTGGCTGCCAATCGGCCCCAGCACAGCTGCCTCCATGGCCATGGTTCTGAGCAGCAGCCCTGATGTGCATGCCTCCCTGACCGCAGTCCATAGCTGCTGCCCTGCGTGCACATGGGTGTGTGTGTGTGTGTGTGTGTGTGTGTGCATATCTCTGGTGTGTCACCTGTGTGTCATGCTGCATGCTGCCTGTGTGTGTGCCTGCCTGGCCAATGGCCCATGTGATGTGGGCGTGATGAGGGCAGTTCAGCACTGGTTGTGCCTGTGCACTAGTGCAATGCATCTGATCCCCGCCACATGCCTATGCCTGTGTGTGTGGGTGTGTGGGTGCATGGGTGCGTGTGTGTGTTGTTGTATGTTGCTGTGTGTGGCTGTGTGTGGTTGTGTGACTCCGTCTCCCCTACCACTGTGCCATGCCTCTGTGTGTGCATGTCTATTGACATGCACACCCCTGCATGTGTGCTGTGCCTGTGTGTGTGGCCCATGCATGGGTTTCACGCCACCTACCTGAGTGCACCATAGTGCTCCTTTGTGATGGTGTTCTGGTGTTGGCATACCTGCCGTTGCAGCCAGGATCTCTCCACCCAGGGGGCTGTCCACCATTCCCCAGCCCATTGCCTCCATCATCCCCACTACTGTCGCCCTCATCAGCCTCGACAGCTATCCCACAGTCAATGGCAATGTTGTGCAGTATGCAGCAGGCCAGGAACAGGCCACAGGCTTTTGAAAGATTGTACTCTAGGGCACCACCAGACCTGTCTAGGCAATGGAACCATGCCTTCAGCATGCCAAATACATGCTCAATGATGTTGTGTGTGCTGGTGTGTGTCTCGTAGTAGTGTTCCTTTGCTGGGGTCGATGGGCGCTGTTAGGGGGTGAGCAGCCAGGGCCTCAATGGATAGGTACTGTCTCCTGTGTGGATAATGACATGGTTAGCTATCTGCCATACTTTGCTGTGACCCTTGTCTGTCCCTGGTGCCCACGTCAGCATGCCCACCCTGCCCTCCCCATCCCATGGCCTGCTCCACCCGGCCACCCTTGCCCATGCCATACTCAACCCACTAAGTGGCCCATGGGGATGTTCCCACATTCTAACCTGTGGCACAGTGCAGAGCTGTGCCAGATGAATGCATAGTGTGCACTCCCAGTGTGTGTGGTGTAAACATTGGTGATGTGCCCCATGGCATCGCACACCACCTGGCAGTTGATGCTCAGGCTCCCCTTCCTATTGATGTATGTCACACTGTTGGAGCCAGGTGGCATGCAGATGCCCACATGGGTGCAGTCGATTGCCCCAATCATGCCAGGCATACATGCTACCTTGTGGAAGTCCTGCACAGTTGCTGTACGCTCAACCTGTGTGTTGGGAAAACAGATGTATTCTGAAGCATGTGGTAGCAGATCATTGAGGAACTGTGGGAGGAGGCAGGATGTAGCTGACTGGGTTATGCTTGTGGTGTCCCCTGTTGGTCTCTGGAAGGTGCCCATGGCAAGCAGGCACATGACGGCTTTCACCTTCATCTCCACAGACATGGCGTGGCTACATCTGGTGGGTGCCTGCATCTCCTTACTGTACAGCTTGCGGAGCTGCCTCAGAATGGCCCTGTTCAGGTGGTATTGGGCCACTATCTCCATGTCACTGTAGTTCTTAAAGGTGATGCGGGCACGGTACCACCTGCGTTGGGCATACCACCAATGGATCCTTCCCCGCCCATGTAGCTGTTCCTCCTGCCCCCTCACACCCCTCTTTACAGCCTCCATCATGAAGGGTGCACTATCCATGGCCCCTGATGTTCACTATCTCCCTAGGTGGTAGGCTGCTGTGGGCTGTGTGCCACCCTGGTGCACTGCTTGGCAGTGTGTCTACCTGCCCCTCTCACTCTCTCTGCCCCTGTCTCCCTCTCCACTGCCACCTCTGTCCCTCTCCCTCTGTGTCTGCCTTGGTCTGTCTGTCTGTCTCTTGCTCTGTCTCTCTCTGTCTTTCTTTCATTTTCTCTCTCTCTCTCTCTCTGTCCCTCTCTTTCACTCCTGCTCACCCGTTGCAAGTGTTTTCTGTGTGCTTGTGCCCTGCATTTATAGGAGCAATTCTGCTCGGTGCATCTCTGATTTGATCTACATTTGCGCCATGGTTCCATGGTTGAATATCGCACTGCGCTGGATATTCATGGGCATGCCCTCTGCACTTGCACCTGCATTCATGATAGTTGTGCATTGGTGCAATGGGAATTGCACTGTGCACTGGCTCCTGTGGAATATCGCTCCTTGGCCCAAGTCCGCACTTGCACCGGCACAACTTCATTTCGCCATGTGCAACTGCTTTGAATATCTGGGCCCATATGCATATGCAATCAGCTATTCCCTAGCACTTATCTGGAATTCTCTTCAAAAGACCTTGAAATTGGATACCCTCATTCCATTAACATCCTTCAAAAAACTGTACACTAATCTCTTCCCAGAATCATGCAATTGCTTCCATAAGGCCTAGTCCTCTCACACCCCCTCTTTTCCCCTACCCCTTTTTACACTACCCCCTATGTTCTGTTTTTCTAGTTTGTTCTCCAACCTACTTCGTACAAAAATGACCCCCCAAGTTCCATTACCCTAGCTTTATCCCTCCAGTACTGTTTGTTTCTCTCCTTTTAATATAATCTAGGTCCAATGTCATTTTGCCTTGTACATATGTAAATATTTGTATACCTGTTTCGTTCATAAATCTTTGTATTTGTGTTCAATCAGTACCATGTTTTTTGTGTAAAATTGTAACCTTATATTGTTAAGACCAATCAGGTCCATCTTGTAAATGAGCTATGCTCAATGATGCTCGCCTGAATAAATAAAGATTTTAATTGATTGATTGATTGAGACAAGAGTCCTAACATACCTTCATTTTCACAAATCACTACAATATTAGTTCCAAGTAATTTAATCTGTCAAGGACCCTCGTGTAAATGAGATCCTGCACCTCAATATGTTCAGAGTACAAAAGTGTGACAGCATATAATAAAACTACTCTATGAAGAGTAATAGGCAAGGAATCTGAATAAAACCCAATGGAATTAACCCTATTCCTATCCCCGGGGGAAGATAGCAAATAAAGAAAATAATACTCTTCATGGCTGTGAACTGAGAGTCATAACACACTGTAACACCATTATGTCATGTACCTGAATAAAAGCCTACCTCAATATAACAGTAACATCCACACCCACCACACTCACATAACTCCCGCCCCCACATACACCCAAGGAGACGCTGAAGTCCTATAATATGTCTATCCTTTGAAAAAAAAGTTCTGTGGATGTTTAAGTCCTATAATGTGCCACAAACCCCAAATCTGTGTTCATGCCATCATTTACCATATTGAGAAATAATATAAGTTTGCTCTCAAAAGCCCGTCTCTGTTGTGTACTTTATAGATTTCCTTTTAAGACCATTACTGACATATCTGAAACTGCATGGTCCAGCTGATAGAAGTGTTGCCCCACTGGTTTTTCAATCATCTTGAGGTTAATATTATGTCTGTGAGAGTTCATTCTAGTGTGGAGCGGTTGGTTTGTCTCTCCAACATAACCTGTTTGTGGACATCCTTTGAACCGAATAAAATAAACAACATGCCATGATGCACATGTATAATTCCCCTGTACCCTGAATTGTCTGTTTTGTGATGTAACCACACAGTCCAAAGTGGAAATGAGCTCAAAAGTTTTACATCTGAGTTGATTGCCGGGTAGTGTACCATTAAGTGTAATGGCATTCTGTTCTGGTGAAAGTTTACTTCTAATAATTAAGTTGGCTAAGTTTGGTAGATGTTTAAAAGATAGTAGTGGTAGTTCCTTAAAAATACAATTAAGGGTCTCATCCTCACTAAATATTGGGTAGAGGTCCTTAATAATCTTGCACAGAAGTTCAATGTCAGGATGATATGTGACTACTAAGGGTATTCTGTTGGTAGCTGTTCTTTCCTTATACTGAAGTAGTTGTTGCCTTGGTACTTGTGTCGCACTTACTTGCTTACATGGAAACAGCCATGTACCCTGCCACTCTCGTAATACAACCACATGTGGACAAAAATATTCAGTTAGCTTTAGAACACTGCTTTTTAAAACTGCATGCTCAGAAATGGAAGAGTTTTTCTTAAATATTTTAAAAACTAAGTTTGGGAGAAAAAAACACAAAACAACACCCAAGGGCAAAATCTATCAAACTTGCAAGATTCGGGTTTCAAATCTTCCTTTTAGTTTAGTTACAGGTGAGCAAAGAAAGGTCTACTCATAATTTTTTTTACAGTTTTTGCCACTCTGTAACTTTGCCCCATCAACTGATTGCCACAAAATTTGCAGGATCCAGGATCCTGACACTGTCTCTGTGTTTTCCAAATTTCAAGTAAATCGGTTGAATGGAGCAAAGGCATTAAGGTGCAAAAATTGTGGTCTGTGCTTCTGCAGCCACAACTGTGTGTGAATGTCTTATAATGGTCCTGAGTACTTGTGGCTGCATAAGTGCTAGCCCCACAGGGGTCTGTGCTTCTGCAGACAGAAGTACTGTTGCAATTTCTCTATTATGGATTTTGTATAGTCTGAAGTTTGCAGCAAGAGGATGGTTTTATGTCTTATACCTGCAGCTGCAGAAGCACTGGCCCCTCAGTGGTCTGCACTGCTGCAGGCAGTTCTATGTGTATGTCTTACAGTGTAGATGAGTACCTGAGGCTACAGATGCCCAGGCCCCATAGGGGCCTACACTTCTGCAGACAAATGAACTGTTGTAATTTGGGTATTGTGGATTTGTATCAGTGGCTCTAGAGGCCTGTGCTTCTCCACACAGAAGTACTGTTGTGATCTGAGTATCATGGATAACCAAAATGCTGAAGGGACAGTTCATTAGCTGGTACTGTGTTACGAGACCCATAGTGTGTCTAAAAGCATATCATTCTGTTTAATTCTATTTTAACATTTTAAACAAATGGAGTTCTGTCACCTGACCTTAGCAGGAAGAGAGCGGAGTAGTTCACAGGAGCGGTGGAGAACTACCAATACCACTGGGAGTCTTTAAAACTTTTAACTGAGCTGAAGTAAATGCTCCTGTGCCTTACCCACTCATGAGTGGGTGATGCAAAGCTATTTTTATTTGAAGCTGCACTTTTGTTTGCCAACTTTGGTTGTAAGGGACCTGTGACCCCTTGAGATTACATCCAGGTCATTTAAGACCTCATAACTCGGCCCTGCTGTGAGTGGGTGGGTAAAGCTAACCAAAATGCTGAAGGGACAGTTCATTGGCTTGGACTGTGTTACGGGACCCATAGAGTGTGTCTAAAAGCATATCATTCTGTTTAATTCTATTTTAACATTTTAAACAAATAGAGCCCTGTCACCTGACCTAAACAAGAAGCAGGAAGAGAGTGGAGTAGTTCACAGGAGTGGTGAAGAACTACTGATACCGCTGGGAGTCTTTAAAACTTTTAACTGAGCTGAAGTAAATGCTCCTGTGCCTTACCCATGCATGAGTGGGCAACACACAGCTATTTTTATTTGAAACTGCACTTTTGTTTGGCAACTTTGGTTGCGAGGGACCCGTGATCCCTTGAGATTACATCCTGGTCATTTAAGGCTTCATAACTCAGCCCTGCTGCAAGAAGGGTGAGCGTCATCGCACGTGGAGATGCACGCAGAGACACGCATGTCGGAGCTTGTCAGCTATGACTGCTGGATATGCTGGGTACCAGGGCATAACTTCCTGCAAACAAAAGAAATAAAAAAAAAAAAAACAAGGGTTAATGATATCTCCCTGTCAGTATAATACCCCTATAAAATTTGTGTATACAGGTTTCAGCAAGGGTTATCATGTCACAAGTTAAGGGAAAAAGGGGTAGAAAAACTAAAAAGGCATGCACCAGGTCCAAAATGTTTAGGAAGAGCCAGCATGTAAAGAGTTTGTTTGTGACAACTGTTTACTCATTAGCACTTTAAGGGAAGAAATTGAACTACTATCACAGAGACTAGAAACACATAGAGAAATTGAGTTACTAGAAAGGTTTATTGATGTTGCTGCCCAGGATATCATTCCCAATGAATCTCCATCAGAAAAAGACACAAATCTGTGGACATTGGATCAAGATGAATCGGAGGGACTAGAATTAGAGGACACTTAGGCTCCTAAAGAGGCTCCTAAGGAGGCACCTTGGGAACAACCTAAAGGCTACTTCAAAGCACCATGCACAAACCCAATTATGAAATCACCCTTAAGGTTGCAAAATAAGTTTGAAGGTCTCATTGAACACAATGCTTCTGAGGTTAGCCTTATGTATGACTCCCAAAAAATGCATACAGATCCCAAGGTGCCTAATGACCATGACCAAAAAACAGTTCATGAAACCCTAATAAAGGATATAGTGATAACTGGGGACTCCATAATAAGGGGAGTGGATTCTGCAGTATGCAATGGTAGGAAGGCAAGTACTACTGTTAGCACCTTGTCTGTAGTGAAAGTGGGAGATGTATCCAATTAACTAGATGGACTTATGGAGAATATGTTTAAGCTGTTGGTTATTATGCATATAGGAACAAATGATGTAAATAAAACGAGCCCAAGTGATTTCCAGCCCAAAGTAATTGACATAACAAAAAGGATCAGAGGAAAATATGGGGAAATTATCATTTCAGGATTATTACTAACTTTTGGCTACCTTGCATACAAAAATGGGGCTATAGAATCCACAAATAAGTGGTTAAGGCATTTTTGTAAAAATGATAATTTAGGCTTTGTGGATAATTCGGTCACATTTGGCAACAAATCCCTATTTAAACATGATGGCTTTCACCTTAATCAAGCAGGTACAAGGGTACTGGGCAAAAAATTGAATCAGATTATTGACTTTCATCTAAACTGACATGGGGGGCAACAACTAACTGATAGCAGCCTAGATACATGCATGGTAGGGTATAATAAGCAGGGACTGGACTGGAAGGTTGTGTTAATTAATGCCAGAAGCTAAGTGAATAAGTTTTGATGAACTTAAAATATTATTAGCAACACAAACAATACATCTAGCCTGTATCACTGAAATGTGGTGGGACAATAATGACACCTGGGAAAAATCTGTACAGGGTTACAACTTATATTACAAATATCGAGCCTATAGGAAAGGGGGGTATAGCTATGTAAGTTCATGACTCCACTAAGAGTGTAGAAATTCTTCATGAAGACCCTGAACTAGGGCTTATAAGGGTTAAATTATTCCCAAAGGTGGGTCCCAAAATGATAACAGGTCTCATTTATCGGCCACCTTCTACCACAGTAGCTAACGATCTTGTTCTTCTTAATCAGCTAAGTAACTTAAACCCTGCCGATAAAATATTATTATTGGGGGATTTTAACCTTCCCAACATAGATTGGAAGTTTCTTAAAGGAGTTAATAAAATAGATTATGTGTATTTAGAAACATTTGATCAAATCAGATTTGAACAAAAAATCTATGACAATACCAGAGGCAACAACATATTGGACATAGTACTAACCAATCTGGGGGATTCACTTGACACAGTTGAGATCTCCTCCCCACTGGGAAATAACGACCATTCCATGGTATCATTTAAGTTGAAAGGATTTGAGATACCCACTGAACAAGGGGAGACTATCAAGCTCAATTTAGCTAGAGCAAATTTTCCTCAGATGAAAAGAAAGCTAGCCTTATGGGATTGGGTTAAGGACTTTAAGGGTAGTAAGGTTGAGGGAATGTGGAAAATACTTCTTGCTAAGTTAAATGAGCTTATTAATATACACATTGCAATCCTACATAAACATAAAGCTAATAAAAAGAAAAACCCAGGGTGCCTAAATAAAAATGTTAAACTATTAATCAATGAAAAAAAATAGAATCTTTAAAAAATACAAAAAGGATAAAACCGAGACTAATTACCAGGGCCTGGATATTCAGACTGCACCAGGCTGTGGGGCAAGCCTGGGTGCAGTGTAACTTGGCTGCGCAGGGGTGTTGACTGGGCGATATTCAACGGAGCTGCGCCATGGCACAGCATCACTGAATATCGCACCCTGGCCACCCTCAGTGTGCATGGTGCAGTGGCACTGCACCAGTGCAAGTGGCCAGAGTTGAGCAGGGGGTTACACTAGTGCAAGTTCCGTTGTGCTATGTGCAACAACCGCGATATTCAAAAGTGCGCATGCAAATGGGGCCATAATGTATGCAAAGTGCAAATGGGGCCATTTGCATGTCATTATGGCCCCATTTGCATGCAGGTGCGCCGATCCCCAGCGACTTGTGCCTGTCACCCTGTCAAGCAGCAGCCATCAGGGACTGACACCCCCTGCACATCGCGGCAATGTGCCCCTCTGCCCGATCACAGGCAAATGCAGAATAGATACACAGCCAATATCCCTGGTGGTCCAGTGGACCGCCCGCAGCCCAATTGCGGGCATATGTAAAAATGAGCAATGTTCTATATCTCTGGCAGTCTAGTGGACCGCTCGCATCCCGATCGCAGCCATTTGTATTAAAAATAAAGTCCAATACCCTGGTGGTCCAGCGGTGACCCCTCCCCACCCTCCCAATGAGCCTCACCGCCCCCTCCCCGGTCCGTGGCGGGTGGCGCTTGCACACCCACCACGCCTGCCGTCCCACCGCTGACTGACCTGTATGGTAGGGCTGTCGCCCATTGGTCCTGGCGTGAGCCAATGGGCATGCAGCCACCGTCTACCTGATCCAGATATGTAATGGATCCATTCACATATCTGGACTGTGTATGGTAGGCTGCACGCCCATTGGCTCAAGCTGTGGACCAATGGGCATACAGCCCTACATACAGTGTCGGTCGGCAGGCAGCAGAGCAGCAGGCGGGTGGGGTACTGCCGCCCTCTGCTGACCGGGGGGAGTGGGGCAGTGGGGCTCAGTGGACGGGTGGGGAGGGGGGTACCGCTGGACCACCAGGGATATTGGACTTCATTCTTTCATACAAATGCCCACGATTGAGCTGTGAGTGGTCCACTGGACCACCAGGGATGTTGGACAGTGTCATGCTACACTTAAGCCCATGATCAGATGTGTAGTGGTCCACAGGACCATCAGGGATATTGGACGGTGTAGTTTTATACTTAAGCCCGTGATCTGGCATGAAGTGGTCCACTGGACCACCAGGGATATAGGACAAATATCTTAATCGACTTATGCCCACGATCGGGCATGGGGGGGTGCCATGAAGGTACAGCCAGAGCTTGGGTGGCCACCCACAGGTGGCAGCTGCTGTGTTGTGCCCTGCAATACAGCAGCTCACCTGTGGGTGGACAGTCGTTGTTCTTTTTTTTTTTTGGCTCACCTGTGTGTGGCGCAGGTAGGGGTTGCGCAGGCATGGACTTAACACATCCCAGGCTGAATATCGGGATGTGCGGAGTACGCCTGGGCACGCCCCCCCCACCTGTGCTGCATACATTACTGATGAGCTCCAGCACATTGGGATTTATGCAAGGCACAGTCCCTGTTTGAATATCGTGCCGGGGTGCATCAGTGGGTTGCGATACTAAAAGCAATGATGGTGGTTAATCTAGTGGAATATAACTTGGCTGATCCTGTTCAACATGGGTTTATGAAGTCAAGGTCATGCCAGACTAACCTACTTACCTTCTATGAAAAAGTTAACTTAGAGTTGGACAAGGTAAATGTAGTGGATTTGGCTTTTATGGATTTTGCCAAGGCATTTGATAAATTACCCCATGCAGAGTTAATTAAAACACTAGTAACTCTTGGATTGGATAAAAACATTTTAAGGTGGATAGCAGTATGGCTGACTGGGAGGAAACAAAGAGTCACGGTGAGAGGGGTGTTGTCTGATGGCACACCAGTCTCAAGTGGGGTCCCGCAGGGTTCAGTCTTGGGGCCCTGTCTATTTAATATATATATATTTCCACGCTTAAATTAACAGACTCTAACATATGGCTCTCAAACTTTGCTGATGTTTGTAGAGTGGGTAGGATTATGAATAACAAATCTGAAGTTTTTTCCCAGCAATTGGCTATTAACAAAATTTTTCAGTGGACCAACACTAATAAACTTGAACTGAATATTGCCAAATGTAAAATAATGCATTTGTGCCCCCATAACAATAATTGCATTTACACCATTGGAACTAAAATATTAAACTGTCACTAGTGAGGAAAGAGATTTGGGTGTAAAAATAACATCTAACTTAAAGTTTAGTTCACACTGCAAGGATCAGGTCAAAAAGGCTAACCAAAATCTTAATTGTATTTTAAGGCACATTGCTAGTAGGAGCGAGAACATTCTCATGCCTCTGTATGGAGCCTTGGTTAGGCCTCATTTGGAGTATTGTGCCCAAGTGTGGACACCGCACAGCAGGGAAGATGTAACAAAGATTGAGAGTGTGCAGCATAGGGCTACAAAATCTGTGTCTGGGCTGAAAAATATTCCTTATGAAAAAAAAGGTTGGAACAACTAAAGCTCTATTTACTACACTATAGAAGGTGTAGAGGATATTTGTGTATGCTGTTTAAAATCATAGGGGATAACACACTGTGAGATGATCTAGGATTCACTTTTAGATCCAGTTGGACTAGCAGCAGGAGACACAATAAGCAATTGGTTCTGTCCAGGTGGAACACTAATCTGAGGAAATACTGGTTTACCCAAAGGGTTATTTCCTTATGGAACAACTTACCAACTACTGTGCTTGAGAGTAATAGTATGGATATATTTAAAGTCAGACTGGACAACTTTTTTCATGGAAGAACTATTAAATTCTAAATAATGTGGGATGGGCAAGCATTAAGGATGAATGTCCCTCCAGCTTAAATACACCTAAGAAACCCATGATTTCTATCTGCAGCCAGAAGTGAGCATGTACAGTGTTAGCTATACAAAAGTTGACCATTAATGCATGGTAGTATACAGTGTGTGGTATTGCACAGTACCACAATACATGTTATTCAATGGGTACCATGCTAGCACAGAGCACACTATACTGCACTACCATGTTAGCGCAGTCAACTTTTTTATAACTACTATGTCTTGCAGTGTGCATACCAAAGAGAAAAACCCATGAAGATAGCACATCAGTTCTACTTTGTTTGCTTCATCTGGGACCAGTTGTATGTTGTTTATCTTACCTGATTATGTCTTTCTGTGATTACTTGTATACTCTTGCCAGTTTGTCATGATGGTGTTCAGCAGCACTTGCAGTAAACACAAATCTCAAGCCCTAACCATCAGACACTGCCTGGGAGTCCCACTTGAACAAATACAACACTTTAAATATTTGGGGGTAACCATGGACAGCTCCCTATCTTATGCCCATCACATCATTAATGTTGCCAGGGCTGTCAATATCAAGATTGGATTACTCCATAAAGACAAGCACTGCCTGATGCCTGAAGCCCTCAGACTTGCAATACATAGTTCTGTCATATGTATTGTTGACTACGGCCTGGTAATCTATGGCACAGCCTCCACTTCATTGTTCCATAGGATATCCATGGCACTAAATAAGGCATGTAGACTTCTCACTGGTGCAGTACATCTCACCCACATGTGAGCTGTATGCTCAAAGAGGTTGGCTTCAGCTAAGCAGAAGGATACAATGTCAAACTTGTATGCTAGCTAAAAAAACATTTCTTGGCCTCTTGCCCCCTGGTACTGAAAACTTTCTAAGTCCACACTGCAGTTCTCAGCATACTCGAAGCTTAGCCAACCAACTTCTCCATGTTCCAGGATGCCAGACAACACAAGGACAATTCTCATTTGCCTACAGAGCACCTCTTTGGTTTACCACACTTCACAGAGATATTTCAACCTTACTAAAATTAGATCCATTCAAACATATGCTCCATCAGCATCTCACAGCTAATAGTTCATGTGACTGCTACTCCTAAGATACCACCACCAAGGGTACAACCTACCTTTTTGCTTTCACTTCCTCATATAATAGAAGGACCTTTCACAACCCTTGCTCAGCCCTCAATCCTCCTCCTATCCCCATCCCCTCCTTCCTCTGCACCTGGTACCCCTCTCTCCCCCAGCACCCCTTGTCCACCCATACTGCCAGTACCCCACTCACACTACCTCTGTCTATACAGGTTTGACAAGGCCATTTGGCTGCCTCCTCCATTTTCTGGGTTCTCTTGATCACCTTCATCTCTCTGTTACACTTTATTCACCTTCCAATCTATAGTTTTACTTTTAGATACAAAGTTTGTCATTATTGCTTGACTGCTTTTGTTAGAAACTCTGTATTTTTACCTCCTTTGTATGGTTGTCACCCTTCCTCACTGACGTGGAACCTTTGTAAAAGAGTTGCTATGTGCTTAGAGGTATTGTAATCCCAAGATTGAATAAATAAATAAATGTTGCTGTTTGGGGATGGTGGTGAGGAATTAGAGTTGGAAACCCTAATGCCACATTTCCCCACTGTTGTATTAATGCAGTTTTACAAGGAATATATATATATATATATATATATATATATATATATATATATATATATATATATACCTATATCTACAGTATATCTATATTATATATCTATATACAGAGCATTATAATGGCATGGTAGCACCAGTATAGTTAGTGTTGAGTAAGGTGTTTAATGTTAAAGCACAATTTTTGCACCTTAGTAAGTTAGGTGATTTTCAATGAAATAGCCCAAAATTTTGAATGCATGGTCTGGCTTGCAGGGTCTCAAGATGTGAAATGTTTTGTGGTCATTTCTTGTGCAGTTTCCAAGATACAGAGTGGTGATTTTTAATGAATTATGGTGTTTTTTTCTTATACTTAATGACCCAGATATTCAATAGGGTTGCGCCAGCGCAAGTCTGAAAATGCGCCATTCTGCGATATTCAGTGGGAGGCAGTTGCACCCCCCAAATCACGCTGAGCAATAGTGCAATGATAATGAATGTATGTGCAACTGAGGGAGGAACCATGCATAAATGGTGCAGTGCGATATTCAACAACATCGCCATGCACAATAGGGGAGCAAGCGGAAGTTGCTGCGATAGTGAAATGAGCCAAAATAAAAGGAACAAGGGAGAGGTGCAAGAACACTACAGGGAAGGCACATGTTGCTGAACTATAGCCAGCCACACAGGCAACACACACACACAGGGCAGGACAGAGAAAGGGCACCTGGAACCCACAGGCGCAGGGAAGGTGTGGGGAACCACAGCCACAGCCACAGCGACAGTGCAGAAGGGGGAAGTGCCAGACAGCACTGAGGCCACCACAGTTAGGTGTTCCCGGTGCAGGGTAAGTAGCAGACAGGATGGGGGGGGACACAGAAACAGCTGCCAGGGTGGTTGAACACAAGCCAGGGACATAGCCAGTACCACCATCCAGATGGAGGCAGTAATGAGGGGGGGTGAGAAGGTGGGCAGCAGGGGAGAGCGGTCATGGAAGGGCCTGTCAGTGGCATGCCCCCAACAGGCATTACCAAGCCCACACCAGCTTCGAGCTGTACAGTGATACTGAGATCGTGGGTCGGTACCACCTGAATTGGGAAATTCTGAGGTGGCTCTGTGAACTGTGGCAGACACCCACATGACGGAGCCATGCTCTGTCAGTGGAGACTAAAGTGACAACTTGCATGTGCTTGCTCACCACGGGTACCTTCCAGAAACCAACAGGGGACACCACAGGCATAACCCAGTTGGCCGCGTCATGCCACCTCACCCAGTTCCTCAGCGCACTGCTGCCACATGCTGCAGAGTACATCCATTTCTCCAGCACACCGGCTGAGTGCACAGCAAACATACAGGAGTTTCACAGGGTAGCATGTATGCCTGGCGTGCTAGGGGCAATAGACTGCACCCATGTGGCCATCCACACACCACCTGGCCCCGAGGGGGCCACATATATGAATCATAAGGGCTATGCTAGCATCAACTGCCAGGTGGTGTGCGATGCCAGGGGGAGCATAATCAATGTCTGTGCCACGCACCCTGGGGGAGCACATGATGCCTTCATATGGCACCAGTCAGCACTGTGCCACAGACTTGAGAGTTGGGACATCCCCACTGGCCACTTAGTGGGTGAGTATGCAAACCACAAGGACAAACTTAGGGCTTGGGAGGGGCATGGTCAGAGGTGACATGGGTAGTGGCCTACATGGCTGGGCAGGGCGATGCTGATCACCAAACTAACCTCCACCCTCTACACACAGGTGACAGTGGACACCCATTCTGTCCCTGGCTGCTTACACCATACCGGCGGCCTGCAACCCCATTGCAGCAATGCTACAATGAGGCACATGCCACCACACGTAATGTCATCGAGCGGGTGTTCGGTATGCTGAAGGCACATTTCCATTGCCTGGACACCTCCGGCAGTGCCCTACAGTACAGCCCCTCAAAGGCCTGTGGGCTATTCCTGGCCTGTTGCATCCTGCACAACTTGGCCAATGAATGTGGGATAGCCGTACAGGTCAAAGAGGGGGTCAGCGATGGGGAAGATGAGGACGCCGGTGACAGTGATGATGGGCAGCCCCCCCTTGGGTGACGGGACCACCAACTGCTCCGGCTGGCACAGCTGCACCTGGACACCATCATGGAGGAGCACTTCAGCCAATCCAGGTAAGTCATGGGGCCATGTGCAACCACCAGTAGCAAAGGCACAACCCACAAACACGCATGGACACACACTAGGGGTGCATGCCATCAAGGGAAGTGGCCAGGCATGAAACCACACTGCCAGGGATGGGTGAGGTCTAACATGGCACGCGGTCAGACACACACATACACACAACTCACCAGAAATGCACAAAGGGTAGGAGGCACACCAACCCAGAATGCCACCCCTAGCCACACACATGTCCACAGACCACCACACCCACTGCCTGTCATTGTGCATGTGTCAGATGCTGGGCACCATTGCACATTGGCATACAGTGCAATGCAGGCATCATCATGCACACGCAACTGTGGACAGCAGCCGGAAGGGTGTGCAGATGGACTGTGTGTGCGTGCAGGGCTGGTACCCACCCTGCATTGCCCGCTGAATGACACAATGCACACAGGGTAGCATCAGACAGTAGCCACGCTGGGAGACAGGTCAGTCACATGCCACAGTGCTCGCCGCCATGGATGCATGGGTGGCCCCACTGAGACCCGCCAGCAGTGACAGGCTGACCACTGGCCTCATGGGGTGGCACCGATGGTCCCCCAAGGGTTCCACTGTGTGAATGCAACCGTGCTCGTGCAGGGGTCTGCAGCACACTGAACATGCCTGCGCCCCGCGTGCTCGGGATGCCCACAGCTGAACCCGGTGTCGACAAGGATGGTGTCGCACGACGCTGGGAACGGGAGGTGGACATTGTACTGCACGGTGTCTGCGATGTATGGGCAAATAACTGTGTGCCCACTGTGGCCATGGCAGCTATGATTATCTGTATCAGCCTGTCAATGGCAGAGGTCACATCCTCCCGCATCCAGTCCATCCCTGCCAGGAGCACAGTGGTTTCTCTGCTGCGATGCTCCTCTACCTGATGCAGAGCCGCACTCAGTGCATCCACCACCATCACAAGCCACATCTGCTGATTGACTGATGCTTGCAGTATGTGGGTGTGCTCATCCAAGAGGTCATCTGCCTGATCGGCATGCAGTCCCTCAGGGTGCTCACGGCCCTGATGCTCATCACCCCTTGAGGGTGGGTGCTGCACACCAGGGCCAGGCCTGGCCATGTCCACAGGCGGTGCACTGATGTCGCCCCCTGACACTGTACCCCCATGCCCATTGGCCGACTGCTTATGCTGCCCCTCCAGCTGCCACTCCCCAGGGCTCAATGGTGCCACCGCAGTGGCCGCAACAGTCCCACTATCCTGTACACACACACCAGTGCTGCCCCACCAGTGCTGACAGGCACAGGCTGGGACTGTGATGACACGCAGGCCTCCATGGCGGCACCACCCACAGCCATGGCCGCGATGTAACCTGCTGTGTGACCATCCTGTGGCAGACATGTGTCACTGCCCATGATGTTAGCGACATCATCATCGGTGATGGATCCAGCACCAGCCTGAGTCTCAGCATGCTGGCATCCATGGACGCTGGCACGCTGGGACACAGGCAGGGCCTCCTCCGCACCTGCTCCACCAATATCAGTCTGGACATCTAGGCGGGCCCACTGTCGCCCTGAGCCACGTATTCCTGTGGAGGTGGATGTGCCCTCCTCCATCTCCATCTGACCGGCCTCAGTGGAGAAGCCCACCACCGCTGACCCATGCAGATGCTTAGGAGCTATAAGTGAATACAAAGTCGCATTACTGCATGTGACCTACCCTGCCCCCCCAATAGAAAGACCATGACCTACCATGCAGTGACGGGCTACCACCCATCTGGAATCCACCACCCGGAACACCCTCAATGGCACAACGCTGCATGCTGCTAGTGACCCTCTCCTCCTGTGGGGTCAGGTGTAGCACCTCCGGCTGTCCCCCACCTGTCGCAGACCGTGCTGCCCTGATGGCAGCCACCTTCTCCTTAATCCTCTGCCTGTCTGTGCCCATCTTCTTCTTGCACTCCTGCACGGAGCTCTGGTGACTGCCATGCAGGTTTATAGCACACGCCACCTCCTCCCATGCAGCAGCATGGGCCTGTAGTGTTCCCTGGCATCCACTGAGAAGCAGCTCCTGGTCTAGGTAGGCCTCGAACAGGGCATCCGTCTCAGCCTTCATGAAATTTGGCCTCCTCCTCCTCCCACGACTCTGTTCTTCTTCCACCACAACACGCTCAGTCATGATTCAGCCTATGAGAATGACAGGTGTTACCTGTGACTGTGCAGTCCCATGCATGTCCCAAAATCCACAGTCCACACTCCCAAACAGCATGCAACTCACCAATAGACTGCAGTAACTGACTATGGCCAGTGCAGCCCAATGTCACACTTTTATAGCACAACCCATGCAAATGAGGCGAGGCGTATCTTTAAGTGGATGCAAATGCAGTGACTGCGCTATTGAATGGCTGATTAGCTGATCTGCATATGCCGGCTGAATATCGCGATGTTGCGCTTTGCGCAATTGTGTTGAATGTGCTGAGCCAAGGGCACAATTCTGTGACATGTGCAGTACACACCTAACTGGGCATGCCCGGGTTGATAACGCAGGCGCCTGCCACGCTGCTGATGTGCTGTGCATGGGAGGCAATCCAGGGCATGGCCACCATTGTGCCAGTGGCACTACAGTGCTGTTCACCTATATGGAGCTGTGGCACTGGGGCATCGTAGGTGCACTGGGGAAACAGCACGGTAGACCACTACAGGAGGTGGCACACAGGCACCCAATTGCGCTAGATGCATTGGGTTACAATCACGCTGTGGCTGTCCGTACACCAGAGACCCTTGACCCTGTGCCCGACTTTTGCCCCTAGGCGCCATGCGTCAGGCATGGGTGCACCACTATCACGCTGTTCGGTGACAGCGTGATAGGGAATGGCAGTGCTGTACCATGCAGCATCTGCATGTGGCAGAACCACACTGCAGAGTGCCATTTTGACTTAACTGAGCAGTAGAGATGGCGCGGAGGTGAGCTGTGCAGTGGAGTCAGGTGGAGCTGGCAAACCTGGTTGCCATTGTGGAGCCACATGTTGGCCCACTATTTGGGGAGGTACCCCTGGACAGGGCCAGGGTCAGGTGTGGCAGGGTGGCCCGGCGCCTGGAGGAGGCCCAGCCACCGGTGGCAAGTGGATGGCAGAGCAGTGCCACCACCGATATGGGGACCTGAGGCAGAGGGCTTAGGACCTGCTTGCCCACCTGCAGGC
Organism: Neoceratodus forsteri; assembly: GCA_016271365.2. NCBI lineage: Eukaryota > Metazoa > Chordata > Ceratodontiformes > Ceratodontidae > Neoceratodus > Neoceratodus forsteri. The sequence goes on from CM028130.1 coordinate 1,294,817,470, forward strand.
ATGTGCCAGGGGGGCACGTGCCACGGCCAGGTAGGTGCAACATCCATACACTTTTATCTTCCATACGGGTATCACGGTTGCATGTGTCCGGCACATGGGGGGCCATCCGGTGCTGGCTGTGGTGGTGCTATCAGGATGTGGGGTGGGTGGGTCTGGCTGTGTGGGATTGTGCACACATGGGGGCGGGGGGACTTTGCTACAGGATTGTACTGATGTTTCTCTCTCCATGTTTGCACCTTAGGCCCAGAAGAGCACAGGCTGGTGAGGGAGAGGAGGTGTCTCCAGGAGGACCATCAGGCCAGGAGGTGCGAAGGTCCACAGAGGTGCAGGGACCACCCTGATGATGGTGAGTGCCTTAGATCCATGATTACTATTGCATGCTGTGTAACAAGGCGGACAGCAGGGCATGGCCACCATCCATTGATACCACTGCCATGCACGCAACTGGTTAGAGTCAGCACTGTCCAGTGGCACTGCATGTCTGGGAGTGTGTCAATGGTGGTCCATGCATGCACCAGGCACATGGCTGTGCCACTACCTTCACACCGCATAGCCAAGTCACTGTACGGCCAAGGTGGTGCTGTGCAGGACATAGGCGGTTGGTGTGTGCAGTGGTCCACATGGCTGTGGCTGCCTGGGTAGGCAGGTCTTATGGACACGGTCACTGTGGGTGGTCACACACCATCACAGGGGCATGGCATGTGGCTGTATGCCATGCACAGTGGGTTTGCTGCAGGGGACTAGACAGTCACATGTATTGACTCTGCTCCCTTGTCCTAGGTGGACAACGCTGGATGGCCCTGGAATGGGCCTTACAAGAGATTCTTCAGCTGGCATGGGTGTCCCTGGCAGCATTGGAGAGATTGGAGTGACATGGGGTCCAGAGGAGGAGAACCTGGAGGCGCCACAGGAGTGGAGAGCAGGGCATAGAATAGGCCCTCTATGACCCCCTGACACCCATACTCGCTGGACCCACCCTCACACCCCTTCTTCCCTCTCCCATTTGTACACCCCTGCCCCATGCCCACCCCCACTTGGTTTGTGGCCCTTTCTCCCCATCCTTGTATATATTTGTAAATATGTTTCATAGTTCTTATATTTTAATACATACATTTTGTTACAACAACTGTGGTGATCTCTGATTTGCAGTGGGCTACAGGTGCTCAGCTGCAGTGGTGTGCATGGTGTCAGGGGTGGTGCATGCATGGGCATGTGTGTGTGTGTGTGTGTGTGTGTGTGTGTGTGTGTGTGTGTGTGAAGAGGTGAACCACCTATGGTGTGGGCAGGGGGATCAGTCACTGTCTGTGGTTTGTGTGTTGTACTCTGTGCACTGGATGCCTGTGTGCAGTGGTCCATGGGGCCTGCACTGTGTGCATGGCACCCCTGTTAGACCATCCATGGCCTGTGCAGCTGACACCCTTGCATGTCTGTGATATGCACAGTCTGCTGGTGTGTCAGTGGTGGCTGCTGTGGCCAGAGCTGGGATGGGATGTGTCCTTGGGAGGGTGTGCAGGGTGCTGTACTGCTGGAGGTGGGGTCCGGGGCATGCCCTGTCACATGTGGGGTACCTCATGTGTTGATGCATGGTCGGTCTCTCAACTGTACCTCAGGGGGATGTGCAGGGTAGCACTGTGTATGCATCTGTTGCATCACTGTCTGCTGCCGCTCACTGCAGGGTGTCCATGGTGGGACTGTCTTGCATGGCTCCATGGGGCACAGGGTTGCATTGTCACAGTGGGGGTGGTGGCATGCATGGGGTGTCCTGCACTGTTGAGTGCTACTCCTGGGCAGGGTGTATGGGGATCATGGTGCAGGGTGTGCTCTGCATTTGTGGGATGGTGTGGTACGGGGTGGTCAGCCATCCTTGTGTGCCGGTCACAGCTTGCCAGGGGGTATGATGGGGCACCATGACCCAGCTGTGGGTTGGTTGCTGGTCTCCATGGGCCAGTGGTTATTCCAGCCCTCCCCAGTTGTGCAGTGCATGGGGTGTGGGGGGACGATGTCTGTTCTGCTGTGTGTTCCTCTGCCCATCTGTGGCATGGGTGGTGGGCCCCTGCACCCCTGGTTGCGCTGTTGCATTGCTGCCCTGCTGCTGGGTGGCATCCCTGGTTGTGCTATGGTGCATCTGGACTGCTCAGCTGAAAATTCCTTGTTGTGCTATGGCGCATCAGATATGCTCAGCTTCACCTCCCTAGTTGCGCTATGGTTCAGGTGGTGCGATATTCAGTCGTCGGCTGTAGGTGCATCTTGGCCTGCACAGTTTTTGAATATCATGCTTCTTGTGCATGGGCACAGTGGACTTGCGCTTGCTCCTGCTGTTGCGCACTTTTTGGGTGCAGTTTGAATATCTGGGCCAATATGTTTTTTTGCGTGTTTGTTTGTTTGCTCTGACATACAACCCAAAAGGTACAGCATTTTTTCATGAAACTTTCAAGGTAGAAGCAGCCTGCATGTGGTAGTGCATTTCACAGGTTTTGTGAACAAATATATAAGGATTTTAAAGTTGTTTTTTTTCTGAGCATGTTCAGCGGGGGGTTTAGATAAGCCTCTGATACGAATAAAAAAAAAATACTGGTCATGAGAGTTTATTTAATTATTTGCACAAGTAGTAATTTATCATTCATAAGATAAAATATCTTTTGTGATGGCTGCCATACTTTTTATATATATAAAAAAAATGTAAATACATACAAATTATGCATTGTCAAAAAACAAACATCTGAACCTAGTTCAACAGGATCGGTTGACCTAGTTTCTGGTGCTTAGAAAATGGGCATGGAAATAAGGTTTTAGGGCACCCAAAAATCCTGAGTGCTTAGCTCAACAAGAGGAGCCATTCACCCATGTTATCTACATGAGAACATCAAGACTTTCTTGATTTGCGCAGCCACAGCTGTAGTTGTGCTGCCAGCTTTAGTGGGAGCACTGAACCGGTAGTCTGGTGAGCTGACAATCTGTTCCAGTTACATCCATCTATCTATCTATCTATCTATCTATCTATCTATCTATCTATCTATCTATCTATCTATCTAACTCTTCTAGTCATCTAACCATCTAGCTAATCTAAGCAGATTGGGGTGCCCACCCTTGGTACCACTTCTTTCTTCCCCCTCCCATCCAGGTCACCCACCCCACCTACTAAAATATATATGAGTACCAGAATATGTTGTATAAAAGTGGACCTGGGTGCCTACCTCTGGTACAACATCTTTATATACCTCTGCACTCCTGGTCACCCAGTACTCTTCCCAAACTGCCAAAGAGCATTCTGACACTGGGGTGCCCAATCCCCAATGTCAACTAGATCCTTCTATAAAAATGAAAACTGCCATTTCTTGATCTTTTTTTGTATTTAACCTGCAAAAAATAAAATGGTCCTTCACTGATCTAACCCTCCACACACCCCATCGCAAGCCCCCCCTCTAAGTACATACCACTCCACACCCCTGCACATACACTTACTCACCTGAACATATTCCACGATGTAGAGTCGCTCTCTAAATGAAAATACATCTTGCTGCTGGAGCTGGCAACTGTGATATCAGAAAATAAGGTAAGTCCAGTTTAATGTATTTCAGTGGGTTTTGAACTTTTACTCACAACATTGTCATTATTTAATATTTTTAAACTGAATTGTTAACATTGTCATTTTGGTATCTCATCTTATGAAAAAGCTATGTGAAATATTTCAATTCCATCCTGAAAGGTGATTTCATTGTCACTGCACAAAATTAGCTTTCTGGCAGGATTTGAAAAAAATTCATCTATCAGGTTCATGAGATAGGATCATGAGAAGGCCGTGATGAAAATCTTGTGTCTAAATATGGTTAAATTATCAAGTTATGAGTGAACTTTGAAATATTTCAATGTTTACTCATAACTTCACTCATTTCCAATATTTTACCACCAAACATTCAACATGACCTTTCTGGACACCACCTCAAAAACAAGGCAGTTGAAATTGCTTCAAATATGTGCTGAAAGGTGATTTTGCAGTTACCGTGTGAAGTCACGTTAACCTGCTGGCTCATGAGGTGGGGTCATAAGAAGACTAAGCTGAAAATGTGGTGTAAAAATATTATAAAATGATGATGTTATGAGCGAACATTGAAATATTTCAACTTTCACTCAGAACATCACTAATTTCCAGTAATTTTCACCTGAAATTTTAACATAATCATTTTTTCACACCACCTCATAAACATTGCAGGTGTTGTTTCTCAAATCCTGGAAGACATTTGTTTTCACACTTGTGGTGTGACATGACAGCTAAGACAATGTTCTATAAAGTCAAGTTTATAAGGGGCAGTAATACAATGACTATCTGGAAAATGTGGGTCAAAATAAAAAAAAAAACATTAAGAACTGCTGTGTGTAGTGCCAGCCTTTTTTCCAGCAGGTGATTTGTGATCCCATGCCAGTCAGCTGAGTTAAGGAGCGAGCTCAGTGAGCCAGTTGGATGGGCAGAAGCTGGGAGAACAGCACAGCTATGTGAAACCAACCCCCAGCCTGGGAAGGGAAGGTGCAGGGTTGCCTGCATGGGCCCAAGGACCATACAGTGAAGAGAACTCTTCTCTTGGCATACAGCCCCAACACCTATGCACCCAGGGGTGCCAGAGGGCCTTGTGCTTTGGCTGAGAAATGGACTCATTGCCCTGTATGTTTGTATCTGCAGCCACAAGGAAGTGCAGGGTTCAGAGGGCACTGTTCTTCTGCAGCCCACCAGACAGCCCCATGAATTATTGACATCCATTGCTGCATGGAGATGCAAGGTCCACAGGGCCCAGCTGTTCTGTATGTGTATGGTGTCTTCACTTGGCACAGGCACAGAGGGCCCTGTGCATCTGCATCCATTAACACAGGTCCTGAAAGTACCTGTATAAATTAGGATACAATTCCACAATCTCAAAAAGAAAAGAAATTATAGAAAGGAAATTATTTGCTGAAAACTGTGTTAATGTTCCAGTTAGGGTTCAACATAATGCTACAATAATAGGGAGATGTGATGTGAAGGTATCCCATCCTAACTTTCCACCCCTCCAAGCAGCAAAAGGACAAGACCACACAAGTAACCTCAGACAGCCATCACCAAGTGAGACAAACAAAATACAACTTTTTCCAAATAATACAAATTAAGTAGTACTGATGTACTACCTTCATGGATTTGTATCTACAGCTACATAAACATGGGCCATACAGGGGCCTATAAATATCAAGCCACAAATTTGCATGTATGTCATACAGTGTGCATGAGTATGTATGGCTGCAGAAGCACAGGCCCATGAAACATATGACTCTGCAGACAGTGGTACTCATATACGCTGTGCTAGATCTCTCATTAGCTCTCTCTAGATCTCTCATTAGAAAGCAAGATCTTCTAGTGCATGGTTTTCTATATGCAGCTTTATAACTGAAAAACTGCTACCCCACTGAACAATTTCTAGATCTGCTTCTAAAACCATAATATCCAAATTGCAATAATACTTCTGACTGCATGACTGCAGGTCCCATATGCCCCTTCCCTTCTGGAACCAGAATCTGGTGTGTATGTCTTACACCTGTGACTGAAGAGGTGCAGGTACCTTAGGCCTGCACTTCTACATGCTGAAGTACTGCTACAGTATTGGTATCATAGATTTTGGGGCACCTGCACTTCTGCAGTTAGAGGTTGGTGTGTATATCTTACACCTGCAGCTGCAGAAGTGCAGGCCCATCAAGTGTGTGTGTGTGTGGCTACAGAAGTGCTGGCCACATATGAGCCTGCACTTCAGCAGACCAAAGAACTGTTGGATTTGGGTATCATGGATGCATATCTGTGGCTGCAGAGGCCTGTGCTTCTGCTCACAGAAGCAGTGTTGTGATTTGAGTATCATGGATTACTATATGTTGAGACAAGTAAGTGTGTATGTCCTGCAATATGCATGCCACAGATACAAATCCACAAAGGCAGCACACCAGTGCTACTGCATTTGTGTTATCTGGAAATAGTTGTATGTTGTTTGTATTATCTGATAATGGCTGTATGTGATTGCTTGAGTAGTCTTGACCTTTTGCTGCTCGGTGGGTGGGGAGTTAGGGATGGAAACCTTGATGCCACATTTCCCTGCTTTTGTGGCACTAGGTTGAACCCCAGCAGGTGCATTAATGCTGTTTTTATTTTGCCAATAATATACACACATTATATATAGATACTGTGGTAAACTCAGGTGCTGGAGGTGAGGGAGTTTCCCTAAGTAAGATAGTCAGGGTACAGCTGAAGCTGATTTGGCTGATTGGCTGCAGCTTCACAGACAGGAGAGCTTTAAAAACAGGAAGAAAATGCCAGCAGGCAGTTGCTGCAGGGGTAGAGGGCTGACAAGCTGCCTGGATGTGTTCCAGATCAGGAGTCCCTTAAGCAACCCTCAGGAGATTGGTCTCCTGAATTAAGCCAAAAATGTATTTTCATTGTGAGTTTTCTATTTTACTGTTTGTGTTCTTCAAGGTTTAGCCTTCTGGAAAAGGGGATTTCTAGTTAGTTTCTGTTTTTGTTTCATTTTCCCTGGCGGGGCTTAAAAAGAAAAGGGCAGAAGCCCAAAGTTCTGTGTTATCAGCCATATTAAAGAAATAAAAATATACCTGGTTGGTTTGATGTTAACAAACTGGTCTTCCAGAGACTCCTTAACCACCGCACAGCTGAACCTGAATCCCTTGGTGAGGTTGTGCCTTGTCACACGTGGTGCCAGAAGTAGGATCTAGGTCAGTGTAGAATTTGGCTGGAATCCAAACCACCCTGGAGTAAAGGAGACCAGACATGGAGGACATGGTAAAAGCCTTGATCCAGGCTACGGCAGCCGAGCAGGAAGCTACTCGGGCTCAACAAGAGACGAACCAGTTGCTGCTCACACAGGTGGCCCAGGACCATGCTGTCCTCTAGGAAATGGTAAAGCATCTCATCAAGACCACGCCTGGGAGAAGGTCACCCGGCAGGGCCTACCTCAGAGGGTTACTGGACTATACGGGTTTCCCACTGTCTGCAGAAAATGACAATGGCTGACGACATTGAAGCATATTTGCTCGCCTTTGAAAGGACAGCTACTCATAAGTTATGGCCTCATGATCAGTGGGCTGGCATTTTAGCTCCATTTTTGTGCAGCGAGGCCCAGAAGGCGTATTATGATCAGGGCCCCTACTTTTCTGCGGCACAGTAGGACCAAGTTCTGCGGCAAGACTACCATTTGCCACAGAACTTCTGCGGCAGTGGTTTGTAATCTTTGCGGAAGTTCTGCGGCACTGACAAACTACCACATCACAGTATCAGCTTGTCATCCTGACTTCACTTTCATGGCAGTGGTTATAGCTATCAGGATGGTGGAAAGCACAGTAACACTAGTTCAAAAAATAACAGACTTATAAAAATAATTTTATGCCTAAAAAGCAAAACAAATGTCTCTCCCTTAAGGTCCTAGCCTGTTGCTTAAATGACATATGCAGAGGGGATCTTATGTGATAAATAAGGTATTTCTATATGCATGCTATCTATCCCACTAATGAGGTTTCCACTGTCTATCACTTATATATTTGTATGTGCTTTCTACAACACTCATGAGGTTCCCACTGTGTATCATTTATATATTTATGTGCAATCTGTAACATACATACATACAAATATGCGTGTGTGTGTGTGTGTGTGTGTGCGTGTGGTGAGAGAGACAGATATACTGTATGTGTGTGTGGGTGTGTGTGTATATATATATATATATATATATATTTTTTTAATTTCCATGAACTTGCATCCTCATTCATACAGGTCCCATTGGAAATGGAATAGAGGAGTTATTGCAAAACTCATTTTTCATGTCAACCTGCTTTCCCTGACACACTGTGTAACACCATCATGCCATGACATGCATGTGAACCAATTGTGAGATAGAGCTCTCCAGCCCATCACAATGTGTCCACCATGTGACAGAACACTGCATCATACCTTCCCAGGCTACGAGCAGTGATGTGTTCCACCAGTCCTTGTGCTGCCCATCCAGGCCCCAGAGCTAATCTCTGAACCTGAGTTGCCAGCATGGAAACACAGCATGCTACCATCTGGCCCAACAGCTGTCCCTGCACAAAACATTTCTCAATAACTTTTAGGTGATTCAATCAACCAATAACTACATGTAATCAATAACCCTGGCAAAAATGCGTACAGTGCAATTATTTATTTAACAGGTCTATTTTTTTCAACAGGTCTGTATATTATTTCACATTTCTGGGCAAAATTATTTTTCTTAAAAATTTAGATAGTTAAATTCATTTTACCAGTTATTCATTTCAGATAGCGTCTCTATAGCTTAAAGGCACAAATAGGTTTGTACAAAGTGAGGTATGGACTTAACAGGTCTGTGCTATTGACAAGGTTTTGTTTAAGTTGGCCCTAGTGCAACAATGTAAGACTGAAAATTGTATTAGGCTGTAGTGCAGGTTGAGCAAATATCACCATGCATGATGTGCTGTGCCACCTTCTCTGGCAGTGGGAGCTGTGGTAGATAAGTGATTGTTCATTTCTGTTGCAGAATGCAGCCATTTCATTAGCTAATGTATGATGTTATAGCAATAATAACATCACATTCTGAACATATGGGGGGTTTTGGATATAAAAAGAGGGTAAGGGAACCAGATTCTATGTATAAACAGAAATATTAATAAAAAATCACCAAGAAGAGTGAATTCTGTGGCACCACCGAAGTTCTGCGGTAGATTGCAAGTTCTGCACAAAATTCTGCTGCCGCAGAATTCTAGGGGCCTTGATTATGATCTGGATGAAGGAGTCACCACCGACTATCCAAGACTATAGGAAGAGATCTTGGCCCTTGCTGGCATGACTCCAGCCCTTTGAGCCCTGAGGTACCACAGCTGGAGATTCCGGGAGTTGGTGAAGCCTCGGTCACAGGTGTACTACCTCCTTCACTTGTCCAAGAAGTGGTTGCAACCTGAGCTTCATAGCACTGTCAAAATTGTGGAGCTCCTGGTAATGGACTGGTTCCTTAGAGGACAACCACCCAGCCTACGACAGAGGGTTGGACAAGCCAAACCCACTTCCTGTGATGAACTGGTCACCTTGGTGGAGCAGCACTATGCCATGAAGGAACCTTTCCCAGACATTGGGGTCAGCTACCCCTGGGACTTGGGGCAGACTCCAAACCAGAGATATCAACCCCACAAGAGGTCAGACCAGACAGGACCAGGGAGAAGGATCACCAAAGAGCAGTCTGAGGCCATGAAGGGACTTTTGGGTTTGAAAATAGAGAGGGATATGTCCACCCCTAGAAGCCCAAAGGGTCCGGGGTCACCCCGAGAACACTACCACTGTTATGGGTGCAGGGAGAGGGGACATGCAATTGTCAACTGCCTGAATGGGGTCGAACCAATGCTGTGCAGCTGGAGTGGGTCCCCAAAGAGTGATTGCCATTTGATTAATGTGGTAGGGTGGTCACCACTTCACATCGATTTATCCGGTTTGTTAAGGTAAATGGACAGACCGTTATGGCCCTTGTCAACTCGGGGAGTGAGGTCACCCTTATAGTTCACAGTTTGGTGCAACCCTCCCAAATTAATTTCCAGAAACATACTGGGAACACCTGTGTCCATGGCACAGTGTTTTATTACCCCACGGTGCTAGTTACCATGGAAGCACAGGAGGAGGAGAGACAGGTCACAGTAGGGGTCCTCCCTCGATTGGCACATCCTGTCCTGGTGGGTCAAGATTTCCTGGGGTTTGAGACATTACTCCATGAGGGGGAAACCTGGGAGGCCAGGGCCCTAGTAACTGACACTATGTTGCTAGGAATCCCTGAGGGGTCAGAGGACTCACCCAATTATTTCCCTTACAGGCATTGGCACCCCGAGTTGTATGGGGAGGCAGGAAAGTCCCAGAAATCATGAAAGGAACACAGGGATTGTAAGAAGTTAGGGACCAAGATACTGGCTGTCAATGGCAGGTCCGTGCTGGTGAGAGGTAGAACCCCGCTCCCAGAAGGACAACAGGGTGAGTAGTCTGGTGTCCGAGTGGAGAGTTGTAGGGAGGAAGAGGAGGACCCAGAAGTGGAGACAAAGTCGAATTCCTCTGAATTGAGTACCCTCGGGATAGCCTCCAGGAACTTTGGTCGGGATGAAATTGATGAGCCTCTCTTTCAGAATATCCGGTCAGAGGTTGTGGAGACTAACAGGGTGCTGGTAGATGGCAAAGCCAAGGGACCTGGACCATATTTCACATTAAATAATGACCTCCTATACTGAGTGATACTGGATGAAGAACATGATGTGGAACAGTTGCTGGTCACCCACCAGCACAGGAAGGCGGTACTGGATTTGGCATACGCTCACCTTCTCGGAGGACACCTTGGGGTTGAAAAAACGCTGTGCCGCGTACTCCAAAGATTCTACTGGCCTGGAATTTATGCTGAGGTAAGGAGGTACTGTGCATCATGACCAGAATGCCAGTAGGCATCCCCACGACCGAAGTTAAGAGTCCCGTTGGGGCCCTTGCCAATCATTGATGAACCCTTCACGAGGATTGTGATGGACCTTGTAGGCCCCCTAGACAGGTCAGCCTGGGGCCACCAACACATTCTAGTCATCATAGACTACACTTCAAGATATCTGGAAGTGATTCCGCTCCTTAACACGGCCTCAAAGACGATTGCCCGAGAACTCATTCAAGTCTTCGCAAGGGTCGGATTCCCAAAGGAGATAATGATGGACCAGGGTACTCCCTTTGTCTCACATTTAATGAAGGAGCTTTGCAGACTCCTCCAGATCTGAGCCCTGAGGACTTCAGTGTACCACCCCCCGACAGATGGTCTGGTCGAACGATTTAAAAAGACTTTGAAGGGGATGTTATGGAAAGTCATGAGCCGAGATGGAAAGTACTGGGACTAACTCCTTCCCTACTTAATGCTCGCTATCTGAGATGTCCCAAAGGCAGCCACCAGATTCTCCCCCTTTGAGTTGTTATATGCCCACTGGCCCAGGGTTATCCTCAATATACTAAAGGAGAACCGGGAAAAGCAACCGCCACAAGGAGCCAGTGTGATTGGGTATATCTCCCAAATACAAGAAAGGTTGGCCCGGGTCACTCCTATTGTCCAGAAACACTTAGAAAAGGCCAAAGAGACCCAACCGACTTATTATGACCGTCAGGCGAGGATCCGGAAGTTCCACCCAGTGGATCGGGTGATGGTCCTTGTTCCCACAGCAGAAAGCAAACTGTTCGCCAGGTGGCAGGGTCCGTACGAGGTCGTGGAAGTTGTTGGTGATGTGAACTATAAAGTAAGCCAGCCTGATCACAGGAAGAAGTTCCAAATATACTATATTAACCTCCTGAAGGCATGGCAAGACCAGGAGGCCTGTTGTGTTTTATTGGCCATGACTCCGGGAGAAGGAAAAACAGAGGGGCAAGTCCATATCTCACCTGAGCTGTCTGCTACACAGTACAAAGAAGCAGTGGAAATTGTTCAGCGAAATGGGGATGTGTTCTCCAAATAACCTGGTCAGACGGTCGCAGCCTACAATGACATTGTGACAGCTCTGGGTGTAAGGATAAGGGAAAGACCCTACCATATCCCAGAGACCAAGAGGAAAGAAATCCAAGCTGAAGTCAAGAGGATGTTGAAGCTCGACATCATAGAAGAGTCCCATACTGAATGGTCGCGCCCCATTGTCCTCGTGCCAAAACCGGATAACACTTGGAGGTTTTGTAATGATTTCAGAAAACTAAATGAGGTATCGCAGTTTGATGTATACCCCCTACCTAGGGTCAACGAACTGATTGACCAGTTGGGGAAGGTCAGATACTTCTCCACCTTGGACCTTACGAAAGGATAGTGGCACATCACACTCACAAGGGCAGCCCAGGAGAAGACCACCTTCATTGCCCCGGGGGGTTTATACCATTACAAAGTCCTCCTATTTGGTCTGCATGGAGCACCTGCAACCTTTCAATGCATGTGGGACCGACTGTTGTGCCCACACTCTCACTATGCTGCCGCCTAGATCGATGATGTGGTCATCCATAGTATGGACTGGGAAACTCACCCTAGGAAAGTTGAGGCTGTACTAGATACAAGAAGCTGGGTTAACAGCGAACCCCACCAAATGTAAGATCAGCTTGTCAGAAGCAAAATACTTGGGCTATGTGGTTGGACAGGGATTGGTGAAACCCCAGGTGAAGAAGGTAGAGGCAATCCAAAACTGGCCCCAACCAAACAAGAAGAAGCAAGTGAGGGTGTTCTTAGGGTTGGTCAGTTACTACCAGAGGTTCATCCCTCACTTTGCCACTTGGGCCACTCCATTAATGGAGTTAACCAGGGCGAGAGCACAGGACATCGTGAGGTGGTCGGAGGCAGCGGATGGGGTGTTCACCGACCTCAAGACATCCCTCTGCTCTGATCCAATACTGGTCTCCCCAGATTTCGATAAAGAATTCATTCTACAAACAGATGCCTCGGATGTTGGATTGGGGGCAGTATTCTCCCAGTTGGTAGCAGGTGACGAGCACCCCATCCTGTACCCAAGTAAGAAGTTGTTACCCCAGGAACAGCGGTAAGCCATAGTGGAAAAGGAGTGCCTTGCAGTGAAGTCGGCGACGGAAACCCTCAGATATTACTTACTAGGTCAAAAGTTCACTCTGGTGACAGACCATGCTCCACTCAAGTGGATGAAAACCAACAAGGAAAAAAATGCCAGAGTGACAAAATGGTTCCTTGCACTACAACTGTACCACTTTGTGATCCACCACAGAGCGGGGACACTGAATGAAAATGCAGATTGACTTTCCCGAAGACCCTACCTCTCAGCACAGGCCGCCCAACCCTATAGTGTTGAGCTGGGGAGGGGGATGAGTGGTAAACTCAGGTACTGGAGGTGGGAGGGTTTACCTGAGTAAGATAGTCAGGGTACAGCTGCAGCTGATTCAGCTGATTGGCTGCAGCTTCACAGACAGGAGAGGTTAAAAAACAGGAAGAAAAAGCCAGCAGGCAGTTGCTGCAGGGGTAGAGGGCTGACAAGCAGCCTGGATGTGTTCCAGATCAGAAGTCCCTTAAGCAACCCTCAGGAGATTGGTCTCCTGAATTAAGCCAAAAAGAAAAATTTAATTTATTGTGAGTTTTCCGTTTTACTGTTTGTGTTCTTCCAGAAGGTCTAGCTTTCTGGAAAAGGGGATTTCTAATTACGGCCAGGGATTGTTTAGACAGCACTCCCACCTGGAGCTAGGCCTCTTTATTTCTGTTTTGTTTCATTTTCCCCGGTGAAGCTTAAAAAGAAAAGGGCAGAAGCCCAAAGTTCTGTGTTACCAGCCATATTAAAGAATAAAAATATACCTGGTTGGTTTGATGATAACAAGCTGGTCTTCCTGAGACTCCTTAACCACCGCACAGCTGAACCTGAATCCCGTGGTGAGGTCGTGCCTTGTCACAATAGTCATTGTAACAAACTGTGCTAATACACCAGTCAGGGATCAACTTAATGCCAATAAAGTAGGGGAATGTGGTGTTAGGGGTTCCAACCCTAACTCCCCACCCCTCAAGGAGCAAAAGGACAAGACCAGACAAGCAACCACAGACAGCCATCATCAGATAAAACAAACACATGCAACTATTTCCAGATAATACACATGCTTGTAGCACTGATGTACTACCTTCCTCTATTTGCATCTGCATTTTTTTTTATTTTGGTAATATATTGTTATTAGGAAACCTTGGGCAGATACAACATTCACATCATCATCACATAAGTTTTAAAGCAAATACATGTTACATGAGACATGTAATGCCTACATTAATTAGCTGGACATTCTCCACCTCCTGTCTTATACTTTGTCCATGTACCTGTGGCTGCAGAAGCTGTATTGCAATTTGGTAACATGGATTTCTATTTGCAGCTGCAGGACTGCACTCCGCATAGGGGCCTGCAATTTTTCAGCCAGAAGTCAGTGTGTATATCTTATACCTGTGGCTGCAAAAGTGCAGACCCCTCAAGGGAATGTTCTTCTGCAGCCTGAAGTGTGTGTATGTCTTACAGTGTGCATGACTACCTTTTGCTAGGGCTACAGAAGTGCAGGCCCTGCAGGGGCCTTCACTTCTGCAGACCATTGTAGTGTTGCTGTTTGGGCACAGGTACAGTATATGGACCTCTAGCTGCAGCCAGAAGTTGGTGTGTGTGTGTGTGTGTGTGTGTGTGTGTGTCTTAATCACAATTTGGTTATCATGGATTTCTAAATGTGGCTTCAGATGTTCACGCACCACAAGTGGCTGCAGTTCTGCAGCCATAAGTTGGAGTGTACACCTTACACCATTGGGTGAAGAGTATGTCTTACAGTCTGCATGAGTACCTGCGGATACAAAAGTGCTGGCCCCTGTGGGACCAACACTTCTATAGCCACAGATACACATTTGCAGTGCAAGAAATGCACAGTGACTTCTTCATATAACAGAGCAACATCTCTTCATCTTCAGAATAATAGTGCATTCTACTCCACAGAAAATTAATCGCAATCTTTTATTTTGAATACAGTTCCACCTAGCAATCTGAAGCTAATGGTTTTTGGTTCTGCACAACTTCTTCTGAATTTAGTAAATGGTGCTACCTTTATAAGAAAGACATACAGGCAAGCATAACAACAAATCAATGCAAAAGCCATTGCCTAAAAGCAATGGCAAAGATACAAATGATACTGCAGAGGAGACAAGGATACGTGCTCACAACAACCACACAAGCATCTGCACAAAGACAAGGAATTATAGGAATTCTACCAGAATTCAGTGGCACATAATAGCAGTACCTGTTCTGAGTGCCACAAACTGCAAAAAAGTTGATCACAGTGGACTAACTTAAGTACAGTCAGTAGATGGTCAAATTTTTACTTGTTCATGTTCTGGAGTCAAGACACAGCATTACAAGCAGCCAGGGCAGCAACAATATCCACAGAGAATATGCAATTCTGAGCACTTACTGGCTCACATACCGTAAATGATTTATAATAAAAAATGATAATTGGCTACTACGTGTTCCATCTCAATGCTTTACTCACTTCATAACCACTGCTGCCAAACATAATATTTTTGGATACTGTGTGTGTATACAAACTACAGTATAAAAAGACAGACTAATAATTCAGAAGTCATGACATAATCACTGCAAAGAAGCAACCCATTAATAAAAATATACCATAAACTGCAACATCCTACAGTGCCCTTTACTCCCCCCATCCTTGATTACTTACATAATGTTTGTACCCACTGTATGCCAATCTACCCTCTCATATCACTCTCATCCCAGGGTCCCAGACCAACTTTAAGAAAGTACATGAAGAAGCAACAATGTTACTTGCTCTGCAGAAATAAAAAAAAAGAGCATGGCAGCTACAACAAAATTGTTCTGGTTTGACAACCTTTGCTTATGTGGGCACTGGCTGTGGAAGGTTATAGAGGAGGGCAGGGAGGGAGAACAACCAACAGGAACACACTGATCATGTTATACAGCCAATGTCAAACTGTGAAAACAGGATATCAATTGGCATCACTTTGCTTTAGCCTTCCCATTGAATAAGGAATAAAAGAAGAAATGTTGCAAATGCAGCAATCAGGCATTAGGCAATCCATAAATCGGACAATTATTCTCTCAAGGCGTGAAAGGGATAGCTCATTTTAAAACTGCAGCTTTGTTTTGTTAGTCAGTATGTTTTCTTTTTAGTAATAACGTATTTTTCTAAACATATTTTATTAATTTTATCTTAAACAGATACAAGTACAAACATTTTGTGAGAACATTACACAAAATAGTGTGAAAATCCTACAAAAAGTCTATATCATTATGCATTACTGACCTATGAATTAATACATCATAAATGCTGCTGTATGTTAATCAGATTAATAACATAAAAAATCAAATCCAGCAATCAGTAATATGTAAACAAAAATAAAATACCTGTACTCTAAGGACAAAAGATAACTCCTTCACAATGTCTACTGGCACTTTGTTAAACAACAATCAGTGTAAATAATATATCTTTAGTACATGTTAGTTCATAGTTATTCAGTGTTTCCCCCTCCTTACTGTTCACTGTTAAGGTGATTGAGGCTGTCTTTGCGGCTTGCTTTTGGAATTGTTGCCTAAGAATTCCTCAAAAGCCAACCACTTTTTGTCATATACCTCTAGACTACCTCTTGTTATGCATGTCAGTTTCTCTAATGCAGCACAGTCCCCAATATGGTTTAACCACACTTGGGAGTTGGGGGCTCCTCAGTTTTCCATTGGGTAAGTATTCACACTTTTGCACATACAGTATAAGGGCAATAGACACAATGTTTGACCCCTTTCATAATATCTCCTGCTGTATGTTATCCAGGTAACCTAACACTAGCACTTGTGGTTCCAGCTTTTCATGTTTTGTTACTACCTGGGTAGGCACACCTTCTGCTGTATGTCTTGCCAAAATTCCTGCAGTTGTGGGCAAGTACACATCATAAGGATCAGGTCCCCTTGAGATATTTACACTTTGGACATATTCCATCATTTCTGGGAGAGAATTTGGCTAGCCTAGCTGGAGTATAGTAAGCCTTCTGTATGATGAGGTACTGTGTTATTTAAATTTGCATTGTGTAGGGATTATCCACTTATCATTTAATGCATCCCTGCACTCCTCTTCTCATCATCATCATCATCATCAAATCTTTATTTATTCAGGCAAACATCATCGAGCAAGGCTCATTTACAAGATGGACCTGATAAGGTCAAGGTTCAATAGTTGATACACAACAGATACATCATACACTTATATAAGACAGTTATACATACAGGGGAAAATAACGTTAATAAACAGTGATGTACAGTAAATTCACATGATAAAAAATGGTTACAGGAAAGTTAAGCTAATATTTACAGTATGTACAGTATATACATATCCCAGTGGGGGGGCATGGCAGACACTCAACGTAATGTAATACTAGGATGGTGAAGGTATTACTGGGTGCCATAAGATGGGGTGTCTGTCTGGAAGTGTCTTCTGTTAGTTCAACCTGTAGCAAATCCTGCCAGTTTCTTCTTTGGTCTGACCATTTGTCTGGGGCTCTCAGTAATATGTGTCTATATAGTTTGGAAACCAGCCTTTGGTGTCCTGTGCACTGTTCAGTATACTCACTATGCCTAAGGGTTCCTGCAGTTTATGCAGTCCCAGGGTTGTGGAAAGGTGATGCTTAATCTATACATATTTAAAGAAATAATTGTCCAGCAGGCATCATGGCCAGATCCTGAAATGATCTGACTGTATAATTTTCATGTAGGTGCCCCAAAAGTGCAATGCCCTGCTGCTACCATTTCTTATCACCTGGGTCATCCAGAAATTCAGGGTATAGTTGGTTACCCAACAGTAGGGCTAGGTTAGTGTTCTATGAATTAATTCCTATCATTTTATTTTGTGCCAGGTTTTAAGCAGATGTACTATAATGTAATTACCCCCAGCTACCATACAATCTTTCAATCTAGATGAATAGAATAGGTCAGTTAGTTGTTGCTTCCAAGTGACTGGCTTTTCCATGACAATACCCTTGTTCAGTAGTAATGTATTTTCGGCCAAAACAGTAGTTTTTTTTTTCATTTTCTTTCATACTACACTGACCTGAGATATACTGTACAATTTGGAAATTTTTAAAATTTCTATTCTTCTCGATAACTTGCAGTTCCACCATGAAAATGTGAATATCTTTCAGTGTGTTATGGAGCAGAGGATAGTGTTACCACAGTTAAACAACCATCTCTAAAATCTGCAGTTATTTAGCACAGTGTCAGTTGACTGTATTGTAACCGACAGTAATTGCAGTGCTAAGTTAAACCAGCATGCCATGCATGCATTTATTTTCATTTTCCTAAGGGCACAGCTGACCCATGAGCTGCCTGTTAGATTGGTTGGATCCTTGTCCTCCAAATAAAAAGAATAGTGGAACAGTTGTGGCGATAACAGCCACAAACCTGCTCCACAAAAAGGCTGCAGACTAGTGTGGAGACTTGAAACTGCATCTGCTTCCTAAGAGGTTACTTAATGCAGCTTGAAGTTGCCACACATATTTCCTTGTATGGTGATCTTGTGTATGACTTATATATGGGACCAGTATAGCAATATACTGTAAATGTATTATTTTATTTAGCAAAAAAAGAAAAAGTGGTATTTACAAAGAAACAGTCACTGTATTAACCCATTAGCAGTTAAGTAACCTTTACTTTTCATTCTAATACACTGTGGTTGGTTAGCAAACAATACAGCTGACAAGGGTTACTGTTTATGGTTTATTGGTGAAATACTTGCACAGAGGAAGTCCTGGCAACTACTAAACAGGAAAGTGACCTGGGAGTAGTAATTTCTAATGACCTGAAGGTAGCCAAGCAGTGTGATAAGGCAATGGGTAAGGTTAGCTGGATGCTCAGGTGCATAGGAAAGGGTATCACCAATAGGAAAAAGGAGATAATATTACTCCTGTACAGATCACTGGTAAGACCCCACCTCGAGTACTGTGTCCAGTTCTGAAGACCCCACCTCTGGGAGGACATTGATAAGGTGGAGGCGATACAAAATAGGACTACCAAAATGGTGCATGGCCTGCATCAAAAGCCCTATGAGAAAAGACTCAAGGGACTAAATTCACACTCTGTAGAGGAAAGGAGAGAAAGGGGGGTGATACAAACATTAAAATACCTAACAGGTATTTATAAGGTACAGTAAAGTAACATTTTCCATAAAAAAAAGAAGCTCAAGGACAAGGGGTCTTGCTATGAAATCTGGGGGGAGGCTCAAAGGAAATGTGAGGAAATACTTGTTCAATTAGAGGGTGGTGGATGCCTGGAACAGCCTTCCAGTGAAGGTGGTGGGTGCCAAAATGGTGACAGTATTCAAGCATGCATGGGACAGATACAAAGGGACCTTGGTAGTATGGCAAGAAGAGGATATAACTGGAGATCAAGTAGGGCCTGTGGTGGCACAGTATGCAGGGAGAATGGGCAGATTAGGTGAGTCAAGAGGTCCTTATCTGCTGACAACTTCTATGGTTCTATAAAACACAACACAAATCTTATATCCATGGCCATTTCAATGGGGTCCTATGTGAATACATCGGGCTTAATTTTCAAATGGAAAACTTTGGCATAAGGTGCCTGCACCAAATAACTGTGATGCAAGTGGCATCTTCATTAAATGTTTTGGCAATCCTGATTTTTGTGTCCAGGCTGCATTGAAATAAGGATTTCATGTGACAAAGCCACCCTAAGCCACACTTGAAGCAGAAGTGCCCTTGCGCCAGGATGCAAAGTGGCTTGCTCCACATCAGGGTTGCACCATCCCCTTATTTTGAAGTGCAGGAGCCTCACCATGGTCACATGAAGGGGCTCAGGTTGGACCAGCCAACGGCATGTTTGTCAAAGAGCTGGTATAAGGGTCATGTACCACGACTCAGCAAGATATCAAATTGGAGGACCTGGAAGGTGGAGACTGAGGATTGATGGAGCAGTTATGGCACTGTGGCAGGCCATGGGGGTACAGTGGCAGTGAGAGAGGGATATGAGGAGGCACCCAGGGGAGGTGCCATGCAAAGTGTCACAGAACCAATCAGCTTGGGTGGTGGGCAGCATGGCCGGACCATCATGACCCAGATACTGGGTGGCAACAGCCCTGGTACCTGCCCCACAGGACTCACAGTCCACTACATGCAGCAGGTGGCAGTGGGTACAGGTTGCGGGGTGCGTTTTGTGGACAGGTGCATGCCCTAGACACCACAACATTCTCTGGATACACAGTCCCTGTTTGGTGGCAGACAGATGCCTGACTACACTGCTGGAGACTGTGGGTCCTATGGAGCAGGTACAAGGGCTGTTGCCTCCTAGGGTCTAGGTCATGATGGTCTGGCAATGTCACCCTCCTACCTGGGCTGATAAACTCTGTGCCACTTTGCATGGCATATCTGCTGGCTGTCTCCTTACATCCCTCTCACTGCCACACTGTCCCCATTGCCCACATGGCATTCCCACTGCTCCATCCGTCCCTTGATCCCCACCTTCCCAACATAGTAACCGCCCAACCTCCACAGTTTGTCTAGACTTGCATGAGGGTGGGCTTGATGGGACCCTCCATCAAACCCCTCAGGTGCGCTACATGTTTGTCAAAACCCTGCAGCTGTGAAGACTCTCAGGATGTTGGTGCAGGGACCCCCATTTTTACAAAATAGAGCACTGGGTCCTTGACTTACTTGGAGCCTGCCACAGCTGTAGATCAGAGCAAATTGTGTTGATCTACAGGCTGACTGAAAATAGAGCCCAACATTTTTTTATATAGTGCACCCTAATGCCTTGCCAACCAAGTTCAAGTTCAGTCAAAATCTCACAGCTACAAAAACAAGTTGAGGTCAGTTCCAATACAGCTGCTAATTTGGTATTATTGGTATAATGTAACTGTAAGTAACCGTATGTTGAAATAGTGATATTGATGAGACTGTTAGGAGGGGGTGAGATCAGCAGGTGGGTTTGTTTTTCTATGTGAGGATGGGCACAAAGATGCAATACGGGGGTTGTGTAACAGTGGGAAGATTTGTTATTCTATGGAAAAGGATAGGCAGTATCAAAAATTTCATACTGGACGTGGGGCACAGAGATACAGCGCAGTTCAAGTTGGATTTTTTTTGTAACTAAGACCGGGCAATGACCGAGAGTGAGGGTGGGAAAACACAGAGGGAGGAAGTGGAAGGTATTGTTTTTAGCTGCAGATGTACCATGGGGCATTTGACAATTTGCTTTTGAATGCAGGATATGTAAGCTGCAAAATAAATATGGAACTGATCATAAATGTGACTAAAAAACACTATCAAGGATGTAAAGAAGAATGGTAATAGGAAAGTAATTACTACCAGTAACAAGCTGGCTCCCACCTCTGAGATATTAAAACAAATAAATAAATCACAAGATGACAGACACAACAAAACAAGGGATGCAAGCAGTAGTAGTGATGATAGTGGTTGGAGTCCAGTTATTAATAAAAAAACATCATAAAAAAGGTACAGTAGAAGGTGCATGGAATTCCCTGTTACTACACAAAATAAATTTGCAATACTAGACTCAGATAATGAAAGTACAACACAGAGCACTAACTGCATTAAAAGGGTCCACATAGATCATAATGATTGTGAAAATACCACTAATGATGTTCAGATTATACCAAACAAGAGAAAGAACCCCGCTGTTAGTAAAATCAAAACCAATTTAGGTACCCGACCTGTTCTCACCGATTCAGGTCATATTATAAGTGAAGTGGAATGCTTAACAGAATCCTGGTCCAACATAGATCTGGATAAAAGTGTTGTTCCAACACAGTAACAATGCCCTAATATCTCTACTGGTACACTAACTAGAAATGATACTGGACATGACCAATCAAATCAATCAAATGGTAGTATCAATGACCACTAAGAGACTAAGATACAAATCATAGTACTGGGAGATTCGATCATTAAATATACAGATGGCTATATCTGTCACATAGATAAGGCCAATACCACCTGCTCTCATTTTAGAGTGGCCTGGATTCAGGATATTGAATGCATAGTCCCAGACATTATGAAAAATGCTGGTCAAAATCCAATTATGATAATCCATGTCGGCACAAATGACATTTCAAAATTTACATTAGAAAATATAAAAGAGGACTATACAAAACTGACAACAACACTAAAACAATGTGGAAGTGAATTCTGTTTTTCTGAAATACTTCCTGTTCCAAGAGCCAACACTGAAAAACAGAACAAAATAAAGCAAGTCAATGAGTGGTTGTGGAAATGGTTCCTTCAGGAAAAGGTTAAATGTATTACACACTGGGAAAGATTATCAGGGGATAAAAGCTTGTTCTGTTGGGATGGCCTCCATCTCAACAAAAGAGGGGCTGCTGTACTGGGAAAATCCATCACAAAAACTATAGAGGCACGTTTAAACTAACTAAAAAGGGGCAAACAGGGAAAGCTACTGCATATACTGTGCAGGATTATGTTACTTACAAATCCTGGTAGCTAATATAGGAAGCTTAAATGTGGTTAAAATCTCAGCATTAACTGCAATATTAGTAAATACAAACATTAATATTTTTGCACTATGTGAAACATGGTGGGACTAAACGGCTAATTGGTTTAATGGTATTCCAGGGTATACTCTCTACTATAAGAACAGAAACAATAAAAAAGGATATGGGGTCTGTATTTACGTATCAAACAAAATAAATACAATAGAACATGCACTATCCATTAATGATACTGATATAGAAGGTGTTGCTATAAAAATTACACACCAGAATGATCAGCATTTTATACCGGCAAATTATTATAGATCTCCATCTTCCAAGCTCGAACAAAATCAATTATTAATTTCTGACACTGAAAAATTAGCAATTTCATCTGATGTAGTCATTGTAGGAGACTTTAATTTACTAGGGGTGGAGTGGGATCAGCTTGTAACTAGAAAATCTTTGGAAAGTAATTTCTTGGATTCTTTTATAATGGCTGGGCTGGAACAAATTGTATTGGATCCAACTAGGGGACCTAATACTCTGGACCTAGTCCTAACCAATATTGCATCTGAAATAATAAACCTAAACATTAGTAACCCTATTGGGAACTGTAATCATAATACTAGCCAGATGTTAACTGGAGCACGTTTGCTGCAGCCACATCCAAGGGCAGGGCCATTCTTGATGCCCTACAGGTGGCAGGCCTCAGACAGCTAGTTTCAGAACCCACTCATGAGGGAGCAATCTTTTACCTCTTACTCTTAAATGGGGGCAGTGAGAGGATCTCAGATCTAGAAGTAGGTTGCCATCTGGGAACAAGTGACCATCAAACAGTGTAGTTCACGTTAAACTCAGCTACAGAGTCAAGCCATACAAAAGTGAGGGTACTGGACTTCAGGAGGGCTGACTTTGGCAAGATGGGAGAGAGCCTCAGAAAAGCACTAGCAAACAGGCTAGAAGGAGGGGTGGAGCAACAATGGGGAATCATCAGAACTGCCATTACAGAGGCAGCAAGCCTTTGTGTGAAGCAAATAAATCAAAATGAAAGAAAAAGCCACTATGGTTCTCAAAAGAGGTGGCTAGGAAAGTCAGGGAGAACAAGATAGCATTCAGGAAGTATAAGGAAACACAGAAGGAGCAGGACAGAGAGCTGTACCAGTTAAGGCAGAAGGAAGCAGGGAGGGAAGTCAGAATAGCAAAGGCCCAAACTGAGGAAAAGATAGCCAACTAGGTTAAGAAGGATAAAACCTTTTATAGGTACATCAGAGGCGTGAAAAGACAAAGGGAGGGATAGTGAGGCTGAATAGAATGAATGGTGGGTGGGCAGAGGGGAAAGTTAAAAGCAGGGATACTGAATAAATATTTCTGCTCAGTATTCACAAAAGATGAGGGGGAAGTGCCTAATCCAATTAACAGAAGCACTCTTGATAGGGGTGTTGATCCCAGCCCTTTCACAGAAGAAAGGGTTCTGCAAGAACTCCTAAAACTGAAGGTGGACAAAGCAATGGCGCCTGATGGAATTCACCCCAGAATTCCAAAAGAATTAAGGGTGGAACTAGTGAAACCACTGACTACTCTTTTTAATAAATCATGGGAGGATGGTGTGGTACCTGAGGACTGGAGGAAGGCGGATGTGATTCCCCTTCATAAAAGTGGGACCAAGACAGAGGCAGGAAACTACAGACCTGTCAGTTTGACCTCTGTGGTAGGGAAAGTGATGGAATCACTTCTGAAGGAAAGAATTGTTGTGTACCTTGAGGTCAGTGGGGCACAGGACCCAAGGCAGCATGGGTTCACAGTGGGAAGGTCATGTCAGATGAATCTAATAGATTTCTTTGACTGGGTGACCAAAGTAGTAGACCAGGGAGGGGCTGTGGACATGGCCTACCTTGACTTTAGCAAGGCATTTGACACAGTCCCACACAAAAGATTAATAGTCAAATTAACCAACCTGGGAGTGGGTCCCAGGGTGGTAGCCTGGGTAAAACATTGGCTGGACAACAGGACACAGAAGGTTATTGCAAATGGAGTCCTCTCTGAAGAAAGAGGGGTTACTAGTGGGGTACCACAGGGTTCAGTACTGGGTCCAGTCCTTTTTAATGTCTTTATAAGTGACATTGCAGAGGGACTGGAAGGAAAAGTATGCCTCCTTGCAGATGACACAAAGATCTGCAACAGGGTTGATACACAAGGAGGTGTGGAAAGGATGAGAAGGGACTTGGCAAGGTTGGAGGAATGGTCAGAAGTATGGCAGCTAGGATTCAAAGCAAAGAAATGCAAAATAATGCACCTGAGAAACAAGAACCCAGGGGAAAATTACACAATGGGGGGGGGAGGTAGTAACAACAACAAAAAAGGAAAGGGACCTCGGGATAATCATATCAGATGACCTTAAGGTTAGCAAGCAATGTGAGAAGGCAGTAGGGAGGGCTGGGGGTATACTGGGATGCATAGGGAGAGGCATCACCAGCAGAAAACAGGAAGTTGTTATCCCTCTGTACAGACAGTTGGTGAGGCCCCATCTGGAGTACTGCATCCAGTTCTGGAGACCCCATCTCCACAAGGACATAGATAAGATAGAGGCAGTCCAGAGGAAGGCAACTAAAATAGTGCAGGGTCTGCAAGAGAAGCTGTATGAGGAGAGACTAAAGGAGCTTAATATGTATACCCTTGAGGAAAGAAGGGTTGGGGACATGATAGAAACTTTTAAGTACCTCAGTGGAATCAACAAAGTCCAAGAGGTAGCATCTTTCAGAATAAGAGATGTGCAAGAACAAGGGACACAATTTAAAGATGGGGGCAGTTTGGGGCAATGTGAGGAGTAGTTTTCACAGAGAGGTAGTGGGCGCATGGATCAGCCTTCCTGAGGAGGTTGTGGGGTCTAAAACTGTGGGAGAATTCAAGAATGCATGGGACAGACATAAGGCAATTCTTGTGGGGGGGGTAGGAAGAAATAGGCTGTTGGTTAACTAGGATCTGCGGCCTATCCTGTAGGTAGGGAAATGGGCAGACTAGGTGGGCAAAGCAGTCCTTATCTGCCATCAAAGTCTATGTTTCTATGTTTCTATGTATGAAATCAATAAACATAAAAATATAATAGGGTGGACAAACTATAACTATGATTACAAAAAAGCTGACTTCCTGAAAATTAAGAAAACACTATCGGATTATAATTGGAAACCATTATTTAAGGACCTAAAAGTAGATCAATGTTGGGAAATATTTAACTCCATTATAACAGAATTAGAAAACTTACATGTACCAATAAAGAAACTCATAATAAAAAGGGAAAGATTTCACTATAGTTAACAAGAAAAATAAGACTACAAATAAATAATAAAGAAAAAGCATTTCTAAAAATAAAAAAAATGTCAGAGTAAAACAAATATTAATAACTATAAAGCAGAACTAAAAAACTCACTAATAAAAAGGAAAGAAGAAAGATTGAAGTAAAACTGACACAAAAAAAAGCATTTTTCTCTTACATCAATAAAAACAAAAATCAGGGTCACAGTATAACAGCGTTGAATGGTGATGATAAAGAAATAACTAATCCACTAGAAATGGGTAATAAACAAATTCTTTGGATCAGTTTTTAATATCCAGAATGACATTTCAGAAAATAATAACATGGACCTGATAAAATTATAAGAGATTAGTATAGATGAGGTAGAAACAGCTATAAAATACATCAGAGTAGATGCAGCGGTAGGGCCAGATGACTTTAATCTGAATTTGCTACAAAATATAATGCATTCTATTTCAAAACCATTACAACATATATTTAATATCTCACCATTCGAAGGGATAGTACCCTATAAATGGAAACAAGCTGTGGGAGTTATAATATACAAAAAGGGAAACAAAAAGGAAGCAGAGAATTATAGACCTATAAGTCTCACTTCAGTTGTTTGTAAGACCATGGAAAGAATTCTCAAGAATAGAATTGAAATAGAGATGGAATATAAGTGACATATGGATATTAAACAACATGGTTTTACTAAGGGGAAATCTTGTGCTATGAACCTCGTTGGTTTCTATAAGACAGTGAGTAGGTCATTGGATCTAGGTATCCTAGTGGATGTTGTTTATCTAGATTTTAAAAAGGCCTTCAACAAGGTCAGTCATGACATCTTGGTCAAAAAAATGGAAAACATAAGATTAGACCCATAATACATAATTAGATGGGTATCCAACTGGTTGACTGCCAAAACAAGTAGTTAAAGTCTCAGACACTTATTCTGACCCTATTAAAGTAACTAGTGGAGTCCCTTGGGATTGGTCCTCAGCCCTATCCTTTTAGGAATTTTTATATTAGATCTACAAAATGAAATTGTGGGCAACATTAGTAAATTTGGTGATGACACAAAACTGTGAAAAGAAGTTAACACTACAGAAAATATTAATGCATTAAAAAAAGATTCAATACCTTGGAAAACTGGGCAATTTTAAATAACATGGCATTTAATGAAAACAAATGTGTTGTAATGCACTTTGGTCCGCGAAATCCACATGAGAAATACTACATTAATAATAAAGAACTGAGGCATGTTCAAACTGAGAAAGATCTTGGAATTATGATAAATGAATTACTAATCCCAGGGGAACACTGTCGACATATAGCACTCAGGACCAATCATATCTTTAGATCCATCAAAAAATCTTTCATTTGTGGATAACAGACTTTCATATTAGCAGTGTATAATACTTACATTAGGCCCCATTTGGATTTTATGGCGCTGCTTTCTGGTACCCATATCTATTCAAGGACAGAAAACCTTTGGACAATATCCAAAGGAAAACCACCAAACTCATTCCTAGACTAAAAAAAATACTGTATAAAGAAATATGCAGAAAATTATAATTGTATGATCTTGAAACTAGACGACAGACAGGAGATCTTTTATTACTGTTTAAAATCTTATAGGATAAAAAACTTATGGAAGAATGCAATATCAAATATGCAAATAAACCAAACATACTAAGATGTAACAACAAAGAATTATTTTTACAAAGGGCACCTAGAAATAAAAGAAAACATTATTATACAATTAGGGCAATGGGATTATGGAATAAACTACCACAGAAAATAATTGATTCAACCAAGTTTGAATAATTTAAAAATGAAGTAGACAAATACTATATGGGCACTATATTGTATTCCAACATGGTGTGGGGAGGTAGACTCGATAGGTCAAATAGGCTTTCTTCTACCTTATAAAAACTGTGTAAATTAGTATTTGATATTTGGCAGAGTGTAAACATATTGAATTTGCCTGCATCTCCGTAGAACCCCTACTATCCTATTTGTTGTCAAACTGAAATTCTAAACTGTATTATATACAAACAACTCTTAACTATGATTCACTTTATTTATTGCCCAAAATGTCTGCTGCATAGCTATAACAAAAATATATTTCCCTTAAATGCCAGGGGGTCACTGCAGTGACATAACACACACAAAAATTATGAAACTGTGTACACAACCTCTAAAAACCAAAGCACAAGAACTAACAGACCAGCTAAAAACAAAGAAAAAAGAAAACAAACAAGCATTTGTCAATGCCGAATGTTGATTGTGTTGGTCCATTGAGCTCGCTCAGTGGCCCTCTGTCAGTCGCTCATTGTGTTTCTCCCAGTGCTGCAGGCTCCTGTTTAGTACTGGGCTCCTGTTTGCATTGGCACCCTTTTCTGTCCACAAAGAAATCTGCAGCTGTCCCAACAGAGCTCTGTTGAGGTGGGTCACTGCCCCTCTCTGACTCTCTCATTCTGTTTCTCCTGGTGCTGCAGAATGGCCTTTTATACTGGGCTCCTGCATCCGTTGGTGGCTTTTTCTGCCCACAAAGAAATCTGCAGTAGTCCCAACACAGGTCCGTTGAGCTTGCTTACTCCCCCTCTGTCACTCACTAATTCCGTGTCTGCCGGCACTGAAGGCTGGCCTTTTGTATTGAGCTCCTGCCTTCGTTGCCACCTTTTTCCGCCCACAAAGAAATCAGCAGCAGTCATGATAGAGCTCCATTGAGCTCACTCACTCCCCCTCTCTCACTCACTTGTTCTGTTTCTCCCACCGCTGCAGGCCACCCTTTTGTACTGAGCCCCTGGGTGCATTGCTGCCTTTTTCTGCCCACAAAGAAAACTGCAGCAGTCCCAACAGTGCTCCGTTGAGCTGACTCACTTCCTCTCCCTCACTCACTCATTCTGTGTCTCTCGCTGCTGCGGGCTGCCCCTTTGTACTGGGCTCCTGCAAGCATTGGCAGCTCTTTCTGCCCACAAAGAAATCTGCAGCAGTCCCGAGACAGCTCCGTCGAGCTCGCTCACTCCCCCTCTTTCACTCACTCATTCTGTTTCTGCCAGCACTGCTGGCTGGCCTTTTGTACTGGGCTTCTGCCTGTGTTGCCGCCTTCTTCTGCCCACAAAGAAATCTGCAGCAGTCACGATAGAGCTCCGTTGAGCTTGCTCACTCACTCCCCCTCTCTCACTTGTTCATTCTGTTTCTCCCCACTGCTGCAGGCTGCCCTTTTGTACTGTGCTCCAGCGTGCATTGGCACCTTTTTTTGTCCACAAAGAAATCTGCAGCTGTCCTGACAGAGCTCCGTTGAGGTCACTCATTCCGCCTGTCTCACTCACTCATTCTGTTTCTCTTGGCGCTGCAGGCTGCTGTTTTGTACTTGGCTCCTGCCTCTGTTGGCACCTTTTTCTGCCCACAAAGAAATCTGCAGCAGTCCCGACAGAGCTCCGTTGAGCTTGCTCACTTCCCCTGTCTCACTCACTTGTTCCGTTTCTGTCATGGTCCAGGCTGCCCTTTTGTACTGGGCTCCTGCCTGCATAGCCACCTTCTTCTGCCCACAAAGAAATCTGCAGCAGTCATGATAGAGCTCTGTTGAGCTCGCTCACTCACTCCCCCCTCTCACTTGTTCATTCTGTTTCTGCTGCCTCTGCATTCTGCCCTTTTGTACTGGGCCCCTGCATGCTTTGCTGCCTTTTTCTGCCCACAGAGAAATCTGCAGCAGTCCCAACAGAGCTCCGGTGAGCTCACTCACTCACCCTCTCTCACTCGCTCATTTTGTTTCTCCCCCTGCTGCAGGCTACCCTTTTGTACTGAGCCCCTGGGTGCATTGCTGCCTTTTTCTGTCCACAAAGAAATCTGTAGCAATCCCAACAGAGCTCTGTAGAGCTCACTCACTCCCCCTCACTCACTCACTCGTTCTGTGTCTCCCGCTGCTGCAGGTTGCCCTTTTGTACGTGGCTCCTGCCTGTGTTCGTGGCCTCTTCTGCCCACAAAGAAATCTGCAGCAGTCCCGAGACAGCTCCGTTGAGCTTGCTCACTCCTCCTCTCTCACCCACTCATTCTGTTTCTGCTGGTGCTGCTGGCTGGCCTTTTGTACTGGGCTCCTGCCTGTCTTGTCGTCTTCTTCTGCCCATGAAGAAATCTGCAGCAGTCACAAAAGAACTCCTTTGAGCTTGCTCACTTACTCCCCCTCTCTCACTTGTTCACTCTGTTTCTCCCACTGCTGCAGGCTGCCCTTTTGTACTGGGCCCCTGCATGCATTGGCACCTTTTTATACCCACAAAGAAATCTGCAGCTGTCCCAACAGAGCTCTGTTGAGGTCGCTCACTCCACCTGTCTCACTCGCTCATTCTATTTCTCCTGGCGCTACAGGCTGCCATTTGGTACTTGGCCCCTGCCTCTGTTGGCACCTTTTTCTGCTCACAAAGAAATCTATAGCAGTCCTGACAGAGCTCCGTTAAGCTTGCTCACTCCACCCCTCTCTCACACGCTTGTTCCGTTTCTGCTGGTGATGCAGGCTGCCCTTTTGTACTGGGCTCCCGCCTGCAGTGCTGCCTTCTTCTGCCCACAAAGAAATCTGCAGCAGTCACGATAGAGCTCCATTGAGCTCGCTCACTCACTCCCACTTTCTCACTCATTCGTTCTGTTTTTCCCGCTGCTGCAGGCTGCCCTTTTGTACTGGGCCCCTGCATGCATTGCTGCCTTTTTCTGCCCACAAAGAAATCTGCAGCAGTCCCAACAGCTTTCTTGTGAGCTCACTCACTCCCCCTCCCTCACTCGCTCATTCTGTGTCTCTCACTGCTGCAGGCTGCCCTTTTGTAGTGGGTTCCTGCCTGTGTTGGTGGCTTTTTCTGCCCACAAAGAGATCTGCAGCAGTCCTGACACAGCTCTGTTGAGGTCACTCTCTCCCCCTCTGTCACTCACTCATTCCGTTTCTGCCGGTGCTGCAGGCTGGCCTTTTGTACTGGGCTCCTTCCTGGGTTGCCACCTTTTCCTGCCCACAAAGAAATCTGCAGCAGTCACGACAGGCCTCCGTTTAGTTCGCTCACTCCCCCCCCCCCACTCGCTCATTATGTTTCTGACGGCGCTGCAGGCTGGCCTTTTGTACTTGGCTCCTGACTGCATTGCCACTTTTTTCTGCCCACAAAAAAATCCACAGCAGTTATGATAGAGCTCCATTGAGGTCACTCACTCCCCCAGTCTCACTCGCTCATTCTGTTTCTCCTGGTGCTGCAGGCTGCCCTTTTGTACTGGGCTCCTATCTCTGTTGACACCTTTTTCTGCCCACAAACAGATCTGCAGCAGTCCCAACAGAGCTCCATTGAGCTCACTCACTTCCCCTCCCTCACTTGCTTGTTCTGTGTCTTCCGGTGCTGCAGGCTGCCCTTTTGTACAGGGCTCCTGTCTGTGTTGGTGCCTTTTCCTGCCCACAAAGGAATCCTCAGCAATCCTGACAGAGCTCAGGTGAGCTTGGTCACTCCCCCACTTCACTCACTTGATCCTAGTCTGTCCCAAACACTGATTTCTGACAGCGACTGCGGTATTCGGCACTGGAAGTGTGAAAACACATTTCAGCCAGAATGTGAAAAATGACAGCTGTACTGTTCATAAAGAGGTGTGGAAAAATACCAGTGTTGAAAATATGGCATGAAAATATTATTAATTTTCGAAGTTACAAGGGTGTGTGGAAACTGCACAACGCACACTCGTAGCACAGTCATTTTATGGAGTTTCATCACAAAATTTTCAACATAGGCATTTTAGGACCTCTGCTCATGAACAATGTCAGTGTGATTTTCTTAATGTGTCCCAAACACTGATTTCCCACAGCAACCACGCTATTGTGTGTCGGAAGAGCGAAAACACATTTCAGTCAGGATGTGAAAAATGACAGCTGCACAGTTTATAAGGAGGTGTGGAAAAATGGCAATGTTGAAAATCTGGAGTGAAAATATTGCAAAGTGGTAAAAGGTACGGGCGTGCATGGAAACTGCACAATGCACGCTCGTAGCACACTCATTTTATGGACTTTCATCACCAAATTTTCAACATAGGCATTTTAGGACCTCTGCTAATGGACAGTGTCACTGTCATTTTCATAATGTGTCCCGAACACGAATGTCCCACAGCAACCACGCAATTCTGCTCTGGAAGTGCAAAAACACATTTTGGCCTGGATCTAAAAAATTACAGCTGTACTGTTCATAAGGAGGTGCAGAACAATGGCAGTGTTGGAAATCTGGAGTGAAAATATTATAAATTTGTGAACTTACGAGCGTGCATGCAAACTGCACAACGCACGCTTGTAACACAATCATTTTATGGAGTATCAGCACCAAATTTACAACATAGGCATTTTAGGATCTCTGCTCATGAACAGTGTCACTGTCATTTTCATAATCTATCCCAAACACTGATTTCCCACAGCGACCATGCTATTCTGCACCAAAAGTACAAAAACACATTTTGGCCAGGATGTGAAAAATGACAGCTGTACTGTTCACAAGGAGGTATGGAAAAATGCCAATGTTGAAAATCTGGCATGAAAATATTGTAAATTCGCAAAGTTATGAGCGTGTGTAGCAACTGTGCAATGCACGCTCATAAAACAGTCATTTTTTGGATTTTTTCCCACATATTTGCAACATAGACTTTTTGAGAGCCCAACTCATGAACACTGGCACTGTCATTTCATTAATCAGTCCCAAAAGGTGATTCCACGCAGTGACCATGAAATCACCTTTCCGGGCCGAGTAACGCTATGACAATGGCAGAATTCATGAGGAGGGGTCCCAAAAACACCAGGTCAAAAATTTGATGCCAAAATTCCAGAAAATGAATGAGCTATGCATCAAAGTTAAAACAATAAACCTATTTATTCCATTATTAAGCTTACTGGCATTTCCTCAGTTCGCAGTTGGCTTTGAAGAGTGCAGACATGTTCCCTGTCCACCGAAGAGCATCAAACCGGGCTCTGGAGGTAAGTATGGGGTGAAGGGGGTGTGGGGAGGTGGGGTATGCAGTGGGAGGGTGCGGGTTGTGGGAGGGGGCGCAGATGGTGAGTGACCGTTTTCTTCTTTTTAGGAGTAAAAAAAATACATTGCGGGACAGTTTCTTTTTGCAAGTAATTTTGGTACACTGGGGTGGGCTCCCAGCATGCCACCTGCATGTTTTTGGGTAGGTGGCACTGGAGCCGATGGCAATTGGGCACCCCCATTGGCACATATTTGGGGGGTTCATGAGCTGAGTGGGATTGGGCACTCCCCTCATCACACAAGAAATGGGGGAGGATATGCCAATGGGGATCGGGCACCCCTGTCGGCAAAGAAGGAGGGGGGACAGAAGCCAAGGGGGACTGGGCACCCTCCCTCGGCACACAAGAAATGGGGGGGACAATCTGAAGGGGGCTGGGCTCCCCGTCAGCAACAGCCTGGCAATGAGGGGTCACTTCCTCATTGCAGCAGTTGACACTGCAATGACGAGGCGACCCCTGATTGCAGCATCTAAAACTTTAGAAGGTTGTGACACGCTGGCTGAACTAGTGTCAGCAGCAGTGTGCCACACCATTGGGGACAGCGGGCCAAGCCTTTAAAGGCTGTGGGGGCATTGGCCACAACAGTGCCGTGCCTCACAATCTGCTTCTTACAAAAGCTGCCACAATATGTTTATTGTGCTTGATTGCAATCCACATAAAAAGGAATATCTTTAAGCAGACTTAGCAAAGAGGATAAGTAATCCAGTCCAAACCCAATAAAAGAGACCCTCATTTATTTTCTGGGTCTTTTAAAAATGAAGAAACTATCCAGTGTCCTATCCAGTGTCCACTCGGCACACAAGAAATGGGGGGGGGGTATGCCAACGGGGATTGGGCACCCCTGTCGCAAACACAGAAGGAGGGGGGACATAATCCGAGGGGCAGTACTGGAGGCCACACCTTCACAAGGACATTAACCAAATTAAGGCAGTCCAGAGAAGGGCAACCAGAATGGTGCAGGGACTGCATCAGAAGACATATGAGGACAGATTAATGGCGCTCAATATGTATACCCTTGAGCAAAGGAGGGAGAGAGGTGATATGATCGAAACATTCAAACACTTTAAGGGCATTAACAAGGCGAAAGAGTCTAACATGTTTAAACATAAGAAAAATAGCAGGACAAGAGGACACATCATGAGACTAGAATGAGGCCGATTAAGGGAGAATGTGAGGAAATTCTTTTTCACAGAAAGGGTGGTGGATGCATGGAACCGCCTACCTCAGGAAGTCGTATCTATGAATACAGTGCAGGGCTTCAAACAGGCATGGGATAGGCATAAGGAAGCAATACAGATGAGTTTGAATAGCTAGGCCACTGACAGCAAAGGACGATGGCACATTCATAAGTAGAAAAAGAAATGGGCAGACTGGATGGGCCTTGCGGTCCTTATCTGTTGTCAACTTCTATGTTTCTATGTAGATTTTCTGGAGACAAAATATTAAATATCAGCACTTTTTCATATTTCTGTGACCAATTTATATATGAGGGAATCACTGATGACTCCAGGCTTTATTGTGCTGTAAGTCAGACTCACATCTGTTATTTTGAAAGTACCACAGTGATTTTTAAATAGATGAACTGGACAGAGTGAAAATCATTTTCAACCCAAACATCAAGGTGAAGCATAGGGACTGTATGTGATACATAGATAGATAGATAGACAGACAGACAGACATAAACAAGAAAGACTGTTTCTTTGTTGACTGGATAAAAAAGAATACTTTCAAACAAAAGACTGTGGCCCTGTACTTTCAGATTGAAATGCTAGTGTACCACAGTTCAAAGGCCATAGAATGTGAGTGTACTCTTCTGTGATAGAACAACATTCTAGAACTTCTAGAGACTGTAGAGGTCAGCTTCATTGTGAAACAGAAAAAAACACAATGCAAACATTTCACATAATACATACTATACACTACAAAAATACAGGATGAGAAACTTCATGCATAACCAGTGTGTTCTGGCATCTCGGGGTTTTGATTCCCACAGACCTCTTGAGCTTCACTGTCAAAGTCAGAGGGAATCAGAACCCCTCTGTGACAGAACACACTGGCTGTGTATGGTTGCCCATCCAGTATTCTCTATATATTGCACACAATTCTTAAATAAAAAAAAAATCCAGTTGTTATCTTACCTGCTAGTGTGTTGATC
The DNA here is from genome assembly GCA_016271365.2 of Neoceratodus forsteri. NCBI lineage: Eukaryota > Metazoa > Chordata > Ceratodontiformes > Ceratodontidae > Neoceratodus > Neoceratodus forsteri. Next base: position 1,294,852,004 of record CM028130.1, read on the forward strand.
ACTTGTAAGCATGAAAAAATATAATAAAGCACAGTTTTAGGCAGATTAATTGAAGTAGAGGTTTAGAAATGTTAAGGGGGGAGGGTGCCCCCACAATTTTTAAAAATTCCATCATGTAAACCACCAGTTTCTGTGATCAGGACTGGCTGGAGAGTGCAGGGAGAGGAAGTCTCTTCACACCACAGTTGGGATAGGTGAGAGGGAGAAAAGGAGAGGTGCTGTACACAATTGAGCACACAACCAGGACAGGGATGACAATCAGGGAGTGGCAATGCAGCTGTTGCCAGGAGTTCTAGAAAGAGCCAAACTAGTCTTCCTGTCATGGCTTTACATATGTAGCTGATCAGGCGGTCTCATGATCATGGCCCCAGCACTGTGCTGTAGAGTTGGAACTGGGACAAAAGAGGGCCACAGTACCATGGGTCACAAGGGATGTGCTTCTTGATCCCAGGGCAGACAATAGGGTTGGGGTGAACAGCACTTCTGAGTTTTTCCTGGCTTCTCAGCACTCCTTCCATATTTGTTGGCTGCACCTCCTGAGCTGTTGTGGAGCCTGGCTATACCGAGAGGCCACTGTGTAGTGACCTGAGGCCATTTTCCTTGCATTTCTCCTGGCCCCAGGGCACTGTCGAGCAAGGAATTCAATGCAGTGGTACACATGGCTATGTATTGACCATGTGCCCAGATGATATCCTTCCACCAGCGCTATCACTTTTGGTCACCGAGGTAGCACAACCCTGCTAAAACTAGAACTAACACTGCACCTCACAGCTACAATTTCAATGTTAAACGCTGTATAAAGAGAAGCTTCAAACTATCATGGGCTCGATTCTCAAAGGTGATGCAAGGCTTGTATTAAGCCTGCATCAACCCCGGCACTGCACCTAACACTATGCTGTACCTTGTGTCTGATTCTTGAAGGTTGTGCACATTTGTGACACTTCACCCTCTTTATTGTAGCTTGTGCCAAATATGTGGTATAAGCCCCGTAAAAAGGTCCCCTGATTGATGCAATGTTAGAAAGCAAAAGGCTGGTCTAACTGGCTGTGTGTGATGCACAGTATTGAGAATGCTAATTGTCGGCCTGAGAATGCTGCAAGCTCTGTGTGCCATCTGTCTGGTACACAAGGGTCTTGCAGCATTCCCAAATGTTTGAGAATCGAACCCCATGTTTCCACTGTGTCTACACAGATACACAGAAATGTGACGGCAGAGAAAGGCACCACGGCCCATCTAGTCTGCTGTGTCTAGTTACACATCCCACTGTAATAATCACATTAAAGCAAAAGTTATATTATACTCTGCACAATTAATCGCAGATTATGATGATATATCTAATTTATGCAATGAAGAGAAGCAGTAGAGAATGCATCAGGAATGTGTAGTGCCTCACAAGTAAAGGTGAATGCAGAAAGTGAAAAGTAGCTGGCACCTGCACTCTGCTTAAATGCTAGTTTTTCAGTAACATGTCTTAGTGGGTCAATGACCTAATAATTACAATAGACAACAGTCTTGAAGCATGACTGCATGAGTTAACAAAAGAGAGCATACCTGAGGATTTAAGGTAAAATGTGCTTCATTTTATTTGTGCAGATACACTGTGTTGTAAAAAACAAACAGGCTTAAAATGGCAGCTTCCTTGTTTCACAGCCCTTCTCTTTCAACTCCCATTCAGCTCCGAGTAAAACACCATGTCATCTGACACGTTTCAAGCACTCTGCATTTTGTCAAAGGCTAGCATGGTTGCTACAACACTATCAATATTATACAGACATAAAGGTATGTCACACATTAAAAAATTTACATATTAAAATGCGTAAAATGGTGCTGTGGCAAACATTCTATGTGCAACAATATTTAAGAACATCTTATTAAAAACAACTGAATGTAATGCACTTTGAAATCACCAGATGAAATTATAGTTTAATGCTGAGTACCCAAGTTCAAATCTTGGTTGAGGCTAAAGGCTTAGAATCAAATCAGGACATGTCAAAATCACAAGCAAATTCTTGTAAGTGCAAGTTCCTGTTTTAAGGTACTTACAGAGGTAGAAAATACCTGGCGCACTAAACAAAAATTTGATGGGCACAATCAGGAATATGATAGTTCAGTAATGAATATGAGGTTAGTCTCCCCATCTACATCCAAAATTTCTAGTGTTGTAGTAACCACACTAGCCTTTGACAAAACATGGTGGTCCACTCAAGAGTGACACCATGACAGCGAAACCCGAAAATAGACAATTACGGTGACAGTCACTGTAATGGTCTGTTTCCACCAACGTGGCTTCTCCCAGTGTTGTGCCCCCTCTCCGGAACAACTCAGACCTGGAGTTGATAGTATTGAAATGTGGGGGGTGCATAGGAGGTAGCCCCCTGCAAAAAACACTCTCACAACAGCACAATACCAGTGTCGGTACTCTACTGTTGCTGTGCAGAAGGTCAGCAAAGTTCCTATCGACCACAAGTGGTGCTTCCGACAAAACACAGAGGCCCAGATATTCAAAAGGGTTGTGCCCTGGTGTGATATTCAAATGGGAATTGCGCCTGGCACAAATCCCGATGCGCCGGAGTGCATCAGTAATGTATACAGGTGCAGGTAAGGGGTGGCACGCCCAGGCATACTCTGCACATCCCACTATTCAGCCCGGGATGTGCTGAGCCATGCATGCACAACCCCTACTTGTGCCGAACTACGTTGATTAAAAAAAAAAAGGAGCAATGGCCGGCCACCCACAGGTGAGCTGCCATGTTGCAGGGCCCAACACAGCAGCTGCCAACTGTGGATGGCCAACCCGAGCTCTGGCTGCACCTCTGTGGTGGTGCCCCCCATGCTCAATCGCAGGCATTGGTATGAAAAAATTGAATCCTATATCCCTGGTGGTCCAGTGGACCACTGCCAGTCTGATCGCAGGCTTAAGTAAAATAATAATGATTCCTTTTTCCATGGTGGTCCAGTGGACCGCTGTCAGCACAATTGCAGGCTGATGGTGGTTCACTGGACCCTCAGAAAAAGGAATATTTTAGCTTACTTAAGAGATCAGGCTGACAGCGATCCACTGACCACCAGAGGTTATAGGAATCATTATTTTACTTAAGCCTGCGATCGGGCTGACAGCAGTCCACTGGACCACCAGGGATATTGGATACTTTATTATTTTTTAAATGCTCATGATCGGGCTGTGGGGCACATTGCCGCGCTGCAGGGGGTGTCGGTCCCTGACAGCTGCTGCCTGGCAGGGCACCAGGTGCAGGTCACCGGGGATTGGCGCACCTGCATGCAAATGGGGCCATAATGACATGCAAATGACCCCATTTGCGTCTTACATACATTATGGCCCCTTTTGCATATGCACATTTGAATATCGCGGTTGTTGCACCTAGCGCAATGGAACTTGTGCTAGCGCATCCCCCTTCTCCGCTCTGGCCACTTGCTGTGGTGCAGTGCCACTGCGCCATGTGCACTGTGGGTGGCCAGGGTGTGATATTCAACGATGCTGAGCCATGGCGCAGCTCTGTTGAATATTGCCCAGTCAATGTCCCTGCGCCGCCAAGTTGCGCTGCACCCAAGCTTGCACCACAGCCTGGCACAGTTTGAATATCTGGGCCAGAGTGTGTGAAATATGTCAGGTGATATGGTGTTTTACTGTGAGTGGAAGGGGAGTTGAAATAACACCTATGTGTAAAAGATCGGGACTCGCTGAAATTTGACTGGCTCTTTATTTTGAATTGGCAGATCATGCTTGCTCCACTTACTGTATATAATTTTTGGAAACATTATGTCTGGTGTTACTTTGAGCCTGTGCATAGATGATTTCCTGTGCATCTAAATACTTTTTCTTCACAGCATATACTAAATTGCAAGTTCTGTTGGTGCAACTGGATTGTGGCTGCTGCCTAGGACTGTGAGGAATGTTACATTTCCAAAAGTTTGGAATGCCATGGAATTAGAAAATTCACTGATTGCCATAATTTGCAGAGTTTCAGCATTCCACATGTAAACTTTTTTTGTGGAATAATAATCCACAGTTCACACAAACTGCAGATTCTTTTCTTGCAATCCATGTAAAATGTTTTCACAGTTCACATGATCGGCAGAAAATTATTCTGCAGTTTGGATAGAAATGCCTTTTGAAACTCCATGGAGTTTAAAAAATAATTCTGCAAAGCATTTCAGAAGCAGAATTGCCATTCTGCAGCAATTCTGATGGCAGAATTTCACTTTCTGCACAGCCCTAGAAAGAAGTTAAAAGCAGTAAATGTGGTACTAGTAGATTTCCAGCACAAAAACAAGGGCCAGACGTGCATTATCTCAGGATAACTCCCCCTGCACTAATATTAATTTCTGCTCAGTTATAGAAATAGGATTGCTATACCTCACCACCAGTATATACCCATTCAGCTGCCAAACTGTCCTGACCTCATTCCTGTTTTCAAGCCCAGTACTGTAGAAGTTGAGAAAAACATACAAGTCTTTGCCCACCCACCCCACCCCTTCACTCTCGATGCTTGGGGTTGTAGTCGCAAACAATGGCTCCAAAGATAAGCACAGTGCTACACTTGTTTGTGATTCAAACATCAGTCACATTTTAATTAGGACCAGGGAGAGGCAGACAGAACCAGAGAGAGAGAGGGAGTGTTAGTGCACATTGATAGGGACTATGGAGCAGAAGGCAGGAGGAACCAGAGGGCAAGGAAGAGTCTGTATAAGGTGACCAGGACCAAGGAGAGGGAGGAAGAGGGAATGGGAAGGGCGTGAGTCTGCACAAGGCAACCAGGAGTGGGAAGGAGGAAGGGGAAACCAGAAGGTAGGGGAGAACCAATTTAGCTGGCAAACTGTCCTGATCTCAGCCCTGTTTTTAAGTCTATTACTGTAGCTGTAGTAGTCATCAACAACGTCTCCAAACATACACACACTGCAAAACTAATTTCAGATTCAAACAACTGGCAAAATAAAATCTGGACCAGGGAAAGTGAAATGGAACTGGAGTGTAGGGGAAGAGTCTGTACAAGATAACCAGGGAAATTGTAAAATATGAACACAAGCCCTGGAGATCACTCAAAATAGATGTCACTAATAAAGAAATAAAAATAAAAATCTGGTAACTGAACAGTAGCACTGCTCATCATTTCCACTGCAACTACATGATACACTTCCAAGTAATGACATAACATACCAATTGTCAACAAGTCCATAACTAATAAAAGTAAACTTAATATGACATACAGATAAAACCTTTGTTACATCTATAATTAGGCCCAAGATTGGAATCTAGTTATGAATTGCACTGACTGCATATTTATTAATAAGCTAACATTGCTGTACTGAGTAATGAGAGAGGACTCAAGGTTCTGTAACTGATTTTGGGATGAACATTTTACACTGCCCCCCACACACACACACACTTACACACAGTCACATAATAAACACTATCAGACTCATAGATACGCATTTTGTGAATGGGTTGTATGTATTTTTTAAACTCTTTAAACATGTACCCAAGTTTCTTGATGACTTGTTGGCCTCTGAATACTGTGTATAACTCAACAATCCTTGTTGATGAAAATGATAACTTTTGCTACATTGTTTGTATTTCTTGTCTTCAAACTTTTTGATGTGGAAATTCATGTGTTCGGTTGCCAGTCACAAACAGATTTGGTGTAAAAGATAAATGGATATCAAATACAGGAGAAGTCTCAAAAGTGGCTCTTCTGCCCACCGTCTCCATTCTGACTGATTATGGGAGTGTTGTTCATGCACTATTGAAGCTGGTGATGACAGCTCAGCATTTGGATTAATCCTAATACTGTCCTGTCACAATTACCCCCCTTCCCCCCAAAAAAAACCCTCACATAATGAATTTTAGCCAACTTCTTTATTCAGTTCAGGACATCTATGTAATGGAACAGAAGTTTGATGTTTTATAAATACATAAGTACTGTATTTAGTGTACTGAAGAGGGAGGAGGGATGAAATAGTATTTTATTCCATTCACTTGAAACAAGATATGTTAGGTATGAGCCAAAAATACTTTGGTTGCAGTGCATTATGTGTCATCAAAGAATTATCTGTTTACAACCCATAAGTCAGACTTCTCACTAACCTGGGCGACTCAGATTTTTGGAGGGCCTAGAAAAAATATTTCTGGGGCATTTTTTTTTAAAAGCAAACCAGAATCTAGTTAAACAGTCTCATTTAGCAAGGTTCTGTTATTTGTTTTCCTGAAAATGCAGCATTTGTATGTATTTTCCAACTTATAAAAAAGATGGAGACTGTCACAAACAAAATTTTTTTCCTGTGACCCTAAAACACAATTAAACATGACCTGAAAATGCTTCATGAAAGGAAAGTGTATGGGTTGTGTCAGAGGGTTATCCTGAAACTTTTATGAACATGCTCAGAAGCCAGATTTTAAAAATGTATAACTCTGGAACGGATTTTCTTTTCAGGGAGCCTTCGAAAGGCACACCCTTGGCACAAATCCCTTCAGCCCTTAAAGTTTCATAATCAATTTCCATATCATCTTGGCTGTAAATAAGAGCAAAATATTGCCAAAGAGTGGAGGTTTTATGTATTTTTTAAATTTCTAGATTTTGCTTGGTGTCTTTTCTGCTTGTACAGTAGTGCTTTTCCATAATGTTGTGGGGGCACATGCATTTAGTGTAGTCCTTTTCTGTACTGTAGTGGGGGCGCATGCACTTAGTGTAGTGCTTTTCTATAATGTAGAGGGGTTGCATGCACATCTTTGGATGTGCACATGAATATTATACTAATATAAGAGGGCACGGTAGAGCTGGCAGGTTCCATGTCATAATAGCGATCTCAAAATAGTGATCGCTATTATGGCGAGTGTATATCACCGAAAAGCAAATTGGTGATATACATTCTCAGGCGACCCAACATCTGGAAAAAGAAAAAAGTGTTTTTGCAGGGGGGCTGCACCTCCTCATGCCCCCTCAATCCCCGCACCTCCTGAATAAGAATTCTCAACTGCAAGGGGGTGCGTGTCAGGGAGGGGGCAAAATCCCTGCACTTAAAAAAAAAGTGCCATTGGTACAGACAGCAGCAAAATTTTCCTGCACCCAGTCCTGAACCTTCTACCTGCTGCACCTTAGCTAGCCACCCACACCACCACACCACATGGCTAGCTCAGCAGCAACAAGTACACCAGTCCCCCAAAACCTCTTCCTTGTCCCTCCCCTCCCCCTCACTATTCCCCCCTTCCTATCACCCTGTAGTACCCCCACATTCATGTAGGGTTGCTGTCCTTCCAGTGTAGCCCAGGAGGAAAGTACTGAATATGAGTCGCCATTTTGATGGTCTCTCATATTCAGTCACCATCCTCACTGGATACCAGGCTGGCACTTCCTTTGCTTCATTTTCAGGATGGAATGAGTGGCTGGGACTGGTGGCATGCCAGGGAGGTATGTTTGGTCAAAAGAACTGTTTTGTGGCTTGCAGTCAACAGCATCAGGACACACAGTAGGGGAAAAGGAGCTGCAGCAGAGGCAGAGGAGTAGCAACAGCATCGGTGCAGAGAAGCAGCAGCTGCAGCAGGGGCAGAGGAGCAGCAGCTGCGGCAGGGGCTGAGGAGCAGCAGCTGCGGCAGGGGCTGAGAAGCAGCAGCTGCAGCAGGGGCAGAGGAGCAGCAGCTGCGGCAGGGGCTGAGGAGCAATAGCATGGAGGGCCTGGGAGAAAAGGATGGATCATCGAGGGAAGCTGATGTTTGATGAGCTGCTGGAGGGATGTTGTGGTTTAGGCCAGGACATTTTTTGCAGGTAGTTTTGGTTTTCAGTTTTTTGAGGTTTGTAATTATTAGAGGTTTGAGGATTTTTAGGGTGGCTGCTTCCTTTGCTGGTAAGGTTCTTGTTACATTTGTTACATGCTTATTTAAGCAAGTTAACCAAGTTGTAATATATAGGATAAAGTATGGGGTGCAGTGTGTTACAAGAATTTAACACACACCTGAGTTGTTGGATGGCCCATAAACCCCAACAGCGTAGTCCAAGGGGTTTATGCTAGCAATCCAACAATGAGGGTGTGTGTTAAATTCGAGTAAAACACACTGCACCCCATATTTTATTTTATATAATTGAAGGGGTTGCATTTTTTCCATTGAAAAGTATAAAAATGAATGAAAGACACAGTCTTATCTTGTCTCGTGGATTTTGTTCATTTGGTAAAATGCGAAGTTTGTAATGAGTGAGTAACAATAAAGTAGCCATAAGAAGTTTTTAAAACTGTTACAGCAGAACTTTAACTAACTTTAACAGCAAAGAGAAACAAACAAAAAAAATGTTTGTTTCAATCTTCTGGTTGCTTTTTTTAGGTTGCTACGGGTGTTGCTAGGTGTTACTTAGCAGTGGAGTCTTGTAACCTGCAGAGGGAGGGGAAAAGGTGATAGAAAAATTGAGAGAAAGCTTCTTTTTTTTTTTGTTTTGAGGTGGTACGGGAAAAGAGAAAATATCTTGTCATCTCACAGCAGCTCAGGAGGTGAGTGGTTATGGCTAACTGAATTCATGAGGGACACTGTTTGTAACAGTCTTGAGCTGCATTCGTCTCAAGCATTTTCCCATTGAAAAAAGGCGCATGAATGCCGTAACACCTACTCAGGTGTTACAGTATTTAATACACGCTTTTTTCCATAGGAAAAAATGGAACCCATTAATTATATAGAGAATAATGAATACCTAGCAATTAGTAACAAGCTGGTTAGTTCATCGAGAGGTGTAGCTTGAGAGATTTGGTCACCATGGGCAATCTCGAGATGTTCTAACCTAGTTTGTTACCAATAGTTAGGTATTCATTGTTTTTTTATAGTGTAGGATGCCAACTGCTACTGAAAGTAAATAATTGAAACTAATTTACTTTGTTTTCCCTCCACTGTGTTGCTCTCTTTTGCTCTCATTTTCACCTCTGCGGCCACTTCCTGGTAGTGCAACGCACATGTGCTAGTGCATTTGATGTTGTTTTGCTTTAGTAGCTATGTAGTTAGTGCAGCATAACACTTATGATTACGTAGCTACTACAGCATGACAACCTTTTAAATATGATGGATTTTTATGTATAACAATGTTCCATCACACATTATAATGTAGTTTGTCCACACTTGTAATAGTTAGTGAAAAGGTTGTTCAGATCCCAACCACGCTATATATATATATATGCCTGTCTGGCCACACTATCTCATTATTGTGTTATTTTAGTAGGATTCTTCATCATTTAGTCTAGCATGATAATCTATACCTTTCCTTTATGTTATAGCAATTGTTTACAGTATCTGCTGTTTGTTCCAGTTTTATTTGCTGCTTGTGCAAAGGGTTCCCTGCTCTCCGAGTTTTTCAGTTATGGGAGCCAGAATGAATTACAGAAAATGGATCTGCGGCCAGATTTTCAGACTGAATTGGGACTAAAATCCACTCCACAACTTCTGTTGCTTACCTAAATCTCCACAGCTGCTGAGATTTGTATTTTCAGTCCCCTACAGCTGTGGGACTTGTTATGCCTGTTTCTTCTGGTCATAACATGTATCTGCAGCTGTAGGGGAAAACAACACATGCAAGCTGCTGTAAACTGTGGAGCCATTCGCAAGCTGTCTCCACTTTTGAAAATACTGTAGCTGCAAGGAAAACCGCAGCTCCACAAGTGGAGACTTACTAGTGCCGATTTTTCCCCACAGCTGCAAGGGTTATGAGTACTCTGAAAATCTTGCCGCTGGTTTATAAGAGAGGTGTAGCATGCAGTGAGGGAAGAAAGGGCAGCTTCTAGGAGATATAAAGGAAGTTAAGGGGGTACAGGGATGCCTGCCTGCTAGAAAAATGGAGTGATGCCAACAGGGTGGTGAGGAAAGCTTAAGCAGTATCTGGGCTAAGGATAGTAGAGAAATACAATTGTACATACCCCAATAATGCAAAGCATCGTGGGAAGCATATGCAAATCCCCACAATGAAATTTGGACTGGCTCAACTTTAATCAGAACTACTTATTACTGAAAGGTCTCATAATGCAACCAGTAAAGGCTGAGAACAGCTGACGTAGACATGTGTTTCGTTAGGACTCTTCAGTATGCCATATCTGTAACTCACCCAATGGGGCGGAGCCAGCCTTAGAACAGTTTTACTTGTTTTGGTCATGGGCAGCCCATACTAGAGAAGAACTACAAAAGACAAAAGGCTCCCTCCCTCTGGGTAGAGTTACAGATATGGCAAACTGACGAGTCCTAACAAGGACAAAAGACGTGTCTGTGTCTGCTACTCTCAGTCTTTCCTGGTAGCACTGTGAGGCCATTTGGAACCATGCAGTTTCTGCTTAAAAAGTTGAACCAGTCCAAGTTCCTTTGTGTGGCTTTGCATATGCTTTCCATGATGCTTTGCAATACTGGTGTATGTGGAATTGTGTTTCTCTTTAAAATTTGTCTGTATGATCAAATGCCCTTCCAGGATAACCCTTGCCTCAAGACATTTGCTCTGGTGTTCTTGTTTTTTTTAGCTGTCAGTATAGCCTAGAGGGTAGGGTAATGAGCTGTGAATGAGCTTGGTACATCCAGCAGACCTGGGTTTGATTCCCACAACCTCCACTAGCATACTGTGTGATTCTGAGCAAGTCACAACCATCCAGTGCTCCTGGGTCACCTCTGAAAACAGACACTTGTTCCTAGTGGCCCTTACCCGGTTACCAAAGAATAAAATAAAATAAAAATATTTTTTTAGCCTAGTGGAGGAAGTTAAGGAGGATGATAATCCCTTCTTTCACTACACTAGGGACATAAGGCATAGTCAAGCTGAGAGAGGGTGAGGAGTTAGAAGATGACAAAGGTAATGGAAACATTTAGTATGATTACTTCTGTTATGTACAGAGGCCCCACAATTATCCAAGACAGAATTGCCAGATAACTGAGGGTGGTGGAGAACTGAGGTCTAGTTAAAAATAATATTTATTTCTGATAGTACTTGCTGGTATTGATTTGTACTACAGGTCTTTAAGATTACATATTATAAATGTGAAATCTCACCAATATCATTTCATTACACCATTGCACCATGTAGTGGTCTTTGAGGCACCTTTTCTTTCTTTTTCTGCAATGACTTTGTGTATTTGAAGGTAAATGTTAACATACATGTTATCAGTTTTATCAGCTTGCTTCAGCAGGAATCTAGAGTTTGTACTGTAGTCTCTGCCTATGAACATCTAGGTAGTGGATTGTCAGGTGAGTAATTACTGTGACCAACTCCCTCAGAAGCACATTTAAGCTTGTAATCAGCAGACCCATCAAATACTCAGATATCTAAATATTTGATTCAAAATCTAATCAGAATTAGAGCTGTGTGAACTTTCCGGAGTTCGACTGTGTGAAGTTTGAATCACAGTTTGCCTAACAGCAGATTTGTTTGCTCTAGTATGCCCATTAGAAAACCTAAGGTGGTGTATAAATGTATACAATTATGGCAAGAATGGTGGTCCCTTTTCCAGCTGTCTGGTTGGAGGAGAATGTGATTGGGGTGTGGCAACAGTCCAGGAGGCCTCCTGTGCTGCTAGCCTGAAATAAAGTTCCCAGCTGGCATGGAGGTGAGCAGTGAAGATGTAGTTCAGCAGAAGGCAATCACCTGACCCCTACAGAAGACAGGGGCTTATCTAGCTGGCAGTGTCTAATGAGCTGTGAGATGGGGCAGCAAAGTCATGACACAGAAGACACACCATTTGGTTGTGCCACAAAGAAAGACATGCTGTCTCTGGAAGCTGCCTACCATAAGTCAGTCTGGGGCAGAACCAGAAAGGCACAATGCTGACCAGGTAAAGTGGTGTATTTGCCTATTTCGAGTATTTGCTGCAGTCTGGTAGGACATGGGTTGCGATAAGAAATTGCACATGAAAGGACTGGATAACCTGGTCAGTATAGATGACTGAACTTGTAGACAGCTGCAAAATGCCCCTCTCATGACAGTCAGTTCAGTTGTCATCCCAAATTTCCCTGATCCATGCTACATATCATGTAGCTAACCACTTAGAGAATTTGTGAAATGTGTCAGGATTGGGCCCAATTCCAGGATGAATGTCGCAACTCTCTGGTGTATGCAAGTTGCAACATTCACCGCTATGCCAGGGACCCTGCACTGCATTCCACAGCACTAACAACATATGGGTTGTGCCATGCTGATTCTAATGCCACAGGTATGGCATAATAGCCCCACATGTTGCAAGTTGCAACCCACTGTGGACAGCCCTCCCAGAGTCCACCAGGCCGGAACTCCACAGCATGCACCAGGGGACATGGGTGGCAGTACAGTTGGCACAGTAGTCCTGGAGTGCAATAGAGAACAACCCCTCTGGGGTCCCCAACATTCAGGGAGGTGGAGGGCATGGTTGTAATTGTGGGAGCACAGGGGACACATCAGTACCATTGCCGCTGCACTGTACAGTGGACATCCAATGGATGGCACTGTCAAATGCCCCTTAGAGCAGCTCTGAGCTGCTGTAAGTTCGCTCCACCAGTGCGGCACCTGGAATTACGGCAGTGGGATATGACAGCCACCCTCTTGGAACAGGGCACAGTTGCTGCCATAATCCACCCTTGTGCTATGTCATTGTGGGCTGCGGCATAGTGGGTGGTGTAATCCACAGTTGGTGTAGTCCGCAGCAGACATGGTGCAAGGTGCCTCTTGGAATTGGGGCTGGTGTAATGCATGACACAAGTAGCGGGGTATGACAAGGGGTTTGGCATATCTCAGCTTGCGCCAGCATGCACTGACTTGGAGTCGGGCCTGTGGAGATTTATTCACCAAATTTATTTTCCTCACTAATTCCTGTGCATTTTCTCCTTGCTCTCGTACTATTTCCTGTCTGGTGCACCTTGTGCACTTACTTTTAAATGTTTACTTTCCCAACACTTTACTTTTTATTTACATCCTTATTGAGTGTATAAATAAAAAAAGTTTAAAAAGTAACGGGATGAGAAAGGGAATGGGAATATTTAAAAGTAGGGGTGAATGTGCAGCGGGCGGGATATAATAACAAGAGCCAGGAGAAACAGCTTGAGAATTAGTGAGAAAAATAAATTAAATGAATAAATCCCCACATCCTGGACACATTTCACAAATTCAGGTGTGAACTGTGGTCTGCAGTTCAACTAGTTCACCCAGTTTGCACCATTTGGACCACAGTGAACCAACTAAACCAAAAGTCCACCTATTTCCCCTTAAAGTTCACCACATTCCAAAAGAATCGAACAGGGCTCTCAGGGCAACTGGTGAATGCATCAAACCTGTTAAAATTCAAACAAGGGTTGGATGCCTTTATTCAGGAGGGTAACTTAGGTAACTTCCACTGAGCAGTGTAGGGCATCATCTATGGGACTTGGCCTTCTGTTGCCCTATGACTGAAGTATTAACCAAAGTATAAACACCCAAAGCTCAAGGTGTTTAATTATTTTGTAGAATCAGACTTGCAGCTCTAATCAGAATTAAAGCATGTGCACATGTTCAAACCTATCCTGCACTCACAAAAAAGCTTAGCTAGTGCTCTATTTAGGTGACTGGGGTATTTTGTACCTTTGTTCCCACCAATTGTTTCAGCTTCTTTGGCAAAAAGTTGTCTGACAGATTACCTCAACATGGAATGTTATGTCAGGACTAATGTGCTAGTAGTTCTCAAGAAAAGAAGACTGGTGTCCTCAAAGACCCTCAAAGTATGACCACCAGAACTCACTGGTGGCCTCACTTCCTTTTTAATTTCACCTCAAACCCCTTGATAATCTCCAATCATCTTGCTATTACATGTTTCATTTCACACAGTAAATGTAAAATCAAGTTTATGATATATTTTCACTTGATGTGTATATCCTCTGTTTGTTTAAAGATAAGAAAATGTCCATTCTATTACCTTTGTAATATGGGCTCTAAAGATCTCTGTGGTTGCATACAGTTGTATTGGGAGCTGCATGGGGCCACAGTGGCCTCATTTATCCTTGCAGATACAGTAACAGAGGGAAACTAACACTGAGAGATCTGATAATGAACCAAATTTTATTGTGACAGATAGTGGATACTAAGGGTGGCAGATAATTGAGGGAATTATCAAGCATGATGATTGGTACATGGGAATATCTGGCAGTGAAGAGTGTCAGATAACTGAGGGATAACTAATCAAGCACTGTATTTACACAGGAGTAGGATGGGCCACTGCATCAGGGAAAAGGGTGCACAGGGGGCTTGAGGTCCTGAAAGTATATCAGTCTCCAAGGTCAGATGGGTACACCCCAGGGTGTTGTGGAAAATGGTGCAGTTGTTGGTAGCACCATTAGCAGATCACCAAAGCTGGTCCCTAGTGTCTGTGGAGGTGTCTATAGTCAGAGGAAAAAAGTGGATGCAGTACCCTTGCACAAACATGAAAGAAAGGAAAGGTTCTAAAATGAATCAAAAATTAAAAATGAAGATCAGGCAGGAAAAAGGCAAAGGGCCAAATTCTCAAAGCTGGTAAAAATCCTGCAGCTGTGTTAAAAACTTGGCACAAGTGGGTTGCCACTTGTGGAACTGCAGTTTCTCCCACAGCTACAGTATTCTCAAAAGTAGAGCTGGTTTACAACTAGCTCCATAATTTATGGCAGCTTGCAAGTGGTTTTTCCCTATAGCTGTGAAAGAATGTTACGGCTGGTGGGACCAGACGTAACATCTCCCACAGCTGAGGTGGACTGAGATCAGGAATCTTCGCAGCTAAGGAGATATCAGTCCTGAACTGGAGTTGCGGTGTGGGACTTAGTCCCAAATCATTTTGAGAATCTGACCCAAAATCAACAAGAAACTCCCAAATGGAAAAGCATGATGCCTTTAAGGTGATCAAAAAGAAACAGTACAGAGAGATTTCAGAAACTACACACAGGCCCACATTTCCAACTGTATTTAAAATAGGGAAAGACAAGAGTTATGCCCTCTTTCAATTTAAGACTGGGGTCCTACTTTAACAGTTTTAGTTTATAAACTGAGCTGTACAGCAGCAGACCATAACATTTTTTGTTGCAGTATATTGAAACTTTATTTTTCATATATGAAATAAAAAAGAACAATATCCGTAGTCTTAAAAATGAATTCATAAAACTGAGCTCTTAGCTCATAAAGAACCATATCTTAACATCATATTAAATCATATTTCTTGTGGGAAGCTAACCATTCTTTAATGATATTTGAAAAGAAGAGCCAATAACTTACCTGATATTGATCAGATGAGCTGTGTCTCTGCTACAGCTCTGTTAGCAAGCCTCTGGTCATTCTAAGGGAATTGTTATTTGCTAAGCACTGATGTTATTAATCTCTTGAGTTGTTCTTGAAAGAGATTTGTCTTCATGATTCAAAATTGAAATCTAATAAACTTTGCAACAAAACCATTTTTTATGAAAGTTGCCATTTTGCTTGTGTGCCTTACAGAGAATCATCAATGGCATCGCTCACCTGTGACTTTATCTTTCCACCTATTACTGAATCTTCCATATAAACCATACACAAGGTACATGCAATGATGAACTTCCACTTGGTCTGTGTACACTATATAGCACATTCAAGGTATACTTGGAGTACACTGAGTATGCCTCATCTATTATAATCTCTTTTACTCCCCTTCATTTCCTTCCTCCTATGTACTCAGCTCTGCTCACTGCCAGTCCTTCTCAGTCCTTCATTCCATCCCCATCCCCTGTAGCACCTGGAAAAGAGTTTTATCCTATCTAAAGCAATAGTCCTAGAAATACATTACTGTTCCAGTCATGTAAAAAAGGACTACCCATTTTTTTCTCATTTCTCTACACATGGTTTGGTGATTGCATGTCTGAATTAGTACCACAAAGTCTTTTAGCAAACATGTCCAGAAGTCAATCAGTTGGACATTTAATTTTTTGATTATATAGTTAATGTTTTTTAAACATTCTATGAACCTTTGTTATCCATGATGCACTGCATTAGGGGATATGCTCCCTTCCATAAAGGTTTTTCTTCTCTCTGGGAGCTCATGTTTTGCCTTTAGGCAATAACAGGTAACCACTCAGTCTCATTGATCATGAGACCTCCCTTTTATGCAGTCTTCCCATGGCTTGCTCGCCCTGATAGTGGGGAGGAATGCCATGGAAGGGCTGCGAATTCCACCTATGGATACAGTTAGTTCGTGCGGGGTACATGGTGTGGGCCTGAGTGTCTCTCAAGCCATCACCCTGATGGAGGCCAGAATACTTCCTCAGCTCTTTCCTGGATTCCTCCCTCTTCCTTTGGAATGGGCACAGCTAATGTACATGTAACTCCCCTACAAATGGAGGTTCCCGAAAAGCCTTCCTTGAGCTTGCCTAAATGCTCACTGCCAGGCTGGTATCCTGCATTTTAGCAGTTTAAACATTATTGCCAGAGACTGCCTGTGTAGCCTCTGTGTATTGCCTCTTTAAGACCTGCCTATATCACAGTTATAGTTAATCTGAGAGGGGGGCTGAGTGTTTTTATGCCTGATTCCCGCCCAAGCTGCCAGATAATCACTCCGTTTTGCCACTGTTATTTGCGCAGAGGGAACTCTGTTAGAAGATGTACTCATTTGCTGATCATTTGTTAGAATAGTAATAATATTGCAATTTGTTCTAACCTGCCTTCTTTGCAGTATGGACAATTCTGTTTATTTCAACCATCTTGGTCCTGGACTGCTGAAATAGGCCAGTCAGTACCTTTGGGAATGTTAAAATGGAGCCTGTCCCCAGGGGTCTTTTGGGAGCAAAATTCTGTAGGAATTGTAGTTTTGGGCTTTTGGCACCCAAGAGAACCTGGAGGGGGAGCCCTTGTTGTGACTGACAGACAGGTCAGCCAGCTGAACCTTTTGGATCCTAGGGAAAGTCCCAGGCTGCTTGCAGCTTGAGTCAGATCTGAGTTGGGAAGTGAAGGACTAACAGCTCGAGATATTCGAGCAGCATTCCTGCATGAGTTCGTGTGGGAGAACTGTGAAAGGGCTGAGTTTGGCCTACCTGTCTGCCTGCTGTCCCTGAGAGGGGAAAACAGAGTTGATTCAGACTGAATCCAAGTTGTGAGAATGATTTAAGCCACTGAACTGTGACTAGGCTATTAACCTGAAGAAGACCAAATATTTGCTGAATGGGATCACCCTGTCAGGACGTCCAGCCACCTCTGAACTCCTGGATTGCGTAGAGACCCTATAATTGTGACCGGAGAGTCATTTGCCTGGTACAGTGGAATTTCCTTACATGTAAATGTGCTGTGTGCTGATAGTGGGTCATGATTTGGTTCTCCACTGTGTGTCTGAACTGTGTTTTGCTTGCTGGAGACTACATCCAGCTCCACAGACTGAATCCGTATTCATTTCTATTTGGCCTGGGCCTTGCCACACTGGCCCAGCCAGAATATTCGTTACACAGAGAAAGTCATCAAAAAGAGACCTGCCTGGGGATCAGCCCCCTGCTCATGCCTTGAACAGGAACGATGCCTCAGTAATTCGTGTGGGCCCTGCGTCTCCTGGCACTCCAGCTCAACAACCTTCAGTCTTGATTTTGTCCTGCCTGTGTCCTGTATTGGGTATCGTGAGTAAACATTAGGGTAGCACCTTGAAACCACAGCTAAATCTAAAGTGTTGTCATTTGATTGCTGTGTTGTCTTTTCCTTCATGAACTGAGCCTCCGGCTCTGGATTACAAATAGTGTGTGTTGTGAATGTTGCTTTCTTCCATCACAGGGCCCCAACCAGCTGTGATGCCAGCCTACCCCGGGCAACATTCCTGGCTAGTCCACCTTTTTCCTAACTAGGTACCCAGAGTGTGTGACTGTGTAGAAACTCTGAAGTGCATGCATAACTGTTTGATTGATTTGGCCTTTAAGCCAATCAACCTGATTACGCCCTCCCCTTGTTCAAGTCCCCTGAATAAATCAGATCAAACTCTTTTTGTATTTAACCTGACTGTGGTTCCAGTTTGTGCCAAGAGTACTGTACTATTGCTATTTGATGTGCATGACCTTGTTTTACAGGAGGTCCCCAGGGTTGAGCTAGAGGAACCAGCCATGGTGGTAAGTGCAAACAGTGTGGGTAACTGCATGGTGAATAAGGGTCATTGTGAAAGTGATTATTGTATGTTGTTCAGGCTACTAGAAGGGAAAGAGGGGGGGTTACAGTGTCCCAGAGGGTTGTGCCCAGGTTAGCTTGCCCACTAACAACCCTGACCTCCGGGTGGAGGCACCCGTTTCAGTAACCAGGCCCCTTAACCTGCAACTAGCCACGCAGGCGGGGTAGTAGCCCTTGGGATGGTGCCACCTAGGGGTTACATCTTGGAGGTACCACTGTGATTAGTGTTCTCTAGTGGCCAGAGGTGGGAATTACCCCATCATGTTTAGAACTGGTGACAAAATGGAGGAGCTTGCCACGCCTAAGCTCAAAATCGCCCCCATAAGCTGCTAGTACACCGAATGATGGGGTGGAGTGAGGCTGAGGGGGTAGACCCCCAAAAGGCCCTCCTGATAAAGGATGTCCCATTAGGGACCACTAATGCTGTTATTATAGAAGCTGTGGAGCACGATAAGTGTTTGGGGAAGGTTGAAGTGAAAGGAAAGGATTCCGACCTGTTTGACCAGACCATAGTGGTTCTACTTTCCTGCAGCTCTCCCATAGATCCAGGGAAAGTACCCCCTGTTATCCTTTTTTTTTTCAATTCACACTTTATTCACAAAATTTCCACAATACAGGAGGAAGTAATACAAATATGAACAGCCAGTTAGTAGTACAATCCAACACTGCTCCCCATCCCCCTACTCCCGCACAGCAGTTCCTTCAAATGTTGTAGTAACTAGATATCCATAATAATTGAATACTGGATAAGATAACTGGTAAACCAGTTGCACTTTAAATCCTAGCGGTGATAATTAAAGAGTGAAGGGGATCCCATATATGTTTATACTTTTGTAACCTATTTTGGAGGCTTGCTATGGCCTTTTCTGTGTGGAGATTTGCAATGATTTCATGTATCAATTCCTGATATGTTGGGCATATTCCATCTTTCCAATGCCTGAGAATAATTTTTTTAACTGAGAGTGTGATCATAGATATATGAAATCTCCGAATTTTAACCTTAATAGAAGACAAATCTCCCAAAAGGCAAATATCCAGTGTAAAGCAGTCCTGTAATCCCAATAAGGGATTCAGGTGGGTTTTAATTAAATCCCATAGTGAAGCTATCTTGGGGCACGACCAGAATATATGAAAAAGTGTCCCAGCTTCCTGGGAGCATCTGGTGCACCTGTCCGTATCAAGAAGGCCCCATTTTGCCAGTTTGACTGGCATGTAGTACATATTATGCAAAATGTGAAATTGCATGAGACGTAATCTATCTTGGGACACATATTTATGACAGAACATCCAGAGAGCCGACCAGTTGAAAGTGGACTGAGGGAAAAATGGGTTCCAAAAACTAGTGGGACCGTTACCACTCCCAAACTGCCATTGGTACAATACCTGATATAGCTTAGAGATAACCCCTGGGGATTCAAGAAGAGAAGGAAGTTCAGGTACCAAAGCAAAATCTATTGGACAGGAGTGACTTTACCAAAAACTGTGATTAGCAAATGCTACAATTGACAAACCCTGAATGACTGAGAGACTGGAATATTGTACTTTCTGAGAATCTCGGTAACCAGGAACCAAGCCCCTGAGTCTTCCAGAAACAAGGAAACTATCCCTTCTCCTAACTGAGGCAGCCATGTACGAGAGATTGTCTGTTTATTTATGGTAAAAGCCAGAAAATTCCAGATAGACTAAGACAAATCTGTACTTGGATTATATCTTAGAAAAGGATACAGCTGCGAGTGGACTTTTAATGAGGTCATGAGAGTGGGGCATTTACTAGCATTCTGTAAGAGGGAGACTTTGACAGCGAGCATGGTCGAGGGGTCCATGTTCATAGCCTGGATAAAATCTAATTCAATGTTGAGCCAGGCTGGTCTCAGATTTTCTGGACCCGGCCTTACCCATTTCAGGTACTTAGCAAGATGACTAGCCCAGTAATAAATTGCCAAATGAGGAATCCACAACCCTCCCCCCTCATTTTTAGGGGTGGCTAGCTTGTGATATACCAACCTGCAATGTTTATTAGACCAGATAAAATTAGTGAAAATTTTATGCATTTTCTGAAACCTGGATAAGGGGACAAATGAGCTGAGATTTGACAGGGGGTTAAAAAGGCAGGGAAATACATTCATCTTAATTATGTTAATACGATCCCATAATGAAATCGGAAGTTTATCCCATCTCTCTAGATCCTGCATAATCATCTGAGAAAGAGGTTTTAAATTTTCTTTAAACTAAAGGGAAGTATTACGTGTTAGCTTGATACCTAGGTATTTGATAACACGGGGAGACCAGCACAATCCCAAAGGGATAATGTCTGTCTTAAAAACCTTGTGATTAAGGGGGAAAAAAGGACATCTTTTTTGCATTCAACTTGCAATTCGAAAAAAGACTAAATTTGGCCATCTCACTTAACATATTCGGAATAGATGTTACTGGGTGGGCCAAATGGAGGAGGAGATCGTCAGCATATGCTGTTATCTTCACCACATTGTTCCTAATCGGAATACCTTGTATTCCCGTGTTGTTAAGAATATTTTGAATAAGGGGTTCTAAATAAAGATTGAATAATAAAGGGGAAAGGGGACATCCCTGTCTCGTACCCGAATGTAACAGGAAAAATTTAGAAAAAGGCCCATTACCTGAAATCCTCGCAGAGGGAGACCGATATAGTGCCCTGATCCAGTCTATGAACATGGCGGGAAACTCAAATGTTCTGAGAACTTGGAATTAGAAATTCCAGTTTACCTGGTCAAATGCCTTCTCAGCATCCAGGGATACCAGCCCCACGGGGAAGGTGGCATCCCTGGACTCCGAGAAGATGTGCGAGAGGGTACGTAAATGGTCTGAGGATGAACGTCCCCTCATAAACCCAACTTGAGACATGCCAATCAAGGTCCAGGAGAACCAGCGTTAGCCTATCTGCCAATATCTTCAGTAGAATTTTGACATCCTGATTCAATAGGGATATTGGCCTGTAACTCTGAACCGATTCAGGGTCCTTGTCCAGTTTGGGTAATAGGACTATTAGGGCTTCAAACAAGTGAATGTCTACTGCAGCCCCGGAAAGAATATGAAGGTAGAGCCTGTGGAGCACAGGCAGTAACTGTTCTCTGAAAACTTTATAAAATAAAGTGGAAAACTCATCCGGTCCAGGAACTTTATCCGAGGGCAGGGCCTTTATAGTGGCCAAAATTTCCTCCTGCGATAGGGGACAGGATAAGAATTTTTTTGGGGAATTTGCCAAGGAAGGCAGGTGAGAATCCCTAAGGTAGACTTCCAACTCTTCTGTATAAGGAGGACTATCCATATCCCTATATAGCTGCTCGTATATGTAGCAAATTCCTGCATTATCTCTGAGGGGGATACCCTCAGGGATCCGTCTGCTTGTGCCCTAATAGGAGGTATAAATCTTGCAGACTCCTGCTGTTTTAAATGTAAAGCCAACAGGTGCCCCACTTTTTCTTCTTGATCCATGAAACTTGCTTTGGTACGAATGATAGCCAACTCTGCTTTCTCTCTTAACAATTCTAAATAACTGTCCTTAACTACTACTAATTTCTGCCTCTCCTCCTTAAAAGTGTTATTTGGTTATCTAGATTCTAATTCCTGTATTTGAGACAGTAATGATAATAACTCTGCTTCCTGAGCCCTCTTCCTCTTTGTAGCTAAACTAATGAGAATACCCCTGATATAAGCCTTAAAAGCTCCCCATAGAATGTCCGGCATAGCACTTTCTATTGGGTTGGTAGGAAAAAAGAAATCAATCTGATCCTTCACCAGTCGACAGTATTTCTTCTCCTCCTCCTCCTTCAATAGCTGCTCATTTAATTTCCATCTGGTCTCTTTCTTGGGAATATTAGAGAAAGCCAGATTACATAACACCGGAGAATGATCAGATACAGGACCCGGTTGAATCGAGGTGGACAGCACACCTGGCAAGAGCTCATGAGAGACCAATAGGTAGTCAATGCGAGACTGCGAGCCATGTACTGGTGAACTAAAAGTAAATTCCCTGGAGTTGAGATGCAAGACTCGCCATATGTCACACAGTCCGCATTGGTCCAATAACTCCCTGAAGGCCCTTTGCCCCGGGGACAGTCCTCTCGACCCGTTTCTGGACCTGTCTATATTAGGGTCCAAGACTAGATTAATGTCTCCCCCCATAATAATGGGAATAGGGAGTAAGGGGAGAATTGTGGTAATCAGCTTCGCAAAAAAGGTGGGATCGTCCACGTTTGATCCATAGATGCTGCCAAGCAATAGTGGCATGGCCCAAAGGGTACCCTGAACTAGGACGTACCTTCCCTCTGAATCCCTAAAGACCTGAGTGGGAATAAATAGGATGACTCTATTAACCAACATCATGACCCCACAGCTGCTGGTAGAACCTGAGGCATTAAAGACCTGCCCCACCTGTTGTCTCCTGAGTTGCAATGCCTCAGTATCTAGCAGGTGAGATTCTTGCAAGAACATTATCTGCGCATGCAGCAAACTCAGGTGTTTAAGCACCTGATATTGCTTAGGTTTTTTTCCTAACCCCCTTCACATTCCACGTAGCTAGGTTAATATTGCTAGCCATCTATATTGGCAAAAGCGAGCCTGGAGTTAACCTTTGGCAATTACTACAGCTGTGATCCAAGTACCCCTGTTCCACTAAGACTGCTGTGCCATCCTCCCACCCCCAAACTCTCCCAACCCTGCCCAAACTACCCCATCCATCCCCCCAAATAACACCCAATCACAACATAACATTAATAAACCCAAAATTTTAACTTCTTCCCCACCCTCCCTACCACCCCAACTGTCACCAACATGGTTCAACAACATACCGTTTCCTTCTCCCCCAGCCCCCCAACATTACGCCCCTAAACCCAAGAAAAATCGATGAGCCTCCCATATGAAAACAACAGGAGGTAAGTAACCTGAATAACAATAGCAATTTGTAAGGTCATCAGTTGATCCACTCCTGATAACCAGTGGGAGTAACATTGTGTTAGTAGGACATGGGCACTAGGAGTATCGAGAGTTACTAAATCCCCATGCCTTGCCTACTAAAGAGAATGCACATCGATAAGTGCTGTTAGGGCCAGACCAAAAGGAATGTTTCCGGTCCCCACGTGGACCACGCCCACAACAGGACTTACTTGACCCAAGAAAGCGGATCCCGCCACTCCCCATCAATTGTCAAGCCCTTATGCCAAGAAAAGCCCCCCATCGCGGGTCGTTAAAATCACTGACCCATACTACATTGAGTCACAAGCTCCCTCTGGTGGTACAGGAGCAGAAGCACGTGATAGGGCGCTGTAGAGAAAATGCCCCGAGACCCTCTCCAAACAACCCACCATACGATGGGTATTGATACCCTGTGAGGAGTAAACCATAGGCCTTAACAGAGCCATTCCCCCTCGCACACCTGCAGGGGAGGTACTAAACCAAAATATTGCAAAATTACTCTCCCCAACGCATGTAAACGATAAAATTAAACAGTCATTTTAGAAGAAATCACAGTCCCAGATAAAACTAAGGCGTAGACAACCGTACAAAGTCCGGATAATATTAAGGAAATGGTGTCCCTTAAGCCCTCTAAACAGGCTTGGATAAGAATCCAGCGATTATTTATATTCATCCCAGAAGAGTCCTTCAAGTGACAGCCACCTCTCTTCGATCCAGAGCTCTTCCATTTGAATAACAAATTGTCTCTCGTGTATCCCTGAAAAGATCAGGCAGGGACAGCTTTAGGCCAGCAACCGCAGCTTCAGGATCCTCATAAGAAACCCAGATACCAGCCACTTGCACCTGTAATCTGGCTGGGTAAGCCACACGAAACTTAAGACCAGCAGCAATAATCTTAGAAACAACTGGGTGAAATGCTTTACGTTTCAAATGGACAGAGCCCGGCAAGTCCTGCGCTAGCCTGAGTTTGACTTGCTCCCATCTAACTTCCTGGATTTCTCTAACTTTGTACAACAAGTGCTGCCACTCCAAAAAATTTAGAAATCAGCATATAATAGGGTGAGGTGTTGCTCTGGTGGTGGGGGCTTCGGCCTCAGAGATCTGTGGGCTCTCTCGATTATATATTTAGCCCCAAAGGGCGAGGGGCCAGTGATCTTCTCCACCAACTTCTGGATGAATGCTATGGTGTTCTGGCCCTCTTCTCCCTACAGCCGCCCAAGGATCGCAATATTATTTCTATGAATACGACCTTCAAGGTCTACAAGTTTAGCTTCAAAACATGCAAGTTTCTGCTGCATAGCCGCCATCCCAGACTCGAACCTTTCTGCTTGTTTCTACAAGGAGGAAATCCTGGCAGTGTTATCCGTAGTTAAGACTGAAATCTCTTCGAGCTTTCTGGTTAGAGATTTAATCTCTGAAGCCATTTCTTTTATTTCTTCCCAAAAGGGCTTAAATTCCTCTAGGAATCTGCCTAGCGTAAGCGGTTCCTGCTCCGTGCCCTGATTTGCAACCTCTGGCTTATCAACTCCACTCGAGGCCCGTGATTTATTCGGGGCCTTCTCCGGGGAAACTGGCAGGGCGTGTTTTTGCGGTGCCTGTTTCATATACACCTCCATTCTCTCTCAAATTCACCCAGCAAGAGCACTCGATGTTAGGAAGGAAGTAGACCATAAAGTTGTAGGGTTTTAGGCTAGTTAAATGCTCCAAAAAACACTTTTACAGAGTCGGGAGGCTGGAGCTATGGAGAGGAGCTTCTACCCGGTACCCTGCATCTCGTGGTCCCCCAACCCCTGTTATTCTGTCAGAAGGGGCCCAGAAGGGGTGGAGGGTCATTCATTTGCCCAGTGATCTGGCTGCCCCGGGAGGGTCCCCCAACATAGAGGGGTTCAGAGACAAGCTGCTTAAGTTGTTAGCTTCTGAGGGGCGAACCGCCTAAGAGTTAAAGAAGGTGCTAGATCTTTCTGAAGAACCCACACCACTGCAGTCTCCAACAGCATCTCTTGCCTCCCCTAGAGTCTCCCCCATGGTCACCCCCCATAGTAATTGCATCTGTGCAGCTGGACTCTTACCATAAACTTAGACTTTTCTTGGGCACAGTCCCAGTCCCCATTGGAGAAGATGACCTGGAAACATGGATGGACTATGCTACCCCTCTGGTCCAGGAGTGGCAATGCTCTGAGGTGGAGAAAAGGAAAAGATACATGGAATAATTGAGGGGCCCTGCACTGGTGGCCATTCACTTCCCACGAGTCACTAGCCCGGAGGCTACTGTGGCTGAATACCTCTCTGCCTTGGAAGGGGTTTTTGGAAGCACTGAGTCGGGGGATGATTTACTGTGGAAATTCAAATCTACCAAGCAATGGAAGAATGAGAAGTTGTCTATGTTTGTTACCAGAATTGAGAGGGCCCTGCAGAGGGCCCACAGAAAAGGAGGGGTGCCTACTAGTGAACTGAATCAGGTCAGACTGGACCATATTCTCAAGTCAGCCAGGTACTCTTGTGTGATGATGCTAAAATTTAAATTGCAAGATAGGAAGGCTAACCCTCCTGGGTATTGTCACCTCATGAAAGAGATTTGTGAAGCAGAGAATAATGAAGAGAGATGGGAGCCCTATGTTGAGATTGCCCATGCCTGCCAGACCCCTGAGAGAAGTGACGAGACTGAGGTGGAGCAGATGAGAGAACTAATTAAAGAACTGACAGAGCTGAGAGTCAGTCAACAAGCCACCGAGGTGACCAGAGATACTAACCTTTACCGGGCACCTCCTGAATTAAAGAGTGAGACCCCACCAAGTAGGGTGGGGGTGCACGTCATCTCCTCAGGAACCCAAACTGAGAGTAACCCACTGGAAGAAGTACGAGAATTGAGAGCCCTGGTTGGGGACCCAATTCGAGCCACAAAGACCACAAACCTTGGTGGAAGTCCATTGGATCAAGAACGCAACGCACAAGTCAAAGAAGGGCCCTGAAGTGCTCCTGATGTACCCGAGCAGGGAGATGGCTCGCAACCACTCAGACACTCTAGAGAACCCAATTTTTGCTACCACTGTGGGGAAGACGGGCACACCCGCTCACTTGTCACTCACCAGAGAACCTGAGAAAGGTTACCATTATGCTACTATCTTTGATTAGATAGAACAATAACCAGCCACCAGGTAGAGCTGCTCAAAAAAGTTACTCGGCAAAGGCCACTGCCAAGTCAACATCCAAGCCAGCATCACCTGAATGGTCCGAGGTGATGGGCCCTTCAATGGAAACTACAGTGATGGTGAACAGTGTGACCACCCAGGATGTACTTGACAGTGGGTCTCAAGTGACCATAGTGTTCCACGACTGGTATCAAAAAGCATCTGCTGGATGTGCCACTACAACCCTTGAAAGGCCTGC
Organism: Neoceratodus forsteri; assembly: GCA_016271365.2. Lineage (NCBI taxonomy): Eukaryota > Metazoa > Chordata > Ceratodontiformes > Ceratodontidae > Neoceratodus > Neoceratodus forsteri. The sequence goes on from CM028130.1 coordinate 1,294,878,424, forward strand.
ATGTGTGGTGATTGAGCGAGAAGTCTTATCCATACTCGGGGTGTACTCGGATCTGTCTGTCTTTCCCTACCTCCATGGCTGGAGTATATGAACAAGTTGAGACATTTGCCTTAGTGTGTGTCCCCCACTGGACTGTATGATGGGGTTCCTCTACTAATTAGGACAAATGCCCACATGTTTGGCAGACTGACACAACTCTGTCATGAGAAGCAATGGCGATGGACTGGGCGATCCCTAAGAATTCCGGCTTTAAGAAGTAGACCAGGATGAACCTGTGGGATCATGTGGAAGAAGGATCCTGACTCTTTGGTACTGGCCCCCAATGCCCAGTGTACCATACACAGGGAAGTCCACCTCCGGAAAGATGTAAAGAATAAAATACTGTATAGCAGGAAATATTCGCTTTCCTTTTATATTTGCTATCTTTGCGTTTTTGAAAAATGAGCTAATATAAAAGGATCGATAATATTTCCTGAAGCCATTCTCCTTGTATACTGCATACCGGGGGAGTAGAAACAGGAACACAGTAGCAACACCAGTATTTAAGATATGTGTTTCAGCTTTGTTTAAATAATACCCACAGTAAAATAAAAAGCATAGTGCAAAAAAAAAGAAAAAGAAGGGAGCCAGAGAAATGGGAGTAACACCTTGATCTGCTAAATCTGCTCAATCGTCCGGTTGCTATGCAGACAGTGGATGTGAGAAAGAAACAAAATGGAGAACAAAAACATAGGAAAGACTCTAGATGGCTGCACAACAATTTTACAGCACATACCAATCGGACCGTACTGATATTTATTGTGAGCTTCTTGAATTCTTGAACTGCATTGTAAAAGGTTACTGCTGATACTGGTTATAGGTTACTGTAGGTCAGTCTGCTGGTTGCTGTGATTAACAGCTGCGATCACAGCGACTTAGGCACACAGTAATAAAACTGAGAACAAAAACTTAGGAAATACTCTAGATGGCTGCACAACAATTTTACACTTACCCGCAGCATAAGTACAGCACTTACCAATCGGACCATCCAGATATTTATTATGAGCTTCTTGAATTCTTGAACTGCATTTTAAAAGGTTACTGCTAATACTGGTTACAGGTTACTGTAGGTCACCAGCTGATTGCTGTGATTAACAGCTGCAATCACACAGTAACAAACACAGATTGCAATTAGCAGGTTGGCCGCTTATGCTTTGCTATTCAAGTAAAGTGCTGTGTTCAGTATTGGGACCATCCGAGAACATTTTCAGCCGCGAACAAGTTCGGCCAGCTGTTAGCGATAATATTAGCGAGCGTGAACATATTCTGCTATACAGTATTAATGTTGGAAGAACCAGGCAATGGAAAGTTGCCAGAAGGACTATTGGTTAAGCCCAGCATTTTGCCTGCCTATGCCTATGCCTATGCACGAAGAGCGATGATCCTGATTCGGAATGTGTGAGATCGAGAGGTCCGGGTGAACAGAAGGTGCACTCTAGCTACAGTACACTGCGCTGACACTGCAGTACTAACCAGTAACAAGTGCTCTGATGAGAAGGAGAGAGTGACCCCGGACTTATTTGACTCTGGTGATTCCCTGTTGCCAGCTGAATAGAAGGCTAGAATTAGCAAGAAACTTGCCCAGAGAGATCAAGTGTTTTCATTGAAAGAATGGGATGTGGGGTGTGTACAGGAGGCAGAGCATCACATACATCTTCATGATGGCCAGCCATTTCGAGAGAGAGATCCCAACGCCTCGCCCCAGTGGACATAGATGATGTTAGGAGACATCTGCAGGAAATGCTCGCTGCTGGCATGATACAAGAGTCAAGGAGCACATATGACTCTCCCATTGTAGTTGTGCATAAGAAGAACGGGTCTGTGAGGATGTGTGTTGGTTATCGAACCTTGAACTGGTGGACCGTCCCAGACCAATACAATATACCCCGTATACAAGATGCTGTGGATTGCTTGAATGGGAGCAAATAGTTTTCAGTATTGGATCGTCACAGCGGATATTACCGGATTCCAATGGCCCCAGAGGACTGTGAGAAAACAGCTTTCATCTGTCCTTTGGGGTTCTATGAATTCATGAGAATGCCACAGGGGATTTCGGGTTCCCCAGCCACCTTTCAGCGACTGATGGAGTGTGCGGTGGGAGATATGAATTTGCTGGAATATCTTGTGTACCTAGATGATGTCATTGTGTTAGGGCGCACATTAGAGGAGCATGAGACCCGACTGTTCAAAGTCCTAGACCGACTGGAAGACTTCGGCCTCAAGCTGTCCATTAACAAGTGCCAGTTTTTTTCAAATCTCCGTGAAGTATGTGGAACACATAGTATCTGCAGAAGGGATAGAGACCAATCCCAGTAAGGTTGAGTCACTGATTACTTGGCCCCAGCCCCATAACTTGAAAGAACTACAACATTTTCAGGAGTTCTGTGGCTACTACCACAGGTTTATAAAAGACTATTCCAAGGTGATTCGCCCACTCCTGAATCTTATCCAGGCATACCCCCCACCAACCGTAAATACAAAAAAGGGGTTGTCAAAGAACCAGAGAAAGTATATTTCCACACAGGTGAACCTTTTGGGCCCCGACACCCGAATGTGAAGCAGCCTTTCACAAAGTCATATACCAGCTAACCCATGCCCCCATCTTTGCCTATGCTGACCCCACTAAGTTCTGTGTGCTGCATATGGATGCTAGTCAGCAGGGCCTAGGAGCTGTGCTGTATCAAGACCATAAGGATGATTTGAGGCTAACAGCTTCCGCCAGTTGGAGCTTGACCTCATCAGAGCAAAACTATCCTGTGCACAAGTTGGAGTTCATTACCCTAAAATGGGTCATTGTTGTCCAGTTTCATGAATACCTCTATGGGGCACAGATATTGGTGAAGACTGACAATAACCCGGTAACCCATGTACAGACTTCGGCTAAGTTGGACGCCACTGGGCACTAGTGGCTTTCTGCCTTATCAACCTATGATTATGCTGTCGAATACAGACCAGGACTGAACCATATTGATGCTGACGCCTTGTCACGAAGCCCAGCTTCCAAGAGTGATTGGGTCAGGCTATCTGAACCTGACATCTGAGCATTGTGCCAAACATTTGACAGAGATGAACAGATGTCTGCGGACACAGTGGACTGTCTAGTAGATTGTTTGGGCCCTCCTGATACTTGCATACCCACTGCCTATTGCCATTTCTCTGCTCTTGATATTAGTGCACTACCTCAATTTGACAATGACAGCATTCAGTGGGCTCAATCCCAAGATCCTATGATTCAACCAGCACTTGCTGCTCTGAGTGAGAGGAAAGAGGTGTTTAAGTTGCATTCCCCTGACTTGCGAACTGCCCTATTTTTTAAAGAAGGCTCCAGGTTGAAGTTACACAATCAACTGTTATACAGAGAGACAGTGGATCATAGTGGTCAAGCAGATAAACAATAATTAGTCCTGCCCATGGCCTTTAAAGTTTGGTACTTAGGTCCCTCCACAATCACATGGGGCACCTCGGTATTGACAGGACTCTCAGCCAGGTAAAATCTTGTTTCTACTGGCCCAAGATGGGGGCCGATGTTGAGCACCATGTAAAGACCTGCAGTCATTGCCTGCAAAGGAAAGCCCTGCCTCAGAGGGCTGTTCCCCTTGTCAATATTACTACCAGCACCCCCATGGAACTTGTCTACATAGACTTTTTTGTGTTTAGAACCTGATCAGCAGAATATTGGCAATGTGTTAGTGGTTACACATCATTTCACATGGTATGCACAAGCTTGGCCAAGGTGCTAGTGGAAAATTTCTTTGTCCACTATGGTGCCCCCCAACGGATCCACTCTGACCAAGGCAGAGACTTTGAAAGTCGACTAATCAAAGAAATGCTCTCTCTATGGGGGGTGTGGACATCAAGAACCACCCCCTATCACCCACAGGGGGACCCCTAACCAGAATGTTTTAACTGCAGCCTTCTAGACATGCTGGGCACCCTCCATCCAAAAGACAAGCCTAAGTGGAGCCAGCAGATTAGCACCTTGGTTCACACATACAATTGCACCAAAAATGATGCTACTGGGTTCTCTCCCTACCACCTCATGCTCGGGAGGGAGGCCTGACTGCCAGATGATGTCTGCTTTGGGGCCTCTCCAGATGGAGTCCGAGCCAAAAACTACCTGCAGTATGTGCTAAAACTAAAAGCTCAATTGAAGCATGCAGATCAACTGGCCCAGACCATGGCCACCAAGAGAAATCTCGCCAGCAAAGAGAGGCATGATAAGAAAGTAAAGGCTCAAGAGCTAAGTCCCGGAGACCACATGTTGTTACACAATTTGGGACTGCATGGTAAGCACAAAATTGCTGATAGGTGGCACCATCTTCCCCATGTAGTAGTTGGAAAGTTGGATGATTTACCAGTGTACAATGTGCGCCTAGAGAATAACTCCAAAGCTGTCAAGACCATGCAGCGTAACCACTTGATACCTATCGGCCAAGTTATAATTGAGGCTGAATCATCAGAAATTAATTCCTCTTGGCCAGTGACTCATGCTACTGCAAGGAGGAGACAGAGTCCATCTGCTACAGCTGTTAAAGATTCGGAGCCCCTTCCCCAGCAGGCCTTAAATGATAGTGACTGTCAATCCACCTCTGATGAAAGTGACTATGGTAATGCCTATTATCCCTCATATGAACTGAGTCAGTTGTTTCGAGGCAATCCTATGCTGAATCATGGGGATGAAGCTGGGTATTCTGGACTGCCTAACCCTCCAGCTTTGTCCTTGGAGCCAATGTTCCCTGAAAGTGAAGTGTAAATTATCACATCTGAGGCTGCTGACTCCCTGTGTTTTGTGGAACAGTGTGACTTGCCCGAAGAAGGGGCTGATGGTCTGAGTCTCTCTGTTGACATACCAGAACTTGAAGAACAATATGAGAGTGCTGACAACCCCCCTTCAGTGCCACAAGGCCTAATTGTGCCAGAACCTTCTCAAAATAAGCCAGCTGGGCCCTCATCAGAAGATAACAATGAGCAATGTGTTTTGGAAACAGAGCCTACAGAGCAAGGAGCTGACAGTGCTCCCTGTTTGGACATTCCCATCCATGCAGAGGCACCCCTCATGAATGATGAAAGCTCCAAAGTTAGTGCTGAAAGTACAGAGACCGTGGCTGTTCCCCCCAGAAAGTCTGGCCGAGCTGTCAAGCCAGTATTGTGCCTCAGTTATGATTCTCCTGGGAGGCCAGTGGATTTGCCTCTCAATGTGGTTCAGAAAGGTGTTTATATTTCTAAGAGCTCACTACCCAAACTGAGCTTGAAGGCCAATTCCAGGTTGATTGTTCTTCCTTCTCAGTATGGTGCCTCTGCCCCATCCAGCCCCATGTTAACTGATAGGGAAGGGTTCCCTCCTACATTGTTTACTGTACAAGAAGTTATGACATGAATTAGTATTGTAATGTTTAAAGCGTGTTAATCATAATGGAATCAGTATCACATGTATGAAACACGTATAAGTATTGTCATTATGGATATAGTATTGTGAACTATAGTGAATATGTATAGTAAAGTGATAAGTTTATGTTAACTGATGCATCAGATGTTATTTGCATAGCATGCTAATGTTGTTTATGTCTCGTATATATTGCATTTTTAATATTGTGATGGTATAGACTTGACGCGGACGCCATGCTTTCTCCAGGCAGGGAAGGGTGTAACCACCTACAAATGGGGGTTCCTGAAAAGTCTTCCTTGAGCTTGCCTAAATGCTCACTGTCAGGCAGGTGTCCTGCGTTTTAGCAATTTAAACGTTATTGACAGAGAGTGCCTGTATAGCCTCTGTGTATTGTCTCTTTAAGAGATGCCTATATCACAGTTATAGTTAATCTGGGTGGGGGGGCTGAGAGTTTCTATGCTCGAGTCCAACCCGAGCTGCCAGATAATCGCTCCGTTATGCCATCGCTATTTGCACAGAGGGAGCTCTTTTAGAAGATGTACTTATTTGCTGATCATTTGTTGGAATAGTAATAATATTGCAGTTTGTTCTAACCTGCCTTCTTTGCAGCATGGACAGTTCTGTTTATTTCCACCATCTTGGTCCTGGACTGCTGAAATGGGCCAATCAGTACCTTTGAGAATGTTAAAACCAAGCCTGTCCCCAGGGGTCTTGTGGGAGCAAAATTCTGTAGGAATTGTAGTTTTGGGCTTTTGGCACCTAAGTGAACCTGGAGGGGGAGCCCTTGTTGTGACTGACAGACAGGTCAGCCAACTGAACCTTTTGGATCCTGGCGAAAGTCCCAGGCTGCTTGCAGCTTGAGTCAGATCTGAGTTGGGAAGTGAAGTACTAACAGCTCGAGATATTCGAGCAGCACTCCTGCATGGGTTTGTGGCTTCCAGCCACCTCTGAACTCCTGGATTGTGCAGAGACCCTGTAATTGTGACTGGAGAGCCATTTGCCCGGTACAGTGGAATTTCCTTAAATGTAAATGTGCTGTGTGCTGATAGTGGGTCGTGATCTGGTTCCCCACTGTGTGTCTGAACTGTGTTTTGCTTGCTGGAGGCTGCATCCAGCTCCACGGACTGAATCTGTATACATCTCCATTTGGCCTGGGCCTTGCCACACTGGCCCAGCCAAAATACCTGCTACACAGAGTAAGTTATCGATGAGAGACCTGGGGATCAGCTCCTGCTCATGCCTTGAACATGAATGACACCTCGGTGATTCGTGGGGGCCCTGCTTCTCCTGGCATTCCAGCTCAACAACCTGAAGTCATGATTTTGTCCTGCCTGTGTCCTGTATTGAGTATCATGGGTAAACATCAGGGTAGCTCTCTGAAACCACAGCTAAATCTAAAGTGTTGTCATCTGATTGCTTTGTTGTCTTCTCCTTCACGAACTGAGCCCTCCAGCTCCAGATTACAAATTGTGTGTGTTGTGCATGTTGCTTTCTTCCATCACAGGGCCCCAACCAGCTGTGATGCCAGCCTACCCTGGACAACATTCCTGGCTAGCCCGCCTTTTTCCTACCTGAGTACCCAAAGTGTGTGACTGTTTAGGGACTCTGAAGTGCATGCATAACTGTCTGATTGATTTGGCCTTTAAGCCAATCAACCTGATTACGCCCTTTCCTTGTTCAAGTCCCCTGAATAAATCAGATCTAACTCTTTTTGCATTTAACCTGACTGGTTCTAGTTTGTGCCAAGAGTACTGTACTGTTGCTATTTGCTGTGCAGAACCTTGTTTTACAGGGGGTCCCCAGGGTCGAGCTAGAGGAACCAGCCCTGGTGGTAAGTACAAACAGTGTGGGTAATTACATGGTCAATAAGGGTCATTGTGAAAGTGATTATTGAATGTTGTTCAGGCCACTAGAAGGGAAAGAGGGAGGTTACAGTGTCCCGGAGGGCTGTGCCCAGGTTAGCTTGACCACTAACAACCCTGACCTCTGGGTGGAGGCACCCGTTTCAGTACCCAGGCCCCTTAACCTGCAACTAGCCATGCAGGCAGTGGTAGTAGCCATTGGGATAGCATCACCTAGGGGTTACATACACTTTCCACATGTTCCTCTGGGAGAAGCAGGCTATCTGGCACCAGGAATGTTCATTTTCCATTGGACCTTTGCTTGTGCTATATGCCTCCAGACTCAAAACTCTCTCTCTCTCTCTCTCTCTCTCTGTCTCTGTCTCTTTCTCTCTGTCTCTCTCTCTCTCTCTCTCGTCTTCTTGTTCTCACTCATTTTGTTTCTTATCATCTTACTGTTTTTTGTTTTGGTCTTCCTGCCAGTAAATTTTACCCTATTGCCCTTTGGTAAGTTAGAGAATTATCAGTAGTATAACATCATATCATAGCCTCTTAATCTTTCACCCTGGTGTATTTTAGCCATTATTAGCAAAAGCAGAGCTGCATTATCTCATTGACATTTTTAGTCCTGTTTTTATTCAATATTGTAGCTGGATTTACTGAAGCTCAGAAAGGTCAAGTGAGGTGCTTTAGGTGATCACTCAGTGATTCAGTGACTGTTGTGGGATTTGAACTTGTCATCTCCTGTTTAACAAATCATCAGGTAAACTACTACTGCCCCATATTCAGAGCTGAGCACAATTTCAGCACAGCTTTTTGTGCTGAGCTTGCTATAGTAGACGATTGACTCTCAGCCATATTCAGATGGTCAGTGCACACCAACAGAGTGATGCTAACTAACTAAATATTATGCCATGTCAGTGCAGTGCTGAGTAAATCTGTGCAGTGCTGACATGAACCAGGGCTGCATATGTCCCACAGGGATTGTGCTGCCTGAAACAGGATAGTCCCATGTTTCCTATGGACCATATTTAGCCTGAGCATGTAAATGAGCTCATTAGGTAGTCAAGGTCCTATGGACCCATCTGCATGCTCACAATATGCTTATTTCATGTGACATAGCAGCCCTGCTGCACCCATTTTTTGTTTACTACAGCCATCCCTGGTGGTTTAGTGGTCCCCCCAACCCCGATCACCCAGCCTCATCTAATATATGAATCTCTAGTGGTTTAATGATCCCTCCACCCTCTTATCATCCATCATTTTCTAATACATCAATCCTTGGTGCTTTAGGGGTCCTCTCCTCATCACCAATCCTTCTTTTGTGCATTAATCCTTAGTGGTGTGGTGGTCCCCCCACCCTTGATTGCCCATCCTTCTCTCATGCATCAGTGTCTGGTAGTGAAGTGGTCCCCTCATCTGACCATTCACCAACCCCCAGCCCACCCACCAAGGACCTGTTTCCCCTTCACCCTAATTGCTATTTTCTGTTAAATCTGTGGTCAGCTCATCCCTCCTCAACTGGCCACCATTTCACAGTCTTGGAGTATGTGATCATCACACTCCATGACAGGCAGATGGCATCTAGCCAAGGAGGTGAGAGGAAGGCTGTGCCAGCTGTTGATCTGATGGAGAATGGTGATCGGGTGAGAGGGTATGGTGCAGGAGTCCTTGGCAGGTGTGTGTATGGGAGGTTGGTGAATAGTTGGGAGTTACGGTATCAGTAAACCACCAGAAGTTGATGTACCTGATTTTATAATGGGTGATCACAGAGTGGGGACCACTAAACCACCAGAGATTGATGTATTATAGAAGTATGGGAAATCAGAGAGTTGGAGGGACTGCTAAACCACCAAAGATTGATGCATGAGAGAAGGATGGATGATTGGGGGACCAATAAACCACCAGAGATTGAAGTATCATAGAAAGATGGGTATTTAGGGGGTTGGACAGATGACTAGACACAGCAGTGGGTGGCTGCAATACAGCTACCATTCCTTTGGGGAGCAGTGGTGCAGGCTTAGAACCCAGATGAGACATGGTTTTCAGTGGCAGTAAACAGCACTACTCTGGGAGACATTTACTGTTGCTGCAAACCTTTAGATCTAATGCTGTGCTGATGTGCATGAAGGACCACCTCATTTGAATAGGTGCAGTAGTATGGGTAGCACCTTGGTAATGCCGGGTTTGGACAGTGTTCTGGGGGCCTCTCAGTATGCCCCACTTGGAGAGCTGGCACAAACTCAGGTGAGTGCTGGCACTAACCTTTGAATATGGGGGCAGTAATATTGAATGAAGATCTGTGCATTGTATGGGATTAATGACCAGAAGGGTTGGTGGCCCAAGGCAAAACCAAACAGTCATTAATTCCCCAGGAAATTAACATATTTCAGGTTGTTATTGAAATAATAAGTTAAATTTTAACATAATCATTTTGTAAGAAAATACTTCACTTAATTTACTCACAGTTTGGTTTGAAAGTGATTAGTTGGTGTGATGTGAATATTGATATCATTGCCCCATGCAGTGAAGCCATTTGTTACCTCATTAAGATTTAAAAAAAGAAGTCCTATGAATTTTATTATGTGTTTAGTGGTCTTCATTTCTGTTTAGCATTGTTTAAGTAAAACATTTTGAACAATGTTGATGGTCTGATTTTAAATGCATTTGGAATGCAGTGCTGTTAACTACACAGTCAGTTCTAAGGTATTAATTACCAGCATATCAGAAAAATTTGCTAGTTAGAATTGCTTTAGATCTTATAATAGACCACTGCTGCCTTGCTTTAACCATAAATTAACTTCAGTTAGCTATATTTGTAACAGTTTGTTTCAAGTTAGGCATTTTATTAAAAAACATTGGCCCCAATTCTACAAGAAAGGAGCAAGTCACCACCAAATGCGATTTGTGCCATTCCCAGTTATGCCACGGACCTTGCGCCTGATTCTGGAAGGGGCATGTTCCCCATGGCTAAGTCCTGTGATTTGTGACATGCCCACAGGTATGCCAAATGCAGGGCGTACCTGAGGGGCATGTCACAAGCCGCATCTGAATGGCAGTAGGGCGCAAGTGCCTCCCCAAGCCTGGAAGCCCCCACTGGGCTATGGGACCCCCAACCCCCAATACCCCAATACTGAATGTAAATGCCCCACAGGGCTGCTCTGCCCCCAAGTCCCACTCCCCAATTCCTAAACCCAAGTCCTTGCAGTGCTGTTAATAGTAGTTATTAATCATATCCCCATTATCCCTGGTAGTCTAGTGGCCCCCCACAACCCCTCCCAGCAGTGCCAGACAACCCCGCTTCCCCCTAACAATTCCCCAGCCAGCGACTGGCACAGCCCACCTCTCACCACCACAGCCAGTCGTCAACTATACTCTGTATGAGCGCATACTACTGTAAACAGTACGTGCTCAAGGAATGAACTGTCATTCATTGAGTGTGTACTATTTACAATAGTACGTGCTCATACAGAGTGCAGTCTGCAGTTGGCCATGGTGGTGAGAGGTGGGCTGTGCATCTGACGACTTTTTGGCACTGACCCAGGATTCAGGTAACTCAATGTGCAGAGATGCCAAAACGTACAGTATTCTCAGTCATACATTTTTTACTTTAAAGGGGACTATCATCAAATCTGTGTGCAGTGGTACACAATACTAACTAGGCCTGACATCTGCTGCAATTATTGCACTGATCTATGCTTCTGATTATGTCATGCAGTGTGGGTGTACCGATTAAGCCCTTGACTGTGCATTTTATACCTGTACCAGATGCAGAAATTATATCTGAACAATACTTTTAATCATAAAATGAATCATCTTTAAAGTTGGCATAATAGTTTAAATTTTATTTTATCGTTCTTGCTTTACCCAGTATGGACAAGTATCTAATTTCCAGTGGGGTTCTCCTCTTCCCAGTTCTACAACTGGATGGACTGAAGTACTGAGTGCTGATGTACTCAAGGGCACAAAGTGAGTACTTGGCTCTGTCGGAATCCAGAACAAAATGAGCAATGGCCACTCTAGCTAAAGAAATTCACACAATTCCAAGTCCATGCGGTGAATTGACTGATAATTTGGATAGATTCCAATGTTTCATCATATATGGCTTCTCCTGGGGGACTGTAAATCAAATATAAACAATGTATTAACTTAAATATGTCATTTAAAACTTCTTTAACTAGCCATACAATTAATAAAGCAACTATGTACGGTATTTACATACCAGCATAAATTCATAAGTCATTTACCATACATGCATCTGTCAATGATTTTTTTTACATTTTTTTCCAGAATAAAAAAACAGTGATAACACTCACTAGTTTTTATTGCCTTTTACATCTCAAAAACTAGCTACTGGTATTCAACTGTGCAAAAAATGCTACCCACTTTATACCTAGCCAACAGGCTTCTCCTGTCTGCTCCAGTCTTTGCTACTGATATAAATTGAACCTATTCATTTTAAAAACAGAAACATTTCTAATTAGATAGTTGCTTCATAATAATTTAAAAACATATTTAAAAGTTGAAAATTCAGTAAATGATCGTAAAGCATCTGCTTATCACTTTTGCCTATACCACCAATGTTGCACATTGCATTCACCACTATGGATAATTTTAACTCATCGTAAACATAAGGGGGGCATATTCAAAGCCAGACACATGTGCCTTGCAAAGAGATGCATGGTGCAAGAACATGTGTGGCTGAAAAACAAGACCATATTCAGCAGCAGTGCATGGACATGCGATTGCATAAAACTAGTTGAATAATGCATTGTTGTGCCATCATGCAAAGCAACATGCGCAGAGCAACAGAGCAAGATGTAATGCGCAATGGGCCATGCATTGTGTGGCATGGATCACTGCAATATTCAGCCAAGATATTTAAATGGGCTCATTACACAGTCCGTGCCCATCCTGGATATTTGCATCTCATTACCTGCAGGTATTCACCTCATTTGCATGTGGAGGAACAGATGAGCAGGGAATGCATCACCAGGACAGTGTGGTGTACATCAGGTACTGCATCCTGAGGCCCTTTGCCCATTGCTTGTGTGTGTCACTCTGCATGCTCTGTGACTGCTGTATACTGCTTCAAGCCCTGCTGACAGGGCGGTAGTCTGTTACTGTGTCTCCACAGCACCAGTGACATCGCCTGGTAGGCAGAGGTGACCTAACCTCACTAGGGATGAACCCACACCTGTGTGCGCCATTTGCCATCCCTGTGCATGTACCATCTACAGGCATCCCTTGGCCAACAGCCCCATTCCATGCTGTCATTGTGCCCCTGCCCTCAGTCTCCTGTCACACTGCCCATGTTGTGCACCCTCTCGCATTAGCATGTCTGCATGCCCAGCCTCACTTCAGCCTGTTGTGCCCCCTGTTCATCCCCCAGGTGTGCACCCTTTGTTCCCTGCATACACCAGTGCTGCTCTATTGCTGCATGCACGCAAAAGTTGGCCCCTGGTCAGGTCCCTTTACCTGGACTGGTGGCACTGGTCGGCCGCTAGCCAAAAGTAGGCATCATATGCACTTTCAAGGTGATTGGCATGTACACAGGTGAGTCCCCCTGTGGCAATGCACACCACATGATGGTTTATTGCATGGCAGCCCTTCTATTCTGGTACACCTCACTGTCACTGCCAGGTACCTGTGGCAAGCAGGCACACGGTCCCAGTGGCCTGTGACACCACTGCCATGAGATGGTGTCTGTGTTTGGGTGCTTGCAGTCTGACATGGTGCAGCCCCCAGATCTGTCTCAGGGGTGTCCTGTTGAGTAGGTACTGCCCCACAATCCCATGTCTGTCAGCTGTTCATATGTGATGCAGACACGGTACCATCTCAGCTAGGTATACCACATACGGGGCCCAACTTCATCCATCCTGGTGTTTCCCCAGTCTCCCCATGTCAGCCATGCCTGCAGACAATCCACATGCCCAGGTATGCCATGGGTCTATTGCCGGCAGTGTGTGTGTGTCCCTCTCTCCCTCTCTCCTTCTCTCTCACACTCTCTGGCTTTCTCTTTCTCCCTCACACACTGTTTCCTCATCTCCTTCTGCAGTTCCTGTGCCTGACACTGGGTGGCTTGCTGATTTAGGGCTGCCTTTAGTGAACCTAACTCTGCGCGATCGCACACACGTGTTGAGCGATGTACTGTTGGTGCAGTCAGGTTCAATATGTAGTTTCGAGGCACATTCATGCACACGCCCCCATTATCTGCACCACATCCACTGATGGCGTGCCACCACACAATCCTATTTGCATGGCGCACTCTGATCGTCTCAATATTGCACTGTTGCACAATTTTTCTTGTGCACGGTGCGACTCCCATTTGTGCCGTGCATCTGCTTTGAATATGGGGCCAAGGAAAATAAAGGTTTGTGGCACTACCCCTTACCTAACATATATAATAAAGACAGCAACCATAAACCACTAGGCACAATGTAATCCTTATGACAACTGAGGTACAAATAATAGAGACCATCCGCACAGTCATCAGCAAGCCTGCCAATTGATGTCCTCATTCAGACATTTTTAGAAAGTACACTAAATGATAGATGCTTGAGCCATTTTTAATAAATAGCACAGGTAGTGCTGAAAGTAATGTGAGGTACTACTGCTACAAACCTTTATTCTCCTCATGTTTACAATGAGTTGAAATTGTTCATAGTGTTGATTGGGATGTGCAGCATTGGTTCTGGTGTCAGAAATGCTGTGACATCTTGCACATGTGTCAGCATTTTTTTCCACTACTGGCTTTATGTGGATGTGAACTGCACTATTTTTCCATTAAAAACAGTAAGATAATTTAACCATTTGTGTGTGGACCCTTTTTACAGTGGGTGCATTGGTGGTGCTTTTTTCATGTCGTTATTTAATACTTTAGCACAGCTGCTGTTTTCCTGGTGCTGACTTTGTTGTTTTCTTGTAATCAGGAAAAGCAAAAGAGCCAAAGCTCATTTCCCAGTGTGACAGTGGGTGGAATATAACAAGTAGGGCTATGCAAACAATAAAACAAAAAATGCAAAGTTGAAACAGTAATAACAGGAAAAAACATACAGGATACAGTGCCACATGGTTAAAGTAAAATACTGAATGTAAAAAGTTTCACTTATTTGGAGAGCACTTAAATGGGCTGGGCATTGTGGGCTCAAAGGGTTTTGCAGCATCTTTTTTTTTTACATAAACTAAGGTATTTAAAATCTAAATGTAAACTATTTAGCATACTTGGAAAAAAATATAAAAATAGCATGATTGGACAGATGCAAGGAAGAGTGAAACTGTAGTGCCATCCGAAACAGACCCCATAATTACACTGCCGATGATCCTTCTTGTTACTCTGTATATAATTTTTTGTTAACTTATGGCAAGAATAAAACTAGAAAAAGGCTGTGGCTCTCTTTTACTGGGAAACCAGTAGTATTTCCTGAAGTCATAGAGCCAGATATTCAAAAATTTGCTCTGGGTCTAAATTAGCACTGCCCGACGTGCTAAATTAGCCTGGAACTAATAGCCCGCTATATTCAAAAGGGATAGCCTTGGTGCTAAAACTGCTGAATATAGCATGCTAGGAAAGCTGGGAAAACTGGGCTGGGAGTGCAGTGCATCAATAGCCTGGGAATGAGACAGCTCTGAATATAGCAACCTGGAAGTGCAAACCACAACAGCATCCCAGTTCACAGTGCCGTGAAGGAAGGTAGATGTGAACTATGTGGCCAATGTGTGTACTAGAAAAGGAGTGGATTTATTAAAGCTGCAAGCAGCAGCGCATGTGAAATTACATTGTGCATAAAAAAACAATGTTTCTGAAATGTTTGCATGGTGCAAACACATTTATGCAGGTTTAGTGTAGAGTGAAGCCGTTTGCCCAGCGCAATCATGTTGGCCCAGGGCAAAATTTTGCTATATTCAAAAGTGGCATGCAAATGATCCTACTTAGGTAGTCTGTGGGCAAACATCCAGATTAGCATCTCATTATGACCTGATTTGCATGCAGTTTGCCCAGCACTATTGCAGGGTCCCACAGCTCCACTTGTAGGTCAGTTTGGCAGTGCATGGTGGTAGCTGCAGGCTACATTTGTACAGTACAGCATAGAATATTGTGCCACAGGGGACTACATAGCACAGGCAAAGGTGGTGGTGCTGCATGCAATTTTCAGACTGTAGTATGTGCTACAGTGCAAAGCACACACAACAGTAGGAATGGAGCCAGCAGTGTGAGGGACACAGCAATGCCTATAGTGTTTAGGGCAGTGATGACCACTGCACTGTACACAGTGACAGGCCCAACTTGCAGGTGTTTTCTGACAGTGGACATTATTGTTATGCTGTTGTGTGACCAAAGACGCTGCACTACTGGCATGGGATGCTCACAGTGTCATATACATTTCTGGTTGCGTGTGTTTTGGTGTCTGTACAGATGTGTGGTATGTGGCTGGGAGGGCACATACCATCAGACAGGCACACTGATGTTGGTGTATTCCCAACACTGGCCTATGTGCACTCTGTGGCTTGTCCCAGCCTTGTGGCCGCACCCAGTCTGTGGTGCAGCCTGGCCACTTGTATGCCCTCCCCTCAACACCCTCCATACTCACAGTGCTGCATGTATGTGCTGGTGTCCATTGGTGTCCACCAAAGGGTGGTCTGCAGGTGTGTGCTGTATGGCCGCACTGCCATGGTGTCCACTGGGAGCCGGGTCACCACTTACTGTCTGGCATGGCTGGGACTGGTGGCAGATGCTGGCATCACATGAGCAGCATGTTTCCTCTCCATCTAGCTTATTTCTATGTGTCATGCCTACTGGTTAGGGTTGCACAAAGTTGCACAAAAGTCACACAAAGCCACACAAAACCACAAATCAAGCAAAGCTGGTTTGCCCAGAGTTAAGATTACTTTTTCCTGGGCAGTGTGACAGAGCAGGAAATTCATTTCAGGTGCTGCCTTAAATTTCTATTTCCCTCTTTCCTATATTCTTCTCTTTTTTTCTAACTATTCTTTTTTATTTCTGTATCAGGTTGGCCAATCTACTATATCTTCTTCCTTTTCCTTTTCTATCGCTGTTATAAAATATTTTTATAAACACCTGTAAACACCCCCCCCCCATCTAGGGTATTCCAAAGAAAAGAATTACTTTAAAAGTCAAGATAGATGTCCCCCAGTTTCTATCTCCACAAACAAGATGAAAGGCCGTTCTCCCAAAATGGTTGCCTCATGATCGTGCAGCCAAATGTGTGCTCATTCGCACAGTCGCACGATCGCACATTTGTGCAGGTAGTAATGCATACGATCATGCAGGAAACTAGCGCAATGCTAGTTTATCCAAAGTTTGTAGGGCACTCAAAGTAGTTTCCCCAGTAAGCTTAGTGGCTCTATGGATGTAAATCGAGCCAACTAAGCATAAAACGAGCAACTCCAAGCTCTAGTGCTTTTAGAACTTCTGAGTACCGCACAGAGTGCAGGTGTCTGTGGTGTTTCTGATTCAAAGAGCATCAAGAAATTAAAACAGTATCCCTGCTAAGGAAAAGAAAAAGATGGGGAAGTAAGGGAAATATATGGTCTCCATAGATCGAATCCGAAACAGTCCAGAGGTGTAATTGGGCTGGCATACAAAAGAAGGGTTGAATTGAAATATTTAGCAAATGACTAATATTTCAGCAGTCAGAGAGTCTAAAAAAACAAGCATTTGTCAATGCCGAGTGTTGTCTTGCTGCCATTGGCAGTGCAGGAGTTAGAGAGATGCAGCATAGGAGTGGCAGTCAAGTATTGAACTGATGCCAACCCACCCCCAACCTACAGAGAGTGAGAGGCATTAGGATGTCCCTGTGGGTGTTTGCTAGTGCAGTGCGGGAAAACATGCTGGGCAGGATGTGAAAAATGACAGCTGCACAGTTCATAAGGAGGTGTAATTAAATGGCAGTGCTGAAAATGTGGCATACAAATATACGAAAGTTGCAGAGCTGCAAGGGTGCGTGGGAAATATGCAAGGCACGCTTGCAGCGCTGGCAGTTTGTGGGCGTTCGGCACCAAATTTTCAACATAGGCATTTAAGCACCTCTGCTCATGTACAGTAACACTGTAATTTCCTCAAAGTGTCCCAAGAAGTGATTTCGCACAGCGACCACGCTATTCAGCGCTGGAAGTGTGGAAACACATTTTGGGCAGGATATGTGAAGTGACAGCTGTACTGTTCATCAAGAGGTATGTAAAAATGGCAATGGTGAAAATCCAGAGTGAAAATATCACAAATGCACCACGGTACGAGCATGCATGCAATCTGCAAACGCACGCTCGTAACACAGTCATTTTATGGAGTATCAGTTCCAAAGTTTTAACATAGGCATTCTAGGATCTCTGCTCATGAACTGTGTCACTGTCATTTTCATAATCTGGCCCAAACACTGATTTCCCACAGCGACTGCGCAATTGTGCACCAGAAGTGCGGAAACACATTTCGGGCAGGATGTGGGAAATGACAGCTGTACTGTTCACAAGGAGGTGCACAAAAATGCCAATGCTGAAAATACAGCATTAAAATATTACGAATGTGCGGTTACAAGCTCATGATAGCAACTGCACAATGCACACTCGAAAAACAGGCATTTGTTGGATTTTTTTCCATCAAATTTGGAACATAGGCTTTTTGAGGGTCCACCTCATGAACACTGGCACTGTCATTTTGTTAATGGGTCCCGAAAGGTGATTTTGTGCAGTGACTCCGAAATCACCTTCTGAGGCCGACTAACGCCATGACAGTGACAGAATTCATGAGCAGGGGCTCCAAAAACCCCATGCTGAAAATGTGGTGCCAAAATTCCAGGAAATGCCTGAGATATGCAGCAAAGTTGAAAAAACCCTATTGATTGCATTATACAGCTTATGGGCATTTCCTCAGTTCGCAGTCGGCTTTGAAGAGTGCAGACGTGTTCCCGGTTAACGGAAGATCGTCGTGTTGGAGTCCGGAGGTAAGTATGGGGTGAGGAGGATGAGGGAAGGCAGGGTGCGCAGTGGGTGGAGTGCGGGTGGGGGAGGGGCATGTAGACTATGAGGGTCGGTTTTCGTTTTGCAGGTGGAGAAAAAAGCGAAACCATTGCGGGACAGTTTTTGTATTACAGGGCATTTGGCATGCTGGGTGTGCCACCTAAGTGGTTTTGTGGGGGGTGTGTTAGCGATGGGATTGGGCACCCTACATTCGGCTGTCTAACACAGGGGCAGGGTAATGCCAGCGAGGATTGGGTACCCGCTGGCAAACAAAGAAAGGGGAGCGGAGCCGAGGATTGGGCACCCCTGCATTCAACAGTTGGGGGTGATGCCAATGGGGAGTGGGGTCCCCATCGGTGGGCAAAGAAAGTGGGGCGTGAGCCAAGAGGATTGGGCACCCCTCAGCATTCCACATTTGCGGGGAGGATGCCGATGGGGAGTGGGCCCCCGGCACACAAACACGAGGTTGCCGACAGGAGGATTGGCACCCCGATCGAAACCGTGAGGCGTCAGCCAGCTGACTATGATCATAATGGTGGAGAGCATGGCAGGCAAGGACTGCTGCATATGACGATTGCAGCGGACCTTTGCTTGATGTGCTCACCCATTATGAATGCATGGTATGGCGGTGGCATGCAGGCTGATTGGAGAATGAGGGACACATCTACTGATGCATGCCCTGCATTCGGCCAAGAGCAGCCGTGCCCCCAAGACCCGCACTGTGGCAAGATGTTTCTTGCGCATGCGTGCAAGCCAACATAAAAAGGGGGGCAAAATATAGGTATAAAATATGGCCAGAAATGCTGCAGAGCTAATTCTATCTAGGAAAGGTTTTTATTTGTATTGGTTTTTTTTCTCTCTCTCTTTTTCTTACAAATTATTGTAATTTCTTGCTTCCATAAAAGGAGGGTTTTCTGTAGCTTGCAGGAAGAAATGGATAAGGAGCGCACCCTTATCCACTTCTGTCTTCCAAGCCTAGAGATTCCTCAGGATAAAATGGTTCAGTGGAAATCTACAGAAATAATAAAGATATAAATACCAGTTGATGTATTGAAGGCAAATAGGGTCCTGCTATAGGGCTGGCAGCCCCTGAAATGCCTCTTTACATGGTACTATGGGGGAAAGATGTCACACAGTGGGAGGAGCTAATTTTCTGCTGTGATGTCAACCCTTCATAATTAAGAGTCTTTGCTCTGTTTTCAAATCAGTTTGCCTAGCTATACTATATCCTGTATAAGAGACATAAGGGTAGTATTGTGTTAAAAGTACTGGAACATGTTTTAATAAATATAGCAATCAGAAAAGACTCTTTTCTTTTTAATTATGGTGTCACCTGACTACTGAGGTCACCCCTTTTTGATATAAAAGTGTTCCTCTATGAGGCTAATTTTTAGATAGTTGGTCAGTAGCCTTCTGACCATGCAGTAAGGAGGAACTGAGTGTGCAAGGTTACACACTAATCACAGAGAGGAAATTGCAGGAGTTCTTTTATTGCTGGCTATTTGAAGAAGAATGATATCCTGATGTTTTCATTGGAGTGAAGGACTAACACTTAATTTTCCTTTGTGTAATTATTTTTTTTTGTTTTGGACTATTTTAACAAAATAAAAAAATAAATGCAAAGTTTTTTTTTATGCACTTGATTTATGTTTATTGGTCTGTCATTTGAACCCACATGGTTACACTGGTGTGAGACATGGGATTTCAGACTCTGGTATGTCAAGACTGCCCAAGAGGTGTTACCAGAGGGATGTTGCAACATAAACAACCTGGCAGATGCAAACAGACCTAAGTACATTGCATTTGACTTGGTCGATCAGTCGGAAAACTGGAATACAACCGCTACCTGGTTTAAATCCAGCGACATGTCCAAACATGAAGCAACCAGAGGAAGATGATGACTATGAGGAGGGAGCCACAGCAGCAGTTGGAATCTTGAAGGGAGACGAGAAGAGGGAGGAAGGGCAATGAATCCCAACAATAGATGACCCCAGCGAACTCTTAAAATGGCTCTGTATGCGCCAGATAGAGATGGAACAACACTGAGATGAAGACCGATGCAGAGTGATGAGGACCGGTGACTGCAAGAGGTGGAGAGATGACAACAGGATGAAAAGTGGACTGCAATCTTGAAAGCCATTCAAGATATGATACACGGTCAGCCAGACAGAGCTATTTCTAGAGACATTAAACTTACAGAATTAACTGAAAATGATGTCATTGAGGCATAACTCATGACAGTTGAGAGGGGTGCCCAATCATGCAATTGGCCCCGGGATCAATGGGTAATATGGTTGGTGCCATATTTGTCAGGAAGAGCCCAGCTTGTATACAGCCAGCTGACAGGACAGAGTCCAACGACTATGACAGAGTGAAAGAGGACATGTTACAGTGGTATAACATCAGCACAGAGACTTATAGACAGTGGTTCTGTTCATAGAAGATGGCCAGCCTGGATACCCCCAGAGAAACCTATGCTCACCTTAGGGACTAATGTGGGAAATGGCTTCAACCTGCTTCCAAGACAGCAGACTAGATTATGGAACTTATTGTTATTGAGCAATTTATTCAAGTGTTACCATGGGATGTCCAATTGTGGGTAAAAGAGCACAAGCCAGAAATAGCAGAGGATACCATCAAGTTGGCGGAAGATTATTTGGCCACACTGCCTACTAGATCCAGAGGACCTCAGAGTAACCCAGGACCATCCAGTAATCTGGTAAGACCTGCTTTTAATACCACAAATAATCAGATACAGTTCAATAGAAGAGAGAGAGGGGATAGAATCCCATATTCAGAAATCATCTGTCATGGTTGCCTTGGGAAGGGACATATTGTACGAAATTGCCCTAACAAAAGATCTGAACCTGCTCATCTTGCATTAGCAAACATTGGGTATGTTGATGCAGTAGGAATTGATGAGCAACAGACTTTGGGCCTATTGGATTCAGGCAGCCGACAAACTTTAATAAGATCAGATCTAGCTACAAACATACCCCGATCTGAATGTGATACAACTGTTTGCTGTGTACATGGGGACATACATCAATACCCATCTGCATGTTTACAAATAACTGTTAACCAAGAATGTCACAACATGTTGGTGGGGTTTGTGCCATGTCTGCCTGTGCCAGTAATTGCTGGACAGGATTTTCCCCAATTTGACGTTCTCTTGAAAGCCCACCAATCATCTCTAGCACCAGTGGATGTAGTAACCCGATCCCAGGCAAAGGTACAACAGATGAAGGAGGTATTTCTTTGGAAGAGGAGTATTTTGAATGAGGAAAAGGAAAAACCAGAAAGTCTAGGAAGGCCAAGAAAAGGGAGACAAAGGCCTGGAAGGAATGACATCAAGATGGTAATTCACTGGAAACATCAGGGGTACCATTAAATGACATTTCCCAAGAGCAAAAACATGACATTACTTTGAAACCTTTGTTTTTGCAGGCAGACAAGAAAGGAACACCAGGGCAATCTTGTTTCATACTTAAAAATCAGATTTTGCATATAGTTATTGTTGATCCTGTTACTAATGATGAAATTGAATAGTTGATAGTACCAGCAAAATATAGGGAACAGATGATGCATTTAGCTCATAATATCACTATGGCTGGACATGAAGGCTGGGATAGGACTGTGCAGCACATTGTATCTGGATTTTGTTGGCCGGGGGTCCATCAAGATGTTGCGGCCTATTGCAGGTCCTGCCCATAATGCCAATTAGTAGCCAAAGGGGGGAAAAAGGGATTTGGTGCCTTTGCAGCCCATTCCCTATGTGAATACCACTTTTGATAGGGTGGCAATGGATGTGATAGGTCTCCTGTTGAAGAATTCCAAAGGTAACCAGTATATTTTGGTTTTATGTGATTATGCCATACAGTACCCCAAGGCAATTCCTATGAGGACTGTAACCGCTCCTTGTATAGCTGAGGAATTCGCTAAATTATTCAGTCATATGAGGATACCAAAAGTCATCTTAACAGATCGTGGTAGCAATTTTACATCTGTCATGCTGCAAGAGCTGTATAAATTGTTGGGTGTATCAGCTGTGAGAATCTCTCCTTATCATCCGCAAACGAATGGTCTAGTTGAGCGGTTTAACAAAACACTGAAAAGCATGTTACAAAAGTATGTACATGAGGAACGCAGAGATTGGGATAGATTTTCCCTATCTATATTTGCTTACGGGGAGGTGCCCCAATCTACCACTGGGATTTCTCCATTTACCCTACTGTACGGTCGTAACCCCCGAGGTCCACTTGATGTAGTCAAAGAACATTGGTAAACGGGCACCAATATTGGGTGTAAAAACATTTTGGAATATGTGACCTCTTTAAGAGAGTGCCTGGTGAGATATGTGACAATAGCACATCAGAATGTGAACCAGAGACAACAGAAACAAAAAGAGTTATATGATGTGGGGTTAAGGAATTAGACATTTGAGCCCAGTGAGAAGGTTTTATTGTTGTTACCTTCCACTGAGAATAAATTACTAATGTGTTGGCAAGGGCCATATGTGGTACTCCATCAAATGGGAGTAGTAAATTATAAAATTGAAATGCCTGGACACAGACCTTTGAAACAAATCTATCATGCCAATCTATTGCGTAAATGGATAGAAAAGTCACCAGCCCCAATATTGTTTATTAACATGGATCTAGAGGGTACAGAACTTGACATGCCTATGACAGATTAGACAACACCGAAAGTGATGGTGGCATTCAGATAAACCCCGAGTTAGACCAAACACAAAGAAAAGAGGTTGATCATCTCTTAGCATATTTTTCAGATACCTTTACCAAAACCCCTGGGAGAGCAGAGGGGGTGGTACATGAGATATGGGTCACTCAGTCAAAACCAATTCATCAGAAACCATATAGACTCCCAGAAAAAGTTAGGCCACAGGTTGTTGCAGAGGTTAGAAGGATGGAGCAGGCTTGGGTAATAGTCCCATCCCGTAGTCCCTGGTCTTCACCTTTGGTGGTGGTTCAGAAGAAGGAAGGGGAAATTAGACTATGTCTAGATTTTCGGAAAATAAATGAGATTTCAGATTTTGATGGATATCCAATGCCCCACATTGATGATTTGTTGGATCAAATCGGTTCTGCCAGATACATTAGTACCCTCGATTTGACAAAAGGGTATTGGTAGATACCTTTAGCACCCCAGGCCCAGGATTTAACTGCCTTTTGTACCCCCCTTCGGACTGTATCATTTTACCACCATGCCGTTTGGCCTACATGGAGTTCCAGCTACTTTCCAATGGTGTATGGACCATGTTTTAAGATCCCATAAACAATACAGCGCAGCTTATTTAGATGACATTGTGATATACAGTCCAGATTGGGATACTCACCTGGTACACCTTAGTGCTGTGATTCAAAACATTAAAGATGCCGGTTTGACCATCAACCCATCCAAATGTGCAATAGCCAAAACTGAGACCCGCTATTTAGGTTTTATTATTGGTCATGGAATGATAAAACCAGAAGTGAGTAAAGTAGAGGAGGTGGCAAATAGTTCTGTACCCACTACAGAGCATCATGTTAGGTTGTTCCTTGGCCTAGTGAGTTATTATCGATGTTTTATTCCTGAGTTTTCCACTATTGCCACTCCCTTCACTGATATGACAAAAAATCAGTTACCTAACAGAGTAAAATGGAGCCCAGCATGTGACGAGGCCTTTAAAAAGATAAATATCATCTTATATTCTGCCTGGTTTTGAGTAACCCCGATTTTTTCAAGCTCTTTGAAATTCAGACAGATGCCTCTGATACAGGCATGGGGCAGTATTGACTCAGCATAGTCATGGAGGAGAGCATCCCATTCTATTTCTTAGTAGAAAGTTGCACATACGAGAGAGAATATACTCAACAGTGGAAAAGGAATGCTTGGCCTTTAAATGGCAAGTAGAGGCCCTCAAGTGTTACCTATGGGGAAATGAGTTCATGGTTGTGATGGATCATAACCCTTTATGTTGATTGAATTTAATGAAGGATAAAAATTTGTGCATTTTGAGGTGGTATTTGTCACTCCAGCCTTATAAATTTTCTGTCAGACATAGGGCTGGAACACAACATCAAAATGCAGATTTTCTGTCATGTTTTGGTGCTGTCCAAAGTCTTTCTACTAATGCACAGATGATGAATGATATGACCATGTGTGTAAGACAAGGTGCCGATAAGGCACAACATCAGGGAATTGAATGTTAAAAAAAACAAAAACAGTATTATACAGTCTGAGTAGGCTTGTTCTTGTACTGTTTATTTATAAGGGTCTCTGAGGGGAACTTCTGAAGAGGGTGGGTGGAAGTTCCAACCCTTCTGATGGGTGAAGGGTTCTTTTGGCAACATTTGTTTAGTTGTCTTCTTGTGTGGGGAGGAGTGTGCCAGAACCGGGAATTCACTCCAGGTGCTGCCTTAAATTTCTATTACCCTTTTTCCTACTGTATATTCTTCTCTTTTTCTATTCTTTTTTATTTCTATATCAGGGTGTCCAGCCTGATATAACTTCTTTATTTTCCATTTCTATCACTGTTATAAATATTTTTATAAACACCTGTAAACAACCCCCCCATCTAGGTTATTCCAAAGAAAAGAATTACCTTAAAAGTGAAGATAGATGTCCCCCAGCTTCTATGGCAGCAAATAGGATGAACGGCAGTTCTCCTAAAATGATTGCCTCATGATCATGCAGCTGAATGTGCTCACATTCACACAGTCGCACGATCACACATTTGTGCAGGTAGTAATGGGCATGATCATGCAGGAAACTAGCGCAATGGAGTTTGCCCTTTAAGGGGCAGACCAGGTTGTCCTGGTGCACCCCTTCCCTTTTCATCAGGATGGTGTGCTCAGAAGGGGAGGGGGGAAGGAAGGGGAAGGTCCCAGGGATAGAACAATGGACAGGTAACAGGAAGGGGCGGGGCAAGTGGAGGTACTTAAGGGACAACACAAGAGTGGCTCGGCCACTTTTGCTGGAGTTTTGATAATTCTGAACTGCAGCACATCAGATTGGCATCAGAACACAGGTTGGGTGGATTTGGTCAGGTAAGCAGTAACAGTTTAAAAAATAAAGAGGGGGCTTTAATTGCATGAATGATAAAGACAAGTATATCATAGTTAGGCAGTGCAATGTTGTAGGTCTTTTTGAACAGATGTTAGAAATAACCCATCTTGTTTAAAAAAAAAAAAAAAAAGGAAAAACACAAGCTGCGCTTGTAGTGCAGGGGTAGTTTCTCTGGCCACAATGTAAAAGTTTTGTGTGGTTTGGATCTTGTGGGGTCAGTATATGAAAAAAAAAGAAAGAAATGAACGGTAGAAACCTCAGATTGTGTACTTTTATGCCTGCATTTTAAGGAAAATTGTGGTAGTGGATAAGTGCATTAAAAGGGACAAGAGTGGTGCCCAAGTGTTTTAAATTGACTTGTGGCTGTTTGTAATGCTGGAAAGAGGTTGGAGGAGGCTCAAGAGCAGCACATGGTGGACATGGTGTTTTCGGTCGGCTGGGGGCAGACGCCCGAGTTTCCAAGTCATTAGTGGCTATTGGGAGAAGAGCGAGAGTGCCACACGGGCTTTGTTTTGACTCATTGGCAAGGCAGAATGCCTGTTTTTGTTGGGAAAAGGTCTGAGTGGGCCAGGGGAAGGAAGCAGGTAGCGTGGGGAGTGAAGCAGGTGGAAAGCCATCGGTGGGGTGTGAGTGCCACGTGGTTTGAGCGTTTTTTTGTTCCAGATAACAGTGTAGTCACCCACCTGGGCAGAGGAAGGATCAGCAGTGAGCAGATGGGAAGTAGCAGCCTGAAGGGCTGGAGATTGGGAGCGTGAAGCCTGCATTGGCTGTGTGAGCACTGCTGGGGAGGGTCTTATGCGTGGGAGCCTGCATAGGAAGCACCACGTGGGGTAGCAGGCGTTGAGACCCTGCAAGGCTCAGGGTGCAAGGGGAAAGTGGCTGAGCCTGCAATTTTCTGGACAGCACAGGACACCAACAGGGGGGTCAGGGGCAACACACAGGACTGCAGGGAACGTCAGGGGGTCACAGGGACCAAAGGGGGTGAGTCAGAGCAGTGCGGCCTTGCCGGTCGCACGACGGCGACCGTGTGTTTTAACTGGAGGACTGGAAAGGGGGCTGACCGGGGGGACAGCACAGGGTTCATGCCCTATGGCCCAGTAGGGCTAGCAGAATGGAAAAGGGGCCCCCCACATTTGGTGTAAGGACCAGAAGGACAGGCCAAGAAAGTGGGGGAGGGCGATCGTCGCAGTGGACAGGTGGCGTGGACGCCAGCTGGGGGAAGCATGGCAGAAGGATGCTTGAAACAAAAGGGTTTTTAAAAAAGAAAAGAGAAGCACAGTGTACAGTGGCATGACTTCACACGCTGGGGGAGGAGAGGGAAGAGACCAAAAGGGATCAGGGGCCCGAGTTGGATGGGCAGGAGGGTCTAGAGACAAGAGGCCTAGCGATCCAGAGGATAGGAAGCCCAGAGGCCTGGGAAATGAAAAGGGGGCTTGACGGGGGGCCTAGCAAGGGACAAGGGGGAGCGACCAGTGGACCGAAAAAACTGGGCCTGGACATGCAGCAGGAGGCAGAGCACCATTTTGGGCCAAGGCCAAAAAAAAAAAAAAAGAGGCAGGAGCAGGTGCATCTCAGTTGGAGGCTGCCTATGGGGGGAGGTGGGCCTGATCTCTCAGGTTACAGCCCCCGGATTGCTGTTTAAATCAGTTTCTTTTCTTTTCCAGTGTTTTCACAGGTGACAGAGCAGAGAGCATGGCACCCAAGAAGAGCAAGCCTTCGAAGGAAGAAGCCTGCAAAGTGATAGTGGAGCTGGCTGAAAAGGCCAATAGGATGTGGAAGTTGGTGGAAGGGGAGGAACCAGGGAGGTCTGGAAGCAGCCAGCGGGGCAGCCTTGCAGCCCAACCAGGGTCCAACCACAGATGGCGGGGCTAACCAAGGCAGCTAATCCAGTACCTCTGCACCCAGGAGACCCAGCCCCATCAGTACCTCCCCAGGGACAGGTGGTGGTTCCCCCAGTGGAGCCCAGTCTGGACCCCCAGCATACAGTGGTTCCTCTGCAGCCGCTAGTAGGCCTACCAACCCTTCACCCAGAGGAGAACGTGCTGGGGCACCAGGATGCTAGCAGGCAGCAAGGAATGGACAAGGTCACAGGTAATACACCCAGCTCCTTTGGTGACAGCATCAAACAGTACATAGGTCAGATCATTTCGGCACTTGGTTCGGGGGGCTTGAGCCAGATGGAGAATGCACCAGCCAAGATTAGAGCAGGAGAAGAGGTGGTGAAGGAGAAGGAAGGTGGAGTTGAAAAGGAGGGAAAAGGAACAAGGCAGATAGGAGCTCCAGGGATAAGAGTGGGTGAACACGTACCACTGACCACAAAAGAGAAAATATGGAAAGGAGAGTATGTGGATATTTTTGCTTTAGTAAGCCAGGACGCAGTGGCGAAATATGAAGAAACAGAGAATATAGGGAAAAGTGAAATGGCAGCTGCAGTGGTTTTGCTAGGCAAGAAAGAGGAGGACAAATTCACAAAAGGGAAGACTTGGGAGGGGTGGTTCATAGGTTTTGCCACATTCTCAGCCATAGTGTTGGAAAGATGGCCTGAATTGGGCATCCCGCTCATCACATACTCCCTGATAATAAGGAGAGCAAAAGCAAAAGGGGGTGTGGGCTGGATATATTATGACAAATTCTTCCAGCAAAGGATGGGGATGTACGATGGGACACAAAACAGATAGATTTATAGACAGATTACGTAACTGATCAGTCCACGCCGGAGGGAGAGTTTGGAAAAAAAAGTACCATGCTACAAAGATGTTGCTGGGCCTACAATAGGGCTTTTCGTTCATGGACACAATGCCGTTTTCGGCATGCCTTTTCAAAATGTGGGGGATCACATACAGCGATCAGATGCAGGATGACATGGGTCCAAGAAACTCAAGGAACTGGGGGGCTCGGGTCGGGTCAACAGTTCTTTTGGGAAGGGCAGGGGTATAAAAGCCAGACATGGAATAGAGGGGGGAGGGTGAGGGGGCATGCAAATAGAGGGAGTCAAAATCATTGACCAGCAAGGCCGGGCATCAGCCAGAGGGGGGAGCTGGTGGGGAAAAAGAAACGAGGACAGGGGAACAATTTAGAGCAGCTAGAACCCCTATCAGGATAAAGGCATGGAAGGAATGGTTGAACAGATACCCAGATAAGAAAACGGCGAAAATGATTAAAGAAGGTTTTCACACAGGTTTTTCTCTACAGTGTGAAGGACCAAGACAGGCCAGAGAGGCAAACAATCTGGGCTCAGTGAGAGGGAGGGAAGACATGTTACAATGGAAGATAGAGAAGGAGAAGGCAGCGGGGAGAATAGAGGGCCATATGACACCCCATTAGAGAACATGAGGATTTCCCCATTAGGTTTGGTTCCCAAAAAACAAGAAGGGGAATTTAGGGTGATTCATCACCTATCCTTTCCCGAAGGTGAGTCAGTCAATGATTTTATCGGTGAGGAATATAGTAAAGTGACATATTCCACCCTGGAAGATGCAGTCCAGATTATCTGGGCAACTGCAGATGCATGGATGGCTAAGACAGACACAGAGTCAGCTTTCAGACTACTTCCGGTTAGAAAAGAGGATTGGGACCTGTTGGGGTTTTAAAGTAGGGGACAGTACTATTTCGACAAGGCCATGCCCTTGGGTTGCTCTATAGCATGCACCACATTTGAATCCTTTAACATATGTTTGCAGTGGATATTCTAAGAAAGGACTGGTTATAAGACAGTGATTCACTATTTGGATGATTTCCTTTTCATAGGCAGAGGAAAGAGGGAAACGGAAAGAATGTTAGCCAGTTTCCAACTGCTGTGTCAGGAACTGGGGGTCCCACTGGCACCGGAAAAAACAGAAGAGCTCAGTAGGGTGTTAGAGCTTCTGGTCATCGAGATAGATGCTCCGGGGGAAATATTTCAGTTACCAGACAAAAAGTGGAAAAATTGAGAGAATTAATTAAGATACATACCAGTAGAAGGAGGATACAGCTAAAGCAGGTACAACAGGTATTGGGGCATCTGAACTTGGCGTGTAGGTGATTGGGCCAGGGAGGGCTTTCACAAAGAGGCTAGCAAGGGTCACAGCCGGAGTGGCCAGGCCACACCATTGGGTAGACATAACAAAGGGAGTCAAGGATAATTTCAAAGTATGGGAGGCATTCCTTAGGGAATATAACAGCTGCTCTTTCTGGCAAGAGGAATGGGTGTATAACACAGACCTCAATCTTTACACAGACGTGGCTGGAGGCCTGGGCATGGGAGGCTATCTGAGGGGCAGATGGTTCACAAAGCCCTAGCCTTCAGATTGGGTAAGGGATGGTAAGGTGAGGGACATAACCTTATTAGAGATCATGCCCATCTGGGCATGCACCCTAGTTTGGGGAGAAGAATTATGGGATCAAAATGTAACATTCTGGTGTGAATATAGAGCAGTGATAGAGGTCCTGAACAACAGGGGAGCCAGGTCAGAAACAGTCATGCAAGTTTTGCGACTCTTGGTGCTAAGGGCATTGCAGTTGAACATGTCATTCAGAGCGAAACACATAGAAGGGGTACACAACACCCTGGCTGACAGCCTTTCCCATCTGCAACTGGATCATTTCTGGAGGCTGGCACCAACAGTGGAGGAGCAAAAAACGCCCATACCAATGAACATATGGGACATTGGCAGGAGGGAGCAGAAATGTTGTTCCACAGTTCATGGGCGCCACAGACTCTGAGGGCCTATGACGGGGCCTGGCGAGTGTTTCAAACATTCAGGGCAACTCACCACATGGAGGTAAGTAGGCCACTCACAGAGGAACAGTTGAGGAAGTTCACTGTGGAGCAGTGGCAGAAGGGGACAGCCCATGCCACAATGGGGGTCTACTTGGCAGGGATTACTGTGATCTGCAGTCTGAAGAGATGGCAGGACCCAATGAAGTCAATGTTCATTAGAAGAATGATGCAAGGATGGGGTAGGTTAAAACAAGGGACGGTGGATAATAGGAGGCCAATAGGGGAGCAGTGGCTGATAAAACTGAAGGGAGTATTGCCAGCAATATGCAGATCAAAGGCTGAGGCCCAGTTATTCCACACAATTTATGTGGTAATGTTTGCCAGGGCCATGAGAGTGAGCGAAGTGGTGGGCCAGGGCAGGCAAGATAGGGAAGGGGGACTGGAATGGGAAGATATAAGTTGGGGGATCAAGGAAATACAGGTCATGATTAAGAGGTTAAAGATGGATCAAAGGGGTCAAGGTTGCATGGTAACTCTAAAGAAACATGTAGAGGGCACAGTGTGCCCAGTGCAGGCTTTGTGGGCTTTCACCGCAGAGCGTGAAAATAGGACAGGAAAATTATTCCTGCACGGGGATGGAAGCAGAGTCATGAGTTATCAAGTCACTGCATTACTCAAGAGGGGCATGCAATTCCTGGGGGAGGACCCGGTGAATTATTCCTCCCACTATTTACGGATAGGGGCTGCCTCACAGTGGGCAGCGGCAGGGGAGATGGTGAATAATAGTTTGGAGAAAGGGCGCTGGCGGTCGGCCAGTTATAAAAGATACATCCAAACACTGCAGTGTGAAGACTAACGTATCGCTTAAGTTTGTAACAGACGGGGAACCACGGGGGGGGGGACAAGGGAGTGATGATGTGATGGTGGAAACTAAGATCATAAATAAAATATCTATTCTTTTTAAACCCTATAGGAAGAGGAAGGATCAAGGAAGTCTGGATCTGCGTCCACTCCTATATTTATTGGGCAGAAAGGAGAGCTGAGAAAAAGGCTGGGGGAAAGCAGCTTTACCAGGAGGTGAAACAATGTAAATTGGTATGGCGCGGCATCCGTGGGATGAGATGGGTGCAGCTGCTCCCCACCTTGAAAGAGCTGAACGAGCGGCGTCCCATACCAGACTTAATTATTATTCATCTAGGGGGTAATGACCTTGGGGGTAAACCATGGGTAGAAACATATGTGCAGATAAAAAGGGACTTAGAGATAATACAGCAGTGGTGGCCTAAGGTATACCTGGCCTGGTTGGATATGATACCCAGGAAAGTTTGGAGATTGGAGCACAGTCATAGAGATGTGGATAGGGCCAGGAGAAAGATGAACAGAAGGGTAGGGGCACTAGTGAGAAAAATGGGAGGACAAGTACTATTCCGGGGGGGTGGAAGAGTGGGTAGAAGATTTCTATAGGTCAGACGGTGTCCACTTGTCAGATCTGGCCATAGATATGTTTAATACGGAAATGATGGGTTTTATAGAAGCATGGAGGAGACATGCAGGAAATATATAAAAAAAAAGAGGGGAAAGAGAGGGCTCGGAGGGGTCTCTCCGAGGTAAAAATGTGATAGGCCCCTAAGTGGGGAAGCCAGTCATCAACACAAGCTGGAGACTGGCTAGTGGGAAAATGGGGGAAGGAGAGGAGGGGAAAGAAAAGGAATAAGATGAAAAGAGGAAGAAGCGGAAGGAGAAAAGCGGTCTCGGTTTTCACCGTTACCTAACAGAAAAGGAGAAGAAGAAGTCACCCAGGTTCTTACCTGAAGGGAGAAAAAAGGAAGAAAGAGGGATGATCAGAGATGGATATATGGTGGAAAATAAATGAAATTGTGAGTGATATAATAATAAAAGATGATAAATGGAACATGGAATTATGATATATAAATAAATTAATTGCCAAATCTGAGCACAACAACAAACAATGGTCTCTGTCTTTTTGTGAGGGAAAAGGGGGGAATCCGGGACAATGGAGTTTGCCCTTTAAGGGGCAGACCAGGTTGTCCTGGTGCACCCCTTCCCTTTTCATCAGGATGGTGTGCTCAGAAGGGGAGGGGGAGGAAGGGGAGGGGCTCAGGGATAGAACAATGGACAGGTAACAGGAAGGGGTGGGGCAAGTGGAGGTACTTAAAGGACAACACAAGAGTGGCTCAGCCACTTTTGCTGGAGTTTTGATTCCTCTCACCCACCCTACAAAACAAAGGTAAGAGGAAAAAGACAGTCAAAGAAAAGGGACTGTATAGTAGGACTGTAAGGGGGACGATGGATGAGTTATGGGACTACCAAAGGTGGATGGCAGGTAGTAATATGGTTATTGGACTGCCAAAGGTGGATGGCAGGGGAGAATATGGTTATTGGACTGCCAAAGGTGGATGGCAGGAAAAAGGGGGAAATGGGGGGATTAGGGAGGGGAAAGAAAAGGAATAAGATGAAAAGAGGAAGAAGCAGAAGGAGAAAAGTGGTCTTGGTTTTCACCATTACCTAACAGAAAAGGAGAAGAAGGCACCCAGGTTCTCACCTGGAGGGAGAAAAGAGGAAGAAAGAGGGATGATCAGAGATGGATATATGGTGGAAAATAAATGAAATTGTGAGAGATATAATAAATAAAAGATGATAAATGGAACATGAAATTAAGATATATAAATAAATTAATTGCCAAATCTGAGCACAACAACAAACAATGGTCTC
The DNA here is from genome assembly GCA_016271365.2 of Neoceratodus forsteri. Lineage (NCBI taxonomy): Eukaryota > Metazoa > Chordata > Ceratodontiformes > Ceratodontidae > Neoceratodus > Neoceratodus forsteri. The sequence goes on from CM028130.1 coordinate 1,294,911,164, forward strand.
TGTCTTTTTGTGAGGGAAAAGGGGGGGAATCCGGTACAATGCTAGTTTATCCAAACTTTACAGAGTGCTCAAGGTAGTTTCCCCAGTAAGTCTAGTGGCTCTATGGATGTAAGTCGAGCCAAGTAAGTGGAAAATGAGCAACTCCAAGCTTGAGTGCTTTTAGCACATCTGAATACCGTGCAGAGTGCAGGTGTCTGTGGCGTTTCTGATTCAAAGAGCACCAAGAAATTAAAACAGTATCCCCAGTTAAGGAAAAGAAAAAGAAGGGTAAGTAGGCGAAAGATATGATCCCTGTAGAACTAATCTGATAGAGTCCAGAGGTATATTTGGGCAGGCATACAAAAGAAGGGTTGTATTGAAATGTTTAGCCGATGGCAGATATTTCAGCACTCAGAGAGTCTGAAAAAAAAGGGGGCAAAATGTAGGTATACAATATGACCAGAAATGCTGCAGAGCTAATTCTATCTAGGAAAGGTTTTTATTTGTATTGTGTTTTTTTTTCTCTCCTTTTCTTACAAATTATTGTAATTTCTTGCTCCCATAAAAGGAGGGTTTTCTGTAGTTTGCAGGAAGAAATGGATAAGGAGAGTGCCCTTATCCACTGCTGTCTTCCAAGTCTAGAGATTCCTCAGGGTGAAATGGTACAGTGGAAACCTAGAACAATAATAAAGATATAAATACCAGTTGATGTATTGAAGGTAAATAGGATCCTGCTGTAGAGCTGGCAGCCCCTGAAATCCCTGTTTATATGGTAATATGGGGGAGTGATGTCACACAGTGGGAGGAGCTACTTTCCTGCTGTGATGTCATCCCTACATAATTAAGAGTGTTTGCCTTCTTTTCAAATCAGTTTGACTAGCTATACGATATCCTGTATAAGAGACTTAAGGGTAGTATTGTGTTAAAAGTACTGGAACATGATTTAATAAATATAGTGGTCAGAAAAGACTCTTTTCTTCTTAATTATGGTGTCACCGGACTCCTGAGGTCACCCCTTTTGATATAAAAGTGTTCCTCTATGGGACTAATTTTTAGAAAGGTGGTCAGTAGCCTTCTGACCATGCAGTAAGGGGGAACTGAGTGTGCAAGGTTACATACTAACCACAGAGAGGAAATTACAGGAGTTCTTTTATTGTTGGTTATTTGAAGAAGACTGATATCCTGACGTTTTCATTGGCGTGAAGGACAAGCACTTAATTTTCCTTTCTGTAATAATTTTTTTTTCAGTTTTGGACTCTTTTTACAAAATAAAATGATAAATGCAAAGTTTGCATCTTTTATGCACTTGATTTATGTCTATTGGTCTGTCATTTGAACCCACATGGTTACAGGCAGTAATTTGCACCACGCAAAGTGTTGTGCTAGGTTACACAAAAACAGTTTGCATGGTGCCATTCGCTGGATATAGCATTGTGCCTGTATTCATGTACAAGCCCTTTCAGTTTGCCCCTTGCATATATTATAATTTTGCCTGGTGCTAATGCAGTTAGCGAGCGCTATTTGACCTTTTTAATATAGTTGACCCATGCTAACCCTGCGCAAATGGTTTGTGCCCAGCTCAAAGTTTTTAATATCTGGATAACAGTCTTCCAAAATATAATAAGTGAAATATACCTTTCCTTCAGTTATCTTCATCTCACCAAGCCATCCAACACATAACATACTGACACTGTCTTTCTAATGCCCTCCCCACACACACATACACACACAAACCAACCCACCATTGACCTCAAAAGACAATTTATCTCAAGTGGGACCCCATAAAACCTTATAAATTATTTCAGGAAGGGGGTCAACAGTAGTCCAGTTCCAGGCTAACTCTGTGCCCCCCCCAACCTATGGTGTGCTCTTCTGTAAACTTCAACAACATGTGTCAGCAGGAACGCATACAGCCAAAAGGGATGGATAGTGGCAGTGTCAAAACACTGATGCTGCTAGATAGACTAACCAGTCATTGTGCCTAGTGTCACCATTGACTTCCTCATCTCTCCCTCAGGCATGCCCACTGCTTATGTCATTTGACAGTTTGAGTTACAAACCATGCACTGCGGGTTAGGGAGGGGGATCCACTGAGTTACGATGGAATTAGACTAGTACTGTATAGTAAATCATGAATTGGGGCTAGGGGCCAAATGTGATAAATGATGAGACTGATAGGCTAGGGAGGAAGTTTATTTAACAGATGACTGTGTCTCCTGGCACCACACAAGCTGTAGCTGGTGACAGAAAAATGGGTTCCTGTAAGAGTCTATGGACCATTACAGTTTCGTTCATTTTTTTAAACATTTTCGAACTTTGGTTCGGTGCCAGTTTAATAAATAACTAGCACAATTTTGGCCTCATGCAATGCTTTTAATCATATTATGATAATTTTATTATGCCCCATATGAATCCCTATTCTTCCTTGTTTTCTGCCTGCAAAAGATTCAGAAGATAGTGATCATGTTAGTGAACTATGACTATGACACTTTATATATATACAGAACAAAAGGAATGGAAAACTGAATGTGAGTCTCCATAATTAAAAGCCATTAGTATCTTCCAGTGCAGCAGCTAGTATTTAGGGCTGGGTGAAGTTATTCAGTACACTTAACATAGTCATCATGCCAACACAGTGCAATTTTCTTTACAAAGTGCATGCCAGTGAGCTGGTTACATGGGTGATTTCCTGTCCAAATGGATGGTCATGTGGTGTACACTGGTGTAGAACATTCTGCCTTGGGGCCCTGGCTTGCACTTTTTTATAGATTGATAACAGGAGTCAGATTTGTCTCTCTGATTACTGAACAAAATAAGTCAAATTAGATGCAAAATTATAGTTTCTGTAATCTGCAAAAATATTTATTGACTTAGAGTGCTGAGAATTTGACAACTGGATTCAAGAGATTTTATTTAGAGAGAAGATGTTTTAGGACATATGTTTAATGCTTTAACTCTGCTTATTCTGATCTGAATGTACTGGAGCTTAATCCAGCAGAGATGGGGGGAGTCAGCTCCCAGTTTTGTTTGATTAAATGTTTTGAATACTTAATTTTTTTTTTCCCAAAGTCTAGCTTTTGGCTTTATGGTTTGTGTTGCTGACCCCTGATTGTCAGTGGCCACTGGTCAGCATTTTTGTGATTTTGAAAGTAAGTTGATTTGTTTTTAATTAGAAGTCTTTTATATTAAAAAATCTGTTGAGACTGTGCTCGACAACAGTCCAAGGTATTTGTGTGACAGTGAAACAACTGTCAACAACACCTCTGTGCTGAGGCAGAATACCTTTTTTTTAAAGTATAAATAAATGTCTTATGTCCAGGTTGCTTGTGATTCGACATGGGCTTTGGATGCACCATGCACTTTTAATAAAATAAAGAGGTTTCAAATGATGAACTGATGTTTTGGGGTGCTTTTTTTCATAATGGGGAGGAGAGTGCTCTCTTTTTTGTAATGATATATTTGTATTTTTGAGACTAGGTACCACCATGTTGTGAAGAGGTCTTCAATACCTCTTGCAGGCACAGTATAAACAAATATTTTAGTAAACAAAACTTGGGCTGTGCTAGACACCAGTCTCAGTTATTTGTGAAGCTATGTGAAACAACAGCCCATTACTCTTCAGTGCCTAGGTAGAGCACCTTTTTTAAAAAAATAATATATAAAAATATTTTGGGGATGTGTCAGACAACAATCTAAGTTATGTGTGTAGGACTGATGCAACATAATATGCAGTGGGATATTATGAAGGGAGGTCAAGGAAAGGATAAGTGTACCAAGCTGGCTCAGAAATCACTGTCCTTCTAAGGACCCAGGTGGTTCAGCGAGCTACCTATTGCCCTCATCAAGTGCACCAATCTCAGCTACTACAAACAAGGGCTGCATTCTTACCTGGTACGTAATGTGACCTGCGGTTGCTGCCCCTAACAAATGACCTGGACTACCCCCCGCTCCATTTTTTCTGCATGACCTCCATACTATCTCCCTGACTGTATCACCCCTCACACCCCCTGCTTCCACTGACCCTGTCTCTGCTCACTCTGGTCTCACCCTACCCTCTATCGCCTATGTCTGATTACCCCATCTTACTCTTTTCAGCCCCTTGGATGCCACGTACTCTACCAAATGACTCTATTTACCTATAATCCTCCCCCACCCCTCATTACCAACCCCCTGCTGAACCTTAAACAAAGCCTCCTGTGGCAGCTAAATCTTCTCTACCATTAGCTAGAAACTTGCTTGCCTCTAGTTGTATCATGTAACCATTTAAACACTGTGCCACGCCTCAGTGTGCAGGTGTCATCTTCTCCTTAGCACTTTTTCACAAAAAAATCTCTGATGTATCTTTGTCTACCTTATTTGTATTCATAGCCTTGTATAAAACTAGTCTATGCAACCTTAACCTCTGTGTAATCTGACCTGTATATGGTGCCATATAGAAAGCTACCTGTATTATTGTTCTGTTCTGTTTACTCTGACTTGGAACCTTTGTAAACCAGCCTGTTCTGGCTCAAAGGTATTTACCTGAATATTAAATAAATAAATAAAAAGTGGGAAAGGACTGGTCAGGGGACTTGGCATTAAGATGAGGACTAAACAAACTCCACTAGGTATGGTAGGTTCCAGCACTCATGATTCAGCATCACAAAACAGGGACAGGGTGATGATATTTGATGTGGCTGCTATGTTTCTAAAGGAGGAAGGCAGGATGACTGAGACTCAGACTGACCCTTCACTAGTTTCAACAGCTAAGGAGGAATAGTCAAGGGAAAGTTTATCAAGGATAGGGGGCAGGCAAGTCTGAGAGGAAAAACCAAAAAGAAGTAAAGGAGATGGAAGGTGATGATGATGATAATGTACTAGGCACTCCCTGTGAACCTAAATTCAAAACAAGTATCTGATCCCTATCATCCTCATACAGCTAAAGTTCCCCTAAATGTAAAATGCAACACTGTCTCTGATACAGTGGTTAAACTCCCAGGCCATGGGGTTCGCACAAATACCCCAAACAATCATACACAATGCCGCTAGAGAAACTGTGTACGAAGATGCAAAATACCACCCCCTGCCACAGTGAGATACTGCTGCCCATCAAAATTGTTTGTGTGGGAGTATTTTATTATTGATATGTTGCATGACAGTCAGGCAATATGTTCAATATGCCAGGCCCATGTAAGCCCAGGGAAAAGGGATTCATATCTTGGTACTGGTGGGCAGCCACATGATGGTACTGGTGAGCTGCACATCTGCCTTAAGCATAAACAGCTGTCAATCTAGACAAAACACCAAAGCAGGGCTGATGAGGTAATAGAAACACTTGTAGCCATGGAGAAAAGAGGAGGAAGAGAAGGATGGGAGACCTTAATAAGAGAGGCCACCACTAGTTCTACTGGCACCTCAGAAGATTCAAGGGGAAAACCAGCTCACTGTTGTCATCATAAGAGGAGTGGTCTTTGGGTGCTGGTGGCCATCCTTGGTCACAGATCTCTGTAGTAAAGTGGTGAAAAAAACCACTTCTGGTCAGAAAAAGTTATCTTATCCAACAATAGTGCAGTCATTGACATGTTTCATAAGGTATCCATACAATTTCAGAATGTCCAGGGAACTTAATGCTGCCACAGCATAAATGTTCACAAATGATCTCCTAGTGTGCTCTTTGATTATATGGAGAATCGAGGCTTCAGGAAGCTAATGACAAAGGTGTGTTCCAAATGGAAAATTCTTTTACCTAATTATCTCTCTCAGGTACAAATTCAAACTTTTGGCTTGACTGGTTCAACTAATACAAATCAGTCCTATTGGCTAAGCTCAAACTTATCACTGCAAAAATTATATATTGTCAAGCTTAATATCTCCAGCAAAAAAAAAAAAACACATCCTAAAAAACTCCATCTCACTGGTAGAAACTAAAGTGCAACTGTGTGCACTAATGTCGATGTGGGATAGCAGCTGAGTCAAATTAAAACAAGCATTTGTCAATGCCGAATGTTTGCTTGCTGGTATTAGCATTGGAAATACAGGAGTTAGAGAGATGCAGAGTAGAAATGGCAGTGAAGTACTGAAGTTCACACCAACCCCACCTCCATCCTGTAGAGATGGACAGGCATTGGGGTAAGTGTTTGGGTCATCACCATGAGGGTCATGCAATGTCACCTCACTCTATTCTGCAGACACCAATACCTGTTGAGGTGTGCCTTATGGTTTTTGGCTTTACAGTCATCCCATTCAATAAGGACATACATTGAAATAAGTGCAGCATAGGAGAATGGGGTGAAGTCTGGGGCTGAAGATTCCAGGGTACACCTTGATGCCTGTCAGTGGCTGGGGGTGGGACGGCATGAGCAGTACAGTCAGCAATCCAAAGGCACACCCTGATGGCTATCCATCTCTACAAGGTAGGATGCTATGGTTAGAAACCCTAATGCTTTGGGTTTTTGTTGGTATTTAAAGTATAAATTTTCAACATGGCCATTTTGTGACCCCATGTCATGAAAGCATTTGAGACCTCTTCTCATGAAGAGTGGCAGTGTAATTTTGTCAATGTGTCCTGAACATTGAGTTCCAAGAGCGACAGCGCCATTCTGCACCACATGTATAAAAACACAGATCGGGCAGGATGCGAAAAATGACAGCTGTGCCTTCCATAGGGAGGCGTGAAGAAATGGCAATGTTAAAAATCTGTAGTGAGAATATTAAAAATGCTTGCACTTCCGAGCATATGTGGAAACTGTGCAACGCATGTGCGTAACAGTCATTTTATGGACTTTCATCACCAGATTTTCAACACAGACATTCCATGACCTATGCTCATGAACAGTGTCACTGTGATTTTCTTAATGTGTCCTGAGCACTGATTTCCCACAGCAAACATGGTATTCTGCACCAGAAGTGCAAAAACACATTTTGGCCAGCATGTGAAAAATGACAGCTGTACTGTTCATAAAGAGGTGCGGAAAAATGGCAATGGTGAAAATGTGGAGTGAAAATATTACTAATGTGAAAAGTTATGAGCGTGCATGGAAACTGTGCAATGCACGCTTGTAACACAGTCATTTAATGGACTTTCATCACAAAATTTTCAACCTATGCATTTTAGGACCTCTGCTAATGAACAGTGTGACTGTGATTTTTATAATGTGTCCTGAACAGTGATTTCCCACAGCAACCTTGCTATTCTGCACCGGTAGTGCGAAAACACATTTTGACCAGGATGTGGAAAATGACAGCTGTACTGTTCATACAGAGGTGTGGAAAAATGGCGATGTTGAAAATCTGGAGCGAAAATATTGCAAATATGTGGTTATGACTGTGCGTGGAAACTGTGTAACACATGTTCATAACACAGTCATTCTATGGACTTTCAACACCGAATTTTCCACATAGGCATTTTAGGACGTCTGCTAATGAACAGCATTGCTGTGACTTTTGTAATGTGTCCCAAACACAGATTTCCCACAGTGACTGCGCTATTCTGCGCCAGAAGAGCAAAAACCCATTTCAACCAGGATGTGGAAAATGACAGCTGTATTGTTCATACAGAGGTGTGGAAAAATGGTAATGCTGAAAATCTGGAGTGAAAATATTGCAAATATGCAAAGTTACGAGCATGCAAGTAAACTGCGTAATGCACGCTCATAGCACAGTCATTTTATGGACTTTCATCACCAAATCTTCAACACAGGCATTTTAGGACCTCTGCTAATGAACAGTGCCACTGAGATTTTCGTAATGTGTCCTGAACAGTGATTTCCTACAACAACCGCGTTACTCTATGCCGGAAGTGCTAAAACACATTTTGGCCAGGATGTGAAAAATGACAGCTGTACTGTTCATAAGGAGATGTGGAAAAATGGCAATGTTGAAAATCTGGAGTGAAAATATTGCAAATGTGCGAAGTTATGAGTGTGTGTGGAAACTGCGTAACGTATGCGCGTAACACAGTCACGTTATGGACTTTTGTCACCAAATTTGCAACACAGGCATTTTAGGACCTCTGCTAATGAACAATGTCACTGTAATTTTCATAATGTGTCCCAAACATGGATTTCCCATAGTTACCACGCTACTCTGCGCCAGAAGTGCGAAAACACATTTTGGCCAGCATGTGATAAATGACAGTTGTACTGTTCATAACGAGGTGTGGAAAAATGGCAATGTTGAAAATCTGGAGTGTTCAGATTGCAAATGTGCCAAGCTATGAATGTGCATGGAAACTGCTTAACGCACGCTAGTAACACAGTCATTTCATGGACTTTTGTCACCAAATTTTCAACCTAGGTATTTTAGGACCTCTGCTAATGAGCAGCATCACTGTGACTTTTGTAATGTGTCCTGAACACAGATTTCCCACAGCGACTGCGCTCATCTGTGCTGTAAGTGCGAAAACACATTTCAGCCAGGATGTGGAAAATGACAGCTGTACAGTTCATACAGAGGTGTGGAAAAATGGCAATGTTGAAAATTTGGAGTGAAAATATTGCAAATATGCAAAGTTACGAGTGTGCATAGAAACTGCATAACACACGCTCATAACACAGTAATTTTATGGACTTTCATCCTCAGATTTTCAGCATAGGTATTTTACAACCTCTGCTAATGAACAGTACCACTGTGATGTTCATAATGTGTCCTGAACAGTGATTTCCCACAGCAACTGCGCTATTCTGTGCTGAAAGTGGGAAAACACATTTTAACCGGGTTGTGAAAAATGACAGCTGTACTGTTCATAAGGAGGTGCAGTAAAATGGCAATGTTGAAAATCTGGAGTGAAAATATTGCAAATATGTGAAGCTATGAGTGTGCGTGGAAACTGTGCAATGGCCCCGCATAACATAGTCATGTTATGGACTTTTGTCTCCAAATTTGCAACATAGGCATTTCAGGACCTCTGCTAATGAACAATGTCACTGTGAATTTTGTAATGTGCATCGAACACAGATTTTCCAAAGTGACCACGCTATTCTGCGCTAGAAGTGCGAAAACACATTTCTGCCAGGATGTGATAAATGACTGTTGTACTGTTCATAAGGAGGTGTGGAAAAATGGCAATCTTTAAAATTTGGAGTGAAAATATTGCAAATGTGCCAGGTTCTGAATGTGCATGGAAACTACATAATGCATGCTCGTAACACATTCATTTTAGGGACTTTTATCACCAAATTTTAAACATAGGCATTTTCTGACCTCTGCTAATGAACATCATCACTTTGACTTTCGTAATGTGTCCTGAACACAGATTTCCTTCAGCGACTGCACTAATCTGTGCCGGAAGTGCGAAAACACATTTTGGCCAGGACGTGGAAAATGACAGCAGTATTGTTCATACAGAGGTGCAGAAAAATGGTAATGTTGAAAATCTGGAGTGAAAATATTGCAAATGTGCAAAGTTACGAGCGTGCGTGTAAACTGCGAACTTAAGCTCATAACACAGTTATTTTATGTACTTTCATCATCAAATTTTCAACATAGGCATTTTTGGACCTCTGCTAATGAACAGTGCCACTGTGATTTTCATAATGTGTCCTGAACAGTGATTTCCCACAGCAATCGCTCTATTCTATGCCGGAAGTGCTAAAACACGTTTTGGGCAGAATGCGAAAAATGACAGCTGTACTATTCATAAGGAGGTGTGAAAAAATTACAATGTTTAAAATCTGGAGCAAAAATATTACAAATATGCGAAGTTATGAGTGTGCATGGAAATTGTGCAATGCACACTCATAACACAGTCATTTTATGGACTTTCATCACCAAATTTTCAACATAGGCATTTTAGGACATCTGCTAATGAACAGTGCCACTGTCATTTTCGCAATGTCTCCTGAACATAGATTTCCCATAGCTACTGCAATATTCTGCGCAAGGAGTGCGAAAACACATTTTGACCAGGATGTGAAAAATGACAGCTGTACTGTTCATAAGGAGGTGCAGAAAAGTGGCAATGTTGAAAATCAGGAGTGAAATTATTGCAAATGTGCAAAGTTACGAGTATGCATGGAAACTACGCAATGCATGCTCGTAACACAGTCATGTTATGGACTTTTGTCACCAAATTTGCAACATAGGCATTTCAGGACCTCTGCAAATGAACAGTGTCACTGTGATTTTCATAATATGTCCCGAACACAGATTTCCCATAGCGACCACACTATTCTTTTCACCGGAAGGGTAAAAACACTTTTCAGCCAGCATGTGAAAAATGACGGCTATACTGCTCATAAGCAGGAGCAGAAAAATTGCAATGTTGAAAATCTGGAGTGAAAATATTGTAAATGTGTGAAGTTATGAGTGTGAGTGGACACTGCACAATGCACGCTCATAACACAGTCATTTTATAGTCTGTCACCAAATTTTCAACATAGGCATTTTAGGACCTCTGCTAATAAACAGTGTCACTGTGATTTTTGTAATGTGTCCTGAACAGTGATTTACCACAGCAATCTCGCTATTCTGCACCAGTAGTGCGAAAACACATTTTGGTCAGGATGTGAAAAATGATCTCTGTACTTTTCATAAGGAGGTGTGAAAAAATGGCAATGTTGAAAATCTGGAGTGCACATATTGTAAATATGCCAAGTTATGAACATGCATGGAAACTGCTAAACGCACGCTTGTAACACGGTTATTTTACGGATTTTTGTCACCAAATTGTCAACCTAGGGATTTTAGAACCTCTGCTAATGAACATCGTCACTGTGACTTTTGTAATGTGTCCCGAACACAGATTTCCCACAGCGACTGTGCTATTCTGCGCTGGAAGTGCAAAAACACATTTCGGAGGGATGTGGAAAATGGCAGCTGTACTGTTCATACAGAGGTGCAGAAAAATGACAATGTTGAAAATCTGGAGTGAAAATATTGCAAATATGCAAAGTTATGAGTCTGCGTGGAAACTGCGCAACACACGCTTGTAACACAGTCATTTTATGGACTTTTGTTACTAAATTTTCAACATAGGCATTTTAGGACCTCTTTTAATGAACAGCATCACTGTGACTTTCATAATGTGTCCCAAACAGTAATTCCCACAGCGACTGCACTATTCTGTGCTGGAAGTACGAAAACACATTTCGGCCAGGATGTGGAAAATGACAGCTGTACTGTTCATACGGAGGTGTAGAAAAATGGCAATGTTTAAAATCTGGAGTGAAAATATTGCCAATATGCGAAGTTACAAGCTTGTGTGGAAACTGTGCAATGCACGCTCATAACACAATCATTTTATGGACTTTCATTACCAAATTTTCAACGTAGACATTTTAGAACCTCTGCTAATGAACAGTGCCACTGTGATTTTCATAATGTGTCCTGAACATGGATTTCCTACAGTGACCATGATGTTCTGCACTGGAAGCACGAAAACACATTTTGGCCAGGATATGAAAAATGACAACTGTACTGTTCATCAGGAGGTGCAGAAAAGTGGCAATGTTGAAAATCTGGAGTGAAAATATTGCAAATGTGAGAAGTTACGAGAGTGCATGGAAACTGCACAACGCATACGCGTAACAGTCATGTTATGGACTTTTGTCACCAGATTTGCAACATAGCCATTTTAGGACCTCTGCTAATAAACAGTGTCACTGTGATTTTTGTAATGTGTCCCGAAAATGGATTTCCCACAGCGACTGTGCTATTCTGCACCAGAAGTGTGAAAACACATTTAAGTCAGGATGCGATAAGTGACAGCTGTACTCTTCATAAGGAGGTGCGGAAAAATGGAAATGTTGAAAATGTGGAGTGAAAATATTACAAATGTGTGAAGTTATGAGCGTGTGTAAAAAAAACTGTGCAATGCATGCTCATAACACCGTCATTTTATGGATTTTCATCATCAAATTTTAGACATAGGCATTTTAGGACCTCTGCTAATGAACAGTGCCACTGTGATTTTCGTAATGTGTCCTGAACACTGATTCCCCACAGCGAATGTGCTATTTTGCACTGGAAGTGCGAAAACACATTTTTGCCAAGACTTAAAAAAAGTCATCTGTACTGTTCATAAGGTGGTGCAGAAAAGTGGCAATGTTGAAAATCTGGAGTGAAAATATTGCAAATGTGAGAAGTTATGAGTGTGCATATAAACAGCAAACGCACGTGCGTAACACAGTCATGTTATAGACTTTCATCATCAAATTTTCAACATAGTCATTTTAGGACCTCTGCTAATAAACAGTGACACTGTGATTTTTGAAATGTGTCCCAAACAGTGATTTCCCACAGCGTCTGCACTATTCTGCACCGGAAGTGCTAAAACACATTTTGGCCCTGACGTGAAAAATGACAGCTGTACTGTTCATAAGGATGTGTGGAAAAATGGCAATGTTGAAAATCAGGAGTGAAAATATTGTAAATATGAGAAGTTATGAGTCTGCGTGGAAACTGCACAACACACGCTCGTAACACAGTTATTTTATGGACTTTTGTTGCTAAATTTTCAAAATAGACATTTTAGGACCTCTTTTATTGAACAGCATCACTGTGACTTTCATAATGTGTCCCAAACAGTAATTTCCCACAGTGACTGCACTATTCTGTGCTGGAAGTATGAAAACACATTTCAGCCAGGATGTGGAAAATGACAGCTGCACTGTTCATACGGAGGTGTAGAAAAATGGCAATGTTGAAAATCTGGAATGAAAATATTGCCAATATGCGAAGTTACAAGCGTGTGTGGAAACTGCGCAATGCACGCTCGTAACACAGTCATTTTATGGACTTTCATTACCAAATTTTCAACATAGGCATTTTAGAATCTCTGCTAATGAACAGTGCCACTGTGATTTTCATAATGTGTCCTGAACATGGATTTCCTACAGTGACCACGCTGTTCTGCACTGGAAGCACGAAAACACATTTTGGCCAGGATGTGAAAAACGACAACTGTACTATTCATCAGGAGGTGCAGAAAAGTGGCAATGTTGAAAATCTGGAGTGAAAATATTGCAAATGTAAGAAGTTACGAGAGTGCATGGAAACTGCACAACGCATATGCGTAACAGTCATGTTATGGACTTTTGTCACCAGATTTGCTACATAGCCATTTTAGGACCTCTGCTAATAAACAGTGTCACTGTGATTTTTGTAATGTGTCCCGAACATGGATTACCCACAGCGACTGTGCTATTCTTCACCAGAAGTGTGAAAACACATTTAAGTCAGGATGCAATAAGTGGCAGCTGTACTCTTCATAAGGAGGTGCGGAAAAATGGAAATGTTGAAAATGTGGAGTGAAAATATTACAAATGTGTGAGGTTAGGAGTGTGTAAAAAAACTGTGCAATGCATGCTCATAACATCGTCATTTTATGGATTTTCATCATCAAATTTTCAACATAGGCATTTCAGGACCTCTGCTAATGAACAGTGCCACTGTGATTTTCGTAATATGTCCTCAACACTGATTCCCCACAGCGAATGCGCTATTTTGCACTGGAAGTGCGAAAACACATTTTTGCCAAGATTTAAAAAAAGACAGCTGTACTGTTCATAAGGTGGTGCAGAAATGTGACAATGTTGAAAATCTGGAGTGAAAATATTGCAAATGTGAGAAGTTATGAATGTGTGTATAAACAGCAAACGCACGTGCGTAACACAGTCATGTTATTGACTTTCATCATCAAATTTTCAACATAGACATTTTAGGACCTCTGCTAATAAACAGTGACACTGTGATTTTTGAAATGTGTCCCAAACAGTGATTTCCCACAGCGTCTGCACTATTCTGCACTGGAAGTGCTAAAACACATTTTGGCCCTGATGTGAAAAATGACAGCTGTACTGTTCATAAGGATGTGTGGAAAAATGGCAATGTTGAAAATCAGGAGTGAAAATATTGTAAATATGAGAAGTTATGAGTCTGCGTGGAAACTGCACAACACACGCTTGTAACACAGTTATTTTATGGACTTTTGTTGCTAAATTTTCAAAATAGACATTTTAGGACCTCTTTTAATGAACAGCATCACTGTGACTTTCATAATGTGTCCCAAACAGTAATTTCCCACAGTGACTGCACTATTCTGTGCTGGAAGTATGAAAACACATTTCGGCCAGGATGTGGAAAATGACAGCTGTACTGTTCATACGGAGGTGTAGAAAAATGGCAATGTTGAAAATCTGGAATGAAAATATTGCCAATATGCGAAGTTACAAGCGTGTGTGGAAACTGAGCAATGCACGCTCGTAACACAGTCATTTTATGGACTTTCATTACCAAATTTTCAACATAGGCATTTTAGAATCTCTGCTAATGAACAGTGCCACTGTGATTTTCATAATGTGTCCTGAACATGGATTTCCTACAGTGACCACGCTGTTCTGCACTGGAAGCACGAAAACACATTTTGGCCAAGATGTGAAAAACGACAACTGTACTATTCATCAGGAGGTGCAGAAAAGTGGCAATGTTGAAAATCTGGAGTGAAAATATTGCAAATGTAAGAAGTTACGAGAGTGCATGGAAACTGCACATCGCATACGCGTAACAGTCATGTTATGGACTTTTGTCACCAGATTTGCAACATAGCCATTTTAGGACCTCTGCTAGTAAACAGTGTCACTGTGATTTTTGTAATGTGTCCCGAACATGGATTACCCACAGCGACTGTGCTATTCTGCACCAGAAGTGTGAAAACACATTTAAGTCAGGATGCGATAAGTGGTAGCTGTACTGTTCATAAGGAGGTGCGGAAAAATGGAAATGTTGAAAATGTGGAGTGAAAATATTACAAATGTGTGAGGTTATGAGTGTGTGTAAAAAAAACTGTGCAATGCATGCTCATAACACCGTCATTTTATGGATTTTCATCATCAAATTTTCAACATAGGCATTTCAGGACCTCTGCTAATGAACAGTGCCACTGTGATTTTCGTAATGTGTCCTGAACACTGATTCCCCACAGCGAATGCGCTATTTTGCACTGGAAGTGCGAAAACACATTTTTGCCAAGATTTAAAAAAAGACAGCTGTACTGTACATAAGGTGGTGCAGAAATGTGACAATGTTGAAAATCTGGAGTGAAAATATTGCAAATATGAGAAGTTATGAGTGTGTGTATAAACAGCAAACGCACGTGCGTAACACAGTCATGTTATTGACTTTCATCATCAAATTTTCAACATAGACATTTTAGGACCTCTGCTAATAAACAGTGACACTGTGATTTTTGAAATGTGTCCCAAACAGTGATTTCCCACAGCGTCTGCACTATTCTGCACTGGAAGTGCTAGAACACATTTTGGCCCTGATGTGAAAAATGACAGCTGTACTGTTCATAAGGATGTGTGTAAAAATGGCAATGTTGAAAATCAGGAGTGAAAATATTGTAAATATGCGAAGTTACGAGTCTGCGTGGAAACTGCACAACACACGCTCATAACACAATCATTTTATGGACTTTTGCTACTAAACTTTCAACATAGGCATTTTAGGACCTCTTTTAATGAACAGCATCACTGTGACTTTCATAATGTGTCCCGAACAGTAATTTCCCACAGCGACTGCACTATTCTGCGTTGGAAGTATGAAAACACATTTTGGCCAGGATGTGGAAAATGACAGCTGTACTCTTCATACAGAGGTGTAGAAAAATGGCAATGTTTAAAATCTGGAGTGAAAATATTGCAAATATGCGAAGTTACAAGCGTGCATGGAAACTGCGTAATGCACGCTCGTAACACAGTCATTTTATGGACTTTCTTCACCAAATTTTCAACATAGGCATTTTAAGACCTCTGCTAATGAACAGTGTCACTGTGATTTTTGTAATGTGTCCTGAACAGTGATTTCCCACAGCAACCTCGCTATTCAGCACCGGTAGTGCGAAAACACATTTCGGTCAGAATGTGAAAAATTACATCTTTACTGTTCATAAGGAGGTGTGAAAAAATGGCAATGTTGAAAATCTGGAGTGCACATATTGCAAATGTGCCAAGTTATGAACATGCATGGAAACTGCTTAACGCACCCTTGTAACACAGTCATTTTACGGACTTTTGTCAACAAATTGTCAACCTAGGGATTTTAGAACCTCTGCTAAAGAACATCGTCACTGTGACTTTTGTAATGTGTCCTGAACACAGATTTCCCACAGCGACTGCGCTATTCTGCGCTGGAAGTGCGAAAACACATTTCGGAGGGATGTGGAAAATGGCAGCTGTACTGTTCATACAGAGGTGCAGAAAAATGTCAATGTTGAAAATCTGGAGTGAAAATATTGCAAATATGCGAAGTTACCAGTCTGCGTGGAAACTGCGCAACACACGCTCGTAACACAGACATTTTATGGACTTTTGTTACTATATTTTCAACATAGGCATTTTAGGACCTCTTTTAATGAACAGCATCACTGTGACTTTCATAATGTGTCCCGAACAGTAATTTCCCACAGTGACTGCACTATTCTGTGCTGGAAGTATAAAAACACATTTCGGCCAGGATGTGGAAAATGTACTGTTCATACAGAGGTGTAGAAAAATGGCAATGTTTAAAATCTGGAGTGAAAATATTGCAAACATGCGAAGTTACAAGCGTCCGTGGAAACTGCGCAATGCACGCTTGTAACACAGTCATTTTATGGACTTTCATTACCAAATTTCAACATAGGCATTTTAGAACCTCTGCTAATGAACAGTGCCTCTGTGATTTTCATAATGTGTCCAGAACATGGATTTCCCACAGCGACCACGCTGTTCTGCACTGGAAGCATGAAAACACATTTTGGCCAGGATGTGAAAAATTACAACTGTACTGTTCATCAGGAGGTGCAGAAAAGTGGCAATGTGGAAAATCTGGAGTGAAAATATTGCAAATGTGAGAAGTTACGAGAGTGCATGGAAACTGCACAACGCATACGTGTAGCAGTCATGTTATGGACTTTTGTCACCAAATTTGCAACATAGCCATTTTAGGACCTCTGCTAATAAACAGTGTCACTGTGATTTTTGTAATGTGTCCCGAAAATGGATTTCCCACAGCGACTGTGCTATTCTGCACCAGAAGTGTGAAAACATATTTAAGTCAGGATGCGATAAATGACAGCTGTACTGTTCATAAGGAGGAGCAGAAAAATGGAAATGTTGAAAATATGGAGTGAAAATATTACAAATGTGTGAAGTTATGAGCGTGTAAAAAAAATTGTGCAATGCATGCTCATAACATCGTCATTTTATGGACTTTCATCATCAAATTTTCAACATAGGCATTTTAGGACCTCTGCTAATGAACAGTGCCACTGTGATTTTCATAATGTGTCCTGAACACTGATTCCCCACAGCGACTGCGCTATTTTGCACTGGAAGTGCGAAAACACATTTTTGCCAAGATTTAAAAAAAGACAGCTGTACTGTTCATAAGGTGGTGCAGAAAAGTGGCAATGTTGAAAATCTGGAGTGAAAATATTGCCAATGTGAGAAGTTATGAGTGTGCGTATAAACAGCAAACGCACGTGCGTAATACCGTCATGTTATTGACTTTCATCATCAAATTTTCAACATAGCCATTTTAGGACCTCTGCTAATAAACAGTGTCACTGTGATTTTTGTAATGTGTCCTGAACACAGATTTCCCACAGCAACTGCGCTATTCTGCCCTGGAAGTGAGAAAATACATTTTGGCCAGCATGTGAAAAATGACAGTTGTACTATTCATAAGGAGATGCAGAAAAGTGGCAATGTTGAAAATCTAGAGTGAAAATATTGTAAATGTGTGAAGTTATGAGCGTGCATAGAAACTGCGCAATGCACACACATCACACAGTAATTTTATAGATTTTTGTCACCAAATTTTCAACATAGGCATTTTAGGAACTCTGCTTATGAGCAGTGTCACTGTGATTTTTGTATTGTGTCTGGAACATGGATTTCCCACAGTGACCATGCTATTCTGCGCCAGAAGTGTGAAAACACATTTTGGCCAGGATGTTAAAAATGACAGCTATACTGTTCATAAGGAGGTGCGGAAAAATGGCAATGTTGAAAATGTGGAGTGAAAATATTGCAAATTTGCGAAGTTATGAGTGTGTGTAGCAACTGCGCAATGCACACTTGTAAAACAGTCATTTTTTGGATTTTTTCCACCAAATTTGCAACATACACTTTTTGAGAGCCCACCTCATGAACACTTGCACTGTTGTTTTGTTAATCTGTCCCAAAAGGTGATTCCACACAGTGACCGCAAAATCACCTTTTATGATCTAATAACGCCATGACAGTGCCTGAATTCATGAGGAGGGGCCCCAAAAACTCCATGTAGAGAATTTGGTGCCAAAATTCAAAAAAATGCCTGAGATATGCATCAAAGTTGAAAAAACCCTATTTATGCCATTATACAGCTTACCGGCATTTCCTCAGTTCACGGTCGGCTTTGAAGAGTGCAGACGTGTTCCAGTTCCATGGAAGGTCATCGAGCCAGACTCCAGAGGTAGGTATGGGGTGAGGGGGTGTGGGGAGGCAGGGTGCGCAGTAGGTGGGCATAGGTTGTGGGAAGGGGTAGGGAGACTGTGAGGGACTGTTTTCTTTTTCCACAGGTTAAAAAAAAACAAACATTGTGGGACTTTTTTTTTTTAACAGGGGCATGTGGCACACTGGGGTGGGCTCCCAGCATGCCAACGGAGTGTTTTTGTGGGGGTGCAGCTGTCGTTGAAGTGGGATAGGGCACCCCCATCGGCACAAATGGGAGGGTGCAAGAGCAGAGGGGGATTGGCATCCCCTTGGCACAAATCTACAGGGTTTTTGTGGGGGGGCCATTATGCCAATGGGGAGTGGGCTCCCCCATTGGCAAATCAAACTGGGAATGGGGACATAATGCCAATGAGCAGTGGGCTCCTCCGTTGGCAACTTTAACTAGGAGGGGGACTGAAGCCAATGGGGATTGGGGCCCACATCGGCAAAAACACCGTTGTGGGGGGGCACATGCTGCTGAGGGGGGATTGGGCACCTCCTCATCACTGGGGACTAATTAATATTGTTTGTGAACAGGTGGCAAGCCACCCGCCATGTTCACAAACAATATTACAGTCTGCAAGTTCTGCCCAGCAATGACGGGTCGCTCCCTCATTGCAGTGGAATGGCTGACGCTGCAATGATAAGGTGGTCCCTGATTGCTGTGGTGAAAAGGTTAGAACTTGGTGGCATGTTTGGAAGCCAGTGTCATCAGCACACTGTGCCTCCATTGACACTCCACTGCCAAGCCCCCAAATGCTGTGCCTCCCTTGGCTGCCACAGTGCCGCACCTCCACAACCCGCTTCTCTCCTAAGCTGTCACATAATGTTTCTTGCACATGCGCGCAAGCAAATATAAAAAGACATGAGCAGACATCATGATCAACACTACAGAAACAAAACAGATTATAGCCACTGCAAATTCTTAGTGGTCAAACTCCCAACCGGAGGTATATTTATTTATCTGGCCTGTGCCTGAGTGAGGGATGCTGTTGTGCACTACCTGTCACATGGTTTGCAACACTCAACAGCCAGAATAATACACTTGACTACTGATATGTGGAACAGTTGTTTCTTCTGCTGTCTTTCACATGCATAACAGCCCTTTGGGCACAGCTGCCAAGTTTGCATGTGACCCCATGTCCATATGTGGGAACTGTTACTTCCTCCAGCTCTGAAGTTCATGAGCAAGCAACTTTAAACATGATCTTCATGCCACAAGCACACACACTGTAGCTAACATATTGATTGAGCTGTTGAAGAAAATGGATACTTGACTGCACCTATTATTCTTAAAATGTGGCTTTTTTTGTGTCATTCAGTATTTTGCCCTGCATCTGAGTCTGCCTGACTGGACACTTCAGCCCTGTTACCATGCTTCTCACAAATTTACTGGTTATCCTCCACTTGCACAGAACCTATTGAGTGGGTTGCCTGCCATGTTAGTCATGCAAAAGCCTGCAGGAGGTGCTGGCTAGAAACAGCCTGGCATCTTTTTCCTCCAATTTCCTCCCCTTGACTGGAGCATTAGGATGTGAAAACGAGCACAACATGCTGCAGCCCTTCCTCTTGCTTGCATGCACTCTTGCAGTGCTGTCACCCACCTTCCAGCAGGTGGCAGTCCCTGCAGCAGGAACTAGTGTTGCTCACCCTGGAAGGAGAGCTGCCATCAGCACTCAATCCTTCCTCATCCTGCTGGTCCAATGAGTGACCTTCGTCCATTCCCAAACCTGGGTCACTATGGTGTGGGGTGGAAGTGCAACTACTGCACTTGGTCAGCTTAAAAGGTGGATTTATACCTAATAGTGTTGGACAAAATGTGGTTAAAGTTATAGAGGATGCTGGTTTCTACACATGGGCAGACTAGATGAACCCTTTGTCACCTTCTGATGTCTTTTTTTCTATGTTTCTACAAAATTCAGTGCATGTCACATTGTATTAACCTGGCGGTGGATTTTTTTTCTCAGTCAAGCAGACATCAAAGAGGTGAGTGCATGTGTGTGTGTGTGTGTGTGTGTGTGTGTACACACACATGTTTTGGCAACTTCGCCTGCTCATACCATATAGAGTAGCAGTTGCAGGAGCTATGAATCAACAATAACCTGCCTCAGCACAGTAAGAAGCAAGAAGTGGTCATGAGGTGGAAGTCCATCCTCTACATCCCTGAACATATGTTCCAACAGTCCAAGTTGTTTTTGACTATATATATATATATATATATATATATATTCACATCAAAAGTGATGCCTTAAGAGCTTCCATGAGCTTAACATCTTAACCTCACTAGCTTACCACTGGGATACATCAAGGCCCATTGTTTTTTATTCAATATTGTGAATTCCCTAAGTATTTGCATTCTGTTTAATTTTATTGGTGAGTTTATATTACACTAAGGTTGAGGCCATTTCCTGAATAAGACTGCATTGACATTACATATTATATTAAGCAATAGCTCTGGTTTGTCAGCACTTTTCTCAAGTTCTGCTATGTGTGCACTCAAATTATATATGAACATGCAAACATACCAAACTGCCAGCAGATACAGACCATATGGTCTATCAAGTCTGCTCGAATGTGCAGCAAGCAGTCCATTACACTTTACATATTACATATCTTACTGTCCACACATGCTACAGTATTTCAACCTGTGATTTGTATTAGCTTTTTGCATATCAAGTGTTAATAAGATCCTAGAGCTCTCTACAGTAATTTCTTCAACTTCCCTATACTTTAGTTATCGGGTTCCTGTTGAAGTGTTTTAGTTAGAAGCAGGAAATTGGCCTGCAGTAGTAGGCCCTTTTGCCCCTTTCCCAACTTCCTCTCATTATCTTTGGGGTATGGTAGTTTAAATTATTTCCTATCCTTATTTCCTTAATGATTTTCATTGAATTAACAGATTAGTCTCAATTATGTGTACATACTTTACAAATTATGCAGTACACAGTATGCAGTACCTACTGTATAGCAGCTTACCACACAGATACTGTGTAGTGGGTATTGCTGCCATGAAGAGCAATCTTATTCATTATGGGAGACCGAGATCTGCAGTAAACTCGCAACTATTCTCCAAGCTGCAATTCCAAACACTTTTAAAAGCTCATTTACTTTTTTTCAACTTCTGTAAGCCAACTAAAAATGTATCCCTTTGGATCAAGGATTATTTCCAACAAATAGTGATTAGGGAGCAGGAGAGTGAGAAGAATGTAGACTGGAACAATTTGAAGCCATATAAGTTTCTTCTCGAGCTGCAGTATGCTTCTAGTTTGCTACTGATTTTACAGAACCCCCTTCTAACTCACCTAGATTCTTCATAAAGACTGGCATGTCCCTTATGGCTGGAAGATGGATTTGCTTTGGCACTGCCCTTTATCATGTATCTCATCACTTTCAAATGTAGTTAATTGGCAATCCCACAGAGGGATATGAAAGGTAATGTCATTCTTTGCATTCAGTATTCTTGTTTTCTAAACAAACTCTTGTATTCCTTTACAAATGGTGATTCTTTGTCCTCATTACTTGTTTGTCCAAAGTGTCTATTTGATATGATTGTATTTTTGTAGAACATGCACACCCCAGAGCGGTCTAATTCAGGTGTTACACCTAGTTTCCATGAGAGTCCAATAGGGACATGGCAGCAGAAGCAGTCGGGTGAATCTTTACAATAACTACATTTTCAAATGATATCCAATCTACAGGGTTAGTTTAGCATCACATTTAAAGCTTATGTACTGTAGTTACATAAAATAATTAACAACAACAAGGCAGTAAATAAATATATAGATTGGCAGATGTTAACATGTGGCAAACATGCTGAAATAGCTTGGGAGCGGTATGGCAAAAGGGAAGGAGGTACTGAGTAATAGGACAGGAACTGTTGCCAGTACGTTTTCACTTAGAATCCTGAAGAGGAAATGAAAATGTAGTCAAATGTATTCATTTTGAATTGTGCCAGATTTCTTGCCTCCTTATTGTTTGGGATGGAGTTCCATGTGGTAAGGGCAGCAACAGGAAAGACCTTGGGCTGGATTGTCAAAGAGAATCACATAAGCACACAACCCCATTTTGTGTTGCAAAGGTAAATGTCACACCTTGATGAAGCTCTTGATAAGCAAAGCACCAGGATGACTGGTTCTGTGTGGGAGCCTGGTGGCGCTGACAGTTATTGCACTGTAACTGTTGTTTATTTGATGGGGAATGTGGCTAGCTGGCAAGCATGGAGGATGCTTGTTAACACAGCTCCCTGCAGTGATTGCTCCTAATTTAAGAATTTCAGCTGTAAAATTGTATATGAATATTCTTGCCCATAATATATAGATCCTTAACTCTGATGACAACCAGGAAATCTAAAAACAAACAGGCCAAACTGCCATTTGGAGCCAATAAACCAGCTAAAAGAAGTGAAAGCAGTCTACACCGTTCTGGGCCTTCATCACTTGCCGAGTGTGGGGAAAGCACACAAGCATGGGCATGGAGTTGGAGCTAACCAAGACCTTGGCTGGGGTCCCTGAAACACTGGCATTAATGAGGAGCGATATGAAAGCAGGATTTCACAATTTGAACACTCAATTCACTCACTTACAGTTAGTGGTCATTAGCTTAACAGAAATGACTACTACACATACTACCCAAATATGTGAGCTGGAGAGGAGAGTTAGCAACCTGGAAGATACATACACGGGAGCTTTAGCAGAAAGAAATGGTTTACTCTCCACAGTTGCAGACCTGAGAGAGTGGCTCGATGATCAGGAGAATCACTCATGTAGATCCAACATTCGGATCATTGGCCTTCCTGAGGGAATGGAGGGGAGGAATCCTAATGTGGAAATACATAAGTGGATTGTCAAGAACTTGGGCCTAGGAGAGGAAGCTGAAGGCTTTGAAATTGAGTGTGCCCACTGAGTAGGCCCTCCACCAAATCCAGGAGATCATGCTCATCACTGCCTTATTAAATACTTATAGGTTTTGGGATAAAGAGCTTATTTTGTAAAAAGTGAGAGAAAAGGGCCCTATAAAAATGAACAATACCACTGTGCATATATACCAGGATTACAGCCAGGAGTTACAAATAAAGCAACAGAAATTCAATCCGATTAAGAGTAAACTGTATCATCTGGGATGGAAATTTTCTTTGGCTTACCCTGCATGGCTCTGGGTAGATAGGCCAGGTCAAAGCCCTCGTTTTTTCACCTGCCACAAAGCAGCAGAGGGATGGCTAGAGGAGGAGGAGATCAGGAGGAACAGACCACAACCTAATGTAGAATGAGGTGTGTAACATTTTAATCTGTGTAAATGTTGTCAAATCAGTTAACAGATTGAACTTGCTCTGTCTCAGTTGGCGAGCATCATGCAGCTCAACCTTCGTCTCTTATTTCCTCCTGAAGGGAACAAGGCTGTTGGTGGCTATGAGGTCAGGACTATTTGGTGGAAGTTTAATATTTTAATGCCTAGAAAGTATGATATGTTACATACCCACGACTGAGTCTAGGGACCTGGGTACCAGTGGGCGGTCTTTTGCTACTGGTCGGAGACATATCTTGGACCAATGAATATTATTTTGGTGTGATCATCATGGATCCCCCCCCCCATCCTTTGGGGCAGAGGTGGAAGGGAGGAGTTTGCTTCCACAATATGAAGGGAAAGGACTTTGGGTGAACCCAGACTACTGGCAGTAAATTGCATGGTGAATACACTATTTATGGGCTCTCCCCCAGTCCCAAACTTTTTGTTGCTACAAAGAGCACTCTTGGAGTGTATGACTTTTTATTGACCTTTCTTTTTTTTTTACTGAGTTTTGGTTTTAGTTGGGCTTCTGAATAGGGTTTAGTGAAGAGGCGAAGTGAAATCTTTAACCAGTTCTAGCCTCAATTACATACTTGCAAGGTTAAGAAAATGTAATAATCGATGGGCCAGGAGCACTAGTACTGTTGCTGTTCAAAGGTCCCCTTCTGCTTCGATATTACTGTATTCTTTTTTATGCTATGAAAATTATCTGGCTGTGTGCTGTGCAGCTGACCAGTATTTTAATTTTCCTTTGTACTGCCTGTGGGCCATTACCCCCTCCTACAATTGAATGACTAGCATTAAGGGCAGCAGTTTGTTTTACTGCCTATTGTTTGTAGTGGGACCACTGGCAGGTTTGTACTCACGGGAGAGGACGATGGTTCAGTTCCTGTTGAACTGAGCTAAGAAATAGTTAATTATGAGGGAGTGGGGGGGATGTGTGATTAAAAGGGGGGAGGGTTATATTGGACAGTTGGAGCTGGACAAAATATACACCTTATGCTGGCGGTGGTGAGTATTGAGCAGGTGTCCTTAAATGCTGTGTTGGGACTGGCTTCTTTGACCTGGTTTTATAGTTGGGTTCTGCTACGGGGGTTATTAGGTATGATAATGGTGGTGGAAGAGAGGGAGCTGGGCTAATGGGAGAAAAGAGTGTGGATGCTTATATGGTACATGCTAGATTTCAAATGCAAATTAAAAGGATGTTTTATGATAGGGTATGATGTCAAATGTCTATCTTGGAATATCAATGGCCATAAATATATTATAAAACGTAAAAGGGCTATGGCCGAAGTGCATAGAAATAAGAGTATGATTGTGCTACTACAGAAAAACTCATTTTTTAAACACTGAATCACAGAAAACTACTGCATTTATGCGGGGTACTTGGATATCGACAATTTTTTCTACAAAAGCTGGAGGAGCCTCTATCTCTATCTTTATCCCTTCGGGTTCCCTTATACAGGTACTAGATACACTGACAGATCAATTTGGCCATTATGCATTAGCCAAGGTTGAAATTCCAGGTACAGGTGTAATGTTAATAGGATCAGTATATGCCCCTAACGTGGAGAACCCTGGATTTTTTCAGAAACTCATGCTGGATATGTCCTTCAGGGGGGCCCATTGATATCGGGAGGTGATTATAACTGTGTAACTGACACAATTTTAGATTGTTTGAATAAGACCCCCGTTCCCAAGTCCTACAATGCCAAGGCTTTGGAGGTACTACAAGCTGATTTTGACCTGACTGATGTGTGATGGCACATGTACCCCTTGGGGTGAGAATATAGATTTCACTCTCATGCACATAACTCCTATGCTGGTATAGATAGGATAGTAGTGTCAGGCACTTTGGTGGTCAGGCTAAGGGAAGTGAGGTACCAACCGATTATGATTTCAGATCATGCACTGCGCTTTATTACTCTCCGGGGTACTGGATCCTCTTCAGGATCTAAAGCATGGAGATTGGACCCTAGGCTATTGAGAAATCAGGGTTACCTTGCATACTTAAAGGTGAACCTACAGGAGTTTTTGCACTTCAACCGTCGCGGCGATACTTCGCACTGTGCACGGTGGGAAGCTCTGAAGGCATATGTAAAGAGGCAGACTATCGCTTTTGCATCACAAGAAAAATGCATAGCCACAAGGGTCTTAGAGTTTCTTAGATCTAAAGTAGAAGCCTGTGCAAAGGCTCATATGAGGAATCCCACAGTTACCCTGTATGGGATTCTGCAGAAATTAAAGTGAAGGCATAACACCCTGTCCAGTGCGCAACTGAAGAGAGCCATCCTTCTCTCAAATGCAGGGCAATACTTCGATGGAGATAGCATGGGGAAATACTTAGATTGGCAAATAAAAAGAAAGGAAGCTGCTAAATCAATAAACCAAATTCAGAATGAACAAGGACACAGCATACTGGGTACAAGAGAAATAGGGAATGCCTTTGGGGCATTTTATAAGTCTTTATATTCCTCTGAATACAGCCCCTCACAACAGGACTATGATAGTTTTTTTAGGGAGGTGCCTCTTAATAGGATTAATGAAGTCAAAGCTAGGGAACTGGATGCACCCATAACTAAACAAGAAATCAGGGAAGCTCTAAAAACCTTAAAAAATGGTAAGGTGCCTGGCCCTGATGGTCTACCAATAGATTTTTATAAATCCTTGGAAGAACTCCTGCTGGACCCCTTATATGATGCCCTGAATGAGGGACTGCAGGATGGAAGGTTGTCCCCCTCCACATGGTCTGCAACTATAGTGGTACTGCACAAACTGGGTAAGGATGCAACCCTATGCTCCTCATATAGACATATTTCTCTGTTGACAGCAGATTATGAGATATTGTCTAAAGCTGTAGCAACTAGGTTAGAAGCAGTGCTACCCAGAATCATACACCTGGACCAAACCAGTTTTGTCAAGGGATGGTTGGGCAAGCATAATATTAGGCGGATGTTGAATATTATATTCCGTTGGGTTAGAACTAAGAGATCTCATGGTGCTGCTGTGGTTGCTTTAGATGCTGAGAAGGCTTTTGACCCTGTGGAGTGGGGGTACCTGTTTTATACCCTGGAGAAGATGGGAGTGGAGCCTTCATTTTATGCATGGGTGCAAGCACTATATCAGGGTCCCCTAGCTCAGGTTCTGGTGGCCGGGGAGTTGACAAGTTTATTTCAGCTTGGCTGGGGAACTTGCCAGGGATGCCCCTTGTCCCCGTTGAGGTATGTTATATCCCTGGAGCCTTTGGGAGCTGCTGTTAGACTACATAAAATTATTAAGGGGTTCATTGGAGGGGGAAGGGAGCATAAAATTGCAATGTATGCAGATGATCAGCTATTGTTCTTGCAGAATCCTGCTGAGGATTTGCCCATGGTTTACAGGCTAATGAGTACCTTCGGCACTATGTCTGGTCATAAAGTTAATTGGTCTAAGAATGAACTATTACCAATAGGCTCCAGGGATTGGGCTCAGCTTATTGCTCACCTGGGGGGCTTCAGCTAGTTCAGAAACTAAAGTATTTGAGGGTGCAAATCTCTGCCCCTCTAGGGGAACTGTACAAAATAAATCTTAGGCCAATCATGCATGTGATAGCAAAGGATTGTGATAGATGGAATGTGCTGCTGATTTCATTGATAGGTAGGGTGGGGGTGATTAAAATGTCCATTCTGCCCAGGCTGGCTATTATATTTCTATCAAACCCTCCCCATTAAGATTCCACAACTACATTTTAAACTGGTAGAAGCAATACTTCATAAATGTATTTGGAGGGCAGGATGTGCCAAAATACCCCATGCTACACTATATAGGTGACCAGAGGGGGGGAGTGGGCTTACCCAACTTTAAAATGTACTACTGAGCAGCGCAGTTGTCATTCATACCTACTGGGGATGATATATTGGAGTGCCCATGGATTGGCCTAGAGGAGGATCTGTTGGAGGGAAACTTCCGTAATGACACACTAGTTGATAGTTTGGTAGACTCCATGGTACTACACCTTTATAACCCATTTACAAATATCACTAGATCTATGTGGTTAAGTGCCCACCAAAAGGTGGGGTTTGCTGGGGGTAATTCTCCTAATTTGAGCATCCTTAGTTTCATGAAATCTGCAGGAGAGTGCACGGCCATTACGGTACAGAGATTATGGGCCTGGAGAGAAAAAAGGGACTACTTGTAATTAACCAACTGTATGAAGTGGGGAGTATTAAGGAGTTTTACACAAATATGCTCCACATGGAACATACCAGTAGGAGACTTCTTTCTCTATCTAACAATTTGCACCGCTGTGGAATTGATCTTAGGGGAGTTAATAAGTGGGTGGCCCCCCTCTCCATTCGAAGAGGAACTGTTTTACCCACAGCCAGCTAGTAGGCCTCTGTCCACCTACTACCGAACACTCATGGGGACACTCCCCACTCCTCCCAACTCCAGCAGACATAAGTGGAGTGCAGATCTCTCCATTGTTATAGATCACAAAATCTGGGGTCTGGCCTGCTCTTATTTTCTGCACTGCTCACATAGCAACAAGCTGTGGCAGATCCAGCTTTACTTCCTTCACAGGGCATATGTGACGCCTAGTTGGTTGCATGAACTGGATGATAACAGGTCATCCACCTGTCCCAAATGTGTGGCTGATGATGCTGACTTCTTACATCTGGCACTTACCTGCCCTAAAATGGCACCATTTTGGCACTCTATGCACAGTATAATGTCTCAGGTTATGGGATATGCCCCTTCTAAATCCCCCTTGGAGCTTCTACTAGGGGCTGACCCTGTCTGCCCAGAGTGTGGTAGATCTAACCTCCTATGGCCCAAAGCCTTAATAAATGCTAGGAGAACAACTGTACAATCAGATAGGTCATTTTGCCTCCGACTGTGGGTGTTAGATAAAAATGTTAGAAACTGTATGCAGCTGGAGAGGGCGCAGCTGGGTACCTTGGGCAGAAAACTGCTTTTTTGGGAAACATGGGAACCATGGATGAGAGCCATGGAGGTGGGTATTATCTTGGATTAATTTATTAGACTGTATCCCTAAAGTACCC
Organism: Neoceratodus forsteri; assembly: GCA_016271365.2. Taxonomy (NCBI): domain Eukaryota; kingdom Metazoa; phylum Chordata; order Ceratodontiformes; family Ceratodontidae; genus Neoceratodus; species Neoceratodus forsteri. The sequence goes on from CM028130.1 coordinate 1,294,939,902, forward strand.
TTGGAAAATTACACATATATAAATACAAATTATATCTCAAATCCAGCTGCCTCCTCTAATGATTGCCTGAAATAACACTGTACAGAATAATCATGAACCAACATTGATAATAGGCAAATATAAACTGAATGTATCATGTATTCATCCTTAACAGCAATAACATCTGAATGTACTTTCTCTATGTAAAGGACATACTGGCTGTGCTGTAAGCTATCCAGATTCACAATAAAGAAATTTTACAAAAAAAAAAAAAACACAAAAAAACTGTTGTTTATTTGCTACTTGGAGTTAAAAGCTGAATACATTTATTTGTACTTGATCCTGTGCCTTTGGGCTGTCATTTTGTCTATTTTCTACTCCACCAACTAGTCTTGAGCCCACTCACATTTGGTGTTTGTTGTTTTGGGTTTGCCACCCCACAGGTGCACCAGATCCCAGTACCACAGTGCATCGTCATGTTGAAACTGCCAGTTTTGTAGTGCTGTGTGAACTCTGTGCTCACAGCAAAAGAAACAAGCATAAGCATATTAAGGTGGGCACTTAGGGAACATAGACAAAGTAGACAATATTTTGATCAAAAAGTGTAAATTTTTATTAGGGTTTACCTTAAAACATCTTAAAAACTCAAAGAACAAAGACCACACAGCAGCTGTCCCAACATTTTGCACCACAAGCTGGGTACTTTGTCAAGTGATAGCTTGTATCAACTTTTAAAAGAATAATGCAAAATTTAAAGACATGGGACCAGATATTCAAAACTATATGCTGGGTGCAAACCGTTTGCACAGGATTAGGGCTGGGTTAGCATGGGTCCACTGTATTCAAAAGGGTAAACAGCACACGCAAACTGCATTAGCGGTGGGCAAAAGTATAATGTATGCAAGGGGCAAAGTGAGGGGGCATGTCAGCGCAATGCTATATTCAGCATATAGTGCTATGCAAAGCAGTGTTGCACAACTCAGCGCAACACTTTGCACAGTGAAAATTACCACCCAGGAAAAGGTAGTCTTAACTCTGGGCAAACCAGCTTTGCATGACTTTGTGGCTTTGCATGGCATTAGCATGGCTTGCATGGCTTTGTGCAACCCTAACCAATAAGTATGACACATAGAAAAAGCCAGACATAGACGTAATGTGCTGCTCACTGATGTCACCACAATGATGCCATCATCTGCCACCAGTCCCAGCCATGCCAGGCAGTAAGTAGTGACCCAGCCCTCAGTGAACACCATTGCAGTGAGGCCATACAGCACACACGTGAAGACCACCCTTCTGTGTACACCAACAGATGCCAGCACACACACGCAGCACTGTGGGCATGGAGGGTGTTGAAGGGAAGGTGTATGAGTGGCCAGGCTGCACCACAGACTGGGTGCGGCCACAACATTGGGACACATTATGCAGTGCACATGGGCCAGTGTTGGCAATACACTAACACCAGTGTGCCTATCTGATTGTATGTGACCCCCAGCCACATACCACAAAGCTCCACAGCCACCACAGCACACATTGCTAGCCATGTATATGTCACTGTGAGCATCCCATGCCAGTGGTGCAGCATCTGTGCATCACTCAACAGCATAACAGTAATGTCCACTGTCAGTATACACCTGCAAGTTGGGCCTGTCACTTTCTACAGTGCAGTAGTCATCACTGCCCTACACACAATAGGCATTGATGTGCCCCTCATACTAGTGGCCCCCTTGCTACTGTAGTGTCTGTTGTGCACTGTGGCATGACCTACAGTTTGACAGTTGCATGTAACACCACCACCACCTGTGCCTGTGCTGTGTAGTCCCCTGGGGCACATTACGCTATGCTGTACTGTATAGATGTAGCCTGCAGCTACCACCATGCACTGCCAGACTGACCTACAGGTGGAGCTGTGGGCAGACCCAGCCAGCCCCTATACTTCCAGACTGACCTACATGTGGAGCTGTGGGACCCTGCAGTAACGCTGGGCAAACTGCATGCAAATCAGGGCATAATGAGATGTTAATCTGGATGTTTGCCCAGAGACTACCTTAGTAGGATCATATGCATGTCACCTTTGAATACAGCAAAGTTTAGCCCTGGGCAAACATGTTTGCACCAGGCAAACAGCTTAGCTCCGCGCTAAACCCGCACACATGTATTATCACCGCACAAGCGTTTTGGACAATATTGTAGAGTTTTGCACAATGTAATTTCACATTTGCTGCTGCCTGCAGCTGTACTGATTCCATGCATTTGCTGGCACACAATTTGGCCACATAGTTCACCTTTTCCCTCTTTTGTGTCACTGTGTACTTGTCTGCTGTTGTGGTGTGCAGTTCCTGGTTGCTATGTTGCTATATTTAGAGCTGTCTTATTTCCAGGTTATGTTTGCACTGCACTCCCAGCCCAGATTGCCCAGCTTCTTTAGCATGCCATATTCAGCAAGATTAGCAGCAGGGCTATCCCTTTTGAGTATAGTGGGCTATTGGATCCGGGCAAATTTAGCACTCCAGGCAGTGCAAATTTTGCCCCGGGGCAATGTTTTGAATATCTGGTCCATGGTGCCCAAAAACCTTTGCAACCTAGATAAAAATTGTAATTCAAGAAAGTAGTAGAGATACATAATGAGTAAATAAAAGGAAATATATTGGAAGAACCACAAAAGTGATGGTAGAAGGTGTTGAAAGAATGGCAAACAAAGCACAACTGCAAAAGTTCCTCAAAAATAATTAAAAAATTATCATCATCTATATGTATGATAAGGCTTTTATTTCCGTCAGAAGAAGGTTTTTCATGAGGCCACAGTGGAAGAATGGAGCAGAGGCTCAGCTGGAACAGAAACACTTGGCAGGTAGGCCCAGGGAGGCTGGGGGGGGCAAATCAGGGCATTTTAACAGTGGTTTGGAGAAGGGATGCAGGGAGACTGCTGGTATCTGAATGCTTAGAGGAGCATGCTTTCTCACGTGTATGCGATTAAAAAAGTGTTTTTTTTTCATATGCTTTTCTCCCTAATATCCAGTAAGACATCTCAAGACCCTTGTAAAAACACATGGCAGGTAGACCCAGGGAGGCCAGGGGGCCGAAAGCAGAGCGTGTTAACAGTTGTTTTAGAGAAGGGATACTGGGGACTGCTGGTATCTGAACACTTAGAGGAGCATGCTTTCTCTCTTGTATGCGGTTAAAATGTATTTTCTCTGTATGCTTTTTCTCCCTAATAACCAGTAAGATGCCTCAAGGCCCTTGGCTTGGGAGTTTAAGTAGTTGGGTCAAGAATCATTGCCAGTAGTTCCTCAGAAAACAAAGCTGGCCTGGTGGGGAATGTTGTCATAGTGGTACAGTGTGTCTTGCTTGCAACATTTTTCAATGATTTCTTCACAATTCTAGGTGTAGGGTCTGTTGAAGCACTGAGCAAACAAGTGGGATGGCATTACATACAAGCATAAGACCTCGAACAGCAGCTCTGTGGGTTTTTTGCAAATGGTCCTTGGTTGAGTGTAGGCAGGATTTCTGTAGGAACTAAGGGTGGAAAACAGGAGACCGGGCCATGGCAATTGGTAAAGACCATGAGAGGTGGCACTCCAAAGCCATCCTGAGGAATGGCATTACATGTGGCCTGGGGGAGCACCCAGCTAAAGCAGAGGAACAGATGACAGGAACAGGGGACCTGGTCATTTTCAACAAGGAATGGAAGCCCTCTTTAGGACAAAGAGGGGATCTGGGGTCAGGAGCAGGGCCTAAAGAAAAAACCGATGGTCGGACTGGCTGAGGCACAAAGGACAGAAGGCTGCACACCAACATCAATGCAGGGGGTGCCATGCCAAGGGAACAGCAGGCCACACACCTACACCATTTTTGTGGCATCATGCCATATGTCTTGTTGGCGACCTCACAAAAAAGGACAAGAAAGGGGCCCAGAAGATGGCCCTCTCCTTACAGAAGGAGAACAGGGACTGACTGGTTAGGGAGCAACTACAGAGCAGAGGGGAAAACTATGGTGGGGCAGAAAGAAAATGCAGCGGCCGGGCCACATGGGAAGGATCCCATGGAGTGGGAAGAATTAAACACAAGGCCAAAGAGACCACGCCTGACTGGGGGATGGGGAGTAGGGGCAACAGCAAATTGGGGAGGTACAAAAGAATGGTGCAACCCATAACAAGCCTACAAGGCCACGAGAAGGATGAAATATACATACATATTAAAAAAAAAAGAAAGAAAGGGGATGTATATAAGAACACATAAATAAACAAATTAATATCTAAGTAAGATTATTAATATGGGGAAGGGCACACAGGCAGAGTAGTGGACAGGGGGCCAACAGCTGGGAACAAGACAAAGGACACACTGTAAAGGGGCAGAGTTTCAGAATGTCAGGGAAATCAGAGAATAACATGGTTATTTCTTTTTCCAGCAGTTTCTTACTACCTAGAACCAAATGAAGATGATGGCCCAAAGAAGAAGAACAGACCTACCAAAGAAGAGGCATATAGAGTGATCATTGAACTGGTGGAGTGGGCCAATAAAGTGTGGGAATTGGTGGAGGATATGGGGAACAGGGGAAAAATGAAAAAGGGATATGGAAAGAGGTAGTGGCAGGGGATGCAGGCCAGCAAAGGACAAATCCAGGCCTTTGGCACTAGCTTGGTCACACAGCCCAAAAAGATTGCCCCCTAGGCTGACTAGTCCGGACAGGCCAGAGCCAGTCAACCCCATACCACAGCCTGCCAGCCCTGGGACCCCCGTGATCCCTGACACTGTCTGTCCACATCCTAACCTAACACCTTTGCCCATGCCCACACTGCCAGGACCACTGCCAATATCAGAAGACCCCAATGGGGGACAGGTCCTGGGACCAGCGGGACCCCAGCCAGGCCCGTCACTAGGTAACCTTGTGGGAATGTGAGCAGTAGAATCAAAGAATATGTTGAACAAATGCTTACATCTATGGGACAGGATGGCCAGGGGCAACTAGAGAAGGTGTTAGGTGACTTAAAAGTTGAAAAGAAGGAAAGGGGGGGGAGTCCAGTGCCCATCGGAGGGAGGAGCTGTACAATGGGGAACAAGGGACATAGATTCTCCAGGTATGAGAATGGGGAACACATCCCCTTAGCAACAAAAGAAAACATATGGAAAGGGGAATATGTGGCTGTATTTGCCTTAGTAAGTATAGAGGCAGTGATGATATATGACGAGAAAGAAAGCATAGGAAAATTGAAGATGGTGGCAGCACTAGTGCTGTTGGGGAAGAAAGAGGAAGGCAAGTTCACCAAAGGGAAAACATGTGACAGCGGATTTGTGGGATTTGCCACTTATTCAGCAATAGTCATGGAAAAGAAGCTGGAGCTGGGAATTCCATTGATCACATACCAACTGATTATACGAAGCACAAAAGCAAAAGGGGGGTTAGGGTGGCTGCATTATGATGAGTTTTTCAGACAAAAATGACCACCAATGGAGATGTTTGGTGGGATATGAAACCGCTGGATCTGTGGACAGACTATATCACAGACCAGACCAGTGTAAGTGGACACATTGACCAATTACCTTGTCAGATGGGTACATGGTGCACAGATGAAAAATGCGAAGACACAAAGGGCACATATAGATATACCAGGTGTTGCTACCACCACCACCAGTAAATCATCAGAGGCCACCAAATCAGAGAAAATGTCAAAGTTGCAGCATGGCATGGCAGAAAATCCCATTTGTGATGCTCTGTACCAGGTGGGCTTTGAATAACTTGAAGACAAGGAGGAAGAGGAGTTTGATGAGGCAGCAGGACTCAGTGCAGCACAACGTATGGTGGATGCCTACATGAGAGACACCAAGCATCTTGGCATCACTGATGAGCCATTGGTGTACTGGAGCAGCAAAGTAAGTGACTGGCCTGCACTGGCATTTGTTGCTTTTAAATACCTCAGCTGCCCATCATCCAATGTCAGTGTGTAACGGGTGTTCAGTTCTGCTGGGCCCATTGTGCGTGACCATAGGACAAATCTGTCACTGAAGAATGTTTCAGTCCTAACATTTATTTATTTGGTTTTTGTTTACCGGGTAAGTACACTAGACAACAATGTTGCCTATATTCAGGCGCGACCCGGGAGAGTACAGACAGGGGAGACCAGAGTCAACATTAAAGAGTATTTCATGACGCAGCATGAGGTGAGAATGAACATTTGAACAGTATACAGCCAGGTACAGTCATTATCAGTAACGACAAAGAGAAACAGATAACATTACATTAATTATTTTCATCTGATGATACATCAATGACTAAATTGAAACGACAAACAGCAAACAAAACTTAAATGAAGTAGCATTATAACAATAGGATTTCTGCTGGATGTGGGAAACTTTCAGATTTTGGAGACCAGTAGGAAATCAGTAAGTGCCATAGGGAAAGAAAATGCTAGGAGAGAAGCTCAAGTTACAGCACAAGAGCAGCAGTCGATTCTAATAGTGTGCCCAAGACCAGTTTAAAGGCCTTGTGGGATTTGGAGAGTTTGATGTGGGAGGGAATGGAGTTCCAGAAGCGGGGGGCAGATATGGCAAAGGATCGTTCTCCTTTTTGTGTGAGATATCTGGGAATTTCAAGTTGGGTTTGAGCAGATGCCCTGAGGAGGTATGCTTGGGAGGGCTGAGTTAATAGTTCGGAAAGGTATTTAGGGGACCCCGTTCTGATCATATTATCAATTGTACAGTCTGCAGAATAGTGTCTGAGCGAGTCTGGGGAGATCCAATTTAGTTTTGAGTAGACCAGGCAATGATGGGTAAGTCTGTGAACGGAGAGAGCAAATCTGCATATACTGTTATAGCAGGTGCTCCATTTCTGGAGTGCTCCTTTGCTAGCTTTAAGGTAAACCTGAGAGCAATATGTTAGAGCAGGAGGAGAAATCCTGTGCATAGCGTCGGGCAGCATCATTGAGGGAGGACTAACTTTTAAAGGTAAGACCAAGTTTTGAGTAAACTGTCTTACATGTAGCTGCAATGTGGAGGTTAAAGTCAAGAGATGGGTCAAGTGACTCCTAGATACCTGAAGGAGGTAACGAATTCAAGAGGGAGTCATCTAGAGAATGTATCAATAAGTCTGGAGTAAGAGATCTGATTCTTGACGGGGGGCCAAAAAGCATAGTTACAGTTTTCTTAGCATTCATTAGGAGCCTGTTCTGTAGTAACCACTCCTGCAAGCAGTTGAAGTCTGCTTGAAGATGTGCTCTTACTGATAAGGGATCTTTACCACTGGAGAGAAGCACCATGTCATTGGCATAAAGGCTTAATGAGGAGAAGCAGGGAAGGGAGGGCAAGTTGTTAATGAAAAGGGAGAAAAGTAGTGTGCCAAGAATAGATCCTTGGGGACTCCAAAAGAGGTAGGAAAGATTTGAGACGGTGGATTCAATTTGGACAAATTGCAACCTCCCTGAGAGGTAGCTATCGAACCAGGAGATGGACGACAGGTCAAAGCCAAGGCGGGACAGTTTGAAAAGTAGCAGAGAGTGATTCACAAGGTCAAATGCCTTTGTGAGATCAATAAATATAGCCCCAGTGAGCAGGCTCTTATCCATCGCTGTAAGGACTGCATTTGTCAGCTGAAGTAGAGCAGTTGTGGTGCTGTGTCCTGTTCAGAATCCGTGCTGGGTAGGGGATATAAGGTTGTTAAGGTGCAGGTAATTTGTGACCCAAGTAGCGATGGCCTTCTCAAGAAGTTTATTTAGGGTTGAGAGAATGGCAATTGGTCTATAGTTTGACATATTTTTGGTATCCCCTTTTTTGTGAACAGGGACAACACAAGCGGTTTTCCGAAATGTTGGTACCGTTCGGGTTATTATGGAAAGATTAAAGATACTTGCAATAGGAACAGCAAGGGCAGGGGCTGCCTGCTTCAAGAAGCTTGGCAGTAGCCCATCCGGGCCAGCAGATCCATAGGTGGATACTGATTTGAGGAGATGCAGCACTTTGGTGGAGGAGACTAATGTGAGATGAAAAGGGGTTTCATGCGAAAGTTGCACCTCAGAAGGAGGTGAAAGAGGTTGGATGAATTTCTCAGTGTATTCGGAGAGATCCAAGAATCATGCATTAAGAGCATTAGCAATAGTAGGTAACTTGTTACAGTTTGCGTCATTCAGTGTCATGTCGGTAATGGCTTTCTTGGGCCTTTGCCCAATGAAATTTTTGATGTGGTTCCAAAAACCCCTGGTATCACCCACTGAAGATTGGAGAAGCTTAAGGCAGTAGCTCCTTTTAGCCTTCCGAATATCTTTTTTGCAGGCATTTCTCAGTTGTTTATAGTTAACCCAGTCTTCTGATTGTTGGGACTTCTTTGCCAAGGTCCAGGCCTTGTCTCTTTTTATCATGGCTCGAAGGAGGTCTTTTTTAAGCCATTTATTAGGGGAGCCCCTAAGACGCCTTTTTTTCAGAGGGATGTGCAGATCCTGAAGGGCCAGAAGCTGAGACATCAGGTATTCAAGTGCTGTGTTTACATCATCAGTGTGATAGATGGTAGACCAGTCTATATTATTAATATCCTCAAGAAGTGCAGTTCGGTTTAGTTTGGCAAAATCCCAAAATTGAATGATTCTTGGGGGGGGGTTAAGGCAGTGGCCATTCCAGATACAGAACGTAGGCAGGTGATCACTAATGGAATCCGAAAAGGTCCCTGCAGCAATTATTTTATTTGCTTTATTTGTAGCCATCCAGTCCAGGAGAGATTGGCGCTCCGAGTTGGAAGAGATGTGTGTAGGGCTAGAGATAAGTTGAGCGAGGTTAAGTCGGACGAGAGCTTCAGTATATGTACCGGCATGACTCCCTGATAGGTCTAGGTTGAAGTCTCCCATTAGTATGACTTCAGATCTACCGTTTAGAGTGGCCAGATAATCCAAGAGCCCATTTAAGCCAGGGAGATCCCCCTTTGGAGGATTGTAGGCACAGATCAGATTTAGCCTTTTATCACCACCTAGTTGTAGAACTGTATGCAGAGCTTCACAATGATTTGTTATCCAAGACTGGAGTACAGAGACATTGAGATGCTCTTTATAATAAAGGGCAACTCCTCCACCCTTTTGTTTGGTGGGGCGATCGAATCTGGACAAGCTGTAGCCAGGTATTTTGTACATGGAATCAGGCATCTCTGGCCTGAGCCATGTTTCAGTTAGTCCAAGTATGTCCGGACAGTACAGGGCTATCCAGGCTTCAAGTTCAGGAAAGTTTGCTGGTAAACTTCTGATATTCATGTGGGCAATTTTCATGCCCTTAGTGGAAAACCAAGAGGAGTCATCCGTGGACCTGGCATTCCAATGGGAGCCAGGGTTAGATTCTATGTCTCCTGACAAGCATAAGCACAGAAGCATCACCCAAACTTCTTTGTAGAATCTGTAATTGTGCTTGAGGTATTTGGGCATGCTAGGGGGGTGATAGAGAAGGAAATGCCCCAATTTGTAAAAATGAATGAGGCTCATATTCCACAAAAAACAATTATTTTGATGGTGTTGCCCCAAGAACTGTGTCTCAGGGATGATGTTGATAATGAAGATGTCCACAGTGGTAAGGCCTCTAATAGCAGGGAGGTAGATGAAGCAGCAATGATAACTGAATTTCCACCTGGTGATGACTCCAGTCTTGAAGACTGTGAGGGCTGCTTCATGTATGATGTGTCACAGGAAGAAGGCTAAACGTGTTCTGCCCCCCCTCCAGCCACCCCCAGCATCCCTACCCCCATTTCCACTGAATATGCTCTTCTATGTTATTGTTATACATTTTGCATTTTATTTTGCTGGTTGCTCTGTGTTACACATCCAGTTAAACCATTTAATTTGATTACCTAACCTAGTCACAATGTTTATTTCATTTCATTTTTGAAAATTGATTGGCCCCTGCTATGCTAACTGGAATGAATGTCATCATCTCAGCAATACACAATGGCCCCATTGTGTGACAAATACTGAACATCTTCCCCATTTCCACAGATACCTCCTCCATGACACCATGAATGAGTGTCTAGTGAGTGTGCCACTACTGTATATACGACAATGACAACTTAGTCAGACACTGCACAGCCAGTACTATGTTACTCAGAAATGCATGCACACTCCATCCCCATGTATAAAATGAACCATCATGTAATCTGCCTCCTTGTCATCCATCCTAATTTGTATAACACAGACTTCGACAGTGTGGGCCATCATTGTCATACTGCCAAGAAATACCGGCAACTGCTGAAAATCTATGAAGCTGACAGATGCATGCTCCAGCATAAACAGCAGTCTCAGACAAGTACATTAATGCTGCCTCTGAGTCCAGCTAAATTACTCCTCCTCCTCCTCCAGCAATCTTCCACGAAGAAGAACCACACCATTGCCAATACCAGCAAATCTGTAGCCAGTACATCAACCCGCATAATGCATTACTTTCATCCCAGCATGCAAACTTTGGGTTGTTTCCCCTCCTGCTGACCACCCATGATGACAGCACTGCCAGCACATTTTGGGCCAGTACGTTAACCAGCATCGTACAGTACTTTCAACTCAACAAGCACAATTGGTGTTGTTTTCCCTCCAGCAAAAGAAACAGCCACTCAGAAAGCAACACATATCATGAAGCAAGAAATATATACAGTATGTTCTTCCTCCATGGCCTGTATTCTATTAAACTGATTCATGGTAATTAGACATCAGTTTCTGTCATGTTAGTATTTATACCTCCATTGTGCTTTTATGCATGCCTTTGTTGCGATAGAATGTCAAGGCTATCGCCTGTAGTTATGTGGGGGATGAGCTCCTCCACCACATCCTATTTAAATGAGCAGGCTACATCTTCTCTGTTTAGAGCGAGTCACACTCACTTCAGCAGTGCGGCTGGCCCTTTCAGCCCACCTCCCCTCCTCTCTGTTCTGCCCTGCCTCACCTCACTGTTGCCTTGCAGCCCTTTTCCCTGTGCTGCTTCATACCTTGTGTTTTCTTTCTTTTTTTTTGGGGTGGGGGATTCACCAGCCACTCCTTAGTTTGTTCACCGCACCATGCTTCCTCTGGTAGGCTCCCTTCATCTTCTCAGCCTGATCAGCACCAAAGAGCGGTTACTTGTTCCTCAATGTTGTCTCCTTTCTGATTATCACCAGACATCTTCTCCACCTGACTTAGCTTACTCTAGCACTGAACCCATTCACCCTCAGCTGTTTCAGATGTTGCACACCCACGCTGCACTGCCTAAACTGCTACTTCCACAGGTTTTACTTTCATTCCATTCCATCATCTCACATGTCTCATTCGTATAGTGTTCATTTCATTTCCTCCTACAGCCTCATATGGAACTTATCTGGGGCTTTACAAACAGGTAGTCCTCGAATTATAATGTCTGAGGGATTTTGTGGTTGTACTGTATTGCTCCTGTCATTTCTCACCATGGAAGCGGCTATATGCTGAACACCACTACATTGTTATACTGCACAGTTGCTTCTAAGCCTTCCAGGTGAATTACTTGCATTACTCTTTGATAAGCAGACTTCACCTCTGTTGTAGCACCCTCCTGCGCTGCCGCTGACTGCATTAGTCATAAGCTGGATCATTTCTGCTTACATGGCAGTGCCTAGCAGTAGTTTTTACTACCTACTGTCAGATTTGTCTTTCTATAGTTTCTACATGCTAACTAAAGGATTTTAAGCCCAACAGCTCGTTTGCACTCTCTATGTGCATTACTGCGTACCTACAGACATGCACAACAAACTCTGTCATGAATATTAAATTGTACTCCTCCAATTTAGATGTTATGCCTCTCAACCTTCTGCCCTGTGACTACCGTCATGACTCTCACACACTGGGGTCTAACAACTATGCAGAACCCACTTCATACTGCAGACATCCGCACGATGCTAGTAGGATAAGGGCTTATTATGCAATGTATTTTATGGAGGACCAAGTCTGCATATGTGGAACATCATACCTTTGCCTCCTGTAATGACTGCAACTCTACTATGCAGCATATTCTATTTCAGCCATAAAAACTCCCAGCTCCATATCTTCAGTAAATTCCTGCTACATCATTTCTTAACTGCATCATTTACAGTGCATCCGCAGTGCTTGTGTTCATGGCCTCCAGGGTGTCTTGTCTTCGATCCTGCTACTCGAATTCTGAACACTGCAGCTCACCTTGCCTATTTGCACTTTTCCATCTGTCCAGGATCATGTATGCTCCATTGTGGATTTTCCATTGGATTATGTTTTAGGATTTTACATCACTGCACCTGGATACTTGCCTTGATGCTTCATTTCATTTGCTCCTCCCTCACTTTCCGGCTGCCCTACATGTGGTCCAGCCATACTGGCTTACCTTTATGGGTTTCATTGCCTCTCTTTACTTACCTCACCAGCTGACCTATATATGGTCCAGCTGTGCATGCTAGCTTACGTGGAGCTGGCTGCCACTCGTTACTTACCTTACCAGCTGACCTCGCATGGTCTAGTTGCATGCTAGCCTTCTAGAGTTTAGCTACCAATTCTATTTACTCACTGGCTGACATATTCATTCAACCATGCCAACTACGGTTCATCGGCTGACCTACACGTGGTCTAGCCACACTTTTCTATCTCATTGGGCTTGCTCCCCTTCTCGTTCCCATGGATGCTTCCTACAGGGCTGCTTTATTCATTCAGACCAATCTTTCCAATATGCTCCCTAAAGCTTCCGACTTCCATTGGATTATTTCTGAAGTACATCAAGATATTCACTTCAGTTTTCTTGGATGCTCAACACCATGCTACATCAACTCCCCCAGAGTTACTACTACTACCGTCTCCGTCAGGACTCCCTGCTGACCTTTATTCCATACTGTCTGCCTTAGTTTAACTGATGCCTAAGACATTGATTTACTACAGTTTCAGGATGCTTATTACCTCTCATTGAGTTACCAACTCTTCCACCAAGGTCTCTTCACTGCAATCCTTACCATCCTCTATCTTCAGGATACAACAGTCTACAGTACCGTTCTGCTCTCATAAGTCTGCCTTAAAACTACAGTACTACTCTGCACTAACTGACTCAGGATATGCCGCCATTATAATACCATCTACAATCTATTCCTCACTACTTTGCTGCTATTTCTGCATTGCATGCAGTTCGACATTTCCATTACATTATCTACCACTGCTCTGCAACCTGCCTCGCCCCATGGGGCCGGAGGTTCGCCATCGTAGTTCGCCAGACCAGTGCCCCTATGGGCCCAGAGGTCCTTTGCTCTTACATTACTGCACCATAATCACCTACTTACATGACCAGCTTTCAACCATCGGGCAGGGGGGGTTTAACTACTTCTACTCAACACCTGCCATGCCCAGCTCGGGGCCTGGAGGTTCGCATATTCTACTATATGTCTACCTGCCGCTGTGTCAGCCAGCCCTAGAAGCTCCATTACTATGGACTCACATCTGGATTTGCTTAATCATTTGTTATCTATTCTTTGGATGCTTCCACCCTGCCACTTCAGTCATATGAAATTACTACTACTACACTCTTACCAGGACACTTAGTTGAGCTTATCCAGAAAACCTTCAATATCCTGATTTAAGCTCTAAGGCTTCTTGGACCCTGTGACAATGCTACTTCATTTGACTCAGCCTCTTCAATTATCACCACCTATGACTCATAAGTTTGACTATTCAGGACTTGTCAGAATATTCTTACCAAGTCAGTTCTAGCTAATATACCATTCTGGCTCTTGAAACATGGATATCAACATTGTTATGCAACCATTTCCATAACCAGATGAGGCACTATGATTCTCGTGCTATTACCATTCCTTCATACCCCTTGCTGTATACCATACATAAGCTATGCAATACTACTTCCCTGCTACTACGTCTACATCATGCAGCTTTCCTTACTACTACAACTGACCTATGTATAGGTCTACTTATTTACATTGCTTCTCTTATTACCTACTTCACCCTTACAGGGCCTAGAGGTTCATCAAGACTGATTCTTATTCAACAACCTACTCCCCCATCGGGATCTGGAGGTACATTTAACTTATGTCTACATATTTGCACTAAGATCTATACCTAATTCACTTACGGCTTCCACTCCAGATAAGAGATTCCTACTGCTCCGCCCTCTCCAGATCACGTAGCATGCACCCAATTCTTATGCTTTGGCACCAAGGCCTTCATTTGTGAAGCTTGCCAAGAGGAATATGAATTATATTCCTCCTACTCTGGACATGGACGCTTAGCCTTTTGGTCACTGGTTCTCCTTGCAGAAGCCATCCTCACCACTGGAACATTTCACCAATGTAACTTCAACACTTCAAATTATTATTATCGACCATGGATTCCAGTCCCCCAACATTCTGCTCAAGACATGGATTCTCAAATTAGGATTTGCTAGAAGGATGCTGCTACATTCACCAACCAGAATATTCTGTACTTATTCAGCTTTCGCTTCACTGGATCAGGATCTCGAACTTTGGAAATCGAATTAGCTTAATATTGTTATTTAGAATTATTTTCCCTTAGTATGCCCAGAAGGACGGGCAGGTCAGTAGCCATGAGTCCTCAGAGATTTCCCCCAAAAGGGGTTTTTCCTCTCCTGCATGCTACTGGTTACACTCTCCAGAGTTGGAGAAGATAATAATTTGATACTATTATTCTTTTTGGGGGGTCTCATACTACTGGACTAAGCATTCTTTTATGGTGGGATACAGAGTAAGGCCAAACCAATACCAAGTCATAACACGTTACTCATCAGCTCAAGCATCTAAGCACTTGCATAAGACTATCCAGCTCACTTGTACAATAATCGCTGACTGTATAACCTTGTTCAAATTACCTAAGCACTGATCAATTCAAACTGCTAAATATCTGATGAGCATTGTCCTACTTACTGATCTGGCCTCTGTATCCAAGCACAACCTACTTTATCCATTACAGTACGTAGCACAAGCGCTGAGCTCTGAACCACACATAATGTCAAGTATGCATGCAAGGCAGCACACCTTATTGTATAAGTTATCTTATGTATTTCCATTTAACTCTATGCAGGGTTTGCCATGATGATGCCATGTGAGGCCAGGACCGCAGAACAAGGATGACACATAGACATGGCACATTCAGAGCTTCGCTAATACACATTGCAAGCATCATTATGTACAGGTCAGTATTGGAATTGTAATATTTTTCACTTGCTAGATTTTGTGTATTCCATTCCAGGTAGTGAATGTCCTGGTATGTTTCACCATAGGGTCATAATTGAAACCATTTCAGTGGTGGGACATTTTTGGTTATGTTGCCAACATCGATGGTAAGGATCAGTACTGCACAGGTAAGTATCAATGCGACTTTTTTTTTAATATTTTTTCTCCACCTTATTACAGATAACATTGCTTCAAACAACATCTGTCTTGATTTTGGTGATTGTCACATCAAATGAAATGTTCTGTTCAAAAGGAATTCATTTTGTAATATTGGTAACAGTGTTAGTTCAGGTAGCATCATAGCGCAGGTGATAAATGGTTATACTGCCATTTGCAGTGTCAGTTGCACATTCATGGATAAAATCAATATATCCTTCATCATCTTACAGTGGTTCAATCAAGGGACTTACTTAAGCTGTGCATGGGTGATTCCGCAGTGTCAATGGCAAAACACATTAGGATACAATCCACGGTCACAATTTTCACATTAGCACAGCAGTATATATAATATGTTTGTTTTCCTTCACAGGTGTCCATTGATGATGATGATGATGATGGTGTATGTTTTTATTTGTCAGCAGTGGCTCACACCTTGCAGGTGCAGCACCTTGGTCCAGCATCCACACACCAGGACGGAAGACTTGTATTTAGTCATTAATGCCATACAAAGATGGGATGCATCTGCAAATGTCCACCAGAAAAATAAGCCACCATTGCAATTGAAGTACTTTGCACCTGGCTGGCAATAAGAAAAAAGAAGAAGACATTTTGAGTGTTATTACAGCTAGGTGCCCCCCCCCCACCACCATCATTACATGAAGCTATACTTACATCAGGGAATAGCTGTTAAACTGGAACACTTGACATGAACAGAATGTCTGATGAGCACAGCAAGCAGCCAGGTTGGGAGAGAGGTAACAGATGCATCCCAGCAGCGGAATTTCTGAATATTGACAGACCCATATAGAAGATAGTTATGGTCAAAGTCTGACATATCTGTCCTGCAGTAACCACAAACTTAATACTTAACCATATCGACAAACCCCACAACAACCCGGCCTCAACCACCTCCTCCACCACCCACCCACTAAAGACCATCACAAATTAAGAAATACTTACTATACCACCAGTTAATGAATTGCACACATATTGAACAGCAGCTGTGCACCTGGAGTTAACAGCTCCTGAATTCCTGCATGTGTTGAGAAAATAAAAAATAATACAATTACAATCCGACTCAGATATCTGAACTGCAGTCACCTATCCCTCCCAGTAATGAAAAATTCAGTGCTTACCTTGTCCTTGTGCAATGTGAAATGTGGTGCATTCCAATATGCCATATCCAAATCCTGGGCTGGCATGCATGTTGTCATGATGATGCACTCCTCAGCACACTAGATAAATATAAAAAAAGCACAAACATATAAGAACTCAAGCTGTCCCAATAGCAACCCACCATCCCCCTTCTCTTGCACCTGAAAAAATAAATGCAGATACTTACTTGTGCAGTAGTATCAGCAGCAGCATCAACTGACTATGTGAAGAGGATCTCCATGAAGCAAACAAAGCGTTACTTGTCATGGCAACTAGTCAGAGCAGCAGACAGCAGCTACAGGCAACAGCAGCAGCACTCAAAAGTCATTCAATCCACACTGACTTAAAACCACAGACAACAGAGCTAACCAGGGCATCATGATTGCAAACTGTAATTCCACAGTTCTCTATCTATTGAGATAGCAGCAGCAGGAGGAAGTAGGTGCAACTTTAAGTCGCAGGACCATTTTGCAAGAGTATATATTTTTCTCATCATGGCAAACTGGCTTATGTTGCATGTCAGGCAGTGGCAGCACCACGGTTAGGCCTGAAAACCACATGAAATGGTGCAGAGAACAACAGATTAGGGTTCTTTGTGGATGTGAACCATGTAACTGCATGTCTGACACCTGATTTCCATCTGAATGTACTGTGTAATTTTTTGTGAAACATTTCTGGACTTCTGGGCCATGATGTTAGGCAGTTGCAGTACCATGGATGTGAACCATGTAACTGCATGTCTGACACCTGGGTGGGGGTTTGGGTGCCTTAAAACATCATGACTGGGACCTGATTTCAGTCTGAAGTTACTGTAACTTTTTTTGTAAACATTTCTGGACTTCTGGGCTATGTTAGGCAGTGGCAGCATCACGATTAAGCCTGAAAAGCATTTAAGCGGTGTAGAAAACAGCACATTTGGGTCCTGCGGGTGGATGTGAACCATGTAACTGCATGTCTGACACCTGTTTCTTGTTTGAGTGTACTGTGCAATTTTTTTGTGAAACATTTCTGGATTTCTGGGCCATGTTAGGCAGTGGCAGCACCATGGTTAGGCCTGAAAAGCATTTAAACCATGCAGAAAACAGTGCATTTGGGTCCTGCGGGTGGATGTGAACCATTTAACTGCATGTCTGACACCTGATTTCTGTCTGAATTTAATGTACCATTTTTTAGGAAGCATTTCCTGGACATGTACTGCCTGTGTTGCACTCGCAGAAAGAAGATGTGGCCTGAAATCAGTTGTAAACAGTGGACCAAAGACCATTGTTTGGTCCAGCTGGGGATTTGGGTGCCATAAAACATCATGGCTGGGACCTGATTTCAGTCTGAAGTTACAGTAAAATTTTTTTGTGAAACGTTTCTGAACTTCTGGGCCATGTTAGCCAGTGGTAGCACCACGGTTAGACCTGAAAAACATTTAAACAGTACAGAAAACAACACATTTGGGTCCTGCAGGTGGATGTGAACCATGTAACTGCAAGTCTGACACCTGATTTCTGTCTGAATTTAATGTGCCGTTTCTGTACTTATATTAACAGTGCTCTACACAGCACAGTGTGGACTGGAAGGGAAGGAACCAACTTAACATTTGTGTCGAGTGCAGGACACGTGTTAAGCACTAAAACCATATTAATGTTTAACTTTGCAATAAAATTGCTTATGCTTCTGTGATTTTTGGGCACATCTTTGGAATGCTGCTGCACACACCCACAACTGCTGCAACATTGCATATTTTTGAAAAACATTTTTGTTCATAGGAACAATACTTGACATTTGTGGATAGGAGGAGAGAATATATGAATGAGTCAAACAATAGAAAAACCAAGGTAAACAGTTTATGGATACAACACTACTGACTATGACACACAAGTATGACAGGGGAAGGGGGACAGGCCGAGTCATGGGTAGTATAATCTGAGAGGGCGATACAGAAATTAGGGAACAGGGAAAAGGATTTAATATTATGGGGAGCATAACATTACACATAAGTAATGCACCACACAGAACCACTGGACAAAGACATATCTTTACGACAATAAACAAACAAGAGAATATAGAGGAAGATTACAGGACAGAAAATATTTTTTGTGTAGTTTTTTTATCTTTTTAATTTTATTTTCTTTTTTTCGTAATTTTGGAGGGCGGAGATAGAATGGAGAGAAGAGAATACCATCAAAACACAGTGACAGGACTCAGGAGGATAGGATTCAATCAGAAATAAGAAAAAACAATTAACTTGCTGCTGACTGAAAATAAATAATTTAAACATGCCCTGAAGTGCCACCGCCACCACCATGACACAACTTCGCAAGGAAGTTGAGAATTCTTTGCTTGTCCTCCATTATTTTGTTCATATCACCCCCCCCCCCGGCTTCACTGAACTCCTGTCTGAACTGTTGAAAGTCATGCCATAGTTCTTGCACATCAGCCCGCACAGCTGCCAGGTCTTCACTTGTGACCACCTGACCACCAGCTGCTGACAGAGCAGACTCAGCATCCTGATGCTTGTGGCACTGCCGACTGTTAGGTAATTCTGCCACTAGTGCTACTGCCTCCTGCTACTGCTGTGTCTGACTACTGTGCCCCCTGCATTGACGCTGACTCACCACAGGCTAAGAAGGGCCACCTTGTTCCTTCTGGCCCCCTTCCCCTTCTCTGTGTCCAGCCATGCCTACATCCAGCTCACTCACTTCAGTGCTTACACCCACACTGCTCCCCACAGCTGCACTTGATGCTGTCACCTCCTGTAATTTGAGGTCCCATTGGAGCGAGTGGTGGTGCTCCATGTGGCTGCACTGCCTGGTTGTCCCGAAGTGGAATCCACACTTTCCCTGATGCACATCCTGCCTGCATAGACTGAAGGTGACCACTGGGTCACCTACTGATATTTCCTAGAAAAAATCCCAGACAGGAGAATTTCGGGGTTCATGGTGCCTGGGGGGGCACAGATAATACCCCAGAAACTAACTCCACTGAGTGCTTGGGAGGAGTGCACAGTCTCCTGCTGCCTGGGTGGAGGAACAGTATCCTCCTGGTGCTGGGGAGGCGACACCTTCTGCAACTGCTGCTGCTGCTGTGGTGGAGGGGGCACGGTCATCTCCTGCTTCTGGGGAGAGGGCACAGTTCGCTGCTGAAAGGCACATACAGGTGCCCCACTGTCTTCACCCTTCTCCATTACGATTGTCCAGAAAAAAAAAAATTAAAAAAAAACAAAAAAAAAAACACAGAAATAGAGACCCTGAAGGAGCTGGGGGGGAGTCACACAAACACAAAACCACAAATGCACACACACAAAAACAATCACCAGATACTAAAACATGAACTAGAACAAAGACAAACAAGAAGAAGTTAAAAAACAATAGCACAAATGATTGCAATTAATCTGTGAAAGTACACTCTGCAGTCACAGGGAGTATTAATGCTGCCTGCTTCCTTGAGATATATAGCACAAGAAATGGAGCACTCACTTCCTGTCTGTTTGGACTCAACCATGTGACCACTGGCATAGTGAAAAAACCAATTTTGCTTAATTTTGCCTCCGAAGTGCAGGCGAAATTAAAGGCCAGAATTACATGAAATGCTTCACTAGGTGAAATTGGCGATTTTGCCATAATTTCACCAGTGAAATTACATTTCACTGCATCTCTATTCATGGTAGTGGGATTTATTAGGCTTCAAGTTAGATGGGAAATATTATTCCGACAAAGCCATGCCCATGGGATGCTCAACGGTGTATGCATCTTTTGAACTCTTTAGCACATGCCCGCAGGGGATATTTCAGAGGAGGACAGGTAACAAGCCTGTGCTGCATTATTTAGATGATTTCCTCATCACAGGGACTGGCAAGGAGGAGACGGAAGTGATGCTCAAGGGGTTTCAGGGGCTGTGTAAGGAACTAGGGGTTCCCTTAGCACCAGATAAGACAGAGGGCCCTAGTAGAATTATCGAGTTCCTGGGCATTGAGATAGATGCCCAAGAAGAAGTGTTCAGGTTACCTCAGAAGAAGGTAGATTAGCTGAGGCAGCTACTACAGGACCACGGGGGCAGATGACAGAAGCAGCTTAGGCAGGTACAACAACTGATAGGACACCTCAATTTTGCCTGCTGGACAATTAACCCAAGGAGGGCCTTCACAAAGCACCTGGTGCAAGCAACATGTGGAGTGACCAGGCCACTCCACTGGGTGGATATCACGAGAGACACCAGAGAAGAGTTGAGAATCTGGAAGTTGTTCCTGCAGATGTTTAATGGCCCTTCTTTCTGGCAGGATGAATTGATCTTTAATAACAACCTCACGTTATATACAGATGCTGCAGGGGGGGCTAGGAATGGATTATTATTGTAGAGGGAAGTGGTTCACAGAAACATGGCCAGAGACAAGGGTAAAACAAGGGCTAACCAAAGACATCATGTTGCTGGAAATCATGCCAATATGGGCATGCACGTTAGTATGGGGGACAGACTTGCAAAATCAGAAAGTAACTTTCTGGTGCAATAACAAGGCAGTTGTGGAGGTACTCAACAATAGAGGGACCTCATCCGGGTCAGTCTTACAAGTACCGAGGCAGTTGGTGATAAAGGGGCAGAAGTCCTACAGGGCTAGGCACATAGAGGGTGTCCAAAGCACAATAGCTGAGAGCCTCTCCTGTCTGCAACTGGACAAGTTCCGGGCTACAGCACCGAAAGAAGAGGTGCAAAGACACCCATCCCAGAGGACATTTGGGAAGCTAGTGGAAAGGAGCCGAGGTGCTATTTCACTACTCCTGGTCCCCCAGAACACTCAGAGCCTATGAAGGGGTGTGGGGAGCATTCCAAGCTTTCAGGGATTGGTACAGCATGGAGTTAAGTGGGCAGATCACAGATGAGCAGGTGGGGAAATATATAGTGTACCAGTGGGAAAGGGGGTCACACATGAGACAATAGGGGTCCAGTTAGTGGCCATAAGCATATTCTGTAGCCTAAAAGGATGGCAGGACCCAACAAAAACAATGTTAGTCTGATGAATGATCCAAAGGTGGGGATGTTTAAGAACCAAAGAGACAGGTGAGAGGAAACCAGTGTCAGAAAGACTTCTGGCAAGTTTATTTATTTATTTAGTTTTATTTAGTTTTTGTTAACTGGGTAAGTGCACTAGACAACGTCTGCCTATTTTCAGGCATGACCCAGAGGAGGGGGATACAGATGTATGCCAACTGACCTTGAACCAGATTAAGCTGTTGGTAGTATTTTTAGTGAAGGAGGGAAATTTTGCCAGGACACCGGGGAAATTCTCCTACTCTTGCTTTCTGTGAGCAGGGGGGACCCTTTTTCCTGTGGGACCAAGATGGCTGCCATCCTGGACCCTGGAGGAGGTGGAGGTGATGCTGCTCTCAGTTTTGTGGTTTCTGGGATCTACAGCCTGCTATGCCTGTTGTTTTGCCTAGTGCCTGCGGTAATAGTCAACCTGACACTGCGCCACAACTAGTGATTCGTACACCTCCTGAATCTCCTCTTGAGTTTAGAGATACCACCCCAATTTTGGACCAGCATTCTCCTACAGTCCTTGGGACCAGTACTTATGCTATGTCTCCATCGCAATTACGAGTGTTTTATGAACAGCACTGTTCTGTCTTACGGTGCTTCATGCAGGAGGATGATGCTCTGCATTCCACCATGGCTGCTGTCTCAGACCAGGCTGCTATACACTCTGGGCCATCACATGCTATGACGACAGACTTGCTTACAGCTCCTACCTGCGCTCTTCAGCTACTGCAGGCACGCTATCCTCTACAGACACCCATGGCATTACTTCATTTCTAGACTCTGTGTGGTCCCCTGATTCTGCTGTATGTGCTGCGGGTTGGACTCAACCGTTCCTGGAGCACTCTGGTCTTCTCCCGAGCGGTAAGCGCACAGGACATTATACGGGGACACATAGTTCCTGAACTTCCTGCTGAATCCACTTCCTTCCCTCATTCATCCTCGGGCGACTTCATTGCCACTACACCCTGCCACTTCAGCACGACATTCTGTTGTTGGCCAACCAACTCCTGAGACTCCAGGCCCTTTGCATGCTCAAGATTCTGCTTCAGTACTGCATCCTTCACTGGCAGTGCACTCCTCTTCAACAGCTGATTCCATACACCACTTGAATAACCCTTCTTTGCCTTCTCTTCATACAGTTGAGGCTTCAACTGACCGTCCATTTCGCCTCGGAGACCTGTTTCAGAACTTGGGCGAGCAAGCCCGACGTAGAAATGCAGTTCGTCTGAAATATTGTGGTGACCTCTCTACTGCACCTGATAGGAAAACTGTATTGCATTCCCTATTACGTGACTCTCTGGGTATTTCAGTGAGTGAATTGTTCACTTTCATACATGTTAGAGGGGAATCAGTTTATGATTTAAGTTTTAAAAATGTTTCTACTCTAGAAAAAGTTTGGATCAAATATGGAGTGGTGAAGTCACAGCCTTTATGGACCCCCTACATGCTCATTCCTCTTACTAAACCTACGGTGAAAATAATTACTCTTCTTTTTCATAATGAAGGAGTGAGCATAACGGACGTCCAATACTGGCTTAAGCAGCGCTGTGATGTTCTCGAGGCTACCTGTCCTATTTTGGATGAGGACCTTGTCTGGACAGGGGGTTGGAAGGTTAAGGTGCAATTGAAGCAGAATGACAGGGGTATAGCTCATTTGCCAGGTAGTTTTTATATATGTAGGGATAGAGGTCTGTGTTTCTATCCCAGTCAACCCCACACCTGTCATAAATGCGGTGCTAGAATGCATTTGAGCCATACCTGCAATGACCCATGGTGCACTATATGCTTAGCCTATGGTAATGTGAGCCTCGGTTGCCCTGACCCATGGAGGTGTAATCTCTGTGATGAGCCTGGCCATACTTACCATCAGTGTCCATGGGCTGACCATAATCAGTTGGACCGTCCCCCTCAGGATCTGGTAGCCCTCATCAAGGACTCTCAGACTCAGGTTCTTCGCCAGCGTGATGAGGACGGCCAGGATGTAGTGCCCCTCTCCAGTGATGTTCTTCCATCTGCTCTTCCCACTCTCTGAGCAGCAGATCCTGTGTTACAAGACCTGATCCCTCCCGGCACGGACTCGGCACCGGGGGTCGTTGCCCCCTCTGACCCCAAGCCACTTCCTCCCCCTCATGAATTGGACCCTTCATGGAAGTTTCTCACTGGAAAAAAAGAGTAAGTCCAAGTGTAAGCGTAAGCCTCCCAGCCCTTCCCCCAGACAGTCCATTCTGACCTGGAATCGCTACCAAGCCCTGACCAAACAGAAGCAATGGAGTGACATAATGGATGAGGAAAATGACTCTGACTCTTCACAGGCCTCTTCTCTCTATTTAGACTACTCCTCTGATTCCCAGCGGGGTCCTTCCCTTACTAATCCAGACACCAGGTGTCAATCGGGGGTTACTTGACACCTCTTTGCCTAATTCTTCTTCTTTGTTTTTTTCTGCTGCCTTTCGGTCTTTTTCTTTCTTCTTGTGCCTGTGGGTTTGGGTCTTCACTGCCTCACACTTAATGTGTGCAGCATGAAATCGTATAGAAAACTTCTTACCTCTCTGCAGTTTCTATTGGATCTCCCACATGACCTCTACTTACTTCAGGATACTAGGCTGAAGACTCGCTACAAGCTGACCCGGACTTCTGCTGGCTGGACTAGAGGCCCTTCCTATTGGTCCTCAGGTGAGGATAAATGTGATGGGTTGGGTATTTTGTTTTCTGGTTTTGACTGTACTGTTACGAGACTGGTTGATATTGTCCCTGGCCATGCCTTATTGCTTGATTGCACCTTCCGTCGTCTGCAGCTCAGGATTCTGAATGTTTATGCACCTCAGGGAATTGCTGCTCTTTCAGACTTGTTTCGTTTATTGCAGCCTTATTTACACACCTCTAGACATCTCTATATGGGGGGAGACTTCAATTGTGGTCTCACCCTGGCTGACAGAGGAGGATCCACACAGAAGTTTTTCGGGGACTCTACTGCATCACGCACTATACTTCAGTTTGCCTCTCTTAAGGACGGTTACTGTGAGGTGCATCCTAAGGGAACAATGACCTAACATAGAGGCCTTCTGGCCACTCGTATTGATTTTATCTTTCTCTCCCAGAATGTTATGGTATGACAGGCGAAGGTTATTCCTTGCTAGACCTCAGATGACATGGCCATCTCATTGCTTTGTTTTCCTTCTATGGCTTCCCATCCTCTTCTTGTTTCTTCACACTGGAAGTTGAATAGCTCATTATTGTCTGATGGCTGCATAGTTTGAGACTGTCTGAAATTTTTGTTGGCCCACATTTCGGTTCTGGATGCTTATACCTCCCCTTTACATTAGTGGGAGAATACCAAATCTGATCTTAAACGCCTTTTTTTCAGGTATGCTAGGAGTAAATCTCTTTCCTCTTATCATAAGTATTTGCTATTGCGACGGCATTTACAGGACCTGATCTCTAGGGCTTTTGCTATGGCTCAAGATTGCTCCCCCTTATTGCTTCCTTGAAGACTTAGATAGAAGAGTGTCAATATAACAGGGCTCGCTCTTTGCATCTTGAGGCTACTTGTGGTACCCACTCTTCTAAGGCCTCTTTTGATATTTCCAAGCGCTGTTCTGACAGGGCAGCTGCCACGCACATTGATCGTCTTACTGATGCGGACTCTTTTACGGTTTATGACACTATATTCTCTCTCCAGTTAAAGGTCTCTTCCCATCTAACCAGTGTTTTTGGGACTCCTTCACTGGCTACATCCGCTGCCGCTTCCATTTTTGATTTCAAGACCCCTTCTCCCTCTCTTGATCTTTGCACCGAGATGACAGCCCCAATTTCTTTGTTAGAGGAGCAGGCGGCTATTAAGAAGCAAAAGCGATGTACTTCTCCGGGGTTGGACGACCTTATGGCTGAACTTTATCAAGCTTTTCTGACCTTTTTTCTCCTATCCTTACCTTGCTCTTTAGTACTATCATTGATTCTCACTCTGTACCTCGGAATTTTTCAGATGCTATCGTATTTCTATTGTTTAAGAAAGGAGATAGGTCAGACATAAGGAATTGGAGGCCTTTGAGTCTCTTGAACGTGGACTATTAGATTTTTACATCTGTCCTGCTTCACCGTCTTCTTCCTGTTGCGTCTCAAGTCATTTCAGAGGTACAGACCTGAGCTATTCCTCATTGCACTATTGTTTCCTATCTTTCCTTACTTAGAGATGTCTCTGCCTTTAGCTCTTCTTCTTCTCCTTCACTTTTTTTCCCGATCAGGAAAAGGCATTTGATAGAGTA
The DNA here is from genome assembly GCA_016271365.2 of Neoceratodus forsteri. Taxonomy (NCBI): domain Eukaryota; kingdom Metazoa; phylum Chordata; order Ceratodontiformes; family Ceratodontidae; genus Neoceratodus; species Neoceratodus forsteri. Next base: position 1,294,965,645 of record CM028130.1, read on the forward strand.
AATCATGACTACTTCTTTCATGTCCTATCTCATTACGGTATTCTAGAGCGATTTATTCAAAGGATTAGATTGCTCTATTCCACTGCCTGGATCCCTTCTTATGCGAATGGCGCCTCTTGTCCCCCCCTATTTGAGTCGTACTGGGGTTCAGCAGGGCTGCCCTCTCAGTCTTCTTCTTTATGTTTTTCATATTTATCCATTGCTTCATAGACTTTTATGCCACCCATCGATCCCTCAATTGTCATTTCCTTCTGGGTGCTCTATCCCTATGGTGTTAGCTTATGTGGACGATCTCTGCATTCTCACCACCCCGCACCTATGAGAGGCAGACTTACTCCTCCTTCTAATGGATTTCAAACATGTGTCTGGTTCTAAACTTAATTATAACAAGAGTTCAGCATTGTACTTCTCGATTCCACCCCCCCCAAATTGTCTTCACTACGTTGCACGGGTGCTTTTGCAGTTTTCCCCGATCAGAGTTTTGGGATTGACTTTTGGTGCCCCTGATGATGCCCTCTCAAATTGGACTGTTGTTTTGGACAAGACTTTTCATTTGGTTGCGTCCTGGAAGGGTCATACTATTGCAAAGAGGAAGAGGGTTTTGTTGCCGAAAACTTTAGTTCTTCCCTTATTTCTTCATGTGGCTTCGGTTTTTCCAGTCCCCTTTTCCTTGGAAGCTTGTATAATGTATTCTTTCAGGGATTCTGGGGCAGCCGTTTGAATCCGGTGAAACGTTCTTACACATACAGTATCTTGATTACTGCCACAGCGGGGTTCGGATGTTGAACCCTTGGTGTTTTTTCACTGTTTGTTTTTTAAGACTACTATTCCCTACCTGTTGCATGCCCCTCCAGTCTTTTGGATTCCTCTTCTTCATCATCATCTTGCTCCATTGTGCACCGCCTGGTGTCTCCCCCTTTGGCAATTCCTCATAACTTTCATAAGTTTAAGTTCCCCCATTTTATTATCCCCACCTTTTTGAAGATTCGTCAGTGGTCTTTGACCCCTATGGTGATTATCTCTTCCTCAAGGAAGCATTTATATCGGTCTGTTTTGGGAACATCCTTTTTGGACCTTCCTGTACTACAGGATTCCTTTGGCATTCAGTTGGACTCCTCTGGAGTTTTTTTGCCAACTGACTGATCCACGAATCCCCCAATGGGTTTGGGATGTTACCTGGCTATCTTGTCATGGCAGGCTAGGTGTTCATGGTAATATGAAGCATAAGGTTCACGAGGAAAGGACTTGCCCCCAGGATATGTGCCCTTTCATTCCTGAGACCATGATGCATTTCTTTATTGATTGCCCCTATTCACAACTGGTTTGGACCCTTCTCCTATATAAGTGGAAGGAAAAGGCCCTTCCTTTCCTCACGTATGATATTCTGATTTACGATATTTATCTCCCTAGTTTGGTTCATTATCATCCTAGCATTTTACGTTTAATTTTTGCATTTTGTCGCTTCTATATGTGGCAGGCTACAGTAGATGTGCATTTCTCTTGCAACAGAAAGTGTGTAGTTTTCCTCAGATTGTCACTCAGATTTTACAGGGTTTACAAGCTATTTATAGTACCGAGAAAACCTCTACATCGCCTGGGGTTTTTTGGCACTATTGGGACTTATGTTCATGGATTTTTTCCTAAAGTGGGGAGATTGATAGTTGTGTATGCTCCTGTTACAAAGAAGGGATGGGTTGATCTCTTTGATACCATTCAACCCTATCTTTTTATGACTAGATATCTTATTTAGGGTGGAGACTTCAACTGTGTTGTGCATAAACAGGATCATGGAGCTTGGACTGATAAGGACTTTTGTGACACCAACTGTCTGAATCGCATCATTACTCAAGGGCATCTTAAAGATACATATAGGGTGTGTCATACTATGGGTGGTCATACTTTTTTTAAGGGGTCTTTGTTGACTAGGATTGATTTTCTCTTTACAACACTTACTGTCCGAGTAGTTAGTGCTCACACTGTCCCAGCTGAGACTTCTGACCATGTGGTTTTGATTGTTTCTCTAGGAGTAGGTCCTTATGCTTCAGTTGGCCAAGGTTACTGGAAATTGAATGTCATATTGTTGGATAATGCCCAATCCTTGCAGCAGATGCAAGACCTATTAAGAGCCCGTATGACTCTGGCTGGGCTTACAGAACATTTGATAGCTTGGTGGGTGGACACTGAGACTGATTTGAAGTCCTTTGCTACACGCTTTTCAAAATCCATTACGTTGACTAACTCCCAATCGGAAACTTTATATTCTGCTATAAATTCTCAACGGTTAAATTTAACTTTCCAAGTTAAGGTGGTAAAAAAGGAGATGGCAGCTCTGCAATTTTCTAGGGCTGCTTCCCTCTTGCATGAACACAGGGTTTGTTCTGTCAAGAAGGCTGGTTTGGGTGATGCATTGGATAGTAGTCATAGAAGGGCAACTGATAGACCGTTGATGGAAGTAGTATGTCCAAATTGTACTCTGTGCACTGTCATGCCTGACATATTGCATGCAGTTACATCCCATCTCACGGACATATTTCAGGCTCCTTCCCTGGCAGGGATTGACAGTGGGGGTTTTCTTTCTTCTCTGGAGATTCCTCATTGCCCTGATTTGCTACTGCAGGCATTGATTGCTCCAGTTAGTAGTGCTGAGATGACACTGGAAATTTCATGTCTCAGTAACAATACAGCACCTGGTATAGACGGTTAACTGACTGAATTTTATAAGGCCTGTTGTCCTTTGCTTAGTGAGATACTCCCTCTGGTGTTTAATTGGGCTTTGCAGCAGTAAACTTTTGATTTTCATTTTTGTACATCGGTTCAAATTTTGTTACATAAGAAAGGTAACAGGGGTGACCTTACTAATTGGTGGCTGTTGAGTGTCCTTAATACAGATTCTAAACTTTTGATGAAAGTTTTGAATACTAGACTGTTGACAGTAGCTCTGGCCTTGATTTTCCTTCACCAGACCTGTTCTGTACCTGGTAGATCTATTAATTCTCATCTCATTTTGCTTCAAGAATTGGTAGAACTTGGTAAAGAGAATAAAATAATGGGGTTTCTTATGTCCTTTGATCAAGAAAGAGCATTTGATCAGGTTCCACATGCTTATTTATTTCAGGTCTTAAGCTCTTATGGTATTCCTGACCATTTTGTGACTTGGCTTGCCTTATTATGTGATCATGCATATACACTTCCCCTGGTGAATGGATTTTTGGGTTCCTATATACCTATCTGGTGGGGAGTGAGACAAGACAGCCCCTTAAATCCATTGCTTTATGTCTTTGGTTTAGACCCATTATTGAGGAACATTGCCCAAGATGCTTTAGTTACTGGTGTTGCCTCCCCCCCCCACAAGGTACAATAAATGCTAAGGTTATGGCTTATGCAGATGATGTCTGTATGTTTGTTGCTGATGTCCCTTCTGGCAGTACAGTGTTACAGCATTCTTCTACTTATTCTACAGTGGCAGGGGCCTCCTTGAACAAAGTTAAAAGCTTTCTGTACCCTTTGGATATTTTGCCTCCTGTCATTTTGGATTTACAAGGTACTCCTGTGTTGCATGGCCCTATTAAAGTTCTGGGTATTAGTTTTGGGAAGGGTGATAATGTACTTCTCAGTTGGTCCATGAAACTTGATGTTGCTAAACCAAAGGTAGCATTGTGGAAATCTTGGCAGCAATCCAAGTGTATGCAGGTAGCTGTTATTAAGACGTTGCTTCTTCCCCTGTTTTTGTATCTTAGTATAGTTTACCCAGTCCCTCCTAATTTGGAAATGACTTTGCTAAGTCTGTTTTTTCAATTCATATGGGGTAGTCAGTTGAATCCAATCAAGAGGGATGTGTTGTATCTCCCTATTGCACAAGGCGGTTTGAACAGTGTTAACCCAATTACCTTTTATTATAGCATTTTTTTCTTCAAAACTTGATTGACCTTAGTTGTTCTCACTCTGTGATGTGGTTGGTTTATGCGGATTCGTGGTTAGGTACTTTATATAGTAGTTGGGCTGTGCCAGGTAAACAGGTGCCATTGGCTTTGTCATTTCCTGCATATATAAGACCTGTTATTAAGAAACTTACTAAATGGAAGGTGCTTCCAGATCAGGTGTTTTCTAGATCAAGTAAATTTCTGTATGGGGTCTTACAAACCCAGGCTCATTCTGTCGTTCCTGTGTATAAGGACATACCTGAGTGTTATACTGGTCATATACATCAAGGCCTGAAGGATAAATTGATACCTCCTAGACTATGGGATGTGTTGTGGCTTAGTAGCCATGGTCGGCTTAATGCCAAGGGTAATGCTAAACATAAACAGGCATCTAATAGGATGTATCCTAGGAATACTTATGTGGCTCAGGAGGAAACTATGGCACATTTTTATATTCACTGTCTTTATGCACAAAATTTTTGGCATACCCTTTCTGTACGCTCAAGACAATCCTATTGGAAAGCAGTTACTTATGTGGAGGTAGTAGGGGGCTTTTTGTTACGTCCTACTTCTCTTGATACTAGCATTCTTAGACTTTTATTTGCTATGTTTAAATTTCATTTGTGGCAGGTGAGAAGTCCTCTTACTCTTAGACAGATTTATCAGTCTCCTTCATGTGTTCTTGAACCTATTGAACATGATTTATTGTATCAACATTTTTCAGAACAGCATACTTTGCCTTATGATGCATGGATTGCACGTTGGAAGGAGGTTCCCTTCATGAAAGATAAAATTAGATGAGTTTTTTTTTTCTCTATATGCTTTGTTCATATTTACATGCATTGGTTCATGTCCTGTTTTTTCCCGTTTCCTGTTCTGTATTTTCTTTTTTTTTAGGATATTTTTTTTTTCTCTTCACATTTTGTATTCTTTTATTGACCTTTGTGTTTTGTATTATTGGTTGATTTACTGCTGTACTGTTTATTAATAAAACCTTCCCCTACTCTTTTCGATAAGTGCCATGGGATCTTTAACATCCACCTGAACTACTGCCAATCCAAGCAGATAGGGACTCGGTTTAACGTCTCATCCGAAAGATGGCACCTCAGAAGTGCAGCACCCCTTTCATGCTGCACTACAGTGTCACTATTGGGATATTAACCCAAGTGCCAGATGTGGGAAGTGAACCCACAACCCTCTGATCTCCTGGCCTCAGAGGTGAGTGTGCTACCTACTGAGCCACTGACACTTGTATAGGATGGGCAACACCAACAGTGTGTAAAGCAGTGGAAGAGGGCCTGCTATTTCAAGCCATCTTCACAACCATGTATCATGGGGCTCTCAGGGTGAGTGACACAACAGGAGCACAGAAGGGGACGGTTTAAACATGGAGGATATAACCTGGTAAGCGGACAAAATTTCCCTATGGATGAGAAGGTCAAAGGCAGATCATGAAGGTAATGGCTCCCTGATCCATCTTGTGAAAACACAAGAAGCATCCATTTGCCCAGTACAGGCATTGTGGGCCTACGCAGCAGTGTGACATAGCAGACAAGGGCAGTTTTTCATCCATGGAGATGGGAAGAGAGTAACAAGCTACCAAATAATAGCAGTACTTAAAAAGAGCATGAGGTTTCTGGGAGAGGACCCCAGACACTACTTTTTTCACTCATTTAGAATTGGGGTGGCATCACATCTGGCAGCAGTAGGGGTATCAAATGAACAGGTGCAAGGGGGTGGGCACTGGAAGTCTGAATGTTTTAAACGATATATAAATACTGCCCATTTCTCCTTTTATTTACAGGTTAAGGGGGGGACACCAGTCAGTTAATGGGAGGGGGGAATAACAAGCATGTGGAAAAAGGTTGATTGCAATTGCAAGGGCCCAGGGTAGGCTCAACAGGATTCAGGGAAAACAGAAACAGGTAAACAACGACTTTCAGTTCCGCCCCCGATGGTGACGGTAGCCTAAGGGACTAGCTCTGATCCCCTTCCTAGATAATTTCCCCCTTACATTCTCAATCTCTAAAAATACTATGAATACAACATGCATAAGAGGGGGAATAAAGGATCTGCATCTATAAAGTGGAAGAAAATGGACGATTACTTAGAAGATGACACCAGGCCGGAATCTGAGGCCTCCGAATCAGAATCTGCTCAACCGCAAAACGCGGCATCTCCTGCCAAATCTATTGTCTCGGACTACTGCACACCAAAGAATAACACAAAAAAAATCAATCTAGACATGATTTATCATGAGTTGTGTGCATTCAGGGCAGACATTAAACATCTTTACACTGAAATCCTAAGGGACGTGCAGCTTTTGGAACAGCGAGCGGACGATTCTGAGCGCTAAATCACAGCAACTGAGAACCGTGTGGATGAGTTGGAAAATTTAGTGCAGCAGCTTCAAGAACAACAAGGCTTTTTAGTGGCACGCCAAGAAGATGCTGAGAATAGGGTGCGATGTAAAAACTTACACCTTTACTACATCCCAGAGGGAAGTGAGGACTTCAGAATAAAATAATTTGTTTCTGACCTACTCCGATCAGCTCTCAACCTCCCAGAGGATTATTCACTTGACCTAGAAAGAATGCATAGAGCTCTGGCTCCAAAACCCTCCTCTGGGACTGCTACTCCCAGATCCATTATAGCCCCGGTTCAATAAATATGTGGTGAAAGAACATGTTTTGCTGACAGCCTGGCATAAAAAGAAAATTTTGGGGGGACAAACCAGATTTTATATGGATCACGACTATGCACCTCAGACAATGAAACAACGATGGGCCTACCTCCCATTGCTTCCAACGCTGAAGGCCTAGGGCATTAAATTTAATACTCCCTATCTTCATGCCTGAGGGGAAGATGGAATTTTCTACTGCAGAGGAGGCTCGAGAGATCCTGATGGTGAAGGGATTGGTCTTTCCAGGGAGAGCTCCGTCTGGTGTATCCCAACCTGCGCAACCAGCCATGCTGGCAAAACATACAGGCAATGACGACCACCACAGAGGAGAAGAGAAATCTGGCAAATACGCATGACCCCAAACAGTGACTGGCAAAATTCATCAGGGAAAACTCCACTGCCACTGCTAATGAAACCTGAAATTCTTTAAGGTACATTTTGAATGTCGCGCCCACTATTACTTAAGGGAGGTTTCGGGGGAGGAAGGGGCTGGAAGTGAAATGGAAGCTGTGAGGGGCTGGATAAGATTCATCTGGACTTGGCCTGGGAGCTGCCCTCGACTCAAGCCCATGGTGTTCACCCCTCGAGATCTGGGTGACACCTGGACACTTGCCAGGGATTGTGCCGAAGGCCATGCCTTGCCCCAATGTTCTTCCCTTCTCACTCCCTTCCCCAACAGACTTTGGGAGACAGCATAATTAGGCCTTGGAAAAGACAGTGTCCAATCCTCGATGTGTTCCTTTCAACACTGATACTACAAAACTCTGAGGAAAGATCTGAACTTCTCTTGTTACCTGAAACTGGCCTAATCCTTCCTTTCTCCCCACGATGACCTCCTGTTGATGGACTCCCCTCATATGTGCACTTGTTCCTCAGATTCCTTGGTTAGCTTTAATGGGTAAATGCCCACTTAAAAATAAATTAGGAGCTCCATGAGTTGCTGGGACTGGGCTACGGAGACCCGGTGTACCTCGACTTTCCTTCTAAGATAGCCAATACAGGAGGGGGATTGATGTGTGATATGAGGACTCTGGGACACCCATTACAACAACCTAATGGGACAAACATCAGCCTATTTTTTTAACTTTTTGCCTTGTTCTTGTTCCTTTTTTGACATGTTTCTTAGCACCCTTCTTTTCTTTTTATTTTTGGGCCTGAACAGCCCAGAGGACCCCTAGGCAATATATGCCCCGACCCTAATCCTCCCACTGGGTTTAAGCCTAATTTAACCAAAATGCACCCAGTGTCTGAAGGGAAATGGGAGAAGGTTTCCCCTACCTTTGAAGTTTCCATATTTTTTATTTTAAATCCACCTGTAATATGGGATGTAATACTGATATGGATAAATGTTTCTGGTCTGTGTTTGAATAACACATTAAGAGGTAGTATACCACTATTATTTTTTTTAAGGTTAAAGAGTTTTTTGATGTTTAATCATGCCCTGTTGGCATATGAGTTATTGTTTAATGAACAACAATATACAACACTGTTTATCAGTTTGACAGACAAAGGGCCTGTTACTTTCAATTTTTTTTAAAAGAAACTGCCATGGGCCTTTTGAAGTAATAAAAAAAACAATTTCTCGGAGATTCCAACTCAGGATTTATACATATAAAAACAGGCAAGACAGGAGATTCCTATTAGGATTTTAAAGAAAAAAGGGGGAGATCCTCTACAGAGAAAAATATTCTCCTTTTCTAAGTAATTATGGCTAACTCTGTTCTTATCATGTCCTTTAATGTAAATGGCATTCATAACCCAGTAAAATGTAGACAATTACTATGCTATTTTAAACAAAGCAGGCCAGATGTAAATCTACTCCAAGAGACTCATCTCTTTCATTTGTAACACTCCAAACTGAAGGCATGGGGTTTCAGAGAAGTGGTGGCGTCATCTCATGCTTCTGGATAGAGGATGGGCACCATGATCCTAATTCCACAAGGAACGCAGTTCCAAATGCAGAAACAGATTATAGATATAGATGGGAACTACGTAATGGTGATGGGCCAACTGTATTCGAAGCAGATCACACTATTCTCGCTTTACCACCCCCTAGGGAGCAGGGTGACTATAGTTCAAAGATTTCTGGATGCCTTACTGCCTGCAATACAAGGCATGCGTGATATTGGAAGGGACTTAAATGTCACCTTGAACATAAAGCTGGATTCATCTAACCCTTCTAAATATAGGATATCGGCTATCCAAAAATACCTAAAATAAACCCTTACTGTGTTAGGGCTCATAGACATCTCGAATCACTTCTTTCCCTCAGTAAGGGCCTATATGCACTACTCCCTAAAACTAATACCTCGGCACGACTGGATTACTTTTTAGTCTCGGTTGAACACCTCGAGTATATTAGGGATATATACGTAGGGTCACCCATCCTATCAGATCACACTTCTATGTTGCTAAAGATAGATGTGAAAAGGACTAAAAAACTACATTTTTGGAGGTTCAATATATCTCACCTACAGGATCCAGAATTAATTCAAATGGTTACGTCCCGCATACTGACTATTCAGGCAGATAATGCCTCTCCAAATACCTCAGCTACTATTCACTAGGACACTCTCAAAATGGTGCTCAGAGGTGATATTATTAAGTACACTACTTTTAAAAAAGGATATAGAGGAAAAAATGGAGTGAGAATTACAGGAGGCTTTATTGGTGCTACAGGCTAGGCTATATCGGGGTGACAATTCTGCTAAACCTGAGGTGTTGATTATTAAACAGAAACTCCAAAAAATAACTGACCAAAAAATAGAGCAACAACTGCTATATTTAAAGTTTAAATCAGTGGAAGGGGGCCTCCGAGGAGCGAGGAACTTGGCGAGACACCTTCGAGGTTCCAGGAGTCAGGCAACAGTCATCAAACTTCAAAATCCCCAAACTAACCAACTCCTGTTCCACCCCCTCTGCCATTAGGCAAACTATGGCCAATTTTTACAATCTTCTGTATACCGAAGATATTTCCCCTACCCCACAACAATTGGCTTCATATCTCCAGAGCATCAAATTACCATGTCTAAATGTCCATCAAGCTGAAAGCCTGACACGCCCCATTACTGAGCAAAAAAAATCACAGCCATCCTCAGATTCACCAAAACTCAGAAGGCCCCAGCACCAGATGGATATCCAAATGAGTTTCTTAAACACTTTCAGAAGCTACTCATACCCATTATGTTGCCGGCCTTCAGGGAAATTCAGGAGGGAGGCCCCCCATGGTGATATGCTGAAATTACAGCCATTCCTAAACCTGGAAAAGACCCCACTTTGGTCGCCTTCTATCGACCCATATCTAAGTTAAATTGTGACTATAAAGTCTTTATGTCTGTTCTTGCCCATAGACTAGACATATTCATACCTCAGCTAATTGACAGAGATCAAGTGGGGTTCATCATGAAGCGCCAAGCTCATGATGTGGTAAGACGGGTTTTACTACTCATCGAACAAGCCACTCAGAGAAAAATCCCTTTAATTCTACTCAGGCTTGATGCAGAGAAAGTTTTTGATAGGGTGTCATGGCTCTTTTTATGGGCCACCTTAAAACAATTCACTTTCCCTGAGAAGTTCATATCCCAAATTCAGGCTATGTACCACTCCCCAGTAGAAACATAGAAACATAGAAACATAGAATTTGACAGCAGATAAGGACTGCTTGGCCCACCCAGTCTGCCCATTTCCCTACCTGATGGATAAGCTGCAGATTCTAGTTAACCAGCAGCCTACTTCTTCCTATCCCCACCCCTAGAATTGCCTTATGACTGTCCCATGCATGCTTGAATTCCACCACTGTTTTTGACTACACAACTTCCTCCAGAAGGCTGCCTCCATACATCCACAACCCTCTGTGAAAAAATACTCCTTAAATTACCTCTGAGCCGCCTCTATCTTCTTCAAATTGTGCCCCCTTGTTCTGCACAGCTCTTTTTTCAAAGATGCTACCCTCTTGGACTTTGTTGATTCCCTTGAGGTACTTGAAAGTTTCTATCATGTCCCCCCTCTCCCTCCTTTTCTCGAGGCTATACATATTAAGCTCCTTAAGTCTCTCTTCATATGTCTTCCATTGCAGACCCTGTACCATTTTAGTTGCCCTCCTCTGGACAGCTTCCATCCTGTCTATGTCTTTGCAGAGATTGGGTCTCCAGAACTGCACGCAGTACTCCAGATGGGGTCTCACCAGCTGTCTGTACAGAAGGATAATAACTTCCTGTTTTCTACTGGTGTTGTCTCTTCTTATGCATCCCAGTATCCCCCCAGCCCTCCTTGCTGCCCTCTCACATTGCTTGCCCACCTTTAGGTCATCTGATATGACTACCCCCAGGTCCCTTTCCATTTTTGTTGTTGTTAGTATCTCACCCCCTATTGTGTACTCTTCCCCTGGGTTTTTGTTTCCCAGGTGCATTACCTTGCACTTCTTAGCATTGAATCTAAGCTGCCATACATTTGACCATTACTCTAACCTTGCCAAGTCCTTCTCATCCTTTCCACCCCACCTTGTGCATCAACTCTGTTGCAGATCATTGTGTCATCTGCAAAGAGACATATTTTTCTTCCAGTCCTCTGCAATGTCACTTATAAAGACATTGAAGAGGACCGGTCTACTCGAACTCATGGGTACCCCACTAGTAACCCCCTTTTTCAGAGTGAATTCCATTTACTATTACTCTCTGTGTCCTATTCTCCAGCCACTTCTTTACCCAGGCTGTCATCTTGGGACCCACTCCCAGGCTGGCTCACTTGTATATTAATTTTTTGTGTGGGACTGTGTCAAATGCCTTGCTAAAGTCTAGGTAGGCCATATCCACAGCCCCTCCCTGATCAACTACTTTGGTCACCCAGTCAAAGAAATCTATCAGATTTGTCTGGTATGACCTTCCCGCTGTGAATCCATGCTGCCTAGGGTCCTGTGCCCCTCTGGCCTCTAGATACTCGACATTTCTTTCCTTCAGAAGTGATTCTATCATTTTCCCTACCACTGAGGTTAAACTAACAGGTCTGTAGTTTCCTGCTTCTGCCTTGCTCCCACTTTTGTGAAGGGGAATCACATCTTCCCTCCTCCAGTCCTCGGGTACCACCCCATCCTCCCAAGTAGCATATCTTAAATTGGATGGCTCGATTCCTTCACCACTGACCTTGTTTAGAGGTACAAGGCTAGTTTGCACACAATCCCCACTTCTTTTTGCACTTTATTTAGAACCCCTGGCTGCCAAACTGAGAGAAATTGCCAATATTGAAGGGATCCCATTAGGAGGAAGAATATATAAACTCTCCCTATTCGCAGATGATGTCCTGTTGACCATGACTTCCCCAGAGACATCTGTCCCAGCAGTTTGGGATCAACTTCAGATTTTTGGTAACCTTTCTGTTTATAAAATAAACTGTTCAAAAACTGAGGTGCTTAATTTTTCTTTATCCCCCTCCAGACAAATAAAATTAGAATTCCTCTTCTGTTAGCACAGAATTGAGATGAGATATTTAGGGATTAAAATCCGTGCCAGACTGATGCACCTGGAAGTGGTGAACTTGGAACCAATCACTCAGCAGATCACTTCCAATATGTCTAGATGGACACAATTGACCCTAGGGCTAATCAGTCGGGTAGAAGCTATTCAGCAAAATGTTTTCCCCCGTTTATTATTTTTTTTACAAACACTACCAAGCATCCCCTCAGACTTTTATTTTCGATCATGGGATAAACTTATTTCTAGGTTTATTTGGGGAGAGAAGACCCCAGAGTAAAATATACCCTATTACAATTGCCGAGGATGCAGGGAGGGTTAAACTTACCCAACCTGAGAGAATATGCCAGAGCAGCCCAAACACGTAGAGCCCTTTTGCTCTTGAACCCCTCCTACACGGCCCATTGGAAATCAATAGAAATAACTCTAGATGGACTAGAATCTTTCCCTTCTTACTTATTGGGAGACCCCTCCAGGTGCTATCCCTTATCTCGGTTCATGAAATTCACTGCAGAATTTCTAAAGAACTGGCTTTACTTAATTCGGTTTAGGTTGACCATTCCTGAGAAGCACTTTTTAACCGCCCTAGCCTATAACATAGATCTTTGCCCACCCTCTCTGAAGCCGTCCCTTCAAAAATGGGAGCATTATTCTATTAGATATGTGTTCCAACTGGTGGGTCCTTCAGGAATTCATTCTTTTACATACTTAAAATTCTTATATGGGTTGCCTCGGAGAGAGCTCCCAACTTATAGGGCACTTAATACTGCTCTTCTTGGGATGGCTGACTCCCTAATTAAAACAGTGGAAGCCCCATCTGAAATGGTGAAACTAATCATTCAGACCATACAAGGAGGATCCCAGGAACATATTATCAGTAATATATACCAGGCGCTACACCCAACAAAATCACCAGATTTCGACCAGGTAAGAGTCAGATGGGCTAGGGAACTTAACTTAAAATTAAATCCAGACAGGTGGCTGCAATCCACTTATTTTCACTCCAAGAATTCGCTGATGTCTTATTGAAGGGAATTTGCTTAGATGACCAGGGTAAGATTCTTTGGAACCCCGGATATTCCTGCAAGGTTTGGGACACCAGATGGGAGCTTTAGCTGGAGAGGATGTGGGTACTCACCTGCAGGCCAAGAACACATAATCTGGTCATGTCCACTCCTACTCGACTACTGGAGGGATATCCTAATGGAACATGACAATATATTTAATATTTCTGAGTTGCTTACCCTGGGGTTCATCTTGACAGCGATGCCTGCATTGAGCAGCCAGATCAACTGGTCCCAATATAAACCTGTCACACTCCGAATTTTAATGGCTTAAAAAGTTATTACCAGATTCTGGCTCACTAAGGTAGCCCCAGTCAAAGCCTCCTGGAGAAACATCACTTATGAAGTATATAATTTAGAACATCTCTCCTATAAGATAAACAATAAGATAAACACTTTTAACACTAGATGGGGAAAATGGGTTGCGTACCAGTTAGAGAATTATCCAGACTTTGTCCCATGAAGAGAGATGATACATCTCGCATGATTCTGGACATACTCATGAGTGGGAATGTATATTCTCTATGGGCTCTGGCTGCTCTCTGGAGGTGTTCCAGATTGGGGAGGAGGCTTGTCTGGAGGGCCCTGGGCAGGGACCATATGGAACATTATATGGAACATTATACAACAGACTCCCACTCTGCTCCTCGAACAAAAAACTCCTGGAAACTCCCCTGACCTGCACTGTTGCAGGGAGTAAATCCTTTACTCACCTAACCCCGGAATCATGTAACAATCTCCCAAGCCATCATCAGGAGGTACCGACCTTAGCCATCTTTCAAAAGGGACTGTGTGCTGTCCTTATCAAACCAAGTCCCTGCCACTGCCCCAATGGCTAAGACAGCCACACCTCATGTCAATTTGTACCGACTCGACACTGCTCCCCTACAAGGGCTACGATTAATGACTGCACAAACAGGTACTCTACCCCATACGGAACTTCCTGTATGCATTCAAAGCACTTATCACCCTCACTCCTATGTGCCATCACTGCTGTACTCTACATTGTAATGTATTTGCTGCCCTCTCCTACAGAAACTGTATACTGTCCTCATAACCCCGTATTATATGTACTACTCTGCCATGCTGTACTCATCAGCGTAACATACCTCCGGCATTAGATGTACTGTACCATATTGCGGTATTAGATGTACTACTGTATTAGATGTACTGCACTGTATTACTACTATACTAACTAATATCATGTACCTTTTGCCCTTTTACACAAATCTGTAAAATTGTATACTGTCTTAGTAACCCTCTATGATATGTCTGACACTGTGATACCTGACTGTATGTTCAAACCATGTGTAACAAACGCCGGGTTGCCCCTGAAAAAGGGATCCTCAGGGCCCAGTGGGCTTACCCGGTTAACAAAATGTAGTAAATAAATAAATAATCCTATAGTTTATTGGAATCAACCCTGGATTATTCACTATACAGAGACAATAGATATGTTAAACAGTCTCGTTTGCATAAATTAATTGAGTATTTATGTTGTTATAAGGAATCTCAACAACAAATATGTTGCATAATTTATGAATATGTATGTAATGTTTTATCTCAAAATAAAATAAAAACTTCTATTTAAAAAAAAGAAACAGATAAACAGCAGTTTAATCATCTATATTTTGATTTCAACAGTAGTGGGTCGGAAACCAGATTTATGGATATGTGGGCACTCATATATTTACTGGGCAGAAAGGAGAGTATCCAAGAAAGCTGGGGGCAGGCAGCTGTACCAAGACCCCAGGCAGTACAAGGTGTCCTGGCAAGGCACCATGGGAATGAAATGGGCCCAGCTGTTGCTGACATTGAGAGACATGAGGGAGAGATGCCCACCACCAGACATGATTATATTACACTTAGGAGAAACTATATCAGGTCCAGGCTTTGGCTGGACATTTTTCTGCAGTTGTACAGACAATAAAGAAATGGAGGCCACAGGTAATCCTGACATGGTCAGATATGGTGCCCCGCAGAGTATGGTGGCACACACACAGTCATGTAGCAATTGAGAGCGTGAGAAGGAAAATGAACAGGAGGACAGGCACGTGGTAGGTAGTACGTGAGGTTGGTGCCCAAAAGACAGCACCATCCAAAACGGTGACGCAATGTGGGCAAAAGCCCGAAAGGTGAGGGGGCAGGGAGGGTGACCGGATGAGGGGTTGTGGGCGACCCTAACTACAGGATGTCATTATACGTACACGCATGCAGGGGGGGGTGAGCACAGTCAGCATGGCCTGGTAGGGTTCGGAAGGGATGTGGGGTGGTGCTGCAGTTGGCTTCCGAGCTGTGCCATGGCGTTGGGGGTTGGCCTCTGCTTGGAGTGCTGGGGTTTTGGATTTGGGTCTGGGTCTGGGCGCTACTGCCTTTTTGTTGTGCTCGGCCCAAACATTATTTATATTTTGCTTTCTCACCCCACCCTACATGCACCCTCCTGGAGTTGAGAATCCTTAAATGGGGGGTGCGTGGGGGGCAGCCCCCTCAGAAAGCAAAGTATAGAAATCCCTGGTGCCATTATTCCATGCACTGAGGATGTCAGGGTAGCAAAATTATTTTCGCCGCCCTGACGTCACCATAATGCAAGTCACTGTTCAGCATTTGCTATTATCACATAGAACCACATGGTTTCTAGCAAATGGGGCAGGGTCATTAGGAGGAGTATTAACAAGAAGGAGGAGGACAAATATTACACACCAGATAGGGTACATTTATCAGATCTGGGAGTAAAGTTATTTAACACAGAAACCCTGGGTAGTATTGAAGTGGAGAAGGCAGATAGGTCAGTAAGGGAGGAGCAGTTGGGGGAAGGCCCATCATCCAATGCAGGCTGAAGATAAACTATGGGGGAAAAGAGGAGATATAAAATTTTTAAAGGGGAAGGGAGTTGCGGGAGGGGGAAGGAAAGAAGAACAATAATAACAACATAAAGATAAAAATGGTAATGGGTTTACACCATTACCTCCAAAAAAGAAGAAGGGCCCTCAAGTTCTACATCTGGGGTGAGAAGATGAGGAAGAGATGACTATAAAAAGGAAGATAAAATGTGTGAGCTATTGCATAAAGAAGGGGACATAACATGTATATAAATGGATGAATATAAATGTTACGAAGAAAAATGAAAGGAAGTTTGAATATTGTGTTCAGTTACATTTTTTGGAAAAGGAAATCACCGGCTCACAGGTGACCTCCTCAGGATGCTAAAAACAAAAGACCATCTATGGGAGCTGGCAAGAAACTCTGGAAGGCAAAACGACATCCAAAACTACAAACATGCCCGTAATGACTGCACCAAAACCATCCGGCAAATGAAGTCCGTCTACTATAAGCATGCCCTCACAAACTCCTGGGGCAATGGTTGGGAATTCTGGAAGAACATAAAGAAACTCATCAGGAATCCACCCCAAAACCCCCCATCAATACTCAACATCGATGGAACCACAACCTTCAACCCAAAAACCATTGCGGATACCTTTAACAAAGCTTTTACCAACCTCAGCGCTGTCCTACCCCAGGACTACTTCAAGGATGGTGAAGCCTCTCTGTCCACAATGAACACTACTCCCACCAACTCCTCCAGCTTCTACTTAAAAGCAGTCAAGGCTCACCAGGTATCAAATATGTAACCAAAGCCCTTGGTAAATCAAGATTCAATAATGACTCCCTCGATCTCAAAATCCTGTCTCTCACATTTGATGAAGTGCTTAGTCCTCTGACCAGAATTTTCAACCTCCCCCTCAGCCTTAGCCAGTTCCTGGACAGACGGAATCTGCCACTGTCACCCCAATCCATAAAAGTGGTGACAAAACTGCCCACGATAACTACAGACCTATCTCCCTACTACCCCCACTCTCCAAGGCACTAGAACGCATTGTCTCAGACCAGCTCACAGAATACCTGGATACATACAACGTCCTGTGCAAGAAACAACACAGGTTCCGCAAAGGTCACAGCACCTCCACAGCCCTACTTGAATTCACCGGCGCAATCCACAACGCACTTAACTCCGGTAAACTACTAGGATCAATCTACATTGACTTAACTAAAGCCTTCGACACCATCAATCACCACCTCCTGCTTGTCTAGCTTCAGAACACTGGGCTGTCAACTGACTCCATTGGCTGGTTTAAGAGTTACCTTGAAGAATGGTCCCAAACAGTAAGAATTGCTGATACACTCTCGGACCCTAGACTGGTCCACTTGAGAGTCCCCCAGGGTTCCATTCTGGGACCCCTCCTCTTCAGCCTATTCTTAAACTCACTACCGGACAGCTGCCCAGAACAAATAATTCTCTATGCTGATGATGCTGTGATCCTCACCTCAGACCCTGCTCCAATCCAATTACAAAATAAACTTCAGCAGGCCTTCTCCTCCATTGAATCCTGGTTTCTAAATCATAAACTGCTTCTCAATCAGAAAAAAAAACAAGTCTATGGTCTTCTGCAGCCCCCACAACAAAAACAAATAACTCCACCTCTCCATTGCAACCGAAGAAGGAGCCATCCTAGAGCAAACACAATTGTTCAAGTACCTTGGCATCACCCTTGATCTCCACCTCTCATACACTGTCCATATCAGCAATGTTGCAAAGTCTGCCAATGTGAGGTTAGGCATATTATTCCAGCACAGAAAACACCTAACCCCAGAAACACTGTCAGTGGCCATCCAAAGCTCCATCGTCAGCATCATAGACTATGGTCTTATCATATATGGGTCTGCAACTACCACTGCTGTCAAATGTATCGCAACCTCCCTGAATAAGGCCTGTCATCTCATCACTGGCTCACATCACCGTACCCACATAAGTGACCTTTATTCCCAATCTGGATGGCTTCAACTGGACAAACGCATAAAATACCAAACCTGCATCACAGCCAAGAAAATTATAATGGGGCTTGCCCCACCTGGTGTCTGTGCCCTCCTTAAGCCTAGATATAGGAACGTCACTGCAAGGAGATCCAATTCCCATCTACTACATATCTCACGATGTCACACGACCCAAGAACAAAGATCATTCACCTATCGGGCATCCAACTGGCTCAACTCTCTTGGCAGCGACATAGCAACCGCTCTAACACTCGGCCTCTTCAAGTCCAAGCTGCACCTCTCACTGCTTGTATCCGGTGATTGCCCATCTTAACATTTCCACCATTCCAGCTGCAAATACCCCAGCACCCAGCACTTGCAATCAGTCTTTGCACCTCTAGCACCTTACCTGTCATATTCCCTTGACAGGGCCCCTGACTGCACTGTCTCCCACCCTCGCCCACCCCTCATATCTCTACTCCTGTCCCCATCCCAACCATCTCCCGCACCCCTTACCTCCCAGCACCTCCTTCTCCCTCGATCTCCTACCTCACTTCCCCATCACCCCACCCCTTGCTTGTCTTGCTCATAGCTTAAGTCTTTGTACTGGTTATTACATGTCTGTAAGTCAATGGCTATATATTTGTAACTAAAAATGATGACTGTTGCACATGCTGATGTGGAACCTTTGTAAAAGAGCCTTGGCTCAAAGGTATTGTAATGCTACATTGAAATAAATAAATAAATAAAATAAAGGTCAAACATGGATGACGTAACTGTATGTACCAGATAATAAATTAATTGCTGATCTGAGCACCCACCACTCAACGTATCCATCTCTTTCTTGGGGGAAGTCCGGGACAATTGGGTTTGATTCTAGATGCTGGTATACAACTCATTCAGACTAGCACTCAAAACCCAGTGTAAATTTCAGTGCACAAACTCATAACGTAAGGCATAAAAAGCAAAGTTTATAACAGAACCATATTTATTTAGCAACAGGTTATCAGAAGTTCTGGTGAAACAGTTGCATTCCTATTATATTTTGATGATTTCCATCTGTTCAAAAAAGTTAAGTAATCATTTATTAAAGTGCATATAACTCACAGTGCTCCTGAACAAAACTTCTTACATGCCAGCCTCCAAAGTTCTGCCCTTATTCATCATTTATTTTTTCACAACTGCAAGTCAATTTGACTGGTTAGAAATTGCTCCAGCTAAGAAAATTATCCTACAAAGCTCCCTTGCTGAGAAACAAACATTTTTGAGCTGATCTTTGTAAAACTTTGGCATAGACTAGCTTCATACTGCCATAGAAGATTTCCTACACAAGTGGCTTACTCGGAAACTGGAGGGATTTAAAATGTTGCAGCAAAACTGCCTTTTGTACTGACCCATAGTGCCTTATTATCCTCTACAAGTTAATTATATCTGCACTCAGCATCATGGACTGTGAGTTACGGTACTTTATATGCAGTTAAAAAAATAATTACTGAATGTTTTTGTTCACAATGAAATTGTAATATTGCACTAGGAATGCAGAAGTGGCACAAAAACTGATGACAGTGTGTTCCAAAATAAATGTTGATCTGTTATGAACATTTAAAGTTGTGTGCAGTTTTAGATTTACATTGATGAGAGTATCACAGGCATAGAGGTGTATGTTGGAATTGGAATTAATTTCATTTTTTATCCTTGTGAGCCTGATGAGCAAATTGCCCATTTTTACAGGCGACAAGCATTACACATCAAACATAAAACAAACACATAACTAACATTAACAATACATATACAAGATATCTTGATAATATGGCATATGGTGCTGCTGACACCACTGCCCTCAGCAAGATTAGACTCATGCTAAATAAGGCTTGCAGGCTACTGACCAGTGCCCCCAGACTCACCCATACTTGTCAACTCTATGACATGGCCAAACTCCTAAACCTTGACGAATGCATCCGCTGCCAAACCGGCCTGCTAACCAAGAAGATCCTACTTGGGCCCCCGGTGTCTGCCTCCATCCACTTTACACACCCCAGAGCCTCCAACAGAACTTCGGACAAGGTCACTCTACTAGGGCTCAGAACTAGGACCTCCCTGGCTGAGAGGTCAGTCAGCTACAGAGCCCCTACCTGGTTCAACTCACTCCCCGCAGTCATTTCCAACACCGCCAAAATTGCACCCTTCAAAGCTGCCTTACGAGACCTGCTGTTCAACACCCACTGCTGCATCTGTCACTAAAGAATAAGATACTCTGCTGTTTCTTCTAGCACTATTGACATGGCCCACTGGGCTGAACACCCACCCACCACCCCAACCTCCCCATCCCCCAGGGCCTCTATCCTCTGCCAGTACCTGCTGATATTACTTGAAATATTTATTTATCTACATGTGTTCAAGCAATTGTATGTAATAATACGTATCTCTGTTCATGCAACCTATATAATACTATGTTGACTCTGTATGTCTCTATTCTGTAAACCTGGAAAAATCTGTTACTCTGTCTTGACTGTACTCTGTAAACTATGTTAACCATGTGTGTCCTCTCTGTGACGAGGTACCTTTGTAAATGAGCCGCTGTCTCAAAGGTTGTAAATTCGAATGTACAATAAATAAATAAATACAAAATCAAAAAACAATCATCAAATACATAAAGTACAATTAACACAGACTATGATGAGGTCATTAATAAAGGACCCTATGCAGTATTGACATTAGACCCTGCACACTATGATATACAGCACATAGGACAGAGTTAGGCACATTCTGGGTGTCCTGTGGACACCTGCAGATGCACCTATGCCCCTCTTCTGTGGAGTGTCCCTCCCAGATCAGGGCAGTCAGGTTGTGTTTCAGGAGGTGGGCTGTCAGAGTACAGCATTGTGGAAGCCTTTCGCATTCTGCTAGCCCAGTGTCAGGGGGAGTTTCTTATGCCAGCCAAAGGGTGTGTTCCCCACTGAAAACTATTTTCCGGCAACCATATACCCCAGCCCTCCTTGACACAGTGGGCTGAGGGAGGATGATGGCTGTAATGCACTTTAACAAAAGATAAAAAATGGCAGCTATGTGAACTGCAGTATCCCCTGATACTCTGCTCCTACAGAGCAAGAGATCTACTGTGGGAATAAGTTGCAGTTTATGATTGGAATACCACAGTCTAGCCCTGGTTCACTTCCATTGACTGGCCCTTCCCTTCCCTTTGCAAGATCCTGCACGCACACATCAGGCCAGCTGGTGTTAGTGCATTCTGGCCCTGATGATATTTTTGGGACGAGGAGCATGGAGTATACCTGTGTGGCCTGGTACATGCCAGTTTTAGCAGGTAACAGACTTTAAAGTGCATACTACCAATTGGCAACCACAGATGACTAAGAAAAGCATAAAAGTGCACATTCACAGAAGGGGACCAGTGTGGATGAATCATCAACAAGTTGGAGCAAAAACTATCACACTCTTGGCCAAGGAATTAAAAACCAGGCAAGCTAATGCAAAAGAAAACCATATAATAGTAGACTAGAAGCATGCAGTGCAAATACCACAGTGCATCACACCCTATGGAGCATGTTCAGGGTGCAACTATGCACTATAGGCACAGTACATGTCACAATAGGTGCATATCAGGCTTCAGAAGGATGCTCCATGCTCTTGGCCTGTAATGTGAGACAAGTTCACACCTCTGGTTCTTTGATGGTGATGAACTGTGCAAAGAACACAACAAGAAGCAGACTTGCAGCATGTAATAAAAGCAGTTTATTACAAATGCTCATGCCAATACAAGTGAAGCAAAGCAGTCACAATGGAAACGGTTTCCCCAACCCTTGAGTGTTTAGTCTTTCTCTCAGAGAGGTTGACCATGCAAGCAACTATTATACTACAGATAATAGTACAGTTCCAGATATGGTAAATAAGCCCTAATGGCTAAGAAACAATAATAAGGTGTCTTCCTTGGGCATTATACTGTGTAAGTGAAATGTAAGCTGGCATGATAGAGACATTCAAGTATCTGAGGGGAATCAATAAGGATGGGGCAGATGAGGTCTTTAAGTTAAGGAGGGGGAGTATCACCAGGGGGCATTCGCTAAGAATAAAGTGGGGAAGATTTAGGAAGGAAATGAGGAAACACTATTTCACAGAGAGGGTGGTAGCAAAATGGAACACCCTACCAGAATGGGTGGTATCATGTAAATATGTGAACAGTTTCAAAATGGCATGGGGCAGGGAACCTGAGAGTGAGGGTGGGGAGGTGGGGGTGGCAGTGGGATGACAACTGGGAGGGGGTGGGGCAGCTGCAAACTAGGGGTGCTAGCTGCACACTTGAGCAGACTTAGACTGGTCTGTCTGTTTCTGCTGGCACATTCATATGTTCGTATGTTCATAAGAAACTCACAACAAAGGAAATGCAGTGTCAGCTATAAACTAAGGACAAATAAAAATTCAGAATAAACAAATGCATGTGGAATGATACTTTGGTAAAAGGATATGATTATGACAGCATGTATAAAGCACATACAATACAAATACATGATAACAGAATAACAGTAAATGCACACATAATATAAGTAAATGCATAGGTCTAGTAGGCATAATGAAACATAATTAAAATGAATACACATGATATATTGTGTATAACAATATATGAGTAAATTAAGAATGTAAAATCAGTATATATGATATAGTGTATACAGTAGCAAGCATAATCTCTAATATCCACACTTGTACAGTGGGTACCTATTTCTACACGTTAGTGCAATACAGCAATATAACAATGATAATGATGATGTCTTTTGCATGAGCCTGTGGGTCAGTAGTGGGTGTGTGACCCATGCATAACAGGCCCCAAAGCAACGTGTGGGTCAAGATACAATAACCATGGCTTGCCCAATGTGTGGGCCCATAGATCTATGCAAGAGAAGGGGCCAGTCAGTGGGGCAGACTGGATAGGCCTTGGCTAGACTGTGGATTTCTATTGGAAGCCACAGCCTGTCTCACAGTTGATCCCCTGCTTCACAGGAGCAGGGGATGATGGTATAAGGCAATCTGCACATGGACTGCTGTGTTTTCTTCTGCATAGTTATTTTTTAAATATTTTAGTAACATATGTTCCTCAACCATAATCCTCTCCCCAGTCCTCCAAGTCAAGGAGGAGGGCTGCAGTCCACAGCTGTGGGGCAAGAGCTTGTCCTCTGGCCAGTTGTTAGGAAGAGCGCACATGTTATGACAACCCTCTTTCTAGTGTAACCCCCCCTCCCAACACTGGGTTGGCAGATTGCAAAAGAAATCATGAATGACGTACTGTCAAACTAGCCTCTGAGATGATCCTCACCCCCCCCCAGCCTGGACTGATAATGCAGATACATGAGTAGGGAAAGTGATGGAGTCACTTCAGAAGGAAAGAATTGTTGAGTACCTAGAGGCCAGTGGGGCACAGGACCCAAGGCAGCATGGGTTCACAGCAGGAAGGTCATGTCAGACGGATCTAATAGATTTATTTGACTGGGTGACCAAAGTAGTAGACCAGGGAGGGGCTGTGGACATGGCTTACCTAGACTTTAGCAAGGCATTTGACACAGTCCCACACAAAAGATTAATAGTCAAATTAACCAGCCTGGGAGTGGGTCCCAGGGTGGTAGCCTGGGTAAAACATTGGCTGGACAACAGGACACAGACGGTAATTGTAAATGGAGTCCACTCTGAAGAAAGAGGGGTTACTAGAGGGGTACCGCAGGGTTCAGTGCAGGATCCAGTCCTTTTTAATGTCATTATAACTGACATTGCAGAGGGACTGGAAGGAAAAGTATGCCTCTTTGCAAATGACACAAATATCTGCAACAGGGTTGATACACAAGGAGGTGTGGAAAGGATGAGAAGGGACTTGGCAAGGTTGGAGGAATGGTCAGAAGTATGGCAGTTAGGATTCAATGCAAAGAAGTGCAAAATAATGCACCTGGGAAACAAGAACCCAGGGGAAGAATATACAATGGGGGGAGGTAGTAACAACAACAAAAAAGGAAAGGGACCTAGGGGTAATCATATCAGATTACCTTAAGGTTAGCAAGCAATGTGAGAAGGCAGTAGGGAGGGCTGGAGGTATACTGGGATGCATAGAGAGAGGTATCACCAGCAGAAAACAGGAAGTTGTTATCCAGCTGTACAGACAGTTGGTGAGACCCCATCTGCAGTACTTGTCCAGTTCTGGAGACCCCATCTCTGCAAGGACATAGACAGGATAGAGGCAGTCCAGAGGAGGGCAACTAAAATGGTGCAGGGTCTGCAAGAGAAGCCGTACGAGGAGAGACTTAAGGAGCTTAATATGTATACCCTTGAGGAAAGAAGGGAGAGGGGGGACATGATAGAAACTTTTAAGTACCTCAGTGGAATCAACAAAGTCCAAGAGGCTAGCATCTTTCAGAAAAAGAAACATGCAAGAACAAGGGGTCACAATTTAAAGATAGAGGGGGGGCAGTTCAGGGGCAATGTGAGGAAGTATTTTTTCACAGAGAGGGTAGTGGATGCATGGAACAGCCTTCCTGAGGAGGTTGTGGGGTCTAAAACTGTGGGAGAATTCAAGAATGCGTGGGACAAACATAAGGCAGTTCTTTTGGGCTGTAGGAAGAAATAGGCTGTTGGTTAATTAGGATCTGCGGCCTATCCTGTAGGTAGGGAAATGGGCAGACTAGATGGGCCAAGCGGTCCTTATCTGCCATCAAAGTCTACTGTATGTTTCTATGTTTCAAGCATGGTTGGATACTGGGAGGGATACATGGCAGGGGAGGGGAGTTAGTCCATCTGCTGAATGTACATAATGGGAGGGATAAAGTCTGAGGTTCAATGTGGGGGAATAGCTCTTCCCACATTCCCGTTAAAGGACCACCTCCCACAACAGTTTGCCGCTTATTGAGTTGTGAAACACTGGTGTTTCTAGCACTCTGTGCTCCTGCATAGCTCATGCAGCTGAGCCTCCTTGACTTTCTTTGTTTCCCTCCCTCATTCCCTTCCTTGTATTTGTCTCCCTCCACTCCTTCCTCCTCCATGTCCTGTTTTTGTTTCTATGCTGTTCTTTCTTCATTTTTTTGTTTTCTGCTCCTCTTCTTGTTTGCCCTGCTGTTTTGCTCATCCTCCTACCTTGTCTCCATACTCTGAGTGTTTCTTCTGTTGTTCATTGCTTGCTGTGCTTTTGGGCTTTGGTTTCTCTCTTCCCATTGAGCAGCTACTCTGTCCATGCCTTCCCCTTCCCAGCTTCCCAAACAAATTCCCATAGCATTCCACTTCCACTTGTAACATGGGGCATCCCACTACTACTTGACCTTGTCCTTCCCATCCTGCCAGCCTGCTTTCTCCCATTATGCCTCATTCCTTTCACTACCCTCTACTTCTCATGCCCATTTTCCCCTTCATGAACCTTTCTTGCTCCATGTGTCATTGATTCCCTGTTTTGTTACTATGCACACTACCTGCTATGCCTGCTTCATTCCTCCCAGTACTCCTGGATTCCTTCTTGTTGCCATGTGTTGCCTCTCTCCTCTTGCTCATGCCATTGGGTCCCCTGTTGGTGCTTCTCTAAGTTGCTCTCCATTTTCTTCTGCTCCACTGCTTTCTCTGCTGAATTCCTGACCTGACAATGCATTAACATAAACATTCCAGGTACTCTTCCATTGTTATAGATGGAGGCATTATCCTGCTCAATGTAATCCTGTCATCCAGTGAATGAGTGAGACCCTGCTTGCATAGCACTCATGTTCTTAGAGCATACTGTACAACTCCAGTATGCCATTTGTGTGTGTGTGTGTGTGTGTGTGTAGCATGCCATTACAAAATTGCATGGATTGGTATTCCATAGAGGGACTGCAGTGAAATGTATAGCTACTCCTTTCCATTTGCAACCCTCTCATTTTAACATCAGATGCTTTTGTTACTGGGGCAAAAAACTTTATTTCACATCACAAAAAAACAAACTCACATGATCCTTCTGGCTCCCTGTTCTGCCCTATGGCTCTGCTTGTCTGCCCCTTCTTTTTGCTTCCTGGAGCTGCTCCTCCAATTTTCTGCAGCATGTGCTACTGCAACTGGCCCAATTCTCAAAAAAAAAAATCCCACCTTCCTCATGC
This sequence comes from Neoceratodus forsteri, assembly GCA_016271365.2. Classification (NCBI taxonomy): domain Eukaryota; kingdom Metazoa; phylum Chordata; order Ceratodontiformes; family Ceratodontidae; genus Neoceratodus; species Neoceratodus forsteri. Next base: position 1,294,991,691 of record CM028130.1, read on the forward strand.
CCCCCTCATGCTCCATTGTTCTTTTGGCTTTTGCCCCCGTTTGCCCTCGTTGTAATTTTTTGAATTCCACCACCCCCGTCCCTTGTTCTTGCCATTGTCCCTCACTTACCGTGTTTTCTTTTGGACTTCTCACTCATCACGTTGGTACTCCATCTCTATCTCCATACACCTTCTACCACAACAGTCCTGCAGTCTGACTCTAGTGTGGCTCCTCCAATTCCTCAGCATTTACTCTAATCTGCCAACTTTTGCAATCAACCTTCCCCAACATTTTACGTCTGAAACCTATACTACTCTTACCTTACCATTTATTAGTCCCAGCATTCATATACCCTACTCAGCCTATTATCGTTATGCTACCTTGTTCTATTCCTAGTACTTCATGACCTTCTGGCACACCCAATCACTGCAACGCTCATGCATGCTCCCTCTTCCATGTCCATTGTAGTGGTTCCCTAGCCACCACTTCATTTGGTGCTACTTCTATATTTTCACATTGTTGAGCATTATTCTTATTTGTTACTAATGTGTTTTGTCTACCCATGTTCCCCAATATACCTATGGCTTGTCCCTTACTAGGAACTTGTCAGTACAGGAACCTCTTTTGGTGGTTCCCACCCTTCCAACATTACAGTATTGTCTGGTCTCATGATTCTCAGCTTGTGGCTTCCCTGTTATTCCCATGGCAGGGGACTGTGGTGTCATAGTGGAGCATTGTGGCTTCAATCAAAGAGGCAGTATAGCACAATGGTTTAAGGCTCTAAGCTGCAAACACAGAGACTTTGGTTTGAATCTCACAGCCACGGTTTGCATACTGTGTAACTCTAAGCAAGTCATTTAACTTCTTGTGCTCCCAGGTCGCACTGGTAAACAAGTTTCAGCTTAGTGTGTCTCTCCTTGTTAAAGAAAAATATTGCAGGAGCATGCTTTATGATAGCGATATTATATTGCCCTGCTTTCTTCCTACATGGCTTTCAGTCATCCATGCATGGATCATTAACGTGCAGCCTACCTGGTTTTTGGATGTTCATTGGATTCCATTACTGTGCTACATGCTCCTCACTGGACTGACCTATCTCTGCCTTAATGGCATTTAAGGTAATCATCCTACTCCCATTCTCTAACCTCTTACTTACTACCATCCCCTTTGTCCTGCTCCTTTTGTTTGTCTACCTCTTACTATAGAGCAGTAAACTTCCTTTTCCTTGCTCAGCTGATTCCTGCAGTCCAACATCCTCTTCCCTAACTCTGCCTACTGAGGCATAGCAGTGCAGGAAGGCATCCCCTGTCTACTGGGGATGAGAACCTGTTTCCTTTACCTCCAGTTTCAACTAGTTATACTCCCAGCCAACTTCCAATAGTCTCCATCCCTAACTTTGCCTGGTGTTACATTGAGAGAAGATTAACTTTCCCCAACTAATGGGGATGGGAGCCTGTGTCTTCAGTCTGCTGTTTCAACCAAATGCATTCTATACCTGATATCAATTGTCACATTCCCTTCAGGAATGGGACCACTATACCCCATTTGCCTTAATCCTAACTCAACCAACTACATTCTATGCCTCCATGGAATCAATGTACTTGTCCCTGCCTTTGGCCTTCTCGCGTTCTGGATTTGATCCCCGCCAGCTTGTTCATTCTCAATCTCCATTTGGTCCATTGGATTCCTGGACTTCCTTGCTGCTTGCCTTCCACCTTCTCACGTGCTCCTATGCATTGTTGTTGTGGCTTGTCTTCCAGCTCAACCTACTCCAATCTCCAAACCTTCAGCTCCATACTGCCATCTCATCTGTCATTGCTACTCCAGAGGATTCTGTTTCCCTATTGCTTTCCTTTCAGACATGACTGCCCACATTTCCCATTGCTTCCTGCTGGATATGTGACATTTGTTTATTTTCAAGCATGTGTGCCTGAGGCCCTCTCCAGTTTTCTCCTTATGCTGCCATTGTTTCCATCCAGAGGTCTTCCATCAGCAATTTCAGTGCATTTTTTATATCAGCAATTCCAGTCCTCCATCTGCTTCATAGGTAGGACCTCTTACCCCATCACCACTCCACCTTTTACTATCAGCATTCCATGTTTGCCATCTCCTTCGTAGGTAGGAACCCATTCCTTCTCACCACAGCACCTTGCTATCAGCAGTTCCAGTTCGCCATCTCCTTCAGAGGTGGGAACCTTATACTCATCACAGCTGCACTTTTTACTATCAGCAATTCATGTTTGCCATCTCCTTCGGAGGTGGGGACCCATTCCCCATCACTGCAATGCTTTTTGCTATCAGCAAGTTCTGTTCGCCTTTTCCTTCGGACTTGGGAACCTCATAACTCATCACTGCAGCGCTTTTTGCTATCAGCAATTTACGTTCACCATCTCTTTTGGAGATGGGAACCTCATACCTCAACTTCACAGCATCTTCTATCATGATTTGCTTCTCAGTTTTGCATGGATATACCATCCAAGGCCTGTTTCAACTTTCCTGCATTCTATTCCGGTGTGATGTGGCGACTGCCCCAAGTCCTGTACCAAGCTTGCACCTGCCGATATCAGTACTGCTCGATCTCTGCTGACTTCCTATCAAGCTCCATCCTCCTTTCAACAGACTTCCACTTCTGACTTCCCCCCTGTCCTTGGACTATTGCCTTCCACCTCACCATCCTGGAGGCCCAGGGCTCCTATACATTTGCTGTGTCTCATATTTTATTTATTTATTTTGTAGTTTTTACACTCCTCCCTCCTGGGACTGTGGCATACAAATGTGTGCATACATATGGAGGCATGCATGCACACCAGGATCTGGCAGCCCCTTCCACCCCACCCCAGACTTGCGCCACCACTCCCTCTTGCCTGCACTCCCACTGGACCTCCACCTGGTGGGAGAGGAACTATGGAGGAGAGGGCTGCCACCCTGGGAGGGGAGAGATGCATAGCAGCTCAATTCCACTCTGACCCTCCCCCCCAAGCCAGCTCTCCAGTGACCTGAGACTGTTCCCAAACCCGGATCACTGGTGTGGCATGAGGTAAGGTGCCCAGCACCTCAGCCCTCAGTGCCATTGGGCCAAACTCTTTTTGGGCATTCTTACAACTATGGATAACCTGCATCCCTTCCCGATCAAATACTACTACTACCTGTTCATCTGTCTCATACTCCTACCTCAGCCGACATTACAGCTCCCATCCAACACTCTAAGGAGTACCTGTTCTTCTCACCTGAGGAAACCCTCTTTCAGTGACATCCCTCATACAGCATGCCATATAGACTCTTAAATCACTATTCCAAATATCAGTACTTCCTGATAATCTCCCCAGGATCCATTTCTGGAGTCTGATTTGACTAGATTATGGAAAGCTTATCTCTCAACCAACTCTGCAGGATCTTTCCTTACATATTTCATTTCATTCAAACAGTATGGACAGCACTACCTCCCGATTTCTTCATAGGATCCAAGATTTAGTGGAATCTCCTTCAGTCCTATCATCTTTCCTGGAAACGTGAACCTAATTCCCTCCAGTATGTACCAGATGCATAATAACCATAACTGTCAAAGATAATGGGAACCACAGGATACCACATAGCAGTACTGGCATTGTCCATTACACCTTCTCCTTCTAGTCTTCTCCCCAAAGCGCTAACTCAGTTTGACCATGTTATTTGACTTGCATTCCCTGAATAGCCATTGGATGTTCCTGAGACCCTTCTTCCTTCTACTATTCCAGAATATTTATTGCCAGATCTCTAAGGCATGGCTGCCTTGCTAATTTTACACTATCCCAAGTCACTGTTCCCTAGTCCCTGGACATCGCCATCCTTCATGAAGTTATCTACATCTCTTCATCAAGTTACTCAAACCATGCCAGCTACCTACCCAATGGTCCTTTCTAACTCATCTGATGGAATTTATCCTCCATACTCCCTCCAGCAAATACCATCACCAACAGCAGGCCTCCATTTGATTCATCATCCTGTGCATCCACAACTGACCTGGTTGTCTCCCTATCATAGTTATGCTCTGCAACAGTTCTACATCTGACTACACATGCAATGCATCCATTGCAATCTGTACTCCCTATCAACTTTCCCTTTGCCATATCAATCAGTAGACTCAGCCAAAGACCCATTTTTAAGCTTCCCACAGACACAGATATTGGATCCACCAGCAAAGCACAGCCACCATGGCCACTTAAGCTCCTGCCACAGACTATTAACCTACAACAATACCCATACCCACCATCTCACACTAGCAGTCCTTCCTGAATCTGAGCCTATGCAAACCATATTATAGCAACAAAAACTCATCTCCATACCTCATCTCCATACCTCAAATTTATTGTACTGAACTTTTCAATTATTCCTATTGGTATCCAGGTACCATCTTTACAGCATATGTCATCTTTCTTTCATTGGTCTGACATCTTTCACTTACCACCTCCTACCAGGTACCTAAAGCTTCTCTCCGAATTCTTGATTACCTCCATAGATGACTGCATAGTGAAACATTGAGAATTGCTGAACTCGAAGCCAAGAGACCATAACTTGGATGTCAAAGCTACTACTACCTGTTGCCTAGCTTTTTTTAAGTTCCTGCATTTCTTCTTAAATAGTACTAAGATCAAGCTCTTCTGAGAACCTTCCAGACATCTAAACCACTTGCCACTCTACAAAAGGAACTAAGCAGTATAGCTTGCTTTACCTTCTACAAAAGCTGACAGATTACTTTAAGGATCTCATAACCCATCATTGATCCTTCAGTTTGGAGTCTGGCAGCTCATTCAATCAAACTCATGCTCCTCATGCTCACATTGATTCTGTATCCCCATCGAATATCAACCAATATCACATATGAATCCTGGATTTTATTTAACCCCATTTACCAGCTGGACTTACTCTATATTCGAGGTCTGGATATTCCTTCAGACTAGACCTGCCTCTTTGACCTCAAGAATCGACCCTCCTGAATGCATCATTCAACAGACTCGGAAGACTGAACTTCATCTCTATGAACATTACACCTTCCTCAAAAAATTAGAATATGGATCTAGAAATCTAGTATCATCTCCTCTTAGTTTGCCCTGAGGACGGACAGATCAGTAGCCATGGGTCCTCAGTGGTTTGCTCCACCTGGGCTGTTTTCCTCTCCTGTATGCTACTGGTCATACTCTCCATGTGTTGGAGGAGGTAATCTATCTGAGCCTTCTATTCCCTACTCATTATCCCACTTACCTTCCAAGGGTGGGAATAGAGAAAGGCCAAAGTTCAAAACCCTATAAGTATACACAAGCTCTACTCTATTCATTAAAACATTGAATGGGAGGCCTAAAGCCAAAGGTTCACTGTGGGGGAATAGCTCCTCCCACATCCCAAATAAAGGCCAGCCTCCAATGGCAGTTCTCCTTGTAGCATGTTGCAAAGCACCCATCATTCTCCCCTTCCAACTCCTCTGACACTCTGCTCACCCTTGATGCTGTCACTTCTGTTCCCTATTTGCTGCCCCACTTACCTACCAAGGGTGGAAATAGAAAAAGGGCAAAGTTCAAAACCTTATAAATATACACGAGCACTACTCTAGTCACCAAAATATTGAACTTGGCCTTACACACTGCATATTATGATGCATAGGGCCAAACATTAATAGTGCATAGGGCCCATAATGTGCATACCACGGGTGCTTAGTGAAGATGTACATTTATAAGTCTGTCTGACCAAAAAAGGAACAGAGTCCAAACTGTATTTGGGCAATTTAAAGCTTTTCTCTTTTACTTCATAAATACTGTATATAGAACTGTATGTCACAAAGAAACACTTCAACCATAGTGTGTCTCCAAAAGGCAAAACATAAGAAAGGTTGGTCATAGTACAACTTCAATTTGCATTAGACTTAGAAGCTATAGACGAAGGTATAAGGGGAAGCAGTTATAATCAAGTTATAGAGTGGCAGGAGCAAGGGCAGATCTTTCTGGTGTGCAAACAATGTATGTTTTTTAACACCAGACCACCCAATCATGCTAAAATACCCTCCAGTGTAATCACATAGACAAATGCCAATTAGAAGTGCAACTGGCAAGGTCACTTTTTTGTTTCACTGCTGTTTTACAGAAAAAAGGATAGAGAGACATTAAGTTTGATAGTGCATTTATTACTCTGAATTTGTTAAGTTCTTGCAATGTTTCTTTTTTTTTTTTTTGCTTTCTTTTTTTATGCTCCCCAATCCCTACGGCAGTCACACCTTCAGGCCATCTAGGAGTTCCCCAACCTGCCAACTGACCAGTCATCAATCTCACTGTCCCTGTGCTGTGGCCCTGATTGACCCAACATATTCTTTCATGGGGGGGCCCCTAGGGAGGAGGTACTGGAAGGGGAGATTTTGCCTAAAGGTGTTCCTTTGACACCAGATGCACACATACAAAGGGAGATTGGCTCAGAAACTTCTGGGTTGCATGATGAGTGGGGGGAATGGCTGTCATCATCTGGTCAGCTGAGGAGGCATTTTCTGTTTTCTTCCCCAGCCCACCCACCTCCCATGTAATGGTCTGGCCATGGCAGCATCCTGTGGTGGGTGCATTCAGGGGTGTGTTGAGGCTGCACACCACCAAGAAAGCCAACCACAAACCATCACCAGGAGCTTCCTAAAAGTGACATGAGACCCCCCCCAGTGAGGGAAGTGTCCACAATGTTTCTTTTTATCAAATGTGTAGTTTTAAAAGACATGTTTTAGGTCACTAGGTCAGCATCAGAAAATAATCTAAGGCCTTGAGGTTTGGCAGGCATAGGTTTAAAACAAAGCTCAGTGGTCACAGGTGGGATCAGCTTTGCCACCAAACCTGAGGCATAGCCTCAGTTATTCACTGGGTTAGACCGTGACTTTCTGATCTCTTGGAAAGCCTTTAAAAATCTTTTTTTTTTGGTGCCAGAGGAACTTGGTCTGGATGAGGAAGGAAGCACACTCAAGAACATAGTTCCAGATCCCAGAAGTGCCTTATTGCACTTATTATATGGTATGAAAAAAATATGGAAAACATTGAATTTAAGTTTTAACTCAGTTTATAGGAGTAGACATAAAGTACTCTCTCTAAACATGGTTTAACATTCTACCTTACTTTTTGGCCATTACTAACTTTTTCCTTGTAGGAATTAATTTTCAAAAACTGAAAGACTTTGTAGCTTGAACATATTTTCGTTTTTTTTGATTGTTTTACTTGGTGTATTTAAGATTTCATTTTACAATACAGAATATTTAACAGTTTGTTAACATGATAACTTGTAGATTTTATTAATGTGTCAGTTCATGAGATTACTTCCTGAAAATTTGAGATAACACTGTCAGTGATATTACAGGTCTGTATTATAGTGTTGTTTATGGAAATCGTTTTTCTGTTGCTTCTGGTGAATGCTTTGTTTCCATTGATGTTTCTAGCCTGGGAGTGTCTGTGTTCTCATCTTCAGTATGCCTGGTGTAAGTTAGCTTGTTGCATTTCCTGGCCAGAGTTTCTGATTCATGCTGGAAAGTAGTTGGGGAAGCATGCCAGCATGGCAATTTTCACCTAATTTTTCATGATGACATAAAGTATCTTGTGTGTTGAGGGAAGGCTGAGGTAGAAATTTTGGATGTAGAAAGAAACCTTTTCCATTAGATAGCATTTGATCAATTTAGAGACCTTTTTAATCAGATGACATTTGATCTACATATTGGAAAAAAAAAACTAGATCCAGGACAAATGGGATTGCTTGGTTGCTCAAATACAAAATCACATAGACTGTTTCTCCCATTAATGTCTTTGTGGGTTTTAGCTGTTTCATTAAAACTCAAGCTGATATATTTTAATCCCTTCTCATTTATATTAATGGGAGAAACATTTATTGTTAGCTGATGCTGGCTGTCTCAAATTTTCCGTGCCAAGTGTACAGTAACTGGAGGCTAAGCCAGATATTGCAAAGAAAACCTGGTGCTGTTTCTCTGTGAGAGTGCATGCAAATTCGTTTAGGCACAGCACAGATACATAGATGGCATGGGACAGAAAATGACTAAAAGTCCATCAAGTCTGCCCTGTTGTTCCTACCAAAAATCCCTCAATCCTGCAAAATAATACCATGCAGGAACTCATACTATAGAGGTGCACAGTATCCTAGGCCACTAGTAATGAAATACTCCAAATGCATGGCAGCAGTCACAAAAATATCTGCACCTTCAATAAAGCTGGAATTTTGGATGTATTTCAGAAAAAAACATAGCACCAATACAGCACTAATTGAGTATTCTAATTTCTTCCTTGAAGCACTTGACAATGGAGACAGGGCTGGTGTCATCTATATCGACCTGAGAAAAGCCTTTGACTTGATCAGTCATAAGCTCCTTCTCTATAAACTCCATGGCCTAGGCCTGTCACTAGACACAGTCACCCGGTTCCACAGTTATCTCACTGATTACTCTCAGTGCATTAAGATAGAGGGCTTCTTCTCAGATGTTAAAATATATCCATTGACAATCCTCAGGGCTCCATTATGGGTCCCCTTTTATTTGGCTTATTCATAAAATACCTGCTTGATGCCTGTTAGTCTGCAAATGTATTTCTGTATGCCAATGATGCTGTTATCTATTCCAAGAACCCTGAGCTTGGCAGCCTTACCTCTGTCCTCCAGGATAATTTTTAGGCCCTTGAAAAATGGTTCTCTCCATAATCAACAAATTGGTTACACCTACCTAGCAGAATTAAGTCCCAGATATGTCTGTTAGCCAAGAAAGTCCCACTAGGCCTAACCCACCCCCAGCCCTAACTCACTGCTTCGGCCTTGTTGCCAGTCTCTACAACACCAGGAACATGATTTGGAATGCCCTTGAACTGCTTGGCAACTGTTCATTCACTGCTAGGCCATTGGCTGGTTAAATGAGCTGCCTAATACCTTGCTTAATCTACATAAGTTTCGCCAGTTTAAGAGAGCACTACTGGCAAACCTAACATTTAAGTGCAACTGTAACTGCTAATCATCCTAAGTTTCTTCCGCTATACACATTGAACTATATCAAGACTCTAGCTCTTCAGCCATGCACCATTACCGTGTTTGTTTTACACTGCTTCTGTTTATCTGCCTTTCTGTAAAATTGTATGCAACTGATATGGAAGGACAGGAGGAGGAGAGGGAACAGAGATAATGTGGGTCACCCTAGACAGGGGACGGGGGGGGAACCTGTACCCTGGGATAGTCTATAGGCCTCCTATGCAGTGGGAGGAAAGGGGTAGACACTTTGTGGAATCCGTAGTGAGGATGGCACAGAAAGGGGAAATTGTGCTAGTTGGGGACTTAAACCTTCCAGTCAGCAACTGGGAGGCCCAGACAGCAATCTCCACAAGGAGCAGGGGCATCTTAGAGGCTCTTCAGGGCATATTCCTGCAACAAAGGGTCAGTGAGCCCACTAGGGGTGTGAAGAGCTTGTCACCAATGACCACAGGGCTGTTAGGTTCAGAGTGAAAGCAGGCAGGGAAAGGGGTAGGATGAGAAACAAGCTAATGGACTTCAGGAAGGCTGACTTTCACGGAATGAGAAAGCTAGTTAGAGAAGGAATGTTGAGGATAGGAAATGTGCAGGGGGTGGAGGAATTATAGGCAGCCATCAAGAGAGGGGTATTTAAAGCCATGGACTCATGTACAAGAAGGGTAAGAAAGAATAGAAGACAGAAAAGACCTCTATGGTTCACTAGAGAGGTGGCGTTAGGGGTCAAGGAGAAGACTAGAGCATTCAAGAGGTACAGGAGGACACAAAAGGAGGAGGACAGGGAAATCTACAGGGAAAAAAGAAAGGAGGCAGGGCAAAAGATAAGGAGGCCACTGAGGAGAGGATAGCGAAGCAGGCAAGGAGGGGGGACAGAACCTTCTTTAGGTATGTTGGAGAAAGGAGGAGGGCACAGCATGGGATTCGAAGGATAAGGGGGGGAAGTGGAACAATACTGGAAGGGGATTTCAAAAAAGCAGAGGCATTAAATAATTATTCTGTCTGAATCTTCATGGAGGAAAGAGAGGGCAGGAGACTAGGACGGGGTGGGGAGGGTGACAGCCACAAGCAGGTGGGTGTGGCAGAATTCACAGTTGAAGGAGTAAGGGAAGAGCTGGATAGACTTAGGTTGGACAAGGCAATGGGGCCTGATGGAATACAACCAAGGGCTCTCAAGGAGGTGAAGAATGAACTGACACCACATCTGGCAAGGCTGTTTAACTTGTCCTTGGTCACAGGGTTGGTGCCAATGGACTGGAAGAGGGCAGAGGTGATCGCACTACATGGGGGGGAGGAAGAACGAGGTCAAAAACTACCGTCCCATTAGTCTTACCTTGGTGGTGGGGAAGGTAATGGAAACACTACTTAAGAGCAGGTTGATAGAATAATTGGAGATGAATGGCATGCAGGATGACAGGCAGCATGGCTTCACCAAGGGAAGGTCCTGTCAGACTAACCTAATAGAGTTTTTCGATGGGGTGACACAGATAGTGGACCAGGTAGGAGCGGTGGACATGGTCTATCTGGATTTCAATAAGGCCTTCGACGCTGTTCCACATGGTGGAATGGTGCATAAGATGGACAGACTAGGGGTGGACCTCAGGATCACCAGGTGGGTGGAAAACTGGTTGAAGGGAAGGAGTCAGACAGTGGTGGTAAATGGGACACATTCCAAGGAATGGGCAGTGACCAGAGAGGTGCCACAGGGGTCAGTGCTAGGACCAGTACTCTTTAACATCTATGTTAGTGACCTAGTGGAGGGTCTGGAGGGACAGGTGTGCCTGTTCGCAGATGATACAAAGGTCTACAACAAGGTGGATTCACCTAGTGGGGTGCAAGCCATGAGGCGGGACCTGAAGAGGCTGGAGAGGTGGTCTGACACCTGGAAATTGAAGTCTGATGCACAAAAGTGCTCACTGATGCACCTGTGGAAGAGGAATAGGAGGGAAACTTACTCCCTTGGGGGGTGGTGATTAAGGAGAGGGAAACAGAAAGGGACCTGGGGATTATGGTATTGCATGACCTCAAGGTGGGCAGCCAGTGTAGCAGAGCAGTGGGAAAGGCAAATGGAATGTTGGCCTGCATTGCAAGGGGTTGTAATAGCAGGAAGAGAAAGCTGCTAATGCCATTATACAGAACCGTGGTCAGGCTGCATCTGGATCATGGGGTGCGGTTCTGCCTCACCTATGAAGGGATGTTGAGTTGATGGAGAGGGTACAGAGAAGGCCAACCAAAATGGTACAAGGGATGCAGGATGTATCCTATGAGAGAAGATTGAGAGGGCTGAATTTGCACCCTCTGGAGACTAGAAGGGAGAGAGGGGACATGATTGAGACCTTTAAGTATCTAAAGGGAATAAATAAGGTGGAAGGTGATAGCATGTTCAAATTGAAGAAGGGAGTGAACATGAAGGGACATAGCCTCAAGCTGGAAGGTGGGCAATACAGAGGTAATGTCAGGGGGCAGTTATTCATGGAGAGGGTGGTAGAGGCCTGGAACAAGCTGCCGGAGGAAGTAGTGGCAGCTGAAAAGGTGGAGGGGTTCAAGAGAGCTTGGAATAGATTTAAGGGGTTGGGAAAAGAGGGTGGAAGCATAACAGAAGGGGGAGGTAGGGTGTTGGGCAGACTAGATGGGCCATGGGGCCTTTCTCTGCCATCACATTTCTGTGTATCTGATCTAGCAGCTAGCCTATTCATTTGTACTTTTTCAAGTATATTGCACTTATTTAACTTAATTCCACTGGAACTCATTTATTGAATTTGTTATTTTGCCTTATAATCTCTGTTATTTATGTGGAACCTTTGTAAAAGAGCACTTGTGCTCAGAGGTATTCTCTGAAATTTTAGGTACGGTAAATAAATGAAGTTCAGAGACAGCTCCTTAAAACTCCTACTCCTCCTCCTTCTCATCTCAGGCAGCATCCATCCCAATCCTGGCCCTAGAAGCTCAGGCCACACACAAATTCCAGGTGCCCTTATCCTTGCAACCATTAATATCTGCAGCCTACTACCAAAGCTGGATGCACTCCAAGCCTTCATATGCCAACACAACCCTGACATCGTTGCAGTGGTGGAAACTTGGCTGACACCCAAAGTTCCTGACTCAGCAGTAACAATACAGGGCTACAATGTCCACAGGCTTGACCGGATATCCAAAAAAGGCGGTGGTGGTGCAACCTATAACAAAGACTCCCTGTCTTGGCACCCGGTAGCAACTCCATCACTTTCTGCCTCGGCCCAGATTCTGCCAATAAATATCATCCTAGGTCCCAACCATAAAGCTCTGACTATTGTCTTCGTATACATCCCGCCCAGGGACCCTAAACATGGATTCAACGATGTTCTAAACATTATCAACTCTCATCCTCCCGATGCTGAACTTATTCTACTAGGGGATTTCAACATAAATTGGTTAGCATCGAGCGCCAGTGCTTATAAAGACTCCATCTCAGCTGCTAACCTCACACAAATGGTAAACTCCCCTACTAGGAATAACTACAAGACTGGCACCAGTACCCTCTTGGATTGGGTCCTCACCACTCACCCCACAAGGATTTCTCATATGACCATTCTCCCAGACTCTCTCAGTGACCACTCCCCAGTCATGTGTGCATGGTCTAACAAATTCCTTAAGCCCCCTCCCAAAATTATCACTAGCAGAGTCCTTCCTTGTGGAAAACTTCCACATCTCAAACAACACCTGCTTCTACAAGACTGGCTACCCATCTGTGAAGCAACAGATGTTAACCTGGCTCTTGATCACTTCATCTCAATTTTCAACAAAACCTGTGACCTCTTTGCCCCTGCTAAAAGGCGCAAAACAAAATCTCTCTCTAACCCATGGGTCACCGCAGCTCTCCTCTCACAGCTGAAACTAAGGGATCACCTCTGGGCAGTTGCCAGGGCCACTGGAAAACAACTGGACATCCAAAATTACAAATAAGCATGAAATGCCTGCACAATAGCCATACAGCTAATGAAATCCACCTATTACAAAGACGCTCTCACCAATACATGGGGAAATGGTCGTGCTTTCTGGGACAATATCAAGGATGTCACAGGGAAGCAGCCAAAAACCTCTCCAGCCATGTTAATGGTTGATGGATCCTCAACCCTCGACCCCAAGCTGATCGCAAACATCTTTAACACGGCCTTTTTAGACCTTAGTGCTGTTCTACCCCATGACTTTTTCGAAAACAGGGCCTACTCCCCCAAATACCTCAGCCCCTCAGTCTAACCATTGCCTCTTCTACTTCAGGGAAGAAAGGCTGAATGAAGCTCGCTGCTATATTACTACAGCTATCTCTAAATCTAGATCTAGTAGAGACACCCTGGACCTTAAGCTTCTGTTGCTCACCCTCGTTGAGGTAATTCATCCATTAACAAAAATCCTAAACCTCTCTCTCAGCTGTGGAAAATTTCTGGACCTATGGAAAACAGCCACCCGTGACACCCGTCTATAAAAGTGGGGACAAGACGAATCACTCAAATTACCGCCCTATCTCCATACTGCCGCCACTCTCTAAGGCACTCGAGCGCATCGTGGCTGATCAACTTACCGACCACTTGGATAAATACAATATACCTTGTCCACAACAACACGACTTCCTGAAAGGTCACAGCACCACCACAGCCCTTCTTCAGTTCACTGGAGCTTTGCACAAATCCCTTGACAACGGCCTTCTCACAGGGGCCGTTTTCATCTACTGCTCCAAGGCCTTCGATACAGTACACCATGGACTACTAATACGCCAACTACTGAATGCCGGGCTATCACCTGACTCTTCTCTCTGGTTTAAAAGCTACTTAGAAAACTGGTCACAGAGAGTAAAAATTGCGGATGCTCTTCCTAACACCCTGCCTTTTCGCTCGGGTGTCCCACAGGGATCCATACTGGACCCCCTCCTTTTTAGCCTTTTCTTAAACTCCCTCCCTTACCACTGCACTGAGCAGATCATACTATATGACAATGATGCTGTTGTATTCTCCACTCACAAAGATCCTGCAACTCTTCAACACAACCTTCAAATTGGTTTCAGTTCTACAGAGACATAGTTTCTTAATCATAAACTAGTCCTCAATGACAAGAAAACCAAATCTATGCTCTTCTGCAGCTCTCATAACCCACACAAGCTACACCACTTGGTTATCTCCACCACCCAGGGGAACACTCTAGATCAGGTGGGGTCCTTCAGATACTTAGGGATACAGCTTGACCCTAATCTCTCCTATGGACTTCATGTAGATAATGTAGCTAGAGCTGCTAATACACGGCTTGGTCTCCTTTACAAACACAGACCACATCTCACACCAGAAGCTTTAAAGGTTGCAGTCCTGAGCTCTGTGATCTCTGTAATAGACTATGGTCTCATCATTTATGGCTTGGCCACAACCACAACCCTTAGACGCCTCTCAACTGCCTTAAATAAAGCATGTCGGCTCATCACTGGTGCTCACCGTCTCACCCACACATGTGACCTGTACACTCAGACCGGCTGGCTCCAACTATCAAACTGCATCAAGTTTCTCACCTGCTCCATGGTGAAAAAAAATGTATCTTGACCTTGCACCTTCTGGGGTCTCAACTCTTACAACACTGAATTAACAAATGGTGCCTTAGGAGATCCATGCTACAGCTACTGAAAGTCCCCCACTGTCACACTTCACAGGGACAACGCTCTTTTGCTTATTGAGCACCACTCTGGTTCAATGGCCTCAGCCCAACCATCTTCTCTGACCCAACAATTGGTATGTTTAAAACTAGGCTCCAGGACTATCTCACTACCAACAGCTCCTGTGACTGCCCAACTTAACCTTGTTTCTCCACTTCCCTTTCTGCTCTAGTTGCCCCCCCCCCACTGGATTCTACCCTCACATCTTGGTATACCCAATGCTGCACTTTTCACCCTCTCCCCACCCTTCCTACATTCCTTCTCCCCTTCTCCCCTCTTCCCTCTTCCTATGACTCTGGCACTTCCTATCTGTTGCCTGTTTTCTCTGACAAATGCCGCTGGCTGCCTTGTTACAATGCTACCCTTGAATTGTATTACTCTGTACTCTGTTTGCAATGTCCACATTGTTGTAATGTCTGTCTTGATGCTCCCCATAATTTGTATTTCTCTGACATGGAACCTTTTAAAAGAGCCAAGGCTCAAAGGTATTTATAATCCTAGACCTGATAAATAAAAAAATAAATAAATAGCTCTTTATAAGTGAATCATGTTTCAGCATTTATTCTAGGATTCAAAAGGCATACCACAATTAAAGTGCATCATTCAGCATTCAGCATATATTCAGCTTTGAGATGAAGAATTGCACCCATCTCCTTTTTGCAGCATGTGGATTCATAGAAACATAGAGGTTGACAGCAAATAAGGACCACAAAGCCCATCCAGTCTGCCCATTTTTTCTACCTTATGAATGTGCCACACACATTTACACTGTCAATGACCTATCTTTCCATATTCATCTGTATTGCTCCCTTATGCCTATCCCATGCCTGTTTGAAGCCCTGCACTGTATTCATAGCCACCACTTCCTGAGGTAGGCCATTCCATGCATCCACCACTCTTTCTGTGGAAAAGAATTTCCTCACTTTCTCCATTAATCGGCCTCCCTCTATTCTCATGCTGTGTCCTCTTGTCCTGCTATTTTTCTTATATTTAAACATGTTAGACTCTTTCACCTTGTTAATGCCCTTAAGGAGTTTGAATGTTTCAATCATATCACCTCTCTCCCTCCTTTGAGCAAGGGTATACATATTGAGCTCCATTAATCTGTCCTCATATGTCTTCTGATGCAGTTCCTGCACCATTTTGGTTGCCCTTCTCTGGATTGCCTCAATTTGGTTAACGTCCTTGTGAAGGTGTGGCCTCCAGTACTACATGCAGTACTCCAGATGGGGCCTAACCAGTGTCTTGTAAAGAGGGATTATTACCTCCCTCTTATGACCTGTGATTCTCCTACTAATACACCCTAACATCCCCCTAGCCTTATCTACTGCTTTAGAGGTCTGCTTGGATGATTTCAGGTCATCGATGATGATGATGCCCAAGTCTCTTTCTTCCTTTGTGACTGCCAGCAACTCTCCTCCCAGCCTATAGGTGGTTTCAGGGTTTATCTTCCCTATGTGCATGATCTTGCACTTCTTTACATTAAATCCCAGTTGCCACTCTTCTGACCATTTTGCTAGTTTATCCAGATCTCTTCTCATTCTGCCCACCCTATCAGGATCATCTACTCTGTTACAGATCTTGGTGTCATCTTAACCTCTAGTCCATCTGCAATGTCACTAATGAAGATATTGAAGAGGACTGGTCCCAGGACTGATCGCTGAGGTACCCCACTTGTGACTTGCATCTCTTCTGACTGTATACCATTTACCACCACTCTCTTTTTCTGTCTGTCAACCAGTTTGCCACCCAGTTGACCAACTTCTGACCCACCCTGAGTCTACCCAGCTTATTTATCAATCTTCTATGTGGAACAGTGTCAAAAGCTTTGCTGAAGTCAAGGTAGGCGACATCAACTGCTCCCCCTTGGTCCACCACTCTGGTTACCCAGTCAAAGAAATCTATGAGATTAGTTTGACAGGACCTTCCTTTTGTAAACCCATGTTGTCTTGGATCCTGTGCCCCTATGGTTTCCAGGTGTTGCACTATCCTTGATGCCTCCATAATCTTGCCCACTACTGAGGTAAGACTGACTGGCCTGTAGTTCTCTGCCTCCTCCCTGTTACCACTCTTGTGGAGCGGGATCTCATGAGCCCTTCTCCAGTCTTCTGGGACCTCTCCTGTGCTCAGAGACTCACTAAACAGTTCTGCTAATGGCTTTGCTAGTTCCACCCTTAGCTCCTTAAGTACCCTGGGATATATGCCATCAGGTCCCATTGTCTTGTCCACCCTGAGCTTAGTGAGTTCTTGTAGGACCATTTCTTTTGTGAAGGGAGTAGTGCTCACCTCCTCCCCCCGTGTCCATGGTGCTGAGCTGTGGGCCCTGTCCTACCTTCTCTTCAGTAAATACTGAGCAAAAGTATCTATTTAGGATAGATGCTTTAACAGGGTCCTCCTCTCACATGCCCTTCTCTCCCTTGAGCTTAGCAATACCCCCTGGACTTTCTCCTTTCACTAATGTATCTGTAGAAAGTCTTGTCACCTTCTTTTACTGTTCATGCTAGTGTTTCCTCAGTTTGGGACTTTGCCTGCCTTACTGCCTTCCCTGCTTCCCCTTAGGGCAGTTTGGTATGCCTCCTATCTTCATCCTGCTGTGTTCCTTTATATTTCCTGAAGGCCAGCCTTTTGGCTCTGACCTTTTCTGCTACTGTATTTGAGAACCAAAGTGATTTCCTTCTTCTTTGCACTTCCTTTTCTGTCTAACACAATGGGATGTTGCTTCAAGTATTGCATCCTTAATGCTTGCCCATTTTGCCTGTACCCCCTCACCTGTGTTTCTTTTTGCCAGGGCTAGCTTAACTCTGTTGGCCATCTTATCAAAGTCAGTTCCTCTGAAGTCTCATATTTTTGCCTTGGAATGGGATGATTTAGATGTAGTGGCCAAATTGAACCATACCATGTGATGGTCACTGGCCCCCAGGTCACCTTCTACCTGTAGATCTGTGATCCCTTCCCTGCATCACACAAAAGCCATCAATACCAACAGTATTCCAATTTATGTACTCTGTGGCCTGAAGCAAGAGAACAAGGAGCATTGAAGTGGACTGTCCTCCACCTCCAAAAATACCATGTTTTTCAGTGGGACCAGTCCTTTTGTATGCTCCTGGTTCTTGACAGCTTTTGTGAGAACCCATCTGCTTCTAAAACAAGATTGATGCAATTCCCTGCTTTCAAATCTGAATGTAAGCTGTATGATGCATTTTGCATTACGCTTTTTAAATCCTTGATTAATGACATAGATAGCTACCCCATCCCCTCTACCAGTTCCTCTGTCCTTCCTTAGCAGTGAATAGCCAGGCACTGTCAGGTTCCAATCATTTTTATCTGTGACCCACATTCCAGTGATGACTATGAGGTCCATCTCAGTGTCTGTCATCTTTGTCTGGAGATCACTGATTTTATTGCTCAGACTACTGGTGTTGAGGCAGAACCCTTTCCAACTCCTCCTGAATGCTTCTTGTTATTTGTCTGATTTTTACTAAATTTCTTCCCTGATCTTTCTGATTTTATGTTGGTTACCTCACCCTTTATTGCATGCTTGCTATTAGTCTGTTCCCTACCAGATTTGGGGCTTGAATCAAGTTTTTGCCCATTGTGCTGCTACAACCACCCAGGTATAGGGCAGAACTAGCTAGGATCCCCTTCCTTTTGCCTACCTGTTTGGTTCCTGTAGTCCTAGTCCCCCCTCAGTTTATTTAAACATCTGATATAAACATCAAACTTCTACCATAGTGCACTGGATCACTTCTTTGTCAGGTGGAGTCCATCCACCTTAAAAAGTCCCCTATCTCAAATATCCCCCCAGTCATCCATTAAATTGTACCCCTTCCCCTGACACCATTCCTTAAGTCACCCGTTAAACTTGTCTTTCTCCTGTTTCCTTATTCTATCTTTTGTCCCCCTTACCCCACACAGGGAGGGCCTCAGAGAAAGTCAGGGGGGCTGAGTGTGCTGTCAATCTGTCCACCATCTCTGAAATGGTACTTAACTATGTCCACCAACTGGTTTGCCAGATCTTTGGTACCCAGACATTCCAGCACCCCCAGATCTCCCTGTTCCATCTCCACCATCCTGCCTATCCAATTAAGATCCCTGATTGCTGAGGCACCTGGAAGGCACCTAACCATCACCTTCTCCAGTGATTCCTCACCCACAACCTTTTCCACTCCCCTGATCATACAGTCTTCAACCACTAAGACTTTCCTGGCCTTCTTACTTCTGGAGGCAAGTGCTCTGATCCACTGATTGACTTAGAGTTGACCCCCCCCAGTGGATTTGGGCTCCAGTATTTTCTCCAGGAGTGCAAATCTGTTTGCTATTGGGATAGAGTTGGTCATAACAACCTCCCTTGTGGCTAGCCCTGTCTCCCTGTGCACTCTCCTTCCCCACAGTCTCCATCCCCCTGACCCAGTGGGCATCTGTGGAAGTGGGAGTTGGGGAGTCAGCTTCAGCTGAGCTGGAGACACAACTTGGATATTTCTACCCTTGTTGCCTGCAGCTGAACCTTGAGCTCTGCTAAGTTCCTACAAATGGGGTAATGCCCCCTTCTCTGGAACAGTCCTGGAGATGAGTGCCTCACAACTG
This sequence comes from Neoceratodus forsteri, assembly GCA_016271365.2. Lineage (NCBI taxonomy): Eukaryota > Metazoa > Chordata > Ceratodontiformes > Ceratodontidae > Neoceratodus > Neoceratodus forsteri. Next base: position 1,295,010,926 of record CM028130.1, read on the forward strand.
CTAGAACTTACATTCTCCATTCTATCTTAATCAACAAGTGGGTATGCTCAGTACAATCAGACTACTATGTATGGGAGCTAGGTCAAGTTAAGTGGTAGTAGACAGTATGATAAAAACAAGTCTAGCTACCCTAAGTACAAGCTGAGTCATGTGTCCCATTATAAACAAAGGTCTAGCTGCCCTAGATGCAAGCCTAGTCAAGCAGATAGTATGCAAAACAGTTTAGTGGCTCTGGATACAAGCAATGGTACATTAGAATATCTCTACTAACATTATCTTGCTCATCCTGATGGGTTTGGACCTTCCTCCATGGGTCATCTGGGGAGCAGACTGGCTGGCCACTGGCTGTCTCATTGGGCTGACTCTGGTGGAGAGAGTCTGATGTCCTGTTCTTTTCACATTGGTCCTTTGCATGGGGAGGGGCGTGCAGCATGGAGGGAGGAGGCTGCTTAAGGGCTGTTCCATAAAAAGAAGTCAGAAGTTGATTTCCACCCAAAATAGCATGCCAAGTGGTGACTAGTGATACTGGTGGGCATAATAGCTGGTATATTTCAGGAGATGAACCACTAGGAGAGACTAGTGTGGGAGTGGGGGTGTTTGTGAGTTGTGTGTAAGTGTTTCCATTTGATTGGAATAAATGCTTTTATATTTATGACTGGTCAATGATCACGTTCGGAGAAATCAGTTTTGGGCAAACCTGTTATCATCATGCTTGCTTCATGAGAATGCACAATTGTAGAGAAAGAACAGTAAATGAGACAGAAAAAAATACAATTGCAAATAAACAACAGCAGTGAGTAATATCCAAAGCCTTGTTTCTTGTAAGCAAATGCAACAATGTGGAATAATGTCATGTCTTGAAATTATAAGATGATTTTACAAACAGCCTTGTTATGATTAACAGACTAATAACTTCAAGTGTATTCAGTGCAAGCAAAGCATGCATTGTGATCACCCACAAAAAATGTTGCACAATTATGAAATGTAACAAGCAGGAAGTAAACTTATTCCCATTACAATGGGGATGGGGCATTACCAGTCCTGTGGAGGCACTGTAGGGGACAGCATCAGTAGTCATGTGTTGGGTGGAAGAATAGTAGTCTAGAGTAGGGTGAAATCCAGATAATTCACATGGTGAGGGCACCATCACTTCAGTGCATGCAAGAACATCACCATTCACAGAGTGAATGGAAGAATGATAGTCTTCAGTGGGGTTGAATCCAAAGCCTTCTCATGGTGGGGGTGCTAACTGTAGTTATGGGGAGGATGGAGCAATACCAGTCTGGTGGGGTTGGGATGGAGTAAGAGCAGTCATGCATGGTAGGTATCAATGATCCCAATGATATATACTGAATTTAAAACATAATGTATTATAGTATTGTTTGCAAAAAGTTGCATTAATGCAACATTTAGGGTTCAGATTAGAGCAACAAAAAGTAGAGAAATGTGACTTTAGAATTTCCAACCCTTAGACCCCAACCCCACCCCTAAAGCAGATCAGGGCCAGACTCTTCCTAAGGGAACCCTAAAGCTCACCCCATTAGGTGTGTATATTTCTGGAGTGTATAGAATGGCGTGAGCTTTAGGGTTGACAACCCATAAGAAGTCTGCCCCTGATCTGCTTTGAGGTGGTGTTGGGGTTTTAGGGTTGGAAACCCTAAAGCCACATTTCCCTACTTTTGTCACTTTAGCCTGAACCCTAAATGTTGCATGTATGCAGTTTTTTTGCAAAGAATTTCCTTACTTTTTGAGATAGTATAATCGTATCCTTATTTGACTGTGGGAGTGCAGGACCCACTCCCATGCATGCATATTTTTTGAGGTAGTGTAATCATATCCTTATTTGTCTGACATAGTGCAGTGCCCTCTGGGCCCTGTGCTTCCATCCCTCCATAGATGCATACAATGAAGCCTACTAGGATCAAGCACTGTGTCAAAGTTTCCCTGCCTGACAAAAGAGATTAACTCCCATTGAAATTGCATTGTTTCTTGCAGCAACTCTATTGCAGAATTCTGCAGAGCTGAGCTTGATCCTGGCTGTATATTTATGTTTATGTGGAAGCCCAGGGCCCTCTGGGCTCTGCAGCTCCATTTGTAGGATAAAAACCAACCAAATTGTCAGTGAGGCTTCTTATTACCCCACCTCATGAATGTGGTACTAAAAATTGTCAAATCCCCACTAAAACTTCATTCTGCATGACCAGAGTGGCATTCTATGCCACTGGCACAAAAATACATTTTGGCCAAGATTTGAAAAATGACAGCTGTCACATTCATGAGGTGGTGTAAAGAAATGGCTATGTTGAAAATTTGGAGTGAAAATATTGAAAATTACAAAAGTTACAAGTGAGTGTAGTGAAATGTCAATGGATGAGCACAACTTTTCCATTTTAACATATTTTGATAATACATTTTCAACACACCCTTCTTATGACCCCACCTCATGAACAAGTACAGTGAAAATTTTAAAATCTGGCCTGAATGGTGATTTCACCAACCAACCGCAAAATCAAACTTTGGTCAGGATTTATGAAATGCCACTCACATTTTTCATGAGGAGGGGTCTCAAAAATGGTATGTTGAAAAATTGGTGTCAAAATCTTTAAAAATAACAAAGATATGCACCAAAATTGAAAATCTCATTGAAATACAGTACATTGAACCACATCTACCTTATTTCTCATACAGCAGTCGCAGGTTCCAGCAGCAAGACATATCTTAAATTGAAAAGTGGATCTTCACACTGGGACCTGTTCAGATGAGTGAGTGCATGTGTGGGGATCTGGGGGGGTGCTGGGTTGAAGGTCTAGGTGTGGGAGGATGTGATCAGCAATGGACTTTTTTTATTTACAGAAAAAAAATTCAGGGACCATTTTCTTTATTTCTGGCATCAAACAGGATTGGGGGAAGGGAGACAGTAGACACCATGGAAACTGATGGAAACAATGGGGACCAGTACTGGACACTAGGGGGCACCACTAGACACCAGGGGCAAATAAAAAAAAATAACCAGACAGAGATCTGAAGGTGGGGCTGCCACTAGGCACAACAGAAAAGGAAACAACATTACAGGATGTGATTGGAGGGGGTGCCACGAGACACTAGGGAAAGCTCTGTGTTTTCTTACTGTTTTTTGCTATTGTAGCCAAAGGGTTTGGAATTTTGGGCTGATATTTACAGGGTAGAAAGGGCTTGGCCCACAGATGATTCCTTTGCTAGTCTGGCAAAAAAATATTAATCCATCCTAAAGTTAATTACTTTTAAAATGTTGTGTTATCCATCTGGGTAAAGAGAATCCAAGAAATCAGTATTACCTGTATGATAGGGCTTGCCAATAAAAGGCAGGCCAGGTTGCCTAATGGTCCATGCCAGAAATAAGCATGAACGAAGGAAGGGGTGGGAGGAAGAGGGAGTGGGAGGGAAGGATCAGTTTGAAGGGGAAGGGCTAGTGACATCACCAAGACAGGTGGGAGGGCAATATGACAAGGCAAGCCAGAGCCCTAGGGATTGGCTGGGGGGCCGAGCCTCACAGGTCCTGATCAGGGGTCCTGGGGCAGTATATCAGGTGTGGAGACCTTCAGGACGACCTCTTTTGCTGGGATTTTTTTTGAGAACTCAGCACATTGTTGGCAAGCAGCAGGTAAGACACACAGGAGCAACTAGGCCTTGCAGGCCATATGGCACAGGTGGCTAACTCATGGAAGGACTTTTTTGTTTGTTGTTTTCATTGCATGCAAACCAAGAAAAAGCTTGGAAAATAACAATGTTTCACTGTGCAGGCTCAGTTATATAGTTTTAAATGATTGGCTTGGGAATACAGAGCTACTGAGGGGTGTTGATCTTGTTCAGAGCATCTTGGGTTAGAAGAAGGCTTGGGCAGACGGCATGTTTTTTTCCCTGGAAACGCTCGCTTATTCGTTTAAATTTATGTGGAGCTCATCATGGGTGGTTTTTATTCTGTTTATCAGGCGTTTAATTACAGGAAAGCTTGGGGTGAGCAGAAAGAAACACATGTTCCTGTTAATACCCCTCTGTTTCATTTAAGTTGTGTTTCAGTAGGCAGAGATCATGTGGAGTGGCGTTTTCCCATGGCATTTAAGTTGGATTAGGCTAAAAGCAGTTTTCACTATGCGTGCTCTGTGTTATTTTTTTTTAATTATGTTTCTTGGGGGCGTTTCATTTATTGTGGGTGTCTGAGTGAGGACACTTTGGAAATCAGGCCAACATTTATGCTCTGTGGTCCTTCTGTTTGGAATTTGTAGCTCATTTCTCCTGGCGTTGTAAGGGAGAGAAAGGATGAAATCCGGACTTTCAATATGCGTGTTCTGTGGCTTGTATTGTTTGAATTGCTTGCAAGACATTTTTTTCAGCTTTGTTTCTCCCGACATGGTAAAGGGGAGAAAAGCTGGGAACATGGCTTGCTACTCACACGTGGTAGTTGTTCTGTGGTTAAAATGGTGGATGGTTGAAAGCAGGGCCGGCGTAGTGCATATGGGGGAAGGCCGCGTGGTCTGGTCGCAGGCATCTAGGCCTTGTAGGCCACGTGGTCGGGGTGGCCTAGACAGAAGATGGGCTTGTTCTTCTGCACAAGGGGATAGAAACCAAAAGAAAAAAGAGAAACTGGCAAGGGGAAAGCATCAGGATGAATGTGGCAGTTTTTCTTTGTGTTTCAAAAAAAAAAATACAAATGCAGAGCCAGCAGGATGTTGGGGGGCTTCCAATGGTAATGCCAGGGTCATGAGCTAAGAGTGGCTTTTGCTGCATGTTTTAGAATTTGGTGTGTTTAGGTGAGATACTGCAGCCACAGAAGGTGCTGAATTTAGGTGGCTAGAAAGATGTGGTGGCTGCAGGGAGCTAGTTGCAAGGCCTCTGTGGCTGTGGGAAAGCTGAGCCCGCAGGCGTGGGCCAGCAGGGCAGGAGTGTGATTGATCGGGCCGGATGGCGCATTGCTTAAAAGTTAATAGAAAGGTTTTACCTCTCACAGTGCAGTTGGGTTCGGGGACAAGGGAAGGAATTTCGCACACAATCACTGGATTTTAAAAAAAAAGGGGTTTGAAATGGAGAATGCAGCTTGCTCCTTTGACCAGGGTTGGGCCTTCATTGGGCAAGGCCAGGATGTGCACCGTTAGTGCTTTTTTGTGCTGCATTACTTGTTTAGGCCCTGGCAACCATGCCGTGGGGGGAGGTGGGTTGGCTAGGGTGCTGAATAAGATTGGAAGGGGAAGGGACGCAGAGAGGGGGCAAGGCCTGCTATGTGGGTTGAGCACTTGAGACTATGGGAGTGGACCAGCCGGCCATAAATAAAGGGATGCTCAGTGTGACTAGGCAATGGAGTGTACACTTGCCTCTGAGACCTACTAAAAAAAAAAAAAAGAAAAATTAGAAATAGTTTTTTTTTTCCTTATGGCTGTAACTTAAGGGGTAAAACCCAATGCTTTGTACACAGCACTTCTGGCTCCTCCAGCTATAATGGGGGGCAGGGTTGGGGAGGTGTCTGTTTTGGCACTGTGAGCCCGGTGGCCCTCTGAGGGCAGAGGACAACATGCGGGATAAGGAGCAGGAAAGGGCACTAAAACAAGTGGTGTTTATTCTTGTTTGTTGGGATGGCAGAATGGAATTGAGTCAGGCGCTGCTATGGGCCATTTTTCTCTGATGCTGCAATGATGGGGTAAGAAGGTCAAAACGCCAAGTGGACTGCTGGAGGGATGCCACCAGCCAGGGCATATGGAAGCATTCCAGGTGCTGCAGCCCCAGTAAGCGGGGGGCCACAAGGCCAATGGAGCCATGGGGGAACTATATAAAATAAATAAATAAAACACAATGGGGGCAGGGAAGACAGAGAATGGACATTCGGAGGGCCTACAACCTTGACTGCAGGACAAATTTGGTACACATGTCTGAATATTTATTTCTCACCCATCCACATGCAGTGACCAGAGATACAATAATGGCACCCAAGTGAACCCTGATATCCAGCAAAAAGATGATCCAGGAGGTGGCAAAATTGATGGGGGCAGATGACAGAGCTGGTGGCAGCAGCAAAGCAGAGAGAGGCAGAGGAGGAAGAGCAGAAAAAGTGGAAGAAGTGTGAGGAGCACCCAGGCAGGGGAAGTGGAGAAAAAGGCCCTCATGGGAGATGCCACCCCTCTCACCCATCCCAGCACCTCTGCCTGATTCAGAGCCGGACAAGGAGAGACTGGATGGTGACAAGATTGATGTGGATCTCACGGATGAGAACAGGTTGAAAGAGTATTTGGAGGGGCTACTGGGTAGCATGGGGGACACAGGGATTGAGAGGATGGAGTGAGCTATGCAGACATTAAAAAGCAAAGGGGCGGGACGGACAAGGCTGGGGGTAGCGGCAAGTCAGCCGGCAAGAATTTGTATGATGGTCCTCCTGGCTGCTCAGTGGGGGATCATGTTCCAGCCTCAATTAAAACAAATTTGGAAGGGGTCTATGTGGACATTTGCTGGCTAGAGGATGAGGACACTGCCAAGAAATATGAACAGAAGGAGCCGGTGTGGAAGTCGGAGATGGTGGTGGCTCTGGCAGTAGTAGGGCACAAGGCCAAGGAGGCGATCTATAAAGGAAAGACCATCGATAACTGGCAAGGGGGTTTCATCATTTACAGTGCTTTAGTACTGGAAAAGCAGACGGAGCTAGCCATCCCTTTACTGACATGCATGTCCATCACCAGGGATGCGTACAAGGCAAAGGTAGGTTACAGGTGGTTCAAATATGATGATGCTTTTTGGAGGAGAATGGCAGCAAAAGGGGATCTGAAATGGGATTGTACCCACTCTGAGTTGTGGGTGAGGACCCTCTCTGGGGAGGGGGGTTAGGACTGGGGGCAATCATGCAAGGAAGAACCCACCCACCAGTGGGGCCAAGACCTGCTGGGGCTTCAACAAGGCCAGCTGCACATAGAACAGCTGTAAGTTCAGGCATGCCTGTTCAAAATGTGGAGGGTCACACCCGGCCTCCAGCTGCTGACAAGGTGGCGAAAGAGGGGGTATAAGCGGGTGACATTTTCAGGACCAGTCCTTTCAGGGGGCCCAAGTGGGCAGGGCAGGGGGTGGGGTGCAGCCACTGGGGACAGCATTTTGCAACCAATGGCTGGCATTAAGGAAGCGCCATTGGGAGGGTGTGGGGGTATGCGCTGCTGAGTACACCCATTTCACTGGCAGTGATAGAGGAGTGGACCATGGACTACTAGATTAAGAGAGCTGGGGAGCTGCTCAGGGAAGGTTTGTGGATGGGTTTCCCACTGTGATTTCTAGGAGGCAGGTGGGGATGTGGGCTAAGAATCTTGGGTCGGTGAATGGGAAGGAGGACATGGTGGGGACCAAGATTAAAAAGGAAATCAAGGCAGGCTGGGTGGAGGGGCCACTGGTGCCCCATGCATGCATTTCTGAGTTTCCCCATTGGTCATCGTACCCAAGAAGGCGAAAGGGAAATCCGCCTGATCCACCACCTATCTTACCCTGAAGGCTACTCAGTGAATGAGGGCATACCAAACCACCTGAGGGCAGTATTATATGCCTCCCTTGAACAGGCCATAACACACACATCAGGGCAATAGAAGGGGTGTGGTTGGTGAAAATGGACATCGAGTCAGCATTTCGACTCTTGCTCGTCAGGTCAGTGGATTAGGACCTATTGGGTTTCCAATTCCAAGGGGGTATCTAGTTTGACAAAGCCATGCCAATGGGGTCCTCAGTGGCATGTTCCACTTTTGAGGCATTCAGCACTTGGGTACAATGGGTCTTCAGGGCCAGGTATGGGCATAGGAGAGTAGTACACTACTTGGATGATTTCATCCTCATTGGGGAGTCAAGGAAGAGGAGCGGATGATGCTGCGGGATTTCAAGGAGATGTGCCAGCAGATAGGGATACCACTGGCACAGGGCAAGACTGAGGGCCCTGCCTAGAAGCTAGAGTTCTTGGGCATAGAGGTGGACATGGAGGGGCTCTCCGGGAACAAAGTGGCGTGCCTGAAGGGCCTACTGGTCCAGGTGACTGGGAGGAGGAGGGTGCCACTGGTACAAATGCAGCAACTGCTGGGGCACCTTAATTTTGCCTGCAATGCTATCATCCCAGGCAGAGCATTTACAAGGAGACTGGGAAGGGCTATGGAGAAGGTGAAGCTGTGGCACCAGTGAGTAGACATGTCAAAAGGAGTGTGGGGGGACTTTCAGGTATGGGAGGAGTTCCTCAACAGCTATAATGGGTGACATTCTGGCAGGACGAATGGAAGCGGAGTACGGATTTGGAGTTATTCACAGACACTTCCTGTGCCCTAGGGATGGGGCATACTTCCAGGGAGACTGGATGTTGGAAGCATGGTCAGAGCAGTGGAAAGAGTGGGGGGTGTTGAAAGACATCACACTTCTGGAGATATTCCCGATATGAGTGGCTATGGAAGTGTGGCGCTCTAGAATGAAGGGAAAATACATTATGTTCTGGTGTGACAACAAAGGGGTAGTGGAGGTGATTAACAGGCAAGGGGGGAGGACAGAAATGGTGGGCATGCTGCTCAGGTGCATGGTATTACTGGGGCTGCAGCTGTATCTATCATTTAAAGCGCAACATATTGAGGGTCTAAAGAATGAGGTGGCTGACAGTCTTTCCCGTTTGCTGCTCAGAAGGTTTCTGGAGCAGACGCCACAGGCAGCGCCGCACAGAACCAGGGTCCAGGACTGGTTATGGGAGGCTGGAAGGACACAGCCAAGGCATAGTACTGGAGTTCTTGGTCAGCTAACATGTTGAGGGCTTGCAAATCAGGGTGGGTGAGATTTCAGGAATTCAGAGGAAAGCATGAGTGGGGCAGGGACAAGCTGGTCCAGAACAAGCAGGTAAGGAGGTATATAGTAGAAAAATGGAAGGAAGGGCTATCACACTCCACAGTGGTGGTGCAACTGGCCAGCATCAGTTGGGTATGCCAGGACAGGGGTTGGCCCAATGTAGTGGCCAAGCAGGAAGTAAAGAGGATGGTTGTAGGCTGACAGAGGGGGCAGGTAACCAGGTCAGATGGGAGGCACCCCATAAGGGGGTAGTTGCTGGCAGGAGTCCTGGGAGCAATGCAGCAGGTGTGTTCCTCAGCCAAGGAAGCAGTCTTCTTCCAAGCCATTTTTTTGGTCATGGCAGCAGGGGCCTTCCAGGTGTGGGAAGTGGCGGCCCCATGAAAATTGGCTGGGGTGCAAGCATTGCGACACAAAGACATATTGTGGGGGTAGGATGGAGCAGTCATTCACCTGGCCAGGTCCAAAACTGACCAAAAAGGGGAGGGGACAAAAGTGTCATTATTGAGGCAGCCACAGTCTACCAGCTGTGCAGTGGGGGGCACTGGAGGCATACATGAGCCAATGAGGGAGGCCTGGGGGGGCCTTTTTTCCAGCATGGGTATGGTTCCCTGATCACTGGTTTTCAGGTTGAGGCAGTGCTCAAGAGGGCACTGGCTTTCATTAGGGATGACCCAGGTGAATTCGACCCACATTCCTTTTGGATTGGAACAGCTATGGAGGCAGCAGAAAATGGGGCTGCAGTGGAAGAGGTAAAGAAGGTTGGTCAATGGAAGTCTGGCTGCTACAAGAGATATGTCAGGCATATGTAACAGCAACTCACACTGTTTCTCTTGTTTTCATGGCAGGTTCCAAGAGGAAGGTTTGGATAGTGAGGTACTCCTTCATCTATTGGGTGGAAAGGTTTGCAGTGGCCACTTCCAGAGGAGCAGAATTGCGTTATAACACAGACCATACAAGGGTGCTATGGAGGATCATTAGGGGCATGAGATGGGCACAGTTCTTGCCACTGTTGGATGAGCTCAGGGTCCAATGAGGCACACCATGAGCATACATTTGGGGGGCAAGGATTTAATGGGTCTGCCATGGAGGGAGCTGGGGAGTAACATCCTAGTGGATTTAGAACAGATTAAAGGGTGGCGGCCGAGGGTGACAATAGGCTGGTCTGACATCACTTCCCGATGGGGCTGGAGGAGGGCCAAGGACGTCTGGCTGATTGAGAAGGTAAGAAAATGTTTGACTAGGAGGCTAGCAAGGACAGTAATTGAAATGGGGGGCATACACCTGCAGTACAAGGAAATTTCCTTTGATCAGGTGGCAGTGTACAGGACTGATGGGGTGCACCTGATGGAATTTGGCATGTGCCTATTCCTGAAGCCAATTGGGGAGCTAGTGAGAGAAATATCCAGGAAAGGCTTGAGGTAGTAGCCTGCAAGGGGGGAGCCCCTCCATCCATCAGAAGCTGGAGGAGGGGCATGGAAGAAGAAAAGGAGGAGCTTGGGGGAAGGAAAAGAGTGGAGGGGGGTAGGGTACACGGGCTGGGGACAAGGACCCCAGATGTGGTGTAAAAGCGGGGAGGAGGGATAGGTCCAGGCACTGGATTCAGAACTGTCCTGGCCTGGAGGGTGAAGGCCCAGGTAGGGGGTGCCAGCCTGGTTCTGGTGTGGAGGAGGGGGCTGGATTCACAGTGTCTGGACCCAGAAATCAAGATAAATGAACAACCAGAAGAAGGAAGAGGCTGGAACCAAGAAATGTGGATTGAACTGTTTATGTTTGAAAAATTGAAGTATTAACATGGGTTTTGTAAATATTATTTACGCCAAAATAAACATTGCCAATGAGCAACCAAAAAGGAAGAAACTGTGGTGTCTATCATTCCTGGGAGGGGTTCTGGGGACAACAGGGCCTGCCAATAAAAGGCAGAACAGATTGTCTAATGGTCCCTGCCAGAAATGAGAATGAAAGAAGGGAGGGGAGGGGGAAGGGAAGGATCTGGTAGAAGAGGAGGGGCTAGTAACATCACCAAGACAGGTGGGAGGGCAATATTACAAGGCAAGCCAGAGCCCTAGGGATTGTCTGGGGAGCGAATCCTCAGGTTTCCTGATCATGGGTCCTGGGGCAGTATATCATGCCAGGACACCTGCAGGATGACCTCTTTTGCTGGGATTTTTTCCCACCAACCCTCCCTTGTTAAGGAAGGTGATGGGGGGGCAAGGCTTGGCACAGAGATATGGACGGGCAGAGTGTGGTGTCTGGGGCCCTGGGCATAGGGCCTGTGAGTGTGGCTGCGGGTAGGCAGCCATGGTCATCATAGCCTCCTGGGGGGAGTTGTGGGCAGCAAGGCCCGATGACAAGTGTGAGATGACAGAAACATAGAAACATAGACTTTGATGGCAGATAAGGACCACTTGGCCCACCTAGTCTGCCCATTTCCCTACCTACAGCATAAGCTGCAGACACTAGTAAACCAACAGCCTATGATGCGGAAGAAGAAGAAAAGGAGGAGTGGGGAGGAAGGAAAAGGGGGGGAGGGTACATGGGCTGGGGACAAGGAACCCAGATGTGGTGTAAAAGCAGGGAGGGGGATAGGTCCAGGTGCCGGATTCAGAAGTGTCCGGGCCTGGAGGGTGAAGGCCCGGGTAGGTGGTGCCGGCCTGGTTCTAGTGTGGAGAGTGGGCTGGATTCACAGTGTCCAGACCTGGACAGCAAGATGGATGAATAACCAGAAGAAGGAAGAGGCCAGAACCAAGAAATCTGGATTGAACTGTTTATGTATGAAAAACTGAAGGTGTTGTAAATATTCTTTGTGCCAAAATAAACATTGCCAAAGAGCAACCAAAAAGAAAGACATTGTGGCATCCTTCATTCCTGCGAGGGGTTCAGGAGACAATTAATTTTTAGTTAATGAAGAACATTAAGGAGATCTTGATATAACTATAGATTCCAATTTAAACTTTGACCTACACATTACTAATACCATCAGTAAAACTAGTAAAATCTGATGGGCAATTAGGCACAATATAATTTCTAGAGACCCATATATCCTATTAGCCCTGTATCAGGCCTATGTTAGACCTTGCTTTGTCTATGTTTCTCAGTTATGGAGCCCTTTTAAAAAGAAGGACATAAGCAGAATTGAAAAACTTCAGAGAAGAATCACGAAAACAATTTGTTTAGATAAAACTATTACTTAAGAAGTCCTTGTCCAATTACAAGGCTGGAAAATGCAAGCTGCAAGGTTTTTTTTTGTGTAACTCCTAATTTTTGTGCATGAAACCTGCCATGTTCTTTTGGTTCTGCTGCTCTACTTTTATACTTGGCACTGTAACAGGATAGCAAAACATTCAGCATCTTGGGAAGCTGTAAAAGAGAACACCCCAGATACCATGCTGTTGCTGGCTGCCAGTGCCCCTGTGACCAAATAAGTGAACAAAGCACACTTATAGCTCTACTAGGAGAGGTAGAAGTGCACCACCAGAACCCAGGGATGAATGTACTGTGACATCGAGTGAGGAAAGGATTATCACTGACCATGCAGATGAAGCTAACAGAGAACTGTTTTCATGGCTTAAAAATATGGTGTTCAGAGGTGTTGATTTGTGCAGCACAGACATCCAATTAGCACTTCCAAAAACATTTCAGAATCTTGGTCATACAGTATGCATGGCACAAAACCTTTTTTGTATATATGCCTGGTGTTCCTTTGTGCTCCAGTGCTAACAGCTTTTGTGTACCACTGAGTATGCCTTCTAACATGGCACCATGCATGCAAATTGACTTTTAGCCATGCAAAACACATTTGGCACAGGGTTAACCATTCAAACATGCTGCCTACAATGTATCATAAGAATGAAAATGACAGCTTGTAAGCTAGAAATATAGTTTAAGAAAATTCATGATGCAACATGGATACATAAGTTATATAATATATATATATATATATATATATATGTGTGTCTATAGAAAAATAGATTAGATAGACAGACAGACATGCAGACAGACAGACAGATGGAAAGTTAGATAGATAGATAGATAGATAATGGAAATGAAGGAAATGAATGTTTTCAACAACAAATATGTTTTATAACATCTTTACATTGTGAAGGGACTCCAATCTTAGATAAAACAAATGGACAGACAGCTGCAAAAGCAAAAGAGGAGCCAAAAAAGCAGGGTACTCACATATAGCAGATGGCAGCTCGGCTACACATCATCACTGGTGTAAAAAACAGCATGCTGCAGTCAGGTTATAGGCAAAAAGATGAACTTTTATGGCACCAAAGATGTCAGTACACAGCTAAAAATGTGCCCCTTCCCAAACAGCCAAACGTTTTTGTACAGATCTCGTGCTTTCTCAAGGCCTATAAGCTGACTTCGGCATGCTATTTTTTTACACCAGTGGTGATATGTAGCCGAGCTGCGGTCTGCTAAATCTTGGATAATATACTTTGCCTTTCAGATGTATTGTTCTTTTATGCTCACCCTACTGAAATTGTAATTCATGTCAAGCATAATCTGTTTCTCTGCTCTTGTCAGTCACTTATTGTACCCCAGGGGTCCTGCCAAATAAGGGGGCAGCAACTGCATACACAGCCATGTGTGGGCAAATGCCCACAGGAAAGTGAGACCAACAGAGTCTGTAAAGAAATTAAAAACACAGTTGGGCACATTTTCCTTTGGACAAGTACTGTGATATCTGTGAACTCTGGTACCTCATTGTGGAGGGCTCATGAGGTGTTATGTAAGTGATGTCAGCATATACTGGTAGGTGACAGAATGGTACCAGTGTATATGGGGATGTAGTAGCATGATGACAGTTTGTACTGATAGATGGTAAAATTCTGCTTATGTGTGTATAGGAGGGATTAAGATGCTGATGTGTTTGGCTAACTATGGATGTGGCATTTGGGTGGATAAGCGTAAGGTGTCATTGCATTTGGATAGGTGCAAGCATGGTGTATGTGTGTTTTGCTGGGTAAAGGTATCATACATGGGCAGTATGTGTGTGTGTGTGTGTGTGTGTTTGTCTCTGGTGCACACATGGTGTGGGAGGTGGGGCCTAAAAATATGTCTAAAGCTCGGGGCGTGTGACAGGGTTGAATCAGGCCCTGTCCAATTTTTTACGCAGAAAGAGTTAAACTCAAGTATCTGTTCTATCTTCTCCTTTTTTGTCTCTTGTCTGTCTTGTTGCACAACCAAATGTTCTTGTAAGAACCTAGGAACTGATCATTCTGATGATCTTGAGATTCTCTGCCTCTCACTATCTCTCTGTTTTCACTTGCTATTTCTGTCTTTTCTTCCCCCTTGCATATCTGTCATTATAAAATATATCTGAATTTGTATGTGAAACTAGGAACCAATGGTTTGAAATGTATCTAAAGTAAATAATGAATAATGTATAATTAAATGTACTACCTGTGTGGAGTCCAAGTATCTGCATCAGAGGAGGAGGAGAAGGACCTGGGAGTGATGATCACTAGTGACCTGAAGCACTCCATGCAGTACAATAAAGCAGCAGCAAAGGCAAACAAGATGCTGGGATGCATATCGAGGGGGATCAGTAGTAGGAAAGAGGAGGTTATACTGCCCTTGTACAGGCCACTGGTAAGGCTGCATCTAGAGGATGGAGTTCAGAACTGGTGCCCCTACGTCAAAAAGGACATCAGTCAGCTACAGAAGGTCCAGAGCAGCAATACAAAGATGATATTTGCAGGCACCTCTCTCATCTGAGGGAGGAGGTTGCCCGTCTCCAGGCTGACCTGGCTAAGATTCGTGAGACCTCCTCCCCCACCCAGGGACCACCAGGGCCAATGCCACTACCTCAGAGGTTGCCAAGAAAGAGGAGAGGCTGGACCAGGGTGGGCTCAGGGAGGGAGAAGGTGGTGGAACAGAGTTGCATCTCTCCAGCTGTACCTCTCCACAATTCATTCGCTCTTCTGATGGATAGTGGTTCCTCTATGGAGGCACCTACAGTGGAGACCAAGGAGGATGCTGGGAACCTTCACAAAGGAGACCCACAGGAGGGTGGCATGAGACCCCACAGGGGAAGGAAACAACTCCTAGTGGGGGACTCAATCATTAGGGAGGTAGTCATGGGGGAGGAAGGGGAAAGGGAGGTAAGTTGCCTGCCTGGCGCCACGGCTTGGAGGGACAGGAAGCAAATCCTCAGGATTATGGGAGCAGCTGCATGAGGGAAGGAGCTGGATGTTATTGTCCACCTAGGGACAAATGACCTGGCTAGGAATGGGATCAGAGCAGTGCAAGAGGAGTTTGTAGAGTTGGGGAGGGGCCTTAGACAAGCAGCACATACAGTAACCTTCTTGGAGGTGCTGCCTGTCTATGGCAATGGTGATGCTAGGGTACTCTCACCAGGGAATTCAATGAATGGTTGAAAACTGGTGTGAAGCTCAGGTTTTGGCTTCATTTGGGACTGGGAGTCACTTGAGGATGCAGACCTATACTGGTGCGATGGTCTGCATCTGTCCGGGGAACCAGGATCCTAGGTAAGAGGTTTAAATGCTTCATTGGCAAGCATTTAAACCAGCAAGGGGGGAGGCACTGAAAAGGAGCAGGGAAATCCCAGCCTCCCCCCACAAACAACAGTAATTAGTGAGGTAAACACCAAGGTAGAGAAGTCATTAGGGAGCAGGCCAGAAGTAAATGTAAACAAAGGCAAAGGCAGTAAGGACAGGAATGGGGCTAAAAGGGGTAAGGCCATCAAAAAGTGGAGGGTGATGAGTACCAATGCCCGTAGTCTGTGTAACAAGCTCCCTGAACTAGTGGCCTTGATGGAAGAGGGTTGCCTGGATATTGTGGCAGTCACAGAAACATGGTACACAGAGAACCATAACTGGGATGTCAACATACCAGGATACACAATCTACAGGAGGGACAGGGAGGGCAAAGAGGAGGAGGAGTAGCTCTTTATGTAAAGGAAGGGATCAAAGCAACAGAACTAAAGAGTAAACAGGGAGCAGATGAGACACTCTGGGTCACCTTGGAGACAGGAAATGGCACCACAATCCACATGGGGGTTGTATACAGACCCCCATCTCAGGGGGAGGGAATGGACAAGGAAATGATAGAAGGCTTCCTTAGAATGGCAGAAAAAGGGAGATATTGTTGATGGGGGACCTGAATATGCCAGATGTTAACTGCAGCACCTTTCTGCAGGCACATCCAAGAGCAGGGTCATTCTTGATGCTCACAGGCGGCATGCCTCAGACAGCTAGTACTGGAACCCACTCGGGAGGGAGCAATCTTAGACCTGGTACTCTCAAATGGGGACGGAGAAAGTATCTCAGATTTAGAAGTGGTAGCCATCTGGGAACAAGCGACCACCAAACAGTGTGGTTCACGATAAACACAGCCATACAATCAAGCCATACAAAAGCAAGAGTATTGTACTTTAGGAGGGCTGACTTTGGGAAAATGAGAGAGTGTCTCAGAAAAGCACTAGCAAACAGGCAAGAAGGAGGGGTGGAGGAACAATGGAGAGTAATCAAAACAGCCATCACAGAGGCAACAAGCCTTTGTGTAAAGCAAATCAACAAAACACAATGAAGGAAAAAACCACTATGGTTCTCAAAAGAGGTGGCAGGGAAGGTTAAGGAGAAAAGATAGCATTCAGGAAATATAAGGAAACACAGAAGGAGAAGGACAGAGAACTTTATCAGTTAAAGCAGAAAGAGGCTGGGAAGGCAGTCAGAATAGCAAAGGCCCAAACCGAGGAAAGGATAGCCAACTCTGTTAAGAAGGGGATAAGACCTTTTATAGGTACATTAGGGAGCGAAGAAAGACCAAAGGAGGGATACTGAGGCTTAATGAAGGGGAGGGAATGTGGATAGAGGGTGACAATGAAAAAGCAGGGATACTGAACGAATATTTCTGCTCAGTATTCACAAAGGAAGTGGAGGGGGAGGTACCTAAACCAAACAAGAGAAACACTCTGAAGACGGAGGTCGATACTAGTCCATTTACAGAAGAAAGGGTTCTGAAAGAACTAATAAAATTGAAGGTGGACAAAGCAATGGGGCCTGATGGGATTCACCCAAGAATTCTAAAAGAACTAAGGTAGAACTATGACACCGCTGACTCTCTTTAACAAATCATGGGAGGATGGGTGGTACCTGAGGACTGGAGGAGGCGGATGTGATTCCTCTTCACAAAAGTGGGATCAGGACAGAGGCAAGGAACTACAGACCAGTTAGTTTGACCTCAGTGGTAGGTAAAATGATGGAATCACTTCTGAAGGAAAGAATTGTTGAGTACCTAGAGGCCAGTGGGGCACAGGACCCAAGGCAGCATGGATTCACGATGGGAAGGTCATGTCAGATGAATCTAATAGATTTCTTTGACTGGGTGACCAAAGTAGTAGACCAGGGAGGGGCTGTGGACATGGCTTACCTAGATTTTAGCAAGGCATTTGATACAGTCCCACACAAAAGATTAATATACAAGTTAGCCAGCCTTGGAGTGGGTCCCAAGGTGGTAGCCTGGATATAAAATTGGCTAGACAACAGGACACAAAGGGTAGTAGTAAATGGAGTCCACAGTGAAGAAAGGAGGGTTACTAGTGGGTACCACAGGGTTCAGTACTGGGACCGGTCCTTTTTAATGTCTTTATAAGTGACATTGCAGAGGAACTGGAAGGAAAAGTATGTCTCTTTGCAGATGACACAAAGATCTGCAACAGGGTTGATACACCAGATGGAGTGGAAAGGATGAGAAGGGACTTGGCAAGGTTGGAGAAATGGTCAAATGTATGGCAGCTCAGATTCAATGCAAAGAAGTGCAAGGTAATGCACCTGGGAAACAAAAACCCAGGGCAAGAGTACACAATGGGGGTGAGATACTGACAACAGTAAAAGTGGAAAGGGACCTGGGGGTAATTATATCAGATGACCTAAAGGTGGGCAAGCAATGTGAGAAGGCAGTAAGGAAAGCTGAGGGGATATTGGGATGCATAGGGAGAGGCATCAATAGTAGAAAACAGGAAGTTGTTATCCCTCTGTACAGACAGTTGGTGAGACCCCATCTGGAGTACTGTGTGCAGTTCTGGAGACGCCATCTTCGCAAAGACATAGACAGAGTGGCGGCTGTCCAGAGGAGGGCAACCAAAATGGTGCAGGGTCTACACCAGAAGACATACGAAGAAAGACTAAAGGAGCTTAATATGTATACCCTTGAGGAAAGGAGGGAAAGAGGGGACATGATAGAAACTTTCAAGTACCTCAAGGGAATCAACAAAGTCCAAGAGGGTGGCATCTTTTAGAAAAAGAGATGTGCAAGAACAAGGGGGCACAATTTGAAGATAGAGGGGACGGCTCAGAGGTAATGTGAGAAGTATTTTCACAGAGAGGTTGTGGATGTATGGAACAGCCTCCCGAGGAGGTTGTGGAGTCAAGAACAGTGGGGAATTCAAGAATGCATGGGACAGACATAAGGCAGTCCTAGTGGGGGTAGGAGAAAGTAAGCTGTTGGTTAATTAGGATCTGCAGCTTATCTGTTAGGTAGGAAAATGGGCAGACTAGGTGGGCCAAGCGGTCCTTATCTGCTGTCAGATTCTATGTTCCTATGTTTCTATGTTTCTATGATAGCTGGTCAGCAGCGTAAGGCATACGAGGAGAGGTTGAGGGCACTGAACATGAATTCCCTGAAAGACAGGAGAGAGAGAGTGAGAGAGAGAGAGAGAGAGAGAGAGAGAGAGAGGGGGGACATGACAAGACCTTCAAGTATTTGAAAGAGATAAATAAGGTTGATAATTAGAGTCTGTTTAAGCTGAGTGGCAACCATAACATAAGGGGGCACAGTCTTAAGCTGGACGGTGGGAGGTTTAGGAGGGAGGTCAAGAAGCACTTCTTCACAGAGAATGACACTTGGAATGTGCTGCCAGAAGAGGTAATCTCTTTGAAGACAGTGGGCAGCTTTAAGAAATCCTGGGACAGCTATAGGGGGAGGGTAAGAGTCATGGGTATGGAGGATGGGAGGAGTGAGGAGAGGGGCAAGGACAGTATCTCAAGCTATGGACCCTGCAATACAAATAGACTTGATAGACCAAATGGCCTTCTTCTGCTGGCTTCTTCATATGTTCATATAATTATACAGTTGAAATGATTACAAAAAGCTATTTGGAATTTAGGGGGTTAACCTGAGTTGCAGTGTGAGCTCCTCTCAGGCTTGTTTGCAGACTGTTTTGCAGAGCAGTCAGCAGGAGGCCAGCTTGGGTCGCTGTTCTATTGGCAAGATTGCTCTGCAAAAAAACTGACAAGAACATTCTGTGAAAAACAGGAAGTCCTCTTAATGAGTTCCCAGGCAAAGACTTATAAAAAGAGCAGCAATACTTTTGCCAAAAAGAGAGGGAGAGACTAAAATTTGGAATTAGAGATTCCCTCACATGAAGGACTTTGTTTTCTCAGTTTGTACTGCCTTTGTAAGTAGTTATATTGAACATTTTTTGTTACTACTGTTGTCAATTATTAAATGCTACCTGTGAATTTTATAATTGCTCTTGGTTTTCCTATGCTTCCTGATCTGTGCCTTGATGACACGGGGTTGAACCTTTGTGTCCATTGATTAAGCGATACTCCAGGGTTGAGAAATAACTGAAGAGGTTCTTGAGAATGGGCAAAAGGGCCCATATCATTACATAAAGACCCAAAGTTCTGTAATCAGAGCATTGCAACTGTACTTCTTGTGTTCAGTGCAGACTAAGCAAACAATCAGCTTTCCGACTAGCCATGCTGCAAAAATTAAAAAAGAAATGTTAAACAAAAGCATGTTATGTGCATGCAATTGAAAGAAACAAACACTGAATTATAGTAAATAAGTAAAAAAATGCAGCCAACAGTAGAAAAGAAGTTGGGGGACAGGGAATCTGCGTAATTAGTGATGGGATGGGCTGTAAGTAGGTCTGGTGCTTGGGGTGAGGGGAACTGTAATTGCTCAGTGTTGGGTAGAGTTCAATCATTGTGCATCTTGTAGGGAGCATGAGTGAATAACATTGTCTCTGTGTTAAAGCCCTCCTGTGGGTCTGATCTATATATATATATATATATATATATATATATATATATATATATATATATATATTTATTTATTTATACAACATATGTTTAGGATAAAAGCCAGTATAAAAAGTGATATCTCAGTAGCCCAGTGAGATATACTTGATATCTTCATGTTCCTATACGTCATCGTGTATCTTGCAAACTCCTATCGTCATCATAATTCCAGCACTTTCAATTTCCTCTATCCACACACCCATCACGTGACTCTCTCTACCTTGCCCCCCTCCCCAATGCAGCTCGAACTTATCTGTTAAATTATCTGGTTGATCCTGCCATTATTTTTGAATAAATATTTATTATTTATTGGTTCTGCCACTTTTACCATTTCCCCAATGTAGTTGAGCACTACTGTGGATGCGCCTGTTTTGGAGGCACTGGTGTGCATGTGCTGGTTTTGCACAGCTTACTGTGGTTTTCCAAAGAAGCGCGAGCACACGGACCGCAGTGAGTCATTTTCTGGCCGCCGAGTACGCTTTGTGTGCTGCTACAGCAATGCACCTCGCCGCCTCGCAGTTCAGAAGTCGCCACCGCTGTGTGTATGTACTCAGCAGTTTTTGAAGAAATAACAGTAAGCTGTGCATAGCGCACAGCCGCTTGTCTTTTACAATTCAGGGTGCCTCTCAAAATGTTTGGAACTATGCCATCCACGAGTGTGAATAGTGCTCCCACGCCTCGATTTAAGGGGAACGTGAAAGAGTTCAAAGTGGCAGGATCAACCAGATAAGTATTAAAAATATTTATTCAAAAATGACAGGATCAACCAGATAATTTTTTAATAATTTAAAATGACAGGATCAACCAGCTATTTCAATAACCTATGTAATCTGTTGTGTTATGGTGGTGGTGGTGGAGTGGGTGGCATGGAGGGCTGCCTTGGGGGAGGTACATTGCAGTATCTGTTTTTAAATAAAAAGCAGGATCAGCCAGATATTTTTTTAAACAACATATGACATATGTTGTTTTGGGAGGGTTTAGGGAAGGGGTTATATTGCAAGGACCATCACCTGTATGTGTCCCATTGCATTGAAAGGGGCATGTAGATCATTGTGTTGGGGGGGGTAAACATATCTTGTATAAACAGAACATGACATGGCCTGACTGAAGATATCATACTTATCTTCACTCGAGGCCAGTGACATCAAGATATCTATCATGATATCACTGGCCTCTCGTGAAGATAAATATGATATCTTCAGTCAGGCCATGTCATATCCCCTATATATACAGTATATCTATCTATATATATATATATATATATCTATCTATCTATCTATATATATATATATATATATATATATATATACACAGCATATATGTAACACAAGCAGGTGGCTAAAAGTAAAGATGGAGCCAAATGCAAAAGTACTTACATGTGACAAACAGCGGCATGGATACACATCACAGCAGGGTATCCAAAAAAATGATTTAAATCAGGCTATAGGCAAAAAATAATTTATTTGTGCCAAGAACACACCAGCACACATTTGCATCTTGCCGGTCCCCATATGGGTATGGGGAGGGGCACAATGCAAATGTGTGCTGTGCAGCAAATAAATTATTTTTGATATAGCCTGATTTAAATAATTTTTGGGATACCCTAGGTGATGTGTATTGCATGTTATTTGTCATATATAAAAATATGTAAAACTGAGGATGGATGTGGTCCTCATATAAATACAATTGTAACTAACTAGTAAGACAGGCAGGGCTGCCACACGGATAAACAAACATATCAAAAAAACAAGACCAGCCTTGTTTGCACCAACCAGCTCTTGTTTTTAACACAGGTGTTTTGGTTGGAGACAAGTAGTGACTGTGTGGATGGACACAGTTTTATACACTGAGGATACCACCCAAGGAGTTTTTTTTCTCCTTTATAACACAGTTGCTTAACATTAGTTGGACCAGGTCTACAGTTTATATTGGGAGGGAATGGCTAGGCCCACTGGGCGGTCTTAATCCTACTATACATGGAAACATAGCATGTGAGAGTTCTGGTAACATCATCACCAATGTAGCACCAAGGAAAAAGAGCTCCGAGTAGCTACCTTCATGGTCCATCTAAGTCCTCCCTAATTCAACAACCAAGACAAAAATATTGCTTCACACCAAATGCTATTGATGTCGGGGTGCAATCGGTGGGTAGAATTGGCACTGGAGGAGTAAATGTCATAACAGGCACTTAGATGCCATTCCAGCAGCATGGCCTCCTCTGTGATGGGTGACACCCCCCACAAAGGCTGTGGATGTGGATCTGGAAGAAGAGACGTTCATGATCATCATGTCTCACACTCTAGTGACTGAATTACGAACCATTGGTACAAAACTCGCTAAATTAGAAGAATCGATCTTCAGATTACAAAGAGATATCCAGCAGCTACAGGAGAAGCATGGTGAAATCAAACATGGTATCTGCACTATCACAACACAAGTTGATAACCAAAACATGACCCTGTAATATTTCTATTGTCATGACAGAGAAAGATAGCTGACAAATTAGAAGAGCTGGAATCCCATCTAATATATGGATATTGAGAGGACACCAAAACAGGAGGGCATTGAGGAATTTCTGCCCTCATTCCTAAAAGAACTGTTGGACTTCCCTACTGAGATGGACCTAGGAATTGAGCGGTCCCATAGGGTACTCATGCTCAAACCTAAGGAAAGGAATGGCAAACTTAGGTCAGTGGTACTCCGCTACATTAATTATAAAACTAAAATGCTACTTCTTAAGAAAGCATGAGACAGAAATTATTATCTTTTAGGATATTAAATAATTACTTCTCCTTGGGATAGATGGACAAAAGGTGTCAAATGTTAGCTGTACTCAAAAAACACTCAGAGGAAAACATCAAAGTCCACCTCCTAGCTCCAGTACAACTTTAGATTTTTACAGAAGCTGGTCCAAAATTTTTCAACACCCTGAACGATGCTTGAATACCACTCACTAAACTGGGAGTGCAACTATCCCTACATAAGCACACAGAGTTAGCAGAGGCCACAACTCAACTACAATAGGAGTGGACAACTGCACCATCAAATAATGGAGGGAAATGAAAATTTCAGGGATCCTTGAATTAAGCTTGGTGCAGCATACTTCATTCTCACAGACAAGACACCATACCCAGCACTTCATTCACACCAAAGACAGGCTGAGACCTCCACCACAGGTTCTTGAGACAGGTAGCAGGTAACAATATTCTGCACACATGTCACACTGATTTTCTTACAAGCTAACATACATACAGGCCTCAGACTTATTCTGTGCCCTAGATTGGCTTACTCAGGGCTCTAACATATGACTCAGAGGTTGTTTCAAAAGTTCTGAATGCAGCTTGTAATACCTGCCCTAATCCTCATGAATGAGGGTGTTCCAAAAGGTTTGATTAACCAAATGTCAATGTTACATGTATGGTTGTGGTTAGGCTTTTGTATCTAATTGAGATATTAAAAACAGGGAGAAATGTGAGGTATTCGGTACCACTGGAGGGAGAACAATTCTGGCAGGGATGAGACTTCTATGCATAGTGCCTAGTATTTCTGGGGAGGCAGCAGATTCTTTAGTATACTAAGTTGTACACAGGGAAGCAAAATGGTGTGCCCTCAGGTGGCTGGTGGGGCGGGGAGCAGCTGGGAGCTGGAGAGACAGATGCTGACACCAGGGGTCCACATTGATGGGCTAGATGAAGCTAGGATGAACTGAACAATACATCTGATAAATCCATCAATAGCCAGACCTGCTCAGAAGGCTACACAGGAGGTAGCTAATATAGACCTAACAAAGGTTAAGCTAAAGCACATGTAATCCCTGCTTGTGGGTAAACCACTGTTGTGACTTGGTAGGGTCTTGGTCCCTCCAATTCTCCGTAACACTCAAAGCTACCCATCTGAGATACAGCAGGAAATGGCTCAGGCTGATATAACTATTCATATACCATAGCTGCCATCTTGTGTGCCTCAATTTTCACAAAATAGCCTCAGCTATGATACCTGATAAACCCAGGGTACAAAGGTGTCTTACGAGGAGGCTTTGTGCAACTCTCTGCCCCACGATTGATGGGAGCAATGCTCATACTGTTAATATATTTCTGAACTTTTTGTCTTTAATTCCATGGGTAGCTACATGCAAACAGGTTTACACCCGAGTTGTGCTGCACTCCCTACAATGCCTGGGCAGTGAGGCCAGCTCCACATTGTATGCTCACAAAGCCCTGAATCGAAGCCGTTATGTGGATCTTCCAAGGATTAGAAACTGGATAGTTAACTAGTTATATTATGATTTATCTGGAGGGGAGCAGGGGCTGCAGGAGTTGATTTAACCTGGGATATACAGATGATGATGATATTGGATAATTGGCTATTGGTGAGTGAGAGAGTGAACCAAGGTTTACCTGTATGTCAGGCAGGTACAATATGGTTAATCCCTAGGGCTATACAGTGTAGTGCACACATGCCATCCATATAGCCCTTGCCTAAACAATTTGATATTTTCTTCTTCAAGTTTTCATGTTGGGTTATGTTACTTAAAATGTTTGTTCTCTCTGTCATATTGCATTAGAGACCAGACATAGTAGAGGTGACCCCCATTACCATAGGTTATCATGGAGAGACCAGTTTAGATAAGAATTGTGATGGGACACAGTGAGTTAACTATAGTCACATATAATGGCAAAGGGCTTGCCAATCTGGTTAAATGTTGTGGGGTGCTGCAGGAGTTATGGAGATGAAGGGTCTCACCAGCCCTTCTGCAGAAGATGCATCTTATGAAGGCCAAACACTGGAAACTAAAGAAGGCATGGATGGGGGAATGATTCTCCTCATTATTCCAGCAATGCCCATACCATAAATGTGTGGTTATACTTATTCACTTGGGGATTCCCTTACAAAATGACAAAGTGGAGGAGAATGATCATGGACAATACACTTATAATGAGGGCTCATACACAGCAATGCCCTTTGCTTTACTGAATATCTCTCCCCCTGCACAGATCAGGAGAGGGTGGCATTCTATCAAAATATCCTGCTGAAGCTCTCCCAAGATGCTGGGAAATGATATATTCTGAGTAGTGATTTCAATACAATTATTAATATCCAATTGGACAGGAAGGCCAGGGGAGGTAGAACACCAGGGATGGATAGGAGCAGAACTGTCCTCAAAAAAAAATCTGAAAGAAATGAGGTTAGAGCAAGATGCCTGGCAGTTAATTCATTCAAGAGACATAGATTTCACTTGTTTCTCAGCATCTCAACAGTCTTATTCAAAATGTACAGGATTTTCATACTCATAGAATGGTTATACCCAATTCAAGAAGCTGTCATAGCAGGCATCACACTGTCAGACAATGCTTCAACCCTAGTGGGACTCAGTATAAGCCTACAGTATCTTACAAGAGTGCCACATGTCACCTCATTAAGTCCCTCCTCAATAATACTGAATTTGTGATATTTCTCCAAGAAAAAAAATTGAGAGTACCTGCTCCATAACCAGGAAGGTGATACATCTTTGGGGAATCATTGGGACAGGCTTAAAGCCATAATTACACGGGTGACATTTGGTGTGCCCTTGTCACATCATCCTGGAGCACTAGATTCTGTGTTTTAAGTTCTTATTTCCAGTGCTGAATTTATGAATAAATTCTTTCCATTTTGAAATTTGACAGTCATTTCCCTTAAATGGTAATTGCCCTCATTAGGCCATGTGGCAACATTCCTCTGTAACCTTGGGGAATACAGCACTGCTGTCTCCTATGGTATTAGGAACTCCTTACAATATAGAAGATGGTTGTGCTGTGAGATGACTTTCCCCAGGAGTGAGGGATGCTGAGCCAGGATGAAGTGGTGAGGGGCCATGAAAGGTCACTCTTGTGGTTATGGATATGCAGGATGAAATACAAAATATAGACTATTTTGAAGTGAAATGGCGTGGCTCCCATCTTTTTGAGTTTGATGTGTATCTGAAGTCATTTGGGTGTCCCAAGACAAACACTACTTGGATTCAAGTCTAGAAACAAGGGCAGCCTGAATTTTCTCTTTGTATTTTGTACATGTTGCGGTCCTGCAGTTTCTCTTCATAGGGCTTTCGGTGCAACTCCTGCACCATTGTTGTTGCCTTCCTCTGAACTGCCACCACTTTGTCTATGTCCATTCTGAGGTGCAGCCTTCAGAGCTGGATATAACACTCCAGATGAGATCTCACCAGTGAGCAATATAGTGGCAACACCAGCACCCTCCTCCTGCTGGAGATACCTTTATCTATGCATCCCAACATCCCATATGCCCTACCAACTGCTTTGTCACACTGCATTGACACTTTAAAGTCATCAGATATGGTACCCCAACATCCCTTTCCTGCTTAGTGACTGACAGTACCGCCTCATCCTATACTCAGTTCCTGGGTTCCTTTGGCCTAGGTGCATGATTTTGCACTTTCTGGCATTGAAACCCAAATGCCATGCTCTTAACCACTCCCTGAGTTCCCAAGATCCCTATGCATTCTTTCCACCCTTCCTGCTTGTCCACCGTACTATAGATTTTGGTATCATCATCAAAAAGGCATAATTTTTCTTCCAGTTCATCTGCAATGTCACTTATGAAGATGTTGAGAGGACCGGTCCCAGTACTGAGCTCTGCAGCACTCCACTGGTCACTCTTCCATCATTTGTGTGTGCCATTATCCACCACCCTCTGCTGGCTATCCATTAACCTGTTTCTATTCCACTTTACTACTTTGGATACTACCGTTAGGCTACTCAGTTTCTTAATCAGTCTCCTGTGCAGCACAGTGTTAAATAGATACATAGATACATAGACAGTGTCGGCAGATAAGGGCCTAT
Organism: Neoceratodus forsteri; assembly: GCA_016271365.2. Lineage (NCBI taxonomy): Eukaryota > Metazoa > Chordata > Ceratodontiformes > Ceratodontidae > Neoceratodus > Neoceratodus forsteri. The sequence continues at coordinate 1,295,037,630 of CM028130.1, forward strand.
GGCCCACTCAGGCTGCCCATTTGAGCTTGTAAGTTCAGTTTATGTTTTCCTAGAAGTCTGTTGCCCCTTAGCCCTGACCTCCAGAATTCCTGTATGTCTATCCCATGCTTTCTTAAATCCCGTGAATGTTTCAGCCCTTACCACTTCCTCTGGCAGGGTTTTCCACTTGTCCACCACCCGTTCTGTGAAGAAATTCTTCCTCACGTTTCCTCTGAATCGTCCTCCCTCCAACTTCATCCCATGCCCTCTAGTCCTGGAACATCTTTTTCGCTTAAAAGTAGTGTATTCCTGCACCCTGTTCCTCCCTGTAAGATACTTGTATGTCTCTATCACATCCCCTCTCCTCCCTCTCCTCCAGGGAGTACATGTTCAGTTCCTTCAACCTGTCTTCATAGGACTTGTGATGCAATCCATGTACCATCTTTGTTGCCCTCCTCTTACCCTCTCTACCCTGTCTATGTCCTTACATAGGTATGGTCTCAGAACTGTACACTGTACTCCAGGTGGGGCCTCACAGTGTCTTGTATAGTGGAATTATGACCTCCCTTTTCCTGCTGGTGATGCCCCTGCCTATGTATCCCAGCATCCTATTTGCTTTACCTGCTGCCTTGTCACACTGTTTCTGCCTTGAGGTCATCAGAGATGATAACCCCAAGATCCCTTTCCTGCTTGGTGCATGCTATATCCTCACCCCAACTGATATATTGTGCCAGGGTTTTTGTGCCCATATGCATTATCTTGCACTTTTTGCATTGAATTTCAACTGCCAAACCCTGACCATTCTTCAAGTTTCTGCAGGTCCCTTCTCATTCTGTCTACACCTCTGTTGTGTCTACTCTGTTACAGAGCTTTGTGTCATCAGCTAACAGTGAAATTCTGCCTTCTAGGTCCCATGTAATGTCACTGATGAAGATGTTGAATAGGACCGGTCCCAGCACTGATCCCTGTGGTACCCACTGGTCACTCTTCCTCTGTAGAGTGACAGCCATTTACCACCACCCTCTGTGTTCTGCCACCCAGCCAGTTACCTACCCACCACACTACTGTCCTGCCCACACCCATATTCCCCAGTTTGTGTAATAGTCTTCTATGTGACACAGTGTCAAAGGCCTTGCTGAAGTCCAGATAGGCTATGTTCACTGCGCTCCCCTGATCCACCTCCCTAGTCACCCAGTCAAAAAATTCAACGAGGTTGGTCTGACATGACCTCCCCCTGGTGAAACCATGCTGCCTTGGGTCCTGTAGTCCATTGACAACCAGATGTTCCACCAATCTCTCCTTCAGTAGTGCTTCTATGATCTTCCCCACTACCAAGGAGAGGCTGACTGGTCTGTAGTTCCCTGCTTCTGCTTTCTTCCCACTTTTGTATAAGGGGACTACATCTGCTGTCCTCCAGTCTTTGGGTACCTCCCCTGTTTCCAGTGATGATGAAGGCCTTGACAAAGTCCATGTAGGCCATATCTGCTGCCCTCCTCTGATCTATTTTCTGGATCACTTAGTCAAAAGAATCAATCAGATTTGTCTGACATGACATTTCCCCATGAATCCACATTGGGGATTCATTCCTCTGAAAATTGACTAGAGTTCGCCATGCACCCCCCTCCCCCCCATTTTGATCCTCCTGGTCCCTAGTGGTCAATCTCCCTTTCCCCCCACTATGAAGGCTGTGCAAAAGAACCTGTTCAGGAGGTCTATTTTTTCTTGGTCCTATTCTGAGCAGTCTCTCCTTACCCTCACTATCTCTCCCCTTGCTTTCCTCTTCTCACTTATGTACCTCCTGTACCTTAAGAAAGTCTTATCCCCATTTGCTTCCCCTTTGACTATGCCCTATAGTACCTGAAGACCTATTGTCTATCAGGGTTTGTGTCCAGCTACCACCCCTGCCATTTAACCTGCTATACTATAACCCCCCTGATACCTTATTAAGCTCTTATCTCTGTCCCATCCATATTTGAAGCCAATAATTGTTTTAGCTCCCACCCCCATAGCTTGCAGGCTATTTCACAGTTCATCCACTCACTCTGTAAAATAAAACTTCCTTACATCCCTCCTGAATTTCCTATTTGCAAGTTTTTACTCATGATCCCTTGTTCTTGTTCTTTGCTCTAGCTGTACAGCATGCATTGTGCTTATTCATGTAGCATGTGGGGTGCTATCACTGCTATATCCTGGAACCCCAACCAATGGTAGTCATGATTATCAGCTGATCAATTGACTTTAATACAATAAGTACAATATTAAAAGAGCAAGTATTATTATGGTTAAACAAAATATGGTTCATAATCAATTTTAGAGGGAACTTGGCCTGGTGCCAAATATGAAAACTATTATAAAGGGTATACTTAATATGCCCGCCACCCCAACCCACCCCTGTGTCACACCTGGAAATGAGCCTCGGCTTAATGTGCCTTTCCCAGTTACCAATTTTCAAATAAAAAAATAACTAATAGAAACCTTGTAATACTTAAAGGGGCTAGCAATATAACGTTAATACTTTAAACAATTAGCTTGAAGAGCTGCTGATACCTGAAAGAAAACTACGAAAAAAATAATATTTAGGTACAATTACACTTGCATTCCACATGTATTCAATAGACGTCTCCTCCTCATTACTAATTACTGAGAAATTTGCATGGACACATGCTCTATATCCCTTAGAGTTCATCTGCCTCTTTAGCTTAGTCCCTACTTCTTGTCATTGTCCTCTGTTGTGACATCACAGTATGTTTTTATAGGAGTAATTGCGATGTCACTAGTAGAGCATAATGACCTCAGATAGGGAGAATGCAATAGGAACAGATAAATTCCTCAGGAGCAAAGGTCCCATTTTCATTCAAATGGCCTCAATAATAAATAATGGGGATGAGAAATACAGAACTAATATGAAATCCAAACCGAACTGTGTCTAAATAATATGTTTTGTTAAAGTTGTCCTAGTGGCGTCAGCTGCTCTTTAAGTTGTACAAGTGCCACTTTCAGTAAGGCATAATTTGACACACTTTATGAAGCATAGTCAAGCATTTAGGCTCTTTTTGCCCAAACATCTCGATCAGACAACATAATAACTTGCTTATCTTCCTGGAACAAGCATCAAAATGAGAATGAGAAATGCAGTTTTATAGTGAAATAGACTTCATTGTCTACATTGTATTTTCATTTCTTTAAATATGATACATACTTTTACAAATGGAACATTCTGTACTTCATGGACATACATTATGCACACATATTTATCTTCTACAAAGTTTTTCTTTTTTCGCATCTACAGAAGTAAATGGTGGAATGTGCAGCACAAAAAAATGATACAGCCACATTGTCTTCATATGCTGCAGATACTGTGACTGCTGGCATTCTGTGTTCTTTCTACATAGATTCCATTTGAAAGTGGTCATTTGACATTAGTGCACCATTAGCATCATGTCAAACCATACAATAAATCACATAAACACCTTAATGCATTTAGATTTCTGTGCTGCACTTAGAAATTTGTAAACACCTACTTTGCCATACTCATGCATTTCTCTCAACCGGTCTCAGCATCTGTAATGTAGTTATGAGTATTGTTGGACACCAACAATTGGGAATGGATGGACTGTTGAGGCTGATAAGCAGGTGGAAAGATATTAAGATTGACAAAATCAGTTTCTGGTGATGTCGCTGAATGGAGTAGATGGATCCTTGGACAGAAACTGGCACCAGGTCGGCAGGGGTTCCGTCCTCTAATATCAGCAAGCACTGGAGAACAATTTGGCATCAGTTGCAGAAGAACTTAGGAGCGGACCCAACACTGTCTATTTCCAAACACTGAAAAATGAGGGAAAGTAACTGTGGTTTCTGTTTTGTACATGCTTAAGTAGATGGGCACTGGGCCATGGACCTGACTTTGCCCCAGAATGATGGCTTATATTTTTCTTTATACAGCAAAAAAATGTTACATGAACTCTGGGGAAACTTTATTGCAACAGGGTCATGAATAATCTCTTTCAATTTATACTCTAGGGAAACAATTGGGCAAAAATAATATTAACTTGGGGGACCCCTCCCCCGATGTGAAAGTAGATAACATTATTGAGACAGAACATGGCTAAGTGTCACTGTGATGGGGTGAGAGGGGAATGGAACTGGAGGATGACATCAGTCTCCTCAGTGCACAGAAGTTCAGATGATATGAGCAGCACCCTGGTGAGGGAGATTTTCAGTGTTGGAATTCTACCTTATGGATTACTTCAGTAGAATTTATCACTCTGGTTCCTGTGCAGCAGATATTAACTGTTTTGGGATCCTTTCTGTGCTGTTATCCTATTCGATAACTAATAAAGGTAATAGTGGCAGGTTACTAAACTCATGGGGGAGTGATAAATGTAAGTTTTATATAGTAGTAGTGATGTTTGCAGTGGTACAGAATACAGAAGTGGAAGATTTATGTACTGCTTAGGCACCTTCGGGTGTCAGATGGGTGTAACACTCTCCTAGAGAAATTGGGATAAATATTAACCAAAGGTACTACTTGCACCATGGTGATAAATCTAGTGTTTACATGGTGTTATGGTTATATGCTTGACATTTCATTTAGGTTAGCATTTTGGATAAAAAGGTCTATGGGTGATATAAAAATATCAGCTATGCGAAAAGGGAAAATTGGTTGCTCAATGACTTTTCCATGGAGAGGGTAGTGGATGCTTGGAACAGCCTCCCAGAGGAAAGAGTGGGGGCTAGAACAGTTACAGAATTTAATAATGCAAGGGAAAGACAAAAGGGAATCTTAGCAGCAAGAGGTGGGTGTAAGCTGGAGTCCAATTGGGGTTTCCAGTGGCACTATAGCTAGAGAATTTAGAGCAGACTATGTGGGCCAAGTGGTCAATATCTGCTGACAACTTCAGTGTTTCTATGTTTTTATGACTACTTCGTGTTGGACATTATGGGGGCAGATAGTGACAAAAGTGTTATAATATATAATGTCAAATGGCTTGGAAGCCTGGAAAAAGAATACTGAGTTTTGCAGGAATTAGATAGGGTGGGAACCTCCATAGGCCTTTTGCAAGAAATGCATTTATCTCTTTCATTGTGCTTTCAGCGTTGCCAGACTGGCTCTCTGGGATACTTTTCCACCTAGTGTGAGAGAAGCTCCTTCAATTCAGGCATTTAAAAGGGGTCTCAAGGCCTATTTATTTTCCCTTGCTTTCCCCAAAGTGGAGTCATGATCAGTTTTAATTTGTTTTAGTCTCAGAAACTGATTATTTTATTTGAATTGATGCACAATTATTCTTGTACTTTGTCTTTTTTATTCTGTGTAAGGCACCCAGAGCCACCAGGATTGGGAGCCATAGAAATAAATGTTGCCTTGCCTTGCCTCTTGCTGAACATGCAAAACTATGGCACAGCTGGGAAGTGGAGATATTTAACTTGTTGTACATAACCCACCTATGCCAGTGAAGGGAAATGATTCTTATTTGAAAGGATGTCCCCCTCCAGTGTAAAGCAGGGGATGAAGACTCAGAATGAAGATAAATTAGAATTTGGGGACAGTACAAATACATCCTATTCTGATTTTAAACCTGCAAGCAGCCAGTGAAGAGGAAGAATAGTTGAACACTTTATGACATCAACTAATAAAGTACAAATTCAGAGCCACATCTAGCACATTGGAGAAGACTTTAACTCTACTATACTACCATCAAAAGATGAAAGCACAGAAGAGAGGAAATAATAGTAATGTCTGTTACTGTATAAAAAGGCACTAATGCAGAAACTGGTGCTTGCACTTGCTTGGAGGTACCTGAACACCTTTTGGAGAGACTATAGTTATTCCTGCCCCCCACCATAATCAATATTCCACAATTAACTTTTTCCTGTTGTAAAATTGTTGGATGCAGGCAGTACAGCAATACATGATTAAATCAGTCACAGCTTCAGACAACACCTAGGTGGTACTGGACATAGACAAGGTTAGACCCTGTAGAAACCCTCTGTGGGGGATGACTGTCTCCTTGCTAAATGATCCATCCTTCAGGGAGTTTGAACAAAAGTAGATAAAGTATTACCTGTAGGGAGAGAGGCATATTAAGGGTAATAAGATGTGATGGCCTGAAGTCAGTGATATCCATGAAAATTATACGATTTGCCTCACAGAAAAAAAGGTAGATATGGCTCATAGAATTTAATTGAAAACTGAAATATTCAGTTCAGACGTACAACAAAAGATTACTCTGAATGACAACCTAAAGCGGAAACTACAGAAGAGTAGAGATAGATTGCAAAGGGAGTTAGTATAACAAATCAAGGTCACCATTCACTACATCGGGCAGAGATTCTATGTATTTGGTAATCAGGCAAGTAAACTGTTGGATAGGCAGCTCAGAAAGCAAGTAACCAACCAGGCTGCTCTGAAAACTGGAGAACTGGATGACCAGTCTGTGGTTCACAATAAACCTGAGGTTATTTGAAAAACATTTGCCTCATAACAAATTTCTCTACACAGCAGAGAAAGCAAGGGTCCATAGTATGCAAAAATGGCAGATGAGTGGGAAGATCACTGTGAGTACACTGTCTCCAACAGATAGATATTCTCCAGTAGTTCCAAACACACTGGAAGAAATGGAAGAGGTACTAAAGAACCAAATTTATGGGAAGGCACCCAGGATCAAGGATCTCCCCACTGCATTTTAGAAAGGGTTCCAGGACCAGTTCATACCAGAGCTGCAAGCAGACTTTCAGGGGATACTGGAGGGTGAAGCAGCCCCAGACTCCTAGAGAAGTGCCCAAGTTTTTTGTGATTCAAAAACAGGGTAAAGATTCCAATTTATGCTGCCAATACTGCTCCATTTCCTTACTCACAACAGGCTTAGAACTCTTTACCTGTCTTCTGGCTCTTAGACTGCAGTATAAGATAGGCTTCCTTCTTCATTCAAATCAGACTGGCTTCATGGGGGCAAACACCTCCAGAATAATATTAGACTTTTTTAACATAATTTCTTCACAACTCACACCTGCCTCCCTGTAACTAGCTATATCATTGAACACTGAGAAGGCATGTGGCCAGTTGGACTGGGAGTTCCTTAAAGATAATAAGAAATTATTTTTATTCAATAAACTGCCCTTACGTTTTCCTTTCCATACCATTGATGCATTCTGATATGCTTTGACCAATTTTTGAAAAATAAATATTCCAGATCTGGCATGCTATCAGATCTACATAGAATTCCACTCTCTTCACCAGCTACTGCTCTTTCTTTTCATATATCTAAGAATTTTACAACATCAGTTACACCATGTTTTTTATCTGAATGGCCTGGAATGGTGTTACTGATGCTATAGACTGTTCAGACAGTCTGAGAAAAGAGATCAGCAGCTGCTGAGGAGAAAGGGATTCAAACTAGTTACAAAGTCAAAACAACAGATTATTAATTTAACCAAAAAGAAAAGTCAAAACAGATCAGAATATTGAATGGACACTAAAAGCAAAACAGGAGAGCATCTGGATATGTAAAAACAAAATGTTTCCAGTCACCTTTAAATGCACTCTGCAGGGTCTGAATTTTGGAGATCAATTCATGACTAATATAGATTCACTATACACAGCACCAGATGCCACAGTAAAGATAAATGGAGTATATTCCATTAAATTTTGCCTTTCCAGGTGTACAGTGCCGTAAAAGGATGACCTAACCCATGCTTGTCATCATTTGTATAGAACTACTGACTATATAGTAGCACTCCAAAAAAACATGTTGTGGGTGTGTTGAAGGTGGTGGCAGGGTTGAGCTAAAGATCTCTTTGTACACCAGTGATACACTGTTTTTCATATGTGACCCCAACATTTCTCTACTGGAACTATAAAGATTGTTAAAATCTTAGAGGAGATCTTTGGTTATAAAATAATATATAATAAATCAGAGACTATTAAAATATTTGGTACATACTCTAGACAGTTTAAGGAATCCTTTTCTTTCCCATGGGCCCCATAAACAATAATTGTTTTGGTACTTATGGGTGAGAGTCACATTGTACATCTCTCAGCTATTTACCCTTAATTACAGAAACATTCTGGAAAAAAATACTAGGGACTTGACAACCTGGAACATGTGGTGAAGAGTACAAAAGCTCCCCAGCACAGCCACATTATACAGTGCAGGCCCTGAGCAAACGGAAAACAACAAAGAAGGAACCTGCACTCAGGAGTACTTCATAAAATATTTATTTGTGCAAATTACACAGATAAAGTGCATCAGTGCTTAGTATACCCACTATACCAAAACTACATTTTGAGCATTCACAGCCACATGCTCCTTCTTCATGTGACGGAGCCCCACACTGAAAACTGTAACCTTTATATGGCCACATAACCAATCATAGCAGCAGAAGCAATTAATTTAATTCAGAAGCTCATATATGTTCAGAGCACTTACAACCACCACAGAAGAACTGGGCTGCTGTCACCAGAAACTGTTACCACAGACTTATGAGTTGATGCAGAAACCACATATTACACTAGGAAATCCCATTATATACTAACTTTTTTTGTGTTATAGCGCAGAACAGTACCTATGTACCAATGCAACTTTCCGGACACTCAGAAAATATCTTGTGTATGAGTAATTGTGTGCCATATCACAAACTTCTAAAACATTTAAAACACTAGATGAAGCACTGTGATAAATGGTTACAGTGTAAATACTGGAGTGTCATTTACCCCAACAAATAACATTAAATGATTACATGAATCAATTGTAAAAAGAGATTAATAATTAAAGATTATAATGAATGTGACATTTTGAAAGCGGGTAAGTTGGTTTCTAATTTCACTAAATACATTAATATAAACTTTATAAAGATGCCATTTTGATAATACTCATTTAAAGAAAACTGAATATCTTTTGCAGGGATCATGCATTTATTTTAAATGATTATTATATCTATATAATGAGCTTTCCTAGTGGAGTTGCATTGCTTTGCAGGAAAGGTTAAATTAGTCAAACAAAACTTTTTTTTAGTATGTGGCTTGTTTGGCACGTGTACTTAATTGAGCATTTTTAATTGTTTCTAGTATTTAAAGAGATTGTTTGACTGATTGCCTTAATTGCCTTGTCAAAGCACACAAGCTAGTGCATGAGATGTTGGCAGCAGGAGGGGTGCTACCAAGGTTTCTGTGTTTTAACATATAAACATGAGATTTTTGCATTGAATCATAAGTCTGTAGCAGCAGTTTCTGGCATCAGCAACTCAGCTCCTCTGTGGTGGTTGTAAGTGGTCCCTTGATCTCCCCTGTTGTTCGTCAATACACTGCCAGTAGCTGCCTCCCTGTAGCTGTGTGTTATTCAGAGCACTGCATGTTCTCCTTAAGAGAACAATGCATAATAAAAACAAAATATTGTATATACTAGTGCTATATGACAGAGCCCCAAAAAGGTACTGAATTCAGGATACAGTCACAAAGTGCAAGAGCAATACCTGAATATCACAAAATCCCACTTTAAGTAATGATTTATAACCATATTAGCACTCTGAGAGAGCAAGATGGCTTGAGTAATATTAAAATAATATGTAAGGTGTACAACTGAATCGTAATTTCTTTAATTAATACACAAAGGAACCACTATACAAAAAAAGGGAAAAAATAAAAATGACATTGGGGAAGGAAAAGGAAGGAAAGGGATAAAAGAAAAAGATAAAAAAATGGGAAGGGGAGTGGTTATGAAATAAAAAATGTGTGAAATAGGCTAGTAAATAAAATAAGGAACAGATGATACTTAAAAACATAATATCAGTATTACAATACATTAAGTGACAGAGAGCTTCACCATATGCAAGAATAACAGCATGCTGTACTATCACATAAATGAAATATCATGGGAACAAGACACATAGTTATAGAAAAGGGTCAAGTCCATCAAATCCATAATATAGAGAGACCTCAATAGTTCAAAATAGAAAGTCCAAATATTCAACAATTGGTGATCACTTACAGATTCAAAAAGCTTTATAAAGTGTTCTAGGTATCCTATAGGGAAAAGAAGAGTCATAATAACTATTCAATATATTATGTGACAAACAACTGTAAACAAGGGAACACTAAAGAAAATCAGTTTCTAATGCTTGCAATGATAAGTGAAAGATGGCCCAATTATAAAAAAAAACTCTTAAGATCCAAAATGTAATTTAATCCATTGGGGGACAGACTGTTAAATTGGAATAGAGGCCTAAAAATAGCCTCCCTGAACAACTGTAGTTTAACCACAAAATTTGACCAACTACAGGCATGGATGGCCCTCCATACCCCTGACATCCTATGCCTAATGGAGACCTGGTGGACCAGTAGGATTAAAGATAGTGAAGTTGCCTTCAAAGGCTTCCAAGCATACAGGATTGATAGAATGAGCAAGAGAGGTGGGGGATGCCTCATCTATGCCAGGGACTCTCTGCAGTGCACTGTCCTCCCTGGAACCAGGGTGGCTGAGGACCATGAGATAATAGTGATAAGGGTTCAGGTCAGCCAGAATGGCAAAACTCTCATCCTTGCCACAACATACCTACCTACCCCCAAGAAAACCACAGCAGGCTTTCCCACAATTGTGGATGCTATCGGCACCCTTCCAAAGGGGATGGAGCTTGTCATTACTGGGGACTTTAACATAAACTGGGATTTAAAGGAGGCTGCCCCTTTCAGGGATCTGATAGCCACCTCCAACCTGACACAACTTGTCACCTGCCCCACCAGGCAGAACTATAAGACAGGAAACAGTACCCTCCTTGACTGGGTCCTAGCAAGCTCACCATCCCGGATCTCTGAGAGCAAGGTTCTCCCAGACACACTAAGTGACCACTCCCCAATCACCTTCCTGTGGTCTAATAAATTTACCAAAAGCCCACCCATCCCCATTGAAAGCAGGGTCTTGAGGAAGGGTAAACTTGGAGCTCTCAAATCAGCCCTTGCCTGCATTACTGGACTCCTATTGACCTGGAGCCTACCCTTGATCAGGCCCTCAGTTACTTCATTAAGGGCTTTAGCTCTATCTGCGACATCTATGCCCCACTCATGAAAAGAAAAATTCGGGGGCAGGCAAATGGCTGGATTGATGGGGATCTCCTCTCCCACTTGAAAGAAAGGGGCATTCTCTGGGAGAAGGTCAGAAACACAGGTAGCAAACATGACTACCAGTGCTACAGAACAGCCAGGAATCGCTGCACCAAGCTAATCCGGCTGGCCAAAGCCAACTATCACAAGGCCCATCTTTGCAATTCTTGGAGTGATGGGAAAAGATTCTGGGATAACATCAAAATCATCCTTGGATAGGAGGACAAGAAACACCCTCAGCTGCTAAGTATCAGTAACACCCCCATTACAGACCCTCTAGCTTTTGCAGAAGCCTTTAATAAGGCCTTCACCGATCTTACCCTAGTGCTACCACCTGCCTATTTTCAGCCTGGCTTGAACCACTCCAACAATGTATCTACCCAGTGTTCTCACTTGACCTTCTACTTTAAAAGGGTGATGGTGAAGGAGGCCCTCACTGTGGTCAAGAAAATACTAGGTAAGACCAAATTGGGCAGTGACGGGATAGACATGAAACTTCTATCCCTCACCCTGGATGTTCTTATAGTGCCCATTACTATGCTCTACAATAAGTCCCTGGCTCTGGCCCAATTCCCAAAGGTTTGGAAGCAGGCCCTAGTTACACCAGTGCATAAAGGAGGTGACAAGTTTCTGGTAGCCAACTACAGACCCATCTCGATCCTCTCCCCCGTGTCCAAGGCACTGAAAAAGATTATGGTGGGTCAACTAGTCGACTACCTCAATAAGTGTAATCTATTATGCCCAACCAACATGGCTTCAGACAAAATTACAGTACCACCACTGCCCTGCTGGACTACACAAACTATGCACATAAGGCCCTGGATGAAGGTAAACTGCTGGGGTCTGTCTTTATTGACCTCACCAAAGCCTTCAATACAGTCAACCACCCCCTGTTGCTGACCCAACTGCAAAACATGGATGTGGTGCCCAATGCCCTTTGCTAGTTCCAAGACTACCTGATACAGAGAAATCAATGTGTCAAAATTGGGCAAACAGTATCCAGCTCAAGAGAGGTATCATTAGGGGTACCCCAGGGATCAATATTGGGGCCCCTATCTTCAGCTTCTACTTAAATGACCTTCCCACAGCCTGTGGCACCAAACTCATACTCTATGCAGATGACGCTGTGCTCCTGAGCAGCAGCACATCTCATACTGCCCTACAATCTGAGCTGCAGAACTCCTTCTTCAAACTCGAGGACTGGTTCTGTAGTCATAAGTTGCTACTAAACTACAAGAAGACCAAAACCTTACTTACAGCATGTCCAGCCCCCACAGCAAAAATAAGCACCACCCCCTTATCATCTCCAACTCATGCAGTGAGCCGCTGGAACAAGTTCACTTGTTCAAGTATCTGGGGGTCATAATAGATTTTACCCTCACCTTTGCGCAATGTATTGACTCTCTGGTCAAGACAGTTAATACCAAGATTTGTGTCCTGTATAGGCACAGGCAATACCTCTCTCTGGGGGCCCTCCACCTCTTAGTCCACAGCTCATTTATATTTACTGTTGACTATGGACTAGTGGTCTATGGGGTGGCAATGGATACAGTGCTCAAGAGGGTTCAGGCTGCACTCAACAAATCTTGCAGACTCACTCTGAATGCTGAGCATGGCACTTACACCTAAAATCTGTATGAACATGCAAACTGGCTGTCATTAAGAAACAGGATCAAATTCCAGACTTGCATCCTAGGAAAGAAGGCTCTATTGGGTAAAACACCACCTTGTGTAGGAAGTTTGATCAAGGCAGCCAACTCATTGCAGGTCACCAGAGGGAGGACTAGAGGGGCCTTAGCAATCCCCTTCCATTGTACCTCACTTGAGCAATGTGCATTTGCCTACCGGGCCCCCCTATGGATGGATGAATGAACTTTCTTGGAACCTCTTGGCCACCAATTGTCTGGCACAATTCAAAACTGACCTCAAACAGCACCTAATACCACTCTGTAAGTGAACCTGCCCCTGAGTCCAGCCAACCTACTCTCCCTGTCCCCCAGCAAGCACTAGGTAGGCCTCACGTAGCCCCTCCCTCTGTCCCTTCTTATGACTTGCAGCAGCAATCAGTTTACGTCATGCTCCTTCGGCACCTGCCACTTCCCTCCCCCTTCCCCAACTCACAGTTCCATGAGTTTCCCAAACAATCACTACTAATGCTGGTTGCCTGACCATGCCCCCATCACACCCTATCATTTTACTGTAGCATGTCCTCTCCGCTCAGCCTCTCCTCACCCCCACCATTTCTCCCTATACCTTATCATCCCTCTTCCCCCACCCTCTCACCTCCACTGCAGTACGTACCACTCTCTCTCACACACCTCCCATCTTTCACCCCTCTTCCAGCTATCCCCATCCCTCTGAACTACTGACAAGGCACTTCGTGGCTGCTTATACCCCATCCACCCTCATAAAGTGTTTTTTCTTGTTATTTAACTTGTACCTATGATTTGAGTTATTCTGTAAGTTCTGAATCCAAGTTGTATCATTCATTGTAATGTACCTTTGCTTTCTCCTACTGTACTTTGTTTTGCAGTGTATGATGTGGAACCTTTGTAAAAGAGCTTGTGCTCAAAGTTTTTTTTCCGAATCATTAAATAAATAAAAAAATATCCATCAAGACTCCTTTTGCATTAAGCTTTGAAGTCTGACCTCTCCACCAACTGGCTTTGGCACAAATTCAAGTCCCACAAATTTTTAAACATGGGGGATCCTTATTATACTGGATCTTAAAATGTGCCCCCAGGGCACTTCTAATAGGGCCACTGCAAATGGCTCTGATATGCTCTAGCATTCTGACCTTAAGCTGTCTTGTGATCCTGTCCACATAAATTTTGTCCTGGGAACAGCAGGCATCATAAATGACAAATTCAGAACAACAGTTGGCAAACTGTCTGATTTCTACTGATTTGTCCCGATTGCATATAAATCACATCTGTCATTCACAGCAAATCTGCAGGCCATGCATCTCTTACCAGAATGAAAATCTACAGGCATATTCTGGAGCCAGGTCTCTTTTTTGAGCTCTGTAGAATGACTTCTCATGACTATGTCCTCCAGATTGAGGTCCCTTAGAGACTGTAACTCTGGATTTTGAACTAACTACTCTAGCCATACTAGAATCTGACAACAACAGACTCCAATGTTTCAGTGCTACCTCTTTGATTTTACCTGCCAGGGGATTATACCTCATTATTAAGGTGGAGGGGTTCAAGAGGGGGTGGGACAGGTACAGGGGAAGGGTTCTGGAAGCAAAATCCAATGCAACGAGGATATCCGGAACTGGGAAGGGAGAAGCCAGAGAAGGCAAGGGGGGCAGCAAGGTCAGCTCCCAGGGTAGGGGCTGACCAAACGAGCAGATGCGAAAGACCGTTAGGACTATTCTGCTGGCATTTTAGTATATTAGTAAGGTAACAAGTGGCCTCTTTGTACCTTTGTTGTTCTTTGGGACCAAGAAGGACTCCCTTGATGTGTCATTTGCCCTCTTTTAGGCCCTTTCTATTACCCAATTAGAGTAACCCTTAGTCTTACATCAATTTCTGAGTTAAATGTACTGCTTTTCTAATTTCTCCTTTGTGGAGCAATTACTCCTAATTCTGATGAACTGCCCAACAGGAGTATTTTTTATTAGACTCAGAGGATTGCCACTCTCAGCAGTAATTAATGTGTTTTCTGCTGTCTCTTTTTGAAATGTTTCACTTTAAATGGAACCATATTTGTCCACATAAAAGCAAATGTTGAGAAAGTCAATACTTGTTTTACTTGCTGAACATGGGAACTTTAAATTGAAATTGTTCACGTCAAGCCATGGAACAAATTGTTCAACTCCTTCAAGGGAACCTGGAGCTTGTGATCCATTACTTTGAGGAAAAGAAAATAAATTCTGAAGATGCATGTCCTGCCTGCCTATTGTTTTTCTTTCAAACACTACCAATTCCCGTACCAACATACTTTTTGGAAAAAAATTTAATAAGTTGGTCATCAAATGTATATGGACAGGGAAAAAATATAAGCATGTCAGAGCACCCTAAACCTCTCTAAGGGACATGGTGGTCTGGCACTCAATTGACTTCAAACTTATTATTTGGCAGCTCCTGCCACCCATTTCATTATCTGGGTGAAGTGAGACTTTCATTCAGGATTCTACAAGATGGACAATGTTGATTCTCTTCCTGCCCAGGGGTCAAAGTGAGAGTGGAGAACACCTGGATTAGACCCCCTCCCCCTAGGAATCTTAGTACAGTGAGGACCCATGACATCCCAACCTAATGAGATTGGTCTGTTAACTATTATAATAGGAGATCCAGAATTCCCCCCAATAAGACAGATGCTAGATTCTAAAGGTGGACATTGAAACAGCAACAAGATTTCAGTAACCTATAGAACATACTGGCTGTCTATCATCTGAAATAATAAGACAAAGATCTGATACACCTGAAAAGGATATGTTCCATTTTTTTTAGTTTGGCAGTATAGTACATTCAACTGGAAAAAAAAACATTTAGAAGATTGCAATTTAATGAACTTAGAGGGCTCACTTTACTGTGTCGGTAAGTCTGAATGCTAAAACTATATACATTTCAAGTGTGTACAAACTTATCTTTCAAACCAAAAATATCAAGACCCTCAAGATAAAAAGTAAATGGAAAATAAAATCTGGACTAGCACAATGGAGGCTGAATGGAAACAGGTGTAAGACAGAGATGGAAAATAACAGCATCCTTAGCTAGCAGCTCAAGAATACAGGGGGAAGTCTTAATAATATGCTTTCATACTTCTCCATCATCACAGTGCTGCTGCTTCTGACTTGTGCTGGAGGGGATGTGGGAATAGGAGTACCCACTTTCACACTATTGGGAATGTAACAACATGCAGACTACTGGGATTCTATTAAAATACAAATGGAGAAATCAGGCAAATCAGACAAATGCAAATGCCTCAAGGTCTTAAATACCTGGCCATGGGGCTCCAAATTCCATGTATAACCAAAAGGCAGGGCAGGGAATTGTTCTGCACTACAGTATGTATTTGGTAGCAATTGAAGGCTTCACAGTGCATTAGCCGTCCCCCCACACCCCCATGAATAAATGGTAGAACTAAATCCATGTATTAGTCGAAAGTATAACAGAATTAAGACTAAGGACAGTGAAATTTATAGAGACATGGAGGGGCTAGGAAAATGCACCAACATGATACAGGTGAGGACATGGTAATCAAAATAGGCCTGGACACATCAGGGTTGAATAGGATTAGTTGAAGCAGTAATATGCCAAAGTTAAAGGACAGATTTATATTTATATGGAGTTGCATGGGTACAGTATCTGTCTTGTGATGGTTGGAATTAAGCAAAACAAATGACAAGTACTGTTTTGTTGTTCCCTTTTAGTTTATGGTTCCTGTTAAACATTCACAGTAAATAACAGAATCACTCACTCAGTGTCATAGTACATAAGGGGTTAAACTGTACTACATGTTATAAAGTTTTATTTTTTTTCTGTCAACCAGACATTCCTGAATACTATTGTAAGTTTGTCTGGAAAATCTCAATAAACCTCAGTTGCAGAAAAAGAACACAATCTAATTTTGTTTTCATAGTTAAAAAAAAGCACCAAAATAAAGACAAACTTACATCTACTGGCAACTGAGATTACTGGAAGGTGAGCAGTTGTGGACTGGTGGCATAGAACTGAAACTGGCAGTGCTTGAATATTACATATTTTTAACAAATCTTTAAAATTAATGAGAAACCTGCTGTAGATCATTTCAAGAGTTGGCAGACATGACTATAGTGGCTGGTGGTTATGCTGGCATTAAACTGTACAAAAACTAATAGTTTCATAGCTATGAAGGATGCCAACTCTAGACTGATGGGCATGAGATCTGATGAGCTGCGACAAATTGACATACTCTGTTCATAGTGCATGCATCAGATAAAGCCTATTATTAGTGTTTCAATAACATATGAGGGTTTTTTAGAACTCCTTCACGCTGAGTAATTTGGACATGTGTACAAATCACACTTAATCAAAATGACCAGGTATGATAAATCTTTCTTATTTTCAATCTATGTGCTTAAAGAGCTGGTGTAATGCCTAAACCTAATATTAGATTTTAAAAGCAGCCAACCATTATCTTTTATATTTGAGGTACTTTTTCTTTTCCCTTTGTTTAATTAGAAGATTGTTTACCTGATGTTAGTAGGTGTGATGTGCGGAACAGCTCTTAGCCTGGCAGCTGACATATCTTGCTCTACTGCCCCACACTACATCATCAGCATTGTGGCCTTCCTGACTGTGACATCACTGCTACTTAGGAACAGCAACTGAGTGACTGCCAGATCATTTATCTGTGATGCCACAGTCACTGAGATCATAATAATGATGATGTAGTGTGGGGTAGTAGAATTAGAAATATCAGCTGCAAGGTTAAGCACTGTTCCACACATCCAGCACAATATTATCACATAGAACACTTTCTGATGAGCAAACAGAAAAAGAAAAATACTTCAGAAATACAAAGTTACAACTGACTACTACTTAAAATTTGTATTATTTTCCTGTCTGCCTGTTTTGGCTCCACTAGCTCTTTAATCTTTGAAAATCCTGATTTAGCTGAGCACTCGATGAAAAACTGCAATTTAAATTTCATCAATATTACATTCAAAAACATTACTTTTTGTTTGGAAAGGGACATGTATGAGCTGCAATAAAAAAGAAACTTCATAAAATAAAATGTTTGGGCACAGTTATCTCTTAGCTAAGCAAGAGTACCATCTTATGACATCTTAGTAGCCAAGGAATTCTCAGCTTCACGTTGTGCTTTTTGAATCCCTATGATGTCACCAAAGGACACTGTTGATTGGGGAGTGAAGCCAGCAGCCTAGCAAGGCAGCTGTGAAACAATGGAGCTCCTGCTAAAGCAAATGCAGAACTTAAAAAAAAGGTATTTAAACCTCAAATGTTTTCACTAACAAATACATAGGTGGATACAACTTAACAGACAGTGTATTACTGTATATCCAAAAACAGGGAAGCCCAGACATGGTACACCGGCACAGAAGGACTTTTCTTTTTAAATCAAAAGGCCAGCAAAGCAAGGCAAAGAAAAATGAATGGGACCAACAATGACCCATAGACCTGGTGTGGAGGTTACATTGTACCCAGTGGGTTACAAGACCCAAGGCAGCATGGTTTCATGGGGGGATGTTATGTAAAACAAATCTTTTTTTTTTTTTATGTACCTTTTATTTTTTTCAGAGAGAATTAAATTCACCTTCAGTATACATAAAGTATAACTCATCTCAGAATTTCAAAAATAAACAAAAAGATACAATCTCAAAAAGTATAATTTTTTTGATTTTCGGGGGGTTAAAAAGATTAAGTCAAAACTGAGAGCAATTCTATATATGTTTCCATTTTTTCCTTCATGCTCCAAGCTTTTGTCATTCAAACTAAAGACAAGTTCTGGTCAGAGCCAATATGGCTGTGGAGAGCTTTTGGGATGCCTTTACCCATTATTTCTAATGAATTTGCACAATGCAGATCTGCTGAGAGGCAGTTTCAATGTGGTCTTCCTTTTACACATTTTTACAATGTATTTTCCTAGAATATGCCTGCTGATTGCTATATATTTAGCCTGGATAGTTCACAGAAGAAATGGCATCTTATTTTTGGGTGCTGGAGCACTCACAGTAGAAAGCTGGAAGGTGTCATACATAGGCATGAGCTGTATGCAGGTGATAATGCCCAATGGGCCATACATCTCAGACGCTTGCATGTGGATCCATTGTCCCGGTGCTGTTGCACTGTTCAGTGCAGGTGACAGCCAATGCTGTACCCACTCACTCAGGTCCTGGAACAGGCATGTTACAGCTGACCTCCCATTCGTTTGTACAATCGGGGAACCGGGGACGTACTGTCCATAGCCTGGAGCATACACTGCAAATGGCATTGCAGGATACCACACCACATGGCACCCAGGATACCTCAGCAGTTCAGAGGGGGCATGTTACACAGTGGAATGAGGGAGAGTGTGGGCCTGCAGCAGTGTATGACAGCAGGAAGATACGACATTGACAAGGCATGCATTGGAGGTATGTCAATTCTATTTTACACTTTGCCAGGGACATACACATGGCTGCACACCCTGGAGGGTCTGTAGCTTGAACAGTGCCCCAATGCATTGTACAGCCACTTGGGTCATTCTGGAGTGCAGGCCCCCAGCCTGGGTCCAGTGCAGTCAGTGGCTGGCCATGGCAGGTTGTGGAGGGCAGTACCAGTCTCTGCAACAGGTCAGATATGGGGGAGCAGGGGTCTCTACATACCAGTGTGGTGGGTGGGGGTTCTCTATGCTATAGATATGGACCATGGTTTCCTCTGGTGTGACTGGGTCCAGGGAGGCCCACACTATGGAACTCTTTGGGGATGAAGATGGATTGATCGGAGGTGGGAAGGGGTACTTCTAGTCCACCAGGGCTTCCAGGCTGCTGTGCATCTGGGTGCATTTCTGCAGCCTGCCTGTGGGTGGCTGGCCATGTTAGGCCAGCTACTCATGGCCTAACCTGTGGGCTGCGCTGCTCTGGACTGTGAGGGGAGCATTCCCATTGAGTATGCCGCAGAGCAGCATATGACTTGCACAGCATACTATTTGTGTGCATCCTGGCCCATTCCATTGTGGCCAGTGCATCCCACACATTTGAATAGCATGCTGCAGGGCATTGTTGGAGTTGAGCAGCACATCTCCCTTTTCTGCCAGGATGTGCTGCATCTCCTTTGAATATGGGGCCCTGCACTAGGCTAGACTGAAGAAATACATTATAAAAATGGTAAAATCATGATCCCACTGAAAGCAAGGTATTGCATCTAATCTGGGACAGCCTGAGTAAATAAAGTGCAAAAATGTGTAAATGAAGATCTCTATGACAAAGAGATGTAGCATATCACCTATGCTATCTAGGGTATAAAATATAGGATAAGAAATATTTAAAGGAAATCTACTTTAAACTGAACTTCACTGTGTTCACTGACCTAAACAGTCTCTTTATTGTTTTATAACATATTAGAATGCAGTATTTATTTTGAATGTTGTGGCCATGAGGATGGTGTGTACAGAGTGTGTGTGTGTGTGTGTGTGTGTGTGTGTGTGTGTGTGTGTGTGTGTGTGTGTTTGCTGTAGCTATATATTTTTTTCCAAAAAGCATAGTTGAAAATGCCTGTTGATTGCTACACATTTAGTCTGGGTAGTTAATTGAAGACCTGGCTTATGTCTGAGACAGTGCTTATCAGATAGTATCTTTAGAGGTTAAAAAAACAGTGTCAATTATAGATTTTCTGGGAAAGGGACAACATTTATGAGGTATGAATCTTTCTTGAAAGACAATACATTCCCAAGTCAAACTAGTAGCAAGAAGCTGTTTAAATGCTAAGTATTTAAATGTGCGAGTTGTTGCACTCTGAAAGGGGTAAACAAATCTCCAGTTTAATAGGCAACCAATATTTAACAAATATTTAACAAGCTGTTTCAGTTTCCTAATGGCAACTTATAAGCAGCTTGGAGTTATGACTCCAACATTCTTAACAGACAGAAGGGAATATTTTATTTCAGTTGGCATGGAAGGATACATTGAAAAGTCCAAACCATGTGTTCCACAATACTCCATTTTCCAGCTACAGATAGCAAGATGGCTGTAGGCTCTGCCCACAGCCAAAAAAAAAAATAATGTTCAAAGAATGTCCTCTCAGGCTAATCCATTATCATGTATTAATTAATTCTTTTGGCTTTTGACTTAACCACCAGGTACCTATCTGCAAGTGACTGGGTGCAACTGACAAGCTACAACAAGGACAAATGGGCATATCGTCCTCTATTACTAACAACCTCCTTGCTTTGGGACCCTAGACACCTGCACTGGTCCAAGCTGCATAAGCCTCAGAAGTGTAATTCTATTGACTACGAAGTACGGCAACTGTCTCTTAAACTCCTACTCCTCCTCCTCTTGATATCAGGAAGTGTCCACTCAAGTCCTGGCCCTGTCTCCTACAGTACAACAAAGCCTGCCAAAATGGAGGGGGGGGGGCTCAAAATTGCTACCTTAAACATCTACAGTCTCCTCCCAAAACTGGCCTCCCTTCAAATCTTTGCCAGCCAACACAACCCGGATAGCCTTGCCATCGTTGAAACTTGGCTGACACCTAATACTCCAGATCATGCCATCTCTATACAAGGCTACAAGATATTCAGACTGGATAGGACCTCGAAAAGGGGTGGTGGGTGTGCAATCTACATAAAGGACTACCTCATCTGTCTCCCTGGTTCTTACCCCACCACAGAATCCTCAGTGCAACTCCTCCCTATCAAGATACTACTTGGTGCCCAAAACAAAATCCTCATGATTGCTGCTGTCTATATCCCACCAAAAGATCCTTATTCCGGCCTACAGGCTGTCCTCGAGTCCATAAGTACACAACCTTCTGATATCGAACTCCTTCTCCTTGGGGACTTTAATATAAATTGGCTTGCTCCTGATGCAGGGTCAAACAAAGATGCTATCCTAGCAGCAAATTTAACCCAAGTGGTAAACTCCCCTGCCAGGAAAAACTACAAATCAGGGACCAGCACCCTCATTGACTGGATCCTTACCAGCCACCCTACCCGTATAACCAATGTAAGTGTTCTCCTGACTCGCTCAGTGATCACTTCCAATAATATGTACCTGGACAAATAAGTTTCGTAGCCCAAAATCATCTATAGCAGAGTCCTACCTTATGGCAACCTTACTCATCTCAAGACCTGTCTTAGGCACATAGACTGGTCCTTGATTTACAAAACTCAAGATGTTGACCTAGCCCTTGATTACTTTATTACTACATTAAACACTGCCTGTGACACCTATGTACCAGTAAAAAAGTACAAAATCAAAGCACTCACAAATCCCTGGCTCACGGCGAAGCTATTTGCACAACTCAAAAGTAGGGATCACCTCTGAGCCACTACAAGAGCTACTGGCACTCTGTCGGACGTCCAAAAAATATAAACAGGCTCGCAACCACTGTACTAAACAGATCCGCTTGATGAACAGCTCCTACTTCAAGAATGCCCTCTCCAACTCCTGGGGTGAAGGGAAATCCTTCTGGGACAACATAAGAAATATCATGGGTCAGCAGTCCAAATCCTCTCCTACAATAATGAATGTGGATGGAACCACTACATTAGACCCAGAGATCATTGCAAACACCCTAAATGATACCTTCACGGACCTTAGTGGTGTCCTCTCATCTGATTTCTTCACTGATGCTAACCCTCCAATTTCTACTTACTGCCTCTCCAACCAAACCACCCTTCCATTTCAAACTAGTAAAGGCACATGAAGTCTATAAATATGTAAAGAAGGCCATTTCTAAGTCCCGAGCAAGCAGCAACACTATTGACCTTAAACTTGTCCTCACTCTGGAGGAAGTACTGCTCCCCTCACAAAATTTTCAATCTCTCCTCTGCTACAGCCAATTCCCTAGGAAATGGAAGGCTGCAGTTGTCACTCTCCGGTGCACAAAAGTGGTGTTAAGTCACTGCCTGGTAACTATCGCCCAATATCAATACTACCACCTCTCTCTAAGGCCCTTGAACGCTTGGTGGCGGACCAACTTTCAGACTACCTGGAAAAGCACAACATCCTGTGCACTCAGCAGCATGGATTTAGGAAAAGGCACAGCACATCGACTGCCCTACTTGAATTCTCAAAAGCAATCCACAATGCCATGGACAAAGGAAACCTAACTGGAGCAGTCTACATTGACTTAACCAAGGCATTTGATACAGTACACCATGGCCTACTTATCAAACAACTACTATCCCTAGGGCTCTCGCAGGGTCCTGGTGACTGGGTAAAAAATTACCTTGCTCAGCGCTCTCAATCTGTAAAAGTAGCTGGAGTTCTCTCAGACTCAAAACCGGTTCACTCAGGAGTTCCCCAGGGATCCATCCTGGGCCCCTCCTTTCAGCCTTTTCCTAAACTCCTCCCAAATCCTTCCCTGAACAAATAATCCTCTATGCCGGCGATGCCGTGATTCTTGCCACTCATAAAGATCCGAACCTCTTACGTCTCAACCTTCAGCATGCATTTTCAAAGTTGAGATGTGGTTCCTTGAACATAAGCTGGTTCTAAACCACAAAAAACTAAATCCATGCTCTTCTTAACCCGAAAACAAGAAACGGCAAGTCCCACTCACCATTAATACATACCTGGGAAATACCCTTGAACAAGTGCCAATTTTCAAATATCTTGGAATCAACTTTGATCAAGGCCTAACCTTTGCAACTCACATTGATAGTACAGCAAAAACTATTAATCAGTGAATTGGGATTCTGTATCGGAACCGACAGCTCCTTACCCATTCTGCACTGAGGATTGCCATCCAATCCTCTATCATCTCAGTCATTGACTATGGCTTAGTTATATATGGATCTGCCACTACTACAGCACTTAGTCGCATTACAACATCCCTAAATAAGGCCTGTCGGCTGCTCACTGGTGCACATCGACATACCCACATATGTGAACTCTATGCTGACTCAGGTTGGTTGCAACTCTCAAACCGGATAAAGTACCTTACCTGCCTGATGGTGAAAAAATCCACTCTGAGCCTCACTCCACCTTGTATCCAAGACCTGTTATGCCCGAGCGCTAGCACCCATTTTACCAGAAGATCAGAACACCAGCCTCTCCAAGTCCCCCGATGCCGGACTTCTCAGGGACAAAGATCATTTGCCTATCGTGCCCCCAGCTGGCTAAATGCCCTCAGCACTCATATTACTGCCTCCACCTAACTAGGTATTTTCAAATCAAGGCTGTTCTCTCACCTTGCCACCTCCAGCTCCTGTGACTGCCCTGATTAAACCTCCTATTTTCTCACTACCCACCCTGTTCTGTTATTTGACAAAGACATGTTTGGGAAACCTTTTCTCCTGCTATTGTCTGCTCCCCACACCTTTCACTTACCCTCTCTGTTCTGGACTTTTTCCCTATTTGTTTCTTCTAATCTGGCATGACCTCTTTCTTGTAATAATAATGTGATTATTGATATCTCATGTCCTTTTGCACAAATGATTTGATATGTATTTGTATGTTTTCTCGCTCTTGACACAGCATAAATTGTTGTGTTATCTATGTAACCTTTTTTGTACTGTACCTAATTGACGTGGAACCTTTGTAAAAGAGCCTCTGGCTCAAAGGTAGTAATTCCTAGAACAATACACTAAACTAAACTTAATTATTAATTGGAGCAATTCCAGGTAGATACATGTAAAAATAACTTATAGTGTCCAAAAGTAAGAAAAAAAACCCTTAAGTAGACATTGGCATATATTGAGTAATTTCAGCTGTCTCATCCTCTAGATCAGAATCCAGTTCTGTGGGCAAGGAGACATTTTTTTCATAGAAAGTTTGGGCTGCATCCACATCAATGAAATAATAGTCCCTGCTTTGAAAAGTTACTTTCTGTTTGGCTGGAGATTGAAGTACAGCCATAACTCTTGCTTGTAAGAATTCCACTCTAAGTGTAAGAAAATGCTTTCTGTATCTTTGAGTTGCCAAACAGAAATCCAGATACAAGTGAAGCTTAATGCCTTGTATGTAAATCATTTCTTCATCCTTGCCACTTGAAGTAATTTATTCCATTGCACTATAGAGGTGAAGGTACAAATCACATACCTTGCCATTGTTCCAGATGCAGTCTCTTGTTGTTTTTGTCTTAACTGAGCTCTAAAAACTGATTCAAGGATTATTAGTTGTTCAGGTGTAAGAGCTAGGGTTAATATTTTTTCAACCTCCAACTTTAGCCCAGAATTAGTAATATCTGGAGAAAGTCAGATCAATCTTAAATTTCTCAGCAGTAGTGTGTTTTCAATTTTCTCCAATTTTGCCATAGTATCCAACTGTTCATGGAGCGAAGCATTAACTGCTCCCTCCACAGTTAGGATCCTTGCTGAGGGCTTTCTGCATTCTTCTCAGCTGATTCCATTCATTTTTCTATCGACTCCATCTTTGTTTTGATCTCCTCACATCTTGTAGAAATCTCAGTTAGTGAAGTCTGGACTTTTTGGAAAGAACTTTTCATGTCCACCTGGAATTCCAAAAGAATGGATTGTAAAGAAGCCAAAGTTGGCATCACCATTGTCTTAGCCTTAGTGCCAGGATCTGGATGCACCAGGGAAGTCACCTCTCTGGACAGAAGCAGTCAACCCACAGCCTCTCGCTGTGGAGGTAACTTCCCAATAATTTGGGGGGATAAAAACTTGTACAGGATTTCTGCATGAACTTCTGTTCCTTGTTTTTGTCTTGTGTCTTTTTGTGTAGCCATTACCCAGTACTGAGTAGCAAAAGAAACAGAACTGGCATTTGCTCTAGTGGAGCTCTGAGAAAATGACTGCATCCATGTTGCTCTCACCAGCGCCCCCTCATGTAAAACAAGTTTGATAGATTTATTTGAGTTGGTGACAAAGAGTTTAGATCAGGGTGGAGTTGTGGATGTGGCCTACCTAGATTTCAGTAAGGTTTTCAACATCGTTCCACATAGGAGACTAATAAGCAAGCTTGGCTTAGGAGTTGGTCCAATGGTGGTAAACTAGGTAACAAAATGGTTAGGGGATAGGTAATAGAGGGTGGTAGTAAAAGGAATTCACTCCAAGGAAGGGAGGGTGACCAGTGTGGTGCCTCAGGGATCAGTGCTGAGACCAGTCATCTTTAATATATTTATAAGAAACACTGCAGAGGAGCTGGAAGGGAAGGTCTGCCTCTTTGCAGATGACACTAAAATCTGCAAATAGGGTGGACACTCCATGGGGGTATAAAGGATGAACAGAGACCTGAGAAAACTACAAGAGTTGTCAAGGGTATAGAAGCTGGGTTTTAATGTAAAAAAATGCAAAATAATGCATTTAGGGTACAGAAACCTAATAACAGAGTACAAAAAGGGCAGAGTGGTAATGATGACCACCAAGCAGGGAAGATACATGTGGGTAATCATATTGGATGACCTAATGGTGGCTAGGCAGTGTGACAAGGCAGTAGGGAGAGTTAGTGGGATGCTGAAATGCATAGGGAAGGGTATTACTAGCAGAAAGAGGGAGAGGTTGATGCCTCTTTATAGATCACTGGCAAGACCACACCTAGGGTACTGTGTCCAGTTTTGGAGACCACATCTCTGGAAGGATATAGACAGTGCGGAGGCAGTCAAGAGGAGAGCAACTAAAATGGTGCAGGGTCTGCATCAAAAGCACTACAAGGAAGGACTAAAGGACCTCAATATGAACACTCTGGAATAGAGGAGGTGGGTATGACAGAGACCATTTAATATCTCATGGGGGAAAAGCAGGTACAGGAGAGAGGTATTTTCCGAAGACCATGTGCTCAAGAACAAGGAGACATGCTATGAAGCTGGAGAGGGTTAGATTCAAGAGAGATGTTTGGAAGTGCTTTTTCACAGAAAGAGTGGTGGATTCCTGGAACAGCCTTCCAGCAGAGGTGATGGGGTCAAAACTAGTGGTGGGGTCAAGAATGCAAGGGATAAGCACAAAGTAATCATAGTGGAAAGTAAGGTGGAGAGAAAAAGAACTCTAAATAAGATATGGTCTGCAGTAATAGTGTAGGTAGGGATGAATGGTCAGACTGGATGGGTCAAGCAGTCCATATCTGCATCAAATTCTATGTTTCTGTGGTTCTGTTAGTATCTCTAGACCTCAGTTATGCTACTATGTGAATCAGTGCAGTACATGGACAAAAAAGGTCAATCTAATAAGCAAATGATTCACTATCTACAAACAATCTTTAGAGGCAGTTAAGTTTACTACTGGGGAAGCACTTTGCCAAGCTGATAAAGCCCTGGCTACTGCAGCTGAAATGGCCATAGACAACACCAGCTCTAAATATCAAATGGAACACCTATAGAACCAGATCAGAGCAAGCTATTTTTGAATACTTGGTGTTCTGAAGGGGCAGGATGTGGAAGACATATGTACATTCTTATTAACCTGGACACTAAGCATTTTAAAGTTATAAATTTGACCAAAAAAGCTGCAGGTACAAAGTGTCTAAAAAATTACAGTTAGAAAACCAAATGGATGCATTCAAGAGTGATCATGTGCATGTTCAAGTCCATACACTATAAAAATGCTGTTTAGCAGCAGTTAGTACTTAAAGAATGATAGACGTGGAGGGGGAATAAATCCTGTTTTTTCCTGATTTCATTTTTTTCCAAATGGCAGTGCAGCAGAAGACTTGATTTAATGAAGAAAAAAATGCAAAATATGGACATTGAATGCGCATTTGTGGCACCAGTAAAACTTAGAGTACAATGCAATGGCCATACGTATAACTGCTCTAATGCAAAGGGAGCACAGAAGTTGGTCCTTAAAATGGAAAAGCAGCTGGTAGTGGCAGTCACCACTCAAAAAGAAACAAAATATGAGGATGAAGACATAGAATAAAGACTAGTTAAGCTCTTTGAATTGCAGCACTTTTAGTTGCAAACAAACTATGTTCCTTACAAAGGACTGGCATGAGCATTAACAAAGGGACTCTGTACAGGTTGAAATGTAGCCTCTAGAAGGCTTGTAAAATAAGAATTTATTGGGTGGGGGTTTTAAGATATTGGTGGCAGATTGAATCTGAGCATGAAAGCACCACACAGTTTAGAGGGGAATGTGCAAGGGCTTACACATGTAAGGATGTTTTGTCCTTTTGGCACAGTTTGCCTGTTTGTGTAAGGTTAAAAATATGGAGCGCTCAGTCTCTAATATTCCTCCACCACCTGGTTCCTACAGTTTAACTTTTAATATTGTTCATAAGTCTAAATCGAGGTTCTCTATATCGAGGACTGAGGTCTGTGTGGGTGGCTGTTTGTGTTTGTCTGTGTCTGCAGCTAAGTCTTTTGGGATTTACAAGATTTTCTGCTTGGAGTAACTACACCATTCTTGCTCATTACATCTGTGAACGTCTCCTGGACTGGATTTTCTGCAAAACATCACCACAAGGTATTTGCATTTTCATGTTATAATCAACTCTTTGGAAGCTATCCCAAGCAAAACAGAAATCAAGCAACTAGGTCTGACAAACTCCAGTGACTCTGGGTCCTGCTTGAATCCACATTTTCGTCTGGCTTGCTCCTAAGGGATCTATTTGTGGGCTTTTAAACAACCTTTTTAAATAACAAAGGAAGCACAAGGACAAAAGGATTTCACATCCTGCACTTGTACTTGAGTAGGTGTGCCCCAGGCTATCAATGTAATAGGGCTGGGGAGTGCATGCCTGCAAGGTCTTGCATAGCCAAAGCCTCTTGGTCAATCCATGCCTAGCTGTGACCCTGGGTGACCTCTGTCATGAGTTGAACCAATGTTGTACCAACAGTCACACCATGTCCAACAGCTGTCTGGGGGTTGCCCTCATAACTTTTCTTGCCCTACTTTGCCTTGACAGAATTACATTATCCTTATGGAATGAGGATGGCTCAAATAAATCTAGGACCAAGCACTATGATTTTACTTTCTCCAACCTTATTTTTTACAATACAAGGATACTACAAACTAATCTTCTTCTCTACCAAAAGGGCTGTCCCTACCATTCTCTCTATATGTTTAGGACACTAAGGAACAAGACTGCATTATCACACCCTTTTCTTAATGTGGGGCTGTGGTTCCTTGTCATCATTGCCATTCTGCTATCTGGGGATATAGAGACAAATCCTGGGCCACTAGATGCTTACTTCTCAGCAGATGACATACATACTATAGTATATCCAAACATGGGCTGTTAATTGCACACTTGAATATAAGAAGTTTGATGTGTCACTTCGTGAAACTGGAGTCATGGGTCAAACTGTACAATTCTGATATCCTCTATCTCACTGAGACCTGGCTAAACCCATCGGTTACTGACTCCCTTTGCTCCCTGCCAAATTACTCTATTATTCGAAGGGGTAGGATATCGAACAAATGTGGTGGTGGAGTTGCCCTGTACTACAAAAATAATCTGACTGTCTTTCTTCTCACTATCCTGGATGCTCAATCGGTATGTGAATACTTGCATGCTACCCTTGCGTTGGGAGCCAAGAAACTGCATGTTATCTGTGCATATAACCCCCCCCAGCGGGAGGGATTGTGGGTCTAGAGTACCTGTTGGAAAATACCTCTCAGAATTTTAATCATAATGAGGTTGTCATCTTAGGGGACCTAAACTTAAACTGGCTTGGGGCAGCTCTCAGTTCTCTACAATCTCTGACTCATAGCTACAACCTGCATCAGATGGTAACAGTGCCGACTAGAAGTATGTCTTCATCACCACTAGGCACACTATTGGATTGGTTGCTGGTAAACAGGATCAAACACATCTCAACCACTGGTACTCTTGCTGATGCCTTAACTGACCACTCTCCTACTTTCTGCATCCTGTCCTTGGGGGCACCTTCATCTCCTCCACCATGTCTCATCACTCTCACAAACTTTGCTCACCTAGACTAAGAGGTGATTCTATATGTTCACAGTGGAAAGGTCATGTCAGACGAATCTAATAGATTTCTTTGACTGGGTGACCAAAGTAGTAGACCAGGGAGGGGCTGTGGACATGGCCTACCTAGACTTTAGCAAGGCATTTGACACAGTCCCACACAAAAGATTATTAGTCAAATTAACCAGCCTGGGAGTGGGTCCCAGGGTGGTAGCCTGGGTAAAACATTGGCTGGACAACAGGACACAGAAGGTAATTGTAAATGGAGTCCACTCTGAAGAAAAGGCGGTTACTAGTGAGACTGCAGGGTTCAGTATTAGGTCCAGTCCTTTTAATGTCTTCATCAGTGACATTGCAGAGGGACTGGAAGGAAAAATATGCCTTTTGCAGATGACACAAGATCTGCAACAGGGTTGATACACAAGGAGGCGTGGAAAGGATGAAAAGGGACTTGGCAAGGTTGGAGGAATGGTCAGACGTATGGCAGCTAGGATTCAATGCAAAAGTGCAAATAATGCACCTGGGAAACAAGAACCCAGGGGAAGAATACACAATGGGTGGGAGGTAGTAACAACAACAAAACAGGAAAGGGACCTGGGGTAATCATATCAGATGACCTTAAGGTTAGCAAGCAATGTGAGAAGGCAGTAGGGAGGGCGGGGGTATACTGGGATGTATAGGAGAGGCATCAGCAGCAGAAAACAGGAAGTTGTTATCCCTCTGTACAGACAGTTGGTGAGACCCCATCTGGAATACTGTGTCCAGTTCTGGAGACCCCATCTCCGCAAGAACATAGACAGGATAGAGGCAGTCCAGAGGAGGGCAACTAAAATGGTGCAGGGTCTGCAAGAGAAGCCATATGAGGAGAGACTAAAGGAGCTTAATATGTATACCCTTGAGGAAAGAAGGGAGAGGGGGGACATGATAGAAACTTTCAAGTACCTCAAGGGAATCAACAAAGTCCAAGAGGGTAGCATCTTTCAGAAAAAGAGACTTGCAAGAACAAGGGGACACAATTTAAAGATAGAAGAGGGCGGTTCAGGGGCAATGTGAGGAAGTATTATTTCACAGAGAGGGTAGTGGATGCATGGAACAGCCTTCCTGAGGAAGTTGTGGGGTCTAAAACTGTGGGAGAATTCAAGAATGCATGGGACAGACATAAGGCAATTCTTGTGGGGGGCAGGAAGATATAGGCTGTTGGTTAACTAGGATCTGCGGCCTATCCTGTAGGTAGGGAAATGGGCAGACTAGATGGGCCTAGCGGTCCTTATCTGCCATCAAAGTCTATGTTTCTATGTTTCTATGACGTCACCAGAATAGATTGGTCGAAGATCTATCTATCACACTGTTCTCAGGATGCTCTTAACCTCTTCATCACTAAATTCCTTATGGTTCAATGTAAACATGCCCCAAAGATCACCCGGAAAGTCAGGGGTAAACAAACAAGATGGATAAACAAAGACTTGCTCAAATGTTTGCACCTTAGAGATAAACTCTGGAAGTGCTACAAAACATCATGTCAGCAAACAGATTTCAACTCTTACCGTACGCTACAGAATTCATGTAAAAGACAAGTCAGAGCTGCTAAGGGCAAGTACTGTAAAGACCTACTGATTAACTGGGCCAATGATCCCAGAAAATTCTGGTCATACATCAAATCCTTCCTAGGATCCTCACAGTCAACTACCCCTGGTGATATGCTGATAAAAGATGTGCATTGCAATGACTCACAAACCATAGCTAATTCTTTCAACCTGCATTTCTCTGATCTCTCCCAATATACCTCTTTCTTCGATCCCACTGCAGTGTCCTCCCACTCCTCATCACGAACCTGTCTGGATAAGCTGGAAGCGTTGTCCCCTGTGCCTCCTTATACTCCTCCATTCTATTTTAAGGCTGTCTCTAGAAAGTCAGTCCTGAAGCTCCTGAGGTCCATCTCTGATCATACCACCTCTGGCTCAGACTCCCTGGAACTCTGCCTCTTGAAACTTGCAGCTCCCCTTATTGCATTACTGCTGGCCAAAATTTATACGTTATCACTTTCAAGTGTAGTGGTTCCTAACCTCTGGAAAGCTGCTCAGATCACACCTGTACTTAAAAAAGGGGATCCTAAGGTTGTCATGAACTACAGACCAATTGCCATACTCTCGGTACTGAGCAAAATCCTGGAGAAAACTGTCGCAACTCAGACAACTGACTATCTACTTAAGCACAGCCTGCTCTCAGATACCCAACATGGCTTCAGGAAAGGACATAGCACAATGACTGCACTCCTTAAATTCACCACAGACACTCTTTCATAAATGGATATTGGCAATCTGACTGGAGCTGTCTTTATTGACCTCACAAAGGCTTTTGACCTTGTTGATCACACTTTGCTTCTCTCCTCGCTTCAACACCTGCATTTCTCCTCCTCTGTTGTTGACTGGTATGAAAGCTACCTGACAAATAGAACTCAAGTGGTGAAATTTAATTCCTCTCTATTGAACAGTGCCACCATTAACATTGGTGTACCTCAGGGTTCCATCCTAGGACCCCCTGCTATTCTCTCTTTATATAAATAATCCTGCTCTGTTATTCTATATGCTGATGATCTTGTCATCTATACAAGTTCTACTAATATCGACACTATCAACACAACCCTTTCCTCTGACTTTAACAATATCCAAAACTGGCTATACGACCACAAACTGGCTGTCAACACTAGTAAAACTAACGCCATGCTGCTTGGATCGGCCACAAAGCTCTGGGCTTGCACAACAGCACTGACGGTGCAGGACTTAGAAGGTCAATTACTGGAATGTGTGACCTCTTTCGAGTACCTGGGCATCCTGCTAGATCAATCTCTTGATATTAATCTTCATGTACAGTCTGTTTGCTGAACTGTCAACTCCAAACTGGGTGTTGCATATAAGACTAGTTATATGCTCATGCCATCAGCTAAAATGGCCATTGCGAGAGGGATTCTGCTCCCCACCCTAACCTATGGGGCTCCCTTATTTGGGGCTGCTCATAAAACTGACCTACTCAGATGGGATATTACATATAACAACATATGTCGCTATGCCTCTTCTGCTCCTCGGCTTAAATACCACTATCAACTTTATAATGATCTTGGTTGGCTTTCTCCGTTAGCTAGTAGGAAATACTACCGTGGCTCTCTTATTGATTCGATAATTCAAAATCAAACCCCTAGGTGTCTTGCAGCTATGTTTGTTCCTCAGGACACACTCCATGGTCTACGATCAGCTGATAAATCCTTTCTGAATTTGCCGAGATGCCACACTAGGAAAGGAACTGTTGCATTTGAGCATGCGGACCCACAGCTGTGGAATTCCCTTCCCCTCAACATTAGACCTTCTTGCTCCCACACATGCTTTAAGAGAAAACTGCATTTGAATCTGCTGATTGCTGATACCTGTTCCTGCTTTCACCCTACCTAATGACTAATGTCTCTGGTCATACAATAGTATTTCCTCACCTCTATATAACCCTCTTACTGCCTCAGCCTGTCCTGGGTCCCTTTCCCTGCCCATATACAATATTGCACTACAGGCATCTCCCTTACACTTACATACACTCATATAATCTAATTTCATGACTTGCTCCCCTCTTCCTCACTTACCGACCTTTTCTTATTGACACCCCCTACTCTCAATGGTTATTTCTTCCTTTTGTATTACCTGTTTTTGTGCACCTTGTTCTGTTCATATGATATGTCACCTGATAATTTATTGTCCAAGGTCCTCTATATTCATTGCATAGGTAGGCACCTATGAACTTATGAATGGTCTACTCTGTATGTCTCTGATATATTGTATCTACTCTAACTCATTGTATGTAAAGCACTTTACTTTGTATATTCTGATATATTGTATCATCTTTAACTCATTGTATGTAAAGCACTTATAATTTGTTATCCTGTTAAGTTTCTGCATGTCTGTACTCTCCCGGGTCGTGCCTGAAAATAGTCATTTTATGGCTAGTGCACTTACCCGGTTAACAAAAGCTAAATAAATAAATAAAAATAAAATAAAGCTGTAATCAAACAGTGCATTTTTGCAGGCTTTTTAAATTGTGCAGTTACTTGTGGCCTGAGTACCCACCATGTAGGGGACCTTCTTTGATAAATCAACCCCCACTCTCCTGTTGTGGCAAAGGGACACATGTCCTGATGAGCAGCAGATTTGCAAAGATGATGCTACTCTCCACCTTCCCTGACCATAGTGGGCTGATACATACAGTGGCATGATTTGGAATAACATGAGCTATACAACTAACCTGTTTTAAAAATGGATACATGCAATCCAGTAGTGCAAGTAAATGGCAGGCACAGAGGGAACTGGGCTACACGCAGCACATTTGCCAGAGAAAATCACAACCTAGATATGCAGATGTAAGCTTGTGGCATATTTAATTTAGCAGGATTCACTAAAGTAATAATAAAAGATCAGTGTTTCACTCCCCATCAGGGAGCTTTGTCAATAGTGAGCCAGCCATAATCAATCAATCTTAATTTTGCCAGGTGGAACACCATTAAGCAAGCTCATTTCCAAGGTGGGCCTGGTTGGTCATACAGAAATGCCAACAGATAAATAATACATATAGAGGTACAGCACAGCTACTCGTATTATAGACAGCACAAATGTAAGAACAAATAATGTATACAAAGCTACATCATGAGAAGGATAATCAAGCAGGATATATAATATTCACACATGTAATGTCTGTAATGGCCATGATGTTGCTATACCATGGCAGAATGAAGAGCAGTAAAGGTAGAGGAAAACCGAGGAAAGGCAGGAAGTATGAGACAGGAAAGGGTAGATATAAAGAGAGCAATGAGGTGGTAAAGGTTAATCACAGGAGGTCAGAAACAGGTAGGGCACATCAGGAGTAACACTTACAATACTGGGAGAAAGTTGTTGAATAAAGATTTTTTAATTCTGGGACTTTTAAGGGTTTTGCTAATTTTAGAGTTTTTTGAAGCTTGTTCCATAACTGGGATAGGACAAAGCTAAAGGACGATCTGCCTTAGCGGGTTTTTACCTTGGGTATTACTAAGAAGATATAAGAATGACTTCTCGGGGCATAGTTACACAAAACACATAGGGGCAAGCAGTCAGAGATATACTCTGGCAGCATCTTGGCAATTACTCTGTATGTCCAAAGGGCAGCGTTCCTTTGTCTCCTGAATGTGAGAAATGGCCAGCTCACTGCCGAGTACATGTCGCAGTGGTGAGTAGAATAAGCTGCCCCAGAAACGGAGTGTAAAAAAGCATATAAACTATCACTTTTTTATACCTCACAGTATGGGATTGGAGCCGGCTACTCCACTGCAATACCAGTGCAGAGCAATGCAGTGCAGTGGAGCAGTCAGATCCAGCCCCATACTGGGACTGGTTCTGCAGTGAAGCAGCCATCTCCACCCCCATGCTGTGATGTATAAAAAGAGTGACAATTTTTGGCCTGCTCCCTCTTTGTGACAAAATTCCCAGGTGGGAGTGAAACGTTGACCTTTTGTTATTACCTTGCTGAATCCTGCTGAATTAAATATGCCTCAAGCAGTGGGTGTGACTTGGCTACAGAGCATGGTGATCACTAGTTAGTTGGGCTCACTAAGACACCAGCATTTATAGCAGGAAAAATAGCATTTAGTGAGGTCTTAGCTGTAAGTGTGATAGTGGTATAGAAAGATCATTAAGATGGCTACAATAAACATCTAAAAAACAGGCTACACTGGAGTCTGATCTGCCAAAATGATCGGCTGTTAGTACTATGAAGGGATGCGCTAGATCCCAGACCATGCCATCTGAGAGTTAGGAATGTGCGAAATTGTAAAATTTCTCCCAGTGAAATATTTTGCTTAATAAGCGCATTCACGAAATATTTTGCTAGACAAAATGTGAAATTCTGCCCACAGTTGGGCGTGACATTTCACCCCAATGCAGTTGAAATTTTGCTCCCGGGAGAAATTTCACACCCACGGGTGTTTTGCCACCTGTGAGAGTAATTTTGCCTACAGAGGTGAAATTGTGAGTTCTCCCCTCCCTTCTCCCTGGTGTCTAGTGGCCCCCCCAGCCATCACTGGCCATAAACAGTAAGATAAGAACTCCTCCCCTCCAAAGTTACCCTGCTGCCTCCGTTATTGTTTTAAGAAAAAAATTCACCTTTCACTCCCTGGTGTCTCATGGACCCCCCA
The DNA here is from genome assembly GCA_016271365.2 of Neoceratodus forsteri. NCBI lineage: Eukaryota > Metazoa > Chordata > Ceratodontiformes > Ceratodontidae > Neoceratodus > Neoceratodus forsteri. Next base: position 1,295,073,393 of record CM028130.1, read on the forward strand.
CCCCATCAGTAGATAGCAGGACCCACCCAGATCCCCCAGTACCCTGATTGGGCCACTAGCATAGCCCTTCACTCACCTCCATGGCTGGCAGCCCGACTGAGAGCCACTGAGTGCTTGAATGAATAAGCGCATATGGGGTGGGGGGGCCACTAGATACCAGGGAGTGAAAGGTGAATTTTTTTTTAAAACAACAACGGAGGTGGCAGGGTAACTTTTTTGGGGGGAGTGCTTATCTAACTGTTTACGCCAGTGACGGCTGGGGTGGCGGGACCACTAGATACCAGGGAGTGAAGGAGGGTGAATTTCTTTTTTTAAAATAAAACAAACGGGGGGTGCAGGTCAACTTGTGTGTGTGTGAGGGGTTCAATTTATGGACTTGTGACTGGCGGCAATGGGAGAAATTGCTAAATTTCACCGCAATCTCGCAAAACATTTCGCCCGACGAAATTCACTTCGCTACATCTCTACTGAGGGTGGTGTGGGTAAAAGTACCAAAGATCCCACCATTGCAGCTCTCCCTGGATTAATCACTAGCCTGCAACAGGAGGTTAAAGATGGTTTTGATAATATCACAGCTTCAACTGTGCATATTCAAGCCGTGCTAACTGAACTTGCTGAAGTATCTGCCATGCGCTTGTCCAGACTGGATGAGCAGGAACAGCATGTAAGTGAGTTGGAGAATCAACTGTCCAGTCTGTCATGGGAAAAAAAATATTGCAAAAGCAAGAGGACCAACTGATGGCCAGACCTGAAGATCAAGGGAACCATGTCCAGGGATCTAACAACAGGAACATTGGGCTGCCAGAATGGCTTGAGTGCAAAGAAGTGGGAAAAGCTGTCCAGTAGTGGCTAATGGAGAAACTTGAGCATGATGCGGCTACAGCTAATTATGAAATTCAAAGGGCATATCATACTGATCTGAATCCCAAGCCTGGTGTCAAGCCGAGACACTATTTGATTAAATATGTCCAGTTTCCTGAGAAAGAGAAAATCCTGAGAGCGGCGTGCACACACGGCCCTATACAAGTGTTGGGGGTGGGGGAGGGCTGGGTTTTCAGTCTTTCAGGACTATTCAACAGACTTGCAAATTAAAAGGCAAAGATTTGTGGGAGTTAAAACAAATCTTCAACAAAGGAGATGGGACTTTACGCTGTTGTACCTGGCTAAACTGAATGAATGAGCGCCTATTGGGTGGGGGGGCCACTAGATACCAGTCAGGCTGTCCTCCAAAGAATTTTACCAAACCACAGGATGCTAAACAGTATGTAGATCATGAGAACACCACTGTGGAGTGACGATCCCATCCACATTCCAATGCCCCAGCTCATAAATAGCATGAGTATGGTGAGCTGAACCTTTTTAATTAACTGAAAGGTATGTAAGCTGTGATGTGAAACAGAAACGGTCTCCTGAAGTCTGTACCACAATACAGTTTGCAAACTAATAGCTGGACTACTAAATTGTTCTTTTGTCTTTTTTTTCTTGGGGGTCCCTGCTCATCCTGGCACTGGGGAACAGTAAATTTACATAGCTACTAATGCTGCAAGAGAAAGCTTTATCTTACTCATGTTTTAAACTTCCACCAACAAATATGTTTCCTCTCGAGGTGGGAATCAGAGGTGCAAACTGTCAAGGCTATCTATGACCAGGCAAAATGTCTGATGACTCCCCCCCCCAATTTCTTTCTTAGATTGGTGGCCGTGATGCTTGCTGAGGTAAAATGGCTGAAGGGTGGGACTCCATGGGCTGAGCTACTTAAAGATGAAGATCAGTGCATCGTGGGTAGAGTAACTCAATTGTTTTGGCAGCATTTTGAGACTGACAGGTTCTGTAACTAACTAATTACAACCTGGCCAATCAGAACCTGGACTTCTATCTGCCCGGTGCCCACCCTCATTGCTCCTCAAATGTGTGATGCTTGTTGCTATGGTAACATAGTTTGAGCTCTTTTACTTTCCTGTCACCTCAAAGGATAAGGTTCCTTTTAGACACTGCTGTTGCACCCAGTGGCATGGTTAGGTACAGTCCTCTGAATATAAATGTGGTTGCAATTGTCCCTATTAGTATTGTAACTGTTTTTGCCCTACATAAGAGTGGGGCAGTGTGGCAAGGAGAATGAATGATATGCAATGGGGCCAGATCTGGGATCATTAAAGATTTGTTACTGAAGTCCTCTGCCCTTCTAAGCATCATCTGTGCTCTAGACCTCATTTGGAATACCTTTGCTGCCTTGAGACTCCCTAAACTCTTTTCCTCTTTGTGCCTCTGTGGAGAGTGATATGAAGGTTTGCATCCCACCGGTGATCCCCCTCTTGACCGTAACTGGGGTTGCAGATACCAGCGAGAGGAGGGTTGTTCTTTCATCACTGTTTAGGATGTGAGGAGCCTGACATAGAACAAAGAACTACATACTGTATAGTGACTTAATTCTCTTGATCTTAGGACATTCGTCAATTAAGACATATAGATGCAGGGCATGGGGAGAAGTGATCAGTGGAGGGGCCTCATGTAATTGTGGCTATTATAACCATACAGGTTGGATCTGACAGTTGTAAGAGGCATGGGTCCCATGCAGTAAGTTTAGTGCTGCCATTGTCTCAGTACCCTTGTCTGCCAGTAGGGTTATATTCTTTTCTGGTCAGCTGGTTAGGTGAAAATTTGAGGCACGTAGCACAATGGCAATTGTGTGCAGGTAGGGACACTAACAGAGGCCCACTAACATACTAAATTTCTAGCAGAAAAAGGCCTATTGATCTATCGAGTTTGCTCGAGTAGCTGCCCTTACAGTGAATTCACTGGGGCTGTCCTCCCTCCCCCAATGTGACCTCTTGCTGCCCCACTATCATGGCACTCTCCTCCACTCATATTTTATACCTGTGTCTGTCCCACCCTCTCTTAAATCCTTCCACTGTCCCCATCCCCATCAATTCAGATGGCAGCGAGTTCCAAGGCATCACCACTCTTTCCATGAAAAAGTGCTGCCTCACTTCCTCTTTAAATCTCCACCAACAATCTCATGCAATGCCCCCTAGTGGTTCCATCCTCCTCCAGCTGAAAAAGCTCTTGAGAGCTAATCTGGTTGATCCCCTTCAAATATTTAAATACCTCTATCATATCCCCCCTATCCATCCTCTCCTCCAAGGAGTACTTGTTCAACTCCCCTAGTCTTTCCTCATAGGTCAGGTCACTCAGGTCATGGATCATCCCTGACACCCTCCTCTGTACCATCTCAAGAAGGGCCTTGTCTTGCTTCAAGTACAGTCACCAAAACTGTATGCAGTACTCCAAATGTGGCCTAACCAGGCAGTTGTACAGAGGCAGTAAGGCCTCCCTTCTCCTAGATGTTATGCCACTAGTTGTACACCCGAGTCTCCTATTTGACTTCACAGCTGCCCTCCTACACTGCTCAGAGTTATTCATTTTGGCATCTATTGTCATGCACAGATCCTTTTCTTCCCAGGAGATTATCAGCTTCACCCCACCTTGACTGTAGTCTTGCCCTAGGTTCATGGACTCCAAGTGGAGTACACTGCACTTCTTGGCATTGAAATTCAGCTGCCAAGTGTGCAACACCTTTCAAGTTTCTCCAAGTCCTCCTGCAGTGTCCTGATCCCCTCCTCCTTGTCTACCATAGGTCTCACAATCCTATTTAAACCATATTAAGTCGTTAACCCCCCACCCCACCAGGGTGTGGCAGGAGATGTCAGATAGGTGACTGACTGATATATCCTTGTTTCTGCTATTGACATATATTGTTAAGTTACTTCATAGGTTTCAGAGGTGCCTTCTAGACAATGATCACCTTGCAACTTGTAGGGTGCTGCACACATGTTGTTCAAGGGTCAGAGGATATGTTGTTCTACGATTGGGGCTGGTTATGTGGGGGGGAAGGGAAAGGGGAATGGGTCTAAGCTTATTGTTCAGCTTTTTGGGAAAGTTGTTAGTTACAAGGGGATGAGAGAGTTGGGGGTTTCGGCCTCTCAGATTAGCTGGAGGCAGTTATTGAGGTTATGTGTTGTGGTTAAAATGTTATGGCTTTTAAATTATATATATATATATATATATATATATCCTTTTTTATTGAGTATTCGGAAAGTACCTTTGAGTCAAAGACTCTTTTTCAAAGGTTCCACAACAGTACAGGTAGACACAGTAGGAGAAAACAGTACAGATCAAATTGAAAGCAGAGACAAAAACAGAAAAGCACTATTACTACACATGCAATTAAGCATCCGAATGTTTTACTATGTAGTTAAGGGTCACCAACTGCATACATCTGCTGGCTTCCCTAAAGTGCTATTTAATGGCTAATTCTATGAAAATATGTTCCTGGAACATTAATGGCCTCAAAAACCATGCTAAAAGGGAAAAATTATTGGGGAGGATAAAATACACGCAAGCAGATATTGTATGTTTGCAAGAAACATATGGCAACCAAAGAGGGGGATCATATAGCTAAGTATTGTGGTAGGGAGTGATATGGCTCATTTTTACCTCTAAAGCTAGAGGAGCAGCAATCTGGTTGAGGCCACTGTTTCCAGTGGTTGTCACCCAAGTTCATACTGATGGGGTGGGGGGGAGGTTTGTCCTGCTGCAAATTCAACTTAACATGGGACAGAATATTGCGATTGGGTCTGTGTATGCCCCCAATATAGACAACTCAGAAATCTTTAATTGCCTGTCCCTGAAAATGGCTGGTTTTGTAGTCCTTTGGATTCTCAATGTGGATTTAAACTGTGTTCTAGATAATATTTCCAATCACTCTTTGAGAATGGGGGACCGATATCCAGAAGTTCTAGGGTACTAGGGGCTCTGATGAAAGACCACAGGCTCGTAGATTCTTGAATATACCATAATCCTAAGGGAAGAGAGCAGTGGCATAGCCATGCATACTTACTGTACGTCAGTGTATCTGTAGTGCCCCAGGGAAATTGGGGGCACCACAGAAAATAGTGGACTTGGGGGGCATCACAGAAAATAGGGGATCCTCAGAGACATGAGGGGTCAGACAGTTATGGAGACTCTGGCAGCTTAATGGGAAACCCTTGAAAAGCTTTGGTGACCCTCTGAAACACAGAACAGGCCTCACTCCAGCAGACAGTTCCAGCAGTCTAAATTCAGGGTTTTAAAAGAAAACCATTTTTTTCTCCTTTGTTCTTCCCCCGCTTAAGACTGACACCTACTCAGCCAAAGCCAAACCAGTTGGGCAACATTCCTGTCCCACAGGAGACAAAGAAGCCAGGCTGAGCCCTCTCAGCCAATCCCTGTGGCCAGAGTAGATTCAAATATGGAGACTTTTTTTTTAAGCCACTGACCCAGCCTCAGGAAGCTGACCTCTGGATGAAGGAGCCAATCCCCTGTCAGGTAGCCAGGACCACCGCCAGCCTAAAGGAGGCTCTGAACAAGCTGGAGAAAGGAGAAAGAGTTTTACCAGGGAGGGTGAAGGACCGTAAGGCAATGGATGTCAGCTTCTCTGTTAGAAGGTTGAAGCGAATCCCCTGGGTTCCTTCAGTGTAACTCCCTCCAGAAGATCTCCAGTAGCAGCCTTGGTCAGTTTTTTGCAGAAATTTGCCATCTAGTCGGGTTCTCCAGTGTGGCAAGTCAGTCTATTTGGCCGGGAAACAGACCCAGTGAACCTTTTATGCAGCAGTCTCCAGGAGAAGAGGCCTTATCACTCCTTTGTGGTTGTGCATTCCCCAGGGTACAGAAATTCTTATTGAACTCCAGGGGCTCTTGCACACACCTCATCTAGGGTTCCTCCGGTGCCTCTTCTTTGACCCATCTCCACTGACTAGGGGTGGGCAAAAGTTGCGAATTCCACTTTCGCAGAACTTCCACAAAATTTCAGAAATTTCACAAAAACTGATGAATTTTCACCATTGGTAAAAGTAGGATTTTCCATGGATTTTTGCCGAGTTCTGCAGACTTTTTTTGTGAACTGTGAAAAAATGCATTAAAACTGCGGAATTTATTCTTCCAACAGTTTAATGAACTGTCAGTGAACGAGTGCCTGCTTGTATAACCATGCAATTATTCACTGACAATTCAGTGGGCCACTGGTAGTAGAGGAGAGATGAGTGATGTGCTGGTGGCCTACTAAGGGTGAGGGTGGGGAGGCGAGTTGGGTGGTGGCAGATGAACTATCACGGTGGTGTTTGTGGGGGTCTAATAGACACCAGGGAATTCAGATTATTTTTTTTGCAAGGGATCTGGGATGTGGAGGTCCACTAGACACCAGGGAATACTGGGAATAGAGGGGGATGAGTTGGTGGACTGCCGGTTGTTTATTTGTGGACTAGGGAATCCAGGATAGGTAGGGGGTCTGCTAGACATCAGGGAAATAAAATGTTTTGGGAGCCATGATCGGTGGGTGGGGGGGGCCACTAGAAATCATGGGGGTCCAAGGAAGGGATTGAAGGTATTTACTGGGACCCCTGATCAGTAGGAGGTGGATTAATGAGTTAAACTGCAGTTAAAAAAAGCCTTAGAAATGACCACGAGCAGTGATCCCTTCTGCTGATTTTTTTTTTCCACAGTTTAATAAATTATCCCACAGTTTTTTATATTTTTTCTGTAGTTTTAAGGCAGAATTTCTGTGAAAGTTCTGAAAATGATTTCCAAACTTTTGTGGAAGTTAAATTCGCACTTTCACCAAAATTCTGCTTTTAGAAAGTAATTTTCGCACACTCCTACCACTGACCTCCATCAACCTCAAGTCTTCACCAAGGCACCCCAGGTTTGAGTTGCCAGTCATAAGTGGTAGCCAGCTGGTAGCTAAGGTCCACCAAAGTGAGTCAGATGCCACCCCAGCTGTAGCTTGAGGGGCTTAAGTCGTCCGCCAAACTCAGAGTCACGCTGCCCATTCTCCTGCATAGACATTGTCCCAAGTTGGCAATAGCACCAGTGGCCTATACCAAGACTTTGCTGAGGATTGCCAGGCTCCATGCCTCATCCCTCAAGGTGGCATAAGTACAGGTGGCCCACACAAGAGGCCATACCGAGGGTCGCCTTGCTCATGATTGTACCGTCCATAGGTGTTTAGTGTTCCAGTATCTCATCAAGAGGTCACTCAAAGATTGCCAGATTCTGAAGCTGCAGGGGTGAGGTGGTTAGGGTTCCGGGGACCTACCCAGAGGTCATCCAGTGGATCATCGCACCCAGCATCCTTTCCTTGACTAAAGAACACCTGCCCATGGTCACTGCAGCTGACAACTCCAGATAAGGGTTCTCTTCATCCACAACCGGGCGTCAACGCCCATCCTCAACCAGGTGCTTCCCTTTCGATGTTGCCTCAGTGACACCAGGATTCACCTTCTTTCCATGGCCAGGAGGCCTACAGTGCTTTACTCTGTTTCTGGTTCACTGGGAGACGCCCCATTTTATGGCCTATATAGGAAGTGCTTCTTTAGGTTCACACTCAGTGGTTGACCAAGCAAAATACTAGAAACCCAAGCTTGCTGCATCTGATCTCTACATACTTAGGATTTTAATAACCTGGACTTTTATATGACATTAGTGGAGCCAGTTTGTGGTCTCGGTAATCTTATTCATTCTTTCTCATGTGTGATAGTGAGAGTGAATGCTAAATCTTTTCTGTGTACTCCAACTGTTGCTAATAAACCTTGCATCTTGGCTCTAGAGTATGCCTCCAGCCTCTCCTTCCAGATTTATCTGGAATCACCCTAAACTATAGGGGTACGAACCACCACAGCTCATCCACCACACATACGGAAAAAAAATCATCTTTTTTTTTTAAATGCCATACAGAAAAAAATAGTCTGTGCTGATCCTGACTCCTGAACCCTGGTCCAGTGGTGCCGCCATGGGAGGGGGGAATCCAGAGACATGCTGCCACCATTTCCATCATGATCTTTCTCGCAAGGCGGTAGTTAAGGCTTCTGTCAGAGTGACTGGACAGTTTTTGTCCACATACTTCCTTGCTCCCATACTCCACCAACCACTTGCTGAATTTTCCCGCTGCTCACACACACTCACGGGACTAGGCCAGGCAGAATGTGAGTGTTGTCAGTAGCTGCCTGCTAGTGACTACTCATGAGTGAGGATGGACAGAATTCTTAATTGGCCCAGTCAGCCCCAGGTTCATCTCTGTCGTCACCAGTCCAGTCGTGGTCTCCCACTCGCCCAGTAGTACAGCTGAGCCATGGAGCAAGACAGTCAGCCAGCCATGATCCTTGGTTCCAGCCAGCCCCTGAGACCACCGCACAGAAGAACAAGAAGCAGCAGGGTTCAGGTAGGTCGGGGAATAGAGACTACAATTCCCAAAACTCTTTGTGGCTTTATTTGTCCTTCCATTTAAGTGAACTGCAATGTCCATCAGCTTTGCACAGCCTCAGAGCAGCGGTTAAACAGTTCACTGTCCACTGCTCCTCTCTCTTCAGGGCAGTCTTTTCTGCTCTCTGCTGTTGAATTGTGAGGCAAAATGGCCTGGGACCTTGATTCATCTTTGGCCCACACACACTTGTGGAAAGGGACAGATATTGAAGCATGTGTTAGTGCTGTGGGGATGCAGTCAGGAGGATGCATTCAAGGACCTTGAATGCATCCTGACTACATCCCTACAACACTGACACATGCTCCAATATCTGTCCCTTTCCAGAAGTGTATGTGGACCAAAGGTAAAACACCATGGGGCCCATGTCATATGGTGCCTTTGGTTTTGATTTTGTCTGTCCATTTTTATAAAATCTTGCCACTTTACATGTGCCACAAGGCAAACAATTATTCTGTCCATGCTGGTACCTATTGAACATGGTGCAGTCCATGGATGGGGAGGGTATCAGTATCAATTTGTATATTTTATAGGGAGCAAGTCATGTCACAAAATTTAAAATGTAAAGAAACAAAATAAAGTCCTACCACCAAACCTGCCCAAGTCCATTTCAAGGGCAGATATATAATGTCTTGCCTTACAGAATAACATTAACAGTGTATCATGCATGGAAAATGAAGCACTGTAATCAGTCAGTAGTACTCCGTATATATAACCTCTCAAGTGTCCCTCCTTGTCCGGTGTGTTCTGCTCCCGAACTGGCTCCAGTCCTTCCCCAATATGGTATTTCAGTCACTCAGGAGTAGAAATTTGAAGCATCCCAGTTGTTAGCATTGCAGTTCAGCTGTCCATTACAAAATGTTTTGCCCAATGAGCCCCTCACCAACCTATAATCACCTCTCTATCCAATACCCCCTCATGGGGGGTCTGCACAATATACCCCCCAACACATGATACATAGTTCTCTCTGACCCTCTTTCCTGGCCTGGGGATTGGGGAGTCAAGTCAGTCTGCTCCATAAATTTCCCCATTATATATTGGTTCTTGGCAGCTCATCTCTCAGCGCTGGGGGTGGCACAAAGGTGGTCACTTGGTAAGACGATTGTGGGCGGTCTGGAGACAGAGGTTGGTGGATAGGAAACATAGTGAGTGGCAGTAAATGGAATTCACTAAAGTGAAGGGAGAATGACCCACAGAGTACCTCAGGGCTCAGTACTGGGTCTAGTCCTCTTCATTGTCTTTTATAAGTGACACTGCAGATGGTCTGGAAGGGAAGGTGTGCCTCTTTGAGGATGACACCAAATCTGCAATAGAGCGGACATTGCAAAGAGGGTGGAGAGAATTGCAGAGACCTGAGAAAACTAAAGGTATGGTCAAAGATTTGGCAGCTGGGTTTCAATGTGAAAAAGTGAAAAATCAAGCACCTAGTGCATAGAAACCCAGAGGCAGTGTATAAAAATAGGTGAAGAGTTATTGACAATCACTAAACATTAAAGATACCCTGGAGTAATCAAATTTGATGACCTTAAGGTAGTGAGGCAGTATTACAAGGTAACAGGTGGATGCTGGGGTGACACCAGCATCCAAATGACTTTACCTACTGCCTTGTAGTACTGCCTCACCATGGCATGCATAGGGAAGGGTACCACCAGCAGAAGGAGGGAGGTAGTGTTGCAACTGTATAGATTGTTGGCAAGATCCCACTTGTAGTACTGTGTCCAGTTCTAGAGACTACGTCTGAAAAAGGACATAGAGAGAGCTGAGGCTGTTCAGAGGAGGACATCTAAAATGGTATAGGGGCTCCATAAGAAACTCTATAAGGAGAGACTGAGGGACTCAGCATGTTCACACTGGAAGAGAGGAGGGAGGGGGACATAACAGAGACATATTAATACCTCACAGGGGTGAAAAAGGTACGGGAGGGGCATTTTACAGAAAACAAAAAATCCATGACAAGGGACATGCATTTAAGCTTGAAGGGGAGGATTTAGAAGATGTGAGGAAGTACTACTTCACTAAGAGAGTGTTTGATGCCTGAAGCAGTCTTCCAGCAGAGATGGTGGGAGCAGAAAGAGTGGTGGGCATCAAGAGTGCATGGGATTGGCACAAGGGAATCTTAGCTGGGAAGCAAAGAGGGAGAGATCTAGAGACTGAGTAGGGTCTGTGGTAACAGTGTAAGCAGGGGCAAATGGCAGAATAGGTGGGCCAAGTTGTCCTAATCTGCTGTCATATTCTGTTCGGGCCAGAACAGTGGGACTGGTAGGTATGTAAAAGACAATGATAGAAGGGCACTGTGTACTCCCAGAATTGACCCCAAAATGCACCAGAATGCTTCAAAATTGTCAAGATTTTATGGGGGCCACCTAGGCCCACAGACCCCCGGCTTATTATACAATTTAATACTATAGTTTTTACTTTAGACAGCCTTAAATACTTAGTTACTAAGCACTCATCATTGGTAAGTGCACAGTAACTAAGTATATGCCTGCACCAAGAGGCCGACTTCACAAGTAGGTGCCAACATCATACTGTGCAGCCATCAGGGGCCAGAACAGTGGGACTGATATGTAAAAAGCCTGTGGTAGAATGGCACTGTATACTTTCACAATTTGCCCCAAAATGCACCAGAATTCATAAAAAATGCCAAAATGTTATGGGGGCCTAGGCAACCCCCAGACCCCTAGCCTATTTTGTAGAGTCACTGACTTGTGCATACACTTTTTTAAAGGCTGGTTACTCCACTGGTAGAGAGTACACATAGTACTCTTACTGTGCCAAAATGTATGCCTAGTTGGATATGGCCTTGGTATCACAGAGTTTGTTACTGGCGGTCCACTTTGTGGTTCATGGCATAATGCTTATATCTGATCACACCCCCATGCAGATAACATTATCTGGGATGGAATCATGTTTTGCAAGCTGAGCATGGAGGTTGGACCCTACTTTGCTGAATAAACCTGACTTTCAGCAGTACCTGAGAACTCAAATCTCAGACTTCCTGTCCAACAACCCTCTGGATATCACATCTGCAGCTATACGATGGGATGCCCTGAAAGTAGTCCAATGAGAGGCTATTATTTCTTATGCATCACATAAAAAACAGGTAGATGACCAGCATCTTTCCAGTTTAGAGGAGCAGATTTGAAAGCCAGAAAAAGCACATATGGAGTGCCCTTCCCAGATAGATACCGCACCTTACCACTTAAATAGGAATACAACACTGTACACAGCATGAAGATAGAAAAGGAAATACTGCTTACACAAGCAGGTACCTATTTTGAGGGGTACTTGGGAGGGAAGTGGTTGGCCTGGCAATTGCGTAGTAGGGAAGAGGTCAAGAACTTAGCCCAGGTCCAGGACACTGGGGGTAATTTACAGCATGGGGACACAGAAATTGGTGAGTGTTTTCACTTTTACTATGAGACATTGTACATGTCGGAGGTTGCCCTGTCAGAGGCTCAAGCTTGACAGTTTTTTCACCAAAGCTCAACTAAGAATGATAAACAAACAAGATAGACAACAATTAGATCTGCCAATACAGTGGGAAGACATTAAGAAAGCATTTGGTCACCTTAAGGGTGGGAAGACCCCAGGGTCAGATGGCTACCCAATCGATTTTTGTTCAAATATTTCACCAAGATCTCCAGGTCCCACTGCAGGTCATAATCCCAGAATCTTTATCACAGTGTGTTTTACCTCCTTCCATGTGATCTGTGACCATCATGATACTTCTGAAGCAGGGTAAGGACTCCCAATAGTGTTCCTCATACCAACCAGTATCTCTCTCTTGACTGCTAGCTATAAAATATTGGCTTGAATATTGGCTATTAGGCTTGAAAAGGTGCTCCCTTCAATAAGTCATAAAGATCAATCTGGTTTTGTAAAAGGCAGGCAGTGGAAACTAAATGGTAGATGCACCCTTAACTTAATCTGGAGATGGTCAGGAAAAGGAACTTTGGGAAACCTGTGGATACTAGCTCTGTATGCCAAAAAGGCATTAATTCACATGGAGATTGGGGTTGGGAAAGAATATGTTGCAATGGATAGGTGTACTATGTAAGTAATCCACTGCCCAGATTCTCATAAATGTGTTCTCACAAAACCCTTTCAGTTGACCTGAGGGACTAGACAGGGCTGCTCCCTCTCTCCTCTCCTGTATGTGATGTTCCTTGAGCCCTTTGTGGCTGTTATCAGACAGGATGAGATAATTCAGGGTCTGGAAGCCATAGGCTGGCACCATAAGACAGTCCTTTTTGTGGATGACTTGCTTATCGATCTCCAAGAACCAAAGAAAGCATCCTGATCCTCCATGATAGTCTTTTACAATACGGTGTCCTTGCAGGCCATAAGATTAACTGGACAAAGAGTGAGATGACAGTATTGGGCGAGTGTGATTCTAGCTTTCTGGCAGACAGTCCATTAAACTTGAAAACTGCCTGGGCCCTGAAGTATCTGGGTATTATGATACCTATGAACATATCTCTTTATAGAAGGAAAAGTATGGCAGCTTGCTACACAACATCAGTGCAGATGGTGAGAGATGTGGGGATCTGCCTATAAGGTTGATTGGCTGGGTTAACACAATTAAAATGAATCCACTATCCAAACTATTCCAGTGTAACTGAGATTCGGGGGCCTACAGGTGTTTTTCACATCACCAAGGAGTTCTCATGCACCTCCACTAATGTAGTGTACTGTATTCTTTGCAGGAGGTGTTCAGCTATTTACATCGGAGAAACTGGTAGGCTTCTTGCTGACCGTTTCAGGGAACATTACAGAGCGGTCAGGAATGGTGAAACTGCTAAACCCATTGTATCCCACTTTATCTCCAGGGACCACAATGTCAATGACCTTTCTGTTTGTGTCCTTCAGCAGGGCTTCCGGGATCCTAACCATAGAAAAAACATGGAAGCCAAGCTGATCATCCTATGGCTCCCAGCAGCCCTCTGGTTTAAATGATAGACTTATTTTCCACTAACATCTTTCAGCCTCCCCTTTTTTTTTTCCTAAAGTCAATTTGTTTTTGTACTGATTTATTTTTCATTTTCACCATATGTCTCCATTTCTGTCTCCTTCTCACACATTTGTCACCTTTCAACCTTCTTACAAGGCCCTGTTAATCTGTCTCTACCTAGGAACTTCCCAGCTCTTCTCTCCCATTATGTTTTATCTTTCCCATCATCACCTTTTTGTTTCACAGACTCTCTCTTAATCTTACCATTTATCACTTCTTCTCTCTTTGCCTCCCCCTTCTTCTTTCTCCACATATATATCTCTCTCATTTTACCTCTCCTCTACACTAACTTGTTTTTTTTCTCTTTTAGATATTTCCTGAAGAAGACCTAAGGTCGAAACGTAGATTTTTAACTCTATTTTCTATTTTCAGCGTGCATTTAATATAACCATTTTGTTTCACTATCCAAATGCCTATTCCTATTTCAGAACATTCCTACAAAAGTTACATAATTTTTCTTCTGGCAATCAAATAGTATGCAGAATAAACTCCTATGATGTAGTAAAGTAGCAAGACTCAAAAGGACTATCCTGCAGCTTCCACCAAAGAATGGAAGACTAGCACTCCCTAACTTTAAATACTATTACTGGGCAGCCTAGTTCACCTCTTTAGAGAATCCTACTGTCAATCCTGCACCTTCTTGTAGGGAAAAATGGAGGAGGAGCATATAGTAGGGGGCTTATTTCAAGGTGTTTTGTCACCCTTCCTGCATCAAACATCTCCTCCACTATGTAAAAACGTACTTATTCACACACTTGTTAGGCCTTGGATAGGAGTGCATAAGCATATTGGACACCAAAAGGGGCTTTCTCCAAATATAGCAATACATTTAGGCTTCACTGACCAAAAGGGTTATAATGTCTTTTTACACCAGGCCCTTTTGCAGTAGGCGTAGGGAGGGACTGGGTACTGTGGAGGATCTGTCTATGGGGGAAGGGGGATAAAGTCCTTTATGGAACTTAGACATCAGTACAGTATTCAGGTTGGGGATTTTTTTGCTTATTTCAGAGTCAGGCACCATGTATCTGACAGTAGTTTAATACTGCCCCCCATAGAAGAACACCTTATATAGGCCTTAGACTAGGGATGTGAGAAATTAAAGTTCTGCGAGTGGAATTCAAGTGAAAGTCTGACTTTTGCTTCCATGGAAGTTTGGAAATTGATTTCCAGACTTTGGTGGAAATTCCACACGTTTCCACAATCACTCAACCCAGTTGATCCCACCCCTAAAAAGCCTCTGGTGGCTAGTCGTCCCTCCCCCCACCTGCACCACATGTAAAAAAGATATCACTGATGTCTAGTAGTCCCTCCCCTGCATCCTGTTACCCGCCGCCCTGAAGTGTACAGTAACCCCCCACATTTCTATCTCCATATTCTATATCATTTTAAAAATTCCTCGTGGTCTAGTGTTTTTTTTTTATTGTAGTCCCACCATATCCCCGATTCCCGGTCCTGAGTCTGACTCCTAAATCTCTGGTGGTCTAGTGCCCTCCACCCCCCTCTCCAGGAGGTGTCCCACCACCCCGATCCCACTCCCATAGTAAACCCCAGTGATAGTGGGTGGACTGGCAGAGCCCTCCTCTCACCACCATTTTGGGCCCACCCACTGAGCTGGCAGTGAATGAGCACATTCCTGTACAGGAATGCATTCATTCATTGACAGCTCAGTAGGTTGGCTGGCCATGGTGTAGAGAGGAGGGCTGTGCCAGCCTGCCCACTGATGCTGGGGTTTACAAAGGGGGTGGGAGTGGGATGGTGGGACACCTGCTGGAGAGGGGGTATGGAGGGCACTAGACCACCTGGTAATCAGGGTATTTTCCTTGTGTACAGTTGCACAGCAAAGAAAGCAAGTGGCAGTCATAAATACTTGAGGAACTTGTCCAGTTAAGCTGGTCATACAACAGACAATAATAGGCAGACCAATCGCAGATGAGGATGAACCTGCACAACTTGTAGAAATGATCCGGTGGTAGCAGAGTGGTTCTGTTTGCACAGAATATGTATATGATAATCAATGGAAGGAAACAGGAAGTGAGAAACTACATGTTTTCTCACATCAGCACTAAGGCAGTGTTTAGACCTTTAAAGACAGTTGAGTTTGGACCCTATGCTTAAGAAGTGATGAATGTGTCCACTGTATGTAAGTGATTCTATACATTAAGCCAGATTCCTGGATATTTAAATATGTTGACTTGCTCACTAGTGTTGCCATCTGTATTATGACTCCAAGTGGATCAGCTGAACAAGTTTTTCAAGTTCAGGTATCCAAACACCATAGACTTTGTTTTCTCAAGATTCCAGTAGTTGTTCACGCACTAGGAGGAGATTGTGCTGAAATCAGCTTGGAGTACTGAACTGAAGTACCGAATTGCATCACTACTGCTTAAAATCCAGAGTATGGACTATGGATGGCCTAAATGGGTTCTAGAAAAGAAAGCTAATTATGCTGGACTGTTTCTATAATTTAGAAATGAAAAGAAGCTCTCCTTGAGACAGTAGTACTTCGGTACAAAATGTTCTTTCTATGTAAATAAATTCCTGCAGTCATATACATTTGTTCAGGTTTTGTTTTTTTAATGCTTGTTCCTTTGCTAGACCTAATATAACAGATTTTAGGGGGTATGCTGGAACTAGTATAACAGATTTTAAAGGGTATGCCAGACCTAATATAACATATTTTAGGGCTACGAAAAGTACTGTGCTGGCAATCATCAGAAAGATGTGCTGGTACTGTACTCGTATCACCCTGACCACATTTTTAAACCCTATACACAATTACAGTATAAGCTGGCCTTAAGGGAGTAGGGAGCAGATGTTAAGAAACTAATTAGAGATGCCATCTTACTATTGACTTGGGTCATTTGTTGCAAAACTAATAATAAAAATGTTTTTTTTATTTTATTGGTTAGATGAATCAAAAGTACTGTAGCTTAACAAGCAATATTAGGATGCTGGAATTACATTGTTGTCAGACAATATATACAATGTTGAAAAATGTCCCCACTAACATGCACTGTTGCTTTACAAAAACACATTGAGTGGGCTGAAATGCAAGTTGATAATTAGCATGTGGTTAGCATCTAATTAATATGTGACTGTATACAAATTACTATTGTTCAAAAGAGGCTTAAAAAAACACATTTAGAACCCTTTGAGGTTCAAAATAGAACTAGAAATGGTTGCCTCCTGGTACGGAATTCCAGATGGAAAACTTGTCATTTATTATTTCTTTTAAATTAACCTGAGCAGGCAAAAAAAAGATACAACATCATATTTACAAGAAAGTACTGATCTTATTGTCAGCAGGGCCAAAGAACAGAGATGTAAAATGAGTTACTCAAGGTCACACAGCGAGCAAAGGCTTAGCTGAGATTTTCACCTTGTTCTTTGTGTATTATGGGAAACTGCCTGCTGGTAGTATACTGCAGCTCACACTGTAAGGCAAGGAAGCGCCTTGGCAGTGCCCCAGCAATTTTAACTCACTCTTTTATCTACTTAAACTTAATCTGCTCAGTGATTAGCTTACAACAGCACAAAGCACAACATGTCCAATAACACAGGACAAGTTGTTTATTTATCCTTTTAACTACACTTTTTTTCCAGCAAGATGCTAGAACAATATTAATGTTGTATTGCCAGCACCTTTTCTCTTACCCAGAGTACAAAGGATTTAACTGCTCAAGTGTTACAATGAGTCATATATGTCACACAGACTTTGCTGACAAAACTGCTGTTTGTTCTATAATATGCATGTTTATCATTAAAACGTATTTTCTATTTTTAGTAAAACTGTGACGATACAGCCAGCACTCAGTTTCTGCTTTGGTCCAAGTTTATAGCATGCATTTTTTTTGTATCATCTGATTCAAATTTTATCCCCTTCAAACCAGGAGCCCTCTTTCATTTGTAGTCTTCAAAAAGGTTATGTTTATAATCGAAAAGCAAACAAGGAAACAAAAAACATAATTTCCCCAGAATAGCCCAACTAAGAGCAACATCTTGCTTTGGCAGGTTTGTGTTCCTACCTAATTTTACAACAGCTGGGGACATAAGCCAAAGGAATCTAACAAGCTTGATCAAGATCATACAGTGAGCTGGCAGTTGTTGACAGTGTAAAGCTGTGATGACCTGTTTCACAGCTTTGTGTTATAACCGCCATACAGCGCAAGTAATCCCCAGTCCCAAAGTCACACCTGGAAACGGGCTCTGGCTCAGTCTGCCTATTCTGGTCACCAAATAAAAAAAATATAATAATAGGATACATTATATAGGATATACAGCCTTGGAAACCAAGAAAAATCACATAAAAGGCAAACAAATGAAATGCCTCTAGACCTTCCATGTCCAATGGACATCCTTCCCACACTCCCAATCTTTCCCAGCCCTTCCACTCCTCCATCTTCTCTCTTTGGAAAGTTGCTGATCTCCTGGCACGGAACTGTCACATTCATTTTAATGAGCCACATCCCGTGTCTCATTCCCTATCCTGAAAGGCCTTTATCATAGGTGGAAAACCTCTGTGATCTTTAGCCATGATTTTGGCAGCCAGTAGGAGTGTGGCTCCAGGCTAGACAGTCAGTCCCCATCGCTAACCTGATGTGCACTGTTTGTAAATCAGATTGCCATTTAACACAGCAGCAACATGTATCATGTATGCCCAGAAGGAAGTGGAAGGAGAGGCCTTTCATAATCTGTAACACTAGGCATACTGACCAATCAGTCAGCCTAGCACCATCAGTGGAAAAGGATCAGTCCTTTCCCCTCTTCTTTTCCCAAAGCAAGCCTTGCTACTATGTCAGATGACTTACAAACAGACACTGCAGCTTAGGAAGGAGAAACTGACTGACTACTCTGGAACTAGGTTGCAAACCTAGCTTCCAAAATCGTGGCTCTAGTGTCAGGGGCTAACCTATAATAGATAACCCTTTTGATCCAGGGAGATGACCAGACTATGGAGGGCACCGTACCAAAATTACAGTGTTAGCTCTTGGTACTGCGCCAAGAGACCAGCAACTATTTTATTTCAAAAGAATTGCTGTTTAAGAAGATGAGGGATGGAAGGTGTAAGAAGATTTGGATCAAGAAAAGGGTGGTCATGATATTAACCCTAGCCACCTGGGGAAGGCTAATATTTATTTTTTCAACTTTTTGTACTTTCCTTTTTTATGCTGAAAACTGAATAACCGAATATCTGAGTTGCACAACCCTAATATAAATACACCATGCAGTAATTAGGAAAACATATTTTCTATACAATATAAACACACAGTCCTCAAAATCAATATAAAAAGATACAGGAACTATAGTTGCTTATTACTATAGATATTTACAAATAATGACAAAAAATGGTGTGTCTGTTCCATAATAGGACAACCAGTAGTGTCTTCTGACTACAAAAACTTTGTAACATTACACAATATTGGTATTTATTTTTATATTTTTTCAACTATGAATGCATTTTTATGTTTGCTTGCAGGCATGTGCAAGAAACATAGTGCCATCATGCGAGCTTTCGTAGGTGTGCCTCCCCCAGTCCCAATGCCCTGCTCCCTTTTGCAGGTGTAGCTCCACCGCACCAAAGAATGTCTGAGCTGTCTATAACAGCCATTCCGATGCAGTGGCATACAGTGGAAAGTGGAAAACTGCTGCAATCATTGGTTGTAGCATGTAGGCAATTTGCCTGCACTCAGAAATGCATCCTGGATGGAGCTGTCATAGACAGCTCCCTTGAAGATCCCCCTCCCAAACACTCAAGTAGCACGCTGCGAGCCCATCCCAGCATGCTCAAGTGCTCCCCTAACCACACACAGTATGGCTGATGGGGTGCCCAATCCCCTGTCAGCTCCATGCCCTCCCCACAGACTTCTAGGTGCTATGCTGGGAGCCCACCCCACCATGGCTAAAGTAAGCATGGTGATGGGGGTGCCCAATCACCCATTGGCTCCACTCAACAACCCCCCAAAACCTCCACAGATTTTTGTGCTGCCACGCTGGGAGACCATCCCGCATGGCACACTTCTGGCTGACGGTGCCCAATCCCCCCATCGACTCCATTGACCCCCCAAAAATATTCAGCTGCCAGGCTGGGAGCTCACCCTGGCATGGCACAAGTCCCATGTCATCTTCCTAGAAAGAAAAGACCTGAAAACAAAAACGGTCCCTCGTTGATTGTCTAGCCCCCTTCCCTAACCTGCACCCACCCTCTGCGATCCACCTCCCACACCCCTCACCCCATACTTACCTCTGGATCCCAGTGCAAAGATCTTCGGTAGCGCGGGAACACATCTGCACTCTTCAAAGCTGACCACGAACTGAAGAATGCCGGTAAGCTCTATAAAGACATACATGTTTTATTTTTTTTCAACCTTGATGCATATCTCGGCCATTTTTGGGAATTGTTTCACCAAATTTTCAACATGGATTTTTTGGGACCCCTCCTCATGAATTCTGGCACTGTCATGGCTTTAATTGGCCTCAAAAGGTGATTTTGCACTTACTACGTGGAACCACCTTTCGGCACTTATTTATGAAACAACAGTGTCACAGTTCATGAGGTAGGTCCCCAAAACTCCTGTCATGAAAATTTGGTGAAACTATTCCCAAAAATGACTCATTTATGAGCATGCGTTGCATAGTTCCTGCACATGCTCATAAGTTCAAAAATGTTTAATATTTTCACTCCAGATTTTCAACATTGCCATTTTACCACACCTCCTTATGGGCAGTATAGCTGCCATTTTTCCCATCTTACCCAAAATGTGTTTCCGCACATGTAGTGCACAATGGCGCAGTCGGTGTGCAAAATCAATGTTCAGGACAGATTAAGAAAATCACAGTGACACTGGTCATGAGCAGAGGTCTTAAAATGGCTATGTTAAAAATTTGGTGACAAACGTCCATAAAATGATTGTGTTATGAGCGAGCATTGCGCAGTTTCCACGCACCCTCATAAGTTCATGAATTTGTAATATTTGCAGTTCAGATTTCCACCACTGGCATTTTTTCACACTTCCTTATGAACAGTACAGTTGTCATTTTTCATACCCTGGACAAAATGTGTTTTTGCACTTCCAGCGCAGAAATGCGTGGTCGTTGTGGGAAATCACTGTTTGGGACAGATTAAAAAAATCACAGTGACACTGTTCATGAGCTGTGGCCCCCAAATGCCTGCATTGACAATCTGCTGTATAATATCCCCAAACTAATTACATTATGGGTGTTCGTTGTGCAGTTTCTATGCACGCTCGTGACTTCACTTTTTCTGCAGGATGGTGATGGGGTTGGCTTCAGTTCAATACTTCACTGCCATTCCTATTATGCATCTTTCTAACTCCTACACTACCAATGCCAATGCCAGCAAGCAAACATTCAGCATTGAAAAATGCTTGTTTTTATAATGAATTGCTGACAATACTATATCACCTGTATACTATAATGACATGCATTTTTACTATCAATATAGTTTCTAATTAGTTTTTCTAAAAGCTCCATATGAAAAAGTAATCTTTATTTAAATTTTAGGAATACTGTACATTTTTAAATGTTATGACTTTTCTGAATTTTATTTCCATATAAGTCTGTTTCACGGTTATTTGTAACAGTTTTAACCTTTTCTTATCTCACACCTTTGGTTAGTTATTTAGTTAGTTAGTTAGTTAGTTTTTGTTGACCAGACAAGGAGGGTTATGCGAACCAATAGATTCAGTATACTCAAGGATTCAGTTAATGATTCATTCAAAGAAGGGCTAAACGATTCTATTTTCAGCCTCCTCCTGGGGGTGGGGTTGGGGGATGGGGAGATACAGGTGGTAACCTACTGAAATTGAATTAGATTATGCTGTTGATGGTATTTTTAGTGAATGGGAGAAATGTGGCCAGGATGCCAGGGAAATTCCCCTACTCTTTTCAAGAAGTTATATGGGATCTGTAACATCCACCCGAACATCCACCAGGCCGGACAGATGGGACCTCAGCTTAACATCTCATCCAAATGACAGCACCTCAGGAGTGCAGCATCCCTCTACTGATGCACTACAGTGTCAGTATTGGGATTTTACCCCACGTTCCAGATGTGGGGCTTGAACCCACAACCTTTTAATCTTCCAGCCTCAGAGGTGAGTGTGCAACCTTCTGAGCCACTGACCTTTAATTATGTATGGTGTCCCCTACTCAGTGACTAGGGATTCAAAGGTACTGTCATCCATGGCAGAAGGCATTACACATCAATATCTCACAGCTTACCTTGCCACCTCAGGCCAGGTAAATGGGAACTGAGGACAACTGAAATCTCAGGGCACCATTAACAGAAAAAACATGCACACATGGATTATTCATGCTGGAGCTGGAGTCAAGCAAGTAGGCTGTTTATTTCAATGTAACTGTGCAACTGGTTGTGTGCTTGTGTAAAGTAGATAAACCTTGGGTGTCCACTCCTCTATCCATGGGATATACCACCCTGTAGGGGTACGAAGGCAAGGAACCCTAGGGGAGGGTTCCACCCCTTGAGGTGCTGTGTGAATGATTCCCTTGGCTAAAAGTATCTTAATAAAAAGCCCATGGGAGAGAGGGGAGTACTGCTGGAGGAGAAGGGGTGGATTGAGGGGCAAGGAAAAATGCTTGTGTGTGGAGTGCCCTTAAATAGGCTGAATGGGGGCGTGACCAGTTGCACCACCACCTTGAACTACATGCTGTAGCCTTCCAATTCAGTGTGCCTGTACAGCTGGTTTTGTGCTTCTGTAACATAGATAAATTTTGCTGCTCACTTCTCTATCCAATGGATATACCACCCTGTAGGGGTACTAAGGCAAGGAACCCTAGGGGAGGGTTCCACCCCTCAAGGTGCCACGGGAGTGATTCCCTTGGCTAAAGGTACCTAAGGAAGAAGTCCAAAAAGAGTATCAAGCAAGGTATACAAGGTAGTGAACACTTATTGGGATCAAAGACCTGTACGTAGGTCAATTGGTAGTATAGGTTCAGTCAGTAGCATGGGTCAGTTGGTTGTATTGTTTGAATAGAGCAGGTGGGAAACAACTGGTGAATAGTGACCTGCTCAAAGATCTGACTATAAGGTGTGGAGACCTGCCTTCCTAAGAAGAGAGAGAACATCCAAAGGGGGAGAGGGGACACATACAGGACAGCCACCCAACTCCATCCAACAGCAGAAACCTAACTAAGTGACCTATAGACTACAACTACACCTAACTAGTATTATGACCATTGGCATGGAAGAGAGGAAAAACTCCTTTGAGGAGAAATCCTCTGGGGATCCAAGGCCTAGGTCGCCTTCCCTCCAGGCTTTGAGGCAGTTTTGTTTAGTGACAGCTCTGCTACTGCACTTTAGTAGACCAATACAGGGGAACTGCAATTTCAGGGAACACTCACACTCTGTTCCTCTAATGGGAATGCTGTGGAAAACTGTGAGCTAACTCTACAACAATGGGCAACCAAGGTGGGAGGAGGAGGAGGAGAGTAATGACCACTGAGGTGCTCAGCTGGCCTACCAATCTAATAACATACCAGGTGAACCAGAGGTTGTTGTAGGAAGAATAGCTTGAAAGGGTGCCTCTGAACATGCTTGGACAGCTAAAGGAGCCCTTCTGTGATATCCCCACCCCTTCACTACTGAAGTCTTAAATGCTACATCAAGAGGTGCCATTGGTATGGCTGATGACTGAAGGTCCACCCGGAGTGAGAACATCCCCAACTATGGGACAGGTGAAAGGGACCTTGCCCCCAAGTGTTGCATGCTCAAGATGTGGACTTCAGGGTGCAGAGAGAGACCATCAGCCACAAAGCTAGCCCTGAGTCCTGGAGTCATGGATATGGTTGTTATGTCTACAAAATTTGGAAAAGTGAGTTGTAATGAACATGAGACCTGCACATGGTAAGGAGCATGGTACCCATATGTGGGTTGTGATGGATGATAGCAGACATGGGAAGACCTGTACATAGGTTAGACTGAGCACTGTGGAACCTCTCATGGGTCTTGACTAGATGAGACCTGTACATAGGTCAGGCTGAGTAATATGGACACTCTCGAGAGTCTAGGTAAGGCAAATAGTAGTTGTCAGCCACAGAATGTATGCTGACTAAGTCCATTAGAAAGCCAAATTGGGAGTGAATTGGACTGTATATTGTGAGAAAGAGAACAGCGAGGCAGGGCGAAGCCCAGGGCTGATGGCTGGAAAAGTGGAGGCTGTGAAGCCAGATAGGTAGGAGGAAGTTGCAAATCCAGTATGGCAGGAGGTACTGTTTGAAGCAAGTAAACATGATATGCTCTTTAGACTTGGAAGGGATGCCAGTCTTGAAAGGGGAGAGGTCCTGGAATGAACAGACTTACAAGCTGATTGAATTAGTGCCATGAACACTGGTATATGAGCGATACTGGTAGTGCAAGAGACAGGAAGGCTTGGAGGACTGCAAGGGACAGGAAGACTGGGATGACTGTGTAAGTCAGGTGCAGAATAGCAGGGAAAGGTTGGTAGAAGTCTGGTTAAAGCCAGTTGCCCTAAGGTGGAGAGTTGCCTGGAATAGCTGGTTGTGTAATGCCAGAAAGGCTGTGTGGAGCAGCAATAGAAGGCTGGGGCGAGCCAGTGACCAACAAAACATATAAGAAGTTGAAAGCTGCTCCCATTGCTTGGAGCCACAATGCCCACTGCAACAACACAATCCCCCAACATGGGCAGAATGGAGAAGCCACAGAGAGCGGCCATGACACCAAACAGCTAATTAAACCAGTAGAATAAAATAATTTACGTACCAGCAGTTGAATTAAACTAGTGGATAAAATTAAATTGATGAATATCTGCAACTGTAGCTTGGCTGGCATGTGTTTGAGTAGATTAAGAACCCCCAAAAGGGCTGTACTCAAGGGGAGAGAGTCATGGAAGGGCAGGAGAATCAGGTGAGATTCTATTGCATAACTAGTAGCACTGGATAGCCAAGCAAATTGAAATAGGTTTGTCTGCACAAATAGTAAGGAAGTGCAATTGCAGGCTGAGTAAATGCAGTGGACAGATAGAATAATTTGTAAATATAATGAAGACTGCTCTGAGAAATCCTCAAGTAAAAGAAGGAAGGAGCAAAAGCAGCACAAATGATCTGGAGTTGCAACAGAAATGCAGCAGTAGCTGCTGCCACACCATACAGCTAGCTGATAGCAACAGCTTAGACCAGGTACAGAAAATTAAGAGGAAACAGCAGCAGCAGAGGACTGGAATGGGAGCTGAAACATACAACAAATGTAGAAAACTGAGGATGGCAGGTATCTGAGGAGGACAGGAAACCAGAACACAGCAAATGAGCAACACAGCACAAATAAAGGGCAAGTAGAAAGCCCCCAAAGAAAAAAAAAGACATAAAACCAAAGCATAAACACAGTAGAACAGAAGAACAGCACACAGCAGCTGCAAGCAAAACAAATGCTAACCAAAGTAGGAAAAACACAGGAACACATCCAGCAGAAACTTGGTAGAGTCCAGAGCACAAACAAACTAGATGGGGGGCAAGGCCACAACAGGCCCAAAGTGAGAAGACAGATGAACGGAACCTCTGGCTGCAAAGGAAAAATGCTTGTGTGTGGAGTGAGGCAAGCAGCCCTTAAATTGGCAGAAAGGAGGTGTGGCTAGTGGCACCGCCCCCTTGAACTATAGGCTGTAGTCTTCCAAATAGCCTCTTCTAATGTTAAAACAGTCCCCTGAAGTATGACTTCAACATTTAAGCTACTTCTGTTTTGTCATCTCAAACCTCTTAACTTCATTTGGGTTGGCACTTATAGTTACCATGTACATCCATGCATGAGTGTAGAGTTTATGTTTTCCTGGGGGCACTCAGGCTCAAAAACTATTGGCCTAATCTTTAACCTCGTTTTAGACTACCCTATTTTTCACAAGGTTTTCACAATACATGATACATCTACCAAAGGAATCCAACCAGAATTAGCTAGTTAGGTTTCAGACAGAGAATCAATTGTATTTTTTTACCAAGAGCATGAGTATACAACAATATAACTTGAACACAAAGGAATACTTTTGTTACTGATGGAACAAAGAAAATTACTGAAGAGATTTATTATTACTTGTTCATGAAAGCAAATGTATGCATTCTTACTGAAGTTTTTTAATAAAAATATCAAGCAGACTCTCCATGTTGAGATTTCTGTCAATATTGGCATGGCTTGAAAGGACGGCAACAGTGTTCAGCCATTCTTGGGTCAAACCAGAACGTAAGTTTGACTTCAACCTACTGTATGAAGGCTCAAAAAAAGACCTCTCCACAGAACAAGTAGACACAGGCACAGGAGGAAGAAACAGATAGGGAGCTGATGCTAGCCATCCAAAGGACGGCAGACAAGGGTGAGGTAGTACTGGTTGGAGACTTCAATATTCCAGACGTGGACTGGAGCATCCCAGCAGCAGCAACAACGAGGAGCAGATTTATCCTGGACTCCCTTCAGGGTGCCTTCCTCAAGCAACTGGTCATGGAACCAACTCGGCAGAAGGCAATACTGGACCTTGTGCTCACAAACAGGGACAGTGTGATGGGGGTAACAGTGGGGAGCACCTGGGAAACAGTGACCACTAGTCATTGTGGTTTGAAATCTCAGAAAGAGCAGAACCAAACCACACAAAACACGTATCCTGGATTTTAGGGGGCAGACTTTGGGAAAATGGGAGATACTTGAAAGAGGCATTAAGGGAATGGGACAGAATCAGGGTTGAGGAACAGTGGGCAGTATTTAAAATGGGGATTACAAGAACAACAGAATTATGCATTAAGCAGGTTAGGAAGAGGAAAAGGAAGAGGAGACCATTATGGTTTCCAAAGAAGTAGCAAAGAAAGTGAAAGCCAAAAGATTGCATTCAGGCAATACAAAAAGACACAGGCAGAAGGGGATAGGGAGAAGTACCAGGAGAAGCAAAGGGAGGCAGGAGGTCAATAAGGGAAGCCAAAGCCTCAGACAGAAGAACACATTGCAAAATCAGTGGGTAGGGGACAAAACCTTTTATAGGTACATAAGTGAAAAAAGAAAGACAAAGGGAGGGATAGTGAGACTGAAGGGGGAGGATTGGGGCCGCGTGGAGGATGACAACAGTAAAGCTGACATTTTGAACAGGTACTTCTGCTCAGTCTTTACTGAGGAAAAGGAGGGTAATGGGTCTGAAGGGAGTACAAGGGGTGAGAATGGTGCAGAAATGGACACAAGTCCCTTTACACGAGAAAGGGTCCTGAAGGAACTGGAAGTAATAAGAGTTGATAAAGCAATGGGGCCAGATGGGTGCAAATTGAGGGTCCTTAAAGAACTAAGAGAGGTGGTGGCTGAACCTCTGGCTATCCTGTTTAGCCGATCACTGGAAACAGGGAGGTACCCAAAGACTGGAGGACAGCAGATGTAGTCCCCTATACAAAAGTGGGAACAAAGAGGAAGCAGGGAACTACAGACCAGTCAGCCTCCACCTCGGTAGGGGAAGATCATAGAAGCACTACTGAAGGAGAGATTGGTGGAACATCTGGTTGTCAATGGACTACAGGACCCAAAGGCAGCATGGTTTCACCAGGGGAGGTCATGTCAGACCAACCTCGCTTGAATTTTTTGACTGGGTGACTAGGGAGGTGGATCAGGAGGGCAGTGGACATGGCCTATCTGGACTTCAGCAAGGCCTTTGACACTGTGCCACATAGAAGACTATTACACAAACTGAGGAATATGGGTGTGGGCAGGACAGTAGTGTGGTGGGTAGGTAACTGGCTGGGTGGCAGGACACAGAGGATGGTGGTAAATGGCTGTCACTCCACAGAGGAAGAGAGACCAGTGGGGTACCACAGGGATCAGTGCTGGGACGGTCCTATTCAACATCTTCATCAGTGACATTGTGCAGGACCTAGAAGGCAGAATTTCACTGTTCACTGATGACACAAAGCTCTGTAACAGAGTAGACACACCAGAGGGTGTAGACAGAATGAGAAGGGACCTGCAGAAACTTGAAGAATGGTCAGGGTTTGGCAGTTGAAATTCAATGCAAGGAAGTGCAAGATAATGCATATGGGGTACAAAACCCTGGCACAATATATCAGTTGGGGGTGTGAGGATATAGCATGCACCAAGCAGGAAAGGGATCTTGGGGTTGTCATCTCTGATGACCTCAAGGTAGGGAAACAGTGTGACAAGGCAGCAGGTAAAGCAAATCAGGATGCTGGGATGTATGAGGCAGGGGCATCACCAGCAGGAAAAGGAGGTCATAATTCCGCTATACAAGACACTAGTGAGGCCCCACCTGGAGTACAGGTACAATTCTGGAGACCATACCATGTAAGGACATAGACAGGGTAGAGAAGGTTCAGAGGAGGGCAACAAAGATGGTACATGGATTGCATCACAAGTCCTATGAAGACAGGTTGAAGGAACTGAACATGTACTCCCTGGAGGAGAGGAGGAGAGAGGGATATGATAGAGACATACAAGCATCTTACAGAGAGAAGAGGGTGCAGGAAAACACTATTTTAGCGAAAAAGATGTTCCAGGACTAGAGGGCATGGGATGAAGTTGGAGGGAGGACGATTCAGAGGAAACATGAGAAAGAATTTCTTCACAGAACGGGTGGTGGACAAGTGGAACACCCTGCCAGAGGAAGTGGTGGGGGCTGAAACAATCACGGGATTTAAGAATGCATGGGATAGACATAAAGGAATTCTGGAGGTCAGGGATAAGTGGCAACAGACTTCTAGGAAAACAAACTGAACTTACAAGCTCAAATGGGCAGACTGGGTGGGCCATAGGCCCTTATCTGCTGACACTGTCTATGTATCTATGTACCTATGTATCAGTTAGAACAAGCTTCACTAATCTCATGACCTCTGGAATTAACAGTCACAGTCCCTCATTTTTCTCTGCCTTCAAGAACTCTAGAATGGCTTGCAAGTCACTCAGAGTGGTGTCAGATACTTTGGCCACATCTAATAGCATATCTCTGTGCAGCTGGAGCCTTGAATAATCTTTAAAATCATCCTAGTAGAAATCCTTCATATGCATCACATCTTCCTTTCCAACCAGAAAATCTTCCAACTTGGTTAAATGAGAGGTGGTTTCCATTGACTCAAAGAGATCTGTGAGGCCAACTAAAACTCCATCAATGGCTTCAAAATACTGCTGCCGATAATGATAATCTGGTGTGGCAAGAAAATGATATTCAACCTCTCCTTCTTGAAACCTGGCAGGAACTTTTCGTTTTCTTGGTAGATTAGGCACTTCAAGCCCTAGACCATGGGCTGCATACACGGCTGACTGCCAGATTGCATGAAAGCATGATTCATTCCACCCAGCAAGCAGTATTTGCTTCACATTCCTAATTACATATTCGCCAAGCTGTAAATTCAATTGGGCTGCTTGAAGGGCAGAGCTGGCATCTTCAACAATGGTAAAAATAATTTGTAGCAACTCCAGTTTGAAGAAGGTATCAACATTTTTTTAAAGACTCAAAAAACCCATAGGTTTCTGCAGCATGTGCCTTGCACTCAGGACTGTTATCCAAATCTACCAGTCATTCAAGCAATGAAGCATAATTGCTTGGCATGGCCATTAAGGAGGGTTTCCTCAAAATCCACTGAGTGGGGCAGAATGACCTTAGGTTTATTCTTTCCAGTGTCTGGAAGTGCTTGAACCAAGCTAACCTCTTCATGATCATAAGCAAAGGCAATACATTTCTGGATGAAGTTCATATATATTACACATTTCTCTGTTATTCTGAATTGTGTCTTGAACTACTAAATTCAAATTATGTGCACGGCACTGCACAAAAATTGCATATCCCTCTATTTTCGTAATCCAGGTCTGTAGCCCAGTGACATGCCCAGACATATTGGCTGCCCCATCATAACACTGTCCCCTGCAGTTCTTAATTGACAGCTAGAAACTGGTTAGCACATCTATTGAGATTTTGAACAGAATGTCACTAGTGGTACTTTCACTCTCATAAAAGCCAAAGAAAAGTTCATGGACAGTGAAGTCATCAGTGACAACACAAAAACAGACAAGAATTTGCTCCTTGGCTGATATACCTGCAGTTTTGTCTAGCATGATGCCTGTCAGTCTGAGTAATTTCAAGTCACTCTTTGACCACTCCATGAAGGGATCCTGCAATTGTTTCCCACATTGCTACTCCACCACTCCTCCAGTCTCTCTCCTATCCTACCTGCCTTTCCCTCTTGCCTTGGCCCCTTGTCTCACCCTCTTTCTCCATCTCACTCCTGTCTCAGTCCCTCATACAGTCTCATTTCTGGATCTAAACAGTCATTGCTTTAGCCTTGTCCAGGTGCCACTTCCATACCAGATGTATGTCAGTTAACTATTACGACCCCATATTTATCTTCCTAATCTAGTATTCTTTATTCAGTGAACATGCCAGCTATATCCATGCATGAGCCTATCTGTTGTAAAGGCTCTGTTGCTCAATGTTCAATGTTGATGTATATAACTTGGTTATATATATAAATTATACTATTCTGTACATATGTACAGTACATTCTACTTCTCTGTATGACACTGTACTATGTTTTTTACTGTGTTACTGTACTATAATTTTTGCTGTGACCAGGTCCATCTTACAAATGAGCTTTGCTCAATAGTGCCCGCCTGGATAAATAAAGATTTAATTGATTGATAAGGGACACCCCTGCACTTATTTACACAGTTTACAAAGGACTGCATGTGAAAAATCTTGAAGAATCTCATTTGAAACTTCCAGTGAAAGCCACCTAAATTTTTCCGGTCATTGAAGCCATTTTTTTAGAACAGGCACAACCATTGATCTTTCTCTCAACAATTGCATTAAGCTTGAAGCCTCATCGGTTTTCTGTCTAATTGCCAGTCCCCTGTGTGACTAAAAAGTGAATGGTAGAAAATATTCTGAGCAAAGCAAGTCAAGCTTCTCTCATTTCCTGATTTTTCTGTGCAGAAAGCTAAATGGCAACAGATTCTTCTTTCATTGCAGAAAGGTTTGTGATGATGACAGTCTTATGAAATTCAAACCCTTCATGTTTGGAAAACCTTTCAAGAGCATTCTTCCACTTGGAAAATCCATTGACAACAAATGCAAAGTGTGAATCCTTTTCCATGGACTCTGTTGGAAGGGGCATTTTTAATCCTACTGCTTTGGTACATTCAGAACAAAAAATGTTGTTCTTTGCTACATCATACTTAATCCAAGAATGTTTGCTTACCCATCCTTGGAAAAACTTTCAGCCAGATTTTCTTGAGGTAGCTGATCCTCAGCTATCATCTGGATTTCTATTATCCTCAGTAGAAGATGAAGTTGATGCACTCGGTTTGCTTACTGCAGTCATGGTATCCAAATCTGTATGGACCTGAACTTGTTCAGAATCAGTAGGTATGTCCCTTGCTTTGGAGCCAAGACAACTCACAGCTTCCTTTGGTAAATGAGTGATGAATCTGTCCATTTTTAACAACTAACTAAAGGTTTGCTGTTTGCATGAGTAAGCAATGAACAGGACATTTACACCAAGTTCTTCACAGGCTTGGTGCAAGAAAAGACAGATGTTGTTAAATTTGTGTAAACAATATGATGTAAAGACACATGTGTTTTTCATGTTTGGCAACTAAACTTGATCTGTCAAATGGCAGGGGCTTTTAACCCTAGTAGTGCGGACTAATATATCAGTCCAAAATTCCTATATGGTCTAATCCTGTCAGCAGCCTAAGGGTTAAAAAGCTACTTCACACTGACTAAAGAGTAAAAGACACTTGGTTGACAGTTACAAAGCTAATTGGACATGTAGTAGGCAAGGCAATACTCCTCGTGCCCAAGCCATTTAATTTATTTTTAAGATTCAACCTTAAATGTGTCTGTGCCTGATTCATTTTCTTCAAGTAGTATACTTATTCAGATTTTTGAAATGCAGTACTGTATGTATATACACAGTTCTAGAGTTAGGGCAGAGCCTAGAGACACCTCAAATTGGGGGGGATGTTGCTGAGTGTTTAAAACTTTTGATTCTTTTTATTATCAGTAGTAGTACAACAAAACCATTATTGTACTCCTCTGTTTATTTCAACAGTATCTCATACTCACAAACTTGTTAACAAAGGACAGAGGCAGAGAGCCTAGGGACACCAAGGTGGGGGGAGGGGAGTGTTAAAAATATTTTATTATTTTTATCAGTACAACAAGAAAGTGTACCTCTGTCAATTTCCCCAGTCCCACACACCCACACACATGCAAGCTTGTTAATGCTGACTGCCGTAGCCCACTCTGCCCTCTCCTCACCCTCCCCAGCTTATGCCTCCTCACTCTGTCACTCAGTATTTTTTTTAATATGTGAACAGTTGACTTTGTTTCTTCCCTCCTTTATCAGAGCCTCCTCCGTCCTGCTGCTCCTGCCATCTGGTATCTGCTCCTCTCCTCACTATATATCCTTTATCTCAACTGTATTTTTTTATACTGATCTGAGCAGACAGTAGCTCTTACAATTTTTTACTCCCTCCTCACCTTATCAGAAGAACCTCAGTCCTGCTGCTCCTGCCATCTGGTATCTGCTCCTCTCCTCACTATATATACTTTATCTCAACTGTATTTTTTTATACTGATCTGAGCAGACAGTAGCTCTTACAATTTTTTACTCCCTCCTCACCTTATCAGAAGAACCTCAGTCCTGCTGCTCCTGCCATTGCATCTCCTCTACCCCACTCATCCGATCTCTCACTTTCAGACCAGTATTATTTGTTTTTAGTACTACTGTGTGTAACAGAGCTTCTCAGCTTTTGATTTTGTTAAGTTTCCTCCCTACTTATCAGAACAACCTTGGTCATTAGCTTTTGATTTTAAGTTTCATACCTGGGTCCCTCCTTATCATGACCTTAGTCCAGTCTTGCTTGATCCTGCCGTCTGGGCTGGTGGCTCTCCCTCCCCTTACCACTTGTGCTTCAGACCAATATTTATTTTGTTATTATTTTATTGCTGAACAACCTCAGTCCTCCTTGCTCCTGCTGTCTGCCTTATGTCTTTCCCTCCCATCACTAATTGCCCTCTTCTTATGTCTTTCCCTCCCATCACTACTTGTCCTCTCTCTCTCTCTTCTACTTGATTTTTTTTGAGCCTGCACTAATTTATCAGCTAGCAGACAGGCAGATTTAAACTGAGTGCAGATCAGCTCTTAAAAGAGCTTTTGTGTTAGACTTCAATCGAGTTCTTCAACTACTCTCTATCAGTCTCAGCCTCTGACTATCCACACAAATGCACACCAAATCAGACAGGCAATAACTTTTATGTGACTTGCTGAGCTCAAACAGCATGACTTCAACATTCGAAAGAGACAAGGAGGGTGTGGTTCAGTAGGTAAAGGACAATTACTATTGGTGTCCATTTGTGATCTGATGCCTGCCCCCTTCTGTCTCTTAGGCTGTCACTTATGTCAATCATTGGCGTTTGGACTTGATGGGACTGAGGTCACAATGGACGGTCACCGGCCCTTATCTCAATTCTCAGCTTGGTCAGTTAACCCTCTAATGTAGCACCACATGATCCTCCATATGTTCTTTCTAATATTGTTTCAGACACATGTGGTCTCTCCTTGCTGACACTCCTCTGCCTGCCTGTGGCCACAGGCTTCATCACTGACATTCATACATGAAAAAAAAAATCAGCAGTCACGCATGCACTGGTCTTCCCCCATGTGCACCAGTGAATGTACAGCCAGCTTTTTAAAAAAATAAATATTAAAACAAGTCGCCAGTGTAGGGTAAGGGCTGCGTTCAAAATCTGGGGGGGCACTCAGCTTTCATGGAGTGGGGCTCAAGTCTGGAAGCCCCCCAAACTCTACGCCTTTGCATCTGTTAAGACATGTTTTGCTGTACATTTATTTTGTTACCATCTTTTCAGGATCATCACTATTTATAGCCAGACTGTTGTATACAGTGATCCATGGAGGAATAGTTATCCCACAGGGCTACACACAAATGGCATCTTCCCCAGAGGGGGAGATACTATTCTAGGTGGCTACTGTGCTCATGCTTAAGGGGTTACTCCGCCTCCTTGGGCTGTGTGACTCTGTGTTTGTGTTTGTCTCTGTCAGTAGTTTAGTTTTGTGGATTTTCATGTGTTTCTGCTTGGAGGAACTAGACTGTTCTTGGACATGATATCTATGAAAGTTTCCTGGTCTAAGAAAATGGAAAACATCACCAGCAGGTATTGGCATTCTCATTATAAATCAACTTTTTTGGAAGACATCACAAACAAAGTTAAGTCCAGCAAAGAAGTTCTACAAGGTCTGAGTTGCAGAGCGCTGCACTAAATCCACATTTCCATCTGCCCCATTCCTAAAGGGATCTTTATTGTCTTTGAGAACTATTCACAACCATTTAAACAAAGGGAAGACACTAGCAAAGGGTTTTTACTTCCTGCATATGCCCCAGGCCAATGTTCATCACCTTCAGGAATTTAACACATTCTGGGTCTTTGATCTACAGTAACAACAGTTTACTGTCCCCAGTAGTTCACCATTTCCTGTGGATTTGATTATTTTTCATCATTTGTCTCCTGGTGGACAAGATTATTATATTACAAACTTGGGACTTACTTGCAGAGGTGCGGGGCTACTGTGCAGGCCACATCAGTGGCTAGGAGGAGTTCAGTGATCTGAGTCAGAGGGCCCAATAGGAAACCAGGGCACCATTTCTGGGACTCATAGCTGGGCCTTTTAAGGGACGAGCCACTCCTGGGATACTTGGGACTTACTCACAGAGGAGCAGGGGATCTGCACAGACTGCATTGGCAGGCTGCTTCTTGGTGCTAGAGGTCCTGTGGGATGGCACAAGCCACATCAGCAGTGAAAGAGCTGTTGCAGGAGCTGTATCAGGAGCAAATTTGGAGACAGGCACAGTCACATCAGTGGCTAGGAGAAGTTAAGTTATCTGTATCGAAGATCCCAGTAGAAAGCCAGGGCACCATTTTCAGAACTCGTGGCTGGGCCCTTTTAAGGGATGAGTCAGCCACTCTTGGGATACTTGGAACTTACTCGACGAGGAACAGGGGGACTGTGCAGGCCACCTTGGTGGGCTGCCTCTTGGAGGTCCAGAGGTCCTGAGGGATGGTGAGGACCACATCAGTGGTGAAAGCTGTTGTAGGAGCTGTATCAGAAGCAAATTTGGAGCCAGGGATGGCCACATTGGTGGCTAGGAGGAGTTCAGTGATTTGAGTTGAGCTCCCAATAGAAAGCCAGGTGTATTTTGGGACTCATGGTTGGCCTTTAAGGGACAAGCCCAGCTACTTTTGAATGCTAGTTTACACACCCACCCCAGCCCCAACCTCTATAAATGCTCAAAGGAGGAGAGGCAAGGTGGTGGTAGGTTACTGATTGGTTGGGTGTCTATACTAGGGTTTTCTCCAGTCATGATTCTGACTATTCTTGGAACTGTTTGGGGATGTAATTCTGTTCATGCTCTTTTATTCTGCTTAGTAGCTTGGTCCAAGAGCTGTGTTTTTAATTTCGCGGGCTACATAGCCCCATATGGCTGGCTGTAGAGGGTTGTGTGTAGTTCTACCTGAGGGTGGGGACCTGGTCAAGGGTGAATATCCAAGAATGTTTGGAGAGGGCCTCTGGGGTGGCCCCCAGCCACTAAGTTAGGCATCTTTGGCAGGATTGTAAGGTGCACTGGCTGCGGGGCAGCCATGGTCCTAAATTGGGCCTGGAGGGAGGGAAGGAGGTTCCCAAGTCTGTAGGCAGTTATTGCAGATCAGGGTGGAGCTTGACTGGGTATGGAGGAAACTGGAGTTGTTGGGGCAGATAAACATATCTGGGAGAGGCCTGTGGGGAGCAGGAGGGCAGTGAAAGAGTGTGACCTGGATCAGTTTCATCAGGCAAGAGTGGAGAACTTATGGGGCATGGGCTAGTAGCAAAGGGGGTAACTACCTGGGAGGTAACTGGTAGAGGAAACAGGCTAAATCATTGGAGTTGGGGGGAACTGGTGGGTCAGGACTGACAGGGGGCCTACTGGAGGAGTGGATAGTGGGAAATCAGGACAAAAAAGGAGGTTGGCTTTGAGTGGTGTAATAAATTTGAGCCAGTGAGTAAGTTGGTTGGCGAGGACATGGTGAGAAGGGTAGAGGAGGGTGGAGCAGAGAGGGATATGGTGAATTGGATGAGGGTGGGCATCGGTAATTCAAATAAGTATGCTAGCAGAGGAGGGGGCAAATCAAGTGTCAAAGAAGAGGGCGGAACAAGCAGAAGGAAGGTGTGGATGCTGCAAGTCAACTCGGTGAGAAAGGAGAGAGATTGAGATGAGGAGGGTGGGGAGTCCTTCAGGGGGTCATTCCAGAGAAAGGCCCAAGGTAAGGGGACCTGCAGATGGCATGCAACGGCAAGAGGAAAGGGGAGGTAGGAGGGGGGTGATGGTGATGGGAATGCCGTGTTGGGGGGACTGGAGAGTGGGAGCTAGAAGGGGGGAGGAGGTCAGGAGAAAAACGCCGACTGGGGTAGGGGAGTTGGGTGGGAGCTAAACTGGGGAGCCGGGGAACCTGAGTTATAAAAGGCACGACAAGAGAGGTAGGGTGGCTAGGGGTTCTTTTGTAGAGGGTCCAGAGAGAAGCCAAGGTGAAGTGGTCTAAAGGGGGGGAGGTGATGGGGGCTGGTGGGGGAGTCCAAAAAGGAGGTGCATGAAAGATCACAGGGGACTCTAAGGTTCTCCTGCTGGGGGACTCCATGGTCAGGGGTATTCATTGGGTGGGGCAGGGTGAGGGAAAATCCAGTCCAGTTAAAGAGGACCTTCCCTGATGGTCCAAAAAGTTACAGCTTGTAGTCATTATATGCAGTACTAGACCGTAAAAGGTGTATGCAGTTGTTATTTCTGTGCCAAGGTTTACTCTGCCTTCCATAATTTGGATTTGTTTTTGAGCCATGCTGCACTTGCCTTTGCTGTTCAGCTGCTGGGATGATAGCTCCTTATGACATTACTGTAGGATAGAGGAGTGACTTACACTGTGCAGTACCATGTGATTGCAACAATGCTACATGGGAACCCTACCAGTTCTCAGTGTACATGCTGTGTTCCCCCTTCCCCAAGACACCCTGTTAGCAGTGCATTATGTCAAAATCTAAATGCCTTGTCAGTATGTTTTTTTTTGTGTGAAATTGACTCTGGCCTACAATGATGTCAACAGTATAACCCTGGGCCCACAGCAACACCAGGTTTGCTATAGAAGCTCTGGTACACAGCACAGTTTTTAACATCTCAGAATGCAAAAACTAGCTGCAGCAGACAGTAATGAAATACAATTCTAGAATCAATGCAAGAAGGGGTTATTAGTTCATGAAAGTCAAAGTGACTGGGGAAGGTCCTCTTTAAGGTAGTGGGTATTTCTGGTCTGACTGTGCATAGGGCGCAGTTCATGGAGTATGAGCTAGCGAGGGACTGTGGAGGATCACCAGACTTCCTGATACATCTGGGAACAAATGATATTCAGGGGAATAGTGTGCTGGAAATTCAGACAAGGTTCTGAGAACTGGCCAGGGTCTATCATGACAATGGATGCATAGTCTCCTTCTCAGAAATCCTGCTAGTGCCAAGGGCCACTGTGGAGAACAAACAGAGAATCAGGGAGATTAATGACTGGCTCGGGCAGTGGGGTGAAGCACAGGGGATTGAAGTGTTGGGAGACTGGGGGGGGGGTTGGAAAGACAAGGGACTGTATGCCCAGGATAGGCTTCACCTAAATCCTGTAGGGAAGGAAGTTCTCAAATGGTGGATGATGGATTTCATTCAGGCTAGATGGGGTTTAAACTTGTGAAGGAGGGAAGGGGGCACTGCTGGGCTTATCCAGCCATCCATACCGCTGGTAGGACTGGCCTGCAACCCCATAGAGGGGGGACAGATGGTACCCTAGGGGAGAAGTGTGGACGGATGTATGAAAGATCTGGAGAGGATATGGTAAAGAGGGGTAGGGACAATGGTTGGAGGGTGGCTTTAATAAATGCCAGGAGCCTGGGGAATAAAATGCCTGAGTTCCAGGCCACACTGTTTGAGAGTGGAGTGGATGTAGCAGCGGTCACTGAAACTTGGGCCACTCCTGGCCATGACTGGGACCTTAATCTGAGTGGGTACCTTGTGCTAAGGAAGGACAGAAAGGTGGGCAGAGGGGGAGGATTAGCAATGATCATTATCAATAACATTGAGATTATGAGAGTTGAGGAAGCAGAGGGCAATGTGGATGCCCTATAGGTCACCTTGCGAACCCCAGTGGGAGGGAAGATCAAGTTGGGGGTGGTATATAAGCCCTCAGGACTAGCGGATGACCTGGAGGATTGCCTGTTGGCTAACATTAAGTGGCAGTGTGGACTGGAAGGGGATGGAGCGTTGTTGATGGGGGACCTTAATATGCCAGCTACTGATTGGAGTACTATGACGTCCACTGTAACCAGAGAGCAGAAGCTGCTGGATGTGTTCCACAATCAGCAGGTGATGGACCCAATGAGTGAGGGTCATATCCTGGATGTGATTTTAAGAAATGGGGATCTTGTACGAGATCTTGTGGAAGAACCCTTGGCTGGGATCCACCACAACACAGTCTGGTTTTGACTTTAACTGAGGGGGGGGGATCATTCAAGGACAATGATAGTTGATTTTAGGGGAGCAGACTTTCAGAACATGGGGGAAATTCTCAAGGGGCATTTGTGGGAGATAAAACCAGGTTTGGACTGGGAAGGTACATGGGAGATCATAAAGGGGGGGACCTGTGCAAGAGTGAAGCACAAGGGTGGTAGGTCTCATAAACTATGCTGGTGGACCAAGGAAGTCCAGGAAGCAGTAAGGGAGAAGAAGGCTGCACACAGTAGGTACAAAAAAATGAGAGGAGAGAGGGACAGAGAGAACTATAGCCTTGCAACCAGGAAAGTCACCATAGTGGTGAGGGGGGCAAAGGCCTGGAAAGAGCATAGGCTGGCACAGGGGATACGGGGTTGGGGAAATGGGTTCTTTAGGTATATATGTGAGTGGAGGAAGGTCAAGGGCCAGCTCAGTAGGTTGAGGACAGCTGGGTGGTGGCTGGAAGGGGCTGGAGAGCACGATGAGGTATTGAATGAGTACTTTGCCTCAGTGTTCACTAGGGAGGAGTCTGGGGAACTTCCATAAAAAGGCTTGAAGGACACAGCAGGCACAGCAGACATGACTATTGGGGTACCTGCTGAAGAACAAGCCACTGGGGGAGGTAGGCCAGGGGTGAGATATCAGGCTGGTACGGCTGAA
Organism: Neoceratodus forsteri; assembly: GCA_016271365.2. Taxonomy (NCBI): domain Eukaryota; kingdom Metazoa; phylum Chordata; order Ceratodontiformes; family Ceratodontidae; genus Neoceratodus; species Neoceratodus forsteri. Next base: position 1,295,111,943 of record CM028130.1, read on the forward strand.
TAGGGGGAACAGATGCTGATATTCCTATCTGTCAGGTGTGAGAAGCCCTCCGGTCCCTAAAAAAGGATAAATCTCTGGGACCTGATGCTATTCATCCCAGAGTACTGAGGGAGTTGGTGGATGTTTTGGCTGTGCCATTGGCGAATCTCTTTGACTTGCCGCTCCAGACAGGGGTGAGTGCCAAGGGATTAGAAGCAGGCACATGTTGTGCCCATCCATAAAGGGGGATTGAAAGAAGAGCCAGGAAACTATAGACCCATCAGTTTGACGTCAGTGGTGGGGAAGGTAATGGAGAGCATATTTAAGGGAAGGCTGGGAGGTTTCTTGGAGGAGACGGGTTACCTGGATGACCGGCGGCATGGGTTTATGCCAGGTAGATCATGTCAAACAAACCTTGTAGAGTTCTTTGAGTGGGTGACATCAGCTCTTGACAGGGTGAAACCAGTGGATGTACTGTTCCTGGACTTCAGCAAGGCATTTGATTTCATCCCTCACATTGGCCTAAGGGAGGAGTTGGGGGGGGGATGTGGATAGGCCCATTGACGGTTAGGTGGACTGGAAATTGGCTTTCCGGTCACACTCAGTGGGTAGTGGTTGGAGGGGCGGTTTAGTCTCCTAGGGAGGTCATAAGTGGGGTCCCACAGGGATCAGTTCTGGGGCCACTCCTGTTTATTGTCTACATCTGTGATATCAGGGACAGTATCGGGTGTGAAATAAGTCTCTTTACAGATGACTCTAAGCTGGGGGCAGTGGTGGAGGGGGATGAGGGGAGACAGGCCCTGCAAGAGGACCTGGATACTCTGGATAGGTGGTCCTGCACCTGGAAATTGAAATTTAATGCCTCCAAGTGCAAGGTGCTACACCTAGGGTGGGAAAACCCCAACTATGTGTACACCCCGTGGGGAGATGAGTTGCAGGCCACGGCAAGGGAAAGAGACATAGGAGTTTTGGTGGATGTTAACATGAATAATTCAGAGCAGTGCAGGAAGGCTGCATCAGGGAAAATAGGATGCTGGGAAGCATTACTAGGGGGATTATCTCAAGGAACAGGGAGGTGATTTTGCCACTATACAACAGCCTGGTTAACCCACATCTTGAGTACTGTGTGCAGTTCTGGAGGCCACACCCAAGGAGAGACATCAAACTCCTGGAGAGGGTTCAGAGGAGAGCAACCAGAATGATCCGAGGCCTGGGGGATATGACATATGGGGAATGACTAGGGGAGCGCAACCTGTTCTCGCTGGAGGAGAGGAGGGACTGGGGGGACATGACTGGGGTCTTCAAGTACATAAGGGGACTAAATAAGGTAAGCTGAAATATTATTTTTTGACTGAAGGAGGGTGGAATCACCAGAGGACACAGTTGGAAGATTGAGGGTGGTAGGATTGGTTGGTACATCTGTTGCAGGATACCTCACTTGTGTCAGGTGAACTTGGTCCCTTATAGACCTACCAAAATGGATTTTCATTTAACCAGACTCAATTGCTGGGGGATTGAACTGACTAAAACTCTTACCATGCATAATGGTGCCATGGTGATTACTCAAATGCCTTCATATGAGCTACATGACCACAACAAAGTTTATTTCTGGTTCTGCTGTACCTAGGACCCTTTACTAGATGTTGCGTTACAGGAAATGAACTCCAATGTTGCACTGCTACTGTTGAAATGGGAGTGCACCCAAAGATCCCCCAGCAACCTCCTTTGAGAGAATGCTCACCGTATCTCTGAAATGCTTCTTTAGGTGCCTTTTCAGTGGAGATTAACTGTTATGCCACCTGCTGGGGCAAGGATTCTGTGGTGTTCCTTCAAGCTTGTGTATGGAAGCCTCATCCCACCTCCGGATGATGTGTGCATAGGAGGTGTTCCATCTCGGCCTTCTCCTTTCTCCTCAGCCATTGTTCTTTTTGAATGGGGTGCCAAATGTCTCATGATTCTGCAAGGCCCAGCTGGCATCCTCTCTAAATAGGCAAAGGAGCCATGGTGGAGCCATGAATATTCATGTCCAAATTCTAGTGGCCAAGCCAACAAGCACAGAGTATAAACATCCAGGCACTCTTTCTCCAGCTGGTTTCAGGCAGGAAACAATCCTAAAGGAACAAGTTAAGCCCTAGAGTGCTTCTTTAAAAAGTAAATGGCCTTAAACCTACTGTGGGCATGAGAGACTGATTACAACGAAATCATTCCACTCCCTGCTCAAGTAACCCATGTTTTTTTAATATACTTTTGCCGTCTACATATGCAAAAGGAATGGGAGATAATACTTCTTAAATTCCTAGCCCCCACTGTTTCGAAGTTAGGCATTTTGAAAAATAATATTTACAAAAGGCTAACACTGGAACAGTTTGGGCTAAAAAAAGCTTAGAGTTAGGTACATACATGGATAAGTCCTATTGATTCAGTTTTCATGGGTTTATACAAGTTGATACTGTGTATATCCCAATTTACCAGTATAATTTATTTTTTAATTTACTGAGTGTGAGCCTACTCACTGAGCTAATCTTCAGTCAGATGCTTCCATTGCTGGCTACCCACCCTGGATCTCCACCACCTGTCTGTGGTCCTTCCAACTGAGTTGCAATCATCTGTACTGCCATGCTTTCCCAAATTACCCACAAATGTGGGGTTCTCCCAGCATGCATCACTGCAGTTGGGAGGAGGCTGGAGGTGTCAGCGGCAGTGTGTTGACGGAAAAAGAGAGGACTTATTCATGCATCTTTAAAGTGTGGGTCACAGGTGGTACCAGGCAATCATTATATGGAAATAAGGGCATGCTTTTATCCCTTCAGAACTACCAACCTCTTTGTATTGTGTGCTCATGACTGCCCTAGGGGTTTCTGGTGGCATGTATTCACTCATGCCACCAATGTCACCAATACGATGCCACCCCTAAGTGTCACTCAGTGAGTTTTACATAGAGCTACCCACCACTGGGGAGAAAAGTGTTCACATGGACAATCTTCAACCTCCTTTCTGGCCTCTACTCCTAACAGCTCAGGCTCAGGGCACAAACCAGAGCTAACAGCATATAAGAGCTTCCCACTGACATGCTTGACACCACAGACCCAACTCATCGATACACATTTAAACTTAAAAATCTATTTCTAAAAATGTTTAAATGAAACAACTTTTTTAAGTTTGTGCATGCACAGCAAACTTCTTGGGATAGTAAATTTTGAGGGGTGTGACACTGTTTGTCCAATGCAGAATGCTCTCCAAGGGGCTCAACAGTATCACACCAATCATCAGCCAAACTGATCATGATGCGGTTTTGCCTAAAGTAGTCTGCACATGAAAAGAGAAAGCCACACCAATCATACTGCAGCATTTTCCTTTCTTCTGCAGGTCGCTGTACAGCAAAGAGCTGTTTGCATCCCGATCATCCTGGATGACGTCTCTGCACCCCCCTTACCCCTGGAAGGTGAGAGGAGGCACTTTCCTCCCCTGCCTCCTCCATTTCCCCACTGACTCCTTTTGCTCCTTTTTTCCCAGCCATGTGGAGTAGGCCACAGCCTAAGTTCCATATGAGCTGGGAGTATACAGTGCCTGAAGGCACTTTCACTTCAAGTGTGATCGTGCTAGCTGACCCTGCCCCACCTGCTGACATCGGAGTGCTCATTCTCCATATCAGCATGTATCTCCCCCTTCCCCTTTAATGTGGCACACTGGGAGCCGACCCCAGTGTGCCAAAATACTACTGCTGATGTTTTCAACACCGGGATTCCCACTTCGAGTGTTGGATGCGATGCCCCCACCATGCCCCTATATTCTCAGCCGACCTCAGGGTGCCCAATCCCCTGGATGGCATTGATGCACCCCCAGTACTCTGGCACACTGGTAGCCCACTCCAGTGTGCTGAAACCATGTTATTAAGGGGATACATGATAGTCAGGTATGCAATAGGTTAAATATCAGCACAAGTGTCAAGTGAGCTCGGGGTTTATTATGAGTGATTAATCCCTGAGCTCGATTGGTACAAGTGCTGAGATTTCACCTATTGCATACCTGACTGTCACGTAAGCATTTTATATAATAGGGGTTTGCATCCCATAGTATCTATTCTTTTGTTGTTTTGCTAGGTTGTGTGTTATTTACCTGTTGGTGAAGTTTTCTGTCTTGTGGTTGAGTTCCAGAGTTTCTTACCTTTAATGTTGTTTGAGAACGAAGGGTTTTACCTGATTTAAGTGTTTTATTTCTGTCAGCTGTGGATTTCTTTCTATATTCCATGTTGGGGTATCAGCTGTTGTTTTACAGTAATTTGTAAATTGATATGCTGTTTTTTAACCCTGGAACTTCACTTTCTTTTTATGGCCCACTGATTGTTTAATTTCATTTCATTGGCATGCACAGGACATGTCTATTAGGATGTAGTTCGGCACTTTAGCTTTCTGACCTATGACATGTACATAGTGGTGATATCGGGTGCTACGAAGAAAGGGTAGTGATAACTTTTCAGTTCTCCACTGTGTACATGTCATTTCTTGACTGGTCCTCCCTAGTGGTGATATGTGGTTTTATTGAATATCTTATCTGCAGACCCCTATTATATAATAATATTTTACCTGTAAAAAAAGAAAACAGTCACAGGAGTTCTTTTTTCAAACCTGAAAAAAAAGAAAACGGTCTCTCATTGTTCCCACCAGCCTCTCTCACCCTCCTCACACCCCCCCTCACCCATACTTACTTCCGGAGGTCGGGAGCAGCAATCTCTTGTGGACTGGGAACATGTCTGCATTCTTCAAAAGCCGACCGCAAACTGTAGAAAATCATGGTAAGCCCTATAATGGCAATCAATGGGGGGTTTCAACTTAGGTTGATATCTCAACCACCTTTTGGAGTTTTGGTCCCAAATTTTCAACATGGGATTCTTGGGACCTCTCTTCATGAACACTGTCACTGTCATTTTATTTCTCTGTCCTGAAAGGCGATTTCGTGGTCACTGCGCAGAATCACCTTTCAGGACCAATTAACGAAACAATAGTGCCACTGTTCATGAGGTGGGGTCCCAAAAAGCCCTTGTTGCAAATTTGGTGAAACAACTCCCAAAAATGACTGCATTATGAGCATACACTGTGCAGTTTCTACACATACTCATAACTTCATCAAGTTTAAATATTCTCATTCCAAATTTCCAACATTGCCATTTGTTCGCACCCTCTTATGAACAGTACAGCTGTTATTTTTTGCATCCTTCCTGAAATGTGTTTTTGCACCTGTGGTGCGGAATGGCATGGTTGCTGTGCAAAATCAACTTTTGGGACAGATTAACAAATTCCCAGTGCCACTGTTCATGAGGGGAGGTCCAAAAAAGGCTATGTTTAAAATTTGGTGAAAACATTCCAAAACATGACTGCGTTATAAGCGTGCATTGCACAGTTTCTATGCACACTCGTAACTTTGCCACTTTTTCATAGTTTCACTCCAGATTTTCAACATTGCCATTTCTTCACACCTCCTCATGAATGGTACCGCTGTCATTTTTCACATCCTGCCCAAAGTGTGTTTTTGCTCCTGTGGTGCCGAATGGCACACTCACTGTATGAAATCATCTTTCGGGATTGAGTAACAAAATCATACTGCTACTGTTCATGAAGTGGAGTCCCCAAAAGCCTATGTTGAAGAGTTGGGGCAAAAATACCAACAAACACCTGGGGCATTAGGATTTCCAACTGTAACACCTGCCCTGTACAGACTGACAGGTGCTGGGGGTGTGACTTGGGGTCGTCGACTGTAATGCTCACCCCATTCCACCCCTACCCCCACCCTGCAGCCATTGACAGGCATCAAGGTGTGCCATGGAGTTTTCCGCCCTAACGTTCAACCCATTCTCCTATACTGCACCCATCTTAGCTTACTTCCTTTTGGAATGGGGTAAGAGTAAGGGCCGAAGACCTCAAGGCACACTGCAACACCGGTTGTGTCTGCAGGGTGGGGTGAGGTGGAATGGCATCAGTGTTATGGCTGATGACCCAAAGGCATACCATCAATACCTGTCAGTCTCTGCAGGGTGGGGTTGGGATTGGCATTACTTCAATACTTCACTGCCATTCTAATTATGCATCTCTCTAACTCCTGCACTACCAATGCCAATACCAGCAAGCAAAAATTTGGCATTGACAAATGCTTGTTTTTCTAATGAAGTGAACCACTGCTGGGAAAACATAAGAAATTTGTGTTGAGAGTGATGTCTTGGAATGCAAGGCAGAGGAATATACACAGAAAAATATGGGAGGCATGTACAACAGCAACATCAACAGCAAACTTTCGGCACTGACAAATGCTTGTTTATATCAATATACAGTATGGACATTTTATAAACATAAGATATAAATGTATCAAACTCCAAACTTTCATTTAAAAGCAATTAAGATTTTATCTCTTATAGTTCCTAAGTTAAAAAATGGAATGTTCAAAGCTCACTCTTCCAAAGAGTGACTCAGGGATAAGGTGAATCCATTCAGAGGACTCAATAGGCAGAAGGGGGGCAAATCTCCCAATGAACCAGTACTTTTAGGCAAGAAACCATGTAATTTTGCATACCATGGGCCCAATTTTTACATGACCACTAGATCAGCACATAGTGCATTGACTCATGGCTGCCATAAACTTAGGTGTATCAGAAACCCTGCACTTTATTCCACTAAAATGGGTGTCCCTGCACCAAAATCCTGAGAGTGGACACAGTTGGAGTATTGGAGAAAACCTTTGGTGCACTGGAGGGGTTTAATGGAGGGTCCTTTCAAGCCCCCCAACCTGGCGTAACCTCGGCCCAGACCTGCAATGTTGGGAGGAAGGATGTGTAGTACACAGCAGACAGACCAGTGGGGTGCCAGTAGTGGGTAGCATGGGCATGGCAGGGTGTGGGAGGGTACACTGGTGGCACTGAGGCAGATTTGCCCTGGCCTGTGCAACAGAACCATGAACTGGGAATGGGCAGTATGTTGGCATGGACCATGTTCCAGACACTCTAATGCCACCAGCCCTGCCAGCTGACCCACATTGTGCAACCACCCCAACAGGGGGTGACAGTCCATAGTGGCATGGGATGAGGTGCTGTAGTTGGTGAGGGTTACCCTGGGCAGTGCCACCTGCCCTGATGCACAGCCACAGATGCTGTAATAGTTATGGCAGGTGGGACGGACTTCCCAATTGGCAAGTGCCATTAAGAAGTTCAGGAGACAGCATGTCCAGGAATGTGCATGCTGCAGCTCAGATGGCAGGGCTGGCAGCATCGGGGGTCCAGGACAGGGTGTGTGCCATCATACTGCCAATTCTGAGTCCATGGTGCTGTTTCACAGTCCAGAGCATTGCTACCCAGGTTCTACTAGAGTATCTTACCACAACCCACCTTGCTCATGCTGCCCACTACTGGCACCCCCACTGGTCCATCTGCTCTGTATCATGTACTCCCCCAACACGGCTTACACCAGACACCCAGTACAAGGACTGATAGACCAGCTCATGGTTGGTCTAACCTCAGCGCTGAGTTGCTGCCATGGTGAAACTTCCAAAATCTGAAACAAGGGAATGCTGCAGCCCAGCTATCGTTTATTACCCCTTACAACCTGGTGCACCATCACTTCTATTGCAGGGGTGGTGCAGAGCTACTTCAGCACAAGGCATCCCAGTTTTGATGCAGCCTGTGTTTGAAAACCAACATCAAATCCTTTTGTCGCTGGCACCTTGTGCAAAATTCCAGCCTTTGAAAATCTGGCCCCATATTTTTATTCTTCTCTGCATCAATCCATGTTTTGCAATAAAAACTTTCAGGAAATTGTCAGCATTTAGCAATCTACAAAAACTAAGTCTTCACATTTAGCTTTCCAACACTTGGTCTGTAGGTGAACAGAGATGAATCACTGATAAGCGTTTGCAAAACCTCAACGTTATGTACTGTTGTTTTGGTATCACGTGATAACTTCCTCATCCTTACAGCAAAAGAGGAAGGTTCCTGTAGACTATTTAACACTGCCAATTTGCTGAGAGTTTTTATTGCAAGACATGGATTGATACAAAGAATAATTAAAAATACTCAAAATTCCACAGTTTCTTGCTTAAGTGTGCTGGTTCACTGGGAGGCTTACTAACCCCATAGTAAGTTCTTTTTCAGCAAATTGTCTTTTGAAAGTGCTAACTCTAGAACTGTTAGGGCTCAAACCTTAATATTTTTAAGTTAATGCTTGGAATTAGTGCAATATAAATTAGCCACATTAATACCACTGGCATGTGTTGATATATGTTGATATACATCATTATACTTTTAATGGTGTATTGAGGTGTATTAGAAACATTGAAGCATATAATTTGTTTGCAGAAAAGGTCTCCTTGGCCCACACAGCCTGCCCAAATGTTCCCTGTCTTATTTGATTCTGCAGACCCTGTCTGGTATCTGACGACCCTCCCACCACTCTTCCTGTTTTCTAATATACTGTATGTCAATCCCACATATGGTTGAAGCTCCCCACTGTTTTAGCCTCTACCATTTCTGCTGGCAGTCTGTTCCCTGAATCTACCACCCTTTCAATGAAGAAACACTTCCTCTCATCTCTCTTAAACTCCCCACCAGCTTCACCACATGCACTCTGCTTCTGGTTCTCTTTCCCACATTGATAATGGCATGTATCGGCACAGGAAAACTATCATTATGAACTATTCATATCAAACTAACTCTAGGTTTTTATTTAAAAAAAATGAAGTTCTAGCCCTAAAAGTTCCAGAGTTAGATCTTGCAAAAGATCATTTCTTTAAAAATGGCTATCATTCATTTCTTATAAAATGGGGTAATTTTAGAACCATTAGTGCTAGAACTAATATATTTAAATGAGAGCTTGGCATCAGATACAGCATGTAAGCAATGACCCACAACAGGGCATGTATTTCTAGAGAATAAGTTCACTATCCCACCCAGTGAATTAGAATGCACAAGGGCAATAACTGGGTGACTTTGAGTACACCTTGGAAGTGCCTTAGTTCTCTAGAAATACGTGTCCTGGAATGGATCATTGTACTTATAAAATGGAAAAATGCTCCCCCACCCCATAGTTAGGTTGTTGTTAGGTAGAATCTGAAAGATTTGTAACGGGGGGAGGGTACATTTGAATTAACCTGGAAAGTGTATATATTTTGAAGAAGCCTATGCCCTTTTGTGTGTTATTGCAAAATGGAAATTTTTTTTTAATGGAAAAAAAGTGTTATTTTCATTTAGTTAGATTTTGCTAAATAGATTAGGGCAGGTTAGTTATGAAAACTCCTGGTATACGAGAGATTAATGAATGGTTAGACCAATGAAGTTGCTAGAATTTTGGAAGCCCATGTCATAAATTGATAAATAGAGATTAACGCATATGTAATTGTGTGCTATGAGTGTTTTTACACACCCAAGGTTTGTGATGACACATAAAATTTGAGACTGCCGCTCAAGTGGTTTATGCAGTCATCACACACTGAAGATGTGTAAAAGGACCTCATAGGCACACAATTACATATGCTTTATTTTTTTATAATAACTGGTGCTAGGTGTTTAGTGCAAACTGAACATTTAACCAAAATATGAGCTGGCATGGTGCTAGCCACTTATGCTGCTCGCTAAAGACCCCTTTGCTCTTGGTTGTTCTGCTTTTTATTTGTCTTGTTTCCAATGGAGTACTGTACATGATCTGAATGAACTGTTTCCTAAAATCTTTTCCTTCTCCTCAGCACAGTAAGTAAAAGTAAACTGTCTGTGCTCATTTCTGTGACAGCTGGCAGTTTGAAAACCAGCACATGAAGTGTTTTTTGCTACAAGAGTAAATGAGTAAGGCAGTGAAGCACATGCCTGAAAAAGCTGTAATAACTTGGTATGATGTTACAGCAAATTATCACAGCTTTTGAAAACTTCAAGGAGTGAGTTGATATTGGGGTCACCAGTTATTACATAGAATAATCAATCCCATATGTTAGGAACAGGCTCATACTTAAAGGTGATAGGAAACAGTTTTTATAACTCTACAACTCTAGATGCCCTCCAGTTCTTTTGTTGTCTGCTCATTATTCTGATATGTTTTTGACATGTTTTGTTAAATTAATAATCAAAGTTTGTTGCCTTTGTATCTACCCTGAGTCCCTCTCTACTCAGCAGTTGCTGCTTTTTCATGTTATGCTCCCTGAACAATCTATGACATCAGTAACACCATTTCAGGCCATTCAGATGAATAGCATGGAATGGGAGTTATTGATGTCATAGAATGTCTTAGAAATACGAAAATTAAGAACAATATCTGGTGAAGGGAGTGGAACTCTATATAGATCTGAGGGCACCTCAAAGCTAGATTATTTATTTATCAAAAAATAATCAAAGCATATCAAAATACAATAACTGGTTGGAAAGGAAGAAGGATGGGCAGTTAACTATGTAAAAATAATTTCCTATCTCCTTTAACATCATGTGGGTTTGTGGCATCATGTGAGCTTGAGGTTGCTGACTGTGTTATTTTCAGAACCAGTCAACTTCTGCAGTTTTTATTTTATTGTAATTATAAATGTAAGTTATTAGTATTCATAAATTTTACATTATTTATATGAAAAGAAAACATGTTTTTACAAGGAAAAATTCAGGGTGTACAAAATGAATGGCTCACCAGGTCCTTATTCGAACAAATGAGGGAGTTTGACAATCTATGGTACTGTACAAGGTGAAGGCCACTGGGGTAGCTCATGACTTTCAAAAATACTGGGCAGTCAGAAACAAATGTACTAACGAGATTAGGAAGGCCAATCACCAAGAATCAATTGGAAAGAAACTGGGGTAATAGTAAGAGATTCTGGGGTAATAGTAAAGACCTGATAAGAAAGGATGCCAAAACTACTCCTTTGATGCTTAATGTAAATGGCACTTACTAAAGACCCCTTACCATAGTGGACACCTTTAATGGAGCATTCACAGACTTGAGCATTACCCTTCCCCCAGACTGTCTTCACAAGACACACCAGTGTCACAACCCCAATCACCTACTCTCCACCTGGTGCATAATACCCCACAGTTCTATTTCAAACAAATAACTATCTCAGAAGACAAGAAATAGGTTAAAAGGGTTCTTGGTAAAACTCATCTGGGCAGTGACAACTTGACATGAAAATGATGGCTCTCGTACTGGAGAAGATAATAGTCCCGATTTCAAAACTCTTTAATAAATCTCTCACCCTTGCTACCTCCCTGAACCTCTGGAAAATGGCCCTTATCACCCCAGTTCACAAAAGTGGGGATCACGCTAGTACATCCAAGTAACTGCCATCTCCATCTCCATCTAATCCTCGCTATCCAATGCCTTAGAGAGGATATTATCTGATCAACTGAATGAACATCTTAAAAAAATCTTGCAGTGCTCCCAACAACATGGGTTCCACAAATGTCATAGCACCTCTACTGCCTTGACTGAGTTCTCAAGCCTCATTCATGAGGCTGTAGACAGCAGCCATTTAGTGGGGTCAATTTTCATAGACCCTAACAGATGCCTGTCCATACAAAATCATACATTACACTGATGATGCTGTTATTGTTAACTGCAACCCTCAACTAGGGCAACTTACCCAAGACATGCAAAATAGTTTTCACCAGCTGGAGGACTGGTTTCACAGACACAAACCATTGCTCAATTACAAAAAAAAACAAGACAATGCTGTTCACTAGTCCACATGCCAAAAAGAAAAAAACTGCAGCTGAACATAATTGATAAAATGAATGAGTCTCATGAACAAGTTCATACGTTTAAATACCTGGGGGTGCATCTTGATGATACACTCTTCTTCACCTCTCACATAGACCATGTAGTCAAAACTGTTAATGCCAAGTTAGGCTTTCTATATAGACACAGACACAACCTTACTCAAATAGCCATGTGCCTCACCATCACCAGTTCTGCTTTGTCCGTTATCGAGTATGGGTTGGTTATATAGGTTCATAGGTACAATTACAAGTCCATGAGCAACTCATGCTATTTAAGGAATTATCACTATTTAGTTGGAAAATTCCCACTTCTTATGTCCCATATGAAGGTCCAACAGATGCTTAAAGGCAGATAAATTATTTGCTGTGACCACTGCAGCGGGAAGTGAATTCCAAATTACTACAGTTCTTTGGTTGAACCACCTTGGTCTTTTATCAGTTCTATACTGTTCTACTTTTAGTTGAAAAGGGTAGGCCCTAGTTACTCTATCCAAATTTCTTTCTTTTATACATAGCCCTGCAGACTCCAAACGTATACCATTTCTTAGAGCATTAAACACAAAACATAAATCCCCCCCCCCCCCCCCCCGGTCTTCCAATATGGCATAGAAAAGACTCCCAATTCGAGTAACCTAACACTCTAAGGTTTATCTCTCAGTTTAAACACATATTTTGTATATAGTGCTGCCTCCAATATGGCTCTTAAGCATGTTAAAAGGGCTCTCAACAAAGCATGCCATCTTGTCCAGGGGGCGGATAAGCTCACCTACATGTGTAAACTGTATGCCCAAATGAAATGGCTTAATCTGTTAGGGCGGGTAAAGTACCAGATCTGTCTACTGAGAAAGAAGGCACTGCTAGGCCTCTCCCCCTCCAGCCATCCTCAATATATCGCAGTTCTCTCAACCCCAGCATTTCACCAGAAGTACTTGCATGTAGCTCACTCCTAGCCCTTTCAGAAGAACCTCATTTGTGCAATGGTCATTTGCCTACAAAGCCCCGCAGTGGCTCAGCAAACTCCCTGCTGAACTAGCCAGTACTACAAATATTAACATATTTAAAAAGGAGTTAAAGCTTCACCTTGCAAAACTAATGGCTGTGATTGCTTCACAAAACCTGAACTCTACACGGGCACTCACTACTCCCACTCCCTTTCTAACCAGGTTTACTTTCCCTCTGATACACTGTCTTGAAGAAATAAAACAAATCCTCCTCCTCCTCCTCCTCCCTCTCCTAACCTGACATACCCGTCCCTACACTAGACCCACTCTTCCTCCTTCCCTTCCCATTTCACCCCCAATTTTATCACCCCTGCTCTACCTCACTTTCCATTCTTTTAAGCTACACAGTAGTGACACTCCTTTACTTTCTGGGTGCTTGCAGAGTATTCTGAATATTTCTTTAAATGTTGACCACTGCTGTTCTAGTTACAATATCCCAATTATTTAATTTGAAATGAATGCATATAATATGTCCTTACTGTTGACTTCAACTACTTGTTTACGTGTTTGCACATTGGGCCAGATATTCAAACTGCGCCAGTTTGTGTCGCAAGCCCCAGCGCCGCTCAAAATAGTTGTGCAGGGGTGTGGCCAGGGTGATATTCAACGGAGTTGCGCTATGGAGCAACTGCTTTGAATATCACCCCCTGGACACCCCTACTATGCATGGCGCAGTGGAACTGCGTCAGCGCAAGTGGTCAGAATGGAGCATTGAGATGCAATGGCGCAAGTTCCATTGTGCTATGCACAGCACCTGTGATATTCAAAGGGTGACATGCAAATGGGGCCATAATTTATGCAAGGCGCACGAGGGGCCATTTGCATCTGATTACGGCCCCATTTGCATGCCATTAGCATGCAGGTGCGCCGATCCCTGACAACTTATGCCTGGTGCACTGCCAGGCAGCAGCCGTCGGGACCGACGCCCCCTGCAGCCCGATCGCAGGACGTCCCGTAAGGGACAATGCATGTCTCCAATTGCTGGTGGTCCAGTGGACCGTGATTAGCCCGATTGCAGGCATAACTATACACCCCCAGTAGCCTGATCGTGGGCATCAGAACCACCCCCCAAAGTCCAATATCCCTGGTGGTCCAGTGGACTGAACGGAGCCCAATCGTGGGCAGCATTCCTCACCCCCAAGTATGAAATCCCTGGTGATCTGGTGGATCCCCACCCCACCCGCCCACGGAGCCCACCACCCAGCTCCCCATCAGCCAGCGGCTGGCAGCACCCCACCCACCTGCCGCCTGGCCATCTAATCGACCGACAGCTTTAGTATGGCTGCATGCCCATTGGTTCAGAGCATGAGCCAATGGGCATGCAGCCCATACCGTACTAGTCAGTCCAGATATGTGACCAACACAGCAGCTGACACCTGTGGGTGGCCCTCGACTTGTTCCTTTTTTTTTTGGCGTACCTTTGTGCAGGCACAGGCAGGGGTTGCACCTGCATAACTCTGCATGGCCCGGGCTGAATATCAGGCTGTGCAGTTTATGCATTGTTCCTCCCACTTCGGTTACGCATGCCTTCATTATCATTGTGCTGTTGCTCAGCATGATTTCGGGGGTGCAACTGCCTCCTGCTGAACATCGCAGAATGGCACATTTAGGACTTGCACAGGCACAACCCTATTGCGCATGGCTCAACTCTTTTGAATATCTGGCCCATTAAGTTTTTGTTATTTTACATGGAACCTTTGTAAATGAGCTTCTAGCTCAAAGGTTGTTTCCAAAGCCTAAATAAATAAAAAATAAATAAAAAAGGAAGGGGAGATGATGATGATGAAGGGGATGTGCTGTTTTTCAAACCAGACTACTTCCACAGTTTTATTTGAATGTAATTATTACTAAAAGCTATTTTCTTTAAATTTTGCTTTATTTATTTGCTAAAAAAAACATGATTCATTATGAAGGGAGGAGGATGAAGAGCATCTGTTATTTTCAGAAGTAAGACTCAAGTCAAGATGTCTCAAGAATTGTCAGCACTTGAAGAAGCTTGAGGAAAGCATGCCAGTTTAGTGCTGGCATGTAATTACTCACACAATATGTAGCACTTTGTATTTTACAACAAATTCAGCAGTTGCATGGGGTGCATACACCTGGCTGGGCTCTGACTTTTCCTTGCTGGACTCTTTCTGAATCAGTATCAAACTGGTATTTATTTATTTTATTTCATGGTTCAGAAACAATCTTTGAGTACAGGACTCTTACAAAAGTTCCCGAGTCAAACAAACATAGACACATGATACAGATATATTAAGTTAACTGACATTTTGTTCCATATAAACATCTGTTTAGGTGATTCCAGCCAGGAGGTTACATCTTATTCAAAATACTCTAAACAGGCTGGACTAGCTGTAGCAGAGCTCTCCTAATGATGATTGTGGGGGAGACAAAGGATTACAAGGTGCAGTCCAGAAGGCATTGTCAGATATACAGATAGGTGGTGGGGAGGTATGATAGAGGTGAAAAGAGGGAATTGGAGCAGGGGGGAGTACATACTGGCAGTAAGGAGTGGTTTGTGGGTATCAGGAGGAGTGGTTCATAGGTACCGTGTTCATAGGTACTGCAGGTGGTTCATAGGTACAGGACTGGTAAAGTTTGGCAGAGAGGAGTGGTTCATGGGTACCAGGAGGAGTGGTCCATAGGTACAGAGTGGAGTGGTTCATAGGTCCAGTACTGGTACAGGGTGCTGCACATGGCACAGAGAGGGAGAGAGTGGGCTAATAACCGAGGAAGAAGGAGAGAAGGGAAGTGGAACACATTGTGTGGTGTAGAGAGGGTTGAGGATGGGGTGATAAGGTAGTGTGGAGAGAAATGGGGTAGAGAGAGGGTAGAGGAGGGGGTAGAGGTAGCAGAGGGGATGGAGAAAGGGAGATAGTGGGAGGGATGGAGGGAGAGAGAGAGAGAGAGAGAGGGGGACTGACTTAGGAAGAATAGGAGAGTGAGTGCATGTAGGAGGGGAGAGAGAGAAAGAGAGAGAGAGAGATAATGTGGTTATATGGATAAGATGGGTAAGGTGACTGAGTGATAAGGGAAGGTGGAAGAGGAGAGGGCACCATGGGCTAGTTATGGACCCCCTATGGGGAATGGGAGGCCAGGGGAGTGAGTGGGTTTAATAACTGTATGGTATTACTGAGACAGGTGAGTGTAGGTCCTGGGTGTGCATCAGGATGATTAGTGATGGCACAAGCATAATTGCCTGCTTATAAAATATTGCTTTAGCTCAGTTTTAAAGGTCCTAATGTTAGCAGTTGCCAGCGAGGCTGAGGGGACCTCGTTAAGCCAGAGGTGCTCTGTAGGAAAAGAAGCGTAGACCAAGAGCAGTCCTATGAAATGGGACACTAAGAGGGTGTAGCTCCTTTCTTCTAGTAGTGTACAAATGGCTTACCTTCAAAATCATTTCCGAGATACATGGAGGTGTTTGGCCAAGCAAGGCCTTCCTCCTAAGGAGGCAGGTTTAGAAGCTGACTCTGCTACTAAGATTTAGCTGGTTGGTCAACTTGTAGAGTAGGCAAGTGTACGGGAGCTGGTCAGCATTAAGCAGGAGTCAGCAGGCCTTGTTTAAATTTCTTTCATCCCTCTTAAGTGCCGTAGCTGTGGCAGCCCCCATAGACTACCAAGCCATAGTCTATGACAGATAGGATGGAACTGGAGACTGACAGTCTAAGGACATTGTGTCTTAGACCTTTCTGGTGCCTATAAAGGACACCCAATTTGGAGCTGACAGTCTTTACCACCATGTCAATGTGTTGCACAAAGGAGAGGGTGTCATCAATCACAACACCAAGGTATTTGAAGCAGTGCACTTGGTCTAGTGGGTCTGAGTTTAGATTGGTGATGGTAAGGGTGTGTTATCTCCCTTTTGATTGGTGGCTGGAGATGAGCATAATTTTAGTTTTTTTTATGGTTGAGTAGTAACTTCTGAGTCCTGAACTAATTCCCCAGTAGCCCGCAAGTGGATTGCACTTCAGTCTGCAGTGGCTCAATACTGGAGTGGCTACTGAGTATTACAGCATCATCAGCATATAGGATGACCTTACTGATGCATGCTTCTGGGAGTGTGTTCAGGAACAGGCTGAACAATAGGGGTCCTAGGATAGACCCCTGGGGTATTACAATTGATACCGCTTTGGAGTCAGACACCACTTGGCCATTTTCACTCTTTGGGATCTGTCTGATAAGTAGTCATTAAACCACTGGAGAACATTGGTTGCCAATCCAAGGGTGCAAAGTCGAGTCAGTAGGAGGAGGTGGTTGACAGTATTGAAGGCTTTCGTGAGGTTGATGAAAATTGCACCAACCAAATTCCCCTCATCTAAGGCCTTGTGGGTGTACTCGGTAAAGTCAACCAGTGCTGTGGTTCTTTCTGAACCCATGCAGTTGTGAGTATTGCAGGTTGAATTTCTGAATATATTCATTAACTTGATCAGCTACTATCCTTTCCAGAGCTTTGAATGGGGGGGGGGGAGAGTATGGAGATGGGCCTGTAGTTTGTTGGGCTTGACCTGTCTCCACTTTTATGGACAGGGGTCACCACCGCCTGTTTCCAAAGTGATGGGAATTTAGCCATTATGAGGGATTTATTGAAAATTTTAGCAAATGGGGATAATGAGCTTGTCGATTGCTAGAGCAACCATTTTCATGTTGATAGTGTCACTGCCTTGTCTAGTTTTACCCAGGACCTTTTTTTTTTTTACATAGAGCATGGCTTCTTTGACTGTAGCCACCTAAAGTAGAAATTTGGGTGGTGGGTCATCAAGGGGGGGGGCTGTCAGTGACCGTATCTGATGGCTTTAGGTAGGGGCTGTCAGTGACCGTATCCAATGGCATTAGGTAGTCAGGAGGGAGAACTGAGCTTAGGTCAGTAAATGCAGAGTTGAGCACATCTGCTATGGTGTGGGGTCTGTTTGTGTGGAGCCATTTATGTTGAGCAGTGAGGGTATTGATTTATCAGCCTTCCCAAGGAGATAATTCAAGTTGTCCCAGAACTGTCTCCATCTCTCCATTTCTGTTCTAGCGGTGCTTATAGTAATTAGCTTTTGCACTCCTTATGTGACGTGTACATTTATTTCTAGCCACCCTGTAGTTCTGTATATCATGTTTTCCACCCGAATACCTCGCCGTACTCCAAAGATTGTCTCTTTCCCTCATGAGGTGCAGGAGTTCACCGGTTATCCAACCATTATTATACAATGGCAAGAAAGAATCCTGGACTCTGATTGGTCAGTGTATGCCTGAGACAGTGATGTTATTACACAATAACATCACTGTTTTGATTTGTTGCAACCACCACAACTTTTATCTCTTTTATTCTTCAGAAACAAAGATATACTGCCTCACTAAAAATCTACTAAAAACATTTTTAAATGTTTTTTTATTTTGTATAACAACAAGCCATTGTATAATAGCAATAAGGCACTCCAGGGTGTGTGTTATTGTGTAATAATGTCACTCCTGGGGTGGTGGAAGCACTCGGCTTTGCCTCGTGCTTCAACCCACCGCAGAAGTGATGTAATTATATGATGACACACACCCTGTTGTGCCTTATTGCTCAGTTATACCCCCCGGCTTTTGCTTTTCTTGACTGGGGCATATTTATCACATAGAGTGTTGAAGTTGTCAATGAAGTATTGGAGCACAACGTCAAGGTCCATTATCAGGTCAATGGGTGTCCAGCCAATTCTAGAGAGGGCATCTTTAAAAGAGCTTAACTGGCCTTTTCTAAGGACTCTGCCTTCAATGAGTATGGGAGGACCCTTATGGGATTTGTTCGACCATCTACAGGTAGTAGGTGAGTGGTTGCTCATGGAGTCTGAGAGCACTGTGACCTCTGAAATCCTCTCTGGTGAGCTTACCAGGAACCAGTCCAGTAGTGTATGATTGCCTGATTTGTGGTTCATCTTGGTGGGCTCTGTAATCAATTGTGTGAGATATGAGGTTGTTATAATATATTTTTGTTGGTGTGTAGCACTGCTGAGCCAGTTGATGTTGAAGTCACCAGTGACAATTACTTCACAGTCCTTGATAGTGCCAGACAATGCTCCAAGGATGCTGTTCAGGCCAACTGCAGCATTTCATGGTGGAAGATAGGCACAAGTGATCTCCAGTGATTTACTTTGGGGTCCAAATTGGAGCTTAATTGCAAGTAGCTCATGGTCATCGACGTTGGCAGTGATTGGGAGAACAGCCCCGTGAATAGAATCCCGGGTGTAGACAAGACAGCCGCCACCCATTTTTCCCATTCAGTCTTTCCTGAATGCTTGGTAACCAGTCAGCACAACCTCATTATTCTTCACCCAAGGTGATAGCCACGTCTCAGTAATGCAGATGATGTCAGGGCAGTTCAGGGTTGCCCAGGCCTGCAGCTGCACAGCCTTCAGGAGCAGGCTGCAAATATTCAAGGCAGCAATTTTTAAGCCACTGCACTTTTCACCTTTTGCATTAGGAGTGCACGGGGGCCAGGGTTGGTATGCACATTCCCTGATAAGAGGAGGAGCAGAAGGCTTGCTTTCTTGGTTGTAATGCTAAAGGTGAAAATGAGTTTACATTTTTTTTCCTGTATTTGCCAGGAAGTGGAGGTAGCCGCTTAGAGGGCATGATAGGCAGTGTATAGTGATCTGCATATGCGATCTCAAGTAATAGTTTTAGTTGCTCAGTTTGAATTAGCAAAGCCTGTGCAGTCTGGGAGCAGTTGTAAGAAGAGGTGATGGTTGATACCTTCATCAATCTGCACTCCAAGAGGCGAGGTTCAAAGGAGCCAACAGGTAAGTGGGCATCATTTTCTCCAGCAGCACATAGGCACCTAAGCAGTGACAGTACCAATAGGACTGAGGGGCAAGACATGGTGGACCACTCCAGGAAGTGTATTACTTAAATTAAACTAGTTGTGTCAGAGGAAGTTTAGATCCAGGAACACATGCCCCTTATCTTAGCCTTTGTATAGCTTGCCAGTGGCAGAGTGGGGACTTAGTTATTGGACCAATCCAGACCTATAAAACTAAGGATGGAAGTGGTGGGGGGAAGGCGGGATTCAAAACACACAAAGGACTCAGGCAGTCGGCACTGATTCCCGATGTGATTACTTTTCGGTCAGTGAGTGGGGGGGGGGGCACAAAAGGAGGTTGGTGCAGGTTGGGGCAGTCACTCCAGAGTCCAGGTGGCAGTTGCAGGGGTTCGATGCAGAACCCTAGATCGAACCGTAGGCGCGGTTCAAACCAGGATCACCAAAGCCCGGTCAAGGGCTACTGCACCTAGAGAACAGAGGGAGAGGGAAGGATTTTAAGCAGGGCAGAGTTGGAGAGGGGGGTTTGAAGACAAAGCTTGGGACAGTGGGAGGGTTAGCAGACAAAAGAAATACTTAACAGAGGAGGGCAAAGAGAGAGAGAAGCAAGGAGGGGGAGAAGCCATAATAACCAACTCTAAAATTAAATATCAGTTTTGAAACTCTAAATAATGCTGTGATATAACAAATTCAGGAGTAACAGAGCTCTAAATTAAATGTGTTACAGTCTGTTAATTGTACGGCTAAGCTGAGAGGCGGTAGTGGAGAAATTAAATTGACCAAGCACTATACTCATGAAAAAAGGGTTTCTTCAGTTGGTTCAGACTGCTGTCTCTCATGGTGGCTGAACTACTTAAGTGAACTGCCTTATTCCCACCTTCTCATACCTGACCTGTTGTGAGTATCCCTGCTGCTGCTGGTCCATCTGACCTGAATGCAGACTGGGAGTGGATCTGGCTGTTAGCAGGGTACCATGGTTATATTTTAAATTACTGGGCAGGATGCTTGTTCTGAAAGTCTGATGTGACTTAATGTACCCTGAACAATCTTTTTACCACACTGCTTGCAACATGCTTCCAATGAGTTTGTAGTGTTATTTGTAAAATACTCACACACTGAAAAAGATGCATTCATTTTTTTTTTAAGTACAGTAGCTTGTTGATGGTGGCAAGGGCAGGTGCTTACTGCTGGAAGAACTGGGCATTTTCAGCTACTGTGGAATGACATGCTTTTGGATAGCATTGGACAGAGCAGCAAATATGAGAATAAAATATAATCTTATATAATGTGACATGATATACAAGAAGATATATATATATAGAATAAATGATGGTTATGGGTGGTGTACAAGGATGTATACCCATCAATGAGGTTAATTAGGGCTATAAGGCCACAAGCCCAAAGGGCGAGTGGCTTTATGGCCCTAATTAGACACTGAGATAGGTATACTTCCAATAGCCTACCACAATTACCCATTATTTATTTTATAGTTGTTTAAGTTCAAGTTTATTATTACAGGAATTACTCCATTGAGCAAGCTGATTCACAAGGTGGTCCTGGAGATTTCAAACAATACAATGACATATATGATCTTATACAAAACAGATTAGGGTAGCACGAGTAAACAGCAATGGCACTGGTAAGGCACAGCTTGGATTGTTGCAAATAACTGATACATTACATACAAAAAACTAACTGCACTAATTTGCACATAGATGATACTCATAGAGTGAGACAAGTCTTCACTGGGGGCAGAAGGAAAAGGAAAAAAAGAAAAAAGTGAAAACATGCGGCTGTAGATGACATTGCAAAGGACTGTGGTAGTTTCAGAGGGACAGGAACATTGTGCACTGAGATGGGGTACAGGGAGGGGTCTAGCGGAGGTGGTGACTGGGGTAGGGGGTAGGGGTAGGGGAGACAGGGAGGTGGGGAAGGGGAAGGTAGTAGGTTAAACAGGACAGGATTATTGTGCACAGAGATGGGGGTACAGGGAGGGGGTCTAGGGAAGGGATGTGACTGGGGTAGGGGAGAAGGGGTAGGGAGACAGGGAGTGGAGGAAGAGAAGAAGTGCTTGGAGGCAGAATGGGTAAAGGGGGTTGGGGTAGGAATAAGGGGTGGGTGAGGCAGATGGGTGAGAGGTTAGGCTGGGTGGTTGATGGGAAGACAGGCATAGGGTGACAAGCAGAAGGGATGGTGAGGATTCAAATATTAGCTTAGCATGAAAAGCAGTGGCAGACCACTTCAAATGCTTTCTTGGCTGGGACTTAAACCAATTTAACGTTACTATCTCAGTTAGCTTCATGTTTTTTTGCAGCTGGTTCCATATAGATGGGAGGATGAAACTAATGGCACCTCTGCCCTGATTAGTATGTGCCCTGGGGACTTCTAGGAGTACAAAGTCTGAGGTGCGCAGTGTATACACATTGTGAGACTTGTGCACTAGGGAGCATATGTACTGAGGTAACTTGCCAGTCAGCAGTTTTAGAATCCACTGCCCAATATGGAACATACACCTGGTTGATAGTGAGGTCCAGTTCAAAGAAGAGTAGAGGGTACAATGGTGTGTCCTGGCTGGATCATTTAGTATGAACCGTAATGCACAACGGTACAGAACATCAAGTTTGCGAGAGTGAGTTGGTGCACTGCAATTGTAAATTATATCCCCGTAGTCAAGGAGTGGTAGGAATGTGGCCTGGACCAGTCTTCTTCTGCAGTCAAGTGTAAATAGGGATCTGTTCCTAAAGGAGAACCCCATCCTGGCTTTTAACTTGTTGACAAGGCAGTTGATATGGGCAATAAAAGTTAGTTTACTGTCTAGCCATATTTCAAGATACTTGAATTCATCCACAGCCTCGAGGGTATCCCCGAATATAGTAGTGATGGGCTGTGAGGTACTCTGAGTACTGAGAGTAGAGGGCATATGACTTGATGAAAAAAAAACATCACCTTTGTCTTCCTTGTGTTTAGGAGAAGTTTTGAATGGGCCAGGTTGAACTATAGCTGATTGAAATCAGATTGTAACTCAGCACAGGCTTTGTGCAATGAAGGCCTAGAGATGTAGAGGACCATGTCATTGGCAAAAAAGTGCAGCTTGGATTGTTGAATGTTTCTGTCCAATGAGTTGATGTAAATAGTGAAGAGGAGGGGCTCTAGAATGGATCCCTGAGGGACTCCCCTCGTGATGGACACCGTGTCCGACATGGCTCCATCAGCCTTAATTCTTTGCAGCCTATCTGAGAGGTAACTAGAGAACCATCTTTCTGTAGTGTCATGAAATCCCAGGGATGTTAGGCAGTGCAGGAGGAGGGTATGGTCCACTGTGTTGAATGCCTTGCTTAAGTCAAGGAAAATGGCACAAGTAGACTGTTGTCAGTGGCAGAGAACCAGTAATTAGTTACCGTTGCCAGGGTTGAGACTGTACTGTGATTCTGCCTGAACTCTGATTGGAGTGGGTTAAGTAGGTTGAAGTTCTCCAAATATTGTTTTGTTTGAACGTATATTAATTGTTCCATTAGCTTGGACAGGACTGGTAGAATGGAAATTGGTCTGTAGTTGCTGAGGTCGCTCCGGTCTCCAGACTTGAATAGTGGGATGATATGTGTAGTCTTACAGCTGAAGGGAACAGTAGTCATGGAGATGGAAAGGTCAAATATGTGCATGATGGGCATGATGGATGCAACTAATAGATGACTCCCTATTTTTAGAAAGAATGCTTTGATTCCATCAGCACCTGCCCCTTTCCTGGTATCCAACTTGATTAGGAGTTGCTCGACTTCCTTGAATGTGACCAGGGACAGCTGAAAGGAGGCATGTGGTGGTGAGGACTCAGGGTAGTCTAGAATGGTGGGGCTGGTGGGCAGCTCTGCAGCTGGTGAAGTGTTGAAGGCCATACCAGCTGTGGCAAAGTGGGCATTTAGAAGATCCAATATGGAGCATTGCTCAGTGACCAGTGTACCTTTAGAGGTGACTTTTTGTGGGAGAGATTGGGGGGGTTTGTGGCCTTCAATAGTCCTGATGGTGCATCATATTTTGCTGATTTCCCTTAGCTTCCTCTAAGATTTTGACATAGTAAGTGACCTTGGCACTCCTTATAAGCTTGGTGCATCTGTTTCTGCTCTGAATTCCTGCCAGTGGGTCGCAGTTTTAATTTTTCTTGCTTAGGTCCACAGTTTATCACAATGAGAGAGTGCAGCTTTCAGCTCAGGGGTGAACCATGGGTGTGAGAATTTTTTAACTCTGTATTTACAGAATGGTGCACGCTTGTTAGCAAAGCCTGTGATGATGGTATTAAAAATAGTGACAGCGGCTTCTACAGATTTGGCTAAATAACAGGATTGCCAGTCTATCTGCTTAAGGTCTACAAGAGAGTTATGGACATTAAATTTACAAAAACTTGTGCTGTGATGAATTTGGGCCCATTGGGGTGTTTGGTATGGGCATGTGTGCAGACCACAGTAATGTGATCACTTACATCATTATGGAAGACCACTTAGTGCTCAATTCTTTGAGGTTGGTTTGTGAGAATTAAGTTGAGAATAGAACTGTGGTCTTTGTTTTTCATATTTGTCCTAGTAGGTTCAGTGACTGAGTGAATCCCATAGATCTTTGATGGCATTTGCTTTGGTGGTGAGCCAGTCAAGATTTAAGTCCCCAAGGATGATGGTTTCATTGGTGTTGGATTCCTCGATATCCTTGATCTTTGATAGAATATCCAGCCCATCTGAAGGAAGTCTGTAACAGCCAATGATATTGATTACTTCAGAGGATGGGAGTAGTAACCTAAGTGCTAGGCACTCAAACTCTTTGGGTTTTGACTCCAAAAATAGTTCCATGGCACTGAGCTTGTTATTGAGGTAGATAACTACCCCCCCCATCCCTAGTGGGCCTATCTACTCTGAATGTGCTATATGAGGGTAGTGCTATTTGGGAGTCGGTGATGGAGCTGTTCAACCAGGACTCTGTGATTACTAACAGATATGGGTTGGTATGAGCAGTCCAGGCTTGGATTTGACTGAAATATTTAGTAGACTGCAGGCATTAATCAGCATGAACTTAATGCCTGATGCTGATGCGAAGTTGGTCGGAGAGTCTAAGGTAGTACGTGGTCTAGGGTTAAGTTCCACATTGCCCAAGCACAGGAGCAGTAATAGGATTAGCCTTTTCACAGTCTCTACTAGAGCTGCTTGTTGTTTTTTCCTAGATGTTCTACTACTTCGGTAGGGGTTGTCCATACACTTCAATTCTACCTTGAAGTTTGAGATACTAGTTGAACTAAGAAGTGCACTGACACTTAAACTAAAGGACTGCTGCCAACTGGATGCAGCAGGTGGTTTGATGCAAGCTTTAGACCAGGCAGGGTTAGGGGAATAAGGAGAAATCACGGGCATGTATGTCCCAGGTAGAAAATCCAAGTTATCGGGGAGCTGAGCCAGATAGGGATGATGGGTACAGGGCTATATATATCAGTAGGATAACCTGCCAGCACATGGAGTAAGCCATGGCCCTGGCAGTAATTTAATTAAGGTTCTGACTAAGAAAGTATAAGATTAATACTACTCCAGAAAAATGCTAGGGCTAAAGGGCTGATTAAGATAAGGCAGTCAGCAATGTTTGTTAAATTTGAGCATGAGAGAGAATCGCCCCTTTAAGTTGCAGGAAAGGAGATCCCCTTTAAGAAGTTGCTGTAATTGACTGGCATGAGGCCTCAGGGGGTGGGGTCACTTGGGAAGTGTATTTAATAAAGGAGGGGTTGGGGGGGTGGCAAAAAAACTGTCCAGAGAGTAGTAGAGCAAGGCAGTGGCCGAGCTGTGATTTGAAAAAGGTACCTTGAACACTTGCTTTCTCAATGGGGATCTGAAGCACCCCAATCAGGAAGTGGCCACAGTCCCCAGGAGCCAGTCCAATTACAGGGATTGAAGCCTGGTAGCTCCGGGCTAGGAGCTGATCGATCGTACCTGCTTTCCTTGGTCGGGGGTGGCGGGCTGGATGCAGAGGTCCAGCCGCCGGCAGATATCCGCGCCGGGGCCGTTCGGCTGAAGTGGAGAGCCTAATTTGGGCTTGTGGCTAAAAAAGAGCAGATAAAAGGTGGGCCGTTAGTTAAAATAAACAAAGACAAAGCTCAGGTAAATTGGTGGGAGGGCTCTGGGCAATTTAATGCTCAGGGCAGAAGTTGGTGCCAATAGTGGGAGAGAAAGGGTTCCTACAGAGAGGTCTGGTAAAAAGTGCCAGGTGGGAATTTAGCAAAACAAAAAGCTGGTTCAGGAGGTTGATGGGGGAGGAGGCAGGGGCCCAGGAGCAGGGGTAGAGAAGATGGCCAAAAATGCCAGGCAGTATTTATAGAAAATGCTGGTTCATGGGGGTGTCAGGAGAGGGAATTAGGGGTCCAGCAGCTGGCAGAGATACAGTGGGGGGAACAGAGAAAAAGAAATGCAAAAGGGAAAAAGCAAGTGAAAGAGGGGAACAAAGAAGGCAGTCCGAAGAGAAATGAGAGCAACTGTAATAGGAAATGAGTGTGACAGAAAGGCAGCAGGCAGTAGACAGTTGTTCAAGCTATCCTACAATATTGGGCAATTAGTTCAACAGTGAAAATTCAGTAGTACAAGCAGTAAGCTGTATAGAAGTCAAGCAATCAGTAAAGATTTGCTACAACTCTGCTATACTCCGGAAGGCAATTCCTACATATACAATGCAGTAGTTTAAAGATAAAATGTTTAAGCAGTAAAAATATTCATTATATAATACATTGTAATGGTTACTATTTTTGTACCTGCAGGTCGGCCGCTGTGCTGCGTAGAGTACTTCCTGTTTTTTTCCCCTTGGGCTTTCCGTGGTATAGTGGGTTATTGCTTGGCAGGTTTTTTTTTGGCTTGTTTGAATTTCCATAGTGTAAGGCTCCCTATATAAGACTGCTAGTCTGGTGGCACTCCTTTCCTTAGTTCAGTCGTGGCATGTGGATTCCACTTCCATGGTTCCAGTGTGCACTGTCGAGAGTGCAGCACATTTTCTTTGGGGCAACTGGAGTGGTGTAGGAAGGATTGCATCACAAGCAGCTGGAGTGGCATGTGAAGACTGGCATGTGTGGAGCAGGAGCAGCATAAGAACAGCATGGTCTGGAGAATGGAGAAACACGCTGCAGGATGCAGCATCTAGTGAATTTAGCTCTGATGGACATTTTTTTTTTTTTGCAGGATGTTTTTCTCACTTGTTCTGTTCTGTTTCTTACAGTTTGAGGTGGGGGAGGCAGGTTGTTTTTCTCCCAAGGATTTTGCCATTATTTTGTTGTGTAGGACAGGTTTTAATTTTTATTTTATTTTACAGGATTGGGGGGGCATTCTTGGTGTATGGATGAATGTGATAATTGTTTTAATAGGTTTGGCAATTGGTGGATAATTAGTGTTGTTCCATATGGTTTAATGTACTGTGATTTATACTTTTAATTGGTGGTTCATACTATTAATTGATAGGTTTATAGAAAAATGAATGATGGAGTTTTCAATGAAGAAAACGTTCTATACATGTATTATATAGAGAATAACCGATAGGTTTGTGTCTATTACCAGGGAGTAATAGCATCGAGAGGTTCTGGACACATGAACCTTGAAAGCGAAGCTCGAAAGGTTCCAATATGTCCAGAACCTTGAGATGCCAGTACTCCCTGGTAATGGACACAAAAACCTATTGGTTATTTTATTTAATATATGGAAGCGATGTTTTTTCTAATGGGCGGTCGACGGTTTCAGTGAACTGACTTTGTACTGGTCGACCGCCACACTGTCCTACGTTGTGCTTTGAGCTGTGTGTTCACTTGTGACGGTTCCCACCCTCTGCCCATGTTTTTCCATTATTGAGATCTTACCTGCTTTTCAGGACTGTAACAGCAGGATCAACCAGATATTTCTCTTTGCTGAGGGGAAAACATGAAAAACAAATCGAGAAGCGTGACTACCGAGTTCACTCTCGCTAAGTGAGAGAAGCACCGCCATGTTGTTTAAACTGTTCTGCCCACCCACACAAGAAAAACGGCCAATGAGGAGGCACACTTAGGATGTGGGGGCAGGAGGTATCTTTTTGGAAGCTTGCAATGATACTCTTATCAGCACAAAACTATTGTATTACCAGTGATTGACAATACTATAACCAGTGATTGCCAGTACTATTATCACTGAACCTTTGAGAGTATTACCGGATTTTTTTGTATGCTTTACACACCTATTAAATTGAAGATCCATAAATTAAAATCTGATATGATATGAGAAGATAATATAACCCAATATAAGATGCTATATTTGCCTTACCTCATGCCACATTGGTGACCTGAGTTCGGGAGCGAATTTGGGGAGCTGGGGGTTGGCCGGGGAGGAGAGGATTGAGTGTCCGGTGGATGTCTCTCCTCTCCTGGGAGGGAGGGGGACTCTACTTCGTAGCATTGGTGGCTCCTAGTGGACACTGGGAGCACAACAGCCATGGACTCTAGCTCGGGGTAGGTGACGACAGACATCCTGTGTGATGGTGTGGGAGTGCACCCGCTGGATGTCATTGCACATCCAGACCTTAGGGAAGGGGCAACATGAACAAGGAAAAAGTCCAGCACTCAAGAGGATGATGGACCTTGAGGGACCGGCCAACATGCCTAACATCAGACCCAGCCTGACCAACTCTCCTGGACTCCCCCTCCTCTGCTGGGGCTGTAGTTGGGGTGAGTCCAGCACCTGATTTCCTGGTCGGAGAGTTTCAGGTGGGCAGTAGGCACTGATCTGGTGAGGTCTTGCCTGAGGGAGCTCCTGATGTGCCAGTGGCCGGAGGGATAGAGTCCACAAAAAAAAAAAAGATGCTATATTATCATTCAGTATATTATTCTTATTTTTTTATTTTACATGCAAAGAAAACATGAGTCATAAAACTGGACTCATGATTTGGGTTTGCTGCTTGATTGCCATTCTTACTGCTGTTTTCAGAAAACGATAGGGACAGTGGGGGTGGGGACTTTGAAGTTGCAGTGAATGCAAGATGACGTTTTTTTCAGGAAACAAACTTTATATTTCTTCCTTGATTATTTCTTAGCTGAATAAGGGAACTGGGAGCACATGATGAATGATGATGGGTAAACTTGTAAGCTTTTTAATTGCACCAGATGGTTTCTTCACCATGGCTGATGAGAAAGGCTGCTTGCTCTGCAGTGGGAGTGGAACCAGTGGATTTCTGTAGATTAATGAACAATGGTGTCTTTGGCCACTACTATCATGAACCCAGCCCATGTTTTCATGGCCACAATTCCATTATACCCAGTCCCTGTTTCACCTTAGCCAACTCCTTCTCCTCCACCACCACCACCACCATCACCACCACCACCACTGTCACTGCTTGTACTTGCTAAGACTGGCATGATGGAACATTTATTTATTGTTTCCTCCCCTTGTGTCCCTTTCTCCTCCTATTCTTCTCTTCATGTTTTCTACATGCATCACCAGCACATGCATGACAGATGATGACACAATGCAGCTGCTACCAGACACTAGCTGTGATTACTCACAATAGTTGTTTATCATTCTTAGATGCCCTTATGGATGCACACTTGGCACATGCACCAGAATGACTTGTGAGTTGATGGGGAAGAGCAATGCCATCAGACTACCATCCCCACCACAGACAGACCATCCCCCTCCACTAACAGACCTTGTGACCTCATATTACATACAGCAGCTACTTTACTTTCCCACTCACTAAATGGCTGACAGACCCTCACACACACACACACACACACACACACACACTCACACAGAAGCAAAACATAAAAAGATGGATTTCTGTGCCCTGCTGCACCACACATAGTCAGCCAAAAATATTTGTCAAATAAATTATTCACAATAACCCCCTGACACTTTCTCATATCTATTAAATTCACTATGCCCTTATCCTGCTGCAGGGGGCAAACTAAAATAAAATATGGATTTCTGTGATCCCCACACTACCAGAACTCAGTACAAAATATTCAGCACCTGCAGCTGTCACTGTAGGCTGGCTGCAGACTCATACTGTTAGTTTTTTTGTCTTGTCTGTAGCATGATTTCACTAACCTTTGAGGCTACTGCTGTAGCTAAATGAAGCGAACCAGCTATCTAGAATAATAATTTTTGAATGTCAGATGTTTTCTAAATCTTTCTGATGATCAAGAGTAACTTTTTCCTTATCCTTTGAGAGAGAGCTGGAAATGACACCGAGATGTGTGTAGTGTAAGGAATTCTAACTTTTCAGCTTTGTTGATTGGTTACTACACATCACGTGGTTTGCCAAAAAATGTATACATTCTTAGGGTGTGCTCCCTACAAACATTACTGCGTCATGATATTAAAGTGCCCAAGGGAAACTGAGTTCCTTTGGACCTGCTTCCCTTATGTCCAAAATGCCAGATTTTCACATGTACACTTAATGCAAATGTGTCTTTGGCCCATCTTTCTACAGCGTCAACTTCAG
The DNA here is from genome assembly GCA_016271365.2 of Neoceratodus forsteri. NCBI lineage: Eukaryota > Metazoa > Chordata > Ceratodontiformes > Ceratodontidae > Neoceratodus > Neoceratodus forsteri. Next base: position 1,295,141,899 of record CM028130.1, read on the forward strand.
AAGGCTACAGTATGTGCCTCAGTATATGTCAATATACATTAATACATTTGTAACATAACTTTTTGATTATTGTTGTATATTGCCTTGTATCAAACTGTACTGCCAACAGAAAGCAACATGGCATGGCTTCAAGCTTGTATTTAAAAGAAAATTCAGTTTCTGTCCCTAAGCATTCTAATGTTAGCCTTTTACAAATACATTACCCTAAGAATGGGTTATCTTGAAAAGTGTTAGGTCAGAGTTTTTTTAGAAAATAAAAATTTGGAGTCTGAGAGACATTGACAACTACCGAGTAACTGTAACCAGCTAATCTCCATACAATTCATTAATTCAGACCTCGCTGTCTTAAATCTTGGGGTTCATCAAGGCTCAGTCCTTGATGCTCTACTGTTCTTTATTTTTGTTAAGGACCTTCTGAAGCACAGCAGGAGGTGTGACCTCTATGTATGCAAATTACACTATACTCTACCACGTTGCAATGAGAATGAGGTAAATTCAGTATTCCAATCTGATTTCAGCACAGTCTTCTTCTGGTTTGTCAGGTATCACATTAAAAGGGTGAGTTTATATGAGTGACAACATTTGGGTGACTCCATAAGGGTGACAGCAATAACAGCTACCATTCATTAACAGCGCACAGATGAATGAGCAACTGCACTGGTACAGCGATACCTCACCATCCAATTGTGGCATGTAATGAAAATCTTAGAAATGGGGGGGCAGGGGGCAGAGCCCCCCACTTGAAACAGTGAGAATGAATGTAATGGGACACATCTGTGGTACAGGTGTTAAAATGATGTGTATGGCCAGGAGAATCAATTATGTGTCCATAGGCTGGTGGTTAGGATGGTAGTATAATTCCTGAGAAGTCAGAAAGTGTACTGGCCATGTGCAGAGTATCATCACTACAAGTGCCTTGCCAGGCTTCACATAGCAGTGGATCATGTTGTGGCAGTCCTGAAATCGCATAACCATGTTGCAGATGCCTCAGATGTTGGAGTGAGGAGAGTGCTGTGCAATATGAGAGACAGGGCAAGAACAAGTGTTGAATCCATCACCCAGGTGGTGCTGCAGAGTATGTCCAGTGCCAGTGATGCTGTTGCTTGGAGGCTGCTGGCTGCACATTTACTGAAGCATACTGTACAGCATGTGAGGCAGATGGAGCATGTCTGTCCAATGATGCCCCCAAGTGTGGATGTGCTGAGTATTCTGACGGAGTATACTGTGACTTTGGCTGGTGATCAGTTCCTATATTATGACAGCGGAATGGCCATGGACCAGTTGGTGATCTATGCCACATAGAGGAATCTCCAGACAATGTCCCAGTGTTCAGAATGGTTCATGGATGGGACCTTTATCTCAGATCTCACCCTGTTTTCTCAGTTGTATACTGTTCATGGCATGAGGAATGGGAGTGTGATTCCTGCCATCTACATCCTCATGATGTCTACACAGGCGCAGAGTTATGAGTGAGTTCTTCAGCAGCTGAGGTCATGGGGTCCCACAATGTGTCCGGAGAGCACCATGATGGATTTTGAACTTGCTGCTTTGAAGGCTGTGACTGCAGTGTTCTCCTCCATACAGGTGAGGGGATGTTTCTTTCATTTGGGACAAGCATTGTGGAGAAAAGTGCAGCAGTATTCTGCTGTGCATGCCCATTATGTGACAGATGCAGAGTTCGCTCTGCATGTTCGAATGCTGCTTGCTCTAGCATTCGTACCTGTGCAGGATGCTGTGGCAAGCTTTGAGGACAGGAGGAGCAGAGGCTTGCAGAGGAGAGGTTGGAGCAGTTGCTGTCGTGTCGGAGACCCCTACCATCTGTCGGCGCTATAGAGACCTCACAGAGCATCTGGTCCTGATTGTGTTGGAGTATGGTGTTAAGTGCTGATATAACGCTGCAGCCCGGGTTTTGACTGTGACAAGTAGGTCCTGTCATATTATCCCGTTGCTGCACGAACTGCACTGGCTCCCTATATTGTGGCGGATCACCTTTAAAGTCATTTTATTGACTTTTAAAGCCCTTCACGATCAGGGTCCAACCTATCTGAAAGAAGTTCTGGTGCCTTATTGCCCTGGCCGATTGCTCTGATCGGCTGACCAGGGGTTGTTAGAGATTCCAAGAGTGAGTCTAAAATCTTCAGGCAGCAGAGCATTCTCTCATGCTGCGCCCACTCTTTCGAATTCTCTACCACGCAGGTTATGGGAGTGCACCTCTGTGGAGATATTTAAGAAAGATCTGAAAACATACTTATGGCAAATGGCCTTCTTGGATAACTAAGTTAATTTTAGTATGTCTGTATTTTTATTATAACTTATTATGTTTTAATATCTGATGTTATTATGGTACATTTTTATATATGTTTTGTAGATTTGTATTTGAAATTTGAATTTATGATCTTAAAATGTTCAGCGCCTTGATACACTGAAAGGCGCTTTATAAATAAAATTATTATTATTTATTATTATTACAAGTATCTTAGGGGCCTCGCATACAATTTTCAGCTCCAGGTCTAACATCGGGATATATCCCTTATATGCATCCCTTATTTGTGGATGCTATTGATTCACCTTTTTGATGTTCGCCATTTTGAACAGCTCAGTTGACTTGGAACCAGTTTGTCAGCAACCATCTGATCTTTAATACAACCAAAGCTAAGTCTATCAAGGTAACAAGGAGGGTAGAAGGGGAGGAAGAGTAGCTCTCTACGTAAAGGAAGGGATCAAAGCAATGGAACTAAAGGGTAAACAGGGAAGAGAGAAGGCACTGTGGGTCACCCTGGAGTCCGTAAATGGCACCACAATCCACACAGGGTTGTATACAGACCAAATACCAACGGTTAGGTGGGAAATGAACCTTATTAAATCGCACACTGTGCCTCTGGTTCCCAAGGTGCCATCAAATGTCCACAAAAGATAATGTTTAGGTGCAAAAGATTTTACTGTATCCCTAAGATACATAAAAATATATCCAAATCTCTGGGCAGACCCATAGTTTCTAGACCAACCTGTGTGAATCTGCCTCCTATTTAGGAGGTGTATGGTTGCTTAGCAACCTCCTTCTCAAGCAGGAATACAAGGGAGTGATTTCATTTCCCTCAAGACTCACAGGTTGGTCAAAGAGGTAGACCGCACCTCGAGCAGCACACTTAGCCCTGTTGAGACTGCAGACAGGGTGTTTGTGAACACCGAGAAGCTTTGAAACTGTCTGAAATCAATGACAATAAGGTAGAACTATCTTACTTTAAAAGTTTGAATTGTAAGAGTACATAAAGGATCTATGTGAGCATTTCATAGCAACTTATTTGGTGAAACAGTTTTGCTCTTATGTGTTTTGCAGGGTTTATAACCAATTGTTGGATTTTGGCTTTGAACAAACTGTGAATGAAGTGAAGCTCATAATGAGTGCTTCTGTGTATGCTATGAGGTAAACGAAGTGGTTATGTGGTTACAGGCTTTATGCAGTTGTTAAAATTAAGCTAATATGGGGCTTTTCATGTAAAAACAAGTGGCAGGACATGTTATATCAATTCACAGATGGCATGGATGTTTTTTGCAACAAGAAGTAAGCTGGAGGAAAATGAAATATAGGAGGACAGTAGCCGTGAGCTGGGTAAATTCATTTCAGTGCATAATTACTTTAAGAATTTCTCAATGCTTTAACTTAACACAGTGTCATAACATAAAAAATGGAGGGAAATGATTTTTGTTTATGAATTGTTATACTCAAACGTGGCTTATGATTATTTCTTCTAACAGATATACCCTGTGAACAAGCTCTTATAAAGAGCGAAACGTAAGGGGCAGTGTAAACAGAAATAAAAAAAAATACTACAAAGACATTTTGGACTCTAAAGAAGTTATTTTTGGGTTCCTAAACATTATCTGTTATATACAGACCCCCATCTCAGGGGGTGGAAATTGACAAGAAAATGATAGAAGGCATCCTTAGGATGGCAGAGAAAGGATAGATATTGTTGATGGGGGACCCGGATATCCCAAATGTTAACTGGAGCACCTTTGCTGCAGCCACATCCAAGAGCAGGGCCATTCCTGATGCCCTACAGGGGGCACAACTCAGTCAGCTAGTGTTGGAACCGACGTGGGAGGGAGCAATCATAAACCTAGTACTCTCAAATGGGGATGGAGAGAGGATCTCAGATCTAGAAGTGGGTAGCCATCTCTGAACAAGTGACCACCAAACAGTGCGGTTCACGATAAACACAGCACAGAATCAAGCCATACAAAAGTGAGGGTACTGGACTTTAGGAGAGCTGACTTTGTCAAAATGGGAGAGTGCCTCAGAAGAGCTCTAGCAAACAGGCAAGAAGGAGGGGTGGAGGAACAATGGGGAAGCATCAAAACTGCCATCACAGTGGCAACAAGCCTTTGTGTGAAGCAAATAAATCAAAACAAAAAAAAAACGCTATGTTTTTTAAAAGAGGTGGCAGGGAAGGTTAGGGAGAAAAAGACAGCATTTAGGAAGTATAAGGAAACACAAAAAGAGCAGGACAGAGAACTGTACCAGTAAATACAGAAGAAAGCAGGAAAGGCAGTCAGACTAGCAAAGGCCCAAACCGAGGAAAAGATAGCTAACTTGGTTAAGAAGGGGATAAAACCTTTTATCAGTACATTAGGGAGCAAAGAAAGTCCAAGGGAGGGATAGGGAGGCTTAATAAAGGGGATGGTTGGTGGGCAGAGAGGGACAATGAAAAAGGGATACTAAATGAATACTTCTGCTCAGTATTCACAAAAGAAGAGGAGGGGGAGGTACCTAATCCAATAAATAGAAGCACTTTGGATAGGGGGTTGATACCAGTCCTTTCACAGAAGAAAGGGTTCTGAAATAACTCCTAAAACTGAAGGTGGACAAAGCAATGGGGCCTGATGGGATTCATCCCAGAATTCTAAAAGAACTAAGGGGAGAGCTAGTGACACCACTGACTACCCTTTTTAACAAATCATGGGAGGATGATGTAGTACCTAAGTACTGGAGGAGGGTGAATGTGATTCCCCTTCACAAAAGTGGGAGCAAAGCAGAGGCAGGAAACTACAGACCTGTTAGCTTGACCTCAGTGGCGGGGAAAATGATGGCATCACTTCTGAAAGAAAGAAATGTTGAGTACCTAGAGGCCAGCGGAGCATAGTATCCAAGGCAGCATGGATTCACAGTGGGAAGGTCATGTCAGATGAATCTAATAGATTTCTTTGACTGGGTGACCAAAGTAGTAGACCAGGGAGGGGTTGTAGACATGGACTACCTAGATTTTAGGAAGGCATTTGACACAGTCATGCACAAAAGATTAATAAATAAATTAGCCAGCCTGGGAGTTGGTCCCAGGGTGGCAGCCTAGGTAAAACATTGGCTGGACAACAGGACACAGAGGGTAATAGTAAATGGAGTCCACTCCAAAGAAGGGGGGGGTTACTAGTGGGGTAACACAGGTTCAGTATTGGGTCTGGTCCTTATTAATGTCTTTATAAGTGACATTGCAGAGGGACTGGAAGGAAAAGCATGCCTCTTTGCAGATGACACAAAGATCTGCAACAGGGTTGATACACAAGGGTGTGTGTGTGTGGAAAGGATGAGAAGGGACATGACAAGGTAGGAGGAATGGTCAAAAGTATGGCAGCTTAGGTTCAGTTCAAAGAAGTACAAAGTAATGCACCTGGGAAACAAAAACCCAGGGGAAGAGTACACAATGGGGGGGGGGGGAGGTGACAGCTAGTGACAACAACAACAAAAGCTGGTCAGATCCACCATGGCTGCAAAATGAAGTTAGTGAAGTTATGTGAAATTGTTAAGGAGGTATGGAGAAACAACACAATGATTTGTAAGTAGTAAGATTCGTTTTAGATTCTGTTCTAAGGAAGGTATACACATTATTAGGAAAATATATGGAGGTATACATTTTAATGGAAGTAATAGGAAGCAATATTGGTTTACAAAAGAACCCCAGAGCAAATGTCACTGAGGTATGTGTTATCTCAGATGGATATTGGCCGGACAGCCAAATTTTAAAGAAAACACAATTGCCCATACCCTAATAATGCAAAGCATCATGGGAAACATATGCAAATCCCCATGATGGTACAGAAAGTGGCAGTACATGAAGAAGTAATGGCTGGCATATGTTCAGCCTTGGGATTATTTACACAGTTTCCTTTTTTTTTTAGAGAAACAGGGTTTTTGTCCATGAGGTGATGTAAGTTATATTTAAGCAATGTGTTGATGTCAAGAAGTCAGGTGTAATGATGGACTGTTAGCAGAGGAAATGTGATAGTAACTTTCAGAGGGGGTCACTTTTGATAAGGGCAAGGTAGTTATGCTTGTGATAATAGGAACATTAGGAAAGTATGAGGTCTATGCAGAACTGGAGTACAAATATGCACAGTTTCATAAGTATGTGCTCAGAGTGCAGGCAAATGTGATATGCAGGTTTGTTTTAGAAATAGGTAGAAATAGCGATACATGCAATTGATAGAAAGATAGATAATTACATAGACATATAAATATATAGAGAGACAGACAGGCAGAATATGAATGACAGTAAAGTACTGAAAAGACACCAACCCAACTCCCACCCTGCAGAGATGGACAGGCATTGGGGTGTGCTTTTGGGTCATTGTCCATAACGCTCCTGCCATTTCACCTCACCGTACCCTGCAGACACAGACAAGTGTGGAGGTGTGCCTTGGGGTGTTCAGATATTACACTCACATTGCTTGCTTTCCTTTACCTTTACCATGGCCACTTCACTACCACCAGCTGCATGACACTGGTGGTGGTGCAAGTTGGAGCTGGCTGCAAGGGATGGAGGATGCCAAGGTGCCTAGATGTGACCTGTAAGCTCCAAGGGTGCATACATGTCTGAGCTACTACTGGCATCCTAGTGACTTGGAAACCACACAAAAAAGGTAAAAATCCCTCAGTGGCAGCACAAGGATATCTGCCTGTCCACCACAGGCCCCATACTTCTGAGTGTGGCACTCGCCCTGAACTGAGGTGTAACTCTGTGGGGGGAAGGTTCCAAACCCAATGGCCCTGCCTTGGGAAGTAAACCAGGGAGAAACAATACACAGATGCATGTCCCAGGAAAGGCAGGTGACAGGGATGGGTTCATGGGTAAGAGTGATGAGGGCTGGCTGAGGTGACCAGGGGGAAAATTACAATAAAAATAAAAAAGGAAAGGACATTTTATTTGTAATTTTTTTTTTTTTTTACCAGGAAAGGCACACTGAGTTATAATAGCTTGTTTCAAGGTGAATACTGGAGGTAGGTTTCATGGAGCTATTTTATTGGCAGGAGAAATTTTGGCTAAGACAACATGAAATATCCCCTACACTTATGGTAAATGCCATAGGATCTTTAACTTATATCTGGGCAGTCCCCAGATGTGGCAAGATAGAACCTCGGTTTCATGTCTCAACAAAAGGACTTTAAAGAGGTCAAGAGTGTCCATTACAGGAATATCATGTTGATTAGTGGCTTAGAGGTAAAACTTATGAAGAAAGGTAGGGCATAATCCAATTATTAGCTCAGAAAAGAGAATGTGGAGGAAGGGGTATAATTACTGTGTTCTGTAAAGGGGACTAACGGGGTGAAATAAACGCAGGTGTTTGAGCTGGTATATAAGGTGCCAAACTGGAAAACATTCAATAATGTATTTATTTATTTATTAGCTTTTGGTGACCGGGTAAGTGCACTAGGCAATATACCTGCCTATTTTCAGACATGACCTGGGAGACTACAAGCTCCCTGAAAGAGGCGGTGGTGACACCTCTCTTGAAGAAATCTTCCTTGGACCCAGACTGTTTTTCCAACTACAGACCCATCTCTAACCTTCCCTTTATTGGGAAGGTTATTGAAAAGGTTGTGGCTGCTCAACTGGATGACCATTTAACCATCCATAATATCTACGAATCCTTCCAGTCTGGTTTCCGTAAAAGACACAGCACCGAGACTGCACTGGTTCGAGTGCTAAATGATCTTCTGAGGGCAAGGGATCAAAGGAGACGTTCTATCTTGGTCCTCCTTGATCTCTCTTCAGCTTTTGACACTGTGGATCACATGGTGTTGCTAGTACGCCTGGGGCAAGTCTGTGGAATGTCTGGAACCATTTTTAAATGGTTCAATTCATTCCTTACTGGGAGATCACAAAGAGTTGTGTCGGGGAATTTTTCCTCCGGCCCAGTCTCTTTGTTGTGTGGAGTGCCTCAGGTTTCTGTGCTGTTGCCCATGTTATTTGCAGTGTATATGCTGCCCCTCGGAAACATTATAAGATGGCATGGGCTGAGGTTTCACTGCTATGCAGATGATACACAGCTATGCCTGTCTTTTGCACCCGACCAGGATGGAGCTCTCTTGGTGTTTAACAACTATCTGGGGGAAATCCAAGACTGGATGGATTCTAGTTGGTTAAAGTTGAACTCGGAGAAAACTGAGGTTTTGGTCATGGACCCGGTGGTCAGATTGAGAGGTCGTAGCTACGCCGCCTTCTGAATTTTCTTGGCGTGTGTCACTACCGGCCTCTGAGCGGGTGCACAACCTTGGGTGATTCTTGGACGATAGGCTGACTTTTCAATCTCAGGTGTCAGCCGTAGTCAGGACTTCCTTTACCATCTCAGGAATATTGCCGGGTTAAGCACCTTGTTCCGTCTGACTCTCTGTCAACATTGGTCCATGCCTTTGTGTCCTTGCGCCTCAACTACTGCAACGCCCTTTACTTTGGGCTTTCTGGGGTTGAAATCTGCCATAAGTAGCTTGTGCAGAACACAGCAGCCTGGGTTTTGACAGGGACAAGTAGGTCCTGTCACATTACCCTGGTGCTGCGCGAGCTGCACTGGCTCCCGATACAGTGGCGGATCACCTTTAAAGTCATTTTATTGACTTTTAAAGCCCTTCGCAATCAGGGTCCATCCTTTCTGAAAGACCTACTGGTCCCTTACTGCCCCGGCCGATCACTTCGCTCGGCTGACATGGGGTTGTTAGAGATTCCAAGAGTGAGTTTGAAATCCTATGGCAGCAGAGCATTTTTTCATGCTGCACCCACTCTTTGCAATTCTCTACTATGCCGGTTACGGGAATGCACCTCCGTGGAGATATTTAAGAAGGAATTGAAAACACACTTATGGAGAATGGCCTTCTTGGAAAGTTAAATGTATTGTAAAATGTGTGAAATTTTATTGTAATTTATTATGTTTTTATGATATATTTTATAATGTTTATGGTCTTTGATGCTTTGTATTGTATGTTGAAGTTTTTATTAACTTGTTCAGCACCTTGATACAGTGAAAAGCGCTATATAAATAAAATTATTATTATTATTTATTATTAAGATACAGTATAAGAAACAAACACAGGTACATACAAGCAGTCATATCATATCATCAGGTATCCACGCAGGGATAGACATAATAATTTACAGCAAGCAGGACCATCCACGTAGGGATATTTTAGGAGGTCAGGTACAATTGATTGACATACAGGTATAAGGCAAAAACAAGGGTCAAGAAAACTTGAATAAGGCAGGAAGGGAACAGTCACAGGAATCAAGTGCCATGCAGTTGTACCAGTTTACTTGACTACAGTATGTATTGGTTTTAAATTAATTATATTGGTTCAGATTTAACTATATCGACTTGAATAAACATATTTATTTGCATTAATTGAAGTATATATTGGTATAAATATTGTTTTAACACTTTACAGGATTGACTTAATCCTGTTTTGTTTAAAGAAAGTATTAAACTATTATCTTGAAAGATCTATTGTTATTGTTTTTTTTATTTATTTGTTTTTATTTGTACATTGTAAGTTGTGAACCAACATATTGCATGCCATTTCTTTTAACATAATTGTTGCGTTTGGCATCAGGCCAATTCTGAAAATAGGCCATTGGCTCAGTGAATCTACCCACTTAAAATAAGTATCAATAAATAAATAAACAAACACATACATGGGTATACAAATATATTGGTACAGGGTGACATGAACAGAACAGAGTAGGCATGTAATGGTCTGAGTTAAAATGTATTGGTTTGAGAAAATATGTGTTGTTCTAGTAGACATGTATTGATTTAATGAAAATGCATTGATAAATAAAAATGTTGTGGCTTAGATGAACATACATGGTAAGCATCACATAAGCACTGATGTATATAAATGCATTGGGTTCAATGAAAATATTAGTTACAGTCAGCTTCAGTGGGAATATATTGGTTTTGTGAAAATGTATCGGTTTCCATGTGATGGCATGTAGTGGATCAGCTTGCATATGTTGGCTTTACTGTGCATGTATTGGTGTCAGTGTGTACATGTTGGTTTCATCATGTGTGGATTGGTTTCAGTGGAAAAATATTGGTTTCAATGAAAATATAGCAGAGCCTGCCATGATGCAATGCAATAACTTGAATTAAATGGAACATAACAAAATACTTCATGGCAAAAGGGTTTAACTGCAATTGAATTACGCTGTTACCAGCAGTATTCTGTAGCATTTTGTGATATACTGCTGCTTTACTGCATTGCATCCTGGCAGGTGGAGCTATATACTGGTTCCAGTAAAAATGTATTGGTTCCAAAATGTGGTAGGCATGAATCAGGCAGCCTTGAGGTCCTTGATCTCACATAAGAAAACTCAAACAATTAGAAAGTATCTATCTATCTATCTATCTATCTATCTATCTATCTATCTATCTATCTATCTATCTAATTTTGAAAAAACTTTGTTAAAGCACCAGCTAGGGTAACTTAATGCCACAAAAGTAGGGAAATGGGACATTAGGGTTTCCAACCTTAATGCCCCACCCTTACACCCCAAGCAGCAAAACAAAAAAAAATCAGGGTTTTGTGTCTCCGGTTTCTTGGTGAATCAGTGGTGGAGTCTTCCTTGGGGTTGTCAACCCTAATGGTCCCCCTCCCCCAGCCCATAGCCTGTTGTCCAAAGCACAAGGAACAGCTACAAGCTAGTGCCTGATAGTGATATACTGTCAAAGGTAGAGAATTCATCTCGCCACTTGTTACCACCACAATGTGCTGTAGCTTTCCTGGCCCTCCTTTTGCTGCTTGTGGGGTGGGGTAGGGAGTTATGGTTGGAAACCCTAATGCCACATTTCCCTATTTGTGTGGCATTAAGCTACCCTCACCGGTGCATTAATGAAGAGTTTTGCAAAGAATGTCCTTTCTTTTTGAGATAGTGGAATCATATCTTCATTTATGCAGGTCCTTTCAGGACCTGCGTGAACAGATGTAGATGCCCTGTGCCAAGGGAAGACTCTGTCCAGCTACAGAAGTGTATGGCCCCTGTGGCCTTGCAGTTCTGTTCAATAATGGATTTGAAGAATTCAGGGGCTGTCTGGTGGGCTGTGAAAGTGCAGGGCCCAGTGATCCTTGCAGTTATATGTGGCAGATGCACAGGAAAAGAGTGCATCTGTCAGCCAAAGCCAGGGCCCTCTGCCACCCAAAGGGAGAGAGGTGCAGGGCCCTATGCCAAGAGGACAGTTGTCTTCACTATATGATATTTTGGCCTGCATGAATAACCCTGCACCTTTCATTCTCTGACTGGAGGGATGTCACATAACAGTGCCATCCCCCCACCCTCACCCCATCCAGCTGGGTCACTGATCTCCACCAAACTCAGCTCAACGACATGGGTTCACAAAGCATACCCACTGGAGTCAAGGCTGGCACTACACACAAAGTTTGTTAACAAGTATTTTTTTTTTTAATTATTTTAAACCAAAATTTTCAAGATACCCACTTTATGATTCACCTAATAAACATGACACATACCATTTATAGTATATTGGATGAAATGTCATTTCAGAACAGAGGTCTGAAAACACATCTTGTCCAGGATTTAAACAATGTCACATATCACATTTATGAGGTGGTGTGGAAAAATGACTATCTTTAAAGTTTGGAGTAAACATATTTAATATTAATGAAGTTATGTGTGAATGTTGAACTACTGCAACGTTCACTCATAACCTTGGCATTTTACTATATTTGTATGTCAGATTTTCAGCATAGCTTTCTTACTACCCCCACCTCATGAACCTGGTAGGTACAAATGTTCAAATCCTCACCAAAACATATTTCAGCACCACTGAAACTTCATTCTGTGCCACAGGTGTGAAAACACATTTTGGCCAGAATTTGAGAAAAATGACAGCTGTCACGTTCATGAGGTGGTGTGAAAAAATGGCTACATCAAAAATTTGAGGTAAAAATATTTAAAATTACCAAAATTACTACCATGCATAGAAACATTTCAAGGTACATGTGTAACTTTGCCAATTTTATATATTTTGACCCCAAGTTTTCAACATAGCCTTCTAATGACCCCATCTCATGAACAAGGGTGGTAAAAATGTTCAAATCCTGACCAAAAGGTGATTTCACCAACTGACTATAAACTCAACTTTTGGGCCTGATTTGCAAAATTCACCACCATTGGTCATGTGGTGGGATCCCGAAAAGATCATGTTGAAAATCTGGGGTCAAGATATGCAAAAATGATGAAGTTATGCATCAAAGTTAAAAACCCCATTGAAATACATTGAACCACACTTATCTTAGTTTCTCATATTGCAGCTGGCAGTTCCAGCAGCAAGACAAGCTTTTGACTGGAAAGTGGATCTTTGCCCTAGGATGTGTTCAGGTGAGTTAAGATATGTGTGTGTGAGCGTGAGGGGGTGGGTGCTCAGTGGGTGGTCAGGGTGGGGGGAGTCGGATCGGCAAGGGACCATTTTCTTTTTTACAGGTTTAAGTAAAAAAAATTGAGGGATGGTCTTCTTTATTACAATGAACATAAATGTGGGGATGGTGATCGGACGGTGCGGGTGCTGCTAGACACCAGGGAAGCATAATAAAAAGGGGACAGTGACTGGAGGGTGGGGAGCATCCCTAGACACCAGGAATACATAAGTGGATGATGATTGGAAGGTGGGGGGTAGTACTAGACACCAGGAAAACATTATATAAGTAAGGGGACAGCAATCAAAGAATGGGGGGGTGCCACTAGACACTAGAGAAACATTATATAAATATGGGGATGATGATGGGAGGGTGGGGGTGCCACTAGAGACCAGGAAACATAATATAAATACAGAGATAGCAATCAGAGGGTGGGGGGTGTCACTAGACACAGGAAACATAATATAAATATGGGTCTGTCAATTGGAGGATGGGGGGTTGCCACTATAGACCATGGGAATATTATATAAATATTAGGTCAGCTATTGGAGGGTGGGGAGGTGTCACTTGATACCAGGGGAAAAAATATAAATACAGGGACAGCAATTGGAGGATGGGGGTGCGACTTGACACCAGGGAAACAAAATATAAATACAGAGATGGCAACTGGAGGGTGAGTGGTGCCTCCAAACACCTGGGAAACATAACATACTTAATGGGACAATGATCAGAGGATGGGAAGTGCCACTAGACATGAGGGAATCATTTATACATACATAAGGGGTTGGCAATGGGAAGGGGCACCAGTAGACACCAGGAAAATGGCTGCTTACTGCTCTCAGAGCAGCCTGCAGCACAAGTTCCAGCTGCAGCTGCAGAACATAAGAAAGTCCCGCTGTTCTCATATATAGAACAATGGCCAACAGCTCCTCTCGCTAAACTGGGCACCCAGGATTTTGGAGTGCCCAGAAAAGGTATTTAACCAACAGTTAAGTGCAGAATCCACCTAACAGTGTCCCAATGATCAAGATAAATGTGTTGGTGTTCATCCAGGATGTCATTTTTGTTGATTTTGAAATTTATTTGGGGAAAAAAAGGAAACAACATGGCCTGGAAAAAAGATGACCCCCATACGAAACAGGATGTTTTTTTGTATGGACCAAATTCTTTTTTTATTCCAAACAGCCAACTAAAAGACTGTACTGAGCATGCTCACAACTGAAATTTTAAAGTGTAATAACTTTGGAATGGATTAATATTTTTTCACCAAACCAGTGAAAGGCTCATCTATGGTCCAAGCTCTTTCTACCCTGAAACTTTCAGAGCAAAATGCCAAACCATATGGGCTGTAGGCAATGACTAACAGCAAAATGACCCAGCAATTGTTAAACATTTTTCACTATTTGCATCTCAGAATTCGCACATCCAAGCAGAACAAAACTTGGCATGTCAAGAGACCTGCCCTCCAAAACTGCAGATGCAAAATTTTGTGCAAATCTATTGAACAGGTGCATAGATATTAATGTGCAAAATTTGAGGTTTAACATACAAACTCCAGCTCAACCCTAAGTATGATGGCACTACCATGCCACTATAACATAATGAATGATGGGTAGGTGTGGTATACAAGTAAATACATTTGAGGAGGCTAACCAGATCATATCTTGCACAACTTTTACTCATTAACAGTCTCTATGTCTTCAAGGTGAAAGTAAGGCATCACCTGGCCAAGGCTGAGTTATGTAGCTGCAGGTAACCCTTAGCACTCTCACCTGGTAGCTTGGAGTCAGCCTGCTCCTGGGCTGCATTCTCCAATTTGTTACCCTGCTGCCAAGTAACCCTGAATTTAAACTCTTACTTCTTCCTACTACTTGCCAGCCCTCGAACTTGCACCTTCCATAGCCACAGCCTGTCGACGAGCCTTCTATCTATTGTCCTTAACTCAGCACTTTGTTTTAAGTCCCTCCCCTGCCACTGACCATGCACAAATGTGATTGTCTCAAAGCACCTGTCTTCCCCCCAGCTTATTCTGTGTATGGTCCTACCTCACATTGCTCTCTAGTATGTTCTTACTAAGTCAGTCCTGCACAGAAAATTACCCCCCCACCACCACCACCCGGGACTAGAATTAACTATAAAGCCTCTTCTTGGCTGCATTAACATACAGGGTGTGAAAGCCTGTGTTGAGTTCTCCCCGACTTTATAATGAAATAACAACAATGCCTCCTGGCTGCTTTACCTCCTGCTAAATTAGTTTCTTAAACCCACAGCACTAACCATGTACCTTGGGCTGTACTAACTGCAATATGCTGTACCTCTATATGAGGTAGCTTACAATTGTAAATGGTCAGACCAATTGCTGTTATTTCTTGTATTTTTTGTCTCTTTACCTGTGCACCCATATTCTGTAACTACCTTTCTGTGTTGTCCTCCTGTCAAGAAGTGGAACCTTTGAAAAAGAGCATTTTGTTTAAAGGTTATGTCCGAATGATGAAATGAATAAATAAAATAAATAAGAATCCAATACATTTTCCTTGAAATCAATACATGCACACTGACAACATACACTACCTGTATGCACACTAAAATCAATATAATCATACTGAAACTAATTAATTTCCAACAAACCCAATACATTCCAATTTAAACCAATGAATTTGCATTGAAACCCAATATATTTTACAGGCTCTTATGGCTATGCATTGGCTTATATATGGCTTATGTGAATATATATGTTTGTTGAAATTAGTGATTTCTTTTATGTGCCAGTGCATTTTAAATACACGTCAACAGGAACCAATGTATGTACCAATACACGCCCACTCTATCCAGTACATCATGTGAACCTGCATTAATACATTCACAGTATAGTTAAGTAAAAAATAAGATATACATAGATACATAGATACATAGACAGTGTCGGCAGATAAGGGCCTGTGGCCCACCCAGTCTGCCCATTTGAGCTTGTAAGTTCAGTTTATGTTTTCTTAGAAGTCTGTTATCCCTTACCCCTGACCTCCAGAATTCCTTTATATCTATTCCATGCATTCTTAAATCCCGTGATTGTTTCAGCCCCCACCACTTCCTCTGCCAGGGTGTTCCACTTGTCCACCACCCATTCTGTGAAGAAATTCTTCCTCACGTTTCCTCTGAATCGTCCTCCCTCCAACTTCATCCCATGCCCTCTAGTCCTGGAACATCTTTTTCGCTTAAAAATAGTGTATACCTGCACCCTGTTCTTCCCTGTAAGATACTTGTATGTCTCTATCATATCCCCTCTCTCCCTCCTCTCCTCCAGGAAGTACATATTCAGTTCCTTCAACCTGTCCTCATAGGACTTGTGATGCAATCCATGTACCATCTTTGTTGCCCTCTTCTGAACCTTCTCTACCCTGTCTATGTCCTTACTTAGGTAAGGTCTCCAGAACTGTACACTGTACTCCAGGTGGGGCCTCACTAGTGTCTTGTATAGTGGAATTATAACCTCCCTTTTCCTGCTGGTGATGCCCCTGCCTATGTATCCGAGCATCCTATTTGCTTTACCTGCTGCCTTGTCACACTGTTTCCCTACCTTGAGGTCATCAGAGATGATAACCCCAAGATCTCTTTCCTGCTTGGTGCATGCTATATCATCACCCCCAACTGATATATTGTGCTAGGGTTTTTGTGCCCCATATGCATTATCTTGCACTTCTTTGCACTGAATTTCAACATAAACCCTGACCATTCTTCAAGTTTCTAGGTCCTTCTCATTCTGTCTACACCCCCTGGTGTGTCTACTCTGTTACAGAGCTTTGTGTCATCAGCGAACAGTGAAATTCTGCCTTCTAGGTCTTGCGCAATGTCACTGATGAAGATGTTGAATAGGACCGGTCCCAGCACTGATCCCTGTGGTACCCCACTGGTCACTCTTCCCTCTGTGGAGTGACAGCCATTTACCACCACCCTCTGTGTCCTGCCACCCAGCCAGTTACCTACCCACCACACTACTGTCCTGCCCACACCCATATTCCCCAGTTTGTGTAATAGTCTTCTATGTGGCACAGTGTCATATGACATGGCATTCATAAGGCTGATCTAACTGCACTACCAGGGGTATAATGAGACATGATGCCAAAGGCAGTGACTTTAGCCCCTGGAAGTGGAGTTACATTGGCAGAATCTATACCTCTAAAGTATCTTATTGAACTTATAAAACTGCTATGTGAGAAAATTTATAAACAAACAAAAAGCCAACTTTTTATTCAAAACAGGCATTTTCCTTTTTTAAAAGTAAATAGTAAAAAGAAGTCTCTTTCCCAGCCATCAAGCATCTGTTTATCCACACATGCAATTGATAGAATGTTTATTATGGAATGCAGAAATTCAAACTTCTGCAGAATTCTACTAGCTGAATGTTCATCTCCCTCCACACAAACATACACAACAGAAGGCTCCATAACCCAGGTTTTGAATTTTATCTGTCGTAGCGAAAGCAGCAAAGATTTCCATGCTAAGCAGGTAGGCTGGGGGTGTGGTGGGGTCCATGGTCAGGAAAGAAGCTAAAAAAATATTAGTTGTACTTCATTTTTAAAATTTGCATATGTGTGTTAGGAAGGAAATACTGTATAAAAGAAAAATAAACACTCAATTTGTTCATGTGAGTGAAGGGGCTGCCATGTTTGTAATAGCAATCAGGAATTGTTAGAAAAAGGCATTGATAGTGTTAGTGTGCTATGTCTTGATTGTCGTCACTTTTTACAGCTTTAGTGGGCATAGCCCTGCAGACGTCTTGCGAGCACAGTGAATAAAAAGGAGATTACCAGATACTAGACAGACTTTTTAATAATGGAGGTGGACACCAATCACTACATGTCCAATGCACTATTTTGTCCACTGGTCACTGGTGGAACACAGCACTGTCCACCGTATTCAAGATGGCTGCCAGCATTCACTGCGCATGCACGACAACTCACACATGTGCACTGAACTCAGGTGGTGTGTAGTCCACCATGTCCAAGATGGCCACTGAATCCCAGTGTGCATGCAGGAGTCATCGAGCATGCATAGTGAATGCCAGTGGCCATCTTGAACACGGCGGACAGTGCCATGCTCCACGAACAGTCCCGGCTGCAGCCATACCAGCTCTGGCAAGAGACTGTTTACTCACACAGTGTGCTGTCCCAATGCAGAGGCCTCTGACCAAGCAGGAGACAGTATTTCTCCTAGTCTTTCAAAAATAGTATATACAGTACCTCTGACAGGGTGGTTCTCTGTCACTGTTCTGTTTTGGACTCTGTCGACTTCCTGTGGACAGAATTTCCATCTGCCTGTTTTTCCTGCTCCACTACCCTCCACATACACATAGAATTAGAAGCACTGCTCTCAGTTTGTTCAAGTGTAACCACCCAGTTACAGGAATCCAATCAGTGTTAGTGTTAGGCAGGTAGAACAGGCAGCTGGTAAGGAGCTCATTAGGGACTTCTTACACAATGACATCATTGTTTACTCAGCCAGCCTGAGAGAAGAATGATTATGTCATTTGGAACTCTTCCAGCAGCATAACCTTTTCTGTGTACAGCTGCTCTGAGGTGCCTTAGAATGTTCATTAGTATTAGTGTGGCAGTGAGAGTGGCAGGAACTCTGCCAGTGGGCTCTGTGACTAGGGCCCTGGATTTCTCACCCTAGTTTTGGATTACAATCACCAACTCCCAGTGTAGTGGTGGAGACCTTTCTTCAGCAGGATTTCCTGATTTTCACTCCAGGAGGAATGAAAAGGTCTGCTAGTCAGTGGATCCAAGAGGCAATACACTGAAGGTCCTTGTGTGTTTCAGCTGCCTTTGAAAAGGACTTTGTGAGAGACTGGTTCTGATATGCTATAAAGGGAAAAGGTGTCTTCTAGTTGTTCTCCATGCCTAAAGGAAGGAGAAACTGTCCTATGAGTACTGTTTTGGGAGACAAGTTCTTCAATTGGGGGTTTCATTTGGGGTGTGTATGCCCATAGATAAGGCTAGATCACACCCGTCAGTGCCCCTTGTTCACCCAAGTGAGTGAAGTAGAGTAAAGTGTTCACCCAAGTGAGTGAATTAAAGTACAGTATTCCCCCAAGTGCGTGAAGTACAGCAAAGTTGGAGTCTTAAGCATTTCCTTGGGAATGGAGGCTTCTGTGGTGTAACCCTGAAGGAATGGCAGAGACTGTTGGTTGGGGCAAAGGGTGGGAGGAATGCCATCTGGAAGCTTACAAGGCAGGGATAACTGGCTCATGAAAGGGTGCCAGTTTTACCTGAGCAAAGGGTCAATGCTGCAGGTTCAGGTGTGTGGTATGGATCCACAAGTATACACCTATTTCTGGGAAAGAAGATGTTCTGAATGTGTGGCTTAGTTTCACAGTAAATACACTCTAGAAAAATGGAGATGGGTTCTGGTGTGTGGCACAGTCCAAGTGCATACACCACTGGAAGAGAAAGGAATTGTTGTTTCTCTGGAGAACTGTACTACCTAGCAAGGAGAGTTTTGGAACGTTATACCTGTTGGCCATGACTGATCCGTGGGGATCCATTGATACTTTAGTAACATCTGTTGAATAAGGCTATACTGCAAAATCCCAGTTGCTGCTCTGGACATTCAAATCTTCTCTTCTGTGTGGAATTATTGTGGCCCCCTCAACAGTTTAGGTCTAGCATACGCCTAGCATCCTCTACCCTGGACCTGGTTGTAGTTACAAAGGTTCATGTTTTGTTCTTGTACCCCCCCAACCCTTCCTTTAGATAATGAGCCTGGTATACATCCTAACACCAAGGGTGGTACCAATCTTTATTTCTGCTAAAAGTTAATGGTGTGCCATATGAGAGTACTGGTCCTGTTTTTATGGGGAGTGTCCAACTTACTAAAAGTGGCATGGGGGTTACACAAGTGTTCGTTGTTCTCTGCATCCCCCTAAAGGTAAGCCTTATGGAATAAAGAAAACATGCAAACTTGAAAGGAGTTTTCTTCTTGTTTCTGAGAGGTGAGGGTTTGTTCCTCCTGGAGGGTGAGGCAGTCATGTTGCTTTTTTGTTCCCTTAAGAAAAAGCTTTTTGTGAACCTGCTGTCTTTACAGTGTTGTTACCCAGAGGATTATGGGAAGGAGAAGAGCAGGACTTTCTGTTTGAGATTTTTGTTTAAAATGTTTTTGTATTTTGTGCATTTGTTTCTTAATGTGATATGCATATCTGTGATTGACAGGTCATCTGACCTGCACTTACTAGAAATAGATCTGCTTAAGCTACGCCATTTAGCTCACTTCATTCTAGGTTGAGAAGCAGAAAGGAGTACACCTCTGACAGATGAAGTTGTGGAGTCTGAGGGGAAACGGATCTGAGTACTACATTCCTGGGAGAGCCTACAGTAAGAGTGGTCCACACTGTATGGAGGGCACAGGTAGTAGACCCTGTGAAACCTGATAATAGAAGAGGTATGGCAGTGGCCTTATGTTTGGACCATGACTTCTAAACGTCAAGTTTGGACTAGCTGAGTGTGTTTAAGGCTGCCCACAACATATTTACCATCCTTGATACTTAGACTGGTACTCATTATTAAACTGCAGGGGCCAAGTGTGCGGACACCTAGGCTGCTGGTGAATTTGAGGAACCCCTGAGGTAAGTACTGACAGTACTCAAGTGCCTTCTACATGGTCTGCCAATCTGTATAAATGAAATGGGGTTGGTTCATAGTCTCTCAGTTGCCACGGTATTACTGGCTCCAAAGGTCTGGCTACAGGGGCAGAAAAAAGTCTATTGAAAAAAGCTCAACTGCTTAATATTCATCTATTTGCAACCTGATAAATATGCTGCATATAATTTCCACAGTATATGACATGACACCTGACTGACAGGGTGCTTTGCACCATAACTCCATTGTCAAAGTGTCTTCTTCTGAATGCCCCCCCCATACCTAACTGCATGCAAATGAATACATGTTTAGCCCCCAAAGTAGGGAAACATGAGCCAACATATTGCAGTCTAAACCAATACATAGGAAAATCAATACAGCTGTGTGGCATCGCTGGATTTTCCCCTCTTTGGCATGTCATACAGGCATGTGCTAACATATAGAATATTGGATGGTCAACTATGCACAACACACAGGTTTGGCATAGAGTTGCCCATCTTCTATTTTGTATAGTGTTTGGTGCCCAAATAAATGCATTTTTTTACAGGATTTTTTTGAAATACAAAAAAAAGTGTGTGGCCGCCGTCATAATGAGGGAGTTAGGAATGGTTATTAGGTTGTAATGCGTGGTTGCTAGCCAGGAAAGAGCAGTACGTTTGTAGCACAGCCTTCTATTGGCTATAAATCGGGTGTGGGAGGGATTTAAAAAAAATGGTGGCTGTATCTCTTGCTTAGCAAGAGGACATGAAATCTTAGAAAGATCTGTGTTCCGTGAGTAAATTTAAACATCCAGTTGATCTTGCTTTTTTTTTTAATGCACATAGCTGGTTGAGCCTGCATTTTTTAAGTTATCTGGTTGATTGTGATAGAGTCGCGGGTTCTGATGATTGCGCCGCTGCTGCTGGAGGATTTTTCCCCCCAATTGTTTAAACAGGAGAGACACACTAAGCTGAAAGCTTGTTTACAGGCATGACCTGGGAGCACAGGGAAGTTAAGTGACTTGCTCAGGGTCACACAGTATGCACATGGGGGCTGTGGGATTCAAACCCAGGTCTCCAGATTTGCAGCTCAGAGCCTTAAATCACTTCTATGTCTCGTGCATTCTGCCTGGAATCTTAAGAGGTTTTTGAAATGTTGTTGTACCACAGTAGGGTACAATCACATTCCATGTCCTTTTGAACTGTGGTGCAATAACATTTTGAAACCATCTGATTTCCATGCACAACAAGCACTCACCATACACTATAGTACATGTTGGCATACACTTAATCTAAGGTGGGGCTGGATAAGGGGAAATATCAGAAAGCATATCCTGGTGCAAAGGATGGTTAACTGTTTGTTTGGGTGTCATATACTGAATATGTGCACCACATCCTTGTGAATAAAACCATTTGAAATAGCCTACCTGGTGATGACATGAAAGCTAGAAGCACTGTTCATGCTTTCACAGCAGATCTAGATAAAGGCATGAGAGCTAACATTGGGGGGCATGAACTGGGATAGCATTGTATCAGCCAAACACGGATTTGTCAGTACTAAAATTATGGTATAGACACAGCTAGTGAACAAAATGGACCAAGTCCTTTGTACCACCACTGTACTGTGTTTTTCTGTTACATTACCTCTGCAAAGTTCATAAAAAAATCTAGCTGGTGAATTTTGTGGGCTTGGGCATATCTTAGAGTTGAGAAACTTAACTTTCAGGATGAGAGGGAATGGACCAATCAGTGCTAAAACATTTCTTGCCTGCAGGCCAGTGAGCAAAAGTGAACATCGGCAGTGAAAGCATCCACTATAGGTGAGCCAGTGTGAAAACTGACAACTTCAGTTTAGCTTCGATTCAGATGCCCTATCTTCTACACTTAAGCCCAAGTCACTTTGGGTCCCTGATATAGATGTCTACCTGTAGCAGTCTAAAAATATGGGTAAGAGGCACTCCTCCACCCTTTCTCAACCACTCAGTCAATTCCAAGCTCTTTCAGCCTCCTCTCTTCCTTCTGTCAGTGTATTTTTATGTTTGCTTGTGTGCATGTGCAAGAAACATTATGTGGCAGCTTAGGAGAGAAGCGGGTTGTGGAGGCACGGCACTGTGGCAGCTAACTGAGACATTGAATTTGGGGGCTTGGCACTGGTGGACCAATGGAGGCACAGTGTGCTGATGACACTGGCTTCCAAAAGTGCCACCAACTTGTAAGGTTTTTACTGCAGCAATCAGGTGCCACCTCATCATTGCAGCATCAGGCATTCCACTGCAATGAGGGAGCGACCCGTCATTGCAGGGGGGTACCTTGCCTAGTGTAATATTGTTTGTGAATGTGGTGGCAAGCCGCTGCAATGTTTACAAACAATATTACCAGCCCCCAGTGCCAAGGGGGTGCCCAATCCCCCATAGCATCATGTGCCCCCTCAAAACATCCTTTGTTTGCTGACGGGGGCCCCAATCCCCGTTGGCTACAGTCCACCCTTCCCAGTTTAATTTGCCAATGGGAGGCCCACTCCCCATCAACATTCGTCCCCGTACAAAAAAAACTTTGTTTTGTTCGAAGGGGTCCAATCCTCGGCTCTTGCCCCCAGTATAAAGGACAGAGGTGCCCAATCCTGTCGGCTACTGCCTCCCAAAGAAAGACACTAGGGTGGCACTCTGGGAGCCCACCCCAGCATGCCAAATGTCCCTGGTAAAAATAAATGTCTGGCGATGTTTTTTTTTTGGTTTTTGTTTAACCTGTAACACAGAAAATGGTTCCTCGTCGAGTCCGGTGGCCCCTCCCCAACCCACACCCACCCTCTGCACACCCCACCTCACCACACCCCCTCACCCCATAATACCTCCAGAACCCTGCGCAATGATCTTTGGTGGACCGGGAACACGTCTCCACTCTTCAAAGCTGACCGCGAACTGAAGAAATGCCGGTAAGCTGTATAATGGCATAAATAGGGTGTTTTTTCAACTTTGGTGCATATCTCAGACATTTTGGGGAATTTTGGCACCAAACTTTCAACATGGAGTTATTGGGACCCCTCCCCATGAATTCAACTACTGTCATGGCACTATTTGGTCCCGAAAGGTGATTTCACAGTCACTGCGTGGAATCACCTTTTGGGACCGATTAACGAAACAAAAGTGCCAGTGTTCATGAGGTGGGCTCTCAAAAAGTCTATGTTGCAAATTTGGTGGAAAAAATCCAAAAAATGACTGTTTTATGAGTGTGTGTTGACCAGTTGCTATGCAAGCTCATAACTTTGCGAATTTGCAATATTTTCACTCCAGATTTTCAACATTGCCATTTTTCTGCACTTCCATATGAACAGTACAGCTGTCATTTTTCACATCCTGGCCAAAATGTGTTTTCACACTTCCAGAGCAGAATAGTTCGCTCACCGTGGGAAATCCATGTTCTGAACATATTAAGAAAATCACAGTGACACTGTTCATGAGCAGAGGTCCTAAAATGTCTATGTTGAAAATTTTGTGATGAAAGTCCATAAAATGAGTGTGTTATGAGCGTACGTTGTGCAGTTACCATGCACGCATATAACTCCGCGAATTTGCAATATTTTCACTCCAAATTTTCAACATTGCCATTTTTCCACACATCCTTACGAACCGTAGAGCTGTCATATTTCACATCCTGGCTGAAATGTGTTTTCACACTTCTGGCGCAGAATAGCGCGGTCTCTGTGGGAAATCAGTGTCCAGGACACATTAAGAAAATCACAGTGACACTGTTCATGAGCAGAGGTCCTAAAATGCCTATGTTGAAAATTTGGTGACGAAAGTCCATAAAATGACTGTGTTAGATGCATGAGTTGTGCATATTCTATGCATGCTCAGAAGTGCGAGCATTTTTAATATTCCCACTACAGATTTTCAACATTGCCATCTGTTCACACCTCCCTATGGATAGTACAGCTGTCATTCTTTACATCTTGCTCGATCTGTGTTTTTGTACATGTGGCACAGAATGGCACGGTTGCTGTTGGAACTCTAAGTTCGGGACACATTGACAAACTCATGCTGCCACTCTTTATGAGAAGAGGTCCCAAATGCTTTCATGAGGTGGGGTAACAAAGAGGCCATGTTGAAAATTTGTATTGCAAATACCAACAAACACCTGGGGTGTTAGGGTTTCCAACCATAACGTCCCACCCTGTACAGACTGACAGGCATCGGGGTGTGCCTTTGGATTGCAGACTGAACTGCTCATGCCATCCCACCCCCACCCCACCCCAGCCAGTGACATCGAGGTACACCTTGGACTCTTCAGCCCTAGAGTTCACCCCATACTCCTATGCTGCACCCATTTCAGCATATGTCCTTATGGAATGGGGTGACTGTAAAGTCAAACACCCCAAGGCACACCTCAACACATGTCAGTGTCTGCAGAATAGGGTGAGGTGACATAGCATGAATGTCTTGGGCGACGACCCAATCACTTACCCCAATGCCTGTCTATCTCTACAGGATGGATGTGGGGTTGGCATGAAGTTCAATACTTTACTGCCATTCCTACTCTGCATCTGTCTAACTCCTGCATTTCACATGCTAATTCCAGCAAGCAAGCATTCGGCATTGGCAAATGCTTGTTAAATAACTAATTCAACATCTGTCGCAATACCACAACTGTGAATTAAAAGAAGAAAAAGTCTGGAGAGAACATCGAAGGGTTAAAATTGACCATGTGGGTAAGTGGTATTCATAGGCCTTGTCTTTGTCATCTGTGAAGGACTGGAGTGTTTTTTTGTTTGTTTGTTTTGTTTTGTTTTGTTTTTTTTAATATTTGACATTAGGTAAAAGTGATCCAGTGGCCCAAAAGTTGCATTGGGCTGAATTAAAGGTAAATGTTAGGACTTGATAGGCCTGCTGTTTGCTCTTCCCGTTGCTGGGGTCACGTATAAAATGTACTCAAAGAGTAATCTGAGATTTTTTGTGACTGACCTAGTCAGTTGCCTTACTAGTCCCCATACCCCTTCCCCTGAAGAATAGACACATACTGTATACAGATCTTGGAGAAATGGCTGCAGCCATATCTTTATTCACTGTTATTAAACTATTAGAGTGGCATGCACAGCTGAGAGATTTCAGCAGATGCCTCAGGCCCCAGACCCCTTCAAATGAATAGTCGTTGGGAAACATACTAAGTACACAATCTTATCAGCCAATGCAATTATTGATATACCTTTTTACAACAACTAACCTTGCAACCTTGAGCTCTGTGGTCTCTCTCCTCAAGATAATTGACCAAAAAGGGCTACACTTAACTGAATAGCTATGGTTTGAATGTTGAATTGCTCAGCTTCTGAGCGCAATTCCAGACAACACTCTCCAACAAACTTTAGACAGATTTGCATGAAGTTTACTTATGACTTAACCATGAATGCTAACATGGTCTAGAAGTATTACCAACCAATTAAGTGCAACATTCGGCATAATTTACTAATTTAAACCACCTTTACTACATTATGTATAAAATATCTGTTGATCCATTAAGACTAATCCTGTATTGAAATGACTAACTATTTGTCATGAACCTGGTACTACCTGAATATCTATATAACCTAAAAACAAATCCACAGCTGTTTTGTGATTTTATATTTTGTTTTTTTTTTTTCTTTCCTTTATACTTATGATATAATCTGGCTGTATCTATTCACATTACGCAACAAGCACATATGAAATATTGTACACGGAACTCTTTTTAAACATTTAAATGTTTTTTGTCCTTTTTTTTTAAATGTTATTTATCCTTATTTGTAATGGCAATATTGCCGACCAATAAACTTGAAACTTGAAAAATGAATAGTCAAATCCCTTCTACAGACTGAGGAAATGATGCACCCCCAGGTTGGTACCCACACCACAAGAGTAGGGAGGTCATGTTGCTGGGTAGTAAGTGATCACATCCATCTGGTACTGCTGGACCCACAGGCAAACTGAGTGAGATTGAACCATGACCCCCCCCCAACTGGAGTCCAGGTCTTGTAGTCCCCAGGCCTCATGCCAACTGGGGAAGCTCAGTCATTAAGAAGAAATTGACTCATATCCCCCCTTTTCCTCTAGTTTACCATTTCCTGATACTCCCAGACTGCCTTGCTACATGATGGTGACAGTTTTAGGTCTATGCTGCTCTCTCTCTCTTATCTTTTGGTACTGGCAAAAAACGTGGAAAAAAACCCTCTGAAGGAAAACCAGGAAAACTCACTCCCCAACCCTTAGTGTATTCACTCCTATTGGGTCAATGAGTTCCCTATGGTAACCTGGACAAACCTAACCCTGCTTTTGCAAAGGTGGTCTGGTTAGATGATCTGAACAGGGCAGCCAAAGGGAGGGAAACTGCTGGCTTCAGCTCTTTTTTAAACTCTCACTCTCTGCCCCCTCCCAGTGGCCCATGCCCTGTGGTTCCTCCTTGGGGGTAGTGCCAGACCTTAGTCCCCACCCCGGACATGGAACCTTACCTGCCATCTGACAGGTTGTTGAGGAGAGGACACAGACAAGGAGACATCTGCTGCAATCCTCTGTCAGACTTAGTATTGTCTCAGTAGTCCACATTCCCCTTCCCCTGAAGACTACACACATAAACAGATCTTGAAGAGATGGCCACAGCCATATGTTTATTCACTGTTATTACACTATTGGAGTGGCATGCACAGCTGGGAAATCTTGACAGATGCCTCAGGCCCCAGACTCCCTCAAATGAACAGTCAAACCCCTTGTACAGGCAGAGGAAATGATGGACCCCCTTGGTTGGTACCCAAACCCCAAAAGTGGGGCGGTCATGTGGCTGAGTGGAGAGCAACTACCCATATCTGGTGCTGCTGCACCTGCAGACAAGCCTGATGAGGTTGGACCATGACCCCATCAACCAGAATCCAAGTCTTGCAGTCCCCTGAGTCGCATGCCGAACGAGAAAAATAGCCCTTTTGGAGAAATTAACTCATGCCCCATTTTCACCATGTATCATGGGTCTGTGATAATCCCAAGCCACTACAAGCTGAATGCAGTCTGACCCCCCCAAGCAGCTCACTCCAATTGCTGCACAAGACCTGATAAAAAGAGTCCAGCAACAGATCCCATCCTTCTTCATGAGATGCACACCATCCTTGGCATGAAGTCCCTGGCAAGAGGTGTTAATGTCCTTTTACCAAACCACAGTCCCTCCAATAGACTTCATGAATGGTTGCATTTCTCTATCAATGCGAATGCATGTCCTGTCCATAGCTTTTGAGTCAATAGCATGCCACCAGTGCCTCCATTAAATAAGGTGAGACCAAATAATCGTGAACTTAGGCCACCATTCCCTTGTGGACCCTAGGTCTTCCTTCATCCCTAGCAGCAGATTGATGGGTTTTCTGGAGCCGTAGGCCATTTCTGCCCAGATGAAATATGAGGATATCTGGTGAATATACTGACTGGGCCTCCACCTCCAGCCTGTGGAGAAGCTCCTCTCAGCACATGCCGCTCTAGCCCATCCAGTGAATCTGCAAGTTATTTCATGGTATCGACAGGTTCTTCCCCCCAGACTGATAAGTGACTGTCTCTACCACCCAATAGATGAAGGAATGTCACAGATCCATATGTGCCTGGAGCTGTGTCAAGAAAACCTGGAACAGAGCAAGACAAAAATTGTTAAAGCGAATGTGAACAGGCTCGGTGTTGTGGCTGGGCAACCTGCAGGATTACTGCTTAAACCCTAAGCTCTGTAAACTCTCAACTACAGTTCTAATGAAGCCTTCCTAACCACTGGTCTAGACACTACATTCGATGCATAGTTTGATGGGGCAACCTCTCCTGAACTGCACCATACCCATTTCAAGTCTAAACTCACTGAACAAAACAGAGGTCTGTCAAGTATTTGCTTACCTTAGGATGTCCCAGCAGTGGTAGGCTGACTCCTGAAGATGGCACTTCCTAGTACCACTGCAGCTCCAGTAGTCCTGGAAGAAGTAAAAGTGATGTTCCAGCAGCTGATGACACAAATAAATAGGCTTAAAATATCCTCCCAGCACACCAATGTGAACATAGTGCAGATTGCCCACTGCATCAATTTTGCAGAGCAGCTGGTAGCCAGCATTGAAGACCACACCGACCCACCTGACAGCATGTCGAAGAACAGGACAAAGTCATCCTCATCCCATGGGACAAGCTGTACAAACTTGAGAATAGTTGTCAATGAAACAACCTCCATTGCATCAGGCTGTGAGGGTAACAGTGTCAACAGTTTCCTCCAGCAAGCCTTCCTTGAGATCCTGGGGCCTCAGTGCCCAGTTGGCATTGAGCAAGACTTGTCTCACTACTCCTTAACTCCCTTCCCAAACCCAGTGAGTGGCCTTGACTAATCTTAGGTCACTTCTTTCACTACATGGACAAGGAGAGTATCATGGAATGGGTCAGATTCAAAGGGAACCTCTTCTAGAGGGGATACACTCTGTGGATCTTCCTGGACTTTTCACAAGGCCTCACAACCTGCTGTAAGGCCTTTACTTCAGCCCATCAGGCTCTTATGGAGGTGGGCATCCAATACAGCTTCAAATATCTATCAGTGTTGCGGCTCACAAACAATGTGGTCTCATAGCAGTTTGATAACCCTGGAGCAACTGAAGGCTACATGGCTAAATGCTGGCCTTAAACTGAGTGTGCTGAAGTCAGGCCCTGTGGTAGGCAAGGGGGAGAGTGTAACAGACCCACCAAATGGACACTACACTGGCTCCTAACTTGTAGTTACCCAGTTATGGTGTACCGTTATGTGACCCCACAGAAGCAGAACCTTGGCAGACACCCTGAAGAAATGACACAGTCAAGAACCTAAAGTTGACAAGCTACACCAAGTGCACCGCCAGCTCCACTCCAGCAAAAGAAGTCACAGTGAAGGGAGAGCCACTGCCTTGTGTCAGATATCACCTCACCTCTGTCAGGTGCCGACAAGTTTGCTTCACTTCTCCAGCTTCCCCATGATGGAAGTACTCAGATTCCTCCTCTGCACCCTTGAACACAGGCCCCAGCACCAGATCCAATAGTTCAACCGACATCATTGGTTGAGGCTGTTAGTCTCGTGGAAGGCCACATGCAGTCAAAACTGACCGGAGTTTTGCACCCCACAGCAAATGCAACTCAACATGACTGCCTTTTGTGCCTCAGCATAGCTGGTGATGAGGAACAGGTGCTCTCCTATCAGAACTTAAGCCCAGTTAACTTTTGGAGCAATCTTAAAGGGATAATTACAGACATATTTCCTCTATGGTTGTATAACTGTTTTTCTCTCCCCCACAGGAATGGGATATTTTAAGGGACTGTAAAGTACTGCTTGTGCTTATGTTGCAGATTACAACCCCTTGGGCTTTTGGTAGGTATTTCCTCACTGTTACCTGGGCATTTGATAAATGGGATATGCTTGCGTCCCTGTTTTCTAGCTGCTTGTTCTCCCATGCCTAATGTTGACCAGGGGCTTACAGTACCCCCAGGTTTTTCTCTCTGTATGTCTCCCAGTTTCTTGCTCCCCCCAGGTATCGGTCAACCCCATTCTGAGTGAAACAGCATTTGCTGTCTAAGGGCGATATAGGGGCCAGATCAGCTAATCTGGGACAGTGGGAGCCTTTTGGACATATGTTCCCACCCTGTTCATAGCTTGTGATCCCCAACAGAGAGTAAGAGAGGAGGATAATGGTAGCAACCTGTATGGCAAATGGTTTCCCATCTCTCCCTCATGTACTTCGTGTCTAAGGACGTACCAGCACTTTTTCTGCCTGGTAGTTCTCCAGGGATGACACAGTCACACTTTTTCTCACCATGGTGTGACCTTTTTTTTTTTTCACTCCTTGTCTGATTTGTGATTGTGCAGTGATGAGGATGAATCCCCCCCATGTGTGTCAGAACCTCTCTCACCTTTACAAGTAAGGGACAAGGGTGGGCCTCCCTCCTCCACTCCGATCAATCACAGGGGCAGAAGTACAAGGGTAACACGACTCCTTGCAGGCATACCCTCCAGACTAGTAAAAACTACTTGTGTCTAGGGACACTAAGGATAACTGGTTTCATGGCCTACTAAATCTATCCTCTCCACTCCTGGGGGTGGACTCTACGACCTCCTCATGGCTGAAACTGTTATTACTAATATTACTGCCTATTAAGTAGCAGTAACAGGTTAATTTCTGTGCTTGCTTTACTGGCATTGCATTGCCCTTAGGAGCAGTTCCAGCACCTGGCTTATTTTCAAGGTGTGGTCTTCAAGGTCAAAATCCATTGATTGTCTCCTTCCCTTGGAATTCTGGGTTACCACTTACCAACTTATGGAATCCAGTGGTTGGGAATAGATGAGAGGGGGAAGGGCTGTCTAGCTTACTAATTTTTCTGTCCATGTACTTGGGCCTGTGGGCTCGTACAGTACTCACAACAGGAAATTATGATGGTGGGGTGGGAGGTTGGAGTGAATAAATGGGTTTAAAGGGGCTTTACTATAGGGGGAGGGTGGGGGGTCTCACTGCGGACAGTATGGGCCTGGACAGTTCACATTCCACACAAACACAGAACCCCTCTCAATGGGCATGAAGGTATTGGCAGAGTAGGATCTCAAGTAGAGTCACCATTTGGTATCATTTGACTACACTGAAATCTGCAAAGCTTTATGATGGCTGACATCAGAGCTATCAGTTGGAATGTTTGGGGGTTCAACTCATATGCAAAATGGAAAAAGATGCTGACCCACCTTAAGAAACTGCATACCCAGGTGGCCCTATTACAGGAGACCTGATTCACCACAGTAGAGACTACTAAGCTTAAAAGAGAGTGGGACAGAGTAGAAACCAATGGTGCTGCCCCCTTGAAAAAAGAGGGGTATCCATTGTAATACATAAAAGCCTCTGCTGATCAATCAGCCACTCTGCATGGGACAAGGAAGGCAGATGGCTCATTGAGGAAATGACAACTCCATAAGGGCCTCTGATCCTGGTCAATATCTACGGCCCCAGCAAAGATGACCCCAAGTTTTTTCACCATTTTATTCACATGTTCAGCACCCTTATTACACCCTCAGCTCCTCTGTTGTTAGGGAGAGATTTCTATGTGACCATGGAACCATGCCTAGACCTAAGCTCTAAAGCCATTGAAACACATGTCAAGGTAAAGACAGCCATTGGTCAAATGATAGAGGAACATTATCTGGAGATCATTTGATGCCACTACCATCCTGATACTAAGGATTACACTTTTTTCTCAGTGGTGCATTCCACCTCTGGTCATAATAATATGTCCTCAAACTGATATAAAATTCAATATTCAGAAATCATCAGCCACACAAGAAAAGATTCAGTTCCATTCTTTTATTATGCTTAACAACTTATTTTTAGAGATGATCTCCTGGCCATGCCCAGCATTTCTCACTACGTGGGCTTCTTCAGGGGCTAGGATCTAAATATAATACAATTATACATTTAGTATTCAAATATGTAACAGTAATATATACAGAAAACATTTTTTTTTAAGTCGATGTCTTATTAGTTTTCTGTAGTAGTGTCCATACATCACATAGGCTATATATCTTTCCATAGTTTTTGCATTTTATCTAAAAACAAAATTAAATACTGTAACACTATGAAATTATATATCTGTTCTCACTACTCTCTGTTTGGTACAAGTTTTATAGCACAGGCTATTTAAAGTAAAATGAAAAATTCTAAATAATAATTCATACCGCAAAGGCAATGATCTTCTGCCATTAAACTCTCTGTTGTTCTTATTTAATGTTTCACCCTAACCATAAGATAAATAAGACAAATATTATCTTGTTAGGTTTATGCAAAATTCATCTTACTCATATCTTAAATCATAAAACACAGAAAGTGATAATAAATCAAATAAAACAGGTAATCATGCTTTATAATTAAGACACAGTTAATGGTGCAATTTTTTGATTCATAAGAGGTCGATCAGGAAGTAAAATTCCTATAAATAAATGTAACATTTTCTTTAAAAGGTGTGTTCTCCACTGTCCTCTTTCTCTGTCATTTCCATCAAACACCATATATCTTAATCATTTTATTTAACCCTATTACATCTTAGTAGCATTACACATTAAATGGTGTTCATTTTCTCATAAATTCAAACATTCATTACATCCCAAGCTTTGTGTCTCAATCACTGTCTGTATTCTTTTAACCTAAGGGTAACATCACAAACAGAAGATGCTTCTGTTACCAATGAATATAGATACTCATTGTCAAAGTTAATAGTGGAATGGAAAGCAACAATCTCATTTTTAATTTCTCTTACTTATGATAGCACAAATTGTATACGCTTGAATCACAGTGTAATGGTAAAACATACCCTTTAGTTAAATTTGCTGCAGTACAAGTGGTTCCAGATTTGCTGGTAAATGCATAAAAAAAGTAATGATAGTCTCAATTCTTATGTGTTCCCATTACAGTCTGTCAGAAAAACTAGTGGTATAAAAAGAGATATCCTGACCAACAGAGTGTCGTTTTCTCTTACCTCACTTGGCTCACACTATGTCAGCTAACATTGTGTGCTGCTCTGAATGCTTCTACAGACTTCTCTTTTATACTGCTGAGACTGAGGGCAGACCAGAACATCTTCCAATCAGTGGTCACCAACAAGACGGCAATAATTGCTGTCCAATCAATTTGCTTTATTTATAGGAATTTTACTTCCTGATTTCACCTCTTCTGAATAAAAAAGATTGCACTATTAGCAGTGTTTTAATTGTAAGGTATGATAACCTGTTTTATTTGATTTATTATTGTTTACTGTCTTTTATGATTTATTAAGATATGAGTAAGATGAATTTTGCATGAACCTAACATGAAAATATTTGACTTATTTATCTTATGGTTAGGTTGAAACATAAAACAGGATCAACAGAGCGTTTAATGGCAGCAGTTCATTACCTTTGAGATATGAATTATAATTTAGAATGTTTCCTTTTACTTAAAATAGCCTGTGCTATAAAATTGGTACCAAACAGAGAGTAGTGAAAACAGATACATAATTACATTGTGTTGTTTAATTTTGTATTTGGATAAAATGCAAAAACTGTGGAAAGATGTATAGCTTATGTGATGTTTAGGCACCACTACAGAAAACTAACAAGACTCTGACATAAAAAAAACCAAAAACTTTTCTGTATATATCACTGTTATAGACTTGAATACTAAATGTATAATTTTATTATATTTAGATCCTAACCCCTGATGAAGCCCACATAGGGTGAAACATTGGGTGTGGCCAGGGGATCATCTGTGAAAATAACTTGTGCAAAATAAAAGAAGTGGAATTGAATCTTTTCTTGTGTGGCTGGTGATTTCTGAATATGGAATTTAGAAACATAGAAACATAGAAACATAGACTTTGATGGCAGATAAGGACCGCTAGGCCCATCTAGTCTGCCCATTTCCCTACCTACAGGATAGGCCACAGATCCTAGTTAACCAACAGCCTATATCTTCCTGCCCCCCACAAGAATTGCCTTATGTCTGTCCCATGCATTCTTGAATTCTCCCACAGTTTTAGACCCCACAACTTCCTCAGGAAGGCTGTTCCATGCATCCACTACCCTCTCTGTGAAATAATACTTCCTTACATTGCCCCTGAACTGCCCTCCTTCTATCTTTAAATTGTGTCCCCTTGTTCTTGCAAGTGTCTTTTCTGAAAGATGCTACCCTCTTGGACTTTGTTGATTCCTTGAGGTACTTGAAAGTTTCTATCATGTCCCCCTCTCCCTTCTTTCCTCAAGGGTATAATATTAAGCTCCTTTAGTCTCTCCTCATACGGCTTCTCTTGCAGACCCTGCACCATTTTAGTTGCCCTCCTCTGACTGCCTCTATCCTGTCTATGTCCTGTGGAGATGGGGTCTCCAGAACTGGACACAGTATTCCAGATGGGGTCTCACCAACTGTCTGTACAGAGGGATAACAACTTCCTGTTTTCTGCTGCTGATGCCTCTCCCTATACATCCCAGTATACCCCTGGCCCTCACTACTGCCTTCTCACATTGCTTGCTAACCTTAAGGTCATCTGATATGATTACCCCCAGGTCCCTTTCCTGTTTTGTTGTTGTTACTACCTCCCCACCCATTGTGTATTCTTCCCCTGGGTTCTTGTTTCCCAGGTGCATTATTTTGCACTTTTTTGCATTGAATCCTAGCTGCCATATGTCTGACCATTCCTCCAACCTTGCCAAGTCCCTTTAATCCTTTCCACGCCTCCTTGTGTATCAACCCTGTTGCAGATCTTTGTGTCATCTGCAAAAGGCATACTTTTCCTTCCAGTCCCTCTGCAATGTCACTGATGAAGACATTAAAAGGACTGGACCCAATACTGAGACCTCCGGTACCCCACTAGTAACCGCCCTTTCTTCAGAGTGGACTCCATTTACAATTACCTTCTGTGTCCTGTTGTCCAGCCAATTTTTTACCCAGGCTACCACCCTGGGACCCACTCCCAGGCTGGTTAATTCGACTAATAATCTTTTGTGTGGGACTGTGTCAAATGCCTTGCTAAAGTCTAGGTAGGCCATGTCCACAGCCCCTCCCTGGTCTACTACTTTGGTCACCCAGTCAAAGAAATCTATTAGATCTGCCTGACATGACCTTCCCGCAGAACCCATGCTGCCTTGGATCCTGTGCTCCACTGACCTCTAGGTACTCAACTATTCTTTCCTTCAGAAGTGACTCCATCACTTTCCCTACCACAGAGGTCAGACTGACAGGTCTGTAGCTTCCTGCCTCTGTCTTGGTCCCACTTTTGTGAAGGGGAATCACATCCGCCTTCCTCCAGTCCTCGGGTACCACACCATCCTCCCATTGTGGACCTTTCTGCAATACCAGCCCCTGCATATGTTCTTTGAATTATCTTTACAAGGGAACCCACCCCACTCTCTTTTTCCCTCATCTGACATAACCCACAATTTTTGGGAATCCTACATACATCCCATAGTAATCTCTCACCATGCCACAGTGTCGCTCAATGGATCCTCCAATGAAGGCTGTGAAGCTGAAGCACTGGGGCTTAGGCTTGCAGCTCAAGTAAGGCATTGTTCCAATAAATTGCATTTGCACTCGATTTCAGAACTTTTTGACCATGTGCCTTTGTTGCTTCTGAGTGCTGTATTCCTTGTATCCATTGCATGTTTGGGGCTGGCAGCCCTCTATACAGCACTGACCCTGCACTGTTTAATTCACAGTCGCTATCTCAGGGGCTGTGGAAATTCCCATTGTCACTCACTCTGCTTTGGGGATCAGATACCCATGCACCAAGTCTTGAAGGCTAGACCCCTACTGCTCTACAAACCATCCTTTAAGAAATGCATCAGGACTGAAACAGTGGCTAGTTTAACATCAGTGATACAGGAGAGGTATGTAAAAGCATGATATGGGAGGTCTATAAAGCCACCTTGCAGGGGAAATCATTAGCTTTGCAGCCCACTGATGGATGGAATGGGAGACTGAAGTCCACTGGCTCAAGAAGGAGCTGCAGGAGCTGGAACTGCAGTAAAAGCAAAGCCACCTGCCTCCATGTGAGCTGGTAAGCCCCATGGTAGGCATAAGGATTAACTTGAATAAGTATCTTATATGAAGGCTGACCTGTCTTTCTTTCATATTAGTAAGCCCACTGGGAGGTGGGTGACAAGGCTGGTAAGCTCTTAGCCTATTGCATAAAAAAGCAGCAGGCTGAGAGGCACACTGTGGGTCTCAAAGATGAAACAGGCACTGTCCAAAATGAGTCTCACAAGGTTAACTCCATCATGCAGTCCTTTTATCAGTCACTCTATGCCTGCCTCCTCTCCTCTTAAATCTGAGGACAGTGAGAGGTTTCTGAGTAAGCTACCCTTCCATGAATTTCCCCACAGAAAAGGGTGGCATTGTATGGACCTCTGACAATCCAAGAGGTCACACAGACCATATGAGCACTCAGCAAGGGCAAGGCATGGGGGGATTCTCCATGGATTACTATCAGATGATATGTGGGGAGATTAGCCCTACACTGAGGGAAGTATACCAAGAGGCTCTAACTGTGATTACGGTTCTCTGAAAGAAAAGGAAAGACCCCATGCTGCTTGGAAGCTACAGACCAGTCTCCCTTATTAATACTGATGCCAAAGTCCTTGCTAAAATCCTAGCCATCAGGTAGGAGGAGGTGTTTTGAGGTTTGATTCACCCTTCCCAGACCAACTTTGTTAAAAATTTACATAGCACAGATCACTTGCATACCCTCATCAACATTATTCATGCAGCCCAGAGGAATCCCACTCCCACAGTAGTAGTAGCAGTGGATTTAAAAAAAAAAGCATTTGACTTGGTTAAGTGGGGTTTCCCCCTGGGCACCATGGATCATATGAGGGTGGGCCCCATGTACCTTGATTGGATTACAGTATCATAAAACTTCCCTATGGCCAGTGTCTTAACAAATGGCATCTGTTCCCCAATTTTTCCTCTTCAAGAAGGAAGTAGGCATGGGTGCCCCCTCTCACCCCTTCTGTTTCTGAAGTCCATTGAGCCACTGGCCATTGCCATATGTCAACATCCTGAACCAACCATGATTAAAGCAACTAATGAAGAGTACAGGACCCATCTCTCTGCAGATTGCTTGTTAATCCTTTGGGAGTGGGGGGGGTGCACCTTCTGTCCTCTACTGCTGGGCTGATTATGTAGATATGTAATGTAATGTAAAATTTATTTATATAAGATGCCCTTCCTGTGCTCAGGGTGCCCTTACAATAATCACAACAATATTTAAAATACATAACATTGATAAAACATATATATCAGACATCAAGTATCTAGGAATGCTTGATAAAACAGGAAGGTTTTAAGGGATTTTTTAAAGCTTTCTACAGTCAGGCTATCTCGTATCTGATGAGGTAGAGAATTCCACAGGGTAGGTGCCATAAAGACAAAAGATCTTCCACCAGATGTTTTCAGGATTACCCTGGGAATCTTCAGCAATCCCTTGTCAAAGGATCGGAGTGCGCAAGACGGACAGTAAGAAGACAGGAGTTCTTTCAGGTAGTGAGGTCCCAACTTGTGTAGGGCCTTATAGGTCAGCAATGCAACCTTGAAGGTAATCTGCCACCGTATAGGCAGCCAGTGCAGATCCCGCAGCACCGGTGTTATATGACTGGATCTAGGGACGCCAGTCAATAACCTGGCCACCGCATTCTGCACTAACTGCAAGAGGTGGTTATCCACCCCCGTCAGCCCTAGATAAAGGGCATTGCAATAGTCAAAATGACTGGTAACTAAGGTGTGGACCAAGGTAGGAAGGTCTTCGGGTGGAACCAGGTGTTTCACCCGGGCTATATTCCTTAGATGAAAAAAGGAAGACTTGACTACAGCCGACACCTGTGCCCTCAGGGTCAAGCCCTCATCAAATATAACACCTAGGATATGCACCTGGCTAGAAGCCATAAGCGGGGTCCCCCCAGACATAAATCTGAGAGCTTCCCCGCCCATGCCTCTAACATCCTAACCCCAGAATCCACCACCAATATCTCTTACCTGTGTTCAACCGAAGCCAACTGATACTCATCCAGTTCTGTATCTACAGTAGGCAGTTGTTAAACACTGTGATTGAATCAGACTCCTGTTCGGGTACAAAAGACATGTAGAGCTGAGAATCATCAGCACAGCAATGAAAACTCAGCCCATGCCATCTTATAATGTCCCCCAATGGAAGCATATACACCCCGAATAACATAGGGGACAACACCAAACCCTGTGGAACCCCACAAGGCAGACAGTGAAGAGCAGAGGAATAAATCCCTGACACCGCTCTGTGAGACCTGCCCTCATGGAATGATTGAAACCAACTGTTGACTGCCCCCCTCAGTCACCCCATGATCCACTGTGTCAAATGCTGCTGAGAGATCAAGGAGAACCAAGATGGACCGGGCTCTCCAATCTCTCGCCATCAGGAGATCATTTAGCACCCGGACAAGGGCTGTCTCAGTGCTATGCCGTTTCCTGAAACCAGACTGGAAAGGGTCATAGACATTGTGGCTGGTCAAATAATCCTGCAGCAGCAGAGTGACCACCTTCTTGATAACTTTCCCTACAAAGTGTAAGTTTGAGACCAGCCTGTAGTTTGCTGGGCAGTCGGGATCAAGGGAGGGCTTTTTCAGAAGTGGACAAACTACAGCCTCCTTTAAGGGATCTGGAAAGATCCCTCTCTCCAATGAAATCGATACTATCCCAGTAAGAATTGGGCCAATAACTTCTACACACCCCACTAGGAGGCGAGTAGGGCCTGGATCCAAACTACAGTACGTAGGTCGCAGAGTCTGGACAATCCTCCTTACATCCATGATTGTCAGTTGGCTAAAGGTGAACCAAGCCAACTGGGCATCAGTACCACCTGACTGACTCATGCAATGTCCAATGGGAGGACATTGGCTGATCTCATCCCTGATGGCGGACACCATATCAGCGAAGAATTGTGCAAACTCCTCACACTGTACTTGTGACAAGGCTCGACCAGTCTGAAGACAGGCTGGATTGCAGAGTCTGTCCACAGTCCGGAAGAGCTGGGCTGGCCTATTCCTCACTGTAGCAATTTCTCTGGACAGGAATTCTGCCTTCTTATGGGAAATTGCTGATTGGTAGATCTTATGATGATCCAATAATCTAAGCCTATCCACCTCCAGGTGAGTTTTCTGCCAGCGTCTTTCCAATCTTCACCCCTCTCTCTTCAGCTCATGGATTTCACCGTAAATTAGGGAGCCCCCAAGTGCAGAGTTAGGGGGTGAACTCAAGTTGGAGCAATGACATCCAGGGCCCCTATAATGGCCCTATTATAGGCCAGCACCTGGGGCCCTGGGTCAGTGCTATTCAGTGGTAATCCTGAGAAGTCCAGTTCCGTCAGGCTTTCTGAGGTAACTCCTCTCAAAGGATGGAACTGTACTAACTCCTTAGGGGCAGGCCTCTTTCAGGGGGCTGCAAAACTGAATCTTAGGGCGTGATGGTCGGACCAATTGATTGGCTCCACCTCCACATCAGAGACCTCCATCCCCAGATGGAATATCAAGTCCAATGAGTGTCCCCCCTCATGGGTTGCAGAGGTAATGACCCATATCAGGCCCAATGAATCCATCAATTAGAGGAGGTTTTGTCCAAAAGGTGAAAGTTCATCATTGACCCAGTCATTGAAGTCCCCCAGAATTAACCATCTGGAGGACTCCAATACCATCTCGGCGATGAAGTCCGCAACCTCCCTCAGGAACTCCCTTCCAGCACCTGGGGGATGGTAAATGAGAAGGATCCTGTAGCCTGCACCTGCACCTACCATACACTGCAGTGTCTGGACTTAATCAGTTCAAAACTGAGGTCCTCTCCCTGCACAGGTCCTGCAGTGACCACTTATATCAAGAAAAATGATTGCAATGGGTGGCAACAGGCATAACTTACTTAGAAATTCACATTCACCCCATGCTGAACTGGTGGTTTACCTCAGCTTCTTTCCCCTAAAACAATTGACCAAAGCCAAATTAGATAGGTGGAAATTCCTGACCCTCTCACTTGCGGCAAATTAGGTGCATTCTGAATGATATTGGCTCATAAATTCAATTACCTGCTAGCCCACGTCCAAGAAAAAATTGCACATGGATGATTCAATATACTGGATATGTTGGTGGGGAACTTTCTATGAGACAGAAAGTCCCCTAGATACAGCAGAGTGAAGAGTGAAGCTAGGGGCCCATTGGAGCTGAAAGGGCTGATGGCTGACATGGTTCCAAGAGTATCACCTTGCCCATATCGCAAGTCAAACAGTGCAATGGCTCTCACTGGCTACCTGGTGATTGCAGTAGTGGTTTATCATCAAACAACAGCTGGCTAATACAGCATGTGTGGTGTGGTGTAGGGGCCACTGTGGTGGCAACTTTGCTCTGTAACAGAATCCCATCGCACCTTAGGGATCACACCACCATCAGCGCATCCAGGGCAACATGGTACCAGTGCACAAAGGAATGGCATCCAAGCTGACACCACCACACCTGGCCCCCTTATGAATTATCAGTAGGTTATCACACTTGAAGGCATGGGCTCAGAGGAGGATTAACCAAGTTCATGACCTCCAGTCTGCCAGTGGGCAGCACCAGGAATCATTTGCCTCTTTGCAGTAAAAATATGGCCTGCCTAGACAGGAATTTTGGAAATACCTCCAAGTTCGAAGTATGCTAGTCCCTACTCTCTAAGTACTCCACAAACTGGACTCTCTGAAGCCTGTCAACTTCATCAACAACTGCACTGAGCTTAATAAGGGCAATACTGGCTTCATCTGTCTGTGCCTTCGGGATGAAATGCACCCTCCAGAGTGGACTGGGAAGCACAGTTTCAGATACAGATCACAGATGAACAATGGGCCAGTGTGCTACTTAGGGCACATTGGAAACAAGACTAAGAACAGTCAACACAATGATTGTCCCTGTTCTAGACTATGGGGATACCCTGTATGCAGGAGCGGTAAAATCACACCTGGATAGGATTGACATAGTATTTAACAGACTAGCTCGATTTGTTTTGCTCAACTGAGTTACTCCCTTTCATTGATTATGAATAAAAGTATACTTCTACTACTACTACTACATAAAGCCTTCAAGGATGGCTGCAGCCGTCCAATCCAGAACAAAATGCTTCTCCACAGGCACAGAAACCCTACAGCACTAAAGTCATCAGGGTTGTTACCAATGACAAATGCTATATTACTCCCAACCTTGAGCACATCTGTCACAGATCCTACAGAACTATCCCTTAATACAAGACTCCTGGCAGAACATCAAGCAATTGTGCACTGCAGTAGTAGGTCTCCAAATATCCCTAGAGGCTCCACTCCCCTCCTAGGGATCCCTTCAGAACCTCTTCCCAAACACTCTACTGCACTGCAGTGACTAGTTGCAGTTAGCGTAGTGGCCAGGTGGCTCCTCCTCCTCCACTGGAGGTCTCCCACTTTGTCCAGTGAGTCAGCATGGCTGCAAACAGTGGGCCTACTTGCTGCCCTAGAGCAGCTTTCTCATGCCAATGCAAGCACTATGAAGACCTTTACAGCTAACTGGAAACAATATCTTGAGTCCCCCTTTGTTCCCTGTCTAGTCAGGGCCAGAGCCTGTCTCAGGCTTCCCCTCTAGAGTCTCTCACATAGTCCTGCTATGGCTTAGTGGCTATATATCGTAGGGGGTCTCAGGTTGTTCACATCCATGATTTATTCCTTTATTATCACACCTTACACAGTGTGTCTTCTCCTCTGAACTCCCTGTGGATATTGCACTAACCTTTCTTTATCATCTTAGGATATAGTTGTGTTTCTTATTGCTGTTGCCACTGTTATGCTGTTTTTTTCGAGGTTTGTCCATGTTTTTTTTTTGAGATTTGTCCAGACTCTCTGCACCACACAATCATGCATTGTTTTTATGTCTACCAGCAATGAGCAGCTCTGCTATGTTAGCTGTGCCTATGTTAGAGGCTCATAGGCTTTAACATTAACACTGATGCTTTCCCCCATGTATTATATCTGTATTGTGTTTTGAAACTTCAGTTAAAAGATTAACAGAAAAAAGGAAATGTGGATAAACATAGTGTAAAAACACTTGAGACTTCCACCATTCCATGGCTTGGATCTCGCTATCCGAAAACCCCTCAGTCCTGGAAGCTATTGCTACCCCAGTTCTGAAGAAATAGGTATGGTACTCCTGGGTGCTCAGGCTGGCTTGCCAAACTGCCAATCCCAGGATGTGCCTAAACTGATGAGCTGTCATGGGCTTCTCATCCTCATGCCGCAAGAAAGCCTCACTCTCCACTGGGCGGAGGGCCACGTAAGTGGATTTCATGTCCCATATTGGCCCAGGCAGGGTCTTTACTGTGCATCAGCAGCCAGTACCCTTCCGGTCAGTTTTGCCTTGTCACAGCAATACAAAGATCCTCTTTGGGGTTGCCGTGACATCTGTGTCCATTATGCTCACTCTGGTCCCATTTTGGGTAGTCTGCACCAGTTCTGAAACCCAGAATTCTATACAAAATGCCAGAGTGAACACAGTCTTAAATAGTTTGGCCTCATAAGAATTCCTGCAAACTGCAGGGAAGACCACCCACACCTGCTCTAGAATCACTGGCATGATAGGACGCTAGGTATCTGATTGCCTGGTATGTCTCCTACCCCACCCTTTAAGGATCTTCTGGACCTTGAAGGAGCTAGTCATGTCCATGAAGCACTGAACCCAGGAAAACCATGAAAGACCCACCAAATGTTTACTCACAGTTCCTGGCATCAGGCCCCTGTGCTTAGCTTCCATTATACTGTATAAC
Organism: Neoceratodus forsteri; assembly: GCA_016271365.2. Taxonomy (NCBI): domain Eukaryota; kingdom Metazoa; phylum Chordata; order Ceratodontiformes; family Ceratodontidae; genus Neoceratodus; species Neoceratodus forsteri. The sequence goes on from CM028130.1 coordinate 1,295,184,523, forward strand.
TTCACAGTTAGTAGACTGGAAGGGGCCAGCTGCTTGGCCATTTTGCCTCTGCTTGGACTGTATGATAATGCTCCATTCCATGGTGGTAAGTCACTCTGGTCCAGGGAGCAATAGCATAACTTACATACTCCCAGGTCTCGAGGTCACTGCCTTCTACAAAAATGAAGGGACCGGTCATGGATTCTGTTCTGCTGTTGGAGCCAACTCCCTGAATGTCTGCCACAGTGAATAAGACAAAGATTTAGAAATACCATTCTCAATGCCAGAAGCATGTATAACTTTGAAATGTGCATTCAGCAACATGCATTTCAAGAAAAATATTCTCATGATATCACCCAATGGGCCCTTAGCCCAAACTGCCCATTTATGATGTGTACCACACCAATATTGTCTAATTGAAAGAGGACCTTCTTGTCTCTCAATTTGGGGCCCCATAGGCACAGGGCCACCATGATTGGGAAGAGTTCTAATGGGGTTCTCTGCCCATGAAGCTTGGCAGCTGCTTATGCTGAGGCCACTCTGAGGCACACCATTCACCTTCAAAGTATACACAAACCCCAGTCAACCTGATGTGTCTGTGTACAGTTCCTAGCAATCCATGATCTCTGGCAACAGAAATACGTCATTGAAGTGAGCAATAAATGTCTGCCATTTCTGCAGGTCCTCCCAGAAATCCTCTGTCACCTGAATCTGGTGATAGGAGATTTGGGCACCTGACCCCAGCTTCACCATCCACCATAAGAAGGTCCTCCCCATGGGTATAACTCATCAAGAAAAGCTGAGGTGCTCCACCACTTGTTGCAAGTCATTCAGGGTTATCTTCCTAGGTGCTATGGCCTTACTCAAGAGACCCCACAAGGTGTCCATCTTGTCATGAGGTGGGTGACACTCCTGCTTCACTGCGTTGACTGTGCCCAGGAACTTTCATCACTGAGCTCAGTGCTTCAAAGAGGTTACATATTTTGTTGAACATGTCCAGTGTTTGCCCAAAGGCTGGAATGTACTCCAGACATATGAACATGAAGTCATTGAGATAGTGAACAATGCTCTGGTTCCCTGATTTCTGAACTGTCACCCAGTGCTGGAAGGTGCTGAATCCTTTGACACTGTGCAGGCTACTGAGCAGTCCATAGGCACGTAATTGTCTGCATAGTATTTTCCCTCAGATTTCATCACCAGCAAGTTCCAGTCAGCTGAATGTACAGGCAATAGCCAGAAGACTGACTGTATGTCCAACGTCACCATCAGGGTATGCAGCCCTGCCATCCGTACAACCTCAGTCACTCGGACAAAAGACACATTCTGAATCATCATGAAGTGGGGCTCAGTGTGATCATTGACTGAGTCTCCTTTGGGGTGTGACTGGTGGTTGATCATGCAGAATTCCCCTGGGACTATCTTGAGAACAAGGCCAATTGGAGACACCTTGAGATTCGGCAGGGGGGAGGGGATGAGTATGGGAAGCTCACCCTCCTAAGTCACATCTCCTTTTCCAGTTTGTCCCAGATCACTTGTGGTTAGTCTCACAGAGATTTCAGGTTCTGTGCCTCATACTCTTGGTGGATGCCAGTGTACTGGATTCTGAAGCCTGCTGAGAAATCTCCTGCCAGCAGACTGGCCGCCTTGCAGCTTGGTTATTGGTCATGCCAAGGTCTAAGCCTATCCACTCTTACCTGTGTGGGTAGGCTTGTCTCTGTTTATTTTGTTGAATTTTTTGCAAAAGGGGCAGTTTCCTTCTTTCTTGGGCTTCAGGTAAGTGTGATGTACAAAGAGGTGATGCAGACTGCAGATGACGCATTCATACCGAAACCTGCACTGGCTTTTGGAACAAATTCCCTTTTTTGACATTAAAGCATGTCATGGGCTTCAGGGAAGGGTGGTGTACAAGGAGGTGATGCACACTGCAAATGACACATTCGTACTGAAACCTGCAGTGGCTTTTGGAACAAATTCCCTTGTTGACATTAAAGCTTGTCTGAGAGTGGGGCTCTGTGGAGTCAGACTGCTGTTGTGGGGGGGCCCTAATGGGCAGTCCACTGCATTTGTCAGTGACTCCCCCTCCCTTCATTACTTCCACCAGGAAAGGGAAGTCCAAGATGCCCCAGTCAAGCGACATGTCTGACTGCATTCGCCACCTGAATTCCTCATCGTATTTTAACCATGCCACCTCACTCTTACTCCTGTGCACCAGCATAATACCATTCAAATAATTAAATAGATCAATGCATTTCGGTGGAACTATCTGGCTTATGGTGCTGGTGAAAAGAATGAACACTGCCAGCCCATTGTTGAAGGTCAATTCAACCTTCACCTTCTTCTTTTCTTCATCCTCCTTCTCTTTGTTGTTTTCTTGCTTGCCCAGGCAGTTGAGCAAAGAAAACATATCCGTATATTCATGGTTCTGGATCTTCTGCCAGACACTGTCCATCAAGTGGGAACCCACTGACTTCTCCATGCTGATGTAGTGAACAGGACTGCTCGTCACAGTTGTCAGCTTTGGCACTGCACTAGTGCTTGCAGTGTTTGTGGCTGCTTGACTTGCCCAACCCTGCTGCTGATTCTGGACTGAAGCATCAAACCCTATCATGATGACCATGAGCTTGTCAAGTTTCACTTCTGTGGAGAATGGTTTAACAGTGCCTGGCTGTTTCAGGGAGGAGTCCATTGGGGCTGGGTCCACCGGAGTCAATTCAGGCATGGGTGGAGTGGGCCCCCCACTGCCATTATTTATTTATTTATTTATGACTTTGATAACCAGATGAGTGCACTGATCCCAGGGACCATTTTCAGGCATGAACCGGGCCATAACACATGGTGCAGGGTGACAGAGAATTCAAGGTAACAGTAATACACATGAAACAGATTTGATACAAGCAACAATAATAAGCACAACATACAGGTTTGATGCATAGGTCCATTTGAGAACAGTGAATACAAGGTTTCAGTATCTGACATGACGAGATTTGGTACAAAACAAACAAATCGTAGGCACAGTGTACAATGTGTGACTGTATTGTCCAGTGAGTGAGAAATACACAGAATACTCAGTAAAAAAATATATATACAATATGTACAGGCAAGAAAGTCAAATATTACAGTGAAAAATACAATATAACAGTTTTAGACAGGGGAGTTGACTAGTGTGGGTAGGTGGGTAACCCCTGGGCTGGGGAGTTGACTAGTGTGGGTTGATGTCAGACCCCCTGGGAGCAGCGGCAGGATGAGTTTGCCAGGAACCAGACTTTATGGGGGGACTTGAAATTGGAGTATGTGTCAGTGGAGCAGAGTTCAGCCGGTAGTTTGTTCCACTGCAAAGGGGCTGCTGCAGACCAAACTCTGCTACCCATGTTGGTGGATACCCTAGGAACAGCTAGAGGGTGAGTACCATTAGAGCGGAGGTTGTGGAGGAGCGTTCGGGTTTTCAGAAGGGCAGTTAGGGGGGATTCTGGAGCCATGCGGATGATATTGTCCACCATGCAGCAGAGGGCTAGGTCAAAGAGACCTTGCAGCGGTAGCCATCTAAGGGTATTATAGAAGGTACAGTGGTGGGTGGAGAAGGGGGCCAATAAAGCAAAGTGACAGGCACTGTTGTAGGCAGTGGAGAGTTTAGCCATGGCGGTAGCTGAGGTCCTGGCATAAATAGGGGAGCAGTAGTCAAGAATAGGGAGAAGATTACCCTGAACAATGGCTAGTCTGGCTTCAGGGGTAAGGTATTGCCTGAATCTATAGGTGGCACCAAACGTTTGATGGAACCTTCTGACAAGGGAATTTACATACTCAGTGAAGGTAAAGGAGGGGGTCGAGCAGTACTCCTAAGTATTTGTAGGTGTTGACGTCCTCCAGGGCTGTGCCATCTGGGGTAAGGGGACAAGGTTTTTAGTTCTGGCCAGGAAGGGTTTAGATCCAAACAGCATGGATTTCGTTTTTTTGGCATTTACTAAGAGGAGGTTTTTTGAGAACCAGCTGTGGACCGCAACATAGTTGTGCGAGAGAACTGAGGAGATTGCAGCTGTGGATTTGTCACTGTGGAAGAGGACAAGGTCATCCGCATACAGGACAGAATGACAGTTGAGGCAGTGAAAGGGAAGTGCATTAACAGAGTGAATTGCTGGCAAGGTGCCAGAAATTTTCAGCACAACATGAACTAAAAAGGTTAGTACTTCACCAACAATTTGCTGTCAAAGCAAAACTTCACAACATCTGTAGTGTGTATTCTGAGAGGATATTTAGCACTGCTGGCAGTAATGGCACTTTCATTTTCTGACAGGTAATGAGATTGTCAGCTGAGTTTGATTAGCTGCTCCAGGTATTTAATGCATGGCACAACAGTCAATACCAGAGCTCCATAAGCTCATGCATAATGCATTAGATGTATATTTGCTTTTATAAAAAGGGTAAGGAAAATTCTGAATTCTGACTGGCTTTCACCTATACTTTAATTAAGCAATAATGACTGAACTAGTGGTTTTCTAACAATTGAGTGGGAGGGGTCAGGTTGCCTGAGGTGCAGACAGGGCCACCACCTGCCACCCGGTAATTAATTCCCAGGAAATGACTGTCAATGAGGCCGTTATTGCTAGTAACAGGCTAATGCAGCCTTTGAACAGCAAGCTATTCTAAAAGCTTGCTTTTTTCTGTTTTTGTTTGTTTGGAGTGGGTGCATGACATTAAATATATCTGCACGATGTGTGGCCACAGCACACATGACCATGTGTGCTGCCGCCAAGCAAATAAAAAAAAATCGGTGTGGCCATGGTAAACATCATCATCTGCACTGAATTAAGAAAAAAAAATCACTGTTACATTCTTGAGGCAGTGTGCGGCTTTTACTATGGCATGTTTTCTGTTGTGGCACCAACCGATCACAAAGCAGCTGACTACCAAATTGATAGGTGGGGTCCTGGCATGCAGATACCTGTGTCAGTGAGAGGTGGCCTCTCATCCCTGTTTGGCAGCAGAATCAGTCATTTGCTAACCTATAACGATGATCCAATACCAAATTAGAGACTTAGGAAACATCACAAATAATTAATTAACCTTATAATGTTACTCAGTGGGCAAAAAAGGTTCCAGTGCCAGCCTGTCCACTTTACTGAAAATATTAGTGTGCTTCCATGGAACTACAAGTTTGCAATGGTAGCGATTTTTATCCTCAACCAAGTAAAAAAAAATTAAAACATTTGCAGTATTCACCTAATACTAGCTAAACCTATTTTTTTTTTACTGATATTTCCTTTGATTTTATTAGTCTTTCTAGTTTGTATTTTCATTTTGCATAGCTGGCAAACCCAATGTGCCCCCCCCCACTCGCTCTCCATCTGCCTGCAATCTCACCACATATATAGCAGCAACCAAGACTGTCCCGAAAAAACCCAAATTATAAATGCACTATTCACCAAAGTGTTTCACGTTAACAAATGTTAACTATATTTTTTTTTACCTCTATTGTTTGTGCATCATCCCAAATAACAAATAATAACTCGTCAGTGGTTTCATCTCAGCATTTACCCATACCATCAATAATCACAACCCCACTGCAGTTACATAGGCCACTGAAAAGGCCAAAGAAACATCTGAAGCCCATAACTAAATCCAACAACATTAACTAAAGTATCCAGTTCAACATTTAAACAGGCTACTAACAATAGAAACACTGAAGTGCATATACACTAAATTACTGTAACTGAACAATATTGCATACACTAGCATCCTCCTGGTGACAGCCCTACAGCAGAGAGACTATTTTATACATAAATGGTAATTGTAACTGTTTTTTTTTCAAATTTGCACTCAAACCCCATTTTTACAAGGCAATATGGCACTCTCTAGGCTTCCCTCCCTGACCACTTTCCACACTCTTGATGGGACTTTACTTGAGGACACCTCATCCTTCAGGTACCTTGGGGTTTAGTTAGACCAACACTTCAACTTCTCTGGACACTTTGACGCTATCCAGAAAAAATTGCAGCCCGAGCTCGATGCATTGTTCAGGAACTGCAGTTGCACCCCTCCTGAGGCTAGGCGTGAGCTTGTCGAGAAGATGATCCTCCCCATTTTTGACTACTGCAGCGTAGTCTATGGTGTTGCTCCTAAGTACTCCCTGACCAGATTGGACACTCTCTTCAACTTCTTCTGCCACTTTGACCTTGATGCTCCCTCTCACACCCACTACAGTGACCTGAATCGAGCTCTTTCCTTCCCCTCCCTTATAAATAGATGCCTCTCACATTGCGCTAAATTCATCGCTAAACACTGTCTGGGTGAACTCACTTCCTACCTCCCTCCCTCATTTATAACAACCCCGCCTCCTTCCCATTCCCTCAGATCTAGTGACACTCACACACTAACTGTCCCCTGCCACTCCTCTCTCTCCAGCATGTCTGGGTACTCTTACTGTTTCCCTAAAATATGGAACTCTCTACCTCCCCAAATCCTCTTACATCTATTTCATCAACACTGCCCTCTCCAACTATCTTGCACCTAAATGTTCCTGTTATGACCCACCTTAATTTCCTTCATCTTACTCCTTACAGTTTGTCCCCCTTCAGAATTTATTCAGTGCCTCTATTGACTCTACTGACCATAACCCTCCTAGGCACTAGTTCTCATACCTTTCTCCCTTCCCCTACTCTCTCCCCCCCTTTTTCCCTAGCCTTCACACTTCCCTTGCAGGGTTCTCAGCATCCTGAAGGGGTCCTATAGTGCCTAGGCTTGCCACCTTTTCTTTCCTCATCAACCTATCCTTGGCCTTCCAGGTCCCCTTGCAGGGTCCCAAGCATCCTGGAGGGTTCCTTGGATCTGGCCTCATCCCCTCCCAGGTGTTATTTCTTATTCCCTTCCTTTCACTATCCCTCTATAACTACAACACCTAACTGCAGGAGGGTTTACAATCACCTGAACTTCCCTTCCCCCTTGCAGGGTTGATCGCATCCTGAAGGGGTCTCTTTTTGGGTCAGGCCTTATTTCCCCTCCTAGGTGTTAATGACACTTACTCCCTCTCTCTCTCTCTAATCCCTACTCCAGTCCTTTGACCCATTGCAGGGTTTCCCAGATCCTGAAGGGGTCTCTCCAGGCCACAACTCTGCACTATCTGTCATCTCATCCTTGTCACCCCAATTTTTAAATCAGGGGATAGAACAAGCCTCTCCAAATACAGACCTATCTCCATTCTACCACCCTTTTCCAAAGCCCTAGAGTGAGTGGTCACAGGCCAACTCACTGAATACCTGGACAAAAATAACCTTCTCTGTGACCAACAGTACTGGTTCTGGAAAAAACACTCAACCCACACTGCACTAATTGTTTACACCTCTTAGATTTATAATGCCCTTGACAATGGTCATGCTTTGGGGTCCATCTTTATAGACTTCACAAAGGCATTTGATAATGTTAATCACCACCTACTACTAAACTTCCTCTTATCTACTAACCTATCTACAGACACTGTGGCCTGGTTCTGCAGTATCTCACACTGAACACAACGTATTAGAATTAGTGGCCAGATCTCAGAACATAGGGAAGTGAACCTTGGAGTCCTCCAAGGGTCCATCCTTGGGCCACTCCTCTTTAGCATATTCATCAACAATGTACCCACTAACTGCCCAGCACACTCAGTACTACATATGCTGATGATGCGTCATCTCAGTATCCAGTAAACAACTGACCACAATCACCGCTGAGCTGTAAGATAACTTCCATGGACTTAAAAAGATGAAAGTATGCTCTTCACAGTCCCTCAGAGCAAAAAAAAAGTTCAGCCCACTCTTGATTTGTAACTCCAAGGGGACACTCTGGAACAAGTATCCACCTTCAAATATCTAGGTGTTCACCTAGATGACACCCTCACTATCTCTAAGCACATCGACCATGTGGCCAAAATGGCTAACACAAAACTGGGCATCCTATATCGCCACAGACTGTCCATGACCCCGGACGCCTTAAAGCTAGTTACACACTGCTCAGTATTATCCACCATAGGCTATGGCCTCATCATCTATGGTGCTGGCTTTTACACCACATTAAAGAGGGCCATGACACTACTCAACAAGGCATGTTGTCTGGTCCTAGGGCATGACAATCTCACCCATACCTGCACCCTATAGAAAGAAACTGAATGGCTCCCCCTTGAATCCAGGGCTCAGTACCAGACCTCCGTGCTGGTAAAAAAATCTTTACTTGGCTAAACCCCTGACTCAACCTCCTCCCTGTTCAAATGGGCATTCCAGTGTCAACACTAGAAGCGCAGCTAAAGGTGGGCTTCTAGTGCCTTTCAAGCACACCACACTGGCTCAGAGATCCATCTCATATTGAGGACCCAAATGCTTCAATGACTGGCCCTTTGCACTCCACAACTGTGAAAAACTCAGTCAATTCAAATCTGGGCTCCGCTCGCACCTTGCACTTGAAAATGCTTGTTTCTGCAATACATAGCTCTAGCTAGCCTAAAGACTTGATATTAACATGCCACCAACTACCTTTGGCCAACCTCCACTCCATCTTTACCACCCCTCCCACACCTGACCTACCCCCCCTTACCTCTCTCCCTTTCCTACCCCCTCCTCTGTCCCTCCCACCCACACTTCTTTGCCCTATCCATTTGACTATACCATGACAATGCCTTCTCTGGCTGCTCCTGCTCCTCCTTCTACTTCACCTGGAGGCCCCTCCTACCTTAATACCTGGCACTTACACAAGGGCTGTACCACACTGATTAGGTGTTGTTTATTGCCGCATCCTTCAAGTGGTAACTCTGCATTCATTTCAAATTGTGTAATATTCTCGTTTTTTGTCAACAACTGTATCCCAGCAAACATATCTTATTTGATGATTACTCCTCCTACTTGATCTGCAACCCATGTGTTGTATTGTATTGTATTGTAGTGTCTCTCTCTGACTTGGAACCTTTGCAAACGAGCCCTGTCTCAAAGGTATTAATCCAAATCTGAAATAAATAAATAAATAAATGAATCTCTCTTTCACCCCTTATTTCATGATAGCACTTGTTCACTTATTACCATTGCACTCATTAACTGTTCTCACAAATTACATACCGTAAGTATGCAATACTGTTTGTAACCACAGCTTTAATTAATTGTATGCTATGTTGATCTTTGTAACTTGAATGTAAAATGTCTCATTCCTATTGTACCTCTTCCCCATAGGTTGCACCGGGATATGAGCAACCTGTTGCTCAATGTGCCTTCCTAGTGAAACATTTCAATAAATAAATAAATAAACTCCAGGGTGTTGATAGGAGTACCTTAAATGCACTGTCAGGGCTCAAGACATTCTACCCGTGGACTCATGCTTTATTGTGTCCCTATGCATATATTCAAGGAACTATTACCACTCTGTCATTTCTTATTGCTTACATATGGCCCTGTTCCACCGCCTAGTATTATAGCGCAAGATTTTTAAAAGGGTTGGATATTGCACTTGCATCTGCATCTGCCAAACTGAATCCAAGAAGCCCTGCTGGTAGTTTCAAAAGTTGTACCTGTTTGTAACAGAGTCATGATTTGTAGTAAAAAATGGAAGCAATAGCAGTTTGCATTCAGTTTTGTAACACTTACGTCTGTTTTTGTATGTGGACCTAGGATGCTATACACAATCTAATAGATTGTCTAATAGGTTGGACACATTTCTGTTTTGAAAATAGCAGCAGATGCATCTTGGATGGATCATTTAGAAAGTCCTGCCCATACTATTTAGTCTGCAATATTATTTTCAATTAGATAATTATCGCATTTCTACTGATTATTGAAATGGCACTTACACCCACAGCCTCCTCAGAAGTCTGTTGCATACAGTAGATATGCCATGTTTTCAGGTTTTGTTAGAAGAAGGTTTTCTTAGTCCTCTTCATGTAGTTATTTAAAATGTTGCTCATTAGTGTTACCCTATGAGATAGAAACAGAAACATATACAGTAGAATTTCTCAGCAGAAAATGGCCCCTTGATTCATTGTGTTTGTTTCAGTTCTACCTATTTAAAATGGAATGTGAGAGTCCTACTGTCTTCAATCCCTCTCCTCACCTTACCTTTTTGACTTGACATGTACATGCCAGTGCATGACTGAGATTATGTGTTTGAGTGTGCTCTGTGTGACTCTATCCTATTTGAACATAATTCTGCTCAAATTGTTCTTTTTTCCATGATCAATCCCTGTGAAGCGACTGCCGAGTAACAAAATGACCAAATAATACCAAAATCTAATCTCTAGCGATTGAAAGAAAACCAAGTTACCTCATTCCTGACAGTTGCTTACAGCCTGATCTAAAAATTGACCAACGATGCTGAACTTGAGGCCCCAATCCCCTTGATCACCCCATCTACATAATCTGAGGCTTAACCATGAAGGAGCATTCAAAAACAGTATGTACTCAGACTCTGCTAGTAAGGAAGATAATGCACAGTTAAAAGAAATGCTCTCTGATCTAAAACTTGACATCACAGATGTTAAAATGTCAGCAGCAATCCTGTCTAAACAGAATGAAGAAATGACCTCATGTACCGGATCTAATAGTGCCAAACTAAATGAACTGACTTCTGTAGTGGGCTATCTGGAACAGTTTACACAGAGACAGTTGAAACAAATTTCATATGTGATGGAAAAAGTTGATGACTTAGAGAATAGGGGCAGGTGAAACAATGTAAGGATTTTTGGTGTGCCAGAAGACATTGAAGGAAATAACATGTTGCCCTTTTTACAAAACTTCATTCCAGATCTGTTGGGTTATCAGTGGTCTTGGCCCTTGAAAATTGTGAGGGCACACAAGCTGCTTGGCCCTAAGGGGAAAAATCAAAGACCAAGACCAAGACCAGTAATAGCCTACTGTCTAAGGTTCTCAATCAAGGAAGAAATGTTATGCTTAACAAGGGAGAGAAGATCTCTTGCCTGGAGAGGGGAATGCATATTTTTTTTCCAGGACTTCTCAGCAGAGCTTGTAGGCAGGAGGAAGGAATTTAAGGAGGCTAAACAGCAGCTTAAAAATGATGTAATTTAGTGAAGGAGGCATTTGATTTCGGGTGTAATTACAGAGATGCCACAACAAGTTGCTCAAATGCAATACACATAAACCATCATAAATTGAACCCTACGTGAGACCAGCCAAGCTCAAAACATTCAAATGCTGGCCCATGCACCGACTCAGCCAGAACCCGCCCAGTCAGTATTCAGTCTTGAGCTTGCGATCAGGCCCCTCAAGCTCCCCAGCTGTAGTCTAAAGCTTCCACTCCTCACCTCTGCTTAGCAGTAATCCAACCGATAGAGCAACGGTCTTGGGGCACGGAGAACCAAAGGAAAGACGGACACCCAGGGAGACCCTCCAGAATTCCTCGGCCATCCCAACAAAGCAATCCATGGAAAAGAGACTGAAGTAGGACGATCCATCACACCTACTCCCCTGTCGCAAACTTGCCTGAACTGGAAGTGTCTCCAGATATAGATACCATACCTCTTGAAAATGGAGTCCCTCCTACACTGCAAGCAGCTGCAAGAAACAAAGGAAATGCACCAAAAAAAGCTGTTAGTTTTTACTACACCACTTCCTCTAATGGCGCAAACCTCCTGCAACAATGCAATTCTGGTCTAGCGCTGAAACACAAACCACAACATGCAAGCACCAGATTGAAAAATAGCTAACTGGATTAAGGTCAGAAATATCTTTATGGTGGTTGCAAAAATGAATTAGGATCATTTCTCCTTGCTGAGTTTTGTTATGATACAATGAAAAAATCTGCATGTACAAAACATCCAATCGGATTAATATCTTTATTATTCTACTAGTCTGTGGGTGAAAATGTATCTCTCTCAATGGCATTTATTGGTCTTTTGACTCAAGTCAATAACAATTGCAAAGCATTAGTTTTGAATGTTGTTGCTATTACTTAACTGCATAGGTAACAAGTATATGAGGTAAGAGGTTTATACTTAGATACTACTTTACTGATCGATACTGGGGTCCTATATGCAGTGGGATGGAGGTGTTATCCTGAGGGTGTCATGTGTGTGTTATGTATAAATCCTTCTATCCTATGTCACTCACTCTGTCTGAGCCATACATGTTTCCTTCTCCCTAACTGTTTCTAAATGTACAGGTGTTACTCTTGTTGTGGAGGTGAAGATGATTCTTACACCAGAGCAGTGTGCACCCTAAGTATTGCAGACAATGGACAACAATGTATATAATGACGTAAGTATGTCCAGATATGGACCGCAGCATCTTAGCCACAAATGAATGATGTGCACTTATATGTGCCAAGGGGTAAATATGTTTGAATACTGGTTCAAGAATGGCTGCTTATTGAAAAATAATCTCTCTGAGGAATAACTTCTAAGCAGCTGCCGCATTACTCCACAGACTAACTAACTGAAGAATGCTTTTACTCACTACTAATGTGGCCAAACATTTTACTAAGCTGCTGTGGAACTCTAAAGTACTGGACGCATAAGACCTCCGACAACTGGCAACTGTTTCTACTACTTTGTAGTTATGTCTGGAAGTTGTGATGTGTTATATGTAATCTAGGTTCTGTTGTTATGAGGGTTATGCTTCTGTGATGGCACCTGTGTTTTGCTACTAATTATCATGTATCTGAACACAAATTGCCTCCCTCATTAATGTTACCTATTCTGTACTGTTGGATTGCTTGCGTCTCTTATTAAGAGCGAATTCATTGACTTGGCAGGGATAGGTATAGAAACAATGCTCACTCAGTTGTCACCAATCCAGTCACCTGTGCCAACACCACCTTGGACCCGTGTTCGGTGGACTATTTGGCAATACAGTAGCTTACATCCTACTTGTTCTGAGTTTCTCCTGTTTGACTAAATACTTGATTGTCTTTTGTAGTCATTTCTAGTGTGCTACTAATAGAATTCCACTGATATTGTTTAGTGTTTCAGCTTATTTTATTTTGCTACTTACAGTATATGTTTCTACTATTTCACTACTGTTATGTAGTGGTCACTTACTTTGTCTTAAGTTGTACTACAGTTATAAGGTTATTACCTATAGTCAAGTGTGCTAAACTATTAGTGGAACTACTATCTCACACATGTTATGGGAGTACCCCTTCCTGAGTACATTCTGGTATGAAGTACAAAGGGTATGTAATGCATCATTATTAACTGCTTTTCCCCCTTCACCACTAATCTATATCCTTGGAATTTTCCCAGCAGACACTACCCTGACCTATCAGCAGAGCTTGTGGATCTCTGTAGCCTCTATGGTCAGGATTCACAAAACAGATGTGCCCGGTGCATCTCAGATGTGCTGGCACAAGTTGGAAGTGTGCCAGAAGGTGATTCAGGCACAGGGAGGAAGAGCCAGTGCAAACAAGATACCCTGAGCCAACATGCGAGGCATGTACAGGAGGCATAACCATGCATACACCACGCATCCCTATCCACAGAGCAAAACAAAGGAGCAGCAATGGAGCAACTCCAGCACAAAGCCAGGATGCGCCCTTAAAAGATAAGTACACAAGAAGGAGACTTAAGTCCAGCACACCAGCAGGCCGTCAATGGAACGACAACAGCAGGACACACACAGAGGGGAAGTCTAAACAGAGGGAGAGGCACAGACAGCAAGCCACACCACAGGGCTACAGCCACAGTGGGGATGAACCCAGCAGCAGTCGCTATTGCTGGTGCCCTAATGAGGAGGAGGAGGTGGGGCACCAGAAGTAACCATAGGCGGCCAGTCCCACGACAGTACTGTGCCCGGCTGTCCTTTGAGCAGCTGACAGAGGTGGAGACAGTTGGGTGATACTGCCTCAACAGGGCCATGCTGAGGCAGCTATGTGAACTGTGCCATGATGTGCTGCAGGCACCCACAGCATGAGGACATGCCATCATGGTGGAGACCAAGGTGACAACAGTCATGTGCCTGCTCACCATGGGAACCTTCCAGAGACCTACAGGGGACACCACTGGCATATCACAGGTCTCAACATCCCGCCTCCTCACACAGCTCCTCACCAAACAGCTACCGCATGGTCCGGAATACATCAGATTCCCCAGCACACAGGCAGAGTGGACAGAAGCCATGCAGGGGTTCCACAGGGGGCACACATGCCAGGTGTCATAGGGATCATCGACTGCACCCATGTGGCAATCCGCACACCACCTGGTGAGGAGGGCATCACATACATGAATTGGAAGGGGTACCACTCAGTGAACTGCCAGGTGGTGTGTGATGCCATGGGGCATAGCACCAATGTCTGTGCCACACACCCTGGGAGCGCACATGATGCATACATATGGCACCAGTTGGTGCTGTGTGTAAGGTTTGAGGCTGGGGACATCCAAACTGGACACCTGTTAGGTACATGTGACTGTGCGCCAGCAGCCCGGGGGGCCACCATACCCAGGACACCTGGGGTGGGCTGTGGGAGGGACACCACAGGCATGGGGCACTGGGCCAACAGGGATGTGGAACTGTGCTGGGGCAGCAGCAGGGTGGCATGGTCCTGATGTACACCACAGGATGGACGGGGGCAGGCAGAGGCAGCAGGGGCAGGGAAGCAGGACTGCCAGGCATGTGGCAGCATGGGTGGGGGGCAGGACAGGGGCACACAACAGAGGGCGAGATGGGGTCGGGACACATGCCACAGTGTAACACTGTTAACTAATGAAGACACTTCTATCCCCACAGGTGACGCTGCATACCCATTGTGTCCCTGGCTCCTTACCCCCTTCCAATGACCAGGAACAGTGGCAGAGGAACGCTACAATGAGGCACACCAGCGACACGCACCATCATCGAGTGTGTCTTCAGCATGCTGAAGATGCATTTCTGGTGCCTGTGCTGATCAGGCAATGCCCTATAGTACAGCCCTGAGAAGGCCTGTGGCATATTCCTGGCCTGTTGTATGCTACACAACATGACCCACGATCATGGGAAACAACCATGGGATACCTGCTGAGGCTGGTGAGGGCAACAGTTCTGGGGAGGAGGAGGAGGAGGGGGCAGGGGAGGGTGCAGCAGGGGCACACCCAGAGGAACATGGAGCCGACGATGGACATGGGTGCAGAGATCCAAGGCTGGCGGCCAGGGCACAGGCATACCACAGCAGAGTGGTGGAGGAACACTTTGGGACATGCAGGTGAGTATGCAGGATGGTACATGTGCAGGTGTGGGCACCACAGTTAGGGACAACATGGAGGGGGCAAGGCAGGCACCGTATGCCACACCGGGGTGCACATGCTGGTGCATGCACACGGTGAGGGACGGACACACACACACACACACTGCATACACCACACCAGAACCACACAGGCCATGCCCACACAGACACGGTTCAGGGTGCACTGCATCCGGCACATGGACACTGCATGCACCCATAATGCACTCATCATACCCATGACACATGGCACGACTACAGCACACACACACAGGTGCACAAGCACAAGTGACATGGGGGCATGCAAGGGCAGCCATCTGGCTGGAGACCACCACGCACAGAGTGGTCAGTGTACACGACCATGCCGCCCACCACACTGGCCCTGTGTATGGAGATCACAGGACCACCCTGTGACCACCACGGACATGCGGGTGGCCTCTGCCATGGCCACCGGTGATTGGGGTGCCACCACCAGTCACAGGGGGTGTCCCCAGGGACCCCACAGGGGTGCCACACTAAGACCATGAATGGGTGCTCAGTGGGGTGGCCAGTCCATGCCCCCTGGCTGAGCCATGGCCAGTGGGGGTGGACACCAGTGGCAACGGGGCCAGCAGCAGGGGACCCACCTGGTCCCATCAATGGGGTGTTCGGGATGAGCTCCTGGGCATCTGACAGGATGCACACTGTCCTTGGCGTGCTGTGGACGCAGCCACTGCCTCCACAGCAGCTGCAATCTGTTCCATGACTGCGGGCATTGCCCACCTGCATGAGGTGTGTCTCAGCCAGCATCTGAGCATGCCACGCTGCCACAGACTCATGCTCCTGCACCATGACAGCCCAATGGCTACAGAACTCTGCCCGGAGTGCCTTCTGACTGTCCACAGTTGCCAGCAACAGGTCAAGGTAGACACCCATGTCATCAGCAGGCGATGAGGCATGTGGGGGTCACCGCCAAACTGGGGAATGTGCAGCCTCACCAGGGTCATCCACAGGAAGTGGACACACCCTGTCAGGCTGTGCTGTGTGCATATCATGGCTGGGCACGGTCACCTGCTGTCCATGCATGTCATCCTGTGGTCCCACTGTATCAGGTGCGTGCTCACTGGTGCTCTGCCTGGATGCCATTGACGCTGCCAGCACTGTGCTGGGCAGCATTGCAGGGGGCATGGCACACACAGCTCCAGGCATATGTGCCACTGCTGCACCAGTGTCCAGCACAGTGGGAACACCGTTGGCACCTAGGGTCCCATGCACAGGTGGCACCGCGCTGTGTGCACTGCAGTCGCTCATGGCAGTGGCGCTGCTGACAGTGGAACATGTGCCGGTGCTAATGCCCTCACCCTGCATGCCACTGGCAAGCACAATGAGTGTATCTGCTATGTTCACCACATCCTCTGGGTCACCATCAGACAACCCAGCAAGGCCCCGCAACCATGTGATGTACCCACCTGCAGTACCACCATCGCTGGTGGATGGCTCTGCAGGGCCCTCCGCCACAGGTACCATGACCGGTGATGTGTATAGCATGGACACAACCACGTCACTGTCAATGGCCCCATGGGGTGGGCCCACATCATTGCCTATGGTGCCTGCTCTGTCGGCCACGGCCGCGCCATGGAGCCATGATGGAGCTGTGGAAGACAGAAAGAGAGATGTGGTTAAAGCACAGGACGCACATGGCACAGTGCACAGCCAGCCGCACACCGCCAGGTATGCACGCCTGTCCATGGCAGGTGCAGACAGGGTGCACAGCTACTCACCATGCTGCAACGGGCTTCCCCCCATCTGGAAGCCGCCCACAGGGACACCATGCATGGATGTCCCTGACACACTGGCGGCCAGAAGTGCCTTGTTGGGACTGAGTGGTGCCACTGAGCCGGTCCACCCCCTGTCCGCTGCAGGGATGCCTGGATGCTGGCCACCCTCTCCTTGGCCCTCCATCACCAGTCATTCCAATGCTTCCTGCACTGTGTGGTTGTATGGTGTGACCGTGTTCACATGCCAGGCCACCTCCTCCCAGCCCGCTGCATGTGCCGTCCTGCTGCCACCCCTGCCAGTGAGTACATCCAGGCATAGATGGCAAGCTTTGATTAGTGCCCTCTCCTCATCCCGTGTGAAGTTTGGTCACCTCCTGCCGGCGGCACCTGACTCTTCAGACATTCAACACACTGTGGGTAGAAGCAACCTTGTGTCAGACCCGCCCAGGTGTACACACAGTCCCACACCTAGATCCCACTGTCTGCAGGCTCACCATGGTCTGTGGTGCCAGTGGCCTGTGCCGTGGTCCATGCATAGGCTGCCTGGCACAGGTAGACATGCACCATGGCATGCGGTTCATGTGGGACGGCGTATGTGCCGCACATGGCACACAAGATGCAGCAGGAGTACCATGTAGCCACCACAGGGTGTGCGACACTGACCTGTCCACCGTGTGTGTGTGTCCCAATACCCCTGCTGTGTGTGTTCCACCACTGTGGTGCACCATCATACCTGGGTGCCACCACTGTGTTGGTTGCAGGGTGGAGGGGGACTGCCATGTGGTGGCATTCAGTGATTGCATGGTGGCAGTGTGCGTGCTGACAGTGGTGACATACGTGTGTCATGGAGCTGCATGCACCTCACAGTGCAGTCCAACCCCAGCCATCCGTACCATCTCTGTGTCCCTGTGTACTATGTGTTGTCCTCTGTACACATAGGACCCCCCCTGCAGTGCACAGACACAGCGCGCTGCCATCCATCATGCAGCATTGCACTGAACGTGCTGTGCTGTGTGTGTCCCTGTGACACGGTCTTCTGCTGTGTCCTCGGCAGGGACCTGTCCAAAGTCACTCCATGGACACATCACTGTGGTTGTACAACACCAGTTGCTGTGGTGGCCACCTGATGGTGGTCTGGACCCACATGCGGTGTACTGTGGCACCATCAGCTGTGCACACTCCGATGCAGGCACACCAGTGTGTGCTGTAGCCCTGTGACTGTAGCAGTATACTCACCCTATAGGCACTGACTCCTCTCAGTACCCTGGTCTCAGCCTGCTGAATTGGGAGCGTGTATGAAGCAGGGCATGCAAATGAGGTCTGAGCACCTGTTAATGAGATGCTAATTGGCTGAGATGGCCATGCATGGATGATGAGGCTGTGTGGGGCGCATTCTCTCTGAACTGCATAATTGCTACCAGCTCATCTCACTTTGCACGGTGCATCTGTGTGATGCACCACCGACAGTATGGCGCATTGCCAACACATGCATGGTCTGGGTGGCGCATCTGCATGGCTGTGGGCAGTCCACATGGTGCATCCCCCATGCATGCATTGTATGTCTTGTACGGCGCATCTGCCATTATACACCATTCCGCCATTATCTGGTGTGCCATAGCGTGCTTGACAATCACGGTGCCATGTACCGTATTGCACAGTTTGTCCCACAATGTGCCACCCAGGCTGCAATGTCCGTCCCTCCCCATGGATCATACACTATGCAAGGTACACGTTACTGGCGTGTGCCGTACGCAACATGGCTCCGGCATGCGCACAGCACATGCACGATCGTGTCCTTGCTATGCAGTGCCATAGCGTGGTGTCATGCGCATGCACAGTTCCATCAGCAGCAGCCAATGGTGCTTCACGATCAGTGCGCAGTGTGCTGCATGTGTATCACTTTTGCACTTGGCGCATAATGGTCGGTGGACTGCGCATTCCCTGATTGCACCTTGCCTCTGTATGTACACAGTGTAGGATGCCTGGAGCTGGGATAATGGTGCCTAGGGTCATGAACTGGTCACATTTGGAGCTGTTACACCTAGTGGCACAGGTCATGGCTGTGGAGGGCCGCCTGTTTGGACAGGAGGACCTCCATGAGCCCAGGGTCAGGGTGTGGGCCACCATTGCTTCA
Organism: Neoceratodus forsteri; assembly: GCA_016271365.2. Taxonomy (NCBI): domain Eukaryota; kingdom Metazoa; phylum Chordata; order Ceratodontiformes; family Ceratodontidae; genus Neoceratodus; species Neoceratodus forsteri. The sequence goes on from CM028130.1 coordinate 1,295,203,543, forward strand.
TGGATTGTGCAGCATACTGGCATACCATGCACAGGTGAGCAGTGCAGGCATTGCTATGGTGACCTCAAGAGGTGGGACCCGGAGAGGCTGGCACTACTGCTGCACCATGTACACAGGGGTGCACTGCCACAGCCAGGTAGGTTTTCTCCAGCTGTATCCTTCTGTGGCACATGCTGTGTGTGTCTATCACTGCCCCCATGGTGCTCCTGTGCCACTTTGCCCTGATGCTGGGGGGGACGGGCATGGCTGTGTGCACTCACTTACACCGGGTGCCTCGGGCACTGGCATCGCTGTTTGCTGCATGGCCACATGCTGGCAGGGTGGGTTGGCTGGGGACTTGCATCCTGCACTGTGGCAGTGTTCACTCATGGTGCTGTGTGTTATGTTTTGCAGGTCCAGGGGCCAGGCAACGTGCCATGGATGCTGCTGAGGAGTGTTGTTGCCGTTACATGGGTGCCAGGCCTGGTGCCCTCCAGGGGTGGGTGAGTACAGCTTTACATGGTTGCAGTCTTTCTGGTGTTGTGCGGGCCATGGTGGGCGGGGTTGTGTTCCACGTTCTGGCCCTCAGTGTGTGTTCCTTCTGTCATTTTCTGTAGGTGTCCATGATCACCGTGCTCCAGGTGGTGATGGTGGTGGCACCGTGCCTGTGGATGTGGACCAAAGGATCCATGTGGCCATCCAGAAGGCCCTGCGCCCTCTTACATGGACTGTTCTGTGCCTGTCAGCTGCCCTGTGAGGCATCATGCTGGGCCATCCGGGCTGTGCCAGGGTGCTGTGTGGTAGAGCATGGTGCCACTAGTGTCCCCCTGCCACCGACTGGGGGTCTTCCTGTGTAAATAGTTGCCCTACCCTGTTCCCTGTTTCTGTCCCTCTTCCCATCCTTCTACCCATCCCTGCTCCCCCTCATCCCCTTCTGTGGATTTTGTTGTTGATGTTGTTGTTGTTGATGATGTTCTTTTTCTGGCATTTGATCTGTACAGTTTCTATGGCCATTACATTTTATAAACATGTTTTACTCTATGCCTGTGTCCGTGTGTCTGTTTGTGACGGCTCTGTGTTTGCTCCTCCTGCCCTGCTGTTTTGTTCCAGTTGTTCTGCTGGCTCCCCTGTGTAGCTGCAGGGCTGTCTGCCTGCCCTGGGGCATCTCTGGATGCACTGGTGCTTCTGTGGATGCGCCGTTGTGTCCTGTGGTGATTCACAGTGGTGTTGCACTTGTTGCTCGGCACGGCGCATCCCTTTGTGAATGCCACTGCCTAGGCTTGGTGCATCTGACTTGTGCTGGAGCATCTGAGATGCACCAGGCGCATCTTCTTTGTAAATCCTGCCCTATATGTGCAAAAGCATTTAATACTCAAACATTGGAAAGATTCTAGGTCACCTACATTGGCTGAATGGTATAATATGATGAGTTTTGCTGCGAACAATGAGAGAATCTCCTTTATGCTTATAGATAGTTTGGAAAAGTTCCTAAATATATGGGGCCCCTTTTTACAACTGACTACTGTTTAAAGATTCTATTTCAGTCACCTAGACTTGTTATAGGGATGCTGATATCTATAAGTATAAGTTTAGCATTATGATTTTATCACTAATGGTATGTATCTATAGCTCATATCTCAAGTATGCAGACCAATCACTTAATCTGATACTGTTCGAACATTAATCAATATTTCAGTGTCGTTCATGAAAATCATTGTTTTTGTTTGTATTTGAATTGTTTCATTATTTTTACACAGCTATTCTATATATTTCATTACAAATTATTCTTCTGTACATTATGCTGTAGCTCTGTTGATTGTTGTTGTTAATAATTTAATCTCAAATAAAAACATATTATTGCAAAAATTTTTTTTACATGCCTTTACCAATCCCTGTCCCATGTTTGAATCCATCACATGATTTTGCACAGATCACCTCACTTGTTAGCTTATTCTACTTAGCCACCGCCCTTTATGTGAAGAAATATTTTCTGGTATTTCTCTCACATTTGCCTCTTTGCCAGCTTCATGGAATTATCCCTGGTACTTGTGTACTTGTGTTCCCACTCAGCTTGTACAATTCCCCCCGTCTACTTTGTTTACCCCATTAAGATTTTTATATGTTTCATGTCTTCCCACCCTTCTTGCCTGTATCATCTTGGTTACCCTCATATGCATTGCCCCTACCCCGTCCCTGTCCTTTAAATGTGTTTTTTGAAAACTCACACTGTATTTCAGATGAGGATGAACAAGTGATCTATACAGTGGTAGCAGCATCTTCCTTCTTCTGATGCCAACTTTCCTCCCTATGCACCCCAACATCCGTTTTGCCCTTTCCACCACCCTATTGCATTGTGTTGTTGTCTTCAAACTGTCAGAAACTATTGCCCCCACTGTCAGAAATGATTGCCTCCAAGTCCTTTTCATCAGTAATTCTTTTCATTACTATCTCTCCCATTCTATATTTAGTTTTCTGATTTTTCCTCAAATGAGCATCACCTGCTCATTTTGATGTTAAATTTTAACTTCCACATTTTTGGCCTCTTTTCTAATCTACCCATATCCTCTTTCATAATTCTGACACCCTAATCTCTGCCCACCCAGCTACAGATCTTTGTATCATCTGCAATGGGGCATATCATGCCCTCTGTCATTACCCCCGTGTTACAAAGATCTTGAAGAGGACCATTCCCAAGTCTGATACTTCTAACACATTACTAATGACCGCATGACCCTTGAAATCTCCCCGTTTATTACCACCTTCAGGATCCTACCACTTAACCCATTACCCACCAATCTAATGGCTTGTTCCTCCATTGCAAGGTCATTCATCTTCTTAACCAATCATCCATGTGGAAAGGCAGGGGCAGACCTACAAACTAGCCTGTATGCAGCTGACCTCCTCTTGCTACTATCTGAGGCCCCTTTGGGTCTACTTCAACTCCCTTCCCTCCTAAGAACATTTTCCTCAGTCTCGAGCTTAAAAGTTTACCATGGGAAAATGGAGCTGTTACCTCTTAATGCTAAATGCACAGCAACCCCATTCATGCAGGCAGGGCACAGGTGGTCCCCATCCTCCATCAAGTACTTAGGCATTCAGCTCTCGGCAGACCTTTCTTAACTCCCAATTCTTAATCTTGCCCCCCTGCTACAAAACTATAAAAGCACTTGACCATTGGCAACAGCTGCATCTCTCTCTAGTCAGTAAGATCTAATGTTTAAAATGATGGCTGCTCCCAAAATCTTCCACTCCCTCGCTCACCTGCCATGCAATCTCTTCCCAACCTACTTTGCCCAAATTAACGCTTAGTGGGCTCCTTTCTGTGGGTACGAACAGTGCTGAAACTTAATAAAGCCAAACTATGATCCCATTGGAATAAAGGGAGCTGGAACATCCCCTGGTTTCAAGGTTATCACAAAGCATTCCTAGGAGCACAGATCTGTCAATGGCTTTCCCCCTCTGCCACTCTCCCACCAGTTTGGCTACACATAGAAACCTTACTATGTTACCTCACTCCAACTCTAGCCTACCTCTACACTTCTCTCCCTCACCCTTTGCACCAATTTGGAGCACTATCTCAGCATCCATACAGGCATAACATTGGCTGTCCAGAACCACCAATGACTCCTTCACATCAAAGGCATGGCTACCCCTGTTGGATAATCTGGCAGTCCACATCAACTGTCAGACTATACACTGGTCCAGCTGGCTACACTGGGGCATAACACACCTGAAAATCCTCTTAATCCCAGGTACCTTAACATTCAATACTTTCAGTAACCTACAAACCTGACACTCCCTCCCTATATATGATTTTTGGAGGTACTTACAGCTGAAAAGTGCACTGTCCCACTTTCTCAACCCTGCCCCCCCCACAGCACCTATGAGCTCCTGAACTAGACATTCAGCTCTGGCTGGCCAAAACTAGAGGTTAGGCAAGTGCAATTTAATCCTAGATTAGTAAATCCATTCCTGACCAAACTCGGAATGCTCATCGTTATTTGGCATCAGCCCTAGGCTTTCTCATCACCACTCAGGATTGGGAAACCTCCTGGCTGGCAGCCCACATAACTTGTACAGATAGCAGATGCCTCCTCATAAAAAATAAGGTTTTCTATAGAGTGTACCAAGCACCAGGCAAACTGTGTGCCATGAACCTACTCCCTCAGGACTTATGCTGGTGCTGTAACTCCCCTGGAGGAGATATTTTTTGTATACTCGGGAGCTGTCCATCCATCCAAATTTACTGGAAAGAGGTACTATCTGCCTACAAATCAGTAGTGAGGAACTCTATCCCATTAATCCCTCAACTGTTATTGCTGGGTATACCTTCCTCTAACATCCACTATACCAGTGGTGTCCAAAACATAGTTTTAACTAGCCACAAATGTGGCCAGTAAAGTACCAAATTGACCACACAACACAAAAACGGATTCAAACAGCAGACAAAGCCCAATGTAATAGTACATTTACTAAGTAAAATGATACAAGCAGTAACTGTAACAGTTTTCTACAGTAGGGACAAACATTTAGTGAGAAACTGAACAGTCTTTATCTTGTACCATTTTTGAAATTCTGGCACAAACCAATTAGACACTGTACAGCGCTGCTCCACTTCCAAGCTGATGTCCAGCAGCTGTGATCTGTACTTCAGCTTCAGGAAAGTAATAGCTTAATTATTCGTCCAAGCATCAGGAATTCAAGATACCACATTTTTAATGTCATGCGAATGTTTTCTGCCATTTTTAACACTTTTTGTTGGTGATGCTCCAGGCACCTAAATTGGCCACAGTGTATTAGACACCACTGTGGTATATGAACCTGTTGGTATGTTGGAGCATTCTGACAGGGGTGGTAGCAAAATATTTGCTTCTCAAGAGATCGAGATCCACAGAGGTGCCTTAGATTCAGGAGTGGCTCCACTCAATTCAGCAGGTGGCAATATTAGCAAGAAATGTCTCATATAGAAAAAGGCTCTCTGCACCATTATTATGATATCTGGGCCCCTTATATTTCTTCTCCCTTCTGCAAAGTGGACCCCAAATGGGCCCACATCTGATCCCAAACATGGCTAGCAAACCTCTGTATCTTCCTCCCTTACCTCCACATGCAAGTACCCCAAATAGACTACAGAGGCAAAGGCAAACCTAGGTTCTCCTTTGAGGGCCCGACAAATTCTGGCTGATCTAGTCAAAGTCCTTTCTAACTCTGAGCAACCCTCCCCCTTCCCCCATTGATCTACCTTCCCTTTTGGATGTGAGACAAGCCTGAACGACATGGGTCACAGAAACTTGTCCCTTGACAATGTGGCAAAGAGTAGACAGCCACGATTAATATATAATGAGGGATCTCCCTCTCTGGCATGGTAATCTTCCCTCTCTGCCACTTACATACTGTGTGACACTGAGCAAGTCACTTAACTTCCTTGTACTCCCAGGTCGCACCTGGAAACAATCTCTGGCTTAGTGTGCCTTGCCGGGTTAAACCATTTCCCTTCCCCCCTTCCCCCTTCCCCCTCTTTGCTATACAAAGAAGACAACATGATTACTGTGTCATGCTATTTACTGGTAATGTATTTATGTTTGATACTGTATGCATTGTGACTGTATGAATATAATGGTACTGTGATGTTCTTTTTGAAAATATTCAATAAAAAGCATTAACTGAAAAAAAATCCATGTAGAATGGAGATGAAGGCTTTATTGAAGTCGAGGTATAGTATGTTCAGTGCCTGCATCTTTTCCACTGTCCACATCACCAAATTTAAGCAACTGATCAGGTCTGTGTGATACAGTCACTCCCATAAACCCATGCTGTCTTTTTTCCTGCAGATCACTTTCCTCCAGGAAGCTTACTATCCTCTCTTTTTTTAACGGTTTCAAGCAGCTACCCACAACAGGCAAGGCAAGCTTATTTGTTAGGTGCCCATTTCAAATGTCTCTGGGCCCCATACGGTAAAGTGGCCAATCACAAAAAAATCATTGTAAGGTCAGGAGGTTAATCAACAGTTAAAACATAATAAAACACAATTCCAACTGTTGTCTGATTGGGAAGTCTGTATAGACAGACCCAAGGTCTAAATTTAAAGTAAAAAACCTGAAAAGCATTTACTGACAGGGTTCCTCAAATGTTAGGCAGCAGAGTATTTTAGATTAATTGGATTGCAATTCCAAAGGCCTCATCTCCAGAAGACTTAACATAGAAATATAAAAACATAGAATTTGATGGCAGATAAGGACTGTCTGGCCCACCAAGACTGCCCATTTTCCCTACCTACTGTCATACCATAGCCCTACTTGATTTCTGGCTTATACCTTCCTTCCCTAATGTCTAAAGTTCACTTATGCCTGTCTCATGCATTATTGAATCCCACCACAGCTTTTTCCAAACCACCTCCACTGGAAGGCTGTTCCAGGCATCCATTTCTCTCTGTGTAAAGAAGTACTTTCTTATGTTTCCCGAGTCTACCCCCTTCTATTTTCATAGCATGTCCCCTTGTTCTTGAGCATCTTTTTTTCTGAACAATGCTTCCATCTTGCACCTTATTTATAACCGTGATGTATTTGAAAGCCTCTATCATATCCCCTCTTTCACTTCTTTCCTCCAGGGTGTACATATTGAGGTCCTTTAGTCTCCCATCATATGGTCGCTAGTGCAGACCTTGCACCATTTTTGTTGGCCTCCTCTGGACCACCTCTACTCTGTCTATGTCCTTCTGGAGATGTGGTCTCCAGAACTGGACAAAGTACTGTTAGTGAGGTTTCACCAATAATTCATACAGTGGTATCATCACCTCCCTCTTTCTGCTGGTCACATCCCTCCATATGCACCCTAGCATCCAACTGGTTCTCCCAGGATCCTTTTCATACTGTTTGGCCATCTTTAGGTTCACAGATATGATTACCCCCGGTTCTCTTTCCTGTTTGGTGGTTATCAGTACCACTCCGCCATCTTGTACTTTGCCCCTGGGTTTCTATGCCCTAAGTGTATGATTTTACACTTCTTTGCATTGAAACTTAGTTGTCACATTCTTGGCCACTCCTTAAGCTTTTCTAGATCCCTATTAATCCCCCACCGGAGTGTCTACACTATTGCAGATTTTTTCTAGTCCCTCTGCAATTGCACTAATGAATACACTAAAGAGGACAGGTCCCAGTACTGATACTTGTGGCACCCCACTGGTCACCCTCCCATCCTCAGAGTGAACTCCATTTGCCACCACCCTCTGACGCCTTTCCCCCCAGTCTATTCCTTACCCAGTTTTTCACTTTTGGCCCAAATCTCATGCTGCCCAGCTTATTTACTAGTCTCTTATGTGGAAGAATGGTGTCAAATGCCTTACTGTATCTAAGTAGGCCACATCCACCACTCTACCCTGATCTTCCTCCCTGGTCACCCAGTCAAAGAAATATATCAGATTTGTTTGACATGACCTCCCCCCAGGTGAATCCATGCTGCATCAGATCCTGCAAGTTGCTGGTATCAAGATATTCCACAGTACTTTACTTTAGAAGTGATTCCGTTAATTTCTCCACCAGTGAGGCCAGGCACATGACTCTACAATGCCAGTTTGAGAAATATTTTGATGACTGATGCTACAGTGATGGATTGATATCAACAATTGCGATCAGCATAAATCCACCCAAAAACACCTGGTTTCTTTTGGGGGGCTTCACCCCCAACACCCACAGTTAATATAATCAACTCTGAGTTGGAGTTGATTCGGGGAAGGGGTGAATGACCACGAGAAAGCAGTGCCGGGGTCGCACGGTGACAGTACAGCGACCCTTCACTGTGTCACTGTACTGTCATTCATGGTACAGGTGTTGGTGTTATATTGGCATACATAGGCTGACTGTCCTGTAATTTCCAACTTCCCCCCACTACCATTTTTGTGAAGTGGGACTACATCTGCTCTCCTCTAGTTTTCTGGAACCACTCCTTTCTCCAGCGAATGGTTGAACAGGACTTGCAGAGGTGCAGCCAGTACCTCTTTGAGCTCCGTTAATATCATTGGAAGTATCCCTTCTGGCCCATTGCCTTGTTCACTTTCAGATTTGCGAGTTTCTTCTGGACTGTATCCTACGTAAATGGACTAATGTCCACCTCCCATCATTCGATGCTCCTGTCACTTAAGTGTGGTCTCTTACCTTCCCCTTCCACTGTGATCACTGAAAAAAAAAATTTGTTCAGGATGCCTGGTTTTTCTTGGTCCCCCTCCACTATATCATGTAATAACAACCAAATCATTGCTGACCATACTCAGTAGCAGCAGAATTCAATTCCTTCTTTACTTCCTGCTCCTCCACCCTGTTAGCCTCCCTTCCACCCCACCCTACTACCTCTTCCCTCCCTCCCGATTTCTCCCAACACCACCAATTAGCGGAGAGTTTTGTCTTTTCCCCCATCTCTTCTATCGACACCTTAAAGGCACTAGTCTCTATCAACCCAGCTAAGGGCAGCTCCCCTGATGGCCTTGACCTTAAGCTGCTGTAACTCTCTGCTCTTGCTTTTCCCTCCCTCTTGCTGATCTCCTCAACCTGTTGTTCTACACTGTAACTATCCCTGAAGTCTGGAAACATGCTATAGTTCTCCCCCTACCAAAGGGAGGTGATCTCTCATCTCCTGTGAATTACCGCCCCATCTCGCTTCTATCCACCCTGGCTAAACTTCAAGAACACCTTGTTCTCTCCCAACTCTCCTCCTTTCTTAATGACTCCTCCTTCTTCACTCCCTTTCAGTCTGGGTTTTGGAAGAATCACACCACAACCACTTCCCTACAGTATACCTTAATGTGTGTGACCATGACTGAGCGACCCCCGAAAATGTGACTCAATCATGGTGCATGGTATAGCAGCTACCGGGCAGCTACAGCAACTGAATGGGGTGGGTTGGAGACCATAGTGACAGGAAGTCACTACAGGTACACGCATGGGGGGTGGGGTGAGCACGCTTCTGGAAATCACATGGGGAAATGAGGCACGCTTGGTGAGGGGTGGGAGGTGATTTGAGGATGGCTCTGTGGTAGGCTGCAAGCAGGCCCATGGTGTGAGTCGGCTTGGCCGGCTTTGGTGGCTAAGTGCTGGGTTCAGGTCTGGTCGCAGGTTCACTTTTATTGCTCCGGCCCAAATTTTCTGTAAATGTTTTGCCTCCCGACATGCATCCCCGAGTTGAGAATCCTTAAGTAGAGGGGTGCGGGGGGGGGTGAAGTCCCCCTGGGGGGGTGAAGGGGGCACAGCCTCCCACATAAATGTAAACAATGCAAGTCCCAGGTGCCGTTTTGTTGTGCGCCGGGGAATCAGAGTGGCAAAGTTGATTTGCAATGCTTTGACTTAGCCTTAACGGCAATCACCCTTTAGCGGTTGCTGTTATCACATAGAACCCTTTCCTACTTAGACTCACTGACTATCCATTCAGGCATGGATAAAGGTCACTTCTGCTATGTTTGTTAACCTTGCCAAGGCTTTCGACACAGTCTCCCACTCCCTCCTCCTCGAAACTCTCTCATCAGCTGGCTTGTCTCTGTCTGCCTGCAACTGGTTTAGAGCCTACCTAGTAGATAGAACTCAGTCTGTTAAAATAGCTGACTTTACGCCCCCTCCACTACCCATCTCTACTGGTGTGCCTCAAGGCTCTGTACTTGGCCCTCTCTTATTCTCAATTTTTCTAAATGACCTACCATCAGTATGCTCCTCTTCCTCCATGCATATGTATGCTGATGACACGGTCTTGTCCACCTCTGGCCAATCTCCCTCCGATGTGACTTCCAGACTACAGCTTGACTTCAATAATGTTCAACCCTGGCTAAGCTTGCATCAACTCTTCCTAAACACCAAGAAAACAGTCTCTATGATCTTTGGCACTAGGCAGAGACTCTCTAGGCTGCTCTTCCTTCCCTCCTTCCATACCCTTGACGGGACAATGCTAAAGAACACCACCTCTTTCAAATACCTTGGTGTCTGTCTTGACCAACCCCTTAACTTTTCTGTACGTATTGACACCATCCTGAAAATAACTACGCCACAAGCTCGGTGCCCTTTACAGGAACCGTAGTTCCTTACCACTACTGGTTAGACATGATCATGTTCAGAAAATGATACTCCCTATTTTTCACTATTGTGACATTGTCTATGCTAGCTGTTGCTTGGCTCTTGACTCCCCTTCCCACACATATCACTGTACTTTGTATCATTGTCTAGTTTTCCCCTCCCTTGAGTGTAGGTGTCTCTCTCACTGTGCCAAGTTCATTTCTAAATTGTGGGTTGGGACTCTACCCTCTTACCTCTCCTCCTTACTCTCTGCTCCTCCTCCCTCCTCCAGCCCTCTCAGATCTACTGGCGCACACACTCTAGCTATTCCTCATCACTCTACCTCCATAGGACAGGAAGTTTTTTCCTACAGCTTCCCAAAACTTTGGAACTCACTGCCACCTCCTATCAGACTTTCCTCATTCCCTTCTTCAATTTCCTTAGCCCTTAACAATTTCTATTCCCCTAACTGCACTTGTTCTCAGCCCCCTTCAACACTCCCCACCCTGGTGCATTATCCTTTAGCCCTACTTTACTTCTGCTCTTCTAACTGTACTTGTTCTTAGCCCCCCCTTTACAACCCTCCCAATCCCTTGCACACTATACCCTACTCCTCTATCCCTGACTTACCTCCTGTCTCCTAACTGAACCCTTTCTCTGATTACTTCCTCACATGCTACCTCCTATTATACCCCCCCCCCACCACAACCTATTGAGCCATTTCAACACTCTACTACCACCCACAAGCTACTGTGCTATTTTGACACTCTATGGCTATCCTTCTCCCCCACAACCCCCTCTTCCCCCTACTGATGCACTCCCCTTTTTCCATTCCTAGTTTACCCTATTTTCTCCAGTCTCCCTATTCCTTATCCCTCCTTTCACCTCCGGTCACCCGCCACCTCCACTTCTCCTCCCCCTTCTCTCCCCATCCTTTTCTGCCTGGTCCTGTCCCCCTTGAATGGTTATCTATCATCCTGAAGGGGTATAGATCTTGGCTCCCTCTCTTCTATCCCTCTTCCTTTTCCCCCCACTTTCTAATCCTGCACCCCTGGTAGGGTTTTCTGCATCCTGAAGGGGTATAGGTTGGATCTCTCTTTTTTCCCCCACCTCCCTTCCTCCCACTTTTAAATCCATCACTTGCCCACCTCCCTTCTTCCTTATCCCCTTCCTCCCCTCCTGTTCCCCTGCCCCTATCTTCTCTACCACCCCAGTCCATTTCTCTCCCCTCTCTTACAGTCTGGTCCTAACCCCCTTGCAGGGTTCTCAGCAACCTGGATGGGTATAGATCTTGGCTGTCCCTCCCTCTTCCTCTTCCATCCCTCACCCTCTATCCCTTGCCCATCCACTTCCACACTTGTCTTATAACTGCCCTCCCTTGGGTATACAATAGCACTTAGAATCTTGTGCTCAGCCTACTACTTCCAGCACTTCAAATGTGTTATCCGTCCTCTGACCTTTACCCTACTGAATCACCTGCTTTTGGCTTGTTGCAATGTATCCTATATCTGAATATGCTTTTGTTTACCCTGGTCAGTTGGTCTGGGTTATTTCTGCTCTGTAATTGTACTACACTGTTTTGTTCTAGAAATTGTACTTGAATTCCTATGCGTTTGCTTGTTCTCTCAACTCTTCTTCCCCACCCCAGGATGCTTCTGGAAACGAGCTGTTTACAGCTCATGTTGTCTTTCCTGGTGAAACATTTTCCAAATAAATAAATAACAGCGAAATTATTATGGCGAACATATTTGGGTGACTCAATAACAGCTACGGCAACATTCATGAAAGGTACAAAACAGCAATAGGGCAATAATGGTGACAACAGTCATGCTAAACAACCCCACTATGAAAGTGTGACATGGAGTTGGAATCCTAAAAATAGGGTGGGTTCAGGGGGCACAGCCTACCATGGGAGGGTGCGGGGGGCATAGCCCCCTGCATTAGAAATAGAGAAAGTGCACTTTACGTTAATTAGTTCACCAGGTGCAGGTGATAAATGGGGGGTTAAATACACAGTTGCACATACCTGTTTCATGGTTGTCAGCATGGCGTTGAAGTATGTACGGAGCCAGAAAGACATGCCCCTTGTTCTTCATGGCAGTTTTCTTTCCTGTTGTGACAAAGCTGTGGGGGAAAAGAGCTGAAATATGCTATTTGTGTGTATCGCTGAGAAATGATGTCGCTGTAATGTGCGTCTCTGTAATGTAGTTGCCCATTTGACCCTCGCCCAAATACACTCGTCCGTTTGACATGGAACTCTCTCCACACACTCCTCCCTTCCCTCCTTAGCCTTTCAATCCCTCTACTGTTTTTTCTCCTTTCACTTACATATCTTCTGTGTGTGCCTTTGTGCTCCTGGTTGCTTTCCCTGCTTCCCTCTGCATCTCATGATACACCTCCCTAGCCTCCTCCCTCCTCTGTGTCTCCTTATACTTACTGAACACTAACATTTTTGCCCTTACCTTCCCAGCCACCTTTTTTTCAAATCACACTGGTCTCTTTATCCTCTTGCTTTTGCTTACTTGCCTGACACAGAGCTTTGTTGTCTTCCTTATGTCCCCTTTTAGTGTTGCCCACTGTTCCTCCCCTCCACAAATGTCCTCCCTACCTGCCATGGCATCCCTCAGGCATTCCTCCATTTTTGTAAAGTCAGCCCTGCAAAAGTCAAGACCTTCACCTTAGTGTGGTTCAATTCTGGCTCAGTAGCTATATTGAACTACACTGTACTTTGATCACTGGACCCCAGGTTGTCACTAACCTCGACATCTTCAATGCTGTCCCTTTAGTGAGTACTAGATCCAGCACTTCTCCCTCATGAGTGGGCTCCCTTACTAATTGCCTGAGGAATGCCCCTGCAAGGAGTCCAAAATGCCCCTGCTCCTAGCTGAAGCTGCAGCTGGGATGCTCAAATTCACATCTGGCACTCTTAAATTGTGAATTTGTAACTATGAGGAAGCCTGTGTAAGAGGAATAAAGGGAGAGGATGGGAGTGTATTCAGACTGAAGGCCTTTCACATAGCCAGGACCCAGTTCATATAGGGCTTTACAGGTCAACAGACAAATCCTGAAGTTGATATGCCACTGCACTGCAACCATTGCAGCTCCTGATATGCTCAAACCTGGAAGTCCCAGCAATCAATTGAGCTGACACATTCTTTACTAGCTGCAGGCAACAATGTATCAAACCCACAGATAGCCCTAGGTATAAAGCATTACAGTAATCCAATCTTGAGGTAAAAAATAATATATATTATTTTAATCTTTGATAACTGGGTGAAGCCCACTAGGCACAAGTTCTGTTCTCAGGGGTGACTCGGGAGGTTAAATGACTTGCTCAGAGCCAAACAGTATACAAGTGGAGGTTGTGGGAATCAAACCCTGGTCTGCTGGATGTAGCAAGCTTATTCACAGCTTGTTACTCTAACCTCTAGGCTATACTGCTAGCCCTATTAGACTGAGAGGTCTATAGTTCCGTGGTTCATCCCTGCTCCCACTATTGTGCAGGGCATTTATTGTCCTCCACTCCTTGGGTACTATCTCTGTCTCCAATAACCTATGGAACAGCTCAGCTACAAGGTTAGCTAGGACCTACTCATTTCCTTTAAGCAGCAGAGCAACAAAAAAATGTGTTCCAAAAAACTACTATCCAGGACCTCCTTGTAAATGAGCATTGCTTAATGGAGCTTTTTTCCTGGTAAAATAAATGAATACAAACACAAAAGAGATATTTTTAGCTACAATTAAAACATTTGCATACCTGTCAGCTCTACTGTGCGATGTACTTCCTACGCTTCCCATCATGATTTCTTTTTTGTTTTTTTGTTATTTTCTCCATCCTAACTCTTGCCAGATCCATAATGCTATTTCTATGCTAAATATGGTGGATATCTTTTTTTTTTTTACTCTTTATTCACCCCCTATGTCAGGCATCCTTCCGGGGTGCTCACATGGCAAGGACTACTACTCCCAGCCTGAAACCCTAGACCCCCGGTGAACTCCTTCATCGACCAGGCAGACCCTAGCACCTCAGATCACCCCTTGGGCTGGGCCCGCTCTCCCCTAGTGGCCTGTCTGAAATTAGAGCCAGTCCTACCATAATCGACGGGTTGGCCAGGAGACCACCGGTGGAACTGGGCCAGTGTCGGGATGTGCGTCCTGCCCCTGGAGCCCCCATCATCTCCACGAGCACAGGGAAGGGTTTTCCTTGTTATAATTCCCCCAGGGAGTGTGGCGTGCAATGACGTCTGCACACAGCTGCCCTGCTGATGTCTGCTGCACTTTCTCCCCACTTATGACGGGCTGACTTGCCTGAAGTACCTCCGATCCCCACCGGGGGTCACTAGGCAGCCAAGCTGGCCCTGAAGCCCTCCTCAGAGAGAAGGCAGTCCTCCAGATGCTCTATCATCTCTCTCCTACAAACCCCAATAGCCCAGGCCTCCGTTCCCGGAACCTGGTGCCAGCTTTCAGCCTTGAGGCATGGCATCCAGCGCCAACCCTCAGTGCCACCGGCCAGATATCTTTTTTCATGAGGAAAAAAATAACTAAATCATTTTTAAAATACTATTATTTTGGTGGTACTGGAAATGCTTAGCCCAAAATCAAACTGAAAGATGCCTGGAATCTTTTATAGTGAAGAGAGAGCTGGTCAACTGTTTTGCCCAATTTTGTTGCATGGCTGGTTTCAGTACATGTAGACAGCCCAATGAAGCCTTTAGACATATCCACTTTCAGTGCACCAAGCCCGCTTTCACCCTTCTCACTGAAATGAGATCTCCTCCCCATACTGATGGCACAGTCAGTCACCAGCCACTTCTCTACTGTAAATACTGAGCAGGAATACCTGTGTAGGATGCCCACTTTTTCTTTACCTTCCTTTCTCACTCCTTTCCCTGCTTTAGTCTCACTATTCTTTCTCTAGTCTTTCTTTTCTCCCATAGATATGGAAAGAAGGTCTTGTCTCCCCTCTTCATACCTTTTGTTATTTTTAACTCCATGCCAGCCTTAACCATCCTCATGACTATGCTGGCCTCTTACATCCTGCCATGAAACTGCATATCTTGTCCCCCTGCGCTAGGCTAGAGCAGTTGTATATTTTTTTAAATGCCTTTTCCCTATTACCATTACAAAGAGATTTGTGACCTCTGTTAACCCCTTTTTATGTTGGCTCACGCTTGTGCAGCCAACATATTGCACTAGTAGCAGAGTTGGAGGAGCAGTCACTGTGGGAAAATGCAGGGCATGCATCAGTAGGTGCGTCCCTCACTCCCCAATGAGGCAACTGCAGGCACTGACACCAAGCATACTTTAAGTGGCCACCATATCTAAGAAAAGGTCCACTACAATCATGCAGCGGCAAAATGACATGCCCTCCTGACATGCCTGTCCTGGTGACAGCACCTGCAGAGTGCTCCGACCCACTTCTTTTGCCGATGGGGGAGTCCACTCCCCATCAGCATAATGACCCCCCTCACATTTAAAATGTATGTTGAAGGGGTGCCCAATCACTCTTCAGCATCATGCGCCCCCCAGACAGTCTTTCTTTGCTGACGGGGGCCCAGTCCCCATCGTCTTCAATCCCTTCCCCATTTATATTGCTGATGGGGGAGCCCACTCCCTATCGGCATAATGTCCCTCCCACTTTTATTGTGTGCTGAAGTGCCCAATCTCCTCGGTTCTCCCCCCCAGTATGCACCGATGGGGGTACCCAATCCCTCGTCGGCTACAGCATCCCCCCCAAAAAAACTCTTAGGTGGCACACTGGGAGCTCACCTCAGCATGCCAAATCCCCTGAAAAATGAAAAACTGTCCCGCAATGTGTTTTTTTTAACCTGTGAAAGAAGAAACGGTCTCTCATGGTCTTCTGCCCCTCCCCAACCCGCACCACCCTCTGTGTGCCCTGCCTCCCACACCCCTCACCCCATACTTAACTCCGAGTCCTGTGCGATGATCTTTGATGGACCGGGAACACATCTGCACTCTTCAATGTTGACCATGAACTGAAGAAATGCCAGTAAGCAATATAATGGCATAAATAGTTTTTTTCAACTTTGGTGCATATCTCAGCTATTTTTGGGAATTTTGGCACCACATTTTCAACATGGGGTTATTGGGACCCCTCCTCATGAATTCAGTCACTGTCATGGTGTTATTCGGTCCCAAAAGGTGATTTTGCAGTCACTGTGCAGAATCACCTTTTGGGACTGATTAATGAAATGACAGTAACACTGTTCATGGGGGGGGGGGGCTCTCAAAAAGCCTATGCTGCAAATTTGGTGGAAAAATCAAAAAAATGGCTGTTTTACGATTGTGCATTGCACGCTCATAACGTTCGGAATTTGTAATAATTTCACACCAGATTTTCAAAATTGCCATTTTGCCATACCTCCTTATGAACAGTACAGCTGTCATTTTACATATCCTGGCCGAAATGTGTTTTTGTACGTCTGGTGCACAATAGCACAGTCGTTGTGAAAAACCAGTTTTTGGGACAGTTTGAGGAAATGGTGGCACTGTTCATGAGCAAATGTCCTAAAATGCCTATGTTGAAAATTTGGTGACAAACATCCTTAAAATGAATGTGTTACAAGCGTACATTGCCCAGTTTCCACACACCCTTGTAACTGTGCAAATTTGCAATATTTTCAGGCCAGCATTTCAGCACTGGCATTTTTTCACACCTCCTTATGAACAGTACAGCTGTCATTTTTCACATCCTGCCCAAAATGTGTTTTCAAACCTATGGCGCACAATGGTGTGGCTGCTGTGGGAAATCAACTTTTGGGACAAATTAACAAAATCACAGTGCCACTGTTCATGAGGGGAGGTCCCAAAATGCCTATTTTGAAAATGTGGTTAAAAAACATCCCCAAAATAACTGGGTTACAGACGTGTGTTGCACAGTGTCTATGCATGCTCATGAGTTCACCAATTTTTCATATTTTCACTCCAGATTTTTAATGTTGCAAGTTTTTTACACCTCCTCATGAACAATACAGTAGTCATTTTTTCACATCCTGCCCAAAATGTGTTTTCATCCCTGTGTCACCAAATGGCATAGCCACTGTGCAAAACTACCTTTCAGCTCATTAATGTTTTTGCATATTGCTCGCAAATAGAGCTAAATAAGCACTGCAGAATTATTAGACTATCAGGTGATGGTTTTTCAATAATTATATGTAACACTTACATTCCACCTAAGACTTCAACATTTTTTGATAAAGAAGTTTGGCATAAACTAGGGGGTCAAATTATTAAAATTGCTGAAGATATCCTGGATGATCATTTTTAACTGATTGATGACTTTAATTCAAGAATTAGTAATTATGATGGGTTGGCTGATGACACAATATTAGATTTTATCTATCCCAAAGCTGTTAAATTTCCTAGGAGATCCAAAGATTTGGTTATTAATAGTAACGGAAAAAGATTAACTGAAATGCTTAAATTAAATGGTATATTTCCACTAAATGGTAGACTCCATGGTGATGTTGATGGGGAATTCATGTACCACTCTGCTGTGGCTGAATCGGTTATAGATTTGGCATTATGGAGAGGTCCTTTGAATTTTTGGCTGACACTTAAAATTGATGACAGGATAGAGAGTGCTCACTATCCTGTTTGTCTGACTGCTAATATTGAATTAATTAGAAATAAATCTATAAATCCACTAATTATTAATCAGGCCAATGTAGAGGTTCATAGCAGGAAATGGTTAACTTGGACAAGTATGTTGGACTTAGATTTTTGTCCAAATTTGGAATAACTTTCTGACAAATACAATAACACTATTACCACAGACTTTGAGGCTAAAAATAAGCATATGCTTGAAATTCTGGGAAAGATTCAATGAGAGATTTATATGGAGGTGTTTAATAATAATAGTAAAAAAAAAACCCAGAAAAACTGGTTTGATAATGAATGTTTCACTCAGAAGCATTTGTTGAGTGTACAGTTGAGGAAGTACCAGAATTCACCTACTCCCAATAATTTAGCTTAACTAAGAATAGATAAATATAAATATAAGAAATTATCAACTGATAAAAAGAAACAATATTATTTATATCAATGGCAACTAATGAATCAGGCAATTAGAGAGAGAGAGAGATGATAGAACATTCTGGCAATTGATAGCCCATGGATGCAAACATGCTACCATTCACATAGAGAGTGCTACTGGTGATAGGGATTGGTGCAATTATTATGCACAGATTCTATTTCAAGATTCACATAAGCTCACACCTTCATTTGATCTAAATGTGGTGTCGAAGCTTATTATTTCTAAAGTTGAAGTGAGTGAGGCAATAGACTAAAAAATAACAAGGCTCCAGGCCCTGACCTAATTCCCTGTGAAATTTACAAACAGCTGAAACATAAATGGGTCGAGTTGTTGGCAGATTTTTACAATATTTGTTTAACCCCTAATCATATACCAGACTCATGGAGGGGCTCTGTGATTGTACCAATTTTTAAGAAAGGTAATGGGGAGAATCCGGCATATTATTACCCCATAAGCTTAATTGATATTATGGAAAAAATACTTTCTAAAATTTTACTTAACAATTTGATTCTGAATGTACAAGAATTGGGTGATTTTTTTCAGGGCCAAGCTGGCTTTCATGAGTCTTTTTCAACACTTGATAATATTTATATTTTACAACATTTACAAGAAAAACATGTTAAATTAAAAAGCCAGAAGTTATATATGGCATTTACTGACTTCACGTCAGCTTTTGATACCATAAATGTGCTGCTGTGGTATATTATAAGAAGTGATGGAATTGATCCTGCGCTCATAAGTGCTATTAAATTATTATATACTAATACTTGGGCTCAGGTTAGAAATAGTGGGGGGAGAGTAACTGAGCATTTTAATACCAATTATGCTGTGAGACAGGGCTGAATCCTTGCTCCCTCACTTTTTTCAATTTACATAAATAATTTTTTAGTAAGTATAAATAATTCACATACTGACTCCCTAAAAATGGGAAGAGATTTATATGGAATTCTTGCTTATGCGGATGATTTTCTATTGTTATCTTTGACCCCTAAGGGACTTCAGACAAAGCTTGATGAGCTGGCTATGTTTGCAGACCAGAATTTCCTTAAAATAAATTTGACTAAATCAAAAGTTATGGTATTGGGAGGCACCTCATGTAAGTTTAACTGGTCTATAAAGTCTGAAAGGATGGAACTTGTGAATGAATACTAGTATTTAGGAATTGTGGTATCATCTTCTTTTAAATGGAATGAGCATTGTAAGGCTATTTCAGTAAAAACTGAAAGAACTATTGAACCTTTGAGTAACTTTAATTATAAATATGGTGGCAATTTACTTATTCCTCTTGAGTTTTAAATCTAAAGAAACAGTTTGTGCAGGACTTTGTGCTGAATCCAGCAACACTTATGCAACTCAGTCAGAAATATTAAAACAACTCATTGGAGGAACAGTTTAATGTGACTTGTACAGTATAAATGTGAAATATAACTCCCAGGTTCTTTATGGGTGTGAACTATGGGATCACAAATATATTGTTACACTAGAGAAACCAGCAATAAGAGTGCTCAAAAGAGCTATTGGTTTCTCTAGAACAACTCCCACTCAGTTTGTTAGAGCTGAATTGCGTCTTTCTAACCTTATTACTTTAGCTGAATCCTGTGTAGTTAATTTTTGAATTAGGCTTAATTTTTTACCAAATCAACGCTATGCAAAAAAAGTCTATTGGAAAAAATGAATTAGAAAGTTCTGGACTGTAAAAAATCTAAATGGTTGTCTTGGGTTAAAAGGATATTAAATTCAGGGAAGCACCAAGGGAGGTTGACAGTGAAAATGCCAACCTCCGCACATATGACTTTTCATACCGACACAGGTATTGTGCTGCCCATTCTACAAGTGTTTTCTGTGGGGAGCTGTGCCCACACCCCCATGTGGGGGGCTGTGCCTCCCACACCCCCCTGGACTTTAGGATTATCAACTCCAGGTCGGAGTTGGTCCGGGGACGGGACAGAACACTGGGGGAAAGTGAAACATGGAAAAAGAAACATTACAGCGATTGTCACCGTAATGGTCTTTTTTAGTGTTTCGCCATCATGGTGTCGACCTGAAGGGGTGAACCATAAATTCAGTTGGTTATCTGAATTTGTTTGTATTGACTACTCAATGTATTAGTATTTCTAAAAGCTATGGATTGTATCTTAAGCATCTGATCATTGAGAAATATAGGATTTATGATTTACATTATATACAGGTCTCAAAATTTGCAACCTGGTATACTTAAAATGTTTGCCACCATTATTGCCATTATTATTTAGAATACTTAGAACAACCTGAGATGTGCCGGACTTACGCAATATTCTGGATTGTTTTTTTCCTGACCAATGTACTTGAGTGTAGGTTTAACAAGATCTATGACCAAGAATCCTCTTATTGTTTTTGTGGTAATTATGAGGAGGAAGACTTGGAACATGTAGTCCTAAAATGTCAGTGGTACAGGGCTACTAGACAGAGATGGTTGGGGCTGACTCTTGCCTCTCTTACAGACTGCCCAAATGAGACAATACTAAGGATTCTTTTTACTACAGAGGATGGGTATACTAATAGAAATACTGCTCTCTTTTTATATAATATACAGAAAATAAGGAAATTAATAATACGTACCATTCAGTACTATAGCTCTTGATTAAATGCTGCTAGAATTATTTGCTGTTTTGCACAATATTCCTGTAATTTACCTGTAAAATGTACTGTCTATTTATGTTTTTTTGTATAATCTTTTGTAATGATCTTTTTTATGATTGAACAAATAAAATGAATACTTACATACCTTTCAGCTAACAAACTGATAGTGTTGCTCTTCATGAGGTGGGGTCACAAAAAGCCTATGTTGACAATTTGGAGTGAAAATATCAACAAATCCCTACAGCATTAGGGTTTCCAACTGTAACTCCCCACCCTGTACAGACTGACAGGTGTCAGGGGTGTGACTTGGGATCATTGGCTGTAATGCTCACACCATTCCACCCCCACTGCCACCCTGCAGCCTGTGACAGGCATCGAGGTGTGCCTCGGAGTGTTCAGCCCTAAAGTTCACCCCATTCTCCTATACTCTGCCTACCTCAGTTATTTCCTTATGGAATGGTGTAAGTATAAGGCCCAATGACCCCAAAGCACACCACAACACTTGTCAGTGTCTGCAGGGTAGGGTGAGGTGGAATGGCATAAACTTTATAGCTGACGACCCAAAGGCACACCCCAATACCAGTCAGTCTCTGCAGGGAGAGGGTGGCATTGGCTTCAGTTCAATACTTCACTGCCATTCCTATTATGCATCTCTAACTCCTGCACTACCAATGCCAATGCCAGTGAGACAACATTCGGCATTGACAAATTCTTGTTTATCACCTGCCACTTTGCTTTCATCCCCCCTGCCATTCTTACCCACTCCAATTTCCCCTGTAACAGGTTCCAAGTCCTTTCATATTTGATCTAAAAACAAATTGCCTGATGGTCCTGAGTTCTCAACTGGTCCAGGCTCTGACGTCCACGACATTGTTACAGTGAGTAAGTATTAACCTGAGCTTTGCTGCCTCTCAGGTGGGCTACTCTGCTATCTGTACTAGGAATTCATCTTGAAAGACTTCTACCAGCTGGTAGTTTCTTGCACTTACTGCTACTGGGATACTCCAGTCCAAGTCAGTCACATAGAAGTCCCTCATAAGCAGGAGCTCCCCTTGCCTTGTTGCACTTTTTTTTATTATTCCCCATCAGCTTCTCTCCTTTGAGGAGGTAGTCTAAATACTACCCCATCCTGATATTTCTCCACTATTCTGTTACTACCTGCACCCATATTGTCTCTGGGTGCTTGCTGTTCTCAAAACTATCAATCTCTGTAGCTTTTTACCCTCCCATACATATTTTGTGTCGCCACCCATCCTTTTATTCTTCCCTCCCTATCCCTTCTGAATGCAGCATACTTCAGTATGGTCATGTTCCAGTAGTGGTACTTGGTCACCCATGTTTCCAGGCTTGCCTCAGTCACCACTGCGTCCAGATCACTGATATTGTTCCTAAAGCTTCAGGAATTCATGCATATAGCCATCCAGTTCACCTGCTTGCTCCTTTCTGGTCCTAACCTATTTCTCTTTCCTGCCTGATCTGATATCTCACCTTGCCCCAACTCCTCACTCCTACCTCATATCTAGATCCCCTGTAACATTTTACTGCTTCCCTCTATCTTCTCTCTTCTTATTCTCTTTCTCTCCTTCCTTGTTTTTTAGCACAGGGGAATGTTTTCTAGGCCTCCCTCAGTTAAGTAGGGACCCTGTGTACCTCCAGTACGTCTTCTCTGTTAGGTAAAAAATCCATTGATGTGCTGTTTAAACCTGTGCCCTCTTCAAAGAAATGAAGGCCATCACACTTGAATAGCCTTCTGTCCATCCAAGAGTGGCTCCACTCTTCCTGAAAAGCTTTTAGTATCTATCATAAAAATTGATTTCAAAAAACATTTATGCAAGCAAAATATGTAAGATACAGAACAACACAGCTATATGGCAGGGAGATCATGAATAACCAATCTACTTTTTTTTTGTTATGAAAAAATCTCCCAAGCATTGGACAGGGAGACACCAGTCAATTGTATTTATCTAGATTTTTCAAAAGCATTTGATACTGTTTCCCACTGGGCAATTATGCAGAAGATGATCAACTTAAATTGCAACCCCAGTATCATAAGCTGGATAAGCAACTGGCTGAGTAAAGGGACACAAAAGGTGGGCATAAATGGATACTATTCTAAGCTGGTAACATTACTAGCAGGGTGCCACAGGGATCAATATTGTCTCAATTCTTATTCTAAAAAATTATTTCAGACATATGTAAACAAATGGGCAATTGGTACTACAAATATGCAGATGACACAAAGTTGGCAGGTGTTGAAGGTACTATTGACGACAAGGAGTCAATCTAGGTGGACTTAGACATAATATATAAATGGGCTGAAGCATGGTGAATAAAATATAATCCAGAAAAGTAATGTGTACTACATATGGGAAATCATATAACTAAAAATACTTATATATTAGGTCATAAAGTTATTAAAGAGATACAATATGTATGTGATCTGTGCGTAATTATAAATAATAAATTCACGACAAAAGATCAATTCACTAAGCTAATTGCTTAAGCTAACCAGATGTTATGGGCAGTAAGAAGAAACTTCTTAAGCAGAAGAGCAGAGGTCATTATGCCCCTATAGAGGGTATACATCAGGCCCAGTCTTAACTATGTGAGTCAGGTCTGGTGTCTGCTAAAGAAAGGGGAAATTAAGAAAATTGAGAGAAAACAATGAGGAGCCATGAAGTCATTTCGTAGTATTAGACATCTCGGTTATCCTGACTGTCTGAAATATCTAAATCTAATGTCCATAGAAACAATAAGAAAAAGAGGTGCTCTACTTCTATGTTATGATATAATGCAGGATCTTCTACCCCCACCCTTCCCAGCCAATATACAGTTAGCAGTCAGTTTTTTTAACTCCCAGAAAAACCCTGAGTGAGCTTCTTTACTCACTACACTCTTTGACTCAGTGGCCGATCCTGGAAAAACAGATTGTCATTGATATTGTTTTTCTCCATAAATTTCTCAGTTTCATCCCTAATTATTAACTCTGTGAATGTGTAGATGATTGGGGTTAGGCTAACGGGTCAGTTACTTCCAGCTTCACTTTTACTTCCCTTCTTGATGATGGGCACAACTGTTGCCTCCCTTCAAGCATCAGGTACAATCCAACCACCAAATGAGTGTACAGTAATGTTAGTGATAGGTCCTGTCAACTCATAGGCACAATTGTACAGCATCCTGGGGTGAATTTCCATTGAAGCAAGAAGCCTTGGTTTTGTCAGTCTTTGTTTTTATAGCACTAGCTCTTTCTTTTTTTTTGTTATGACAACAAGGAAAAAACACTAGTATGGCAGAGTGGTTTAAGGCTTTGAGCTGCAAATCTGGAGACCTGTGTTTGAATCCCACAGGCCCCACCACTTGCATACAGTGTGAACCTGAGCAAGTCACTTAACTTCCTACTGCTCCCAGGTTGCACCTGTAAACAAGCTTTCAGCTTAGTGTGTCTCTCTCCTGGTTAAATAATTGGCAACAAAACAAACTTTGCCTTCTGTCACATATTATATGCCAGGCCTTTGTTAAGGTCTATGACATGCTTCCTGATATTTACCTGACTGGGGAGTTAGAAACCAAGCAAAAATATATATTTAATGTCTCTGCCATATCTTGCTCCCCAGACATATAATTCCTGAGTTTCAAAGGTTCCACTGCTTAGATGTCTGCCTTATTTATTTATTTAAAATTTTGGTAACCAGGAAAGGCACACACTGAGCCAAGGCTCATCTCCAGGTGCTACCCGGGGCAGGGGATAGCGACAATAATAAACATCATATACTGGAGAATATACATACATAGAAAAATGACATAAATACAGTATTTACATAGATGTAGAAACATTATGCCAAGTAGCTAATACATAGTGTGGTTAAAACAGCAATGAAAACAATATTTACACTGAAGAGAAGACATTGCACAATGTGACAATATGGCAATCAAGTATAGGCAATAAGTAGCATTAAAGTCAGGAGATAGCTATATGACAAAAGCACAGAGAAGCACAGGTAAGTATGTATGGGGATTAATAATGGTTGGACTAGATGAGCAGTCAACAGACTCCATGCAGTGGAGCTGAAGTCTATCGATAGTGCTGGGGGGGGCAAAGCAAAGGAAGGCTGCTGAGGGGTGTACAAGGGAAGTAGGGCAAGTGGGCAAGGAGTGATTGGGGGAAGGTGAGGGCTATAGTAATTAAGGATGAAACTGGGGGCTAGAGTAATTCAGGATGAAACAATTTACATTCCTGAAGTATTTTATTTGGGCTATTTCTTAAGTTTTCGGCAGCTTTTTTTTTTAATAATCTCTAGAGTTTCTGCTAGTCTTATTACATTCTTGAACTAGGTATTAATATTCTCTCTTGATAATTCTGTAATTTAAATAACTTTATTTGTTAGCTACAATAAAATAAGAAAAATAAATGTAATTAAATTTAATTTAAATTAGTACAGCTAGGACATGGCCTTTTCTCTTTTCTACATATATTCTCCTGGAGCTCACCAATCCTTCTAGTGGCGGTAACTGTGGGATGTCAAGATGGTGGCCACACTAGGCTGACTATCAGCGGCTAGATCAGAATACCCTATTGTCCTCCTTTTTTAAAAATTTTTAGAGTTTTAGAGTTAAGATTTATTAGTTTGTCCTGAAGTAGCACTGAAAACTGAATAGTTAGCTGAGTATTTAGTTAGGATAGTTAGAGATTAACAATGAGTAAGCCAAATAGTTTTGTGTATCATCGTGTTAAATTGCTGAGGACGCCAGTCATAAATGTAAGCTGGATTGCATAGAAAAAGAACAAACTATTTGCTGACACTTTGGAAATTTATTCTAGTGGAACTTCAGTTTTCACAAACCAAATTGAAAACTGAATTGAAACTGTTGCCTGCCTGTTGCCCATTGTGTGCCAGTCTCCAGAAGCATGAAGATTGAGAGTTTGTGTGAGAGCCTGGGAGGATTTTGATGGGACATTGCCAAGGATTCTGAGAAGGAGCGTGACCTGTTCCAGTGTTACTGGAGACTGCTGGAGGTCAAATTTTGGACTGAGGAGCCTTCCTCAATGTTGGGTCTGATTCCTAGTTTATCCATGAGTCAGCTGCCTCAGCAGATGTTGACACGGTAGGGACTGGGGATTGTGCCTTTCACAGAGATCTCTCTGAAAGAAGAACTACAGTAACCATATGGAGGAGTGCTCGAGAAGTGCTCGGTCTTGACCGATGGTGGTTGTCCTGACCTGGTTGCTGTTGGGGGTAGTCCAGGGGGTGGCTGCCGGAGGGTAGTCACTGCCTTGGCATAGGCTTGAGGAGTGCTGGGTCTGGAAGGACTTCCTCTGGGAATAGTGGCCTAATCCTTGCTTGGATAGTTGTGCAGTGGTCCCTACCTGTGGCCCGGAGTGACAATCGTGGCATCTGCTACAGTGGTGGAAGCTGCTGGATGGAGTCTAGCTGCAGAGTTCCAATCTTGCCAGGATCCTTCAAAGAAGAAGAAGGAAGCTGTGGCTGTTTTCAGTGGGAGCTGAGGAGAAGAGACACTGTTCAAACTGGTTTGGTCTTTTGGGAGGTTGGCTTGTTTGATTTAACATTAAATCAGCAGTGAGAGTGCTGAATGCTAGTATACACCCAATTTATTGTTATAAACATTCAGTTCAAGTTAGTGGGAGTATCCTGACTGGTGTTTCCATTGGTTTCTGTGGCAATAGGAGGTGTGAGATCCTAAAAGCCATCCACCAGAACATTTCTGGGATTTTGTGAATCTCTATAAAATTGACTGTGGAGTGACTACTTCAAGAAATTGAACATTAATTTATTTATGGACCTGAAAACTCTTTTAATATTTCATATTGAGTATAAACAGTATTGAGAAGGGGGGAGTATTGAACATTATTCTTTGTATTATTGTTCTGTGTGTGGGGGGGGTGTTTGGTGTGTGTGTGTGTGTGTGTGTATATGTATGGATGGCAGCTGTTTAATTGTCTATTTTGTTGATGGCTGTTAGTTTACTTGTCGGGTTATGTGTTGGCAGAAGTCATCGGGGGGTCAGGCACAACTCTCCCTCCAGGATCAGGAACCTCAGCCCTTTTGACTGCTTCCTGTTACCAGTGGAGGTGTATGGGCATTGTCAGGCACTGGGGATAGCCAGGAGGGTGAGAAAATGGGGAGATACTGGGCCTGGTGGGGTAGTGGAGTGGGGTGGGTGGATTGGGGTTGTGGGGATGAGAAAACACCCTGGGGTGAAATAGCTCCCGGAGAGGGAACCTGCCCGTCTGATTCCCATACCAAAGGGCTCCACACTAAGTAGGCAAGGCACCTGGTCTACCTTGTCCACCTATCCTACTCAGGCAGGTATTATTACTGATCTTGTTGGTACAACTGATCTGGCTTGCATCACTGGGACCTGACTGGATGATGAATGCTAGCTCAGTGTTGGATTCAGCAGTTCTAGCTGGGTACTCATTGATACACCACCTGAGAGAGGATCGTAGGGGTGGGGTAGTAGCCATTTGTTTTAAGTTGGATCTGGGCTTTGTAGCTACCCCAGTGGGAGAGATCAGATTCTTTGAATGTATTGTGGAAGCAGGTGTAGGCTTCAGTATACTTCTCATTTACCACTGACTTGGTGGTGAGTAACAATTCCTGCAGGAAGTCACAGGCTTCATCATCAGCCTGGTGTTGAAATCCCCTATATGGATAATCCTGGGGAATTTCAATGCCTGGGTCAATGATGAACTCTCGTAATTAGGGAAGGACTTCCTCCAACTAATGAGTTCATTGGGCCTTACACAGGTAGTTACCTCTGCTACCGATATTCACAGTCATTCCTTGGACCTGGTCTTCCTAATGGGGATGGAGATCACTGATCTGGTGGTGGAACCTGTCTGGTAGTCAGACCATCATACCATAAGGTTCAGATTCGAGGCACCCCCCTAATAGACCTGACCCTATGGAGATGGTCTGGTACTACCCTTTAAGGGGTATGACTCCAGATGGTCTTATGGCAGTGCTGGACCTATCAGGTGTGACACGTGTATGCGAGGAGCTGGTACTTGCCTATAATAAGGCAGTGACAGGAGCCCTTGACACCTTAGTTCCTGTCCGTAGTTGCCTCCTCACTCTACACTAGAAGTCCCCTTGGTTTGATGGGACTTTGAAGGAGTTAAGGAAAAGGTTCAAAGGTTGGAGTGGCGCTGGCAGAAATACAGTCTGTTGGGCGACAGACTTAGATTGATAGACCATTATCAGGACTATCAATCAGCAATCTCCTGTAAGAAGGCAGAATTCCTGTCCAAGGAGATTGCTGCAGCAAAGAATTGACCAGCTCAGCTCTTCCGGACTTCCAGTTTTTGTTGACAGGATTTGCAATCCAACCTGTCTTCAGTCACATGGAGCATATTCACAGGTGAAGTGTGATGAGTTTACTCAGTTCTTTGCTGATAAGATTACCACCATTAGGTCAGAGATCTGATCAGTACCCTCAAATGGGCATTGCAGTGATCAGCATGAGGTTGTAGGTACAGGTCAGAAAGAGAACCATCTCTGTAACATGTTCAACACTGTTAGTGCACATACAGTATTCATAGAAAGTTTGTATTCAGATGTTCTCCCTTCATAATTTTTTCCAGTTTATTCCATTTAAAATGAGATCCTCCTCCTGCATGAGCAGTGATGTACCAGTACATCACTACTCTTGCATAGGCTTCTGATCTCATTGCACATGTGCATATCTAGATCTGCTGACTGATCTGGTGACCAGTAGCATACCCTTATTCTTAAATCTCTGCAACCCCTAAGAGATGCCCTAGTTGATAAAAGTTTCAAGATTACCAATATTGGAACTAGTAATGATTTCTTCAGTAACTTGGATATTATTTCTCAGGAACAAGGCTGCACCCACTTTTTTTTTATCCTTTCAGAAGAGTTTGTATCCATCTATCCCTTTATTCAAAGTGTCCATCTCAGTCCACCATGTTTTAGTTATCCTGGTTATATCAATCTAGTCCATGATGAAGAGGGCCTCCAGGAGGTCTTTCTTATTTAAACTATTTGTGTTTGATAGAATATATTTCCATTCCCTCATATGTTACATTAAACCATTTGAGTTAACTCTTTCTATCAAAGTAAAGAGGCAGCTGACTGATGGAGAAAGCTGCTTCTGTAGATACATTTTTTCTTCCACATGCAGTCCATGGAGTGAGTGGTACAGAAAAGGAGTGGGGCGTCTGACCTAGGGACATCTGCTGGAAGACCAAGGGATCACAAGGGACTCTGGACAACAATACAGGTACCTGAAAGGCTTTGGGA
Organism: Neoceratodus forsteri; assembly: GCA_016271365.2. Lineage (NCBI taxonomy): Eukaryota > Metazoa > Chordata > Ceratodontiformes > Ceratodontidae > Neoceratodus > Neoceratodus forsteri. Next base: position 1,295,232,507 of record CM028130.1, read on the forward strand.
AAATTGTGTAAAAGGAACCTAGGGGTCCCCTTTCTGGGCAAGTTGAACATAAGTTTATTACAAACACTGATATTGGATAAACACTGTATCTAGGAATTTTAGGCAGGTGGCTCTCAGTAGTTAGCATCAAAGTGTAGTTATGTCTTCTGAAGAGTCAGAAATGACTGGGACATAGCAATACCAGGATGCATCATATATAGATGGGATAGGGGTATGGTAAAAGGGGGGTCAGGTAGCTCTTTATGTCAAGGAAAGCATAGAGGCAGTACAGGAGTAGTCCATCAGAGGAGGAAAAGGGGTGACAGAATCACTGTGGGTGTAGCTCATGACTACAGTGAAGCTAACCACAATGCAGTTCAATAACTCATAGTAAATGACATGTCACAAAATGCCTCATGATGAAAGGGATTAACTACAGTTGACTTACACTGTTCCTTGCAGCATACTGCAGCATTTTGTGATATAATGCAGCATTACTGTGTTGCATCTTGGCTGGTGCTGCTGTACATCAGGTAATAAGCTGCATATGGGGGTGGTCTACAGAATGCCATGATAGTGGGATGAGGGACATTGGGAACTAGAGGAAGAAATTCAGAAAGGGGCAGTACAGGTGGAGGTAGTGGTGGTGGGGGATCTCAGTCTACCAGATGAAGATTGGGACATTCTGGCAGCTAAGAGCACCAGAAGTTAGACCTTGCTAAATGCATTTCAGGACTGTCTGCTAGTGCAGTTAGTCATAGAACCCACAAGACAAACATTTATTCTCGATGTGGTGCTCATCAACTCAGAAATGGTAGGCGGGAAGAGGATTGGTGAACCACTGGACATCTAAACAGTGAGAAATGTAAGCATATACTATAGATCATGTGGCTGCTTTGCACACTTTTTGCCAAGGTATAACCCTTACTGTTGCTACTGTGATAGATGTAGCCCTTGTGGAATCTGTTCTTAGACCTTTTTGTGACTCTCTACCAGCTGTAGTGTAACTGAAGTTAATGAAAGACACAATACAATGAGAGACAATTTTTTCCACAGCAAGCTTACTTTTTCCTACCTCATAAATGACAGTTACCTTGTGTGTGTCAGTTCTGAACTGTTGAATTATTTGCAAATAGCAGTTTAAAACTCTCTTTACATCCAGGTTATGAAGCTTCTCCTCACCTGAATAGTAGTGTGTCTTTGAAAAATAAACATAGAAATTACTGTCCGATTTATGTGGACAGTGGAAACAACCTTTGACAAAAGTTTACATTTGTTCTGAGCACTACCACATCCCTGAGAAATACCCCCTAATTAGGGTATGTACATACAGCAGTGCTTCCAACTCACTGGCCATCCTTGTAGAACAAATGGCCACTAAAACACAGTTTTCTAGGTCAGATATTTAAGTTTTGATTAGGACATACTGTAGGTTTAAATGGTGTACTCATCAGTTGTGAAAGTACCAAGTATGTATTATAGGGGTGCAGTAGTTAGGGTTCAGTAAGCAGTTTAATGTTAAACCTCATATTTTGCTCTTTAATAACTTTGTGGCTGTTCAAGGGATTTGCACACAATTTGGCATGCGCTGTCTCATAGGATAGATCTCTTGACCTGCCAAGTTTTGTTCTGGTCAGAAGTGCGGATTCTGAGATCCCGACAGTGTAAAAACTATTCACCCTTGTTTGCAGTTTTTTTCTCATTGCCTTGTGCTCAGATTATGCTGGATTTTGGTTTGAACATTTTATGGTACAAAGAGCTTGGGTCACAGAACTGTCTTGAGCATGTTTGGTGAAAACATATTAATCTGTTCCAAAGTTATTCCATTTTTAAGCTCCCATTATTTTCAAAGGGAATTTCCCCATACAGGATAGCTTTCTGGAACAAAAAAGAAATTTGGTCTCATGAAAAAGGATTCTTTTTTGCATGGGGCTAATCCATTTTCATGAGAAAAATTTCATTTTTCGTGAGCCGACATTTTGTTTTCCAGTTTTTCAACAAAAAACTTGAAAACCCTCAAAAATGAACTCATTCAGAGACACCAACACATGTATCTAGCTCATTAGGACCTCATTAGGTGGGATCTGAAGTTATCTCATGGAAAAAGGTTACTTCAAGGCATTGTATTTTAGCATTTTAAATCCTTTTTTCATGACTCGCTAATTAATTTTTCATGAGTCCTTTTCTTTCTCCTGAAAAAGGATTCCTACTAATGAAAAAGGATTTGGGACTTAGTTTTTTTTAATCTTTTTTCATGAGATAGGATGCTTTTTCATGAATCCTTTTTCATATTCAAACAAAAAAGGATCCTGTTTCATGAAAAAGGATTTGGAACTTAGTGGTTTTTTTTTAATTCTTTTTCACTAGACAGGATCCTTTTTAATGAATCATTTTCCTTTTTCATACTTGCAAAAAAAAGATCCTATTTCATGAAAAAGGATTTGGGACTTTGTTTTTTTTAATCCTTTATTGTGAGATAGGATCCATTTCCACAAGCATCAAAAAGGATTCACAAAAAAGGATTTCTACTCATGAAAAAGGATTTGGGACTTCTGAGTTTCAACATATTTCAAATGGGTTTTCAACTTTGATGCATAGCTTTGCCATTTTTGCATATTTTTATACCAAATTTCCAGTATGACCTTTTTGAGACCCCACTTCATAAACAATGTCAGTGGAAATATGCAAATTCAAACTGAAATTTGATTTCTGGTCATTTGACGAAATGTCCATTCGGTCAGGATTTTCAAATTTTCACCACAATTGTTAATGAAGTGAGGTAATAAGAAGCGTATGTTGAAAATTTGGGGTCAAAATATATAACAATGGCACAGTTGTGTGCATTCCAGATAGATATGGACATCTAAGGAGGTATGGGAGTGCATGGCCCAAAAATTATGGATGGTTGGGAGTGCAGGACCTGTAGGGGCATTGCTCTCCCACACTCAAATAAGGAAACAATTACAGAGTGATGGGAGTACAGGACCCAAAGGGCCTGTGCAAAGGCCCTGTGCTCCCACAAGCAAAAAGGGATATGACTATACTATCTCAAAAAGTCAGGAAATATATTGCAAAAATCATCATTAATGCACTAGTTAGGGTTAGAGAGACAAAAGTAGAGAAATGTGTTGTTACCCCCACCCTGCGGGCAACAACTGGCATGGAGTGTGCTTTGTGGTTGTCAAGCCTAACGCTCACCCCATTCTCATATACTGTACCCAACTCAGCTATTTATTCATTTAATAAGGTAAGCTCTAGGGCTGACAACTTCAAGGTGCCCCCCACACCTGTTGCTGCCTGCAGGGTGGGAATGGGGTGTTAGGGTTGGAAACCCTAATGCCACATTTCCCTGCTTTTGTTGCTTTAACCCTAACTAGGGTGTTCACTAAGTTTTTTATAATATGTATATATGTGTATATATACATATATATATATGTTTGTGTGCGTGTATGTGTGTGTGTGTGTACTGTATGTATATGTAATAGATAAACCACTCTGAGGTGTGGGGTCGCACTCTGATATACGCACACCTTGGTGTGCATTGCTAAGCATGAGGCCACAGGCCAAGTGCATCAATCAACCAAGGCGTGCGTCCATCAGAGCATGACCGCACACCTCAGAGTGGTTAATCTATCTTATAAAATGTAAAAATTGTTTTGGAGGGGGATAAAATTGGAGGTGTGCAGTCGCTCTCTGATATATACACGGTCATGTTATGTGTTTTATACAATCAGAAGTTTGGATTTGGAGAATATTATCATCTCCATTATATATATATATATATATATATATATATATATATATATATATATATATATTATAGTGGCACAATAGCACCACTATAGTAGGGTTAAGCACACTTTTTAATGTTAAAATTAGTATTTATACCTTAATAACTTTGCCCTTGTTGAAAAACCTTGCACAAAATTTGGCATGTGTTTTCAGGCTTGCAGAGTCTCATGTTGTGGAAAATTTTATGAAACATCTTGCACAATTTTTGAGATATGGAGGGTATAAAAAGTGAAATAAAAACACTTTCCCCCATACCTAACATGGGGAGTTTTACTGTCATCTACAGCCTAGACAGTATGGAGTTTTTCCCTAAAATATTCAGGGACTGCTGAGTCTATGCCACGGGTGTGCCTTTGGATGGTTTGGTTAAAAAATTATTGGACAGTTTTTGAATTTTACTGTTTTTTGTTACAATGTCAAAATGCGGACAAATGAATGGCCATTTGAAAAAGGGATTCAGCCATATGAAAAAAGATCTCTTGATACAGAAAGAGATTTTGGACTTTGTTGTTTTCTAATTCTTTTGCTGTATGAAAGGATCCTTTTCGTATGCTTTTTTTGTTCATACGAAAAAGGATCCCTCCATATGGAAAAAGATTGTGAACTTAGTTTTTTTGCCAATTCTTTTTTTGTTTGAATGAAATCCCTTTTTGTATGCTTTCTTCGTTCATACAAAAAAGGATACCTTTATACGGAAAAATATTTTGGACTTACTTTTTTCTGATTCTTTTTTCATTTGAAGGGATCTTTCTTGCATTTTTTTTTCATTTCATACAAAAAAGGAATCCTTCATAAGAAAAAGGGTTTTGGACTTATATTTTTTTTTTTCTGCATTTTTATTTCAACAAGCCATACATCCCTCAATATTTGCACTCAAAGGACACTCTATATATCACACCAAAGGTCTTAATGAATACTGTAGGCATAAGACATAATCCCCCTAGAAATATGTAGGGGCTATATAAAAAAAAAACACAAACATTAAACAAAGGCACATTCCCATAGGATAACATTGGAAGCTTAAGAAGCCATACTGTAACTCCCTCAATATTTTGACTTACGGGACAATCTATATATATCAAAACAAAGGTCTTAATGAGTACTGCAGAAATAACACATAATCCTACCCAAATATGTAGGGGCCATATTAAAAAGCACAAACATTACAACATGCAAATTCCCATAGGATAACATTAGAACTTTCAAAAAACCATAACGCCCTCAATATTTGGACTTAAGGGACAATCTATATATCAATACAAAGGTCTTAACAGTACTACAGAGATAACACATATACTCCCCCCCCCCAATGATTTAGGTACAATATAAAAAAATGAAATTTCTCATAGGATAACATTGAAGTTTAACAAGCCATTTAATGAACGAAAGAAATTGCTGGTTTGGCACAAATACAAGCCCAGAGGGCCCTGAGCTTCAACATGCAAATGAAGATTTGATTATACTATCTCAAAAAGTAAGGACACTCATTGCAAAAAACTTCATTAATGAACCGGTTAGGGTTAAACCCACAAAAGCAGGGAAATTTGGCATTAGGGTTTCCAACCCTACCACCCCAATCCAACCCTGCAGACAGCAACAAGAGACACCATTACAGTTAGTCCTCTCCTGCACCTTCACAAATCATGTGTGGGGTGTGCCTTGGGGTTGTCAACCCCAATGCTGACACCTTTCTCATGTACTGTACACATCTCAGCTTCTTTAATGATGGAAGGGGTTAAGCTTTAGGGTTGATAACCCTGAGGCACACCACACGCCTGATTTGTGAAGATACAGGAGAGGGCAAACCATAACGGTTTCTCCTGTAATTGCCTGCAGTGTGGAGGTGGGCTGTTAGGGTTGGAAAACGTAATGCCATACATTCCCTACTTTATTTGAGCTCAACCCTAACTTGATATTAATGAAGTATTTTGCAATGGATTATATATATATATACACATATATATATTCTTTGCAAAAAACGTTGTTAATGCACCAGTTAGGGTGACATAATGCCACACAAGTAGGTAAATGTGGTGTTAACATTTCCAACCCTAACTCCTCACCAAATCACCACCAAAGCAGCAAAAGGAAAAACATTAGAGTTTCGGGTCTACAGAGTCTTGACAAATCAGTGATGGGGTCTTCCTTAGGGTTGTCAACCTTAATGGTCCCCCTCCCCGCCAGCCTGTAGCTTGTAGTACAAATCATAAGGAACAGCTCCAAGCCAGTGCCGCATAGTGATACACTTTTCAAATGTAGAAAATTATGTCTCACCACATGTTACCAACACAATATGTTGTAGCTTTCTTTATGTAGGCCCTGTGGGCCGTGTATGAAGAAATGATATAATGTGTGATGTTTGCTCAGTGAATGGGGTGGACTGTAGTGTTGCCAACCCCAAGGAAGACCCCACCACTGATTCATCAAGACTCTGGAGACTGAAAACCCTAATGTTTTTTCCTTTTGATGCTTGGGGGTTGAGTATCGATGGAGAATTAGGGTTGGAAACCCTAATGCCACAGTTCCCTTTTTTTGTGGTGTTAAGATACCCTAATTGGTGCATTAATGAAGATTTTAGCAAAAAATGTCCTTTCTTTTTGAGATAATGGAATTGTATCCAAATTTACACAGGTCTCAAGATGCCCCATGCTAAGGGAAGACTCTGTCCACCTACAGAAGTGTAGGGACCTTGTGGGCCTTGCAGTTAAGGGCCATACCGATCTGTTAAATGATGGCTGTGAAAAATTCATGGGGATATCTCGTGGGCTACAGAAGTGCAGGGCCCCATGGTCCCTGCAGTTGCATGTGGCCACAGCTACAGATGCACAGGGCAAAAAGTGCATCTGTCAGCCAATGCACAGGGCCCTCTGTCACCCAAGGAGGGAGGTGCAGGGCCATATTATTATTATTATTGAAAATGTTTCACCACGAGAGGCACAATGAGCAACAAGATGCTCATCTCACTGTGCAGCCTGGGGGACGGGGTACAAGGGAGGAGAATATACATAAAACAATCAGTAGGTTGTACATAGGAGACAAGCAATTTGAAACACGTGTTACATAGTTAAGGGTGGCTTTACAAACTTGCTACATGAGGAGACACTACATACATGTGCCACAATGAGGGTGACATTACATACTTGATTACACAACTAGAACCATTTGTACTTGCATAGGTACCTACTATCTAGAGATTTATTTTGTAATATTTTACTCCAAATGGGCTGATAGAACTGGAAACCTGGGCCAGGGGCCAGGCAGAGATGACAGGTGTGGGTAGTAAACAACAGGGAAAGATGAGTGGGTAGTCTTAGGGAGGATGTTGATGGGGTAATAAGAAGGGGGATAGCAGAAGTGCCATGAGAGGGTGAGTGCATGGGTTGTTTAGGGCAGTTTATAAGCCCGTCATTGGGCGAAGGCCAAGCCACTGGTCAGGCCATGTAAGGTGAGGAGGAAGATCGAGGAGGAGAGAGAATCAGACAAGGGAGGGAGAGGGAGGGGGTCAGGGGCATGTACAATTAGGCACATAGAAGTTAGTGAGGGCAGAGGATAGAGAGAGTTTGGAGGAGGCATGGCAGATTTGGACCAGCAGGTCATTCCATAGCTTAGGGAGGAGGTAAGAGAAAGTTGATTGGCCTGCAGAGGTTTTTCGATGGGGAATTACTAATAGCCTAGAGTCAGTGGACCTGAAGGCTTGGGCTGGGGTTGGTGGGGAAGATAGGGAGGAAGTGAGATAGGGCAGAAGGGAACCAAGCCAGAAATTAGAAACAAATTTAGCACTGTGAAGTAGGCGCTGGTTGCTCAGGGATGGAAGGTCCAGTGAATAGAAGAGCTCGCAGTGATGGTTATGGGGGGCATTGAGGGTGAAGCAACATAAAGCATTGAATAAAGGGTCCAGTCTGGATAGGGTGGACTTGGGGGCAGAGCTGTAGACAACATGGCAGTAGTTGAAGGAAGGTAGAATCATTTTCAGGACTATTTCACATCTCACAGGAAGCTGGAGACTAGTGCGGTTTCTATAGAGGGTGCCAAGCTTAGGGCACAGTTTTGACAGGATGGCGTCCATGTGTGTAGAAAAGGTGAGGTGGCAGTCAAGCCAAACCCCCAGGTACCTAAAGGAGGGCACATCTTCAAGGACAGTTCTATCCAGGGTGTGGAAGATCAGAGGGGATGTAAGTCTGGATAGCCTCTGCCTAGTGCTGAAAGGCATAGAGACTGTTTTCTTGGCATTTAGGGATTGCTGGTTGGAGTTAAATCAGTGTTGCACTTTGTTGAAATCGGTCTGGAGATTAGAGGCGACTTCTTCATAGGTCCAGCCGGATGTAAAGAGGACCATGTCATCAGCGTACATGTGAATTGAGGTAGTAGAGCACACCTTTCACAGATCATTTAGTAGGATGGAGAAGAGAATGGGGCCAAGGACTGAGCCCTGGGGAACACCGGAGGTAATAGGGAGGGGAGGGGAGGTGTAGTCAGCTATTTTTACAGATTGGGCTCTATTTTGTAGATAGGCTCTGAACCAATTTGCGGCCATCACTTATAACCCAGCATCTGATAGGCAGGATAATAGGAGGGGATGGGATACTGTATCGAAAGCTTTGGCTAGGTCGATGAATATTGCAGATGTAATTTGTCCTTTGTCCATCCCAGAGAGGATGGTATCCATGAGTCTTAGTAGGGAGTTGGTGGTAGAGTGGCTTTTTCTAAAACCAGACTGGAATGGAGTGAAGAAGTTTGCTTCAGAGAGAAAGTGGGAGCATTGAGATATTACGAGGTGTTCTTGGAGTTTGGCGAGGGTGGGGAGGAGGGAGATGAGGTGGTAGTTTGCAGAGGAAGTAGGGTCACCTCCTTTAGGTAGTGGTAGGACAGTGGCATGTTTCCATTTCATGGGGAGTGATTCAGTGGTGAATGAGATATTTAGCAGGGCAGCGAGGGGAGTAGCTATGGCAGGGGCAGATAGGAAGAGGAGTTTGTTGTCGAGCCCGTCAGGAGATTTTCCTTTGGTGGGATTCAGGGAGTGAAGGTCTTCTAAGGCTTCGATAGGGAAGATGTGTCTGAAGGAGAAAGGATTCTGGCCAGGTGGAGGGGGGGTAGCTGTTTGGAGATTGGGTGGGGTTACTGAGGGAAAGGAGTCCAGGAGGGTTGTTGCACATGTAGTGAAGTAAATATTGAACTCAGAGGCAACCATCAGGGGATCGGAGTGGAGAGTCCCTTGGGAGAGAAGGGGGGGTATTTGATGTCGGGGGGAGAAAAGGGAGTTGATGACTTTCCAGAATTTAGATGGCCTCCCAAGATTGGCATTTAGGGTGTTGTTAAAATATTCAGCCTTTGCTAAGCAGATGGCCTTTGTGCATTTGTTTCAGAGCATGCGGTAGGTGATGTTGTCACCTGGGAGGAGTGTAGATTTGTAATTTCGCCATGCCCTGTCACGGGCCTTTTGGCATGCTATCAGCTCAGATGAAATCCAGGGAAGGTGAGACTCTCGGACTCCAGCAAAGCGCGGGGGGTCATGATTATCCCAGGCACTAAGGAAGGTGTTCTGGAAGTGCATAAGGGCCACATCCATGCTACAGCATCTAAGCTGAGGTCCCAGTTAGAGTGAGCTAGTTCTTCCAGGAGAGGGGAGAGGTTTAGAGTTTTATATGACCATTGGAATATAAATTTGGGAGGGGATTTAACCCGGTGGATTTCGCGATCCAAGTAGGTTAAATGATGGTTGCTAATGAAGTCAGAAAGGAGGCCAGAGCTGATGACGCGGTGTGGATGGGAGGCAAGCACCCAGTCAAATAGGGAGTGGTTGCTGGTCTCATGGTTTGAGCGTGTAGGTTCCAAGATGGTTTGGGTAAAGATGAGAGCAGAAATCTCAGTACGGGTTTTGTTAAAAGTGGGGGCTGGCCAGTTGTGGTTAAAGTCACCCATAACTTAAAGTTTTACCCAACTGGGCAAGAGACGTTATTTGGCTTATGAGGTCAGTGACTGTTGCTGTTGGGGTACCAGGGCCGCAATAAATACCAGCCACGAAGATGGGGAGTGAGGAGGAAGGGGACAATTTCAGCATAAGCAGCTTGTAGGCTTTGGATTCAGCTTTTGTGAGGGTGACAGAAAAATGTGGGGCTGAGCTGGTGTAGATAGCCACTCATCCACCTCTGGTGGGTCAGTCTTGCCGAGTGATAGTAAATCCTGGAATAGCCATGGCTGGGTCCGGGAGGTTTGGGTTTAGCCAGGTCTCAGATACGATGATTATATCAGGGGCATGGTGAGCGGCTAGAACCTGGAGTTGATTGAGCTTGGGAGCTAGGCTTCGAAAGTTTAGGTGGATTAAATGTAGCCCCCGGGGGAGGGAGCTAGACAGAGTGTCAGTGGTGGCCTTTGCTGAGGGGTTAATCATGGGGTAGCTGTGACTGGGGGTTGGTGTTGGGCCGGGGTTAGGGTGTATATCCCCTGCTGCCAGAAGTAGTAGGGCAAGGATTAGGTGGTGACAAAGTATGAAAAGGCACCAAGATTTGGACAAGCGCCGCTTAGGGTCGGTATTAGGACAGGCAGTGTGGAGAAAATGGGAGCTGCTTTGGTGGAGGGAAACCAGGAGGCAGCCATAGGAATAGAGCGAGGTGGTGGGGCTCATAGGGAAACAGGACCACGTGGTAGCTGGGAGAGATGCTGTAGACATTTGGGAGGCATTTGTAGAATGAGTCAGTTCAGCGGAGGGTGGGGGGTGCAGGGTAACGACTTATAGGAGGTGTTAAGGGGGAAGGAAAAACAGGAAGGAGGAGATCAAAAATAAGTTCCTTACTGGTTGTGCCATAGTTGACAAGTCTACTGGAGGCACAGATAGGCTGTGGAGAGTGAGTGAGAAGAGGAGTGGTCACGAGGAACGCTAGGAAGATAGCTGGGGGAGAAGAGGGGAGGGGTGATACTTTTTGGTAAAGGGATTGGAGCACGTAGAAAGGGGTGGGCCGAGTAGCATATTTAACAGGTGGCCTGGGAGGGGGTGGTGGGGGCAGGACAAAATAAGCTATGCTGTGAGAGTTTGTCCTCTGGCTATTGGCCGCACCTGGAAATCCGGCTGGAGGGCTCCAAGTGGCGGGTAGCAGCTTGTCTGGCTTGGGCAGAAAGGCACCCCAATCAAATGCTGAGGGCTGCTCACCAGTCCAATCAGGGGCTGCCAAATCGGTAGGTGCACCATTTGGGGAGGCACTGGAAGCTGGGCAGCTGTGGGAGTTTGGCTGTAGTTACCTGGCAGTTAGTTAGTCCAGGAGGCAGGACCAGGAGGGCGGGAGGAAAAAGTCAATGTTCTTGGTGGCGGCGCTGATGCCACCAGGATCCAGGGTGCTGCTTGGGGCATGAGAGCAATCTGGGAGGAAAACAGGGAAAACAGAAAGATTAAATAGGCAGGTATTTAATTGAGAACAAAGGAAGGCAGGAGACAGGTGAAAGCTCGAGGAGGGGGTTGGGGTGCAAGTTCAGGACAAAGGGCAAGTAATTAGCAGTTCATTGAGGTAGAGATTTAGAGAGGCAGAAGTTTAGATGGGCAGGGGAGGGGCAGTCTACAAGAAATGAGCTTGTGCAGGAGTTCAGGGTGGGAAAAATGCAGAGAATATAATTGGCGCCAGAAAGCATGGAAAAAAAGGGGATTGAGAGAATAGCCAGGGAGATGGCAGGCTCAGCTCAGAAATAGAAGGAGTCAACAACAGGAGTAGAAATAACACAGGGTAAGGCAGAATTAATAATCTGTTAGCTAGGCTTACTGTAGTGAGTATAGGGAGATGCAGCTGACTACAAATTCTTCAGAAAAGACTGCCAAGAAGACAGTTGTCTTCACTATATGGTAGCTGGGCCCATGTAAACAACCCTGAACCTTTCATTCCCTGGCTAGATGGTGTCACTTAACAGTGTCATTCCCCTACACTCACACCATCCAGCTGGGTCAATGATTTCATCACGGAACTCAGCTCACCAGCACAGGATCATAAAGCATACCTGCTGGTGTCAAGAGTGGCAGTATACACAAAGTTTGTTAAAAAGTGTTTGTTTGTTTTTTTAATTTTGACCCAATATTATCAAGATACTTGTTTTATGATTCACCTCATAAACATGAGATATACCATTTAAAGTACATTGGATAAAATGTCATCTCACACCTGAATTTTGAAAACAAGTCTTGTCCAGGATTTAAAAATTAACGTGTCACATTTATAAGGTGGTGTGGAAAAATGGCTATGTTGAAAGTTTGGAGTCAAAATATTTTAAAATTCATGATGTTATGCGTGAATGTTGAAATACTGCAATGTTTACTCATAACCTGGGCATTTAACCATTTTTGAACACCAAATTGTCAGTATAGCCTTCTTATTACCCCACCTCATTAGCCTGGTAGGTGACAATTTTAAAATCCCCACCAAAACATATTTCTGTGTTATCAAAACATCATTCCATGCCACAGGTGCAAAAAACACATTCTGGCCAGGATTTTGAAAAATGACAGCTGTCAAGTTCATGAGGTGATGTGAAAAAATGGCTATGTTAAAAAATTGTGGTCAAAATATTTAAAATTACCAAAGTTACAAGTGAGCATAGAAAAATGTCAAGGTGCATGTGTAACTTCACCATTTTTGCATATTTTGACCCCAAATTTTCAACATAGCCTCCTTCTGACCCCACCTCATGAACAAGGGTGGTAAACATTTTCAAATCCTGCCCAAAAGGTGATTTCACCAAGTGACTGCAAACAAACCTTTTGAGCCTGATATGCATAATTCTACCACCATTAGTCATGAGGTGGGATCAAAAAAAAGGCCATGTTGGAAATTTGGGGTCAAAATATGTAAAAATGGCAAAGTTATGCATCAGAGTTAAAAACCCCATTTAAATACATTTATTTATTTATTTATTTATTTATTTATTTATTTATTTACGAGATTTACCAGATAAGCATACTGAGCGGGAATCCACTCATTTCCAGATGCGACCTGGGAGTTACATACATACATACATACAATACAAATGATGCATAGGCAATGGTGCAATTTACAAGAATTGAACCACGCTTACCTTAGTTTTGCATTTTGCAGTTGGTGATTCCAGCAGCAAGACGTGTCTTCAATCAGAGACTGAATATTTGCCCTGTGATGTGTTCAAGTGAATGAGGGTGTATGGTGGTGTGTGGTGGTGAGGGGTAGTGGGTGTTCAGTGGGAGATCAGGGTGGGGGGATCAGATCGGTGAGGGACCATTTTCATTTTTACAGGTTTAACTAAAAAAAATCAAGGGGAAGTTTTCTTTATTATAGGGAACATTAATGCGGGGACAGTGATCAGAGGTTGGGGGCACCACTAGACACCATGGAAAGCACACATATAAGGGTACAGCACTCAGATGCTGTGAGATGTCACTAGAAACCAGGAAAACATAGTACATAAGGGGATGGTGATCGGAGGGTGGGGAGATGTAACTAGACACTAGATATACATAAGGGATGATGATCAGCAGGTGGGGGTGGCACTAGACACCATGGAAACATAATATAAGTAAAGGAGTGTAGTCAGGAGGTGGGGGGTGTCACTAGCTACCAGGGAAACATTATATAAACACATGGCCAGCAATGGGAGTTGGGGGTGCCACTAGACACCAGAAAAATATAATATAAATAAGCGGATGGTGATCAGATGGTGGAGGTGCCACTAGACACCATATAAACATTATGTAAATATGAGGCCAGTGATTGAAGGGTGGTGGGGTGCAACAAGACACCAGGGAATCACAATATAAATATGGGGATGGCAATCAGAGGGCAGGGGTGCCTCTAGACAACTGGGAAACATTATATAAATACAGAGCCTGAGATCTGAGGGTGGAAGGTGCCACTAGACACCAGGGGAAACATAATATAAATAGGGGGATGGCAATCAGAGGGTAGGGGCTGGCACTAGATACCAGACAAACATAACATACTTAATGAGACATTGATCAGAAGGTGGAGAGCATCGCTAGACACCAGGGAACCATTACATACATAATGGGATGGTAGTAGGGGAAGGTTGCCACTAGACACCAGGGAAATGACAGCTTTCTGCTCTCAAAGCAACCTACAGCATGAGTTCCAGCTGTGGCTGCAGAACTCATGAAAGTCCCACTGTTCTCCTACACAGAACGCAGGTCAATGGCTCCTCGCACTAAACTGGGCACCCAGGATTTTGGGGTGCCCAGAAAAGGTATTTGACCACCAGTAAAGTGTAGAATTCCACCTAACAGGCTACTGATTACCAAGATACATGTGTTGGTGTCTGTCCAGGATGTCATTTTTGTGAGTTTAGAATTTTTTTTTGTTGGAAAAAATAGAAACAAGATGGCAGCCATACAAAAAAGGATGTTTTCCATATGAAAAAGGATTTTCTTTTTGTATGGATTAAATTCTTTTTTCTTTCCAAGCAGCTATCGAGAAGATTGTACTGAGCATGCTCAGAACCAAAATTTTAAAATTTAATAACTTTAAGAAGGATTAATATTTTTTCACCAAACCAACAAAAGGCACATCCATGGGCCAAGTCCTTTCCACCCTGAAACCTTCAGAGCAAAATTACAAATCATCTGGGTACTAGATGATGACCAAAATATAGCAAAAAAAATTGCTTTTTTTTTTTTATTTTTTTCGCTATCCACATCTCAGAATCTGCACATCCGACCAGAAAAAAAGCTTGGCAAGAGACCTGCCCCACAAGACTGCGCATGCAAACTTTCATACAAATTTGTTGAATGAGTGCAAAGATATTAAACTGCAAAATTTGAGGTTTAACATAGAAACCCATGCTCAATCCTAACTGCGGTGGTGCAACCGTGCCACTAGAATATACTATTATCAACTGAAAATACACGTATAAAAAATTAAAACTAAAAAATGAAAATTCCCATAGGAAAATATTGCTACCTTAACAAGCTGTAACTCCATGTATATTTGGAGTTAGGACAATGTGTGTGTGTGTGTGTGTGTGTATATATATATATATATATATATATATATATAGCTAGATATATGTATGTTATAGTTGGTGTGGTAGCACCACTATAGTTAGGATTGAGTAGGGTGTTCAGTGCTAAACTCCTAACTTTGCACATTAATATCTTTGGCACCATTCACCGAAAAGAGCTGAAACTTTGCATGTGCTGTTTAGGAGGCAAGGTCTTGATATGAGCAAATTTTTGTAATGGCAGCTTCAGCAGTTTCTGAGATCCACAGTTTTCGTAAATGCTGATAACTTTTTTCCTATACTTAAAATGTTTTTTTTTCTCTTGCCTAAGGCCTTCATGGGATGGAATGTTTTCCCAAACTTGCAGGGGGCATGTGTCATGTCCTAAGGTAGTGCCTTTGAGAGGTCTGGTGAAAAAATATTAAATGGTTTCAGAGCTGTAAAGCTTTAAAGTTTAGTGTTTTCCATTCTGAGCATGTACAGTAGTGTGTTTGAGATAACGTTCTGGTGTGAAATGAAAAAAATTGATTTCACAGATGGCTGTTTTTGATTTTATGCCACTTGCTTGGCAGGGTACAAAACAATTTTTCTGCTGTTCCAGCCACCATCATGTTGATTTTTTACACAAAGTAACAATCATGGAAAATACATAAATATGCTGTCATTTTAAAAAACAAACACCAGAATCTAGCTAAATGGGCCCCACTTAGCTGGATTCTGCTGTTTGTTTTCTAAAATACAAGCCACAAATACCTTTTTTGGGCACCTAAAATCACAGGTGTCCAGCTTAATGAGAGGAGCCATTCCCCATGTTCTCTGTATCAGAACAGCAGGAATGTTTTGACTTCTGCAGCCGCAGCTGGAAGTCGTGCTGCAGGCTGCACAGTGTGTTTTGAGCCACCATTTCCCTGGTGTCTAGTGGCACCCCGCCAACTCCATTGCTGTCCCAGGCTGTCCCTGTGTAATGTTTCCCTGGTGTCTAGTGGTACTCCCCAACCTCCGATCATGACCTTCATAGTTAATTTACATTTCCCTGGTGTCTAGTGGCGCCCCCATTCTCTGACCATGACCCCTGTACTTTATATTTCTCTGGTATCTAGTGACACCCCCAACCCTCCCATTGCTGGTCCAATCTGAAAAAAAAAAAGAGCAGTTCCTCATTTTCTTTTTTTTAAACCTAGAAAAAAGATAATGGCCTCTCACCAATCAGACACCCCCACACCCACCTCCCACTCAGTGCCCACCAACCTACACATCCCCAGTACATGCCCACACACCCTCACTCACCTGAACAGGTTACAGGATGAAGATCCACTCTATGATAGAAGACACGTATTTCTGATAGAACTGCTGACTGCAGTACGAGAAACTAAGGTAAATGCAGTTCAATGTATTTCAAAGGAGTTTTCTACTCTGATCCATAACTCAGTTATTTTTGCATATTTTGACACCAAATTTTCAATATGGCCTTTTGGGGACCCTACCTCATGAACAGTATCAGTGGAATTATGTAAATCCTGCCTGAAAGGTGATTTAGCAGTTGCTTGTCAATATCACCTTTTGGGTGGGACTTGAAAATTTTAACCACCCTTGTTCATGAGGTGGGATCATAAGAAGGCTGTGTTGCAAATTTTTGGTCAAAATATGTAAAAATGACAAATTTATGCACATACAGTAAGTTGATATTTTTGCTACACTTGCACATAACTTTGTTAATTTTAAATAATTTGATCTCAAATTTTCAACATGGACATTTTTTTACACCACTTCAAGAATGTGACAGTGGTCATTTTTGAAATCCTGGCCAAAATGTGTTTTTATACCTGTGGAGTGGAATGACATTGCGGTGGCACAGAATGACATTTTAGTGCGGATCTGAATATTCTCAGCATGGCATTCTTGAGGTGGGGTAATAACAAGGCTATAATGACAATTTGGTTGCTGTTTTGGCTGAAATGCGAGCGTAGGGTCCAGAGGGCCCTGTCCTTCCATGGAAACATACATGGATGCATGTATGGAGGGATGGGAGGGCCATGCACTCCCTTAGGTAAATTAGGATTCTATTATACGATCTAGAAAAGTAAGTAAATAAGTTGCAAAGAAATGCTTTAATGCACCAGTTAGGGTAACTTAAAGTCACAAAAGTAGGGAAACATGGTATTAAGGTCTCTCACCCAAACATCCCCCCAACCATCTCCAAAGCAGCAAAAGGAAAAAACATCAGAGTTTTGAATCTTGGCAGTCTGGGAGAATCAGTGGTGGGGTCTTCCTTGGGGGTTGTCATCTCTAATGCTCCCCCTCCACCCTATGGACCATGCATGAAGAAATGAGATCATGTATGACATTTGCTCAAGGAATGAGGAGGGCATTATGGTTGACAACTTGAAAGAAAGACCCCACCACTGATTCACCAAGACTCCAGAGACCCAAAACCCTAATGTTTTTTCTTTTTGCTGCTTGGGGGTGGGGGGTGTTAGGGTGAGAGACCATAATGCCATATTTTCCAACTTTTGTGGTGTTAAGTTACCGTAACGGGTGCATTAATGCAGTTTTTTGCAATGTGTGTGTGTGTGTGTGTGTGTGTGTTTATATATATATATAAAAGACAAAGAACCTCTGTGCACAAACACTGAGGCAAGGGTTACCCCAAAGGGCATTTGGCTGGGAAGCCAAGTTTCAAGAAAATACAAAAATCACACATGCCCCCAAAATGCAAAGCATCATGGGCTGCATATGCAAATCAACACAGAATGTTATGCTGGGCAACTTTAAGCAGAATTGCATAGTGCCAAAGGCCTCTCACACAGTTTGCAAAGGGTGCTAACAGAAGACATAGACACGTGTTTCGTCCTACCAGGACTCCTCAGTATGCCTCGTCTGTTTGACACCCCAGTGGAATGGACCAGCTACCCTTAAGGCAGTGTGCCTTGGATATATTGTGGTGAACCCATTAAAATAAAAAAACTATTTAAAAGACAAAGAACCTCTGTGTGCAAACACTGAGGCAAGGGTTACCCCAAAGGGCATTTGGCTGGGAAGCCAAGGTTCAAGTCTTCTGTTAGCACCCTTTGCAAACTGTGTGAGAGGCCTTTCGGCACTATGCAATTCTGCTTAAAGTTGGACCAGCATAACATTCTGTGGTGATTTGCATATGCAGCCCATGATGCTTTGCATTTTGGGGGCATGTGTGATATATATATATATATATATATATATATATATACACACACATATGTTATAGTGGTACAGCAGCACCACTATATTTAGGATTAGTAGGCAGTTTAATGTGAAACTCCAATTTTGCACTTTAATAACTTCAAAACCGTTTCACCAGATTTGCATGACATTTTGCATACAGTCTTGTGTGGTTGGTCTCTTGATGTGCCAAGTTTTGTTTCAGTCATTATTGCTGATCTGGCGATCCAGACAGTGTAAAAAATGAAATTTGCATGGGTTTTTTGCTATTTTTTTCTGACACCTGTAGCACCCAGATGGTTTAGAATTTTGATCTGAAATATTCATGGTAGAAAGGGGCTGGTCCACATGTGCCTTTTGCAGGTTTGCTGGAAAAATATAAATCCATTCCAAAGTAACTGATTTTAACAATTTTGGGTTCTGAGCATGCTCTGTAAGCACTTCAAAATAGCTGCATGAAATGGAAAAATAATCTTTTTTGTATGGGACCAATCCTTTTTCATGAGCGAAAAAATAGTTTTTATTTACCGCCATCTTGTTGTCTACTTTTTTTAAAAAAAAATATTCAAAATCCACAAAAATTACATCCTGGAGAGAGACCAACAGCTATATATTGCTCATCAGAACCCCGTTAGGTGGATTCTGCAGTTAACTATTGTAGAAATGATCCCTAAGTGTCTTTTTTTTATTTTGCTTTTTTTGTGACTTGTTTCTGATTTTTTCATATGGCCAATTGAAAAAAGAATTGGGCCATACAAAATCGCCATCCCCGTGGTTTTTAAATATATCCATGGTTTCTAGTGGCACCCTCCAGTTGCTGTGATCATATATTTCAATGTTTCCCTGGTGTCTAGTGGCACCTCCCATCACTCCAATCACCATCACCCTGTTCAGTAATCTTTCCCTGGTGTTTTGTGGCACCCCCAACATCTGATTGCCATTCCCATATATTTCAGTGTTTCCTGGGTGTCTGGTGACAACCCTTCACTTTATGATTATTGTCCCTGTATTTATTTCCCTGGTGTCTAGTGGCAACCTCTACCCTTTGATTCCCATCCCTGTATATTTCCACTGTTTCCATGGTGTCTAGTGGCATACCCTGCCCCTTCAATCACCATCCCTGTATTTAGCAATCTTTCTCTGGTGTCTTGTGGCTACCCTTCACCCTCCAATTGCCATCCCCATATTTCTGTCTCTGGTGTCTAGTTGCAGCCCCCATCCTCTGATTGCCATCCCTGTCTATTTTCACTGTTTCCCTGGTGTCTAGTGGCACCCCACCCTCTGACTGCTATCCCCATATTTATTTCCCTGGTGTCTAGTGGCACCACCCACCCTCCAATTGCTGTCCCCCTATATTTCCACTGCTTCCTTGGGACTAGTGCACCTCTCACCTCCTCTGATCATCGATCCTGCATTTCTTTCCCTGGTATCTAGAGGCACCCCCTACCCTCTTATTGACATCAATGTACATTTCCACTGTTTCCCTGGTGTCTAGTGGAACCCCCACCCCTCTGATTGTCATTCCCATATTTTTGTTTCCCTGGTGTCTAGTGGCATTCCCCACCCTCTGATCGCAGTCATGGATGAAATAAAGAAAATGGTCCCTCAATGTCTTTTCTTTTCAAGACCTGTAAAAGAAAATGGTCCCTCACAGACCCAACCCCCACCCCAACTTTCACTCAGCACCTACACCCACCACAGACTGTGACTCACCTGAACAGGTCCCATTTGAAGATCCACTGTCTGACTTAAGACATGTCTTGCTGTTGAAAATGCTGACTGCTATATGAGAAAGTAAGGTAACTGCTGTTCAATGTATTTCAATGGGGTTTTCAACTTTAATACATAACTTTGTAATTTTTGCATATTTTTACACCAAAATTTTAACATGGCCTTTTTGAGACCCCACCACATGAACAATGTCAGTGGAATTAAGCAAATCCAGCTGAAAGACAATTTTATTGTTGCTTGGTGAAATCACCTTTTGGGCTGGATTTGAAAATGTTCACCACCCTTTCTCACGAAGTGGGGTCTTAAAAGGGTATGTTGAAAATTTGGGGTTAAAATATGTAAAAATGGCAAAGTTATGCACATCCACTGAAATTTTGCTACGCTCGCTAGTATCTGGTAATTTTAAATATTTTAAACATAAATCTTCAGCATTGCCATTTGTTTACACCACCTCATGAACATGACAGCTGTCATTTTTCAAATCCTAGCCAAAGCATTGTTTCACACCTGTAGAATGGAATGCTGTTGTAGTGATGCGGTATCACATTTTGGCAGCAATTTCAAAATTTTAAATACCGAGTACATGAGGTGAGGTAATAAGAAGGCTATGCTGACAATTTGATTGCTGTTGTCCTACAAATGGAGGTGTACAGTGTACCGACCATAGAGTGACATCACCACAGCAAAGTCCATCACAGAGACAGAATTCGTCTGACAGCATCGGGTCTCTGTGATGGTCCCCGCTGACACTGTCACTGCATCTCCTGGTGTTTTTCCCCTTCCCCACGACAACTCCGATTCAGAGTTGTATATTTAGAAAGCATGGGGTGTGGATGGTAGGGCCCCCCAAAGAAAACATGCCAACATCCCCAACAGTACAATGCCGACACTTGGCATTGTGTGTGTTGCTGTTGGGGATGTTGGCAAAGAAGATGTCACCATGCGATAGGTAAACCAAGGTGCCCTGTGCTTCCACAGAAACATACATATATGCATCTATGGAGGGATGGGAGCACAGGGCCTGAGGCAAATAAGGATACAATTATACTATCTCAAAAGATAAGGATATTATTTGCAAAAAAACTATGTTAATGCAACATTTAGGGTTCAGACTAAAGTGAAAAAAGTAGAGAAATGTGGATATATGGTTTCCAAACCTAAAATCCCACCACCATGCCTAAAACAAATCAGGTGTGCAGTCTTCCTTGGGGTTGTCTACCCTAAAGCTCACTCCATTAGGTGTGTATGTTTCTGTAAAGTATAGAATGGGGTGAGCTTTAGGGTTGACAACCACTAGGAAGACTGTACCCCTGATTTGCTTTAGGCATGGGGGTAGGGTTTTAGGGTTGGAAACCCTAGTATCATATTTCTCTACTTTTTCAGTTTAGCCTGAATCCTAAATGTTGCATTAACATAGTTTTTGCGAACTATATATATATATATATATGTGTGTGTCGTGATTGTGTCTCTGTGGGTGGGACAAAGAAAGTAAACTTTACAGATAAAGAATAAAATAGCTAAACAGTCTTGACTCAGTCAATAGCCATCAGATCAGCTGTATTTAGTTTTGAGAGACCTCCAGGGAGTCCAGCATGGAAAGAGCAGCCATCCAGCATGTATGTGTATAGCATCCTTCTTAGCACCACATTTGCACAAAGGACTTTCTCTGGGCATGGACAGTCTTGGCACAGTGAACCACCCCACACCTAAACTGTTAAGCTTGCCTTAGAGGCAGCGAAGGAACCCAAAGCCAGGTAGTCACTTGTCTGGTCTGTTTATGATATGGGAGTTTCTAGTAGTTGTAGATGCTTTTCCATATTCAGTCTGCCACAGTTAACTGATGATGTTCTGAGCTGGATGGAAACAGTGCAGCATAGTCCAGACGGGTTTTCTGCTTCACAGTTGATGTGGTGGTGCATCCCATATTTTCCTGAAAATTGGCAGGTGTGGCATATGTTGGTCCACACCAAGGCACTTGCAACAGTGTCAGGATCTACCCTCTTTACTGTCCTGCATCAACTGAATTAGCCTTTATTCAAGAATTAAAAAAAAAACTATAATATAATGTCATTGTTTAAATTTACATTTCCTCTCCTGACATGCTGTGGCCTTACTTTCAGCCTCTATGATCTGGGTAGTGGTTACCCACTACACCATCACTACAGTATACAGTCCACATATCTTTTTCCTGTCCTTGTGTTGCTCTTTCTCATTGGCTTACTAGTGGCACTGGGACGCTATTCCCTCTATACAAGCTCTGATGGGAGGAAAGGACTTCCAAGGAGCCTTTAGCCAGCCATTAGTGCATGGACAGATGTTGGGGGCATTATCTCTCATGCTGATCCCATCTTTGTGTTCCTTTTTTTAGCCTCTGTCACTTTCTGTGACAAAGGCATGCCCTCAACATACAACACTTCTGAATTGGGGAGGGCTGATGATATATGGTCACCAGTGGCATCAAAGCTATTCCACACTTGCTCAGAGGAGGCATTTCGCAGTGGGAAGGGTGGCTAGTACACTCCCCTCAGAGTATGCTGTTTCCATGCTATTCAACAGTCTGATATTGGACATTGGGTTTCAGATGTGAAACCCCCTACTCTCATGTGTTAACCTGATGCACATCCACTAGTGTACTGTTAGGAGGTCTAAACCCTCACTCTCAGGTTCTTGGCAATAATGGGAATGCAAGGAATCACAAACACATTGCATAAGAGTAATACATCTTGTTTATTACAACCAAGAGGAAAATCACAGTTGCCCTAAGAAGTTCTTACCATTAGGAACTGGGAGTCAATGCTAAGTGTTATCTATACCTTGAGGAATCTCTGTGTCTCCAGGTCTTCTGGGGTCTTTGAGGTAAAAGACATAATATCTTACACTATATACCTAAGATAGTTACCATAGTTACTGTAAGGTAGAAACATTTCTAGTTACAGAGATGAGCCCTATTGGCTAAATTAGAGGTGACTCCACAGTACTAGATAACCTTATACAATTTTGTTATAGTCATCATTTTGTGGAAACGAAGAAGTACAGTTTGTACATGGCCATGTAGTAATACAAATCATCAGAAGATGGCAATGCCAACTCATATATCATAACACTACAAGGACACAAGTGTGCTAACATCATGTAAGCAAGAAATACATGTCCATATTAGAAAGTAAAGCGTATAGCAATCATATGCATACATATCCTGGCATCTACTCTTGTACGGTAGATGTCCTTAGCCCTCTATGTTAGTATAACACATACATAAATAATAGCTGTCTGCGGTGTACCTCTGGGGTATCAATTAGGGTGCAGGGACCTCATGTAACATTAACCCCCTCAGATCTCATTGTCATAAGTAAATTGCTTAAAATTAGTTACCACACAAAATTCGCCATCTGAATTATATTGCATTTTCACAGTAGGTAGTCTCCATTTCTGTAGTTGTACTGGGCTAGTGTAAGTCTGGTTGGAGATCTGTGTTGACAGCCGATGAACCTCCTTCCAGTAAGACCGGTACAATCAAAAAGCATCTGGAGCAAGTGTTGAGTCCTGGTATTCTGTGCCATTGGTGGTGATGTCATCGTCCATGGAAAACGACCAATCGATACTGTCTGGGGAATATCCACATACAGGTTTAATAACATCAAATATGTCACATTGACACAAATAAATATGCTCTTTCTTAGCACAACAGTCCATGTGCGGTGACACCCATGCATCCAGAAGAGGATGGAAAACCAGAAGAGATGGCAAGTTGAGGCATTCTCAGAAGATGTCTTCATCAAGGTGCCCAATGGAGTACACGGATGCTAGTTTATCAAATATAGCTGTATTGGGATCAAAATGTGGTAAAGAAACAGTAAAAGACACAAACATCGTATCCTTAATGGAACATTTCTTAGAAGTAAAGCAAGGACAAGTATTAGGGTGCCTGGTCACAAATCCCAAATTCCTAGCAGTAGAAATGTGAATTGAAACAGATTGTAAGATACACATGGCAACACGGTTAGGGGATTTACAGTGAGGGCAGTAACATTTAGAGATATATCTATCATGTATGATATCAGGGATTCTTCCAGATTCCAGATCGCGGAAGAGATTGTTGAAGGTAGTGATAATGTATGACCCATAGGCAGAACACAAAATTTCACGATCACTGTCTTGCTTATCTGCCTCCTTATTGTTCTGTGCAATAAGGGCATTAATCTTTTCTTTAGAATCTGCAAATGCCTTAACAATATCGTGCACATTATGTACAGTGTATCCTTCTTCCTGACTTAGGCCATCCACACCCTACAATAATGGAGATATGTTGTCATTGATTATACCAGTTTCAAACTTCTGTGAATATGCACTGATAGTAGCAATGTCTGCTTTATTACAGATAGACATTGTAGTACCAAAGAGACCAGTGAGGGTGCCTGTGGCACCAGTGACATCTGATGTGTCACATGTGTTTCTTTTATGACTTTGATCATCCTTCTGAGAAATAGGTTTTCTCTTAAAATTGCCTCTATGCTCGGTGGTATGTACCCCAGTGATAGGGTCTTGATTATGAATTTGAAAAGCTGCTAAACTATCAAGTAACAAAGTACTACAAAATAATGATGTGTTAGTAGTATGACACATACCAAATTCTTTCATATTCCAGTAAGTCAAATTAAACAAAATAGGAATATGCATATATTGTAAGTTGTTAATAAGTGTGCCAGGTAAAGCAATGGCTGAGAGACCACTGCGAGGACCAGGGTTTTGTTTTTGACATTCCAAAAGTTGTTTCTCAGTGGGGGGTAATACAGATAAATACATGGCAGCTGAGGTCATGTTGTGTATGGCACAAACTTTCCTGGCAGAACCCTTGGAAAGTGTATTACAATATGAAGGGTCAATAAAGGCAGTAATATTCTATAAACCTGAATGTCTAAGAGAGGTTTGGTGGAAGAACAAGGTACCATTTGGGGATAATTTTGCATTGGGCCATCCATGGAAAGTTCCCTTGGAGAGTTTGGCTATGGGGAGTATTTGTCCTTGAGACTTGGTTTGCCACTGAATTAGTATGATAGATTTATTAGGAGCAACAACCGAGGCAGTGAGGTAGGCATCTGAACCTTCCTGAACTGTAATCAGATTGTCTGGGACATTGATGGAGACTCCCTCTGGGGTAGTTGCAGGCTGATCAAGATGAGGAAGGATGTGCTTTACCATGCCTTGGATGCAGGGGATTACTTCTGAGATGAGGAGAAAATGGAACAAGATAGCCATATTGTTAGTGTATCTGAAAACTAAAATCAGACATCAGCAAGGTTAGTACTATTCTGCTCAATGGGGTGAGGAAAAGTAATTGTACTCCTTTATACAGTTTCAACTGGTTTACATGTAACCATTTCTCAGTCAAGTTGTTGTTTTCCATAAGTCTAATTTGATTGACTGCTGGACTGAGCTTGTTGACAATTGGGTAGGGACCTTCCCACTTATTGGAGAAAGAATGGGTTGGATGCGTAAATCTGAGAACCATTACCCTACCTCCAGCTTGCCAATCCACTTCTTGTGCGTGTTTGTCAAACTGAATTTTGGACTGTTGCTGGGCCTTGCCCATGCAGTTTGCAGCATACAAATGAGTGTGTATATTAGGTCTTTTCTCAACTTTTCCACATACTGATCCACAGAGACTAGATATGTGGTAGGAGTGTGCAGGTCAAACAACAGGTGTTCAGGTAATCTCATACTTCTGCCAGTCATCACCTCAATGGGTGTTAACTGAGTGGTGGCTGAGGGTGTACCCCTAATTGCCATAAGGAGTAATGGCAATAGGGAATCTCAATCCTTGGGATTGCCCTCAATAAATTTGGAAATCATTTGCTTAATCCATCTGTTGGCCCTCTCTACTTGACCTGATGAATTTGGGTGGTACGGTATGTGGAACATCTGGTGAACTCCAAAGAGTTCAAGGGCTTCTTTTATCAACTCACCTATAAAACTGGTTCCTTTGTCAGATTCCACCTTAAGGAGTAGGCCCCACATGGAGAAAATCTGTTCCACCAGGATTTTGGCAGTGGCTTTTGCAGTGCATGTCTTAGTGGGGAAAGCCTCAACTCACTTAGAGAAGAGATCAGTTAACACAAGGGCGTATTTGTTATTTCTACTGGTATTGGTAAGGGAACCAATGAAGTCGATCTGTAAAGCATGCCAAGGTCCAGAATGCCTTTGTGGTAGTAATTTGATGTTTCTTTTGGTAGGGATGGGGTTGTTTTACACACAAACAAGGCAGTTATATATGTACAGTTTGACATCCTTGGTGACACCAGGCCACCATGCAGTGGTCTTGAGCCTCTGAAGTGTGTTTTCCACTCCCTGGTGTCCACCAGTGGGGGTGTCATGTACTTGGTGCAAAAATTCAGATGTAAGATGACGGGGAACCACCTACAGTTTTGTGGTGGTGTCATCTGGTTGATACCAAATGAGCTTGTCATCTGGAGACAAATGTAACTTACCTTCATGCCTGTGATATGGGTTATGGGCAGGTAAATTCTTCTCCATGTCTTTGCCTAGAAATCTGAACACATCCTTGAGCTGAGGGTCAGCATACTGGGCTTCTGACACATACAAGGTGGAGAAAAGATCAGGTTTCTTCCTGACAGCTGCAATCTGCATGGCTGCTCTGGCTTCTGGATGGTCCATCATCCAAATGCCCCCCCCGAGCCCCTTCTTTAGCAAGGGTGTCAGCAGTATCATTGAAGGCATGATAGGGGTCATGTATGGAGTGGGCCTTAACCATGTGTACATAGAGTTTGTGTGTAAACTTCTGTTTCAGTGAATGAATGTATATTACCAGTTCCTTGTGTTTCACTGGGGTACTGTCAGAAGAAGCAAAATAGTTATTTTGCCAGAAAGGGAGAAATTCTGTAAGAGAACAGCAAACCCAGTTTAGAATCTGTAAAAATGATGGCATCCCTGGTTCCATGCTGGATGAACTCGAAGGCACAGGCCACCACTGCCATTTCTGCATACTGTGATGATGCTACACTGCAATGTTTGGAAATTTTAACAGTGTTACCAAAATGGTAAACCACGAATATACCCATTCCTGCTATATGTTCTCCCTGATAATAGGAGGCTAATCCGTCTGTAAAAATGCGACACAATGAGGTGTTCTCAAGTAATTGTGGTGTAGCAGGAAGGAAAGGGCCTGGATCTGGTAGATCAGGTGGCTGGAGCGTACAGTCATGTGATTCTCCTTGGAAAAGGAGGCCATGTGCCAGCATGGATGGCATTTTGGTTGGGTGAACCTTGATGTCCCTATCCTGGAGAAGGAGGGACCAGTGTGTCTGTCTGGTATTAGAGACTGATCCATCCTTTACTCTGTCTGAGAGAAGGAAGGTTGTTGGGATGTGGCTTATATTGATGATCGGGGGGAATACCCAATGATATACAAAAAGTGCTTGACAGCCCAGTAGGTAGCCAGAAGGTTACTTTCACAAAGGCTGTACTTCTGTTCCACTGGTGTCAAGAGCTGTGATGCATATGCAATGGGCCTTAGTGTGCCATGGACCTTCTGGGCCAACACTGCAGACATTGCAATGTCAGAGGTGGCAGATTCTAGATGGAATGGCTAGGCTGGATTGGGGTTGACCAAAGCTGGAGCTGAGGCCAGGGCCTGTTTCAGTGACATCAGCCATGGGGCCCCAAGTCCAGGGAACATCCTTTTTCAGTAGTTCATACAGAGGGGCAGCCTTCTGAGCAAAATCACAAATAAAATCTCTGGAATAATTTACTATACCAAGAAATCTTCTGAGGATGGCCACACTGGTGGGGGAGGGGCAAGTCCTGTAATCCCTTTATCTTCTTCCAGGTTGGGTTTCTGCCTTTGTCTGTTATCAGACCAAGACAAAGTACCTCTTTCTGGCACAGTTGTGCTTTTGCTGGGTTACATTTGAGGTCTGCCTCTGAATGAGGGTCAGCAATTCATCCAAGAGATCCAGATGTTGTTCCTGTGTGGCTGTTGCCAACAACAGGTCATCAACATACTGCAAGAGGCACTGGGGTATAGAGAAACCCTCAAGAGTGTCCATCATGTGCAGATGGAATAGAGAGGAGCTGTTATGGAACCCATGTGGTAAGTAGGTCCACATGTACTGCCTAACTTCAAAGGTGAAGGTAAACTTATATTGACTCTTGGGGGCCAATGGCAGTGACCAGAAACCATTGGAAATATCCAGAGCACTAAACCATTGTTGGTCAGGGGTCAGCAGTCATAGCACATCTGGTGCTAATGCCACCGTTGGGGCACAACTAAGGGTGACCTGGTTTAGTCTCCTGTAGTCAATAGAAAGTCTCCATGCACCCATGGGTTTTTTCACAGGCTTCACTGGGGAATTTGCAGTAGAAGCACATGTCCTGATTACACCTTGCTTGAGGAGTGATTTGATTGTTTCCCTAAGAGAAGACAATGCTTCAGATGGAAAAGGGCATTGCATTTGCCTCTCATGGGCTGGGCCTGTCACCTCAATGACAGTGTGCATCTTGCCACAATCATGCTTGTGGGTGGCAAATGCCCCCAGATGCCTTTGTAGGATGGGGAGGAGTTTTGGGAAAAGCTTGTGGTTCTTAAACAAATCTATGACGTCATACTCTTTGTCACAGGTGGCTATTGTTACAACCACATGTAAGTTAGGAATCATGACAGTGTGGTACTGTCCCTGAATCTGTATCAATAACATGTTGGCCAGATCTACCACACTGCCGTATGGTGCCAAGAAGTCAGTTCCAATAATACTAGGGTGATCATGCAGTACCATCAGCTGAAAAGTATGACACTCCTTCAGGTGTCCCAGTGTCACAGGTAATGACAGGGAGTGGTACAGAAGTAGCCTAGTTCTGTCTATGCCAGACATGTTGGTCTTCCATCTGGTGGACCACAGTGATGTGTCTGGGTTGTCATTCTGTAATACAGACACTGCCACGCATGTATCCAGCAATACTGTAAGTAGGCAGCCCCTGACCTCGGCCTCTGTACCAGGCCTTCCATTTGTATCCAAGACTAGCTTGTTTACAGTATGGACTGGGATCTTTAATTGTCAATCCATACCAGTAGAGGCATGGGGAAGCTCTTGAAAGAGTGTTTGGGCCTGGTTCCTGTGAACCATTTCACCATGTTGTACTGATGCTATATAGGGAGCTGCTTCTGGGTTCAGGCCTGTAGGAGCCTGACAGCCTAGGTTTCCAGTATCTCCATGGCCTGTGGAGGTCTGCTCTCCCAGTTGTACTGCAGCAAGGGCCCGAACTGGGACAGCATCCACTATGGAGTGCACTATTCCCAAGAAGGTCTTGGAGGCTCCGGTTCTCATCGGTTATTTCCCTATATGAAGGGTCTGGTCTCTGTTGTTTATCCTTATTATTTTTCTGGTGTTTCTTGTTTTTGTGGGAGTTCCATTTCCCACCCCAGGATTGTTGTTGGGCCTGCTGGGGTTGTTGGTAATCTGTGTGGAGGAGCTGTTTCTCTTGGGCCTGTCCCTCCACTGTGTAGTGCATCGTGGCCTCCGGGGTGGATTCCACGGCGACTACTTTCTTGGAGCCGGAGCTTGAATCATGAATGTACAGTTGATAAACTCTCTCTGTTTTCTGAAGAATATTGGGAAACCTCTCCGTGGTGGGATAGGTGGTTGGCTCTACCTTCTCTCGCACTGCAGGGATCATGTTCCAAAGGAACAAGGTCTTGTACTCAATACGGTCTGCATCTACGGCCTCTCCTGCAAGATTCTTTCCTTCTCAGTAGGCCATCCAAAGCCTCTGGTGGAAGGTCGCTGGACTTTCCTTCACATTCTGTTTCACAGGGTATGTGAGCATCACTCCTACCACACCTGGGTTATGTATAGTAATGAGTTCAGCTGCAACTTCGCCAAAGGTGGCATGACAATCCTACCAGATAGCATCGGGGAGTTTCGCCCATAGGCCAGGATCGATGGTTTGACATAGGATCTAGACTTGGTAGTCTGCAGCGAGACTAAGCATTTCACATTTAGCATGCATCTTTTCCAAGTGGCAACTGCGGTTGTCGGACAGGCTCATCTGACTAATGCTGTCAGCTATCTGCTGAGCAGAATGGGCCATTTGTAGGGGATTGCTGGTATGATTGTTTGGAGGTTGATTGTCTTGGGCACCCTGCAGGGCTGCCTGAGCTGCAGCTTCAGCCACAGTCCAGACCATTCCTTCCTGAGTAGCAGTCTCCTGTAGCAGCTGCTTAATCTGCATTCAGAGAGTCTGTTTGCTTCTCTCAGGAAGGGGCACATTGCCTAAGGCAGTATCAATCATTTTTTCTATCTCCTCCTTATTGTCCACAGAAATAACAGCGATCAGTGGTACAGTTGGGACTAGGCCTGGGCCTGCTCCCCCTCTATCATGGGGGTCACCATGTTGATGTCACCATGATGGTCATCATGCCGTTGATGATGTAGGGATGTGTGTCATGTGACAGGAATCTGCCATGTTGTGGATGGCAGAGTGGGGTCACTGGGCCATAGTAGGGGCATGACTGGTCATTGTACTGAGAAATGTCATCCTCCTCCTCCTCCTCCTCAGATGACATCATCAGGATGGGGGCTACGCCGCCCATCGCTTTGACATGACCAGTCAGTACCTCTTGCTGATGGTGCACTTTCGCCATTTTACATTCACATTCTTCATGACTAACATTTGCAACATTCTGATCCACATCATCTTGTAACTGCTTCTGTAACACTCTACACATGGTGCTTAATTCACAATTGTCCCTAGTAGCTACACCTAAATCATTAAGTAACTGGTTCATCTCTCCTGAAGCTCTCCTAACTCACCAAGGATCAGGTCATTAGTTCTACATAATAGATCATTCATTTGCAATGCCTGCCTCTTATCCTGTCTCAGACTTTCACATTCTTGCTTCAACATACAAAGTTCCTGCTCATTTTCCTGAACAGAATGATGCAAAAGTGAATCTTTTTCATCCTGCAGAGTTTTGAGCACAGACTCCATATCCTGCTCTCTTTTCAAACATTCAGTTTCCCACAGTCCTTTCTCCTGCTTGAGAGATGAGACTTGCAGATCAAGGGTTTGAAACCTCACTTTGGAGGCTTCCTGAGCAACGTAAAGAGCCACAACCAACAGCCCTTTCACTTCACGCCTTCTGACTGTTTGTCTTGTCTCTGAGTACTGGGTTGAAATTCCCAGCACAGGGTTATCAGATTGACTTGCATCCCGCTTGAGGTCAGCTCATCTTCCATGGGAGGCAATGAAGTTCGAGACATCGAGTCTCAAGTCTGCAGAGATATTTGATACGGTGGCGATTTAGTGAGAGGGAGCGTAAAATCAAACTGTGAAAAGTCACCATGCTGTGTATTGATTCACAACAAGTGCACTAATTCACAGGCGGGCTACTGTGCACTTGTAAGCTTGCAATTCAAAACTGCCATGGGGTGAGGTGAGTCAGCATCAACCACACCCAGTAAGCAGCCAGACTTTGCAAGTAATCACAAAGTGGGTGAAAAATGGCAGAGGTGATGAAGGTGTGCACACCTTCTGTCCCCGTTAGGAAGGGAAAGTAGTAGCAACTAGTGAAAACTTTGCAAACATCATATATTGCCTGCACCCAGTCATCAATTGTCAGGAGGTCTAAACCCTCAATCTCAGGTTCTTGGCAATAATGGGAATGCAAGGAATCACAAACACATTGCATAAGAGTAATAAATCTTGTTAATTACTACCAAGAGGAAAATCACAGTTGCCCTAAGCAGTTTTTACCATTAGGAACTGGGAGCCAATGCTGAGTGTTCCCTATACCTCGAGGAATCTCTGTGTCTCCAGGTCTCCTGGGGTCTCTAAGGTAAAAGATGTAATGTCTTACATTATATAACTAAGACAGTCACCATAGTTACTGTAAGGTAGAAACATTTCTAGTTACAGAGATGATCCCTATTGGCTAAATTAGAGGTGGCTCCACAGTCCTAGATAACATTATACAATTTTGTTATAGTCGCCACTTGGTGGAAACAAAGAAGTACAATTTGTACATGGCTGTGTAATCATACAAATCATCAGAAGATGGCAATGCTGACTCTTATATCATAACATTACATGGACACAAGTGTCCTAACATCTTATAAACAAGAAATACATGTGTATATTAGAATGTAAAACACATAGCAATCATGAGCATACATATCCTGACATCTACTCTTGTACAGTAGATGTCCTTAGCCATATATGTTAGTATAACATATACATAAATGCTAGCTGTCTGCAGTGTACCTCTGGGGTATCAATTAGGGTGCAGGGACCTCATGTAACAGTACTATAATTGGGTCAAATCATATGCCTTCTTCACCTTCTTTTCTTCAGGCTAAACATGGCAAGCATACAGTATCTACTACTCCCTGTTACTAAGGATCTCCATGTCTTTGATCAACTTGGTCCCCCTCTGATGCCCCCTTTCAAGCACTAGTATCCTTTTTATGCTTTAACATTTTATTAAAGTAAGCAATACTACAAATGCAGCCTGACTTGAGTACTATATAAAGGAATCCCTATAAGTTAGTAAGTCTTTACATAGTAAATTTATTCAACCCTGCTTATGAAGTGGTGATGGTTGTGGCCGTGATGGAGGACATGATGGACCCAGAGTCTCTTCCCTCCTTAAATGTAACCATGTCACCATGGATGTTGTGGTTACTGCCATTGCCCTGTGAGTTCAAATAAGGTAAAGGGGCCTGGGTTGATAAACGTCTGATTTGAAAGTTTGTATTCATGAATTAAATTAATTGTGTGGTGCTCCCAACCAAAAAAAAAGATTTAAGTGGGCCTGGTGTCAGTATGGTACATCTCCCTGGGAGCAGAGCCTCCCCACAGAAAAACCTCACCCATGAACCAATGGTCTGCAATAACAGTTTAACCAAAAATACAATTATGTGCCCTCTACTAATAATATGCACACATACAGAGGTTATGAACAAACAAGGGCTTCATTTGGGTACAGAAACAGGTCCTAAGGGGAACAGGGAGTGAATTATGCAAATGAGGTAGCAGTGTGAACCCCAGACTGGTTCTACATTGCCCATCTAGGCTCAGCATAAATAAATAGGGTTGCTTTTCAACTGCCTGACAAGGGTTGGCTGAAATGATACTTCCTGAGGCTGTAACTAGGTACCCTCATAAGCTTTGCCCTTAAAATGCACCTGCTTCCCAAACTACACAAACACAGTACAGTTTGATGTGTGCTTACTTTTACTGGGGGTGCTACCCACAATCCCACCAATATCAGTGATTAACTTTTTTAATGAACAGGAAGCTACCAGTGCTTCACTGGCTACCCAGCCATGGTAATGTTGTAGGCCCAGTAATATTGCATGTGGTTGGTTAGTGGTGATGCACTGAAACCCCCAAACTCAAAGGCCTTAAACTTCCATATGAGGTATTTGAAAGTCCTGGACTGATGGCCAAGTCCAAGAAATTTTATCCCAAACTATAATACAGAAAGGTGGTGGTTGCAGGACAAGCCCTGAATTTACTCATGGGCATGCCAGATAGGGGGATCTCCCTTGATGTGCAGGGGTGATGGTGCAATTCTCATAATGTCTATCTCTGACTGGTTTCACTCTTTCCTTTCTCTTCTCTCTTACTCCTGTCTACTATGGCATTTGGTTTGCAGGGCTGTAGCTGTCCCTCCACTGCTGATTAGGGATCTTCATAGCTTAAACAGTTGATCAGCAACCCCCTTTTTTGCCACACATCTGAATTATGAATCCTGAGACCACATGTCCAACACACCCCACCTTAACATTCAGTCCCTCATGTGTAGTGATTGCCAAAGCCTAGCTATAGCAATGGTTTGCTGACTTCACAGACTGACTGCTGATTGTACAGGTCAGCTATGGTACAGCTGCAGCAGTGTAAAGTCTCTTACTCAAGCTGCAGTGTTCAGCTTTCACTTTTATGCTTGGCTAGCATGTGATTGCCTCATTTTCTAAAGACAGCTGCACATTCTGTCTCTGTTGCAGGCAGATGAACAGAGTGCTTCTGCAGCAGCTTCAACAGTCACCAGTCTGCTTCTCTCCAGACACAGGCAGACTCAGTCTCCCTTCTATCACAGTTGCATGCAGACTGAATGGGTTGTGACACAACCCCACCTGTTCACAGAGAAATGTCAACCCACCACTGCTACATGCAGTTGTCTGCCAACCTGTGGCCAGGCTGGTGACCCATAGTTCAACAGCTGATTGGCACACAAAGTTGTGCCTGAAATTTCTCAGTTCCCTGGTATGCAAAGTTATCCTGGTGTCATTCTTTTAGGCTCTGCACCCTGACTGGCTAAAAGTGCAACCCTGACCCTTGACACCATGCTGATGGGGTCAGGATGTACAAATACGGTGGTGCCCTACATTGCTGTGGGGCATTATCCCCAGTGTCCTTATTGTAAAAGACTGTCTGCCTTAAGCAAATTTCTGTGCCACCAGAAGTGATTGAACAGACCTTGCTGAGCATCCAGTTCCACTGGGTCACTAACCTGGGAAGTTTTCACACAACAGCAATAATCTGCTTCATTGTGCATGAGAGGCTACCTTTAATGTACAGAAAGAATCATGGCTGCAATGGTGCAGGAGATACAAAAGAAATCCTGCAGTCTCTCTTACACTGGCAGTGTTCTTCAAATCCGCCACCCCTGAGATTATATGCCTGGGGACCAGAGAGAGAAAGAGAGGAAATGGGCATGACAACAATCTGGATGAGCTATTTGGAGACTAAGGTAAGCACCCCCCCATGCTTTGGAAGGCAGTTATAGTACACATTTCTATGTAAAGAAGACGTCACTATTCCTAGCAGCTAGTCCCCTTATTAACCTTCTATTTTTTCCTGAAATAGCTTACTCTTTGCAGTGCTGGTTCTGAACCCCACCATGCCTCCCATCTCTGGATGTCCCTACCCTGGACCTCTCAAGGCAATCCATGGCTTACCTTTCCCAGCAGGTCACCCTAACACAAAGCAAGAACAGAAAAAAATGGAAAATTCCAAGTAGGATGCAAGACTTGGGAAGAGGGGGATTTCAGTGGAGGGTTGTCTGAAGGAGGAGTTTGTTTTTCCATTTATTGTGCTACCTGGGCACCAGGACTGACATACATGTTCCAGCTCCAGTGCACAAGAGTCAGTTATGATATTAGGTTGGCTGGGGGTGGAGTTCATGTCTGTTTCATTGATTACAATACACTAAGTTTGGCTGAGATTGACAGTCTCTGACTCCACCCATTTGCTGATGCTGGGTCTGCTACAGTATCTGCCTTCACCCACCTGACCAACAGCCACTACAGTGTTAGCCAGCACAGTCAATAGCCATAACAGTCCATGGCAGGCCAAGTTACAGTCTGATATCACTTTCTAAGCATTGGGCAGCAGAGTTCTAATGATGATGATATTGCCTCATGGCGCACCACAATGTCCAATTTCATTCATTATGATGATGGCTACCACATCAGAATTTAAAAAGAAAATGCACTGAGATTTATAAAAACCCCAGTGACTTAAACAGCTGGTGACATGTTCAGGTAAACTTTAACAAAACGTAATATTTAGACACAGACCAGCTGGTATTTCCCATTAGTTCTGTATTTGTCCTCCCCATTATTTTTTTCTGAGGCCATTTGTATGAAAACAGGATTTCTTCTCCTGAAGAGTTTGTCTATTCCTGCTGTTTTCTCCCTGCATGAAGTCATAGAGCACTGCTTGTGACCTCACAGTTACTTCCATGGAAACAGACTGTGATGTCACAACACAGGATTATGACTTGGTGTAGGGAGTAAGCTATAGTAGCAGATGAACCAAACTCTAAGGGACAACAATCATATATTAATAAATTATGAGGAGGAGAAATATATCAAATATGAATGGAATGCAAACAGAATTGTACCTAATTATTATGTTTTTTAAAGTTCTCTTTGAGGCGTCAGTAGTTCTTTAATTTTTAAATTTTTTATAGATGCAGCAGACTAGGGGCCATTTAAAAATACCTTTGCCAGGGTTCATCAAGTTCTGAGTAAACAAAGTAATGGCATGCATACATGTCTGTGTCACATTCTGGATGTGCAATCACTTTGGCTATAACCAAATCTTAATTACTTTCCTATTCAAGTAAGCATGTGCAAATCTTTGTTATACATGTCAGAGTTTGAAAGTGAAGTTGAGCAAACATGTCAGAGAACCAATGGTAAAAGTGAAGATGAGCAGGGGGAATTATTACATCATTTATAATATGTATGCACATTCAAGGCTGTGTACCTTTAAATTACATTGTGTAATAAAAACCATAGTCATAGTAACAGCAAAATGTTCTTGTATTAAAGCCTGCACAGTGCAGGGTGGTAGTCACACAGATTAAATGTCAGATGACATGCACAGTTTTTTATTATCAGAAAAAAAAATCATTAGAGCATGCACATATGCACATTAAGCAGTTATGACATGATAGTATTTTTCTTTAACTGCAGACATATTATCATTACTCCTTGCTGAACATCTCAGAAGTTTTAAATCTGTGTTTAAGAATCTCCCCAAGGATGAATTCCTGAAGCAGTTAAGACAAAATCCCTACATAGACTGCAGCTGTAATCCTCTCTTCAGTTGTAATTGTAGCTGAAGTAGTGCCTGCAGGCCTCAGTGACTCTGTCTTTTTCATTGCTTGCTTTGAAACAGGAAATAAACAGTTGCAATATCTGTTTTATATTCTCTGGAGGTTGTTCTTATAACTCAAGAGCCAAAGGCTGTTAAACATAATGCACTAACAGACATTATTTATAGTTCCCCTGCTAGAATAGCTGTGCTTATATGCATGCATGGTGCTTTTGTATGTGCCTTTGTACAGTACTTCCTTTAGTTATGAACAGAAACTAGAGTCAAACATTGTCAATAGTAAAAAAACTCTCTAAGGAAGTGGGAGGAGGGAGGGCTCTCATTGCTTGAAGAGTGCACAATACCTCAGAGCTATACCAGATAATAGAAAAAATAATCAGCCAAAAGCTGTATCCTGTGAGGTCAGCACTATTTCCTATGTGTTAAAAAACTATTCCCAAAGAAATTCACCTTTATTTTTAACACTCAAATAACATGGTACATCAAGTTAAAATATGTATGGCAGTAAGCCAGAAAGATATCACCTATCTCATAGAGTCAGCCTTGATGTTGCAGTAACATCCCATACCTAGCACACGCTGCTTCAATAGGTTTTGTCCTGTGCAATTTAGGTTTGTCTTCCTCAGTGCTTGGCTTGTTACTATGGCCAAAAATACAAAAAAGGTGACCCTCAAAGCATGCACATTGAAACGTTTAACTAAATGCTGTGTCGCAGTTGCAGAGAGGGCATTCTCAAGGGGACTTCTGGGTGATGTGCCGTCATCATCAGTAGGGATGTAAATTTGCCATGGCAGTCATACACGTCATTGATTCCATGACGTTTGATCTCTATTCAGGACTTCCATGACTTTCACTAGTGTCATCAGACTGTAGCAATGATGACAGTGCCACAACATTTACTACTGTTTACTAATGATTTCTTGAACAAACAGTGAGTCATTAAAACCTCATCCATGACAAACTTACATCCCTAATCATCAGAGCATGATGCATCACCCAGGGAGTGTCATTATATCTGGTTTTGCTTAAAGTGACAGTGCTTAATAAAATATAATTAAAGTGTTGTGTACTAAAGTGTAAAGCAAATATGTGTATAGGTGTTAAATTATGCACATAAAACACAAAAAATGTTTTAAAGACAAATTTTTCCAGCTTGTGCAACTACAACTAGAGGTGGAGCTGGCAGATGTTGCCTACGAGATGGAGAAACTAAAATGTATGCTAGTGAGTGTAAGAAATGATTAGAACCTTCAAAATGTATTGTGCAATAAAAACAAGTCATTTCAAACCAACATATACAACTTCAGTATGAGGCTGAGGCACAGCCGGCAAGTCTTGCATATAAGGTAGATTGAGCACATACAAGTTATGTCTACCTCTTCACAATTGTCAGAAACATAAAAGCAGAGCCAGACAGTCATGCCTTCCACAAAGGGAGAGCCAATAAGTCATCCCCATATGTATATACAGTATATATATATATATGAAAAAATATATATTTAATGAGTCTCTGCTTAAAGAGAGTACAGTGTCTATTGGTTTAGATAAATATACAATGGGATATCCTCATTTAGTCCTTGTCGGAATAAGCTGTTAAGATGGAAAATCCAATATGCTTCCCTTTGCAATAGTTTCATTCCCAGATCTCCTCCTCTGAGTCCTACTTCAATTTTTTCCAGTACAACAAACTTTAATGATACTGGGGAGCCATGATTACATTAAGCATAGTGTCTGGCCATTGCATACTTCAAATTGGAATTTCTAATGGCCCCTTTGTGTTCTCCAATGCATAGCTTCAATGTTCTCTTAGTCTGACCAACATACTGTATGTCATGCCACATGGGCATGTTAACATTTAAATAACCCCAGTTGAGCTGCAATTAGTAAAAGAATGTATCTCATAGTTTTTGCCAGACCTTGGATGATTGAAAGATTTTGTGTTGGTTGTTTTCGTGCAATGTAAGCAGTGCCCACACCTGTAGTTGCCGTTAGGTGGTGGTGTTAACCAAGTTTGTGGGATTTCTGGTTTTGCTAAAATGTATGCATGCATAAATCAATCTTTTAAGTTTTTTTTCCTTTTTTATAGGTCACCCTAGGTGAGGTATTCAGAATTTAGTGCAATCTTGTGTCAGACTCTATATTACCTCAGTGTGTTCATAATCACCTTGCCAGTTTTGGGAGCCAATGGATTATATTCCGTAATGGAAGAAAGCATTGTATAATTTTCTCCCTGATCCTTATCTTGCAATAATATGTTCCTGTCCGTTCCTTCTGTTTCAGACAAAGATTCAAGTAGCAGTTCAGGTTCATACCCACGTTCCAAAAAATGGTTTGTTAGATTCCCTTTTGCCCTCCTAAAACATTCTTCCATGGAGCACCCTCAGTGGGCTCTGATGAATTGTCCCTTTGGATTGTTTTTAGTGATAGAGTTAGGGTGGCAATTGTCTCTCCGTAATAGAGTGTTTCTGGACTGGGGTTTTCTGTACAGATTTGTTTCGAGATGGTCTCTTTTCTTAGTTAACAAGATGTCCAAAAACGGTAAAGAATCTTTGCTACATTCATATGTACACTTCAAGTTAGCATTCGCATTGTGTATGTAAGCAATGAAATTATTTAATTCATCTTCCGTTCCCATCCACATGAGCAAGCAATCATTGATATATCATTTCCATAATTTCATGTGCTGAAAAAATTGATTTTGATGTCTTTCGTATATTGCTTGCTCCTCCCACTCCGTCATGTAAATGTTCACGATATTAGGGGCAAATGTGGTACCCATGACCATTACCTTTTTTGTACATAGTAATTCCCATTGACCCAAAAGTAATTTGTCTTCAGGACAAACCTAACCAGATCTAGGATAAAGTCTGTGGGTGGTTGTGTTTTTTCTCTGGATTGCAGACTCTTCTCTAGTGCTGCCAAACCCCCCTTATTGGGGATGTTCAAGTATAAACTTTTGACATCAATAGTTATTATCCAGTCTTGCTCTTTTATATGTACATTATTATTTTCAGTGTCTCATTATCTTTTAGGTATGACTTTAGGAAGGGTACAGTTTTTTTAATGGAATGATCCACAAATTTGGGCATGTTTTCCTGTACAGAATCAATTGCTGAGACTATTAGTCTCCCTGGCACTGGTCTTATGGGTTTATGTATCTTGGGGAATAGGTAGAACACAGGTTTTCTAGGACATTGGACAAATAGGAATTCTGCTTCCTTTTTTGTAATATAGCCCATTTCTTTACTACTTTTAATTAAATGGTCTGCTCTCCTCTTAATTTCATTGGTTGGATCACTCTTTAGTTTTTCATAGTAAATAACATCTTGTAACTGTCGATGGGCTTCATGACAATACTCTTTACGTCCCCACACTACCACAGCACCACCTTTATTTGCTTGTCTGATTACCACTCCTTGCATTTCTTCCAACTCTTTCAATGCTATTCTTTCTTTCTTGGTAAGATTTTGATGCTGTCATTTGTATTTGTTCTTTTTGATGAGTGTTGCTACATCTTTGGATACCGGTTTGCAGTAGGGGTTGATTGTGTTGTCTGGGCCAGAAGATATGCCCATCCCTTCCATTTGAAAATCAGTGTCATGTCTAGCCTGTTGGTCTGTGTGTTTTATTTGCTCCTTGCCAAGTATAGACACTGCCTATTTTAATAGTCATTCTCATCAATAATGTGTTTTCTTTGTTTATATGCTATAGGCTCTGTTTGAAATTTAGAGATGGCATTGTCTGTTCTTACTTTTAATGTTCCAAACTCTGCCTCTGAGAATTCTTCTTTCAGTTTTGGTTCCAATATGGCTGTCTTGTTTGCTGCCTTATCTGCCTCCCTTTTTGCTTTTTTATTGTTAATAACTTCAAATCAAAACTGCATTTATTGAGCATTTGTTCCCAATCTTGGTGGTATTCAATGTCTTCTGTTCCAAATGATAGTGTTTTCTGTATTCTCATTCCTTGCAGAATGTGCTTATCTCTTCAATATTGGGATAAATAGGCAGCATGGAGGTTAAATCCAATTTGGTCAGGTTTTCTAGGCTTCTAAAATCCAGTAAGTCTCTTTTTAGTTGTACTCCTATACCAGATTATATTGCCTGTATTTGATCCACAGGTAAAGGAATGTCCTGTCCTGCTTCATCTGTGAACAACAGACATTCTGAGGCGGGGGGGGGGGTACTTGTTGCCATGTTAATGCCCCTGGAGCTCACCCTCTACAGATTTAGCTCCTTGAAATATGTATACCATATTGTCAGTAGTAAAATAAACTCTCTAAGGAAGTGGGGGCTCTCATTGCTTCTAGAGTGCACAATACCTCTGAGCTATACCAGATAATAGAAAAATAAAGAATCAGCCAAAAGCTGTATCCTGCGAGGTCAGCACTATTTCCTATGTGTTAAATGAAGTGAGTTGGAGAGTAACTGTTCCCAAGGAAACTCACCTTTATTTTTAACACTTAAATAACATGGTACAACAAGTTAAAAAAAAATCTTGGCAGTAAACCATAAAGATCTCACCCGTCTCATGGACTCAGCCTTGATGTTACAGTAATGACCCATACCTAGCACATGCTACTTTGGTATACGTTTTGTTCCTTTGCAATTTAGGTTTGTCTTCCTCAGTGCTTGGCTCATTACTACGGCCAAAAATACAAACAGGTGAACCTCAAAGCATGCACGTTGAAACATTATTTGATAGTCAAGGGAGTACAAATAATGCACTACTTCATAGCACAACTTTCCTTTAGTAACATCCCAAGAATAGTATGCTATTTCAAGCACAGTTATTTGAGCTGCATAAAAGTATTTAAGCTGTACAAGATACGACAATCGGTGTATAGAAACAATTGCATTTGGTACATGTCATATTCTAGAAACTGTATACATTCATTAAACACCTCTGAAGATCAACAAATATCTGGTAATAAAATGTGCACATATTTACGGAAAAATTAAGATGGTATTTAAGTTATTCTCCTAAAAGCTTCTCATACAAGACAGTTTTGGAGACCGTGCAAGAGCTACAGTACAAAGGTGATTACACAAAAGTTGAAAACTGATGCAAAATGCTGCTGCAAGTGAGTATGCACGCTACATCAACTCCATTGTCTTCATTGGTAATTTTATCCAACTACCTCAAGGTACTTTATAATATAGTTTACTGCAACAGAAGTTAGTCTTTTTCTTTACTACCACTGTAATCAGAAATGTCTGATGCCTGTCAGAAATATTTTAATCTGATCTGTGGTGACTAGTTCACAGAATTCAGATCATTAGTAGGTGTTCAGGTTGCCATTTGCATGTTTACTGTATATACAGCAGCACCAGGCAGGATGCAATGCACTAATGCTGCAGCATAATGCAAAATGCTGCAGTATACTGCAGGGAACAGTGTACTTCAATGGCAGTTAAGCCCTTTTTAGCATGCAATATTTTGTGACATAATTTATAGCAAGTTAGTACATATAGTACATGTCAGTCACCTCTCATAGGTTGTCGACTATCAAAGGTATTTTTCTGAAGGTTCTGACAGATAGAAGGTGATAGGGAAAATAAAAATAAATCCACCCTGTTGTAGTGGGGGGCAAGTAATCACATCCCTGTCTTGTTAAGTTCTCCTCTAAATGATAATCCTGTCCCCTACAGCTACCCTCTTCCTCCATCCCCTATGAATTGTTACTTGCCACCACTACCTATCCTATACTTTAGTGATTCTGTGCTCCTTCCGCATGGAACCACAGGATCCATGCCTTGTTGAAGTTAATTGACTTCTCTTTCCTTTTTAGCTGTACTGTTATATAGGAGGCTGTTCTTGTGACCCCCACTTCCCATTCGGATATGGTAGGAACCTCTGTCTGCCTCCATTTCATCAGTATTTGGTGTTTGACCACCATTCTGTTATATCAGGGGTTGAACTGCACAGCTGGACCTTGCAAGAGAGAGGTGTAGCCCAATATCCACAACAAGGACAAGGAGCTGAGTTGTATTCCTGTGACATCTGAGGCTTTTTCAGTGACCATGTTGCAGAACCCTTGTAATTCTAGGTCACCATAAAATGTGCTCAATATGACCTAGGCTTTGATGGCTTCTCCAGCTTTCATTTTTGATTGTGATTCCCATTGAAACATAGAACATAGAAACATAGAAGTTGACGGCAGATAAGGACCGCAAGGCCCATCCAGTCTGCCCATTTCTTTTTCTACCTTATAAATGTGCCATCGGCCTTTGCTCTGTCAGTGACCTATCTATTCATAGTCATTTGTATTGCTCCCTTATGCCTATCCCATGCCTGTTTGAAGCCCTGCACTGTATTCATAGCCACCACTTCTTGTGGTAAGCTATTCCATGCATCTACCACCCTTTCTGTGAAAAAGAATTTCCTCACATTCCCCCTTAATCGGCCTCCCTCTAATCTCATGCTGTGTCCTCTTGTCCTGCTATTTTTCTTATATTTATAGAAACATAGTCTAGTATATGGTGTCATCTTCCCAAAAATCTTTTCCTGAATGAACTGCGATGTGTGATCCAGTGACTTATAGTGAACTAATCTCCAGCACCACTCCTATGTGATCTTCCGGTGCAAATATCTCACCCACTTAAGCCTATGT
Source organism: Neoceratodus forsteri (assembly GCA_016271365.2). Lineage (NCBI taxonomy): Eukaryota > Metazoa > Chordata > Ceratodontiformes > Ceratodontidae > Neoceratodus > Neoceratodus forsteri. Next base: position 1,295,275,411 of record CM028130.1, read on the forward strand.
GGTTTCCAGTCAGGAAAATGAAGCTGTTGTATGTGCATAAATGAGAAAACCTTTTACCATCGCTTGCTTAGACCGTCAGTCAATTGTCTAACTCTTGTCAGAGGGAAGGTAACTGTGGTATGATCCCCAACCTGTCCTGGAGAGCATGTCTAAATTTTAGATACTTCCAATGGTTGGAGGCTGGCAAGAGGAATTCCTGCTGCAGTTGTCAAAAGTATTGAAATACACTGCTAATAGGGCATACTGCATTCCCTAGGATCTCAATTCCCTTGCTTTCCTATTGTGGCCAATGCAGTCATTTGTCTGCTACTTTCAGCTTGGGGTTATGCTATAATGGTTCTTGCATCCACAAGGAGAGATCTGTTCATGTAGATATTTTCTTCACCTGTCTTAGTGAGTACCATGTGTACTTCAAGGTGGGGGAAGGCTTTCCATTGTTTTCCCAGTGACCCTGATCCATGTTTGTAGTACTGTGGTCTCTAAGAGGCCCTTTTTGATCTGCACCCATAATGGAGTATCTCCCTTCTCCTTCAGCCTCAATATCCCACTTCTGACCCCTTGGGCAATATGATATGGCCAGGGTCATGTTGGGCTTCTGCCTCTGATCAGAGAGGGTGACCTCAGCAGCTTTCTACCAAACCATGGAGGCTGTTGTCCTTACAGAAATGTTGAGAACATCTGATCCATCCTTCGCCACCATCTGTCTGCTATCTGGGAAGGAAAGGTTGCTGGTGTAGCAGTTTACTTTGGGGATGTCTATCCTCTTAAGTGTAGCCATTTTTCCAGGAATAGACAGATTTATTTTTTGCCATATTTCCATGTCACTTGTTACCTCCATGATGAAAGGTTAAAGATTAGCAGCCATCCACCTCTGTGTTTGGATTGATGTGCATGCCTAAATATCAGATCAAAAGGACACAAGGTTTGAATCCTTGATGCTGAGCAGTGCTGGGACAGTGTGGACTATGAGGGTGGCCAGCTCCTGCAGCATTCAAACAAACACAGAATAGTCTGCACTCCAAGGAAACATCAAGCAGGCACAGTGTCTGTGTTTCTGGATATTTTATTATAGACCAAAACGGATGATACGAAGTGCCAGAGTCTGACTCCAGCACACAGATGCAGAGTAATACTTTAAATTGAAACAGTGAATTTCACCATTTCCTGCACCCATATGGGGCATATGGGATGGGTCCCTTGAGTGATATTTGGCATGCCATGGTGAATTTCACTGTTTGAATTTAAAGTATTACTCTGTGTCTGTGTGCTTGAGCCAGATACTGGCACTCTGTAAAAAGCCATTTTGATCTATAATAAAGTATCCAGCAACATGGACACTGTGCCTGCTTGATGTTTCCTTGGAGTGTGGACTATACTGTGTTTGTTTGCTAGATAGTGGATCTGCTGCAGTTCCCATGAGAGAGAGTGTCAATGCATATTAGTGCCATCTGACTGTGACATCCCACCATGGTAGGATCTCTGTCTCAGTCCAGCTGACCTGTAGTCCAGACAGCTCCTAAATTGAGACATCAAGGTCAGCATTTCTGTTAACGACTGTTCAACCTCTGACTGATAGTGTCACAATACTTATGACTTCAAATTAGATAATAAGATTAAATAATTAGGTAGGAGCATTGCTAAACATCAAATCATCTGCATAAGCATTGTCTTTCAGTTGGTATTGCCTGTACATATTCTTTGATGTTTGGGTGTTTCTAGGTTGCCACCACTAATAGGTCCATTGACAATACAAAAAGTAGGGGCAAAAGTGTGCAGCCCTGTCTCACACCTTGGTGGAGTGGGAGCCTGTGTGGCAATATGCCATTGGTTAGGACAGATATCACCTGTGCTGTACATAACCTCTTTAGCCAGACGATAAAATTGGGGCTTATAGCTACATGATATATGACCTCAAAGAGGTGGTTCCACCTCACCGAGTCAACTGCTTTATCTTCATCTAGGGCTACCAGGACTGCTGATGTGTGTCCTATTTGTGCTACACTTGCACTTAGCACATTCATTAATGCACCGACATTTTCAGAGCCTTGTCTCCCTTTCATGACACCTGTCTGTGACAGATATATGAGGAAGGGGAGCACTATTTCAAGTCATGTGGGCAGTATTTTGGCCAGCACTATTGCATTCATTTTAATCATGGAGGTAGGGCAATAACTGATACAGACAGTTTTGTCCTTGTGTGGTTTTATTAGCATGGTTATGGCCACTTCCTGCATGGAGTGGAGGAGGTCTTCCTCATTTACTACCAAGTGGATGAGATGTTCAGAGCCAACTCCTGGAGAAAAGCCTAGTAATATTCAGCACTAAGGCCATCTGGGTGTGGCACTTTACCTCAGGCCAAAGAGTGGGATGCCCTGTCAACTTTCTCTAGGGTAATATTGAATTTGAGATCCTCCAGTATCACATATGGTACCTGACCTGTATCAAGCCCTTCCAAAACCTCTTTAATTCTGGCCCTTGGAGGTATTGTTCATGAGGCATACATGTTTCCATCAAAAACTTTAAATGTCTTGTTGATCTCACTAGGGTCCCTTGTGATCTGACTGGAATCAGCATGTATAATAGGGATGTGAATTTAAGTCTACCTTCTTCATAATGTTTTTGCAAGTAGCCTAGTAGCCTCTCCCTTTCCCAATAATGCTGCTGTAAAATGAACAATGCCCTCTCTGCCTTCTGATGCAGAATTGTGTTTAATTTGTATTTCAGTTGGGTCACTGCTCAGGCAGTTTTATCATGATCATGGAGATTGTTGTAGAACTCTTGTTCAGTGTCTTTTAGCTGCTGCTGAAAGGTAGCTATTTCAAGATTTCACTTCTTATTTAAACTTGCCGAATAACTAATGATTCAATCCCAGATAAAAGCTTTGAATGTTTCCCATGCAGTTTGCTCTGCTACCTCTGCCTGTCTGTCAGTGTCAAAGTACAGCTTTATCTCTCTCTTCAATGATGTTATGAGCTTCTTTCACTGGAGTGTGAGTGGATTTATAAGCCACCTCAGCATTTTGGCAAAGGTTTGTAACAGGACCATGGAGATAGATGCCAGAACATGATCTGACACTACAAAGGGTTGAATTTCCACCTGCATGACATCTTTGATGGTTTCAGAGTTCAGTGAAAAATAGTCAAGCCGGCTTTGTGATCCAGACCAATGTGAATGGTATGTATAATTTAATTTAGTGGGGTGCAGCAGCCACCAAATGTCCTATAGCACCATATCCATGCACATATGGTGCACAGTCTGTCTCGCTCATCAATGGGCTGGAGTCTTTCATTTTCCAGGGACTTTATCTAACGATGGATCAGTCACCAAACTGAAGTCCCCGTTGATTAGAATAGTCCCTCTGGGGAACAGTCTGTTAGCAATTTCCTTTGCCATTTTATTGCAAAAATCCACATAATTTTATTGGAGGCATATACTACTGTATATATTGGCTACGATGAGCAAACTCATTTGCACCTTCACCAATACTTATCTACACTTTTTGTCAATGTCAGAAGAAATTACCTGGAATTTGCAGCCTCTTTTAACTAGGACAGATCTCCCTCTTCCTTTTGGAAATGAAAGCTAAAAAATCTCATATCCCAACCAGTGTCTCCACAATTTAGTAGCCACTGGCTTTAAAATACGTGTTTCCTACAAGAATGCTATGTCACATTTCAGATGATTAATAGTGGCCAGAATCTTCCTTTCTTCCTAGTGGGTGGTTGAGGTTGACTCCTTGGACATTTATTCCACATTATGCACTGTAAGTCATCCATCACCCTTAACTAAAAATGATAGAGAAAACAAGGATACCCACCTTGAAACACTACCTTTCCCAGTTATGCCCAGTCCACTTTGATTCCAAGCATGTGCACTATAATTATAGTATCACAGTAATGTGTCAGCAGAAAAGGACCATCCTGGTCCATCTAGTCTGGCCATTTCTGACCCGGCCCTACTTGTCTCCACTTTCCAGGGATATTTTCCTCTGCCCACCAGCCAACCCCTTATGTCTGTCCCACACTTTCTTGAATTCCTCCACTGTTTCTGCACAAACCACCTCATTAGGTAATCTGTTCCAGGTTCTACCACCCACTCTGTGAAATAACACCTCCTTACATTGCTCTTAAATCTTCCCCTTCCAATTTTAAATTATGACCCCTACTTTCTTTTTGAATAATTTATCTACAATCACTTTATTTATTCCCTTCATATACTTAAAGTCTCTAACATGTCTCATCTATCTCTTCTAACCTCCAGCGGGTATAGATTTAATTCTCTCTATCTGGTCTCATATGGTTTCTCATGCATACCTTGCATCATCTTTGTTGCTCTTCTCTGAACCTTCTCCAGCCCATCTCTATCCTTTCTTAAATGAGGTTTCCAGACCTGTACCCCATACTCCAGATGCGGTCTGACCATGATCTTATATAAAGGCATCAACACCTCCATTTTCCTACTTGTTATACCCCTTCCTATGCACACCATCATTCTATTAGCTTTACCTACTGCCTTACTACATTGGCCTCCTACCTTAAGGTTGTTTGAGATTATAATCCCCAAGTCTCTATCCGGTTCTGTTTGCTTTATCAGTTCTCCCCCCAGTGAGTACTCAGTCAGTGGATTTTTATACCCCACATGCATCACTGCGCACTTCTTAGCATTGAACTTCAGCTGCCAAATGTCTGACCACATCTCTAGCGTGCTCAGATCACTCCTCATGGCCTCAGCCCCTCATGCTATGTCAACCCTATTATATAACTGCATCATCTGCAAAAAATACACATTTTCCATTCAAGTCCCATAGATATATCACTGATATATATGTTTAAAAGGACTGGTCCCAGTACTGACCCCTGAGGAGCACTGCTTGTCACTCTCATCCTAGCATGTACACCATTTACCACCACCCTCTGACTTCTATCCTTCAGCTAGTTTTCCACCCTTCTAGTTATTTTCTATCTCACCCCCAGGCTCTCTGTCTCATTTACTAGCCTACGGTGAGGAACAGAGTCAAAGACCTTACTGAAGTCTAGGTAGGCCACATCAACTGCCCCCACTTGATCAATAACCTTTGTTACCCCCATCAAAAAATTCAATCAGATTTGTCTGGCAAGATCTCCCACTAGCGAAGCCATGTTGCTTTTCATCTAATACTTTATTGTCCATTAAATATTTTACCTCTCTTTCCTTTATTAACACTTCCATCACCCTACCCACCACAGATGTGAGGCTGACAGGGTGGTAATTCCCCACCTCCTCCCTGCAGCCCCCCTTATAAATTGGTAGTATGTTCGCCATCCTCCAGTCACTCGGAACCCCACTGTATCCAGGGAAAAATTAAATAACTTTGTCAAATGTGATGCCAGTTCATCCCTCAACTCCCTAAAAACTCTTGGATGCAAACCATCAGGCCCCATTGCCTTATCTACCTTCAATTTTCCAAATTCTTTTTAGGGCTGCAGGTAGGCAGAGCCTGCAGCCTTCTTGCATCAGCTCTAAAAATAAGCTACTGGATTCAGATCATGGAACACTTCCTTTGGAGTTTTGCAATGATCCTTCCATGTCTTTGCAGCACTTCAGTTTAATCCTTGCAGTTCTGCAGACCAAACATCTATCCAGAGCTCAATCAAATAGATTAATTCTAGTTCTTTTGACAGCCTAGGGGTTAAGAAACAAATGCTCTGCCAATCAGCTCTCCTCCTCAACCTTGTAGTGCTTCAGTGAGTACAAGAAATACAGTTTTTTTTTAATCCAACTTGGTAAACAGCTTTTTTTTTAAATGTAGTATACTTTATTCAAGTTTAAAAGTTACAGAGTGAACATACACTGGTAGTCAGGAGCATAACAGCTTACACAGTAAGTCTTAAGACACAATCCATGTTAGCCCCCGGTGTTACATACATTATAGACAAACATTCACTGATGAAGCATATATTGAGTAAGAACATTCATAAACATACAAACATAAGCAGCATTCATTTAGCTAATACAAGAGGGTTGCATACAGCCATCTCGCTGACTGTAGTTGGAAAAAGGGAGTACCATGGCACACATTTTTTGAGTTTTCAGTGTATCCTTCCCCAGCTTGACAGTAAAATAAAATACTCACTTGTCTCTGTTGAGTAGACCAATTCCAATGCCATTTTTCAGCTTGTTTATTATTGCAATGTGACTTGCTATCTTTGGAGACTAATAATTTACTAACATGACTTCCAACAGATAACAGCATCTAACTGCAGAGCAGTTTCAATTTACATTCTTGGTCATCTCTCCCAATGTGTGTGTGTGTGTGTGTGTGTGTGTGTAGCAATGATTTACAGTATTTCCTCTGAAGACTTGAATTATATTAACCCTTTCATAACCTAATTAGTGGCATTGGAACTCTCATGGTTTTATACTTATAGGAAGGGTAAATAAATGATAGGCAGCTAATGTTTTAGGGGGCTTCAGAAGCTGCAAGGGACATCCTAGGGAATCACAAAGAATCATAGCAGTGTTAACTGCAGTGTTCCCAGATTGAACAAAGCATTTCCCTCTAGAGCACCCTCCTTTTCCCTGTATTTTCCATGTAAAAATGGTACAAAACTCCTGTGCATTTTCCTGTATGCTCAAATCAATACATGTACACAACTGTCTTCAATATGCCTGCAGTAAAATCACTATAACAAATGTTAAGGCTGTTTTTATTTATTTTAAATGGCAAAACTCATCTGCAACATATCACAGAGGCTCTGGAAAAAGTGTTGGAATCTTTCAAGCTTTGCTCTCAAAGTTTACATGTCTCCAGAACCTCTTGATTGTATTAGCATTGTTATAATGTACTGATACAGCCAGATTGCCTGGTTGAGATGCAGTATGTCATATTCTGTGGGGTCATACTTTTATCCATTTTGGCAATGTACTGACACAGGATAGCTTTGATGAGATGCAGGATCTCATTTTCAGAGGGGTCCTAATTTTACCAGTTTCTAGAATGTACTGATACAGGTTAGCCAGGCTAAGATGCAGTATCTCATTTTCAGTGGGGTCTTACTTTTGCCAATGTTTGAGTTCCAACAGAACATACAGCACCTAACTGCAGAGCAGTTCCAAATTACATTCTTGATCATCTCTCCCAATGTGTGTATGTGTGTAGCAACAATTTACAGTATTTCCTCTGAAGAGCTGATTTATGTTAACCCTTTCAGGGACCTATCTAATTAGTGGCATTTGAACTCTCATGTTTTTATTTTTATAGGAAGGATAAATGCTAGGCAGCTAATTTTTAGGAGTTTTCAGAGGGTGCAAGGGGCATCATAGGGGATTACAAAGAAATCATAGGGGTGTCAACTGCAGTGTTCCCAGACTGAACAAAGCATTTCCCTGTAGGGAACCCTAATTTTCCCTGTCTTTTCCATGTAAAACTGCAACAAAACCCCTGTACATTTTCCTGTATGCTCAAATCAATACATGTACGCAACTGACTTAATTATGCCTGTCAGTAAAATCACCATAACAAATGTTAAGGCTGTTTTATGTGCTCTTTAGCCCTGTTACAATTTACTGCCACAGGATAGCCTGGCTGAGATACAGTATCTCATATGTCATATTTAGTGGGCTCATACTTTTATCCATTTTGGCAATGTACTGCCACAGGATAGCCTGGCTAAGATGCAGTATCTCATTTTCAGTGGGGTCTTACTTTTACCCATGTTTACATCTGTGTGCAATGTACTGATACAGGATAGTTGTGATGAGATACTAACCACCGCCATGTGCAACATGGCAGTGCTGACTTAAACTATGCATATGTGAGTATCGCACATATGTAGTCATGTCAGTGTTGCCATGTTATGGCTGACTCTGGGGCAAACTGCGCATGCGTGAGTATCATGCATGCACAGTTCTGTAATCATAGCAGTATCAGTTGCATCTGACTTGAGTGTGGCAAAAGCACCACATATTCTTTTCAATGCTCTTGCCACTCCGAAAAGCTGTCCACAGCTGTATCAGCTCAGCACTGGCAAAAGCCAAGGGATGAGCAACACTGGGGACCACTCTACTGTCTTCATGTCCACAGTCTGTATTGACAGGTCATTTTAGAAGTCCACCACCTTCTGGGACAAAATTTGCTTCCTAATATTACCCCTAAACTTGCCATCTGTGATCTTCTGAGCATGTCCCTGTGTCCTGCTTGAGAACATATCCATATGTTCAATCCTGTCAATACCCCTGAGAATGGGAAGACTGAGCTCATGTCCCATCTCAGCCTGCTGTTCCACAGGGACAAGTAAAAGGATGAGGAGCACCAACATAGGCAGAAAACACCAGGACCACAAATGTATTATTCAAAGTCCTTTATCAGCTAAAGTGCATAGTGCACCCAAACATAGTGAGCATAAAAAGTGGCGGCTGAGCCTTTCTTCAACTAACATTTCTCCTGACCCCTGCCAGGCATCATCAGAGTTATTCACTCTGATGATGCATGGCAGTGGCCTGTAGTAGTGTTATTTTCAGAGTGGCTCAGCCGTCACTTTTTTATGCTCACTATGTGTGGATGCACTATGCACTTTAGTTAAATAAAGAACTCTGAATAATATTTTTGTGGTCCTGGTGTTTTCTGCATATGTTGGTGCTCCTCATCCTTTTGCTTGTTTCAGTTTTTTCATTGCTGAGCACCATATTACTTGTCCCGCCACTCCAAATCCATTTTGCTTTGTTCCACAGGGAGAAGACGGTAATAACTACTAGTAAACATAAATGTGGATATTATCTGTTAGATCCTTCCAGGTATTCATGTTTTGAAAGTGCAGCTTCCCTTTAACAGTGGTATCTAAACAAAAAGCCCACCAGAAAATTTATTTTTATTTTTAGTACTGAACACATTCTTTTTACTGCTGCAGTAAATGTAAATAAAGGAGGAAATATGAAAAAACTGATAGAGGGAAGCTTACGAAGGATGTCAGTAGCCATTTTATGTGACTGCATAAATATGCAGAACTACAAAATGTTGCGTAAATTCACTGCCACTAAACAAGTAGAAGAGGGGGATTTGTTAACCCAAAAAGGGGACTTGTTTTGCACTCAGAGAGGAGTGAGAAGGTGAATTTTCCTATGTAGGACAGTGACCCACAGAGTGTAAAAAGTTGGGGTTATTAAAAATATGATGGCTCATAATGGTCTACATAGTCCATATTCTTAAAACAGCAATTCTATCACCAACAAGAAAAAAGGTGGGTCAGAATTGACAACCATCTGACATTTTTCACAATTCCCCACTCAAAAATGAATAATGACACAATTTAACTTGCTGCATTATTAGATCACACCAAAGAATTCAGCATCTATACCAAGCTGGTGATTCTCTGCTTGACATATGTGTTGTATTCTTTCAGCAGGGTCTTTATAGAGTACAGTACCATAATACATTTTCTTTACCTCATCTTCTCTTCCATCTGAATGCAAACTAACCCCCTTTCTGCCCTGATATCATGATATTTAGGGCTTGATTAAGTAAAGCTGTATCCTAATGTTCTCCCTGTCGACCAAGCTAAACTTTTTCATTGCCAAAACAAAGACCAGCAATGCACTCCCTGGCTTTGAATAAATTTAATATGGGGTGGTATTATACTTTCCACATTCTTGTGTTCTATGATTCTAGTATATTCACCTATTAAGTTATGAGGCTATGTTGAATTTTGCAAAAGTGGGCTCGTAACTTTGGTAATATTCAATATTTTTACCATAACATTTTCACATAGCCATTTTGGTACAGTGACTCATGAATGTGACAGCAGTCATGTTTCAACTCCTGCCCAAAATGTTTGTTTGCAGCACAAAAGTTGATTTTGCAGTCCCTGCATGGCATTACCTTTAGGCCAGGAGTTGAAAATTTTCTCTGCCCTTCTTTATGAGGCAGGTTCATCACAAGGCTGTGTTGAAAATTTGGTGTAAAAATAAAAAAAAATCAATATTTTGTAACCCACTTTCATTTCCTACAGCCCTATCAGCTTTTGCCAAACTTGTTTTACTCTGCCCTCACTTAATGGGCTTTGATCCATCCCACATTCTTATCTTCCCTTCCTCTTTAACTCAGTTCCCTTTCCTTTCCCCTCCACTTTGAAAATAGAGCAAAAATAAGCATTCAGAAGCTCCACTTTCTTCAAGTCACTCTCAACATTTATACCCCCCAACTTCACAATCCCCTGTTTGTTTTCCTCTTCTCCCCTACATATCTAAAACAAGTTTTGGCCCTTCTTTTGGCATGTTTATAGTTCTCTACTCTGTTTCTGCTTTTGTTCTCCTAATCAATTCCCCTGCCTGTGGGCAGACTGGATGGGCCTTGCGGTCCTTATCTGCCATCAACTTCTATGTTTCTATGTCAGTTTCTCCTTATGATTAACTCTGTCTAGCTCACTCTGAGTTTTCTTATATTTTCTGAGTGCTATTCTTCCATCCCTTACAGCCCCAACAACGTCCCTATTAAACCAAAAAGGCCTCCTTTTTTTTTCTATCCTCCTTATACATAGTTCTGTAGCTTTTAGTACTGCCACCTTTGATACATCTCCACAATTCCACTACATCTTCTATCTGGTCTTTGTCTTCCATTCCCTCTCTGTAAATCTCCCTCATTCTTTCAAAGTATGCCCTCCTGAAGTCCAAAACCTCAGTACTGGTCTTATTTGTTATTCTCCCTATTTGTATCCTTAAACTCACTGTGCTATGATCACTTGTACCCAGGCATTCTCCCACCACCACATCTTCAACACTATCCCCAATTGTGAGTACAGTGTCCAGTATATTTTCCCCTCATGTGGGCTCCTTAACCAGCTGTTGTAGAAATGATCCCTACAGTGCCTCAAGTACTTCCCTACTCCTGGTGGTTGTAAGAAGGGAGTGAAAGGAGATGAGAAGGTAGAAAGAGGATTTGAGTAGACAGAGTACATATGTTGCAAAGCAGGAGGTCCTGGAAAAAGGAAAACATCCCCATCCCATCAATCGTTCTTCAAGTCACCCCAGTCATTGTTCAGTTCTTGTTACCTATGCTCCTTAAAGGTATACATTAGAAACAAAGAAACACAGAAAAAAAAAGATGGCAGAAGGAGACCAAGGGTTCATATTGTCTGCCCATGTGTTCCTTGGAACATCAAAGATCCTAGGACCTAACCCCCTTCTGCCTATGCCTCCTACTACTCCTGTTACTTTTGATCATACTTTAGCCTTGTCTCACCCCAGCCTGAATGATGTCACAGACTTTGCTTCCATTACCTCAGCTGACAGTTTATTCCATGGCTGCATGACACTTTTTGTAAAACAGTGTTTCCCAAGTTCTCTCTTGAAGTTCCTCCCCCTCAACTTCCACTTGTAACCTCTAGTGTTAAAGTTGGGGACTTTGTTGAAAACATCCAAGGATGGCACCTTATTTATTTCTCTCAGGAACTTGTATGTTTCATTCATATCTCCCCTCTCCCTCCTTGTCTCCAGTGAGTTCATATTTAATGCTTCCAGATGGTCCTCATATGAGTGCCCTTGAAGGACCTGGATCATTTTGGTCGCTCATCTCTGAACAGCCTAGAACCTGTTTATATCCTTTTTTATATGTGAACTCCAAAACTGGACACAGTACTCCAGATGGGACTTTACCAGGGAGCTGTGGAATGTCAGTATTACCTCCTTCCTCCTGCTGTTGAATCCCCACCATATGCACCACAGCATTCTATTGACCTTGCTATAAGCTTTGTTGTGTTGGTTTGTCTGTTTAAGGGTACTGCTTATGATGACAGCTAGACCCCGTTCTTCCTGCGTGGTGTTGAGCTGGACTCTGCTGAGTTGGTAATCTGTCCTTGGGTTCCCTTTACCCAAATGCATCACCTTACATTTTTTACACTGAACTTCAGCTGCCAGACATTGGACCATCTGTCCTGCCTCTGTAGGTCTTTTTGCAAATCTTTAACTGCCTTCTCACTGTCAACCCTTCCTCCTAGCTTGGTATCATCCATGAATAGGGCAATTATGCCCTGAATACCTATGCCAATGTCACTGATAAAGGCACTGAACAGAACTGGCCCCAACACTGAGCCTTAGGGCACACCACTAGTGACTACGCCTTCATCAGACCTCACCCTGTTGACAACTATGCTCTGTTTTTATCTCTAAGCCAATTATCTACCAAACTGACTATGCACTTGGCTACCCCCAGGTCCTACAGCTTTTTCAGCAGGTGGTTTTATGGCACCAAATCAAAGGCCTTGCTGAACTGAAAGTAGAAGAGGTCCACTGGGTGGCCTCTTTCTAGTTCCACAGTGACCCAGTCAAAAAACGTGATTAGGTTCATTTGGCATGACCTTCTGCCATGAACCCATGTTGCCTGTCATCCTGCAGACCATTCTTATCTAGGTACTCTACCAAGTCTTGTTTTATTAAGGTTTCCATTAGTTTCCCTGCTACAGACATAAGGCTGACTGGTGAGTAGTTGCCAGCTTCCTCCCTTGTGGAGAGGTATAACATCAGCTTTTCTCTAGTCTCCTGGCACTACCCCGTCTGAGATGATCTGCTGAATTAGTGTGCTAATGGACCTGCCAATTCACTTGCTAGCTCCTTTAGTGCCTTCGGGTGTATTCCATCAGCCCCTGATGACTTATCTTCCAAGTTGATCCAGGACCTCTCTAACCCTACTGTTGGTGGTTGATGGCGCTTCCATTTGTGGAACACCTTTGTCAGCAGCCTTGATACAGCTGTGTGGTACTGGGCCTTTGTGTTCCTTGGTGAACACATAGCAAAAAAAGTTGTTCAGAGCAGTGGCCTTCTGCCTATCCTCCAATACTCTGTCACCATCTTTGAGTCTAACTAGCTATCTCCCTTTCTTTCTTTTTTCTTATGTGTATTGAAAAAAAGTGTTTGTTCCCTTCTTTAACCTCTACCACAAGCAAAGCTCCATTGTGGCCTTAGCTGATTATAAATTAATCAAATTAGCACTGTCATATCTGGTATTTTACCCTACCCTGTAGCTGGCTCTTCCTATCACTGCCACTCACTTGTTACCACTCATATGATTAGTGCTGGGAGAAATCAACCTGTCTAAAGTGACCTAGTTGGACTGTATAGGCATCTTATTCCCCAAGATGCTCATGTTATTACAATAGGGTTGCTGCCTGCCCTCACCAGAATCATACAATTGTAGAGCATGCAAGTGTGAGCATTCTAATTCTACCACTGATAGCCTCCTGTTGAATGTAGTGTGTATAGGGAGGAGGCATGGGTGTAGAGTGTACTTAAGCAACTATATTGGGGCTGGCAGTATAGCCTAGAGGTTAGAGTAATGAGCTGTGAATGAGCTTGGTACATCCAGCAGACAGACCAGGGTTTGATTCCCACAACCTCCACTTGCATGTTATGTGACTCTAAGCAAGTCACTTAACCTCCCCAGTGCTCCCAGATTGCCCCTGAAAACAGGCACCTGTGCCTAATGGGCCTTATCCAGTTACCAAAGAATAAAATAATAAAATAAATAAACAGCTGATTCACACAGGATGATACAATTCCCTAATTCTATTTCAGCTCCATAGCTCCCCCTTCTTGCGCGCATATTGGCAATTGTGCCCCGAATAAAAGACCCCATTAGACTTGTTTTCAAAACCCTTTGTCTGCTTGTCAAAGAAAAAGAAAATTTGATTTCTCTGGGATGTAGGAATTCCCACTATGTCATCTAATAGGCAGATAGCCCCAGGATAATTAAGGCGTGTTTTAAGAACCCCCTCACTTCATCACAATTTTGTCAGGAAAATTACTTCACTTTATTAGGAGCACCTCAGAACGACACCTATTGCAGCTGTACCAGATTCAAGAATCTACAGTACATGGTACACAATCTATGGACTTAGCCTAAAATTAGTCCAGTACTGCACTCCTTCTAACACCCACCCTTCCTTAGCTGGTACAGTCATGCAGAAAAGCTGTGTGAACATTCAGTACCTCACACTAACTTGGCACTCATGAGCCAACAGTGAAGTCCTGAGTGAGAACAAGTACAGGAAATCAGTATTGTTGAGTGTCAGTCAGAATCTACCCTTTGTGAAAGAACAGTAGATTTCAGGATCCCACCCCATTGCTCATGGGGCATCTCTGTTTTTTATCCACCCTATTAAGACATAGATATTATAATAAGATATGGGAACCCCAGTGCACATCTGAAAATAAGCAACAGCAAGAGACTGCCTGTTAAAAACCTCCTGCCTATGTCAGAGTTTGTTACTGCCCTTGACAATCTGATATAGGGATCCCATGGGCAAATGACAAGTCACATTCATAGCAGATTTTCTGAATCCTAGCCATATGTTTTTCCACCTACAGAAAGAAAAAAAAAACATTTAAAAGGAACTTTTTATACAAAGTCCCAAAAACAGCAATTCTGACTCAGGTGAGTCTCAAGCAACAGTCCTCTTCAGGTGGGGTGCTGAATGAAAAGTCCATTTCTGGCTGGTCCTCCCAGTTGTTTGGTGGATGAGATCCCTCAATTTTTTCTTTGCCATCTGGTTCCCTATGGACATTGCTAGAGGGTTTGATTTCTGATGAAAGATGGCTGAATTCAGGTGTTGAATATCTGGACCCCTGCCCCATGACCTCTGTTGCCACTATAGATCTTCTGATCTGGGGGTTGTGTCCCTGCCCATTGCTCTCTGGTGCTTAGGTTTCATTGCCTGTGAAGTCTATCTTTGGTTAAATGTAGAATGCCATCAGCCTTACCATTTGTCTCCAGTTGGTTGGTTCTATGGTTATCTTCTCGCCCAGTTTGTGTGTTATGTTGCACCTTCTGTCACCCTGCACCACTGAAAGTAGCTGTTTTGAGAAAGTGTTCTGCTTTCTGGGGTCTGTTAAAAGCATACCATCTTCCCTCCCACTATGTCTGAAGAGTTGCAGGGTATCTGAGGAAATATAGTGTGTTTCTTCTGTTTCAGTCTTTCTTGACAGGACTGAAGGAATTTCTGTGGTCCTGCTAACTCCTTGGAGAAATCTTGAAAGATACACAGGCTGTGGCCATTCCACTTAAGGGCACCTTCCTCTCTTCCTACAGTAGTTGCAGAACCTGTTCCTTCATGCTGTATCATCAGAAGTAAGCCAATGTGAGTTTGGGGTGTGCACCTCAGGCTGGGCGTGGTCCCAAACAGCAATGTGCCCTTTCAACTTCCAAAGGGCTATCTCAGGAATAATCCAGCAGTTTTGGTAGCATTAATTGCATGAAGGCACATACATCCTTGTCCTCTGTGCCCTTAGGGAGTCCCACAATTCTAACATTATAACAGCAGCCCCTGTTTTCAAGGTCATCAGCCTTAGCCCAGAGATTATGTACTCGCTGCTCAAGGTAGGCTGTTCTGTCTGCTTGAATAGAAGCTTGGGTGCCCACCCTATTATTGCTAAGCCTGTTATCAGTTGCTTGATATTCCACCACTTCCAGCATTTGTCCTGAATCCTGTACCGTACCATGTCTGTGCTGTGAGGGATGTCCTAAAACAAGGCTTGCAACATAACTTTAATTTCTGCCATGTCTGTTTGATGCACTACTGCCACTGGGATTAGAATGGTAGCACCCAGCATTTGCCACACTTCTATGTCTCTCCTGAGGCAAAAGTGTTGTCGACGATGTCAGGCACTGTACTTGACTGATTTAAAAAAAAGGTTGTGAAGGTCTCAGCTCACACTATCGACACAGTACAGTGGGCTTAAAGAATTTATGGCTGGATTGGAATGGATGATTTTTAGAGGACACAGAGGTCTGTTCTCATGCAGTTAACTTGGCAGCTGTTGCATCCATTTACTAAATACTTTAAGATGTTCAATAGGGTACAGTGGGGGGGAAGGCGCCCATATCTTCTACACTATTTATTTTATGTTTGTAACTTATGTTGAAAAAACATAGGAAAATATCACAATTGAAGGCATTAAATTACAATTGGGAAAAAAAATGTAATTCAGGCTATACTCGGAGGTCCTCTGGTGAAATGGTTCCCTGAAATAAGAAGAGTCTTTGCAAAGTTTTTATGGGGGGGGGGCATGAATTGTGTTGGATAAATTGATTTTGCCAAGAGAACATGTGGGTTTTGCTTGGCCTGATCTGTCTAAATATTTTTATCATCACATTCTGTCAATGGCTTGGAAGCGTGTTTTTTTTTCAGTTAAGGACCATGCAATCTGCTGGGAATTAATACAAAGGGAAAGTTGTGAAGCTGATCTGTATAATATTTTCTTTAAAGGAAACATCCTTCTTGAAAGACAGGATTCTTTTTTAAGCCATACTTTGTCACATTAAGTAGAGCTCTAGATGTTCTCATTCAGTTCTATTCCTTTGTTGAAATACGAGATAGGGGATTGGGAGATGCTTTGGCTGAATTCTTATAAAAATATAAATAAAATTTAATTTTGGTATTCAGTACTCAAAATGGATAGATACTTTTGCAAGAGGGTAATTTTATATCCCTTAATTAATATAAACAAAGAACTGGTAACAGTAATACAGACTTTGTATTTGCTTAACTCCTAAAAATAAATTTAGACAAATATGTACCCTTAAGGGAAAACATCCTTTCCAGCATTTAGTTACACATATCAAAGAGGAAGAAGGACTGATAGAGTAGTCTACTAAGAAATTATTAGTGAAGCTACATACAGTAACACTATGTTAAAAATACAATGAAACACTTTGGAGGAAGGTGGACAAAATGTAATTTATAGAAGCTGGAGCTCATTATTAGGACCAACAAGGTACTCTTCTCAAATTAAAAGCTAATAAACTATACTGTTCAGCAAAAAAAAAAAAAAACTCAAGTCAACAAAAAATAATGACAGAGCATATTTTGCCCCAGTAGTAGTATAAAAATTAACAAGATAATAAGTGACAAATTCTGGCATGGTTGTGGTCAGAAGGGATCTTTATACCACAGTCTTTGGAACTGTCATTTCATTTTTATGTGGTCGATTCAAACAGCAAATCATTTATTTAAGATCCTGAAATTTAATGTGTCAGTCTCTTTTACAACTCTAATGCTTAACAATGAGACTTGTCTGGGACAGGAATTCAAGGAAGAAAATGTATTTGCATTGAGTACTATGGCAACAAAGTAGTTACTATTACATTTTTGGAATTCTCCAATTCTTCCTGCTTTCAACAATAGGAAAAGGTGCTATACCACCCAGGAAAGTGTCATATGAAAAACTGTGGCACAATGTGTATGTCAGATATGACCTTACATTTTTTTCTTTGGTGAGGCTGCTAATTTTCATTCCTCAATTTTGAATATAATTTACTCATTTGTTTAGGTAGTACTTGAAATAGTGTTTTTCAGTCAGATATTTCTTTCCCAAGTTTGATATGAGTGGCGTAACTGATGATGATACATATATTCACATTTTTACCCATATCTTTGTTTCTATTGCACTATTCAGGCCTTTTGTTATTTATATTTCAATATAAGTATTTTGCTGACTGTTCAAAATAATGAAAATTCTAATAAAATCTCTTACCAAAGAAAAGTATTCTTTGAATAGTAACTAGGGCAGTAGATAAGAGACCCAAGGATTGGCTTAGGGCATTGAAAATGTATTTGTTAGAGGCCAGAAGTGAGAGGGACAATATTGTAGATCCCTTTAAGTTCCTAAAGGAATGAACAAGGTAAACTATGGCCGGCCAGTACAGTGGTTGGATTTTTGCTTGCGATACCGACAGCCCCGGGTTCGGGAACAAGCCTGGGAGTCAGAGGGCCAGCCGGGGTGGAGGAGGATCGAGCATTCTGGGACTGCCCTCCTTCTCCAGGGTGGGGGAAGAATGTCCAATAATTTCTGGACACCTGATGGAGGCTGGGAGTACCATTGCAGCTGGCACTGTCACTTAGAGGGTGGATGCTGGATGTCATTGCACATTCCCACCCCCAGGGATCAAGTCAAAAATGGCATCTGTCTTAATGATGCCCCACATCTCTGGCCCTAATCACCCACCAGGCTCTTGCTGGTAGACCTAGTCTCAATGTCGATCATCCCTGGCCCGACTCCACACCCACACTGGGAGAGGCAAGCCAGGGAAGCATTGCCTGTAGGTGATCCCTGCCAGTATCCTTGTACTGGTGACATAAGGAATCATGCTGACAAGATGGCCCCACCCCAGGGTGGGGAAATGGGGATTGCTGAGCAAAGGTAAGTTCCAGGGGCGAGGTGAGGGCCTGGGAGAGTGGGGGCTGAGCCCATGGCCACGGATAAAGCATACTAAAAAAAAAAAGAACAAGGTAAACTGTGAGCAACTATTCAAGAGAAGTAGCTAATCTAGAATATGGGAACAAGAGTGTAAGCTGGCCAGAGAGATATTCAAGAGGGACATAGGCATGTTCTTTTTTATGGAGTGATTGGTTGAGCCATGGACCAGCTTGCCATCTGACGTGGTGGGTCCCAAGTTCATTAACAGCTTCAGACATCATTGGGACAGAGTTACAGGCTTACTAGTCACCCAGGTGAGTAGCAGCAAGGCAGGGAAAATGACAGTGGGTGCTGGACAGTGTTGGCATAACCCCTGTACAGGCACTAGGCCCCAGAGTAGGATAGGGCATTACAACCAGACTATATGGATCAATAGTCTTTTTCTGTCATCAGCTTCTCTGTTTATGTTTAATGTTATGTGGGTGCTCCTATGACACCCCCTCTATCATGGGTCCATTTTGCTAACAGTGAAGTATGCATTAATCATCTTTTAGCCATTGTCATTGGCCCGATGAGAGGTTTCTTCCCAGCATTATTTAAATTTTTGACTAAATCTGATATGTGAGTTTGTCATTTCACTGATAACAGGATATATAAGGAGGTCCACAATCTATCATTCCAGCATGGGTGGGTTGGGGAGGCAGTACCACATGGAGAGACACATGAGTGAAGCCAATTTTTTCAATGTTTTTGGTACAGTAGAAGATAATATCTGTCCTGTATATAGTTTACGCCTGGCACCAGCAAGCAGCAGCAGCATCCCCACTGGTAATCAGCCCATAAGCACCAGTACCCTCCTCTCCATTGGAGAACCATTAGTGCCATAGTGATTCTGAAGTGGACAAAGTTCCATTTTATTGTAAATGTACAGTATGCTGTTGTAAATAGTTCTTGGACAGTGAATACTTGTGTTAATTTGTATAGTTGTTCTTCTGTATTTTATAATTATTTGTTTTGAAGAAAACAAACCGTTGTGCTGACAGTGATTGTTCTTGCACTGATATGAAAGCATCATGAATCATGAGTGTAGGAAGATGTAAAACATTGGGACTGGCAGTGAATGAGATGCCTTAGTTCATAAATTCAGTGCAGTGCACTTAATGTTGTGATAAGCTGTAGAACATGATGGGCTGAATAACCATGCAGTTCTGTGCAGTCGTTCTTTCCCAGACTTCTGCCAACACAGTGAAGAAGGATGAGCAGAACAATAAGTGACGCGTGAGTAGAAGATTGGACCTGAAAGAGAGGGAGGCAAACTAGCATGAGAAAACAATCGTAATAGGGATATATAGGACACATGTTGCCAGATTGTCAAAGGAGGGCCAGGGCTTGCATCAAGCCCTGCATCCAACCCTCTTTTTGGCACAGCTGTGCCAAACATCTTTGCCACAATTGCCCCCGATTTTAGTAGGTCAGGCACAGTTGTGACAGTTTATCCGATTTATGGCAGCTTGCTCCAAATATTGGTGCAAGTATGTAAAAAGGATATCTGGGATTGCCACCGGCTAGACCATCAAAAAGCTGGTCTAACTTGTGGCAACCGGTGTACAGTATCGAAAATCCTTATCACTGGCTGGGACAATGCTGCAGGCTCTGTGCACCATGTGCCCAGCAGCAGATGTCTGACTGAAAAAGCATTCTGGCTTCAGCTTGGATGCGGGTCCATGAGCTGGCTAAAAGAGCTGCATTCTAACTTGGACAGATACAGTCTAACTGTTCTAAACACCTGTTTAAAAAAAATTAACTTTCAGCCTAAAATATAAGAAGTACATTAAAACAAGGATTTGTAGTTATTGTATCAAAACAAACTTGAAAAAAATCATCACATCAAAATACTGGTTTGCAGAGAATAATTCCTTATTTTGGGTACACATATTACCTGGATGTCTTAAAATACCCATCCTTAAGAAATACTTTTATTAAAACCAAATTAGAACTATTTGATTACAACATATGGAAGGCAAGAAATAATAAGCTATCCTCCATTGACAAAATTGTAATTGTCAACATGGGCCGGGATATTCAAAGAGGTTGCGCAAGGCACAACAGTGTTGTCCATGCGCAACCCACTGATGCACCCCAGCGCGATATCAAAAGGGGATGTTGCACTGCACAAATCCCGATGCATCAGGGTGCACCAGTAATGTATGTGGCACAAGTGCGGGGGGCGTGCCCATGCATATTCAGCACATCCTGATATCCAGCCCAGGATGTGTGGCACTTATGCAGGCACACATCTACCTTGAGCCGCACTGGGGGGTGCAAAGATGTGCCCCCAAAAAAAAGAACAAGTAGGGGGACACCCTCAGGCTGGCAGCCGTATTGCTGGGAGCAACATGGCAGCTGCCTGCAGTGGGTGGTCACCCAACCCCCCAAGCCACAGGTGGAACATCGGGCCCCCCCACGCCTGATTGCAGGCTGAAATAGAATATATACTCTCTGGTAGTCTAGTAGACCTGCTCCCCAGCCCAATCATGGGCTTAGTAATGGTAAAAGAATCCCTGGTGGTCCAGTGGACCTGCTCCCCAGCCCGATCACGGGCTTAGTAATTGTACAAGACTCCCTGGTGGTCTAATGGACTGAAACCCTGCCCAATTGCGGGCTTAGTAATTTCAAAACGAAAGAAAAAGCCACTATGGTTCTCAAGAGAGGTGGCTGTGAAAGTCAGGAAGAAAAAGATAGCATTCCGGAAGTATAAGGAAACACAGAAGGAGCAGGACAGAGCTGTACCAGTTAAGGCAGAAAGAAGAAGCAGGAGGGAAATCAGAATAAAGGCCCAAACTGAGGAAAAGATAGCCAACTCAGTTAAGAAGGGGATAAAACCTTTATAGGTACATCAGCGAGCGAGAAAACAAAGGGAGGGATAGTGAGGCTGAATAGATGAACGGTGGTGGGCAGAGGGGACAGTGAAAACGCAGGAATACTGAACGAATATTTCTGCTCAGTATTCACAAAAGAGGAGGGGAAGTGCCTAATCCAATTAACAGAAGCACTCTTGATAGGGGATCTATCCCAGTCCTTTCACAGAAGAAAGGGTTCTGCAAGAACTCCTAAAACTGAAGGTGGACAAAGCAATGGGTCCTGATGGAATTCACCCCAGAATTCTAAAAGAATTAAGGAAGGAACTAGTGAAACCACTGGCTACTCTTTTAATAAATCATGGGAGGATGGTGTGGTACCGAGGACTGGAGGAAGGCGGATGTGATTCCCCTTCACAAAAGTGGGACCAAGACAGAGGCAGGAAACTACAGACCTGTCAGTCTGACCTCTGTGGTAGGGAAAGTGATGGAGTCACTTCTGAAGGAAAGAATAATTGAGTACCTAGAGGTCAGTGGAGCACAGGATCCAAGGCAGCATGGGTTCACAGCGGGAAGGTCATGTCAGACGAATCCAATAGATTTCTTTGACTGGGTGACCAAAGTAGTAGACCAGGGAGGGGCTGTGGACATGGCCTACCTGGACTTTAGCAAGGCATTTGACACAGTCCCACACAAAAGATTATTAGTCAAATTAACCAGCCTGGGAGTGGGTCCCAGGGTGGTAGCCTGGGCCAAACATTGGCTAGACAACAGGACACAGAAGGTAATTGTAAATGGAGTCCACTCTGAAGAAAGGCCGGTTACCAGTGGGGTACCACGGGGTTCAGTATTGGGTCCAGTCCTTTTTAATGTCTTCATCAGTGACATTGCAGAGGGGCTGGAAGGAAAAGTATGCCTTTTTGCAGATGACACAAAGATCTGCAACAGGGTTGATACACAAGGAGGCGTGGAAAGGATGAAAAGGGACTTGGCAAGGTTGGAGGAATGGTCAGACGTATGGCAGCTAGGATTCAATGCAAAAGTGTAAATAATGCACCTGGGAAACAAGAACCCAGGGAAGAATACACAATGGTGGGGAGGTATTAACAACAAAAACAGGAAAGGACCTGGGGGTAATCATATCAGATGACCTTAAGGTTAGCAAGCAATGTGAGAAGGCAGTAGGAGGGTTGGGGTATACTGGAAGTATAGGAGAGGCATCAGCAGCAGAAAACAGGAAGTTGTTATCCCTCTGTACAGACAGTTGGTGAGACCCCATCTGAATACCGTGTCCAGTTCTGGAGACCCCATCTCCGCAAGGACATAGACAGGATAGAGGCAGTCCAGAGGAGGCACCAAAATGGTAGGGTCTGCAAGAGAAGCCATATGAGGAGAGACTAAAGGAGCTTAATATGTATACCCTTGAGGAAAGAAGGGAGAGGGGGACATGATAGAAACTTTCTGGCACCTCAAGGAATCAACAAAGTCCAAGAGGGTAGCATCTTTCAGAAAAGAGACTTGCAAGAACAAGGGACACAATTTAAAGATAGAAGGAGGGCGGTTCAGGGGCAATGTGGAGGAAGTATTATTTCACAGAGAGGGTAGTGGATGCATGGAACAGCCTTCCTGAGGAAGTTGTGGGGTCTAAAACTGTGGGAGAATTCAAGAATGCATGGGACAGACATAAGGCAATTCTTGTGGGGGGCAGGAAGATACAGGCTGTTTGGATAACTAGGATCTGCGGCCTATCCTGTAGGTAGGGAAATGGGCAGACTAGATGGGCCAAGTGGTCCTTATCTGCCGTCAAAGTCTATGTTTCTATGTTTCCCTGGTGGTTCAGTGGACTGAAACCCTACCGGATCGCGGGCTTAGTAATTCTAAAAGACTCCCTGGTGGTCTAATGGACCGAAACTCAGCCCGATCATGGGCTCAGTAAATTAGAATACATCCCCGTGGTCCAGCTGTACCCCTCCCACCCACCCACTCAGACCCGCCAACCCGCCTCCCTCCTGATCAGTGGTGGGTGGCAGCTCCCACCCAAGCAAGCTGCCTGGCTGCCCGGCTGACTGACAGTGTATCAGGCAGCTGTATGCCCATTGGTCCATCATGAGCTGGCCATGGGCGTGCAGACCGGCATTGTACACATACAGTCCCGAGATGTGAATTAAGTCCCGCTGCTGACCGGGGAATGGGGTGGCGGATCTGAGGGCGGTGGGGAGGCGGGTATCGCTGGACCACTAGGGAAGTATTCTAATTTACTGAGCCATGATTGGGCTGGGATATGGTCCACTAGACCACCAGGGAGTCTTTTACAGTTACTATACCCGCGACTGGGCAGGTTTTTATTTATTTATTTAGTTTTTGTTGACCGGGTAAGTGCACTAGACAAATCCTGCCTATTTTCAGGCACGACCCGGGGGAGGGGGATACAGATGAATGCCAACTGACCTTGAACCAGATTAAGTTGTTGGTGGTATTTTAGTGATTGAGGAATTGGCCAGGACACTGGGAAAGTCCCTCACTCTGCTGGTGCTGAGTGGCCAGTAGGGTGTGCAGGGGTCAGTCATGGCCATTGCAACTTTGGAGGCTAAGGAGGAGGTGGTGTTGGTCGGTGTTACCGATGAGAGCCGCTGGCAAGCGGCAGTTGTGCAGCCTGAGCTCGTTTTGCAGCCGGATTCCACGGAGACCTCGGTAAGCCATGTGGCGAGTGATGTGGCTCGATTTCCCGATTCGGAGAGTCTTGCTCTAGCTTCAGTTGCTGAGATCCCCGAGGTCAGTTCTCTAAAGGCATCGGTGCCTTTAACTGTCGTAGCAGAACGCACAGCAGCGTCCCACATGACGAAGGAGAGTGAAACCCGGAAGCAAGTGGAGCGGTTGGCGAGTTTGGCGCTAGCGGCGGTGGAACTGGTAGGCAACCAGAGGCGAGATAAACAACTTCAGGATTGGACTATAGCGACGCGGTCTCGGTCCGGAGTCGGCATTGCAGAAAGCTCCTGTACAGAAGAAGGAAATTAGATCTTAATACAGGAAGGGCAGTTCAGCATCGTATAGCGACGTAAGTACTGCTCAATCAGTTGTGTCCTTCCCCACTTTCCAGTTAAAAGGAACTTGGTTTCTGGTTTAAACCTCCTGTCCTTGACCTAGGGAGGGAAGTTGAAAGACTCAGTCATTTTCAGACTTCAAGGGTCTCAAGAAGGTGACGGAGTTTTCCTTTCAGGATTATCAAAGACTCCTACTACTTCTAAAACAAAGTGGAGTCAGAGGACAGTGATTTACTGAACAGTTCCCCATTTCCTCGCTTTGGAACACGATGATAGCTGGTCCCTCAGGCAGCTTTTTAACGGCTGCTGGCTGGAAATCCTGGGTTCAGGAGTTTGGACACCAGTCTCTGCATGGGACAAGACTTTGGACTTGACTAATAATGAGCCAGAATGGCAGCCTAAGGGTACTGATTTAAAAGTTGATGTTACAGAGGTGTCTGTTGATAAACAGGGGGTGGGGGGAGAAGTTAAGGTCCCTAATATCTTGCAAAATGGTTTAACTGGTCAGCAAACCCAGTCTAAAGTAGCTGTAGAAGAGGGGAGTAAGATTGAAAAACCCCTTATGTCTAGTCTCTTCTCTCAGTGTAAAAGAGAGGCAGCTCCCAGGAGAAATGCTGTTCAGATTAGATATATAGGAGGGCTACAGGACAGGCCTGACAGATATTATTGGGCAAAACTTTACTTAAAGAGTCTTTAAAATTTTCACCACGGGATGTTTTTGCTTTTATTCATATTTCCGGGAGGATAACTTTGACATCAGCTATTTCCCCTGCTTTATTAGATCTTTTTGGAAAGAGTTCACTCAAGTTAAGTTTTCCCTTATGGACACCTTTTAGTTATCCCTTATCAAAATCCCTGATTAAATATGTTACTGTCATGTTCAGGAATGAAGGTGTTCACGTTGACTACATTGTTTTTGGTTATCCTAAAATGTGACTCTACAGAGTGATCCAGAACCAATCCTAGATACCGAACAGTTTTGGACGGGGGGTGAAATTTAAGTAAAGTTCTCACACAACAGCTGGTATAGAGCACATTCCTAACTCCTTTATGTTAGGTAGGGACCGGGGGTGGTATTTTAGCGGTCAGCCTAGAGCATGTTATAGGTGGGAAGCCAAACACATTTATCAAGTGCATGTGATCAGCCAAATGTGATAATTGTGGAGAAGTGGGGCATGTCACCATGTTTTGTGCTAACTCTATCAGGTGTGACTTATGCTAAGAACCCAATCATGCCTTCAGAGATTGTCCCTGGGCTGCACAAAATAAAACAGTTCAAGGGTCTTCAGAGTTTTTATACAAAAGCTCAAGAGGCCAGTGATCTCCAGGCTATGGGAAAACCTTTACCAAACCCTCCTTTAGGGCCACTAAACCTGCAACCACATTACCTACTATAGATAATACTGTTAAGGATACAGGCCTTGTCGATTTGAAGAGGAAAGAATGCGGACAATATTCTGAGCTGTTCCAACCGGTTTGTTACACAGAATCAAAGGGAATCTTATTAGATAAATTATCGGTTCCTTCAAAACCCCTACCAGTTCTTAGACGATCAAGCAGGGCTTAAAAACTCAGTTACCTCCTGAATCTGAAGGTATCGACACCAAAACTTATGAGGCCCTTGGTTGGGGGATTCGGAAGTGGAATTGCAGACACAGATCTCGCAGGTTTCAACTCAAGACGCCTAGTGCCCCCAAAGGATGATTATAAAGGAGAAAAAGAAACGAGGAAGAAGTAAAGTGGGTTTCTAGGTATTCATTTGTAATTGTATGGATTTAAATTTATCATGGGCTACCTTAAACACTCACAGCCTTTTAAACCTGTGAAGAGACGGCAGTTTTTCATTTACTCCATGACTTAAACATCTCAATTGTTTTCCTACAAGAAACTTGGATGTTTACAAAATCAGTGTCTGCCTTCGCTAGTGACTGGCCGTGGGGGCCTTCTTATTGGTCTTTCGGGAGGACAAGGCAGACGGTGGGATCCTCTAATCATACTTCACTCTACATAAATTAATTGACTTATGTCCCGGGAGGACGTTGATACTTGAGGGGAAAATGGTTTACACCTTATTCGCTTAATTAACATTTATAATCTCAGACCAAGGCTGGCAGGGTACTTTGTCTGAAACAGATACAACCTTTTGGTAACAACTGTCCCTATTTTATGGGGGGAGATTTAATTGCAGTATAGAGGCAGCCAAAAAGGTGGTGTGACTAATAGGAAAATTTATTGTGATGCGGATGTCTGTCAGATATTATTAAACCGCAGGATTATTATCCTGTATGGATGTGAAGTCAAAGGGCTAAAAGGTATTTTTTCAAGAACGGTACAGGGTATACAATTGATTACCTTTTTGTCACAGAACATTCTGTTCCATCAATTAAGATAATTCCGTAGAATTTTCTCGGATCATGCTTTAGTACAGGTTAATATTGGCCTTCTGACTGCTAGTGGGAAACAGAAGTCTAGATGGAAACTTAACACTTCTGTGTTACACGATAACTTGGTCCAGAACTCCATTAAACTAATTTTACAAGCAAGACTGTCAGTGAGTTTCTTATATCGGGATAGGGACACTGGTGGCAGGAAACTAAAACTGATTGTATAAAATGGTTTAAAAACACGTAAAGTAGTTCAAAAATAAGTTTTTCAATTATCTAAAATTGAGAAGTCAGTTGCACTTTTATTATCCTGTGCTAACACTTCTAGAGATAATTTCTCATCACAAATACAGGAAATTAAAGAAACATGAAAACTTTGCAATATGACAGGCCAAACGTCTACATGCTATTATGACCAATCATATGCGGAAATCAGTAATCGGGGATCCTTTTGAATTATGTAAAGAGGTTAAGGAACATATATCATTATGTTCGCTAACCAAGGTACCAGGACAGCTTTTTCCTTACAGGAGATCCGGATATAATACATACTCATTTTCAGGACTTAGAGCCTCGAGTGTCACCCTCCTGCATCAGATTAATACTGTGCTAGGACTCCTATAATGCAGGACCTAGAGTCAGACCTGCTTAATAGGCTTCACCAACCCTTTTCTTCTGAGGAAATTAATGTAGTTCTATCTTCACTAAAACCTAATGTGGCCTCTGGCCAGACGCCTTTCTAATCTATTTTATAAATCTTTTCAATCAGAACTGAGTCACTGTTTAACATTAGTATTTAACCATTTCTTAGAGAATGGTGTCACGATAGCCTCCTTTTCTGACAGCTTACAAATTTATATTTTTAAATCAGGTGATAGGGTAACTTCAATAATTGAGACCCATTACTTTACTTAACTCGATTATAAGATATTGATGTCTTTGATCAATATTAGACTTAAAGAATTAGCTCAACATAGTTTTACACAAATACAGCACTGTGGTATTCCTGGTCGAGGTATTCAGTCAATTTTATGTTTAATTAGAGATTTAATTGAAAACTTAACGAAATAGGGAATTGGCTATTTATTGACCTTGGATCTAGAAAAGGCCTTCACAGAGTAGATCACACTTTTCATTTTCCGCACTGGAATTTTTTCGAGTGCCTCCGAACTCATTATCTTTAATCAAAAATCTATATGGTTCTGGTATGGTTTTTCCATACATTAAAGGAGAGAGGGCTATGGGTTTTCAGGTAAAGTGGGGTGAGACAGGGTTGCCCATTAAGCCCTCTGTTGTATAATTTTTCCTTAGAACCCTTTTAAGAGTTATGAGTTTGGTCCCTCATGGCAGGGAGTTCGTGTTCGGATTCTGACTCAATAATTAATATCCAAGCTTATGCAGATGATGTCTGCCTTTTCTTACAGATGTATCACACATTAAAATTTTTTACAAAATTTGAGGAATACGATTAGTAGCTAATGCTAAGATTAACTTATCTAAACCAAGGGTTTATTGCTCGGTGGTAATTTTCAACACCCATTGGTCTGGAACTCTATTCACATATCATCTGAGCCCTTAACAATTTTAGGGTCTCATTTAGTTCACAGAACTGTCCCAAGTGAATTGGAATTCGTATTAAACAAAATTGAGAGTAAGGTTATCAGATGGAAAAGGTTCAGATTTTCTAAATGAAGAGAATCCAGGTCTTAAACAATTTATCCTCCCTGTCTTCAGTATATTGCAGCAATATTTCTTTACCGGTTAAATTTGAAACTAGATTATATAGTATATGCTTTCAATTACTTTGGGGAATAGACTTAATCCAATTAAACGTGTTATACATATCTAGGGAAAAAGGAGGGGGGACTAGGCATGGTAGATCCAGTGTTTTTCTGTTATTCAATTTTCTTTTCTTGTTCACTGAAAATTATTTTAAGTGAGACTACCAGAAAGAAGGCTCCTTTTTTTTCGAATTTATTGAGCCGCTATCTTACTGCCTGGATACAGTGTGCCCCCAAACTTTCCAATCACTTAGCTTTGCCAGTTTTTTTTAAACCAGCGGCTCAGAAATTATTTAAATGGCAGGTCACAAAACAACAAATTCTTAGATGTTCTTCTAAGGCCTTATATAAGGAATTAATGGCTGCAATCTATTCAGAAGTCCCTTGTTTTAGGAATTGTCCGAGTATTCGGAACGAGGATGTTTTAAATCAATTGAACAACCCAAGATTACCAGAATATATGTGGGAAACGCAATGGCTTACTCTATATGGTAAATTAAATGTTAGAGGAACAGCTAAATATAAAGCCAGAGAGGAGAGGATTTGCCCTTATAGTGATTGTATTAACCAAGAAGAAACTATGGAACATTTTCTTCTTCAGTGCTCAGTGGCAACTAAGATTTGGGACCATTTGGCCACAGCCTGGAATTTACCATGGTTGGCTAGACTTACTTATGATATTCTGGTACTTGGGTTCTTTCTGTAAGTTTACGGAATACGAGAAAGGGACCTCTACAGGTTTTTATTGCTTGTCTTAGGTATTCTTTATGGCAAATAAGGTGTCAATGGGTTATCCATCAAAAAGCCTTCAGCTTTGGTTACAGGAATATGTAACTAATGTTTTAACCAAAATATACCTTTCAGAATCACAATTGTATAATGTACGGAAAGTTAGAATGTGGTGGAAAGTTTCTCCCATATCATTAAATTTAAATGAGACCTTTCTTTTCCTTCCTTTGCTCACTTCCAAAAACATCTGAGGGGCTACCAATTAATGATGGGCTTCTCTATGAAAGTCACTAATTATATCTAGTGGTTATTTATATGGATGGAGGGAGTAGGTTGTTACTAAAGTTTAGTGTTCAAGTTTCTGTTCCTTTTTTCGCTAAGCATTAGGAATTTGATGTATAGTTAGTCCTTTTTTTTCTTTGAATTCCATTAATGAGTGTCATGTATTTTCATTTCCTCATGTCTTACTATTTTTTTTTCATGTCTTGTTTCCTGTTTGTTGATTATTTCAATAAAAATTGCCCCTACTCTTTTCGATAAGTGCCATGGGATCTTTAACATCCACCTGAACTACCACCAATCCAGGCAGATGGGACCCCGGTTTAACGTCTCATCCGAAAGACGGCACCTCAGAAGTGCAGCACCCCTCTCATGCTGCATCACAGTGTCAGTACTGGGATATTAACCCAAGTGCCAGATGTGGGAGCTGAACCCACAGCCCTCTGATCTCCCGGCCTCAGAGGTGAGTGTGCTACCTACTGAGCCACTGACACTGCAACCTGCAGTCTATTAAACCACCAGGGAGTCTTTTAAAATTACTAAGCCCGCAATCAGGCAGGGTTTCGGTCCACTAGACCACCAGGGAGTCTTTTAACATTACTTAGCCTGCGATTGGGAAGGGGTTTGGTCCATTAGACCACCAGGGAGTCTTTTACAATTACTACATCTGTGATTGGGCTGGGAAGCAAGTACACTGGACCACCAGGGAGTCTTTTACACTTACTAAGCCCACGATCAGGCAGGGTTTCGGTCCACTAGACCACCAGGGAGTCTTTTAAAATTACGATCAGGCAGGATTTTGGTCCATTTGGTCCCAAGAGGTGGATAGGCAGAAAAGGGGCAAAATTCAGCAGAAGGGCAGACAGCAAGGAGAACCAGGGATAAAGGACAACCAAGGAAGGGGCTGGAGTAGAACAGTGAAACAGTCTAGGAAGGTCAAATCATGGAAAGCCATGTGTGCAAATGCCAGGAGCCTTAGCAACAAGATGGAAGATCTGGAGGCTGTCATGGTGCAGTCAGACCTGGACATTGTGGCCATCACTGAAACCTGGTGTAGTGATAACCACAACTGGGAGATGGCCATACCTGGCTACAACATATTCAGAAGAGACAGAGCAGGAAGGAAGGAAGGGAGGAGGAGTGGCACTGTATGTGAAAAATGACATAAGGGCCACAGAGATCCAGGAGGAACAAAATGGGGGAGAGATACTGTGGGTTAAGCTGGAAAGGAAAATGGGCACAGCCATCTGCACAGGTGTGGTCTATAGACCACCAGCCCAGGAGGAAGAAACAGATAGGAGTTGATGCTAGCCATCCAAAGGATGGCAGACAAGGGTGAGGTAGTACTGGTTGGAGACTTCAATATTCCAGACGGAACCGAGCATCCCAGCAGCAGCATCAACTAGGAGCAGATTTATCCTGGACTCCCTTTAGGGTGCCTTCCTCAAGCAACTGGTCATGGAACTAACTCGGCAGAAGGCAATACTGGACCTTGTGCTCACAAACAGGGACAGTGTGATGTGGGTAACAGTGATGGAGCACCTGGGGAACAGTGACCACCAGTCATTGTGGTTTGAAATCACAGAAAAAGCAGAACGAAACCACACAAAAACACGTATCCTGGATTTTAGGGGGGCAGACTTTGGGAAAATGGGGAGATACTTGAAAGAGGCATTAAGGGGAATGGGACAGGAATCAGGGGTTGAGGAACAGTGGGCAGTATTTAAAATGGGGATTACAAGGACAACAGAATTATGCATTAAGCAGGTTAGCAAAAGGAAAAGGAAGAGGAGACCATTATGGTTTTCCAAAGAGGTAGCAAAGAAAGTGAAAGCCAAAAAGATTGCATTCAGGCAATACAAAAAGACACAGGCAGAAGGGGATAGGGAGAAGTACCAGGAGAAGCAAAGGGAGGCAGGGAGGTCAATAAGGGAAGCCAAAGCTCAGACAAAAGAACACATTACAAAATTAGTGGGTAGAGGGGACAAAACCTTTTACAGGTACATAAGTGAAAAAAGAAAGACAAAGGGAGAGATAGTGAGACTGAAGGGGGAGGATGGGGGCCGCGTGAAGGATGACAACAGTAAAGCTGACATATTGAACAGGTATTTCTGCTCAGTCTTTACTGAGGAAGAGGAGGGTAATGGGTCTGAAGGGAGTACAAGGGGTGAGAATGGTGCAGAAATGGACACAAGTCCCTTTTACATGAGAAAGGGTCCTGAAGGAACTGGAAGTAATAAGGGTTGATAAAGCAATGGGGCGATGGTGCACCTAGGGTCCTTAAAGAACTAAGAGAGGTGGTGGCTGAACCACTGGCTATCCTGTTTAACCGATCACTGGAAACAGGGAGGTACCCAAAGACTGGAGGACAGCAGATGTAGTCCCTTATACAAAAGTGGGAACAAAGAGGAAGCAGGGAACTACAGACCAGTCAGCCTCACCTCGGTAGTGGGGAAGATCATGGAAGCACTACTGAAGGAGAGATTGGTGGAACATCTGGTTGTCAATGGACTACAGGACCCAAGGCAGCATGGTTTCACCCAGGGGAGGCTCATGTCAGACCAACCTCATTGAATTTTGACTGGGTGACTAGGAGGTGGATCAGGAGGGCAGTGGACATGGCCTATCTGGACTTCAGCAAGGCCTTTGACACTGTGCCACATAGAAGACTATTACACAAACTGGGGAATATGGGTGTGGGCAGGACAGTAGTGTGGTGGGTAGGTAACTGGCTGGGTGGCAGGACACAAAGGGTGGTGGTAAATGGCTGTCACTCCACAAAGGGAAGAGTGACCAGTGGGGTACCACAGGGATCAGTGCTGGGACCAGTCCTATTCAACATCTTCATCAGTGACATTGCACAGGACCTAGAAGGCAGAATTTCACTGTTCGGCTGATGACACAAAGCTCTGTAACAGAGTAGACACACCAGAGGGTGTAGACAGAATGAGAAGGACCTGCAGAAACTTGAAGAATGGTCAGGGTTTGGCAGTTGAAATTCAATGCAAAGAAATGCAAGGTAATGGGGTACAAAACCCTGGCACAATATATCAGTTGGGGGTGAGGATATAGCATGCACCAAGCAGGAAAGGGATCTTGGGGTTATCATCTCTGATGACCTCAAGGTAGGGAAACAGTGTGACAAGGCAGCAGGTAAAGCAAACAGGATGCTGGGATGTATAGGCAGGGGCATCACCAGCAGGAAAAGGGAGGTCATAATTCCACTATACAAGACACTAGTGAGGCCCCACCTGGAGTACAGTGTACAGTTCTGGAGACCATACCTACGTAAGGATATAGACAGGGTAGAGAAGGTTCAGAGGAGGGCAACAAAGATGGTGCATGGCTTGCATCTCAAGTCCTATGAAGACAGGTTGAAGGAACTGAACATGTACCCCCTGGAGGAGAAGAGGGAGAGAGGGGATATGATAGAGACATACAAGTATCTCACAGGGAGGAACAGGGTGCAGGAAAACACTATTTTTAAGCAAAAAAGATGTTCCAGGACTGGAGGGCATGGGATGAAGTTGGAGGGAGGACGATTCAGAGGAAACATGAGGAAGAATTTCTTCACAGAACGGGTGGTGGACAAGTAGAACACCCTGCCAGAGGAAGTGGTGGGGCTGAAACAATCAAGGATTTAAGAATGCATGGGATAGACATAAAGGAATTCTGGAGGTCAGGGTAAGGGCAACAGACTTCTAGGAAAACATAAACTGAACTTACAAGCTTAAATGGGCAGACTGGGTGGGCCATAGGCCCTTATCTGCCGACACCGTCTATGTATCTATGTATTAGACCACCAGGGAGTCTTTTGGAATTACTAAGCCCATGATCGGGCTGGGAAGCAGGTCCACTCAACCACCAGGGATTCTTTTACAATTACTAAGCTCGTGATCGGTCATTGGGGTGTGTTGCCGCCGAGGGGCAGGGGGTGTCAATCCCCGATGGCTGCAGCCTGGCAGGGTGCCAGGCGCAAGTCGCTGGGGATCAGTGCACCTGCATGCAAATTGGGCCATAATGACATGCAAATGGCCCCATTTGTGCCTTGCATGCATAATGGCCCCATTTGCATACCGACAGCTTAATATCGCGATTCCTGTGCCTAGCGCAACAGCACTTGTACTGGCACATCCCCCTGCTCCTCTCTTGCCACTTGTGCTGGCTCAGTGCCACTGAGCCATGCACAATGCAGGTGGCCATGGTGCCATATTCAATGGTGCTGAGCCATGGCGCAGCACCGTTGACTATCGCCCAGACCACGCCCTGGTGCATCCCAGTTGCACTGCAACCAGGCTTGCGCCCCTGCCTCGCGCAGTCTGAATATCTGGCCCATGGAAGAAAGGAAGACTTACAGTAATATATGTATTATGGTTTAGCTCTTGGTATGATAAACCTAGGAGTTTCTGGCACAGTCCTTTTATGAGTTGGGACAATCCAAGCAAATCCCAGTTTACATCAATTTTGAATGGAAGATGAATGGTCTACTGCAAGATTAGCTAATTAATTACTTTAGAGCAATCTATAAAATTAGAAAAAAGATTACAGAAATGTATTTAGCTCAAGAGCGCTCAGAAGTATTGCAAAGTCTAGATTATTAGCCACTCTTGAAAGTTGTATTATTTGTATGTCTAGATGTTACGCAGGAATGTTATCACTATGCATAAAGTGTTTACAATGTGGTTGGAGCTCATAGCACAGTTCCATTTTATTCTATGTGTAAGAGTCAGTTTTATCTATAAGAGTTTGTTTAATATATTTTTATTGTAACTTTAATTTTGATATATGCTCTTATAATGACTTTTAATGTCGATCAATAAATATACAAAAATAAATTTGGCACTCCGGGGCTTATTGAATCAGCAACTTTTGAAAATCTTACCCATGGATTTAACATTTGGTAATGCTCACTAGAGATCCTGTGGTCCTGCAGATCTGTGACCATTTTTTTTGTGTCACATCAATCTTTTATCTGTCAGTCTCAGGTGAAGTTTGAATGAAAAGAATGCTTTTCACTTGGTAGCATACACATGTGGCTCTCTAATTTCCTTCTGGTAGGCAAATTCCTCCTCAGTTTAATATTTTCAGTTAGAGTTAACAATGAGGTAAATGATAATTTACCTGTGAAAATCTGAACAAAGGAAAAAAAAAGTAAAAAAAAATAAATGGAAAATATCCACACAATATCCAGATTTGTATATGAAGATATGAGGGTGTCCAGTGCCTCAGAAAGGGTGTGCTGTATACCTGCAATAGAGGGAGGGAGAGAGTGAGAGAAACATAGAAACATAGACTTTGACAGCAGATAAGGACTGCTTGGCCCACCCAGTCTGTCCATTTCCCTACCCATTGGATAAGCTACAGATCCTAGTTAACTATCAGCCTACTTCTTCCTACCCCCCACCAGAATTGCCTTATGCCTGTCCCATGCATTCTTGAATTCCCCCACTGTTTTTGACCCCATGACCTCCTTAGGAAGGCCATTCCATGCATCCACCAACCTCTCTGTGAAAAAATACTTCCTCACATTGCCCCTGAGCCACCCCCTCTCTATCTTCAAATTGTGTCTCCTTGTTCTTGCACATCTCTTTTTCTGAAAGATGCTACCCTGTTGGACTTTGTTGATTCCCTTGAGGGATTTGAATGTTTTTATCATGTCCCCCTCTCCCTCCTTTCCTCAAGGGAATAAATATTAATTTCCTTTAGTCTCACTTCGTATGGCTTCTGTTGCAGACCCTGCACCATTTTAGTTGCCTCCTCTGGACTGCCTCCATCCTGTCTATGTCCTTGCAGAAATGGGGTCTCCAGAACTGCTCTCTGTGTCCAGATGGAATCTCACCAACTGTCTGTACAGAGGGATAACAACTTCCTGTTGTCTACTGCTGATGCATCTCCCTATACATCCCAGTACCCCCTCCATGACTAAACAAATGTTTCTGTGTACTCCTTCACTATAACCGTAGCCCCATATCCCTTGACTGAAGTTAAATTAACAGTTCTTAAACTAGTGTATATAAATACAGTAATATGTGGTAGACATGACAAAAACAAACTAAAAAAGAAGGGAAGGAGAAACACACCTGTATGAAACTAATTAGGGTGAATAATCAGTGAAAAGAAGAACTAAAGGCAGCTGCAACAAGTGTCATCACTTTAGTGGGCAGTCAGCCTGACAAAACCAAGTTGGTACATCTATCCTTCAGCATTCATCAGTGCAGAAAAGTCATCCATATGTGTCACTTCTTTACCAGTCAGCTTGGTGGTGCAACATGGAAATGAATGTCAACATCAAGGTCTCTTCCTCAGCATACTGGTCTGCAGGGCATTCATTATTGGTCCTTCTCAACCAGAAATTCTAGTAGGCTAGGCAATTGTATCAAATGTAGCACATACTGTATGTGTTAAATAAACTAGTAGCAGCTGCCTAGCAGCCGAAATGAGGTATGACTGGAAATGTGGTGGTAACACTCAACCTTCTGAATGAAGTGGTCATTTTTGACTGATGAAACATTAAGAGTTTTATTGAACTGATTGTGACTGTGGACTGGTATGAAAGCACTACTGATGGCAGTGGAGAAGCCAAGGAAATAGAGAAACAGACACTGCTGTTGAAGTTAGCTGTATGATTCTTTTTTTTAACTCTTTCTACACCGGGGCCCCAGGGCATCTCTCAGGTGTACCCATTCAGCTTGTCGGCCTCTACTCCCTGCCTGAAACCCTTCCACCAGGGGTACTCCCCATCCCCAGCTCATAGACTCGGCCAGCCCCCTGGATCTAGGCCCCCTGGGGTGGGACTGCCACTCCTACCTGGCAACCTGTCTGGAATCTATACAGTCAGTCCACTTCTGGTGCAAGGGCCCGGGAGCTTCATGGAAGGTGGTCTGGTGGTGGGATATAAGCATCATCTCCTGGGGTCACTGTCACCTCCCTTAGATCATTCAGGGGGTTTTCACTTGTTGTCCTGTTACCCCCCCAGGGAGTATGGGTGTGCAGTGATGCCCTGCACACAATGGGCATGCTTCTGCACCCATGCGTAAGGCATCCGCCTACACCCCCGAACCTGGAAGAGCATGCCACAAGTTACACTGCCCCCGGTCACCACCAGGAGTCACTGGTACTGTGGCAAGCACAGCCACCCACCCCCAGGAGAGGAGAGCAGTCTTCTGGATGCTCAATCCTCTCCTGCCCCTACCATCCCCTGATGACCAGAGCTCACTCCCAAACCCAGGTCACTGGAGTGATGTGAGGTGTGACATCCAGCACCTCAACCCTAAGAACCACCGGGCCAGCTAGGTGTATTATTAACAGTGAAATCACAGAAATGATTTCAAAACATATTTTATTTCTGTTCTGTATTTTACGAACATACCAACATACAAATGTGCCAGCAGAAACAGACCACCCAGTCTATCTAAGTCTGCTCAAGTGTACAGCTAGCACCCCTAGTTTGCGACTGCC
Organism: Neoceratodus forsteri; assembly: GCA_016271365.2. Lineage (NCBI taxonomy): Eukaryota > Metazoa > Chordata > Ceratodontiformes > Ceratodontidae > Neoceratodus > Neoceratodus forsteri. Next base: position 1,295,312,100 of record CM028130.1, read on the forward strand.
CCACCCCCTTCCATTTGTCATCCAACTGCTAACCCCACCTCCCCCACCCTTACTGTCCCCTGTTCCCTGTCCCATGCCCTTTTGAAACTGTTCACAGATTTACATAATTCTAACCCATTCTGGTAGGACATTCCATTTTGCTACCATCCTCTCTGTGAAATAGTGTCTCCTCATTTCCTTCCTAAATCTTCCCCCCTCTATTCTTAGCACATGCCCCCTAGTGACACTCCCCCTCCTTAACATAAAGACCACATCTGCCCCATCCTTATTGATTCCCCTCAGACACTTGAATGTCTCTATCATGTTCCCCCTGTCCCTTCTATCCTCCAGGGTGTACATATTCAGGTCTCTTAGCCTGCTGTCATAGTCTGTCCCTTCCATTCCACATATCATCTTTGTTGCCCTCCTCTGCACCCTCTCCAGTAGCCTGATATCATGCTTTAGGTATGGCCTCCAAAACTGGGCAAAATACTCTAAGTGCAGCCTTACCAGTGACCTGTAGAAGGGCAAGATCAGCTCTCTTCGCCTGGATGAAAAACCCCTCGTTATGCACCCCAGCATTTTGTTTGCTTTTGTAGCTGCTCTCCTGCACTGGACAGTGTTGTCCATGGTCTCTGTTATCATTACCTCTAGGTGTTTCTCCTCCTCAGTGATCCCCAGCTTAACCCCTACCAGCCAGTATTCTCTCCTTGGGTTCTTTACCCCAAAGTGCATAACCTTACACTTCTTTACATTGAACCCCAGCTGCCACCTCTCGGACCACTCCTCTAGCTTGCTTAGGTCCCCCTGCAGCTGCTTCCATCCCTCCTCTCCATTCACCACTTCTCTGATTTTGGTGTCATCAGCGAACAGACTTATCTTGCTCACTACCCCATATGCAATGTCTGATATGAAAAGGCCAAACAATACTGGCCCCAACACAGAGCCATTTGGCACCCCATTCATCACCGGCCTTAGAGTTGAGAGCTCCCGTCTCCCCACCACCCGTTGCAGCCTCCCACTCAGCCAGCTTGTAATCCAGCTCATCATTTTTGTCCCTACCCCTACACCAGTTAGTTTCCCCCCCCAAGCCGACCCTGAGGCACAGAATCGAAGGCCTTGCTAAAGTCCAAGTAAAGAACATCCACTGCATGACTCTTATCCAGCTCACCTGTCACCCAGTCATAATATTGTATCAGGTTGGTTTGACAAGACTTCCCTGAAACAAACCCATGCTGCCTCACATCCTGGAGACACCAGTCTTTCCTTTAGTATTGTCTCCATGAGTTTGCACACTATGGAGGTGAGAATTACCGGGCAATAATTACTTGGTTCATCCCTTGGTCCACTCTTTTGTAATGGTACTACATGTGCCATCCTCCAGTCCAGTGGCACACATCCCAACTCCAGTGAGGTGCTGTACAGATCCGCCAGCAGCTCCGCCAACACCTCCACCATCTCCCTCAGCACCCTGGGGGTGGATACCATCCAGCCCTGGTGCCTTGTCTACCTTCAGTGCCCTCAGTCCCTCTAGGACTCTACTTACCTCAATTCTTCCATCTGTTGCCTCCTCTTTCCCTGTCCCCACCCTTCCAGCCCATGGTGGTATCAGTTCCCCCTTTTCTTCCATGAACACTGAGCAAAATTATTCATTCAGTGCTTCTGCCTGCTCCTCACCCTTTTCTGTACACTCCCCACCCCTTTTTATCCTCACTATTGTCTCCTTGCACTTCCTTTTCTCCCTGGTGTATCTGAAAAGTCTTTTCTCTCCCCATTAATTCCCTACTAATCTCAGTTCCTCTGCCTGTGGCTTCTCTCTTTCTGGTCACCTCCCTGGATCATCTTGCATACTCCTCCTGTCTACTCTTCCCTGTCCTTTCTATACCTCGAGCGCCGCTGTTTTGCTCTCACCACCTCCACTACCTCACTGTTCAACCAGCATGGTTTTTTCTCTGTTCCTCTTCTTTGTCTTGGTGCAGGCTTCATGCCTCTGTAATCTCCCTTTAATAATATCCCATTTCTGCTCTGCATCCATCTCCTGCCTTATGCCCTCTAATTTCCTTTTCAGTACTTCCTGCATCCTCCCAAAGTCTGCCCCCCTGAAGTTTTCTACCTGGGTAACTGATTTCTCTGGCTCCTCACACATCGTGATATTAAACCACACCGCTTGCGATCGCTGTCGGCTAGTGAATCCTCCACTTTTATTTCCTTACTGCCTCCCACTCAACAACACCAGATCTAAAGTGTTCTTTAGCCTGGTAGCCTAACAACTGTGCAGTAGACCCTCCTGACTTCCGTCCAGGAGCACTTGCTCCCTAGTGCCGGAGGTGACTGGAATGTTCCAGTCAACCCCCAGCAAGTTGAAATCCCCCACAATGGCCACCTTCCCTTTTCTACATAACTTTCTGACTTGTCCTGCTAATTCCCTGTCAAGCTCCTCAGACTGGAACAGTGGCCAGTATACCACCCCAAACCTCAGTTTCCTATCCCTTGAGTCTAGGAGCTGCAGCCAGATTGCCTCTCTTCTCCTTTCTTCCCCATCATCCCTTGTGCATTTGATCCCATCCCTCACATAGACTGTCACCCCTCCCTTCCTTACAGTCCTTTCTGTATACTTTGTATCCTGGGATTGCAGATCCCAGTCCTGGTGCTCAGTTGCCCATGTTTCTGTGACAGCTACAATATCCACCCTCCACACTGCTAAGAGTGCCTGTAGCTCAGCAGATTTGTTGCCTAAGCTTCTTGCATTCAGCTAGACCACCCTCCATCCTGCCCCCTTCCCTTCATTAGACTCCATTTCCTTCCTTCTACTCCCTCCTTTTCCAGCTGCCCCAAGTCCTTCCCTGCTAGCCTGGAGGGTAGGCTGTGACTCCACTCTATCAGATCCCTGCCTACCTGCTGTCCACTTCCCACCCCCCCATCTAGTTTAAATCATCCTTTTTTGCAATATACCTCCCCAGTCTTTGCTTTAATACCTCCTTCCCCTCCCCTCTCGGGTGCAGCCTATCCCTTGCAAACAGATTGTTATCATCCCAGGTACTGCCCCAACCACCCACAATCCCATATCTCTTAGTTTGACACTATTCTATCAACCATGTGTTCAACTCCCTAATCCTCTCCTTTCTCACTGTGTTTGTGCAGCGTACTGGGAGCACTTCAGAGAATGCTGCAGACTCCCCAGTCTCCTCGCACAACCTTCCCACTTCCTCAGTCCTCTCCTTTGTTACCTCCACCATTTCCCCCACTAGGTCATTTGTCCCCACATGTACCACAATGTGTGGTTTCTTTCTACCCCTTCTTATGCACCTTAGGATTTCCTGTCCTGCCTTGTCTGCCTTTAATCCTGGTATGGACTCCACCCATATCTGACTGTGCCTCTCCCCCTTGCTGTCCCATCTGATCTCCTTGAGTATGGAGTCCCCCAACACTAGTACACCTCCTTCCTCTTTCCTTGAGTCTGTCACCACACCCCCACCCATGTTCTCATTTTTGGGGCCACTCAAGATGGTGCTTTTACAGTGTGTCCCAGTGTCTTCCCCCTGTCCTTCTCAATTGAGACTCCTCCCCCTCCTCCTGTTTGACTGCCAACCTTCTGCTCCCTCATCACCTCTCTGAGTATTAACACTCTCCCTGCCATGCCTTACTCAGTCTCTCCACTAGTAAAGTCCCTCTCTCCCTTCTCTTTGTGAGTACTATCCCTTGTGCAATCTCCTCCTGCATCCTCTTTCCCATGTGTTGCTAGTACAGCAAACATGTTCCCTGCACCCTTTGCCTTATTGTGTGTTTCCTCCTCCCTTCTGCTGCTCCCCTTTTTCTAATTCCTACTGGAGTCCACCCTTCATCAACTGGCTTCCTGTCTACTGTGCCTCCTCCCCTGACCTCTCCCTTGCCCTACTGCTCCTTCTCTGTGGTGCCACCACAATACCCTTAGATGTCAGCCCTCCTACTGACGCAATTCTCCCCTCCTCCCTCAACCTCCCCAGCTCCCTGCCAAGCCACTGAGCCTCTTCCTCAAACCTCCTTAGCCTGTGGCATATTGGGCACCCTTCCAGCCTCCACAGTATGTTCATCTGCATTGCTGCCCCACAACCATTGCACCCTACAATTCTACTCTTGGTTCACACTACCTATACAGCCTCTCCACACCACTCTCCCTACAGCAAGTAGAACTGACTAATCCTAGCCCAGCCCCTAACAGAAATTGTTATCCTAAATGCCTTTGCATGCAGCATAAGACAGCCAACTACAGTACTAACTGGAAACCACAATCCTACTCATAAGGACTATAGATCTACTCACACTTTTTATATATTGATATGTCCTTAAGACTTAGCTCATATGGCTGTTCCTTGTTTCCTCCTTCCTGGCCTGCTCTGAGGGCTCAGATCATTTTTCAGCTCCCCAAGCTCCTCTCTTACAGTCTTCAAACCCAACCCCCAGTGGTATTTCAGTATTCAAGAAAGGCTGGTGGAAGGGGTGAGTGGGAGGGCTTTTATAGTCACTCCAGCCACAGAAGCCTTTCAGCTAAATTCTACATTAAGCTAAATTACAAAGAAAATAAAACAATATCAAAACTTACAAAAATCCTTTATACATTAACTCCCTCAACAGCAAGTAGAATTAACTAATCCTTTTCTCCTGTAGTTTGAAAAACAATAGCAAAACTTACAGAAATCTTCTTCACCGCCAGCAAGCAGACTTAACTAATCCTTCTCCCTGAAAAGGATTTGGTAAGTCTGCTTGCTGAGTGCAAGGGCAGGGAGAGAGTTAAAACACTAGTACTGGCAATGAGAGAGATGTCTGAGTTTAGAGTTATAAAAGACACTCCTTTTGATACTTGGTACTAGGTAGAGTAGGACGGAAGTAGGCCAAGGCCAATTGATTCTGTCCCTCACACTCTGTGGGGCAAATAATCATTACTAGCCCAATAATTTATATAATTCACTTGTAAAGGATGTGAAGTTTGTTACGTTTACCAGATATTCTGGCAACTTATTCCATGATGTCACACACCTAATAGTAAAGTAGTTGGTTCTTTTTTTTGGCATTCGTCCTAGGTAACTCAAACTTTTTTTTGTACTATCTAAGAGTTCGCTCCAGTCACAGCCAAAGACATGGTCAGACATTTCTTGAAATTTATGTCATATTTCTAGAGAAATCTCCTGCTTTCTGTATTTCCACAGTAGAGGCAGCACAGAGAAACTCTTTAGAAATATTGTGAAATATCTGGAAATAACCATGTCTGTGGCTACTACTCTCCCTCTCAATTGGTCTAATGTTACAGTCTATCATTAATGCATTATCACCTATGATATTGTAAAATAGAAGGTAGTTTCTCCTATTTCTTCTTTTCTCGAGTGGCATAAGGTTTAGTTGATGAAGTCTATTTTTATATGTAAGTTCATTGGTCTGTGGATCATTTTCATTGCCCTCCTCTCTAACCCCCTAACAGATTGATGTCCTGTTTATAATACGGTGACTAGAATGGAGAAGCATAGTCAAGATGGGGGTGCACATAGTTTCCATAGATACTAAATATACAGCAGTCATCTCTTGTTATGAATTATTTTTTTTGTTATATTGATTATTTTGTTAGCCCCTTATACCACAGTCCTGATATGGGAATGCACATTAAATGGGTTATCAATAATAATTCACAGGTCCCTTGCAGTGTCAACAGTGGTTAAGTTTGTATTAATAATAACATAGGAATATAATGGATTATTTTTCCCAAGGTGAAAAACAACACATTTATTTAAATTTAGTTCCATATCATAATCACTAGTCCATTTAGTTATCAGTTCATTTTCTCTAATGAGGGACTGACATTTAGAAAACGTGTTTACCTCCTCAGCAATCTTGGTGTCATCTGTGAACTTGATGATTCTGGATGTCACACCTATGTGTTGACTGGAAATAAAGCAGTTGAACAAGAACAGTCCCAGGACTGACTATTGCGGGACACCACTTGTCACCTCCATAGTGGATGAAGTTTTATTAAGTATCCTAACTTGGATTTTTACAAAATCAGTCAAAATGTTATGTGTGTGCCAGGCATACAAATGGCATTTAGGCTAATTCGGTAAAATAGGACTGGGCATGGTACAGTACAAATCACATTAAATTGTTCCTTGAACTCATTGGTTTCCATTTTTCAGTGGCTTGCTTAATGTGTGCACTAATCATTGCACTAAATTAATAAAAGTTTCTTAATAATTTGTCTGTAGCTGCTTTTTAACTTCAGCTTACTTTGAAACTCTCTGAAAACTCTTAATCAATGCAGTGTACTGATTAGTGCACGGATTTAGCAACCCATAAAAAATTCATAAACACTGAGTTGGTGTCCAATTTCACTTCTGCATTGCATTGTACTGTACAGTACCTATCTCAGCCTCTCAGTAAAATACAGTTCTGTACCTTCTCTCTTCATCACTAGGGAGCCACTTTTGGGTGAATGAAAATAAACACTACTAATAAATACTGTAAATGACTACTGCATATGAACATATCAATTAAATAAATTGAAGCGTCGTCTGTATAGTCCTTACTTCTGGGTTGATCGGTCGCTCACATGACCCTTCATGGCAGTACTGTAGAACTCCCTCTGACTACAATTAAATATAAACTAAACAAACTACAAAAAAAAGTAAGAAGTCGGTGGATCGGTGAGCCTGAAATCAATGCCTGTCACCGAAAATCAGTCAGGGGTGCAAGCAGAAGTGAGTGAGAAATTGGGATGGTGAAATGTATGATGGAACTCTTAAGAAAAACTGTAAAGTCTAAATTATATTATACTTTGTTTAAAAATGCATAAAAACATCAAAGGGCATAAAATGTCTTAACTCATGCACACACTAGTAGAGCACCAGTTTGGGGACTGTCTTTTCTTTTCATGAATGCACAGCAGCAGAGGCATGAGACAGTGATGATTGGCAGTTGAGCTCAGTAGTACAGTACAGTACAATGAATTCTGTTTTTTCAGAGAATGATGAGACTAAAGTACTATAATAAATAAAATAAAAAAAAAACTGAATTAAATACAGCAGATTTGATGCCATTTATAAACTGAATGCCAGTAATTACTGCATTGCAAATGCATTAAAAAATGGTGAGCTGAAGGGAATTTACAATGGCTGAAATTGCACTGTATGTGAATTTCATGAGAGTTGATGTTTGGTTGAAATAGTTTCCAGTTTGATTTGCCACTGCATTGTCAGCACAAAAAAACAATGCCAGAGCAGTGAGCTAAATGAACAGTTTAATGTGACTTGTACTGTACATACAGAGGTTATTAAATCTCCATATAATTGCAGTAGGCACAGACCAGGAAGGGGCAAAGCCTCATCAGCATATCGAGGTATTTGTAGTGTGCATCCTGGTGGTGAGTACCCCATATTAGAAAATGCTAGCTGCACCAATAGAATTCCTGGAATTTACGAGTAATAATGTACTGAAATTACTAAATGTATAATGTGACTGCAGGGGGAGTTAGGGTACTGGAGCCCCGAACTGTGTTCCAATTGTATAGTTACTATTCCCCACAGTTCTCTTTAAAGCAGCAGCACTGACTACCCAGGAAGTGGTTATTGAAATTCTACTTTAATGTTGTATAGGTTCAATCTGAATTTCAGTTCAAGTTTATGTCCCTTTGAATGTTCAGCAATCTGTACATTTTTTAAAATCAATAAAAGGTTACCGTTGTTGTGGCGCTACAAGAAATATGGTTGGTGCCATATTCAGCTTTGTTTTGATCCCGTACATCATCTTATGCACACCCTGTTTACTTCCAAGTACAATCAGGCTTTGTTTCTCTAAGCCTACAGCATGATCACCACACTGCATCAAAATCGGCCACCACTCACAGTCTGCACTTATGCACATCTCTGCAATCCTGCTAAGTAGTAAACATACTCTCAGGTGCTCATACTAACCTTTCAACAGTTCTCTCTATGCTGGAAACTGGAGGATGTCATCTCTACTTGTGGCAAACAGCTCTGCTGCATGATACTGCCATTTCTTGGGACCGCGCATTCCGGAAAAAAAAATGGACAATGAATCAGAGACTGATACCTGCAATGGGGAGCAAAAAAGAAAGGTACCATTTGGAATTAGGATTATGCTGGGCCCACAGGTCAATTTCATTTTTAGGTATAGAAATCCCCAAGGACATGGGGAAATTAAACACTTTAAATTTAGATCCTGTAATCTTACAAATGCAACAAGGCTTGAAGAGATGGCAAACATTACCTTTGTCTCTCTGGGGAAGGGTAAACATCCTTAAAATGGTTATTTTTCCTCGGCTGAGTACCCCCTATCAATGTTGAACTTGGCTGTCCCTCAGAGTTGGTTTAAAATGATGGATTCGATATGGTCTGACTTTTTATGGCAAGGAAAGAGACTAAGAAGAGCTATTCAGAAATTAAAAAGACCAAAGGAGAGGGGTGGTCTTGATATTCCCAACCTGTTTTTCTATTATCTGGCCTTTCAGGGGAGTAAATATTTTCAATGGAAACATCCACAAAGTGACAAGATACCAAAGTTAGCCTGGCTACAAATAGAGAGACACCTAACTTCTAATTATAAGATATCATTACCTTCCCTGCTGTTTACACAGAGTAAGAAAATACCACAGAATTGGAGGAATACACCCATAGCATGGTCCATGCAAGCCCATACCCAATTATGTAATAGCTTGAACCTGGACCATATCCATGATATGGGGCAACCGATATTTAATAATTTAAATTGAACTATAGGAGGAAAAGTTATTACTCAGATGTTTTGGAAATATTGATGTGTGACAAAACTATCAGAAATAGTGGCAGCAAGAGAATTTATTTCACCCTCAGTGTTTAATCAAGTTTTTCAGTTTCCAAAGTACCAATATTTAAATATCTCTAGATTAAACAATGTATAGGTAAGGCATTAAATAAACCTCCATTGTCCTCAAGGGCAGATAGAGTGTTCACAGAAATGGCAGAAATAGCTACTCGACCTCGACCAATAGCCAGTTTTATATAGAAAATTGGCTTCTATGGCCGAAAATAATTTTAGGCCTACAGCCCTATATTGGCAGATGGCTGTGAACCTGTCATATGATCCTGTGCAATGGGAATCAATATGGTCCAATAATTATAAGTTTATTAAACAGGACAGGCTTCGGTTAGTAAGATTTAACTTTCTACATAATTAATACATTACCCCGGTCAAGAGGAACTTGATAGGAAAGCAGCACTCTTCAGTATGTCCAAAATGTAATCAGGAGTTGGGTACACTTAGACACTTGAGCTGGGCTTGTACTAAGATCCAAGGCTTTTGGTTGGAAATTAAAGATTTATGTAGCCCATTGTTCAGGGAGAACAACTACTTCACCATTGAGACGTGTGCTAGGCCACCTCTCAGTGGCTATTCCAAGCAAATTTAAATACTATTTGACTTTAATATTGGCTGTGGCATTGCTCCTTATAATGAGGTACTGGGTAAAAGAAAATTCACCTCCTTTCAGAGAATGGATTAAAGAAATGTATAATGCTATAAATGTAGAGAAAGCAATAGTGTTACAGTATCACTCTTTCAGATCTTTCAGTAAGAGGTGGGTGCAACTCACAGCCTGCATAGCTGAGAGTTGGGGAAGACACAGAAGGGTAATAGTTCCAACTCTTCTTGATGTAGTAGATAAACATCATAACAATATGGTTAATCAAACAAAATGTATTAGTTGATATTAAGACTGCTTTTTTAAAGCCATGAAGTCCTGAAGGTTGCTGGTTTGTTGGATGGGGGGAGGCCGGGAGAGGGGTCAACTTAATTTACAACCACAGTAACACAGACTATAGGAAGGAGGAAGGTGGGGGGAGGGGAGAGGGAGTGGGATTAGAGTTGAGTTTTAAGTTTTAGTTGTAATTTTTTGTATTGTCATTGAAAAGTTCAGTGCAACTATATGTAAAATGTATGTGTATAATTTGATTTGTCTAATAAAACTTATTAAATAGCAAAAAAAAAGAAAGGTAACATTTACCTCACACTGCTACTTTAACCCTTGCATGGCCGTGGACTGATATATCAGTCCAAAATTCCTGTATGTTCTAATTCTGTCGGCAGCCTAAGGGTTAAACGTCATGTGTTAAACATCAACATAGTGCTTCATACTTTTTTTGCAAAGGAGTGTGTTTATTTTTCACACAGCAATGTGTTATATAATTTATATAAATTGAACAAGAAACACAACTGCACATAACCCAGTAGTGCAAAACCTCATGGGAAGAATATGCAAAACCCATAAAGGAATTTGGACTGGCTCAACTTTAAGCGGAATTGAACAGTGCCAAAAAGCCTCACAATGCAACCAGCAAAAGCTATGAACAGTAGACACATGTTCCATCCTTATTAGGATTATCTGTGTGCTGTATTTATAACTCAGCCAAGAGTGAGGGAGGCATCCAGCCTTAGGAGGGTTTTACTTATTTGGGTCTTGGGGAGCCCATAGTAGAGAAGAGAAGAACTAAAAAGATAAGAACCCCAGAGCAAATTACATGAGGCAAGGGTTACCCTGGAAGGGTATTCATCATACAGTCAAATTTTAAAGAAAAACACAATTTTGCCTATCCCATTATAGTAAAGCATCATGGGAGCATGTAGAAATCCCCATGAAGGAATTTAGACTTGCTCAATTTTAAAAAGAATTGCACAGTACTGAAAGGCCTTACAATACAACCAACAAAGGCTATAAACAACACACACAGACACATTTTGTCCTCGGGAATGAATTTGTGCTTTCGAGGTGTAGTTTTAGCAAACTAGTGTTCAGAATTATCTGCTAAAAATGAGCATGGATCTGTGGGGGAGAGCTTTAAAGAATGTTCTGCAGTAAATCTGGTTGATTTTTATAAGAGCACATATATCCCTTCTTTGAAATTCCAGTTTGGCTGCTTTATTTACAGCTCACATATCAATGTGGATGTAAATATCTCAATAATTCACACATGGGCTTATAGTAAACATATTTTGTTCTTTTATGTCAATTTACAAATAATCTGGCCTCAAATGAATACTACTATTTGCAGGAATTTATGTATACACATCAACTTGGGTAGAGAATTGTGCACTAAGGCTGTTTGTTTTCAGAATGTTTAAGTTTTCTAAACATACAGCACTATACAATTTCTGAGTACAGTTGATGAACATCCCTTTGCATGATCGATGTAGTGCACATGGATGACAGTTGGGAAATTATTCAGTTTTAAAACATCTGAAAAAACATGGCATACACAGAGGCTGCAGCATGTGAAGCCCTCGTGGCTGTATAACAGGTCTTCACACAGTCCAGCCTTTCCCATTTGTGGGTAAAAAAATTAATATTTCTTACTAGGGTGTCTGAGTGGCGTATCTTCTTGTTTAAGAGACTACAAGCAAAACGTTTGAGAGAGGGGACTGCCAAGCTGAGAAGTTCTGTCTACCCAATTCTGACAAGAAGATTTTGGCAGACAGAACTTGGATCTCAAAGAAGAGAATTTGGACTGTATCCTGCATACTCTTGACTGCACATTTACAACTGTAACCTGCATATTCTTGCTACTTATTTGTTGACGTTTTTTTGTGCCAATCTCCTCTGCAAAATGTGATATATCTACCTATACTAAATGATACTTTTGACCCTAGAACCTCTGAAAATAGGCCCTGCCTAAAGGATCTTGTGTGTAATAAATAAATAAATGAAGAGTCTCTTCCACTAAAAGTCACCACTCGGATACCATATTATCTTATTATAAATCACTCCAGTTTAGCTCAAGTGCTTTAAGTATGATTTATTTTTTTATTTTATTATGCCATCCTCTCCCCAGGCACTGAAGTGGAGTGCTCCCTCCTAGAGCTCAAGTGTGAGAGCACACTATGGGTACAGTGGCTCTGCGCACACTGAAGCCTCATAGTGATTTATAATGGGCACATGTATGGCCCCCAATACTGTACTACTACAACTGCACTCCAGTTAGTTAAGAAGTAACACAGTGAAATGCATGCAGGTACCAAAGCAATCAATTTCATAAATATGACACATTTGTGAGTTAATGTTATACACACTTACGGCATAAAAAAAAATAACACTGCATTTTTTAGAGTGCATTTGTGTCAGGAATTGGATCAGAAGCATGACTGAATAACAGCTAGCATGGGGGGGTGCCAAAATGATTATGCCATGGGTGGTTGGATACCTTATGGTGGCAGCAGGAATGGGCTGACAATCTTTAAAATATCATACCCTTCTATATGCACAAATTTGAGCTGAGCAGACATATATCACCACTGAGCAACAACATTAGACAATTTTCTCAGGTCATGGCCCACTCACTCATTTAGCCACTGGACTGTGAACATCACTGCTGCCTCATCAGACTCCATATCCTCTGCTTCTGCTTTGTCATATGGAAATGTCTGATTAGCAGCAGTATATACAAATCATACTACAACCTTCTGCTTTCATTCCACCTCCTCAACTAACTCTTCTTTAGCATCTACCTCATCCATCTCCTGGGATTTATCTGGCTGTACTACCTTCTCCTGTGCAGCCTCCTCCTCCTTGACTAGCATGTCCTCCTGAGACTCATCCTCCTCTACTGTCTCCTGTGACACTGATTCTCCTATGGACTCACCCTGGAATTCTTCCATTAGCACTGCTACTACAGTACATCAGCTGCTGTTTTTTTTTTTTTACATGGCAAAACAACACTGGTACTCCTCCCACCCATGACTCTTTTCCCAGCATCCTTGGTACCATTGATGCTACTGGTGGTGGTGTTACCATATAAAGCATTGAGCACTGTGCAACAGATACAGCAGATGACACAGGGGCACCCCTTTCGTTTTCAGCAGATTGTAACTGTGTAATACCATGCCACTGACTGTAGCCATATCCACACCTTGAACTGCTCTTCTTCATATCCTTTTGATATGAACAAACCATAGTGGAGAAAATAAATGTACTTATAAAGCAGTGAGCAGACACTTCAGACTTTTCCCACAGTCACCAAACTGCAGAAATAAAAAAATATTCTCACAGCCTCAGTGTTTACCATCTCTTCTTTGCATTGGCAGCTACTGGGCTGTATCAGTGAGGGTTCTGTCACCCTTGCACCACTGCAATACCACCACTGCAATATCAGTGCAGCACAAACACAACAGCTAACTTGCACTCCAATAAACTTCAACCACTAAGACTGCAAAAGAGGAGCAAATCCACTGCAGTGCTTCAAGGCCTTAAGTTCTGTTTTGCTAGGCTCTCTCACTTATACAGCAATAGTACTTTCTAGTGTGGTGCCAATAAACTGGGTTTGGGAAATGTGCTCAGAACATCAAAGGATCAGCCAGGGGGAGGAGAATCGACTGTCCAATGGACAGCTCTCCTCTGTGGTGGGAAGTTCATGGTGCTCGGCACTAGTCAGACCCTTAGAGTTGGCTGTGAATCAGTGTGCCTGGCTCCAGAACAGGCTGCGGAATTGGCATAGTAGTAGACATTGGAAAATCAGGTGTGGGTGCATGCCTGATGATGCCTGGACAACAATAAAGGTCCTCGCCTCCAGGGGATTTTTATGCAAGCAAAACCCCATTAGACATGCTCCATGATGCCTGGACTACCTCGGCTCTACTCTCACAATAAGAAGGGTGCTGGTTTAACATATTCTTTCTACTTTCCCCTCTCAGCCTCTGGAGAGGAGGGGGCCCACTATGTGGTTCTTACGTGGCCTCTTGGACAGCAAAATGCTGGTAAGTCCCTGGAGAATTGGAGCAGGGACTGGCTGGGGGCCTCTAGATGGCTGTTATGAGGGTATATCCCCACTGACTCAAGGAATAATATCAGTTAAAAATAAAAAGTTCTGTTTTGCTTTGTCTGCTTGCTGTCTGAATATGATGTATGCAGACCCTGAACACTCTCCCTTACACTGCAGAACATACAGCTAGTTAACTTGGACTAAAATGCAGAAAATCTAGTATAAAAACACAGTACAGATGTTTCTGGACCTTTAATGATCTGTAGTTCAAGTGCACAGGATCTTGTTTTTTGTAGGTGCCTAGGGAGTGGATAAACCAAAACAGCAGCACACACTGCACAGAATCAAATGAGACTGTTTTATTCCAAAGTTCCATAGAGCTGCAATGAACAAGCCCACTATCCCGTGCTTCATAGTGCACTGCCACTTCAACATGAGGTCTTCTTTGATGACGTGGCAGTGCCACATGAAGCGCCGGGTAGTCTCATTTGATTCTCTGCAATGTGTGCTACTTTTTTTTCCCCCAGTTACTTACTCTAATGTTAGTGGCAGCACCTGTGTCAGCCATGTAGCAGGGGTCTCCAGTAAGTTCCAGGTCACTAAGGAGTCACATGATGTACATTCTATTTGGAAAGGACCCATATGGTAAAACTGTCTTCAGAATTGTGTTCTGCACAATAATCTGTTCCATAAAATATATAGTGCATTAGTGGGAAACAAAGCCACTTCAAAGGGAAATGGAGAGATAGTTTTCCACACTTTGCAAAGCAGAGTCAAAATAAACTATGGCATTTAGGCAGTTTCTAAATGGACAACTGACCATCAAAACATCTGAATGAACCCCCAGATTGGTGTATTATAGGAATCAGGAAGCAAGTTTATGCAGTTCTGATTAAATTCTCTCACAAGTTTCAATGGAAGTCACATATCATGGTTCCGGAATGCATTCTGTGGAACACAATCCAGAATGGGAGAGTTCTGGGACAAAACAGTAGAATGGCAGTATACTGCACTGTATTCCACTGGTGGAATTTCAGCATTCCACTTCTGTTAGAATTCTGTGGCAGTAGGATTCATTTTCTAGAATTCTGCAGAATATCATTTCACCAGAATTTAAAAATTCCATACAGCAATATCATATAGTTATTATTTGTCTGCAAGCAGAGGGGATGAGCTGTATTATTGTTGTATTCCTGGTGGGCAGCAGCCTGGCACCTTGTTGTCAAAAGGACATTAGGAGGAGGCACTGCACCATTCATATTTAAACCTATCATATCACAGAAATCAGGAATGACTGTAGGGCCATTTACACTAAGGCATAAAGGCACCTGCCATACCTAAATATCTACCTGGTTGTGCCAGTCCTTAGGGCATGAGTTACAAATCTGAGGTACTGCCAGTATTTCCTGTTTATCATTGTGTTGAAACTGTTAAGTTGTGTGGTACCTCCCAACCCATTTCTGTTTTCAGTGTAGATTAGTTTCTTGATCGGTGCAAGGGAGGGGCCTTGATTCTATACAAGCAGTTTTGTTTCATGAGATTCCCCAAAGGGCCTGGCAAAGACTACATAAAGAGTGTATTGACCACCCTTAAATGCCTGGGGAAGGTAACTGTCTGAGGGGGTAAATACATTTCTGCCCATAAGAGCTAAAGGGTTTGTGGAGTGCCAGAGGAAGTAGACCCCCCACCTCAAGTAACTAATTACAGCAACAGTAACAGTCAAACTGGCTGTGGGGGACACTGAAGCTGGGGAGCTATGGTAAAGGGAATGAGTGAGGGGGCTAGTGCTCCAATTACACTGGTGACTGGTAACAGTGAGGTAGGTAAAATAAGACTGGGATTCAAAAAGGAATAGTAGAACAGGAAAAGATGGAAAACTATAAGTGTTCACAAGCAATAGAAAAAATAAGAAGTTAAGGAGAATGGTAAGGAATACAGGTGTAGGGTCACAAAACAGAAAAAAAGGACCCAGAGATAGTTGACTGGGAGCATGTCTTAATGCCAGGAATCTGGGTAATAAAATCAGCAAACGCCAGTCATTGGTGGCACACAGTGAGGCAGACCTTGTAGCCATCAGTCCCATCACAGAAATGAGGGCAACAGAGAATATGACGTATCAATCCCAGTATACACAATGTTTTGACAGGATAGAGGGAAGGGCAAATAAGGGTGTAGCCCTATATGTCAGGGAGTGCAAAAAGGCTGTGAAGGATGGACACATCAGGGGAATCAAAGGGGAAAGAGTCACTATAGATTCAACTCATGGTGCCCTCAGTCAAGAAAATACAGGTAGGGGTGATCTATCAACCACTAGGACAAGTGAAAGTGAGACATAGGGAGCTCAGGGAAGAACTGGCAAGGGAAGTGAAGAAGGGGAAGTGGTGATGATGGGAAATCTGAACCTGCTGGATATCAACTTAAACATTCCCGCAGCCAGATGCACCACAAGTCAGGCCCTGTTAGATACATTGCAAGACTGGTTGCTAGTATAGCTGGTTAACAAATTCACTAGGCAGTTGCCATTCTTGATTTGGTACTCAGCAACTTGGAAATGGTGACTTGAGTGAGGGTAGGGGAGCCACTGGGATCCAAATACCATTACTCTACTTGATTCAGGCTGGCCCTCAAGACCAGAATTCCCTTATCAAAAGCTGAAGTCCAAGATTTCAGAAGAGCAGACCTCAATCAAATGAGGGAGCTGGTCCAAGACAAATTGACCAGAGTGGACAGCATCACAGGTGAAAAGGAAAGATTGGGGGCAATTAATGGGACCATTCTTGAGGAAACAAAGTCCTGCATAAGAACTGTTGCAAAACAAAACAGGTACAAGAGACTGATATGGTTCTTGAAAAGATTCAGAGAAGCAGTGAGGGCCAAGAAAAAAGCTTTTTCTAAGTACAAAGAAAAACAGTGGGAGGATAAATGAGGAGAGCACTAAATAAAAGCTAGGGAAACAAAAAGGACAGTCAGGAAGGCAAAGGCAGACACAGAGCTGTGTATTATGGAGGGCATCACGAGTAGAATAAAACAATTCTTTGGATATAATAAGGAAAAAGGAAGCAGGGATGGGGTATTGTTAGGTTAAAATAGGGTGGAAGGGCACTTCAGGAAGCTGCAAATAAATCGGCCATCCTTAATGATTACTTCTGCTCTGTCTTCACAAGGGAAAACAGTGAGCCCTTACCTGAAAGTGGCTTCAAGGCAGTTGTCAGGAGAATTCCTGAAAAGGTGCAGCCAATATTTGTCAGAGAAAGGATCCAGAAGAGGCTTGAAACAATAAAGGTAAATAAACCTACAGGGCCAGACAAGATGCACCCAAGAGTGCTGAAGGAATTGGCTATGGAACTGGCTGAACCCCTAGTAGGACTATTCAAAAACTCAAACAGTTGTAGTTCCAAAAGACTGGAGGGTAGCAGATGTAGTCCCACTACATGGAGTGGGGGGAAGCAACTGGGGAATTACAGACCTCTCAGCCTTATCTCTGTATTGTGTAAATTGATGGAATCATTGATCAAGAGGACTTTGTGGACAACTTAGAGAACAATGGTCTACAGGATAGTAAACAGTATGGTTTGTGGCAGGGAGATCTTGTCAGACCAACCTGATAGTTTTCTTTAACTGGCTAACAAAGGCAGTAGATAAGGGCCATGCCGTGGATTTACTCTACTTCAGTTTCAGCAAGGCTTTCAACTTGGTGCCACATAGAAGATTACCTGAAGGAGCTGGAGGACCTCATTGTGGTTAGGGACATAATTAGATGGGTAGAAACCTGGTTGAAGGAGAGACAGATGAGCGTGGTGGTAAACGTAGTCAATTCAGAAGAAAGGGAGGTTACTAGTTGGGTTCTTTAGGGATCTGTCCTGGGTCCTGTCCCTTTCAGTTGGTTTATCAGTGACATTGAAGAGGGCATCTGGGCAAATTGTGTCTCTTTACAGATAACACAAAGCTCTGTGCTAGGGTAGATACTGATGAAAGGATCAGGGAAATGCAAATGGATCTACAAAGGCTAGAGGGGTGATCTAAAGTTTAACAGTTGAAGTTCAATGCCAAAAAATGGAAAGTTATGCACTTAGGGGAAAAAAAACAGGGCAGAGTACTGGATGGGAGGGTTTAAACTGAGTGCTATGGGAGAGGAAAAGGGCCAGGGAGTCATCATTAGTGACTCCTTTAACAATCTAGCCAGTGTAACAAGACATAGAGTAAAGCTAGCAGGATGTTCTGTTTGCCAGGTGGGGTACTGACAACAGAAAAGGAGTTACTACTACCTCTATATATGTCAATGGTGAGGCCACATCTGGAATACTGTTCTCATTTCTGTAGTCCTCACCCAAGTAAGGACAGGGACAGGCTGGAGACTGTACAAAACAGGGTGATCAGGATGTTTTAAGGCCAACAGGGCAGATGTTACAAAGACTATCTGAAGGTGAAATCTCTGGAGACCATGTACGAGAGGGGTATAGACAGAGAAGTCCATGAACCCTGTTTGTCTGCTGTCCTTCCTCTGTCCACTGAACAGCCTTACTTTGCTAGTTCTTTGTGATAAATGTTTTGTGTAATCTTCCCCTTTATTGGCTTTGGTACTCACTCTTAGGTGTATGGCCCTAACCTTTGCCCCTGCTGTGAAACACCAGCTTTCCGAACGCCCCATGTAGATCAAATTGTGCTTTCTAGGTCTCTTTTGATAGAGTGTACCCCCTGGATGCCTTTATCCTCAGTTTCCCCCCACAAGTCTAACTGTATCAACATGAAGCCCTCAAACTTCTGTTACAGTGACCTAGCTCCCCTTTCCTGTGTATGAATACCATCTGGTTTCAATAGGGATTTGTCACACCAAAAGACAACCCTTTCCTCAAGGAAATAAATGCCCTCAGTGAATGGGGGAAGGGGTGTTGTGGCTGGATTAATTTAAAGGAAAGGTTAAATTTAGTTTAGCATGTCAGTTTTTCTGGGGAGGTTCTGTTCTGTGCTGACCCCAGAGTCAGCTACTCCTTCCCTCTGCTGCAGGATCTGCAACCATTCTGGGACCCCCCCCCCTTGCTTTGTGTGGCCTATTTATGCTGCAAGGAGGTGAGGATCAGTAAAAGGCACAGAAGGTGTCAAGAGATGTGGAAGAGCTGACAGAGGGTGATATGAGGACTGTGAGGACTAGGAGATGCCCTGGGGTGAAATATGGACTGGAAAAAGGCCGGACATGCTTAATCCTCATACTCTGGGGGCCCACTAGACCGAGTGGACAAGTAGCTTAGGAGCCTACCACCACTAAGCATCTTTTCAGTCAGTGTGCTATGAAATCACAAATCCTCCAGCCCAGCTCACCTTGGAATAATCAGAAAAACTAATCAAGGGGAGGAGACCAATCTAATCTGGGCACTAACATACTTTAAAGATGATGAGAATCAGAGGCTCACTTACTACATATGAATTAATTCTATTTTATTACACAACTTCCAGATATACAAAAAAATCCAACATTTCAAGGTCTTGTTACCCCTTCTTCAGGGAATCTGGAAAGTTTTCATTGTACAACTAGCGTAGTCCTGCTCAAATGTCCATTATAAGTCTATATTCTAGGCTCAGACTTCAAGCCCTTTTTGTTATAATCCAGAAGACATTGTAGTTATATTTCTCAGCTCACAGTGTTGGCTTTGTTTTATTTTAGGGAACCAATAGGCTTCTTTCTCTTTTTCTGGCTCCTGGTATCCTCACTAGAACTAAAAAAAGGAAAGAAGCCTGTTGGCTTTCTAAACTGAAACAAAGGAAAGATTGTGAGCTGAGAAATAGGATTACAATATCTTCTGGATCATAACAAAAAGTGCTTGAAGTTTGATCCTTGAAACTAGATTTATAATGGGCATTTGAGCATGCATATGCTAGTTGTACACTAAAAAATGTTCCAGATTTTCTGAAGAAGGGGTAACTAGACCTGACACCTTGGAATTTTTTAATATCTGGAAATTGTGTAATAAAATACAATTCATTAATTCATATGTGTTGGTGATCCTCTTGTTCCAATCATTTTTAGAGACAGTGCAATGCAATGCCAGATCAATGATGAATAAGACCGCTATTATAGCAGACTTATATCACATTCCTCTGTTGATCTGGCTTACTTCATGGAAACCTGGCTTGGTGATGACACTGGTCCGATACTGAAGGCAGCTGTTCCAGCTGAGTTTTCAGTGGTGAACTGCCTGGGAAGGACTGGGGGGGGGGGGCATCTGTTTTAGATCTGAGCTGAACTGGTAGTGCACCCAGTGGGAGGATACTTCACTGTTTAAATGCATGGTGGTGTAGGGGGGTCCAGGTGCAGTTTGCAAGATTGTCCTCCTTTACCAGCTTCTAGGACACAAGGGGGATTTTCTGTAGGAAATCATGAACTTTGTCACTGACAAGGTGTTGCAGTAACCTGGATGGTTGATTCTGGGTGATTTCAATGCCTGTATCAATGACAAATGTTTGCACTAAGGGTAAAATTTCCTCAAGTGAATTAAATCCCTGTGCCTTGCACAAGCAGTTGCTTCTGCAACCCACCAACGTTGTCTCACCTTGCACCTAATATTCTCTCTGGGGCTTGAGGTAGAAGACCTCAGAACTGATTTGATCAGATGGTTCAATCATTGTGCCATTAGGTTCAATGTCAGTTCCCCTTTGTAGTTTACCCCCTGTGGAGATTGTCCAATTCCTCCCTTTGTGAGGGCTTTGGACAGAGGTGGCATTGTCAGGCACCTCAAGTATGCTGGCAGCATGTGCCACGGGTCTGGAGGATGATGTGGAAGCTTATAATAGATTTCACAGGAAAAAAAGTCACCCCACGGCTAGGCGTGCAAAAGAGTATGCAGTGCAGTCAAAGAGAACAACTCCTGCACTACCCACTGCCAAAAGAACACAGCAGAAAACCAAATAACTTAAAAATAGGAAGTTTTTATTTAACAGGTATGCATAGACCTCTTACTAGGATCTGAATTCACAGGTAGGACTCCACAAAACTCCAACTGGCTTCGTTCACAGCATCATCAGGGATTATTCATCTTGGTAAAACCCACCCATTTTAAACACAGCTGTTAAAGTGACAAACATAATAAGAATGCATAGAAATAATAGTGATCAGTGCTATACAGGGTGATCAAAAATACATTTAGTTAATATGAACATGTGAAAGGGAAACTGGCTGCATAAAAGATGTTCAGAAAGTACTGAAAATTGCTGCTTAATCCATAAGTAAATAAACATAGCAGCATCTAGACCCTCAATTAAATATCAAAAATACATAATGAGCAGTGAATTTTCTTTTTCATTTTAACCAGACAGATCAATCACAGCAACATAAAAGCATAGCAGCATAAGGAAGACGCAGTGAACAAGCTCTCCTGTTAATCTGATCTATTTTTTGAGAAAGGCTGTCAGTTCAAATCCATCACTGAGTCCCAGGAGGTGATCTCGATATGTTGCTCAACTAGAGTAAAGCATTCTAGATATACACTCTGGGAGCAATGAATCCACCTAGACTCGATGGATTTGAACTGAACTAAAATGAAAATGAAAATTCACTGCTTATTATGTATTTTTAATATTTAATTGAGGATCTAGGTGCTGCTATGTGTATTTCTTTGTTTACTTATGGATTTAGTCAGAAATATGTATAGCATACTTACTGGGCAGCAATTTCTAGTAGTTTCTGGACATCTTTTATGTGGCCAATTTCCCTTTTACATGTTCGTAGTAAATGAATGTATTTTTGATCACCCTGTATAGCACTGATCACTATTTATTCTTAGTATCCTTACTATGCCTGTCACTTTAAATGCTGTGTTTAAAATGGGTGTATTTTACCAAGAAGAACACTCCCTAATGATACTGTGAATGAAATTGGTCAGAGTTCCGTGGGGTCCACCTGGTGGATCCAGATCCTGGAAGGAGGGCTATGCACACTTGTTAAACAAAAACATTCTGTTTTGGAGTCATTTGGTTTCCTGTTGTGTTCTTTTGGTGGTAGGTAGTGCTGGAGTTGTTCCCTTTAGCTTATAATAGAGTGATTGGGATGACCTTTGAATCTGTTGCATCAGTTTGTGTCCACCAACTGGTTTTGCACCTTGACTTGCCATGGTGTGACGGTGAGCTGAGGAAGACGGAAACAAAGGGGTGGAGGTTTGAGCATAGTTGGAGGAAGTCCAGGGCCCAGTAGGACAGACAGGCTTTGATGACTCCTATGGCGAGTATCAAAGAGGAGTCACTTGTAAGAAGGCAGGATTCCTGTCCAAGGAGATTGTTGCTCAAAGGAACTGACCACCTCAGCTTTAGACAAGCTTCTTTATCCGGCCTGTCTGCAGTAGGTGAAAGTTCATTCATCTGTGAAATGTGAGGAGTTTACTTGGTTCTTTTCAAGCAGGATGTCCTCAATTCAGGCTGAGATTTTGCCAGGTGGGTTGTCATAGCCAAACAAAGTCAGGACTCAATAGCATTCAGTGGTCATGGGGAGAGTTTAGGCCAGTTACATGGAGGAGGTGGGTGAGGTGATTTTAGAATTGCAGCCAACATTTTGTGACCTGAATCCAAGCCCAGCTTGGTTACAATGAGTTGTGTTGGGCAGCTGGGCTTGGTTTTTGCTAGGATTATCAGCTGTTACTTGTCAGATGGAATCTTTCTGGTTGCTTTGAATAATGCACTGCTGAAGTCCCTCCTGAAGAAGCCATCCATGGACCCAGACATCTTGGTGAATTATCAACCTGTTTCTAACCTGCCCATTTTAGGCAAGGTTATTAAAAAGGGTGTGTGCTGCAACTCGAGGCACACCTCACTTCCTTTGGCATCTTTGAGCTTCTCCAGTCTGATTTTAGGTCTAGGCATAACACAGAGACTGCACTGGCCAGGGTGCACAATGATCTTCTCAGAAAGAGAGATAAGGTAAAGCAATCAATTGACATCCTCCTCATTTGCTCCTCACTGTTTGACAATTTGGACTATGGGTTGTAATTGGATCAGCTCAGGGAGTATGTAAGACTCACTGCCCAAGTCATCTGCTGGTTTGAGTCCTACTTCCCTGGCAGAACACAAAAGGTAGTGCTGGGAAGTTTTTCCTTGCTCCCAATGGCCCTGCCTTGTGGGGCATCCCAGGGCTAGGTCCTGTCACCCATGTTGTTCACAGCGTACATGCTGCCCCTGGGAAATGTCATTAGGCAGCAAAGAGATGGGTTTCACTGCTGTGCAGATGATACCTGGTGTGGTCGATGTGTTTAATAAGTGTTGGTCTGAGATCCAAAACTGGTTGTCATCAAGCTAGTTGAGACACGGCCCTGATAAAACTGAGGTAGTGGTGATTGAGACAGGTCGTAGGAGTAGAGTAGCTGCTGAAGAGAGAGAGGCGAGGCTTTGGCTTGGCTCTTCCAGGCTTGTGGCTACTGCTAAGTAGAGAAATCTGGGAATCATTCTGGATAAGGGGCAGACATTTGAGGCTCAGGTATCGGCAGTCATGGAGTGGTTTTTACCATCTAAGTAACATCTCCCAGATTAAATCCCTTATCCTTCCTGATAACCTGACCACACTGATGTACACTTTTGTGATCTTGAGGCTTGACTACTGTAATGTTCTGTACCTTGGGGTCAGTGGAGGTACACTGTGGCATCTTTAGCTATTACAGAACCACAGCTGCTTGGTTGCTGACTGGTCTTTCAATGTCTTACCATATCTCCCAGCACTGCGTGAAATGCATTAGCTGTCCGTTAAGTGGCATATCTCCTTTAAAGTCAGGTTACTATGTTATACAGCCCTACATGGGCAGGGCCCAGGTTACCTGTCTGGTCTCCTGCATCCTTCATGTCCTCATGCTCTCTCCTCTCCACCACACAGGGCATCCTTGTCATCTGCAGGGCCAGGTTAAAAACCTTGGAGGACTGAGCCTCTGAGGTGGCAGGCCTGGTCCTATGGAGCACTCTTTTGGGGTCCTGAGGGAGGTCCCCTTGGTGGAGGCCTTTAAATGGACTCTTAAGACACATCTCTTTGTACAGGCTTATTGAGAATGAGGGTCTCTGTGTTAAGCTGCCCAAGTACTGACTTTTAATCTATAATGTAGATAGACAGATAGATAGATAGATAGATAGATAGATAGATAGATAGATAGATAGATAGATATTATAGTTGAGCTGTAGCACCATTATAGAGTAGTTAGGGTTGAGTAGGCACTTTATGTTAAACCCCAGTTCCTGCACTTTAATAACTTCACAATTGTTAAATGTATTTGTATGATGTTTTGCATGTGCATTTTCTTTCAGTAGATCTCTGGAAGTTCTAAGTTTCATTTCAGTTGGATGTGTGGATTACAAGATCTGGATGATGCAAAAAGTGAATTTTTGGGGATTGTTGGCTGTTTTGGTCAAGAGGCATAGCACCCAGACAGTTTGTAATTTTGGTCTACAATTTTCAGGGTAGAAAGGGCATGGCTCACAGATGTGCCATTTGCTGATGTGGTGAAAAAATATTAACTCATTCCAAAGTAATTCAATTTAAAAATGTTGGGTTCTGAGCATGCTCAGTAAGCACTTCACAATAGCTGTACGAAACGACAAAAGAATCCTTTTTCATATTGGGCCAACACTTTTTCTTGTTCATGAGAGGGGAAATCCTTTTTCCTTTGCCACCATTTTGTTTTCTGTTGTATCTAGAAATAAAAATTTCAAAAATGTCATTCTGGAGAGCTACCAGTTCATGTATCTTGCTCATTGGGACTCTATTAGCTGGATTCTGAACATAACTGTTAGAGAAACGCCCTTGAAATTTTTTTTTATCTTATAAATCCCTTTTTGTTACTCGCTTGCACTTTTTTGTATTGAGGTCATATGAAAATGTGCATACAACATTCTTGTGGTCTGCTGTTTTTGCTTTTTTTGTCAAGAGCTGTGGCACCAAGATTGTATGGACTTTTTGTATGAAATTGTCATGGTAGAAAGGGGCTGATTTACAGATGTGTCTTTCACTGATTTAGTGAAAAAATATGATTCTGTTCTGGAATTATTAACATTTAAACTTTTGGGTTCTGGGCATGCAAACTAAGCACATTTAATTAGCTGTATAAAATGAAAAAGGAATTCCTTTACGTGTCAGCCGAATGATTTTTTTGTAAGTGGAACATCATTTTTTTGTCTGGCGCCTTTTTTTTTTTCCTTTTTCCCGTACAAATAAAAATTTCAAAAGACACTAAAATGATATTGCTGGCCATGTCCAACACATACATCTTGGTCATCAGGACTCCGTTAGCTGGATTCTGCAGTGAGTTGTTGAGGAAATTCCCCTTTCCGTGGTGTCTACTGCCCCCCCCCCAGTCCCGGTTCCCATAATATTTATTTTCATTCCGTGGTGAATAGTGGCACCTCTCACCCTCCAATAGCCATCCCCATAATACTTTTGACTTTCCCTGCTGTCTAGTGGCACCCCCTCCACCATCCAGTTGCCATCCCCATAATATTTGTTTCCTTTCACTGGTGTCTAGTGCCCCCTTCCCGATCGCAGTCCCCGTAATGTTTCTTTTGTTTCTCTGGTGTTTAGTGGCACTCCCCACCCTCCAATCACCATCCCCATAATAATTTTCCTTTCCCTGGTTTCTAGTGCCCCCAACCCTTCAATCACAGTCCCTGTAATGTTTCTTTAGTTTTCCTGGTGTCTAGTGGCAACCCCCACCCTATGATCACTGTCCCATTATTTTTTGTCTTTCCCTGGTGTCTAGTGGCACCCCCCACCCTCCAGTTACCATCTCCATAAAGGTTTTCCTTTTCCCTAGTGTCTAGTGGCACCCCCACCACCACCACCATCACCCTTCCATCGTCTTCCCTATCTGAAATAAAGAAAACAATCTGTCAATGTCATTTTTTGAAACCTGTAAAAAAGGAAACAGTCACTCGGCAATTCACCCCCCAACCCCCACCTTCCACTCAGCACCCACCACCCTGCACCCCCCACACACACACCCTCACTCACCTGAACAGGTCCCAGGGTAAAGATCCACTTTCTCATGGAAGACATGTCATGCTGCTGGGAACGCCGACTGCTATATGAGAAAGTA
Source organism: Neoceratodus forsteri (assembly GCA_016271365.2). Taxonomy (NCBI): domain Eukaryota; kingdom Metazoa; phylum Chordata; order Ceratodontiformes; family Ceratodontidae; genus Neoceratodus; species Neoceratodus forsteri. Next base: position 1,295,337,892 of record CM028130.1, read on the forward strand.
AGGTAAGTGCAGTTCAATGTATTTCAAATAGGTTTTCAACTTTGATGCATAAATTTGCTTAGTTGGGGTATTTGTACACTAAATTTTCAACATAGCCTTTTTGAGACCACACCTCATGTATAATGGAGGTGGAATTAGGCAAATCCTGCCCGAAAGGCAATTTCATGGCCTCTTGGTGAAATCACCTTTTGGATGGGATTTGAAAATTTTCAATGCTCTTGTTCATGAGGTGGGGTCATAAAAAGGCTATTTTTTGAAAATCTGGGGTCAAACCATATAAAAATGGCAAAGTTATGCACATCTGTTGAAATTTTGCTATGCTCACTCTTAACTTCAGTAATTTTAAATATTTTGACCCCAAATTTTCAACATAGCCTTTTTTTTTGCATCACCTCATGAACGTGACAGCTGTCAGTTTTCAAATCCTGCCCAAACTGTCTTTTCACACCTGTGGAGTGGAGTGATGCTGCAGTGGCACATAATCACGTTTTGGTGGGGATTTGAAAATTTTCACTACAGGATACATGAGGTGGGGTAATAAGAAGGCTATGCTGACAATTTTGGTTGCTGTTATCCTACAAATGGAGCAATATACATATATGCATCTATGGAAGGATGAGGATCCCTGCACTCCCTCAGGCAAATAATGATATGATTACTCTATCTGAAAAACTTTGGATAGATGGGAACACAAGGCCTGAGCTCCCACAGACAAATAAGGATGTGATTATGCTATCTTGAATTAGTAAGGACATTTACACATTTGCCTCTAAAGTAATCAGACAGAAAATCCCCCTAGACCCAAAACTTTTCTTGTTAGGTATACCCACTTCAAGCAACTCTACTTTCTCACATGTACATTTTAGATGGCTAAATATATTGGCCCTCCTAGTTAAATGCCTGATCCTTATGAATTGGAAGTCAACCCACATACCAACCCTTTCAGATGCTCTTCAAAACTTATCTCAGTATGCATCCCTAGACCGGTTATCTCACAGTACCCTTGACAGACCCAATATATATAATAGATGCTGGCAAGACTATTTCAAGTATATTAATACTACTTACAGCCCCATGCCCTAATACATAATCAGTCAACCCCCTTTTTTCCCCATCATATACACATCAGATTAGGGACAACAATAACCTATGGCACAGATATCCTTTTTTTCTTTATTCTCCTCTCTTTGCTTCTTTTCTTTACTCCTATTGCTCTCCTTTGTCTATTTTCTTTTATTCCCCTTGTACAGGTCACCTGCATTCACCTCTTCCACTCTTTTCATGTTTAACCTTATGCATTCACTAATAGACCTAACTTCAGATATTCACTGACTTCTCTTTCTATATTTAGTGGATAATTTAAACCCAGCTATTTCCTGGCCCATTTTAACTGGTTTATTATTCACTTGTAGCCCTCTTTCCTTATGGTTATGACCTAAACCTAATTTAATGTACAGTGACTTCCTCTTTTCAAATTATGTACTTTTTTTTCTGTTTTTGAATAACTGATATCTCTGCTCCTTATACAAAAGATGCTGTGTACCTGTATTGCTGTTTTGTTCACTTATGTGAAAATGTTCAATAAAAAGATAAGGTGAAAAAAAAAAGTAAAGAAATTCTTTGCAAAAACTGTGTTAATGCATCAGCTTGGGTTCTGAATAAAGAAGCGAAAGTCGGGAAATATAATATTGGGGTTTCCAACCCTAACACCCCTGCCCCACCCCTGAAGCAAATAAGGGGTATAGTCTTCCTTGCAGTTGTCAGTGCTAACTCTCACCCCTTTCTATGCACTCATAAAACATACACACCTATCTCCATCATATCTAACTTTTCTGTTACTGCAGTGAGGTGAGTGTTAGGGCTGACAGCCATAAGGAAGACTCTACCCCTCATTCACTTTCAGGGTGAGGCAGGGGTGTTAGAGTTGGAAACCCTAACACCACATTTCCCTACCTTTGTTGTTTTATTCAGATCCCTAACGGATGAATTAACACAGTTTTTTTTTTTGCAAAGAACATTTATCTATATACAATTTCTTGAACTTGCTGTGTTAGATTTGTCTGTGATGTATATCAATGCATGGTTTTTATTTTTTCTGCTGCTACTCTGTTAAGTGTAATAGTGCCCCGAGCCTTAGGGGAAGGGTGCCACAAAGAAAAACAAATCTACAGTACTACTACAAGTACTCTTTGGCACACCACTTTTTCAACTAATCATTGAATTAGAAGATTTTCATCTTCCTTGCCTCCCCACTCCTGTGCATTGTGAGATCCTCATAGAAGGGCAGAGTACCAGCCAACACCTTGAACTGGACTTCATTACCCATACATTGTCCTTAACTACCCCTAGTAACTTTCCTGCTAGACAATTTGCCTCAACATTGGCAATAACATTTGACCTTCCCTTACTTTCCCAACCAGACTATCCATCCTAGGAAGTACCATATCTGTTATTACCCTCCACACCTAACACCTCTCCATAGCAGGCATGGCTGTTGTTGGGGCCTTGGGGGCAATACTGTGCTCTTCCTTGATTTGGGATTGGCATGCATAACTTCCCTCAGGGAGAAAATGGTTGTTATTTGTAAGACCAGAGCTCTCTCTCTCTCTCCTGAGGGAGCAATCCTCTGGCTTCCTCCCCTTGCCCACCACCTTCCATCCCTGTTACAAATCCTAGGGGTATGCTGAGGGAGAGGAAGTGCACAGGTCTGATGGCTAACTAACCCCCCCCAATTTCTTCCTCTGCTTGCTGCCTATGTCAACTCTTAGCCCTCTTTATGATCCCTTAACCCTCCATCAGTTAGAACTAGTTGCTGCTGCACCCTAGATAGGGTTTTGCTAGGTGGTGCTGAATATGAACCACAGTCCTGTGTATGACCCCATACTACACTCTACCCCAAACAGGCTTTAACTGGGCCCTCTTCTAACACTAGCCTGCTAATGCAGGTTACTCTCTAATGGTCCCTAGATTAAAATCCTGACAGAGTCCAACCCCAGGTAGGGTTTCCTGTTTCCTAAATTACCTAGGAACAAGCATGAATACAACCCAGCCTCCAACTTTATATAAACAACATACAATGTACAGATATATTGTCACACAGTTCAATTAGGATACACTCAGTGCGGGTAGCAGATGTTTCCTACATTGGACCAAAAAAAAAAATGAGCAGAGTGTCCTGCAGATCTGTGGACTCCACTACGGGCACCAAGAAGATGCCATCTTCCTGCTTTGTGGTCCTCTCATCTGGCAACTTCTTCCTGCTCCTTGGTCCTTCCTGCAGACAACATCCTTCTGTTCCATGGTCCTCAAGCTCCGTGGTCTTTCAGACTCTGGGGTCATGTGGTACTATTGGTCTTTATAACACAGGAAGCCTAACCTTAGAGCCTGCTTTATCTGGAACTTAATCCCCAGCTGTTTTATACTGACTTGACCCAATTTCCCCAAAACTTCATGGAACCTTAAATTTAAAAAGAGTTACCTAGCCCCTTATATTAAATTAGACCACTTTCTACCTGTAAATGAAAATACATTATGTCAACTCCTAAGGACTATTATCCCTCACACTCCCTATTTGGTGGCCCAAGTTATACTGCCTCTCAGCAAATTTCAAGTCTATTCCTTCTCAAATGACATGTCTTTCACTTCTCTTACAGTAATGTGCACTACTTACAAGCATTTCCTTTCAGAAAATCCTTCATCATATAGGCCTTGTTGCACTTTGCTTCCATTATGTTTCATTAAAATGTTTTTTTATACACTAAATAATGGGATTTCTTTGGTGGAAACTTCCATTCACAAATCCTGTCTATACCACTGTAGCATACAATACACCCTGCCTGACACCAAAGTCCTCTCAAATGGTTCAGTTGCAAATGTCCTTGCTTGGAGTGTTTTGTTTCATTAAGGGAGATACCCTTTAGCAATAATGACTGAAGAGCTGGTCATTTCCTGGAGATTAAAGATCGGCTGGGGGGAAAGGTGGCCTGAGGTGCAGTAGAGGGCCAATCCCCTTCCAAGCTGGTTGTTAATCGACAGGAAATGACCTGTTTAGAGTTGCATTATGCATTATGAGTCTAACTTAAAATGAAGTTCTGGGAGGTTTTTTTTTATTTGTTTTCTGGCAGTACTTGTCTGACGTCAGCTTCTATGTTTCTATGTTTCTGTGTTTTTTCCGCTTTGGCACCGTGCACTGCATTTACTCTTACTAACTGTCTGAAGGCTGCCACGTGGTCTTCTTTTCTTGTCTGGCATGTTTGGCGAAGTTTAATGTGTTCGTATCTTCTACATCTTTTTTTTAAATGATCGTTTCTTCTGTTTTATTTCTTCTGTTCCATGCTCCGTTTGTCAGGCATTTTGACTACAGAGTGGGCAGTGCATGAACAGCTGTGTGGCTGCTGTGCCAGACATTTCTTAGAGATTTCAGACCGGCATGGCAGTCAATCACTGTGCTACTTAAGCTCATGAATTATTAATTAGACTTATAATAATTCTTCCAGCCCAGCCTCCTAGTTTATACCATCTGTAAACTGGTTCACTCACACTATATCCTTCAGCAGTTTAATTTGGACCTTAATTCCTGGCTATTTTATACATAATTGGCCCAATGTCCCATAAGTGTCAAGTAACCTTAATTTTTTTTAAACTGTTTTAGTCTGCAAGATTTCAACCCAATCAGGCTCCAGCCAGCCAGACCTGGTGACTCTAGCCCATGCTGTCCCATGAGGTCTCCATCCAACCATGCTGTCTACTAAAACAGACCTCAACAGATCAGCTCCATTGATTATTCCCTTTGATGGGACCCTCCCACATCAGGAGTAACCCAGGGGGAAACATGTACCCATTTGCAAAGGAGAGAAGGTACATGGTGGCGGGACCTAGTGCAGTTAAACTGCTGCAGCATGAGTTACAGCATGGTCAGCATTAAACTTTAAAGACAAAAACAAGGCACTGCATCAGCATGTGGTCTGAAAAGAAAACAAAATGGTAATATTACTGTAAATGCACCCTGAAAATAGAAAATAGAGTTAAAATTAACATTTCAACCTTGGGTCTTCTTCAGGAAATATCTGAAAGAGAAATATAGTTCTCTTTCTGATATTTTCTGAAGAAGACCCTGTCACATGATAGGCCTTTATCAATTTATTTGGGTTCATATTGTATATGCTGTAATGTACTTTAGAATTAAAGCACTGTCTCTTTAAAAGGCTTTTAGGCATGAACTACAAAAATAGCCTTAATTGTTCTAAAGGCTATTTTTTGAATCTGGTACATCTCCAGATAAGTGAGACAGTTTTATTGAGCCAGGAAAACATAACTCTTACAGAAAACTGGGTAGCTAGCTTTCCATGACAGAAAGAGGTCAGGGGGATGACCTAGGGGTCAAGGGTTAAGCCAAGTGCATGAACCAGATGTCACTGGGGCTGACATGAAACCTGACATGGAACCACAGTGACACCTACAGGGAAAGGTAAACTGTTGCACCCCATCACACTGTGGGTGTGGCTTGAAGATGACCAGCCTGTATGTATGAGATACACATTCTGTGTAATCGCCCGCATCTCCTGCTGACTTTTAGGAAATTGTTAAGGCATTTTATATAGGTTCCTACTCATTTCCCTTGTATGTACTTTAAGGATCTGTTGTAAAATAGCCTAAGCCACTATAAGAAGCTGTTAAAATATTGCTTACCCTTGCTAGTTTACATAATAGGAATACAGCATACTGGCTACTGAAACAAGGGCTGTACTTTCCTTACTGCACTTTAAATATCTGCTGGCAGAATGTTTCACTTAAAAATGCCAAGCTTCATGCACTAACAGCTTTAAATTAAAAAGGGTTTAAAGTTTGCTTGCTCCGACATCTCCCCAGCCCCTTCTCTTACTGCACAGCCCCTCCCTCCTTCCTGCCTGCTTTAAATTCTCTTTCTCTTTGCTTCCTCCTCAGAGCACCCCATGTGGTCATGAGGGCCAGGTCTGCCATGGCCCTCCCCAGAGGTGGAAGCCTGACTCCCCTGCCCAGAACACTGCTTCAGGTATGGCGCAACAGTTACAGAGTTCTTGAATTGTTCACCTGCCGCCCCCACCACCACTCTTGGTCGTCTACTAATTATATACCCAGTATCACATGACGTAGTGATGAATATTTCCTATCAGTCTACTTTCTCACTTGCAGATTATCAGGACCCACCTCTAGAGGCTGCTATTAACCCATCTTTTCTAACCTTTCAACCTATTTGGCACATCATGTTCTCTCTAAAACTAACTGTAGTCCTTCTGCTGGCTCCGCCAGTGTACCTACCTCCAACTTCCTACCCGGAGCAGCAGCCTTGCCAGTGAGCAGCTTTTTACTTACCTAGCATAACACCCATCTCCCCAACTTTAACCCACAATCTTCTCCCTGTGGGTCACCTACTTAATCTTTTGGTAGGCTCTGCAGTTCTACCACCCTCCTTCCATGCCGGGCAAGTAGCCCTAAAATGAAATACCCATCTCTCATCAGCACCCTCCCTACTGACACCTTCCTCCCACCACAAACTTCTATATGCCCTCCCAAAGCAAAAATCCTGATAACTCAATTGCTTCTTCTATTTGGGGACGTTGAACCCAACCCAGGACCAAACCCAGGACCCAATCCTCTCCAAATCCCTCATGGCCTGAAACTTGTGCACCTAAATATCTGCAGCCTACTAAACAAACTAACACTGCTGCAACCTTTAGTTATCGACCTAAGGTCTGATATACTAATTATCTCTGAGACCTGGCTAAAACCATATAACCTGAATGGCAAATTCTTTATCCCCGGCTACGCTCTTATTCATCACAACAGGCCAGGCAACAAAAGAGGTGGTGGCATTGACGTGTTCATTGAATCCTCACTTCAGTTTACTCTGGTTCCCTTGCCCTTACCCACTCCCACCATCGATGCCCTATTAATCAAACTCTCCCTTCTTCACTCTCACCCCATTTTTATTGCTGGATCCTATTGCTCCCCTGATACCACTCTGCCTCTCATCTTGGAGAACCTGTTTGTTCTTACTTTTAATGCCTCCGAAGGTGAGCTACATATCCTTGGTGATTTCAGCCAAAACTGGCTATCCAGCACCAGGTCAAAGCTTCGCAGCCAGGTGGCAGCATTAAACCTATCCCAACAGGTAACCAAGCCCACTCATTATAACCCCAAATCATTAAACCACTCTCTGGTGGACTGGTCCCTTACCATCCAACCACATTGGTTACAAGCCTCTGGTCTGTTATCAGACTCATTGAGCAACCACCACATGATCTACTCCAATAGAAAAATTTTTAGGCCCAACGCACCCCCCTCCAGAACCATTCTCACAAGATCCTGTAAACCCCTTGATTTTACATCTCTCCTAAATGACCTGGCAACCACAGACTGGTCCTACATCACCTGGGCTGCCTCTATAGACTCCACCTGGGATTATTTGAAGACCAGGTTTATCACAGTCTGGAAATTTTATGCTCCACTCAGATGAGCTCAGGTGAGGGGACACCACTTGCCTTGGATCACTGAGGACATCATAGCCCCCTTCAGAGCCAGAGATCAGGCTTGGAACTCATTCAAGGTCTCCAGCTCACCCGTGGATCAACAAAAGTATTGCTCTCTATGTAATGCTGTCACGAGAGAAATCTGCCAGGCTAAAGCCAACTGTTTCAAAGCCACCAATCAAAACCATCCTGTTAAATTTAGGAAGGTGGTCAAATCCCTATTCTCCCCTTCCTCGCAGCCCCCCAGCCCTGCTCTGTCAGTAGGCAGCTCCACAGGCACTGACCCACTTGATGTGGCCTCTCATTTCAATTCCTTCTTCACTGGCTGTACATCGTCTCTTCTGTCCTTTCCCCCCTGTCCCAACTACCTCCACTCCCCTCTCCCACCCAACTCAAGCTCCTCCCCATGGACCATTCTTGATTTTCCATCAAATTACCCTGAATGAAGTCTACAAAGCCCTACTCTCCCTTTATCCCTCCAAGTGTAAATGCCCCACTGGCTTGAACACCAAATTGCTATACTTGTCAGCTCCAGCCATCGACATGTCTCTGGCCTCAATCTATAACCTTTCATTCTCCCTCGCCTCAATCTTATCTGAATGGAAACATGCCACTGTCATCCCCCTGCAGAAAGGAGGTGACCTTTCTGCTCCTGATAACTACCACCCAATCTCTCTCCTTCCTTCACTTGCTAAAATCCAGGAACACCTAGTCCTCTCGCAACTCTCCTCCTACCTTGACTCCACCTCTTTTTCACACTCTACCAGTCTAGCTTTAGAAAGTCCCACTCTACCACCACCTCTCTCCTAAGACTCACAGACTCCATACTCTCAGGTATGGATAGACGCCACATCACCTCAGCCATTTTTGTAGACCTGGCTAAAACTTTTGACACGGTCTCTCACTCACTCCTCATATCCAAACTCTCCCTTGCTGAGCTCTCTAGCAAGGCCACCAGCTGGTTCCAATCCTATCTGGTAGGCAGACCCCAATCAGTCAAAATTGGGAATACCACCTCTGACTCCCTCCCTGTTACCACTGGTGTTCCCCAAGGCTCTGTCCTTGGCCCTCTGTTGTTCTCCATTTGTCTCAATGACCTGCTGACTGCCTGTCCACACACATCCATTCACATCTATGCCGATGATACAGTACTGTATACATCTGTCCCCTCATCACCTAATTTGGTGACCAGACTTCATCAGGATTTCAATGAAGTCCAGTAATGGTTTCACTCAAATCAGCTGTTTCTCAATGACAAGGAAACTGCCTCCATGACCTTCAGCACAAGGTAGAGACTTTCTCGGCTCACCTCCACTCCCACATTCCACACCATGGATGGGATTTCTATAGAGACTTGCACCCCCTGCAGATATCTCGGGGTCTGGCTTGACCAGCACCTAGACTTCTCTGCACTCATCCATGCCATCCACAAAAAGCTTCATCCCAAGCTGGGCGCTCTGTAATGCAACCGTGGCTGCATCCCACTACTGGCTTACCAAGCAATTGTGCAGAAGATGATCCAGCCTATTTTTGACTATGGTGATGTAGTCCACAGTGCCACCCCAAAGTCCACCTTAGCCAGATTGGATCCCCTCTTCCACTCTTTCTGTCATTTTGCTCTGGACTGTCCTCCCTCCACCCATCACTGTGACCTTTACTCGGTCATAGATCTCCCCTCACTCCGGGATCAGTGACATTCCCACTGCACTAGCCTCACAGCCAAGTTTTGGGACCAGTCCCTCCCTCCATACCTCGCCTCTGTCCTATCTGCCTCTTCATCCCTTGTATACTTAGGAATAATGACTCATGCCTCCTGTCTGTGCCACGCATGTCCACCTCGGCAGGCCAACTAGCATTTAATTATCATTTGCCTATACTGTGGAACTCCCTTCCTGTGGATATCCAGCATGCCTCCTCCAGGCAGCACCTCAACTCCCTTCGAAAAGCTCATTTCTTGACCACCTGCACATGCACCCATGTTAGCTCTTGCTCCAGGGCATTGACTACTCCACTATGAGACTGCATAAAGGCACTGGACTGAGCTTGTATTTGCACTATGTACTAATCATTTCATTGTAGCATTCCTGCTGAACTACTGATGTAACTCACACATTGTAAGATGTTAGCTTTGGGTTTTTGGTCTATGTACCTATGAATGTTTTGTATTATGTATTATGTATTTATTCCTCCCTTCCACCAACCCCAGAATGCATCTGGAATTGAGCAGTAGTCTGCTCAGCATGCTTTCTTGGTTAAACCTTTAAATAACTAAATAAATAAATATATGTAGGCCTGGAAAAATCTCGAAAACCAGACTTGAGTGTGTGGAAAATTTGACTTTTCACATGCTGAACAGAAAATTCTGCTTTTAATTCAGAATTTTGGAAACCAAGACTTTTCACCAAGAAGAGCACCTGAAAACTTGTTTTAAAAGGACATTCAGAGGAACTGACTTGGGATACAAAATTGCTATAAACTGCTGCTTAAGGACTCATCTGTACAAGGACTTTTAAAATATTGTTTGGACTCTAACATCAAACAAGGTATAGTTTAGAATACCAGTATCTAGTGTTTTCTGTAAACCATCCAGTTTTACTTTTGAAAGTGTCTGAATTTCAAAGTTCTTCCAAACTGTAGACTTTTCTGTATTGCTTTTATTTTAAGTAAACTTTTATGATTTTCTTATCAACTCTGCCTAGGGGTCTGATTGTGTGATTTAACATTTTAACAGAAGGGTTTTGAAAAGATTGTGTGCCTTAACAGATAGTACCGCTCGGATGTCATACCCAAACTACTTAGGCAAGATGTAGCCAGTGGCCGTGATGGGATTCAAATACTGAAAGTAGTGCAGAGTCAATGGAACTCGAAACTACAGTTTCTACCCTCCCACTGGGACCAGGAAGGTGGGAAAGTCTTCCAGAACCCTTACACTGCTCATGAGTTCCTAAAAAGATGGATCCTCTTTGCAAACAGGTGGTCCTACTGGGCTGCCCGGGGTTTGGGGGCCAGGGGCTTGTGATAGACCCAAGGTTGAAACATCAATTTTAACTCTATTTTCTATTTTCAGCATGCATTTAATATTACCATTTTGTATTATTAAACTTTAAAGCAATTTCTTTACTATTTAATTGCCAACCAGGTGTTCAAACTAGCTAGCAATGAGTTTAAAGCATGAAGCCTAAAGGTTTTATAGCTTAGTAGTTGACAATTGTCATTCATTTGCATATCATTCTTTTGTTCAAACTCACATGAGACAGACATAAAGGACAAGTAAGGATGAAGGCTGCATAGGGAGGGGGGTAGTTTCTAGGGCAGACTTGATGGATCGCTTCGTCCCCATCTGCTGACACCTTTCTTATGTACATATTTTAAGTTTTATACAGTACATTTAGAGCCGCACCAGCCAACATGAAACACAGTAATTTTGCAGTATATCACAAAATGCTGCAGTAAGCTGCAGGAAACACTGTAAATCAATGGCAAGTAAGCACATTTTTACTGCAGTATTTTGTGACATATCATTTACTGCAAGTAACTGTGCTGTATCATAGCTGGCTCCACTATATATGCAAATCCTGTCCTTAAAAATGCATAACCTTAAGCAAAAGAGCAAAAGAACAACTCTTTAAACAATGAGCTATAAACTCACTGCAATTAATATTTAATGTGGACTGTACTGTATTTAGATGCTTTTCCACTCAAAAAATCCTACGGCATATGGTCTGGCAGCCACCAATGTCCTCCTATGTGATGCACTGACCAATGTATATGCCAGAAAGACAGACTGTTTTTTCAAAGTCAGATATTCAATTTTGTCTTCTTGTCCCCTGTCCCCACCATGATTTTTGTTTTTGTGTTCTTCTACATCAATATCCTGAAAAATACACACAAGCCAGGACTGACCTTGAAGAGTCTTTGCTGGCGTGGCAAGGGAGACCTCACTGCAAGAGGCCCCCCCACCCAGAACTGACGAGGTGAGTGGAGCTGAGGCACCAGGCAGACCTCCCACGCTAGCTGAAGCCCCTACCTTCCCTGCACTGGAGCAGGTAGACAACCAGCCAACTTGACTTTTGTTTTCTTTGTTCCTGATTTAAATTTGGTGGGCTTACCGGACGGCGGAGCATCTTTTCCCGAAATCGACATCCACAACAGGTCAGCAAGCAGGCTGATACTGTGCCTACAACATAGCAACAAAGGGTTTCAGTTTGGTGCCAATTTTAAAAATATACAGAAGTGCCTGATTGGACTTCATGCCCGCAGTGACGCACCAACCCAGGCTACTCTTAAAAGCCTGTTCGGAGCCCCGTGGTGCACAAGCCAGGACTGACCTTGGAGAATCTTTGCTGGGGTGGTGAGGAAGACCTCGCTGCAAGAGGCCCCCCCACCCAGAACTGATGAGGCGTGTGGAGCTGAGGTGCCGGGCGGACCTCCCACGCTAGCTGAAGCCCCTACCTCCTGCACGAGCAGGTGGACAACCAGCCAACTTGACTTTTGTTTTCTCCTCCCTCCCACCCCATTCCTCCTCCCACCCCATTCCCTCCTCCTGTTAAACACGGATTGCCACGCCACTTAGACAGCTCAGCCAATCAACAGACAAGAAGGCGGTGATCTCTAGTCATCACAAACCCGCCCCTTCTAAGCACTAGTCCAAACCACTCCATCTAACTGTAACCACGCAAAGAACTCTGACCATCCATATAATGATCCAACTGAACCACCCCCTGCTAGTTGGGCTGTACCAATACCTTGATCCCAATGCACTGCTATCTACGGACTAACAAATCTCTTCCTCTAAATGCTTCATGATTTTGTATTTCTTTATTTCTCTTTCCATGGTAATGCACATATGAATAAGCTACTAGCTGTCTGAAAGTGACCACATTAGCAGTTTCTACACTGTGCTTCTTCAGAAACTGTGATTAACTATAGCCAGTGAAAGTGAATAGCAAGCTGTTATTTAGTGGGCTGAACTGGTCACTAGCCAATGACTACCTTATTCTAAACTGTGTCTCCTCATAAGATTTAACTATCTGTAGTCAGTGCAAGTGAATAACTAGCAGTCTCTACAAAGATTCAAAACTGTACACTAGCTAAGACAATTGCTTGACTGATACTAAAACTACTGTATCATTGGGTTTGGAGTTGCAACTGCTATAGCATAACGTAACTAGCCCAGGGTAGGTCCAGAGAAAGTGTTTACCCCTCAGAAACCTCCCCTATTGTCTAGCCAATTAGTCAAGAATTCTTTAGCAAGCGAGGCAGTGGCCCTTCCCTAGAGAACATTTAACTAAAACTGCTGCTGAAAGCTCTTCTAGAGCCAGGGACTGCTCTGTAACTGACAACCAAGGCTAATAGGTGGGAGCTGACCCCCAGATAAACCAAAAAGCAACTAGACTCAGAGCACCCTACTCCAGCTGACCCATATTGAGAGCATACAACTATGCCTCACCAAGCACATGCTCCCCCCTTAGCACCCCAATGTGCACGAAACCTAAGCACCCCTCTCCAAAACAGGGGGGTACTTCTTGCTTTAATCTACTCCCTGACTCTCCTTTGGGTGGACAGGCTCATTGACCCAGGTCACCTAGAATCAGGGGGTCATCGGCATAATGACCCCCCCGTGATTTTCGCAACGGAAACCCCATTTCAAGCACGCTTGCTCTCTCATCAGCTCACGAGATGGTAAAAAAGGGTATATGCTATGACCTGTTCTACTTTGTGAGCAGGATGCTTCGACGGAACCTCATCACCTCACCCAGTCCTAAACTACTCTGCCTACTAGTAGTGCTACTACTCCTGGCAGGAGCTATTCAACCCAACCCCGGCCCTAATACCACCAATATCTCTGTGGCATCCCTTCAGGACCCTAGCTGGGTGTCTGCAAAGGGTCTGAAGATAGTATATATGAATGTACGTAGCCTCAGACCCAAAATACATGAAGTGCAAGCCTGGCTAGACCTCTACAAGCCTGATGTCCTAGACATCTCAGAAATCTTGCTAAAAGCCCACATCCCTGATTATGAGATACAGGCACTGGGCTATAGCACCTATCATAAAGATAGAGAGTCCAAAAAAGGGGCGGGGTGCTAATCTATACAAAGACTGACCTCACCGTGTCACTCCTAAGCCTGCAGCAAAGTCCCCTCCAAGGGTGAAGCAATATTCATCCATATTACCCTTGGACAAACCAAGCAACTAACTATAGGCTGTGTCTACCATCCACCAAAGACTGCCCTCCAATCCCTCAAAGCCATCACAAATGATCTGGCCCTAGAAGTCTCTATGGAGCTACTCATTTTGGGTGACTTCAACCTCAGCTGGGCCCAGGACCCTGGCCACGCATTGATGTCACTGACCCAAGAAGCAGGTCTGATGCAGGTCATCTCGGAACTGAACAGACTGAATTATAAAACTGGGACTCACACCACCCTTGACTGGGCTCTGGTGTCCAATCCAGCCAATATCCAGAGTGTGGGCACAATGGCAGACTCCTTGAGTGACTATTTCCCAATATTTTGTATCTGGAAGAACAGAGCACCCAAGGTCCAGCCCAGACTCCATACTGCTCGAGCCTACACCAAATTCTCGGGAGTGCAATTCAACGACTGCCTAAGCAGCCAGGACTGGAGCCCCATTACACTCCCCCCTACTCTGCCTGAGGCCTTGGAATATTTACAGGACAAACTAAGTACAGCGGCCAACCTCTTTGTTCCTCTGAAAAAACTGAGAGTGAAAGGCAGCTGTTACAAGTGGATATCTCCATCCCTCAAATCTCTAATGATTACTCAGGACAAAGTCTGGAAGAAGTTCAAGCTCTCCTCCCTTCCGGCAGACCTAGTGGGATACAAATCCCTAAGAAACAAAGTCAAGAGTGCCATTAAATTCTCTAAAAGAGAGTACATCACACACCTCCAAAAAACTAGCTTAGGTAACCCTAAGCAATTTTGGAATCGAGTAAATGACCTGATCAAGGGCAATAAAAAGACTGAACCCAGCCCCATGGAGATCAATGGTCAGCTCATTAGTGACTCTTCTGTAATAGCGGCTGACCTTAACAACCACTTCACAGACCTTGAGGCCTACAAGGCGGGCCAGTCCTCCCAGACTTCAGCCCCAAACACAAGCGAAGCAACACACTTTTAATTACCCTCTTTCCACCTGAGTCTGGTAAAGCACACTGAGGTCCTAACCCTCCTAAAGGCGCTAAAACCTAAAGGCTCAGGGGGACCAGATGGGATCAACCCTCGGCTACTCAAGGCTGGAGCCACCTCCTTATCCAGACCCTTGACCTTGCTCCTTAGCAGATCACTACAGGAAGGAACTGTTCCTAAACAGTGGAAACAGGCCAACGTGGTCCCTATCCACAAAGGTGGTCTCAGGGAAAACCTAACCAATTATAGGCCGATCTCCCTGCTCTGCACACTTGCCAAACTGCAAGAAAGGCTAGTCTACGACCAACTTCGGGACTACCTGGATGCTCATCAGCTCCTTGCTCACTCTCAACATGGATTCAGACCAAACCACAGGACTGACACTGCCTTTATTAACTTCTCGGACAAAGTGCTCAGGGCAATGGACAAAGGGATACCCACGGGTGCAGTCTTTATAGACCTGTCCAAGGCATTTGACCTTGTTGACCACAATCTTCTGCTACAGAAGCTGAACAATGTGGGATTAGGCCCCCATGCCCTCAAGTGGTTTGGGAGCTACTTATCCGGCCAGACACAGAAGGTCTCCTGGAAGTGGGCCAAGTCAGGTCCACTACCTCTAAAACAGGGAATACCTCAGGGCTAAATCCTTGGCCCCCTCCTATTCTCCCTATTTACCAATGAACTAAGTACCTACTGTGGGGGAAGCTCAGTTGTTCAGTACGCTGATGACACTGTCATCTACCGACCCTTGGGTGACATGGCCGCTCTTGGTCCCTTCCTCCAAAAGGACCTCACATCCCTAGAAACATGGCTGTGTGAGGACAGAAAGGTACTTAATGCAGACAAAACCAAGGCAATGCTATTCGGGCCTAGATCATTGGGCCTCGACAGGACCGCATCCCTGCAACTTACCGCACTCTCTGGCAAGAGCATCAAAGTAGTTTCCTCCCTAAAATACTTAGGCCTAACTCTTGACCAGTCAATCACCTTCAAGGACCATGTGGACCAGGTCACCAAGACCCTACACCGCAAACTCGGAACCTTGTACTGACTCAAGGACCAGCTCATCCCTGAGGCAAGGCTGTTCATTGCTACAAGTGTCTTGCTCCCTACCCTGACCTATGTGGCCCCAATTATACAGGGCATGGCACAACAAGAGGTGTCCAGGATGCAAATCCTATACAACAAGATAGCTCGGTTCGCTATCCAAGGCCACCTACTACGCCACCACTGTGACACGCTGGCCCAGCTCCGGTGGCCCTCATTGGTCGCTCACCTGCAATACCCCTTGCTTGTCCAGGCCTACAAGCCACTCAAACCCCCTGCTCCACCAAGCATAGCTGGAACCATAGCAATTAAACACAACCCCAGGAATCTATGGACATCTGAATGTACACTACTGAAAGTCCCCAGAGTAAGGACCAGTGCTGGTGGCAGATCTTTCTCTTGCCTAGCCTCCAGCCTGTGGAACAAGCTCCCTTCTCTGGTCCAGGATGCCTCCTCACTTAGGAACTTCCACACCAGGCTTAAGTCCCATATGCTGGACACAAGCACTTGCCACTGCCATGGCTCATAAGGTATCCCACTCTCCTGCATCAAACCCTCCCAAAAAGGAGCTGAGCTATGAAACTCCAGCTAGATTCTAGACATCTAGGGACCAATGTTACTTCATGTATAATACTATGCCAAGTAGCACCAAGGCAAAACCGTCTCATGATGCTAACCATGCCTGTAACCACCATATGTTTGCATAACCTTTGTGATCAAAAGTTGTTCTCCACTGTATTATACCTTGTATTGTTATCCCGGGTCACCCCTGAAAAAGGGACCATCAGGGCTCAATGGGCCTACCTGGTTACCAAAATTTAATAAATTAATAAATAAATAATCAGCATCACCGTGTCTTTTAGTGCTCCATATTTCACTCTCCTGATAGCAAATAACTAGTTCTGATAATATAACATGTCTAATATCTTGCATTCTTATTACTTCTGTAGTGAGATTTGTTGCTATTATTTTAAACTAAACTGCTATTATGATTAAAATAAAAATCAATGAGCTGACCATTTGCCCATAATGATAACATCACTATGGGAGGGAGCAATTCCCTGACTGTACTGTATCTTGACAGAGCTTGTTTCTACAGCAGTGGGAAAAACTGTTTATTTATACAGTCTATGAAATATAAAATGACAAGTTATTGTGGCATACATTTGGGAGTCTCACTAGTAAATGAGCTGGCTCAGCTGATTTGTTAAATTTTTTCTATAATCTCATCATTTTGCAGTTGTTTTAGTTTCTTTCATCCACATTACATTCCATTTGTAATTTGTTGAAAAGATCAAGATAGGAATCCCAAACATAAAATCACAATTTGCAGATTGTTACTGTAGTTAAGTAATATTAGGTCTTTAATACAAAACCCATGTGGTTCTTATTAATAAGCATATCAAGTCTACAGAATATAATATTGTCTGTATTAACTCCAGCTGTGTGTAAATGTAATACTGCTCATACATTTAGAATGCCAATCACTGCTGGCTTGGTTTTCTTTGCTCTAGTACAAAATACAGTAAAAATACTGCGACTGCCTTTCTCTTGGCACTTTTTTTTTTTAAAAACTGGGATAAAGTTGCAACAATAAAACATCAAGCATTGCACTAAAACCGGATAATAAATATGAATAAAAAGACAGCCATAAAATTTTAGGATTTGTTCTATTTTTATCATTTACCACAAAAGTCATTATGACTCTCGTATTTGTTGATTTTATTTATTTATTTATTGAAATTGTTTCACCAAGAAAAGTATGCTGAGCAACAAACTGCTCATCTCCCGGTGCAACCTGGGGAGAGTGCAGTGGAGAGGATAACATGCAGCTTATCTTACATACATTTGACAGAATACAGAAGCAAGGTTAACATTAGTGCATGAACAGACATGGTAATGGTGACAATGTGGATACAGTTCGGGCTTCATAGAGGGATATATAACACTGAGGGATATAAGTGCAAGGGCTGGCTAGCAATGGGACTGTTCACATGAAAAATGAGACATTAAGTGCTGTAGTTTTGTTTATTTGTTTATTTAGATCTAGGATTACAATTACCTTTGAGCCAAGGCTCCTTTACAAAGGTTCCATGTCAGGAGAGTACATGCATGTTAAAAATGTTAAACGAGGGCATACAACATTAAAAAGATCATACAACCATATTCATCAGTTCAGGTATGGCATCATGGTAAATAGGATACATGAATAACACATACAAGAAATCATTTCAAAAACCTAGAAGAAATCAAGGAGGGAGGAAGAGTGAGAGGATGGGGGGTGGCAGCCGAAAAAGAGACTAGAACAGCTCATGGCATTGTCAAAGTTGGGGCAGTGAGTCAGAAACGTAGAGCACTTAGGTGCTACTGGTCAAGTTAGGGAGGGGGAGGGGGCATGCGGGGGTGCTTACGGGTGTGTTAGGTGCAGGAGCAGTTTCCTGAGTAGTAGTTAGCAAGGGCTGCAGATAATGACCGGACAGAGGAGGAGTGGTAAATTTGTGAGAGGAATTCATTCCAGAGTTGAGGGAAGCCATGTGAGAAAGCGGCCTGGCCAACAGTGGTTCGCCACCTAGGGATGAAAAGGAGTCGGGAGTCAAGGGACCTCAGGGCATGGATGGATGCAAGGGGAGGTGATAGCATGGAGGCCAGGTAGTCCAGGAGGGCACCAAGCCAGCACTTCGAGGTAAACTTGGTGCAGTGAATTAACTGCAGTTTTCAAGGGAAGGGAACGCTAGGGAGTGGTAGAGGTCACAGTGGTGGGTGCGGGGAGGAGCGTCAAGAGTGAACCAGCAGAAAGCATTAAAAAGGGTGTCTAATTTGGATAAGACAGTCTTGTGGGCAGCATTATAGACAACATCACAGTAGTTGAAGATGGGGAGTATCATCTTCTGGTTGAGATCATGCTGAACAGTAAAGGGGAGACTATTTTGGTTCCAATATAGAGCCCCAAGCATGGATGGAGAAGGTTAGGTGGTGGTCAAGCCAAATTCCAAGTTACCAGAAGGAGGTGACATCCTACAGCACGGTCCGATTGAGTGTATGGAAAAGAGGGAGGGAGGACAGCCTGGTGAGACTTTGACTTGTGCAGAATGTCATAGTGACTGTTTTCTTCATGTTAAGGGAGAGCTGGTGAGAGTTGAACCAGTGCTGAACTTTGTTGAAGTCAGCCTGGAGGTCAGAGGCAAACCCTATCCGGAGAGGAGCTAGAGGAAAATAGGACAGTATTGTCTGCACACATGTGGATCGATGAGGGGGAACAGGTTTGAGGCAGGTCATTTAAGAAAATAGAGAACAGGATGGGGTTGAGCACCAAACCTTGGGGGATGCCAGGGGTCATGGGAAGGGGTGGGGACGTGGCATCTGCAGTCCTTACAGATTGGGTTCGGCTTGTAAGGTAGGCGTTGAACCAACTGGTAGCAGATGTGAAGAGGCCAGAGTCAGAGAGGCATGATCACAGAAGGGTGTGGGAGACAGTATCAAAAGCTTTAGCCAGGTCAATGAAGATGGCCTAGGTGATTTGACCTCTATCCATTCCAGATTGGATGGCGTCAGTGAGCCTTAACAGGGAGGAGGCAGTGGAGTGGCCCTTCCTGAAGCCCAACTGGAAGTGCGTGAAGAAATTTGAGATAGAAAGATAGAAGGTAAGCTGGGCAAGCACAAGATGTTCTTGCAGTTTCACAAGAGAAGGGAGAAGGGAGATCGGCCAGTATTTAGAGGTAGAGGTAGGGGCACCGTCTTTAGGCAGGAGTATAACGATGGTGTGCTTCCAAGTCAGAGGGACAGATACAGTGGCAAAGGATTGATTTAGGAGGTAGGCGATCAGGGTAGCTATGCCTGAGACAGAGAGAAAGAGAAGTTTGGGGTCCAACCCATCAGGAAAATTCCATTTAGAAGGGTTTAGTATTAGTAGGGCCTCAAGAGCTTCAGCTGGTGAGATGTCCTTGAAGAAGAAAGTACCGGCTCCATGAGGTTGCTTAGGCTCTGTTTGCAGTGAGAGTGGTGTGGAAGTGGGCAGGGAAGAAAGGAGTGTAGTGGCACATGTGGAGAAGTATAAGTTGAACTCCACAGCGACTGCACTTGGATCTGAGAGGATAGAGTTATTTACATTTAGGAGAGGAGTGGGATTAGTTGCAGGACGTGAAAACAGGGAGTGGATGACCTTCCAAAATTTGGAGGGACTATTCAGGTTCCACTGGAGTGCGGAACTGAAATACTCCACTTTAGCTAGCCAAGTTGCTGTTGTACACTTGTTCTGCAGAAACTGGTAGTGGGAGAGATCACGAGGTAGGCCAGAGGATTTATAAGCTCACCATGCTTTATCTCGGGCGTTATGGCAAGCTAGGAGTTCTTGTGTGATCCAAGGCAGGTGGTTGCCTTGAACCCTGGTATGGCATAGTCGAGCATGAGTATCCCATACATTAAGGAATGTGTTTTTGAAGTGCAGGAGGGTATCATCTATGGAGCTGGAGGGGGGGAAGGGATCCAGTTTGCTAAGACAAGGTCGTTGAGTAGGGGGGCAAGACTGAGGGATTTGAAGGACAGTTGGACTAAGAACTTGGTGGGAAATTTAGGGCAGTGAATTTTGCGGACTAAGTAAATGATATGGTGGTCACTCATGGCGTCAGAAAGTAGTCCTGCTTGGATGACTCAGTGAGGATGGGTGGTCAGAGCCCAGTCAATGAGTGAGTGGTAGCCTGATTTGTGGTTCAGGCAGGTAGGCTCAGTAATGATTTGGGATAGATTTAGGGTGGAAATTTCTGTCCGGGTTTTGTTGAGGGCTGGTGCTAGCCAATTATGGTTAAAATCACCCATTGTGTATAATTCCCCCATGGGGGTTAGGGCCACGATTTGTGTAAGGAGGTCGATGACAGCTGTGGCCTGGGTGCCAGGCCGGCAGTAAATACCAGCTATGTATACTGGAAGTGAGAAATGGTGGATGAGCTGCAGCAGTAGGAGTTCATAAGCTTTTTGTTCAGCTTTAGTTAAGATTACCGAGTAGCGCAGGGTTGAGCTTACATAGATGGCCACACCACCACCACCTCTGGTGACCCTGTCCTGGCGGGCCATTGTATAGCCAGGGAATGAGATAGAGGAGTTTGGGGTGTTTTTATTTAGCCATGTTTCAGAGAGGGTGAGGACATCAGTGGCATAGTGGGCTGTGAGAACTTGGAGTTGGTCGAGTTTGAGGGTTAGGCTGCATATGTTTAGGTGTAGGAGGCAGAGGCCTCTGGGGAGGGGATTGCCTGATTGCTGGGTGGAAGCAGGTAACAAGGGGGGGCCAGCAGAGTTAAGTGGGGATGGAGTGGTCAGGGGTCCAGGGTTTGGGTGGATGTCCCGTGCTGCTAGTAGTAGGAGGGTAAGAGTTAGATGGTGTGCTAATAGATGGTGGCACCAGGAGGTGAACGAACACTGCCACGGTCGGAGGCGGGTACGAGCATCTGTGTGAGCATCTGTGGTGGGGCAGAAAGTAAGTAGATGCAGGATTGCCCAGGAGTGTGAGGGGTTGATTAGGAAGGGGGAGGGTTGATCGGCAGAGTGGGACCAGGTAGATGTGAGCAGAGAAGTGGATGCAGGGTTGGTGGGCAGGGTGGTCTTATGATGCCTGGCAGGAAAGGGGGAGGAGGGCTTGTGGTAGGAAGGAGGCATGTTGGAGACGAGGGGTGGGAGGCAGGTGAAGAAACAAATAAGTAGCGGCAGATAGCCGGCCAGATAGGCCGAGGCTCCAATACTAAAGAGCGGCATTCTGAAGCTGGGCAGGCTTGTTAGGAGGGGATAGTGAACCAAGGATTTGATTGGGCCATATGAGAGTGATAGGGAACCAATGGTAAAGCAGCAGGTGGTCAATAGGAGGGGGACAGTGGAATATGGTAGTGTAGATAGTGTCTTTAAAGAGAGGAGTGGGGGTGGGGAGTGAGCCAAAACTTTCAGACAGAGCTTAGCGGTGGGGGGTAGGGAAATTAGCAATACAATGGACTTGTAGTTTGGGTGCCAAAAGAGATCTGACTCGGTAGGGGGGGTGGCATGGGAGTACGCAGAAACAGAAAGGAGTTGTAACACTTTAACACACTAGGTTCTATGCAAACTAACAGTTTTAAACAGTTTCTACAATTACAAAATGCTTTTTTCACATTCAAAAAGATAAGCCTTTCAGACAGAGCCCAGGTGGCAAGGAGAGAAAGGGAGAGCCAATCAGCAGAGACTACCAGGCGGCACCTGGAATCTGATTGGCTGTGCTTCCACCATACCTTCAGAGGAGTTTGGTCTAAGGTCCTGGTCTCGGTCAACGGCTGCCGAAGTGCCGGCCGACCACGGGGAGCTGAAGCAGCCCTGATCAAGGGCAAGCAGCTAAGGGGAGTGAAGAGAAGTGGGGTTAAATAGGGTCAGGAGCCTTCAGACAGCTTTCAGACAGAGCTTAGTGGGGGGGTAGGGGAATTAGCAATACAATGGACTTGTAGTTTGGGCACGCAAAGAGAGCTGGCTCGATGTGGGGTGGCATGGGAATACACAGAAACAGAAACGAGCTGTAACACTTTAACACACTAGGTCCTGTGCAAACTAACAGTTTTAAACAGTTTCTACAATTAAAAAATGCTTTTTTCACATTCAAAAACATAAGCCTTTCAGAGAGAGCCCAGGCGGCAAGGAGAGAAAGGGAGAGTCAATCAGATGAGACTGCTAGGCGATGCCTGGAATCCTATTGGCTGTGCTTCCACCGTACCTTCAGAGGAGTTCTAATTGTTACTAACGGTTGTACAATGTTCAGATTTATATTTCTTCCATGTTTTTGAAATGGGAGCAGGGCTTTGCTAGAAATATTGCATAAACAAAATAAGCCCTGGAATTAAAGAAAATACTGAATCCAATGCTAACTTTCAAATAAAATAAGGAAAGATTTCAATACCTTGTGTTTAGTAAACTGAAGCTAGGCTGACAATATATACATTAACTGCAGTCAATACAGCAAATACTATGTTGGGATATATTAGTACAGAGTAAGGAGCAGAACAATGGAGATAGTACTCTCACAGTACAAGGCCATGGTTAGACTGCACTTGAAGTACTGCACACAGTTCTTGCCACTACAGTAAAGAAAGGACATTGAAAAGGTTCAGAAGGGTTGGCACAGGGCCGCTGTGGTGATTAGCAGCTGGGGGTCTAGCACCATGAGAAAAGACTGGATATACTCAAAATATTTAGTATGAAGAAGAGGCAGTGGTGGTGGTGGGAGGGGGGAGCAGGGGACATGACCACTGTGTTTGAATTAGAACAAGTGATGTGATCACTTACCAAAAACAAATCCCAAAATATGGTACAAGTTTACTGTAGTACTGTTTTGTACATGTTTTAAAATCACCAGTAGATCAGTTTTGTTATGCATTTAAAAGTGATGTAACAAAACACTGAGAAAATAAAATATTATAAAATGACCCTCGAAAGGGCTTTGAGAAAAGCATCTTAAGAGCTGCACATGTAACATGGGATGCCAAACAAACTGTTTAAATTCAGAAAGTGTACTCATCATAGTGTAATGTGCAAGCCCCCCTTCCATCTAGGGGTATCCAGATGGTAATCAAATTGGAGAGGTGCACTTGGCAAACACAAACAACCACAGTCCAAGGGATATGATGCAAGGATAACTTGTTACCTGGGTTCTTGAATCTTAGTGACTGGGAGACACGAAATGGGGAAGCAGGCCCCATTCTTTTGACAATCTTCTACCTGTAGGGCAGTGTTCATTAGAAAAGAAGCAGGCATGCACAGACATTTTGAATAAGTTCATTGTCCACTCTAGAATCAAAATGCAAAAAAAAAAAAAATGATTTAATTAAATTTGAAAAAACAGTAGCAACATCTCCATTGAGCAGGGGGTATGAAATATGGTGAGTTTCATTCACAGACACAGCTGGGACAACTACTGCAACACTCTCTTGAGCTAACAGACTATTTATTTCATGCAGATCTTCCTTCAACTGTAAAGGCTAGCATTCCTGGTAGCATTTCTAGGGCTGAAAAGGCCACTACATGAGGTAGCTTGACACTGATACAATCTGCTAACTCATCTCTCATTCCTTTCTCTCTCTCTCTCTCTGGCAGTTACATTCCTTTCCCTTTACTCTCTCTCTTCATGCAGTTTCATTTCTACACTTTTCCTCCGGGCTTATGACAGCATGAGACGTTTCTACTGTCCTAAACCTTTACACTCTCTTCAATTCATTTCCACAGCCTGATCTTGTACCTTCTCCACCTGAGGGCTATTACTTATGGAGCATACCTTTCTTTTTCTTTCACGTCTTATTTCTGTATGCTTCAATTGATGTTTTTATAGCAAGAACTGAACCACCAGAACTGTTTCAGACATCCAGTCACTGATGCCTCAGGTAGTGGCTGGGCCTTATTCTGAGATTTTGGGTGCCCTGGACCTGATCCCAGTCTTTACCAGCATGCTCCACTCATGCAGCGATTCCAACCCATGAACTGACTCATCAGAGGGTCTTCTGTCAGTGCCACACAGATCACCCAATGGACTGCCACTCTACTGGGGTCCCAAACATTACTACACCAAATGGACATTCCCCGCCTCCACAAGTGGCTCAAACTGTGGGTCCCATCTCTGCAGTGTTCTCCAGCCTGGGTAATAGGGGTTACTCTACCAACTGTTACACCCCTCAACTGCAAGGTCTGCCATTTCCAAGCCACACCCCAGGCCCTATTTACCGTAGCTGGACCACCCACAGTTAACCATTCTGATCCAACAGCTGAACTCACCCATGGGCAATTTCTTTCTTTCTTTTAGGGCTTTAGGCCTTATCGGTGCTTACCCTACCAAAGTGCCAAAGTTCTCCTAGCAGGCCTCCATTTTTATTTCTTATCCCCAGGCTCCAGCTCCCACATGCACTGACAGGCCCCCATCTACTTTGCTCCATTGCTCTCTTTTCTGTACACCCGAACCATCACTCTCACATTGCGGGTCTTCAAGGGTGGAGGGACGGGGTGGCAAGCGGACCACCCCAGACCTGTCACGGAACTCCGGCTGAACTTGTGGGCCAAAACCTCCCGACTCTTCTCTCCCTGGGTCTCTCCCTTCTGTTCCCCTTTGGTGTCAAATTCCCCAAGGGGCCCTACCTGCAGTCAGCAAGCAGCACCACATCCCAGACTTAATGGCAACACACTCTCTCTCTCTCTCTCTCTCTGTCTTTCTGTCTAGCTACCCTTATCAAACTAAAAATAACTAGTACATCCCCAGAGGGTGCTTACAAATGTAAATACTATAATAGCAGGCAATGTAAAGTATTATTTAAAAAAATTATTGCATGCATGTCAACTGTGCTGTGAACAAATACCCAAGCAAATAAAGTACTATAAAACTATGTTAATATAAATTATATTTTGCACATGGTCTTAATAAGCTTAAATTGCATAAATGTTTTTTTGCACTTTTCCATTAGCTCTTTATTCACTCCTATTGTCAATGTGCTATTTTGGAGAATTAGTGCCATTTTATTTGCATGCAGCTGTCACACAGTACAAACATGGCTAAAATTGTTTTTTTATCAACAATAACTAGTTTTATGTAAACTGTAGATGATGTGTCTAAGTCAAGCACACTATAATTAATATATATATATATATATATATATATATCTGTTATTACAGCCAAAAATGATTGTCTTGCCACAATGCAGATGTGGGTGGTGAGTCAGAATCCCCAATGATTCTCATCAGTGCTACTAGTTGTTTTAAATTTCTCTATTTAATGCTCAGCACTTTTCTTGATTGGCTTTCTTCTTGACAGCTGATGGTTCTCATAATATTTTTATAGTTCCACTGATGCCTTTACAATTTTTGGCTGAATTCCAGATTCATAAGTTCACTGGTTATGTAGGAAACTAAGTATGATGTGCTTGCACAACCGTCATCACTGGTAGGTATGATTTTAGATTTGTACAGCACAGTTCGTGTTAACCATATTGTACAGCTAGTTAGCAACCCATTTCCTTTATGTGACTGCAATGAGTTGCCAACTAGTTGGTTTATGGTTGTTGTTGGTTGTGGCTAAAACAATAGTGAACTGGGTTGGTAGTTAGACAGAAGGGAGGCAGCAGTGTGTAGTGGTCAATGGGGTTAAATCAGAGAAAAGGGAGGTTATGAATGGAGTTTCATGAGGATCTGTCCTTGGTTCAGTCCTTGGCAACATATTCATTAGTGACATTGGTGAGGGAATCGAAGGAAGGCTGTGTCTCTTGATAGATTACACAAAACTATGTGGGAGGGTGGATAGTGATGCTGGAATAAGGGATATGCAGAGGGACCTGCAAATGCTAGAGGGGTTGTCAAAGGTCTGACAGTTAAAATTTAATGCCAAACTGTATGAGGTAATGTACCTAGGGAAAAGGAACCTCAAAATGGGGTACTGGAAGGGTGGGGTGAGACTTAGCACTACAGAAGAGGAACAAGATCTAGGAGTCATCATCAGTAACTCTTTTAAACAAATGAACCAGTGCAATAAGGCCTATACCAAGGCTAACAGGATGCTGGGATGTATCAGGAAGGCTATTGATAGCAGAAGAAAAGAGGTTATACTTCCTGTATACAGATCCCTAATGAGGCCTCACCTGGAGTACTGCAACCAGTTGTGGAGTCCCCACCTCAGAAAGGACAGTGATAGGTTGTAAACAGTCTAGTGCAGAGTAACAAAAATGATTTAGGGTCAGCAGAGCAGATCCTATGAGGAGTGCCTCAATGCACTAAATATGTACTCAATGAATACTAGAAGGGAGAGGGGAGATATGATAGAAACCTTCAAGTTCCTTAATGGAGAACTGCCTTGAACCTGTAAGTCTGTGTTTTCTGAAGAAGCTGTGTTTCAAGTGCTGGTCCACATTCTGTTTTTGTTCCGTCTTTACTGGCCTTGCAGTACATTCACTAGCTGTTTTTGCTTTACACTCTGGTGGGCTCTACCATTTTAGAAATGCATGATGTACTTTATGTCCTTGTTAAAGAACTTACATTGTTTTCACAATAATGTGTGTTCTACTTTAGAACTCTGTGGTCCAAGTGGGACATAAACTACATCATTCAGTTCTAAAATGGCACTTACCACCAGTGTACGAATCTGAAACATCCACTGAGTTATCTAAACGACCACCATAGACTGAACAATAGCAGAATGGGATGCAATATATAAAAAACCTTCTTCTGGGAAGAACGACTTACAGGTTCAGTGCAGGTCTCCTTTATAGGAATTAACACGGTAAACTGTGGGGAATTATTTGCCCTAAATACTAACTTGTCATGTAGTCAGAAGTGGAAATTAACAGGAGAGAGGTTCGGGAGGGACATGAGGAAATTCTTCTTTATGAAAAGGGTGGTGGAACCCAGGAACAATCTGTCGGCTGAGGTGGTGGGTGCACACACATTCACAGGATTCAAGAAGACATGGGATAGAATGATGGGAATAGTGGGTGCCTGGGGCGACAAGAGCAGGAAGGAGAATGGGGATAGGACGGGGGGGGGGTAGTACTTTGGAGGAAAAATAGGTTCCAAGGAAGGTTCCTGGGGTTATAGGGAATATGGACTGACAGGATGGAGCTCTGGTCTTTTTCTGCCATCATGGTCTATGTTTCTACATTTTTATGTTTGTGTTTTCCACTCAGCTGCAGCATGTAGTTTTCAACTGACAGCCTATTCAGGCAGCTCATTCTTATGCTAAGCTTCAACATTTCAAAGGTAAACTGATTGTTAACTGGTTGCACAATGAATTTAAGTATGAGTATAGGGCTGAATAAGCTTTTTATTGAAGGCTGGTTTTTAATGGAATAATATGTGGTTGGATGCTTAGTACTGCTGAAGGCTGAATTTAGGATTAAATGACCGGTACTGTAGGCACAATCTTAGTTTGTAGAAAGACTCTTAGTGCTGAATGTAGAGTAGGTTATCCATTACCATTTATGGTAGAATCTCTACAAAAGGAAAAATACAAGGAAAAGGATACAAAGGCAAACACAGAAAGTTTGCTTGTTCATATCTTAGAGAGAAATAAGGGTCCAGTGGTGGGAAAATATGTGAAACTAACATAATGGGAGCTTCAATCCATATTGATTCTATAGGAAATAATCATGTTTATCAGTTGGATTATTAATACAAAAATAGGGAACAAAGGGAAAATTAGTGTCTAACTTTACACAATATATTCAAACTGCGCCAGGCTGTAGTGCAAGCCTGGGCGCAGCTCAACTTGGCAGTGCTGGGGCGTGGACTGAGCGATAT
The DNA here is from genome assembly GCA_016271365.2 of Neoceratodus forsteri. Lineage (NCBI taxonomy): Eukaryota > Metazoa > Chordata > Ceratodontiformes > Ceratodontidae > Neoceratodus > Neoceratodus forsteri. The sequence continues at coordinate 1,295,365,865 of CM028130.1, forward strand.
TCAACGGAGCTGCACCATGGCTTAGCATCATTTAATATCGCACCCTGGCCACCCGCAGTGCTCATGGCGCAGTGGCACTGCACCAGTGCCAGTGGCCAGAGTGGAGCATGGGGATGCGCTAGTGCAAGTTCCATTGTGCAAGGCGCAGCAACCGCGATATTCAAAAGTTCACATGCAAATGGGGCCATTATGTATGCAAGGCACACATGGGGCCATTTGCATGTCGTATAACCCCATTGTATGCAGGTGCTGGCGTGCAATGACTTGCACCTGGCGCACTGCCAGGCAGCAACCATAGGGGACCGATGCCCACTGCAGCGCTGCAATGTGCCCCACAGCCTGATCGTGGGCTTCAATAAAAAAAGAGTAATCTAAATCCCTGGTGGTCCAGTGGACCACTGCCCGCCCAATCGCGGGCTTAAGTGTGAATGAAAAGATTGCTTCAATATCCCTGGTGGTCCAGTGGACCAAAATCTGCCCCATCATGGGCTTAAGTGTGAATATAAATATTGCTCCTATACCTCTAGTGGTCCAGTGGACCGAAGTCTGCCCGATCGCGGGCTTAAGTGAACTAGTACTGACCCCCATATCCCTGGTGGTCCAGCAGACCCCCTCCCCACCCGCCCACCTGTCTTTGCCTTTATCCAGATATCAGATGTTTTACAGATGTTAGGAGTGGGATGATCTTGATTTGTTTTTAAAAATCTTTTGAGAGAATCTGTGATCAATTTGAACTGGGCAGGAATTCTTGGACGAATCTGAATTGGGCAGGGATTCTTGGGTGACTCATCTATTGCCACTGGTTACAGGCAAGTTATTAGAAGAAAAGCAGAGGGAGGTGGGGAAAGGAGTCAAGAGCTCAAAGGCACAGACAGAGGAAAAAATAGTCCAGGCAGTAAAGAAAGGGGACAAGATGTGTTTCAGGTACGTTAGTGAAAGAAGAAAGACCAAGGTGGGATTGTAAGGCTAAAAAGGGAAGAAGGGGAGTATGTGGATAGGGACTTGGATAAAGCAGAAATCCTGAATAAATATTTTTATTCAGTATTCACAGAAGGGGAAGGAGAGGGACCACAGTTAGGAGATAGGAGCATCAATGGAAGGAAGTTGGATGCCAGTCCATTTAGGGAAGACAGAGCCATAAAGGAGCTCGCAAAACTGAAAGCGGACAAGGCAATGGGGTCAGATGGGGTACATACAAGAATATTTAAAGAACTTAGAGAGGAGTTGGTAGCACCACTGACAGCTCTGTTCAACAAAACACTGGAAACAGTTGTGGTGCCGGAGGACTAGAGGAGAGTTTATGTAGTCCCCCTCCACAAAAATGGGAGCAGCGAGGAGGCTGGCAACTACAGGCCAGTCAGCCTGACCTCACTGGTGGGAAAATTAATGGAATCTCTGCTAAAGGAAAAGATTTTGGTATATCTTGTATCCAGCAGAGCACAGGATCTGAGGCAACATGGATTCACAGCAGGAGAGTCTTACCAAACAAATCTGATAAATTTCTGACTGAGTTGCCAGGAAATCAGATCAGGGAGGGGCACTGGATGTGGCCTACCTGAATTTCAGCAAGACCTTTGACACCATTACACATAGGAGGCTTGTAAACGAGATGGGCAGCCTGGGAGTGGGCCCCAAGGTGGTAAGCTGGATCAGAAATTGGTTGATGGACAGAAAACAGAGCGTGGTGGTAAACAGAGTTCAATCCAAGGAGAGGAAGGTGACCAACAGGGTGACACAAGGATCAGTTCTGGGGCCAGTCCCCTTTAATGTCTTCATAAGTGACACTGCAGAGGAGCTGGAGGGTAAGGTATGCCTCTTTGCAGATGACATTAAGATCTGTAACAAGGTTGACACTCCGGAGGTGTTTGGAAAAATTGAAGAGTGACCTAAGCAAGCTTGAGGAGTGGTCAAGAGTGTAGCAGCTAAAACATAATGCAAAGAAGTGCAAAATAATGCATTTGGAGCACAGAAGCCCAGGGGAGTAGTACACAAAGGTGGGGGGAGGCAATGACAGCCACCAAACAAGAAAGGGATCTTATCATATATGATGACCTAAAGGTGACCAAACAATGCAAAAATGCTGAAGGGAAAGCCAGTGGGATGCTGGGCTGCATAGGGATAGGTATCACCAGTCCCTATGAAAAAAAAAGGAGGCGGTGATACCACTGTGCAAGTCCTTGGTGAGACCTCATCTGGAGTACTGTGTCCAGTTTTGGAGGTCACATCTGCAAGAGGACATACAAAGTATAGGCAGTTCAGAGAAGAGTAGCAAAAAGGGTGCAAGGTCTGCACCAAAAGTCATATAAGGGGAGACTAAAGGACCTCAATATGCATACCCTGGAAGTGGAGGGGGATTTGATAGAGACTTTCAAGTGCCTAAAAGGCATAAATAAAGTACAGGAGGGTATCATCTTAAAGAAGGAAAGATGTTCAAGAACAAAGGGTCAGGATATGAGGCTGGAGGGGGACAGACTCGAGGTAATGTGAGGAAGTATTTTTTCACAGAAAGGGTGGAGGATGCATGGAACAGCCTCCCAGTGGAGGTGGTGGAGGTGGTGGGAGCAACAATGGTGGGGGAATTCAAGAATTCATGGGACAGACATAAGGGAATCCTAGTGATAGGAAAGAGATGGTAAGTCAGAGATCAAGTAGGGTCTGTGGTATTGCAGTAAGTATGTAGGTAGAGAAAATTCGATGATTAGGTGGGCCAAGTGGTCCTTATCTGCCATCAGTGTTCTATATTTCTGTGTCTTTATGTTTTCACAGAATGGACAATGTGGACTTTGATAAAGTGAAAAATGCCTTGCTAAAGCATTTTGCATTGACTGCTGATGTCTATAGGCAAACATTTAGAGGGTTAAGAAAGGCACTGGGAGATAGCTAGGCTGAAATTAGTGTGCAGTTAAGTAATTTGTTATAGAATGCTGGGCAGATGGTATAAAAGCTTGATCTGTACAGTAATTAAAAAAATTTGCTTCTTCAGGAACAGTTCATAAAACTGTACCAGAGGAACTGCAAATATGGTTGTTGGACAGAAATCCAAGCTCCATGAGGGAGGCAGCCAAGAGAGATGATCAGTCCATATCCAAAACCCTATGAGGAGGAAATCTCTTGGGATCCAAGGCCTAGCTTGCCTTCCCTCCAGGCTTGGGCTAGTTTATTTAGTGAAAGCTCTGCAGTTGCAATTTAGAAAACCCAATTAAAGGGAGGTGGAAAATATTCTAATTTGGAGGAAGGCTCTCATTCAAACCCTAGAGCAGGAATGCCGTGGTGAGTTGCGAGAAAACTCTCCAACAATACATGCAACCAAGGTGCAGGAGGAGAGCAACGACTGCTGAGGCACTCACCTGGCCTACCCACCCTAAAATCAAACCAGGTGGGCCAGAGGCAGTCGTAGGGAGAATGAGGTGAAGGTCTCTTGCTAGTGAAACCACTAAAGTCAATGGCTAACCATTATAGTGGAACACTATAGCCAAAGGAGGTAACGTTGTCGACCCTTCACCGCTAGTCTTAAATTCTACACCAGGAGCTGCTGTCACATAGCAGGCAGCTAAAGCCAAGCAGGAGTGAGGACATTCCCAGCTATGGGCCAGGTGAGAAGGATCCAGCCCCAAGTTGGACAAGCTCAAGATGCTGGCTAAATGCAGAGTGAGACTGTCAGCTGCAGGAACCCTGCACCAGAATAGAATGGCTGGCATGCCCCAGAAATGTATTCAGAGCTGAAAAGCTGGTGAGCTGAATGAGCACAGCATGCCAAGATCATAATAAGAATTGAGTGCTGAGACCTTGCAAGGTCAAATGCAGAATGGAGTGCAGCAGAATCCCAGATGCTGAAGCCGAAGGGATGGCAGTAGGCATGAAGCAATGGTTTACATAAGCAAGGAGCAATGACTGTGTAAGCAAGTGTGGACCTACACATAGGTCAGTAAACAGAGTAGTAATAAGTGGACCTGCACATAGGTCTGCATAATGTAGGGCAAATAGCACTGAATAGTGGGGCAAGCCAGCCAGGCATTTCAAAGCCAAATCAAGGTGACAAACTCTTTTCGGCAGCAAAAACAGGATTTAGACTAGAAATAATTAGCCACATTGGCCACGACCCCCCAAACACCTACCAGTCCACACCTCAGGACAAACAAGGAAGCAATGGAAGAACAGAGAACTACATGCAGATATTAAAGCTAATTTGATAGCCTCAGCAGGAGCTTTAGCTAACCTCAGAGTAGAACAAGGTACAATAGCAATGAGAGTAAAAGAAGCAATAACAGTAAGCAATTAGGCCTGCGTAGCAGTAGTGAAAACAATTGAGTACACTGAGTTGTAACTGCAATAAACAAAATAAAAGGAGGCACAATGCTCTGAAAGCACTATCACCAGGCAGTGCAATGAGATTGCTGCAATGAGGTAATTAGAACAAGCAAGAGTGAGCTGTATAGCTAGGTTCAAAGTAAATCTGAGTCAGGTGAAAGTAATCGAGTATGCAACATGGAGAAACTATAGTTGAGCTGAAACACACAGATTAGATTTGCAGTTGCAGTGCAAGTAATTTGAGAGTTGTGAGTAATTGAAAGCAAGTAGTATGAGCTCTGGAGTAGCAGTATACTAAGAGCTTAAAAACAATGCCTCCCCAAAAGACAAAATCAAAGACACACAAACACAGAAAACAGGGAACAAAAAAACCAGAAGGAAGCACACACAGCTGAAGGCAAAATACAAACCAGGAGCAGGAGAATAAACACAGAAGCCCAGCAGAGACAAGCAGGAGCAGCAATGGGGGCACAGGACCTAGCCAGCCACAGAGACCCAACCAGCTCAGAGGACAAACTGACAGAGCCTTCAGTTGCAAAGAAAAAATTCTCCACAATGAGGCTGAGAGGAACTGCTTATATAGCTCAGGAAGTGGGAGTGGCTGACTGCTTGGCCACTGAATTACAGCCAAAGCCTTTCCAATTATAGGAGTGATGGGTCCTGTGGTCTCAGTGCCAATGGTCTGGATCTGTCTAAGCTGCGAAGATGGCCAGGTCGTATGAGAGGTGAGTGTTGTACCAGACCGGTCAATGGATGTAATGATGGGAAATTACTTCAGTTGTAGGGACAATATTGAGTGTGTCACTACCATAGAAGGCATGGGAACCTGCTCATGAGGAAATAGAGGGGGCAGAGCATGAGAAAGCAACCCCTAATTCAGTAGGAGGAGAAGTTGTAGCTGAAGAATGAGCTGGGAGTAGTAGTTCTGAACCATCACTACAGAGGAAGGAGAGCCCAGTCATTGGCAGCTCTCCCACAGTAGAGTATGGATTGAGGAAAGTCAAGCATGCAGAGCTAGGGAGAACTCAGCAAGCTGACACATCCTTGCAAAAATTAAATGAGTTAGACACCAGTATGAAAGGTGACTCTCCGAGTTCTGGGAAAAGGGAGGTTTACTGGGAGAATGAGCCCATCAGTGGGTTCCTAAGGGAGGAACAAAGGAATGGGAACTCCAGCAGATAGTGGTTCCTAGAAAAACAGGAAGCAGCTTACGGCCTTAGCCCACAAGATACACTCTTCTGGACACTTGGGGGTCAGCCATATAAAGAAGCAGCTAACTAACAATTCTTACTGGCCAGTACCTTTAAAGACATGACAGACTACTGCTGGACATGACTACAGTGTCAGAGGATGGGAAAGGTTGGGGACAGGGCTAAAGCAGCTTTGATTCCCATATCTATTAGCAAAGAGCTATTTTGGTGAGTTTTCATGGACATTGTGTGGACACTGATCACCCCAAATCACACTGGCAAGTGGTACATTTTGGTGGTTATAGATTATGTCACAAGGTAACTAGAGGCAGTGCCTCCATTAAGGCTGAGAAGGTGGCCAGTGAACTCCTAAGGATGCTTAGCCAGGTGCATTTTCCCCAAGAGATTCTATCGGACCAGGGCATCAACTTCATATTGGATCTTATGGGTATTCTTTTGGAAGAAATGTGGAGTAAGGCAACTCAGGAACTCACCATACCATGCTCAGACTAATGGATTAATAGTAAGACATTCATAGAGGGGGAGATAAAGGAGATGCTGGTTCTCTGGGTGATCCTGGAACCAAGTACTCCCTGGGCCTCCCCAGTGGTACTGATTCACAACAGGAATGGAACCACAAGGTTCTGCATTGACTACCACAAACTCAACAGCTGCATGAACTGAGACACATATCCCATGTCCAGTATGGATGGGGTCCTAGAGAGGTTAAGGGGAGCCTTTTATCTGTCCACCATAGACTTGAAAAAGGACTTTTGACAGGTACCCCTAACTCCCAAAGACAGAGAGAACTCTGCCTTCATCACCCCCATTTGGATTAGTCAAGTTCAGAGTAATGCCATTCTGGATGAAAAATGCACCAGACACCTTTCTACAGCTTGTGGACCACATTCCAAATGAGGCAGGAGACTTTGCTCTGGTGTACATAGATGACTTTGCCATCTATAGCTAAACTTGTAAGGATTATTTCAGGCATGTGACTGGGGTGTTCTGCTGACTGCAGGCTGCTGGACTGACAGTCAAGGCAGAGGAGTTCCAGTTAGGAATGGCAGAAGTGTCATATCTTGAGCACAGGGTAAGAAGTGGGTACATCCAGCCTCAGCCAATAAATATTGAAGCAATACAGGGATGGACCATGCCCATGACCAAGAGAAAAGTATGGGTTGTCCTAGGGATGGCAAAGTACTACTGTAAGTTTGTGCCAAATTTCAGCAGCATGGCCAATCCCCTGTCCAAACTCACCAGGAAGAAAATGCCAGAAAAGGTTCCGAGGACAGAAACCTGCAATACTGCATTCTGCCAGCTGAAGGAGGCATTGTGTCGGTCACCTATGGTCACCAGCCCAGAATATTCTCTAAGGTTTATTGTGCATATAGATGCATCTGACCATGGGCTAGATACAGTTTTTAGGTTATGCACCTGGGAGAGGAACACCAAATTGTGTACTTGAGCAGGAAGCTGCTGCCCAGATAGGAGGCCTATGCCACAGTCAAGAAGAAGTACAGCATCTTGGCATTGTCTAAGCTTTGAAGAAGATGCAACTTTATTCATATGGGATGGCATGTATCCTGGTCACTGACCACAACTCCCTTACATGGCTGCATCAGACCAGCAGACAAACCCCAAAATTGCTAAGATGGAGCCTAGTATTGCAGTGCTATAATATGGACATTAAGCACTGCAGTGGGTCAAAGCTTGGCAAGGTGGATTGGTTGTCCAGACAATAGTCAGTGCCCCTTGTTAAGAAGGAGAGGCTCACGTGAAAAACAAACCATCATTTAGTGGTGCTAAGGGATTTGTTTTTCATTTCTTTGGGGGGGGGGATGTGTCAACGTTTGTGTATTTTTTTTTTGGTTTTGTGTTTAATTTTTATTATCAGCTAGACCTCTTGTAAGTATTTCAGCTGAGATAAACCTGTCTGATAAATCTAAAGCTACATGCCACTGAAGCCCAGGCCTGAGGCAATCAGTTAGGGGATCAGTAGGGGCAAACAATACAGTTCCTATCAGCTAAGGGTACTTACACTTCAATGAGCTGAATTGCTGTCATAATCACTGGCCTGGCTTTGGGTGTAAACAAAGCCAAAACAAGAGATGGAACACCATGGACTTTACCTGATGGGAAGACAAAAGAATGGATATTGCAATCCATGAAACCAAAGTTTGTAGTATAAATCCAGTTTTCGATCAGCTCTCCAGATGGGTGTTTCGCTGGAGACAAAAGAACTTGTCAAATCCATTATGTCACAGTGACATATTTGATGATGCATTGGAGGGCTGTCAGCTGAAGATTTTTGAGGACTTGCCAGACCCTAGCAAAGGTAATTAGGCTAAGATTCTAAGCAGTTACTATCTACAGTTGAAGTCTGTCCTAATTCACAAAGATGTCCTGTTTAGGGGCACGAATGGGGGGGGCAGGTGTGACAACTGCCCCTCACCCAGTGGCTAAGGGGGGCCTGGTGGCCATCCATCTGATTATCATGTCCCCCCACAAATTGCTGAGAATGAAGTATGGGACCTGATTCTGCCCCCCCCAAAAAAATTGCAGAGATGCACCAGGGATGCTGAGCCCCCCCCAGTGGCTCCCTCCATACACCTCCAAGGCTCCCCGACCCATCACCCACTGGCTCCTCCTGGCTCCTCAGACTGTTTGTAGGCAGCCATGGCAGCTGTCTCTGCCCGAGTGCCCAGCTCAACTGCCCCTCTCCTCTCTAGTCTGCTGTAGGCTGCAACCTGCTCTCCTAATACTGGCTTACTTCCAACTGGGCAAAGGTTACCAGCTGGCAGTGCAGTCACCACACCAGTCTCCTGCTCCTATGTTCCTCGTCTCTACTTCCTAGAGGAATGGAAAATGCCAAAGGCCAGGGGTCACTGGGTCAGGTGAGGAAGTCACTGAGTGGGTCGAAGGTCAGATCACATTGGGCAATGGCCACCACACCACGTGATATTGTGATGCATGTGCTCCTCACTCATGTTCCAAATCCTCAAGAAGGAGAGTAGTCAGTGGTGAGAGTCTGGACTGTCTTGTCGCTTTTGTGAAGTCATGCTTCTTAATCTTTAAAGTTTAATTTTTTTTAATTAATCGGACTGAGTGACTGACCCGGGTGGCAAGGAAAGACAAAACAAGGAGGCCACTGGAGTGTGGATTCCTCATTCTGCTGCAGCTGCAGGCTTAGTAGGGCCTGTAGCCAGGGTGGGCTAGGCAAGCTGTGGTGGATGACATGGACAAAACGTGGAGGAGCCTCAGCTCATCAGCCAGAGCCTGGAGTGGCAGAGCCACCTGGAGAGGACTGTGTTTTCAGCTAAGCTAAAGCTAAGTAAAGTTTAAGTTTTAAAAAAAAGTACTTAAGGAGGACTCGGAGGAGGATTCTTCTTGGAACTTGTGGGAAGGGGAATTTAATAAGGCAGGCCAGGACATGTGGGCAGGAGGGACCGGGGGCTAACTAACTGAATAATCTACCTACTTCCTCCAGTGCAGTAACCATACCAACCTTGCTCTAGCCTCTACCTGTCCTACTTGGCTACCTACTAGTACCATACAGCAGTGTGGCAGTGTGTACCACCTAGCTAGCAGTGAGCACCTTCTGCACCTATATAAGGAATTATACAGTGGGCCAGGTGATTGGGGGCTAACTGAATAGTCTACCTTCTCCAATTACCATACCAGCCTCACTCTAGCCTCTATCTGTCTTACTTACTAAGCTACCTAACATACAGTAGTGTGGCAGTGTGTACCACCTAGCTAGCCCCTAGCACCTATAAGGAATTATAAGGTGGGCCAGGTGGGAGGGAGCTAACTGAATACTCTACTGGCTGGGGGGGCTCCTCCTGAGGGGATACGAAGGTGTGGAGGGGGCCCAGTCCTAAAGGTGTGTTCTGAGCCCATAAATTTCTATCAGCACCCCTGGTCATGTGTTGTAAGCTATTCTACTTTACTTTGTAGAGACTGAAGAGTGAGCTAGTTATGTCTGTGTTCATTCTACTGTACAAAACAGTTTATTTTTATTTCTGTAGAATTACTGTTCCCCATAGTCTTAGTGTAGTATCATTTATTATATGTGTAAATATCTTGAAGTATTAAATATCATGTTTTAAACACTTCATGTTTCTGTGACTAAGACATTTGAGGTACAGATAAGTGGGTTATAGTGTATAGTAGAGCATTATTCTGCATAGAAATCCATCCTTTTCAAAATGCTGTTGTACCACAGTTCAGTGGTTTTGGCATGTGATTGTACCCTTCTGTGGAAGAACAGCATTTTAGAACCTCTGGAAACTGCACAAGTCAGGTTCATTGTGAAAGAGAAAAAACATAGTTCACACATTTCACATAATACTATACACTAAAAAAATACTCGATGAGCAACTGTATGCATAACCAATGTGCTCTGCCACCTCAGGGTTCTAAGTCCCATGGACCTCTCGAGCTTCGCTCTCGAGGTCAGAGAGAATCAGAACCCCCTCTGTGGCAGAACATGCTGGTTGTGCATAGTTGTCCATCCAGTATTTAAGCAATAAGGCATGACAGGATGTGGAGTATTGGGGGAATTACCCACACTTTTTGTGGTGTGTCACGAGGCACAGCTGAGTGACTTAACCACACAAGAAGTGAGTAAATCCCCCAATAACCCACACCCTGGAGTGCCTTATTGTGATTATACAATGGACCCATGTGTAAAATAAATTTTAAATGTGTTTAAGTATGTTTTTTATAAATACCATTTCTCAGCCATGGGTTATTACAGGATATACCACAGTCATGGGAAGTGTTTTGACAAATGAGGTTATAGGATTTTCATACCCCATTGTATAATCTCTATATGAATCACAAAAACTGTGTTCCATTTCTAAAGAGAAGGATATGATTACCCTACTAAAAGCAAACTGATTCTCACCTGTGCAGTAGGGATGAATCACTTGCCTTTTGGTGAAGCACTGTACTATGTGAGCAGTAGCTGCAGTGGGATTTGGACCTAATGGTACCCCAACTGAGGTTGCAACTGAGTGGTGGCAGCATACTAAGGTGACCCATTCAGGTGTCTGAAGAGTTGAGAAAGCTGGTAACAGTCACAAGCTGAGCGCAGGATAGACCAGTCTGTCACATACAGTATCTGTACTGTATGAAAAAAGGAGTTTAGGACATTGCATCTTTAAATTAAGAATATACAAGCTTGGTATGTCTGTCTAACACCCACCCTCTGATAAAGATGTATGTTAAATTGAAACACAGTGGCTAGTAGGCACTGTATCCTCAGAATACTGCATTTGCATGTTGTTTTGCACTGAATGCATCTTTCTGCACAATAAATATCATTTCACCCTCTTCTGGTCCGACCGTGTTGGGAGACGGGGCAGCGGCTGCGCTATTTATGTCAAGGAATCTCTCCCCGTACTAGCCCTGCCTGCTCCCATCCTTGACTCCAGGGCCCAGGCGCTTACACTGAAACTAACCCCTGACCCTTTAAAGGGACCCCTTTATCTGACTACTGCATATGTGCCCCCCAGGGACCAAACACATGCCATTGCCTCTCTTACAGAATACCTTACCTCACCGCCTCCTTCCGCTGATCAAATTCTGGTGGGTGACTTAAATGTCAACTGGCTCAGCCCCTCCTCCTCCTCTACCCGAGACTCCTTTTCTGCAATAGACCTAATGCAACTAGTTACCCACCCTACCAGGACTAACCCCAAGAGAGGCTCCAGTACCCTGCTTGATGTGGTACTCACCAACCGCCCTAATCGGATCCCCAATGTACAAGTCCTCACAGACTCTTTCAGTGATCACTCCCCCATTCTATTCCACTGGTCATCCTCAGTCCCCAAACCCATAGCACAGTCCACATGCCGGTGGCGTCTAATACCTGGTGGACTGATAAAACATAAGGAACTTCTGTCCCAAATTGACTGGTCTCCTATACAGGCAACTCCTGACATTGACACAGCTCTCTCCTTCTTTACCCAAACTTTTAATAATGCCTGTGATATCTTGCCCCAATGTTGACCCGCCGCTCTAAAAGGCAGAATGCCCTGGGTAACCCCAGCTTTGATCCAATCAACTCAAACATAGGACAACCTATAGCACCGTGCCATTGAGACTGGCTGGCCCAATGACAGGTAGTTATATGCCGTCACTGTAAAACAAGTGCACTCGGGCCATCAGAAAGGCCAAGTCTGAGCACTATCGGTCCTCACTCACTGCCTCATGGGGAACCACAGAACCTTCGGGATAACATTAAACAGTTAAATGGGAGCACACCCCCACCCACCCAGATCAACATTAATGGTGTGATCTCCTCAGACCCAGCCCTCATAGCCAACCACCTCAACATCTCATTCACTGACCTTAGCCCTATCCTCCCTACAAATTTTTTGACCCTCCTCCCCAGCACCTGCCATAAATCTTTCTCCCTTATTTTCTCCTCCACCGTGTTTCTGCCCAAGAACTTGGCTGCACCTTGTCACTGCCCTCAAGAGTAATAGTACAGGCAGTGACACCCTGGATCCGTGTATCCTACGGCTGGTCTTAGACACAGTCCTTACCCCGATCACGTGCCTCATCAACCACTCTCTTTGCCTGGGGATGGTTCCAACTGCCTGGAAAGTCACCACTGTCACCCCTATCTTTAAAGATGGTGATAGTACTGTGGCTGGAAACTATCGACCAATCTCCATTCTCTCTCCTCTCTCCAAGGCCTTGGAAAAAGTGGTGGCCTCTCAAATCTCTGACTACCTCTCCACCTACAATGTCCTATGTCCTGAGCAGCATGGCTTCCGAGAGGGCCACAGTACCAACACAGCCCTCCTAGAGTTCTCCAACTTTCTCCACTCCTCCTTAGACACTGGTTCTCTGGCTGGTGCGGTCTTCATTGACCTCTCTAAAGCTTTCGACACTGTCTCCCACCCCCTCCTTCTTGATGCCCTTAGTCTCTCTGGTTTTGCTGCTGGGCCTATCTCCTGGTGCACCAGTTATCTGTCTGACTGCTCACAGAGCGTAAAAATTAATGGGATCTACTCAGACATCTGTCCCATCTTTTCTGGGGTTCCCCAGGGCTCCATTCTGGGCCCTTACTATTCTCCCTTTACCTTAACACCCTTCCACGCTCTTGCTCGGGGAACATTCTATTGTACGCTGATGATGCAGTCATTCTTTGCCTCAAGTTTAACCCTATTGCCTCCAGGACTCGCTGCAGAAGTCCTTCGCTGAAGCCGAGGGCTGGTTCAAGGAACATAGATTGGTGATAAATCTTAAAAAAACAAAAACCATGTTCTTCACTCATCCTCAAAACAAGTCCTGCAACTTCAAACTCCTCATTCAATCTGGGTCCTCTTTCCCACTCGAACAAGTTTGCTCCTATAAATACCTAGGGATCCATTTTGACCCCTCCCTCTCCTTCCATGGACACATCGCTGCCCTAGCCACTGCCACTAATATCCGATTGGGCATCTTACATCGGTATAAACACTGCCTCCCTCTGGAGGCTCTTCAACTCGCAGTCACCTCCTCTATCCTGTCCCTAGTGGACTATGGACTGCCGGTGTATGGTGCTGCTGATCAGACCGCACTCCATAAAATTCGCACTACTCTGAATAAGGCCTGCAGGTTAATTACTGGGGCGCCTAGGCTGACACACACCTGTCTACTGTACACTAAAGCGTTGGTACTTGATCTTGACGAGCGCCTCAAATATCTGACCTGTACCCTTACAAAAAAGACCCTCCTTGGGCTATCCCCGCCAGGATTGACCACCACCATACGCCACTCTGTCCCACTAGTTCATACTCGGACCTCTGGGAAAACTTCTGTTATCCCTAGAGCTAGGACCCTCTCACGGCCAAAGAGCCTTCAGCTTTAGGGCCCTCCTGGTTCAACAAACTGCCCCTCCATCTCCAAAGCTCCAACTATATTGTGCTTCAAAACTTCCTCACGTAACCACCTTTATTAACACCGATGCTGTAATTGCCATTAGTCAAAGCCGTACTAATACTTATGACAAAGCTTACTACTAAGCTGCTAAGGACAACATAACTCTGGTATTGTTTGCATCAATCCTACCTGTACCAGCTTGTTTGTATCTATGTCTTAAGTTACTGCTATACTTATGTGTTGTACTGCTATACTGTGTATTTTCATTTGTCTTACTGTGACAAGGTACCTTTTTAAATGAGCCTATGGCTCAAAGGTTTTCCAAACTGCTGTTTAAATAAAATAAATAAAATAAAATAAAATAAATGTGCATTTTTGGACTTAGTGTGATTTCTTCCAAATGCAACACTTTTGTTAATTGAATTTTTGTACTTTATTTCATTATGTCTGCATTATATTTACCATAGTGATGTAAGTTACTGCACATAGAAATGAACAAATTGACAAAATACTAACATTATGAGCAACATATTGTATAGAAGAAAGATAAGAATACTTTCTCAGTAATAAATAGTAAATAATAAGTTACTATAAAGGTATTCCATATACATGCATAGAAAGCTATGAATCAACAAGATATAACTTTGTTCCCATGCAGTTTTTCCTTTGAATTTTAGAGATATACATGTCACAAAGCAAGAGGAACAGATAAGACATCTAGGAGTGCACCAGTTTTTTGTGTTTTGATAAGTGACCAAGGCCATATGAGACATTATGACTGCTACTGTACTGCTGCAATAAAGAAGTATTTCTATAGTCCTATTGTGCTGTTCCACAGATTCTCAGGATAGAAGCAACAGATCCCATAGAAAAGGTTAGTGGCATATTCACTATAGTACAACATTGTACCAAAATCAGCAAGAAGACAAAGCATGAATGGAATGGAAAAAAGCATATAGTACAGTACAAAACAATACATTATAATTTAAAATGAAACATAAACAATGCAGCAAGATGTATTGCAGTAGGTACTGCATTATAAAAAGAGTGAGTGGGCATAGCAACTCAGAAGGCAGAGTGCAAATAATAGGTTTAGAGAAGAAAAGCAGCAGCACAGCCAAATAAAAAGTAAACTAAGATGGAAACAGCGACTCAGTTTTAGAGCATTCATTTAAAAAACAAAGTTGGAGAGAAGAGAGAGGCAGCTTGTTTTGGAACCCACTCGTGAGGGAGCAGTCTTAGACCTCATACTCTCAAATGGGGACAGTGAGAGGATCTCAGATCTAGAAGTGGGTTGCCATCTGGAAACAAGTGACCACCAAACAGTGTGGTTTAAGATAAACTCAGCTACAGAGTCAAGCCATACAAAAGTGAGGGTACTGGATTTCAGGAGGGCTGACTTTGGCAAGATGGGAGAGTGCCTTAGAAAAGCACTAGCAAACAGGCTAGAAGGAGGGGTGGGTCAACAATGGGGAAACATCAAAACTGCAATCACAGAGGCAACAAGCCTTTGTGTGAAGCAAATAAACAAATCAAAATGAAAGAAAAAGCCACTATGGTTCTCAAAAGAGGAGGCGGGGAAAGTCAGGGAGAAAAATATAGCATTCAGGAAGTATAAGGCAACACAGAAGGAGCAGAACAGAGAGCTGTACCATTTAAGGCAGAAGAAAGCAGGGAGGGAAGTCAGAATAGCAAAGGCCCAAACTGAGGAAAAGATAGCCAACTTGGTTAAGAAGGGGGATAAAACCTTTTATAGGTACATCAGGGAGCATAGAAAGACAAAGGTAGGGATAGTGAGGCTGAATAGAATGGACGGTGGGTGAGCAGAGAGGGACAGTGAAAAAGCAGGGATACTGAACGAATATTTCTGCTCAGTATTCACAGAAGAGGAGGAGGGGGAGGTGCCTAATCCAATTAACAGAAGCACTCTTGATAGGGGAGTCGATCCCTGTCCTTTCACAGAAGACAGGGTTCTGAAAGAACTCCTAAAACTGAAGGTGAACAAAGCAATGGGCCTGATGGAATTCACCCCATAATTCTAAAAGACTTAAGGGGAGAACTAGTGAAACCACTGACTACCCTTTTTAACAAATTATGGGAGGATGGTGTGGTACCTGAGGACTGGAGGAAGGCAGATGTGATTTCCCTTCACAAAAGTGGGAGTAAGACAGAGGCAGGAAACTACAGACCTGTCAGTTTGACCTCTGTGGTAGGTAAAGTGATGGAATCACTTCTGAAGGAAAGAATTGTTGAGTACCTAGAGGCCAGTATGGCACAGGACCCAAGGCATCATGGGTTCACAGTGGGAAGGTCATGTCAGATGAATCTAATTGATTTCTTTGACTGGGTGACCAAAGTAGTAGACCAGGGAGGGGCTGTGGACATGGCCTACCTAGACTTTAGCAAGGCATTTGACACAGTCCCACACAAAAGATTAATAGTCAAATTAACCAGCCTGGGAGTGGGTCCCAGGGTGGTAGCCTGGGTAAAACATTGGCTGGACAACAGGACACAGAAGGTAATTGTAAATGGAGTCCACTCTTAAGAAAGAGGGTCACTAGCGGTACCACAGGGTTCAGTACTGGATCCAGTCCTTTTAATGTCTTTATAAGTGACATTGCAGAGGGACTGGAAGGAAAGTATACCTTTTTGCAGATGACACAAAGATCTGCAACAGGGTTGATACACAAGGAGGCATGGAAAGGATGAGAAGGGACTTGGCAAGGTTGGAGAAATGGTCAAAAGTATGGCAGTTTGGATTCAAAGCAAAGGAGTGCAAAATAATGCACCTGGTAAACAAAAACCCAGGGGAAGATTACACAATGGGGGAGGTAGTAATAACAACAAAAATGGAAAGGGACCTGGGGGTAATCATATCAGATGACCTTAAGGTTGGCAAGCAATGTGAGAAGGCAGTAGGGAGGCTGGGGGTATACTGGGATGTATAGGAGGGCATCACCAGTAGAAAACAGGAAGTTGTTATCCCTCTGTACAGACAGTTGGTGAGACCCCATCTGGAGTACTGTGTCCAGTTCTGGAGACCCCGTCTCCACAAGGACATTGACAGGATAGAGGCAGTCCAGAGGAGGGCAACTAAAATGGTGCAGGGTCTGCAAGAGAAGCCACACGAGGAGAGACTAAAGGAGCTTAATATGTATACTCTTGAGGAAAGGAGGGAGAGGGGGGACATGATAGAAACTTTTAAATACCTTAGTGGAATCAACAAAGTCCAAGAGGGTAGCATCTTTCAGAAAAAGAGATGTACAAGAACAAGGGGACACAATTTAAAGATGGGGGGCAGTTCAAGGGCAATGTGAGGAAGTATTTTTTCACAGACAGGGTGGTGGATGCATGGAACAGCCTTCCTGAGGGGGTTGTGGGGTCTAAAACTGTGGGAGAATTCAAGAATACATAGGACAGACATAAGGCAATTGTAGGGGTAAGAAGAAATAAACTGTTGGTTAACTAGGATCGGCAGCTTATCCTGTAGGTATGAAATTGGTCAGACTAGGTAGGCCAAGCGGTCCTTATCTGCCGTCAAAGTTTATGTTTCTATGTTTCTATGAAAGCAATACAAGTACTAAACATAGGGGAAGGGAAAATGGGGCCAGATAAAGCAGATGTAGTGTCCTGGAGATTATTACTTCCATGACAAAATGTGAGAGAATTCTTAGAGTACAGCTAGGGGTTGAAAGGAAAGAAGGAGAAAACAGAGCAAAGAGGAACAATGTTTTTTTTTTTTTTTTTTACAAATGAGGACATAGGAGAAGGATGCAGCCTAACCAGCTGAATTCTTTCAGTGAATGATGACAAAGCAATGGGAGTCATATGATCTGAGGAAATGGGATTAGGGGGTGTATGAGAGACAAGGGTGGTGAAATAACAGTGAAGGGAGAAGAAACTGAATTTAGAAGGGAAAGTGGCAAAGTGGGAATGGCACCTGCTTTTAAAGTCTGGAAGAATAAATTAGCACAAAGTGAGCAGTGGTGAGTGAGGGAAGTACAATTTAAGGCAAAATGGAAGAAAGAGTGGAAAAGGGGATCCTGCTTAGCAAAGGTGGCCTTATGTAGAGTATTGGATAGTACATTACACATCTACTAGTCAAACACCTGGAGGATCATTTTCAGGATAATCTCATGGCAGACTGGAAAGGGGACGTAATATTTGAGGCTGTAAAAATCATCAGGTTTGGGAAGGAGCTTTTTATATATAATATCAGTTTGGCTGGTGAAACTGAGTTGTCAAAACTGGCTGGCAGTATAGCCTTATGGCTAGAGTACCAAGCTGTGAATGAGCTAGGTACATCCAGCAGACCTGGGTTAGATTCCAACAGCCTCTACTTGCATTCTGTGTGGCCCTGTGCATTTAACTTCCCCAGTGCTCCTGGGTCACCCCTGAAAACAGGCCTTACCCGGTTATCAAAGAATAATAAAATAAAAAAAAGAGTTGAGGCAATCACCAAGACATTTGAAGGAGAGAACTTCTTCAAGCATGGAGGCATCCAAAGTCTTGAACATTTGAAAGTTTGGGTGGCCATTGAGATAATTTTTTTGTATTGAGGATTACCCTTGAGGAAAGGAGGGAGAGGGGGAACATGATAGAAACTTTCAAGTACCTCAAGGAAATCAACAAAGTCCAAGAGGGTAGCATATTTCAGAAAAAGAGATGTGCAAGAACAAGGGAGCACAATTTGAAGATAGAGGTGGGATGGCTCAGAGATATTGTGAGGAAGTATTTTTTCATGGAGAGGGTTGTGGATGCATGGAACAGCCTTCCTAAGGAGACTGTGGAGTCAAAAACAGTGGGGGAATTCAAGAATGCATGGGACAGACATAAGGCAATTCTAGTGGGGATAGGAGGAAGTAGGCTGTTGGTTAACTAGGATCTGCAGCTTATCCATTAGGTAGAGAAATGGGTAGACCAGGTGGGGCAAGCAGTCCTTGTCTGCTATGTTTCTATGTTACTTCAGAATGAAACAGTACGTTTCTATGTTACTTCAAAATGAAACAAATACTGGATGTCCAAATCATGTTTGTGTTGTTTCAAACTCAGTGTCTGAGAATCTGAAGGGAAATGTTAGAGTGTCATTGATATACATGTGGATCTACAAGGAGACAAATTCTGAGGGGAGGTCATTGCAGAAGATCAAGACAGGATAGAGCCATTGGGATTCCTTATCTAATCAGGAGAGCTGAGAGGGAATCACCAATGAGAATCAAATGGTGTTGGTCCAACAGGCTTATATATGTAAGGAATAAGACATGACAATGTATGGTTTATGGGCTGATAAGAGCAAGCCCCAGGTGTATAATGAGGCACTGAGCATTGGATACCATTTACCACCACCATCTGATTCCTATTGTACAGCCAGCTCTCTACCCATCTTACTATTTAAGACCCACTCCCAGGCTTCTTAGCTTGCTCACCAATCTTCTATGTCAGTACAGTACCAATCATTTAATCCCAAGCTCAGCCTTCAGCTGTACTAAGCATTCAATCACAAAATCATTCCATTAAAAACCAACCTTCAGTACCAAGTTTATTGAGTCCTAAGCTCATACTTAAATTTGTATTGTACAATGTTAACTGTCAGTTTGTATTTGAATTGTTAAAGCTTGTCATAGGAAATCTCTTAATCACTCATATCTGGGTCGTTAGCTGGTTTCTGCTGAGCTTTGAATGTGCTGCATGAATAGGCTGTCACTTGAAGACCTACATTCCGCAGCTGAGTGGAAAAAAAACTAGTTGGCAAATCATTGCAGTCACATAAAGGAAATGGGTTGGTAACTGGCTGTGCAACATGGTTAACATGAACTGTACTGTACAAATCTAAACTCATAACTGCCAATTATAACATCTAGGTTGTGCAAACACCTCATGCTTAGTTACCTATAAAACCAGTGAAATTATGAATTTGGCATTCAACAAAAAATTGTAAAGACATCAGTGGAATTATAAACATATTATGAGAACCATCAGCAGTCAAGAAGTAATACAATCAAGAAAAGTACTGAACATTAAACAGAGAAATTTAAAACAACTAGTAGCACTGCTAAACAAACTCTGATTAGAGCCAATATGGCTGTGGAGAGCTTTTAGGAGTGGCAAGAGCAGTGAAATGAACATGCGGTGCTCTTGCTGCACCGGAGTCAGCCGTAATACTGTAGCGATTACAGTACTGCGCATGTGTGATACTTGCACATGTACAGTTTGCCTCAGAGTCAGCCTTGCACAACATGGTGGTGCTGACATAACTACATTTAACAATCCAGTCCCATCAGGGTAATAGAATCCCATTAGCACTAGTCTTAGGTAGTTAGGGAAGGGCAGCTGGTGGGGAGCTCATTAGGGGCTTTCTACATAATGACATCAATGTTTACTCAGCTAGCCTGAGAGAAGGATGATTATGTCATTTAGAACTCTCACAGCAGCATAACCATTTTAGAGTCAGCTGATCTCAGGAAGCTTAGAATGTTCATCAGTAAGTTCAAGTGTGACAGTAAGAGTGGCAGGAGGTCTGCCACTGGGACTCTGTTAAAGGGAGCCCTGGTACTTGTCACCCCAGTTTGGTAAAATCTTCAGTTTGCTTGCAGTACTCCTTAGTTTCACTCCAGGGGCAGTGAGAGTGAATGCAGCTCTTGTAGATCCAAGGGGCAATCCCCTGAAATTCCTGAAGATCACAGCTGCCTTAAGGAAGAACAATGCAAAGAATCTGACAACTACCAGAGAAAGAAAAGTGCCTTTTGTTCCTTCCATGACTGGGAGGAAGGAACATCTAATCTGTGAGTACAGAATTTGAGACTGTTCTTTGAGGGAGTAGTCTGAGGTGTGTGTGCCCTAGTTAAGGCTAAATCACACCAATCAGGACCCCTTTCACCACAACTGTGCTGAATTTAAAGTTAAAGTTGGGAGTCCTTAGCAATTCATTGGGGATTGGAGTCACATTTGGTGTAATATATGAACATATGAATGTGCCAGCAGAAACAGACTTCCTGGTCTATCAATGTCTGCTTGAGTGTGCAGCTAGCACCCTGGACACCATCTGGAGTTTCAGGCAGAGCTAAGTGGTTCGTGGATGGGCACCACTGCTCCTGGGGCAAAGACCATGCACCAGGAGGATTTTAAAGTGCATGGCACATCCCACAGATATACACTTTGGAAGAGAGATAAAGATGTTTTTGTGGAAAACAGTACTGCCTAGCAAAGTGTCCTGCAAAACAGAGTGTGCCTGTATTGCAATGACAAACCTTTGGTGGACCACGCTTGCTTTAAGTAACATCTGTAAATAAAGCCATACTGCAAAATCCCAGTTACTGCCATGGACATTACACTTGTTGCATCTAGTGTGAACATTATTGGAGCCACTCAGCAGTTAGGTATAGCATATGCCTAGCATCCTCTCCCCTGGACCTGGTTGCAAAAAAAGGTTAATTTTAGTATGTACCCCCAACCCCTTTCCTCTAGATAATGAGCCTGGTATACACTCCAACACTAGGGGTGGTACCATGAGTGTAGTTCTGCCAAAAATGATTTGTATGCCATGTAGTTGGCAGTAGTTCTTTTAAGGGGGGTGCCAGCTAGCCAAAGGCAGTGTGGGGGTTACATACATATGCATGATACTCATGCATGCACAGTTTAAGTTAGTGGCACCATGTTGCACACGGCAACTGTCACTTCCACTGTTGTGGAAAGGAAAAATAGTGAGCCAGGAAGTGAGTATGTTTATGCGGCCCGCAGAGGGCAAGGGCTGTATATATAGAAACATTGGATGCTGGAGTACTGTGGCAGAACATCAGACAGTGTTCCAGTTACATGCTTCCACAGTGCTCTTGTACAAATCTAATGATGGCATAACATCTGTGGAGCTTGGCCCACACAGCTGTAAAAATCAGACTCAGGAGGAGACTATTAACAAACTAGGGCTCTGGTCTGGGATTTGCTCATCATCATAGTCACTGTCTCATTCTTTTCTAAGCAGTAATTTCTGGTAAATGTGCCTTAACCATATTGATCTCAGTGCTGATAGACTACTTCTGGTTTCCTCCTAATTGCATTAGGTGGGGATAGTAGCAGTCTTGAAGTGGTAGCTGCCAGTAGTGGCATGCTCCGAAAAAAGTGGTCCCCATGCTTGTCTGCACATTTTAGAAATGACCCCTTTCCTTTTTTTTGATGTAAAAAAACTGACCCCTTTAACACAAAATCAATGAGTCAGGTATGGCCTCCAATCCCTCTCCCTCCTTTCGCTTTAAGTGAGGAATGTGATTATGGGTATGCATCAGATGTACAGTGGCAGCCATATGAATGTGTGCTTTTTTAATGTTGTCAGTGCCACTCCACTCATTTTGTACTCTGCCCCTGGATTTCTGTGCCCCAAGTGCATTATTTTACATTTTTGTGTTCAGGACAAAAAGGCCTTTCACATGAGGATAGTCACTAATCTAAATTCTTTATGGTTTTTTTTAAATAGCCATCAGAAATGTAAATTTTGTAAAAACCAAAATGGAAATACAGATAATAAGATGACCATATTTTACAAAATATAAGGAATTCAGATTAGTGACTACCCTCATTTGGAAGGTATTTTTGTCCGAACAACTTTCAGACTGGTTGTTTTTGTGCACCTGGAATAGGTTTGAAGATATTTAGATTTGTTTGGAGTGTGTGCACATTTGCTAAGAATTCTGCACAGTGTCTTAGGAAGATTCTTAAAGAACAACAGTTTGGAGTTCTGTCTCCAATGTTCTAAACACACAATGGGTCTGAATGAGTTAAAGGAGACAGGAATTGATTGCTTATGTGAAGCTGTTTGAAATGTCTCTATTTTCGTAAATGATATTTATCCCTCTAAATGATCCCTGTTTAACTGTGCCTAAATAAAAACTGAAGCTGTCAGTTGTGTTTTGGTTTGGTTTTACATTTGTAGAGCTGTTATTTAATACAACAGCAGATTATGTATAAATGGACACGTGTTGATACATGCACATATTAGGATAACAGTATCTCAATTACAAGGGGTCTGTGTTAGGTTTGGGTTTTGAATGCATACATACACTAGTCACTTGTTACAGAATTTCAGATATATCATGTTTAAGACAGTATAACTTTGACTATTCATGAGTAATATGGACTTATTACACACAGAGTTTAAGAAAAATGTATCTGAACAGTACACTGTGTAAGATTTGATTGCCACCACTGTGTGGAACAGCAAGTGAATGCTTAATTTAAAGTACAGCAGGTTGTCTTTTAACCTATTTTTTACTTAACACATAGATATTTTCATATTTATAAAACTTTTAACATTATTTACTATGTGTTGTTTATTTTTCCTTGTGATTTTTAATCATTGTCATTTACTAATGCTAGCACAGACACACACAGATGGTTTTAAAATAAAGCTTCAGTTAGTTTATAGCTTTTCTCAGGGAGTGAACTTTCAAGTAAGTGACATTTGACCTTGTGATAGCTTTCATTTGATGGAACATTTGCTGTCTTTATATGGGTATGTTGTATTTTTAAATGCTGTTTTAACCAATGGGGTCCTTAACAACTTTAGATTTTTTTTGTATGATCTGAGTTTTGATAAAGTTTGTTTTTCTAAAACAACTGGCAGTGTTTACTGATGAAAGATTCTGTGTAATCCAATAGCTAAAAGCACCTGTGTTCTTTTGTAACAACTCTGTTGGTCAAATAAAAGGTATCAAATTATCTGTTTCTGTGGATCTTGTGTTACAAGGACCAATAGGGCAAGAAGTTTTTCTGTGGCTTCACAGTTTCGGAAATGTTAGCAGGAACTTATCAGTACAGTGCCCGCATTTCTGAAACCATGAAGAGATAGTCAAAACTCCAAATTCTTGGTTCCATGACAGGAACTGCACAGAATGTTGTCCATACAAAGAAAACAATACAAAACACAACTGACAGCTTCAGCTTTTATTCAGGGACAGTTATATGGGGATCCTTTTGAAATATAAATATAATTTACGAAAATAGAGACATTTCAAACAACTGCACATACGTAATCAATTCCTATCCACTTTAAATTAGGCATGACAAGAGATGAAAAGGTGGTCTGTTTTAGAATTTCACTTAAATTGCATAGTAATTTGCAAAACTGAGGCTGTTTAGAAGTGCAATATGAGTTATGCCAAACAAATGTAAATATCTCTAAAAGTATACAAGTTACTGATACAAAACCAGCATGAAACTTGCTCAGGACAAAAAGACCTTTCAAATGAGCATATTCATTAAGCTGCACTAATTATATGTTTTAAACTATGGCAATCTAATTATCTCAATTTTCATTTTTCATAGGAGTTATGCCAAACAAATGTAAATATCTCTAAAACCACTTATGTTACACATAAACCATCAGTATAAAAGCTGTTCAGGACAAAATACCTTTCCAATGAGCCTATTCATTAAGCTGCAGTAATTACATTTTTGAAACTATGGCCATCTGATTACCTGAATTTTCATTTTTCTTCACAATTTTCACCTTTTGGATGGCTGTATTTAAAAAAATCTAATGAATTCAAATTAGTGACTACCCTCATTTAAAAGGTAATTTTGTCCTGAACAACTTTTGTTTTAGTTGTATATTGGTAACTTGTATACTTTCTGAGGTATTTACATTTATTTGGCATGACTCCTATTGTGTTCACTCAGAAAGAGAAAAAATAAGGTTGTTTGGAACACTGTACTTTACAAAATATAAAGAATTCAGATTAGTGACTACTCTCATGTGAAAGGTCATTTTGTCCTGAACACTTTCATGCTGGTTGTTTTTGTGCACCTTGAATAGTTTTAAAGATATTTAGATCTGTTTGGAATGTGTGCACATTTGCTCTCAGAGAAAAGCAGCTTGGAGTTCTGTGTCCATCATTCTAAAAAGAAAGAAGGGAGTATTTTTTAACTGCCATAGGGATTTGCAGTTATGGATGAATACACTGAAAACTACTAAAAATAGTGTTCCACGGAAATCTTTTTTTTTTCAAGCTAAAGCAAAATGGCTGTAGGCTCTGTCCACAGCCATATAAATGATTGGGTATTCTGGATCACCACTCACATCTGTATTTTGGTAATACAATGATTTTTGCAATGTAATAGCTAAAAATACATATATATGTTTTAAATGTTGGTGTACTTCGACACATGATCTGTAGTTTACATAAAACTAGTTATTGTTGATAAAAAAAACAATGTTAGCCATGTTTGCACAATGTGACAGTTGCACACAAATAAGATGGCATTAGTTTTCCAAAGCTGTACATTTGCAATAGGAGTGAATAAGGTGCTAATGGCAAAGTGGAAAAAAACATTTGTGCAATTTAAGCTTATTAGTGTCATGCACGAAATATAATTTATACAGAAAGGATCGTTTTATAGTATTTT
The DNA here is from genome assembly GCA_016271365.2 of Neoceratodus forsteri. Lineage (NCBI taxonomy): Eukaryota > Metazoa > Chordata > Ceratodontiformes > Ceratodontidae > Neoceratodus > Neoceratodus forsteri. Next base: position 1,295,390,638 of record CM028130.1, read on the forward strand.
ATTCACTTGTGTATTTGACCACAACACAGTTGGCATGTATGCAATATTTATTTTTTTATAAGAATCATGCTTTTCATTGTTTGCTACTGTATTATTTACAATAGAATATGATGAGTAAACTTTCTAAATTTAAACAGTTTGGTATTCTTTGTTACATGTGCAGCTCTTAAGATGCTTTTCTCAAAGCCCTGTAAGGGAATTATCTCATATCATTTTCTTTTCTCACAAAACTGATCTATTGTTTCTTTTAAAACATGTACAATATCATCATGCCATACGACCTATTTTGGCAAAGTGCTGATGTAACTTTTCTAATGCATACATGGTGATCATGACCCACCCCAACTGTCTCTTCTCAATGCTAAATATTTTGAGTATATACAGTCTTTGCTCATAGTGCTAGCCCCCAAAATGCTAATCACCATGGTGGCCAGTGCTGACTTGTCTGAACCTCTTCAATGTCCTTTTTTTATTATAGTAGCAAGAGCTGTATACAGTACTCCAGGTGCAGTCTAACCATGGCCTTGTACTGGGGATGTACTATCTCTATTGTTCTGCTCCTTACCCTGTACTAATCTATCCCAACATAGTCTTTGCTGTATTGACTGCAGTTACATATTTCCTGCCTAGCTTCAGGTTACTGATCACAAGGTACTGAAATATATCCTTATTTTATTTGAAATTTAACATTGGATTCAGTATTTTCTTTAATTCAAGGGCTAATTTTGTTTATACACTATTTATAGCAAGCCCTGCTCCCATTTGAAAAAGATGGCATAAATATAAGTCTGAACATTTTACAACAGTTAGTAAATAAACAAATAAGAGAGTTATACTGACTTTTGTGGTAAATTATAAAAATAGAATAAAACCTAAAATTTGATGGTTGTCTTTTATTCAGATTTATTATCCCTTTTTAGCATAACTCTGAATGTTTTATTGCAGCACCTTTATTCCAATGTTTCTAAATAAGTACCAAGAGACAGGCAGTTACAGTATTTCTACTGTATTGTGTACTAGAGCACAGAAAACCAAGCCAGCAGTGAATGACACTCTAAATGTACGAGCAGTATTAAATTGACTCACAGTTGGAGTTAATACAGACAATATTATATTCTGTAGACTTGATATGCTCATTGATAAGAACCACCTGGGCTTTGTATTAATGATCTAATATTACTGAACTACAGTAACATTCTGCAAATTGTGATTTTAAGTTTGGGGTTCCTACAGTACCTTTACCTTTTTAACAAATTATGAGAGAAATATAATATGGATGAGAAAGAATAAAACAACTGCAAAATGATAGGTTTATAAAAAAATAGCAAATTAGCTGAGCCAGCCCATTTACTAGTGAGTATCACAAATGTATTCCACAAGACGTTGTTAGATCATTTTAGATTCCATATATAAACAACTTTTTCCAGTACTGCAGAAATGGATTCTGTCAAGGTACAGTACAGTAAAGTAATAGCTCTCTCCTACTGTGATGTTATCATGATGGTTAAATGGGACCAGCCTGGTGGCACTGAGGGTTGAGGTGCTGGACACCACACCTTGCGCCACACCAGTGACTCAGGTTTGGGAGCAGACTGGGATCATTGGGGGTCAGCAGAGGAGGAAAGAATTGAGCATCTGGAGGACTGATCTCCTTTCCTGGGAGGGAGGGGGTGGCAAATCACACTGTTTGGTGACTCCCAGTGGAGACTAGGGGTACCTTAACAGTCAGGATTCTATCTTGGGGATTAGCTGTGGCAGCACTTCTGTGGGAGTGTGCAGAAGTGCACACGCACTGTGCTGGCATGCATTGCACTGCCAGGTCAATGAGGGGAAAGAAAAAGTGAAAAAGCCCCAGTTGCTTGACAGGAGAAGGTAGGCCCAGTGGGATCCCCCCCCACGCAATACAAGGTCCTTCAATTAGCTCCTGGTTCTCGCTCCGCTCTCTGGTCACTCATCTAGATTATAGACAGGGCACCAGTAGGAGGTGGCGGTCCTGCCCTGGGTGACTCAGAGCCGGGAGGGTGAGTGGCCAGAGGAGTGAAAGTGGAGGTGGTCCATACCAGGACAGCTGATTGGGGACTTCAGGTGTATGGGAGACAGGTCAGATCCCGAGTGTCCACACTGGAGAGAGGTTCAGGCACTAGTGAGTAGGGAGCATAAAAATTGTTCACAAAAAAAAAATGATGGTTAAATGAATAGCTCATTGCCTTTCATTTTAATCATTATGGCAGTTTAGTTTAAAACAATAGCAGTGGGGCTTTCAGTGATGTTCCCACTCATGAATTTAACAGCTTTGCTTCATCTCCTAACCAAACAGCTCAAAATCGCAACATTACAGCTTTAAACTTGAATATTCTGATCTCCAGGGCTGCTCCAGGTATATGGGGAAAAGAAGTCAATCAAAAAAGGGGCCTACCTTGTTGAATGCTGAAGAGTGGGAATTTATTACATCGGAGAGTGAGGCCTCTTCTAATTCACACCAGCTCTCACCAGGCTCATCCACCTCATCCACAATGACTGAAAAAAAGATAAAAAACTTGATTTAATATTTGACAAACTTAAAGCATTCTGCTCTGGCACAAAGACAGACTTTGAACAAATCCACCCTGAAATCATGGATCTTCAAAAAACTACTTTGGAACATCAGTCTATAATGTCTGACCTGGGTTAAAGGGCTGACAAAACAGAAAGAATGCTACTTGACTCACTTAAATGCATCCAACAGCTCATGACCAAATGTGCAGACCTATAAGACAGATCAAGAAGGAAAAATATCTGTCTGTATGATTTTAGAGAGACAGTTGAGGGCTCTGACATAAAAGTTTTTTTGGAGAACTTTTTTAGAAAACAGCTGAATCTCCTGAAAGATTTTTAATTTAACATTGAAAGAGCACACCAAGCATTGGGACTGGCCTCAACACGCAATCAACAGTGACCATGCTCTATTGTACTGCAATTTGTCATTTGTAAACTAACAAAAAATTCAAGTAGGACTTTGACAAAAGAAATCTATTTTCTATGAAGAAAATTGTATTTATGTGGATCATGATTACTCACAGGCAGTCCTAGATGAGCATAAAAAACTGGTCCCCCCTCTTGGCAGCACTTCAGGACAAGGAGCTTCATTTCCCTACCCAATGCCCAGCTAAGTTAAGAGTCTTCTTCCCAGAGGGTACAATTTTAAATGACAATTCTCAAGAAGCTGCTACCATATTCCAAAAAAAGGACTTTAGCATCCCACAGCCATAATGTTCTAAGAATAAATCCATAACTGACTTTTTTTCAGCACTAACTATGGTCCAACTTCAGGACAGAAAGGCCCATTCAGCTGCAACTATGAAAGATATTCAAGGCCTGCTACAATTGTTTCCAGGACTTGAAATTTCAGATGCTTATACATGACTATTCAGCTAATTTGAATCCAATGAGCTAAAGGAAATTGTGTATGTTTGTGACTGGGACCTGGCGGGGGCTCAGTTGTTGTCCCTGCTGCATGTCTCTGGACTGAAGAGTTAATTTTAAAGAATGGATTTGAAGCCATTGGATGTGGAGGGAGCCAAGGGTGGAGTGGGAGATGCCCTGATACTATAATTTGACCAACTTTGCTGTTGAGCTGAGATGCTCGTCCAAGAGTTTGTGGCCACCAACCACGTGGCTTGTGGAGACACTCTCAAATGCATTAGTGACTCTCTGACTAGCAATGCTACTTGCTGTTGACTCAAAGAAATATGGGTGATGACATATGGGATCAGAACCATTCTACCTGTGGCTCTTATGGATATCCTATTTGGGATGCCTCATACATATATCAAAGGAAATACCCTTTGCTAGTGCACCTCTCAAGGTTGGAGGATGCGGCTGGGCAGACTGGTTCCCTCACAGTATTTCCCACATAGGTTCCTTGTTCACAGATGCCCTGTTTTCAGTTCCATGAGTGAATTTTTTTATTTTAAAATAATTTTTGGATATAACTGATCTCCCTCATAGGATGTGTCCCTATTGGGCTATGCTGAACTCTCCTGAGGAACATTTCGGTCCTATAAATTGTCTGCATTAATGGACAGGTACCCTGCCTGACGATCCAGGGGACCATCTACAACATTTTATTCACTATATACAAATAAACACCCACACAGCTTAAGCAATATAGGCAAAACGCTGTAATAAATATAATAGCGTTTAATATCAAAAAAGTGCAACAAATACAATGGAGGCTTAAAACGGACAAATTGATGTTTCTCCTAAACTCTTCTAGGCTTCATCAGAATAAAACAGTGCCTTAATACTATATCATTTAAATATAATTCCATGTGCTACCATGTGATATAAATGAACCAATCACCATTATTGATATTGCTAAATTCATTAACCCATTCATGGTCAACTTTTCCAATCAAATGGAAATACATATAAAATATCACACACATACTTAAAATACAATTATGAAACATATATATGTAAATTAACTATTACAGTAAGTTCAAAACAATTTCTTGTTGGCCCTTGTTACCATATCACCGACGTTATATACGTCATACTGTTGATAAATATTTATTTATTTAACCGGGCATTTGCCCCATAATATTCTTTGGCAAATTTCCAAAGTAACCTCAGGCACAAAAAGTAAATAAAATGAACTTACAGGCACTTTTTTAAAACACTCATAGCATTCGATGGCTGTAGTAATTATCTACGTAAATCAGATAAAAAAGGACCGATGAATAAATAAACAGTTATCTAATTCAACTTTTATATTTTCACAAAAATGCCGAGAGATCTATACTATCATTGAGTCCCTTACCAGTACATGCTCCCAATGAGAAAATCCAAAAACTTTCTCTTTGGCCTATTTTCTTATTAATGTCACCTCCCCGAGGACCCATTTTGACTAATTCCAAACCAAAAAATTTAAAAATATGTTTATGTGGATAATTAATTTGCATATGTTTTACAATGGCATAATTCATATCACCCTTATCCACAGCTCTAAATGTTCTCCAATTCTAACCTTAAATTCCGTATTGTTCTACCAACATAATATGCTCCACATTCACATAATAGCAAGTAAACTACCCAGTACTGTTACAAGTAATAAGACCATTAGTTGCTATCATTTTCCTGAAATTGGGTGTGATACACTCTTGCTATATATATAGCCACAATACATGCAGTTACCACATCTATATGTACCCATTGGTTTAGATGTCAAAAGAGTCTGTTTCATTTCATAATTACTTTCAGTAAAATTAGATACTACATGATCTCTAATACTCTTGCATTTGCGAAAAATAACTTTAGGTCCCTTATCCACTATTTCATTTAATCTGGGTTCCAATTGCAAAATGGGCCAATTATTTGTAATGATATTCCTAATTCGATCAGCTCGACTAAAGAAGTCAGTAACAAAGGGACAATCAAATTCTTTTCTATCATTTGTTTCCTTAGATTTATACTGCAATACTTCATTCCTGTCCATGGCATCCGCCTGTTGAATAGCAGATGCAATGCTATGTTGGCTATAACCTCTTTCTATAAATATTTGTATTTGTTCATTTTTATTTTTATCATATTCATGTGATTCAGTACAATTTCTTAATGTCCTAATTAATTGACCCTTAGGTATATTATAACGAGTATGGTGGGGGTGGCAGCTCTCAAATCTTAATAAACTATTTCTGTCCGTGGTCTTCTGAAACAAAGTAGTACACACTCCCCCCTCACCATCTTTATATAGTTTTAGGTCAAGAAAATTGATACTGACTTTATTAAGTTCAAACTGATATTTTAAATGACTGGTGTCCTCCATCCATTTTACAAACAGTGCAAACTCATCACATGATCCTTTCCATATGATAATAATGTCATCTATAAAGCCATACAAATCAGATAACTAATATATGGATTTGTGGCAGCCAATCAATGATCTAGTTCACTTGCCAACAAATAAGTTGGCATAACTTAATGCCATCGCTACCCATGGCAGTACCTCGTATTTGATGAAATAACTGTCCCTGAAATAAAAAGATTTCATCTTAAGGACACATTCTGCAAGCTGTACAAGAAAACTAGTGGGAACCCTTACACATTCTTCCTCATGCCTCCCATAGGAAAGAGCCTCCAGTCCCTCTTTATGTGGAATCATGGTATAAAGGGAATTGACATCAATAACTGCAAAGGACCAGTAGGACTCCATATTTAAGTCCTCAACTATTTGAACAACTTGAGTAGAATCTTTGAGAAATGATCTCAATTGTCTTACTATAGGTTGTAAAAAAGCATCTAGGAACAAGGAAACAGGTTCTGTTAACCAACCTTTACCTGAGACTATCGGTCTCCCTGGCGGTTGTATCAAACTCTTACGAATTTTGGGTAACGCATATATTGTGGGTATTACCGGACAATTAACTGTCATGGTTCTATATTCAATATCTGAGATATACCCCTTCAAAAAAACCTTCATGGAGTACACTATCTAACTCATTTTTGAATTTGTTAACCATCCCATGTGAAATCCTTTTATAAGACGATTCATCATTAATTAATCTATCGACCTCCACAATATAGTCCTTAGTATTGAGCACTACTACAGCTCCCCCTTTATCAGCGGGCTTGATTGTTAAGGACTTATTTTCACTTAACACTTTTAAAGCAGCTCGTTCACTTTTAGTACAGTTAGCCCAAAATTTATAGTTTTTTTCATTCTGTAACCGTTGTAAATCAAGTTCACATTTTTTTATAAATGTTGAAACAACAGGATTCATAGGAGGACAGTACTCAGACCTAGACTGGAATTTTGGTATGTTATTATTCTCTCCCAGACTACTCTCATCCTGATACATTTAAATGTAAGACTCCTCCCTAATTTATTCACATTCAGCACAGGGGATGTGTTGCTTTGCTTAGACTCTTTCTCTCGGTGAATGTTCACTCTGGCTCTCTCCACCAGATATGGCTTTTACTTACATATGAAGGCTGTTTAGATGATAAAAGTTAAAATTATGTATTGTTTTTCAGAAACTATGATATGACTGCACTCTAGAAGCTGCTGAAAGTGTGGTGGTATGCGATCGGGACCTGAGCTCATGCTCTACGCCTATCCTATTCTCCAACAAGAGTTAATTATAGGTGAAAGGAATTATACTTTTAAAAAAATTGGTAGTAGAGGGACTGCCGGTGGAGTGGGAACCACCCCGGAGCACATTAGGAGCTCCTTGCTGTTAGCTTACAAAAGATCTGCTCATCGGTCGCATGACCACATTGCCTCCTTGCAGAGTCACGGTTCTTCACTGTGTGGTCTGTAGAGATGATCCAAGTTGCCCTAGTTACTATTTACTATGAATATTGTTAATAATATGAAGATGAAAAAGGGGTATCAAAACAGAGGTACCTTGCTTCAAAGAAAAACAAACAAACAAAGAATCCGAGGAGTATCTCAATAACTTTGAGTAAATCAGAAGCATGCAGGATTTGAACCCTTTACTTGTGGAACTCATGAAAATTCACCCTGATACATGGGGAATGCCTATCTAATCATAGAGAGACTATGTAGATCACGGATGGATGGATAGGGGGTTTCTCTAAATCACATCATATACATTTCTCATCTGACTGGTATCCGAAATAATTGCTCTGTGCATAACCAAAGTGCCCTTCTGCAGAAAGGCAGTTTTTACCCATGTGTTGTGTAGAAATGCCGTCTAGCATGTTAATATTCACAAGAATGATCATAGTAAACGTAAACATAGTTTTCATTCTGTGAAACCTTTTTATTTATTTATTTATTGAAATCTTGGATTACAACCTTTGAGCTACAGGCTCATTTACAAAGGTTCCATGTCAGGCAAAAAGGAAATCAAAATACACAGTACAATACTAGAATGGGAAAACACAGAAAAGCTGGAGGGAAACAAATCACATTGAGTAGAACAATTGTTACAGCTACTGTACTTGATCTTGGAGATACAGAAAATTTATAGAGGTGGAACAGTTTATTAAGCAGCACAGTAGATCTTAATTAGAGGATAGGGAGAATAGATAGAGGAAGTGGGGGTTGTTAAAGGATGGCAGTAACCTCAGGCTCAGGGTCACTTTGTCATAGGGGGTTGGTGGAGGGTAGGTGGGTGAGGCAGAAGGTGAGGAATGGGTTAGTGGGGTGGGATGAAGACTAGGTGAGGTGGTATGGGGTGGGAGTGGGAGGAGAACAGGGGAAAATGGGACAGGGATGGGTGAGTTGTGGGTTGGACAGAAAATAAGTGCAGGTGTTGGGGTAAACAGTTTCAGGTTACATGGGGAGAAGATCAGGGGAAGCAGGAGCATTTCTGTTGGCTGGCCAGGTGAGGTTGGAGTGCTGATTTAAACGGGCCAATTTTGCTGACTGTAGTAAGCTCGGCTCTGTATTCAAAGGATCTCTGTCCTTGAGAGGTGCGCCGGAAGGGGACCTTGAGGGAGAGATTATTAGATACCCTGGTAGTCCTAGTAGGTTCAATCTGGTGCAGGAGGAAACTGCTTCCTGGTGGTAACAGGCCAAGGATAGCTTTTTTGGCCAGGAGACAGACTTGGTAGCGGGCCCTCCTGACCAGGTTTAGCGATCCCATTTGCAGGTAGAGATTACAGCTATGAGTTAGGCATGGAGCACCTAGAGTTAGCCTGCAGGCTTTGTTCAGAGTAGTGGCAAGCCGTTTTAGGGTGCAGTCAGGTGCCGCACTGTAAATGGCAAGACCATAGTCAATAGTCGAAAAGACTGAGCTGGTGATGGCAAGCTGAAGGGCTTTTTCAGTGAGGCAGTTACAGTATTTGTAAAGTAGACCGAGCTTCCAGTTAGCTAATATGGCGACATTGTCTACATGGGTAGAGAATGAGAGGGAACTGTCAAGAGTGAGTCCCAGGTGTTTGAAGTTTTGGACCATTTCAAAGGCCACATTTTGTTTATTAAGAATGTTAATAGCATATGTCTTGCGTCAGTTATGGGCGGGGGTGAATAGCATGGTCTTGGTTTTTTTGGGGTTGACAAGCAGCATAGCTTGTCCAAACCAGTCCTCCACATTGTTAAAGTCCTGTTGAAGACGTTGTTCTAGAGTGGCAGAGTCAGTGTGGCTGGAGTAGATTACTGCATCATCTGCGTACTGGAGGATTTTGTGCTGACGGGCTTGAGGGAGGTTGTTGAGAAAAAGGCTAAATAGTAGGGGGCCCAGTATGGATCCCTGGAGAACACCAGTGGATACATGCTGCGAGTCCGAGAGGGTATTAGATATTTTTACATGTTGCACACACCCTGTAAGGTAGCTCCAGAAACAGTACAGTGAATCGGGGGACAGTTCTGTTGCCTCAAGTTGGGCCAGGAGGAGATCATGGTTGACAGTGTCAAAGGCCTTGGTGAGGTCGATAAAGGTTGCCCCATCAAGTGCCCATCATCGAAAGCATTGTGTATGAACCCCATGAACTCCAGTAGTGCTGTGGTGGTACTGTGGAGTTTTTGGAAGCCATGTTGCTGCTGGCATTGTAGCTGATATTTATCAAGGTGCTCTACCAGCTGATCATAGACTATCCGCTCAAGGGCTTTAGAGATTGGTGGGAGGATTGAAAATGGATGGTAGTTGGTATGACATGTCTTACTGCCTGCTCTGAAGACAGGGGTTATGACTATGGCTTTCCATAGCTTTGGGAACATACCTATGGTGAGGGACAGGTTGATGATAGTGGTTAGTGGTGTTAGCAATTCATCAAGTGCCGGGGAGATTAGTTTTAGGTCTAGGCCCTCGGCACTATGCCTGGACTTCCCCAGTACTTTGGAGAGGTATTTTTTAGTCTCGCCTTTGGATATTACTCTGAGTTGGGGGGGGGGGTGATTTGTTGGATATGATTGTGGTGTTTTTTGTTGAGATATAATAGCAGGGCTATGGAAGTTGGGGGGGGCACAGCACTTAGGTCTGTGAAAGCTTTGACAAAGATGTCAGCGATAGTTTTAGGGTCTTTGTAGTGGACCCTTCAAAATTCAGCATTGAGAGTTCTGAGGTATCACGTTTCCCGGTGATCTTGTGGACGTTATTCCAGAACATATGCCCATCACCCCAGGAGGAGTTAAGCTCGGACTTGAAACTATTGGCTTTAGCCTGGCAGATTGCAAGGGTACAGTTATCTCGTGCCACCTTATAGCTCTGCATGTCATGGGGTGTACGAGAAGTTTGATACTTATACCAAAGCTGATCTCTGGTGCACATCAGATCAAGGAGGTGAGGGGTAGCCCATGATTTATGAGATCCCCTGACTTTTCTTTTTGTAATGAGGGCAAGATATCACAAGCATCACTGAAAGTTTTGATGAATTTGTCCAGTGCTGTGTCAACGTCATTAGTAGTTAGGACAGGGGCCCAATTCAGTTGTTGAAGGTATTGCTTAAAGGATCTTTGCTGGCCCTGTTTAAGCAAGTGGGCAATTATAACCTTCGTTGGTGGTTTCGGGACCTTATTAGACCAGTGGAAGATAATGGGTGAGTGGTCACTGAGGGAGTCAGGTAGGACTTTTAGACCAGAGATCTGCTCTGGGTGGTTTGTTAATACCCAATCTAAAAGGATACTGGTTCCCTTACTATAGTTTATTCAGGTGGGTAGGTCGACTAACTGATGGAAGTTGATAGAGGAGGTTGCATCTTTGAAGGTGTCAGAGTCAGGTGATAACCAATTGATGTTGAATTCCCCCAGAACAATGACTTCGCTATTGGAGTGAAAATAGGTGAGGTGTTCATGGAGAACTGTAAAGCCTTCAGCTTTCTCCCTGGGGAGGATATATACCGAGACATATGTAAGGCCCTTGCTGTGGGAGCCTAGGGTAAGCCTCACATAGAGTATCTGCACATTTTTACCTGTTATTAATTGAGGAAGAGCTGTACCTTGAAGGTGATTTTTTATGTAGGTTATGTAACAACCACCCCTTTTTCCTAGCCTATTGAGACAGAAAGGGGTGTACCCATTGAGCAGGACTTGATTGTCCGAGATTCTAGGTGTAAGCCATGATTCTGTTACAGACAGGACATCAGGACTGGGCTGTGCAACCTAGGCTTGGAGTAGGTCGAGTTTTGGCAAAAGGCTGCAGATGTTGATAGAGGTGATTGAAATCAAATGGCTGTTTCCAGGTGACCTAGCGTCACTGTGTCTTGGGCCTGGGTTAGCATGGATGTTGCCTGAGAGCATCAATAGTAGCCAGGCTACCCTGATAGCAAGGAGCCTGAGTTGCTTGATGGAGCAAGGTGAGTGACGATGGGAGGGGAATTGTGGAGCCGGACAGTCTACTATTGGGATTGTAGTTATGACAGGTGGTAGGATGAGATAGTGGTTTCTCATCAGAGGCAGGAGCAGAGATCCAGTGGTCTGTAAGACAACAGACATTGGGAGGCCTGGTGCTGATGTGGAGTTTGGTGGCCCATCCCTATAGGTCGATGTGGGGACAGACACTACACTGTTGTTATCGAAGGGCAGAGCATTGTTAAGAAGTGGGGAGGCAAGCACAAATATAGCAAGCCAGGTAGCATGTGATGGCATGGTTTATAGTGCCATACAAAGCATTGGTCAGTAGGAGGGAATACGGTTTAGTAATTACAAAGGACAAGTAGGAATTGGAATCCAGGGACAGGTGCTAGGTTGCCTGTATACACCAGAAAAATATAAGAGATACAGCGGTGGGGAAGTACTATAGTAGGTTACAGCAAATTCAGCTAGAAGTGATGCGATCTGAGCACTTCAGGCCAATGAGATGGGAGATACATGAGAGAGGGATGGGCAATAGTGTATTTAATGGAGGCTTGGAAGGGGTTGGGGGATGGGAAGAAAAAGCAGGGAGTGATGTAAAAGTAAAAGCGAGTAGATAAAAAAATCAAACAAAGGGTATCAGTAGAGCAGACCAATCGGCTGGGTCGTGGCTACTGGCGGGCCAATCACAGTCCAGGAGCTGGATCGCTGCACCAGTCGGGAGCCGCTGAGGTATTCTGGCTCCAAGAACATTATGGGAGGAAAAAAAAACAGCAGCTGTACCTTCGTAGCAGATCCTATCACTGAAGAGCTCAGCCAATTCTCTACCTGAAAGATTATGAGTGACTACATCTTGGGCTCGAACCAATCTACCAGTGGCTATCAAGGATAATCCCCTTTGAAAAGAGGAAAAAAAAATATATTAATTGAGTCGACTAAGGTGGCTCAGGGGGCTGGGGATGGGGGAGGGAGGTGGGCTGGTTCTCCTCCACGTTTTCATACCAACCTGAGGTCTTGATCACAGCCACCTATTCTATGTTTCTTAACTATGACTGCCTGTAAAAGGATGCAGCTTCAATCTATTAGCCTCCCTAGATTTTCTTTGTTAAACAGACATTCCTGACAACATACTTGTCCCATTAGGGGTGACTTAAAGAGCAGATCTCTATTATAAGAAGCTTAGAAACATTACATTTACACTAGTTATGTTTCAGCTTTATTGTTTTCTAGTTCTTCGCTATTTATTGTACTTTTGCTTTCTGTTGGTCTACTGGGTACTGCAGATAGGGCAGCAATGTTTTTTTTTACTGAGACTTTCAAAGTGTATCTGATTATCCCCTGCTGATCATACGGTTTCTATTTGGGACATCACACTCTGTTGTCATGATTAGCACTGTGATGTCATAGATCAGGGCACTGAGGGGTTGGCAGGGGAAAGGCAAATGTTTTCAGTAAGCAATAAGACATGATGGGTGTACATTGACCAGATATTAGCACACGCCCAGGGGTGTAGTGAGGCACAAGGCCACAGGCCTAGTGCCTTCAGCCCCTGGAAGTGCAGTAATATCTGGTCAATGCACACCATGGAGTGTCTTATTGCACTTATAAAACAGGATTGATTAGCTGGCTCAGTGGTGCTGAGGGTTGAGGTGCTGGATGCCACACCTCATGCCACACCGGTGACCCAAGTTCGAGAATGAGCTCATGCGCCGGGGGTCAGCAGAGGAGGGAGAGGATCAAGCGTCTGATGGACTGCTCTCACTGGGGAGGGATCTAGGGTTCTCTGGTGCAGTAGAGACCGCCAGTGGAGATTGGAGGTACTATCTGCACCTACAGTAAATTTAGAGGAGAAGTGCGGTGGACGCCCATGGCTCTTCCGTGTTGGTGTCATTGCACATCTGCGCTTCTAGTGGGAAACTGCCTACATTGAAAATCTCTGGCTTTGTGAATAGATGAAGGTGCCTCCAGCATCCTGGCCACACTACTGCTATCAGGCTCATTGTCCGGAGCCCTCCCCGTCTCCAGCCCGGCGCATTGAATTCTAAATAGAGCGCCAGGGTATATGATGGCCCCACCTCAGGGGGTTCAGAGCCAGGGGATCTGCTGAGCTAGGTTGGACTGGTAGCAAACTTCAGACAGGGAGGTAGAGCCATGGATGAGAGGGGTTGCTGGAAAAAGTCCCTCAGGGAACAGGTGCATAAAAATAGTCTACAAAAAAAAATGGGATTGATTGTTTTTTGATGATTTTTTCATGCAAAAATAACTGTTTTAAAAAGAAAATGAATCAATTAACCACATTTAATGTAAAATAGTCCTTCCGCCTGCTGATTGCTGAAGGACATTTGTCTTTTATACAGATCCATAGTAGCTGTGTTTATTCCCCCATCCTGTGTACTTGCAAGTTTTATTTTGAAACACCACCTCTTTTCCCCCTTTCTAAGAGAGGAAACATGCTTCAATGACAGCACTACATTAGACATACGTTATACTTTTTTATGGGGCATTGCAGCATTCAAATATAATTAACCCTGTATATTTATAAACTGCTTGCATTAAGTTTCAGATGTCGATCGCGCTGCCGTCTCCTGCATCATGTTTCCTCCCTCCCTCTGAGTTTCTATTATTCCTTTATGAGCAGAAACGGAATTGGCAAAAAATTAAACAAAAATTAAAAAGGCTAACAGTGTGTCTGTGTGTCAGCTCGAGCTACATATAAGGGAGAGAAGTGTGTCAGCTCAGTCTTTAGGCTCTTGTTAAATATTCAGTGATTGACAGTCATTCAGATCCTGTCCTAACAGTGGCAGCACAAGCAGCATTACAGAACTGCTGCATTTCTCACTATGCACCAACTACTTTACGAGTACCTGAGGGCAGGATTTGAAAATTGAAAACACGAAGTATGTTTTTTTATTTTAACACATGGGGAGATGACAGTGCTATCAGAATCAGAGAGGGAGGGAAGAAACCTACTGAAGGAGGAGACAGCATGATTACATCTGAAACGCTAACTGAGGGGGGGAAAAATAACTTGATTTTAAAGCTGTGTGATCCAATAGCAAACTGACTTTTCCTGTACTGTGGTTCTGCTATTTAGATCTTATTTTCACCTGTGTATCAAACATATTTGATGCTCAGGTAACAATCAATCAGAGTTGAGGATTTTCTCTCCCCTATTTTATAAAATGCTTTTTTTATACAGGCTTTTTAGATGGACTACCAAGATGTGCTGTAAATCTTGGAAAGGAACACTGAGAATGGAAAAATGTATTGTTGGGGAGATTATGACAGCTGGAACATCTTATTTATGAAAGTACATGCTAATGTGCAGAGTTACTCTTTAGGATGAGATGAAGTGTCCCACATTGTGACAGCTGTATTACCTTCTTTCCCAGTAATATGGGGCCCTTTACTGTCTCTTCACTACACCAGATTTCGAGGTAGTAACTTTGCCTAGACATATAAAATTGGTACTCATACCCTTTGCATTAAAGACTGATGGTTCCTATCATTTGTGGGTGTGGATACATGGGATTAACACAGGAATCAATTTAAAAGAAAAAAGAGGAAGAGGAGAAAAAAAAAGGAAAAAAGACAAACAAAAGTCTATGTTGAGTATCAAACTTGAATGAAAGGAGTGAGTTTTTTTATACTTCGACCACATAGTTTATACTTGATCTTCTACTCAGTCCATTTTTTCTAAATTAGGCTCTATTTGCGTAAACATCCAGTTACCTATGTTCCCCATAGGCTGAGTTATACACAGTATTTTAGGAGATGTAATATTAGTGATGAAGAATGCTACTCTTTAACCGGCTTCTTTTGTTGCTCACAGTCCTTCAGAGATCCAGGGACATTTACTCCAACCCAGATCCATGATCACTTCCCTCCCTACCTTGGGTGGGTGTTTCCTACGGTTCTGGGCATTCAGGGTGCCAGCATCCCGGTGCTGCAACAGCGGCACTGGCAGCATAGTGAAAACACAATGTGCATCCCCGCAATTAGAGCACAACTAAAACAGTGCACTGTGTGGGCCATGGGAAAATGCACCGCAGGCAAACAGAGCGCCAGGGCGGAGATGCAAATAAAATGCTGGCATGTGCATGGCAAAGGCCATCACCATGGCAACCATAAATAGACTGCCAGAAAGCACTGTGATCCCCATAAGAATGTCCGCAGCAACGAGGACAGAAAGTGCATCCACAACACACACCACACAGTGAAAGACAAACAGAGGCATATACCCTAACAGCCTAGGATGGGCACAGCAGTTGGGAGGAACACAACAGAAAGGCAAAGGGTCCACAAAGTGAGGAGCACAACAGCACATGAAGGTAGATACACAGCACACTGCAGGACCAATGAGAGGTGGACAACAATGGGAGAGGCTGTGCCAACACAACCAGGAAGGAAAGGCAAAATGCAGCCGGCGTCACCATTGCTATGGCAACCAAAACAAGTGCACAGCTGAACACAGGCACAGTGAATGAAGTGCCAATCTGCACAGCACAGTAGCCACGGCAACCAGATAGTGGCAAGTCAGAATGGGAGCAGCGAGGCTATTGCCTGAGGCTTGCTGAATGCATGCTGCCACTGCTACACCAACACTACAAACAGTGTTACACTGGAACTGCAGGAAGGGAGAGACGGAGAGGCTAGGGAAACAGCACACACAGGGATGCACACAGGGAGTGGGACACAGCACTGCATGGTGTATGTGTGTGTTGCATGGGAGGACTACTGCAGGCAATGTTGTGATGGGAAAGGGGAGGCATATCAGGTGCACACAGAGATACTAGCGGTGTGCACAGGCTGGCAGTGATCCCTGCACCCTGCAGACTCAGCCCTCTGGAATGTGCACAGTCCAATTAGGGTGTGACACAGGTATGCAGGTCATCAGGGTGTGCAGGTGCAGTGCATTATGGCCAGCTGATGGCCTGCAGTCACCATGGTGGATAAAGTTGGTGCTGAGAAGCAGTGCACAACAAACACAAGCACTGAAGGTCCACACATCATGCCACTGGAGTTTGTGAAAAGACCACAGGGCAACATACTGTTGCTGCTGGATGGATACCTCTTCTAGAAGTGGACACGTGGTGAAAAGACCTACTGGAAGTGTGTGGAGTCTCAGGGTGGTCACTGCAAGGTATGAGCCCATACAACACAGGGCCAAGTCACCACAGCACTCAGCATGCACAATCATGTGCAAGATTGTGCAGATGTGATGGTGCGGCGTGTGGTGCTGACATAAAGAAGAGGGCACTTACAACACTGGAGACACTGCAACAGGTGGTGGCAGCATGCTGCAGTACCATGCCAGAGTCAGGGGGAGAAAGGCTGCCATGCATGGAGTACCTACACAGATCCATGCAGCATGCAGGGGGTGTGTGAGCACAGCACCACGGCTGCCAGAATCACTAACCGAGCTTGACGTGCCTGAGGAATTCAGGGTGACACAGAAGGGGGAGCCATTCCACTTATGGAATTGTGGGACTGGGCCGGACAGATTCCTTCTTTATTCAACTAGCAAAAGCCTGCAGTACATGGAATGCTGTGATGATTGGTACGTGGATGGGACTTTCAAATGCTGCCCACCCCGTTTAGGCAGTTGTACACAATACATGGTATGGAGTACAGCAATGTCATTCCAACAGTGTGCATGCTGATGTCTTCAGGAAGCTGAAAAGCTGCACCCTGCCTTGAATCCCTTATCAATCATGGTCGACTATGAGCAGGCTGCATACAAAGCATTCCACACCATTTTCCCAGAGGCTGAACTGCGGGGATGCTTTTTTCACCTATGTCAGGCAGTGTGGTGAAAGTTCCAGCAGCTGCCAGACATCCTACATGCTTACACTGCTGATGCAGACTTTGCCATGTATATCTGTCTCCTCCCTGCCATGGCATATGTGCCACCCACTGAAGTCATGGCAACCTTTAAGGAGATGTGCACCTGGGAGGTTTTTGCAGAATGGGAGAAACTCCTCACACTGTTGTTGGATTATTTTGAGGACAGCTGGTGGGGGCGGCCCATCCTGAGTGACCTCCGCTGCAAGCCAGCTTTCTCCATAGAGGTCTGTAACTGCTACGATGCTGCATGATCTGGTCACCCAAGGACCATCAATGCAATTGAAGGGTGGCATCATAGCTTTAACTCCCTGCTGGGTGTGGCCCATCCCGGGATATGGGCATTTATAGACTACCTGCGATCCAAGCAACATCTTAATAAAATCAAGATACAGCAGTACATGACTGGAGCACCTATGGTGGCACCATGTAAGAGGTATAAGGACAGAATCCAAAGGATCATGGAGTAGGTGGAGCAGTATGGGGACCACAGGATCCAGGACTGCCTCAAGAGGATACCGATGCATTTCCAGCTGCAGGTCTACAGTAGCTCCTGTGGCCTGCCCCTGTAGGTGCATGCATGTTGGCATGTCCCACATACAACCCTAGACCCCCAATGGATGTGTAACGTGTAACACAGCCATCCCACTCCAGTAAAGTGTGTGTGTAAACTACATTACAGCCTCCCACCTACTTTGTGTGTGTCTGTGTGGGCTGAGTGTCCTGTGTGCGCTGTGTGTCTGTGTGTGTTGCGTGTGTGTGCTGCATGTGTGTGTGTCCACTGGTGCCAGGTGTGGGCATAGCAATGTGTAGATCTGCCATGGTACCATGCCCTGAGCATCCCAGAATGCAATGCATGGAGCAGTGCCATGCTGCAGGCCTGCCCCCCACCTGTGCATGCACTGTGGACTGGTGTCATGTGCTGCGGTGTCCCCCCATGCAGCTTCCACATGTTGCCATGCCACACTGCTGTACATCAGTGGTGGTGGCAGAGGGCACAAGTCACTGCAGTGCACATGCCCTCCCACTCTGCCCATCCCCAGTACCACCCTTACACATGCCCACCATCACACCCATGTCCTGTAGAGTTTGCCCTTGCACGTCCCACATTTGGCCCCCCCAGTGGCATATGGTGCTGCACATGTTGGTCCACCCAACGTTAGGGGCCATGTGTATTGTGTAATGCCCATGTACCGGGATGTCAGCTATGGACATGGTGCATGTGGGCTGCTTGACAACCTGACAGTGACAGGGACTGTGCAGCCACGCATAGCATTGGACACTGCTCTCTGCCACTGTGTCCGGTACTCAGCAGTGTTCACTCTGCAGGTCTGGCTGTGAGATACTGTATGGCACCGGACGCACACCACCTATGTGTCAGAGTGCCCATGTTGCCACCTTGTTTATAGCTGTTGTGCACTGTTCCCCACATCACTGCACAGAGCACACATGCAGCCCAGGGATGGTGGCCCAGCTTCTCCGCCAATGGCCATTACACGCCTACACAGTGCATACGGTGAATATGACCTAAATGCACCCCACACACGGCTGCTGGTGGCATTGTTGTGAAGCCACTTTGACACCTATTGGCAGCTAACGACCTGTCAGTGATGTGCCACTACCGTCACTCCTCGCCCTCCTCCATGCATGGTGTGTGGTGTGGCAGTACATTGGCAACAGTACTGTGTCCCCTGTGGCATGTTGGCTGCTTACTGCAGCATACAGTCCAGTCACACTGGTCAATGGGTGCCTGGCCATCATGCGGTGGCTGGCACACCCTGGCCCCACAGCTGCCTGCCGCTCCCTGCATCATGGTTATCATGGTGATACTGAACAATGCAGCATAGCTACCCACCCACCCGCCATTGGTGGTCACATTCATGGCAGTGCACTATGCATGTGTGCTTCTGCCCCCCACAACTTCGGCCTGCTTCATAGCAAATATGGATGTCAGCCAGCACAGCAGCCCACCCCCTACATTCATGCATCATCAGCATGGACATGTCACAGCTCATGGTTGCATACTGCCACCTGATGGTCCCATGTTCATCTGGTGATACACCACAAGCAATGGCACATGCTGTCCTATTCACATTCAGAGTGCGGACAGCTGTGGGACATGGCGGGCGGTGTGCTCTGTCAGTAGTCTTATGCCTTCCGGGTCCACTCAGTGGGTTCCCAGTGGTGCTGTGGGGGGTGCTGCCATCTGTGTTGCTGGGATTGTCATGTAGTCAGCTGTATTCAACCTTTGCCATTGTCACCCCATCGGTTTTGCTGGCCAATGTCCCTGTTGCCCAGGGTGCCTGTCACTGCCTCAGCGATTCCACCACCACTGTCTGTCCTGGGTGCATGTCCCTGTGCTGCATGCCTCCCAGCCTCTTTTCCTTTGTGGCTTGCACTGCTGCCATGGTGCACTGGTATGGGCTGTCTGCGGCAGCATCCATGTTGCACCTGCTCTCCCACTCAGTGGCACACACGTTGATCATGCTGGGGGGGGGGCTTGTGCTGCATGCCTGTCTGTCATCTGTGTGGGGCTCCACTTATGGGGGGACTGGTCCACTCTTGGCATCCGTTGGTGTGTGTTGGCCTGTTGCACAGGCACCGGGCCTGTTGTAGAGTATGTGTGCCATGTCAGCGTTTCCCTGGTGCCATGTTTCAGCACACATTGGGTCTGCTGTGTCATTTCACCAGGCCCACTGTTGTCCACAGTTCTGTCCATTGTTGCTATGCCTCCAATAGCCCTGTTGTTGTTCAGTGGGTAGATCAGCAGGGTGTGGTGTTGTGCATTGCTTACTGGTGCTGACTTCAGTGGGCGCACTTGATCCCCTGCAAGATGTTGTTGCGGTGCTGTGTTGACAGCTAATTTTCTGCTGGCACTGTTATTGACAGTGCTGCATCTGCAGGGGCATTCTGAGGGTGTAACCATTTCCCACCCTCAGGAGACCTGTTACTCCCTTGGGTTTGACCTTTTCTCCTGCCCAGAGATACTAGATCTTCTACATCTCTTGAGCCTAGGACTTTTAAGAGGCCAAAACAAAGACTCCTCTACCTTTTAATCCATTTTCCTTATCCACTTACCTGAACACTTGTTTTGCCTGTTGCAAGTTCCCTTAATGTGCCTCCCTGTTACTTATTTATGTTCTATGTTTGCATGTTATGTTTGGATATGCGTTATAGCTGCATTCAACTATCTAATTCAACAGGGTACTGGATTAATATATATTCTGTTAATTTTTGATAAAATACTGAGTCATCTATTAGGCAGGTCAGTGTTTTAGGACCACATACTAGGCATTTTACTGGTCCTTATTGCCTGCCCCACTAGAGAAACTGTTATTTTTTTGTAGATCTGTTGTTCTATATATGAACTATGTGTGAAATACATTTCACAAAGATTATTTCCCTGAATATCAATGGCCCAAATAATCCAGTTAAATTGATAAAAGTGCTGAGAGATATTAAGAAAGCACATTCTACTTGTATTTTTCTCCAAGAGCCTCACCTGTCTCCTTCCAAACATCTTAAACTACAGAAACTACAGAAGTTTAGTTTTAGTACAATGGTAGCCTCTTCCTTCAAAGAGGCAAGTGATGGGGTACTGCCATCCTACTCCCTAAATCCACTCCATTTCACCTTATAGGCTCATATGTAGACCCTCAATGTAGATTGGCCTAGTCACAGAAACAGGAATATACTTAAACTGACAAGTCACCTCAGTTAATCTGTACCTCCCACCAGGAACTGATTCAGTAACTATAAATGCCCTGATAGGGAAAATTCTCTCTTTACAGCAGGGAACACTTATTGTAGGTGGAGATCATAATATGGTTTATGATCAGCTGGACACCTCCAATCCACACCCTCCCAAAATATCTGCTCTGGCCAAACTTTGTAGGACCCTACTAAATACTTATGTTTGGACTGATATTTGGCAGTTACTTAACCCTACATGTGTCAATACACCCATTTCTCGGCACCACCCCGTCTTTATACATATATCGACTTATTTCATATCTCTAAAGAACACCAACACATGGTAGCTAAATGTGAGATCTTACCCATTACACTTCCTCACCATGCCCCTGTAGTTTTAACACACTCTTGGGGTAGACCACAGATCCACACCCATTGGATACTTAATTCCCTGCTCAGTGTAAAAGAATGTTGCACTTTGATACAAGATCAAATTACCTTAATCACTGCAGAAAATAAGTCACCTGAAGTTTACTCTCAAAACTGTTCTCTGTGGGGAATTTATTAAATTCACCTCAAGACTTAGAAAGCAAGGTGCGGAATGCTTAGATAAATTGCAAGACTTCCTTCAGGAGCTACAGCTTAAACATATCCAGGGAGATGATTCACACAGCAAAGATGGAGGTACTTCAATTTACATACCAGTCCAGTCCACATCAGGGATGTATTCCACATTAAGTGAAATATGGTTTCCTTTAAATATCTAGGAGTACAACTTACATCTGATCTTACACAACTATACACAGCAAATTATGCACCTCTTACCCAAATATTTCAGGTGGACTTTACAAGGTGGAACACTATAAACCTTCCTTTAATCCATTGTGTTGAATAAGTCCAATCTCACTTTATTTGGGCAGGTTCATGTCCCAGAATAAAATTTACTACCCTCAAAATTCCAAAGTTTAAGGGAGGCTTAGCTCTTTCCCACCTATCCCACTACCATACTATGGCTCAACTCCACACAGTCCTCTACTGGCTCCCTGCAAATCATCATGCTATCTGGAAAGATCTGGAGATGACTGAAGAAGAGCTGTATGCAATACCTTGAGGGGTGTTGCAACCTTGTACTTCTACTCCACTTTCTGCTTTAGAAAGATTTTTTACTGCCATCTCTCTCTCACAGCTTGGCATAATGTAATGGCACACCCCGTTCTCTTGTCCTTCAGATATTTGGTAACACCACTGGCCTGGAATCCATTGTTTATCGCAGCAAAGATGGATGATTTTTTCCTTTGTATGTAACGCCTAGGTTTTTTTCTACCTGCCCACGCCATGCGAGGTTCAGAAGTTTTGTATTTTAAAACCCTTATTATTAAATACAACTGGAGACCTATGGATTATATCCATTACATACAGCTCCACAGCTTTCTTTTGAAACAGCGAGCTGTGCACCCTCCTAAATCACCTATAGTATACCTCTGATTATTTCACTGGTACTTAATACCAAAGCTAAAACCTCTTTAAATTCATTGATATCGTATCTCTATAGAGCTCCTCTGAAGCTTACAGGGTACTCCATGGAAAACTCCCACATCAGATGGCAAACAGACACTTGATATGAAATAGACAGCAATGCTTGGAACAGCTATTTTTGAACATTCATAGACCTACTTCTTCTTATATACGGAAGGAGTATTCATGGAAATGTGTAACTAGATTCTTCTATATTCCAGAACAGCAGGTGAAATTTAATGCCACTAAAACACCTGCTTGTTGGAGAGAATGCAGTGCAACTAGAGCAGAACATGCACATATATTTTGGTTCTGCCTAAAGGTTTAGATATTCTGGAACACATTAGAAACACAATTATAGGACATATTTAGCTCTAACCTTCATATCCCTCCATCCCTAGTCCTTTTCTTAGATATGCCAAATGGGTATCACCAATCACAATCCAGAAAACTGCTGTCTATTTGCATCTTGTTGGGCAAAAAAGTTATTTCCAAAATGTAGCTGAAGGAAGATTCTCCTTCAATACAGCTTTGGCATCAACTAATCATTGACATGTATAACAGTGAAAAGTTTGCTTCAGGAATCAGACATCAAGCAGAAAAAAATTGAATCACTGTGGTGCCAATGGGTTATGTACATGTCAGCTATTAAAGCTGGCTTTGTCCCATGAATAGGTCATGTTCTTATAAGTTACTATTTTAGCTCCATTTTTGTTCATGTATGTATCCAGTCAGAATTGTGCTCTGCTGTCAGAGCAGCTGCACCTGTGAGTGGCTCACACAGGAGTGACCTGAGCCAACCTGTGGGAGGACACAGGGATGCCTTTAAAAACTTTTTTGTATGTATTTTTATTGTGTTTGATTTTATTGCTCTGTTTAATTATTGAAATGGTGTTTTAATATAATACTGGGAAGTATTTTTAGACTAGTATTAAAGTTTTAAGGAAATGTATTAATTGAAGAATTAGAATTGTGGCAGTTATCTTATTGATGACTAGAGGACAAAATGGATCAACAAGGAGCTGAAAGAAAATGCATAATCCTGTTATTAGGGGTAGGTTTGGTTATACCTTATATACATACAAACATTCCAAACAATGCATTATGAGAATAGAAGGATATAAGATATGGGCCATGTAGAGTTAGACAAAGTTATAATCTATCTAACTTATCTCTGCTCATATAATTTGTTATGAGTAAAGATTTATATAAAGTGGTAGTTTATCAACATACCCAGTTTGGTTCTCCAGTGGTCAGGTCATCTATAAAATGCAAAATAGGGAACACCTTTTTAAAATTGCTCCAAAAATGGTTATGCCAAAAGGGGAGGTGCAAAAGTGATTATTATTTTGTATCTTTTACTTTGTGGTGATATTCATCCAAATCCTGGTCCAACTAAATTGGAATTAATACCTTTACGTATGGAAACACTTAAGGGAAAAGAGTTCACAATAGTGCACTTTAATGTAAGGAGTTTAGCTAACAAGATGGAACTGTTACAGGAATGGGTGTTAGAATACAAATCAGATATTTTAAGACAGTACATACGGTAAGCTGGCTAAATTCTAAGATTTCTGTTATGCAGATAGGCATAAGTGGGTAGGAGATGTGGAGAAAAGATAGGAATAAAATTATAGGAGGTCTGATTATTTATGGGAAGCAACAACTTGAGACTAATGAGGTTAATCTGAATTTAGAAACAGAGACACTTGTATTTCTGTCACTTGAAGTTAGACTCCCCTATGCCCAGCCTATGTTTTTGTTGGGAATATATAGACCTCCAAAAAATTAGTTTGATTGTTTTGATAGATTACAGGATTTGTTGGAAGGATATAGACTGACTCCTGAATTGACATTGATTGGAGATTTAAATGTTAAATGGAGTCAGATTGATGTTACCCAAAAACTCTGTGAATTGAGTGGTAATCTGTCCTGACCCAATTGATTGATAAGTACAGCTGGACAAATTCAAGAGACCCATAAGCTTCTACTAGTACAGATTTCATTTTCACTTCTAAAAGTGAAAATTATAAAATTAGTGGGGTCTTGGCTAATTAATTTAGTGATCATCAGGTTATAGCCTCTATGAGGGGGTAAAGAGAAAAGAATGGAGTTTGGTAGAGTTGAGTACAAGAGGATATTTAAAAATGTTGACTATACATCTTTTATGCAGGCTATTAAAGCTATTGATTGAGATAGATTTTATCTCACCCCAACTATAAATAATGTGTGGGATTATTTTAAAATAAGAATTTCTAAAAGTATGTGACATTCTCACTCTATTGAGGAAACAGTATTTAAAAAACAACAGTGCCCCATGTTATAATAGTAGATGACATACATTTAAATCTCAGTGAAATAAGCTGTGGAAAAGCACAAAAAAAAATATAATCTGCTAAGGGATTGGAATGCATATAGGGAGTCTGGGAACAGATACCTGAAAGATGTTAGACAGGCAAAGTTATCTTATTGTAGAGAAGTATTTGATAGTAAAAATAACTGAAATCCCAGGGATTTTTGAAAGCTAATACACTTATTAAAGGAATCTGGTCAAAGTGGATTCCCAATATTTTTGAAATTAAGTTGGAGAATTGGACAATTAGTTCTGAAGTGGCAAATAGTTTTAGAAATGTTTGTGTAAATATGGGTACTGCAGAATGCAAGACAAATTATATTGGGGGGGCTTTCATATCAATGCCCAGTGTAAACCAATTAGATCTGGTGAAAACATTTAAATTTCAAGATATACATGTAGGTGAAGTAATGTCCAGATTTTTAAAAATTGTTGAAACTAAATCAGTAGGCTTGGACGGCTTACCCAGTAAGCTTTTGAAATATGCTCAACCTGTTATTGCAGGACCTTTTATGGCTATGTTTAACATGTCCCTAAACACTGGTGAGAATCCAGATGCCTGGAAGGCCAAGGTCATCCCTACATTTAAATCTGGATCAAATTAAAAGCTAGTAAACTATAGACTCATTTTGTTGCCTCCAGTTGTTTTAAACGTTTTTGAAAAATTGGTGGTGGCACAGTTAAAGGCTTTTCTGAATTAATATGACTTAATTAACTCTACTGAATCAGGATTTAAAGAAAAACATAGTACTCAATTTTGTTGAAGGTGGTTGGAGATATCCAATAGGCTTTTGAGGACAGTCACATGGTGGGACTATATTTATAGACTTGTCAAAAGCATTTGACATTTTAGATTATTACATTTTACTTAGTAAGCTACCCATCATAGATCTGTCATCTGAAGTTACAGACTGATTCCAGGCATTACCTAGTGGGATGTATGCAAAAGGTGTTTTGGGGTCAATATTAATCTGAGTTGAAAGAAACAAATCAGGTATACCCCAAAGGTCAGTACTGGGCCCTTTGTTATTTAATATGAATATGAATGATTTACAGACCTAGACATACATTTTCATTTATATGCAGATGATAAAGTTATTTGTACTGGAGGAAAGGTGCAAAATAGATTGAGAACACATTACAAAAAGCAAGTGATGCATTATAGTTTTTTATCATAAACAATAAACTGGTTTTAAATATAGACAAATCCAAAGTATTGCTTTTTTGGCAGTGAGATAAAGAAATAAGAGAAGGAGCCATGTTGAATATAGCCTCAAGGAAAGGGACAATTTTATAGCAGGTCAAAGCCTATAGGTGTCTTGGAGTCTGGGTTGATGACCAACGTAAATGGGATATTCATATTAATAGTTTGACTAAGAGTTTGGGAGAAAATGAAGTGCTTTATATAAAATAAGAAAGGAATTACCCTTACAATCCAGACTTAAAATGGTTAATTCAATGATTGTTCCTGTTATTGACTACAGAGATGTTCTGTATGGGGGGGGCAGTGGGGAGGAACCTTGCTATGGTTAATGTACTTTACAATTGCTTTGCCAGGTTTGTCTTTGGTTCCCTACAATATACCTGTCACTGTGCTTTGTATAAAGAGTTGAATTGGTTACACTTGGGACTGAGAAGACAGCTAAATGTGGCAGAGTTAATGTTCAAATGTTATAAAGGGTCTGTTCCTAACTACATATCTGACAATATATTTTTAAAAGTACCCAAGGTTGGATTGAGATCATCTAATGTTAGTGAATTTGATGTACCATTTAAGAAAAAGAACATAGGGGGATCTTTTGTTATCTTGGTCCACAAACGTGGAATAATTTACCAAGAAATTTGAGGTTACAAATCAATCAATTGTCCTAGAAGAAAATTAAAGACCAGTTTGCCTTGCAGGCTGCCCTACCACAAGCATGCTACCACAGCCTTGGAGCTGGTTAAATAGGGTTACCCGTTAAAATGGCGACTACAAAATCGCGATTTCATTATAGCGACTAATTATCGGTGACTGCAATATAAGTGGCTTGCACATTTCAGTGATCTTGCCAAAATAGTGACTGACCATATGTTTGCAATGTTAAAATAGTGACCGTAGAGAAGTAGGGAGGAGAACGCATAGTGGAGCAGCATAGTGGCCATCTTCACAAGCCCACTAACCCATTGCCAGACTTGCAAGTCGACGATCACTTCTGAGATGTGGGCATTCTTATTCTTAGCAGCAACAGGCTTGTAATTTAGTTGCTAATTGTGATTTTGGCAGATGCGATCACTGACATTCTGACAGGCAGTCAGTTCTCTCTGAAGCCACAGTCAGCATGTGAGGTGGGGGAGGTCTCTGGAGGCAGAAAACTATTGCAGGAATAAAAAGCATGAGGATGCTGAAATTGGATCTTTTCTGGTGTTCCTCCTCTACTATATTTCCCATAACATCATCAGACCATGCTCCAAAAGGTATACAGGTATCTTGGAGTAGTATGGGCAGGAAAACAGTTTGGAGGCTAAACACCTCCTTGCTGAATGATAAAGTATTTCAGCAGCATATTTTCCACACATTGAAAGATCCGGAATCAGACTCTCCTATAACTGACACATCACCTTTGATTTGGTGGGACATGATGAAGGCAGTGGTAAGGGGACAAATAATAAGCTACGCCTCAAATAAAAAGAGGAGTAATAAAAAAAAGGATAGAACTAACTCAAACAATAGAGACATGGGAAGAGAAGCATAAGGCCAATCCTAGAAACACAAAAGTGTTGGGTGAGTTAATTAAGGCTTGAGAAGCTCTGCAGGCTTTTGATAATAAAAAAGCTGAGGGCATTTTAAGGTTTTCTAACCAGAAGTACTATGAGGGAGGGGCTAGGGCATCAAAGTTGTTAGCTATCCAGCTTAGAAAGGAACAAGCTACAAAATGTATACAAAGTATCAGGAATAGAGACCATCCTAGTCAGAAGTGGACAAAGCCCTCCGATATCGTAGCACAATTCCGGCTGTTTTATGAGAAATTATATAGTGAAACCAAACAACCGCAAGTGGTGGTACAGGAAACGGAGGAGTTCCTCTGGACACTGTCCCTCCCCAAGCTCACCATGATGGATCAGAATGCCCTTTCCGCTCCCATAACTGAACAAGAATTATATTCAGTGATCAATAAACTACCAGCTGGTAAATCCCCGGGCCCCGATGGGTACCCAGTAGAGTTGTTTAGGACATTTAAGAAACTGTTGGTGCCTAAGCTGAAATTGATTATGAACTCTATTCTAGAAGAGGAGCGGCTTCCTCACTTGTGGATGGAGGCCTTGATTTCAGTCATTCCCAAGGTAGGGAAACCAGCAGATGCATGCGATTTGTATAGGCCAATTTCATTATTGAACCAAGATTTTAAGTTCTTAACTAAAATAATGGCCAATAGGCTTCAACGATGCATTGAGTGTCTTGTTCACCCTGATCAAGTCAGCTTTATACCACATCGCCACCTCTCAGACAATATCAGAAGATTATTAAATATAATAACAGCCCAAGTAGAAATAAATACTCCTCAAGTAGCACTTTTTCCTCAATTCAGAGAAAGCATTCGATCACATTAATTGGACTTATATGAAAGAAATATTATTACACATGGGAATAGCAGGTAATTTCCTAAAATGAATCATGCTAGCTTATTAAAATCCATTCACTAGGGTTAGGGTGAATGGGACAGTGTCAGAGGTTTTTAAGGTTGGTTGGGGCACGAGGCAGGGTTGCCCCCTGTCCCCGCTGCTGTTTGCCCATAGTATTGAGCCTTTGGCCCACAAGGCAAGATAACAAATATAGAGGGGATTAAAGTAAATGGGGTAACGAATAAAGTTTTGCAAAATGTAGACTCACACCTTAAGTTATATAAATAATCCAGAGACGCTCTCCCCACTTTTGCAACTCCTGGGCAGGTTTGGAAGAATTTCAGGATTTAAGGTGAATGAGACAAAATCTGAGATGCTGATGATAAGAAAAGGGAGAGGGAAAGGCCAGAAAGCAAGCTGGAGTTCTCCCTTCTCCATGGCCAAAGACAAGATAAGATACCTGGGGCTAGAGATACCTACCAAACTTTCAAAGTTACATGCGTTCAACTATGGAGCTCTCAAACAGCAGGTCTTTGCAGACTTGAACCGCTGGCAGGACATGCCATTAACTCTTTATCATAGAGTGGAAACAGTTAAGATGAATGTATTACCCAGATATTTTGTTTCTGTTCATGAATCTCCCAATTCCATTCACATGAGGAGAGTGGAAGGAATTGAGACAGAGACTGAGTAAATTTATTTGGGCTGGATGACGTCCCAGAAAGAGATGGGAGTTGTTGTCAGAGGCCAGGGATAGGGGAGGCCTAGCGGTCCCACATTTTTATAATTACTATCTGGCAGCCCAGACCCTACCAATACTGCACATGATATCCCCGGGCCATTGGGTTAGTTGGGTTGAGATGGAGCATAATGCATTTCCAGAGACACCACTCAATAATTTAGTATGGCTAGCCCTTAGATCAGATCTAAATGGAATTAAAATATGTGGATTAAACATACCCTAGAATCTTGGCTCTGGGCATGACAGAAATGGAAAATCCCGACACCAGTATAGCCTTACATACCCTTAGCACATTTGCCCCATTTCCCCCTGAATAAAACAGGCAGCAGTTTTTTAAATTGGAAAAGACAAGGACTGACTCATCTCACCCAATTTTTACAGGGGAAAGTTCTGAGGAGTTTTACGGATCTGCAACAGGAGTTCAACCTTCCTTAGCAAGATTTCTATAAATTTTTGCAATGTAGACACTACATTGAGACAAAGGTAGGCTTGACAGCCCTATCCAGTCCCATAATACCACCCTTGGTAGGAACATATTGGAAAGCACAAACCAGAGAGCTGAGAGGGTTCACTTCCTATATCTATAAGGTGTTACAGGAGGGATAGGGTACTTTTCAGATTCAACGTATAGAAAGAAAGTGGGAAGATGAGCTGGACATACAGTTGTCAGAGAGGGATTGGGGTAGGATTTGGATGGGGGTGAGCAAGACATCCAACTCCCCTATATGGAGGGAACATCGCTGGAAAGTGGTGAGCAGATTTTTTATAACCCCGAAAATTTCCCAATATTATACAACACCCCCCTCTGATGGCTGTTGGAGGAACTGTGGGGCAAGGGGCTCAATTACTCATATTCTTTGGGAGTGCCCATCCCTTACAAATTACTGGAATGAGATAATTCAGGCCATTAAAGAGATATTTCATCTGGAGGGGAAATATGGGTCTGGAGCATGTACTATTAGGCCTCCCACCATCTGAGATGAGGTTGAATGCCCAAAAGTACTTATTTTACATTCTGATAGCAGCAGCCTCAAAGGCTATTACACAGCACTGGCTCACCACAGATCCCCCAACTTTAGCACGATGGGTAAATAATGTGAACCATTTTAAAGAGGCTGAAGGAGCTACAGCACATCTGAGGCTGATGACAGATAAATTTAACTCCAGATGGTTACCTTACTATGATTTTATAGAAAATCGTATTGGCACTCCGGTGCTAGAACAGTATATACTTCTATGGTAATAAGAAGTGGATGAGGAGGACCACCATCACAGCCACCTCCACCCCCCCCCCAAAGTGACTGCGTTGGATGCTCTCAATTACAGGCAGCATAACTAAAGTAACCAGGACATCAGTCCCCTATTAAATGATATGGCAAGAGGCCTTTGATAGGAAGTCAACTGGGTATGGATCCCATAATATATATAATATAACCTTAAAATTACAAGGCTATAACTTTGCACAAAACAAGTCATGCATTTAGTTTTTTTTTTGTTGTTGTTTTGCTTGATGGTTTTTCTCTTCTTGATCCTTTCCCTTTTCCTTTTTTTTTTTCTCTCTCTTTTGAGATCATTGTTTAAATGATATGTTAATGATAGTATGTGATATGAATATGCTACCTTAAGATCAATTGAATTTTTTGGATATAATACCAGCTTTTTTAAGGAGCAACAGAGTGAGAGTGAATAATGGACATTTTCGAGTGTAGAACGGATCCATGTGGACAATCAATCAATCAACAGAAACAAGGAACTGATCCATGTTTACATAGCACATGGCTGTGATGGACTTATAGTGAATCAAGTTATCCTTGAACTAAATAATATATATTGACAATATATTGTTAACACTTAACCTAGGGATATACTCTCTCTGAATGTGAAAGGTTGTATACAGAGATATTTACATATAATGTATATGAAATACCAATAAAAATACATGGAAGTTCAAAAAAAAGGAATAAAAAGCATGAGTAGTGTACTTAGATGCCTATTCAGGCAATGCTACTGAGGTAGAGATGGTATCAGCACATGGGAGGGGAGATAAAAGATGTGATTGTTGGGGTAAGGAAGCTACTGTCGGTTGGTTGGTACCAGCAACAGAGTTGAAACTGGGAGAGTGAATGTAAGGTGCATGCATTTGAGACAGAGAAGGAGGGTGTCTGGTGCGATCACGATTTTGGTAGATGCAGTCATGAGGCCATCATGCAGTCATTGGCATTCTGACAGTCTTATACTTGTGCTTACAATGTTAGGAGGTGGAGAATGTGTTGGGGCTATTACAGCAACTACAGCGAGCGACCGCACAAAAAGTGAGAGACACAAAGACAGTCAGCACTTTGTACTCCCTGCACTCAAAGATCTACAGCCATAAACAGACATAGAAGTTGTAAATACAACATTCATTACCAGGTGCTGTTATTACAGGGTAGCTAATTATGCAAGGCACTAAAGTGTACGATTGCTAATATTGAGGTTGCTGAAAAAAGGCGCTATTATTGCGGTCACGATTTTATAATTGCTATTTTAACATGGAACCGTTAAATAGTTGCCTTTGATGCTTACATGTATTGTCTGCCATGTATGTTGGGGTACGTTTTATGTATATACACTATTTTCTTCATGAATATTTTTATGATTACTTATTTACTATATAGTTAGTTTTGTATTTATCTTACTGTGTTTTTAGAGTTGTGTAAATTTGCGGAATTTTATTCTGTGAAATATTTCACAAAATTTGAGCATTTTGTGAAATATTCTGCAGATGTGAAATGCAAATTCCACTGGCGAAATGCAGAATTTCACCACTCGCAGGTGAAATTCCACCACTCATGGGCAAAATTTGACATTTCTTGGGTGAAATTCTGCATTTTTCACCTGCAAAATATTTTGGGGAATGCGTGGAATTTTGCAAAATATTTTGCATGGCTAAATTCATGATTTCACTGGAATTTTGTCAGCAAAATTTTCATCTCTATGTGTTTTTTCCCCTTGTAACCAGGATAATGTAAAAAGGGTATCTCTTGTAAATGAGCTCTGTTCAAAGAGTATTGCCTTATTCATACTGATGAATAAAATGTGTTACTACTACACTAAAAGACATGGTGATGCTGATTAGTTTTTAGTATACTGATGAAACAAAGACACAAAAACCAAAACAAAAATTGTGTGGGGGACTGGGGGACTGTAAGGTAAAATGGAATATCTGACCTTGGAAAAACAATTTGTCTTTCTGGCTTATACGTTAGTCAGTGCACCATGTTGGTGGACACTGGTGGCAGACAGGGCATATGCTATAGCATTTTCTGAATGGAAAAGCAATTAAGTACAGTACAGTCCACATTAAACATTAATTGCAGTGAGTTCATAGGTCATTGTTTAGTGAGTTGTTCTTTTGCTGTTTTGTTTAAAATTATGCATTTGTAAGGGCTGGATTTGCATATACAGCAGAGCCAGTTATGATGCAATGCAGTAATCTTGCAGTAAATGACATGTCACAAAATAGTGCAGTAATCAAAAAGGGCTTAATTGCCATTGAATTACATGTTCCCTGCAGCATACTGCAGCATTGTGTGATATACTGCAGCATTACTGCATTGCATCCTGGCTGGTGTTATTGTAAATGTAATGTATAAAGCTTAAAATATGAGAAGTTTGAACAAAAGAATAATATGCACCATGAGTGGCAATAGATTGTCAATTACTAAACTATAAAACCTTTGGACTTCATGCTTCAACACATGGCTAATTAATTTAGACACCATGGGCCCAATATTGGAAAAGGAGCAAAAGTGGATTGCAAATGTTTGCGCTGCACTTGCCCTTGCCAATGATCCTGATGATGCTAGATTCAGTCATATAGCACACCAGTGTTATCTGACTGAATATAGAGGCATGTCAGCACAGCACTAAGTCAAGTAACACTGCCTTGACATAAATTTGGAAGTGCAGGAACAAGCACCCTTAAACCCAATAGTGCCAGGAACCCCCGACATGATATTCAGTCAGCACTATGTAAATTAGCTCATTGGGCATGCATGGCACTAAGGGGCCATGTGCAGGCCCATTATGGGCTCATTGACAGAAGAAGCAGTGGCAGGTTTGCTCCCCACCTATGGCCGACTCCACCCACTCCAATCGCTCTCTCTGTGAAAAGTAAAGCAGGCCTATTTTCCAGTGGTTCACCTTTTCTCCGGTCCCCATCCCTGGTAAAATTAAATTATTCCTTGGTGTCCAGTGGTCCCTCCATCCACCGATCTCCATCCCTGTTAAAATGAAAGTATTCCCTCATGTTCAGAGATGCCCCCATTCTCAGATTCCCATCCCCAGTAAAATTAGCATATTCACTGGTGTCCCATGGTCCCTCTCACCCTCTTATCCTCAGCTCCATTCAAACCAAAATTATTCCTTTTTGTCCAGTGGTGCCCCCACCATCTGATCCCTGGACCCATTAAGAATAAAGCAGTCTCTGGTGTGTAGTGGTCCCCCCACCCTCCGATCTCAAGCTCCTGTAGAAAGAAAACATTCTCTGGTGTCCAGCGGCACTCCCCAACCTCCAATCACTCACTGCAATTCTGCACAAAAAGTTACTGGCATCTAGCAGTCCCCCTGCACTGCCTGCACTGGGTACATCACCTTGCCACCTCTCCTTACTGTAATTATTGGTGCCATGGGGAGCCTATGGAATGACTGACATCGCTCTCATCTTACCACCTCTGCTGGCCACCATATGAAATGACAGGGAGCACACATCCAGAGTACTGTAAAGGGAGTACACGTACTGTCCACAGTAGACAGTATGCATGCTCCCTTTACAGTATGCAGGATGTGCAGCTGACTGAGGTGATGAGAGAAGGGCTATGCCGGTTACCATATGGGTTCCCCACTGTGCCAGTGATTAAGATAAGGGGGTGGCAGAGTGGTGTACTCAGTGCAGGCAGTGAGGGGGGCACTAGATGCCAGAGACTTCTTGTACAGAACTGCAGTGAGTGATTGGAGGGTGAGGGGTGCCACTGGACAACAGAGAAGGTTTTCTTTCTACGGGGGTGGGGATCAGAGGGCAGGGGGAACACTAGGCACCAGGTACTGCTTTCTTCTTAAGGGGGTCAAGGATTGGGGGGACACTGGACACAAGACAATAATTTCATTTTGAATGCAGTCAGTGGTCATAGCACGAAGGGACCATGGGACACCATGGAATAATACAATAGTAGATGCAGGATTGTACTGGGTCACAGTCACAGAAATACGGCCAAACAAGAAACATGAATGGGATGTTACAATCCCAGGTTATAAATTATTCAGGAAAGACAGAAAAAGACATGGGGTGGGAAGGTTGCGTTATATGTAAGGGAGGACATAAAAGCTATGGAGGTCCAAAGGTCCCAAGGTGAACCTGAGGTACTCTGGGTCATTCTTGAACTGGGCTTATGCTCAGCCCTCAGACTAGGAGTGATATACAGGCCTCCCTCACAAGGGGCAGAAGAAGACAAAGCAATGCTTGAAAACATACTAAAGATGTTCAAAAAAGTGTGGCCCAGTGGTGCTGAGGGTTGAGGCACTGGACGCCGCACCTCACACCAAGCCAATGACCCAGGTTTGGGAGCACACCCAGGCCATCTGGAGATGGCTAGGGAGGTAACCGATTGAGCATCTGAGGGACTCCTCTCCCTTCCCTGGGGAGGGTTTGGGACTTCCATCACTCTGTAGCAGCCCCTGATGGAAACTGGGGGCACTACAGGAGTGGTGTACTCAGGCTGATGTACAGAAGATGTCAGCACAGTGTGCCTGGATGTCATTGCATGTCTGTAACTCAAGGGAAGAAATCAGAGGAAAAATGCAGGCAGCCGGGCAGCTTGATAGCTGGGCCTCTCTACTCAGTAGGCCTGTTGTGGAATTGCTTTCCAGTATCAGGATTCCAGCCCGCTGAGAGGGGGTGAGGGACCCCTCCTTGGGTATGTAGTGTGCCGGCCATATGCAAATGAGCCTGTAGGGGTCAAATGAAGAGAGGATGGCAGCTGGATGTGAGCAGGCTGAGCTGAGGAGGTAAAATAATCACAATATAAAAAAAAGATGCCTGAAAAAGGAGAAGTCATGCTGATGGGGGACTTCAACCTCCCATTCATGGACTGGAACTCCAACACAACATCCATAACTAGGAGCAGAAATTTCCTAAACACCTTGGGAGGGACTGGACTTAATCAGGTTGTCACAGCCCTCACTAGAGAAAACACAGTCCTGGACTTGGTGCTCACAAACAGTGGCAAGGTCCAGGAGGTAGAGGTGGGGTGTCATTTGGGGTCAAGCGACCACAAATCTGTCTGGTTCAAGGTTAAAAAGGCCAAGGAAACAAGCCACACTAAGACACGAGTTATAGACTTCAGAGGAACAGACTTTGATCAGATGAGAATATGCTTTAGGGATATCCTCAAGAAGAAGGCAAAATGAGGGAGTAGAGGAATGTTGGATAAACATAAGAGAAGCACTAGTGGAGGTTACTGCAAAATACTCCAGGTTAGTTAATAAGATGAAGGAAAAAAGAAATCCACTATGATTCACAAAGGAGGTGGCAGCTGCAGTGAGGGAAAAGAGACTAGCATTCCAAAGATACAAGGGCTTAAACAGTGAAATAGGAAAGGAGGCATATAAGTGCAGCTTGAAGGAGGCAGTAAGGGTGATCAGAAAAGCAACGGCTCAGACTGAGGAAGACATAGCGTGGAGGGGTTAAAGGAGGCAATAAGATCTTCGATAGGTACATAAGTGACAAAAGGGAAAACAAAGGAGGAATTGTCAGGCTCATAATCAGGACTGGAAGAAGGGTAGAAGAAGACATTGAAAAGGCAGAATTCTTAAATGAGTACTTCTGCTCAGTCTTTACTAAGGAGGCACCTGGTAATGGACCCACCCCAAAGGCAGACAGAAGTCACCTGAGGGAATAGACACAAGTCCATTCACAATAGGGAGGGTAAGGACAGAATTAAAAAAACTAAAGGTAGATGAAGCTATGGGGCAGGATAGAGTCCACCCACGCATATTGAGGGAACTTAGTGATGAACTGGCAGCACCACTAGTGGATCTTTTTAGCAGCTCCTTTAGAGAAGGGAGAGTTCCCCAGGACTGGAAAAGAGCAATAGTGGTCCCCATACACAAGAGTGGTAGCAGTGAGGAGACTGGAAACTACTGCCCAGTCAGCCTCAACTCAGTGGTGGGTAAGAGTCATGACTCAAGGAAAGGATACTAGCATTTGTGGAGGAATCTGGACACCTGGATGCCAAGCAGTATGGCTTCACAATGGGAAGGTCCTGACAGACTAACCTGATCAAGTTTTTTGACTCGGTTACTAGGGCTGTTGACCAGGGGGGAGCCATTGATGTTATCTACCTTGACTTCAGCAAGGCCTTTGATTCTGTACCACACAGAAGGCTACTAAACAAACTCAACCATACAGAAATGAGGCAGGATGTGGTAGAATGGATGAGTAGCTGGCATGAGCAGAGAACTCAATGCAAGACAGTAAATGGGGCGGCATCAGGGGATAGAGAGGTGACAAGTGGGGTGCCACAGGGGTCCGTCCTTGGACCATTCCTCTTTAATATCTTCATCAGAGATATCACAGAGGGGTTGAGCAGGAAGGTGTTCCTCTTTGCAAAGACATAAAGCTCTGCAACAGGGTGGACACTGCACAGGGGGTAGAGCAAATGAAAAGCAACTTACTCAGGCTGTAACATTGGTCCAACCTGTAGCAGTTAAAATTCAATGTGAAAAAGTGCAAAGTTATGGATCTGGGCAGAAGCAACCCAGAGACAGACTACTACCTGGGACGGGAGATGTTAGAAACCACCCATCAGGAGAGGGATCTAAGAGTTATCATATAAGACAATTTGAAGGAAGGCAGACAATGCATAAAGGTGGCAAAGAAGGCCAGCAGTATGCTGGGATGCATAGAAAGAGGCATCACAAGTAGAAGAAATGAGGTGATCCTGCCATTGTACAGGTCCATGGTGAGACCCCACCTTGAGTACTGCATCCAGTTCTGGAGACTTTATCTCAGGAAGGACACAGACAGATTGGAGACAGTACAGAGGCAACACAAATTATACACAGTCTCCATATGTTGCCATATGAAAGCAGATTACAGGAACTCAACACGTACTCTCTGAAACAATGCAGGGATAGAGGGGACATGATTTAGACATTCAAGTTTCTGAAGGGTATAAATAGAGTCTCCACCTAGGAGCTCTTTATGGTCAGTAGCACTAGTGGGACAAGAGGACATGAGAAGAAATTGAGGAGAGGAAGATTCAGGGGCAACATGCAAAGGTTTTTCTTCACACAGAGAGTGGTTGACCCATGGAATGGTCTACTGGCTGGAGTCAGTGACTCTAAAACAGTAGGGGAATTCAAAGCAGCTTAGGACAGACCCAAGGGGATTGTCTCACAGAAATCCTAAAGGGGGGTAGGGCTCAGGGCAGACTAGATGGATCTTTGGCCCCCATCTGCTGTCAATTTCTATGTTTCTATGTTTCTAATTTAATTGGCAACAGGGATCGTAGGATGGGGATACAACTAGACAGCAAGGAGCAAGTGCACTCCCCAACCACCAACATGGTTGTTTGCTGTAGAGGCTCAGCCAGCTGCTAGGGTTGACAAAATAAGTTGGGCTTCTTCTTCAGAGATTGATGCCTGCCAGAAAGCTTTGAAAACTTCTGGCAGTCATGTTGGCACTGCTATTTTTCAGTGTTAGGGCAAGTACTGCTATTACAGTATCGACATGGCTGCCAGAAATTTTCAAAACTTTCTGGTAGGCATCGATCGCTGACTGGCTGTGTTGCATCCTAGATAGCATAAGAAGTGCCATTTGGCACTATATATGCTCATAGAGACTTGGCAACTGTACCCTTTTAGCAAATCAGGATTTAGAAAACTCCCTACCTATTTTATACTACTTATTAACTAAGAGCTTAGAAAGCTGAGCCTTAGCAAGTTTTTCCAATAGAACATCATGGGACGCAGTGTCAAAGGACTTCACATGGCTGGCAAATGCAGTAGAGGCAAACTGTTCCTGATCCGTCCCCTTCATGATAAAATTAGAAAACATTAAGAGTTAAGGGAAGGTTGAGTGGGATTTGTGAAAGCCAGATTCAAGTGGGTTGAGAAAAGAATAACAGTAAAGATAGGAATAATGCTGAGAGGGACAATCAGTTTCTCTTGCTCTATTGCAAACGTGGGAAAGGGGGAAACTGGGTGGTAATTCTCTGAAATGGAAGGGCCGATCCTTTGTGTAGAAGAAAACCTTTGCACATCTCCATTCCTTTGGATCCTTTCCTTCATGAAAGCAGAGATTGATGAGAGATGAGATAGGGAATCAATGGCAGGGGCAGAGTGTTATAGGAACTTTTGGTTAAGGCTTTCAAGGCTGGGGTCATTGAATGAATTAAGGGACTGTAACTGGGTAATAAAATTACCTTTCTCAGATTCTTGTTGGAACTGCACAAAAGGAAGAAATGACAGATGAGTGGTGTCCAGATAATAAATGTAATTTATTACTGGTAAATAAGAATAATACAGGCTTACAACCAACAGTGTAATCACTTGGAGAGTATCCAG
This sequence comes from Neoceratodus forsteri, assembly GCA_016271365.2. Classification (NCBI taxonomy): domain Eukaryota; kingdom Metazoa; phylum Chordata; order Ceratodontiformes; family Ceratodontidae; genus Neoceratodus; species Neoceratodus forsteri. The sequence goes on from CM028130.1 coordinate 1,295,429,233, forward strand.
TTTCCTCACCTATAGGAGCAGTCAAGTATCTCTGAGAGAAAATACGTGGTGCAAGGGGTCTTATACTCTGATAATAACCATGACAACAATAAAAGAAAATACATAAACATAAGTAATTGGCTAAAAACAGGTGGTGTCAGTAGCCATCCTAATTAACATAAGAAGCAGGACAGAGGGAGAAAACTACAATCCAGTTAGTTTGACCTCAGTGGTAGGGAAAATGATGGAATCACTTCTGAAGGAAAGAATTGTTGAGTACCTAGAGGCCAGTGGGGCACAGGACCCAAGGCAGCATGGATTCATGATGGGAAGGTCATGTCAGATGACTCTAATAGATTTCTTTGACTGGGTGACCAAAGTAGTAGACCAGGGAGGGGCTGTGGACATGGCCTACCTAGATTTTAGCAAGGCATTTGATACAGTCCCACACAAAAGTTTAATACACAAGTTAGCCAGCCTTGGAGTGGGTCCCAAGATGGTAGCCTGGATAAAAAATTGGCTAGACAACAGGACGCAAAGGGTAGTAGTAAATGGAGTCCACAGTGAAGAAAGGAGGGTTACTAGCAGGGTACCACATGATTCAGTACTAGGACCGGTCCTTTTTAATGTCTTTATAAGTGACATTGCAGAGGAACTGGAAGGAAAAGTATGTCTCTTTGCAGATGACACAAAGTTCTGCAACAGGGTTGATACATAAGATGGAGTGAAAAGGATGAGAAGGGACATGGCAAGATTGGAGGAATGGTCAGGTGTATGGCAGCTCAGATTCAATTCAAAGAAGTGCAAGGTAATGCAGCTGGGAAACAAAAACCCAGGGGAAGAGTACACAATGGGGGGTGAGATACTGACAACAGTAAAAATGGAAAGGGACCTGGGGGTAATTACATCAGATGACCTAAAGGTGGGCAAGCAATGTGAGAAGGCAGTAAGGAAGGCTGGGGGAATACTGGGATGCATAGGGAAAGGCATCAATAGTAGAAAACAGGAAGTTGTTATCCCTCTGTACGGACAGTTGGTGAGACCCCATCTGGAGTATTGTGTGCAGTTCTGGAGACCCCATCTCCGCAAAAACAGAGACAGAGTGGAGGCTGTCCAGAGGAGGGCAACCAAAATGGTGCAGGGTGTGCACCAGAAGACATAAGAAGAAAGACTAAAGGAGCTTAATATGTATATCCTTGAGGAAAGAAGGGAGAAAGGGGACATGATAGAAACTTTCAAGTACCTCAAGGGAATCAACAAAGTCCAGGAGGGTAGCATTTTTCAGAAAAAGAGATGTGCAAGAACAAGGGGGCCCAATTTGAAGATGGGGGGGACGGCTCAGAGGTATTGTGAGAAAGTATTTTTTCACAGAGAGGGTTGTGGATGCATGGAACAGCCTCCCTGACGAGGTGGTGGAGTCAAGAACAGTGGGGGAATTCAAAAATGCATGGGACAGACATAAGGCAGTCCTAGTGGGGGGTAGGAGGAAGTAAGCTGTTGGTTAACTAGGATCTGCAGCTTATCTGTTAGGTAGGAAAATCGGCAGACTAGGTGGGCCAAGCGGACCTTATCTGCTGTCACATTCTATGTTTCTATGTAAGTTGCTTAGCTAGCAGAAGATAAAGCGAACAAAAAGGTCTGTGATGCTTCAAAGGTCACTTGCAGTTACAGTTATGCACAAGCACTGAAGATGGAACTGTTGCCTAAGTAATAATTCTAAAATAAAAATATAATGGAAAACATCTTTCAGTGGTACAATATATTGTGAGAATATAGTGAAGCATAATATGCTTTGCAAAATACTGTAGAACTCAGATCCTGACACTTATGCTTATACGATAAGGGTGGGATATTCAAAGCAGTTGCTCAACGTGCAACAGGGTTGCACCAGTGCAACCACGGAAATGCACAGGAGAGTGATATTCAGCCACAGCAACTGCGCAGTGCAAATTGCCATGCGCCAATGCGCAATGGTAATGCATGCATGCGCAAGTGCAGGGGGCGTAGCCATGAATATCCGGCGCAGTGCGATATTCAACACCTGACAGAAAGCACAAGTGTGGAGCAAATGGGAAATGCACCGAGCACACTTGAGCCCATAAAAAGAGGGAGCATGCAGGGGAAGGACACTTGCGCCAGAGTGGAGCAGGAGTGGGAGAGACACGGTGGCCAGGCTAAACAGCAGGAGGGGTGCAAGACAGGGACAGAGGCAAAGAGGGAGTGAGAAGGAGTGAGAGAGTGGCCATGTGTGTGTGCGTGTGTGTGTGTGTGTGTGTGTGTGTATGTGTGCATGCGTGAGAGACAGATAGGGAGGCTACAGCCAGAGTGTGTGCCCATGACACCTGGCACAGAAGGGGTGGCACAGGTGCCCAGACAGGTGGAAGACCGAGGTCACAGACCACAGTCTGTCATCTGGGAACACCCGACGCTGTGCTGGCATCATCATGCAAATGCCACAATGGCCAGCAGCTGGGCTGGTGTGCACATGGCCAGTGTGCGGCGACATCCATGGATGCCATGACCATGGAACACACACACATGCCACACCAATGTGCACACGGGTTGGCAGCAGACAGGGTGGTGAGCAGTTTAGGACTGCAAGCGTGGTATACGGCTGGCACAGTTTCACATGGGCAGCCCCACTGAGACCAGCAGCAGACTCAGGCCATCAGCGCCACAGGGGTTTCTGAGATGATGGTCCCCAGGGGTATTACTGTCAGAACATGACTCTGTCCTCACAGGGTCTGCAGGACCCCGAACATGCCCACCCCAGGCATGGCCGGAATGCCCACAGCAGATCCTGGCATCGACACAGAGGGGGTTGCTCGACGCCATGACTGAGGGGTGGAGAATGCATTCCACAGGGTCTGTGGCAGACGGCCATGCACCAATGTGGACACTGTTGCTAGGCCAGCCATGACCGCAGCGATAAGCCGATCCAGAGCTGCAGTCTTATCCACCCGCATATGATCATAGTTGGCCAGGAGCTGCAAAAAGTCCCTGTCTCACTGCTCTGCAGCCTGGCACAGCTTGGCACAGAGTGCACACACCCCTGCTTTGATCAGTACCTGTTGCTCCACGGAAGTCTGCAGCAGAAGGGTGTGCCCAGCCAAGAGGTCAGTGCCCAGGGGCAGCTGGGCATTGCACTAGCCCACAGGTGGCATTCGGCCCCACTGACCAGACCCCCACACAGGTGGGTGCTGCACAGCAGGGCCCTCTTGGGGCTGATCATTCACCTGCACACAGTCGGCAGGAGCTACACCCGGCCCCCCCAACATCCCTGTCCAACTGCCGCTGCTGCCCCACCAGCTGCTGTACGCCGAGCAGCACCTGTGCCACTGCTCCACCACCACTGCCACCCCTATCAGTCAGCGCTGCACTACTGATGCCCACATTGACACTGGGGGTGGTGGCTGGTGGCTGGACAACCGCAACCAGAGCTCCGTCTGCGCTACCATGGTGGGTTAGTGGTATGGGTGCCTCCCCCTCGACGGCAACACCAATAACCAGCACGGTGGTCACATCATCATCTGTGTCAGACCCTGCCCCAATCTGTGTCTTGGCATACTGTATGCCATGGCTGGAGTCATGCTGGAACACAGCCAGGGCCTCATCCGCAACCATGCCACGGGCATCCGGCCAGTCAGCGGTGTTGGGCTGCATCCGTTCTGGCCCCTGGACACCAGTGGAGGTGGATGGATGGTCCTCTAGGTCCAGGTTTGCCCCCATGGTGGACACCCCCTCCCCTGCCACTGCATGCAGACACTCTGGAGGTGAAAGGGAATACAGTCGCATTACTGCTGCTGTCACACCAGCTGGCCCTCCGCCCCTGATGCTGGTGTACTTACCATGCAGTGATGGGCTGCCTCCCATCTGGAAGCCGCCGCCAGGCACCCCCTCGATGGCACTGAGCTGCATGGTGGCCACCACCATCTCCTCCTGTAGTGTCAGCTGTGGCACATCGGGCTGTCCACCACCCGTGGTTGCACATGTAACCTGGATGGCTGCCAGCTTCTCCTTTATCCAACGTCTGTCTGTGCCGACCTTCTTTTTGCACTCCTGCACAGTTGTCTGATTGCTGCCCTGCTGATTCACAGCCCTCACCACACCCTCCCATGCTGTGTACCTGGCCTGTGGGGTACCTGTCGATCCTCTCAACAGAGGCTCCTGGTCGAGGTATGCCTCGAACAGGGCATCCGTCTCAGACCTTGTAAAGTTGGGCCTACGCTTCCATGCAGGCCCACTCTCCTCACCTTCCTTACAATCGGTCATGCTGCATCCTGTGGGATATGACATGTGGTCAGTGACTGCTACCACCCACACCACCCACCCAGGCCACTGTCCCATCTCCTCCTCAGCCTTGCGGCTTACCTCTGAAGGATGCAATACCGGTCCATGTCCTGTGCTTATCCAGTGGTGCATTTATAGTGCATCGCATGCAAATGAGGGAATCCACAACTGTAATGAGATGCAAATGCCCCAAATGTACCACGGATAGGCTGATGAGCTAATCTGCATATTCTGGCTGAATATCACTTTATTGCACCTAGCACAATGGACTTATGCATGCTCAAGTCATGGCACAACATTGTGATGTGCGCAAAAGGCTCAGCAGTATGCATGTGTGCACTACCGGCACATACGCCAATGGCGCAGCATACGCACGCACACTGCGCAATACGCCATACAGTACTCGGCTACTATTGGGCATGTGGAACTAGGGCACTGTGAGGCCTATAGCACAGGGGTGCCATAGGGCTGATGGTGCTCTGGCACCATGGGGTGTACGGTGCACGGTGCTATTGGCCAGTTGCCCATGGTGTCCACATGCCCCTATTGCGCACCCTGCATGGTGGTCCCAATAGCGCAGTCACACACGGTGCATGGTGCATGCTGGTCCCTGACTCCAGGTTCACCCTTTGACCTTTGGGGTGCCCTGCACCATGTGCCAGTGTGGCCATGCCCATACTGTGCATCTCCGGGGATGCACGATTGCCGTTGGCAGCGCACCTCCGTGTGATGTGCGCATCCCCAATACGTGGGGCTCGTGCACTACAGGGCACCATTTTAGTTTCCCCTACTGCAATCCAGCAATGCCACACTGCAGCAGAGCCAGGGCACCTAACTGGTCCCAGATTGAACTGGTGAACCTTGTGGCCCTGGTGGAGCTACACACTGGCAGCCTGTTTGGGCAGGTGCCCCTGAGCAGGCCACATACCGATGTGTGGCAGGAGGTGGTGGATGGGCTGGAGGAGGCCACAGGTGTCCAGCGCACCAGTGAACAGTGCTGCCACCAATATGGGGACCTGCAGTGGAGGGACCCAGAGAGGCTCCAGGCACTGCAGGCACATGTCTGGAGGGTGCCGTGCCACTGCCAGGTAAGTGTGCATCACACATGCTTGTGCCCAACCAGTGTTCTGTGGGGCCAGCAGGGTGGCACACCATGCTGTGGGGGGGCACTGGGGCTGCATGTACTGAAGCACGGGGTGGCACACCAGGTGTGCACTGTGCCAACATGCTGGGGCCACGCTGGGCCGGGGAGCATGCTTTTTGGGGGGGCATTGGTGATGCCAGGTACAGATGTGTTCATCTCGATGCTACCTTTCTAAACCCTGATGACAGGAGGAGAGCCCGAGTGGCAAGCACTGTGGGTAGACCAAGGCGGGCCACCACAGGGGCTCCTACATGGGCTGCAGGTCACATGGACAGTGCAGTGGGATTGGTGCAGGGTGCACCGTGGCATGCAGGTAGGCACTGTTACATGCTCCATTGCTGTGCAGGGTGGGCAGCAGGGGTGGGGGTGGGGGTGGGACACCACCCCCTGTGTGCATAGCTATTGCAGCTGTACACCACCTGCAGTGGCCATTGCGCCATGCTGTGGCTATCGCACATGTGTGTGGCTGCCGCAGGTGGGCTGTGGGTGCATCCAGCTGCCAACTGTGCTACTGCCATCCTGCCTCTTAACCATGCTGCCTGCCTGCCTCAGTGGAAGTGTGTGGCCCATGGGCAGTGGTAGTGTGCTGTGTTCCGCATGGCTGCGGTGAGACATTTTGGCAGCACGTGTGGGCACACTCACTGTGGGTGGCTGTGTGTCATCCCAGGGGCATGTGTCACCGCTGTCCTCTGCACTCGGTGGGTGGGCTAGGGTGTTCTGGACACACACTGATTCCGTGTACCCTCCTTTGCCTTAGGTGCTCATCAGTCAGCCGTGAACACCCACCTTCTGAGGAGGATACTGGAGGTCTCCACTGCCACACTGCGGGTGGCGAGGATGATGCAGAGTGCCATTTGCAGGCTACAGCACCAGGCTGCAGTGGGGTATGGCCACCCGTAGGGTCTGTTGGCCCGTGACCTTCTTACATCCCTGTACCCCCTTCCCTTGCCCTGCCTTGTCCCCTTGTCTTGCCCTGACCCCTGTCCCCATCCCCATCCCGTCCTTCCCTTCCCTTCCCTGGCTTAGCCTTCCTGTAAATAGCTAACCCTTTATCCCTGTTCTCTGTTCCCTGTATACATCTGTATATAGTTGTGTTTTATTGATGTTGTTAATACACTTTTCTATGGTTACACATCTGGGTCCAGGTCTGCTTTGCAGCTGGCATATGGAGCCTTGCTGCAGTGGTGTGCATGGTGGCTGTGGTGTTTACCTGGGGTGGCCAAGGGGTTTTGCCTGATAGTGTTCACCCATTGTTTGGTGGCTGTGCCCTGGGGCAGCCGTGGCCTTTCTGTTCCAGTTGTGTGGCGTGTGCATTGTGTGCTATCTGCCTGTGTGTTGCCGGCTGTGGTCCCGGTGGTGTGGCACGTGCATTCCTGTGGGGGGTTGCCAGTGGCTGTTCACCAGTAGCCATTGGTGCCCCCCTGCCTCCATGTACCACTGTGGTGCACATAGGCATGGGCCTGCTGCCTCCCCATGCACACTGGGTGGTGTTCCATCATGTGCTTGCTGTGCCTCACTCCTGGCACCCTCTGCACCCTGGTAGTGGGATGCCCTGCCCCAGTGGCTTGCTCCTTGTTGTGCCTGTTGCCGGTACATATGTGTCTTGGCACAGGCACCTCTTCCCCTTGTGCATCCCTGGTTGCACTGTTGCACATGTTGGGTTGCTCGGCGCCACCCCTGGTTGCACTATGGCGCATCTGTGCGATATTCAGCCGGGTTGCACTGGCGCATGCCATCATGCGTAACCTTTGAATATTGGGCTCAGTGCACCATTGTGCACTGGATTTGTGCTGCGCAAGTCTTGCGCCTGCTTTGATGCATTTCTGAATATCCCACTCTAAGTGTCTGTGCCCTGAGATTAGTACATATACCAACATATGTGTTGCTGTCCTTGAGGTGGGGGTACAATTCAGGGTGCTGGTCCATGGATAAAAGGACAGTAAAGCAATGAGGTTAGTGTTTGGTGTGGTAGTAGAGAACATAAAGGAGGGGGAGAGATAGATTGGTTATAAAAAGGAGTGGTAGGCTGTCTTGGGGAAAAGGAGGGAAAGAGGGCATCAGTAAGAGGGCACAGAAAGTAAAACAATAATTGAAAGTGGAAGTAACTTTGACCTGGTAAGATATGGTAATTTGTTAGCTTGAGGATTATGGGTATTGACTGGGCAATCAAACACAGAATGGATAACCTCCTGGAAATGACATTGACAGTTTAGTTTGTTATGGGGGGGTTGAAACAAAATAGTTTGCTTTGGGATCTCTGATAGCCTTAGTGCTGCCATTAGGTAAGGGCTTCTACTACAACCAGTTCCCAGTGAGCCCCAGGCCTTGTGTATGTGCCAAGCATCATCCCAAGCTTCAAACAGGTTATCCACTCTGTTGTGATCCAGGGGAGATAGGAGACCCTCACACATGACCACCAAAGGGGGATGTGCTTATCACAGATTGCCAAGAAAATAGTGGAACTAGGGGAAGGCCTCAAATATGTTAGTGGGCATAGAGACAGGAGAACAGCCAATGAGATTCAAGTCATCCTGAAGGGAGGTCCAGTTGAGAGATCTGAACAGACTGCACCAGATGAACTTGGGATGGAAATGGAGCATCTGATCTTATGTACTCAGTAGATCATCCTGTGGTCACTTTGTCTATCTTTTGTATACAGCATGGATAACACAGCGTAGATATGAGAAGGGAACCCAACCCAGTCACTAATGGAGGGGGAGAATTAGGAGTGGTAGAGAGAGTTAAGTTCAGGAATTAACTTAGTGAGGTGAAGATATTGTTGATAAAGCTCTGTGGAGGAGGTGAAGAGCCAATTTGTGTAGAGGTCACCCAGAACTCGGAGTTCCCCAGCAGAAGGAAGGACAGAGTCAGAGAATAAGAGGTTAGCTAGCGTATCATGCCTAGTACCAAGACTGCAATGGGCAGAACTTATGAATGCCAGGAGGGAAGAGTGATAGTAGACCTTACACAGGAACTTTGCCTCTTCTTTTACCATGGTCCTGTCTGTGGATTTTGTAGCCAGCCAGGGCCATATTCCCATGACTGATCCTGGCTGACAGCAAGGACTTACAGATGCATTGATTATGATGACAGATAATGACTCAATAGTTTATCAAGTCTGCCCATTTCCCATCTATCTCCATGTTTGAACTGACATCAGTTCAGAGTTACTGGGGCTCTTGCCCTGCCAGTGCCTCATTGCTCCCTCCATGGCTGTACATTCTTCTCCTCTTCCTCAGGTCTTACTATCTCCGTGTGCCAATGCCCTTCATGTTTTTAACCAGCGATTGATTTGGTTTCTTTTTTTAATTTACTATACTTTATTGGGATTTAAATAATATAGAAACAATGAGAAAACAAGACACTCCAACAAATAATACACAGACAAAACTCTAACAACCCCTGCCTCCTCTCTCCAACCCAACAACAATGAAGACCATCAAACTGCCTCCAGAGAGTCTCATGGGAGAAAAAAAACAGAGGTAAAAAAAATGCCTTAAACTATAGTGCCACCACCGGGGACCAATAAAGTCCTCTGTGCACTCACTAAGAAACCAGAAAGACCCTGTAATCTGCTCAGCAAACAATAAAAGGAAAACAGTGATAGAATTAGGGGAACAGACACAGCTAGCTACAAAGTAAGACAATTGCAGCCCGGTATATAAGGACTCCCATCTTTTTTGAAAAACATGAGGTCTATGATGCATATTGGTTACAGTTCTTTCAATGTGAAAAGCATGAAGTATTCCTTTATGCCATGTTGTATATGAGGGGACTTCCAAATCTAACCAATGATGTAACAGTATTAATTTAGCCACTGCTGCAATGAAAGCTATATGAGCCTTTCTAGAACCTATGACCTTATCACCATAGCAGCCCACCAAACAAATTTCAGGCTCAAACAAATCTTGCAAACCTAACAGTGGGTCCAATTGATTCCTAATAGCTAACCACAAAGGTCTGGCCTTATTCCATAGCCACAAACTATGGTACATCATACCCAGGCCTTTGTTATTTCTTGTACAATACTCTATACTACTTTTACCCATTCGAAAGAGCTTCCAAGGAATGAGGTACAAATTGTGTTTAATATAAAATTGCTGCAAACAAAGTCTATCTTGTTTAAGATACTTATAAAGATCCACCCACATTTTCCTCCACTGCTTATTTGTTAGGGTAAGACCCAACTCATTATGCCAATAATATCATCTGCCTTAGAGCTACAGTAGATCTAATCTATAAAATAGACTATAGAGGCCACAAATGGGATGTTGGGAGCATGCTGCCTGCATAAGTTGTGATATTTTTCACCCCCCACTATTATCCCAGGAAAGGAATCATAAATGATGCAAAACACAGTACTGTATCTGACTTTTAATATTGTAAAAACAAACATGCCTAGAATGTGAAAATGGGATTGAAAAACATGACAGAAATAAAGGAATTCCATATTACTATATGTTCTCCAGCCACAGTAGTGACATGGTCCCAGAATTTCAGACATAATGTTTGTCCCACTATTTAAAGTTAAGTCTATAGTACAGAGGCAATGAAATATCCAAGCAGAGTGAGATACACAAACACCTACACAGTTGACTGTGGTCTCTCACCGACTTGATAATAGAGATGTCTCTTATGGGGGAAGGTATCTTAGCAGGTAGAACAAAAAGTAAGGACTTTAGGTCATTCCCATTGGCTTGACCAGGAAAGTGTTCAATTATTAACCAAAGAGGTGTGTACTGTGCAGCATCTGTACGGTTGATAGGAGCATCCCAAAGCAGGTACTTACCACCGTGAGATGCTAAGTAGTGAACAAAATAAATTAGGGAGGTGGAGGACACCCAAGTCTTTAGGGCTGGAGAGTTTATTATATTTCTTTCTTGGGGATCTAGTCTTCAAGATAAATTTACTTATCTTAGAATGCAATAGTTAGTACTTATCTTAGAATGCACTAGTTAAAGCCATGCCATAATCAAGACAAAATTAAGCATGCTTAATGGATATAGTACTCTGGGCAAGATATTCATTTTAATAATATTAATGCAACCCCAAAGAGTTAAAGGGAGAGAGGTCCATCTACCCAGGTCATAATCTATGTGATGTAATATCAGGTTGATATCTAAGCATTTGAGATCTCCTAGATATCTGGGTATCTATCTCAATGCCCAAACAGGTCAAGTTGGTCCCCAAAGTAGGCCCAAGGCAAGGATATTTTGCTCAGATGATTGATGATTAAGGGGAAGGACACTAGTTTTATCCAACTTCAGTTTGTAGGAAGAGAATTGACTAAATGACTGAATAATAGATAAGGCAGCAGGAATAGAAGTTCAGGGGTCAGTAACATGGAAAAGGATGTCATCTGCACAGGCAGAGAGTTTAAAAGAGAGGGGCCAATTTGCATGCCACGTACTTCAGAAGATGCTTTAATTTTAAGTATGCGTGACTCCAAATAAAGGTTAAATAGCAAGGGACATCCTTGACAGATACCCCTCAGGAGTTGCATGGGTGCAGATAGAACCCCATTATAATAGACTTTGTGGAAAGATGCTGATGTAATACTTTAATCCACTCCACAAATTAGTCTGGTAGCCCATATTATTTCAATATACAAAAAAGATAAACCCATGCTACTCTATCAAAAGCCTTCTCTGTGTCCAGAGAGACCAAGTCTGCAGGTGGGCCAGTCTCTCCATATGCAGAGGTCAGAAGGAGCAACTTTTGAATATGATCTCTAGACACTCCCTGACATAAATCTGAGCTGCTGCACTCCAGTTAGGGAGTGCCAAACCCTACTCGGCTGAGTGGCCAAAATGTTTGAAAGAATCTTCATATCAACATTTATTAAGGAGGTGAGCCTATAACTCCCTGCTAATGTTTTATCCTTGCTGGCTTTATGGATTAAAGATATTCTAACTTCTGTGAGGGTACGATCTGCCACTCTGTCCCTATGCCACCTGTTAGAAAGAACAGTAAGATGTATATTAATTACACCTAAAATTACTTATAAAAATTAGAGGGGAACCCATCTGGGCCAGGAGCCTTGTCCAACACCAAATTATTAATCACTTGGGTAACCTCCTCCTTCTCCATTATATCCCCTTCAAGAGCCAATTGTTGCTCCGGGGACAAAACCGGTAACGGCAAGCCAGTAAGAAACATATTTATAAGCTGCACTGGATCAGAACCTAGCTCCTCTAGTGTACTGCATATAATTGTCTGTAATAGTCCTGAAAAACAGCTATAATATCTCAAGTTTTTTTTTTTTTAACGATCTTGTTCTCCCTCCCATCTGATACCGTTAGTAACTTTATTGGCTTCATCGTGTCGAAGGCGCAAGGCCAATAAAAGACCCTCTTTTTATCCTTGATCAAGATATGTAGCCTTAGTATGAAGAAGAGTCAGTTCAGCTTTCTTATTCACATGCTCAGCATATTTAGCCCTGGCAACATTTAGACATTGCCAAATCTTGGGGGGTATTCAGGTTTAACATACATTCAATGTGCCTGATTTCTGAGAGCAGTTCTGTAGCATGTTTATCTTTTTCCTTCTTCCTAATTGTAGCCAGCCTAATAAATTCACCCTTAATATAACTTTCAGCTGCTCCCCACAACACATCTGATCTCTGTACTGAAGCCTGATTCAGTTCAAAGATGGTCCATATATGCTGTCCAATACTATCTGTAATGATGCTGTCCCTGAAGAGCTGTGTATAGAGCCACCAGATGCAATCTGTGAACATGTATTGATTATGTTCAAACATAAAAGTAACCAGACTATGGTCTGAAAGGACCATGGGTTCAATCTGACACCTATGCATCCACGGTAATACTTCCTTACTATTTAAAAAATAGTCAATACTAGACCAAGAATTATGGGATGCAGAATAAGTGTATTGTCTGACTTGGGGGTGCAAAGTACTCCAAGGGTCTATGAGGCCGAGACTGTCCATAAGTTCATGCATGGCCCTCTGTCCAAGGCAAGGCCCTTCCGGTGCCCTCCAGACCTATCAATATCAGATTGGTAAGTTATATTTCAACCCAAGCCAAATAAAAAAGGTAGTTTGGTGAAGGGAGCTAAATGAAGGGATAATTCTGTAAAACAAGGCAGGACAATCAGTATTAGGACCTTATACCATTCTCAGAATGAGCTCTGTAAACCCTAGAATCCCATGTAGTAGTATGTATCTATCCACGCTATTGGCAGTCTCCTGAATAAGCTGGAAGAGAGGTGCTTGGCAATCAAAATTGCCACACCCCTCTGCCTACCAGTATCCCCGGCCCCGAAAACTTGACTCCCCAATTGTCTACAGAAACCTCCAATCTGATCTTTTTTGAGGTGCATTTCTTGGAAAAAATACAGACATTTGTATCTTCTTTAAATGTTTAAGAGTGCTATATCATTTCATCTGAACCTGACCACCTTTGATGTTTCAAGAAGTTGTGGTCCTCAGCATAGCATCAGTGTCAGTGGCTCAGTAGGTAGCACACTCACCTCTGAGGCCGGGAGATCAGAGGGCTGTGGGTTCAGTTCCCACATCTGGCACTTGGGTTAATATCCCAGTACTGACACTGCAGTGCAGCATGAGGGGTTCTGCACTTCTGAGGTGCCGCCTTTCAGATGAGACGTTAAACTGAGGTCCCATCTGCCTGGATTGGTGGTAGTTCAGGTGGATGTTAAAGATCCCATGGCATTATCGAAAAAAAGTAGGGGAATTTCCCCGGTGTCCTGGCCAAATTTCCCTCATTCACTAAAAAAAATACCACCAACAGCTTAATCTGGTTCAAGGTCAGTTGGCATTCATCTGTATCCCTTCCCCCGGGTCGTGCCTGAAAATAGGCAGGATTTGTCTAGTGCACTACCCGGTCAACAAAAGCTAAATAAATAAATACTCATTTTTTTTCCCCCAAACCTCAGACCTGCTTCACTCGCCATTCCCCCCATGCGCAGGCTTACCCACCTGGTTGGGGCCACCAGAAGGGTTCCCCCCAATGGACACTATAGGCGAGCCCCGGCTTGCCCCCCCCAGGTTGGGGCCATGGGAGCAGAACCCCCCTGTTGGACATCATAGGCAGTGGAGGTGGTGGTGGGGAAGGTCATCATGCTGGGGGTTCAGCATTTTGTTTTTTCCAACGCTTCCCTGTGGGCAAGGAATTGCAATGATATCTTGTGTCCGCCCTGCCCTCTCAGTTGATGGCACCAGCACGGTGGGGCTGCCAACCTCCATCAGAGGTTTGCGTTGTGCCAGGCACTCTAGCCCCGTTACATAAACAATCTCAGATAGTAGAGTAAATAATAATAATACTAATAATACAGATTCTTATGTCTTTGGTGTCTACAAAGAAACATTCATAAACAATCAATAGTACTAATAAATGTTTATTAGACTACTTTGGCCAAGCATGTGACAAAGAAAATCACAAGGGAGATGGGTTTCTCACCACTCTCCTAAAGAATGTGCATAATCTTCAGGATTGTAGGCTCTCAGATTCCTCAAGTTCTCAGTCTCTCTCCCTGTGGAAATAGGTTGCAGAAAGCTAAATACTACAGATAACAGCATAGCAACAAAGATTACCTCATAGTTACAGATATGAGAAACAATATGTGCTGGTCCTAAGTCATTCTCCATTGGATGATGACTTAGGAGACAGAATTACTAATGAGTATCATATGAGACAGAATATGCTTCCATTAGCATTATAGCTTGGACAAAAGAAATGCTGGCTGGGATCTATTACATGTGGCATTTCTTGCTCATGTATAATATAAGACATAACAAAGGATTTCTCTCTGTCAGCTTGCTTAGACAAAGCTAAGTGCTGACAGGGCTCTATTACATGTGGCATATCTGCCTGAGTGTAAAACACACACTACATATAATTATATGAGAATATAAGTATACAATAATCACTGATGATCTCTCAGAGTCATCTTAGCAGTGATTAGGTAGCTTATATATGGAATATATGTAAAAGACAAACATAATGCATTATAGTGGGGTATAATAGTCATGCATGATATACTTGAGAAAGGGTCCTGAAGGAACTGGAAGTATTAAGAGTTGATAAAGCAATGGGGCCAGATGGGGGTGCACCCCAGGGTCCTTAAAGAACTAAGAGAGGTGGTGGCTGAACCTCTGGCTATCCTGTTTAGCCGATCACTGGAAACAGGGGAGGTACCCAAAGACTGGAGGACAGCAGATGTAGTCCCCTTATACAAAAGTGGGAACAAAGAGGAAGTGGGAAACTACAGACCAGTCAGCCTCACCTCGGTAGTGGGGAAGATCATGGAAGCAATACTGAAGGAAAGACTGGTGGAACATCTGGTTGTCAATAGACTTCAGGACCCAAGGCAGCATGGTTTCACCAGGGGGCAGTCATGTCAGACCAACCTCATTGAATTTTTTGACTGGGTGACTAGAGAGGTGGATCAGGGGAGGGCAGTGGACATGGCCTATCTGGACTTCAGCAAGACCTTTGACACTGTGCCACATAGAAGACTATTGCACAAACTGGGGAATATGGGTGTGGGCAGGACAATAGTGTGGTGGGTAGGTAACTGGCTGGGCGGCAGGACACAGAGGGTGGTGGTAAATGGTTGTCACTCCACAGAGGGAAGAGTGACCAGTGGGGTACCACAGGGATCAGTGCTGGGACCAGTCCTATTCAACATCATCAGTGACATTGCGCAGGACCTAGAAGGCAGAATTTCACTGTTCGCTGATGACACAAAGCTCTGTAACAGAGTAGACACACCAGAGGTGTAAACAGAATGAGAAGGACCTGCAGAAACTTGAAGAATGGTCAGGGTTTGGCAGTTGAAATTCAATGCAAAGAAGTGCAAGATAATGCATATGGGGCACAAAAACCCTGGCACAGTATATCAGTTGGGGGGTGAGGATATAGCATGCACCAAGCAGGAAAGGGATCTTGGGGTTATCATCTCTGATAGCCTCAAGGTAGGGAAACAGTGTGACAAGGCAGCAGGTAAAGCAAATAGGATGCTGGGATGCATAGGCAGGGGCATCACCAGCAGGAAAAGAGAGGTCATAATTCCACTATACAAGACACTAGTGAGGCCCCACCTGGAGTACAGTGTACAGTTCTGGAGACCTTACCTACGTAAGGGTATAGACAGGGTAGAGAAGGTTCAGAGGAGGGCAACAAAGATGGTACATGGATTACATCACAAGTCCTATGAGGACAGGTTGAAGGAACTGAATATGTACTCCCTGGAGGAGAGGAGGGAGAGAGGGGATATGATAGAGACATACAAGTATCTTACAGGGAGGAACAGGGTTCAGGAATATACTATTTTTAAGCGAAAAAGATGTTCCAGGACTAGAGGGCATGAGATGAAGTTGGAGGGAAGATGATTCAGAGGAAACGTGAGGAAGAATTTCTTCACAGAACGGGTGGTGGACAAGTGGAACACCCTGCCAGAGGAAGTGGTGGGGGCTGAAACAATCACGGGATTTAAGAATGCATGGGATAAACATAAAGGAATTCTGGAGGTCAGGGGTAAGGGGCAACAGACTTCTAGGAAAACATAAACTGAACTTACAAGCTCAAATGGGCAGACTGGTTGGGCCACAGGCCCTTATCTGCTGACACTGTCTATGTATCTATGTAAAGGATGTAAAAAATTGGCATATATTGAGCAGCAAAGCACATTCCTGGCACTCATGCTTATATGATGGATGCATATATCTATAAATTAGTGCAACATAGCAGTATCACAGTATAGTAGACCAGGAATACAGTGTGAGGTGTATGTGGGATGATAGGGGCATAACCCAGGTGTAACACCCCTCCCACCAGAGAAGGAGTGCAGTCCCTAGGATGATCAATCTCTCTCTCCCCCTGGCCGGCCCTCTAAAGTCCAGAGTCCATTCCTGAATCCGGCCACCGACATCGCAGACAGGCATCCTGCCCCTGCACTGGTGGGCCAGTGCCATACTCATTTTAATAGGAATGGGGTAAAAAGTCACACAGCCTAAATACCCCATGGGGCAGCTGAAGAGCAAGGTGATGGTCTTCGCTCATCCCCTGTCCCTCTAATGCCCTGTCCAAGAATCCCCAAGAACCACAACAAAAACCAAGAACAAAAATGAACAAACAAGAACAACAATTAACAGAGATCTCACCACCTCTTCATTGGTTGGAAGACCGAACACCTTCCCTGCCAGTCTGCAATTGGCCTGTGCAGCTCGATAGTCAATCTCCCAGAGTACAAAAGGTAGGCTAAATAGTGAAAAACTATATATCCACTAACATGTCAATAAACTGTTAATACTAGATATAGCCAATAACAACCAATGCCCCTTGCCTGAAAATAAATGCATAGAAACATAGATGTTGTCAGCAGATAAGGACTTCTTTGCCCATGTAGCCTGCCCAGTTTTCCCTGTCTACTGTGCCACGGCAGACCCTACTCGATCTCCAGTCATCCTTTCCCCCTTGCCCTACTACCATGGTCTCCTTGTATCTATCCCATGCATGCTTGAATCCTGTCACCATTTTGGCACCCACCACCTCCACTGGAAGGCTGTTCCAGGTGTTCACCACCCTCTCTGAGAAGAAGTATTTCCTCACATTTTCTCTGAGCCCCCCCCCCACTTCATAGCATGACCCCTTGTCCTCGAGCTTCTTGTTCTAAAGAAAATGCTACCATCCTGTACCTTATTAATACCGGTTAGGTATTTAAATGTTTCTGTCCTATCCCCCCTTTTGCTTCTCACCTCCAGAGAGTACATATTCAGTTTCTTGAGTCTCTCCTCATAGGGCTTTTGATACAGGCCCTGCACCGTATTGGTAGTCCTCTTCCACAATGACACTAATAAAGACATTGAAGAGGTCCGGGCCTAGTGCTGAGCTATTAGGCACCCTGCTGGTCACTCTGCCTGCTCCAGAGTGGACACTATTTACCACCAGCCTCTGACTCCTGTTGCTTAACCAACTTCTTACCGGTTTATAACTTTTTGACCCACTCCCAGATAGGCCAGCTTGTTCACCCAGTCTTCTTCTATGAACGGTGTTGAAGGCCTTATTGAAATCCAGTTAGGCCACATCTACTGCTCCTCCCTGATCCACTACCCTGGTCACCCAGTCAAAGAACTCAATCAGGTTTGTTTGGCAAGACCTCCCCTCTGTGAAACCATGTTGCCTTGGATCCTAGAATCCACTGGTTACAAGGTATTCCACTGTCCTTACCTTCAGTAGTGTTTCCATTACTTTGATCTCTACCGAAGTCAGGCTGACAGGTCTATAATTTCCTGCCTCCTCCCTTTTCCCACTTTTGCCCTCATCCAGTCCTCAGAACCTCTCCAGTTTCTGATGATAAGTTGAACAGAGATGTCAGAGTTGTAGCAAACACCTCTTTGAGCTCCCTCAGTAACCTGGGGTGCATCCTATCAGGTTCCATTCCTTGTCTACTTTTAATTGTGCAAGTATCTTAAGGACTTTAAGGACTTTCTCCTCTGTAAAAGGACTGGTGTCCACCTCCCTACCATTTATGTGCTTGTCCTTTACCTTTCACCTGTCACCTACCCCTTCTTCTGTAAATACTGAACAAAAGTATTTGTTCAATATGTCTGCCTTCTTTTGGTCCTCCTCCTCGCAAACCCCTTTTTACCTTTTATCCTTCCTATTCCCCCTTGGTCTTCCTCTTCTTGTTCATATATCTAAAGACTGTTTTCTCCCCTTCTTTTAATATTCTCTTCAGTGCCTTTGCATGTCTAAGTGCCTTCCCTGCCTTCCTTTGTTTCTCCTGGTAGTTTCCCCTATACTCCTCCTTCTGTGTCATTTTGTACTTTCTAAATGCTAGTTTTTTTTGCTCTTACTTTTTCTGCTATGTTTTTAGAGAACCATAGCAGCCTCTTTTTCTCTTGCCCTTGTTAACCTGCCTGAACTAGAGAGCTGTTGTTTTTTCAATGCCCCCCCCCCATGTTTTTGCCCACAGTTCCTTTTTTATTACATCACCATTTTTCCTCCCTGGTTGGAGCATCCCCAGTGACCCCATTGGCCACCAGCATCTGCACTTCTGGACTCGGCCTGGCATGCGAATTTATACACCCCATCATCACGGGCCGACCAATGGCAAGATCCCCCCTCCCTATAGGGAACTGCGGCGCAGACATAGTGAAGATGCCTCTCGAGTCCAGGGGTGCAGGGCTGGCCATCAGCTGCTGAGGTTGCCCCACCTCTTTCCTCCAATCTTCACCCACTGAGGAGCTGGTCATGCAGTGGTGTCTGCACACTACCATGCAGACACCCACCGCGCTCCTCCCCCTGAGTATGCACACAACTGCCTGACACCCAGCCTCCGCTAGGTGTTGCTGCAGCATGGTGCAGATCCCTTGCCCACCCCTGAGGAAGGAGAGCAGTCATGGGATGCTTGATCCTTCCTACCCCCCTGCCAGCCTCTGGCAGCCCGAGTCCATTTCCAAACCCAGGCCGCTGGCGTGGCACAAGGTGTGGCATGCAACACCTCAACCCTCAGTGCCACTGGGCCTGCTTGCCCATAGTTCCTTGATTCCCCCAGTTCCTCTACCCTGCCAGGGCATCCCTGAGGCATTCTCCCATTTTCCTGAACTTGGCACTCCAGAACTCCAGGACCCTCGTCTAAGTGCTGCTCGATTCAAGCCCAGTCCTTATATTGAACCACACTGTATGGTGATCGCCGGACCCCAGATTGCCACCCACCGTGACATCAGTAACACTGTCACATTTTTTAGTACCAGATCCAGTATCTCCACCCCATGAGTGAGTTTCTTAATTAGTTGTCTGAGAAATGCCCCTTGCAGGGTGTCCAGGATGTCCCTACTTTTGACTGTTGCTGCAGTCGCATCCAAGATTCCAAAAAGGGGAAAAAAAGAAACCCCACTTACAGAGTCCACTAACAATAGTAGAGGCACAACAATTTACTATCCACACAATAAAAAGGGTTGAATAAAACTACCAGGATCCAAAATATTACACCCCCACTAGACTTCAGAAGCCTATCCATATAGGGCAACACCAAAGAGGGAGGGTAAGGTAATAGCAGAGAAAAAACTAGGGCACAAAAAATATATATTTGCAAACAATGACACCACCAAGAAAAGGGGGAGGAGGTATTTTTACAGTAATAATCTTACTTATCTGAATAATAATAATCTTAGTAATAATCTTACTGTCTACTGGGCATAATACCAATGCTTAAATATCCATCTGAGATAAGAGAAAAACTACAAATAAGGTGAGATCCTATGCTTAGAGGTGTGCAAAAAAAAAGCTTTTGCAGGTGGAATTGAAGTGAAAGTCAGACGTCTGTTTCCACGAAAGTTAGGAAATCCATTTCCGAACTTTTGAAGAAATTCTGCCTGCCCTACACCCTACAGTAATTTTATCTTTGCTGGTGTCTAGTCCCCCACGGTCACCGCTTGCCACCTGATGTATAATAAATGAATTCCCTGGTGGCTAGTGGTCCCTGCCCCACCCGATCACCTGACCCATGTTGAAAAAAATCTCTGGAGGCTAGCGGTCCCTTCTCCCCCACCAGATCACTCACACAACCAGGACATCATGCTCTGGTATCCAGTCTAAACTCCCCATCCCGATCCCCCATATAGTAATACAAAAAAATAACATTTCTCCCTGGTGGTCTACTGAACCCCCCTCCCTGTCCCCAATCCCCAGTCTGTAAATTAGAATTGTATTCCCTGGTGGTCTAGTACGTACAAGCACATGCTCATTCATTGACAGCCCAGTGGATGGCCAGCTGTGGAGGAGACAGGATGGCTGTGCTGGTTGCCTGCTCGAGTTTGAAATGGGGGGAGTGAGGTGGCAGGATACTGCCTCCTGGGGTGGGGGAGACGGGGTGCACTAGACCACCAGGGAATACCATTCTAATTCACGGGTTGAGTATTAAGGATAAGAAGGTGGGTTTCGTTAGACCACCAGGGGGAAATGTTGTTTTTTTTTTTTCACTATATGGGGATTGGAATGGGGGGTTACACTGAACACAAGGGCATGATTTCCTGGTCGGGCAAATGATTGGGTAGGTGGAGGACTGCTAGCCACCAGGGATTTAAAAAAAATATGGGGTGGGTGATCGGGTGGGGAGAGGGACCACTAGCCACAAGGGAATTAATTCATTATACATCTGGTGGCGATAAGTTACCAGTAGGGGGTCCACTAGACACCAGGTAATTTTTTTTAGATATGTGGCCAGTGATTAGGTGGGGGAGGGACCGCTACCCAACAAGGAATTCATTTATTATACATCGGGTGGTGATCGGTGACCAGCGGGGGGGGGGGCACTAGACACCACAGGAAAAGTATTGTGTAAGCGAGAGAGGATGAAAATTTGCCAAAACACAGATAATAGATTTCCGATCTGCCACAGGTGGAAGTTCAGACACTTCAGGTGAAAGTTGTCATATTTCGCGGAAGTTCCACTAATGTGGAAATCACAACTCTCTCTCCCACCTCTAACTACACCTTATTGATTAAGTAATGGCTACATAATACACTGGGCAGATGGACAAACAATAAGAGGCTTAAATGCAGCCTGCCATCCCCCTACTAGAGTAACATCCAAGAGTATAAAATCATCAAAAGTGCTACCAATAACAGAGTATGGCTTGGTAATGTTGCCATTCAGCTTGCACAAACCACAGCGAGTGTTCATTACCAGAAGACTGCCCCAAGAGCAGTGAGACAAATACAATTCTGAACCAATACCCTCTCCAGTTCACACCATAACCCACCAACCCTGCCAGCCATCTCCTGAACTCCACCTGAGGTACCACTAGAACTGAGGTCTCCCCCCAGTGCATACAAAGAACTACAGACTACAAAGCCCATAACATGTAGCCCTGCAATAAAAAAAATAGCAAGGGAAAATGAACATCCCACCAGAACCTCCCCGGACTAGTCCATAAGGTAAAAAAACAATCATAATACAGCCTGCACTAAAATGAATAGCCTCGATGTCCAAAGGCCCAGTGCCTCCACTGCATGCCCACAAAACACTTTGTAACCCCAAAGCCAGTAATAGGGGCAAAATTCAAAGTAATTTTGTGCCGCTGCACCTACCATTGGCCCAAAAATAAGCTGATCACTGCCGACACCCCAACCCCAATTCCCACGATAAGCACCAAGCCTAGCTGACTAAAACAAAACCCCACAAAGAACATCCCCGCATAAAAATTATGAGGAAGTGAGGGCATAGGCCCTGCCCTAACAAAAAGGCTAGCCAGCCAAAATTAGCTCATTGACGAATGAGGTCAGGGAGGTGCGTGGCCATACCTCTGAACTCCTGGCCTCTAAATTAAAATGCTCCACACTGCGAGACCATGATGGAAAAGACACCAGCTGGAGCTGTTATATAGTTCCTGGCATCATCATAGTTGTGTAGTACACACTCAGTACAGACCATAAACAAACAGGGGGCTAACTTGATTAAAACCTACAAGGCCTACTCACTCATTCCAATAAGAACCTATCATAGTAAACACAACTACTGCCCAAAAGACAGAACTCCAACATCCCATACTTGGAACGGCAGCATCAGCCTGCAGTGTACAGTGGTTTAAGGCTTTGAGCTGCAAATCTGGAGACTTGGGTTTGAATCCCACAGCCCCCACTTGCATACTGTGTGACCCTGAGCAAGTCACTTAACTTCCCTGTGCTCCCAGGTTGCATCTGTAAACAAGGTTTCAGCTTAGTGTGTCTCACCTGGATAAACAATTGGGAAAAAAAGACCTCCCCAAACTAGCAATTCAGTCAAAGCCAGAAATAAGTATTAACAGAGCCCATATTGGGAGAGATAGTTATCAAAGGCATTTAGTAAAATAAAAATCAACAATCCCAGTAAGTTCCATCAAGTAGGGTATCAAATGCAGCAACATGCATCCAGCTAATATTCAGGAAAGGCCTATAGATCCTGACCGTCTGCTCCTCTGTGTGGCTAGAAACAGATTTGGGAAAAGGGTCGGTAGTTCCAGAAGGGCTTGATCCACTGAACTAAACTGTTTCTGTCCTTCTCAAACCTGGTCATGTGTGTGGAGGTGCTGCTACCCTTAATCATCTATTTTACTTTTATATTAAAGGATTATTGACTAGACCTAGTTTATGTGGTCCTTTTTCAGTTCTGCTGTGTAGCCCGACTCAATTGATTCTGTTTCTGTCCTTCCCCAGTTGAAACTACTAGCTTGGCTGGGTAAATACTTTTATACTGTATATGAGCTATCTGAAGTTTTACCTTAATTGTTATATATTTATCCTAATGTTATTGAACCCGTAAAGTTAGATCCTGGAATAGGTATAGCCTTCTGCCTTTCCCACTGTAGCTCCTTAAGCTCTCTCACTTTTGCCAGAATACAGCATGTTGTTTCTCCAAATAATTAAGCAGACGAAAAATAATAGGTCAAGGCTTTTCATCCTCAGGAGGTTCGGGGTAGAGGGCCTGGTGGGCCCTTTCAATAATATATGATTGTCCATAAGTAGATGGCCCCCCACCTTCTGTAGGAATTTATGAAAGAAAAGGAGGGCATCTGATTTTTCATCTCCTTCTGGCAGATCGACCAACACTAAGTTGCTATGATGGCTGCAGCTCTTCTGATCCTCAATTTGCTCTTCCAAATCGGTTACTTTTTTCCAAAGGGCAATTAGCTTGGGTTCCAGACATTCTTGCTGATCCTCCATGAAGCTAATTTGTGCTTTAGAGGCATCAACCCTTTTTGAGAGCTCCTCGAGTGCTGATCTGACAGTTTTTATATCATTAGCTAGGTCCAAAATGACTTCTTTGATAGTGCTAAGCTCCTGCAGGAATCTGTCCACCGTGAGTAACTCAGAGGGAGGAGGTGAGGAGCAGTCAGGGGAAATCAGTGCAGCTTCCATGTGTGCTCACTTAGGCCACTGATTACGCTCAGATAAGGCCTGAGAGTTGACTGAGCCAGCTGTATTGGCCATGTCTATCTCGGTCAGCAAATCCGTCTTTCTTAGAGAAATGACAGGAGTGGCAAGAAGACAACTAAAGAAATGAATGAGGCCAAAAAGAATGGCTGAATTGCAAAATTGTTAGAATGTAAGTGAGTTGTCTAATCCATTGTCACTAGAATGGGGGGCATTACATGATCCCTCCATTGATTTGGTTTCTACCACTAGCTTTGGTAGACTATTCCAGGCATCCTTCCCCCTCCATAAAAAAGTCCTTCTATATATTTATTTATTTCACATAAAACCCTTTAGGCTGCACTTATTTTCAAAGAGTTTAGGGTAAGGTACAACAGAGGATAGCAATATGCAGATAAATAGTACAAAAATACATACAGGACAGTGAGATACTAGCTTTACAATAGGTTCAGTGAGATACTAAAGTAACAGTGATGTACTAGCAATGGAATAACGTACAATACAATATAATACAGTACAATATCATAGCTGGTCTAATGTAGCCAATAATACATCCAGCAAGATACAGTGAGTTCCCTAGAAATAGGGATTACCTGAGGTAAGAAGTGAAGATTTACAGTGGGTTTACTAAGCAAGTGCTCGGTGAAAGATGTCAGATGGGAGCAGGTTATAGGTCAGCGACAGCAGTTACAAGGACTGGGGGAGTTATTGATGAAAGAAGCTGGGATTGAAACATATTGATAGAGCCAGTGAATTTTATAGTGGGGAGCAGACCATTCCAGAGCTTGGCCAAAAATTGCTTTCTTATGGGGTAGCACCAGAGCATTTTGATCGACACCCCTCATGGCATAGTTTTGTTCAACTGGGAGGAGCAGGGTCTGGACACCAGGGGACTGCAAGCCAAGAAGGGCTTTCTTGCAAGTAATCAGGGTGCAGTATTGTAATCTCAAATCAAGGTTTAGTCTACCAAGGTTACTATAAAGTACACATATGTGAGAGTCCTGTCTTAGGTCGAGTATAAAATGACATGCTCTGTTCAAGAGACCATTGACCCTTGTGAGCTCATTGTCATTAGTGGCTCCATAGATCACCAGACCATAGTCAATTATGCTAATGATATAGCATCTGTCTAGTAGTTTTTTACCTCTGGGAGGAAGCTATTCTGGTGCCTGTAGAGTAAGCCAAGTCTTGAGTTGGCAGTCTTTATTAAGGGGTCAAAGTGCGATGCATAGGAAAGTTGAGTCAAGAGTGATCCGCAGGTATTTGAAGGTATTTACCTGCTCTGGGGGATTCCTGAAGAGATAATTTTTAATGAGTAGGAGGATGGGCAATTTACTGTGACTGGCAAAGAGTATAGATTTGGTTTTCTTAGTGTTCATGATGAATAGATTGGATAGCGAACCAGTCTTGGATCGCAGAAATGTTGGACTGTAGACTCTCAAGGCACTTGTCAGTAGAGGAGATCACAGCATTGTCAACATATAGAAGGATATTAGTGGACATATCAGCTGTAGGGAGGTAATTTATAAAAAGGCAGAAAAGAAGTGGGCTCAAGATTGACCCTTAGGGGACACCAGCAGCAACAGATCAATATTCCGAGACAGCACCCCAGCATTTTACTGACTTCTACTGCCAGATAGCCGGTAAACAACTAGGTGGCATCAGCAGAGAGGGTCAATTTGATAAGTTTCTTGCAAAGTAATGTATGGTTGAAAAGGTCGAAGGCCTTGGTAAGGTCTACGAATATGGAGCTTGCCATGCCACCTCTGTCAAGTGCATTGTGGAGCAAGTCAGTGAACTGCAGTAGAGCTGTCATAGTTCCATGGTTTTTCCTAAAGCCATGCTGCTCCTTGGTCAGGAGCTCATACTGGTTTAGGTATTGTGTTAGCTGGTCTTTTACCACCATTTCCAATGTCTTAGATAAAGGGGGTAGGATGGAGAGGCACTAGGTCACAACAGCACCACTAATAACAACGTGGTCTAGAACTGCACAGTAAAAATGGGGCCCTCAAGAACAGCACCAATAATCAATGCCACAACATACAATAGCGCCAATGGTAGCAGTCCAAAAACACATGGAGGACCGCTACCTTGGAGAGAATACAAACAAGCAACTTTCTCTGCCCACGTAACTTGATTATCTAACTCCAAGGGGGTGGATACTGGGGAAAAGGTGAAACTCAGAGGCCAGCAGATTTCAGTTGTCGGACATAGAAAAATAAATACAGTACATTTCTGGTGGGGGAGAATTGAGAAGTTGATGTGTTTGGAGACCAGGAACAGAACCCTGGCTTCCGGCTCCATTCTAGCCAAGCTACTGTTGCTGCCCTAACCTACTCCACCACAGGAGCATCTCGGCCAGGTAGTGCAATTTTCCCATACTTGTGTTTCCTCTACAGTACCTGGATAGCTGCAGGGGTAGCAGTGGTTGTCATTTCTACCCCTGCAGCTATTCAGGTATTGTGTGGTCCTGACAGTGTGGTTTAGATGGCGCTGTTCAGGATTTGCTATTGTAACCTGATAGGGAATGGACATAGGGCAGTAATTCAAGAGCAGGCCATGGTTGCCCCCTTTGAACACTGGAGTTATGTGTGCTACCTTCGGGATCCTTGGTACTTGCCCTGTGGAGAGGGATGCATTGAAGATGATTTGGAGGGGGCAGGTAACCTCCCATAGGACCAGTTTAAGAAGCTTCATGTCCATGTTGTCGTCCAGCCGTATCCTTGTCATAATTTTGGTTTGTGCGAGGTAAGTTTACATCTCAGCCCAAGCTAGCCTCATTAGATATAATTTGGGACAGTGGGAGGGGTCAGGTGTGTCATCAGCCCTAGTTGTGTGAGAGTTAGGGTCTGGAATATAGGCAGATAAGTCACTAAAGATAGTGTTAAAGGTAATAACAATATTCTTGTCTCTTTCAATAGTGGTGTTGTTCACTATTATGGAGTGCGGAAGAGGTTTCCTTGTGTTGCTTAGAATTTCATTACTCTCACCCCATAGCTGTTTAGGATGGGTGAGGAGGAACTTTTGTCTATTTCTATGGTAGTTAGCGTTTGCAGTTTTAATTTGGATTTTAATAGTATTTTGGAGCTCTTTCTACTTTTGTAGAAAAGTATGGTGACCATTTTCCTTAAACAGGCCCCAGGCTCTATCACGTTTGCTGGTTAAGGATTTGATCATAGGGGTATACTAGGCTTGGGAGTTTCCTTCGGTGACATGAGTCTTGTAAGGGGCAACAGTGACACAAATTCTATTGAACTGGAGTATGAAGCATTCCAGCACTGCATTTATATCTTGAGTGTGCGGTAGTAAGGACATGTCGATCTGTTGCAGGATGGCACAGAAATGTGGGAGTTTGTGACTGCAGAACAGACTGGTTTTGATAGTGGAAGGCTCCACAGCGGGTGCTCTAGCTGTCCATTTACATGTGACGGGAAAGTGATCATTCAGGAGGTCTGGCAGGACTTCAATAGAGATGATCATATCATGGTGGATGACTGGCACCCAGTCAAGCAGGGGAGCAGTGCCTGTTTTGTAGTTGACCCTAGTAGGGCAGGGGATCAATTGAGTTAAGAAGATGTTGGCAAGCTTGTCCTTGTATGCCTTGATGCTACTGGCAAGCCTGTTGCAGTTGAAGTCCCCAAGGATTATTTTTTCATGTAGTGGGTTTAGCCTAGCCACAGTATTGACAAAGTTGTCAAATCCAGGGCTGGCAGTGTTCGGAGGAATGTAGATCACTAGGAGGCTGAGATTTTTCCTCACTCTCTGTACCCAGCTTTAGGTTGACAGCAAGTAATTCCACATCAATGGGCTTCTAACATCCATTTTGACTCCCCTACTACCACCCTCTACCCATGCCTCTGGTTACTGTGTTTTCATTCCTCCTGAACATATCCCTGCAGTCTACCCTAGAGCTGATCCTCAAGAACTTGTATGTCTCATTCATGTGCCCCTTTCCCTTGTGGCCTCAAGAGAGCACATGTTCAGATCTTCCAGCCTCTCCTCACATGTTCCCTGCTGACCCTGTATCATTTTCATTTCCCTCTTCTGAAGCCTCTCCATGTGGTCTCTGTCATTTCTAAGGTATGGACACCAGAACTGGGCACAGTACTCCAGGTGTGGGCTCCCCATGGACCTGAAGAGGTGCACTATCGACCTTCTTTCTGCTATTGAACTCCCTACATATACAACCCTTCCATGCCCCTGTCATGATTAGGCTGTCTGGCTTATACTTCAGGGTCTGCAGCCTGTTTGCATAACTTAGAAGCTAAACTCTGTAACTTTAAGTGGAAAACACAAAACCCTTTGTAGAGGAAAGATGAGGGGAAGGCACTGGGTGCAGGGTTGGACTCAACATCCCTTGACAGCAGACGCTAAATGTTGATGATGAGTCAGAGGAGGTGGGGCTTCTCTGGTGAGGAAGGGCAGCTGAAGGGGAAGAAGGAGAAGGGAGATGGAGAAGGGTCTCCAGAGAGCTTAAAGATGAATAAAAGGTATTGGAACAATTCAGCTATTGATAGAGTAGAGGTAAGAGGAAAGTGGGGGGGGGTAGGGATAATAAGGGAGGGGAGGAGAAGGAGGATTTGTAAGTGGAGGGGATAGCAGTAGAACAATGGGGAAAACCAGAGTTATGAAGGCAAAGTAGGAGGGTGTAGGGTGAGATTGAAACAAAATGAGGAACCAAGAAAAGGAGGGGCAAAGAAGATAGAAGCTAGTGAGAGGGTAGCTGAGAGATCTCAATAAGAAAGGATAGGGAGAAGAGGGGGTAGAGATAAGTAGGAAGAGTTAGGATGGGTCAGGGAGCAATTACCAAAGGAACAGAGGAGGATCAGCTGAAGAGAAGTTGAGGGGTAGCAAAAATGTGGTGGAGGGTAGGCTACATTGCCAATCAAGTAGCAGTTCAGTTCAGTTTATTTCAGAGCTGTAAACAGAAACATAGACAATGATGGCAGAAAAAAAGCAAGGGTCAATCCAGTCTGCCAAAGTTCCCTAAATCCCTGGAACCTTGTTTGAAATCTATTGTTCCTCCAGGGTACTAACCATCCCAGTCCTCTCCCCATTCTCTTCACTGGACTTGTTCCTCTGGGCAACTATTCCCTTTATTCTATCCCAGGACTGCTTGAATCCCCTGACTGTGTTCACATCCACTACCTTGGCTGACAGACTGTTCCAAGATTCCACCACCCTTTCTGTAAAGAAGTATTTTCTAACATCCCTCCTGAACCTCCCACCTGCTAATCTCCATTCATCTCCATGTGACTGTGAGTTGGTATTTAGGATAAAAATTTCCCCACAGTTTACTTTGAGGAATTTGAAGGTCTCAGTCATATCTCCCCTCTCCTTTCTGGTTTCCATTGACTGCATATTTAGTAACTTGAGGATCTCCTCAAAGGATCTACCCTGCTTTCCCTGAATCATTTTTGTCACTCTGCACTGCACTGCCTCCAACCTATCCTTGTCTTTTCTGAGGTGAGGACTCCAAAACTGTGCGCAGTACTCCAGGTGAGGCCTCACCAGGGATCTGTAAAGCGGATGTATTACCGTAACTCTTTTCTTCTGCTATCAATACCCCTCCCAATACATCCCAGCATCCTGTTATCCTTGCTATAGGCCTTGTTGCACTGGCTCGTTTGTTTTAGGGAGTTACTGACGATAACTCCTAGATCCCATTCTTTATCTGTAGTGCTAAGTCTCTCCCCTCCCATCCAGTACTTCATTTTTTTCCCTAGGTACATTACCTTGCACTTTTTAGAGTTTAATTTTGACTACCAGAACTCTGACCATGTCTCAAGCATTTGTAGGTCCTTCTGTATATCCCTTATTTCCTTTTCTTTCTCCATCCTCCCACATAGTCTTGTGTCATCTACAATCTGCCCTGGATTCATTCATCAGTGTCACTAATGAACATGTTGAAGAGGACTGGACCCAGGACAGATCCCTGTGGAACCTTGCTCATTACCTCCCTCTCCTCTAACTTAACCCCATTGACCACCACCTTCTGTTGCCTCCCTGCTAGCCAATTACCCACCCAATTCACTAAAGTCTTAGCTGCACCCAGGTCTTCCATCTTCTTAAGCAATGTAAGTACTGAATCAAAAGCCTTGCTGAACTCAAAGTACAGCAGATCCACTACATGGCCCTTGTCAATTTCCTTTGTCACCCAGTCAAAGAAAACTATCAGGTTAGTCTGACGGGAACTTCCTGCTACAAAACCATGTTGTTTACTATCCTACGTTCCATTGCACTCCACATAGTCTATGATGTCCTCTTTGATCAGAGATTCTATCAGCTTCTCCACAATAGAGGTCAGACTGACAGGCCTGTAGTTCCCTGGTTGCTTCTTATCCTCCCACCATGTAGCCATACAATGTCTGCCATTTTCCAATCCCCTGGAACATCCCCAGACCTGAGTGAGCTGTTGAACAGCCCAGTCAGTGGTTCAGCCAGCTCCACTGCTAATTTCCTATGTATCCTTGTATGCAGTCATTTGGTCCCTGGCCTTAGCTATCTCAAGGGCTGCTAGCCCTTTCAGGACCCTTTCACTAGAAAACAATGACTGGCTCATTTCTGGGACTCCCTTTGTGGCCTCTTTGATGCTGTTCTCTGGCATGGAGATACAGTCCTCCTTAATGATTACTGAGCAGAAGTAGTCATTCAGGATGGCAGTCTTTTTGCCCATTCTCTTCTATCACCCTACCCCCCTCAACTAGCCATGGAATTCCCCCCCTTTTCATTTTTTCACCAAAATATCTAAATAACTGTTTTTCTCCATTCTTGATCCCCTTCGTGATTCGCAGCTCTGTGTCTGCTTTCGCTACCCTGATGACCCTCTTTGCCTCCCTATTTTTCTGTAGGTAATCCTCCCATTCTGCTTCTCCCTTCATTTCCTCATAGTTATAGAAGGCCTTTTTTTAGCCCTAACCACTTCCCTAACCCTAGTTAAGAACCATAATGGTCTCTTAAACATATTTTTCTTTGTTACTGTTCTTACGCATACCTTAGATGCCTCAAGAATGGCTCCCTTAATTTCCCCCCATCTCTTCTCCACCCTGCTTATGTCCTCTGTCCTTCCTAACTTTTCTCAGACCAGTTCTCTCAACCTATCGAAGTCCACCCTTCTAAAGTCAAGGACTTTGGCTCTCAACTGAAGCATACCGGCTCCGAGGGCCAATTGAAACCACACAGAGTTGTTGTTGCTATTCCCTAGCAGTTCCCCTACTCACACAGCACCCATCCTCTTGGGTAACCTGTGAACTAGGCATCCACAATTTAGCGCTTACAAAAATGGTGACTCAATTGCAGCACCTGTGTTCAGGCCTACCTGGCAAGGTAGCAACCGGATACCTGGGTGGGTGAGGTAGGGCGATGGAAAGTACTCACGTATATATGCACGCACACATGCATGGGGGAGAGGAAGGGGAGGGAAGGTATGTGGGAGGGGGGTGGTGGGCAACTGCTGAGCTGTTCACAAGTGTGGTGGGAAGGGTGGTTGGTTGGGAGCTGTAGGGATCGGGTCCAGTGCAGTGCAGTTCTTTTTTTCCCAGTAGGTGGCTTTTTTTTTAAAGTATTTTACCCTCTCCGACATGCACCCCCATGGAGTTGAGAATCCTTTAGTGGGGCGGTGCAGGGGGTGCAGCCCCACTGCATGAAAATGAAACCCATAGATCTCGGGTGCCCTTTTCCCGTTTGCTGCGAGTGTGCATCGCCGAAATTCATTTTTGAGGATGTACACTTGCTGTAATGGCAATCTCTATTCCGCAGTCGCTGTTATAACATAAAACCACTATTTCTGAGTTAGTGAGCACCACATCAAGGATTGTACATTGCCTGGAGGGTTCCTTAACTAGCTGCATCAATAAACAGCTCTGGAAGGCATCCAGCAATATTTGACTTCTGGCACTCTTGGTCTCTGGAACCTCACACTTGATATCTGACAGGTTCAAGTTTTCCACCACTACTACTACTCCCCCCTTTGCTACCCCTCTTTTAAGTTGCTCTCTGAGTCCTCTGTCCCTTTCCTCTCCTTGACCTAGAGGACTATAGATTATTCCTACATTAGTCATTGCAAAAACATAATCACAGAACAATTTGCAATATATTCAACATTGTATATAATTTGCAGTATGTACAACAATTACTTCTGCTCAGTGTTCTCCAGAGAGGACCCAAGGAATGGCCCAGCCCTGAAAAAACACAACACCCCAGGACCAGGGGTAGGCATGAGTCCCTTTACAGAAGCCGACATATGGGAGGCACTAATTAAACTAAAAGCAGACAAAGTCATGGGACCAGATGAGATGCACCCCAGAATCCGTAAGGAACTGGGGGCAGAATTAGCAGACACTCTGGCACTTCTGTTCACAAAATCCTTGAAAAGCGGTGTGGTACCCAAAGACTGGAAAAAAGCAATAGTGGTTCCACTTCACAAATCAGACCATTGCAAACTGGCTAGTAATTACAGACCGGTGAGCGTCACATCCATAGTAGGGAAACAAATGGAGACACTACTCAAACAGAGGATCATAGTATTCCTCAAAATTAGTGGCCAATCAAGACCCTAAACATCATGGTTTCACAGCAAGTAGGTCATGCTAGACAAATCTGCTTGAGTTTTTTGACTACACTACAAAAATAGTGGACGATGGTGGGACAGTATATGTGGTCCACCTAGGCTTTAGTGAGGCCTTCGACTTGGTTCCACAAAGAAGGCTGGTAAAGAAGCTTGACCACACAGGGGGTTGGTCCAGAAGTAGTCAGATGGGTACAAAACTGGTTACAAGGCAGAATCCAGAGGGTACAGGTTAATGGAATGCAATCTATGGAAGGCAGGGTGACCAGAGGGGTGCCCCAGGGCTCAGTGCTGGGGCCTCTGCTCATCACTGATGGACTGGAAAGGAAGGTGTGTCTGTTCACAGATGACACCAAGATATGTAACAGTGTGGACACCTCAGAAGGAGTGAGCAAGATGGAAGCTGACCTCAAGAAACTAGAAGAATGATCTGGAGTGTGGCAGCTAAGATTTAACATCAAAAAGTGTAAGTGTAAATCCAAGAAAGGAGTATTACCTAGGAGGTGAAAAACTGGCAGCCTCAAACCAGGATAGAGATCTGGGAATCATAATCTCAGACAACTTGAAGGTTAGTAAGCAGTGTGAGAAGGCAACATTGAAGGTCAACAGAATGCTGGGCTGCATTTGGGAGGGGAATCATGAGCAGGAGGAGAGAGGTGGTACTACCACTGTATAGATCACTGGTCAGGTCTGACCTGGAATACGGAATCCATTTCTGGAGGCCTCACCTCAGGAAAGACATTGAACAGGTGAAAACAGTACAGAGAAAGGTGACAAAAATGATTCAGGGTCTGCAGTACATGTCCTAAGAGGAAAGACTTGGGGAACTGAATATGTACTCCCTGGAGCAGAGAAGACAGAGAGAGGGGATATGATTGAAACATTCAAGTACATAAAAGGCCTTAACAAGATACAGGCACAGGAACTTTTTCACTTCAAGAAGGGTTCCAGGACCAGGGGACATGACCTCAGGCTGCAAGGAGGGAGGTTCTCTACCAAAACCTGGAAGTTTTTCTTCACAGAAAGAGTGGTGGACATCTGGAACAGCCTGCCTCAAGAGGTTGTGGGGGTCAATACTGTGGGGCGATTCAAGAATGCATGGGATAGACACAATGGATCCCTGACTACAAAGGGCAACTAGAGTGTCAAAATAGGTCTAAAACAAATGGGCAGACTAGATAGACCTAGCAGTCTCCTTTTGCTGTCAACTTCTATGTTACTATGTTTCTAATATAAAAACATGATTATACAGATTATTTTAAGCACTAAAGAGTAAAGCTCACCCATAATAATAGCACCTTCTTACAAATCAGATTGGTAGTTCAGAAAGGATGCTATTCTACAATAGATTTGATAAAACACTTCTGAATAAAGCTGCCAGCAAGGGCAAAAATGTGATTTGCGGTAGCCAGCTGCCTCTATGCAATACAATATTATATATAGTTTTGGATGTCAGTCTTGCCAGTCCTGGAAGATAAGACAACCACTTCATTATGGAAGATTCTAAAAGGGGACAATGGAAAAGGTAATTAATGTGGTCATCAGTCATCTTGAAATCACAAATTCACACTCTCTTTTCTTTAATATGTTTTTGTATCTTTCTATATGAAACATGTTATTACTTTCTTTCTCCAAACAGAGAGAGCACGCACATGAAGTAATTTTAAATTATTCAACTTTGCCAGATAATCTTTTATAGCTATGTCTTTCTTTCTGAATTTGTACCATGGAGATAATTCTTATTGCTCTATAAGACTGAAACTTTTGGGATATCAGGACTCATCCATATTTTCAGTTTTCTACAAAATTTTTAAATTCTACTTTCACAGTTGCTTATACTACATTTAGGTGTAATTTAGCTCTAAATTGTCTAGCTGAGATATGGCTCAGCATAACCAGAATCCTCATCATCATTACAAGCTATACTAATTCAATCTCTTGAATGTCTGCAAAATTCCATTAATCTCCAGAGTGTACTTTGACTGAAAAAGATCTCGTAAGAACCATTGTAATATTGTAACCTCCATAGCTCACATAGAACTTCCAACACATGATGCCTCGAACAAAGGTTAAATACCAAACTACTGTACCACATACTTAAATGTTTTAACCTGTTCCAGTTTAGCCTCCATTAAAAAAATAATATATTTTGATTTCTTTTTATATTTGCCAAAAGGTAGTATTGTTGTTGTTATTTAATTAATTACTTATTTATTTAATGTCAAGTGCAGAGGGAGAAGGGAGAGAGGATTAAAGAGAAGAGGGAAGAAAAAAAGGAATACAAACTGAATATTTGTTATTAATGCTGATGGCTTAAATCATCTATGAACAGGTGCAATGGTAAAAGAAGCACAAACCTTAACAGCAAAGCAGGTTTACGTAAACTAATAGAAAATACACAGTATGTTAAAGAAACAGGTATTAGAAGGGTTCAAATGGTATAGAAATTCTGGAATTACAGATTACACTAGGCTAACATAAGGGACAAAGCTATAAAGGAACTATACAAATTACTTAAAGAGAATGAGTCGGGGGGGTACTAATGAAAAGCTAGCGTACCAAATGTGGTTACTTTGAACTCTGCCTCCTCGAGCTGAAATATCATTACATTTTGCAATTTGAAGCCAAAATACCAGTTTCTTTTTTTTTTTAAATTTAGTATACTTTATTGCTTTTTTCCATAAGCACATCATGACAAAATAAACATACAGATGTACCAGCTTCGGTACATGATACAGAACAGGTGAAATAGTCTAGATATGGAACTGCTATACATAGATATTACATACAATTCAATATGGCCTAGTACATCCTAGTGCACACTAGGGAAGCAACTAACACCTCCCCTCCTCCCAACCTAAGCCTCCCCCCTTTGATCCCCCACATCCCCCCCACAGGCGTATGCAGTGAGATATACTAAAGACATGGTTTCATATACCAGTAATATATATAACGTGTAAAAGGTTATGTATAGGCTGAAAGATATATAAGCTAGCCAAGTGAGAAACATATCCTGAGCTGACATGATGAGGGCATATCATAGGCAATGCCATGGAGTGGAAGCCTGGGAATACAGGCTGCAGTGAGGGGATATAGTACTCCTTACCTACACCGCTAAAAATATTCTACGAGGGAGCATGTACTGTCAGAAGGGCCTCCACTTTTGGTATAGGATGGCATACGATAGTGCAGCCCAGCAATTGCTTTTTCTTACAATAAGTTAAACAAAATCTCATTCATCCACTCTGTGTAAGTAATCTCATCTTGATCTAACCAATGGCGAAGCACTAATCGCTTAACTGATAGTGAAAGCAGGGAAATGTGGAATCTTCTTTTCAGCACTGGGATGGCGGCAAGGATACCTAGTATACATATCTCGGTGGAAAAACAATCCTGAAGTTCTAACAGGGGATCCAGGTTGTCCTTAATTCTGTCCCAGAGCAGGGCTACCCTAGGGCAATCCCAAAATAGCAGTTTCTTAAAAAGCAGACTTATAAAGGAACCTGCAATGAATAAATATCTTGTAAATGTGGCAGCCAAACAGCTGTGGACTGCAGCAAAAAAACATCAAAAAAAAAAAAGGCAGCAGCGGAGCGACAACCTGCAAATCCTGGGAGAATCATGCTTTCTGCTACAGAAATGGTGTTACAGGGCTATACTATAATGAAGCAGGTCCTCAAGACACTTTCCCTAAAGATG
This sequence comes from Neoceratodus forsteri, assembly GCA_016271365.2. Lineage (NCBI taxonomy): Eukaryota > Metazoa > Chordata > Ceratodontiformes > Ceratodontidae > Neoceratodus > Neoceratodus forsteri. The sequence goes on from CM028130.1 coordinate 1,295,464,808, forward strand.
GACACCCTAACAGGCAAGCTGACAGAATTGGTCAGTCAGTCAGTGGGGCAAGCTAAATGGCTAGGTGAAGGGTCTCTTATCTTGATGATGCACATGGCAGACTCCTGGAAAAGGTGGGGCAGCTGGAGCAAAATGTGGCTGAACTGATTGAATAGCTGGATTACCTGGGGAACTATTGTATAATCACAGGAGCAACCAGTGGATCTGTGGTGTCCCTGAAGGCAAGGAAAGAGAGAGTGCCCTAAAGTTTTGTGCCAAGGTCCTGCCCAAACTCCTGGGACTGGATCTGACGGGAGACAGGCTATAGGTGGAGAGAGCCTACAGAGCTTAAACTCCCAAACCACCACCAGGCAAACCACCGAGGCAAGCCTGGGGCTTGCAGTATAGCCTAGAGGTTAGAGTAATGAGCTATGAATGAGCTTGGTACATCCAGTAGACCTGGGTTTTATTCCCACAATCTTCACTTGCATACTGTGTGACACTGAGCAAGTCACTTAACTTCCCCAGTGCTCCCAGGTCACCCCTGAAAACAGGCATTGGGCCTAGTGGGCCTGACCAGGTTACCAAAGAATAAGATAACAGTGATTATCATGCTGCACCACTTTGGAGATAGACAAGTGATCCTTGCTGCCTATTGGGCAAAAAAGAAGCTGATCTACTAGGGCAGCAAGTTATTTGTCTACCAGAAATTCTCCCCCAGGTTGTAAAAGAAAAGAATAGCCTTTGTTCCCATCCTGGATGCACAGAGAGAGGAGCAGATTGAGTTTGTTTTCTCCTATCCTGCTGTTGTGAAGGTAAAGACTGAGGGGGGTCTACACATTCTACAAGCTGGACAAAGTACAGAGATTCCAAAAAGAGTGGGCGAAGAAGCAAGGCTGAGATGTGAAAGGCTGTGGACTTTTTCTGTAAAAGTACTGTGTTATTGACACTGGGGTTCAATCAAGGGATGTGGCTGAACATTTCTCCCCCACTCCTTGCACCAGACTTGAAGGGACTTTTTATTATTGAACCAGTGGGCATTGTGAAGCACTGGTGCAGGCTGCTTGGAAAACACTCAGAATTTGATCCTAGCCTTTCAAATTCTCTCATGTCCTGGATCAAATATGAAATCACTGACTTGAAAACTGTGCGACTGTGAGAAAGTTTGAAAGATGGTGGCAGCCACAAGGCAGCCCAGTTCAGTGATAACCCAACTGTATCCTTTATTAATCTCACTATATATGCAGACAATGTAAGAACTTGGTGCATTTTCAAATAGAAAGCAAGACAGTAGTGGGGAGTCAGACAGGGACACTATGAGGTGATATTCTGAAACTGTGTTCTGCCCAGTGGTCCCTGGATGGGACATGTTAGGATGCTGGCTAACATGTCCCAGGATCAAGGGACGTGTTAGGATGCAGGCTATGAGGAGACCATGGACTGAACTGCTGAGCTGTGCGCTTTATACCTGTATGACTTGTTGAATGCCATAGGCAAGCAACTCAGAGGGAGGAGCAGTGCACAACTTCTGCAGGCAGGGGCACACTGTCAAGCAAGAGTATACACTGTCCTATTGTCATTGTAATACAGTTTGGTGATAACAGACTTTTGAGATAGGTAAAAAAGGGTAAAGGGAAGGGCAACCACAATCACAATTCATCCACGGAGGGGGGCAACTGGGATGACTCATGACTGGCTATTGAAAGCACAGAAATATCCATGGCCAGCTGGTCTCTGAACCCTTGGAGATCACCCTTCAATAAGCAGAGATCTCCTGAGTGAGATCAGTTTCCATCGTCCTTCTGAGAAGATTCCTGGGAAGAGACAAACTTACTAGGTTTGAACTGATGTTAAACTTAACCTGTTTATTGTTAGTTCATTCAAGTAATGCACAGGAGAACGTTTAGGAAATAGACACAGGGAAGATGAAACCTGTGCTCACTGGGAAGGGAGCTGCTCTTTTCCACCTGCTGACACTGGGTGCTGGGGGATGTCAGTAGTAATGCAGCAGTATTATGATTACAACTTTAACTCATGTGCTGGTTGGTGTCCAAGGAAGCATGGGCACCACAAAATGTGCAAAGTACTCAATATTAAATGTTTAAATGCGTTATTAGTGTTTTATTCTTGTTTTTAATATGTGTCTTAAGTTTGCAACATTCTACATAGCTAGATATAGGCAACGCTGGCTCCAAGAAGGGCACAGAACAGTTCTAGGTAGCAGTGGTCACTGGGAGGGTGGTGCTACTCTAATAAAGGTTTACACTAACAAAGAGCTGAGAACGCTCACCCCTGCAAGATGCTGATTCAAATAAACACAGTACACAAAAGTTCAATCAAGGCTTTTTCCTCCCATTTTCTTCAAACACAGCAATGCAATGACAGGGATCTTATATTTCGCCTTACCTATTCAGGCTTCATCAGAGATGGTGAATCACTTTACATGCACAGTTTTTATATATTAGTCACCTGTGACCATCTAATGCATCAGCCAATAAAACCTTATTAGTGTTGATTATCTAACCAATCACAAAGTGCATTACAAAATTCAAAAAAATTCAGGAAAATATAAATATGCTGGTAAATTTAACCAAACTGGTGTTGAAAAACAACATATTTATGTTTCAGGATAGGATATATCAACAGATCAATGGCACTGCAATTGGGGCAACCCTGGCCCCAAGTCTGGCAAATCTTTACCTTGCCAGATGGGAGGAAGAATATGTATATAACTCTGAGGTTAACCCTCTTTTTGGCAAATTGGATTTTTTTAAACATTTTATTGATGGCATCTTAATAAGATGGAAGGGAACCAGAAGTGAATTAAATCAATTTGTTGAATATTTGGAGGCCTCAAACCCAAACCTGAGATTTAAAATCAGTGCAAACCAACAGGACATTCACTTTTTGGATCTAACTATTAAGAAAGAGATAGACAGTACACTTTTGTCAGACTTATACAAAAAACCAACAGATCGAAATAGCCTACTTTTGGCTACAAGTTGCCTCCAAGGACATATAGTGAAAAATCTCCCCAAGGGGCAATTTATGAGGATGAAATGGAATTCTGGATCAGAAAATCTGTATAAATTGAGAGCAAATGAATTTTCGAACAGACTGAGGGAGAGGGAACATCAAGAGATTGATGCAGCTGAAGCAAGAAATGTTGTTGATAATTTGCCACTTGACAGTCTGATGCATAGCCCAAAGGGACCACATGACCCTAGTGGATGTAACATTTGTCACCACATTTGGGGGTGAGTCCAAAGAAGTCATAGGTATTATAAAGAATAACCTACCCATACTAAGAGGACTTAACAACTATCTACCATGTCTGAAAAAACCCTTAGGATATCATATAGAAAGGGCCCAAATCTGAGAGATAGATTGTTTAACGGTTATCAAGGCAAAACTACTGATTGAAAAATACCCTGCAAGGAGGGTTCAAAATCAATTGGCTTTTGTGGCACACGTTCTTTTATGGAAAGGACAGATTATTTTGTAAATCTAAAGAATGGAAGAACTGAGAAAGTTAAGGGAAGTATTAACAGTAACACATAAGGTGTTATTTACAAACTAAATTGCTCTTGTGGGAATTTCTATATAGGGAGGACCAAGAGAAAACTGCACCTGAGAATAAATTAACATATTGTGGCAATTAAAAATAAGAACACTGAGTATGTAATGGCTATGCGTATTACGAACAGTAGGGACAACAAGACACATAAGGTCACAGCCATGGGTATCGAGAGTGTTCCTAAGAATGTCAGAGGTGGCAACTTTCAGTCTATCCTAAATGAAAAAGAACAAACATGGATCTTCAAACTAGGGGAAACAAGGGGACAAGGGGTGAATGACAAATCTGAACTGAAACCTTTTTTTAAAAAAACAAAAAAGGTAGTTATTTCCCTGATCTCCCCCCCATACTCTTTGTCCAGCTTAAGTAGCAGGATGAAATAAAGGGAAAGGAAAAATTCCTCTCCCTGATCAGCACAACAATAATACTAATATTAAAAAATAAAAAATTATGTCTGATTTCAACAGATTGAAAAACCTAAAATGATATGAAAAATCATATGAACATGTAAGGATTAGTTCTTGAATGCATCTTAAAGGAACTGCAAAAAAGATGTTGTCATCTGAACTTTTTCTTTTTGATGTTTTCTTCAATACAGGCTCACCGGGTGAAGGATGGGTTTTGATTAAAGCAACAAGCTAAGAAATGAAATCTGAAACTAAGAAGCATTATTTTTGTAAAATGAAATAATGAATAGCCACTTCTTATTGAGAAATTATTTAAAATGAAAAATTTCTTATATGTGAATGGTGTTAGTATATATTTTTACATATATTTTCTTGAATTTTTTTGAATTTTGTAATGCACTTTGTGATTGGTTAGATAATCAACACTAATAAGGTTTTATTGGCTGATGCATTAGATGGTCACAGATGACTAATATATAAAAACTGTGCATGTAAAGTGATTCACTATCTCTGATGAAGCCTGAATAAGTCAGGCGAAACGTAAGATCCCTGTCATTGCATTGCTGTGCTTGAAGAAAATGGGAGTGAAAAAGCCTTGATTACACTTTTGTGTACTGTGTTTATTTGAATCAGCATCTTGCAAGGGCAGGCAGGGAACAGTGCCTAAACAGATCATTCCATAAAGAGTGGGGGACGGCACCATTTGTTACGGAAAAAGACCCCGAGAGGAAGGTGCATGTTGTCTGATCATTCTGTTCCAATGTTAAATCAAAATGTTATCTCCTGGAATGTGTGAGGCTTTTCCTCACCTATAAAACTTAAAAAAGTTCCCTAGCAGTCCTTAAGCAGAAACAGGCACATGTTGAGCTTTTTATGGAAATCCATCTTTCTAACCAGGACCACAGCAAGCTGGTTGGGGGATGGGTGGGGGAGTGCCATGCTGCCTCCCACTTGTCCCATAAACGAGGGGGTAGCAGCACTTATACACACATTTCCCCTTAAAGGTTACCAGAATGGTAGCAGGCCCTATAGAGTAAAGATATGTGTTTGTGAGTGGAGAGCTGGAGGGAAAGCAGGTCACGTGTGATACAGTGTATGTCCCATCAGTATTCAACACTGAGTTTTATTGTATGCTGCTGAATCATCTTCAGAAGAAACAGTTATATAATCTCTAATCCCAGTGTACTTGTTAGTGAACAAGGAATTTCAGCAATACCTGAAAGACCAGTGAGGACTATACATGGCCACTAATGCAGCCATCACCCATCCAAGTCAACTTTATGGAAAGCTGACAAAGCCTATATGAGGAACAAGATAATAAACTATGTTGCAGTTAGTAAAATGAAGAACAGGAGGAAAAAGCAAGAGCTGGAAAGGAGGCTGAAGAATTTGCTGAAGTGTGTGACTGAGAGTGGGATGGATGGGCTGCTTAGAGAACTTATGGCTACATGAGTGGCACTGAAACTCTTGTTTACTGGGAAAGTGAGGATGGCACTGTATTTCCATGTCAGCCTATGTTTGAGTGGGAGAACAGACCAGGGCCACTCTTAGCCAGATTAGCTAAAAGAAGATGAGCACCCTCCCAAATCACTGCTAAAAGGTGTTAGGGGGAAAGGTACAAACAACAGCAGAGGGAATTAAACGTATCTTTAAGACCTTTTACCACAATCTGTGTAGTGCTGAATGTCACTATAAAAAAGTGGCAGAAAAGTTTCTGAAGGGAATGACAATACCAGAGATAAGAAAGAAACAACGGGAAACACTGGGTGCACTGATTACAGTTACTGAAGTGAGTGGCGCTATCAGCTCACTTAAAAGGGGCAAAGCAGGAGGGCCAGATGGCCTTACAGCTAAATATTATAAGGAGCTGGCAGCATTTCTAATGAAGGCACTGCAAGAAATGTTGAAGGAGTCTAAGGGGAAGGGGTACTCCTTGCCTCGTGTTACTTGGCCTTTATATGTGTGCTTCCTAAGCTGGGGAAGGACCTGTTAGAGAGTGTATTGTAGTGCCCCATATCTTTATTGAACTATGACCTGAAAATCCTGGCCAAGATCTTGGCACGATGCCTTGAGAAGATACTCCCTATGATAGTGCACTTGACCAAACGGGGTTTGCGCAAGGGCAGACATCCTATCACAACATGTGCAGGCTGCTGAATGTTATTCACTGGGCTCTCCCTGTCTGGGCATGGCACTTGTGCAGTCATTGGACTCTAAGAAGGCATTCAGTTACATAGAATGGGAGTATCTGTTCAAGGCATTAAGGAAATTTGGCCTGGAGGAGGACTATATAAAGAGTATGACACTCTTATATGCAGAGCCTAAGGCTCAGATCTTAGTTAATGGAGGTCCTTAGGAGGAATTTCAACTGTAAAGAGGCAGGAGACAGGAGTGCACCCTCTCATCCTACTATTTGCTGTGGTGATTGAGCCATTAGCTATTAAAATAAGAGATGCAGAGGTGATCAGCGGGATCCAGGGCCAACAAGGAAGGCAGCATAAAATCCCATTATATACAGATGACTTTTTGCTATTTATCAAAGACCTGCAGTAATCAATGCCGACCCTGCTGCAGAAGAGTGAGCAATTTGTCAAGTTCTCAGGGTATCAGTTGAATTTGCACAAGTCAGAAATGATGAGCTTAGGCTCTGTCCCATCAGAGCAGTTGTGGGTACAGTGGGGACTTAGGACAGTTGGGATGGCTGTCACCTATCTGGGGGTTAAGGTTGGCAAGGACATGAGGGCTACATGCTTTAAACTATAAACCCCTGTTCAATACTATCTTGGCAGAGTTAAAAAGGTGGAGGCCACAACCATTCTCATGGTTGGGACATTTAAATCTCCTGAAAATGAATGCCCTTCCACAAATTCTGCATATCATGCAGATTTTCCCAATAGATCCCACCAAATTAGATAGTAAAAAATTAAAAAAAGGATTTCTGGCCTTTATCTGGCAAAACATGAAGCCTAGAATGAGTCTCTAGAGGCTCAAATGTGGGGTGGACCAATGGGGACGGGGTTCCCAGACCTACATGGGTATTCTGTAGCCATGCAACAAAGGTATATTCAAGACTGGGTTAACAGAGGGGAGGTGGCTAGCTGGGTGGACCTAGAAGAAGAGGGGGTACAGTGCAGGCCATCTGTACACTTGGCCCCAGAGGGTAAATGGGCCTGTGGAGCTGCAGGTGGGAATAACCTCTTAGTTAAATATACCTGGCCTACCAGTACAGTGGTAGGGCTAACGCTCGCGATGCCAGTGCCCCAGGTTTAGGAACAGACCCAAAGAGCTGGAGTGCTGGCTAGGGGGAGGAGGACTGAGCATCTCAAGGACTGCTCTCCTCCTCCTCCTCCTCCGCGGGGGTGTGGATGGGTGAGCGTTCAGCACAAGATTGACACCTGGCAGAGGCAAGGGGAAGCTGCTGCCGGAGCTGTGATGTACAGGAGGCATGCCAGTTGTCAGCACTTTGGCGCACTATGTCATTGCATACCACACCTCCCAAGGAACCTAAGCATCTAAAATACTAGCCCCGTTGATGATGCCCCACTCCTCTGGTCCCACTGCGCCTGTCTGCAACACTCAGTTTGTGACCAAGTTCAGTCCACCAGTGGGAATGTCCCGATCCCGCATCCCTGCCCTAGGGGATAAGCCAGGGAGGAACACTTGCAGTTGGAGGGTCTACTGGGAACCTGGTTCAGTCTCCTTTGGTGGTGTGCCTTCTCAGTGGCCCCCTTCCCAGGTGGGCAAGCCTGGGAGGACCACCACCGAGGTAAGTCCTGGGTGGTGGGCAGGTGTCTGAGGAAGCAGGATCTGAACCACCGGGGACTAGGCACCAAAAAGCATAATAAAAAAAAAATCATACCTTGGAGGCCTGGAAAGAGATTAAGAACAGATGGAAGGCAAAATATGACAATACCCTGCTGATGCCTGTAGAAGGCAACCCAAACTTTCTGCTTGGACTAGAATATGGAGAGTTTCAGGAATGTGCATATAAGGGCATAAAATATGTGAGAGATCTATGCTATAGAGAGGGTAGCCACCCTTCTGCAGAAATAAGGGACACACTGGAATTGGTGGCTGCTCACTTCTACAGATAGCTGTAGGTGATGGCTTATGGTAGGCACTTGATTAGAGAATCTTTAGATGCCTCTCTGATACATGCACTTGAATGGATGGTCCTTTGGGCCAGAGTTTTACCAGAAGGATTCATTGCTAGGATAGCCAGACAGGATAGGACTAAGCTACAAGATCTCTCAGCTATAATGAAGGGCCTGTGGGAAAGGGATATGGAGTTACCTATCATGGATGATAATTTGGGTGAGATTCTTAAATTGCAAATGGGGCTCCTGTTGTCCAATAAGAACAAAACATCAAAATATAAATTTATACATTGATCGTACTGCCCACCAAGTGTGGTGCACAAATTTAACCCAAGAATCTCCCCCATTTGCGACAGATGCACAACAGCAAATGGAACCTATGTCCATTAATTTTGGGAGTACATAATGCTGAAACCATAGTGAACTGCTGTAGTGCAAGAACTCACCAGAATGCTGGGCAGAACAGTTCTGTGCACCATCTTCTCAATGCTATTTTCTTTGGAGGACATGGGGAAAAGGAGTGGGCACCAAACCCAAAATGGGTGAGGGTGTTGCTGGCCCTGGCAAGGCAGTGTGTTCAGAATATATGTATGTCCTGTGTGACACCCACAGTCTCATAATGGAAGAAACTGACTCTACAGGCACTAGCAATGGAAAGGTCGACATATGTTTTGGAAGGGAGGGAGGAGCTCTTAATGAGGAGTTGGGATAAATTCATTAGCTCTCTGCTGGCTGCAAAAGCCTTCATACTAAAGGAAGGCATGGTGTAATCAACTTGAAGCCATGTTACATTCTGTATTAGAAATGAATTAACAGACACCACCAGTCATCGAGGTATTTATAGTAACACATAGAATGACTATGTTTTTTTCCTGTTTATTTTCCTTATTGTACTGTTTTCTTACGATTTTACTATACAGTGTATAACTTACTTTCTAGATTCTTCATATAATATCAATGCACTGTGCTTTAATGTTTTATAACCCTGTCTGTAATCCAAGTTTGGTATCCCATGTATTTTTATATTGTAAAGTAGTTTACATGGCAAGATATATTCAATAAAATATTATGCAAAAAAAAAGGAATAAGTACAAGTAAAATGTATCAAAGAGGTGGAAAGGTAGCAGCACTTGAATGGGCAGACTGTCCTGCAGGCAGGCATACAGACACACCACACATGATATCTATGTAGATATGTCTTGCTGTGGTTCTCATGCTGGGTCTGGTACGATATCCCGACATGGAGAATCCCTATGCTTATATGCCCGATGCTGAAATCCCAATTTTCATTTTACCAACAGGATCGGTTTGCCGACACACAAAATCCTGTCAATAAAGCTGCATGTTGCCTGCTGCTATCTAAAGCCTGTCTGGAGTGCCGATGTTTGTAAATAACCTACCTTGCCTGCACACTCAATTCTGTCTTCTTTCTTAAAGGCTCAAAGGTCCATGTTTATAAACATGTATCCCTTTGCTGAAGGTGTGGGGGGAGTTTGTGCTTTGAAGCTGTCTGCCATATTAACCACTATCTCTCCCATCAATGACTCCACTCCTCTCCTCATGGCAAAAAAAAATGTTTTCCAGGCAGGGGATAAAAATGGAGCATCTCTCTCTCTCTCTCTCACCCACAACCCGCTGTACCTCTCATTTCATTGCTTGTCTCATCCTTCTCCTAGTCCCTTCTTCCTCCAATCGGTATCCTCTCACTCTCAACCACTACAGCAGCTCCATTGTAGATCATTGTTCGCTAAAGATAGGTGCCATAAAAAGCTGCATGACAGGCTCTTTAATGCTACAGTACTTACAGGGGGCGGGGGAGGGGGCACATGCCTACAAGAAGGAGGAGAAAATCTTGGGACACAGTTCTAGAAATATGTGAAATCTGCTAAATCCGCTAAAGATAATCTACAGATTGGGGCTGCTGCATGAATTGTGAGCTAAGTTACACTGTTTTCCGTCAGTGTCAGGGGCTGTTTAATGCTGCAGTACTGACAGCTATCAGGATTATAAGTGTTGGTAAACTGTATGGCAGGATTACAGCCGAGACAGGATTTCAGAGTCAGGCTTTAGTACGTTGGGATTGTAAGTGTCAGGATTTTATATGGATCCCCTCCTGCTTGGTACCACTACAATGGGATTGCTCAGATGGAGATGCAACAAGAGACCTAGAAGACCAGCCTCCTGCTTCTTCTGACCTGATTCACCAGGAATGTTGATTAGCAACTGCAGCTTCTTGTACTTCAGCCAAATGGCTTGTGTCTAGGTATAGTGTGTAGTAGGGACCTTTCAGGTGAGCGGTATCATCAGTATCCTTTCACATTCTCCTCAACATCTTTTTAGGGCTGTGGGCAGAGCCTACAACACTATTGGGATCAGATTGTAACTCTAAAATGGCTGATTGTGGAACTCCCTTTTTGGACATTTGGAGCTATTCCTCCACAGCTACAAAATAGTGCACTCCCCCTCTGATTTTTGCTGTTTTCTGCTCTATGTTAAAGGCATCTGAAGGGAGGGGGATGCTACTGTATTGTATCTCAGAATTTCTCAGGATATTAACAAAAAAGCCTTTTTTAAACTGCTGTTTCTATCATCTGCCCAGTTCAGCCTAATAGATTTATTCTATTTCTTTCAGCAACCTAGGGGTTAACTCATTATATGCTGTCTGGAATTTACTGAACCTCTGAAAGTCAGACTACAGTGTCAGATTACAGACAGTACAGCTGCAGTCTGTGAGCTATCTCTTTCCTGTGGGCATACACACACACACACACACACACACACACACACACACACACACATCAGCATGTACTCTGACTAAATTAATTCAAGAGGACTGAATCAGCAGCATGCCAGTTTTTAATGATTGTGAATAAACAGCATTTGGGAGCTCTTCACAGCCCTACCGACTCTGGCTAGAGTTTGTTTAATTGACTGTGTCTTCCTCCATAGGTGCTGGAACTACTGTGGGGGTAGGCTGGAGCTCAGTCTTCCTGCCTTCCTCATCTACAGTCATGTCAGTCAAGTCATCTGCTATCACACTGCATCTGCCTCATAATACTGAACAGTGAGATTTAGTACCAACAATCTCTGGTGGTTATCTTTGCTCTTCCTTCTCCTCATTCTAGTGATGAATTCCCCTGTGATGATCTTTCCACCTCTATCCTTCCTATGAGCCCACATCATTCTATACCAACAGCTTCCACACTAAAGTGATGTAAGCAGTCATGTGCACAATAGTACTGTTGCTTCAAAGAACAACACAAATAATTAACCGACTCTTGTCTCACATAACCAAAAATGATTTTTATATAATTCTTGAAAAAAATTTGAGCTGCCTAACCAGTGAGGTTTCCTGGACTGTTGGTTAACAGCCCTCACAAGTAATAACTGACTGTCGTCTTGCAGAACTCCCCAGAATTTTGTTTAAATCAGATTTCTTACTTGAAAGATGATGCACACTGCCCAGCCAGTGAAAATCCCTGGACTGTTGCTTTACAACCCTACAGAAGTAATAACTGGCTATTGTCTCATAAAACCCCAAAGTATAGTTTTTCATATAACCCATTTGTTACTTGAAAAAAATGTGTGCTTCTTAACTATTGAGTCACTGTGGACTGTTGCTTCATATCCCTACACAAATAACTCTGACTGTTGTCTTGTACAGCCCTTAAATATTTTTTTATGTTATACTATGTTAAAAATAAAAAGGTGGACTGCTTAAGCACTGAGGATCACAGCATGGGTAAAGATTGTTCGTTTACAGCCCTACACAAATAACTCTGACTGTTCTCTGGCACAGTCAAAAAAAACCTATTGATTTTATATAAAAACATTTTTTTTTTAAATCAGCTCACCTCCAAAATCACGTATATGATTGCCAGTGGCCACTCACAGTCTGAGGTTGGAAACACAGACACATAAATCAAAAGGCTATACTGGTTAAAAAACAAACAAACAAAAAAAAAACAAGTTTAAATATTTAGTGAAACAAAACAGAAAATGGGAGATTGCTGACTCTAACCTCCTCAACAGATGCAGTTCAGATGCATTATCATAATAAGCATAGTAAAACCTATTAAACAATATGCAAAAACAGTTTCTAACTAAATAAAACCTTTTCAGTTCCTTTTTACAAAGTCTCAGCATTCAAACATAGCAAAGATTTCTATAGCAGGGGTTGATTTTGATAAATTGCTAAAAGAGAGGGAGGGCTTTTGGCTATACACTTTATAGGCGTTGCAAATACCCTGGTCTAAATGACTCCTTTGATATCGTACCTTAGTTGAAATAGTTGTCATACTGCATTTTTACATTCTGTTTTTTCTTTGCCTTTCAGATTGGTCAACACCAGGAATTTCTTATACACACTCCTGTGGAAGCGACCCTTGCAACAAGTACTTTAATGGTTTTCTGTGCCATTTCTGAATATATGCATTGCAAGCACATAAGTATTGATATTTAAATAGTACTTTCTGTTATTGCATATGTAAATAGCTGCAGATATAGCCGTGATATCTATTTCTCTTTCGTCTTTTAGGTTGGGTCAGCACCAGGAACTTCTCTTTTATACTCCTGTGGAATAAGCACTTTGTCACTTTAAGGCTTTCCTGTGATATTCCAAAAATATTGTTTGGTATAACTTGTATTGTATTTATTCTTTTGTATCTTGTCCTCTTTCTTTATGCCCAGGCAGTTATGTGGAATTGCTTTAATTGATTTCATAATCATAAAACCCTTTAGGTTCTCTTCTAGGTATTTAAACTGTGAGAATTTCACCGACAGACGAAGTTGACCAGCGACGTTTTCTGTTTAGAATGAATTGAATGACCGTATAAAGCGAAAGTGTTTTCAAATGTTTTTGTTCTGTGTTATAAATGAGGTTGCCATTATCAGGCAACCTGAGTTTTCAGGGGTTTCCTCCAATAAATGACAGGGGTCTGCGTAAGTTAGGATAGAGGAGTGGGAGGGGGGCAGGTAGGAGCTAGGTGGTAAGGGGAGGAGAAAGGTGACACCACAAGTGGGGGGTGGAGCCAAGTGACATCAGGGGTTAAGTCTAATGATGATGGAGGGGTCTGTTTAAGGGGATTGGATGGGAGAAGAAGTTGAGAAAGGGGGCCTTCAGGGGTCCTGAGGGGGTTTAAAAGTCCATGCAGGCCTCAGTCCCCCCTTTTTTCTGCTAAGAATTTCAGATTTAAGGATTCTTAGCACATTGACAGGCAAGGTGACCACTGAATACACTGAAAAGGTAAGAGTAAGTTGGCCAGAGGGTGCAGGCCACCCTGGTCTTGTGGTATGGGGCTTTCCAAAAATTGGTGAAAATTGGTGCTTTGGCAAGAGTATTGTTGCACTTCATCCAGATTTGGGCAGAAGGTGATTGAAAGCAGCTGCTCCATTGGTGATGTAGTCTGAGTATCGGGATTTTGTTCGGATTTCAGAAGCGGTGCATTGGATGCGGCTGCTGGGGTTTGGGAGTCTTTTGTAAGGATGAATTCTGTGTCTGTGGTTGTTTGTGCAGTTTGGTTGCTTGGCCAGTTGCATTATTTGGGCATTTGTCTGTTTCCCTCCACTGGATCGGTGTGTGAGGTGCAGAGGCGAGCAGAGAAATGCTCAGCCATCAAGATCCAGGGTCATGAGGTTCAGAAGCACATCCCAGTCAGTCGCAGGGCTATCTATCGCCCGGGAGGCAGCAGAAGCCCCAGGGGCAGATTTCAGAGTGGAACCACGTGACAGACCTATGTGGCCTAGGGCGAGGAGAGGGTCAACAGGCTAAGCCCCCATGAGGAGGGTTATAGATTGGTAACTGGGGGCATTTGGACAGGGCCGGAGGCTTGCTTCCAGGATCAGAAGCAGCACAAGGGAGAGGGCCACAATGGAGCATGTGCCACGAAAGGAGAGAAAACAAAGAGAAGGGGAGAAAGAAAGCTGCGCAGGTGGGGCAAAGCCTGTGGGAGAGCCAAGTACATCAGCAAGGACTAGAGCGGTATTGTGCCCCTCGCACCAGGACAGGGGAGATCCACTGCTCTCTCTTCATTGGCACTGGTCCTCACAAGGCAAGCAGGGTCAGCTCCCGGGAAAGAGGACTTGGTTTTTACAAGATAGTGGCAACAGTCTTAGTGGCACATTCGAGTGTGGAAGCAGGAGGGCTTTTCTTCCAGATATGAGGAGAGCTGTCGGTGGGGAACCTGTGGCCGGCGGATGGACGCTGCATGTGCCATGTGGTGAAGGGACACAAAATGGTGATCAAGCAGGCCGCACAAGATGGTGGTGCGGCCTGTTGCTCTCAGTTGTGCAGCTTGCATGGCTGAAACAGGCTAGAGACCTGGGAGTGTGCATCTCATCAGAAATGATTTTCAGTATTTTATTACAACACAAATGGTTTTCCTGTGCATCTCACTGGAAAAAGAAGATCAGTATTCCCTTGGAACACACTTAGTTTTCCTGGACTGTCCATAGCTTGTGAATTCATGGCCATGTTAGGATGGGATACATGGGAGGTTTGCAATCTAAAGCCATTGAGAGTTTGGAGCTGGTTCTAACTAAAGGACCCTTGTGCTTTAAGTGATGGCCTGTTTAGTAAGCCAGAGGTCTACTATGGTAGCAGCACTAGAAATGTTATTGGGAATACCAGGGGAGGAATCCAGCATTTGAGATTGGAACAGTTAATAAGTAAGTAAGTAAGTTAAATTTATTTACATAAGGCGCCCTTCCTGAGCTCAGGGCACCTTTACAATACAGTACAACAATAATATTTAAAATCAGTAAAACTGATAACAAGGCAATAACAACCACTCAGTAAAACCCTGAAAATGCCTGGTTAAACAAATACGTTTTTAAGGATTTTTTAAATCCTTCCATGGTCAGGCTATATCATATCTGGTGAGGTTGAGAATGTCACAGGGTAGGAGGGTTGGTGCCATAAAGGCAAATGATCTTCCTCCAGATGTTTTCAGGGATACCCTGGGAATCTCTAGCAATCCCTCACCAGAGGATCGGAGTAAGTGGGAGGGGCAGTAAGAAAACAGGAGTTCTTTCAAGTAGTGAGGTTCCAACTCGTGTAGGGCCTTATAAGTCAGCAATGTGACCTTAAAGGTGATCCGCCACTGTATGGGCTGCCAGTGCAGTTCACGCAGCACAGGTGTTATATGACTGGATCTAGAGAGCGGCGGATGTCCATCCCCGGTAGCCCTAGATAGAGGGCATTGCAGTAATCAAAACAACTGGTGACAAAGGTGTGGACCAAGATAGGAAGATCTTCGGGCGGGACCAGATGATTCAACCAAACTATATTCCTTTGATGGAAAAAGGAAGATTTTACTAGAGCTGACACTTGCATCCTCAGGTTCAGGCCCTCATCAAATACTACGCCCAGGTTACGCACCTTGCCTGAGGTCATAAGCAGGGTCCCCCCAAGGTATAAACCTGAGGGTTTCCCCTCCCATGCCCCTGTCATCCTAAAACCAGTGTCCACCACCAATACCTCTGTTTTACTCAAGTTCAACCGAAGCCAGTTGGTACTTATCCAGTTCTGTACCTCCAGCAGGCAGTTATTAAACACCATTATTGAATCAGACTCCTGTTCAGGCACAAAAGACATGTAGAATTGAAAGTCATCAGCATAGCAATGAAAACTCAGCCCATACTGTCTTATAATGTCCCCTAATAGAAGCATATACACCACAAATAACATGGGGGACAGCAATGAACCCTGTGGAACCCCCGCAGGGCAGCCAGTGAGGGGCCGAGGAATGAATCCCCAACACTACTCTCTGTGATCTGCCCTCAAGGAAGGATCGAAACCAACTGAAGACTGCCCCCCTCAGTCCACAGAAAAATCACAGGTGCTCGAGCATCACTCCATGATCCATGGTGTCAAATGCTGCTGAGAGATCAAGGAGAACCAAGATGGAACGGGCTCTCCGATCTCTCACCATCAGGAGATCATTTAGTACCTGCACCAGGGCCATCTTGGTGCTATGCCATTTCCTGAAGCCAGACTGGAGAGGGTCATAGATAGTGTGGCTGGTTAAATGATCCTCCAACTGCAAGGTGACCACCTTCTCAATAATTTCCCTACAAAGGGTAAGTTTGAGACTGGTCTGTAGTTAGCTGGGCAGTTGGGATCAAGGGAGGGTTTTTTTCAGAAAGGGGCATACTACTACAACCTTTAAGGGATCTGGAAAGAGCCCTCTCCCCAATGAACCACCACTATCCCAGCGAGTACCGGGTCGATGACCTCTACACATCCCACTAGTAGGTGTGTAGGGCCCAGATCCAAACTACAGTAGGTTGGCCACAAAGTTTGGACAATCCTCACTATATCCATGATTGCCGGTTGGCTAAAGGTGGACCAAGTCAACTGGGCATTAGTACCATCCAATTGATCAGTGCAAGGTCCAGTGGGAAGGCACTGGCTGATCTCATCCCTGATGGTGGACACCTTATGAGTAAAAAATTGTGCAAACTCCTCACACTGTACTTGTGACAATGCTTGACTGGTATGGAGACAGGCTGGATTGCACAGTCTGTCCACAGTCCGAAAGAGCTGGGCTGGCCTATTCTTCACTGTAGCAATTTCCCTGGACAGGAACTCTGCCTTCTTATGTGAAATTGCTGATTGGTAGATCTTATAATGATCCAACAATCTAAGCTTATCCACCTTCAGGTGAGTTTTCTGCCAGCGTCTTTTCAATCTTCACCCTTGTCTCTTCAGCTCACGGATCTCCCTTTTAAACTAGGGGGCCCCCGGGTGAAGAGTAAGAGTGTGAACACGAGTTGGAGCAGTGACATCCAAGGCCCCCACAACAGCCCTATTATAGGCCAACACCAGGGGCCCTGGATCAGTGCTATCCATTGGAAATCCCGAGAAGTGCAGCTCCGTCATTAGGCCTTCTGAGGTAACTCCTCTCAAAGGACAGAACTGCACTAACTCCTTAGGGGTAGGCCTAATTTGGGGGGCTGTAAAACTGAATCTCAGGGCATGATGGTCAGACCAACCGATTGGCTCCACCTCCACATCAGATATCTCCATCCCCAGATGGAGCACCAAGTCCAATGTGTGCCCCCCTTCGTGAGTTGCAGAGGTAATGACCCATGTCAGGCTGAATGAATCCATCAATTGGAGGAGGTTTTGTCCAAATGGCGAGAGTTCATTGTTGACCCAGGCATTGAAGTCCCCCAGAATTAACCATCTGGGAGACTCCAATACCAGCTCGGTGATGAAGTCTGCAACCTCTTCAGGAACTCCCTCCCACCACCTGGTGGACGGTAGATGAGAAGGGTTCTGTAGCCTGCACCTGCACCCACTATACACTCAAAGGAGTTGGTGTCTCCAACTGGCACCTCCCTGAGATCCAGTTCATGTTTAAAACAGACTGCAACCCCCCCCCATGGTCCACTCTTGGGCAGTGAATCACCAAGAACCCAACCAGAACTGCAGACTCCAAAATAGGTCCCACACTTCCATCCAGTCAGGTCTCAGTGATTCAAGCCAGGGCAACAGAAGCAACAAGATCTGCAACCACTGCGGTCTTATTCCTAATTGACCTGGCATTGCTTAACACTTCCTGAAAGGGACAGGAAACCAAGGATGGCCCCACTTCCTGCATGACCAAATCAGAGCCCTTGGGTATGGGCACAAGGCAAGGATAGCCTCATTCCTGTGCCCATTTCACCCCAGGGCTTCTTCTGATTCTCTGTCTCTATCCACCCACTCCTTTCCCATCCCCCCCAAGAGTTCCAGGATCTCCGACTTCGTCCGTTCATTGTCGCAAGATGCCAAAAGCTCAACATATATTATAAACTTCCACAGGGAGTGGAGGATGTTCAAAGGGACAAAGATCCTTTAATCTTGAGGGGGGAGTGCTGCCTGAGCGTATCCCTAATACCCCAGCACATATTTCAGACACTCCTCATAGCCCAATATTTTCTGTTTACTGTGGTGAATTTCATTGAATTTTGCAACAACTACATCATTTTCCCACCCTTCATAGGTATCTTTACTTGGTCACTGATAAGCTGGGGTTCTAGCAACCATAGGCAGTGCTTTTGGGCAAAGGGTAAGAGCACGCCTATACATTACTCCAGCCAGAGCATTCATCCGCCTGAGGAGTGATCGCCTTGTGTGGGGTGATTTTCCAAGCTTGGAAGGCAGGTTGCTTTAAAGGGTCCTTGCATCAAGTGGAAGACACTCTGTTGCCTGGAATCAGTGTGATTGAACAAGGGAGGGTGGAGAACCTAGTGCCTCGATTGTATAATTATAGTGGAAGGAAGCTATGGACCGCAAACACAAGCATTTCATGGTGGGTCAGAGGGCTAAAGGCCTAAGGAGCCATTTTTGTTGCTTATAGAGGGACACTGGGTGATAAGCAATAAAAAAAATGGAAATGTAAAAAGAAAACTAAAAAACACTAACAGTGCTATGCGGGATAATTCTAGAAAGTGGATAAGTGGGGTATAGCCGACAGGGAAGGCCCTCAGAAGCTGTCAGAACCCAGGCAGCCAGTAGGTTGGCAGCAGTTCAGGTCAGCTGTCTAATCAGATTCCTTTTGATTTATTTCTTCACTTAAGGTTTTTAGGATGGTGTCCAGGAAGGCTAAGGTTCCCCAGACCAGCGCCCAGCTGAGGGAGGGGGAGGCAGCATTGATGGGAAGAATGAAAGAACTTATTGATGCAGCCCAAAGAAAAGAGGAAGAGAAGGAGGTGAGCAAGAAGAGGAAGAAGGCACCAGGGTCTCCACAGAAGGGGAAAGGAAAGTATCCACCACCCCAATTCCCAAACTAGCCACGGAGCACCCCGAGGACCCCCTTCCTGAACCAGATTACACCGACAATGGGAATATTAAGGGAACAGTAGATTTGTTGGAGGAGGGCAACCTTAAAGATTACTTGAAGAGGATCTTGGAGGATATGGGGTGAAGGGAGTAGAGAAGCTGGAACGGGCCTTGAAGGAGATAAAAGGGGACTCAGGGGAGAAAAAGGGGGACAGGATAGGGACAAAAGAGGGGCAAGGGAGACCTGAGGGTGTAACAGGTTTTATGCTGGGAGACCACATTCCCCTCTCCATAAAAGTGAAGATATGGAAAGGGGAAAATGTGGACATATTTTCCCTAGTAGATAAGGAGACAGCCAAGAAATAGTAGCAGAGAGAAACAGTTGGGAAATCTGAAATGGCATTAGCATTAGCCATGGTGGGAAAACTCACAGATGAGACAACCTACAAGGCATGTCAGAAAGGTTTCACGATCTTCAGTGCCATAGTGCTCGAGAAGTGCTCCGAGCTGGCAATTCCCCTCCTGACGTACTCGGCCATAATTCGGGATGCCCATAAAATGAAATTAGGATACGGGTGTCTGAGGTATGATGAGGCTTTCTGCCAGAGGATGTCGACCACGGGGGGATCTGAGGTGGTATTGTATGCACTCAGAGCTTTGGGTGTGAACACTGTTGGGGCAGAAGGGGGGTGGCAAGGAAGGGGTGAGGAAGGGTGGGAGCTGGCCTCAAAAAACATGCTGGGGGTGCTAATAAGGCATAGTGCACATAAGAATTATAAGCCAAGACGGTGTTCCAGTGCACGGAACAGCACCCAGTAACATGTTGCAAGGCCCTGGCAGACAGGAGTGGGGCACAGCAATATCCAGAGAAGGCCTTTTGGGGACCTTTGGGGGCTCAAGAAGTGGCAGGTTTGTAGCAGGGAGGGAGAGGACGGGGAGATGGGGTAGGGGAATGTACAGGCTGGTTATGGTGGCAACTGAACAGAAGACTGGAGGTGCCGGCAGATGGGGGTTTTCACTTGCAATGTCACCAATTCAATTAGAAGTTATCCAGGAATGGACCAGAGGGTATCTGGATATGGATGCAGGACAATTGCTGAGGGATGGTTTCCAAAAGGGTTTCAGTCTGGATTATCAAGGACTCCGGAAGCGGATGACAGCTAACAACCTAGGGTCAGTTAAGGGCAAGGATGACATAGTCCAGAAAAAATTACAGAAAGAATTAATGGCAGGGAGAATAGAGGGGTCTTTTAGCAGGCCTCCTTGTGAAGACTTCAGGGTGTCTCCATTGGGGGTAGTAGCAAAGAAGTGTTCTATGTGATAATGGCGAAAGCCTACAGGCGATCACCGTTATTGAGCAGTCAGAGTGCTGAAAACATTTTTGGCACTCTGACACCCCAGCGCACAGGACAATGGCACCAGGGACATAAATTTCAATGCTTTCTGAGAAGGGGGCTGCACCCCCCCCACACCCCCCTGCACCCCCCTTCTAAAGGATTCCCAACTCCAGGAGGGTGCATGTCCAGGGGCGGTGAAAGCATGTAAAATTAAAAGTTTGGGCCACGTGCAATAAAATCGCACCAGCGCCCAGACCCAAACCCGGTCACTCACCCACCCTAACCATAGGCCAACCCCTGATGCCACGACTCAGCTCGCAACCCACCACAGCGCCATCCCCTACAGCTCCTCCGCCCCCTCTCAGACCACGCTCACCATGCTCACCTCCCCTGCGTGTGTACATATAGCGACATCCTGTCACCCCTTTCACCCACCCCCCCATCCGGTCACCCTACCCTCCCATCGCCATGAGGGACTGAGCAGAGAATGAGTCGTCATTACGGATGGCACCCTTCCCCATGCGCCCTCCTCACGGGCTACCTCAGAGAAGCAGGCAGGAGAGTTCCATTTGATCCACCACCTGTCCTATCCAGAAGGGGCCTCTGTGAATGATAGCCTCCCTAAGGAGCTAAGTTCGGTGAGCTATGCCTCTCTTGACCAGGCGGTGCAGCTGGTTAGGGTGGTAGGTGGCATGTGGCTGGGAAAGACGAACATTGAGACAGCTTTCTGACTGTTGCCAGTAAGGCCAGAGGACTGGGACCTTCTGGGCTTCAAATTTGAAGGGGGGCTCTATTTTGACAAGGCCATGCCGATGGGCTACTCTATGGCATGCGCCACACTTGAGACTGTTAATACTTGGGTACAGTGGGTGTTTGGGGAGTGATATGGACACAAGGTGGAAGTGCATTACTTGGATGATTTCCTGTTAATTGGGCCATCAAGGCAGGAGACAGCTTCCATGATGTGGGACTTCCAGGTCATGTGTAGGATGGTAGGTTTCTGGGGAACGAGATAGATACTGAAAGTGAGGTGTTCCTCCTATCACTGGATAAGGTTATCAGGTTAAGAGAGCTGATAGCTCAGGTAACGGTGAGGTGGCAATTTCCCTTGGTATTAATGCAGCAATTATTGTGGCATCTTAACTTTGCATGCAAGGCAGTAGCACCTGGAAGGGCTTTCATGAGGAGGCTAGCGTGAGCCACTGGGAAAGCAAAGCTTCCCCACCATTGGGTGGACATATCATGGGGGAGCCATCAGGACCTGGAGGTATGGGATCAGTTCATGGAGGATTACAATGGGGTGACCATCTGGCAGAAGGATTGAGTGTTAAACACCGACTTAGAGCTATACACCAATGTGACGGGAGCTTGGGGGATGGGCGCCTACTTCAAGGGGGAATGGATGTCTGAGGAATGGCCAGAGGAGTGGAAATGGCTGGGCTTGGTGAGGGATATCACCCTGTTAGAGATATTCGCCATGTGGGTTTCGATAGTAGTCTGGGGCAGGTATATGAGGGACAAACTAATTCTGTTTTGGTGCGATAACAAGAGTGTGGTTGAAGTCATTAACAAACAGAGGCAGTCCACTGGGATGGTGACTACAGTGCTGTGTCAGTTGGTGTTTGCCGGCTTAAAGCTGAATTTATCCTTCTAGGCAAGACACATTGAAGGTGTACATAATGACATTGCTGACAGTCTTTCCCATCTCCAGTTGGGCAGGTTCAGGTCCTTGGCTCCACAAGTGGCTAGCCGAAGAACTCAGGTGCCAGAACAATTGTGGGAAATTGTCTGGAAAGATCCCAAATGCTTACCGGAGCTTTTGGCCGGTGAACACACTGAGGGCCTAAAAAGGGGTGTGGAGTGCCTTTCAAGAGTTCTGGTGGCAAGAGGAGCATGAGATAAGTAAGCCTGTAACAGGGAATCAATTGTTGCAGTACGTGGTGAGGAGGTGGGATGAGGGCATGGCCCACTCCACTATGGTGGTGCAGGTAGCTGGCATCGGTTGGGCATGTGTGACCAGGGGATGGCTGGAACCTAATAAGTCCAAAGTGGTATGGAGGGTATTGATAGGTTGGCAGAGGCAGCAAGGATGACCAGGTGATTCTAGGAAAACGATCTTGAGGCCACTGCTGGTGAGGCTCCTAGAAGCCTTGGCACAGGTGTGCTCATCTGGGTTCGAGGCATGCATTTTTAGGGCCATTTTTGCTATGATAGTTGGGGAGGCCTTTCGGGTGGGGGAGGTGGTAGCAAAGAACAGAGCAGGTAAGAAGGGTGAGATTAGGGTAAAAGAGATTCGATGGGGTGCTAGGAAGATAGTGATCTGGTTGAGGCGGTCCAAGACTGATCAAGCAGGAGTGGGGGTAGAAGTTGTGCTCCACCCATAACAGGACAAGGGCTGGTACCTGGTCATGGCATTGAAAGAGTACAGGAAGATACGCCCAAATGGGGGAGGGGTTGTTTTTCAGGCATTGGAATGGATCCCCGGTCACATGTTATCAGGTAGTGGGGGTTCTCAAGAAAGGGGTTGTATTCCTGGGAGAGGACCCCAGTCATTTCTCCCTGCATTCATCTAGAATAGGTGCTGCATCTGAGGCAGCAGCCCAGGGCAGATCTGAAGCAGAAGTAATGCAGGTAGGCAGGTGGTGGTCGAGCTGCTACAGGAGATACATCAGAGACCTGGCTTAACAATGTTGTGTTTTCTCTGTTTGACAGGTGCAAGGAGATAGCAGCAAGATTGGATTGTGGGCCGTTCCTTTGTTTATTGGGCAGAGAGATATGTGGTGGCCATGCTGGGAGTGAGGCAGCTCACGAGGGACATTGACAAGGTGTGCATTCACTGGAAAGGGGTCCGGGGCATGAGGTTGGCCCAACTCCTGCTGGTGCTCAAAGAACTGAAATTAAAATGGCCCAAGCCCGATTTCCTGATTATACATGCTGGGGGGAATGACATGAGGGACAGGCCTTGGCTGCTCTTTTCCGGGACATAAAATGGGATTTAGAAGCCATAAAGGGATGGTGGCCCTGGGTGAAGGTCGGCTGGTCGGAGATTACAACCAGATGGGTCTGGAGATACACCAGGGACATAAAGGCAATAGAACAGGAAAGGAAGAGGTTCAATGGGAGGGTGGCTGGGGTGATAGTGGAGATGGGGAGGGTAATGCATTTCCCATAAGAATATATCATATCAGGAACCTGACTATTACACGGGGGATGGTGTACACTTGTCCGAGGTGGGTATGTCCTTTTTTTCTGCTACTGATAAGCGGGGCAATTGAGAATTGGTAAGGGGCTAGGTTTTGATAGATGGGAGGCCCAACATCCTTCACAAGCTGGAGACAGGCTAGGTAATGTAGGGTAGAGAGGCACAGGTGGGGGGAGCAGGTTGGGAGGGAGATAGGGAACATGGGCTGGGGTCATGTACCCAGACATGATTTAGAATGGAGGGGTGGGGAGGGAACAAAGAGGATCTAGGGGTTGGGCTCTTGGCATCCGACCCCAGGAGGCATTAGTAAGCAGGTTTCACAAGGTGGCACAAGGTGTCGGGTCAGGCATCCAGACCCCGAGAAGAAGGAGGTGGCAACCTGGAAGAAGGAGCAAGCTGACAAGGAAATTGGACCATGGACTATTACAATATAAACTATATTACATGGACTAGATGGGGCTGACTGGCCCATGAGATGGATGTTTCTGTAATATGGGATTGCAGAGAAGATATGGGATTAAACCATTGCTGATGAGAACTGAAGCTATGTATGTTATGAATATAAACCAATGTGTACTCAATAAATCTTGCCCAGTCGAGAACCCAAACAGCTGGTGGTGCCTGGTCATTTATTGGGGAAATCCCTCTGACAAATGTGGCTGTCATTGTCAGGCAACCTGAGTTATCAGGGGTTTCCTCCGATAAATGTCAGAGGTCTGGGCAAGTTAGGATAGAGGGATGGGAGGGGGTAGGTAGGAGCTCGGTGATAAGGGGAGGGATGGGTGACATCACAGGTGGGGGCGGAACCATGTGACATCAGGGGATGAGTCTAATGATGATGGAGGGGTCTGTATAAGGGGATTGGATGGGGGAGAAGTCAAGGCAGGGGGCCTTCGGGGGTCCTGAGGTGGTTTAAAAGCCTGTGCAGGCCTTAGTTCACCTTCTTTTCTCCTAAGAATTTTGGATTTAAGTCCACCCTCCCTCCCTCCCATAGCTAGGGGTATGAATGGGGTTTAGGGACAGCTTATGGGGGGGATTACAGAAGGATCAGGGCTGCTTAGTACATTTGATGGGCTACCAGGTGAGGGCGGCGGGTTGACTGGGGGGAACTGGGTTGCCGGATGAGGGCAACATTGGGCAGGGGAAGGAAATGCAATGGGATGCTGGGACAGCTGTGAGGCTCAGAGGATTGGCCATTCATGGGCTGCTGAGTGAGGACCACAGTGGCCGGGTGGGTTGCATGCCCACCAAAGAAGGTGAGGAGGAGTGGAGTTGAAAAGGGGGTAGGGTAGAGAGGCACAGATGTGGGGGCAGGTTGGGAGGAGGAGGATAGGGAACATGGGCAGGGGTCATGCATCTGGATGTGGATTTAGAATAGGGGTTGGGGGATGGGGCAGGGAGGGGAAAAAGAGGATCTAGTGGTCAGATTCTTGGAACCCGACCCTAGGAGGCATTAATAAGCAGGTTTCATGAGGTGGTACGGGGTGTCGGGTCAGGCATCT
Organism: Neoceratodus forsteri; assembly: GCA_016271365.2. Lineage (NCBI taxonomy): Eukaryota > Metazoa > Chordata > Ceratodontiformes > Ceratodontidae > Neoceratodus > Neoceratodus forsteri. The sequence continues at coordinate 1,295,489,677 of CM028130.1, forward strand.
GGACCCCAAGAAGAAGGAGGTGGCAACCTGGAAGAAGGAGCAAGCTGACAAGAAAATTGGACCATGGACAATTACAATATGGACTATATTACATGGACTAGATGGGGTTGACTGGCCCATGACTCTGAGGTGGATGTTTCTGTAATGTGGGATCACAGAGAAGAGGTGAGATTAAATAATTGCAGATGAGAATTGATGCTATGTATGTTATGAATATAAAACAATGTGCATTCAACAAATCTTGCCCAGTCAAGAACCCAAACAGGTGGTGGTGTCTGGTCATTTATTGGGGAAATTCCAATGACAATATAATTCTTGTATTTTAGACTGTACTGTATTTATATTATTGTTACTTATTTTTTTTTTGTGTGTTGGCACTTCTCTTCCAGTCTCCCGCTCCACTCGCTACTCCCCCCAGCCTCAGGCTTACCCCTCTGGGTGGGGCCTACAGTCGGGCACCCCCTCCTCAAGACACTTGGTCTCTAAGCTCTGGCTTGCCCCCCAGGGTGGGGCCACTGGAGTGGGACCCCCCCAGTGGACTTTAATCTGCAACAGGAGTGATGGCAGAGATGAGAACCATCATTTGTGGGCTCGCATTTTTATGCAAGGTTTTCCTTGGAGGGCGGGGACATGCAATGACACAAGCATCTGCCCCATCTCTAACATGTGGTGCCAGCTGCAGTGATACCCCCAGCCTCTGCCAGAGGTCTGCACTGCACCTGATACTCCCCCCCCCTCAGAGAAGGAGACCAGTCCCTTGGACGCTCAATCCTTCTCCCCCCGGCTGGCCGGCCGACTCCCAAGTCTGTCGCCGAACCCAGGACATTGGCGCTGCAAGCGGATGCCTTGCTGCTGTGCCAGCAGGCCAGCTGTATTACTGTTATTTATTCACTGATGCATTTGCACTGAGCACTCTGTGACTTGCCATTTCAATATTTGTATACCGATATGTGGTTATGATGTCACCTATTATGTATATATAAGGCAACCAAATCCTTTGTTCTCCATGCCTTTCGAAAAAGGAAATTAACTACCTGAAATGCATCAAGGTGTGATTTTTGTGGTACCTCTTAATAAACTTTTGGGCACTTTCAATACTGACTCACAGTGTTTACTTACAATAGTGGTGAGTGCTGGATTGTTTTGTCTAGATTTCTACAGGAAAGGGGTCAATCAATAGAGGTAGTGGGGACTAGGAGAAGCCCTGGGGCAAATGGGTTCAGGAGAGGGGTTCTCCCTGCCTGATTCCCATACCCAAGGGTTCCGCAAATTGTGGGCTGGTACTGCGTTCCTCCTCGAAAACCCATCCAACCTGGGCAGTGTTATGTAATGCCAGGTCAATTAAGAACAAGACCGCTATTATAGTGGATCTTGTTGCAACATCTGACCTGGCATGCATCACCGAGACCTGGTTGGATGAGAATGCAGGCCCTATTTTGGCATCTTCTGCTACAACCAGGTTCTTTCTGATACACTGCCCGAGGTTGGATCGTAGGGGCAGGGGTGTAGCCATCTTTTTTAGAATGGAGCTGGGTCTTGTAGGTGTGCCAGTGGGTCTCACTCGATCCTTTGAGTTTATCCTGGGAGCAGGTACAGGGTTCAGGATTCTCCTCATTTACCGACCACCAGGTGATGTGGAGAATTCCTGAAGGAGTTTTCAGACTTCATCGTTGACGTAGCGTTGGAGTCGCCCAGGTGGATAATACTGGGTGACTTCAATACCTGAGTCGAAGATGAACTCTCTCCTTTTGGGAAAAACCTCCTCCAACTTACGACGATGTTGGGCCTTACACAGGTGGTTACGTCTGCTACCCATGTTGGGGGTCACTCATTGGACCTAGTGTTCTTACTGGAGTTGAAAGTCACACATTTAGGGATGGAACCAAATGTGTGGACAGACCATCATACCATAAGATTTAGCTTCAGGGCACCCCTAAATAGGCCTGCCCCTACGGAGATGGTACAATATCGCCCTTTAAGGGGAATTACCTCAGAAGGCCTTTTGGTGGTATTGGACCTATTGGATATTTTGAGTGAGTACATGGATCCAGGGGATCTTGTACTTGCCTGTAATAAGGATGTGGGTGATGCCCTGGATCAAATTGCACCTATTTGTGTTCGTCCGCTCACTCAGCGCCCAAGATCTCCATGGTTTTATGGTTCTGTGAAGGAGCTGAGGAGAGTAGGGCAAAGGCTAGAGAGAGCTTGGCGGAAGTCCGGCCTGGATGCTGACAGGCTTAGATTGATGGACCATTATAGAGTCTATCAATCAGCAATCACCCATAAGAAGGCAGAATTCCTGTCCAGGGAGATTGCTGCTATGCGGAATCGACCAGCTCAACTCTTTCAGACTGTCGACAGATTGTGCAATCCACTCTGTCTGCAGTCTGGAAGATATTTTTCACAGATGAAGTGTGATGAGCTTGCTTGATTTTTCACAGATAAGATTGTCAGCATCAGATCGGGCATGCGTCCGGTTCTCTCTCTTTAGGGAGCTGCAGTGATCGGCAAGAGGAAGCAAGCCCTTGTGTCACCTGGTCTGACTTTAGTAGGCCGGCATTCATGGAAGTTGTGAGGATTATTCAGACTGTACACCCAACTAGCTGTAGTTTGGATCCGGGCCCTATGCCACTTTTAATAGGTTGCATAGATGTTATCTGCCCGATCCTTGCTGAAATTGTGAAATCTGGAGCAAGGGTTTTTTCCTGCCCCCTTAAAGGAGGTGGTCATTTGACCGCTCCTTAAAAAACCTTCATTGAACCCAGACTGCCCAGCTAACTACAGACCTATCTCTAACCTGCCCTTTGTGTGTAAGGTTATTGAAAAGGTGGTTGTGATGCAGTTAGATGACCACCTTATAATTTACAACATCTATGAAGCTCTCCAGTTGGGGTTTAGGAAAAGACATAGCACTGAGACTGCTCTTGTCTGGGTTTTAAATGATCTCCTAATTGCGAGAGATCAAAAGGCTCGTACTATTCTAGTCCTTCTTGATCTCTCTGCAGCATGTGATACTGTGGACCATGGTGTGCTGTTGGAGCACCTGTGCTTTCTTTGTGGACTGTCTGGTACAGTTCTACACTGGTTCCGATCCTTCCTCATGGGGCGGACTCAGAGGATTGTTACAGGAATTTATTCCTCTGATGCCATCTCTCTGTCCTGTGGGGTGCCGCAGGGCTCCATCTTGGCGCCCATGTTGTTTACAGTTTATATGCTGCCATTAGGAGACACCATTAGGCATTACAGTCTGGGTTTTCACTGCTATGCAGATGATACCCAGCTGTATTTGTCCTTTATTCCCAGTCAGGATGATGCAGTCCCTCTGCTTAACAGCTGTCTAGCAGAAATCAATGACTGGATGAGTGCCAGCTGGCTGAGGTTAAACCCGGATAAGACCGAGGTGTTGGTTGTGGACCTAGGTCGCCTTGAGGTGGGCCATAGGGCTGAGGTGCCATCATGTCTTTGGCTTAGCGGTACCCAGCTCTGGACCTCAGGCCAGGTACGTAACCTGGGCATTATTGCTGACAGTGGCTTGACCTTGTAACCTCAGGTATCGGCTGTTGTTAAGTCTTCTTTTTATCATCTGAGGAATATCGCCCGGGTGAAAGACCTGGTTCCTCTGGCTGACCTTCCCACTGTGGCCCACGCCTTTGTTACCACTCGCCTTGATTACTGCAACTCCCTTTACCTGGGGCTACCGGGGGTTGATATTCATCGCCTGCAGCTAGTGCAGAATGCAGCAGCCAGGCTTCTGAATTGGACATCTAGAAATAGTCATATTACGCCTGTTCTGCGTGGGCTGCACTGGCTGCCCGGTACAATGGCAAATCACCTTCAAGGTCGGGTTACTGACCTATAAAGCCCTACACAAACAGGGACCGTGGTATCTGAAAGATCTCCTTACTCCCTACTGCCCCTCTCACTCACTCCAATATGCCGATGAGGGATTGCTAGAGATTCCCAGGGTTTGTCTGAAAACATCCGGAGCTCGTGCGTTTTCGTATGCTGCTCCTGCCCTGTGGAATTCTCTACCTCGTCGGATACGAAGCTGCCTGACCGTCGGAAGTTTTAAAGCGGAGTTAAAAACTTTTTTATTTGTAAAAGCTTATGGTGCATGATTTTATATTGTTAATGTTGTTTTGTTTATATGTCATTTTATTTGTACAGCACTTTGGTCTTTGGAAAAGCACTTAAAATACATTTTTATTTACTTACTTACTTACAGTAACTACAATTTTTTTCAACTAATCAGACTGATTTATCTCAGCACCCAGAGAGAAATCCTACTACTTTTGCTCACACTCTCCAACTACACAAGCATGATACCATGCAGTAACGTCCTGCTGTAGTATGCACCATGTAACTATTCTTTTAGACAGCAAATCAAGTATACGATCTGCTCTCTGGCTCACACTTCCCAAAGTATATTGCACTTTGCCAGTGACGTTTCACTATCTTGATACTACACATAGTCCCAGCCCATCCACTTCACTGTGAAGAATATGCAAAAATGTGTAGTTCTTTATCAAAAGACTTTGTGAAGCATGGTGAACATTCTTCACCAATTGTTGTTTATAATGTCACCTGACTTTTCAATGGAATTATAGTCTGTAGTTCACAGTTGCCTACAATGTTTTCTATATACATGTATCTATGTCTATATCTATATCTACACTATCTCTCTCTCTCTCTCTCTCTCTATATATATATATATATATATATACCACATTTTTATATTTTTATTACTTTTACTATTTTTTCAACAAAAAAAATGCCTTTCTTTCTGCTGTAAACTAGCCATCCCATAGTACTCTGCATTCTAATTCAAAAGTCTAACTGGAACTAATTTATTTCCAAGTGAAAAGAAATTTTTATTCCAGCTGTAGAAATTACATGATTTATTTTCCCAATTTATTCACCACTGGTGTTGTATAAATAGCACGCGCACACACAGGCTTACACACACACACACACACACACACACACACACACACACACACACGCTCACACACGTCCTGTTTATATTGTGAATATACAGTAAAGGAAAAAATGGGACTTCTTTATAACAAAAAGGGTATTTTTCCTCTTGTCCTGGCTAAAATCAAAGACGTGGCTTCACATTCCCTTTGTGGTACAGGATTTGCAAGGCCATTGTTTTTTGGTTTTTACAAGAAAAAGTGGTTAAATTCTAAAATTTGGACTGCCTGCACACCAGTAAAAACAAAGAATGTCACAGAATTTGGAATTTTCAACCATTTCAGTAAATCTGCAGAACTTGTATTTTTCTTATATTTGCTTTCTATACTATGTACAGTTTGCTTCATTTAATGCTCTGTATTTGCAGTCTGCTTTCATTCTGATTATTTACATACATAATAAAAAAATGACAGTAAAATCCCAGAAAAAATCTGGAAATTAGACATGCAATTAGCAGTGCAATTCTTGGAATGTCAAATCATGAAAATGGAATTTCATTATTTTAATCACTGCAAATCTGTAATATATTTATGACAAAAAAACCTACACTGAGACACCATTAGTGTTCACAGACAATGTGAAAAATGTCTGAAAATTCAAAGTTAGGGTTCTCAAACCAATAATCCTAACAGTGCCTGAACACAGTTTCTCTCCTCCTAAGGGGCAATGGCAGCCCTGACTTAAGTCTTTTCATCCCTGGGGTCACCCCACCCTTTTTTGTGGAGCTCTGTACACATGTATATGGGTGGCTAGGATTGATAAAAGCTACCAGTGTTGAAGACATGCACATCAGCTTCACAGGGCAGTGCTCCATGGGCTGGCAATACATGAACTACAGATATGGCAGCCCCAATATTGAATAAAAGGCTCAACATATATACTTACTAAGACAAAGACTCTGCTCCCACTGAAAAATAAGTAATGTCATTTATATGAGTAACATACCATAGCTGGTTGAATTATAGTTCTTTCTTTAACTACAATATGGTAGTGGGTACCAGACACACTTCACTAGGGAAACTTTCTTTTACTGTATGTTTGTTTAGGCAGAAGTTATGAGGCATATACCTGCTTAAGGCTCTGTTGTTCTAATCAATCATGAGATGGCTGCATTATTCTAACCAAAATTCTTTCTTACACTCATGTCTGCATAGATATTTGTAGCTCTGGATACATTCTGTAACTGAGTTGATGGGAGTACCTTCTTAAGACATGATTAATAAGCAACTAATTTTTTCCATCTGTATTGATGATGTGAGTAATGTTATATAAAAAGCTTGGAAAATCTCTATTACATTTAGCTTTAAGGCTTAGAATTACAATGCTGCTGGCATTCAAAAAGTCTGGCTGTTAACTGATCTTTTCATAGTCTTACAATTGTCTCCATCACAAGTCATTTCTGAAAAAAAATAGAACTGGCAACCTAAAAACTAATGTCTCTATCCATTTGTCATCAATGGAGACATAGCATTACATTCTGTATTGTTCCCAGAAAAAAAAAAAACAGGCTAGGTATACATAGCTACTGTATGTATGTCAGTTTGGGGTGCCAAGAAGAACAAATGTCATTCTACAGTATTTATGCTGTTATCACTTTAACAAAAATCTTTGAGTGCAGTCCATTCTGATCAGTTTTGATCCCACATTAAACAAAATGAGCTTTTCAAGTAGATTCCAGCTTTTCTCAAAAGTGGAAATATATATTGTTATTGTAAACACACATTATACAATACAGAGATTTAAGTTGGACCCTCTTCTTTAAAAGTTGCAGTTAAGTACAAAACATCTGCAGAATGCATCAGAAATGTGAACAATGTCTTTCTGTTGACAGTTTACTACTAGACTGAGTTGCAGACCTTGTCATATACAGTATCAGCTGTGAAACACAGTATTTCTGTGCTTCAGATTATGCACTTAATTAAGGAGTTAGTATAGACTTTGTCAGGAACATGGGAACACAAACTCTGTCTTAGTAAAATTCTCTTATAAGGGTCTTTCTATAATATTTTATCAGGTGGAAGTTCAGTAACATTATTAATGGAGTTGCTCTAACAAGAACAAACCTTTGGCAAATTATTAATGCAGTAGAAAATAATTAATGTGGCATGTGAAAGCCAGATGTACCATGGCAATGTACATATCTGTAAAAACACACATTGCAAAGAACTACATTAAGGCACAAGTTATGATTTTTCTTAAAGTGATGAAATTAAAGAAATGCAATGTTAAGTTTTTTTTAACCCTAATTGTGTCGACCCCATGCACCACCCCTGTGGACCCCACCAAACTGAATACTAAAGCAAAGTACAGATTTCAAACATATGTTTTGACTAGGGCTGGGCAACATTTTTTCTGCCATCAGCAAAACTCTTGCAAATTTCCAATCTGACTTCTACAAATAGTTCATGAAATGTTGGCAAAATTGTCATTTCAGTTATTTCTGTCTAATTTAAAAAAGTATTTGTCCAAACTGCACCAAATCTGGTATCCTGACTTTACAAAGGTCCATACAGAAATGTTCCAGATTTCTCTGTTTTTAAAAATGACTGAATTATAAACCTCTAAACTTTTGATAATTCTAAAATTACATTTCACAATTATGTAAACTTAAAAATGTTAAGCCCCTATAACCAAAAAACTACAGAATGGAATATCACCAGTTTTGTCATTGGACATAAATATTAGGCTTGGAGGCCACTCCCCTTGCCCAGTAGCAGAGTGTTGCACTGCCATACTGATGACCCCAGTTTGAAAGCAAGCCCAGGAGGTCATGTTGGTAGGCAGGGCATGCCTGAGACAGCTGCTGCTCTACAGTGAATCTCAGACAAGGAGGGTTGGCAGTGGGTTTCCCCAACACAGTAACCCCTGTGGACCAGGGAGCTCCTCAGAGAAACTGTGGTTGTGTGAAGCTGACAGAGACACTGCCCCCACCATGGGAGATGGGAGAGGGAAATAATGTAGAAAAAACTAATAGACAACTAAATGCTGGCTGGGTTCAACCTGATCAGAGTATATCCCTGTGAACAGGATATATAAATGCGGGAACCAATATAGAAAAGAAAAGAGACTGTGTGTGTCAGCACTCTAATCTCTTTCTCAGAGGCTGGCCAGGTAATAAGCAGCCAAAGATTCCAAAATGACAGCAATAATTTCAGTTAAATTTCATAAGCTTTTTTGAAATTATGAGATGTTGTGATACATGCCACTATATTATGCTCAGTCATAAACTTTAGTTGCCATTGCAGATGAAGGTAAAAACTGGGTAAAGTGGCAATAAGGTAGAATTCAAAGGAGGCTCAATAGTAAAAGTATAGTGGTACCAAATATTAGGTCACTATCCTGAGTGATGAACCATGAAGAATAGTCATGGGCAGCACTGTGCACAAGCCTGATTGCTTGCACTATGCCAGATAACCACAAGAGCTCACTGGCTTAATGACTTGTGAAAGCACATGCACATACAGCATTATTTCTTTACAATGCCCCTGCTGACTCTTTAACAACCCTGTAGATAATAATGTATATGTTTACTATTTGAAAACTGTGGCACCAAGAGATACCAAGCCTTATAACCAATTGCAACTTGTCATTGTGACAGAAATATCTGGGTATATTTAGCCATGATGGAGCATGATGGTGGGCATCACTGTTGCAGAGTCTTGGAGGGGTACTGCATGACATTGATGCTAATGCAGGTAGAGTGAACCAGTGGGTTATACTTTGTGAAAGTTAAATTCCACAAGTGCAAGTCTAGTGGCATTACCTATTATGTGTCCATAATTTTTTGAGAAAAATTTTTCCAATTAGAAATTTCAAAACATTGAAAGACTACCTTTACTTTCCTTCTCTCACCATTCCCTCCTCTCAAAGCTACCCAGTTATTGTTTGCTTAAAGAGACACTGCATTTTTTCTGTCATTTATTTCCTCCTCATGCTAATATTAGCCCTCATTTTTATTGCGATTGTCGGTGTTGATTACACTTACCTGTGATACTGTATTACCTATGTTACTGCCTGCTTGCATGTGCCCATTACTTTGACTACTTCTAAAAATGTACTGTTACTGATAGGTCCAGAAGTTTGTTTTGTACGCTCCCGGGTTGAGCCTGCAAAATAGTCATTAAGGCCTCATTTTTATTGCAATTGTCTGTGTTGTTAACACTCACCTGTGATACTGTATTACCTATGTTACTATCTGCTTGTATGTACCCATTACCTTGACTACTTCTAATAATGTACTGTTACTGTTAGTTCCTGAAGTTTGTTTTGTACTCTCCTGGGTCGTGCCTCAAAATAGTCATTGATATGGCTAGCGCACCTACCCGGTAAACAAAAACGAAATAAAATAAGTAAATAAAAATAAAATAAAAAACACATATATACAGCGAAGCCCACCGGGATAAAGCACAGTGTCAGTTTCCTGCATGACAAAAGGGACTAATTCCCATTAAAATTACATTGTTTACTGCAGTAGCTCTGCTGTAGCATGCTGCAGAATTAGATATAATCCTGTCAAGCATCACTGTACATCTTAATTAGATTCCAGGACATATTTACTATGGCATGCATGTCACATCTAGAGCATATACATGCAATAATTGTGTTATCTAAATAGTTTTAGCATTTTCACACAATTTAACAAATAATTATACTGTGAAATTTTGAACTCCTGTAATTTAAAATTTACAAAACCAAGTACCTCTTTATTTTGAAGTTTCTATGACTCTTCCAAGAAAGTATGCATATCAATTTTCAACACAAACATTTGTGACATTTCACAGCATTTAATGAAAATTCCATGACATCGGAATTTGCTAATTTCATGCAGCCTTAATCTTAATATCATAAATAAATAACATAGTACAAGAAAAACAGTTACACACTATGACAAACACTGCACTCGTATTATATGTTGTGAGACACAAGGCCATACAATACCATGCTGGGTCAATCTGTGTGTGTGTGTGTGTGTGTGTGTGTGTGTGTGTGTGTGTGTGTGTGACTCACAAAGCACCTGCATCTTCTCATTATACACATTGGACCAGACTTGTAGCAGACTTTCATGAAGAAGCTGCATTGCCACACAAACTGTGCCAGACCTGTAGTGAACATTGAACTACTGTGAGCCTAAAGTATATATTATAGAGATGTGATAGCACTCCAATTATTTGGAATAAAAATGCTGCTCTAGGTAAAAAAAAAACTATATATTTTTCACCTTAATAACCATAGCCATCCCTGGACAGAATAAGCTGAAATTTTGTGTGCATGTTTTCTGTGTCAGGATTTCTGTATCCTAAAGAGTTGGTAATGATCGTTTCAGCATTTTAAAAGTTCTAGATGGTTAAACTTTAGCAAACATGGCCTACATATTGAAAGGAGATGTGCTGCAAAAATGGAGATGCATGGCGCATCTCAGAATATGTGGGGAAGCACAATATTCAAAAGGGAGAGATGTGTCATGCATTTCTGAATGCGCAATCTCACAGAAATAATGTATGTGGAACAAAAAAAGGGGGCAGATACATGAATTTGCCATGCATCAGTATATTCAGCTGAAATCTGAGGTGCATCTGCCTCACATCCCAGAAGTGTGCCACGCAAAGTTAGGCAGACAAAAGGATGGCCTAAATTGACCAGCCACTCACAGGAAGGCAGCAGAACTGCAGACAGGCCATCCTCAGACAGCACTATAGGTGCACCAGTACATGCTCCAGATACCCATACACAGCAGTCATATCAGGATGGAAGTACCCAAAGCCACAGGTGCCAGCACACCACAGGCACCACCCAGAGAGCCATCCCCCACACTGCACTCAGGACATAGACACCCAGCTGCCACATGCCAGTGCTGTTGGGTGCCCCCTCAGCACACCAGTGGTGCAGATGGCCACACTGCAGCACATGTACCAGGGGCCATGGCCTGCACCCATGTGGCCTGCAGGGCACCACCCAGTAGTGGCGTGCACCCAGGGTGACGTATGGGGCAATAGTGCCCAGATAATCTGGTGGTATGAGTGGCAGCCTGGCACAGACTAGGGACAGACCTGTAGCACACACCCACAGGGGTACACCATAGGTGCACACAGGTGGGATCCACCCACTCGGGTACCTGGTCACCCTCTACACAAAGTCATTCCTTGCAGTTATCACCATGTTCCTCTCATATGGGGTGGTGTGGGGTACTGCAGGTGACTGTATGCTGCATACAGAGCTGATGTATCACATGCATGTGGTATACTGATTTAACTGCATCACCCTGAGCCCTCCCCTGTTGCTTGTCTAGGTGGACCCCTGTGGCCACTGTCCAGGTGGGCCCCCATACCCCAGTCTGACCCTGTACATGGCTATGGGTAATAGCACTGTACCCAGGCCAATGCAGTCCACCCACCCACTCACAAACATTTCATCACACCTGCCTGCTAGGCTGCAGTACCTTCTGTTCACCTTTGTGGGGTGGTGGGAGTGCCTTGCAACACTGGAACTGTGCATGCCTAGGGTAGGCAAATGTCCTGAATACATCCCAGTAATGAGCTGGACATGTGGTAAATGGGCTTGGAATGTGCAATGAGACTATCTGCATATCCCAACTGAATACTGCAATTTTGCACCCCATGCATGTGGCCACCTATCGCACATTTCCCTATGCTCCACATAGGGCTCAGGTCACCTACCTCACCCATCTCCCACTGTGCAATCATGCATGTTTGGGATATTCAGCCAGCCATGCGTGATCTAATCTCATGGTGCATCTTCTGAATATAGCATTATTTTGTGCCAGCGCATCTCGATTGTGTGGTGCAGGCACTTCCGCGATGCAGCCTGAGAGTTTTAAATATGAGGTCCCATTCATTTTAAGACTTGTTTTGCTCACTGATAGGGCAACAATGGTTATGGGTTGAAACTTAAAAGTTACAGATTAATTTGAGTATAGCCAAAGTATGAGTCTTTGATTGGTGGCATTACTAAGAACTTTGAAGGTTTAAATTATTAGGGAAAAAAATCCAGTTTTTGGTCATGTGCAATTCGTTTGTTGACACATTTTTCCTTAGGTGTTTTTCATGACAATAGTATTTAACATTTTTGTGAAGTGAAATCACTTTTGTAAGATATGATTCTTGTTTTCATGAGTCTTAGCTGACAAAAAATGGGTAAAAAAAGGGAAAATTTGCACATCAGAAACAATACAAGCATTTGTCAATGACAGATTTTTGCATGCATGCTGTTGTACTGGGTCCTGCTTGTACACATTTTTACTATATGTTTACCCAAGACCAACCAGATGGGATGTAACACGCCATTTGCAATAGGGCATGATTTTGCACATTTTTATACTGCATCTATGGTGGAAGTGAGATGCAATATCTCAGTTTAAGTGTTGTTCTGCTTTTATAATGTATTTTTCAGGACAAATCAACTTAGATGCAGCATTTCCTTTTCACTGGGGTTCTGCTGTAAGGTCCTGTTTTTACACAGTTTTGCAATATTTTTACTGAGGATAACCCAGTTTAGGTACAATAGCTCATCTTCAGCGGGGCTGTGCTTTGATGCATTTTTGTACTGTGTTTATCCAGGATAACACAGCTCAGATGCTACTTGTTTTCAGTAGGATCCTGCTTTGTCCGATTTTTATATTGCATTTACCAGGAAAGCACAGCCAAGATGCAATATCTTGTTTTCAATGGGGCCCTGCTTTTACCCAGTTTTATAATGTATTTACTCAGGATAGCCCAGCTGAAAGGTAAGTTACATGTTCAGCGGGGTCCAGGTTTCATAATGAGTTTTTTACAGGATAGTGCAGCATAGATGCACAGCTCAGTGGTGCTATGCTATACTGGGGCCATGCTTTTACACATTTTTGCTACATATTTACCTGGGATAGACCAGATGAGATGTACTATCTCATTTTCAGTGGTGTCCTGCTTTCACACATTTTTTTAAGTTGTATTTACCTGGAATAGACCAGATGAGATGTAATATCTCATTTTCAGTGAGTTCCTACATTTTGATCCCACATTTCCAACACATTCTTTCTATGACATGACATTATTACTAAGACAGGTGACATTTTTAAAATCCCATCTGAAAGAGGATTTTGCAGTGCAACAGTGAAAACAGGTTTCAGAGGGGATCTGAAAAATGCCACCTGTCATGTTCATGAGGTGGGGTAACACAAGGAATATGTTGAACATTGGGGGCAAAATCTGCAAAAATCAGAAAGTTATGATTAAATGTTGAAAAAATTCATTGTTTCTTCTTAACTTAGTTGTTTTTCACATTTTGACCCCACATTTTCAATATAGTCTTTTTATGACCCCATGTTATGATCAAGACAAGTGGAATTTTTTAATCCTGTCTGAAAGGTGGTTTCACAGAGGGACTGCAAAAACATGTTTCAGAGGGATCTGAAAAAAGTGACACCTGCCATGTTAATCAAGTTGGGTAACAAAAGTGCTGTGTTGTTTATCTGGGGCCAAAATCTGCAAATATTGCAAAGTTATGAATAAATGTTGAACCAATTGAATGTTTCCTCATAACTTTGTTGTTTTTTGACATTTTGACCCAAAATTTTCAACACTGACTTTTTGTGATCCCACCTTATGAGTACGGCAGGTGCAAGTTTAAAAATCCTGATCAAGAGGTGGCCTCGTGCAGCAAATATAAAAACATGTTTTGGAGGAGATGAGAAAAATGGCGCCTGTCATGTTCATGAGGTGGGATAACAAGAGAGCTGTGCTGAAAATTGGGGTCCATAATCTGCACACACAGCAATGTTATGAGTAAACATTGAAAAATTATCAATGTTCCTTCATAAGTTTGTTGCTTTGTGACATTCTGACTACAGATTTTTAACATAGCCTTTTTATGACCCATCCTTCTGAACATGATGGGTGTCAATTATAAAATACTCACCGAAATGTCATTTCACACCACGAGTGCAAAAACACATTTTGGCCAGGATTTGAAAAAAGACACCTGTCACATTCATGAGGTGGTGTGAGAAAAAATGGATACATTGGCCTGGTGGCACTGTGGGTTGAGGCACTGGATGCCACACCTCTCGCTATGCTGGCTAGGTTCGGTAACAGGACCAGGTCATCAAGAGTTGGTTGGGGGAAGAAGGATTAGCATCCCAATGGATGCTCTCCTCCTCCGGGGGGGGGGTTACTGGGCAGCGGTTGTGCATGTAGCACTGCTGTCAGTGGAAGCATGGGCAGCAGGGCACAATGGCTCCTCAGGGGTCAGGGTGGGGAGGGTGCTGTGGATGCTTGATGATGGCATGTGTTAGCATGCCATATGTCTGGACATAGGTCCTTCACGTCGGCACATTCAGGGGTAGGGACAAACAAAAGAAAAACCAAAGGCAAAAATCTCCCTGGTAGTGTGCATCCTGACCCTGGGTTCCCAGTATGTTGGGGCCCAGGCGACAAGACCAGAGGAAGGTAAGTTCATCCAGGCCATGACCAAGGAGAAGTAAAAAAAAATGGATATGTTGAAAATATAGGGTAAAAATATAGAAAAGTACTAGTTATGAGTGAGTGTTGAAAATGTCAACTTACCATCATAACTTTATTTTTTTAATATTTTGTGCCAAAATTTTCAACATAGTGCCCTTATGACCCCACCTCATGAAACCAGTAGGTGAAAAATGTCAAATACTGACCAAAAGGTGATTTTGTGGAGCAATTACAAAATCACCATTCAGGCCAGATTTGAATAATTTCACCTACCTTGTTCATGAGTTGGGGTCCCAAAAAGACCATGTTGAACATTTTTGGGGAAAATATAAAAAAAATCACCAAGGCATGAGTACAAGTTCAAAACACATTGAAATACATTGACCAGCACTTACCTGATTTCCTCAGTTCCTGGTCTGACATTGAAAAGTGAAGATGTGTCTCTGATCCAGAGAGAATTACAGTGTTCAACCCCAGTAGGTAAGTAAGGGGTTGAGGGTGTGGAGTGGTGGGTACTGAGTGTTGCTGTTAGGCGGGGGGTTAACAGCAGCAGGGGATGATGGCAACAGACATCAATGGACCATTTTTTTTTTACACAGTATAAAAAAAATGACTTCAAGGGATGGTTTTATTTATGTCAGGTACTGACACTGAGGATTGGGCACCACAGTGTTGGTTTAATATTTATGGGGCACAGGAAGTGATGGGGAGGTGGGAGGGATACTTGGCAGAGGGGGGAATTTTGGACAGGGGCACAAGAAGCTATGGTGGGGTGACAGGGCTAATTGATAGAGGGCGGATTTGTTTTAGGGTTGGGAAAGGAGTATGACCAGCAGGCTGATCATGATACTGCTCAGTTTTATTTATTTATTTATTTCATATATCAGATTTAGAACCTTTGAGTCACAGATTCATTTACAAAGGCACCTCGTCACAGGGAGGGTAGACAACAATTGATGGTGTAATACAACAATGGAGGATGATACAGGTGAAGTACAACAAAGAGAAAATACAGGCAATTTCAATAATACAAAGAAGACATAGGCTTGCAATTAATTACAGATTCGGCCAACACTCATAATAAGGCACGCTCTAGTGGGTCTATGGAGCGAGTACCTGGGGAGAATGAGGACCATGGTCTCGGGGGGAAGGGGGGAGGCAGTCTGAGAGGACATTGTCTGATACAGAAGGTTGAATGAGTACAGGCTCTGGGGCAGTCAGGGGCACTTACAGTTCTGAGTGTCCGTGAGGTGATTATGGAGAGTGATTTTAAAAGGGCCGATTTTGGGGATGTTAGTGATATGAAGGGGGAAGGAGTTGTACCAGGAGGGGGCTCTGTAGTAGAAGGACCTTTGGGCAAGTGAGGTCCTGGCTCTTGGAACCTGGAAGGTGGCCTTGGCTGCACTTTGGGTGGCAACTGACAGGGAGGCTGGTTTTAGGGAAGTGGTAACACCAGAAGGGGAGAGCCCAAGTAGTGCTTTTTGGCCAGTATACAGGTGTGGTAGTGCAGGTGCTCATCAAAGGTGAGTAGATTAGAGGAGGAGTAGAGCTGGCATGTGTGTGCTCTGCTAGGGGCACCTGTCAGGAGCCTGCAGGCCTTGTTTATTGAGATCTGGACTTTGGTGAGAGCGGTGGGGTCAGCTGCAGCATAGATAGGAAGCCAGTAGTCAACCAGAGACAGGATAGAGGAGGTGGTAGCCAGTTGGAGGGCATTCTGAGGGAGACAGTCTCTGTCGCGGTAGAGGAGTACAATCTGGGTGTTTAGTGCAGTGGACAGGGTTTTGAGGTGGGCATGGAAAGTGAATGCTGAATCAAAGGTGATGCCCAGGTATTTGTATGCTGTTACTGTAACCTGTTCAATAGGGTGTTAGGTGCTGGGGAGGATGAGGAGGGGGGCATTACTGGCATTGCTCTGACGGTGGGTGAAGAGCATGGATTTTGTCTTTTTGAGGTCCAAGACCAGACGGTGGTCGAGGAACCATTTTTCAGCTTGGCTGAAAACGAGCTGGATGGAGTCCTGGAGGGTGGTGGGGTCAGAGTTGGAGACAGTGAGGATGATGTTGTGGCATAAAGGAGCATTCTGCCTGAGCAGGAGCTAGGAAGGGTGTTGAGAAAGAGACTGAACAGAGTAGGACCCAGGATGGACCCCTTGGGGACACCGGAGTGGACAGGTAGAGCAGCTGATAGGGTAACGTTTATCTTGACCCATTGGAATCTGTCATGGAGGTAACTAGAGAACTAGACAAGGGGGCCGGATGAGAATCCAAGTAGGTGGAGGGAGTTGAGCAGGAGGGGGTGGCACACAGTGTTGAAGGCCTTAGATAGGTCAATGAACACTGCCCCGGTAACATCGCCAGAGTCAAGTGCAGAGTGCATGTGCTGTGAGAACTCCAGCAGGGCTGATGTAGTGATGTGTCCAGGGCAGAAGCCATGCTGCTCTGGACACAGTGTGTTGTATTTGGTAAGGTATTCCATGAGTTGGGTGGAGACTATTTTTTCCAGGGCTTTAGAGAGTGGAGGGAGGATGGAGATTGACCTGTAGTTATCTGGTACTGTGCAATTTTCATTCTTATGAATTGGGGTGATTTCAGCTGATTTCCAGGCACTTGGAAACTGACCAAGACAAAGGAACCAGTTTATCAGGTCAGTGAGAGGGGTTAGCATGACATTTAGAGTTAGTCAGAGAATCCTGGAGTAGATCGGGTCAAACATGGGATTATGACTGGAGAGGGCTTTTAGCAGGAGAGGTTTGGCTTCATGGGGGGATACGGTGCTGAGGAGAAATGGGGGGTGATCCAGGGCAGGAGGGATTGAGGTAGTGACCAGGTCAAAGAAGTGGCCTGGAAGGAAAGAGCTGAAGTCAGAGAAGGCCATGTTGAGGCATTCAGCAATATTTGGGGGTCAGTGGTGATAGTGCCATTGATCGCTATCTGGGATGGGGGGAGCGGGTTTTTTCATTGAGCTCCTTAATATTGTCCCAGAAAGTGTGTGCAGAGCCCCAGGAGGAGGCCAGGGTGGTTTGATAGTGTTTGGTCTTTGCTTGCCGTATGGCCCAGGTGCATTGGTTATGAGCAGCATTGTAGGCCTGCCTGTCTGCAGGCCTACCCAACTCCACTGCAATGTGTCATAGATTGTCTCTCTGTCTCAGTTGTTGAATAAGGGAGGGGGAGATCCATGGGGCATTTTGTCTTCTGGGGAGGGTACTGGTAAATGGAGCAAAGAGGTCACAGGCCTTGCAGAAAACACTGGTGAGGTAGGCTAGTGCAGTGTCTATATCGGTCGCGAGTGAGATCAGGGTCCAGTCATTTTAGGATAGGTGCTGCCTTAGTTTACTGGGGTCCCCTGGGCAAAAACGGTGGTGGGAGGTGACTTGGGGCATGGGTTTTTGTGTGGGTGAGGACAAGTGACAGAGGATGGGGAGTGGTCGCTGAGTGAGTTAGCTAAGATATTAACATCCTTGATTTTGTGGGGGCAGTTGGAGATAATTACGTCAAGGAGGGAGCTGGTGCCACTTGACTGATTAAATCTGGTAGGAAGTGTGACTAACTGAGACAAATCAAGGGCAGTAAAGGTGTCCTTTATGTGTATGGTGGTGGAGCTAAGCCAGTTGACACTGAGGTCGCCTAGGGCCAGCTGCTCAGCATTGTGGGTTAGGGTGGATAGATAGTCAGTAAAGGAGTGGACCGCTAATCCCTGGTTCTGCGGGGGTATGTATGCAGCAGTAAGACGGAGAGGGCCCCTGTCTGGGTCAGCGGAGATTTTAATAGTGATGGCTTAGGCCCCATGATCGAGCTTGGGGGCAGGGAATGCATGGCTAAGGAGAGAGTCATGGAGGTAGACTGTACATCCGCCCCCACGCTTGCCAACTCTGCCTTCTCTGAAGATGGTAAAACCAGGGAGGGAGACACTGAGCTAGGGGTTGATGCAGAGAGCCAGGTCTCCACTATGGCAATGATAGCGAGCCTGTGTTGTATGACCCAGCACTGGAGTGCAGCAGTTTTCTTTGGAAGACTGCAGATGTTCATTGAGGCAATGCGTACGCCACATCCAGTAGGGGGAGGGGGGGTAGATGACCCAGGGCCAGGGCCAGGGTTGAGGTGAACGTTCCCGGAGAGCAGAAGAAGTAGAGCGATTAGTCTGAGCAGTGGGCTGCGAAGGTTGGAGTGACTATATTGGAGCTGGTGTGAGGATCTGGTGGAGGAGGTACAAGGGATGGGTAAGGAGCTAAGGGCAAGTATGGCCAGGATGGGGTGAGTCCAGTTTAACCAGGGGTTGGGGGGGTGGCAGTTGGCTGCTGAATGGTGCGTGAAGATGAAAGCATACAGCTGCTCTAGATTTGAGCAGCTCTATCCTTTAAACTATATGAGGTTTCCACCCAGGAAGCTAAGAACAGCGTCATAGTCAGCATTGCTGATCATCCAGCTGCCACTGCTGAGCCCACTGCAGCATGAGCTGCATTAGGCTCGACAGTCACACAACTTTGAAATGCTGTTCTTTTAGCAAGATGTTTGCTGCACATGTGTGCTCAAACAAACATAAAAAAATGCTTGAAGTAGGGGTGGGCAAAGTGGCCAAAATTCACTCTGTGAAGTGATTTATGGAGTAATGGGGAATCTGCAAAGTAATCAGCAATGCGAAGTGGAGTACTTTGCGTCATACTGAGGAAGGCAAACTCCATTGAAACCAATGACTTTGCATTATTCTGCCTTCCCCAAACCACTTCTCCACCAATTTTAAGGCGAAGTACATTGAAATCAATGTACTTTGCATCATTTCGCCTTGATATTGAGCTCCAAGGTGAATTTTGCAGTGATTCATGGGATTGCAGATCACTCGTGCTCTAGATTATTCTGCACAGCCTCAGTTCTGTGTAGTGTGTGTGTAGTGGAAGATGGAGACAGTTTCTTCTCAGAGCTCTGCGATTCAGATCCTCTAAAAGCTGTTAAAAAAGCCTTTTTGAGCCACTTTAATTTGCTCAAAATTTAGCACATCAATTGTATGAAACCCTCCTCTGCTCATATCATTGAGTGTTTATTGTTTGTGTGTGGATTTTGAATGTTAATGTAGAACATTCAGTCTGTGTACTGACAGACACTTGAAGTGTGCTTTGCAGGAGGGGCGTATCTGTGGTGGAGGTAGATTAAAACTGGGGAAAAAAGGCAGTCTTTCTGTTTTGGTTATATTTTTCTTGTATAACTGTGTTAATGTACACACAGTAATATTTTCAGTAATTCTTGACATGTCTTTTTTGCTGATTGTTGTGGTTCAGCAGTACATAATTTCAGTTTGTTTAAAAGATTTGGTTATATTACTGAAGTTTTCAATTGGCTACGCATTACTTGTAGTGTAGTGTGTTTGTGAGTATGTGTGTGATGCGTGCCATCAAATGAGATACATTTTATTGTGCCACAGAGTAATTGCAGCAGTATGAACCTGCTATCCACTGCACCTGCATGAATTTTTTCTACTGCTTTGTGGTATCTTTACTGGTAGTGGACTGTTACTGCCATGCACTACCCCCAAAACCTGCAAAAGGTATTCTTTTCCAGATTTGGATTTTTGACTTGTGAGCACTGGTTAGGTGTTGTTGTGCCTTTGCGTCTGCATCTCTTGAGTGTGCAACGCAATCTTAATCTGTCTGTGCATTTGCATCTTCTTAGGGCCCAGTCTCCATCTGTAACTTAAGTCACAGTTGTTTGTTTGGCTTCCCTTCAGAGTACTCGTGTGGAGCATATCTCTGCATGAACATTGTACTCATTGATGTGCATTTATAAGTCAGGGCGATCATCACGAGTCACTCATGATACAAATCACATTCTTCATCTAAACAGCAACGATTCATGAATCACAAAACTGTAAGTTTTTTTGTAGTTAGTTCCATGTAAGCCTGTTTCATAGTATCTCGGGTCTCGGTTTCAATCACTATTGTACTCATTGATGTGAGTTTTCAAATCAGGTAGTTTTGTGTGGTACAGGTCAGGGAAGTACAGCCGTAGGTATTCGCATTCCTGTACAGTTTATTATCATTGGTCATGTTACAACAGACACTCATCACAAGACAAATCACGTTCTTTATGAATCACAGCTATTAATTTTTATTTCAGTTCTGATGATACGTTGAAGACCTGTAAAGATGACCAAAACATTGATGAATCATTTTTAACTTTTTTTAAATAATGCCCCCCCCAAAAAAATACTTACCTTCACTAGCTTGACAGTATTCCAACACCAAAATTCCTCATCAAGTCAAGAAATGCACACCCGAAGTTCGACTATATGACCTGTTATAAAGAAAAGCAATGATTACATGTATATATAAATATATATATATATATATATATATATATATATATATATATATATATATATATACACATATACAGATATATATATATATGTAATAGATAAACCACTCTCAGGGTGTCGTGGTCATGCTCCGATATATGGCGCCTTGGTGTGCGTCAACCACCAAAGGCGTGCATATCAAGCATGCACCACCACCTCAGAATGATTTATCTATCTTATAAAATGTCAAAATTGTTTTGGAGGGGGGTAAAAGTGCAGGTGTGAGGTCACGCTCTGATATATGCATTGTCATGTGATGTGTTTTATACAGTCAGAACATTGGATTTGGATTTGTTGCTCATTTTATAATATATATATATATATATATATATATATATATATTTATATATATTTTAGAGGCAAAAAACTCCATTTAATGCATTAGCTAGGGTTGTTCCACAGTGACAAAGGCAAGGAAATTTGGTGTTAGGGTTGAAAGCCCCCCTTGGACCCTCCTGCCCACACCCCCAACCGGCATTGGGGTGCCGCGTGGTTGTAGGCCCTAACTCTCACCCCATAACATGTGTGAAGAAGCAGAGGTATAGGAGAATGGGGTGAGAGTTAGGACCGATGACTCCAATACACACCCCGATGCCAGTTGGGGGTGTGGGCGGCGGGGAAAGGGGGGGGCTTTCAACCTTAACACTGAATTTCCTTGCTTTTGTCGCTGTGGAATAACCCTAACTAATGCATTAAAGTTTTTTGCCTCTAATGTCCTTTCTTTTTGAGAATGATGATGAGAAATAGTGAACGTAATGCAGCGGTGCTCCCGCCATGTGATGTCTTGTGACATAGTAACAGGAACAGCCAGGCCAACACAAGGCCAAATGACAATACAAAGGGTAACACACACTGTGGCACACATGGGAACAGTAACACTAACAGGTACATAAATGCAAGGGGAAACAGTAACTGTAATAGTAACAGAAGCACATATCCTGTTTTTGCTGGACAACTGCATAGAGAAACACACTGCGTACAAAGAATGTATGCATTCTAATGGCAATGGAAGCTTAAAACGAGCATTGGAAATACTTAATTGCAAATATCTCAGCAACCGTACAACATAGAAAAAAATGTAAATGTCACAGAAATCATTATTTTCCTTGCTATCGTTTTGCAACTCACAATGAAAAATCTGTATCTTGCACCGTTTTTGAGATACGAGCCCCGAAAGGCATGGCGTACGCCACCATGTTAGTCTATGGGAAAAAAAAAACAAATCCAGAATACCGTAACTTTGCAGCCATGCAATATTTTTTCACCAAACCAGTGAAAGGCACATCTGTGAGATGTTGGCTGCCTTCCCTCCAAATTTCAGCCCAAAAGAGCAAACGGTTCTTTTGCAGCAGGGTGGCAAAAGCTCCTGTCATTCTGGCCATAGTCTGGAAAAGTACTGTCGAACTTTGCTAACGCTTTCGCAAAACAGCATGAAAGTGTCTTGTGTGTGAAAGTACTTTGCGAAAGTACTTTTTCCAGAAATTTGAAAAACATATTTCTGGGGTATTTCACCCCAAAATAAAGACATGGCTAGATAGCATCCTCAGACTCCAACTAGGTGAATAGAAAAATAATTAGGTTGCTAAAGGGTCCCAAATTTAAATGGCAAGCATTTTTCTGATCACCAACTGAAACCAAAATGATGGATTTGTGAAAGTAAAAGGGCCATTGGCGAAAGTAAAAAGTGCATTTGCTACACTTTTGAACTTTTTGTTAACTTTTCCCATTGACTAATAATGGGAACTTGTTTTTTGAATAACTTTTGAACCATTTAATATTGTTTTTACAAAATCTTCAAAAGGCACATTGGGGACCCCAGCCGCACTTTCCTTGAAGTTTTTGGACTGGTCGCGCAAACCATGCGACCTGTAGGCGAGAGCAAAGAAATCGCAAAAAAGCATAATTGCTCAATTCGTTGTCGCTTAATAACTCTGCACCTGTATACCTGACCGGTACAAAAGTTGGCCTATCCCAAGATCTACCATGCCCAATTGTGCATACCAACGTTTAGGCAAATCTGTTGAACAGTGGCAAAGTTATTTAGGTGCAAAGTTTGACCCTTTAACCTTAAAAGTACTACTTAACTTTAACTATGGTAGCACTACAAGCAATACTAATATATATATATATATATATATATATATATATATATATATATATATATATATATTGGATATGAACATTTAAGGTCAACTCAGGTTCTGTGAAAAACCATGATGGTGCCAGGTACATTAACTTACCAGGGTTAGTATTTGTGTACACTTAGAAGGCATCCTTCTTGTTGTGGGTCAGTGCAGCAGACATTGGGCAACCAACAGCATTATCACATCATCATGGACAGTTAACTCAATGGTCGGGTCATCCTTCTAGCACATCATTTGGCAGGACACTGTGCATCAGTCCATTCAGGTCAAGAAGCATTACTTGAAATTCCAAAAGCAGCAGCAGGGGACATACTGTAGTTCTTACTGGAGTGCGTGCACACATGACTGAGTGTGGCATGAATTAAATGGATACTTTTCATTTTATGCTCTCATTTCTCATCATCTGGAGTCAGGAATTTTCTGGACAAAAGACAGTAGCATTTTGGGGATGCAGATTAATTCTGGTGACTGTGTGTGACCACTGCACACACGATTGAGTGCACCATTAATTCTGGGAGACCGCATTTCTTGCTATGCTCTCATTTCACTTCAGCACTGGGGAATTTTCTGGACACAAGACAGTAGTATTTTGCAGATGCACATTAATTCTGATGACCGTGTGTGTGGGGTGCTGCCAATATTGTTGTCACTTTGCCTTACTTCACATTAAGGTGGAATGACAATGCGAAGTAATAATTACAAGGCAAAGTGAGCCTTTTGTATTGGCCACTCCACGTAGTGGAATGACAATGCGAAGTGCCCACTTTGTGGGCACTTCACCAGTGAAATTTAAATTCACTGCATCTCTAGTTGGAGCTGTACTTTGAAATTTGTGTGCTCGGCAAAGTGTAGGGTAAGGTTAATTCTTCAATTTTTTAAAAATAAAAATAGTTTTTAAAATTATTCATTAAATTAGCATGTTGAGAGTAACAAATATGGCCTGATTTCAAGAGTCAAAAACCTGTTTTCATGATTGTCAATCCTATTCTCACAATTGTTAGCAGTCACTAAATGGGTAAAATGAGAGAATGCTGCTTTTTTTCTGCCAGATGGCAGCCACCCACCCTCCCACTTAATCTCTTCTCTCATTCTGTATTACTGTAGCCTGGATTTATTTTATTTAGGAAGCTGATTCCCAAAGCCCCTCATGATTTTTTGTTTTGTTTTTTAATTAAGGCTTTTATGCCTGCCTGCTAGCCTGCCTACCTATTTGATCTCTCTCTCTCTCTCTCTCTTTCATTTACTCAATCTCGCTCTCTCTCTCTCTCTATCTCTCTCTCTCTCTCTCTCTCTCAGTCACTCTTGCTCTCTCTCCAGACTGGCTATGTGTGTGCCCTGAAGCAAGGTATACAGTATATACTCTGTTTATTTACCTATGCCGAATCGACAGCACTGTTGTCGAAGTTCAGCAAAGTGAGATGGATCCCTGATGTTGACAGGCGAAATTTCACCTGTCAAACATCATTGTGATTTCTATCGGGGGCTGTGCCCCCTACAACCCCTTCTAAGGATTCCTAACTCTGAGTTGGAGTTATCGCGAAGGGGGATCGAAAGTCGGCGAAAGGACAAAATTTTACCTTTGGGTTCCCCACAGTGACAATCTTGAAACCTGTCGAGATTGTTGCTGTGGAGATTTCATCAGGTAGCTTTTGCCATGTGACCGCATACAACTCTGTCAATGCCAGGTCACATGACTTCTACATTGCTGTTCAAGAGACTTGGTTAACAAGTCTCATGAGTACCAGTGATCCTGCAAGACTTGATAGCCAAATCCTGGGGATGCACTCACACATGCAACTGGTTGGGCAGTGAGTCATTTAGTCATGTGACCCCCAACACCACCACCTGCCCAGCCACAGGTAAAATCGATGAAGCTGGTCTCTGAGCCTGCCATGGTGCCTGCCCAGTCTCAAAAATTGGGAGACTGATGCTGTGTGCAGTCTGTGTATGCAATCATGCAGCTCTGTCCATGAAGAAAAAAATATATAATTACAAGAATTTAATGTATTCTCCACAATGCAAAGCTGCAGGAGCTCACTCCTATCCATCCTGCTCAACTACAGGCTCAAAACTGGACTCTCGCATCCGAATCCATATTTATGTGAGCCTGTGGCTGAGACATGGATCCAGGGGGAATCTAGTTTAGCAGAACAGCCTGCCACCCCTAGTTTAAACAGAGTACTCATAATTTAAACATATTATACCTAGTAATCACTGTCTCTGAGCCACAGAGCAATGGACATTCCAGAAACTTGGAGGACTGGACCCCACCCCCCATACTAAGGCAGCATTCTTTAGCTCCCAGTTAGGAGTATTTCTATCACAGAATGTATGTAATTTAGTTAGGGGGCTGACACAAACCCCCCTAAATATTTATAAGTTGCAGTGTAATAGGTGCATAAAACTGGATGTGAGAAGATACTACTTCAGGTCCTGTACATTAGCCGGTGCCTCTGCAAACATCCCTGGTTCCTTGGATGAGACTGATTGTGCACCACTGACAGACACTGATTGTAACTGCATAATCTGCAGCCTGTGAATAGTGCAAAGCAGCACTTTGTTTTATCTGTAGTCACTACGAGAGGAAGATCCTCATAATACTTATTGTTTCTAGGCTAGATAGCAGTGAGAATTCTGGAAAGTTGGAGTACTGGTGCCCCCCCCCCCCCCGGCAGCATTCTGTATCTCTCAGTTGGGAGTGTTTTACCCCAGAGTCAATGTTTTAAGCAGTCATAGACTGCAGAGTTTAGTTATTGGGCTGACACAGACACCCCCAAATATTTTATTTTTGGCAGTGTAATGGAAGCATAAAACTGGAAGTGAGCAGACGCTACTTCCTGTTTCACAGTACATCAGCTGGTGCCTCACAGCTGTTGAAGAGCACACAGCAGAGGCAACATTAACAGAGGCAAGTCTATCTGCCAGTGTCCATCTGGGATAGCCAGTGGGCCAGGAAGCTTACCAGGCATTTGATTTATTTACGGAACAGGGTGAGTTTTTATTATTTACTGCCCCATTAACATCCTGAAATATGGTTACTAGCAAAGGGTTCATTAACCTCCCTAATGGCTCAATTGCTATACAATGTACCACCTGTTTCAAATACAGCTTTGAACAACTGACAGACTTCCTTCTGTTTATCTGTAAACAATGCATTGAAATTAGGGACCTAAGGTATAAGGTTGATCAACTGCAACAAGAACTTAATTACAAAAGAATATCAGAAACTCTGGCACAGTTTTCAGCCCAAATTACTGTATGTGACGACATGGTATTGTGCTTAACACCCAGCACAGGGGATAATTCCAATGAGGCAAAAAAAACTTAGGGAAGTTATAAGTGGTGAAGACAGTGACTGGTGAACTGTCATTTCTAGAAAAAAGCTACAAAAGGCCAGAGCCAAGTGAAATGATGATATCACAATCACAAATTGCTTCAGCCCCCTTTCTCATGACACTTCACTGGAAAAAAACATCATAATACTGCTATACCACCAGCACAATCAGACTCAGTGCCTTCTGACATAAACAGACCAAAGGAAATTCTAATCAATAATTAAAGGGGAACTGTTTTATTCAGGATTTCTTAATGTCTCAAAGCCCATTAAAAGCTAAGTTGAGTGAGCTATTGTGAGTTATTGTGCTTACCTGCAAGTCTTGGCAGTCCGGAGTTACTCATATGTAAATCCACCTGTAATTAAGGGCTGGGGAAGCCATGAGTTTTAGACTTCTGACAGACAGTGATGTCACCAAAGTATTGGCCTTTCTTTGACTGCAGATAATCCAATAGATTGAATAGAAATTGTCTGTTTTATTAAGTTTGTTTAAAGGTATTATTACAACACTTTCTACATTTGTTATAATTGTTTTGTATGTGCAATGAAACTAGTGAGTTATCTTGGTAACATTCTACTCAGTGCTGATGAAGAAAATTATTTATTTATTTCAGATTGGGAATTAATACCTTTGAGTCTGGGACTCATTTACAAAGGTTCCAGGTCAATACAGGCATGAGAACAGCCAGACAAAACATAGTTACAGATTGGTATGCAATGTAAGGAGCGTACACAAAGCAGTAGCAGAATGAGATACTGCTGGTACAAACTGTTGCAAATGGCAGTCAGTGAAACTAAACTAGTCATATAGAAGGCCACAGATTTTGTATATACATAAGTGCAATTAGGAGGGGTGAAATATTGATTCAGGGAGAGTGTAAATTGTGAGAACAGGGAGTAGGAATGTTAAAGCGAGAAGAGGGAAAGAGCAGAGTTCACAGGTACTAACAAGTAGAAGGCTAGATTGGGTGTAGAGGAGCAGCCAGAGACAGGCTTTGTCAGCTAAGGCATGGGAGGAGTGTGTTAGGGGGCTAGTAAGAGACCAGGAGGATGGGGAGAGTAGTAGAACAAGGGAGAAAGGCAGTTACAAACATTTTCCCTTGTCAAGATAGAGACTCTGAATAAAGCTAGGGAAATAGAAAAGTGGGTAGGGAGTTGGATGGCGGGAGGGAGGCAGCAAAGAGTTGTAGAAAATGGGGACAGATAAGTGGAGAGAGGTCACCAGCAGAGTATCACAAGGGTCTGTCCTGAGCCAGGCCTTCTTCAATTTGTGCATCAGTGACATTGGAGAGGGAATCCAGTGCAGGGTGTGTCTATTTGCAGATGACACTAAACTCTGTGGTACAGTTGACAACCTGGAAGGGATAAAGGAATTAAAGGCTGGAAAACTGGTCCAAAGAATGGCAACTGAAATTCAATGTGAAGAAGTTCAAAGTGATACACTTAGGGAACAAAAACCCCAAAACAGAGTATTGGATGGGAGGGATTCTGTTGAGCACAACATCAGAGGAAAGGCATCTAGAAGTCACCATCAGTGACTCTCTTAAGCAAACTAAACATTATAACAAGACCTTCAGCAGGGCTAACAGGATGTTAGGGTGCATTGGGAAAGGGTTATACAGCAGGAAGCAAGAGGAACTGCTACCTCCGTATAGGTCACTGGTAAGGCCATGCCTGGCATACTGTGCCTAGTTCTTGAGTCCCCACCTAAAAAAGGACAGAAGCAGGCTAGAGATGGTATAATGCGGGATGACCAAGATGATTCAGGGCCAGGAAGGTGGATCCTATGAGGATCAGCTAAAGGCACTGAACATGTATTCATTCTAAACCAGGTGAGAGCAGAGGAATATGACTGAGACCTTCAAGTTCCTGCAAGGAATAAATAAGATGAACTGTGAAGAGCTATTCATTAGGAACAAAAAAGCTAGGTTGCAATGTTACTAGTTGAAGTTAATGAGGGGAAGGTTTATCAAGGATATAAGGAAGTATTTATTTTTACAGAAAGAGCAGTTGATCCATGGAACGGTCTGTCAGGAGAGGTGGTGGGTGCCAGGACAACAAACAGCTTCAGACATGGCTGGGATAGAACCAAGGCTATACTTAGTGGGATGAGGGAGGTAGAAAGAGGAATAATAAAAGAGGGAATAGTGTAAGCATAGACACCACAGCAAGAATAGGTCCTGGGGTATGATAGGGTAATATGGACAGATTAGGTGGAATATGTGTTGCATTTATATCATTATTTATAGTTCATGTAAATTTATTCTATGTACAGTATACCATATCCTGGTTGCTTGTAAAAACAGGCATTCCTTTCTGCTCACTAAGCTTACCAATATAATCAATAAGAACAAACAAAAAAAAAAGATAGGCCATCAGTCTTTTTCTGCTGTCATCATCAATATTTCAGTTCTTAATGCTATGGATTTGTAATAATGTTATTAAGTTAAACAGACTAATACAAATTATACAAGAAACTAGCCAAAAATTCAACAGTATGAAATCAAAAACATTTTAAATCAGCAGTCAGAGAAAACAAAAATACTATCAGAATAAAAAAAAGGAGACTGGAATTTAGATTAGCACATTCACAATAGTGTAATAAAATATTATTTGCCTACGTCAATAGGCTATGGGGAGACACAAAATGTTGGAACCATTAAACCACAACGGGAACATGATAAGTAAGCCAGATGCTGTGGCTCTAGTACTCAACAACTATTTTACTACAGTCTTTAATGTCTATTGGGAAAATAACTGACACAAATAAAGTCAATTTGCATACAGACAATAAAAGATGTCAATTAATTACAGAAGAAATAGTGGATCATCGAGAAAACATGTTGAACAAAAATAAGTCTGAGGATCCCAGCCAATTGCACCCCAGACTGCCAAAGGAACTATCAAAAGAAATTAACAAACCACTGACATACAGTAATAAACCAGTCTATACATGATGGCAAGGTTCCAGCTGACTGCTGAGTTGCCACTGTGTTGGTGGTCCATAAAAAGGGGAGTTATTCAAACATTGAAAATTACAGACCCATAAGCCTGACATTTACTACTGGAAAACTCATTGAGGGCATAAGAAAAGATTAGATTACAGATGAAATGCATACTGATTGAATCAGGGACATAAGCCAACATGGTTTTGTTAAGTAAAGATCTTGTAATACCAAACTAATTCGTTTTTATGAGAAAGTCAGCAAAGCATTCAACTCCAATGCACCAGTAGATATTGTCTATGTTGACTTTAAATAAGACTTCAATAAATTTTCTCATATGCCCATACTTCAGAAATTAGTTAAGCTAAAGACTGACCTAAGTATGTGGATACAGGACTGGTTATAATATCAAACTCAAACTGTAAAGGTCCAAGGGTATCATTCGGATGTATGATCTGTCATGAGCAAGGTATTGGGGTGAATTTTATTCAACCTTTTCATAAGTGGTCTAAATGTCAAACAAGAATCTTGGTGTAATAAGCTTGACAATGATACTAAGATGGGTTGGCCAGTAGATTATAGTACAAACACCAACCAGCTGAAAATGGATCTTGTGGAATTTGACAGACAGGCTGACAAAAACATAATGGAGTTCAATCTGGAAAAATGTGTAATAATGCACCTCTAACATAACAAAACTAAAAAAAACAGTGTCATTTAGGAGGTGAAACTCTAAAAGAAGTCACTAATGAAAAGAACTTAGGAGTAATCGTCTGGAAGTAATCTCACAAACAACCTACAATGCAAAACACTTGCTAGTAAAGCAAACAGAATCCTTAATTGCATCCAAAGAACATTTATCAATAGAAATAGTAATGTTATATTCCACCTGTATATGACTTATGTCAGGCCACAAATGGGCTACTGTTCCCAATTCTGGAACCTGCATCACCATAACGATATTAATATCCTTGAACAAATTCAGTACGGACCTACAAAAATAATAAAAAATATCCAAAATAAATCATGTGGCAAATGATCTGAATATTTGGGACTGCACTCATTTGAGAGAAGGAGATTGAGAGGAAAAATCTTTTTTATTGTACAATCTACTACATGATGGTGAATTAAAAGAACTGTGTATTGAATACAAAGCCAAAATACACAAATTAATGTAAATTAAAGGCATCAGTGCCAAAAGGGATCTGATAAGAAATTTCTATACACGAGTGGTGAAGTTTTGGAATAACTTCCCTGCTTCAGTAGTTCAGTCTACTAATACAACAATTTTCAAAGACAATATTGATGAATATATGGTATTAAATAGAATTAATGGATATGACCACTGAGAAGTGGAGGTAGTTTACATGAGCTTTGAGCCTATTACTGGCCTAAAACCAATTATAATACCAGTGTTGTTTTGCAGTATAATAATGTGCCTACATTTTATGAGTGATCTATAAAATCACAAGTGCTGAACTCATGAGTGATACAAGACTGAGCCAATGCTGAGTTTGCAATAAGTGAACAAGCCAGCATCTAGCATTCTGGACACTGTCAAAGCCGGTCAAAAGGAATTAAGTTTCCCTTCGGTACATGGATGTCATGATGCAGCACTTTTTACAGGGAGTGCACACTAAACATGTCTAAGTTACTGGCAAGTCACATGATCTGCAATAGCCAACCAGCGATGCTTGAGATTGAGGACTCCTCATGTTGCACACATCTGTGTCATTTCCAGCACTGTTGCACAGGGGAAGGACCTGGCTACTTTATTAGCTCCTTTTATGTAAAAAAGAAAGACTTTTGATCAGAACACCTTAGCAATCAGACTTCCGGTTGGGAGGCAGCTAAGATGGCAGCTTGAACTGTGTGACTCCACTGGCTCCTGCTACATTTCTTCATAATTGCTCCTGTGGAAGTGCTTTACCTGAGAAGGAAGGCTGTAATTTTCCATTGGAAGCCCTGGGTATTAGAACAGAGTGCTTTGTTTTCTGGACTGGTCTGTTTGGTGGAGGTTTTGCTACAGTGCATCACAAACTCAGAGGGCCTGGGTGCTGACTTCAATAATGTCAGCTACTGATAATCTTACCATGGTTTGCAAGAATGATCTTCCAGATATTAGTTCTATGCTTCAATCTCTGGTCCAGGATATTCCTACTATAAAGGCTGCTGTAAGTACTTTGGAGTGCCATGTGGAGGAGGCTGAATATCATATTGCAGGGACAGAGCTTTACTGTATGCAGGTGGACTCCGTAAATGCCCAGCAGGGAGACAGAATTGTGCAGCTTGAGGGGCACTTACAGGCTCTCACTTTGAAGGTCAGTGACCTCAAATAATTGAGGTTGTCGGAACAATATCAGAATTATTGGTCTCCCTGAGGGTATGGAGGGGAACTGAATGTCTGACTTTCTTCAACTGTTTTTCCCCAGACTACTGGCCTATGACTGGGGCCACCTGCTTGAAATTGAATGGGCACATTGCTCCCTGGGTCCTCAGCCTCAGAGAGGTTCCCCTCCCCGTCCAATCCTGGTCTGCTTTCTCCATTTCAATATCAAGGATCAGATCCTCCACCTGGCCAGGGAACGTGGGCCACTTAAATGGAACAGCCACCTAGTTCACATTTTCCAGGACTTTTCGAAGGATCTTGCCGAACGACGCAAGGCTTTCACTCCAATTAAGAGGCAGCAGGCTGAGTGGCACATTAAATTTGACTTGAAATATCCTGCGGTCCTGACAGTTCTATGGCAAGGGGTCTGGCATCATTTTGAGACCCCTGGTGTGGCAGAACTTTCTTTGATTCTTGGGAAACCAGTCCAGTTCAAATAATGCTGCTCCTACTTTGATCTGGGAGGATCGGGGCTGTAAGCCGACTAGTGATAGTGTGCAAGCTGGACTTGGTTGGGAACCTCCTGGTAGCTGGTCATTTCCTAAGCACAGGAGGGAACATGCGAAAAGCTCTCACTCCTCTTGACTTAACAGTGCTGATTGGATTTCTGCTCCTGGTGGGTTGGGGACTCTATGTGGGTCCTGCTTTCATTCTCCTTCTCCAGTTAATGATTGCTCCCCTACTCCAATCTCCAAACACCCCCGACTCTCTCCTGACCACACTGCAGAGACTTTGTGGGTAGAGTGTGCAGAATTCCATGAAGAGGAGCTGGTGCAGAAAATGCAAGATGTGGTGACATGTGGGAACTCGTTGCCACAAGCTGCAGTGGCTTCTCCTGATCCTGCTTTGAGGCAGGCTGTGGCGGTACCTGCTGTCGCAGTTTCTCGGGGTCTATCAGTGTGTGGAGCAGCAGGAGTTCTGGAGACTGCTCCTGCTTGATAGCTTTTTAGCATGGTCTGCAGGAGGGTTGTATTTTGCCTGATCACCATTTGTTTCTGGGATTAACCTTTTCTTCCTTTTGCGGGTCTGTTTACAAAGGACCTTTACTTCAGGATGGGATATGACTGAGATATGGTTCTTTACTATTGATGTATGATTTGGGACTCCACTGTATGCCAGGCTTGCATGGGGGGGGGGTTATCTTGTTCTTCATGCCATTGTGGTATCTTGGGAGCTAGCTGTTATGCTATGGGGGGCTGAGATACAATCTGGGGCAGAGGGGCTTCTTTTGCTGGGCATTATTCAATTCCTACCTCAGGATGGCTGATGTGTTTCTAGGGTATTAATTGGGGGCATGATTGTCAGCTGTTACCTCAGCTGGTTTGGGTAGACCAGTGCAAGAGTGACGGGAGCAGTGCTGGTCTGCTCACTCTGTAGCTGGTGGGCTGCTGTTGCACCGCTTCGTTAGCTGGGGGGTTGGGGGCATTGGCGGTAGGGGATCACAAGCCCTTTGTCCTACCCCTTCTGCTTGGTTTATGGGGGGGTTGTACATGGGCG
This sequence comes from Neoceratodus forsteri, assembly GCA_016271365.2. Classification (NCBI taxonomy): domain Eukaryota; kingdom Metazoa; phylum Chordata; order Ceratodontiformes; family Ceratodontidae; genus Neoceratodus; species Neoceratodus forsteri. Next base: position 1,295,522,766 of record CM028130.1, read on the forward strand.
AGATGGGGGATTTTGCCTCTGGCTTCTGTATTTGTAGGGGAGGTGGCAGGGAAGGGGTTGGGTAAGGGATGGGAGTAGGTTAGTATTGGCAACTGGGTGTATTGCAGGTCAGCTGATTATTCCTGTTTTGGGGGGGACTGTTCTTGTTATCTTTATTTTTTGGTTCTTTCTGTTTTTGCTGTTTATATCACACAGGGGTATTAACGTGGGGCATTGCTAAATGTTGGCTTGGGGGGTGGGCTACATACCTTGGGTGGATGTGTATATTTTTTCCTTTACTATGTTTGTCATTTTCGATTGTTTGTCTTATGGTGCAGCTGTCATTTATAACTTGGAATGTTTGGGGCTTAAATATCCACATTACATAAAAGAAGGTGCTCACCTACCTAAAATCATATAATTGTGATATTGTTCCTTTACAGGAGACCCACATTTTAAAAAAATGATGCAAATATGCTTGAGAGAGGTTGGGTAGGCAGAGCATACTCCAGCTCATTTTCATCCAAGTAAAGAAGGGTCTCTATTTTGGTAAAACGTGGATGCCGTCTAGTTGTGGATGACTGGGCATCAGATAAGGAGGGCATAGATACATAGATACATAGACACTGTCTGCAGATAAGGGCATACGGCACACCCAGTCTGCCCATTTGAGCTTGTAAGTTCACTTTATGTTTTCCTAGAAGTCTGTCACCCCTTACCCTTGGCCTCCAGAATTCCCTTGTCTATCCCATGCATTCCTAAATCCCATGATTGTTTCAGCCCCCACTACTTCCTCGGGCAGGGTGTTTCATTTGTCTACCACCTGTTCTGTGAAGAAATTCTTCCTCACGTTTCCTCTGAATCACCCTCCCTCCAACGTCATCCCATGCCCTCTAATCCTGGAACATCTTTTTCACTGAAAAATAATGTATTCCTGCACTCTGTTCCTCCCTGTAAGATACTTGTGTATCTCTATCATATCCCCTCTCTCCCTCTATACCTCCAGGGAGTACATATTCAAGTCCTTCAACCTGTCCTCATAGGACTTGTCATGCAATCCATGTACCATCTTTGTTGCCTTCTTCTGAACCTTCTCTACCCTGTCTATGTCCTTACGTAGGTAAGGTCTCCAGAACTGTACACTACTCTAGGTGGGGCCTCACTAGTGTATTGTATAGTGGAATTATGACCTCCCTTTTCCTGCTGGTGATACCCCTGCCTAGGTATCCCAGCATCCTATTTGCTTTACCCACTGCCTTGTCACACTGTTTCCCTACCTTGAGGTCACCAGAGATGATAACCTCAAGGTCCCTTTCCTGTTTGGTGCATGCTATATCCTCACCCCCCAACTGATATATTGTTCTAGGGTTTTTGTGCCTCATATGCATTATCTTGCAATTCCTTGCACTGAATTTCAACTGCCAAACCCCTGACCATTCTTCAAGTTTCTGCAGGTCCCTCCTCATTCTGTCCACACCCTCTGGTGTGTCCACTCTGTTACAGAGCTTTGTGTCATCAGAGAACAGGGAAATGCTGCCTTCCAGGTCCTGCGCAATGTCACTGATGAAGATGTTGAATAGGATTCTGATCCACCTCCCTTGTTACCCAGTCGAAAAATTTAATGAGGTTGGTCTGACATGACCTCCCTCTGGTGAAACCATACTGCCTTGGGTCCTGTAGTCCATTGGCAGGCAGATGTTCCAGCAATCTCTCCTTCAGTAGTGCTTCCATGATCTTCCCCACTACTGAGGTGAGGCTGACTGGTCCGTAGTTCCCCACTTCCTCTTTGTTCCCGCTTTTGTATAAGGGAACTACATCTGCTGTCCTCCAATCTTTGGGTACCTCCCCTGTTTCCAGTGATTGGTTAAACAGGATTGCCAGAGACTCAGACACCACCTCTCTTAGTTATTTTAGGAATCTGTGGTGCACCCCATTTGGCCCAATTGCTTTATCAACTCTTATTCCTTCCAGTTCCTTCAGGACCCGTTCTCGTGTAAAGGTACTTGTGTCCATTTCTGCACCGTTCCCACCCCTTGTACTCCCTTCAGGCCCATTACTCTCATCTTCCTCAGTAAAGACTGAGCAGAAATACCTGTTCTTTATGTTAACTTTGCTGTTGTCATTCTCCACGCAGCACCTATCCTCCCCTTCAGTCTCACTATCCCTCCCTTTGCCTTTTTTTTCACTTATGTACCTGTAAAAGGTTTTGTCCCCTCTACCCACTGATTTTGCAATGCCTTCTTTTGTCCGAGCTTTGACTTCCCTTACTGACCTCCCTGGCTCCCTTTGCTTCTCCTGGTACTTCTCCCTATCCCCTTCTGCCTGTGTCTTTTTGTATTGCCTGAATGCAGTCTTTTTGGATTTCACTTTAACCCTTACCTCCTTGGAAAATCATAATGGCCTCTTCCTTTTCTCATTGCTATCCTGCTTAATGCATAATTCTGTTACTCTTGTAATCCCCATTTTAAATATTGCCCACTGTTCCTCAACCCCTGATTCCTGACCCATTCCCATTAATGCCTCTTTCAAGCATCTCCCCATTATCCCAAAGTCTTTCACCCTAAAATTCAGGATATGTGTTTTTGTGCAGTTTGGTTCTTTTCCTTTTGTGATATCAAACCACAGTGACTGGTGGTCACTGTTCCCCAGGTGGTCCTCCACTGTCACCCCATCACACTGTCCCTGTTTTTGAGCACAAGATCCAGCATTGCATCCGACTGGGTTGGTTCCATGATCAGTTGCTTGAGGAAGGCACCTTGAAGAGAGTCGAGGATAAATCTGCTCCTAGTTTATGCTGCTGCTGGGAGACTCCAATCCTCGTCTGGAATATTGAGCTCTCCAACCAGCACCACCTCACCCTTGTCTGCCATCCTTTGGATGGCTAGCATCAGCTCCCTATCTGTTTCTTCCTTTTGGGATGGTGGTCTATAGACCACCCCTGTGCGAATGGCTGGCCTCATTTTCCTTTCCAGAAGGGCAGATGGGTATTGTTGGTGGGCAGGGTGGAACTGATCCCCTTTTTATTGGTCAATGTTTATGGTCCAAATGCTGACTCCCCAGAATTGTTTCCTCAGTTGATTCAGCACATTATTGATTGGTATTCACCACCTATGGTGCTCGTACTGGGGCGGGGGATTTTAATTTTGCTCCTCATCCAGTGGTGGATAGGTCCCCTGTGGAGAAAGGGGTCCCCTCACATCAGCAGTATCAGGCTATCCTTTTTTGTTTCAGCTGGTAGATTGTTGGAGAGATCTCCATCCTACTTTCAAAGATTTCACTTTTAGGTCTCCTAGGTTCCGGTTGTATAGCCGGCTAGACATTTTTCTTTGCAGTTTGGCTATATTGTCAGATGTCCTGGAGATAAGTCATAGATCGATTCTTTTATTGGATCATGCCCCTGTTTTTCTTGTTTGGGAGCCCCATCGGATGCTGACAAAGTCTCCATGTTGGTGTTTTAACCCCTATCTGTTGCACCTGAGAGATTTTTGTCTGTGGCTGGTGGGGCAGATAGACTTTTATTTTTCGACTAATTCTTCCCCAGAGGTTTCATCTTTTGTGGTGTGGGATGCATTTAAAGCCTTCCTCTGGGTAGAATTATTCCTTATGCTTTGCATATCAATAAGCAGTGAAAGGAGATGGTGGAGACCTTGACCTGAAGAATTAGACATCTTAAACAGGAGAGCAATCTGCCTCCGGTTGTTTTGGAGGAGAAGGTCTAGGCTTTGCTTAGTTACAAAGATCAACTGAATGTGATCATTCAGCAGAAGGCTCAAAGGGCTTTGTTTTTCACTAGGCAGGCTTATTGGGAGTCAGAGGATAAGGCCAATAGGTTGTTAGCCTATAGGTTGAAAAAAAGGGTGATGGAGGCTCAAGTTCCCTATTTACAGGCTGGGGAGCAAGCAAGCAAATCTTTATTTTTTTAGAGCCTTTCAAAATTAAGGCACTGTACATAATATAAAATGCAATATAAAAACAGACAATATAACAATTATTTAAAATCAATCCATTACTTAGTCAGGGAAGGCCAAAGAGAATAAATACATTTTCAGCATAGATTTAAAACTGCTGATGGTCAGGCATTCTCTTAACTGATGAGGTAAGAGAATTCCACGGGGTTGGTGCTGCAAATGAAAAAGCATGAGCTCCAGATGTTTTACGATGAACCCTGGGAATCTCTAGTAATCCCTCATTGACGGATTGGAGAGGGCAATTGGGGGAGTAGTGAGTCAGGAGATCTTTGAGGTAGTCAGGTCCCTGTTCATGTAAGTCTTTAAAAGTAAGCAAACCTAACTTATAGTTGATCCACCACTGAACTGGCAGCCAGAGCAGATTGTGCAGCACAGGTGTAATGTGACAGGTCCTGGAGGTACCAGTCAACACCCTGGCCGCAGCATTCTACATTAGCTGCAGGTGGTGGATATCAACCCCAGACAGCCCTAGGTAGAGGGCATTGCAGTAATCAAGACGGGTAGTAATGAAGGTGTGGACCAATGTTGGAAGGTCGCCAGGGGGAAGTCAGGTGTTTTACCAGGGCAATATTCCTCAGATGGTAAAATGAGGATTTGACCACAGCTGACACCTGAGACTTCAGGGTCAGACTGTCATCAAATATAACGCCCAGGTTACTCACCCAATCTGAGGTAATGAGCTGGACACCATCAAGCCATGGGCCCGACCCGTGCCCAGCAACAAAATCCGCCTCCGTATGGCCCAGACCCACAACCAACACCTCAGTCTTATCTGGATTCAATCTCAACCAACTTGAGATCATCCAGTCTTTAATCTCAGAGAGGCAACTATTTAGCATAGAGATTGCATCAACCTGTCCAGGCACAAAGGACATATACAGCTGAGTATCATCTGCATAGCAGCGAAAACTCAAGCCATATCACCTGATGATATCTCCCAATGGCAGCATATACACTGAGAACATGGGTGCCAATATGGAGTCCTGTGGCACCCCGTAGGACAGGGGGAGGGCATCAGAGGAATAAATTCCAGTGACCACTTTCTGAGACCTGCCTACTGTACAAGGAAAGATCGAAACCATTCGAGGATTGTACCCAACAGTCCACAAAGGAACCGCAAGGTCTCCAAAAGCACCTCATGGTCCACAGTGTCAAAAGCTGCTGAGAGATCAAGAAGGATGAAGATGGTACGGGCCTTTTGATCTCTCGCCATTAGGAGATCATTTAATACCCGAACAAGGGCAGTCTCTGTGCTATGCCTCTTCCTGAAACCAGACTGGAGGGCTTCATAGACATTGTGAGTTATCAGGTGATTGTCCAGTTGCAATGCAGCCACCTTCTCAATAACCTTCCCCACAAAGGGAAGGTTAGAGACAGGTCAGTAGTTAGCTGGATCGATGGGATCCAAGGAGGATTTTTTAAGGAGTGGTCAAATGACTGACCCCTTTGAGGGGTGTGGAAAGATTCCCTTCTCCAAGGATCTCCATACAATTTCAGCTAGGATCGGGCAGATAACTTCTACACATCCCACCAAAAGGGAGGTAGGGCCTGGATCCAAACTACTGCAGGTTGGGCGCAAGGTCTGGACAATCTTCACAATGTCCATGGATTCCGGTCGGCTGAAATCCATCCAGACAGACCGAGTAAGCATTACTTCCCATTGACCTCCACAACCCCTCATGGAGAGAGCCGGGCTGATTCTGGACCTGAAGCTGGCAACCTTATCTGCGAAAAACCGAGCTAGCTCATCACACTTAATTTGTGAAAAAGCTCTTCCGGACTGGAGACACATTGGGTTGCACAATCTGTCAACAGTTCGAAAGAGTTGAGTCGGTTGGTTCTGCACAGCAGAAATCTCCCTGGACAGGAACTCTGCCTTCTTACGGTGATTTCTGATTGATAGCCCTTATAATGGTCCATCAATCTAAGCCTGTCAGCATCCAGGCTGGACTTCCACCATGCTCTCTCCAGCCTTCGACCAATCCACCTCAACTCCTTCAAGGACCCATCATACCAAGTGGACCTTGGGTGAAGAGTGAGTGGTTGAACACGAACAGCAGCAATCAAGTCCAGGGCATCTTCCACTGCCTTATTATAGGCTAGTACAAGGTTCCCTGGACTTGTGCTTTCACCCAGCAATCCCGATAGGTCCTGCACCACTGATAGACCATCTGTGGTAACTTCCCTCAAGGGGCAGTACCGGACCATCTCCGAATGGGTAGGTACATTTGGGGGGGCCCCAAAACTGAATCCTATGGTGTGATGGTCAGACCGACTGACTGGTTCCACTCCCAAGTCAGTGATATCTATCCCTAGGAGGAACAGTAGATCCAATGAGTGACATTCTATATGGGTAAAGGAGGCAACTACCTGTATAAGGCCCAGCATTGTTATTAGCTGGAGGAGATTTTGACCAAACTGTGAGAGTTCATCATTGACCCAGAATTATCCATCTGGGGGACTCCAACACCATGTCAATGATGAAGTCCGTAGTCTCCTGCAGGAATAAACCCCCATCACCGGGTGGGCGGTAGATGAGGAGTATCCTACAGCCTACACCCTCACCCATGATACACTCAAAGGATCTCGTGATCCCCACTGGAATATCCACAAGGCCCAGTTCGGTCTTAAAAAGATGGCTACACCCCCACCCCTACGATCCAACCTCAGGCAGTGAATCACCGAGAACCCAGCTGGAACTGCAGAAGCCAATATTTGGCTTGCATTATCATCCAGCCAGGTCTCGGTGATGCAAGCCAGGTCCACCGTTTCAACAAGATCAGCTATAATGGCTGTCTTGTTTTTGATGGACCTAGCATTACACAACACCACCCGGGTTGGATGAGATGCTGGGGAAGACCTCGACTCCTGTCCAGCACCAATTTCTGGGTCCTTGTGTATGGGAACAAGACAGGGAATACCCCTGTCCTGGCACCATTTTGCCCAAGGGTGTTGTCTGGTCCTTACCACCCCAATATGCCCCCCCTTTTCATTCCCCCACCAGGCCCAGCCCTGCCCCCCATGCCTCCTAGCAATCCCGAGGGACTGACAGTGTTTATATATCTCTGTTGGTAAAAAGGGGCAATTGAAGGGGCACAACTCCCTGAGCCTGGTGGGGGAATACTGCCTGACTATCTTTGGACCCTCCCTACACATTCATAAAACACAAAACTATCTGCACACAGCCAAAGCAATAAAATCACAAATACTGAAAAATAAATAAATAAAATAATCACAGTAAACCCTGCCAGACTCTCTCACAGACTGGAGGGCAACTTAAACATAATAATACCTGCACTTTAGCTAATAATTATCAATATCACCCTCTGACCCCAAAATACCAACTCCAAATCAACAGAAATCAAATTAATCTCAAATAATGAAAAAATAACAATAAAACATTAAAAATCAATCACATAAAACCAGATAGTCACAGTTTAATATAGATGTAGTAACACTGTCCACTGTATCAGTGTTAGGTCTTTAATAATCAAGAACATGCCAGAACTCCACAAAAATTTGAGATAGACAGGGATGACTCTCACCACTCTCTTATCAGAAATTTTTGACTAGTCAAGGTAGCCCTCTCACTGCCACATAATTGGAGGCTTAGTTTGCAATTTTAAACCAAAAAAGAGGCCCTCTGACTGCCTCCTAAGTTAATCATAAGGTTGCACAGATCCAAATATATCAAAAGCAGCCAGTTCATGTAATACTTGCAGTGTCGAACAAACAAGGGGGGAACTGTCTCAGCGGCGGAAGCGATAGCTATAGACTTTCGGGTTTTTTATTCCCAGTTATATCAGTCATCTATAAACCCATCACAATTGGATTATGAGGCCTTTTTGCTCACTGTTCACTGCCTCAGTTGGTGGTGGATGTAGCATCGCCTTTAAAGGAGGACATCTCTCTACAAGTGGTCCAGAGGGCTATTAAGTCCCTAGCTGTGGGTAAAGCATCAGGCCTGGATGGGCTTAGTGTGGCTTTTTATCAGGTTTTTGAAGCACAACTGGCCCCCAAGTTGCTGAATTTGTTCAAGGTTGTTGGGGAAGTAGGTTCCTTACCTGATTCTATGAGGGACGCAGTTATAACTGTTCTGCCGAAACCCAGCAAGGATCCCACTAAGTGTACCAATTATCATCCCATTTCTCCTGAATGTTGACTGTAAAATATTGGCAAAGGTTTTAGCTATGCATTTGGAGACTGTGATGGGATGTCTAGTTAGCAACACAAAATCTGGTTTTATGTGGAGCCAGCAGACCAGTGACAATTTGTGGTTGGTCATAGATTTGATGCAGGTGGTGACCCTGGGCCTGAAGTCAGCGACCATGGTGGGGTAGGATGTCGAAAAGGCATTTGACTCCATTGCATGATGCTATTTACATTATGTGCTGACACAATTTGGATTAGGCACTAAGTTTTGTTGATGGATTACTTGTTTGTACTCAGTCCCTCGGGTTCGGGTCTGGATGAATGGGATGTTGTCAGCTCCCCTTTCTTTGTTTCGTGGCACACATATCAGGGGTTCCCTCTTAGCCCACTACTATTTCTCTTAGCTGTCAAGCTGTTGCATTTAGCTTTATTACAAGAATCTGGCATGTATGGGATTCAGGTGGGGAGGAAATATTTTTCTACCATGATTTATGCAGATGATTTCCTTTCGCTGCTCTCGAGAGTAGAAACATCCCAGCCAATGGCATGGGAGGTCATCAACTCTTTTAGCACAATATCAGGGTTGCATATTAATTGTGAAAAAACTGAGCTTTTGCCATTATGCAAAGCTGATAGATCTTGGGCCAAGTTGGGGTCTCATACCCTGAAATGGTCCCCGGATGGGGTGAAATATTTAGGGATGTTTGTGTCTCCCCAGGTGGAGGTGATGATTTCAAATAATTTAAAGGGGGTGCTGGAGGCTATGAAGGTTGACCTCCAAAGATGGAAAAAACTTCATTTGTCCCTTCCCGGAAAAACTGCTACTTTAAAAATGATGGTTTTCCCTTGTTTGTTTTATAGGTTGTATAATCTGCCTTTGATTATACCTCAACATTACTGGATTCAGTTAGATGGGTTGATGGCAGATTTTATTTGGGAGAGTGCTATCCCATGTTTTAGTAGGAAAACTTTAAGGGTGTTGGGGATGGTGGGTGAGCAGGTGGAATTTTCCCTGGCTTTGGGCATACCACCTCTGCCAAGGTGTCAAACTCTGCATTGGATTTGGTTCTCCTCTGTACCTTCGCCATTGTGGGTGGACATTGAACAAGACTGGTTGGGGAATGCTTCATTAGTGATTCTTTTGAAACCTTGGCATCCCCACAGGCCAGACTCATCTGCCCCAATGTTATTTTCCCGATGGGCCTGGGGTCAGTTTTTAAAAATACTGGGATGGGATGTTAGATACTTCAGTAGATGGGAGTCAGTTTGGGGTAACTCAGACATACAGGTGGCAGATGCCCCTGTTCGGTGGAGGTCTTGGCTAGATAGTGGAGTGTACAGATTGGGGGATTTATTGGTTGTTAAGTTGGGTCCCCTGATGTCCTTTCAAGATTTGCAGGTTGCATATCACCTCCCATCGAGAGCATTTTTGCTCTACCTTCAGCTTAGGCATTCCCTTTCGGTGGTGGTCTTACTGGGACATGGAGTTAGGGCCACTGACTTCACCATGCAGTTAGAGAAGTGGTATAAAGTACCCAAGGGTCATATTAGCTCACTGTATTAGAAATTACAAAAGCATTACATTCTGAACTGGGGTTCCCAGAGATTGAAGTGGGCACAGGATTTGAACATTGACCTGAACCAGGAAAGGTGGCATACAGGCAGGTGCTATATGGCTGCCCACTCTGCGTCTCTAGATCCCAAACTTCAGCTGGCCCAAAAGAAAATTCTGGGGAGGTGGCATCATACCCTAGTTCAGCTGGTTCATTTGGGATTCATTGAATCGTATTTATGTTGGCACTGTCACTGTGCTTCTGGATCCATCTTCCACATTTTGTGGGAGTGTGAGCCCCTTCCACCCTGGTGGGCTGCCATATTTGATAGTCTGGAAGCAGCTTTAAGTGTCCCTATTATGAGATTCCCAGTTTTTTGAATTCTGGATGATACAGGCTCCTTGGACTGTTCAATTAGAATATATGCTAATTTTTTGTGGTTTTACTATAGCGTGGTGACAGCATCCACACTGACATCCCTGACATCGACAGGCACAATGCTCAGTGTCAGCATTGTACCCCCAAACCCACCACGTAGGGGGCTTCACCCCCACACTCCAGTCTCTAGATATACAACTCCGAGTCGGAGTTGTCTCAGGGAGGGGGCGAAACAGCGGGAGATGCAGTGCCAGTGCCAGCGGGGACCATCACAGCAACCCAATGCTTTCAGTCAAATTCTGTCACTGTGATGGTCTTCACTTTGGTGGCATTGATGTGTGGTTGGTGCACCATTTTTTGTTTGCTGCAACTTTGGAAGCCAGACATCTGCTTCTTCTGTACTGGTGATCTCAGCTGCTGCCACTGCTAGAGAGGTGGAAACAGGTTTAGAAGAAAACTGCTGCTTTTCATCAGATTATGTACCATAGGCACAATGTTATTTCTAAATTTCATGGTATAGGTGGGTGTCTTTCTCGGGTCTTACATATGGAGATTTGATTGGGTCTGTCTCTGATTCTTGATGTTATTAGGACTAGGATTGCTCTGATGGTAGGTAGGAGTGGGGGTTTCTTTGTCAGCATCCATGGGATTGCTCAATTCCAGTTGGTATTATAAAGGGGCAATGACTACATTCTTTATGGGATGGTTGTTTCTTCTATCTTGGTGATGTGCAACATATTGTTTGGTGTTTATTGCTTGTGCCTATTCTTCTGTTGCAGTACAATATTTTTCAATAAAATGTTTATATACAAAAAAAGAAAACACCATAGCAATCAGAGAATCATGAATTATCATTCAAGTTAGATAACGAATGAAATTGATGGCAGGCAGGCTAGTAATATTGTGCATAGTGCTGAAGTTCAAGTTTCAAAGTTTTTTATTTAAAACAGGATAACATGACACCTAGCCAGGTGAACAATGCTCATTTTCTGTTACCTCCTGGTTAAAATAATTAAAAATGTTAAGCATGACTACATCATAAATTGATTACAACTACAACGATAAAAATGATAAAAGTACAACTTTTAACACTTCAGAACAAGTTAATAGCACAGCTGAACTACAAGTTCTCACAAGAGTTACGTCAAACCAAACAGCTTGATTTAAACCCTTGGGGCCTGATTCTGAAAAGGGGCTTAGAGCAGCACAAGCTGCAAAAAACAGCAGCTTGCACCAAAGCCCCATGCACCAGGGACCCTGCACCAGATTCTGGTATAGGAGGGGTCCCGGCGCCTAAGTGTCCACTCTTGCAGCAACCCCTCCAGTGCTGCAAACATCTGGCACATGGGAAGGGTCTGCCACATGCTCTTTGCAGCAGATTCAAGCACCCCCCATCCTCGATGTTGCCGGAGTTTCTATTTGTAACCCCTAGTTGGTGCTATCCCAGGAGCTACTACACCTGCCTGCTTAGTTAGTAGCAGGTTAACGGGCCTAGGTTCGGTAACGGGTGCCTCCACCCAGAGGTCAGGGTTGGTAATGGTCTAACTAACCAGGGCACAGCCCTCCAGGAGACTGTGACCCCCCTCTGTTCCTGCTAGCGGCCCACACAATACACAGTAATTACTTTCACAATACCTCTGATATGCTTTGCAAATACCCACACAGTTTGCACTTACCCCCAGAGTTGGTTTCTCCAGCTCGAACCTGGGGACCACCTGTAAAATAAAGTTAGACAGAACAAATGGCAACAGTACAATACTTCAGGCATAAACAGGATCCACAGACTGTTTGAAAGGCAGAAAAAGTAGATCTGATTTATTCAAGGGGGTTTGAACAAGGATAGGGGCAATCAGGTTAATTAGTTTACTTTCCATAACAATCACACAGTTATGCAAGCAGTCTGAGTCCCTAGCACAGTCACACTTCTGGTTACCCAGGTGAATGGGGGGTTGGCTAGCCAGGACCGTTGCCTGGGGTAGGCCACTGTTGTAGCTGGTAGGGCCCTGTGATGGAAGAAACACACCTTGCACAACACAATATTTGTAATCCGGAGCCAGATAGCTCAGTTCGTGAAAGAGGAAAAAAAAACAGTAATCAGATGACACACTCAGATTAAAAGATAGTTGCAGGGAGCTACCCTGGTAGTTACTCACGATACCCAGGACTGGACACAAGATGGACGAGGGTTGAAACAGCAGATCAATTCTCTGGATTGCCAGAAGAAGCAGGGCCCATACGATTCACTACAGCATCGTTCCTGTTCAGGCATGGAGCAGGGGGCTGATCCCCCGGCAGGTCTCTCATCGATGGTTCTTCTCTGTGCAGCAGGGTAGGATGACAGGGCCCTCATGGCAAGGCCCAACTGCATGTGGATAGTTGCTGATTCAATCCGTTTGAGCTGGGAACAGCATCCAGCCCTCAGCACTCAGTTACACAAGGGGGAAAACCAGATCGCAGCCCCCTCCAGTTCACAGCACATTTATACGTATGGGGAAACTTACAGCACCAGGCACAGCACTCCCTGGTCACAATCGCTTCACTCTCTACACCCCACCAAAACATCTAGGTGGGAGAGGATTTCAGTCGGGCCGATCGCATTCAGCACAATCTTCAGTCCTCCTCAGGTAAAGCCTGATCACCCTCCAGTCACTCACTGGGTTCTCCAGACTCAGATTTAGTCTGATAAATACTGTCCCTCTCCCTCTCTTCTCTCTCACTGCGAACCGACTTGCAGGCCACTATTTAGGCCTTCGCAAAGTTTTCCCACTCAAAACTACACAATGCTTGCTTGGCTATCACGAGCTGTTTCTCTCTCGACTCCCAACTTAGATCTGGCTCGCCAGCAGACAGCTCGTGGTATTTCCCCCAGATCCAAATGGTTCGGTTGGCCAGCACAACTGCCAATCACCCAAGAGCTCCCCTTTCAGTAGCAAAAGGCACCAACAGTCCAGAACTAGAAATCCCATGGGTTTAGGTCCATACAGCCCCTACGAGCAAGCTCCATTTTAGAGTTCCCTGTTACTGATTGGTCCAATTCAGCAGTTCAGGACCAAAATGGAAGAGATAATCAGAACAGTCTTGACTGCAAAGAAGGCAGGTTAGAACAAGCTACATTATCATTATTTCGCTAAAACATTTCCAGCAAATAGTTACATCCTTCAACAGAACTCCCCCTGCGCAACTAGCAATGGCAGAAAAGGAGCAATTAGCAGGCAGCCCGAGCAGGTCCCGAGCATGGAAATACTCAGTACCCCTCCCAGATTAATTATTACTGCAAACAGGCAGCCCTTAAAGCAACAGTACATGGAGGCCATGCAGGCACTCACTGGTAATACATTTAAACGGCTACGGTGCCGAACACTAGCTAGGCAGCGAGCACTTATGCAAGCTCGTGGAAGACTTTTTGGGAACCCCCATTAATAGGGGGGTTACATATTAATTAAGAATACCACAATCCCAGGTGGTCTAGCAGTCCTCCTGCCCTGATCCCTGATGTTGCCAGTGTTTGTTTTAATTAATTATACTCTGATCCCTGGTGGTCTAGCAGCCCCCCCCCCACACCCTGATCCCCAAATTCGTCTTCTGGGTGATTTTTGTGAATACCATTTGGGGTGCTTTGGCAATCTGTGTCTGCCGCAATCCCCTAGCGCCTTTCCACAACTCAGTTCCTGGTGTACAGGTGGTGCAAGCTCTGTTTGGTGCAGGCAGCCTGTGATGGATGCAGGCTGCCTTCGTAAATCTGTCCCTGGGCATCATTTGGTGCAAGGGGCACCTTGAGCAAATTATTGGGATGCTGCCTGGGGAGCTTTGAGAATTGTGCCCCTGCTGTGTAACCTATAAAGATGGTAAATCATGAATGTTAGTAAATAGGGAGCATGTGAGGGCATTCTATTATTTTGGACCTTTATAAGAAAAGGACAATTGTTCAATCTGAGAATTTACTTTGGAAACAGTGTGATCCTGCACTGGCAGCTGCAGGTCCTGCAGCAGGAGCAGGGCAGAATGAATGCAGCAGACTGGGAAAGGTACAGGGTGGGATTTTTTTAAAATAGACTTTTTTGTTGTACTGAGTGCTGGTGGAGTAGAGGGCACAGAAATCTACCTTTTTTGCCTCCTAGGGCAGGGTGAGTTTAGCTGAATGGGAAATATGCAAGTGGGAGTATTAAAAAAATGTATTTGGCAACTGTTTTTTTGCTGGCTGGTGATGCAGGGCCCTGAAATCTATTTTTATTGTTGTCTGTGGGTGAAAACTAAGTGAACTAGGCTGCTGTAGTGAGGCAGTAGGTCTTTCAGTGAGGGTGATAAGGAAGGTGAATCAGAGTGAGTGATGGGTATGTGTGAGAGTCTGCCATCATGTCATGTAGAAACCATGAGGAAAATCAGTGGAGGAGAATGGGGTTGCAGGGGGAGGAAAGGAATGAGGAAAGGTTCCACCATGTTAATTCTACCTTGTAGCAATTCTGTAAGCAGTTGTGGAGGGCAAGTGAGGACAGGGACTGGGAGTTGTAGTGGTGGGGCAGGGGCTGTGCCTAAGAGGAAGCCTAGGGCTGATAATAGTATGGCCAAGAAAGCCATGGTTCATTAATCCCTATAAATCCATTGATCCACTCCTACTGCACATAGCTTTCCCAATCAGTTGTCCAGTGCATCTGGTGATGAAACCACATCGAGCAATACAGAAGTACAACACAGCAGTTCCTCCTCTTCCTCCTTCCAGTGATTATAGTTTCCCCTACCTGGAATATAATAGCTCCACCCCTTGTCCATTTCATACTAACAACACAGCAACAGCTATTGCCCCTGCCACTAGTGCATGTACTGTGCTTTAAGAATTGCTAGTCCACTTTGAAGCACTATATGGTGCCCCTCAGCCTCAAATAACACATCAGCAGCAGTACCACTCTGACCCAACCTAGTGCTGCTGCTCAGTTATCTTATAAGAAGGGTGACAGTGAATCTGGGTCTGACATGGACACTATGGGTATCTTGTCACCAGAGAAAAAAGTACAGTTGTTCTTGGGAAGACAAAGCAGGGTTAGGCCGTGGCAAGGTACAGTATACCAACCCCACAGTTCTACAAAAGCAAGCCACTAGTACCACCACCAAAGAAGTATATGGAGAGTGCCAGTGTGAGAAGGATATGGATGTTATTCTGTCAGAGCAGGGGTATGAGAATAAAGAGGTAAGAGTTGGAGGAAGCACCAGAGAAGGAGGAGAACCAGAGAAGGAGGAGAAAAACCAGGTGAAAACACATGATTCATGAAAGTAGAAACAGTGGCAGGAGTAAGAAGCAAGACAAGAGAAGGAACAGGGGGATGAAACAGGACTGGATGAAGAGTATGAGAAAGCAAATGCAGGAGGGGAGGATGAAGAATAAGAGGAGACTGAAAATGTGCTGTAAGTTACATCACTGTTTAGTGGTAATGATGGTATCTGTGACATTAAGGAGTGGAGATCATCACGAGCAGCAATGGCAAATTCATAACAGATAAAGAAAAAAGAGAAAAGCAACAAAGCGAGTGTAACCCCCGGCCCCCACAGTTGGTGGGGCTTACCAGCTGCCACCTCCTTTGTGCCACCTTGCTCTCTGGATCCAGTGTGGTTCCCGAATGCTCTTGTCGGCTCCATTGTTCCTCTTCATGCTGTGGGGCCTGCAGAGTGAAGGAGCAAAAGAGCAAAAGTAAAGCCAAATGCAGCAGCAGGTTTGACAATCACTGCACAGCTCCTATGAGAGCTGCTGTGTTCGGCTCCTCCCCCTCTCCCTCTCACACACTGAAGTGAGCGCTGCGGTGCTCATAGGCAAATGCTACTCTGTGAGGCTCTAGGAAAGCCTGTTGGTGTGTGCCCCAGTGAAAAATAAATGATAGGGGGTCCTGAGACACTTTGGGAGCCAATAAATACTATGTTTTAAAACGCTCTTAAGTGCTGAAGTAATTAAAGGATGCCTGTCATTTTAAGAGCAACCAAGGCTGCTCATGAATATTAATAAGCTAGCTAGTTTTACAGAGGTAGCGACAGGCTCATGCAGCCCTAATTTAAATTGTTACAGCAGTCACTTAGAAGGGCACATAAGAACATAAGAGAAGCGTCGGCAGACGGGGACCGTGATATCCATCTAGTCTACCCTAGAAACTACCCCCTCCCTATGCAGCCTTCATCCTAACTTGTCCTTCATATCTGTCTCATGTGAGTCTGAACTCCCTGATTGTCTTTGATGCTACCACCTTCTGGGGCAGGCTGTTCCACTGGTCTGTCACTCTCACTGTGAAGAAGTACTTCCTGAGGTTGCTTTTGAACCTTCCTCCTACCAGTCTCATATCATGACCTCTAGTGCATGCTGCCGTGTTCTGTTGAAATAGATTGCCTGTCTGAGCTGCATTAAATCCCCTCACATACTTAAATGTTTCAACCATGTCTCCTCTGATTCTTTTATTCTACAGGGAGTATAGGTTCAGCTCCCCGAGTCTTGCTTCATATGACCTGTGATGCAATCCATGCACCATCTTAGTAGCCCTTCTCTGCACTGTTTCTAAATGGTCGATGTCCTTCTTGAGGTGAGGTCTACAGAATTGAATGCAGTACTCCAAGTGTTGCCTCACCAAGGACCTATAGAGGGGCATGATAATCTCCCTCTTTCTACTAGAAATACCTCTACTTATACATACGAGGATGACACTTGCTTTCTGTGCCGCTTTCCCACATATTTTTCCTACCTTTAATTCATCAGTAATGACTATGCCGAGATCTCGCTCCGTTTGTGTCTCCTCAAGTTGATGTCTTCCCAGTGTGTACTTTTCTCCAGGGTTCCTCTTTCCCAAGTGCATTACCTTACACTTTTTGGCATTAAATTGTAACTGCCAGTCCCTGGACCAATACTTAAGCATTCTACGGTCAGCTTCCATGTTGTCTGCTCCTTCCCTTGTGTCCACTCTGTTGCAGAATTTTGTATCATCTACAAACAGGCAAACCTTCCCTTTTGGTCCATTAGCTATGTCTGCTGTAAATATGTTAAATAGGATCTGTCCCACTACCGATCCCTGTGGGATGCTACTGGTCACCCTACCCTCCCTTGACAATGATCCATTGACTGGCACTCTCTGGGTCCTATCGTTCAGCCAGTAACTGATCCAGCTGACCATCTTCTGTCCAACTTCCATTTGTTGGTTAGCCTTCTGTGAGGGACGGTGTCAAAGGCCTTGCTGAGATCTAGGTAAACAATGTCCCTGATCCAATGTTCTGATGACCCAGTCGAAGAAGTCGATCAAGTTGGTTTGAAAAAAGTGTCCTGCTGTGAAACCATGTTGCTTTGGGTCCATTTTTCCAGTATCTGATTTGTATGCCACTGTCCTCTCTTTTAGTAGTGACTCCATCATTTTTCCCACAACTGAGGTCAAACTGACAGGGCGGTAATTTCCTGCCTCTTCCTTGTTTCTGCTCTTGTGTAAAGGCACAATGGTTGCCTGTTTTCAGTCCTGAGGTATTTTCCCACTGTCTAGTGAGTTGTTGAAGAGCTCAGCCAGTGGTGCAGCCAGTTCCTTTTGGAGTTCCTTCAATATCCTAGGGTGTATGTCATCCGGTCCCATGGCTTTTTCTACTTTCAGTTTATTAAGCTCTTTTTGGACCCGCTCCCTTGTGAAGAGGCTACTATCTGCTCCCTGAGTATCTTCCTTTATCCTGCTCAGTGTGGGACCTTTGCCACTGTCTTCTATGGTGAAGACGAAGCAAAAGAACTCACTTAGCACTTCTGCCTTGTCCTCGTCACTTTCTTGCCTTTCTTGGTGGCTAGTCGGACTATGCCCCCCTTAGTTTTTCTTTTTTCTCTTATGTAGCTATAAAAGGTTTTGCCTCCCTCCTTAACACCCTATGCCATTTTCTCTTCTGTCTGTGCCCTTTGCCCTTCTAACAGCTTTACCTGCCTCCTTTAAGTTGTTCTTGTTTTCTTCCATGTCTGCTTCATGTTTTGTTTGCTTGAATTGTGGAAAAGCCTTTTTTTTCTCTTTGATTTTGGATTCTACTTCGTGAGAGAACCAAAGAGGTCTTTTCCTTCTTTTGGACTTGCTGATCTGCTTAGTGCATACAGTCGTTACTGTATGCAGAGCAGCCTTTAGAGTATTCCAGCAGTCCTCTACATCTCCTGTGATTCCTCCTTCCAGCATGGATGCGATGATAGTTCTCATTTTGGGGAAGTTGGCTTTTCTGATATCTAGTACCTTGATTTTGGTGTGACTATTTTCCTCCATATTGTTCACAGTAAACCAGACTGAGCTGTGATCACTGGTCCCTTGATTTGCTCCCACCTTTGATTCTGGGATCCTTGTGCTGTTTGTCAGCATTAGATCCAATATTGCTTTGTCTCTGGTGGATGAGTTCACCAGTTCACATAAGCCTGCTCCCCTTAGTGCAAAAAGAAACTCTTTGTCTAAGGATGCTGTGTATGAGGACCAATTCAGATCTGGTAGATTGAAGTCCCTTACCAGCAACAACTTGCCCTTGTCCGTCATCATAGAGATGGTTTCCAAGATCTCCTTGTCTACGTCGGCATCCTGGGATGGGGGCCTGTATATGACTCCTACCCGGATAGGGGCTTTGTCCCCAGCTCCTAGTGTAATCCAAAGGGCCTCTGCTTTACAGTGTTTTCCCTGGATTTCTGCTGCACATATGTCATCTCTAACATACAATGCCACCCCCCTTCTTTCCCTCATGATCTTTCTGGAATAACACATACACTGGGATGGTGACATCTCAGGAGTGGTTCCCAGTGAACCATGTTTCCATAACAGTGACCCAATCTAATTGTGCATCTGCTATTATGGCTGTGACATCAGGGATTTTGTTTGGCAGACTACAACCATTGATGCACATTGCTTCCATCCCCTTCTGTTTTGGTTGAGTAATTTTTTGAAATGCTTGGTCTGAGAACATTTGGTGTGATGGTTGGTCCGAGTCTGATTTGCGCATCTTTGTCCTGAACTAGTTGGTGATGGGGGAAGGGCATTTGGCCACCCTTTTTGTGCTAGGGGTGTCTGTGCCACCCCCCTGTTCACTAGTTTAACTGACCGATGTGAACATCAAATTGTTGCCCTAGCGCTCGGGTCCCCTTCTTTGAGAGGTGTAGGCTGTCGAATTTAAAGAACTCCCATTCCCAGAAGTCCTGCCATTTTCCAAAAAAGTGGTGGCCTTTTTCCTGGCACCAGTCCTTTAGCCAGGTGTTTAGCTTGGAGATGTTCCCTTCCCTGATCTTCTGCCTGCTGTCTCCTTTTTTCCAGACTGGCAGAATTACAGAGTAGGTGATAGTGGACGAAAGGGTAGCATGCTTGTCACCCAGCCTGGTGAGGTTTTGTTTTGTTTCCTTTACTGACCTACTGGCTAGGTCATTCGTTCCTATGTGGAGAATGACATGTGTGTCTCGATCAATACCTCAAATGATTTCCTCTATGCGATTGGTATCTCTCCATGCCGATATTCTGGGGAGGCACCTTACCATAGTTGAAGCATGGTCCTGCTGGAGGTGAGTCTTTATACCCCTAATCATTGAGTCACCGATTATTAGCACTGGTTTCTTTTTGCCCATTTTAGTGGGTTTAGTTGTGTGCTGTACCTCAGTGCACCACTCTAGGTTCTCAGAATTTTTGACTCTTGTTATGCTATTTGTCATGGCAGATAATGCAGTGCACCTAGTCAATGTTTGAATAGGTTTGATACCATCCTGTATTGAGGATTTTGTGCCAGTTATATGAGACCTGACCTGTTGCTGGCCCCCTGGCCTGTTTGTCCTTTGGGGTAGCGGTACTGATGTAGTGTACCTTGAAACTAAAGGTTTCATGCAGCTGTCCAGTGGGGACCAATTTAGCGTATTGTGGAGGTATTTTATCTCAGACCATGCTGCATGAAGCCATGATCGGAGGTCTCAGATTGTGGAGCATGTTGGACAGTGCCCCATTCTGTAAACAAAATCCTTGGTAAAAAGTCTGCCACAGTTATTGCAGTTCAGGAGGTTTCTAGTGGCCTTTATTTCTCTGTTTAAGTTCCTGGTGAGAGAAGTAGATTGCCTAGAAGCAATCTTTGGACAAAAGAAAAGGGATGCCTGCTGTTTCGGTTGGGGTTGTATCTGCTCAGCAGGGGGTATGGGGTTGGCTGTAGTCCTGAGCTGTTATGGACAAAGGGAATATATTGATAACTAGAGGTAGAGGCTGATCAGTGAAGCTCAGCAGACAGTAAGGCTAGGGGCTGGACAGCACTTGGCATATGCTTCCTAGGGTTGCCGTTTGTGTCTGAGCTGTTGGCTACAGCAGACAGTAAGGCTAGGAGCTGGACCTCACTTAGGGTAAGCCTCCTAGGCGTGCCCCTTGGTGTCTGATCTGTTGCTTCCAGCTGAGAGCTTTCTATTAGTCTACCACTATTTCAGTAGTGGTACAGCAGTACAAATGCTGATTTACATACAGCAGCTAAGAATTCTGGGTAAGTATTCCAACTGCTCCTTATGTTGAGAGAGCAGCAACTGACTGGGTCTGAGCAGAGCAATCAAGGAGAGAAGCCACCTCAGCAGAGATAGGAGCCTGGATTGTGCACTCCTGGGGGGGGGGTTACCCAGGTAGAACTGCTGTCAAGGAATCCCTACTTCTGCACCTTTCAGAGTCTGCCTTTCCTCCATGATTGGTCTCTCTCTCTCTCCCAGTCAGTGAAGCTCAGCAGACAGTAAGGCTAGGAGCTGCACAGCACTTGGCGTATGCCTCCTAGGGTTGCCCTTTGTGTCTGAGCTGTTGCTTCTGGTTGTTTCTGGCTAGAGCTTTCTATTAGTCAACCACTATTTCAGTAGTGGGTACAGCAGACAGTAAAGCTAGGAGCTGGACTGCACTTGGCGTATGCCTCCTGGGGTGCCCTTTGTGTCTGAGTTGTTGCTTCCAGCTGAGAGCTTTCTATTAGTCTACCACTATTTCAGTAGTGGTAGAGCAGTACAAATACTGACTTACATACAGCAGCTAGGAATTCTGGGTAAGTGTTCCAACTGCTCCTTATGCTGAGAGAGCAGCTGCTGGCTGGGTCTGAGCAGAGTGTTGAGGAGAGACGTCACCTCAGTGGAGATAGGAGCCTGGACTGTACACTCCAAGGGGGATTTACCTAGGTAGAACTGTTGTCAAGGAATCCCTGCTTCGGCACCTGTTGGAGTCTACTTCCCCTCCATGATTGGTCTCTTTCTCCCAGTCAGTGAAGATCAGTGAAGCTCAACAGACAGACAGTAAGGCTAGGGGCTGGACCACACTTGTCATATGCCTCCTAGAGTTGCCATTTGTGTCTGAGCTGTAGGCAGCTACAGCTGCATGATTTTAAATAAAAGTACATCTTTACTATTTGCCTGTATTTTAATGACAAACATGGAACTCTGTATAAAATGCTTAACTGGCAACCATGCCAGCCTGGTGACCATTAACAGCCAGTCAGGGTGCCAGGATCCTGACGAGCTGCTGTAAAGGCTCCTAGGAAAAGAAGGTGGTGTGAGCATTTGCCACCAAGACTGCAGCCAATAGGGCATTGAGGAAGCCCATTGACTGCCTTTTCTGGGACTGGCACCTGGCTTCAAACTAAGCAGATGTCAGGCTTCCCCCATTGTTCTGTTCAACCAATCAAAGACTGTTTTCTTTTTCTGAAGCTCATGAGGAGAGAGAGAAGCAGTTCTGTTCAGACAGTTGATGTTAGAGTTTGGATTCAGTCAGTATGTTGACTGGAATCCTCTCCTCAGGGAGGGGGGCCCCTGACCCTTGCACCCTGATCCTGTGGAGGCAAAAGAAATAGAAATGCCTAAGAATTACAGTGGGGTATGAGTTCCAATGCCTGGAAGGTGCTCCAGTTCAAAGAAAGACATGTAATTGTCTGAGGCAGGGAAGTTACCTGACAGTTGCTATGTGCTCCTGAGTGAAACAAAAGGACTGCCTCGGGGTTTGAACAACCCACAAAACCCAGGAGGTGTCTGCATGTCTCACACTAATGGGAAAGAAAGTGTTAACCTGCACAAAGGTGTGTCTGAAGCAGAATCGAGGTTATTGGCTGGGGTTCCTGAAGGAAGAGGAATTACCTGGATGCCTGTGAGGTATGAGAATGTCTAAAACACAGTCAAGGTTATCAGCTGGGGTTCCCCAATGGAAGAAAGGAACTGCCTGGATGCCTGTGAGGTCTATGAAAGTGTGAATGTCTTTTGGGTGCCTGCATGGCCGCTGAATGCTCAAAGAAGCCTACCTGAATTTTCAGTGTAATGGAAACTGCATCTGATGCTGCACTTGATCGGTGAGTTGTTCTTCATGTTCGTCAGCACCTGCACGGTGAGAAAAGAAGAGAAAAGTGTCTTCTGTTAGCCAGGAACTGTGTGTGCTGAAAGCAAAGGGCCACAGCTGCCATGCTGGTAGGTGGTTGAAAATGCCTTTCCAGTCACATGAAGTGACTATAAAATTGAACTCCGCGACTGTGTGCTGAAAGCAAAGGGCCACAGCTGCCATGCCAGTAGGTGGTCGAAAATGCCTTTCCAGCCATATGAGGTGATAACAGATTTCTTTTAAACTGAAGTAACAATTGACTGTAAAGCTATGCGAAACTGCAGTATTGAGTGAAACCTACATGGTTACCGGTCACCTCCCCATCCTGGGGCCAATCGGAGAGAAGAAGATACAGGCCTGTCAAGTGAACACTGTTTACAAAGGCCATCATGATGAAGTTTGGAAAGGCTTAACAGGTGAAGACCAGCATCCTTCATCTCATGCAAGCCACACTGTAGTTTCCTGCTTCCCGCATCCTGATGCCTGCTTCATGCCTCTGTTCCAAGCTGCAAGATGCCTGTGTCATGTCTCAAGCTTTTCAAGTCTTCAGGATTCTGCAAGTTCCATCTACCCCCAGAGCTACAGATTCAATGCCGCCAGAGTTTGTTTGCAGAACCGTGAGTAAATGCAGGGATTCTTTTGCCCATGGGGACTGTCCATAGTTATGATTTAAAATTTATGCCCCAGTGTAGAAAGTTTTAAAGAAAAGGGTAAAATGCCATTTAAGCAATTGCATGGCCTTTGGAGTTGTGGGATTGTTAATCTGAAATTTAAAGTGCACCAACTGCCGGCCAACCAGTTGCATCATACAGGCCTGCAACTAGAACCTGGGTACCCAGATAGGACTCATAGGGTTATACTGGTAAAAGTTTAGGAGTGGGTAATGTGGTTAACACCTGTGATGATTGAAGGGAAATGCTGGTGGGAGGTGGACATTAAAATGTGTTATCTGAGAGGTGAATGGTTTCAAACATGCAGAAAATGAATATCAATGTTGTTAACTCCGTTCCAATTTACTTTTCCTAGCCCTCCCCATGTAAATAAATTATTTTTTATCATTTTTAAACAACATCTGACTTATGAGCATATTATTAGCTGGAGTCCTTAATTGAAAATGTTATGGAATATGGAGTTTTGGTTTCAGATATGCCATGTGTGTGAGATGACTGTAAGGGGAGGTGGGTAGGTACAGCATCCCGGAGGGTTGTACTGCTGAAACAACATCTGACTCACTTTAAATTTAACTCTAGGTGGAGGCACCATGTTATTTACCTATCCTTTGGGAAAGAAGCCCCTTCTTTCCATCAGAATCCGATCCCAGGCCACTCAACCTTGTTTGAACTGGTCTGAGCTGACAAGGCAGGGGTAGTAGCCCTTTTTCTCTTTCCAAAACATGGTGCCAGGGAATGGGTTACATGAGTCTCTGAGACAGAGAATTTTAAAGACCAGTCCCCCCAGCCATGATCAGTCCCATGGTACTTTTTTATCTGCTGCTGCTGCCCTGCCTGGACATCCTCAGCCACATAATACCACCTGATAGGGAAAAAAATCTAATTACAGTCACAGCCTAATTATACAAGAAGCCCCCCACCCAGTAGTCCAATCATGCAGCAAAAAACCCAAGAAATCTTAAGTAGTATGGGAGTATTTTACAAATGGTACCACTTATCCACTCAAAGCATGTTGTAATCCATGTGATAGAAAGATTAATCAGGGTCAGTCTACTTGAACACTGAAAGCAGTGTTCTGGTTGATAGTTTACAGTAAAACATGAACATGGCATCATCCTCACAGCCACATCCATACCCAATCCCCAATCTAGACAGATGTGACAGCAGCAGCAACAGTCAGGTACTGAGTATGTGGTGGTGAGATCAGATGATTTATTCAAGTAATGCAGCCACCATAGCAACCATGGAAGCCAACTGATGCATCCCCATGCACTGGAGATGTTTCAAAAGAATCATTCCAGCTACCACCAATGAAACAAACTACACTGCCCAAGCCATTGCATTCTCTCCCTAAAACACCTCCTATTCATCCAAGTTTTGTCTGAAAGATAAAGCTCATTGGAGAAATGATGGCCCTTGATCTTTGGCTATACTCCATTGTAGAAGGCACCAGTTTTCAAATACTATTGCATGAAGTGAAGCCCAAATATGCCATTCCATTACACTTAGCATTTTCCAAGCATGTTCTTCCCAGTATGTATGAAGAAGTAGGCATGCAGATAGTGACTCTTCTGAAGGAGGAAGATGGGGGTTTATGTGCATTTCACTAGTGACATCTGGAGCAGTAGTGCAAACCAAAGCTTTCTAAGTTTCATTCCAGATTGGGTTGTGTCCAAATCTTGTCCAAATCAAGTCCTACCACCCTTCCCTTACTGACTCCACCACCACTGGCTCTTTCAGGGGTTAGAGTAAAGCAGGCAGCCTCACAGATGCCCGCCAATAGAGGAAGCACCTTATTTAATGTGTCAGTCATTGGGGGGGGCACACTTGGCAAAACATTCTGAGGATCATCTAATCATTGCTAGTTATCTGGATATTCCCTCACAGTTTGAGAGTGGAAATCTTTTTGATGAACAGTGGCACTAACATGCTGAAGGTGATCAATGAATCTTGTTTTGCATACACACTAAATCTGATTGTGAGTCATGTGCTTGAGAAGCATGCACAGTTAAAAGAAAAACTTGACTCTGTACTTGACATCACTAAATATTTCCATTGCTCCCCCAAACATGCCAAGCTTCATCACCATAACCAGCAAAAGCAAAATGTTCCTCAGCATTTCTTAGTTAAAGACATTTCCACAGGGCGGAATTCTGCCTTGTATATGGTGAAAAGACTTGTGGAACAGAAACTTGTTCTCCAGGCAACAGAATTTGATGATGTGGCCTGTGGGGTAATATCTGTCATAGATGCAACGGTCTGTGCTGCAAAATCTTGTGCTGCTTCAGCAACCTTATAAACAGGCCACTAAAGATGTTGGTGCTGACTTAGCAACCCATAGCATGGTCATTCCCATGTAGAGTCTACTTGAATGCCACACAAGCCATTATTTATGATCTTCTGCAGCAACCCAATAAAGCAAGGCTGGTGGTAATGGTGGTAACCATGGTAGCACTGGTGGCAGGGGCAAGAGTTACAGTGATAATGGTGGAGGAGGAGGAGCTGGTGGTGACAATACGTGTACATCTGAGTCATCAGAGAAGCTGCATGATGCAATACTCATTATAAAAGAGGCAGAACTGTTTCTGACACAACTTTGAGAAAGGTTTGAGAACAATTGATTACACAATTGGCAGCAACACTACTGGATCACAAATCTAAAGATATGTGCAGTCTCCTATGATGCATAGACTATATCAAACAGAAACTGCTGTGTATACTTATGGTGGGGCACCAAAGACAGCATGAGGAAACCAAGAAGAAGGTGCATACAAAGCCTCCTGGTCTTACTCTTCCTCCACTGCTGCTGATTTCATGCAGTGCCAGTGCCAGGCATCAGCATGACATGAAATAAGATTTTGATTGAGTTCATTCTGAAAAACCCAAAGACATTTGGGAGCTTTTTTTACTGAATGCCGGTGCCACTCAGACATTTTAGAGGAAGGCTCTGATCAGTTACCAGAATACATGAAGTAAGCCTATATATCAGAGCCAATGACTAGAAGATGTACAAATGGGGATATTGCCTCACTACATTGCTCAAGGCTAGGTCCTGAGAATCTTTCATTCTTAGCTTTAATACTCCGCTTACTTAATTTATCTTTAATTATTCATTAGATTATTCACATATACAATATTGACACCTACTACTTACTATTCCCAGTCCTACACCTCATGGTGGCAAGCCTCCCCAGACTTCTCCTACTGTCACCACAGTTCAGCTCATTACTCCCAGCAGTAGCAGTGAAACTCTTTGACATGACCAAGGCCTTTGAATCAGCGGGCTATTCTATACTGATCAACAAACTTGAAAATTCAGGTCAAAGTAAATGTATAATTGGACGTTTTTTGCTTTACTTCAGTGGGCCTATGCAACCAGTGTAGTGTTATGCTTGAGCAACTGTGATAACTGTTTGGCTGTTCATATTCTATTCCAGAGGGTATTACCACACTGTAGGGGTACTGAATAGATTCCACCCCTCCAGGTGTCATGGCAAGATTTCCTTAGCTAATGGTACCTTAGAAAGGAGCCCACCAGGGAGAGAGGCATGCCACTGGGGGAGGAGGGAAGGATGGTGGGCAAAGAAAAAACTGCTTCAGAAGGAGGCTGGGAGGAAATGCTTAAATAGCTCAGGAAAGGGGTGTTGCTGGTTGTTCACTCCATTGAACTACAGATATAGCCTTTCAATTAACAAACAAAAAGCAGAAGACAAAGATAAAAATGTTCCTATCTGAGCCACTAGTGGTCAACCTTCATGTTCCTCAGGGTTTCATTCTGGGTCCACTTCTTTTTTTCAATATTTGTTAATGATCTACCCACAGTTTGCTGTGACCTGTGAACCAATTTGTATGCTGAAGATACAGTCCTGTTCTATGCTGGTAAAACAGGAGAAGACCCAGAGGGATGTCTGTAGAACACATGTGATAAGCTCCAAAACTGTTTTGTGGGAAACAAGCTTCTCCCAAACTGAGGAAAAGATAGCCAGCTCAGTTAAGAAGGGGGGATAATACCTTTTATAGACACATTAGGGAGTGCAGAGAGACAAGGGGAGAGATAGTGAGGCTTAATAAAGGGGAAGGGAGGTGGGCAGAGAGTGACAGTGAAAAGGCAAAGTTACTGAATTAATACTTTAGCTCAGTAGTCACAAATGAAGAAGAGGGGAAGGTACCTAAATCAAACAATAGAAGTACTCTGGGCAGGGGGTTGATACCAGTTTATTCACAGAAGAAAGGGTCCTGAAAGAACTCTTAAAACTCAAGGTGGACAAAGAAATGGGACCTGATGGGATTCACCCCAGAATTCTAAAAGGACTAAGGGGAGACCTAGTGACACCACTGACTATCCTTTTTAGCAAATCATGGGAGGATGGTGTGGTACCTGAGGACTGGAATAAGGCGGATGTGATCCCCCTTCACAAAAGAGGGAGCAAGGCAGAGGCAGGAAACTACAGATCTGTTAGTTTGACTGCATTGGTAGGGAAAATGATGGAATCACTTCTGAAAGAAAACACTTTAGAGTATCTAGAGGTCAGCGGGACACAGGACCCAAGGCAGCATGGATTCACAGCAGAAAGGTCATAATAGATGAATCTAATAGATTTCTTTGACTGAGTGACCAAATAGTAGACCAGGGAGGGGCTGTAGATATGGCCAACTTAGACTTTGACAAGGCATTTGACACAGTACCACACAAAAGATTAATAAACAAGTTAGCCAGCCTAGGAGTGAGTCCCAGAGTGGTAGCATGGGTAACATATTGGCTGGACAACAGGATGCAGAGGGTAATAGTAAATGGAGCACACTCTGGAGAAAGAGGAGTTACTACTGGGATACCACAGGGTTCAGTACTGGGACTGGTACTCTTTAATGTCTTTATAGGTGACATTTCAGAGGGGCTGGAAGAAAAAGTATGCCTCTTTGCAGACAGCACAAATATCTGCAACAGGGTTGATACACAAGGAGGGGTGGAAATGATGAAAAGAGACCTGGCAAGGTTGCAGCAATGGTCAAGAGTATGGCAGCTTAGTTTCAATGCAAAGAAGTGCAAAGTAATGCACCTGGAAAGTAAAATCCAGGGGGAGAGTACACAATGGGGTGGGGGTACTAACAACAACAAAAATGGAAAGGGACCTGGGGGTAGTCATATCAGATGACCTTAAGGCAGGTAAGTAATGTTAGAAAGCAGAAATGAGGGCTAGGGGAATTCTGGGATGCACAGGGAGAGGCATCTCCAGTAGAAAGCAAGAAGTTGTTATCCCTCTGTACAGACAGTTGGTGAGACCCGATCTGGAGTACTACATGTAGTTCTGAAGACCCCATCTCCACAAGGACATAGCCAGGATGGAGGTAATCCAGAGGAGGGCAACCAAAATGGTGCAGGATCTGCACCAGAAGCCATATGAAGAGACAGTAAAAGAGCTTAATATGTATACCCTTGAGGAAAGGAAGGAGAGGAGGAACATGATAGAAACCTTCAAGTACCTCAAGGGAATTAACAAAGTCCAAGAGAGTAGCATATTTCAGAAAAAGAGAACAAGGGGCCACAATTTGAAGACAGAGGTGGACAGCTCAGGGGCAACGTGAGGAAGTATTTTTTCATGGAGAGGGTGGTGGATGCATAGAACAGCCTTCCTGAGGAGGTTGTGGGGTCAAAAACAGTGGGGGAATTCAAGAATGCATAGGGCCGACATAAGGCAATTGTAGTGGGGGGTAAGAGGGTGTAGGAGTGGGGTAAGGAGGAAGTAGGCTGCTGGTTGACTAGGATCTGCAGCTTATCCAATAGATAGAGAAATGGAAAGATAAGGTGGGTCAAGTGGTTCTTATCTGCTGTTAAAGTCTATGTTTCTCTAAAATGAGACAAAGAAAAACAACAAACAAACAAAAAAAAACAAGCTAATGATCTTTTGTTTAGACAAAGACTAACTGCTTCTGGAAATAACTTAACAAATCTTGGGTCTGATTAACTACCACTGGAATCTGATAAAAACTTCAACTACTTGAACATTACAGTTGGCCAAATGTTTCCTTTTCAAGAACACATTAATTATTAATTAATGTATGTGTTTATTTGTCTATTCGGATTCATACCTTTGAGCACTAGTGCTCATTTTCAAAGGTTCCTTGTCATGAGAAAATACATCAGTTACAAATATGACAATTCATTTAGGCAGAATGGACAGTAACAGGTAACTGGAATAGCTAGTAAGTCCTCAGCATTACTTGAAGGAGGAATTTACTTGAGACATCTGTGTAGAAATGTAACAAAGAAGAGGTGAAGAGAGCATCTATAGGTATTAAAGATCAGAGATTTCCTAGTTACAAACAAAAAAAGTGTGGGCTGCTTCTGGGGGAGGATTGTCAATGTGGGATGTTTAGCTGGTACTTGACTTCAAAGGCAGTAGTGCTAGTATGAGCAGGTCACACAAAGAAGAATAAAGTATTCTGGAAGGTAAATGAAATACTAGATTTCTTGTACAGAAACCAATCAAGTTTGACTATTGATGTCAGGAAGATGATAACTAAACAGGTGTTGCTTGCAGTTATGGAATACAACTCAATTCTACTTTACAATACACCTGCTAATGTTTTGACAAAACACAAAACAAAAGTTAATAACATATGTAGGTTTGCTACTAGATTACCTTAAACAAACTAATCATTCTGATTTGTACTCAACTTTGAAATTCTGTCTCCATAACAGAGGATGTACCAAAATACAACACTTTTTGTACAAAAAGTACTGATATCAAATACACCTAATGTACTTAGAAATAAGTTCATTTGCAACTCAGCTCAGTATGTACTTCCTGGTTAAACTTTTTAATAAATAAACAAATAAATTCAAAATTGTTACTTAGCTCCTCAACAAAGCTGTATATGAAAAAGTTCACAAAAACAAAAACTGCAGAATGTTTGTTTTCATTTCATGGACCTAGGATATTAAATCAGCTTATCAAACAGGCTTTAGAGGCACTTACTAAATGTAGTTTTTATAGCAAACTTACAGTAGGTGAGATTTTGTGGGCAAATTCATCATGCAATTGTAATGCTGATTAATGTAAAATGTTTGTCATAAATGTATGTGTACATATTTACTGGAACACTGTCTATTTGCGTTTTACAATATTTCACATACAATGTATTAAGGTGTGTACTGCGTAAAGTCTTCCTAATGTTATACCCTTAACCCCCACGTGCAGCTGAAAATGGACATTTTTGATCCAGTCCACTTTCCTAGTAAAATGGAAATAAATAACAAATAAAAAGGATGACATTACAACAACTTTTGCATTGCTGTCAACAGTACACTCAATATGATCAGGTGTAGCACTAAGCAAAGAGAGTAGACATCAGTTAAATAAAACCTGTCATACCCTCTCCATGAATGTGACAGTGACAGAATGATTGACTTGACCAGCTGCAGGCAGGCATACACAGTTCTCCTTTCTGACCTCTAGTCAGTAGTTAACAACTAAAGCAAGGATTAGGGTTAGGAGTGCAACTGTCACTCCTAAACCTGCCTCTATCCATCTTCTTCACCTCCTCTCATATGCTCAGCCCCTTTCCCCTTCTAAACCTTCTTTCCTAAGACCCTAGCCTTGTCTACCAAATATGTAACTGACTGTATGTGTAATATACTGCTACCTATGTTGTTCTCCTCTGAATGTTACAAAGTTAGTATGACTCTGTAAACTTATTTGTTGTAAACTGTCATTCTGTATAATCCTGTCCATCCAGGACCTCCTTGAAAATGAGCTTGCTCAATGGAGTTTCTCCTGGTGAAATAAAAATAAATAAATAAACGAAGCTTTGGCTGCCAGCAGAAATTGCCTGTGTTCAAATTAAATTCAACTAATGTAACAAGAAACAAAATATAAAAAAGAAAATCAAGCAAAAATAAATATCCTTCCATGGATGGAAAATATTGCAAAGGTCTGTGTAAAGGCACGGGTTTGTATGGCAATGGGTTGCATATGATGTTGTTGCTAGGAAGTTACAGATAAGGCTTTGTAAATAGAGCTTTTTGAGTAAATGAAGTCCCAGAATAAAATGTCAGGCTTCCACTCTGATAAACATACACTGAGAATATTTACTTTGTAATCTACAGTATCTAGGGTGAATATATACTGAATAGTAGCTATTAGACCTTGTACTGTGCAACCCTGGCACTTACTATTCCCCAGGGGGAAAGAGGGGCAGAGAAAGTCATAGCAATAGGTATGGGCAGAAGGTTGAGAATATAACATTTTAACCCAAATAATGAATTCTGCAGGAAAGCCAAACATAGCCAAAGTTTCAAATGGGTAAGTCCACAAGACCCTGTCAAAGGCCTTTTCTGTTTCGAGAGACACCAGAACAGCTGGTATATGGGAGTCTCTCACCACAGACATGAGATAAGCCAGCTTGCATAACTGGTCTCTAGAATACCTGCCCAGTTAAAAATACAGTCTGTTCAGGGTCAGTCAAATCCTGACACACTTGTAAGATCCTTTTTGCTAAAATCTTAGCAAATAATTTAATATCGGTATCTAGTAGAGATATAAATCTGTAATTTTGCACCAATTCAGCATTTTTCCCAGGCTTAGGTAAAAGGGTGATTAACACTTCTTGAGGAATGTAGTTTTCCTGCAGCAAACACTTCATTAAAGAAAGTGATGAGATGGGTGACTAGTTTATCCTTGAAGACTTTATAAAAACATGAGGAGAGCCCATCTGGGCCAGGAGTCATATCTAAGGGCAAGGACTGAATGGCACGTGCCACCTCCTCAGAAGATGCAGGTTGTTTAAGCAAGTCTTTCTGAACCTCACTAAGTTGTGACAAAGATGCATTTTGGAGAAAAGCTTATACTATATCTGAGGAAACAAGAGGCTTCTTTGCATATAGTGCAGTACAGTAAGATGCAAAACAATTCACTGTGTTTCTGTGGTCTGTCATAAGCTGTGTATCCAGGCACTTCTAATAGATACTTAGATACAAAGATACTGTCTGCAGATAAGGGCCTATGGCCCACCCAGTCTGCCCATTTGAGCTTTACGTTCCCTTTACATTTTTCTAGAAGTCTGTTGCCCCTTACCCCTGACCTCCAGGATTCCCTTATGTCTATCCCATGCATTCTTTTTTTTTTTATTCAATATATTTTATTAACATTTATAACAATACATCCAAAAACATATAGCAGTAATGACTGATCAGGGTTAATATACAACCCCTCCACCCAGCCTCCCCCAAGTCTGCGCTCATATACAAATCTAACTAGTTGATCCGGAGTATATATCTGGTACTATATAGTGGAGAGGATGACCATATTTCACCAACTCAATAAGAGCTATTAAAACTTCATTAGCATCAGCAGGGACAGAAGGGGCTCCCAAATCTTTTTAAAATGATGATATACATGCCGCAAATTTGCTATATGCCTTTCTACCTGGATTGCCAGTAATATTTCATGGTACCATTCGACAATAGTTGGAAGGGATTCATCCTTCCAATGTTGTAGCATAACTAATTTTGCCACAGCTGATATTAAGATTATATGCACCTTACGTATTTGGGGCATCCCCAACGGAAAGATCGCCAGCAGACAACACTCTGGAGTAAAGAGAGGATTCAGTCCCAGTATAGGGTCCAGGACCCGCCGTATCGCACTTCAAAGCTTCTGAGTGTGCGGGCACAGCCACAACATATGATACAGTGACCCGGGGACCGAGCAACCTCGGGGACTAATAGGGGAGGAGGTATAACCCATATTACACAATTTATCTGGAGAGTAATAGATATTGTGCAGGACATTAAAGTGAATTAACCGGAGCTTATCCTGTTTAATATTTTTATATATCCCTCTCCATGCTTTCTCACAATAATCGGTGTCCACAGGCAGGGACAGCTCCTGTACCCAATAGTAACAGACCCCTTTGGGGAGAGATGTATCTAGACCTTGAAGGTACTTATAAATATTAGAGACTGCATGGGATAGGCTGGGAAGATGGGAAGGTTTAGAGAAGACAGGGGCATATAAAGTACTTCCCACGCATCCCATGCATTCTTAAATCCTGTGATTGTTTTAGACCCCACCACTTCCTCTGGCAGGGTGTTCCACTTGTTCACCACCCTTTCTGTGAATAAATTCTTCCTCACGTTTCCTCCACATCACCCTCCCTCCCACTGCATCCCATGCCCTCTAGCTCTGGATCATCTTTTTCACTGGAAAATAGTGAATTCCTGCACCCTGTTCCTCCCTGTAAGGTACTTGTATGTCTCTATCATATCCCCTTTCACCCTCTTCTCCTCCAGGGAGTACATATTCAAGTCCTTCAGCCTATGCTCATAGGACTTGTGATGCAATCCCTGTACCATCTTTGTTGCCCTCCTCTGAACCTTCTCCACTCTGTCTATGTCCTTGTATAGGTAAGGTCCCCAGAACTGTACACTGTACTCCAGATGGGGCCTCACTAGTGTCTTGTGCAAGGGATATATGACCTCCCTTTTCCTGCTGATGATGCCCCTTCCTATGCATCCCGGCATCCTATCTGCTTTATCTGCTGCCTTGTTACACTGTTTCCCTACCTTGAGGTCATCAGAGATGATAACCCCAAGGTCTCTTTCTTGCTTGGTGCATGCTATATCCCCACACCCCAACTGATATGTTGTTCCAGGGTTTTTGTGCCCCACATGCATTATTTTGCACTTCTTTGCATTGAATTTAAACTGCCAAGCCCTCAACCATTCTTCAAGCTTCTGCAGGTCCCTCCTTGTTCTGTCCACACCCTCTGGGATGTCCACTCTGTTACAGAGCTTGGTGTCATCAACGAACAGGGAAATTCTGCCTTCTAGGTCCTGTGCAATGGTACTGATGAAGACATTGAATAGGACCGATCCCAGCACTGATCCCTGTGGTACCCTACTGGTCACTCTTCCCTCTGTGGAGTGGCAGCCATTAACCATCACCCTCTGTGTCCTGCTGTCCAGCCAATTATGCACCCACTGCACTACTGTCCTGCCCACCCCCATATTTCCCAGTTTGTTTAATAGCCTTTTATGTGGCACAGTGTCAAAGGCCTTGCTGAAGTCCAGATAGGCCACATCCACTGCACTCACCTGATCCACCTCCCTTGTTACCCAGTCGAAAAATTCAATGAGGTTGGTCTGGAATGACCCCCACCCCAGTGAAACCATGCTGCCATGGGTTCTGTAATCCATTGGAAACCAGATGTTCCAACAATCTCTCCTTTAGTAGTGCGTCCATGATCTTCCCCACTACTGAGGTCAGGCTTACTGGTCTGTAGTTCCCCGCTCCTCTTTGTTCCCAATTTTGTATACATCTGCTGTCCTCCAGTCTTTGGGTACCTCCCATGTTTCCAGTGATCAGCTAAACAGGATTGCCAGAGGTTCAGCTACCACCTTGCTTAATTCCTTTAGGACCCTGGGGTGCACCCCATCTGACCACATTGCTTTATTGACTCTTATTCCTTCCAGTTCCTTTAGGACTCTTTCCCATGTAAAATGACTTGTGTCCATTTTTGGCCCTTCCCACTCCTTTTAACCCCTTCAGACTCATTACCCTCCCTTTACTCAATAAAGACTGAGCAGAAATATCTCTTCAGTATGTCAGCTTTACTGTTCTCATCCTCCATGCTGCCCAGTCCTCCCCTTCAGTCTCACTATCCTCCCTTTGTCCTTCTTTTTTTCACTTATGTACCTATAAAATATTTTGTCCTGTCTACCCACTGATTTTGCTATGCACTGTTCTGTCTGAGCTTTGGCTTCACCTACAGACCTTCCCACCTCCCTTTGCTTCTCCTGGTACTTCTCCCTATCCTCTTCAGACTGTGTCTTTGTATTGCCTGAATGGGATCTTTTTTGGGTTTCACTTTCTCTGCTACCACCTTGGAAAACAATAATGGCCTCATCTTCCTTTTCCCCTTGGTAACCTGCTTGATGCATAATTTTGTTGCTCTTGTAATCCCTGTTTTAAATATTGCCGACTGTTCCTCCACCACTGATTCTCTCCCCATTCCAATTAATGCCTGTTCAAGCAAATCACCATTTTCCCAAAGGCTGCCCCCCTAAAATCCAGGGTATGTGTTTTTCTGTGGTTTGGTTCTGCTCCTTCTGTGTAATTAAACCATAGTGACCGATGGTCATTGTTCCCCAAGTGCTCCCCCACTGCTACCCAATCACACTGTACCCGCTTGTGAGCACGAGGTCCAGTATTGCCATCTCCTGAGTTTGCTCCATGACCAGCTGCTTAAGGAAGGCACCTTGAAAGGAGTCCAGGATAAATCTACTCCTGATTGATGCTGCTGCTGGGATGCTCCTGTCCACATCTAGAATATTGAAGTCTCCAACCAGCACCACCTCCCCCTTGTCCACAGTCCTTTGGATGGCTAGCATTAGCTCCCTATTTTTCTCTTCCTCCTGAGCTGGTGGTCTGTAGACCATCCCTGTGTGGATGTCTGACCCTGTTTTGCTTTCCAGCTTCACCCACAGTATCCCCCCAACCCCATTTTGTTCCTTCTGGATCTCTGTGGCCTGTATGCCATCTTTCACATAAAGTGCCATTCCTCCTCCTCCCTTCCTGTCTGCCCTGTCTCTTCTGAATATGTTGTTGCCAGATATGGCCATCTACCAGTCATGGTTATCATTACACCAGGTCTCTGTGATGGCCACAATGTCCAGGTCCAACTGCACCATGGCAGCCTCCAGGTCCTCCATCTTGTTGCTAAGTCTCCTAGCAGTGGCACACATGGCTTTCCATGACCTGAACTCCCTGGACTGTTTAGCTGTTCTACTACAGCCACCTCCATGGTTGTCCTTTTTCCCTGTTTCTACCTGCTGTCTGCCCTTCTGTTGTATTTTGCCCCCTTTCTGCCTAACCACCACTTGGGTGACTATCTCCATCTTTTGCACACTGCTTTGTAGAGATATCTCCTCATTCTGTTTGCTGGTTCCACTCCTAGC
This sequence comes from Neoceratodus forsteri, assembly GCA_016271365.2. Classification (NCBI taxonomy): domain Eukaryota; kingdom Metazoa; phylum Chordata; order Ceratodontiformes; family Ceratodontidae; genus Neoceratodus; species Neoceratodus forsteri. The sequence goes on from CM028130.1 coordinate 1,295,558,730, forward strand.
TATGGGGGGTGGGCAATTAGGTACCCTCCTTGCTGGCCTGCCCCATCCCATGGCTAGTTTAAATGTTTGTCCATGTAGCATTTAAACTTATCATTGAGTGCTTGGATTCCCCTCCAGGATGGATGCAGGCCATCAAGCTTGAACAAGCACCCATCCCTCCAGATGGGTCCCCAGTCACCAATGAATCCAAACCCTGCCTCACAGCACCAGTTCTTCAGCTTTGTGTTAAAGTTCCTGGTGTATGTGGCTCTATGCTCTCCCATGCATCTCAGAGGTAGTACTTCTGAGAAGGTGACAGATGTAGCTACTTGCTTGAGACCCCTCCCCAATTTTATAAACTCTTCCTGAACTTCCTTAGGCTCTCCATTTGACAGGTCATTAGTACCTAGGTGGATAATGACATTCAGCTCACTCTCCTGTCTTGCCTTTTCAGTCATCCCCAGGATCTTCCTCCCATCCCTCCATGCCATAGCACCTAGTAGGCAACTCACCCCCCTGTCCTCCCCCTCGAGTGTTCCTAGCTGGATCCCTCTTATGATAGCGTTCCACACCAGGATTCACTTCCTCCTCCTCTGGGGTCCACTGCTTTCCCCACTGACATCATCTCCTTGGTTGACCTTTACATCCTTCCCTTACACTTCTTCGGGTGCCTCTGTTTGGTTGTCCTCATTTGCCAGTGTGGCATATGAGTTCTGGAGTGGAATAGGATTTGGGAGTGCCTCTGCCTGACTGTTCTAACCCTCCCTGAGCCCACCATCATCCAAGTACTCCTCATTCTTGACATCCTTGTGGCAGTGGCATTGGACTGGGTGGTCTCTGGATGGGGTGAAGGTACTCCTGACCCAATTTAATTCTGCTCTGAGTCTGGCTACCTCATCCTGTAGTCCAGAAAGATGCCTGCAGATAGGGCAGCACCTCAGCATCAAGAAGGTTTGCTTGAATATGGCTGTCCTTCATCCACTGCATTGCACCACTCCCCACATTATACTGCACTTATATTGCTATTCCAGTAGTTGTCTGTTAATAAAACACTCTCTCTAGTTCACTCTTTTTTAATTTACTGTCCTGAAAATCCTGCCACTGATCCTCAGATACATATTTTTTTAAAGAAGGAAAATGTCAACAAAAAATGAGTCAAAACATTTGTTGTACTGAGGGCAGGCTTCTTCCCCCTTATACCCCTCCTACTCTGCAACCCCTGCTATTCCCCATGCTTGGCTCCAGTCAATCAGATTTAACAAGGCATTTGATTAAGACTGGGAGCAAGGGAGGGAGGGAGTGTGGGTGAAAATTTGCAAGGTAAAGACAGCAAAGAAATAACAGCACCACTAAAAGCATACCAAACTAGGTTTCAAATTTACAACAGCCTCAAAACAATTCCAAGTACTGTAAAGACAGCAAAGGAATAACAGCTCCACTAAAGGCACATCAAACTAGATTTCAAATTTTGAACAGCTCCAAAACAATTCCAAGTAAAGACAGCACAGAAATAACGGCACCACTAAAAGCACACCAAACTAGGTTTAAAACAAAAACAGCAATGAGCAGTTACTGCACTGCACTGAAATTAATCTGGATCCTTCCCCTTTTGGCCTCTTCTAAGAAACCAAAAATCAACCTGCTACCTCAAATCTAATTTAGCCCCACCCCCAGTTATCATGTAACTGAGGCTAGAGGTCAGACAATTAACACCCATCCCCCAAACTACAGGGTAAGACAGACAGGACAAGACAAAATTTTCAGCAAATAAAGACAGTAAAGAAGTAACAGCACCACTAAAAGAACACCAGACTACAGTTGGCTGAGGTAACTCAGGCTGATTCCTGCTGTTTTAGCCAAAAAGCTAACAATTTTCTGGCCTACTCTCCCTGGTCAGCATATTTCATACTAGCCTTAAAAATAGCTCTCTTTGCTCCATCCCTAAGAAGTTCAGCATATTTTTCTCTAGCAACTACCAAGGCTAACCAATCCTTTTCAGGAGAGGAAGCCAAGAGAATTTGCTTCCATTGCTGAATGTTAAGTAAGAGCTGGTTACTGACATACAGCCTCTCCTTCTTGCGGACCATGGTGAGGCAGATCAGCTCTCCTCTGACTGTGGTGTTATAGGCTTCCCAAATAATACTAAAATCCTCCACAGAACCCCAATTAAGTTGAAAATAGGAGTCTGTGTAATCACAAACATGCTGTAAACAATTCTGGTCCTTCAATAACTGATTATTATGGCACCATATTTTATCTCAAGCTAGTGAAGAAATAGACACAATTGTAAGAGCCACCAGTGCATGGTCAAAATAACTGTGGTGTCTATTTCACATGAAGATAGAGTTTGGAGGAGTGAAGATGAAATCAAAACAAATCTAATCTTGAAGAGGAATCATGTACAGGAGAATGAAAAGTATATTGCTTCTGACAGGATCCTCCAAGGGTCAGCCATCCCCAACATTGTTTTGAACTCTGAAAATGCTCTTTGAGCACAAGATAAGCCAATGTACCTAGTGGACAACCTGTCCAAGGTAGGGTCCTGGATAAGATTCCAATCTCCTCCCAAAATGACATGATGGCCATTTAGAGAAAACAATTTAATAAGGTGGCAAAAAATAAAGGCTTATTATTATTGGGGCTATAAACAGAGGCCAAAGTAATGGAAGAGCCACCTGAAGTGCCATGCAAAATCAAATATTTGCCATCTGAATCCTATGTTCAAGGGTGAACTTAAAAGAAATGGATCTGGCAAACAATATAGTCACTCCAGCTTGATGTTTACTAGTCCTTGCTCATACACCTGGCCTACAAAGGACCACCACCATAAATTGCCATCCTGTAACCTGATGTGAGTTTCCTAAAGGACAGCAACTTGTACCCCCAGAGACCTTAAATGCTTAAGAATCATATTCCTTTTTTATGGGGATTGGGCACTCTTAACATTCCATGTAATAATCTTATACTGTGAGGTAAACATACTAGAGTATGATGTCATGCAAATAACCTAAGTACAATTATCCAGGAAAACCAGCTGTAAGCCTGTAGAAATCCTGTAAAAACTCCAGCCCAAAAAATATCAAAGCAAAAAAGCTAAAAAAAAAGACAACAATATTAATTCCAAAAGTAGAAGCAAAGACAAGCTCAATAAGACCCAGAAGACCCAGATGGTTAAATGAAATGTAGAAAGAATCAATTGCCCGGTATCAGATAAATTGCTCTGCAAAAAAAAAAAAAAGGTTAAACAATAGAACACCTAAGCAATAAGGCATGACAAAGTGTGTGTTATTGTGTAACAACATCACTCCTGGGGTGGGTTGAAGCACAAGGTGAAGCTGAGTGCTTCCACCACCCCAGGAGTGACGTTAATACACAATAACACACACCTTGGAGTGCCTTATTGCAATTATGCAATAGCTCGATGTTATACAAAATAAAAAAAAAATGTTTTTAGTAGATTTTTTGTGTTTCTAAAGACAAAAGAGCAATGAAAAGCTCCAATAAATCAATACAGTGATGTTATTGTGTAATATCATTACTGTCTCAGGTACCCACTGACCAATCAAATTACAGGAAATTTCCTTGCCACTGTATAATATCCCACAAACCACACAACTATGTACAGAAGAAACAAGATAGGGGAGGAATAAACCTCGAACCCCAAATACACTAAATAAAGAACAGTAACTTTATAATCAAATAAAGCCTTGAACCGCGTGCCCAGTCTGCTTCATGAATTCACCAGGAGGCTGGCCTGGCACTGACCAGGGTGGGCAACCGAGAGCCCAGGACACTAAGATGGTGCATGAAGTATGTGACTGGTATCGTAGCCCATCTGATTACCGTATGAGTTCAAAAACCAAATGTTCCAACTTGCAACTAAATATAATTAGAAAGAATCGTAAAACATAATGGAAAAACATCTAAGACACCCTTCCACTGCCCACAGGGAAAGGGACAATAACAAACAGAACAGGAAAAAGAAAGAAAAAAAGGGGGAAGGAGTGTGAGCGAGACAAAGTACTAAAAAACAAATATAGTGCATGAAATACTGCATTTACTAAATAAAAAGATGAAAAACCAGAAATAAAAGCAAAGTGAAATAAAAACCAAAATCCTAGCGCCATCACACAGCCTCCAAACCTTAACTAGACAGCACTGGGGGAGTGACATATTTCATAAAAGAGAAACAACTATCAAAGCTCCAACAACTGAGAATAACAGATAATGAATAAGCTGACATGAATGTAAAGCAGTGGTATCAAATCCCCAGTACTCATAAAAAAAAAAAAACTCATCCAGTGTCCATAACCATCTCTTAAAAATAACAGGGTGCCAAAATATTCTGAAGAAAAGTCCAAGAGCAAATCAAACTCAAAAAAAGGAGGTTAAAGAGGTACAGAGACACTGTCCATAATGCTAAATGCCCACTGGGGCAACACTGCCTGGCAACGCAACTTAAATTGCACCTGTTGAAAAGTTGTAGAACAAAGTAAATTTCAGAGTTTGTCCCGCCAATTTTCTCCCAGAAAATGCAACTACCTGCATAGTAGAAATCTTAACCTGTAATGATAAAATAAACTAATCAGCAGGTCAAAGGAACATAGCAGAAGAAAGTGATGAGACACATAAGCCACAAAGTAAAAGCTGCCATTTGCCCAGAAGTGTGCACACCGTCACATAATCCTGAAGCAGAATTACACCATTAATAACAAATATAGTGAAACACCAGTTCAAATAATAGTAACAAGATGAGGACCACTAACAAATAAACAACTCTAAGCAGAAGAATAAGTCACCAAACTGAAAGACAGTCCTGTAAAAATATTATGAAAGTGTTGCAAATACTTAAAAGCCAGCCATATCCAACAGCTGAACAGTGACCTAGGAGGAGGCAGGCACAGCTGATCAGACCGAGGGCAACTGAATCCTGGGGAGACGTTGTGATAACCCCTGGTGAGCTGTGGCTGCAGACTGGAATTCGGTTGCACCATTGGCTGTGTAAACTACAATGCGAGTTGGATAAAGCATTTGAAATCTGATCTCAATAGGCCATCTGAAAGTCTCAGACTTGTGGTGTGACATCACTAAAAATATTGTAGCGATGATTATTCCAGAATAAAGAGCCTTTTTCTCTGGTCTTTTTTGAATGAAAACTTTCTGCTGGTAATCCAAATAATGAATACTGATGGCCCGTGGCTTACCATTAAATGGAGGCATAGGCTTAAGCAATCAATGTGCTCTTTCAGTGTAATACCGGTCATCATATGAAGGGGAACCAGCAATCTCCATCAAAAGATCTTGGACAAATTTCAGCATATCCATCTCCTCTAGCTTCTCTGGAATGCCAACAGAAATCAAATTATTCCGGTTACTCTGGTTTTCTTGATCTTTGATGCTCTCTTCCAACTTCTCCACCTTTTGGAACAGCTCTTGTATCTCCTCCCTGTGGTGATTATCTTCAATGGAGCTGATTCATGTCTCCACGTCACCCACTCAGAGGTCGAGCTGCTCAAGTGATGGCTTCAGTAATTTTTAACCATCAGCAGCTGACGACAAGGTTAACTTAACAAAGGCTAACTCTGCAAAGAATTTATCTAAACAGTCATGCAGTCCTTCAAGTTCAGGTTCACCCAGGATTCTGAGAGAGGCCTATGCTTCACATGTGGCAGCCTAGGAGGGAACTGGGATGCATCCGAGGCTTCCATCTAAGCTGGAATAGCATCACTGGCCATTGTTCCAAAAAGCCAAAATAGAAATGCTGACACCAATGTACAAAAAACTATTGACTCAATCATAATGAAAAAAGTGGGTCAAACAGAGGAAAAAATCCGCATTTAGGAATGAATTTGCCAGAGAAGATCTGAACGCATCCATTCAGGGCACATGCATCTCATGACTCGTCATTTGTGAAGTTTTAATAAGCCCCTGCTGTTTGACTGGTCACGTTAATGTGGACAAATAATCTGGGTAAGTTGCCTTAATCTTTTGTTTTGCATGTTAGTTTCCTTGTGGTTTCCCCTCTATTTATTTATTTATTTATTTATTTATGTATTTGTGTCTTTGATAATCGGGTGAGCAAACTGATCCAGAGGACCATTTTCAGTCACGACCTCGGCCACCAGGGTGGCAAACAAAACAAACACTAATACAATACAGAGATAGAATTAGAACAAAACAGGACTGCCGAATACACTGGATATGAGGTCAAATTACATAGTAAAAATATTTCAGAGAAATCAGTACATACTGGTGTAGTGACATACATTAAGTGGCTATGCAATATAAAAGGCTTAACATGGTGATTATGGTAAAGTATTACATGCAATGTACATACCATAACTGGGAAGCCAAGGAAATAAATATAGTTAAAATGAAGGTCCAGTCTATCACCAGGAGTGGTATAGGCACAAGTCATAGGCAGAAATGTAACTTCAGTTAAGCGCAGAACCTGATAACAGTTCAGAATAAAATAGGTAGTGATATCCAGATTGAACAGAGAAGGAGAACGGTGCAAGATGGTAGGAACACTGGAGGTAGGGTGAGAGCATGAATAGGTGCTATGCCAGGATACGGGCCCTGGTACTGCTTGGGGAACAGCTGCAAGTACAAGAGGCCTCAGCCAGGAGTCACGCCCTTAAGTTTGCCTTGAAAGACTAATGGGAAGGGGATGATCGGATGGACAAAGGAAGTCTATTCCAGAGGGAAGGGGCAGAGACAGAGAAAGCTTTACTACCCATGGTAGCAGTAGTGCAAGGGACTTCCATTTGGGACATGGTGGAGGCCTAGAGACTCCGAGAGACCACTCTGTCAGAGATTAGGGAGGAGTAGGGGGACAGCTGATGCTTCCTGAGTGCATTGTCAATGAGGTTGCTAGTAGCGAAGTCAAAATGACCCTGCAGAGAGAGCCACCCTAGGGACTGGTATAGCGGGCAGTGGTGGGTGGTAAAAGGGGCTTAAAGGACAAAGCAGCAGATGGAGTTATATGTGGTATGTAAGTGGGTCCATAGAAAAAAGGACACAGTAGATTATATGGGGGAGCAGTAGTCAAGGAAGGGGCAGAGGTTTTCCTTGAGCAATGGCTAGGCAAGCTTCAGGGGACAGAAATTGATTTTGGTGGTAGGCAGCACCTATTTTTTGGTGGATTTTCATCACAGTGCTGCTAATGTGTTCGTTGAAAGTAAAGGAGGGGTCTAGAGTGTCACCTAGATATTTAAAGGCAGGGACACTTTCAAGTGGAGGACCAGCAGGGGTAGCGATCAAGAGTGGGGGTTTTGACTTGGCTACCTTTGCTAGGAATGGCTTAGAGCCAAAGAGCATAGCCTTTGTCATTTTCTCATTAATGAGAAGTTTTCTGGAGAGGAACCAGCTCTGTGCAGCCCCAAAGTTTGCTGTGAGGGTGGTGGACAAGGACTCTATGGAGTTATCACTGTGATATATGACTAGGTCATCTGCATAGAGGATGGCCTTGCAAGTGATGCTTTCAGCAGGGAGGTCATTAATTAACATAGAAAAAAGTAGAGACCCCAGTTTTGAGCCCTGAGGTACACCAGTGTGGGTAGGTAGTGGAGCAGAGGAATTTTTACCAATCAAGAAGGACTGGGACCTGTCTGAGATGTAACTATGGAACCTGTGACAGTGTCTGGTGAGCAGCCAAAGTTTAGCTGGATGGAGCAGAGGAGATGGTGGTCTACAAGGTTGAAAGCCTTTGACAGATCCACAAACACTGGGCCTGTGGCCCTGCCCTTGTCCATATTTCTAAGGATATAGTTCAAGAAAAGTGTCAAGGTGGAGGAGGTACTATGGTGTTTGTGAAAGCCATGCCTGAGAGGACACAGGAGGTGGCATTTTTCTAGATGATTGTATAGTTGGTGGTGAATGATTTTTTCAAGTAATTTACTCAGGTGAGGAAGTAGGGAGATGGGCCTATTATTTTTTGGGGCAAGGGGATCCCCAGCCATAAATATAGGTACAACATGAATGTGCTTCCAAGAGTCAGGAACTGATCTATTTGAACCATGGTCAGCCATCTCCAAAACTTTAAGATCCCCACAGTACCTGACTACTGTGCATTGGTCACATCATTAATTAGGATCCAAGTGCTTTGTCAATTTGCTGCCTCTTTACAAGACCCTGGCCAGATGCCACATGGAGTACTGTGTGCTGCTCTGGACTTGTCAATAAAAAAAAAGTATTGAGGCTGTTGAAAAGTTGCAGCACTTGGCTACTAATATAATCAAGGGGGTTGATGAACAACAGCTATGAGAAGAGGTTGGTGGCCTTAAACATGTTCTTCATAGACTTATATCTAATTGCTCTCATTGTGCTAGTCTTTGTATTACAGTATACCTGTTGACCTGTATTATGAACTAATTTTAACCTCTGCATTATGTGTACTGCATTATATGTACCGGCATTTCACCTTTTGTATTGTTACCCGCCCTAACCAGTACCTCCTGTTAAATAAGCATTGTTTGTTTGTTTTGTTAACCAGGTAAGGACACTGGACCAAGTCCTTTTTCAGGTCAGACAGGAAAACATATAACAACATACATTGTACAACATAATAACAAATCACATACATCATAAACATTTACAAACATCATTTCAAGGAAAAACATTTAAGTAATACGTATGTTAGTTGTGTTAGATAACGCCACGCGTTGTGGGTCAGGTCAAGGCCGAGACCAACGGCAAGGCGTGACGTTATCCCAGGCACAACACACACCCTGGAGTGCATTATTGCTATATAAATGGCTCGGCTTTAAAAAATGTAGCTTTGTTTTAATTTTTACTTTTTGTTTTAGTATTGAAAATGAGATGTATCCTTCCACTCAATAAAGTAGTCCGAGACATTTCTGTGGTTAAAAGTTTTAATATTTATAACAGTAACAACAGAATTGTGTAGTTTTAATAAATAATGTTATGGCAATAAATAACACTATGCAGTTTGTAAATTAGCAGTTTGTAAATAAATAAATATAATAGTATATGTTTGAAGGTTAATAAATTCAAGACATATGTTTAAAGATTGCTGTTTAGTAATAAATGCATTTGATCAATAGATTTGCTGTAACAGTAGAGGAAGTTCAGTTCATTTATCATTGTGTTTTCAGCGCTTGCTTTTTGAACATTAGTTCATTTCGTTTACAAAGTGTGTTTAATATTGTGTTTTGAGCTCTTCGTTTTTGAAATTATCCGGCTGCTTTTGGTTTCATTTATTTCTGCTGCTGTTGCTTTAATTTATTTGTTGTAGACGTGGAAAATGCACATCGAGTTTCCTGTTATGATGGTTTGGGTATTTAGGGATTGGTTTGACGAAAGTGGGGTCATGGTGTACGTCATCGAGGTTACACTCGTTGCATCATTTCCTGTAGCTTCGGGTTCGGATCTCTGCTGCGGTGCTTGTTGTAGGATTCGAGGTGCAGTTTTAATGTGGAGTTGCCCATGGTGAGTGTAAGCTTCAGTAATTTGAAGCGGAGTCTCTGGGGAAATATTTTCTGAGGAATGAGCTTGTTGTGATGTTTTTGTGGTGCCAGACAGGAGGTTGCTCCAAGTGTTTCAGTTTTGTAGTGAAGGGCTCCAGTAACTTCGGAGAGATGTCTCAGCTCGGTGCCCTGTTACTGCCATAATCTGTCGGGCTTGGAGGCCAGAATCTGATAAAATTTGAATTGCAGTAGAGCGGAGACTGTGGTTAGTGTAGGTTTCTGGCAGTGATGCTGCTTTGCATATTTTGGGAAGCATTGTTGCTAGATAGTTAATTCCCATGGGTTCTAATGTGTACCATGTATTTTCTTCAGACCATGGTTTGCTTGGCGTTTTTCTAGGATGGCGGTACAGACAGGGAGCATTTGTAAAGATTTTTGTTAAGTATTTTGTGAAGGCAGCTACTGGGCAATGCAGATGTCCTTGGAAGGCAAACATGCAGCCGCGTAAGTTGTCTCTCCCTCGTTCCAGTATCTTTCCGTGATTTTTGGTTTTTTCGTTGAAACTCATTGTTAAATACTTGTGCCCAGTGGAGTCCGTGCATAATTGAAATGAGTCTGGCTTTAATTTGCGCTGACCTTCACAACCGCGCTACTTGCTAGTGGTTTGAATTTCTAGCCTCACGCCGATAGACTAGGCCTTCTGGTGTTTCTGTGGACAGCGTTGGAGTTTCTGAGCTGCTCAAGATAGCAGACTGGTATCGCTGGGTGATGTTTAGTGCGGTTCTTTCCTTCTCGACGGAGATTTTTGATGTTGGCAAGAAATACGTTGTTGGAGGACTGGAAATCGGGATCGGACATTAGATTTATGTTTCTGCTCACTGGCGGTTCATTTAAATATCTGTTTATGCCAGCACGAAGACCTACATAGCTGCTGATACTGTATGGTTGTCCTGTTGTTGTTCTGACTGAACCATAGAAATAGCGAAGGGTATTATTTAACTCAGATGCTGATATTTCTTGGAAGTTGATTTGTATTTTTTTCTCACTGATCCAGTCCAGGAATATATTCATAGCCCAGGAAGTTGCTCATTTTGTTGTGGGCTCATTTCTTTCTGTTTCCAGTTGGTCCAGGTCTCAAGGTGCTATGTCTAGGTGTCTTTTTTTTTCTTTTCATTTTCCTGCAATTGTACTTGACTGTTTTTCTGTTTTAAATACTGCAGTTAGGTTTTCAATGTTGCAGATGTCAAAATTCACTTCTGGTATTTGTGACATTTTGGTATTTTCTTCACAGCTGTTGTCAGTTAAGGTTTTGAAAGCTTTCCAGAGGCGTAATGATTTCTTTTTTTTCATAGGGTCTGTGAGGTTGCCGGGAAGTGATCCGTGATGTTGTGCCGTATTATCCTTATGCCTTCTGGACACTGCTGACCAATCAGGTGAGTGGATTTTTTCTTGCCATTTTATAATTTAACTTAACTTTAAAACAAGACAAAGAGGAGGCACTTCTTATGACTTCAGGTAAGTTATTCCAAAGAGACAGGGCTATAGCATAAAAGGACTGAGATCCAAATCTTGCTCTAAAATGTCTAGCCTGTAGCAGAATCCCATTATAAGACCTTAAATTCAAAGATGTTCAATGGAGCTTTTTCCTGGTAAACTAAATAAATACAAACTACAAATACAAATACAGAAATGGATGCTGAAAGGGGGCACGATCTCTGTCTTCTGCAGACTCAAGGGTGTCAGCAGGATTAAATAGACAAAGGTGTTTGACCTTGTGTCCTCCAGCAGGATATGGGGACACAACATGAATCTCAGAGGTAGTAAACTCAGGGGTAAAGTTAGGAGGAACTTCTCCAAGCAGATGGTGAACATATGAAACTACCTACTAGCAGAAGACAATTCAGACCTTCAATGTAAGCCTTGACAAATCCATGCTTATCTAGGGATTCCCAGGTTACTCTGTGTAGTAGAGGGGGTAGGAAAATCCCAAAAATGCATGGCTACAAAGCCAATTTATTTAGCCCTGACTATAAATGCGAGGGGAGGGTGGGTTATAATGGATCCAGACTCCCTTCTGACTATAAATTACTATGCTACTATACTTAATTGGAAACAATTACTGTATACATGAATTTTATTTATATGTATGCACCAATGGTATATTAGATTTGCTTGTGCTGACATAACAGCACCGGTAAATATGACCCCCGGCCAATCAGATTTCACAATTTGTAAAACACATTTTAAAATGTTATTTATACATGAGGGATCCTGGGACCCCTCCTGTTCATAATATATATTAAATCCCTTAGCAACAATGTCAAGAACACTAAAATCCATTTCTTTGCAAATTACATTGTGCTTTACACCCGCCAAACCCACAATAAGTGATGTCTGTGCAGAACTCCAATCAGACTTCAATTAACTACAAATCAGCTTTATCCAATCTAAATTACTACTCAATGGAAAAAAACATTCTTTCCTCCTACAATCTCCCAACCTGCCACCAAAAATAATATTGCCATTTTGTCCATCACTATCCTCCTCAGCGAAACACTGGATGAAGTGGACAGGCTCTATGATGCTGAGTCGACAACTAACTCATCAACTGGCATCACAACGCTAGGCTCCCTGCCGACTGCGAGTTGCGGTTTGCAGGGAGCTGCGCACAGCAGGGACTGTTTTTTTCTTCAGACGGGCTTTGCCCCTGAACACCCCACACCATACTTATGGATACCAACTCCAGGTTGGAGTTGGTTTGGGGATGGGGTGCAAGATGGGGGGGGAGTGTTGCTTGGTCCCAAGCACATCCCCAACAGTGACTTGGCGCTGTTGTTGGCAGCGATGTATGTCACTTTATGGGTTTCGCTGTGGGAAGTGTATACCAAGTGGACAGCTTCAATTACCTAGGCATCTGGCTTGACTATAATCTCTCCTTTTCTGTTCACACCGAGAATCTATCCAAAAAAATTAAGGATGGGATTAGATTTGTTCTATCAAGACAAATCCCTACTCCCCAGTTTTATCAAGAAACAAATGGTTCAAGCTACCTTCTTACCACTAGTGGATTACATAGACTTCATTTACATTTGCTGTTCCACCTCTAATCTGCAGAAACTAGATGTGTTATACCACCGTGCCATCTGACCCTTAACAAATCCTCACTCCAGAACACACCATTGTAAGCTTTATTCCGAAGTAGGATGGCCTTCGCTTGCTACCAGACAACCAAGGCACAGCTGCATTTGGATCTTTAAAACTCTCTTCAGTAATTTACCTCCCTATAAATCATGCCTATTCCACTGTTTTCTGAGTGGCTATTTGCTCAGAAAAACCTCCCTTATTACACATGAGGTCTCCAGGTTCCGCGCCCTCTACGGCAAAGTAGCCATTGGCTACACCCTGCCATTAGCTTGGAACAAACTTCAGTCTACGCTCAAACTATCTCACCTTGTATCATTAAATGCCTTCAAATCTTTAGTCAGTAGCCATTGAGCAGGATCATGCAATTGTTGCCCATGAGTGTTCCTCCAGTTGCTTGTTCTCCAACCCCTCCACTCCACTATGCTGACCCCAGCACCTCTCCCTTCTACATCTCCCTGTTATTGCCTCTCCATCACCCATACACTCCTTGTAGAGTTATATCGAACCCCACAAGGTCCTAAACTCTTGTATTTATTCTACATTGTGTTGGCTTTATAACTGCACAGTTCCTTTACATTGTTAGTCATTGAAAATTTTGTACTGTTCCCCTCACTGTCCATTCTAATGCTCTATGCTCATTCTATTCGGAAGTTGCACTTTATATATAGCCTTACTATTGTTTTTGTATTGCCTTGAGCCACAAGGGAACTCCTTGAAAATGAGCCTGCTCAATTAAGTTTTCCTGGAAATAAACTTGAAACTTGAAAAACGTATATGTATGCACCAATGGTATATTAGATTTGCGTGCTTTATTTCTTTAGTTTCATGTTTTACATGTACCCTTTCCTTAGGACATAGTGACATTGTAAGTAAAAACCAGAGGAGACTGTAGGGCCATTGTTTCTGGCACCCACCCCCTGCTTCAGAAGCACAAAAGAAATAAGTACTCTGTGCAGACATGTATGTGCCAGTTTCCGGGATTCCCTTCCCACTGTACTACCAGGCTAACTGGTAGAGTCCCTTGGTAAACATAGATTTGCCCAGGCTTACCTTAAAGGCCTGTACTGTCACCATGCCATTGTCTCCATATATAGGTTATGCCATAGATTCACCACCCTCTAGGGAAAAGGTGCCTCCTAATATTACCTGTGAATTTACCAACTCTGAATTTCAGGACACCAGATCAAATAGTTCTAAGTGGTTGATGTTGCGGATACCCTTGAGCATGCAAAAGATATATCATGCACCCTCTCAGTCTCCTTCTCTACAGTATACACATGTTAACAGCGTACAAATTCTACTCACATTTTTTTGTACCCATAGACTGATCATTTCGATGGCCCTGCCTTGCACCTTCTCAACTGCCTCAGTGTTCTTTTAGCATTGAGGAGAACACAGCTGCATGCAGTACTCAAGGTAGGGCCTGCCTGGAGTTTTGTGAAGTGGCAGGATTATTTACCATGCTCTTCTGGTCACCCAATTATTGACATTCCCCAGCACTGTGTTGACCTTCTTAATAGTGACAACACACTGCTTTTCCTGCTACAACCCCTTGTCCATTATGACCCCAGGTTCTTTATCTCCTCGACTGCAACAAGATGATCCCTACACAATGAGTAGATCCTGCCTTTATTTTTTTCTCTATCCAAAGTACTTGTCAGTGGCTCAAGAGGTAGGACACTCACCTCTGAGGCTGGAAGAACAGAAGGTTGTGGGTTCTAGCCCCACTCTGAGAACTTGGAATAAACCTCAATACTAACACTGTAGACATCATGAGGGGTGCTGCACTTCTGAGGTGCTGTCTTTTGGATCGGATGTCAAACTGAGGTCCCATCTGCCTGTTCTGGTGGCTGTTCAGGAGGATGTTAAAGATCCCATTGCACTTCTGGAAAAGTGGAATTTTGTTTATTAAATCAGAAAAGGAGACTGCAACAAGAACACAATATACAAAATTACAAAAAGGAAAAACAAAAATCAAACATAACAAAATGGATCAGCATGAAAACAAAAGTAAAGCGAGGAACAAAATAACAGAAAACAAATCATGTTATACATCAGAGCCAAGTAATAGTTCCTCACCAATCGACATACTGTACACCCTTCTAGAAACCATGTCAGCTTTACTTTCTTGGATTTTAGAAATGTCCTGGCAAATAGGGGAGAAAAATTGTTCCAGTGATAGAAACTGTTGCTTAATGGTTAACCAATAGCAGATTTGCCAAATCCAATACTTAAAACAGGCCAAAGTAACTCGAAAGTTGCTAGAGTTGTACACACCCCAGTAACTCAGAAAAATGCCACCAAAAAGGGAGTCAACCAAAATAGTATGGAAAGGGGAACGGTTCATTTCCTCGATAACAAATTTGAAAATTCTATGATGTAAAGACACTCAAAATATAAGTGATTCATTGTTTCCAAAACCAACGCGCATGTGTCTTGAGGGCAAAATCTCTCACCAGTCTCCTTGTGTTTCAAATTATTCCATACATTCAGTTTGCCATGGACACACAACCAGGTTACATTCCACATTTTTGGTGGAATCCAAGGGTCAGTCAGCAGACCTTCAACCTGTTGCTTTTCCAAGGGTGGTTTACCAAAAAATATAGGGGGTTCAAGGAAAAACCACTGCAAAACAAAATCATAGAAAGATTTCCTAGAAAAAGTGTGTCAATTATTCTCTGTGATTTGCCAAGCTTTCAATTTTGCTATGCAATCCTTCAAATAAGAAGGGATTGTGCCATAATTCTTATGTTTTGGAAGAGGTGTGGTACAACGCCAATCAGTGAGCACTAGAGTAAGACACTCCTGCAGTCAAAAACACCAATCTTTCAAAACAGGCAAAAACAAGGGTTTAATATTTACATAAAGAAACACATTATAGAAAAAAACAATTGGGTTGATCACACTTAGACCACCATGTTTGACATCCAAATATGTTATTCTCCATTTAAATGGGTTCAATCTGCTGTCCCACATACACTGAAAACAACAACTATACAGCTGTACTTCCAACTTTTTAGGTGGGGGAAATACTACACTCAAATACAAAAACATCGGAATCAGGAACATTTTCATGAAAAAATCAATTTCTTTTTACTCATGAACCACTTGTTCCATGATCTAACCTTCAACATATCTAAAGAGAGTTGCTTCTCCCAAATAAAAGAAGCCATGTCACTAAGGCCAAAATAAATTCCTAGAACTTTACAAGGTTCATGAACCACTGCAACCCCCACGAGGGCAGGGACAGAAATAATGCTTTTCCTTATCGGGAGACAAAAGTGTTTTGGAATATTTATGACACAGCCTGTTACCATATAAAATTCATCCAGAACTGCCTTTTCTACATGTCCAGACTGTACATCTGCTAAAAGAATACAGGTGTCACCTGCATATGCCACCATCTTAACCATTGACGGATGATGGGTTAAAGCAAGGCCATTAAGCCATGGCACTAAATTAAGTTTCCGAATTAAGGGGTCCAAAGTCAAAACTGTATAAAAGCAGACTAAGAGGGTAGCCCTGTCAGACACCCCATGGAATTGCACTTTCAGAACCTAACCAACCATTGACCAGGGGTTGAACAGATGCCTTCTTATAACAAAGTTGCAAGCAGCCAATGAACTGAGCAGGAAATCCATACTTCAAAAATATTATGGGAGACCGTATCAAAAGCCTTACTGATCAGGGCCAAGTAAAAAACCTTGAAAAAGATCCTAATTCCCCCTGTCTATAATTTCCGTCAATAAAAGCAAAATATCTGTAATTTTGCGACCCGGTATCGAACATGTTTGAGCAGGATGAACCAGAAAATCTAAGACCTATGCCAATCTGTGCAGCAGCAGTTTAGTAAAAATTTTGAAATCCAAATTTAATAACATATTAGGAGGCCGGTTGGGTAAAAGGGTCCTAGCCCCTTTGTTAAAAAGAAGAACCAAAATACCAGAATGTATATCAGTGGGTAACACTGATTCCTGAAGTATGGAGTTATATACAACTGCCGACTCAGTAGGCATATGTTGCCAAAGCCATTTGTAGAATTTGTATGGTAATCCATTTGACCCCAGAGCTGATCCAGATTTTAACCCTTTGATAATGGTATCCAACTCACCAACTATAATAGGCTGAATTAAAGAGACAAAGGAATGCTGAGGAAGAACTGGTAAATCACAACTCTGCAAGCAATGGTACATAGCTTCAGTACCAGAAAAAGGAGAACTAATAACTTGTTTAATATGGCCATCTACAGTTTCCAGTAAATCTTTTCGATCTGAAAGGATGCAACCATCTGAAGACTGTAATTTGTTAATACATTTTTTTCCTGTTCTAGTGAAATGACTGTCAAAGGGATTAACACATGATTGCTTACCCTGAGTCCCAAACTTCTTTTCTTGTTCTAAAGACTTGTGTTGATTATATTTATGTTTTTCCATTTCAGATTTAATTTGAGAAATATGGTCTGAGTAATCATGAACCCCTGTATGATGTAGGGAAAACAAATACTGGAGCACATCTAGAAATTCAAGGTATTTCTGAAATCTAGATGTACTTAAAAAAAATGAAAGAAACATTGAAAAAACCTCCAAACATCCATTTTACAGTCTGTCCACCATAATAGCGGGGAGTCATACAGTAAAAATACTGATTTCCTAGCCTGAATAAGTGCCTGCAAATCCTCCTGTGCTACTGGATCTTGCAACAAAGTGATGTTCATTCTCTACAAACCCAACCCATCGAAATATTAATGCAATCAGCCAGATTTATACTAAGAAGGCCATGATCTGAAGTCCCCATTGGTTGAACAGTTACCTGGAATATGGGGAGCTTAGAAGATACTAACCAGTAATCTATTCTGGTAGATATAGTATCTCTAACATAAGTATGAGTGGGAAGCTGTTGATGCACTGCTTGGGCATCCTCTAGCTCAGTCTGAGCCATCAGTTATTTTAAAAAGGAAGCATCACAAAAAATGTTAGATGTCTTAACACCTTTATAAGATTTTAAAAGACCAATATTAAAGTCATGCCCAAAAAAGCACAAATTTTCACAGTAAACAAATATGGTTGAATGGATTGCAATAATGCAACCCAGGCAGCTTTATTCTGTGGGGCATAAATAATGATAATTCAGAAAGAAAGGTTACGGAAAGTGAGATCAAGCAATAATGCTCAGCTGGGGAAGATTTCCACTAAATGAGTAATTATAATATCTGGGTGGTTGATGCAAATACCCACTCTGCTGCAGGGGTCCTCCCCAAGGGACCAGTGAGATCTACCCCAAACCCAGGCTGTAGTGGCTTTTTGAATTTCCTGCTGTGTGTATAAACAAGTATCCTGAAAAAGAATATCTTAAGGAGAATGTTCAAAAGCAGCAAACGTTGCTACCCCTTTGTGGTCAGCCTTTTGCTATTGATGTTTAAGGACAAAAAGGAAAAGGCAGGGAAGGTAGACATAGTCAATCAGAGAAATGGAGAGGAAGAAAACCAATCATTTTCCAGGGAGAATCTTAGCCTTTGACGAAGTACCCCATCGCTTCTTCTTTGGTTGTGCAGGAGAGGGTCCTGCTTCTTCTAAGTCTGAGACAGGATCTAACATGGAAGAAGTTATACTACTGTGATTTACGTATTACCAAGCTTGTACCATCAGTGAATTCCTGTAACGCTGGTTGCTTTTGTAATCTAAGCGTTATGTACTGTACTGTTTTGTTTGCTGTGATGTATTTCTCTCTTGATGAGGTGCCTTTGTAAATGAGTCTTTGACTCAAGGGTCTGTAAACCAATGATCTAATAAATAAATAAATAAAATATAGATGAAGCTATGGAGGAGGAGGAGGAGGAGTCAGATTCTTCCCCAGTCTCCATGTTCCCCCACTTCAGGGCAGCAAATTTATTAGCCAAGGGAAGTGAGGATTGTGGGACAGGTGGTTTCCTTCCCTTACCCTTACCCCTCCCCATGACTTGAAACTGCTCAGAAAGTGGAACTGGGGAGGATGCATATCAGGGCTGTCCACAGGCACCATAGAAATGTCAGTAAAGCAGGGATTGGGCAAGTCAACCAAGGGGACAGCCACCCAAGGTGAATGTTCAGGTACCAGATCAGGTACAGAGGAGGAATGATCCCTAATCCCAGGGATAGGCCAGGATAGCAGGGGCACTGGGACAAAAACTGCCTGAGGTCCTTTTGACCTCTCTGGTTGTATATGCTTTGTAGCCATGTAAATATAAAAATTGTGTTCCATGAAGTCAGCACTTGTTGTATTGTGGGAGTTCCAGTGTCATGAAGTAAAGGTATGCCCTTCCTCCTCACAAAGGTTACATTTAAGTGGAAATGCACAGTGAACTCCCAGGTGCTCTAGGGCCCCACAAATGAAACAGTTAATCGGATCACAGTTACTACTCAAAAGTCTCAAGGAACCACACTTGTGGCATGATTTGGGCTGTCCCAGGTAAAATAAAATTCCCCAGTCCCTACCCAAAAAAAAGCTATTGGGAAGATGTTGAATGCTGCCCTCAGTATGTTAAAGCTGTATCCGGAACTTCCACCTTCCAGACAAAAAATCTTCATGACCTATGATTGGATCTTGGGTCACTTGAATCACACATCTCTTTTCTAACCAATACACAGTATCAGTTACTTTTACCCCCTCGTTTCTAAACAGAACTGTTACAGTTTTGAAAGAGTGCTTAGAGAGAGGCATCACAAAGAAAGCAGACCAAACAGGAGTGTCCTTAACAGAGGAGTACTGAGTCCAAAATCTGTGCAAAAGAATTTCAGACTGAAAACTGATATCATAAGTTTGCTCCCCCTGAGCATGAATAAGAGCAAAAACATCTGATGGAGAAAATGTAGGGACTGCATAATCAATTATTTCTCAATATAAAATCTATCGGGGGGTCTTCAGGCCCCATCTGTAGCACAAGCAGACAGTACTCAGTTGGAATAGTGCTACCAGAATAGCGCCAGTCAAATGAGTGCTACTCTGAATAGCGCTACCACAGACAGCAAGAGGGGATTTACAGCGCTTGCAGTAAGTGCTCCCCAGGTTGCTGTCCGTGGTGCCGACAAGGAACAAGGACACCAGAATCAAGGAGGCTGGCCAAGTAGCTCCAGTGGCATGGAGGGCTGGGGCATAGAGCAGCTTGGGCAGGCAGATGTGGAGACCAGGATTCTAATCCTTGTCTCCTAGGACCTAGGAGTTTTGTGTATCGGGACTTTGCTATTTTATTTACACAGGGCCATGGAAACAGTATTCCATGGCCCCACAAATTTCAACCTGCCCCATGATCCACTCCCCCTGGAATGAGAATCTAATAGTTGGGGGTGTGGGGGCTGGAGCCCCCCAGAAAACAAATCCTTACTGCATTATTGCCACATGGTTCTTGACCACGCTATTGTTGTCGGCGATGTTCCAACCCAGAGCCCAAGCGGACCTCATGCCTCCATTTTGTCTGTTCAGGAGGGTGGTGGAAAAGGCTTGCAAAGCTGGCAGGTTTCCAAAAGGTATGGGGCAGTTCCGACTCCACAGTAGAAATTGTTGGGGTCACCAGGGGATTGGGTACAATAAGTAATTGACTGTCAGTCACACAGTCTGTAAGGGGGTCCTGAGGCTCCGTATCACTGGGTGTCATAGTGGAAACAGAAGAATCAGTTAAGTTTTTCAAAGTACCTGGGTTAGAAGCACAGTCTGGGTTGTTGACAGGATTATTAGCTGTATGGGTTATTTTCAAAGAGTTATGGCAATCCACAGAGATGTCAAGAGTAAGGGGCGCAGAAGCAGCCATGGGCGTCACAGAAGGAAAATCAGGCCAGGGAACCCAAATGCCTGACTCAGATTGCATCCATCTTGCCATTCATAAGGCCTTGTCAGCTGTCCACAGGAGAAGTCAGTTATCCACCGGAGAAGCTGCTCCCTCAGAGATGAGAGGCAATGGTCAGTTGAAAGGGCAGTTTTGGCCCCAAAGGCCAAACTCAATGTAAGTACAGAAGTCTGTTGTCCAGAAACCCCAAAGGGGTTAATAGCTAAATGGTTTATCTCTTTCACAGCATCCAGTTTCTTTTTTTTTTCCCTGTAGATACTGCATCTCAGCATCTGACAGTAGAGCTAATAGGCGCTCCTAATTATTCAAAAGATTTTCCTGTAGTTTGCATTCTGCAAGTAGCAAATCCTCCTCAGATGTAAGTTCCAGAAGGACACAGTGGTCTGTGGTCTGCAAGGTTACAACTGTATCCATCAAAGCAGTTGTGATCTCCTGAGCTGGACCTGTGGGGAGGGAGATCAGCTCTCCCACAGGTACACCAGCGTTCACCACAACCAGACTACCGTCCACCAAGACAGCCTGACAGCAGCACCCCTCACAGAAAGAGATGGGGAAATTCCCCAGTGTCCTGGCCAAATTTCCCCTCATTCACTAAAAATACCACCAACAGCTTAACCTGGTTCTGTATGTCAGTTTTTATCTGTATCTTCCACCTCTCCCCTTGGATGAGGCTGAAAATAGTCAGAATTGCCTAGTCCTCCTTTCCCGATCAACAAAAACTAACTATCTAACTAACTAACTAACTACCATGCTATTAGCTACATTGAAAATGAGGTTCTAGGAATTAGACCAATCACCCAGCTTGTTTAGGTCCTGCAGATGTTTATCCCCATCTTGAGCTGTGCCCACCTCCCTGACTAGCTTAGCTTAGTGTCATCTGCAAACATAAGCAGCTTGCTGGAGACACAGGCTTCCAGATCACTGATGAAGATGCTGAATAGCAGTGGCCCCAGAACTGATCCCTGAGGGGTACGGCTGAGTACTTCTTTCCACTTGAAGTAGTGCTGATCCACCATTACCCTCTGCTTCCTTTCCCCCAAGCCAGTCAGCAATCCACTTTATATATGTCTTATGCATAGCACTAGTTTACTAAAGTCCAGAAAGCCCATGTCCATTGCCCCACCCCTCCTACCTGTCTGAATACCCCCTTGAAGAAGGTCATCAGGTTGGTGTGGCATAATCTATCCCTTATTAAAGCATACTGGGAGGAGGCAAGAACCTTGGTCTCAACCAAATGTTCGATTAGTTGGTCCTTGATAATGACCTCCAGGACCTTGCCTAGCACTGATGTCAGGTTGTGCTACCTGTAGTTGCCTGTATCTGAACTTGCTCCTTTTTAAAGATGTGGACTGTACTGGTCACTTTTCAGTACTCTGGCACTACACCTGTTGCTATAGACCCCTGAAAGATTGCTGCTAGTGGCACCACCAACTGTTCATTTAGCCCCACTATGATCCTCAACTATTTCCCATCCACTAGTTAGGACTTACCTGGATTGATCTTTGCCTGGTAGTCAGCTACAAGGGCAGGCAGGAAGTCCACTGCTTTTATTAAGGCTACCCCTGATGTTATGGGCCATCCCAATGAGCCCCCTCCATCCACTAGGGTTCCTTTGGTGAAAACTGCAGCAGTGTGTTCATTAAGCATCTGTCATTGCCTTACCCCTGTTTTCATGCTATTTCAAGGGCATGATCCCATACAACACCTTCCTCCTTCAATTTATGAACTTCAGGAAAGCTTTGGTGTTGTCTATAGTGCCTGTTGGTTTACCTCTCCTCTGGTGAGTTGCTAATCCTCGGTTACTTCAACCTTAACTGGGTGTTATCCTCCTCACATAAATATTGTCAAAACATTAAGCCATTCCAAATCTCCCAACTAATCTCTGACACCCACATGAATCAGTCAGAAATCAGTCAGAAATCCCTAAACCTCTCCTCCCTTTCCCACAATACTGTGGGTGCTGGTACCATCCCAGATACCCTCAATGATCACCATATAGTCTACTGTGTGTGAAAAATGGGTTCTTCCAAAGTTAACCCTAAATTCATCCAGTTTCAGTCCTTCAGGGCACTGGACTTGTCCTCCCTCCATGCTAACCTGGTTGCCATGGACTGGTCTCCCATTTCAGCAGCCAGCAAATTTGATTCTGCCTTCAAATTCTTCAATTCCAAATCCATTTTATTCTGGAATTACCATGCCCCCCTCAGAAAAAACAGAATTGAAAGTTACCACCTCTCATGGATCTCAGCAAAGTTTCTGGCAGACCCACAAGTCCAATGGCTCCCCTGATGATCTGACTACATTTCGAACCCCTCATAATGTCTGCACCAGAGCTGCCAGGTTTGCTAAATCCAATTATTTCACATCTACACTCTAGGACAACATTAACCACCTTTCTAAGTTCTGGAAGGTTATCCACTCCCTTCTCCCACATATGAAACAGACCCATCCCCCATCCTCAAGGTGGTCAACTCTATTTCTCACCCTGCTGATGTTGCCTCATCTTACAACAACATTTTCACTTCCTGTTCTCACTCTCTCCCCTACCTTCTATTTATTCTCCCTTCCCACCCCTACCTTCCCTTCCCCACACATTCTCCTTCTCTCTCCCACCACTGTTTCTGCCACCCTTAAGGCCCTCTAACTCTAAACCCCTATAAGGGTTTGAGCACTGATGGTCTTGACCCTAAACTACTGTATTTTTCTGCTCATGCTACTGATCCCCCCCTTACCTACCTTCTCAACCACTCCTTCTCCTTAGCTTCCATCCACGATTCAGGGAAAACAGGTGACAGAAATGAGTGTGAGGACACACCTGTAGTACTGTGCCCAGTTCTGTCGTCCCCACTAGAAGAAGGACAGGGACCAGCTAGAGACGGTACAAATTAGGATGACTAAGATAATTCGGGGATAGGAGGGAAGATCCTATGAGGATTAAATAAAGCCACTAAATGTGCATTCACTCAATACCAGAAAAGAAAGGGAGAGATGATAGACACCTTCAAGTTCCTGAAAGGAATTAACAAGGTGGACTGTGAGGAGCTATTTACCAGGAACAGAAAAGATGGAACAAGTGGTCACCCAGTAGTGGAGGTTAATTAGGGAAAGGTTTAAAAAAGGATGTGAGGAAGTATTACAGTATTTTACAGAAAGAGTGGTTGGGCCACAGAATGGTTTTCCAGTGGAGGTGGTAGGTGCCAAAACCATAGATGGCTTCAGACACAGCTGGGACAGAGTTAAGGGGATATCAAATACTCAAGGGGAAGTGGTGGATAACAAAAGGGGTAGTCATGTAAGTGAAGAGCTGGCAGAACAATACATTCTGGAGTGTGATAGGGTAATATGGGCAGACTGGATGGACCATCAGTCTTTTTCTGCTGTCATCATCTATGTTTCTACGGTATGTAACAAGTAATCTCCCTTCCCAATGGGAGTGATCCCATCTCTTCTAGTAACTACCATTCAAGCAATCTCCTCACCACCTTGGCTAAGCTACAGGAATAACTTAACCTCTCTCAACTCTCCCCTGTCCTGGACTCTTTTTCATTCTTCACCCCCTTCCAGTACAGCTTTTGAAAGTTCCATTCCATCTCCACCTCCCTCCTGTGGCTCACTGACTGTCCTATTTAGCATGTTTCATGGTCTGGTCTGTTCCATTATCTTTTGTCACATAGAAAGTGTTGTCAGGAAAGGACTGCTAGGCCTATGTAGTCTGCCCTACTATTCTCTGCCTAACACTAAGGTTGGGACCCTACTTGGTCCAAGTATTCATTCCTCCTCCCTCATCTCTTTTTATAAGATCCATGTGCCTATCCCATGCATGCTTGAAGCTTCCCACTGTCTTCACCTCTATCACCTCAATTGGCAGGCTGTTCCAGGTGTTTACCACCATTTCTGTGAAGAAGTATTTCCTCACATCACTCTTAAACGCCTCTCCCCATCAAGTTTCATAGCATGCCTCCATACACTATTATTCCTCCTCCTTTGAAAGAGGATCCCCCCCCCCCACAGTTTGTTAACTACTGTGAGGTACCGATAGGTCTCGATCATATCCCCACTTGCTCTACTCTCTTCCAAGTAGCATATGCCCAGCTCCCACAGTCTCTCCTCATATGGCTCCTCGTGCAAACCCTGTATGATTTTAGTAACCCCTCTGGACTGCCTCCACTCTGACAATGCCCTTGCAGAGGTTTGGCCTCCAGAGTTGGAAAGTACTCCAGGAGGGGTCTCACCAGTGAGCAATACAGAAGCAACACTACCTCACTTCTCCTGTTAGAGATCCCCTTCCCTATGCATCCCAGCATATGGCTTGCCTTTCCTACTGCCCTGTGACATTACCCTGCCACACCTTGAGATCATCAGCTATGATTACCCTAAAGTCTCTTTGGTGAGGTAACTGTTAAATACTTCCCACCATCTTCTGCACATTCCCTGGATTACCCTACCCCAG
Organism: Neoceratodus forsteri; assembly: GCA_016271365.2. Lineage (NCBI taxonomy): Eukaryota > Metazoa > Chordata > Ceratodontiformes > Ceratodontidae > Neoceratodus > Neoceratodus forsteri. Next base: position 1,295,583,547 of record CM028130.1, read on the forward strand.
ATGCATGACTTTGTTCTTTTTCACATTGAAACCAAGCTGCCACTCCCTAGACTACTCCTCTAGTTTCTCCAGATCCCTTTGTATTCTCTCCACCCCCTCCTGGGTGTCCACCCTGTAGCAGAGTTTTGTATCATCTGCAAAGAGACACACCTTCCCCTGAAGTTCCTCGGCAATGTCATTTATGAAGACATTGAAGATGACAGGGTCCAGTACTGATCCCTGTGGTAGTCCACTGATCACTCCCCCATCTTCTGAGAGACTGCCATTTACCACCTCCCTTTGCCTCCAATCTCTGAACCAGTTTGATACCCAGCTAACTACTTTCTCCCAAACTCCTAAACTGCTAAATTTCTTTTTCAGCCTTCTGTGTGGTACAGTGTCAAAGGCCTTACTGAAATCCAGGATAGCCATATCCACTGCCCTCACCTGATCAACTTCGCTAGTTACCCAGTCAATGTCCAAGTACTCCATCAGTCTTTTCTTCAGCAGAGAGTCTATTAACTACCCCACTACTAATGTACGACTGACTGATCTGTAATTGCTGGTCTTCTCTCTGCTGCCGCTCTTCTGCAGAGGGACCACATTGGATCTCCTGCATTCCTCTGGAACCACCACAATCTCCAAGTGGGTGCTAAATAGCATCACCAGAGGGGTGGCTGGCACTGTGCTTAGCTCCTTAAGTACCCTTGGGTGGATCCCATCTGGCCCCATCATGTGGTTTTCCTTTAGGGCTTCCAACTCACAACAAACTTTCTCTTCTGCAAAAGTACTTGTGTCCACCCCCTCCACCCTGCTCCCAGTTAAAGCATGTTGGTCCATACACCCCCTCCACTGTGAATACTGAGCCGAAGTATTCATTTTAATGTTAACTTTTTCTTGGATTTCCTCTGCAGAGTCCTCCACATCCTGGTCTCCTAATCTTCACTATACCACCTCTTGTCTTCCTGTTCTCAGTCACATACCTGAAGAAAGTTTTATCTTCATTCTTGCCAGTATCTAGGAAGATCCACACTCAGAAGCAAGCCTGGCAAGACAAAAATATTGTTTGAAGGTTACATGAAATGGTGCACTTTTGATACAGGCCATGCACCATTTTGGGGCAGTGCGTCATTTCGTGTAACGTTTGACAGTCTGTTTCTAACAGTTAATTTAACAGTTCATTTTATTCATTTTTACAATGTGTAAGAGTACTGGTCAATAAACTGGCACTTTGCCTTCAAACTGATATTTTTGTCTTGCCAGTCCTTGCTTCTGAGTGCGGGTCTTCCTAGATACTGGTTTGACTGTTTGGGGCAGCACATCCCTGACCCTGCACTGGCTCAATTACTGGGCACAGCTTCTTTTTTTGATTATCTTCATTCTTGCCCTCTTAGGTGATCCTTTCCTCAGTTTGAGCCTATGCTGTCCATGCCCTCCTTCCTGCTTTCCTTTGTTTCTCTACATACACCTCCCTGTCGATCTGGCCAAAGCCTTCAACACTGTTGCCCATTCTCTTCTCCTGGACAAGCTTCAGGCAATGGGCTCTCTAACTCCTCAGTCATTTTTTTCTGCCTTTTCCTTGAGGGCATATCTCAAGCTGTCCATGTTGGAGACATCTTACACCCCTACCCCCATCCCAATCACTATCTGCTCAGGCATGTCCCAAGGGTCCATCTTTGACCCTACTTTTTTAAGTTTTTCTAAATGACCTCCCCCACTGCCTGTTCCTCTATATCCATTCACTTGTAGACTGATAATACAGTGTTCTATGCTTCTGGCACCTCTGTCCCAGACTTCGATACCCAGCTCCAATGGGATTTTGCAGACATTTGATGTGTTTTTTTGACAAATAAGCTGCTCTTAAATGCTAAGAAAATGGTCTCCATGACCTTTGGTTCCAGACAGAGACTTGCTAAGCTCTCCCCCTCCCCATCTCCCTTACCCTTGATGGAGGAGTTATCTATGAAATCTCTTTTTTTAAGTATCTTTGGGTTTCACTGGATTGTCACCTCAATTTCTTTATGCATGTGGATGTCATCCACCAGAAGCTCCACCCTATATTTTTGACACTTGAAAGGCATAAAGCCAGTATACCACTTCCTGCCTACAGTGAGATTGTCTTGAAGATGATTCTCCCCATCTTCGATTTCAGTGAGATTGTATTCTGTGCTGCATCCAAGCCCAACCTTGGCAGACTGGTCCCCTTTTTTCACACTTTCTACCACTTTGCTCTGGACTGTCCCCCTAACCACCACTACTGCTCTTTATATTCCTCCCTTTCCCTTCCCTCCCTTGATCATAGGATTTACAAATCTGGTAGCATAAGCCATAATGACTAGGTTATATCTAAACATATCTCAACAATACCTTATTAATTAGAAATGTATTCAAGAATTCCTTAAATGTTTCTATATTTTGGCTATGCACTACCTCATTTGGTAGATAATTCCACGTAGAGAAAACTCTATGGTTCATCCATACTCCCCTATAATTTTTTTTAACTGTTTTATTCTTTCAATAACATATTGCACATCTGGTTATCCTACTAATTTCCTTCTTTTTTAAGTCTAAGCACTCCCACAAGTCCCCATTTCTATGAGCCTTGTACACATTACACAAATCACCTCTCATCCCTTTATACGCCTGTGAGTACAGACCCAGGTCCTGCAATCTTTCCTCATATGACATATGTTTAATGTTTACAATTGACCCTGATGCCAGGTGTCTCACCCATTGTCCTTCCTTTATCTTCAAATTCTGGCTTGGCTTCCTTCCTTCATACCATGCCCCCATCCTCTTATCCCCCCACCCCCACTACCTCATACTTCCTTCACAAATCTGGCTCTTGCTCCTTTTCAGTTCCTGCTACAAAATCCACTGCTGGTCAAGCTGCCTTTTCCTTCTGCTTCCCTAAACTCTGGGTCTCTCTCCCTCTCTAACCATCCACCCTCCACTCACTGAAATCTCTCCTCTGTGACTTTACTGCTCACTCTTGAAGTTGCTCCTGAGTCCGGGCCATGAGCTGCTGCCACCACCCTCAGGCCAGTGCTGTCCCTATGCTCCTCACTTCTTCTAATGGAGCCCCTCCTTTTCACCCTCCCAAATTACTGTACAACTATTAATCCTACCCTAAACTCACTATTTTACAAAGGGTATGACTGCAAATTGTGTTGTCCTTCAGCACCTTTTTGTGCTGTGTTTCGCTGCACCTATTCATTGCCTGTTGCACAGTTGTTAATTCATGTTTTTATTGCACCTATTAGTTGTATTACTGTACCTACAGTACTGCGACTCATTGTTCTGATTCTCACTGGCTATATCTGGAAGCAAGCTGGTACCAGCTCAGTATATCTTTCATGGTAAAAACTTTTGAAATAAATAAATAAATAATCTTGGCTTCCAGCCCTTCTGTGGCTGTTTAAATTCTAGTTTTTCAAACTCTCCATGCTGCGCTGTACTCCTCTCTGGTCTGAAAGAAACCCATCTCATTTCAGCAGTCATAGATCTTTTTTCCTTGGACTCAGTTGCCTTAGGTCCCTGGTGAGCCACGGGGTCCTTTTTGGCTCCTTTTATCTTATTGCTCACAAAAATGCAGACCTCTACAGCTGCTCAAACACATTCAACAGACACCACATGTACTCTGAATTACCAGCCTCATAATTCTGCTTCAGACCGTTGGACCCCAGTTCCTTCTTGGCAAAGTCTGCCTTTCTAAAGATGCTGGTCATGACTGCTGAGATCTGCCAGATTTCTCTGTCACCAGGGAGAAGTTGACCTAGTTGTGGTGAATGCCTCCCACTAGTTTTGTAAGTGTTACACTGAAAATTGCCCCATTCCCACTACTGAAAAAGAGGTCAATGATTTTCTCAAACCTTGTACCCTGTTGGACATTCTGTTCAAGAAAGCAAAGCAGTCCTTGAAGTTAGACAGGATTCTCAGTCCTGCCATTAACCCTTGCACAATGCTAGTCTATGCCCTGGAGCTTGAAATCCCTCAAGGATCACCACTAAATCTAACATAGTTAATGATTTTATTTAGTTTTGTTGACTGAGAAAGGAGGACTAGACAATACTACTTATTTTCAGCCTCATCCCTGGAGGGAATACAAATGCAAACCCAACTGAAAATGAACTGAATGGGGGAAATTTTGAACAGGACACTGGGGAAATTCCTTTACTCTTTTCAGGATGTGCCCTGGGATTTGTAATATCAATCAGAACAACCACCAAAAAAGTCAGACAGGACCTTGGTTTAATCTCTCATCTGATGGATGGCATACCCCAGCAATGCAGCATCTCCATACTACTGCTTTTGAGTGCCAGTGTTTATGATATGAGCCCAATTCTGGGGTGGGACTAGAACTCTTGACCTTTTGGACCAAAGATGAATGTGCTACTAACTGAGCCATCCTGATACCACGAATTTGATAGCTTTCATGTTCCACTGTGTTGCTTGCAGGGTGGGGCTTGCAGTACCCACATGATGACTCTTTTGCCCCTCTTCTCCTCTAGCTTGACTCTTATGAACTCTGTGATATTGTTTTTCCCCTGGTGTCCTCCTTGTCTTCCACAGTGACTCCTTCCCTTAGGAAGAAAAATCATCACACTCACCCTTCCTGCCAAACCTGTTTCTCTGAGATAGTCTGTATATCAATATCCTGGTGTCCCAGTCATTTTCTCCTCCCAGTCTTTGTAATGGGAACTAAGTCCAGGCCTTCAAAGTCCATTAGGCCATTTTGCTGGAGAACTCCTTCTGTTGGCCTGCATGCTAGTGAAAATAGTGGTCCCTCCATGCTTCCATGACCCCAAAGTTGGTCTCTTTTTCTTTTGCTCAGCTACTGTGCTGTCTTTCACTCTATATTCCCCTGTATCTGCCTTCTTCTCATGCTGATCCTCTGCACAAGCCCCTCCGCATCCTCTAGTTCAAATTCCCCCTGAGTGACCAGTTCATTCTCCTAGCCAGTACCCACACTTCTTTGGGGTCCATGTACACACCATCCTTGGCAGAAATGCGTCCTTGCCACAGAAGATAGTCCAGTAGGCCTGAAAAACAACCCCCTCCCCTTAAACAGAGCCTTAGCCAAGCAATAGCCAGCCTAATGGTTCACTTCTGAGCCTCACTAGCCCCAAGAATGCACATTAAAATAAGCCTTCCTCAAATTAGTAGGCCTTTTTGGACACATTTTTGTTGTTGTTGTTGTTTTTTTCCCCATTGTTTGTGCCCCAGACCTAGGACCCCAGCAGACAATTACGTGCGCATGCATGGAGCAGCACGCATACACCGGGTACCAGCTTGGCCCCTTTCACCCCACCCCTTGCATTTGCCACTGCCCCCCCTTGCCTACGCTTCCCACTGAACCTTCACCCGGTGGAAGTGGAACTATGGGGGGAGAGGACAACCACCCCTGGGAGGGGAGAGCTTCCTACCACAGCTCAATCCTGCTCTAACCCTACCACCCATGCCGGCACCCTGGCAATCCAAGGTCATTCCCAAACCTGAGTCGCCAGCGTAGCATGAGGTAAGGCGTCCAGCGCCTCAGCCCTCAGCACAACCAGGTCGGACTTGGACAAATATTTAAAATAAATAAATTAAGCTTCTACATAGAAACATAGAATCCTTTTGGCAGATAAGGACCTGATGGCCCACCTAGTCTACCCTATTTCCCTACCTATAGTGTCACCGCAGCCCCTACCTGGTCTCCAGCCCCCCCCCCCCCACTGCTGAGATCCCTCAGTGTCTATCCCATATGTTTCTGAACCCTGTCACCATTTCTGCCCCCACCTCCTCCACTGGTAAGCTGTTCCATGCATTCACTACTCTCTCTGTGAAGAAGTACTTCCTCACATTTCCTCAGAGCCCCCCCCTTACTAATTTCATAACATGACCCCTTCTCATTGAGCATATTTTTCTGTGGAAAATGCTTCCCTTCTGTACCTTGTTTTTGCATGTGAGGTATTTGAATGTTTCTATCATAGCCCCCTTTCTTTCCTTTCCTCCAGGGAGTACATGTTAAGTTCCTTCAGCCTTACCCATTAAGGTTTTTAATGCAGGCCATGTACCATTTTGGTTGCCCTCCTTTGTACTGCCTCAACCCTCTCTATGTCTTCATGTAGGTGGGGCCTCCAGAACTGTACACAGTACTCGAGTTGCGGCCTAACTAGTGATCTGTATAGGTGTATTATTACCTCACTCCTTCTGCTGGTGATTCCCCTTCCTATGCAACCCAGCATTCTTCCAGCCTTCCCCACTGCTTTGTCACATTGCTCTGCTACCTTCAGGTCATCAGAAATGATCACCCCAGGTCCCTTTCCTGCTTTGTAAATGTTAATACCTCTCCTCCCAGTTGGTATTTTGCCCCCAAGTTCCAGTGCCCCAAGTGCAGTATTTTATATGTTAATACATCTCCTGAAGCTCTATCAAAGTGGTCTTACATGCCTTGGCTGGCGTGAGAAAAGTGAAGTGAAGCTGAGCAGTTCTGGTTCCATCTGAAAGCAAGTGAAACCACTGTGATACAGGAACGAGTGGCAATGGGGGACGTATTAATATATTATTGATCGAGAGCGATCAATAATATATTTTATTTTCATTTATTTGTTTACAGTATATCGACGTTTGGAAATACACCTTTGAGCAGAAATGCTCATTTACAAAGGTTCCTTGTCAGAATAGAAACATAGAAATATAGAAGTTGACTGCAGATAAGGACCGCAAGGCCCATCCAGTCTGCCCATTTATTTTTCTACCTTATGAATGTGCCATAGGCCTTTGCTCTGTCAATGGCCTATCTATTCATACTCATCCGTAGTGCACCATTATGCCTATCCCATGCCTGCTTGAAGGCCTGCACTGTATTCATATCCACTACTTCCTGAGGTAGGCTGTTCTATGCATCCACCACCCTTTCTGTGAAAAAGAACTTCCTCACATTACCCCTTAATCGGCCTCCCTGTAATCTCATGCTGTTTCTTAATGTCCTGTTATTTTTCTTACATTGAAACACGTTAGACTTTTTTCACCTTGTTAATGCCCTTAAGGTGTGTGAATGTTTCAATCATTTCACTTATCTCCCTCCTTTGCTCTAGGGTATACATATTGAGCTCAGTTAATCTGTCCTCATACGTTTTCTGATGCAGTCCCTTCACCATTTTGGTTGCCCTTCTGTGGACTGCCTCAATTTGGTTAATGTCCTTGTGAAGGTATGGCCTCCAGTACTGCACGCAGTACTCCAGATGGGGCCTAACCAGTGTCTTGTAAAGACGGATTATTACCTCCCTCTTCCAGATTGTGATGCCCCTCTTCCGACTTGTGATACCCCTACTAATATACCCCAACATCCCTCTAGCCTTACCTACTGCTTTAGAGGTCTGCTTGGATGATTTCAGGACATCAGTGATGATGATGCCCAAGTCTCTTTCTTCCCATGTGACTGCCAGCAACTCCCCTCCCAGTGTATAGGTGGCTTCAGGGTTTCTCTTCCCTATGTGCATGATCTTGCACTTCTTTGAGTTAAACCCCAGTTGCCACTCTTCTGACCATTTTGCTAGTTTATCCAGATCTCTTCTCATTCTGCCCACTCCATCTGGATCATCTACTCTGTTGCAGATCTTGGTGTCATCTGCAAACAGACAAACCTTACCCTTCAGTCCATCTGCAATGTTACTGATGAAGATATTGAAGAGGACTGGCCCCAGGACTGATCCCTCAGGTACCCCACTTGTGACTTCCATCTCTTCTGATTGTATACCATTTACCACCACTCTGTTTTCTGCCCGTCAACCAGTTTGCCACCCAGTTGACCAACGTCTGACCCACCCCGAGCCTACCCAGCTTATTAATCAATCTTCTATATGGAACAGTATCAAAAGCTTTGCTGAAGTCAAGGTAGGCAACATCAGCTGCTCCCCCTTGGTCCACTACTCTGGTTTCCCAGTCAAAGAAATCTATGAGATTAGTTTGACAGGACCTTCCTTTTGTAAACCCATGCTGTATTGGATCCTGTGCTGCTATGGATTCCAGGTGTTGCACTATCCTTTCCTTAAGGAGTGTCTCCATAATCTTGCCCACTACTGAGGTAAGACTGACTGGTCTGTAGTTCTCTGCCTCCTCCCTGCTACCACTCTTGTGGAATGGGATCACATGAGCCCTTCTCCAGTCTTCTGGGACTTCTCCTGTGCTCGAAACTCACTAAACAGTTCTGATAATGGCTCTGCTAGTTCCACCCTTATCTCTATTAGTACCCTGGGATGTATGCCATCAGGTCCCATTGCCATGTCCAACCTGAGATTATCGCGCTCTTATAGGACCCTTTCTTTTGTGAAGGGACTAGTGCACACCTCCCTCCCTCCTGTGTCCGTGGTGCAGAACTGTGGGCCCTGCCCTACCTTCTCTTCAGTAAATACTGAGCAGAAGTATCTATTTAGGATATATGCTTTTACATGGTTCTCCTCCTCACAAACACCCTTATCCCCTTTGATCTTAGCAATACCCCCTCTGGACTTCCTCCTTCCACTAATGTATCTATATGAAGTCTTGTCACCTTCTTTTACTGTTTGTGCTAGTGTTTCCTCAGTTTGGGCCTTTGTCTGCCTTACTGCCTTCCCTGCTACCCTTAGGGAAGTTTGGTATGCCACCCTATCTTCATCCTGTTGTGTTCTCTTATATTTCCTGAAGGCCAGCCTTTTGGCTCTGACCTTTTCTGCTACTGTGTTTGAGAACCAAAGTGGTTTCCTTCTATTTTTGCACTTCCTTTTCTCACTAACACAACGGGATGTTGCTTCAAATATTGCATCTTTAATGCTTGTCCACTTTGCCTGCACCCCCTTACCTGTATTTCTTTTTGCCAGGGCTAGCTTAACTCTGTTGGCCTTCTTATCAAAGTCAGCTCCTCTGAAGTCCCATATTTTTGCCTTGGAATGGGATAATTTTGTTCTAGTGGCCAAACTGAACCATACCATGTGATGGTCACTGGCACCCAGGTGACCTTCTACCTGGAGATTTGTGATCTTTTCCCTGTTAGTCAGTACTAGATCTAGGATAGCCCTGTCTCTTGTGGGTTGTTTACACCATGTCAAAGACAGTATTAAAAACTGATTGACAAAGGCTGGACAATATTGATTCAGTGACATAACAAAACAGAATGAGTAACATGAGTACCGTTTCAGCAATACAAAGTGAACAAAAGTTAACATTCAACAGGTCAAATAATACAAAGCATAACATAAGCACTAGGAGCTATACAAAGGTAGCAGCCCATCTGGGCATTGTCAGAGGGTAAGTCTGTGCACTTTTATGGCACATTGGAATGGAGGAGAGGCACATATTTAAAAGAAAAATGTTCTCTGAACGTGCCCATTTGTAGGGCATCTGCGCATGAGATGCTCTTCACAGAATAAGAGCGTCTCATGCACAGGGGACAGGACCACTCTAATTGGTCAGGAGCACTCACTTGATGTGTCATTCACTTTTCATTAAAACCCAGCTGCCAAGCCCTTGACCATTCTTCTAACTGTTCTAGATCACGTCTCATTTGTTCCCACTCCTCCCAGTGTTTCTACTCTGTTGCAGAGTTTTGTGTCGTCTGCAAACAGGCGTACTTTCTCTTTCAGCCCTTCAACAATGTCACTAATGAAGACATTGAAGAGGACTGGATCCCTGTGGTACTCCACTGGTCACTTTGCCTACTCAGGAGTGACTGCCGTTTACCACCACTCTGACTTCTACTGCCCAGCCAATTTTCCACCCACTCCACTACTTTAGGATCTATTCCTAGGCTTTCCAGCTTGTTTAACAGCCTTCTTTGTGGAACAGTGTTGAAGGCCTTGCTGACATCCAGTTAGGCCAAGCCTGCCACTCCCCACTTTTATGTAACATTATAACCCAGGTTGCCTGAATTGTAGGTGGTGTCTTAACTTCTACTCCACAGGAGTAGCCATTCATATCAGTTCAGCCTGCTCACATAGTAAAGGTACCATAAAATTTTCTGCCCTGGACATATCCTGACAGGAACATTTTATACCACACAAATAGTTTTTAACTCAGATTCTGCTTCAAAATATACATTTCCAACACCATGCAACCATCGATTGCTACTGTGGTGAGGTTGAAACTGAAAATAAAATGTTGAAAAAAGATGTTTATATGTACTGGTAGGATTAAAACCTTGGCCCCTTGCTGAAAAAAAAAACATAAGGTTCTTATCTAGATTTTAAGCACTGTTTCCTTGCTTGCTAACTTAAACACATATGCAGTGCATCACTAAACTTAGCAAGTTAGCATTTTTAAAACATAATGGAAAGTAGCTCAGAACTAGCTCAAACCCTACACACACCAGCTTAGCCAGCAGTCATCTGCCTAAATGAAAGAGTGCATGACACTGTGCTCTCTGATGCAGGTGGCAGACGGTTAAGGTGATCTGAGGAGGGTCTGAGCCCATCACAATCTATTTTTATTAATCAATAATTGCTTATCTTTTACTGAGTGTGTGGCTGATTGGGGTGACTGAATGGAGGAGGATGGGATGGGATGGGGTTCTATGTAGGCTGGGAAAACAGGATTAGAATGTTATTTACTGTGCGTGAAGTGACTGGGGAGGAGGGCAGATGGAGTGCTAAGTGATCTTGCATAAAGGGTCTTAAGTCAATTGTGCTGTCAATCTGGCACTTCTCAAGAGCTCTAAAAAAAATCTGTACAAAAAAATTCAAACTTACAATGCAGTTTTGAAAAAAGACTTATGTTCCTTGTAAGAGTTGTTTATTTGTTTAGATGTTTATCATCCTCAGCCTACCACCTTCATCCATCCTGCCTCCCAGCCTAGTCACCTGCCTTCTCTCCAGGCTTACTTCCTCCTCCAATAAACTGTGCCATCCCCGGCAGGGACTTGTGTGCAGGGTGTTTTGCTTCATAAGGCCCGAATTGTGGGTCTGCCAGAGAGTGGAGCACTATGCTCAGAGTTGCCGGGCCTGTAAGGGGCAGGACATTACCCTGCATTGTGGTATGTTTTTCTCCTGAGTTTTTCATGCCTCGAGCCAGAAGCATGCTATTATGTTGCTTACATCTGCCCCTGGCCAAGCCCACATTTGGAATGATTTCTGCTGCATTGCCATCTGACTTCAGCCAAGTAGCCGTCAGGCAGTGGAGTGTATTAGCCTCCTTCCCAAAAGAGGAGAGCTGCCCATCGGACACTCAGTCCTCATTCCTCAGCCAGCTCTCCATGACACAAGTCCGCTCCTGAATTCAGTTCACCAGTTTAATAAGTGGTAGCACTACTGCTGTGCTACCAGGCCTGCCCAAGTTCCTTGTCTGATTTTATTCTCTAACCCCAGCTCCTGAACACTGGTTCTAGCTGAACTACAGAAAACCTGTTTTATTATTAAAGTCCACTGTGTCTTAAGAAGCAGCAGAACCATGGGTAGCAATCAGGGTTTTGTTCCTGCAATATTTACTAGATAGATAGATAGACAGACAGATAGAAGCAATGATAGATAGACACACAGACAAACAGACAGATACATACATACATACATAAATAGATTAGTCCTTGTATTACAGTAGCATTTGGGAGTTGTTTGTTTGCAAAACGAAAGAACAGTTCACAACAGTCTCTAAGGGTGCCTGCATCTATTTGCCATACAGAAGCAACACCTAATGAAAACAAAAAATGCAGTTCTCACCAGCAAACAGCGAAGTAACTGATTTTATTTAGCAGCCATGACCCATAGTGACACACAAGACACCCTACATAAGGAGCTTCTTCGGGGGAGTGAACAACAATACCTGAACGTAATTTAAACAACACTCATTACCATATTCAAACAATCCCACCATAAAAAGTGCAAGTGCATGTGCAAATGAAACCAATATATAAAGCCAATATTAATACTGCTTCATTGAAACTTTGATTTTTAATTTTATTCAATCACAACTGCAACAATCACCAAAAGGGATTTTAAAGTTGATTACATGCTAAACATATACAACTTGTGCAATCATAAAATGATAAAAAGCAGGGAATAGAAAAAGAACATACATTCCTATCACAATTATGTGAAGGCATATATTAAATTCCCTACTATAGTGTACTTTATTCAGCCTTTCACATTTATGATAATATAAAACATTATTTATCTCATTAAAACAGCAATTGCCCTAACATAGATTAGAACTCCATGATAATAGATAATAGATAATATCAAAATTTCACACAACTGATTAAACAAACTCTGGTCAGAGCTGATACGGCTTCGCCGAGCTCTTACTTATACGAGTATCAGAGTGGTGGCAGCACATCTCTCAGAGCAGTGGCAGTGATATCGGAGCAGCGGCAATGGTGGTGTCAGAGCAGATGGCACAGCTGGCAGAACTGCAATGGTGTACCATTCGCAAGATGGTAGCGGTGACAAAACTGTGCATGCGCGATACTTGCACATGAGCAGTTTTCATGGAAGTTGTTCCCAAAGTAGTGTGCCCATGGGGGCAGGCAACTGTGCTGTGGAGGGGAGCTCTGTCATGGAGGACCTTGCCAATGGAATCAGTGCTGTCCAGACATTGCCACATCACTGTAAGAGAACACAGGGTAGCATTCTGGTTGGGACCCTCTGTTCTACTACAGTGATGGCAAAACGTCTGCAGAGCTCTGCCCACGCAGCCATAAAAAGAACTTGAGGTTTAGTACGTTATTCATTTCTATGTATATCTTACATCATTTGGTCTCATGATATTATATGAATAAAGACTTTTCATAAGTTTGGATTCTTACCTTTGACTTTCATAATCTATTCTGTATTTGTAATTCATGTTTCGCAGTTTCTTTTGGTGGTAATAGGTTGTGTAGTTTGTGATTTGGGTCACATACTTTTTAAAACATGTCACTGTCCATTTTTTCTTTTCTTTCTTCTAACCTTTTCAATTTGCACATTTCTAATAACTCAGCATAACTAATATCTTTGCCATATATAGTCCTAAGTGCCCTTTTATGTACTTTCTCAATTTCTTCCCTTTCTTTTACAGTTAGTCATCCATGCCACACAGTTGCTCTGTATTCTAGCACTGATCTCACGATAGTTACATAGAAATAGACTAGATCACTCTCGTAAAGATCTGCTCTTCTTAACATACAGTAGTTTACCAGTACAATTGAATGTTGGCCTTTTTACCATGCTATAAACTTTTCCCCTCATCCAAAATCATTTTGAAATATAGTCCCCAGTAATTTAACTTTATTAACTACTTCCACCTGTACCGCCCCCCCCCCAACTAGAGGCAGGATGTCACTCCATTTCCTTTACTTGTCATACCAAATGTCTTTTGTTTCGTCAGGATTTATTTATATATCATTTCTGTTTGGCCATTCTTCAATGTGTCTATGGTCATTTTGCATAGATCTCTCTACCTTGCTTGAAAAAATATGTGTGACTGTCATGTCATCCATGTATTTTATACATGGCCCACAACTCTGCAAATCATTTATCATAAGTAAGAATAAAAGGGGACCCAATTTGGTGCCCTGAGGGACACCTCCTGTTGCAGAATCCACCTCAGATTTATGGCTTTTAATTTCAATCCACTATGTACTTTCCTAACATATTGTTCATTGTCCCATGCTCTCATAGTCAATTCAAGATATTTCAACATAGCTTCTATGGTGGAGATGCCCCTCAGAGACCCAAATTGATTTACGTCAGTCTTATCACGTACCCATTCCATGATCCATTTAGTAATTAAAGTTTCAAACATTTTAGATATAATAGACACAAGATCTATTTCCATCCTACCACCCCTCTCAAAGGCACTCGAGCATATCATGGCTGACCAACTCATAGAATACCTAGAAAAATACCAACTGCTTTGGCAGGAGCAACATGTCTTTAGATCTGGGCACAGCACTACTATAGCCTTTTTAGAGTTCACTGGCTCCATCCACAAATTTCTTGACCTAGGACAACTGGTTGGGGCTATTTATATTGACCTGATGAAAGCCTTCGATATGGTAAACCACACTCTTCTTTCTGACCAACTAACTGCACTTGGACTCTCCCAGGATAACTCCACATGCTTCCGCAGTTACCTAGAATGCCGCTCTCAACAAGTAAGGCTAAACACTGTCCTCTCAGACAACAAACCTGTTTGCTCAGGCATTCCTCAAGGGTCAATACTGGGCCCACTACTATTCAGTTTGTTTCTGAATAGCCTCCCCCAAGCCTGTCAGAACTGCATCCTCCTTTATGCAGACGATGCTGTAATCTTCCACAGTGGCCCAGATCTGTGCACCCTTGCACGGCAACTGCAAGATGATTTCTGCTGTGCCAAGAAATTGTTCAGTGACCACAAACTAGTAGTGAACTACAAAAAGACTAAAACCATGCTGTTTTCCAGCCCTCTCAACAAAGACCGAAAGTACCCCCCTCCATAATCAGTTGCTCTGAATCCTCCCTGGAACTAGTGCAACACTTCAAATATCTTGGTATTACGATAGACAATATGCTCACCTATGCCCTTCATATTGATAACACTGCCAAAGCTATTAACTTGCGCACTGGGCTACTGTATAGACATAAACTCAATATTAACGTTATCTCTCTGTGTAACTGTTCACATTATTCAAATTGTTTTTGCAGTGTACATGATGTGGAACCTATGTAAAGAGCTTCTAGCTCAAATGGTATTATCCAAGATTGTAATAAATAAAAAATAAGTAAATAAAGTGAGACTGGTCTAAATTCTTTGGTTATTCTTTTCATTTCATTTTATTAGTTTTACCAGGAAAGTGGATTGTATCCGAAGACCATTTTTCAGCCACGCCTGAGAAAGGGAATTACAAAGGGTATAAACATAATACCAAACACGATGTCCAATATTTGATCATAACTGACATTAAACTAACATAAACTTCATTCAGTCATCAAATGGTAAAAGTCATACTGTCTATACAAGAACACAATCACTCAATGTTAAGCTAAGTAAAAGGTCACATCATGTTACCCCACTACATCTGCAGTTAGAGACACCCTCCAAATAGTTCTCCAGAGATTTTTTAAAAATACATCTTTTATTATATATATTCAATTTCAACTGAGGTAATTTATTTAATAATTGTGGACCATAATCAATTGAAGAACACTCTGCTACATTTGTTCTTGTTCTATACTCTAAAAGTAATTTAATTGATGACTCCCATAATACTCTTACATAATTTACACATCGTAAATGCTCTGACAGAGCAGAGGGAATGTGTGTATAGAATAGTTTGTGTAAAAATAGACTAAATTGGTAATTCTCTCTCTTGGGGGTAAAGTCCCAAAAGTGAGATATATGTTACAATGATGTTCCCTTTTGTCAAAACATCCAACCGCAAACCTCACAAAATTAAAAGTTACTATATATTTGTGATACAAAGTTTCAGGGGCATTTACTAATAAAATACTATTATAATGCTGGTAACAAAACTTGGTGCACTATTGCATGTTTTGCCTATAATGTTAAACAGTTAGCATTTCTATATAAAAAGCCCAATTTATTATTTACTTTTTGTGTTACTTTTAATACATATTCATTTAAAGGGACACTGTCAACCCCCTTAGGTCTCAAAGTGTCCCTAGTTTAAAAAACATATTTTATGACTGCCAACATTCAGTAAAGATTGCTGATGTAGCTGGTAGTTTGATTCTGATACTTATTTTCTTTTAAAAAGTGAAAAACAGACTGCCCAACATACTTTTGTTATCACATCAAAATAGGTTTTTTACATCCTTTGAGCAACCCCAAACACATCTTTCCTGGACTTGGGAACACCCACAAAACAGTCTAGCCCCTCATGATGCAGTGGGAGTTTAGGATGCTTCTTTCTTATGAGTGACTGCACTGTTTGGGTGTGTTTCTAATGCTCAGAAAGTATGCAGTAAGAACAGAACCAGGATTGTAAACAAAACAAGGTGTTTATAAATATACATTGCCATGCATTTCTGTTCTACTAAACAAGGAGGCAGACAAAACAAACAGCAACATCAGTGAATTTCAGAGAGGGTAAACAATCATAAAATGTGGGGTTTCATCTAGAAATAATATGATGAAAAACAAGTTGACGGTGTCCCTTTAAGGTCAATCCACTATCCAAATGTACCCCAAATAATTAAACACACCAACCTGGTTCAGCTTAACACTATTATCTCTAGTTATGCACAAGGTATTACCTTCTAATGCATGTTTAAGGCCGAATAACATTATGACTGTCTTTTTTTCATTTAACAAAAGTTTGTTTTTTGCAAACCATTTTTATAAACCACAATACAAGGGTTGTAGTTTGGCTACCAGATCCACTCCCATTCTTGCTCCACCATAAATTACCATATCATCTGCATACATAATAACTGATGCATCAGTGCAAACATCTGGCAAGTCATTTATGAAGACAAAGAACAGGAGTGGACCCAGAACTCAACCTTATGGAACCCCAGTATGAACAAACCTGAAAGTAGATGTTTCTGAGCCAATCTTTACTTGCTGTTTTCTATCCTGCAAATAATGTTCAAACCATGGAATAGCATACTCCCCTACTCCTAGATGGTTCAACTTGGATATCAGAATAGGGTGGTCCACCAGGTTGAATGCCTTCGTCAGGTCAATAAAAATCCCACCTGTTAATAGGACTTTATCCATGTTATAAATCTTACTAGTTAACCTGACTAAGGCCTTCAATGTGCTGTACCCCCTTCTAAACCCATATTGATTTTTATTCAATAATTTATTTTTCTCCAATAATCTGTTAATTATTTGGTTACTATTTTCTCTAGTACTTGTGCTAGTGCTGGCAACACAGAAATAGGTCTGTAATTGGTAATCTGATTTTTATCCTCCAGTTTGAAAATTTGAAAAATTGTGGCTGTTTTCCATATATCAGAGATCTTATTAGAACATAGTGAAAGATTATATAGATAAGTAACTGGTTTAGTTAATGGTCCAGCAGCCACCCGCAGTATCATCAAAGGTATTTCATCTACCTGGTCCTTTGTTTTCATTAAGAGTGGCTAAAAGATCAGAAACCTACCTTTCATGTGCTTTCATAAAAGCAAATATTTGATAATTACCTGATTTAGTCTGTGATGACTCATCATTTGATTCATTGTCATTCAGATCAACATTTTGATAATTTAGATCTATTTTTTTATACTCACTCAAAAATTAATTAAAGCCATTTGCCACCATATAATCAGTATCCAATGTTGTGTTACCAATGTTAATTTTATTGACCTTACTTTTACTTTTGGTGATATACAAATCCTTAAAGGAATCCCACATATTTTGGGGGTTCAACAAACTTTTCAATTGTTCCTCTTGGTAGAAATTTTTTTTTTTTTTAATTTCTGTTTTACACATTTCTACTATATTGATAGTTATTTAAATCAGTTTGGGACCCTGTTTTCTTATATTGTTTCCACAAAAACTGTCTTGATTTAAATAGATCCAACAGTTTTTGTGATAACCATAGTGTATGTTTAGTTTTTAACCTAAGCTTTTTTTTAGGTGCAAATTTGTTAATAATGTTTAAAAGTTGAACCGTAAAGTAACTTGTGGCTTCATTTACATCAGTAAGGCAAAACAATGGGGACCAATCAATTTTACATACTTCCCTAAGAAGCGCTTCTTCTGTTAGATTTTTGTAGGACCAAGTTTCTCAAATTTGAACCCCTTTTAGTGGATGTCTTATCTTTTTTCTAATCAAAAATACTGGACAATGATCAGAAATAGTGTCACTTAAAATTCTTGATGATTTTACATACTGTGGCCTTTTTACCAAAATCCAATCAATTAGACTTCCCCCAGATACTGTTTTGTAATTATTTCTGGTAAATGTTTTTATAATGTGATGATACCCTGTAGCTGCAATAGTATTCCTTATTTTATCAGTTTGTTCTGGGTTTGACCAATCCAAGTTAAAGTCTCCTAGTATAATATGTTCCTTATTTTTATATAGGGTAAGTAAATCTTCCAGTAAATCAATATCCGTACTAGCAGATTTGCGGGGGTTGGTATGCGCATGTAAGAAAACTGTGCATGCCTTGTCTACCACCCATAGTCAATTTGATTGTTAAATAATCAGCAGCATTAAAATTATCTTCTGTAACTAATTCAGAAGCAAACAATCCCTAATATATACCAAGACCCCACCACCTCTCCCTTTACACCTATCTAATCTATATATTACATAACCATCCATACTTATAATATCATTTTTGATGTTTTTCTTTAGCCATGTTTAGCTTAGTGCTAATAAGTCAATTTGTTCACAATCCACCCATACTTTCAATTCATCATAATGTGGAATTAAGCTCCTTGTATTTAGGTAGATGATCTTTCTGCCTTTTAAACAAGGTAATTCAGAGGTGGGTACTAATGGTTCAGGCCTTGGGTTTCTTTCCACATCCCCCTAATAAAATCAGTGACATTTGAGCAAGTGGATAATAAGCTTTCCACAATTTGATTACCAGTTTGAGATATTTCAAATCCATGGTGCAAACTTTGGTCTTTATGATGTTAAATACATTTTTTAACACAAGCGGAACAGATGTAATCCCCCAGTGACGTAACATTAGATCAGTTGTAAGTGTTGTCTTCCTGTACTTAAACATCATACATACATTATCTTGTGCATAAATACTATATTTTCCCTTATATGAAACTCTCTGAGCTAATCAAACTATTATACTACATATTATCAAACAAGTACACACTATTACTTTAAAACCTACCATTTTAATTCTTTTGTTAGAAACCATGTTGTTTTCTAGTCTCTATCTCAATATAATACATCTAATACTCTTGTAATCCCTAGGTTTAAATCACTATATATAATACTTTTAAAAGCCTCCTTGTGGCCTTGCCCAGGTGGACTCACACAGGCTGACTCATAACACTCATGCATGAGCCACTCATACAAGCAGCCGCTCCATGGCAGCCACTAGCACTGCTGCACTGTTATGAGTACATGAAGACTCCTCTCCCTGTAACACCTGACCTGCCTCCACCTCCCAGTAGCCCCCCTGCTTAACAGACAGGTGAATAGATTGCTTAAGGCAGGCAGGTGCAGTCTGTTCTTCTGTGGGGTACAACAGTAAGCTGAAGTGTTGTCTGGATGTCAAAAGCTGACTGAATGGAGACCGCCAACAGTCTGTTTGAAGTCCTCTGGCAAAACAGCAGTCAAGGAAGTGCTGCTGGAAACTGAAATGGCTGCAGATAACAGGTACTGCTCTCATTTTTATAAGATAGTCTCCAACCCTGTAACACCTGACCTGCCTCCATCTCCTGGTAGCCCCCCCCCCACTTACCAGACAGGTGAATGGATTGCTTAAGGCAGGCAGATGCAGTCCATTCTTCTGCAGGGCACAGCAATAAGCTGAAGTGTCAGCTGGATGTCAAAAGCCGACCAAATGGAGATCGCCAACAGTCCATTTGAAATCCTCTGGCAAAACAGCAGTTGAGGAGCTGCTGCTGGAAATTGAATTTTTTTTTTAAATGTCTTCAAATCTTTTGTTATTCTTTCTGCATAGTTTCACAATCCTCTAATAAATAAAGCTAAAAAAAGTGTTGATATTTCAGCTATAAAATAATTGGGAGACTAAAATATTGGACATATTCACACATAGTCCTTAAGTCCTCTTTTTTTTCATTAATTTTGTAGCATCACTGCACTAAACCATGAGGAAAAAGGGACATATTATAAAATAAAGAGTTCCATATACACACATCTCTTCACATACAAAACATAATTACATAGTTCAATGCTGAATTGCAATTGAAGCAGCTTAAATAATTTGACAGACATTCTGAAGACATTTAAACCCCCCCATTTTGAGCCTGACATCATCTCAGCATGATGGACAAAAACCAGTATTCAAATACACAAAGACCAGACCTGTGTAATGCAGTGGGACAAAAATGTGCAAATCCAAAACAGAGCATAAAAGTGGAGAAAGTAGAAAAAGATTAAAGAGTATAAAAAGAGTAAAGGGGGGAGAAGAAATCCAGGGGAACAAAGGGGATTAAAAGAGTGAAAGGGGCTAGAGGGAGGGAGGAGGGGGAAAAGGGGTGTCATTGCACAAGTCCGGACTTTGTGTATTTGAATATTTTGTCCATCATGCTAGGATGATGTCAGGCCCAAAATGAGGGTTTTATAAATGTCTTCAAAATGCCAAACAAACTACTTAAGCTGCTTCACTTGTACTTCCGCATTGAACTATGTAATTGAGAAAGTTTGGTATTTGAAGAGATTTGTATGTGGAACTCCTTATTTTATCATATGTCCCTTTGTCCTAGTGGTTTAGAACAAAGAAACTGGAGCTGGCAGTATAGCATACACGTTACAGTAACAAGCTGTGAATGAGTGTGGTACATCCAGCAGGCCTTGGTTTGAATCCTGCAACCTCCACTTGTATTCTGTGTGACTCTGAGCAAGTCACTTAGCCACCCCAGTTCTCCTGGGTCATCCCTGAAAACAGGCACTTGTGCCTAGTCGGCCTTACCCGACTACCAAATAAGAATAAAAACATTTTTAAAAGTTACAAAATGAATTAAAAATGTGGACTTGAGGACTACGTGGGGATATGCCCAATGTTTTAGTCTCCCGATTATTTTATAACTGAAATATCAATAAATGTTTCAGCTTTATTTATTAGAGGATTGTGAAATGATTCTGAAAGTTCTAATGAAGCAATATTAGTATCAGTTTTATTAATTGGCAGATGCAGCACTGGGACACCCTGATAAGGATTTATAAGTACATGGTTTCATTTGCACATGCACTTACACTTTTTATGGTGGGATTATTTGAATATGGTCTTGAGCATTGTATAAATTACATTCAGGTATTGTTGCTCACATGACCTGATGAAGCCCTGTATGTAGGGTGCTATGCAGGATTTCTTGTGCATTGTGAGTTCTGACTGCTAAATAAAATCAATTATTTCACTGTTTGCTGGAGAGTGCTGCATTTTTTGTTGTCATTGGGAATTGTTTGTTTGCGTTTGCTTCTCTACTGTGACTGAACAACATCTTCATTTACGTAGCGTTAGATATATAATGTTTGCTGCTGTTCTGAGTGGTACTAACTCAAATAACTGGAAACTGCAATATGGCTGTGAACTAGTTAATTATTGTTGTGCTTGACAGTGGCAGGACAGATATGGGACTGCTGAGGGAGGCCTGTGTGAGATTGCTTATTTTTAACTGACTTACTTAACCCTTACCCATCCTTCCCCAGAGCCCTGTTCCTGCTTCCCCCAATCAATCTTATCCCAGTTTTGCCTTACATTATTTATGCACCATTGCCTTATTGGGAGCAGTCATTGTTTTATTATGATGTGGGCCTGTTAGATACTGGGAATATCATTCTATTTTAATGGGAGGCATCACCCTGAGTGTGTCAGTACCGCAAATGGCTTCTACAGATAGAAACTCTGCATCATTCAAAGTTCCCATGCCAAGCTTCACTGGCTCAAGAGCTATCTGCCCAAAGGCTTCAGGATAGATTTATAAGTTTGAAGAAGTGCACCAACATGTCTAGTGGGTGAGGGTTACACCAGTCTTGGTGTAGTACCAGTCCCATAGGCAAAACTAGAATGAAATGGAGAGTACTGTTCCCCTACAACCTGCTCAGTCCTCATCTTTAGCCACCTGCTGGGCTGTGAAGTGCCAGATTTTTCCTATTCTTCTAGGTCCATTATTGGTAGTTCAGTGATTCAGGAGAGATGTGAGGAAATACTTCTTCACAAAAAGAGTGATGGATTCCTGGAACAGCCTTCCAATAGCAGTAGTGGGGGCGAAGACAGTGGTGGGGTTAAAGAATGCGTGGGATAGGCTTAAGGGAATCTTAGTGGAAAGGAATGGGGAAGGAGAAGTAGGGTCGGAGATGATACTGTAGGTAGGGAGAAATGGTCAGTCTGGGTTGGCCAAGCGTCCCTCATCTGCCTTCAAATTCTATATTTGATTGGCACACCCACCCATTCCCCTAGAGAATCCAAGTCCACGGCATCAAATGGAATCTCTCCTCACCTCCCTCCCCTCATTCTTTACTATTTCCTTGGTCCTATGGCAATCACGGTCACTGGCTGGCACCTCTTCAGGTAGTTGCAGCATTGTGACACTCTTTACTACCTATAGTACCTGCAGTAGTTCTACAGGCATAGGGTGTTGCAAAACTCTGAGACTCTGTGACCTCCTATGAGAGGGTAGCTACGTGTTGTGCAAGGCCTAGTGGATCATTTGCATTCTGGCTCCCCACCCTTTGCCACTCTTAATCACAGTGTAATTAGTGACCACACAGGAAAAGGCATGTAACCCCATTGTGCATACAGTAGCACAAGATAAGTGACTGGGGCAAGTGGTTGTTGTAACCACTTAGCAACCATCCCTTGCAACTGTATATAGACACATAGAATTTGTCAGCAGAAAAGGACCACTTGGCCCAACCAGTCAGCCCAGGTGATCCCTGCTTAACCTATCTCCAAAGATCCTCACTGGTCTCCAGGAAACCTTCCTCCTCCGTGCCTATTTACTAATATTCCCCTATGTCTATCCAACTCATGCTTGAAGCCTCCTACTGTTTTTGCCACCACCACTTACACTCTGAGACTGTTCCATGTGTTCAATACTCTCTTTCAGTGAAGTAGTACTTCCTCTGTTCCTCCTAAACTTCCCCCCTCCAACTTCATCAGATGCCCACTGGTCCCAGTGCTCTTTCTCATTTGTAAGATACTCCCATATGTCACCCTGTTCAGCAATGTAAGGTACTTGTAGGTCTCTATCATGTTACCTCTTGCCCTCCTCTCTTCAAGGGTGTACATGGTGAGATCCCTCAGTCTCTCTTTGTAGGGCTTTTGATGCAACCTCTGCACCCCTTGAATTGTGCTGCTCTGTAGAGCCTCCATCTTGTCTATGTCCTTCCTTAAGTGCAACCTCAGGAACTGGACACAATACTGCAGGAGGGGTCTCACAGGTGAGCAATACAGTGGCAACACCACCTCCCTCTTCCTGCTGGAGATACATCTCCCTATGTATCCCAGCATCCCACTGACCCTACCATCTGCTTTGTCACAATGTCTTGTCACTTTGAGATCAAGAGATATGATAAGGCTCAAAGGTCCTTTTCTGCCTAATGACTGTAAGTACCTCCCCATCCTATAATCAGTTTCTGAGTTCCTATGTCCTAGGTGCATGGTTTTGCACTTTTTGGCATTTAAACCCAACAGCCATTCTCTTGACCACTACTCAAGATTCCCAAAGCCCCTATGCATTCTCTGTGGAAAAAAATAATCTTCTGCCGACAGAATTTGTGCAAAAGTTGGACTTTTGCTTCCACGAAATGTTCAGAAATCATTTTGCCAATGTTCACAGAAATTCTGACTTAGCACAGCTAGCAATTAATACATTCATTCCACAGCTCAGTGAATCACTGAACTGTGGAATGAATGTATGAATTGAATTCAATTGTCCCTCCCTGGTGTCTAGCAGATCCCCTTCTCTAGCCTCAATCACCAGTATAGTCATAAAATCAAAGATCTTTTAATTCCCTGATGTCTACTGGCCTCCCTTCCTTATCCCTGAGAATGCCTGTATATTATTCCCCTGGTGCCTAGTATCCCCCCATCCCCAAGAGGACCCATATATTAATTTCCCTGGTGTCTAGCAGACCCCCCTCTCCCTCTCCCTGAGAGCCCGCATATATTATTTTCCCTAGTGTCTAGTGGACCGCCCCATCTCCAAGTGCCCCCATTAAAATCAAACAGGTTTTCTCTGGTTTCTATTGGGCCCCCTACTAAAGCACCCCACACCCTGCTCCCCCCTCCCCATCCCTGAGCCGGTGACCAATACAACCATCTACTCTCTGCCATGGCTGGCCACCGAACTGAGCTCTGTCAATGAATGAGCATGTATTTGTACAGGTACACATTAATTCATTGACAGAGCTCAGTCCAGCGGCCAGCCATGCTGGATAGTGGAGGGCTGTGCCGGACTCTGGCTTGGGATGGGGAGAGGGGGACCAGGGTGGTGGGGTGCTACTTGCTGGGGTGGGAGTGAGGGATGCACTAGACACCAGGGAAATCCTATTTGATTTTAATGGGGGTGCTTGAGGATGGGGGTCCACTAGACACCAGGGAAATTAATGTAAGAGCACTCTTGAGGAAAGGGAGGGGGAACTGCTACACACTAGGGAAATTAATATACAGACACTGTTGGGGATAGGGAGGGGTCTCCTAGTCAGCAGGGAAATTAATATACATTCACTGTCAGGATAGGGACAGGGGGTCTGCTAGACACCAGGGAAATTAATATATGGATGCTCTCGTGGATAGGAAAGTGGTGGTCCTCTAGATACCAGGGAAATTATCATACGTACACTCTCAGGAATATGGAGATGGGACCCGCTAAACACCAGGGCAATTAATATATGGGGGCTCTTGGTGATGGGGGAGCCACTAGACACCAGGAATTAACAGATCTTTGATTTTATGACTATACTGGTGATCAGGGATAGGAGGGGGTCAGCTAGGCACCTGGGAAACATTTCTTTGGGTGCCTCAGCCACTAAATATTTGGAAGATTTCCGATTTCGCCAAAGGCAAAGTTCGGAAAGTTCTGCAAATGTTTTGAATTTTGCATGGATGTTCCGCTAAAGCAGAATTCACAACTTTTGCCCAGCTCTACTCTTCACCCACTCCTGAGTGTCCCCCCATTACAGATTTTGATGTCATCTGCAAAAAGGCATACCTTCCCTTGCAGTACTTCCGCACTGTCACTTATGAAGACATTGAAGATCACTGGTCTCAGTAATAAGCCCTGCAACACCTCGCTGATCACTCCCCCCCCATTAGCGTGAATGCTTTTAACCATCACCCTCTGTTGTGTTGCCTATCCATTAACCAGTTCCTTACCTATTTCACCAATTAGGGTCTCACTCCTAAGCTGCTCAATGTCTTTATCAGTCTCCTGTGTGTCACAGTGTCAAAGGCCTTACCAATGCCCAGATATGCCACAACCACTGCCCTCCCCTGATCTGTTTCTCTGGTCACCCACAGAAATCAATCAGATTCATCTGGCATGACCCCCCAGAGTGAATCCATGTTGCCTTTGGTCTTATAGCCCACTGGATTCAAGATACTGTACCAACCTATTTTTTAATAAGATTTCCATTTATTTCCACAGCACTGATATGAACTGACAGGCTTATAGTTGCTAACATCCTCCTT
Source organism: Neoceratodus forsteri (assembly GCA_016271365.2). Lineage (NCBI taxonomy): Eukaryota > Metazoa > Chordata > Ceratodontiformes > Ceratodontidae > Neoceratodus > Neoceratodus forsteri. The sequence continues at coordinate 1,295,608,758 of CM028130.1, forward strand.
GCTGCTGCTTTTACCAAGAGGGACCACGTCTCCTCTCCTCCAGTCCTCCAGAACCACACCTATTTCATGTCAGCTGCGAATAAGGCCATCAGTGTGGCAGCTAGCGCCTCCTTGAGTTTTGTAGTACCCTTGGGTGTATCCTGTCTGGTGTCATTGCCTTGTCCACTTTTAGAGCTGCAAGTCCTTTCAGGCTCTTTGCTCTGAAAATGGACTTGAGTCCACTCTCCCCTTGTTCTAGCTCCTTCGTTGGGGTGTGCCCCCTTCCTCCACTGGGAAAACTGAGCCAAAGTACTTATTCAGAATGTCTGCTTTTTCTTGACCCTTTTCTTCACAGTCTCTCCCTGCCACCCTGCTTATCTGGACTATCCCTCCCCTTGCTTTCCTCTTTTAACTTATGTGCCTGAAGAAAGTCTTATCCCTTTTAGCTACCCCTTTAGCTATCCTTTTGTCTGTCTGCACCTTTGCTCCCCTCACTGCCTTACCTGCTTCACTTTGTTTTACCTGGTATACAGTACCTTCCTGTCTTACTCCCTCTGCATTTTCTTATCCCTCCTCAATGCCACTTTTTTTTCCTCACCCCCTTGGCCACTTCCCTAGACAACCACAATGGTCTTTTTTTCATTCTACCTTTACTCACTCCCTTCATGTAGAGGTTGGTTGCCTTAATTATGCCCTCCCTTATTTTTCCCCACTGTGCCTCTACCCATCCCTGGCAATCTCACCTACAAAGCAGTTTCTGAGGCAGTCTCCCATTTCTTTGAAATCCACCCTCCTAAAGTCCAGGACTCTCATCCTTGTGTAGTTTGCCTCTGTTTCTGTCATAATGTTAGCCACACTGTATGGTGGTTATTGGTACCCAGTGGACTGCCCACTGTGACATCTGCAAAGCCATCCCATTTACCAGGTCCAGCACTGTTCTGTCCCTAGTAGGTTCCTTGATTACCTACCTGAGAATATCCCCTAATAGGGAGTCAAGGATGGCCCTGCTACTTGCTGAAGCTGCAGTTAGAAGGCTCCAATCCTCATCTGGCTGATTGATGTCCCCAACTAGCAGCACCTCCCCCCCCCTTTGCTTGCCAGCCTAATGGTGGCTTTTCCAAGCACCTTATCCAACAGCTATCCCTGTGCTGGAGGTCTGCATACCACCTCTGTGCAGCCCAGCCCTTCATTTTCCTCTTGGTGCCCCTGTACTTCCATGGCCTTGATTCCCTCCCTCACATGTATTATAACCCCTCCTACCCTCTTCTCTTCCCCTTCTCTTCTAAACAAACAGTAGCCTGCTATGGCCATGTCCTAGTCATGGCTGTCAGTGCACATGACTCTGTTATTTTTGAGGTTCTATTTGTTCTGTCAAAAATATGTAACTGTTTATTTATTTAGTTTTCTACTGTTTATCATTAAAACCCACGATGCTTTAACATATTGAAACACTAACAGGTAATTTCCCAGTTTTAAAAATGTTGTTCTCCTGACTCTGCAATGAGATAAAGGGGCTATTTAAGTAATAAGGCATGACAGGGTGTGTGTTATTGTGTAATAACGTTACTCCTGGGGTGGGTTGAAGCATGAGGTGAAGCCGAGTGCTTCCACCACCATCCAGGAGTGATATTATTTCACAATAACAGCCCCTGGAGCTCTTTTAGCTACATATATAATGGCTCGTTTTTAAAAAAGAAAGAAGAAATAAATATTTTTTGGCTTGTTTTTACCAATTTTTTTTGTGTGGAGGTTTATGTTTAAAAAAAAAGAGTCCACTATTTCCACCAGTAGGTGGAGCTGCTAACTTGAATGATTTATGTGTATTCAGTTTCTCCATGGATTTGTCCGTTTGTCTTCAGCGTTGTGGTCTGACATCATTCCCCACCCCAGCTGTTTGGCCAAAACAGGCTGAATTTTAATTTTCTTTGTGTTTTTTATAGTATAAATAATAGCTGTTTGTTTAGTTTATTGTCAAACAGCATGGCGACAGTACTGGAGGACATGGAAGTATGCACATACTAACATTTCGGCATTGAAGACAAAATGGAAATGCTGTTTATTTTTAGTGAGTACCCATTTATTTTTAGTGACTACAGACAAAATGGTGGAGGATCTGTGCCAAGGGTTGATATCACCTTTACAAATATATTTATCTTTCTTGTCATTTTTTTCCTGACGTCATCCGAGCGACCAGCAGTTATGGTCATGGTTCAATGAAGCCGCTTGCTTAAAAGAAAAAAAACAGCCAGGCAAATTATATTTCTTTTTTTATATACAACAGTATTGTCTGTACTATGACTGCCTCATGTATCGGTAAAATTGATGTTTGGGAGGTAATGCTGTATCGGGGGCACAGCAGAAGTGATTCACAGTAGCAGTCCGGAGTGACAGCAGCTTGTGGACAGGATGCATGGCTTTACAGTCTGTCATGCGGTCATGTGTGTGCCTGGACTTCATACAGTGATGTTAATGTAATAACATCACTGTTCCAGGCACTCACTGACCAATCACAGGACAACCGTTTTACTTGCCATTGTATAATTAAGCAATAAGGCACGACAGGGTGTGGTATATCATGGGATATCGTCACGCCTCGGGTGGTTGGGCATGAGGTCGCAGGCCGAGAAGGCCCAACCGCCCGGTAGTGACGATATCCCATGATATACTACACCCTGGAGTGCTCTTATTGCTATTATGAACTGCTTTAATGTTTAAAAATAAAAAGTAAAATAAACAGGTTTTAAAACATTTTAAAATGAGTTTTTGGGTGGTATAGGGTCACATTTTGATAAAATAGTTCTTGAGACAGTAGGTGGCGCTATTATACTGGTAGTTGACAGAGGTGGGACTGTTGTGTCCCTGTGAACTCATCTCTCATTGCATCCGGATGTGAATTGTGGCTATTTTGAAGAGGTTTCTGTTAATTTGTGGAGCTTACTGTTTTTTCTAAATGAAGAATAAAAAGACACATACTGAAATGTTATGGCGATGAAGCGAGTCAGCGTGAAATAGACAGTACATTGGTAAGAAAGCACATGGAGGAGTTGCAGCTCTTGTGTTAGTCAGAGACTGATTGTTTTTATTTGCGACAGAAAAAAAAAATCACCCGTTACTGTCAGTCGCGCGCTGCTGCTATCGAAACCAAGTCAGAAGTTACCGACCGAACTCTTGCAGCTGCCGCTCCTCCTTACTAATGGATTGATTTTTTGTATTTCTTTACATATGTGGCTGGTTGTAGTAGATTGGAGGACACATTCTGTGTGGGAGACTTTTGTGAAGGTCGTGAGGGATCTGGAGAATGCTGGCAACAGTAGAAATTTTGTGAGCGAGGAGCCTGGTTGCCGGAGCTTTTTTAAAGCCGTGATGATGTAGCCCGATATCATCACGGCTTTAAAGAGCTGTCGGCCAATCAGATTGCTCCATTTACGATCGACGGTTCATAATTGGCATTATAAAAGGGGTTATTTGGCATTATACTTATGGGGCATCAGCACTATAGTTAGGGTTACAAATGCTGTTCTATATTAAACACCATTTCTTGCACCTCAATACAGCGGCTGTATGTGGACAATATAAACTGAAATGTGGTATGTGCTTTTTTGGACCCAGGTTCCCCAGATATGGTAACTGGGGGTCTGAAAGTTCTAGAAGTTTGAAAATGTAAATAAATAGCTTTTTAAAGACTTTTTGCTCACTGATAACACAAAAGCAGATGCAAGTATGGCACGACCGATGTTAGCGGCGCCCCACAGCCGCAACTTCGGCCACTGCGCCGGACCAACCACCACCACAAGACTGCCCTCCTGGAGCCCACGGCCGGATCCCTGCACCAGGGAGTCCACCTGAACGTAAGGCACAACCGCCATTAGCGGCACCCCACGGCCGCAACTTTGGCTCGCACGCCGGACCAACCACCACCACAAGACTGCCCTCCTGAAGACCATGGCTGGATCCCTGCACCAGGTACAACCGCTTGCTTGCCACGGAGCCTGGCTCTCCTACACTGCCTCCTGATAGGTCACCGCAAATTATAGCGGCCTGTGATTGGTCATGACGGACCCTGGTAGCACGACCATTGGAGCGCTTTTTGCCCTATTTTGCTGACCTGCTGCCTTGTTCTCTGAGCGGTTTTCCGGCTGGATACTTTGGGTTGTATTTTGTTTTTTGTATGAACAGACACTAAGACTCCCATAATATAGCCTGAACCCTGTTTTCCACAGTTGAATTGACTCACTGTTTTTCTGCCTAAAAGTTGTGATGCTTCAGATTTCACTGTTTAATCTGTGTTACTGCTGATATTACAGTTTGTCATCTACTCAGCTTGAACCGCTGGCAACCCCCCCCCCCGGCCCATCTCTCTCATCTAAATCTTTTTTCATTTTCTTTTTCTCCCTGTCTTGACTCCTCCAAAGTCTCGACAACTCCACCATCCCCCTAACGATCGACCCCTGCAGTGCTAATTGCTGCCTCTCACCTCCCAGTCTCTTCTTCAACCCCACCCACAGACTAGCAACCTCATCTATTGTCTCCTACTGCACTCCCCCAACCCCGGCTGATGCTCTGCCACCAGATCCCCTTCCCTCTGTCTCTGAGGAACTAATTACCCTCCTCTCACTCAACCTCTCTCATTTCTTTCCATTGCAGGGAGTCCGCCTGAACGTATGGCACGACCGCCGTTAGCGGCGCCCCACAGCTGCAACTTCGGCCTCTGCGCCAGAATAACCACCACCACAAGACCGCCCTACTGGAGTCCACGGCCGGATCCCTGCACCAGGTACAACCGCTTGCTTGCCATGGAGCCTGGTTCTCCTACACTGCCTCCTGATAGGTCACCGCAAATTCCAGTGGCCTGTGATTGGTCATGATGGACCCTGGCAGCACGACCATTGGAGCGCTTTTTGCCCTATTCTGCTGACCTGCTGCCTTGTTCTCTGAGCGGCTCTCCGGCTGGATACTTTGGGTTGTATTTTGTCCCACCCCCACCACCCTCCCAGGCCTCCTTTAAATAGGCTTGTTGCCCCTCCCACTCTGTGTGCTGCCCTCCCATTGGATTAGCTATCCCTGTCCCTTGCCACTCATCCTCCTCAGCTGAACATTACTCTGTGGCCTGACTATCTGCTACTTCCTCTCCTAATCCTACCCTTATTAGCAAACCCCCACTCCCATCCTTGATCTCCCTCGGACTCTGATTCGTCCTCTGACTGAATAATGCTTTTCCAGGTGTTTTTACTGTCTATGTGCTTTACCCCCTGTTACATTTACATGGGGAGCAACCCAAAACAATCTCATCCTCATCATGCACCCCTCTATGCCGTGCACAATAACCTTGGCATGACCACAGGGATATATATCATGGATAGTTTCAACCTCTGCTCCCCTCTATGGCACTTTGGCTACCTTCTGATACTAACTGTGCACTGCCCACCGATTATCCCTCTGACCATGTTTGTACACCACAACCTATCCATACAGTGGTGGCACTATAGTGTTGGAAGGCATAGGAGCAAAAAAACTGGCAATTCTACAATATGCTGAAATCCTTTGATCCTACAAATTCTCCTTATACCGCTCCTGCTCTCAGGAAATGTTCACCCCAACCCAGGACCTCCTGGGCAGCCAGCAGAGGCACCAAGTAGAAGGGCAGGGACACTCACCCTGGCATCTATCAACGCCTGGGGCATCCTCAACAAACTTGATTCCCTCCAGACATGGATCCTACAGCACAACCCTGATGTCCTCTCAGTTGTGGAAATGTGGCTAAACCCTAAAATCCCTGATACCTCAGTCTCTGTCCCTGGCTACTGCATATTCAGGCAAGACAGGATTGCTAAACAGAGCGAGGGCTGCGCCATCTATCTTAAGGATACCCTTATGGGTCACATCATCCCATCGCCTAGCCTGAGCAACTCCTCTCAGGTCCTCAAAATCAAAATCCTCCTTGGTGCACATAACAAGGAACTCACTGCCATCTCAGTTTACCTGCCCCCAAGAGACCAGGCCGCTGGCTTCCATAGCATCATGGAATATCTAAGGGTCCAGCAACATAACTCCAAAACCGTAATCATGTTTGATTTTAACATTAACTGGCTCTCCTCTGAGGCCTCTACCTATAAGTATGCAGCTGCGGTGCATCACCTCACTCAATTGGTCAATGCCCCCACTAGGTGTAACTATAGGACAGGCTCCCTTACGCTTCTAGACTGGATTCTGTCTAACTGCCCTGAATGCATTTCCAATGTTTCTGTACTCCAGGATACAATAAGTGGCCACTCGCCTGTCATCTGTTCCTGGTCAAACAAATTCCACAAGCCCCCTCCCAAGCTAATCTATGCCAGGGTTATCAAACAAGGGCACCTTCAGATGCTAAAATCCCATCTAACCAGACTGAACTAGGCAGTGCTTTACTCCCACAATGACACCAACAAAGCCTTGGACCTATTTATCAAACGTTTCAATGAAGCCTGTGACATCTATGCACCGGTGAAAAAGATGAAGGTCAAAGGACAGACCAACCCCTGGGTTACTGCTGACCATTTAACTCAACTCAAGCACAGAGACCACCTCTGGCATTGTGCTTGTGTAACTCCGATGCAAGTAAACATACAAAAATACAAAGCAGCCAGAAATGATTGCACTCGAAAAATATAGAACGCAGAATGCATCTATTACAAAGAGGCTCTGACCAACTCTTGGGGCCAGGGGAAAAAATTCTGGAACAACCTGAAAGAACTCACAGGCAAGGATCCTAAAGCACCACCCACTATGCTCAACCTTCATGGCACTCCTACACTCGACCTAGGTACCATCACCAGCACTTTTAATAATGCATTTACAAACCTGGACAGTGTCCTTCCACCTATTTTTTTTGACAACCTCTCCTCCAGCTCCTCCCATGTAACCCCCCAACTTGAACATACAAACCCATAGTTTTTCTTTAAGGAGGTCCCACCACAAGTAGCTAGAAACTACATTCAAAAGGCCATCAGCAAACAAGGGTACAGTGATGACTCCCTTGACCTGAAACTGCTGGCACAAGTCCTCGATGAAATCCTAGAACCACTTACAAAGATCTTCAAGCTCTCACTTAGATTGGGCCATTTCCCCTCTCTCTGGAAGAAAGCCATTGTCACACTGGTTCACAAAAGCGGAGATAGGATGCTCCTTCACCAATTACAGACCTATATCACTCCTCCCCACATTATCTAAAGTGCTGGAGCGAATAGTGTCGGACCAACTAGTTGAATTCCTGGATAAGTACAATGTCCAGTGCCCAGAACAGCATGGCTTCAGAAAAGGGCACAGCACCACCACTGCACTACTGGAATTTACAACTTTCACCCACGCCATGCTTGACAAAGGGAACTGTGGGGGGGCAGTATTTGTAGACCTGACCAAGGCCTTCGACACAGTTAATCACCCCCTACTGCTCAGGCAACTGTCCTCCATTGGGATCTCCAGCAATGCCCTTCCATGGTTCACCAGCTACCTTGATAATTGGATCCAATGTGTAAGGATTGCAGGGATCTCATTGGATGAAAAAACAATCTGCTCCGGAGTCCCCCAGGGGTCTATTCTGGGCCCTCTATGCTTCTCCCTCTTCATCAACAATCTCCCCAGTGCCTGCCACCAAAAAATATTACTATACACGGACGATGAAGTCCTGTTTTCCAGCCACCATGACATTACAGTCCTTGAATTCACAGCTGCAGCTCGACTTCAAATGCATCGAAGACTGGTTCAACTCTCATAAACTTGTCCTGAACCACAGCAAGACCAAAGCCATGTCCTTCTGTAACCGACGGAGCAGGCACAACTCTCTGTCCCTCACCATCAAGAACCATGCTGGGAACCCACTTGAACATGTCAAGGAGTACAAGTACCTTGATATTACACTGGATAGTACCCTCTCCTACACTCGGCATAATGACACTGTTGCCAAGACCGCCAATATACGGATTAGACTGCTACACAAACACAAGCACTGTATGCCTGTGGATGCCCTTAAACTAGCCATCTACAGCTCTGTCATATCTATCATTGTCTACGGCCTTGCCATCTACGGCTCTGCCTCAACAAGTGCCCTCTGCAGGATCTCAGTTTCTCTCAACAAAGCCTGTAGACTACTAATGGGTGCGGCCCGACAAACTCACACCTGTGACCTCTATGCACAGACCAGTTGGCTACCCCTACTCAGCAGAATACAATACCAGACCTGCTTACTTACCAAAAATATTCTTCTTGGTCTCATGCCACCTGGTGTTAGCACACTCCTTACTACCTTCAGTGGCACTCAACAAATGCGTGGTGCCCAATCTCTAACCTTTCAGGTTCCCAGATGTCATACCTCCATGGGTCAATGGTTCTTTACCTATAGAGCTGTTTATGGTTCAATTCCCTCAATAAAAAAGCACTTTCCTCTACTACACTTGGACCCTTTAAAAGGAATCTCAAACTTTACCTCACCTCTTCCACTCAATGTGACTGTTTCTCTGAATAGAGTTCTCTCTAAACACCTCCCAGCTCACTCATATCCCACAGCCTGCCCTTTCCCAGTTTCATTCCCTCTGGCACCGGGCCTTCTTTGTGACTCCTTTCCTGCTTCCCTTCTCCACTGGTACAAGACATTTTCCCCCACCTACTGACAGTGGCCCATTAGTCTGCCTACTTCCTCTCCCCCCCCACCCGGTCGCACGCCTAGAATACTAACTACTTCTTGCGCCCTCTATCTCTTATTGTTACCTTAGCCAGCTGCCTACTCAAGCTGCTCTTTGTATGCATATTATCTCAAAGTATGTTGTAACTGTATATTTTTATTCTTTTTTTTGTTGTTTGGTTGTTTATTCTGCATTCTTTTACTACCTCTGTATGTATTTTGCCCCTCATCCTCTGCCGCAGAACCTTTGTAAACGAGCAGTTTCTGCTCAAAGGTATTTTTAATCCGAGAATTTAATAAAATAAAAAAATAAGCTGAAACCTGAAACTTTCAGGTTAATTAAAGTTTGGTTCAAGGATGATTCTTTGTTCTGTGATTTAACAGAGAAATGTATCCACGTCTTTAAAAAAAAGATGTTTTTCAGTAAAGCTTAAAGTCTTATTTTCATGGCTCAAAACTCATTTTCATGAGATAAACTTCCATTTTTGTGAACCTTAGTGGTCATGCAAGTGAATAAAAGAAAAAAAACAAACATTGTGCACCAAAAACAATACCAAAACACTTAGAACTGAAGTCTGAAACGTGGGGCACAATATTCAAACCTTTGCATGGGTACTAATGGGTCCTGGCCCATGCAAACCAGGGTTTGCACTGGATCGCCACATTCAGAAGGGGCTGTTGCATGGGCAAAGAGGGTTAGCACTCACTCAAAACATAATGGGCAGGATTTTCAAACCATGGTGCAGGGCTTGCATCCAGTCCTGGGCCACAGCATTTACTGTAGGTTTTAGTGGTGTGCAAAACCCTTCCCAACAATTGCACTACATTTTACAATCTCAGGAGCAGTTGTGGCAGTTTCCATGTATTACAGAAGCTCGTGCCAAATATCTGGCACAAGCCCTATAAAACGGCCCCAGGATTGCTGCAAGGTCAACCAAAAAATGTTGGTCTAGCTTGCAGCCATTGCAGCACAGAATAGAAAATCCTGTTAGACTGATGCAAGCCCTATGTGCTGTATTATCAGTGCACCTGGGCTTGTAGGGATATAACAGTTTTGAAAATTATGTTCACTGTATGCAGGCAGGCAAGTGGAGGTGTATAGCCATGAATATCCCAATATTTAGCAGCTTTGTCTTGCACAAAAAGGTTTAGCTCTGTCCTTTGGTTCAGTGCAAATGCCACTGAACATAACCCTGGCTTACTCTGGGTAACCCTAGTGGCTGCCAGAGGTATTGTTGACATCAAGCCAGTTGGTCACTGGGAAAGCACACCCACCCTCTGTAGTCCCTTGCCTTCCCCCTCAACCGCCAGCCCCTACTGTACAAATACATTCTTTGCTGGTAGTGGTCCCCCCTCCCCAGATCGCCAGCCCATCCTGTCATTAACAAAATTTGTGGTGGTAGTAGTTCTACCCCCTCCAATTGCCAACCCATCCTGTCACAAACAAAATCCCTGGTGGTAGTGGTCCCACCCCCTGATCACCAGCCTGTCCTGTCATTAACATACTCCCTGGTGCTAGTGCTCCCCCAGTTGCCAGCCCATCTTGTCATTATCACAGTCGCTGGTGTAGTGGTTCCCCCGATTGCAAACCCATTCTTTAGTATAAAACAATCCCTGGCATCTATCAGCCCCCCCGTTTGTGGCACCAAACACCCCCCCAGTCACCTTACCATTCCCCTCATTGCCCCAGGTGCATACGGTGACCGGCACAGCCCTCCTCACACCTCCTCAGCCAACCGCCATATGTCCAGGCAGGGATCACACCCCTTTGTATCCTATAAATAAGGGGCATGCTCCCTATCTGGACATATGAGAGCCAACTGAGGAGGTGTGAGGAGGGCTGCACCCATTGCCATATGCACCCAAGGCACTGAGGGGAATGGAAAGGTGAGGGGGGTGTTCGGTGCTGTAGTGAAGGGAGCTGCTAGTTGTCAGAGATTGTTTTATGCTTCAGGATGGGCTTGTGATCAGGGGGGACCACTACCACCTGGGATTGTGGTAATGACAGGACAGGCTTGCGATTTGGGGGGGACGCCACTACCACCAGGGATTTTTTTTTATACTATAGGACAGGCTGGTTATTGGATGGGGCAACCACTACTACCAGGGCTTGTGATAATGACAGGATGGGCTTTCAATTGGAGGGGGGGGCACTAGCACCAGGGATAGTTACACAGCTCTAGGACTGGGCAATGGTAGGGCGCCATGCTAACCTGCCTCACTACTCTTGCAAATGAGCCCATAATGGGCATGCAAATGGCCCCTTAGCAACTTACATGCCCAATGGGCTCATTTGCATGGTTCCCTCTGAATATTGCAAATAGCACTCATGTGCTATCCATTCTGGTGGTTTACTTCAGGATCCATATTGGGGCAGCACTATTTGACTTAGCACTATGACAACATGGCCCTCTATTCAGTCAAACAGCACCAGTGCACTATTGGACTGAATATAACATCCTCAGGCTCCTGGGCAATTGCATGGCGCAGCACAAGGTTTTGTGCTGTGCTTTGTGCTCTTTTGAATACTGGGCTCATTGTCATCAGAGTAGGGTGTACCGTAGTGGTGAGCAGAATTTTCAAATTCTGGGAGAACTGAGGTTTGTGAAATTCCACTGAATTTCATGAGAACCAGAATGGTGGAATTCCACAGCGGAATAACTCAGACTGTATTTTCCACTACTTTTCCGGGGAAATTGCCTCCACAGATATTAATATATTCCATGGAAGTGGTCACAAAATGATTTTCTTTGAGAAAATGTTGTTCCACAGAACATAATTCTGTGTATCAAAGCAGGGAGAATTGCATTGAATGACCATTGGAATTCTGACAGAAATTTCACTGGCAAAATGATCTAATTCTGCATTCCACACATAAGTTGTGTAATGATATTTCTTCTAATGTTGTTTCATTAAAAAAGCAATAGCTTTTAAGATATTGATGAAAATAAGTTGTTGAGTCACACAAAACAGGGCCTGTTTTTATTACAGGCAAACCTGTTTTCATGTCTCATAAACATAGTTTTGAGAAAGTCTTAGATGACATAAAAGTGAATAAAAGAAGAGAATACTTTGTGCATTTAAAACAAAATACTAGGAAATGAAGTCTGAAACTTGTGTGGTCAACAGGGCAGAGTGTAAGGATACTTCTTCAAGTGTTGCTATGTTTATGAATCAATAATTTTTTAAATATTAATGAAATTATGCTGCTAAGTCTTGAATAGGGACTCTGTTTCAGCACTCTAAAACCTGTTTTCATAACTTGCAAACCCATTTTCATGTGATACAGCCTCTGCTTTCGTGACAGTCTTAAACGGGAATAATATAGATGGTTTTGCAGGACCATGCAAAAATGAAGCTAAATGTCTAAGCTTGGCACTGGTCATGTATTAAGTTGCTTTGGGCCATCTGCAAATGTTGCATCTGCTGTATGCAAAGCAGGCTACAAGTTCTGGCAGTGCCCAAGAGGGAAGCTGTTTTGTATATGGTCTGCAGTGTGACATGCAAAGCAAGCTCCTATGCCTGTTTACAATATATCAAAAAGATGGGAAATTATTTCTAAAAAAAATTTATTTTAAATTTGTTGACTGGGTAGGACCACTAGACCAAGTTCCTTTTTCAGGCTCGACCTGGGCTGAACCATAAAAATGCAAACACAAAGTACAATGGATAACATACATGCAACTTAACAATTTAACAATTCAACACATTAATGCACAGGTTACGGTTTATTAATAAAGCAAAAAAAGTAAGGAGATGTAATATTACTGTTTTTGAACCTTGACTCAATCCTCCCCATCCACCACACCTGTGAACCCCACTGAATTGAATGCCAAAAGCACAACTTAGGGTACGTACGTGGTTTAACATCCTAAATAAATAACATAGTGCAAGGAATACAGTTGAACTCCATTACAGACAGTGCATTCATACAGCATGTTGTGAGACAGAAAGCTGCATAATACAGGTCATGGGCACTTTCTAAAGTTGCTGCCGAAATCCGCTACAGGTCTAGGACAATCTGTCTGATGATGCAGTTATGGCCCACTTGGAACATTTGCTACACTGTAGGTCTGGGGCAATATGTATAATGAGGCAGCTGCTTTCTGAGCAGTACACACACACACACACAGTAATACATGAGGAGAGAATCTGAGATGCTGTACTGTATATAAACATGAAAAAGAAATAAAACCCTGACTACAGTGTCTGCCTTAATGAAGTGATATATCCAACATGTCAGGTTGTTTATAAAGAGCTAAATAACAAGCTGTTATGTATGTCACTAAATAAAAACATGATAGCTCTAGTCTATTTTGTTTTGAAGCACTTTCATTTAAGTGCATAAATTTAAAGTTTTTACAGAACTTACAAAAATACCTCTTTTAAATGGGAAAATAGTAAACTATAGTTGTAAGATAGTGTTGTAAATGGTATATTTTAATAGTGTATGGGGTTAGTGTGATGATCATCACACTCACATTTCTATTTTTATCTTACATTTAGAGAAAAAAACACAGCAAGTCCTTACCATTTTTTTTACAAATGCCTATAAGATCTGTACAATTTAATAATACATTTCTATTCTTTTAGAGCATTGTTTAGTGGTAGGCTACTCAGAATTCTGCACATAATGGAGTGAGCTTGATTTCAGTCAGCAACAGTCACGTAATTTTGCATTTTTAAATTACAATTACATAATTGCATAACATGTTATGTGTTTATGTAAATAGGTATTGAGCAAATACATCACCATAAATGATGTGTGAAATCAGCCATTAAAGTATTACAGAACTGTTGTAAAATGGAAGCTGGCCATGTATAACATATAAAACTGAAAAAAAAAAACATTCATTAGGGCTGAAGCACAAAAGATAAAATGTGAGGAGAAACAATCCCTCAAGTCCTGGTGAATCTCGCTGCTCGGGGTTTGAATGACCACGTGGCACTGACATAACTGTAACTTCTACACCCTGTTTCCAAGAATTACTGTGTCAGTCAGTGTTTATTTTTATTTGGCAAAAGAGTGCCGAAGTTAGGGTAACATCAGTGCTGCATTGTGTAATTATTCAAACCCCAAGGAATAGCACACCACAGATTTACCATGGCTCAAGGGGATTCTTTGCCCTTTTTAATTCCCTAATTTTTGTGTTTTGCTCTTCAAACCTAACAGATGTATTAACTTAGTATTTGCAATTTATTGCCTTACATTTTGAAAAAAGGTATATACCGACTGACACCATTAACTTTCTTTGTGCAGGATCTGCAAACAACAGACCTATTGGGTACAATGCTGAATCCGTAACTTTCTTTGCACAGGACCTGGTGGGCCCTACATGAAGCAGTAGACCCACCTCGCATGGCAACAGGTCAATAGCTTACTTCGCACATGACCATGTAGGCTCTACCTAAAGCAGCAGGTCAATTAGGCATGCCAGTATATCTGTAGCTCCTGCAGGGCCCTGTGTGAAGCAATAGACTTATTGTGCAAGGGTACTGACCTGCATCTTGTTTGTGCATTGCCTTGGGGGCCTTCCATGAAGCAACAGACCACTGGACATGGGTGAAAACCTGTAGCTTGCTTTGCACAGGGCCCCACATGCCTGCAAAAGGGATCAACCCCATAAGGCATGATACTAAACCTGTGAGTCTTTGCACAGGGCCCTATAGGCCAAATGTGGAGCAGCAGACCCATAAGGAACTGTGCTGGATCAATAGGATGCTTCCTGAAGGGCTCCGTGGCCCTACCCAAAGCAAAAAAACAATTTGGGAGGTCTGAAAGCTGCCACTTGGGTGGCCGTGATGAGGGTTGGTCAAATAGACTATGCCAATAATATGGGCATAAAGGGTTAAAAACAAGAACAATATGGGTGGTAGAAAAAGTGTATGAGAAAAAAACTAAGTCCCTCTGCAAGTGTAGTTCTGATTTTTGGGGACTTGGTGTTTTTAAGGGGTGTTTTGTAATCACTCCTAACTTTTTTAGTTCTCAACTTTATTCTTATATTTGAGAGACAGGGTGTTTACCACCAACCCCCATATGACCACACTGTGTTTTTTTTTTCCATTAGGGACTGGCAGTGGACATGGCAGAGAACACAACAGTGATCAGCAGAGGTGGAGGGAAGGCTGTGCTGGTCACCCACTGTGGGACTGATGAGTAAATTATGCATTGGGGTGGCCATGGGGGGACAGGAGAGTGGCATGGGTGCCAGAGCGTGGGTGAGGGTGGATAGGTGTTAACCACTCAGGAATGGGCCATCTGGGGGGAAGATGGTAGGAGAGTTTTGCTTAGTGGTTGGAAGGAAGGGTTTTCTTTGCTGGTCTGAGGGTGAAGGAGGGTGGCATGCATAGCAGAAGGTGGGTTAGAATGGATGATTTTTCTTAATGTTACATGGGGGCTGCAGTATAATTGAGCCACTGGCATTGGGCACTCAATGGCTGCTATTGTTTTTATTTTTTTGTGTGCAACGACATGTGCCTGACACTGGGGTTGGGAAATCAGCATCAGAAAAGAAGGGCAACATACATACATATGTGTTCGTGTCTGAGGTGGAGTACTGCTAGCAGGTGTGGGGGGTACACTGTTTTTTTTCATTTCAGATTGACTTGAAAGGTGATCATGAATGAAAAAAGGTTGTGCTTCTTCATATATTTTCTCCCTGGTTTTTACTTAGTTTTTTTGTTTGCACGTGCATGGGCTCTGGTAGATTTTAAACACTTAGGGCCCAATTTTAAAAGATCCCTTAGAGCAATGGAAGCTGCATCACTCTAAGGGTTGCAGCAAACTCCAGGTGCATCAGGGACCCTGCACCTGACCCCTGTGCCAAACTCACCATGTTTGCCGCAAATTGCCAGCTGCACCAAACATTTGGCACACCTGCAGGAATTGCTGCAGGGATTCAGACCCCCACCTGGCACAACACTAGAGGGGCCAGGATGGCTGTGGGGGACTGCTTGTCCCTTCCCAACTTCCCCTCTGCCACCTCCCATGTCCCTTATGCCCCTGGAAGCTCAATGTCCACCCCGTACCACTGGCAAAAGCCACTTAGACCACCTCCTGGCTGGTCTAAGTGGTGTCCCTTGATGCATCCACAGCAGGGCTTTTAAAATCTCAGAAAAGGTGATGATGTTGTTGGCCTGCTATGGTGAAAGCCCCCTTGTGACCAGGCACAAGCTCTCTTGTGACCTGGTGCACTGGGTTGTTTGGTACAACTCTGGTGCAAGGGGGCTTTGGCGCAGCTGCATCTGGATTTGACACAGCCTGCAACAGAAAATTGCATTTGATGCGAGTTGTGATGCAAGTCACCTCTTGTGTCCAACTCTTTTGATCCAAGTCCCTTGCGTCAGTCTAACTCCATTGAAAATCAGGCCCTTAACCTTTACATGTGACTATCGCTCAACAGAAATCAAATGAAAGATCATATTCTGAGCTAATATTTAACAAACATTAAAGCGTCAGGTTTTGAATCGGTGATTTTTTTTTGTTATCCATGCAAAAAAACAAAGTATCTTAAGGGAGGCAGTATAGCGCAGAGGTTTAAGGCTCTAAGCTGCAAATCTGGTGACATCCAGCAGACCAGACCTGGGTTTGAATCCCACATCTTCTACTTATATACTGTATGACCCTGAGCAAGTCATTTAACTTCCCTGTGCTCCCAAGTAGCACCTGTATAAAAGCTTTCACCTTAGTGTGCTACTCCTGATTAAACAACTAAAAAATAATAATTTGAAGGCATTTTAAGTGCTGAAGCTAGTAAACTGATTATTTTGAACATTGTCATGCAGTTCACACCTAGAACTGACAGGGATCATTCCACTTTCTAATACCATAGGTCCTTAGATAGCCAAGTTATAAGCTGTCAAAAATACAGGTTTTGACAGCGACACTAACTCAACCTTAAGATGCTGGTGTGACAGGATCAGCAGAAAAATTGACATGGGTATATTAAAAGATCTCAACATGTACACGTTGCAGGAAAGAAGAGATGGGAGCCATGATAGGGACTTACAAACACCTCCATAGGATAAATACAGTACTGCAGTTGGCAAAGGGTTGTGCATGTTGAGTGGGAAAACAAGTATCGGGGGACCTCAATGAAGTTGGCTAATGGGAGACTCAAGAGGGACATCAGAAAGCATTTCTTCATGGAGATGGTAGTAGAGGGGGTGGAACAAACTACCACAGGAGGTAGTCTGTGTGAAATAAGTGGTGAGGAGTTCAAACACGGGTGGGACAGGCATGTGGGCCAGAGAGAGAGGAGGTGGCAAAAGGAAAACAATGGCTAAAGTCACAACACAAGGAATACTCATTTGCAAGAAGCTGGGCTCAGATGGTGCTCTGGAGCCCAAAGAAAGTCACTGCTGGGCTAAAGAATAATTTTTTCAAATTTATCAACAAAGAGTTATAAGTAATACCTACTCCACCACACCAATGTTTCATGCATGCTTTATGCACTTTTCCAAGGCATGCATTGAAAAAGCACATAGAACATGCATGAAACATTGGTGTGGGGGAGAATGCATCACATTTAACTATGTTTATGTATACTGTTTATGTATACTGTTTCTAAATTATCCTATGACCCAGCAGAGGTTTTCTCTGGGTACCAGAGGACCATCTGAGTCCAGCTTCTTGCAATCGACTTGATGGGCCGCAGAGCCTTTTTTCTGATAACTATGTCTGTGTTTCTATGTTTCTTCTGCACCAGTATACTAAATGCCAATTATAAAAGTTCTGCTTATATTTGGCATATCCTCCTTTAGTATTCTTTGAAAGAAGAAATCCAGCACTATGGTTGCCAAGATTTAGATGTCAGGACTAGATTTGCTTTCATAAAAATTCCAGACTTACTGCATTCTGAGAAATTGTTGTGAGGTCTAGTTCAAAAACACATTAGCAATATCAAGATACATAAGCAGGATCTATATTTCAAAATATGTAACCCATGTACCTGTGTGCAGGTACATAAGTCTGCATTTTTTAGAAATTTCTACCTTTTACTGTATAACTGTAATGAATACCAGTTGTCAAACTGAAATGGTAATCATGAAAGGGTTGCGAATTACCAATGAAACCCCACTAAAATGAGATATCATGTGTCATTGAGCTACCTGGTGATCCTGTTGTTCTGAAACTTTAATTAAATTAATAATAATGTAGGTGTTGCTTATATAAGCTCAGGCAATGGATTATAAATTCAAGCACTTCTCATGGGAGGGGTGTCAAATTATGCACGAGTGAGTTGGTTGTAACATGATTTTGATTCTAGACTGTATATCCTGGAGTTTGATGCAGACTCTTCATGCCAAATCAAATCAACCCACCTCGAGAAGCGGGTAGGGACAGGATAAGAATGTAAACCAGAGCGCAGGTGGGTCAGATCTAAATTTAAATCAGCACATTGATCCCTAGTTCAGATCTTCATGATCACCTCCACACACACTCAATTTCCTTATCTTGAGGGATGAACTGTAAGTACCAGATTGCCTTTTTCTGACTCTTGAATCCTATATTCCTATATTCCTCATATTTACTTATTTTTAATTATTAAAAGGTTTTGGTCAGGAAACATGAACTGAGCTATAAACAACTTGTTTCCTGGTGGGTCATAGAAGATGGGAACATTGGAGGAGATTACAACAATAAAAAGTAAGTAATAATAATAATAAACTTTCTTTATACAGTGCAATTCAAAGGTATCAAAGCACTTTACAATAACTAACACAATTCAAATAGGAGACCATAAATAGTTAAAATTCAGTTAATAACAACTAAAATCAACCGTATCCAGTTAGAGAAAACCAGACTAAATAAATAGGATTTCAGTGCGGCTTTAAAGCTCTGCATTGTCAGGCACTCCCCGAACCTGACAAGGTAGAGAATTCCACAGAGCACCAGATATGTTCAACTGAACCCTGGGAATCTCTAGCAATCCCTTGTCGGTGGAGTGGAGTGGTCGGGAGGGGCAATAGGGGTGCAGAGGCTCTTGCAGGTAGTATGGTCCCTGTCCATGTAGGGCTTTGTAGGTCAGCAAGCTGACCTTGAAGGTGATCCTCCACTGAACTGGCAGCCAATGCAGCTCGCACAGCACAGGTGTAATATGACTAGATCGAGAGAGCCCAGTTAGTAACCTGGTTGCCGCATTCTGTAGTAGTACAAGCAAATAATCAGCAGTGAAACAGTAGTCAATATGCAGCAATCCAGAAAGCAGATGTGTAAATTGGCAGAAGGTAATAAATTTTAGCAGTAGTTAAATATCAAGTTTAGATCAAATAGCAGGAACAAGACAGCATAAAAGAGGAAATCAGGGCAAAGTGAAAGGGGAAGGGGTCTTGTAACAGCTGATGCAGGTGGATGGGTAAACCCATTGTATAATTTATACATAGAATAAATTATGGGGAAGTGTGAGTTACAAGGTGGTAATTCAATTGAGGGCTTAATGGAACATTATAATTTTATTTATTTATTTTATTTATTTATTTGCTTTTGGTAACCGGGTGTGTGCACTAGGCATGGGAATGCCTATTTTCAGGCATGATCAGGAAGAATACCGGTAGACAATACATAAGCACACCATGTGATGCAGCACATGAAATAGGTAATACAGAGGGAGGAGGTCAGAACAGTCGACATAAGATGTTGAGTGAAAATACAGTTTAGAACAAGGTCAGGGTACAAACAGTATAACATTAGACAAGGTAATACGGTATGAACAAGTGCAAAACAACTGAAATACTGAGTACAAAAAAGAAAAAAGTGGATGAGATAGACAATATATATACAATATGCAATAAGTGCCTTTGTGGTAGTTAAGCTTTAGAGAGAAGGGAGAGGAGGATGTGATAGAGGCGGGGGAGAAAGGGGTGAGGGTGGTGGAGAGTGCGCAAGGGGAGGGTCAAAAGAGAGGTGATAAAGTAGATTGGAGGGGAGTAGATGCGGGGTAGTGAGGAGAAGGAAATAGGGATCTATGCTGGGTGGAAGCAAGCGCAAGGGTTAGAAGCACATAGATGATCTCGGTAGAGTTTCCTGAAACTGGCATGGGTGGGAGCTAGATTGATAGCTTGGGGTATGGAGTTCCAGAACTTTGGAGCTGAGTGGGAGAAAGCTCATGTGCCCATATAGGTTTTGCATCTGGGGATATAGAAAGGGGCTAGGTCTGTAGAACGGAGCCCTTAAGAGGGGGACTGGGAGTGAAGCATGGACGCAAGGGATTGAGGGAGACCTGATCTAACTATTCTGTCAATTAGGGAGCCATAGGACTGAAATCGACGGGCAGTGGGAGAGGGCTAGTTTAAGTCAGCATAGAGCTGTCAGTGGTGTTTAACTCTAGGTGATGCAGAGGCGTAGCAACAGATGTTGTTATAGGTGGCGTCCAATTTGTGGAGGGATGACTTAGTGGCACCTAGGTAGGTGACCGCACCATAGGCCAGGGCCGGGAATAGAAGGCCTTGTGCAACAGCAAGTCTGGCAGATGGGGTGAGGGCATAGCTAGTTCTGTAGGCCCCTCCAATTTTCGAGTTGACAGATTTACAGGTGGTGGCAATATGTTGATCAAAATCCAGGGATTCGTCCAGGAGAATCCCCAGGTATTTAAAGGATCTGGAATTTGTAAGTGGGGAGCCATCTACCCACAAGATAGAGAGGGAGTTTTGATTTCCTTTAAGTCTGACAGAAGAGCCAAATAGCATAGAGTGAGTTTTGCTGACATTGAGCTCCAGTTTGTTCTCTGTCAGCCAGGATTGTATACTTAGGAAGTCGGAGGCAAGAGAATGGTTTATATCTGAGATATGTTTGGCACTATAGTAGATGACAAGGTCATCTGCATAGAGGAGAGATGAGCAGGTTGGTGCAAGCAGCGGGAGGTCATTGATGAAGATCGTAATAAGCAGTGGGCCCAGTATCAAGCCCTGAGGAACACCAACTTGAATAGAGGAGAGATCCGACATGGCAGAATTGAAAACTACTGCTTGTTTCCTGTTTAAGAGGTAGCTCTTAAACCATGCCACTACTTTGGCAGAGAAACCGAGGGAGTGAAGTTTTGATAGGAGAAGGCTAAGTTTGACCAGGTCAAAAGCCTTGGTCAAGTCAATGAAAACTGCACCCGTCAAGAGGCCAGCATCCATGGCAGCATAGATGTCATTAGTTAGTTTTAGGAGGGCAGTGGAGGTGCTGTGGCCTTTATGGAAGCCATGCTGGGCACCAGAGAGTAGGTTACATTTCTGAAGATAAGCTATGGTTTGAGTGGCCACTAATTTTTCCATGATTTTGCTGAGTATCTAAAGAACGGCAATGGGTCTATAATTGGCAATTTCTTTAGGATCACCTTTTTTAGGAATTGGTGTTATTTTGGCAATTTTCCAGATATCAGGAAAGGTGTCACGGCATAATGACAAGTTAAAGACTTTAGTTAAGGGGGAGGCAATGATAGTTGCAGCTACTTTCAGAAGCCGGGGTTCAAGCCCATCAGAGCCAGAGCTGGTGCTGTCCCGGATAGCAAGTAGTAGATTTAGTACTTCAGTTCTTGTGATAGCCTGGAACCAAAAAGGTGGATAAGTGGGCATGGATTTTGTGTCTGTGGGGGAGGACGTAGTGCTTCTGAGGGAGAAGGAGGCCACATGATTTGATAGATCAGAGAAGTGATGGTTAAAGGAATTGGCAATGGTCACCGGGTTATTACAATGAGTGCCATTTAGCAGCATATCATCTGAGGTGGCCTTGTGATCTGTTCCCAGGAGGATTTTTATGATTGACCAGAATTTTTTTGAATCACCTGCAGCTTTTGTTAATAAGTCTTTGCAAAAAGTGCTTTTAGCTAAGTGGATATATCTTTTGCAGGCATTTCTTAATGACCTATAGGAGTCATGATCAGATTGAAGTCCAGAGGTCTTGAAATGCCTCAAAATTCTGTCTCTAGCTCTTATTTGGGAGAGAAGGTCCTTGGTTAGCCATTTTGTTTGAGTTCCTCATATGTGACGGGTGACTCTGGGAGTGTGAATATCGTGTAGAAATCCAAATTTTGCTAGGAAGAAATCAATGGCTGACTGAGCATTAGAGGAAGTGAAAATTGGGGACCAGTCAGTCATAGAGAGATCATACATAAACTGTGTTTGATTAAAATTACCCAGATTGCAGAAGGTAATAAATTTTGGAGGGGGGAATGGCCTACTAGGAGCGCGCCAGATGCAGAAGATAGAGGAGTGATCACTTATTGGATCTGCGAGGGTACCAGTTGAAGCTATGCTGTCAGGGTGGTTTGTAAGGACCCAGTCAATTAGTGAGCTAGACCGGGGGGGAGCCATGACCCTTGTTGGGTCAGTGATAATCTGGTGAACGTTGTGGCCCTGTACTACGGTGTGGAAGGGCTGGTTAGTTTTACTGGTCCAGTTCAGGTCGAAATCCCCTAGTATGAGGACCCCATTACATCCGATCATAGTGTCAACCTGGGAGAGGAGTTCCTTAAGACCAGTGATGCCACTGCCAGGTGGGTTATAGGTGCACACTATGTGTAGCTTCTTAGAGCCAAGTTGGAGGATTGCATGAACTGATTCACAGAGAGTGAGGGGGGAGGAGACATTCCTTGTTAGTAATAAATGAGATTTATAGAAGATGGCAACACCACCACCACCACGCTCAGCTATGGGCCTGTCTTGCCTCAATAGTTTATAGTTAGGTAACATGCACTGGGAATAATTCATGAGGCCAAAGACTGAGTGGATTGTGATATTCCATAAACATTGAGACTGAATTGTCACCTTGTAACTCACACTCATTGTTTTGTTTTCTATATTGTATGAATAATCCAACATGCCACTTACTCCTGTTTAAAAAAAATCCTCTTTCCTGGCTTGGCAGTTGAGTGGAGGCACGGGGTAGTCACGATCTGCTATTTCAGCATTGCCCAGTCCTTTGAAGGTGTCTAAATTAAGGTCATATGGTAGAAGTACAGACGAACACCTATTTTGCCTAATTTGGCAGTGTTAAATTTGTCATGGTTGGCAGTACTGTCGGAGCAACAGAGACTGAAAGAGTAGCATGTCCTGCCAAAAGGCATGGAGCCAAAAACATGCTATGCTGAGTGTGGACTTAAACCAGAGACACATGCAAAGATGAACAGGTAGAGGTGCAGACCACCTATGAGGCTGGGGCCAAGTTGCAGAACAGTGACAGCTTAGTTTATTTTCGAGTTTCATTAGCAAAGGTACAATGAGGCAGACTACCATGCAACCAGCTACAGAAATATGGAAAAATTGTAGTCTGGTCTGCTTGAAAGTGCAGAGCAAGAGCACTTGAATGTCAGTGTGTGATAATCAACTGTTTGTGACTGAAAGCTAGTGATAATTTAGGCTTAAAAAATGATTATCGCAAACTGTCAATCACAGACCATGGATTATCATATTTAGAAAATAATAATAATAATACATTTTATTTATAGGGCACCTTATCTATAGCCAAGGTGCCTAACAATTTTAAAAACAGGTCAAACAATACAATTCAGATCAAACATCAATACAATTAACATTAAAATTACAGTATACCATTCATCAAAAGGAAGATCAGTCACTGAATGCCGGGTGCCACAAAAAAGTTTTTAATGCTTGCTTGAATTCCTCCACAGTTGTGCACTCCCATGACCGATGGGGTAGAGAATTCCAAAGGGTAGGAGCTGCATACATAAATGCTTTTGCCCCGGATGATTTAAAACACACCCTTGGAATCTCTAGCAACCCTTCGTCAGCCGAGCAGAGTGATAGTCCAGGGCAGTAAAGGACCAGGAGCTCTTTCAGGTCATCTGGGCCCAGTCCATGTAGGGCTTTAAAAGTCAGTAAACTGACTTTAAAGGTGATCCGCCACTGTACTGGCAGCCAGTGCAGTTCACGCAGCACCAGTGTAATATGACAGGATCAAGCAGATCCCGTCAAAAGTTAGGCTGCTGCGTTCTGCACCAGCTGCAGAAGGCAGATTTCCATCCCGGGAAGCCCTAGGTAGAGGGAGTTGCAATAATTTAAGTGCGAGGACACAAAGGTGTGGACCAAAGTAGGAAGATCACCAGACGGAATGAGTTGCTTAATCCTGGCGATATTCCTGAGATGATAAAAGGAAGATTTGATGACAGCCGACACCTGTGTATGCAAGGTCAGCCCTTCATCAAAAATTACCCCCAGGTTATGCACCCATCCAGAGGTCAGGAGTGGAATGCCACTGAGAGAAAGTCCCAAGGGTGAACCAACTCTCAACTCCCCTATCCAGTGACCTGGGTCCACAACCAGCACCTCAGTTTTTTCTTAGTCCAACTTCAGCCAGATGGAATCCATCCACTCCTGGATTTCTTTCAGACAGTTATTAAAGACCGAGAGAGCTCTATCCTAGTCGGGTGCAAAAGAAAGGTAGAGCTGGGTATCATCAGCATAGTAGTGAAATCTCAGCCCATACCTTCTTACAATGTCTCCGAGGGGTAGAATGTACACCGTGAACAACATGGGTGACAGCACTGAACCCTGAGGAACCCCACACGACAGAGAAATAGGGCCTGAGGAAAAAAAACAGACATCACTGTCTGTGTTCTACCTATGAGGAACAATTTAAACCACCTGAGGACTGTTCCCGACAGTCCACAGATGTGCCTCAGGTGACCAAGCACCACCCCATGGTCCACGGTGTCAAATGCTGATGAAAGATCCATAAGAACCAAGATGGAGTGGCACTTACTATCTCTTGCCATCAGGAGATCATTGAGCACCCGAACCATCACTGTCTCAGTACTATGTCTCTTTCGAAAACCGGACTGGAGCAATTCATAGATGTCATGGATGGTCAAATGGTCCTCCAGTTGTGCAGCCACTACTTTCTCAATCACCTTCCCTAAGAAGGGGAGGTTAGAGATAGGTCTGTAGTTTGCATGGCAGTCTGGGTCCAAGGTAGCTTTCTTCAAGAGTGGTGTCACCACCGCCTCTTTCAGGGAACTAGGGAACTCTCCAGATTCCAAGGAGCACCAGACTATCCACGCAAGGACTGGACCGATGACATCAATACAACCCAAAATTAGGGAAGTTGGTCCAGGGTCCAAACTACAGCAAGTGGGGCACACACCTTGGATGATCTGCATGACATCCATGAACTCCAGTCAGCTGAAGGCACTCCAAGAAGGCTGAGGTGCAGTGACCTCGTGTTGATCAGAAGCAATGCCCATAGAGTGTGCCGGTTGGAGTACCGCCCTGATATCAGCCACCTTATTAGCAAAAAATCAAGCAAGTTCATTGCACTCTAATTGCATAAAGGTTTTCCAAACATGTAGACAGGCTGGGTTGCACAGTCTGTCCACAGTTCGGAAAAGCTGAGCTGGTCAATTCTGAGCAGCCGCAATCTCCCTGGACAGAAATTCTGCCTTCTTATGGGTGATTGCAGATTGATAGGCTTGATAATGATCCATAAATCTAAGGCAGTCGGTATCAACAGTGGACTTCCACCAGCAATGCTCTAACCTTCGTCCTAGTCTCCGCATCTCCCTCAAAGTCCCATCAAACCAAGGGGATCGAGGGCGAAGGAAGAGAGGATGAACAAGGACTGGAGCAATGAAATCCAGAGCCACTGAGACGGCCAAATTATAGGCCGTCATGAGGGTCTCTGGGTCACTGCTTGCCAGCGAGAGGGACGAGAGGTCAAGCACTGCAGCTAGGCTATGAGAACTTATATCCCGTAAAGGACAGTACCTGACCATCTCCACAGGGGTAAGCCTATGAAGAGGGGTGCTAAAACTAAACCTCAGAGTGTAGTGATCTGACCACCCAACTGGTTCCACCCCCAAGTCAGATGTTTTGATCCCTAGGAGGAAGACTTAGTCAAGAGAGTGTCCGTGTTTATGAGTAGCAGTTGGTAACCACCTGTGTAAGGCCCAGAGATGTCATCAACTGGAGGAAGTACTGACCAGATTGCGAGAGTTTGTTGTTGACCCAGGCATTGAAGTCATCCAGAACCATCAGTCTGGGTGACTCAAATGCCATGTCGATGACGAAGTTCGCCACTTCCTTAAGGAATCGCTTCTCATCACCAGGTGGACGATAAATGATGGCAATCCGATAACCTACACCTGCTACTATGGCACACTCATATGACTCAGCCTCCTCAACTAGTACACGCTTGAGGTTAAGTTCAGTCTTAAAACAGACTGCAACCCCCCCCCCCGCAGTCCAATCTCGGGCGATGAATCACCAAGTACCCGGCTGGAGTTACAGCCTCCAAAATGGGGCCAGAGTTCTCATCCAGCCAGGTCTCGGTGATACATGTCAGGTCCACCATTTCAACAAGATCTGCAATAATTGCAGTCTTGTTCTTGATGGACCTGGCATTGCACAACACCGCCCGAGTCAGACGAACCTCCAGGGCTGCCTGAACCACCTGCCCACCACAATCGGTAGTGCTCTTGAGTATGGAAACCAGACATGGAGAACCACGTTCTGGGTTCCATTTCACCCCAGGGTGTCTCCTGGATCTTACCATCCCAATATGATGACCCCCCTCATTCACCCTCTACTGTTCATAGCACCCCACCCCCCTTCATCTCCTACGCACAAAAACCAGCGCTCTACAGCGCTGGTACATTGTAAACTGAAGGGGAGGAGTGAAGAAAGGGTGGAGGGCATGGAGAACAGAGGGTGCATAGTGCACAACTGCAGGGGCAGGCATCCAACACATTCCACATGACTCAATAAATAAACAAATTTTTCCTTAGACCAAATAAATACCTTCCAAACCCAACCCCCAACCAAAACAATATTATTCTGAAAATAAAAAACCTAAACTATAAAATCAAACTAACAAACCAAACAAACAAAATTAATAAATAAAATAAAATAAAATAAAACTAAAACAATCTCCAAAATTCCTCAACTAACACCCTAACACATAGTAAAACACAAATAAAACACCACTCTATCCCACATTAATTGGATTCATCGCTCCCCGCTTAGCTTGGGAACTGCTGCAGTCCCCTCTAACAGGCCATGCAGAACACAAAATTATGAATTATGAATTTACCCCCCCAAGCCTTCTCCCGGCCAGGAAACAGGGAAGTCCAGGCACTATCACTGCCCAAATAGGAAGTCACAGTTTACTCAAATGATGTCCACAGTAAAATAAAACCACAAAACATTCATTAAAGAATAAAATAAATATAATTGGAATATGTGGACGCTCAGGTCCTCTTACCACCAGGGAGACCACACAGAAAGTATGGTCCTGAGCAAAATAAAGATAATCCAACGTGTTAGTCATCCATAAAGTGTAGAAGCTGCACAAAAAATCCAAAAAAAGGGGACAATCAAGGGCACTACTCGACCATAAAATAGGAAAACCACAGAAAAGTCCAAGCTGATCAAAGCCAACCAAAAGTTCAGATCAGCAGCCGGCAACAAATCTTTCTCAAAAAAGACTTATTAAGGGTATGCTGAAATATCCAGCTGGAGAATCTGTACAAAAAATGCACATTCAGGGAGTCAAGTCATAGAAAAAACAGCCAATAAGTCTTCACACAAATACCAGTTCTCCAATACAGGACTCAAAAAACAGAAACAATTGATGTCTTCAGATCACCAAACCCTCTTCAGGTCTCCAGGCCCTCTCACTGCCTGGGAGATCGCACAAAACCAAGCACTCTCACTGCTTTATAAATCGGGGAGGAGTCTGAGTCACCAAATAAATAAAAATTATTATCTGACCATGTCCATTGTTGCAGGCAGGCAGGTTACCATCTGTTTTAGTCCAGGATCCACTCAGAATGGCTAAATCACACAAAGCACAAATGGAGGCACCTACAATGGGGTCGGAGTCAAAAAATGCTTGCCACCGCAACAGAGGAACTCCACCAGGACCAGCTCACCAGCTGACTCCTCGGAAAAACAAAGAGAACTTTGGGCCCACTAGCCAACTACCCAGCCAGTCCACAGCCCAGGTCCTAAGCAGCATGGAACTTTGGCTCCTGACTTCCCAACACACTCACAAATTATCCATTGTGCTAAAGACAGTATGGTCTTCAGTACCAGAGGTACCTATGCAAAGTTTGTTGAAACCAATAGCCCAGTCTTTCTTTCCAAAATTCAAGGTACGCCTCATGCACTTCCACTGCACTATGATTCCCTCAGAATACCACTTCAACTCTTTGGCTCCATGGTTCAGAACTTCCTCTCCCTTACGTTATCCAAAGCAGAGTTATACAGATTTGCACAAGCAAGCAATAGCAAATCTGTCTAAAGTAGGAAGATGTTAATCCTGCAATTCGCAAAGGAATAGCTGCTGCAACAAAAAAAAAATCTCCGCCAGGCAGCCAGCACGATGTACAAAAATAAAATAAAATGTCCCTGACTGACACACACTCTCTCTAATCTACTTCACTGCAAGAACCCTAACTAGCCTAACTAACCACAACACAGCTAAAACAGTAATATTCACAAAAGCTTACAAAACATGCACAAAACAAACTAAAAAAATTAAACAAACTAAAATGCGCAAACTGCTCAGCTGTGATTAAGGATGACCCATTTCAGTCACCATCTTGAGTGGACATCATCCCCAATAACAACTTACTGTACGTGGGTTATTGGTCTCAAGCATATGCAGTAATATAATTAGATAATTACATACCATGTGAATGTTAATGACATAGAACTATACACACTTTGCCTCATCTCAAGGTTTCAATTGTACAAGAAATTGTATTGATTGACAGTTTTGTCATTTCAAACTTGAAAACATTATGACATCATAAAAACACAGCTTACTGTATGTAGCAATATAGTCTCAATCACAGAAACATAGAAACATTTAATTTGTTGGCAGTTAAGGACAGCTTGTTTCATCTAGTCTGCCCCTCTTTTCACTGCCTATTCAGTTACTGCAGACCCTACCTGTTCTCTGGCCACCTCCTTCCCCTGCCTTAATACCAGTTTTCCTTTATACCTATCCCATACATACTTACAGCACAACACTGTTTTTGCCACCACCTCCTCTGCTGGAAGATGGTTCCAGGCAATCACCATCTTTTCAGTGAAGAAATACTTCCTCATATCCTTCCTAAACATCCCTCTCCAGCTTCATTGCATGCTCCCCTAGTTCTTGTATACCTTGTATTGTAAAAAATGTTCCTTTCCTGTACCTTAATCACCCTTGTGAGGTACTTAAATATCTCTATCATGTCTCCCCTCTCTTGCCTCTCTTCCAGGGTGTACATGTTTAGATCTCTCAGTCTGTCCATATAGGACATTTGGTGCAGACCCTACATCATTTTTATTGCACTTCTTTGGATGGCCTTTACCTTGTCTATGTCCTCTCTGAAGTGTGGTCTCCAGGACTGGACACAGTACTCCAGGTGTGGTCTCACCAAGGAACGATACAGTGTGTCACCGGCAATCCGATTCTGACAGCTGACTTTTGTGCACTACTGTGGGGTGGGTGGCAGACTCCCTACAAGTAGACTGCTTTAATTACAACTTACAGCTGATATCACCTGCCTGGATTCAACAGCAGCTGCATGGACTGTCTCCAGCCGTGAGCTGTCAATGATTCATGGACAGAGCATCCATGTACCAGTAGTTTCAGTGTGAGGGCAGGCATAGCACATTTAACTTTGCAGCTGGTTCCTGAGCTTTGGTGTTCACCAGCAATCTGATTCTGGCAGCTAACTTTTGTGCACTACTGCAGGGTGGTTGGCAGACTGTCTAGTAATGGACATTACTTTGTTTACAACTTATGGCCAATATCACCTGCCTGAATTCAACAGCAGCCACACTGACAGTTGCCAGCCCTGAACTGTCAATCACTCCCGGCCAAAGTATCAACACAGCAAGAGCTTCAGTGTGGGCACAGCACATTTAAACCTGCAGTCAGTTCCTGAGTGGCAGTGCGCAGCAGTGAAACTCAGTTGAGTGCTCAGCAATGTGCTGTCTACTGAGTCTGCTACGTCCGCTGAGTTAGCTGTGGCCAGGGATTTCAACATTTTATTAATTATTATTATTCTAGTTTTATTTGTATTTTAAAATGTGTAGCCTTATTTTAATTAGTTTTCTGTTTATCTGGGCAAGGGTTGGAAATCAAAATGATTTACCAGAGCAGCCTCCAGTAAGTTATTTCACTTCTATAATTATCTCTGAATTTGCCTCCATGGATTTACTTTCTGACATGGTTAATTTTGTCACTTTAGAGATTCTGAAACTGCAGGATGCATACTTTTATACAGTTTTGATAAAGTTACAATTTGCATCTCCTTCTTTAGGAATCTATTGAAGTACTTTCAATGACCCCATTGTTTCTAAATCAAAGATTTATAAAGTGAAATGTTTTTGGTCTAAATTGGGTGTAAGTTTTCTCATATGTTACTTGTTACTGACTTCAGGAAATGTACATCCTAATCCGGGACCAATGACTACAGGTTTTTAGCACATAGTTCACCAATACAAAGTTGAATATACATGGCACATGTAAATATAAGACGTGTTACCTCAAAATTTGACCAGTTTGTTGTCTGGGTAAAACAACATAGGTTGGATAGTATTCCTCTATCTGCAACATGATTAACTTCATGAATTAAGGATAGTGATTTGTAAATTTCTATCAATTTTTTAGAAGTGATAGGTCTGTTCAGCAAGGTGGAGGATGTGGGTTTTATATAAGGGATGATCTAAGTGTCATTAATCTGCACATATTGTCTGAAGATCCCAGCTGTGAATTTCTTGCATTTAAATTAACACTTGGGAAACACAAGAATTTGATTGTTGCTACAACTTATCTTCTCCCTGAGACTTATAAAATTTTAGTCATTTTTTAAAATGTTACGAAGAACTTAAAATAAATTCAGAAAAACATATCTTGGGTGACTTAAATATTGATTGAAAAGCCAAAAACAAGACACTTTACTGTGCTTCAATTGGTGAGATGTCCAAAAACAAAACTTATAAATGAACTAACTCACATGAACTATACTACATGCACTGGTACTACTATTGATTGGCTGTTAGACACCAGTGAAGAAAGGGTAAGAATTACGCACATTTTTTTCAACTCATTAAGTGACCATTCACCAATAAAATTTCTGATGTGGTTAGGTTAGGAGGCAGTATAGTGCAGTGGTTTAAGGCTCTAAGCTGCAAACTTGAAGACATGGGTTTGAATCCCACAGCCACCACTTGCATATTTTGTGACCCTGAGCAAGTCATTTAACTTCCTTGTGTTCCCAGGTCACACCTGTAAATAAGTTTTAGCTTAGTGTGTCTCTCCTGGTTAAAAAAAAATGTACCCGAACAAGTAAAATACAAAGGCTACCCCATATTATTGTGAGGACTTGAGTTTTACCTAATGACAACATTACTGATTTAAAAAAACACTCTGCATTAAATAGACTGATCTTTTATTGATTATATTCCTGATACGGTATTGACTTGGCATTTGATTTTTTCTTCACTGAATTTAACAGAGTCTGTGACAATTTTGACCCATACAGAAAGGTTACACAAGTAACACACAAATGGATAAACCCCCACCTCAACTATTGCAACTGATGAGGGAAAGGGATTGTATATGGTACAAATACAGACAGACAGGAAACAATATAGTCTTATTAAGATTTAGAGAATTAAGAAATCAGTTTAAAAAAGTTATATGATACAAGTTCTTTTGAAATAATATAAATTAACTTCTTAATGTTTTAATTGCAGTGCTGCATTAAATGCAGTGAACTTAGATGGAACCTTATGTAATGATCCAGTAAATATAGCTAATGGCTTTAATCATTATTTTAGATGTTAAATTGAAAAGTTAGCATCTTCTTTGCCATGAATTGATTCTGTCCAGCACAATTCCACTGGTTTAGAAAATAGCTTCACTATTCCACAATTTTTTTAAAAATTATTAACAAAAATGCTTGTTTGAAATATTTACGAACATTTTAAAAAAAGGTCATGCAGACACTGATGGATTAGACTAAAAACTTTTTTTTAAAATTGCTTTTGAGGAATTAGTTGTCCCAGTTACAAAATTGTAACATTTTTCTTTGATCCACAGTGTAGTTCCTTCATTTTGGAAACATGCTTTTGTTACCCCAATATTTAAAAAAATAGTGCTAGATTAGTAATTTACTAAGGTTCATACTAAGGTACACAGAAAGCAAGACAGCCTGAAGGTCCATGAATGCTCACATACTAGTCTGAATCAATAATAACTCAAGGATTTACCAGATAATAAATATCTGTCCAATCTTATTTTAAATTGTTCTTTGTCCTTGCTAATGATAATTTGTAATGGTAAGTTATTCCAGGGTTTAATTACCCTTAATGTGAAGAAGTATTTCCTCCTGATGTAATTAAAATATTTACCTATTAGTTGAAGGGGATGCCCTTTAGTGTTATGAATACAATCTTTAAATTCTAATCCCAAGTCAACCATTAATTCAGGGTCCTGAACAACATTGTAAATGAATAATAAATCTCCATGTAGCCTATGAGTCTCCAGTGATAACAAGTTAAGATCACACAGACTAACTTCATATGGATGATGTTCCATGCCTCTCAAATGTTTGGTATATTTACACTGTACTCATTCAATTTGAGTAATATTGGATTTCCTGTAAAGACACCAAAGCTGAGACACATATTCCAAATGAGGCCTTACGTATGCTCTGAACAATGGCATCAAAACATCAGGGGTTTTTGAGGATATATTATGAATAATGGACCAGACAACCCAGTTTGCTTTATTTACAGCTTCATTTATATGATTGGAGAAAGCCATATTATTTGAAATTGTTATGCCTAAGTTTCTTTCATCAGTAGTATCGTTTAATCGATGGTGTCCTAACATATATATTTTGATGGGTTTGTATGACCCAGATGCATAACCTTACATTTAGAATAATTCAATGTCATGCCCCACAAGGTAACCCATTCACAGATGTAATCTAAATCCTGTTGGATTATGTTCAAGTCCTTGTCATTTATACATGGATCACCAATGTTTATATTGTCTGCATATTTAATTGACATTGATTGACACTTGGAGGTTAAATCAGTTATAAAGGCCTGAAATAAGCATGGGCTGAGCACCGAGCCCTGAGGGACCCCACTGGTAACATATCCAATGTCCGATAAACAACCATTTATACGAACTTGCTGTGTAGGTTTTTTTAACCAGTTCTTAATCCATGTAATAATGTATGTATTAATGTTTAAATTCTGTAACTTTATTTCAAAGGCCCAGTGTGGCATAGCATCAGATGCTTTGCTAAAGTCCAAAAATATGACATCATAAGGTGTTCTATTATCTACCAAAGAACTAATGCCCTTATAAAAGGTCATCACATTTGATAGACAACCTCTACCCATTTTGAATCCATGCTGTTCCAAATCTGCGATATTCAAGATGGGACTAAGTATATCTCTAATTAAATTTCAAATTACTGACCAATTTCTGACTTATTTCCAGTGTCCTTGGCCCTTGAAAGGATAATACATGATCAGATTATGGAACACTTGGAAAAATACAATTTGCCGACAGTAGAGCAACGCAGTTTCAGGAAAAATAATAGTACTAGTACAGCATTGGCCGAATTCACAAACAATATACATGAGGCATCAGACAGTGGTGACCTAGTTGGTTCTATTTACTGTACATTGACTCATTTAAAGCATTTAATTTGATGCAGCATTCAAAGCTGATTGAGAGTTTGAGACAACTCAGCTTTTCTGACTCAATTATAGCTTGATTTAAAGATTATCTAGCCAACCATGTGCAACGGGTTAAAATTCATAACTCTTTTTCAAACATTTTACCTGTGGTTGGTCTGGTGGTGTGGAGGGTTGAGGCATCTACTGTATGCCTTACCTTCCACCATGCCAGTGACTCAGGTTCAGGAATGAGCCTGGGCTGCTCAAGGATCGGTCAGGGAGAGGAGGACTGAGTGTCCCAATGGATGTTCTTCTTCTTCAAGGTGGGTGGGTGGCCTGCTCTGCTGTGTGACTGCCACCTAGGTGACCATGAGTGAAGGTGTAGGCTTGAGCTGCCATTTTGGAGGGAGGCACTCCTGGCATAAGACGTGTGTGCATCACACTACATCAAGCCACCATACCTTTGGAGCATCTATGGGACCCAGAAAAAGTGGCAACCATCCTGACTAGCAGGATGACATCTCTGCTTCTTGTAGGTCTTGCACCCACCTACTGGGTGCATCATACTGCATCCAAACAAAACACCTCCAAGAAATAGTGACCACCCAGAAGGTGCCATCACACTGGAGTAATGTTTGAGGCACTGCCAGGAACAATCCTGTAAGTCCCAGAGATGGTGGGTTGATGGTGCTGGGGGAGCAGAGTCTGATAGGGGCCAGCTGGGTGATCAGGGGAGAAAAATGAATGATTGAAAAAAATGTACCTGTAACCTTAGGTGTTCCACAAGGATCAATTCTTGGACTCTTTCTCTTCAGTCTTTTTCTGAACAATTGATCTAGTGTCATAAGATCTTCAAAGATCTTGCTGTATCGGAGTGATGCAGTAATCTTCTTTCAGAACAAGGATTTAAATAACTTGTCCAATATATGACAATCTGAGTTTTACGCTGTTCATAATTGGTTCATCAACAACAAGTTATGTTTGAAGTAAAGAAAGACAAAAGTTATACTGTTTAATTGTAGACAACATTCTAGTTCACAAATGCCTATTTCTATGAAATCATCTGATGGGATTACCCTGGACCAGGTCACTGAATATAACTACTTAGGTTTGACCATTAATAGATGTCTCAGCTATCATGAACACATTGAAAATGTTGTAAAGTCTGTAAACCAACAATTTGGTATACTGTATATGAATAGGCTTAGTTTATCCGTCTTTCGGATGAGACGTTAAACCGAGGTCCCATCTGCCTGGATTGGTGGTAGTTCAGGTGGATGTTAAAGATCCCATGGCACTTATCAAAAAGAGCAGGGTAATTACCCCAGTGTCCTGGCCAAATTTCCCTCATTCACTAAAAATACCACCAACAGCTTAATCTGGTTCAAGGTCAGTTGGCAATCATCTGTATCCCTCTCCCCCGGGTCGTGCCTGAAAATAGGCAGGATTTGTC
This sequence comes from Neoceratodus forsteri, assembly GCA_016271365.2. Lineage (NCBI taxonomy): Eukaryota > Metazoa > Chordata > Ceratodontiformes > Ceratodontidae > Neoceratodus > Neoceratodus forsteri. Next base: position 1,295,643,485 of record CM028130.1, read on the forward strand.
TAGTGCACTTACCCGGTCAACAAAAGCTAAATAAATAAATAAAATAAATATAACTAATGCAAAAAAACCTGTACAAACACATATTCTATCAATGATAGATTATGGCCTAGTCAATTACTCTTCCACAAGCAAAACTTTAATGCAAAGAATTGAAGTTCTAATAAACAAAGCCTGTAGTATGGCATTTGATCTTCCATTTGATTGCCATACCTGATGTTTATATGGCACTTCAAACTGGTTTACCTTGCAACAAAGAATTAGTCAACAATTGGGTTGTTGGGCATGGAAGATGGTATATGGACAAATGCCAATTAAATCAAAATTATTGGTGGAAAGACAAACTTTGTTAAATATTAAAACCTTATCGTCAGACAACTTATGTTTAAAATTTTCTAAGTGTTCTAAAAATGTTGGAGAAGCTGCTTTTTATGGTTGTGGGTGATGCCTACAGCCATTTTGTTATTTGTAGCTTGAAAATGGAGTTTCATGGAACTCATTTTTTGGACTTTTCAATGTATTCTTCCACATCTAAAATCACTATGACAACTAAAATGATATCTTCTTTCTGTTTAGAATGTTGGAGACATAACTCCAAGCTGCTTATCTGATGGCCATTAGGTAACTGAAACAGCTTGTTAAATATTGGTTGCCTATTAAACTGGAGATTTGTTTACCCCCTTCGAAATGCAACAGCTTGCACATTTAAATGATTAGCATTTAAATATTTTTTGCTACTAACGTCAGTTGGGGATGAATATCTTTCAAGAAAGATTCATACCTCATAAATGTTACCCTTTCCCAGCAAATTTTGTAAATATTTACACTGTTTTTAACCTCTCAAAACCTATCTGATAAAATTCCAGGTCTTCAGTGAACTACACAGACTAAATACCAAAATTTCTTTTTGACTGAAAGGGCTGCAGCCTGCTTTCCAAACATAAAGGATAATGGATGGGCAACACTGTTGTTCACTCCAAGAGGTTGTCATGACAACCATGTAAACCTCAAGAGTGAAGCTCGAGAGGTTTATGGTTGTTATACAACTTTGAGAAGTGAAGACAGTGTTGTTGTTTACTGATGCCCATCCATTGTCTTGTATAGTGTATGGGCATCAGTAAATCAACAGTGGAACACTTCTTTGGTCCATGAAATGTGATTTCCATCATTGTGTGACCCCCAACAAGAACAATCCTCACTCATATCCCAGTCCCATGATGTGCATCAGTTTGAAGTGCTACCAGTGATCGAGGTATGGAGAAGTCGGAGCGGCCCTTGTAACTTGCAGAGAATCAAGGTACCTGTAACGTGGACAAAAAGACATTAAAAATCCATTTTTCTCCTCTCAAGAACTGATTTCTTTGCCACAGCCATTTGAAGATCAGGGATGTGTATGTCACACTTGTGCAAATACATTACAAGCTGTTGTACCATCGATGTGACGTACTAACGATGATACAACAGCACCATGACATCACATCGATGGTACAACAAGCTTAGCTTTTTGCTTGAATTTGGTGAACAGCCACGTTGCACCACACACTATATAACAAATAAGAGCTACTGAGATCTCTTATAGTAAGTGTCTGTGTGTGTGTGTGTGTGTGTGTGTGTGTGTGTGTGTGTGTGTGTCTTTGGGAGGGTGGAGAAACAGTCAAACTCTTGGCAAGAGAGTCCTCATCTAATGAATTAACTGCTGACAAACCATGAGTGATACAGAAGCAAATGATGTGATACCATTTATTGGACCAACATAGATGTGACAAAAAGAACTTATATCATTTATAAAATTCCTGATCAAACAACTGCAAACAGAAGACTGTTTTTTGCCATTTTATAATATGATATACTGAGTGTGTATTTACTGAGTTGCTGGATCAGGGCCTTGGTAAAATAATAACATTTACTTAATTCATTTAAGATTCCATCAGGTGAACAGAAAAAAGTCTATGAGAATTTGTCTGAAAACTAACTATAAGATGCAAAAATAGCATTTGTACTGTATATATATATATATGGAAATGTCTCTAGTTGCAATAAATTTGTTTACAAACATTACTAGTATCATTTTTCTTTATCTCTTTTTATCCCCTCCACATCCCACCAGCCCTGCATCCTCGGGAGTCCCACGGAGACTACCCCTTCAATCCACCTTACCTGGTCTGTATCTTTTGAAAGATTGTCTGACTTGTGATTACTAATTTTGAGTATAGTTCATGAAATAAAGAGCTTGATATTTTTTATTTCATGTAGTCCCCCATTATGCCTTATGCACAGCATATAAATCCAAATAATTCCAAGGACATTGTGACATATAATATTAATACTGAACCGCAAATTAGAGCTCTTTTCCTAATAAAAGGCTGCTAATATAATAAAGAACAAAGTTATAAATAAGGAACCAGTGACTTATGGAAAAATTTACAGGGATTTATACAGGGATTTGATTCTGCCTTTGTTAGGAAAATACAGGGAAAATTAGGGCTTCTTACAGAGTAATGGTTATTTGGATCTGGGAGCACTGACTATTTCTTATCCTATATTTTGTATCTTGGATAGGGCAGGGGAGATGCTACATCTCATTGTCACAGGGATGTTGATTTACACATTTTTGCACTGTATTTACTCAAGCTGTCCCAGAGTAGATGCAATATCTTGTTTTCAGTGGGGTCGTGATTTTACCATTTTTATAATGTATTTATTCAGGCTACCTAGTCCATGGCCCCCATATTCAAAGGAAATATTTAGCACATCCCGGTGGAAAAGGGAGATGTGCCACACTACTCCAATAATGCACAGCAGCACAGTATTCAAACATGTGGGATGCACCGGCCTCAAGGGAATGGGCCAGGGCACACACAAAAGGTATGCCATTCAAGTCGAGGGGGCAATCCCATGCATATGCTGTGCTGCAGCATATGCAGTGGGAATGTACCCCTCACAGTCCAGAGCACCACAGCCCACAGTTAGGCCACAAATAACTGGCCTAACGAGGCCAGCCACCCACAGGCAGGCTGCAGATGTGCACCCAGGTGCACAGCAGCTTGGCAGCCTTGGTGGACTAGAGGTACCCCCTTTCCGCCCCCAATCTAGCCAACTCCATCCCTGAAGAGCTCCACAGTGTAGGGCCCCCCCCCAGACCCAACTGCATCAGAGCAAACCATGGTCCATATCCATAGTCTAGAGAACTCCCATCCATCACCACCATACACAGACACCCTCATTCCCCCACATACCCAAACTTTTGCAAAGACTAGCACTGCCCTCCACACCCTGCAAAGGCCAGTCATTGACTGCACTGAACCTGGGCTGGGGACCTGCACTCTGGAATGACCCAACTGTCTGTACCATGCATTGGGGCACCATGCCAGCTGTGGATCCACCAGTGTATGCAGCTGTGTGTATATCCCTGACAAACTGAAGAGGGAATTTACATACCTCCAATGCATGCCTTGTCAATGCTGTATCTTCCTGCTGTCATACACCACTGCAAGTCCACGCTCTCCCCTATTCCCCTGTGTAACATGCCACCCTCTGGACTTCTGAAGTATCCCAGGTGCCCTGGGGTGCGGTATCCTGTAATGCCATTTGCAGTGTATGCTTCAGGCTATAGACAGTTCATCTGCAGTTCCCCAATTGTACAAATGAATGGGAGGTCAGCTGTGACATGCCTGTTTTGGGACCTGTGAGAGTGGGTACAGCATCGGCCATCACCCACACTGAGCAGTGCAATGGCACCGGGATGATAGATCCACATACGAGTGCCTGAGGAGTATGACCACAGGGTGTTATCACCCACACACAGCTCAAGCCTATGGATAACACATTCCAGCATCCTACTTTGAGTGCTCTGCCACCCACCAATAGAGTGGTACAATTCTATTACAGAGCCAGTTGTCACAATGGGATGGGCTGGGGGCAGGGAGGGGGCTGTCTGTGCACCATTGAGGGGAAGCAGGGGCCACTAAACTATAGATATAGACTGTAGGTGTATTCAGGTGCAATTAGGGATGGCATTGGGGTCCCTACAACGTGGAACTGATAGAGCCTGGACTCCGGTATGGTTGGGACTGGTGGAACGGGTGGGGGGGTGCAACTTTACCACCGGAGACTTCAGGACCTGTCACAAATGGGAGCAATCAGGGTTGGGGCTTGGGGGTGAGAGCTACTCTAGCACATTCATACCCATGCCAACATGCAAATGGACTGGTAATGAGCATGCATAAGGCACCTTTGCACCCTGTATGCTCAATTAGTTAATTTGCATTGCTGGGCTGAATATTGCCCATGGGGGCTGCGGTGTATAATGGTATGTACCAAGCATTCTCCCTGGAAGATATTCAGTGGGGGTCACCATGGATGCATCTGTCTTGGTGGCCACCTGTAGTGCAACTCCCATCCAGGTTCACATTTTCAACAGGAATGATGAAGCCTGCCAGGATGATGCGCAGTGTCACAGGCTTACTGCATGACAAAAAGGATTAACTCCCTTTGAAATTGCATTGTTTGCTGCAGTAACTCTACTGCAGAATTCTGCAGTGCTGCACTTCATCCTGGTGGGCTTCATTGTATGCACACCCTGTACTGGTGGTGCATTCTCTTTGAATATTTTATCAGTGCTGACCAGAGCACCTTCTTTTGCAATGCATCTTTCTGCTTGCGCATCAATTCGGCACTTAATATATCCCCCCAGATGTAATTGTTTTTATGGCATTCTGATTTTACACAATGCAGCATAATATTGTGTAGATGTAGAGCCCCACTGAAAATAAGATGCCATTTCTTCTGTGAACTATCCAGGCTAAATATATAGCAATCAGCATGCATATTCTAGGAGAACACATTGTAAAAATATGTAAAAGGAGGACCACATTGAAACTGCCTATCCACAGATCTGCGTTGTGCAAATTCATTAGAAATAATGGGTAAAAGCATCCCAAAAGCTCTCCACAGCCATATCGGCTCAGACCAGAGTTTGTTATTATAGAACTGGTAGCTATTGGAAATCCTTACCTCAAACTATCAGGATTTTAGTGAGTTATAAATCTTTTATTACAGCTTTAAGGAACTTTATTAGCATGATTTATACTTGTAATTGTCATGGAATTAATATACTTGTTCTTTTTATTACTTATTGTTTGTATTTGTTGTTATATGTCACTGTCTCCTTGTTATTTGTACTTTGACCATGGTTACCTATGAAAATGGGCATTTTTTTGTCCATATCCTTTCATTTTAAAATAATGAAACAAAATGAAATAAAACACTACTTACCTCTTTTGCTGGTTGATACCATTTCTGATGCACCCCAGCATCCCACTGGCTTTCCCTATTGCTCTGTTACATTTCCTTGCCACCTTAAGGTGATCCGTTATGATTACCCCTAGGTCCCTTTCTTGTTTAGTGACCATAAATACGTCTCCCCAATTCTACACTCTGCATCTGAGTTTCTCCACCCAAGGTGCATAATTTTGCAGTTTTTCGCATTGAAACCTACAGTACTTGCCATAACACTGACCATTCCTTAAACTTTTTTTTAGGTCTCTATTCATTCTCTCCACCCCCTCCTGAGAGTCCGCCTTATTGCAGATCTTGGTGTCATCTGCAAAGAGGCAGACCTTCCCTTCCAGTTCTTCTTCAATGTCACTTGTAAAGTCATTAAAGAGGACCGGACCCATTACTGAGCCCTGGGGAACCACACTGGTCATACTCCATTCCACCAAGTGAGTCCAAGTCACCAACCTCTGTCACCTGTCTGTCAGTCAATTATATACCCAGTGTACCACCGTGGTTCCCACCGTTAAGCTTCCCAGGTTTTTCATGAGCCTCCTATGTGGCATGGTGTCAAAAGCCTTGCTGAAGTCTAAGTAGGCCACATCCACCACTCCTCCCTAAACTATTTCTCTGGTCAACCAGTCAAAGAAATCTATCAGGTTTGTCTAACATGACCTCTCTCCTGTGAATCCTTGCTGTCTTGGTTTCTGTAACCCACTGGATACAAAGTAATCTATCTGTCTTTCCTTTAGTAGTTACTACATTAGTTTCCCCACTACTGATATCAGACTGACTGGACTATAGTTGCCTGCCTCTTCCCTGCTGCCACTTTTATAGAACAGGACTACATTTGCCCTTCTCCAGCACTTTGGGACCACCCCTGTAACTAGTGCATAATAAAGCCTTCGGGGCAGCCTTTGACCTTGTAGCACCAATATGTATTCGCCCTCTACTTTCACGCCTCAGCTCGCCGTGGTTTGACAGTGAGCTGAGGGCAATGAAAGTTGTGGGGTGGAGGTTCAAATGGTGTTGGAGGAGGTCCACAGCCCAGGTGGACAAACTGGCTTTGAATACTCACCACAGTGAGTATAAAAGGGTAATCTCAATTAAGAAGGCAGAATTCCTGTCCTGATAGGTTGCAGCCAGGAAGAACTGACCAGCTCAGCTTTTTCAGGAAGTGGACATGCTTTTACACTCAGCCTGCCTAGAACCTGTGAAGGCTGTGTCATCCACAAAATACAAGGAGTTTGCTCAGTTCTTCTTGGAGTGTTATCTATTAGGGATGGGATCTCTTCTTCTGGGTAGTTATTGTCCAGCAGTGTTGGGACTGGATGCAACACTGGTGGTCAGTGGTCTTTTGCACCTCAGGACCGAGGAGCAGTGGATGTGAGTAACAAGTGTTTGGCTGAGATCCAGGGCTGGATGACTTTGAGCTGGCTGAGACTCAACCCAGACAGCACTGAAGTACTGGTGACTGAGCCAGGTAGAAGGGGGGATAGGCAGTGTCTGAGAAGGTATTGGGCCTTAGCCTTAGTAACTCCAGGCCTGACACTGCCCAAAAGTGAAGAATCTGGGTGTCATACTGGATGAAGGACTGAGATTAGAGGCTCAGTTGTCTACAGTCATTCAGAATACTGCAACTCCCTCTACCGTGGGGTAGTGGAGGTCCACTGCAATGCCTGCAGCAAGTGCAGAACGTGGCTGTGAGGCTGTTAACAGGCCACCCCAGGATGAGACACATTACCCTTGTACTGCAAGAACTGCATTGGTTGCCAGTAAAGTGGCATATCTCCCATAAAGTTGGTCTGCTAACCTATAAGGCTCTGCATGGGTTGGGTCTGTGCTACCTGTGCAAACATCTACCTCCTTATCTTCCATTTCATTCCCTCCATTCTTCTGAAGAGGGCCACTTAGTTGTCCCCAGAACCAGACCTAAAATGTCGGGGGACAGAGCCTTCGAGGTGGCAGGTCCATTATTGTAGAATTCATTACCGAATGCTCTGAGGGAGGCACCATCAGTAAAAGTCTTTAAAAAAGGACTTAAAGTTCATTTGCTTGCTCAGATGTTTGGTATTTAATTGCAGTTTCTATGGCTGCATGGGCAGAGCTCTGCAGATGTTTTGCAGTCACTGTAGGAGAGGACAGGGACTGTGACCAGAACACATTCCTGTGTTCTCCTACAGTGATGCAGTGAGCTTCCAACACTGCCGACTCCTTTGCTGTGTGGCCTCTATGGATGGAGCTCCCCTCCATGGCATGGTCAGCCCCCATGTGGGTGCACTACTTTACCACAGCACTTCTGCATTACTTCAAGGCAGCAGAGCGTAGCAGTTTTCGGAACGGCGGCTGCATATACTAGTGGATTGGAGCACCAACGGAGGATGCTGCTGAAATGTTTAAATAAAGTAAGTATATAAAAATGCCAGTACAGTATGCCAGTCAACAGAACAGTGCAAGCGTGAGTGCCACACATGTACAGTTCTGTCATCGGTGCCATCTTGTGAATGGCATACTGCACCAGCATTTTTATTTACTTATTTAATTTAAATAGTTTACCAGTATCCACCAGTGGCGCTCTGATCCGCTACCATATGCCACTGCCACTGCTCTGAAAAGACCTATGCTCTGCCACTGCCATTCAGATATCCATGAGCTCCATCTTCCAAGAGCACCTAAACACTTTGTGCAGCCTTATTGGCTCTTATCAGAGGTTGTTTTAGTCGGTATTTGTTTTTAGTGTTTCACAGAGATCAAATTTTATATTATAATTTTATTGCTAACTACTGTGTAGTGGACAGTTTGTGCTATTCCTTCTTTGTAATGGCATCCTGGGCCTCCAGGGAAGGGCACCAAATAAAAATAAAACTACTACTACTACTAGTGAGTTATTGAATAGTGCTGTCAGAGGTGCACCCAGTATCGATACCCTTGGATGTATCCCATCCGGTGCCATAGCTTTGTCCACTTTCAGAATTGCAGGTCCCTTCAGAACTCTTTTCTCTTTGAATGGACTTTTGTCTACATCCTTCCCTCCAGTGGTTCTGTAACCTAATGTATATGTGGCCCCTCCCCTTCCCCTTCCTCACTGATGACAAAACAGATATATTTGTTTAGGATATCTATTTTTTACTGATCATCCTCAGCACAGTTTCCCTCTGTACCATCCAGCCTCTCAATTCCTTCCCTTGTCTTTCTTTTTTCGCTTACGTACCTAAAGAAAAGTCTTGCCCCCTTTGTTATCCCTTGGCTATTATTTTGCTGGTGCACCTCTCTATCCTCCTCCTTCCTTCTGTGTCTCCTTGCATCTCCTGAATGCTGCCCTTTTTGGCCTTCACCCTTGCCATCACCTCCTTTGAGAACCATATTAGTCTCTTTTTTGTACTGCTTTTGCTCACCTCTTTTTTGCAGAGGTTTGTTGCCTTCATTATTCCATCCCTTACACTAGCCAATGTCCTTCCAACCCAGCATAATAATCTCCCCCCCACCCGAGTGTCTCTGAAGCAGTCACCCATTTTTTCTGAATTCCAGAACCATTGTCCTTGTGTGCTTCACCTCCACTGCCATCCTACAGTTAAACCGCGCTATCCAGGGATCACTGATTCTCAGGTGGCCTCCCACCACGATGTCCACAACACTGTCCCTGTTTGTAAGCACCAGCTCCAGTTTTGCCTCATAATGAGTGGGTTCCTTGACTAGCTGCCTCAGGAACACCCCCTGCAGACAGTCAAAGATGACTCTGCTTCTAGCAGAGGCCATCACCAGGAGGCTCCAAACAATATCTAGTAGACTGAAGTCCCCCAGTTACAGTACTGTACTTCCCCCTTATCTGCCATCTTGCTAATGGCTTCCCCCAATTCCTTGTCTAGAACATTCTCCTGTGCTGGAAATCTGAAAAATCACTACAGTGTGAATGGAGACTCTGGCTGCTGTCTCCAGAGTGGCCCACAGTACCTCCAGCCCTTTGTTATCCTTGTGCATTTCTGTTGCCTTGATATCTTCACTGACATATAACACAGCCCCCCACATCTTTCCTCCCCTCCCTTCCTGAACTATGTGTATCCTGGTATAGCCACATCCCCGTCATGGTTTCCTGTGCACCATGAATCAGTGATGTCCACTAAGTCCAGGTATGTGTCCACCATGAAAATTTCAAACTCTGAAATGTTATTTCCAAGACTTCTTGCATTTGAACACATGGTTTTCTATGTCTTTCTCCCACCCTGCTTGCAATCCCCTTCCTTCCTTTGGCCCTGCCTCATTTTCCCCTCTCATATTACTATGTTATTTCCTTACCTCTTTGACTCCAGTTCCTATTAATTTTCCTTGAACCTGTTCCCTGGGGGTATGTTCTCCCCTCAGGTTCTCCATCCTTCCTGCTTCATTTTTTTGGGGGGTGGGGTAGTATATGCCTTCCTCTGTCCTACTGCAACCGCCCACAGCTACTTTAAATGTTCATCAAAGTAATATTAAAACTGTCCACTGAGGAGTGCTGTTTCTCTCCTAGATGGATGCCAGCCATCACCTTTGTACAGACCCACATCCTCCCAGGTTGCTCAGCAATCCACAATCTAGCCAAACTCCTTCTCTCTGCACCATTCCTTCAACCACAGTGTGGAGCTTCTCATGTGGAGTTCCCTGTCCTCCCCTGGACTGTATACAGGTGGCACCTCTGTGAAGGCCACCGTGCATGTTACCTGTCTTAGGCCCCTACCCAGATCCCTGATCATCCCATCTGCATTCCAAACTAGGTCATTGGTCCCCAGGTGGATTTCTTTTCAGTGCATGCTAGAAACATATTTCAAGTGCATAATAAAAAGACATATGGTATATATGTCAATCTCTGCATAAATTTACTAATATCCTAACTTTCCTTTGGTAAACAATCTAGCAGAAAATCCCACCACATAAACATATACAATCCATGTTTTAGTCTTCTAATTGTCTTAAATATCTTCGTTTTAGGTAAATTAATCTCAATACATTGCATTCTTCTATTTCTTATTCGGCTAGCACATTTAAAGAATGCAGGCAGTCCTGTCAGAATAAATTACTTGTCTGTTGAAAGAAGAAATATTATATAGTCAGATGTCAAATATACTATTAGTTCCTTATTGTTTCATGTAGGTATCTGTCTCTGATTATGTTATACCATTACAAAGTAAAATACCATGCTTAGGTCTTCTTTGTTTAATGCTCCACATTGGAAATTCATATTATTCTAATGTTTCAGCTGTCTTATTACTTTTAAAGGATAACTTTTAGATGTTTCAAACTTCAGTTGTGCTAAAAATCTCAAGTCTGAGTTTTTTATTATTTTCAAATATGATTCCAAATTATGAGTTTTTTATTGCTAGCTAACCAACAATCATTGTCTATTAATTTTATTTTTTGGAGACTATTCGGTCCATTATTTTTTAATATTGTTACAACTTCTTGTTTTGCAATTTTGATAATTGATTTCTTGGTGCTATCCGTATATACTGTGTACCTATAATTCTAATGTGTTATATAAAGTTTCTACACATTTTATCCATAGAGACCCTCCTTGCCCTTGTTCACAGTGTCTCATACTGTTTTTTTTATTATTATTATTTATTTATTTTTGGCATTATGCATAATCTTGTATATTTTACTTCCATGCTGTTATATACAGAATAGTGTATGGGTGACCATTCACAATAAGATTGTGCTTCAATTGAGAGGATGTGATGATGTCATACAGACTTCATGAGCAAAGTTCAAGTGGTCTCTTTAAAGGCATCACATCCCTAAGATGGAAACACAGCCTTAGTTGTGTATGGACAACCATACATTGTTTTGTATAGTACCTGTAAATGGTTTTCCTTTTTGTTTAAACCATTATCAAATACAACTCTATTAAACTCATGCTCCCAAAGGCACTTACTGAACATTACATCAAAAACAAAACTGGACTCCAGCACCTTTTGGATATCTGCTCCTGGTCTGTGGAATGTTCAACCTGTTGCACTGTGCCCAGTTCCCTCTTTTAATTTATTTAAACTCTGCTTGCAGAATTACTTACTTGAGACTTGCACTTGTAATTGTTGATTTTGTAACATGTTGTATTATTGTTGTTTGTAATATTTTGTTCTCATACTATCTTAGTTTGTATGCCTTTTGCCAAATCAGTCCTAAAAAAGGGCCATTGATCCAGTGCTCCTTACCCAGTTAACAAATTTAAATGAATAAAGAAATAAATATAATCAATGCTCCCACTTGCTCTGGCACCTCACTCTCCAAAAATTATAAATGCTCACTCTATAGCCATGATGTACAGCCAGAGTGTGTTGTTAAAAAAATAAATAAATAAACTGCAAGAAATAAATCTAAGGCCCACACAGACATCTACGGATCTCCATATCAAAAGTGCCTCGGTCACCCACTCGCTAAACAGTGCCACCATTTTTGCTTACTTTTTTTATGGAAGCTAAATCTTTAGCTAATCACAGGCTATGTGCTGATGTCAAGGCTGAAGAGCTGTTATGGTATCACTGTGGTGTCAGAATGATACAAACCACAACAACCTTTTATGACCTTTGAACGGTACCACAACAAAAAAAAAATATCTGTATGAAAATCCATATACAAAAAGGGCTAACTCTGAACTATGTATTTTTCTAAAATTGGATTCAGAATCGTTCAGAATCCTACTATTTTCATTGATCTGAACACATCATCTGTTCATTCATTACTACATTCAGTACTACAGTCTGCAATCCTAATTACTGTATTGTGAATATGTCTGTAGTTTTTTGTTTTGTTATGTACCTGATATTTCATGTGAGTCCCCCACGAAAATTGGCATTTGATGCCTTTGGGGCTTACCCAGTTAACACATTTAAAAGAAAAAAGAAAAAAAAAGAAAAATCACTACACTGTCCCCACACCACTGCTTCTGTCACTTTTAAAAACCCATGAAACTCACCACCATCTAAGGAGCACCACCCTCCCAACCCAGGACTTCACTTAGTTTCAAATCCACATAGTAATATTAGATTTTTTTTTTTTGAAGTCCAATGCTGTGTGAAATAGAAACATAGAATTTGACAGCAGATAAGGACTGCTTAGACCGGCCAGCCTGCCCATTTTTCCCTACCTAGATAATTACCCCAGACCCTACTTGATCTACAACTCTTTCTTCCTCCCCCTTCCTTTCCACTATGATCCCCTTGTGCTCATCTCATGCATTCTTGAACTCCACCTCTGCTTTTGCCCCCACCACCTCCACTGGAAGGCTGTGCCAGGAATCCACCACTCTTTCTGTGAAGTACTTCCTTACATCTCCCCTGAATCTACCCCCTCCAGCTTCATAGCATGTCCCCTTGTTATTGTGCACTTTTACTTCTGAAAAAATGCTCTCCTCCTGTACCTTATTTACCACTTGAGGTATTTAAAGGTCTCTATCATATCCCCCCCCACTCCCTCCTCTGTTACAGGGTATACATATCAAGGTCCTTTAGTCTCTCCTTGTAGGGCTTTTGATGCAGACCTGGCACCATTTTAGTTGCCCTCCTCTGGACTGCCTCCACTCTATGTCCTTCCAGAGATGTGGTCTCCAGAACTGGACACAGTACTCAAGGTGGGGGCTTACCACTGATGTATACAGAGGCAACACCACCTCCCTCTTTCTGCTGTGATAACCCTCCCTATGCATCCCAGAATTTCACTAGCCCTCCTTACTGCTTTGCCACACTGCCTGGACACCACTAGGTCATCTGTTATGATTGCCACCAGGTCGGTTTCTGCTTGGTGGTCCTCAATACCACTCCACCCATTCTGTACTCTGCTTCTGGGTTTCTGTGCTCCAAATGCATTATTTTACACTTTTTCTCATTGAAACCCAACTGCCATACCCTTGGCCACTCCTCTAATATTCTCAGATCTCTGGCTCATCCCCCTCCTGGAGTTTCCATCATATTTCAGATTTTATGTGTTATTCGAAAAGAGGCAGACCATCCCTTCCAGCCCCTTCCCAATGTTACTTATAAAGACATTAAAGAGAACCACTCCCATCACTGATCCCTGAGGTACCCTGCTGGTCACCCTCCCTTCCTCAGAGTCAACTCCATTTACCACCACTCTCTGTCATCTATCTCTTAACCAATTTATTATTCAGTTTACCACCTTTGGACCCACTCCTAAGTTATCCAGCTTGCTTACTAGTCTCCTATGTTGATTGATGTTGAAAGGCTTAGTTAAATCTAGGTAGGCCACATCCATTGCTCCACCCATATCTAAATTCTTTGTGCTGCTTTAAATCCTCATTCAGTCCATAGTATTACTATAGCCATATGTTGATTTCTCAGCCCTGTCGTGCTTTGCAGTTTTTGTCCAAAGCACTACAGCTGAGAAAATGGCATTCAGCTGTAGTAATACTACCAACTGTTTCAGGATCCTTGTGCAGCACTGAACTTGAAAATACTGTAAATTTAATCTTAAATTTCTACTTGGATTTCAAACACAGTGAAGTGTTGAATGGGGATGGTGCTGGTGACTAAAAGGGCTGGTGGTGGATTTTATCTTTTAAAACACAAATACACATTGCTACCAGTAGGAGGGCATAGGAAACAAATCAGTCTGACCACAATTGGCCTGAATACACAGGGAAGGGGCTGTCAAGTGGGAGGGAGGTATCAGCAGTTAGAAAAGTAGTGGAGGAGGGATCTATAGTATCCCAGACACCTGGAACTATTTTATCTCATGGATGAAATGTCACTTCACTCAAGCCATATTCAGACATTTGTCTGTTTTATACTTTTTTAATCAGAAAATATTTATTTATTTATTTGCTTGTTTGTTTATTTATTTATTGGATTTTGTTTACTGGGTAGGTCCACTGAGACAATATCACTTTTTCAGGGGCAACCCAGGGTAGTTACACAGGAGTCATCTCTGAAATACTGTACAATATATACAGAGGCTCAAATATACAATTCTTTACAAAATACAACATATAGAGGCACATAAATACAACACAATTACATAAATCAAATACAGAGTTGTTACAAAGAAAGTGTGACATGACAATACATTGAATAGGCATGGCTAGAGCATGAGATTGCACAGTGTAAGGTACAGGAAGTTTGATAATCATGGAGGATCGGTGTGGAGCATTAATTACAAGTGCAATGTGTTACAGGGGAATGGCTGGTTCTAAGGAGATTCTTAAATGAACCTGTAGAGGTGTGCTGTTGCAGGGAGGCTGGGAGGTAATTCCACAGCTGGGAAGCCTTATTTGGGAAGGACCATTGGCCAGACAAGGATCTAGTTTTAGGGAACTCCCAAAAGGTGCTGCTCCAAGGAGTGGAGTATTCTGGCAGGTGGTTTTAGCTTCACTAGGCCAGAAAGCTTAGGTAGGGAACCCATAAGTATTTTGAAAGTAAGACTTTGGATGTAATAGTTTAGCCAATCAACCAGTGAGGACCACTTCAGGAATAAGAGCACCGCACAGTGATGCTCCCTACTATTGGCTCCAGGTGCAAATCTGCCTATCTTATGACATATTTGTCTAGCCTTGCTTAGCTCAATTTCCTTTAAGGAGGCCAGGACCAATGTTCCATATAACTGCAAGAGGAGGAGTAGGGTACTGGCAATGGAGAGATGGGGCCTCATTGGTGAGGCAAGATCTAAGCCGATAAAGTAGGCTAAGTTTTGTGGATAGTAGTCAGGTTGTGTGTTCAAAATGCAGTCTCAAAGATAGTTCTTGGTCAATTTGGATACCAAGATATTTAAAGTTATTCATTACCTCAAGTTGAGTTCACCCTAACGTGACAATACAAAGTAGATTGGATGTATCAGTGCCAAGGCTCCAGGACCCAAGGAGCACTGCTTTCATTTTCCTATGGTTTCGGATTAGTAGACTGTACACAGACCATTTATCAAGGATGGCAAAGTCTAGGTTCAAGCCTTTCTTGACCGATTTTGCATTATTGTGAGACCTGTAAAGGATGGCATCATCTGCATTTGACAGGGCTTGGACCTGGCCACAGTTAAAAAGCATATCATTTATAACAAGCATTTGTCAATGCCAAATGTTTGCTTGCTGGTATTGGCATTGGTAGTGCACTAGTTAGAGAGATGCATAATAGGAATGGCAATGAAGTAGTAAACTAATGTCAACCCTCACCCTCACCCTGCAGGGACTGAAAGGCATTTCAGGGTGTGCCTTTGGGTCATCAGCCATAACACTCATGCCATTCCACTTCACTCCACCCTGCAGACACTGACAGGTGTTGCTGTGTGCCTTGGGGTCTTCGGCCCTAATGCTCACCCCATTCCATAAGGAAATAAGCTGAGATGGGTGCAGTAGAGGAGAATGGGGTGAATGTTAGGGCCAAAGACCCCAAGGCACACCTCAACACCTGTCACTGGCTGTAGGGTGGAGGGGGGGTGGAATGGCATGAGCTTTATGGCTGATGACCCCAAGTCACACCTCTGACGACTGTCAGTCTCTACAGGGTGGTGTGTTACAGTTGGGAATCCTAATGCCCTGGGAGTGTGTTGGTATTTTCACTCCAAATTTTCAACATGGGCTTTTTGGCACCCCACCTCATGAACAATGGCACTACCATTTTGTTACTCAATCCCAAAAAGTTAATTTCACACAGTGACTGTGCCATTCAGCACCACAGGTGCGAAAACACATTTTGGGCAGGATGTGACAAATGACAACTGTACTGTTCATGAGGGGGGTGTTACAAAAAGGCAATGTTGAAAATCTGGGGTGAAAATAGGAAAAACTGGTGAAGTTAAGAGTATGCGTAGAAACTGCGCAATGCACACCTGTAATGCAATCATTTTTTGGAATTTTGTCACCATATTTTCAACATCAGTATTTTGGGACCTTCCCTCATGAACAGTGCCACTGTGATTTTGTTACTCTGTCCTGAAAGTTGATTTCCCTCAGTGGCCGCTCCATTCTGCACCACAGGTAAAAAAACACATTTCAGGCAGGATGTGAAAAATGACAGCTGTACTGTTCATAAGGAGGTGTGAAAAATGACAATGTTGAAAATCTGGAGTGAAAATATTAAAAATTGGTGAAGTTAAGAGCATGCATAGAAACTGTGCAATGCACACTTGTAACATAGTCATTTTTAGGAATTTTTACACCAAATTTGCAACATGGGTTTTTTGGGGGCCCTCCTCATGAACAGTGGCACTGTTGTTTCATTAATCAGTCCCAAGGGTGATTCTGTGCAGCAACCACAAAATCACCTTTTGGGACTGAGTAACCAAATGTCAGTGACAGTGTTCACGAGGTGGGGTCCCAAGAACCCCATGTTGAATATGTGTGTCCAAAATTCCTAAAAATGGCTGAGATATCAACCTAAGTTGAAAACCTGCATTGACTCCCATTATACAGTGTACCATCATTTCTTCAGTTTGCTAGTTGGCTTTGAAGAGTGCAGACATGTCCTGGTCCATGAGGATCACTACTCATGACCTCGGAGGTCAGTATGGGTAAGGGAAGTGCATGGAGGTGGGTCCTCAGAGAGGAGGGTGGGGTGGGGAGTGGGGAATGGGATATGATGAGGGACCATTTTCTTTTACAGGGAAAGAAAGACTTCTGGGATGGTTTTCTTTATTTAACAGGTTACCAAAAATATTTATGCACACTGGGGTGGGCTCCCAGTGTGCCACAATAGAGTGTGTGTGCGTGTGTGTGTGGAGGGCATGCTAACACAGGGATTGGGCACCCCAATGTCAGCACTTGAAATATTCAGGTGGGTGGGGGTCATCTGACACTGGGAGGTGGCATCCCGGTGTCGGAAACAAATAAAAAATTATTTTGGCCCACTAGGGTGGGCTCCCAGTGTGGCACATTAATGGGGGGGAGGGAGGATACATGCCAACAGAGGGACTGGTCACCCCAATGTTGGCTTTCCAGGGAGTGTGTGGCAGTCATCAGGAGCCACCAATGTGGAAAGCTGAGTCAATGGCCCTGAGAACATCGGAAAAAAAAATGGACAAGGGCTTTATCTGTGCCATGATTCTTTTGAAATCTGTGCTGGGCAGGGGGGAGTAATGAGTGGGGTTCGATGTAGGACACCAGGTGGTTGTAGATAAGTCTTTCTTGGATTTTTGATAATGCACTGATGATAGAGATTGGGTGATAGTTTTCATGTCTTTATTACCACTGCCTTTTTGTATTGGGATTACATTAGACACTTCTACTTTTGGGGGACCACTCCCTGGAGAAGAGAGAGGTTAAAGATTTTGGTCAGTGGCAGGCAATTACAGGAGAAGCAAGTTTAAGTAGCATGGGTTCCAGTCAGTCGAGTCCTGTGGACTGGTAGGATTTTAGCTTAAGCACGTGACCCAGCATTTCTTTACTTGAGAAATGTTTGAAATGAAAGTCTGGGCAGTTGGATCATGTAGTAGACATGGGAAGAGAGGGGCTGGTGAGGTTGGTTTTGTAGCCAGCCAGGCTTGTGAAATGTTTGTTAAACTCCTCAGCTAGTATTAGGGAGTATTTTATACTCTTGCTATTAATTAGGAGCTCTTGCAGTAAGGAGGATGGACTCCATAAAGCAGGTGGTTGATCTACATCCAGAAATGCTTGGGATTTTGCAGATTGTTCATCTGTAGAGTTCTCATGTATGTCTGTTTGGCCAGTCTTAGGTATGCCTTACATTTATTCTGCAGGCTTCGATAAGTGTGCGAATCATGCAGATGCCCAAAAGCTTTGTAGGCCTCCCAATCCCTTCCCTTCTCCCTTATAAGCTTATGAAGTGCAGGAGTGATCCATTTCAAGAAGAGTTCCATGAACCATCTTTGTACTAGGGGGACATGTTTGTTTATTATTGCTAGAGAGTTGTTGATGAAGTAATCTAGGGCTTGGTTAATATCTTGTAGAATGTCAATGTTTTTCCAGTTTATGTGGGCGACATCCTCCATAAAGGCATTACTATCAAGTTTTGAATAATCCTTGGTCAATGTGTGTCTAGGGGGAACCTTAGGGAAGACATTACTGCAAATGTAGAATATTGGGGAATGATCAGTAAGAGAGTCAGAAAAGATTCCTGTTGCAAGCACTCTGTCTGGTCTGCTAGCCAGAATCCAGTCGGTTAGAGTGTGACTTCCTGATTTGCTATTCTGTCTTTGGGTTCTTCAATAAGCTGGTGGAGTTGTGCATCCTGGACTATGTTTTTAAAGCTCCCAGGCATTTTTCCAGCCAGTTAAGATTGAAGTCACTGAGTAATAGGAGGTCAGATAATGCCAGGTCCTTGAGATAGTCTAAGAGAGAAGGTGCACTAACTTATCTTTCACAGGAGGGCTATAATAACATCCTATGTAGAGTGACTTAGTGTTACCTAGACACACTCTGACAAACAGGACCTCACAACGGAGAGAGTCTAGAGAGGGTAAGGGACCTCATATACAATAAGGGAAGAGGTGTATATAAGCACCCCTACTCCATTTTCCTTTCCCTTTCAGTCCTTTCTGAAGCAGTTATAACCAGGCAGGTCAATTTCAGCTGTAAGCATGCAAGGACTGAGCCAGGTTTCAGTAATGGCTACTATATTAGGTGAGTAAAGATTCAATCAGGCTTCCAACTCAAGGAGCTTGGTCCGCATGCTGTTTATATTCATGTGGGCAACTCATAGACCTTTTAGATTGTTTCAGTGAGGATTCAAGGGGGAGGAGATTCTAACCCCACTGAGAGTAGTGCCCAGATTAGGTTCCACACCCCTACTAGTAGTAATAGCAGTAGTACAGTTAACCAAAGGAGCAGCCCCTTTAGGGATCCATTTTTTTCTTCTATGTCCCAGCCTGATCTGACATGGCAAGTTGTAGAGCACTTCATGCCTATTTCTGAAGTAGGTAGTTATGATGCATGTTTCATATAAGGCTGTGCCAAACTCCTCATAAGCTACAGGGGGCAGGTACTTGGACTAGTGACCCCTAGCTGGCAGAGTAGCTTGGGATATCATGGATTCAAAGAGGAGCAGAACTGACAATCCAAATAAGGCCAGTACTCTACTTGTGGTTGCCATTATATGGCTGAATGTTGCCCTTGGTTTTCTGGTAGTTTGTGTGTGTGTGTGGGGGGTGCAAGGTAGGGTAGAGAATTCCTAGAACAGAATGAAGTACTACTGTAGGGGATACTCATAAGAAAATACAGGACCATTTGTCAGAAACCTCTGTAGAAACATACTGGTAGCTTAAGGGGAATAAATAAGGAAATCAGCACAAAAGTATGCAGGATACAGGAGAGGCTGAAAAACCCTATTACAGTTTTAGTAACAATTTCAATATACCTCTACAGTAAGGAGCAGTACAGTCTGAAAAGACACCATAAGTAACTGGAAAGCCCTAGCACAAATTCATTACCAGCTGCAATATACCTCCTTAATAAGGTGTGTTGGAACAAAGGCTTATAATATCACTTTTAATAAGAATGCACTTGGATTTACCTCGGGCATTACCCAAAAATTATTTCATAACTTACCAAAAATAATAAATATTCACATGTGATATTATCCCATACTCTCCAGATTCAAAAATGATGGTGAAAAACACTGTTGCCACACTTTGGATTATATAAGAGATAAATATATTTTATTCACATATGTACAAGTCCTAAATATTCATAACTAGCATAAATATCAAGCATAACAAAAGTAATGCAAACAACTGTAATTTAAACAAAACAGATTTTAGAAAATCAAGTAAACATATAAAACAAATCTTAGCAAATAAGCAATGTAAATGAGTAAACACTATTCAGCATAATAAATGACAGTTTATACTATTTCTTTAGCATACTTATAAATAGCAATTCCTTTTCCTTTTTACTATGAGAACTTGCAATTCAATACACTAGTGTTTCAGATTATCTTGGTGTGACACTTGTTTAAACTTTATAGTATGAAAAAGGTATTTTCTTTAGATTTAAGCTTAACCATAAACCCAAGGTTTGGAGCTAAAATGCACTAAGTTATCACCCCAGGTAGCCAAATAAGTACCAATAGTAAAATAAAGCAATACTTATGTTTTAGTTATCTGTAGATGTGGTCTTCTACTTTTTAGCTTTCAAAGTCTTGGTGAGGACTTTTGGTTTTGGATGACAAATGTTCTTGGTGGTGAGTTTGGCTTTAGTCTGCTGTCTTTTTCCCTTGAACCTGGAACTGTAGAGTCTTTTGACATCAATTAAGCAATGCAGGCTGGATCCTTCTTGCTTGACGTCACAAATTATCAAAAGTCACTTCAGGATTTAGTGGGGAGAAATTAGACAACAAGATTTCAGCAGTTCAGCACAGTCTGTAGAAAGATCTCTCCCTGTGGACAGCAATGCTGTTTTGGGTAACTGGACTCTGTGACTCTTTTCTGTTTCAGTTCATTTCTGCTTTTGAACCTACGACTCTAGACTCTCTGCTATGCAACAGCACAGCAGACTTGCTGGCAGGTAAATTCCAAAGTCAGTCTTTTGTTCAGGCTTTTATCAGAAATTCCAAAACATTACTTTTAGTCCAAATTCTCAGTATGCAAAACATAGGCCTTGCTTGATCCAATACTGGAAGAAAGTCCTTTCTGTAACAGTCAGTTGCAGCAGCTGGACCTGTGGCAGAGTTGTGCAGGCTTTCAGGTTGGTTTAACACTCCTTGCAGTGGCAATGTTAAAGCCCAAGTACTGTTCCCAGCAGGTGTGGCTTCAGGCTTTGGGCCTAGTATAAGTCCAAGCTCATTCAAAATTGTTAGCACATTGAACACAGGTCTTCACACACCAAAGAATTAAGCAGCTCTAGGCTGGCTTTGTCAGTATCCCATTTGTGTCCCACTTACTGGGCGACATCACCATCAAGTTATAATTGGTCTGAGCACTCTTTTAGGGTGTTACTGTTAGCCCCTCTTAAGCCATTTTTTTCCAATAAGATCTCATCCTGAAAACTATTTTTTGGTATAAAATAATTTTTCTTTCTTGCATCTACGTGCACTTCTGTACATATATAAAATTCATATTTTTAGATGCAACTTAAGGAGAGGATTCATTTGATACCAAACATGGTGGCGTCAATTCTAATACAAAATCTATAATTAATAAAAGCATTATAAAATGTTTTCCTTTATAGATATCTAAAGAGTATTTACAGATTTCAGAAGTACATTTTACCCTGTTTAAAATGATATTACTTTGGCATATCTGCTATAATTAGAACAATGTAAATGTAATAAAACTTCTTTAAGACAGGGATCTCCTTTGTTCAAAATAAGTGAACCCTGACCTCGTGTATTTATCCAGAGGCTTATAATCCATCCGACTAGTAGTTTCCATTAAATAAACACTTTACCTTCATTCCACTGAAAAGGTGGCAAGTTCAGCTTACTAGAGACACCAAATTTGTCAATATATTTTAAACAGTTTTGAGGCTACAGATTTTTGTAAATAGCTCATAATACTCTTTCTTAATGGGTTTAAAACTTACTCACTGGACAGGTACATGCATTTTCAATAACCTGTAAAATGTTGAAATGTATCACAGTTTTTGTATATTTTCTATAAATAAAAGTCTTAATTTCTTAAAGCCAGTCTAAATCTATGTTAACCTCTGAGATGTGCTCTGGCTGGTACTGAAAAACAAGGTTGTAAATTATGTCAAGTTTCAAGTTCTTCTGCTACTAATTGGAAGAGGCAATTCAATTTGAACAGACTGTCCTAGAACACTTTTTTTTCATAAGTTGACCATATATGCTGAATAGATCCAGAAGCAAATGATTTGATACCTTTTAATGGACCAACATAGATGAAACAACAAGAACAAAGTGCTCTAGCTTTCGGACCAACCAGTCCTTCTTCAGAAGCTCATGGCAGTTGTTTAGAAATTACAATACTTATAACAGCTAGATAATGCAGAGAAAAACAGAAAAAAATCCCCATTAGTTTAAAATACTCATTAAAAAAAAAAAACAGAAGATGATGTCAGAGAATTTTAACAGTAGCATACTGCCTTCAGCCAGAAAGAACCTTGGGTCAGACATGCTTGGTGGAACACACATACAAAGAATCCTACTGCATATAAATTTAATTGACATAAAATAACATTGCTGAAGCAGATAACTCCTAAATCAAGCTATAAGTGTCACAGTTAGTATAAGGATGTGCTTACTGAAAGGCAACCCCCAACCAGATTAAAGACAAACTAAGATTGTTATAGGGCTCATGAAATTTCAATGTTTGCATTAGAAACAAGAATTTACCAGTAAAGTTGTCTTAAAAACATCAGTGCACACTGTGTGATGTGTAAAACCTAGCTGGACCTGTCACCCAGCTGTATTCTCAAGCTAGATATAAAGCCCAAGGAATTTCAAAAACCTCAGGACTATATAAATGATAATTTAAATATAAATTGATAATATTAGTGTCAAACAAAGAACTCTAGTCGAGGAACCTCAAGGAATTAAGACCATGTAGCCTGATATGTACTGATGTCAATATATACTGAGAATGTAACAACTTAATGTACCACAAGTGTCTAAGGAATCTGAAAAAGAGATAAAAATGTAATTTCTCTCCTCCTCTTCATACAAACAATACAACCTAACCCACCCCCATCACCATAATGTGGGTGGGGGAGATACATAGCTTAAAGGAGATGTTGTCTCTCTCTCTCTCTGTCTCTCGCTCTCCCCCCTTTTTTTCCTCTCTCTCTCTCTCTCTCTCTCTCTCTCCCCCACAGAAACAAACACACACTCTCTCTCTCTCTCCTAGTGAACCTATATTAACTTCAGTCACTGCAATTGTTCCCCAAAGGAATTCAACTTGTCATGAAATCCTGAGTAAAAGGGCTTATGCCACCAAATACATACAGAGCAAAAATGTGACACTATTTAACCATACTACTATCTGCATAGTAACATTTCCAAGGATACTAAATAGAACTACCATGAAATAAACCTGCCACCCTCCCCAGGATAAGGTAACTAGAAGTAAATATAAAGTATATGTGTAAGACCAGAGGTCTAACATACCTACATATCCACAAAAACTACAATATTAGCCTAATGTAAAAAGATCTGTGCAGGACCCCCATGCAAATGAGATCATGCACCCCAATATGTACAGAGTTACAAAAATTATATGTAACAGTATATGATAACACTCCTGTATGTACACTAGCAGGCTAGGTAATCTGAATATGGTGCAATGGAATAAATCCCCCTTCCCAGGCAAAGATAAAAAGTAAGGAGGAATTAATATTCATTATGTGTGTGAAATAAGAATAGTAACACATTATAACTCCATATATCTAAATAGAGAAGGAAGGGGCTGGAGTAGAACAGTGAAACAGTCTAGGGAGGTCAAATCATGGAAAGCCATGTGTGCAAATGCCAGGAGCCTTAGCAACAAGATGGAAGATCTGGAGGCTATCATGGTACAGTCAGACCTGGACATTGTGGCCATCACTGAAACCTGGTGTAATGATAACCATGATTGGGAGATGGCCATACCTGGCTACAACATATTCAGAAGAGACAGAGCAGGTAGGAAGGGAGGAGGTGGCACTGTATGTGAAAAATGACATAAGGGCCACAGAGATCCAGGATGAACAAAATGGGGGAGATACTGTGGGTTAGCTGGAAAGGAAAATGGGACAGCCATCCGCACGGTGTGGTCTATAGACCACCAGCCCAGGAGGAAGAAACAGATAGGGAGCTGATGCTAGCCATCCAAAGGATGGCAGACAAGGTGAGGTAGTACTGGTTGGAGACTTCAATATTCCAGACATGGACTGGAGCATCCCAGCAGCAGCATCAACTAGGAAGCAGATTTATCCTGGACTCCCTTCAGGGTGCCTTCCTCAAGCAACTGGTCATGGAACCAACTCGCAGAAGGCAATACTGGACCTTGTGCTCACAAACAGGGACAGTGTGATGGGGGTAACAGTGGGGAGCACCTGGGAAACAGTGACCACCAGTCATTGTGGTTTGAAATCACAGAAAGAGCAGAACCAAACCACACAAAAACATGTATCCTGGATTTAGGGGAAGACTTTGGGAAAATGGAGAGATACTTGAAAGAGGCATTAGGAGCATGGGACAGGAATCAGGGGTTGAGGAACAGTGGGCAGTATTTAAAATGGGGATTAAAAGAACAACAGAATTATGCATTAAAGCAGGTTAGCAAGAGGAAAAGGAAGGAGACCATTATGGTTTTCCAAGAGGTAGCAAAGAAATGAAAGCCAAAAGATTGCATTCAGGCAATACAAAAGACACAGGAAGAAGGGATAGGGAGAGTACCAGGAGAAGCAAAGGGAGGCAGGGAGGTCAGTAAGGGAAGCCAAAGCTCAGACAGAAGAACACATTGCAAAATCAGTGGGTAGAGGGACAAAACCTTTACAGGTACATAAGTGAAAAAGAAAGACAAAGGGAGGATAGTGAGACGGAAGGGAGGATGGGGAGCGTGGAGGATGACAACAGTAAAGCTGACATATTGAACAGGTATTTCTGCTCAGTCTTTACTGAGGAAGAGGAGGGTAATGGGTCTGAAGGGAGTACAAGGAGTGAGAATGGTGCAGAAATGGACACAAGTCCCTTTACATGAGAAAGGATCCTGAAGGAACTGGAAGTAATAAGAGTTGATAAAGCAATGGGGCCAGATGGGGTGCACCCCAGGGTCCTTAAAGAACTAAGAGAGGTGGTGGCTGAACCTCTGGCTATCTTGTTTAGCCGATCACTGGAAACAGGGGAGGTACCCAAAGACTGGAGGACAGCAAATGTAGTCCCCTTAACCAAAAGTGGGAACAAAGAGGAAGCAGGGAACTACAGACCAGTCAGCCTCACCTTGGTAGTGGGAAAGATCATGGAAGCACTACTGAAGGAGAGATTGTTGGAACATCTGGTTGTCAATGGACTACAGGACCCAAGGCAGCACGGTTTCACCAGGGGGAGGTCATGTCAGACCAACCTCGTTGAATTTTTTGACTGGGTGACTAGGGAGGTGGATCAGGGGAGGGCAGTGGACATGGCCTATCTGGACTTCAGCAAGGACTTTGACACTGTGCCACATAGAAGACTATTACACAAACTGGGGAACATGGGTGTGGGCAGGACAGTAGTGTGGTGGGTAGGTAACTGGCTGGGTGGCAGGACACAGAGGGTGGTGGTAAATGGCTGTCACTCCACAGAGGGAAGAGTGACCAGTGGGGTACCACAGGGATCAGTGCTGGGACTGGTCCTATTCAACATCTTCATCAGTGACATTGCGTAGGACCTAGAAGGCAGAATTTCACTGTTGCTGATGACACAAAGCTCTGTAACAGAGTAGACACCCCAGAGGGTGTGACAGAATGAGAAGCGACCTGCAGAAACTTGAAGAATGGTCAGGGTTTGGCAGTTGAAATTCAATGCAAAGAAGTGCAAGATAATGCATAGGGGCACAAAAACCCTGGCACAATATATCAGTTGGGGGTGAGGATATAGCATGCACCAAGCAGGAAGGGATCTTGGGGTTGTCATCTCTGATGACCTCAAGGTAGGGAAACAGTGTGACAAGGCAGCAGGTAAAGCAAATAGGATGCTGGGATGTATAGGCAGGGGTATCACCAGCAGGAAAAGGGAGGTTATAATTCCGCTATACAAGACACTAGTGAGGCCCCACCTGGAGTACAGTGTACAGTTCTGGAGACCATACCTACGTAAGGACATGACACAGGGTAGAAAGGTTCAGAGGAGGGCAACAAAGATGGTGCATGGATTGCATCACAAGGCCTATGAAGACAGGTTGAAGGAACTGAACATGTACTCCTGGAGGAGAGGAGGAGAGAGGGATATGATAGAGACATACAAGTATCTTACAGGGAGGAACAGGGTGCAGGAAAACACTATTTTAAAGCGAAAAAGATGTTCCAGGACTAGAGGCATGGGATGAAGTTGGAGGAGGACGATTCAGAGGAAACATGAGAAAGAATTTCTTCACAGAACAGGTGGTGGACAAGTGGAACACCCTGCCAGAGGAAGTGGTGGGGGCTGAAACAATCACGGATTTAAGAATGCATGGGATAGACATAAGGAATTCTGGAGGTCAGGGGTAAGGGCAGCAGACTTCTAGGAAAACAAACTGAACTTACAAGCTCAAATGGGCAGACTGGGTGGGCCATAGGCCCTTATCTGCCGACACTGTCTATGTATCTATGTAGAGACTTACCTCAATGTGACAGCAAGCCCCACATCTGTTATATCACATACCTCACAACATATACCCACACACATACATACACACATGCACCCACATCCCGCACACGCTGAAGTCCTATAATATATCAGTTTGAAGAAGAAAAGGTCTGTGGATGCTAGTTTCTGTAGTGTCCCATAAAGCCAAGATAAACGTTCATCCCATCTGCTACCATATTGAGATGTAAAATAAGTTTAATCTCAAAAGTTTGTCTCTGTTGTGTGTTTTTGAGATTTCCTTTTAAGACCATTACTGACATATCTGAGATTGAGTGGTCAGGCTGGGAGAAGTGGTGCCCCACTGGTTTTTCAGTCTTTCTTGCTGTAATAGTATATCTGTGTGAGTTCATCCTAGTGCGGAGCTGTTGGCATGTCTCTCCAACATAACCTGTTTGTGGACGTCTCTTGCACTGAATGAAATAAACAACATGTCGTGACATGCATGTTTAACTCCCATGCACCTGGAATTGTCTGTTTTGTGATGTAACCACAAAGTTCGAGGTAGAAATGAGCCCACAAGTCTTACAGGGGTGTTGATTGCAGGGTTGTGTGCCATTGTGTGACATGGTATTCTCTTCCAGTGAAAGTTTGCTCCCTAATAATTAGGCTGGACAAATTTGATTGTTGTTTAAAAGATAGTAGTTGGAGTTCCTTAAAAATACAATTAAAGGTTTCATCCTCACTAAATATTGGGTGGAGATCTTTAACAATCTTATGCAGACGTTCAAGGTCTGGATGATATGTGACTACCGAGGGTATTCTGTCTGTAGCTGTCTTTTCTTTATATTGAAGTAGTTGTTGCCTTGGTACTTGCGTTGCCCGTTCTGTTATCCTGTCAATTTCCCTGGAAGAGTGTTCCTGCTCAATAAAGGTGTTTTTCAACATAGCCAAATGTGTATCTCTGTCATCCTCATTTGAACAAATACAGTGACAATGGAGTGCTTGACTGTATATGACAGATTTTTTTTTGTATGGTTTGGGTGGTTACTTTTCTTATGCAGGCATCTCTGTCTGTCTGTTGGCTTCCTGTAAATACATGTATGTAAGGTACCATCCTTAATGCTGACTGTGGTGTCCAGAAAGTTAATCTTGGTGGTAGAGTACTCCAGGGTAAGCTTTATGGTAGGGTGGAGATTATTAAGTTTGTGATGAAAATCTTTGAGTGCATCTGTGCCTTCCATCCAGATAAACAAATCATCAATGTAACGGAAATAAGCTAGTGGTTTGTGGGGATACTGCCTTAAAAAATCCTCCTCCAAGTCAGCTATAAAGAGGTTAGCATACTGTGGAGCCATTTTGGTGCCCATTGCTGTCCCCATAGTTTGAACATAATGTTTACCATTGAAGTTGAAGTTGTTATGTGTCAAAATGAATTCCATAAGTTCCCCCAACACTCCAGGGTTGATGTTTTGTTCCGGTCCTTTCTCATGTATGTATTTAAGGCAAGCTGCTATGCCATCTGTGTGTGGAATATTAGTGTAGACGGATGTTACATCCATTGTCACTAAAATGGTATCAGGTGGTAAATCCTTATAACCAGAAAGTACACGCAAAAAGTGCGTAGTGTCCTGGATATAACTGTCTCTTTCCATAACCAGTGGTTTCAAATGGTCTCTACAAACCCTGAGATCCCCTCAGTCAAGGTACCATTACCAGAGACTATGGGTCTCCCTGGATTGCCAGGTTTATGTATTTTAGGCAGCATGTAGAATGTCCCTCGCCTGGGTTCATCAGGGATGAGGTGAGTTAGTTTCCCTCGGACAGGGTCAGGAAAAGTTTTAATTAGGTCACATAGTTCATCTTTATGTCTTGTAGTGGGGTCACTCTCCAGTTCTCTGTAGTATGTAAGATCTGTTAGCTGTCTATTAGCTTCAGTAATATAATCCTCTCTGTTTAAAATCACCACTGCAGAGCCTTTATCAGCTTTTTTGATGACAATGTTATGGTTTGATTTCAGTGTCCCTATAGCTCTCCGTTCTAGTGGAGAAAGGTTATAATGGGTTTGTTTTTGCCTAGTAAGGATCTGACCACTGACTTGCTGGTGGAAACAATTAATGTATTTGTCTAGTTTTTATTCGCCCACTTGAGGGTAAAATCAGATTCCTTTTCTCATCCATTACATTATTGCTGTTGCTTTGTCTTCACTCCAGTGATTTCTTCCCTGCCTTGAAAGAATTCTTTAAGTCTCAATCTACAGAAGTACTCCTCAGTTCACCACAAAACAGTATGTTATCCAGTGGTTTTGTTGGGCAGAAAGTGAAGCCCTTTGAAAGTACATTTAGTTCTCCAGTAGTCAGTGTGGTTGGACAAATTAACAACTGAAAGGTGCCCATCAGTATTGTGTTGTTGTTCAGTGACTCCATTATGTTCTTCATGGTTGTTAGGAAGTATGGTATGTTGAAGGGCATCCAATTTCTTATTTTTCATAAGCATGGCTTTTCTTAAGGTCCTTTGGTAGTTAATGTGTATATCTTGCAAGATGTCCTGAATAGGTTTCCCAGACACCCTTTCCAGAGTGGTAACAATTTCAGCAAACTCTTTGTTAAGAACAACTTTTTGGGCATATGACATGCGAATCCTGCGATTTCTCAGTTTCTCAGAGGTCCTATGACAAAGTCGTTCTGCATATGTAGAATTGTTTGTATTTCTTAATGGATTCCAAATAGTAAGACCTTTAGGGATAATGTTTCACCTCTTGCACTGGGTTAGAAAATAGATGTCACTGTCTAGCTGTGCCAGTTTCTTCTTGATGTTATGTAACTGCCATATTCTATGGCGAATTCCGATATCTTCCATGTTGAAATCTAGATTTAGTAGTTGCCGTATTGGTCCTTACAAGAATAGATCCAGAAGCAAATGATTTGATACTTTTTAATGGACCAACATAGATGTAACAACAAGAACAAAGTGCTCTAGCTTTTAGACCAACCAGTCCTTCTTCAGAAGCTCATGGCAGTTGTTTAGAAAATACAATACTTGTAACAGCTAGATAATGCAGAAAAAAACAGTAAAAAATCCCCATTGGTTTAAAATACTCATTAAAAAAAAACAGAATATGATGTCAGAGAAGTTTAACAGTACCATACTGCCTTCATCCAGAAAGAACCTTGGGTCAGACATGCTTGGTGGAACACACATACAAAGAATCCTACTGCATATAAGTTTAATTGACATAAGATAACACTGCTGAAGCAGATAACTCCTAAATCAAGCTATGAGTGTCACAGTTAGTATAAGGATGTGCTTACTGAAAGGCAACCCCCACCCCGATTAAAGACAAACTAAGATTGTTATAGGGCTCATGAAATTTCAATTTTTGCATTATAAACAAGAATTTACCAGTAAAGTTGTCTTAAAAACATCAGTGCACACTGTGTGATGTGTAAAACTTAGCTGGACCTGTCACCCAGCTGTATTCTCAAGCTAGATATAAGGCCCAAGAAATTTCAAAAATCTCAGGACTATATAAATGATAATTTAACTATAAATTGATAATATCAGTGTCAAACAAAAAACTCTAGTTGAGGAACCTCAAGGATTTTTTAAGGCAGTATCCCCACAAACCACTAGCTTATTTCTGTTACATTGATGATTTGTTTATCATCTGGATGGAAGGCACATATGCACTCAAAGATTTTCATCACAAACTTAATAATCTCCACCCTACCATAAAGCTTACCATGGAGTACTCTACCACCAAGATTAACTTTCTGGACACCACAGTCAGCATTAAGGATGGAACCTTGCATACATGTATTTACAGGAAGCCAACAGACAGACAGAGATACCTGCACAAGAAAAGTAACCACCCAAACCATACAAAAAATCTGTCATATACAGTCAAGCACTCCGTTGTCACGTGTTTGTTCAAATGAGGATGACAGAGATACAATTGGCTATGTGAAAAACACCTTTATTGAGCAGGAACACTCTTCCAGGAAATTGACAGGATAACAGAATGGGCAATGCAAGTACCAAGACAACAACTACTTCAATATAAGAAAAAAGACAGCTACAGACAGAATACCCTTGGTAGTCACATATCATCCAGACCTTGAATGTCTGTGTAAGATTATTAAAGATCTCCACCAATATTTAGTGAGGATGAAACCTTAATTGTATTTTAAGGAACTCCCACTACTATCTTTTAAACAACCACAAATTTATCCAGCCTAATTATTAGGAGCAAACTTCCACTGGAACAGAATACCATGTCACACAATGGCACACGACCCTGCAATCAACGCCCCTGTAAGACTTGTGGGCTCATTTCTACCTCGGACTGTGTGGTTACATCACAAAACAGACAATTCCAGGTGCATGGGAGTTATACATGCATGTCACGACATGTTGTTTATTTCATTCAGTGCAAGAGATGTCCACAAACAGGTTATGTTGGAGAGACATGCCAACAGCTCTGCACTAGGATGAACTCACACAGACGATACTATTACAGCAAGGAAGACTGAAAACCCAGTGGGCACCACTTCTCCCAGCCTAACCACTCAATCTCAGATATGTCAGTAATGGTCTTAAAGAATCAAAAAAACACAACAGAGATGGTTTTGAGGTTAAACTATTTTACATCTCAATATGGTAGCAGATGGGATGAACGTTGATCTTGGCTTTATGGGACACTACAGAAACTAACATCCACAGACCTTTTCTTCTTCAAACTGACATATTATAGGACTTCAGCATGTGTGGGATGTGGGTGCGTGTGTGTATGTATGTATGTGTGTGGGTATGTGTTGTGAGGTATATGATATAACAGATGTGGGGCTTGCTGTCACATTGAGGTAAGTTTCTATTTAGATGTATGGAGTTATAATGTGTTACTATTCTTATTTCACACACATAATGAATATTAATTCCTCCTTACTTTTTATCTTTGCCTGGTGGGGGGGATTGATTCCATTGCACCATATTCAGATTACCTAGCCTGCTAGTGTACATACAGGAGTGTTATTATAAACTGTTACATATAATTTTTGTAACTCTGTACATATATGGGGTGCATGATCTCATTTGCATGGGGGTCCTGCACAGATCTTTTTACATTAGGCTAATATTGTAGTAATTTGTGGATATGTAGGTATGTTAGACCTCTGGTCTTACACATATACTTTATATTTACTTCTAGTTTCCTTATCCTGGGGAGGGTGGCAGGTTTATTTCATGGTAGTTCTATCTAGTATCCTTGGAAATGTTACTGTGTAAATAGTAGTATGGTTAAATAGTGTCACATTTTTGCTCTGTAGGTATTTGGTGGCATAAGTCCTTTTACTCAGGATTTCATGACAAGTTGAATTCCTTTGGGGAACAATTGCAGTGACTGAAGTTAATATAGGTTCACTAGGAGAGAGAGTGTGTGTGTGTTTCTGTGGGGGGGAGAGAGAGAGAGAGAGAGGGAGGGAAAAAAAAGGGGAGAGAGAGAGAGAGACAACATCTCCTTTAAGCTATGTAACTCCCTCCCATTATGGTGATGTGGTGTGGGTTAGGTTGTATTGTTTGTATGAAGAGAAGGAAAGAAATTACATTTTTATCTCTTTTTCAGATTCCTTAGACACTTTTGGTACATTAAATTGTTACATTCATAGTATATATTGACATCAGTACATATCAGGCTACATGGTCTTAATTCCTTGAGGTTCCTAGACTAGAGTTTTTTGTTTGACACTAATATTATCAATTTATAATTAAATTATCATGTATATAGTCCTGAGGTTTTTGAAATTCCTTGGGCCTTATATCTAGCTTGAGAATACAGCTGGGTGGCAGGTCCAGCTAGGTTTTACACATCACACAGTGTGCACTGATGTTTTTAAGACAACTTTACTGGTAAATTCTTGTTTCTAATGCAAACATTGAAATTTCATGAGCCCTATAACAATCTTAGTTTGTCTTTAATCTGGGTTGGGGTTGCCTTTCAGTAAGCACATCCTTATACTAACTGTGACACTTATAGCTTGATTTAGGAGTTATCTGCTTCAGCAGTGTTATCTTATGTCAATTAAATGTATATGCAGTAGGATTCTTTGTATGTGTGTTCCACCAAGCATGTCTGACCCAAGGTTCTTTCTGGCTGAAGGCAGTATGGTACTGTTAAACTTCTCCGACATCATCTTCTGTTTTTTGTTTTTTTTTTAAATGAGTATTTTAAACCAATGGGGATTTTTTTCTGTTTTTCTCTGCATTATCTACCTGTTATAAGTATTGTATTTTCTAAACAACTGCCATGAGCTTCTGAAGAAGAACCGGTTGGTCCGAAAGCTAGAGCACTTTGTTCTTGTTGTTTCATCTATGTTGGTCCATTAAAAGGTATCAAATCATTTGCTTCTGGATCTATTCTTGCAAGGACCAATACGGCAACTACTAAATCTAGATTTCATATATGCTGAATTCCCTTTTCATGGCATCATTATTGTATGTTAGTATTTAAGCCTTAAGCAGCATTGCCCTTGTTTTAAAGATTCATTTAGATATTAATTTGATCAGAAACATTTATAGGACTTAATAATTAAGTCAATATAAGGATATGGAATAACAATTAAGACTATAATAATATTATAACAAAATATTTAACTCAAATTAGTTCTGTTCCTACAGGTGCACAACTACTGTATGAATAAAATGACATCTAGTATCGCCAAATACATAAGTAAATGTAGTATTTCTTAAGAGGAGCTGCTAAGAATACTGTACTGTAGAATACAGGTAAGTTTAAATTCACATTACTTCTAAGTCTAGGAAAGATGTAAGGTACTTAAAGTGAGGTGCAGTAGCTATCAAGAACAAAAAACATCACCTGATGTTACGCAAACAGAATTTCTTCCTACACAGTACATGGGGCCATATATTCAAAGCTTTGCCCCTGGTTGAGATTAGCACTGCCCGGCATGCAAACTTAGCCCAGAGCAAAATGCAAGCCATATTCAAAAGGAATAGCCCAGGGCAAAACCAGCTGAATATAGCAAGCAAAGGAAGCCGGGCAAACAGGGCCAGGAGTGCAGGGCAAAAACAGTCCAGGAATAACACAGCACTGAATATGGCATATAAGACAGCACTGAATATAGCACCCAAGGCAGGCAGTGCAAACACCAATAGGCATACAATGCAGATGGAGCCACCAGGCCCTGGACCACAGGCAAAGGAGCACAGGCTGGAAAGGGACCCCAAGAGCAGAGAGTGGTGCAGAACCCAGACACTGATTCACACACACACAGCCAGGGTACAGGCCAGAGTGTGGCAGGACCCATGAGCAGAACCAAAGTACAGAACAACCCTGCAGTAAATGGCAGGCACACAATAAAGACACAGGACACAATGCAAGTATGAAAAAGGTATGTATAATACAAGTGACGCAGGGAACAGAAACAGGTATGCAACAGGTGAACAACACAATCAAACCAAACAGCAATGTAATGTAGAATGACTAGAAATGCAAAAGGAAATCTATATAAAACACTATATACACATGAACAGGACCTACAACTATGACTATGACTACAAGTACTACTATGACTAACACTACAACTACCTCTACAGGACCTACAACAAACTATGCTACCACTACAGCTACACAGTAAACTACAACGGTGACTAAACTACAACTAACAAGTGAACAACAGCAACAAAGGAAATACAAATATAAACATATGTACAGTGGTGGAGGAAATTGACCAAGCAAAGTCACAGGTGGGGATGGGGATAGGAACACAAACAAAGAGGGATAAGGGTGGCAACAGAAAGAAAAGTCCAGGTGGGGGGTGCAGGGTAAACAAAGGTGCGCTGTCGCAGGTTATGGGTATGAGCTCGCAGATTCTGGCAGATGTGCCTCAAGAACAGTGGCCACCCTCAGGGTCTCAGCGATGAGCACTGCCTGCTGCTCCATAAGTGTGCATTGCTGGTGCATGATTTTCCACAGGAGGTCCTCGCTGCCCTCAGACTCCTCTGGCTGCACAGCCCACAATGAGGATCAGAGTGGACCTACAAGAGGAAGGGGGAGCATGTGAGTATGGTAAACCAGCCATGAGGCAAACTTCAGCCACAGGTGGCCAGACAGGGATGGACAGCATGTCCCAACAGCCATGCCCATGTGGTGCCAAGGAACACAATGGTAGGCACAACCAACTGTCACACACAGGGAAGGCTAGGGAGACACAGGCAACAACCCTAAAACCTACACACACATGGAGATGCAGGCCCCAACAACACCAAGGCAAGGACAGCACCACCCACCCCAGCACTGCAGACAGTGAGTGAGTGCAGACACACAGGCAGACCCCCAAATGGTGGTGGGTGTGGGCCACACAACAACATGCACATGGGAGACCTAACATTGGGACATGCTGGCCACAGTCAGAAAGCAATGTACCAGACAGCAGTGTGCAACAGCAAACAACAGGGGTGCAGGGGCAGTGCACTGCAGGCATGGTGGGCATCCAATTGCCAACCCATGCCAGGGCAGAACTGACCTGCAGGAGCTGCAAGCCCACAGGGCACACACACCAGCAGAGGAGGACCAACAGACGCTGCCACACATGGCCTATGTACAGCAATGTGCATGGTGTCCTGCAGCCAGAACAACCACATGGCAGGTGACCAGCCAAACATAGCGAACGGTGAATGTGAATGTAAACAGCACAGCAATGCCAGCTATGCATGCTGACACTGGCACATACCACCCCCCTGTCACAGGGCATGGCATCCAGACATCCAGATACTGTCAGCACCAAGAAACGGCGCTGGGCAACACAGCAGAAAGCAGCAGCAGCAATAACATGACAACCATGGTGGGTAAACCTCCAGCACAGTCAATGACAGCCCAATGAAGGAACAACACATTACAGAGGCACAGCACAAATGAAGACTGAGATGTACTCATGCAATAGGCCCTCAGCCTTGGGACTACTCTCCTGGGCCTGCTGCTGCATGGCCGACACCCAGGGGCTGCTTCTGGTTGGCACCTGGGACTGCTCCGAGCCCTCTCTCCCTGCACTGGGCTGCACTGTCCACTCTACAGTGGACAGGGGAAAAAGCAGCATTACTGCAATGCACAGCAAGAACCGTGATCACAACAGCAAGATACACACCCACCACTAAGACAACGTACATGCAGGGCAGCTCAGGGACAGTGATAGCATGCAGGGGACACGCACACAGTGGACCCCATGCCCCATTGACCATGCAACAAGCACACATGGCATGTAGGCATGTGGGTCCAGTGTTGCAGCTGTGCAGGGTGCATGGGCACAGCGACTGGAGGCACACACACCACGCCCATGCATGCAATGCCACCACCGTGATGGCCACCTGGCACATGTGGCAGCCGTGCCCACCTGGACCACTGTGCCCCCCCAATGTGCCCCACAACCTGCACCACATGCGACCCACTGCCCTGCACACCTGCACGCCTGTGCACACACTAGTGTGCACACACACACACATGCTGACACACACAGGCAGACCACGACACATGCTGTGGATGTGTGCAATTTGCTCAGGCACTCACCTGGAACCAGCATAGTGCCCTCACACACCATATGTTTGAACGCTTCCAGCTGGCCCCTCTGGCAGTGGCATAGGCCCGTGTACCTGTGTCAGCACTTCTCAGCATCCCTCTGGATGCCCGTCCGCTCTGTGAGCAGCCTGGTGATGAACGCCCACACCTGCCACCATGGGAGGTCACCCTCTCTGACCTCCCCAAACAGCCATCTGTGCTGCTACTGTACAAGCTGCACAAGGTTAGCAGTCTCCACCTCCCCACAGAGCCTGTCCCTGTGCACCACAGTTTGCGGCCTTCCACTTCCTGGCATTGCCCACGCAGCACAGATACCCTGCCACCTGTTGCACTACAGAGCTTTTCCCACACCCAGGACCCTCCAGCAATCAGTGCAGTAGCACCACACTATCACATGATGTAGCGTGGCGTTACCTGGAAGTGGGTCCACTGCGCATGCATGAGCCCGTCATGACCCTAGAGCCACAAAACCACTCATGTGTGTAGTGCTGTGCTGTGTGGGCTAGCGCAGCACTACGCCGTGCTATACCTGGATGTTAGTGCAGCCCTGGGGCCTCACGGCCATGCGTGGTGGTCATGCTATGCCACATAGTGCTGCGCTACTGGGCCAGTGAGGTGCTGTCCTCCCCATAGCCCGGCGCTGATGTTTGCATGGCACTAAGCTGTTAGCCCGGCGCTAATCAGGCCCATAGTCAACCGGCATATGCAAATGAGGGTACTTGTGTATGCATGGTACAAACACTGTGATTAGCATATCATTAGCCAATGATTTGCATGCATAACAGGCTGGATTGCCCGGCTGGGCTATAAAAGAGCAAGCAGTGCTCCACCGGTGTTGTGTTGTGGGAATGCAGCATACAGCAGATACTGCAGTTGAGCATACACTACTGAAGGAGCCATGCAACAGGAGGCAGAGCACCGAGATGCAGGTCTGTATAGCTGCTGGAGAACTGTTGGAATGGCATTGGCGCAACACAGGGTCGGGGCATATGCACTGCGTACCTGCAGTCCTCAGCTGTACTGGCTGGGGACAGGTTTGCCAACCGCAGGACCAGAGGCAAGCACGGTGCTGCATAATGGTGCACATAGCCATATGGCCGGCAGTCCAGTAGACTGGCCTGTGCACCGTGCCCATGCTCCTGCATCAGCCTGCACCATGTGGGACCACTTGCACACTGTGGGTGCCAGCAGGGGTGTGGGGCCCCAACACGGAGTGTGGGTGTGCCCCACAACAGTGGCTCACTGTCATGGGGTCCCTGGCTCCTCGGTAGTTGCTCTGGATGTAGGACATGGAGGGTTGCAAATGCTCCGATGGTGGTACACAGCTACAGCCCAGGGGTTGCAGGGTCCTGGCAGTGTGCTGTCAACAGCACCATGTGGCCTGTGCCTGGTAGCCTGCCATTGTATGCGTGCCATTCCCCATGTCCACGCCCTGTGTGCAGTGCTCATGTCCCCTAGGGGGCACAGTACAGTGCCAGGTGGCAGCCATTGTGGTGGCCCTGTCCTGGGGTACACATGTCAGCCATGGGCAACAGCGGTGCCCTTGTGGGTCCAGTATGTGCTGTCCGGACACCGACAGCTATGCAGTGGCACAGTGCACACAGGGGTGGCTGTAGCATACTGTGGCTGTGTGCACCATACACGCACATGCTGGCCAGTGCCACATCCATGTGACCTGTGTCACTCTAGGTGGTGGCATGCACATGCTCTTGTACATGCATGATGCACCACATGCCCACCACAGCTGGTGACACATGTCCCTTTCCATCTCTCCCATAGATAGTGTAGCATGGCCTGAACGTATTCGTGCCCATCACTTTTCCCAGGAGGAACTTAAGACCATGGTGCATGGTGTGAAGGAGAGGGAACAGGTGCTGCAGCAGCACAGGGCTATGGATGCAGTGGTGCACCAGGCATAGGAAGAGGTGACTGCTGGGGTGAACGCAGTCAGTGGACGTGGCAGGATGACTGAAGCAGTGTGCAAGCGCTGGAGTGACCTGCTGCACTGGGCAAAGGAGAAGGAGGCACTGTGGCTACGTGACAGGATGCGGACCGTTGGTGGCCCACAATCATCACAACAGCAGAAGGAGGACCCACTCCTGGCCATGGTGGCATCCACACTGTGCCTGGTGGCCATTGCTGGTGTACCGGATGGTGGGTGTGAGATGCTTCTCACACCACCAAGGACAGTTCTGTATGCACATGTGTGTACCCTGCATGGTGTGATGGCACAGGTGCAGGGTGTCAGTGTGGCACTGAGCCTGGGATGCACTGTGGGGCTGCACTGCTGTGCACACTATGCACAAGGGATGGATATGCATGCGCACTGTGGGGTGGTTGAGTGCATGTGGCCACAGACTATAGCTGTGGGGATGGTGTGTAGGGTGTGCATGTCTACAGTGGGTGGCACGTGTCTTAGGGTGTGCATGTTCAGGTGGCGGTGGTGGTGATAGGGTGCACTGTGTGTGTACAGGTGACTTACCCTGTTCCATTTTCTTCCACAGTGGTGTGTGCAGGGCCTGCAGCAAACCAGGACTAGGCCAGGATGGCTGCCTCAGGACCGGAGGAGGAGGAGGAGAACCTGCCGTCAACATCTGGTCTGGGTGGTGGACTAGGATTCCCAGGGCCGCACCATGTGTGGAATTCCCTTGGACAGGGGTTACAGCTAACAGGGGAACTGGACTTCAGTGCCAACCTGGAGGATGCCCAGGTGGAGGATCTGGGTGGTGGGCAGGTGATCGTGCTGACAATGACCAATGACATAGAGATGGATGTGTCAGAGGGTTCTTACCTCCTGCCCGTGGACGGGTCTGTGGAGGGGGGTACAGGGGTGGGACAGGGTGCAGGCCATGGCACAGGTGTCGGGGGGGTGGTCGGCCTTGCTGGCATGAGTACACCCATGCAGCCAGTGGTTGGCCATGTGGGGGATGTGTGTGCCCTGCTGGACATGTGGTGCCCCCCACAGGTTGGGGACAGGGCCCACTGGGACCACAGCACACTGCCAGTGGCCTGCAGCAGTAGGACGTGCCGCCCGTGCACCGGCGTCCCGAACCTGGTGAGCTGCAGGCACCAGCGCCAGCCACCATAGAGGGGACTGCACCCCTACAGCAGGATGCCCTGGGGGTCTGCCCACTGCTCCAGGCTGCACTGACATCCCAGCAGGAGGCATAAGTGGACCTGCCTGGCCTGCAGAGGGAGCTCAGGCATGAGCTATCACTGATGCAAGAGTCCCTGTCCCTAGGCTTTGCTCATGCAGAACAGTGGGCTGAAGACAGGATGGGCAGCATGGTTGCTGCGCTGGACCATAGCTTTGCTGGGCTTATGGCCGCAGTGATCGACCTTACCACTGTGCTGCATTGGGTACATGGGGGTCACCAGGATTTGCACGGAGGTCAGGGTGACCATGGCACAGGGGCCCACAGGAGAGCCACCCATGGCCACAGGGCTGGGACTTGATCCAGCACCAATGCATCTGGCACTTTTATGGGCACTCAGCACCGCCGTGGCCATCCGTCCACCCTGTCAGGCTCCGCTGGTCGACGGGGGCACAGGTGGTCTGCCCTGCCTGCCTCACCATGATCCTCCCCCACTGTGTCCTCAGCACAGAGCACCCCTGGTTCTGTGACCTGCACCCATGGTGTGCACCATGTGAGTGGTGGTTGTCACCGGTGATGGTCATGGCTGACTTGCACCTGTGCATGATCATCACCCCTGTGTGCACATTGGCACATCCACACGCCTGTACACACATGCCCACATGCAGACACGCACACCCCCGCACTACATCACATGCACCGTCTCACTTGCACAGCCATGGTGACCCTCCTCACACTGCCACCACACATCGGGCATTGCCCATTCCACTGTACCATGGCTGTGTGTCCACCTCCCATGTGACCAGCACACCCCATGCATCGCACTGCACACACATGCGTTCTGTGCCACTTTGTTGTGCTCCTGTTTTGATTGCTGTTGTAACTGTTGTGGTTGTCTGTACACATTAAACCATTCACCATTGTACTGTTTCATGTTGCTGTGCAGCCTGTACTCACCCTCTGGCCTGTGACAGTGTCCTGATGATGTTGGCCCTGTGCTCCATGGCCCTGCGGGCCATGAGAGGATCCCTCCTCTGGAGTTGCTTCACTATCCCCCGACCGCTGGCTCTGGGTCATGTCTGCCTGTTCCTCAGGTTCAGGTGCCTGTATCCCACAGGTCATCGCCATGTTGTGCAACATACAACAGGCTAGGAAGATACGGCATACCTTCTGAGGCCTATACTGTAGGGCACCACCTGATGTGTCTAGGCATCAGAAATGCATCTTCAGTATGCCAAACACCCTCTCTATGATGTTCCTGATGCTGGCATGTGCCTCATTATACTACTCTTTGGCCACTGTGGCAGGCTAGGGTATCAGTGTCAGCAGCCAGGGTTGCAGGGGATAGGCGCTGTCCCCTGTCAAGAGATATGCACCTGTTAGTGTTGTACTGCTGTCTGCCCATTACTGCCATGCACCCCTGTGTTGCCCTCCCACACCCCTTCCCTGGCCTCCCATGTCTGTCCCCATCCATGCTGTGGTGTGTGTGCCTTGTCAGCTGCTACTCGCTGACTAGGTGCCCAATGGGTATCCTGCCATCCTCAAATGCCTGGCACAGCTGGGACTGGTGCCAGATGAAGGCATCGTGGCACTGCCGGGGTACCGTGCATAGACATTGCTGATGCACCCAGTCGTATTGCACACCACCGGGCAATTGAAGGAGTAGTACCTCTTCCTGTTTATGTAGACGTCACTGCCATCACCAGGTGGTGCATGGATGGGGACATGGGTGCAGTCAATGGCACTCAGTACTGCTGGTAGGTGTGTAACTCGATGGAATTGCTGCATTGTTTCTTTGCGCTCTGCTGCCATGCTGGGGAATACTATGAACTCCCTAGCATGTGGCAGAAAAGCCTGTAGGAACTGGGTCAGGAGGCATGAGGTGGCAGACTGCGATACCCCAATGGTGTCCCCCGTTGGTCATTGGAACGTCCCTGTGGCAAGAAAGCACATTGCTACTGTCACCTTCTCCTCTACTGTCATGGCACGGCTGCATCTGGTGTTGGGGTGTAGCTACTCATGCAAGAGTTCACATAGCTGCCTCAACATTCCCCTGTTCATCCTGTACCAGCCAGTGATGTGCTCATCTGGCAGGGTCTCGAAGGAGACCCTGGGCCGGTACCACCTGTTTGCAGCATACCATCTCCTCGGCCTGCGTTGAGGCCCATGTTGGGCCTGCTCCCTCTCCTCCTCCACTACGGCTACCATGAATGGCAGCATCACTGCTAATGGTGCAGCACTCATTTCCACTTCCTGTTGTGGTCTCTCGTCCCAGATGATTTGCCCTGGATTAAGACCAGTCTTTTTTAGGCAGTAGCTAGCTCCACACTATGTGTCCTAGTGCGGCGCTATGACTTTGAATATCTCCTTGCATGTGTATGCAGGCCCACCCATCTTTGCCCCTTGCATACATTATCAGTTTGCCCCTTGCTACTGTTGTTAGCGCATGCTAACCAGTCCTTTGAACATGGCTACTCCGTGCCATTCCCACACTATTCCCACACTACTGGTTTGCACGCTGCGCTATGCTTTGAATATCTGGCCCAAGGTCTCTTAGTTGCACAGGTAGACACTTGCACATTGAGAATTTCCATTTCATAAGTGTAATAAGCCACTCTGGTGAATGAATTACTTGAGCAAAAATGTACATTTTGGCTGTGTTGGTACTCGGCATTATTCATTGATTCAATTGGCTTTATTTTTAATAATTTGGAAAAAAAAAGTTTTAAAGAATCACTGTTGGTGACTGTTTTTTTAATGGCATGTTAACAGGTGTTCATTTGAAAAAAAAAGTACTGAACTGGCAAAACTGCTAAAACAAAAGAAGTGGTGGGGGTTAAAAATATACAGTGGGATTAGAGAAATGGCTAATTATTTTTGTAATCTACAGCCAACACTGCATTCTAGTTGTTTGATGGTACTCCTCCATCAGCCTCATGCCTATCAATGCAACTTTGACATGCATTAATTGTCAAGAAACACATCCCTGCCAGCCAGGTGGCATAGAGGGCTAAGGCACTGGTGCCTTACCTCGACCCATGCCGGCAACCTGGGTTCGGGAATGAGTCTGGGGCATCAGAGGTTGGCATGGGGGAGGGAGGGAGGGTGGAGCTGGATGGAGCTGCCAACAGGCAGGCTCTCCTTTCTGGGGAGGAAGCTCAGTGTCCCTCAGCTGATGGGTGACTCCCAGTGTAGGCTGGAGGAAGCTCGGGCCAGAGGCAGTAGGCCGGGGGGGTGGGGGAAGGAGGCCATTACCGGGGCTGTTCAGCACATGTACGCCTCCACCCACATGTACGCCGACTCCTGGGGTCTCAGGGAGAAAACCAGAGAAAGATTCCGGTTGGCAGAGTGAAGACCGACTCCCTGCAGGTGCCACTCCTGGGCTGGGCAGGTAAAAGCCGGTGATTCTGGGGGAAGGGGCTGGGAGGGTCGGTCGGATGGGGGCCAACTGGCAGGGGAGAAAAAATGTGCCATGATAAAAAAAAAAAGAAACACATCCCTCTCATGGCTTACTAATAATGTATCTAATATGGCATCATTAGTTTGTTTACAGATACCCTTATTGAAAATGTATCAAGTTCAGCATCAATTAAAGCTGCTTGTGCAGATGCTGGTACTCTCAGTAATGTTTTGTAGGCCTCAGTAATAACATGCTGTATACCAGTACAGCTTGCTGTCACCCAGATCTCTGAGTCATGATGGGATTGTGATTTAAGTTTACCTTCTACAACCCTAAGGGATGTTTCTACATTG
The DNA here is from genome assembly GCA_016271365.2 of Neoceratodus forsteri. Lineage (NCBI taxonomy): Eukaryota > Metazoa > Chordata > Ceratodontiformes > Ceratodontidae > Neoceratodus > Neoceratodus forsteri. The sequence goes on from CM028130.1 coordinate 1,295,686,321, forward strand.
TTTCCCCACATAAGTTCTGTTAAATGTTACTATAATAGAGCTGTGTTTTAATTATTTTTATTCTTATTTCTTAATGCTTATCCTTTTTAGCATCCCTCTGTACCTTAAGTATTGTATTGTTCTACTCCGTGCTTGTTGTTATTATATCCTCTTCTCCTTCTCCAAGGATACACCTGGAAATGAGCTGTCCTCACTTCAGCATGGCAACCTGGCTAATTAATTTTTAATAAATAAATAAATTATACAACAAAATCCAGTTCTCACTGAATACCCTTTAAACCAAGAAACAAGTTGTTATTTTTGTGGTGGAGCTAGCAAGAACCAAAGTAGATGTTATCACAGTCCCTATGACCTCTCAATGGTGCTAAGTAATGTTAGCTACATAATAATTTACTTCTATTATCAGCCACCAAATAATGAATACTTCATAGATACATGGTATCTGTTGGGCTGGATGGATAAAGCAAGTGAGTACTGGGTTTGTTGAGTAATGAACATTAATTCCCAAATACAGTAAATAATTAGCTGTTCATTACTTGGAACAGACTACAAATATAATGTCAAAGACATTCATACTTGGGAAACAACTCCCACCCTCAAATTTAAAAACAGAAGAAAGCACTGTCCCTCACCTAGGTGGCCAGGAATGGTCCCACAGACACCCCTTCTGTCATTTCATGTTTCCAACCCCCTCCCCAGTCCCCTCAAATCCATTTTGCATCCTGTCCACTCCTTCAACATTAAACACTATCATTGTAAAGCTACCCACTTTCTTCACCTGACTTCCAGTCCCTTGGTCAATAGGGTCAACTGGCCACATCAGCATCACATCCCATAGATCTCCAATCCAAGATGCAGCATGAGAAGTGTCATACCTTTTAAATTTCCTGTGAGCATATGTTGTTATGTCTTGGTGTTCAGCAGCCCTTCCCACACCCAACACTGTTATTAATGACTGAAAAAGGCCCCAAATGCCCACCAGTAAAGTCCTGCCCAGCATTCATCCATGGTTGCGGCATAAGGCAGTGGCATTACCCCAACTGCTCAGTGTTCCACCTTATTGTCCCTGCAGTGTCAGGCTCAGCTGTAAGCTGATCTCAATATGTTGGGTGGTGCAGGTTGGGGGTTGCACAGTCCATCTGGCCTCATTTGGTGATGTAAGGTATACTATAGTTATGGACAAGATTGGAGCTCCTGGAAGAAATACATCAATTAGCTCAGTTTGTACCCCTATTACAGCCTGCCTATTTCTGATCTATGACATTAGGCAGACCATGTCCCCTCCCATTGAAGTGAGATAAACTGACAGGCTTGGCTAATACTGAGAAGACTTGGAAAAAGGATGACTGAGTAGCTGATATCATGTCTCTGCCTATGTACACTTATCACTGATTGTGGGTAGGATATTAATGGTGAACCCTTGTGACTGGTGGGGGAATAACATTAGGGAGGTGTTGGGATTCATTAGCAATGGTGTTGTAAAGTCTAGAACAACCAGACATAATATAATAAGCCCTGAAGGCATTTTGAAATTTATGACTCACTTTGGCATTTTACACATCATGAATCTGGAGTAAAAGGGGAGGGATAAAGATACAGCTGGGGCCAGTTGCCCCTGTTGTTTAAATGGATAGTGGGATGGGCTAGGAAAGGAGGTCATTTAATAAAGGTGGTGTCAGTGTGAGAGGATGGCAGAAAGGTAAGTTTTGAATATCAGGAAGGGGTAGGGTGGGAGATGATTGAGAGAGATTAGGAGGACCATGGGACTAGCCTTGGTCACCTGGGGGAGTGAGAAATTATTTTTACAGGGGTTGTTTTTAACCTACTATGTCCCACCTACCAAATTATGAATGTTAAATATTTTGGGGACCTGAGCATGAATATTCACAAAGTATTCCCAAGAATGTACTTACTGTATACAACCCTACAAGTGAGTCATTCATCTATTTATTTTGGCACATGGAAAACTCCCAGCCTTCATAGGACACACCGAACTATACTTTTTTAAGTTATATTTTATTTAGTGTCATAGCAATAGTGGAATTATAATAAAGTACCTTGCACATGACAGTACTTGTACAAAGCAAGAAAAATTACCAACAAGGTATATGTCACTTTTGTATATATGTCACACACTGATGGTACACCAATAAGGTCAAGAACCCAATATAAGATATTCACAATCAAGCAATAAGAATGCATATATGTGCCACAAACCATTGACTAAGTCTCATAATAGTGTCCATGATATGGTGAAGAGTCATCGAGTAATGTCAGTAAAGTCAATCTTTATATTCTTCCATAACAAAAACATCAAATCCTGGGCAAATGAAAAAGCACAAAACACTAGTTAACATCAGGAAAGTGTCTCTGAATATTGCTAAAAGAGAAAAAAATAAACAAAACATCTGAACACAAATGCAGTAGATTTTTAAAACAAGCCATCACTGCAAAACGTATTATGAACAGTAAACATGGCATAAAAGGTTGTGTAGATTTGAAGTATACTTTCAAAACTATAACTTGCAGAGTAATATATATTTTTTTATGTTTACAAGAATACTGTGCATTTTCAGAACACATGTAAAGCTAGAGGATCTATTATTGAGCAGCTATTCAGCCATATATACTTAGTATAATATTCCTAAGTGCTATATTTTTCAGTGTACACATGTAATGCACTCATGACTGTCTGGAAAGCAGATGGCCAATCCTTGCTGCCCAAACAAGGAGTAACTTAATGTCCCCAGAGATGGAGATTTATTTTCTCTTCAGATGAGAATAAATCTAAGAACTGTAATGGGGCCTACTTTGATGGGTGAGGGAACCCAGGAGTCCTAAAAGGGAAAAAGCCATTCCTGGTTAACAGTTCTAAATAAATAATACAGTATCACATTTAAAAGAAAACAGGGAATCTACAGATCTGCTAGCATCAAATTAATTTGTTGCAACTAGAGTCTCTGTCATTAATAAACTCAGTATTTAGTTGTATGCACCTGTATGATGACTGACTGTAAACTATTCCACAGGATTGTATGCTTAATTATGTATGTAATGTTGCTACTGCTTTTGTTTTCACTCCATGACCCTCGTGAAAATTAGATAATTTATCTATTAACCCAAATTTAGCTATCTTGCAGTGGAAACTACTTAAGAAACAAGTGACAATAAACTAAAGAAGCCTGTAGAGATTGATAGGCAGAATGCAATCCAAACATCAGAGCTGCCAAGAATTGGAAAAACTATATAATTAATGGTGCCCCCCCTCTTTAATACACAAATTAAAATTAGCTTTCATTTTTTTTAAAATAACATCTTTATTAAACTATTATAAGCAAAATACAGAAAACCGGAACTATATACAGTTACAAAAAAAAAAAATAATAGAGTTACTCAGAATGTGCAAAATGTACAAGAGCCTGTTATGTTCCAGGTATAAAATATTTGAAGCCAATTATATCTACAAAAGAATTAACATATTTCAGAATCTAGAATAAATAATACTAATCTGAGGACTGACAATGAAACTTGAGAACACTGATACACCCAGTACCAAATTAAACATTCTAACCCAAGCAAGGTCCACCTCTCGAGAAGGTAGTTGTAATGGGTGTGCATCAACCCCACCAAAGGGGTATACCTATAAACACTGATAACAAGCTTCCATGCCTCAAAAAAAGAATCACAGGGACAAAAAAATGCAAATTAAGGAACATAACCCAGCATTGCCAAATATCCTGGCAAGTTGGTAAATGGTTCAAGTAACAATAAGAACATTTCTCAAACTGGTATATGAAATCTACCAACTGTATTCGTTGTTGAAGCTGTGGCAAGAGAGGTGTCAACCAAAGTTTTGTAATACATTTCTTGGTGTATACCAAGAGAATTAACCACAATTGAATCTGTCGTATAGGTATGGTCTCAGTAAAATGTATAATAATACTAATGGGGGGGAGAGGAGAAGAAAGATCAAACAAAGAAGTAACCACCTGGGTAACAGCATCTCAATAAGGCCAACGAAGAGGACAAAGCCAAAATATATGGGCATGATCCACCGTAAGTTCACCACAGCCCCTCCAGTAAGCACTTGAATAGGAGTTATTGACTTTGGCTAAACTAAGAGGGGTCCAGAAAAACTGCATACGGCATTTCCATGCAAACTGTTTCAGGTAGAGTGAAATTGTCAATTTATATGTCAATAAGGATTGCTTTTCCCAAACCTTGAAAACAAATACTTTGTTGAGATTGGCATTCCAATGTGCAAGTATCACAGAAGTAGACTCAGAGGAAAGTGAATGGAACATCGAATATGTTATTCCAATTAGATGAGGTTGGAGGCCTCACTTTTGATGAGTTATTATGAAGGTGCTGAGTGGAGATAAAGAATCCAGGAGGCCTGCAGATACCGACGAGAGAGAGTTTGTATAGTCTCATAATTGGAGATAATGATAATAATTTGATTGTGGTAAATGATACATACTATGAAGGTCTGAAAAAATCTGAATCCCCTTTGTATCTAAAACCTAATGAAATACACAGTAGTAGCCAAAGACATGGTCAGATATTTCCAGATATTTTACACAATTTCTGAAGAGTTTCTCTCTGCTGCCCCTACTGTGGAACTGCAGAAAGCAGGAAATTTATCTAGAAATATCACAGAAATTTCAGGAAATATCTGACCATGTCTTTGTCTGGGACTACCAAGTTGAGCCCAGCAACACAAAAACATTTCTGATGAGTTTAAAGGTTTCTGACAATCCTAGGCTAATGCTGTTAAATAAAACAATTTGTTATTCATTATGTTACACCGTATATTATGCCAGACTTTAAGAGTAACCCGAGTATACAAAAAAAAAATTAGTAAAGGGTACATATCCCAAGGGATAAGAAAAAAGGACATGGCTCACATCATGTAAATCATTAAGAATGAATTTGATATCCTTCCAATGGGCTTGGTAAGTAGATGAAAGCCAGTAACAAATCACTCATAACTGACATGCAAACACATACCAGCAATGATTAGAGAAGTTCAATCCACCTCAGGTGGTAGGTAGCTGCAAAAGTGATAAGTATATGCGTAGCCATTGACTCCCCAAACAAAATGTGATAGCATCCGATGGGAATCCCTGACACAAAATGAACTAGGATATAAAGGGAAAGTCTGCAAAAAGGAAAAAAAGAATGCAATGTAAAACATTGAGATGTATAACTCCTATTTGCTGAAAAAAGACAAATCGAATGCTGACCAATGGGTAAGGTCCCGTGTGATAGCCTGTGTCAGAGGTTCTAAATTAAAATGTTTAAGATGGTCTAAATTTCTGGAAAGATATATTTTGAGGTATTTTAATGAAATAATAATCCAGTGGATGGGCAACAAGGCTGAGAAATGAGGAGAGGGGTTATAATTAAAGACTAAAAGATCAGTTTTAACTATATTTAAGTGGAATCCCACCAATATTCTGAACCATTCAAATATCGGAAGAGTTGAGGGAATAGAAAGAAATAGTTCGGTAAGAGTAAAATATTGTCTGTGAAAAGGGTACTCTTATACTCCTGACCCTCCAAATGGAATACCATGTACTGAAGAAGAAAGCCTAAAAAAAGAAGCCAATGGCTTGATATACAGGGGAAATAGGCCTGGCAACAAGGGGCAGCCCTGCATGGTACCTCTACCTAAAGAAAAAGAAGAAGAAAGAAGCCCATTCACTCTTACCATTGCTAGACTGTTATGATACAGATGTTGTAATATATTTATAAATTCCAAACGAAAACCAAAGAAGAAGAAGGGTGGACCATAGAAAGGTCCATGAGACCCAATCAAAAGCCTTCTCTGCATTCAAGTTGGCCAAGACAATAGGGATTGAATACTGATTAATAAAGTCCAATAAGAGCAATGTACATTGTACATTGATATGAGGTTGGCAAGCTCAGCAAATCCCGCCCGGTTCCAGACCAGCAAAGATGGGAGAAAGCTCTCCAGGCATAATGCCCAAATTGACATGTCAAGTTTATAGTCTGTATTTAAGATAGAAATTGGGTGGTTAGAAAAATGGGACATGGGATCTTTGCCCGATTTTCGAATAGGGGTAATGACAGCATAACCCCAGGAAAGAAGATGAGCATGACCTTCTTGAAGACCCTGAAATAAGCAAAGTAGAAGAGATTGAACTAAGGGCTTTAGAATTGGGGATTTTTAAAACTCGTCTGGATAGCCATCAACACCTGGAGAATTTCCAGTTTATTCATTTGAATGACTGCGGAAATTTCAACTGCTGTAATTGGAGCCATTAGGGAGTGAACCTGTTCTGATGTAAGCTGGGGGAGACCTGCCTGAGGTAAAAAAGAAGTAAATTGATGCTCATAAGGGAAGGGGGTGTCCAAGGCATAAAGGATTGAATAATAGTCCCAAAACCAAGAAAGAATTTATGAACTTTGATAAGTCAGGGTGCTCATAGCTGTGTTTCAAAGTTTAGTAACTGTGGCTGCCACCCGGTGAGCCCAGAGGCACCTAGCTAGATGCCGAGCTCCTCTTGGGCCACCCACAAATGCTTGTTCATGTAGATAAAACACTGTTTGCTCAATCTTTTGATCCATAAGTCTCTGAATTTGAGCCTGTAGATCTAACATAGCAGGTTGTACAATTTTATTTCCCCGCATCCAGCGAGACTGCAACACCTGAAGTGAAGTATACAAATCCTGCAGTTTTCTCTCCTGAACACAATGTAAGGCAGTAAAATGTGCAATTATGGTACCTCAGAGAACAAATTTAAGGGTGTCCCAAAGGATGCTGGTGGTAGTGTCACCTCTGTCATTGTCCTGCAAAAATTGTGGAATCTGATGAACCAACTTGTTCAAGAAAGACTGATCATGAATAAGGCCAGGATGACATCACCAATAAGGTTGGCGTTCCAGGCACCCTAAAGAGAAAGTCGCCAGAACAGGAGCATGGTCAGAAAGATGAAAAGGTCCATGAACAACAGTCTGTATGCTATCTAAATGTTCCATATTGGTAAAAAAATAATCCAAATGTGCAAAACTACCATGTCTAGGGGAAAAGTGAGTGTACTCCTGATGCTTTGGATGATAGTGTCACCAAGTATCAACAATACCCAAGGATTGAAGATTCTTATTAAGATATATATTAACTGTGGAGTATCAGAAAGCTTTAGAATTAGAGGCATCCCATTCAGGAACTAAAACAATATTTAAATCACCACTCCAGAATATATACCCCTGTTGACAATCCAATAAATGAAATAAAAGAAGAAATTAACTTTTGTCCAGCACCTGGGAGAAAATAAATAGTAAACAACATACAAGCATGTCCATACAGGCTACCCGAGACTATAAGATAACAGCCTGTAGGATCACTAACAGCTTGTTTGGGGGGGAAAAGGGGACCCCAAGTGGCACAATATCATAACTCCTCCCCTGCAGCCTGACTTATGGGATGAAAACAAAGTGTTCAAAACCAAACCTTGAGTATTTTGCATGATCATTAGAAGACAAATGAGTTTCCTGCAGAAATATAATATCAGCTCTTTGCTGTTTGATATATTGCAAGATGCAAAACCTCTTGTTATGCACTCCAATAACATTATAGGACAAAGATTTTGTTGTAGGGACCATACCTTATGGGGCAAACAAGTACAACATAATAAACCAGACAAGGAATGATAATATCAGTGTTAATAAACAAAAATGGTAATGAACTTTGAATAAAATTAGTCCCAAACTCTAGAGGATGGACAGCACCCATATTAATATGCTAACTTCTAAAAGAAAAACAGATAGACCCTTAAAAAGAGAAGCCCATGTTCACCCATTCCCAAAAGTTCAAACAGAACAAAACAGACATAACCCAGATATTGGCAGCCTTCACCAAGCTGGAGACCTTAAAAGTAATCTGTAACTGCAACCCAATACTACTACCATCATACAATCAAATTGCTCAATTCTGGGCTCACAAACAATGCCACACTTAACTTTGTAAGAAATACCTGAAAACTGTGATCTAACCTAAAAAAAATATTTGTTCACTAAAGCAACAAAACCAGTGCTTGTCAACAAAACTATGAAATACATTATCAAGACTTTGATAAAAGTATAACATTACAATTAAATCTCTGGTAAACGGATAAAAAAGTATATAACACTCCAAAGATACACATCTCAGAGAGCTGTATCAATAGCGAACCTATCTTAGTATGAAGTACCTTAAAGGCACTGCAAATAAGTAAACACAGTAACAGCTGGTACGTTAACAAAGTTAACACACAACACATCAACCATACCAGTGAACTTCCAAGGTAGGGAGCCCAGATCAAAACTGGGCTCCTGGGCAACTCTAGGCAACTCTGCCAAGCTGTAGGATGTATAATCTGGATATCCCAGAAAGCTCCAGGTTCCATAAGACCTGAGTTACAAAGCCGGCCTAGTGGCACTAAAAGTTGAGGTGCTGGACACATTACCTCATGACCCATCAGTGACCCAGGTTCGGGAATGACCTCAGGTCATTGGACAGCCAGCACAGGGGAGGGAAGTAGCAGGATTGAGCAGCTGAAAGGCAGTTCTTCTCTCCTGTGTTGGTCATCGTCCCCTCATAGTTCTGCTCCCACCAGGTGGAAGTCTGGTGGGTAGCTCAGGCAGGAGGAGGTAGCAGTGTAGTGGAAGGGTACAATGGGCATGGCGTGCACATGCCTTCACACATTCGCGCATGCCCAGGGCATGGGAATGGGGAGAAAATGGAGAGAAAAAAAAAAGAACCAAGTTACAAGCAAAGATATCTCACATAACTGGCAAGGTAATATTGAGAACCACCCCAAACTCTTTAGTATAATGCTTCATACTAATAGAAAGGGATAGGGCAAAAATCAAAGAAGACACAAGTAATAAGGTGGCTGAAAGGGGAAAAAAGAAAGAAAGAAAGAAAAGCAATATAAATATTTATATCAGAAAGTCAGGGAATTTCTCAGCCCAAGTACCTTCTCAAAAAAGTTATAGTGAGATAGCTAAATGACACACTCCTAAACAATAAATATTACCAATACTAATAAAGATCCTAAAAAGTCACAGGCACATGTATGAGAACAAGAGAAAGTATCAGTCTCCAGACTGGGGGCAAGAAAAACACTGAAGTCCCAGCTTACTAACATAAAGAAAAGAAATAAGTCACTGTAAGCGAATAAGGAAAAAGAATCCAGGGCATTTACACTACAAGGAGGATATTATATACTTTGTTAAAATCAGTTAACAGCCAATATGATATAGCTATCACTGAGGCTGCAGTATAATATATTATGGATGACCTGGTCAAAAAGAATGAACATCCAAATTTATAAAATCATTGGTCCAATGAACTGCTGGGACTGCCTATACTTATTACCCGAATTGAATCAAGATTCTCCTCTTAACAGGACTAAATGAAATAAAAAATATGTAGGGAAAAAAGAAATGCTGTCACAACTACCTTTAGGAAATAATACAGAAACTAACTAAAAAACAAAATAAGAACTAAGAAAGGAAACTAAACAAGTGCTCCCCCGTCCCCCTTCCCACACAAATAGCACCAATAGCTAATCCCTTCATGAAAGCAATAACTAAGCCAAGAAAAACAACTTTAGCAGGACAAACCCTTGAATTACATATTAAAATTTACAAGAACTGTAAATGAAAATTATGAAGAAATACTGTATATAAAGATAGAAATAAATAGAGATGCCATATGGGATCAGCATCTTCCTCAACAGTCCGCAGACCCATAAAGTATGATGCTTCTCAGCAGAATAACTGAATCAAGTCCCATATCTCCTGCAAAGTTTGTTCTTTTTACCTCTTTCTCCCCTCAAGTGAAATCTTCGACCAAGTGTCCTTTTGGAGGGCCCGTTTATCCCCCTGCTCCTGGAAATCCATGGATTCTTTAGCGGGTTGGTGAGTGTGGCTATGGAGCTCTGTAAGGGCTGACTCCAGGTCATTGAAAGTCTTAACTCCATCAGGAAAGAAGACTTTAAGCATTGCTGGGTAGGGAGTGGTGAAATGTAAGTTATTTGTCTGTAGAAGAGGGAAAAGGGGAACAAAGGCTTTCCATCTTTCCTGAAGGGCCACTGAATAATCATCTGCAAAAGAAAGCTGATGCCCCTTAAACATTATTGCACCCTTGCACCAAGCTCTGTGTAGAATCATTTCTTTTATGGAATAATTAACAAACTGCATTACTATAGAGTGAGGGCGTGCAGTAGAGGTTGTCGGCTTAGAAGTTAATGCCTATGTGCTCGTTTGATGAAGAAAGAGGCCCCAAATCACTGAGATCCAGAAAGGATGGCAGGAATTTAAGCTGCAAGTTTGGTGGCCCTATTTTTTCTCCCATTGAGTTTTCTTTTTAATTCTCCCACAGGACCCACTGCTAAACCCAGTGGTCATTATAAATGAATATATCTATACAAAAAAGGTAAAATAAAGTTTTTCTTGCCCCCAACATCATAGCATCCCATCTACCTCCATCCTCTCCAAGTCCCGATGATCAATAAATAAGCCTTCCCCAACCCACTTAGCACTTGGTCTCCAACTTCATCTTCCCCATCCAAATATTTAAATGAAACCTTGTCACCAACCCAATTAGCACCTCAACATGGGTGCGCTGTCCTGTTATAAAAAAAAAAAGAAAATTAAATAAATTAGATTGTGACTAGTACAGTTCCCCTCACACCTGTCTGCAAACCACCATCTGAATCGGTAAGGTTCAGGTTCAAAATTCTTTACTGAGCAGTATAAAATCACATGATTATTGCTCTCACCACAATGTTAAAAAAAGACAGGACATATAAGGCAGGTTGTATAGCCTTGCAGTTAGAGTAATGAGCTATGACTGAGCTTGGTACATCCAGCAGATCTGGGTTTGATTTCCACTACTTCCACTCACATACTGTGACTACTCATTGCTCAATACATGATCAGAATCCAGTCAGGTTGGAGATACATTCTGAATCCATGATCCTTGTTTATTCGGATGAAGAAGAAAGACAGAAAGCAAGACAATAATTTTCCTGAATGTGTAGGTAAAGCAGTCTCATGAGGAAAAATTAAATAATTTATCTTAAAACCTGTACTAAAGCTCACATGTACAAGTACCATCACTTGCTGAAATGGCCTAGCTGGGAATGAGTATGGACGCTTGACTTGGTAGTTCTTTGGCCAACTGCTAATTATCTTAACCATCCTCCAATTTAAACTTTCAAACATGAAACAACCTTACTGAAAATGACCCTTCCATGTGCAACATGCAAAATATGCTTGCAGACAAATGCAATTTGACCTCAAAAAGGATAAAGAAAGACCTCTAATGATGCCATCATCCTATTGGCTGCTTAGTGTATTTGCTCTGTGTGAATTGTGTCACTATTATCCTCATGAGAACTCTAAAATGCAAACTACAGACTGCAATAGGGAAAGGAGGATTTACCTTGATCATGAGAAGGACAGATAAACTGAGGCTGCCCCACAGTCAGAAAAATAGGGGGAGGGAAACAGTGGCAGAGCCCAGATAACTTCAATGTCTCCAAGGGATTCTGGCGGTCTTGCCTCACTAGAACTGGAATGAGCATCACTGATAAAGCCTGGAAAAAAAGGCAAAAGGCCTGACACCATTCTTTTGGAGCTGTGAGACTTTCAGTCCATTATTTTAGACAGATTGCACTCCATGGGTACTGAGTTAATCTTCCTGAAAAGTCAAGTAGACAAAGCTGATGTACAGTTCTTTGCCACAGACCATAGAGTGAACCACCTGGAAGCCGTGGTTCTGCAGCTTACCAACACACAAAATAAAATTCAAGAATGCCAGAAAGAACAAATTTAAATCATCTTTCAAATGCCGTAATAACTGGGTTGCCCAGTTACGGCATTTTGTTTCAATAGTGCTTCAACTCTACATTTTTTCTTGAAATCTATGAGTGGGAAAGATGTGCTTGAGACAGATGGCAGCTTCCTACTATCTCCCCCATCAAATATCACAAATGGGGAGCCGCTGTTTGGAATTTAATAGGCTGTGAAAAGCCTCAGAACATTAAAAAGCTCCTTTTTGCTTTTTGCTGGTCCTCCTCCTTTCCTGTGGCTAACTACTGCTTAGTTCTTTTCATCTGACTTCCACCCCTACCCCAGCATCCTCTTCTTTACAGTCAATGAGCTGTTGCTAATCAGGTGCCACTTCTAATCTTTCTCTACCTCAGAGGTCATTGATTTCACCGATCTTAACGTTTACCTAGTATCCAGAAAAGCATTTTGAAATGTACTGTAGAATTACTAATGTTAGCTGCCAATAAACATTCGCTATGTTCGCGGACAGCATTATGCCCGCGAAATAAAATATACAGTCAATTCAGTTTGTCAGTAATATAAAAAATACATTTTTATTTTTTACAATGAAAGAGAAAGCACGTTAAAGGCTAAAGTGTCAGCACTATAAAATGTTTACAATGGAAGAGAAATCAAGGCAAAGGCTAAAGTGCTAAAGTGCTAAGAACACTGCAGTAGAGACAGTAAACATCTGAACTAAATGACAGTCAGTAATCATCTGAACTCGGCGATTACAGTACTTTGTTCAGAACTTGTACCTTGAAAAAGCAACTAAGTGACATTCACACTTCTTTTTATGTGGCAGTGATGTCCAGACAAGAGAAATGTGCCTCCTTAATCTCTGACATTTTGAAACCATGTACCACATTCTCAGGCAGCAAACAGAGCTTTTTGAACGCTGTTACCAGCCATTGTGCATGCTTTGTTTTGAGTGATGTCATGCGTAAGTCCATGCTTAGAGCTGATGGTGATGTACCAAGGGCTAGCTGCACTGAGACTGCTCCAGAATACCACTCGGTGAACTAATTTTTTAGGAAGTCCTTCAGCAATTATTTACACTGATGTCCAGTTGCTGGAGCAGATAAGTACATAAGGGAGGAATGAAAATAGGGATGATGTGGTGATCCTCTAGGTACTGCAAAACTTATTTTGTATTGTGTGCTAGAAAGAGATCCATTACTAGCAGAGATCTCTGCTCACGAGGGAAGTTTATGTTTTAATTTGATTTCGTTTATGTAGGGAACAAGAATGGATTCTATGAAAAGTAACATTGTTTATGTGTTTGCCCAATGGTTCTCTGATTGTGTGACACACCACTTTTCTGGAAATTGGAAAGCAGGTAGGCTGTTTTTGGTCTTGCCCTGGCAAATGATTTGGGGGGGGCAGCATTTCTCCAAAGTACAGGCGAGGACAAGGGAGACCTGTCTCTTATCCCCTAACCCGGTCACTTCTACTTGCTTTGACCCACTCTCTGTCATTGTTCATTGGGGCAAGGGACAAGTTGGACACTGGTCTCATCTAAATTAATGAGCAGTTCACTGGAATCAGCTCCTGTGCCAAGGCAGTTGCAATGAGCTTTAGAACTGCAGAGCGCAGATACTCAAAATTCTCGGGGATCTTTCTGCCAGCTTTGGTGCCCTTTCTTTTTGTGAACCCCATTCAGTGGAGAAAGAGCCAGGACCACTGCCTTGAAAATGATAGGTTGCCACCAAACTCTGAGAGTGCCATGCCGTTGTGTGTTTTTACAACCCCATGGGCTATGGCCATTACATCTCTGGCATTCACAACTGCTCCTTCTCCTCTCAGGCTGTGAATGATTTTTTTTAGCTCATCTTCTAATTCAAGAAAAAAGAAGGGTTGGTCTCCCATGGGGTTTTGTTGGTAAGCTGTGGGGAAGCAGACTAGAGTCAGGGGTTCCTCTTAGTTTGTCGTGGTAGTCCCTTTTGAAATTTCGCACAGTGGACTCATTGATTTCTCCACCATGCTTTGACTTGTAGAGTCTGACTGCACTCATAACTCCACTCTCTGCTACTTATTTCATGGTTTGATATCGCACATCAGGGCTGTATACGGCATATTCAGATCAGTGTTTTTTTGCTGGAGGGGGTGATGCACAGTGAAGTTCAGTAACAACATTCTCAGCAACACGTAGTGGAATATCAGCACTTTCCGAGAGCAGCATTGGATCGTCTAGCTGTGAGCAATCCCGCCTTAATGATTTCTGCTTCAACCAGCTTATAATAGACATTATGCAACAGTAGCAGTGACAGGGATGACAGCCAGTTAACCGCTCCCTAACTTTAAAGAGGTGTCTAATTGGGTGATTAGTGTATTACAAGTAATATCACTTCATTGATCATTTTAAGGTACCAGTGTTCTAATTTGGGTTTGACTGCACAACATGAGACCGCGAAGATTAATTACTGCTAACAGCTGGCCAGGGTCAGTAGCGCTAAATTAAACAAACGCGATAGAAAGTAATTCTACAGTAATTTTGAAACACAAATTAGCTTATACAGTGTGTAATTGTCAGTGTTATTTCCTCTCAGTGCCCTCCGCTACAGAAATTATGCCACATCATCGCTGCCAGATTGGAGATCATTCAAACAATAATCATTTGACTATGTTGATATTGTCTATGGAGCAGCAGCAAGCAAAGTCCTTCCCAATCAGACTGGACACCTTTTACCATGTCTCCTGTAATTTCAGTCTTAACTGTCCCCAGCAAAATACCACTGCAAGATGTCCTCCAACCTGTGATGGCCTTTCCTGGAGTGGTGGCAGCTCATTTATAGTATTTTGCTGATCCTCAAGTTCAGGACTAACCCTCTCCCTGACTACCGCTCCTCCCTCTTCATTTTGTATCCTGCCTCTGTCTACACCCCATCACTCAAATCCCACCTCTTCCTTACTTCTAGGCATTACCTGTCTCCCGGAACAGCAGCTTTGCATTGGAGACGCCCTTACTTCTGGAACTCATCCCTTCTTGGGTTCTATTATCTGCATCACAGCTGTGTTTTAAGAGGCAAGACAGGAAACTGACAAAAACTTCCTGTGACTTCTCCTCCCCCTAGTTGGCAACCAGTCCTGTTTTTTTTTAACTTATCTGCTTAACAATTCTTTTGCTTATTTGGCTTTTTTGCTTATTTTATAGTGCCTTTCACCACAATCCAAAAAGGACAAATAGCCTTTTCCTAGATTGAACCTCTTTCTTGGAATTCATTACCTAGTGATATCAGGCATTCTAACACAAAATACATGTTTAAAGTTCACTTGTTGACATTGTTCAAGGGTACATGTGCGTGATTCATTGCATTGCTATCTATTTTTGATTTTGTATAATGTATTTTAGTTGTCTGTATTTGTAATACTGCATTTGAGTCATTCCTGAAAATTGGCCTTTGGCCTTGTGAACTTTTCTAGTTACAAAAACTGAAATAAAATTAGAATAAAGTCATACTCTGTATCTGTTTTTTAACAGTGTGCATTTGAGCTCCTGTTTTTCTTCTTTGGTCTATATTGTTTAGACTTCTAAATTACAGGACTATTGTATTTTCTTACAAACATAAAAATTGGGCACTCTCCACCTCGGAAAAATAAAGACTCAACAAAAAGCCTTTGATAAAGGACACTTTGATGTCTGAAACATGTCAGGTATTTGCCTGGCTGCTAGCCTTGTGGCCTTTAATAAAAACATTTTTAGCCTGAATGGCATACGTCTCCACTCTTTATGTTTCTGATATGGTGAGTGCCTTATTTTTACATTTGTGTGTATGCAGTTATCGTGAGCACCCCAGCCTTGAGCACCTCAGCACTGTGTGGATATTTTTAAGTTTGATCACGTATTGCATTTTCTTCTATTAATCCTATGTACCCTTCCCTTATGACACATCTGAAAATGAACTGTTTGCATACCAGTATGTTTTTTCCTGGAAAAAAATTAAGAAATATAATTATTTAGGGTGCTTTTATGAAAACAAGATATTTTTGCTCAAACTTCATCTTTTCAACCTTCTGTTCCATCCACTTAAGCTGTGATCCTGTTTGTGACATAACAATCTGTTAGTGTGGAAGACAATCTAAAAGAATGAGATAAAATCTGAGAAACCAAATTCTATTTCTATGAAAACATAAGTAGTAACAACTCTTTTTTTCTCCCACAGAGATTCCTTAAGGAGTTTTACTTGGCTTTGTCCTTACTTCTTCTCTGTTTACCTTTTCCTCTTTGGCCAAGGGATCTTATAATTCTTCCTTTACTTCCTTTTATGTTGATGAAATTCAACAGCATATTTCCTTTAACTGTTTTTTAAAATCTTCTCTCTCATTATATCTCCCTACTTTTCTCACACAAAATAAGTACTATAGTTTTCTAAGTTAGAGATCCTATTTCAAGGAAAGAATTTTGAAGTCCTACTCCAAGAAACAATACCGAAGAACAGTGGAATTACATTTTTAATGTACTGGGCTTTTGATTCAGCTTCACTTGTGTCAAAAAACACAGAATCTACAGTACTTGGTTCTGAAACCTTCTACTGTTATATCTGTATATACATATATATAGCAAAACAAAATGGTTATATTAAATGCACGCTGAAAATAGAGTTAAAAATCTACGTTTTGACCTCAGGTCTTCTTCAGGAAATATCTAAAAAAGCAAAAAAAAAAGTTATTGTCTATATATATATATATATATATATATATATATATATATATATCACATACATAAATGCATATTATAGTGGTGTGGTGTGCCACTATAGTTAGGTTCAGTGGTAATTTACATACTAAAGTCAAAAGTTTGGGCGTTAATAACTTTGGACCTGTTCAATGGATTTGCCTGAAATTTGGTACGTGTATTGGGGCATGGTAGATCTCTTGACTTGCCAAATTGTGTTTTGGTCAGAGTGGCAGTCTTTGTGTACAAAAGCACTGAAAAATGCAAAATTATCCATTTTTGGAGGCCCTTTATGGCATTCTGAATGTGGTCCTGCACGGCCATAATGTGGCATGCCACTCTGCAAGATGGCTTGTTTGAAAGAGCTTTGATGGCCAAACATGCTGCTTTTTGTTTGGTGAAAAAATATTAAGGCATTCAAAAGTTATGGCACTTTCAAGTTTCCATTATAAGTCAATGGGAACATTTATATTTATACTTTGTGATAAAAAAATGGGGTTCTGGCAATCTGCTCCCACCTGGCAATCAAAGAATTTGCAACCTCGCAGTTCACGAATCTTTGTCCCTGAGGGTTTTTCAGATTCTTTGATTGCAAGGTCCACCATCTTGTTTTCAGTTTTCCAATCGGAAAAACACAAATATCTCAGCCCAGGGGTCACTTCTGAAGTAAAACTTCGATGGGTTTTACTCAGGGGGCTATGATCTATTGAGTCTTTGGTTCCATCCAAATCTGTCAGAAAATAGAGTTACAAGCTTTTAAAATCTTAATTCACGGCTCGCTAATGATCTTTGATCACAAGCCTGCAAATTCTTTGATTGTGAGATTCTTTGATTGCAGTCTTGCATCACGGCCTATTTTCACAAATATCTCAGCTCAGGGGTGGGCTAGGGATGCAAATGAGGGTGAGTTTTGATCAGGGGGCTTCGTTCTATAGAGGCATGGTGTTGGTTCAGTTCCAAATGGTCAAAAAATCATGTTTCACCATTTTTTATTCTTTGGTCATGAGCGTGCAAATTCTTTGATCGCAAACCTGCAAATTCTTTGATCGTGAGATTCTTTGATCGTGATCGTGCATCGTGAGGGTGGGATTAGATGGCCGGATTAAAAAATTAATTTTCTCAGCCATGGGGTGCCCTAGGAAGTCAAATGAAGGTAGTTTTTGCTCAGGGGGATTCCTTCTGTCGAACCATGGCAGTGGTTTGGTGGAATTCCTTCAATTTTTTGATTTATAGAATTTTTAATTCTTTGTTCATGAGCCTGCACATTCTTTGATTGCGAGCCTGCAAATTCTTTGATTGTGAGATTCTTTGATCGCAATCATGCATCGTGAGGGTGGGATGAGATGGGCAGATTAAAAAATGAATTTTCTCAGCCCAGGGGTGCCCTAGGAAGTCAAATGAGGGTGGTTTTTGTTCAGAGGGCTTCCTTCTGTCGAACCATGGCAGTAGTTTGGCGGAATTCCTTCAGTTTTTTGATTTATAGAATTTTTAATTCTTTGTTCATGAGCCTGCAAATTCTTTGATCACGAGCCTGCAAATTCTTTGATTGTGAGATTCTTTGCTTGCGATCGTGCATCGTGAGGGCAGGACAAGATGGCCAGATTTTTTGTAATGGAATAGATAGGGAAATTTAACTAATCTTTGACATTGAATATCTTGGGAATGGTTTGGTCTTTTTACTTGAGATTTGGAGGGAAAAAAGGCAACATCCCACAGATGTGGATTTTGCTGGTTTGGTCAAAAAATATTACAGGGTGGCAAACTTACGGTACTACACATTTAAAGCTTTTTCTCATAGGATAACATAACGGTGTATGCTGCATTACAAGAATTCTTTGCCACCCTGCTGCAAAATAATGGTTTAGTCTTTTGGGCTGAAATTTGGAGGGAAGGAAGCCAGCATCCCACAGATGTGACTTTTGGTGGTTTGGTGAAAAAATATTGCAGAGTGGTAAACTGATGGCACTCTGAAGTTGATGCTTTTTCACATAGGATAACTTTATGGTGTCCATCGAGTCTTTCAGGGCCCGTATTTCGGAAACGGTGCGAGATACTTACTTTTCGTCAGACAAATGCGTAATGGGGGCTAAGCATAAAACTAGCTAGAAAAGTCATAATTCATATGAAATTTTAGTTTTTTTTCTACATCATATGGTTTCTGAGATATAAGCAATTTAGTATTCAAGTCTTAATTTTGTGCTCCGAGGTCCATTATTAGGGATACATTCTTTATTTACACTGTGTTTTTCAATACTGTTATTTCAATTTGTGTTACCATTTATGTTTGCAGCACCATGTGCGTAACTGTTTGCAGTTATGTTTACATCGTACTTACTGTTACTATGTCACAGAAAATCATGTGGTGGGAGCACGTGAATCGAAGGGCCGCATGCACTTACCAACTTCGCAACTTTCTACTTTTCTATTCTTTCTTAAAAAGTATGGAAATTCTATGCAAAAGCTTCATTAATGCATCAGTTAGGGGTTTTCTACAGTGAAAAAAGCAAGGACATTTGATTTTAGGGATCCCACCCCTTACACCCCACCCCCAGCAACAGGCATCAGGCTGCATGTTGGGGTACTTGGTACTAGCTCTCACCCCATTCTCCTAAAATGCATTACCTCAGCTTGTTTAGACATGGGATGGAGTGAGAGTTAGGACCATGGACCACAACGCACACCCTGATGCCTGTTGGTAGGGTTAGGATAGGGGTGGGGTGCAAGAGGTGGGAACCCTAAAATTGAATATATATATATGTATTTTTATAAAATGGCTAAAGAATGAATTACGAAATCCAAAGTTCTGATTGTATAAAACATATCAGATGACCGTGTGTATATTAGAGCATGACCGCACACCTGCACTTTTACCCCCCTCCAAATACATGGTTGGATGACGTAAGTTGTAGGACTTAGATGTGGAGTGTCTGCGTCTTGTACAGTAGGGTGCAGGGTGAATTAAAAGAACATCCACTCCCACCAGAGACTCACAGACAGACACATATGCAAAATGCTGTGTAGTGTATCTCTTATTGTGCATTATACCATGTACGTTTGAAAACTAGCAATGAGAGCAGCAAGGTGGCACGTTTCTACCTTTGTAAAAGCTATTATTAGTAATGGGAAAGGTGGCAGCCAGCTGTATCTTAAAGAAAGAAAGAATCTGGTGGTGAAATAAGTGACTGAGTGCCATCTTGTTTCCCAGGTAAGCGGAAACTGTAAAACACCAGCTCCATAAATCAGTGGGGGAAAAAAGACTGGTGTATTACTCACTCACTTATTTAAGCATTTTACCAAGTAGTGTTTTTAATTTTTAGTAATAAAAAAAACAGTACTTGGTTTAATTGTAATTATAAAAAGGGTCTGAGAAATGGAGCTTTCTGATTGGCTGCAAACATTCTAACAGCCTTATGTTAATCTTTTATTAACATACATAAATACATAAATAAAGACTTTGATTGATTGATTGATTGATATATGTAGAGCTTAACCATATGCTGAACAAGATTTAAAACTGTTTTAAAACATTTTTTATTATAATAGCATTAAGGTGCTCCTAGGGATTATGTTAATGGTTAATCACCCTCTAGTGGCATGTAGCACTCGTCTACACCTCGTGACACAGTACACCCCTAGAAGATGATTATGAGACCATTAACATAACCCTTAGTTATGCCTTATTGCTTAATGAGCCACTTGAGGGATGTGGGTTCTATGGGGATTTACCATGGCTGGTGTGCATTTACCTACTTGGCTGTGTCTTGTGGGGAAACTACTGCAGATGCAGGGTTTTAAATAATTAATTTGCATTTTTTTTCTTGGGACTATAATAACTGTACAGAAAGTATTTATATAGAGTTTCTAGAAGTGCTGTGTTTGTTAAACACAGTGAGGCAAGAACTATGCATTTTCACAAAGATTTAGCACTTTTATGAGCAAAATGCTAATCAATTTTTAGAGTTAAATAAATCCCTGCAGACGTGGTGAATGCCATGGGAATCTACATCCCCTTCTGACTTATAGCTTGATTATACAATGGTGCATGAAAATGCTGTAACTTCATTAGTCAATAGATGTCATATGATTGTGGGTACATGCTGCATTACTTATGGCTGAGGAATTGAATTTATAATAGGATACAGGGTGAAGTTAGAGAATAGTGCACACCCCCTCACTCACAGAGAGAGACACAGATTTGCAAAATGCAGTGCAGCATATGACTTATTGTTAATTATAGAATGGTGTGTACAAATTCTGTAACCTCACGGGTAACAAGATATCTCATGAATGTGGGTACATCTTGTATAACCAATAGCTGAGCAGTGGTATATATTAAAAAATGTTATTTAACAATTTCTTAATTTATTTTTCATATGAGTCCATTGTATGATCACAGTTATGCAGCCCAGGGAGTGAGTTATTGGGTGATTTACTCAGTTTTTGTGTGGTTAAGTTAGTTGGCTGTGTCTGTGACACACCACATAAGTTGTGAGTAAATAACCAATAAGCCAGATCCTGTTGTGACTTATTGCTTAATTAACCCACTGTTTCTGTTGTGAAATCAGTTGCTTGCTGTTTGTAAGATACCAGTCAAAGTGTGTTAAGTGTACTTTGATCAAGCCGATATACAAGCAGTGTCAGTGGCTCAGTAGGTAGCACACTCGCCTCTGAGGCCGGGAGATCAGAGGGCTGTGGGTTCAGTTCCCACATCTGGCACTTGGGTTAATATCCCAGTACTGACACTGTAGTGCAGCATGAGAGGGGTGCTGCACTTCTGAGGTGCCGTCTTTTAGATGAGGCGTTAAACCGAGGTCCCATCTGCCTGGATTGGTGGTAGTTCAGGTGGATGTTAAAGATCCCATGGCACTTATCGAAAAGAGTAGGGGAATTTCCCCGATGTCCTGGCCAAATTTCCCTCATTCACTATAAATACCACCAACAGCTTCATCTGGTTCAAAGTCAGTTGGCATTCATCTGTATCCCCCTTCCCCGTGTCGTGCCTGAAAATAGGCAAGATTTGTCTAGTGCACTTACCCGGTCAACAAAAACTAAATAAATATAATGTGTTATTTGTTACGCCTTTTATTTTAGTTGCTAAGAGGTTAGGAACCTGATCATTTGTAGAGCCTTAACAAGATAGTGTATGAAGAGTCGTAGCCCAGAAATTTGTTTTTGAGTACTGGTGAAGAATGGAAATAATAGCATGTACATGGATTACATAAACAGTTCACATCACTTGCAAATTATTTAGAAGTGAGAAGACTTGCACAGTGGCAGGTTACCTGTACCTGCTGTCTGTGCCCCCCACCCCGGAGATCCTTTGTCAAGTGTTGTAGTTTCTCTCTGTAGTCAGGACCATGGGTCAGAGTGCAATAAAACATATGAAGATCAATAGTACACCTCTGTAACAGTAATTGCTTCAAAATAAAACTCAGGGGATATAGGATAAGGTTAATAATTACTTTATTATTTTAGTATTTATTTATCTTTAGGCTGAATTGTTTGGTTGCTCTTGGGATGGGCAAAAAAACAGTTAATTCCTTGTATTCATGATAATTTTTTGGGATGTTTTTTAATTTTTGGTATTTCACTGAGTTTATCTACACTGTATGTTTTAAATATGCATAACATTTTGAGTAAAGATTGTATATAGATTTGGTAAGTGGTTCCATATGGATGGTCATGTTACAGAACATGTAGTGCGCTAATCTTTATGTTTGCTACTTCAGTTGCTGAGTGGTATTAGTTACGTGTCCATTGATACTATTTTTTTTGATAACATTCACTGACCACTTGGATATTAAGAGAATGGAGTGCAATGATACATTATTTTACATGTGGTTATCAACATTTGATAGCTATTTAACACAACTGATTAGAATAGAGTTAGATTTTCACCTGATTGATATTTAATGGCATTTAGTTATTGACTACATTTGCACATCAGATAGTAAGAAACATTTGGTGGTTCTGATGAGCATATTCATATATTTTTCTATGAGAGAACCACCTGTGTACATTTTTGCAACAGTATAAAAGTAGGTTAGACTATTTTACATTTCAGTAGGCAGTTTCTGTTTGATTGCAACAGACACTTTTTGATGTTTTATTTGCTGTTGTGTATTAATTGTGTTTTTAATTAGACAGACTTTTTTCATTTTTTATTTAAGTACTATAATACTTTATTAGTGATGTCTATATATGTCTTGCTACTGATTTTCTTAAACTAGCAGTTATTTATTTGAAAGTGGATCTACCAATGTCAAGAAGTAAAAAAAAGATGAAGGATTACAACAATATGTTACATATTTAAGTATATCATGGAGTGGTGAGGATATTCATTTCACATCTATTTTATGAGTGATGGTGAGAAGTTTGGTTGAGTTGCTAATCAATGACTTTTTAAAACTATTTATTAGTGGAACTGGGAAAGATTCCTCATCCGTCCTCCAAAAATATGGACGATCCTGTAAAAGCAAGAGCGCACCAAGTGTTTACATTGTGGGGCAGAAGTACACAATCATTTTTCACCTTTTGTGTTAAGTTTTTAGCTGTACACATCTGCACAGATATATAGATATGTATTGTACAGTGAAAATAGGCCAGATAATCACATGCATGCATCTCTATAATAAGCTATGAGTAATATGAACAGTAGCACTTAATGCAATGCAATACCATTAAATGCATATATACAGTTGCTTTAGCATAGTGAATATACAAATGCATGTAATTTTTCTGTTTTTGTTTTTTTAAAACAAACTTGAATATGTTGAAGGCAATTTAACTTATATACATTCAATTTGAAGCTCAGCATTATATACATATGTACAAGTCTGAGTCACATTTCTTGGGAATAGTTTGTCATATTCAGTGTTGAGAGTCCAAGAACAGTGATACATAATCCTACACAGTTAATAAATGCATGTATGCAATGTTTCTGCTTTCTTTTTTAAAAAGAAACATAAATACATTAAAGTCTACTAAAGTTATGTACATTCAAGTAGAAGGTCAGCATTATATACATATGTACAAGTCTGAGTCGCATTTTGGTTTGGAGTTTGTGATGTTCAGGTTTCAGAGTGCAAGAAGAGTGACAGAAAATTCTGTCAGATTGTTTTCAACAATTTTGGTTTAGTAGTACCAGATGATACTACTACTATGTAGGTAGTCATGCTGTTAACATGGGTGTAATAACTACCTTTGCCAAGACATAACTCATTAACTGACATAGTGTAATATCCAGTGCCCTCGAGTCTGCTTGGATTTGGCGGAAGTCAATTTAGTTAGCATAATAGTCAAGGTCAAGAATGTAGACAACAACAGAAAAAGGAGTGAGAACTTAACCTGAAGTGTATTGTTCAAACAAGTATAGTTCTCAACACAATATGTGGAGAACAGTGGTTGCAACTCTGATAAGTGTTTAACTAAATTAATGAGTTTGTCATTGCCATGTAAAATTGTACTGTGAAAGAACTGAATACAAAGTAATATGTGTTAAGAGATACAGACTTAAGTAAGGCATCTGCAAAAAGACATGACTCACTGACTGTCTAATGATTACAGTTAAATACCCACAAGTCTATTTGAACAGTAACAATGCAGTTTTTGTAGTGAGTATATCAAAGTTGTAAATGCTGAATATCACAATACAAATGTTTTATAAAAATCGTATTGCAATGAATGATGAAAACACTGTTGTTTTGCATGTAATGTATAAGGACAAAAGTGTGATAAACAAGTAATTGCCTGTCACAGGTTGCTACATTGCTGTACTGTAGTGTTCTCTTCTGCAATGGCAGAGAAATCAGAGCAGTTAATGTGGGCTCTGGTGATACTGTATGACAAGTGAAGACATAGATCACCATGGGTGGTTTTGTACACCAGTGGTTTCAGTTGAAGGTGTAAGTTATTGTATAACAGAAAAAATACATATGTACATTGGTGGAAAACAGCAATATCTGTATGGGATATGCACACATTATGTTATTGTTGAAGAGATATTGGTTTAGTGAGATGCTGTGATTAGATGTTATCACTTTTCCACATGTTGTGCAACATTGGTTGAATGGAGAATGACTACATATGCATCTTTCAGATTCCTTGGGAGTCTTTCTTTGAGAGTGCATACTGTATCATTGCACTCTACCCTTCCCTTTCTGAACCTTCGCCAAATGAAACAGTGGCCAGAGTGAACGGACAGCCCGTGGTGTAAAATTGTTGCATGGGTGTCAAACTGAGTTCCTGAGAACATAGTTCTGCCAGCAATGAAGTGTGAAATTGGTGGTGTGATTTTCATTCCTTGAGAGTTAAAGTGTTGCAGTACAATCATTATGTAGGAACTTGAATATGTAACTCTCAGAGAGCAAACACAAGAATGACCACATCTTCGGCACAGCCAACTAGTTTCTGCATTTGCAAATAATTTGCAGAACTTCACAGTTCAGGGACAAAGACAGACATCCAGAGCATATCCTGAGTTGTTTGTGTGTCTTTGTGGCTGCATGATAAACATGTGTACTTAGACATATAGTCAACTTTAAAGTGCTGATGCAGATCAATGCCCTCATCTGCTAAAGTGTTTATCATTCCCATCATAAACTCTGTGACATCTTGTTGTGCATTGTCAGCAAACATTGATTATCCTGCATGTTTTCCCAGAGTTAGTCATAGAGGAGACAAGCTTTGTAAACTGGGCAACTGCTCTTGACTACCTCTAATGACTCTCTTTAATGCTTCTGACAGATGTGTTGAGTGACTTGGGTTTAACACATTAGCAAACTCAGGGATGTGGAGAAGTGCTTGCATAGGTGCGTTTGCATAGCAGTTTACTCCTGTGCTGTGTGTTAACCCCGATACATTTCTTCACAAGTGGAGATGTGAATTGTTTATGAAGAGAGTGCTCTTTAATGTGCTGCTGAGGTGATGACTCTGGAGTCTTCATGTGCTTCCTTTTTAGTTTGTGTCTGTCATCCATCGTAATAGCTGTTCCAGACTCATACCTGGGAACTGGTAGCAAAGGAGCATTTGGTTGGTACAACACACATAATCTGTTGTACTCAACTATGCATTTTGTGTCAGCACATATTTTACTTTCTGCCAGATGTACTATGTGTACTCCAGACAATTGTGTGACACGAGACAGAGCAACATAAGACATCCCATCCTTGAATATACCAGTGCCTATATCTACAATGGCACTATAAAGGCTGAGCCCTTGTGATTTGTGTATGGACACTGCATAAGCAGCACACAGTGGAAATTGTTTCCTTGTCACATATATGTCTTTGACAAGCTCAAACTTGACTGTTACTCTGTCTATTGGTCGAGGAGTTTCACAGTTGTCAAACTTAACAACTAAAAATTCCACAGTTGTGTTCTGCAAGTTGTACTGGAAGTCATGTATGTATCCCATGGTTCCATTGACAAGACCTCCATCTACATCAATGTTTCTGTGAAGCATGATGCATGCATTTCTAAACAGTGGAAACAGAGCTTCTAAGCCAGCTGTGCTTGACACATCACCTGTGAGCTGTCTGAGACACTCAACCATTTTTGATACCATTGTTCACGATAGGTTAATACCATCTATGGTATCTATGCATGGGAGAGTGACAATAGGTTGCTGTTCTCTCTGCATCATGATCTGATTGAACTCTGCACACTGTTTAAATCTTGGGAATAGACATACAACATGTACCCCAGATTTCTGCACATGTGCAAAGATATCACATGCATCCTGGATAGGGGCATTATTTCTAGTGATCATGTGCTGTCTTAGCATTTAAACATGGGTGGGTGACAGTGCACCAATGTGAGCGTTATCAAGCAATGCTTTGTAAGACATGTCACCTTGCTGTCTCATATTCTGTGACAGTTCAACATATGAGAACTCCCACAGATTGACTCCACCTATGCATCCAATTGTTTTCTTTGCCTCTTCAATGGAAAGACTACAGAAAACATATTTGCCATTTACAGGTGCCAGCTGAAGGAGATCTCCAAGGACAAGAATGTTCTTACCACCAAATGGTGTGTCATCATTGGTACCTAGTATCTCCTGTAGATGTAGGTGAACATATGTGAGAAGAACATTTGAAACCATACTGATCTCATCTATTATCAGCAAATTCATTTTGTCAAACATTGACCTCAGTTCAGAGGCAACGTCTTATGACAATTTTCTGTAATCACCACTCTTCTCATGCTCGACTGGCAGCATAAATAACTTATGAAGTGTGATTCCACCTATGTTATAAGCTGCCAAACCTGTTGGAGCAGAAACAATAACTGATGTTGCTGCATTAGTAAGGTCACGTACACCTTTGCTTATTGCTTCAATCAAGAAACTTTTTCCAGTTCCAGCAGCACCACTAACAAACATCCTTGCTGGTGTCTGTGCCTCACAAACATAGTGTTTGGTATTGTGCTGAATAGCATGTTCCACAGCATGTATCACAGACTGATACACAATCTTTTGGTGTGAGTTCAAGTTGTCAACAATGTTTGTAGCTGACTCTGAGAACTGCATGCTTTGTTGCATTGTGCTTTCTACCTCTGACATCAGGACAGCTGGGTCATTAGGAGGAAGAGGAGCACCAAGAGTCCCTTCTCCTTCAACATCAACCATTTCCTGTGATGTTACTGAGGTGTCACTGGCCAGAGTTTTCTTAGTTTCCTCCAGTTGATTTTTTTCCATTTCAAGTCTGTCAATGTAACTCTCAGAGACATGACTCTTGAAGGTATGATACATTTCCATGAACTGTTATTAATATGTATCAGATAATCCTTTTAATTCAGATTCTGATCTCTAAGGCTTGAACAGAAACAATAGAGCAAAATAATAATGTTCTTTGCTTTCTGTTGTGTTCAAGGTGAGTTTACAGTGGTCAGTTAGCCATGGTTTGTGCTTTTTAACAAGTGAGCCATCAAACCCAGTGACTTTATATAAGCCTTTTTCTGGGTCAGAAGAAACACCCCACTTGTAATCGTACCATTGAGCAACTTCAAAGAGACACAGATCGTTCATAGCACTGTGGCACTGTGGATAGTAATTGTCAATTAAGTTGTTCTTCAGAATATTTGTGGATGCTGGTCTTGTAGCAGCCAGATCCTCAATCTCTTTATGGCTGTTAAGGACATGATGTCTGTTCTGCTTGTGGTTCACATTCAAGAAACGAATGGAGTTTGATTTGCCATATAGACATACACCTGTAAGTCGGTCACTTGCTTCACAGGTTCCACACTCATGGTGTGACAGAGTCTTAAGTCCCAGTGACCAAAGCCTAGAAGACATTGACTTATCACAGTTAGATAACTCTTCCCACATTTCTTGCAGGTTTGTTTGCTTGTGCTTAGTGATGTATGATGTGACATACCTTACAAGAGCCATTGAGTTGTCAGCAACAAACTGAACATCAAAGTTTGCTTGCCACATCAACAGAAGAGAAGGGCTATAGTCATTGATATAGACTTCTGATTCTGTGCAAGGTAGTTCATACACTCGCTTTGTGGACTTTGCTTTCAGGTGGTGTGGCATGGCTGAAAAGACATCATTGAGACAAGCAGCCATACAAGCTCACCTCGGGAAGCCAAAACAGCATCGAGTGTGCCACTGTCCCTTGTTCTTTACTTTCCTATGACAGTACTTGCCATAGAGGTGTCGTTGGAATTTTTGAACCAGTTCCCAAACTGTTGCACTGTCATACCTGTCTGGAAACTGACATGTGATATACTTCAGTATGAAGCTTAGTATGTCACTTGTGTCGTTGTCTCCAATACATGGGGCATCTTTGATCCACAGCAACATATGTATGTGTGGAGCTCCACAAGCTTGGTACACAACCCTCCAGAAATAGTGCTTGACAATGCTGAGAGGAGGATTGGTCTTAGACAGTATGAACTTTAAAAGACTGTGGAACCAGTGGTGGAAGTAACGTGAGACTGTCACTGGGTCAAGTGAACATAGTTCGTTGAGAGTCATAGTTTGTATGTTCTCAATGACTGAGTTTGCCCATCTGAGAAGATCAAGGAGATCATCCTAATAATATTCAGCACAACTCAGTGTAATGAACCATGTTGCTGGTCCAAACTATCTCAGCATGCACATCACCTCAGAGTGTCATCTGTACCAATATTCCTTGGTACCACGCATGCTAGACAAAATTGAAGAAAGACTGACTTGCAGCATTTCATCTTTGGTCTGCAACTTCTGTAGTAACTGTGCAGCTGTCATATTGTTGAACTCTGTACTAAGTCTCAATGTATGAGCAATAGTAGTAGATAGGACACTAAGTTCACTTTCCCAAAGAAGGTGAAAAAGGTATGCAATGTTTGTCCGAAACTTGCCATCCTTGTGTAGAACTCATGAGGTCCTATACTCAGCTCCTGGGACATGAAGTTCTTGTTCATCTAGTCGACCACCTGAGCCAAGTGGGAACAGATCAGGAAAACAACAAGCTTCTAGAGTAGCCTCCCATATACTTACAGGATTGCCCTCTACTTGCTTCATCTGATATAAATCAATATTATCCATTACTGGGTCTTTGCCATGCAATGGATGTATGGTGAATTGCTCATACACATTGTGTACAGTTGCAATGTCAACCTTTTTCAGTATTGCTTTGTCCTGGATTCCCCCCTCTTCCCCCAAAAAGACAGACACCATTATTTGTTGTTGTGCTCAGATTGGCAATTAATTTATTTATTTTCAATTCATAATTCCATATTTCATTCCAATTTCTTCATTATCATATTTTCAACATTTTTGTTTATTCCATCCAATATATCAATCTCTGATTATTCTTCCCCCAGGTGAAGACCTGGGTGCCTTCTTCTTCTTCTTTTCCATTAGGTAACGGTGAAAACCGAGACCGCTTTTCCTTCATCTTCCTTCTCTTCTTGTGTTATTCCTTTTTCCTTCCCCCCTCCCCTCCCCCACTTTTTTCCCACAGTCCTTAACCATGTTATCACCTGCCATCCACCTTTGGCAGTCCTTGACCATATCCTTAGCTGCCATCCACGTTTGGCAGCCCCATCTTTTTTCTAGCCTGGAAGTGCTTTTCTCCGCACCATCACAGACCCCCATACAGTCCCATCACGACTGTCCTCCTTACTTGTTCCCCTTTGACAGGGTGGGAGGGAGGTATCCAAAACTCCAGCAAAAGTGGCTGAGGCCCCCTTGTGCTGTCCCTTAAGTACCTCCCTATCTCCCTCCCCTTCCTGTTTGTCTGCCCATTGTTCTGCCTCCCTTAGCCCCTCCCCTTCCTCCCCCTTCCCCTTCTGAGCACAACCATCTCTAGCATGGGAGCAGAGGTGCACCAGGACAACCTGGTCTGCCCTCTAAAAGGGGCAAACTCCATTGTCCTGGATTCCCTCCTCTTCCCCCAAAAAGGCAGACACCATTATTTGTTGTTGTTGTGCTCAGATTGGTAATTAATTTATTTTCAATTCATAATTCCATATTTCATTCCAATTTCTTCATTATCATATTTTCAACATTTTTGTTTATTCCATCCAATATATCAATCTCTGATTATTCTTCCCCGAGGTGAAGACCTGGGTTCCTTCTTCTTCTCCTTTTCCATTAGGCAACGGTGAAAACCGAGACCGCTTTTCCTTCATCTTCCTTCTCTTCTTGTGTTATTCCTTTTTCCTTCCCCCCCTCCCCTCCTCCCCCCTTTTTCCACAAGCCAGTCTCCAGCTTGCGTTGGATGGTTGGCTTCCCCCATTAACTAGGGTAGCCTTCACCCTTACTTCAAGGGAGCTCCTTTCCATTCATATCTGGTATAATCTGTACCCCTTTTTTTTTATTTCCCATTGTTTGTCTGTCTCATCCATTCTTCTATAAATCCATCATTTCCTTATTGAACATGTCTATAGCTATGTCTGACAGGTGTACCCCATCTGACCTGCAAAATTCATCTACCCACTCTTCTACCCCCTCAGTATTACCTGACCTCCCATCTGCCTTACCAATGTGCCAACCCTCCTGTTCATCTTCCTCCTGGCTCTTTCTACTGCTCTTGCCTCCACACTCTCCTTGGTATCATATCTGACCAAGCGATGCACGCTTGAGGCCACCGCTGCCGTATAGTTCTTAAGTCCTTTTTTATTTGTAAATATGTGTCCACCCACAGCCTGTTTGCCAGGTCGTTGCCTCAAAAATGTATAATAATTAGGTCTGGCCTGGGCTGCCGTTCTCCGATCTCTGTTAATGTGGGAAGCAGCTGAGCCCACCTCATCCCCCGTATACCATGCCAAAACAACCTACACCTTCTCACATCTTGGTATAGCTGTTTTCCCCCAGCCTTCTTCTCTGCTCTCTTTCCAGCCCAATAGATGAAGGAATGGCCACAGATCCATATTTCCATGATCCTCCCTCTACCTATAGGGTGCAAACAAAATCATTAATATACAGGCTCAATATGTCGCTCCCCTATTCGTCCCCTCTTTTTCCATGCCCCCTTTCTGTCTGCTCCCATTTCTTGCCTCCCCCATCGCTGTGGTCCCACCTGGGGCCAGACCATTATTTTATGTCCAAAATATGTATCCATCTATACCTATCTAGCGTCGTGTTTTTTTTTTTTTTTTTTTTTTTTGTGCAGTTATTTCAGTGCTCTAATGTATCTTTTATAACTGGCCGATCGCCATCGTCCCTTTTCCAATATCGTGTTCACTGTCTCGCCTGCCACCGTACACTGTGAGGTGGCCCCAATCCGCAGGGAATGGGAAGAATAATTAGCTGGGTCTTCTCCTAAGAATTGCATGCTCTTCTTCAGTATTGCCGTGACTTGGTAGCCAGTCACCTTTCTCCCATCCCCATGTACAAATAATTTTCCTGTCCTGTTCCCCTGCGCTGCGGCAAAAACCCACAGCACCTGTACCGGGCATATTGCGCCCTCTGTTTGACTCTTTAGTGTCACCATGCAACCCCTTCCCTCTTGATCAGTCTTAGACCTCCTAATCCTGATCTGTATCTCAGTCACTCCCCAGGTTATGTCATCCCAGTCTAGAACCCCTTTCCCGTCCTCCTTCCCCTGGCCTACTACCTCACTCACTCTCATGGCACCTGCAAACATTATCACATAGATTGTGTGAAACAGTTGGGCCTCGCTCCGTGATCTGCATATTACTGGGAGCACCCCCTTTAGCTTTATAAGCCATTGTTCCCCTATCGGCCTCCTGCTATCTGCTGGTTCTTGTTTTAACCTGCTCCATCCTTGCATCATCCTTCTGATGAGCAATGTCTTTGTCGGGTCCCTCCACCCTTTCAGACTGCAGATAAGCCCAATCTCTGCCAGGTAAACTCCCATCATGGTATGGGCTGTGCCTTTTTTCCACTGTTCCACTGTGAACATTCCCAACTGTTCCTCTGTGAGTGGCCTACTTACCTCCATCTGGTGCTCTGCCCTGAATGTTTGAAACACTCGCCAAGCCCCGTCGTAGGCCCTCAGAGTCCAAGGCACCCATGAGCTGCGAAAAAATACTTCTGCTCCTTCCTGCCAACATCCCAGATGTTCGTTGGTATGGGTGCTTTTAATTCCTCCACTGCTGGTGCCAGCCTCTGAAAATGTTCCAGCTGCAGACGGGAAAGGCTGTCAGCCAGAGTGTTGTGTACCCCTTCTATGTGTTGCGCTCTAAATGACATGTTCAGTTGTAATGTCCATAATACTAA
This sequence comes from Neoceratodus forsteri, assembly GCA_016271365.2. Classification (NCBI taxonomy): domain Eukaryota; kingdom Metazoa; phylum Chordata; order Ceratodontiformes; family Ceratodontidae; genus Neoceratodus; species Neoceratodus forsteri. The sequence continues at coordinate 1,295,718,519 of CM028130.1, forward strand.
CTGCTGCAATACCTGCATGACTGTGTCTGATCTGGCTCCCTTGTTGTTCAAAACATCTACCACTGCCCTATTGTCACACCAAAAAGTCACTTTCTGATCCTGCAATTCCTCTCCCCAGACTAAAGTGCACACCCATATGGGCATGATCTCAAGCAATGTAATGTCTCTCACTTTCCCCTCCTCACCCACATGGCTGGCCAGGGTTCTGCGAACCATTTTCCTCTCATGTACCCCCCCATGCCTATACCATCAGCTGCATCTGTGTATAGATTGAGATCTGTGTTGTATAACCATTCCTCTTGCCAGAAAGAGCAACCGTTGGACTCCTTCAGGAATTCCTCCCAAATCGTAAAATCCTCCTTAACCCCTCGAGTCAAGTTTACCCAGTGATGAGGTCTGGTGACCCCTGCTGTGGCCCTGGCTAACCTCTTTGTGAATGTCCTCCCTGGCCCAGTGGCCTTGCAGGTGAAGTTCAAATGCCCCAGCACTTGTTATACCAGCTTTACCTGTACCTGTCTCCTGCTGGTGTGCAATTGTATTAATTCTTTCAGCTTATTGACTTTTTTATCCGGTAGTCTAAATACCCCATTAGGGGCGTCTATCTCAATTCCCAAAAATTCTATAATCCTGCTGGGCCCCTCTGTCTTTGCCGGGGTTAGTGGCACCCCCAATTCCTGACACAACTCCTGGAACTTACCTAGCATCATTTGTGTCTCCCTTTTCCCTCTTCCGATGAATAGGAAATCATCCAGATAATGTATGACCATCCTATAACCTGTCTTTTCTTGAAATATCCACTGCAAACAGGTGCTGAGGGCCTCAAATGTCACACATGCTGTGGAACATCCCATTGGCATTGCTTTGTCAAAATAGTATCTTCCCCCGCTTTTGAAACCAATAAATCCCAATCTTCCCTCCTGACCGGAAGCAGTCTGAAAGCAGACTCAATGTCCATTTTAGCCATCCATGCCTCCTCTGTAGCCCGGATCATCCGTACTGCATCTTCTAGTGTCGCACAAGTCACCCTGCTGTGCTCCTCACTGATAAAATCATTTACTGACTCTGCTTCTGAATAGGACAGGTGGTGAATCACTCTGTATTCCCCTTCCTGTTTCTTGGGTACCAGACCCAATGGTGATACCAGCATGCTCTGCAATGGGGGGTTTTCAAATGGGCCCTCTGCTAATTTCTTCTCTATCTTCTGTCTTAGTACCTCCTCCTTCCCTTTTACTGACCCTAGGTTGCTGGCCTCCATCACCCACCTGGGTCCCATAAACTATAATGTAAAACCTGAGTTAAAGCCCTGCAAAATCATATTCCATACTCTTGTGTCTGGATATTTGGCCATGTAACTTGCCCATACCTTATCTTTGATTGGGGTTCTGGCCATCCCAAAATGTGCCTTACCTCATCCCCCGTCCTTCCCTGTTTTCCCCTCTATTTCATCTTGACTGCCTCCTCATCCTTCATCTGTTCTGTTCCCCCCTATTCGTGTACCCCCTACCCCGCCCTCTTCTGCTCCAGGTCTTGCCTCTAAAACCTTGACCCTCTTGAAAAAATTGTTGGCCCGCTCCTTGCCCCCCATGTGCCTGCATCCCTTGTTCCCCTGCCGCTCTACATTTACTTGCTGGGTGGCCTCCCTTGCACCTCGAGCACGCATGCTGAAACTGACATTGAGGCCAGGAACAAAAGGCTATGTTATAGGTCCAGCAGCATCTCTGGGTCCCAAAACCCTTCTTGCCCCATTCCCCCTTGGGCATGGACTGATCTGTGATGTAATCCATTCATAAATCTATCTGTTTGGTGTCCCACCTCACGTCCCCAAACATTGCCATTCTCTGCCTAAAGGATTCGTCATAGTATAACCATCCCATCCCACCCTTTGCCTTCCAAATTATAAGGGAATTATAAGGGAATAGGTAATGAGCGGGATGCCTAACTCCGGCCTCTTATCTATGACATGGCTGAGAGAGTAGAGAAACCTAGGAACCATCTATCCCAAGTCTTCCCTTTTGTGAACTTATCCTCCTTTTTTCTCCCTAAAAGCTCTATAGCCGCTGCCATCTCACTCTTCCCTATGCCTTCAGCCTCTTCATACTTGGCAGCGGCCTTGCGGCTCACCAAGGCAAATATTTCCACATATTCTCCTTTCCAAATTTTTTCTTTTGTAGTCAGCGGCACGTGCTCGCCTATCCTCATTCCCGGGGTGCCTATCTCTCTTGTCCCTTCTCCCTGTCTCTCACATCCTTGTTCCTTTCTTTCTGCCCCTTCTTTCTCCCTCCTGATCTCTGCTAGTGCCGCTTCCATCTGCCCTACACTGCCTGCTCCTAAGGCCGTTACTATTTGCCCTATATATCCTCTTAATCTGTCCCCCACTGCACTGGGTGTATTACCTGTGACCTTGTCCGGGCCTTCCTGCCTGGAGTCTTCCAAGGTCCCTTTTGCTTGTCCCTGTGGTTGTGGAGGGGGGTGGGCTGCTGGGTTTTGCGGAGGGAGCAAGCCATTCTGGGCATCGCGGGGTTGAACCAGGGGGATGTCATCCTGATCTGGGTGGGAAACCGGTGACACAGTGACCGTAGGTTGCAGAGACAAAGGATCCGCCAACCTGGCCAGCCCCGTTACCACCGGTGGTGCCCTCCCAGTACCACGTGACCCTCTGGCTGGTCATTTTTCTTTGCCACCCTTTCCTGTGGCCACCTTTCTCTTTCCCCCTGGTCTCTCTGGCTCCTCTCCCTCCACCAGCTCCCACATCCTGTTAGCTTTGTCCGCCAAATCCATTATTGCCTTGTAAGCCTCCTCTTTTGATGGCCTGCTCTACTTTGGTGCCATTGTCCTCTTTCTCTTTTCTCTGTGAAAGCAACTATAAGAGGAAACACGGTCAAACGTATAACTGTATCATCCGGAACGAAACATTTTTTTTTTGTATTTCCCCCATCCTGTTCTGTAGTCTGATCCCCAGTCCAGACCCCATTCCCTCTTGTCCCGCTTCTCGCCACTCTACGTCACCCACTTGTGACCCCTCCGGGCACTCCTTCTTTGTTCCTAATTAGTCCCTACCTGCTGTACCCAGCTATCCACCTCGACTGTCTGGCTTGACCCAGTCAACCCACCGTTAGCAGCCCCACCTTAGGAATTACTACCAACAGCCCTACCAAAAGTGAGGGTACTGTTTCCATGTGACCACCTCGCAGTGAGTGCCGTCCCCTGCGAGGTCACGGGTCACGCTTTTTCACCTTTCGCCCCAGGCCTCTCCCAGACAAGATGTTCACCCCTTAGTATGCCTCTGGAAAAACTACCCAGGCTGTGAAGACCCCTGAGCCACTAGCCCCAGACCTAGAAAGTGCCTTACCATAATCCCCACAAGGTGTGTGGTGTCATGTCACCTGCACCCTGCCTCTGAGCCTCTTACTAGCCTTACCCTTCCTACTCAGGCCCCCACCATAGCCACAAAACAGCCCCAAGAGCCTTAATTTATGGAAAAAGAAAAAGCGGTTTTACTACACCCCCACGTAGCTTGTGACGTCATGCCACGTGGTTCATACTGCACTCCTTCCACCCAGCTTCAGGGCCTCCTTCAGCCCTCTTACTCAGCTTGGTAATGCAGGACTTTCCCCCAGTGCCACAATAGCCCAAAAACCAGGGCAAGCATTTTTCTACACCCCTACATAGCGTGTGGCCTACACGCCATGCAGTCCATGCCTTTGAGCTTCTCCCAGGCCTACCATTCGGCCTTCAGGACCGAGATGCCACCAAACTGCTCCCAGGGTACTAGAAATGGGAAAATAGGACTTCTATGCTCCTCCCAGTGGCGTGTGACTTCACGCCATGTGTGCTCAGGTCACGCTCGCTCCCTCCCTGCTCCCGTCCTCTTCCAGGCCTCCTAAACCTGTTTGGCAAACTCACAGCCCCAAGAGCCTTAATTTACAGAAAAAGAAAAGGTGTTTTACAACCCCCCCACGTAGCGTGTGACATCATGCCACGTGGTTCATACTGCGCTCCTTCCGCCCAGCTTCAGGGCCTCCATCAGCCCTCTTATTCAGCTTGGTAATGCAGGACTTCCCCCCAGTGCCCCAATAGCCGAAAACCAGGGCAAGCATTTTTCTATGCCCTTACATGGCGTGTGGCCTATACGCCACGCAGTCCATGCCTTCAGGCTTCTCCCAGGCCTACCATTCAGCCTTCAGGACTGAGATGCCACCAAACTGGCCCCAGGGTACTAGAAACGGGAAAATAGGGCTTTTATTCTCCTCTCTGCGGCATGTGACGTCACACCACATGTCCTCTGGTCGTGCTTTCTCCCCCCAGCTTCCCGTCCTCTTCCAGACCTCCTAAACCTGTTTGGCAAACTAAAAAGACCACACCCAGCCTTGTAGGCTACAGCACAATGCCAGTGCTTCCACAAAAATCCTTCTCCTGGCGTGCGACATTCATGCCACGCAGCCTCTAACCTTCAGCCTCTAAGGAAACAACATGGCCACACACAGCAGCCCACCCATCATATTCAAAGATGAAAATGGTTTTAAACCCCCCCACGCCATGCGTTTCTTCATGCCATGTGTCCCCCCACTTGCGCTTGCCCCCCAGCCCGCGGCCTCTTCCAGGCCTACTGTCCCTGCCAGACAGCCACCAGAAAGGGGGAAACCAAATGCTACCACCCTCTAGACACCACGAAAAGCTATGCTAATCCCCCCATGTGGTGTGTGGCATCCCCCACATGGCCCTACTCCTGCTGTCTGTCCCATGTCCCAGGGCTTTTCAAAACTCCTCCCGTCCAGCAAAAACAGGCCACCACGGGAACAAGAAACCTCAGAGTACAGCAAATAAGGAACAGGCTTTTCCACAAGCCCCCCCCACGAGGCGTGTGCCTTGCACCCATGTGGTCTTGGGTCGCTTTCTCCACCAGACTCTGACCCCCCAGCTACTCAATACCCCTTCACTTCTTCAGCTGTATATTGCGCTCATTTAATCTTACCGCTATATACCTTTTCCCTTTTTATTATTATTTTTTTTTTTTACATCACATCTCATCCTGTAAATCAATTACTTGTTTCCATACCTCCTTTTCTTGGAGAAACAAACCTCAATTAAATTGCCAATCCGACGTGCTGCAGTTGATGTAAATCCAAAACTCCAGCAAAAGTGGCTGAGGCCACCTTGTGCTGTCCCTTAAGTACCTCCCTATCTCCCTTCCCTTCCTGTTTGTCTGCCCATTGTTCTGCCTCCCTTAGCCCCTTCCCTTCCTCCCTTCTCCCCTTCTGAGCACAACCATCTCTAGCATGGGAGCAGGGGTGCACCAGGACAACCTGGTCTGCCCTCTAAAAGGGCCAAACTCCATTGTCAGAGTTGTCGACAGCAATATCTGTAGAAATACCAGCAAATGCATCAGTATCAATGTCAGCATAAAAAACATTATGCTCTTTTAGGTATTGCAAAGCATGCTTCACCTTGTCAACATTAACTATGTCCTGTCATATTGTTTTTGCCTTTGTTGGAACACCATTCACCAAGATTAGTACACTATTGTCCTGAGAAATAGTGTTGACGTTTTCTAGCAAAGGTAAAGGCAAATATACAACAGAGCCTTTCAGAGACCATACCAGGTCTTTGTTTGGCAGGTCTTGTGTCTTTGTATTCAGCCTGATGATTGTTTGAAATGGTTTCATGGTCTGAATCAGAATCCTCTCAAACAAGTTCAAGACTGCTATCTGAGCAGGAGTTGGCTTAACTTCCATCTTATTAAGTACAGACCGAGGAGGTAAACTGTCACTCTTAATCTTGTTATAACAGTAAGAACAGAGTGACAGAGTTCCAACTTCTCCAAAGTCAGACTTCAAGAGAAGGTATGTATGAAGATGTGCCCACATAACATTCCAGCATGGAATGTTCTGCAGGTCTGTAGTAACACATAAGTGTTTGTAGAACAGGCACTCACACGATACACAGATTACATCAAATTTTTATGTTTTGCTGATTTCAAATTTTGCAAAATCACGGCCAAAAGTTTTTAGAAACATAGAAACATAGAATTTGACGGCAGATAAGGACCGCTTGGCCCACCCAGTCTGCCCATTTCCCTACCTGATGGATAAGCTGCAGGTCCTAGTTAACCAGCAGCCTACTTCTTCCTACCCCCACCCCCTAGAATTGCCTTATGACTGTCCCGTGCATGCTTGAATTCCACCACTGTTTTTGACTCCACAACCTCCTCTGGAAGGCCGTTCCATACATCCACAACCCTCTCTGTGAAAAAATACTTCCTTAAATTACCTCTGAGCCGCCCCCCTTCTATCTTCAAATTGTGCCCCCTTGTTCTTGCACACCTCTTTTTTTGAAAGATGCTACCCTCTTGGACTTTGTTGATTCCCTTGAGGTACTTGAAAGTTTCTATCATGTCTCAAGCTGAGCTTCTTGCACCAGTGTTGTATGCATTGTATTTGTGTGTGCTGGAAGAGTAGCATTTTACCTTAATCTATGGCTACTTTGCAACTCTTTTATGAAGTACATAAGTCCTTCCACATTTCCGTCGTCGAGCAATGCTTGAATGTGCATATAGTCTCGAATGACAGATCTCACTCGATATAATCTTTGTACAAATTTTTGAATCCCAGAGTTATGCACTGCCAGCATGTGAAAGTGATGAAATATGCTGTTACAGTTCATGCTCTCTAAGCATGCAAGGGAGTGACCCATTAGTCCTGTGTGAGGATTAATCTCACACTTGTCAATGTTGTGAATCAGTGTATGTCGTTCACATCTCTTTTTGGTTAAAATTCTTGAGAGAAAACTTGCAATAGAGACTATTGATTTTTCTCTAACATTACATATTGTGTCACATGCCCGTTTTTTAGCTGATGACTTTGGGATACTAGCATCCTGTTCTACTTGATCATCATTCTGCAAGTCAAGGGTTTCATGAGATAGAGGTAAGACATTCTACATTTTTCCATGTTCATCAATTGTTACAGTGATGTTTCAGTTGTGTGCATGGTATGTCTCTTCCTAAAAGAATGCTTCTGGGTATTCAGAATGAAACCAGTCTCCTTGAAACACCACAGCGATATTTTGTGTGTTCAAGTGTTCAAAAGACAATATTTTTCTTAAGCATCTCCTCAATCTTAACACTTAATTTATCAATAGCTGACATAATTTCAGCCCATAATTGGGAATGGAATGCTAGAGCCACATTAACAAATCGTCTTGTTCTCAAGCGCAATTTCATCAATGCAAGCTTACTACACAGTCTGTTCCCTTTGCATCTCACTATTTTAGAGATCAGAAGTTCAGTTTTGGCTCTTTGGACAACTTTTCTGAAAACATTTGTCTTGCTGTGTTGTGCTGTGGCAGAACTAGCATGTCCAGCATTTTTTTTCTGTCTCACATGTCTGTGCTTTGCTGACGTCAGTGCTGGATGTTGTATCTGGACACTTCCTCTAGAATGTCTACTTGTTGTAGTTTTACTAGAGGAGGTGTTGTTTTTGTTTAGCCTTCTGTGTTTTATGGAATGTGTGGCTGCAACAGAACAAGTTGTCTTTTTCTTCCGGCTATATGTTTTACCTTTACTGATTACATGGCATGACGATGAACAACCAGTACAGCTATCATTTTTTGTTTGCACTCTAACTTTATGACAAATGGCCATGATGAAAGAGCTCAAGTGTATCTTGAATGTCTTCTCTGTTGTAGTCTCCTTAAAAAGTAAAAAGAAAACATCAAGTAGCAATAAAAATGTACTATGAGGTATTAAAAAACACATACTGCATAAGTTGTTGACAGTATCGCATGTTTAAAAGGAGCTATTTTTTAATGGTAACATTTGCATCACGCTGTGTGATCAGATTCTGTGATTCTGTGCACCACTGTGTGAATATTGGGTCAGATTGTCAAGCACTTATAGTTATTAAAAGATAACATGTGGCAACTTGTGTGGTACAGGTATCTGCCTATTATGAAGTCACAAGTTGCAGAATTGTTACATGGTAGTTGTTAAATGTTGTTACCCACTTATGTTTACATTTATAATGATGGGATAGGCAGGGTAGTATTACTGAATGGTGATAGTGATATGAGTGTCTACGAAGGTGGTACTGGTGTTATTAATGTTGTGTTGGAGGTATACTATAATAGGTATCTTGCTTGATATGATAACATATTTATATTGATGGGATGTAAATTATGTGGCAAAGTAAAGCCAGAGAAAGTAATATGAGTTTAAAATTGAAAGATTCACATTTTTTTGTCACAATCAAAGAATTTGTTGTCTCATGATCGATCCTCATGATCAAAGACGATTGCGAACAAAGAATTTGCATAGCCGCGAACAAAGAACGTGTAAATATTGATAACTAATAATAAACAGTTGTTTAGCATGGTTATGTATGTCTCCAGGGCACTATAATGACTCAGGAGTACTCAGTGTGTTGTTAAACTAACGGATTTCACTTTTTAAAAACATTTTGACACTTTTAGCAGCAAAATCTCGCGTTATTCTCATGATCAAAGATTTTGCACGTTCGCGAACAATACTTGCGGTCAAAGCGAGTGGCAGTCAAAGAATTTGCACGCTCGCAATCAAAGATCATCAAAACGTGGGTAAATTAATAAAATACAAAAAAAAGAATATTACCATTATATTTCTTACTTATTAGTGCTAGAAGTGCCTATGACTGTGTACTGTGTTGAAACACTATAGAATCTACTGTGTTTTACAAACAGGGATACTGTGATAGCAAAGCCTTGCTTTATTCTCACAATTAAAGATTTTGTACACTTGTGATCAATCCTCACAATGAAAACAAGTGGTGGTCAAAGAATTTGCACGCTCGTGATCAAAGATCGTGAAAATGCAGGAAAACTTATAAAAAATAAGAAAAATGAATATGTACATTATATTTGTTAGTTATTGGTGCTAGAAGTGCCTATGACTGTGTACTGTTTTGAAAAATAATTGAATCTACTGTGATTTACAACCAGGGACATTCTGATAGCTAAGTCTCTCGTTATTCTCGCAGTCAAAGATTTTGCACACTCGTGATCAATCCTCACAGTCAATACAAGTCACGGTCAAATATTTTGCTGTCTCGCGAACAAAGAAACAGCAAACTTTGTCATGTGACTTTTCAGGGCCAATAGAATCAAATAATAACATTCTGTGGGCCATTTCGAGCTCAGTGTTCGAGCAGGAGATACTCCAGTGAAAAATAGTGAGTCTTTCTCTAAGTTAGATTAAACTTGTTTACAGTGATGTTTTAAGTTAGTTGGAGTGTATATTTTAGTTAACAAGAAGCTAGGAAGCACTGTGGCATGTTAACTGCTCAGTTTTGGCATTGTGTTCCTACTTTTTGTGTGATGAACAGTGTTTAGTTTGAGTCAAAAATGTCAATGGTATTTTGCTCATGTGCTGAAACATTTTTAAAATGCATGGCATTTGCTTCAATGTGTTTTACACACATAGGACTTCTAGGAAAGCTATATTAATTGTTTGTAAAGACTTAATATTCTCCCAGGGAAAAAAAACTGCTAAGCTGTTATTTTGAAGGTTCTAGTATGATATTTTTATATTTAATAATAATGTTTTTTCCAGTTGATTGGGAGTTTTGTCAAATGTGTTACTCCTACAGTTAGTATTTATGGGTGATAATAATTTTTCAGGTTTAGTATTGCCTATTACAGTTTCCCATTTTTCTGCCACACTTTTTCACCACTTTACAGTTATTGTGTTAAGCAGATGTGCTGCATTTTAGTGGGGGTTTACTTTGTGAGAATTGGTTGATATTGTGACAGCATTAGAAATATTTGGTTAAATATGTGAGGGTTTTTGTAGATGTGCAGTCCTAGCTGAGAAATAAATTGTGTACTATCTAGGTTAATATGCTAGAAACATAGAGCTCTTAGATGCATGCTAATAAGTTGTTTGTCATGTTCATTTGTATTCAAGATGTAGTAAGTTTTTGAGCAGGGTGAGATATTGCTTGGGTGTTACTGTGCAAGTGTTTGTTTTTCTGACTTGTGTAGATGTGGTATGACATATGTGCTCTGTTTCTGTTGTGAGCTTGTACTTTATATCTGACTGTTAACTGTGTATGGGGTTTCCTTGATTTTAAGAGGGGGGGGTGTATTGTGTGACTAACTTCATGCAACTTTTGAGTGTTTCAACTGCTGTGCAATTGTTATCAGGCACTTATGTTGAGACAGTGTCACTGATGTTTGAGAAGCTGGATGTGATGTTTTCTTCCAAAGTGCTGATTGGCCTTTCTGAATGGGTTCATAATATTAGCGGCTTGTTGTGGCAGGGTTAGTCCCTGCCACTAAATAAAAGTACCCATCCTTTATTTCTTTCTCTGGTTGCAACCACTTTCCTCCCCTCTTCTAAGGCTATCCCTGTGTTTTCTGTATGGAGACAGGCCACCTCCTTACACAGCCACCCCCCATCTCTATTACTCTCTTCATGCTCTAGTTTTCTTTTTCCTTGGGGTACGTTTTGTTATAACCTTATGGAATTAGCAAATAGCCTGTCTGCAGTTATGAGTTAATGCAGACCCTATTTCTCTGGATTATTGTTCTTTTCCAGTATTGTATCTGGTTCTGGTTCAGTCAGAGAAAAGGAACAACATTTATGTTAAGTCAGTAAGTGTGGGAGTCTTACTAAAAAAAAAGGTTATTTTTATTCCTCAGCAGGGTTTCAGAAATGCATCTCTTGTAATAGCATTTTCCCTGTTGAAAATTATCTCCCTGTGGTAGCGCTAGCAGTTCTAGCTGCATAACCATTCGCAAGATTGTGAGGGCTGTGCGATCATGCATACTATTGTGTGGTGAGCAGCACTAATCACTTTGGTAAAACTGAAGGCTTGAGCCACCAGTAGGCTCACCAACAAGAGCTTCATCCTGAAATTTGCAGGGTAAAACAGCCTAATAAGAGGTACAGCTAGCTAAAAGGAATACCTCTGTCTGGCTGTGGAAAGTGAAGCCGACAGCTTTCCCTGCAGTCTGAATTTGATTGTGGCCTAGTCCTGCTGCTTTGAAATTGGTTCCTTCTCTTAACAAAACTCCTATATATCTGGGTTTAACTCTATTAAAGTGCCATATATGTTGCACAAAGGAGATTACTTATAAAATGTACTTGAAATATGTGCTTTAAAGTCTGTTTTGGGTAATGCAGGACAGGTGCAAATGAAGATAGCTTTCTGGAAAGTCTGTATGTTTCAACAGGCTACAAGATATTAAAAACAAAGCTGTCCCTGTTCTGAGAGCTCTTAAAAAAGAACAAAATACAGGATACAGTGGTTTTATAAGTCCCTTTTCTTTTTGTACTCTTACATAAAACTGCACATTAGTAAATGGTAGAAACTTATGTCCATATAAGAAAGTTACCTGTACCCTGTGTTGAGCTGCTCCTGCAGATTAAAAGGGAAGGTCTGCTTGCTAGCAGTCTCTGAAGCTAACTGAGAGCCACTATAGGAAATCAGCGGCCCCTTGTGGACTATTTTTATAAGACAATACCTGTCACTCAAACACAGGAAAACATTTTTGGAAGTATAAAACCTTAGGAAAGTATATTTTTGCAATTTAAGTATAACCCCAGATTGTTTACATCTGTCAGAGCTTGTTATGTTATGCAGATAATTGTGCTAGCAGCTAATAAAAGGAGTTTTATATTTTGATGATGCTGTGTCACCTGATTCAGGTAGGCAGGTACATAAGTCCTAGCTGAACAGGCATCAGGCAGATAGGGTCAGTAACTGCTGACCAGTAGAGAGAGAAGGTTCCTGCTAAAGGATTTACCTTGTTTTACTTTATGTTATCAAAGTTGTTTTCTTTGGTTATTATTTTCTTTGGCTATTTCTGTTACTTAAATGGTGCAAGAAGAACTTGTTTATGAAGATTAATAAACATCCCACAAGCCAATGTGGGTTGCACCTTATCTGTTGCTTCTGAGTGTGAGTTTGTATCTACCTGAAGAACCCACCCAGTAACATTTGGTGTCAGAAGTGGGATATCCTGACTGGGTGTCTGAGGGATCCAGGGAGAACTCAGTCAGGGGTACTAAACCTAGTACCTCAGGAAAGATGCAAGCACAGTGCATGGTGCCAGATCCAATGGTGGAGCAAATGAGGACCTTGAATAGAGATGGTGGCCTGAGCGAGGCACTATGGGACCAGATGGCAAACCTGAGGAGACTGCTGCACTGGATGGTCGAGTGCTGGCTAGATGCACAGCAATGCTGCAGGGAGGAGAGCTCAGATATCAGGAGCTGAGGGTCCATACTGCGCAGGCCAGAGAGGAATCCAGAAGAGAGCATCCATGGGCTACAGATGATAAGAAACCCCTTGTGGAGTTGTCTGATTCAGAGATGGACATCCTATTCTGCCTGTTTTTTATGGGCTTTACTGGATTGAGGACATTGGAGAGGTGACAGCATCAGATAAGTCCTCAGGTAAGACTGTTGCAGACGTTGTGCCTCCTGGGGTGAAGTCTGCAATCAAATCAGAAGAGGCCAGAGGGGCTTAAAGGACTCGTGTACCATTGACTATTAACAATAATCAGAAATCTGAGTGCAGTGACCCAAGTAAAGCATGGGGAAAGCTACAAAAGGGAGATCCTGATGTAGCTCTGTTAGCTTCCTACATTAAGGATCGGGAAGGGGGTATGGGTACCGGTCGAACAAGGGTCAAACCATTATGGTGGGTTGAAGAAAGGCAGGGTACCCTTTACAATGTTAAGCCTAACCCCCATATGAAGAGGTTGTGTGCTAGAATAGTGGTTCCAATTGCTTATAGGGAAGTGGTGATGGAGAATGCCTGCTCCAGCCACTCTAACCCATTCAGCCATGAACAGATACTGGCAGAATTAACCTCAGCTTTTTATTGGCCTGGAATGTACCAACAAATAGCTGCTTATATAAAAAGGAGGGAGGTGTACCAGAGGGTGTCTTCCAAATGCATAGGGTGTGGGAACCAAAGGTGGGAAGGCCAAAAGAAATGGCAACCAATGTGGGTTGGGAGGTACCAGATGGTAAGCCAGCATTTCAGAAGAACTGTTAGTATATCTTGGTGTCTTACAGAGACTCCAGGAAGCCATAGTTATTAAGTGTAGGTCAGGTTACACTAATTCAAGTGAGGGATTGCTAGGTACATGTATGGAAGGGACTGTTTCAGTAATAATGATTTCTAACAAGAGAGTCACTGTTGGCATCAGCAGAACACAGTTATGTAAAATCCCCCCCATCTAAATTTCCTGAGTCTATTTTTAATTATTGAACACATTTTGGGTTAACGAGGTATTAACCCTTTATAAGTAATCAGTTCCAGCTGCTCTTCCCACCTTGATATCACAGTCTTCTACTTGCAAACATGAGAAGTGTTTCCATGACAACAGGTGATGTCACAACAAATGACTATAATGTCAAGGCAGGAAAAGCAAAAGAGACAGATAAACTCTAGCAGTCAAAGAGCCTGATCTAAAGAGAAGAAAGGCTTGAATTTTATATATATATATTTTTTTTAAAGATTTGAGTTCTGCTAAAACTGACTGCCTGTTGTCAGCGAAAAATGGGAAAATCACATTAACACAAGCTCATTTTAAGAAATAGGGAGCTATTTTTGAATCAGCTAGAAACAAGCTATACATGAACTACTTTTCATTTTGAGGAAAATTTGAGGATCCTATCTGTAACTACCAGTAATAGCTTTCTCCCAATAGCTCAGTAGCATATAGCAACCCTGCTTTTCTGAATTCCTTTATCATTTTCTCCCCATAGGAGTAACTGGGCAAGATCTGCATAGTTAATTTGTCAGAGCACTGCCAGTCCTATTGTTAAAGTGGCTACTAAATAGTTTACAAGTATCAGGAAAATGTGAGGCAGGAAAATTGATGCATGCCCCTTTCATTTTAAACAAGCCACAGCAAATAATGGTATGTATCACAAATGCCAGGTGTCCTTTGGAAATAGTGCATTAGTGTTTGCATTCTTTCCCGCAAATGCAGACATAGCTAGATGATGCTGCTTTGTCTGCATCAGTAGATTTGTTATTCACATATTTTGTTTGTACTGTCCCCTGGTCTTTCTAGCAACTAAAAACAGACAATCAGCAATCTGTACCGTTCTGATGAGCTGGGTATAGTTATCCTCTGTGCTGTACAGATGTGGCCTGGTTAGAACTCTATGTGAGTAGGATGGAGTCACAGTAGGCAAATAGCACAGTTTAGTTCATTTGAAGAGATGCTCTGGACACCTCATGCTTGGGGTAAATCCAGACACTGACACTGTGGTGCAGCATGAGAGAGGTGCCACACTACTGAGGTGCCATCTTTCAAATGAGATTTTAAACTGAGGTTCCACTTGCCAGTTCTGTGTGGTTCAGTTGTGAAATGAACAACTAGATGGGAGATAAAAAGGAGCTATATAGCAGCCTAAAAATGCTGCTGGGACCCTTCTTCTAGACTATGTACTGAGTGGAAGTATAGACTAGTACAGAATACAATTATTAGTGATTTAGTGATTAGTGTAACACTGTAATGGGTCCCTAAGATGGAGCTTTGGTGAGAGTAAGCCTAGCTCCATCCCCTTCTGGAGAAAGGATGGTGGATATATCTTGCCACACTAGTTCTAAAAATACCCCATAGAGTATAAGGCCATAAGAAGTGGCACCCTTGGAGGTATGGGAGGCTCCCACATAGGAACAGGCTCCAGGTGGTAGCTACAGACAAGTTCTCCAAAGGATGTAGAGAAGAACCCGTTGTTTTCATCCTGGTTAGACAAACCCAACAATTTAGGGTCTTGGGAGATCCAAGTTAGGTTATAGGCTGGTAGAAAGGTCCACCTAGAAATGTAAGATGAGGAAGACAGGGAATAGCATAAAAATGCTAATTAGTATTCCTTCCTCTAGTCTGAATAACATTTTTTTTTGGTATATACTAGGTGTTAAGAAATGTTACATAAAGATCCCAGGGTAATGTAATTATGTAGTATGAATTAGTTTTGTTTTCAGTTGTGTTGGCATTTTAGGTGCTAATAGTATTGGGACCCTGGGATGGAGCTTCACGGAGTGGGTGGGCTGGAAATCCTTCAACCCTAGTATGGTAAGGGGGTTGGACTGTAGTTCATGAAAGTGAATAAACATAAAAGGTGGACATTGTGTCCCACAGTCTGTTGAAATACACCCTTTGTGTAGTCCTTAATGATAAATATCCCAGGGTATGTGTGGTACTCACATGCCTTATGTCAGTATGTTATGTTGTGGGACCCTGGGATGGAACTCCTGAGAGTGGGTGGGTGGGAGTTCCAACCCATCTGGGGTAGCTGCAGGGGGAATCTGTTGAAACATCTTCCCTCTTTTCAAGGGGGGGTAAATGTGACAGGGTTAGTCCCTGCCACTAAATAAAAGTACCCATCCTTTATTTCTTTCTCTGTTTGCAACCACTTTTCTCCCCTCTTCTAAGGCTATCCCTGTGTTTTCTGTATGGAGGCAGGCCACCTCTTTACATAGCCCCCCCATCTCTAATACCCTCCTCATGCTCTATTTCTCTTTTTCCTTGGGTACGTTTTGTTACAACCTTATGGAATTAGCAAATAGTCTGTCTGCATTTATGAGTTAATGCAGACCCTATTTCTCTGGATTATTGTTCTTTTCCAGTATTGTATCTGGTTCTGGTTTAGTCAGAGAAAAGGAACAACATTTATGTTAAGTCAGTAAGTGTGGGAGTCTTACTAAAAAAAATGGTTATTTTTATTCCTCAGCAAGGTTTCAGAAATGCATCTCTTGCAATAGCATTTTCCCTGTTGAAAATTATCTCCCTGTGGTAGCGCTAGCAGTTCGAGCCACATGACCGTTCACACGATTGCGAGGGCTGCGTGATCATGCGTACTATCGTATAGTGCGCAGTGCTAATCACTTTGGTAAAACTGAAAGCTTGAGCCACCAGTAGGCTCACCTACAAGAGCTTCCTCCTGAAATTCACAGAGTAAAACAGCCTAATAAGAGGTACAGCTAGCTAAAAAGAATACCTATGTCTGGCTGTGGAAAGTGAAACCGACAGCTTTCCCTGCAGTCTGAATTTGATTGTGACCTAGTCCTGCTGCTTTGAAATTGGTTCCTTCTCTTAACAAAACTCCTATATATCTGGGTTTAGCTCTATTAAAGTGCTGTATATGTTGTACAAAGAAGATTACTTATAAAATGTACTTGAAATATGTGCTTTAAAGTCTGTCTTGGGTAATGCAGGACAGGTGCAAATGAAGATAGCTTTCTGGAATGTCTGTATGTTTCAACAGGCTACAAGATATTAAACACAAAGCTGTGCCTGTTCTGACAGCTCTTGAAAAATAACAAAATACAGGATACAGTGGTTTTATAAGTCCCTTTTCTTTTTGTACTCTTACATAAAATTGCACATTAGTAAATGGTAGAAATTTATGTATATATAAGAAAGTTACCTGTACCCTGTGTTGAGCTGCTCCTGCAGATTAAAAGGGAAGGTCTGCTTGTTAGCAGTCTCTGAAGCTAACTGAGAGCCACTATAGGAAATCAGCGGCCCCTTGTGGTCTATTTTTATAAGACAATACCTGTCACTCAAACACAGGAAAACATTTTTGGAAGTATAAAACCTTAGGAAAGCATATTTTTTCAATATAAGTATAACCCCAGATTATTTACATCTGTTAGAGCTTGTTATGATATGCAGATAATTGTGTTAGCAGCTAATACAAAGAGTTTTATATTTTGATGATGCTGTGTCACCTGATTCAAGTAGGCAGGTACATAAGTCCTAGTTGAACAGGCATCAGGCAGATAGTGTCAATAACTGCTGACCAGTGGAGAGAGAAGGTTCCTGCTAAAGGATTTGCCTTGTTTTACTTTATGTTATCAAAGTTGTTTTCTTTTGTTATTATTTTCTTTGGATATTTCTGTTACTTAAATGGTGCAAGAAGAACTTGTTTATGAAGATTAATAAACATCCCACATGCTAACGTGGGTTGGAACTTATCTGTTGCTTCTGAGTGTGAGTTTGTATCTAGCTGAAGAACCCACCTGGTAACACTTGTACATTAAGATTGGCGTCAAGTAGGTAACAAGTGCTCTGCCAGTACTGGTGATAATGTTGTTATTCAGAGTGATGTCTGAGAGACTCTGGGGAGCATTGCTACTACTGTGAATGTGTGTGTGTGTCTGTAAGATGGAGGATACATGGTGAATGTCTGCATATTTGTGGATGGATGAGTTTTCTATCTGTGTTGCTGTTGTTTGAAAAATAGATTCAGTTGTATACTGAGTCTGTACTATGGATGTAGTATGTTTTTTTTGATGGTGGGAAGTGTTTGTTAATACTGCTACACAGGTATGAAGTCTTGTGCTGTCTGTACAGTTTTTTTTAAATTAGGTGTGGTGTTGATGTCAATAGCTGTGGGTGTGGTGTGGCTGTGTAATGAGGATCTAGTGGTAATGTGGTGGTGTGATGACGTAGACTTGCATACTTGGAGGTACATACTCAGTGTTGTAATTTATATGTAAGTGGAGTTGTATGTTGTAGGAGTGATATTCTTTTACACGACTTTTCTTGAGGTGTGCTTCTGCATTTAACAAGTATTGAATCTTGTAACGAAGGGACCTATAGTGTGAATGCTAGGATGCAATAGGTCCTGTTGTAATATTGCCACCATGCAGGTATGATGCTGATATAGAAGACTCTACTGATTACTGTTTTGATAGTGGTGGGGTGATAGTCACTGTGGTGTATGACTTATGAGTCTCGTAAAATGTGGATAATTAATTTCAGTGAGCTGTGTCATACATACTGATTCCTTTATTTGGATCTTCCACTTTCCTGAGAAGTTTATCTCTATCTCTTTCAACAGATTGGGAGCAAAGAAGTTGAAGGCTTTAGTCTTGACATTGATTTGACATTGATATCACTGAACAGTAAGTAAACATGTTTTTAGTGTTGTTTTCATATTCATGATCTTGGTAGGCAATTATGCAACATTTAATAATCATTTCAGTAGTACTGATCTTGTGTAGCTCGTTCTGTGATTTTTTATGTTGGCTCACTTGTGCAGCCAACGTCTTGCATTAGTGCAGATTTGGAGGCTAGGTTACTGTTGGGCAACTGCAGGGCATGCATCAGTAGGTGTGTCCCTCATTCCACAATCAGGCTGCATGCCAGCACCACATCATGCATACATAATGTGGCAAGCACATCTAAGAAAAGGTCCACTGCATTCTGAGCAAAGCTCGTCAGATGCAGTGGACCTTCCCTTGGTGTGCTCACCCACATTATCAACATGGTGGCACACTGTGCACCAAACTGTTGACTTTGGGGATACCCAATTACCCTGTTGACTTACCCTCACCCCCAATGTATGTGCCAACTGGGGAGCCCACTCCCCATCAGCATAAAGCATCCCTCCATTTGTTATATGCCAAAGAGGTGCCCAATCCCCCCCTTCCCCTTTTGGCGTGCTCGCTGAGCAAAATCATGTTCTGGGACACAGTAATAAAATCACAGTGCTATGTGTCTCTACCTCTGCCACTGCCACTGTGAATGCCAGCACAACAACATTTGGCATTAATAAATGCTTGTTTAAGGTGCTGTTGTGTCAGGTAGGCACAGCACTATGAGGGGCTGGGTGATGCAGTGCCATCACAATACTTCTGTTTACAATATTTTAGCAATTCTGGGTGTAACAGGGAACTTCGCCACAACAATTTCAGCACAGTTTTGTTCAGTAGTATGTTGTTGTGAAGGCAGCTATGAAGAAAACGAAATAATGAACTGATGTGGTGTCACACTAAGTGGTAGCTGGTATTACACTGTTGGTTATCCGTGGTTGGGAATTACATACTGTATTGAGTGTAAAGAAACACAAATCGATGTCAGACAGTAATATCAAAATATATGTTTTAGTAAATGATTGTGATGAACTAATTTTTTTTTTTTTTACAGAGAAAGATGCCCAAGTCCTGGAGTGACAGGGAGGTGCTGGCCTTGGTAAACGCAGTAAAAGATCATGCCAACCCCAGGTTTGTTATGAGGGCTACAAACCTGAGCCTTATACATACTTGGGGTAAGGTAGGTTATTTGTCTAATTTAGAGAATAATTGTTTTTTCTTTTTTTTCCTTTTTCTGTGTATTAGGCATGGTGGAGTGATAATAGCTGTGTAACAATTGTACAGCAGTACAGTGTACTAAGACAGACTATCAAGTATCCATTATATATGTGGTGCAAACATGTTTAGAAATGGAGCAGCATGACAGTATTATGTGTTAAGTGGTAAGTTGGTATAGTAAGTTGCTGAGAAAAGACATGTGCAGAGAGCAGCAGAGAGGCTGAACAGAATAAAAACATATAGGTCATGTGATGGTGTGCAACACCCGGATGTGAGTACAGTTCATGTGTATGCAAAAAGTTGGCAAACCTTGAGTGTCTATTTTTTCTGATCTATGTATCTCAAAGAAATACTTTAATAATTTGTTATTGCCTGTTGTGTATTGATGGATGTACATATTTTACAAGTATGCAATTACTCAATGTGTTTTTTTTCTATGTTTTTATGCAGGTTAGTCATGCCTTGGGGAGGGATGAGATTAATAGAACAGCAGAAGAATGCAGGAGGAAGTAGAAAATCACCTGCCGGACCTTTTATAAGTCATAGGCAGTGGTGGGTGATATGTGTAGGAGTGTCAGGGAGTGGTATGAAATTGTCTATACCATGTGGGAGGAGGCAGGGAAGCCTAAATTTGGAGAACGTCACCATGGTTGTAAGCATATTTAAATTATCATACTAAATGAGATGTATATGGTCATGACTTTCAGATTTTATTTCTTGCCTTGTGAATAGACCAGTCTTTAGATGTTAGTGATATACCAAATGTTGTAGTGTTATTTTTCATTTTCATGGTAGGCTCTGTGATTGTACTGGGAGTTCTTATATAGAAGTGAAAGAATGACGGAGAATATAATTTCAACAGACATGAAATAAAGACTGTCACAGCTATCAGAGGGTGTATTTTGAACTCAGTAAGAGGCTTTGATGTGCTGAGATGCTCAACAAACTACATTATGAGACTTGTCTTCTGCTATGGCAAGAATTACATTTGAAAACCATCATGTTAACTTAGACATTTTTAGGTTTTTAGTGTGATATATAGAAAAATATACAGACATAAGTTTCACAGTAAGAAAACTAATACAGGTTTAGATACTGCAGTTCATTTAAGACCTAGCTGTGGTTACACTGCATTAGGTGAAGTGGCCTGTAGTTTACATCTGCGTCTTTGTCTAGACTATGGTGACTTCCCTCTGAATAACTTTATAATGCAAGATCTGTGGTTTAAGATAATGATAGGTTCAGTTTTGCTCACATAGTATTGTAGTACTTGTATATTTAAAAGTTGTTTTTCTTGAAGTGAAGTGACATTCTGCCAGAGTCCTGTGTTTCTCAGTACATATACAATGTCAATCATACTGAGTAGTGCTAATTATGTCACTGTGGTTCTTACATGGTAAGTTCTGTGAGAAATGGAACATATTACCACAAATAGCCAAAGCCTTACTTACGATTTTGATCAGGAAGATGTCCTGCAAGTCATCCTACTGTAGATGGTGTGTACAATCAGTGGTACTTCCACTAACGCTATCCACTCATATCTTGTTGAAGTGGTTTATAATAATTTATGTTTACAACTATCACTTCTGCTTCTATAGATGGTACTGCTGCTGAAGTCAATAGGTTATTGTGATAGAGAAAGTAGTTCATTAAAAACTGATATTGGGGGTGCTAATGAGCGGCTGAAGAGAATAGACGTGCCTTTGCGTCGCTCTGTCTCCACCAGTAATTAAAAGTAAAATTAAGTAAAAATCGACCTGTTAAGAGAAATACTACAGGTGTAGCATGTGTTAGAAGGGAGAATGGAGGAATATCTGGTGGCAGGAGGCGGGAAAAGCCAGAGACAAGCTGGGAAGACGGGCAAGAAAGTGGCGGTCCCTGCGGCCTCTGTTGTGGGTGAAAACGTGGGAGTAATCTCGCTATCAGCAGCTGAAATCGGAGCCCTGGGCTGCGAGGTGATGGATCAAGTGATAGCGGCCTTAGAACCAAGATTGCTTAAGCTTGAGGGCAAGATAGACCTTAAGTTACAAGAAATCCTAGAGCAACTAGCAGCCCACACGAACCGGATTGCAGAGGCTGAGGAGAGAATATCACGTTTGGAAGATGATACAGGGGAAGTACCGAGTCAAGTAATACATCTGCAAAAGGAACTGGAGGAGTTAAAAGATGTGATGGAAAATTATTACAGAAGGTTGAACTTAAGGCTCAGAGGGTTGTGGGAAGGTGCAGAAAAGGGTGATGTGCTGAGTTTTTGTGCCAAGACTTTGCCAGAGTTGCTGGGATTGCAGCCAAAAAGTGGGAAATTTAAATTAGAAAAGGCACATCGCACAGTAATGCCCAGGCCACCGGGGGGACACCCCCGTGACAAGTCATTATTCGCTTTCATTCATATCAGGACAGAGAGGCGATCCTCAAAGCATATCGAGAAGCAGGAACACTGGAATATCAGGGCACATGATTATATATCTCTCAGGATTACTCGATGAGGCTATTGCAAAGGAGAAAGGCCTTTAATGGACTGATGGCTCAGTTACGGAATCTTAAAGTAGAGAACTTTATGGTGTACCCAGCGGTGCTGAAAATAAAGCATGAAGGAGCGACTTACTCTTTTTGGGAATTGTGTAAGGCTGAGCAATTCATTGCAGAGCTGCAGAAGAAGATGAATGGGTGAAACTGGGACCGGAGAATCGCATGGATTTCAGGGGAAGTCATGCAGCATTGGACAGCTTCGGCAGATTATGAGACTCTCAGAGACAAAGGGATGTGATGGGGGGAGGTATAGGGGAAATGTGCTCTGCTCTTCTTTGCTTCTTCCTCCTTCTAGTAATAAGGGAAGGATGATTATTGGAAGGGTGAAAGGGGGAAATGGGAGGCTATGTCTGACAGAGGGTGGGGAAGGGGAAGTGGTGCAGAGCGTTGAGCAATGGCCAGGCCACATGAGGAAGGTTCTACTTGAAGAATTATGTAAAATGGATAATTAAAATTGTGGGAACATGATAGTAAGTAATATGAGGACCTGGGAGGGATGAGGGGGAGATTCGGTGGGTACATCTGGGGGGAGGTTCTGGCAGAAAATGTGAGGTGGAAGGGAGTTTCAAAGGGATCAACAACGCCATATTAGCTGCTACTATGAATGGATGGGAGGGGGTGGGGGTGGAAGGGCAGTGAGAGGGGTTATGGTGTGCATGGAACTTGAGATGAATAGGAGTCGAAGGGGAGGCTTCTGAATGGTTTCTGGGAATGGCTGGCAAAGAAATGGATCCTAAAGGGGGAGATCTGATTAATAATCAGCACCTATACGACCTTTTGGTTGGTCTCCTGCTAACCAGCTATTGTAAGGTGACATAGTTTCATTATGTGACTGAAAGGAACAGGTCGATGAGCTGAGAAATGCTCGTGGGGTGGGGCGAGGGGCACGTGTCTATAATAAAGTTCGTTTGGTGGACACTCATGCAGATTTTGCAGTTAGTGTCAAAAAGGGGGAGGGATAGTGGGTTTGGGATAGAATGTGTTCAAAGGAAACCAATGATGGGAATGGAGGGATGGCAAGAGGGAGGGAAAGGGAAACAGAATCAGAAAAGACTTAATAGAGGGAATATTGTTCTTGTTACTGTGTACATAGTTGAATTGTTTAATTGTTTTCTTCACTGTTTGTTGACAGATGCACTTCATACAAAACAATGGTTAATAGGGGCTTGTGGATGGAAAGATAAAGATGGGGCAGGTGGAATGGGAGTTTGGAAAAGAATACGGGATGGATGTGGGGAACATGTGATATAACTAGATGACTAATAAGCAAGAAATGGTGGTAATTTCTTGGAATGTTAAAGGAACTGCAAACCCGATTAAGCGCACAATGTTACTGACTGCGTTACGAAAAAGGGGGGCACAAATTGCGTTATTGCAAGAAACGCACTTGACAGACGTGGAACATGCAAAGCTGGTGCGGGGTTGGGTTGGCAGATGCTTTGCGTCTTCTTACTCGTCATGCAAGAGAGGGGTGGCCATCCTCCTGCATAGAAGCCTACCATTGGAGATCCATCGTATTGTAAAAGATAATAAGGATGGTAGATACATATTCTTGGTAGGGAAGCTTTATGGGGAGTTAGTTACATTGGGGAATGTGTATGCTCCAGCCCAGTATGATCAGCAGTTTTTCTCGTGGCTTTTGGATCTGATTACTAGGGAGCAATTCCCAAACCTAATTTTGGGAGGAGATTTTAATAGTACTCTAGACCCTGTGTTAGATCACTCAGAGGGTAAGGGGCGGGCACCGGAGGCAGTGGTCCAGTGGCGAGGTGGGATATCAGAGTTGGATTTAGTAGACAGTTGGCGAATGAGAAATCCGGGGGCCCTGGAATACACGTTTTATTCCAACCCGCATGGAACGAGGTCCAGACTAAATTATATTTTGATACCTAGGGCATGGCATGGCAGGGTCATAGATATCTTCCATAGTCCCATTCACATATCAGACCATGCTATGGTAGTGGGTAGATTCCACATGCAGGAGGAGAGAGATATAAGACCGCAGTGGAAATTTTCTACGTATATGCTCCAGCATAAGGACTTTTGGGAATACCTGAAAACGCAGTGGGAGCTATATAAGGAGACTAATGGGGGCACGGAAGTAGATGGGGCGGTTTATTGGGATGCAGGAAAAGCCTTTATAAGAGGCTCTATAATAGCATATATGGCCAGAGTTAAGAAGGAGAGACAGGATAAAAGGCAAAGAGTAGAAAGGCAGTTAAAAGAATTAGAAAAGCGGGTCGCTGGGGGAGAGAGAGGGCAAATGGAGCGTCTACTGATGGTCACAGAGAGGCATTAAATTTCTTAGTAAGGGGAGGCCTAACCTCTTGGTTTTTCTGTAAAAGACAGGTGTTTGAATGGGCCAATAAACCAGGACCACTGTTAGTGAGATTACTGAAAGGGGGAAGATGTCCAGTTAAGATAACAGGGATTAAAGATAAAGAGGGTAGGGTACAGAGAGTGGAAAGACAGATGAGAGAAAGGTTTGGGAATTTTACGCCCACCTGTATAAGATGGAGGGGGCGAAGGAGAAACGGAGTATGCGGGAGTTTCTGGAAAAGATTAAGTTACCTTGTCTTACAGAGGAACAGAGAAAATGTTTAGGACAACCCCTGACAAAGGGGGAAATGCTAAAAGCGATTGGAAGGCTTCAGGTGGGGAAGGCGAGTGGGCTGGACGGGTACCCTATAGAATTTTATAAGGCGTTAGTGATCCCAATGGCAGAAACATTATGTGAGGTCTTTAAGATGGAGGAGAGGCAAGGGGGGCCGTGTCTCCCAGAGACGTGTTATGATGCCACGATATGCCTGGTTCCAAAAGGGGGTAAGGACCCCTTGGATTGTGCATCACATAGGCCAATTGCATTGCTGAATTGTGATCTGAAGATTCTGGCTAAAGCACTGGCTCTGAGGTTGGAGGGATGCTTACCACTACTGGTTCACCCAGACCAGACCAGGTTTATTAAGGGAAGATTTTCATATCATAATGTACGTAGATTACTTGATATAATTTGGAAGGTGGGCCGAGAAATGGGGAAAACATATGTTATATCAAAGGATTCCGAAAAGGCTTTTAACAGGGTGGATTGGGAGTACCTCTTCGAGGTTCTAGGCCAGTTTGGTCTGGGTGACCCGTACATAAGATGGATTAGGGCGATGTACCGCTCCCCACGGGCCAGTGTCATAGTTAATGGAACCCCTATGGCCCCTTTTAGGTTGGAAAGGGGGACCCGGCAGGGCTGTCCGCTCTCGCCACTATTATTCTCCTTAGCACTGGAACCACTGGCAGCAGCAATTAGGCAGTGTTGAGGGGTTCAGGGGGTGAGAGGGATGGACAACACTGAACACAAGGTCACATTATATGCGGATGACATGTTAGTGTTTTTGAGAGAGCCGGGGACCTCCATGCCATTGCTACTACAGTTGGTGGAGAGCTTTTCACAGTTCTCTGGATATAAAATAAATATGAGCAAATCAGAAATGTTATGCTTCCCCAGGCAGGAAATGGTTGATGAGCGATGGGGTATAATGTAAATCTACAAGTATTAAGTACCTGGGATCAATGGGAAGAACAATAGGTCTTTGTATGAGTTGAACTATGCCATCTGATCAAACAATAGAGTCAGATCTTTGAAGGTGGATGCAGCTGCCAATATCTTGGTTGGGGTGGATAAATGTATTAGATGAGTACCTGCTAGAATAATGTGCCTATGCAGAACTTGAATCTGGAAGGATATAGATAGTTGGAAATATATTTGCCCAGTTTATATGGAGGCAGAAAAGGCCAGAATGCGGCTTCTAAAGACTCAAGGCGGAAGTGGCTAAGGAGCATTTTTCCTGATCTACTAAATTATTATCTGTCCATCCAGCAGAGGTATATAGCAGATTGGGTATTTAGGCCAGAGGTAGCAAGCTGGGTGGAGCTAGAACAGGAGGGCTGCATGGGGCAACTATCGGCCTATTTACATAGTAAGGGGCCACTGGTATATAGAAGTTGGGGGGGCCGGAACCCATTGGTAGGTATGACCTTTGAAGCTTGGGTGATGTTAAAGAAGGAGAGAGGAATAGTTAAAGGGGAAACTATACTCATGCCGGTGGCAAGTAATCCGTTCTTCCTGCCGGGGTGGGAGGATAGAGAGTTTAGAGACTGGGAGAAGAGGGGGATAAAATGTATGGGCAGTCTGCTTGGAAGGGGAATACTGCTTCCATTGGAGGATATTAAAAAGAAAATGAATCTACAAAGGGCAACAGATGTTTCGTTATCTACAGGTGAAGGCGTTTATGAGTAGGATAGAGAGAGAGAGAAACCCGGGGGGCAGGGGTGGGATTCAGTGGAAATGGTGATTCTGGGAGTGCAGAGGGATCCTAAGGGATTTATTGGAAAGGCTGCAAAGATCGGGAAACGAGGTTGGCCAGATTATACTCAGAACGTAAAGCAACAGTGGAGTAGAGATTTAGGGCGGGAAATTTCTGCAGAAAATTGTCAAAAGTTATTGTCGGGGCATATGAGTTTGTTGGTCTGTAACAGGTTTAAAGAAGCATATTTTAAATTTATGCATAGGTTACATTATCCTCCAGCAGTGGTGCATAGGGCCTATCCGTCTGTTTCCCCATTGTGTGGAAGGTGCAAGAAGGAGTTGGGGACATATATGCATTGTTTTTGGGGCTGTCCAGTCTTGAAATCTTTTTTGGGAAAGATATTTAAAGAGGTGGAATTGATGGGGGGGACTCATCCAGCTGGATCCTATCAAAGGGTTATTTGGCTTAAATGCGGAAGGAGTGGAGGATTGGGAAGCAATGCCACATTGGATCAGGGTTCTTATGGTAATGGCCAGGCATTGCATCCAGAATACATGGGTTAGTAATGTCGCACCTACAACCCGGCAATGGCGCCAGCTAATACTGCAAAATATGGCACTGGAACGGCTATCTCTGCTATTAGCAAATAGGACAGAGGTATTTTATGATGAGTGGGCGCCATTTCTCACTACACTTGAAATGCAAGAGATGGCCACTTTATGTGAAGGGCTGATCTAGATAGATGGGGACTGACTGGATGGAGTTCCGCCCCCCTTCCCCCTCCCCATTGGCGCGCCTGAAGGGAGATACGCCTAAGGGGAACATATATTGGTATTTGTGGTATATAGATTTGATGATTAATTTATATGTTGGAGTGACCTGTCCCTTCCCGCAATATGCTAAATGAGCCCCTGAGAATCAATCAATTATATGGAATCAATTGTATGGAAAGGGTTTATTGGATGTATGAATAGTTATATGTAAGTGCATCTATTTATATGCGTATGTGTTTGTCATAGTTATATGTGTGATGTATCTGCCAATTGTAATATGCATGTAGGGCTATCTGTCTATGTATTGTATGTCTGTTGATATAAGCAGAAACAATAAAAAGATTATACCAAAAAAAACTGATATTGAGAGAACTCTTTCTTACGTTTTTATCTAACGTTTTAATCTTTTTTTCTTTTTTTGTGGGGTGACAGTATTCATTGTGTGGGTGGGATACTACTGTGCAGATTGAGTGGTGCTGTCTGTGACATTTATCATACTGTGCATGACATGTAATATCTTTCTTGTTAGATGTTATTTAAATTCTCAGTTCTAGTGTAATGATAAGATGTATAGTGGGACAGACATTATTTGTTACATATGAAAATCTGTGTCTGTGTGATACAAGTCTGAAACTGACATGTAAAAGATACTAATATACTCAGTGCAGCAGTTAATACTACTAAGATGATATTGAATGCAATACAATTATTGGTAGAATATTCAGCATATATTTTTTTTGTCACTCAGCCAAAACAGCAAGTGCTCCTGCTTCCTCCCTCCCTGTGCAACTAATGCCACTCCCTGAAGGTGCGTCTTGAGGGGCTCCTGTCGAGCAAGTCCTTGTGCTCGACTCATCTGGTGAGTTGTGATAATATACTGACAACTATTTACAAATTGAATGTTCAGTATGTACTATTGCATGCTATAATGACACTGTAGGACAGAATGTACACCTGCTTAGTTTCTTTACTTGTAACAGTTAATGTCATGTGAAATGTTATCTTATTCTTAAGAGTTTTGTTGTGTATGTGCATCTCTGTTGTTACTGTAGTTGTTATCTTCACAGTGTAAGAGACACTGTACGCTGAACGCATACATAGTTATATGTGAGATGTATGTACTGCATATTGGGAGGTAGTGGGGTGTGTTGTTTATCTCCTAGTATGCAACTGTTGAGTTTGTTAACAACAATTGAGTGCTCTTGAAAGGGGGCACACCACATCAGTCAGACAGTAAACTTGTAAGTTAAATTGAGATGTCTACAAGTAGTGCTAAAGAGGTGTGTATTGCATATCAACAGTGTTACTTAGTCTATGACTTATATCACACTATCATACTGTTTTCTATCAGCAGATTTACTCAGTAAGTGACTCACTATTCAGTATGCACTGCATCTTGCTTGTATCTAAAATGATTATGTTCTTCAGTTCATAAAACTGTTCACTGTGTAAATCTCTCTCTCTCTCTCTCTCTGATATGAGCAATCTTATAGATTGATATATGTTAGTTTACTGAACTGTCTTACTCTACATTGATGATTTCAGCCCTAACCACCCTCCCCATCACCAACGACACCTCTTCTGTTATGATGAAGGGGTGGATATTATGTGTTACTGTTGCTAAAACTGCTGAGTGGTGTAGCTTTTGTGCATGTGGTATCATATACTTCTATCATTCATGTACAGATGTTTACATAGACTGTGCCTGCATAATCAAAATACACTAGTTGTTGCACTCCATGAGACTATATTTAGTGCGTGACACAGTGCAACTTATTATTGTGATAATACATGTACAATACTCTTGAACAAGGTATTCCATAGATATGTACTCTTATTTTCTGTACCGTTCTGTTGTCACTATGGTATAAGTTGTGTATAGAGTGACAGTATTGATTGTGCTACTACACGCGGTCATTCACTGTCATGATTAATGTCTATATGAATCACAAAATCATTCAGTTGATGTAGATTAGTTATGTTTCTATGTTCTCTGATGTAGGGAATGCAATACTTAATCAAACAATGTTGTGAAGAAAGTCGCCAGGGAGTATTTAGAACTTCGCTCTTTAAATGTACTTTATAGAATGGGCAGAATTGGGTAAACTATTGTCTACATCAGGTCTTCTAATTCTTCATTACCTTACCTTTTGAGCAGCCAGTGGTAGAGTAGTGATATCAGTTATGTACACAGCTTAATTAAAGGTATGGTTGTAGACTCAGTATCTCGTAAGTGTTCTGATTCAGTGATGAGGCATACTGTTGTTTTACAATTGCTTGGTAGATGGTGTTGTATTCCTCAGAATTAACAGTTATATGCATCTGGCAGTACGGGCTATAGATAGTCATACTTAGATTGACACTCAACTAATATTTTCTCTTTCACAATGTTTTTTTTTTTTTATAGAGGACGAACTACCTGTGGAGGATGTTGCTGGAGTTGCTGTATGTCCAGAAGACATTGAGATTGTTGAGATGGAACCCTGCGGGGAACAAGAAGCAAGCTCTCCAGCAACGGGACATCCAGCAGGTGCTGTAGGTCTGCCTCACCCTCCTGCTGAGAAATGTAAGTAGCTTGTATTTCTTTTTTACGTGTTCTTATATATGTGAAAAAGTTGAAAGTTCATGGGTTGCATTAGCAAAGAGGCTGCATATGGTGCAACAGTGTTGTGTCATGCACTACTGATGCGCTGTGATATAATATTTCAAATGGGATGTTCCACAGTGCAAATCCTGATGCATGGGGGATGGACCACTAATGTATCCCACAGAACTGGTCGGGGGGAGGCGCTCATGCATATGCAGCACATGTCAATATTCAGCCCTGGATGTTGACCCATATGCTGGTACAAACCCACTTTGCACCATACGGGGGGGAGGGTCTCAAAGATGTGCCTGAAAATATAGGAACAAGTTGTGACACACCCACAGGCTGACTGGCATATTGCTGCATGCTACACAGCAGCCACCTGCTGTAGCCAGGCACCCAATCACATGAGACACAGGCCGAATGTGTCCCCCCCCCCACTGCTCGCCTGGTCATGGGCTGCGTTACAAATATAGAAACCCTGGTGGTCTAGTAGACCCTAGTCTCTTGCCTGATTGTCTGCTTTGAAATGGTTATGTATTCTCTGGTGGGCCAGTGCACCTGTCCATCAGCCCAATCGCAGACTACATAATAGTGTCTTATTTCCTGGTGGTCTAATGGACCTGTCCCACAGCCTGATCATAGGCTATATAGTACTTTAATATGCCCTGGTAGTCAAGTGGACCTGCTGGCCAGCCCGATTGTGGGCTTTGTTAATGACAATTCTTGGTGGTCCAACAGTACCCTCTTTATGACCTGACCAGTGATGACCAACAATACACTGCCCCCCACCTACCGTCAGCAGTGGCTGCCAACTCCCCACCTGCAAGCCACCCAGCCGTCTGTCAACTGACAGGGTATAGTATACCTGTATGCCCATTAGTCCCCTGTGACGGCCAATGGGGATCGAGGCCGTAGTATACTACGCAGTCCAGAACTGTGAATGTTGTGAAGAATAAATCTACCAGATTGTCATGTCTTACTGTATGCACTTTTATTTAACATGTACGTAACTGTGTTCATTTAGCACTTTTTTTAACAGGCATGTTACCTAGCACATCTGCAGATTTGATCAACCTCTAATACCAGAGTTCATCTTTATCAATATGGTATTTAGTGCTGAACTGAAATTTGTGTATGTAGGTGAGGAATATGTGTACTGCACTTGAGTGAAAAATCTATATATTTTTTTTTTTTATTTAGTTGTTTAACCAGGTATAGCACACTAAGCTGGAAGCTTTTTTTACAGGATCGACCTGGGAGAACAAGGAGGTTAAGTGACTTGCTCAGGGTCACACAGTATGCAGGTGGAAGCTATGGGATTCAAACCCAGGTCTGGTCTGCTGGATGTCACCAGATTTGCAGCTCAGAGCCTTAGACCACTGCGCTATACTGTCTGCCTTGGACTGCTATATTTGTTAACTAGTGCTGACATTAAACACCTCATGAGTTGGAAAGAGATCATACAGTGGTGTCCAAATAAATGTATTATTACATTTCTCTGGGACGCATATCTGGTTTCTGTGACTCCAGTTTAAGTGTTGACTTTTGGTAAATATTTCTTATCTCTGCAGGTTGTTCGTGAATGATGAGGTGTAGGAAACTGATACAATTCTTGGGCATCTGCGTGGGAACTGTTTCTTTTTTAGATGATTACTGAACTACTGTACATGGTGGTATACACAGGGGCAGCATATTTATACTACACAGAGAGGGGGCAACTTTGGGTGCAGCACATCTGGGATGTGGCAAGCTTTGGTCTGAATGATAGTCAATGGTGCTGTGTCATGGCTCATCACTGTTGAAAATGGTATCATGGCTGCGTGCATTGTACATGGTGCTCTGGCACTGCACCAGCACAAGTGGATAGACAGGAACAGGAGGACGCGGCACTGCAAGTATGCGAGCTATTGGCACATGGACTGCTATATTCTGCACTCGATATGGAAATGGGGCTATAATGTATGTAAGCCAGAAATAGGCCCATTTGCATGGCATTATGGACCAATTCACAGGCAGGTGTAGCGCTCTCCAACTAGTTAGAACTACTGAGCTGTCAGGGTGCAGCTGTTGGGGACTGATGGCCTGTGCCTCTTGGCAGCAGTGGAATGCAGTGCACCACCAGGGAAATTTATTTTAACATACACTCACAAGTGAGTGTGGGGGGTCCATTGACGATTGCACCGTGGCTTTGGAGTGTAGGTGTTCACGTACAGCTGACGGCTGTCATGTTACACCCTGCAATATGTTTCCTCAGGACTCAGAGGGCAGGTTTTGCTTCTTTTTTTTTTATGGCGGAGTTTTGAGCCCCCTCCCCCCCCCCGAGCGGTGCATCATGGCTGTGTGTTTGCATATTCACCACACATTCCCACACTGAATATCGGGATGTTCCAAATATGGATTGCCATGGTTCTCCCCACACACACACACAGTTGTACCAGATACATTAGTAGTGTGCCACCCTGTATTGGGATTTGAGCGCTGCAACTTTCCCTTTTGAATACCACTCTGGGATGCATCACTATGTTTCATATCCTACACCCTGTTCGCCATGCATAACCATTTTGAATATCCAGGCCAGGGTGTTCAACTCTTTTAAGAAACTGTATTTTATGATAACTAGCATGAGGTTCATACTACCAGATTCTGGTGCAATGAGTGATATATAATATCACCTGAAAGGGGAATGGGACCACAATGTGTGAGTAACAGAGTAAAATAACAGTATGATGGAATAAATAGAAGTATTCTGATGCTCCATATGTGTTTATATATCTGCTCTGTCACTAGTAAAACAACTATAGATTTAACTACAGTATATTGTTAGTAAAGCAGAGAACATGTAACCTCACTGACATGTTTTCTTGTTACTTTTTTGTCTTCATAGAGCAAATTGCCTTTCTAAACAACATCAACGAGAATCTCAGCCAGCTGCTCAAGGCCATGCAGGGTGGCAACAGGGCTGCAGCCCAGCATGCCCGTGACACTGCAGAAAAACTTGATCACCTTATTACTAAGACTTCTGATATAATCACTCAAGGTGGTGAAATCATAGATTTGCTGCAGCGTCACGGGCGTGTGGGGCATATGGCCTTAATGGCCACCCGTGGTCTGCAGCAGAGTAACAGGGGCCTCACCAAAGCTATTTGGGAGCTCAGGGATCTGGAGGAGGCCTCTGTTGCTTTGCTCGAGACCACACACGGCCTCATGGTGCGACTGGCTGAGAACCAGCTGGAGGGTATGGAAGCAATTCATAACCTGTTGCATAGGGACCTACAGCACCTAGAAGATGTCCAACCTTCCACAGTTTCTCAGGCAGAAGAGCCCCTTGAAGATGACCTTGTTACAACACCACCAGCAGTACCATCTGTGGATGAGGGGCACCAACCCGCACCCACTCCTACACAGTCTTCCTCTTCCTCCTCACCCTCATCTCCCCAAGGCACAACAGCTTGAATGGCCAGCACCTCCCTGTTACTCCTGGACATTGTTTTGAATATTTTTCATTTTATTCTTATTTATTCTCTTCGGATTTTTACTTCATATATACATTTCTTTTCAAAGTGTGAAGCAACACTTTTGCTTTTTTATTTCACTACTTTTCGTTGAATCATGTTTCATTTATCTTTTCTTTCTCATGTCCCGTGTGAAGCAACACTTTTATTTATTTATTTAAGTACTTGTATTTTATTGCTGATTCTTCATAAGTTATTTTCCCTTTCCCTGTCTGAAGCAATACTTATATTTTGTTATTGTTCTGTTTCTGTTTTATTGATGTTTTATTTATACTTTCTTTTATGGACAGTGTGAAGAAACACTTGTATTTATTTTTATATATTACATATGTACAGTTTTTTATTTTTATATGATTATTTATTTAGTAAATATTCTTATTCTATAATACTGTGTTTGAGTTCTTCTTTAAAATATATTTGTCATACTGCAACAGGATGATGCATTACTTTTATTAGCCACCTCTTTGTATACCTTGCCTCTTGTCCTTCATTTACAAGACTTGAGAGCATTGTCTGGGATACTGTAGGAAAGTTGGTACTCTCCTAACAAGTGGAACTGATATCAGCAATGTATCTTGCATATGTCAACACCTTTTTTGTTGACTTACCCTTGGTATTCAAGATACACCAACTCATTTGAAGATGTATGGGGGGGAGGTGGGGGATTTACTGGTTGCCACTAATCAACTATTTGGTGTGCTACCATGTGTGTACCTCATATTAATCGTATGTTAAACTGATGTTCTTAGACTCACTTTGATTGTGGCTCTGTAGTGAACATTCACTGTCTCAGTTGTGAAGAGGTGGCTGTTGTGTAGCTGAGGGCATGTAAGTACTGTGTGTTTTAACAGGTCTACTGGTATTATGTCAGCACTATATATATTAACATATATTAATAGGTATTCTTGGTGTGTGCTTCTGCAGTCATCAATCACTGTGTATTGATGTGGTGAGTACTGGTTGCCTGTCAGAATACACTTATTTGTGCTAAAGGTAGTAGTTTTGTATGCAGATGTTACTCTGTATTTGTTATGCCATCTGTTTCTTTACACAACATTCAGCACAAGGCCTCAGGGGTGTTCATGACATTGCCTGGGTCAGTATCTACAAGTCATGACTGCACTTACTACTCTGAAGCTGTATCAGAGATGTATCCTCTATCACACAGGTATGACATTTATGTCCATGGGTTTACTTGGCTGTGGCTCTACAGTACAGATATAGTAGCTGTTGGGAGGAGGGGAGTGGGGATTGTCTGACTCATGCCATGCAAGTGATGAGTTTCATAAATAGGCTGCACTTGGTATCACAGACATATTCTGTAAATATTCATGGCTTTAGTTATACTGTTTATGTGTATTCAGGATCAAGGATGTGTTTGGACAGTGGGATATGGTAGTACTTGTTTGAGGCGATATAACACATAAGTGTAATGACTACTATATAGTTCTTATTACACTCGTATACTTTTGATGTAGTGTAGAAAGGCAATTTGTCATTATTCTTTCTTACTCAAAAAGTTAGGAAATTCTTTGCAAAAAAACTGCGTTAATGCAACAGTTCGGGTTTTTTACAGTGACAAAAGCGAGGAAATTGGACATTAGGATTTCCAATCCTAACTCCTGCTCCCCCCCTCCACCCACACATTGGCACACACACATAGACAGGCACAGACATACATACACACACAGACACACAGAACTCACAACTATTGGAGGCAGTACAAGGCAAGACAGCCAATCACAGACAGACACCATAATGCAACAGAAATAACATACAACTTCTTAAACATACCACAACAGACATCCATCATCATCTTTCACCAAGCATATTGCTTCCATTGCATAAGACCAGACCACACAACTCTAGTAAGTTGCTCATCACTGCATAAGAGTATAGTTAACACATGTACATAGCTGCTAAGATTGATATCTCACTGGGAAGAAAGGTCCAGCAACTTGGCCATACATACATACCAGTATAGCCCAATCTTCCCACCAAATAGTCAATTTATCTATATCCCCACAGTAGAAACACACAAACACATGACTTGCTCATAAAACAGCAGATTTCGGGTCAATGCACTTGTATCTAGTTTGAAAAGTAATACATCTTTGAATAAGAGTATGATACAAAAAGTACATCTCATCTATTACTAAGAGTCTGAGGGTCTTTTAGTTGTTAAGCTGCATGAAGTTGCCTATTTGTACATCATGGCATAGCATGATGTTCCCACCATCTTGTCCATTTCTGCATTGCACCCTACCATGAGTAGTGCACACATTTATTACAATGTACTTCATGTTTGTCAAAAACAACATAGTCTCACATACCAAAGTACATCTCCTGTGTTGTCACTAAGTCATGTCGTTGTTTCTATAATGGACATGTACAAAAAACAAGAATTTGGTGGGAAGATTGGGCTATGCTGGTATGTAGAAATGGCCAAGTTGCTGGACGTTTGATGTCTGTCAAGTATCATTCTTAGCAGAAACAGACAAGAATGAAGAGTCATGGGTATGCTGTTATGCAGAAATAGAAACATTATTGTGCCACAGTGGTATCCTGCTATATACACATTCACAAGGTAGTAAGAACGAAATACCATGCCCTTGACAATGCATGTAATTAAGTATACAAATTATTGTGTTATCTATACATGGGCAAGCAGGGTAACACAGCACACTGGCCTAGTATCAACAATTGCAATTTGTGATACCATGTCGCTATAGTCTTACCAGTGATCAGTAGTGTAGTAGAGTACTGTGGTCTGGTCTTATGGAGAAATAATGAGATTAGTAGTAGCAGACTTCAGTAGTTTTATGGATAAATTGATAAGTTACTAACAGAGCAATAGAGCAAAGGAGTCTACACTGAGAACAATACATGTCCATTCTATCAGTGATATGCTGTTATGCAGAAAGCTGTGTACAGCTAGGACATTGAATGACAGTAGAAGTGATACGGTTGGTGAAAGATAATGATGGTTGCCTGTTGTGGAATGTTTAAGAAGTTGTATGTTATTTCTGTTGCATTATGTTGTCTGTCTGTGATTGGCTGCCTTGTCTTGAACTGCCCCATAGTTGTATGTTTTGTGTGTGCGTGTGTGTGTGTGTGTGTGTGTGTGTGTGTCTATGTCTGTGCCTGTCTGTGTGTGTGTGTGTGTGCCAGTGTGTGGGTGGGTGGGGGAGCTGGATTTAGGGTTGGAAATCCTAATGTCGAATTTCCTCACTTTTGTCATTGTACAGTAAAAAACCCTAACTGTTGCATTAATGCAGTTTTTTGCAAAGAATATATGTATAAATATATATATATATATATATATATATATATATATACAAATACAGTATTATGTGTATCTGTTCCTTGTCTTTTTTTCTCTTCTGATAGCCTAATTCATGCTTTAATAAACATGAATCTCAACAACTCTAACTCATTACTCCTGAACTTTCTAATTCTTTCAATATTGTCAAAATGTTAAAAGAAACCATACATTTTCCCTCCAAAGGTGCCACTAATACTATGTAAATAAGCATAATTTATTTTTTTTCCCTAATTCTTTTCACACATTATAAAAAAAATTCCACTGCCAGGAATTTGCCTAAAAATATAAAGGAGACCAAATTATACCATCGTAAGAAAACCTCACCACTTTTCTAATACTGTACTGCAAAGAATTCAGTTTGAAGTGTATATCATTACACAAATTAATAACAGTTTTGTAAGAAGATCAATATACGTTATAATGCATTGATGCAGATTGTTTTGAAGGCCAAATCTCAAGTACAGTATGCAGTTCTGGTCCCCACATCCGAGTACAGATATTATCATGATAGGAAAAGTATAGGGGAGAGTGACAAATATGGCATATAGCTTGGAAAACATGAGTTATGAGGATCGAATTGCAGAACTGGACTGTTAATCATGGAAAAGAGAAGATTCAGGGAAGATATTATTAAAGTAGGTTTACACGTCTAAAAAAAAGATAGCGATATCAGGCTAACTAAAACCTTCAAGATCCACAAGGATGAAAGTAGAAGGAGACACTCAATGTCATTCTAGTGAAGAAGATTCAGTGGAAACAACAGGAAGAACTACTTCATGGAACAAGTGATAAACACTTAGAAGAGACGGCCAGAGGATTTGTATCAGTTGATACTGCAATGAGTTTCAAGCTCAGACTCAGTAACTACATTGAAGAAAATTGGGTGGCAGTATAGGACCAGTTAACTGGAGAGAGGGAGGGACTTGATTTGGCCATGGTCTTCTTTCCCCCTAAATATATGTTTATGTCTTTGCTCATATTTAAAATTATTATCTTCCCCGCTATAACTTTCCTGTCTCATGTCTTCCTATGCATCACTGTCACCCATTTGCTCCTCTACCCTGCTAACCATGTATTTTGGAACATTATCCATTATAATTAATGATTTGCAAAGTCAGATTACCTCATTGAATCCCTCCTTAAAGTCATTTTATTCTTCAGTGGAATTCAGTAATTAATCATCTCTGTTTAGTCTACCCCTTAACCACTTTACTGTTGGTTATTTATTAAACTACTAGCTACAAAATGCCCCCTTATATTCACTTAACCTTTATTTCATTATTCTATCTATTCTATTCTGCACATTTCCCAATCATATTACTCTCTTATACTGCATATGCCTATATGTGCTATTATTTAAAGCTGCAGTATTTGTTAACAACAAATGTCATCCTATAGTTTTTTAATCAGAAATATATTTCTGGCATACTTAGATTCATCCTCGGTATATTTTACATTTTCTCATATATTTTTAAAACCACTTTTTTTAGCTCATTTTATAATTAACAACACATAATTTCAGACGGCCATCACTAACAATTTTTAACTATCTCTACTGTTGAGATTACCAGTTGAATAGAGATGTGTGAAAAAAAACTTCTGAGGGCAGAATTTCTGTGAAAGTCAGATTTTCGCTTCTGTGAAAGTGCAGAAATCAGATTAGCAACTTTTGTGGAAATTCCAATTTAGAAAGGTGGAATAAATGTATAAATTGCAGTTTATTGTATTAAACTGCAGAGAAAAAAGTCCACAGAACTGATCAATGAACTGTGGAATAATTACATGTAATGAGGAATAATTCATTAAACTGCATAAAAAAACTCCTCAGAACTGCTATTCCACAGTTCATGTGTATTATTCCGCAGTTCAACCAAAACATTCCATGGAACATGGTGAAAATCTGTAAAACACATTTGGCAGATTCTAGTCTTGCTAATATAGGAAGTTCAGAAAATTCTGCAAAAGTTCTGTGAAAGCAGAATTCACAACTTTCACTCACCTCTACTGTTGAATACACACACACACACACACACACACACACACACACACACACACACACACACACACACACATAATGCTACCACATGTTTATGATAATAAATGGCATAGCACAGCACCAAGACATTTAATTTTTTCATAACTGGTGAAGCACAGGAATAGGAACATTTGACAACTTCAAAATCCTGTATCTAAGTTTAGGAATGAAAGAGAACAAAAAGACAACAAAAAGAAAGAAAAATGGTATGTTAATGTTTTTGCCAGAAAAACATTATTTCTGAAAATGAAACTACATAGTTACAAGCTGCTTTAAGCAATTACTTTTAAATTGTGTGTAAGTATTTCAAGATTTAATGCATCACAAGCTGGTTTCAAAATATCATTCCATAGTAAAAAAAGCAAAATGAATACAATACATGTATTTATTTATTTTAGTTTTGGATTAACACCTTTGAACTGGGGAGCTCATTTACAAAGTTTACAAGTCAAGGTTTACATAGGACAAGACAATTGGTAGCAAACAATTAAAGACAGCAATGGTGCTCATACAATTTGTAGAGCGACAAAGTAATTACAGAAGTGCAGATTTATTACAAATATCATAATATGGAGAAGTGATAATGGGGAGGAGAATTAAGGTGGTAAAGTATATGGAGGATATATTAAGACAGTGCAGATCAATAGAAGAAAAGCAGCCTTTGAGGTCTTTGTCTGGGGAGAAGTGGTGGGGTTGGGGTGGAGGAGTAAAAAGGTGTAGAACAGGGGCAGTTTAGTTAAAAAGTGCCAGGTAGTAGTTAGTTAGCTGCCTGTAGGGCATTGTCAGTGGAACCGAGGAGGGGTAGTGGGTAGAATAAGGGAGTAGGAAGAAGGGATTTGAGAGTGAAATGGCATGAGTGATGTATGTGAGTCAGGGTGTTGCATGATGGGCAGGCACACTGAGTTTCCCCCATTAAAAGGAGATGTAGTTCTCTTTTTAAGGATTCTAATTTTTCACAGTTTAGGATGGAGGCTGGGAGATCATTAAGTTACTGAGGCCCTCAGTAGAACAGAGCTCACTGGGCAAATGAGGTTCATCTAAAGGGGATAAGGAGTATACCTTTAGCAGCACTTCTCAGACTTAACAGATACTGTAGGTCCCATTGGAAAATGTTTACCCTGGATGCAGAGGAGTGGTCTATCAGGTCCTTTTTAACAATTAGACAGGCCTGATATTTTGCCCTCAGTTGTAGTGGCAGCCACCCTGTTTCCAAGTAAAGAGTTCATGCGTGAGTAAAATGTTCTGCCCCCAAGACCAGCCTGCTTG
The DNA here is from genome assembly GCA_016271365.2 of Neoceratodus forsteri. Classification (NCBI taxonomy): domain Eukaryota; kingdom Metazoa; phylum Chordata; order Ceratodontiformes; family Ceratodontidae; genus Neoceratodus; species Neoceratodus forsteri. The sequence continues at coordinate 1,295,757,947 of CM028130.1, forward strand.
CCTTGTTAAAAAGAGGTTTTATTATTTTCAGGGCAGTGTCTGACCCCACACAATAGATTAAAAGCATGTAGTAGTTATTTCTAGTACATAGCTCTTCGTAACTAGTTCAGTGCCTTCAAGGACAATGTCTGTCTATGGCAGTATAGGATACCAAGCTTAATGGTTGCTGTTTTCACTACATGGTCAATGTGGGTGGAAAAGGATAAGGTGTCATCAAGGTAGATGCCCTGATATTTGAAACTGTTGACTTGCTCTATTGTGTGACTTTTACTGCTCATGATACTCAAAGGGCTAGCTCTTTTCTTGTTTTGGGGTGTAGAAAAATAGCATAATTTTGTATTTTTATGGTTGAGGAGGAGTTTATTCTTTGTGAACCATGCCTCTAGTTTTTGGAAGCTGTCCTAAAGAGTGAAGGTTATTTCTGACTGTCATCTACCCAAGACTGAGATAACAGCATCATCTGCATATAGTACCATTTTTGCATGTCAGGCACAGAGGGTAGAGAGTTTTGTGAATAAGCTGAATAGCAAAGGGCCAAGAATAGATCATTGGGGGGTTCCCCAATGACACTACCCTTGGGTCAGAGACTGCCCCATTGAGCCATACTCACTGATGTCTGTGAAACAGGTAGCTGCTGAACCAGGAAATGGTTTCAGGGTATAGACCAAGGATCAATAGGTTTGTTAACAGGATATGATGGTTCACAGTGTCAAAGGCTTGTGTGAGGTCCAAAAAATGGACCTCACTGCCATCCCATTGTCAGAGGTATCAAATAGGTGAGTGGTGAAGTCAATGAGCACAGTCATTGTGCTGTGATTTTTGTGGAATCCATGTTGTTGTGGACAAAGTAGTGAGTATTTATTCAGATATTCAGTTAACTGGTCCAATACTATTCGTTCAAGAGCTTTCAATTGTGGGGGAAGTATAGAAATTGATCTATAGTTGGCTAGAAGGGCACTGTCCCCACTTTTAATCACAGACATGACAAGTGCTGTTTTCCATTTTTCAGGGCAGACTCCTATTCTTAGAGAAAGGTTAAATATTTTGGTGATTGGCATTGTGATAGTGTCAAAAGCGAGAGCAACCAGCTTCATATCAATCTGGTCACTTCCAGTCCTAGTGTTACCTAGAACCTTCTTGATATATTTAATGGCTTGTGTCCTGGCAATTTGTTTAAAGTAAAATGGAGGTATCTGGGAGTTTTGCAGTGAGGTATAATTCATCTGATTGTTCTCGAGGGGGTCTGTTGTGTTAAGTACTCAGGAGGGAGGACTGAGCTTAAGTCCAAGAAGGCTGTATTGAATTCATTTGCCAACTCCTTAAGTTCCTGTATCATACCGGTTGTGGTGACAATCAGATCTGGAAGTGCCTTGGTGTCCCTGCCTGTGAGTGTTTTTATGGTGTCCCAAAATCTCTGCCTCAATCCCAGTTGCTGGCTAACAAGTCTTTATAGTAGTTGGTTTTGTTTTCCTTATCAGTTTTGTGCACTTGTTCCTAACTGCCTTATATGCAGCGCAGTCAGCCTGAATTCCAATAGCCCTAGCCTTGTGCCATAGGATGTCCCTGATATTCGTTTCTTCCAAGAGTGCCCAAGAGAGCCTGTGGTTGTGTGACCCTTTGATCTTTGTTGATTTGAATGGGGCGAATATATTTCAGGCATTGGTGAAGGTAGTTATAAAGAGTTCCATGTCATAACGGCAATCACGGAATAGCAATCACCATTATGGCAAGTGTACACTGCAGAAAATGAATTTTGGCGATGCACACTCACAGCACGGACAAAAATGGCACCTGAGACCTACGGGTCTTATTTTTAATGCATGGGGCTGTGCCCCCCCACACACCCCACACACCCCCACTTATGGATTCTCAACTTCAGAGGAGTGCATGTTGGGTGGGAAAAAAACATAAAAAAATTGAAAGCCACCTGCTGGCAAAAAAAAAATCTGCACTGCACCAGACCTGAACCCTGTGCCCTGCACCTTCCCGCTGACCACCCTCCCCACCATGCTAGTGGACCAGCTTGGCAGCTGCCCCGACACCCCTCCCACCTACCATACCTCCTCTGCCTGTCCCACCCACCCATGTGCACGCGCGCTTATACCTGCATACTTCCCGTCATAGTATTTTGCCCACCTCGGTATCCAGTCACCCCCCTGCTAGGTAGCTGTGAACACAGACACCGTAATTGAGCCACCATTTCTGTAGGCACCCAATTTCGGTTGCCTTGTTCACTGGATACTGTTATGAAGTAGTCTAAGGCCAGAGTAACATTGGGTAGCTTGCTGAGCACACTTAAGTCAGTATTATAGAGGTATTATTTAAAGGTGTCAAGCTGCCCTTTTCTTAATGGTTGGTTACAGGTGTAACAGGGGGTGGGTTTGCTACCTATATTAGACCAGGAGCACATTACTGGAGACTGGTCACTTAGTGAATCTGGTAAGATTGTTACATCAGAGATATGTTCAGGGTAATTGGTAAGTAGCCAATCAATCAATGAGTTACAGCCAGATCAGTATTTCCTCCTGGTTGCTTGTGTAAATAATTGATTTAGGTATAGACTAGAGATTTGATCCATTAAGTTTGCTGTCTCTTGTGATAATAATTTGAAGTTAAAATCACCTACGACTACTGTTTCCAATGTTGTTTAAGCTGACTCATGTGGTTGATGAACTGCTCTATGCCCTTAGCCTGCTTGCCGGGTGGTATATAGACTGTGGTGAGTACCATTATCTTTTTCTGGTGGCAGATGATTAGTTTGATAGATAAGAGGTGTGCCTCTTTTGATATGGAGCTGTTTGGCATCACCTGCCCTTTAATTTCGTTGCATAGGTAAGTCAAGCATCCACTCCCTCATTTGTAGAGTAGCCATCCAGGAAAATAGAGGCATCAAGGATCTTTGGGGTGAGCCAGATTTCTGTGATGGCTATGATGTGGAGTTTGTGCTGTGCTATCCAGGCCTGGAGCTGGGGTATCCTGGGGAGGAGGCTACCTACAGTGGCATCCCCTAGGATGAAATGCAATTCTGCAGCATGTTGTAGCACTCTGCAGAATGCTGCAGAAGACCTACTGAATAAAGCAATGTAATTTCAATGGTAATTAGTCCCCTTTGTCATTCAGGAAAATGTGATACTGCCAGAATGAAGTGAATGCCACAGTTTACTGCATGACAAAGGGGACTAATTGCCATTAAAATTACATTGCTTTATTCAGTAGATCTGCTGTAGCATACTTCAGAGTGCATTAAAAGTGTGTTTCATCTTAGGGGATGCCACTGTATGTTGATAGATGTGATTTTAAGGTTGCCACTAACCTTTGTATACCCTTCAATGGGTGGGCGTGGGTTAGGATGAACATTACCTGAGAGGAGGAGAAGGATAATTATCAAGGCTTTTAGGAGATTCTTCCAGTAGGTCTCATATTTTTGAGTGAGCTTTTGAGTACTGAGCCTTTGTTTATTGTTAGTATCAAAACAAGTGTGGGCGCAGTGTAATATAGTGAAAGGAGCAGGTAACGGGGATATGTGCCTGGCGGGATGGGGAGGCGGAAGGGGTAGGTTCATCATATAGCTGATAGTGAAAGTATCAAGCCATTCCTTCTGCCTAATATTGGCCAGTTGGATGGGGGTATTGGAGGATGGCCAATGGGGGGAGTCACTATAGGTGTCAAGTCTTTTACACCATTAAGAAAGTTAGGAGTATGAGGGTCAAGGATACAGAGTATTTGAGAGCTCCATGGATTGAGTGCATGAGCAGTGTTGCATGTACTTGGTGGTTGCAGGGTATTGTTTTGACCCACTGAATTGAGCCTAAGATCATGCTTGAGCAGGTAGGGTAATGGCCCTCTATAACTGCTAGTAGGCTTTCAATCTTGTTATTGGGGAGGTTAGGGGTGGATCTCAGAAAGCGATTTAAATTGTGTCAGGGCAGGGGTGGGTGGGTGGTAGAAAATTCAAGTTGCAGAGAAGCTGGTAGTAGGAGAAGCACTGGTTACCTGGTGTTCTAGTGGGTGGGTGCAATGAGGAGGGTGGCTATAGCAGGTAGAAGGGCCACACCACTTGGGATCACCTGGTCTGGAGCTGAAGCAAGTCTTTTGAGCTGTGAGGAAGGAAGGGGGGGGAGAGAGAAGGAATTAAAGTGCAGTTAAGCCTTATGGGGGTGTTAGCTGGGGGGCTGTAGGCTGGAAGACAGAGAGACAGAGTGAACAAAGGAGAGTATGCTGATCACTAAATCAATGGGCAGTGACCACCCCTCATTGTTTTTCAGTGGATTAGCAAGGCAGTAAGTGAGAGGGGGAGTGAATGGTGTGGAAGAGTGGTGCAGCAAGCCGGCAGGGTTTTGGCTTAATGGATGCCGGCTCGAGCAGCCACAAGACCTAGGGAGGGAATTAGAGATAGCTTGAGGGAGGTTACTGAATCTGAGAATGAAAGGGAGTACAGAAAAAAGGGTGCTACAGGCAGGCAGAAAATTGATGGTTGGAGGGGAGAATGGAGCAGAATAAGAGCAGCAATTCAGCAAAAGAGATGCAAAAACATTAAACTGACTGTCTAGCAGCAGACAATGAGAGAAGATTATAAAATCACATAATTAAACACTTTTTGCTAACTCGCTAGCTAAACAGCAGGCAGTTACAGTAAAATAGTAAAGAACTATTCAAATAATATTGCAGATTACAAATTGTGTGCCAGTGGCAATGAGCTGTTTGCTTCTTATCTATAGGCAATACAATATGTAATATCAGCTGAAAATAATAAAACACAATGGTATGTAATGACTGCGGCAATGTAGAGTTACATATTTTCAGGTCAAGTTTAAACTTGAATGATAGGTCTGGTTCATCATTTGTGCTAAAAGCAAGGTTGTCATTTTAAAGTTGAAATGACTGTATAATTGTTTTCCTGCTAAGCTTCTAACTATTCAGGGATACACAAAAACATGCTTATCAAATGTTCCTATCAGAAATGTAAGCAACATTCAGGTTAGCCATATTAATGTCTGATGATATGAGATGAAAAATGTTTGCTATGTAAAATTTACTGTATAAAAAAATGACCATTTCTCAAGAGAGTTACCGCATTGCTTAACATACAACAATGCCATCAACAGTGGTATTCTGAACATCTCATGCCATCAGATGTGGTATATCTGAACAACAGTACTATCAAGATGGTATTTCAACATCCATTGCTATCAAGACTTGTGATATTGCTTAACATCTGATACCAGCATCATGTTATCTGTAAGCAACAAGTCTTCCTATAACAATTCAAAGTTATGGGACCTCAGGAGAAAGACAACCACATGTAGAGTCCTATCTCATCTACCATGCCTCAAAGTCATGATGCAACAAGTTGTTCAGGAACAAGATTCCCACCAGCTCCTAACATCTACACCAGATTGGATCACTGAGTGACAGAATGTTAGTAAATAGCACTCCCCCCACTCTGTCACCATGAACCAGGTAAAAATACAGTGCTGCTAATGACTGCAATCCCTTGCAAAATAAACTCCCTAGATAACATCTCTTCTTTGGCAATAAACTAAAAGGGCTGGGAGTGAGATTTTACCTGGAGGGCTGTGGGTTCATCAAGTGGCTAATGGGTGGGCATGTTTTGCTAACAACTATGTAAATTGTCATCATCTAGGCTAGTTATATACCAAGCTGAAACTGGGACTTCTGTACTAAGGATATCAGCTAATGGAACTGTTCAAAGAACTGACCTTTCCAGCATCCCCCCTCCCCACCAGGGGAATGGCAAAGACTGTAAACAATGTTATGGTCTTCTAATGAGAGTGCACTGGTACAAAGACTGGTTTCAAAATATGATTGCATAGCACAAAAATGGATACAGTAAATGGTGGCACTGAGTTGTTCATGCCTTGTCTATAGGCACTAGGCAATACAATATGCAATGTCACTATGGGGTGTAATGATGTTATCTGTTACTTCATCCTTCTTGTGTATGCATGTCTTCAATTGCCAGTGGAGTGTGTATGTGTATGTATATATCTATATCTATCTGTATATATATATATATATATATATATATATATATATAGTATATAATATTACACTCTGGGATTTTGTGGTGAACTTACAAAATGGTAAAGCCATCACACCACATCCAGGATGTCGGCAGCTGTATCCACGGCAAGAGAGTGCAGCAAGTATTGTTACCTGTGACCAGCATTCGGTCACAGAGGATCTAGCTAAAAGTACTGACTGTAGCCTGCCGTGAGGTTAATGTGGAACAACAGAGTGCCTGTAAATCTGCTTGGAGTTCTCCAGTTGCAGCATTTGGGAGAGGACTCAGAGGTGAGTCAGCAACCATGCAGGACCATCCAGGAGGCAGAGTTTCATCCTTCAAAGCCCTGCGTGGCTTGTTCACAGAGAAGAGCCATCACACTACATCCAGAACACCATCAGCTGCATCCATGGCAGGAGAGCACATCAAGTATTGTTATCTGTGACCAGCATTCAGTCACAGAGACTCTAGCTAAAAGTATTGACGGTAGCCTGCCATGAGGTTAGTGTGGAACAACAAAGTACCTGAAAATCTGCTCAGAAGTCTCCAGTTGCAGCATTTTGGAGGGGACTCAGAGGCTAGTTGGCAACTGTGTGGGACCACGCAGGAGGCAGAGTTTCACCCTTCAAAGCCTGGCGTGGTGCACTTAGCATGAGCATGGGCATCAATGTAAGTGGCACAAGTGCCACTCGATGTAGAAAACCCAACAAGAAAGGTCATCTTTACGGTAAGATCTATGTATTGCTAATGTTTTAAGTAAATCTGGAATGCATGGTGAGGACTGTGGCTTATTAATAGATTCAATCAAATAACTGTACTGCCACCAACATTAGCAGGTTGTAGTGATTTAAATTACAAAGCTTTTATGTCTCAACTATTTTAAAGCTGTGTGTATTCATAGCAATATTAATCTCTTTAACTGTGAAGTTAATTTTAAATAGTATAGTAATTCCTTTACTAGGTGCTTAGATAGCCTTCAAAATGCTAAATGTAATAATTCAGATGATGTTTATAGTTATTTTTGCACATTCTTTAGTTTTAGGCTGTAAAGGCTATGTAAGGGCAGATAATTCTGCAGAAACGCAGAATAGCTTTCATGAAAAGGTCAACGTTTGGATGTTAGTTATTCCTCCTGGCACTGCGGAGTTACATAGGGCCAGAAGGAACACATTTTCTAATTATTTTAGGTTGGTAAATCATGGGAAATTTTTGAAACTGGATGGCAAGTTAGGGAAAATACCGAAATGATATAATCCATCTGGAACTGTGACATTTCAGAAAATATTGATGTTGGCAGGTGATGCTGAAGTCAATCCAGGACCAAAGATTCAGAATAGGCCACAATTGAAAATCGTCCATGAAAATGCTAGAAGCCTATCCAAAACGATAAATAGTTTAAGAATCTGGTCACGGCACCATGAACCAGATATAATTGGTCTTTCAGAGACGTGGTTAACTTCACAGGTGAAAAATATTGAAATCTTCATGGAGGGCTTCAGCATTTTTAGGCAAGATAGGGGCAAGTGGACTGTGGGGGTTCTTTTGTACATACAGTACATACTAAATTAAGAGAGTTTGAAGTCATGTTTTCAGAGTCAATTGAAGGGATAGAATGTTTATGTATAGCATACACACAATGTAAACTTCTTGTAGGCATGGTCTATTCCCTGCCAAAAATTAATGTTAGTAAATTTGAACAACTTGCACAAAACAATTGCCCTACTTGCAGTTGCTAAGGACATAATTTTGGTTGGTGAATTCAGTGCAGCCTGGTATAAGCCTAGAGGCAAAAAACTGAAGCAATATTTTGAACCCTTGAATGTTCAGCAGATAGTAGACCAAGTGGACAGAAAAGGAAGTATACAGAGTCAAGGTAGCATACAGGACCTGATGTTCTTTTCCAGAGTTTTTGACATTAAATGTTGTCAGGTTTTAACCCCAAATCTAGGGGACCACAATCCAATAATGTGTACCATTACTGACAAATATAACTGCAGGCCAGAAAGGAAATGCATCACAAGATAAAATGTTTATGTATAGCATACACATGATGAAAACTTCTTGTAGTCATGGTCTGTTCCCTGCCAAAAATGAATGTTAGGAAATTTGTACAACTTGCACAAAAGAATTGTTCTTCTTGCAGTTGCTAAGGACATTAGTTAGGTTGGTGAAATCAACGCAGCTTGGTGTAAGCCTAGAGGCAAAAAATGTAAACAATATTTTGAACCCTTGAATGTTCGGCAGGTAGTAGACCAAGTCAACAGACCAGAAAAAAGGACACAAATTTGTAGGGAACTTACAACCATTTTGGGAGCTAAAGTTCTTTAAACTTGATGGACTGCATCTGACTAAGGAGGGAGTCAGTGCAATGGAGCAGAAGTTTAACATCTTTGCAGAATATTTAAACTAGCAAATGGGGAGAGGGGTGCAGCACCCCATACATTGAATGGGAAGAATGCCCTTCCCCCCTCAGCTAGTAGTCAAACAGGAGTTCAGCATGTTTGTAGTTCATTTGCATCACCAGGTAAAGAAAAAGGTCCGGCACCCCATACAATGTACAGGGGGAAACGCTGGACCTTGCCCAACAACAAACACACTGAAATCTGGCTAATGGAAAATCATGTACACTAATGCTTGCAGTCTGGGGAAAAAAGATTCCAGACCTGCAGACAATAATGATAGAGGCTAAACTGGACATGGTAGCCATTAGCGAGACATGGTTTACCAGTAACCACACTTGAGAGACTTCAGTACCTGGCTATGTACAGTACAAGTCACATTAAACTGTTCCCTCAACTCACTGGTGCAACATTGTTCAAAGAGTTTCCTAATCTGTGCAGAGTTTAATTCAATGAATTATTAAAAGTTTAGTATTGGTTTGCAACTAGCTGTTAGGACTATAAGCTTTATTTTCAGCTGAGTGCTTATGAGTTTCATTTCAGAAGGTAGACTAAACAACTCTTAAGGAATGCTGTGATATTTATAAACAATGCTCTCAATGAATGATGTGATATTTATAAACAGTGCCATGAAAATGCATTGCATAAACACTGCAAAACAGCTACTGCCATATCACTAAACAGGTACAAGTGAGTTGAATAGGCAGTTAAGAATGGTTGGAAAAGAATTAAAAGCTTCAACAATTCAAGCTGCCACTGCAGTAGAATCACAAAAAAAAAGATACACCAGTGAGTTGATGGAACAGTTAAATGTGACTTGTACTGTACTGTTCAGAAGAGACAGAGGTGCAAAAAGGGTGGGGTTGGGTGGAGTGGCTCTTTATATCAAAGAAAATATCAAAGCTACAGAAATTCAGAATAAACATAAGGAGCCAGAAGAACTGTGGGTCACCCTGAAAACAGGAAATGGGACAGCCATACAAACTGGGGTTGTGTACAGGCCTCCAGACCAGGGGGAGGACATAGACACGTTACTGTTAGAAGATATACAAAACTTGACAGCTAAAGGGGAAGTTCTGATAATGGGAGACTTCAACATGCCAGATACAGATTGGTCAATACCAACAGGGACATCTGCCAGAACTAGACATATGGTGGATACCCTGCAGAGGGAGGACCTCAAACAACTGGCACAACAATCCACAAGAGACAGGGCTATCCTAGATCTAGTAATGACTAACAGGGAAAGGATCACAGATCTCCAGGTAGAAGGTCACCTGGGTGCCAGTGACCATCACATGGTATGGCTCAATTTGGCCACTAGAACAAAATCATCCCATTCCAAGGCAAAAATATGGGACTTCAGATGAGCTGACTTTGATAAGATGGCCAACAGAGTTAAGCTAGCCCTGGCAAAAATAAATACAGGTGAGGCAGTATAGGCAAAGTGGGCAAGCATTAAAGATGCAGTACTTGAAGTAACATCCCATTGTGTTAGTGAGAAGAGGAAGTGCGGAAGAAGAAGGAAACCACTTTGGCTCTCAAACACAGCAGCAGAAAAGGTCAGAACCAAAAGGCTGACCTTCAGGAAATATAAGGGAATGCAGCAGGATGAAGATAGGGAGGCATACCAAACTTCCCTAAGGGAAACAGGGAAGGCAGTAAGGCAGGTAAAGGCCCAAACCAAGGAAACACTAGCACGAACAGCAAAAGAAGGTGACAAGACTTTCTATAGATACATTAGTGAAAGGAGAAAGTACAGAGGGGGAATTGCTAAGATCAAAGGGGATAAGGGGGTGTGTGAGGAGGAGGACCATGTAAAAGCATCTATCCTAAATAGATACTTCTGCTCAGTATTTACTGAATTGAAGGTAGGGCAGGGACCACATCTCAGCACCATGGACACGGGGGGAGGAAGGTGTGCATACTAGTCCCTCCACAAAAGAAAGGATCCTACAAGGATCCTACAAGAGCTCGATAAGCTCAGGGTGGACAAGGCAATGGGACCTGATGGCATACATCCCAAGGTACTAAAGGAGCTAAGGGTGGAACTAGCAGAGCCATTATCAGAACTGTTTAGTGAGTCTCTGAGCACAGGAGAGGTCCCAGAACACTAGAGAAGGGCTCATGTGATCCCGCTCCACAAGAGTGGTAGCAGGGAGGAGGCAGGGAACTACAGACCAGTCAGTCTAACCTCAGTAGTGGGCAATATTATGGAGACACTCTTTAAGGAAAGGATAATGTAACACCTGGAATCCATAGGAGCAGAGGATCCAAGACAGTATGGGTTTACAAAAGGAAGGTCCTGTCAAACTAATCTCATAGATTTCTTTGATTGGGTAACCAGAGTGGTGGAAAAAAGGGAGAGCAGTTGATGTTGCCTACCTTGACTTCAGCAAAGCTTTGTATACTGTTCCACATAGAAGATTGATTAATAAGCTGGGTAGGCTCGGGGGGGGGGTCAGATGTTGGTCAACTGGGTGGCAAACTGGTTGACGGGCAGAAAACAGAAAGTGATGGTAAATGGTATACAGTCAGAACAGAAGCAAATCATAAGTGGGGTACCTCAGGGATCAGTTCTGGGGCCAGTCCTCTTCAATATCTTCATCAGTAACATTGCAGACAGACTGGATGGTGAGGTTTGTCTATTTGCAGATGACACCAAGATCTGCAACAGAGCAGATGATCCAGAAGGGGGTGGGCAGAATGAGAAGAGATCTGGATAAACTAGCAAAATGGTCAGAAGAGTAGCAACTGGGGTTTAATGCAAAGAAGTGCAAGATCATGCACATAGGGAAGAGAATCCCTGAAGCAACCTGTAGGATGGGAAGGGAGTTGCTGGCAGTCACAAGGGAAGAAAGAGACTCGGGCGTCATCATCACCAGAAATCATCCAAGCAGACCACTAAAGCAGTAGGTAAGGCTAGAGGGATGTTGGGGTGTATTAGTAGGAGTATCACAAGTAGGAAGAGAGGGAGGTAATAATCCCTCTTTACAAGACACTGATTAGGCCCCATCTGGAGTACTGTGTGCAGTACTGGAGGCCACACCTTCACAAGGACATTAACCAAATTGAGGCAGTCCAGAGAAGAGCACCCAAAATGGTGCAGGGACTGCATCAGAAAACATATGAGAACAGATTCACTGAGCTCAATATGTATACCCTAGAACAAAGGAGGGAGAGAGGTGATATGATTGAAACATTCACACACCTTAAGGGCATTAACAAGGTAAAAGAGTCTAATATGTTTCAATATAAGAAAAATAGCAGGACAAGAAGACACTGCATGAGATTAGAGGGAAACCGATTAAGGTGTAATGTGAGGAAGTTATTTTTCACAGAAAGGGTGGTGGATACATAGAACGGCCTACCTCAGGAAGTGGTGGATATGAATACAATGCAGGGCTTCAAACAGGCATGGGATAGGCATAAGGAAGCAATACAGATGAGTATGAATAGATAGGCCATTGACAGAGCAAAGGCCAATTGCACATTCATAAGGTAGAAAAAGAAATGCACAGACTGGATGTGCCTTGTGATCCTTATCTGCCATCAACTTCTATGTTTCTATGTTTCTATAAGAAGGGTATATGCTATCATCCTGACTATTTTATAAAGGACCTAGGGTCCATAAGATGGGATAGGTTGAGCTTGATCCCAGACATAAACCAGGGTGTTGAGGATTTCACCAATACCTTCTTATAAACCTGCAAAAAGCATGCACCTCTGAAAACATATAAGCTAAGAAAACAAAACTACCCAGAGCTAATGACTTTCTGAGGAAAATGATATGAATAAAAGACAGATTGTGGAAAAAAGCACAGAAAACTAAAAATGTGGTTGATTGGGAACAATATAAAAAGCAGCGCAGCAAATGTAAAATGCTAATTAGACAAGCTCAAAGAAAAAATTACAGTAGTAAAATAGATAATGCTACACACCCAAAGCAGTACTGTGGTATAATAAAAGGACTTACAAATCCTGTAAGAACAGGCTCCAAGATTAAAATGTTAAATGAAAATGGAGTGCCTTTAAGTCCTAAATCCATTACACTTATACTGAACCAATACTCTATTACTTTACCAAACATTGCTATCCCAAATTACATAAAGAATAATACTGAGAACAATAAAAATTAAATCATGGAATCCAATTCACCGAAATTTTACATTAGAAGGATTAAGGTGAAGGAAGTAGCAAATAAAATCAAAAAGCTTAATTCTAGTAAATCCTGTGGCCTAGACAAAATTGAAATTAGATTTTTGAAAGATGCACAAGAAATTATATCACCAATACTAACAGGAATGTTTAATCAAAGCTTAATTGAAAGCAAATTTCCTGACACATGGAAGATAGCAAAAATTGTTCCCATTTTTAAGAGGGGAAATACTAACGATCTCTGAAACTACAGGCCAATTGTACTCCTTTCCACCCTTTCAAAGATGATGGAACAAATGGTATACAACCAACGATATGACTACTTGGAAAAGTATTCAAAATTAATTAAATCCCAACATGGTTTTAGGGCAGGGCATTCAATGGGCACCACACTTGTGGACTTCATGGACAAAGCAGCAAGTGCTATGGATGCCAGGGAGTCCGCTGGTGCAGTGTTCATTGATTTGTCCAAAGCTTTTGATCTAGTGGACCATTTCATCATCTTTGAGATACTGGAAAGAATCAGAATGGCCCCGGTCCATTAATATGGTTTTAGTCCTATTTGGGGCAAAGAACAAAATGGGTAGAAGTTGCTAACCAATTATCGGGTTTAGGTTACTTGACCACTGGTGTGCCCCCAGGATCAATCCTGGGGCCAATACTATTTTTGGTTTATGTGAATGACCTTCTTGAGAAAATTCAAAACACACATATAAGGCTTTATGTAGATGATACTGTGCTGTTTGCGACAGCAAAAACTCAAGATCAGATGATAAGAAAGCTTCAAGCTGACTTTGACATACTCCAGGACTGGTTTCATGAATCAAAACTAGTAATGAGTAGTAAAAAAACACTGGTAATGATTTTTCAAAATAAGAAAAGCACAAATCAAACAAAACAAAATCTGGATATTACCACAAGAAATGGACAAATATTAACTAACACAAACCAATATAAATATTTAGGAGTTGTTATAGATAACTAATTGACTTTAAGAAATCATATAGACTATATGGTGAAAATGGTAAATATAAGGATAGGTGCATTGAGAAGATCAGCATCAATTGTAACAATTCAAATGCGAAATACAAAAGCAACACAATTAATTCTTCTGGTCCTAGAATATGGCAATTTAGTTTACTGTTTCACCAGGACTAAACTCCTGCATAAGGTAAATATAGTATACAAGCGAATAGCTAGAGTCATCCTGAGATACCCCTTCCTGACTCATTGATGTGTTACGTATAAAAAATTGAATTGGGACAGCTTGGTTATTCTTACAAAAAAACAATATGCCTTATTAATATTTAAAGTCAAGGAGGGCTTGATCAGGTGAAATCTATATATTCAGCAACAGAGTGATGAACAACGATATCAACTAAGGGAAGTGGTCCACAGATCCCCCAAATTAGAACCAGGTTTGGTTAAATGACCTTTCAGTACTTTGCTGCGGTACTGTGGAATGAACTTTCACCATTAATAAGTAATGTGCACTAGCTATCCAGCTTCAAATCAAAGATAGATGTTTTACATTGAAGAATATAATTGCTATTGACACATTGACCTTGCTTGTCTTAATTATGTATGTTTCTGTTGTCCAGTTTACAATGCATTGAAGTATGTATGATATATGTGCATTGTTTGATTGAATGTGTGTATGCATACAAGACAACTTTGAAGATATGCCCTTTGGATCTAAAGTTTTATCCTGTAAAAAATAAAGTTTTAACTAACTAACTAACTAACTAGCTAAATGTCTGGTCTATGTCAAGCCTAATGATGTGGCATGAATATAATTCTAATTATACTGTACATATTGCTATGAACAGGATGTAACTGGTTAGATTACATCTCCAACTCCTGCCATTTCATAGCAGTAAATGAAAAAAAGTCATGTACAAGGCTTTCAATCCTGTGCCTGCAATTCCTCCATAAAATACTGGAAAAGAAAATAATGTTCACTTGAATTTCCAACCACTGTCTATTTATTTTTTTATTTAAATGCAGCCTGTTTTAATTATGATGGGTAACATTTATGATGATTAATAATGTGCAGCCTGTATGAAAAAAAGGCTTTATTAAAATATTTTACATTTGATTGTAGCAGTGATTGCACATATACAGTGTGTCTCCCTGCTGCATCACTGAAAGGAAACAACACTTAATTATCTGAGACATCATGTAGACAGCTACAATAATTAAAACTAAAGAATCAAACTCACTGTGGTGATGCACAGTATTCAATGCATATGTATTCACTTCAAATGTACTGTGAATGTATATTATAATGTATGAACCCTGAACAAATGGAAGTTGATTCAGAAAAGGAAAAATTATGTGCTGGCTAAGCAATTTTAAAAGGTCTCTATAGCCAGCTATAGTACATATTGAAGGATGCCACAGATCTATTTTAAACTGTAGACTGGACAAATTTCAGTGAATATAATATTCTAGACTGCACATTGACAAAGGACCAAACATTTTGCAGGATAATATGTTTTACAAACCCAAATTAAGTTCCTATATTTGCAGTGTAACATCTTTTGTAATATAATGCCCATATTCTGTGTAGCTAGTCTTAGTTTGTAATGTACATCTTTGAGTTGCTGTGCACTATCCCCCTTAAAAATGAGATGTTTCATCTCAAGGGTTCTATGCATGTGAGCAAAGCTACAAACAAGTAAACAATATTATCTTTGGTTGCATTTGTGCAAATACACATTATGGTTCGGTAAGTAATGAGATACTAAGCTATTTTAAGCAATTAGGCACAACTAGGGATACATTATTGTGGATTAATTACCCTCCTGAGGTGATGAGCAGCATGAGGCAAAGGTGGGTACTGCAGCCCAAGGACAGAAATTAAAAGAGGTACAGTAGCCTAACAACTGGAGTGCCTTATTTCCATTATTAAACAACAAATGTGAAATGTGTTTAAAAATTAGGTGCCCCGTTCTCAGTCACAAAACTCAGTGCAAAACTGTTGCTAAATGCTTTTTTTTTAAATAATTTTTACTGATTTTCCATATAAAGTCAATACAGAGAAATAGGCAAAAAACAAGAACACAGGTACATATGCATCATAAATCTGAACCATTCACCTGGTACACAAATATTAAAAGAGGTGTTTTTAGCATTTAATATTACCTAAGTGTCTGCAAAGGGTTTAAGAAACACTTACAGCCTAACCAAGGAGAAAAGACGGGACCTACCCAGGGTCTTCTTCCTATGCCATCTCTAAGAGGTAACTGTCATGTCCTGTGTGATCTTTTTTTCAGAGGCAATCTATTCTCCTATTCTATAAAAGGATATGGAACCACAAAGCATCTTGGTAGCAACAATGTGATGCTTTCATATTAACTAGGTACAACTGACTCTGGTAACAAGGGTTCTCTAACTCTGGTGTCCTGTCTAGAGGCCAAGGAAGGTCCGGGGGCGTATAGCAAGGAAGGGCAGCAGGTTCAGCCTATACCTTTCCTGGGGTCAGTGTATGCCATAAAAGGGTTCCAGCACTTGTAATAAGTGACCATGTTATCCCCTACCATCTGAGAGGTCCTATTTAGAGTGGGTATTGTCATGAGAGATTTAAATAATTTAGATAAGGTAGGAGTATATGTGGGCTAAATGCTTTTCACATGCAGAAAGTGAAAATTCACTGCACCAGTAAATACAATATATAATAACATAAAAAAGTGATTGATAGAAAAAGATCTGAACAATCCATCCAGTCTGTTCCAAACATTCCTTACTTAGAGACACTCTAATCTCTATCCTGTGTCCCGTTCACCAGTCACCTTTTCCACTCTCTCCCCTTCGTATCTGTTAACTCCTTTGTAAGCATCCAACTTCCTCTTGAATTCTGCTATTGTCTTAGTCTCCACAACCCTGCCAGGCAGTTTGTTCTACCCTCCACCACCCTTTCCCTGAAGTACTACTTCCTATTTCCCTTTTGAAATGTCCTCCCTCCAGCATCAGCACACGTGGAAATGGTTTCTTAATTTGAACAGACTTGTTGTATACACGCTGTTAAAACCTTTCCTGGACTTAAAAAGTCTCTATCATGTCCTACCTCACTGTTTGGTCCTCCAGTGAGCACATGTTGAGACTTTTCAGTCTCTCATTATATGCCTTGCCCTGCTGACTATGGATCATCTTTGTAGTCTTTTGTTGCACTGTCTTTAATCTACCCCTGCCCTTCCTTAGGTGAAGGACATGGAACTGGACACAGTATTCCTGATGCAGTTTCATCAGTTATCTATACAGAGTCAATATCACCTCCCTCCAACTGCTAGTAATCCCTCTCTCTATGCACCCTAGCATTCTATTAGTCCTCCCACAAACAATAATACACTGATCAGCCTGTTTTAGGTTACTGCTGATCACCACTCCCAAGTCTCTCTCCTCCATGCTTTCTACCTGTGTCCCTTCAATATAGCTCACTGATGCAATATTTTTCCATTCTACATGCATCACCTTGCACTTTGTGGAGTTAAATTTTAATTGCTAAATACTGGAACAATTCTCTAGCCTCCATGTAACCTGTCTCATAAATGTAATTTCATCTTCTCTTGTGACTCACTTGTAGAGCTTGGCATCATCTGTGGATAGGATAACCTTGCCTTGGACACACTCCTATGCCACAGCCATACTGCACATATCACATGGAAGTGTTCTGGATCAACTCTTGTGGTACTCCACTAGTCACTGCCCTTTCCTCAGAGAATTTATCATTTAGAACTACCCTCTTTGATCCATCCACCAAACAGTCTTTTGATCCATTAGGTTTTTTTCTTCTCCTATTCCCAGATTACTGATCTTCACAACCAGTCTACTATGTGGTGCTGAGTGAAAGGCTTTATCCAAAATGCAGGTATAGTTCTTTCACTGCCTGGCCCCTGTCTGCCATGTGTGTCAGATTAAAAAGTCAATTAAGTTATCCTGACATGACTGACCCCTAATGAACCCATGCCGGTTCCCATTCATTAAGCCATTGTCCTCTAAAATGTAACTAACTGTTCTTTAATAATTTCCCTAGAAGTTTTTACAGTACAAATCTCAGGCACATGGGTGAGTAATTTCCTGGATTTACCAGTCTCCCCTTTCATGTAAGCAAACCACATTTGCCATCCTTCAGTCCAGAGACCCTACACCTGTTGCTACTGATTTTCCAAAGAGGACTACCAGTAGTCTTGTTGCCACCTGCCTTATTTCCTTTAGCACCCTTGGGTAAATCCCATCTCTCACTGGCAAATTATTGGTTTTTACATTCTCCAGTCTCTTTTGTACCCATTCCCATGTAATACTCCCAACCTCAAATATGACCCCTGTATCATCATTGAATTTTCTCATGCTGTCAGGTAGTGAGCCTGCCTCCTTTACTGTAAACACAGAAGAAAAATATTCATTTGGTATACTGACTTCTCTCCATCATCTCCTGCATTCACTCTTTCCTTCCTTTTCCTTCTTATGTTACCCTTTATCTTTTCCCCAGTCATTCTCATTGAACTTATCTGCTAGCCTTACTTTTATATTTGCCTCCCTGATGAGCTTTTCACATACAACCAGTTTCTCCTCTTTGTTTGTCTCACTCTATTCAGTATTGTAAGTTCTAAGTGCCCCCTTTCTATCCTTAGTAGCTTGATTTTTCTGCCTGTCTAACCATATGGGTGTCCTATACTTTTTGAACTTTTTCATGATCCTACTGCAGTCCTGGGTAGTCATGGTTATTGCCTCTTTTAGTGCAGATTACTTTCTCTTCATCCCTTTTGATCTTATTGAAGTCCTTGGGTTCAATATTCAAAAAGTCGAGAATGATGCACCAAAAAAGAATGATGCAAGGAGCAAGCTGCATCAAAACTTGCATCGATTATGATTTTGTAATACTGCTTGCATCAAAAGAAGAACTGCCTGTGCCAAAACGGCTTCCATCAGGCTTGCATAAAAAAAAATGGGAGCACCATGTCACAATGGGGCTTTCATCAAATAGATAATGCATCACCCCTTATTTTGGGATTTTCTAAGGTGGTAGCTCTTGACACTGCTTGAAAGATGCATGCCACTTTTAGACCTGTCAGAACTGGTCTGATTGACACTAGAGCACATACAGAGGCCCACATCAGGTGGGCAGACCTGACTGTGGTACTATGTATGACATTATGCTGCAAGAATCCTGCATTGTAGACACTGAAATGTTGTTTGTAGCATGTAGAATATTGCTTTCTGAGGCCACTTCATCTGCCATAATTTTTGACTCAGCTTGTGTAATTGTTTGCTCCATGTACCATATTTTTGACTCAACTTGCATCATTTTTGCTCCATCTCATTCATGCATCATATGTTTGACTCAGCCATGCCTCATTTTTTATGTTGATTGCACGCATGCGCAAGAAACATATTGCGGGAGCTTGCTGCAGAAGCAGGTTGTGGAGGCATGGCACTGTTGTGGCCAATGCCCCCACAGCCTTTGGAGACTTGGCCCACTTTTCCCAATGGGGTGGTATGCTGCTGCTGATGCTAGTTCAGCCAGCATGCCACAACCTTGTAAGGTTTCAGCCACTGCAATCAGGGGCCACCTCATCAGTGCAGCGTAAGCTATTGCTACAATGAGGGAGCGACCCGTCATTGCTAGGTGGAACCTTGGTACTGTGATATTGTTTGTGAACATGGCAGCAGCTTACTGCCATGTTCACAAACAATATTAGTGAGCCCCAGTACCGAGGGGTGCCAATCCCCTTGGCAGCATGTGCCCCCCCAACAGTGGATGTTTGCCGATGGGGCCCCAATCCCCATCGGCTTCACTCCCCTGCTTACGTTCAGGTTGCCAACAGGAGAGCCCACTCCCCTTTGACATTATCTCCCCCTTCCCAGTTTGATTTGCCGATGGGGGATCCCACTCCCAATCAGCATCATGTCCCCCTTGCGAGGAAACCTAAGTGTGTGGAGAAGGGGATACTCAATCCCCCTTGGCTGTTGCACCCCACCCCGTATATTCCGACGGGGTGCCCAATCCCCGTTGACAACAGTGGCCCCCCACAAAACAGTAGGTTGGCATGCCGAGAGCCCTCCAGCATGCAGATATCCAGAAATGCCCCAGTAAAAAAAAGTCCTGGGATGTCTCATTTTTTTTTTTTACCGCATGCAACAAACAGTCCCTCAACAAGTCTGGCGGCCCCTCCCCAACCTGTGCCACCCTCTGTGAACCCTGCCTCCCACCCCCCTCACCCCCCATACTTACCTCTGGAGCCCGGCGTGACGATCTTCGTCTGCACTCTTCAAAGCTGACCGCGAACTGAGGACCTACCAGTAAGCTGTATAATGGCATAAATGTGTGCTTTTTTTCAACTTTGATGCATATCTCAGGCACTTTTTGGAATTTTTGCACCAAATTTTCAACATGGGGTTTTTGGGACCCCTCCTCATGAATTCAGCCACTGTCATGGCATTATTCATGCCCAAAAGGTGATTTAGCGGTCACTGTGCAGAATCACCTTTCGGGACTGATTAACAAAATGACAGTGCCAGTGTTCATGAGGTGGGCTCTCAAAAAGTCTATCTTGCAAATTTGGTGGGAAAAATCCAAAAAATGACTGTTTTATGAGCGTGAGTTGTGCAGTTGCTATGCACGCTCATAACTTCAGCAATTTGCAATATTTTCACTTCAGATTTTCAACATTGCCATTTTATGTACCTCCTTATGAACAGTACAACTGTCATTTTTCACATCCTGGCCGACATGTGTTTTCACAGTTCCGGCACAGAATAGCGCGGTCACTGTGGGAAATCAGTGTTTGGGACACATTAAGAAAATCACAGTGACACTGCTCATGAGCAGAGGTCCTAAAATGCCTATGTTGAAAATTTTGTTACGAAAGTCCATAAAATGAGTGTGTTACGAGCGTGTGTTGCACAGGTTCCATGCATGCTCGTAACTTTGCAAGTTAGCAATATTTTCACTCCAGATTTTAAACATTGCCATTTTTCCACACCTCCTTATGAACAGTGCAGCTGTCATTTTTCACATCCTGGCCGAAATGTGTTTTCGCACTTTTGGCGCAGAATAGCGAGGGCACTGTGGGAAATCAGTGTTTGGGACACATTATGAAAATCACAGTGACACTGTTCAGGAGCAGAGGTCCTAAAATGCCTATGTTGAAAATTTGGTGATGAAACTCCATAAAATGACTGTGTTATGAGTGTGCGCTGTGCAGTTTCCTTGCACCCTTGTAACTTTGCAAATTAGTAATATTTTCAAGCCAGATTTTCAACACTGGCATTTCTTCACACCTCCTTATGAATAGTGCAGCTGTCATTTTTCACAACCTGGCCAAAATGTGTTTTTGCATTTCCGGCGCAGAATACCGCAGTCGCTTTTGAAAATCAGTGTTTGGGACAGATTAGAATTGAGCGAGTGAGAGGGGGGGAGTGACCGAGCTCAACTGAACTCTGTCTGGACTGCTGCGGATTTCTTTCTGGGCAGAAAAAGGGGCCAATGCAGGTAGGAGCCCAGTACAAAAGGGCAGCCTGCAGTGCTGGGAGAAACAGAATGAGTGGGTGAAGGAGGAGGAGTGAGTGAGCTCAACGGAGCTCTGTTGGGACTGCTGCAGTTTCTTTGTAGGCATAAAAAGGCAGCAATGCAGGCAGGGGCCCAGTACAAAAGGGAAGCCTGCAGCAGCAGGACAAACAGAACGAGCAAATGAGAGAGGGACAGTGAACGAGCTCAACGGAGCCCTATTGTGACTGCTGCGGATTTCTTTGTGGGCAGAAACCAGCAGCAATGCAGGCAGGAGCTCAGTATAAAAGGGCAGCAGAAACGATCCTTTTTAATGTCTTTATAAGTGACATTGCAGAGGGACTGGAAGGGAAGGTATGTCTCTTTGCAGATGACACAAAGATATGCAACAGGGTTGATACACAAGGTGGGGTGGAAAGGATGAAAAGGGACTTGGCAAGGTTGGAGGAATGGTCAAATGTATGGCAGCTTAGATTCAGTGCAAAAAGTGCAAAGTAATGCACCTGGGAAACAAAAGCCCAGGGGAAGAGTACACAATGGGGGGTGAGACGCTGACAACAACAAACATGGAAAGGGACCTGGGGGTAGTCATATCAGATGACCTAAAGGTGGGCCAGCAATGTGAGAAGGCAGTAAGGAGTGCTGGGGGGTTACTGGGATGCATAGGGAGAGACATCACCAGTAGAAAACAGGAAGTTGTTGGCCCTCTGTACAGACAGTTGGTAAGGCCACACCTGGAGTACTATGTACAGTTCTGAAGACCCCATCTCAGCAAAGACATAGACAGAGTGGAGGCTGTCCAGAGGAGGGCAACCAAAATGATCCAGGGTCTGCATCAGAAGACATACAAAGAAAGACTAAAGGAGCTAAAGATGTATAGCCTTGAGGAAAGGAGGGAGAGGGGGGACATGATAGAAACTTTCAAATACCTCAAGGGAATCAACAAAGTCCAAGAGGGTAGCATCTTTCAGAAAAAGAGATGTGCAAAACAAGGGGCACAATTTGAAGATAGAGGGGGGCGGCTCAGAGGTAATGTGAGGAAGTATTTCTTCACAGAGAGGGTTGTGGATACATGGAACAGTCTTCCTGAGGAGGTCGTAAAGTCAAAAACAGTGGGGGAATTCAAGAATGCATGGAACAGACATAAGGCAATTCTAGTGGGGGGTAGGAGGAAGTAGGCTGTTGGTTAACTAGGATCTGCAGCTTATCCGTTAGGTAGGGAAATGGGCAGACTAGGTGGGCCAAGTGGTCCTTACCTGCCATCAAATTCTATAACTTTCTATGTTTCTATGAGCGAGTGAGAGAGGGGAACTGAGAGAGCTCAAGAGAGCTCTGTTGGGACTGCTGCAGATTTCTTTGTGGGTGGAAAAAGGCACCAACAGAGGCAGGAGCCCAGTACAAAAGGGCAGCCTGCAGCACCAGGAGAAACAGAATGAGCACATGACAGAGGGGGAGTTAGCAACCTCAACGGAGCTCTGTTGGGACAGCTGCAGATTTCTCTGTGGGCAGAAAATGGTGCCAACACATGCGGGAGCTCAGTACAAAAGGGTAACCTGCAGCGCCAGGAGAAACAGAACGAGCAAGTGAGAGAGGGGGAATAAGCAAGCTCAATGAAGCAAAGCAATCAACATTCAGCATTGACAAATGCTTGTTTTCTATCTCACTCATGCATTGTATTTTTGACTCAACTTGCCTCATTTTTGCTCCATCTCACTCATGCATCATATTTTTGACTCAGCTTGCATAATGTTTACTCCATCTCACTCAAGCATTGTGTTTTTGACTCAACATGCATCATTTGTGCCGCATCTCACTCCATATATTGTATTTTTGACTCAATATATGTCATTCTCAGTTTGTGGCATTCTCACCCCATGCATCATATTTTTGGTGCAGTGGTCCTCTTGCATCATTTTGGGGGACTTTGCCACAGAGGCCACCTTTCTTTCAAAATATGGTGCATAGTATTTGGTGCACCTGGATTTGATGCAAGGTGGTTGTTTGACACACCTTACATTGGTCTAGGGGCCTTTTGAAAATATGGCCCCTAAAGTCATTCCTGCATTTCTCCTCACTTTCCTGAAATCAGTTTTCCTGAAGTCCAACACCCATGTGTCAATGCTCATTTGTTCATAGTCATGTGATCTTAGATTCATGCTAAATTTCACTAAAGGGGTAATCTGCACCTTACCTTTGTAGGTGCACCAAGTATCAAGGTAAATAAAACTGTTCATAAAGGAGATCAAGCTTATGCAAATAAATGCAACCTGTCCCTCAATTGCCAACATGCCATACACAAAGCAACTCTGTACAAGAAACTTGCAAAATGTATACAGGCATGTTAGAACTTTAAAGAAAACAGTTGTAAGCCACTCCAAACCCAAAAGCAAATCAGTTGAATGGCCAAGATCCAAGATCCAATAAGCACAGAAACACTGTGTACACATAGCCCAATCTGGAAAGCAACTAAGTTAAACAAATTGTGGGGCTGTGTGTAGTACTCTGCCATACCGCTGTGCATGAGGAAGCAGCCTCTTGGAGCACCCTGTAATTCTGACACTTCATTTATGATGTAACCAACCAACATCACACCATAACCCCAGGACTTTGATGGACCCAGGTCACTGGCCCAGAGTCATTGTTGCACTTGGGGATATAAACTGATGCTAAAGCAAAGAGAGAGCTGCAAAGTCTAAACTTTTTTAGTTTTGCTTAACATGGTGACCAGACAGTTTTAGCTTACTAAACTCATCTCACTGGTGCAGCTCTGTGGCAATTAAAATTGTACAACCTTGTGCAAATACACTTGTTACTGGTTACCACATGGCTTCTGCTTTGCTGAGAATCAGCACAATGTTCACTAGTGATGGCACTATGCCCATTTTTCTGCAACCCATGTGCTTAAAGGTGTGAAGATTTTTGAGAATAACCAGAGCTACCAAGATTATTTCAATATAAGTACACAGGTAAATCTGGGGTGCAACAACTGCTGCCTCTCTTCCAAATTCCAACCTGATCCCTTAGAAAGCCTGGTAATACACAGTTACCTATCAGATGTGGATCTTTCACAGTCAGATAATGTGACATCTAATAGTACAAGTGAACTCTTCCACACAATGCCCAACATGTCACTACATAGCATAACCCTATACAAGGGTGAAGACCTACATCCATCTGGGAGGGGAATCAAGCTCCTCAGTGGATGATTTAAATGTTACCTTGATGAACATGTAAACTGGACAAGGGGAGTGGCGGATGTAATTGTGGAGGCAGAAACTGCCTTCTCCCAGGGTGAAGTGGAGAGTAGGGTGAACCCAAGAGAATAGAAATCCCCCAGGGTGCAAATTAATAAAAAAGAAGGATAGTAGAAATTAAGTGGGATGGGAATGGGAGCACTAGAAAGAGGTGGGGAAGGGGAGAGCAAAAAGGGAAAAAAGGGAGATAACAAGCAAAATCTGGAGGCCATGCGTGCAAATGTTAAAAGTCTAGGAAAATAAGATTCTGGGCCTAGAGGCCATCATAAAAAAGACTGACCTGGATAGGCTGGCCATTACCTAGTCACCGTGCACTGAAATCCATGACTGGGACAGAGCCATGTTATACTCTGTTATGGAAGGACAGGGTGGGAAGGAAAAGAGGGTGTGTGGTGCCTTATGTGAGGGAAAGTATAAAAGCAACAGAGATACAGGAAATGCAGGGGGAGGCAGAGGTATTGTGAGTCACCCTGGAGACAGGGAATGGGGCCACTATTAGTACCGGAGTGATCTACAGACCTCCAGCATAGTGTGAGGAATTAGTTAGGGTACCGGTGGACAGGAGTGTAGCCAGGCAATATAAATGCATACACCAGGACCATGTTTCTTGCCCTATTTGGTGTCGCCCCCCCCATACATAGGTAAATACATGTACCATACATTGTTCCCTCAGAGACCTATATTTCACCTCAGAGCCTGTAATGTTGTATAGTCCCTGGGATGCAAAAACAGTATCAGTGGTCAGTCCTTCTAGTTTTGATCATATTGAATAAAGTTGCAAGAAGTGTTAACTGGTTCTGTGTTTACTAGGTTTACTAGGTAAAGAAGACAAAGGTAGGTGAATTGCCCATCAGGATTATCCCCCATTCCCAGTGGATGGATTATACCAAGGATTGTTTAGCTCTGAAGCAATTATCTAGCTCGGTTTTAAATCCCAGGAAGGTTGTTTGGTTAACTATCTCTTTAGGCAAATAATTCCAAGCTCTTGCCAACCTAGTAGTGAAGTAATTATTTCTCTTGTTGGTATTTACCCTTGGCAGAAAATGTTGCTTATCATAGGACCTTACGTTAGGTATTTTAGTGCAGAATCTCAACCCACACTGTGAAAATTCTGGGGAGAGGAGGTTTTTAAATAACAATAGTAGGTCACCCCTTAATCTTCTACTTTGCAGATCAAACAATCCAGTCTCCATAAGTCTATCATTGTAGGTTTTATTTTTTAACTTGGGAATCATTTTGGTTACTCTCCACTGCGCTCTCTCCACCAATTCCATATCCTGCTTCAAACAGCAGGCTCCAAAATGGAGATGCATAATCCAAGTATGGTCGAACATAAGTTTGATACTAGGGAATTAGGCACTGCTTGATTCTAGAAATAAGGGTGCATTTGATCATTTTGAGTATTCCATTTGCTGCTGCCACTTTTTTGCAGTGATCGGCAGATGATAAGCTATCATTAATGATAACTCCCAGGACCCGTTCCTTGTTAGTTGACTGAATCTGGATACTAGTTATTAAGTAAGTGTACAAAGGATTATTTCTTCCAAAGTGCAAAACATAACACTTTTCATGATTGTAAAATATTCTATTTTTTTCTGCCTAGTATTTAATTAAACCTAGGTCCCTAATCATGGTTTCATATTTTTCAAAGGTGTCCACCTCTCCACCCAACCTGGTGTTGTCAGCAAATTTTTAAATAAAATTCCCTGAACTAGTGGGGATATCACTAATAAAGATGCTAAAATGAGTCAGAACTATGACTAAGCCCTGGGGTAAACCACTATACTTCCCTCCCTTGACAGATGACCATAAACTTGTACGCATTGTGTTCTTGATAGAAACCAGCTTTCCATCCATCTGACTAGGCTTAAGCTGAAACCCATAGTAATTAATTTTTCAACCAAAATTAAAGGAGAAACAGTGTCAGATGTTTATTTTGTAAATCTAGCAGGACTACGTCCACTGCAATGCCCTAATTAAGACATTGACTTAGTCTGTTAAAGAAAGGATACCAAGTTAGTGGTACAAGAAAAACCCCACTTGAATCCATGTTGGTTCATGTCGGTTAACCTCAACATACACAACTCAGCTTCAAGAAGATTTTTATAAGTTTTTCCTTAATTTTACTACAGAGGTAGGTGAGGCTAAGAGGCCTGTAGTTTTCAACTGTGCCCTTATTCCCTTTTTAGTATATTGGTACTACCAACACCCTTCGCCAACCTCCTGGCACAACCACTCCTTCCAATGATTTATTGAAAAGGATTGTCAAGGGGTGAGCAAGGACAGAAGCCAATTCTTTTAGGAACCATGGATGAACATTATCTGGGCCAGGACTAGTGTTGCTTTTAAGTTCTGTAATGGCAGACAGGACTTCATTGTCATTGATGGCATAGGTATTAGAGGCATTTTGAGTCTTTCATTAGACTTACTTTTTTCTGAGAAAACAGAACAAAAATAAGAGTTGAATAGGTTAGCCTCATTTACATCTTTATCAATCACAACACCATTGTTTAGCAGAAGGCCTGTATTTCTAGAGGTATTTTTATTGTTAATGTATGCAAACAATGATTTGTTATTATCCTTAATGTGTGCAATCTTAAATTTGATTTTATGTTTTTCCCTTCTAATCATGGATTTCAGTTGCTTTTGCTCTTTCCGATATATCTGGATATTCATGCCCTTTGGAATATGTCTAATGTTACACTATGTCCTTTCTTTGACTCTGATTTGTTTCTTTATACCAGAGGTTAACTGTGGAGGTATTTTCCTTTTACTGTTGTATTTATTTTTAACAGGTACATATTCGTCCTCTAGTTTCAGAATAGTGCTTTCCATAGTTCCCCAGAATCTTAAACAGACTGGTTGGCCATATCAGAGTCCAAATAAGTGGCTAACAGACTTTTCTTCATCTCTTTGAAGCTTGCACTGTCATAATTTCTCATTATAGTAGTGTCAGTAAATTTGGACCTGGTGGCCTTCAAGTTATATGAGACCTTGTTATGGTCACTATTACCAAAGGGCGAATAACTGAAACATCTGTAATCTCAGACTCAATGTTGGTAAGTAATAGATCCAAGATATTGTTACCTCTGGTTGATTCCAGAATTAATTTCTCTAGTCCAAGGCTAAGTAAAGAATCAACAAATTCCTTCTCTAATTCGCTAGTGCCAGTCATTGTTTCCCAGTTTATACCAGGTAAGTTAACATCTCCAAGTATAATGGTGTCCCCTAAGTTAGAAGCATTAGTTATTTCATTTGCAAAGGATTGATTATACGCTTTACTAGATGATGGAAGCATAAAGCAGGTGCCCAGTATAATTTGGACCTAACCCTAAAATGAAGCATGACCAAGAGGCTTTCAAGGGATTCAGCTGTTTCCTCAAATAAATAACACTGGTGGGACAGAATATTATTTACACAGAAGCATACACCCCCCTCCAAGCCTGCCAGATCTATTTTTATTGTAGAGTTTGTAGTTGGGTATTTCTTGCATACAGTTACAGGATTCATCCCACCAAGTCTTGGTGATAGTCACTATATCAACTTGGTCATTTAAGAGAATGGTTACGAGTTTGGTCTTTTTCAGTAAGTTTAAGCTTCTTGCATTGGCCATTAGAATTTTACATTGGTTCACTATTTTGGTTTTGGTGACACTCCTACCAGGACTATTTTGATTTGTTCCCATTGCCTTCCCTAGTTTTTAGTTTAAAGAACTATATATTTGCCTAGCAAACTTCCTACTCAGCATTGTGCTTCCCCTCCTGCCAAGATGGAGACCATCTCAGCTAAACAAACCATGTGTTAACATTTTTATGAGCAAATTCAGCAGTTCTGAGCCTTTTTGCGGCACCCCTAAATAAATTGTACACCTTGGAATACATGGGGCATCCCATGTTGGTGGAAGCCATTGGCAAAATAGCAGAACAGGGGAGGTGCTGCTGGTATGGGACTTCAATCTATTAGATGTAGAGTGGAGCCTCCCAGCAGTAGCTTCAGATAGATGCAGTGACATCCTGGATGCCCTACAGGGGGCATTGTTCAGGCAACCATTTAGCAAACCCTAATCATGATGGGTAATACTGGATCTGGTACTCACTATTAGAGACAGTGTTGCAGACAATAAGGTAGGGGGCCACCTTGGGACCAGTGATCACCGTACAGTGTGGTTCAATATAAAGACAGTTGTAGGACTGAACCTCACAAGGGCGATGGTCCTGAACTTCAGGAGTTTAGACTTTATAAAGGTGGGTGAATGCCTCAGGGATGACCTGGGGGGAGATTGCCTGGTTGGAGTGAAGGAGCAGTGGACAAAGCTAAAAGGAGGCATAGTGAAGGCAACAAACCTTGCATTAATCAAGTAAGCAAAAGCAAGAGAAAAAAGAGACCACTATGGTTCTCAAAAGAGATGGCAGAAAAAGTAGGCTAAAAGGGTAACATTCAGAAGGTATAAGGAGACTCTAAGGGAGGAGAATAGGAAGGTGCATCAGGGGAAACAGAGAGAAGAAGATAAAGCAGTAAGAAGTGCAAAGGTACAAACTGAAGAGAGACTAGCCCAAGTGTTAACAAAAAGGGAAAAGGTTTTTTTTAGGTATGTAAGTGAAAAGAGGAAGACCAGGATGGGGTTGTGAGGTTGAAAAGGGAAAATGGGACTGTGCAGAGGGGGACCAGGAAAAGGCAGATATCCTGGACAAATACTTTTGTTCAGTGTTCACAGAGAAAGAAGAAATGGAGGGGCCACAAAAAAGTAATAGGAGCTTGGGAGGGAGGGAAGTGGACACCAGTCCTTAATTTGGAGGAGAGAGTCCTGAAGGGACTCACTAATCTGAAAGTGGACAAAGCAATGGGGCACACAGGGTGCATCCAAGGGTATCGAGGGAGCTCAGGGAAATACTGGCTGCACCTCTGATAGTCCTATTTAACAGCTCACTGGAAACAGGAGTGGTTCCAGTGGACTGGAGGAGGGCAGATGCAGTCCCACTTGAAAAAGTGATAGCAGGGAGAAGGCTGGCAATTATAGCCAGTCAGCCTGACATTGATGATAGATAAGTTAATGGAATCATTGCTGAAGGAAAGGATCGCAGAATATCTTGAATTCAGTGGGTTACTAGACGTGAGGTAGCATGGATTCATGGGGGAGGTCATATCAATCGAATCTTATAGATTACTTTGACTGGATGAGCAAGGAATTAGATTAGGGTGTAGTGGTGGATGTGGCCTACCTAGGTTTCAGTAAGGGTTTCAACACTGTTCCACATAGAGACTAGTAAGCAAGCTGAGCAGCTTAGGAGTAAGCCCAAAGGTGGTAAACTGGGTAAAACATTGGTTAGGGGATAGACAACAAGAGGCTGGTGGTAAACAGAGTTCACTCTGAAAAAGGGATGGTGACCAGTGGGGTGCCTCAGTGAACAGTGCTGGGTCCGGTCCTTTTTAAGGTCTTCATAACTGATGTTGCAGAGGAGCTGGAAGGGAATGTCTACATCTTTGCAGAAGACACTAAAATCTGCAATATGGTGGACACTCCAGGGGGAGGGTGGAAAGGATGAGCAGTGACCTCAGAATACTTGAGGAATAGTCAAGGGTGTGGCAGCTAGGTTACAATACCAAACAGTGCAAAATAACGCACTTAGGACACAGAAACCCAGTGGTGGAGTACAAAATGGGTTGGAGCAGTATTGATAACCACCAAGCAGGAAAGGGACCGGAGGGTAATCATATCTGATGACCTAAAGGTGGTCAGGCAGAGCAATAAGGCAGTTGAGAGGGCTTGTGGGATGCAGGGGTGCTCAGGAAGGGATATTACCATCAAAAAGAGGGATGCTGTGTTGTCTCTGTATAGATTGCTGGTAAATTACCATCTAGAGTACTGTGTTCAGTTCTGGAGACCACATCTATGGAAGGTCATAGACAGAGTGGAGGCAGTTCAGAACAGGACAACTAAAATGGTGCAGGGTCTGGATCAAAGGACCCATAAGCAGAGACCAAGAGTCCATAATATGTACACCCTGGAAATGAGGAGGGAGAGGTGAGATATGATGCAGACCTGTAAATACATCACAGGGTAAATAGGGTTTGGGAGGGAAGAATTTTTAAGAAAGAAAAGGTGCTCAAGAACAAGGGAACATGCTATGAAACTACGAAAGGGTAGATTCAGGAGAGATGTAAGGAAGTATTTCTTCACATAATAGCAGTGGATTACCAGAACAGCCTTACAGTGGAGGTGGTGGGGGCAAAAACAATGGCGGGGTTCAAGAATGCATGGGATAGGCACAAGGGAATCATAGTGGAAAGGAAGAAGGGAAGGGAAGGGAGAAAGACTTGGAGATCAAGTAGGGTTTGTGGTGATAGTGTAAGTAGGGAAAAATGGGCAGACTGGGTGGGTCAAGTGTTCCTTCATCAGTCCATATCTGCTGTCAATTTTTAGGTTTCTGAAAAATATTAAATCAAAAACTTGAGTTGTTCTCACATCCAGGAGCTTCCCATAAATTCACTTACACATTGCATACTGTACATATAAGGCAAACAAAAGTATTATACATGTTCTTTGCTTTATGTATCAGAATTTTTATCCCCCCAAGGTTTAATACTTCTCAGTCCCATCAAAGGCTGCATGCTGCATTCTGTTACCTCCCATATCACTGGTGAGATGCTTTGCTCTTCCATGGGACCGAATGATGTGCTCTCCTCACCAGGTGATGTAGCTGATGTAGCTGCTGCTTTAATGTTCTTTCTGGCTGTGAATGGATGTGTACTGGTCCTATGTACAGTACTACTACAACTAAACCTAGAACACTTACACTGAAACAGGGACCTAACTTTTTTTTTACCTAGAAACATAGACAACGATGGCAGAAAAAGACCAGAGGTTCATCCAGTCTGCCCAAGTTCCCCATAATCCCTGGAACTTACTGTTCCTCCAGGGTACTAACCCTCCCCATCATCTCTCCATTCTCCTCCCTGGTCCTGTTGCCCCTGATAACCACTATTACCTTCATTATGTCCCAGCCCTGCTTGAATCCCCTGACTGTTTTCTTATCCACCACCTCTGCTGACAGACTGTTCCAAGGTTTCACCACCCTTTCCGTAAAGTAGTACTTCTTCACATCCTTCCTGAACCTACCTCCTGTTAATTTCCATTCTTGTCCACATGACCGCAAAAGGGTACTCAGGCTAAATAGTTCCCCATAGTTTACTTTGTTAATTCCTTTATGGAACCTGAAGGTCTCTATCATATCTCCCCTCTTGCTTCTGATCTCCAGTGAGTACATATTTAGTGCCTTGAGGCACTCCTCATAGGAGCTGGCCTGCTGGCCCTGAATCATTTTTGTTACCCTGCACTCACTGTCTCCAATCTAGCCTTATCCTTTTTGAGGTGTGCACTCCAGAACTGGGCACAGTATTCTAGGTGAGGCCTCACCAGAGATTTGTCAAGGGGAAGTAATACCTCTTTTCGTCTGTTTTCAATACCCCTTCCGATACATCCCAGCATCCTGTTAGCCTTGCCATAGGCTTTATCTTTTCATACCCTAATCTAAACCATATCAGTAGCTTTGGTTACTTGGCTGACTACCCTGACACAATTGCCTCTTTTTTGCTCTTTAGTTATTGGTATACCATGTTGTCTGATGCAAGGCCTCCCTGAACACAGACTCTCTTCTCTCTGCTTTCTGGGCTCCCTCAGAGTGAATTCTGTCATAGACTAAAGCAGCTCATGTTGTGAACAACTGTCACAGCAACATAAGCCACACTGGAATTTTCATTCAGAAAGCTACTGCACTAAAACTAGAACAAAAACTAGAACACTTACACTAAAACAGGGACCTCATTTTCTGGCATGCTATCATTTAAACCATATCAGTAACTTTGGTTACTTGGTTGAATACCCTGATACAATAGCCTCTGGGTTTGGAATGTGGCTCAACCTTTTAGCCTTTAGCTACTGGTCTACTATGTTGCCTGGCCCAAAGCCCCCTGAACACTAAGGGCCCGATTCTAACTCACGGGCGTATGGGAGTTGCAACATATGCCACTTTGACAGGGACCCTGTGCCCTATTCCAAGACAAGCAGGATCCCCAGCACTTATGCCCTGTGCCGTGCGGCAGCCGCAGGCTTGCACCATGAAATGGTGCAATGGACCAGGGTGCTGCAAGCCACTGTCCATGGGGAACAGCTCCCCTAAGCCCCCCAGCCCCAAAACAAGTGGTGAGGATGGCACCAAAGAAAATGGACCCGGGTTCCCATGGATGGCACCCCAGAATTTGGGCGGGGGGCATCTTTGTGATGGGGGTGTCCATGGGGCATGTCTGTGTGTATTTTGCGGCACTGTGAATGGGACAACTGCCATTTGGCAAGGATGGATGCCCCTTAGACCAGCTAACTGCTGGTCTAACCCTGCAGTGTCGCAGTGTGTCTTGGAATGGCATTAGTGGGTTATGGCAGCTGCCTCTTCAGAATAGGGTGCAGATGCATGGTGTAGCCCCCCCTTCCGCCATGCCATATGGCCTATGGCTGGCAGAAGTCCGCTTAGGCACAGGCTGCCCATACCATGTCGCAAAGCGTGACTTGCGCCATTGGGTTTGGCACAAGTTGCCTTACGACATGCGTAACTCATTTTAGAATCGGGCCCTAACTCTCTTCTCTCTGCTTTCTGGGCTCCCTCAGAGTCAATTCTAGCATGGACTAAATATCTAATTTTGTGAACAGTAGTCACAGAAGCATAAGCCACACTGGAATCCTTACTCAGAATGGGAATGGGAGAATTGCAACATCTTTCCATTTTCAAAAGAAAAAAAAATCCTTTCAATTTCTAGTTTGGGCACATTTTTTTAATATCTGTTTCACTTGTACCCTTAGTCTAAATAACTGAGTGTAAAGCATTCCCTGATGTGTCAGTGCACCATGAATTTCCTAAGCCAGAACTGAAGAAGCACAAGGCAGGACTCCCCCCAGCCCCAGGCACACACACACACACGCACATGTGTACCTATTATTGTACACAGATTGTCACATTTTTACACATAATAATTGCAGGTTGAAGAGAAGGCTTGATGACAACAGGAGGTAACCATTTGTGAAAGCTCTCTAGTTTGTGACATAACTTGTTTGTCTTTAAAAGGGATCAAAAAATGACCAAATCATTATGCAGTTTCAAACAGGGATGGAACAGGCATATGGGCTTAGTCGGGGTGGTGATGGCAAAAACTAAGGGTAAAATGGTTACTAGGGCCTGTGTAGATTAGTTAGTTAGGACGCGAAGACTGAATAGGCCAGTAAACCATTTTCTGCCATCAGTGTCTATGTACCTATATATCAAAATAGTTCAAACCTATCTCTTCCCATAAAGAAATTAAAACAAGAAAAGACATTCAGAAGACTTTTGGAGAAAACGAGAGAAGCCTTTATAATGAAAAAGCTAGACTGATGGATCAATTCCTGTCCAGAGGGAACTCATGTCCAGGAGAAACCAGAGTTGGGAAGATGGACACAGCATCCCCTGGTTGTTCTGACCTGAAGACCACAGCACCTAGCCTTCTACTGCCAATTAAAGCCATGGTTTCAACACACCAAAATGCCTGCTGGCCTATGAAGGAGGGATAGCTG
The DNA here is from genome assembly GCA_016271365.2 of Neoceratodus forsteri. Classification (NCBI taxonomy): domain Eukaryota; kingdom Metazoa; phylum Chordata; order Ceratodontiformes; family Ceratodontidae; genus Neoceratodus; species Neoceratodus forsteri. Next base: position 1,295,791,890 of record CM028130.1, read on the forward strand.
ATGGAAAGGCAAGACAGGCCACACAGCCACAGGAGTGTTTACACAGGTCAAAGCTCTTTGCTTCCAAGACACAGAACCCAATAATGGAAGCATGATATGCAAATAACCACTTTCCCCATGTGTGGGGCAAAGAAGACATTAGCATGTCATTATAACATCACTATAACTGGAGGAGCAAGCTCCTCCAAACTGTTGCTAGCCAAGTGTTCCCCTGAGTGACAGCCAGCATTTACAGCATGCAGAACACTGAGGGCCAACTCTAAAATGAGAGGGTTTTGGTTCGAATCCCCTCCCAGTTCCCTGCCAAAACCTGTGCTGCTGCAGGGTTATGATGGAGCTGACAGGTGTAGAGACTGTAATGGACATGTACAAATCACAGCAGTGCTGAGAAGAAGGCCATTACCAGATCATTTCCAATTTTTTGTGTTCATTCCAGCTTCTACTCCAACACTATGTGAAGTGTTAAGAGGTGATTTTTGCACTCCTTATATTGTTGTGCTAACAGGCACTTGCACATCCAAACCTGTTTCCCTTATGTGTTTGCACATGGTATATGACTCCGTCCCCTGTTTGCCAATGCAAACTATTCCCTTTGCACAAGAGTATAAGCTACCTTCTCTGTGCAATTACTTGCCATTCATTATGGCCCTGTGGGTGCACATTGTGTCACAGAGGTGTTTGCACTGAGCAAACACACTTTGCACTGTGCAAAATGTTTCATTGTGCTGCCCATGATATTTAAAATGTTCCCTGACATTTCCTCACTGTTACATAAAAGAATATTTCTAGGTTGTACAATAAGGTTTGGTAGATTTGAGCTAGTTTTTCAATTATAGACTCCGCAATGTGCAGAAATTGTCTAGAGGGTAAAACCCATGTATTTTTTGATACCAATCAACTGGCCACTTCTCTAAATTTTCATACTCAGCAAAGTAATACCACAGAGGAAATCGCACTAGTTAACTGTGCAGAAAAAATTTATCAAGGGAGGCCACGTGAGCACCTGAACGAGATGGCTGCCTAAGCTTTCTGCTCCACTCCATTCCTCTGTGTTACCTCACTCTATTCATTGCTTTCTGTACTGTAATTGCTTACTTTTATACAGCTTTTGTCCTTCTCGGTATGCCTCATGGAGAGATTGCTTTACCTGACATCCAACTCCTGCAGAAATGGAAGAAATCAATCGATAAGTCCCCACCCCGTGGAACCAGCTCCCCGACCTGAAAATGCCAACCACCAGTCACCGCTGGCTTCCCTCTCCCAACCCAGTACACCAGGCACTTCTAATTGAGAAAATAGCTTCCTCTGTGGAAGTGATACACCAGACTGTTACTGAAACTCAAAGTAGCATAACCCATCTTACCAAGTGGGTTGAACAAACTGAAGAGAATTTGTTGTCCACAGTAGAGCATGTTACAGATCATGCCTGCAGGCTGGAGGTGGCTGAAAATCAAGTAGCCTAGCTTACCAAGAAACTAGAAGATCTGGAGGTCCAGGGGAGAAGGAAGAATCTTAGGTTCATTGGCTTGCCAGAGGAAATTGAGGGTAAAAATCCTGTAGCTTTCCTGTGTGAGCATCTTTCCCTCTGGCTACAACTCCTTCTGGAAGACTACTTATTTCAGATCGAGCAGGCACACAGAATCCGCTGAACTCAGCCAAGCTCCTCTACTAAGCCCAGGCCATTGATTTTAAAATTGCTCCATTTGCAATATAAGGAGCTCATTCTTTCTTTTTTTCTATTTATACTTTTTAGGGTTTTCTTATTTACTCCCACTCCCCCTCTGGCCATGACGTATACATGCATGGAGGCACATGTGCATGCCAGGATCCGGTGGCCCCTTCTGACACCACCCTGACTTTATGTCACCACCCGTTGCCGCCTGCACACCCACCGGTCCTTCACCCAGTGGGAGCTGGACTACGGACAGGCTGTCATCTACCCCATTGGAGGGGATAGCTACAGCTCTATCCTGCTCCAAGCCCCCCCCCCCGGGCCAGCACCCAGCGACCCGAGGTCATTCCCAAACCTGGGTCACTGGCGTAGCACAAGGTAAGGCACAAGCGCCTCAGCCCTCTGCACCACTGGGCTGGCTGGAGATAATTCTTTCTAAAGCTCAGGAGCTTCGGGAGGTTAGATCCGGGGGGAAGGGCCCAAATATAATTTTACCTGGAGTACCCCAAATCCATATTGGAGAAGCACCAGGCATTCAATCCTGTGAAAAAAAATGCTCTATACTAGAGGAATTTCCTATGTTCTCCTATACCCAGCTACCCTGTTGTTCTCCATGCATGGCCAGCCCCTACAATTGTACACACCTGCGGAGGTTGAACAGTATCTTCAACAGCCCCTGAATTATCCAGTCTCTTCATTGCAATCTACTGATGAGAGCCCAGCTGAAATAAAGGAAGTGGCGGCAGCTACCGGACAGCAGCATTCTGATCTAGTGGAGGCACAGACCAGCTGATGGACCAACCATGCCCGAGATTTATTCCATCAGGAGGTAATTTGACTTTCCCCAGCTCTGCACCCTATGTATCCTCAGGTATCTCCTTCTAAACATGTGAGTACCGAGTTGTTTTTGATCCCCCTGCTGTTGCCTTTTTTGTTTATCTGCCTGGAGCCTGGAAGCATGCTCTCCAGCCCTCCCATAAGTGCTTGGTTCTGCCTTGAAGCCCCTTACACTATGCAAACTATATAGGTTGTCTGAGGGACCCTTTGCCTTTTGGTGCCGCTATGCCCTTGTGATTTAACTGGACATTGGCTCAACTTGTGGACTGGACTTTCCTGCTCCGGAGTTACTGCAGCATGCATATTTGTCTGTCCTGACTTTACTTTGTGGCCAAGTTATATCTGGAAACATGGATTGTTGCTGGCACCTGTTTTTCTTTCAATAACTAGGTAGCATGTTTAGGGCGACTAACCCTTGTGGGTGAAGCAACACTACATCTTTTTATGCACCAGATGTCCTGCCCCTGTTATCCTCTGAGGTATCTCCCCACTTAGCTCACAGTATCACAATGCTGTCGTAGTATTAGTACCTAAATTGGGCATACTTTTGGATATCATCAGCTGATATGCCTCTGAGACTGTTGGGCAATTGAACAGTTACCCTGTTACCTCCTCAATCTGATTGTTTACATGTGGACTCATTGCCTATTTATGTTGCTGCACAGTGTTCTCATATTGCCCCGACAGCTAATGGAGATGGTTTTCCTTTTTGCTATTCAGCTACTTTGCTGACCTTGGAGGTTCATTAATAGTATAGGATGACTACATGTTATGTTTTCCTTGGAAGATTTTTACATGTTTGCAACTATTGTTTGATTTTTTTTCTTGCAACTTCCCTGCCTTATTCATCAAAATACCATGTTCTCAGCACAAACTTGGGTAGTCAATGTTCTGGGTGGGTGGGTGTGGGTAATGTTGTTAGGTTCTAGTTCATAGCCTGTATGGAAGGCTGGTTTAAAGAGTTATTGTTAGGGACTCTGCTACTTATTAGATGGTATGGCTCTTACTTATTTATCCCAGTAGGGTGCTCTGCGAGTGGTCATTTCCCTTCTATTTTCTTTGGGGTACATTGACATACTGTATAACTTTTGTGTTTTGTCTTTCTTAACCCCCTTTCTCCTTTTTGCTTGCCCTTGCCCCTCCTTTCTGCCTCACAATATCATCATAACTTCCTAGTCCTTTTTCTATTTCTCTGTTCTTAACTTCTGGCCTTTTCCTTTACTTAACTTTTGCCTCTTGGGTTCTTACTCCCTTTGCTTTCTCTAGGGCTATTTACCTGACTTACTACCATTCATTCACTCGTGTCTTTCTCCATTTCTATTTTCCTCATTTGCAATTTGTCTCTCCTCTTACTGTCCCTGTCTTTAATATTTGGTCCATTGGCCAGACAGGGAGTGAGGACATGGAGGATGGAGGGATCTCTATGTCTTATTCTATTCTTCTTCAGGCCCATGTGAGCGCTGGCTCATAAGCCCCCCATTGTCTTCACCTAGAGAAGTGCTCAGTGTGCCTCCACTGAGTTTGGGACTGCTCAGCATTCTCTTTTCTTTTGTTTCTAATTGCTTTTCTATTCCCTTGTTCCCTGTTTCTGTGTTTGTGTGAGTCCTAGTATTTGTGTCGTCTAACTTTTTGCTACTAGTCTGGTCAGTTTCAATGTATTCTCTGTTGCATGTTTTAGTCTGGAGGTGGTTGTGTTCGGGTGGAGTCTTTGGGGGTGGGTTGCTGGTGGAGGGAAGGATATGTGAATGTGAGTAGTGTCATTTTGTTCTGATTACATCCTATATCCATGGAAAATATGGATAATGTTAATTTATTGAAAGTAATTTCCTGGAATGTTCCAGGGTTTAATGACCCCAAGAAGCATCAAACTGTTTTACAATATCTACGAGATACTAATTGTGATGTAGCTTTAATCCAGGAAACACATTTACTTGAGAAAGATTCTAAATGTTTGGGCTTAATGAGAGTTTGGACAATACTTTTACATCTCATTTTCAGCACGCCAGCTGGGAGTTATTATCCTTGGTAGGAAAAATCTTCCTCTAGGTATCTCGTGGGAGTACAAAGATAAAGAAGGTATCTGAGTTTTGATTGCTGGGATGTACTTGTGGTCTCCCGTAGTCCTTGGTAGTATTTACACTCCAAATACCCCTACCTTTCAATTTTATCAGGTTATACTTGAGGAGCTTCCACAAGCCCCAGCTGCTATAGTGCTAAGGGAGACCTCAACCTATAATTAGATCCTTCCCTTGACAGGACAGGCACTCAAGCTGGATATGAGCTCTCTTTGACACCCCAGGTCTCCTCACTTTTGGAAGACTTTGGGCTTATTGATATTCAGCAAGCTACTCATCCTGGAGAAATTGACTTTACCTGCTACTCATCGTCCCACAATTCCTATAGCCGAATTGATGTTATCCTGACCTCTTCTGATGTTCTTTCATGGACTTGGGGTACCTTCCTGGGGAACATTTTAATATCTGACCATGCTCCTGTAATGTTCTCTCTTTCTTGGGCTATCGATGTGGGCTGAAGAAATACTTGATGTCTTAACACCTCTTTGTTGGCCAGAGAGGAAACTCCTTCCTGGATGACTGACTATTCAGGAATATTTCTTTTTTAATGATTCTGCTGGCTGTTCATATGCGACCCTTTGGGAGGCCCTCAAAGCCATGGTGCAAGGTCAACTGATAGTTTATTCTTCTTGTCTTTAGCACCAGAGAGAATCTACATTGAAGGGTCTTGAGGCAGAGCTAAAATCATTGCAATTTTGTACAATCCAGGGTCTTAGTGAGGATTTAGACAGCAAGCACAGGATATTATCCCTTAAAGCTGAAATTGAGGATCTTCTGCAATATCGTACTGAGTTTGCTTTATGCAAGCTTAATCAACATTAGTGGGAGTCCAGTGAATATTCTGGGAAGCTTCTTGCCTGTCGGCTTTGAGCACAAGCTCAGGAAAAATACATCCCCAAAATCATAGTTGCTGTTGGGTCCTGTGTCACCTCCTCAGGTGGTATTAACCAGGCCTTACTTGCCTATTACCAAAACTTTTACTCTCCTGAAGTAAGTCCTTCCTCTGACCAATTGGACTCCTTCTTTTCTGTCCTGTCTCCCCCCACTGTACCAGTGATGTACTTCTCTTCGTTAGTAGCACCTATTCGGACTTCATAGGTCATATTTGCGATCCGGAGTTTGCCACAGGGCAAATCTCCAGGCCCTGACAGATATCCATCTGAATTCAATCAGACCTTTGTGGATCACCTAGCACCTTGTCTGACAAAGGTTTTCAATGAGGCCTGGGAGATGGGCAGGCTTCCCCCAACATTCACCGAGGCTAATAATAGCTTGATTCTGAAAAAGGCAGGGATAGTATTCACTGTTTGCAGTTCCAACCCATTTCACTCCTAAATGTAGATGTCAAAATATTTGTCAAAATAAAAGCAAAAAGGATGGAACCGATTATTCCACTATTAATTCATCCGGATTAGGTAGGCTTTGTCCCTGTTAGACTCAGATCCAATAACATCAGATGAATACCGGACTTAATGTGAGAGGCTCGATCTGCACAATGTCCCATTGCTGCCCTGTCATTCGATGCTGAGAAGGCCTTTGACAGGGTAGAGTGAGTCTTCTTGTTTGAGGCTCTGCAACGGTTTGGTTTTCCTCCACGTTTCCTCTCCCTGATTCGTATTTTCTACTCTACCCCCAAAGTGGCAATTTTGACTAATTCAGTTATTTCTCCTTACTTTGCTCTCCATACCGGAACCCAGCCAAGCTGTCCTCTTTCTCCTTTCCTTTTTTTGTTGGCCATGGAATCCCTTGCAGCTAAAATATGAGCGAAACGGAGTTTCTCTGGAATTACAGTGGGTGTATTGGCTCATAACATTGTATTATTTGCAGAGATATATTTTTGTTTTGAACCCTGTGCTTTCCTTACAGTCACTTCAGGAATTGATCTCCTCCTTCTCCACCCTGTCAGGTTATAAACTAAATGATAGCAAATCTCAAATTATTCCTCTAAATAAGCTCTGTGTCCACAACCTTTTTGATCGTTGTCCTTTTCAATGGTCTCCAGGTGGTATCACTTGCCTTGGGATCATATTGAGGCCTACTATTCTGGTCACTATTTCTGTGAATATTAAGAAGGTGCTAAATATCCTGGAAGCAGACCTAACCAATTGGAAGACCTTGATTTTGTTCTTGTGGAGTAAGGTCAATGCTTTAAAGCTTGTGGCCCTCCAGAAAATTCAGTATGTTGTTTCCAACATCCCTTTGGCTCTCCCGAAAGAATTCTATAAAAGTCTAGCTTCAAAAATCTCCTCCTTTATTTGGGATGGTAAAACACCCTGGATTAGCTATCATACATTGCAGAGATAGTGGGCAGATGGGGGATTAGGCCTCCCAGATATGAAGTTGTTTCATGACTTCACCATCTTGCGTCAGGCTGTGTTATGCTATGCCTCTATCCTACTTTCAAGCCCGCCAGGATGGCTTTCCTTGGAATTGACTCAAGGGAACCTTCTGACTGCCTCAGCTCTCCTTTTCTCTCACTGGTCCCTCCATACACCTATTTCTTCTTGTGCTCACTATATGAGATTTATTTGGAGCAAATATGCACCTCAGTTGGATTGAGTACCCCGAAACTCACCTCACTGGCCTATGTGGCATAACCCTAGTTTGACTATTGATAATAAGCTGCTGCATTGGCAGGAGTGGGAGGTCCAAGTTATTACCCTTCCTCGGGACTTAGTCAATCCCTCTACTGGTGTAACCACCCCTGCTACTTTACACAGTTAGCTACCCCTTGGTACCCATTACTGTGCACAAACTACCTTGGAAATGGTGCCATCCCTAGTTTTGGGAATGTATACCAGGCTCATTACTTCTAGAGGTCAGAAAAAGGGGTGGGGGTATACAAAAGCAATACAATTGTGATCAAAACCCAGGTCCTGAGGAGAGAACTTTTTGTTAGGACTATGCTAGATCTATACTTCTGGAGGGGTACCCATTAGCTCCACACACAGGAAGCAGAAGTGGATGCTGGCCAGCTGGCGCAGTGGTTGGATTTCCATCTGCAACACCAGCGACCTGGGTTTGGGAATGGACTTGGGTCACTGGAAAGCCGGCCAGGTGGAGGAGGAGGATGGAGCATGTGAGGACAGCTCTCCTTCTCCGGGGGGAAGGTGGGGATGTGCACCAATGTCTGCTGGCCCCAGGTGGAGGCTGGGAGCATGGCAGGGATATCTGGGTTCAGTGCTCAGGGGGAGTGACAGGCGTCAGCGTATCCCTTGGCGTCAGGATGTCACTCTCCACAGAAAACCAGGAAATGCTTCCTCGCTGGCCGGATGACAGTCTCTCTGTCCTCCGATGCCGCTGATCCCATGACTGACACACCTCAGCGACACCCCAGGCCAATAATGAAGTGCACTTGCCAGCCCCCACCGGTGCCTTTCCCCTCGGAGGAGGGGGACCTGTCTGGCAAAGGGAAACACTGGGTTACCTGAGGGAGTCACAATGTGGGGTTCATAGCTAGTGTGGGAATCGAACAGGCAGCCAGTAAGGGCGAAGGAGACCCAAGGGAGTGGGCAGCCAGGAAGGAGGGTAAGGCACAAAAAAAAAACAAAAAAAAGGAAGCATAAATGTAAATGTCCAAACCAGGATGGGGTTCTAGAGTGTGACTTTATTCCAAGAGATGTTCTCTAAAATAAGGGCGAACCCTGAAGGTTTACACATCGTGGCACAAGGCATTTGCAGAACAACAAAATGGCTGTATCTGAAAGAAACTCTACATATTCCCATATTTCATTGGACATTGAATTCTCTTCAGTGGCAATGGCCACAACTGAACACACATTTCTTCTAGTGGCACTAGCCACAATTAAGCACACATTTCCCATATGGCATAGGACTTTAGAACTTCCTTCTAGTGGCACTGGCCACAACAAAGCAAGCAAGGGTTCATTACTAACACAGCACACACCAGGGGGTAAACTTCTCTTCAGACATTGGCCACCATGCCTTGAATAACCAGGCACCCATACAGAACCTGTAGAGCTGAACTGGTTACTCCAGATGGGGGGGCTACCCACCCTTTGCTTCCATATTCATACTCAGCCATTCTTTCAGAGTAGTTACACCTTAAAACTTCTTGAAAAACACTTATGAAAATGCATCTTGGAATGAACTTTCACATTCAGCATTATGGGAGAGTAGGAAATTGAAGTCCTGAACAATGTGCATTAGTCTGCCTCAGGACCCCACAATTGTCAGCCAACTTTAAACTGCAAAAAGTGTCAAACTTAGAACAAAACTGGTGTACCTTTCCCTCTGTCAGGCAAACACCAAAGCACAGGTACTTTCTTCAGGAAGCACAAAGTCATATGTACTCACAGTTAGACACAGAACAGACAGCTTCAGATTGTCCTGGATCAAATAGGGGATTGCCCCTAGGATCCATTTCCTAGCAGTCCTTTTCATCCTTCGGAGGATGAAAATCAGGAGAATCCTGCTGTAGACAATGGTTTCCACTACTTCTATTGGCAGGCTGGTGACTTTCAGGACTAGGGTGAGAAAATAGGCTCTCCTCTCAGAGCCCACAGCAGCTCTCACTCCTCACACTTCAACTGCTCACTACACACTCTACTGACAGACCCTGTCTGACAACTGACCCAAGATTCTAAAACTCCCCACTCAGAGCCAGCTGCTGTGGCTTATGCTGCTGCAAGAGTTCTAAATGACCTCATCGCTCTCATCTCAGCTAAGACCAAGTAAACAGAGAGTGAGTAGGTGAAAACCCCATTTAACTAGTTATTCACCAGCTGCCTTCCCTACCTAGCACTGACACTGATGGAATTCTAGTAATCACAGGGGACTGGGTGGTTATACTGGCATCTTCCATCCTTTTGCAGAGCTTCATTCAAAATTTAACCTCACCTCCTCCCATTTTTGGAGATTTTTGCAGATCTGTAGCCTCTTTAAACAACACGTTTTCAGCACTCTCACCATTCCCTTTGCTACTCCTGTTGAAGCTTGGTTGGACAAACTTCCAGGACCTCATCATCTAGCTTCCAAACTGGAGGCATACTGGCTTCAAACTTTACCACTGTCTTCCTTAGTGGGTTCTAAAGAGAAATGGGAGTTGGAGCTAGGGGTAGACATCTCCCCTTTGAATTGGAAGCAGGTCTGGACTTACTCCTGCCATTCTACTAGGGACTTGGAAGCCCATTCTATTCAGTACAAAATACTTCACATAACATATAGGATGCCTTTATGGCTTTACAAAGCTGGTCTCACTGCAAACAGTGAGTACTGGAGATGCAACTCCCCACAGGCATGCCTTACACACATTCTTTGGTCCTGCCCTAGCCTAGATTCCTACTGGTTCACAATTTGGGCAACTTGTTCTCTAGTAACTCCCTCACTTGGGGCTTACCTCACCAGTGTTTATCTCTTTCCCATATCCAGATTTGTTGGGTCAACCGTGCATGTATTGAAGCCAAAAAAGTTATTCTCAGACATTGGTGTTCTCCTAAGCCTTCCTCCTATGATTACTGGTTTCATCTGCTGTCACTAACAGCAAGATATGAAAGAACTTCCTACCAACTGTTGGGCAAGCTACACCTATTTGAGCAAATCTGGCAACCCTTCCTTACTAAATTCCCCAGACCTGACTTTGTGAGGTGACCTAATGGCTGACCCAAAGTTTATTTTTCCCTTTGATCTGGCCTACCCCCCCACTGCAAGAATGGATCACCACTCACTCTATGGGTCTGGCATCTAGCCACATCTTTCACCCTTACCATACTTCTTATATGCACATTTCAATCTCCTCCCCTCTTTCAGCAGACTAGATGTGTGTAAGCTATTTGCTATTCTGGTCCCATATTATATATTCATTATTCTCTCATTATCTTTATATTATTGATGCTTTGCTGCATTTTGACTCACTGTTGCACTATCTTTATTTCAGGTTGTTGAGATACCCTTGTACATTGGTTATGATTTCAGCTGTACTTACTCTGTCCCCAGTACAGTTCATTGATGGACTATGGTTTAATTGTGTAATACTACTTATCACTCTAATTTGTTCTTTGCATTTGTTTATTTTTACCTATGTCTGTCACCCAGTGTCAGTGTTATCCTTAAAAAGTCAATAAAAATCTTTATGGTAAAAAGAAAAAAAATTTCACAATGTTGACTGTAACACAATGTTAACTCTCCCAATCTCATTGGAACCAGAAATGCTGCTCTTGGAGGAATAGCATTCTTTTTTTTTTTTGCACCTTACTTGCCCTCTGGCCTGCCTCTCCTTCTGGCTGCTCATGACTCCATTGACCCCCTCGCCCTGACCCCCTTCCTCTCACTTCAGATCGCAGCTGACCCAGGGGGGGCCCGGCATATCCCTTCGCCGGGTGGGTCCCTCTCCTCTGAGGGGGAAGACACCAGGAGGAGGAAGCCAGCACACTAGGCAATCAGTCCCCAGGTGCTGCTGAGGTGGATTCCAAGGCGTCAGGGCATCTCGAGTTGGCAGGAGCCTAGCAGCCATCATCCAGCAGACCAGAAGGCCAGGATTTCTGCTTTTCTCCCCGGGGGCGTGGTGTGCCACGAACGTCTTGGCCAAGCCAATGTTCACCACGCCCCTAGTGCAGTGGGGCTTGCTTAAGCTGCTGCTCTCCCAGCCTCTGCCAGGAGGCAGCAGACAGCGAGCCATGTCCCCTTCCTCCATCCCGGAGAAGGCGTGCAGTCACAGGACGCTCAAGCCTACTCCCCCCGGCCGGCTCTCCAGGGACCCGAGTCCGTTCCCAAAACCAGGTCACTGGCGTCGCAAGTGGAAATCCAACCGCTGCGTTGACGAGCCGGTGGAATAGCATTCTTTAATTAACTCAGAAATATGCTATTGTTTTATGAGTCTTGGACTCCATAATTGAACTGCAATAGGAATAATCATTTTAATGTTGTTTTTAATTTTTATTTCAAGAATGTGTGCGTAGTGTGACTAACAAAGGTTGGGCAAAGAAAGGGTTCATTATTTAGGGATTCTTACAATAGCATTATAATACCTGCTGGTCTTCTTATATGAAGGTGTATGCATATTTACCTTGAATTAGATTTTTATTATTTAACACACTGTATACTACTGTGTTCCTTTCTGTATTCAGTTAAAAACTATAATAAAGTAAAAAAAAATACAGGTTAATTTGAAATGCAGTGAGTTAACTGCAATGGAAACATCTGCACCTGTTATTGTGAATAAGGGCACGTAGTAGATGGCATCACCCAATACTGTGTCATCAAACTGTCTTAGAGCTCAAGGCATCTGTGCATAATATAGTATATACTACTACAACTTTAAAACCTGCCTAGTGATTGTTTAGGCAGCATCCCGTGACTCAGTTGCAGCGAGTCAGTTTGGGCGATGTGAAAATAGCAATTGTGAAATGGGCTATGTGCTATTAATAACACATTGTAAGTTCAGAGGGTTCAATTCAGTAGGGAGTAATTATTCTATGGAGTATATAGGGATTTGTTAGGCAGGCCAGTTCCAAGTTGGCCATCTGGTGCAGTGGTAACAGCCACCGCCTGTGTGGCTGGAGGACCCGGTTTTCAGGACTGGATGTGGGAGATACTTTTTTCTTTTGTCATTATTATTTTTTTTTTTGCCTTGTTGAACTCTTGTTCCCTCACCCTTCTGACTTTATTTCCCGCCACATGCAGGTTGCCCCCCCAATGTTCTTCCCCTGCCAACCTGTGTCCCTCTGTGGAGTAGTCCCTTCCCAGGTTTTCCCCTGTCCCTCAGTGTCCTCCCACCCCAGTGATGGTTATAGTATAGATGGGAGGTGTGGCGGGCATGGGTGGCAGAGCCCTTCACAGAAAAAGTGAGTGTAGCAGCGCTGAGTTTGGCACACACTGTACTGCTCTGTGCTTTTCTGCTTGGCACTGTTTCATACTTGCTGTTTTTGGTCGGCCCCATTTTCTCAATTCCGTCATCACATAGAACTGTTAGGCTAGGAACAATCTAGTTTGGCCCATGCCTGTCAGCAGTGCCAGTCAGTCTACATCCAGGCTGTAACTCCAGACATTTACTGTGTTTCTGTAAGTTTATTTTAATATTTATGAACATTCCTTACTGCTGTACCTTGTACAGCCTTTTTTATTTTGCTTTTTTGGCACTGTTGCTCCCCTTTCCTCTCCCTATAGGGTGCATCTGAAAATGAGCTGCTACCAGCTTAAAATGTTTTTCTTGATAAAATGCTTGACATACACACATACATGCATATGCAGTAGATTAAAGTGGAAAATTTAAGAACAGTTCACAACATAGTTTGAAAGCATGTGAACATCTGTTTTTTTAATGAAGTATTGGCATTATCTGTGCTATAGAATTCAATGTCTTAGGCTGCCCTATATTGATATTACATTGCACCATTTTAAAACCTTGTTGTGTCATGCAGGGTGAAGCTGTACCTAAACACATAGACATGGTTTCACACTGTATGCCATTACAAGTTTCCAAACATAGCAGTATTATAGTGTCAACACAATGCAGGTGTAGTTAGTAATGTCTTGGACTTCTGCCAGTGACAGATAAGTGTAATGCCTCATTTAAAAAAAATGTTTTATATGCTTTCAAACAATGATGGCCAATGTTGATGGAAGTTCCTCTTTAGTACACTGAGTTATGACTGCATTTAATCATAACCAGAGACCACTGGTTTATAGTGTTTACCAGTGAACAGTAAAACAGTATAACCATCAAGGCATTTTCATGGTTTTTGACAATTTATACCACAGCAATACTTCAGCATTACAAGTACTATATTTAGATCTAAACTAATGTCTGCACTTTTTAATTTTACTATATATTTTATTTGCTGAATATACAGTAAATATTTCATACATTTTATATTTTATATAGTTGTCAAATGCTTAACAGTAGAATCCATACATGCTTACATGCATACAGTACATACTGTACATACATGTTTAAGGTTAAAGATGACACTCTAACAGGGAGTAGAATTTAGATACCCACAAAGAAAACTGCAGTCTGCCTGGTTCTGTACGTAAATGAAAATAAATAGTGAAGAGTATTTATTCCATACACCAGTAAAAACCCAAAGTAGAAAAACTGGAAAATCACTAAATTCTAATAAAAATTAGTTTATTTTTCCAGTGCATGTTTAATTGTAAAAACAACCTCATCAGAAAAACTTATCTAAATCAATAATGAAAATACTGTTGTTGCACATTTACCAATAGACTAATCTCCTGCAATGAAAATGAAATTAATAAATTCACCTTTTAAGCCATCCAACAATCTGTCTTTCTTCTTTTCTTAGAAAAATAAATGTAAATTATGCAGTCTAGACACATAAAAAAAATCCCTTATTTTATTGCAATACTATTTATTGTGTGTATTAAGCTAGTGCAGTAGTGCCAGTATAGTTAGGGCTCAGTAGGCAGTTTAATGTTAAACCTCAGTTTATACACTTTAATAACTTCACAACTGTTGAACAGATTTGTATGAAATTTTGCATGCATAATCGTTTGGGAGTAGATCTCTTGATGTGCCAAGTTGTGTTCCAATTGTTTTTGTGTTTAAGGAGATACATTGATAAGGAGATAATATTGAACAATTGTATAATTTACATGTTTTTTGCTGTTTCTTTGCCCACCTGTATCTCCTAAATGGTTTAGAATTGTGGTCTGAAATTTTCAGGATAGAAAGCCCTTGCCTCACAGATGCGCCTTTTGCTAGTTTAGTGAAAAAGTATTAATCTATTCCAAAGTTATTATGTTTTAAAGTTCCCATTATTTTCAATTGGAATTTTTAGCTGTTCAGCTTGTAAAATGATCCTTTGGATGAAGCCCTCGCAGTCATGATGGCTGCTGTTTATTTTGTTTATTTATTTTTACTCCTGCTGTTGCCTACCCTGCTTATTGGTATGATGTTGTTGCTTTGTAAATATGAGTGTAAAGCTGGCCTAGCCTGTTTTTGATTACCTCTGCTATGGCTACCCTGTCTGTATATATATATATATATTTATACAATAGGGGTGGCTGATAAACGTTGCAGATAAAAACATGTATTCTCACTAGAGTGAGATAAATGTTGCTGACGTAGGAACTGTGGTAGATATGCAGATTTACACACACAGTTCCTACGTCAGCAAGTGATATTCTCACAGTAGCTATGTCATCAGGAAAAGATGTGCAGGCATTACAGTATCCTAGCAACTGAAGCAAATCACATTCACCTGTTACAATAGTTAAAATGTTAAAGCAGCTCGAGTTTCCATGCTACTAACTTCACTGCTGTTTCTAATACACACATTTAACAGTAAAAAGCATTGCGTGGTGCTCAGTTACAAAATACAACCGTGAATGCAGGACAGGTTTATCGAACATGCAAACCATGACAACAACAGCCCTCCTCACAAGAAAGCAAAGCACATTTTCTCTGATAGCAATGCAAAATAATAACAAATACCTGAAATGCAGCAGCCGTGGTAAAACTCCGCAACTCTGAAGCCGTGGAACAAGTCTGTTCACAAACTGAAAAGAAACTCACACAAGCACCCCATTTAAAAAAATAAAGTCGCACAATGCATACATAAGGCGTAAAATTAAATAAATAAACTTATTTACAATCTCTTTACGGTAAACCGAGACGCTGAAACACGGAAGTCTTCTTCAAAAGAAAGACACGCCCAGTCTCACTCACAAACCAATCAAAACACAACTCCCACTATCAATCACTACTACCGACCAATGGTACAACATAAATAGCAACCAATATGATACATTTCTACACAAAATCACACGCAGATACCAATGAAAAACCACTACCATGCAACGATAGCCAATCCAACAACAGACAACAGACTTATTCATAAAAAACGGCACTCCCCATTACCAACACAGCCTCACCATGGCGCAGCAACACTTAGAAATAAAATACACACATTTTGGTACCTTCCTACACAAAATTGCCAACAAATACCCTATTGTGCTCATCCGAACACATGATGGGCATGAGTGGGATATGTAAAATATTCTCACTCCTACATCATTCAGGCATAGATATCTCACTCGTGCCTTCCGCACTCGTGAGATATCCATGCCTCACTCTGCAGGAGTGAGAATATTTTAATATCCCACTCATGCTCATCATCTATATATATATATATATATATATAGATATATTGCTGTTGACTACTCTGTTATGACAGTATTGAATTATGTACATTGTACTTTGTATTTCCACTGTATTCTCCCTCTCCCCCAAACCCTCAGGGCGCATCTGGAATCGAGTGGCACCCTGCTCGGTATGCCTTCCTGGTAAAACTCGTAAATAAATAAATAAATAAGATGGGTAATCCTTTTTCACAGATGGGTCATCCAGGATCGCAGATGGGAAATCATTTTTCGTTCCACCGCCATTTTGTTTTTTAGTTAGCGAGGGAAACAGATTTAAGTAACTCAACAAAATGATGTCTATAGTAGACACTAACAGATGCAGCTTGCTTATCAGAACCCCCTCAGCTGGATTCTGCGGTTATTTGTTACATAAGTGCACTTGAAGGTTTTTTTTAACATTGTAAATCTTTTTTCAGGAGTTGTGATTCAAAAAAAAGATTCTTTTTTTATACTATGACTCCCAAAAAAGTATCCTTTGTCATGACAGAAAATCCTTTCCCTTGTGTCTCATGGCACACCCACCCTCCAATTTCCATTCTCTTAGTGTCCCTGGTGTCTAGTGGCACCCCCCACCTTCCAATCACCACCCCCTTTATTTTTATAATCCCTGGTATCTAGTGGCACTCCCCACCCTCTGACCACCATCCCTATTACTTTTATTTTCATCCCTGGTGTCTACTGCCCCCACCCTCCAATCACTGCCCCTGTTACTTTTATTATCATCCCTGGTGTCTAGTGGCCACCCTGCCTCTGATTGTTGTTACATACTAACATACTAACATGCCAGCAGAATAGGCCTAATGGTCTTTCTTGTCTGCTCGTTTGGTCAGCCCCCACCCTGGGTGCTGACCTTGCTGTCCCCCTCGCCTTCTCTGGCTTCTCCCTTCCCAGTTCTGGATATTCTTGCTGCATTGGATTTTGCTTCCAGAACCCTTTCCCTGTACCTGTCCTACCCCCTCTTGAACCCTTCCACTGTCTCTGCCTCCACCAGCCCCCTAGGCAGTGCATTCCATGGCTCTACCACCCTCTCAGTGAAGTAGCACCTCCTCCTTTCTCCCCTGAATCTTCCCCCCTCCAGCTTCCACCCATGCCCTCTAGTGGCCCCTTCCTCCTTCCTTCGAAGCACCCTGACTGTTCCTCCTCTATTTACCTTCTTCATGTACCTGAAGACCTCTATCATGTCCCCCCGCTCCCTTCTCTCTTCCAATGTGTACATATTTAGTTCTTTGAGCCTCTCCCCATAGGTCCTGTCCCCCAAGCCCCAAATCATTTTGGTTGCCCTCCTCTGGACCCTCTCCAGGAGGTTAATGTCCCTCTTTAAGTGTGGCCTCCAAAACTGCACACAGTACTCAAGGTGTGGCCTCACCAAGCAGTTATACAGAGGGAGTATCACTTCCCTCCTTCTGGAGGTGATCCCCCTAGTGATGCATCCCAGCATCCTGTTGGCCTTGGCTGCTGCCCTCCTACAAGTCTCAGAGTTGTTCATCTTGACATCCACCACCACCCCCAGGTCCCTCTCAGCCATCGAGACTTGTAGCATTTCCCCAGGGTGTACACTTGGCCTGGGTTTCTGGCCCCCAGGTGGAGTACCTTGCATTGCCCTGCATTGAACCTCAGCTTCCACTTTCTAGACCATCTTTCCAGAGCCTCCAGGTCCCCCTGTAAGGCCACCCTCCCCTCCTCCCCATCCACCACTGCCCCCAGTTTTGAGTCATCTGCAAAGAGACTCATCTCACTCCTGATTCCTGTCCTTATGTCAGATACGTAGGTGTTGAACAGAAGGGGCCCAAGGACTGATCCCTGTGGGACCCCACTAATGACCCTCCTTGGGGATGACATTATCCCACCAACTACGACCCTCTGGGTCCGGTCCTGGAGCCAATTGCCTATCCATCTGATCATCTGGTTCCCCACCCCCATTGTTCCTATTACTTTTTTTATCCCTGGTGTCTAGTGGACCCCCACCCTCTGATTGCCTTCCCTATTATACTTTTTTCTTATTCTTGGTATCTAGTGGCCCACATCCCACCCTCCAACAGTCATCCGGACATGAAATAAAGAAAACAGTCCATGAATTTTTTTCCTGTAAAAAAGAAAACTGTCCCTCGCTGATCTGACCCTGACACCTCCCACCTCAAACTCAGCACACACCACCCTCCATCCCCAGTACACCCCCCAAACCCTCACTCACCTGAACAGGTCCCATGTTTGAGATCCACTTTCCAATCAAAGACATGTATTGCTTCTGGAACCAGCAACTGCAATATGAGATACTGAGGTAAATGTAGTTCAATGTATTTCAATTAGGTTTTCAACTTTGATGCATAATTCAGCCATTTATGGATGTTTTGACACCAAATTTTCAACATGGTCTTTTGGGGACTCCGTCACATGAACAATTTCAGTGGCATTGTGCAACTCCTGCCTGAAAAGTGATTTCACAGTTGCTTGGTGAATTCTCCTTTCAGGTGGGATCTGAATTTTTTTCCTGCCCTTGTTCATGAGAAGGGGTCATAAGAAGGTTATGATGAAAATGTGGGGTCAAAATATGTAAAAATGACAAGTTATGACCATTTGTTGCAATTTTGCTACGCACACACATACTGTAACTTTCGAAATTTTAAATATTTTGACCCCAAATTTTCAACATAGTCTTCTTATTACCCCACTTCATGTATGCCATTTTTAACATCCTTGCCAAAATGTATTTTCATACCTGTGGCATGGAATGGCATTGCAATTCCACAGAATTATGTTGTGGTGGGGATTCAAAAATGTTCTGTACCGTGTACATGAGGTAAGATAATAAGATGGCTATGCTGAAAATTTGGTTGCAGTTGCCTTATAAATGAAGTGCAGGGTCCTTCCACTGGTACATGCACATACACATCTCTGGAGGGCTAGGAGAGCACTCCCATAGGCAAACAGGGATAAGATTCCTTTATCTCAAAAACTATGGATGGATAGGAGTGTAGGGCCCAGAGGGCCCTGCGCTCCCACAGGCAAATAAGGCTACAAGATATATTATAGTGGAGGATGTAATTATACTATTTTAGGGCACTATGCATGAAGCAAATGGGGGTATGCAGAAACATCGAGTACCCCACCTGTGGCCCTACACACCGTGGACAGGTGTGCCAATACCAGCATTCACCAATGCTTACCATCTGTCCTCAGCTCCTCCCCCATAGTATGCAGAACTCTGCAGAAGTGGCTGTGGGTAGATGCCCCTCCCAGGTCCCACAGTGGATCCCTCATGTAGTGAGGCACAGGTCCAAGGTAGTGCATGCCTACAGCAGGCACCTGGACCCATGCACCCAGAGGTGGACTGTGTGTCCCCCTTAGCCCTGGCTCCACCACCATCTCCAATTCTGCATCTTGAACCCATGTATCATCAGCCTTGTAAACATCTCACACATTTAATGTAGCCAACTCTGCATTCCTTTGCGAATCCACAGCATGTGTCTGTCCCAGTATTTCCACACAGCAATTTGTGTTTCATGGCACTGTTGAGTAAACTGAACCCCCCATTAGATCTGTTCAGAGTTGGCAGAGTACTTACCAACAGCTTAACTCACAGGTTGGATCTCTGAGGAACTGCTGCTGTGCATTATCCTGTTGGGGCACCACTCACTGCTACTGGTGCCAGTGTGTCCACCCAACTGTCATCCATCACCTCAGGTACAGTGACGGACAGTGTATGAACCCCTACCACGCACACCTCCATAACATGATGGTCCAGGTAACTTCATGTTATTGCTCCCTCCACCTCCCATACATGCCGCTCAGTGCTGGGCACTCACCCAACCAGCAGTCCCAGTCCCCCATCACTGCCCAGAGGACTGTGGTAGCATGGGGGGTCACATCCATGTTCTGCCATGCCCAGTGGTAGGTATCTGTGGGGGCACACAGAGGGTTATGGCAGGGTCTACCTTGGGGTACCCTGCACCACCCTCCACGCCCATGCAGCCAGCAGCATAGTGAATACTGCATAGTACTGGCACACCCCCAGAATGGTCCACGGATATAGGGGATTGGGTGCATTGGGTCTGTGTGCCCCCATTTGCCTATCCCGTGTGGAGGGCACAGTGGGTGCAGAGTGGCTATGAGCCCAAGATATGCAGTGCATAACCACTCCACCCCTTTATGCATAGTGCCCTTAAAAAGTAAGGAAATTCTTTGCAAAAAACTTTGTTAATGCACTAGTTAGGGTTAAAGCGACAAAAGTAGGGAACTATTATTTATTTGTGTATTTGAATTTTGGTAACAAGTTAAACTAACTGAGACAATGGAGTCCCTTTTTCAGGGGCAACCCTGGTTAGTTATAGAGCATAGGAAACAGACAGTTACAATTCAGTGCAGATCACTCAGTAGGTAAGGACAATGAACAAGCACCAATAATTATGGTATTCACAATAGAATTTGTTACAGACATTTAAGTACATTAAGGCTGCAGAGGTACCAAAATATTTTCATTTCATGTATGTGTTGTCACTATTTAGGAGCAGGATAAGGCAAACAGAACAGCAAGCTGACAACTACATGAGTTTAAGAATGAAGGTAACACTGACAAAGTGGTGTGGCCCAAAGAAGAGCATTTAGCCTCCTTTTGAATTGCATGAAGATTGGGCTCATATGCACTTCTAGAAGTTGTGAATTCCATAGTGAAGGAGTAACTGCAAAAAAGGACCTAATGCCGATGGCAGATCAGACCCTTGGAGTGTCTAGCAGTGAGCTGAAGAGTGATCTCAGAGGCCTGGTAGGCCACCAATATTGAAGTTGGGTAGTGAGGCTTGGAGGAGCATTACGGTTGAGTCACTTATAGGTCAAACAATATAGTGGGAAGCATAGTTTTACCTCAAAGGAGGGCCACTCTAGAGATGCAAGGATGTTACAGTGGTGCTCCCTTGGATGGGCACTTCCAGTGAAGCATACCATTTTGTTATAGAGAGTCCATAATTTGGTCAGAGCAGGGTCTCGAGCAGATTGCGTAATTGGGATGCTGTAGAAGAGGGTTGGCAATAATGTGCTTAAGCAATAAGGCACGACAGGGTGTGTGTTATTGTGTAATAACGTTACTCCTGGAGTGGGTTGAAGCATGAGGTAAAGTCGAGTGCTGCCACCACCCCAGGAGTGATGTTATTACACAATAACAAACACCTTGGAGTGCCTTATTGCTATTATACAATGGCTTATTTTAAAATATTAAAAAGTAAAAAAAAAATACAAATAAAAGTAATATCTGTATTATTTTTTGTATGAGAGGCATATTTTGCAAATAAATGAAAAAGTAGTCCGGTAGGTGGTGCTGCTGCTAATGCTGTGGGTTTCTTGTGCATGGTTCCCTGCTATGTAACCCATCCCCCAATATATATGTTGTTATATGGTAACTTTTAATGATTGTGCTCCTGCTGTTTGTCCTGGAAGCACCTGAAGATGTTTTTGTTTTGTTTTCCCTGTGCAAGATAGATAAACAATAAAATAGCTGAGCACAGACCCGAGCAGTAACTTCCAGTTTCTTGTTCAACTTGGAAACTGGACATCGGTCGGAACCTGTAATACACAGGTTTTGATTTTTATTTTGGGAAAATGGAAACTGTTTGGGTTTGGTAAGAAACAGCGGAGTTATATGGTAACTTTTAATGCACGTGCTCCTGCTGCTTGTCCTGGAAGCACCTGAAGATGTTTTTGTTTTGTTTCCCTGTGCACGACAGATGAACAGTAAAATAGTTGAGTGTGGACCGAAGCAGTAACTTCTGGTTTCTTGCTCAGCTTGGTAATTGGACATCAGTCAGAACCTGTAAGATACAGGTTTTGATTTTTGTTTTGGGAAAAGGGAAACTGTTTGGGTTTGGTGAGAAACAGCGGAGTTTAAATGTTGAATGCCAGTATGTTTTGGTTTTGTGGAAACGGACCTGAGCGCGTACGGTTTCACTGGCTTAGGCAGCTATGCTGAAGTAAAAAATAGACAGCTGCTGTTTCTTTTGAATTTTGCTGTTCTGTTTACTCTGACTGAAGAAGCGAGGCGATCAGGCAGGGAGCGTGTGTTTGTCAGGGGGGCGCAAGGGCGAATGAGGCTAAGCTGCGATGGCTTCAGGGACTATCGGCTTCCCGGTGGCTTGTGTGTGCAGGGAGGGAATTGTTTCACCGTTCTCCAGTCACTTGTGTGCCTGTACTTTATACAGTGATGTTATAGTTCAATAACATCACTGTGCCAGGCACACACTGACCAATCAGGATAGGGGAAATTTTCTTGCCATTGTATAATTTTAGTTTTTGACAGCCATGCAGGAGCAGAAAGGTAAGGGGTGTCTTTATAGTAGCCTGAGCTTTTTGTTTAGGATTTTAGAGAGGGCATTTATGTGGGCTTCAAAGGATATAACTTTGTCTAATACCATACCTTGGTATTCAAATGATTGTACAACTTCTAACTTCTAATATGACATTAGGGTTTTAAACCCTAACACCCCACCCTCATGCTGGTGGCAGAAAATCAGGGATGAGGTGTGCCGTGGGGGTCTCAAACCTAATGCTCATTCCAGTCTCATTCACTATACACAGCTATGCTTATTTAGTAATGGAATGGGGTGAGCATTAGACTTGAGACCCCAGCAGTATACTTCACACCTGATTTTCTGCCTCCAAGGAGGAAGTGTGTGTTAGGGTTGAAAATCCTAACACCATATTTACCTACTTTTGTTGCTTTAACCTTAACTAGTGCATTAATGAAGTTTTTTGCAAAGAATATACATAGATAGATAGATAGATAAATAGATAGACATACAGACAGACAGACAGACAGAGAGTTAGATAGGTAGATAGATAGATAGATAGATAGATAGATAGATAGATAGATAGATAGATAGATAGAGAGAGCGATAGATAGAGAGAGAGAGATAGATAATGTCAATTGCTGTACAGCTCATGAGATAGCAGCTAAACAAAAGCCCTTCTGTTTTATAGTCCTATTTATCTGTACATCCCTCTAGAGTTCAAGCAAAAATCATAGCAGCTAATGCAGATACTGAGAAAAAAAGAGTCACAAAATGTAATGAGTGCATGGAGACTTTTGAAAAGTGGTTTGCCTTCCTAGAGGATTCTTTTACTAAAATTGAACACGCCACTACCTTCCAGTCTGATTTCTTGTACTCAGTCTTTTCCAAGGTAGATGGCCTGCAAAACTGTAGTAGATGGAACTTTCTTCAGATGCTAGGTATCCCAGAAAATTTGGAGGGCAAGGATATTGTGGGTTCCTTCAAAACTTTATTCTGGCTATTTTAAACTATAAATGGCTAAGGCCACTTGAACTAGAATGGGCCTGCATGCCACTGGAACTAAAACCGAGAATTGGACAATGGCTAATTCCCATCATAGTAAAATTCCTTAGGTATAATCGTAAGGAGGAAATCCTCTGAGTACCCAAGGACAGAAAATCACTTATATGGGGGAAAGACAAAGTACATTTTTTCAGGACTTTTCTGCAAATATTGTAGAGAAAAGGAGAGCCTTCTCAGAAATAAAAATGTACTGCAACACCTAGGTGTATAATATTTTATTAAATTCCTTGCCATATTTATGGTTCACAGATGGGCTGGATATCATTATTTACATTTACCAAAGGAGGCTTGGGCATTTATAGAAAGACTCTGGTCTGCCTTGTCCTCTACATGTTCAAAATCCAGGAGCAGCAATGGCCATTTTATCCAGCACTTAAGCTTGAGTGATACTCCCTCTCCCCACACTGCATCCCAATCAGCTCCACACAATTCCCATGCTGCTCAGGACTCAGTTTCTATCGAGTCAATATCTGCCTCTTCTGACATGGTTGTAACACCCTCCCCCTTGAAACCACTGCCTTCTTATGCAGGAAAAAAAACTATCCTCCAAACCATTGAATAAAACTCAGGCATGATCCATAAAACTGTCCAGGAAACCACAACCTCCATACAAAAATAAAAACAGAGCCAGTACTAATACCTAACCTGTCATACACAAAATGAGACAGAAGGCATAGCAAAAACAGGAATTAGGGCAGATTCAACAGTCCTGGCAAGATACCCACTCTGCATGTCTCTACCAATGTTCCCATCTCTCCCAGTATGCATGAAAATGTGGGCTTACACACAGAATCAGGAACAATGTCTACAGCCACTGGCTAATGAATTCACAGCTGCCTTCAAGAACTCCTGCTTTTGTGCTTAAACCAATATCTAAAACCCTGTTTAAATGGGTACTATCTACCATCTGTCAAACTTCTTCACATTTAATTTCTGCCAACTCAGCTCCATCTACAATATATCAAAGGTACTCTCCATTCTAACACCCTTGAAACAGCATGATTTGTACATTTCCATGAACATTTGATATGGGTGCTTACCTAGTTGAAGAACATTTTTCTTATTTCAGTGCCTCTAGTTCTATCTGAAGTGATGCTTCTTTTTTGCCCAGCCATGATACAGCCATCACATTTAAAGAACAAGGCCTGAACCTCATATAGATGTTACTGATCTCTCTCTCTCTCTCACAAGCTCATGCCAGAACTCTGGATTTTATCTACAGCCAGCCTGCATCTGTATGACAGGACTTCGCTTCCCACCCTATTGCTGATAGAAATGTTCCATCTCTGCAAAGCTCAAATAGTCTATTGCCAGCTTATTTCATTTGGTCTACTGCTATTTGGTATCTGATTCTGCCCATGGTTCCTTTTTGCTTGGTTTTTCCTTTTCTGATCTTTTTTAACTCATCAGGCTTCTGAACCTCAGGCTTTGGGGATGGGTGGATATTGCCTTGAATGGATGTTATTCTCAATCAATAGTGCATCAATAGATATTTTCATAGAGAGTCACAAACACTCTGGGCTCAGTACCACCGCTAACTCTATGTCTCTAAAGTTAAACCCTACATTTTCCTATGCTAATAATGAAATTCCTATTGACATACAAATAAACAAGACCCTATGACCTATGCATTAACCTTCCTTAGTTGCACAATATGCAAAGGGAAAATCCTGAGTAGTCTGGCTGGCCTCCTCTGAGCATGGAGTCAAGCTCTGACTCAGCACTACATTTTATTTATTTGTTGTCTCAGGCTTTTATTAATTGAGTGTGTTGGCTGTATTATGCTATGTGTATGATTTTATTTATGAATGACTGTTTATATATTTGAAGTGTTGATTTTATTATGTACTGCACCTTTGTTTTTTTGAAAGACACCTAAAAAATTAAAATTATTATTATTATAATTATTATTTAAAGCAGATCCTTACCACTTACCTGAAGCATTAATCATATGCAGGCATGGAGCATGTTTTCAGGAAAAGCCTTCCTTATAGGCTACTCAGAGTGTATTGTCTCTTACTGATATAATCTTCTTAATAGTGGGTTGACTCTTCCCTGAAAGCATTCAGAAGTATTGCATAGTATTTAGTGATGCATGTCAGGAAAATTCAGATACATGTGTTATGGACCTACAAAGCATTTTTATAATGTTAAATTGAAAGTTATTTGATCAGTATTTATTAATACGCATATTCCTATATGTGTTTGATTGTATATTGGGTTTGTCTGTATGGATATTATCAAGTTCCTTCACTATGAAACTCTCCCAATTTTGGCTTTATTGAATGAGAGTACTTTAGTGTTGGGTAGCACAGGAGTTTTAAGGTTCCATGTTAGGAGAGATCAATGTGCAGAGCCTTATAGCAGTTCTCAGCAGAAGTGCTTCTACTTTTTCTTATATTTTCTGTTAAAATATATGATAAATATTGTAAGTATCAACCTTTGTTTTTAAATATAAAACACTGTGATAGAATAGTAAAGGTATTTAGACCTTAAAATTTTTCTTTTTGTATAGGATGTTGAAACATAGAAACATAGAATTTGACGGCAGATAAGGACCGCTTGGCCCACCCAGTCTGCCCATTTCCCTACCTGATGGATAAGCTGCAGCTAGTTAACCAGCAGCCTACTTCTTCCTACCCCCACCCCCTAGAATGGCCTTATGACTGTCCCATGCATGCTTGAATTCCACCACTGTTTTTGACTCCACAACCTCCTCCGGAAGGCCGTTCCATGCATCCACAACCCTCTCTGTGAAAAAATACTTCCTTAAATTACCTCTGAGCCGCCCCCCCATCTTCAAATTGTGCCCCCTTGTTCTTGCACACCTCTTTTTTGAAAGATGCTACCCTCTTGGACTTTGTTGATTCCTTGAGGTACTTGAACGTTTCTATCATGTCCCCCTCTCTCTCCTTTCCTCAAGGCTATACATATTAAGCTCTTTTAGTCTCTCTTCATATGTCTTCTGGTGCAGACCCTGCACCATTTTAGATGCCCTCCTCTGGACAGCTTCCATCCTGTCTATGTCTTTAGGAGACTGGGTCTTCAGAACTACGCAGTACTCAGATGGGGTCTGACCAGCTGTCTGTACAGAGGGATAATAACTTCCTGTTTTCTACTGGTGATGCCTCTCCCTATGCATCCCAGTATCCCCCCAGCCCTCCTTACTGCCCTCTCACATTGCTTGCCCACCTTTAGGTCATCTGATATGACTACCCCAGGTCCCTTTTCATTTTTGTTGTTGTTAATATCTCACCCCATTGTGTACTCTTCCCTGGGTTTTTGTTTCCCAGGTGCATTACCTGCATTTCTTAGCATTGAATCTAAGCTGCCATACATTTGACCATTCCTCTAACCTTGCCAAGTCCCTTCTCATCCTTTCCACCCCACCTTGTGCATCAACTCTGTTGCAGATCTTTGTGTCATCTGCAAAGAGACATCCTTTCCTTCTAGTCCCGCTGCAATGTAACTTATAAAGACATTGAAGAGGACCCGATCTAATACTGAACCCTGCAGTACCCACTAGTAACCTTTCTTCAGAGTGGACTCCATTTACTATTACTCTCTGTGTCCTATTCTCAGCCAATTCTTTACCCAGGCTGTCATCTTGGGACCCACTCCCAGGCTGGCTAACTTGTATATTAATCTTTTGTGTGGGACTGTGTCAAATGCCTTGCTAAAGTCTAGGTAGGCCATGTCCACAGCCCCTCCCTGATCTACTACTTTGGTCACCCAGTCAAAGAAATCTATCAGATTCGTCTGGCATGACCTTCCCGCTGTGAATCCATGCTGCCTTGGGTCCTGTGCCCCTCTGGCCTCTAGATACTCTACAATTCTTTCCTTCAGAAGTGATTCCATCATTTTCCCTATCACTGAGGTTAAATTAACAGGTCTGTAGTTTCCTGCTTCTGCCTTGCTCCCACTTTTGTGAAGGGGAATCACATCTGCCTCCTCCAGTCCTCAGGTACCACCCCATCCTCCCATGATTTGTTAAAGAGGGTAGTCAGTGGTGTCACTAGTTCTACCCTTAGTTCTTTTAGAATTCTGGGATGAATCCCATCAGACTCTTACTTATGCTTTTAAAAGTTTATAAAGTTTCTGCTATTTGTGATATTTTTACCTGACTAGCTGGTCATTGAACATGTTAGCATCCTGGAATATTGAGGGTTTAGGATCTCCAATCAAAAGAATAAAGTTCTGAATTACAATCAGACCTGGTTAATCCATGCCTTGTTAGTCTATATGTCTGACTGTCCAAATGAGAAACAGTCAAACGGATTTTTTGTCAAGTTAATGACTTCTTTATTATGTAAACCTGAGATTCCGAAGCCTTTTTCACGTTCTCTTTAACCAGGCTGATTAAATACCCTTGTTTGCAACCTCCTTAATCAATTTCTAATGAGACCGGGTGGAGGTGCTAACTGCTGTCAGTAGAGTCTTAATTTCAGGCATTCTTAATCCCTGAGAATTCTCTTGTGTGTTACCCTCTGCTGAATAAGACACTTCCCTCAGTTTCACCGAGTGTCCTCTTCTGACTTTGACCTGCTGCTTGAGGTACAGTATAGTGTCTTTAGGATATATTTTTTTTAATCTTGCAGCTCTGTATACATTACATGTATTGCTCTCTCTCTCTCTCTCTCTCTCTCTCTCTTTTTAAAGCTTCTCTGATTCCCGATCTTGAGAATCCCTGAGTCTGATGCTAATCTGCCTGTTCCTTTCCCAATCCAAAAAACTGTGGAAGATGAAAAACTGATGCGTATGTAAATTTCAAAATATAAAAGCTTCTTTGTAAACATTGCTTCTAAAGATGCTGTTCCCCAGTTCTGCTGCTATCTACCACGCCCTTTGGAAACACCCATCCCCGATCTCCAATACTGCTGATAATAAGCATGCTAATCAGCCTGTTTTTAAACAGACTTTTCAGCATGAAGGGCACAGATTTTTAACAGATTTGTTTTGTGTTTTTTTTCAGGTTGCATCCAAAGACCCTGTTTGTAAACCAGCATTCCCGATCAGTTGGTTCCCAGAATCAGCTGGAAAACAGAAACTGAAAGCACCTGCTACTTCATGGTTTCTAAATTTCAACTCCTGCTGTCCACCTGATGCTAATGTTGTGCCCCTGTCTTAAAACCAACTTTACAGATCCCTGATATGTGAGCTGTACACTGAAGTTCACTAAAAAGATCCCCAATACATGACACACAACTTTAAGCCCATTCAAATCACCATGGTGTGTAAATTTCAACTTCTGCTGTTTCTTTGATTCTGCTGCTGCCATCCAAACCCCACCCCAACTCAGAAACCCCAATCCCCACTACTGCTGCTAATCAGCATCATGTGTAAATTTCAACTCCTGCTGTTTCCCTTATTCTGCTGTTGTTGTCCCTGTCTCCAACTCGGAAACCCCAGTCCCTGAACCCCGCTACTGTCTGTAACCCAAGTTTGTAATGAGCAGTGCACTGATCACCAAGACAGCCTGTTCCTCTCCAATTCTGTCACAAATGTAAAGCCTGCTTTACTGATTCCTGCTGTTTACCCGATTCTGCTGCTGTTGCCTCTCCTCCATCTCAGAAACCCTGATCCTCACTACTGCTGCCAATCAGCATGGTGTGTAAATTTCATCTCCTGCTGTTTCCCTGATTCTGCTGCTGTTGTCCCCCCCTCAATTTGTCAGAAACCCCGATCCCCACTACTGTTTGTAACCCAAACATGTTATGAGCAGTGAACTGATCACTGAGACAGCCTTCTCATGTCCCATTCTGTCACAAATGTAAAGCCTGCTTTATCAATCCCGGCTGTTTCCCTGATTCTGCTACTGTAGTCCCCACAGCTTGAAAAAACCTGATCCCCGCTTCTGCTGCTAATCAGCATCATGTGTAAATTTCAACTCCTGCTGTTTCCACAATTCTGCTACCATTGTCCCCCCAACTCAGAAACCCCGATCCTGGATCCCTGCTACTGTTTGTAACCCAAGCTTGTTATGAGCAGTGCACTGATCACCAAGACAGCCTGCTCCTGTCCTATTCTGTCACAAATATAAAGCCTGCTTTACTGATTCCCACTGTTTCCCTAATTCTGCTGCTGTCATCCCTCCCAACTTGAAAACCCGATCCCTGCTACTGCTGCTGATCAGCATGGTATTTAAATTTCAATCCCACTGTTTCCCTGGTTCTGCTGCTGTACCCCCCCCCTCCGTCCAACTCGGAAAACCCAATCCCCGCTACTACTGCTAATCAGCATGGTATATAAATTTCAACTCCTGCTGTTTCCCCAATTCTGCTGCTGTCATCCCCCCAACTTAGAAACCCCAATCCCTGCTACTGTGTAACCCACGCTTGTTATGAGCAGTGAACTGATCACCAAGACAGCCTGCATCTATTTTATAAACTTGGCCCTAGTGCTGCTCTTGCCTCTTCTCCAGTGGTAGGAATCAAAAAGTCTTAGGACAGGCTGACAGTACCATTATGCTGCAATGCAGATGGATCAGATAAGTGGAAGCCTTTTGTTATTGGAAAATCTATTAAGCCTCATTGCTTTGCAGGCAATTTTGACCCTGAATTGTACACACGGCACAGAGCTAATTTAAAGACTTGGATGACAGGGAATGAACATAAAGAATGGCTCATTGATTTCAACAGAGCAATGCACTTACAGCAAAACATGTTATCCTACTTGCAGACAATACCACCAGTCATACCCCATCACCAGGATTTTCTAATGTAAAACTTCACTTTTGCTGCCCAACATCACATCCCACATACAACCTATGGATGCAGGGATTATAAGAAATTTCAAGTGCTTTTATAAGAAGGAACTTTGTCAACACTTCATTCAGTGTGCTGAAACTGATGCAGATATGAATGTGACAGTACGTCAAGCATTGCAGTTCATTCATAGTTTGTAGAGGTCATGTCAGCAGAAACAATCAAGAATTGCTAGAGACATGTTTGCATTATGCCACATGCAGATTATGCACCAAAGCCTGCACCAGAAGATGATTCAATTATTGAAGTGCAATCCCTAATACAGCAAATACCCCAGATAAGCACAGCCATGACAGCAGTGCAGTCTGCAGCAGCAGAGGATGAGTAGAAGACTTTACCCCACTTTGCTGATTGAGACATTATGGGCATTATCCACCCAAGCATACCTGAAACAGAGGATGAGGATTCTAGGCAAGAGCCAGTAGCACCAACACCTTCAGTAATAACATCATTAGAGGCCAAAGGAAGTTTAAATGTGATAATTTCCTACCTGGAGCAACACCCATCAGCAGAAACACAGAAATTTGTGGACTATGCTCTGGATATCAAGACATGTGTAAATGTAAAAGGGGCATGAAATTCTAAACAAAAAGGAATCATGGATTATTTTAAAATTAACTGAAGCATACTGTTTGTTTTTTGTTATGTGCAAAACAATTCTAACACATATGTGCTGTATTTTAGAGTTTTTAAATATTCTACAGTAATAAAGATTGAAAAAAACATCAACTGGTCACTGTCTGGTTACTCCATAGATTTTTATTACCTTAAAAAATGGCAAAAACAAATGCTTATGGATTAACCAGGTCTGACTGTATCTTAAAAAGCAAAATGTTGACATCACTTTTATTCAAGAGGCCCACTTAGTACCTTCCAAGGCAGAAAAACATTTTTGGCAATGGGTAGCACTTGTGGATTATAACTGTTTTTCCAGTAAATGGGGGGGGGGGGGTAGCTATACTTATTAAGACATTATCTTAAAGAGTGATTTCAGTGAGGTCAAGCACCCAGTGATAGATATGAGCTCTATAAAAGCTAATCTCCATAACAGAAAATCACACACAGCCCTTTATAACCTTGCTAAAGATCTAGGCTTATGATATTTGGAGACTGGCCCATCCCCAGGATAAAGACTGTTCTTATTTCCAAGTGGAACACAACTCTTTTAGTAGGACTAATTATTTTTTTCACTCCTCTGAGAACTGGGGATAACACTTATAATAGACTCAGTCCTACATTCTGACCATGCTATCCTCAGACTTTCCCTCTGTGTAGATCTTAATTGTATCAAACCAGCTAGATGGAAATTTGACACTGCCTTATTGTCAGATACCTCTTTAAATGAATGGTTGCTTAAAGAGACTTTTACTTTTTTCAGAAACAATGATATGGCAAAGTCTCCAGTTCTAGCTTGAGGGAGACTTTTAAAATACATATGAGGAAAGATTATTGGTTTTGCAGCCACAAAAAAAGACAACCCAACAGTTGGAACTGAAACAGAAAGAAGATCTACAATTCAAAAGACCTCTGAATCAAACTCCTGCTGCTAATCAAATGCTAATGTTTCAAATTATGAAACTCAGATTTGAAATCAACAAAATACACTCCATGAATGCAGAATATGCCCCATTTCATACAAAACATTGTTACAGGGAGGCAGGGAAAAGGCAGATAAACTTTTAGATTTCTAGCTTAAAAAACAACTAAATTGTATTACAGGAATCTGAAACAAACAACATAAAAATACCCATGATATCAAATAAATTAATAACACCTTCCAGCTGTTCATTAAAGAACTATGCCAGTGTCAGTGGCTCAGTAGGTAGCACACTCACCTCTGAGACAGGGAGATCAGAGGGCTGTGGGTTCAATTCTCACATCTGGCACTTGGTTACTATCGCAGTACTGACACTGTAGTGCAGCATGAGAGGGATGCTGCACTTCTGAGGTGTCGTCTTTCAGATGAGACATTAAACTGAGGTCCCATCTGCCTGGATTGGTGGTAGTTCAGGTGGATGTTAAAGATCCCATGGCACTTATCGAAAAGAGTAGGGGAATTTTTTAATGAAAGAGCAATAACAAAGTAATGCATACAAAGAAACAAGCAAAAATGATAAACTCAGTGCTGAAAAATAAAAGGGAATGCAGTCTATTCCAACGATTGTCCAAACTGAAGCAGAATACAGACGTTTATCATGCTGGCACTGTATATACAACTCATATTCAATGTTCTGAATCATCTGAAATGAAGTAATGTCCAGTTGCTGAAAAATAAATTAACATCTGTATTGCCAGAAAACAAATTTAATACAGGAAAAAATAAGCCAAGCAGTACCCTCATCATATTCAAGAAACTGAAATTAAAAATCTCCCATTAATTCAAGATAAGTAACCTGTGACCAGTGAGTGTCACCCCATAATTGCGATAACAAGCACCAAAAATTAGAAGCAAAGGGGCATGAAATAAAAAAATGTTCCATAGTTTCCAACACCTTAGGACATATATCCCTAGGGCATGTTCTCTCTTCAATACTCTTATGTTTTGCATTACCCCAAACAGAAGGCTTACCACGACAGCATAACCATAACATAACCCACATTCTGTGGGGGGTCCTGACATCAAGTAAAGTACAAAGAATGGCAGGGTGATATTGAGCATCCAGCCAACCAAAGGAAGGAGAAATATCAAAATACATCTCCTGAATCAATTGATTAATAAGCTTATGTGGTTTACCTACAACCTGTAATGTTGTTAGCTTCCATTTCTTAAGCTTAGTAAGGACAGGTTAAAAAAATGGGGAACTGTACAAAATGAAGTAGGTATCACAGTCGTAGCAGTCCAACAGGTGAAAAAAGGGCTATACCAGCTAACTGCCAATAAGGACCACATTCTAGTAGTCAGAACACATAAATCCCAAAAATTATAAGAAAAAAACATATTATAAAAATATCCAATAGGATTCAGAAGAGCCAAACCACTCTTCCAAAGCGGTAAATACAATATATCCCTCTTAATGGGGTTCAAACAACTACCCCAAACAGCTTGGAACACTAAGCTCAATAATACAACTTCCAAAGATGCTGGAATAGGATATATCATGCTAATATATAAAAACAAAGAGAAAAAAAACATTTTCAACAACATCACCTTCTTTTTCTTTGATTGTTGCCACGTCTTCCATACCAATACCTTACGTTTGCCAATTTCCAGTTTAGCAGACCAATTCAAAAAGGAATTATCACCTCTACCAAAAGTAACCCACAAAATAGTGAAATCTTCCAAGGTAACAGTGACTCCCAAAATATCATGTACTAAAGCCTTGGAAGGACTAAGCATATAGCCTCCACTCTTAGATTTATTCAAAGAGGCTCCCGCAAATGTAGTATAAGTATACAATAAATCAAAAGCCTGTAAAGCAGAAGAATAATCATGTACCACAAGACAGATATCATCTGCATATGCAACAACCTTGATTTCTATGTCAGTATGAATCAGACAAATGCCTCTGAAAAGAGGTGAAATCTGGAAACTTCTAAGGAGAGGGTCAAGACAAAAAAAATAAGGGAGAGGACTTAATGGACAGCCCTGTCACACGTCTCTTTTAAAATCAATGTAAGAACCCAAATGTCCATTAATTAAGGGAATCACAGAAGCAGTCTTATAAATCAAAGACAACCATGTACAGAATGTGTCAGGAATGCCAAAATGGCGTAAAACTTGAAACAGAAAAACATGAGACACCTTGTCAAACGCTTTTCCTGATCAATGGAGAGAAGATAACCACGTAGCTCATCCTCTTTCTCTTGTTCAACCAATTCTCTAATGAGCAATAAATTATCAGAGATATGGCGACCAGGAACTGAGCACGTTTGCATCAATGTTACCAGGTAAGGGGATATATGATCCAATCTAGACAAAAAAACCTTCATAAGGATCTGAATATCAACATTAAGAAGGCTAAGGGGTCTCCAGTTAGCAATATCATGTTTCTCACCTTTCTTGAACAAAAAAAAAATCTGTAAAGCAGCACAGAAATGAAAATTAAATGTCTCAGCAGATAACATCCAATTAAAAGCTACAAAAAGAATATCCACCATAATAAATGAACATTTTTTAAAGAACTCATAGTAAGGCCATCCAACCCAGGAGTAGTATTATTCTTTAAAGATTTAATAGCCAAATTAATTTCCAGTTTTGAAACAGGGGCAACCAAAGAGTCCAGTTTAGCAGAAGGGCATACAGAGAAGGGTATGGAATCCAAATAAGTCTGTGCATCCGAAGATGAGGAATCTGAGGCATCATGAAAAGCACATAAATGGTTTTGTACCAGGCTAAGCATTTTCTCAGAGCCAGTGATTTCAGTTCTATCAGGGGCTAACAAGGTTGTCAAAACTCTATCCATAACTCTGGTCCTACAACTAGAAAAAACATCTCCACAGGAAAATTTCCCTGGGGTACAAACCCTGTGTTGATAAAGCATGGAGGAACCCCAGGAATATGGAAGCCAACTCATTTCAGTTTTCAAATTAGACAACTGACTAGGATTTACAGACTGACCTTCATCAATAATGGAATACAATTTTGCCAAGTGATTCTGAAGGGTTAAATATCAATGATAATGAGAGACTTTGTTAGAATGAGCTTGTTTTTGAAAAACATTTTTAACCTGGGACTTGGTCTCCACCCACCACAGACCTAAGTCAGGTTGCAAACATGCCATGGACATTCTAGCCCTCAATAATTCATGTAAAGCATTACAAATAGAGAGAAAATTTAGTAAATTATTTTTCAACTTCCAATAATCTCGACCAACTGGAACAGGGTGCTCCAGACCAAGACCAATGAAGACTATCTAATGATCAGGTCTTGGGTTGGCCCAGATAAAAACAATGACGCCTATCCCTACCTAAGAAAAAACTACTAGGTAGATGTAGAGGACCCATATTGTTAGACTTAAGTTTAACCTTATATTTCTACCCTTCTGTCCAAATATGCTTCTCATCCATTATGGGCATCGGAGGACCTAAGAGATCACAACATTGTTCCAGCCAATGAGTAATATTGTGCACTGCAACACTCTCATTTCTAAAAGGCACAGTAACAAACTTAATAGCAGGCTTAGTAAGGGGTATA
Organism: Neoceratodus forsteri; assembly: GCA_016271365.2. Lineage (NCBI taxonomy): Eukaryota > Metazoa > Chordata > Ceratodontiformes > Ceratodontidae > Neoceratodus > Neoceratodus forsteri. The sequence continues at coordinate 1,295,826,836 of CM028130.1, forward strand.
GCACGAAAAGGCAACCAGAGAGCAGTGTTTCATCTTCTCATATTTAGCCCAAAATCTGACCAACCCCTGAGGAGATTTAAAGCTAACATCATACAGGTTATCACCAGAAGCATGAATCAAAGCATATACCTCATTAGAGAAACAAACATGGATGCTTTAATTAACATTCTACCTACATACAGTCTATCAGGTGGAAAGTCCAACTCACCCAGATATTGCAACCTCACAGCATTACGATGTTGTGCAGGCAGAGGTTGTTGTAAGAAAGGATCTTTCTCCCGAAAAGAAGCCCAGGTAGACTTAGCAACATCCTGTGCCCTGGTTGTAGTCAGAGGCAACTCAGAGTCCATTCGATCCCCCCACTCAGTAGGCCTCTTACTGGGCCCCTCATTTCCTGAGTCAAGGTTAGAAGGAACAGCAGAGGTAGGCAAAGGAGGGACATACGGTATAGGATGCTGCACATCATTCTCATACAGATCTAAGTCAGACTTATTAGAAAAGGGGACAGGAAGAGCAAACCATGTGGTTCTTGTGCTTCCCTCTCAGGAGAACCAGGTATAGGGCTGTGAGAGCTATCAGGAAGCCACCGACCCTGTGGCGTTTTAGACCAGCCAGCTTGAATTAGGGAAAGTTCAAGATCCTTAGGCAGCTTCACAAGGGGAAGGGCAGGCAGAGGCTGAGAATCAACCCTCCTGGGATGTAAACCTAGCAAATCCCCCTCTGAACAGGGAGCAACAACATTAGCAGAGATAGTACTCACACAGTCTATTCGCAAATCAGAGTCTGAAACTGCAGGCGCAGAACACAAAAAACCACCATCGCTATGCAGAGGAGAGATCTCCTCCGGATGAGAATCCACGCTAACGTTAGCTACGGGAGAACTCTCAAGGAGCATGGCAAAAGAGTCAGATTGAAGGGAGAAACACTGCACCACAGAACGAGGCAAACAGTTCTGTACTGAATTCTTTCCAGACCCAGTGCTCAGCAAAGACAAAACAAACTCGACAAACATGTCTCAACCATGCCATTTCCACAGACATACCATGCTGTAGAGATGCAGTGTTCCCTTCTGGCACGTCAATCGAAGACACAGAAATAGCAGTAGATAGAACACTTTCCACAGCCGTAGAAGCAGGATTTTCAATCTCCATGTCTGGACCAGCAGGGAGGGAGATCAGTTCACCTGCAGGGACTCCAGCAGACTGACCACCATCTGAAACAGATGCCATGGGTACAGCAGCTCCCCCTACCAAGAGTAGGGGATTTCCCCAGTGTCCTGGCCAAATTTCCCTCATTCACTAAAAATACCACCAACAACTTAATCTGGTTCAAGGTCAGTTGGCATTCATCTGTATCCCCCCCTCCCCCGGTCACGCCTGAAAATAGGCAGGATTTGTCTAGTGCACTTACCCGGTCAACAAAAACTAAATAAATAAATGTACAAGCCAGGGTCCTCTTAATACTTAACTAATTAAAGAATTTCTAACATCTTTTAAACATTGAAATTTATAAGAGGAAGAAAAATCATGTCTAGCCCATACTATTACCATTAAATAAATGTCAGTAAGGCACCTTAAGGTAAAACTCCTGGCCCTGATGAAATTTCAGGTGAATTATTCAAATTGCTGTCTTCAAGCATTGTTAATTACCTCACAAATACTTTTCAGACAGCCTATGAAATAGGGATACAATTCAGTACCATAAATGGTGCCTTAATTTATTTGTTACTGTACATAAAAAAATATAAAGATCCTAAAGGTCACCTGGCTTGCGAATCTTATAGGCCTATTTCCTTTCTAAGTTTGGAGTACAAAATCCTAACCAACGTATTAGCAAAAAGATTACAGTCTTTTATTTTCAAACTTATATTCCAACAACAGATTGGATTCACGATAGGTCATACCACTGCAGACAATTTAAGGTGTCTTTTTATCGGATCTGGGCAGCACAACCCTCCCACCCCCACCATATTAGCATTGTCTTTACACATTAGTAAAGCCTTTGATTCCTTGGAATGGGGCTACCTATATAACATGTTAGAACAGTTTAACTTTGGCCCTTCCTTTTGTAATTGAATATGAATCTTATGAAAAGCACCCACTGGAGCAATCCTATCAAATGATTTGGTTTCTAAATCCTTTAATTTTTATAGAGGTTCTTGACAGAGAGGCCTTCTACCGCCCTTCCTGTCTCTCTTATTCATTAAACCTTTGATTAGGAAAATCACAGCTTCAGACATTCATGGGCCGGGATATTGAAAGGGGTTGCGCATGGTGCAACAGTTTTGCACCATGCGCAACCCACTGATGTATTCCTGGCGCCAATATTCAAAAGGAAATGTTGCGCTGCACAGATCCCGATGTGCCGGGGTGCACCAATAATGTATGCAGCGCAAGTGTGGGGGGCGTGCTCACGCATATTCCGCACATCCCGATATTCAGCCTGGGATGTGCAGTGCATATGCTGATGCAACCCCTACTTGTGCCACACACTGGTGCTCAACGTTGATCCAAGAAGAAATAGGATCAAAGGCTGCCCACCCACAGGTGAGCTGCCACATTGCAGGGCTCAACATGGCAGCCGCCAGCTGTGGGTGGCCACCTGAGCTCCGGAGCCAGGGTCCATTGGTGTCATGCCCCCCCACACCCGATCATGGGCATAAGTATAACAGACCCATGTCTAATATCCCTGGTGGTCCGATAGACCACTTCCAACCCGATCGCGGGCATAGGTATAAATAATAACATGTCCAATATCCCTGGTGGTCCAGTGGACCGCTTCTAGCCCCGATCATGGGCATAAGTATAATAGAAAACATCCTTAATTATCCCTGGTGGTCTAGCAGTACCCCCTCCCCACCCACCCACCCACTGAGCCATTCACATATCTGGACTGTGTAGTACGTATGGTCTGCATGCCCATTGGCCCACGCCAGGACTAATGGGCGTACAGCCGATGTTGGTATGCAGTCAGTCAGTGGGCAGCCAGAAGGCTCATGGTGGGGAGCTGCCACCTGCCATTGACCAGGGGGCAGAGGGGTGGCGGGGCTCAGTGGCGGGTGGGGAGGGGGGTACCACTGGACCACTAGGGATGATTCAGGAAGTTTTCTGTTATACTTATGCCCGCAACTGGGCTGGAAGTGGCCCACTGGACCACCAGGGATATTGGACATGTTATTCTTTATACTTATGCCCATGATCGGGCATTAGGGCACTTTGTAGTGATGTGCAGGGGGCGTCGGTCCCTGATGGCTGCAGCCTGGCAGGGCGCCAGGTGCAAGTCACTGGGGATTGGAGCACCTGCATGCAAATGGGGCCATAATGACATGCTCATGGCCCCAGTTGAGCCTTGCATGCATTATGTCCCCATTTTCATATCCACCACTTAAAACTGTGGTTCCAGTGCCTAGCGCATCTGCACTTGTGCTGGTGCATCCCACTGCTCCCCTCCTGCCACTTGCACTGGCACAGTTCTACTGTGCCCTGCGCAATGCTGGAGGCCACATTGCCTTATTCAACAGTGCTGAGCCATGGTGTAGCACCATTGAATATCACCCAGCACACTCCCTGGTGCATCCCAGTTGCGCTGTGCCCAGGCTTGCGCCCCTGCCTGGATCACTGTGAATATCCCGGCCATGGTATTTTTGTTGGAGGTAAAGCCACAAAAATGCTTTGCATATGCTGGTGATTTATTGCTTACCCTGAGACATCATCATTTTTTCATCAATCATCTAAAACCCTTTCTCCAGACTTGCAGTTTAATTCTCTGGTGTAGGCATAAATTGGAACTAATCAGAAGGCACTTTCAAAATTTGCAAAACAGAGATATTCAGATTCATATAATTTCCCTAGGGAAAATTCAGGACTAATCTATATGGGTTTATCTGTATTTAGTGTGATTGCACACTTTGTAGACTCAAACATGCCTTGCTGTCTTCTAACAAGAAACTACAGATAGAAAGATGGAGCAAAATAAATATCTCCCTTTGGGGAAAAAGAAATTCAATCAAATTAATTTCCATACCCAAGGTGTTCTACATACTTAAAAACTTGCTTTCATTAACTCATAACAAATGCTTTAAGACAACTGAAAATCTCCTAGCTGAATTTATGTGGGATAATAAATATTCAAGACTGAGTATTCAGAAAGTAAGAACAACTGACAGATTTGGGGGCTCAGAACTGCTCTGGTGGCAAGGATATCATTCTGCCTTACTTTTAAAACAAGCAGCCAACTGGTTCCAACCTAGCAAAGCCCCCCACAGAAAGCAAAAGATTCCAATGGTGTACGCTCTTCTAGTTCATGAGGGGATTTTGTCCTGATACTGTTAGAGTGTACGCCGTTGTGTATGCACTGTTGTTGTTTTACATGGTTTGAACCACAACATTATGACCCCATGCCCTTCTAACATCACTTAGCACTTACCCCACCTTACATGTTACAAATTGTAGTGAGAAAGAAATAGGGCTCAGTTTTCAAACAGGGTGACCTACTGGGAACTGAAACCCAGACCTCAGGAATACTGTTCTGGTAATTGTCATCTGTAAAACAATAACCAAATGGTTACATCTAAATTCACTTCTCTAACAATACATGCCATTACGGAATAATCCTGAATTTACATTCCAACATAAATCTTTTAAAAGTGAGATTTAAGAAACAATTGTCATCAAAAGAGCAAAAGACTTATTAAAACACTCAGATACTACTCTACTTTCTTTGAAGAACAAGAGGAAAGTTCAAACTGTGCAAATTTCCATTCTGGCAATATTTATAACTCAGGGATGCCTTGAAAGATTACACACTTCTATCAGACTTTTCATAACATGGGAACCCAGTGTGAGACCAAGCTTTAAATGTGGGACATTGAAGGAGAGGAGCTAGTCTCATGTACAAGATTATATTGGATGAACATGACTCTCCTACCTTGCCTGGAAAATTAAAATGGGAAAAATAAGTTGATCTAAGGCATTATGAACATACATGGAGAAACCATGAGGAAATATGTATTTATGCAGTAAAGAAGTACAAGGCAGACTTGTACAATTTAAAATCCTATAACACTTCTACTTCTCCCAACCCCCAACTCCTAAAATGAGATATAAAAACCTTAGAAAAGTATTGGAATAGAGGGATAGCTGAAGCTGATTTGAGTCACATGTGCTGGTACTATTCCAAAGTTAATTTTGTATGGAAGAATAGTCATTCAATCTGTCAAAAGGCACTGAACTGCTTGATTCCCTATACTCCTAAAATTTGTACCCTAGGTGAAGTACTGTATCTACTCTGCATTTCCTAAATAGAAATCAACAGATTTGGTTGCTGTCAGCAGAAACATAGAAACATAGAAACATAGAATGTGATGGCAGATAAGGACCACTTGGCCCACCTAGTCTGCCCATTTAGCATTAAGATTCAAAAGACTGTTACTGAAAGTCTGGAAATCCAACAAAATCCCATCCTCAAGACATTGGCCAGACTGGATGGAATCAGTTGCTAATAATAAAATAATATATTAAACTTACAAATAAACCAGAACTGTTTAAAAAAAGCTGAACTCCATTTCTAGACTATAAAAAAGCCTAAAAGATACTGGGCCTGATTCCAAGAGGGGCTACACCGGTATAAGCCATGATACGCCAAACCCCATGGCATATCTTGTGACTTACAGCATGCGTTACACCAGCCCCTATTCCAGGAGGTGCCCTGCACTATGTCGGATGCAGGCTATGACAATTGTGGGTTACACCACCCACTACGCCACAGCTGCAATGACATGGTGCAAGTGCGGATTACGACAGCAACTGCGCCCTATTCCAGGAGGGTGGCTGTCATAACCCACTGGCACAATTCCGAAAGCCACACTGGCGGAGCTCAGTTACGGAAGCTCAGAGATGTCTTAAGGGGCATCCAAAGGCTGCCACCATCAGATGCCTGCTTCGCAGCACTGCAGCAATGATGCCAATCTGCATCACATGATCCCACAAGCACACACATGCCCCCAACACCCCCACTCATCGAGGATCCCCAGGGTTCTGCACACCTGAGCACCCCCTCTGGGAACCTGTGACATCTGTCTTGCCCCCCATGCCCCCTGGTGTCTGTTGTGCTGTTAAAGGGTGGGGGTGCTTCTGGGGGGCTGCCAGTCATGGACCATGACTTGCAACATGTGGAGCATTTATGCCATGCAAGTGGTGTTAGCCCCCACATGGCATAACCCGCATGTCGCAAGTGCCAGGACCCTGCCACTCTTGGAATGCAGCATACGGTCCCCAGTGTAGTGGTGAATGGTGTAACTCACAGCCGCATACAAGTTATGCCATTCATTCTGGAATTGGCCCTACTGTCTTATATGCCAACTAGTTAAACTATGTTTGCTCAGTCAGGTTTAAATTCTTTATTCCAATATTGTGAATCACTAGCATATATTTAATATTTCAGAATATTTTCTTTATTTATTCTGTAATTTATGTATTATGCACTCTCATCCTATATTATGATGAAAACAATAACAACTATGATGGAAAAAATGTATTGGTGTATACAGCTCTCAAAGGTACATTATCTGGTACCTGGATTAAAAAGTGGTTCTTTTTCTTTCTTCCCTCTTTTTCATTGGGATGCCAGCTATCTCCGATTTAGTACTAGTTTAATTAGTAATTTATGAAGCTCTTAAGGGGGGGGCGAACTAGGCTGTTTCCTCTTTGCATATTTTGGGAGTTTATTTTTCTATGATGACAAGATCTATTTCAGCAACAGCACTTTTAATTATTTAAACAAAGAGAGATCATTTTTGACTGATGTGATACTTTAGGTCACTGCTTAAATGCAGATGATGACCCAGCATGTTGCCGACATGATTACATCATGGTGCATGTTACAACATGTGGTGTCATCAAGTCAAGACAATCATGATGCAGTTGAGCATCTGGGTATTTAAACTGGTAGAAAACTGGGTCAGTTGATGTCCCAAACAAATAAGATAAGAAAGAAAGAAGACAAAGAGAAGGAAGAAAGAAAGAAAGAGAATCACTATTAAAGCTAGGTACCAGACAATTTGACTATTAGTTATATACAACAACAGTTAAAAGTAAAACCCTAAGGAAAAGGCTGAAGTTATGCATTTTAATTTCAGGGTACATTGGGCTCAGTGAAAGTACCAAAGTGTAAAATAAAGTAATAGGCATGATACAATCAAGTATGCAACCAAAGCCAATTTAAATTTCATAGCCTATGAATTTTAAAGATACTTAGTAGAATATGTTAACTTTTAGATTTGAAAAATATTTAGGCTGCAAGTCATTTTGAATGAATAAAGAGAGTTTAAATTATCTATAGACCCAAGATATATATATATATATATATGTATATATGTGTTATAGTGATGCAGTCATGCCCGTATAGTTAAGGTTGAGTAATGAATGAATGGTAAACTCCAGTTTTTGCACTTTAACAACTTCACAACCATTCAATGGATTTGCATGACAATTTGCATTTGTGGGTGCCTATGGCAGCTCTCTAAATGTGCTGAGATGTGTTCTGGCCGGATGTCAGTTTCTGAGTTCCAGAGGGGTGAAAAAGTGATTTTTTTTGCTCATTGACTTTTCTGGGTTTTTGCTTTGAACTTGCCTACAGCCCAGACTGTTTGGAACCTTGGTCTGGAATTTGTAGAATAGAAAGGGTGTTGGCCACAGATATGTCTTTTGCTTGTTTGGTGTAAAAATATAAATCCGTTTCAAAGTTAATTCATTTTTAATTTTTGGAAAACCAATTTCTGAGCATGCTCCCTAAGCACTTCAGGATAGCTGTATGGAACAACAAAGGAATCCTGTTTCCTGTTGGATACATTACTTTTTCATTTTCTGCCATCTTGTTTCCATTTTTTCTAAAAAAAAATATTCAAAACCTACAAAACTGGCATTCTTGAGAGACACAAACACATCTATCTGGGTGATCAGGACCCTGTTAGGTGAAAACTGTACTTTACAGTTGCAGATATGCCCTAGAAATGTTTGTTTTGTAATATTATATATCTTTTGTTTGTGACAATGTGATATGAAAAAATAATCCCTTTTTGCATCACGAGTCACAAAAAACATCATTTTTCATGAAGGGAGAATCTTTGCCTGTCTTTTTGTGATTGCCGTCCCTGTTACTATTATGCATTTACCTAGTGTCTAGTGGCACCCCCACCCTCCAATCCCTGTATCCATTTATTCTGTGTATTTCCCTGGCATCAAGTGGCACCTCCCGCAATCTGATCTCCATCACCTGTGTGTTTTGTTTCCCTGGTGTCAAGTGGCACCCCCCACTCACTGATCATCATCCCCATTAGAAAATATATATTTCCCTGGTATTAAGTTGTACCCCCCACCTGCCAACCACTGCCCCTCTTGTAAAATTATATTTCTCTGGTGTTTAGTGGTTCCCCCCTCCCACCCATTGATCGATACCCTTACCTCAATTAAAGAAAATGGTTCTTGGTGTTTTTTTCCCTACAAAACATAAAATGGTCCCTTGATGATCTGAACCCACCCACCCCCACCTTCGACTCAGCACCCACCACCCCACACACTACAGTACACCCTCCCACACCCTCACTCACCTGAACAGGTCCCAGGTTCAACATCCACTCTGTGATCAAAGACACGTCTTGCTGCTGGAACCAACAACTGCAATATGAGAAACTAAGGTAAATGTGGTTCAATGTATTTCAATGGGGTTTTCAACTTTAATGCATTACTTGGCCATTTTTTACATATTTGATCACCAAATTTTCAACATGACCTTTTGTGAATGCCACCTCATGAACAATGTAAGTGGAGTTTTGCAAATCTGTCAAAAAAGGTGATTTTGCAGTCACTTGGCAAAATAACCTTTTGAGTGGGATTTCAAAATGTTCACAGCTTTCATTCGGAGGTGGGGTCATAAGAAGGCTACGTTGCAAATTTTGTGTTAAAATATGCAAAAATGGCAAAGTTATGCACATGCACTTAAATTTAACTACACTTGCTCATTAGTTCAGTAACTTTAAGTATTTTCACCACAACTTTTCAACATATACATTTTTTACATCATCTCATGAATATGGCAGTTGTCATTTCACAAATCTTGGCCAAAACTTGTTTCCTCACCTGTGGGGCTGAATGATGTTACGGTGGCATGGAATGACATTTTGGTGGGAATTTAAACATTCTCAGCACAGCGTTCATGAGGTAGGGTAATAGCAAGACTATGCTGAGAGCTTGGTTGCTGAAATGCTTCCATGGCAACATATATGTATGCATCTATGAAAGGATGGCCTGTTGGCCCTGTGCTCCCACATAAATGAGGATATGATTATACTATCCAAAAAATAAGGACATTCTTTGCAAAAATCCCTGTCAATGCATCAGTTAGGGTTAAAGCAACAAAAGTAGGGAAATGTAGTGTTAGGGATCCCAACCCTAACACCCCACCTCACCCTTTAGCGCCAGGTGCAAATCACTGGAGATTGGAGCACCTGCATGCAAATGGGGCCATAATGACATGCTAATGGCCCCAGTTGAGCCTTGCATGCATTATGTCCCTATTTGAATATCCACCACTGAAAATCGTGGTTCCTGTGCCTAGCGCTTCTGCACTTGTGCTGGTGCATCCCACTGCTCCTCTCCTGCCACTTGCACTGGCACAGTTCTACTGTGCCATGTGCAATGCGGGAGGCCACATTGCCTTATTCAACAGTGCTGAGCCATGGTGTAGCACCGTTGAATATCACCCAGCACACTCCCTGGCACATCCCAGTTGCGCTGCACCCAGGCTTGCACCCCTGCCTGGATCACTGTGAATATCCCGGCCATGGTATTTTTGTTGGAGGTAAAGCCAACAAAATGCTTTGCATATGCTGGTGATATATTGCTTACCCTGAGACATCATCATTTTTTCATCAATCATCTAAAACCCATTCTCCAGACTTGCAGTTTAATTCTCTGGTGTAGGCATAAATTGGAACTAATCAGAAGGCTGTTTCAAAATTTGCAAAACAGAGATATTCAGATTCATATAATTTCCCTAGGTAAAATTCAGGACTAATCTATATGGGTTTATCTGTGTTTAATGTGATTGCACACATTGTAGACTCAAACTTGCCTTGCTGTCTTCTAACAAGAAACTACAGATAGAAAGATGGAGCAAAATAAATATCTCCCTTTGGGGAAAAAGAAATTCAATCAAATTAATTTCCATACCCAAGGTGTTCTACATACTTAAAAACTTGCTTTCATTATCTCATAACAAATGCTTTAAGACAACTGAAAATCTCCTAGCTGAATTTATGTGGGATAATAAATAACCAAGACTGAGTATTCAGAAAGTAAGAACAACTGACAGATTTGGGGGCTCTGAACTGCTCTGGTGGCAAGGATATCATTCTGCCTTACTTTTAAAACAAGCAGCCAACTGGTTCCAACCTAGCAAAGCCCCCCACAGAAAGCAAAAGATTCCAATGGTGTACGCTCTTCTAGTTCATGAGGGGATTTTGTCCTGATACTGTTAGAGTGTACGCCGTTGTGTATGCACTGTTGTTGTTTTACATGGTTTGAACCACAACATTATGACCCCATGCCCTTCTAACATCACTTAGCACTTACCCCACCTTATATGTTACAAATTGTAGTAGAAAGAAATAGGGCTCAGTTTTCAAACAGGGTGACCTACTGGGAACTGAAACCCAGACCTCAGGAATACTGTTCTGTAATTGTCATCTGTAAAACAATAACCAAATGGTTACATCTAAATTCACTTCTCTAACAATACATGCCATTACGAATAATCCTGAATTTACATTCCAACATAAATCTTTAAAAGTGAGATTTAAGAAACAATTGTCATCAAAAGGTAAAAGACTTACTAAAACACTCAGATACTACTCTACTTTCTTTGAAGAACAAGAGGAAAGTTCAATCTGTGCAAATTTCCATTCTGGCAATATTTATAACTCAGGGATGCCTTGAAAGATTACACACTTCTATCAGACTTTTCATGACATTGGAACCCAGTGTGAGACCAAGCTTTAAATGTGGGACATTGAAGGAGAGGAGCTAGTCTCATGTACAAGATTATATTGGATGAACATGACTCTCCTACCTTGCCTGGAAAATTAAAATGGGAAAAATAATTTGATTTAAGGCATGATGAACATACATGGAGAAACAATGAGGAAATATGTATTTATGCAGTAAAGAAGTACAAGGCAGACTTGTACAATTTAAAATCCTACAACACTTCTACTTCTGCCACCCCCAACTCCTAAAATGCGATATAAAAACCTTAAAAAAGTATTGGAATAGAGGGAAAGCTGAAGCTGATATGAGTCACATGTGCTGGTACTATTCCAAAGTTAATTTTGTATGGAAGAATAGTCATTCAATCCGTCAAAAGGCACTGAACTGCTTGATTCCCTATACTCCTAAAATTGTTACCCTAAGTGAAGTACTGTATCTACTCTGCATTTCCTAAATAGAAATCAACAGATTTGGTTGCTGTCAGCAGAAACATAGAAACATAGAATGTGATGGCAGATAAGGACCGCTTGGCCCACCTAGTCTGCCCATTTAGCATTAACATTCAAAAGACTGTTACTGAAAGTCTGGAATCCAACAAAATCCCATCCTCAAGACATTGGCCAGACTGGATGGAATCAGTTGCTAATAATAAAATAATATATTAAACTTATAAATAAACCAGAACTGTTTAAAAAAAGCTGAACTCCATTTCTAGACTATAAAAAAGCCTAAAAGATACTGGGCCCGATTCCAAGAGGGGCTACACCGGCATAAGCCATGATACACCAAACCCCATGGCATATCTTGTGACTTACACCATGCGTTACACCAGCCCCTATTCCAGGAGATGCCCTGCACTATGTCGGATGCAGGCTATGACAATTGTGGGTTACACCACCCACTACGCCACAGCTGCAATGACATGGTGCAAGTGCGGGTTACGACAGCAACTGCGCAATATTCCAGGAGGGTGGCTGTCATAACCCACTGGCACAATTCCAAAAGCCACACTGGCGGAGCTCAGTTAGGGAAGCTCAGAGACGTCTTAAGGGGCATCCAATGGCTTCCACCATCAGATGCCTGCTTCGCAACACTGCAGCAATGATGCCAATCTGCATCACATGATCACGTAAGCACACACATGCCCCCGACACCACCACTCGTTGAGGACCCCCAGGGTTCTGCACACCTGAGCACCCCCTCTGGGAACCTGTGACATCTGTCTTGCCCCCCATGCCCCCTGGTGTCTGTTGTGCTGTTAAAGGGTGGGGGTGCTTCTGTGGGGCTGCCAGTCATGGACCATGACTTGCAACATGTGGATCATTTATGCCATGCAAGTGGTGTTAGCCCCCACATGGCATAACCCGCATGTCACAAGTGCCAGGACCCTGCCACTCTTGGAAGGCAGCATAGGGTCCCCAGTGTAGTGGTGAATTGCGTAACTCACAGCCGCATACAAGTTATGCCATTCATTCTGGAATTGGCCCTACTGTCTTATATGCCAACTAGTTAAACTATGTTTGCTCAGTCAGGTTTAAATTCCTTATTCTGATATTGTGAATCGCTAGCATATATTTAATATTTCAGAATATTTTCTTTATTTTTTCTGTAATTTATGTATTATGCACTCTCATCCTATATTATGATGAAAACAGTAACAACTATGATGGAAAAAATGGATTGGTGTATACAACTCTCAAAGGTACATTATCTGGTACCTGGATTAAAAGGTGATTCTTTTTCTTTCTTCCCTCTTTTTCATTAGAATGCCAGCCATCTCCAATTTAGTACTAGTTTAATTAGTAATTTATGAAGCTCTTAAGGGAGGGCGAACTAGACTGTTTCCTCTTTGCATATTTTGGGAGTTTATTTTTCTATGATGACAAGATCTATTTCAGCAACAGCACTTTTAATTATTTAAACAAAGAGAGATCATTTTTGACTGATGTGATTCTTTAGGTCACTGCTTAAGTGCAGATGATGACCCAGCATGTTGCCGACATGATTACATCATGGTGCATGTTACAACATGTGGTGTCATCATGTCAAGACAATCATGATGCAGTTGAGCATCTGGATATTTAAACTGGTAGAAAACTGGGTCAGTTGATGTCCCAAACAAATAAGATAAGATAAGAAAGAAAGAACACAAAGAGAAGGAAGAAAGAAAGAAAGAAAGAAAGAAAGAAAGAAAGAAAGAAAGAAAGAAAGAAAGAAAGAAAGAAAGAAAGAAAGAAAGAGAATCACTATTAAAGCTAGGTACCAGACAATTTGACTATGTGTTATATACACCAACGGTTAAAAGTAAAACTCTAAGGAAATGGCTGAAGTTATGTATTTTAATTTCAGGGTACATTGGGCTCAGTGAAAGTACCACAATGTAAAATAAAGTAATAGGCATGATACAATCAAGTATGCAACCAAAGCCAATTTAAATTTCATAGCCTATGAATTTTAAGGATACTTAGTAGAATATGTTAACTTTTAAATTTGAAAAATATTTAGGCTGCAAGTCATTTTGAATGAATAAAGAGAGTTTAAATTATCTATAGACCCGATATATATATATATATATATGTATGTATGTATGTATATATATATGTTATAGTGATGCGGTCATGCCCGTATAATTAGGGTTGAGTAATGAATTAATGGTAAACTCCAGTTTTTGCACTTTAACAACTTCACAACCATTCAATGGATTTGCATGACAATTTGCATGCGCGGGTGCCTATGGCAGATCTCTAAATGTGCTGAGATGTGTTCTGGTCATATGTCAGTTTCTGAGTTCCAGAGGGGTGAAAAAGTGATTTTTTTTTTGCTCATTGACTTTGCTGGGCTTTTGCTTTGAACTTGCCTACAGCCCAGACTGTTTGGAACCTTGGTCTGGAATTTGTAGAATAGAAAGGGTGTTGGCCACAGATATGTCTTTTGCTTGTTTGGTGTAAAAATATAAATCTGTTTCAAAGTTAATTCATTTTTAATTTTTGAAAAACTAATTTCTGAGCAGGATCAGTAAGCACTTCAGGATAGCTGTATGAAACAACAAAGGAATCCTGTTTCCTGTTGGATACATTACTTTTTCATTTTCTGCCATCTTGTTTCCATTTTTTCTAAAAAAAAAAAAATATTCAAAACCTACAAAACTGGCATTCTTGAGAGACACAAACACATCTATCTGGGTGATCAGGACCCCGTTAGGTGAAAACTGTACTTTACAGTTGCAGATATGCCCTAGAAATGTTTGTTTTGTAGTATTATAAATCTTTTGTTTGTGACAATGTGATATGAAAAAATAATCCCTTTTTGCATCACGAGTCACAAAAAAATCATTTTTCATGAAGGGAGAATCTTTGCCTGTCTCTTTGTGATTGCTGTCCCTGTTACTATTATGTATTTTCCTAGTGTCTAGTGGCACCCCCACCCTCCAATCCCTGTATCCATTTATTCTGTGTATTTCCCTGGCATCTAGTGGCACCTCTCGCAATCTGATCTCCATCACCTGTGTGTTTTGTTTCCCTGGTGTCAAGTGGCACCCCCCACTCGCTGATCATCATCCCCATTAGAAAATATATATTTCCCTGGTATCAAGTGGTACCCCCCCCACCTGCCAACCACTGCCCCCTTGTAAAACTTTATTTCTCTGGTGTTTAGTGGCCCCCCACCTACCGATCGATGTCCCTTACCTCAATTAAAGAAAATGGTTCTTGGTGGGTTTTTTTCCTACAAAACGTAAAATGGTCCCTTGATGATCTGTACCCCCCCCTCGACTCAGCACCCACCACCTCACACACTACAGTACACCCTCACACACCCTCACTCACCTGAACAGGTCCCAGGTTCAACATCCACTCTGTTATCAAAGACACGTCTTGCTGCTGGAACCAACAACTGCAATATGAGAAACTAAGGTAAATGTGGTTCGATGTATTTCAATGGGGTTTTCAACTTTAATGCATTACTTGGCCATTTTTACATATTTTGATCACCAAATTTTCAACATGACCTTTTGTGAATGCCACCTCATGAACAATGTAAGTGGAGTTTTGCAAATCTGTCAAAAAAGGTGATTTTGCAGTCACTTGGCAAAATAACCTTTTGAGAGGGATTTCAAAATTTTCACAGGTTTCATTCAGAGGTGGGGTCATAAGAAGGCTACGTTACAAATATGGTGTCAAAATATGCAAAAATGGCAAAGTTATGCACGTGCATTTAAATTTAACTACACTTGCTCATTAGTTCATTAATTTTAAGTATTTTCACCACAACTTTTCAACATATACATTTTTTACATCATCTCATGAATATGGCTGTTGTCATTTCTCAATTCTTGGCCAAAACTTGTTTCCTCACCAGTGGGGCTGAATGATGTTGCGGTGGCATGCAATGACATTTTGGTGGGAATTTAAACATTCTCAGCACAGCATTCATGAGGTAGGGTAATAGCAAGACTATGCTGAGAGCTTGGTTGCTGTTTTTGCTGAAATGCTTCCATGGCAACATATATGTATGCATCTATGAAAGGATGGGAGCACAGGGCCCTGTTGGCCCTGCGCTCCCACATAAATGAGGATATGATTATACTATCCAAAAAGTAATGACATTCTTTGCAAAAATCCTTTTCAATGCGTCAGTTAGGGTTAAAGCAACAAAAGTAGGGAAATGTAGAGTTAGGGTTCCCAACCCTAACACCCCACCTCACCCTTCAACAGCAAACCATGCACAGGGTGTGCCATGGGGTTCTCCAGCCTAATACTCACCACCTTCCATCAGAAAGAAGCTGAGAAGCCAGCTTGGTGACACTGAGTGTTGAGGTGCTGGATGCTGCACCTTGCGCCATGCTGGTGACCCAGGTTGGGACGTGAACCCAGGTCATCAGGGGTTGGCAGGACAGGGATAGCATTGAGCGTCCAGAGGACTGCTCTCCTATCCCGGGGAGGGCTGTGGGTTTCTACCACTCTAGAGTGGCCCCTGGTGATGATCGGGGGCTCTGCTAGAGTCGGGATAGCTAAGGGACCAAGTGCAGAGGACATTGGCACATTGTGCCTCTCGACATCAGTCAATCAATCACTTTATTTAACCAGGCATAACTGGTTAACAGGCACATCATTGCATGTCTGCACTCTGAGAAGGCTTTAGTAGGAGGAAAATGGCATCACCAACTGTGGCAGCTTGATGGCTGCTACTTCCTGAGTCCGGCAGAGCCGAAGAGTGCATTCACTTGCCAGTATTGTATCCTGGCCTGGTTCAAGAACTATCGGGTGGTCCCTCTCGAAGGTACGGCAGCATATGCCAGCTGATATGTGGATGTGCCTCTGAGTCATTTGGGGGAAGTGGAGCTGTGGTTGGATGTGGAGCAGGTCAGTGGCTGAAGGAGGAATAAATAGAAATAATATAAAAAAGAAAGGAAGCTGAGATGTGTACAGTGTATGAGAATGGGGTGAACATTAGACTTGAGAACCCCAAAGTGCACCCCACCCCTGGTTTGCTGCCTGTAGGGTGGGGGTGGGATGTTAGGGTTGGATCCTCAACACCATAGTTCCCTACTTTTTCCACTTTAACCCTAACTAATGCAGTAACAGAGGTTTTTTTTTGCAAAGAATACTATACATATATATATATATATATATATATATTATGGTAGCATGGTAGTGCTACCATAGTTAGAGCTGAGTATCCCTTTTAAGGTTAAATGGTGAAACTTTGCACATTAATAACTTTGCCAACGTTCAACGGATTTGTCTGAAATTTGTCAGACAAGGGGCGTAACCATAGATCTTCGTACCAGTCAGATATATGGCTGCATAGTTATTAAACAACATCTGTGTGCGTAATTATGTTTTTTTGCACATTCTTTGTTCGTGCCTACAGGTTGCACGGTTTGTGCGACTGGTCCAAAAACTTCAAGGAACGTGTGGCCGGGGTCCCTGATGTGCCTTTTAAAGATTTTGTGAAAACATATTGAATGGTTCAAAAGTTATTCAAAAAATAAGTTCCCATTATAAGTCAATGGGAAAAGTTAACAAAAAGTTTGACACTTTTGCAAATGCAGTTTGTAGTGTCACAAATGGCCCTAGTAGTGTCGCAAATCTGCCATCTTGTTTTCAGTTACTGATCACAGAAATGCTTGGCATTTAAAATTGGGACGATCTAGGGACACAATTATTTTTGTGTTTACCTATTCGAGCCCTGAGGATGCTAGCCATGTCTTTATTTTGGGGTTAAACACCCCAGAAATATGTTTTTCAAATTTCTGGAAAAAGTAGTGTCTCTAAGTAGTGTCGCACCTGCGGCACTTTCACAAAGTTTGCAAAAGCTTTTGCAAATCACGACATTACTTTTCTAGGCTATGGCCAAAATGACAGGAATTCTTTGTCACCCTGCTGCAAAAAAATGGTTTGGTCTTTTGGGCTACAATTTGGAGGGAAGACAGCCAATATCTCACAGATGTGCCTGTTGGTGGTTCGGTGAAAAAATATTGGAGGGATGCAAAGTTATGGTACTCTGAAATTGACTTTTTTCCCATAGACTAACATGGTGGCGTCCGCCATGCCTTTTGGGGGTTGTATCTCGGAAATGGTGCGAGATATGGAATTTTCATCATGACAACACATTCAGTGAAAACCTAGCCAGGAAACTCCTGAATCATGTGAAATTATTGTTTTTCTATGTTGCACGGTTCCTGAGATATAAGCAATTTAGTATTCCAACAGCTCATTTTCTGCTCTGAGGCCCATGATTATGCATACATTCTTTGTACATACTGTGTTTCTTTATACAGCTGTTGGGCAAAAACAGGGTGTGCGCTTCCGTTACTGTTACAGTTAGCATTTCCACTTGCGTTTCCGTAACCATTTGCATTACCATTCCCGTGTACACCACCGTGTGCATTACTGTTTGCATTCCCGTTTGCGTACGCACTTGCGTTTGCATTTCTTTTTCCTGTGGCGCTATTTCTGCTGTTAACATTACCATTTACATTTCCAATTGTGGCACCATTACGGTTTGCATTTCCTTACACACTTTCATCTCCTTTTACGTCACTGTTCCCTTTGGCATCACTTTGCGCTTGCATTTCTACTAACATTTGCTTTTCCATTTATGTTTCAGTCACCATGTGCGCAACTGTTAGCAGTTGCGTTTCCCTTGCACTTACTGTTACTATGTCACAAAAAATCACATGGTGCGCTACCACCACCACATTTCATTCACTATTTCTACTGCACATTCTCAAAAAGAAGGGAAATTAGAGGCAAAAAAACTCCATTTAATGCATCAGTTAGGGTTGTTCCACAACGACAAAAGTGAGGAAATTTGGTGTTACGGTTGAAAGCCCCCCTTGCACCCCCTGAGCCCACCACCCCAGCCACCAACGGGGTGTGCATTGGGTAAATCAGTCCTAACTCTCACCCATTATCTCCTATGCCTCAGCTTGTTTACACATGTGATGGGGTGAGAGTTAGGCTGACAACTACAATGCACACCCTGCTGGCAGTTGGGGTGGCGGTTGGGGGTGCAAGGGGGGCTTTCAACCCTAACATCAAATTTCCTCACTTTTGTCGCTGTGGAACAACCCTAACTGATGCATTAAATGGAGTTTTTTTTGGCTCTAATATACACACACACACACACACACATATATCCATCCATCCATCCGTCCATCTGTCTGTCTGTCTGTCTGTCTATCTATCTATTTCCCTCCCAAAGTTGTTTTTACAATTAAATGTGTACTTTTAATAGCACTATAGATATATACACATTTACAGGTAGACAGACCCTAGCTAATAGGATTGACATGCCCATTTATGTAAAGCAACCAGAGGATACCCCCATCAGAGGTGTGTATTTCTTCTCCTTTCCACCTCCCTCTTGCCACCACTACCTGCCACTTGAATCTGTCCTATCCAGCCTTGATTCTGGCTACAGTTTTAATGCTGACCACATTGCCATGGAAACCATTCCATTTTGTCACTACCTACTCAATGAAGAAGTAATTCCACACATCCTCTTGAAACTCCACCATTAACTTGTAGTTGTGCGCCTGGTGTGCAAGCTCTCTTACTGTGTGAACATCTCAGTGGAGTCCACCCAGTTGATCCATGAATAATCTTGAATATTTCTATCATATTCCCCTTTTCCTTCTGCCCCTCATGGAATTAATTTCTACTCTGTGTTAGGTTCCTTCTTGTCTAGTCATGTTATGACACAATTGTCAAGATACCCTAAGTGATGACTAGACATACTGATTAGAATCACATGAAAATTAACCAGTTAGCAGTTATGGCCCTATCAGTTCATGCCAGCTCATTTATGAAGGTGCTGATTGACAGGACTAGACAAGAAGGAACCTGAAGATTAGCACCACTGTACATGTTCAAGTTTCAAAACTTTCCTCATATGAATTCCCTTGCTAGTCTTGAATCATTTTAGTCATTCTCCTTTGGACTGTCCAAACCTGTCCCAGTCCTTCTTCAGATACAAAATCCAAAATTGCACACAGTATTTTAGGTGAAGCCTCTCAAGGGACATGTACCGTGGATGGATCATCTCCTTTCTCCTGCTGATAAGCTCATACTCATAGATCTCATCAATCTGTTGGATTTACTATAAGCTGTACTACAGTATAAAGTGAATTTTAGGGTATCACTAGTAACATAGAGAATAATGACTGGGTAGGGAGTTATAACAAGATTTTATGCACACCTCAAGATGTGGGATGTCACATAAACCCTGAGAGTGAGAAGGGTTTATAAAAGGAATCCCATACCGAGGGGTGTGTTTAAAATTTTAGTTTACACCACTACTATTTTATATAATTGCTGTGGAGCATTTTTTCATTTTCCCCATAGCAATTGTATAAAATAAAAAAAGACACATCCATTTTCAGCCACTGTCCAATCTGGAGGAAGTGCAGTCCATGGTCACAAACTTTCCTTTTTTTTCATTTTTAAATCCACTTGTTTAGAGGAGGCATTCCATGAAACATCCAGTTACTGTTTTTTTTGTTTTGTTTTGTTTTTTTGTATTTAACTTACCACCAAATGCAAGTTGCGGTGAAGTGTCCGGCAGTAAGTTACGGTAGTTAGCTGCTGAGGAAGGAGAGACCAAAGGTTTGCGCATGTGTGGAGCATGAGAAACCCAAAGCATGTTTGCTGTTATAACCAGCTAGTTATAATGGCAAATTATGACTGGGTTTCCGTACGGGAAAAAGTGCTCCTGGGTAATTATAATATCCTTATCCCTTTCTTCAGCAGTTTAGCCCATTTTCATGCTAGCAATCCTGTAAATGATTCCTTTTCTGCATGTGCACTACCTTTAACTTCTTGATTTTGAACTTAAACTGACAGTGCCTGACCATTTTCTAATCTTTTCACATAATTTTTCATGTTGATAAGTCCTTCAGAAGTTTCCAGTGCACCAATGAGTTTATTACCATCCATTAAGAGGCACATCTTCCCCTTTACTCCCTCCCCTGTATCACTGATGTACATATTAAAAAAAATTGCGGGTCCCGGGGCTAATCCACTGAGAATCCCCACACGTTATTCATGACTTCAGAGAGTTTGCCATTTTAGACATCCCTCTGAGTACTTCTACAGAGCAAGTTGCCCATTCACCTAATCAGGTACAGAGAAGCCCACCAGGATGAAACGCAGTGTCAATGTTTACTGCATGACAAAAGGGTTTAACTCCATTGAAACTGTATTGTTTGCTGCAGTAAATCTACTGCAGATTTCTGCAGTGCTGTGCTTCATCCTGGTGGGCTTCACTGTATACAATGTACCCCCCAGATCCATAATCTTCTTGATTAGTCTCCCATATGGCACAAAGTCGAAGACCTTGCTAAAGTCTGGATAAAGGATACCGATCAACTGACCCTTGCCCACAGATTTCATAATGGAAATGAAAAAGTCTATCAGATTTATTGGACATGACCTACCTCCTTAGGCGGCAGAGCCAGGGGGTTAGGGATCAGCGGACCGCTCACATTAAAAAGTACGAGTCGGAATTTACATTTTGACCCCCCACTGCTGATACAGTATTTGCTAGCCTGTTATCTTTGGTCTGCCTTTTGTCTTGATCTGTGGCACACACCACACACTTTCATTTGAAGTTAGGGAGAGCAAAGTCAGTGAGCTCACTGAATTGTACTGATTAATTGCAACGTACCCTTCCCCCGCAGACACATAAAAACTACATTTTTCCCAGCCTTTTCCCATACCTTTCATTGGACCAACAAGAGATTTAAAGAATTTAAGCTTTTGCAAAGAACTCCCTTTAAATACATAGGGTAGAATTGGTATTATTCAGAAATTTAAAAAAAAAGTCTGAAATCCTAGTTGTGTGTAAATCAGCCATTCCCTAGGAATGGAATGTGACAAGGGCTATAAATTGTCAAGTGCTTAATTGCCTCCTTAAAAATGGACACCAAAGTGTGTGTGTGTGTGTGGGTGTGTGTCTGTGTGTCTGTGTGTGTTATTCCTGGAAAAGGCTTCATTAAGCGATGCTTATTGATAAGGTGGTCCTGGTTTTAGTACAACTACTATCCTATAAAGTCATGGTCATGGAGCACTGTCTGTTGCATGTTAATTTGTTTTAGTCACCAGAAATTATGCTCATGAGTGTTCATAAACAATGTATTGAGAATGCTGATGAAAGCCTATAGAATGCTTCTTTTATTTTGCTATTTATTTTTATTCTTTGGTAACTGGGTAAGGCCCATTAGGCCCAAGACCTGTTTTC
Organism: Neoceratodus forsteri; assembly: GCA_016271365.2. Lineage (NCBI taxonomy): Eukaryota > Metazoa > Chordata > Ceratodontiformes > Ceratodontidae > Neoceratodus > Neoceratodus forsteri. The sequence continues at coordinate 1,295,848,621 of CM028130.1, forward strand.
AGGTGCTACCTGTGAGCATCAGGGTCACACATTATGCATGTAGAGGCTGTAAAAATAGCACCTAGGTCTATTTGATGTATCAGACTTGCTCACAGCTCCTTACTCTAACCTCTAGGCTATACTGCCAGCTCAGTGCTGGAAGTGTAAAGCAGATTCAAAATGAAGAAAGAAAGCTGCAGTGTTCATTTCAGAGTGGGGACTGGGACAAGTGCCACAGTTTTTCATTTTGACCCAAATAAAATGTTATGCTTGTTCATGCATAGCATAGCTATAGCATTGTAATTGTGCTTGTTGCAGCATAACTGGTGAACTGTGGTGGGTACAGAAGTAATGGCATCAGGGATGAGGCTTCCTGACTCCTGGAGTAACTGGGAAGAACAAGCAGGTCTAGAAGTAACTGCCTCTACAGCTTTTGCAACCCTTTACATACTAATGTAGTAATAAGGATTACGATTATAAAGAAAGAAAAGAAAATGGGAAAATTTAAAATAAGAAAGCAATAAAACACGACAGGGTGTGCATGGAACATATTTTACCACACGGCCAGGGGCATAATAAGGCACGAGGCCTTGGCCGAGTGCCTTTAGCCCCTGGGTGTGGTAAAATATGTTCCATGCACACACCTGGAGTGTCTTATTGCACTTATAAAATGGGCACCTTTATTTATTTTTATTTTTACAGGTAGAAAAATCTTGCTTGCATGTGGAAAAAAAGACTTTAAGATGCTAATGTAAGCTAAAATAGTCCTTCCACAGACACTGAGTTATATTATATATGAGCTGATTTGCATTTCTGACTCCAGGTTATGTGTACTGTGCAGTCTGTGCTGCAAATGAGTGCTGAAACATATTTAGATTTGCATTTATGTGACTCCAGTTTGTTATAATTGTAGTGTGCACAGTCTGCAAACAAGTGCTGAAGCGTGTTTTTTTTTTTTTGTAAACACGCCTGCTGAAGCCAACTGAAGTACGCTATCCCCAGTCCAAGTACCTCCCGCCAGCAGTTGTATGTTTGTGCTGCTCTCATGCAGTCGCTCCCCCTCCGTTGTTGACCTAATTTGATTTACTGGGGCTTTTCAATTCATCAGATTAAGAGACCTACACAGTAGAAAAGAGCAATTGCCACGGGAAACTACCTGGGAGCAAGCAGCAGAAAATCAGACTAGAGGGAAACAGGGGCTGACTGCCGTACAAGACGTGAAATAGCGTTGCTTCATAGGGGCTGACTCTGACTGCCAGAAAGAGATTTGTGGTGGGGTTTAATGGACAGTAACAACAATCTTTAGCAGGAATTTGTAAACTGCATTCTATTCAAAACGCACATAACTGTTCAAATGTTGATAAGTTAAAATAAAATAAACGGAGCATTAGCGAGTGAATGAAAGATGGCGGCATTTTAAATGCCAACATTCTAACGCTCCTGATTTCATTTGGAAATGCAGTTCTGCTTCTCTGACCTTTTTTTTACCCATGCATGGAACATATTTCATGCATGGGTAACTAGCCAATCAAATTGCTTGATATAGCCTACCCATTTTATAATGAAAAGTAGTGGTCATGTTTACAGAGAAGCATGAGCACCACACTTTCAACTATTTCTTGAACACACCATTCTCCAATTATACCGGGAAGTTGAATGGGTAAGATATTTTTTGTGTGTGAGGGTGATGGTGGGGATACATTTTGTTTATAAACCATCTTTATTAGGAAAACAATGGGCAGAGTGTACCCTGTAGAAAAAAAAAAACTAGACACTTGAAAGACTTTTATTGCTAATAATCTTTTGTATATTGCTGGGATCACCACTGATTTCACTAAAACTTCACTTAAGATTTGATCTGGTTAGTGAGAAAGCAAGAGTCCAATAGTAAATGAAGGGGGACATAATCTGTAGATGTTCTGGGATTCTCTGTGGGGATGGTGGGGTTGTGTGTGTACATTATCTCAGAGAGCAGCTGACATACTCCAGGCAGGCAACTCTTACCAAGAAGTTCACTGGGTTCCATGCCACAATCGTGAATGCGGAACGGTGACTGGAAAAAGAGTGATGACTTTTCACTAAACTAGAAAGATGGTGACTGTTGTTTTTACGGGGGAACTTCAGGCCCCACACACGCCTTTCTAAATATACTAACTCCAAGGTTGTAGCACCTTGGGGAAGTGGGAATGCGAGTGTCACCATCTTTCCTTTCAGTGAAAAGCCATCACCCTTTTTCCAGCTGCCATTCTGCATTCACCATTATCACGGGTAGACAGTCAGAGGCCAAAAGAGCTAGATTTAAAGGAAATATGTACCTTAAGTTGCCTGACTTGCAATTTACATGCATGAGCCAGGTGTCTGCTGAGTGCTGCAGCAGCTCTGCCCCTAAAAATAAGCTTAATGAGGATACAAGTAAGGAACAGGCTGCAGGTGCTCTATGTAGATATTAACAGAATATATGGGGACGGGGACTCTCTAAATATAGTTGCAGTACTTTTGCTTGAAGTTCTATATGCATGAGTCTATAATTAACCCCATCTATATAGAACTGCCAGCAATAATGCAGATAGGTTCAGAGAGCCCCCCAACCCCACCAATCCTGTTAATACTGTTTCAACATAAAGCACCTGCAAACCCCTTCCCTAGTATGTGTCATCATTAAACATATTTTAGGGGCTGGTCTGCAGCTGCAGCACTCTACAGCTGCTTGGCTTATACATGGAAGTTACAAGCCTGGCAAATTAAAAAACATATTTCTTATTACTAAATTTAGGGAGAGATGGCACAGATGAAAAAACACACCTCAGAACTGGTTAAAAGACTAGAAAACAATGGTATACCATGAACCATTATTGGTAGTATCACCTTCCCACAGTATTGATAACATGACTTCCGAGGCTGTGAAACTGTCATATCATGATATAATTCATTTTGACCCCTTAGTTTTTGAACCGCTCCTCCGCCTATCCCTACCACTCATGTATGCATGTTGCCATTTGTCCTGTAACACCTGCTTTTCTAGGAACTCTACTGTTTGTTTTTTTATGGTCTCTAGGAGTTTGAACTCAATGGAGGTAGATTAAACAGTGTGTAATTTCAGTGTCATCTCTATTTCCAACTTATTTCCACTCTCAAGCAACAGGACCACATCTGCCATCTTCCAATCTGCTGGCACTACCCTTATTATTAAGAAGCAGTTGAACAAGATCTGCTAGTGGTTCTACCACTGTCATCCCATTTTCCTTAAGGATCCTGAGGTTAGTAACATTGGGGCCTGGTGATATGTTTACTTTTAAATCTTTAAGACTTTTGAGGTCCCTAACTGAACCACATCAGCACTAAAGTACAAAGCCATTGTCAAGATTCGAACCATGGCCTCTTCATAAGAATACATGTAGTGTAAGCTTCCTACCCCTGGCTCCATGCACTCATAGTTAGTTTCATTTCCACTGTGCCAGCCAGCCATCTTTTTTCTTTAGAGTACTTGTCAAGATGAGCTTGAAAATCATTACTTTATAATCTGATACCAAATGCTCAAGCACTTGCAGTCCATTCCAAGTGTTCACCACCTGTTCTGTAAGGTGTAGTAGTTCTTTCCAAAATGTCCTTTCATCATCCTGCTTTGAATAACATTGAATGTTTCCTTTCCCTTTCATCTGTGTGCTTTAAAGAGCTGCTGACATGCTCCAGGCAGGCAACTCATACCGTGTAGTTGTCTGCCCTAGGAGCTTTCTCAACCATGAATCAACATTTTCTATCCAGTGGTTTAAAAGTAATTTTATTTGTAAAGCCTGGTTTGTAACTTCTTGATACAAGCCAAGCAGCCACCAAGCACTGCAGCCCTGTCACTAAAAACAGCATAATTATAACACAATGTAGGGAATGGGGCTGCAGGCACTCTATGGAGATAGTAATGGAATTAGGGGAGAGGACTTCCTAAATATACTGTTTATTTTTATTTCATTTATTGAAATCTTGGATGACACCTGTGAGTGAATGCTCATTGAGAGATTCCACGGCAGATACATTAACACAAGAAGACACAATAAATTTACAGTAATTATACGTACAGAATACAAAAAATTCAACATTACATGGGTTGCAATGACAAACAGTTACACAAATTGTGCTAATGCATAGTACATGGAATGCCAGCATCCTTTGGAAGACAGAGAGGCAGAAGCAGACTGTTAGGGTGAGGTAGGATGGGGCAGTAGGAGCTAGGATAGGAAGGGCAGATGGAAAGAAAAGATCCAAGGGGTAGGGGGTGGGAGGCAAGAGCTAGGGCAAAAGGGGTTGGGGGCAAGTGCTTGGGCAAAGACTTAACTTGGCAGGCCAGGAGTTGGAAATGCTGAGGCAGACTAAAGCTGTGGGTGCAGACTAGTGGGGGCACCTACAGGTACTATTGTTGGTGGGGTGCTGACACTGTGCGCTTAAAGGAACCAAGGGTTGTGGCTCCAGCTATATCAGGCGGTAGATCATTTGTCCACAGAAGGGCCCAGTGAGCAAAGGATCACTGGGCCATAGTTGTGCAGCACTTGGGCACATGGAATACTTGTGTAGTCATGTTTCTGGTGTGCCTGACATGTATAGGTGGTGACAGAAGGCTCAGAACTCCTTGAGGAAGTAAGTTTAGTGAGACCTTTTTTGTGAGTAGGCAGGTTTGATAAAGTATTCTGTCCTTCAATTGAAGCCAGCCTGATCGTGCATAAAACTCAGAGGTGTGGGTGAGTTTGGGGCATTAGTGAGCAGGCGGCAGGCTTTGTTTAAGGCTGTTGAGTGGTGTTAGAGCACTGTGTCAGTAGTGGAGCCATAGACAGCTAGGCCATGGTCAGTCAAGGTGATGAGTGAACTGTTAACTGACAAGTTCAGAGCTTCATATGTCAAGAAATGTCTGTGCCTGTAAAGGATACTGATCCTGGTGTTAAAGGCTTTGGCCGTGATGTCACTGTGCTGTGTGTAAGACAGGGCAGTGCCCAGTGTGGTTCCCAGCTACTTGAAATGGGGAACTGGTTCCAGGGTGTTACAGGAGTCATTCTGAATTGTCAGGAGATAGCTTTTTAGCTTGTTTTGGGCTATGGCGAAGAGCATGGTCTTAGTCTTTTTATAGTTCATGACCACTTTTTGCTCTTTGAACCATTTTTCAGCCTCTGTGAAGCCACTCTGGAGGTCATATTCCAGCAGTGTGGGGTTGAGGTTGCTAGTAAAGATCATTGCATCATCTGCATAGAGGAGCATGCAGCTGTTACAAGCAGCTGGGAGATTGTTTAGGAAGACACTGAAGAGTAACAGACTGAGTATGGATCCTTGTGGTACCCCTGATCTGACCAGATGGCTTTCTGATAGGATGTCCCCAATCTTTACTTGCTGTGATCGCAGGCTAAGGTAGCTACAAAACCATGTTGTGGTTTCTAGGGCTAGTCCTATGTTCGAGAGCTGTTCAAGGAGGAGGGCATGACGGACAGTGTCAAATGCCTTTGATAGGTCAACAAAGGCCACCCCTACAATGTGACCTTTGTCAAAAGCACTATGTACTGTATGAATCTGGTAAATTCTAGGAGATCCATGATGGTGCTATCGCCTGCTCAGAAACCATGCTGTTCTGGGCATAGGAGCACATATTGATTGAAGTACACCACCAGCTGGTCAGCCACAATCCTTTCAAGGGCCTTGGAGAGTGGGGGGAGTATAGATATTGATCTGTAGTTGTTTTGAAGTGACCAGTCACTACCTTTGTGTACCGGGGTGACCATGGCAGCTTTCCAGATTTGGGGGAATTTGGAGTGGCAGAGGGATAGATCAATTATCTTTGTCAGTGGACCAAGTACTTCATCTAGTGTTAGTCAAACAAATTATAGGTCCAGAGAGTCCCCACTGTGCCTTGATTTGCCGAGGGATTTTTCAACGTATTTTCTAGCAGAGGCTTCAGAGACCAATTTGAAATGGAAGAGTGACTGGTTTGGATGTGCTTGGGTCTTCTCACTGAACCCTGGAGCAGGTATATTGAAGAAGTTCATCAGGAGCACACTACTGAGATCTGAGAAGGTGAGGTTCAGAGAGTTAGCAATGAGCAGAGGGTCCAAGGTAGGGACATTCTCAACATTTAGCATGGCTGGGGCTATTTTAGGGTCCTCCCAGTAATATCATTTAGATTTTTTTTTCTTGGTAATTTTTCTGTCCTGGCTACCTGTCTGCCTTATTTTCTCTCATGTCTTGGCATCCTGCAAGGTCTCCGGTCACCATCCTGAGGATCTCCTGGCTCCCTTTTGTGTCCCGTGGCTTCACCCCCATGGCTTGCCCCTTGCGGTGGGGAGGTGGAGAGCCCCCTCTATGCTCTTCCACCAGGACCGGATCCAATGTTGCCACAGTCCCCTTGGAGCCGAGTACTTCCTCGATAGAGAAAAGCCATCATGCCGCTGTGACTGGTGCCCATTTTCCCTTTTCTGGTTTGCCCCCGACATGTGCGGAGTGCAATGACTCTCATGGATAAGAGCGCGCACGCTTCCACACGCACTCCTTCCCAGCCTCTGCCTCAGCAAGTTGCCCCATACTGCCTGTGCACTGCATCACCCCCAGTCTCTGCAAGGGGCCGCCAGTGCATCAACAGCTGCACACACACCCTCCCTGGAGAAGGAGAGCAGTCCTACAGATGCTCAATCCTTCTCCTCCCCTGTGACCCTCGATGATCCATGTCCATTCCCAAACCCAGGTTGCCAGCATGGCATGAGGTGTGGCATCCAGCGCCTCAACCCTCAGGACCACCAGGCTGGCCAAATATTGTTTAGATTTGCCCAGAATAATTTGCTGCTATTCCAGGTGTTAGTGAGTGCTTCCTTGTAGAATTTGCTTTTTGCCTCATGAACTGCTTTTGTGTACTCATTGCAGGCCTTTTTGTACCTTTGGATGTTAGTTGGTGCGCCATGTGCCCATGCTGTTTGCCAGAGTTGGTCTCTTGCATTTAGTTGCACCAGTAGTTCTGGGGTAATCCAGGGATTTATAAGTCCTCTGGTTTTTCTCTCTGTGATGGGAGCATGTTTGTCACAGGCCACACTGAATTTTGAGATAAAGAGATCTAGTGCAGTGTCCACATCCATGGTTCCATACAGGTCCGACCAGTCCTGCTGCTTTAGGTTGTCTTTTAGTTGCAGAAGGTGGCCCTTTAGGAGTAGGTATTTTTTTTATGGTTCTGGCATGAGGTTTGTGATAGTTATTGTTCCAGAGGAAACTGACAGGAGAGTAAACACTCAATGAGTCAGGGAGCACTGTGAGAACTGTGATATGGGAAAGGAGGTTCGAGAGAATCCAGTCCAGAAATGTGCTGGTGCCCATCTTGTAACTGGTTTGAGTCAGTGCATCCACCAGTTGGGAGAAGTGGATTGTGACAAGGGTATCTTTGATTGTGTTAGCAGCAGGTAAGACCCAGTTGATATTGAAGTTTCCCAACAGCATTGTTTCAGAATTTAGGCTAAGTGTGCTGATGTAGTCCAGTAGGTTGTTGATGCCAGGTGTGGTCTGCTTAGGTGGGATGTATATGGACAATAGGGTGAGCACTCTGTTGTGTGCTCCTAGCATTAGTTTGATAGCTAGTACCTGGAGATTGTCAGTGCTGGGTGGTGGGGGTATGACATATCACTGGAGTGTATTTCCAGTGTAAATGACACATCCTCCATCTCTTTTCGAGCTCCAGTCCTGTCGGTACAGGGTATAGCCAGGCAGGGATATGGCAGTGCCTGGTATTTTCAGGGAAAGCCATGTTTCCACAAAAGATATGACATCAGGGTGGTGTTGAGAGACCCAGGCCTTGAGACTGTCCATTTTTGGGAGGAGGCTTCAGATGTTTTGGGATGAGAACATGAGACCTGTAGTTTTACGCTGTCTAGCATTGAGAGTCGTTGGAGGACCAGGGTTGGGATTCACATTGTCAGACGTCAGGAGTAGGAGAAGCAAGAGCAGACTTAGGAGCTGTTCCAGTATTAGTTTTTTCTGTTGTTGCCTTACTTGTTTGCTGGGCGCATACGTTTTTATTTTGTGAATATTGCCCGAAGGTAGGAGTAGTAGTAGCAGTAAGCCAACAATGTGGTCCAGTAAGATTTTAAATTTTCTTGACTGCTGCCATTTGCTGGACGCAAGTACTTTAGTGGTGCTAAAGTGGGCAAATAATCCAGGGATAAGTGGTAACAAGAAGGGATCTTTTGGGTGACAGCACTGTGACCAAGTCCTGGGATGCCCATGCTGGGTGTAGCTTTTGGACCCCTGGTAGGGGAGGTGATTGTGACATACACATAAAGTACTGTCTCCTGGTGGTTTAGATGGTAGGACAGAGGCAATCTTTGCTGGTATGTATACATGTATAGGGCTAAAACATTATATATATATATATATATATATATATATATATATATATATATTTATTTATTTTTTGTTAACCTGGTAGGTACACTAGACAGCATAGCTGCCTATTTTCAGGTATGACCCAGGAGATTACAACAAAGGGTACATAGACAATAGTAGATATAAGAAACTATGTTGGGAACAGGTAGAAGTCAGACATAGTAAACTTATACAAAAGTTTCAGCAATGAGAGTACATTTGCAGGAATCTATATGTAGTAACAAAACAGAAATATAAGTGCAAATAACTAACAGTCATAAGTCATACAACTAGTGAGCAAGTGCTAGGAGAGAGGAAATAACAAGATTTCCTGGCAGGCTTGAGGGTAGTAGAAGTTGGAGCCGGTAGGCAACTAGGAGGAACCAGTAGAGAAGTGGATGGATAGAGGACAGGAGCAGGGTTCAGAGCTTAGAAGAGCCATACAAATTTCCTGTTTGAAGCTGTGTGGAGAAGAGGAGATTCTTAGACTCAGTGGAAGGGAGTTCCATAGTTTAGGGGCCCAGCTAAAGAAAGCATTCTCCTCAATTTTGGTTTTACATCTCGGTTGGACAAGAAGGGATTTGTCACCTGATCTCAGTGGGTAGGCAGAGATCACTGGTTTGAGCAGTAGAGCCAGTTTGTCAGGTATCTGGAAGGAGATTATATTCTTTACAAAACAGTATGAAGTAAACTGTTGGAAGGCTGGGGGGGTAAACCATCCCAGACTGGAGTATAATATGCATCAATGAGTAAGTTTGGGCAAAGACAAAGCAAAATGGCAAATGCTGTTGTAGCAGACATCCCACTTTTGGAGGAGCCTTCCAGTAGTTGCCGGAAAGACTATTAACCCATATGCCAATTTGGGTCTCAGGATCCCCTGTGCAATGGCCATCCTCACCATGGATGTTAGGCTATGTCCCACCTTATATGCCAGTCCAAGTTGAATATTGACAGATTTAATGACTGAGGCTAGGTGCAGGTCAAAATCCAAGGTGGGATCAAGGGTTACTCCTAGGTATTTAAAAGAGGTAACTGTGTTAAGAGGAGAGCCATCAAGTGCTCTGATACTTAATCATTGAGTGCAGGACCGAATTTCTGAACCTGAACCGAAGAGCATAGTCACCATTTTATTTTTAATTAAGACAAGCTTGTTTTGCAATAGCCAGCTCTGAAAGGTATTGAAGTTACTATTAAGATTCAGGTTGATATCTGAGAGGTTTGAGGAGGATGAGTAAAGAACAAGATCGTCTGCATATAGCAGACATGAGCAAGCACCAGTGAGCGGTGGGATGTCGTTTATGAAGACTGTAAACAGGAAAGGACCAAGAATCGAACCCCGGGGCACTTCGATCCAAGTAGGAGCAAGAGGGGACTTAACATCTCCAATCTGGACAAATTGTTGCCGCTTTGAAAGATAATTTTGGAACTAGGCAGTGACAGAGGGTGAGAAGCCTAGGGATGACAACTTTAATAGGAGCAGTGGGTGGTCAACTAAATCAAACACTTTTGTAAGATCAACAAAAATAGCCCCAGTGAGAGAGCCTTTGTCCATAGCAAGTCTGACATCATTTGTAAACTGTATGAGAGCAGTGGATGTACTGTGCCCATGTCGGAAACCATGTTGGTCAGGCGTGAGTAGTTTGAAGGAGTACAGGTAATCCGAGACCTGGGTAGCAACAATTTTCTCCAGTATTTTAGAGAGGGTGGAGAGGATGGCAATAGGGAAGTAGTTATCCAGCTTAGTGGTGTCCCCCTTTTTGTAGATCGGTACAACTCAAGAAATCTTCCAGAGGGAAGGGACTTGTCCTGTAAGAAGAGACAGGTTGAAAATTCTGGTCACTGGAGAGACTATAGATGGTGCAACGATTCTTAGAAATTTTGGTAAGAGTCCATCTGCCCCTGCCGATCCAGCAGGAGAGATGGACTTAAGTAAACGTAAGATTTCTCTCTCAGAGACTGGGCAAAGGGTGAAAGATGGGTTGGAAGGTTTAAGGTTATCCTGCGTAGGGACAGATAAAGGCCCAGGAAGTGCAGTATAGGAGGAGAGGTCAGTGAATCTGGAGTTAAAAGCCTTGGCGATAGTGAGCAGGTTATTGCAATTACAACCATCCATGACCATATCAGAGATGGTATTGCACTTGTTTTTCCCTATGATGGTATTAACATGACTCCAAAAACCACAAGAGTCACTGACAGAGATACTAAGGAGCTGACGGTAGTAATTGCCCTTAGCTGATCTGATGGAAACCTTACATAGGTTTTGGAGTCTTCTGTACTCCACCCAGTCCGATGGGAACTGAGTTAGCTTAGCTTTGTTCCAGGCTTCATCCCTCTTTTTGAGAGAGGACAGGAGTGAAGAATTTAACCAGCAGGTAGCAGATCCCCGGATACGGTGTCTTTTTACAGGAATATATTTGTTCTGAATGTTCAAAAGTGTGGTAAGGAGGTATTGAGCAGCACATTCCGTATTACAAGTATTATACAGAGGTGCCCAGTCTGTGTTCTGTAGCTCCAAGTTTAGGGCTCTCTTATCCATTTTTGAAAAATCCCTGAAAAGAATTTCTCTGGGGGGTGGTTTAGGGGCCCTAGCCTTCCAAACACAGTAAACTGGGGAGTGGTCACTGATTGAGTCTGGTAAAACTCCAACAGCACTGATCCTGTATATATATATATATATATATATATATGTGTGTGTGTGTGTGTGTATATATATATATATATATATATATATATATATTAGAGGCAAAAAAAACTCTGTTTAATGCATCAGTTAGGGTTGTTCCACAGCAACAAAAGTGAGGAAATTTGATGTTTGGGTTGACACCCCCTTTGCACCCCTCCATCCCACCCCCCAACTGGAATCGGGGTGCGCATTGTGGTTGTCGGCCCTGTCACCCCATCACATGTGGAAAGAAGCTGAGGAATAGGAGAATGGGGTAACAGTTAGGATCGATGACCCCAATGAGCACCCTGATTCCAGTTGAGGGGTGGGATGGGGAGGTGCAAAGGGGGTTTCAACCCTAACATTGAATTTCCTCGCTTTTGTCGCTGTGGAACAACCCTAACTGATGCATTAAATGGATTTTTTTGCCTCTAATTTCCCTTCTTTTTGAGAATGATAATGAGAAATAGTGAATGTAATGCGGTGGTGGGGGCCCCACACTCTGCCACGTAATGCAACGGCAGGAGCGTGGGGCCCACTTGTGCCTGCAAACACAAATCGTAATGCACATGGTGACGCAAAGCAAAACAGAAAGAGAAACAGTACTGTAGACAGAAATGTTAAAAACAACGGAAACGCAACCGCAAATGAAAACGCAACAGGTAACGCACATGGTGGTGTAAACGTGAACGGTAAGTGAAATGGGTACGGAACCGCAAGTAGAAATGGTAATGGTAACAGTAATGTAAACACACAGGCTGGTTTTCCCCAAAAGCTGTATAGAGAAAGACAGTGAGTACAAAGAATGTATGCAAAATAATGACTCTCGGAACTCAAAAATGAGGACTTGGAATAGTAAATTGCTTATATCTCAGTAACCGTACGATATAAACAAAAAATTAAAAGTCATATGAATTATCACTGTCCTGGCTAGTTTTATAATTAGCCCTAATAAATTTTCGACTAAAAGCCTGTATCTAGCACCGTTTTCGAGATACGGGCCCTGAAAGGTGCGGCGAACGCCTTAATGTTATCCTATGGGAAAAAAACAGATGTTCGGAGTGCCACAACTTTGCCTCCCTGTAATATTTTTTCACCCAACCACTGAAAGGCACATCTGTGGGATGTTGGCTGTGTTCACTGCAAATTTCAGCCCAAAAGACCAAACCGTTATTTTGCAGCAGAGCGCCAAACGATTGCTGCAATGCGTCGTACACCGTAATGTTATCCTACGGGAAAAAATGTCAACTTTGGAGTACCATGACTTTGCCGCCATGTAATATTTTTTCAACAAAACACTGAAAGGCACATCTGTGAGATGTCAGCTACGTTCCCTCCAAATTTCAGCCCAAAACTCCAAACCGTTCTTTTGCAGCGGGATACCAAAGAATTACTGTTACTTTGGGCATAGTGTCGCAAAGTAGTGTAGTGATTTATAAAGCTTGCAAAAATTTGCGACACTTTCATGAGTGCGACACTACTTTACGAAAGTACTTTTTCCAGAAATCTGAAAAACATATTTCTGGGGTGTTTTAACCCCAAAATAAAGATGTGGCTAGCATCCTCAGGGCCCGACTAGGTGAATGCAAAAATAATTAGGTTGCTAGAGGGTCTCAATTTTAAATGCCAAGCATTTTTCTGATCACTAACTGAAAACAAAATGGCAGATTTGTGACAGTAAAAGGGCCATTTGAGACAGTGAAAAGTGCATTTGCGACACTGTCGAACTTTTTGTTAACTTTTCCCATTGACTTATAATGGGAAATTGTTTTTTGAATAACTTTTGAACCGTTTAATATTTTTTCACGAAATCTTCAAAAGGCACATCAGGGACCCCGTCTGCATGTTTCCTGAAGATTTTTGGCCAGTCACACAAACTGTGCGACCTGTAGTCGTGACCGTAGAATTCCAGAAAAAGCGTAAACGCACACGCAGATCATGCTTAATAACTCCACAGTCATGTATCCGACCAGTACAAAACTTGGTAGATCCCAAGGCATATGGGTCTTGATCATGTATTCCAAATTTCAGGCAAATCTGTTAAATGGTTGCAAAGTTATTAAGGTGCAAAATTTTGGGTTTAACATGTAAATGGCTCCTGAACCCTAACTATAGTGGCACTACCGTGCCACTATAATGTGTGTGTGTATACAATGTATGTACAGATCTAACTATCTAAATAAACTCCTTATTGTTTCAACAGTCAGACCCAAGTGAAAGATAAATGATATTAACCAAATGGGTAAATAACACTTTATTTGTCACTTTTCTACGACACACTGTCAGACCAAACTGTCAATCAACTTGATTGACACTCGATCCTGGCCAGTCACAAAGCAGATCCATTCCCAGTTCTAGCCAATAGCTATTCCCTATTTAAAATAAAAAACCTGCTCCTGCTGCATCTTGCTTTCTGCTTCTCCACTTTCACTAGTAATCTATAACTACATTGCATGTTTTTTTTTTTTTTATTATAAACTGCCAACATGTATTTAATCTCAGCCCATTACACCGAGACTCGGGAGGTTAAATGTTACATTTTCTAAATTTAGGGAGTGGCTGAGAACTGCAGACAAGCCAAATTTAGTCCAAATGGCAACACATGACTCACTTTCTCAGCTCTTAGTGCAGCCGAAACATGTCAGTCCGTCACACCAGGAGTTAGAGGCTTCAGTATTTAATTTTAGCCAAATGGCCACACAACACAGATTAGCTGCCTTCTTGACCGCTCATATTGTGGTCAACAAATGCTTTACATCTCAATAATCAAAAACTAGAATGTACCCTCACTTTTTCTGTAACTGCTCATTTTGAATTTTGGCTGAACGGCCACACGGCACACATGGTGTGCCTTCGTGACTGCTAGTATTAATGTATTCTGGATAATAGATGCAGTAAAATAGCTGGAGCTGGCACCCTCATTCACTCACTCCCTTGAGCACTTTGGAGCTGCATTATGGTCTGAAATCAACACGTTAAGGTACAAAAGGTGAACGAAAAGCACATACCTTTCTGTGTGCTTGTGGGAGGGGAGTGGCTTGAGCAGTACTTTTGTGGGGGGGGGGTTATTCCAGCCTGCACAAAAGTATAAAAAGTCAGGAAGGGATATCTCAGCACTGTAATGAAGATGGGCAACTGATACTCCAGCAGCACAGCATACACAGTAAGGAAGAACAAAACAAAAAAAATTAAACATTAGCAACACACAGAACATTGTATACACAGAACATACAATGTCCTCGGTTCAATTATGCCATTTATTTCCATTCATGAGGGGGTGAGGCTTTCATAACTCACTCGTGGCTTCAAAACTCAAGAGTTATGGTCCTGCCCCTTCACTCATAGAAATAAATGGCATATTTGAACTGAAGACATTGTATGTCTGGTAGGGCAGGTATAGTTAGGGTTGCATGGCCACTTCTATGTTAAACTCCAAGTTTTGCATTTTAATAACTTTGCAACTGCTTATCTAATTCATCTGAAATTTGGCATGCACCTTGTCAAATCACAGATCTCGGCATCTGGAAATTTTTGTTGCAGTCGGATTTGCATTTGCGGAGCTGCAGAGCATTGAAAAGTGTGAAAAATCCTCAACTTTTGCAAATTCTTTGCTTGTCTCTACAGCCCTAATGGTTTGTATGTCTGATCCAAAATGTTCAGGGTGTATGGGTATTGGGTCAGGGAAGTGCATTTTGAAGGTTTGGTGAAAAAATATTAATCTGTTCAAAAGTTATTAAAGTTTAAAGTTTCCCATTATATCCTATGGGGAAAAATATATGTCCTGCACAAAAGCAACTTGTAGTGTTGCAAAAGTACCTTTTTCTGTCTCAAATGCCCTCAGTAGTGTCATGCTGCCTCCATCTTGTTTTCAGTTAGCAGTGGAGAAAAAATGTTATCGTTCAAAAAATAGTGCCCCTAGGTAAACACCAGTTGTTGTGTTTACCTAAACGGAGGTCCTAGGAAAAGCACCAATGCTTCAGTTTTTTTTTTCAGAAAGTCCCAGAAACATGTGTATTTTGATGTGGCCATTTGTACTGTTGGAAATGGGAGCACAACATTTTCACAAATTTCCGAAAGTGCTGCATGGTACTTTTGGAAATTTGCGACAGTACTCTCCCCAAAATCATGATTTATTTGTCACCTCACTGTCATTACTTGGTTTGGACTTTTGAGCTGAAATTTGTAGGGTGGCAAGCCCTTACAAAATAGATATGCCTTTTACTGGTTTGGTGAAAAAAATCATACCGATTCCAGAGTTACAGCACTTTGAATTTACAAATTTTCCCATAGGATTGCACTGTAGCAGTCACGGCGCCTTTCGGTGCCTATATCTCAAAAATGGTTTGAGATATGGATTTTTTGCTAAATGTAGCTTTGGTGCACTAAGCATGCATGGAAGTGGCTAGGTCATGAATACAACTGTGAAATAATTTTTTCTGCACTTGCTACAGTTACAGAGATATTGGCAAATAAGCATTACAAGGGTTGATTGAAATGCCTCCAGACCTGTGCTATGTGTGGGTGGGAGCACAGGGCCCGGAGGGCCTGCACCCCCATGTGAGGATACCATTTTAGAAACCTGAGGACATAGTTATGGGTGGGTGGGAGGGCAGGGTCCAGAGGGCCCATGCTCTCATCCATGGATTCCATTTTGCAAACCTGAGGAGACAGTTATGGATGGGTGAGAGAGCAGGGCCTAGAGGGCCCATGCTTACACCTATGCATTCCATATGACTAACATTTCACTTTCTGAAAAAGAAGGGAAATTCATTGCAAACAACTCAGTTAATGCATAAGTAAGGATTGATTTCCACACCAACAAAAGTGTGGAAATTTGACATTAGGGTTTCCAACCCTACTACCCCACACCACACACCCCCACCCTCCACACACCAACAGGCATCAGGGTGTGTGTTAACTATTAAGCATAAGTCTCACACTAACTCTCACCTCATTTTGCTATACTGTGCCAGCTCAGCTTGTTTACAGATGGAATGGGATGAGATTTAGGTCTAATGACCCCAACACACACCCCAATGCCTGTTGGTGTATGGAGGGTGGGGCATGGGGCATTATTGGATTTTTTTGCAATGACGATATAGGGGCATTAGGGCTGAGTAGGCACTTTCATGTTAAACCCAAATTTTGCACATTAATAACTTTGCAACCATTGAAAGGATTTGCACAAAAGTTGGTATATGCTGTCCTATGGGTAGATCTCTTGACATACCAAGTTTCATGCCAATTGGACTGGCAGATTTCACACTGTGCATTGTGAAGAAATGCTAAAATTTGCCTTTTCTGCACTTTAATAACTTTTCAAGCATTCAATGGATTTGCACAAAAGTTGGTATGTGATGTCCTATGGGGTAGATATCTTGATATACCAAGTTTAGTATCAGTCGGGTTGGCAGATTTCACTCTGCGCATTGTGAACACATGCTAAATTTCACCCATTTTGGCTGTTTTTTCCTCATCACACTGCAGCCAAATCATTTGGTCTGATATTTTGAGGGTAGAATGAGCTTGCCCCAAAGAATAAGCCAGCATTGTTTTGGTGAAAAAATATTTATTCATTCCAAAGTTATTACATTTTAAAAGTTTGAGTTCTGAGCATGCTAATTTCAGTCTTTTGGATAGCAGCATGGAATGAAATAGGATTTTGGTCTGACAAAAAAGGATTTTGACAGCTCACAAATAAGGATCCTTAGAATACTTTTTCGTGAGAAAAGATTCCTTTTTCGTCAACTGCCATCTTTTTTTCTTAGCCCAAGGAAACTGCTATAACTCAGCCCAGGGATGTCTTCTGCAGACATTCAATTATGTATCTTGTTCATCAAGACATCCTTTATTGTTGTGTGTCTTTACCTTATCTTTATGTGGACTCAGAATGCTTATTTTTATGTTTTAAAATCCTTTTTTGTGATTTGTTTACTTTCCTTTTTCATGAGGTGTCAAAATCCTTTCTCGCAACATGAAAAAGGATTAGAACATCTCACGAAAAAGGAAGACTTTCTTAAATCCTTTTTCTTGAGATGACCAAATCCTTTTTCACCAGCAAATTTCTTTTTCGTGAAATGACATAATCCTTTTTCGTGATGCAAAAAAGGATTTTGACACCTCACGAAAATGGAATTCGCCTGGTGAAAAGGAATGGCCGCAGGGCCATCTGGTCGGTGAAGTCCATGATCCTTTTTTTGTCAAGCTAATTCCTTTTTTTTGTGAGACATCATAATCCTTTTTCCCATCAACAAAAAAGAGATGACGTCTGACGAAAACGGATAACTATGATTCATAACTTTGCTGCCTTTTGAGATTTTGACCCCAGATTTTCAACATGGCCTTTTGGAGACCCCACCTTATGAACCAAACAACTGTGGTTATGCAACTCTTGCCTGGAAGGTGATTTTGCGGTCAGTTGGTAAATTCACCCTTCAGGCAGAATTTGTATAGTGACAGACATATTGTTCATGAGGTGGGGTTCCCAAATGTTAATAATTTGGGGTCAAAATGTCCAAAATGGCAGAATTATGATGGTTTGTAGGAGTTTGTCAATTCAAAATATTTTGACTCCAAATTTGGAAGATAGAATTCTTATTACCCCTCCAAATGTATGCCACAACTGTCATTTTCTGAATCCTGGCTGAAATGAGTTTTCACACCTGCAGCGCGGAAATGCTGTTGCAGTTGCACAGAATTACATTTCAGTGGGGATTTGAATTTTTTCACCATTGTGTACATCAGGTAGGGGGAAATAACATGGTTATGATGAAAATTGTATCAGTCTTGGCCTATAAATGGAAGTGTAGGGCCCTCCAGGCCCTGCACTTCCACAGTAAGTACATATACGCATCTATGGAGTAATGTGAGCACAGGGCCCTCTGACAAGCACATTTGGATATGATTACACTGTCTCAAAAAGTAAGGAAATAAATTGCAAAAAACTTCATTAATGTGTCAGTTAGCGTTAAAGTGCCAAAAGTAGGGAAATGTGGCATTAAGGTTTCCAACCCCCCCCACACCCCACCCACCATCCTTCACAGATGAAGTGGCATAGGGGGTGGCATTGGGGTCTTCATCCCTAATGCTCACTCCATTCTCCTATGTTGCACCCACCCAGCTTGTTTTCTAATGGAATGGGGTGAGCTGCTAGGATTGATGACTCCACGCCGCCCTGACACCGCTCATCTGTGAAGGGTGGGGCAGTGTTAGGTTGAAAACCATAATGCCACATTTCCCTACTTTTGTCACTAACCCTAAATGATACATTAACATTTTTTGTAATTTATTATATACATATAAATATATATAGTGGTGTCCCCCAGGATGAAACCCAGTTATGCAGCATTTTGCAGCACTCTGCAGAATGCTGCAGCAGACCTACTGAATAAAGTAATGTAATTTCAATAGCAATTAGTCCCTATTGTCATTCAGCAAATGTGACACTGCCAGGATGAAGTGAATGCCACAATTTCCTGCATGAAAAAGGGGACTAATTGTCATTGAAATTACATTGCTTTATTCAGTAGGTCTGCTGCAGC
Organism: Neoceratodus forsteri; assembly: GCA_016271365.2. Taxonomy (NCBI): domain Eukaryota; kingdom Metazoa; phylum Chordata; order Ceratodontiformes; family Ceratodontidae; genus Neoceratodus; species Neoceratodus forsteri. The sequence continues at coordinate 1,295,867,173 of CM028130.1, forward strand.
ATATTGCAGAGTGCTTTAAAAGTGGGTTTCATCCTGGGGGACTCTACTACATATATATATATACATACACATACACACACACACACATATTTTAGCCTCATACATCTATATATGCCAACAAAGACAATCTTAGTACATTTAGGCAGCCCCCTTCCCTGATTCCACCTCAGAAGTCACTTAGCATGTATCAGGAAGTTATAAGCCAGGCTTCATGAGTAAAATTATTTTTAAACCACTGGACTAAAAATGTTGATTTATGGCAGAAAAATCTCTGAGAGCAGGCAAACTACATGGTATGAGTTGCCTGCCTGGATCACAAAAATATGTCAGCTGCTCTTTAAATATTATGAGTTGGTCTGATGATATTATCCCTTTTGATATTTAAATACTGTAATCATGTATGTACAGTATGTGGGAAACTGTTTAGGGAAAAGCAGCAGAGTGTTGTGGTTGATGTGTATAAATCTAGGGAGAAGGAAGTCATAAGTTGGGAGTTGCAGGGATCGGTCTTGGGATTTGTCTTTTTTAATACATGTATTAGTGACACAGAGAAAGGTATCCAGGGCATGATGTGTGTCTTTGCTGATCACAAAATCTTTGCTGATCACAAAAAGCTCTACAGCAGGGTGGGCAGAGAGGAAGAGGTAATGGAGCTTCAGAGGTATATAGAAAGGCTGGACAGGTTATCAAAAGTCTGGCAGTTGAGATTCATCTTTGAGATGTGTAAGGTAATGTACTTAGGAAATAAAATTCCATGCACAGAGTTCTGGATGGGAGGGTTTATGCTTGCCACTTCAACAGAGAAGAAGGAATTGGGAGTCCTCATCAGTGACTATCAAGCAAACCAGCCAGTACAAAAAAAGTCTATAGCAAGGCATCTAGGATGCTTGTGTATATAGGGAGGGATTTTGACAGTGGGAGGGGGATGGAGATACTGGCCTATACAGATCACTAATGACACCTTACCTGGAGAAATGTGTCCAGTTATGGAGTTCTCACCTGGAAAGAAAATTGACAGGCTACAGTCAGAGCACTGAAGGGTCACATAAAATGATTCAGGGCCAGCAGGGCAGATCTAATAAGGAACATCTGAAGGCCCAGAACATGTACTTGCTGGAGGCCAGATGGAAGTGGTGGTGCATGATATGGACTTATACATTCCTATGGGGTATAAATAGGGTAAATTGTGAGGATGTATTTCTTAGAAGTAGATATTCAGTCACAGGAGGGGGACATGATTGCAGATTAGTGGAACGTAAATTCAGGAAGGATATGAGGAACATATTCTTTACCTAAATGGTAGTGGAGCCTTGAAATAGGTTACTGCAGAGGTTGTATAGGCAAGGACTGTTAATGGTTTCAAATATGAGTGGGAGAGGAGCTCATAATCCTACTTAGAGGAACCAAGAAGAGTGTGGAAACAGAAGGGAGGTGGAGGTTGAATAACCCACCTGAAACTAGACCAGAGGTAAGGTAGTAACAACTCTGGGCAGACTTGATGGGCCATTTGGTCTCCTTCTGTCATCAAATTCTATATGTCTATGTTTCTATTCTGTTTTCATGTTCTCATGGAACACAGTCTTAGTTGCATTAATCATTAATCATTGTCCTTGTTTTTCAAGAAATTGCCCATCTTGGTTACTTTCCTCTATACTTTTTCCATCATGGCAATATATTTCCTCAGATATGTGGACTATAGCTTTACACTGTACTCAGTATGGGCCTTAACCAGTGATATGTATGAAAGCAGTACAATGTCTCTAGATTTACAGTACTTATGGAGTTTCCATTAATCCATGAAATGATTATGTTTGCCTCGCTAGCTGTGGTCTCTTATAGTTGCAGCCATGTAAATATGCTACTGATCAGAGCTCTCAGATCTTTTTCCAACTGGGTTTAAGTAATCAATATGCCATTTCAGCAGTTTTTTTCCCTAAATGCATCACTTGTATTTTACAATATCTATGTTCATCAGCCATTTTCCAAACCTCTCCAGATCCTTCTGCATTTCATTTATCTCTCATTGAAACTATTCTTCCCATCTATCTGTCTTCAGTAATTTTGTGATCAGCTGCTGGACCAACCTTCAGGTCACATTTATTAAACAATGAAGGTCCCAGTACGGAGTCCTGTGCAACACTGCTCCTCCTGCCTAACTACTTATTTCCATGCTGATTGGTTACCATTTATTCTGGATATTTAGAAGAACAAGAACAATTAAATTCTCAGACTTTAAAATCTTGAAAACAGAATTTGATTACTTTATTCATAGTAAGTCAGTGGTCCAAATCTTTATATTTGCAACACTGTACCATCCTACAGTATTTGTTTTGTTAATAACATCATATTGTTTATGTTTAAATTCTTACTTGTCTCCTCTCCTGAGACCTTGTCTGGTGTACTTTGGCTCCCAATCTTCTCTGGCTAACTACAGTATACAACACATGTACCAAAGCTGGCAGACTTGTGAAGTCTGAGTATTTTGGTCCCATGCTCCAAAACAGCATTAATAACCCTCAATGTTTTGGAAGGTTATCCATTCCATTTTCTCCCCTCAGACCCAGTTTCCCCTTCCTAATCTTATGGTTGGTGACTCCCTTATCTCTGACCCTTCTGCTGTGACTAACTCTTTTAACTCCTACTTTACTACCTGGACCGTTCCTCTGACCCCTTCCTCACCACCCTTTCTGTTCCTCTCTCTCTGTTCCCCTCATCTTTTGTTTTCTTTCCCTCCTCATTTCCCCTCTTTTCCTTAAAGGGAAATGTCCATCTAGGATTAAATTAATCAATATCGTTGCCAAAGGAAATCTGCTTTACATAAACTATTTACTGAACCAGTAACACTTTTAGGGCCAGAATTATAACCCATTCAGTTACCCCTCCCTTTATAGCTGCAGGCATCAATTTTCTGAATCTCAGGCACAGGATATGACATCACATCAGGGGGAAACACATACAGTCGATAAATATTTTAACCAGGAGAGGCACACTAAGCTGAAGCTTGAGTCCAGGTGTAACCTGAGAGCACAAGATAGTTACGTGACTTGCTTAGGGTCACAGAGTAATACAAGTGAGGACTGAGGGATTCAAACCCAGGTCTCCAGGTTTGCAGCTCAGAGCCTTAAACCACTGCACTTTACTGCCTCCTTGAAGGGCAGAGGAAATTAAACAAAAAATGTTTTTACCCAGTCCATGGGAATGTGAACTTGTCTCTAATCTTCAAGGGGTTGCTATAAACAAAAGTTGTGTGCTGCCAGTGCCAACAGTTTCCGAGCTCTTTTGGGGTTTATATTGCTTTGTACAATGTTTTGTGACATTTCAGTTTAGTAAAAAGTTTAGTGCCAGTGTGATTTGCAGAATATTCTGCTACTGTGGTAACATTGTAAACAACTGTTACTCCTGTATCTATTTAGTTCCAGTATTTGTTAGCACTGAAGTAGTTGTGTTTACATTTTGTTTTGTTGGCATCATGTTTTGTCATTTGTAGGAGAGTGATCTAGCGACTAGAGCATAAGCTTTGGGCCCAGGAGGTGAGAGTTTCAAACCTCAGTAAAGTCAAATACTAACTGTGTGACCATGAGTAAGTCACAAAACTCCCCAGTGCTTCTGCCCCCTAGCAGCAGAAATGAATAGCAGCAGGACCCAACTGGAAATGAGGTGGCACATCTCAGCTGGACTATCCTGGGTAAATAAGATGTAAAAAAAATAATTGTTTTGTATTGGTGTGTGATAGGATAGATGGCTGTCAGTACAGAACCCTTCTGAACATAGGTGCCAGAACCTATATGTGCAGGTGGGGGGTGGACATCCCCCACTTTTGCCTATAAGCATTCAAAGTGCCCCTAAATGCATGCAATGTCAGAAGGGAAGCAATCACAGTCTCTTACTACTACAGTGCCCCCCTACACACACATACACACTCACTTTTTCCCATGTTCCAGCACTACTCCTTCTGTAGGTTGCAAAATAAAAAAAAATCTTTATTTGAACACCATCCAGAAAAAGGTTTCCTTTCTCCAAAGCAAAAGAAAAACAGCACAGCAGATTTTTTTTTTTCATTTCATGATTCCAACTGTTTCACTCTGTCTTTCTGGCAGGAAATCTCCAGTGGCCCCTTCTTTTTGAGATACGATCTTTTCAATTCCTTGATACTCCCGGGTGCAAACACTAAACTATTAAGTGGCTGATTGTGACAGCTCATCCAGAGGCCTAACTCTTCTTTTCCTCTTACCTTGAAAGGGGCAGTATAGTGCAGTGGTTTAAGGCTCTAAGCTGCAAACCTAGAGACATGGGTTTGAATCCCATAGTCTCTACTTGCATTAATGTGTGATCCTGAGCAATTCACTTAACTTTCCTTTGCTTTCAGATCACACCTGGACTCAAGTTTCAGCTTAGTGTGTCTCTCCTGGTTAAAATATTTATCGGCTATATGTGTTTTCCTCTGATGTGATGTCTTTTACTGTGCCTGTGATTTAGAAAATGGATGCCTGCAGCTATAAAGGGAGGGGCAACTGAATGGGTTATAATTCTAGCCCTAAAAGTGTTACGGGTTTGGTCAATAGCTTATGTAAAGCAGATTTCCATTGATAACAATATTGAGTCATTTAATCCTAGATGGACATTTCCCTTTAAGGCTGTCCTTGCCCTCAATCCATTGAAGGGCAGTAGTCCTGATGGTCTTGACCCTAAATGTCTCCTTCTGTCATTACCTGCCATTGCTATGCCCATTACTTTACTTCTAAATCTTTCCTTATCTTCCAGTACTATTCCTGATGTTTGGAAACAGGCTATTGCCATATCTATACACAAAGGTGGTAATCCCACTTCTCCAGGTAACTACTGTCCAATATCTCTCCTTCCTACCTTGGATAAGTTACAGGAACATAATGTTTTATCTCAGCTCACTTCCTTTCTTGATAACTCCTCCTTTATTACTCTCTTCCAGTCTGGTTTCAGGAAATCCCACTCCACTTCCACCTCTCTCCTTCGGCTCACCAACTCCATACTTACATGTATGGATCAAGGTCTGATTACTTCTGTTACTTTTGATGATCTTGTAAAAGATTTTGACATTCTGGACAAACTTACAGTTGCGGGCCTCTCTGACTCTTCCATAAGTTGGTTTTGTTCTTATATTTATGGCAGGTCTCAAGCTGTCCAGATAGGAAAATCAATCTCACCGTCACTTCCCATTAGCTCAGGTGTCTCTCAAGGGTCTGTTCTGGATCCTATTCTCATTTCCATATTCCTTAATGATCTTCCTACTGTCTGTTCATCAGTGTCCATTCATATGTATGCTGAAGACACAGATTTTTTGCTTCTAGCTCCTCTTCCTGTGACCTTACCTTCCAGCTACAGTTGGTCTTTATAAACATTCAGCATTGATTTTAGTCTAACCAATTTCCCTTAATGCCAAAAAGACAGTCTCAATGACTTTTGGCACCCATCAGAGGCTTGCCAATCTTACTTCTCTCCCACTATTTATTACCCTTGATGGTGTCAAGAGTGAAGATGCTTCCTTCTTCAAAGTACCTTGGGGTCTGCCTTGACCAGCATCTTGATTTCTCAGTGCACATTGATGCAATTCACCAGTAAGCGTCACCCTAAGCTATGTGGTTTCTACAGGAATATGATGAGTATTCTACTCCCTGCCCATTGTGAAATTGTATTAAAAATGATCCTTCCAATATTTGACTATGGTGACATAATCTACTGTGTGCCTCTAAATCCTCCCTTCCAGACTTGACCCCCTTTTTCATTCTTTCTGTCATTTTGCTTTAGATTGTTCACCTCATACTCACCACTACTCTCTTTACTCAGCCATTTCTCTCCCCTCTATTTATGTTAGGTACCTTTCCCATTGTGTCTCTTTGTTATCTAAATTCTGGTTCAGTACCCTTCCCTCTTATCTCAGATCTCTCCTGTCACCTCCTCCTTCTTCTTCATAACTTCTCTGTAACATGACTTCTCTTCTCTCTCTCTCTCTTCCTTCTAGAAGATCTACTGTTGGTCAATCTGCTTTTTCTTACTGCTTTCCTAAACTTCAGTCCTCCCTTCCCATTTCTTTTCATTCTGCCTCTCCTCCTTCCTCCCTAAAGTCTCTTCTTTATGACTTTTGCTTTTCTTCCTGTGACTGTCTTGGACATTTTCCTTGTTTACTCCCCCATGCCTTGTTACTGGTGGTCTAACTCCCCTTCTCTAGTTTTACCTTGTTCATGCTGTTTCGCTTCTTTTTTCCTTCATTACTTATATGTGGTATTTATGTTTTCTAATTGCATTCATTAATAAATTACCTCTAATATTTATGATTCTGCTTGTATTTCTATTCATTGTTGTTGACTTCATGTAATTTTTTTTTGATTATACTATTTAGCTATCTCCTTCTCCCATCTCCCCCACAACACATCTGGAAACATACTCAGTATGTATTTCCTAGTTAAACATTTAAATACATAAACAAATACATTTCAACATATACAAGAATTTCACAAAGAAAAAACAAACACTACAGACCCCCCTTAAAAAAAACTAGGCCCCTCCCAAATCTATTCATTTCATAATGCAATAGAATACAATTAAGAATGAAAAACTCGAAGCAGGCAACATAGCAATAACAATAATACACCCAGTTGACTAATATAATTAAAATACAGTGATAAACAGTGACAAGATTCATTTCATATCAGGATATATTGGGAAATATCATATAAATCCAGTTGAAATTAATGGGAATGTCCTGTGATTTATCATGCTGCTGGCTTTAACTGTAACTGTCAATTAAGATCAGCAGTATCAATCACTAGACACAATTGTTATAACATTTATCCCATCTGCTTTGGTATTTATCCAGAACATGTTGGTTCCTACTAACAACCCTGTTCAGTTCAGAATCTCAATAATATCATCTTGCCATTCTATACAAAAGGGAGTCCTTTCTTTCAACCAAAGCTTTAAAATTAGATTGACTGTCCAAAAATGAGGACAATGTTGCATCCCTTTTCAATGGATCAATTTAGATTAAGGAACACTTCACCAACTATACTGGTATGTGGATAAAAGTTATTTGACAGGCCCAATGTACAATCTAAATGTTTTCAATTTGCATTCAGATGTCTCTCATTTTTGGACATGATCACATAAAATGCAAGAGGGTACCCAGAGAAGCTTTACATTTGTCAAAAAGATCCCTTGTGATTTCTCTGTTTTGTTTTGCTTTTTCTTCTTAGAAGGGGTGTAATAAGAACACTCTGAAATACTTTAAATTGAGTGACTTTGTGAGTCATCACATAGGATGTTTTAATGATGAAATCTCAAATTTATTTTAGTTCCAAACAGACAAGAGCATTTAAAGATTGTGAGACCTACAGAGGTTTTTTCGATGCCTCCTCTCTCAGTGTATGTAAAAGAAAGGGACATGTAGATGGTACTCCAGCAGTGAATATGCCGACCATTGATGACTGATCCAGTAGCCAATTAGAAACAGTGACTGTCTCCTGAATAATTAATTAGCCTTATAATATTAACTAGATGAGCAACTATCATTGTAGAACTCATCATCATCATCATCATATGGTGTCTTACAATAAATTTATTTAGTATTTCATAGAATTTCATTTCTTTACTCTTCATAGCCTAATCTAGTGATCTAAGTCACAGATTCAAACACTCTTGTTTATAAATCACATTGCCTTATTAAAAATACAACAATTATTTTGCAGAGGATGTCTTTTATTCAACTGGCAATGCACATACAATCTACAGTACATGAATACTGTATTATGCATCTGATTCTCTAAACAAACTGTACAGTATGGACCAGTTGCAACCTGACACCATTTTAGTCAACATGGACATTGAATCCTTACATACTGTAGCAACAGTCCTCACAGAGACTTCACAATGGTATGCCATGAATACCTATGAAAAGCAACCACTGATATCCAATACCTACCAGAAGTAATCATTAAACTTACTGAATACAGTACATCCTGATGCACTATTACTTTATTGTTGAAACCATGGGGATTAGTACAGTAAGGACACCAATGCTCTCTGTCATTCAGATGATGACTGGCTGAGGTGGGGAGTGCAGGGGTTGATCTAATCACTACAGGAGAGGGCTAAAGCTAAGGGTAATTGGAGGGCCAGAAGGGGTGGTGAGTACAGGGTGGCTGGGATGGGGAGTTTGGCTTCTGTACTATGTGGGGATATTGGATGGGCAATTAGAGTGATGGGACTACTGGACACAGGACATGGATACAACATATATGGGTGGGTAGTTGGATATGAGGACCACTGGACACCAGGGCATGTATACAATGTACATGGCAGGCAATTGGGGGGTGAAAGAACCACTAGACTCAAGGGCATATATAGCCCATACACAGTTGGGTGATCAGGAGGGTTAGTGAGGCACAAGCCAAACTGGGAAGGTGGTAATTAATGAGGTACCAGTGGCTAGTTACCACCTCTCCAAACCCTCCAATATTCCTGTGCACCTTTCTTGCAATGCATGGTCAGCTGCTTTGCATTGGCACACTGGCATATTTTAGGGCCGATATACTGTTTTCCATTTTTCTTAACAATCTCCCATACACCTCTGTCTCTTCTCATATATACATGTATGCTGATAACACAGTCATTAACTCATGAGGTCCTTCTACATCTGCAGTTGAAGCCTCGCTCCAAACAACTTCCACAATTTACTATGCTGGTTCCAGACGAACAAGCTCATAGTTAACACCAAAAAGACTGTGTCCATGACCTTTAGCACCACCCAGAAACTAGCAAGGCTCTTGCATTCCCCAGTCTTATCCCCCCCGGATGGCACCCAACTGGAGTTTGCCCTGCTTTCAAATACCTTGCTGTGTGGTTAAATAGTAAATTAGACTTCTCTGTCCACATTGATGCCAGACACTCCAACATCCACCTCAAGATTGGTGTTATTTACCATAACAAGTATTGCCTCCCCACCCAAGTCTGCCAGGATCTAATAACCAAAATGATCCTCCCCATCTTCGACTACACAGAAGTGGTCTGTAACTCTGCCTCTCTCACTGCTCTCGTTGGACTAGATACCCTCTACAATGCTTTCTGATACTTTGCCTCCTACTCTCCTCTCTGTATCCACCATTGCTCTCTCTACTCCTCCCTTTTCATCTCCTCTCTCCCCCTACATCACCAATCCCACTGCACCACCTCATTGCCAAATACTGGTTTGGGTCTCTTCCCTCCTACTTATCTCCTCTCATCTTCCTCCCCCTCACACTTCCTCTTAATCTCTACTCTCAATGGACACCCGCACCTTCCCTCTTCCTCAAACTTGCTCATGTACCGGTCAAGCTCCTTTCTCCTAATGGCTCCCCTCACTTTGGAACCTGCTCCCCTATCTCCTTTATCTATCCTCATCCATTCAATCACTAGGATGCTTACTAAGGCTCTCATCTCCTGCTCCATGTACCTGTCACTTCCTTTCCTTATTCCTCTGTTCCCATTTTCACCACTGCTTCCACTCTCCCATATATCTTAAGGCTCCTATTTCCTGGTGTCCCTGGACTCCTGTACTCAGTCTGCTCTCTCTGCAGGGGAAAACTCACCCAATCCCTTCCACAAGATTGTGTACTGCCTACCTACATTTAGTGTAAGCTCCTTAGATCATTTGCATCCCTCGTATATCTGCTATTCTACATTGTTACCATGTGAGTTTTTGCACTTGTATTTGCCATTATTGCATTTCTGATGATTGTAATTGCTATATGCCTACTTCCTTCCCCCCTCTCCCCCAGGTCATACCTGGAAATGATCCTTGGCTAAGTGTGCTTTTCCCAGTTATCAAACTTTTAAATAATAAAATAAATACAAAATGGGTTAGCCACTCCCTAACCATGCCATCCAATATAGCACTGTCTGCTCCTACCCCACTTTTCTGCTCCTATCCCACTTTGTGGGAACAGAGGCATGTGTTAGTGTGTCACTTATCCATTTTGACACCCCAATCAAACTTTGAATATCCTGGCCATAGAGATCATAGATTTGGCCTGATCTTATTGGGAGTCCATTGCTTCTAATTCTAAAATTTGTGCATTTGGCTAGATCCCCTCATTAACTTAATTCAAACCTTGAATAATGGAGGCAGTATAGTTTAGTATAGTGGTTTAGAGCACTTAGCTGCAGACTTGAAGAACTGGGTTTGAATCCCACAGACACGACTTGCATACTGTGTTACCATGAGCAAGTTACTTAACTTCCCTGTGCTCACAGGACACACCTGGAAACAAGTTTTGACTTAATGTGTATTTCCTGGCAACAAACTGTGAAAGAAAACAAACAAACAAAAAAACATTCACGTCATAAAATAATATACAACTACTGCATTCAAAAGAAGTGAGACAACATTAACATTTTTTATTGATGTTTTCTGAGACCCAGCATGCTTAGTTTTGAAGGTTGCAGTATGAGCATACTATACTATAAAGGTTGATATACACTGTGAAATACAAATAATTGTTTAAAGAACCCCTCACAGACCTTCCCACCTCCTTTAGTAGAGAATACAGGAAGTAAAGAGTAAAATACACTGCACACCTACCCAGCTTCACCATAGCCACATCAAAACTGCAAAAGACAACCTAGCTAATTATCAGAACATGTAAGTCAGTTAGTAGATCTATAAAAATAAACCTGGATATGGCATTAGAGAATGGCTCTGTACTAGCTGGAACAGTTTAATACTATTAGATTTGTAGGAATTGTGTTTTGCTTTAGTGTGTTTTCATTCTCCTGTTGATCTAATAAAATATTTCAGACACATTAGCCTTTACTTCACTGAATCTTTCTAAAAGCATTTCTCTGTCCCCTAATGACCTGCCAATCTGTTATATCTGAGAGCATTATGATGTCATAGACAAAGGCATTATGATGTAAGATGAGGATAGAGATGAGTGAGGTTGGTGAAATTCACTCTGCAAACTAATTTGCAGAGTGAGGATCGATCTGCAAAGTGTAAAATCTTGCTGCAAAGTGCAGAATTTTGTTTGCGAATGGCAAATATTGCTTTTCATGGGTGAAATTCTGCCATTCTCACTTGAAATTCCACACTTTGCATTGAAAACTTTGTGATTTGGACATAGTAGAAGTTGCTGAGGGCAGAGAAAACTTTGCAAAACTCCACAAATATGTATATCAGCCACTGTGCAGAATTTTCACCTGCAATTTAAAACTTTAGAACATTTCTGCTTAATGTGCTAAACTTAAATGCTCATAACATCCTAAATTCTAATCAATCAGGTTTTAGGGAAAACTATAGTACTCAAACAGCACTATTAAAAGTGACTGAGGGTGTCTTATCAGCTATGGAAAATGAGATGTAAACAGGTGCCATGCTTATAGATTTATCAAAGGCTTTCGACACCTTAGACCTTAGTATATCATTACAAAAATTAAAATGTATGGTCTTTTCAGACAACTCACTAAATTGGTTTTATACTTATTTGAAGGGTAGGAAACATAAAATGTGTCTGGATAGATACTGTTCAGAATTAATGGAAATAGGGCTTGGAGTACCCCAATAGTTTATTTTGGGACCACTTCTTTTTAATTTATATACAAATGATGTAGAGTTCAATTATCTGGAATTAAAATATCACCTCTATCATTTATTTGTCTGGGTCTAAGATCCATTATATACAGCAATGCCTGCAAGATGCATTCAAGAATATCAAAACCTACTTTGCAAAAAAAATAAAATAGTTTTAGATACTAGTAAAACTAACATTATGTTATTCTATTGGAAGAACAAAGACCCACATATTAATGAAATCTTGGCTATATTAGCACATAATGGAACTAAATTGCAACAGGTTGAAGAGTAAAAATATTTAGGATTTTGTGGATTGATGTTTATTGTAAATGGATAGTACATATAGATAAAATAGTAAAGAAACCAGAACATCAGTTAGGAATGCTTTGTAGGATAAAAAATGATCTCACTCAATGGACTAGATTGCATGTGATTAATTCTGTGATATTGCCTATGACAGACAATGTGGATGTGGTCTATGGTAGGGCTTCAACCACTGACCTAAGAAAAATCTATACGATAAACAACTGGCTGGCAAGGTACGTACTTGATGCCTACCGGTGCACACTTCATTGCCAACTTTACAGAGTTACATTGGTTACATCTAGAACTCAGATGGAGTTTACATATAACTAAAATAACATATAACAGTGTCAACAATACCTTGCCAGAATATATTACAGATAATGTAAAAATTAAAAACACAAAACCAGGACTGAGGTCAACTCATTCCTTAGAGCTTGGGATCTCAGATAAGAGGTCAAGAGCTGGTTGTTCTATTGTTTCATACCTGGGGCATAAGATATGGAATAAGCTACCTAATTTTCTTAGATCACAAGGTACTAAAATTAGTTAGCAAAAAAATTAAATTGTGGTTCTTGTCACAAGCAGACTGTCCCAGAGATTATTGTCCAGCCATAGATTCAGGATAATTGGAATATTACTGTTTGATTTCTATTGTACTGTCCTGATGTTGTACTGCACCTTAATGGATAGTGTATTTTTAAATTATGAAACCATGTATATATTAATGTTTCGTATTTTTCTTTCAATGTATGTAACCAGGATGATTGTACATATGATGTCCCTTGTAAATGAGCTCTCTGCTAAATGGGAATTTTACCATGTTCATTTTCTTGATGAATAAAAATCATTACTACTTAGTACTACTACTATTTCTAGATGGGAACAGCCAAATGCTTTTTATGCAGACCTCTTTAATGGGCTACCAAGAGGTGTAATAAACCCTGAGAAAGAAAACTTAAAATTAAAAACAAATGTTTTTCTATTAATTTTTTATAGAATATTCTGTTTATGAACACACATGTTGAAATGCAGAGTTGCTCTTTACAACATTATAACACATTTGCAGAATCTCACTTGTCTCTCTAAACCCAACCAAAACTAGTGTGGACGGACTCCACCCCAGGATTCTCCTAATTTCTGCTCCTGCAATAGCCTCCCCCCAGCACACACAATAAACCTCTCACTCTGCACTGCCACTGTCCCACAAGCCTGGAAACCTGCCAATGTTCTGCCTCTTCACAAAGTGGGTGATCCATCCTCTCCCGGTAACTACCGACCCATCTCTCTCCTTCCTTCCTTTGTCAAACTTCTGAAGTCCCTAATCCACACCAGACTATCTGAGTTATTTTCCTCAAATGGCATCTTATCCCCAGTCCAAGCTGGTTTCAGAAAACAGCACTCCACCACCTCCTCCCCGATGTGAGTCACTGACCTTATTTTCACAGACATGGACAAAAGTCAGATAACAGCAGCCATTTTATTGACCTGGCCAGGGCCTTTGCTTCAGTTTCCCACCCCCTACATCTCCACAAACATGAGTCTGCTAGCCTGGCTGCCCCTGCTGTGCAATGGTTTAGTTCATACCTCCAAAACAATCAACAAGTAGTCCAAGTTGGTGACTGCATCTCTCCCCTCTACCTCTCCTCACTGGTGTTCCAAAAGGTGCCATACCTGGCACCATCCTTTTCTCCATCTTTATAAACAACTTTCCCTCTGTCTGTTCCTCCTCATATATCCACATATATGCTGATGACACTGTCATTTTCGCCTCTGGCTTCTCCACCTCCAATGTGCACTCCAAACTTCAGGAGGATTTTCATAGGGTTCAGAGATGGTTCCATGCAAACAAGCTTAAACTTAACATGAAGAAAACAGTCACCATGGCTTTTGGAACTAGACAGAAATTGGCCATGCTCCAGTCCCCCACCTTTCTCCACCCTGGATGACTCCTCCCTCACCAAGGTCTCCACTTTCAAATACCTGGGCATTTGGCTGGACAACTGCCTCAACTTCTCCTCACACATTGAGTCCATCTGCACAAAACTTCAACCTAAGTTGGCTATTCTCTATCATCACAAGGACAGCGTCCATCTCCCTACCTATTGGGAGCTAGTTTCCAAAATGATTCTCCCTGTCTTAGACTATGCCAGTGTAGTCTATGGCTCTGCTCCAGCCACAACCCTCTCTAGGCTGACACACTACTTAACTAATTTTGTCATTTTGTCACCGCTGCTCACCCCTCACCCACCACTGCTTTCTCTACTCCACCCTCTCCCTCTTACTACAACCTCAAAGGAGAATGGTCCACATTGCCTCATTCATAGCAAACTACTGGTTTGTGAGCCTGCCACAATACCTTTTCTCTCTCCTCTCACCAGTCAACCATTCAGCTCACTCGCTTTGAAGCAGGGACACTTGCACTTTCTTTGTGCCACATCCTCACTCAGTTGCGGGCCAATCATCCTTCCCCTATTGCATTCCCTTTCTCTGGAATCAACTTTTCTCTGATCTTTGCCTTTCCCAATCTTTCTTTTCCTTCAAAGCTCAACTCAGGTGACTCTCCCCACCCAGTGCTTTCATTCACCCCTCATCCAGTATCTCTCCTCTCACCTCAGCAAATCCTTAGCTCACTATTCCTGCTACAAATCCCCTGCAGCCTGCACCAGATAATCCTGAAAATATTTTGATTGCTTAAATTTACCTGAATTGTGCTGATTTATGTTGAGAACCACTGTGTTTCAAGTTTCGCTGTTAGCAGACCTTTAAACTGTATTTAAACCTATAACTGTTTAGTTTTGTTCAAAATATGCAGTACTGTATGTGTATCACTCTGTATCCCTTTTTCCCTGGGTCGCACCTGGAAATGAGCCTCAGCTCAGTGTGTCTTTCCCAGTTACCAAATTTTAAATAAATAAAAAATAAATTAATTACTACATAAGTTCTCTGGGAAAAAACAACTCATAATAAGGCTTCCCACATGAAAAGATACATGTAAAATATCAAGGGAAAATGATATCTCTCTGTAGCCCTTCAAAATAAAGCATCAACATGTAAAGACAGTTAGAAGTCTAAATTAATATCCCAGGAATTATGTATTTTTAAATAATTTATAATCTTATCAGTTCCCTATGTGAGAACTAGCAATCAAAAATACATCAGCATATTATTTATAAAACAACTAGATAGGTTTCCTGAGGAAACATATACCTTAGTGAAATAATTATAAGAAAAGAAGGAAAATCATCTGCATGATAAAAAGACAAACAAAGCCAAATTGTTATGCTATGTAATTCTAAAAATCTAATAACAGAAAAAGGAAACAATCTTTTTTTTTTCTTTTCTAATGTCATAGCATTTATATAGGAGTATCTAGTTTAATCAGAGTGGTTGGTAATACTGCAGTAAATACCTAATCATTTCAAATACAAGTTGTTTTATCGTGAAATGAGGAGAAACAAAAGATACAGTATGTGCTGTGTGGATGAGTGCACAACTAAAAGAAGGATGGCAAAAGGAAACAAAACTATTGCAGGTTGATGGAACCATTAAACAATGTACAATACAGACCGAGCAGTTTGCACATAAATTGAAAATACAATGATGTTTCAAACAATATTTAAAAACAAAGTAAGAACTGATATCATGAAAACAAGTTTGTAATCCACTCTACTCTTTAAAGACTTTATACAAGGAAGAACTCCCAGTCATGAAGTTTTTAAATTGAAGTTAAAGAAATATCTAAGTAGTCAACTGCACTATACTTGTTTTGTATAGAATTTTACTGTTTCTTTTTTTCTCTGTATATGATTATGTGAGTTTGAAATTGTTAATTTGTTGTCATGTAAACATCTTGGCTGTCTGTACTGGGGCTCCAGGTCATACATGAAAAAGAGCTTTGCCTCATTGAATTTACCTGGTAAACAAATGTTAAATACATAAATAAAAGAATGTTGACCCAATGAAGTTTTATAAAATGGTAACCTGAAACCATGTTTCACTGATAGTCTAGTAGAGTAGCTTGAACAGGGTGCATGTGCTAGATTTTGAAATAAAAATTGTATTGCACCCCTCCAAAATCTCCAGAAACTGATTAAGCTAAAATAAGTACACTGCAAGTCAAAAGAATATCAATCCAAAGAAGAATATAAACCACAGTGTTATGTAAACCTAGTATAGGAGATAGCTAACCGACTTTATTCTGTAGTATTCCAAGTCTGTTTTATGAACAATCACAAACAAACAAATATACAGGAAGACCGTATTTAAACAAAGAAAGAATAAGCGACTGAGACAGTTTTTTTTTATTAAATGTAAGACAATCCCTTAACCTATAAAGTAAAAGAAGATACATACGAGCCATTTTAATAAACAAACAAGCATTCGTTAATGCCAAATGTTCGCAGCTTGCATTGCTGTTGTACTGGGTCTTGCTTGTACACAGTTTTACCATATATTTACCCAGGATAGAGCAGATGGGATGCAATGTCTCATTTTCAGTGGTGTTCCAATTTAACACATTGTTACATTGTGATTACTCAGGACAGAGCAGCTGAGAGCCAATATCTACTTTTAATTGGGCTACCACATTTTGACCTAAAATGTTGACCAGTCTTTTTTATGACCTGACCTTATGATCAAGACAGTTGAAATTTTTAAAATCCCATCCAAAAGGTGATTTTGTTGTGTGACTGTGGAAACAAGTTTCAGAGGGGATTGGAAAAATGACACCTGACATGTTCAGGAGGTGGGGTAACACAAGGCATATGTTGAACATTACGGGCCAAAATTTGCAAAACATGAAGTTATGAGTAAATGTTGAAACAATTCGTTTCCTTATAACTTAGTTGTTTTTTCCTCATTTTTACCCCAAATTTTCAACATAATATTTTTTGATCACTCCTTTTGAGCATGACAGGTATCATTTTATAAAACAGTAGCTGAAATGTCATTTTGCACCACAAGGGTTAAAATACATTTTGGGTGGGGTTTAAGAAAAGTCAACAGTCACATTTACGAGGGGGTGTGAAAAAATGGCTATGTTGAAAAGTTGAGGTCAAAGTATATAAAATTGCCACAGTTATGAGCATGTGTTGAGAAATTGCAATGTAGGCTCATAAATTTATTTTCTCATATTTGTCCCCCAAATTTTCAACATAGCCTTCTTATGACCCCACATAGTCTTCTTTTGAAACCTCGCCATGAACAAGGGTGGAGAAAATGTTCAAATCCTGCCTAATAGGTGATTTTGCACCACAAATACGAAAACACATTATTTGCCAAGATTTGAAAATGACAGATGTCACATTCATGAGGTGCTATGATGAAATGACTATGTTGAAACTTTGCAGCCAAAACTTAGAAATTACCAAAGTTACGAGCCTGTATCTGTAAATTGTAGCATAGACTCATAACTTTGTTTGTTTTTAAATATTTGTACCCCAAATTTTCCAAAATAGCCTTCTTATGACCTTACCTCATGAACAAGGGTGAAGAAAATTTTCAGCTTATGCCCAAAAGATGATTTTGCACAGCAACTACTAAATCACCTTTTGGGATAGATTTGCCTAATTTCACTGCCATTGTTCATGAGGCGGGACCCCAAAAAAGGCATGTTGAAAATTAGGGGCAAAATATTTAAAAATGACCAAGTTATGACAACACCTTCATGATCCCTTTAAAAGACATTGTTGATTTCCTTTGTTCACGGTCCAATGTAGAACACTGAAGATGTGTCTTCAGTTCACAGTGGATTACATCATTGGACGCCTGGTAGATAAGTATGGGCTTGGGGTGTGTGGGGTGGTGGGTACTGTGTGGGAGGATGGGGTAGGGGGACAGAAACAGCAGTGGCAGCAATAGACATTGATGGACTGTTTTCTTGTTTACATCGTGTATGTTAAAAAAAACTACCAGAGACAGTTATTCTTATTTTGGGTGTCAACACTGGGGGATTGGGCACCCTCAGTGTTGATGTTATGTTTTGAAGCACTTGGGGTGGGATCCACAGAGCTGCAGAAGTAAAATAGGCAAGGTGGGGGATAGCAGCTGCCATAGGGGCTTGACACCCCCATGCCAGAGTATTAACATGGGTTGGGTTTGGGGGGGACTGTTATGGTGGCAGCAGCAACAGACATCAATGGACAGTTTATTTTTTACAGGGTGCATGTGCAAAAAAAAAACTGCGAGGGACATTATTCTTTATTTCAGGTGGTGACACTAGGGAGGAACAAAACAAATATCCGCATCACACGACGCTGAACCATAAAAGCAGCTTTATTGTAAATTTAAAAAAAGCGCCAAACACCAGCACCAACCCTGCTAAACCTCTACCGGTTTCGCACCATATGCATCATCAGGAGGCTTATGCTACTCAAAAGATGGACCATTAAATACAAAATAATTTAAAGTGACAGTACTCACTAAATATAAAATACATAATACATAGTTACAAGATATAATACAATATGTACAAGGTTCATATTTCACCACAACAGGAATAAAGGAACATGTAGCATCACAAAAAATGTATTTGCATCTTAATAATAATATATTCTTTCCCATATTTTTCAGAAATAGAATAACTTGACACCCTATTTCATTCCAAAAACAACCTATGGAGACATAAAGAAAAAGAATTTAATTATCAAACATATATGAAATATATATCAAATTTCACTTTCTTTTTATACATGGCATTAATTCAATATGATCATTTAAGCCAGGTGGTTTTAATGCTCCCAGAGTAAAAATCCAGAAGGACTGCCTAGCTAACAATTTAGCATTCAAGTCACCTCCTCTAGGTCCTATTGTCACTTTTTCAAGAGCACAAAATTTAAAAGTATGATGACCATTAACATTTGCAGATAAATGGCTAGCCAAAGCATTCTTTTTATCACTCTCCCTTATGGACCTAAGATGTTCTCCTATTCGCACCTTAAAAGGTCGAATGGTTTTCCCCACATAAAAAGCTCCACACTCACATGTGGCCAAGTAAATCACTTGTTCACTACTGCAATTAAAAAAAGAACTCATTTTAAAAGACCTTTTACTATTGCACATAGTGAAAGTGTTAGTTCTCAAAATGTGTGGGCAGAACTTACAGTTACCACACTTAAAATTCCCCAGGGGGGGGCAGCCAAGTCTTCACTTCTGTATTAGTATCCGTAGAGCCATAGAAACTATGGACTAATCTGTCCTTTAGACTGCGACCCCTATGAAATACCATCCTTGGTTTTAACTTTGTGACCTCCGACAGACCAGGTTCATTTTCCAAAATATGCCAGTTCTTATTAATTATCTGCTGCATTTCATTTGTATGTCTTGTATAGGTGGACACAAAGTTCACCCTGGATGGATCATCAGTGTATTTCTTATTTTTTGTAAATAAATCCATCCTGGAGGTATCCATAGTTTCAAAATATGCCTTCTCTACTAGTCCAGAATGGTAGCCATGTTCAATAAATCTGGCATACATATCCAAACCATTCACAACAAAGTCATCATCCTTAGAACAATTCCTGCATAGTCTCAACATCTGGGCTTTAGGTATATTCTCAATCATATGGCGTGGATGGCAGCTTGAGGCATGCAGTAAAGAATTTCTATCAGTCTCTTTTCTAAAGAGACTAATTTTAAAGGTTCCATCCATATTCATGGTTATTTCCAAATCCAAAAATGAAATAGTGTGTAAATCACTCTGAATAGAAAACCTAAGATTTGGATTGCTATTTTCCAAATAACTTATAAATTCATATAATTCTGCCAAAGTGCCCTTCCACACCATAAATATATCATCAATAAAACGACGCCAGATATCAATCCTATCATAATAGGGATTGCGATCAGTGTCGTAAATAGTTGTTTTCTCCCAAAGTCCCAAATAAAGATTAGCATAATTAGGTGCAAAAGTTGCACCCATTGCAGTCCCCTTTTGTTGTAAATATATGTCTGTTTGAAAAAGAAAACAGTTTTTTGTGAGGATGTGTTCAACACAAGACAAAATAAATTGTTTTTCACTATTGGAAAGTTCAGTGTCCATTCCAAACCAATAATCCAAAGCATTCAAACCACCCTCATGAAGAATATTAGTATATAAAGAATTAATATCCAATGATACCAGGTACCAACCAACCTCAGCCTGCATATCATTCAAAACTTCCAAAATATGTGTAGTGTCCCTAAAGAATGAAGGCAGTTGAAAAACATAATTATGGATGAATGAGTCTACAAATTGTGAAAGGAGCTCCGTTAAGCATCCATTACCTGACACTATTGGCCTGCCAGGTGGACTAAAAAGATCTTTATGAATCTTTGGAAGTATATAAATACAAGCTTTAACTAGATGTGCAACAGTTAAAAATTCCCATTCATCTTGTGTTATGACCCCAGATATTAAAGCGTCATTCAGAAAAACATCAATTTCTCTTTTAAACCGGGTTGTAGGATCACTCTTTAATTTAACATAAAATGCAGTATCCATAAGCTGTCTCTGTATTTCACTATTATAATATTCTACAGACATAATTACAATAGAACCCCAATAGTGTCAGGTAATGGATGCTTAACGGAGCCCCTTTCACAATTTGTAGACTCATACATCCGTAATTATGTTTTTCAACTGCCTTCATTCATTAGGGACACTACACATATTTTGGAAGTTTTGAATGATATGCAGGCTGAGGTTGGTTGGTACCTGGTATCATTGGATATTAATTCTTTATATACTAATATTCTTCATGAGGGCGGATTGAATGCTTTGGATTATTGGTTTGGAATGGACACCGAACTTTCCAATAGTAAAAAAAAATTTATTTTGTCTTGTGTTGAACACATCCTCACAAAACACTGTTTTCTTTTTCAAACAGACATATATTTACAACAAAAGGGGACTGCAATGGGTGCAACTTTTGCACCTAATTATGCTAATCTTCATTTGGGACTTTGGGAGAAAACAACTATTTACGACACTGATCGCAATCCCTATTATGATAGGATTGATATCTGGCGTTGTTTTATTGATGATATATTTATGGTGTGGAAGGGCACTTTGGCAGAATTATATGAATTTATAAGTTATTTGGAAAATAGCAATCCAAATCTTAGGTTTTCTATTCAGAGTGATTTACACACTATTTCATTTTTGGATTTGGAAATAACCATGAATATGGATGGAACCTTTAAAACTAGTCTCTTTAGAAAAGAGACTGATAGAAATTCTTTACTGCATGCCTCAAGCTGCCATCCATGCCATATGATTGAGAGTATACCTAAAGCCCAGATGTTGAGACTATGCAGGAATTGTTCTGAGGATGTTGACTTTGTTGTGAATGGTTTGGATATGTATGCCAGATTTATTGAACGTGGCTACCATTCTGGACTAGTAGAGAAGGCATATTTTGAAACTATGGATGCCTCCAGGATGGATTTATTTACAAAAAATAAGAAATACATGATGATCCATCCAGGTTGAACTTTGTGACCACCTATGCAAGACATACAAATGAAATGCAGCAGATAATTAATAAGAACTGGCATATTTGGAAAATGAACCTGGTCTGTCGGAGGTCACTAGCATTAAAACCAAGGATGGTATTTCGTAGGTCGCAGTCTAAAGGACAGATTAGTCCATAGTTTCTATGGCTCTACGGATACTAATACAGAAGTGAAGACTTGGCTGCCCCCCCTTCCCCTGGGGAATTTTAAGTGTGGTAACTGTAAGTTCTGCCCACACATTTTGAGAACTAACACTTTCACTATGTGCAATAGTAAAAGGTCTTTTAAAATGAGTTCTTTTTTTAATTGCAGTAGTGAACAAGTGATTTACTTGGCCACATGTGAGTGTGGAGCTTTTTATGTGGGGAAAACCATTCGACCTTTTAAGGTGCGAATAGGAGAACATCTTAGGTCCATAAGGGAGAGTGATAAAAAGAATGCTTTGGCTAGCCATTTGCCTGCAAATGTTAATGGTCATCATACTTTTAAATTTTGTGCTCTTGAAAAAGTGACAATAGGACCTAGAGGAGGTAACTTGAATGCTAAATTGTTAGCTAGGGAGTCCTTCTGGATTTTTACTCTGGGAGCATTAAAACCACCTGGCTTAAATGATCGTATTGAATTAATGCCATGTACAAAAAGAAAGTAAAATTTGATATATATTTCATATATGTTTGATAATGAAATTCTTTTTCTTTATGTCTCCATAGGTTGTTTTTGGAATGAAATAGGGTGCCAAGTTATTCTATTTCCGAAAAATATGGGAAAGAATATATCATTATTAAGATGCAAATACATTTTTTGTGATGCTACATGTTCCTTTATTCCTGTTGTGGTGAAATATGGACCTTGTACATATTGTATTATATCTTGTAACTATGTATTATGTATTTTATATTTAGTGAGTACTGTCACTTTAAATTATTTTGTATTTAATGGTCCATCTTTTGAGTAGCATGAGCCTCCTGATGATGCATATGGTGCAAAACCGGTAGAGGTTTAGCAGGGTTGGTGCTGGTGTTTGGCGCTTTTTTAAATTTACAATAAAGCTGCTTTTATGGTTCAGCGTCGCGTGGTGCGGATATTTGTTTTGTTCCTTTCACGTTGTATATCTTGCACACCCTCTCGTCCAAACGGAGCAGTTTTGTTGCTGCTAGGTGACACTAGGGGACTGGGCACCCCCAGTGTCGATGTTGTGTTTGGCAGCACCAGGGGTGGACTCCCCAGCATTGCAGAAGTAAAATGGGCATGGTAGCAGGTAGTCAGGTAGCACAGAGGATTGGGCACACCCATACCAGAATATTAACATGGGTTAGGCTTGGGGGGGACAAATATGGCAGCAGCAGCAACAGACATTGATGGACAGTTTTCTTTTTTGCAGGGCCTATTTAAAAGAAAACTATGAGGGATGGTTTTCTTTATTTCAGGTGGTGACACTGGGGGATTGGGCACCCCTAGTGTCAGTGCTATGTTCAACAGCACCGTGGTTGGGCTTCCCACTGTTGCAGAAGTAAAAGGGGAAGAGTGGGGGTGGGGTGGCGGCCAGCATGGGACCAGCACCCTGTGCCAGAATATTACAAGGGGTGGGCTTGGGAGGGACAGTTATGGTGGCAGCAGTAACAGACATTGATGGACGGTTTTCTCTGCTATAGGGTGTCATTAAAAAAAAACTATGAGGGGTGGTTTTCAGCAGGCTGAACATGACAGATCAGCTGTGCTTGCTGGGCGACGTGATGTAGATCAAAGGAAACAGCTGCCCTATGATTGGGTTGGCTCTCTCCTTTGAACAACACAAAATTTCTGCCCAGCAAGCTGGAAGACTATCATTACCAGCCTGAATGACGATTGGTGAGACACTGATGAGCCCCTTGCAGACCACTCTGCATTGGACTGACAGTGAACAGTTCTCAAAATCTATTCTCTCGGCAAAATTTTCACTGCACGTGCACACACGCTAAACATAAAAATGACAATAAAATGAGAAAAACCTACCCAATTAAAACTCCAAATGCTTGAATTGCTCAACCATTTCAATCTCATAATTCCTACAGCCTTTAATCACTAGCTGAGAAGAGGTCAAAGATAATTTGGACTTGGTTTGCATTAGTTTTTTATTTAAAATCTCGTAAATCCATGAGTATAAAGTCCATTTTCATGGGCAACCAGATATGACATATTAGACAAAGGTTTACATTATAGATAGACATCAAACAACAGTTCCACTATGCCACAGTGAAACAAATTTCACTGACCTCCCCCATAGCAACAAATGGTAACAGACAACCTCTTACACTGCCAAGTCCCCACCTTGACCCTGAACACACAGACACCTAATCAGTGTTAATGCAGGGGAGCTGTGCCCCCTGCACCCCACCCATGCAGGAGGCTGTGCCCCTTTGCACCTGCCAGAGTTAAGGATTATCAACTCCAGTGGGGGTGGGGGATGTCAGGGCAGAACGGCCAACACTGGGTGTCGGTGTGTTAGTACATCGATGCAACAACCCATTCAGCACTGTGGGTGTCAAACAGATTGTTGTTGATGTCCAGGTTTTGCTGTGAGGGTGTCACGGTCGTGGCAGTATACATCAAACAACAGAATGCAGAAAACATTACAATACAAAAAAACACAAATAAATATGCAATACATTACATACAACCCATTTCAAGAACATGATGCAAAACATTGTTTATACTGACATATCTCTGTACAAAATTATTTTCTAAGTGCAATCTTGAAGTTTGAAAGACTCATGATACGAGCAGTGAAAATCTGAAGTAACGAATTAAAAAATATGGAAACTGGTATAGCAATGATCTTTGACCTAATTTTCATAGTGAGGATATGGAATAATTGTTATTTGAAGATGCACGAATATACTGTAGGACAAGGTGAGCCATTGTTGAAAAAAAACAATGAAAATACTCAGGCATTTTCTCAAAACAATTTTTCTGGCCAGTGATCCAATATGTAACTTATACTTCTGGTCTAGAGAAGGCCTAGTTCCAAAAAGCATAAATTTAGAAAAATAACTGATACCAGTAGGCACCAGCAGCAGATCAGCACCTTGTCTTACAGTTCAAAAACACTCCATGAACAGTTTAGTTTATCACACAAATATTAAGTTCTTTATTTTATCAATTGTTTCAATTAACAAGCATATTGCCCCCTAGTTTGTACATCAGGCTGAGTGACATGAAGAGGTTACCAGGCTGGTGTATTTCACCCCACTTTTCACAGATAGCATCCTGTACACCCCAAAGCTCCATGGCCATATTTAAAAATCCAAAGCTGTAAAATAGGGAAGGCAAGGCAAGTTTTATTTATACAGTGCCCTATCCAGGGCCTCAGAATAATTAAATCAGTGCATTTATTTGCTTGAGGAAAAACCATGCCAACCTAGTCCATTTGCCCAAGCTATAATTCAACTGGTAAAATAAAGAATTAAATATTTGTGTGATGAACTGGACTGTTCACAGAGTATTTCTGAACTTTAAATGAAGGTGCTGACCCACTGCTGGGGCCTACGGGTATTAGTTTGTTTTTTCTGCCATTCATTCCCCTGAGTAAAGTGCACTTCCTGGTTGATCTGTCGAGCCCCAGTTTCAGTGGCTTTGTGTTACAACATAGATTTAGGGCTCGATTTTAAAAGGCAGACAAAGGGCTGCATCAAGCCCTTGTCAAAGCCATTTTTGGCACAACTGCGCCAAACTCCTTTGTCACAAGTGCACACATTTTTATACTGCCTGGCACAGATGCAATAGTTTCTTCACTTTATGGCAGCTTGTGCTAAATATTTGGCACAAGCCCTGTAAAAAGGGTCCCCCAAATGCCACATATTAGACCAGCAAACCATTGGTCTAACTTGAGGCATTTGGCCCTTGGGATTGAAAATACCAATCGCCATCCAGGAGAATGCTGTAAGCTTCATGTGCCACAGTATCAGTGCACCAGGGGCTGCAGCATTCTCTGGACTCAGAAAATCAAACCCTTAGTTTTGGAAACATTAAGCAACAAACCATTTTTTGTCAACCAATGTTATACAATATCAAAATCTTTTGGAAGGAAAAAAGTCAATAAATCAACAAAAGGGGAGGAGGAATTGTTTAACCAGGAAAAGCAGGCTAAGTCAAAGCTTGTTTCCAGGTGTGGTCTGGGAGCACAGGGAAGTTAAGTGACTTGCTCAGGGTCACACAGTATGCAAGTGGGGGAAGGGTAGTGGGATTCAAACCCAGGTCTCCAGGTTTCAGCTCAGTGCTATTAACCACTACACTATACTGCCTCCTGAACCACTAGAGTAGAAAACAATGTTGTATACATACAAAAGAGTAAATGAACATGTGCACAAAATAAGATCATAGCTGGCTCAGTGGCATGAAAGGCTGAGGCACTGAATGCCACACCTCGAGTTTGGGAGCAGACTGGGATCAAGGAGGGGGTTGGTCATGGAGGGAGAGGATTTAGCATCTGTCTGACTGCTCTCCTCTCTGGGGGGTACCAGCCATACTGCTCCTATACTGCCACCACATGGAGCCATGGTGGCAGGACAACAGGTGCAGTTTTGGGGACATGACTGGCTTTAGAAACTAGAGTGCATGTACACTTTCATCCGTACACACGTCCCTCATCATGGAACACTGCTGGTCAAGGGAAGGGACAGAGAAAAGCTGGGGTGGCATCAATTACACCCCTGACTGCCAGACTCTGACCCCGCCACTGCCTGGGGACTCCTGCCTGAACATTTGGATGCAGGACTCCAGGGAGGGTAAGACTGGAGCTCCCCCTCCAGAGCCTGCTACAGGGTGCAAGCTGAGGGGGAATTCTCAGGGCAGGTAGGTCCTCAGGGGAGGTGATTGCCAGTCTGGGAAGGCAGGGCAGGAGGCAGAAGAGCAAGCCTGTACCCAAAGCATGAAGAAAAAAGGAAAAGAATGGAAGATCATTAAAACAATACTAAACAGGGCTGTTCTGGTGGCATGGAGGCCTGAGGCATCATGCCTTATCCCCTGCCACATTGGGGACATGTGTCTGTGGTGCGAGTGGGCCCCCAGGGTTCAGCCGGGGTGGGAGAGGATTGAGTGTCTGCAGGACAGCTCTCCCCTCCTGGGGAGGGAGGGACATGAAGGCTGACACACCTCTGACACCTAGCTGTGGCTGGGTGTCAGAGTGCCTGGGTCCCATGGAATGGAGGCGGAGCTGTCGGCTGGTGCTCGGCCATTGCCAATGCCCATTGCTCTACCTCCGGGGGGGTTGGGAAGAAAAGCAAGAGGAGAAAAGGTCATGGGTGGCTGGATGACTGCCAGCCCCTGCAGGCAATGCCCCCTGATGAATGTCAGGCACCTCCTGAATCAGATCCACAGCGGTGGGTTGAGGGATCCCCACCATCCTGCCATGGAAGGTAAGACATGGAGTAAGACAGGAGTTGGCACTGCAAGCAGGTGGATGGAGGTGGGGGATGGGCAAGAATGTGGGCCACCCAGGAAGGGAACAAAAAAAAAGTATGAAAAATAAATAAATCAAAAATACTAAACAAAACAGTTCCCAAGATTTACCCATACGTCACGCCAATTTTAACATTTAGCAGAGGAGATAAAACATCAATCAGGCAGGCAGTATAGCCTTGAGGTTAGAGGAACAAGGTGTGAATGATCTTGGTACATCCAGCAGCCCAGACCTGAGTTTGATTCTCACAACCTCCACTTGCATACTGTGTGACTCTGAGCAAGTCACTTAACTGCCCAGTGCTCCCAGGTCACCCCTGAAAACAGGCACTTGTGCCTAGTGGGCCTTACCCAGTTACCAAAGACTAAAAATAAAAAACAAGAGAAATGTTCCACACTCTGTTAAACAAAGAATTATATATACAATAATGGATGGGGAAGTGTGCTTGATGAGAAATTAATGGTTGCCTGAGGTGTGGGATGCTACATAAATTGTTTATTAAAGCATCCCACACCCAGGGCAACCATTAATTTTGAATTTAAGCACACTTCCCCATCTTTTTTTAATTATAATTGCTGGACAGCAATTTTTTGCATAAGGGGATTGTGCTGCTGTGACAGACAGACAGAGACAGAGACACACACACACACACACACACACACACACACACTCTCTCTCTCTCTCTCTCGCTCTGTGAGAAAAAAGAGTTTCATTGCAAGGAGTCTTTTTTTTTTAATAGCCATTTGTTTTTACTTTGAAGACTTTGGGGTTTCAGACTGTTGGGATCGCGCTTACCTTTGAGAAGCGCTTTGGAGATGTTTCTGTGTGGTTAAGCACATCTGAGCAGTTTCATTTGTGTTGAATTGTTCTGTAGCGCAGGTTGTGGACAGCAGGATCAACCAGATATGTTTTTTAAATAAAAAAAAAAACAACAGGACGACTCCCGGGGTGGTGGCTCCTCGGTAAGCAAGATGAGGAGCCGCCATGTTTTTCATCATGTTTAGCCCACCCATTAATACTGTGGAGCCAACCAGGAATGGCTCATCTGGGACTGATGTGGCACGTGTTTGCCGTTATAACTTGTGGGTTATAATGGCAAATTATAACTCAGTCAGCCCATTCAAAAAATTGCTGGCCAGTTATTACAAAACTATAATACTACAACATCAGATAACCCAATGTCCCTGAACTTTGCAAGCAGGTTACTGTGGTGGAACAAGCTGTACATTTTGGAGAAATCCAAAAATACTGCAGCTGCAATATCCCCATCACCCAAATCTTCATGGAGAGAGCATGTTAATTCTGCCAGGTCTCTTATTCTACTAGTGCTAGCTTATTCTCCTAGCCGTGCATTTAAAATATGGTAGTTTCAGAGGACAAGGAGAGTTATAATTTTCTTCCTGCCAGTTGATGAGTCACTACATCTTCAGGTAAATGCAGTGTAAATTTGCTTTATCCACCAAAAATTGGAGCCCCTTAAAGTTAGTTCATGTTTATGCAGCATATTTTTTTCACACCTGCTTATGAAACAGAGGCAAACATGATGGACCTAGACTCCCTTTTGACATTAAATTATCATATTACTAAGCAAATTACTTAAATGGGTTTGCAGATGCTCAAGAAAATCTGCCATTCCCCTGACTCTTTGTGAACCACACTATTATTCATTCTTTTTTTTTTCAATCAAGTGAAATGAGTGAGCTTTCACAGTGCATTTGGGTGAATTAATGATAAAACGGAGATGGGCAGTAGAATGCTACATTTCTTGCTACACATTGTATCACTGATATCATTTGTGCAAGGCGATTTATTGTTCTAATGTGAAATTATGTGTCACAAATTACTAAGGAACAGTTTTGAATTTTAGTACTACAGTGTGTGTTAGATTCTTGCACCTTAAAAGTAGAGCTGCTAAATGAAAACTAACATTTTCAGTGATTGGGCAATCAAGATAAACCAAAGAGTGTTTGACTACGGCTATGTCTTTTTAATGATGTTTAGTAAATCTGTTTATTACCACACTAGACATTTGGATGGTTTGACTGTTTAAAAATGAAAAAAGTCTGAAGTCTAGCATCAATAATGCCTTGAGTTGCAGTGCCTGATACAGACCCTGGCTGCTTGTATTAGGTCAGTGATGTTGAAATGTAGGCTGGATTCTCCAATCATTTCATACTGCAATGTCTCCCTGTCATACAGATACTTTAAAAAAGTAGTCAAACACAAGCCTTTTATATTATCTCAATTTATAGCCTTTCAGAATTTATTGCACTAAGGAATTCAAGTGTGAAACAGAATACAAAAATCATTTTCCACTAAAGTCAAGGTAAATAGCTTCCTGTTAATTATATATTCAGGCTTGAACAGTGCACTGATTACACTATACAGATTGAGGAGATGCTTTCATTCACACTCAGGTGAAGAATGTGTGGACTGTGTCTGTGCAGTACAATAATTGCACCACTCAGGCTGTAATTGTAAGCATGTTTATAACCATTTGAGGAAACCTTAATATACAGTTAACAGAGTTTCATTTACAAATATGGTAGTTGCTTCAAAGACATTGATATTCTGTATGCAAATAATAAACGTTGTTATTAGGGGATTTGTTTCTTTTTAAACAGGTCAAGCCCAGTGACTACTTTACACCACTGCTGATCGAATGAAGACATACATGGCACATTGTTGTCAGAATGGCCTCAAGAAGCATAATTAAACATTTCCTTGAACAAATAGGGCCTGATTTTTAAACATTTGGGAATGGCGTATGGTGCTTGCACTGCCAAGGAATAGGGTAAGGGGCTCCTTGCATTGCACCATGTGCCATTCCTAATTTTCAGATACTGTCTGCAACAATGGGAGGGCACCTGTGCCAGCCAGGCTTGCGCTGCATGTGGTGGACACATGGCTGCAGCCTGTCAGATAGGAGCTTGCTACTTGATGGTGCTCATACATCCCCTTTTATGGGATTCCAGAAGAGCTACAATGGGCACAGGGTTTGCCTGCAGTTAGTCACAAAGGCAAAAAGTTAGTCATGCACAAAGTGTCGGAGGTGGTGCGGCCAGCTGCTATGCAGTAATCTATCAAAGAAGCTCAGCACTCTGTTCCAAAACACTACAACTGTAGGCAAAGAAATTGTGCATAAAAGTACTTTATTGTGGCAAAGTAAAGAAACTGACTAGAGTCTGAGGCCCCTTAGGACTGTAATCAATTTCTCTGCTTTGCCACATTAAAGTACTTTTATGCACTATATCTCTGCCTGTAGCTGGAGTGTTTTGGAATGGAGTACTGAGCTTCTTTGCCATATTACTCACCAGCAGTTAGACCAGCCCCGAGCTGGTCTAACAGCCCAGGTACCATCCATGGCACTGGTGTAGTGTGGGACTTGAGCCTGTGACCATTGACAATTGAGGCCACTGTCCTGCCATATGGTGCAATGATGGCATTGACACAGTGTTGGTCCATGACAGGTGCCTTTGCCACCTGTAGTCTTACTGAGCATTCCCCAGCTAGCATGCCAGACCATGACAAGTGATCCCTGTGGCACCAACTCATGCCATGCCCATGCCTGGGCACATCATCCCACAATGACTCCCAGCCACGTGCCTCTCCCCCCCTTGATTCCAGCCATACTCCACATCCCTGTCCATCCTCATGGCTATCTTGCATGTCCTGGTACTGGCAGTGTCCCCGCTGGGCATGGCCTGTGGCCTGTGGTGTCCACTAACCCCTCCCACACTGCTCCTGCCAGACACCTATCCCCTGCAGCCACTGAGGCAGGCAGCCTTCAGACTCTGGCACTGGTTGCCATAGCACTGGACCATCCTGTAACTTGTGGCAATGTCCTCCTGTGTGCCTTCCATGTAACAAATGGGAGCGGGTGCACCGACCTGTGGGACTTTGGTGCTGGGATCCCACCTACACTAAAATCAAGTGCAGGGTCCCTGGCACACCAGTGATTGATGTAAGCTGCCATTTGCCACAGCTTGTGTCAATCTATAGGGCCCTTTGAAAATCAAGCCCATAGTCTTTACTAGTAAAATAGAATGTGTGACTATGTTAAAGAGGAACTTTTATACTATAACAAACTTTAAAACATCATATTATTGAAAGAAAAATTAAGCAACTTATTATTTTCCTTTACATCTTAAAGCCAATTGTATAAATATTTATTTGTTAGTTTTCTCCCTCACAACTTACTGATTCCTAATTATTTATTTTCAAAATACAGGGCATTCTCTAATACTCCATTGCCAAGCTTACTTTGTTATTAAGAAGGCACATTTTTGTAATTATTAATTTTAAAATGACGATTTATAAAAAAATCAAAGAACTGAGTCTGATTAAAAGAAATGGTTCAGATCCATGAGGTCTTCAAAAAATATGAGCTTACAGTAGATTTAAAGTGGGAAAACAGTATCCCAGCTTATTTAGATCATATGAAGTACTGCAGCTGAAACTGACTTGTTACATGTATTGCTTTAGAATTCATTAAAATGTAAGATTGGTTATATTCACCAGAGCGTACATTTTCAGTTTTTATTGTCCCTTTTAAGGCCTGACAGAGACAACATCAGAAAGCACAGGTATGGCTATTTTATACTAACAGTACATAAAAATACAATTTGCAGATCATTAGGTCATACTTTATGTCATATGTCCAAATTTAAAGAGCTTCCTGCTGTCTGATTCTTATACATTAAATGGGAAGGTACAGTATGGGAAATGTGCTGGGTCCTTCAAATTCTGAAAGTCCCTGACAAGATCTGTTAAACAAAATGCAGGACCAACTGGTAGGGATCAGCAGTCTTGAAACATAAATATTTATTTCATCTATCAACTAAGTCAAGACTGAAGATATTTCATGGAATCTAGTAACAGAAAGTGGTGCCACTGAGGGGCATGCTGTGCTTAACAATGCATAGCTTGGCATCAGTGACACCACATTGTGTCTCAAAATTCCAGGAGATGATGCCTGCCCTGTTTAATTTATAGATGATTTATTTATGTTATTGGACTGCTGACACCCACAGGTAAGCCCAATAATTCATTACAATGAAAGATTATTTCATGGGCTTTCAAAATTTATTTGACGGACCCAGCCCTCTTATCTTCATCTTCAATAAGTTTATTGAAACAGTCAGGAGTTGTACAAAGCCACTGAACCACTGACTCATTTTTAATGGCATACTGCATGTAGTATAGATAAAATACATTGAGTTACAATACAGCACATGTACACAGGCAGTATTTTGTTTAATTAAAAATATACCGAAACCATACAATCAACAATTAAAATAAATAAAGAGGTTCATAATGTTACACTGGATATAATATGTGCAAAGTTCAATCATTTAGTGTACTTCTAGAAAGGGACCTTAACTAAAGAGCAAACTTAATTATTTTAGTAACTTGTAAACTTTGTCTGACTTGAAGACAATGGCAGTTCAAAGGATAGTTCTCGTTCCTCCGGATGAAATGGTCACATTTTCAAATCTTGTGCAGGGAAAGGATTCTCTGTCTTGCAATAACCAGTATGGAGTGATTTAAGGTGGCACTTGGGAGGAGTGGTGGTGCCATCTTATATAACATAATTTCCATTATATCAGATGTAAAATTTAAATCCCACTATAATTAAAAGTAATAAAAATCCCACAGCTCCTGCTGACCCGCCGACCCCGACATGTTTCCCCTTTTAATGCATTAGAACGTTCATCCTCATAGAAGTTTCACTTGCCCTCTCCCAGTCTGAAGACCTAATTAAGGAGTTCACATTTTGGCAACTCTGCCATAGATAGGGTTTGCTGACACTTTCTACATTAAAGAAAGATCTTTGCTCACTTACAACTGAGACACTCATGAATGGATTAGGCTGAAATTTTAAAAACTTGTAGAGGGTCCCAGAATCAGTAAGTTCTGAAGCTTTCAGTCCAGTCTGTCTACAGGTGTTTTAGACACAGATTTTAAGAATATGGGAAAGTATAACTATTTTTTGAAAATGTTGCTGTTTTTTTGTAAATAATCTACTGTCAAAATAACAATACTGTACTATAAACCATAAAACTTTGGCAGGACAGTAGTGCTTACCTGGTGGTGAGGTTTTTTTAAATTCCAATTTAATATATATACATCATCAATTTCTTTTAAGCAATGTTATTTGTCCACACATTTACAGGTCTTCTGTTTCCGAGTTTAATTTCCAAGTACTTCATTTTAAGACAAAATGGGTAAACTTTCTTTTAGCATGTTGCTCCAAGTCTCATGAATCATGTTGATTTGCCAAGCAACTTGAATTTTCCAGTTGCTGATTTTCAATCAAAATTACAGTCCTTTGTTTTCAAATTGTATATGTTCTTATTTTCTGTTTATTTTCCAGGTTTGGCATTGTCCATTACATAAACTATGTTGTATATATTTAGTGTCACTGGACCCAGCTGAAAAAAGGAACTAGTAATGCAGTCTGGTTTCCAGGTCAAACAAATTAATAAAACGAAAAATAAGTTTGTAGTTTTTAATATAAAAATAGTTTAATATATGGTCAGTGGTTGGGTATGGAAATCGGTAGATTCCAAAATATTGTTGCACCACAGTTCAATGGTCAAAAAAAGCTGTTGTAACATAGTAGTGACATCACTACTATGGTGCAACCTTTCAACTTTGTGCCATTTTCAATTCTGAAGACACTGCAGTGCTGCCTCATCCCTCCCACAAACACACAAATCCTCACATTTCTTTCTGATTGATTAAAAAATTGAATTGGGGTGGAGGCATATGGAAATTAAATGTTTCTATTGATTTTGAGGAATCATATACTATAATATATAATGGATGGAAAACCAAGCACAGGCAAGGCATATGTTTCTGTCTTAAGTTACTGCAATATACAGTAAGTGACTTCTAGAGCAGGGGTTCTCAAATGGTGAGGCCAGCCTCCCTGGGGAGGCCCCAACCTGTTCCAGGGGAGGCTCAAGCAAGTCTGAAAAAGTACTGTATTTAAATTTTGAGTTTTATATGTTTTGTTTGAAAGGATGAAGCAAACTGAAAGAGGATAATAGTAGGTGAAATTTATGTATTTATTTACGAATCATTGACAAGAGAAGGTGAAGGAGTCAAGGCTTATTTCAGGCGTAGCAGGAGAAGGGTAGGAGCATACAATTCAAAAGGTAACTGCAAAGCAGTCAAGGAATACAAAATGAACAATAGTGCAAACAAATATGAAGAATAAATTAATAATTAGTGGTGATAATTGATCAATTTGTAGAGTGATGGCAGAATAGCCCAAATACAAGGGTTGAGCATGGAAGTGCTAAGAGCCAATAGTAGGAAGGAGCAAAGTAATCCCTAAGAAGTTGCATAAGAGCAGGAAAAGGTGGGGTGGGGCGAGGTATGTAGGAAGGTTATTCCAGATAGAGAGGAAACAGAGAAAGTAGTCCTGACCCCTTGAAGGTACCGCAACAAGGGGTAACAACGGTTCAAGAATCAAAATAGTGGAGCAAGAAGGCTGGCCTGTGTGTGTGTGTGGGGGGTTACAGTAAGCTGAATAACATTGATTTTATTTTATTTGTTAGTCAGATAATACCTTTGAGCACAGGTGCTCTTTTCAAATGTTCCATATCAGTGAAAGACAAAGAACTGGATGAGAGCCAAGTACTCAAAGGGGTTTCAATTTATTCATGGTGTACTGTGCAAAGTACAGTATGTTAATTTTCTTTGGGGAGGCCCAAGATTATTTCAGTTTTGGGGAGGCTCAAAATCTTTTCCATGGATTTGGGGAGGCTCACTGTGACAAAGTCTAAGAACTGTTGTTCTAGAGCTTCCCTCTCAAGGTTAATGTTGTAAACAGAACCCCTCTATGGAAACCAAGCCTTTCTGTGCACTGGAATATACAGTAAGAGATATATCAAGCTTCACTTTCAAGGTTCATGATGTAAGCAGAACCCCTCAATGGAAACCAAGCCTTTCTGTGCACAGTTTCTTGTTAATTGTACTATATCATCTGGGTATGCACAGTATGACACACACACTCTTTTTATTTTTTTGGCCCGACCCAGCTCCCCTCCTGCCCAGCCCACCATCCCCACCATGCCCAGGCTTACCTCCCTGGGTGGGTCTGCCGGGGGGACACCCACTCCCAATGGTCACTTGGGAGTTTGTCCTGGCTTACCCCCCCAGGGTGGGGCCAGGA
Organism: Neoceratodus forsteri; assembly: GCA_016271365.2. Classification (NCBI taxonomy): domain Eukaryota; kingdom Metazoa; phylum Chordata; order Ceratodontiformes; family Ceratodontidae; genus Neoceratodus; species Neoceratodus forsteri. Next base: position 1,295,902,171 of record CM028130.1, read on the forward strand.
AAGTGGAAATCCCTGGTGGGCAATAGGGGCAAAGAAGACAGAGGCAGAGCAGGGCATCACAGCTGGAGCCAGAATTTGTAGATGCCCACTGGATCCCTAGACACGGGACATGTAATGATGTCCTCAGGATGACCCTGGTGTCTGTCCAGCCTCCAATAGTACTAGGTGCTGGTCAGCAAGGATCCCCTGGCCTTTGCCAGTGGTCACAAATGCACCGAGCAGTCAACCTCCCTCCCCCTGAAGAAGGAGAGCTGCCCCTCGGGTGCTTGATCCTTCATCCCCTGCAGGCCCTTTACACACTTTTTACAAGAGATAACAGCATTCACAGAATGGTACTGTGTGTTTGTATGCACTGGTATTCTTAGGATATAGGGAATACAGTACATTATGGATTGCAGTGGAATAACCCATTTATCTCCACTAGTGAGTGATAAGACCCATAACTCATGAGTGGCAAAGCCACGAGTTAGTTATAAATGTTTTATCACTCGTGTGGAAATAAATGTGTTACTCTACTGTAACCCATTATGTATTTGATATATACTGTACCACACCCTTTGCGTTGTTTTACTGTTTTCTTTTTACCTAGTTTTAGCTTAAAACTGATTTTCCATTATAAGTTCTCTATCTGGCCCATTGTTCTCTGTGTTTTATTTCCAACTTCTAAGTGGAAGTAGCATGTTCTAAGTTAAAAAAAATTGTGTTCTAAGTAAAATAAATGGTGTTCTAAGTGAAAATAAATATTCATCCCAAAATAACATGGTTTATTTACCCAGTTTATTCACCACTGGTGTGGTTACCTTGCTAACAGTATAAACACGGCCAAAGAAATGGGTTTTGGAGTGGACCTAGGATGCAGGTGATTGAGTCACTAGTTGGAAACACTGCTGCTTCTGACAGTGTGTATATGCCTGGAAAGGGTTGGATCTCCATTACGCCATTATAGTGAACCCACAGCTGAGCTGGGGAACATTCTCCTGCACTTGGGATTTGCTATGTGTGCATGTTACTTGGAAACACAGAAACAGACAATGACAGCAAAAAAAGACCAATGATCCATCCAGTCTGCCCAAGTTCCCTACTGAGCCCTGGGACTAGTGTCTCTCCTGGGTTCTAGCCCTCCCTAACCTCCCCTCCATTTTCCACTCAGCCTCTGCCACCCTGAGCAAGCACTATACCCTCCATTCAGTCCCAAACATGCTTGAAACCAGCTATGTTTTTTGCACTTACCATGCTGGCTGGACTGTGCCAAGGTTCCTTCACCCTTTCTGTAAAATAGTACTTTCTCATGGTCCAGCTGAACCTCCCTCCTGTTAATTTCCACTCATGTCCACATAACTGCAAGCTAGTATTCAAGCTAGTTTCCCTCAGTTCACCTTGTTAATTCCTTTCAGGAACTTGAAGTCTTTAGCATATCTCCCCTCTCCCTTCCGGTCTCCAGTATGTATATGTTCAGTGCTTTGAAATGCTCCTCATAGGACCTGACCTGTTGGCCCTGCATAATTTCCATTTTTAACTTTAGTGGGCTGTGTGTATTGCTTCCAGAGTGATTAGAGAGCATACGGTCAAGGATCTGTGATAGGAGAAACGTAGTGGGTGCCAAGGTGACGGTGCTGGCATGCTTGGGTCCCAACAGCCCCATCTGCATACGCACCACATTGTGGCCCAGAGGGAAGGACAGTGACATTTCCCTGATTGCCCTACCACAGGGGGTAAGCCACAGAGGACCACTGAAGCAAGGTAAGGGGAGATGTTGGGACAGGAAGGTTGCTAATAGAAAAGAGCCCAACAGAGGGGCACAGTACCAAGGAGAATAAACACCTTAACAACATGATGTTGCCTGCTTTTGTTTTGAATGATGTAACCAAGCTGCTTGTACTGAGAATCTTGTTCTACTGATTGTTTTGTATGTACTGTTTCTATACAGGTCCTACCTGAAAGTAGGCAGCTGATTATCTAATGTAATACTAATGTATGATTAGTTAGTTTAGTAGTAGGGGCATTTTTAGTGTTAGGCAGGGCTTGGAGTGATTTAGGATAGGAGTTTTTAGTTTTATTTTTAGTGAGGGAAGAGTGTGTGGCAAGATATGGGTAACCATACTGAGTGGTGGATTAAGATGCCCGAACAGCATTACTATCATTTTGATGTGCTGGCACTCACCTCTAGCTAAGAATAGACTTTGGCTGGAAGAGATTACTCCAGCAGACTGGGGTATGAGGAGAGGAGTGGCCTGAAGATGGACTGTGCCACGTTAGGTGGTGGACGGAAGTTTTGGTGTTTACAGTGAAGAGGATTGAATCGAGTTGCAAGCGGAACTCCTGGGGAAGTCTGGGCCACTGCTCATGCACACTGCAGCTCTTAGAGGCTGAGAGATGACAGCTGATTTGCCATCCTGAGCTTCTGAAGTGGCGGTTGAGTAGTGGAGGTGACAGAGTGTCAGGAGGTGGGAGCTCTGCTGCCCCCAGGGAGAACCCCATCTGACTCCCACGAGTGGGAGCTCAGTGTCAGTGCCCGTGGCCTGAGAGGAATAGTCTGAGGCTGCAGTGGTTTGCCGATGGGGGCGAGAGGTGAGAATTTTCCTTGTAAAGAGCTTGGAGCAACTTTGGACTAGCTGGAAGGGTTGAAGATTGTTTGTGCACCTCCCCCTGGGAACTGAAATTGTGTGAACAATAAGGGAGGTCTGAGGTTTTTCCCTGGTCTAGGGTTGAGGGGTGAGTGCTGGCATATGTGATTGATGTTTTGAACTGGCTCAGTATGGATTAGTGGCTCCAGTGAGAGAGGAGCCATCAAAGCAGGGATTTCCAGAAGTTCTGTTTCTGTTTGGACTGTGATAATCTGACTGAGAACTGTGTCGTACTGTCGATCCCTAGTGGATCAATAATTTTATGGTGCTATATCTATTATACTGTTATTGCTCACACTCATTGGGTGTACTTTTCCTGTTAGTGTCAAATTTTATTGAAGGGGATGGAGTTGGGTGGTAGTATGTGTGTGTGGGGTGTATGGTTAAGGGGGAAGATTTATTTAGTGTATGAGTGGTTGAGTGTGGTGGGATATATTTTGTTTTAGAACTGATAAATATGTGTCGGGGGTGTCTGGCGATTTAGGGTGGGCTATGATTGTGTACGGCATGTCACGGTTCTATGACCTGTGGCCCTTCACCACCCTTCCGGTATCTTGCACTACAGCTTGTCATTGCTGGGAGGTCGGGATTGGGAGGAGACGCTTGGGCAGGAGCTGGTGGGGCACCCTGTGCATGGTCGAAGGGAGCAGGATAGAGGTGGTTGAGTGCAGAAGGCGCCCTGGGATTAGATTGGGCTTGGAGAGAGATGCTAGACATGTTTAGTTCCTGTCCCTAGGGTTCCCATGAGACCAAGTGGGCAGTGAGCTTAAAGGACTGCACTGTCCACCAATCCCCTGAGGGTGGTGCTGTGCAATGCCAGGTTGATCAATAATAAGACTGCAATTATTGTGGATCTGATTTCTTTGGTCAACCTGGCTTGCATTATGGAGACCTGGTTGGGGGCTGATGCTGGCCCAGTGTTAGAGGCTGCCATCCCCCCTGGGTACTCTGTTGTGCACTGCCACAGAGTGGAATGCAGGGGCAGAGGAGTGGCTATCTGTTTTAGAGCTAAGCTAGGCTTCACCATGCACCCAGTGAGAACATCGGGTTCTTTTGAAAGTGTGGCCATCCATGGGGGTCCGGGTGCAGGTTGCAGGATTCTCCTGATTTACTGTCCTCCTGGGATGGCAGGAGAGTTCCTGCAGGAAGTAGGTGATTTCGTCATCAGTGAAACATTGGAGTCCCTCAGGTGTTTGGTCCTGGAGGACTTCAATGTTTGGGATGATGACGAGTCATCTAGGTTGGGTTATCACTTCCTCCAGATGATGACATCTCTGGGCCTGTTGCAAGTAGTTACTACTGCGACCTACCAGGGTGGTCACATGCTGGACCTGGTCTTCTTGCTGGGGCTTGAGATTGAGAATCTCAGGACTGATCAGGTCATTTGGTCTGATCACTGCACGGTGGAGTTCTTGCTCAGGGCCGCCACCCAAGATCCCTCCCCCTGCAGAGATAGTAAGTTACCGCCCCAGAGGGTTTTTTTTTCAGAAGTAGACTTATCTATTGTGGACAGTGTATGCAGGGGAGGTGTGGGTGAAGCAGTTGACACCAACAATAGGTTGATGACTGAGGCACTCGACTCCCTTGCACCAGTCTGTGTAAAACCCAGATCTTCTCACTTGAGGTCCCCATGGTTTGATGGGGAGCTCAAGGCACTGAAGATCAAAGGTCGGAGGTTGCAGCGCTGCTGGCAGAGGACCATGTTGGAAGCAGACAAACTGGGCCTGCATACACACTACAGTGTGTACCGGGGGCAATCAACAGTAAGAAGGCAGTGTTCCCATCCAGGGAGACTGCTGCCAGGAGAAACCGACCAGCTATGCTTTTTCAGACTGTAGACAGGCTTTTACATCCAGCCTGTCTACAGCTGAAAAAAGCAGCTTCTGAGGACTTTGAGTTTACTCGGTTCTTTTAGGACAGGGTGTCCGCCATAAGGCAGGGAATTCCACCAGTGAGCCATATTATGGCCGACAGTGGTCACCTGGATTGTCGATGAGGCACTCCACCTAGTTGGGGGGATTTTAAATCAGTGGAGGTGGTTGATGTCATTGAGGTGGCCTCAAAACTGAAGCACACATATTGTGATCTGGACCCGATGATGACTCGTTTCTTGATGGGATGTGTCGACACTATTGGCCCAATGTTTGCCTTGATTGTCTGGTGTTCTTTGTCAGAGGGGGTCTTCCCAGATGCCTTGAAGAAGGTGCTGGTGAGACCCCTTGTGAAGAAGCCATCACTGGACCCTGACATCAAGGCGAATTATCGACTGGTCTCCAACCTGCCATTTTTGGGAAAGGTTGTGGAGAAGATTGTGGTGCAACAGCTGGGAGAACACCTTGTGGCATTTGATATCTATGAGCCACTCCAATTGGGTTTTCGTGCAGGACATTCTACAGAAACCACATTAGTTCAGATGCATAATGATCTCCTAAGGGTGAGGGATCGAGGAGAGAGGACAATTCTCGTTCTCCTCGATATCTCCTCAGCTTTTGACACAGTGGACCATCGTGTGTTACTTGACCACCTGTGGGACTTTTGTGGACTCACTGGCACTGTCATCAGCTGGTTTGAGTCCTTTTTGACAAACAGAAGGCAAAGGGTGGAGATGGGGAATTTCTCCTCCTCCCCTAACCTTCTGTCTTGTGGCATACCTCAGGGTTCGGTCTTGTCATCGATGTTGTTTGCCATGTATATGCTACCCCTGGATGAGATCATTAGGAAGTACAGCTTGGGGTTTCATTGTTATGCTTATGATACTCAGCTGTACTTATCCTTTGCCCCTGGGGCATCCAATGCGGTGGAAGTATTAAACAACTGTCTGGCCGAGATCAATGACTGGATGGCCTCTAGCTGGTTGCAACTGAACCCCCATAAGATGGAGGTGCTGGTGGTGGAGTCAAACAGGAGGCATGATAGGATGGCCTCTGGTGCAGATACTGGACTAGTTCTAGGCTCTGTCCCATTGATGGCCTCCTCTAGGGTGTGCGATCTTGGCATGGTTCTGGACAGTGGTCTGACAATGGAACATCAAGTGTTGTCCATTGTCAGGGTTAGTTTTTTCCATCTGAGAAACATTGCCAGGATCAAACACCTGATTCCACCCCTGAACCTCCCCACCTTGGTGCATGCTTTTTTAACATCTAGACTTGACTACTGTAATGCGCTGTAACTCAGGGTCTCTGAAGGCACCCTCCATCGGCTGCAGCTGGTGCAGAATGCAGCTGCCAGGCTGTTGACTGGACAGTTGAAATACTGTCACATCACCCCAGTGCTGCGTGAACTGCACTGGCTGCTGGTTCGATGGAGGGTGCTCTTCAAGGCGGGCTTGCTCGCCTTTAAGGCCCTACATGGACTGGGCCCTCGCTACTTGGTAGACCTTCTTAAACCAGCTGCCCTGGTCCGCTCCCTTTGATCCTCCTTCAGGGGCCTCCTGGGGATTCCCAGGACGAGATTGAAAACTGCCAGTGATAGAGCTTTGAGTATCGACAGCCCTGTCCTGTGGAATTCGCTTCTGCCATCAGTGAGGGAGGCCCCTTCTGTGAAGGCATTCAAAGCCTGCCTTAAGTACCATCTGTTCAGCCAGGCATTCTCAGATACTGGATGAGAACACAGACTATCAGCCCTTTTAAAGTAAATAGGGTTATTATTTATATGCAGAATATCACCTATTTTGATGTGTAATTATTTATTATATTGCGAGATGATATTTTTTAAACTTTTTTATATGTTTGTATGGTGCCGAGAGCCTCTGGGATTGGGCGGCAGAAAAATTAAATTTGCCTTGCCTTGCCTTGCCTGTGTTGCACCTGAAAATGGGGGTCATGTTTCTTCTGTGCACATACCCAATCAACAAGATAGATAGATAGATAGATAGAGAGATAGATAGATACAAACAAATAACTATATAAATAAATAATACAATCACCTGGGTACCCAAAACAAATAAATAATCTTAAAGAGCATACTGACACAGACATCATTTTTGTTTTTAGTATGACCTCATGACCATCACCCCCCACTCCCTCGCCCATTCACGGACTTATATACACACCAAGAATATCTCATCATTACACAGAGCCTATCCCTGGTGCTGGCAAACAACCCCTCCCCCACCAGATTAGCATATGGAAGGTATTCCCAGTCCAGCAGGAACACATTTGTAATTATGGCAATACCGCACAGTATAACCAGGTCCTGCAAAATGTTATACCCATCCCTCCACACGTCCTCTCTGCCACTGTACCCATATAAAGTGATAAAAACTTCATCCCTTCTTATTGCATTTCTATCCCTCCTGATACCCTTCCTGATTAACACACATCCCCTTCCTCCTGCATTTCTAGTTCCTCATAACTCTACCATCTCTACAGCACATCCTTTATAATTAGCAGAAATACTCCCCTTCCTGCAGCATCACTGTCCCTCCCCTCTCCCCCATGGACCTTCACCTTAATGTTAACTGGTTGTTTTTTTTTTATGTCTGTCTTATGAACATACGAACATAGGAAACTGCCAGCAGATAAAGGCCATATGGTCTATCAAGTCTGCTCGAGTGTGCAGCTAGCCATCCCCTTACTCAGCAGCAGCCCCTCCCTTCCCAACCCTCATATCGGTGACGCCCCCTCACTTTGTCCCTCCCCCTCTTAAAATGGCCTGATTTGCAGGAAACCACCTCCACGGGCAGCACATTCCACCTAGACACCACCCTTTCTGTGAAAAAGTGCCTCTTCATTTCTCTCCTGAATCTGCCACCCTCCAGTCTCAGACCATGCCCCGTGTATTCCTCCCTTCCTTTAACTTAAAAATCTTCTGTGTACCAGTTTTGTCAATACCCTTCACATACTTAAGGTCTCTGTCATATCCCTCTTAACCCTCCTCTCCTCCAGGGCATACATGTTCAGTTCCCTTAGCCTTTCCTCAGGGAAACTGGAGTTCAATGCAAAGAAGTGCAAAGTCATGCACATGGGAGCAAGGAACCCAAGGAGGTGTTACCAGTTGGGAGGGGAGCAGATAGCCATTTAGTCAGATCTTCCTGCAGCCCCTACCACCCTACTGTGTCATCTGCCAGTGCCCTGATCTTTGTGTGATCTACAAAAAGGCTAATCTTGTTCTAAATGCCATGTGAGATGCCTGCGAAGAAAATACTAAACAACACTGGGCCCAGTATCAAGCCCTGCAGCACTCCGCAAGTCACAGCCTTTAGAGCTGAGAGTTCTTCTTGCATCACCACCCTCTGCTGCCTCCCCTGCAACCAGTTCTTGACCCAATTCATACTAACATACTATTTGCCAGCAGATTAGGCCTTACGGTCTATCGAGTCTGCTCGAACCTATATCGTTAATTGGGTGCCGAGACCCTCCCATCCCTTGTTCTCTAGAAACCCCTATCATCCATCCCCAACCCCTCGGGACAGGTCATCATCTGATACATCCACTTTCTGTGTCTGTCCCACCCTCTCTTGAAGCCCTCCACTGTGGATCTTTGAACCAGCTCACCAGGCAGTGCATTCCAAGGGTCCACCCCCTCTCGGTGAAAACCTCCTCCTCTTTTCCCCTCACCCTTCCACCTTCCAACTTCAAACCATGCCCTCTGGTGATACCTCCCTGCTTTAGCCTAAAGATCCCCTCCATGTTTACCCTATTTATTCCCTTGAGGTGCCTTGAAGACCTCAATCATGTCCCCTGTCTCTCCTCTCCTCCAATGAAAACAGGCAGAGCTCCTCAAGTCTGTCCTCATAAGTCAAATCCCCTAGCCCTCGTATCATCTTTGTTGCCCTCCTCTGTACCCTCTCCAAGAGCTGTATGTCCCTCTTCAAATGTGGTCTCCAGTACTGTACACAGTACTCAAGGTGTGGTCTAACCAGTCCATTGTACAGAGGCAGAATCACTTCCTTGCTCCTAGAGGTGATCCCCCTTACAATGCATCCCAACATCCTGTTTGCCTTGCTAGCTGCTCTCCTGCACTGCTCAGAGTTATTCATACATGTATCCACCATGACCCCTAGGTCTTTTTCCCCTATCGAGGCCCTCCAGCCTCCTCCCAGGGTGTACCTGTGTTTAGGTTTCCCACCAAGATGCAGCACCTTGCACTTGGTGATATTGAAATTTAATTTCCATGTGTGAGCCCAGCTTTCCAGGGTGTCCAGATCCTTGCAGGGCCACCTCCCTCTTCTCCCTCAACTACTGCTCCCATCTTGGAGTCATCCGCGAAGAGACTCATTTCACCCTATACCCTCCTGATGTCCGATGTATGCATTAAACAGGATCGGACCCAGGACTGAACCCTGTGGTACCCCTACCAACCTCTCTAGGGTTTGAGAGCTCCCACAGACCACTACTCTCTGAGTGCATCCAGCTAGCCAGTTTTCAATCCATCTGACCATCAAAGGCCTACTCCTAACCCCATCAGTTTCTCCACCAGACCATTGTGGGGACAGAGTCAAACGCCTTGCTGAAGTCCAAGAATAATACATCCACAGGCTTACCCTGTCCAGTTCTGATGTTACCCATTCATAGAACTCCACAAGGTTGGTTTGACATGATCTACCTGGCACAAACCCATGTTGCCGACTATCCAGACCTCCCACCTCCTCCAAGTACACCCCAATCGTTCCTTTAGTATACTCTCCATTAATTTTCCCACCACGAGGTCAAACTGATGGGTCTATAGTTACCTGGTGCTTCACTTGACCCCCTTTATGGATTGGTACCACATGTGCCTCTCGCCAATCACTAGGTACCCTCCTGTCTCAAGTGACCTGCTGAAAGCTCCGCCAGGGTGCAGCCAGTATGTCCGCCAATTCCCATAGTACTCTGGGATGAATGCCATCCGTCCTGAGATTTGTTTTCTTTAGGCCTTGAGGGCTAACCACACCTTTGATGGAGATAGCATCATCCGTCCCTCCCCTTACTGGTCTTTTTATCCTTATCCAGATGTGACACCCTGGGGTACCTTTCCCTCCCTCTTGCTCCATTTCTGTTGCTCCCTGATCCCACTCCCTGCCGCTTCTATCCCTTCATGCCTTGCTTTGCAGATATCCCATCCCCTCTAGCGAACACAGGAGGCAAAGTACTCGTTAAATACCTCTGCCTGGTCCCTCGCCTCTTCCACCACCCTCCTTCTGATCTCAATCTGCTGAGATGGCCCTTAGTTTTCTCCGTTCCCAATGTACGGAAGAACCCTTTTCCCTCCCTGTATCCCTGTGCCAGCGCTGCTCTTACTGGACTTTGCTCCCCTCACCATACGGGTGACTTTTCTAGATGCAAGCTGGTACATTTCCTTATCCCTATCCCCTCTTGTTGTTTTATATTTTTTGTAGGCCGCCTTCTTTTCTCTGACTGCTACCTGTACCTCACTGGACCACCAGCATGGTTTCTGTGACCTTGCTCCCTTACGTTTCAACTTAGCGCAGATCCTGACTGCCTCATGAAGTCCCCGTTTTATGACCTCCCATCTCCTTTCCACACTTGTCGTTGAGGTAATCCCCTTCAAGTGATCCTTGAGAATATTTCCCATGCCCATAAAGTCTGCCCCCTGAAGTCCACTGCCAGTGTCCCAGATCTCACCCCCACTCCCCATGCTTATTTGAAACCAGACAGTATTGTGGTCACTCCCAGTCGGGGGGTCCTGTACAACTATGTCCCTTACCAGATCCCCATCTGCCAGAACCACATCCAGGACATGCCCCTCCCTTGTGGGCTCCATCACATGCTGTGTTAAGAACACATCCTGGAAGCCATCCAGCAGCCTCTGCTCCTTGGCCACCTTAGAGGACATGGTTCCCCAGTTTGTACCTGGCATATTAAGGTCCCCCATCAACACCACTCCTTCCCCTTTTGGACCACACTGGGCAATGATGTTGTCCAGCAAACCATCCTCTAGAACATCACTCATCCCGGGGGGCCTATATGCTACTCCCAGCTTGACCTTATCTCCTGCTGGGGATCGTAAGGTGACCCATAAGGCCTCCACGTTTCCCTCTGCCTCTTCTACCATAGTAATTTCTATATCATCTCTAATGAACATAGCCACTCCACCCCCTCTGACCTCCTTTCTATCCTTCCTAAGCATAGTGTACCCCTGTACATTTAGGTCCCAGTCATGATTTTGTTGGCTCGTTCCTGACCGCCGCCACATCCACCCCCTCGAACAGCATGGCCTGAACTCTGGCAACTTGTTTCAAGCTCCTGGCATTTACTAACACCAACCCCCACCCCTTTCCTGATCCTCTTTCTAACCCCACCCAGATTCCTTATACTTCCATCCTCCCTGCTCCTCCTGAAACCGCCACCTCAGTCTGTTTCCCTTCCCTCTTGGGCTTGACGGTTACTCCCTCATCTGAGGAGAGGCTTGGTCAGCCCTCCTCATCCCTTCCCCCTACAAGTTTAAACCCCACCTTTCTTGTATGTAGTCAGCCATCCACTGTTTAAGGACTTCTTCCTAATGGGGCAAGATGAAACCTGTCCTTGGCATATAGTCCTTATCCTCCCAAACTCCATTCTAGTTCCCTAACACCCCCAACCCATTCTCTTCACCCCACTTCCTGAGCCAGTCATTAACCTCTGTAAGCTTCTTTTTTTTTGTCCACTGAGGCCTTTGGTACTGGCAATATCTCTGAAAAGGAAATGTTGCATCCGTTATCCCGACAGACTCTGGCAAGTTCTTGGAACCTTGCTTGGATTTCCAAAATGCTATTTCCATCTAGATCATTAGTTCCCAAATGCACCAGGAAATCCGGTTTCCCTCCACAATCCCTAACCATTTCATACACCATGAACTTTGCTCTGTGCACTGTCAGCCCAGAGATACTCACTACCTTCACCTGGCTATGGCATCCACCCCCCTGTCCCTCCCAATGGATACCCCTAATCATCGAGTCTCCCAGTAACAGAACCTTAACACCTCCATCATCCTTATGGTTACCTCCACTATGCCCTCTCAGCCCCCCTTCCCCCCCTTTATTCATGATCTGAATTTCATGGGAGTCTTCCTGCCTTATTAGAGACCCCCTTGTCACCCTCCCCATTCTGCCTTCCTTGCTGTTTTTCCCACTTAACTCAAACCCCCTCTGAATAGGTGTCCCCTTTAACTGAACCATTTATCCTGGCCCTGATGGTTTCCCCTTCCCCCACGCCACCATCCTCCCCCCTTGTAATAGTACCCCTGCTTCCAGAGGCTCTCTGTGGGTCCCCTTTAGCTAGGGCCCCATCCTTGGTACTGACCTCCCAGCTGAAGGGGGGCTTCTCTCCCACCTCCTTGTCTCCCGGTTTCTCTCCAATCATGCTCTCCTCCCTCATGTCTGGAATATGTTGCATCTCCCCATTTGCTTAACATATATGTTTCCTTCTCCCTCTGGGACTATGTCTATCCTTTCCATAGCTGGTCTGTGATGCCCTATGGGTATCCAACTCTCCCCGGCCTCTGTATAAGTTTCCTCATTTCCACCAACCCTTCCTCCCTCTAGGTTGCTTAGTAGCTCAAATTTATTGTGACAGTCTATGTCAGCCTCCATCAAGTAACCAGTTTCCCTGACTGCATCTCTAAACTGACCCTCTTCTTCTCTCTTGCACTATTCACCTTAGGGAGCTCCTTCCCACAGTCTGCTGTTTTAGGCTTCTGCACAACAGCCCTTCCTGACCTCTTTTTCCAGTCTCTTTGTATTCAGAATGTTCACCCATCGCTTTCCCTTAGCATCAACTTCCCTATCTAAGGGTCCTCCGTCCCTAATATCCCCCCTGCTTGCTGTAACATAACGTCCTGTAATTTCAGGCGTTGCCCCAGCCTCCCTCAGCCCCACCCTTCTGCCTGCTTATATCCACCCCTTATCCTTGGACACCCCTGGGCTCCACAGCTTACTCTTAACCATATCACCTCACTCCTGATACAAGATAGCTGTCTACAGAGTGGGCAGCCTCCCTCTCCAGGCCCAATTTAGAATTATTGCCATCCCACAGCCTGTGCAGCCTACAACCCTTCCGAAGATGCCTGCCATGGTGGAATATGGCTACCCTGATTATCCCTCTGTTTATATAGCACGCCCCTTTCTCAGTCCCTTTCCCTGAAGTGCAGTTTCTCTCTATACTGACTGTAGTTATTTACAAACCCAATTTCAGCCCCACCAATATCGTTCCCAAGTCTCACAAAACATACAGTCCAGTGTGTGTTCGGTCACACTAACAGTGTATGTAAGCAGACAACAGGTACCATAAGATGTCACAGGCCCACCAGCTCCTGTTGTCAATTTCAGTCCCAAACAGAAACACTCAGCCTTTCAATCCCAACCCCCAGTGGCTTTTCAGTATTAAGAAGGCATACAAAACAGGGTGGGTGGAGGGCTCTACCAAACACCAGGCAAACAACACTTTTAAATTTCCCTCTAAATATCCTCTGCTAGACAACTATCCCAAGCCACCAAATTACAATGTAACAATTCTAATTCAAGGTAATAATTTTTACCACATAAAACTAATTTCACTTACAAACTATTCAAATATTTCAGTTAAAACAGATTATAACTCCAGCTCTCTTTCCTCCCTGCCTGCTGCTTAAGCTCCCAAGTGAACAATGAAAGCCAAGTTAATTCCTGTTTAGAGACAAGGTAATTGCAGCTAATGTCCCTTCCCCCCAAACACCAGGCAAACAACACTTTTAAATTTCCCTCTAAATATCCCTGCTAGACAACTATCCCCAAGCCACCAAAATTACAATGCAACAATTCTAATTCAAGGTAATAATTTTTACCACATAAAACTAATTTCACTTACAAACTATTCAAATATTTCAGTTAAAACAGATTATAACTCCAGCTCTCTTTCCTCCCTGCCTGCTGCTTAAGCTCCCAAGTGAACAATGAAAGCCAAGTTAATTCCTGTTTAGAGACAAGGTAATTGCAGCTAATGTCCCTTCCCCACAAACACCAGGCAAACAACACTTTTAAATTTCCCTCTAAATATCCCTGCTAGACAACTATCCCCAAGCCACCAAATTACAATGTAACAATTCTAATTCAAGGTAATAATTTTTACCACATAAAACTAATTTCACTTACAAACTATTCAAATATTTCAGTTAAAACAGATTATAACTCCAGCTCTCTTTCCTCCCTGCCTGCTGCTAAGCTCCCAAGTGAACAATGAAAGCTGTTATTCCTGTTTAGAGACAAGGTAATTGCAGCTAATGTCCCTTCCCCCCAAACACCAGGCAAACAACACTTTTAAATTTCCCTCTAAATATCCCTGCTAGACAACTATCCCCAAGCCACCAAATTACAATGTAACAATTCTAATTCAAGGTAATAATTTTTACCACATAAAACTAATTTCACTTACAAACTATTCAAATATTTCAGTTAAAACAGATTATAACTCCAGCTCTCTTTCCTCCCTGCCTGCTGCTTAAGCTCCCAAGTGAACATCTTCTTTCCTGACCCATGGTATACCAACTTGCTAATCAGCCTCCCATGTGGCACCAAATGGAAGGCCTTGCTGAAATCCATATATAGGACATCCACCTCCTGGCCCATGTCAAGTGCCCTAGTCATCCAGTCATAGTAGTCCACCAGGTTGGTCTGGCAGGATCTGCCAGAGACAAACTCATGTTGCTTTCTGTCCTATAGCCTGTTCCCTTCCAGAAAGGTTACCAGCCTGTCTTTAAGAATTGTCTCCATTAACTTCCCCACAATGGATGTAAGGCTTACAGGTCTATAGTTGCCTGTATCATCCTTGGGACCACTTTTGTGGAGGGGCACCACGTGCACCATCCTCAAGGCCTAGGGTATACACCCTGTCCCTAGAGAGGTATTAAACATATCTGCCATTGAGTCTGCCAGGATCTCTGCCAATGCCTTCAGTACCTGGGGGTGAATGCCATCTGAGCCAAGTGCCTTATCCACCAAAGTGCCCTTAGGCCTTCCAGCACCATGCCCACTGATATTACCCCATTGTTATCTCTGTCCCCCTGTGCCTACCCTTTCTGTACCCTGAGACAGTGACCCATCCTTTTCCTTGGTAAATACAGAACAGAAGCATTCATTGAGCACTTCTGCATGATCTGCCCCTTTCTCCACCCACCCTCCATTCCTTTTGATCCCTACAATCTGATCCTTACAGTTCCTTCTCTCCCTTATGTACCTGAAAAATCATTTTCTCCTTCCTTGACATCTTCTGCCAACCTAGAGTTTTCTGCATATCAATACCTGCAACTTACTCAGAAAGCAGGACGTGATTCAGGTTTGGATCTGTCACACTAAGCCTGATGAGCTAGTGATTACAGAATCCCTGAATTGCCTTTCTTTCTGTAAAAATGTTCTGCCCTTGTTCTGTATTTAATGCTGATTTGTATTATTCTTCTTGGCCAACTTGGTGGACTACTATGACTGGGTGAGGTAGTAACAAAAACAAAAAAGGAAAGGGACCTGGGGGTAATCATATCAGATGACCTTAAGGTTAGCAAGCAATGTGAGAAGGCAGTAGAGAGAGCTGGGGGTATACTGGGATGCATAGGGAGAGGCATCACCAGCAGAAAGCAGGAAGTTATTATCCCTCTGTACAGACAGTTGGTGAGACCCCATCTGGAGTACTGCATCCAGTTCTGGAGACCCCATCTCCACAAGGACATAGACAGGATAGAAGCAGTCCAGAGGAGGGCAACTACAATGGTGCAGGGTCTGCAAAATAAGCCATATTTAAAAGATACACAGTATTGGTCCTAGGGATTTTCCTAGGGCTACGAACCTTGGGATGTAATGTAGTGTATATTGAGGGTTCATAAAAAATACCTCAAATACGAGGCAGTGGTATTTGTTGTGCTGAAGTGTTTATCTGGGGCACAGTTTTTTGGGATAAATTAAATTTTTTTTTTAAATATATTAAAATTCATGTAAAATATTTCAATTTTATTGCATTTATCCACCCCAAAATATGTTAGATCCATTTTATAATTGTATAGATACACTCTGGCATGTGTGTTTTTGAAGGATAATATCTATACTCTGGTGGTTGAATTCATTTAGCTATGCCATGTGCAAAAACCACCACAATGTGCAATCTGTTATATCTTAAACATCAGTTTTTGTTATTCCTGTTACAATTAAAGGGTTTTCAAACAAACATATTACATTTTAAAAATAAATTCAGAATGATTCTCAGATGACTAAGTATACAGTTGAAAGGCTACCATTCTGTCTTTTATTACTTGATTACAGAGCTCCTTTAAAAAGCTGGATGGCCTAATAAGTACCAGCTCATGTGTCTTTTTCTTCTAGGCAGATATTGTGCTACAAAACAGATTGATGGCTACCCCCAGATGCAGTGATCCTGGCTACAAAGTAAATGGGGATTGTAAATGAGTGTTGATTGTTGCCTACCTTGTTGAAGTAGACGGCCATGGTATAATTGCTCATTCATCTTATTGGGCTTGTAGTTTGTGCTCACAATGACCAAAAGCCTCCTTGGCACTGCCCAAGCACAACAATATGCCCAGTGAGAGGATGACATTGCCATCTGCTGATGGGCATTGCCCTACAGCATGATGGGCTCAATCTAGGCCACGTGGCAAGCAGCAGGTTGATCAGCATGAATGTGTCCAGTCCATAGCAGCAGCATGGTCAGTGAGGATGTGGGTGTGTGATTTAGCTATGTAGGGAGCCAGAGCATATATCTTTCATCCTTACAGACTATCCTTCATTCCTTCTTCTATGTTAATAAACAAATGTAGCTGTCCTCCTTAAATGGTCCAGGTAACACCATTTACAATAAGGTGTGGTGGGAGGCAAGTGGGTGAAAATTAAACAATGTCTCGAGGTATGGGAAACTAATGAGCTGACCCCCATATCAGTAAGTTAACAGCAGGGGCGAGTTCACACAGTGTCACTGACAATAGGGTTCAGAAGGGGAAGGATGGAAAGGGCATATATTTGAGGGTAGTCTCCTTAAATGCGAGGAGCCTGGGGAACAAAGCAGCAGAGTTAAAGGTTCTGATGGAAGAGGGGGAGGTGAACATAGCTGCTATCACTGAAACTTTGGCCACCCAATACCAGGACTGGGACCTGTTGATCCCAGAGTACAGGCTTTACCGCAGGACAGGGTGAAAGGAAAAGGAGGAGGGGTAGCTATTTATGTGAGGGAGGGGATAAGGTATGCCAGGGAGGAGGGGGAGGAGGGTAGGACAGAGGCATTATGGTGTAATTCCAGGCTCTGAGGAATAGGACACTTGGGATGGGGGTGGCGTATAGATCACCGTCTCAGGTGAAGAACTTGGATAGGGAACTTGCAGGGCAGATAAAATTCAGTGGAAGGGTAACACCATCATTGTGGGGGACTTCCATCTGCCAGGGATAGACTGAAGCACCCCAGCCACCACAAGCATTAAGGAGCAGATCCTCCTGGAGGCTTTCCAAGACAGCTTCCTGATCCAGATGGTAAATGAGCCAACCAGGTTAGGTAACATTCTGGACCTAGTGCATACTAATGGGGACTTTGTCAGGGAGCTGGGGGTGGAGGATCAATTGGGAGGGAGTGACCAGAAATGGGAAGTTATCAAGCAATGGCTGGTGGTGGCCACAAGCTTCTGTATTAGGGTGTCAGCGTGGCTCAGTTGGTAGCACATCTGCCTCTGGATCAGAAGGTCATGGGTTCTCATCCCACACCGGGATTGGACTTGCACCTAAAAATCGCTGGCATCTGAGTGCAGTATTGGGGGTGCTGTACTGCTGGAATGTGCCGTCCTTCGGATGAGATGTTAAACTGAGGTCCCTTCTGCCCATCCTGGTGTTGTCCTGGTGGGTGTCTAGGTGGAAGTAAAAGAACCCAGGGCACTCTTCGCAAAAGAGCAGGGAACATTCCCGGTGTCCTGACCAAAATTCCCCTTCCCATAAACCAGTTCATGCAATTATCCAGGCTGTGTGTGGCTGATGATGTGTGATATGGCTGCCACCACCACACATTCAGTCAGTTCACTACCAGTCTAACATTGCTTGTAAAGCGCTTTGGGATACTGTGTATGAAAAGCACTATATAAATGCTGATTCATCTATTAAGACACAAAGCAAAAAGACTAGGTCCAAAAAACCAAGCTGGTTAAGTGAGGAGGTGTTGGAGAAGGTGAGGGTGAAAAGAGCAGCCTTCAGAAGATGCAAGAGATCCAGTAGAGGAGAAGCTAGGAAGGAATACCTGAAAAAAGCAAGAGGGAGCTTAGGCTGGCACAGAGTATCAAGGAAGGAGAAAAGGATTTCTTCAGGTACATAAGGGAGAGAAGGAATTGCTAGGATCAAATTCTAAGGCTCAAAAGGGATGGAGGGTGGGTGGAGAAAGGGGCAGATCAGGCAGAAGCACTCAATGAATACTTCTGTTCCATATTTACTAAGGAAAAGAATGGGTCACTGCCTCAGGGGATAGGATGGATAGGCACAGGGGGCCAGAGATAACTGATGGGGTAATCTCAATGGGCAGGGTACTGGAAGGCCTAAGGGCACTGTGGGGGATAAGGCACCTGGCCCAGATGGCATTCACCACCGGGTATTGAAGGAGTTGGTGAAGATTTTGGTAGAGCCATTGGCAGACTTGTTCAATATCTCTCTGGGGACAGGGTGCATACCCCAGGACTAGAGGATGGTGCACATGGTGCCCCTCCACAAAAGCAGTCCCAAGCATGATCCTGGAATCTATAGACCAGTAAGCCATACATCCACTGTGTGGAAGTTAATGGAGACAATCCTTATGGAGAGGTTGTAACCTTTCTGGAAGAGAATAATCTACAGGAAGGAAAGCAACATGGGTTAGTCGATGTCAGATCTTTCCAGACCAACCTGGTGGACTACCATGACTGGGTGACTAGGGCAGTTGACAAGGGCCAGGTTGTGGATGTCCTGTAACTGGATTTCAGCAAGGCCTTTGATTTGGTGCCACATCGGAGGCTGATTAGCAAGTTGGGATACCATGGGGCAAGAACGAAGATGGTGAATTGGGTCACAAATTGGTTGCAGGGGAGGCAGCAGAGGGTGGTAATGGGAGGCGAACTCTCAGCTCTTGGAAAGGAGTGACCACCACAAGTTGTGGTTCTCACTTAACATGGGCAGGGAGGTAACAGGGACAAGGACCAGAATGTTGGACTTCAGGTGAGCTGACTTTGGTAGCATGGGTGAGATAGTGGCTGGGCACCTAGCCAACATCAGCTCACACATGGATGCTAACCAGAAATGAGAAGTTGTCAAGCTAGGGCTTGTGAAGGCCACAAGCTCCTGTACTAAGACAGAAAGCAAAAAGGCTAGGTCCAAAAACCAAGCTGGTTAAGTAGGGAGATGTTAAAGAAGGTGAGGGTGAAAGGTTTCTTTTTTAGTAGTTTTCTCATGCGGTTTCTCTCAGTTCCATCAACTGGATTAGTTCACTTGTTGCTTCCTCACTGATGACTTTCTCCTCTAGGACCCAAACTCAAACTGCTTGATTGTTGTGGGCTCAGCATCCAATGTTGCTCAGATTGGCAGGCAATGGCTTAGAGGATGCTGTAGTCTGGAATGGAGACTTTTGGGTGTTTTCGTAAGAAAAGAGGAGGACGTGATAGAGGTCTTACTCTAGGCCTGTCAAGTAAAAAGACCCTTCAGTTTATGTTATACTCATACATCAATCAATCTTAATTGCATATTGCAGAAATAAATACTGCATCACTAAGCACATTACAGAAGTTTAAAAAACATGAGTACCTGATGTGGTACTCGTGTACCTATATTAAGACTATTGTGATCTACCTATTACCAAGCTTGTACCACCAGTGAATTCCTGTAACACCGGTTGCTTTTTTAATCTAAGCATTTTGTACTGTACTGTTTTATGTGCTACTGTATTGCTCTCTTGATGAGGTGCCTTTTTAAATGAGACTTTGACTCAAAGTTCTGTAAACCGATGATCTAATAAATAAATAAAATAAATAAATGATAAAATTCAAACATTTATGTGATTCATATTAGAGAGCAGCAAGAGGCTCCATGTAAATGTTGAACAATATGAAACCAAAACTCAATCCTCATTAGACTCACTCATTTAACACGAGGGTCTAAAGGTATAATCTCTTATGGAAATAAAAGATGTTCTGGACATAAGATAAACTTTGAATCAAGATAGAGAAGTACCAGACATGACAACAATGTCAACAATGGTGCTGACATGGGTGCCAAGGTCGGTGCTGAGAAGAGTGATGATGGTGCTGAGCTGTGCCCTTGATACTTGGGTGGGTACCAATGGTGCCACTGCTGACATAAACATCTTTGTGAATGTTGCCAATTTCTCAGCAAGTATGCAATTTGACATGAAGATTTTCACTGGTATCAGGCCTTGACACACTTACTCCAAGTAGTGGTTGTTTGGGCTCATTCTGGGCACAGTCACTTACACTACATCTGGCAAACAATGGTCTCAACTTGCCAGCCCTGGACTCACCCCATATAGGTAAAGGGTGCCCTGAAACAGTCATTGCTGTAGTGGACTGGCAAGAAAGCCTTAACTAGGGGATCATGTTTTCCTCAATGTACCTTTAGGTCATATTAACATGACTGGACTCTCTCTGGCACATCATGGCTATGATTTTATGACCAAGTAGTATAGCCAGTCTCTCACTATACAATGGGTCTCAAAATACTGAGAGCTGATTGGCTGGCTGGCATGATTTACATCTTGTAAATCATGCCATCACCCCCACAAGAAGTGCCAGTACCAGCCAGTCTCATTTATTGCCCACTGAGTATTGCTCTGACACCTCTAACTTCAAAATTCTGTGCCCTTACATTGGTCCTCTACTGAACTGCCCACTAACTGCTAACCATGAGATTCAAACACAAAAATAGAACTTGTTCTTCCCTTAGCTGGCTAAAGCCTCCTGATACAACTTTGAAATAAATAAATATATAAAATAAAAAAAACAAAGCTCCAAGACCACTAGACTGTCTCCTAGTAATCACCTTTAAAATCAATCACCTCAAGGTCACATACTCCTCGTTGCTTCACACTGTCCCCTCTCGTGGTTCATGGCATTCTCTGCACCAGTTACTGGCTCAACACTGCACATGCGCAGAAATGGAAATTCTTAGCAACCCCAGACAGCAACGCTACCAGCCCTGCACTATTTTTTCTCAGGGAGCAACAAATTCAAAGAAAAAAAACTAGAAATGTAAGAAAAAATTTTTTCCTTCACCTTCTTTAATCAAAACAAACAAGGGACACATTGTATAATCGCAATATGCCCCTCAAGGGTGTGGGTGATGGCAGGATTTATCCACTTTTGATGTGGTTCATTCACTTGGCCAATGGCCTCATGACCAAACCACACCAGGTGTGGGTAAATCCTGCCATCACCCACACCCTCTTGTGGTATATTGCTTAAATATAACTGTGTCAGAACAGATAGCCATGTTGTGCAGCCTCTAATCTCTCACAGGTTGGGTCTAAAACACTGTAATTCATCAACTGCTACATCACTTTTTATAGCTAGGCCACTTACCTTCCAGGAGTCAGAAATGTGCAAGCTATTGCCCCAAACTTCACAGTAAAGGATACACAAGAGTGATAATGAGTGGTAGAGTCTCCATTCCTGGAGCGGGTTACTCAACAGATAGACATGTTTCCATTGCACCACAACTCAGAGCTGTTGGTTCCCTGCTTGCAAAATCATGAGTATGAAGCTTTTGGACAAGATGATTTCAGACTATGATGGATAGTGCATTTTTTAAACATGCAGGGGCTGATTCCAAGATGAATGTCACAACTTGCAGGCATATGCGAGTTGCGACATTCGCCGCTACACCAGGGACCTGTGCCATATTTCAAGAGTGGCAGGATCCCACCACCTATGACCTGCAACTTGTGGCAGGTGTATTCAAGTGCCATAGGCATGGTGCAATAACCCTGCATGCTGCAAGTCACAGCCAACTCTGAACTGCCCGCCTGAGCCCCCCACACCCTGGAACACTGCTGTATGCACCAGGGTGCATTGGAGGGGCTGGCCAAGTGGCACTGACATTTGGGGGGGGCACAATGATTATCATACCTCGGGGGTCCCCGGCATTCGGGGGTTGAGGGCATGGATGTGTTTGGGGGGCATGGGGAGCACAGTGGTATGCCTATTGGGTACTGTGGAGTGGGCATCCATTGAATGATACTGATGGATGCCCCTTGGGGCATCTTCAAGATGTTCTAAGTCCGCTGCACCATTGCGACTCCTAGAATAGCTTAAGTGGGTTACGGCAGCGCCGCCCTTTTGGAATAGGGCACAGTTGCTGCCATATCCCACCCTTGCACCATGTCATTGCAGGTTGCGGTGTAGTGGGTGGCATATCCCACATTTGGCACAACTCATATATGGCATGGCACAAGGTACCTTTTGGAATTGCACCCAGCATAAAGCATGGTGCAGGTTGCGATTTACACCATGGGGTTTGGTGTAAATTGGCTTGCATTAGTGTAAGCCATCTTGGAATCAGGCCCCCTGTTTTAATTGTTTCCAGTTGTATGTACAAAAAGAATATACGATTAATAATTACTTTCTTTGAATTATGACTACATACATTAATTAAAAAAGAACAAAGAACGAAAGATGAAGAGAAAAAAAGAAATGACTTGCACAGAAACAATAGAAAAATAGTAAATTCAAATCTACTGGTGTACTGGGGATCAAAGAACAAACAAATAATTCTTAAAGCTATGCTTGAAGGAATGAACAATCTCCATTTATATTAAAATACTAATGCACAATACAAGTATCAGTACTTGTATTAAAAAAGAAAAAAAAGCGATAAGAAAGAAATATATTACCAAAACTCAATAGAAAAACAGTAAATTAAAGTCCCCTAGCATGCTGGGGATCCATGGGCAAACAGATATTATATACTTAAGGCTATGCTTGATTAGCTGATAGCAGAGTCAGTGGCTCAGCAGGTTGCACACTTGCCTCTGAGGCTGGAAGCTTAGAAGGATGTGGGTTCTATCCCCACCCCAGGCACTTGGGTTAAATCCCAATACTGACATAGTAAGGCAGCATGAGGGGTTGCTGCACTCCTGAGGTGATGTCTTTTAGATGAGGCATTAAACCAAGGTCTTGTCTTCCTGTTCTGGTGGTTGTTCAGGTGGATGTTAAAGATCCCATGGCACTTCTCAAAAATATTAGGGGTAAATTGCTTCTTTATTGAAATAAAGCATGGAAAAAACACATCAAGAAAAAAAGCAGCAAAAAGCACAAAAGCTTATACAAATCAACAAAGGTACTGAACAAAAAGCAAGTGATACACAGTTATCTTTTAACAAAAAGCATAAAAGAAAAGAAAGTAATCCATCATTTAAATTTTATCATATGCTGAAACCCCTCCACCAGATTTGAACTTTCCTAGTCCCATAAATCTGAGCATCTTTTAGATATACTTTATTTAATTCACAATAACATAGTGGCTGAAGCCTAAAAAGTTGGCTTTTTGATACAAAACCCACTGGCATCGAACTTGCCATAAACAAAATCTAAGACATGCTAAGAAAATTTGTACAGTCAAGTATGAAATGTAGCAAGACATGGGGTAAAGATCCCAATACTAACAATTCATAAGAAATATGTTTCAACCATGAGAAGTGCCAGATAGTTGCCAAATACACCCATAGTTTAGAGGCAAAAGAACAATGAATAAAAAATGTTCCATGGTTTCTTCTTGTGCCATACTTCTAAATAAGGACAAAACCTTTCTTCTTTCATTTTATACTTAGCTGTCCCTCTAACTTGTAACCGACCATACATTTATCAATACCATTGCGTCTCCCATGTGAAGGGTAGCCAGGGGTTATTTAATTGTGCTAACACTGAAATGGGTCATAGTACCCAGGCAGTTTTAAATGCTGGGAATGAGGATAGATTTGAGAAATAATAGTGGAATATAGTTTTGTTGGAGAATTAATAATTTGTGATTTGGACAATTGCCACATATATAATTTCGAACAATCGGTTTAAAGAAAGGGAGTAGAAAAGGAAATATTAGGTTTTGGAGCCAATCCAATCCATTTGATGAATACTTGGATAGTAAGAATTTCAACCAGCTAAATTCTGGAATATTGGGGTTAAAGTACAGTTCCAAAAAGAAAAGCAAGAAAAAGGGAAGAAGAAAACCACAGGATCTACCATCCGACCCCTCCCTTGACTTTATCCAGGTAAGTATAATACCTTTTAATGGGATTTAACCTATTTCCCAAAAACTGAAAACTAATACTGTACAGTTTCACTTCCAGTTAGTTGGGACAGGGTACAGAAATGCCAAATATTGTAGGCAAGGTAACAGGAATTGTTTAAAAATCTGAACTCTCTTCAGTTTTGAGAATTTATAATGTTTCCACCTCTGAACTTTATTATCCATTTTATTTAAAACTGCAAGCCAGTTCTGCTCAGGTAAATTTTGGGAACCGAACAGAACCCCTAAAATGGAAATAGGTGTTGTAGTAAATGAAATAGTTCTGTGCACAAAGGGGGTTAATGTATTCACTCCTATTAACAACCCTTTAGATTTTTGAAAATTAATTTTGGCGTTTGACAAGGTCCATACCTGTGAAATAACTTAAAGAAAACTTCCAGCTGGCCTTGTTGTTTAAAAAATAAACAGATGTCATCCGTAAAAACTTGTATATTTCTAAAGGAGTCAGAAAAGGGAATGTTTGGACCCTCCCAACCAGAAACCGACTGTAAATGTCTAATGTTTCTATTTTTAATGGTTCTAAGGAGCAAATATATAATAAAGGGCTCAGCGGGCAGCCCTGCCTGACACCAGCTTTTAGCGTCCAACCTTTCCCAATTTTCCCTTTAATAACTGGACAGATTATTGAATTAGAATATAAATTTTGTAAAATTGTAAGAATCTCAGGAGGCATTCCTAAAAAGGCCAAGGTTTGGAAAAGGAATGAATGACTAACCCTATCAAAGGCTTTTTCTAAGTCTAATGATAGTAGAATACCAGTTTGTTTGCTGTGATGTAATATTTCAATAAAATCTCTAATATAACAAAGTACCGAATGTATTACGTCTTGGAGAAACACCACAGAACTGAACTGGAGAAATCACTAGAGTAGCCAAGATTGAAGTCTGTTATTAAGCAGCATTGCAAAGATTTTATAGTCAGAATTTAACAATGTGATAGGTCTCCAGTTTTTGATCTCACTTCTATCTCCTGTTTTTAAAGATATAAACTTGTAACCCTTTGTGAATGCAGGATAGATCTGTCCTCCAGAAAGAAAGGAATTAAAACACCAACTAAACAGGAACCAGCTCATTTGCAAAAGTTTTATAAAAGGCATTAGATAACCCATCTACCCCAGGAGACACATTAGCTTAAGTTTAGAAATAACATCCACAATTTCATGTAAAGAAAAGGGTTCAGAAAGAACAGCTGCCATTGAGGCATCAATGACAGGGCCTGTAACACCTTTCAGAAAATCCTGAAAAGCGTCAGTTTGTAAGTCTATATGAGGACCTAAATTTTGGAAATGTCAGAATATAATATGACTTATATCCGAAGGGTCAGTATAATACTGTGAATTACTGACTAAACAATCTAAGTGTAGAAGTATCTACGTGCGGTTTTACACAAACTATAAGGGGTCCCCTATCACTGTTTTGGACGTATAGTTGTTAATTAAGGCTTGCAGGATCTGGCTCTATCATATTGAAACTTCCTCATCTGTAATTTAACATGCTTAATTAAAGGAGATAAATCTTCTGAAGAAGTGTTAGCTCTAGTTAATAGAGACTGTAATTTTGAGCGTAATGTGAGATAATGAAGAAAATTATCGTTCTGGGTTTTTGTCCATAAGTTCTAAACCAATCCATGCAGTCTAGTTTAGTTTCTTCCCACAGATCCCTAAGTCCGAATATAAACATTGCACCGATATAGGCGGGCAGTTAAATTTGAACTATAGAATGTTTGACAAAGTCATTTTGTAATGATGAGGTATTTAGTCGCCATCTACTTTTGTAGGGCTTATAATTTACTAGGATTTCTATTGCAATTTTAAGTAGGAGATGGTCTGAAAATTCAAAAGGCTGTCTAGAAAACTGTGAAATATATATATTTTGGAGGTGAAAAGGTAATCAATACAGGTACCAGTCTTCCCTTTATAAAATGTATTTTTAGGGGTTGGATTCTAAAGTATTGCAGACTCTGAGGTCTGCCTCTAATAACAGATTGTAAAAAGTTAGCATCACAATACATTTTTTTTCCACTAGATCTCCTGTCAGTAAGAGAACAGTTGAAATCCCCACCCCACAGTACTGGCCTGGTAGTGAGCAGAAAAGGTTGTATAGTGTTTTCATACACTTTATTCTGGCTGTTTTTACCTGTGGATTATAAATATTAATAAGTCTATATAGGACAGATTCAAGAAAACAGTCCACAATCAAAACCTTCCTGGAATGCAGTCTATTAATTTATGAAGTTTAAACTGGAAGGTGGAAAAAGAATACCAATGCCGTCAGCTTTATCCTGACCAAATGACCAATATGAAGGGCCCCAAGGCCAATCTTCTTTTAAGGCAGTAACATGTTCTTTAGAGAACATCCAAGTTTCTTGTAAAAAGCAAACAGTAATTCTAGAATTATGCAACATATGAAAACAGCCTTCGCTTAGCTCCATTTAAAATGCTATGAACATTCAAAGAAGCCCACAGAAAACCCATATGAGTACCAAAAAAGAAGGAATTTATTTTATTTTTTCTTCTTCTTTCTTTTCTTTTCCTTATAAGAACCTTGGGAGGGTTCCATGGGGTCTTGGGTAGAGATTTGGAATCGAATCCACAACATCCATTGCTGTATCCCCAAGAAGAAAGAAGAGAAAAGGATTAGAAGTTTCCACTGAATCTGTAACTGCATCAGGTACTGATTTCCATTCCTCATGGACCTTCTAGGAGGCAGAGAGAGAGGGGTAAATTTGGGGGGTCTTGCGCTCTGATCTAAAGTCTTAGCAATACCACCTGATTTCACACTTGGGACAAGCAGAGGGTCCTGCAAAGGCAGAACTATTAGGGCTGTACAGGCCTTGACAATGATGAAGAGGGAGGGGAGAACTAAATTCATTGTCACAGGAGTTACAGGTTTTCTTACATCAAGAGGGGTTCCCCAGGAAAAGTGGGAGGCGAATGAGAGTAGGTCTTCCTGTGCTTTCTGTAAAACTGTTCAGTACAATTCCCTGATACTTTGTTTTTGCAGCCCATGGACATGTGTTGAATGTGAGAACTACCCTTGCATAAATCACATTTCGTTGGTTAGAACATTGAATTAGTGAATGCCCAATTTCGCACAATTGTCACATCTAGGACTATCACAAACACTAGACAAATCGTCCGTGAGCACATTTATAGTAGGCCCTTGGCTGACCACTATAAAAACAAACACCTCTATCACAGCCTAGTAAGAAGGAGTTTGGGATATGCATAAAACCATGTTCATTGTGTCGTAATTTGACCTTATATTTCCATCCGTCTGTCCAAAAGCCCTCTGAGTCTAAAATAGGCTCTGGATCCCTGTACATCACATTTATTGGACAACCAATATGTAATATCATCCACTGACACCCCTTCATTGCGGAACATTACTGTAACAAACTTGATGGCTGGTCGAGAGAGGGGAATAATCACAAACGGGACCAAAGGGGAGAGAACTTTACCTGGGAATACCTAATCCAAAATAATTCTAACAAGGCAGCTGATCTAAAACTGACATCATAATTATTCTCTCCTGAAATATTGATGATGGCAAACACATGTCTAGGAGAAAAATGCAAGGATTCCTTAATTAAATGTCTCCCAACATAGTTTCTATTAGGCCTTTCAGCCATGCCCCTGTATATCTATCACAGCACATTCCACCTGGGGCCCAGTTCATTTGTTTTGCAAATAAGTCAGATAATAAAGGTCTTTATCAGATACAGCATTATGAGACTCTGCAGAAACATGACTAACAGTATCATTAGAGATATTATGAACCAAATCCCTAGAGTCCGAGCCCCCTTTTTTAGCAGATTGAACAGGCTTTTCTGAGTTCCACTTAGCGGAATGAGAGTTTATGTCAAATGAAGAATCCCAGGTTAAGTCAGCAGCCCATTCTCCTGAAGGAGTTTGTTTCCACCCTGCTGCCATTAAAGCTGAAGCAGGAGTCCAGTCACTCTCATGAGTAGAAGAGGAAGCCAAAATATCAGAGTTAGGCATAATGGGCTGAGGAACAGAACATTTAACCTGCTGCAAAGATGTAGAAGCATTCCCATATTTCGTCACCAAAAGAAAAACAGTTGCTTCCTCCTGTTCATTTGGCTGTTTTTGATAAATAATCTGAGCAGTGGAAGAAGAAAAACAAACCCTGCTTGTTTAGTCAGTGTTGGAGCAGTTCCCACCACATACTTTTCCCTGGTTTCAGTTTCTTTGTTTATCTTGCTGCAGTCCATTTTTCCCACTTCCAACAAATCCCCAAACTATTGGAAACAAGTAGCTCAGTGCTAGGCAGGAGACCCCAACTGACCTGTGTTTTGTGCTGGAGCAGAAAGTTTTTGATCTTTGAACTGCCATTGCTCCTGCAAACAGCAGAAACACCATTCTCCAGCTGAATCCCTTCCATGTTCAGTAGCATGACATCATCCACAGGCAGTGCAGGTCTTAAAGGGGCAACACCATCTATAGGTTTTGTACAAGAAAGTAGCTGAACAGACTTTAAAGGCAGCATTTTTACTTTTTCAGGCTCTGCAGGGCTTACAGGAACTTTTGAATCCTCAGAAGAAGATAAGGCATCCAGAAATAACTCTGCATCTTCCAGCTCTGCTGAAGGAAAATTAACCTTTGTAGAATCCTTGTCTATGGTCTCCTTCATATCTGCAGACTGAACTTGCTGTAGCTCCTCTACAGCGTCCATCTTGGAAAGCTGACCAGCACTCCTGCTGGAGGCCATGCACCATCAGAGTAGGGGAATTTTCCCAGTGTCCTTGCCAAATTTCCCCTATTCACTAAAAAGTACCACCAACAGCTTAATCTGGTTCAATATTAGTTGGCATTGATCTGTATCCCCCTCCTCTGGGACGAGGCTGAAAATAGGCAAAATTGTCTAATCCTCCTTTCCCAGTCAACAAAAACAAAATAAAAAAAATAAATAAATAAACTATCTACATTTATATGCAACAACTGGGGTACCTTACAAGTCTTTACTATTAAAGGTTCTTACACCAGGATATTTGAATAGTTAGTACTCCACTAATGAGTTTGGTGCTGCGCTAACTGTACTATGAACACCCAACAGGCAGTTAGCATACACAGCACCATATTCCAGGATGCAGGTAGTGTGATGCTAACCTTTTTGAGTGCTAATGATGATCAGTTGCAAGTGCAAATGAGGCATGCACTAGTGTATTGGAATAGCTTTGGAATCAGTAACAGGCTGATTGTGCAGCTAGTTAATGCTTCAAAAAACTAATAACAATGCCCACAGTGGTGAATTACTCCCTATCCTCCAAGCAGATACAGCTGGTAAAAATGGTACCCTCTGCACCCAATTCCAGTGCCAATAATAAAAAAAAGTACTTCAGGTACTAATGGTTCCCCCTTCCCCCAACCAGTCTTGGAAGAATAAAAATAGTATATCTCTGGTAGTTTAGTGGTTCCTCCTTCCTCTCCTGGTCCTGGTTTTATATCAACTAGTATAACCCTGGCAGTCTAGTAGTTATCCCATCCCTTACCTGTTCACAGTATAATAACAAATAGTATATCCATGGTAGTCTAGTACTCCCCCAATTCCTCACCAAGTGCTAGTGTAATAAGATATCTGTTATTGCTTTGTACCCCCCCTCCTGGTCCCAATATTCAGTGTCCCCCATACTCTCTTTCTCTATTCTCTTGGTGACCAATGGCACCCCCAGGCCTTTGGTGCTCCCAACTTACCACCTGGCCCTGTTCTGACAAAGGGATCTGCTACACGCTCAGGACTCAGCTCTGAAGCCAGCTGCCAGATGATGCTCAGATATTCTGTATCACTTTATAATTACTGGTTTTGTACTGTGATATAGTATTTGCAAGACATCTACTTAAAATCACTTACCAATTATTATTGCTATTACACTGGAACTGGGTGATGAAGGAAGGAATAGACATTCAGGGACATAGTATTTTATATTATACTAGAAATGGTTGAGGGAGAGGGGTCCACTAGACAATCAGGGATAAACTATTTTTATTATACTAGGACTGAGCAAGGGAAGGGGACCACTAGTGCCTGGGATATTTGTTATTGGCACTGGGATCAGGTGTGAGAGGGGGTTATTTATTTTTTATTTTAGTCTTTGGTAACTGGGTAAGGCCCACTAGGCAAAAGTGTCTGTTTTCAGGGGTGATCTGGGAACACTGGGAGGTTAAGTGACTTGCTCAGAGTCACACAGTATGCAAGTGGAGGATGTGAGAATCAAACTCAGGTCTGGTCTACTGGATGTACCAAGCTCATTCACACCTCGTTCCTCTAACCTCTAGGCTATACTGTACAGGATTTAAAGTGGATATAAGGATTAATCTTAGACTGCACAATACCTCCACACACCCCAAGGTGCAGAGGCATGGTGCAGACATGTTAATGGTCCCATAATTACATGCAAATATCATCTTAACAACTTGCATGCATTATGGGGACATTAACCTAAATACATTTGAATATGAGTATCGATCAAAGGTACTGATCTTTTGGGATGCGTTGTTTGTAAATTTTCTACAGCAGCGCCATTACTGGGAACTTGGATGCCTACCACTTTGTGGCTAGCAGGGAGATGTGATCTCTGCAGAGCACCTGCCAGGGCCTAACATTGCACTACAAGAGTATATTGTTACATGAACTGCACACTTGACGTGTGCAATTTATGTTCCAATGTACCTCCCTTTGGCCAGCATACTTTTTAGTGTTCTGAGCTAATATTTTATACTGTGCTAAAGAAAGGTAACAATATTGGGCCCTTAGTGTTTTATATCAGTGAGTGCAAGAAGTCAGGACCAACAAGAACTAAATGAAAGTTTTACCTCTGAAGAGCTGAATCAATCAATTCATGAGCTTTTCACATTCACAAAGAATCTTGATGCTAAAATAGATTCCAAGCTTGATTTAAACAACTACTACTATGGAGAGTGGGATGAAAGGTATTCAAATGGAAATGAATACAATGAGTAAAACTCGCAAAGTTCAAAAGAAAAGAGCATCCTCACATTTGATAATAAAATGATCACTCTCATGTCATAGCCTCTACAGACTCCAGACACATAATTATGTTGCAATGAAAAGCTGAGTCTTACAAATGTGTTTAAATACCACAACCTTTGAATAGCCAGACTTCCCAATTAACTGCATTAAGAGTTCACTTCAGTCAGAGATCTTTTAAAAAATATACTTGCTGAGTCTGATGAACCTCCTCTTAATAATTTGCTATTTGAATACTAAGTTTTACATCTTCTAAACAAGAACTCTGCCCAGCAGCAGCAGCAGGTTACAGCAGGTTACAAAAAATAATGGAAATGGATCAGGGCCCTCTGTGGCAATACCAAGATTGGCTCTTTTTTGTATAATTAATATTTTATTGGAACTTCAGCAACACGTAACATACACATAATATAATGACACAATTATACAAATGCACATAACAATCAACAAATAAAACCAATAAAGGAAAACGGGGTAACTTTTGATTTTTAGCATTCTTAAGGGAGGGTTGAAGTAAAAATGTGTTTTAAATACTGAAAAATGTCAGATGTATATTCAACTTGGAATTTTATATTATGTCGAGTTTAGTTATGGTTCCCAGATATCAAAGAATGTGTTTAATATATCTATACTGATGTGAGCTAGCCTTTCATGATTGGCCCTTGTAGCACTATCTTGCAACCATTCTGAAAGCGCAAGATAGACTCTTGAGAGTCTCAGAAAATAGTAACTCCAGTCAAGTTAGAAACAAGATGTTGGAGGCACTATCACAGTGTCTGCCTATGCAGGACCAAACATGTTAGAAAATTGAGGGTACTGCCAACACAGTTGTGGGTGCTTAAACTTTGCTCTTTTAATGTTTTTATACAGATGTATTCATTCTAACAACATATACTAAAACATGTTCTTTTAGTGTTTCTATACAGATGTACTCATTCTAACAATAGATACTAAAACATTCTCTTTTAGTGTTTCTATACAGATGTACTCATTCTAACAATAGATACTAAAACATTCTCTTTTAGTGCTTCTATACAGATGTAGTCATTCTAAAAATAGATACTAAAAACACATTCACATATTGTATGTGCTCTACTTTCTGAGAACAATATAGCCAGGAGTAGAAAAACATACTCTCCTACTTCTCTTATTTTTGGCCTATTTTTTCCCCTTGACACTGGCACTGTCCTATCCTCTTGTCTTCCTCCCAGCTCCATATGTAGCTTTCTCTCTTACTTACCCAGCCTCCAGGGGTCTACATGGAGCCTTACTCACCATGGTGGCTTCCATTGGGAGTAGGGGCATGCCCCCTGCAGTTTTCTGTAGTGTGGGAGGCTAGTGGATAGTCAGGTTTAGAGGCACCCAAGAGTGCTCACATCATTTTGCCATGCTCCAGAGTTTTTCTACCTTTCATCCCCTTTGTTTAAGGACACAACAGCAAGAAATCTGAGAGGTGTATGTACTTACAGTGTGTTACCACTTTGCTGGGGTGTGAGACTGTGTCCTCCCTCTCAAGAGCATCACCAGCTGTACCACCACCTGTAGACACCCAGGAGGTGGTGTAACAATAGATATTGCATCCCACCCTCCCTAAAGGAGGACAGCATCCTCAGGAATGTTGAACTCTGAAGCCCTTAAAAAAAGATGTTTCCAGATTTAAAGAATATACATTCTTCACAGTTTACGACGTATTGGGATGCTAGTTGAAGGCTGAATAAGTGAACCATCTGTAGTATAGTAGTGAGGAAACTTGCTTTGGAATAAAAGAATAAGTGTTACTTTCCCACAATGCATTAATTTTCATGATCATTTATATTATTACAATTTATGTTTCTTACTTTGCTATATATGCATCTAAATTCTAAAAATATATTTCATGAACTAAAAACAAGGGTTTTCCAGGGCCATAATCAGTGTCAGTGGCTCAGTAAGTAGCATGCTCACCTCCAGGGCCAGAAGAACAGAAGGTCATAGGTTCTAGCTCTGCACCAGGTACTTGGGGTAATACCTATGACAGATACGGTAGTGCAGTACAAGGGGGATGCTGCACTGTTGAGGTGCCACCCTTTAGATGAGACTTTAAACCATGGTCCCTTCTGCCCATCTCTGGACATTACCTGGGTGGAAGTAAAAAAATCACATGACAGTTCTCGATGAAGAGAGTGGGAGTTTCCCCACTGTCATGGCCAACATTCCTCCATTACTAAAACAAGTCAATGTAACCCACCCCAAGCTGCAGCTGGAAACAAGCTATCATAACTTAATGCGCCTTTTCTGATCAAATATTACATAACATAAATATTTGTCAGAGTCTGTTATACATACAGTGAAGTTGTGACAACCGCACACAACCTCCTCCATAGTGTTGAAATGAATTGAAATGCACTTGTTACTTTGATAGGTTTGCTCAAAAAAGGAAACTGGCCTCGATCCAAACTCAGGTAGCTTGGGGCATCAGCATTCTCGGTATCTGACATCATCTACATCTCAAATAATCTTGCACCTACTGGGTATTGCAGCACACATGTCAGCAGATTAGCAAACAAAAGACCAGGGGCTAGATTTTCAACCACTGAAAAACATGCACATGCAGTGGGAAAGGTTGCACAAAGGAACTCCCCTTGTGCAACCACCATTTTTGCTGCATGCACACACTTTTCAAAAAGGTTACCTTTCTGTCACCTTTTACACAATTTACTGCAGCTTGTGCAAATTTGTCTGCTTAGATGTTATGCCTGATTTTGTCAGCAGTGTTGCCTGTGCAAATCTGAAAAATCGATGCCTTTGAGGCATAAATGCTGAAAATAGAACTTTTACTGGTGTGCGTTTTTTTTCCCACACCTGCATGTTGTGAAGGGGAATCGTGTATCTGGGTTATTCCAGGTCATTTGAAAAACTGGCCCCAAGGAGTCTGAATATCTTCACGAACCTTACATTTTTATTTACATTCTTGTTAAATGCTTTGCAAAGGTTGAGGTGCTAATCTTCATCTTTGAAAACTGCAAATTAAGCTACCACCTGTTGGCTTAGTGGTTCATTATCTGTCTGCCATGCCAAAATTTACTTAGGCTTGAATTCTATGCCTGGTATGTAAAAAAAGTAAAAGTATAGCTGATTAAAATAATTACTATACTGGAGATCTTTTCCTACGTTTATCCTGATTAGTACAGTATGCAAAAAGGTAAAGTACCATGATGTTTTCCTGTCAGGAACATTCCACATTTCTATAATTAGCAATGGGCAAAGTCTGTTCATTATGCTTCACATAGTCATCATGGCAATGTTTCAAAACTTTGCTTCTTAAAATGGATAGGGAATTTCCAGAATCTTGACTGGCAGAGTACTATAGGTTCTGAGCAATGTGGTTCAGGAAAATAAACCACGGGTTTTACACTTCTTTTGGTAACCAGGACACAACACACTAAAATATGAATGCCTATTAAACAACTTTGAAGCAGCAGTGCAATGAAAAATATATATTTTTTTAAAACCTAGTTTCAGATACAATTAAAAAAGGTTTGGGTCAGGAACATCGTGGGACAAAACATTGTGACACCAAACACTGCAGGCAAACCTTCACCAACTACAATGTCGCTAACCATTACAACGCTGGCCAGTACTGCACAGGCAACTGGAATACAACC
The DNA here is from genome assembly GCA_016271365.2 of Neoceratodus forsteri. Taxonomy (NCBI): domain Eukaryota; kingdom Metazoa; phylum Chordata; order Ceratodontiformes; family Ceratodontidae; genus Neoceratodus; species Neoceratodus forsteri. The sequence continues at coordinate 1,295,936,651 of CM028130.1, forward strand.
CTGGTGACAGTAGAGTCCTCCATTCCACTGGCTGACTATCAGTCCCAGTAACTGTAATGGTAGCCCTCCCTGGTGTGATGTCCAGTCCAGCCAATTGCTGACATGGATGTCCCAATGTACAGTAAATTGCAAACTATCCCTGGTGTCTAGTGGACCCCCCACCCCACCACCCCTGGAGGCAGATCCCCCCACCCACCCCCACGAGGAGCGGATGATCAGCACAGCCCTCCACTCACCACCACGGTTGGCCACCCTACTAAGCAGAATGAATGAGCACGCACACGTCTATGTTCTTCTGGCAGCTGTTTTTGAGGCTACTTGCTTTCTAATTATTGTGAGGATTGCATTTCCCATGAAACCAAGCAAACATCTGCAGCACAATGAATTTTGGAACATGTAGTTCAATTGAAGCTGAGGACGCATGCCACTCAGAGACCCCAACCTTAGAGTGAGAGAAAGAGAGAGACACACATTATAATTCCCATGACACCCATCAATCACTGGCCAAGAGCGAGTGCTGCTAGGTGTGTGTCTGGCTGAGCACTATTGTAGGAGCCAAGCCCAAGTCACACTGTTGTTCAGTCTCTCTCTCTCTCTCTCTCTCTCTCTGTTGTATAGAGGAGCTCAGCCCACAAACTGGTAGGGGACAGACAAGCAATATTAGCACTAGAGAGGTATGGCCAGTGGGATCGGGAGCAAGAAAATAATGCAGTGGGGGGGATTAAGGAAGGAGGCACACTGTACTGAATGGAGAGGATACACAGAGATGTGCTTCAACTGGTATCCCGTGATTTGAGTGAGTCAATATCAGCGAGTCAATTTGGGCAAAGATAAAAGAGCGAATGGTGAAAGGGCTACCGTGATTTTAGAGTGACTGTGAAAATGACTCCTGTGAATGTACAGTGAGTGTCAGTACAAGCGAGTTGGTAGTGAGGATTGTGGTTTGGAAAGGATGTAGGGTTTTATTTGCTAGGCTGTTTCTGAGCTGACCACCTAGTGTAGGGGAGACAAGACAGTCACTGCCTACAAGCCTGGCAGGCCTGGGTTCGATACTGGGTCTGTAGAGTTTTTTTTGTTTCTTTTGTTCTGGGGAGGTTTTTTTGTGTGTTTTAAGTGGGGAATGTTTAATTCCCACTGTTCCTCCTGAGATCCTGACTTTATCCCCTTCACCACTGCCCCCTCCAACATTCTCCCCCTCCTGTATTTGTCCCTCCCTCCTGAGTTTTCCCTTGTCCCAGTGTTTCATGCCATCTGAAATTTTTTATTAAAATGTTGGGGTTTGTGGGGGGGGTGAAGCCCCCCACAAGGGGTGATGTTGAGGGCATAGAGTCCCCACAGAAACAAAAAGTATAGATTTTTTTATAGAATATATTGTAAAAGAAGTTGAATTTGCAGCTCACTATAGTGCTGCCCGCCGTAGTGCTGTTCACTATTGCTGCATCGATGTTATGGTCGGCACTGTATTGTGGTCACTGTTATCACATGGAACCCTTCAACCCCACTTGGTGTAAGGAGACTGCTGGGGTGAGTTCACAGTCAAGTGCTTCCATAGCCCCTTATGTATGTAATAGTACTAAGTCAGCATACAGTAGTTCTTACTATGCAGCCATAAAAAGATTGACTGAAGTTAGCAGAGTACTGTCAATATACATTTTATCTGTAGTTTCATACACCAAATCAGCAAGTTGCAATTAAAATGTCTCATCCTATTCGCATTCAATTCTGCACAGCAAAATACTTTCAGAAACAATATTGGTGAAACAAATATTAGTTCATTCACAAACTGAAATTCACATACACTGGCTGCAAGGAGTAATAGCACTAAAATGGGAAAAGAGCTGTTTCAGGGGGGCAGTCATATACAGTACATCCCTACTACTCAGATGTACTGAGCTATGCATTGTATCCCTGTACTTGTAGAATGTTTGGGTAATCAGCTTATGTTCAGTGCACTCAGCACTAAATAGCTAAGAGTGATGGGCATACTGTTGAAAAACAGGAAGGTCAGAAGGTCATAAAGTGCAAGTCAATAAAAATTATAGACCAATAAAGCATGCACTGAGGAAACTAGGAGGAATATATCCCATCTTGCTTGTATGTATTAACCTAAACGTGGCTATAAGCAAACATACATATACCTCCAAACTGTTGTTTCAAATAATCAGCAGTAAAGTATGAATAATTGAATGACAGCCAACATAAAATAGTAGCAGCAACATCTGAAAGTCAGAAAAAAGTGCTTGGTGCAGTGCAAAAAAATAATCTGTGTAAAGTAGAGCGATGTGTAAAATATGTATAAGCAATAATGTGCTGTAATAGTTTCAGTCTCAAAGACAGTTTAGACATGGTTGAAGCTAGTACTGGGCTCCTCTTGTCCATTCTGCAAAACTTTTTGTAAAAGGGTAAGTACTGCTGAGACAGCAAAACTTGCTCCTTGTAATAGGTTGCAGTGGAGAATTTGATGCCGAGAAAAAGCTAAGAAGCTCTCTGTTATGGAATGCCCACAGTGAAGCCGTCCATGGTTAGTTTGTGAAATCCCTGCTGTTCACTGAAAAGCTGTAGCTGGAAGACCACAGAGAATGGAGGGACAGCTGAACCCGGTATGCTGCAGCTGATAAAGCAGCCACATGTGAACTCAGCAAACAGAAGAGATTTAGTAAACTAACAATGGACATCTTCACTTTGGGCAATCCATGACAGACAGCTTCTTAGTTTTTCTTGGCATCAAATCCTCCATTACCACGCACTAAAAGGAGCAGGTTCGGCCATCTCATAAATATAGTTTTTTACAAAAACGTTTCAGAGAATGGACAAGCTGAGCCGAGTAGTAGCTGCCACGATATCTAAACTGTCTTTGAGATGGAAAGCGTTATGACACTTTATTGATTACACATATTTTGCACATTGCATTACGTTACATGGATAATCTTTTGTATTGCACCAAGCACTTTATTCCAACTTTTAAATATTGCTGCTACCATTTTTATTTGACTGTCATTGAATTATTCTTATGCTTCTGTGATTTTTCAAAACAACAGTTTGGAGGTACTTACACATGTTTGCTTATAGCTGTGTTCAGCTTGATATGTACAGGCACAATGGATGGTGTTCCACCTAGTTTTCTCAATGTAACCTTTATTGGTCTAATTATCCAGCTTTTTAGCTTACAATGACTAGAGAGCACTATAGAGTTTTGGTCAGTGGGGTCAGGAGCAAGACAATAGTGTGTCAGGGTGAGGAATAAAGGAAGTGCACTGTACTGAATATAGAGGACTTGGAAAGATGTGCTTCAACTCCACTAGCTGTAAGGAGACAGCTGTGGTGCATTCACAGTCACGTGATTCCAGAGCCCCCTTCTCTATGTAATAGCACTACAACAGCAAAGTTCTAGGTATGAAGCCACAAAAATATCAAAAACACAGTTTTGGACAACTACAGGCCCATATCCATCCTCTCAATATTAACTAAAGCTCAAGAAGGGATCATACACAATCAATTCACCTCCTACCTAGACAAGTGCAAGCTTCTTTGTCTGGAACAGCATGTCTTCAGAAACCATTCTTTTATGGAAATTCAATCAAAAAAATGGTAGAACATACTTGTTTTAACTATAAATGTGTAAAAGGAAAACATAAATTTAGTAGACTAGTTAGGAAAAAAAACTAGTACAAAGGTAACAAATAAAATGTTAAACAATGCCAGGAGGGAATATAAGAAACGCCTCGCTAGGGAAAAATTCAAATTTCATGAAAAAAGGTGGGAAAAATTAAGAACTGTAATATTAAAAAAATGATCTAAAGCAATTCTGGATGTTGGTGAGTAAAGGGTATGAAAAATACATGACAGATATCGAAGAGGCCATTACACCGCTCAGCTGGGAAAAATACTTCAGCAGTCTTTACTTCTCACAAAAAGAGGAAGATTTTTAACTTGACACTTTAAATAAAGGATCAGCCAATTATCCAAAGCCAATCTACATTAGCAAATTAGAGATAGTGGAGGCACTTGGAACAATTTCCTCAAACAAGGCTCTGGGACGAGATAGCATGTTAGCAGATATTCTTAAAACATTTAATGATTGGTGACTCCCTATATTACATATGATGTATAATCACTGCATTCAATATGGGTATTTTCCCATATCTTAGAAGGGCAGTATAATTTGTCCAAGCTGTTAAGGAGTATGCACAAGGATCTGGTGCTTAGAAACTACAAGAGCTATGAGTCACAAAATGTTTCTAGCACACACTAATCTGTAAGAGGGACGCCACACCAAAGAATGTTAAATAGGCATTTATCCAGCCTGACATGTTCTGGGCCATCAGTCCTTCTTCAATGGTTGTTAGAACTTTCTGCAGCAGTGCTTGATATACTGTAGGTTGAAAAAACGCATGATCAAGTGACACTATAGTGAGATCATGTAACGTGATTGATTCAAAATTTCAATCATATCTTTAATAAATTAAAAGCTTCTTATTAAACCAAATGTGCAAAAGTGCTTGTGTAGGTTTATAATTATAATGCAGCATTCCTAATCATTTCGGTATTTACCACTTACTTGCTTTTGTTTATATATGAACTGCAGTATGCAGGTTCCTCCGACAATGGTTGTTTCTGTACTATAAATCCCCCCCTTTTTCTTGATGAGTTGTCCAACATCAGGATGTGTTATTCTTGACAGATGACCATATTTTTGAATACTTTAGAAGAAGATGTGTTAATATCATGAAGTTCTGTTTTAGTTAAATAATTAAATGTTCATATGATACTTACTATTTTGCTATACATTTACCATTAGATTCCCCCCTCCCCAGTTTGGGTGGTGGATTGTTCATTCCACCGGTGTATGTTTTACTTCCATTGTTCTTTCCCTTCCTTTCTTCCTTATTCATTTTGATTTTGCACTCTGTCCCCCCTCCACCCTCATTATCTGTTGGTTTAACGCAATTTTTTTTTATGTTGGATCGTCCAGCTTTTTAACTGATTTATTTATACTAGGAATGCTGCATTATAATTATAAACATGTACAAGTACTTTTGCACATTTGGTTTTATCAAAAGCTTTTAATTTATTAAAGATATGAGTGAAATTTTGAACCAATCGTGTTGCATGATGTCACTATAGTGTCATTTTATCACATGTTTTTTCAACCTATATGAAGCACTGTTGTAAAGAATTCTAACAGCCTTTGAAGAAGGGCTAATGATCTGAAACATGTCAGGCTGGAGCCTGGTTTGGTCTGAATAAATGCCTATTTAGCTTTCGTTGGTGTGGCGTCCATCTTACAGGTCAGTGTGTGCTAGAAACTTTTTGTGACTCATCAGTATAATTTGTCCTATATTTATAAAAAGGTATACAATTGATCTGCCATGTATAGGCCCATCAGCCTTCTGGATGCCTCGTAGAAAATCTTCTGCAGGATAATTTTGGATTGCATCCCGGATTGGGTAGAAACTAATAATATACTCGCTGAGTTGTTTCAGAATGGATTCAGAACCACTTGATCTACGATACAACATTGTTTTGTTCTGGACCATATAATCCGGCAATATGTCATGGTCAAAAAGCTAAACTGTATTGCTGCTTTGTTGATTTGAAGTCAGCTTTTGACTCAATCAGTAGAAAGTTAGTATGGGAAAACATGAAAAAAATAACATAGACCCAGAACTGCTAGATATCCTAGTAAGACTACATGCTAGCACATGGTTAAAGGTCAGGTATGATCAGAAAGATTCTTTGACAACAAATATAAAATCAAATTTAAGTGTCTGACAGGGTTGCCGTGTAGCATTATTATTATTTAGCATATATATATATATATATATATATATATACACACACACACACAATATTGATGGATTTAGGAGACTTAGAATTCCATTCTCTGGCAGTAGGAACAAGTAAAGTCCCTTGTTTGGCATACTCTGACAATGTCATTCTGATTTCAACTTCCCTTCTTGGTCTACAGCAGAAGGTGACACATTATGCTGCTTTATGTAAAAAGGACAAACTAGACATAAATATGAATAAAAGAATCATGGTTATATATGGCAATAGAACTAAAAAATTACCCTCATTATTCATCGATAAAGTAACAGTAATAACTACACTCCATTATGATTATCTAGGGTTAAAATTTGCTTATAATCTTTCATGGTCTCCCCAGGAGAAAATAATGCTCCAAAAATTTAAAACGTCTTTAGCTGCTTTTAAAAGATTTCACAGGAAAATGGGTCAAACTTCCATTAAAGGTTTGCTAACAGTAATTAATACAAAACTAAAAACACTGGTATTTTATGCAACAGAAATATGGTTATCAAATTTTTAAACATTAGAAATCCAGCTTAACAACATGTATAGATGTATTCTCAAAGTATCTCAGTCAGTACCTGCAGAGATTTTGAGTAGAGAACTGGGACAGTTTCCTTGATATTGATGGCACTGGAAAGGAGAATTATTTTTGTCCTGAAACTGTTTCTATTAGAAGACAAAAGATTACCAAGGATGTGCTTAGAAAAACAAATAATGTATCACAACTTAAACTTTACATCTAATACAATCAAAACTATTCAAGATTATAGCTACCCAATGGGACTGGGAAATATATTACATGAGATCTACACTGCTCCTTTGCTCGAAATCAAGGACCAAATAAGAAGAGTTCGAGATACAAAAATCCACTAAGACTGGGGAATAAATAATAATCTATGACACTATAAATGGTTCAAAGCATTGAAATCAGATCATAGATTAGAACCCTATTTGTTCATTCTTAAAAGTCCCGATCATAGAAGAATTATAACCAGATACAGGCTGGAATTATACAAAGCTAACCATATCCATTATGACCAAAAAAGAACCAGAGTAATGAACCCAAACTGTAACTGTCAACCCAGGATGGTGGATGATCTTTTTTTTTGTAAACTTTATTTATAGTAGGACATATTCAGACATACCTTACCTCCCTACAATGGGGAAGTACTTCCATCTTCATAAGATACAGGTACATATTAAGAATCCATTTCTTATCTTACATTCAACAGAAGTTCAGTTGATAATGATACAGGCTAATACTGAAAGTTAGTAGCTTAAGGGCAAAATAATAATAATAATGAATTAGCGAGTAAAATAATAAAAAAAGTAGTAGAAATGTAGTAAAATAGTAAATAAATGCCCATGGGTTGTACAATCCATCAAAAGGTAGGGAACCAATCTCTGTGCATGGCTTGTTCCAGGGGGAGCCAAATCTCCTCGTATTTCCCTAGTTGCCCTCTGACTAGGTATTGTGTCCTTTCCAGTTTTGTTACTTACATAAAGGGCATAATCCAAGAGGCATTAGTAGGGACCTGTTTGAGTCTCCAGTACAATGCCAGCTCCCTCATCCCTACTATTAAACCAATTCTCCATAATAACTGACCTCCCCTAGGTTTCCAACTAGGCAGCCCCAACAAAATTGCTATTGGGTCTGATCTACTGTAGGTGTGATGTTCAGGGTTTTTGATAAAATATCAATTATTCCCTTCCAAAACTTATAAACTTTAGGACATTGCCAGATCACATGGAAGAAATCATCCACCTGGGTGGAACATTTATAGCAATATGGAGAGGTCTCAGGATCTATTTTATGTGCTAATTTAGGGGTATGATAAGTTCTTAGAAGGAAGTTATATTGAATAGCTCTCAAATGATTATTAACTAAATATTTTAAGATGTTTTTGAAAAATAATCTCCAGTCCACTCCAGTAAGTCCCTCTGGGTAATTATCCTCTTCCCAAGGCCTTTTAATTCTCTCCATAGGGTCCGACAAGTGCCCCAATAATATTCTGTAGCACCTATTTAGTGGTCTAAAACCCTTGGTGTTGGAAAATTTTGTAAATGGTTCCTCCAACGGATAGCGTTGTAGTAATTGGGAGCCCTGCAGCCTTGATAACTCTCCCAGTACTTTATTTCTGATTCTAAGGAAAAGGAAATAATGGGAGGCATGCAGTTTACATTTTTTTTAAGGTTACAAACTGGCTCACCTCCCCTCCCACCAAAAATTGAGTAAGCCAAAAAATGCTCCATGTGTTCTATGCTCTGAGACCCATAGTATCACTGTTGGTTAGTCCCCCCCCCCCACACACTAAAAGTGCTCCCAAAGTTATACCGGGGGATAGATGTGAGGTATGGCCTATTAATGAATGGGCTGCTGCCCACACCCTCCAGGTCGCTCTGGTACATGGATTGGAAATGCCAGGGGGGGGTCTCTTCCCTCGGGGAGTTAACAAATTGGTTATAGTATAGGTGAGAGTCTCCTTCACTCTCCATTTTCCTCCAGGTTGGGACTCCTTCCCCTTCTCTTAGCAAATCTTGGATATGGGCCAACTGAGCAGCCATGTAATACAGATGCATGTTGGGTAGACTCAGGTCCTCCAAATTCTCTGGCAACCACAGTGTCTTCTTCCTGATTCTAGGTTTCTTTCCTTGCCACAGCAGTTGTGTACACCCTCCCTCCCTTCAATGCCTTAAATTACTTCTGCGGGAGAGAAATTGGAATGGATTGGAAGAGGTAAAGTGCCCTTGGTAGGAATCACCTCTTGATAAGATTAACCCAGCCCAGTAAGGTGAGGGGAATGGCCCTGCAATTATTACAATCTGTCTTAAGCTTCTGAATCAGAGGCCTATAATTAATTGGGATTATTTGGGAGAGTTTGCTCGGGAGCAGAATCCCTAAGTATTTTATCTGTTTAGTTGGGTTTATTATGATCCCAGCCATCTTTATTGAGGTTTTCCTTTCTCCCAAAGGAAACCACTCACTTTTGTCCCTGTTAATCTTGTGTCCTGAAAGGGAACCATACTTCTCAAAGATCCTGCCCAATGCTGGCAGAGCATCTCCAGGGTTATCCAAAAATAACAAAATATCATCGGCAAACAAAGATATTGCCTGGTTATCACTTCCTACCTTGCATCCCCTGATCTCTCTATTTCCCTGTATGGCATTCACCAGTGCTTCCATAGTAAGAACATAAAGCAGGGGTGACAGAGGGCAACCTTGTCTCTCTAGACAGTGCAAAAGGGGCCAATATGGTACTATTAGTTAATATCTGGGCTTGAGGATTGGTGTATAAAGCTTTTATCCAATTGAGTAAGGGGTCCCCCCAACCGAACCTATGCAGCACCACAAACATAAAGGGCCACTCGACCCAATCAAATGTCTTTTTGGCATCGAGTGCTAGGAGTCCTCTAAGGGGCCCCCCTTTCTACATTTATGAATGACATTAATGAACCTATAGAGATTATTTTTAGCCTGCTGTCCTTTAACAAATCCACCTTGATCTTTGTGCACCAGACCTGGTAGGACCCTCTCCAACCTATTTGACAGAATATTGGCTAAAATTTTATAATCTACATTAAGAAGTGAAATAGGCTGGTAAGATCCGCACCTGGTAGGGTCCTTTCCTGGCTTAGGGAGCACTACAATGGTGGCCAGCTTCTGAGAGTTTGGCAACTTTCCCTGAGCCAAAGCATTTTCTAGAACTTTTCCCATGAGGGGACCAATGACATCCCAGGTGTATTCATAAAATTCAGCAGGGATGCCACCTGGGCCTGGTGACTTCCCCTTGTTTGTCTGCCAGATGGCCTGTTTGATCTTGTCAGGGGATAGAGGGGAGTTTAATTTGCCTCTTAAGTCTCCACTCTGGCAGGGCATTTCCACTTCCTAGAGTAAGTCCTCTGGGTCACCCTCAGGCAGTACCTGAATAGTACACAGCTGGGAGTAAAATGCCCTGAAGACCTCATTAATTTCCTTCTTATCAAAGGTAGGAGAGCCATCTGGCTTAGCCATCTTTAATACTAATGATCAATAAATGCTATGATTTTCCCAGTTATATGCTTAATATAATGATCATCTAGGAGCAGGATGGGGTCAAATCTCTACTAAGGCCCTATGGAAGGCTGTGACCCCACTGACAGGTGTAGCTGCAGTGTAGCATGGTCTGAAATTAGTATGGGCCCATACACTGCCCTCATGTTATCTGCGACCATCTGAGGGGATATAAAAATGTAGTCTAGCCTACTATAGATGCGGTATGAGTGGGAATAAAAAGAATATTCCCTGTCACCAGGGTGAGAGTGCCTCCAAGCTTTGACCATTGCTCTCCCTGCTATAAATTCCTGTAGTGCCGCTACACTTTTAGGATACGGTTTTGTTTTAGTCCCTGAATAATCCAACCCAGGGTCAAGGTAAGTACTGAAATCTCCCCCCAACACTATATTATCCTGATAGGGAGCCAGAGTTACTCCAGGATGTGTGAAGAAGTCTGGGGAATCAAAATTAGGGCCATAAATTTAGGAAAAGGTATACACCATGCCCCCCAAGTCCACTTCAGCTATAGCATATCTGCCCCTTGGGGCCCACCACAAAGCTATTTACCTTATGTGGGAGACCAAGGTGCAGCCAAATGGCCACCCCTTAGCCCTAGAGATAAAAGTGCCAACAAGACGACTCCCCCCATGACTGGGTGAATTTATTTGCCTCTTCCCTTGTAAGATGTATTTCCTGAAGTAGTACCACATCACCTCTTATTTTCTTGATATATAACCACATCCTTTTCCTTTCAACTACAGTTTTCAATCCATTGACATTCCATGACAAGATATTAAGTCTGCCATTTTTTTCAATGTCAAAAAATAAAGAACTTCATCCACAAGGTAGTACCTAATCCTAATAATACTAAAAAAACAAGGCATTTTCCAAACAGTCCACAACTTTTGATTTTTATCAATTCCCCACATTTAGAATCTCCCTCCCCTGCCCTTCCTGTCCCTGAACAAACTTGAACTCCTTTAAACAGTGTGCTCCTTAAGCTATTCCCAGAATCCCCTTATCTGAAACAATTCCATCTAAAGAGAAATGCACCCCTTTCCCCAAGGCCATAAGCATCCCACCCCTTTCTCGTTTGCTTCCCCCGCTGTATCCCTCCTCCCACTTTCAAACCTATGAAAACCTTGTATTACCTTGTATTACCCCCAATCCACTTCCCCCTTGGAATACCGAAAAAAACATTGTACTCTACTCCACGTGGAGTGAACTTTCAAATCCACTTTACTAAAAAAAAAAAAAAAAATTGATATGCAATACATCCTGTTTACTAAATATAAGGATGTACATGTGGGGAGAGACCTGTGGCCGGTGGGCTCCACCAGTCACTGTCTGTCATACGAGGAGAAAAATGACTAATTTTCTAGCATCCCAACAGACTACCCCTCCCTGTGCACAGAGCAGGGCAGTGTTGAGAGGGACAGCCCCCCTAATGCCCAGATCGGCATGGTATAAGGCTTCCCTCCATTCTGGAATGCTTCTTACAGTTTGTCATAATTGTGCTACCTAAGTAAAAGTCCACAGCCCCAGTCGTGTCCCAGAGAGCCATGGCTTACCAGCAGAGAGGCTCCATCTAATCGGAGTGAAGAAGAGTCTCACACCAGTACTTCTCCCCCCTCCCATGGATAGCTGCTCATTATAACCCACCCAAGCTATCTCATAATGTCTTGGCTTAACAAACAGAACAAACATTAGTCCCCGCAGGCTATAGTGGGTACTAAAAAGGCCGTCATGATTTGGGTTCTCCATTATAGAAGAGAGTAGGTGTAAGCCCAGCCCTGAACCACCCCTCCAGGGCAAACCATATTCAAATATGGTCAGTATCATTCCCCCCATCAAAAGTGGGAGCTAGTGTACCATACCTTGCCCCAGTGGGACACCACCCGGGCATTACCCCCTTCCCATTAGTCGAAGAGTCAAAGAGTTCACCCCTCAGGCCGCTGAGTGCCTTCACAAAGGTATAGGTATACCAGTATTGAAAAATAACAGCCTAACAAGAGATTTACAGCAGACCAAGTAAACCTTTGAGTCCAGGGTGATTAGGTGCCGAAATGGGACCAGTATCAAAAGAGGGTCAAACGCTCCTATGAGGCGAGAACTTGGAGCATTTAGACGGTCATATTCCTTCCCGGCAGAGAGGGTGGGTTACATCTGGGGTCCTCTCAGGCATGCTGTGATAGGCCTCCGACCCCAGAGTTGTGTGCCGTTGTGGTCCCCTCCCAAAAACCCCCTTCACAGGAAACTATAATATCAAAGCAGATTAAGTTAGTGTACAGTCACCAGTCAATCTCCATCTCCCTTAACATGCTCCTCAACATTGCACCTCTGCAGTCCTCTCATATATTCCATGGCAGCCCATGGATCGGTGAACTCTGTCTGCCTGCTTCCTGGATAGTGCATGATGAGTCTTGCCGGAAATCGTAAAGGGGCAATTCAATTCATGGAGTCTTTTTTTTGACATCGGCAAATGCTTGTCTTCTACTCTGTAGAGGATGAGAGAAATCTGGGAAAATACTAACTGTAGACCCCAGGATTAAGAAAGGATCGGACTTTTGGGCTGCTGTTAAAATTGTCTGGCAGTCCTAAAAATGCAAGAATTTGACCAAAAGGTGTCTCGATCTCTGATCTGGAGATGGTTGTTGGCCAGGAGATCAGTGAGCCCTCTGGATTTCCAAGGTAAGATCTGGAGCTACTTGCAGATTAATTTTTAGCCAGGCTTTGATGAAAGACAAGCAATCTCTCCCTTCCAGACCCTCCGGAAGGCCCACAGTCCTTATATTGCAGCACATTTCTCTATTTTCATGATCATCCATGACTTGTTTCAATATTTAAGTATCTTTTAGTGCTTGCTGTAGGTCTGTAGATAATCTGGTCATGGCATCCTTCTGGTTACTAATTCTTACTTCAGTCCCCGTTATGCATGTTTCATGGGCTTCCATGGCCTCAGAGGTAAAATTGACTAATTGCTGCAGGTGCTGAATCTGTGCAGTCATATTGTCAAATCTGGACTGCAGCCATGTGCTCAGGCTGTATTTTAGGTCCTGAAGTAGCCTCTCTAGATTCTGGTAGCCTGATTCCATAATTGTAATCTCAGCCTCGTTTCTAGGATCCTTCTGTAACTTTTGATCCTGGGCTGGAGAGCTAGTACGAGAACTCACAGGCCATGAGGAAATTGTTGATCTGGAGGTCTGAGAAAATCTTAGTTTGGCTCGTTTCTTCTCAGATTTAAATATAGTGGACATTGGAGCTTCAAGATCTGTCAATTTAGGCAGCTTATATTTAGTTATACCTTAGGAAGCAACAGATTTTGAGTGGATTTGGATGGAGTTCTCCTAAAACACCTCCATTGGGCTCCTCAGCTAGGCCACACCCCCCATGGTGGATGATCTTAAGCATATTGTATTACACTGTCCATAATACGAATTCACTCTGAAAAAATGGTTGGCACCCTTGCTGGCTACTGTTGGTCTCCCCTTTGGCAATTTATATTAAATCTATTTAAATCACAAGACCCCTGAGATTCTCCAATCTTTATGTAATTTACTTAGGACACTGAAACTCTGACCAAGGAATTAAACAGAATGTTTGTTAAATCTAGGGGCATATAAAGAGATAAAGTTCTGAAAGCTACAGAGACATCCCACTATGAATGACCTATTTAATTATTTATTAGTGAAACATGATAACCATTGCACACATACCTATTTATTTGTGTAATGTTAACTGCTATACATGTGCAATATATTGTATGAATGGAGTGTTTTTATTATTCTTATTGTTTTATTGTAATGACTCATGTCGAACAAATAACATTTTCTACCTATCTAACATGTCTTCAGAAAATACTATGAACCCTTCACAAGTCAATTTTACAGGCACCATGCAACAAGCAATGGAAACATACTTAATGACTGGTTCCACGTTCCTGGAACTGACCAAACCTTTTGATCTGGTGGACTAAAGACTATGCTTATAAAACTCAACTACCTGGGTCTAAGTCCATCATTGACAGTGGTTCTTGAGCTACCTACAAAATAGGCCTCAAACAGTCAAGTTAGGCAAAGTTACCTCTGGGGCTAATACTGTACCATCACCTGCAATGTCATACAGGTATCCAAACTAGGGCACCTCTTATTCCCTATCTTAATTAACAACTTACCTAAGACTTGTACATCTGCTAAAACACTGCTTTATGCAGACAACACAGTTTTCTATACTCAAGGAGAGATATGGCTGAAATAAACAAATCTTTCTAGCTCAATTTCCACTCTTTACAAAGCTAGTTCATTAAAGAAAAATCTTTCCTGAATGTTCTGAAAATGAAAGCCATGCTCTTCAGTTCATCTCCAAAAATCAACTGTCAGTCTCAGGGGCTTGATTTTCAGAGTGACTAGATTAGCACACGATGCACCAATCCTCAGCTGCAGTGAACTCCAGGTGCGCCAGGGACTCTGCGCCCAGTTTTAGTACAAATGGGTTCCTGGTGCCAATGTCCTAAGAGTTGCCAGGTCCTGAGAGTTGCCCTCCAGTGCAGGCCTTTTAGACCAGTCGGAGTGCTGTGGCAAAGATTTAGCTCATGGGAGGGATTTGACACAGGATCCTGTCAACCCTTCCCCGACCAGCACAATGCTGGCCCTGACTCACAATGTTAGGAGGGAAAGGAAGCCTTTGAGGCTGCAGGACAGGGCAGAAGGACCTGTTAGGGTGCCATAGTAGGTGGTTTGGCCACAGCAGTTGTGACAAGGTACACAGGTGGCACCAGACAGATGTGCCCTGGATGGGTGTACAGACCTGCTAGGACAGGGTACTTCCTGGTAGTCAAGAATGAAACCTGTCCCAGAACCTTGGTGCCACCAGCCCTAGCATTTGTCACAGAGCTTACACAGTTCCAGACAGTGTAACTGGGCATCAGTGGGGCTATGCCTGCACTGTGCTTACATGGGACTGTATGGTGGCATTGGTAGAGCTGCTCTACTGTGCTATATGTTGTACTAGACCATGTGTCCTGCCATCCACTAAAGCCCTATCTGGCACCTGCATATTGGGGTGCACTCACACCATGCCATAGCCACACTGGCACCTGTCCTGCAGTGTACCAGCATGTGGAAGGCTGTGCAGCAGTGGAATGTTGCAGTTCCCAGGGTACATCTCCATCCACTGACTGCACCTAGTACCCTCCAGCCATTGCCTGCCACCACATGTTAGGGACTGTTTAAGCCCTGGGACAGGTGCAAGGGCTGGTGGCACCTGGGGGTCTGGCACAGAGTCAGTGCATGATTATGAAGGAGTACCCTGCCCTAGCAGGCTGTACACCAGTCCAGGGCACATCTGCCTGGTGCCACCTGTGTACCCTGCCACAGCCACCCAGCTACCCACTATGGCACCCCTACCAGTCTGTCTGCCCTGTTCCATGTCCTCCCAGACTCTCTTCCACCCCACTCAGCTCAATGCAGACCTCTGGTGCAGGGCTGTTAGAACAGCTTGTGACTGGTCTAACCTTAGCCCCAAACTGTGGCCATGGCAGGGCTTCTGAAATTCACAGATAAGGGGATGCTGGAGCTCCAGTGTGCTGCAAGCCCCCTTACAACCTGGTGCACCACCACTTCTGGCACCTGGATGGTACAGGGCTGGTTCAGCGCATGACATCCTGATTTTGATGCAGCCTGCATCCGAAAATCAGGATTGCTACAATATTTGACACAAGGTGCCACTTGCATCAACTTTTTGGGGGGCAGGCACTTTGCATCAAATTTTACACTTTGAAAATCTGGCGTAGGATCTCAGTATCTCAACCCTGGATGGCACCTAACTCGAAGAGGTGAATGAATTTAAATACTTGGGTGTAACTCTTGAACCCTGCTCACCTTCGACAGCCACATGAGTAACACACCTAAGTCCATTTATCAGAATCTGTCGCTACTATACGACATCCAAAGGCACCTCACAGTGTTCACCAGAGTTAGAATTGCATAAAGCAACTTACTCCCAATAAGAGATTATGGAGCCATTGTGACAGATGCTACCTCAAAAACTGTTTGGGCAAAGAAAAAAGCCCTATATTACAAAGTGGCCAGATATTCTCCCTCTCAAGCCCCCAGGTCCCACAATTGTTCCAGTTTCAAGCAACTTGGCTGGCTGCTGCCAGGACATAGAGCCCAACTAACATTAGCCAACGTTGTACACAAGACACTGCATGGAAATATCCTTAATTGTCTTACCAAACTTCTCACTTTTGTCAATAACCTATTGTCCCACTCCATAGCAAAGGATTTGTTAAAGACATTGCTTATGAGAACAGGAATGCGGCAGAAATTATTCTGCTGTAAAGCTGCCTCTCTTTGGAACTCTGTTTCTGCTTCTGCCAGACTGTCTTCTTGTCACAAAGTTTTCACACTCAAAATGAAGGACCACCTGCAAAAATTTAATGTGTGCTTTTTCTCCATGTAGCACTTGTTTCCTGTACAAAAGTACAGGTAGTCTAGGCAACATTGTTCAGCTTACTCTACAAAATGTCTGCCAGTTCCCATTCTTATGTTATGAGATCACAGCAATTTACTATGTATATATTTACCATGTATGCCTCTATCATGTATACCTCTCCTACATTATCTGCACTTGCTCTATTGTATCAGCCTACTGTACCATATAATGTATTTTTATTGCACTGTATCATGTTACTGTGTTATGAACTCACAAGCTGTAACAATAAATGCATTTCTGTCATACCAGGCAAACTATATGGCTATAATATATGTGAGTGCTGTTGACCACTTTATCTCCTGTATCAGCAATTCTCACATCCAAATATTTGTTGTCAGATCAGCAACTAAAATTTATATGATCACTGGCCAATTGATTAATGCATTTCTTTTCTTTTTTTGGGGGATTTCTAAATCCATTCACTTCGACCACCTTGAAATGTATCCCTTAACCACTGGAGGTTCCTTCAGATGTTGATATGGAATCTTTTATATTCAGTCAGCATGCAGTACATTTTAAGAAACACTGCCCTGAAGCATACACATACTGTATGTCTGTAATGATCATCATTATGGCTGCTTTCCCTTGAAAAAAGGTGTTTCCGTGGAACACATCTCTTAGAAGTTTTCAGTGTATCCTTCCATTCTGTAAATCTCTATGGCAGTTAAAGAAATATTCCCTACTTTCTGCTTAACTTCTATTGCATTTCAGATAGCCTGCTTTGTGAAATTACTACACTGAGACCACCATATGATTTATATCTTTCCATGCCTAATTTAACAGCAGATCCCAAGTTATACTTTTGAAGTTGGCTGGCTGAGAGTTTTATGACCATAACTAATCAGTCAGTTTCCAGTTCTTCCTACTAGCTTTCAAAGCGATCCAGCACATTGTTAAAAGGTCTTCATTTTAATTTAATTTCTCAACTGTTAATCTGTGTTTCTTTTTAACTAAAGATTTCTCCTGCAGCAATTTGTTTTTCTAAAATTGAGTGAATCAAAACCCCCAAAAATGCAACCATGCATTAATAAATAAATAGACTTATTGAAAGCTTATTTCTCTGACACCTCCACCATGATTTTTGCTGTATTAAAAAGCCATATGGTCAGTACTGAAAATGAGATCCAGTGATGGTTTAATTTTGATATAGATGTAAAACAATACATTTGTGAAACAGGGAAATCACGGCTGCCTCCAACATCACTTTATTTGCCATCTTGCTTATGCATATCAGCGTCCTGATATAACCCCAAGAGATATATCGAAAGGAAAAGGGGAAATTGTTTAACCAGGAAAGGCCCACTAAGCCAGAGTTTGTTTAGTTCAGACATGTATCCACTACATGCAGTATCTCTCCTGTCCAAGCAAAAGCTCTTTTTTTTATAACCAAACTTCTAAGGGGGGGGGGTACTTGTTTAACCAAGAAAGGCACACTAATCCAGAGTTTGTTTCCAAGTACGATCTGGGAACAAAAGGAAGTTACGTGACTTGCTCAGAATCACACAGCATGAAAGTGGGAGCTGACGGGATTCAAACCCAGACCTCTAGCTTTGTGGATCAGTGCTCTTAACCAATATGCTATACTGCCTCCTAATAAGAAAAATACAACCTTTCAGTCTGAATCTAAAAGAAGTCACATTTGTTATAACAAAAGTAGGACAATGATGCAACATGCCACTCCAGCAATGTCATGTTGTGCGATTGCTGCTAAGATTTAAGATAGCATACTGTATTAATTTTCACTAAGTCTTTATGCATTACTGGACTAGGGGTACCATGACCATTTCACACCTCAGAGTAACACTTCAAAGCATAGCTCATATTTGCTAAACATGTGTGCGTGTGTGTGTGTGTGTGTGTGTGTGTATACATACAGACAGACAGATAGATTGTCCAGTTGAGATGCACTGCCCTCTTTTCAGTTGAGTAATGTTTCTTATGTTACAAAGTCTGAATAAAACATGAATGGTAATAATTTCACACTTTTAAAATCTGGTAATTCCCATTTCTGCATATTTTTTTCATGAGATTAAGTTAAGGGGTTTGTTCACTTAAAGCAGCACCATGATTTTTGCTGTATTAAAAAAGCCATATGATTGATATTGAAAATGAGATTCAGTGGTGGCATAATTTTGAAAGAGATGTAAAAAATGCCTTTGTGAAACAGGGAAATCATCACCTTTATAAGACCTTGTAATCACTTTAATATTATTTTAGCATGAATTACAAACAAAACTATATTTGCAGCACTTAGTGTTATACACAATCTGATGCATTTATTTTCATTCAAATGTGGCTGCCTCCAATATCACATTTGCAGTCTCTCTTATGCATATCTGCTTCCTGATATAACCATGACAGATATATGGAAAAGAAAAGGGGAAATTGTTTAACCAGGAAAGGCAAACTAAGCCAAAGCTTGTTTCCAGGTGAGACCTGGGAGGACAGGGAAGTTAAGTGACTTGTTTAGGGTCACACAGTATGCAAGTGGAGGCTGATGGGATTCAAACCCAGGTACCAAGCTTTGTAGATCACTGCTCTTAATCGTTATGCTATATGGTCTCCTAGTAAGAAAAATACAGTCTTTCTGCCTGAATCTAAAAGAAGTCACATTTGTCATAACAAAAGTATTACAATGATGCAAGCATGCCACTCCAACAATGTCACGTTGTGCGATTGCTGGTAAGATTTAGGATAACCAACTGTATTAATTTTCACTAAGCCTTTATGAGTTACTGGAAAAGGGGCACCATGACCATTTCACAACTCAGATTAAAAGTTCAATGCATAGCTCATATTTTTTAAACACATTTGTGTTTGCTTGTGTGTGTACAGACAGATTGTCTAGTTGCGATACACCACCCTGTTTTCAGTGGAGTAATGCTTCTTATACTAGAAAGTCTGAATAACACATGAATGGTTATAATTTCATACTTTTAAAATCAGGTACTTCCCATTTCTGCATATAACTTTTTTCTATGAAATTATGTTAGGAGCTTGTTCCCTTAAAGTAGCACCATTATTCTTGCTGTATTAAAAAGCCGTATGCTTGGTACTGAAAATGAGGTCTAGTGATGGTTTAATTTTGAAAGAGATGTAAAAAATGCCTTTGTGAAACAGGGAAATTGTTACCTTTATAAGACCTTGAAATCACTTTAATATATTTTTAGCATGAATTACAAACAGAACTATATTTGCAGCACTTAATGTTATACATAATCTGATGCACTTATTTTCATTCAAATGTGGCTGCCTCTGATATCACTTTATTTGCATCTTTCTTATGCATATCAGCTTCCTGATATAACCCCGACAGATATATGGAAAGAAAAAGGGGAAATTGTTTAACCAGGAAAGGCAAACTAAGCCAGAACTTGTTTCCAGGTGTGACCTGGGAGCACAGGGAAGATAAGTGGCTTGCTCACAGTCACACACTATGCAAGTGGAGGCTGATGGGATTCAAACTCAGCTCTCCAGGTTTGCAGCTCAATGCTCTTAACCACAACACTATACTGTCTACTTGTATAGACAATACACATTTTTTGTTTTGGTTCAGACATGCATCCATAACGTGCAGCATTTCTCTTACAAAAAGGTTTTATTTCATCAATACACTATTACTCTACATTAAGTGCTGAATGTCCAAGCAACAGATCTTATTTATAGCCAGACTTCATTTAGCAAGCCAATGTACAGTAAATGGGGGGGAGGTGAACTTGTTTAACCACAAAAGGTACACAAATTCAAAGTTTGTTTCCAGGTGCGACCAGGGAGCACAAGGAAGTTACGTGACATGCTTAGGGTCACACAGTATGCACGTGGGAGCCAATGGGATTTAAACCCAGGTCTCTAGCTTTGTAGATCAGTGTTCTTAACCACTATGCTATACTGCCTCCTATTAAGAAAAATGTACTTACTCAGGGTCACACACTATGCAAGTGGAGTCTGATGGGATTCAAACCCAACTCTCCTGGTTTGCAGCCCGATGCTCTTAACCACAACACTATACTGCCTACTTGCATGGACAATATACATTTTCTGGTTTGGTTGAGACATGTATCCACTTTAGGCAGCATTTCTTCTGGAAATTGTTTTCTTCTTCAATACACTATTAAACTAAATTAAGTCCTGAACGTACAAGTAAGAGCATTTATTTATAGCCAAACTTCATTTAGCAAGCCAATATACAGTAAGGGGGGGGGGAGAACTTGTTTAACCAGGAAAGGCACACTAATCCAGACCTTGTTTCCAGGTCTGACCTAGGAGCACAAGGAAGTTACGTGACTTGCTCAGGATCATACAATATGCAAGTCATAGCTGATGGGATTCAAACCCAGATCTCTAGCTTTGTAGATCAGTTCTCTTAACCACAATGCTATAGTGCCTCCTAGGAAGAAAAATACAGTCTTTCTGTCTGAATCTAAAAGAAAACATATTTGTTATAACAAAAGTAGTATAATGATGTAAACATGCCATCCAGCAATGTCATGTTGTGCGGTTGCTGGTAAGATTTAGGACAGCCTACTGTATTAATTTTCACTAAGTCTTTACGCGTTACTGAACTACGGGTACCATGACCATTTTACACCTCAGAGTAAAACTTCAAAGAATAGCTTGCATTTCCTAAACACATGTGTATGTGTGTGTGTGTACAGACAGATTGTCCAGTTGAGATGCACTGCCCTGTTTTCATGAAAGTAATGTTTCTTATGTTATAAAGTCTGAATAACACATGAATGGTAATAATTTCACACTTTTAAAATCTGGTACTTCCCATTTCTGCATATTTTTTTTCCATGCAATTATGTTAGGGGTTTGTTTACTTAAAGCAGCACCATGATTTTTGCTGTATTAAACAGCCTTATGGTTAGTACTGAAAAAATGAGATCCAGTGATGGTTTAATTTTGATATAGATGTAAAAAACGCATTTGAGAAACAGGGAAATCGCTACCTTTATAAGGCCTTGTAATCACTTTAATATATATTTTTAGCATGAATGACAAACAGAACTATATTTGCAGCACTTAATGTTATACATAATCTGATGCACTTATTTTCATTCAAATGTGGCTGCCTCCAATATCACTTTATTTGCATCTTTCTTATGCATACCAGCTTCCTGATATAACCCCGACAGATATATGGAAAGGAAAAGGGGAAATTGTTTAACCAAGAAAGGCAAACTAAGCCAGAGCTTGTTTCCAGGTGTGACCTGGGAGCACAGGGAAGATAAGTGACTTGCTCATGGTGACACACTATGCAAGTGGAGGATGATGGGATTCAAACTCAGCTCTCCAGGTTTGCAGCTTGGTGCTCTTAACCACGACACTGTACTGCCTACTTGTATAGACAATACACATTTTCTGTTTTGGTTCAGACATGTATCCACAACATGCAGCATTTCTCTTACAAAAAGTTGTTTTTTTCTTCAGTACACTATTACACTACATTAAGTGCTGAATGTCCAAGCAACAGCTCTTATTTATAGCCAAACTTCATTTAGCAAGCCAATGTACAGTAATTGGGGTCTTGTTTAACCAGGATAGGCACACTAATCCAGAGCTTGTTTCCAGGTGTGACCTGGGATCACAACGAGGTTATGTGACTTACTCAGGGTCACACAGTATGCAAGTGGGAGCTGATGGGATTCTATCCCAGGTCTCTAGCTTTGTAGATCAGTGCTCTTATCCACAATGCTATAGTGCCTCCTAGTAAGAAAATTATATTCTTTCAGTCTGAATCTAAAAGAAGTCACATTTGTTATAACAAAACTAGCACAATGATGTAAACATGCCACTCCAACAATGTCATGTTGTGTGATTGCTGGTAAGATTTAAGATAGCCTACTGTATTAATTTTCACTATGTCTTTAGGTGTTACTGGACTAGGGGCACCATGACCATTTCACACCTCAGAATAAAATTTCAATGCATAGCTCATATTTGCTAAACACGTGTGTATGTGTGTGTGTATAGACAGACAGACAGATTGTCCGGTGTGTGTGTGTGTGTGTGTGTGTGTGTGTGTGTGTGTGTGTGTACAGAGTGTCCAGTTGAGATGCACCATCCTGTTTTCAGTGGAGTAATGCTTCTTATGTTATAAAGCCTGAATAACACAAGAATTGTTATAATTTCACTTTTAAAATCTGGTACTTCCCATTTCTGCATATATTTTTTTTTTTCATGAAATTATGTTAGGAGCTTGTTCCCTTAAAACAGCACCATGATTTTTGCTGTATTAAAAAGCCATATGGTTGGTACTGAAAATGAGATCCAGTGATGGTTTAATTTTGATAGAGATGCAAAAAATGCCTTTTTGAAGCAGGAAAATCATCACCTTTATAAGACCTTGTAATCACTTTAATATTATTTTAGCACGAGTGACAAACCAAACTATATTTGCAGCACTTAATGTTATACATAATCTGATGCACTTATTTTAATTCAAATGTGGCTGCCTCCAATATCACTTTATTTACTATCTTTCTTATGCATACCATCTTCCTGATATAACCACAACAGATATATGGAAAGGAAAAGGGGAAACTGTTTAACCAGGAAAGGCAAACTAAGCCAGAGCTTGTTTCCAGGTGTGACCTGGGGGTACAGGGAAGTTAAGTGACTTGCTCACAGTCACACACTATGCAAGTGGAGGCTGATGGGATTCAAACCTAACTGTCCAGGTTTGCAGCTCAGTGCTCTTAACCACAACACTATACTGCCTACTTGTATAGACACTATAAATTTTCTGTTTTGGTTCAGACATGTATCCATTACATGCAAAATTTCTCTTGCAAAAAGTGTTTTTTCTTCAGTACACTATTACACTACATTAAGTCCTGAATGTCCAAGCAAGAGCTTTTATTTATAGCTAAACTTCATTTAGCAAGCCGATGTACAGTAAAGGGGGTTTGGGGAACTTGTTTAGCCTGGAAAGGCACAATAATTCAGAGCTTTTTTCCAGGTGCAACCTTGGAGCATGAGGAAGTTACGTGATTTACTCAGGGTCACCGAATGTGCAAGTCCGAGCTAATGGAGTTTACCTCTAAAGGGCAGACCAGGTTGTCCTGGTGACCACCCAAGAAGGGCCAAATGAATGACATAAAATAAAAGGGGAGGAGCTAAAAGTGGTGACTCCTAGGAAAAGAAGAGGGGACGGGGAAGGGGAACAAGGAGATGACATCACAAAGGGGGTGGAGTTATTGAGGGGCTGGAGTAGCAAGCAATTGGCTAGGATAGGCAGGAAGAGGATGGGCTATGCTGGCGTTTTAAGGGGCCGCAGGGAATGAAGAGCTCTCTTTTTAGCTTGCTACTCACCAGATTAATAACATCTGGGAGAAGCACATCAGATCAGCATTTTCAGCCTGCATAATCTGCAGGTGAGCCGTATGAGAGCAGCACTTTGGATCAGCAATTTCAATGGAATTTGGAGCCGTTGCACAAGCTTGTTTTAAAAGTTCGACCTATTTATTTATATCTAAGAAAAATGTGGGTTTTGTTCATTTGGAGAATGGATAGGAATCCAACAAAGTCCGAGGGGAGGAGAAAAGGGACACGTGGTGGGTAAGCAATAGGCAAGTTGTAAGGGGCATACAGCAAATGCAGTCTATGAGTTGTTCTTACTGAAAGTCGCAAATAGCGTGAAGCATGTAGCAACTGCTGCCTAATTATTAAAAATAGGCAAGTCGCAAGTAGTATGTAGCAACTGCTGCCTAAGAGTTTGTTTATTCAACACAGGAAAATTGCAAGTCACAGCTAGGAATGCAGCATGTGTTTTACCTTTAGGTTCTTTTGAGCCTACACCATGGCACTGGATCCTGGGGGGCACAAGGTGAGTGTGGCAGGAAAGCAAGAGGTGAGTTTCAAGCATTTTAGAAGAAGGCGAGCTGCTGTGAGGTAGGCCCAAAGTGAAGCCGGCCACCACCATATTGGATGACGTCACACTACATGGCTGGGGAGACATACAATGGAGATTACATGTTGCAAGTCACATCTAGCAAAAGCAGTTTATGTATTGGGTATGTGTTAGTTATTCCAAGAAAGGCAAGTCGCAAGCCACATCTAGAAAATGTGGCCTATGAGTGGTTCTTATGTAAAAATAGGCAAGTCGTAAGTAGCATGTAGCAACTGCAGTCTATGAATGGTTTTCAATTAAAAATAAGCAAGTCGCAAGTAGCATGTAGCAACTGCTGCCTATTTGAGTTTTGTTTATTCAAAATAGGAAAATCGCAAGTCACAGCTAGGAATGCAGCATTTGTTGTACCTTTAGGTTCTTTTGAGCCACAAGAGAAGACTTTCAAGCATTTTGGAAGAAGCGTGATGAGCTGCCCCGAGGTAGGCCCAAATTGAAGCCGGCTGACGCCATATTGGATGATGTCACACCGCGTGGCCGGGAAGACACACAATGTAGATTACATGTCACAAGTCGCATCTAGCAAAAGCAGTTTATGTACTGGGTTAGGTGTTAGTTATTCCAAGATAGGCAAGTTGTAAGCTGCAGCTAGCACTGCAGCCTATGAGTGGTTCTCATTTAAAAATAAACAAGTCACAAGTAGCATGTAGCAAATGCTGTCTATGATTTGTCTCATTTAAAAATAAGTAAGTCACAAGCAGCAGGTAGTAAATGCAGCCTATTTGAGTTTGTTATTCAAACTAGTCAATTCGCAAGTTGCATCTAACAAATGCAGTCTATAAGTTGTAAAAAAAAAAGCAAGTCACAAATCGCAGCTAGCAAATGCAATCTAGAGGTTAACTATGTAAAATAGGCACGCTGAATCTAGCAAATGCAGCATAAGTTATGGCAGCAAAGATACAAAATACGCATATAGATACATGACAAATTTAAGGACAAACCTGGGAACAGTGCACGTGGGGGAGGGGTTACTACAAAGTCTAAAGGCCCAGAAAGTGCGTGAGCAATGCGAAGGCTTTCAAAATAAAAAAAGAGAGGGAACAAGGCGGGAACAGCTGACAAAGTTGGTAGGCACCACAGGAAGGGCAGAAATGAGCCGGAGAAGAACAGGAGGCCAACAACCCCATGCAGTGGCTATTTTGAACCAGGCCACAAGTCCAGAGAGTGGAGGGGACATAGAGAGGTGCAAAAAAGCAGGGAAAAGGCATAGAAAAATGCTAGAATACTCATATCGATGCAGCAGGGGACAGCCAAAATATCTAACAAAATCCACAGATAAACAAACAAACAAACAAACAAATAAATAAATAAATAAGAAGGGAACAAAAAAAAAAAACATGGAGACCAAAAGAAAGAAGGCATGACAGGAGTGTAGGGTGTGCACCCGTACTCATGGAGGTTATGGACCATGGAGGAAGATGTCACAGTGGCTGGGGGGGGGGGCATTGTATTGGGAGACATTTGTGGGCCCATCAATGACAAAGAGAGAAAGGAACCATTTACTACCAGGGACAGTAGGCCCCCAGTGATTAACATGTGCTTTCTCTTTTACAGCAATTTTACTAGCATTAGGAACAAGAACCAGAGCAGAGGATGATGGCACCAAAAAAGAACAAGCCGACTAAGGAGGAAGCTTGCAAGGCTATCATCGAGTTGGCCGAACAGGCCAACAGGGTATGGGAGTGGGTAGAGGTAATGTGGGACGTAATGTGAGCAGTAGCATAAAGGAATATGTAGAACAAGTGATTATGACCATGGACATGGGCTAGGGCAGCTAGAAAAGGCCCTAGGAGAAATCAAGACAGGGAGCGGGGAAGGGACAGGAACTGGTAGCATGTCAGATGCTAGTATGCTGCCTGGGGCTCTCAGGACATTGGTTCACAAGGGATAAGAATAGATGAGCACATCCCCATGACAACAAAAGAAAAAACAGGGAAAGGAGACTATGTAGATGTCTTTGCCCTGGTAGGTAGGGAGGCAGTTTTGAAATATGATGAAAAGAAGAGCATTGGCAAAGTGGAGATGGCAGCAGCAGTGGTCCTTCTCGGGAAGAAAGAGGAGGCCAAATTCCCCACAGGCAAGACATGGGACAGCTGGTTCATGGGTTTTGTCACATACGCAGCCATAATGTTAGAGAAGAAGCCTGAGTGGGGGATCCCTTTGATAACCTATCAGCTTATAGTATGGAGGACAAAAGCCAAAGGAGGAGTGGGGTGGATATAATATGATGCATTTTTTAGAAAAAAGGATGGCCACCTACAGAGACGTTAGGTTGGATACCAAACAACTGGATCTGTGGATGGATTACATCATGGACCAGTCTACACCAGATGGGGAAACTAAGAAGACCCTGCTGATACAAAAATGTTGCTGGGGCTACAACTGAGCCTTTTGCTCCTGGCCGCTGTGTAGATTCCACCATGCATGCTCAAAATGTGGGGGAACCCCACCCAGCATCCAGATGCAGAACAAACTGGGTGGCCAGGGGGCAACCCAATAGGCTGCAGGGCAGCTTCAACCAGTCCTTTTGGGGGGACCAAGGGGAATTGCTGGATCAGCCAGGAGCTAGGGGTTTTTGGGGAGGGGGTTTGGGAGGGGGAGAACAAGTATTAAAGAACAGCCTAGTAAAGTGGAGGGGGCAGGTATTTAACACAGCAAGGACACCGATCAGTATCAAGAGTTGGGAAATAGCATTACAGGGACAAAAGGCCCTCCAAAGTGACTTATGCCACCCTGGAGGGGGCAGTGGAAATCATTAAAGCAACGCCACAAACATGGCTAGGGAAGACCGTCATAGATGTTGCCTTTAGGCTCCTTCCAGTGTGCCCTCTAGACTGGGACCTGTTGGGTTTTTAGCTAGATGGGGAATATTACTTTGGCAAAGCCATGCCTATGGGTTGTCCCACTACTTGACCCTCTTTTGAACTATTTAGTACATGCCAACAAGGCATATTTCAAAGACAGTCAGGGTATAGGACAGTGAAGCACTAAATCGATGATTTCCTACTGATTGGGAGTGGGAGAGAAGAGAGTGAGGAAATGCTCAGGAGCTTTCAGACACTGTGCAGGAACCTGGGAGTGCCATTGACACTGGACAAGATGGAAGAACCTAGCAAGATCATTGAGTTTCTGGGCATAGAGATCAATGCACAGAAAAGAGGTCTTTTAGATTACCAGAAGGCAAGCTAACAAGTTGAGGGGGCTCCTGAAGGATCATAGGCAAGGAAGGAGAAAATAACTGAGGCAGGTTCAACAGCTGATAGGACACCTTAATTTTGAATGCAGGGCCATCAGCCTGGGGAGAGCATTCATCAGGCTAATAGCAAAAGTCACACGGGGAGCAACTAAGCTGCATCACTGGGTGGATATCACAAGGGAGGACTGGAAGATATGGGACAGATTTCTAGATGCATTCAATGCACATCTCTTTGGCAAGACAACTGGGTATTTAATACAGATCTAGAAATGAATACGGATGCCACGGGGGGTGGGGAATGGGGGGATACTATAGAGAAAATGGTCTTCCAAAGCATGGCCACAGAGATGGATAGATTTAGGTCTGACCAGAGACATCACCCTGCTTGAAATCATGCCACTCTGGGCCTGCACGTTAGTGTAGGGACCAGAGCTTTGGAACCAAAGGGTGACTTTTTTGGTGTGACAACAGGGCAGTGGTGGATGTCCTCGACAAACAGGAGGACATCGTCTGGGCCAGTGCTTCAGGTACTAAGGCAGTTAGTATTGCAAGGTCTGAGGCTTATCATGACATTCAAAGCTAGGCACATAGACGGGACCAAAAACACTATAGCTGACAGCATCTCCCATCTGCAGCTGGACAGATTCCAGGCCTCAGCACCGAAGGCAGAGGCATGACAGAAGCCAATACCAGAGGACATATGGGAAGTTGGTTGGAAGGAGCTGAGGTCCTGTTTCAGAACTACTGGTCCACCAGGATGCTCAGAGCCTACAAAGGGGCTTGGGGAGCATTGCAGAAGTTCAGAGAACAGCACCACATGAAGGTAAGTGGGCAAGTCACGGCTGACCAAGTGGGAAAGTACATAGTGCACCAATGGGAAAAGGGAATTGCACACACCACCATAGCAGTCCACCTGGTGGCCATTAGCATAGTGTGTAACCTTAGACAGGGGCAGGACCCAACAAAGTCCAGGTTAGTATGGTGCATGGTCCAGGGGTTGGGAAGGCTTAGCACAAAGGCAAAGGATGAATGGAAACCACTATCACAGCATGATGGAAGGTATGGGGCAAGCAGTGGAAGCCATCTGCAGCACAGAATTTGAAACACTATTATTTCAAGTTGTATTTACAACAATGCATTATGGTGCACTTTGGGTGAGCGAAACAGTAGAGCATGACAAAGGAAGCCTGGGGGGAGGGTTGGAACAAGAGGACCTTACCTGGCAGGGGGACGCAATTGACATAAGGATCAAAAAATCAAAGATGGACCAAGAGGGTGAGGAGGCCCAAGTACAACTAGACAGACAAAAGAAGATGGTTAACTGCCCAGTCAGAGAGCTGTGGTCCTACGCCGCAGTGCATCCACCCCAAGCAGGCCAGTTCTTTATTCATGGAGATGGGAAAAGAGCCACGGGGTATCAGGTGACAGCGGTGCTTAAAAAGTGCATGGCATTCCTAGGGGAGAACCCCAAGAATTTCTCCTCAGATTCATTCCAAATTGGGCGGGCATCACAGATGGCGTCAGCAGGGGGGTCCGTTGCACAGGTGCAAGGGGTCAGATGGAAGTCTGACTGTTATAAGCAATACATAAGACCATTAAACAAATTAGTAACTTAACCAATTCTTAAATTTTTTCTCCACAGGTTAAGGGAGGGCTGGGGGTAGTTTGCAAAGACGAACACGTTGGGAGGACAAAAGGGAAACAGTAGGGAGAATGGACAGCAAAAATGTCTCATTAATCACACATGCTTTGATCTCTCAGCAGATAAGGGGTGGTAGCTGGAGGTATGCATACACAGACGCTCTTATATTTATTGGGCAGAAAGGAGAGAATCCAAAAAAGAAGGGGGCAGACAACTTTACCAAGACCCCAGACAATGCTGGGTGACATGGCAGGGTATCAGGGGCAGGAAATTGGCCCAGCTGCTTTCAACATTGAGAGACATGAGAGAGAGATGGCTGCCACCAGACATGATTATTATTCAGCTGTTAGACAATGATATTGAATCCAGGCCATGGCTGGACAGTTATTTACAGATTAAGTATGATATGGGCATAATAAAGAAATGGTGGCCAGAAGTAACCTTGACGTGGTCAGACATGGTACCCCACAGGGTATGGAGACATGCACACAGACACCTCGCAAGGGACAGAGTAAAAAAAAAAAATAATAAACAGAAGGATAGGCACATGGTTCATAACCCATAGGGACAGGGTCATTAGGCATGGCATAGAAGACCATAAGGACGAGTTCTATAGACTGGACGGGATACAACTATCAGACACAGGGGTTTACCTGTTTAATTCAGAGACCATGGGAAATATTGAAGACTGGAGGAGGAGCCTTGGTTAGCAAGGAAAAAGGCCCAGTAAAGTTGGGGAGGGGGCATCATTCAACGCAAGCTGGAGATGGCCTAGTGGTGAAAAGATTATAAGCGCTGCCAGGAGGAGGGGGTGGGGGCAGAACACATACAAATGGAGAACAAAGAAAAGAGAAGAAGAGATGCGGTAAAGGGTATCACACCGTTACTTCCCAAGAAGAAGAAGAAGGAGCCCCCCAGATTCTATGTCTGGGGGGTGAGAAGACAAAGAAAGAGGAATACATAAGAAATGAATAATCAATGTGTGGAACTTTTGTATAAAACGAAATGCACATAAGCCGGAAAATAATGTACAAAAATTGGGAAAGACATTGGAAAGTTGGGACCAATGATCTTCAAGTTTGTAAATATGATTTTATGAAATGATGATACATGGGTATATATATATATATATATATATAATAAATATTGGCTGATCTGAGCACCCACCACTACTGTGTAAGCCTCTTTCCTGGGAAATCCAGAACAATGGGATTCAAACCCAGATCTCTAGCTTTGTAGATCAGTGCTCTTAACCACAATGCTACAGTGCCTCCTAGTAAGAAAAATACAGTCTTTCTGTCTGAATCTAAACAAAGTCACATTTGTTATAACAAAAGTAGTACAATGATGCAAACATGCCTCTCCAGCAATGTCATGTTGTGCAATTGCTGATAAGATTTAGGATAGGCTGCTGTATTCATTTTCATTAAGTCTTTATGTGTTACTGGGCTAGGGGCACAAAGACCTTTTCACTTCTCAGTGTAAAAGTTCAAAGCCATTTTTGCTACACACATTTGTGTGTGTGTATGTGTACAGACAGAAAGACAGACTGTCCAGTTGAGATGCATCACCCTGATTTCAGTGGAGTAATGATTCTAACATTATAATGTCTGAATAACACATGAATGGTGATAATTTCACACTATTAAAATCTGGAACTTCCCATTTCTCCATTGTTTTTCCATGCAATTATGTGATGGGTTTGTTCACTTAAAGCAGCACCATGATTTTTGCTGTATTAAAAAGCCATATGGTTGGTACTGAAAATGAGATCCAGTGATGGTTTAGTTTTCATATAGATGTAAAAAATGTCTTGTGAAGCAGGAAAATCGTCACCTTTATAAGACCTTGTATTCACTTTAATATATATTTTTAGCATGAGTGACAAACAGAACTATATTTGCAGCACTTAATGTTATACACAATCTGATGCACTTATGTTCATTCAAATGTGGCTGCCTCCGATATCACTTTATTTGCCATCTTTCTTATGCATACCAGCTTCCTGATATAACCCCGACAGATATAAGGAAAGGAAAAGGGGAAATTGTTTAACTAGGAAAGGCACTCTAAGCCAGACTTGTTTCTAGTAGTTACCTCGGAGCACAGGAAAGTTAAGTGACTTGCTCATGGTCACACACTATGTAAGTGGAGGCTGATGAGATTCAAACCCTACTCTCCAGGTTTGCAGCTCAGTGCTCTTAACCACAACACTATACTACCTACATGTATAGACAACATACGTTTTCTATTTTGGTTCAGACATGTATCCACTACATGCAGCATTTCTCTTGCAAAATTTTTTTTTTTTCAATAAGGTATTACACTACATTAAGTCCTGAATGTCTAGGCAAGATCTTTTATTTGCAGCCAAACTTCATTTAGCAAGCCAATGTACATTAAATAGGGTTTGGGGAACTTTGTTAAGCAGAAAAGGAATGCTAATCAAGCACTACAGAAATGGGACATCACCTATAATAATGTCTGTCGTTATGCATCTAGGGCCCCTCAGCTTAAGCATCGTTGTCAACTGTATAATGACCTAGGCTGGCTCTCCCCCTCTACAACCAGACAATACCATCTCGGTTGTCTATCTGACTCCATAATTAGGCTGGAAACCCCAGCATCACTGGCTGAGTTATTACGTCCCGTCAACTCAAACCATGGTCTGAGGTCAATAGACAAATCACTAATAAGGGTACCCAGGTGTAACACCACCAAAGGCACCGGGGCCTTCGGGTATGCTGCCCCCCAGATGTGGAATATGCTGCCACTGAACCTCAGGCAATCTACATCCCACTACCACTTTAAACGTGGGCTACGACATTACCTAGCTACTGCTGAACAGTGTACCTGTTTCGACCCTAGCTGACCGTGCCCATTAAACCCTGCCAATCTCCACCCTACAAACCAATTGTCCTGCTACCACACCCCCACCTCCCCTCCCCTTCCCTTTCTCTAGCATCTCCCTAAACTCACTTACTTGCTTATTGCCTCTTCTCTCCTGCTTGTTGTACTTTATGTCTACCTGTAGAACTGAACTTCCACATGGAATAATCCTGCTTCTGAAGCTGTAACTACTCTGCTATGCTATTACTACAATTGTTGTATACTGTACTGACCAATGCTGTTTTGCTGTGCTGACCATTGCTGTTTTACTGCTATCTGTGCCTTCACAGCTATTTCAGCTACTTTGCCTCATGCCAAGTACTTTGCTTTACTGTCTAAACACTTTATTGCCTTACAAGCTGTGTTGTCTATTGTAAACAGCCACTGTATGTATTGTCTTGTACTCTCCCGGGTCGTGCCTGAAAATAGTCACCAACTGGCTAGTGCACTTACCCGGTAAACAAAAACTAAATAAAACAAATAAATAATCCAGAGCTTGTTTCCAGGTGCAACCTGGGAGCACAAGGAAGTTACGTGACTTGCTCAGAGTCACACAGTATGCAAGTGGGAGGTAATGGGATTCAAATCCAGATCTCTAGCTTTGTAGATCAGTGCCCTTAACCACAATGCTACAGTGCCTCCTAGTAAGAAAAATACAGTATTTCTGTCTGAATCTAAACTAAGTCACATTTGTTATAACAAAAGTAGTACAATGATGTAAACATGCCACTCTGCAATGTCATGTGTGATTGCTGGTAAGATTTAGGATAGCCTACTGTATTAATTTTCACTAAGTCTTTATGAGTTACTGGACTAGGTGCACCATGACCATTTCACAACTCAGATTAAAAATTCAATGTCATTTTTGCTCTACACTTTTGAGCGCGCGCGCGCGGGTGTGTGTGTGTGTGTGTGTGTGTGTGTGTGTGTGTGTGCACAGACAGACAGATAGATTGTCCAGTTGAGATGCACTGCCCTGTTTTCAGTGGAGTAATGATTCTTATGTTATAAAGTCTGAATAACACATGAATGGTTATAATTTCCCACTTTTAAAATCTGGTGCTTCCCATTTCTCCATTGTGTTTCCATGCAATTAAGTGATGGGTTTGTTCACTTAAAGCAGCACCATGATTTCTGCTGTATTAAAAAGCCATATGGTTGGTACTGAAAATGAGATCCAGTGATGGTTTAGTTTTCATATAGATGTAAAAAATGCCTTTGTGAAGCAGGAAAATCATCACCTTTATAAGACCTTGTATTCACTTTAATATTTTTTTAGCGTGAATGACAAACAGAACTATATTTGCAGCACTTAATGTTATACACAATCTGAGGCACTTATTTTCATTCAAATGTGGCTGCCTCCAATATCACTTTATTTGCCATCTTTCTTATGCATACCAGCTTCCTGATATAACCCCGACAGATATATGGAAAGGAAAAGGGGAAATTGTTTAACTAGGAAAGGCACTCTAAGACAGAGCTTGTTTCCAGTAGTTACCTCAGAGCACTGGGAAGTTAACTGACTTGCTCACGGTCACACACTATGCAAGTGGAGGCTGATGGGATTCAAACCCTACTCTCCAGGTCTGCAGCTCAGTGCTCTCAACCACAACACTATACTGCCTACATGTATAGACAACGTACATTTTCTGTTTTGGTTCAGACATGTATCCACTACATACAGCATTTCTCTTTCAAAAAGTTTTTTTTTTTTTTCCATACGCTATTACACTACATTAAGTCCTGAATGTCCAGGCAAGAGCTTTTATTTACAGCCAAACTTCATTTAGCAAGCCAATGTACATTAAAGGGGGTTTGGGGAATTTTTTTAACCAGAAAAGGAATGCTAATCCAGAGCCTGTTTCCAGGTGCGACCTGGGAGCACAAGGAAGTTACGTGACTTGCTGAGGGTCACCCAGTATGCAAGTGAGAGGTGATGGGATTCAAACCCAGATCCCTAGCTTTTTAGATCAGTGCTCTTGACAACTACGCTATACTGTCTCCTAGTAAAAAAAATACAGTATTTCTGTCTGAATCTAAAATAAGTCACAGTTGTTATAATAAAAGTAGTACAATGATGCAACATGCCACTCCAGCAATGTCATGTTGTGTGATTGTTAGTAAGATTTGGGATAGGCTACTGTATTAATTTTCACTAAGTCTTTATGTGTTACTGGACTAGGGGCACCATGACCATTTAACACATCAGAGTAAAAGTTCAAAGCATAGCTCATATTTGCTAAACACATTTGTGTGTGTGTGTTTGTCTGTGTACAGACAGACTGACCGATTGTCCAGTTGACATGCACCGCCCTGTTTTCAGTGGAGTAATGCTTCTTATGTTATAAAGTCTGAATAACACATGCATGGTAATAGTTCCACACTTTTAAAATCTGGTACTTCCCATTTCTGCATATTTCTTTCCATGAAATTATGTTAGGAGTTTGTTCACTTAAAGCAACAGTATTTGTTAATGAGCATCAATTTTATTTTTTAGCAAAAGATGAATTGCAATAATATTCAGTATATTTCTAATTATCTCACATACTTAAAAGCAGATTTTATAACTATACAGTACGTGCAGTTAATGGCTCAAGACATTAGAATGGCTGCCACTGGCAAAATTTA
Organism: Neoceratodus forsteri; assembly: GCA_016271365.2. Lineage (NCBI taxonomy): Eukaryota > Metazoa > Chordata > Ceratodontiformes > Ceratodontidae > Neoceratodus > Neoceratodus forsteri. The sequence goes on from CM028130.1 coordinate 1,295,971,260, forward strand.
ATCTCTGTGCTTGACAGTATCTTATACTGTTGAATTATGGTGTATATCAAAAAATGGTTTGTAAAAAAATGCCCTTTATACCCTAATAAATGCCCTTCCCATTTTCAGCACCCCATCTACTGTATTTCAACCTTCTGGCACCCCTGTCTGCGAGCATTGCTATCTGTCAGAGACTCTCTTCCAACTTAAAATTTCCCTGGTCAACAATGGGTAGACTGGATTACATTCTTGTATACAGCACAGAGCAGGAATAATTATACTAAATTGTTTAGTGACAGCAGTGTACAATCAGAGATTATGTCTTCATCTCAGTTAGACTGCTGGAAGCCATGCAAAGATGAAAAAACAAGCATTTGTCAATGCTGAAGGTTTCCTTGCATGGTGTATGTGGGATGGCATTCAGCAGCGCTCATGGTGCTCGTTACTTGGAGCTTCTTCAAGCTCCCCACAGCCATATTGGCACTGGCTAGAATTTGTTTTTGTGGGAAAGTCTCTTGTGCTTGGTCTGGTGTCTCTGTGCTTGTATAACAATCATCAGGAATGAGTACTGCACATATATTGAAAGGAAGACCCCAGTGCAGTATGTCTTCATGCTTTCAAGCACTAATATACTGCATATATTATTTTACAATAGATCAAATGAGTCTCACTCTGCTTGCCATTGTGTACATTTGTGAGGCACAAACATTGATTGGTGTTGGAAAGCCCATCTAATTCTAGACGTTTTTGTGGTTCTTTGTGTTTTCAAGTAATATGCTACATATGAATAAAAAAGAGCTAGAAGTTTGGCCAAATATAACATATTGGCTTCTGTGAAGGTACAGTAAAAAAGAGTACCTCATTTTCATCAAAATGCCTACCATTGGCATTGCAAGACTAAATTTAATTACAATAAAAGAATTGAATTTTAGGAAAGACATTATTTTTAATTACTAAAGACATTTTCAAGCAAAGCAATGTTTTTTTTTTCTCTGTCATCTGTTCCTGCTACTTATAACTGCCCTGAAATAGTCAGAATAGAAATGGAAAATAAAAACAGTATTGATGTTTTGATTAGAGCTGGGCAGAAGTGAATTCTGTTTTTTTTGGAACTTTCACAAAATTTTATACATTTTGCAAAATTTTCTGCACTTACACATTTGGCAAAATTGGAATCTTCCAAATGTGTTGGGTGCATTTTCACCTTGTGTGGAAATTTTGGGCTGAATTGCAGAACAACACACATTAATTGCAGAATAACAGTTCTGAGGAATTCCATTCTACAGTTTTATACATTAATACACAATACATGCAATAATTCCACAGTTCTATGATCAGTTCTGCTGAATTTCTCTCTGCAGTTTAATACACAATTCATACATTCATTCTGCACTTCAGTGACTCACTGAACTATGAAATGAATGTATGATTTGCAGATTAATGTATTAAACTGTGAAAAGAAATTCTGCAGAACTGACCACAGACAGTGATCAGTTCTGCAAAATTGTTTTCTGCAGTTTAGTTCATTAATCCTAATGCATACATTCATTACACTGCTCTAAATTGGAATGTTCACAAATGCTGTCAAAGTGCATTCTGAAATTTGATGAAAGCGAAATTCCAACTTTTGCATATCTCCAACCTCTGACCAGGTCCTGTTGTGAAATAAAGTAACATATAAGACATTCTGCTTGGTCCAGGCCCTCCTTTCCTTACCCCCCCCCCCTTACTAACATCCTTCCCTTCTCACCCCCATTGCTCCCTATTGTGTTACCCTCTACTTAACCTGTAAATGCAGAAGAGAGATGGTTAGTTGTTATTAGTTCAAAGGTCGTACATAACGCTTGTAGCACTCCAATTTACAGCAGCTAATCTCTTGTACCTGCTCTCTCAACCCTCTCCCCGATGCCATCAATCGTGATGCTTCCCTGATTCTGAATGAATCAGATGAATAATGTTTTGGATTCTATCCTAGAAAAGCCATGCCTTTTTTGAGGACAGCTACTGTCTGGTAGCTTGTCACCCCTTTTCCATCCCCATGTATGAAAAACTTCCCACTATGGTCAGGTCACACTGCTGTGTAAGCACACAGCGCTCACACAGGGCAAATTGTTTGCTCACTTTGTCTCACCAGCTGAATCAAGCATCCTTTTCGTTCCTGATCCATTTTTGATTTTTTAACCTATGAGGTGATTGCCTATGGCTGCCAGTCTATGCCCTTCCAGCAAAAGGCCCCTAACTTATCCTCCCTGTTGTGGCCTCCTGTTTTACTCACTCTGAAGGCCCTGTGGTACACTGTCAAGTAAATGGTTTGAAATAACAATGCCTCCTCTGTTGCTATGCAGATTGTTGATGTGGCATTTATCAGGTTAGCTAACTACTCTTCTGACACCGGCCATCTGTCGTCCCTTTCTCTGGTTCAAAGGCGCCCCCACCCTTGGATCATCCATCTGATCACATGGTTTTTGTTGTATCCCACCATCCTCTGAAGTTGCAGACTATATGTAGAGCCACTAAATGTACCCCCATAGTTGAATGTGATAAACCACGCTCCCACTGGTAAACTACATATTTGTCTTGCTGATCATCTGTGATCTGCCCACTTACCTCCATTTGGTGTACTTCTCTGATGCTTGGTAGGCTTCCCAAGCCCCTTCATAGGCTTGGAGGGTCCTGGGAGACCTGGAGTTGTGAAACAGCACTTTGGCTCCCTCCATCCAACTTCCCAGATGCTCACCGGAATGGGCATTTGTTGTGCCTCTGCTTTTTGTTCAATGGCCTGGAACATGTCCAGCTGCAGATGGGAGAGGCTGTCAGCCATGGTATTTAGGACTCTGTCAATGTGTCTAGCTCTAAAGGACATATTCAGCTTCAACCCCTGCAAGACTAACTGTCGCAATACCCTCAATACTGATTCTGACATACATAGATACATAGATACATAGATACATAGATACATAGACAGTGTCGGCAGATAAGGGCCTATGGCCCACCTAGTCTGCCCATTTGAGCTTGTAAGTTCAGTTTGTTTTCCTAGAAGTCTGTTTCCCCTTACCCCTGCCCTCTAGAATTCCTTTATGTCTATCCCATGCATTCTTAAATCCCGTGATTGTTTCAGCCCCACCACTTCCTCTGGCAGGGTGTTCCACTTGTCCACCACCAGTTCTGTGAAGAAATTCTTTCTCATGTTTCCTCTGAATCGTCCTCCCTCCAACTTCATCCCATGCCCTCTAGTCCTGAAACATCTTTTTCGCTTAAAAATAGTGTTTTCCTGCACCCTGTTCCTCCCTGTAAGATACTTGTATGTCTCTATCATATCCCCTCTCTCCCTCCTCTCCTCCAGGGAGTGCATGTTCAGTTCCTTCAACCTGTCTTCATAGGACTTGTGATGCAACCCATGCACCATCTTTGTTGCCCTCTCTGAACCTTCTCTACCCTGTCTATGTCCTTACATAGGTATGATCTCAGAACTGTACACTGTACTCCAGGTGGGGCCTCACTAGTGTCTTGTATAGCGGAATTATGACCTCCCTTTTCCTGCTGGTGATGCCCTGCCTCATACATCCCAGCATCCTATTTGCTTTACCTGATGCCTTGTCACACTGTTTCCCTACCTTGAGGTCATCAGAGATGACAACCCCAAGATCCCTTTCCTGCTTGGTGCATGCTATATCCTCACCCCCCAACTGATAAATTGTGCCAGGGTTTTTGTGCCCCATATGCATTATCTTGCACTTCTTTGCATTGAATTTCAACTGCCAAACCCTTGACCATTCTTCAAGTTTATGCAGGTCCCTTCTCATTCTGTCTACACCCTCTGGTGTGTCTACTCTGTTACAGAGCTTTGTGTCATCAGCGAACAGTGAAATTCTGCCTTCTAGATCCTGTGCAATGTCACTGATGAAGATGTTGAATAGGACCAGTCCCAGCACTGATCCCTGTGGTACCCCACTGGTTACTCTTCCCTCTGTGGAGTGACAGCCATTTACCACCACCTTCTGTGTCCTGCCACCCAGCCAGTTACCTACCCACCACACTACTGTCCTGCCCACACCCATATTCCCCAGTTTGTGTAATAGTCTTCTATGTAGCACAGTGTCAAAGGCCTTGCTGAAGTCCAGATAGGCCATGTCCACTGCCCTCCCTGATCCACCTCCTAGTCACCCAGTCAAAAATTCAATGAGGTTGGTCTGACATGACCGCCCCTGGTGAAACCATGCTGCCTTGGGTCCTGTAGTCCATTGACAACCAGATGTTCCACCAATCTCTCCTTCAGTAGTGCTTCCATGATCTTTCCCACTACCGAGGTGAGGCTGACTGGTCTGTAGTTCCCGCTTCCTCTTTGTTCCCACTTTGTATAAGGGGACTACATCTGCTGTCCTCCAGTCTTGGGTACCTCCTGTTTCCAGTGATTGGCTGAACAGGATAGCCAGAGGTTCAGCCACCACCTCTCTTAGTTCTTTAAGGACCCTGGGTGCACTCCATCTGGCCCCATTGCTTTATCAGCTCTTATTACTTCCAGTTCCTTCAGGACCCTTTCTCGTGTAAAGGGACTTGTGTCCATTTCTGCACCATTCTCACCCCTTGTACTCCCTTCAGACCCATTACCGCCCTCTTCCTTAGTAAAGACTGAGCAGAAATACCTGTTCAATATGTCAGCTTTATTGTTGTCATCCTCCACACGGCTCCCGTCCTCCCCCTTCAGTCTCACTATCCCTCCCTTTGTCTTTCTTTTTCCTTATGTACCTGTAAAAGGTTTGTCCCTCTACCCACTGATTTTGCAATGTGTTCTTCTGTCTGAGCTTTGGCTTCCTTACTGACTTCCTGCCTCCCTTTGTTTCTCCTGGTACTTCTCCCTATCCGCTTCTGCCTGTGTCTTTTTGTATTGCCCGAATGCAATCTTTTGGCTTTCACTTTCTTTGCTACCTCTTTGGAAAACCATAATGGTCTCCTCTTCCTTTTCCTCTTGCTAACCTGCTTAATGCATAATTCTGTTGTTCTTATAATCCCCATTTTAAATACTGCCCACTGTTCCTCAACCCTGATTCCTGTCCATTCCCTTAATGCCTCTTTCAAGTATCTCCCCATTTTCCCAAAGTCTGCCCCTAAAATCCAGGATACGTGTTTTTGTGTGGTTTGGTTCTGCTCTTTCTGTGATTTCAAACCACAATGACTGGTGGTCACTGTTACCCAGGTGCTCCCCACTGTTACCCCCATCACACTGTCCCTGTTTGTGAGCACAAGGTCCAGTATTGCCTTCTGCCGAGTTGGTTCCATGACCAGTTGCTTGAGGAAGGCACCCTGAAGGGAGTCCAGGATAAGTCTGCTCCTAGTTGATGCTGCTGCTGGGATGCTCCAGTCCATGCCTGGAATATTGAAGTCTCCAACCAGTACTACCTCACCCTTGTCTGCCATCCTTGGATGGCTAGCATCAACTCCCCTATCTGTTTCTTCCTCCTGGGCTGGTGGTCTATAGACCACACCTGTGCGGATGGCTGGCCCCATTTCCTTTCCAGCTTAACCCACAGTATCTCTCCCATTTTGTTCCTCCTGGATCTGTGTGGCCCTTATGTCATTTTCACATACAGTACCACTCCTCCTCCTTCCTCCTGCTCTGTCTCTTCTGAATATGTTGCAGCCAGGTATGGCCATCTCCCAGTCATGGTTATCATTACACCAGGTTTCAGTGATGGCCACAATGTCCAGGTCTGACTGTACCATGACAGCCTCCAGATCTTCCATCTTGTTGCTAAGGCTCCTGGCATTTGCACACATGGCTTTCCATGATTTGACCTCCTAGACTGCTTCACTGTTCTATCAGCCCCTTCCTTGGTTGTCATTTATCCTGGTTCTCCTTGCTGTTTGCCCTTCTGCTGAATTTTGCCTTTTCTGCTTATCCACCTTTTGGACACTAATCTCCATCTTTGCACACTGCTTTGCAGAGATAGCCACGCCTCTGGTTCACTGGTTCCACTACTAGCTGTGGGAAGAGGCAGCATCATTCTGCTGGCTCACACCCCTTTGCTAGTTTAATGCTTGTCAATGTAGCATTTAAACTTATCATTGAGTGCTTGGATTCCTCCAAGATGGATGCAGGCCGTCAGGCTTGAACAAACCTCCATCCTCCAGGTGGGTCCCCAGTCACCAATGAATCCAAACCCTTCCTCACAGCACCAGTTCTTCAACCATGAGTTAAAGTTCGGTGCATGCACTCTATGCTCTCCCTTGCCTCTCACAGGTAGTACTTCTGAGAAAGTGACAGAAGTAGCTACTTGCTTGAGACCCTCCCAGTTTCCTAAACTCTTCCTGAACTTCCTTTGGCTCCCATTTGCCAAGTCATTAGTACCTAGGTGGATAATGACATCCAGCTCACCCTCCTGTCTTGCCTTCCCAGTGATCCCCAGTATCTTCCTTCCATCCCTCCATGCCGTGGCACCTGGTAGGCACCTCACCTCCCTGTCCTCCCCCTCCTGTGTTCCTAGCTGGATCCCTCTTACGATGGAGTCCCCCACCAGGATTCGCCTCCTCCTCCTCTGGGGTCCACTGCTTTCCCCACTGAGGTCACCTCCTTGCCTAACCTCCACATCCTTTCCTTCCACTTCCCTGGGTACCTCTATTTGGTTGTCCTCATTTGCCAGTGTGGCATATGAGTTCTTGAGAGGAATAGGATCTGGGATGTGCCTCTGCCTGACTGCTCTAACCCTCCCTGAGCCCACTGTCATCCAAGTGCTCCTCGTTCTCGGCATCCTTTGAGGCAGCTGCATTCGACTGGGTGGTCCCTGGATAGGGGTGATGGTACTCCTGACCCAGTTTACTTCCGCTTTGAGTCTGGCTACCTCATCCCGCAGTCCAGAGAGATGCATGCAGATAGGGCAGCACCTCAGTGTCCAGAAGGTCTGCCTGAATATGGCTGCCCCACAGCCGCTGCATTGCACCACTCCCCACATTATACTGCAATTCCACTACTTCTGTGCTACTGAAGCTCTCTTAGTTCTCTTTTTATTTATTTACAGTACTAAAAATCCTGTAACTGATCGTCAGATATATATTTATTTTTTAAGGAAAAAGAAACCAATAAATAAATAAATGAGTCAAAACACTTGTCGTGCTGAGGGTGGTCTTCTTCCCCCTTATGCCCTCCTACTTCACACCTCTTACTATACCCTGTGTTTAGCTCCTGTCAATCAGATTTATCAGGGCATATAATTAAGAGTTGGGGAAGGGGTGGGAGGGGCGAAAATTTGCAGCAATTAAAGACAGCACAGAATTACACCACCACTATGTTTTAAATTTTCAACAGCCCAAAAACAATTATAAGTAAAGACAACACAGAAAGAAAGTATAGTGTCACTACAAGCCTACAATCTAAGTTTAAAAGGAAAATACCAATTACCAGTTACTCTAAAGCACTGAATTGAATATATTTCCTTCCTTCACCTTCTGGCTTCTTCACATGGCCTCCTGGTTGTTGAGGACATCAACCACTACCCTGTTATCACACCAGAAAGTCACCTTTCTGGTTGTGGAGCTCTTCCCCCCACACTAGAGTGCTAACGCAGATTGGGGCTATCTTCAGGAGTGTGATTTCTCTGTATCCATTCCTTCAGCCAGGTCTCCGAAAACCAACACCCCCTGAAATACCCCCCCATGCCCAGACCCCCACTGCATCTGTGTATAGTTTCAGGTCAATATTAAAAACCCACTCATCCTGCCAGAAAGATGTCCCATTAAATGTATCTATAAACTCCTCCCATATTTTCAAATCCTCATTGGTGTCCTTGATGAGGTAGACCCAGTGATGCAGCCTCATCACGCACGTCGTTGCTTGTGCTATCCACCTAGTGAATGCTCATCCCGGGCTAATGGCCCTACAGATTAAGTTGAGGTGTCCAATTTGTTGCTGCATCTGCCTGAGTTGGACCCTGCACCTAATCTTATGCTCTTATAGGAGTTCTCTTAACTTCCTTACTTTCTTGTCTTGCAACCTAAATACCTCTTTCTGCACATCTATTGTGATCCTCAGAAATTCTATAGTCCGGGTGGGTCCCTCAGTCTTGTCCGGTGCCAAAGGCACTCTCAGTTCCTGACATAGTTCTTGAAAACTCTTTAGCATTATCTCTGTCTCTTCCTGCCCACTCCCTATCAAAAGGAAATCATTTAAATAGTGAAGAACCATCCTATATCCCATCTTCCATTGAAATATCCCTTGTAAGCAAGTGCTAAACATCTCAAAAATAGGCACAGGCAGTCAAGCACCCCATGGGTATGGCTTTGACAAAATAGTATTGCCCGTCCAGCTTGAACCCAAGTAAATCCCAGTCTTGTGGCTGCACTGGTAGTAGCCTGAAAGCTGCCTCAATGTCTATTTTTGCCAGCCATACCTTTGGTGTTGCCCAAATAATCTGTACCGCTTCTTCTAGGGTTGCGTATGTAACTCTGGAATCCCTCTCATCAATGTAATCATTTACTGACTCTCCTTCTGGGAAAGACAGGTGCTGGATGACCATGTATTCCCCTAGCTGCTTCTTAGGGACTAAACCTAGAGGAGATATCCTTGGTGCTAGAGCACACCCTCAGTCCACTCAGCATTTTTTTCTCTCTGTATCTTGTGTCTCAAAATCCCCTCTTTGCACAGTACTGATCCTACATTTTTGGCTTTCCTGCTTACCCTGGGCCCTTGGAAATGGAGGATAAATCCCTGTTTAAAACCTTCTAGTAGACATGAGGCCTTCATCTCATCTTGGTGTCCTTTTAACCCTTCTACTAATTTTTCTACGTTTATTGGTGTTGTTGCCATGCAGAATGTAATACCCCCTCTTAAAATGCTGTCCTGACCTTTATCAATAGCTTTGTCCTCCTCTCCCATATCCCCCTTCCCCTGTAGCCTCTGTTCCCTGGCTGTCCCCTAAACCCCACCTGTCCCCCTCGAAGGGCTAACTGGTATTGCCCTGTACCCTACTGTATTGTCCCCCAGAGGTCCAGTTTATATGGCATCTTGAAGCCAGGTGATTGCCACCACATTTTGAACAGGCATGGCAAAATCTACATTGTGGCCAAGAGCAAAAATCCCTGTTATATCCACAGCAGCATTTTTGCAGTAATGTTGCTTTTTTCTCCCCTTCCCATTCAGTCATGGCCTGGTTAGTGACATAATCCATTCAGACATCTAACTGCTTCATATCCCAATGGATGTCCCCATACGTGGCCATTCTCTGCCTGAAGAACTTGTAGTATAACCAACACAAACTTCCCTTTGCTTTTGCGCTGCATATGAACAATTGATATGTGATTAAAGGAATTCCCAATTTGGGCTTCTTTTCCATTATGATCAGAGAATAAGTTGTGAAACCTACAAACCAGGCATCCCAGGTCTTGCCTTTAGTGAACTTATCCTCTTCCTTTTTCCCCAGCAGTACTACTGCAGCTGCCATCTAACTCTTACCTATGCTCTCCATTTCATCATATTTTGTTACAGCTTCCCTGCTTACTAGGGCAAATATATCCACATATTCCCCTTTCCAGATTCTCTCTTTTGTAGCTAGTGGTACATGTTCCCCTATTCTCATTCCTGGTGCACCTATATGCCTTGTCCCCATTTCCAGCCCTGTACCCATGGCAGGCATTGTGCCTCCCTCTTTAGTCTCCTTCCCTGACTTAATGTTGGATAGTGCCTTCTCAAGCTGCCCAAAACCATCCTCACCAATGGTTGTGATCATCTGTTTGACACATTGTTCGACATGAATGATCTGCAAGAGAGAAGGATAGAGGAGGTAAAAGACAGCTTCAGGGAAGTGGGAAAACTATGCAGCAAAGAGGGAACAATGGTAGCCTTCTCAGGAGTTCTGTTAGTGCCAAGGGCTAGTACAAACAGGAAGAGAAGAATCAGTGACTTCAACAAGTGGCTGAGGGAATGGTGTGGGACCAAGGGGTATGGTTTGGTGGGGGACTGGGGTAGCACATGGGATAACACAGATCTTTTTGCAGGAGATAGATTACACCTCAGCAGGACAGGTTCATAGGTGTTGAAGCAGAAGCTGGTGGATTTCATCAGTGAGAGGTATCATTTAAACTAGGTGGGGGAAAGCATTGGAGCTGGAAATCACCTGGAGAGGGGGTCCCATGGACCTCCCCCCACCACAGAGACAGATATGACCACGGACCTCCTCCCACCATAGAGATAGATATGACCTTAGGTGAAATAGGGGTTGGAGTGAAGGGTAAGGAAGCAGGAAGGATAGGTGCAGCATGGAAAATGGTTTCACTAAATGCTAGGAGCCTGGGGAACAAGTTGGCAGAGTTGCAGGCATTGATGACAGAGGGAGAGGTGGACATAGCTGCCATTACTGAGGCGTGGGCAACCAGGAACCATGACTGGGACCTTACCATCCCAGGGTACCTACTATTCCAGAGGGATAGAGATAAAGGGAAGGCTTGGGGGGTTGCCATTTATGTAAGGGAAGGGATCAGATGTAATAGGGAGGAAGGGGAGGACGGCAGGTTGGACGTAATCTGGATGCAATTACACAGCCAGAAAGGGACCAAGATCTGTCTGGGAGCTGTTTATAGTCCTCTGGCCCAGAAGGAGGACTTTGACAGGGAACTGGGGGAGCAGATAAGGAGGCATAGTCACAAAGGGAGCACAGTGGTGGTGGGGGACGTTAATCTACCAGAGTGGATTGGAGCATCCCAGCAACCAATTGCACCAGGGAACAGATCCTCCTGGAAGCATTCCAGAATGGCTTCCTTACCTGTGGGGTAATGGAGCCAATGAGGGAGAGTAATATACTAGACCTGGTACTGGAAGATGGGGAGCAGGTCAGGGATGTAAGGGTGGAGGAACCTCTGGCAAGCAATGACCACCACACAGTGTGGTTCCTAATCAACCTGGGTAGGGAAGTAGCCACTACAAAAACTAGGGTCCTGGACTACAAAAGGATTGACTTTGGTAGGATGAGAAAAATACTGGAAAGTCATATGACAAGCATCCACCCAGAAATGGACACGGAACAAAAATGGGCAGTCATCAAGACAGGACTGGCTGAAGCCACTAAAACTTGTGTCAAGAACCAGAACAAGAAAGCCAAGACCAACCCTTACCAAAAATTGTGGATCGACACTGACTTACTTTTATTTTTTTCTTAAGATTTAAATTCCCTTTAAATTCACTTGAAACTGTATTTAATTCAGAAAAAAAATTCTTATGGTAATTTCCTATCTTACAAATAGCTTAGTTTTGGCTATATACACAACAAAATATGCTAATTTTCAATCCTCTGTGTTTTTGGCTGAAAAAAAAAGTGAAAAAAATGCTTTTTTCGAATGGATTTATTTTTTGGTTTTATTTGAAGAGAAATGTGCAAATTTTCAATCCTGGATTAATTTTGGATTTTTAATAAACCTAAAAGAAATATTTTTTAGTTTTAAGCCAAAAGAAATCCTAATGGAGTCTTTATGGCTTACATTTGGCTGCATACGCAGCAAAATATGTAAATGAGCAGGTTTTATTTACATCTGGATCTCTTTTAGAAAGATTCTGTTTAAATTGTAAATGCATTATCCATGAATTGAATGCATTTCCAAAATAAATAAAATATGTCTAAAAAATCCAAATGTAGGCAAAACATGCTCATTTACATATTTTGCTGCATATGCAGCCAATTGTAAGTCATAAATAATCCATTGTCATTTATTTTCTTAAAATCCATATCATCAGCCTGGGGGTTCTGAGGGTTAAGGCACTGGACACCACACCCTCGCGCCATGCCTGTGACTCAGGTTCAGGAATGAGCCTGGGCCGCCAGGGGTTGGCAGGGGAGAGAGAGGATCGAGTGTCCAGAGGACAGCTTTCCTCTCTCTGGGGAGGGATTCAGGCTTACCCAGGATTGCAGAGGCCCCCAGTGATGACCAGAGGCACTGTGGGCATGCATCTCCAGATGCCATTGCACTTCTGAGCTCTGGGAGGGAGGGGGATTGAGGGCATAAACAAGGGGAAAAAATCCCTGCTGACTGGGTGAGGTGACAGCGAACTCCAAAGGTGAAGGCCCACACGCCAATGCTGGCCGCACCCCACAACTCTACCCTCTGGGGACTCCCGGCCTCTCCAAGGGCCCGGGGGAAAGACGGGAGTCCTGATACTGATTCAGAAGTCTGGGAAGCTGCAGTTCAGGTGGGCGGTAAGGAGCTGCAGGTCAAGAGAGGGAACCTGAGAGATGCCCCAGGAGGTAGGTGAGAAAGAATTTAAAAAACAAACAAACAAAAAAATTCTCAAATGTTTCCCCCCATTTTGTTTAATTATTGCTATATTAATTAGTTACTTTGGATGGATAGTGACCACCACATGAAAATTTGTCAGATTCTAAAATATCAAATGAACCCAAGTGTTTTGCTGTTACTTTACTACTGAATTACTGTAAGTACTTTGTCTTTGTACTCTGTATCACTCAGCCTGACCACACACCAAGATTCTGAGCCCAATCATCTCCCTCTCTTCCTGAGTCCCTAATATCCTTGGTGGGCTGAGGGCATCACTGGCACCGGCTGAAGAATTTATGAAACTAAATGTTTGTACCTGTAGGAAGTCCTGCAGGATAGCTGTATCCCACCATAACCAACACAAAATTTAACTGCACTCCAGAGTAACATGCAACACATGTCCAGGATAAATACTCCAACACAGATAAGTAACTTGAAAAAAATCCACAAATGCTGCAAGCACACACAAACTGGCCAGGCTGTAGCTACTTATCTGTGTTGGAATATTTATCCTGGACATATGATGCATGTTACTCTGGAGTGCAATTAAATTTTATGTTGGTTGTCGTCGAAGTAGGCCACAGGCCCTTAACCTGCACCATGCCAAATTTCCCTGACACAGTTGTTTTTTCATCCAATGTATCTCATCATAACCTACACCATATGGAGGTGGGGATTCACTTGTAGACTGGTACTGGTGGACTGGTATCTGACTGGGTGCCCATGATCTGGACTAGCTTTAGCCAATACTGTTGCCCCTATGCACCGCTCCCCAAAAGTGGCTCATGGGGCAGGGGTTGAGGATGCTGACAGGCATAACCATGACCTGCAGGACAACACACTCCACATATGTGCAAGTTACTTGTATGTGAAGCACCTTTGAGGACTGGGCCCCAAGAATCATTACAGTGCTGCAAAGCCCAGAGCAAGAAGGCTAGGACTAAGAAACTGATCTGGTTGAGCAAGGAGGTCATGGAAAAGGTAAGGAGGAAAAGAGCTGCCTTTAGGAAGTACAAGAAAACAGGGAGGGGGGAGGACAGGGAGGAGTACTTGACAGAATTGAAGGAGGTGACAAGGGCAGTAAGGGGAGCCAAAGCATCTATGGAACTCAGGCTGGAGCAAGGCATTAAGAAGAGGGAGAAGGACTTCTTTAAGTACATCAGGGAGAAAAGGAGCTGTAAGGACCACATAGTAAGGATTAGGAAGGAGGGTGGGGTGGAAGCAAGGTGCGATAAGGCAGAAGTACTAAATGAGTACTTCTGCTCAGTATTTACTAAAGAGAAGAGGGGGATGACACCCAAGGTGGGAGAAATGGCAGAAGCAGGGGGGAAAGTGGTGACAGATGGGGAAATCACGGAGAGCAGAGTTCGAGAGAGTTTGAAGGCACTGAGGGTGGACAAGGCGCCAGGCCCAGATGGCATCCACCCCAGGGTACTGAAGGAGCTGGCAGAGGTCCTTGCAGGACCTTTGGCAGACCTATTTAATGCCTCACTACATTTGGGGTGTGTACCTCAGGACTGGAGGATGGCTCATGTGATGCCCCTCCACAAGAGTGGCCCCAAGGATGAACAGGGAAACTACAGACCAGTGAGCCTCACATCCATCATGGGTAAGCTAATAGAGACTATCCTGAAGGAGAGGCTGGTGGCCCTCCTAGAGGCCAAAGGACTACAGGACAGCAGACAGCATGGCTTCATTCGTGGCAGATCCTGCCAAACCAACCTGGTCGAGTTCTATGACTGGGTAACTAGGCAAATGGACAGGGGCCATGCAGTAGATGTCCTGTATCTGGACTTCAGTAAGGCATTCGACTCAGTGCCACATGGAAGGCTGGGAAGGAAGTTATTAGGCACAGGGGCGGGTGCAAAGCTGGTGAGATGGGTAGGAAACTGGCTGCAGGGAAGGCAACAGAGGGTGGTGGTGGGTGGGGAGCTCTCACACCCAAGGGCAGTGACGAGCGGTGTTCCACAGGGCTCAGTGTTGGGACCAGTGTTGTTTGGGATATTCATTACAGACATATCATGGGACATCAAGAGCAAAGTCAGTCTGTTTGCTGATGATACCAAGGTAGGTGCGGTGGTGGATGACCTAGGGGGATGGCAGGGGTTGCAGGATGATCTAGCAAAGCTTGAAACCTGGTCAGACACCTGGCAACTGGGCTTTAATGCCAAAAAGTGCAAGGTGCTGCATTTTGGGATGAAGAACCCAAGAAGGAGTTACCAGCTAGGGGGAGTGCAGCTAGGCCAGACAGAGGAGGAGAAGGATCTGGGTGTGCTCATTACAGGGTCAATGAACAACTCGGCACAATGTAGGAAGGCAGCTGCAAAGGCCAACAAAATGCTGGGTTGTATTGCAAGGGGTATATCCTCGAGGAGGGAGGAGGTGATTCTGCCACTGTATAGGTCATTAGTTAGACCACACCTGGAGTACTGCATGCAGTACTGGTGTCCGTATCTGAAGAGGGACATTAAGTTACTGGAGGGGGTGCAGCAAGAGCGACAAAGATGATCAAGGGGCTGGGGGACTTATCATACGAGAGGAGGTTGAAGGAGTTGAACATGTACTCACTGGAGGAGAGGAGAGAGAGAGGTGACATGATTGAAACCTTTAAATACATGAAAGGAATAAACAAGATGGGTACAGAGGGGCTGTTCAAAGTAAGGGAGGGGAGGGCCACCAGGGGCCATGATATGAGACTGGAGCGAGGAAGGTTCAGGAAGGAGATGAGGAGACACTTTTTTACAGAGAGGGTGGTGGCTGGGTGGAATGCGTTACCTGCTGAAGTGGTATGCAGTAGAACAGTGGACTGCTTCAAACGAGGATGGGACAGGACAAGGGGGAGGGTTAATGAAGGGGAAGGGTGGAAGGGAGGGGCAGCTGCAGAATAAGGGGTGCTAGCTGCACATTCGAGCAGACTTGATAGACCTCTAGGCCTTTATCTGCTGGCAAATTTCGTATGTTCGTAGTGTGGCCAACATTTTACATAGTCCCTTAAATGACTGAAGAAATAATAGCATGATTGTGATGTGGAGCCAGAAGGCTGACAGCTCGAGTAAATTTTAACCACACTAAAAACATAGAAATGTCTGCCTCACTCTACCTATAGTATGATGCAAATATCCTAGTGGTCATTCACTCTCCCTCTGTCCCTCCCTCCATGTCTTCCTCCCCAGATACCCTTACTAGCCCAAAAAACTTGTCACCCTTGCTTGAATCTTTCCACTAATCTGAGGTGGACCACCCATTCTTGAAACCTGTTCCTAAATGCTTTTCTGGCATCCTTTTTAAATCTCCCTGTACTCACTGCTTTCACCCCCCTCCCCCCGTGCCTGCTCTTGAACAGCTCATGCTTTTTGTCCTATGAAGAAACTTTGAATAGTTCAACAATGTTCTTCCCTTACCCTCCTGGTTTCCACTGTAAATATGTTGAGGTCCACTATGATATATCCTCTCCATGTAGGAATTTTCTTGCTGCCCCACACTTATTTTTATTAACTTCCTCTGCACAATTTTAACTCCATCCCTGTCCTTTTTTGAGTGTGGATCCAGAACTGCATGAAGGATTCCAAGTGTGGGTGCATCACAGATCTGCCCAGGGGAAGGATTACCACATTCCTTTTAATGGGGTGCCTCTCCCTTTGAACCCCCAGCAACCTGTTTGCCTTCCACACTGCTCTAATGTACTGCATTGATTAAGTTATTAAAGACCCCCAAGTCCACATTGTCCGTAGTTTGTTTCCAACACTTCTCCCACCAGTATTTTAGTTTCAGTTTCGTGACCCCCTGTGGGCAAAACTTTTCTTTACTTTTTTGCTTTGAATTTTAGTTGCTAGACCCTTGACCAGTTCTCCCATCTTCAGATCTTCCCCAGTGTCTTAACTCCCTCATTACAGTCTACAGTGTCAGAATTGGATTTTAAAATTAAGGGACAGCCCCCCTGGCCCCTGCCCCACACTCCAACTCTCCTCCCCTGCCCCTGCCCCACACTCCAACTCTCCTCCCCCACCCCTGCCCCACAATCCAAATCTCCTCCCCAGCTCCTGCCCCACACCCAACTCTCACCCCTCCTGGCCCATCCCCACACTCCAGCTCCCCTGGCCCTGCCCCATGCTCCAACTCTCCCCACCCCTGCCCCACACTCCAACTCTCCCCGGGCCCCTGCCCCACTCTCCAACTTTCCTTACCCCAGCCCCTCCCCACACTCCAACCTCCCTCCCCGCCCCTGCCCCACATACCAACTCTCCTCCCCGGCCCCTGCTCCACACTTCAACCTCCTTCCCTTGGCCCCTGCCCCACACCCAACTCCCCACCACTGCCCCACACCCAACTCCCACTCAACACTCCAACTCCCCTGGCCACACTTCCCACCTGGCCTTCGGCCCCACTCCTATCTGGCTCCCTTGCCCACTCCCCCCCCTCCTCGGCTCCCACTTCCCAGGCAGACATCACAGAAAGGTATTATTTTTTGGATATGCCTGTCTCAACTTAGGTCTGAAGTATGTAGAGCAGAGATAATACCATAAACTTTGCTTTTTAGTCAAACCAGTGGCAGTCCCTCTCCTGGCTCGACCCTCCCCCACTGCAAAGCACCAGCCACCCTGTCTGATCTCTCACTTTCTCTAGGCCCCACAGGCAAGTGGAGCTAGTAGCAACCAACAGATCATTGCAGAGAAAGGTGCCTGCTCAGCACTTACATTTTGTTAAAGTCTCCTGTGTAACTGATGAGCTCTACCGTGGAATGCTAAGCCCTCTCCCTCGGGTTGAATTAAGGTAACCAAAATTCCTACATTTGTGAGCCCCCCTGTGAAAATTCCCTTCATTCTCATTGCTGCAGCTGAACCCAATCCCCAACTGACCTACCCTGCCAAGTCAAAGTACCAAAACCGACCTCACCACACCACTATCATTGGCTGACTGTGGCCCAGGTCTTTCTTCTGAAGACCCTCTCTTTCTGAGTCCCACAATGACTTCGATTTCAGGCCAAGCCAGATGTCACAGGACAGTTCAGCAGCACACATGCCACACTTCTCCAACCTCAGCAGGCCAGTCAGTCCATCCAGCCGTAGCCCGGTGATGACTTGATTAGACAGATTGTGAAGCATGGATCATACACTGTTTGTCTAGGTTGCAGGCCACATCAGCAGTACATGTAGGCATTCACTGCCTCCTCCAGCCTCAGCAGCAGACCAGTGAGTTACATTAAACCATGGAACAGCAATTATTTTTTAGCAGCACAGACGGTATTGGCTTCCAGATCAGATCAGAATTGCACACCACCACGAGTCATGCAGCTTGGCCCTCTCGCTAAAATCGTTCTGCTTTATGCAGAAAAATAATCCCAAACTAATGATGCAGTTTGAAATGGCACACTTATCCCATGCTTCCTGCTCTCTAATGACATCCCCAACTGTCCCTCGCACATGCGCAGTGTGGCTTGCTCCAACCGCAAGGTAAACTGGGACACTGAGTCTTAATAGAAGTCCATCCCAAAAATACAGGATTTAAGGTGGAGAGGGAGAGAAAGAGAGACTATTCAGTGTCAGAAAGTGGAAACAAATTGGCGCCCCGGTATATTGATTGTGCGTCTGGGTTAAAGAGTACATAATTCAAACAAGTAAAGACCTCACACGTAACACTGGATCTCCAAGTATATAACCAAGACCTCACCGTGAATGGAGTAAAAAAAGTCACATTTGTTTAATACAAAGCATAAAAAATAGATACGGTATACAAAAATATTTCCCCACAGTGCAAAAGAAGCTAGCACTGTGGGGGAAGATTATTGTACACCCTACCTGTTGTATTAAATAAATGTGTTTGTCTACTCCATACTCAACAGAGCAGTCAAGTTATGTACTTGGGGATCCAGTGTTATGTGTGAGGTCTTATTGGGCAGCTTCAAATGGATTTTAGACTTGGACACCTATTTTTAGTCATCTAAATAGAGTTGGTTACATTTTCCATTGCTGTTCTTTTTTTAAAAGAATAACCCATACAAAAAAATTAATAGAGCACTCAACATAGAGCTCTCAACTAATGCTTAAAGATCAAATGCACCACTTTTTCCATATGTGTAGTAAAAGCTTGAATTCACAGGAATGCAAGTCTCTGCGTCATAATTAGGGTTTCCTGAAAATTCCATGCTGTTTGGTTTTCTAGTTTTCTCTAAATCAGCATGTGTTAATGTTCTAGGTTGTAACAGAAAACAGTGAAGAAACAGTGAAGATGTTTCTATCCTCATCAGTGAGTGATGACATCATACCTGTCCTGCCTGCTGCTTAAGCAATTAAGTCCCTTATTAACTAAGGAGGCTGGAGCACTGCAAAGTCAGAGAAGTCTGTAGAGCTAATTGTTTTCACTCCAAGGTGTTTATTAACCCATCTAGTCTGTGTTTAGCTAGATTAGCTTGCAATCTATCATTCTGTGCTCATTAAAGATTGATCATTATGAGTTACAATGCTGAACTGAAGTGGTATGAATGTTTGTGAGAAACCACTGTGTCTTTATTACAGCTGTCAGTTATCTCATCAAAATTCTGCATTGTTTATTGGTTATATGGCACAGGGTAGTTTAATGGATATAAAATAAACTACATTTTGTTAGTTCATAGGAGTAGCCTCCCTAAAGATGTTCATGTGGGAACAATTTTGTTTTATGTCAGATTGGTAAAGAGGTTTCTGCCACACTCTGCTATTTCAGGAACATGTACTGTATGAACACACAAAATTCAGCTCCTTGAGGGTTTCTGTGTGAAACTACATCAAATATGTGTATAACTAGAAATACTACATGGCATCCTAAAACCCCTGTATTCTGCCCCACAGTTGAGGCTGCTGCACCCTATTTCCCCGTGTTTTCCACACCCACAGTTAGGGCCAATGCACCCTGCTACCCCCTGTCCCCATCTCCACAGACAGGTCTGCTGTGCTGTGCTCTGCTAAACCCTAGAGTCCCAGGGTGTCTGTCTCCACGGGGCTATTGCACCAAGTTGCCCCAGGTCACAAAGGTGGGACTTTTGTTGCACCCTGCTACCCACCTCCATTGTCCTGAATGGGCTGGGCCACTGCACCACATGCACCCCATCTCAGTCAGGGCTGTTGTACCCTGATGCCCACCCATGTCCTGCATCACAGTGAAGGTTTCTGCACCCTGCAATCTTCTGTCCTCTGCCACCACTGTGCCCTGCTACACAATAGAACCTCTTGCCTCAACATTTAGGGATATTGCACCATGCTGCTCCCTACCACCAGTGTCAGATCCTGTGGTACACTGCCCAAACTGCTTGAAAGAAAAAAAAATAATTTAATCTTGTGTTATAGGGTGGGGGACAGTGGGAAGCAGGGTACAACAACCTTCACATTTTGGGAAGGAGACAGGGGACATCAAGGTACAGCAGCTCAAAATGTGGAACAGGATGCAGCAGACTTGTCAGTTTAGGACAAGGAACATTGGCAGAAGGGTGTAGCAAAGGATCTGACTCTAGCGACAGGGGCCAACAGGGAGAAATTTCCCCAGCTGTGTTGACAGGGGACAGGGTGCAACACATGCCCTACCTTACCATATGGCAAGTGGCAGCATAGTGCAGCAGTCCTAACTGTGGAGGCATGGGGCTCTGGGGCACAGCAGTCTACAGCAGCCCTGACTGTGGGACAGGGTGTGAGTGGTTCAGCAGCCTTGCCCAGTTGGGGCAATGGAAGTGAGTAGCAGGGGCAGCAAATACCCCACCTGTGGTGGCCTGAGGTAGCATGGTGTGCAGCAGCCAGAACTATGAAGGCAGTGGACCTGGGACCCTAACCCTTAGCAGAGCACAGCAGCCCCAACTGTGGAGACAGGAACAGAGGACAAAAGGGTGCATTGGCCCTGACTGGGGGGGGGGCAGAGGTAAAACAGGATACAGTAGCCTCAGCAGTTTCTGCAGGAGGCAGCAGGGTGTGGCAGGCTGAACTGTGTGGAGAAGATGGTGGGCAGCAGGGTGCTACAGCCTCAAATGGGAGAAGGAGACAAGGGGCTTGTGGGGTAGGGGAGATGGGGCAGCAGTGCTGCTGCCTCAACTGTTGGGCATATGGGGCATCAGGATGCCATATAGTATTTCTAGTTATACACATACATGATGTATTTCACACAGTAACCCTCAAAGAACTGAATTTTGTGTGTTCATACAGCACATATTCCTGAAATAGAGTGTGGCAGACACCACTTTGTCAATCTGACATTAAACAAATGTGTTCTTACATGAACATACTTATGCAGGCTACACCAAAGACGCACTACTTCTATGAATTAACAAAACTAATTTATTTTATATCCATTAAACTTCTCTGTGCCATATAACCAGTAAACAATGCAGAATTTTGATGAGACAGAACTGACAGCTGTAATAAAGACAGAGTCATTTGTCACAAACATTCATACCACTTCAGTTTAGCACTGAAACTCACAATGATCAACCTTTAATGAGCACAGAATGATAGATTTTAAGCTAATCTGTCTAAACACAAACCAGATGGGTTAATAAATAGGCTGGAGTGAAAACAATTAGCTCCATAGACTTCTCTGACTTTGCAGTGCTCCAGCCTCCTTAGTTAACAAACATTTGTCAATGCCGATCATTGGCTTGCAGGTTTGTGCATTGGTGCTTGGCATTTATGCAGCCCCCCCCCCCAGTTGTATCCATGTCCCTTCAGCATCCATATCCTAACAGAGTACCTCTCTACAACTCCTCTTGCATCTGATTAACTTTTCACTGTCATACTTCTTAAGTGTCTGTCTTAGGAACCCTAACGCCCTGGTTGTGCTCAAGGGTATAAGCCTGTGTGGAAACTGTGCAATGCGCGCTTGTAACACAGTCATTCAGTGAAACTATTTCACCATAGGCATTTTGTCACCTCTGGTCATGAACAGTGTCACTATGATTTTTTTACTGTGCACCAAACACTGATTTCCCACAGCGACCATGCTATTCTGCGCCAGAAGCGTGAAAATACATTTCGGCCAGGATGTGAAAAATGACAACTGTACTTTTCATAAGGAGGTATGGGAAAATGCAAATGTTGAAAATCTGGAGTGAAAATATTACAAATTCACAAAGTTACAAGTGCGCATGGAAACTGCGCAATGCATGCTCGTTTAACAGTCATTTTTTGGAATTTTTGCACTGAATTTTCAACATAGGCATTTTAGGATGTCTCCTCATGAAAAGTGTCACTGTGATTTTCTTACTCTGTACCAAACATGATTTCCCACAGTGACCGCGCTATTCTACGCCGGAAGTGTGAAAACACATTTTGGTCAGGATGTGAAAAATGACAGCTGTACTGTTCATAAGGAGATGTTGGAAAATGGCAATGTGAAAAATCTGGAGTGAAAATATTACAAATTCACAAACTTATGAGTGTGTGTAGAAACTGAGCAATGCACGCTCGTAACACAGCCACTTTATGGACTTTTGTCACCAAATTTTCAACATAGGCATTTTAGGACCTCTGCTCATGAACAGTGTCACCGCGATTATCTTACTCTGTAGCGAATACTGATTTCCAACAGCGACCAAGTTATTTTGCCCCGGAAGCGTGAAAACACATTTTGACCAGGTTGTGAAATATGACAGTTGCACTATTCATAAAGAGGTGTGGAAATATGCCTATGTTGAAAATCTGGAGTGAAAATATTACAAATTCGAGAGCATATGAGTGTGCATGGAAACTGTGCAATGCATGCTCTTAACACAGTCATTTTGTGGAATTATTTCACCAAATTTGCAACATAGGCTTTTTGAGAGGCCACCTTTTGAACACTGGCACTGTCGTTTCATTACCCGGTCCCAAAAGGTGATTCCATGCAGTGTCCACAAAATCACCTTTTGGGACCGAATAATGCCATGCCAGTGAGTGAATTCATGAGAAGACGTGTCAACAATCCCATGTTGAAAATTTGGTGTCAAAAATTGAAAAAATGGCCGAGATATCCACCTAAGTTGGGAAAACCCTATTTATACCATTATACAGCTTACCGGCATTTCCTCAGTTTGCAGTCGACTTTGAAGAGTTCAGACGTGTTCCCAGTCCACCGAAGATCATTGTGCTGGGCTCCAGAGCTAAGTATGGGGTGGAGGGGTGTGGTGAGGTTGGTGCGCAGAGGGTCGGCGTGGGTTGGTGTGGGGTGCAGGGACTCACTGAGGGACCATTTTCTTCTTTCACAAGGAATTAAAGAAAAAAAAAGAAACAAATGCTTTTGGCACACTGGGGTGGACTCCCAGCTTGCCACCTATGTGTTTGTTGGGGAGGGGAGCTGGAACCAGTGGGGATTGGGCACCCCTGCTGGTCGTACAGTGTGCACAGGAAATTAGGGAAGAAAGAAATAGATGCTTTTGGAATGCTGGGGTGGGCTCCCAGTGTGCCACTTATGTATTAGTTGAGGGGGCTGGAGCTGTCGGGATTGGGCACCTCACTGGCTCACAGGGTGTGGGGGATTAGCATGCTGGGGTGGGCTCCCAGCATGCCAACTGGCTGTTTGTTGGGGCTGCAGCCGACGGGGATTGGGCACCCCTGTCGGCCACACAGTGTGCTGGGGGGCGCATGAGCCGAGGGAGATTGTGCACCCCCCTTGGCACACAAGGTGGGGGCTGGGGAGCTCAGTAATGAGGGAGGAGGAGGACATTAGCAAGAGGAGGAAGCGGGAAGGATTTCATGTCGAGCTGTGCAGGACAGCAGTTAGGCTGAGATATGTATGCTAATTGCATACATGCTACCACCGCAGATTGCAGCAGACCTTTTGTTAGAAGTGAAGACCAACACAGCTGAACTGCTGTCATACGCAGCTCAGCATGTATTGGTCCCCTAAGGTCGCACCTGCTACACTGAGCACTACATTGGTGAGGAGGGTCACACACCTCCAAAAGTAGTACTGTTGCAAGACGTTCCTTGCGCATGTGTGCAAGTGAACGTAATAAGGGACTTAATTGCTTAAGCAGCAGGCAGGACAGGTATGATGTCAACACTCACTGATTGGGATAGAAACATGTTCACTGTTTCTTCACTGTTTTCTGTTTCTGCAGAGAATATTAACACATGCTGATTTAAAGAAAACTAGAAAACCAAATGGCATGACATTTTCAGGAAACACTAATCATGATACAGGGACTTGAATTCATGTGAATAACACATATGGAAAAAAATGTTGCATTTGGTCTTCAACTTATAGTTAGTTGAGGCTAAATGAGCGTTAGTTGAGATTTTCACATGCAAATTTTCTAGCAATCAGCTCATTAATATACAGTTGATGCTCAATTGAGCTTTAACTCAGTTGACGCTCAATTGAGCGTTAACTTGGGCAGTTCCTGTGATCCCTGCAGCAGCAGCTGCCTGTAGCCCAGCACTATCCTAGTCCCCTCCTCCCCACCCCACTTCATGGCCTGCCTGTGCTCCCTTTCTCTGTAGGTCCCTCCACCACTGTAGGTGTCCTCTTCCAGTAGCTGACCTCTACCGTACAGTGCCTCTCCATCTGTTCTCCCTCCTTCTATGGCCACCTCATTCACTCCTCCAGTATTCCAACCACAGCTAGTCCTTGACCTTAGGTTCACTGCTCTCTTTATTGCCCTCACAGTCCACACAATTTATCTATCTATCTATATATATATATATATATATATATATATATATATATATATATATATCTCTGTATATATATATATATATATATATAAAAGTACATGAGGTTGTGTGTTTACTTACCTTACACAGAAAAGAGGTCCAGCTGGATCGTGGTGAGCCTGGGTTTCAGGTATTGAGGTGCTGTTCAGTCATACCTGTAAAAGAGGAATTGCCATGGGATCAAAAATAATCCATAGTTCTTTAGAAACAGAACTTGAATGACAAGGAAGGTTACACATACAACAATGCTTATCTAATATGCAAGGATCTGCATCCTGTCAGACTAGGGTCAGCGGCCATCCTGTCAGACCTGTAAAAAAACTGTTACCACAAGGAAAAAAATAAAAATAAAAACAAGAGTAGTAACAAAGTTCCAGAGAGGTAGAAGAGCTACAGGACAAGCAGAGATATTACTGTATGTACAGGAACAAGGATATCCCATATTTGAATTCTACCAGTCACTGCCTCAGGATGTGACCTTGGGTATGGACCTGACCTACAAGTTGTAAAAGTGTGAGAGAGAACACATCAGCAGTAAACACTTCAAACTGCCCTCTGGTCAGTCTACTGCTCCCTGCTCAGACTGCCCTATGTGGTCAGCCCACCGCTCCCTGCTCGCCCCCCTCCCCAGTGGTCTGGCCAACACCTCTGCTATCTCCCTCAGCACCCTGGGATGAATGCCATCAGGACCTGGTGCCTTGTCTACCTTCAGTCCCTCTATTATTCTACTCTCCATGGTCTCCCCGACCGTCCCCCTTCCCCTCTCCCAGGCCACTGAGGCAATGGACCACTCTCCTCCTGGATGAACACAGAGCAGAAGTATTCATTTAATGTTTCCACCTGTTCCGCACACTTTTTCACCCCCCCACCCCTCTTGATCCACACTATTTGGTCCCTGCAGCTCCTGTGCTGTCTCACGTATCTGAAAAAGACCTTCTCCACTCCCTTAATGCCCTGAGCCAATCTTATGAAGCAGAACATTTTTTCTTATCTGGGTAAGCCAAGCTGTTTTTTTCAAAATTTAAAACCTGTGCTTTTATATCCTATAGAGATTCTTTCAGGTGCCATTTGGTTAAAACCACCATTATCACAGCAGCATCCTCCAAAAAATCACAGTTTTAACCACGAGGCACTAGGACTCCAAAGGACTGTAACACAAATCACAATGTGGCAGCACTCAAAATATTGCTTATAAGCAGTAAGTTTAATCTTAGCAATGGTCTACACAAGATATTTAAATAAAGGCTTAAAAGGTGGAAAAAAAATAACAGCATTCCCCAAGTTAAGAAAAAATACAGAACAATAAATCATGTCAATTTTGGCCACTGGTTATAATGGAACAGAAGTAGCAGTGAGCTCACTTATAGGCAGTGCCTCATGCACCATAACCTAGAGTGAGCACTGTTGGCCTGAGAGGTGGTGGTGCAGAAGTAGTTATCAGTTACTGAAGAAAAAGATGACTGTGGCTTTCTACAGTGTTACACAAGAAGGGGTACAAAGGATGAGAAGGGACTTGGCAAGATTGGAGGAATGGTCAAAAATATGGCAGCTTAGATTCAATGAAAAAAGGGCAAAGTAATGCACCTGGGAAACAAAAACCAAGGGGAAGAGTACACAATATGGGGGGGGGGTACTAACAACAACACAAATGGAAAGGGACCCAGGGGTAGTCCTATCAGATGACCTTAAGGCAGGTAAGCAATGTGAGAAGGCAGTGAGGAGGGCTAGGGAGATACTCATATAAGGAGAGGCATCACCAGTAGAAAACAGGAAGTTGTTATCCCTCTATACAGAGAGTTGATGAGACCCCATTTGGAGTACTGCATACAGTTCTGGAGACCCCATCTATGCAGGGGCATAGACAGTATGGAGGCAGTCCAGAGGAGGGCAACTAAAATGGTGCAGGGTCTGCAATGTAAGCCATACGAAGATAGACTAAAGAGGCTCAATATGTATACCCTTGAGGAAAAGTGGGGGGGGGACATGACAGAAACTTTCATGTACCTCAAGGGAATCAACAAAGTCCAAGACGGGAGCATCTTTATGAAAAAGAGATGTACAAAAACAAGGGGGCATGATTTGAAGATGGGGTGGGGGGGGACGGCTCAGTGGCAATGTGAGGAAATACTTTTTCACAGAGAGGGTGGTGGGTGCATGGAACCACCTTCCTGGGGAAGTTTTGGGGTCAAATACAATGGGGGAAGTCAAGAATGCATGGGACAGACATAAGGCAATTTTAGTGAGTGACAAGAGAAAGTAGGGTGTTAGTTAACTGGAAACTGCAGCTTATCAGATAGGTATGAATGGCGCAGACTAGGTGGGCCAAGCGGTCCTTATCTGCCATCAAAGTCTTTTTCTATGTAGCTCTGCCTATAATGCTGGATTACTAGTGGGACAACAAATTAGAAATAGAGCCAACAGCTCATGGGGACCTCATTCAGGGAGAGGTGTTCAACCCTGCCCTATCATGGCATACCTCCTCTACTACAGTGTTAAGGAGCACATCCCGAGCTGGCCAAAGAACGGGGGGTCACTTTCCTGAAATAGGAATAGAGTTCACATATTTCATGATTTTTATAAGGACTTAGCCAATCACAGAAAAGCCTATAATCCAATCAAAAAGGAGCAAGAAAAAATATCCAAAATTCTTTGACATATTCAGATGCATTACAAATTCGGTATAAGAGAAAATTAATTTCTTTTCACACTCAACAAGCTGTCTCTCATTACCTAAAGCAAAGGGCAAAGGACAGCGTAACCATCCTGACAGACCCCCAGAGCAGTCCAGCTGCAGGGGGCAAACTGACTTCATGAAACCCAGGGGTAATGCTGTAGAGGAACTGGGAATATGGGCAGATCGATTGGTGTATCAGCACAGCAAGTCCATATCCGTGCCAAAGTGGTAAGGGGACACAGAAAAAGACCAAACACCAAAAAGAGATGCTGAAGTGCACCAAACCAGGTCACACAGCAGAAGCTTGAGATATTCCACCTCTAGATCTATCTTCCCTTCATCGGAACATGAGCCCCCCCACTTAGATTCTTAGAGAACCACTAGAAAATGACTCTGAACTAGGCAGCATTGATATCCAGGATATCAAAGACACTACAGATATGGACATTACCTTCATCATACCTCCAGATAACAAAATCTCACTGTGTCTCAGCTGGATGGTGATAGTGGGGCCATCTCCTGTAGTCAGGAGCCAGGTACCTGTGTCTCACCTCCTCCTCAAAGAGACTCAGGAATTCACCACTGAAGAACATTGTGCTGCTGTACTTGACATGGACCAGTAACCAAATGCTCTCAGGGGATATCTCTCTCTCCCATGTACTATGTGGCTTTCCTCTCTGCTAAGGGACCAATGCCTGTTATATTTGGAGTATCTCTGGCTGCAGTATTACACCCACATGGATTATGACAGGTGGGCTCTGATCCCTGCAATACTGGGGAGTCTTTCATTTTATTTTTTTACTTCTGAGAGGTAATCTGGTATCAATAACTGGGGGGGGGGGGTATATTGTCAAGAGAAAAATGGGGAACCAAATAATTCTGATGCAGGCGGCTTCTAACCTCTTGGGTTGCATAACATGATCTCCTTGCCTGGATTCTAACCTCTGTCATAATAACTTGAGGGATACAATGGCAAGCCCCTTTGTGGTTTCTTTTTGCCTTCCACAGTTGATATTGCACCTTGGTGAAGGGTGGGGGAATATGATGCATGGGGACCAGTCTATTTACTCTTTCCATATCTTTATCTACACACACACACACACACACACCCAAAACAAAAAGCCACACTGTTCTCAATCTGACCCTTACAAAAATATCCTCGGAAAACAGTAGCATTACCATTTGTCCACCATTTCCATACCATTGTAAATTCCATTGCAGTACCACTGTATCCCCTTGACTGGTAACACATTGGATTTGTTTCAATTCCATTGTAATACCATTGTTGTCATTGTGGTACAACATGGACAGTGGTATCACAATGAGAATGTGTGCATGGATGGTACCACAATGGCTCATCAAACACACACCATTGTATTCCCACTGCTGTTGGCAACATGATGGATTTGTTTCAATTCCAGTGTATTACCACTGTTGCCACTGTGGTGCCAGGTACCGGGGTGGTAACACAGGGATGATTTCCATGTCCCATGGTAACACAATGAGTTGCCATTGCAACACCACTGAAATTGGTCTCACAATGGATTTGTTTCAATTCCATTGCCATACCATTTTGGACACTGTGGTACCGTCTGTGTGCAATGGTAGTGCAGTGGTGCACTGAGGGGACACTGGTAGCTCAATGATGACATTGTGCTACCACTGCTATTGTTAATACCACAGAGGGTAGCGCATGTTAGTACAATGGTTCTCATATGGTATGATGCCGACCACTCCAGGTCCTCCTGCTAATCCCCCCCCATCCATGGTATCAGGCTGACATCAGATCCTCCCCAGTGCTCCCCCCTTCCTGCATGCCTCTCACACCTCCACTTTGTCTCCCCATGCCTGTCTCCCCCCTCACCAGCTCCAACAGAACTTAGATCTATAGCTGCACAATAAGGACCACACATGCAACAGTTTTGCTTAGTCATAATAATTTTTATTCAGTACTTTTGGTGATGCTAAATCATTATCTATAATTATCGATCAATACCCAAAGCCGCCATAAACCATACGTTATCTTTCACTGCTGATGGTGTTTTCTTTTATCATCATGATTAATCAAAGTTAATCAATACCTGATGCAGGTTGTTGGCAGCTAATCAGTCTGCTTAACATATCATGCTTGGTCATAGGCACTCACTAAAAAAAATACCACTAACAGCTTAAACTGGTTCAGTTTCAGTTGGTTACCATCTGCCCCGGTCACCCCTGAAAAAGGGACTTCTAGTCTCAATGGGCCTACTGGGTCAACAAAATTCAATAAAATAAAATAAACAAAAAATAAACAAATAGGCTTGTAATATCTGGCCATGATTAAAGAGCATTTCTTGACTAGCCCCCCACTGACACATATATGGCAACTGACCTGGCCAGGAGTCATTTTCCATATATTATTTCTTTGTGAGCTAACACTGTAAAAAGTTTTGCCCACTGTTCCTCTACTCCTCCCTAGTCCTCCCCCTCCCTGCCAGGGCATCCCCGAGGCAATCCCCCATCTTTGTAAAGCCTGCCCTCCTGAATTCCAGGACTGCCACCTTTGTGTGGTTTGACTCCACCCCTTTTCTTATACTGAACCACACCATTTAGTGATACTGGTCCCCAGGTGGCCACCCACTGTGACATCTGCAACACTGTCCCCATTGGTGAGTACTTTGTAAAAAATGTTCCCTCATGAGTGGGCTCATTTACTAATTACCTAAGAAATGCCCCCTGCAGGGATTCCAGGATATCCCTACTCCTAGCTGAAGTTGCAGCCAGGATGCTCCAGTCCACATATAGCAGACTGAAGTCTCCCACCTGGAGCACCCCCCCTTAGTTGCCATCTTATGTATGGCTTCCAGTAGGACCCTGTCCATTTCCTCCACATGTACTGGAGGTCTGTAGATCACCCTAGTGCAAATAGCTGCTCCATTTCCTAGTAATAGAAAGAGTTAAGTTACTTATTCTTGGTTATACAGTCTATAAGTGGGTGGGGTCTGGGGATTCAAATCTGTGTCGCCATGTTTGCCGCTCAGTACTCTGTCTTCAAGCATATAGTGCCCGAGCGCCCCCAAAACAGCACATAATGTCCCCACCACATATACATACAGTATATACAGTACTTGTTGCAAAACAAAACACTAAATTAATGCAGGCATTAGAATGCAAAGCACACAAAGAAAAGAAAATGAAAAACAGGGGTTGAGCCTCACGAGCCTTGGCAAATTGGTTGTGTGGTGTTCCTTGGAGTTGCCAACCTTAATGCCCATCCCCCAACCCCCTAGCCCATAGCATCCTTTCTAAAGCACAAGGCACTGCTCCAACCCAGTGTCTCATATAGCAGCTATTCATACCTGTAAAACAACAACAGCAATGGTCTCACAAAGGATCTGCAGCTCTTTGCCAACTATGACAAACAGTGTAGGGTAAACAAAAAAACAATACTTGTGTGATACGTATGGTCAGTGTCCTCCTACACCTGGTCACTGCCCTGTCAGACTTGTACATTTTTTTTTGGGGGGGGGGGAATACCAGACCTGTACCACACCATCAACCTGGCTTTTAGAATGGACTTGGTCACTCAAGGGACGTCATGGTTGGAGGGGGGTTCATTGCCCCTGTGCCCCTAGAACTGATCTTTTCTGTGAGTAGGAGGCCATATTGCTCCACACATCAACCAACACAGGGTAGGATAAAAGACACCAAGGGACAAATATTCAAAAACTTTGCCCAGGCACAATGAATGCTTCCCTGGTTGTGTAGTGGATTCCCCTCCCTTTTCCCAATCTGCCACAGAATACATAGGAACATAGATATGTGACGGCAGAAAAGGCTGCAGGCCCACCTAGTCTGCCCAGTTTGCTTAGATATCCACTGGGCCTTTTCTATAGTCCCACTCCTTGCCAATTGCCATCTGCACTTATCCCATGCCCTCTTGAACCCTCCAACCATCCTCTCCCCCACCACTTCCCTCAGCGGCCCATTCCAGTTTTCCACCACCCTCTCAGTGAAGAAGTACTTCCTAATTTTTCCTCTAAATTTCCCCCCTTGATTTGGAATTTCCAACCGCCATCCATTGCAGTATAGCAGACCACAGCAGACCAACAGTGACTATCTCTAGGCCAACATCCACAGCCACAACCAGTCTCAGAACTCCCTGCAGCTGGCACCAGAGCAACAGAAAGCAACCGAAGCTCCAATAGCCCGCAGTGCACATTCGAGCTTCCACAATCTCTTATCAGATGTTTTCCACTTCTGCTTTTCTCCAGGGCTTAAGTTCAGTTCTCAGTGACAGAACTTAGCCCAGGGAGTACAGTGGGGCCAGTAAACAAAAAATTAGAGCTTATATAATCTCTTAATATGCACTGTAGGACACAATCTCCCACCGCCACCCACCGCACCAAAGCCAGCCGCAGAGGACTCCAGGCTCTGCTGCAAATGAAGCTGTCAGTGCAGAATCAAGCAAAACCTGTCCACCATAATCCACTACACTACAGCAAGCAGCAGGCAAACCAAAATAGCCCTATGTACAAAGTGCACATTAGGACCAGACTCACGCTTGTGTGGGACCCCTGGCACAAGCCAGCCAGTTGGTGAAGTGGTAAGGAGGGACAAAACCTTTTACATGCAGGTATATCAGTGAGAAAAGGAAGGCAAGGAGAAGGACTGTGAGTCTGAAAAGGGAGGATGTAGGGAGGGTAAAGGATGATGACCACCAAAAAGCAGAACTACTGAACAAATACTTCTGTTCAGTTTTTACAAAGGAGGGGGCAGAAAATGGGCCAGCATTAAGTAATAAGGATAGGGAGAGCACAGAAATGGACACAGGTCCCTTTACAAAATAAAGGAACTTCATGGAACTAGCAGCAGTAAGGCTATGGGGCCAGGTAGGGTGCATCCCAGGATACTAAGGGAGCTAAGGGAGGTGTTAGCAAGGCCTCCAACTACCCTGTTCAACCTGTCATTGTAAACAGGCGACATGCCCAGGAATTGGAGGAGGGCTGATGTGGTCCCGCTATACAAAAGTGTTAACAGGGAGGATGCAGGAAACTACATACTGGACAGCCTGACCTCAGCAGTGGGAAAAGTCATGGAAATACTACTGAAGGAAAGAATAGTGGAACACCTGGTTGTCAATGGTCTACAGGGGAAGGGGGGAAGGGAACATTGTTTAACCAGCAGTAGCACACTAAGCTGAAGCTTGTTTACAGATGTGACCTAGGAGCAAAAGGAAGTTAAGTGACTTGCTCAGGATCACACAGTATGCACCTAGGCAGCTGTAAGATTCAAATCCAGGTCTCCATATCTGCAACTCAGAGCCTTAACCCACTGCGCTATTCTGCCTCCAGGACCTATGGCAGCTTGGTTTTATGGGAGGGAGGTTGTGCCAGATGAACCTAATTGAGTTTTTCAACTGGGTAACCAGAGAGGTGGATTGGGAGGGGTGGATGTGGCCTACCTGGATTTCAGCAAAGCCTTTGACACCTTGCTGCATAAAAGGCTGGAAAATGAGCTAGAAGTCTTAGGGATGGGACAGAAAATAACAAGGTGGGTGGAGAACTGGTTGAAGGACCGAAGCCAGAGGGTGGTGTTAAATGGGGTGCATTCCAGGGTGGAAGGGGTGACGAGTGGTGTGCCCCAGGAGTCTGTGCTGGGACCCATCCTTTTTTAATATCTATAGCAACAATATAGCAGAGAAAATGCAGGGGAAGGTGTGCCTATTTGTAGATGATATGAAGATCTGCAATAGGGTGGACAGCCTGGGGGGGAGGTGGAGGCAATGAGGGAGGGCCTAAAGATTCTGGAGGGGTAGTCGGAAACCTGGCAGCTGAAATTCAATGCCAAAAAGTGTACAGTAATGCACATGGGTGTAATAACCCACAAACCATTTGCACACGGGGGAAGGGGATTAAGGAATTTAGCAGGAGAGAGATCTGGGGATTATAATTTCAAATAGCCTTAAGGTGGGGAACCAATGCAGCATGGTGGTGGCCAAATTGCATAGAATGCTGGTGTGCATAGGGAAGGGTATAAAACAGAAAGACGGAGGTGCTGATGCTCCTTTATAAATCCATGGTGAGGCTTCACCTGGAATATAGGGTTTTTTATTCTGGAGATCTCACCTATGCAAGGACATAGACAGGATTGAAAGGGTTCAGAGAAGGACAACCAAGATGGTGCACACTATGCATAGGAAGCCCTATGAGGAGAGGTGGAGGGAATTGGATCTGTACCCGCTGGAGACTAGTAAGGTGAGAGTGGGAAGCTTATTTACAAGGAATGTAAGTGCTAGAACTAGGGATCATAATCTAAGATTAGAAGAAAGAAGGTTTAGGGGCAATGTGAGGGAGGCATTATGTCACTGAGAGAGTGGTGGAGTCCTGGAACAGACTGCCGGAAGAGGTGGTGGGGGCCAAAATGGTGAAAGGATTCAAGAGGGCATGGGACAGACACCAGGAGTTGACCAATCAGAGGAGTGGGGTGTCTCTTGACAAAGGAGATGAGTGTAGGGGGGTGCAGACTCGACTGGCCAAAATGGTCCTTTTCTGTCACCAGATTTCTATGATTCTAAGGCAGTTAAGTAAATCGGACTTACCTGCTCTATTAGAGTTGGGGTGTCCTTGGTTTGGAGTATTCTGGTGGGACCTGAAAGGGAAGAACAGAGAAGGTTAAGGGGACACAAAGGGTTGGAGGTGCTAGAGGAGAGATTAGGGTGTTAGAATTAAACAAAGATACTTATCTGATAGGTACACAGTTTGGCCAGACCTGTAGAAATAAAGGGAAAAATACATCAGTATGGGAAACCTATAGTAGCGTGATTAGAGAGATACAAAAAGGGTACAGTACAGCATAGGAGTAAAGGAAGGGGAGTTTTAGAGTTAAAAATAAACAAGGTCAAATTAAGGAAACTAGAGCTAGAAATAAATGCAGACAACTAAGAACAGAGAATAAAGTGATGTTTGAGGCTCAGCAAAACCCCCCATTAGCACCCTTAGGTGACATGCAGGTAGCCAGTAAATTTAAGAAGTAGTCCAGATGGGCAGGTGGGGATGCTTTTAGGCTAGTGGCCCCTATATTGTTTAAAAATGGGGACACTAGTGGTTCCAGTGTCTTGAGTTATCCCAGGAGGCCAGTGGTTTAAAAGGTATAGCTCTGGTGGTGTAATGGGCTTACTCCCTCGTGGACAGGGGCAATTGTTTTTATTTTATATTTAATCTTTCCCTGGCATCTAGTGGTTGGAGGTGGGGGGGGGGGAGTCCTTGGGCCCAGATTGTATGTTGCAGGCAGGAGGCTGTTCAGAAAACCACTGACCAGAAATGCTACAGCTGTTGCTATGCAGCCAGTTTAGTGCTACTGCACTATGTGACAGTTTTGGCAGGCACTTTCAACTGCCAGCCCTGAGGAGGGCAACTAAAATAGTGAAGGGTCTGCACCAGAAACCATATAAAGAGACAAGCTGAATATGTATGCCCTTGAGGAAAGGAGGGAGAAGGGGGACATGATAGAAAATTTCAAGTACCTCAGGGGAGTCAACAAAGTCCAAGAGAGTAGCATCTTTCAGAAAAAAAGGGTTGTGCAAGAACAAGAGGGCACAATTTGAAGATAGAGAGGGACGGCTCAGGGGCAATGTGAGGAAGTATTGTTTTCACAGAGGGTGGTGGACACATGAAATGGCCTTCCGGAGGACATTGTGGGGTCAAAAATAGTGGGGGACTTCAAGAATGCATGGGACAGACATGAGGCTATTCTATTAGGGGTAGGAGGAAGTCGGCTGTTGGCTAACTAGGATCTGCAGCTTATACAGTAGGTAGGTAAATAGGCAGACTGGGTGGGCCAAGCAGTCCTCATCTGCCATAAAGGTCTATGTTTCTATGACTCAGACAACAGAGTTCAGGCTGTAGCCTGTTTCATGTGGATGGGGAAGAAGATGGAAGATTTTTGGGAGGGGAAGGAGGCAAGAGCAAATATACCTCCCTCTACCGATCAGCCACAAAGTGGCTATGTGAAGAGCCCCCTTGGGCAGGTTAAGAGGGTCTGGAGGGTGGGCAGTCAGCAGTAGGTGGCAGGAACCTTTAGCTAAGCCACATGGAGGCAGACTTCAGGTGCCCTAGGGACCTGGTAGAATGAGACTGGGAGAGCAAGTGCACAGGATAGGGGCCACAAAGGAAAATCCACAGTACAGCTGAAGGTCAATGCCTGAAATTGGCTTAAAAGTAGCTGTGGGTGGGAGGTAAGCAGGGGGAATCAGTGGGCTCCCTGTTGGGAACTTGAAAGCAGCAAACAATGCATACAGTAGAGTTGCACAGCAGCTGAAGTCAAAGTACCAGGGGCAAACAAAAGGATTTGGGGGAGATAAAGAACAGCATAAGGTCCAGGAGTGCCCATAATTAAAAATGCAGAGCAGTAAACAGAAAGAGCCCTGATAAATATAAATAAATATATGCAATAGATGTGGACATATGTGATAAATCCATTTATCTGAGTAAGTATGTGTATACATGCAGAATCTTACATTTATACATATAGTTATTATTACCTCATCCTCAATTAATGTACACAGTGGACTGCATCATACATCCCCATCCCTCACCCCTGCCATTTGGCACTACTTACTGGTATCTTGCTTTTAATTTTGTTTCTTCCAGGTTGCCTGTCCCTCAGCCACACCACCTGCCACTTAGTCATACTTCTCCCCATTCTTCCCACTATCATACAGTGGTCATTTGTTTTTTGCTTTTTTACCAAAGCTTTGTTCAGCTGGCTGCTCCAAACTGCGCTCCAGCTGTCACACTCCTCTGCATGCTGCTGCTGCTATGTCCTCTCCGCACCTCTCAATATACAAAACAGAGACATCTTTTTTAAACTGCTTCCTCAAAAACTGATAAGCCCTCACGCTTACTCTTCCATTCTGGTTTCCCAACCTCAGTACAACTGCCACTAGAGCCCCCCCCCCGCAACACATAGAAACTGTCAGATATATTTTTCTTAAACTGCATGCTCACAAACCCCACTGCTGATGATCCCTCACCTAGGTCACACTT
This sequence comes from Neoceratodus forsteri, assembly GCA_016271365.2. Taxonomy (NCBI): domain Eukaryota; kingdom Metazoa; phylum Chordata; order Ceratodontiformes; family Ceratodontidae; genus Neoceratodus; species Neoceratodus forsteri. Next base: position 1,296,006,839 of record CM028130.1, read on the forward strand.
CTGCTCTGGTTTCAAGACTGCTACAACTGTCACCAGAGGCTCCTGTTAAGTCCTTCTCTGCAAACTCTAAATGGTCTCTTGTGGCCCTTGTGGCTCTCCCTCTTCCCTGCTTCTTTACTGATACTCCCCATGTCTATATGCCACACATGCTTTAAGCCCCCCTCCCATCATTTGTCACTCCTGAACTCCAACACTAATGCTGTCAGTCTGTTCCAGGTGTCTACTACCCTTTCAGTGAAGTAGTATTTCCTCTCATCCCTCTTACCCCCACCACAAGCTTCATCACATGCCCTCTGGTCCAGGTGCTCTTTCCTGTTTGAAGGAGCCCCCCCCACACACACCCTGTTCATCCTTGTAAGGTACTTGTGGGTTTCCATCATGTCCCCTCTCTTTCAGAGTTTATATGTTGAGATCCCAGTCTCCTCACAGGGCTTTTGCCGCCACCCATGTACACTTTTAGTTGCCCTTTATAGTGCCTCCACCCTATGGCCTTTCTAAGGTGCAGCCTCCAATGCTGGACACAGTACTCTAAGTCGGGTCTCACTAATGAATGATTACTTGCAACACCACCACCTCCCTCCTCCTGCTGAAGATACCCCTCTTTATGCAGCCCCAACATACCTCTCCCTATGCAGCCCCAACATCCTGCTAGCCCTACCCACTGCTTTGTCACACAGCCCTGCAACTTTAAGATCAGAATAACCCCAAGGTCTCTCCTGCTTAGTGATCATCAGTACCACCCCAACCCTGCAAACCAGCTCCTGGATTCCTATGCCCTAAGTGCGTGATTCTGCACTTTGTCATTGAACCACAACTGCCATGATCGTGACCACTTTTTGAGTTTCTTCAAGAGGCATGCGCATGCTCTCTGCTCTCTTCTTAGTGTCCACCCTATAGATTTTGGTATCTGCAAAAAGGCATTCCCTTCTTTGCCAGTTGTTCTGCAATGTCACTTATGAAGACACTGAAGAGGATTAGTCCCAGTACTGAGCCGAGCTGCTTACTGTCCCATCACTGCAATGAGTGGCATCAACCATCACCCTCTGACACCTGTTAACCACACCCTCCCCCCAGCTACTACTCTTTTTTCCAACCTGCATCACTGGTCATCCCCCCTCTGTTCATCTACAACAACAACATCACATTGGCATTTGCCAGGACTTGCTCCACCATAGAATGGATCCAATACATGGAGGAGCTGCCTAGGTAGCCAGGATGCTTTTACATGTTCTAACCCCTGGGACATGAGCAGCAAGGGTGCACAGACATGTGTGGTGCAGCACCAGTCAATGCCTTCCCACCCATGAGCTGCTCCAGACTGCACTGCCACTTGTGGTCACTCAGTTGACAGTACTACAGCGGAGCTGGCTGTCTTCCTTCCCTGGAAGAGAGCCTCTTGTAGATCAGTTGATCCTCCCCCCTCGCAAGCCCCTGGCGCAAGCTCATTCCTGAGCTCAGGTCAGCTGCGCCGTGGGCCATAGCACTACTTCGGAGTCGAAGGGCTGACATGTTAACCAGTTTCTTATTAATTTCACCACTTTGGATCCTCCTTGGCTGTTCAATATTGTAGCCTCGACCAACCCCCCCAAACAGCCAACCACCCTCCTTTCTGCTAGATCACCCTTCCAGGCACTAGACTATCCTCCATGTAGCTGGACAATCCTTCTAGCTCCAGCATCTCACATGATGAGCAACTTCACTGGAGCTAGAGTACCACACAGGCTCTGGACCAGCCTCTTCCCCAGCCACCCAGTCTCCTTGCATCTGGACCAGCCTCCAACTACATGGGATACAACCTTCATTTAACTGGAGCACCACCCCCAAATCACTACAACAGATTACATATCTGCAGCTGTCCCCCCAAGCCACTGGACCAGTAGTCCCCCAGCCAACAACTCTATCTACAGCTGGATCCACCAGAAGCCCTGTACCAGCCTCACCATCCAACCACTCACCCAGTAGCTGGACCTCACTTCCCACCCTGAACTAGCCCCCCATCACCACTCACTCTTTCATGCCCTGGACTAGAGTTCCCCCAGCAGACAACCCTCCCTGCAGCTGGACCCCTGTGTTCGTTCACACCCATACACCAGCCCCCCTTCCCAGGTTGAGCAACCTCTCCGGAGCTGGACACCCAGATAACCACCCACCCCAGGAGCTAGACCCACCCTCCCTCCAGAGCAGAACCTTCCTCTGACCATCCTCCCTACAACTAGACCCCCCCATCACTATTCCGCAACCATGGACCCCATATGTCTCACCGTAGTATAAAAAAAATGTGAGACACTAACATATAAAATATAAATTCATGCAGCCTTCAGCAAAAGAAAAAAAAAGTACACTGATCCCCAGACTACAAAATGGATTAACACATGCAATTGTTTTAATCAAATGCAAATACTAAATGCAAAAACAGCTCCCCCACAAACACATTCAAATATCTGCAGTGAATAATTCTACCTTTATCTGCAGGTTACTCCAAATTTTCTCAAAGCTGTAGTCTTTTCTCTGTAAATATAGTTAAATTCACTTTTTAATTTTATTTATTTATTTAAATTTTGGTAACCGGGTTGGCCCACTGAGACCTTAACAGTCCCTTTTTCAGGGGCGACCCGGGATTAGTTACATATACCTAAGGAAAAAGAAAGCCAATGCTTTGATACAAACAGGGGAAAAAGGCAATTACATAGTGCATAAGACCATCAATTCAGCATGTTATACATCATCTACAAAATCCAAAACAACATCCAGACATTTAGTTAGAAACAGACAGGCTACTGAATGGATACACATACAAAATGTGTTCTGAATTTGCTCATCTTCCTGCTGTTAATTCCTCTGCCCCACCCAAACACTACTTTAAAGTAACTAAATCAGCAAAAATTCCACAAATAACAAGTCATCTAGAGGCACAATGCATTCTAGATACTTAAAGGAGGGATCTGATTGAAAACAAACTGTGTACTTTAAAGGCTTATAGCCACATGAGTTCAGAGCAGCGGAATTTTTTTCATAACAAAACATTGATTGTGAAACTTGCACAGCATTTCATTTAGAAAACAAAAAAAACCTTAGTGACAATTCCCTTATTGTAGTTAACCTGTTAGGGAGTTAAAAAAAGTGTACTTTCTATTTAACCACTTACCTTAACAGGTAAATCTCATGCTGCAGAAAATACCAGTTCAAAATGGAGACCACATCTCATGCATTTCTTTTTGCTCAGGCTGGACAGAGACAGGAAGTGGCCTGGTAAATGTAGGTCATTGACTGAGTAGACTTCTGGAAAATGTAGTTCAGTATAGACTTTTAAAGGGACACTGGCAACTTTATTTGCATCATATTATTTCTGGGTAAAAAACAACATTTTATGATTCTTACCTTCTCTAAAATGCATTGGTGTTGCTGACTGTTTTATCTGTCCCCTTGCTTAGTAGAACTGAAATGCATCTTAATGTACCCAGCCTTGATTGGCTAATTTAAATCCTTGAAATATTCGGCTGACTAATCTTCATTTATGATTCAGTAGTATTAAAAAAATGTACTTTGAAGAGCATTACAGTTTGACAGAGCAGTATTAATGTCAGCATTCACAGCTGTGCAGCTACCAGCAAGTCATCAGGGACTCCACGTCCCCAAGTAGGCCCTGATCAGTACTCCAGTTCCTGCTCTGTCCTCTCTGCTCTATTCCCTGGCTCCAGGCCACGGTGAGTCAGACTCCCGTGCCAACAACACCAGTGTCCACAGACCTCACCACCATGGTCCCACTGACTCCCCCCAGGCCCCCAATGATTGTCCAATCAAAAATCAACCTCAAGCCAAGTCTTAAGAGGCTTCTCTAAGGCAAGCCAGTGCCCAGCAGCTGGAAGTGCTGCTCCTTGAATTTATTTTAGTCCCTCTTGTTGGCATTGGATCTGGTTGGGTTGTGGTCTGGAGCCGTGGATGAATCAACAAAGTAAATGAATAGGACGAGCGACTCGCTTACAGAGCCACAGGCAGGCAAGGCAGCTAGACTCAAACCGTAGCAGTAGCAGTAGCAGTAGCAGCAGGCCACTTCACTTTCTTTCCTGCTCTCTTTACCGTCCCCTGGTGAGTCAGGCTGTCTTGCACATTCATGCAAATGTTCACAGCTGCTACGGATCTTGGGACAGTGAATTTTTTAAACTTGTTTGTTCAGTGTGCCTTTCTTGCTGAAACGTTTGAGTAAATAAACAATAAAAATAAATGTATTCAGAAATAAGCAACAGGGTCCAGTTAGGTTAAGTAAAACCCAGAATGCAATGTGAGAGTGTCCAAGGTGAAAAAAGGTGGCTGTAGTCAAGTGGCAAATAGTAGCCAAGCTAGTGTTGTAAAATAATAGAATTTACAGATTTAAAGTGCACTTGGGTATTAGTTTCAGTCAGGAGCAAGGAGAAGGGAGTGGACAAGGCAGTTATCCACACGAGCAGCATAGCTGCCAAAGCCCTAGCCTGTTAGCCACCCCAGCAGCATAGTTGCCATGGCCCAAGCAAAGGGCTAGTAAACTGAGTAACAGATCCAGAGATCCCTATAGCACTAGCATGGCTACTGGAGGCAACTTGGGTACTAGTCACCTATATCACCCTGGGGCACTCTGACTTTATAATCTGGGACTTACTTCCTGTAACTAGCTCCCTGAAGCTTATTTCTGAATAAAAAAACCTTTTGGGACAGCTAGCAATTATTCACTAGCCCAACTGGATAGCTTGGCTGTAACTGGGGCTTCACCCTACCCTTGCTCCTTCTAGCACCTTGTTTACTATCTAATTCAGGGCCTGCCTGCCCTCTGCTCCACCTTCAGTAGCTACTTCATTTGAATGCTGCCCAACCCGTGCTCCATTTTGGGAGCGTGAGTTAAATAAATGTAGGTAATTTTGAATAAGGCCACCATCTCACTGTATGATCCCTTCCAGGGCCGATTTTTAATACATTTGAATAGATCCATCCTTAGCAGTTCCTTGCTCCAGGGCCTTGCCCTGACCACACTAACATCAACAGCCATCCTTTATTGCGCTCACTGTGTGAAAAGAAACATCTTTTTTTTTATTTCGGTATTAGTTCAGGCGGACAGTGCCTGCTTTATGACACTGCCACTGACTCACCGCCCAAACCAGAGAGAAGTTGAGGAGACAGGAGGTGAGTTACCTGTATGCTGGATGCCCTGCTGGCTGCAGGCAGGTGGGAGGTCTTCCCTTGATGGGTAGCTGGCTCCTCCTGATACTCGTTCATCTAATGATGCCTTTCCCACTTGTGTGGGCCACTGCCAAGGAACTGACATTCACTTTTTCTACAAAAAAAAAACACAACTGGGGCTAAACAGAACCCACACTGCAGCTGCCAACTGCTGATCCTGGGGACTGCCACAACTATTGGACCACTGACACTGCTGGGACCACTGAGATTGACATAGGGATGAGAGGAGGACTGCAGGTACTACCTTTTGCTCTGAATTTACTTCCCTGTGTTCCCTCTTCCTTCTGCTTCACTTTCTTCATGTTTTTGGTTTTCTTCAGGGCACCTGAACTCCTCTGAGTGTTCTCCTTCGCAGTCAATTCAAACTCCCCCAAGGGCCATAACTGGTCACTCTCAGTATCCTCCATGGTGTGCAGGATGCTGAGTCCATAACAACCAGCTGTCCAGTGCAAGCTGGACCTTAGATGTGACTCTGACTTGTACCATCTTCACTGGGCAGGCTGCAATAAGGAGAAAAAAACCTTTTAACTGCAGACAAGCACTTTATTTTTATATGCCTCCTGCCACTATGTTCACCCCCCTCCCCCAATGTGACGTAAATTATAGGGGCACCTGGGGTCACCTTACTGGGGCTTGTTGGCATCAACAGAGCTTGCTGGTGATCCAATCTTTGGGGATATTACATTCCTGCATTTGCTGCCCACTATAACATACTCAGAAATTAAACCACCCCAAAAACAAGAGGCTGTCATAGCTCCCCTCATTTTGATGCCTGCTCCTTCCTCATCTTTGTGAAGAAATAATAGTTCTCTTCATGAGCTTCTGGCAGGATGTCACATTCCACACTGATTTCCATTCCTATTGGCCTGGTACCTGGTCTGAGCTAGGACTGTTTGCTGTTGCTATGCAAATATCAAGAACAAAATGCCACTGAAATGAATGGGCCTATATACATTTTGATGGGACCATTCAATTCAATGGTGATTTTTCTGGTCATTTTGTGCTGGTCTAGTGAAACTCCTCTTTGGTGAGTGGATTTTTCGAATCACTAGCCCTGATGGCTAGTGTCTTAAAAATTTAGTTTCAACCCCTGTGGCAGTCTGCAAAATCTCTAGCATCACAGTGCAGGGTGGCCACACATGGGGAAGGGACTGTCCTATACCTCTCAACAGTCCCTTAGTGACGTGTCCCTCATTTTATCCCTCAGCATTGCTGTGTCCCTCACTATAAATGTGTTGCCAAGGTGCTGTAGCAAAAAGTTAGTCTTCAGCTGTGAGGGTCCAGCTGCAGGAAGGGGGTCCAGCTTCAAGGTGGGGGTCCAGTTATAGGGGACCAGATCTGGGGAGACTGATCCCATACCTCTTAACTGTCCCTCATTACAATATAGCATCATGGAAACAACCATCTGGACTCCCATTGTAGTGGATGCAGATTTAATTATGGCTCAAACTCCCCATTCCCAATCAAGTAACTAATTCATGGGTACTTTATGGACCAGGTGAGGGAACCTGTTTGGAGCTGGTGATTCTGGAGAAAGGAGGGGGAGTACCTGTAAAATAAAAGGTTACACAGGAGTCAAAGGGGACCTATAGTTCTTAGGAAAAAGTAGTACAGATAGATAGTAAATAAAACTATGCTTAATGGTCTTTAATGTATTGCCACAAGATGACAATTAATGGATTGGCGCTACGTGACCATCATTTTCAAGGCAATGAAAAGCTCATTGCTCAGTTTTAATGGTTATTAAACATGCCATTAAAATAGCCTGATACAAAATTTAAGTGATATACCACGCCCATTAAATATTTAATGGATACCTGTCATGGTTAATTTATGGCATGGATGAGTAAATTAAAGGTTTGCACCCACAATACATCAACAATTAATGGAAATTTAATGGGAATAAAAATTGGCCATTAAAAAGGGTGATACAAAATATAATGGTGAAAATGAATGGGTTTGCATGATGAAAATGGAAGATTAATGGAATTTAATGGAATTGTAATGGATTTCAATGCAGTAGTGATATCCCATTCAATCTGGGAGTTTAATTGAGGGTTGTTATTATGATTTGCATATACTGTACAGCTCATTAAGTGTTTCTTTATCAGTGTATGTTTCATTTTGTATTTCTTTCAAACTTTGTTTGATTTTGATTTTGATGTGTACCATGTTGGCATCATAGTGGTATCAAATTTCTAGATGCACTGATACACAGCGATACCAAATAAGCTTGGGATTTATATGAGTACCAATCTGTTCCTCTAATGTAATACTCTTGTGGTGACATTTGCCCAATACCGATACCACGGTGATATCAAATAAGTGTTGGTGGTATATAGAAAGTTTCATACTACCATTACATTATCATTTGGCATTTCTAGGGCAATATAGAGTCCCACATGAAAGTGGACTCAAAATTATGTAATACCACTGTGGTACCATTACCCATTTACCACTCCTGGCAACCTGCTGAAATTGCCACGGGGATGCCACTGTGCCATGGCACTACCACTGAGGCCAGAACACGTGACTGGATTGACACCATTGTACTACCAGACTACCACTGGGTAGTACCATTGCAAAATTTCAGACATACCCAGGTGTTGCCATTGATAGAACACTGTGTTGCCATTGCAACACATAATGTCTTGAAGGAGTATGCAGGGACCAGATTTTAAAAATGTAATTAATCCTGCCAATGTCCATGCCTACACACTTAGGAGAGGGATTTCCCTTCAAAGAGCACTGTTGGAAAATAGAGATGAGTAAGCATGGGAGACTAACAATAGGTGTAAAGGTCTGAAATCCTACTGAGAATAAAACTCCTGGTGTGCAAGGCACATACATGATAAACTACTTGCAACATACTTGTGTACATCATACTATATTTTTTTTGCATCTTCTCCAAATCTGAACTAAATTATACTGTGTGAAAAAAACAAACTGATTTGAATCATCAGGGCCAGTGTGGCAGGTATGCAACCTGAATAATGGACTGCCCTTAACAACATGGCTCCATAAAATAGGAGAGATGGGTCACTTACAATGGTTTGGGCCATGCTTTAGAGCTCCTGGGTAGCTGTCAGGAATAAGAGAGTCTTCATGATCTGGGAATTAACAAGATTGGATCTGCAGCAAGCAGGGAATTGTGAAGATGCTTAGTTCCACTTATTGGAGAGCTTCAGACTGCAGGTTCCATCCCCACTGTCTGCCGTGAGTGCCTTGCACAAGATAGCTGCTGGGGCTTAGTGTGCATGTGTGATTCACAGCGCATGCACAAGAGTCAATAGTGCCTGGGCCATGGCAGGAGTTCAAACAAAGGGGAACTATATTTGCCATAACCTAGGGGCTACTACTGGCTGAACAAAGGATCAGAAAATTGTGAACAGGTAATGGACAAGCCGTGGTCACCATTATGGACCAAGTTCAGTACCGGGGCATTCCCTGTGAGAGGTTGATTGGTGTGAGGCATCTGGGCTAAATAGGAGCCTATTTCTTGCTGTTCTAAGACATAACACTGGGCTGCATTAATTAAATTAATGTGGAAGCTTTCTCCTCACAGCTAATCCAGTAACCGCTAGAAGGGGTTCCAGGATGCCAACACACTGGCTGGAGAACTTGCGAGCCCCACTAGTGGGGGGCCCTCATTCCTTCAAGGAAACCATAGTCTTTGTGACCACTGTGGAGGCTTTCACCAGACGACTAATCCAGGAGCTGCTAGCATGAGTTCCCGGACACTACCATGCTGGCCGGAGCACTGAAGAGCACCACTAGCAGAGAGGCCCTTACTGTTTTGGCAAACAGCTTTGTGTAAGCACTACCTGATGAGGTGTGTGGGGGCTTCAACTCAGTCACTCAGTAAGTCAGCGTTCAATAGCAGTCTTAAGAGTCAGCAGGTGAGAAACTGTCTAGAAGAGTAGTAGTATGCATTTCAGGGAGACAGAAAATAAATTGCATGTGGATATAACTGTAGCTTTGGCTATGAGATGAATTTTAAGCTATAAGAGTTCCTGAATGCCACCAGCTTATGCTGCTGGTTGCAGCGTAGAAGATTAAAGCAGATATTATGAATAGAGTCTTACATCAATTAAAGGATCACAAGCCAACAGTTCCACCTACCTTAGGTTGAATTGTTTCTGGCTAGGGCAGGGCACTTGGTCCACAAAATATACTGGTACAACTGCTTGAAGATACATTGGTATGCCTATACAATTCTCACAAGGTAGGGCATTTTGCAATAAAACACAGGAATTACTGCAGGGATAATTATAAATATTTAAATCAGCTCAAGGCCTAAAAATTGTTTCCGAACTAAAAAAAAAATCTACTTTCAAACCATGTTTAGTCTTACTTTCTTGAAACAAGTTTAGAAGTATTTTTAAATCCTAAATAAATATTCAGTGGTTGAGGGAAAAAATCCTTTTCAGAAAAGAAGACAAGAGTAATCCACAAAAAATCAGAAAAACAACATTAAGACAGAAGTAAGCTGAAAACAATCCAAAAAATGGATTTATTTTTTGTAAGGGAAGAAACCTGGTTGGATGAGTAGAGAGGCAGTGGAGAAGGTGAGGGAAAAGAGGAATGCATTTTGGACCTACAAGCGATCCGACAAGGCAGAAGACAAAGAAGAATATGTGAAGAAAACCAGAGAAGTGAGCAGAGTGATAAGGGCAGCAAAGGCAGCTAGGAAATCGAGGTTAGTGCAGGGGATCAAAGGAGGAGGAGAAAAGGATTTCTTCAGATATATCAGAGAAAAGAAGAATAGCAAGGATCAAATTGTTAGGATCATGAGGGGAGGTGGGTGGGTAGAAAAGGAGGCTGAGCAGGCAGAAGTACTTAATGAATACTTCTGTTCAGTCTTCACCAAGGAGAGGGATGGGCCCATACCTGAGAGGAAGGGCGAGGTGGGAGAGGGTGGGGGAGAAGCAACCACAGATGAGGAAATCACAGTGGAAAGGGCGAGGGAGGGCCTTAAGTCCCTGAAGGTGGACAAGGCACCTGGCCCAGATGGAGTCCACCCCAGGGTGCTGAGAGAGTTGGCAGAAGTCCTGGCAGTGCCATTGGCAGACCTGTTTAATACCGCTCTAAACTCAGGGTGTATGCCCAGGGACTGGAGAGAGGCACATGTGATACCTCTCCATAATAGCGGGCCGAAGGACGAACCGGGGAACTACAGACCAGACAGCCTTTTGGGAAAACTGATGGAGACCATCCTCAAGCAAAGGCTGATGCAATTTCTTGAGGATAACAATCTCCAGAACAGCAGGCAGCATGGGTTTGTCTCAAGCAGAGTCTGTCAGATGAACTTGGTTGACTTTTATGACTGGGTTATGAGGGCACTGGACAGCAAGGCCTTTGACTCAGTGCCACACGGTAGGCTGACCTGCAAGTTGAAGATTCAGGGAGCAGGAGGGAAACTGGTCAGATGGGTCGAGAACTGGCTGCAGGGTAGACAACAGAAGGTGGTAGTGGGAAGGGAAAGCATCTGAACCCAGGGCAGTGACAAGTGGTATACCACAGGGCTTGGTGCTGGGACCGGTTCTGTTTAACATTTTCATAGCCGACATTGCAGTAGGGATTAAGAGCAAAATCAGTCTCTTTGCATATGACACAAAGATTTGTGCCAACATAGATTGGGGGGAGGGAGCAAAAGTACTTCAGGAGGATTTGGTAAAACAGGAGGAATGGTCTCACACTTGGCAGCTTGGTTTCAATGCCACGAATTGCAAAGTGATGCATTTAGGAGGCAAGAATCCAGGACACAATTACTGGCTGGAGGGTGTCCCATTAACAAAATCCAAGGCAGAGAAGGATCTGGGAGTGCTTGTAACAGGGGAGATGAATCACTCTGCTCAGTGCAGGAAGGCAACAGGTTGCTAGGATACATAGCAAGGTGGATTACTTCTAGGAGCTGGGAGGTCATCTTGCCCCTGTACAGGTCCCTGGTGAAACCGCACCTATAGTACTGCATGCAATTCTGGTGCCCCAACTTGAAAAGGGACATTAAACTACTGGAGGGAGTATAGTGCAGGGCAACAAAAATGATCCTGGGGTTTGGGAACAGACCATATGAAGAGAGCCTGAGAGAGCTCAATATGTATACCAGGGAGGAAAGATGGGCGAGAGGGGATATAATTGAGACCTTCAAGAACCTGAAGGGCTTGAACAGAGTAGACACCAGGTGTATGTTCAATCTGAAGAGTGGAAGGGAAACCAGGGGACACTCTATGAAGCTGGAAGGGGGCAAGTTCAAGAGGGAACTGAGGAGGCACTATTTCACAGAAAGGGTGGTGGCAGGGTGGAACGCTCTGCCAGAGGAAGTTGTATCACTGCAGAGTGTTGGGGGCTTCAAGAGGGGGGTGGGACAGATTCAAGAGGAGGGTACAAACTGGGAGGAGGTGTGAGATGGAGAGGGCATATGAGGGAGAGGGCAGGTGCAGTCTAATGGACTGAAGTGCTGCACACTGGAGCAGATTAGATAGACCAAATAGCCTGTATCTGCTGACAATTTTGTATGTTTATATGTTTGTATATTCTTTTATACTGCTGCCTACGTTCACTCCCACATTAACTGTTGAAGGGCTTGGGTCAGGCCCCGCTGGTCCAAGTAAGTGCCCTCCTGTGGTGTCTGGAAGCGATGTTTTTACAGGTCCCGGCACAGCTGGCATACTCCGTGATGGTAGTGGAGGAAGAGCAGTAACTGGGCTGGGCACAACCAGAGGCTCCGGTTGAGGTGGCGGTGGGATGGGAGCAGCATGCTCTGGCCTTTCTGGGCTGCCAGCCTTGGCAGCAGTCTCTTGGGGCTGGGGGACTGGGCTCGAGCCCCCGGGTCACCCTGTGCCTTTGCCAGCCTCCTTCCCCATCCCCTTCCCTTCTTGTTGTCCACTTTCCATTTGTCTCCTCACCTCTGGGGCACCATGCCCTCCACCAGCTCCCACACCTTGTTAGCGCTCTCTGCTAGTTCCAGTATAGCACTGTAGGCATCTTCCCTTGTTCCATTGCTCTTTCTCAGGGCCATGTCTATTGCCATTCCCTAAATAGGAAAAAAACTGCTGTAAAAGAAAGTACACTGGTTAATAACTATCCCCAGTATTTCTCCCCCTGTGGCGAGTCTTCCTGCACACACACTGATTTTTTTTTTGTTTTGCTGATAGGGAGAGACCTCCCTGCCTTATGCAATCACCCCCGCTTAAAAATTTCATTGGCCTGTCTTGCTTCCTGGGTGTGCTTATCCCCTTATCTATTTACCTAGATCTGCAAAAATCAGCCTGTCCCTCTTCTTGCACCAAAACTGACCCCCGTTCTACCCTTGTGACCTTATCTCTCATCCTTACTTGGCCTCCTTGCCTAGTCTTATGGTTTAGTAAAATCATAACCAGTGCTTTTTTCCCCCAAAGGACCACCCACCCCCCCCAGCGAGAACTGTGCCTGCTGTAAGTTGCCTCCAACCCCTTGTTAGCTGTGTTGACTCTTTTTGTTGGATATGGCCTGCTAACTTTACCTTGTGTTGGCAGGCAAAGGCCGCAACTTCTTCATGTCACAAAAGAAGGTCCCTTCTGTCCTGAAACAAATCTGTTTTCCTTTTTTTTTTAAGTTCTCCTAACATCACTGTATCCCTGAAATCCTATAATATATTCTGCCGTGTTTTCTCAATCTGTATCTATGTCTTGTACAACACATGGGTAGTCCCTTCTCGCTATCAACCACATGGCCCATCGGTTCCTGTGTCCCTAATCCCAGCTGGACCACCTTGTGCCTCTCCCAACACCCAAAGAAAGAACCGTGTGGATGTGGGAACAAATGGAGTCCAGACGTTGATTCAGATTCAAAACAAAGAACTGGATTTATTTTTCCAACAGACAAAAATAAGTGGACTGAGCACAGAAAATAATAAAGGCATAAAGCAAAATCAAAATTGCAGAACTTAAGTCAGTTTCAAACAAAATTTAATTAATCCTCCTAATATCAAGCTAGGGAACAGCTCCTACCAACCAACTAACTCGTAGTTCAATCTGTAGTGCTTTTATACAAAAAAAAGTCACATGACCACTATAGCCCCTCCCATATCTAACTTGAAACAAAAAGTATCCTTTAGAGGGATTACATTTTAATACAATAACTTGAAAGAGCTATAACACAAAATTGAAAAGGGTTTGAGGCACAGCAATGCAATAATTAATCCTTTAAACCAAAATAAATAGTTTATACTAGTTTCAGGCACCTTCCTCATGCTGACATCATAAAAGGGGTTGAGCTACGGCAGGACGGCCCTTAGGACAGCATGCAAACAGCAGGGAGGGTCTAGAAGCTCTGCACCAGGAAGTAAAAATTTAAAAAGGTAAAACTTAGTTTCACAAATACATCAAACATTTACAATGTTTAGCATATGCCATAAAGAGAAAGAATTATATTCATATTTAAGCTTGTTTAAAAGTAGACAGCAAATATTTTTATCTCATTTGTATTTTAATGCAGCTCAGTGCTTCACTCTACCTACAAGCTGCATTTATAACTAGAAACTGTGTTTATGTGACTAAAATGTCCTGTTCAAATTCATTCAAGGCTTCAGAGTGTTTATTTTGACAAAAGAAATGTGACTGTTCAAGAATTATAGCAGACAAATGGTTTATTTAAAGTCTGGCATGAATTATAGTGCAAAAACACTGCTGAAACCCAAGTCTGAGAGCAACAGGAAGAATTCACCTGCTTCTAAGAAGCCCACTTCTCTACTTGCTTCTTTTTTTCTTCTTTTGTAACAGGGGGGCACCAAAACAGCTTAATATGCTGGCATTTGGACATTTCAGAGAGACTTGAAAGGAGCAATAAAGACAGCAAGATACCAACATATGGCCATGATGTAGGTTGGGAAAGTACAGGACTGAAGAGATAGTATGAGGAAAGATACATGTACTGTTGCAAATTTGTATCTGTTTGAAAGAAGGAAACATCTCTCTAAGTGGTCCAAACACCTAATAATTGGTTCCAAAAAGGGAACCAAAGCCAATTCTGATTATCTCTATAATACTAGAGGTTTACAAAAATGAAATCTATACTTTAGACAACACAAACCTCTAAATATAAACAAACAAGAAAAAAAATTGGGGGTTACTAAGCCCCTATTACATTCCTCCCCTCTTAAGAGAAAACCCATAGGTTTTCTTAACAGATATCCAAAGGTGAGTAGATCTCACCAAAGGGGAGAGAGATGGATCATCAGCCCACCCTCTCCCAAAGCTCCACCCCAGGGTCCCTTCACTAAGCATAAGATATTGCTAACTATACATGTTGATATAGCCTGAACAGCAAAAACCTGTCAACACCCTGGGGCTACCACATCATTTGGCATTTGCATAGTACCTATCTATGCAGTTTGCACATTCCTCACAAAATAATTGCATGCAAAAGGGAAAGAAAATATGACTGCAGTTTCATGCTGTCTTCTGCTATCTCTAATACAGGTATCTAGCCTCTCACTCCAGGGCAAGTACTACCCTGCTCTTTCCCCTCTTAAACCATGGCATGTAGTTTAATGCATTCAGCCTATCTCTGGGCTGTCACTTCTAATTAAACCCATAATCAGTAGTTTTGACTACCATCCTGTTCCCTCTCTTCTAAGTGGAAATCTCCTCCTCCAAGGGTACCATCTATTGCCTTTGACTTCCTGCGATACTCTTCCCACACCATTTTTTGGGGTCCCATTCAACTCACTGGTCTCCAGGTAAATGGCTACCTGCTGGTACGTGCCCACCCCGTAGTAGTAGTAGTAGTAGAGGGTTAGTCTTGCTAACACCTCCCCATGGCTTAAATGACGAGCATGACTGTTACTTACACTCTCCATAACTTTTTTTTTTTCAGGCCTCAGGCACCACCACCCTGGCATCAACCTGTTTTGTTCTGGGATTAGGCCACATGTGATACAGTACACCATCCCACACCTCGTACCACCATAGCCTTCCAGCTCCCGTTCCACCATCAACCTGTCTACCCTTCTGCACTTCTAAACGGGGTATTAACTGACTAATTGCTGCATCTGCTAACTGCAGTTTTCCCCAATCCATAGTAGGACCATAAGGTGTAACAGATTGCGTCACAACACATTTAAAAGTCCCTTCAGCTTTCATTGCCTCTTCTATCTTGAGTGTAGGCTTCACCCCAGAAGGCACAAAGTCAATAACAGTTTTACCTGGGGACTTCTCCATTGTCACTGCTCCACCGTCCCCAATCCAATGCATTCCAGGAAATTCAGGTAGGATAGGTGTTTCCATCTCCGACCACTCCATTAGGGGTTCCTCAGAGCCATCCAAAGCCTATGGATTCTCACTCTTGGATTCCTCACTGGCCTACTCCATATTGTTCCTCTTGAGCAGCTCCCAACATCTGTTCCCTCCGCATCCCTCCAGCAACGGTCTGCCTCCAACCATCTGCTGCTTAAGCAGTGGACCAGTTGCATCAGGTAAGCCACTTGATCATCCTTCTCTGGTGCCTCCTTCCATCTTACATCATTGCCCAAACCGCTGTACAGGGGAATTTGAAATTGTTCTGCCATAGCTCTTGTCAGAGCTCCCTCTGGGATGGGTGCCTCCGCCTTAGCCTGCTTTGTCTGGTCATCCATGGATTTGCAGTAACAAAAATCAACCAGGAGCAATGTTCGCTCTCAGAATCCCACTTCTGCACACCATATGTGGACATGGGAACAAATGGAGTCCAGATGTTGATTCAGATTCAAAACAAAAGAACTGGATTTATTTCTCCAACAGACAAAAATAAGTGAACTGAGCACGGAAAATAATAAAAGCATAAAGCAAATCAAAATTACAAAACTTAAGTCAGTTTCAAGCAAAATTTCATTCATCCATCTAGTATCAAGCTAGGGAAAAGCTCCTACCAACCAACTAACTCACAGTTCAATCTGTAGTGCTTTAATACAAAAAAAGTCACATGGCCACTATAGCGCCTCCCATATCTAACTTGAAACAAAAAGTATCCTTTAGAGGGATTACATTTTTAATACAATAACATGAAAGAGCTATAACACAAAATTGAAAAGGGTTCGAGGCACAGAAATGCAATAATTAATCCTTTAAATCAAAAGAAATAGTTTATACTAAAGTTCCAGGCCCCTCCCTCATGCTGACATCATAAAAGGTGCGGAACTAAGGTCGGACGGCCCTTAGGACAGCATGCAAACAGCAGGGAGGGTCTAGAAGCTCTGCACCAGGAAGTAAAAATTAAAAAAGGTAAAACTCCTTAGTTTCACAAATACATCAAACATTTACAATGTTTAGTGTATGCCATAAAGAGAAAGAATTGTATTCATATTTAAGTTTGTTTAAAAGCTGACAGCAAATATTTTTATCTCATTTGTATTTTAATGCAGCTCAGTGCTTCACTCTACCTACAAGCTGCATTTATAACTAGAAACTGTGCTTATGTGAGTAGAATTTCCTGTTCAAATTCATTCAAGGGTTTCAGAGTGTTTATTTTGACAAAATAAATGTGACTGTTCAAGAATTATAGCAGACAAATGGTTTATTTAAAGTCTGGCATGAATTATAGCATTAAAACACTGCTGAAACCCAAGTCTGAGAGCAACAGGAAGAATTCACCTGCTTCTAAGAAGCCCACTTCTCTACTTGCTTCTTTTTTTCTTCTTTTGTAACAGGGGGGCACCAAAACAGCTTAATATTCTGGCATTTGGACATTCAGAGAGGCTTGAAAGGAGCAATAGGGACAGCAAGATACCAACATATGGCCAGGATGTAGGTAGGGAAAGTGCAGGACTGAAGAGATAGTATGAGGAAAGATACATGTACTGTTGCAAATTTTTATTTGTTTGAAAGAAGGAAACATCTCTCTAAGTGGTCCAAATACCTAATAATTGGTCCCAAAAAGGGAACCAAAGCCAATTCTGATTATCTCTATAATACTAGAGGTTTACAAAAGTGAAATCTATACTTTAGACAACACAACCCTCTAAATATAAACAAACAAGAAAAATAATGGGGGGGGTTACTAAGCCCCTATTACAAAAAGAAAATTATTTTGATCCCCCACATTGGATGTACCCTCCCTTTGTTAGCGATTTGACCTGTTTTGTGCTGCTGATCAGTCCCCAACTCGACTAGGTGCCCTCTGGTGCAGATTATCCTCCCCAAGTCAGGCTATTCCCTGACTGCAATGAACCTTGCTGCACATCCCCCCATGCTGAGGCTGTTGCCGCCTGGTCAAAAGCCCCCACCTAGATATCGTCAGAAATTTTCTGTGCCGATGGTTGAGAGATTCCCCTTCTTTCCTGCTCAGACATGGCTTCTAGGCTGTGGCCTGTCTCGCAGCTCTTCTTCACAAGGCAACTCCCTCTTCCCATGCCTTAAGATAACAACACATTCAGGGGCCTTTATCTCTGCCTTCCCCCATGGGACGCCATCCAAAAAATGAAATTTTTTGTGGGCCGGTACCCAGATCCAAACACAGGCTAGCGAGAGGTCCCTCCACCCTGCTTCACCTGATCAGAAAAAACTTTAATCGGCCATGGCTTTGTTTGTGGCCCTGCTACCCAGAGTGACTTCCCACAGAAAACTGCCACTTGCGGTCTGCCCGGGCCCAACAATGGTTTACATTAAAAATGCTGATGCCAACACTTGGCTTGCTTGTGGCCCTGTTTCAAAGGCACAATTTTCCAGTGAAAAAAGCTGGCTTGCGGCCTGCCTGGATGCAATGACAGTCCCCAAGGCTCCAAAAAAAACAACATGTGGCCTGGCTTGTGGACTTGTTTTACTGGACGCATTCCCAACAAGTCCGCCATGCTTGCAGCCTGCCTGGACCCAACACTGTCTACAGAAAAAAAAATCCTGAAACCCCGGGTGTGGCCTGGCCTGCAGTCTTTTTCTCTGGGTGACTTCTCAAACCATAAACAGTCTGTAAAAGCTCTCAAACCCAACACATGAAACTCTCCAGCTACATTGCTGGCTTTGTTAAATGCACTACTGCATTTGACAAACCAAATGTTCCACACTATCTCCACTATGAGGGCCCTTCAGCCCCAGGCTTACCTGTTACACATGGCTGTAAGACGTGAATCATCCGATTCTTTGGTGTTCCTTTTGTTACTGAAAAAATCATTCTTTTTTTTTTTAAATGCTCTGGTTGATTAGACAGTAGCCAGTGTTTTCAAATAAATCTTTCCTCGATTCTTTAACTTGCCTTAGCTTATACTTTAGCTGATCTGATGTGCTGCTCCCAGCTAACAAAAAATCAAAAATCTGAGAGTAGCAAGCAAAAAGAGGCAGCCTGCTTCCTAACAGCTGCTTACATACCCCTCCCTTCCTTTGGGTCTCTACCAATCTGAATTCTACCCTCTCCTTTCTTTTCCCCAACCATTTTGTGATGTGGAAGACTAGGTTTGCTGGCAAAGGCACCAGCTTCACATGAGCTCTTTTCTTCTAGGTTGTTTGAAAGGACAGAGCAGAGAATCTTACCAGAGCAGGGAAAAGTATTAGGGCTTCCTTTGGCTAGGCAGATTTATTGTGTGTTGTTATTTTTATTTTGTACTCACAGGGATTGTTACTATTTGTTGCAAACATGTTATTGCTTTATTTTTCTCTGATTCAAATTGTTGTTGCTGGGTATACCTTGTGCTGCATTATTACAGAGTGTGCCAACAGGTGTGTGCTTACAAATTACTGCTTTAATCTTCTGATTCAGATTGTTTTTTGCAAGGTATATCTTCTGTTACTGCTTTATTTTTCTCTGTAGCAAAGTGTTTCTTACAGGGTATATCTTCTGTGAAATTATTACAGGTGGTGCTTTACAGGTTTTACAGTTTTATCTGTCATTAGGATAAGCTTTCAGGGCTACTGCATTTGTTGCTGGCTGATTGTTTCAGCTCATATCTCCTTGTTTCTTTCATCTGTGGTTCTTCTTTTTTGGCAGGGGAAGGGCCCAGCCAACCACCCCACACTACACTCCTTTTATAGGGTAGCACATTCGTGACATTTCCAGTAGCAAAGCAGGAAGGCGAGGATCAGAGGGGTATCCAGACAGTGACCTCCTTTATAGGGGCAGAAGTAATTTAACTTGTTTTTATTTTTATTTTTATTTATTTAGTTAGTTTTTGTTTGCTGGATAGGTGCGGTAGCCATGGAGATGATTATTTTCAGGCATGACCCGGGAGGTTACAGGATAAAACAGTACAGAGATACAACAATAGGTAGTTACAGCAAGGTATATACAATGGTGTTCCATGTCAAAGTTTATACAGTACAAGTAATATACAAGTTTTTAGAGGGTAGGATACAAAGCAGTATAACAATTTTGGCATTTGGATGATACAATTTTGGCAGTAGAGCCAAACAGTGTGGTTACAGAGTACAAGGAGTAGATAAGAGATACATGGGTATAACACAAAGAGAAAATAGTCATACAGCAGATATGACCCTACAGGAAGAGAAAATTTATAAACAGACAAGGAGGATACAAGAAATATAATTGATAAGTGCAAGGGGGGTTAGATGCAGGGGATGGGAAACTGAGGTTATTTAAGTTTGTGGTGAGGCAAGCTTCAGACAGTATATCAGCCAAGGCAAGAAGAGTGTGGTCGGAGCACAGGTGAGATAGACTACACAGGGGTGAGTAGGTGACTGTGAATTGATAATAGGAATGAGAGAACTAACAAGTTATACAAAAACAAACAAAACACAAAATCAGACTTTTGCTTTCATTTTCCTCCTAATTACTCTGACCAGGTTATAAACCCAGCAACTTATCTGGAATGTATATTATAAACTGCAGGTCCTGTGGGATATTTTCAAAAGGGCAGTTTTATAGGACTTAGGACACCATCCTACATGCTGGGCCATTGGAGATTTAAGGGCTCAGCTCCAGGCAGCATGGGCAGAGATTGCACACCTCAAATTGCATATTCAGGAGGAAATATATTATAAGAACTGCCTACCATTTTCCCAACATCCAACTGAAGCACCTCGACCGCAGAGGGTAGTTGGTCTGGGAGGTTGGCAGGTGATTCAGAGGGGCAAATTGGGTGCCCCATCACTTGGTGTTCTCCAACATATCACCTCCACAAACCAGATAAAATCTACAAACAGGTATCTGTCTCTATTTCGCCTAAATCAAAGCACAATAAAACTCACCCAAAACAGGAACCAAAACAAAAAAAGCAAAAAGGAAATCCAAAAAACTTCCGATCATAGAAGACTCCATGATTTGGGGAGTTGATTCCTGTCTCCAGCTAGGGGTAATAGTCAGATGTCTCCCAGGAACATCAGCATGGAGAGATACTAACCGCATTGCAAAAACTGTACAGGAAGCAGGAGAAAAAATTGACATCCTGGTACACATAGGGACTAATGATCTTACCAGCTGGTCAGTTGTGGAGACCAAGGAATACCTGACCAGGCTGGTCATCCATTTCATCCAGCATCTCCTTCTCTGAGATCCTGCCAGTCTGAGAGAGGGGGGCAGATGGACAGAAGGTCAAAGAAGGGGAGATAGGGGAACTAAACATGTGGCTCAAGGGCTGGTGCCAGGAAAAAGGACACACATTTGTAGGGAATTGGCAACAGTTTTGGGAGCGAAAGTTCTTTACATTTCATGGACTGCATCTGACTAAGGAGGGAGTTAGTGCATTGGGGCAGAAGTTGACGTCTTTGCAGAATATTTAAACTTACAAAAGGGAAGAAGGGTGCAGCACCCGATACGTTGAATGGGAAGAACACCCCTCCCCACTCAGCTAGTGGTCAAACAGGCGTTCACCATGTTTGTAGTTCATTTGCATCACCAGGTAAGGAAAAAGGTCCAGCTCCCCATACAATGCACAGGAGAAATGCCAGACACCACCCAACAACTAACACACACTGAAATCTGGCCAATGGAAAATCATGTACACAAATGCTTGCAGTCTGGGAAACAAGATCCCAGACCTGCAGGCAATAATGACAGAGACTAAACTGGACATAGTAGCCATTAGTGAGACATGGTTTACCAGTAACCACACTTGGGAGACTTCAGTACCTGGCTATGTACTGTTCAGAAAGAGACCACGGTGCAAAAAGGGGGGGGAGTGGAGTGGCTCTTTATGTCAATGAATATATCAACACTACAGAAATGCAGAGTACACATAAAGAGCTAGAAGAACTGCGGGTCACCCTGGAAATAGGAAATGGGACAGCCATATGAACTGGGGTTGTCTACAGGCCTCCAGGCCAGGGAGAGGACATAGACACATTTCTGTTAGAAGATATACAAAACACGACAGCTAAAGGGGAGGTTCTGATAATGGGAGACTTCAACATGCCATATACAGATTGGTCAATACCAGCAGGAACATCTGCCAGAACTAGGCACATAGTGGATTCCCTGCAGGAGGAGGGCCTCAAACAACTGGTACAACAACGCACAAGAGACAGGGCTATCCTAGATCTAGTACAGATTAACAGGGAAAGGATCACAGATCTTAAGATAGAAGGTCACCTGGAGGCCAGTGATCATCACATGGTATGGTTCAATTTGACCACCAGAACTAAACCATCCCATTCCAAGTCAAAAATATGGGACTTCAGAGGAGCTGACTTTGCTAAGATGGCCAGCAGAGTTAAGCTAGCCCTGGCAAAAAGAAATACAGATGAGGGGATACAGGCAAAGTGGGCAAGCATTAAGGATGCAATACTTGAAGCAACATCCCATTGTGTTAGAGAGAAAAGGAAGTGCAAAAGAAAAAGGAAACCACTTTGTTTCTCAAAAATAGTAGCAGAAAAGGACAAAGCCAAAAGGCTGGCCTTCAGGAAATATAAGGGACTGCAGTGGGATAAAGATAGGGAGGCGTACCAAACTTCCCTGAGGGAAGCAGGGAAGGCAGTAAGGCAGGAAAAGGTCCCAACCGAGGAAACACAAGCACGAACAGTAAAGAAAGGTGACAAGACTTTCTATAAATACATTAGTGAAAGGAGAAAGTCCAGAGGGGGTATTGCTAAGATCAAAGAGGATAAGGGGACATGTGAGGTGGAAGACCATGTAAAAGCATCTATCCTAAATAGATACTTCTGCTCAGTATTTACTGAAGAGAAGGTAGGGCAGGGCTCACAGCTCTGCACCATGGACACGGAGGGGAGGGAGGTGTGCACTAGTCACTTCACAAAAAAAAGAGTCCTACAACAGCTCAATAAGCTAAGGGTGGACAAGGCAATGGGAACTGATGGCATACATCCCAGGGTACTAAAGGAGCTAAGGGTGGAACTAGCACAGCCATTATCAGAACTGTTTAGTGAGTCTCTGAGCACAGGAGAAGACTCAGAAGACTAGAGAAGGGCTCATGTGATCCCACTCCACAAGAGTGGTAGGTGAGAGGAGGCAGGGAACTACAGAACAGTCAGTCTTAGCTCTGTAGTGGGCAAGAATATGGAGGCAAGCCTTAAGGAAAGGATAGTGCAACTCCTGGAATCCATGGGAGCACAGGATACAAGACAGCATGGGTTTACAAATGGAAGGTCCTGTCAAACTAATCTCATAGATTTCTTTGACTGGGTAACCAGAGTGGTGGACCAAGGGGGAGCAGTTGATGTTGCCTACCTTTTGATACTGTTCCACATAGAAGATTGATTAATAAGCTGGGTAGGCTCAGGGTGGGTCAGAAGTTGGTCAACTGGGTGGCAAACTGGTTAACGGGCAGAAAACAGAGAGTGGTGCTAAACAGTATACAGTCAGAAGAGATGTAAATCACAAGTGGAGTACCTCAGGGATCAGTCCTGGGGCCAGTTCTCTTCAATATCTTCATCAGTGACATTGCAGATGGACTGGAGGGTAAAGTTTGTCTGTTTGCAGATGACACCAAGATCTGCAACAGAGCAGATGATCCAGATGGGGTAGGCAGAATGAGAAGAGATCTGGATAAACTGGCAAGTAGTTGGAAGAGTGGCAACTGGGGTTTAACACAAAGAAGTGTAAGATCATGCACATAGGGAAGAGAAACCCTGAAGCCACCTATAGGCCTGGGAGGGGAGTTGCTGGCTGTCACAAGGGAAGAAAGAGACTTGGGCATCATTATCATCACAGAGGACCTGAAATCATCCAAGCAGACCACTAAAGCAGTAGGTAAGGCTAAGGGGATGTTAAGGTGTATTAGTAGGGGTATCACAAGTCGTAAGAGGGAGGTACTAATTCCTCTTTACAAGACACTGGTTAGGCCCCATCTGGAGTACTGCGTGCAGTACTGGAGGCTACACCTTCACAAGGACATTAACCAAATTGAGGCAGTAGAGATGGGCAACCAAAATAGTGCAGAGACTGCATCAGAAAACATATGAGGACAGATTAACGGAGCTCAATATGTATACCCTAAAGCAAAGGAGGGAGAGAGGTGATATGATCAAAACATTCAAACACCTTAAGGGCATTAACAAGGTGAAAAGAGTCTAACATGTTTCAATATAAGAAAATAGCAGGACAAGAGGACACAGCATGATATTAGAGGAAGACGATTAAGGGTACTGTGAGGAAGTTCTTTTCACAGAAAGGGTGGTGAGGTGCATGGAACGGCCTACCTCAGGAAGTGGTGGATATGAATATAGTGTAGGGCTTCAAACAGGCATGGGATAGGCATAAGGGAGCAATACAGATGAGTATGAATAGTTAGGCCATTGACAGAGCAAAGGCCGATGGCACATTCATAAGGTAGAAAAAGAAATGGGCAGACTGGATGGGCCTTGAGGTCCTTATCTGCCATCAACTTCTATGTTTCTATGTTTCTGTGTTATCTATACCTCATCATTTCCTGCCTCTTCATTGGTGAGTCACCCACAGAGCCCCTCCCCCCCCCCGACTTGTCTGGGCATATTAAGCTCTTCTTGGGCTGGTCCAACTGGACAATTGTGTCTGCCTTTCAATGGCAAACCTCATTGCCACAAATTTTGTCAAAGTGCATTCTGAAATTTCATGAAAGCGATATTCCCACTTTTGCCAAAATTCTGCCATTGGAAGTAAAATTTTGCACAGCCCTAGTTCTGATTAATATTAATTAGATTACAAAACTGGAAAAATAAAACAGTTAAAAGCAAATAAATCACCAGGCCCTCTATCTCCAGAGCTCTTAAATGGACTCAGAAGACAAATTATAGATCCCTTGTATCTACTGTTTTATGGGTCAGGTATGGAGCAAAGTGTCTGCTAATTTGAGGAAAGTCAATACTGTGCCAGTTTACAAAAAGGACCCTAAAACCAAAGTCTCAAATTAGAGAACAATTAGTTACAGACTAGACACTCAAAAAAAATTTACACAGAAGATTAAAAGGTTATTTGCTCAGTATTATAAAATAGATTAATCCACACCAGCATGGTTTCACAAAAGTAAGATCCCCCTGCAGTACTAACCTGCTATGTTTCTATGAGCATGTTACCAGAGCACTAGATGAAGGAATCTCGGTGGAAGTTGCCTTCCTGGAGTTTAGTAAGGCCTCTGACCTTAATCTTCTCAAACCAATAATTGCTAAGTTAAAAAAAATATAGGAGCTAATAATAGAATTCTCTACTGAATCACATACTGGTCAACTGACAGGATGCAGAGCGTGTGTATGAATCAGCACAAGGCATTGTAGCCAGTGAGGTTCTCCAAGATCAGTACAAGGCATAATATTGTTTCAGATTTAACATAACTGATATAAATTATAGACTAGAGAGTTAGACAGAAAAATATCTGGATGGCACCGAACTCTGGTGGGTTGGTTGAAACATTGGACCAAGTCAAACCTATTCAAAAATGTTTGTCCAATATTAAATTATGGTCCAGAGAATGGGATTTAAAGGTGAACAGTCATCACTAAGAGCCCCACATCCAAATGTGGGTCTGATCCCAATTTGCACTTTTGTGAGCAAGAAACATTTTTTTAAGGTTGCAGTGGGCAGAGTCCAGCAGAACTCTTGTGATCAAAAAAGGACTCCATGCTGGCCCGGTGGTGCTGAGGGGTGAGGCACTGGACACCATACCTCACACCATGACGGTGACCAAGGTTCAGGACTGGACACAGATTGCTCAGGGGTCGGCAGGGAGAAGAAGGATTGAGTGTCCATAGACAGCTCTCCTTCTTCAGAGAGGGGGACAGTGCAGCACAATGTGGACTGATACCTGGTGGTGGCTGGGTGTCGACACAGGCACATCACCCAGACGAGGGGAGGGAACCTGTCCAGGGCATCTGGCTGTTTCTGCAGAGGTGGGGGCAGCTGCCTCACCCATTGCACGGCTCAGGCACCAGGGAGAGTACCAGTGGAAAATGGACGGGAGCTGATGGGTTCATGCTGACCTGATGCTTTCAGGTCGGAGTAAGAGTCCCTCTGAGGGAGGGCTGGAGTATCCATAAAGCATAAATTAAAAAAAAAGGACTCTGCATTCCTTCTGACTGAACAACCTGTTAGAGTTGCACCACAGTCACCTCCACATCCATAGAGCACTCCACACCAACTGCACTATATTTTATTTTTTTTTCAGTACCATCCTGTTCACAACACTCTTATGTTTTCTGGGGTGGGTGTGGGGTGGTGATTGCTAAGAGGGAGGGTGGTGGGGATATCTATAATTTTAAAGAAAAAAACAAATAGCAGTCACGGCAGAACACGTCACACTCCTCCATGTGTAAGATGGCTGCCTCACTCTACTGTGCAGGCAGCAGTAGTCACACATAAGCAATAGAGTGAGGTGGCCATCTTGGACATGGTGGAGTGTGTCATGTTCTGTCATGACTGCCATTAGGTTTTTTTTAAATTAGAGATATCCCCACTACCCAACACTCCATTTCAGCACCCACCACCCTATCCCCCCCAACAGAAACATATGAGTGACACTGGGGGTGCCTAATCCCCCAGTGCCATGATCAGGATGGTACCAATTTCCTTTCAATTAAATTATACATATCCCACACTAAACCCTACCTCATTAAATTATACATATCCCACACTCAACCCTCCCTCTCAACACCCCCAACCCCCAGAAACATAAGATTGACACTGGGGGTGCCCAATCCACCAGAATCCTGATCAGGACTTCTTCATTTTTTTTTTACATATCCCCCCACTCCACAATCTCTCTCAGTGCCTACTCCCACTTCCCTGGAAAGAGAAGAGTGACACTGGAGGTGCCCAGTCCCCCAGTGTTGCAGTCTGGAATCCTTGGGTTTCCCTTTTTTTAAACCCTGTAAAAGGTAAACCATCCATCGATGCCTTTTGTGGCTGTTAGATCCCCCCATCTGACCCTCCCACTCAGCTCCCACCACCCCATGCCCCCAAGCCCTACTTACTGATCAGGAGTCCAACACCATAATCCCCTCTGGACCACAGACACATCTTCACTCTTGAAAAGCCAGCCCACAAACTGAAGAAACGGGTATGCTGTTCAATGTATTTCAATGGGGTTTTGTACTTATTGGCATAACTTTGGCATTTTTGCATATTTTTGGACAACATTTTCCAAATGCCTTCTTTGGGACCCTACCTCATGAACAATTGAACTGTCTGTTACCATGTTTGTAGGTTATTCCTGTTACTTTTACCCTTTTGTATGTTCTGGATAGGTTTATATTTATGTGGTCCCAATTTCACTGTAGAGTGAAGCTTTTAGTATTTCTTCTTTGATGTTTCCAGCAGGGGTAGGGGAGTCTGTTTGTTGTTAGTGTATGCTTTCTTGTTGGTTTTCTACTTTAATTCTTCCCACTGCTGTTAACTATGGCTTTTTTGTAGTTGGCTTATGTTTTGTTTGTGATGTTTACCACACGAAGTGCGAGAATACTGTTCTGCCCTTGATCCGGGCTACCCGGGGTGGGGTACACTTCTGCCCACGATCGGGCATGGGGGGGCACCACCAGGTGCGGCGGGAACAGGTCGAGGGCCACCCACAGGTGGCAGCTGTTGTGTTGCACCCTGCAATGTGGCAGCTCACTTGTGGGTGGCCCTTGACTTGTTCCTTTTTTTTTTCAGCTCAACTTTGTGCAGGCGCAGGTATGGGGTTGCACCTGCATAACTCTGCATGGCCCGGGCTGAATATCGGGCTGTGCAGTTTATGCATGGTTCCTCCCCCTTCGGTTGCGCATGCCTTCATTATCATTGCGCTGTTGCTCAGCATGATTTCGGGAGTGCAACTGCCTCCCTGCTGAATGTCGCCAGAGATGGCGCATTTCGGACTTCATAGGCACAACCCTATTGCTCATGGCTCAACTCTTTTGAATATCTGGGCCCTGGTGTACAAATATTGAAAAAACAAGGTTATGAGCCTACACTGAATTTTGTGAATGCAGGCTCGTAACTTTGGTAATGTTTAATATTTTTATCCCAAATTTACAACATAGCCATATCATTACAGCACCTCATGAATATGACGCTGCCATTTTTCAAATCCTGGCTAAAATGTTTTTTCACATCCCAGAAGGTGATTTCATGGTCCCTGCAAGAAATCACTTTTTGGGCAAGAGTTGAACATTTTCTCTGCCATTGTTCATGAGGTGGGGTCATAAGAGGGCTATGTTCTCAATCTGGTGCAAAAATATTTATGTAACCCCTGGACCCCTGCCTTTTTGCAAAACAACAGGTGGCATGCTGTTGAAGCTGACAGCAGTACCTGGTGGGGACTGGGTTCGGGGAGGATGAGGTTACTCAGCACAGGGGGCCTAGGTTTGGCTACTCTGCACAGGGGCACCCAAGTAAATCCGAACACAGGAAGCAATAACTGTAATATCCACAACCAGGAATGGGATTCTTCAGTGTGGCTTTTATTCACATCCAAGCTGAACAAACAAAGCATAGATGGACCCCCACGGGGCTACATTCCTGGTAATGCAGATTAGAGATAACAGAACACTTCATCACTATTGTATTTCCAGCCCTCAGGCTCTGAACCCACCAGGCACACAGCCCGGGCTTGCACGCAGCTTTGGGTACACAGCCCGACTTGTACACTACTTGGGTTTTCCCCACTGGCCCGGCTCCCCCGCTGGCCACTTGATCCATGGTCCATTTTGGGAAATGAACCAATTATCCTGTTGTGGCTCCCAAAACCACCCTAGAGCCTTTGACTCCTAGAGGGAATTTTCCTTCCAATCCCACATCTGGGTACTTCCCTCATCACTGGCCAAGTGCATGAGGCAAAGTAGAAATCCACAGAGCAAATCCGTAGAGGTGGACCTGGTCACTAAAGATGGGGGGTCTCCCACCTCCAGCTCCCACAGTCCATACCCGGCCATTTCTCTGGAAACTAAACAATTCCTTTACTGAAAGCTTGCAATGTAGATTACTGGATAGACGTATGTCACATCTCCTCTACATGTCTTTTGACTTCCTAACAAGCGCTGGACTTGAACCTACTTTTACTTTTTGGCTAAGCCTATTACTGTAGGCCTCCCACTATTTCAGTAGTCCAATCCCCACATGTCACACAAGTCCCAGGGTGAAAAAACATAGGCTCTTTCAGGAAGAGCAGACACTCACCCTCCGGTTGCAGGTGCCCCACAGGCGATTCACAAATCTTCTTGTTCTCCCAAAAAACTCTGGAACAAATAGGCAGCTTCTCCATTAGTAGCAAAACCAGGGGGTTGCCCCAGGAATATGCAGGAAACCCTTTCCTGCCCTCATCCCCGGAGGGAAGGGGCACTGAGACCTGAATCAGTGGTCTCCACCACTTCAAACTACTTCTGTGTCTCTCTTTTGGTGGAGACACACACCCTTTTTACCTAAATGTAGCCCTCTGTCAGGGCTGAGGCTCCAAGAGCCTACACTGAGCTGCTGTGCTGCAACATCAGCAAGATCCCCACTCAAACTGACCACAGACTACTGTTCAAACCTCCCAACATTCTACTCCAAATCCCTGCTGCAGATTCCACTGTGGCTCATGCAGCTGCGATAGTTCTATTGGTGATGTCATCCCTCAGTCTCAGCTGAGACTGAGAACAGAGTGAGACAGTGTGAAATCCTTGTAACTGGAGTTTCACAAGCTGCCTTCCCTGCCTACCACTAGGTCTTACTGGGATTCTAGTAACCCCGGGTAACAAGGGGGTTACAATTAGAAACAAAAAACTTATCAAGCTATGTTGAATTTTGCAAACACAGGCTCTTAAGTTTAATAATATTCAGTATTTTTAACCCAGATTTTCAACATAGCCATTTCTTTACAGCACTTCATGACTGTGACAGATGTCATTTTTCATTTTCTACCCAAAGTGTATTTTTTGTGTCACAAAACTTGATTTTGCAGTCCTTGCATGAAATCACCTTTCAGGCAGGATTTAAACATTTGCTCTGCCCTTCTTCATGAGGCAGGGTCATAACAAGGCTATGTTGAAAATTGGCTGTACAAATATAACAAAATAACAAATTTAGGAGCCTACGTTACATTTTGCTAACAAAGGCTCGTAACTTTGGTAATTTTCAATATTTTTACATCAGATTCCTTCTCTGAAGCCCTATCAGCTCAGGCCAGATTCTGTTTACTTACTGATTACTGTGGTATAATAGACTGCATCAGACTAATGTTGCTTGCATCCAGGCTGACATTTTCTATAACTACAAATCCAAGAATCCCCTGCAGCTGATATCAGAGCAGTACTGCAACAGTGGGAGATTCAATAGCCTGAAGTGCATGTTAGA
This sequence comes from Neoceratodus forsteri, assembly GCA_016271365.2. Taxonomy (NCBI): domain Eukaryota; kingdom Metazoa; phylum Chordata; order Ceratodontiformes; family Ceratodontidae; genus Neoceratodus; species Neoceratodus forsteri. The sequence continues at coordinate 1,296,036,677 of CM028130.1, forward strand.
GCTTTTATAAGCTCCTATGAGAAGTTTGCCAGTCCCACTGTTCTCCTGGTGCTAAGTACAGTTTTCTGTGATTGCATTTATCCCCTGAAGGATAGCAGGACAGGCAAAGAAAAGATCAGTGCTTATATAAATTCTAACATGCACTGCAGGGTATTAAATCCGCCACTGCTGCAGTCCTGCTCTGATATCAGCTGCAGAGGATTCTGGGACTTGTAGTTTGGAAAAAATGTCAGCCTGGAAGTAAACAAAAAAAGTCTGATGCAATCTACTATATACAGTAACAGCAAGTTACAAAAATGTTTTTGCACACAAATTGCAAATTAGTACCAGCCCCACACTTGAGTGTGGAGCTGTTAGTGTTGACTTTTGCACATTAACACAGATAAATGTGCAGTAATGCACTTTGGTGGTAAGAACAACAAAGCTCAACACTATCTGCAGGGAAAGTAGAGTAAAATAATGAGACTGAAAAACATCTGGGTATTATGATAAGTAAAGATTTTAAACACAGTTGGCAGTAAGAGGAAACTGCATCAAAAGGAAGCAGAATATTGGGTTGCATAAGGAGAAGAATACAAAGTAGAAGCCAAAATGGTATTACACCCCTACATCAAGCCTATAAAAGACCACATCTAAGCTACAGATCTCAGCTCGGGTCACCATATACCCAGACACATATTTCCAAGCTTGAAAAGTACAGAAGAGGGCTACTGTAATGATAATAGTAATTAGTGAACAACTACAGTACAATTCAGTACATTAAACTGTTCCGCCAACTCACTGGTTTAGCATTTTTCAGTTAGTTGCTTAATGTGTGCAATTTTCACTGCAATGAATTAATAAAAGTTTTCTAATAGTTTGTTTCTAGCTGCTGTTCAGTTTCAGTTTACTTTGCAGCTGTCAGAAAACTTTTATTAATGCAGTGCAACCCATTCAGCAGCCCATAACAAATGCTGAACCATTGAGTTGGGAGCCCAGTTTCACTACTGAAGTGTCCTTGAATGACATGACATTCTACCCAATCCCAAGAGCTGTGACCCAATTCCAATCAATTGCGGTCCTGTATTCAGACTGAAACCCCCACCCCCACTGCCATGTTTTTTTCCTCACTTCCAAGGGTTTCACTTGCACCTTACTACTCTCAGTTTCAAACAATTACTGAGAGCTGGATACAAGTCTTCCCTGCAATTTAAAACAGCAGTACAATGAGAATGGGTAGGCTTTCATCCAGCTCTCAGTAATTATTTGAAACTAAGAGTGGTAAGGTTGCAAGCAAAGCCCTCAGAAGCAATCTTTCTGCTTCTTTATGTAGCACCCTCCCCCCCCCCAAAGTGTAGGGCTTACTGTACCTTGGATTCCCCGATTGTCACCGTCACCAACCCAGATCCTGGTGACCTCCTCGAACCAGTTGCCAGCCCCTGCAATGTGTTCCCAGTGAAAGCGGGGCTGGAGGAGCAGAAGATGCAAACCGCCATGCTACCACACTGAAATGTGCGAGCCAGTGGAGTTCGGGCAGAAAACATTACAGTAGAGTGGGTAATTGGAGGCTCCCCCCTGTGATCCCAGACCTCTGAATAAGCTAATTGGGATCCAGAGGCATGAGGTGGGAGTAAGAAGGGATGCAAATACCTAAATAAAGCAAAATAAAGTGTATGCAAATTAGCCCAACAGCTGAGTCTGCTAGGAGATTCAGTTTACTGCTGCACTGGGGGCATATGCTAGGTGTTGTAGTTTACTGCAGCACTGATGGACTGTATAAGGGAGCTGAAAGTGCATTGAATATGTGACAGGGAGTTCCTACCACTCTTGAGGACCAACCTTTTCTTAAATCTGTTGCAACATTTCTTCTATTTCTTAGCCTAATTTATCCTTATGTTTTCTAGTCCATAAGGTTGGCCGCCTATGGGCATCCCCTTCCCTTTCTTGACTATGCTATAGTGTCCTCTTTAATTTTCCTTTTCCCTCTCAGGTCCTCATACAGGAAGGTTATTGTGGTGTCCTCTAAGCGTATATAAAACAGGTTGTGTTTATTGTTGTTGGATTTAGTATGTAATAGCACTATGTCATAATATACCTTATGTTAATGAAACCTGTAGATGTTGAAAATACCATGGCATTAGGTGTTTTTGATAATGATGAAAAGTACAAGGTGACTATTATAGAAATTAAGTTAGTTGTGCTATTTAAAATGCATGTAAATTGCTGTAAACTGAACATGTCTGAAATGTCATGGTGATTTACATATATCCCATGATGCTTTGCATTATGGAAGTATGTATGATGTTGTATTTCTTTCAAACTTGATTTGTTGCCAATGCCCTTTGGGGTAACCCTTTTTTCAGTGATTCTGTATTGAGGTTATTTGTCTGTAGTGTGTTTTTTTTTCTTTTTGAGTCCCCCACTACCCAAGTAAATGGGGCCCACATAGGGATGACGGATTTTCACTGAAAAGTGGTTAGATCAGAGATCAGTGTCAGTAGATGCTGGCTAAGTGCAGAGAAAGACATACAGTCTGTTGCTGCAAACTGATGTACTGAAAAAGAAATATGGCATTGCAGAAGCTTATTTCCTGTATTTTGAATAAACATCACATGGAGATTGTGTGTTGAACCTGAACTTTGGTGTCTGGTCCATCTGTTATCCCACAACCCCTCCACAGTATGTGAGCTGCTTCTGAGCTGATAGATGGTTGAAACAGTGTTTGGATATTAAGCATTTAGAGTTGCCACTGCATTTTCAGCATATAAAAACAATGCAGGAGCAATGAACTGGAGTAACAGTTTAAAGAGCTAGTGTACTGCCTAAAACTAATATTAGATTTTAACAGCAGCCAACCATTGCCTTTTACATCAGAGGTACTTTTTCTTTTCCCCTTTGGTTAATTATAAGATTGTTTATCTGATGTTAATAGGTGTGATGAGTAGAACAGCACTCTACCTGGCAGCTGACATATCTAGCTCTGTTGCCCCCCAATACATCATCAGCATTGTGACTTCACTGATTGTGACACCACTGTTGCATAGAAACAGTCACTCAGTGGCTGCCAGATCATTCACCTGTAATGTCACTGTCAGAGAGATCACAACACTAATGATGTAGTAGGGGGCAATACAGCTAGATATGTCAGCTTCCAGGCTAAGAGCTGCTCCATGTATCCAGCACAATATTATCACATAGAAAACTTTATAATGAGCAAAAGGAAAAATAAAAAATACTTCAGAAATAAAATGTTAAAACTGACTACTACTTAAAATTTGCATTGTTTTCTTGTCTGTCTGTTTTGACTCCACTGGCTCTTTAATGTGGCTTGTACTGTATATGAATTGCAGTTAAAAGAACTAAGTCTCATGACACTGCAATAAAGACATATGACAGGATTTAGTTCTACTGTATGATAGAAAGGCATATGACAGGATTTACTTCTACTGTATGATGTTATTCACAAGCAACTTATGGCAATACTAAACATACTGTAACAAGCATTTGTCAATGCTGAATGTTGTTTCGCTGGCATTGGCATTCGTAGTGCAGGAGTTAGAGATGCATAATAGGAATAGCAGTGAAGTATTGAACTGACGCCAACCTCACCCCCACTCTGCAGAGACTGACAGGTGTTGGGATGTGCCTTTGGGTTGTCAGCTATAACGCTCATGCCATTTCACCTTACCCTACCCTGTACACACCGACAAGTGTCGTGGTGTGCTTTGGGGTCTTTGGGCCTTATACTTACCCCATTCCATAAGGAAATATGCTGAGATAGGTGCAGTATAGGAGAATGGGGTGAACTTTGGGGCCAAGCACTCCAAGGCACACATTGATGCCTGTCACTGGCTGCAGGGTGAGGAGTGGGGGTGGAATAGCATGAGCATTACAGCTGATGATCCCAAGTCACACCCCTGATGCTTGTCTGTCTCTACAGGGTGGGGAGTTACTGTTGGAAACCCTAACACCATAGGTGTTTGTTGGTATTTTAACTCCAAATTATCAACATGGACTTTTTGTGACCCCACCTCATGAAGAGCGGCACTATCAGCTGAAAGGTAGTTTTGCACAGCGACTGTGCCATTTGGCACCATTTGGCCATTTGGGCAGGATGTGAAAAATGACAACTGTATTGTTCATGAGGAGGTGTAAAAAATTGCAACGTTGAAAATCTGGAGTGAAAATATGAAACATTGGTGAAGTCATGAGCATGCATAGAAAATGCACAACACAGATCCGTAACCCAATTATTTTTTGGATTTTTTTAACCACATTTTCAACATACTGTAGGTATTTTGGTATCTCTCCTCATGAACAGTGGCACTGTGATTTTGTTAATCTGTCCCAAAAGTTGTTTTCCCACTGTGACCACGCCATTGTGTGCCACAGGTGCAAAAACACATTTGGGGCATAATGTGAAAAATTACAGCTGTACTGTTCATAAGGAGGTGTGAAAAAATGCCAGTGTTGAAAATCTGGCATGAAAATATTGCAAATTTATGAACTTACAAGGGTGCGTGGAAACTGCGCAATGCATGCTTGTAACACAGTCGTTTTATGGACTTTCATCACCAAATTTTTAACATAGGCATTTTAGGACCTCTGCTCATGAACAGTGTCACTGTCGTCTCCTTAATCTGTCCCTAAAACTGATTTCCCACAGTGACTGTGCTAGTCTATGCCGGAAGTGCGAAAACACATTTCGGCAAGGATATGTAAAATGACAGCTGTACTGTTCATAAAAAGGTGTGTAAAAATGGCAATGTTGAAAATCTGGAGTGAAAATATTACAAATTCACAAAGTTACGAGTGTGCATGGAAACTGCGCAACCCACACTTGTAAAACACTCATTTGTTGGATTTTTTCCATCAAATTTGCAACATAGGCTTTTTGAGAGCCCACCTCATGAACAGTGGCACTGTCATTTCATTAATTGGTCCTGAAAGGTGATTCCACGCAGTGCCAGCGAAATCACCTTTTGGGACTGAATAACGCCATGAGAGTGACTGAATTCATGAGGAGGGGTCCCAATAACCCCATGTTGAAAATTTGGTGCCAAAATTCCCAAGATATGCATCAAAGTTGAAAAAACATATTTATGCCATTATACAACTTACCAGCATTTCTTCAGTTCACGGTCAGCTTTGAAGAGTGCAGATGATCCCCCGAAGATCATTGCACTGGGCTCCAGAGATAAGTATTGGGTGAGGGGTGTGGGAGGTAGGGCACACAGAGGGTAGGTGCGGGTGGGGGGAAGGGGCAGAAGAGACTGCGAGGGATTGTTTTCTTGTTTCACAGGGGAAAATAAAAGACAACGAGGGTCAGTTTTCTTTGTTTGCAGGTGTTGCTTGCTACACTGGGGTGGGCTTTCAGTGTACCACCTGCATTACAGGAAAGGGGGACTGCAGCCAAAGGGGATTGGGCCCACTGTTGGCACAGAAATGGGGGGTGCATGATGCCGAGGGGGATTGGGCTCCCCCTCGGCACACAGCACAAATTGGGGTAGTGGGGACATTATGCTGATGTGGATTGGGCCCTCCATTGCCAAAGAAAGACTGTTGGGGGTGCATGATGCCGAGGGGGATTGGGCACCCCTTGGCACAGAACTGGAATGGGAGGGAGGGCATTATGTCGATGGGGAATGGACTCCCCCATCAGCAAATGAAGTGGGTCGAGGCATGCTGACAGGGGGATTGAGCACCCCTGAAGTTGGCATTGTGTGCAACGGCACTCACTGCCACCATGTTTACTGGAAAACTTCTCCAGTAAAGGCACGTTGGGAGGTGTGTTATTGTGCAGCTGCATGACGAGCTTGCCTCTCATTGTAGTGGCACTTTTGTTAGATCTGATGGCCACTTCACATATGCCTGGTGTCAGCGCCTGCATGCTGGCTTATTAGGGAATGAGAGGCTCACCTACTGATGTGTGCCCTGCATTCGCCCACAATGACCGCACCTCCAAATCTGCTACTACTGCAATATGTTGGCTGGCATGCAAGCACGAGCCAACATAAAAATTCAACCTAATAATGTGGGTACAAGAGTTTGTTGCCTCCAAATTATCCAAATAAAGATAAACTGCTTTTGAAAAGAAATAAGGAAGCTTTTATTTAGTCAGAGTAGTTGGACTTTGGAATAAGTTACAGTTCCTTACCATGTTGCGTTGTTGAGTCAAGAGAAGAATTGCTTTAAATAGGAGCAGTCAGCACTAAGAGCTCCACATTCAACTCTGGGGCTGGTGCAAATTTGCACTTTGTGTGGCACAATTTTTTTTTTTACTGTTTACTGTAGTATTATACTTTTGTATCAGCTTGATTCTACTGACTTTCAAGCTGACATTTGCTTTAATCAAAAATCCCTAATCCCAACTAATGTCAGAGCAGGGCTGCAGTAGTGGGAGGCTCAGTAGCTTGCAGTGCATGTTATAACTTTTATAAACTCAGATGTTTGCCAGACCCACTGTTCTGCTGGGGATATGGTACAGTCCTCTGGGACAATGTAAAAAAAAAGTTAACTTGCCTTGCCAGTATTACCTTGATTGTATTACTAGTGAAGCCCCTTTTTATGCATCCTAACATCTGGTTTGCCTCTCCATGTGCTTTGCTGCATTGGCAAGATATTTTAAACTGCTTCTTATTATCACCCCTGTCCCTTTCCTGCCTTGAGTGCTCCACTTTTCTTCCTTTAGTGCAATGCTCTCAATGTGGATGTCTGTGACCATTGTGTATGACTTGACACTGCTTGGCATTCAGTTTCATTTGTCATATGCTAGACCACGTCTACAGCCACACTATACCCCTCTTCAGTGTACTAATTGCATTCTCACTGTCCATTGTCACACAGACTTTTGTGTGGTCTGCAGACTCACTTTCCCCTACAACCACAGCACTTTTTTTGTTTGCCAGTGCACATGCACAAGGCGAACATATGATTATTGAAGTGTACAGGCTGCTGTGTAGGTGTGTACTATATAAGCCAGTGGGTATAGAAATGCAGGAGGCTTGCCTCTTAAAACCAGTTCTGAGAAGGTGGACTGTGATAGTGTTCATCTGGCTCATGGGGTTAAACTTCTTGTAGTCCAAAGGAGGAAAGCCCAATCAATCACATTGGCTTTCAACCCATTTGCTAGTTGTCATCTGGACTTCCCCTGAAATCAGCCACACCCACACCAAATGCTTGGTTTGCAAACTGAGGCTTTATTGGGTAGATACTCAGTTACAACACATTTGACATATTATACCATCACCAACATTTCTTATTTACAACCATTTTTTTTGGGGTTGCCCCTTTATTTACACATCCATAAGCTTCACAACATTTTTTCTATTTAGTTCTTCTGTGGCTTGGGTATACAAGATCCAATGCCCTTTCACCATCTTTCAGCTCTTCCTAGGTTCAGATGTCTGCACATGATCCCCCCAACCCTGCCCCCCTGAGATGACTACCCCATGGGGAGCCCTCCCCTGCCCTGGTGTACATATATCTGGCCAGGCCCCCTTTTTCCCCATTAGCCTATTGACTCCAACAATGTTGCTGTCACCCAGCAACCCAAAAACTTGGCACCCTGTGTGTCACCATTGCCCTCACCTGGAAACCCAATACAGACCCCTGCCATGTTGTCATCTGCATGTAAGGTGGGTGGGAGTTGAAGGTACAGCTTCAGGATAGAGTCAGATTTTCTCTCCCTGTGGCTCCTTTACTACTCCACCATGCCCCTCCACTGGGCCCCCCTTTGTCCTGTCACCTTGCCTGTCAATCATCTACTACCCCTCCCCTTCCTAGCCCTCTACCCCTCCCCCTGTGATGTCATACCACCTCCCCCTTTGTGACAACCTTTCCCCCATCCTCCTCACCTCCTCTTCTTCAAATCCTACCCCCACCTTCCTTTCAACTAATCTCAGGTGTGGCCAATGACAATCCGGGCTGCCCTTTTAATAGGGCAACCTCTTTTTTATAGACAGGAATTGACTACTTGAAAACACAAAAAAGAGTTGGAAACAGCATGAAGAATGCAAATATAATAGCTTCAAATATGTTAAGTAAGTAATAAGCCATGACAAGGTGCACATTATAGAATTTTAATGCACACCCCAAGGGTGTAGTAAGTTATAAGGCTAAAGGCTGGGTGTCCTTACACCCCTGGGAAGTGCATTAAAATCCTATGATGCACACCCCAAAGGGGCTTATTACACTTATAAAATGGCTTCAAGTAGGTTTTTGTGTTTTTTTTTTGGGGGTGAGATTTGGCACCTGACTGTGTGTTTATAGAGATTTAATACATTGTCAAGTGACATCTCTCAGCCAATGAAATTTCTAGATTTTTTCTTGCCATTTTATAACAGCAGGTAAATAATGAACAGGAAACACCAAGAATAGTTTATTTAAATTACATATTGTTTATATTCCCTTTAAAGAGTTCCTGATACCAGTTGGTTAACCTTACAAAATGTAAGAGTTAGAAACATTTAATTTTATAGTTCAAATGTTTTTGCAATTCTTTTTTCTTCATGTGGACTTTATCCTCCTGTTCCTCCCCATTGGCCCCCCTCTGCTGTCAAACCCCCAGCCCCTTCAGCCCACCTCCAAGATTTACCCCATCAGCTTCTTACTACACTGTGTGAGTGTGTGCCATGGGTGGTGGCAGTGCGGTGACTTCAGAGTCACAGCATCATCCTGCAGACAATAGTTTTTTTCTGCCTGTTACTTCCCTTAAGTCAGAGCTGGTGGTGTGCAACATCAGTTATGTAGACTGTGAAGACTGTGCATACTTTCTATACCCACCTTCAACTTTAAATTCTGGTGACCACTACTGTACCACTTACCCTTCACTAGGCAGCAGCCAAGGAGCAGTACACATCATCTTCCTGCCCAAAGGAGGAGATCCATCTATGGAGGCTAAATCCTCCTTCCCCTTCCAGCACAGAAGCAACCTTTGTCCTTTCCTGAAACAAGATCACGAGTGTGGTTGGTGATGAGGCATCCAGCACCTCAGCCCTCCAAGCCACTGGTCCAGTTTCAAGTTAACTATATCTCAGATTTCCTTAGACAATATTGTTTGTGTCGCTGAGGGGGGCTTAACTTGAAACCCACTGTTTTACAGTTCTGTGCTTTTACCCTCTGTACCATTTAGCCAGAACTATATTTTTGCAATTCTTCCTCCTTTTTATTTATTACTGAGGGAAGTGACATGAAGACAAGATTACAGTCCCTTGGACTTTATTAGCTTTGGCTGTTTGTCTACATGTGACATCACAATGCCTTGTTTATGACATCATAATGATCTCCACAGCAACAGACTGGGAATGTCATAAACAGAATTGCAACTGCAAAAGTAGACCAGTAGACAGAGCACATAGGGTAGAGATCCTGTTTCTATGCATATGCCCTTTGTAATAAACAAACAAGGGTGACAATTACGAGAAAGGGTGAACTATAAGCTCCTTTGCATCTAGATATTATGTTTTTCAGAGTTGTTCCGACACTGCAATCAAACATTTGGCATTAACAAATGCTTGTTCACCTCTGGAGCTGATTGGCTTTGTCACTATTGCTGGTTTTACAGCACAGATGACAAAGGCATGTGCTTGTTTCAAATGAATCACAAGCAATATCTGCAAATGCTTTTGATCGCTTTATTCAATAGAGATTTGTCTATGCACTATAGTCTTTTTAAATTTTGTGCATGACATATGCCATCTTGATGCAGCCATTCCCTCCCCATTGAGTAAATTAATTAATCTTATCCAGGGGTCCTGCCATATTCCTAATTTGCACCTGCAGTATGCAGCCACCATGTCTTGTCATCCTAAAGCCTCCCACTGCTGAGTGATCAGCTGATTTCTATCTTTCTGTCTGCCCAGGGTGGCCTCAGAAAGCAATATGATCTGGATGCATTGTACAGCTGAAGAGTAGAAGGAACGGCAAGCTCATAAGATAAGTTTATTTAAATGCAAATTACTGGAAGCACGAGTGCAAGGGACACTGCACATTATTACTGATTTTGCAAGATAGAGGAGGGAAAAGGTGCAGATAATGAAAGTGGTGCCCAACTATTTATTTAACATTCTAAAAATCCTGCAATACCTTGGTGTGGACTCAAACCTGTGTATTAGGATTTTTGATGTTAAATCTGTGTATTACAGTGATTTACTAGTTTTGTAAAGTGACTGAAAAACAACTGAACTGGATAGTATAAAACACTACTGCCAAAGCATTCATTTATACAGAATAATTATCCTTTCCTAATCCCATTGCCTGCAGAACTACATGCCACATATTTTTCTTTTTTCCCCTTAAGGAGTCACATCCACCATTTATTTTGGAAGCTGGTAGAACACTTTATTTTTGGAAGTTGAATTAATCCAAACTAGAGGTACCAGGAATCCTGTATAGTATCGGTCATACTACTCACAACAAAAGGAATGTCTTACAAAATAATTTCAACCTCAATGGACAAATAGATGGAAACAAACTTGAATGGATAAATGTAAGAGAGTGCTTTACTGGCCCAGTTATTCTCTACATGAAAGCCAATAAAAATTGGAGTACTGTGCAATCCAGTTGGCTCTGGTGAATTTCTACTTTATTTCCACATGCAGTTTTGTATTATAATGACTATGACCTAGTTTTGTTCCTTAGCTTCACTATGAAATGGGATTCAGCAATTATTACATTCAGATGCTTCTGAAGCACTAGTCTTACAGTTGTATAAAGAATGAAACAGCTGTGTTTATAACATTAAAACCATTGAAGGTAAAGCACTCCACATTTAATATGTGAGTCAATCTTATGCTGTACAATGTTTCTTTCTATACTGCAAGAACAGCAATATTTATACAGTAAAACTCACAAACATGAAAGTACATTAAGTGCAGTTAAGGCCAGAGAAAAAAATATGTTGTTCCTTGGATTTTTGTGGGCATTTCTTGGAGCAGCAAGCAACATTCTTCTGAATAATTTCTATCACAGGCTTAAATGTTAGTTACAATGGGAGCAACAACCTTGATCTTTTATTCAGTACAAAGATAGGGGTCAATAATATCCTGTTGGCTGGCTCGGTGGCGCTGAGGGCTGAGGTGCTGGATGCCTTACCTCATGCCACGCTGGTGAACCGAATTCAAGAATGAGCCTGGGTCATCAGAGATCCAGCCTGGGGGGAGACAGGGAGTAGGACTGAGCAGCAGAAATGTAGCTCTCCTCTCCCGGGAGGACTCTGTCACCCAGCATAGTTCCACTGTCCCCAAATGGAGGTCTGCAGGCGGTGCAGGTAAGCAGATGGCAAGCAGTGGAAGGGCATCCTGATACCACAGTATGCACGCGCCTCCACGCATATGTGTGTAGTCTGGCAGGATCAAAAAAAAACCAGGGTAAAATCTGGGCTAAAATATCAATTTAAAAAAAAATGTCCTGTTGATCGCACTTGGTGTCATAAACATTACACTAAGTCAAAGTAAAGAAATAAATAATTAAACTAGGAAGAATCAACATATTTTCTGCCATGGCTTAAATATTGTACTGTAGCTAATTTTGTCCTTTTGCATAGGCAATAAGCTTCCTGGGGGTCACATGACAAAAGGATGTCAGATGCCAGCTAAGGAATATCCTTAGTGTGTGTATCACTATACATTCTAATCCATCCAATATCTGAAATCTCTTTTAATTGAAACCCTACATATTTAAATAAACATGGCACAGTGTTTCTTCTGTAACAAATCATGGACTACATTTTTATAGAGCTTATAACAACAGAAGTATGAATTACCAAAATATATATGTGTGAAAATCAAGAAGACTCTGTAATACCCTACTGTGCAAACATCTATACACAAATACTGTATATGGGATGTGAAATACACTTAAGTGTGGGTAAACCTAATCAAGATGTGGGAATGGTGATTAGTCCTTAAATATTGTGAACATTTCATTATCTTTGCATTTAAGGCTTAACTTACAATGTGGCTGAGACCGAGAATCCAACTGATGCCATGGAAACCAGTAATGTGGGTCAGGATGTACAAATGAAAGAATTACAGAAAGTTCTATATTTGATGAACTGTGAGAAGCACTGAAGCATAAATCACAATGTAGGTCAGAGTTGTACTCTGGGAAAAGATCCACAACTGAGATATGAGAAGCAGTTATGGAAATTTCTCTCTTGGCTATCAAGCACAAACTCAAATTAAGCCCAGTACAAAAGTAATTACTGGGGGCTAAAATCATTATATATTACCCCCTTTAGCAACAACATTTTTACATTCAGAATAGAAGTTAATGATGGATAGCGCATGGGGAAGGCAAACATCCGAATTACTAGAGATGAAGAACTAAATACAGATAGAGACAAAACTGCAGTGTTTTCTGTAAGTCCAAGATAAGGGGCATTCCACTGAGTAAATCATGGTTTTCTAGGTAAAGTGTACACTGCACATCTATATTATGCCTGCCCAACTATCATGTACAGTATATGTCATGTGGATATGCCAAGGGATACTGTAACATATACAGTAACTGTCTCATCTTTAATGAATATTGAAATTGTCACAAAATGTTACATATGAAAGAATATCTAATTGTGAAAGTAGCCCTCCCCACTGAAATGTTTTTGTCTGTACTGTAAGAGGCATACTAATAGTGATTTCATTAATATTCTGTTACTCTCAAGGGGCTTAACTACATTATGAAAGCTTAAAGTAGCAGTGTTTAGTAGTCTGTAAAACACTTCATCATATTGTATTTTTTTTTTTTAGAAAAACATATTTGTTACACGTACTCATCAATATGCTTTTGATTTATTCTTTAATTCCCAGAAATACAGGACTTTGAAGAATTTAAAAATGTCTGTACCCACCATACCCAGCAGGACAAAAATTTAATATCTTGATGTGAGGCCTGGCTAACCTTATGATTTTGCATGGCACTATGTGATCATGTTTGGAAAAACAGAATCAGCATCCCATGATCATTCAGTTTTTTCTCTCCCTCTCTCTCTCTCTCTCACAGGCTTGCAAGAGCATCACCACAGTGGCTAAATGTATGGAATGTGAGACCTACTATCTGAGATGCACATTGAAAGTGCATCTACACAGTGTGCACCATCACTGAGAGCAACAACATGCAAGACAGCGATATCCCCAACAGTCATTTCAGACCCATGCCTCACTCCACCAATAGCACCTCTAGCCTTGGATGCAGAGTAAGCACAGTTGCTCTTCCACTTTCTGGAGGAGCTAAAATCCAAGATGCCCCACTTACTGGCATCAGGAAATGAGGGGCCCTTCAACCGCCCAGGGTCTGCTGGCAAAAAATCCATAAAGATCCGAAAATATCTCTTCTCACACATCCAGTTCTGAGGATGATACCCATGACAAATCACCTTTCAGACTTTGTCACAGGGAAAACATTGTTGAGCTTATCAGGATGGTAAGGAGCATTCTCAATATACTGTGAGGAAGCTCCTTTCCCTACTCCATCCTCCAATGCCTTCCTCCTGTCAGGGGGGTCAGTAGTCAGCCCCCACTTCCCTTCATGTTAAGCAATTCTCTCCATCTTGAAGAAGGAGTATGATACACTCCAACCAATGAAACTGCCAGAGAGGTACGTTGTTGGAAAATTCTACTCAGTCTCCACTATCACAAGGGATGCCTGGTCTAGGGCTCCTAACGTAGATCCCATAATCTCAGCACTCTTGAGATGCACTACAATACCCATCAAAAGCACTTCAAACTTAAAAGACCCACTGGATTAGAAAATTGAAGAATATTTGAAACAGATTCACAAAGCTACTGGCTTATTGCTGTCTACCAAAATGATGTACTGCAAACCAAGCCCTCCCCACAGTCGGATGTGCAAATGAGAAAAAAATATCCAAGCAGAAACAGCACTCCAGTACTACCCATCATCAAAAAACCACCAATAAACATAAATGTGTAGAAAAATACAAAGGACCTGATTCTAGAATAGTTACACCTGGCGTAACCGCACTTGTCCCAAACAGAATGGCGCAAGTAGCAAGTTACACCAGCAGTTGCGACGTGCAGTATTCTACAAAGTGACCTGTGATGTGCCACAGGCCACTTGTGCCAAAGTGGAGTTACACCCGCAGTGACATCCTAAACCCCCTGCGACATGGTGCTAGGGGTTTACGGCAGCTGTTGCACCCTATTCATGTAGGGCAGCAACAAAGTCCGCAATGTCGGGATTCTACAAGAACCACAGGAGGAGAACCATCAACATAAGTTACACCAGCATTTAGCTGGTGTAACTGTACATATGACCTCCGGGGGTTCTGTAGACACACTGCACCCACTCCATGATGTGCCCTCCATGCCCAGAACACACACATTTTTGGCCCTCGGGGCATTGCAGAACCACCCTAGCCCCTAATCCCCCATAGCAGAGGTGCCCAGCTGGACATCTAGCACCCCCAGCACCCAGAACCCCCAAACCATAAATGCCTTGCAGGGTAGCCCACACACATCATGCCCCTGAACCCCACACTGCTATCACACCCACAGGGCAGCTCTGCCCCCTCCCCAGGATCTGGTTCCCACCCCAAAGCACAGGTCCCTGTAATGCCACAAACTGTTAAATTAATTATCACCCCATACTCCCTGGTAGACTAGTGGCCCCCCAAATCCCTCCACCCAGCAGTGCCAATACACCCCACAACCCCAGCCAGCGACTGGCACAGCCCTCCTCTCACCACCACGGCCAGCCGCCGACTGAGTTCTGAAGGGGCGCTTACTGTATAGATGTGCTTAGAAATGAATGAATACACATTCATTTCTGAGCACATCTATACAGTAAGTGCTCATGCAGAGCTCAGTCGGTAGCTGGCCATGGAGGTGAGAGGAGGGCTGTGCCAGTTGCTAGCTTGGGATAGGTGGGGGGTGTGGGTGGATTGGCACTGCTAAGTGGGACAGGCGGGGGGCCACTAGACTACCAGGGATCTTGGGATTATTTTTTTTTTACCATTTGCATCACTAAATTTGGGTTGGGAAACAGATTGTGGGGGGATGGAGTTGCCCTGCAGGTCTATTACTGTTCCATGGATTGGAGACTCAGGGACACAGCTGCCCTGCGGGTCATTTGTAGATTGGGGGGATCAGGGGCTTTAGGGATACAGCTGCCCTGTGGGGCATTTATGGACAGGGGGATTGGTGGCTGGGGGACACAGCTGTCCTGTGGGGCTTTGGGGGGGCACTTTCCCTCACTGGGGGTGGGACTGTGACTTACGACATGCCCTTTGGGTATGCCCTTCATTTGCCATAGCCTCAGCATGTTACAAGTCACAGGACTTAGCCGCGAGGACCCTGCCCCTTCTAGAATGGGACACAGGGTCCATGTCATAACTGTGTTTGGCGCAAGTCACCTTTGGTGGCAGCTTGTGCCAAGCTTCTAGAATCCTTCCCACAGTGTTTAAGTCCTTGCAATGCATGCTGACCTCTCAACATGGAGAAAAAACATGAAACTAGAGAAATATCAGCTGGACCCCACCAACTCCTACTGGATTCACATAAGCATCTTCAGGGAGTGTCCCACCTGCAGTGGTACCACATTTTTAAATCCCACACTTAAAAATATATGCATCATTTAGACCAAATGCCAACAGAAATGCATTAGCAGTGTGAAAAAGAATATGAAACAATATCAAATGAAAATGAATATTAAAGGAACTAGCCACAATATTTAAGCAATACATAAATACAGCTACTAAGAATCATCTAATGATCCAGAAGATCTACCAGTATGAATCAGATAATATATAGAATAATACATGGGGGGAGTGCATAATGATAATTTAATGCACACCCAAGTTGTGGGGTGCTTCATAAACCCCAAAGACAAAGACCGAGGGGTTTATCAAAGCATCCCACACTGAATGTGTGTCTTAAATTTGAGTTGTGCCCTTCCCCCATGTGTTCTTTTATGTAATTGCTGGGGAAAGTTTTTTTCTCCAACCAGATTTAATTAAATAAATGTTGATTTTTAGTAAAATCTTGTGTCTGCCTTTTTTTGGTATTAGAATAGTTTACAGAACAGTAGAAAATGCTTAATTGTTATTGTGGGGGGGGGGTTAAAATGTTGAGAACACTAGTTTTAAAACTTTGCTGGCAAGTGTTCTTAGTTCATATTTTCAAGATTTTGTTTAGCTCTGGTTGGTAGTTGTCATAGCAATATGCAAATAAGGTTCTAAGTTCAATGGTTAGAGTTGTAACTATGTAGCTCATTTGCATATCTCCATGTCGACTAGGAAATGGACTTGAAGAAACATTTTGAAAAATGTGTAGTAAACAGACTTGGGAGCTGTTTTTTGTTTCTTTTTTGGGGGTTGATGGTTTCTGAGGTCCAAGACCAGGAAATGCCAGGGACTGAGTGAGACTAGTGCAGTGCAGCTGATTGAGGGCAACTGGGGCAGAGGAGAAGCTGGGTCTGTGAAAGATCCTACACTGCCGCATACTGGTCTCAAAGGTTAGATATTCTTATTTTTGGTGGTTTTTATTTCTGTGATTTTTGTTTTGTCACAGTGGCATTTCGTAAGACTGTAGTTGTGAAAGCCAAGCACAGTCAGTGAGTGAGCACCAGCGGGACTGAGAAGAAGTGGGCACATGTTCTTCGTTATAACCCATGAGTTATAACAGCTAATTATAACCCACTTCTCCTATGAGAAAAAACATCCTTCAGTTATTACAAGTCACTTAGACATGTATGTATTTCACTTCATAATGGGTGTTTACTTACCTGGTAAAGGTGATTGTGTTGGTCAGCATTCATGGCACTCCAGACATTACATCATGAGTTTTAGCCCACTTGATAGGCTATAGATGCACATGTGACCTAGTATCAAATTTCAGAGTATACCTTGGTCCCAGGAGTCCCTGCCCTCCAGTTTGATTGTTTTCCCAAGCTGAAACAAGGTTAATTAATAAACAACATACTGTATACTATTCTCTAAGCATTATACTCAAATGATGAATGGGCAAGACAGTTTCATGGTACCATAAGGGTTTATTTGCTATTGTTACAGTTCTAATGCTCAGACATCTAACAGGCCTGACAAGATGTGTATATCTCTCTATCCTTTTGACCTTTCCTTCACATCCACTATCTTGATGTCCTTGCCCAATTCCAGCATACTTCGGCTCATCATGCCATACCCACTCTTATCTCTCCGAGTGCTCTGATGGGCAGGTCGTGGAGTGCCATGGATAATGACCAACACAATCACCTTTACCAGGTGAGTAACCACCCATTGTATTGGTTGTGTATCCATGGCACTCCAGACAATACATCATGGGTAATTAAACTGCAGTATTCTTCCCCTCAGGGTGGGTCAGAGTGATTGAGAGTGGGTAGGTAGTGTGGCTGCCGAGAGGACCTTGGTGGAAAAAGAGGCCCCCCTGTTTACACAGGGTCTCTAGTCTACAATGTCTAGCAAAGGTATGAATGGATGTCCATGTAGCTGCCTGGCAGATTTTCTCTGATGATGCATTAGCTGGTTCTGCCCAGGATGTAGCCACTGCCCTAGTCGAGTGGGCTTTGATGCCCTCTGGTGGTGTGGTATCCTTTAGTCTTTATGACTCTTGAATTGTCCTCATTAGCTGGCTTGCAATTGTCATCTTTGAGGCTGCCAGGCCCTGTTTACATCCCTTTGCTATGATGAAGAGACTTTCAGTTCTTCTAATGTTCTGAGTTCTGGTGATGTATGTGGTCAGTGTGGCTCATACATTGAGATGATATGCGATAGGATTGACCCCCTGCTCCCCCTGTGTATACATGGTGGGGAATTCTAGAGTCTGTTTCATGTGGAACTTGGAAGCTACCTTAGGAATAAAGATGGGAACTGTTTTCAAAGATACTCCTTCCAGAGTAAAGATTGTATAGGGTTCCTTACATGACAATGCCCCTATCTCCCCAACCCTGCGGGCTGAACAGATTGCTACTGTACAAGGAAGCAGGTTTTCAACCCCATCCAGTACAATTGGCTGTCCTGTATAAGTTCAAATGGAGGCAATGCCAGAGTGTCAAGTACTAGTGTGAGGTCCCAAGGGGACATGGAATGTTTGGTTCGAGGCCTCATTACTTCGACAGCTCGCATGAACTTAATAGCGTCCAGGTGAGATCCCGGGCTGTGTAGGCCCACTGGCCCTAGGGCTGCCCCTATAGCTGATAGTTGTACCCTGAGGGATGAATGGGATAGCCCTTTCTCCATGCCCTCTTGCAGAAAGAGCAGGATCATTGCCATGTCTGCTGTGTTGGAGTCCTTGTTCTTAGTGTGGCACCATGCAGAAAAGATATTCCACTGTCGGCCGTATGTGGACGTGGTGGAGGACCTCCTAGACTGCAGCATGGTGGATATGACAGTGTTCTGATATCTTGCTTTTAGCAGTCTCTGCCTCTCAGGAGCCAAGTCGACAATTGGAAGGACTCCTGTGTCAGATGGGTCATTGGGCCCTGTATCAGCATGGGGTATGGGGTAGTCTCCACTTGTCCAGTTTCACAGCCATAGCCATGGAGAATCAGGCTTTTCATGGCCAGTATGGTGCCACTAGAATGATGACACTCCGAGACTCTCTGATCTTGACTAGTATCTAGGGAATTAGTGGGATCAGGGAAAAGACATATGCCCTGTCTCGGGTCCAGTTTTGCGACAAGGCATCAATCCCGTTGGCTTTCCTCTTCCTATATCTTGAGAAGAACTCTTCCACTTGGGGATTTGCATCTGTGGCCATGAGATCCATGGTGATAGGACCCCACCTGCCCTGAATTACTTAGAATACCTTCGGTTGCAGTTGCCACACCCAGGGGTGAACCCATTGTCAGCTTCGGCTTAGCCAGTCTGCCCTGCCATTTAGTTTGCCTGCTAGGTGGATGGCCCTGATGTGCTTGAGGTGGATTTGTGCCCAGGTCAACACCCTTGTTACCTAAGACAGCATGACCTGACGTCTTGTGCCCCCCTGCTTGGACAAGTAGGCCACTGTGACCTGATTGTCTGAATGTATCAGGACGCTGTGTCCCTGTACAGTTTCTTTGAAGGCTTTCAGAGTGAGGAACACTGCTCTCATCTCCAGAACATTGTTGGAGCAGCTGGCTTCCGCAGGTGTCCATAGGTCTTGTGCTGATAGGGAGCCTAGGCAGGCTCCCCATCCCATGAGGCTTGCATCTGTCTCTATTGTGATCTCATATGTCAGATCTAGGGGGGCCCCCCCACTGCAGGTTGCGCCTGCTCATCCACCAGGTGAGGAAGTGTCTTACCTCTTGTGGTAGGGCAATCTTGACTCCCAAATTCTCCTCAGATGATGGGCCCTGAGTCAGCAGGTAGGTTTGCAATGGTCTCATGTTCCACCTGGCCCATGAGACCAGGTCTATGCATGAGGCCATGCATCCTAGTAACTGTGCTATTTGTCCAATGGTGGGTAATTGGAATGCTTTCAAGCCCTTACCAGACCCACCATGTTGTCTATATGCTTCTGTGATGGCCTTGCCAGACCTGTGGCCATATTTATTTCCAGCCCTAGGAGTTCCAGCTGTTGGGCTGGTACCAGTGAGCTCTTGTTGTAATTGACTACCCAGCCATGCTCTTCCAGAATTTGTAGTACTAGCAGGGTGTTTCTCTGTGCCTGAGTCCTGGACCTGGCCCATATCAACTAGTCATCCAGATAGGATGATATCCACCCCCTTTTCCCTTAGACAGGCTGCTAGAATGATAGACACCTTTGTGAAGGTTTGTGGAGCTGAGGCTAGCCTGAAGGATAGTGCTTGGTACTGGAAGTGTTGACCCAGCACGTGGAAGCACAGGTAACGCTGATGGCTCGGTCGAACGGGAATATGAAGGTAGGTGTCCTTCAAACCAATTGAGGTTAGGAAATCCCCAATTCTGACACTTCTGAGGGTTGAATGGAGAATCTCCATTTTGAACTTCTGAGCACAAACCCATTCAGGTACTTCAGGTCCAGAATAGGACGGAGTTCTCCCATCTTTTTGGGGACCAGGAAAAAAACTGAGTAAACCACTTCCCTTTGCTCCTGTATGGGGACAGTCTGAATGGCCTTGTTCTGAATTAGATCCAGTAGGATCTGCTGCACTTGGTGAGCAGATGTCCTTCTCCTGGAGATTGGGTATTGCACGAATCTGTCCTGGTGGGGTCGCTGTGTGAACTCTATTGCATACCTTTTGGATACTATTTTCAGAATCCATTTGTCCATGGTAGTGTCCACCTATTAGTCCAGGAACAGTCAGAGTCTGCTTCCTATGGGAGGGAAATACTCTCTTTCCCTCTGGGTGGTTGTTGATAGATCTATGTTCCAGTAGTCATTGTGCTTTTCCTCTGACTCCTCTGCCTCTGAACTTGTTGTTTCTAGCACTGAATGAGGAGAATGAGTAAGAGGCATAGTTGGCGTTAGAGGTACCATGATTGGTGTTGCCATTGTGGTACCCTCTGCCTTGAAAGGAACTGGGCTGACAAAAGTGATTTTGCCTCCATTCTTGATGAAACCTGTTGTTCCCCTAAAACCAATGCTTCCCCAATGATAGATATGTGGATCTGCTGTTGTTCTTTCCTAGCTCCTTGCCTTCCTCTTTTTTTTCATTTTAGGTACCCCTACAGGCCTTCCCCAAAAATATGTTTCCCTCTTAGGGGGAGTGTGGGGGTAGCTGATCGGCTCTGTATTATAATAAAATCACAAAACATTACAGAGTAGTGCCCTGTGATTGTGTGAACCTGCTAAGTAGGAGGATTGACAATGTTTGTGTGACCCAGAAATGCTATGCCTCCCTGTGATCCACTGCAGGCTCAGCCAGCAGTAGAGCAGAAGTTCACAAAATGATGGCTCTACAGGTATAGGAACACAAAATGGTGGTTCCTCATTCAGAGAGCACAAAATGGAGGCTCATTCTCCCCTTCACAAAATGGCAGTCACATCCCATGCGGTCTGAGGGGAGGCCCCATGAGGCATGAAAGCATTCCCTTGCCTTTTGTGCCAATTGGTAAAATGGGGAAATCTTTTATTCTTTTTCTGGGCCTTAGCCTTAAAGCTCTTTCCCTGGTGCTTCTGAAAATTCCCTGGCATTGACCTGCTTTGCTTGAGAGGGGAGCAGGCCAGCATAATCAACATCCCAGACAAAAGCATTCTGAGATAAGGTTTGGCACGCAAAATCCTTTGAAATGGGAGAAATGGCAAAAAAGAATCAATCCTAATGGATGGCAGAGTAGAAAGGGAGGCATAACCCAGACCTGTCCTATAGCCTGCCCATAGCAGCAATTTAAGGGAAAGGGTGACCGCGTGGACCTTCCACAATGCCGATTTAGGCCCAACCACACCATCCTAACGGCATAGGCCCCAAGAGGATCATGGTATGAGAAGTGAGGTGAGCGATCTCCTTTATGCAGCCCTACTAGCACCACTGCAGTCACAGGTGCAAGATTCAAAATGCGCACAGACACCTGCAACTGCTGGAGCCAAGCCATGCACTAAAGACTCCACAGCACGACTCGGAGTTCCCTAAATATTTCAACAGCAAAAACTCTTTTTCATCAACTGTTCTACATTAACTGCTCATCCAAAAAAAACAAAAAAAGCCCTATAACAAAACAAGTGAGCTTAACAGTGTCCCATTCAAGGTCACCTAAGTACCTAAGCCACTCTGCCAAGCTTAAATTATGTTTCAAACAATTCTAATCCAGATCTCATAAAAGCAGTACCAAAGTAAGCTATCTCAAGGAAAGTGCAACAAGAAATTAATTAATTCAAGATTTTCCAACTAAGAAACGAGTCTGGCCAGATTCTTGCAGAAGAATTATACAATTTGCCCCATTTTAAACATCCTTTTAAGGTTTCTGCTGCCTTTTAAAAATTCACTACAGTCCAACAGGCCAAATAAACACATCCAGGGCTAACATCTCTGGTCTTTCTTGTGCAGTAACTCAGTCTCCTGAGACACAACTCTTTTAAAAACAAATGGATCAATTATTTGGTGACTTACCTTGTTTGCAGAATTCTAGGCAGTGACTCCTGTGTGCTAGTCTTTAAGATGCAAAATAGAACTGGAGGGCAGGGAATCCTGGGACCAAGGTATACTCTGAAATTTGATACTTGGTCACATGTGCATCTATAGCCTATCAGGTGGGCTAAAACCCATGATGTAATGTCTGGAGTGCCATGGATACATGACCAACACAATGACCTGCATGTTAATATACGGGTACCCTATTCCTAAACAAAGCAATAGGTACTCATTTATGTTTATTGGTATTTTTTTAATGGTAGGTAGTGCTGGAGTGCTGTTTCTCCTTCTCTACCGAAATGGCTGTGTGATTTACTAGCAGACTGTACTCAGGTGGGTGGAGGGCATGGCACAGAATATGTTTAACATCTGCTACTTGATACAGCCTGCTGCCATAATTTTAGTGTTGCCTGACTTGTTGTCCACCACCTGAATGGAACCGAGAGCCTATCCTGCTAACTGTACTACCACCGGTATGCCATTGGTGAGACCTGCTTTCTTTGTTATCTCCCAGCTGCCTGCTACTACACAGTGGGATGTCTTTCATGAACTGCAGTATTTTGAACTGTGTGAGTTGACACCATTCCAACACCATTGATACTGCCCCTAAACCTGCTTGCTTCTGTTGCTGAGATACATTGTTCTGGTAAGTGAGGCTATCCAAGGGTGGGGGGGAGGCGATCCAAGGGTGGGGGGAGTAACAGTGAGCTCCAGAGAAGGTGCAGAGCTCTATAGCCCTGCATAAAGTGCAGCACCTCCAAGCAGCTGCCTGCGTGAGTGTCTCACATAGTGGTGGCATGAGCCTCCAGCATGAGGCTCATGCATGAAGGCTCAGGTGGGGAGGTTATTGTCATTATTTTAATACTGTTTGCTTTTGTATTGTATCAATTTATTTAAATACTGTTAAGGGATAGTTTGTCCACTACATTTGCTGAATTTGTAATCTCGCTACACTATATTTATACAATTGAGAACATCAACATGATTAACAGGTACATTATAGTGTTTTGTTTGTACAGTATGTTTAGTACTTTCAACCTGCTAACCCAAAACATAACTTGGGTTGAGAAAAATGACACATCTTCAGACAAAATGAACTTGTTTGCAGTCCAAGAGAATTGTCAGATAAAAACAGTATTACTGTGTATGGGCATATTAAAAAATATGAAGTTTTGGCCCTGGGAAGACACTTACTGGAAAGGGATATTTTTCACACATATGATTTTATAGCACAGAAATTAACATTGCCATTGTATAGGTCACTGGTTATGCCAGACTCTGAGTACTGTGTGTAGTACTGGTGCCCATACCTGAAGAGGGACATTAGGTTACTGGACGGGGGTGCAGTGCAGGGCAACAAAGATGATCCAGGGACTAGGGGACATACCCTACATGAGCAGACTGAGGGAGCTGAAAATGTACTCACTGGAGGAGAGGAGAGATGGGGGGATATGATTGAAACCTTCAAGTACATGAAGGGAATAAATAAGACAGACATGGAGGGACGATTTAAGTTAAGGGGTAGGGACACTAGAGGTCATGATCTCAGATTGGATAGGGGAAGGTTCAGAATGGAAATGAGAAGACACTTTTTTAAGAAGACAGTGGTGTCTGGGTGGAACACCTTACCTGTGGAAGTGGTATCCTGTAGAACAGTGGACTGCTTCAAAAGGGGATGGGATAAGATAAAAGGGAGAGTAAAGGGAAGGGATGGAGGGGCAGCTGCAGTATAAGGGTTGCTAGTTACACACTCGAGCAGACTCGATCAACCATAAGGCCTTTATCTGCTGGCAAATTTGCATGTTCATAAATTGTTACTGTCTGGGAACATAGAGGAGAATCCTGGCCCTAAAAAACACGGAGATGTAAAGAATTGGTTTTCCATTCAGGGACCACAATTGGTACAATTAAATATATGTGGTCTCCTCCCCCCAAAAAACAGGAATTCGAGGCTTGGATATATACACATGCCCCAGATGTAATAATGTTAACTGAATCCTGACTGAGTCCCAAAGTGGGTGGCAATCTGTCACTGATTGAGGACTATAAAATAAACAGGAAAAATAGAAAGGGTAAGGGGGTGGTATAATCATTTACTCAAAGGAATACTTGGTACTAAAGGAATAGAGACTGGATCACTACCATCGAGTTGTGAGAATTCTTTATTTTTTTAATTTTTTAGGAAACAAAAAAAACTGAATATTGGTTGTATCTATAACCCTCCCAAATCTAAGATCCAGGGCCATGAAGATTTGGTTGGAATAATTGGAAAATTCAAAAAATAAGGAGTTAATCCGAATGGGTGATTTTAATGTCAATTGGATGGGGACAGAAGTTAATAAATATCTAAGAAAAAACTGATACAGAAGTTAATCTTAAACAGTTAGGAAAGAAAGGAACTAGAAGAAATAATAGAATGGGGGAATCAGCATTAATTAATTGTATAACAGTAAATGATTTAAGAAATGGGAAAGTATCTGGGATATTGCCAGATATCATTAATGACCATATGCCCACATATTGTATGTGGAGTAATATCACAAAAAAGTGGAAAGGAAGAGTAATGGAAAGTAGGATTTTAAATAATGAAAAGATATCTAAAAATAAAAGCTGATTTAAAAGGAGTTAATTGGAGGGAGATGGGGATATACAGTAGGTGACATAAATGAAGCATTAAGATATTTTCTTGAAAAACCTAATGGTAGAATCAACAGTAGGGCACCTTTAAAAAAGAAAAGGGTGAGAGGTACAGACAGTAAATGGATACCTAGTTACGTAATTGAATTTATGAAAGAAAGAGATTCTGCTTGGGTACACTATAAAAACACATCTAATGAGTGTGATTGATCTCAGTTTAGGGAATTCCGAAATAAATGAAAGAAGGAGATTAAAAAAGCAAAAGCTGATTTCTAAAAAAATGAACAAATGTCAACATTGAAAGAAAAAAAAAACATTTTAGAAGGGACTGAACAATTTTATTGCACCGAAAAAGAAAGAGGACCTAATTAGTCTTATTAAAGGGGAACAAGGAATCTTTGGAAAAAAGAAAATAGCTAATTACCTAAATGAAACATTTACAGACTTGTCCAAGTATGCAAACGATACTAGAGATAGAATGAATGTCATAAAAGAACAAATAGAACTGCATAGTCCCAGTTTTTTTTATGCATTACTAAATGAGAGGTGTGTAAGCAATTAAAAAGCTTAGATGATTCTAAGGGTCCAGGATCTGACTTGCTAGGGGCAACAATTTTAAAACAGGCAGCAGAGGAATTGTCAATTCCACATCAGATAATTTTTAACAGATCTTTAATTCAACAGGTGGGTTGCAATTTATGGAAAAAAACATATGTAATTCCCATTTTTAAGGGGACAACTAAATTGCCCAACTAAATATAAACCAATAGTCAGAAGAGGTTATTGCTTTCCCAAATGTTGAAATACTTGTAAAATATGATACATTATCAGGGACCCATCACAGTTTCAGGAAGGGATGTAGTACAGCGACTGCCTTGGTCAGGTTCATGCACGATCTTCAGGAAAACATGGATGTAGGTCTGTACATGGGAGCAGTGTTCGTGGACCTGACCAAGGCACTCAACCTTGTGGATCACTCCCCAAGTGGCACTTGGTTTATATCAGTTTTGTGGAATCTTTAGCTAATTGGATTAATAATTACCTGCTGGACAAAAAGCAGCAAGTTCAAATCAATTATACACTATCAAACTATAGAGAAGTTCATTATGGAGTCCCACATGGCTCCATTAGGTACCAGTGTTATTCTCACTATTCTTAAATGAATTGCCTTTAATTTGTATACAGTCTAAAATTGTGCTGTACACAGACAGTGCTGTCTTGTATGCAGCTAGTAAAGATATTGGGACACTAAATTCCATTATAGGTATAGGACATGAATTTGGTAAAATGATAAATTGGTTTGACAAAATTAGACTTGTACTAAATCAGAAGAAAATGAAGGCAATGTTGTTTAGTACAACCCATAATGAACCATTAATGGTTTCTTTATGAAAAGAAACTAGTTTAGATATAGTTTCTGAATTTAAGTATCTAGGAATATTTTTAGATTCACACTTAGATTTTAACACACTTGTCGAAAACACTGTCAAACAACTGCATAATAAAATTGGAGCCTTGTATAAGATAAATGACTATTTAACAGATGATACAAGAAGATTGATGGCACAGAGCTGCTTGCTTGCCACAGTTGATTATGGCAGTTTAATATGGAAGGGGGGAGTTAATGAGAAAATAATTAACCAACATAAATACAGTATATGTATAATACTATCTGTATACTTGCCCTGTGAGCTAAATCAAGAGAACACCATTGCACTTTATATAATAGACTAAACTGGTTACCTTTAGAACTAAAGGACAGACTTTACATGTTATGTTTTGTCCATAAGTTATTGAATACTACAATGAAAACTCCTCTTGCAGCATTCTTTGAACAAAAGCATAACATTAAATACTTAAGATCAAATGATACAGTGACATTAGCAGTTCCTCTATGCAAAACTTCAATAAAACAAAAAGCCTTCAATCAAGTTCAATAAAAACCTATAATAATCTACCTGATCATATACGGAACACACAAAATGCATTTAGTTTTAAAACCATGCTGAAAAAACTACTTGTGTTAGAAGCACAGTGTAACTGTAGATGAAATATTCTGCACATATGTCAACAGCATAACTGAAGTCTACACCTGATAAAGGCAATTGTATTTCTAATACTATAGTTATAAACTTTTATATTTAACTCTTATTTTATTTTAACTTTACATTAACTTATTAGTCAAATATTAACTGTTTTATATTGTCTTTTAGTTGCTGCAGATGTTTGTATTTTTGATTACTGCATTTCATGTTTCTTGTATTTCTATCGTGTGTATGAATGTATTTATGCAAGTACTGTATGTACTGTCTATCCAGGTTGAGTCTGTAAAATGGCCTTTTGGCACATTGCTTCTTACCCAGTGAACAAATTTTAAAGAAATAAAAATAAATCCCAGATGGCTCACACTTGGAGGATGCAAGAGATTGTGCTCTACAAGCTGTTAAATACCTCCCAGATGCTTCGTAGGACACCCTCAGTTTTGGAACCAGAGTCAGTGTGATGGCGAATACACCTGCAGGGCACTGTGGCTAAACTTGTGGGAGACCAACAAAGAGTCAAAGTCAACCCTTATGAAGTTGTCTCTCAAAGACAGCCACCTTTTTGGGGAGGTTCTGATGCCATTTCTCAAGGGCAGGGAAGGAAAGAAACAAGCATCAGGTGACAACGCAAAACAGTCCTTTTGCCCCAAATTTAGGCACTCCAGGCAAATGCCCACCCAAATTCACTCAGGGATCAAGACAGTGGTCCTCTAGACCAAAATTCTCCAACAAAGGAACATACAATAAACCGTGCATAACCAATAACTGTAAACTTGCCACTACTGAAAACAAACCAGCTTTCTGCACCAGTAGGAAACCATGAGCTGCGGTGGGCCCCAGTGGACCATCCACCAGAGGCAGGAAGACTTCAACAGTTCACTGCTCAGTGGGCCCAAACAACAATGGACAGCTGGGTCAGGGAGATTGTGACCCATGACTTTGCAATATAGTTGGAATTCTGGCACATACGATACAGGCACATATCTTCCATGATACCAACTTGCCCAGTGAAGAGGGGAAAAGCTATACCTGGCTTTTTCCAGTTTGATAGCCAGCAATGCTATTTCTCCAGTTCCAGTGGAAGAAAATGAACAAGGGAGTGTACTCTTTATTCTTTGTGGTCCTCAAGAAGTCAGGGGGAATGTATCTGGTGCAGGACTTCAAATATCTCAGCCAGTTTGTGACTTACAAAAAGTACAGAATAGCAACATTACACTCCACATGGGTAGCCATTTGACCAGGGGATTTCCTGACATTGATAGATCTCAAGGATGCATACTTGCATATTCCAGTTTGGCCCTTGCCATACAAGTATCTGAAATTTGTGGTGGGCAACAAACACTGTCTGTACTGATGTCTACCATTTGGCTTGGTGTCTGCTCCCAGAGTATTCACCAAGATGCTAGTGGTTCTGGCAGTGGACCTTTGCAAGAAATGATACATGTCATACCCTATCTCAATAACTGGCTTATCAGAGCTAGGACTAAAGTACAGGCACAGAGGAATATGGATCTAGTGGGGAAAATGTCTTCAGAGACATGGATGGGTGCTAAACAAGAAGAGAGTCAGTTATTGCTGACTTAATGCATTCCCCATATGGGATCAATCATAGATACACACCTCAACATAGTGACTCCATCAGAGGACAAAGCTGCTAGTTTGACTCACCATGTATCACAGAGATTACATCAGTCATACAGACCAGTATGGGATTAACTCATGGGATTCACAGCAGCAATGATCAACACAGTCCCATGGGCCATGGTGCACATGCAACTGATACAGAGATATGTCTTGGGACATCAGGGATCTTTTGTCCCAGAATTTCTGCTACAAGATAAATCCACCAGACTACATTACTTCAACCCTGGTACGGTGATCATACTAGCAAAAATTATAGAGAGGTACGATTCTGGATCAACAATATTCCAAAACTGTAACCACAGATGACAGTTTCCAGGGATGGGTCACAATACGTCATTGTCATATGACTCTGGTACTTTGGTTACCTGCCAAGACCAGGCTGCCTGTCAATGTACTAGAGTTGTGAGCAGTGTACCATGCCCTGCAGTTTTTTTTTGATGCTCCAGGGTCATTCTGTCCTGATTAGAACAGATGACCAAGTGATAATGGTGTACCTCGACAAACAAGGGGGTGCACACAGCTGCTCAATGATCTGGGAGTTCATGACAGTGATCAGGTGAGTAGAACAGAACCTGTAAATCATATCGACCTCTTACCTTACTGGGAAAGTGAACACCCAAGCTAACTGGCTCAGCAAGGAGATGATAAATCAGGCAGTGTAGACACTTCACCGCATGGTGTTTCAACTAGTCAACCTTAGATGGGGACCATTACAAGTGGATCTCATGATGTACAGCATGAACAAACAACTCCCTATATTACCACTCTCATTTTCAGGATCAATGGGCACAAGAAGTGGTCACATGTCTGCAATGTGGAACTTTGAAAGCGCTTACACCCCCCCATGATTCCCAAGGTACTGCACAAGATTTGATCCATGAGAGCAATGGTGGTACTGATAGCCCCAGACTGGCTGAGGGGATTTTGGTACTCTCACATACAAGTGATGTCGATAGACACATCCTTTTGTCTCTCATCTCAACAGGATCTTCTATGCCAGGGGCTGATAATTAACCACAATCCATCATCCTTCAATCTGATGTCCTGTCTACTGGGAGGGACAGATTGCAAGCCCTGGGCTACCATCAAAGGGTGGCAGAGCACCTGTTAAAGTCAAGAAGGTAGTCCACAAACAACAAATACCAAAGACACTAGTCGAGTTTTAACAAGTAGTATATAGAAAAAGGGACTTTGCCATCTGTTGTGGGATTTCCACTCATACAGAACTTCCTAAACAACTGGGCAGACTAGGGTCTATGTCCTGCTTCTCTAAGGGTACAGACATCAGCTGTATCAGCCATTAGCAACGCCCTACCAGGGATAGGTAATATTGGTGCCCACCCCCATGTTGTTAGACTTTAGAAAGTGGTCCCAGTTGTTGCTCCATGCATTAGGCTAACCTGTGTCCCATGGCAACTTAACCTTGTTCTGCATACCCTTCAAAAAAAACTTTCTTTTTTGCAGAACTCCCTACTTTTGGTTACATTTAAAATAGCCTTCATCATCACCATTTGTTCGGCCAAATGAATCAGACTTGCAAGCCCTATCTTGCAAGGCACCATTCTTGGTATTACATAGTAATAGGGTTACCCTATGCCCCATTCCCTCCTTTCTTGCCAAGGTGGTGACTGAAGTCCATCTGAGCAGAAACTCTATATGCCCAATTTTGCTACTGAACATAGACAGCCCACTAGCATTTATTGGGTGTCAGCTCAGACTTTGCCTCTCTGTCACAAAGGCTAATCATAAGTTGGATTGATTATTCACACTTACAGTACACAAAAGAGTGGGCAATATGGTATCTTAAGACACAATTGCATGTTGGCTCTGATTAATGATTGCTGAAGCCTATGGGGTGGGCAGGTCTCGATCCACTCCAGGGACTCAGGGCACATTGCACCCAGGCAGTTGCCATCTCCTGGGCTGAAAGAGGTCATCTTAGGACATTTTGTTCTGTGGCCACTTGTTCTATGCTGCATTCTTTTGCTAAACATTATCACCTGGATGTGGCGTTGGCCGATAGAGCCATCTTCAGCAGAGCGGTCCTTCAGGTCACAAAGGATCCACCATAGACCAGTGTCCACATTTTTTCCCATCCAAACTGGGATAGCATTCACACTTTCAGAAGATCCCACTGGTGATGACTGCAGAGTACTATAATGGGGGCAATATGTAATGGTATTTACTCACTTGGTAAATGTGATTGTATGAGTCCACTCGATAGTACTCTGCTGGCCTTCCCAATGCAGACTGATGGTTGTGGAGGGCAGCATGGTGGAGGGTGGAGTGATATCCTGTTGTGTCTATTACGGTATGTTCCTCATATGTCTGACTATTCCTATTTGGGTATATGGATAAATACATGCTGATGCATACCCATACACACTGCCTCAGCCACTATTTACTTTCATACATGGCTTCAACAGGAGTTGGCATGCAGTACAGTATGCTGTGGTTGCTTTTCTCCTGTTCTCTGTTTTCTTTGTTCTTTTCTGCTAGGGAAGATTTGTACTGGAGTTTTCTGGGATTGACTAAGGGCTAGCCTTCGGCCAGTCTGAATTTTATTGGATCATTCATCATCCTACAGGATGGATGAGGGATATCCCACTGGTTATGACTTCAGAGTACTATAAATAGGTCTAATCTAATCACCTTTACCAGGTAAATAAATATCATTTTATTGTTTTTTTATAGAACAAATCCAATGATACAAAATCAAAGAACCATACCTTACATACATTAATCATAGCAAGTCATAACACAAAAAAAATTATTTCAAGAACAGAGGAGAGTAAAAATATTTGAAAGTATGTATCTCAGTTAGAGATGAGCAAAGTTGGCAAACTTCTCTCCATAAAATAATCTGCAGATTTCATGCAATTCATGAAATTTGCAGATTGCGAAGTCTGGAATTTTGGAGCAAAGTACAGAATTTCGCTCACAAAATTCTGCGGTTTGCTGCAGAAACTTCATGATTCAGGTGAAGTCAAAGTTCTTTGGTCTGGGAAGCTTCATAAAGCTCAGCAAAATGCAAAATTTTGCCAGTTCAAGTGAACTTCGCCAGCAAAGTTTTACTTTGTTACATCTCTAATCTCAGTACAGTAAACAAAGTCTGTGTGAGTAATTATATGCAATGTTTACAGTATGAGGAGTTAAAACATGGTTCCCAAATATTCAAAAACTTATCAATTCTATCACTGTTGACATGTGCAAGTCTTTCATCGGGCCTGAACTTTTCTCTTAAATCCTATTCTTCAAGCAGCATGGACTTGAAGTGGTGGAGGCTGCCTAACAGGTTACCATTCAGAGGTCAGAATCACAAGGCCAGGTGTTTCAAAAGTTATAGAAACTTCGCTA
Organism: Neoceratodus forsteri; assembly: GCA_016271365.2. Taxonomy (NCBI): domain Eukaryota; kingdom Metazoa; phylum Chordata; order Ceratodontiformes; family Ceratodontidae; genus Neoceratodus; species Neoceratodus forsteri. The sequence continues at coordinate 1,296,068,341 of CM028130.1, forward strand.
TATTGAAGATTTGTCTGGTGTCTTTCCAGACTCAGTGTGTGTGTAAGACCTCTGGGAAATTAAGGAACCAATGCATGTTATTAGTTCCACCAGGTCCTGAATAATAACAGAGAACAGAGAGTGTGCCAGTACTGGAAGCTGAAGAAGTAACTCCTGTGTCACCCTTTAACTGAGAGATTGCACCACATGAGTGCAGGGCCCCTCTTGTGCCAGAGCAGATGCTCACTAATGCATAGACAGTGCAACTTTACAGAAGAATAGGTATAAAGGCTGAGTGCTTTCAAAAGGGTGTTATGACTTCGAGAGTAAATCAATTTGCTTAGTCCACACCCCCCAACCCCAGTCCTATCTAAAAGAAAATTTGATCAATGTGTTGTAGCTGTGCTGCTCCATGGAGAGAGAAGAAGTGTTCACTTATACCAACTACCTAAATTAACCCAAAGCTGCTTGACATGACTGCTGGTTGTGGACAGTTTGTAATTTAGAGAAAGTACTGTGTGAAGGTGCCCCAATGCCCTTGTATGCCTTGTTGTCCCAGAATTACAGGATAAGCCGTGGCCAGTCCAATCATGCTGCTGAGGGCCTCATTGTACCAACAGCCTAGAAGCTGATTACAAAATGGCACCAGGACAGGGACACAGAATAAAATCGATATCTGCAATAACACATGGATGAACTCATGTACAGGCCTAAAGGTATGGCTGGGTCACATTGCAGAGCAGAGATTATTCAGCCAACTCAAACTTCCGGAGTGTTCTGAGGAGTCCAAAAGGTGGACTGGCCAACAAAGAGGCATTTGCCTTTGGCTCTCCAGTTGACCCCCTTCATGTTAAAGTGAATGTCTGTAATGACTAATATGGCAGTAGGTAGTGCCAAGCAAGGTGAGCATGCCATGCACTTGGAAGGCCAGAGTGTGAGTGTGTGCTCAGGAGGAGGAGGAGGAGAGAGTTGTAACTGCCACAACAGCATCAGGTACTGTACCACTTTGTTTACAGTCTGTAAAAAGTTTAAAATTCTAGTGGCAAGAAGTCTACTGTGGCCACCCAGATGACTAATTTTCCAGCAGATCATCAAAGGCAATGACACAGATTCTGTTGTAGGATTCCCTGCAGCAGCTGCCCTGAAGGAGATTTCAGTGCTGATTCAAATGCAGCAGCAATCAGGTATAGCATTTGGAGAAAAGGATGTACAGGTAGTACAACTACTGTAGCAGAATTAACTTTTCCAGAGATTAAAAACTGTAACTGTAAGATTCTTCTCTGTGAAGAGTAAAGTCTATGTAAATGCTTCTGAAGATTTACTGTACTTACCCCAGTTTTGTCCTGAGAGCAAATAAATACTACAAAGGGACCTGTCCTGGGTTCTTGGCTTACAGCAAAATGTTTGCAGATAAAAAACAAGATTTCTCTCCAAAGTCTGAGACAATAAGGTTCTATCTCACCAGATCTGAGCAGTTCTTTTCTACTTACTCTGGAGAGTCCACTCAGTAGAACGAGACACAAAGATGGGCTTACCTTGTTTTATGGGGACCCTATGGTTTGGGAACTGTAATTGTCATGGCAAATATCTGATCAGCAGCTGCAGGCCTGGGTGCTCTGGTTAGCAACTTAAGCAGGTGAGAGTTTCAATGCTCCTAATTGTATCTGGTGTGAGAGTTTGAGATGTCCTGGAGGCGACAGCCTCAGTGACCAAACTCCATTCTCCAGTTTTATGTCTTCTATAAGATCCTCTCAGAGTAGTTCCTATGAACCATCCAGTAAGTCATTGTTGCTTGCACAATTAACTGTAGAGGTTCAGTACAAAATTTCCAACCAGCTCAGGATGTTTTGGCAGTTCATGTTTTCCCATCAGTTCTAGGTTAGAAATATAGGAACATAGAAGTTGACGGCAGATAAGGACCGTGTAGCCCACCCAGTCTGCCCATTTTGCCTACCTTTTGTAAAGACCACAGATTTGATCTGCAGCTCACCCTTTTCTGCCCTTTTTCATCTGTTGTTCCTGAAACTTGCCCCCAGGAGGAGTTAGGCAGTTAGTTCACCCACAGTATATTTGAGACTGAGGCTGTTCAGTGAGCCTAGTGACTGCACTAAGGTAGCTGAGGTGTTGTCAGCAGTCCTCCTATTCCATTTTTTATCTTCACCGCTACAGTTCCAGTTCATGACTGACAGCAGTGTGTTCCAGGTCCAGCAGTTCTAGCCAGTGAGGGGGAGCCAGCTGTTCCTGTTCCATCACAGGAGAATGACCAGATGATTGTCAGTGGGATTAGTGACTTTTACCTGTTTGACTCGTAGCAGTAACATTTTGTTATTTAGCAACAGAATGTTTTATAAGAACTTAGCATAAAGAGCTTATTCTCCATTTATTAGTTCCCTTTTTATTGTAATAGAAAAAATATAGAGACAAGTAGTGGTACTATCAATCTGGATGTTTCTCTAGGTTGCTAAAGAAAAAATATAGTGACAAGTAGTGGTAGTGTGGATTTGAATGTTCTTCTAGGTCATATTCAGAAGAAGATGGAGCCTTGTCCACATATGGAGTTAGGAGTTAACATGCTGGGCTTGCATGTTTTTTCCTTTTCTGTTGCAGTTGCCCTCTGAGACTAGGCCATGTACAGTAAATGGTACAGTTCAGACTAAAAAGAGTTTGCTACAGTGTAAGTCTAGGTTACTACCATTGGCATCTATGCATAAAGTGGGACAGGATACATGCAAAAGGCACATACCTGGCCCACGCAACTCTGCACCCACGGACAGGTGTGCACCGACCAGCATTCATTAATCCCAGCTACATGTCCATGGCCACACCCCCGGCACACAGGACCATGGGGAGGTGGATGGTAGAGGAGTGGGAGACACCGATGGGCATCCAATCAGATGCCCATACTGGGTCCTGTGGTGGATCCCCTTCTCCTTGTGATCAGGGTATTCTGGGCAGGCACAAGACCCAGAGAAGTACCAGTAAAAGTGCCTGATGGTGATCCCCCAGTGTACTGTTGAACATACCTGTGCGGTGGCAGCACAGTACATCCCCTGCTAACTGCAGAATGTACTAATGGCACCAAGTGACATGTGCTGAGACTACCACCCACTAGCTCTGGCAGCACTATATCTGCCTGTAATGCATTGTATATTCTGCCACTAGCCCCATTCTATGTAAATTAAGAGCTAGGGGATGCTTACAGTGTGACTTGACTCTCCATGATGAAGTGTATAGTGTTGTTACATATATACAGTATAGAGGTGTACTGTCCAACCATGTTGGTAGCAGAGCTGGGGCATCATGGTGGGGGTACCATGTCCCAGCAGGGCATGGATACCTCCACTGTGATGCCCCACCCCTCCTTACCAAAATGATTGGGCAGTACTCCACTATACCTATATTTATATGTCCGTTGCACAAAAAAACTGTGTTAATGCAGACATTAGGGTTGTGGAATGCAAAGCACACAAGAAGGAAAATAAAAACCTTAAGGACTTGGGTCACAGAGTATTGGCAAATCAGTGGTGGGATCTTAGTTAGGGTTGTCACCTCTAATTCCCACCCCTAACCCCAGCCCATAGCCTCATGTCCGGAGCACAAGATACAGCTCCAGCCTAGTGCCTCATAGTGATACAGTATGGCCAACATAATCTGTTGGAGCTTTCTTCATGCAGGGCTCTATAGGCCCTGCATGAAGACATCACATTTGGCCTTGTCTGATCAGGGGAGGTGGTGGGCATTAGGGTTGATGACCCCAAGTAAGACCCCACCACCGATTAGCCAAAACTATGGAGACCCAAATCCCTAATGTTTTTTACTGTCTGTTGAGCCTATATATGGTATATCCAGGTATAGCTACTGCTGCATCAGGAACCTTGGGAGACAGCATACTAACATACTAAAATGCCAGCAGAATAGGCCTAATGGTCTTTCGTGTCTGTTCGGTTGGTCAGCCCCCACCCTGGGTGCTGACCTTGCTGCCTCCCCTCCTTCTCTGGCTTCTCCCTTCCCAGTTCTGGATATTCTTGCTGCATTAGATTTTGCTTCCAGAACCCTTCCCCTGTACCTGTCCCAACCCCTCTTGAACCCCTCCATTGTCTCTGCCTCACCAGCCCTCTAGGCAGCGCATTCCATGGCTCCACCACCCTCTCAGTGAGTAGCACCTCCTCCTTTCACCCCTGAATCTTCCCCTCCAGCTTCCACCCATGCCCTCTAGTGCCCCCTCCTTCCTTGAGCGCCTGACTGTTCCTCCCTAGTTACCCTCTTCATGTACCTGAAGACCTCTATCATGTCCCCCATGTCCTTCTCTCTTCCAATGTGTACATATTTAGCTCTTCGAGCCTCTCCTCATAGGTCCTGTCCCCAAGCCCAAAATCATTTTGGTTGCCCTCCTCTGGACCCTCTCCAGGAGTTTAATGTCCCTCTTTAAGTGTGGCCTCCAAAACTGCATGCAGTACTCAAGGTGCGGCCTCACCAAGCAGTTATACAGAGGGAGTGTCACGTCCCTCCTTCTGGAGGTGATTCCCCTAGCGATGTATCCCAGCAACCTGTTGGCCTTGGCTGCTGCCCTACTACAAGTCTCAGAGTTGTTCATCTTGACATCCACCACCATCCCAGGTCCCTCTCAGCCATCGAGACTTGTAGCATCCCCCCACCCCACGGTGTACACTTGGCCCAGGTTTCTGACCCCCAGGTGGAGTACCTTGCATTTCCCTGCATTGAACCTCAGCTTCCACTTTCTAGACCATCTTTCCAGAGCCTCCAGGTCTCCCTGTAGAGCCACCCTCCCCTCCTCCCCATCCACCACCGCCCCCAGTTTTGAGTCATCTGCAAAGAGACTCATCTCACTCCTGATTCCTGTCCTTATGTCAGAGATGTAGGCATTGAACAGGAGGGGCCCAAGGACTGATCCCTGTGGGACCCCACTGATGACCCTCCTTGGGGATGAGACTATCCCGCCAACTACGACCCTCTGGGTCCAGTCCTGGAGCCAATTGCCTATCCATCTGATCATCTGGTTCCCCACCCCATTTCTCCCAGCTTATCCAACAGGCCCACATGAGGAACAGAGTCAAATGCCTTGCTGAAGTCTAGAAAGAGGACGTCCACTGGTCTACCCAGGTCCAAGGCACTGGTCACCCAGTCATAGAACTCCACAAGGTTTGTCTAACACTATTTCCCCGGGACGGATCCATGCTGTCTATCATCCAGGTACCCTGACTTTTTCAGGTCCCTCCCTAGCCTCTCCTTGACAATGCCCTCCATCACCTTGCCCACCACCGATGTCAAGCTGACAGGCCTGTAGTTCCCTGCCACCTCCCTTGATCCCCCCTTGTGGATAGGCACTATATGCACCACCTTCCAGTCCTGGGGCACCCACCCTGTCCTCAGAGATGGTGAAAAGCTCCACCAGGGGTTCTTGCCAGACATCCGCAGTTCCTTCAGCACTCTGGGATGTAATTTATCCGGCCCCAGTGCTTTCTCCGTCTTAAGGGAGCTGAGGGCTTCCCTCACTCTCTCTGCTGTGATTTTCACTCCGGTACCTCTTCTCCCTGCTTAGCCCTCCCCACTCCTGCCAGTGATGCCTCCCCTCTCCCCAGACCCGCCGATCGGTAAGGGTCCCCCCCTTCTCAGTATCTCTGTCTCCTCCCATGTATGATGCAGCACCCCCATTTTCCTTGGTGAAAACTGAGGTGAAGTACTCATTTAGTACCTCAGCCTGCTTCCCCAGGTCTTGTGCCCATCTCTCCCCTGATTTAATCCTGTTAATCTGCCCCTTCACCCTTCGTTTTTCCCCAATGTATCTAAAGAACCCCTTGTTCACTCTCCTAATTTCCCTGGCCAGGTTCTGCTCCTTCCTTGCCTTAGCCGCCCTCACCACCCTAGTGGCCCTTCTAGCCATCAGCTCATACTCCCCTCGATTCCTTACACTCCTTGAGCACTTGAATTGTATAGGCTGCCTTCTTTCCCCTTTCCCTCTGGACCTCTGGTCCACCAGCAGGGATTTCAGGCCCTACCGCATTTTCGTCTTACTCTTGCACAGGTGCTGGTAGCATCCTGCACCCCTCTCCTGATGATTTCCCACCTACTATCAGCATCCATGTCTGACCCAATCACATCCAAATGCTCCTTAAGGATCTTTCCCATTTCCTTAAAATCCGTCCCCCTGAAGTCAGTTACCTCCGTCTTTGTGCAGTCTTCTAGCCCTCCTAGGTCCAGGCAGAACCAGACTGTGGCATGGTCACTCCCCGCCAATGGGTCCCTTACCTCCAGGCCCCCAATCTGGTCACTGTCTGCCAGGACCACATCCAGTACCCGCACCTCCCTGGTCGGTTCCCCCACCTGCTGAGTTAGGAACGCGTCTTGAAAGACATCCAACAACCTCTGTTCCCTGGTCACAGAGGATGTCATAGTCTCCCAGTCTGTTCTTGGCATGTTAAAGTCTCCCAACACCACCACCGTTCCTCTGCCCAGTCTGCAGTGTCTCCCAACATCTGCCACCAGACTCTCCTCCAGCTCCTCCGCCAGGGCAGGGGGTCTATACACCACTCCTATTTTTACTCTCTTGCCCCCCTTGTTATCAAGGTGACCCAAATCGCCTCCATGGTTCCCTCTGCCTCCTCTACTCCCCCTATGCCAATGCAGTTTTTGACTATCATTGCTACCCCTCCTCCCCTTCCTCCCCTGTCCTTCCTGAACATAGTGTAACCCTCCAGGTTCAGGTCCCAGTCATGTCCTGCAGTGGCCCAGGTCTCAGTGACTGCTGCCACATCCACTGCTCCCTCAGTTAGCATTGTCTGGAGCTCAGGCATTTTATTGCCCAAGCTCCTGGCATTTAGCAGGACTACCTTCCACCCTTTTCCTATACTTCCATTTCCCCTGCTCATGTTCCCATGGGGATTCTGTTTTCCCCTGGTCTGCACTTTACCAGTCGGCCTTTTTCCACAATCCTCCAGCTCCCCAGAGTGGAGACAAGAGCCCTCCTTGCTCGGCACCCCTTGGCAGCCTTTTTCCTCCCTCCTCCCCTTCACAAGTTTAAACCCCACTTTTCACCAATGAACCCCTCTATTTTCAACTAAGGATTCCCTCCCTCCAAATTGAGATGGAGTCTATCTCGATACAGCTCCTTATCCTCCCAGGTCTTCCCAATCCCCATCAACCCATACCCTCTGGCCTCACACCACTCCCTGAGCCACTGGTTTATCTCCCTAATCTTCCTTTTGTGTTCCCCACTAGCCCTTGGCACCAGCAGGATTTCTGAGAAGGAAACTGTGTATCCTATGTCATGACAGACCCTGGCAAGCTCCCTGAATCTTGCCTGTATCTCTAGCTCGCTATTTCCCTCAATGTCATTTGTACCCAGGTGGACCAGTATGTCCGGGGAACCCCCACAATCCTTTGCCAGCTGATACACCTCGTGCTTAGCCCTGTGCACCATTAGTCAAGGAAGCATTTTGTTCTAACTGGCCAGGCTTCTCCCTCCCTATCCCATTTGATACCGCTTGATCATTGAACTCCCAACAGAGCACTCTGACCTCTCCTTTCCTCCATTTCCCCCTTCCATGTCCCTCATCCTTTCTACCGCCCCTCCACCCAGCCGGCTCCTTGTTCCTCCCCTATCTGAGTGCCATGCCACCCCTCCTTATTTACCCTGGCCACCCCTCCTCCAATCCTGTGCCTCTCCTCCTCCTGAGTATCCTTCTGTACCTTGCTAACTCCCCCTCTCTTTCCATGACTGGTCCTTCTCCCCATCTGCTAAACTAGCTTAGCTCGTCCTCCCTTCCTTCCTGTCTCCATTTAGTCCCTCCTTGCTTGTCGTGCTCCCCTGGCCTAAACCCTCAGCTTCCTTTACTGAATCCTCCTTGTACTTCTGGTCCTTCTCCTTTATCTTTCCTCCCAACTGGTCCTTCTCCTTGCGCTTTCCTCCCTCTTCCCCCTGCCCCTCCTGCTCTGATTCACTGCTCCCCCCATTTTCCTGGATTCCAGGTTCTCCCCTGTTCTTCCTGCTATCCGGCCCCTGACTCCTGCCCCCCACTCCCTTTCTGTCTCTAACCACCCCTGTCGTGGCTACATCACCCCCCTCATCCTCGAGCAGAAGAAGAGAATTGAAGCGGTTATGGAGTATAAGGTCTGATCCACCTCCCCGCCTTGCTTCCTTCTGTCCAGCCCTGGCCATCTGCCTACTTCCCTGAGAATGTTGTCCCTCCGTCCCTCCTTTGTGAGGGTCCCCAGTTACCTGCCTGCTTCCTTGGTAGTGTCCTTTTGGACCCCCTCTGCCAGGTCCCTATGTGACCCCTGAGTATTCTCCTGCACTCCTTTCCCTATGCCCCCACCCCCAGTGCTTGGTGCAACCCCGTGGGAGATCCCTGCCCCCTTCCCCAACCATACCTCCCCCTTCCCCAGCTGTCTCCTAATCCCCAAAACCTCCTCCCTAAGCTGTGCCAGCTGGTAGCACACTGGGAAACCACCAAACTTCCAAGCCCAGTCCAGTATCATGGCTACTCCACACCCTGTGCACCCCACCACCCTCCCAAAGATGCCGGCCCTAATGACGTGTGGTTCCACCCCCCTTCCAAGTAGGTTTCCTTGGGTGAGCCACCAGGTTCCCCCAGTCCAAGATAAACCCTTACTGCCTAATCAGGTCTCCCACTAATCTTAGATACAGTCTCACAGTACACCGGTAACCCTGTTACTAGGTGCAGTACAACACAGTAAACGTATAAGGGAAATTAACAACTCCCTAAGCTCCTCTCTCCCAGCCTTTAAATCCAACCCCCAGTGGCTAGAACTGCATGAGCTGCACCTGCAGCCTTTTCCTCCAATTGCAGGGCAGGTGTTCCCTATAAATTAGCAGAACTCTGGGGAGGGAGGGGTGGGGAGGGTGGGTGGGTTTTGGGCAGACACCCAACTCGAGAGAGTGTATCAACCCTGTGTCTCCCCTCCAAGCCCAGCAGCCAAAGAACCAGGCCCAAGAAACTGCCACCAAATAGGTTTTAAATCAGAAGAAATAGGCCTCCACCAGCGCAGCCTGTTACACAGTGAAACATCCAACAAATGAGCCCACTTACAACCACCAAACCAGTTTTCAAACTTCCAACAGCCCCCAAAACAATACCCTGCTAGCCCCTTAGAAGTAAGAAAGAAAAGAAATAACCTTCTACCAAGTAAAATCCACAAGAACCCTGTGAAAATAACAAGAAGCAGATACTGTCCTGGAACACAACTGATCCTGTCCCCTTCCAGTTCCTTCTGAGAAGACAAAGCAGCCAACACCACAAACCTGATTCAGCTCTGCCTCCAGTCAATTAGCTGAGTGAGACCTGGCCAGACCATTAACACCCTTCCCCCACTATGCAGTAATCTTTGCGGCTACTGAAGTCAGCAACAAGGAATCAAAATTCAACTCAAAGCCCCCAAAATATGTTTGCTGCCAAAGGAAACAGGTCTCCAATTTAATCAGCTTCACTCAATAACTAACAGTATATCTGGGCTATGCTGCGTGACCCAGCCTTGGAGGCAATCCAAACTGGGTAATAGACTGCAGATGTTTACAGTTGACAAACAGAATGTACCTGACCTGTTATGGGAATGGGTAGGCCTTATTTTGGTGGGGTCTGAGTTAGGGTGTATTTTGCCAGACAAAAGCGGGAGCAGTATGAGAAGTCTCAGCAGACATTCCAACTGTTGCTTTGCTGATAGTTTTGCTGACCATTGGTGGTATGAGCTCTTCCTTCCTTTTATATGCATAACTGTTAGCCTTGCTAGAGTAGTCTGGGAGGTATAATTAGCAGTTGCTGGAAGAGTTGACCAATCCTGGTGTTGAGGCAGGAGCCATAGTGGTGACCATATACCCTTTATAATTATAAAGAAGTTGCAAGATATAAAGCCTGGGTCATAGTGAAAATTCCTGTCAATAGACATCTGGTCCTGACAGAGCAGTGGAGAATCTTGGATTACTCTATATGGAAGAAATCCCATGAAGAGGATAAAATGTGTCATGGCTCGAGTGCAGTACATTTCTTAGTTTGGTGATGGCAGTGTAAGGAGGAAGGAGGTTCGCAAATCACAGTTATGCGAGAAATGTGCTCTTAATGAGCAAATAAGGGATCACTTACGGAGTGCTGAAGTCCCTCTAGTGGTAGTGCTGTATAGCTGACTAATGGTGATTCAGACACTTAGTAAATTTAGTGGTCATGTGACCTGGTTGTGGTCTACTCTAACGATATAAGTAAATGCCCACCTTGGGCAGGTAAGTGGGGGTGGGTGGGTGCGGCACACAATGCCAACAGGATCCTACTCTTAGCTAACTTCTACTCTCAAGGAACAGTGCTGGGCTTTGGCCATACCTGGGCTTTTGAACAACCAGTGTGGTTTGAACTAGGCTCCTGGAGGATATGGCTGTGGCTTGTGGCAAAAAAATGCAGCTTGCGGTTGGGGAGAGAGGGGACAGTCTGCAGAGGCAGCGCCATAGCTTCGGCTCCCTGGGTTTAGCTTCTTCTGTCGGGGAAGGTGGCTGCAGTCAGGACTGCAGGGTGGCTTGACCGGAGGACCTCAAGCCCAGAAAGGCAAGGTAGCCTTGAGAAGGAGAGAATGGTAGCAGGTTAAATAATGGCCAGCTAAGGGAAAGGTTTATATGAACAAAAGAACAGGGTGGGATGAAAGTAACAGAGCAAAGAGGGAGAGGAGAGAGGTTTGAAAAGGGCTTAACAGAGACAAAAGAGCAGGGCAGTCTGAAAAATGTACAGTGAAAGAGAAAGAGGAGAGAGGGCTGAAAACAGTTTTAAAAAACACTCATGAATGTTTACAAATGTTCAAACTTATAAGAAGAAGAAATAGGCTGTTGGTTAACTAGGATCTGAAGCTTATCCTGTAGGTAGGGAAATGGGCAGACTAGGTGGGCCAAGCGGTCCTCACCTGCCGTCAGTCTATGTTTCTAGGTTTCTAAGCCAAATGTAGGAAATCTTATACAGTAATTGAGCTTGTAAAAAACCTAACATGAGTAGGCAACTATGTAGGCAAACAGTAACAATTACTATAATGCTTTTAAATCAAAGGAAAGAACAGCAAGGAGAAAGGGTTAGGCAGCCAATAACAGCTGGGGTCTCAGAAGGAGAGCTCCAATGGGTGGAAAGGCACCAAAATTCAAAAGTTCTGTGTGTGATATGTGTTTGTTATAACTCCCTGTTGGTGACATTGAGGGATGCTGAAAAAACAATCAGGGTACAGTATTGTGCCATATTGAACAGCATTGTATTTAGCAGCATCTCTCTCTCTCTCTCTCTCTCTCTCTCTCTCTCTCTCTCTCTCTCTCTCTCTCTCCCTCTCCCTCTCTCTCCCTTTCTCTCTCTCTCTCTCTCTCTCTCTCTCTCTCCATCCAGTCTCTCACACTTCATATCAGCTGTATAAGTGGATGTAGTGCAGCTTTCTTTATACCTTTCTTTATTCAATACAGTGCTATAATTATGCCTGCACAAACAGTTAGCCACCATTTAGTTCTTCCTCCCTCCTGCTCCCCTGACTGTGGCTCAGACTGAAGCTCAGAGATATTCCTGTTAGTCTGATTAATGTAGTTAGTTTTATTAGTTTATTTACTTCATTAATTTCTCACTTACAGTACCATGGTGGAGAGGTGTGGAAGGACCGGTCGCCTGACAAAACATCCCACAAATCAGATGGTCAGTCAGCAATGATTACTGGATTGATCCCAGAGCATTTTAAAACTGAAAAACTAAACAAAAGCTGCGCAGAGCTTGCAGCCTCCTCTGTACTGCACCACACTTACAGTACACCAGAGGTGCCAGGGTACCACACACACACACTGCTGCCCTGAAACCCTGACCAGTGTGGACACCCTGTGTCCTGATAAAAAAAAAACTCCTCTCAAATGCCTGCAATGTTCGATCCCCCTCAAGCTGCAGACCTTAAATCTGTGGAGCATGCTGTCCACAACAGTTCATTGCCATCCCATTGCCACCTCCCAAGCCCCTCAGAAAATTCTCAGTAACACCCCCCCCCAAGTCATACCGAGAGTTGAGGCCACCCCTAAACTACCCAGAGTAAGGAAACATTAACTATGATCACAGCGGTCAGTTCTGAGCTGAGGAGCCCCCATGTTTCTGCTCTCTCCTGCAGTGGCTCTAGTCACTGGGGGAAGGGGGTATTAATCATCTTAAATAAACAAAAATTTTCCCCTGAGTTCATCCTCATCCTGAAAAGGACTCTAAATAGAATGCTACTGACAGCAACTGTGCAGCAGCTGAGAGTGTTCAGTGCGGAGGGTCAGGATTCTTCCTGGGAAAAGTCCAGGAGAGCAGGGCATCCAAAAATAAACTGTTTTGTGTTCAGAAGTAGTAATGAGGGCTGGGGGGGATACTGGGATGCAAAGGGAGAAGCATCAACAGTAGAAAACAGGAATTTGTCATCCCTCTGTACAGGCAGTTGGTGAGACCCCATCTGCAGTACTGCATACCATTCTAGAGACCCCATCTCCTCAAAGACATAGACAGAGTGGAGGCTGTTCCAAGGAGGGCAACCAAAATGATACAGGGTCTGCACCAGAAGACATATGAAGAGAGACTAAAGCAGCTCAATATGTATATCCTCAAGGAAAGGAGGTAGAGGGGGGACATGATAGCAACTTTCAGGTACCTCAAGGGAATTAACAAATTCCAAGAAGGCAGCATATTTCAGAAAAAGAGATGTGCAAGAACAAGGGGGCGCAATTTGGAGGTAGAGGGGGGACAGCTCAGAAGTAATGTTAGAAAGTATTTTTTCATGTAGAGGGTTGTGGATGCATGGAACAGCCTTCCTGAGGAGGTTGTGGAGTCAAGAACAGTGGGAGAATTCAAGAATGCATGGGACAGACATAAAGCAGTTCTAGTGAGGGGAAGCAGGAAGTAAGCTGTTGGTTAACTAGAATCTGCAGCTTATCTATCAGGCAGGGAAATGGGCAGACTAGGTGGGCCAAACGGTCCTTATCTGCTGTCAAATTCTATGTTTCTATGTTTCACTCATTAAACACCATTTGCATGTCTTTTATTCCACATGGATCTGCTTGTTTCACTTACCCCTACCTCAGTCTAATACCTTTTCCAGCTAACAGTGGATGTGCTGCAGCTTTGCCTGATTATGTCTCGATATGGTGCAAGCATTGAAAGCACAAAATCAGAAGAAATTATTTAACAGGAGTGCAGTACAGTTGTCAAGCCCAGCATTTGCCACAGCCATTGTGGACATTCATGGGGTAAGGGAAGGGGTAGCAAATGGCTTTAAAAACACATTGCATCGAACAATGGCCTGGATCAAGAAATGCCAACATTTTTCTGTAAGTATTGATGAAAAAATAATAATGGCAGATAAGACAAGGATGTAATTATGATGAGGTGTTACTATAAGGAAGTGCCACATATAGTAACCAGAACATATTTATTAATTAGTCAACATTGTGCTAGATAAGGATCAAGTTTGAACTATTAATGAGTACAAATGGTTATTTACTGATTGAACAGTAAATTTTGAACAGTAAATAACAAATTGAACGTAATTACTTAGCAAGTGACGGACAGGGGACTTGATTTTCACTTAAAAAAACATATACTGTATATTTGTCATGGTGCTGTACTACTTTTAAGACAAACAACTAACTAAGCATATCACTGAGACCTAAATATGAGTGTTGTGCTGTCTTTAGGGTGCAGTAGTTGTGTACAAGACTGTTCTGAAAATTGTTAGAAAACCAAGATGGCTAACATCTTGAACAGTATTTGTCTGAGAATCGAACAGCAAATTAATTGTTTGAACTGTTATTTACTGTTCAAACTGTTCTAGTTTAACTACCTGTCTTGCAGCTATCACAAAAATCTTTATAATTCAAAAATAGTAATATATTTTTTCATCAAACCATCCAAAGGCACACTCTTGGCACACACCTCATCATCCATGAAAATTACAGATGAATTTGTCATTCCGTGTGGGCTATAGATGACGGCATAAAATCCCATGTTAACCTATGGGGAAAAAAAATAATTTTTACTGTTTTTCACCACTTTACATCTCAAAAACCATTCAAGATGCCATCACAAAACTTTTCAACTCTTGTGACACTGGCACAATGACTGAACATGCCAAATATTGGGCTATTTCATTAAAAAATGCCAAAATTGGGATTTACCATTGAAGTGCTGTACCAATCCTAACTATAAGGGTGCAACCACGCCCCTGCAGTATATATAATAGATAACCCATGCTAGGGTGTGCGGTCAGGATCTGATATACGCACACCTTGGTGTGCGTTATTATGCACAAGGCTACAGGCCAAGTGCATCAACCACCCAAGGTGTGCGTATATCGGAGCACAACTGCACACCCTAGAGTGGGTTATCTATCTTAAAAGATGGCAAAATTGTTTTTGTAGGGGGACAAAAGTACAGGTGTGCGGTCGTGCTCTGATATACATACGGTCATGTGATGTGTTTTAACCAATCAGCAGAGATACTTTGTCCTATACATTTTATAAATATATATATATGTATGTATTTTTCTTTGTTTATGTAATAGATAACCCACTCTAGGGTGTATGGTCATGCTCTGATATACGCACGCCTCGGTGTGTGTTTTTTATACCCGAGGCCTCAGGCCAAGTTCATCAACCACCCAAGGTGTGCACATATCGGAGCACAGCCACACACCCTAGAGTGGGTCATCTATCTTATCAAATGGCAAAACTGTTTTTGGAGGAGGTTGAAAGTGCAGATATACAGTCGCATCTGATATATGCACAGTCATGTGATGTGTATTAACCAACCAGCAGAGATACTTTTTCCTACCCATTTTATAAATATATATCTTTGTTTATGTAACAGTATTATACAGCTCCTCACAGAGGGTCAAGGAACACTGAAAACATCCCTAACCATTGATATACATAGACTGGGGCAACTGGCAGAACTACAGGCAAACATAATGCTGCCAGAGTTGGTTGGTATCTTTGAGGATATGGCACATGACAGTGGTATACACATTATAGATGGTACATCCATCAACTGAAATGTACAGTGGTCTGAGGAGACCTGAGACAGACATGATGATAATCTCACTCTCCCCATCATAGCTGCACAATATTATTAGTTTCAGTATAGTACATGACATAACACATGTTACTCTCCATGCAACCCAAACAGAATGGCCACATTATTTACTGACCTCTGCCCTAGTTGCTCAAAGACATCATGGACATAAATCCATTTTATGCATTCCTGCCCATGCCTTATGAAGGTTTGGTCACAGATCCTACTGTCCCTCTCTAATGCCATCAATCATCCCATACATTGAACAGCTGCCCTGCCATTTCTTGGTTACTATCATCCCCCATACTCCTTATCTCCATTGGTGGTGTGCACTATAGTTATGGCAGGGTCCTTGCTATCATAAACTGTGCCTCCCCTTGCCCTGCACTCTGTGCCCTTATGTGTAGTGCAGACTGTGGCCACACCCTGACACTCCTCTCACAACTCCCCCACATGTAGCTGCATGGACCACTAGGGGGATCTAGTGCACAATGGGCTCATGCACCTTCTGTGAATGCCACCTGGGGTCCACTTGACCCCACTTCATGGAATTCAGACTTGAGGTTGGCTATACACCAGACACATGGCACATTGATAACCCACAATTTAGTGCATAGAGCCCTTTGTCTTGTTTCAGTAGCATGTTTTTATTTTTGTGTGTACTGGATGAGAGGTCTATACTTAAAATGATAATGCATAGTACTACCGTGATGATCATGATCATGTTGATAACAATGGTCATGCTCTTTATCTGCAGTGACTCCACTTTGTTAGCAAGCTTTGAGCACTGTTTGCATTTACTTACCATTAAAGTATTTTTGCCTTGTATATTTTAACCTATATGCAACTGTTCCTGGTAAACTATGCCAACCTGTCAACAGCAGTCGTCCTCCCTGTAACACCCATGAAAACGAGATGCTGCATATCATGGGGTTATCACAGCAGGAGTAATTTCAAATGAATAAATATTAAATCAATATATTCCTGGAAGAGACAGGTGTGTGTTGGCCTTGTCAACATAAGGGGATGGAGAGGGTAGTGGGTGTGTGGAACCAAATAAGCAGAATAGTAAAGAGTCTTCTGGGAGCTTCAGACTGGCGGGATGCAGAAAGGGTGAAGAATGTCAAAAGCATGGAAAAAGGGAAGGGCTAGAGTTTTTTGTCCATTATGGGAGAAATGACCTGACTAGCAGGCTTCTAAGGAAATAAGGATAACTTTAGGAGGTTGTGAGGAAGGCACAAACTGATAGGGACCTCACTATCCTTTTTTCTCAGGTCCCACTGGTAGAGCTGAGAGTTAATTTCTTCTGATCACTGATTTCAACTCATTGCTGAAGGAGTGGTGCAGTGGAGAGGGCTTTGAGTACATGGAATATTGGGGCCACATGGAGGTGCAAATGGCAATACAAACAGGATGGCTTGCACCCCTCTGAGGAAGGCACTGGTATGCTAGAGCAAAAGGAATTTATGACCCCTGTTGTTATGATTGTTGAACTTCAAAAGCAATCTCTAAGAGCCGATTTTCCTATCAGGATGAACAGCTTCCTGAGTTTTAAAAGAAAACAATTGTTTTTCCTGGTGGAAGACTATCCCTTACAGTGAGAGTCCTAAGGAAGACCTGCCAGATAAATTGATGGCCATCTGAGTGCTGAAGAGAGGTTATGTTTTATACAGAAGATAATTTCAACTGAATCAATTTAACTATATATTGTACTATTGGAAGGAGCAGAAGGGCTCCATCCCATGCTTAAATAAACCAAAAGCAGCTTGACTTCAGAGTTGGGTGTAGACAATGTGTAATTCAGAGAAATGTCTGTTTGCAAGGTACCCAACTGCCTCTATGTGCCTGCTGTCCTAGAAAATACATGATAAACACTGGAAAACCAATTCTTATGGCAGGGAGTCCTATAGTACTGATGTCCCTGTGATGTGTTGCATGTAGAAACAGAAAGTCATCTGCCCCTTCAGCATCTTCTGACCTGAGGTCATAATTTTCAGATTGTGACATAATAACTTTCACGAGATTTAGCATCTTATTTTTTTAAAAGGCCCAGGGTAGCATCAGGCAAGTAATCATACATGAGTGGATGTGGGTTAGGTTGAGATAACTACCCACCAAAGGGTGTAAGGAGGCCCAAGGCCATGGGATGATGGTCTTATAGCCCCTGAAAGAGTGGTTATTTCAACCTAACCCACACCCTGGGATGTCTTTTTGCACCTATAAAATGGGTAAGCTGAAAAAATAATTTAAATAACAAAAAAGTCATTTCTTTATCAAAAATTATATTTTCTTTTCTTAAAAGTAACAAGTAGGCACTAGTCCATCCTTACCTGTCAAAGCATTTGTCTTTCAACAAATCCAGTAGCTGGAAGTTTGTTTTTTTATAAGGGGAATACAGGGGTTCAGACTATTGCAGAATTTCTCTGGCAGAATATTCAATCTTTCACATACAACAGCAGGTCTCATGTGAATCTGAGGTCTCAGTTTTATCTGTGGCAGGATGTGCAGCAGAGACTGCCATGGCAAGCTGAAAAGGATAGTAAAGAGATTTGTCATGGTCACCAAAGAAACACCAGGAATTAAAACTGTGGATAGTACTGTACCTCACTTTAAAAATATGTTTATGTGTGTATGGAAGGAAACATGAGAGGAGAATATTTAAATGGGACAGGATTTGCATGATGAAATCCGTACCTCAACATTATCCATGTTTAACTGTACCTGAATAAACACTGATGTGAAAACTGTGCTTTCAATTGTTTTCTGTTGATGGAAAACACTCTGCACAGTTCTCTTCATGGAACCAGTCATTTGGATTTTTATTATATGAGGGTTTGAGAACAGAATGCCAAGCATCAGCTCTTGATCAGGACCATGCGTGGAGTTTTGTACACAAACCGTAACATAGTTAAATTTCTAGTTCACTGGTTCCATAAAGAGACTTGAAACAGAACGCTCCCCATAGAATCAAAGCTATGCAAAATACAATGTTTCACATAACATTCCTTAAATGTAAGAAACTTCTACTTTTAAGATCTTGTTGAAAGTTTTCAATGTGTGAAGGTGGCAGTCATGTTTGTGATAGCAATCAGGGATGGATTAAGTGTGTCATGAATTATGTATGTGATTTTCCCAAACTCAAAATTTTACTGGTATTTTGTTTACTGGGTATTAGAATGAGGTAAATGTATGGGTGCCAGCCTGCCTCAGCCAATCAGAAGCTGGATTTTCTCTACCCTTTTCATAAATTAAAATAATATACAGTCAGGTAGCACTTAAAACACGAACATGTCAAATTACTCAATCTGTGTTACATCTCTCTTTTGGTATGGATACCAAAAAGGCACAGTGTATCCAAGGTGAGGTCTCACCAGTCATCTAAGAAATGGAAAGAATCAACCACTACTTCTCTACTTCTGCTTCTTACTGTATGTTTCTCTTTGTACAATCCCTAATCTGAGTCCCTTTTTTGTTATGGCCTCCCATTGATTGACTCACTTAACCGCCTAATATGTCAGGATTATTTTGCATATTAATGCAATCTGACTTGACTGGTATGATATTACAGAGTTTGGCATCATCAGCAAATTTTGTTAGATTACAGTGCCTGTCTCTTACAAAAAAGTTGAAAAAGGATTGCCCCAGAACTAACCAATGTGCCTCACAGCTTAGTTGTAACCTTTCCCTAGTCCAATGCACGTCCATTTATTCTGACCCATTGCCTTCTATTTGTCAACCAACAACATGCCCATTTGTTTATATTGTTTTTGGACTCCTATAATCTTCATTTTATTGATTAATATTTTGTGAGGCATTGATATACCACATCCATTGCTCTCCCTATATCCATTGCTCACAGGTTCAAACATGTTTATTAAATTAGCAAGGGAAGATCTGCCCCTAGTAAATCTTGATGTGTATCATCCACGAAGTTGAACTCATATAATGATTAATCCAAGTAATCCCTAACCATAATCCCCATTGTTTTACATAGAACAGAGGTTAGATTTACAGGACTGTAGTTGTTTATATCAGTTTTTTTCTCTTCTTATATATTGGGGTCACTACAGTTTTGAAACCATCTAGCTATTGAACCCTTCACAGTTCTTATTAGAAACAATTCTGAAACAGAAGGGTTTCCAGCAGGGCCAAACATATTAAAAATTAATCTGTATGCAGATGATGTTTTTCTGTATTTAAAGAAACCTGGTAGATGTTATTATGGACATTATTGATGATTTTGGCAGATACTCAGGACACAGGATAAACTGGTCTAAAACAGAAGTGTTGATACTGAATGGAGAAGACAGCTTGCTTAAACACTCTAAACATACTGTGAGAATAGCAAAAAAAATGTTAATATTTAAGAATCCAGGAAGCTAAGGAAAAGAAGCACCTAATTGAAGATCATATTTGTAACACCATATCTGAAATTAAAAACAACTTAGAAAACATCACTAGACCTTCCTATAAATTTAAAGCAGCAGTGCAATGTAAATAAAATTGTACTTTTTGACAATTTATTCCCTGTACTCTGCTGAGCATTTCCCTGGTAATCGTTCTCACCGGCATTGTACTATCACCCCATAATGTGCTCTGTTTTCAGTTGTCTTTGTTTACTATTCTGCTACCAGCCACATTGAACTGGAACCCCTTCTGCTGCCAACTGCACATATGTATGACTGGCAGTACTACACATGTCCATCAGGAAAGTTCAACACAGGGTCTCACTGCAGTAACCAAAAGACCTGATGTGACATGAAGGGGGGGTGCAACTGAAAATTAAGCAGCCACCATATTTATTGTGGTGTCACGACAATTTAAATATATTTTAAATATTAAAAAACTAGAAAAAACATTTACAGATATGAAAACCTCATCTATGGCCACATGTTTACAGCCAAAAAAAAGATTTTAATAATCACTTCCTGGTTAGGTAGTACTGCTACTTTAATAGGGAGAGACCATATGTAAAATGGTCATATCACCAAAAATGTTATCCCAATTTTAAGCAGTAACACTTGATACATAAAAATATCTTAATATAATGGATAAAACTATTTCTATCTGTATAGATTAACTTTACTTAAAACAAAAGCCAACTATTCAGAAGCTGGGCAGAAATTATCAAATTTCTGACTATATCTTAAAACAGCCCTAATTCAATCTTTATTAGAGATACATAGATCAGATCCATTATGGTGGACCTATTTTTAAAATGGGGACTGCAACAGCATAATACTATACCATCACCTGAATGCCTGTATCAGTCAAACAAAGAAAAGAAGCCAAGACAACATCTAACACATGCCACAAGGGAGGCATGGATAGATTATCATACATACAATAAAGAGAATCTGTGACTAAAGTCATTTACACCCTTAATTAAAAACTGTGACAACACTTGTTTCTCTGCTAATGGCTATTCTGGTTGGACAAAGAGGAGCATCACACATTTATTAGATTTATTTGAAGGAGATCAGTTTGTGGCATTTGAACTGATCTCATTTAAATATCAGATTCAAAAATAAGAATATTTTAGATATCTGTATGCATTATTAGTACAGGGGCTTAAGAAGCCAAAAATAACACAGGCTCATACAGTTTTTATATCAGATGCAGATCTTCCCCCTCAAAAAATGTATTTCTGAATCATAAAACATTATGACCGTGCAACATATAGTCAAATTAAATAAAGGAGAGTTGGGAAAAAGATTTGCAAATATTTATAGAGGAAATACAATGGATAAAGCTGAAGTCATCTTTTAGCTTATCTGTTAATAATAAACTAAATCAGATTCAGTTTAACATTTTACCCTTGACTTAATACTCTCCACATATATTAAATAAAATGCATCCTATAACTCCACACTTATGTGACAGATCTCAGAACCAAACAGGAACACTACTTCACCCCTGAGGTCAGATTTGCCATTGCTCTAGCACCCTGCTTGACTACTGCTTGTCCATCTACACACAAACCTTATCTGCAGGACTTTCCAAGCTAAATACAACTTACAACAATATCTCTAGGTTTGCCCTGATGGGTCCTTACTTGACCCATCACTGCTCTCTCTGGGGTGGCTCCCCCCTCAGGCCCACCATGACTATTTACTAGGCTGCCTGATCAATAAATCTATTAGGGACACAGAAATGTCCCCACTCTCTACCCCACTCAAGCCAAAGCCCTACCATAAAAGCCTCCAGAACTCCTCCAGCCTCATATTAGAGTACCCACAGGTTACCCCATGCATAAGCCAGAAGGCTTTCTCTTCAGCTGCAAAAGCAAATAGAAATGGATACATATACTGAGGCTTATAAAGACCCAGCTTATTTATAAAAAAAATCACCACATGGCAAACAAACCCTGTATGCATTTGCCCTCAAAATGGGCTTCCCTGATGAAGCCATTTTGAGGGTGAATACCATGCATCATCTATTTCTCTCGTATACACCCTCCTACTGCCTCAAAAAACTAAGATTAGGGCCATATCAATTAGCTCTGTGACAGTCCACTTTCATCTATACCCTGCACTCAAGCAACAGTCCCAAGTAATGTCCTTTATCAATACCCCTACCAAGAAAGAGCATATATTTAGACAGTATTGGTTAAAAAAACATATAATGTTGTTACTCTTATGTTCAGGGAACATAGAAATAATCCCAGGCTCCACCTCTTAAATCACTTCCCCTACAGACTTTACTTCAGCACCAGACCTAAAAATTATGCTGGACAATGTCTACAGTCTCATGAACAAAAAAGATTTAGTAAAAGTTTGGGTTACACACACAAACCCTGACATCATAATAGTGATGGAAACCTGGCTCAGGGGCAACACTAAGGACCAGCAAATAGCATTGCTGTCCTATAACACCTTTAGACTGGATAGGCAGTCAAGGGGAGGGATAATTATTTATGTAAATACCAAATTCATTTCCATCAAAATCCTTGCTGTTACCAGGCTGAAGGAATTTGAAGATCTGGCCATAAGACTCTCCCTGCACTTATCTGAAGCAATCAACATCATTGGCTGTTACAGATCACCAGCAGGGAGTGTAAAACTACTGACAACCCACAGAAGCATCATAGAAACTAGCTCTAATTAATCCATCATTCTTGGTGATCTAAATATGGACTGGTTGTCTCCTAGAGCAAATACACTAAAGGACATGTGTGATGAGTTGGGAACCACCCAGCTCATCTCAGACCCTACAAGATTTAATGCCAAAAATAGCAATAAAAGCTCCATATTAGATTTAATACTTACAAATAGACTGCAAAAAATTGCACATACAACCATCCTCCACACAACATTGTTGTCTGTGCTAAACCTAGAAAAATGACTATCTCACTCTACATTCATCACAAAGTGAAGCTTCTGGAAATTTGACTAGCTGCAATTGTGAAATGGTTAATAAAAATCTAATCAGACGGGACATCCCAGCCCTGAAGTATATTGGGGTAATGATCCCATGTTATTATTCGCAATTGCAGCCTCTCAATTATGAACCAATGGTGCAACAATTTGTGCAGGACCTTGATACATTGTGCACTGTACCACTATCCCTTTTACAGATAATTGATAGTGCCAGAATGATCTTGTTACCTAGGTTGTTATATCTCTCACAGACCCGCCAGCTCACACCACCTACCATTCTTTTCAGGTAATAGGGCAAACTAATATCTAACTACAAAGGGAATGGAGCTAAACCTTGCATAAAATGTTCTGTTTTACACGTTCCCAACCATAAAGGGGATTGGCCCTCCCACATCTAGAACATTATTAAAGTGTTGCACAGATCTGCATAGCCTTTTTCTGCCTAGAGAAGGGATAAAGTTCCCATCTGCAAACAATGTAATTAACTGAAGAAAATAGTCCCCTTCCTGCTAGGGTTTTGTGTGCACACCCTTGTGTTCCACTTGGAGAAATTTTGTGGAACCCTTATACTATAAAAACTCTTATGCACTGGTTTAAGGCTCTGTCATACAGATCCTTGAGAGCTTGATATTTCTGAGAATCCCTTTTTCTCACAATTCAGATTTAATGCATGCTTGCTTATATCAGTTCCTGCAGGGACCTTATATCCTCCCATTTGCTTAACTGCAAGCTACTGCAGTTTTAATTTAAAGACTGTGGCTCATTTCCACTATTTTCAAGTAACCGATTACCTTAAAGCATCATTTCAGGCATGGCCAAAAGAGAAAGATGTCCCATTGTTCTTTCAGCTGGTAATTAGGGCAAAGGAGGAATAAATGTTTAGGTGCTACAGGTGCTACAGTATTACAACTGAGGGAATGGACTATGGAACCCATACATCAGAGATTGCAGATAGATTTAGCTCCCAAACTGAACACACTCATTAAGACACGTAGTTGACAAATATGAACAGAGAGACTTCCTCGCACACATGGCAAGAGTTTTCTTGGAAGACAGTCACTCTTTTCTTCTGCACACCCGAAAGTGTGAAGAAGTTACTGAAGAGGATGTGAAGTCCCCGCTGCAGCTCACTGGCATATATTTTGGCAATATGCATTGCTAGCCCCTTTATGTGCCCAGCTGGCAACAGTCCTGCAGTCACTTTTCAGATACAGTTTTCATTTATTAGACAGGACCAGCTTATTCTTAAACTCCCCTCAGGCTTCCAAAGTCCTAATAATAGGAAACTACTACTGTTTCCAGGTGGAGGTCCCTGACAGGGTGCTCCCTTTTCTGTTTCTCTTCTGCTCCAGCAGTGCAGCACTTAGCAAGTCACTGACCAGTCCCTTCCAGCCCAACTACTCCACAGGCACGACTGGGAATTAGCATCCATGGCCCCACTGGAACTCCGGCTCTCCATTCTGCATTTCAATTGGCTAATTTCTCACAGCTCTGAGCTACCATTGGCTGGCTTCTGTAGCCCAAAACTTTTCCTCTGCCTGATTTTCTGCTTGAAATTTTGTCCCACCCACACCCGACGCTCTTTAAATATGCTTACACCCCATCCCTCCATTTATCCTCCTCGCTCATCGGTGCCTACATCCTACTGCCCTCACACTTGAAGGGCCATCCCCTTCCACTCATCTCACCCTTCTCCTCCTGGGTTCCTTGTCCATTCTCTTTTCTACTCTCACTTTCTAATGTTCTCTTCAAGTCCCACACTCTCTTTCCCAATCTTCTTCTACTCACTAATTTTCTCCACCAACCTGGCACCCCCTTTCTCCCTCACTCTCTTTCTCCCCATCTACTCAGTTGGCAAGCCACTGCCTGCTCCCTCTTTCTTTCTAATATGGATCACTTAAAACTCCTACTCCTTTCAGCTGCTGTTCTGACCCTGGCAACCCCCTCAAGGCCTCCAACAAATAACACCCCTTACACAACTCTACCCCCCTGCCTCTACCTACTCTCATCTTCCTCCACTCTTGCACCTCCCTTCCTTCATCACTTCCTCTATCCATCCTCTCACTTCTCACTTTCCCATACCCTGACACTCCTTCTCCCCCACACCTCTTTCCTCCTCCCCCTCCTTTGATTTACTTGAGAATTTTCCACTGTTTCCCCCCAGATTCCCTCCTCAAATTTTGCCCCTTTCAAGAATTTTCGACTTCCCACTGTGTTCTACTCATCACAACCCTACATTGTCCTAGGTTCAGTTCCAGTAAACTCGCTGCCTTGGCTTCCTGCAGACACAGGAGGTCACTCCTTCTGCTGCTTCTTATCTCCGGCTCTGTCCACCCCAATCTCAGACCCCTCCCTCTAGTGGAGACCACTCCTAATTCACCCTCTGATCACTCCATGCAGCTAAGATTTGTTCATCTTAGTGTCCAGAGCCTGCAGGCAAAATAAACCTCAGTAGAATCATGGGTTTTGGCTAATAATTTTGACACTATAGCCCTTACCAAAACTTGGCTGACAAATAAGATCCCTTCCAATGAAATCAATCTGAAGGTTACACCCTCTTCAGAAAGAATCAGTTTGGGAAAAGAGGTGGGGCCTGCCTCCTCTGGGTTGCTGATCACCTGTCTGCCACTGAATTTAACCCACCTGTTTCAGCCTCCCACCTTAAATCCCTTTCTATAAATCTCCTTCTAAGCCACAACAAGGTAATCACTGTTACCATAGTCTATTTTCCCCCTGGCTCACCACCTCATGAACTATTCCTCTTTCTCAACATCAGGACCTCCCTTCCTCAAGGGAGAGAATGGATAATCCTCAGGGACTTTAACCTAAACAGGCTTTCCACTCAGTGTGACTCACCAAGGAATCTATCATCTGCTCTGGCCTACTCCAACTCATCACTGCCCCCACGAGGACCAACTACAAGTCAGGGTCTCAGTCCCTCACTGATTGGATTCTTGTCTCTAACCCCTCACATGTCACCTCATCAGAAGTCTTTGCTGACTTGATTAGTGACCATTGTTTAATGCTGCTGGTCCACAAAAAAAAAACCCACTACCTACACAAATTCATCCTCACCAGGCAATTAAAAAAACTTATTAGGACTGAATTCTCCAGTGCTGCCCTAGCCTTTGACTGGTCCTTTACAGAATCTGTTAATGATATCAACAAAGCCCTAGATATGATCAGCAATAAGTTCCTTGCCCTTTGTGACTCCTACATCCCTATTAGAAAAATCAGGGTCAAAGTCACAAGTCAAGAATGGGTCTCTTCTGATCCACACAAGCTCATGAGGGACAGAGACCAAGCCTGGTCCATTTACAGGAAACACAAACTTCCTCACCTTCTCCAAAAAAAACAAAACCTCTGAAACAAATGCAAATCTTCTGTCAGGTCAGCAAAAATCTCTTTCCTCCTGGAGAAACAGCACTTAACCACGGGGAACCCCAAGCAAACTTAGGATGTTCTCAGCAACTTTATCGATAGAGGTAGAACAGATGAGCAGATCTGTCTCTCCTCCAATGGTGAAGCCATTACAAATCCTCTTGAGATTGCCTCTCTCTTCAAAAAGTTCTTTAGGGACCTTGACAAATACAAGCCCAAACCCACTCCTGTTCCCTGCACCCCCTCCTCACCACCTTCAGTCATCCACCCCGAGTTCTATTTTTGGCGTATCTCCCCCTCCAAAGATGTCAAACTTATTAGAACAAATGACCCTAGACCATCTTCAGGGCTTAACAGTATTGACTTCAAGGTCCTAAAACTCATCTGTCACTCCCTTGCCATTACCCTTACTAACATCCTCAACTATTCCGTATGCTCCAGGTCCTTCCCCCATAAATGGAAATGCCCCATTCACAGATCTGGTCCTAAGGATCAAGTTACCAGCTACTGACCCATTTCCTTCCTAGCACCCCCCTCCAAAATTTTAGAAAAAATTGTTCACAAACAAACCACAGATTTTTGCTCACAACATAATCTACTCTCTGAAGCACAACATGATTTTAGGGCCAGCCACAACATGGAGACAGCCCTCATGAAGTTCACTCATTTCATTGATACAGCCAATGACGAGGGCCTGTACACCAGTTCAGTCTTTGCAGACCTCACAAAAGCTTTTGATCTTGTAGACCATAATGTTCTTCTCCACTCCCTTACCAGCCTCCATTTCCCCCCCAAAGTCACTGGTTCCACAACTGCCTCTAGCACAGATCGCAACAAACTACCATTTGGGGGATTCTCTCTGAATCATTCCCCATAAAATATGATGTACATGAAGGATCCATCACTGCCCCCACGAGGACCAACTACATCCTGGGTCCCCTCCTCTTTTCTCTTGTAATTAACTCTCTTCCTGACATCTGCATGAACACAGAGTTCATTCTCTATGCAGATGATGCTGCCCTGGTCTGTAAGGACAAAGACTCCTCCCTTCTTAATGAGCTGCAGGTTGACTTCCTATGGCTACACACCTGGTTCACATCAAAAGGCCTCATTCTCAACTCCAAGAAAACAAAGGTCATGTTTTTCACCAGTTCCTGAAGGCTGCTTGACTTTGACTTCAAACTCCACAACGGTTTTGGTAACCCCATAGAGAGAGTAAACAAATTCAGATATCTCAGTCTACTCCTTAACTGCCACCTTAATTTTGATGTGCACATCAGTCTCACTATCAAGAAAGCTCACAAAAGACTTGGCATGCTCCACAGGGCCAAGCAGTTCCTTAACAAAGACTCCAAGTCCTTCCTAGCCAAAAATGTTCTTCTCCCGCTGACTGACTATGATTCCCTAGTCTGTTTTCTCCACTCTTCCCAAAAAAATGTTATTAGGCTCCATAGCTCCTACAACAGCATTATCTGATTTGTCTCTGGGCTTCCCAAACTTTCTCACCACTGTGACCTTTACAGAATCTCTGGCTGGCCCTACCTCGAGAACAGACTCAACTGAAAAATTGCCATCTTCTTCCATAAACTCTCCCGTGATTTTCTTCCCAACTGCGTCAGTTCACTCTTCCCAATGGTGGCTCACTCTAAGGCCACCAGGCAGTCCACCTCCACCCCATCTCCTTCTCTGTTCCTTTCTGTTGCACCTCCCATGGCCAAAAATCTCTCCTACTCTGGCCCCAAACTCTTTAATCCTTCCCCACTGAACTTAAATTCTGTACCACCTCATCCTCCTTCAAACATATTTTAAGAAAGCACCTGTCCCTCACCTCCTCCTGCAGCTGTTCCCTGTCCTAAACTACTTCCATTCTGTCCCTCTCCTCCCCCCATTCTTTCCCCTCCTAGCTTGTACCCTCAAGCTCCCCACCTCTGGCTCGTACCATGTAGAAAAAAAATGTTTACATGCACTTGTCCTCAAGTTTCAGCACTTATGTACCTGCATTTACCTAGCACTTCTTGTAAAATCACTCATGTTATGTCTTTGTTATGCATTTTACTTAATCTTTTCTTTTCATTGAAAGTTGTCATTGTCAAGACTTTTTGTACCTCTCTCTTATCTTGTAACCTGTTAACTGAATGCTTGTGAAAATTGGCAGATTTTGCTCACATGCCTTTTCAGTATAATAAATAAAATGGAATAAAAGATTTGCTTAATGGTTGCCAAGAAGACAATATTGCAACAATGACTTACACCTAACAGATCTACTATTTCTCAATGGCAGGATATAAATGCTGTCTGTTTATGATATGGAAAAGCTAATTGTGAAACTAAACCAAGCAATGCCCAGATCTGAAACTAGATGGTGTAGGTGGGTGCAGTATATACTGGAACAGAGAATGGATTTTGTACCTTGATATTCTTAACAATTTTCAGTAATACTGAATCAACTATCAGTAATACTGAATCATCTATCAGTAATACTAAATCATCTATATACAATGCCAATAACTGGAATGTGGAAAATGTGTGTATTACTATATTGACCTGCACATGTGTCTGTATGTTGTTGTTTGCCTGTACTGTCTCCAGATTCCTTTAATAAACATATATTAAAAAAAAAGAAGAGTAGGTAGGAGGGAGTACTTTGTAAGGGTTCTAAGAGGGAGTCCCAGCACTGTTGTGCAAATGATGAGAAAGCCTGTTCACCCACTCTTGTGTCACGCTTGGGAACATGGAGTAGGGACTTGTCAGAGCATCTGTCGGGAAAGGTCTCCTGGAAAAACTGACCAAGGAAAGTGGTAGAGGTGGGCGTAGAGGATCTAAGGAGCTGATCTAGGAAAAATCTGAAAACATAACAGCACCAAGAAAATGGAGGCAGCCATCCTAAGGTAGAACATAGATTACAATGGTGAGTGAAATGATTTGAGGACAGTGCAAAGTGACAACTATTGTTACAGTCGTCCCAGCTATGATACAATGCAGTAACTTGCACTAAATGACATGTCTCAAAATATTGCAGTAAAAAAGGGTTTAATTGCCACTGAATTACATTGCTCCCTGTGGTATACTGCAGCATTTTGGGATATATTGCAGCATTACTGTGTCACATCCTGGCTGGTGCCACTGTATATGTCACATCCCATTTATCAAGATATCTTTTGAGGTGTGGATAAAGGATAGAAGGTCATAGTGTAAGCTAGGCAAGAGGATTCCTTTAGCAGTGATAAGTCTAACCATTGGAGTAAGGGTCTATCTAATTGTGTAGGCAATGCCAAGCTTAATATTACCTGACTTGCAGATGATGGGGACATGAATGAAGAACTCCAATGAGGGGTCAAGAGGGAGTATAGCATAGTGGTAAAAAGCATTGAACTACAAACCTGGAGAACTGGGTTTTAATCCCACAGCCACCAGTTGCATACAGTAAGATGGTGAGCAAGTCACTTAACTTCCCCGAGCTCCCAGGAAGCACCTGGAAACAAGCCTTGGCTCAATGTGTTTTTATTGGCCAAAATTATAAAATAAGTTAAAAATGGTACTGGGTCAATACAGCGCTACAATAATAGCACTAGAAAACCGTCGCTGCAGAAAGTGCAGAAACATTTAGAGCAACAAGGGTATAACAGCGGTAAGGAATTACTGCTAGCCCTGTCTCTGACCGCGAAGTGGAGGAAGGGCTGAAGAAGCCTGTGCTGCTATGCCTGGTTGGGTCACTTCCATGGAGGAGTGATTAAGGTACCAATTAGCACTTAGCAGCTATGGAGACATGGGACTGTGGTTCAGTTCCCCCTCCCCTGGTCTCCTGGTGTTGCAGCTTTTTTTTTAACAAAAAATTATTTTACTACCAAGTTTCACCCCATCTCCAAAGTCCACACCCCCTCAGAGTTGTTATTTAATGTCTGGGGGTGTGAGTAGCAGAGGCCCCCACAAAACAGAAAAAATCTCATTCATTTGAATGGGGTGTGTGCATTTATTGCATGGTCTGTGTTTTTTACTGACCTTATTTCGGCAGTGGCTGTTTTGTGTGAGGCATTTACTGCTGCACTGTTTTTGTTTGCGACAATATGACCCTGTGCCTAAAAAATTAAAAAGCATAGCTTGAGTTGTTTTGGCATTAAATTCCAATTTATTTCTCTTGAACCAGTTCTGAATATCCTGAATTTCACAACTAAACTGAAGAAGATAGTCTCCATCCTGCTAGGGTTTTGTGTGTACACACTTGTTTTCCACTTGGAGAAATTTTGTAGAATCTTTATACTATAAAAACTCCTTTGCACTGGTTAAAGGCTCTGTCATACAGATCCTTGCAGAACTTGATATTTCTGATAACCCCTTTCTCTCATAGTTTTAATTTTATGCATGCTTGCTTATGATATGTCGCTTCCTGCAGGGATGTGATATCCTCCCATTTGCCAAACTGCAAACTACTGTAGTTTTAATTTAAGGAATGTGGATCATTTACACTAGTTTCAAGTAACCAATTACTTTAAAGCATCACTTCAGGCATGGCCAGAAGAGAAAGATGCCCACTGTTCTTTCAGTTGGTAATTAGGACAAAGGGAGAATTAATTGTTTCTCTAGTCTCAGAACTGTACAAGGCACTACAGTATTAAAACTGGGGAATGGACTACGTAACCCATACATCAGAGATGGGAGATAGATTTAGCCACCCCGAAATTGAACACACTCATTGAGATATGTATTTGACCGATATACACAGAGTAACTTCCTTGCACATATAACAAGTGTTCTTTAGGAAGACAGTCACTCATTTCTTCCACACAGCCCAAAGTGTGATGAAGTGCCATCCTAATAAAAATGCACTGTACTGGAGAGGATGTGGAGTCCCACCCACAACTCATGGGCATATATTTTGGCAAAATGCATTACTTGCCCTTTTTTGGGCTGAGTTGACAACAGCCCTGTAGTCACATTTCAGAGATAGTTTTCAGCTATCAGACAGGACTATCCTATCTTAGAGTCCCGTCAGGGCTTCCAAAGTTTTAATAATAGGAAACTACTACTGATTTGCTTAGCGGTTCCATGAAAGCAAAAACTAAACAATGGCTTACTCGTAACATACCTACTATTTCTCAATGGTAGGATGTTAATGCTGTCTGTTTATTATATGGAAAAGTTTATTGCAAAACTAAACCAAGAAATGCCCAGATTTGAAACAAGGTGGTGTAGGTGGGTACAGTATGTATTGGAACAGAGATTGGATTTTGTACCTTGACATTCTTAACAATATTCACTAATACTAAATCAACTATCAGTAATACTGAATCATGTGTGGACAATGATAATCACTGGAATGTGGGAAATGTGTGTATTACTAGATTGACCTGCAATTTTGTCTGTATATTGTTGTTTGTCTGTACTGTCTCCAGATTCCTTCAGTAAACAAAAATTGAAAAAGAAGGGGAGGTTGGAAGGAGTACTTTGTAAGGTCTCTAAGAGGGAGTCCCAACAATGTGATACAAATGAGGAGAAAGCTGGTACACCCATTGTTGTGGCAGATTAGGGAAATAAAGTAGGGACTTGTCTGAGGATCTGTCATGGTATGTCTGGTGGGAACAGTGACTGAACAAAGTGGTAGAGGTGGGAATAGAGGATCTTATGAGATGATCTAGGAAAAACCTGAAAACATAACAGCACTGAGCAAATTGAGTTAGCCATTCTAGTGTAGAATATAGATCACAATGGTAAGTGAAATGATTGGAAGACAGTGCAAAGTGACAACTATTGTTAAAGTGGACCCAGCCAGTAACTTGCTGAAAATGACGTCTTAAAATACTGTCATAAAAAAGGGCTTAATTGCTTCTGAATTACACTGCTCCCTGTGGTATACTGCAGCATTGTGTGATATATTGCATCATTACTGCATTACATCATGGCTGGTGTCACTGTATATGTCACATTCCATTTATCCAGCTATTTTTTTAGGTGTGGACAAAGGATAGAAGGTCATAGTTTAAGCTAGGCAAGAGGAATCCTTTAGCAATGGTAAGTCTCACCATATTTGTAAGTGTCTATCTAATTGTGTAGGCAATGCCAGGCTTGATATTACCCGCCTTGCAGATGATGGGGACATGAATGGAGAAATCCAATGGGGGTCAAGAGGGAGTATAGCATAGTGATAAAAAGCATTGAACTGCAAACCTGGAGAACTGGGTTTGAATCCCACAGCCACCAGCTGCATACAGTGTGATGGTGAGCAAGGCACTTAACTTCCCTGTGCTCCCAGGATGCACCTGTAAACAAGCCTAGGCTTAGTGTGTCTTTCCCAGCCAAAATTGTAAAATAAATTAAACAATGGTACTGGGTCAATATTATGCTACAGTAACAGCACTACAAAACCATGCTGTGCAAAGCACGGAAACATTTAGAGCAACATGGGTATTAAAGCGGTAGGGAATTACCACTACCCCTGCCTCTGACTGTAAAGTGGAGGAAGGGATGACGAAGCCTATGTTACTGTGCCTGGTTGAGCTGCTCCCATCATGAAGTGGCTAAGTTACCAGCACACAGCAGCTATGGAGACCTACGACCATGGTTCAGTTCCCCGTCTCCTGGTGTCACAGCTTCTTTTTTTAAACAAAAACTATTTTCCCCTTCCGAGTTTCAACCATCTCAAAACCACACCCCTTGGAGCTGGTTGGATAAAGTCCAGGTGGTGTGTGGGACAAAGCCCTCCATGTCAGGAGGTGTGGGTGGCAGAGCCTCCAGCAAGAAATAAAAACTTCCGTTCATTTGAATGTGGTACGTGCATTCATTGTATCGTCAGTGTTTTGACTGACCTTATTTCGACAGTCGCTGTTCTGTGTGCGACATTTATTGCCGCGCTCTTTTTATCTGTGACAATATGACCCTGTGCCTAAAAAACATAATTAAAAGACATGACAAGGTATTTGAATCAGCCAACTGAGAAAAGTAAGGAGCCATCTGCACATGTGTCTACAAGGTCATCTGCTCAACATATAAGGTTGGCATTAGAACCAAATAGCATAGCTTGAGTTGTTTTGGCATTAAATTCCAATTTATTTGTCTTGAGCCAGTTTTGAATATCCTGAAGTTCACATCTAAACTGGAAAGGACAGTCTCCATCCTGCTAGGGTTTTGTGTGTACACCCTTTTGTTCCACTTGGAGAAATTTTGTCGAACCTTTATACTAGAAAAACTCTTATGCACTGCTTAAATGCTCTGTCATACTAATCTGTGCAAAACTTGATATTTCTGATAACCCCTTTCTCTCATAGCTTGATTTTATGCATGCTTGCTTATGAGATGTCAGTTCCTGGAGGGATGTCATATCTTCTCATTTGCTGAACTGCAAGCTACTGTAGTTTTAATTTAAGGAATGTGAATCATTTACATTATTTTCAAGCAACCAATTACCTTAGAGCATCACTTCAGGCGTGGCCAAGAAAGAAAGATGTTGCAATATTCTTTCAGTTGGTAATTAGGACAAGGGGGAAATTAATTGCTGCTCTAGTCTCAGAACTGTACAAGGTACTACAGTATTGCAACTGAGGGAGTGGACTACAGAACTCATACGTCAGAGATGGGAGATAAATTTAGCCACCCCAAAATTGAACACACTCATTGAGATACATATTTGACAAATATACTCGGAGTGACTTACTTGCACATATAACAAGAGTTCTCTTGGAAAACAGTCATTCATTTCTTTCGCACACCCCAAAGTGTGATGAAGTGCCATCCTAATAAAAATGCACAGCACTGGAGAGGATGTGGAATCCCACCTGCAACTCATGGGCATATATTTTGACAAAGTCTATTACATGCCCCTTTTTGTTCTGAGCTGAGAACAGCCCTGTAGTAGCATTTCAGATACAGTTTTCAGTTATCAGACAGGACCATTCTATTCTTAGAGTCCTGTCAAGGCTTCAAAAGTCCTAATAATAAGAAACTTCTATTGATTTCCTTAGCGGTTCCAAGAAGGCAATAACGAACCAATGGCTTACTCGTAGCATACCTACTATTTCTCAATGGTAGGATGTTGATGCTATCTGTTTATTATATGAAAAAGCTAATGGCAAAATAAAACCAAGCAATGCCCAGATTTAAAACAATATGGTACAGGCAGGTACAATATGCATTGGAATAGAGAATGGATTTTGTACCTTGACATTCTTAACAATATTCAGTAATACAAAATCAACTATCAGTAATACTGAATCATCTATGTACAATGCTAATAAGTGGAATGTGGGAAATGTGTGTATTATTGTATTGACCTGCACATGTGTCTGTATGTTGTTGTTTGCCTGTACTGTCTTCATATTCCTTAAGTAAACAAAAATTAAAAAAAGAATAGAAGGTAGGAAGGAATACTTTGTAAGGGCTCTAAGAGGGTGTCCCAGCACTGTGTTGCAAATGGAGAGAAAGCTTGTTCACCCAATGTTGTGACACACTAGGGAAATGGAGCATGGACTTGTCTGAGGATCTGTCAGGTAGGTCTGGTAGGAACACTGACTGAGCCAAGTGGTAGAGGTGGGAGTAGAGGATCTTACGAGCTGAGCTCAGAAACACCTGAGAGCATAACAGCACCCAGCAAATGGAGATAGCCATCCTAGGGTATAATATACTGTAGATCACAATGGTGAGCAAAATGATTGGAGGACAAGTGCAAAGTGACAAGTACTGTTACAGTGGACCCAGCCATGATGCAATGCAGTACCTTGCAGTAAAGCACATGTCTCAAAATATTGCAGTAAAAACGGCTTAAAGAGTGGGTGACGCCTTAGGGAAAACTTTAAAAAATGTAATATTTAGACACAATTCAGTTTGTATTTCCTGTATTTTCTATAGATTTCTTCCATCCATTATTTATCACTGAAGAAATTCCCACAAAATCAAGGTCTTTATCCCTTAGAGTTCATCTGCCTTTGTAGCTTGCTGCCTGCCTGAAATCATAATGCTCTGTTGTGACATCACAGTCTGTTCATATTGGAATAACTGTGAAGTCACAAGCAGAGTATTATGAGAGCAGATTGGGAAGAAGAAGACGAAGAAGAAGAAGAAGAAGAAGAAGAAGAAGAAGAAGAAGAAGAAGAAGCAGCAGCACTTGGAACTGATGAACTGAGGTACAGAGATTGTGGGTGGTGGTGGTCTGTGGGTCACACTAGAGATGGGCAATGGCACCACTATTCACAGGGGCATGATCCAAAGTCCTCCAGCATAAGAGGAAGAGATGGACAAGCTTCTAGTGGAAGGCATCCATAAAATGGCAACTAAAGAGGGAAATACTGCTAGTATATGACTTTTTTTTTACTTCTGACCACCTGATAGTCCACCCTACTCTCCTGAGACCTCTTCCTCACCCCATAGACTTACCTCCTGAATGTTATCACCTGGCTTGCCCTCTAGGGTGGGGCCACCTACACTGATCTGAACAATCATGGTGATGGGAGATGGTTGCCAGTAAGGGCACCGACTGACAATGCCTCCCTGGCTTGCCCCCGGGGCAGGGCGCGAGGTTAGGTTAGTGCCAGCAGAAGATGGGATAGGTCAGCTGGGGCAGTGCTGTTGCTGGCAATTTGGGCTAGGGAGCGGGCATCATTGAGGATGCAGCATGTGTTTTTCCCCCTCGGTTGCTATGGAAGCGTAACATGCAATGATGCCAGCATCTGCACGCCTTCCAAGAAGTCCAGGCACTGACTGTGGTGAAGTCCCTAGCCTCAGCTAGGGGATCAATATTGTGCCAGACACACAGCCCTCCCACCCCCCGGACAAGAAGAGCTGCCAATTAGCTACTGAATCCTTCTCCCCTTAGCCAGCCCCCCTTTCATCTTGGGTACATTCCCAAACCTGGAACATCAGCATCACAGATGGGCACCATGTCAGTATGCCAGTGGGCTGGCTTGCTAATACTTGACTTAAATCTGACAGATGTCAATTGAAGGAACCCAGCTGTAGCCTCAGCCAGGAGCAGATACATACTGGATGCCCTGCAAGTGGCATGCCTCTGGCAGTTAGTGCTAGATCTTACCAGTGAGGGTGTGATTTTGGACCTGGTACTCACCAAGGGGGACAAATTGTAGATCTCATGGTGGGGGGGGTGCACCTGGGATCCAGTGATCATTGCACGATGCGGTTCAAGATAAGTGCAGTGGCAGAGTGGAGCCATATGAAAGTGAGGGTCCTGGATTTCAGGACAGTGAACTTTGCAAAGTTGGTGGTATGTCTCAGGAAAGGCCTGGCAGGGAGGGAGGACCAGTACAGGAGTTGAGGAACAGATAGCCTATCAAAAAGGAGCCATAGTGGAGGCAACACACCTTTGCATTAGACAAATAAGCAAAGGCAAGAGAAAAAGGAAACCACTGTGGTTCTCAAAGGAAGAGGCCGCGAAGGAAAGAGCAAAAAAGCTGGCTTTCAGGAAGTACAAGGAAACACAGAAGGAGGAGGACATGATAGTGTATCTGGACAAACAGATGGAGGCAGGGAAGAAAGGAGCACAAAGGTGCAAACAGAGGAAAAAATAGCTCAGACAGTAAAGAAAGGGGACAAGATGTTTTATAGGTATGTTAGTGAAAGGAGGAAGATGATGGGGTGGTAAAGTTTAAGGAGAAGAAGGGAAGTATGTGGAATGGAACTTGGGAAAAGCATAAATCCTAAACAAGTATTTTTGTTCAGTATTCACAGAAGAGGGAGAAGGTGAGGGATCACAATTAGGTGGTAGGATCAATAATGGCAGGGAGGTGGACACCAGTCCATTTACAGAGGAGACAGTTTTACGGAACTCACAAAACTGAAGGTGGACAAAACAATGGGACCAGATGGGATACATCCTAAAATATTAAAAGAGTATAGTGGGTGCTGGCAGCACCACTGGCAGCCCTGTTCAGTGAATCGCTAGCAACAGGAGTGTTTCCAGAGGACTGGAGGAGAGCAGATGTGGCCCCCCTACACAAAAAATGGGAGCAGGGAGGAGGCTGGAAACTATAGACCAGTCAGCCTGATCTCAGTGGTGGGGAAAATAATGGAATCACTGCTACAAGAAAGGATTGTGAAACATCCTGTATCTGTTGGAGCACAGGATCTGAGGCAGCAAGGATTCACAGTAGGAAGGTCATGTCAAAAAAAATCTGATAGTTTTCTTTCACTGGGTGACCAGGGAAGTGGATCTGGGGGACAGTGGATGTTGCATACTGGATTTCATCAAGGCTTTCGATACTGTTCCACATAAGAGCCTTGTAAACAAGTTAGGCAGCCTGGAAATGGGCCCTAAGGTGGTAAACTGGGTTAGAAACTGGTTGAGGAATAGAATACAGAGGTTGATGGTAAATGGAGCTCATTCTGAGTAAAGGAGGATAACCAGCAGGTGCCACAGGGGTCGGTCCTAGTCAATGTCTTTATAAGTGACATTGCAGATAGTCTTGATAGAAAGGTATGCCTCTTTGCAGATGACACTAAGATTTGCAGTAGAGTAGACACTCCAGGAGGGGTGGAAAAAATGAGGAGGGACCTAGGCAAACTGGATGAATTTTCAAGAGTGTGGCAGCTAAAATTCAATGCAAAAAAGTGCAAAATCATGCACTTGGGAACAGGAACCCAGTGGAGGCTTACATGATGGAATGAGAGATACTGATGACCACCAAAAAGGAAAAGAATCTGGGGTTAATCATATCAGATGATCTAAAGGTGGCCAAACAATGTGCCAAGGCTGTTGGGAGAGCCAGTGGGGTACTGGGGTGTGTAGGTAGAGGTATTAACAACAGAAGAAAGGAGGTGGTGATGCTTCTGTACAAATCACTAATGAGACCTCATCTGGCGTGTCCAGTTGCAGAGGCTGCATCTTTGTAAGGACATAGACAGGGTAGAGGCAGTTCAGAGAGGGGCTAAAATAATGGTGCAGGGCCTGCACCAAAAGTCATATGAGAAGAAATTGGAGGACTACAATTTGTATACCCTTCAGGAGAGAGATAGAGAGAGAGAGGATATGATAGAGAACAGCAAGAGGAAGGAGCTGCTGTTAGAACTTTACTACTCTACTGGACTAAAGAACTAGAACTTTACTACTGGGAACTTTTATTTAGGGTTAAAATAAACAAAAAAAACCAAAAAAAGAGTCAGGGTGTTTTTCTGAGTTTGGTGAAGGAACTGTTATATGTGCAGTTGCTAGGGGAAGAAAGAAACAGTTAATTAACGGGAGTGGCATAGGCAGCAGGAAGCTAGGTGTTTGCATTTAAAAACTGACCTAGACAGTTTTTGGCAGAGAACAGGAAGATGAAGGAGTTGTTGTTAGAACTTTACTGGTACTATATTGCCCTCCATCCTCCCCTCCCACCCTTAGACAGTCCTACTTTTATAGGCACAGGATTTGACTGACAATAGGAACTTTCTGTTTGGGAGCTGGAAGGAGTGATCACAAAGGCAAAAAAGACTCACCATTCTAGAAGGAAAAGAGTAGCTCTCCATCCCCTCAGCTGCTGGAGGTCTGACTCTGAGCAAGTAAGAAATAGACTACTGAGGAATAAAGGAACTTCCTATTCCAGAACAGGAAGAGCAAGAGCTTTAAAGGCATGGAGGCAGTAGGAAAGTAGGGAGAAAAAAATATATATATAAAAAAAATAGAGAGTGGAAAGAGTAAGTATACAAAACAACAGTTATGGGGCCACAAATAAGACATGATGGAAGTGATGCAGTGCAGTGGCTGTGGAGCAGCAGTCTTCCGGGAGACGTTCTGGAGGATGTGGTGTTGTCCCATCTGTAGGCAGCTCTCTGGGCAGAGGAAGGAGGTTGCTCATCTTCAGGCTGAGCTGGCCAGGATTTGGGGGACCTCGATTCCCACCCAGGGACTACCAAGGCCACCGCTGTTGCCTCAGAGATTGCCAAGAAAGAGGAGTGGTTGGACCACAGTGTCCTCAGGGGGGGTGAGGGTGGTGAAACAGAGGTGCATCTCTCCAGTTTTACCTCTCCACAATTCATATGCCATTCTGGCAGAATGTGGTTCCCCTATGGAGGCACCCGCAGTGGAGACCAAGGAGGATGCTGGGAACTGCCACAAAGGAGACTCACAGAAGGGTGGCATGGGACCCCACAGGGGAAGAAAACAACTCCTGGTTTGTGACTCCATGGTTAGGAGGGTAGAACTGGTGGAGGGAGGGGATAGGGAGGTAAGGTGCCTGCCTGGTGCCATGGCTTGAAGGGACAGGGAGCGAATCCTCAGGATCACAGGAGCAGCTGCACAGGGGAGGGAGCCGGATGTCATTGTCCACCTAGGGACAAATGACCTGGCTGGGAAAGGGATCAGAGCAGTGCAAGAGGAGTTTGTGGAGTTGGGGAGGGGCTTTAGACAAGTAGCATGCACAGTAACCTTCTCATAGGTGCTGCCTGTCTATGGGATGAGTGAAGCTAGGGTGCTCCACATCATGGGATTCAATCAGTGGTTGGAAAACTGATGCAGAGATCAGGGTTTTGGCTTCATTGGGGACTGGGGGTCCACCTGGAAGGATGCAGGCCTGTACTGGAGCAATGGTCCACATCTGTCCAGGAGGGGAAACCAGGATCCTAGGTGATAGGGTTAAATGCTTCATTGGCAAGCATTTAAACTAGCTAAGGGGGGCACTGAAAAGGAGAAGGAAAATACTAGTCACCCCAAAAAATCAGGGTAGTTAGTGAGGTAAACATCAAGATAGAGAAGTTGATAGGAAGAAGGGTTGGGGTAAATGGAGAAAAAGACAAACGCAGTAAGGATAGAGATGGGGCAAAAAAGGGTAAGGCCATCAAAAATGGAGGACAATGAGTACCAATGCCCTTAGTCTAGGTAACAAACTCCCTGAACTGGTGGCCTTGATGGAAGAGGGATGCCTGGATATTGTGGCAGTCACAGAAACATGGTATGCAGAGAACCATGACTGGGATGTCAGCATACCAGGGCACACAATCTACAGGAGGGAAAGGGAGGGTAGAAGAGGAGAAGGCGCAGCTCTCTATGTAAGGGAAGGGATAAAAGCAACAGAACTAAAGGGTAAACAGGGAGGAGAGGAGGCACTGTGGCTCACCCTGGAGACTGGAAATGGCACCACAGTCTGCACAGGGGTTGTATACAGACCCATCTCTCAGGGGAGGAAATGGACAGGGAAATGATAGAAGACATCCTTAGGATGACAGAGAAAAGGGAGATATTGCTGATGGGGGACCTGAATATGCCAGATATTAACTGGAGCACCTTTGCTGCAGCCACATCCAAGAGCAGGGCCATTCTCAATGCCCTACAGGGGGCATGCCTCAGACAGCTAGTGTTGGAACCCACTCAGGAGGGTGCAGTACTTTCAAATGGGGATGGATAGAGGATCTCAGATTTAGACGTGGGTAGCCATCAACAAGCGACCATCAAACAGTGTGGTTCATGATAAACTCAGCTGTAGAGTCAAGCCACACAAAAGTGAAGGTACTGGACTTCAGGAGGGCTGATTCTGTCAAAATGAGAGAGTGCCTCAGAAAAGCACTAGGAAACAGGCAAGAAGGAGGGGAGAAGCAACAATGGGGAAACATCAAAACTGCCATCACAGAGGCAACAAGTCTTTGTGAGAAGCAAATAAATCAAAATAAAAAAAACACTATGGTTTTCAAATGAGGTGGTAGGAAAGGTTAGGGAGAAAAAGATAGTATTCAGGAATCATAAGAAAACACAGAAGGAGTCAGACAGAGAACTTTACCAGTTAAAGCAGAAGGGAGAGGGCAGTCAGAATAGCAAAGGCCCAAACTGAATAAAAGATAGCCATGAAGGGGGATAAAACCTTTTATAGGTACATTAGGGAGCAAAGAAAGACAAAGGGAGGGATACTGAGGCTGAATAAAGAGGAGGGTGGATGGGCAGAGAGGGACAGTGAAAAATCAGGGATACTGAACGAATACCTCTGCTCAGTATTCACAAAAGAAGAGTAGGGGGAGGTACCTAATCCAGTCAATAGAAGCACTCTGAATAGGGGGGTCAAAATCAGTCCTTTCACAGAAAAAAGGGTTCTGAAAGAACACCTAAAACTGAAGTTGGACAAAGCAATGGGGCCTGATGGGATTCACCCCAGAATTCTAAAAGAACTAAGGGGAAAACTAGTCACACCACTGACTACCCTTTTTAACAAATCCTGGGAGGATGGTTTGCTGCCTGAGGACTGGAGAAGGGCAGATGTGAGTCCCCTTCACAAAAGTGGGAGCAAGACATAGGCAGGAAACTACAGACCTGTCAGTTTGACCTCAGTGGTAGGGAAAATGATGGAATCACTTCTGAAGGAAAGAATTGTTGAGTGCCTAGAGGCTAGTGGGGCACAGGACCCAAGGCAGCATGGATTCACAGCAGGAAGGTCATGTCAGACAAATCTAAGAGATTTTTTTTGACTGGGTGACCAAAGTACTAGACCAGGGAGGGGCTGTGGACATGGCCTACCTAGACTTTAGCAAGGCATTTGACACAGTCCCACACAAAAGATTAATAAGCAAATTAGCCAGCCTGGAAGTGGGTCCCAGGGTGGTAGCCTGGGTAAAACATTGTCTGGACAATGGGACTCAGAGGGTAATAGTAAACGGAGTCCACAGTGAAGAAAGGGGGGTACTAGTGGGGTACTGCAGGGTTCAGTACCTGGTCCAGTCATTTTTTAGTGTCTTTATAAGTGACATTGCAGAGGAACTGGAAGGAAAAGTATGTCTCTTTGCAGAAAACACAAAGATCTGCAACAGGATTGATACACAAGGTGGGGGTGGAAAGGATGAGAAGGGACTTGACAAGGTTGGAGGAATGGTCAAATGTATGGCAGCTTAGATTCAGTGCAAAGAAGTGCAAAGTAATGCACCTGGGAAACAAAAACCTAAGGGAAATGTACACAATGGGGGGTAAGATATTGACAACAAAAATGGAAAGGGACCAGGGGGTATTTATTTCAGATTACCTAAAGGTGGGCAAGCAATGTAAGAAGGCAGTAAGGTGGGCTGGGGTGATATTAGGATACATGGGGAGAGGCGTCACCAGTAG
The DNA here is from genome assembly GCA_016271365.2 of Neoceratodus forsteri. NCBI lineage: Eukaryota > Metazoa > Chordata > Ceratodontiformes > Ceratodontidae > Neoceratodus > Neoceratodus forsteri. The sequence continues at coordinate 1,296,110,142 of CM028130.1, forward strand.
AAAATGTGAAGTTGTTATCCCTCTGTACAGACAGCTGGTGAGACCCCATCTGGAGTATTGTGTGCTGTTTTGGAGACCCCATCTCCACAAAGACATAGACAGGGTGGAGGCTGTCCAAAAAATGGTGCATGGTCTGTACCAGAAGACATACGAAGACAGACTAAAGGAACTTAATATGTATATCCTCGAGGAAAGGAGGGAGAGGGGGAACATGATAAAAACTTTGAAGTACCTCAAGGGAATCAACAGAGTCCAAGAGCGTAGATGTGCAAGAACAAGGAGGCACAATTTGAAGATAGTGGGGGGCAGCTCAGAGGAAATGTGAGGAAATATTTTTTCATGGAGAGGGTTGTGGATGCATGGAACAGCCTTCCTGAGGAGGTTGTGGAGTCAAAAACAGTGGGGCAATTCAAGAATGCATGGAACAGACATACGGCAATTCTAGTGGGGGGTAGGAGGAAGTAGGCTGTTGGTTAACTAGGATCTGCAGCTTATCCATTAGGTAGGGGAAATGGGCAGACTAAGTGGCCAAGCAGTCCTTATCTGCCATCAAATTTTATGTTTCTATGTTTCTATCCTGGCTGCTGCCACTGTATATGTCATCATATTTAATCAGATTTTTTTTTAGATGTGTACAAATGATAGAAGATCATAGTGTAGGCTAGGCAAGAGGATTCCTTTAACAATGGTAAGTCTGACCATTGTGGTAAGTATCTAATTGTGTAAACTGTGCCACGCTTGTTATTACCTGCCTTGCTGATGATGGGGATATAAAGAGAGAAATCCAATGTGGGGGTCAAAATGAAGTAGAGCATAATGGTTAAAAGCATTGAACTGCAAACCATGAGAATTGGGTTTGACTCCCACAGCTACCAGTTGCATACAGTGTGATGGTGAGCAAATCACTTAGCTTCCCTATGCTCCCAGGATGCACCTGGAAACAAGTCTCCGCTTACTGTGTCTTTACTGGCCAAAATTGTAAAATAAATAAAAAATAAATAAAAGAGTAATGAAATGGTATTTTAATTGCTCAGCAGAGGCAAGTAAAGAGCCATCAGCATATTTAACTGCTAGGGCATCTGCACAAAACATAAGCTTGGCGTTAGAACCAAATAGCATAGCTTGAGATGTTTTGTCATTAAAGACCAATTTATTTCCCTTGAGCCAGTTCTGAATATCCAGAAATTCACAGCTAAGCTGCAAGTTAATATGGTTTACAGTGTGGGAGCTAAAATAAAGAGCCAGATCATCCACATAAATCAAGAAGGGAGCAGTTGGGAGACTGCTGGTAAAGACAGAGAAGAGCAATGGGCCAAGAACAGAGCCATGGGGAACACCAACTTCAGTAGAGGCCATAGTAGATAGCCTATTGTTAAACTTTATGAAATGCAACCTATCTGAAAGGGAGTCACAAAGCAGAAGACAACATGGGAGGAGAGACCAAGCATAAGCAGTTTTGAACATAATAACTGGTGATCAACCAGGTCAAAAGTCTTAGAAAGGCTGACAACTATACTGTAGCTCCCATCATCATTTCCTAATGTAAGAACAAAAAAAGTGCTGTGTTAGCTTATGGTTTACCACTGTAGTCTGTTCTTTTACTCCCACCCCATCATATATTTTATTGCATCTATGCATTTCACAGTTGTATGTGTGGGTCTGCCAGCACAATGTTCCATCCAGTATGTGTGTGTGGGGGGTGGGCACATGCACATGGACATTCCAGTTATTCAGTATGTGCATATGTATTTTCTTTTTCTCAAGATACATGTCTCCTTCCACTACCATTGTCAACTTTCAGCCTTCTTACTGTGCCCTGTTAATTTGTCCTCACTTGAGGAATCCTCTGCTTGTTTACTCTTACTATACTTTTTCATACTCCTCATCACCTTTATGTTTTCTAGCTTCTACTCCTGCCTTACCTATTATCACTTTTTCTCCCAGATCCTCCCCATTTTCTTTCCTCACATTAGATATAGCTCTTATTTCCCCTTACCTCTCAACTAATTTTGCTTATGTCTTTAAGAAAATTCTTGATAAAGACCTATGGTCAAAACGTTGGTTCTAACTTTATTGTCTATTTTCAGCCTGCATTTAGTATTACCTTTTTGTTTTATTCCCTTCTATAACTATTTTAATATCATTAGATAATTTGCTGAGTGCAGTGAATGTGCAATGTTCCCTTGTGTGAGCCATGTTGTTCAGGTGATAGCAGGTTGCACTTATGGAGATAGTCTGTCAAGTGCATCGCAACTCAAATTTGCAAAAGTTTACTTAGAACTGACAGGATAGCAATTGGATGATACATATCACTATGTTTTGGGTCTCTTTTCTTGAAAACAGAGACAACACTTGCAATACAATACAACTTGAATACATCAAGCACAAATCCAGAGATTAGTAATAGGTTGAAATGTGAAAAATAGGTGAGGCAAGGAAAGGAGCAGCAAGGTTAAAATCCTAGATTGCAATCCATTAGGTCTAGTACTAGTGGAGAGAGTATTTAGCAATTTTCAAATTTCCTTTGAGGTCACAACCTTCAGAAAAACTGAAGGTGATTAGGAGAAGGGTAAGACTTTGGTTGGTTGGCTATATTGATGGGCTGACAAGGTGGAGAAGTACATTCTATTAAATCAGCAGAATTATTGTTGAAAGTATTTGCAATAGTAACAATCTCCCTACAAAGTAAACAGCATGTATAATGCATAATGAGGGTTTGTCTTTTGTGGTACTCCTCGTACCTACCAGCACCAAATTACTACATCCTTGTGCTGGTCTGACCCAGATGACTGGCATGCTTATTACACTGACCTTATTGGTGCCAAATTCTGATCTGGTAAACTCCCACCTTACCCTAGCAGCTTATTCTGCCAATCAGCAAACCCCATCTACCTGTTGTGCTCAGTGGTTAGTAAATGGCAGCACTTACCCAGATAAAAAAAGCATTCTAATCAAGCTGCTATTCATTTCATGGAATTCTCAGCCCCTGGACTTCACCAGCTCCACCTCCATCCTTGCCACTAAACCAAAACTGAAACAACATTTTTTGTCAACTTCTGAGTGCCCTAACTGAGTCACTGTATTAAATGTTCCTCACACTTTAACAACTGTATCACCTGCTGCCGATTCATGTTTACCCTGTATAGTTTGACAGCCTAATGTTTACTGCCTGGGTTCTCAGTATGTCAGTCTTTTTAATGCTTTTGACCTAGTGGGACACAGGTATCAAGGCATGTGTGATGCCTTGATACCTGTATATTTTGAATATATTGTATATTTGATATATGTTATCAGCCCTGTACCTATCCTTCCTTTTCCTCACTTCCCTGCCACATTCCACCAGGGACATCTGTAAACAAGGCTACTGTTCTCTGTATGACGTACATTGGGAAACATTTTCAAATGAATAAAAATAATTCAGTCCTTTAGATTAGTTACGATCATGTTCAGAAACATAAAAAGGCATGGGCAGAAATTAACTTGAAGTCCAACTAACATTCTTGGTAACCGTACCTGCAGTTACTCTGAGATGGATTGATATATTGATGTTTCTGTCATGGATGTATTCTCTTCTGTACTGCATTACTGTACTTGCTTCTTTTTTGAAAGTGTTTAAAGTCTTGGAGGGGTGTTTTTGCATACATTTAAACATTTTACTACTAAAAATACTACTACTGTATTTCTCTATCCAACACTGCCGATGAATTAGGCAGCCACCAATTTTAAGGATTACTCCAAAGCCAACACCAAATTGAGAGTGTGGGAAACGGCTGGGGTGTGTTGGGTTCACAGGTTTTGAGAGTGGCTAGTACAGGGTGAGGCCTGGTGGAGGTAGGCACAGTTGTATCTCAAAAAGGCATCAGAAATGTGAAGGATGCATCTTTAAAGATCCACCAGCCTGTATGTCCTGAGCATTAATAGTGTAATCCTTGACAATGTCTAAAGTTATCTAACCTCTTTTGGTTAAACAGTGTATAGTTGTCTTGCTCCTGCACTTTGAAATAAACTACAGAACAGTTCCAAACAAGTATCCTCCTTGGTTAGCTACCAATACATTTAAGTCATTACTCTATAGTCACTATGCAGAACATTGTAACCACCATTAGAATGTACATATATTTTTATTCACCATCAGATCTTGTGTAATGTATGCATTTTACAAGCTACTCCTTCATTTGTCTGATTTATGCTAATGTTTCACATCATTTTTAATGCAGAATCCCTAGCAGCTGCTGATACTATATATTTTTAAGTTCTGTATATAATACATTGCATTATGATCTCAATCAATCAATTCAAGTTTACTGTTTGGCTAAAAAAGGCCTTCACAATTATACAAATCGAGTACAAATAAAATCCACATCATCCATTAAAAACAATATTAATAAATACATAATATTATTGTAATAACTGGAGACCATATATATCAACCAGATAACTGTTTTGTTAAAAATTCATATCAACTGGATTTTGGGTTATTATTCTCCAGAGGCAATAATAACCTGAAATCCAATTGATACGACATTTCATAATAACCTGAAATCCAGTTGACATGACATTCCCCAAAGAAACTGTTGCATTCTGTTGTTTCACAAAAAGCATTTCAACTGCAGTATTTTCAACTGTGTTTTATTCATGTACAGTTCAGTTTCTTCAAAACTAAAACTGCACTCTAGCTAAAAAACATTTTTTTTCTTTAAAGTTGCTAGAAATACAGCCTACACCTCCACACCAGCAATTATAAAAAATAAATGATAGGTAAGTTTGATGTTATGAATTTTTTTCACACACCCTCAGTGTGTGATGACCACACAAACCTCTCAAGCTTCACTCTTGAGGTTTATGGGTCATCACACTCCTCAGGTGTGTGAAAAAAACTCATCACACACAATTACCTATCCATTATTTTCTATATAACAGCTTGACCCAGAAGAGAACTAAAGTGCAAATATTGTTCATCATACAGCAAATAGGTGTTATACAATCTTGATCTTATTTTTTATATTCTTTATAGCAAAAAAAATATATTTTGCCAATCTACCCAATGACCATGAATCTTCTGTATGTATTAGAACGCTAATTAATTCTATCTTATCCACCTGATAGATGTTATTTATGAAGGGACTCAGCCAATATGTGCATTGCATGGCATATCACTTGCAGTCCCACAGGACACACAATAAGTCCTCCTTTTCTCCAAACCCACAGTCACAATTCTCAGTAAGTATCCCTGTTTTCTTGTATCTAAGATCAAGTAGCTTACTTGGAAACTGTTCGAATTTGTACATTGTGAAATTAGATCTAAGTTTAGGATCATTTGTAATATCCAAGTACACTTTATATCCATGAAAATAATTGTTAGAGATGAACCATTTTGAGTAGCGTGTTCCAACTATGTCATTCAGATCTTTTTTTCAGAAATGTGCAATCTTTTCAAAATGTACTTCTTATATTTAATACATATCATTATTCCTTGCTCTACAGCTCTCTTCAAGTGCATGAGTTTGTACTTTTTTAATTTTAGAAAAACAGTATTCAGCCAGTACCCTGTTTTATAACCTAGTCCCTGCCAATATTCTTTTCCTGTCAGACATTGTTTTACAAGTGTGCAATCATCTTGTCTAGTACCCCAATCCAAAAATTAATTTTCCTTATTTCTATTGCAGCGTTGATGTCAGATTACCCCAGTTCAGACCTTATTTAGGCTGCCGGACATGAGTGTCCTAATCTTAATATGTTTCTTAGAGTTTTATATAATGGGCTCATGAGCTTATTTATATTATTTAATTCCCAAATTTCACTACCATATAACAGCTGTGACTCAAACTTGTCCTGTACTACCTGGATTAGAGATCAAATGGTCATGCCCCCATATTTGCTATGAAACCAGGTTATGCCAGCTATTATTTTTTTTTTAATTTTTCCAAGAGCATATCCACATGCATGTTGCAGTGACAATTCTGCTGCATCATAACTCCTAGATACATATTGCTGGCTTCTACTTCTATTTTATCTGAACCTATATACCAGGATGCTTCACATTTTCTACTTCTAAAAACAAGGGATTTTATTTTATTCTTATTAATCTTTAACTTTAACACTGTGGATTCCTGAAAGACAAAGTTCAATTTATTCTGAAGACCCCTTTTTTGATACTGACATAATTATGATGTCATCAGTGTATGCTAATAATGGACAAGAAAAGTTCTTGATTTTTGGCAAATCTTGATCAACAGTAACACTATGCTTTAACATTGTTTCCAGATAAAATGAAAAGAGCAGGGGGGCAAGCACACACCCCTGCCTGACACCCATGTTACATTGAAATACTCTAGATAGTTGACCCCCATATCCCAATCTTATTTTGGCCCAAGTATTTGTATATAATTGGTCTATTATCACAACCAGATTAGGGTCAATACCCCTATCTAATAGGATTTGCCAAAGTAACCTCCTTGACACACTGTCAATAGCAAAGCTATAGTCTATGAAGACAGTGTACAGTTTCTGGCCCAAAGTTTTGCATATTTTTCCACAAAATGCTGCAATATGAAGATATTATCAATTGTAGAACAGTGGGATCTAAATCCAGCCTGATAGGGTGAAATCCCCCCAGTTCTATCAGCTTCGGCTTGCAATTTACTTGGTATGATTTTTGAGACTATTTTAAGGTTAATGTCTAATAAACTTATGGGTCTGTACATTGTGGGGTCATTTACAGGTCCTTTCTTGTGTAGTGGCACTGTATCTGCCCTTTTCCAAGAATCGGGGTAAATATTTACAGAGATACATTTGTTGTAAAACAGGGTTAGAAAACGACACCATAACAGGGTTTCTGTAAGGTATACCTCAGAGAGTATTCTATCAGGGCCTGGTGCATTTTGCTTTTTAGTAAATATATAGCCAAATATACTTCAACCATAGTAACTGGGTGAAATGAGTTATTAGTCAGAAAAATCTGTTTGGGTTCTACTTCCTCTATGGGATCAATGTAGAGCCTAGCAAAACTGGCTAACCATCTGTCCTCATGTATATAGGTGTCAATATTTATTCTATACTTATCAGTTCCTTCAGCTATCGAAATCCAAAGTAATTTGGAGTCTTTGTTCCAAACAGCTATCAACATCTTTGACCATTTAATCTCATAGTATCCCTTTTTCTTTTCCATTATTAATTTCTTGTATAGCTTTCTTTCCTTGTTCAGTTGGGTAAGAGTTTGTTTATTTTTTGACCGAGTATAGCTTCTACAGAGTTCCTAACCTCAGATTTCACCTTCCTACAGTTCTTATCAAGCCAAGTGTCCTTACCCACATTATCTTTCCTATTTATAGGACATTCCAGTATTGCCTTAATCTCCATAAAAAGTGTATTAATATACTTTAAAAGGGTATGTAAATCCAAAAACCTGATAGTACCAGTAGGCTGGGCTAATGCAGAACTTAATGAAATTGCTATAATATTATTTTGTGAAACCTGCCTTCAGATAATTCTACAATAAGCCCTAATTTCAGTAAAGGGGATGTTATCTATATCATGTATAACCTCACTTACCCCTTTTGTTTCCAGTATGACTGGGTAATGGTCACTGTCTACTCTTTTAAGCACAGAACATTTACTCCATGTTTTGGTAGACCAGACCAGAAGGCAAAGTCAACCAGAGAGGCCCCTCTTGTAGACACAAAAGTATATTCGCCATCTTGGTCCCCATCATATCTCCCATTAAGGGGATATAAATTGTTCTCTTTTAATATTTCTATTAATAACTTCCCAGTTTTATTTAAAATGTTATCTTTTGTTTTGCTTAGCATTAAACAATCTGGTGGGCAAGTGTGAAAAAAAAGGGGGGTGGTTTGAAAGACCATCAAAGGGTCCAATACGTGCATTGAAATCACCTAGAACAAGTAGTTCTGTTGCAGATAATGCCTGTTGGGCTTCTTTTATAATTCCAGCCAACTTGTGCCAGAGCATCTCAACATAATAAATAGAATATTCAGGTGGTACATAGCAGTTGACAAGTGCTATTTCATATTTCTCATCCTTAAGGAGAACCACCAGACAACTCATGGTGGATCTCCAAACTTACACTTTGTAATGGGATATGATTTTAACTAAAGTAATAATCCCTCTACAGCATCTGCTAGTTCCTGTAACTTTAGATCCCGGAACATGATAACATTCGTTTCCATTTAAACTAATAGCGCTTTCCATGGAGTGCCATGTTTCCTGTAAACAGAAAACCTCAAACCCTGTCAGAAAGCTAATACATTCTTTATCATTCAGTATGTTTTGCCAGCCAGCTATATTCCAGGAAATATACCAAGTTACGGAAGGTATATAGTTAACTGTAGTTACAGTGTTCACCTCATTTATACATAGTCATTCATTATACCCAGCTAGCAACATACATCTGTTTGCATTATGCTCTGATGCCTATGTTCTGTATTTGTTTCTCTGTATGTTTAATTATGTTCTCAGTATACTGTTGTAGTGCTGTATCTTTTTGACTGTCTTAACCAGAACCTCCAAATAAATGAGCATCTTTTGATGTAGCCTCTTCCTGGTAAAACAATAAATCCAATATAAGTGCTTTCCAGGGAGGAAAAACATTTGTTATATTTTCTGTCCACTGTGTACTTTGTTTTATTTTTTATGATTAGTTACCCTCCAAGTCTTACAGTGTTAATTGTGTCTTTGTACTGGTACTCCTGCAACTATTGATTGTTGGCTGTTACAAACCCTGACTAGGTAATTGACTGTATCACTCCATGCTGTTCATCTCTTGTCAAGTATGTGTTTTTACTGTTCACTATTATGTGCATTCCTGGTGACCTGGTCATGGCTTAAAAAGTGGTCACTGGGACCAGTGTACGCAACCGATTAACAAATAAATAAAGAACTAAATAAATAAATAAATAAAGTGCCCCCCTATCCAAGGGCAAATGCCCAATGATGTTGATGCAGATCAGGGAGTCACAGACCTCCTCCTCCTCCTTACAGTTACATGTGAGTTACTTGTGCTTCACAACTCACCAAGGGCATTTATTTAGTACAGCACTGCACAAGCCCTGTTATTATTTCTTACCTACATGCTGCTTAGTACATGTGTTTTGTTGCTCATAAGTACAAAGTGCATCCATTGTGGCTTATGTTTCAAGCATAGAGGGTAAACATGGTTCAACAATATCTTAAATAAGCAATCCTCTCAAAAAATATGCTTATTCAAGTTTTAAACCCTCAGACCCTTAACTGGATAGGTAGGAGCAAGTATTTTTACATATTAAAACAAAACTGGTTACTTCAAGTTTTAAAATTACCAAAATGTAAATGCCACCATTAACAACACAACTGCACAACTATGGCAGAAAAAGAGTAAAACAAAATATTAACACTGACTCCACTTACTGCCTAAACATACAATACCACTCTTCTTTTCCTGGAGCTTGCTGTGCTTTTGACATAAATTACTGGATCTTGGAAACCCAGTCCCAGTTGCCTATCAGTGATGTTATAAGTACTTGTCATTTATGTTAGTGTTTAACAGCAGTATGCCATGTCTCATAAAGTAAAACCAGATGTAAATAGGTCTTTATGGGCTGTCAATGCAGTATGACTAAACTGATATAATGGGTCTGACAGTATGACATTGAGTAAGCTTATTTACTCATAACTAAGTAAACAAAGCAATAATGTCGGTTGGAGATATGCAGATAGATTTGTGCATCTTTAATCTTGTTCTTTAAGAACAGTTAGCAGTGAAAAGAAAAAATATTCTTTGTTAGAAAAGAACTAATATAAATACATGACTGCAATGCCAAGTCCTATTGTGGTATAGCTTGGGGCTTCAAATAATGTTTTTGTCTGTATAAAAGACAACAATGGCACAGGATCAACAATATCTAAAGATTCAACAAAATGTCATCTGAGATATATTGTACATTAGGGGCTCTCAAATAGTGGAAAATTTGATATAAACTCTATCTGATGAATACCTTCATTATGCAGTTCACTTCCACATTCAATCCAACTTCAGTCTAAATCTGATCTAACACATTATATCCATTCAAATTCTCTGAGATTCTTGTTCCCTAAAGCAATTGCCTGTTGTCAAAAACAATGTGCTGTCATGTATTGGTCCATCAAATGAATGTTCTTGTGTTAATTCAAAACATCAAAGGCACCAATAGCCCTGTCATCTAAAATATTATCAAGACAGGAGAAGGTGACAGTAGTAAATTTCAAATTTATGCCTAAAAGCACTGGACAATAGATCCCAAGTGAGACTCGGCTGGTAACAACATTATTGAAATGAAATTTGATTACTGCACATTTTCCTTCCCAAAAGTTGCAAATGTGTATTAAAGTTACTGTGAACTGTTGAAGTGGTAATTAATGGATTGGTTTAAAGTTCAGTGAATGTACAAGTGGCCAATGTTTTGTATTACATAGTGAAATCTAATAAATTCAAATTAATATATAGTACTGCACATTTGTGAAAAGAAAGGTTATCACTTGAAGTAAGACTCACTGCCTGCACTGGTGATGTGGATGATGGGATCCTAAATTATGCAGTCTACAGAAAGGATTATGGGAAGCATGGAGGTGGCATGACTGTGTATGCATGTCATAGTCTCAACTGCAGTATAGCAGAGTCAGCAGTCTGTACTCTCTACCTCCTTTTCCCCTTTACTGTGAAAACACCAATTTTCCACCCTCCTCATCAGTCCCTCTTTATCCCATTGATTTGCATCCTTTTCCTTCTAAACATTTCCCATGCAGCTGCCCTCTCTTCACTTTGTTTCCTTAATCCCTCTAAAGGTTCCAGCCTTGATGGGTTTTACACTAAGCTCCTGCACCTCTGCATCTCTCTGCCACCACTATATCTACTCCTATTTGTTACCCTTTTCCAATCTTTTGTTCCATCTCAGGACTGTCACCTAAATAAGAAACAGGTTAAAGTTCTTCTGCTACACAAAAGGGGAGAAACTCTTCTGGGAACTATTATCTCATCTCACTTTTTCCTGCCCTAGATAAGGTGCAAGAGCAGGATATCCTCTCCCAGTTCTTCTCCTTCCTCTCTCTTTTCATCTCCACATTTTAGTCTTGTTCTTCTCCCCAGCCCCACAGGCCATTGACTCCACTCTAAAAGGAATGGACATGGGTCAGTTCATGGTGCAATTTGTATTAACTAGCTAAGGCCATCATTATCATGGCCCACTTCATCCTCCTGGATAAGCTTGGGGCAGTGGCATTGACTCATCTTAATGTTGGTTGGTTCCTCCCATACCTTACAGACTGGTACCAGTCCAAGTTGGCTATGCACTATCCGCCCACTGTAATCAGATCAGGAGTTCCTTAAGACTGCATTCTTGGCTCTTTCCCATTTTCAATTTCCCCCAATGACCAACCTTCAGCTGGTGTGTCTTCATACATTCATACATATGTACACAGATGACACTGTACTCTTTATTTCTGGAACCTTAGTCCCTGAGTTGGAATTATCACTACAACATGACTTTGATAGTATGCATCATTGGTTTTCATCAAACTATACTCTTTTAATGTCAAAAAGACTGTTTCCTTGACTTTGTCACTAAGTGGAGATTTGGTTGGTATTATTCCAAATCTGTCTTCTTGACACTTGATGACCCCCAGAAGCTGTAATCTTGATTTTTCCACTTATGTTGATGCCATACACACTAAACTGTACCCTCAGTATGTTGCACCGTAATTTAACAAATCATACCTTCCATTTTCAGTTTGCCATGAGATCCTCCTTATTAAAATGATCTTGACAGAGTTTGACTATGTGGACATGGTATACTGTACAACCTCTGAAACTATTCTAGTCAGGACATCTTTTCCACTCCTTTTGCCACTTACCTTTAGAAGCCCCATCTGTTATCTGCTACTGCTTTCTCTAACTACATCTCCATCTTCTCTCACTTGAGTCTAAGCATCTCCTTAACTACTCCTTTCTTGATGAAAATGTCTCTTTCCCCATATATATGTCTGTCTCCTCTCTGACTCCATTCATTTATCCTATTCTTTCTGTTTCTTTGATGCCCACACTTTTTAATCTCTTGATGCAAAACCTCTGTGGGTTACACCAACTTCTTTTTCTGTCTCCTAAACCTCTTGAACATCCTCCCTCTCCAAATGCATTTCTCCTTCTTATGTTTATTATGCCCTTTCCTTTTCCTGCAGATAGATTCCTTTCTTTGTTGCACACCTTACAGTACAACCTGAAAACTCCAGAATGTTTGCAATTTGAATTATGTTTTCTTACCATTTTAAGGCAGAGTCATATAGCCCAATGCTATGCAAAATACTCAATAATAAATCATGATCCACGATATCAAAAGCCTTGCTTAGATCTAGGAAAAGTGCATCTACGTGATTTTTAGCATCAAGGGAAATTTACCAATCATTGGTGACTGTTGTTAGTGCAGATACCATACTATGTTTAGGCCTGAAGCCAGACTGCAATGGGTTTAACAGATTGTAGGATTCCAAATAATCTCTTAACTGGGTATTGATCAGTTTTTCAAGGAATTTTGACAAGATGGGTACTAACGAAATCGGTCTGTAATTTTTGAGATTGCTTGGATCACCAGATTTGAGTAGTGGGATAATGAGGGCTGTTTGCCACATGGATGGAAGGGCCCCTTGAGAAAGGGACAGCTTAAAAAGGTGAGTGACGGGGGAAGCAAGTTAGTAATGGCCTGATTTTAAAAAGGAGAGATCCAGTTGCATTTATTTATTTATTTAAAATTTTTACCTGGAAGGCATACTAAGTGGAATAAAGCTTGATTCCAGATGTGTCCTGTGGGTGGGGGGTAGTGGAGAATATACATTAGAGAAATACATAAAGAGAACACATTCAAAGTACAGTCATCGATTAGCAAGCATTCAAAAGAAATCTACAGAGACAGTATTACAGTTGAGGGTAGAGGTTTGTGATTGATCAGCCCCTGCACTTCTTTTAGTGTCTAAGGAGATTAGAAGATCTTCTACCTGTTTGAGAATGACTGCATTATAACTAAATTTGGCAGAGTGGGTTATGGCATTGGTAGGTGGCTATGGTGAATCATTGTCAAAGACTAGGCCGGCAGTGGCAAAGTGATTGTTGAGCACTTCAGGTATGCCTTGTTTGCTTGTGTGGAGACTGTCTCCTGAAATTATTTTGGTTAATAAAGAGGATGGTGAGCTATGTCCTTTTAATTCTTTTAGGATCTGCCAGACCTTGGCACTGTTATTTTTAGAGGACTCTAGTGTGCATTAGAAATATTTTGCCTTTTCAGTTCTTATTAATTTAGCGTAATGGTTCCTAGCTGCTCTAAAGGCAGCTTAGTCTGTTTCTAGTTTAGATTTTCTTGCCTTTTTCCAGAGAGTATCCCTATTGTGCAATGCTTTTTTTAAGGTACTGTTAAACCAGAGAGAGGATATTTTACTTGGTCTGACTTTTACAATAGATGCGTGACAGCCAGTCACCTTTAGGCCAAAGTTCTGAAATAGTTTATAGGCTTCAGAGCTGAGGATGCAAGATAAAAATCCTGCCGCCTAATCCTACTAAGGTCAGCCAAGAAGTCTGAACTATTTAATTTTTGGTAACTCCTTTTATAAACAAAGTTAGAAGGGGAGATAAGTTTGGGTGTATGCCTTATGCATACAATTGCCCTGTGATTGCTAATGCTGTTATGGAATACTCCCGCTTAGGAGATTTTATGAGGTCTGTTAGTAAGGATTAGGTCTAGGAGGGTGCTGTGCACAGGATTTTGATGTTTGAGTAGGTATCATCAGAGATGAGCTGTTGTAGACCACAGTCATTACACAGATCGTTTAGAGATTTGGAACAAGGTGAGTTCCAATCAAGGTTAGGGTCACCCATGATAATAGCTTCCGAATCAGTGGATTCCAGTATTTTACGAAGCTGGGTTAATATCTCGAGACCTCCTCGTGGTGGTCTGTAGCAACCTGTTACACAAATGGATTCATTTGAAGATAGAGAGATTTTTAGGGTAAGGTTTTCAAACTCTTTGTGGCTGGAGGAGGAGTCAACAACAGAGTCTATGAACTTGTTCAGTACATACTGTGTATTGCAACCCCAAGCCTCCGGTTTGCCTACCTGCCTTGAATATATTGTATGATGGAATGTTGATGTTATGATCCAGGGTAGAGCCACGTAGACATGCTTCTGATATTACCAACAAATCAGTGTTGGCATGAAGAGCCCAGGTCTGTATTAGGTCATGTTTTTTTCAGTAAACTGCATGCATTTATGTGTAAGAAGCTGATGCCTTTTAGCTGATTTAGGTCAGCCGGTGCTGTGATGGGCACAAGATGACATGGGTTTAGTTCTATATTTGCAGAACAGAGTAGCAACAGAGAAGGAGATTTTTGATTCTATTAATTAATACTTTAAGAAGAAGTTGCCGGATCCATTTGTGGGCTGTAGGACTAAACAATGGAGTTTGTGGGGCAATGTAATGATGGAAAAAAGATAGAGCAATGACTGTGACTCACACAGTTATGCTATATGATGTATAGCTATGGTGTGGGGGTATCAGATTTTTGGGATGCTCAGTACCTCCCAAGTGGCCAGTGCCAGAGCAATAATGCTATTGCAATAAGGGCAGTTTACCTAGTCTATAAATGGCAATGGGATAGTGGATCTGCAGCAGGGATAATTTACAGATGTTAATAAGATCATCATATATGGGGGGGACTATTGCAAAGATGAAATATGTTTAGCAGAAATATGTAGTATAGTAGGATGAGCTGCATACCATGGGATTCATTTTTTATAGGTGTCCTTCCCATGGAGTAATTATGTCTTGAGGGAGCAGTTGTATGGGTTATAAGAGATGGTTAATAAGTGGTAAAGACAAATCCAAAAGAATGACAGTTGGGCATGATAAGGCAGTAAGAGACAGAAGTTAAGAATAACAAGACTAGCTCATTCTAGGGGATGAACTGTATAAGGAGCTAGTGGAAGTTTCAACACTTAATAATTTCTACCAATCAACTCAGATACATGTGACCAATCAACAGCATAAAGGAAATGCACCAGATAGGGTGGGTGGGTGGGGGGCAGTAGGGAGCAAGCATGCAGCAATGGCGGGTATGAGCTGTTGAGCAGGTGGGTCAGCAGTGGCTGGGCCGCTGGAGTAGGAGTGGCTCCCTGGATGAGGTAGCAGTGGGTCACCCAATCAGGGTCTTCTGCCTACAGAGAAGAGGGCTGAATAAAATTATCTGGAGGAGACAGAAAGGCTGCAAGTAAGCACAAAGGAGACAAAGGGGCTGTAATTGCTCTGGGCGAGGAGGCTGAAAGGCTGCAAGTAAGGACAAAAGAAACAAAGGGGCTATAATTGCACTGGGCAAGGGACTGGAAGGTTTAGCAGAGAGGGCTCAGGGGAAGGTGAGAACAAAGATTATAGACAGACAAAGATTTTAGGGGCAGAAGTAAAATAGCACTTCTTTATATTTATTTTTTTAAGCAATGCAGTAAAACATCAACTTAGAAAATTTATACTTTACATTAATATGCATTTCTAGCTTAACATTGTATGAGAAAAACCTCAGGAGAGCTAGCGCCAAACAGCAGTCAGAGTAAAAAGTGCACCAAAATTCAGTTTGCGCTAAAGAAGAAGCTATACCAGAGCTGTTGAGTGGGTGGTAGGAGGTGGCAGTGGGTTGCCCAATCAGGGCCTTCTGGCAGAGCTGTTGAGTGGGTGGGTCAGCAGTGGTGAGGCTGCTGGAGTGGTTCACTGGTGGAGGTAGTGGTGAGTCATCTGATCAGGACCTTCTGCCAGAGCTGTTGAGTGGGCAGGTCAGCAGTGGAGGGGTGGAATTATATATATATATATATATATATATATATATATATATATATAAATGATTAATAAAAAAAATTAAGGATATTTACTGCAATATATGTGTTTGATGTGGATATGAAATGTGGAAAATCTTTTGTCCAGGTATTACAAAGCATATCTTCCTTTTGCTCACTTGGTCAGTAATCCAGTCATAATTTTCAAGTGCATGCAAGGTATGTCTTGTGACTCTAATCTACTGTACAAAGCTGCAGAAGACAAAAGGGAGATGAGTAAATAGTGGCCCATCTCAAGTCTATCTATTGTCTCTTAGATGACATAACAATTAATAAGTAACTCCAGTGGTGGGCATCGGGCAGGGCTAAGGGGCGGAAGCCCCCACTAGGGAAATTGCCATTAGTTTGGTTAGGTCTGGCAGCAGTAGTTTTCTTTTTTTTTTTTTTTTTTTAGTTCAATGCACTGCTCTGCTGTTGTTTTTCCAACTTAGTTGATGGTCTCTTTTGATGACCATTGGGTGAGCCATCTCCCAACACACAGTTCACCCTCACTGCTGATCCAGTTAGAGCCCTGCCAACACCTTTTTTTTTACTTACTGCTGCTGAGAAGTATATGGGTTGCATGTATGTGCTGGCCAGCTGGCACGCCTAAATCATGTATGCCTACACTGTCTCCATGGTGTCACATCACTCAGAAAAGAGATGTCATTACCCAAATCATACAAGCCAATGGAAGCTTCCTAGGCACACATGCATATTGAGGCAGACTCAAGCACAAGTGCTGCATGCTGGCTTGACATGTGCACCATATGCTGAACTGGTTGGCTTGTTGGTATACACTCCATGGCAGTGCTGGTGTGCATTGACTAAAAGTAGATTCTGACTGCTTGCTACTAAAGAGAGTAGTAGCAGTAAAATGTTTTATTCATAACACATGAATAGGGATAACAACTCTACTGAGCTGAGGCTCATTTTCAGCGAGGTCCCTTTGAATCAAGATCACTGTTACATCAAAGAACAGAACAAAAATACCATAATTTAAATTTACTTAACGTTAGATTAGAATGTTAACATAATAATTAAAATTATATCATAGGTCAATATATCATGTATAGAATACTTCTTCGCTCAAAGAGAGTGACAGAGGAGCCTGTCACACTCCCAGAACTGTACCACATGGTGCAATTAATGTTATATACCAGCATCCAAGTGATGCAGTGCTCTGTAGTAAACATATGCAAATGCCATTCCGAATAGTGTCTTTGTCATTTCGGTGAGAGAGCTACTAGTACCAGCAGTCTCAAAAAAACATGCCTGATAGTCAGAAATCCTTGTTATTTTCTGATCCACTCTGTTTTTCTACTGCAATTCAATGCACAGCCCCAACAAATAAAATCTGCAAGCAGTCTGTTTACAGCTCCTATTTTGATAGCTGACTGGTGAGTAGTGTCTAACTGAACTGATTAATGCAGGCCTGCAGCAATAGGATGAACCTGTTGTGAACAGACAAAGGAACAGAGTTGGTGAGAGAGGAGCCTTAAAAAAAGTTGAGTAAGAGAAGAAAAAATTAGAACTAAATAGAAATACAGGCTGATGTTACTATCTATCACTCAGATCTCAGAACAAATGAGTGATTGGTGAACAATGCACTGCTGGACCCAGGGAATACTGAACTAGTTTGGACCATAATGTTCTGCTAATCTCTTTAAAAAAACTGGGAAACATTCGTAAAACTTTCCAAAATTAGGGTTGCTAGCAACTTGATACCCATCATGATTTTTTCTTTGAAAAATTCTCAGATTGCTTCTTAGAGCATATAAAATCCAACATTTTTATAGGGGCTTAAGAGGCCCCAGACCCCTGCATATTGGGTGTGGTATTCTGTAATCTCAAGTCCCCTTATTAATGTACCTGATGTTCACCACTGCGGAGCTTACAGACCTTTGAATTAGAACATCCATTTGACACCATGCTAGGCTGGCTTGAAGGCTGGCTGGTCAACTGATCCCAGTTTAACAAACTTAGTGGTTGACAAAATTATTTTTAGATTTGGCCAAAGCATTTGGTATAGTAAATGACATACTACTACTATATATAATAAATGAATTACCCAAAATGTTGCATGTTGTGCATCAAAGTGAATTTATTCTTGCTTAAGAAATCACTCTCAAAGGGTAAAAGTATCAAGAAAAAACTCATAAAGACATAAGGAAATGAGACGATAGGGAGCATAAATTTCCCTTCAGGATCATCACCCACTATTTCAGTAAGTACCTAGTGTATATCTAATGTTCATAAATTTATCCAGGCCTCTTTTAAAGCTATCCCTTGTAGATGCCATTACAGCTGCCTCTGACAATCCAGTCCAACTGTAAACCAGTCTGCATAAAACACATTTCCTCTTGTCTGACTTGAATAAATCCTTGTGGAGTTGGAGTTTATGCCCTCCTGTGTTCTTTTCTCCAGGTTTTCTCTTTAAATTCATTGTTTCCATTGAGTCTGCATTATGAAATGCTTTAAATACTGCGACCATGCTCACATCTAGTCAAGTGTGTACATATTTAGTGATGCTAGTCTCCCTTCATTTGTTAGGTTACTTACATTCTAATCAGCTTAATTGTTCTCTTTTGTATGCTTTCAATTCTATTTATCTCAGTTTTTTGGTATGGTCGCTAACATTGTACAGAGTGCTCTATATGTGATCTTACTAGAGATTTACACAAGGAAAGAATGACATCTTTTGTCCTGCTATAGATGTTTCCCCCAATGCATGATTTGTATCTTGAGACTGAATAAACTGGAATAAGGGGTCCAGCAGGGCTCAGTATTGCACCCAATAATATTTCTCAGATAAATAAATGCTTTTCTCTTGATGAGAAGGAAATGAAATTTCCATACATACAGCGTCAGGCTATTCTGAAGGGATAGGCCTAATAGGAAGAGGATTGGGTGGCTTTCTTCATAAGGGAAGGCATCATTGCTGTGGACAAGGAGAACATTTGGAGAAAACAGTGTCACAAAGTCCATCTGGGTTGAACTTGGGGAAACAGGAAGTAAACAAGTCATCCAGTGGCTGTGTTACGAATAATTAATGATGAATTTTGTATTGACTGTTCCGTTATGCAAAAAATCTTTGTTCACATGTCTGTTATTACTATTTTTTCTGTTCTGTCTCTCTGGGTTTATTCAGTTGTTCTCACCATGTGGATCCTCATAAATTCAAATGGATTTTTACCCAGAGAATGTATTAGGGTGATCACAGTAACTTTGCCTTGCGTCTGGTGTTTTGGATCTGCAGTATGCTTTGGCGCCTTAAGCCCTTAAATACCATATCCACATTAATTGTAGATTTAAGTAAACCTTTGACTGTGATATGCATTGATTTAGAATGTGCTATCTTTAAAAGTAAAGAAATAAATGAATGCATTGAACATTTAAATTTAATAGCAGCTTTTGAACTTAGCATATACACTGTTGGTATGTTAGCTGTAATCATGGCTGATATGATGTATCAATGTATTCACTTTTGTATTCATGATTTTAATTTATTGTAATTATTTACACCTGAACACTATTTCTTGGGGTGGTATAAAAGTGATGTGTATCCCGTTTTAGCTACACTCCCTGATGAAGGCAGCTTGCTGAAGCACTGGGGTAGTCTGGTTTTCTCCTTTACAACTTATGTTTGTGATTGGATTTCTTCCCTAGGAGTGCTGCATCTTGCATATGTGTGGATGCTATGGTCTGGCCGCTCTTTGTCAGCACCCACCACACACTGTTGTTCGCAGTGGCTCCCTGTGGACTTGGCAGTATAAAGTGGAGCCCACCAGGATGTAACTCATTTCTGCAGCATTTTGTAGCAGAGTTATTGCTGGAAATAAGGCATTTTTTTTTTTTTTTTTATACTTTATTTTTTAAGTTATCTCATATCATTTTACAGACAGTTTTACCATATTTAAGACATACCAAAAGTATTGGTAGTATTTCTACCAGCCATTCCTTTATAAACATCAAAGGGTGGTCCCCCTCGATTCCCTCTGGCAAGCCTAGTACTCGAATGTGCGAAGAGTGGGCCTGATTTTCGAGAGTCTCAAGCCTGGCCCTCAAGTGCGTATTTTCCTTTACCAGCAGTGATGTTGCCACCGACGCTGCTTCGGTCTGCTTCTTAATGTCCCCAACTTCGATCTGCATGGCCTCCATGGTCTTTTTAATAACTGTAACTCTTGTTCCAAAATAATCTATCTTGTTGTTCAGATCGGACACTGATGTAATCAGCCTATTCAATTTAAGGCCTAAAGAAGCCATTGTTTCTTCGTACTCCTGATGTGGTGTGGCCTGCATCTCGGTAAGATTTCTCGTATGCTGAGATGAACCGGCTGTTTTAGCGCCTGTGCCTCCACCTCTGTCCTTACGAGGATTGCCCATTTTTATATTTAGAGGGATCCTCTTTCCAATGGTACCGTTTATTAGAGTTAATTCCCAATAGTTAAAGGGGTTTTTAATAATATATAGAATTCAATTCAGGAGCTGTTGCTAGATGCTGCCGTTCTGCTCGGGCTCCACAGCGCCCACCGGAAATAAGGCATTTTCAATGACACTTAATCCCTTTTGTCATGCAGGAATCTGTGTCACTGCATTCCATCCTGGCAGGTTCCTTTATAGCTCATTGAAAACTCCAAGTAGGCCAGGGTGGTGGACTCCTTTGAGCATGAGGACAAACTTAAGGAGGTATTGAACAAGCTGGGTGATAGTTCTGACTTCTGGAGCCTCAGATTCAATGTAGGCAAATGCAAGATGTTACACATAGCAAGAAAAAAAAGCAAGTGTAGGACCTTCACACTGTGTAGAGCTCCCCTTGCTGCAATCATAGAGGAAAAGGACATGGGGATCATAATAGACAAGGAACCATTATCAGACCAAGCAGTGCATGGCTGCTAACAAAAGGATCAGCAATGTGCTGAGTTGCATTAAAAGGGGATAACCACCACAGCAGGGGAAGTGATCCTGCCATTATACAGGGCCCAAGTCAGTTCCCACCTAGAGTATTTCATGCAGTTCTGGTCTCTGCAAAATGAAAAGGACATTGAGACAGGTGAGGGGGTGCAATGCAGGGCCATCAAACTGATCAGCAGTACAGGGTACAAAAGCTATGAAGAGAGGCTAGGAGTATGTACATGTTCACCATAGGAAAAAAAAAGAGGTTGAAGGGAAAGAGGATCTCAGTCTTTCATATAGTTAAGGATAGTGGCAATATCAGGCAGTCAAAGGTGTTTGGTATAGCATCCTGCAGCAGGATGTTGGATATACCCTGAGGCTTGGGGGTGCTTTAATTCAGTGGCAATGTTAGAAAGTATTTTTTCTTCCACAGGGTGGTGAACCTACGTCTGCAGTAGAGACTGTGGCTATGAAGATAGTGCATGCCTTTAAGGTAAGCTTGGACACATTTCTGCATACCAACAGAATGACCAGGCACTGTGAGTTGCAGAGGGGGTATTGTATCCCTATATATTGGTGTGCATTTTCCCAGCATACTTGTTTCATTCCTTCTTGCATTGGTGGGGGAGGGCACAAATGGCAGCCCAGCAGCCCCTTCTAACCTTAAATTACTATGTGACTGTGTTACTCATACAACAGTGAACAAAAAGAAAACAAATCCTGTCTTATTAAAAGAAGTCTTGCTGCATGACATAAGTTTCTGGTTAAGCAAGAATCATTGGATATTGCATATTGGTAACATGGTCACTATGTTGTTCACTCCAAAGTCAAGAGTCTGGAAAGGGTTGAATTGCACTTGACAATGTGTGAACAAGAAATATATCAGGTAGAATCTGAGTGTTTGAGATTAACTTTCAATAATGCACTGACCTTCAAATCTTATATTGCTACATTATAATGTGCAAAAAGATAATGTATAAACTGTACATGTTCAGAACTAGACCTTTACTTTCTCAATAGGCTGTACTTTTATTCTTTAATACTTACATTTCCCACATATATGCTATGGCATTTCAATGTGTGAGGAAATGCTGGAATGTGGTATTTGGCTTTTGTAAAAAAAAAGTGTTTTACAGAGGATACTGATATCTATTTAATTTGGCTCCAACAACTCATCATTGTGAAACTGTACCTGGTAAAGGTTTCTACCCTTCCAGGCATGGAAACATATTTCATTGGAAACACTGTTTTATTTATCCTATTATGATCATGCACTAGAGAAACTATGCATGAAAACGGAACAATTAAAATTACATTACTACTATAATAGAACTATGAGGCTTCACATATTGTGTATGGAGTGCCCAAAACAAAAACTTGATAAGGGAAAAAACCTTCTCTTTTCATGTATCAAAAAGTGGGACAAACTAAAACAATAGGTCTAAATTATTCAGGGCACCAGAATATTTAAAGGAGAACAGCAGTCAAAATTTACAAACAAAACAAAAATGTTGTGCAGAGTGTCTTATGTGTGTAGTCCTAGTGCATTCTTTCCTTTGTTTGTTGTTATTTTTTTCTAAATTTTCCTACTTGTTTTATGGTCCTTGGGGCTTTCATTGTCTTTACATTTTATTGTGTTTCCTTTCCTACAGTGCTTCTTGTCCCATGTGACAGTGATGCATCAGAGACTATTAATGCAGAAATGGACGGTTTACTGTTTTAAATCAAGTGCCTCATCTTATCCAATCAGCACTAATAAAGGCTACATAATTACAGCATTAATGACCTGGGGTTATTTGTATGCTTTTCTGGCTGTGTATGGTATGATGAAAAGAAAAGCATTAAAAACAAGTCATTAACTTCTGATGGCTAGACCTGGGCTACCTTGAAAACAACAAGCTCTGGCAGATCCACTACGACTGTGAATGCATTAACTAGATAAGGATGTTTCATGTGCTTAAACATAAACATTTATTCATTTATTTAAAACAAATATCAGATTTACAAACCTTTGAGTCAGAGACTCATTTACAAAGGCACCTCGCTGAAACTAATACAAAGACAGTACAGTTAACAAGTCCAAAAACAATGGCTCGGAGAGCAGACAGTTATAACAATCATTCACTGGAGATACATGGGTAGCAGTAGATAAACAAATTACATAGTTTAGGCACACAGGCACCACATCAAAAAGACCAACGCAGTTCAAACAATATACAATAGCCAAAGCAAATAGACATCAGGAGTCAAAGAGAAGCCCAGAGTGTTCACATGAAGGCTGTTGCATACACTAACTGAATCAAAGTACAGTACATTGAGAAAGGGCATATTTAAGCAATAAGGCATGACAGGGTGTGTGTTATCATGTATTATACAATGGCAAGAAAGAATCCTGGCTCCTGACTGGTCAGTTGGCCATCACAGCAGGGATGTTATCCTGGCATAACATCCCTGATAATGCTTTACATGATGGCCACCATACATTGCTTGCATCTTTTCTTTAAAAAAATATTTTTAAACACTAAATAAAATTCTTTAAAATTCTTTTCTGTATAAAACAATGAGCCATTGTATAATAGGAAAAATGTCCTCCAGGGTGGGTTTTATGCTGGGATAACATCCCTTCTCGGGTGTTGGATGCCCTTGGCCAGTGGCCTCGGGCCCAACCACCTGAGATGGGATGTTATCCCAGCATAACACCCACCCTGTCTGGCATTATTCCTTTAATAACATCACTCCTGGAGTGAGTTGAAGCACGAGGTGAAGCTGAGTCTTTATTTATTTATTTGCACATACTTATTTGATCCACTGGATCAGCAATATTTGCACAAGCTGTGCCCAGTGCAGATTTTATAGCACTGGTCCTGGTCTGGTGATCTGGGTTTTACCCATATCACACTGCATATGGCTTAGTGATATACTGTACAGATGGCTGCGTAGTCTAACCCATTGAAGGTTGAAGTTTCAGAAAACCATTATGCTACAAATATCAAGACTCACTCCCTCCCTCACCCCCCAGTCCTAATTAATCTCTACCAAAGTCATGCTTAAATACTGGTGCCTCTACATCCACGCCACTAAGCTTTTAATGCCATCAAGCTTCTTCTGCTGCTGTGAGTTAAACTCTTTTTTTAAAAACATTTTGTTGAGAAATGTTTGCTTTAGTATATCCATGGTCAGGAAAAATGAATTTGTAAAAGAAACCAAAATCCCCATTTATCAGTTCATTGAATCACAATACAGCATGTTATGAATTTTTCAGATTCTATGTACATCATACCCTACCTACTTACCACATATAAACTCAACTATATTAAAAAAATAATTCTAGACACTTTTTTTTTAACCAGGAGAGACACACTAAGATGAAAGCTTGTTTACAGGGGTGACCTGGGAGCACACGGAAGTTAAGTGATTTGCACAGGGTCACACAGTATGCAAGTGGAGGCTGTGGGAGTCAAACCCAGGTCTCCAGGTTTACTATTATACTACTGTACCACAAAAAGAAGGGAAATTCACTGCAAGAAAACTTAATTAATGCATCAGTTAGGGTTTCTATTATATCAAAAACAGTAGGGAAATTTGGCATTCCCAACCCTACCACCCCACCCTCCACACACCAACAGGCATCTGTGTGAGCCTAGGGGTCATCAGACCAAACATTCACCCCACTCTCCTATACTGCACCATCTCAGTTTCCTTACCCATGGAATAGGGTGAGAGTTAGGTCCGAGGACCCTAAGGCACACTCCAATGCCTGTTGGTGTATGGAGGGTGGGGGGTAGGGTGGTAGGGTTGGGAACATTAACGCCAAATTGCCATATGTTTGTCACTGTAATAGGAAGCCTAACTGATACATTAATGGAGTTTTTTTGCAATTAATATATGTGTATATATATATATATATATATATATATATACAGTGAAGCCCACCAGGATGACATGCATTGTCACAGGTTTACTGCATGGCAAAAGGGATTAACTCCCATTGAAACTGCGCTGTTTGCTGCAGTAACTCTACTGCAGAATTCTGCAGCACTGAGCTTCATCCTGGTGGGCTTCACTGTAATATATATATATATATATATGGATATGCAATGCCCCCATCGAAAATATCTCTGATATTTTCCCTGAGTCTGATTTGACCTTTGACATCATGAGTGGCGAAGCCCGCAGTGATGCCATAGGTCAAACTGCTCGAGGGGAAAATATCTGAGTTATTTTTGATGGGGGCATTGTACAGTATGTTCCATATATGCAATGGGCCAAGTTTTTTTATCAGTGTCAATTTCATTCTTTAAAAATAGGTATGTTTTTATTTCTTTTTGTTTCCGGATGACTGAGTGCTGCATTCCATAAAACTGAACTTTTGCACCTGGATGCTGTGCCATTGTGCTGCTGGGGAGAGTGGTTAGAGTAAAAAAGAGAAAGTTGGTTGCTTTTTTGTGTGCTTGGGTTTGAAGGAAGTGAATGTTTTGTGTGAGGCTAAAAGTTGTTGTTTTTTATATTTATTTATTTATTTATTTATTTAGTTCATAAATCGGATTTACAACCTTTGAGTCATAGACTCATTTACAAAGGCACCTCGTCACAGGGAAGGGGAGACAACAAGTAGTGAGGCGAGACAGGCTGAGACAATACAGTTGTGTACATACATTATACATAGCATAAGACATAGGTGTTTTACACAGTAAATTATACATAGCATAAAGATTAGGTAGATTACCATAGTACAGAATGGAGAACACCGTTAAAGCCTGGTAGGTCATGCAGGTGAGCTCCAGCGAAGAAATGGAGTGGGGCAGGCTATTGAGGCTGGAGAGAAGACGATGGCCTTACCGTAGGCACATACACCTCCGAGTGCCAAGTAGGTGGTTGCGCAGGGCAGTTTTGAATTGACCAATTTTAGGGGTGTTAACGATGGGCTTGGGGAAGGAGTTGTACCAGGTTGGTGCTCTGTGATAAAAGGACCTTTGGGCAAGGGAGGTCCTGGCTCTAGGCACCAGGAAGGCAGTCTTGCAAGTGGCACGGGTGATGGTAGAGTGGGAAGCAGGTGAAAGAAAGTGGGGTGGGTAGACAATGAAAATAATTCACTGTGTTTTGTCTTGTATTTTGGACCTTTAGGAGAAATGGTAATTAACATTGCGTGAAGCTGAAAGTAGATTTTTTTAAATAAGTTACAGTGAAAGAACAGAGGAGAAAATGAAACTGTTCTGTGTGCTGCTGGAGAGAAATGAAACTGCCAGTGGGAGATGGAATGCAAGTGAACAGGTGCATTCTGATTGTGCTGCTCAAGCTGCCAGCTCACACCAATCAAAGCCTTTGTGAGCAGTTGTGCTGAAGTGCAGTTTGTGCCTGGTTATTACCTACAGTGAGGATAAATGACCTACAGTGAGCATAAATGCAATATTCTCACTGTAGGTCTGACCAGCCAAAAATACTGCTGTTATTTGCCGCTTTTTATCCTCGCCCCCATTGCATAAATATATATATATATATATACACACACACACACACAGTGGCGTCCCCCCAGGATGAAACCCACTTTTAAAGCACTCTGCAGTATGCTGCAGTAGACCTACTGAATAAAGCAATGTAATTTCAATGGCAATTAGTCCATTCTGTCATGCAGGAAATTGTGGCATTCACTTCATCCTGGTAGTGTCACATTTTTCTTTATGACAAAATGAAGTAATTGCCATTGAAATTACATTGCTTAATTCAGTAGGTCTGCTGCAGTATTCAACAGAGTGCTGCAAAATGCTGCAGAATTGGGTTTCATCCTGGGGACACTGCCATATAGATATATATATATATATATATGTAAATATATTATATATACACACATGTCCCTCCATTTTGTCTCATTGACTATTCCCACCAGTCCAATCCACACTTTCTCCTCACTTTCTGGGCTCGGGTGATAACCCAACACCTGGGCTCAGATGAACAACCTGATATCCCCTCTTTTGTCCTGTGAGGTGTCAAACCTCACGAGGTTTGTAGGCACACCTGGGTGAAGACCCTACCTGTGTCCTGATGTCCTGGCCAAGTACCCCTGGGCCCCTACTATCCTGTTCCTGTGCCTCCTATTTCCCCCCTCACCCCCACACCCCTTTTTCTTCCCTTCCTTCCTATACCCTGTTTTTTTCCCCTTATATCCCTTGGATCTTAACCCCTGAGCCACTTTACTGCTGTCTTTTCAATGGTCCCTTGTTGCTCCTTGCTTTGCTCATTGTCAGTCATAGTGCCAATACTCTTAATCAATAGCCTGTTGTCCTCTCATCAGCCCTTGCACTCTTCAATTACACCTGCTGCCCTTATTAGCAGCCCTGGCCCCATGATTGCTGTCACATTCCAGTCAATCCCAGTGGCCTCCTGCCTTGCCCAGTCAGGCCCTTCAGCTGACCACCTACAGCAACCACCCCTGCTCTAACCCTCACTACTTGTTAAGTGGGTGGGCAAAATGGCTCTCTTCTAGCAGGAAAAGAAGGGGGATTCAATCTGTGCACACACTTTTATATCCACCTATCCCTCCTTTTACCTGCCCCCATTTTCCCCTCTTCTAGCCAATTCTGTTTCTCCTTACCCAGCTCCTCCCCTGCTGGCCATCATCCTCTTTCCCTTTCAGCAGTCCTTCCCAGAATTCCCTTTCTTATCCTAGCCTTCCCCTCCCCCCCGAGTTGCCAACCAACCACCCCTGCCATTTTGACTGGTTGCCCCATAAAAATAAGTCTTACTCTTTAATTAGTAAGCCACCTTTATACAAGGAGTGATTTGTAGCTACAAAGGCAAATTGGAATAGTTCCTGTTAAGCCATTTATAAAGCTTAGCACAGCATGATCCATAGAAAGGGCCCATTGATCTGGAGTCTGGATTTACCTTACAGCTGCCAAACTTCATTTGGCTTCCTGAAGGTTCACACTCCCTGCCCTTTGACATCTTCTGTTGAGCTAGAAGACATGTGAGTTCTACCCCCTTCCCCATGCCAGGATCTTCCACAGGATTTTGGGAGAACCATATCCAGGTTGGCAGGCCAACAAGGGACTCCTCTTGAGGAGGATCCCACACAAACAGTTCCCAATCCTCCCAGTGGTTCCAACTGGGTTGGTCAGAACTCATCAGTCCCTATGGCCTGCTTCCTTTTTTTCTCCCGTTCACCTCTTCTGTTGTCGCTCCTACTGCAGCTCCACAGATCCCAAGTACTCAGTTTAGAACATGACACTATAGCAAAGCAGCAGACTACAGCTGCCCTATGTCACTCCCTATCACCCATCTAGTATATTCAATATATCTAACATCATTATTTAAGCTCTGGTCTCTATGTTAACCTTTGACAGACTGTAGCTCAAGTACCAATCTCAGCATTGGCATTTCCAGTAATTAGCCTCTTACTACTATTGGAAGGAGGGAATTATTAAACTAAGAATTATTATTTATGTTATTTATTGCATAATATGAAACTATATTTGATGAATAATATGCTTGTTTCATTGCCTATGTCTCAGGGTTACTGGTGGGAGAAGTGGTCTCAATCCGCTCTACAAAGTGATTCACGGAGTAAAGGCAAATTCGTGGAGTGCTCTGCAATGTGAAGTGGAGTAATTTGCATTATGATGGGTAATGTGAAGGCCATTGAAAACAATGACTTCGCGTTACTCCATCTTCCCAGACCACTTCTCCACCAATTTTAAAAGTGAAGTGCAGTAGAAACAGTGTACTTCGCCTCACTTCACCTTGTCTTTAAGCTCCGAAGGTGAATTTTGCAGTGATTCATGGGATTTCAGGTCACATGGGCTCTATATTGATCTGCACAGCCTCAGTTTGGGGTAGTGTGTGTAGGAGGCTGTCTGTGATTCAAACCTTCTAAAAGCTGTTAAAAAGGCATTTTTGAGTATTTTCTTTTGCTCAAACTTTAGTTCATTGAATGTAGGAAACCCTCCTGTCCTCATATCATCGAACATTTTTGTTTGTGTGTGGATTTTGAATGTTAATGTACAACATTGTGCATGTGTAATAAAAGACAGTGCAAGTGTGCTTTGGGGGAAGGGTGTATCTGTGGTGTAGGTAGATTTAAGTTGGAGAAATAGGGAGTTCTTTGTTTTTTGGTTATATTTTTGTTATATAACTGACTGTGTTAATGTACACACAGTAATATTGTCAGTAATTGCTGACATTTTCTTGCTGATTGTGTGTTGTGTGGATCTGGTACAGCAATTCATAATTTCAGGTTGTTTACAATACGTGGCATATTACTGAACCTTTCAATTTGCTACAAATTACTTGTTGACCATTGTAGACAAACTGTGTATGTGTGTATGTGTGTGAGTGTGTGTGCGGTGCTGCGTGACATCAAATAATACACCTTCTATTGTGCCACAGTGTAATTGCAGGCACAGCAGTGTGAACCTGCTATCCATTGCAGCTGCGTTATTTTGTACTGCCATTGTGGTATCTGTTCTTTGTTTTGCTGCTTGTACTGCTGCAAAAATCTGCAGTCAGTGCCCCCCCCAACCCCACTGGCAAAAGGAATTGTTTTCCAGATTGGATTGTTTGTGACCTCAGCACCACTGGTTAGTTAAGGTGTTGTTTTCACTTGTGAATTTGTGTCTCTATCTGTTGCTGAAACCACAGTTGTTTTTTTGGCTTCACATCCAGCGTCCCCCCAATTTGTTTAGAATATTGTTGTTGATCCTACAAAATGCCTGCAAAGAGAAGTGCAAGCAAAGCTGCTTCTCGCCATAGCACTGCTGCCAGTGAGATAGTCTGTGGGTGTGGTAGTACGCAGACTCAGAAGTGCATTTCTGATGTGAGGAAAGGTATTTCTTCTGCAATGTTTTTTACAGCCCAATCAGTAGCTTCACTCATGCTTGGAGGAGATGATGTTGTCCCAGCCGGTGGTGTTAGTGCAGCTGCTGGTGGTGGTGGTAGTATGAGTATTGCTGCCTCAAGTTCGACCTCTGACCAGTGTACCCTGTCCAAAAATATAGTGGAGTGTGAAGCAGTGCAAGTGAGTTATAGTGCAGATGATGTCATACTTCCCAGTAACATTCCAGTAACTGAACCTGAGTATTCTGATAATCATGTCAATGATAGCATACAATGTGACATTTCTTCCACCTTGGTTCATGTCAAGCATTTTACATGCAGTGATTCACAGTGTGGTGAAAAAATATCAGGTGATGGTGGTGTTGATGATGATGATGATGAATGTGATGATGATGATGTTGCTGTGGTTGCAACATGCAGTCCACATGCCAGCATCCAAGTAGAAGATGTGGATGTGGGTGATGCTGATGAATATGACAATGATGTAATTGACCCCAGTTGGGAACTGGAGAAAAAGAAATTCAAGGTGGCTGTGTCTGGGTCTGTTTGCATTAATCCCCCCCCCTGTAAAAACTTGTGATTTACCAGTTTCAGTTGATGATGATGATGATGACTCAGAAATAATGATAGGTAGTCACATTGGTCAGTTTCAGTCCAGGTGTGCAGTGCCCGAAACATCACATAGCACACCCTCCACTTCAGTGCTAAAAAGAACAAAGTTCAAGAAGCAACATCATGGACATGTTAAAAGTAGAGCATCACAATCCCTTGTTTGGGATTTTTTTGTTCAAGATGCAAATGATGAGTCAGTTGCAATCTGCCAGGTTTGCCATGTGCATGTGAGTTGAGGTAAAAAGGGGAGCCATCTGAGCACAGGAGGACAACATATGCATCTTAAGAATAGGCACATGGCGGGCTGGCCCGGTGTCATCGAGGGCTGAGGTGCTGGATGCCTTACCTCAAGCCACACCAGTGACCAGTGTTCAGGAATGAGCACGTATCATTGGGGGTTGGCGGGAAGGATAAGGATTGAACGTCCGTTAGACTGCTTTCCTTTTCTGGGGTGGGGGGACATTAGCTATCGGTGCTCCACTGGCTCCTAGTGGCTGCTAGGTGGCAGCTCACCGATGCTACAGCCAAAGGGGAGGAGACAGGGCAGATGCTTGGTGAGAGCACGTGCGGAAGCATGCATGCTCTCATCGCAGGCGTCATTGCACGCCCCACCTCCACACAAGGGGAGAAAAGCAGAAAAACAGCTCCAGCAGAATGAAGTGGTTCCAGCAGCGCTGCCTCTGAGAAGGCACCTCCGTGGCATGGATCCATTTGGGGTGGGTTGAGTTGCTCCCCACCACCCTGCCATAAAGAGTAAGTCACGGGGTGCACTAGGGAGGGAGTCTAACTTTCGGGGCTGCGCTGGGGGACAACTGAAGGCAGGCTTGCAAGCTGGGAGCTCCAGAAGAAATAATACACTTAAAAAAAAAAAAGAATAGGCACATGGCACTGTGGACCCAGCACAAGATGGCAACTAATACCACAGTGGTGCATTCACCCTAGTCATCAACCATTACGGGCATGTTATCCCCTTCCATGAGTGTTAAGTCCAGTAGGAAATTAAACGTGTGCAGTGAGTAAATAAGAGCAGAGGATTACTACAGGCGTGATGAGGTGGAGGAGAATAATGATTTTGAAATGTTGTCCAGTGCTGGTGAGAGTAGCAGTTTTGGTGGTGGTGGTGGTGAATGCAGTATGTCTAGTGCAAGTGATACATCAACCCTGGTTGGCAAATTTGGCAAAATAACTGCAATTCTGGGTTTGTCATCATCACCTGTGCAACAATCTTCATCAAACGTCCACACTCCACCCCCTGCCATTTGCAGAGCAGAACCATTTGTCATCACATCCCATGTAAAATGTATAAGTCAGCCCACATTACAGAGTATTTTTGTGCTTAAGCTGAAGTACCCACCCAATCATACAGTGTCATGTGAACTTAATGCTGCTGTAGCTGAAATGCTGACAATTTATCTTTTGACCTTTTCCTTTGTGAAGAATTCTGGGTTCCGGCAGTTTGCTGCACGTGTCTGTCCAAAATGGAAAGTTCCATCATACTAACATACTAAATTGCCAGCAGAATAGGCCTAACGGTCTTTCGTGTCTGCTCGTTTGGTCAGCCCCCACCCTGGGTGCTGACCTTGCTGCCCGCCTCGCCTTCTCTGGCTTCTCCCTTCCCAGTTCCAGATATTCTTGCTGCATTGGATTTTGCTTCCAGAACCCTTCCCCTGTACCTGTCCCACTCCCTCTTAAACCCCTCCACTGTCTCTGCTTCCACCTCCACCACCACCATCCAGGAAATACTTTTCGACCCGTGCTGTCCCTGAGTTGTTCCTTACTGTGTCCAACTCAGTAAGACATGCCCATCAACATTCCTCCTCTCCATTCATACATTTAAGTATGGATATGTGGACAAGTGGCAAAACAGTGGGGAATTCATATTTGTGTATAACTGCACATTGGGCGCAGGTGCCGGGGGTTGTTTGTGATGTTGGTTGTGTGAATAATCAGTGCAGTAAGGTGGATTGTCATGGTAGCAATCTTCCAGGAATTCAACAACATACAACGATTGCTATGCGCAATGTGACCTGTTCACACACTGGTGAAAACGTAGAGGATTGTGTGTGAGCAGGCATACACAACAAAGGTAAGCTTGCATCGAGACGTTTCCTTGGTGACAGTAGACCTCGAGAGCGCAGCTTGAGAGGTCTCCTGTCACCAAGGAAACCTCGAGATTTCAAGCATACCTTTGTCTGTGTATGCCTGCTCATACACAATCTTTTATAGTGTATGAGAAGGCACTCACATACAGCAGCATCACGATTAGTGAAAATGCTTTTTTTTTTTAAATAAACAAGTAGCCTAGGGAGAGAGAGACACGTAAAATGGTCTTATCTGTTGCTGTTTTCAGGGCATCCACTCAGAGGTCTGCTTACTAGGTGACAGTTCTGGCAATGGTTGGCATGACTGAGGAGATTTAAGCGTGAGCACTGATTCGATGTTGTTGTGCGTTAGTAGTGACATCTTCAGTGAAGCACAACAGGAGTTTACGTCACTACTAACGCACAACAGTCTGATTCCAGTCATCGATTTCTATACACAACAGCACTCTCTCATACACTATATATTGGATGTGGTACTGACTGAAATTGGCTGAACCCCCTGTCCCTGAGAGCTGGGCTCATAGCAAGTGACAATGGGTCAAATGTGGTGAAATGCATCACGAATGCTGACTTTTTTCATGTTCCATGCATGGCCCATTGTTTAAATCTTGTGGTGCAGGAGTTTTTGCAGCACCCTGATGCAAAGGAAATGCTGACAGTTACATGCCATATCTGCTCTCACTTTTCATAATCTGCAAAGGCCCGTGACCAACTTCAGCAGTTGCAGATGCAAAACTGCCTCCCTCAGCATCGCTTGAAGCTGGAAGTTGTCACCCAGTGGAACTCCACTTTATACATGGCAGAGAGGTTGTATGAACAATACAAAGCCATCTCAGAATATCTTGTGATGCACACTAGCCATGACAGTTCCGGGGCTTCCATGTCTATGACAACTGAACAGTGGCACCTCATGGACTCTGTAATAACAATTTTGCGGCCTTTTGAACAAGCCACACAGGCAGTGAGTGGTGAGTCTGCCTCCATTAGCCAATCAATTCCACTGCTGCAGGTGCTGAGGCAGACATTGGTGAATGTACAGCATGGCCTTGATGTTGCCGGAGGCAGTGCTAGCAGTATGTTGCTGAAACACATGCTGACAGTATTCAACCAGAATCATCACATTTTGAACATTTAGTATAGTGACAACGTTGCAATAGCAACAATTCTGGACCCACGATACAAACGTACTGGAGGGAGATCCTGAACAGTTAAAAAATGTCAGTGGTCAACTGCTGCGCTTGGTTCATGGGGCACAGAAGTCACGTGCCAAGGTCAGCAAACCTCAGCAGCATACTCTGGCAGAAGGTGTACCTGGAAGACCATCAAGCATATCCTACAAGGGGAAGGGGACTGCAGTTCCAGGTGGTCTGTCGTCCAAAGCGGTTGGCGTCAACCCACTTTGGGAGGCTTTGTCCCAAGTGGGGATTTGTGAAATAAATGATTCCAGAAAACAGGAGGATGCATCAACTACTGGACTTAGTGTGGCACAGAGAATGGTTGAGTCATATTTGTCTGAAAACAGGCATCTGTCAATAACTGATGATTCTCTTTTCTACTGGAGTGGAAAGTCAGTGACTTGCCAGAGCTGACTGCAATGGCTCTGAAGTACCTCACATGCCCACCCTCCAGTGTAAGTGTTGAGAGGGTATTCAGCTCAGTGGGTGCAATAGTCAGGGATAATCAGACAAACCTCTCTCTTGCAAATGTTAGTTTGCTAACATTCATAAAAATGAATGAGAGGCACATACCAGCACAGACTGCAACCTCGGTATTCATACCTTGGCCTAGTCATGGTGGTTTTGATGTGGAAATGGACCATTCTGTTGGCACTGGCAGTGGCAGCATGAAACTGCTCACCACTGATGTAGATGACATCACAATGGAGAAAGAATTTCCCAGTGGTCAGACTGCAGACATAGATGACTGTGAGGGCAGCTTTCTTTATGAGGATGATGATGTGGTTAATGTTGGCAGGTTTTAGCTGAAGTTGTTAAAAGGCAGTGTGTCCCTCCGGAGTCAGACCACCACCACCACCAGGACCGATGTTAGCCACTGCCTCCACAGAGCATGAGTTTGTCAGCCCCCCTGGACCACCACCACCACTGGGACTGATGCTAGCCACTGCCACCACAGAGCATGAGTTTGTCTGACCCCTCAGACCACCACCACCACTGGGACTGATGTTAGCCACTGCCACCACAGAGCATGAGTTTGTCCACCCCCCTGGAACATCACCACCACTGGGACTGATGCAATCCACTGCTATCACAGAGCATGAGTTTGTCTGCCCACCTGGACCACCACCACCAGGACTGATGTTAGCCACTGCCACCACCACCAGATGCAGGAAGATGTCACAGGGAATGTCATCATGTGCCACAGCTATCACCACCAGCACCCATCACCAGTGTCATTCAGACAATGTTTCCCCATTACATTGACCATGCCAAGGCAGAGGGTGTCAAGCAGTAGACTACATCCATCAGCCACAGGCACAAAGCTTCTTAATATTAAAATTATAAAGTGAGTATGTGTACTAATGTTTTTTATGCTATTCAACTTCCTTTAGCTGTATGTTTGTTTTCTGTAGCTTTTCTGAGCTGCAATGGTCAAACACATAAGGGAAACTTATTTTGTTTTTTTACAGATTAACAAAAAAACTCTCCTTCGTTGAAAGTCGGTATGAATGGTACTGCAGCTGTACCATACACAGGAACCTATGGAATATCCATTTCAAATCCATACTGGTAAATATCAAGATTTTATTTCATCCGGGAGATCAGAGGGCTGTGAGTTCAGTTCCCATATTTGGCACTTGGGTTAATATCCCAGTAGTGACAATGTAGTGCAGCATGAGAGAGGTGCTGCATTTCTGAGGTGCCGTCTTTTGGATGAGATGTTAAACCGAGGTCCCATCTTCCTGGATTGGTGGTAGTTCAGGTGGATGTTAAAGATCCCATGGCACTTATCGAAAAGAGTAGGGGAATTTCCCCGTTGTCCTGGCCAAATTTCCCTCATTCACTAAAAATACCACCAACAGCTTAATCTGGTTCAAGGTCAGTTGGCATTCATCTGTATTCCCCTTCCCCAGGTCATGCCGGAAAATAGGCAGGATTTGTCTAGTGCACTTACCCGGTCAACAAAAACTAAATAAATAAATAAATTCAATTTTTTTTTTTTTTTGTGTACATGGCCAAAACTACTTCTGCAAGATATCATGCACTGTATTCTGAACTTGCAGCTGTGCAGCCATGACAGTGTTGAAAAAGTTGCGCACAGGTTGTGTTACTTGACAAGATGTGGTTTTGAAATGTAACTTGCCTAGAGATTGAGAACCAGGGGCAATCAAGTTGTAAGAAGTCATTCATTTATTTTTTTAGGAAACTTTCAGATGCTTTGTTGTGTCATAGTGGCCTTACCAAAGCAGTTCTTCAACATCACCCCCCCCCCCCCGGGCTGGGGCAGACATGCAACATACAGAAGTCATTTCAATCGATGACCATGACCATCAGTAACAATCAGACTCGAGAAGGATGCAGATGAAATCTGTGGCAAAGTAACCAAATAAGAAACCATTAATGAGACAAACCTGCAAATATGCTTCCCCTCCTAAAAAAAAATACTTACCTTCATTGGCTTGAGAGTTATCAATTTCAAATTTCTACGTAAAAAGTTCTCCTCGAGCACTGGAATGTGCACATCAATAGTATCTGTGACATGTGATACAAAACAATACAATGAGTATGAGTGCGCCATTAATTCTGGGGGACTTTGCATGTGCTGTGACACTCACATTTGGCTTCGATACCACTTCTCAATTTAATGCACACAAGACAGCTGCATTTTGTGTGTTGTGATTGTAAGCACATGATGTCATACTGAAATTACCAATTAAAGCAGCATTGCAAGAATGTGTTGACAATTTTGAACTGTACTTTTTTATGCTATTTTACATCGCCAGCCACTAGTTACCTCTGAGTCATGACTTGAATGATACCCTTCTTTTCACAATTTCTGTCTGCTTTACTACTACTTTTTCTCATGCCTGAAAAAAGGAGTTATCACCTTTTCAATATTGTCCTGATCAGGTTTTTAGCACTATTTGCAGCTGTTTTTCAATAAATTTTGTTCTGCGAGGTCATAAAACACTGCCTGCTGCATAACTGTTAAATTTTACAACAGAAGTGATATATAACAACTGATGGAGAAAAGCAGCAGAAAATACTGACAAAGACCTGGTCAGCACCATATTAAAAGGAGTGTTTCTTTTATTATTTCAGACATGAAAAAAAGTAGTAAAGTAGACTCAAATATTGGAAATTATAGTATTATACAAGTCAGGATGTAAGTAAAGTGGCAATGTAAAATAGCATTGAAAAGTATAGTTCAGAGTTTTCAACAGATTGTTGTACTGCTGCTTTACAGAGATTCACCACTTTACATAGTTATTATGCTGTTGCACCCAATATATGGGCGCATTACCTCCAAGGGAATCTTTCTTGCTCCACATGTCCTTACATAGTGCAATACATGTCTGTCAAAAATGGCCATAATTTCATTAATGTGTGTCACGTCACGAAGGAATTCCTGTTCTGAAAAGCCACCCAAATTCTGCCCCCGCTCTTAGCAATGTTAGGACGTGCTGCCAGGGAGACCGTGGGGGCGTGCTCCATTATAGTAATGCCCGGCTGCATTCTGAATGTTTCTTTATGTTAAAATGGTCAGCTTGTGGTGAAACATGGGCACGTTTCCACTAACAAGACTCCTGTTACTGGAAACGTGCTCACGTTTGACACACTTTAATGAAATTACAGGCATTTTTGACAGAGATGTATTGCGCTATGTAAGGACATGTGGAGCAAGAAA
Organism: Neoceratodus forsteri; assembly: GCA_016271365.2. Taxonomy (NCBI): domain Eukaryota; kingdom Metazoa; phylum Chordata; order Ceratodontiformes; family Ceratodontidae; genus Neoceratodus; species Neoceratodus forsteri. The sequence goes on from CM028130.1 coordinate 1,296,147,315, forward strand.
GATTCCCCTGGAAGTAAGGCACCCATATATCGGGTGCAATGCTCTAAGGTGGTGAATCTCTTTAATATCTATTTCACAAACAAAATATTTATAGAGCCTCAGTAATGCTTACTTTGTGTCGGGACTCATGAATTGGATTTGAAGTGTTTTGCAAAAAGCATGACTGAGCAATGCGAGTATGTTGTGCTAAACTGCATGTGTGCCATCAGTGTTCTTTCCTGTGTGTGCATACATGTCCAGCTTCATGCAAACATATATATGGTAAGACTTGTTGCAGTATCAAGAATAAAGATAACAAAGAATACATGATGCATATTTTATTGGTATCATCAGCACCAGCGGAGTAAGTGATATGATATTTCTTCAGAGGTATCGGGTCACTGTGCACCTCAGTTACTCACAGTGCACACATGACTTTGCAGAGATCATAGCACAAAAAACACATGCTCTCCTAAGAGTTATGTGTTCAGTATGTGACTAAGGTGCACTCTGGCCAGACACCTCTGAAAAAGTATCGTATCACTTAGTCCACTGATGATGATGGTGACAATAAAATATACATTATTCTGCTCGCTATTCTTTATAGCATAAACACTGCAACAAGTCAGCAACAGTAAAATATGTTTGCAAGATGCTATATAATGTCTGATGTCACACACACACACATGCACATGCACACAGGAAACAACACTGACTGCACACATGCAATTTAGCACATCATACTTGCACTGCTCACACCAGCTTGTCCACAAGCACCCCACAACAGAAAGTCAACATTACTGAGGCACTGCATTATAACAAAAGGACAAGTGTCTATTATTGAATAACAAAATAACACAATACACCACAGCACAGCAGTGGGGGGGGGAAGGGTCCTGAAAAAAATCTCTTAATGGGGGATTCCATAGTGTTCCAGCAGCAGGTGAAGCATTGACAGTATTTGCAGCTGCTGTTGCTGGATCTGATCCACCTGCGTCTGCACACCACCTACCCTCTTGTTGCTTTCCTTGAGGGCCGCCCACATCAGTGCAATGTCTGCCTATGTTGCAGACACTGTGGTTGGGTCCACTGCGGCAGGAAAGCCAGGTAGTGGTGGTCATGGCGAGGGTGGTGCTGGTGGCTGTGGTGGTCGTTGAGCAGCTGCTTCTCTTATCCTCCTCCTGTTGTGGTGGTGAGGCACAACACCCCCAGCACCCTCTGCCACTGCCACAGAAGGCCCAGCAGGTGGATGCCTGGCCTCTTCAGTGGCAGTCTTCCACTCTACCTTGTGGTGGTTTGCCATATGTGAGCACTGGCCACTGGTCCCCAAATGTGTCCCCTGGGGGCCACGGCACACCTGCACACCACACAGATGGCAAACCACAATGGTGCTATCTCCCCCCAACACAGTTAAAAAACTTCTACACTGGGGAGCTGTGGGGAGGGGACCAGATGTACTGCTGGAAGCACTTTCATTCACCTGAGGCTCTACCTGCAGCTCTGGAGGTGGTGGAGGAGGTGCTGCTGGAGCCCCTGCAGCTGCTACTGGGGGTGGCGTTGGTAGTGGTGGACTCATTACTCATTGGATGCACCACCACCGGTGGCACTGGTGCTGCTGCTGCTGCTTCCAGAGGGAGAGACGCAACACTCAAGAGTCAGGAGCAGTCCAATGACAACCGACCCCCCCCACGTGTGAGCACTCCTCCCCTCTGCCCATGCCCATGGGCCATAGACTCTCATTCTGGATCCATCACGCACAAGTCCCTCAGACTGTGACTGATGCCTCAGTACTCCTTCACACACACTTACAGTCTCACACACACAGACCAAAACTTATAAAAAAAAATCAGTAGCAAAAAAAACCTGAAAAAACATTATAAAAAAACTAAAGATGTAGCTGTTAAAAATGCTGTTTTTTGTGCTCAAAATCACAAGATACCAACTACCAAACAAACTCTCCTCTCTCTACACCAGAAAGGCTTCCTTCTTCTACAACTGCAAAGGAGAAAGTGAAAGTAACTGCTTTTCTCACTCACTTCCTTCCTGCCTCGCTAAAGCATGGGACTTACAGTACTGTAAGCCATGTGATGTGTGGGGAGTTGCCTATATTGTTGGCACTTTGCCTTACTTTGCATTAAGGTGGAATGGCAACACAAAGTCAAAATGAGAAGACGAAGTGAGCACTTTGCAGAGCTCACTTCGTGTAGCTGAATGGTAATGCGAAGTGACCACTTCGCGTCCACTTCACCGGTGGATTTTAAATTCACTGCATCTTTACTCAGGGTCAGTGGCAGAATCCTCCGATGGTTGCAGCTGGTGCAGAACCCAGTGGCCAGGTTACTGATGGGCCTGTCACGGTCTAGTCATGTGACCCTAGTCCTGCGAGCTCTGCACTGGCTGCAAGTCAGGTGGAGAAACATTTTCAAAGTGGGTTTACTCACTCATAAGGCCCTATATGGACTGGGTCCTGGATAACTGGCAGATCTCCTGACACCTGCCTCCTCAGTCCACTCCCTTCTTTCCTCCACCAGGGGCCTCCTGGCAGTTCCAAGAGCCAGGTTAAAAGTTTCTGGTAACTGAGCCTACAAAGTTGCTGGTCTAGCCCTGTGGAACAGGTTTCCCATCTCAGTCAGGGAGGCCTCAGTGGTGGAGGATTTTAAAAGGGATCTAAAGACTCACCTCTTTTACATGGCCTTTCCAGACTAATCGGAGCTATTACACTAAATTATGTTTTAAGACTGAGTTTATTGATTTTAACATGCATTTGTATGTAAATATTGTGCATATTTTATCCTACTTGCATTTCCCTCCCTGTTTGCTTTCATGTAAGACACCCAGAGCCTCTGGGGTTGGGCACCATAGAAATAAATATGCCTTGCCTTGCTTCCTCCTCATCCCTCACTGCCAGTGTGCAAGGAAGAAAAAGTGATATCAGTACCACACCTTCATCAGCACTGCTGTAGTGCGGAGTGTAGACTAGGGATCACTCTTGCTGCCTTCATCACCTACAGTTGCTAGCAGCAGCCAAGCCAAAACAAATGTCAAAAATTGGACACTAACTCTGCTTTGGAATATCCAAAAATATATAGGACCCTAACCCCAGGATACTCACTCACTTCCAGTCATGGACAGATGTACTGTATAGAAGACCAAGAAACCATAAAGAAAAAACTGTATCTCATGAAACTATGAAAAGAAATTGTGTATCTTATATGTTTTATAATGTAAAACTGCTTATTTTATTTTTTATTAGTGATTTTTATTAATATTAATTTGTCTTGCACAGCCCAACGACATTTTTTTCTATTAATTGTGATTTCTTAGTTGTTAACAAAATAAATGTGCACTGCATAATCCTCCACTGCAAAATAGAACTGATTTTCAGCTCTACATACGTTTGAATGACATAGTCCTCACAGAAGTGATGATAAGCCATGTTTCTGCCGCAGGTGTGCCTATGGCATAGGGAATTGAAAATTTTCTTCTTGCTTTTTTCACTTTTCCACCACAGGTATATACAGTATGTGACCAATTGCCTGAAATACTTAACACATTGCCTAACTCTCAGCAGCAGAAGCACTTGGCATCTTCACAAGAAAAACAAACTCTGGTCAGAGCCGATATGGCTGTGGAGAGCTTTTGGAATGCTTTTACCTATTATTTCTAATGAATTTGCACAATGCAGATCTACTAAGAGGCAGTTTCAACGTGGTCTTCCTTTTACATATTTTTACAATGTGTTTTCCTAGAATATGCCTGCTCATTGCTATATATTTAGCCTGGACAGTGCACATTAGACATGGCATCTTATTTTCAGTGAGGCTCTACATCTACACAATATTATGCTGCATTGCTTAAAATCAGAACACACTAAAAACAATATTTTACATCTTGACTAGGCTACCCTGAATAAATTATAGATATATACTGTATAGATATATTATTACATTATAAAAATGGTAAAATCATGACCCCACTAAAAACAAGATATTGCATCTAATGTGGGACATCCTGAGTACATATAGTTCAAAAATGTGTAAAATGAAGATCCCTATGACAATGAGATGTAGCATCTCCCCTGCACTATCCAGGATACAAAATATAGGATAAGAAATATTTAAAGGAAATCTACTGTAAACTGAATTTCAATGTGTTCACTGACATAAAGAGTTTATTTATTGTTTTATAACATATTAGAATGCAATATTTATTTTGAATGTTATTGCCATGAGGATGGTGTGTAAAATGTGTGTGTGTACGTGTGTGTGTGTGTGTGTGTGTTTGTGTGTGTGTTTGCTTGTAGCTCAATTTAATTTTTCCCAAAAAAAGCATAGTAACAAATGCATGCTGATTGTTATACATTAAAGCTTGGATAGTTCACAGAAGACCTGGCATATGTCTGTGACAGTTCTTATCAGATAGTGTCTTAAGAAGTTAAAAAACTGTGTAAATCATTTTAGATTGCTGGGAAAGGGTTACATTTATGATGTATGACTCTTTCTTGAAAGACAATACGTGCCCAATTGAAACTACTAACAAGATCATGTTTGCATACTCAATATTTAAATGTGCAAGTTGTTGCATTTTGAAGGGGGTAAACAAATGTACAGTTTAATAGGCTACCAATATTTAACAAGCTGTTTCAGTTTCCTAATGGCCATCTGATAAGCAGCTTTGAGTTCCGTTTCCAACATTATAAACAGAAATAAGGGAGTATTTTATTTCAACTGGCATATTGATTTATAGTTCTGGAAGGATACACTGAAAACTCTGAAAATGTGTTCCACAACCTTCCATTTTCCAGCTACAGACAGCAAGATGACTTTAGGCTCTGACAACAGCCATAAAAATGAGCAAACTTGAAAAACTAGGTTTCATGTATGACTGATTTTATTGCAAATATGTACTGTTTAATTTTATAGTAATTTCAATATTCAAAATAAAATCAGGAGCTGCTTCATATAAAAGCACAATATTTCTGCCACAGCACTCTGCAGCAAGCCTAGGAAAACTTGAAAAGTGAAAAAGTAGATAACTTTCACATATTTTTTAAATATTATTGCAAATGAACTATTAATTTCTATATTAAAATGGGAGTTGCTTCAGCTGTGGTAGAGAACTACTTCTCTCACTGCACTACATAAGGATGCAAACTGCTTTTTCACAAAACAAAAAGGAAAGACATAAGGTAAACTAGCCAGTCCCATTATCCTCAGCCTTTCTCACTTTAACAAAATCACAGATATGGCCAACTGCCCACTTAGAAAAAGCAGTAAGCATAGTGATTATAAAAAAAAAAAAAAAAAAACTTTAGTGGTAAAAAGTAAAATTGCAACACTGAAATTGGGAGTGGAAAATTGAATTATCTATGCTCCCCTCCAAAAAAAACTTTGCTCACAGATACATTCAGAATGAGCAGAGTAAAAACTATTAGAAAAGTTTGCCTGCCAAAATGTTTTCTGTGTATAAAAGTTTTCCAAATCACACCAAGCACCACTCAGCATTTAAACTGACCAATGATTTCTGCACTAGTCATGATTTTTCTAAATAATTTCATTGATTCTCTCCAGAACAGCTCATGCTCCTTCTCTTAACCTGATAGAATGGCACTGTTCCAGAGTTCACTTGGTAAACATTCTGCTGCACTGTGTCATGTAACCAGCCTTTCGCAGAGTAAATCATTTATTTTACCTGTTCTCTCTGGTGTATACTTCATGAAGTTTAATTCAATTCAGTAACCAAGTTTCACCATCACAAGATTACACAAAGGGAAGGACTAGAAGAACAGGGAAAAGAAAATGTGGTGAGTGGTGCAATGCAGTGGTTATGGGGTGGCAGTCTACAAGGAGACCATCTGGAGGCTGTGGTACTGTCAGATCTGTGTGCACCCCTCTGGGTGAAGGGAACAAGTCTCAAGGCTGCAAGCAGCACTGGCAGAGAGTTAGGAGAATGTCACAAGTCTAAAAGTTGAATTAGCAAGGAGTCGGGGACAATTTCTCCCACCTAGGGACCACCTAGCCAGACACTGCTCCCTCAAAGGTTTCCAGAAGGAAGAATCGATAGGACTAAGGTGTGCTCATGAAGAACAGGGGCTATAGGATTGGGAAGGCTTGGGGGAGTGGGTAACAGGCATACTCCTCATCTAGTGCCACTAAGCATCTCCTATGTCATTTTGGCAGAGCGGGATTGCCATGTCCAGGCACCCAAGGTACAGGATGGAGAAGATGTGGGGAACTGCTCAAATGGAGTCCCCAGAAGTGGAAAATGAGAGCTCCAGAGAAGAAGGAACCACTTTCTAAAGGGGACTCTATAGTCAGAAAGATAGAGCTGGGTGAAGGAAAGGGGTTAGAGATGAAGGTTAATTACCTACCTGGCACATTGACTCAGAGGGATGGAAAGCATATCCAATGGATTATGAGGACTGTAGAAAGGATGGATCAGCAGGACATCATTGTCCACCTAGGGGCAAATTATCTAGCTGTGGAAGGGGCAGCGCAGGAGCAGTCTAGAGTGCTGGGGGAAGGTCTTAGGCAGACAGCATGCACTACAACCTATACCGAAGTGCTGCTTGTCTGTAAAAGAGGGAAGGAGAGGGAGCTCTGCACTAAGGCCTTCAACTCATTGTTGAAGAATGGTGCAGAAAGTAGGAGAATGGCTATATTGGGGACAGGGACTCCACCTGGAGGGATCAGAGCTTATACCGGGGGTTGCAGCCTGCATCCATCCAAAAAGGGAGGGAAGGGAAGTCCTCAGTAGATGGTTTAAGTGTTACTTCGATGGGCATTTAAACTAGCTGGGGGGGTGGCAGAAGGTAAAGTGGTGGCAAAAACTGCCCCACCCCTCAAGCTGTGATGGAAGGTAGATAAAAGGATTCCCACCAAAATGAAGGAACCCCAAGGGCTCAAGGGATCAGCATTGGGGGAAGGGGAAAGAGAAGCAGGTAGTATGCATAGGGGAAGAAGGGGGAACAACCAGACAACATGAAAAGGGGCAAGAAATAGACTAACAAAATATGGATAACCATGTCTGCCAATGCTAGAAGTCTGGTAAATAAGGTACCAGACCTGGAGGACACCATGGCTGAGTCAGGCCTGGATATTGTGGCCATCACCGGAACATGGTGCACAAACAACCATTACTGGGAAATGGTCATACCTGGCTACACAATGTTTAGAAGGGACAAGGTAGGAAGGAAAGGTGGGGGAGTAGTGCTTTATGTTAAGGAACCCATCAAAGCGATGGAGACAAAGGGAGGACGAGTGGGTCGAGATGTTGTGGGTCAACCATGAGTATGAAAAGGAAGCCACCATTCACGTGGGAGTGGTATACAGGACTCCAACACAGGGAGAGGACATAGACAAAGAGATGCAGAAAGACATGGGCAAAATGGCTAAGAAGGGAAGGTGGTCTTGGTGGGGGACTTTAATCTGCCCAATGTAGTGTGGTGCCTACCTGCTGCAGCATCAGCTAGGAACAGACACATCTTGGATATTCCTCAGGCAGCTGGTCAGTGAACCTACTCAGGGTGGGGCAATACTGGACTTGGTACTTATGAACTGGGACAGTGTACTGGGCATTAAAGTGTAGAGTCATCTGGGGGCCAGTGACTATCACACAGTATGGTTTAATATAAGGACAACAGCGGAATCCAGCCCCACCAGGGTGAGGATCCTGGATTTCCAAAAGGGCTAACATTAAAAAGATGGGGGAATGCATCTGAGCAGACCTGGCATGGGGAATGTTGGCAGGGTTGATGGAAAATGGGACAGAATAAAAGAGTGCATTGTAAAGGCTACAAACTTGCATGTCAGGCAAATAAGCAAAAGTAGAATGAGAAGGAAGAGGAGACCATTATGGTTCTCGAGGGAAGTGGCAGAAAAGGTAAGGGCAAAAACAGTGGCATTCAGAAGGTATAAGAAGACCCAGAGAGAGAAGGACAGAGAAGTGTATCTGGGGAAACAGAGGGAAGCAGGCAAGACAGTAAGGAGTGCAACAGTGCAAGCTGGGTAAAGTATAGCCTGGATAGTATCAAAGGAAACAAAGCAATTTTCAGATATATTAGCCAGAAAGGAAGACCGTGGAGGGATTGCACAGTTAATAAAGGAGGCAGTGGGCTATATTGAGGAAGACCAAGAAAAGGCAAATATCTAAAACAAATGTCTGTGCTCAGTATTCACAGTTGAGGGAGAAGGGGAAGGGCCACAAATAAGCACCAATAGATTAGGGGGAGAGAAATGGACACCACTCCCTTTTCCAAGGAGAGGGCCAGGAATGCACTTGCTAAGCTGAGGGTGGACAAAGCCATGGGGCCAGACAGGGTGCATTCAAGAACTCAAGGAGGAGCTAGCTGCATCCCTGATAGACTTGTTTAACAGTTCACTGGAGACCGACGTGGTCCCAGAGGACTGAAGAAGGGCAGACGTAGTCCCAGTTCACAAAACTGGTAGCAAGGAGAAGGTAGGAAATTACAGGCCTGTCAGCCTGACATCTGTATTTTTTTTTTAAATTGTATTTTATTAATCTTTCACATCTCAGACAATTACCTGGAGGATGGGTCATCAATATTTTTTTACAACATTTGTTCCAAAAAGACAGAAACACAGAAACAGTTTAGGTGATGTATATATTACTACAATAAAATAAATACTTTGCCCGTAAAGGACTTCTAAATAATAAACATCTTAATACAGTAGCCAAAAGAGCAGGGATCTCTAAGTTGATGTATTGTGCAGTGAAAAAAAGAGAAACATTTTTTTTTAATTGATGATAGAATTGCTTAGTGACCATTGGTCAATATCCTCATTTAACAATTTCCACACTGAATCAAAGTTGTGAAAGTACCTGTAATTGTAAAGTGCTGCCAAAAATAGTTGTTACCTTTCATATTTAGGAAGGAGGTAAGGCATGTGTCACATTTCCAATTTTTTTTTATCAATCATTTGACTGATATTATATTTGCTTTGAGAATTAGTCTGTTTTCAGCTTTTAACCCCCTAATATTGTACATTTGTACATTTCCAATATTGTAAATCTAGGATCTTTCTAGTGTGGAAATTCAAAACCAATTTGTCTGAGGATTCCAAAAGCGGTAGACCATCAACTGAAGCTTAGTCTGCAGCCCCAAAAAACATGTAGCATATCCACATCTGCAGCTTTGCAGTGCCAATATAAATGGTTGCTCCTAACTTCATTCTGCATAGTCCATAGGGAGAGTAGTAAGCCCTTTTGAGAATTGTGTTCTGTATAACACAATCCCTCCATCCGTGGGAGAGTATTAAGCCTTGTTGAGAATTGTGTTCTGTATAACACAATCCCTCCGTCCATGGGGAGAGTAGTAAACCCTGTTGAGAATTGTGTTCTGTATAAGACAATCACTAGTTAATTTATACTGAGATATAGCCTTATAGGCCAACATCCATTGTTGGTCTGTCCTGTTTTGCTTAAACTCGTCATCCCACTTTTTAAAGGTGCTTTTATAGATACTGTATGAAGATATCGTTTGTGTAAATTTCCCACTAACCAAGTGAATACCTTAATAGTTTTCCCTTCTAAAGATCACAACAGGGCCTATTTCCTCTCACTCTTATTTGGTGCCCTCTCCCATCTTTTGTAATCCTTGGCATATAAACTGCTAAGCTTTAAAATAGAAAAACTGGTTGTCTCTTAACTGAAACTTTGATCTAAACAAGTGCCAAGTTAATGTGTTTCCATTTTCAAAGAAATCTTTCCATCTATCTACTCCTTTTTCTTTCCAAGGATTATTAGATAGTTGTTTACTTCCTAATTTAAAGTTAGGATAGTTCCATATTTTATTTTCAGGTGAAAGATGTACTTCCCTTTTAATGCTGTTGGTATATTTGATGACCCCTTCAGCTATATTTTTTTACAAGGACACTTTTGGTTTCTGCTGTTTCCTGGCTGAGAACAGTAATTGAGTTAGATCCAGCTGTTCAGAAAAAATATTCTCTAAACAAATCATTTATAAATTTTTGGTTCTCATCTGGGTCTTTGCCATAGGCCCATTTAATGACCATTTTCATGATATAAGATAGATGACATCTTTTTAAGTCTGGGCAGGCCACACTTCCATGATCCACAGGAAGGCAAAGTTTGTGTCAGGCAATTCTGGCAGATTTATTGTTCCAAATAAATTTCTTAATTTCATAGGTTTCATAGTTATACAGAGCTTTAAAAGACAAGGTCCATATGCTCGACGTAATTTTAAGAGTATCCAATATCTTATTATTTATTAAGAAATTATCTAACTCTTTCTTAAAGATTTCAATATTACTATTAACAATTATTTCTACTGGCAATTTATTCCAGATCCTAGGTGCTCTTATCGTCAACCAGTGCTTCCTTTTATTTGAACGAAATCTGTTTTTATCTGAAGTGGATGTGCTCTAGTATTATAATTATGATCCATGATTTCTAAATCAAGCTGTTCCCATAGTATTGGACCATTTAAGGCCCTATAGATTAAGCACATATCCCCCCTTAATCTCCTAAACTCTAGAGAGTATAACCCCAGAGTACCAAGCCTCTGGTTATATTCCAACCCCTGTGCTTCCTTAATTTTATGGGTAGCTCTTCTCTGGACCCTCTCAAGCAAAGCTACATCCCTCTTTTTAAATGGGGACCACAACTGGGAGCAATACTCCAAATGGGGATGTACCAATGATGTATACAATGGCAAAAGAACACCACTATCTCTACTTTTAATGTGTTTATTTATACAGTACTGTATACTACCAGCTTTTTTTTTATTATCTGGCTGTAATGGGGTGTAAAGTTCAGATTATTATCAATTTTTATCCCCAGATCACATTCTTCTGTAGTCACCTTAAGTAATTTACCCACCATATTATAATTGTGGAGGATATTATATTTCTCCAAATGCATCACACTGCACTTATCTACATTAAAAAATGAACCATGATTGTGTGCACAAAATTCCAACTGGACTAGGGCTGATTATAATAATTCTACATCTTTATTAAGATTGACCACCCTACCAAGTCTGGTATCGTCCACAAATTTTGAAAACCGAATATCAGAAGAAGCCTTCATTGTCCTGATATAAGCATTAAACAGGCAGGGGCCCAATACAGAACCTTGTGGCACTCCACTAGTCACACTCTGCCAGTTGGAAAATTCCCCCCTTATACACACTCTCTGTCTCCTACCCGTCAACCAGGATTTTATCCAACAGATGATATTACGGTTAACTCCCATATTAACCAGGGTTTCAAGTAACTTGTCATGGGGTACCTTGTCAAAGGCTTTTGCAAAATCTAAAAAGATAACATCCACGAACCTACCTTCATCCAGTGCCTGATTAATTTTCCCATAAAATTCCAATAGATTTGTTTGACAGGACCTCCCCTTAACAAAACCATGCTGTGCATAGTCAACATTATCGGTCTTATATTGGTGCTCCGTAACAAAATCCTTAATGAGTCCTTCCAGTACCTTTCCCAGAACTGAGGTAAGGCTAACTGGCCTATAATTTTTAACCTCCTGTTTGGGACCTTTTTTGTATATAGATATCACATTCGCTTGTTTCCAATCTTCTGGGACCTCCCCTTCAATTATTGATTTCTGAAATAATACTGTAATTGGGCCACAAGTTGTTCAGCCAGGTCCTTGAGTAATCTTGAATGTATCCCATCTGGGCCCTGTGCTTTATTCTCATCAAGTTTTTGGAGTCTTATCATAACTTCCTTCCTATCCAGAATAAACCCCGGGTCTTCATTGGGTATGCCACAGTTAATCCCCATTAATGAGTTACCCTGATTGAAAACTGAAGCAAAATATATATTACTTAATTCTGCCATACCTAAGTTGTCATCAACTAATTTCCCCTCAGCATCCAATAGAGGACCTATCTTATTTAATTCACCCTTTTTGCTGTTAATATACTGATAAAAGGATTTATAATTATCCTTAACCTTAGTGGCTAACATATTTTCATATTTTCTTTTTGCTAATTCTATGCTTTTTTTGGTGGTCTTTAAGCACCTTTTATAATGAGCTCAGCTAGCAGCATTGTCTCTTAATTTAGCACATCTAAAGGTTTTATCTTTTTTCTTAATTTCTTTTTTAATTGCTGATGTCATCCAGGGAGAAGATGTTTTTTAGTTGTATTATATTTAATCCTGGTTGGTACAAATTCTGTAGTCAAGCTAATTATTTTAGACTTAAGAATATCCCACATCTTCAATATCGATGTTCCATTAAACTCTAATTCCCAATTCCAATTTGCCAGATCTCTATGCATACCCACTGTATCGGCCTTATCATATCTATATATTATAGTGCTGCCAGAATTTTTACTCATTACCCCTAAGTAGTCAAATCTTACCATTAAATGGTCACTAGAGCCCAAAGGTGGTAGTACAAGACAGCTATTTATCTTATCCCCCATATTACTTAAAATCAGATCAAGTATATGGTTATCCCGAGTTCTATTTCTTACATATTGTTCCAGACCGACTAGGCTAAAGGTATTTAGGTATTCATTTTCTTTATTTGTTTTTGTTACAAGATTTTCCCAATCTATGCCTGGCAGGTTAAAATCACCCATTAAGACAACTTTCTTAAACTCTGCTAAATACATGATAAAGTCCAACAAATTTGAATAATCTCCTGTTGTTATAGAGGGATTTCTATATACCAGACCTAAATCTATTTTTGTATTATGTTCAGGAGAAATTACCACCCAGAGAATTTCATTACTGTCCCATCTAGATGTATCCCTCTGTTCTGACGATATTTCTTCTTTCACATATATAGCAATTTGTTTATTTATTTGTTTGTTTGAACCAGATATCTAGAACAGAGGTCATCACTGTTTGTGTGTCCAGCTCTATGCTTATGACACTATATTATAATCAAAAAATGAAAATATTGATAAAGCATTATCTGTTTTGCAGTAAGATTTTTCAAAGGCAGTATAGCGCAGTGGTTTAAGGCTCTAAGCTATAAATCTGGTGACATCCAGCAGACCTGACCTGGGTTTGAATCCCACAGCTTCCACTTGCATACTGTGTGACCCTGAGCAAGTGACTTAACTTCCCTGTGCTCCCAGGTTGCACCTGTAAAAAAGCTTTCAGCTTAGTGTACTACTCCTGGTTAAACAATTTAAAAAAATGTACAGAAAGAACTAATAAAATTGAGACTTCTTTGAAATGAACACAAAACACAATGGATGATTTTCAGAAAAAAGAAATAAAACAGTTAATTATGAAAGAGATAAGGTCAATAACCAGGGTTATTCTTGGGCAAGTGAAGTCTTATAAATATTTAGGAATGGCATTGGACAATAACTTAACATTTGAGACACATATAACATCAATGCCAAATAAACTAAAGGAGTTTTTTTTACAGAAATAAATCCCTTTTTCATTTAAAAGTTAGGAAGTTGTTGGTCACATCTATATTCTTGACAATATTAGATTATGGAGATGTGGTCTACAAAAGTGCTAATAAAATAGTATTAGGTTCTTTGGATGTGTTGTTTAATAGTGCTCTAATATTCATAACAAATTTGCCATATAAAACTCACCATTGTGTTTTGTACCAGAAATCAGGTCTATGTTCATTATTAGATAGGCGAGATATGCATTGGAATTTGCTGGTATATAGATTAATGGACTAGTCTTTACCAGACTTTCTCTTGAAGACGGTTGTAATTGGACAAAAACAAATGTATGGCCTAAGATCTTTGGATTGAATATGTTTTCATGTACTTCTATGTAGAACTAGTTTTGGGAAAAAAACTATGTCAAGTTTTGTACCAAAAACATGGGAAAGATTGTCAAAGCAAGTAAATGCTATTGTATTAAAATCTTTTGATAGATTTAGGCCATTTTTGAACACACTTTGCGACATACATTGTAATTGTTTTGGATGATATTTGTACTTTATCTACACTATCCTGATTATTTATGTGCTATGTTTTTATATGAAATAATTGTGTATATTTGTAACCTGTGGTATGTATGAGATGGATTCAATTGGAAAATAGATTTTTATCCCAAGTTGCTATCCAATAAAAACTGAAGTTGAAAGAGATAAATGGCGCCACCAGCATTTTTATTATTTGAATTTTCCCCCAAAGAAATAGTGGTATCTTGACTCAAAATTGCAGTCTGTCTTGTAATGTGTCTGATAAAACTTTGAAATTTAACTTGTATAACCTATTTAGGTTATTGTGAATATAGATTTCTAAATATTTCATACCATCCTCATTTATGTTAGCTTTTATATGTTGTTGTATTAGCCCCAAGTCCAGGGTATGGAAAATAAATATTTCCATTTTATTCTCATTGGCCTAGATATTCAAAGCAGATGCACAGCACAAAGTGGAGATGTGACGTGCATCTCAGAAGATGGGCAGAACCATGATATTCAAAAGGGAGAGATGCATCGTGCATCTCCAGATGTGCAATCGAGCATCCATAATATATGCAGCGCATGTAGAGGGGGTGTTCCCATGAATGTGCTGTGCATCCCTATATTCAGATGAAATTTGTGGTGCATCTGTAGCACATCTTAGAGATCAGCTGCCCAAAGTTAGGCATGGAAAAAGCATGCCTAAATGACCAGCCACCCACCCACAGGCAGGCCATAAAACTGCAGGCAGGCTGTCTGAATACAGCCCTTGGAGGTGCAACAGGATATGTGCCAAGCACCCACACATAGCAATCATGCCAGAATGGATGACCCCTGAGCAACTGGCACCATCCAGGGAGCAACACCCCACACTGCTCCCTGGATGTAACCACCCAGCAGCTGGTCACTGTCTGCACACTGCCATCCCTCACAGTGCCCACCAGGTACTTTCCATACTGGGGTATGTGTGGGGCACTGCAGGTGATGGTATGCAGCATATGGAGCTGGTGTTTCACATACATATGGTAGCCCTAGCATCCAAAGCCACCAGGGCTGCCGAGGTTACCACATTTTCTAGATACTCCACCAACAATTGAGTTTTAAGAAGGCCTGATTGAATATTTCTACTAGGTATGAATCCTGTTTGGTTATGGTGTTTTAGTTTGCCCAGTAGTGGGAGTAACCTGTTGTTCTAAAACTAAGGAAAGAATTAATGACACCACTGACTACCCTTTTTAACAAATCATGGGAGGATGGTGTGGTACCTGAGGACTGGAAGAGGGTGGATGTGACTCCCCTTGTCAAAACTGGGAGCAAGACAGAGGCACAAAGCTACAGACCTGTTAGTTTGACCTCAGTAGTAGGGAGAATGATGTAATCACTTCTGAAGGAAAGAACTGTTGAGTACCTAAAGGCCAGTGGGGCACAGAACCCAAGGTAGCATGGATTCACAGTGGGAAGGTCATGTCAGATGAAGCTAATTGATTTCTTTGACTGGGTGACCAAAGCAGTAGACCAGGGAGGGGCTGTGGACATGGCCTACCTATACTTTATCAAGGCATTTGACACAATCCCACACAAAAGATTAATAAATAGGTTAGCCAGCCTGGGAGTGGGTCCCAGGGTTGTAGCCTGGGTAAAACATTGGCTGAACAACAGGACACAGAGGGTAATAGTAAAGGGAGTCCATTCCAAAGAAAGGTGGGGTTACTAGTGGGGTACCAAAGGGTTCAGTACTGGGACCGGTCCTCTTTAATGTCTTCATAAGTGACATAGCAGAGGGGCTGGAAGGGAAAATATGCCTCTCTGCAGATGACACAAAGATCTGCAACAGGGTTGATACTCAAGGAAGGATGGAAAGGCTGAGAAGGGACTTAACAAGGTTGGAGGAATGGTCAAAAGTATGGCAGCTTAGATTCACTGCAAAGAAGTGGAAAGTAATGTGCCTTGGAAACAAAAACCCAGGGGAAGAGTACACAATGTGTGGGGAGGTACTAACAACAACAAAAATGGAAAGGGACCTGGAAGTAGTCATATCAGATGACTTAAAGGTAGGCAAGCAAAGTGAGAAGGCAGTAAGGAGGGCTGGGGGATACTGGGATGCATAGGGGGAGGCATCACCAGTAGAAAACAGGAAGTTGTTATCCCTCTGTATAGACAGTTGGTGAGACCCCATCTGAAATACTGTGTACAGTTCTGGAGACTCCATCTCTGTAAGGACATAGACAGGATGGAGGCAGTCCAGAGGAGGGCATCTAAAATGGTGCAGGTTCTGCACCAGAAGCCATCCAAAGAGAGACTAAAGGAGCTTAATATGTATACCCTTGAGGAAAGGAGGAAGAGGGGGAACATGATAGAAACATTTAAATACCTCAAGGGAATCCACAAAGTCCAAGAGGGCAGCATCTTTCAGAAAAAGAAATGTGCAAGAACAATGGGGCACAATTTGAAGTAGAGGGGGATGGCTCGGGGCAATGTGAGGAAGTATTTTTTCATGAAGAGGGGGGTGGATGCATGGAACAGCCTTCCTGATGAGGTTGTGGGGTCAAAAACAGTGGGGAAATTCAAGAATGCATGGGACAGATAAAGCAATTCTAGTGGGGGATAGGAGGAAATAGGCTGTTGGTTAACTAGGATTTGCAGCTTATCTGATAAGTAGGGAAATGGGCAGACTGGGTTGGCCAAGCAGTTCTTATCTGCCATCAAAGTAAATGTCTCCATGTTTAATATTTTTGTGAATATTTTATAATCAACATTTAGAATTGCTACAGGCCTATGATTTTCTATTTTGTTGGTGTCTTTCACCTGTTTTGGTATTACCGAGATTTATGGCTGAGAAAATGAGTCAGGCATTTTATTGAAAGTTGGTATCTGATTGAATAAGTTATGAAAGAATGGGATAATTTTGTCCTCAGAAGTAAAATTCCAGTGTGAATCCATCTAACCCTGGAGATTTTGATTTTGCCATCTGATGTATTGTGTTTCTAGTTTCTTCTATGGATATAATTTGGGTGAGTGTTTGTGCTTCATAAAGAGATAATTTTCCCCCACACATTTTTCATAATACTCTAAATCCTCTTGTAGTGGGAAATGTTCTCAAGTATATAGGGAAGAATAATATTTAGCAAATTCTAGTAAGATCTCTTTTTGGTCAATGAGTAACCATCCCTCCATATTATATACTGATGCAATTTCTGCTTTCTCATGTTCTAAGGCTTGTAATCTTTTAGCCAAGACCGTAACTATCACTTCACTATTAGCTTTCCAGTGTGTGGCATGATTTGCCCAGTTTTTCTTAATATCTAAATATTCTGTTGAATCAATTAGCCTCTTAAATTCTTTCAATTCCTGTTCATTGGTAGTGTCTCCACCTTTAACTGCTGATTCTAAATATTGGAGTTGAGTTTCTACTTCCCTTTCTAGTTTTAACCTTTGTTTATTACTCCAGGACACTTCTGAAATAATGGCCCCTCTTACCGTAGCCTTAAAGTCATCCCAACAGTCCACAATATTTTCATCAGAAATGTTGTTATCTACCATAAAGTTTACCATGGCCTGAACAATCCTTTGTCGAAAATTTTCATCTGGCAACAAATTATTATTCAGTCACCATGGACCTTTTCTGTTATTGTAGCTGATGTGAAAGAACACATTATAGAATACTGGGCTATGGCCTGAAATTAACCTAGATTCTATTGTAGCTGTGCTCCAGACTAGATTACATCTAGAAATAAAGATACAATCCAGTCTGGAGTGCATGGCATGCCTTGCCGAATAATAGGTATAGTCTCTACTTCCCCCATTTAATTCTCTCCATAAATCTAAGCTGTTTGAACCCAATAAATCTTGCAGCAACCTAGCTTTATATTTATCCCAGTTACTACCCTTAGAAGTTTTGTCTAAAGCACAATTCAGAGTACAGTTTAAATCACCCCCCAATATATAGTGTCGCAGACATGTGGGTATGAAAAGATAACACAGGACACAGTAACTAGGTTACAACACACATGCAGTGTGTTTCATTTTTATACAAAAGTAAAAATAACAAATAAATATAAACAGTTCAAACACAACTATAAAAATAAACAGTAGCACAATGCTCTTTCACCTTACTTCAGGTATCTCAAAATTCAATCATCAGCTTTCCTGCTGCTCCAGATAAATTCCCTGTTTCAGGTACAGCTCCTTCTCTTATGTTACTCTCAGGTAAGTGAGACTGGCTTATCAGCAAATCTGCCTTCTAGGTGTTTGGGGAGGGCGTATATAGCCCTCCCACTTATGAGAAGTCCCGCCCACAAAATGTAATTAGCGTAAGAATGGTCGCTAAAGCTCATAAACCAGCCTATACAGAACAAAACAAAGATTACTTCTAAGCTTTAATCATCATCTACCATTCTTTAAAACCTAGACGTCAAACATGTCATAAATTAGGTTTTAGTCATAGAAGAACAATAATTATTCCTGGTTAGTCAAGCTCCTCCCCCTTTCCATAATGAGGTTCTGTCTCCCAAGGTATAAATACAGTCCTCTAGGGGCCACTGTTTCTCTATAGGAAAAGCTCAGTCCTGAATGTCCACCAACAGGTTACCACATAAGTTATACTGTAGCTCTGTAATTATACCTTTACGATTCTTATAGGTACCGTATACTTTTATAGGAGCTAGCCCTTTAAATGTATTCTCCAAGACTTACGCTTCAAGAAACATTGTGTGACACCTTGTAGAGACTTTCTAGTCTCTTTAGTCTTTATTTGTATTCATTTTCTTTTATTTTGTGTAATTATTGCAGCCCTCTAGGTTGCAGCAGAGTGGCAGTCTGCAAGTAAAAACATTTATCTTGCATCTCTGCTGTGGGGCTGAGAAACTGTTTGGCAAGCGCCCTTTATTTCCTTTAAATATTCCTTCATTTCTGGTGGCAGTGTTTATTTTAATTCCTAGGGACTCCACTGTCTCTCGCACAAGCACTTTTTGTGAGAGTGGTGTGGCAGAAAGCAAAAGTGAATGCTTCCACACTGTAACTGTGACATAGCATTTTGTAATATGAGAGAGAGAGTGAGTTGAGGAGCAAGCAGGCTCCTTGTTTACTTCTTCTACTCTCTCTGTCTCAACCCCTCACGGTCCTTTTTTCTTAATATGGCACCAGGGAAACCTTTGGGGAGCATGGAGCAGCTTAAATTAAAATTAAAGGACTGACTGTTGCCCATGCCGGAATCCTATTTCAAATCGGGATTTCTGCCCCGATTCTAGAACAGCCCACTCGGCTGTTCATTACTTCAATTCCTCCACAGCTGGCTGGCTTTAACAGATATTTATTACCTTGCCAGCAACTTGGAGCCATAAATAAACATTTTAAACATATTCAGAAGCAAAGAGGGTTTTTTTTTTTTTCACAGACCAAGCTGCGGCTGAATGAAAAGAATTGGTGCCCGGTTTAACCATGAAACCTGCTTTGATGCAGAATTGATTTAAAACACTGTGCCACAATGGAGTGCAGTTAAATGAAAATATCTATTTAAGCACATACATGCCACTCCATTTTGCTCGTTTATTTAGCGGCTGCACTTAAAAGCCTTCCAAAAACATTTTCAGCAGCTTGCTTTTAAACCCGTCACACATTTATTTATTTATGCTGTAATTTTACATAATTTCTCTGAGCACTGCAGCACTTTATTTATACAACAAGCACTTTATGTCATTTTCTAACACATACTGAAATGCACTGTTGCACTTTTATTTCATTGTTCATTATATATTTAAAGGCACAGGTGCACTTTAATTCATCCATGGCATGAAATGCCAAATAAGCAGCTTAACTGCTTTTGTATGCCAGCTGGTATGCTGTACTGAACATGATGCTAATAGGGAATGGTGGCAAGGGCATGAGATTGGAAAAATAGAAAATAAGGCAGTAAGAAAAAGGTATAGAGCGAGAGAGAGAAAAGACTGACGTAGATGGCCAACCTATGCCAAGGCTAGAAAAAGACAAAGAATAGGGTAAAGAAGTCCTGTTGTGCAACAGGTTAATAGTAGGATGGGAAAGGAGATAGAAAAGACATCCCTTCACCAGGTATAGGGACTGGCGGAATGTAGTTCTGCCACATATAGTACCCCCCATCTCATGGAAACATAAGTTTATTCAATTCGGCCAGAAAATTGCCAAAATCCTTAAATGGTGCATATAGGGAACCATAAGTAATGACTCTATGATCAGATTTGGCATTGACCAGAATAATTCTGCCCTTTATATCAGCCACTGCATCAATGATTTCACATTTAAAGTGCCTGTCAAACAGGATAGCCACTCCTGCACTTTTCTTACTTTCTCCTAGTGAATAGTATAACCGTCCAGGCCATCTTTGTTTTAATTTCTCCATCTCCTTATCATTCAAAAGGTTTCTTGTAACATAGTGACATTGGATTTTAATTTCTTGATTATGGCCAAAACCTTACTTCTCTTTATAGGAGAATTAATACCATTTACATTCCATGTGCACTCCTTAACTGTACCCATTCTTATAATCTAACACTGCCAATTTGCTTATAGCCCATCTTTTGACCCTAACTTCTGAACAAAATATATTGCATTTTTCCTTTTGCCCCTTCCTTTCCCATTCCTTTATGCCAAGAAGTAGTTCTGGCATAAATGTAACAGTCTTGGAAGCAATTGCTGTAAGTAAGTAGACTAGTCCCCACCCACACACACACAAACCTTCATTTAAGCTTCTTATTGCAGACCCTTTTGTTGCTGGTCCCAAGAAATACTGGAACAGGCATTTATGATTGCATTCCTCAACCTTCTTTGTAGGTTGCAAATATAGTAGGCAATATCAGCTTTAAATGAGAAACAGCTTCTGATAGAGAGGTATAAGACAAAGCTTGGCTATTTAACATTGCTTTCAACTTAGAAGGAAAAACTATATAAGCTTTTATGCCCTCTCTCTTCACAGTTTTGGTTGAATTCCCCAAAACTGTTTTCTCTGGTCCCTTAAGGCTTTGGAAAATACTGTTTTGAAACAGATTACTTGATCCCTGTATGTAAACTTATTTTTGCCATAGTTCCTTCTCCCAGTCTGGCAGAATACCAAAGACTTGAATATTATTTCTTCTAGCTCAGTTTTCCTAGTTGTCTAATTTCCATTTCCAAGATTCTTTTTGTTTTTTTAACTCTTTTACTTCTTGAGCTAATGGAGGCACCATATCTTCTACAGTAGACTGTCTTTTTTCTACTTCATTATTACGCTTAATCCCCTGCTGTAGATTAGTGTCCAGTTTTTGAATATTATCAGGGAGGGGTTTTAAAGAATCAGTCAGATATTGCAATTTTTCTATAGAGGCTTGTGAATTCTTGACATTTTCTATCAGTTTTTGATCCAATTTTGGTGGTTTATCATAGTTAACTGTGGCCTGATGTGGGCCCTGTTATGTTCCTTTTTTTATTTGTGGTAGACACGACTGCAGTCAAAGTTTCCCCTAGAGCCAAATCGTCGTCAGAGAAATATGATGGTTCCCCCAAGGGTTCTGAAGATTGTTCACCCTCATTTTTAAAGAATGCTCCTGCTTCATTTTGTGGACTTTGCCCTCATTTAGTTATTGATGAAGCAACCTTTCCCTTTTTGTCCCTTTTTCTTATTCAGGTCAGAATGAGATTAAGGGGGCATTTTTACTGCCTTTTGACCAACTGAGTCACATCAGTTTTTAAAGGGTATTTTAACTGCCTTAATTGTCTGCCTTTTAGGTATGTTTTTGGTTTTGGAACTGATCCAGTGTTACTTGAGAGTTTCTGCATTTTAGTTTTGTTCTCCAAAGCCTGAAAGAGTTTTGAAAGCCTTTTTTTCCTACTCTGAGTTTTATTCATCATCCCACATGTGTAAAAATGCTTACATCTGAACTGAGCCCATAAGTTGACTGAAATTCATCCAAACTTCTGAATGATATCAAAGTTGCTTATGAGCTCTTAGCCCATGTGGCTTATCAATATAGCTATTAGAACAGGCAGGGTTCAGAGAATAATGTTCAAAACAGAAGCAATGTTTCAGTTAGCAGTCTGATTTAACCAGCCTTCATAATGGCAGAGGTGTTTGCAGTGTTGATCGGGTTAGATGGAGAGACAGACTAGGAATCCAACATCAGGTATAGAGTCAGGTAAGAAACATAAATGGTGGAAGAACTTGCAGTAAATTGGGCAATGGCACAGTGCAGAGTGCAAAATGTTTAAACCAAGTAACGTGGAGGAGGAGATGGTGTGTAATAAATGTGAATATATTAAAAAACTAGAAGAAGAGGTCAAGATTTAAAAAAAGGATGGAGTATCAAGTCCAAATTAGGGAAATGGATTCATTGGTTTAGACCACACATATGCTGCTTCATGAAAGCAAACAGGCAGTAGCAGGAGTGGATAAGAATAGATGAGATTATTTTTATTTTATTTTATTTAAACAGCAGTTTGGAAAACCTTTGAGCCATAGGCTCATTTACAAAGGTACCTTGTCACAGTAAGACAAACCAAAATACACAGTATAGCAGTACAACACATAAGTATCACAATAAATTAAGACATAGATACAAACAAGCTGGTACAGGTAGGATGGATGCAAACAATACCAGAGTTATGTTGTCCTTAGCAGCTTAGTAATAAGCTTTGTCATAAGTATTAAGATTAGATTAGACTGACAAGAATGTTGCAACAAGAGATAAAAGAAAAAGGAGTCCTGATAAGGATTCAAAGGGCGATAATTAGGTGGTAACTGAAGAATGGTGCATGGTAAAGGGAGGAGTGAAGACATGCAGAGATATGATGGCATTAAGATTTTAGACACACATGATAGATCTGAGATATTGCAAATAGGGTTGAAGTGGGAGGAGAAGAATGGTGCAACAGCAAATGAACATAAGTGAAAACCCTAGTCTAGTAGTTGCCACTAGCTTAACCAGAAGTACAAGATTGGCAAGACAAAGTACAGGAGTCATGGATACAGTTACACAAGAAAGTGGAAAGGAGTTGAGTAGTTCAGATGAAATGGGTAATAGTGGTAACACTGGAAGAAAATGGTGTCCCATTAAAACAGCGAGTCAGATACAGTGACTCAAAAACAGCGAGGCAAATGCAGCACTTGTCATATGAGTGATTTTGTATTTACAGTGCATGTTAAGTTTAGTACTCTCAGGGGTATTGCTCTTGTGGTCTGCTTTTTGTGGCTCAGAGATGGTTATTTTTAGTTAGGGTGTTCAGGGGTGAAGCCCCCCAATAGGGGTGTGGGTGGTGCAGCCCCTCACAAGTGACTTATAATGGGGGTTTCACTGTTGTTGTTCTGCACTGTGTTGCAATGTGCCATTACAGTTTCCATTGTATTCGAGTCGCTGTATTTGCCTTGCATGGTTTAGCAGGTATGGTTTTGACATGAAACCGAAGAAAACAAAGTAACATTGTGGTAGTTGGACTTCACTTTCAGGTATATATTTATAGGAAGGAAGGAGAGTACAACTGTTAGCTGCTTGTCAGGAGCTAAGATCAAGGACATACTGTAGACTTACAAGATAATTGGGAGGGATTATTAAAGAGAACAAATAAACCTATAGTATAGCGGTGCTTCATGCTAGAACTAATGCTGGAAAAGGGGTGATAACTGACATACAGAGGGATTTTGAAACTACTGGTGACATACTGAAGAAAAAGGAATGTGATATAATAATTTCAGTGGTACTATCAATTCCAAAAGACAGAAAAGTGAAAACAACAGCACTCAAACAACTGAATGGTTGGCTCAGGAGATGGTGCAGCAGGGAGGGCTTCAAATTCCAGAGAAACTGGAATAGGATTGAGAGTAAATATATCAGGGTCAAGAGTATTTGGGAAAAGAATATATTTTAGCAGCCAGCTCTTCTTAAGCTTAAATTACTGGGAGCGGAGAGCAAAGATTCTAACTTAAAAACTCAGATCTTTAAGGAGAAAGATACATCCAGTGAAAGAGAGGGGCACAACAATGGACATTTTTACTTGTTAATGCCAGAAGTCTAGGAAACAAACAAAAGGAGGTTGAATATGTTCTGTTAAAAAAAAATAATTCTGTGCAGTCATGGAAACTTGGTGGAGCAAAGAGGACACATGAGGGAAGGGATAGCAGCTTATAATCTATACAGGCAACACAGAGTAGAAAAGGGGAAGTGTTGCACTGTTTATTAAAAAACAACATAGAAGCAGCAGAGGGGATGAAGGACCCACACATTGGCACAGAATAACTGTGGGTCAAGGTGACACAATTGGGGGTGAAAAAATATAATTAGGGGTAGCATATAGACCCACTTCACAAGGTAAAGAGCTAAATGACAAATGAATACAAACCCTGAAAACATTAATGACAGAGCATAAGATTGTTATATTGGGTGACGTCAACATTTCAGGAATCGACTGGGGTAAAAAAGACAATAACACAGTCTTTGAAAGAGACTTTTTAGAAACATTGATTACCTTAAACTTGGACCAGAATGTAAAGCGGGGTCAAGGGGACCCACATTTTAGATGTGGTATTAAATAACATGGAAGACATAAAGAAGTGCATGGTTATAGAGCCTCTAGGCAGCAGTGATCCTAATATGGTATGCTTTACAATTGATACCTGCAAAGTTAAGCTTATTGGCAAAACAACATTTAAGTGTTTTAGCAGGACAAACTTCAAGAATATGAGAAGCAAGATGAGGAGATGGGACTGGAAGAGTAAATTTGCAAGCATATCCCGATAATGTGCCACATGCTTATTGCCACCTTGATGTTGGCAGAATAATGTTGCATACTTCTTGTTCAACTTTGAGTTTGTGGCATCAAGCAATGTTGTCAATCTGTGGGCCACCCTTCTTGCCATCAGGGCGTGACCCAGTGTTTGTTATTTAAATAAGTGGTGGATGTAAGTGTTGCACAATCAAGTCACTCCTACTGCCAGATGGCAGATAGTTGGAACTGTATTTTACACCAGCAACTTCACTGTCACTGTGGCATTGGTGAACCATTTGTTAAAAGGAATCATGATGAAACGTAGGCGCTCTTAAGCAAAAAAATCCATGAGCTGGTTACAGATAATGTGCCAGAGAGAATTAAATGTAATTCAAAAGGAAATGTCTCTTTGTGGTGATCCAAAAGTAGCAAAGGAAAAGTGAGAAAAAAGAAGAAGCATACCAGGAAGCAAGGAAGAGCAAGTCAAGGCAACACAAGGCAAATTTTATTTATATAGCGCCCTATCCAGGGGCTCAGAGTGTTGAGCAAACATAATAAAATAGCCAGATCTCAATAAAACAGCCCCACAGATAAAAGCACATTATAAAAGAAAATTAAAAGCCTTTTCAAACAAAAATGTTTTTAAGGAGGCTTTGAAGGCCTCCACCGTTCTGGCTGCATGGATATATGATGGAAGGGAGTTCCACAACAGCGGTGCAGCTGTACTAAATGCTCTACCCCTGGATCTCTTGAGGCAGGAAGAGGGTACAACCAGCAAGCCAGCCTCAGCAGAGTGTAGGGGGTCGATAGGGGAGTACAGAACTCTTTAAGGTACTCAGGTCCTGAACCACATAGGTCCTTGTAAGTTGACAAGCATATCTTGAAGATGATGCACAAGCACACAGGCAGCCGATGCAGATCGTACAGAACAGGAGTGAAATGATTCCATCAACATCCTGGCCACAGCATTCTTCACTAGCTGCAGTCAACACATCAAACCTCCAGACAGCCCTAGGTACAGAGCATTACAATAATTGAGACTGCTGGTAACAAAGGCATGAATGACCATAGTCAGGTCAGCAGGCATCAAGAACAGATGGATTCTGGCATTATTCCACAGATGGAAAAACCTGGCTCTGACAACCAACAACACCTGTTGTTCAAGGGTAAGATGGTCATCAAGAAAAACACCAAGATCCTTGACCACACTAATCACTGACAGGGGCGCCTATCAACTACTAGGGTGGGCAACCTCCCATCAGTGAACATGCCCCCATGACCTGGCTCAATCACCATAACCTCTGTCTTGCCAGGGTTGAGACATAGCCAGTTTGTGGAAGCCAGTTGTTAATCTCAGCAAAACACTGGATCAGTGTGTATCTGGGGCAGAAAGGTCACCTGGGATACAAAACAGGTACTACTGGGTATCATCCACATAGCAGTGAGATCCCATATTGTACCACCTAATGATGTCTCCCAGTGGCAACCTATACATGGAGAACAACAGGGGGACCAGAATGGAACCCTGTGGAACACCACAAGGCAGCACAAAAAGTCCAAAGGAACAATTCCCAAGGACTACGTGCAGCGATCTCCCTGTTAGGTATGAGCTAAACCAGCACAAAACTGCACCAGTAAAGCCCACATAGTTCTGAATATGGTCTAAAAGCACCCCATGATCCACTGTGTCAGATGCTGAAAACAGGTCCAAGAGCATCAACATGGTATAGTGCCCTTGATCCCTTTCCATGAAGAGATCATCTGCCACCTCAACCAAAGCCGTCTCAGTGCTGTGCCAGGGCTGAACACTTGACTGGAGAGGTTCATAGATGGACAAAGTCTCCAGATGCTCAACCAGCTGGTCAATCACCAGCTTCTCAATAAGCTTCCCCAAGAAGGGAAGATTAGAGATGGGCCTGTAGTTAAAGAGAACGTCAGGGTCTAAAGCTGACTTCTTAAGGAGAGGTCTCACTACAGCCTCTTTAAGAGTTGCAGGAAAGACTCCCTCACTTAAAAACCCATTAATGACCTCCATGAACACTGGGACCAGGAAATACAAGCAGCTAATAACAAATCATGATGGACCCGGTTTCAGGGCACAGCTGGCGAGATGCATGCTGGTAAGCACCTGGGGAACCTGTTCCACCAAAACTGGCTGAAACTCATTCCAACTCAGCAGATGATCTTCATCAGCAGGTTGATTACTCCCAGCAAAAACTGAATCAGAAGAGGTGATACATGCCCTTATTGAGGATACCATGTTGGCAAAGAAATGCCCAAACTGCTTGCATTGTTCTGCAAAAAATGCTGCCCATACTGTAGACAGAAGGGATTCAACTAATTGTCAGTAGTGGAGAACAGCACAGCTGGGTGATTTCCTGTCACAGCAATCAATTAAGACAAAAATTCAGTCTTCTTAAGATTGATTGCATATTGATACTCCAAATAATGGCGCCTCAGTGCCAACTTGTCCTCCTCAGATTGCGACCCCCTTCAGGCACGCTCTAATCTATGCCCCTTAGTCTTCAACAGATGCAGCTCAGCACAATACCACTGTAAGCGATGTCAGAAGGTCACTGTGGTATTGTGGGTAGTATATAAACTTAATGTTAAATTGTGTAAGATGGAACTTAGGAAGGACAAAAGAAATATTGAAGTTAAATTTGCAGTAACTGTAAAGGATAAGTGTAAATACTTTTACAGTTATATAAAAACAGAAAAAAAGTGTCTCTGCAGGCTTTAGGTCCTTTGGAGGTAGGTACTAAAACTGTGTCAATTGAATCAGAGATAGTAGATATTTTTAATATATTTTTTGTAGTATCTATCAAGTAAAACATATCATTATCAGCTATAGTTGGGATCTTGACAATGGTCCAGTAATAATACTAGACAGTGGAAGTATTCAGAGGAGATTAGAAAGTCTAAAACCTCACAAGGCACAGGATTCTGATGAGATGTACCCAATGGTAATTAAAGAATTAGTGTAGGAACTAGTGGGCCTATTAACCAGTATAGTTTCCAAAAGTCACTGAATACTGGGAAGGGAGTTACGCTTAGAAGGAGGCAATAGGTCTCCTTATGTATAAAAAAGGTTCAAGATCTGACTTTAGAAATTTGAAGCTTGTATGTCGCACATTAGTGGTTGATAAAATAATAGAAGCCATTGTTAAGGAGGAGATTGAGAATTTTATCATTAGCAGAAACCTGGCAGATGATACTCAGCATAGATTCTGTATGGGCAGATCATGTCACACCATCCTTATTAGATTCTTTGAGGCTGTTTGCAAACCTCTGGTCAGGAGACTACCTCTAGATGTAATTTTTTTAAATGAGACCAAGGCCCTTGACAGTGAACACCATAGGAAACTTAAGCTATTAGAAAGGACTAAACTATAGGTTGGTGAGTTGGACTGGGTCATTGTTTGAAGATGGGAGGCAAAGAGTTAGCATAAGGGAACACTTGACCAAATAGGATGAGTCACAGAGTTCCTCAAGATATAGTCCTGGGTCCTATGCTTTTTAACATGTATGTATTGACTATGAACTGCAACATAGGAGGGTGGATGTTTAATTTCACCAATAACACCAGAGTGGGTGCTATTGTGGACCCTTGTGAGGCCACAGACAGGTTTAACAGTCACCTAGAGAAGCTTTGGAACTGGGCAATTCAACATAAGCTGGACTTTAATATTGATACATGCATGGTTATGCACTTTGAGAGTGACAATATGGGGTAAACTGTACTCTTGTAGGTAAGGAACTTAGTGGACCAATGTTGAGAGAGATCTGGGTGCTATTGCGTTAAAGGACCTACATTTTGACAACCAGTGCTCTGCAGTAACAAAAAACATGCTAAGGCTTCTAGGCTGTATTGGGAAGAACATTGCTATCAGGGACAGGAGGGTTTGGATGCCACTCTATAGAGCATTGATAAGGCCCCATTTGGAGTACTGTGGCAGCTCTTAGCACCTCAAAATAAAAATGTCATCTTGTTTGAGTGAGTCCAGAAGAGGGCTACTAGAATGGCAGTAAGCATTTGTGACAGTTTTATGAACAGAGGAGCAAACTGAATTTGACCACACTGGAGCAAAGAAGAATGAGGGGAGATTTGTTCCTGGTATACTATGCATTTGAGGAACACTTGGGACTGCTTGGGACTGGAAATGAGAGGCAAACTGTATAGCAACAGATGTTATAGGAAACAGCTGAGAAGGGATTTGAAGAGGCCAAACAGGAGAGGAACCTGGATTACACAGAGGGTGGTGGCAATGTGGAACAGTCTACCTGGAACTGTTGTGGAAAGCAGAACAATGGAAACTTTAAGGAGAATTTTAGACAAGTACTTGGAGGAGAATCACATTTTGGGTTAATACCACTGAGAAATGAAGAGCTAACAATGGGCTCATACACCTCCGATTCAAGTGCTCATATTGTTTTCCTACGATTCCTATGAACATATATTTTTTTGAACTAGACCAGCTAACAACCTTCATATGCTCACAGCATGAGAAGGACTCACATAAAGATGATGACATTCATTCTTCTACTTTATAAGATGAAGAGATGATGGCCATGACAGTAAATTTGAAGAACAGCTAGTTAAAATAGTTTGTGGACTTTACAACCATTCTTTCTGAATGTGTTCCTTTTTCTCCTTTAGTATGTAATTTTGATAGAACATCTATTCAATATCCTATTATTCCGATTTCCCCTTTATCTCTAGTTAAATATTTTCCTTACATAATTACAAATTTTTGACTTTGTTTACATACGCAGTACTACTGCTTCATCATGTGCCCTTGAGTGAATATTTTAGTTTTAATATTTAGTTGAGTTCTAATATTCATTGTTATTTACATTGGCTCATACTGCTTAGAACTGATCAAGCAAAAAATTATTTAAAATTCCATAAGGAGACATTCCAGGAGCTCAGAAGGATTGTTTCATTTATTAAATTGTATTTAAGATCAACAGGTCTTGGATAGCTAGAAATATGTAGGATTCATCCTGGTAATAGATTTCTATGTTTGAATTTTTGTGTATAATATCTGTGATTCAGGTGCTGTACCAATCCCCCTCAGCCGAAGTCTTTTGCAATGTAGTTTTAGCTGGGAGAATCCATGACAAGGTTGTCTTCAGTCCCCCATTCTCTTTAATTTATACTTGGAGCCCCTGACCCTTAAAATTAAGCAGAATCCCAAGATTAGAGGAAATCCAGTTTCCACACAGGAAATGAAGCTGTCAACGTATGCCAGTGATATTTTATTACATGTTGTTGACCCCTTAGTCTCAGTTACAGCAGCTTTGAAAAATATAGTGGCTTTTTAGTGACTTCTTGGAATATGATGTAAGTTAAACCATAAGAAAAATGAGTGTTTTTCCCATTACTAGGCATGTTGATAAACAGAATTCTGAATTTAGAGCTCCAATGGGAGAACAAATATTTAGGATATTTGTGTATCAAAGTAACTAAGTCCAGTATGGACCTGAGAACACAGAATTTGGATCAGCTGCTTAGAACCATAGGTCAAGATCTACATAGGTGGACAACCCTTCCTCTAACTTTGTGGGGTTGTGTGAATGTAGACAAGGCAAATTTTATTTACAGTATATAGCACCCTATCCAGAGGCTCAGAGCACTTTATGGTAAAAACACCCTGAAGAATTAAGATTCAAAATATTTTAAATAAGATAAAACTAAAAGCTGCATCAATAAGAAATGTTTTTAAAGAGGCATTAAAAGCCTATACAAAGCTGGCTGCACATATATAAGGTGGAAGAGAATTCCAGAAAGATGGTGCAGTAGTACCAAAGGCTCTAGTGCCCAATCTCTTAAGGAGAGTGGAGGGTACAGCAAGCAAGCCAGGCTCAGCGGAGCATAGGTGGCAGATAGGTTGATATGGTACCAGGAACTCTTTAAGGTAATCAGGTCCTGTACCACATAGGGCCTTGTAAGTTAACAAGCATATCTTGAAGGTGATGCAAGAAACTCACAGACAGCCAGTAAAGAGTGCACAGGATAGGAGTGACATGATCCCTCATTGAGGCACCTGTCAACATCCAGGCCACAGCATTCTGCATTAGCTGGAGTTGATGCATCAATCCTCCAGACAACCCTAGGTAGACAGCATTACAGTAATCAAGGCTGCTGGTGACAAATGCCCAAATGACCATACTCCATTATCAGGTGTCAAGAATAGTGGGATCCTGGCAATATTCTGGAGGTGTAAGAAACCAAATCGAACAACCAATGATACCTGTTGTTCAAGGGTCAGTCAGTCATCTAGAAAAGCACCAAGATCTTTAACCGCTCTTACCATCAACAGGGGCCACACACCAACTACTGGGGTGAGCAACCTCCCATCAGTGGAAACACCTCCATGACCTGGCTCAATCACCATGACCTCTGTCTTGCTGGGGTTGAGACATAGCCAGTCTGCAGACATCCAATCATTAATATCAGCCGAACACTGGCTCAGCGTACCTGAGGTGGAGAGGTCCCCTGTGGCACAAGACAAGTACAACTGGGTGTCATCTGCATAGCAGTGAAACCCCAGATTGTACCGCCTAATGATCTATCCCAGTGGAAGCATGTACACGGAGAACAATAGGGGAGCCAAAATAAACCCCTGCAGAACACCATAAGGCAGCGCGCGAAGATTCCTGAGGAATAAATCATATCAATGATGCGCTATGATCTTCCAGTTAGATATGAGCAAAACCAGCTCAAAACTGCACCAGTAATGCCCACATAGTTCCACAGATGATCCAATAGCACCCCATGATAAACTATGTGAAAAGTTGAAGAAAGGTCCCAGAGCACTAAGATGGTAAATTGCCATCAGTACCTTGACATGAAAAGATCATGTGCCACCTTGACCAAGGCTGACTCAGTGCTGTGCCAAGGCCAAAAACCCGATTGGAGAGGTTCATAGCTGAACAGACTCCAAACATTCAGCCAGCTGTTCAACCACCACCTTCTCGATAACCTTCCCCAGAAAGGGAAGATTAGAGATGGGCCTATAGTTCGAGTGAATGTCAGGGTCTAAAGTTGAATTTTTATGGAGGAGTCTCACCACAGCCTCTTTCAAGGTCATAGGAGGAAAGACACCCTCACTTAAAGGCCTGTTTGCGATCTCCACAAACACTGGACCCAGGAAATCCAAGCAGCTAATGACAAGCCAAGTTGGGCCTGGGTCCAAGGCACAGCTGGTGGGATGCATGCTAGTAAGCACATGCAGGACCTCAACTGCCAAAACCTGCCAAAATTCACTCCAACTCGGGAAGGGATCTTTATCAGCAGACGGATCACCTCCAGCACAATCTGGACCAAAGGAGGTAATACTCACCCTGGTACAGGACACGTTGTGGCAAAGAAATGCCCAAACTGCTCACACTTTTCTGCAGAAAATGCTGTCCAGGACTGCAGACAGGAAGGATTCTACCAACTGTCGCCAGAGCGGAATAGTGCAGCTGGGCAATTTCCTGCCGCAGCAATCAATCAGGACAAAAATTCAGTCTTCTTAAGAGCGATTGCCCGCTGATACTCCAAGTAATGGAGCCTCAGCACTGCCTTGTCCTCCTCAGAGCAAAACCTCCTCCAGGCATGCTTTAACCTACACCACTTAGTCCTTAACCAATGCAGCTCAACACCATACCATACCACAGTGAGTGATGTCAGGAGTTCAAGGGGCGAATGTGAAGATGCAATCAGGTTCAGGGCCTTGATCAAGGCTATATTATAAGCCTTGACACCAGCCTCTGAACCCTGAGCATAGGCTAGCAACAAGTTGGACATGTCCAGTGACTCCTGGAGCTGGCGAGGACCCAGTTTATTTTTCAAGATGACACTGATAACACTTCAGAAGTGGTTATTTGACAGG
Organism: Neoceratodus forsteri; assembly: GCA_016271365.2. Classification (NCBI taxonomy): domain Eukaryota; kingdom Metazoa; phylum Chordata; order Ceratodontiformes; family Ceratodontidae; genus Neoceratodus; species Neoceratodus forsteri. Next base: position 1,296,179,777 of record CM028130.1, read on the forward strand.
GGGCCCCACACAGGAACTCAACAGCATGATGATCTGACCAACAGACCAGATCAACCTTAACTGCCATAATGTCAAGTCAAGTGAGAAGACCAGGTTGAGAGTGTGGCCATGTATGTGCATCTTGGAGGTAACCACCTGAGACAATCCCAGCTGATTCATCAGCTGGATGAGCTCTTGCCCAAAGTGACAGGATTTATCATCGACCCAGACATTAAAATCCCTCAGGACCAAAATCCTGGGGGCCTTCAACACCTGCTCAGTAATGAAATCTGCCAGCTCCTGCAGGAAAAGCCCCCCCCAGATGCCGGTAGATGAGAACTATCCTGCCATGGACTCCCAGGGCACACTTAGTGACCACACACTTGATGGACACTTGTGTTCTCACTGGGAATGCAATGAGGCTCAGGGTGGATCTAAAACAGATGGCCACACTGCCCCCTCCGCAGGACTATGCAGAACAGAGTAACCAGGGGGAACAGACGCCGCTAGCATAGGGACAGCATCGCTGCCCATCCAAGTCTCAGTAATGCAAACAAGGTCAACTGAGGAATCAGCAATGAAAGACTCCATCACCACAGTCTTATTCCTCAGTGGCCTTGCATTAAAAAGAACGACCCAAAGGAGATGAGTCATGCAGGCCAGATGAACTACCTGCTGCCCAGAAAAACTTGGCAGAGCCCTAGGGAGGGGTACCAGGTATGATGGTCCTCCGTCATGGGACCTTTTCCTCCCTGGGCATCTCCAGGACCATATCACACCAATTCTGCCCCCACATCACCAGCCTGGGGACCCTCACTGTGCCAAATGCTCCTCCCTTTTATAACTGTAATAAAAATGAATGTGCTCCTATGATTTCTGTACCCTCTAGGACTGTTGAATATAGGTAGGTAGGTAACATTTATTTATATGGGGCCCAATCCCAGAGGCTCTGGGATCCTTAAACAACAAACAGTAAACAAACAGGGTTAAGGAAAATAATCTTTATGCTACAAAGCATAAATACAATTAAAAATAGCAGATACTATAACTGGCAGAATCAATAAATACAGTCTAAAATTATAAAACAAATCTAGTTAGTCAGGAAAAGCATGCTTAAACAGGTGAGTCTTTAGAGCCCTCTTAAATGCGCCACCATTGGGGCCTCCCTAAGAGAGATGGGAAGTGAGTTTCAGAGGGCTAGGCCAGTGACTTCAAATGCACGATTGCCAGACATCTTTAACCTGGCCCTTGGAACTCCAAGGAGGCCCCTGGTGGAGAAGCAGAGGGAGCAGACTGAAGTGACAGGACTCAGGAAATCAGCCAGACAGCCAGGGTCCAGACCACATAGGTAAATTCCACTCCTCTACTGCTGTGTGCTCAAGCTGCGAGAAGCCTGGTGCAGAGTAAAGGGTTGCTAGTCCCTACTATTTACAACAAATGTCAAGAAAACTCTGCACTCAGTCACACATGAAGAAATGAGAAGGTCACCATTCATTTTTTTTTTTTTTATCCTCCTTCCTTGCCCTCTGGTCTACCACTCCTTCCGGCTGCTCATGCCTTCTGCAACCCCCTCACCCTGACCCCCCTCCCCACACCCCAGATCGCAGCCAACACAAGGGTGGCCCGGCATATCCCTTCTCCGGGTGGGTCCCCCTTCTCCGAGGGGGAAGGCGCCGGGGGGGAACCAGCACACACTAGATTCAGTCCTGTGTGCTGAGGGTAGAGTTTGGAGCGTCAGGGCATCTCAGGCTGACAGAACACGGCAGCCATCATCCAGTGAACCAGGAGGCGGATTTTCCGTTTCTCCCAGGCGTGGCCACTAACGTCTGAAACAAAGCCGACATTCACCACGCCCCCATGTGCATTGAGGCTCTGCTGCTGGTCTCCCCGGCCTCCGCCAGGGGGTACCAGACTGCGAGCCTCGTCCTCTCCCTCCCCCCGGAGTAGGCGAGCAGTCATGGGACGCTCGAGCCTAATCCCCCCAGCCGGCTCTCCAGTGACCCAAGTCCATTTCCGAACCGGGGTAGCCGGCGTCGCAAGCGGAAATCCAACCACTGTGCCGACGAGCCGGTGCACCATTCAGTTTTAAAAGTCCAAAGGATTTATTCAAATCCCCTGAGGAAGACCACTCCTTAGTCAAAGTGCTGGGGAAGAGTTTGGAGTGAGCAGCACAAGCTCCACACTGTGAGAGGAACCTGTATTAACTTTGGAAAACCAATAAATTCTTTGGACTTATAAAACTGAATGGTGACCTTCTCATTTTTTTTATGTGTGACTGAGTGAAGAGTTTCCTGGACATTTCCAAACCATATAGGGCCTTATAGGAGAGCAAGCTCACCTTGAAGATGATCCTCCACCTAACTGGCAGCTAGTGCAGAGCTCACAGGACTGGTGTCACATGACATGACCTAGGCAGGCCTTTCAGAAACCTGGCTGCTGCATTCTGAATCAGGGCGACATTCCTTAAGTGGTAAAAACCACCCTGGACGATGGATGACACCTGAGCATCATGTGTCAGCCCATCTTCCAGGAAGACCCCGAGATTGCACACCCTAGAGGAAGCTATCAATGGGTTGGTTCCCAGGACCAGTCCTGTTGCCACCCTGGAGGCACTCCCTTCACACCCATGATCCAACTCAATCACCGGGACCTCTGTCTTGTAGGGATTAAGTCGTAACCAGTTGGAGGACATCCAGTTCTGGATCTTGGCCACTTGGCCAGGCAGTTGATAAGCACTTCCACAGTGCCATGTGTTCCAGGGGAAAAGGACATATACAGTTGGGTATCATCTGCATAGAAGTGAAAACCCCAAACTGTATCGCCTAATGAGCTCCCCTAGGGTAGCATGTATACCGCATATAGTCTTGGCAACAGGATCGAACCTTGAGGAACTCCACACCACAGGAGCTTTGGGGAGGAGAAATTCTCCATCACCACCCACTGCATCCTGCTTGAGAAATAGGACCCAAACCAGTTGATGACAGTACTGGTGAGGCCACAATAAGGTGATCCAATATCACAACATGATCCGCACTGTGTAATGTTGAAGAGAGATCGAGAAGAATGAGAATTGATCATTCTCCACTATCACTTGCACTGAGGAGGTAATTTTGCAATGCTGTTTCGGTGCTATGCCTTGCCCTGAAACCAGACTGGAAAGGCTCATAGATGTCAAAGGCCATGAGGTGCTCCTCAAGCTGCTGTGCCATTATTTTCTCAACAACATTTCCTAAGTATGGAAGGCTGGAGATAGGTCTATAATTCGCCAGGACATCAGGGTCGAGTGATGTTTTTTCAGGAGGCATCTCACCAGTGCTTCGTTCAAGGCATTAGGAAAGACTCCCTACAAAAGCGAGCACCAGATTGTCCTGGTGAACACCAGACCAACAGTCTCGACAGACCTCACCAGGAATCGAGTCGGGCCTGGGTCCTATTTACAATAGGTGGGCTTCAGCTTTGAGATCACCTCAATAACCTCAGTCACCTCCACAGGTCTAAACTCCTCCCAGACAATATGAGTGCCCAAGCTCCTACCAGGCTGATCACTGCAGGGAAGTACCCGCCTCACTGACGAAATCTCGACCGGATGGTGGACACCCTGTCAGAGAAGAACTGAGCAAACTCATCACGCAGTTTGATTGAAAAAGCTTTTTTTGGCTGCAGACAGACTGGATGAAGCACACTGTCCACAGTTTGAAAAAGCTGAGCTGGTCTGTTCTTCCCTGCAGCAATCTCCCTATATAGGAAGTCTGCCTTCTTATGGTCGATCACCCCTTGATACTCATGGTAGTGAGCACACAAGGCCAGTTTGTCCTCCTTGAAAGGGGTCTTCCACCACCAATGCTACACCTTCCGACCCCTGATCTTCATTGCCTTGAGAGCCCCATCAAGCCACAGGGGTCTCATGCAAGAGGATCTAGGTCATATACGGACCAGTGCGATGGTATTGAGAGCCTTGGAGAGCACCTTATTATAGATGACCACTGCTTCATCCAAACCAATTGGACATGCAGCAGTCACACCAGATAAATCAGCTACCGCTAACAGTCCCTCTGGGGACATTCCCCTTAAAGGGCCATAGCTGACCATCTCAACAGGGGGGCCAAAAATGAGAACTCCATCGTGCAATGATTAGACCATGTGACCCAATCAGTCTTGAGGTTCAAGACCTCAAGCTCCAGTGAGAAGACCAAGTCCAGTCTGTGGCTATGGTGATGGGTCACAGAAGCAACTGCTTGTATAAAGCCCAGTGATGTCATCAACTGGAGGAGATCATGTCCAAATTGTGAGAATTCGTCATGGATCCAGGTGTTAAAGTCCCCCAGAATCAACCATCTGGGGACTCCAACACCCTGTCGACAATGAAGTTTGCAATCTCCTGCAGGAAATCTCCCTTTGATCTGGGGGGGGTGGTAAACAAGGAGAATTCTGCATCACACACCTAGACTCCCCATGCACCATCACACATTCAAAGGACAAGGCAGAACTGGGTGCACAGTAAAGTTCAGGCTGGATCTAAAGCAGATGTCCACACCCCTGTCCTTGCATTCCCTCTTCAGACAGTGCACTACAGAGTTCCCGGTGGGGTGGGATGCCTCCAAAATTGGCCAAATATCGTCACCCAGGCAGGTCTCCATAATCCAGACTAGATCAACCTATGAAATAAAGTTTGCCATAATTGTGTCTTGTTTCTCATCAAACTGACATTACACAGCACTGCCTGAAGAGGACTGGTGGAAGCTGCAGACCCACTGGCTACCTGCCCACTCAGTTCAGTGGGAACTCTGGGAATGGACTCCAATCACATCTGACCTCTCTCCTGGTTCCATTTAGCCCCAAAGCGTCTTCTGCTCCTTACCACCCCAATACTGCTCACCTTCGCTGAGCCCACTGTGCCCCACCCCCAACCTGCACACTCCCTATTAATACCCACCTCCCTGCAGCATCTTTCTGCAGAAGCTGAAACAGGTAGGTCGGTAAAGGGGTGGAGGTCATGCAGCTAGAAGGCAGCATATGCCATTCACAGGGGTCCAGGACTTCTACACATCCACGGAATTAACCATTAGCCGTATTGTATTAATTGTTTAAAAGCAGTACAACCTTTTTAAACCAACAGCATTTAAAACAAAAACATCAAACAAAGTTCCAAAACCTATCCCTAATCATCCATCCATCACCTATACCTAATACAAAACATTCTAAACCCACACTCACCACAGTCAAACACTAACTAAAGACGTCCCACTCCAACAACCCCCTAACACACCCTAAATAAAAGTTAAACAGCAAATTAATTAGACAAATAGCTAATAACTTGAGAATCCTCAGTGTCTCAGGTCCAGAGGGCAGTTGAACTCAACAGAACATAAAAGTGAAAAAGCTGAAAATCAAGTCCAAAGTCAACTTCATAGAATCTCAGGCTTAAAGGTATGCAGGGCCATGAAAAGAATGCTCTAACCACTCTTAACAGTTAAAACCCATCAGCATAGGTCCTAATCTGAGTTGTAGGATCATCAGAACAGCAAAGCTCTCTCCAGTGCTGGGGAAATTTTCTTACAGTTATGAGGTTCACTCTCACTACACTCTCATGAGGATGACCCCACAAATGAATGTCAGGAAGAGGCTTCCAAAAGTAGAGGGAGACTTGGCAGTTCAACTTAAGCGCTCACACCCCTTAAGTCCTGAGGAAGGCACAGTACTCATTCAAACAAAGCTGAGCCGATGTCCACCACCAACACTAACATGGTGAACCCATCCCATAGCCCACTGGCTGAAAAGGATGCTGAAGCAGTTCCCAAAATCATAAGTCGCCAACCCGCTCCAGCAAGTGGCACAGTCCAGGGGCAATCACAATCCCACTCTTTGGCCACAGTTCAAAGACACTTCACGGTACTTCATGGCACCCCACTCAGCCAACTAGCAGGACTTCACACACTTCATTGTACCCAATCCAAAGGCTCAGAGGACAGATGCTCCACCATCATCAACACACAGGAATGCTGTCACTGATCTTTAGCCCAATGTCTCCCTCCAGCTATTTCTCCTCACTCTGGCTTCCCACCGACAACAGCTTACTATCAGAAAACAGATCTTCCTTCAAGCCAGTGACCCCTGCAGTCCACAGATAAGGTATGAAACAAATAGGCTCTCTGGACCGAACCCAGTGGGGAAAACCTCAAAAACCAAAAAAACACTACTCTTCTACTCTGACTCATTAAAACCCCTGTATCATACTAAAACCCCTACCCTAATGCTATCACCACCCAGCATTTGCTAAACGAAGATTTTAAAAGAAATGTCACTTCCCAGAAAATGACTGGGACGTGGCAACTATTGAGGATTCTCCTAGTTCTTTTTTTAAATTGTGTCAAATGTACTTAGGAGACAACAAAAAGAGATAGATAATCCAGTGCTACTAAGAGCCCTGCAGATGGACGCCCAGCCTGGTGGCCATCATTCTCTCATCCTAGAGAACATAGCCTTCATTGGTCTAGTAACTAGTTTTGCTGGTTTCCTGTTTCTAATGCCTTCCTGCTACTGACATTCAGTTTCTGCGGCAAGAGAATAGCATCAGGCAAGCACATCAGACTCATAGGCTAACAGGCCCCAGGGAGTTGGGAGGTCTTAGGCTGCCTAACTTTTTGATTTACTATTTTGCTGTCCAAGACCATAAATATCTTAGATGGGCTACTGAGATGCTTCAGGAAGGGTGATTAGTAACAAACCACAGTGGCTGGTCATAAAGATGGACATAGTAAGGAAACAGGACTGCCAGCTTAGGGCCCTTTTGTTTGCCCCCCCCTTGCCCAGCTTCCAGAGCACCTCAGGAGCACTCACATCCACTGGTCAATCACAGCACATAACCAGCTCTGTAGATTCTTGAAAATCTGATTAGAAATCCATGGGCTTCAACCACTTTTCAATAATCCTAATGTGCTGAAAGCTCATTAACCAATAAGCCCTGAATGTTTGACATGACACCCTATTAGGCACCTAGAATACTTTATTCTGGGCCTCATGCTTTTGCTGTCCCATTCATTTTAGGTGTTAAATATATGCATCTTTAAATTCCTGCAAATAGCCCACTGTATTATAAAGCTCTTGGAGTCACCCCAGTCCAAAGAAGGTGGGCTACTTCTTGAAGACCTGATATTAGTAGCCCAGAACAACATGTCATCTCCAAACTCTGTTCAACACTACAAACATTGGATCCTTGTAAAAACTCAGGTGTATGCCCATACCGAGCAGAGGCAATAGGGCTGAACCTTATAGAACTTCAGTAGCAGAAGACCTGGTGGGACTCCTACAAATTTGTTAAACAACACAGGTTGCATTTACAAATATTTAAGGTCCTGCACAGCGTATACTGTATTTTATTACTAGTAGGTTATTTAAAATGGGCAAAAAAGGGGATGCTGTTTGTATACAGTGTGATAAGGCGGAAGGCGCACTCTATCATGTGCTCTGGCAGTGTGAGAAAGTGCAACCCTTTTGGACTGACTCTAAAAAGAGCCTTGATCTGTTACTGTGATTACAGGAGACTTTCAGTCCTGTTGTCTGTCTAATGGGGTTCTATACAAAATGAGTCTTTGGACCCAGAAAGGGTCACATAGCACTTATTGTGGCCATAGCAAAACTTATTATACTGAGGCTGTGGCTGGACAAAGAGTTTCCTATGAAGACAGAGCAGTTCAAGAAGATTCTGTCTGCCTTGAATATGTAAAATTCCATTGCTAGTCTTAATCACATATATACCTCCTTCCAGAAAAGGTGTACGACTCTGCAGACTTTACCAATGATAATGCAATAGTTTGTACCAGGATGAATAAGGGTGTACTGTTATAAATCTATTCAGACACTGGTAGTGATGTGCTAGGATTTCATTTTGTGAATTGCTTGTTCCCCATGATGAAAGATGTATGTAACTATGATAGAAATCTTCTGACCCTCATTCTTGATGGTTGTCTGTCCTGGGGTTGGAGGTTGGTGGGGGTGACAGTTTGAAGAAATAGTCTAAACAGACTACACCTCCAAACTGTCACTTCCATAACCCCCAACCCCAGGAACACTGAATGTGATGTCATGTTTAATGTGTTATACATGTTTTATTGTTTGACTTTTAAATTCTGAATAAAATGCATTTCATTTTAAAAAATAATAATAATATGTGATTCTCTCTCCATGAAATGGACTTGTAACCCATTATATATGCAACCCATGCCCCAGTTAGCAACAGCATGTGGAAACCGGGACCTCCCTATCCGTGCCACAAACAGGGCAAACAGGCCACCAGATGGCATAAACAAAAAGGCATCACCCCTAGCACTGAGGTGATTACCAGCTCGGCAGACTAAAGGTGGGTCAGGAGTTTAAGGTACAAAATAACATTTATATTTATTCCAGATTCTAGGGAGAGGTGCCAGGCATATGCTAGGTCTAAAACTATCACATCAGGGACCCCAGTAACAATGCATACTGGAAGCAGAGATCTAATGTCCACACAGGAATTGGGATTGTGAAGCATGGCTTTATTCTAACAAAAAGATGGCAAATTGCAGACAGGGTGGGCCCCCAAGATTTGGTACTGTACAGGCACAGAAACAGGCTTGTCTCTTCCAGAACAACACTGTTAGGGCAATTCCAAGTAACTTTTTACCACACACAAATTGAACTGTCCATCCCTCTGTACTAGGAATACCTGGACTTTCTTCCAACAAAAGTGTATTTCTTGTGGGAATTGCCACACACTTTAGTTCACACATTTCCAACTTTCTAGCAAAGTGTAATTCTTGTGGGATGTGCCACACACTTAAAGGAAAACATTTATCCTGGAGCAATGACATCCGTTAACATTCCTAGCTTAGACTGGTGTCCATATGTGAATCATTTAACTCTGACCGGGGAATCAAACTGGGATTATGCCCAATCCTACCCTATGCTCAGTCTCTGTCCCTCCTTCTGTGTTACCATGAAATGCTAAAGGACATCCAAAACTTTAACTTTAAACATTCAGCACATTGTTGTGGTGAAACAGGGGTCCTGACAGGTGCACTCTAGCCTTATCTGTGGGCACATACACCTCAGACCAACCTAGGATTACCACCTGTCCCTATTTTCGCAGGACAGTCCTGATTTGGGCAGCTGTGTCCTGCAAAAAAACATGAAAAATACTACATGTCCTGACTTTGTTGTAGTAAAAATATTTTCTAATTTTTCACTGAATGTTGCAGAAAACTGTCATACATTAACTAAAATACCTTAAAATGATAAGAAACAATGGAAGCAACTAAGAAATCACAATACTTAGCCTTAATTCTGATTATATCAAGAAAACAAGTCTGTTGCATTGATTACGATTTACGTGCTGTCCTCGCGAAAAATCTTGTTTGATAAGAAATGTCACTTTTGGGCTTCTTAAAAGGTGGTAACCCTAGACCAACCCCACAAAACACAGTCCCATGAAACTGTACTTACAGTTTGGTTGCTTTCTTTTACAGACATGGAAAACTTGAAGGAAAAAACTCTCTCCTTCCAGGTAGCTTTCCACAGATCCAAACTGCACACACTTTCTCTTGGCAGCAGAACCTCATTGGGATCTTCAGGGAACTGCCCCTTGGCACCACTGAAACACAATCTTTTCAGACAGGTCTCTCCACCACTTCAGTTGGCACTGATGCTGTTCTCCAAACTAGGGTGAGAAAAACGACCAAGGTCCTTCTTCACCCAGTCAGCCACTGAACTGACCAGCAGGAACCTCACTGCAGAGCTCCTCTCTGTTCCACTACTAACTACAGACTGTCTGCACTACTGTCTGTACACTCGAAAACTCCCCAGAGTAGCTGGTTCCAAAGTGGCTTATGCTGCTGCGAGAATTCTAAATGACATAATCCATTCTGTGCCCAGGCAAGCTGAGTAAACAATGATGTCATCTCCCCAGAGCTCCTAATGAGCTCTCTACCATCATAGGGCTAACCTTATGGGATTCTAGTAACCCCAGGGGACTGGTTACATATATGTAGGGGGAGTGTGGTTTTTTCACAATTTTTCCTTGATGTATATACAATGTGGAAATATAATAAAATATAAGTGGAATAAGTTTGCTTTTCAGCAAACAAAATATTCAGGCCCCAATTCTCAGCCATCATTTTTACCATAGAATACAGGGCAAACAATGTACTCCATTTGTAAAACAATTGCTCTTCTGAGAAGTGGTGATCTGCATGGGGGGCAGACACTGTTAGTGCCAATTTCAGAATGCAAATGAGGGAAATCAGATGATACTGTGAGTAAACATGGTTTGCTCACAGTAATGGTACATGTAACTGCAACATACACAGGGTACAGTACCCTACACATATCTGAATGGGTCAGCATGTTGGTTAAGTACATCACCCTTATACCCCCTAGCTGTACCTTTGTTCTACTTATGGACCTCCTAAGTCTTGCCCAGTGTCCCCCACCATCCTCCATTGTGGTACATGTAAAATTAAAATATACCACCCAGGCATTTCATTTGCCCCAGTCTCACATATGTGGACAATTTCAAAATTGGTCCCATAATGATCTTGGTCCTCCAAGCTCAATGCCTCCCTGTGATAAGATCAGTAGGTGACCTATCACAGGTAAGCATCAGGTAAAACCTGCAGAGATGTGCAGGTAATGATGCCACCTACCTGGACATCACCTCAGGCTAACATACATAATTTCACCTTTGTAATTTATTTTAGTTCCCCCTCCCACCTAGTGTCAAGAGCCTACCAAACTGGGCTGACAATAAAATCACCCTCCTGTTCAGCCTACAAGATGCAGGATGTGCATACTAGCAAATAGAGCCAGAACATAGTTGGGTGAGTTGGTCTAGCACCAATCTCTGATTAAAAAGGGGATTAGATTTAAAGCGGCACCACCATGGTAAGGCTCACTTTTGTGGTGCCATAATGTGGACATCCTAAAGATAGATGGATAAATAGCTAATAGATGAAAATATACTGTCTTTAATTCTGGCTTTTCTCTCTTCCCTTGGCTTCTCCCAGGGCTGGCCATCTGATGGTGATTTCTTCTTCTATTTCTCTTTCTTCTTTTTCACCGCCCCCCCCCCCCAGACAGCATTTAATCCGAGCCCTAGGACCCCAGTGAAGTGGGTCTGACAGGAGAGTTGTAATGCGTAGTGATCACCTTACTGGGAGGTCAAATGTAAATAAAAGGTGTCCCTTCTAGGAGACATCTCAAAATGATGCCCTAAAAAAACAAAAGGTTGTTTTCTTGTTGTTTGCATCCCAACCTGCCTTTGTTTTAGCAGAAGAGACACTGGAGAGACAGTTCAGCTCCACTCCTTGGAGCTTGCTGCTTAAATACTGACTTGCTGAGGGAGCTCAGAAGCTCTAAACTTCACTTTTGACATATTTATATATTTTCTCCATGCTCCTCCTTCACAACAGCTTAGTGCTGGGTGGACAGCAGAGAAAGCATGCAAGAAGCACTCCAGACAGCTAGTTATGCAAAGGTCTTGGACCAGCAACAAAAATGCAGAGCCCTGAGACATAATGGGAAGGCTCTATGCCTGAGGTTCAATGGGTGGAGCAACACCATCACTCCCCCATCAGGCCTTAAAAGGCCACTCCTCCTGGACTGTTCCAAGATTCGTTTCTCATTGTCCCACCATCCACCACCCCTCCTCCTCCTGTGGCTCGTTTCTCTTTCCTGTGGGCTTCTTCCTAAACTACCTTTAGCCACAGGAATAATTCCAGTGGTAACTATAGGGGGGAACCCTCCTCTAGGATTCTTTGCATCGTACCCCTACAGGGTGGTATATACCACAGATAGAGAGGCTAACAGCCACAATGTATCAAAGTCACACATGCATACATCTCATTCAGTTGCATAAGCACAATTGAACAAAGCCATCTTCCAAAAAGGAGCAGGATTAAAACATATATGTAGCTTAAACAAACAACCTTATTTAATAAATGTCAGCCCCACCCAGACAGAAAGCACTGCAGCCAGCAGGGAGAGACTGAAACATGGAGCAGTGTGCTCCATCCCTTCTGGGCCAGCACTGCAGATTGCGCTCAGGAACCATGTAGAATTTAAAAATATACTGTTTTCTCAGGCCAGCAGGGAAGGCTGAGCCCAGAGGTTGAAAAGGGACTAGTACAGTGTGAAAGGATTATTCAGCCTTAGAAGGCCTGGGGCCAGATATTCAAAAAAGTGCAAAATGGAGCACAAACATTTGCACTCAGTCTTGCAATAGTGCTGGTGGGCAAATATGCTATATTCAAAGGAATAGCACAGGGTGCTATTCATATGAATGTAAGGTCAATGTTGTCTGGTGCTACACCACTTAGCCCCACCCAACAGCACCCTGGAATAGGGCCCTGGCAATGGCTTGCACCTGGACAAATTTTACAAGATTCAAAAGTCCCCATGAAAGCAAACCCATTAGGCATGCAAGACACTAAGTGGCCATTTGCATGCCCATTATGGACTCATTTGCATGGAGATGGAGGCTCTTTAGTGCTGAAAACTTCCCATCCCATGAGCTGTCCCTAGTGCTAGCAGCTTCCACTGTCCCTCTGATCCAAGTTCCCCATAACAAGGTGAAACTTCCCCGGTGTCTAGTGCTCTCCCTTCACCGATTGCCGATCACTGATCGCCCACCAGATACTGAATATGTCAGATTTCTCTGGTGTTCAGTGGTCTCTCCCCTTCCCCCATTCTCCACTTGCCATCCCTGTATAAGAGAATTGATTCCCTTGTACTCCAGTGGTCCCTCCCCTTTCCCCATTCTTCATTCACCGTTTCAATATAAAAGAATAGCTTCCCCAGTAGTCCAGTGGTCCTTCCCCTAATCCCTTCCCTGTCCTCTGATTGCTGTCCACATATAAAAGAATAGATTCCTTTAGTAGTCCAGTGGTCCCTTCCCTACCCCTATTCTCTGATCACCATCCCTGTATAATAGAATTGATTCCCTGGTAGTCCAGATGTATCCACCAATCACTGATCGCCATCCCATTAAGTTCATAACATTTCCTGGTAGTCTAGTCTGGCTGCAGTTGGGAGAGGAGGGCTGTGCCTGTCACTGACTGGGGGTCAGGATGTGGGGAGAGTGGGGTGTTGGGTCACTACCTGCCAGTGGTGGGGGTGCACTAGAGCACAAGGGATATGTTACTTAGTATTTAATGAGATGGTGATCGTGGATGGAGAGGGACCACTAGACTACCAGGGAAATGTTATGAACTTAAATAACGGGACAGCGATTGGTGATCGGGGGACCACTGGACTACCAGGAATCAATTATTTTATATGGGACAGTGACCAGAGTGTGGGGGAGGACCACTGAACTATCAGGGAATCAAATCTTTTATACGCGGAAGTCAATCGGAGAATGGGGGAGGGGGAGGGACCACTGGACACTGGGACTGGGTTTGGAGGGAGGGAGGTACCACTAAACATCAGGGCCTACTGTGTTGGGGGATGCTGATGCACTACCTCTGGCAGCCAAAAGAGTTGTGCTGGGTTAAGACCTGGTTTTGTTTGGCAGCATTTGCTCTGCACAAGTGGGCCAGGCTAGGCACCCTTGCACAGGGCAAATACTCTGAATATCAGACTATGCTGATATTCAGGTCCTTGCCCTCCCCATTTGCATAGTTTTGCCTTGCACTCCCCTCCACTCTTTGTCCTGGCAAAAGCCCAGTGTGCCCATACAATCTTGCCTTTTCAGTGTGGCACTTCAGCACAAAACATGGTTTGAGCGGACAAACTGGGTTTTTTGCCAGGGCAAAATTTAAATATCTGGCCCCTGGTGTTGCTTCTCTCAATCTTTTTTAATTTTTTTTACTTTCTATTTGTCCTCCTTCCCACCCTGGAGCTCCACTTCTTTAGAAGACACCTGGTACTACCTCATGACTTGCCTTACCTGAATTCTTGGGGGTTCCCCCATGGAGCCGTGGTTATACCCCCCAGGTGGGTATGGGGCTGGGCCCTTACACCCCGATATCTTCTGAATTTTGTTGGGTCCTCCAGTGGCCAGGCAGACAATCACAATCAGGGTCAGTACTGGTGCCCTGTCTACCCGTTGCTCCAGTGGTGTTTTTCCACCATTCCTTCCAGTGTGGTGTGCACCTTGGCATCAAGGTGCTAAGTGCTGATGTCCACCACACAGCTCCCACCAGCCCCTCCCACTAGCTGCAGGACTTGCTGTACCTTGGGCCTCTGCCTGAGGTCAGACAAGCTATGGATCTTGATCCCCTCCCTCCCCCTGGAGAAGAAGAGCAGTCCCTGGGACACTCAAGCCTTCTCCCAATGCCAACTCTCCAGCAACTGGAGTCTGCTCCTGAACCTGGGTCACCAGCATCGTGAGCGGAAATCCAACTACTGCACTGATGGGCTGTCCTGCTTGTCGAAATCTGAGATATCCCTTCCACATGGAACTCATAGTTGCCCAGCAGTGTGCAAGGCTGTAGACCAAGCCAGACAAATGTAAATAGAAGTAATTAAATAAAGTCACAGTTTAAGCACAACAACACTATATGTGATATGGAGGAAATGGTTGTTGTAATACATGTTAAATGTTTTATTTTTATTTTAAGTTTCAGAAACAACTTTTAGCTAGAAGCTCATTTACAAAGGTTCCATGTCAAATTACATATAACAACAATCCACACTAAACAGTGTGCAACAAGAAAACAAGTAGTGGAACATCAATTGGGGAATTATATACAGTCCTTACAAATTACATAGTCAGCATATTGTTGCATGGCAGCAGTGATCACAGTCAAAGTAAGCGCTCAAGTTCTCACAAGCACCCTAAAAGTTAAGAGTTGTCATTAGTGATTAGCTTAAAAGTTTGGTAAGCAAGATGGAGCACAACTGGGGAGGAAATGTGGGTGAAACTGATAGGGGGGTGGAGCTGGTTCAGCATGGACAGGACATGTATGGTTAGGGGATGGAGAGAGGAAATTGTTTTTGTTACTTTGTGTCAGTGAAGTGGAGGGAGGCACAATCTAGTTGGAACTGTTGGAGGGGAAACAGCAAGTGCACATGTGGAGTGAAATACTAGGTTTTAGGGAAGCAATTACAGCCACTAGTGTTGACAAGCTGAAGCTTTAAATATTTTTTAAACCAGTTAATACTTGTAGCATTGGCTAGTTCAGCAGGGAGCTCGGTGAGCCACCCTGGGCTCTGTAGACAAAAGACCACTGTGCAAGTGAGGTTCTACTGAAAGGGGCTCGGAGTGAGCTATGTGTTTGGCTTCTGGTGAGATGCTGTGATTGGGAGAACTGTAGTAAACTGAGGATGGATGGGTGGAGGCCTAGTAGCAGCTTTTTTCCCAGGAGGCAAACCTAGAACTTTACTTGCCCCATCAGGTTGAGCCAGTTTGTCTGGGTATACCATTGACATGTATGGGTGACATTGTCTGCACCCAGGACAAGACGGCATGCTTTGCTTATAGCAATTTTAACACATTTAAGAGCCATTTCAGAGGCAGCACTGTATACTACCAACCCATAGTCGATTACAGACAATACAGAGCTGGTGACTGTGAGGCACAGGGCTGTAATGGTAAGGTAATGTCAGTGTCTATAGAGAATGCCTAGCTTGGCATTAACAGTTTTGACTAAATGGTCCATGTGGGTGATGAAAGAGAGGGTATCATCTAGATGTACCCCAAGATTTTTAAATGTATTAACTTGTTCAAGATCCTCATTCATTTTATCAGTTATGTGTTCAGCTGGAATGTTTTCTTTTTGGCATGTGGGCTAGAGAACAGCATTGTCTTAGTTTTTTTATAGTTGAGCAGTAGTTTGTGACTGTTAAGCCAGTCCTCCAGCTGGTGGAAACTGTTTTGTAGGTCCTTGGATAGTTTCTTTAGTTGAAGGTTGTGGTTGACGACAACAGTGTCATCAGCATAGCATATGACTTTGGACATGAGGGTCTCATGTAAAGCGTTTAAAAATAGGATAAACAGCAGGGGACCCAAGATGGAACCATGGGGAACCCCCAGAGTAGGGGTGGGCTAAAGTTTTGAATTCTGCTTTCCTGGAACTACTGTAAAATTTCAGAAATTTTCTGGAAATTTCTGAACTTTCACCATTAGCAAAAGTGGGATTTTCCACAAATTTTTACCCTGTTCCGTGGACTTCTTCATGAACTGCGGAATTATACATATAAATTGCAGAATTTATTCCATCAGAAGTTTAATGTATTATTTCACATTCACATACTAACTCATAACACAGGTCTCCCCCCTGTCTAGTGGCACCCACACCCGCTGATCACAGGTCCCAGTAAAGAAATAAAAACCTGTGATCCATCCCTTGTGTTTATTGGTTCCAGTAAAGAAAAAAAAACCTTCAATCCAAATCCCTGATCCCTGGTGTCTAGTGCCCCTCCACACCCACCAATCGTGGGTCCCAGTAAAGAAAAAAAAACTCCATTCTCTCTATCTGGTGTATAGTGGTCCCCCCACCTACCGATTGTGGCCACCCAAATTTTTTTCATTCCCTAGTGTCTAGCAGACCCCCCTCCCTATCCTGGATCTCCTTAATCCCCACAAAAAACAGCCAGTAGTCCAATCACATGTCCCCCTCTATTCCAAGTATTCCCTGGTTTCTAGTGGCCATCCCATCCCTGATCCCTTGTAAAAAAAAAAAAAAGTATTCTCAATTCCCTGGTGTCTAGTGGACCCCCCACCCCAACAGTGTGTCCATCACTACCCTGCTGCCCCCCCACCCTGCCTGAGCGGGCCACTGGCACAGCTCTCCTCTCCTCTCTCCCCCATGGCTGTTGGCCCACTGAACTGTCAGTGAATGAGCACATGTTTGCACAGGAATTAAAACATTTATGGGGTCCACGATCGGTGGGTGGGGCAGTACCACTAGACACCAGGGATCAAGATTGTTTACTTGGGACCCGTGATCAGTGGATGGGGATGCCACTAGACATCAGGGAGAGATCAGAGGTTTTTTTTTATTATTATTTATTTACTGGTGCCTGTGATCGGCAGGGGGTGGATTAATGAATTAGACTGAGGGGGAAAAAAAACCTCAGAACTGACCACTGACAGTGATCAATTCTGCAGATTTTTTTGCTGCAGCTAAATGCATTAACCCACAGCCTATATATTTATTCTGCTTTTTAAAGGTGGTATTTCTGTGAAAGTTGCGAAAATGATTTCCGAACTTTTGCTGAAGCGAAAGTTGCACTTTCGCGGAAATTCCACTGGTGGAATTTTATTTTGCACACCCCTACCCCAGTGAGACCCTCATGGTGCTGGACCGGGCTGAGCCTATTTTGACACATTGAGTCCTGCTTGAGAGGTGTTTTCTGAATGATCCTACAGAGTCAGAGGACAGATCAAGCACTAGTAGTCTTTCCAGTGAGAGCTGATGGTTAACTGTGTCAAAGGCTTTTGTGAAGTCTATGAAAATTGACCCCATTAAATGTTCGCTGTCAGTAGCCTCAAGAAAGAGGCTTGAGAACTCAATCAAGGCAGTAGAGGTACTATGACATTTGTGGAACCCATGTTGTTGGGGGCACTGTAAGCTGTATTTTTGAAGGTATTCATTCAGTTGATCAGACACTATCCTCTCTAAAGCCTTAGATAGTGGGGATAAGATGGAAATGGGTCAGTAGTTGGATGTATTAGAATGATCCCCACTTTTGTGTACTGGGGTCACCAGGGCCATTTTCCAGAGGTTTGGGAAGGTGGCCATGGTGAGGGATTTATTAGAGTTTAGTAATGAGGATCATTACCTCCTCCAGTGTATAAGCCACCATTTTCATGTCAATGTTATCACTGCCCATATGAGTTTTGCCAAGTACCCTTTTTATATATTTTTTTGGCTTCCGAATAAGTTACTTGTTTGAAATAGAATATCAGGGTATTTTTCATCAGGTGCAGTGTGGGAGTTGGGGGTTGTGGCACTGGAGTGACTTGTGAAGTCAGATAATCAGGGTGAAGGGTACTGCTCAGGTCCATAAATGCTGCATTAAAAGTGTCCGCTATGGTAAGGTAGTCATTTGTAGGCTTGCTCTTTACATTAAGCAGTAATGGTGGTGATTTGGAGTCTTTCCTGAGCAAGTCTTTATATTATCTCAGAAACTTTTGCTGCTACCCCAGCTTCTTTCCAATTGTGCATTGTAGTAATTTGCCTTGGCCAGCCTAATTTCATTGGTACATTTGTTTCTTGCAGCCCGGTATTGTTGGAAGTCATGTGCTACCCCAGTGGCCTTTGCCTTGTACCAAAGGTTGCCACGCTCCCTAATTTTTTTAAGTAGGGACCTGGTGATCCACCCATTTCGTTCCCCCGCCCCCCCGATTTTCCTCTTTCTAACTGGGGCAAAGATATCACATGCAATGTTAAACCTAGCAATAAAAATATCCAAGGCAAGGTCAATGTCCTGTAAGTTGTCTATGGGTGACCAGTCAATCAGGGCTAGGTGTGCTTTGAAGGAGCTAAGGAGATCTCTGTTGAGGACGCCAGTGATAATGACTGATGGGGCTGCTTTCAACATTTTGTTGGACCAAGAACAGAGGACAGACGAGTGGTCACTCAGTGCATCTGGAAGTAGTGACTCCAGATATCCTCAAGGGAAGGTTGGACAGAATCCAGTCAATAAGCATACTATTCCCAGTCTTGTAGTTTATTCTAGTTGGCCCTTTAACCATCTGAGTGAGATACACACTGGCTACCAGATCCCTTTGGGTGGTAGATTCTGGGGAGAGCCAGTTTATATTGAAATCCCCTAGCATAAGTAGCTAATTTTTCTGCATTATCGGCAGTAAGAGGTCAATTACTTTTTACAGACTGGCCTTTGACTTTCCAGGTGATAGGTAGACTGTGGCAATGGTGAGAGACTTGCTCTGAGTGCCTAGAAACATCTTTAAGGCCAACATCTCAAAATCACTTGATCTCTGAGAAATGGAGAGTACAAGTCCCTGGAGGTGGTTCCAAATGTAGATAAGACAGCCACCAAACCTTTTACTAGTTCTGTCCTGCTTAAAGATGAACTACGCTTCAAACAAGAAAGCAGAGATTGAACTTTAGCAGAGAGCCAAGTTTCGGTAAGGCTGATAATGTCAGGCCTGTGTTGCGTGAACCAGGCCTGGAAATTGGTAAACTTTAGCATGAGGCTACTAATATTCAGTGCTACGATCATTAATTGCCCTTGTTTCCCAGCATTTTGTGCCATGTGCTGTGGTCTCAGGTTTGGGTGTATATTTTCCAAGAGCAGCAGCAGAATTAGGGCAATCTTCTTAGCATTGACGCTAAGTGGACTGATTATTTTTTTCCTTAAGTGGTTGGATTTCAAGGGTTTGCTGTTACCAACCTTGTTGTTACAAGCATTAAGGGGCAGATGCTGGGAGGTACTTGGCTTGGCTGCTGCTCCCATTTAATGTGAAGAGGTGATAAATCAATCAATCAATCAATCAATCAAGATTTTATTCATAAAAGGCACCTTTCCATAGCTCAAGGCACCTCTACATAAAGACATAATTTCATCAGACAATCAAATTCATAAAATTAGAACATATTTAAACCATAAAATCAGCAATAAAATCAACAATAATAAAACAATGGCATCATTATATATTATCACAAAAGGCTAAACCAAAGAGGCACATCTTATGTTCAACTTGAAAACGTTGGGTAGGAATTCTCTACCTCATTGGATTCTTATCCAATGAGGTAGAGAATTCCACAGGGATGGGGCCACAAATGCAAATGAACAAGCCCCAGATGTTTGTAAATGCACCCTAGGAATCTCTAGCACTCCCTCGTCAGTGGATTGGAGAGGCCAGGAAGGGGCCATAGGAAGATAGGAGACCTTGCAGGTAGCATGGTCCCTGGTCATGTAGGGTTTATAGGTCAGCAAACCAACCTTGAAGGTGATACGCCACTGCATTGACAACCAGTGTAGTTCATGGAGCACAGGTGTAATATGACTGGTTCTATAAGTACCAGTCAAAATCCCAGCAGCCACATTCTGCACCAGCTGCAGGCAGCAGATATCAACCCCCAGTAACCCTAGGTACAGAGCATTGCAGTAGTCAAGGCGAGTGGTCATAAAGGCATGGACCAACATTGAAAGATCCACGGGAGGGACCAGGTGTTTCACCTGGGTGATATTTTTCAGATGAAAAAAAGAGGTCTTGACAACGGCTGACACCTGTGCTTTCAGGGTCAGACTGCTGTCAAAAATAACACCCAGGTTCCACACCTGATCTGAGGTTGAAAGCTGAACACCCCCAAGCAAAAGACCCGAGGGTTGTCTAGCCAACACATCCCACCCGATGATCCGGGTCCACCACCAACACCTCAGTTTTGTTGGGATTCAACCTTAGCCAACTAGCACTCATCCAATTCTGAATCTCAGATAGGCAGTTGTTAAACACTGAGAGAATATCCTCCCATTCAGGCACAAAGGACATGTACAGTTGAGTATCATCTGCATAGCAGTGAAAACTCAAACCATACCGCCTAATAATGTCTCCCAATGGCAGCATGTATACAGCGAACAACATGGAGACCAAAATGGATCCCTGTGGTACCCCGCAGGATAGGGGGAGAGGGTCAGAGGAATGAATTCCTGAGACCCCTCTCTGTATCGTACCTTCAAGGAATGATCAAAACCATCTGAGGACACTACCAGACAGTCCACAGATGAGCTGCAGGTGCTCCAATAGCACACAATGGTCCACCACGTCAAATGCCACTGAGAGATCAATGAAAACCAAGATGAAACAAGTCCTCTGATCTCTCACTGTTAGGAGATCATCAAGCACCTGAAAGAAGGCCGTCTCAGTGCTGTGCCTCTTCCTAAATCCAGACTGGTGAGTGTCATAGACATTGTGGGTGGACAAATAATTATCCAGCTGCAGCACAACCACCTTCTCAATAACCTTCCCAACAAAGGGAAGGTAAGAGACAGGTCTGTAGTTGGTGAGACAGTCCGGGTCAAGGGAGTTTTTTTTCAGAAGTGGTCATACAACCACCTCCTTCAGGGGTTCAGGAAAGACCCCCCCTCTCCAGTGACCCCCAGACTATCTCAGCCAGGACTGGGCCAATTTCCTCAACGTACTCCACAAGGAGATGAGTTGGGCCAGGGTCCAAACTACAGCTGGTTGGCCACAACATCTGGATGATTCACATGATGTCCATGATGTCTGGCCGGCCAAGGTTGGACCAGGCAAACCGGGTGCTCGTAACCTCCAGCTGACTTCCGAAGTCTCCCATAGAGGGGGCTGGGCAGATACCAGACCTGATGGTGACAACCTTATCTGTGAAGAATTGAGCAAACTCATCTCATCTTTCTTGTGACAGGGCTCCGCTGGACTGCAGACAGATTGGATTGCACAATCTGTCAGTAGTCTGGAAGTGCTGAGCTGGTTGATTTTGCTCAATGGCAATCTCCCTGGGCAGGAATTCTGCCTTCTTACGGGTCATTGTCAATTGATAGACAGTATAATGATCTATCAATCTAAGTCTGTCAACATCCAGGCCATACTTCTGCCAGGCCCCCTCTAACAGTAGGCTCACTTTCTTCAGCTTTTTCAAGGTCCCATCAAACCAAAGGGACCTTGTGCAAAGAGTAAGTGGTTGAACACAAACAGAAGCAATGGAATCCAGGGCATCTGACATCGCCTTATTATAGGCAAGTACAAGATCACCTGGACCCATCCTTTCACTCACCAGGCTCGATAGGTCTAGCACTGCCATATGGCCCTCTGGGGTCACCCCCCTCAAAGGGTGGTACCAGACCATCTCTGTAGGGGAAGACCCATTTGGGGGAGCCATGAAACTGAAGCCTATGGTGTGACGGTAAGACCAACCGACAGGTTCCACCACCAAATCATAAAATTACGAAATTAAATCACTGCCAGGAGGTGAATCATATATTACAGCACACTCACATATCCTCAAATTCTAATTTTGTCATTCCCTCTATATACATCTATTTTGACTCAGGTCATTACTTTTACCTACCAGCCCTCACCAGCAGTACTGGCTCTGTCTCCCTACCTCTCGCCAAGTGGCTGAGCATAGGCAGGTTCTGACAGTAGGCCACCAGAAAACTTGCAGTACTGCCATCATGATATTTGCAAAAATGTTCAGCAACTGTGCTCATGAAATCTCTGTTGCCAATGTCTCTGATGTGTTCCTGTATCCTTTGTTTCAAAAATCTAGTGGTGCGGCCAACATACAATTTATTACAACCACACCAGATGACATAAACAGCATAGGTAGAAACACAGGAGATGAATTGTTTAATCCTTGTTTAATCCTAACCACTTTACTGCTACCGGGCAATGAAAAGGTGTTATTTTACACAATGCTTACAAACACTGCAGTTTCCACAACGATACATGCCTCATGGTCGAGATGGTAACCAAATAGTTCTATTCTCTTTGGGTTCAATATAACTACTGACAAGATGGTCCCTTAATGTCTGTCCTTTTCTGAAAGTAATCCTAGGTCTGTCTCCTGAGGCTACACCAAGTTCATTATTGTTCTTTAAAATAGGTCAGTATTTGTGCAATATATTGCCTATCTGATCAGAAATCTGAGTAAATCCTATACTAAACATAATCATCTCTGTGTCTATTACTTTGGCCCTTGGATTAAATAAATCAAACCATTGTAATAATTTTGCTCCTTCTAATGCCTAATCTAAAATCTTGGAACACATCAGAGACATTGGCAACAGAGATTTCACGAACACAGTTGCTGAACATTTTGCACATACCATAATGGCAGTACTGCAATTTTTAATTTTATGGGCATTGAACAGATGACTCTTGATATCCGAGGTGGTGATAGATTAAACAAACTTTGCAGCAGGAGACCTTTTGGAATTTTAGCTTGTGTAGCTTAAATCCAATCAGTCTAAATAATGAAAGTGATATTAGACCACATTTATGAATATGTGAATTCAATATGGTGTTGAAAGTTATTACACATAAAAAAATTAACCAGTTTATGTATCTTTTTTATTTATTTGTCTCTTTTTCTTTTTGGTCTCTCTCTTTTTTGTCTTTGAGGTTTTGATGTTATAGTGAGCGCAGCCAATTTTCCTGTTTCCTTGTATATAAATAAGAGAAAAACTACAAGGATTTAGCCCCAGATATCATTTCCTGAGGGCTGTTAAACTGTGCACTTCTTTCTTTGTGATGCTATTGTGATATTGATGTACCCATTTTTGTGGGTTTTCAGGGTTTAAAAATTAAAGCCATGAGCATCTATTATATCAATACTGTTTCATGTATTACCCTCATCTATATCTTTTTATCCTCTCTTCCTTTCCTCATTATGATTTCCTTGGCCTTCTCTCCTACCCCCCCCTCCGCTCCCTTCAACTTTAAA
Source organism: Neoceratodus forsteri (assembly GCA_016271365.2). NCBI lineage: Eukaryota > Metazoa > Chordata > Ceratodontiformes > Ceratodontidae > Neoceratodus > Neoceratodus forsteri. Next base: position 1,296,203,122 of record CM028130.1, read on the forward strand.
AGTTGTTAAGGTGGTAAATATATTTTTCTTCTCTCTAGTAAATAGGTTGGGTGCTTTTTGTTAATACAAGAAAAATTCAAAAGGAATTTTACTTTGTTACAAGGTTGTTATATAAAATATATTCTAAATGACTCTAAGAATGTTAAAAGAGGGATTTTGATGGGATGGCAGTAGTGTTATCTTTAAAACATGGTGTTTAAATTGCTTTTTATTCACCTAGAAAACTTTTTGAAATAATGCTGTATGTATTTGTTTTTCTTGTGTAATATGCAAGCCTCTGAAGTAAAGTGTGATTGTTCTCTGCTATGAAATTTATTTTGAATTAGTATTTCCTTGCATAAAAAAAGATTTCAATTATAGTAGAATTTACTGCATGAAATTAAACATGTGATTTATGATGCCATCTTGTTTGGGGCTATTAAAGCAGAGCATTCACATACAGAAATTGCCCCCTTTGGAAGACCTAACAGTCGAAGAGCAGGGTTTTCTATTGTAGGCACCAGAGTATTGTGGCTAATTTTGGCAAAATAAATGGTAAATCTTTTTACTTGCAAAATATTGCCTTTGCCTGATTCATTGGTGTGTGCCACTACATCTTTAAACATATTCAGTTATCCAGGTTTGCAACCTTTTGTGCCCCCCCCCCCCGGACTTGATTGCAGTGCTAGTCTTTCTAATTACTTGAATAATCAATAAAGGCAGATCTTCATCCCATTCTATTACATTGTTCATGTGGAGACTGACTTGATTGTTTCTATGCCATAAATTTACCATGCAATGCTCTTATGTACCCGGCCTTGAGAATAAAGCTGCTGACTCTCTCTCTCTCTCTCTCTCTCTCTCTCTCTCCCTCTCTCTCTTTCTCTCTCTCGCTTCTAGTTTCAGAAATTTCACCAACTGTCCCTCAGCTGACCTATTCATGACTCAACCTCCCAGCTTCTCAGATCTCATCATGACCTGAACTTTTACCAACAACCAGCGCAAACTCTGATGTGGTCACCCCTATCCACTCAGTACTTGAGCCACTTATGTTACTGCTTGAAAGAAATGTATAACTTTTTGTTCTATCCAACCAAGTCATGCTGCATTAATTTCAACTGTTGTAATTCTAGCATGCATCACTTACTGTCACCAAGCCTTAAATCTTTCTTCCAGTACCATATGTTAATATTTATCTGGTGTGCAATACTTTCTTGCCCAAGTAAATCCATCCTTGACCTCGGTTCTTTCAAACTCATCTATTAAGCTTTTATTGCTCTGTAGTAGCAGGTCATTTTTTTTTATTTAAACATTTAGTCACCGGGAAAGGCACACTGAGCCAAGGCTCGTCTCCAGGTATGACCTGAAATGCATCTGTCAAGAAAGAACTAAAGTGTCTTCCCATAAATGGACCTATATTCCATCAATTACTGGACTTGTTTCATTCAAAACCTTTTGAATCTTCAGTCAACATCATGGTCACATCAGCTATCGGCTTAGCCTTTTACAGTTTCCTCTACCCTTGAGAATTTACAGTTTCATCATCCTCTTCCTCAGAATTTCTCTCAATCATTAACTTAAAGAAGTGAGCAGACCACTGTATTCTCCACTTATCAAAACTGAAAACTGATAGACTTCACAAAGGAGTCCAAATCTTCTTTTATCCTACACACAATAACTGGTGTCCCATCTAGGTCCTAGATCAACTCATTCATTATCATACCAACTCCCAACCATCAGATCCTCTCCTAACTACTTCAGAAAAGAACCCTCTGACTATGAAGTAATTCATTGATCATGTGAGGACTCTACTCCAAAGGCTGGAACAAAACCCCTTGTCATACTCTGGTCACTCATTCCGGATCGGTGCTGCCTCTTTATCTTCTCAAAACAACATCCCAGCTCACATCATCAAGAACCATGGAAGACAGACTTTATCATGTTTCAAAATTTACATCAACAACCCAAAGCAAGAACAAGACCAGCCTTTAAGATAATCTCTTGATAGTATGTCCTGAGAAAGAACAGCTATCAGCCATGGTGCCTAAGAGGTTTCTCCCACAGGGTTTTTTTTTCTCTCCTGAATGCTGCTACCATACTCTCCATGAGTTGGAAGAGGCCATCACTTCTTTCCACATTGTTCTTTTTGGGCATTTTCATTCCATAATCTGCTGACCCTCTACTGAGGGTAGGAGTAAGAAAGGCCAAATGAAACAATTATTCACAGTAAGTTCGCACAAGCACCACATTTGTTCCCCACGCATTGAAGTACAAATCTAGTAAATATTCAGGAAAAGGCTGTGGTTCTCCTCTTTAGAATACTATTAGTATCTTCTACATATTCAACACCAGGTATTGAGTGAATTTTCTCTTTGTACTTTAATAACATTATTTGCAATATATCACTGAATTTAGAACTCTACCAACAGATCACTAACTGAACTATCTGACATTTACAGCACGTCTGTAGCACAATTGCGCTACTTGCAACGTAACTCTTAGAACAAAAAAAGGTGATCTAATGTCATCCTGCAAGTTGCACAATGTAAATTACACATCCCAAAAAAATGATGCGTATGTTATTTTTCTGCCATAACGTGAGAAATTTGTCACAAATGTGACAAACATTTGAGAATAGCCAGAAAACATTTTAGCACACTAACTATGATGCAAGCTGCACCAAAACATCAGGTATTTCATTTACATCAGGAATTTTGAAAATCCAGCCCCATACAGTATATATATATTGTATTTCACACTGCCTCCAAGCTTTAATTTAAAAACAAAATGTTTCTAACCCTGGTGGTTCCAAAGTTATCAATGAAATTTTAAATTGCATTAGTATACATTAAAACTGAACTGCTATACTTTAAACTGTGTCAATACTATTTAAATTGATATTGTTGAATGAAGACTATATAAGTAGGTCTTATCTATGTTGACCTGACTCCAATCTTTTATTTTAAAAATAGTTTCTAGCCATAACAGTTCCAGTATTAGCCTTTTCTAAAGAGGCTTTTTTGAAAAGGGTAACTTTTGAGCCATTTGGGCTATAAATGTTGTTTTTAAATGAAATATTGGAGTCAGGATGACATAGACATCAAGTGTCAGTGGCTCAGTAGGTAGCACACTCACCTCTGAGTCCAGGAGATCAAAGAGCTGTGGGTTCAGTTCCCACATCTGGCACTTGGGTTAATATCCCAGAACTGACACTGTAGTGTAGCATGAGAGGGGTGCTGCACTTCTGAGGTGCCATCTTTTGGATGAGACATTAAACTGAGGTCCCATCTGCCTGGATTGGTGGTAGTTCAGGTAGATGTTAAAGATCTCATGGCACTTATCGGAGAGAGTAGGGGAATTCTTTATTGCAGAGAAATAACATCATAGGAAGTCACAAAAAATACTCAAAAAAAGAAAATCAGCAATATAAATAACAAAGGAAATGAACATCCAAAACCAATCAAAAAACAAGAAAAATTAATCAAAATAAATTATCTACATTTTTCCAAAATATAGCAAATGTCCTCCTATCCATCTTTAAAAAATCAGAAGTTTTAACTTTTTGTATTGCTTTTTCAATTTGTGAAATAATAACAGCGTTTAATAAAACAGCATGTTGCAAATACTAGTGACACCGAGCTTGCCAAAGATGATATTTTATGCAGGCAAAGATCACATTCAGAGTACTAGGGTGATATCTCCTTAAAAACCCTGAGTAGTCCCCTAAAATTAAGGATTCATAAATAATAGGACCCCACTTCCATTTACTCTGTAAATCAAGCCAAAAAAGTACAATATATGGACAATTAATATAAAAATGTTCTAGGGTTTCTAATAATCCATCACACCCTGGTCTTAAACACTCCCTTTCCTCCACCGCCTTATGTTTCCAATTGCCATGGACCCCTAATCTCCCATAACAACAAAGCCAAGAAACATCCCACATATGAACAGGAACTCTAGGGTCTCTTAAAAGTTTCAATGCAAACTGCAGTCTAGATAGACAGCATTTTGGAAAATCTACCTGAACCAAGAAATTCATGTCCATGATCCTACGATAAATCTGTTTTTTATTCAGTAAAAAGGCCTCTGCTTTTTGTAATTGCCATGCTTTTACTTTTCTGAAACCAGGGACTGCAAAATCAGGAAGGTTCAAGCCTTTGACCTTCTTAATTCCTTGATCCCCCCAATATTGAAAAAAAGAGCTAAACAGCTCATCTGTCCAATCCATCCATAAATCCTCAGTAGTATTTGAATCATTATGCAAGATAGAACTAAAAAAAGAACAGAAAAAACCACGGATTTATCATACCAAGCCCCCAGCCTGAATTGGCAGATAAGTAAAATCTCTTTTGATGGGATTTAACCTGTTACCCCATAACATTTGAAAAAAAACTTAATAATCGAGTTTCAAATTTTAAAGGTAAGGGAAAAACATAACTAATATACAAAAAAATGGGAAGAAGAAACTTTTTAATAATAGAAACCCGTTTAATTTTGAGAGAGTCCAGGATTTCCACATCTGTACCTTTCTTTCCCCAACACTAATTTCTCTTCCCAATTCAAAGAGCCACATCACAAGATCCAAAATAAATTCCTAAAATCTTAATATAAGAATGTACTATATTAACAGAACCAATCATTTGTACCACATCCCCTAAACCTATTTGTAAACCAAAACATTTATCATAATTTAAATATACTCCCGAAAATCTGGAAAAATCCTCAAACTGTTGTAATGCCTAATTCCTGAGACTGAATCTTGCACTATAAGACAAATATCATCTGCATAAGCAGAGATTTTTTGAGGGGAAATATCCATACCTGGAGAAACACCCAAAATCAAATCATTACTTATTATCCCTCTGATCAAAGGATCTAATATAAAGTAAAAGCAAAGGCTTAGCGGGCATCCCTAGCGAACCCCCGTTTTAAATCAATACTTGTCCCTACCAAACCATTAACTATGGGGGAAAAGGAAGCACCCTTACACAAGGATGTAATCCATGCCAGCATTTGACCAGGTAATCCATAATATTTTAAAACAGTAAACAGAAAAGCATGAGAAACAGTATCAAAAGCCTTCCTCTGATCCAGGGCCAAAAGAAACCCAAACAATTTATTTTGTTTACCAAATTCTGTTTGTGCCCTTAATAATAGTAAATTTTGTTTAATGTTTCTCCCAGGAACAGAGCAGGTTTGTGCAGGATGTATCAGCATGGATGCCACCTTCTGTAATCTACTACACAGAACAGAAGAAAATATTTTATAATCAGAATTGAGGAGACTAATAGGCCTCCAATTACACAAATCACATCTATCTCCAGATTTAAAAATAAAAACTACCAATGCTGAGACAAAGTTCCGCATGAATCTGTCTTCTGTCTCAACCAAAGAATGGAATACATGTGGTAATATGACACTTAGTTCATCTATATACTGCTTATAGAACTCATGCGATAAACCATCTATCCCAGGAGAAACCCCGGTTTTAATCTAGTAATTGCCACCTAACCTCTTTGGCAGAAATAGGCATTTCTAGCTCAGTAATTAAAACAGAATCTAGCTGAGGAATAGAATAAGAAACATTATGCCCCAAACTACGTGAAGAAACAGGTTCTGTACCCAAAATTGAAATAAATGAGAATGTACAACTTCCAACATTTCCACATCTGAAGTTTTCAAACAGCCATTATTATCATACAGACCCGTCATTACTTTATAAGTACAGTATCCTTACAGGCTATACGGATCAGAATAAGGTTGTGTGAGTACGTACTATATCTAAATTCTGTATTCTGGACAGTTGCTTTAGTAGCATGATAAGAAAACATTTGTTTTTTAATCTCATCCAATTGAGTTTTAATTCTATAGTCTGAGACATTAGGTAAGGACATTAGTTTATAAAACTGATCCCTATAGTGCAAATATCATAAGTAATCCTCATTACCAGTAAATTTACCAAAATCGATATACAATTTTTTAAATTCCTCTTTGTATCCAACCACCAATGCATCCAATCCTCATAAAATTCTGCCACAGATTTCCTATAAAAAAATAGATTTGCCAACTTTAATCTAAGCTCTGAGTGTTGTAAAAAACAAACATTCAACTTCCACCTCCGAGTAATAGCAGGGAATCTAGCAGGAATATTTCGGAAAGATATATCACATAATAGCAGAACATGATCAGTAAATTCAGAAAAAGAAAGTTAAAATCTTTGAGGATATAAAAACTGAAATACAAAAATGAAATTTATACGTGTAGACAATGCACTTCTATAATATGTGGCTCCTGTATCTTGGTACAGAAATCTATAAGCATCTTTAAGGCCTGTAAGCAATAAAGTATCTCTAAGAGCACGAGAGTCACAATAAGCCTTCTTTTGAATGTTATCTTTAAGTTTTAAATCTAACCCACAGTTCATATCCCTTCCCCAGAGCACATGCCACTCAGTAAAAAGAAAAGGCTTAGTAATATTAAATAAATCCACTCTAGCTGCTTTACTTTGTGGAGCATAAGTGTTAATCAGGCTTACAGGAAACCTATACCAATAGCAATCTACCAAAAGGGCCCATCCAGGGACAATATCTAAAATTTGCTGGACTTTGACATGAGATGTATAGAACAAAATCCCTAAGCCATCTGCAGCATCCCCTTCAAATGTCCAAAAGGAAATCCCCCAGGGCCACAGTCTCTTAGTGGAAGAAATATCATGCAGGGAATGAAGCCTAGTTTCTTGTAAAAAAAGAATATCAGTTTTTAAATCCTTACAGAAGAATAAAACTGCTGCTCTTTTCTTAATGTTCTGTATACTCCGAACATTAAGAGAAGCTATACCTAAGGAGGTCATAAAACAAAATAGGGAAAAGAAAAATTAATCCTTATCTTTTTTCCTTTTTTTTCCTAATTTCTTTTTAACTCCCCTACCAGACAGAACCATGTCATTGTCATACTCCATCTCTGAGACCACCTCAGACCTGGAAGAAACATCAGACTCAGAACCCATATCTCCATCTAGAAGTACCTGATAGGTATTCTGAAGTGGGATCTGTACAGGTTGGGCCTTACTTTTACTAACAGACCTAGTCACCCTTTTAGGGAGCTGAAAATCAGTTCCTGGGGGGGCATAGGTTTCTGTAAGTTAGAAATTACAGGAGAAGACTGAGAGGGCACAAGTTCTTTAGGGGTATGAGAAAAGAAAGCACCAGTATCTCGGAAGGGGGCCTGTGCAGTATGAGTAGGGCTAGAAGGAGAAGCATCGGTGTGACTAGTTGGTCTAGCTTGGGGTTCTCCTTCAGCTGAAGGATGCGGCCTTTGCGGCCTACATCTATCTTGGGCCTGACTGATAAGGGAGTCCTTATCTGGGCCTCCAGGTCTATTCTGACCTGCCCAGGGACATTGATGGTACGCATGGCCCTGTTCTTCACATAAATTACAGCGAAAGACATTTCTACAAACAGCACTATCATGGTCATAGTCACCACACAAAGCACAGCATACCCGATCACAAGTACTGCTAAGGTGCCTACCTCTACCACACTTATAACAAGCTTTCGGCTGATCTGGGTAAAAACAGGCACCCCTATCTTTACCCAAAAAAAAGCTGTTAGGTATATGGTGAACCTCATTTTCTACTATTTGTAATTTAACTTTAAATCTCCAGTTCCCTGTCCAAATTCCCTCCGAATCCATGATGGCCTCGGAGGGCCCAACACATCACATTTTTTCCTAACCAAAAAGAATATCCCACATTAACACCTCATTCCTAAACATGATAGTAATAGTTTTAAAGAGGGTTTTGTTAATGGTATTGCCTAAAAGGGTGTCCATAATACAGTCATTTTAAGAGATTCATATTTCCTCCAAAAAGTGTCTAACCCCATAAATGTTTTAAAGCTGACATCAAAATACTCTTCACCTCTAATATTAATTAGGGCAAATATGTCTTCAGTACGAAAATGCATAGAATTAAGTAATAAAGTCCTGGCAACATAAATCCTATCCGGATGCTCTTGTAGACCACCTCTATACCACAAGCGGACAGCATTACGGCGAGGAGCTTGCTCAACCTTGTTAATTTTGAACAGGTCTGAAAAAAAAGGCCCACGCTGTCTCCTGTCTTCATTTGGGATGGGGGGGAGGAATCCTAGGTGAGGTGGTCTCAGAAGCCAGGCCAGAAGGTCCCGATGCCTCCATTAATAGTTCTGTGTCAGTAAGTAACCCCCCTCCCCCCGATGCTACAGCAGTAGCAGATGATGCAGAAACACTGACAGAAACTGCCTCCAAAGGGGGAGAACCACTCACAGAAGTACCTGAAAAAGTTTCCCAAGTCTTATCTTGGAGCCATCATCCATCAGCTCCTTGTATCCATCCAGCTTTTTGCAGAGCCGACTCTTTGTCCAGTCTTCACCCATAGAAGGAACATCTTGCCCTGAAGCAATAGAGCGATTTCGCATTTCAGTGAAGAAATCCTTCAATTAAATCTGATACTGGCGCTACCCCGCTCCTGTCAGCAGCTCGCTGACTCACAGAAGCTCGTCACTACTGGCAGGTCGACGGACAGGCCTGTCAAGCAGGGAACAGTCTCCAAAGGCGTGCTTCATCAGAAAATGTATTAAAATCCTTGGACTGTAAGTGTAAAGCTGAAGAACTCGCCGATTCTGCCTGCAGATTCACAAGGTGCATCAAACGGCACAACAGAAATCATAGTTGCAACATCCAAAGGTAACAGTTCTTTTTGCAGTGCTTCACGTTGTGATTTAAACTGCTCTTCTTTTCTTAGCAGCTCTAAAACTAATTTATCTTTATCTGATACAGTCTTAACATTATCAGGCAAGGTGTACGGTACCTGGGTTTTTTCTTCAGCATCCTCCGTGATCTGAGACCAATCCATGTTATCTTCAAAGAAACATACCTGCACATCATTCTCCTCCATTGATGCACTTAAGTCTTTCTCATTTGCCGAAACTGCAGCCTCCAAAACAATAGCTTTCTGACCTTCCTCTCCTGTTTGCAAGTTTGTAGGCCTTGAAACCAGGCCTCCTCCTTGCAGCACATCCTGCTCCCCTGCCACATCAGCACTTTCTCCTCCTCCTGTGTCTGGCTGCAAACTGAGCCCCTCCATCCTGTCCACAGGAAGTGACAGCACCCCTGCAGGCAGAGTAGGGGAATTTCCCTGGTGTCCTGGCCAAATTTCCCTCATTCACTAAGAATGCCACCAACAGTTTCATCTGGTTCAAGGTCAGTTGGCTTTCATCTGTATCCCCCTCCCCCGGGTAGTGCCTGAAAATTGGCAGGATTTGTCTAGTACACTTACCCGGTCAACAAAATAAAAATAAATAAAATAGACAAGAGTTATTGCTACATTTTAAGTATAGCCATACAGTTTAAAAGTAGATCAGTATTTTTGTAACTTTATTTTCAATTTTTTGCAGGCATACACAAAAATCAGTACATTTAGCAGATATGTGAGCATGCAGTTGCAGACACATAAACCCTTGACCACAAGAACCATTTGTATACATGATGACTGTAATGAATACTTATGGGTCAGGTATTGTGTTGTAAGCTTCAGCCACAAAAGCCACTTTCAACAGTTTAATAAGAAGCACTCATTAGTACTTATCTGACACCTCATCAATGGACCATCAGATTTTTTACCTCAATGCATGTACACTGATAGCACTTGTTATGATCTTGGTGTGTGTGTTCCCATGCCAACCCCCCCAACACAGTCTAGCACTATCCCATGAGGTCTCCTAGTTCCTGGGCTACCAGAATGGGTTTCTACATTAGCTCAGATCCCCCCCTTCCCATTTGCCTGCATCTGGGCTTTGTCAAGGTGCATGCAGTCTAGTAAATTTTGTAACTAGAGAGCCACAGGTGGAGAGATCATCTTGTTCCAGTATTGGGAAATGTTTTTTCTCATATTAATCAGAGCTAGGTTCCAGATGGGCCAACATTTTTGTTCTGTGTCTTTGTAGTCTACTCCTATCAGGATTTCTAGACAGGATCTGGGAAGTTGGTGCCCAATTCCTTTTCCATAACCTCAAAGACCCCTGTCCAAAATGGCATTATGTTAGGACAGTCTAACGCCATATGTATAAGAGAACCCACTTGTCCCACACATTTACGAAAGAGTTAATTTACGGTGGGCTTCATCATGTACAACTTGGCCGGATGGAGGTACAGCCTTATAGGATGTTATACTGTAACTGACATAACCTGTTAGCCCTAGTGCACATCATACCATGTGCTATTGCTCTGGACTAGTATTTTTTTGTCACTGGGATACCTAACTCCCTAGTCCAGGTGTCTCTGTAGCCCTCTGGATTGAGGGGGGAACTCTTGCAGATAAATCTGTAAAATCAGACAGTGGCTTAGTTCCCTAGTGGGGACAGTTGTAAAGATGTAGAGTTTCCACCATGTGGCAGGAGAATACTCCTCACGTTAAGATATATGGAGAAAGTGTCACCTGGGGGAAAACTGGTCCCTTGGGGACTGGAAACTAGGAGGACATGGGCCCCCCAACCCTTCCTTACTTTTCATTTCTAATAGCTAGTTATGTTAGTATTCTATGTTATTTCCTAGTTATAGCTCATGTTTGGCATGTACAATGTGTTTTTTTGTCTCTGTTAATGCACAGTTTATCCTATTACAAGGCCTCAAGCACCCCACCTGGCCCAACAACTCCCTTGGTCCTGGCCAGATCAGGCATCAAAACCACACTCCAGGAATACCTCCAGGTGCCCCACAATCAAGGGGAATCACCCACAACCCAGGCCCAATCTACCCTTACACACAGTTAAGCTACATCCACAGTGATGGCTAGCCCTTACAATTGCACCACATAGAATGTTAAAGGGGCTAAAAAAAAAAAGAAAAGAGATACCAAATTCCAAAACACCTAAAGTTCTTCAAAACCCAGATCTTCTTCCTGCAGGAAACTCACTCACAGATGCACCAAGCGCTGCTGTGGAAGAGGGAGTGGGTGGACCAGGTTTTCACTGCATGGATCAGTAATAAGAGTGGGAGTTGCCATCCTTCTACACAGAAATATTCTCTTTCATCCCATAGAACAGCATACTGACCCACTGGAGAGGTATGTGGTAGTCAGGGGTGAACTACACTGACTAGAGCTAATGCTAGTTAGCGTATGGCCCAAACAAGGAAGATCCAAGCCTCTTCACAAACCTCATGTCCATTATGACCACAATGCCTTCTAATCAAATCACAATGGCAGGGATTGGAATTTGGTCAAGGACAACAGCCTGAATAAATCCAAATCCCGGAAAGTAGGGCTAGCTCCCTCACAGAGGTCCTTTGCGGAACTACAAGACTTCTTTGTCTGGTAGACATATGGCAGATCCTCCACCCAAACTCCAGAGATTGCATATTCTGGTTGGCACTACATGACTCTCAATCAAGGATTAACTTCCTCCTAGTGAACTAGGAAATCCTGAAACTCACTACCACCTGTGAAATAAGCCCTAGAGTAATTTTGGATCATGCCCCTCTAACCCTTACCTTCCTACCCCCTGATCAGGCCAAAAGGGCATAATCTGGAGACTGAACAACAACCTCATAAAATACCCACAATGCCTGGTTAAAATACAAGAAATCATCAAGCACTTCTTTGAAACAAACACCAACTCAATGCCAATGCAAGCATTGCTATGGGAAGCATTTGAATGCTCCCTCGGAGGTGAACTGATCAGACTAGCCTCCATTAGGAAAACAAAAGGGAAGCAGAGTGTGAAAGACTGCTACATGTCATATGGGAGCTAGCAAGCAAACTGTCTGTCCCCCTACCACTTCCATCTTGGGCCAGCAACTCAATGCAGCCAGGGCTTAATATGGGGAGCTTCTCAGGAAAAAAGTGGAATTCGCCATTTTCAGAGTGAAAACATGATACGTAGATCGGGGGAAAGGCCGGGAAACTCTTGGTGCTTAGACTCAAACAACAGGAGGCACACTGAGTGGTCACCTCCATCAGATCCAAAGCAGGACACATCCTCTACCAACCTATGCAAATTGTGTCAGTCTTTAGAGATTTTTTTATGGACCTATATACCGAAAAAGTAACCACCGCAATCGCAGACATAAGGCAATTCCTCCAAAAAGCCCACCTACCCAAGGTACTACAGGCTTCCCTTGAGCAACTGGGATCCCCTGTCTCAGAGTGTGGGGTGAAGACAATCTTATCCCTGAAAATGGATAAAGCCTCCAGTCCAGATGTCTTCTCCACAAACTTCTACAAAACGCTGGGTCCGGAATTATCTGGACACCTAGCACCTTTTTAACAAAGCCAAGAGGGCCACCAATCTGGACCCATATATGCAGGAAGCACTAATAACACTTCTCCCCAAACCAAACAATGACCAAATAAACATGGGCAGCTACAGACCCATATCACTCCTTCACACAGACTTGAAAATCCTCGTGAAAATATTAGCAGCAAGGATAAGTGGCCCTGGCCCTAATACAACCTAATGTGGCCACAGCAGTTGGGCTTCATGCAGGGCAGACTAGCAGCTGACCACCTACAGAAACTAACACACATTGTAGCAGTATCCAGGGAATCAATATTACCAGTAGTGCTATTGTCCCTGGGTGTCAAAAAAGCCTTTTGACAAAGTGTCCTGGGTGTTTCTATTTGAAACTCTGAGAGAGTTTGGACTCCCCACCTCTTGCATAGAATGGGTCAGACTCCTTTATTCACACCACATGTCTAGGATACTCTGTAACGGAATTCTCGCTCCACCATTCCAGCTTTAAACAAGCACCAGGCAGGGTTGCCCCCTTTCACCATATCTATTCAATCTGTATATTGAACCCCTAATGAGGAGAATTCTAGTGGAAGACACCATCAGGACATGCAGGTGGGAGACCACAGATCTAAAATATACACCTATGTGAATGATGTACTCCTACACCCAGAGAACGCAACCTACTTGATCCCCCATACCCTCACTCTCCTACAAGAATTCGGACAGGTGTCTGGCTACAAAATAAACCTCTCCAAAACATGCATCATGCCACTTAACCACCACATGTTTCACTCCCACATAATGCAGTGGGGGGGCATGGTGTCCCAACACCATCAAATACCTAGGTATCGTAATCTTGCAAAACAGCAGAGCAAGACAAATCAAAAACCTGGATGCCCTAATGGCCAAAATCAAACAAGACTTGGTCTGATGGTCCACGCTCACTTTAACCCTGTGGGCATGCATCAACATCATCAAAATGAATGTCCTTTCCTGGATGCTTTACCCACTTCGTATGTCAGGCTGCTTTCTCCCACTAACCTGGTTCACAGAACTCAAGTCCGTATTATCTTCCTTCCTCTGGAGTGAGAAAACACTCCGGAGGGCACATCACAAATTTAAAGCACCCAAAGATGCGGGTGGCCTCCAACTTCTAGACTTTCGGCTCTACTACTTCTCAGCTCATACTGCCCAGTTCTTATGGTGAAGGACACATACAGACTGCACTAAAGGTGCAGATTATACACCACAATGGAAACTCATGGAGCTCAACCTTTACTGGGCAACCGGAGTCAAAATAAAAGCCTTGACTAGCAACCCCGACAAAAATCTTCCACCCTCACTAGAAGCATCTCGGAATGGAATATCACTGCAGGTCAGAAAACAACTACATCAGCCATAGGAACTGGGGAAATAAGCTATTAATTTGTCAGAGAAACATTTGCAGAATCTTGATGGGAAGAGCTTGCAACACATATATCAAATGGGGAATATACACATCTTTAAGGTATTAACACTCCCAATGAGGATGAGTGGAAAACTATTCAAATTCTCCAAGTCAGCTTTTAGTATTGTTAAAAATATATTTGTATAATTACATAAGAACATGAGCAATTTTGAAAGGATATCAATTAATGCTGTGCAGAAAGTGCAGAAACAGAACTTCCATTCTCCATGAATTCCATTGGTGGAATTCTGCATTCTCCATAGTCTTAATATCCACATGGTTTAAAGGACATTTGATATAGTTGTAAATATTGTATTTGGAGTTAGTAATGTTCTAAAATTTTTGAAAGGAAAAATATTTTACATTTTCTTAACTTTTTCTGATTCTTAGTTCACATTGCAACGCCCCAAAAGAAAAAAATAACACCTCACCAGTCAGTGGGTGAACGCATTTGGGAACAGTTGATGCATATGTGCACATATTATAGCCATGACACCTGTAAAAAGCACATTTCAACTTTTTTCTTTCAATTTGCTTCCATAAAATGTCTGTCAGTGAGGTGATATTTCATGTTCATGCTCTCTCTGTATGATATTCTAGGGATATTACCTATAACTGATCCTCGCAAATGGTCCCTTGCCAAGATTTGCCATCTCGACCTTATTATATTAGCTGCCTCTTTGACCCCTCTGCTGAAATTCATGACAAAGTTTACTTTAGTGTTTGTATTCACTTTTCTCTTTTTACGTATCAATAACTCTTCTCCGGGGACTCTTTCTGCTTTCTGCTCTGCTTTCTTCAAAGTTTGTGTGGAGTATCTCCACACCAGGAAACTGGCAGACAGCACTCCAGTTTCTTTACAATAAGTATTTTCTAATATACTGTTTCTCTTAATCCTGAAAAACTTCCCAAACAGGATACTGTCAGCATTTTTGTTTAAAGCCCTTGACCATGTTCCAAATCATGAGAATGGATGAGATAGGTTAAATACCCTTCTCATGAGAGAAACAAAATGGATTCTTCATTTAAACTTACTACATCCAAGAGGGATAAACAATTAGAAAAATTTTAAACGCTTCTTATAGAAAATGAATGTCTTTGAAATTATCTAAAATTCAGTGTTTAGCTGTGCATATCAGATCTAGTCCACACAGGCAGATAATCTGAGAGGAGTCTTTTCTTATGAAAGTGGTGCAATATAGACAATGGTATTACACAATTTACTCATGATAGTATGATCAATAAACATGTACAATTTTTAATTACTAAAGGCATAATACAGTGACTCACTGTGGGAAGTCACAGGGTATATATAAAATGAATAATGTACTTTTTTTCCAGTGTTTTGCACAGTTCATTTACCAACTTTCCCCCTCTCACTTTTCACTGTTCACCTTCATTTTTTAACTCCATTCCCCCTTAACACTCCCCTCCCCCCCTATTTATATGTGCGATACAACCATAATCAAGTAATGCTCTATTTTGGTGAAAATTTTAAGTAGGGCAGACATTCATGAGCACCCCTGTGAAAATTGAATTATAATAACATTTCAGAGCTGCGCTGGGATTGCTTGGTGATGTTCGATGAATGTTTTTAAACTAGAGCCATATAGAATGTAATTAAAAATAAATCTAACCAGCAGTTTTTTTTCCCTATGCATTTAGGGCAGATATCATGAAAATCCCTATGGCTTTTGTTTTGACTAGTTCCTTAGTTCCTTCTGCCCCCTCTTCCATCACCTTTGGTGTCTTTCCCTTCTTCACATTTTTCTTTTTACCTCTATGTATTAATTGATTACACTGCAAAGTAAGAATATAAATGCAATATTACTGTGCTTTTAAGTTTTTTTAGAAGCACTGTAATAAACATATGCTTGGGGATATACTGTAATCTATTCATAATATGCATTTTTCAAGAGTGTAATAAAATAAGAAGCAATTATAATGATGAGGGTAATGCAAATAAGACAAAATGTATTTCACCACTCTCAAGAATATCTCCAATCTTTGGGAAATAGAATTTACAAATTTATTTATCTGCATAATAGAGTATTTTGATAAATTAAAACATTATTGATACTGCACATATGCACGCAGATTTGCACATAATTATATTGGCCACGATTCATGAATGTCTACGCTTCACATAAGGGCAGCATGTAGGCATTCCCATGACAGAATGCTGTGTGGCAGTGCCCTGTGCACCCCTGGCAGCATTCACAAATGGGCATATTAATGCCCCTCGCTGTGGATCCCCAGCCAGCCGTGAGGCACCATGCCAGGGACGGGATGGGGCATCCCTGGGGAGTGCCCTATGGTTGCACCCATTCACAATGGCACTGTGTGATGTTCTAGGCTGCATACTCTCTGTGGGGAGAAAGAGGAGTAGCTGTTTCACCCCCCTCCTGGTGCCACCACTGGCCATGGCAAAGCTGTGCTGGCCCCTTCTCCATGCTGCCCCAGACCCATGAACCAGAGGGGTTCTGGGGATGGCAACCCGGGCACTCACCTGGTGTCTAGTCAGAGTTCCTGTGAGCAGCTACCAGCACCCCAACACCATGCAGGGCTAAGAATCCACTAGTGGACCAGGTACAGGCATCCCATTGGCTGCCCACCTGTGTTTGCTGATCCATCCCCACGCACTAGCATGGCAAGGGGGAGGGTCCACAGATAGGGGGCTTATAGTGGCTGACAATCAGAAATGCCAGCCACCGCACTTCTGTCTGCAGGTGAAGAGCCACACAAGTGGGTTACACACATTTTGAGTGTGTAACATGCCCCTTAGTGAATCGTGACAATTATGCACAAGTGTGTGGTCTCTCAATGTTTGCTACAGGATTAGTTGATTTAAATATGAAGTTTTTGAGTATTTAAATGTGTGCATTTGTAAATTGGGTCTGCTGCAGTGTAAGCACCACACTCTGATGAAGCTTTGCAGCACTACGTGGGGGTGTTTGCTGTTTGATGGTGAACATATATTACAGTATTTTGGAATATCCTAGTTGTGTGTACTTTTTTGGTTTTTCAAGTGTTATGGTTTTTACGGAGTAAAGGCAGCACCTTTAGCTACACTGTGTACATGGTTTTCGAGGTAGCTGTATTGGTTCAGCCTCTGTGGCAGCAGCAAGTTTTTTCATAGTCTGTTTCAACATCAGTGATAATTGCTTACATATATATGCAAAGCAAGAGGATTTTGAAAACAAACCAGGGAAGTAAATCAGATGAAAGCAGGATCACATAGAACCCCTCCTCACTTCACATTGTATTGTTTTGGGGAAACCCAAGTCTGCATGCCAAATAGAAAGCATGTTTGAGATTTTTTTTGCTTTGAAATGTTTGTATGATTTCACGATGCTAGACAAAATCTCAGTAAATAGCAAATCATTGTGCACTTTTTGTGGAGAATGGTGAAAACTGCAGATTTTGCAAAAATATTGTGGATACAATTTCAAGTGGCCTTGCTCATTAGGTCTTGTCTCCACCACCGGCCATCTTTCTGGACTTTTCCACATCAATCTTCTATCTGGATAATGTCATACTGGGGAGTGTATTAAGCTTTACAACCAATGTTTTATGTATGTTCAGAATCTTATTAGAACCTTGAAATATTCTGAGATGTTCTTTCACATAAAATGCCACAGGTCCCTGAAAGGCTATGAAGATACATAGACACATAGAATCTGCCGGCAGATGGGGGCCACACGGTCCATCTAGTCTGCCCTTGTTTTTTCCTACCCCTCCTACTTGGAATTATTTGTTAACTTACTGATATGTCTGTCCCATGCTGATTTAAACTGCTTGACCATCTTTGCCTCCGCCACCCCCTGAGGCAGTCTGTTCCATGGGTCCACCACTCTTTCGGTAAAAAAGAACTTTCTACTATTACTCTGAAACCTACCCCCCCAGTCACATGTCATGCCCTCTTGTCTTACTGCAACTGCTAATCTGGAAAAGGTCCTGTGATTGTACCTTGTTGATACCCTTTAAATACTTAAAGGTCTCGATCATGACCTCCCTCTCCCTCCTTTATTCCAAGGAGAAGAGGTTTAGTTCCCTCAGTCTTTCACCATATGTCTTATGGTGTAGGCTGTGAATCATCTTAGTTGCACTTCTTTGCACTGTGTCCAACCTATCAGTGTCCTTTTTGAGGTGGGGCCTCCAGAATTGGACACAGTACTCCAGGTGGAGCCTCACCAGGGACCTATGTAGTAGCATTATCACCTCACACCTCCTTCTAGTGATACCTCTCCCTATACAACCCAGGAGGCCACTCACCTTCTGTGCCACCTTCTTGCATTGTTTCCCCATCTTTGAGTTGTTAGAGATGATGACTCCTAGGTCGCGCTCCTGCTTTGCAGCTATTAGCTTCTTCTCTCCCATATGGTACTCAGACCCTGGGTTCTTCTTTCCCATATGCATCACCTTGCACTTTTTTAAATTAAACTTCAGCTCCCAGTCTTGTAACCATCTTTTCAATCTTGACAGGTCCTTTTTCATTTTTTGCAACCCCTCTGGTGAATCCACTGTACCTCAAAGATTTGTGCCATCTGCAAACAGACACACCATTCCTTCCAGACCATCAGCAATGCCACTGATATACACATTGAACAAGATTTGTCCCAGCACTGACCCCTGTGGAACCCCACTTGTCACCATTTCCTCCCCTGACAATGCTCCATTGACCAACACTCTCTGCATTCTGCTGTTTATCCAGCTTCTCACTCAGGCTATTATTTTGAGGCACACTCCCATATGCTCAGGTTTGCTAATCAATCTTCTGCAGGGAACCGAGTCAAAGGCCTTGTTGAAGTCGAGACAGACCACATGAACTGTGCCTCCCGGTCCACCATTTTAGTGACCTAGTCAAAGAATTCCACTAGGTTGGTTTGGCAGGACCTTCCTGTAGTAAAGCCATGTTGCTTTGGATCCACCTACCTGCTCATTTCTAGAAAAATCAGAATTCACTCTTTTAGAAGGGATTCCATCATCCTACCCACCAGTGGTGTCATCAGGCTGTTTTGGGGGGCTATAGCCCCCTCAATAAAATCTAAAGCCCCCCCAATCATTTCCCTCATCAAAGAAAAGGAATCACAGCTTCACTGCTGAAAAAAAATAAAAGAAGCTGCGATTTTTCTTTTAGACGCACTGATGCAGCACTTTATAGCACCACCACATGGAGCGCACTTTCATTTTCTCTGTTGGCGTGCTCTGTGTCTTGTGAATGCATGGGGTGCCTGCTGTGATGCTGATGGAGTTTGTCGGCTAGAGAAGACTGAGATCAGGAGTGGAGGGGACGTACGATGGCGCACAACACCATGGGAGGGGACCTTGAGAGCTCAGAACTTGTTGAGTGGAGAAGATATGTGGCAGCAAGTTAGTTTATTTCATTTCACAGTGTCGGCACTGGGAGGGGGCCAGGGCTCTATTTATTGAAGGTTTGAAAAGTTGTAACGCCAACCACGATGAAGAACCATTACGGTTTGAAGCACCACAAAGTTTTGTGTACTAGCACTTTCAGTAGTTCTCTGTTACCTCTGGGACTTTAATGAATTTAAGAATTATATCAGGGCTTTAGTGCTGATTATTTATGTGCATTTCATAGAGTGCAGGCTATTTTTGAATCTTGCATACACCATACTCCTGGCCCCATACCCTGTGTCCAACCCCAGAGGGGAGACTTGGTGGCTCCACTCAGTTCAGCCAGCAGTGCACCAGAAGTGGGCATTCAGTGGCTTGTGAGACGCTCTGCAGACTACAGGACACACAGGCCAGGCCATCCACCAAGCACCAGGGACTAAATGACAGGGGGGAGTTATAGCAATGCCTCTGCCTTTGTTTCTTCCTAGCCTTCCCTGACAAAAAACTAAAGCATTGCTTTTGCTTTCATACCAGCCAATCAGTGTAGTGTACAAATATGTGGTGTGTTTTTTTCAGACACAAGTGGTGCACATTTCTTATGCTGTGCAGTAAGAGTGATCTGATGCAAATTTTGGTTGCTGCTGTTAAACAGGATTCCCCAAACCTGGGTCGTATTACCAATCTAGCATGCAGCTGTTATTGGGCTAACCAGTATGTGTGGATGTCTTATGTCTGTCAGAATCTTTTTTGGGTTCCATGCCATTGGTTTCTGGTTGAGCTTGATTGGTAGAGTAGCAGTTGATGTCTTGATGGATTGAGGGTCTTTTTCTACCTATAAAATTCTACTTCTCCCTAGTTCTCTTTGCACAGTCGGTGATTGCTAGCAGTTGTAATTGATGCATCAACTTCCCTGGTGAATGTTGGCTTTCTCTGACAGCTACATTCAGAGAAAAATGTTTAATGCATGCTTACATTGGGGTAACAGATCCTGCTGTTTAAATGCTGCCCCACATTCCTCAGCACCATAATGAATATTCCTAGCACTCAACCATCTATCAGAAAATTCATTTATTTTGGTGCAAAAAGTGCTATCCAGTAGTTGCCTTTTCTAACTGCTGTGCAGACAGAAATTATTCAGTCACAGCATATGATGCAGTGATATTATGATGCCAAATAAGGGCAGTCACTGTAGCACAAGTTCTATGTGTGTTCCCCAGGTGTGCTCACTATTGCACATATGTGGTAAGACAGCAGCAGCAATGCAACTGGTGCAAAGAGACAAGGTGCTGATAGACAAAGCAAGACACAACACTGCGGTAGAGTACAAAGGTCCTCCCTTATTGTAGAATTGCTGCAGTTGGCTTTTGCACTTCTTAAGTTTGAGTGACTTCAGTAAGTGACTGAACTTCAGACAGTTCACTGATAATAAAATCAAAGGCTCAAAAAAAATGAAAGGTATAAATATCAGTTTTGGAAGGTGCCTTAAGTCTCTCAGAGAGGGTTTTGTGTTGTGGGTTACTGGGTTTATATTTGTATTTCTGGCAACTGGCAAGCATGCTTACACAGCCTCGGCCTGTAATACAGACTACTGCTAAGCTATAACCTTTTTGCTCTTGTTGTGATATAGTGTGAACTCTGAATTAATATGGATGGGTGCTACAGTAGTTGGTACAGTTTTCAGCCCTGCCTATCAAAATCAGACAGCCCACTGTGAGTGATACAGAGGGATAACTGTCTAAGCTATATTTTTTATGATACAGGGTAAAGTAATATTGTACAATTTTTGATAAAAGAGTTTTCTCATACCACAATCTGTACCTGCCCTGGTGGTTGGCATCTTTATCAGCTCTACTGTGTCTTCAGCTTGACTTCACTTATAAATCTCAAGGCTGTTAGGAGAAACAGCTAGAGCTGATTGCTCAAACATTAATAAATACCAGCACTTTCTAAGTGTTTTACCTTCTGAAACAGGAGTTTGTGAGTTTGTGGCAAGCAAATCAGACAAGTGTGATACTATTGTGTAAGCTATAGCCCTTGTTTTATTTTTGATATAGGGTGAATTAGGGCAGGCAAGCAAGTTGTTAGCTAAGCTAATTAGTCTCATTTACTTTTTGATAAAAGTGTTTTTCTTATACCACACTCAGTACTTGGCATAGTTGTCAGCCTTGCTGTTTGTTTTACTCTAGGGTCCTGTAATCTTCCCAGCAGATCTGCTGGGATAATAGCGTCTGACTTTTTCAGCAGATTGGCAGGGACATGACATTTCTCTGTCCATTGTCCTTGGTGGTCCAGTAGTAACAAAATCTTTCCACATGTATGAAATACAGGTGATGTTAAACAGGTTCTTCAAACACATTTTTCAACATTAACATGCAGGAAAAGCCACCATTTGAAGGGAACAATTTCAAAATTTTCCACGGAGAGCATGCCCCTGGACCCCCTCTCGCTTGGCTGGGATTTTAGCAATGGGGCATTAGCCCCCCAACTTGATACCTCTGGTGAAGCCCCTGCTGCCCACTATCAAGGTGAGGCTGACTGGACAGTAGTTTCTAGCCTCATCCCTGCTCCCACTCTTGTGCAGTGGCACCATGATAGCACTTTTCCAGTCCTCTGGGACTACCCCACTTTCCAGAGATTTGTTGAAGAGTGCCACTACCAGAGCCACTAATTCCTTTCCAAGTTCCTTGAGTATTCTTGGATGTGTGCCATCAGGTCCCATTGCTTTGTCCACTTGCAGCTTGTTGAGCTCTTCTAGGACTCTTTGTTCTGTGAATCAGCTCATGTCCACTCCCTCAGTGGTGGCTTCCTTTCAGTTTAGTGTTGGTCCATTGTTGTCTTCCTCCTGTGTAAAGACCAAGCAGAAGTACTTGTTTAGGATTTTTGCTTTCTCCTTGTCATCTGCTTGTGTGCCATCTGAAACAGTTCCTACATTTCTAGCAATTATGGTCCTATATATTGACTACTATATGTGTATTTTACACATCCCATCCATATTAAAAAGAATGCTGGGAAAGGAATATAAATGTTTCCTAAAATGTTGCTGTATAGAGCAATGGGAAATTTCTGCACTTCGCTTTTTCTTGAGTGCACAAAGTGTGGAAAAATCTTGAGAGAACTTTCACATTCTGTGGAGGTTTTAGTAGCAATGTGAATGGTCTTCAGAATGTGGAGGGTGTGACAAAATGAGGGAAAAGCAGGAATAATGGTTGGTGGGAACGCTTCCGCATTTCAATGTCTGATAACATGCCTTCTAGCTCTCCCTTTTTTCAGGGAATCTCCTTTGATTTTGACTTTGTTTGCCTTCTTATGTCAGCATTCCAATACCCATAACATCAACAGAATTAAAGAATAAACTGCTTTTCTTATCTTTTAATATGTCTAGCACTGCATATTTAACATCTTATACTTTGTTAGTTGCAAATATTAGGGTCCTGAGAAAGTCACCCTAGTTATAACTGCTAACATGAAGAGAACCTAAAATACAGCCTGCAATGTTCCCAGCAGCATGGCTTCTGCAAAGGGCACAGCCCTACCACAGCACTCCTTGAATTCACCACACACATCCATCATGCACTTGATCAGGGCCAGTTGGTCAGCGCCTCTTTTATTGAGCTGACTAAGGCATTTGACACTGTCAATCACTCCATTCTCCTCAAACAATTATCCTACTTTGGTCTTTCAAGTGAAACTACCCTCTGGTTTCAAAGCTACTTCAGATACCGGACCAAACAGGTCAGGACTGGTGAATTCCTCTAGTCATCCCTACCAATCCACTCTGGAGTACCCCAAGGTTCTATCCTGGGTCCCTTGTTAGTCAACATATTCCTGAACAATCTCCCTGCCTTCTGACATGACAGAATGTTACTGTATTCAGATGATGCAGTAATCTTCACTTGCCACACCAACCCCACCTCCCTTCAGTCTCAACTACAGAAAAGTTTCACAGAAGTGGAAGACTGGCTTTGCTCACATAAACTCATCCTTAACCACAAAAAAACTAAAACAATGTTGTTCCATGGAACCCACAACAAGTACAAGGACCATGAGCTCATAATTAACAACCATGAAGGTGTCGCTCTTGAGCAGGTGGATATGTTTAAATATCTGGGCCTGACCCTTGACTGCTCCCTCTCATATACCAAACACATTGACAATATCGCTAAAACTGTGAACTCCCGTATAGGGCTACTATACAAGCATAAACATTGCCTAACGGCTGAAGCCTTGAACCTCGCTATCCAAAGCTCTGTTATCTCAACTATTGACTACGGGCTTGTTATCTATGGATCTGCTACTGATACTACACTCTGGCGTACAGCTGAAGCCCGTAATAATGCATGTAGACTCCTTATTTCAGCTGCTCGCCTTTCTCACATGTGTGACATTTACGAGCAGGCTAACTGGCTCCAGCTATCCAGCAGGCTAAAGTACCAGACCTGCATCCTATCTAAGAAGACATCACTGGGCTTTTTGCCCCCTTGAGTCCAATCAATATTGACCCTGCAGTGTGTCTGCTGCCTAACTAGAAGATCAGACAGTCTAACCTTTACAATACCTCACTGTTGGACCACTCAAGCTCAGCGTTCTTACCTTGTCAGAGCCTCCACCTGGTTCAACTTGCTACCTACAGAAATCTCCAACATTGCCACAATTGGTGCTTTTAAGTGTAAACTGCATCCACACCTCATGGTAAGTGCCTTCTGTGATTGCTTCTTATTATCCCCTTCAGGCATACTACCCTCAAGCATCCCTCCTCACTGCCTCAGCTCCTCCTCCTCTCCTACCCCCTATTACTGGGTATAGGATGAATCTGTCTCCCTTTCTTTTTCATCCCCCCGTTTCCTCCTCCATTGCTGTTTCTCATCTACCACATACTCAACGTAATGCCCTCCCCATTTCTCCCCTCCTCCCTCTCCATCTCTCTCTCTCCCCCATACCACCCCCTCACCACCACTCTTCTTTCTCTTTTCCCACTAACCCACACCTAACAAAGCTTCACTAAGCTGCCTATGACTTGTACTGTATAATTAGCTCGCAACACAATTCCTTGGCAATGCATTAGGCTGCTATTGTTGTAACCTTATTTGTCTTTTTTTTGTAAATTCCATTGTAATGCTCATGTTATGTTTTGTACCTTATTGCCCTTATTGCCTTGACGTGAAACCTTTGTAAAAGAGCCCTCGGCTCAAAGGTGTCATCCGAAATACAAAGAAATAAATAAAATAAATAAATAAATAAACCTCTACTTTGATGGATGCACACCACAGAAAAGAAAATATCCAAAATGTGTGTGGGGGGTGATTATAAAATTGGCATGCAAGTTTTTTATTCTTTGGTGTTTGGTTAGTGCCCACTAGGTACAATGCCTGTCTGAAGGGGCAACCTGGGAGCACAGGGTATGTTAAATGATTTGCTCAGGGTGACAGAGTATGCAAGTGAAGGATGTAGGAATCAGTCAGCATCTGCCGGATGCACCAACCTCATTCACAGTGCATTACTTCTAACCACTAGGCTATACTGCTAGCCCTTGTAACCCAGACATATCACTTGATGTCCCCTCTACTTTTGCATATAAACATGATCACTAAGAGCCAGCAAGTAAAATAATTGGTGGTGGTGGTGTAAAAAAAAGTGATAGTGAAACTTTTACAGGCATTTTTATATAACTCCTTGGAATTTTTTCAGTATGAAATACAAAAAATGTTGCATGTAAAAGATGATTTCACAAAGTACTATTGCTGAATAGGGCTGTGATAATTGGAGCACCCAGCAGTCCCCCAGTGTGCTACTTTTCTCTATCAGGTTTTTCCCCTTAGACCATTCAGACTGCTGTTGCCACAATCAGGGTCCCCTCTTTAGAAAGATGGCAATCACTGGTGCACTGATAACCACTTTGTCCACCACCTTCTACCCTTCTTATTCCCTATAGTGATGGTCTCTGCATTAGATAGACACATATTACTCTTTTGGAGAAGCTTTACCCTATACATCTTATCCAGACACCTTACCCTCATGGATGCAGTCACATGCAAACCAATTACTCTTGTCTTTATAAAAAAATATCAGTTACTCTAGCCTTTACAAAAAAAAAATCACATTTATTTTGAAACACTGATTAGCTAGATATAGAGGTAGTAAACAGGAATATACAATATTTACGCTTATGAAATGGTGATAAGTCAGTTCTGCTTTCTCACTAGACAAGACTCCGTCATATGATACTGCATTAACCTAGCACATATCCCAGCTCATATGCCATAATATGTGTGCATAAATTGACAGCACAACCTGTCGGGATCAAAAAGGTCAATATGTTAATTACATAATTCACTGGGTCAAAAAGGTCACAGTGCAAATTGAACAACCCAGTATCATCAAAATAAAAATCATGCAAAAAAAAAAACCCAACAAAATGGCATACCCTGAAGGCAACATTGTTCAAAAATCAAAAACTGCAAGGAAAATTGATCCAACAACTTTGAAAAAAAAAACATACTTCATACTCAAAAGTCCTTTATTTCAAAACTTAGATTCTGCACTACAGCAGAAACATTTCTATCTATCTATCTATCTATCTATCTATCTATCTATCTATCTATCTATCTATCTGTCTAGCCATAAGCAATAACCAATGACAGGACATGCATTTCTAGTGAATTAATGCATGCCCTGGATGAATTGAAAGGTATAATAACTACAGTTGAGTGCCTTTCAACACACCTAAGAAGCGTATTAAATCTCAAGAAATGCTCATCCTGAAGTGAGTTATTGAGCTTATAAAATGGGAGAAAAGCTTTTTAATGGAAAAGGGCTTTATTTGTATGTAGTTAGGCTGTTACTTAGTAAATTCAATAAGTGGCCATTCACCTGTTCACTGTATTTTGTCACCGAAGAAGAAAAGACCCAATCCTAAATTTGTTTATACCCAGAACCTTAAAATGGCTAAAGTCCTGGTGTTTAAATAATACTTAGCACAGACTGATTGCAGTTATTTAGATTATATTTCAGATATCAATTTGGGTTTTGAATATTTTGCTATACATTTTAAGAAAGCTTGCGATTTGTTTGTGCCCATAAGAAAAAAGAGAGTTAGATGGGAAAATAACAAGTGGTTGACCATAGAATTATTTAATGTTTTTAATAAAAGAGATACAGCATGGGCTAGATATAAAATTAGTGGATTGAAATCACATCTTCAGGAATATAAAGAAATGCAGAATAAATGTAAGAGATTAGTGAAGAAAGCTATAAATGACTAGTTTAAGGCATAGCAAAGGGATGTTCATAATGATTCAAATAAATTGTGGGCCAATTTAAATGACATTTTGGGAAGAAATAATTACTTTATTCCCTCTTTATTGAATATTGGCCATCAGAACATAACTGATTTGGAGAATATTTCTGACTACTTTAATCATTTTTTTGTTAATGTTGGTAAGAATTTGCCCTTGAGAAAGACTTTATCTGACCTGGATATTAAGGGTGATCTTGAATGTGATAGGCCTTAGTTCTACTAATATTTGACACCTCTAAGTTGTTAAGAAATACTTTGCTAAGTCATCCTCCAAAACTAGACTGGGACTATATCAATTTGATATAAAGTTTTTTTTTTTTAATTGACTATTGATGAATTAGTATTATCTACACATAAATTGTTCAATTTTTCATTGGAATTTGGTCTATTGCCCGATATCTGGAAACAAGTCAATGTTAGGCCAGTGTTTAAGTCTGGGGATCATGCCATTGCTTCAAATTACAGACCCATCTCAATTTTGTTCACCCTGTCCAAGATCCTAGAGAAGATTGTTGGTGACTAACTGCAGGAATACATCTCTAGGTATGATATGCTTGCTATGGAACAGTATGGGTTTTGGAAGATGCATAACATGACTACTGCTTTGACTGAATTGAGGATCTTCATGAAGCCTTAGATGGGGTGAATGTGTTGGAGTGGTCTTCCTGGATCTATAAAAGGCCTTTGTTCTTACTGACCATAAATTATTGGTAATAAAACTCAGGGAGATGTAACTGTCAATTGATACAATGGCATGATTCTCTGACTATTTGACTAATTGAATGCAAAGAGTAAAAATGTAATAATTTGTTTTCCTCTGACTTGCCATTGGAAACACGGATTCCATGGGGGTCTGTTCTGGCACCCCTGTTGTTCAGTCTTTTTATTAATACAGTATGTAATGTTGCCAAGTACTCCTGGACAATTTTATATGCTGATAATACTGTTCTTTTTACTTCTGGGGAACATTTTGTAAAGATGAAGAAGTGTTTGCAATCTGATTTTAAGCTAATCTGGGATTGATTTGAGCACAGTGGTTTGGTTATTAGTTATTAATGTGAAAAATATGCTTGAGCAAAATGGTTCGGTTATTAATGCAAAAAAAAACAGGACTGTGTTATTTGGGAGCTGGCACAGTCTTGGAAAATGTTGAATTCTGTCTATTACTACTCCAAGTGATGAGGTTATTGAGCAGGTTTAATTGTTCAAATATCTGGGGTCTTTTTAGATCCCTTGTTGTCTATTACATGCTATGTTGACTATGCTGTAAAGAGTATTAACAAATGGATTGGTCTTCTTTATCAAAATAAGAATATTTTTACTGGTGAAGTTAAACAGTTACTGGTGAATTGCTTGATTCTTTCAGTTCTTGGTTATAGATTAGTTTTCAGTTTGGCAGCTTGTACTACTATCTTGGAGAAAATTAATGTTGCTATAAATAATGACTGTGGATTTGTTTTAAATTGTAAAATGGATATCAACAGGTGTCACTTATGTACTGCACTAAACTGGCTACCTCTTCATTTTTGAATTGAATATAATCTTGCTGTTATGTGTAAAAAGTCAGTTCTGAGTCATACCCCAATTTGTGTTCAATCACTCTTTAATCAAGTCTCAAACAGATTCCTTACTAGGAACATGGTATGTCACAGACTTCAAGTACCCTACAGGAAAATTAACTTAGGACAGAGGTATTTTTCTATTAGAGCAGCAGAGGTCTAGAATTGGTTTCCATTTGAGATTTGTGGTTTAAATATTTTTAATGCTTTTAAAAATCATGTACTAAATTTGCTTTCAAATAAGTTGGTTTGTAATTATAAATGAAACTGTTTCATTGTATGGTTTTGGACTGTTTGTGCTGTTTGTCTGTAAATGACATGGACACCTTTGACAAGTGTGTATTTTAGTTTAAAGGTTTTCTTAATATAACAAACTAAACTAAACTAAATTCATAGAATCATAGAAATCTGGTGGCAGAAAAGGACTCTTCTGGCCCATCGAGTCTGACCCTTATCCCCCTTAACTCTTCTCCTTTGTTCAGAGACATCCCACTCCACCCACTTTTCAACCCCTTGTATTTGTCCTATGCTATCTTGAATCCCTCTACTGTTTTGGCCCCCACCACCTCCTCTTCTGCCAGTCTGTTCCAGGATTCCACCACCCTCTAAGTGAAGTAATGCCCCCTCACACTGCCCCAAACCTTCCTCCTTCTAATCTTAGACTTTGACCCCTAGTTCTAGCACTTACTTTCCTTGTAAATAAGCTCCACACCCTCATCTTATTAATCCTTGTCACATACGTAAACATTCCCACACTCCCTTCTAGTCCCAAGTGGGTACAAATCCAATTCCCTCCATCTTTCCTCATAGGGCTTCCTACAGTATACATACCTTGCAACATCTTGGTTTCCCTTATCTGATCCCTTCCATAGGTGAGGTCTCCAGAACTGGACCTCGTACTCCAAGTGAGGCCTCACCATGGATTTATAAAGGGGCATCAGCACCTCCATCTTTCTGTTTGTTATACCCCTTCCTATGCACACCAGCATTCTATTCACTTTGCCCACCACCTTGCTGCATTGGTTCCCCACATTAAGGTTCTCTGAAGTTATAATCCCCAGATCCTTCTACTGCTTAGTTGCCTTAACCCCCCCCCCAGTGTGTAAATTATGTTAGGGTAATTACAAACTGTGCGTTTACTGGGAATTAATGGTCAGGTGATGTGCTTAGATCATTGAATTTAATTTACTAGATAGACGGATATAGAAACATAGAAACATAGAATTTGACGGCAGATAAGGACCGCTTGGCCCACCCAGTCTGCCCATTTCCCTACCTACTGGATAAGCTGTAGATCCTAGTTAACCAGCAGCCTACTTCTTCCTACCCCCAACCCCTTAATAATGAGATTGAAACAGGTACAGTAGTTTGTGATTGTGCTGTGTTTTTTTCTGGAACACAGAAAGGTAAATGGATATATAACTTGACTAGAGCAATGTTTGTAGAAGTTTTAATGGTGTGTGTGTGTAGCTAGATAGCTAGATAGATACAGTAGATAGAACAGACAGACAGACACACACACACACACACACACACACACACACACACACACACCATTAAAACTTCTACAAACATTGCTCTAGTCTAGTTATATATCCATTTACCTTTCTGTGTTCCAGAAAAAAACACAGCACAATCACAAACTACTGTACCTGTTTCAGTCTCATTATTAACTTATTTGCAATGGGCTCACCCATATTTCAGTGCAATTGAAACCTTTGTGGTCAAACTGTGTACTGCATGGAGACCCGAAATGCATGCGGCCCAAAACCACGCTAACATTGAATAAACTAACTCCAAACTATGCATGCTGTTCTGACTGTACAGCTTTCAATAGCATGACCATCCCTTCCTCAATGGGATGCCTCTGAAGTGCACCTAAGTTAGATCACATAACATCTCATCAATAGCTCAGCCTTCCCAGGTCAGACTCAGATCACATGGAAAGTATAGGAGGCACAGCCGATGCTAACAATGTTTAGAGATTGAATATATACAAAACTAGAGAGGACATCAAGTGGTATTTCTGGGGCACCAGTCGCCATATGCAAGTTACTCCACACCACTAGTATTAGAAAAGTAAAAGACAGGAAACACTGAAGTCACATGAGGTACCTTGTTGTTTATCTATATATATATATGATCTCTATGTTCCAGCTCAGCATCACAGATCACTTGGAAAGTACCGGTGGCACAGCCCAGGCTTCTGATTCAGCCTCACAGATTACATGGGAAGTACAGGTAGCTAAAACTCAGGAATACTTATTTAGTGCAACAGAGTCAACTATAACCATGGAACCATAACAACCTCCCAGCAGTGCAATCACACTGCACTAAAGCTGCCAATTGAAAGATACAGCACCACATTGAAATACTACTACACTGCTGAAAAAGTAAACTTATTAAACATTTTATAAGTGGAATAAGGCAATTCCAAATGGGAGATTGTGCTTGATAATGTTTCTACTGGTGTTTGAAGTCCCTCACCCTTTGGACTAAGGACTTCAACCCACCAGTTGTTACATTAACAAAGCATACTCCCCAATCATGCCTTATTCTATACATAATCCATACCAACATTAAGCATAGCAGGATTTGGGAAATAAAGTTTGCATATTTTTGCAGGTAAAAGCTTGATTATCTTCTTAATAGTTACAGTGTTTGCTAAACTCACTATGCTCACTAACTCTGTTACCTCAATCATTCCTTCAGCCCTGAAGCCTGCCTCCTCACCCCTTTAGAATGGTTCACAAAAAATACCCAGTGAAAGAGAGCAAATCTTCTGTTCTGAGGCCTTTAACCCACAACACCACCATCATCATGACCACACACACACACACACACATGCACACACACACAGGTGCAGTGGATGTTACAGTCTATGACCTCAAATGGAAAATAGAATTTGTTGGTGGAAAAGAAAAAAACAAATACTCACTGCAGTAATGTTGTTTCTTCTTAAGAGATCCATCACTAATATTCACAAACAGCAATAAATCCGCTGGATTGATTTGCTCTGGAGATAGAACTCATGCTAATTATAGCATTTAGAACTAGAATTAAGATCAGACTATGCACTGTGGTCACGCTCCCACTAATTGCTTTTCTTCAGATTTTTTTCTAAAGCTAGGGTGAACTGTGACCACCAAAATTAATTAAATAGCTACCAAAGTTCAATAAAAGTTTGAAAATAGTTAACAATTAAAAGCAGACTTCTGATTAGATCACTTATTTAGGGTTTCACTATGCCATGGTGACAAGAAATTTGTCAACCATTGGCACAGCGACAGCACAACACCGACAACTGGTGTTGTGCCATCGCTTGGGGAACAAGTGTTTTCTGTGGGGGGGGTTTGCCACCCACAGCCCCCATGTGAGGCTCTGCCCCCACACAGCCTGCATTCTTATATTACTAACTCCAGTCAGAGTTAGTTCAGGAGGGGACAAACATCACACTGGCAACAGTGTGGGAACGTGGAGACCATCACGAGAACTGCCCAGATATGGCTGTGATGGTCTTGATATTCCGCTGCTGTGAGTTAGTATACCCTTATTTATAACTGTAATATACTGTGAAGTTTAAGCCAATAAAAAAGAAACTGATTCTTATGCAAACCTATTTCCAGGTTCTGGAAGGGCTGGTGTGATAAGGGATTGTGAATATTACTGATGTATCCCTTAAGAAAAAACAACATTACTACAGTGAGTATTTTTTTTTTCTTCTAACCCCAGGAAACCATCAATATATATTCACAAACAGCAGACTCCATAGCAGTACTTTGGGAGGCTGGGTCCAGAACCTATTTAGGAAAAAGTTCTGCATGACAGCAGTGCTAAACCTGGCATCTCTCCTGGACTGTATGTCTAGGCAGTGATGTCTTGTGAAGATATGTACTGTTATCCAGATGGCTGCTTTATGAGTCTTTTAAATGGGGATGCCCCTTGCTTCTGCCACAGAGGCAGAAGTGCTCCTTGGAGAATGTGGTCTCAGAAATCCTGTGGGCAATTTGCCAGCTTTCTGATAATAGAATTGAGTGCAGGACACTATCCAGCATGAGATAGTTATCCTAGCTGCTGGTTTACCTTTCTCCTCTTCACCATAGGAGATGAGAAGTTGGGTGCTGTTGGACTTGACATCTTTTGTGTGGTCCAGGTTGTGGCTCAATGCCCTTTTCACTTCCAGGCAGTGGAGTTTTTATTCACCTGTACTGGACTGCTCAGTAAAAAACAGAGAAAGGGCAATGGCCTAGTTCAGATGGAATTTTTATGCTATCTTACAAAAGAATTTCCTGTTGTTCCTGAGAACTACCTTTTCCCTTTGAAAGATTATGCAGCTTGGATCTGTGCAGATGGCAAGGAGCTCACTCACCCTTATAGCCAATGTCGTAGCCACCAGGAATGTTGTTTTCCAAGTGACATATTTAAGTCAGTAGTAGTCATAGGCTCAAAGGGAGCTTTGATCAGCTGGGCAATGCATACATTTAGGTCCCAGGGAGGGACATGATTCCTCATAGGAGGGTACAAATGGTTGAAGCCTTTAAAGAACCTTTTGAAAATAGGTTAGGAGGCCAAAGACTTTTCCTTGCCAGCTGATGTGGTAAGCTGACACTACTGCTGAATGCATCTTCAGGGTGGAAGGCCTCAGGCCTAGGGTGCCAAAAAATGAAAATAAGCAGTAATGTTTTGATAAGCTAGTAAGTGGTTCCCCAAATCTGGGAAACACACTGACTTGCAGCATTCTCTTGTTCATGGGACCTGATTAGGAACTGGAGAAACCACTAAAATAATACAATTAAAAAAAAACATCCTAACTAACGCAGACAATTGAGGGATCACTAAAATTAATAAATTTAAAAGAAACAAACTTGTTAAACTGCTGTGGAGGCCAGAAGAAGGAGGGGCAGCTGAAAAATAAGGGTGCGAGCTGCAAACTAGAGCAGACTCAATAGACCAGATGGCCTTTTTCTACTGGCAATTTTTGTACGTTCGTAAGAGTGCAGATGTACTTCAGGGCAACTGCTCTCTTCATTATAGGCCGAGGGAGCGTGCCTGATAAACTGGTGCACCCCTTTCTTTGGAAACATGAGACACTCTCATTCTGTGAAGAATATCTCATATGCAGATGCCAAGGACATGGGCACAATCAGGGGCAATTTTTTTTTTTTCAAATAATATATTATTCATTGAAGTCAATCAATAATGTATTAATATCTCAGCAAAGACTACTTTTACACTTGTAAGAGTGGTCTCACTTACATTCTTAGGGTATCAGAACCACTCACATTCAGATCTCAGTTCTCACACCCTAACAAGGTACGTGAGATCACTCTTACAAGCACAAGAGTGGTCTCCACTGTGGTATTAACATACAACAGAGGAACAAATCTGAAGAAAGCAGTTAGGGGGAGGGTGACCACAGTGCATAATTTGAACTTGATTCTAATTGTAAATTTCATGGTTAGCATAAGTTTTATCACTGAGGCAACTCAATCCAGTGGACTGATTGCAGTTTGTGAATATATACTGATAGGGTAGTAGAACTGCTTGGCCCACCAGTCTGCCCATATGGCCCCTGCCTGGTCTGTCTCTGCAGACTCTAACTGGTCTCTGGCAACCTTACCTCCTTCCTGCCTATTTACTAATATTTCCATATGTCTAGCCCTCATATGCTTAAAGCAGCAGTACAATGAAATTAGGTGAAAAATTTGACCCTACCATTTATCACTATAAAAGATTCCAGGCATTTTCCATTTTTATTTGATGGTACAATTTTCTAATTTCACCAGAATGTAAGTATTTTATAAACTTTTGAATTAAATTTTTTCACTAGAAAAAAAAATGGGCGCTATATTTTGCATAAAAATAACATTGTAGACCTGGCAAGGGTTAATATGAAAAAAAAATAAAAAACGACTCATAGTGCATAGCACAGGAGGTACCAAGACAAGTAAACTTGACAGGTAAACTAATATTTTTCTTAACTGAAGCTAAAACAAACTTTTTGGAAAAACATTTTTCATTGCACTGCTGCTTTAAGGTCCCCTAATTTTTTTGCTTCCACCACTTCCTGTACTAGAGTTTACCTGATTGGCTGAAGTTGATTTCAGACCCAGTTCTATGGTTCTGCCTCTGCCTGAATGCTATGATTCCAAGGGCTACTGGTGCTAGACAAGCCACTTCCTCTTGTAGATCACTTAACTAAACAAAAGGATTAGATGTTCCTTGTTTTTCATTCTCTAGAAGAAGCAAGCCAGCCTGTTTATGTAAAATGCCTCACACACAATAGGCCTTTCATGCTCATTTTGGCTTTGCTGCTAGTCAAATTTCACATACTGGTACACAGACCAAGGTTTTGTCAAACAACAAATAATTAATTTTACAAAAAATAATTCACTCATCACAAGGTCATTAGATATAATTTTGTTTTTTCATTGAGTGTTAGCAATTGCATCTTCCTCTTAAATAATCATATAGAGTGCAATATGCAATCCCCCAAAAATACATTTTGTAAAAAATATAGACATTTTAGCATGAAATGATACTGTAGCTTTAACTGAGATTTAGTGATTAGTCCTTTCATGGATTTAAACACACAACAACATGTAAAGGGATATGAATGATGTGTTTTGTTCTGTATTAAAGATAGCATTTAGCTAAAAACACTGTCTAAGTATTCTAATGTCAGAAAACAACTAATGTATGATTTGTTTTGACACCAAATATGATTATTGGTACAAATTAATGAGTCATCTGATGCTATTTTTAGAGTCATAGCACACATTCTCTGACTCATAGTGTTTGTTTGAAATCTGGGAAGGGCCTCGTCTCTGCAGGGGAAGCTACACAAAGAACTGGGCTAATGGGACTCAAGTAATAATTATGGACTGGTATTTTTGAATTTCTCAAGAAGAAATTATGGACTAGTGTTTGTTTGAAATTCTGGGAAGGGCTGTAAAAGAGCCTAGGGTACTACTGCGGGAGGTGAGGAGCACCTGCAAGGGTGAGGTGAATGGGAAGAGGGAGCTCACATTACATTTCTGCATAAATTGGGACTTGGTAAATCTGTTGGGGGTCAGAGCAGCCTCCAAACACTGGCCTGTTCAGGTTAGGTAACTTCAACTATCCAAATACTGGTGACATAGGTGACCTAGTGATGGAAAGGAGGTGCAGCTGGGGGGGAAGCCACAGGGGTGGCCTCTTTGGTAGGATGGTGGGGTGAAGTGGATGTGGGGTGGCCATGGTTCTAAATTGGGCATGTATGATGGGAGGGTGCATGGTGTGTTATCAACTCACCCAGCCGACGGAGGAAATAAGGTGGCTGTGGTGGGCACTGTGTGGAGGGGTGAACAGTGGCAGTATCAGCCAGAGATGGTGAGGAATGGGGCAGGAGAAAGCACCAGGGGTTCAGAAATACGGCTTGTGAGTACAGAGGATCGGCGGAGTGCTGAGGCTCGGAGGAAAGAGGATGAAAGAGGGCCAAGTGGATGCAGCAGAGTGATGAAGGAGGAAAACAGCAAATCCAGGGGTGAGATGAGAAATCTTGAGTCAGGAGGAAAGGTGACAGCTAAGAACAAGGAGGGGTGGAGGGCTGTAGGACCAGGTAAAGGTAGGTAGATGCCTGAAATTCGAGGACAGACTTCAAATATGGCCTCTAACAGCAACAAAAAGGGACATTTTGGAATAGAGCATGTAAACAAATTTGCCCCACTCAATCTACTGGTAGAGGAAGGGAGCGACTGCGGGGAGCCAGCAGAGGGGGAAGCGGGGGTAGAGAAGTTGGGAGACACTGGAAATGATATCTCAAGAGCAGGATCACTTGCCAAAAAGGGATTAAACCCTTGGTGACACACCAAGGTGAGATACTAGAGGAGTCTGGGCCCAGGGGAGGAGGCAGCAGAGTGATCTTGGTGGGAGGGGCAAATGAAACAGGTGCTATCAGCCCAGTGGAGACAGATAAGGGAATGATGGCTGGGGTAGGCACAGAAAGTGGCCAGGTAGGTAGGAGCAGCAGGGAGGTGTTTCTGCATGAGAATACACATGGATCAGGGGATGAGGGAGGCCAGGCAGATGAGAAGAGTAAGGTTAGTTTGCGGAGGGACACTGAGGGTGCAGGGGGCCCTGGCAACAGTGTAAGGATGGCAGTTGTGGCAGTAGAGGGACAGGGACATGGTAGGACACTGGAGGGATGCAGGATCTGAGAGCTGGACGTCAGAAGTGGAAAGTTGGTCACAGGAAAACAGGGTGGATATCCAGCAGCAATGAAAAGACAGTAAAAAAATAGGTGGCAGTAGGGGGTCAGGATGAAGAGGACAGAGAGCAGAAGAAAGAGCCTGCAGTGGGTGGAGGGTGCATGATAGATGCAGAGGCTGCTGTGGTGTATGGAGATTCGAACATAAAAGGGATTCACTGGCAAAGGAGGAAAGTAGCCTTTAAGGAGAGGTCAGTTTTTTGTGATCCAGGCATGGATGCTAGAAGGGTGCTCCCCAAGATAAGGGACTGCATCAATCTGGTGGGGGGAACCACACCTAAATTTGCACCTGGGTACAAATGACTTAGCAGGGAAAGAGGTGGAGGTGGTTCAAAGGAGGTTCAGGGGACTGGCAGAGGGATGCAGAGGACTGATCAGTTCCCTTCTCAGAATTCCTGCCAGTGCATTGTGCTAACATGGCCAAGCAACTCAAAGTAAAGGAATTCCTACGGGTCATAATGTCACACACTTAATAAGCGTGTACATTATAGCTACCCCAGACACCTGTTATGCTACACGCTACCGGTGCTATCACTACTTATACTGCTGTATGTGGTATTGCACTAGTAGTATTTTTCCCAGGCAGAGGATAAGACCTCTGCTGGGAGTGGGTCCTGATGAACAGCTGCCATGGCTCACAGGACTGAGCCACAGCAGTAGGAACCCAGGCGTGGTGTCTGGGACCGGGTTTGATTCCCAGTCCCAGAAACATTTTATTTTTTTCCGACTTGTGCTCTCCCCAAGTTGGACCTCCCCCATGGAGTTGAGAATCTTTAGTGGGAGGGGTCCGGGGAGTGCAGTCCCCTGATATGGGGGGGTGGGGCCCCCCACAGCAACAAGACTTATGCCTCGTGGCATAAATCGTGGTGTATTGGCAGTGCAATTTTGCCATGCGGCATAACGTCTTGTGACATTATGACCCCTTGCCAAAGGAATTTAACCTCTGGCTAAGGCTGTGGTGCAGGGAGGAAAGCTTCACATATCTGGAAGATTCGGGGGGGTATGTGGGTGGATGAACACCTGTACACACTGGACAGGTTACACATAAGTAATGCAGAGACCAGTCTATTAAGATCAAGCTGCAGGGGTACATTGATGGGAAGCCTGGGATAGACATAAATTTAAACTAGCCATGGGAGAGTGTAGCACTAGGAGAAAAGGGAATTCTTGAAATAGCAAAGTAAACACAGCCTACACTATCCCGCAGTGAGAGACAATGGACGGCAGGAGAGAAGGGGACCATATGGTCAGGCAGGGGTGGAAAGGGATACTAGCAAATGCCAGAAGCCTGGGTAATAAGATGGCAGACTCAGAGGCAGTGGTGGCAGCTGAAGACTCGGACTTAATCACAATAACAGAAAATGGTGGACAGAGTGCCATAGCTGGGAGGTGGAGCTACAGGGGTACAATCTTTTTAGGAGAGACAGTCAGGGGAAAAAGGGAGGGGGTGTAGCCCTGTACACGAGAGAAGGGATAGCGGGAAAGGAGGGTATGGAGGAAAAGGGATCTGCTGAGATCCTTTGAGTTATACTGGGCAGAGAGGGGGGTAGGGCAACAAGGGTAGGGGTGGTGTACAGGCCACCTCACCAGAGTGAGGAATTGGATATGGAGACGGCCAGGGCCATACAGGAGAAAGCCAAAATGGGGGATATCCTAGTAGTTGGGGATCTAAACCTGCCTGATATGTAGTGGCAAACCCAGTCGGCCACATCAGAAAGAAGCAGAGACTTGCTAGAAACCTTGCAGGATGCTCTTCTAAATCAGCTGGTCACGGAACCTACCCGGGGGGGCAACACTCAACATTGTATTGACCAATGGGGACAGTGTGGGGGAGGTAGAAGTTGGGGAAAACTTGGGAGACAGTGACCACTGAATGGTCAGGTTTTACATCTGGGCAGGGCCAAAATTGTGCAGGCCATCCACCAAGGTACTCGACTTCAGGAGGGCAGACTTTGGGAGGATGAGGCACATCCTAAGAAGGGAAATGGAAGAGATCCACCACCTGAAGAAGGTAGAGCAGCTGTGGGGGGTAATAAAGGGAGGAATCCTAAAAGCCACGGACCAATGCATCCGGTAAATTAACAAATGCAAAAGGGGGAGAAAGCCTCTGTGGTTTACAACGGGAGTCAGGGAGGCAATGAGGGAGAAAAAAAAAAAGGCTTTCAAGGCCTACAAATCATCACAGAGGTGGAGGAAATGGAGGTCTATAAAGAAAAACTTAGGAAAGTGGGTAAAACAATCAGGAAGGCAAAGGCAAGCACAGAGGAGAAAATAGCTAGGGAGGTAAAAAGGGGAGCCAAAAAATTCTTTAGGTATGTCAGTGACAAGACGAAAAGTAGGCAAGGGATCCTAAAACTTAGAGAGGAGGGGGGCAATTTGGTTGAAATGGATGAGGAGAAGATGACCCTACTCAAGGAATACTTTGCATCAGTATTCACAGCAGAAATGGGTGGTGGTGGGCCAGTAATCAAAAGAAGAGGTACCGAGGGCAAGGAGGCAGACATAAGTCCCTTCATGGAGGAGAAAGTGATGGAGGAGCTCAGAAAAATAAAAATGGAGAAGACTATGTGGCCAGATCAGGTATACCCAAGAGTTCTCAGGGAGATGAGGGAGGAGCTGGCAGGACCTCTTGCCAAGCTGTTTAATCTATCCCTCGAAGCAGGGAAGGTTCCAGGGAACTGGAAGAGGGTGGAAGTGGTGCTGCTTTACAAGGGGGGGAGGAAAGAGGACCCTGGAAACTATCACCCAGTCAGCCTCACCTCCATGGTAGGCAAGCTGATGGAAACCCTCCTTAAAGAGAGACTGGTAAGACACCTAGAGGAGGAGGGGCTAAGTGATGACAGCCAGCATGGATTTACAGCTGGTAGGTTTTGTCAGACCAACCTGGTAGAATTCTTCAAGGGTGTTACGGAGTTGTATGATCAAGGGGGGGGGGCAGTGGATGTGGCCTACTTGGATTTCAGGAAGGAGTTCGATTCCGTCCCCCACAGAAGGTTGGTAAGCAAGTTAGCCAGCTTGGGAGTGGGGACAAAGCTTACAAAGTGGGTGGAGGATTGGCTGGGAGGAAGGACTCAGAGGGTAGTGGTAAATGGAAGGCACTCCAGGGAACTAGGAGTGAAGAGTGGAGTACCACAGGGATCGGTGCTGGGTCCAGTATTGTTAAATGTGTATGTAGGGGATTTAGAGAGGGTCTAAATGGAAAAGGGTGCCTGTTCACCGATGACACGAAGATCTATATCAGGATAGGCATGCCGGGGGGGGGGGGGAGTGGAGAAAATGAGGCAAGATCTAGCCAGGCTGGAAGAGTGGACGGAAAAGTGGCAATTGAAATTCAATGTGAGGAAGTGAAAAATAATGCATATGGGGTGAAATAATCCAAGAACAAACTACTGCCTAGGGGGTGAATCACTGCAGGTCACAGAGCAAGAGAAGGACCTGGGTATTTGAATCACTGACACATTAAAGGTTAGAAACCAGTGTGAAAGAGCAGCGGGTAAGGCAACAAAAATGTTGGCGTGCATAGGGCAGAGTTTCACAAGTAGATGGAGGGAGGTAATCATGCCACTGTGTAAGACACTGATGATACCACAGCTGGAGTATGGAGTACAATACTGGAGGCCCCATCTACAAGGAGACAAGGATAGTCTAGAGAGGGTACAGAGAAGGGTGACTAAAATGATCCAGGGGCCGAATGAGAAACCATATGGGGAGAGGCTGGCAGAGCTTTCCCTACATACATTGGAGATGAGAAGGGCTAGGGGGACATGGTGGAAATTTTCAAATACATGAAGGGAATAAATAAGGCCAACAGGGTTAGCATCTTCAGACTGAATTAAAACAAAACCACCAGGGGCCATGCACTCAAGCTGGAGGGGAACAGGTATCCTGGAGATGTAAGGGGGAGTTACTTCTCACAAAGGGTGGTAGGGCCTTGGAATAAGTTGCCAAAATGGTTAATGGAGGTGGATACAGTGGATAAATTCAAAAGGGCATGGGATACTTACATTGGGCTAGACAGGGTTGAAGAGAGAGGGCAGAGAGGGTGGGGTAAAAGGGAGGGGGAGGTGGGCTATCATTTTTCAGGTAGACTCGATGGGCTATATTGTCCTTTTCTGCCAGCAGGTTTCTATGATGATTCATAAGTACATCA
The DNA here is from genome assembly GCA_016271365.2 of Neoceratodus forsteri. NCBI lineage: Eukaryota > Metazoa > Chordata > Ceratodontiformes > Ceratodontidae > Neoceratodus > Neoceratodus forsteri. The sequence goes on from CM028130.1 coordinate 1,296,243,429, forward strand.
TCCCTGAATCAGATACTTTTTAAACAACATATGGTATTGTTTTATTGAGGTACATTTAGCCTCTAGTAAATCATTACACAATGTTCTAATAAATTTAGGATTAGTTTTATTGGATGAAGAAATCGAACTAGTTTGAGAAACAGGATTCAAGAATTATGATAAAATGGGAAAAATCAAGGGGGACTCAGCTAAAGTTTGCACATTTTCTAACAAATCACATAGTATAGGTAACTACATAGATCTTTTTTTAGCTGCAAGTGATGACTGACTTTGTTTTTTGGCTAAGGATTGAAATTTGACAGAGTGGCTTTCCTTACAGTAGTTACAGTTTTATTGACTGATAGATCTCTGTACCTTACGAAGGTAATGAACTCAACAGTGGTCTGCTCTCACTCATGAATGATCCATCTTATGATGGTATAAAGACTTCCAGTCTGGTCAAGGAGGAGTTAAATAGCATTTGAAAGGAAATACAAGGAGGTAGGATCAAAGATGAGCAGAAGATCTGATTTCTCTAATTCAGCCTTACATAGTTTTGACAGCCAGTTCTAATATGAATGGTTTTCCATTTGACCATTCCCTACCATACTGAGAGAGGGAGACACAGAGATAAAGAGAGCGAGAGAGACAGAGAGAGAGAGAGAGGGGGGGGGGGAGAGAGAGAGAGAGAGAGAGAAGAAAACACTCCAATCAAGTAAGCAAACAATTAAATCAATTATGGAAAGGAAAATTACCATGGGTCCATTGATGTACAGTACTTTCCATACCAACTCAGCTGCAGTAACCTGTCATATCTTTTTTTCAAAGTTTGAAGGTAGGAACAGTGTTGCTGGCCACAACTCTATCCACAGTATTTTAATTTTATTTATTGAAAAAAAAGGCAAAAACAAAGACTTGATGAGACTTGCATAACTATACGTATATGAGCCTTTAAAATTAGTTTGGTCTTCCACTTATTCAACAATGGATAGAACTGTTTATAGTCAATTGATGTTTTATGTTCAGGCACAGCTATTCTTCAAGCATCAATATTCAGTCAGGGCATTAAGTCATTAAATGCTTCACTTTTCTAGTGGGGGCAGACCTTGGCAAAAACATTTCAAACAGATCTCACATTTTTTGAAATTCATCCAATTTTCTATTGAAGCTGTAATACGTTTGTTCTATTTTATGACTATCAAGAATCAATTGAAGCTACAATTTATAGACAGGAGGATCCTTGTCCTTCTTTTTAAGCAAAATTAATTTCTTTGTTATAACTATTCCAATTATTAATGTGTGGGAATGTGGAGGTATAAATATGTTCAGACAAGTTAGACCAAACAACATTAATTTTCCTGTGATAGCTAAGTATACTCCTATAGCAACTGAGAGGGTCTATAGATTTTTTTGGGGGGGCCAGACGTCTGATAATATGGGAATGCATGCAAGAGATGAATAACTGTGCTGTATGTATTAGGACATCTGGGACATATGTTAAATGTTGTGGGATTCATTTTCATTAGTATAACAAGATTATAATATGCATGATGAACAGTATTGAAATGCATTTACTGTAGTTTAGATGCTTTTTTTGGGGAGGGTGAGTTTTTTTTTTAACTTTATTAATTCTCCTACACCCCCGGGCATCCTTCAGGAGAACCCACTCAGAGTTCTTCCTACTGCCAGCCTGAACCCCCCGCATCTCCCCTGATCCTCCCCAGAATGACTACAGGCAAGCCCGACCCCTGGTACCATCTCCTGGGCTGATTGCCACCCTCCCTTGGCAGAGAACTCCTAAGTGTGACGTGCCTACCTGCATGTCATTGGGTCACTCCTGAGGGAGATCCTGGGTGCATCTGGGCTGACATTTGGGATGTGGGAAAATCCAGCAGGACCACCGTCATCTCACCGATGGTGAGGAGGCTTTTTCCTTGTTATTTTCCCCCTACGTGCGTGAGTGTGCAATGACATCACAACACAGTTGGAGCCCCATAAGATGCCCACTGTGCACGTCCCCACCAGAACCCCAGCAGGTGAAACCCCCAGTCTCCACCGGGGATCACTACTGCATCGGGGAATCCCTGGATCCCAACCCAAGGAGAGGAGATCAGTCCCTCAGACACTTGATCCTACTCCCTCCCCACCGACCCCCAGTGCTGGGCTCGTTCCCGAACCCGGGTTGCTGGTGTAGTGTGAGGCGTGGCATCCAGTGCCTCAACCCTCAGTGCCACCAGGCCGGTTGGGAAGGTGAGTGTTGTTTTCAGTTTTATTCCATTCTTCATCAAATATCTGTCTGGATGATGCATGCTTCCATTTTTCTTTCAGAAAATTCATTTTCCATTTTCCTTTTTAGGAGGCAGCATAGCACAGTGGTTTAAGGATCTGAGCTGCAAATCTGGAGAGCTGGGTTTGAATCCCACAGCCACTACTTGCATATAGTGGTGGGCAAAGTGGGTTCAGTCTGCTCCTTGAAGTGATTCGTGAAATAAATGTGGATTCATGGAGTAAAGGCAGATTCACGGAGTTCTCTGCAATGTGAAGTGGAGTACTTTGCATTATAACGAGTAACAGGAAGTCCATTGAAAACAATGGCTTTGCGTTACTCTGTCTTCCCAAACTACTACTCCACCAAATTTTAAGGTGAAGTGCATTGAAAGCAATGACTTCGCCTTGTTTTTAAGCTCTGAAGGTGAATTTTGCAGTGATTCATGGGATTTCAGGTCACATGGGCTCTATATTGATCTGCAGAGCCTTAGTTTGGGGTAGTGCGTGTAGGAAGCTGTAGGAGAATGTGTGCTCTGAGAGCTGTCTGTGATTGAAACCTTCTATAAGCTGATAAAAAAGCCTTTTTGAGTAATTTTTTTTGCTCAAACTTTAGTTCATCGATTGTAGGAAACCCTCCTGTGCTCATATCATCAAGCGTTTTTGTCTGTGTGTGGATTTTGAATGTTAATTTAGAACAGTCAGTCTGTGAAGAGTGCTTCGGGGGAGGGGCGTATCTGTGGTGTAGGTAGATTTAAGTTGGAGAAATAGGGATTTCTTTGATTTTTGGTTATATTTTTGTTATATAACTGACTGTGTTAATGTAGACGCAGTAATATTGTCAGTAATTGTTGACATTTTCTTGCTGATTCTGTGTTGTGTGGATCTGGTGCAGCAGTTCATAATTTCAAGTTGTTTACAATACGTGGCATATTACTGCACTTTTCAGTTTGCTACGCTTTACTCATTCACCATTGTAGACAAACTGTTCTGTGTGTGTGTCTGAGTGTGTGTGTGGTGTTGCTTGACAGCAAATAATACACCGTTTATTGTGCCACAGAGTAATTGCAGGCACAGCAGTGTGATTTGTGAACCTGCTATCCACTGCAGCTGCCTGATTTTGTACTGCGATCATGGTATCTGTTCTTTGTTTTGCTGCTTCTACTGCCGTAAAAATATGCAGTCAGTGTCCCCCCACTGGCAAAAGGAATTTTTTACCAGATTGTATTGTTGTGACCTCAGCACAACTGGTTACTGATGGTGTTTTCACTTGTGAATCTGCGTGACCGTCTCTATCTGTTGCTGAAGCCACAGTTGTTTTTTTTGGCTTCACATCCAGTGTCCCCCCAATCAGAGAGTGAACATACCAAAATCTAAATTTGTTTATAATATTGTTGTTGATCAACCAAAATGCCTGCAAAGAGTTGTGCAAGCAAAGCTGGTTCTCTATGGGCGTGGTAATACGCAGACAGAGAAGTGCATTGCAGATGGAGGAAAGGTATTTCTCCTGCAATGTTTTTTATAGCCCAATCAGTAGCTTCACTCATAGTTGGAGGAGATGGTGTTTTCCCAGCCAGTGGTGTTAGTGCAGTTGCTGGTGGTGGTAGTATGAGTATTGCTGCCTCAAGTTCGAATTCTGACCAGTGTACCATATCCAAAAATATAGTGGAGTGTGAAGCAGTGCCAGTGAGTGGCAGTGTAGATGATGTCATACTTCCCAGTAACATCCCAGTAACTGAACCTGAGAATTCTAATAATCATGTCAACGATAGCATACAATGTGATATTTCATCTACCGAGGTGGTTCATGTCACGCATTTTGCATGCAGTGATTCACAGTGTGGTGAAAAAATATCAGGTGATGGTGGTGTACATTATGATGATGATGAATGTGATGATGATGATGATAATGTTGCTATGATTGCAACATGCAGTCCACATGCCAGCATCCAAGCAGAAGATGTGGATGTGTATGATGTTGATGAATATGAGGATGATGTAATTGACCCCAGTTGGGAACCGGAGAAAAAGAAATTCAAGGTGGCTGTGTCTGAGTCTGTTTGCAGTAATCCCCCCCTGTAAAAACTTGTGATTTACCAGTTTCAGTTGATGATGATGACCCAGTAATAATGATAGGTAGTCATGGTGGTCAGTTGCAGTCCAGGTGTGCAGTGCCCAAAACATCACGTAGCCACCCCCCCCACTTCAGTGCTTAAAAGAACAGAGTTAAATAAGCAGCATCATGGACATGTTAAAAGCAGAGCATCACAATCCCTTGTTTGGGATTTTTTTGTTCAAGATGCAAATGATGAGTCAGTTGCAATCTGCCAGGTTTGCCATGTGCGTGTGAGTTGAGGTAAAAAGGGGCACCATCTGGGCACAGGAGGACAGTATACACATCTTAAGAATAGGCACATGGCACTGTGGACCCAGCACAAGATGGCAGCTAATACCACAGTGGGGCGCTCACCCTCATCAGCAACCATAACGAGCATATTATCCCCTTCCATGTGTGTTAAGTCCAGTAGGAAATTTAACGTGTGCAGTAGTGAGGTAATAAGAGCAGAGGATTACTATAGGCATGATGAGGTGGAGGAGCATAATGACTTTGAAATGTTGTCCAGTGCTGGTGAGAGTAGCAGTTTTGGTGGTGGTGGTGAATGCAGCATGTCTAGTGCAAGTGGTATATCAACCCCAGTTGGCAAATCTGGGAAAATGACTGCGTTTCTGGGTTTGTCATCATCACCTGTGCAACTGTCTTTATCAAACGTCCACACTCCACTCCCCCCCCCGCCAATGCCATTCATCACAGAGCACAATCATTTGTCATGACACCCCATGTAAAACGTTTAAGTCAGCCCACGTTACAGAGTGTTTTTGCGCATAAGCTGAAGCACCCCCCCCCAATCATACAGTGTCACGTGAACTTAATGCTGCTGTAGCTGAAATGCTGGCAATTGATCTTTTGCCCTTCTCCTTTGGGAGAATTCTGGGTTCTGGTGGTTTGCTGCATGTGCCTGTCCCAAAATGGAAAGTTCCATGCAGGACATACTTTTCTACCTGTGCTGTCCCCAAGTTGTTCTGTACTGTGTCTGACTGAGTAAGACATGCCCTTCAACATTCCTCCTCTTCTTTCATCCTTTTAAGTATGGATATGTGGACAAAAGACAAAACAGCGGGTAGTTCATATTTGTGTCTGCACACTGGGCTCAGGTGCTGGGGGCTGTTTGTGATGTTGGTAGTGTGAATAATCAGTGCAGTAAGGTGGATTGTCGTGGTAGCAATCTTCCAGGAATTCGACAGCATGCAACGATTACTATGCCCAACGTGACCTGTTCACACACTGGTGAAAACATGTTGGACATGGTACTGACTGAAATTGACAAGTGGCTGAACCCCCTGTCCCTGAGAGCTGGGTTCATAGCAAGTGACAATGGGTCAAATGTGGTGAAATGCATCATAAATGGTGTTTTTTTCATGTTCCATGCATGGCCCATTGTTTAAATCTTGTGGTGCAGGAGTTTCTGCATCACCCTGAGGTAAAGGAAACGATGACTGTTGCACGCCACATCTGCTCTCACTTTTTACGATCTGGAAAGGCCTGTAACCAATTGCGTCAGTTGCAGATGCAAAACAGCCTGCCACAGCACCGCTTGAAGTTGGAAGTTGTCACCAAATGGAACTCTGCTTTATACATGGCAGAGAGGTTGTATGAGCAATACAAAGCCATCTCAGTATATCTTGTGATGCACACAAGCGGTGACGGTTCTGGGGCCTCCTTGTCTATGACGATTGAACAGTGGTGCCTCATGGACTCTGAAATAACAATTTTACGGCCTTTTGAACATGCCACTCAGGCAGTGAGTGGTGAGTCTGCCTTCATTAGCCAATCAGTTCCACTGCTGTGGGTGCTGAGGAAGACATTGGTGAATGTACAGCATGGCCTTGATGTTGCCGGAGACAGTGCTATCAGTATGTTGCTGCAAAACATGCTGACAGTAATCGACCAGAATCGTCACATTGTGAGTATTCAGCGTAGTGACAACTTTGCCATAGCAAAAATGCTGGACCCACGATGCAAACATGGAATTGCATCAGTACTGGAGGGAGGGCCTGAACAGGTAAAAAATATCATTGGTCAACTGGTGCACTTGGTTCATGGGGCACAGAAGTCACGTGCCAAGGTCAGCAAACCTCCGCAGCATAATCCGGCTGAAGGTGTACCTGGAGGACATCAAGCACATCCTGCAAGGGGAAGGGGACTGCAGTTCCAGGTGCTCTGTCATCCAAAGTGGCTGGCATCAACCCACTTTGGGAGGCTTTGTCCCAAGTGGGGATTTGTGAAATAAATGATTCGGGAGAACAGGATGATGCATCAACCACTGGATTTAGTGCAGCACAGAGAATGGTTGAGTCATATTTGTCTGAAAACAGGCATCTGACAATAACTGACGATCCTCTTTTGTACTGGAGTGGAAAGCTCACTGAATGGCCAGAGCTGACTGCAGTGGCACTGAAGTACCTCACATGCCCACCCTCCAGTTTAAGTGTTGAGAGGGTATTCAGCTCAGCAGGTGCAATAGTCAGGGATCGTCGGACAAACCTGTCTCCTGCAAATGTTAGTTTGCTAACATTCATTAAAATGAATGAGAGGCACATACCAGCACAGACTTCAACCTGGTATTCATACCCCGGCCTAGTCATGGTGGTTTTGGTGATGTAGAAATTAACCATCCTGGTGACACTGGCAGTGGCAGTATGAAACAGCCCACCACTGACATAGATGACGACACAATGGAGAAAGAATTTCACAGTGGTCAGACTTCAGATATAGATGATTGTTAGGGCAGCTTTCTTTATGAGGATGATGATGTGGTTAACGTTGGCAGGTTTTAACTGAGGTTGTTAAAAGGTGGTGTGCCCCCCCAGACCACCACCATCACCACCGTGACTGATGTAAGCCACTGCCACCACTGAGCATGAGTCTGTCCGCACCCCGGACCACCACCACTGAACATGAGTCTGTCCACCCCCGGACCACCACCACCGGGAGTGATGTTAGCCACTGCCACCACTGAGCATGAGTCTGTCTGCCCCTGGACCACCACCACCATGACTGATGTTAGCCACTGTCATCACTGAGCATGAGTCTGTCTGCCCCCTGGTCCACCACCACCACTGGGACTGATGTTAGCCACTGCCACCACTGAGCATGAGTTTGTCCGCCCCCTGAACCACTACCACTGGGACTGATGTTAGCCACTGCCACCACTCTGCATGAGTCTGTCTGCCCCCCGGACCACCACCACCGGAACTGATGTTAGCCACTACCACTACCACCAGATGCAGGAAGATACAACAGAGAATGTCATCATGTGCCGCATCTATCACCACCAGCACCCACCACCAGTGTCATTCAGACTATATTTCCCCATTACATTTACATTGACCATGCCAAGGCAGAGGGTGTCAAGCAGGAGACTACATCCATCAGCCACAGGCACAAAGCTTCTTAATATTTAAACTATAAAGTGAGTATGTGTACTACTGTTTGTTATGCTATTTAACTTCCTTTAGTTGTATGTTTTGTTTTCTGTAGCTTTTCAGAGCTGCAATGGTCAAACACATACGATACACTTATTTTTTTTTTTACAGGTTAACAAAAAAACTCGCCTTCACTGAAACTCTGTATGAATGGTGCTGCTGCTGTACTGTACAGACGAACCTATGGAATATCCATTTGAAATCCATTCTAGTAAGTATGAAGATTTTATTTCATCCATTTCATTGTTTTGGAAAGACTGCAGCAAATGTGACCGAGTACGATTCATAAACTAGGTGACATGTGTACGCCACCAAAACTATTTCTGTAAGATATCATTCAAGCACTGTATTCTGAACTTGCAGTTGTTGAAAAAGTTGCACACAGGTTGTGTTACTTGACAAGATGTGGTTTTGAAATGTAACTTGACTTGAGATTGAGAATCAGGGACAAATTACAATCAAGTTGTAAGAAGTCATTCATTTCTTGTTTTAGGAAACATGCAGATGCTTTGTTGTTGTGTCAAAGTGGCCTTATCCAAAGAAGTTCTTCAACATCAGGCCCCCCCCCCCCCAGGCTGGGGCACACATGCAACATGCAGAAGTCATTTCATTAAATGACTATGACCATCATTAACAACCAGACTCGAGAAGGATGCAGATGAAATCTGTGAAGAAGTAACCAAATAAGAAACCATTAGAGACAAACCTGCAAATATGCTCCCCCATGCCCCCCAAAATACTTACCTTCATTTGCTTAAGAGTTATCCATGTCAAATTTCTACGAAAAAAGTTCTCATTGAGCACTGGAATATGCACACCAACAGCATCTGTGACCTGTGATACAGAACAATACCATGAGTACATGTCCATGTCAACCCCCCTCACCTACAAAATACACAAATATAGATCTATATATATCAACTGACCAAGGCTACTATTAGTGTACAGACAAAGGGCACCCTTCCATCCAGCTGAGATGATCACATTGCATTTGCTGGAATCGCAGCACACATTGGACCAGCAACAGTTCACTCATGGTCATCATTTTATTCTGGGTGACTTTGTATGTGCTGAAACAGTCCCATTTCACTTTACTACCACTTGTCAATTTTCTGGACACAAGGCAGATGCATTTTGGGCATGCAGAAAATATCAGGGTACTCTGTGCCACCACTGCATGCACGACTGAGTGTGCCATTAATTCTGGAGGACTTTGTATGTGCTGAAACGCTCTCATTTCACTTTGTTACCACTTGTCAATTTTCTGCACACAAGGCAGATGCATTTTGGGCATGCAGAAAAAATGTGGGGACTCTGTGCCACCACTGCATGCATGACTGAGTGCACCATTAATTCTGGGGGACTCTGAATGTGCTGAAATGCTTCCATTTCACTTTGGTACCACTTGTCAATTTTCTGGACACAAGGCAGATGCATTTTGTGTGTTGTGTGATTGTGAGCTCATGATGTCATACTGACATTATCAATTAAAGCAGCATTGCAAGAATGTGGTGACAATTGTGAACTGTACTTTTTTATGCTATTTTACATTGCAAGCCACTAGTTATCTTCGAGTCATGACTTGAATGATACACTTGCTTTCAAAATTTCTGTCAGCTTTACTTAGTTTCCTACTTTTTGTCATGTATGAAAAAAAAATGAGCACACCTTTCAATATTGTTATGACCAGGTTTGTATTTATGTGCAGCTGCTTTTCAATAAATATTATTCTGTGGGGTCATAAAACACTGTCTGATGCATAACTGTTAATTTACAACAGAAGTGATATATAATAACTAACTGATGTGATGGAGAAAAGCAGCAGAAAAACTAACAAAGACCTGGTCAGCACCATAATAAAAGGAATGCTCCTTTCATTATTTCACATGTGAAAAAAGGTAGTACAGCAGATGCAAATACTGGAAATTATAGTATAGTACGAATCAGGATGTAAGTAAAGGAAATTGTAACATAGCATTAAAAAATATAGGTCAGAGTTCTCAACAGATCGTTGCACTGCTGCTTTATAAAGATTCACCACGTTACATAGTTATGGTGTTGCACCTAATATGTGGGCGCCTTACTTCCAAGGCTCTTGTTACTGGAAACGTGCCCGAACATTTCACCACAAACTGACCATTATAACATAAAGAAACATTGAGAAAGCTCTCACTGCAGGCTCTTTATGCACTACAGGCCTAAGTACTACCAGGTTATATTCTTTGGTGTTGTGCTAAAGGAGTATCGATGTGCTGGGTTGTTCGGGTGGGAGTTGGGTTGGGTGGGTAGGGGATGGGAGAGAGTGAATCATTTTGTATTTTGTGTCTGCTCTTTGGGGTTCACGATGTACTCCACTATGATTCATTCTCTGTAATGGAAACTTTAATAAAATTTGAATTGAAAAAAAAAAAAGAAACATTGAGAAAGCTGCCGGACAATCGGACATTCACTATAATGGAGCACGCACCTGTGCACTCCCAGACATCACGTCCTAACGTTGCTGAGAAAGGGGGACAGAATTTGGGTGGCTTTTCTGAATGGGAATTCCTCCATGACATGACACACTGTAATGAAATTACAGCTGGTTTTCACAAAAATGTATTGCACTATGTAAGTCCATGTGGAGCAAGAAAGATTCCCCTGGAAGTAAGGCACCCATATATCAGGTGCAATACTGTAAGTTGGTGAATCTCTTTCATATCTGTTTCACAAACAAAATAGTTATAGAGCCTCAGTAATGTTTACTTTCTGTCGGGACTCATGAATCAGATTTTAAGTTTTTCGCAAACAGCATGAAGACTGAGCAATGCGAGTATGTTGTGCTAAACTGCATGTGTGCCGTCAGTGTTCTTTCCTGTGTGTGCATAAATTGTCCAGCTTCATGCAAACATATACATGGTAAGACTTGTTGCAGTATCAAGAATAAAGATAACAAAGAATACCTGATGTACATTTTATTGGTACCATCAGCTCCAGCGGACTAAGTGATATGATATTTTTTCAGAGGTATTGGGTCACTGTGCACCTCAGTCACTTACAGTGCACACATGACTTTGCGGAGATCATAGAAGAAAAAAGCACATGCTCTCCTAAAAGTTATGTGTACAGTATATAATGTGACTAAGGTGCACTTTGGCCAGACACCTCTGAAAAAGTATCGTATCACTTAGTCCACTGATGATGATGGTGACAATAAAATATACGTTATTCTGCTAACTGTTCTTTATAGCATAAACACTGCAACAAGTCAGCAACAGCAATATATGTTTGCAACATGCTACACAATGTCTGAGGTCACACACACACACACATACACACACACATACACACACACACACACACACGAAACAACACTGACTGCACACATACAATTTTGCACATCATGCTTGCACTGCTCACAACAGCTTGTCCACAAGCACTCCACAACACAAAGTCAACATTACTGAGGCACTGCAACAACAGAAGGGCAAATGTATATTATTAAACAACAAAATAAAACACACAAAAACAGTACAGCACAGTAGTGGGGGGGCAGAAAAAAATCACTTAATGGGAGATTCTGTGGTGTTCAAGCAGCAGGTGCAGTATTCTCACTCTTTGCAGCTGCTGTTGCTGGATTTGATCAACCTGCTGCTGCACAGCACCCACCCTCTCATTGTTTTCCTCGAGTGCCGGCCACACCAGTGCAATGTAGGCCTGTGTTGCAGGCATTGTGGTGGGGTCCACAGCAGCTGGAAAGCCAGGTAGTGGTGGTGGTGGAGAGGGTGGTGCTGGTGGCTGTTGTGGTGGTGGTGGAGCAGCTGCTGCAGTTGTCCTCCTCCTGCTGCAGTGGTGAGGCACAACTTCACCACAAGCACCCTCTGCCACTGCCACAAAAGGGCCAGCAGGTGGATGCCTGGCCCCATCGGTGGCAGCCTGCCACTCCACCTTGTGGTGGTTTGCCATGTGCATGCGCTGGCCACTGGTCACAAAATGTGTCCCCCCATGGGGCCACGGTGCACCAGCACACCACACAAATGGCAAACCATGATTGTGCTGTCTCTCCCTACAGAGTTAAAAAACTCCCACTCTGGGGAGCTGCATGGGGGACCAGATACACTGCTTGGACCACCTGTATTTACCTGGGACTCCACCTGCGACTATGGAGGTGGTGGAGGGGGTGCTGCTGGAGCCCCTGCAGTTGCGACTGGTGGTGGTGGTAGTGGTGGACTAGGTGGATGCGCAGCCACTGGTGGCACTGGTGCTGCTACTGCTGCTTCCACAGGGGGGAAGCAACACCCAAGAGTCGGGAGTGGTCCAGTAACACCCGACCACCCCCATGTGTGTGCACTCCTCTACTCTGCTGCCCATGCCCATGGGCCACAGACTCTGCTTGTCCCGGGTCCATCATACACAAGTCCCTGACTATCACTGACACCTCAGTAGTACGACCTTAACCGAACTCAGTTTCACACTCTCAGACATGCACACACACAGTCACACACACACGCACGCACACACACACAAAACAAAACCTATAAAAAAATTCAGTAGCAAAAAAACAATGACAAACAGTATAAAAACAAAACAAAGATGTAGCTTTTAAAACAGCAGTTTTTTTCTGCTCAAAATTACAACAATCCAACTAGGAAACAAACTGCTGTCCTCTCTCACCAAACAGACTTCGTTCTTGTACAACTGCAAAGGAAAAAGTGAAAGTAACTGCTTTTCTGACTCACTTCCTTCCTGCCTAGCTAAAGCATGTGACTTACAGTACTGTAAGCCATGTGATGTGTGGGGGGGCTGCCTATATTGTTGTCACTTCACCTTACTTCATGTTAAGATGGAATGACAACATGAAGTCATAATGAGAAGGCGAAGTGAGCACTTTATGGTGGTCACTTTGCATTGTGCTCTGAAAATACGAAGTGGCCACTTCGCATCCACTTCGAAGGTGCATCTCTACTTGCATATTATGTGACCCTAAGCAAGTCACTTAACTTCCTTGTGCTCCCAGGTTGCACCTGGAATCAAGCTATGGCTTAGTGTGCCTCCTCTGGTTAAGCAATTTCCCCTTCCCTTACTTTCAACTGTTCTAGAACTTTTAGTTAGTGGGTAGAGATTTTAGAGAATAATTTATCATTGGACCCATGTGTTATGACAATGTTTTCCATATTTGAGGTTGGGTGTAATCTGAGATTACCATTTACAGGGTGGATACACTATAATTCCTCATTTGGAAATACTGGAAAATGTGACAGTGTGGTTATTTATATTGTTTTTATAACTTTGTGAAGGTGATGATGATATTGTTCTTGAAGCATTGTCCTGTATACTGTGTCCTTGATTTTTTTTCATGGTTTAATGCCACCATCTTTATAAGATGGTGGGGAATAAACATTTTACAAAATATGGTATAGTTGGGCTATACCTAGGAGCAACTGCATTCCATCCCATATCTTTAATGTGGTGTATATCTGAAATTTACAAAAGTAAAGTTTTTTTTGTGTGTAACATTTTGATAGTAGCATCTGTTTAATCATGCCATACTAGTGTATTCTTTCCTCAGTCACTGAAGCTTGATTGAAGGGGAATAGCACTTAGTTCAAGTTTTTTTTTTTATTAAAACAGGAATGGTTGACAAACAGCCAGTTGAGCAAAAGCTCATTTACAGTGGCCTCCTGAATATTGTGGCATAAGCTATAAATAAAACAACAGTACATTACTGCATACTCTGTTTCATTATCCCAAGACAAAACTAATGAAATGAGTTTTGCAGCAAGATAGTATCATAACAATTATGGAGGGAAAGTCCCACTTTAATACATGGTACAGTGAGTTTATTTTGGTTAAATTTTGATTTTTAGTTTTTTCCATAAGAGGAAATAGCTTTGTTAAGGGAGGTAAATAAGTTATCAGATATTAAAACCAGAGAGATTGAAAAAGAGGAGCTTAGGGAGGATACTGGTGCAGTCACACCTAGAGTACTGTATTAAGTTTTGGAGACTGCACCTCAGAAAGGACATAGACAGAGCAGAGGCCTTCCAGAGGAGGGCAACTAAAATGGTGCACGGTTTGCATGAGAAGCCCTATGAAGAAAGACTGTGGGATATCTACAGGTATATGTATACCCCAGAAGAAAGATGGGAGAGAGGCAGAGAGAGAGAGAGAGAGAGAGAGAATGTTAGAGACATATAAGTACCTCAGTATGGTGAATAGGGTACAGGTGGGGAGTATTTTTCAAATAAGAACAAGCACCAGGACATGTAGGCTTGCAGTAAAGCTAGAGGAGTGAATTTATGAGTGATGTGAGGAAATATATTCTTCACTGAAATGGTGGAAGATGCTTGGAATGGAGTGCTAGCTGAAGTAGTGGAGGCTACACAGTGGGGGGCTTAAAGCATGCATGGGATAGACATGGGGTACATTAGGATATAGAAAGGTGGGGGGTTGATGGAGACTATATAGGGTCTCCGAAGACAGAATAAGTAGGGAACATTTGGGAAGACTAACTGGGCTAAGCAGTTCTTTTTGCTGTGAAATTCTATGTTTCTATGTATATTTTCATGCCATTATCTTTGCCATTTATTGCAGATTTAAAGGTAGCAGAGTTCAGTTTTTAACATCTTGCCACATACTTCTTAGAACTAGAGGGTAATTTATTTATTTATTGTTTTATTATTATTTTAAATTTCATAACTGGGTAACTCCAAGAGAATAAATGCCAATTTTCAAGGAGGACCTGGACATTTATTTGATATACTGTAGCTTATGTAGATGCAGGGTCAAATGGATGACCAGTGTTTCCTACTGGTGACTGTACTGGGTTAGCAATTAGGCAGAAGTTGAGGGATTACTTTAGGTGCAAGTAGGAACAATTATGTTTTTGTCCAATTAATTTTGCACCCTGATGATGGCCAAAGGTGTGTGTTATCGATAATAGTTCAGAGATTGAACTCAATGGATTAGTGATGTGTAATAGCGCATTCTCTGCTTATAAGTTTATTTTATGTCCTTGTTAATTAATGTATGTACCTGTAATCTGAGGAAGGTTGCAAATAAATACTGCTATAGGTTACCTGGCAAGGGCAAAAATTAGTGGAGATAGTGAGAAGCCCTACTGAGTGTGTCTGATGAGGTTAAAGCTGGGGGAAAACAAACTAGTCATTCTGACTTTATAATTAGAGGAATGATACAGGAGTTTGGGCATTTACCCAAATATTGGCTCTGTTACTGCATTTGGAAGTATTTGATGAATGTATTCCCACTCCACCCTAGCCAGTGGGAGCACTCATGGTGACAATGGAGTCAGCAGCTTCAATTCCAACAGCTGTCAAGCACTGTCGAATTAATTTGTAACTATTTTAAAAAACATTTTTTTTTCAAGTTAATATTGTCTTATTTGTTAGATTTTAAGTTGAGATAATGAAGGTTGCCATAAAATCTGGTCCTTGACTTCTTTTTTTGTCTTTTTGCAATGAAAGAAAACTACTGAGCATATCTTTATGGCACCAGCGGCATCTAAGCCAAATGAGAACGTGATGAGGCTTTCAAGTGGAGCTGTGACTGCATAAGCTATTCACATAAGTAAGTCCTACATCAAGTTCCATAAAATAGATGTTTTTGCAAATTACACTGGACATTTGGTGGCAGAAATTGTCTATGGACAAACTGCAAAAAGAATTTAAAGAAACTTCGGGAAGAGTGGAGGTGGCTGAAAGTAGACTGATTTCCCTAGAAGATATGTAATTTCTCTTGGAGGAGAACACTGAGTATCAGGATAGACAAATCTAATACCTTTTGCAAAAAATAGATGATATAGAGAACAGAGGACAATGGAATAATACACACATAGCTGAAATTCCTGAAGGTGGCATGCCCCCTGGATGGTGACACTATTTCAGCGAAAATGCTGATGTCTACAACATCGATGTTTTCACTATAATAGTCTGCCCAAGACCCTGGCTTTCTCTCTCCCAGTCCTGAACCCCCTCCCTGATCTAACTCTTACCCTGAGTTAGAATCCTTTAGATTGTAGGGTTTGGGGACAAAGCTCCAAGATGAAAAAACAGCCAGGGGTCTCCAGTTGGATTTATGTCAACTGCAAATTGCAGTCAACATAAATCTGTCACTGTGATGGTGATTGACAACTTAGTTGTTGAACTGGCATCATAGAGCCCTGAGGGTGAAGGGGGAAGTAGTATGGTTGACTTTTTACAACAGGCCTTCCCTGAAATTCTTTATTATCAGCAGGGCCACTGGAAAATTGCGCCTGCAATTTTTCCACAATTTCCCCAATTTTCATCCTTCACACAAAATCAGCAATTTCTTGCAGTTTCTTACATTTATGGAATTTTTGACTGGAATTGTATAAAAATATTTAAATTCTCAAGAAAAGCTACTCAGATATTCTATCAGTTTAGTACACTGACTTGGATTTGATCAAAACAATACAGTGTGAGGTGAGAAGGTGTCCAATGTGACTCCGCTTTCATGGGATTCACTTCCGTGCTTTGGTTTCAAAATCCTGTGGCCATGTTTACATACACATGAACACTTATTACTGAGGTTATTGTGCAACTTTATTGTTAGACCAATTTTGGAATACGGAGCACCACTATCTAGTCCACAGATGGTGGGTGGAAAAAAATGGGACAGAACATCTGCAGGTGAATGACAAAAAAGGTTAGAGTAATAAAACAGAAACAATATCAAGAGAGACTGCAATACCTTGGCCTATTTTCTATGAATTACCAAATTATGAGAGGAGATCTTTGTCTTGTGTATAAGTCACTGTGGGATGATGCATTATTTGAGGCAGTGGGACTGAACAGGAAATCACCTAATGAGAGACTATCAAGAAGGCATGGGTATCAGTTAAAGGGTGAGTCATACAGGACTACCAGGAGAGGGTTATGGTTTAACCAGAGGGTGGTGGATAGCTGGAATATGCTTCTGAAGGAAGTAGTAGAGGCACCAAGTATGATTGCCTTTAAGCAAGGATTGGATAGGTTTATAGAAGATCAAATTAGGACATATGACCACTGATATGTGGTAGGTCTAACATGGCTCAAGTGGCCGACTGACCTGTTGCAAATCCTATGAACCTGTTACTCGGTATTACTCAGTTTCCAAAGGTAGAAGAAGGCATTAGCTCATCGAGACCACCTTCCCCACACCTAAGGGGTGTCTTTAAATTCCATGGTTAAGGATGAACCTATGGACTTAAAATCTGTGTTAAAGCAGTCTACTCAGAGAACGTTTTGCTGACACAGAGACTGAAAAATAGATGTGAGAAGAGGTGCAAAGTATCCCATTCGACTAAATGAAGCATTGACCACAATGCTTGCTTTTGATTGGTAGGGTAGGTTTTCCTTGTATAAATAGTTTCATTCTGAAAGGATTTTGTTTCAAATATATGAGGAATTTGGTTGGTCCTGCGGATTATAAACTTGAATGTGCTTCTGAGGTGGTGGTGACAGTGATTCCTTACATGTCAGTCTGCCACAACTGTGTACTCACATATAAAGCCTACAAAAAAGCAAACATTTCTGAAAACATGGTGAACAGGTTATTTATTTAGATGTTTAACCAGGAGTAGCACACTAAGCTGAAAGCTTTTTTACAGGAGTGACCTAGGAGTACAGGGAAGTTAATTGACTTGTTCAGGGTCACACGGTATGCAAGTGGAAGCTGTGAGATTCAAACCCAGGTCTGGTCTGCTGGATGTTACCAGATTTGCAGCTCAGAGCCTTAAACTACTGCACTATACTGCCTCCCATGTATATTTAAACAGTTGGTTACCTTTAAATAGACAAAATAATTGCAACCCAAGTAAAATCACTACAAACTGAGTAGAGAAGAAGTACCATGTATTAAAAACTATTGTATGATATAATGAAAAGCTATTGGTATGATTTAATACTTCTATCATGTTACTTTAAAATGTACTTACAGTGTTGATTAAGAACAGCAATTATTTTAACAAAATAAGCATTTGTTTTTACTAGAACTTTATTAGGCACCCTGGTTATCTGTTTATTTTTTTCTTGCACCAAAGCAAGTAAATGTTAAACAGGCTTCATTATTTAACATCTAGAAACTGGCAAAATATGTTGTTTCAGGATTTATTCAATAAGGACTGACTGTGAATTATTAAATAAACTCTACTTAGCACTGCATGGCTTAGATGTCTTTAGATTTTTAGAAGATATGCTACGTAATGATTAATTTGCAGTGCATTTCAAAAACACACACCTTTCTTCATATTGAAAGCATTTACAAGTGGCAATACATTTATCTAACAATTTATGTGATCAATACATACTGCAGCAAATAGTAAAATATGTATTAGTTTGCAGTAGGGATGCACAGTGAATCCCTGCTATTTTCAGCAATTTCTGCCAAAAGTCTCCACATTTCAGGGGAAAATTTTCTAGTGGACACACATTTCTTCATATTAAAAGCATTTACAAGTGGCAATACATCTATCCAGCAATTTATGTGATCAACACATGCTGCAGCAAACAATAACAAATTTGTTAGGGTGCGGTAGGGATGTATAGTGAATACATGCAATTTCTGCCAAAAGTCTCCACATGTTTGGGGAAATTTTTCTGTAGGTTTTCCAGTGGACACACCTTTCTTCATATTGAAAGTATTTACAAGTGGCAAACTTTTATCCAACATTTTTTTTCATTAAATAAGCTTTATAAAATTTAAAATTTAAGGTAACATAAGAAAAAACACAAGGCAGGATCACATGATACCCTGAACCATGCAGGCATAAGGATAATAAAGAACACCCACACAATCAGTGCATAACTATTACAATGCAAGGAAGGACATTCATATGAAAAAAAAAAGACTTAATACAATAATGCCAAACAAACAGGAAAAATGCCAAGAGACCACCCCCTCACCCCCACCCAAAAACATTTATCCCCCTCCCTCCTTCCTCCCTTCTCTGGAGTGTTAACCAGCTCTGAATAGGACCTGAAAACTTAAGGGAACTATATTCCAATGAAACAAATGCAGGGGAAGTGATGAACCCTCTAGAGGACAAAACAATTACACAGAACATCACTTACCTACCATACCAAAACTGACTTGGAGAAATGGGCCATAAGAAATCCAGGTATATACCCAGGTGTATGACCATCCTCAGGCAGCGAGTGTGAGCAGGGTATAAAGTGGTTCCCATATTTTTTGAAATTTTATCCTGGCATTTGCCATGTTAGCTATAATAGGCTTGGCCTACAGGGTGAAAAGTATTTCCTGGTACCATTATCAGTATGAAGGGATAAATTGGTCACACCAATGCCTGAGGATGACTTTCTTAGCACATGCTGCTACCAGTGCGATATGTCATATCTGGTTACCAATCAGGCCCCTACCATACTCTCCCAGAATGCATATATCTGGTGTAATCATACTAACATACTAATTGCCAGCAGATTAGGCCTTATGGTCTATCAAGTCTGCTAGAACCTCAGATCCCTAGTTGGGTACCGAGCCCCCCCTTGTGTTCCAGAAACCCTTATCATCCATCCCCACCCTCCTGGGCCAGTCCATCATCTGATACATCCATTTTCTGTGTCTGTCCCACCCTCTCTTGAAGCGCTCCACTGTGGATCTCTGAACCAGCTCGCCAGGCAGCATGTTCCAAGGATCCACCACCCTCTCAGTGAAAAACCTCCTCCTCTTCCCCCTCACCCTTCCACCTTCCAACTTCAAACCATGCCCTCTGGTGATACCTCCCTGCTTTAGTCTAAAGAGACCCTCCATGTTTACCCAATTTATTCCCTTGAGGTACTTGAGGACCTCAATCATGTCCTCCCATCTCACCTCTCCTCCAATAAAAACAGGCAGAGCTTCTCAAGTCTGTCCTCATACGTCAAATCCCCTAGTCCTTGTATCTTCTTAGTTGCCCTCCTCTGTACCCTCTCCAGGATCTGTATGTCCCTCGTCAAGTGTGGTCTACAGTACTGTACACAGTACTCAATGTGTAGTCTAACCAGTCCATAGTACAGCGGCAGAATCACTTCTCTGCTCCTAGAGGTGATCCCCCTTGCAATGCATCCCAACATCCTGCTTGATCTAACCCCAGCAGTGGGTCTAAGCATTGTCTCATGGTATCTCAGAAGGGCACAACCTTCTCACCGTACCAACAGATATGTGATAGGGTGCCTGTGTCCTTCTGGCAGCAGGTACATACATTGGAGGCCAGCTTACCCATCCTATGTAACATAGATGGAGGGTAATACATATTATGTAGGATTTGGAACTGCATAAATCTGTATCAGTCTCATTAAATATAGTTATACACAGACTTTCAAATACAGGACCAGTCCCAAGGACCCTGCAGGGAGGGGAAGACCTGATCCCAGGAATAAAAATACTCCAAGTCCCATTCCATGAGGACTTCTAATAATGTTGCATGATAGAAGGCTATAGTATGGGAAGGAGGAGCCCTCAATGCAAGACTGAGTAACTTATCCCCATATAACCTGGACCACCCGCCAGTGCCCAAATGATGGAGTAACATGTGTCTTACTTGAAAAAATTTAAAAGATATGGAGGGGGACCATGTGAATGTCAACTGAACTTTAGGGAAAGTAAGGATCTTGCCAACCTATACCAAATTTTCAACCATGAGGGTCTCCAAGAAGGGCCATGTTCACTGTGTAAGAATTTTTCTGGCAATTTTAAAATTAGGATTACCTAGGATGGGTTGAGAAATATCATGAATAGGATCTAAGTTTAACAAGAGGCAGAGTTCCTTATGGGCATGAAGAGAATTACCAATAGGAGTGGCCTTGAGCACTTCAGGGATCACTTTTAGTGGAGCATATAACAAAGCCTGGATATCCAGACCCAGATGTGAATACACAGACCCCTCTATGTCCAACCACTGAGGAATGTACAGTAGGCCTCGTTGTACCTGACTGGAATGAAACCAAAGAAAATATTGGGAACAATGAATAGCTAAATAACATAAATATATATATATTTGGAACCTTGAGGCCATCAGCCTCCCTTGACCTCATAAGCTTAAGCAGGGCTCTCCCCGAGGGTTTACCATGCCAAATAAAATTATTAAAAGCCTGTTAATAATGAGAAACCAGGATTTGGGCAGATTCAGGTTAAGCATGATCAGAGGATATAAAATCCTTGGGAGAACATTCATTTTAAGAACATTCAAATGGTCCCACAGGAGAGTGGCAACCCGGAACAGCATTCCAGATCTGTTTGAATGCAGGCCACTACCAGATCCAGGTTATACTGCCTCAGTTTGACAGGATCTGTACTAAGAAATATCCCCAAGTATTTAAGTTTGTCCCTGATGCAGAGGAAACCCAGTTGTTCAAGGCTCACACACATAGTGATGACATTAAGGGACATTACTTCAGTCTTGGATCTATTAAGTTTATAATTGGGGATGGCACCAAAATGGGCAACTATGTCCAGCACAGCTGACAGGAAGATGACTGGGGATGTCACATGGAGAAGAATGTAATCTGCATACACAGACAACTTGTATTGCTCAGTACCTAAGAGAATACCATGAACAAGGGGTGATCTGTTAATTTTTGTAATTAAAGGCTCAAGATATAAACTAAATACAAATGGCAAGAGGGGACATCCCTGGCAGGTTCCCTGTTGTAATGGGAAGGAGTTTGAAAGAACACCATTGCAAAGAATACACATCAAGGGACAAGCATATAGGACCCTGAGGCACTGAAGAAATTCAGAGGGAAAACCATATCTCAGTAGCAAGCAGAACAGATACTCCCAAAAATCCCAATCAAAGATTTTTTCCACATCCAGGGAAACCAAGACCACAGAGATAGAGGAATCCCTGGATGCAGAAATAAGGTGCTGGAGCATTCTAAGGTGGTCAGCGAACAACCTCCCAGAAACATACCCCACCTTCTCCCTGCTAAGAAGGCATTCCCACACCAAATTTAATCTAGAAGCAGTGATCTTTGTTAAAATTGTAAGGTCTACTTTAAATAAAGATATAGGTCTGTAATTGGCCACGAAGGAGGGAATTTATCCAACAATGTATGTGAGCAATACATGCTGCAGCAAACAATAAAAGATTTATTAGGGTGCAGCAGGGACGTCTAGTGAATCCCCACAATTTCCTGCAATTTCTGCCAAAAGTCTCTGCATTTTTGTGGAAAATGTTCTGCAATTTTCCAGTGGCCCTGATTCTCAGTGCCCCTAGCCACTAGAAATTGAAAGGGCTATAGGCCACTCATCCCCCAGACCAACCAAAGTCATAAGAACCTGACCCACAGTATTGTGGCTAATTTCTTAATCTAGGGTGAGCAGGTGCTGATTTTCCAAGATTTCTCAGAAGAAATAATGGAGAGAAGAAAGGCTTATGGAGATGTGAAAAAAGTTTTAAATGTCTGTGGTCTGTCTTATTATATTAACTATCCAGCTACTATGGTTTTGAAGCAAAAGTGGAAGATCCCTTTGAACTTTGAATCCCCTGAGCTAGTTTCATGAATGATCAGTATGGCAGAAGTACTATGAGACACTATGACAGAAATTAAAATGACTCCTCAGTCTCAGCCCTCACACTCAACTCCCTTGTAGAATACACATTCTCACATAAATCCACTGAATGAGGGCACCTCACAGAAGGACTCTTCTAGCATTCAGGTACACTCTAATCCCCCCCTTGTTTGCTGGACTCACCAAAGCTAATGTTAATAATTCTAATGTTACTCCGAAGTCTCCCATAGTCAGAAAAATCCAAGCCGCCTAAAAGAGCCTACACTACCTACTCTAACCCTCGGTTACAAAACAAGAACATTAAAGACAGGGTGACATGGAAGTCATGAAAGTTGGAGTATCTCAAGGTCAACTTCTGGGACATGTCCTGAACTGTCCTGGCAAGCATCAGCTACAGAACCAATGAACACCTGAGACTGGATCAATTTGTTATATTATCTTTTTCTCCATTCTGCTCAGCCTTGACATCTTCACTTGTTGCTGACCCCAACATTATATTACCGGGCAAAGTACCTGTCTGGTCATGTGGGTTAACTTGGTCTTAAACTATCTTAATTTGTTCCTTTTTGCTAGCTAACTACACTGCAGTGTGTGTCTCATATTCAGTGTTGCTCCAGTTCCAGATACATTCCCTTTGTTTATTCATCAGCATTCCTCCCTAGAGATACACTGGAGAAGTCAGATGTCTTTCCTCTAGTTTGCCAGCATTACTTCACATGATGTGAATGAGATTAGGTCACAGTGCTGATCTATAATACAGCAGTGCTTTAAACGTAAGGAAGCATATATTTGGAGACTGGTGCTAAAAGAAAACTCTGTTGCCAACCAATTTCTTGAGGTTGAAAATACTATTAGCCCCTAGAAACTATGCACCTAACCATTCCATTACACTTTTGTCACTGTCTCACTTTATATAGGGTCCTAACAAAGACTTAGGGGGATGGACTCATGAAGGGCAAGCAGGGCTTGCATCAAGCCCTGTGTTAAACCCTGCAGATGGAGCAGTTGGGCTGAAAACATTGCCACAGACAGCACCTAATTTAAGAAGATTGGGCACATTTATGACAATTTTCTCAATTTGATGCAAGCTCCATAAATGGATACTCGAGATTGCTGCAAGCTAGACTAGAAACATAGAAACATAGATTTTGACGGCAGATAAGGACCGCTTGGCCCACCCAGTCTGACCATTTCCCTACCTATTGGATAATCTGCAGATCTTAGTTAACCAGCAGCCTACTTCTTCCTACCCCTACCCCCTAGAATTGCCTTATGACTGTCCCATGCATGCTTGAATTCCATCACTGTTTTTGACTCCACAACCTCCTCCGGAAGGTCATTCCATGCATCCACAACCTTCTCTGTGAAAAAATACTTCCTTAAATTACCTCTGAGCTGCCCTCCTTCTATCTTCAAATTGTGCCCCCTTGTTCTTGCACACCTCTTTTTTTGAAAGATGCTACCCTCTTGGACTTTGTTGATTCCCTTGAGATACTTGAAAGTTTCTATCATGTCCCCCCTCTCTCTCCTTTCCTTGAGGCTATACATATTCAGCTCCTTAAGTCTCTCTTCATATGTCTTCTGGTGCAGGCCCTGCACCATTTTAGTGCTCCCTCCTCTGGACAGCCTCCATCCTGTCTATATCCTTGCGGAGATTGGGTCTCCAGAACTGCACGCAGTACTCCAGATGGGGTCTCACCAACTGTCTGTACAGAGGGATAATAACTTCCTGTTTTCTGCTGGTGATGCCTCTCCCTATGCATCCCAGTATCCTCCCAGCCCTCCTTGCTGCCCTCTCACATTGTTTTCCCACCTTTAGGTCATCTGATATGACTATCCCCAGGTCCCTTTCCATTTTTGTTGTTGTTAGTATCTCACCCCCCATTGTGTACTCTTCCCTTGGGTTTTTGTTTCCCAGGTACATTACCTTGCACTTCTTAGCATTGAATCTAAGCTGCCATACATTTGACCATTCCTCTAACCTTGCCAAGTCCCTTCTCATCCTTTCCACCCACCTTGTGCATCAACTCTGTTGCAGATCTTTGTGTCATCTGCAAGAGACATACTTTCCTTCAGTCCCTCTGCAATATCGCTTATAAAGACATTGAAGAGGACGGTCCTAATACTGAACCCTGTGTACCCCACTAGTAACCCCTTTCTTCAGAGTGGACTCCATTTACTATTACTCTCTGTGTCCTATTCTCCAGCCATTCTTTACCCAGGCTGTCATCTTGGGACCCACTCCCAGGCTGGCTAACTTGTATATTAATCTTTTGTGTGGGACTGTGTCAAATGCCTTGCTAAAGTCTAGGTAGGCCATGTCCACAGCCCCTCCCTGATCTACTACTTTGGTCACCCAGTCAAAGAAATCTATCAGATTTGTCTGGCATGACCTTCCCGCTGTGAATCCATGCTGCCTTGGGTCCTGAGCCCCTCTGGCCTCTAGATACTCAACAATTCTTTCCTTCAGAAGTGATTCCATCATTTTCCCTACCACTGAGGTTAAACTAACAGGTCTGTAGTTTTCTGCTTCTGCCTTGCTCCCACTTTTGTGAAGGGAATCACATCTGACCTTCTCCAGTCCTTGGGTACCACCCCATCCTCCCATGATTTGTTAAAGAGGGTAGTCAGTGGTGTCACTAGTTCTACCCTTAGTTCTTTTAGAATTCTGGGATGAATCCCATCAGGCCCCATTGCTTTGTCCACCTTCAGTTTTAAGAGTTCTTTCAGAACCCTTTCTTCTGTAAATGGGCTGGTATCAACTTCTGTATCCAGAGTGTTTCTACTGTTTGTTTTAGGTACCTCCCCCACTTCCTTTGTAAATACTGAGCAAAATATTTGTTTAGTATCTCTGCCTTTTCACAGTCACCCTCTGCCCACCCTCCCTCCCTCCTCTTTATTAAGCCTCACTAGCCCTCCCTTGGTCTTCCTTCGCTCCCTGATGTACCTATAAAAGGTTTTATCCCCCTTTTTAACAGAGTTGGCTATCTTTTCCTCGGTTTGGGCCTTTGCTGTTCTGACTGCCTTCCCAGCTTCCTTTTGCTTTAACTGATACAGTTCCCTGTCCTGCTCCTTCTGTGATTCCTTGTACTTCCTGAATGCTTTCTTTTTCTCTTGAACCTTCACTGCCACTTCCTTTGAGAACCATAGTGGTTTCTTACATCGTTTCGTTTTGTTAATTTGCTTCACAAAAAGGCTTGTTACCTCTGTGATGTCAGTTCTTATTATTCCCCATTGTTCTTCCACCCCTCCTTCCTGCCCATTTGCTAGTGCATTCCTTAGGCACTCACCCATTTTGGCAAAGTCAGCCCTCCTAAAGTCCAGTACTTTTGCCTTTGTATGGCTTGACTCTATTGCTGTGTTTATTGTGAACTCATACTGTTTGATGGTCGCTAGTTCCCAGATGGCTACCCACTTCTACATCTGTGATCCTCTCTTCATCTCCATTTGAGAGAACCAGGTCTAAGATTGCTCCCTCTTGAGTGGGCTCCAATACTAGTCGTCTAAGGCATGCCCCTTGTAGGGCATCTAGAATAACCCCACTCTTTGAAGTGGCTGCTGCAACTGCATTCCAGTTAACATCTGGCATATTCAGATCACCCATCAGCAATATCTCCCCTTTTTCTGCCATTCTAAGTATTCTTTCTATCATTTCCTTGTCCATTTCCTCCCCCTGAGAAGGGGGTCTGTATACAACCCCTGTGTGGAAAAAGTTGGTCTAATGTATGGCAGTCAGTGAACAGGATCAAGAATCCCAATTGCCTGCTGAGAAATGACACGAGTCCTGTGAGTCATATGTTCTTCACATCTGGGGCCTGCAGCAGTCTCAGGACATTTGAGAATTGGGCACTGGAACTTTAAGAGATTTTGGTGCTGGATTTTATAACCTATCTACATGCTTTCACTGGAATTTTTGTACTTTGGATTAATACATGTGTTTAATTTACTGCAACCATTAAAGTATACTCATTGTATGTCTTACATTAATCTGTGGTTATACAGTACTGACACTTGCAAACGTTGTCCCCCTCAGACTGTTATGTTACTGTATATAGATAACCCTGATTGTAAATACGTGTGCTTGTACCTGACCAGGCTTCCCTTGAGCTGGTGATTGCATATTGTCATTTTCATTCTTTGTCCTTGTCAGACGTGGAACCCTTGAAAAAGAGCACTTGTGCTCAAAGGTGTTATCTGAATTATAAATAAATAAATAAATGTCTGGTATTTGATATAAACTTATAGTTAACAGAATAATGTTTTGCATCATCATAAGAATATTAGTCAAATCACAGTGGTTAGTTTGTTCTATAATATAAAAAGATGATTTGATGTACGTGTTTGAAGACAGGAGAACATTCTGCATGCTGTATGTACCCTCCTGCCACCTTATTAACTATTGCCAATGCAAGATTCATTTGTTAATCCTTCCCCCCAGATCACTAATATGTTGTAGGGTTAATTTACACAGTCTATGGCACATATAGTTACTGTTCATGGTATTAGGAACTGAGTCTGACCAGAATATACCTACTACAGTGAAGCCTGCTTAAGTGCACACCCTCGGGATATTGTAAAAGTGTGCACTTAACTGGGCTGTGCATTTAAGCGATCAATTGAAAAAACATGTTCAAGAACAGATTATTTTACTCGCACTTTATTATACATGGCGCATCAGCATACAAACTCTAATTAACTCACATTAACTTATAGACTTTTATTTTTTATCTTCCTACTATTTATTCTCCTTGGCAGAGCGGCCCTACACAATCTCCAGCTGCTGGCCCTGCACCCCCAGACCCGGTCGTGCGTGCGGGCCACATGAACCCGCTCCCTCAGTGGGCCGGCCATTATCGCTCATGCACCCACTGGGTACTCGCCCCTCCTGGGTCTCTCCAGGGGTGCAAGGCACAGCCATCAGCCGTGAAGATTGCTCCCCACATTTTCCACTTTTTCTCCCAATGGAGAGCCGGATGTGCAGTGGTGTCCAAGCATGCTGACGCCCGCCGTGCTCTCCCCCCCGCCTTGCTATTGCATGACACTTGTAGTGCGGCTGGCCTCCATCGGTCGCTGCTACAGGGTGATGCAAGCCCCACTACCCACCCCAGAGAGAGGAGTGCAGTCATCGGATGCTCAATCCTCCCTCTCCTCTGCCAGCCTTTTGGCAGCCCGAGTCTGTTCCCCAACCCGGGTCACCAGCGTGGCATGAGGTGTGGCATCCAGCAACTCAACCCTCAGCACCTCCGGGCCACAACTCGTAGACTTTTAGTGCCAGAGACTGCACATAGCTTTCAAAAATTAAATAAAACACCAAAGTCCTGCTTTTCTTTACTAAAAACAAACTTCCTTACTGTTTCAAGACTCACTAGTGCCACAGCAGTGGAATCTGCTCCTCATCTGGTGCTTTCTCCTCCTTGTCATCCTGTGCCAGCAACCCGCCAATGTCCCTACAGCTATCCTATTCTGTTACAGTGCCTTCTGTCTGAAGGCCAGTGTCAATGTCTGCATACTCCATGAAATCATGGAGACTCGGTCCAGCAGGCAGATCCAGCACTGTCTCCTCGACACTCTCCTCTTCTGCAATGGTGGCAGTGCCACAGTGTCACTTTTTCCTGTGCGCTTTCTCTTGCACTCCAAATTCTCCCCACTCTCCCACTCAGACAGCAAATGCTCCCATTGTGAAAAAATATGGGAAATCATAGAGAAATCAATGCCATACTCTTTTGCAAAGTCTGTTCTTTTAACATTGGGCTCAGACAGTCTCTGAATTAGTGAAACCTTCTGCATCAATGTACGGATGTTCTTTTTAATCTTATCCATTCTGATGTCTCTCTCTCTCACAAAAGTTCTGCTATGTTCTCAGGATCAGTTCTACAGTGTTACTGACGATTAGTGCTGTACCTGTAGTTAAATGCCAGCTAAAGTGTCAGCTAAGGTCAGCTCAATTAAGTAAATCATGGCAATTGCTTTTCGTGTGATGTTAAGGTGAACCAGTAAAGGTGGCACAGATAGAGGTGCACTTAGAAAGTATTTTTAACCAATTTTAATAAGTTTTTCAGATGAAAATATGTGCATTTAACCGATATGTGCAGTTTATGTGCGGTGCATTTAACCGATATATTTAACATTGAGTCTATAGGGAAAAAATCGGGATATTGAAAAAATGTGCACTTAAGCAGGATGTGCACTTATCTGATGTGCATTTAAGTGGGCTTCACTGTACTAGAAACAAAGTATGGTTTTAAAGAATAAATATCCAGAGTCTGCAGTGGCACCTGGTTAGAAGAGTGCTCCCTTAACAGAGCAGGTTTAGAACAGTGCTGTAAGTAGATCAAAACAAGGACATTGATAGGAGTAGAATAGTGAACAGCAGTTACCACTCCCACTACCCCTGTAGCCATCAGGCAGTGACTGGAGGAAGGAAAGAAGAGCCGGAAAAAGTTGGTGACTGGTTGAGCTGCTCCCATGGTGGAGAGGGCTAAGGCATAAAGCAGCTCAGCCAGTGTGGATCTGGAGGCCAGGTTCTGTTCCTGGTCTCCAAGGTTTTGTCTGTAAGAAGAGTGTGCATAATTTTACTAAGTGGTATCTCACAGATCCCCCCTCCGCCGAGTTTAAACTTTCCCCCATGATCCGACTCCCCCTTTGGAGCTGATTATTTTAGAGATTGGGGGGTGTGGGGGCAGAGCCCCCTGCATTGGGGAGTACAGGGGAGCAGAGCCCCCCTGCAAAAACAAGATTTTGTATTGTGCTCTACGGCTGTAGCAGTGGTCCGCAGTGTGGCTTTCTGCATGCTGTTGCTGCAGGTGCCATTGCTGCTGAGTTGTTCTGGACAGCACTGTTCTTATATTTGCTCTTCTAACCTAGTGCCATCTGCAATATTGTCTCAATGCATTATATTCATTTCTTGGGTGCCAGATAAGATTTCCTGCTCATACTGTTTTCCTTTCAATAGAAGGGAAGATACACAGTATTGGTTACCACCTTTGGGACCAGTGCATGTGTTCCTATGTAGCATTCTTAATTATAATATTTAATTATCTTATTGATAGAATCTGATTTGCTCAGGTTACTGATATCTAAGATTTTAACAATCCAAGTTACTCACTTCCAGGAATAAACCCAATAGCCTTAAGTGGTTGTTGGTGAAGCTTCAACAATGATACAATATTCATACCTGACTGGTAGGATATCATAAACTTGGCTATATGCCAAACTCCATGAACAAGTCTCTCTGTAATGCACAGGTACAGTCAGCTAACCATCAAATGGGAGGCTCTTAATGGAGTCCATATGGGGTGGTCTTTTTGAACCCTTCCTTTTCATACTTTAATTTTGCCTTTCTAGAAAAGATGAAGTCCATTTACTTAGCTATCCTGCTGACTAGTTAATGGATAAGTGAGTTTTAAAATTGGTGTTCATTTGTATATTTGGTATTTGAACAATGTCTTACTTTATTTATATGTGGGTTCAGAAACGTTCAAGGGCCTTATCACTGGTTCTACTCTTTGAATATTCCTACCAATCAATAGACAGGGCTATCACCACTTTGACCTAATCGTATATGTAACCTTAGCAGCTACTCATTTTGAGACACTAAACAATTCATTACAGTGTTCAGATATAAGTTGTACAGGGCTATGATAGCATACCTCAGTTTGGCTTGTCACCTAGCTACATTTTGACTGTTCCTATAACCTTAGCCTTGGAGCATGATGTCTGGCCTCTTTCTAGTTATATAGAACAAAGCTGTTGCTCACCTTTTGGGCGTTTTATTAACCCCAGATCCCCTGATTTTCTTTTCTTCACCTTCACTTTTTTTACACCCTGCTACATCCTCCTGATTTTTTTGCACA
Organism: Neoceratodus forsteri; assembly: GCA_016271365.2. NCBI lineage: Eukaryota > Metazoa > Chordata > Ceratodontiformes > Ceratodontidae > Neoceratodus > Neoceratodus forsteri. The sequence goes on from CM028130.1 coordinate 1,296,273,578, forward strand.
GCAACAACAGATTGAGCTGGTGTTTTAATAATCTATTTTATTCCTGAAGCATCTTCCTTATTATTACCATAATAACTCAAGGTATTAATAAAGTGAGTTATTTTTGTTTCTCCTTTAATTGACTGTGATAGGTTACATAGGGTTATTGTAGTGTAGAGTTTAGGATATTAGGATACAAGACTTGACAGCACTTTTCTTATTAAGTGTAATTTTCTGCCTGACTACTATATAGGATTAACATTTGTATATTGTAATAACTTCTTACCATCTCATATGAATATGGGAGATGTAACATTTGCAAATTGGAATGTACAGGGACCTGGTTTCTTGATCAAAAGAAAAAGAGTCCTTACTCATCTTCAGAAACAAAAATTAGAATTAGCTTTTTTTGCAGGAGACACGTTTGGTTCCCATAGAAGCAGACAAGTCATTATGAGATGGGTATCTATTGTGGAGCACAGTTGCTTTTCAATTAAAAAAGAGGAGTAGCTATATTAATTAAAAAAAGGGAGAACTTTATCTAGCATGACCATGTGTCAGATCCTGAGGACAGATATCAAATCCTGTCTAAAACTCTATATAGCAAGAATGTTGCATTCTATAATATGTATGCCCCTACTTCTAACTAATCTAATTTTTTTTTTGAACAAAACTTCTTTTTGAAATATGCTGTCTAAAAGACTAAAAACTTATATTAGGAGGTGACTTCAATGAAGTGATGGATCCCATCCTTGACAAACATTATGTAAACATTCAGTCACTTCACTACCAGTCTAGCATTGCTTGTAAAGCGCTTTGGATGTATGAAAAAGCACTATATAAATACTGATTCTTCTTCTTCTTCTAAAACTCCAAATTGGTGTTACCAAATCTAGGAAAGCCCTCTGTGATGTCACATCTGAACTAGGACTCATGGATGCATGGAGAATAAATCATCTGCAAGACAAAGAATACTCATTTTTCTCCACAAGACTTGGAATAAGTTCAGCAGATTGGATTACTTTTTTGCTGCCTTGAATCTTTGTAATTCAATGTTTTGTATAGAGTATGACTTTATAATCATTTCAGACCATACCTTACTCAAATTTTCCATTCACTTACATAAAAATTTTCAAAGTTCTAGATGGCAATTTAATGTCTTCTTTCTACAAGATTTTAAAGAATGGATCACCAAAGAGCCATCTTTGTATTTTGAAGTAATAATGGAGGGACTTAATTTCAGTGCTTGTGGGATGCTTACAGGAAAGGCTAGATTATGGGCAACTGAGACACTGCCTGGAGCTCCACCAAATCCTAGCTCCTTCACAGCATGGCTTTCAGGCAAACCATGGAACAGACACGGCACTCGTCAAACTCCCAGTGGACATATTCAGGGCAATGGATGAGTGAATGTTGATGGGTGCTATCTTCATAGACCTGTCCAAGGCATTTGACCTTGTGGACCACAATCTTCTTCTTACTAAACTTCAAGGCATTGGGCTTGATGCCCAGGCCCTAAACTGGTTCAAGAGCTACCTCTCAGGCCACTCCAAGAGGGTCATTTGGAAAGGAGACCTTTCCACCCTTTACCCATCAAGGAGGGTGTGCCTCATGGCTCAATTATTGGCCCCCTCCTGTTCTCTCTCTTCACAAATGACCTAAACTGGCATTGTGGGGATAGCTCAGTAGTTCAATATGCAGGTGATCCTGTCATCTTCCAAGCCAGGTCCAAACCACATGATCTGGGCCCTCTCCTAAAAGGGGACCTAAACACACTGAAGGCCTGGCTCACATCAAACAGAATGATCCTCAACACAGCACAAACTAAAGCCATGCTGTTTGGTCCTTGATCCCTTGGCCAGGATTGGACCAATTCCCTAAAACTTACTACCCTTGGGGATAAACGAATAGACGTAGTTGACAACATAAAATACCTAGGGCTAACTATTGACCAGGGTCTCACCTTTAAGCACCACATTGACCAGGTAACAAGGTCTATCCACATCAAACCTGGCACCATGTACAGGCTAAAAAAACAACTTATCCCAGAGGCTAGACTAGCAGTCACCTCCAGTGTCCTCCTATCCGCATTAACCTATGCTGCCCTGGTAATCCAGGGCATGGCAAAGGGCAAGGTTAGCAGGCTTCAGGTCCTGTACAACAAGGTCATGAGGTTTGCAACAATGTGTCAACCAAGAAGCCACCCCTGCATCTCACTAGCCCAGCTGCAATGGCCTTCTTTCGGGGCTCATCTACAATATTCCCTGCTCTGCCTTGCATACAAATTGTAGAGCCCGGGTGCCCCTCCAAGCATAACAGGAATAATCATGGCTAAGCCTAACCCTCGAATGCTCAGGACCTCAGGTCAGTCCCTACTGGCAATCCCCAGAATCAAGACTCACAAGGGAGGCAATTCCTTCACTTTCATAGCTCCTAAACTGTGGAACACCCTCCCATCTCTAGTACAGGAAGCCCCCTTGCTACCAATCTTTCGCACTAGGCTTAAGTCCCATTTGCTTGGGACAAGTTCATGCCACTGTGAGGGTATAGGATAATCACCTTCGATCTTAATCACAACACCCATCCCCCTCTCTTCTCACCTTAACCTACATTAAATCATACCATAAATCCTTAAATCTTTCAAGTGTTGCACTTATGGTCTACAATTTGAATAATTGCCTGTACTGTTATCCTCATGATCTTGTCTACTTCTCGTAACCCTGTATCACCTGACTGTATATATTGTATTGCTTCTGGAGCACCTGATTGTATGTATTGTATTGCTTCTGTTCCCCAGCTCACCCCTGAAAAAGGGACCTTCTGGGCCCATCAAACTTCAATAAATAAATAACAAAAAGAAAGAACAGCTGAAAGAACCAACCTGTATGGAACAGCAACTGTATCAATTATATCTGGAATTTAAGAAGAATCAAACTAAAAAAACAGGACCTTTTGCATCAAATGACAGAGTTATTATTTGCAGCTAAGCGAATGCATTCCACTAAAATAGAATTTGCACTCTTTTGAACCAGATGGAAATAGTGGGAAGCTGATGAGAAGGTCAGGAAACTTCTGACACATCGCCTTAAAAAACAACAAACACAAAATTATATTAATGGTTTTAATAATAAAGGGAAAATCTCATATCACCTGAAAATTTTAAATACATGTTTTAAAGACTTATGTAGAGCCTTATAAGTTGCAAGGGACAATGGATTCCTGCTCCTTAGATAAGTTCTTAACATCTCCCCAACTTCCAACATTGTAGATAAAGACAAACAAAAAATATATAACCCTCTTTGGTTAGAAGAGATAATCAGTAAGTCAACACTGTATGTTGTTTCATTGGTGTCTAGTGGCACCCCCACCCTCTGATTACCATCTCTTTAGTATTATAATGTTTCCTTCATTTCTAGCAGCACACCTCACCTTCTGATCACTGTCCCCTTAGTATTATAATGTTTCCGTGGTGTCTAGTGTACCCCCCAACCTCCAATCATGGTCCCATATTATATGTTGTTTCCCTGGTGTCCTGTGGCACCCCCATCCTGCAATTGCCATCCCATATTTTACATCGTTTCTCTGATGTCTATTGGCCCCCCCACCCTCCAATCGCTGTCCCAGAAATGTCAGATGTAAGAAAGAAAACTGTCTGCTGATTTTTTTAAACCTGTGAAGAAGAAAATGGTCCCTCTCTGATCTGATCCCACTGCCCCTCAGCACTCACCACCCAACACCCCCACTGTACCCTCACACACACACTCACTTATCTGAACATGTCCCAGGGTAAAGATCCACTCTCCTATCTAAGACATGCCTTGCTGCTTGAACCACCAACCACAATATGATAAACTAAGTTAAGTGTGGTTTAATGTATTTCAATGGGGTTTTGAATTCTGATGCATAACCTTGTCATTTTTGTATATTTTCACCCCAAATTTTCAACATGGCATTTTTTGGAAACCACCTCATGACAAATCATGGTGGAATTACACCAATCGACACAAAAGGCAATTTTGTGGTTGCTTGTTGAAACCAGCTCTTGGGCAGGATTTGAACATTTTCACTGCCATTGTTCATGAGATGGGGTCACAAGAAGGCTATGTTGACAATGCAGAGCAGAAATATGTAAAAATGGTAAAGTTATGGGCAAACATTGAAATCTGTCTACACTCCCTAATAACTTTGGTAATTTTAGATATTTTGACCCCAGATTTTCAACATAGCAGTTTTTTTCATACCACCTCATGAATGTGATAGCTGTCATTTTTCAAATCCTTGCCAAAAATGTGTGTTCACACCTGTGGCATGGAATAATGTTTTGGTGGTGCAGAATCACATTTCAGCAGGGATCTGAAAATGTTCACCTACTGGGTTCATGAAGAGTGGAGTAACAAAGAGGCTATGCTGAAATTCTGGTGTACAAATATAGTAAAATGTCCAGATTACTATTGAACATTGCAGTATTTCAATGTTAACTCATACCTTCTCTAATTTTCAATATTTTGACTCCAAAATTTCAACATTGCCGTTTTTCCACAGCACCTCATAACTGTGACAAGTACTATTTTTTAGATCCCAGATGAGGCGTCTTTCTGCACTTCTGGTGCAAACTGACATTTTGGCCAATATACTATAAATGCTACATATCATGTTATAAGGGCTGCCATAAAATGACTATCTTGAACATTTGGGGTAAAAAAATTATGAATGTGTAAAGAGTGAATTTGACAGGCTGACTCAGTGGCATGGAGGGCTGAGGCATTGGTGCTTTAGCTCCAGCCATGTCATCAACCCATGTTCGTGGTGTGAGCAGGTTGCTAGGGGTCAGCTGGGTAGGGAGAGGATCAAGCATGCAGAGAACTGCTCTCCTCTTTCATGGTGGGAGGCTTGGCATTCCTGCCAAATGACTGCCCCTGGGTTGAGGCCTGAGGGTAGTGTGGGACAGAGGATGCCCAAGAAGGTAGGGTGCTATGGGACTTCTGTAGGATGCACATGCCTCCATGTGCATAGTCTGATGTGTGCACCACAGCAATGGGGAAAATGGGGAGCAAATGGAAAATGGGGGAATCTGGCAGGATTTAATGATACCCTGGGAAGGGCAGATCAGACCCCTCATAGAAGGAGTAGCTGACCCCTGCCTGCCAAACCCCATGGGAAAAATGCTCTATAGAAAATAAGAGTGAATGTTCCAGGCCATGCACTTCTGTAAGAGAATGGATTCTTCCCATGGTGCAGGGACAAAAGAGACCTGCACATCTGTACCTGTTCACATAGGTCCCAAAGGGAACTGCATGAATGAGGATATGATCCCACTATCTCAAAAAGAATGGAAATTCTTTGCAAAACACTTTGTTAATGTACCAGTTAGGGTAACAATACCACAACAGTAGGGAAATCTGGTGTTAGGGTTTAACCCTAACTCCCCACACCAATCCCCCAAGCAGCAAAAGAAAAAAAAAATAATTCCAGTTTTGGCTGTCCTGAGTCTTGGTGAATCAGGGGTTGGGGTCTTCCTTGGGGGTTGTCAACCATAGCTCTCACCCCATGCCATAAGCAGATAAGGTCAGATGTGATCTGCTTTCTTTAGGCAGGGCCCAAAGGTTGTTGGCAACATGTGGGGAGATACAGTTCTTTACATTTAAAACTATGTCAGAATGGGGTGAGTGTAAGGGTTGAAAACCCCAAGGAAGATCCTACACCTGATTTGCCAAGACTTTGGGCAGCCAAAATCGTAATGATTTCTTTCTTTTGCTACTCGGGGGTTGGGGGTGGTGTGGAGAGTTAGGGTTTAACCCTAATTTCACATTTCCCTACTTTTGTGGCATTAAGTTACCCTATCTGGTGCATTAATGAAGTTTTTTTTTGCAAAAATGTCTTAGCTAATAGACTTGTACATTTAATGAAATACAAAATCACACATGCCCCATTAATGCTAAGCATCATGGGGCTGCATATGCAAATCACCACAGAAAATTATGCTGGTTCAACTTTAAGCAGAAATGCATGGTGCTGAAAGGCCTCTCACACAGTTCACAAAGGGTGCCAACAGAAGGACACAGACACGTGTTTCATCCTACCAGGACTCATCAGTGCGCCTCATCTGTATAACACCCCAGTGAAATGAACCAGCTACCCTAAGATGGTCTATCTTGGTTATGTGGTGGTGAACGTAATAAAAACAAAAAACAAGTTAAAAGACAAAGAACCTCGGTGCACAAGCACTGAGGCAATGGTTAGCCCAAAGGGCATTGGCCGGGAAGCCAAGTTTCAAAGAAATACAAAATCACACATACCCCCATAATGCAAATCACCACAGATAATTATGCTGGTTCAACTTTAAGCAGATATGTATGGTGCCAAAAAGTTTCTTACAGTTTTCAAAGGGTGCCAACAGAAAGACACAGACACATGCCTCATCTGTATGACACCCCAGTGAAATGAACCAGCTACTCTAAGATGGTATATCTGGGTTATGTTGTGATGAACCCAATAAAAACAAAAAAAACAAGTTACAAGAGAAAGAGCCTCAGTGCACAAGCACTGAGACAATGGTTACCCCAAAGGGCATTGGCTGGGAAGCCAAGTTTCAAAGAATACAAAATCACACATACCTCCATAATGTAAAGCATTGTGGGTTGTATATGCAAATCACCACAGAATATTATGCTGGTTCAACTTTAAGCAGAAATGCATGGTGCTGAAAGTCCTCTCACACAGTTTGCAAAGGGTGCCAACAGAAAGACACAGACACGTGTTTCATTCTACCAGGACTCATCAGTGTGCCTCATCTGTATGACACACCAGTGAAATGAATCAGCTACCCTAAGATGGTCTATCTGGGTTATGTTGTGGTGAACCCAATAAAAAAAAAAACAAGTTAAAAGACAAAGAACCTCAGTGCAACAGCTTTGTCAGTGTCAGTGGCTCAGTAGGTAGCACACTTGCCTCTGAGGCCAGGAGATCAGAGGGCTGTGGGTTCAGTTCCCACATCTGGCACTTGGGTTAATATCCCAGTACTGACACTGTAGTGCAGCATGAGACGGGTGCTGCACTTCTGAGGTGCCGTCTTTCGGATGAGATGTTAAACCGAGGTCCCATCTGCCTGGATTGGTGGTAGTTCAGGTGGATGTTAAAGATCCCATGGCACTTATCAAAAGAGTGGGAATTTCCCCAGTGTCCTGGCCAAATTTCCCTTATTCACTAAAAATATCACCAACAGCTTAATCTGGTTCAAGGTCAATTGGCATTCACCTGTATCCCCCTCCCCCGGGCCATGCCTGAAAATAGGCAGGATTTGTCTAGTGCACTTACCCGGTCAACAAAAACTAAATAAAAATAAATAAAATAAAAATAAATAAAAAACACCCACCATTGCAGTCTTTCTAGATATAGAGAATGCTTTTGATTCCTTAGAATAGGAGTTCATAAACACAGTACCAGAATTTTATAATTTTGGCCCAACTTTCAAACACATCAGGTCTAAGTTATATATAAAAGCCCTATAGCATGAATAATGACCAATGGCAAGATCTCAAGGCAAGGATTCCCATTGTCACCCTTTCTATTTTTTTCTAGCTATAGAACCTTTAATTAGGAGAATTATGAGCTCAATAAAAATGCATGGTGTTCAGATGGGAAATTATTCCAATAAAGCTTTTGCATTTGTGGATGATAGTCTGCTTATACTCACCCAATCACACTTTCAAATGGCAACCTAAAACACTTATTACAAACATTTGGAACATTATCTGGTCTATATGTAAACTGGTCCAAATCAGAAGGCATTGTGTTTACCTATTTGAAGAGTGAAGAAACTAGGCTGACTAAAGACTACAATTTTTCCATGGGTACATAATGGCATATCATACATGGGAATGGGCCTCTTTACCTTTCTTAAAGAAATAATAGACTACAACCTATCTTAAATTTTAAAAGAAATGTCCAATGATTTAGAGCAAAGATCCAAACTGCATTTATCTCTTTGGGAAAAAAATAATTTGGTAAAAATGATTATTGTCCAAAACATTTTTTATATTCCGATTAATCATCCAACATTCATTGAAGAAAAACATTTTTAAAAAAGGTAGAAAGCCTAATCTCTAAATACTTGTGGGAAGATAAACCTCCAAGACTAAACATCAGGAAATTAAGCGCATATGGACAGTATTGAGGGTTTGATCTTCCTTGCTGGCAAAGATAATTTTAGGACTTCAGATTAAAACAAGTCACAGCTTAGCTGTCCACTATAGGCTAAGTTAGAAGATTCGCTTACTAAATCTTTAAAGACAACAAATCTTCTGTTTGTACCTACCCCCAATTAAATAACAAAACATCCTTCAATCTCATTTCAATTTTTGTGTTTACAAAATATTCAAAGATCATGAATGCTACATCTTTCCCCATGTATTACATGCTTTCTAGAATAACCCCATATATACTTTCCATGGTAGAAAGCTCAGAGACATAGGCTGGATTAAAAAAAGCATTACTCCAATTAGAGATTTATTGGATGCTCAACATTATGTATTACCTTTTGAAGAACTTAAGAACATATGTAGTATACAAAAGTTTTAATTTTGACTTTATTTGTATTTAAGAGAAACATTATCCAAGGAAATCTTAGCATCACAATACAAACTTCCTGAAAATTCAAGAGTGGTATAATTTCTGTAAGGTAGCAAGTTTAAGGAAAAGTGCTAATTGCATATATAAACTGATATATTTTAATAATATTAACATACTCAGCTAGACATAAATGGGATGAAGGATTCAATACACTAATATCAGAAGACAACTGATCTAACATGGGAAAATGCATATTTCTGCTCTAGGGAAGTGCAAGGGAGACTGATACAATTTTAAATTCTCCATCACCTCTTTTATTCTCTGATACAAATTAAAAACATAGATAAATAGAACACAGATAATTGCTAGAAATATAGGTTCCCCCAAAGCTGATCTATGTAATTTATTTTGGTCCTGCCCTGAAATAATGAAAACCTGGAAGAATATTCAAACAGTATGTCAGTTAATAACCAGTTCAAATATATCTCTTTCTCCTTTATGTTGTATGGCTGTGGGCAGAGCCTACAGTTGTCTTGCTTTAGCTTTAAAAATGGGATCCTGAAGCACAACTTTTTGGAGTTTTCAGTGTATCCTTCCAAAACTACAAATCACTATGCCACTGAATGAAATACTCTTTTTTTCTCTGTTGAGTAGACCAGTTGCAACACTACTTTTTCAACTTGTTTGTCTCCCTTCTCATTCCTGCTTTAAGTGACCTGACAGCTAGTACATATCTGATTATCTGGGATTTTTGCCAATTTGTATATCCTTTATATTTAGATAATCCCTTCACAGCTTTTCTAGGCTGAGGACCTTGTGTATAAGAACTGCATTTCTGCTATGCTATGCTATGCTATGCTATGCTATGCTATGCTACTAGTCAGTGCACCTCTCCCTTGTTACTGACATTGTAAGGTTGAAATCAATAACGCAACAAAGCAGAGAAGGGTCAATAGTCAAATACCTAATAAAACAATTAGTTCAGTGAGACTCATTTTTGATTTCCCCCTACTTTGCCATGTGATGTGAAGCTAAATAGTTTCTTGTGTGAATGATCACTTCTGGTGTGGGTGGTAAGGGGTGCTTCCTCTGTTTTATAAATATGTGGTGAGATAGAGGGGTGGAGAGAGACAGCTAGCATCTTGCAGTTGTTAAGGTTAACCCATTGTTAACCTAACAAAACAGAGCACATGCCAGGTTCACAAAAATTAATACAGTGGTACAAAAAAAGGTCTCAGATTGTAAGAAGCATCATTGGCTGTGTCATTAGTATGTAGATAATGTACAGCATGGATTATTAAAAATAAGTAAATAACAATGCAGATAACTCAACATTGGTATACAGCCGCATACCATCATAATGCAGTAACTTCATACAACATGTACCTGTCATAGATTACTGCTCACAGTTTTGGGGAGCTTTAAATATTACTATTACTAATAGGAAGACAATTGTATTTATTCAAAGGAAGGTAACAAGAAAGGGTTTGGAACATAAAGCATATAAGGAATGTTTGAAACTCCTCAGACTACATTATTTATTTTGAAAAGTTTAACCAGGAAAGGCATACTGAGGTACAATAGCTTGTTTCCAGATGCATTCTGGGGGAAATGGGAACAGGGAATACAATTTTGAATACAATATCCAAATAAAAAATATACATAGAGCTAAATCCATACATACTACCGAATAAGTTTAAAGCTGTACCAAGCATTTTTGTGGGATAGGCAAGCAGTACTTGCCATCCAGAATATAGTCTGTATAGATATACGCATTATACATACATATATGTTTTTTAAGCACACACACACACACACACACACTTACTTTTATACTCATAAACATATCATATACGTACACATAAAGCATTTCAGCACAGAAAAATGTAGCTTTTTTAGCACTTGGGGAAGTAAGTAGTTGCCTCAGTGACTCAGCAGGTTGCACACTCACCTCTGAGGCTGGAAGATCAGTTGTGGGTTCTGTCCCCACACCAGACACACTTGTGTTAAATCCCAATACTGACATAGAGTCAGTGCTCCTAGATCTACAGGGATTCTTGTATTTTACAGGGACTTGGAGTCATCTACATGGAACATCTTCCCATAGACTTGCATTGGTTATACAGGAAAACCGAGCAATTCTGCTTCCATAGGAAATAATGTATAATACAGGAAAACACAGGAAAATTGCCTTGGAGTTACAGGGAAAATGTCAAATCAATCTGGGAGCACCACACTGTAGTGCAGCATGAGGGGGGTGCTGCAGTCCTGAGGTGCCATCTTTCAGATGAGACATTAAACTGAGGTCCAGTCTGCCTGTTCTGGTGGTTGTTCAGGTGGATGTTAAAGATCCCATGGCACTTCTTGAAAAGAGTAGGAGAATTTTTTTTTCAAAACTTGAAACAAAAGGTACAACATTGGATCCTCCTGATGACGCACTAGGTGCAAATCCAGTCGGGGTCCTTACTGCGTCCTGCGTTGTTGTGGAGCCTGCCCTCCATGGTATGTTGCATTTTTACATTTATAATAAACTAAAGCCTTATTGCCTGAGATTGGAGTTGTACTGGCTTGCTTTTTCCTCTCCTCATTACTTCATACAAAATCATAATGAAAGAAACAAAATCATAAATAAGTATTACATCATACAAAAACTTCAAAACATAAGTAATCTGTATTACAGAAATCCCTTCCCATCCCCACTAAAAAAGTAGGGGTAAATTTTGTTTGGAAAACTGAACAGTTCATAAAAAAAAATACATATAATAACTTGAATGCTGTAACTTATATATGCCCAAAAGAAACTTCATACAGATAACCTTAGTCTTAGAAAGCAATAACAAGAAAATGACATCATCCAATTTTATCTTTAATAAATAGTACCTTACTCCATCGAATTTCCCATACTTTAAAATACATATGTTGTTTCTCAAACATGCATTGCTTAAACAATTGCTGCTCAATAATATGGATAACAGTTCCAGGGTCTTGATATATTTGATGCAAAACAAACTTACAGCGAGATTGCCATAAAATAAACTTTATAAAGGCAAATATAAGCCTAAGCAATCCCTCATTACGCCCCATCCTCCCCAGACTAAATCCCCCAACCACTTCTTGATATGTGACAGCCTTCTAACATGAGTTGCCCCATTTTACTGCCAACTGTGCCCAGAATTCTTATGCATAAGGGCACTGAATAAAAAAATGCTGCATGGTTTCCTCCTGTGCATTACAACTAACTCTGGGGCACATCTGTTCCTCCTGGATTTTATGTTTAGCATTCCCTTTAACATATAACCATCCATGAGAACAAAGCCACAAAACATCCCACAACCTTGGAGGGATATGGGGTCCTTCAAGGACTCCATAACCCTAACATAATACTTTTGGGGAATATCTTTAAACTTAATTTGGGAAGCGTAGACTTGTGCCTGTATTATCTCATACACCTCTTTACTAGATTGTTTTTGTACAATATAAGGTGTCAGTTTCCATTTTTTTTAATTTCTTCAAAGTTGGGCAAAAAAACACACAATCTGTTTTCACCTGAGCCTGTAGTATCCCCTGTTTACCCCGCACCTGATAGAGGGTCAAACCATGTCATTGCAAATATAGTCCATATAGACACACTGGGCCTAGAAAAAACAGACACATTTTTATGGAAAAAGCACTGTAATAAAAAGTGACAGAGTTTAACAAATGTAGCCCCCTTTATCCACAAGTAGATATAATCTCCCTTTCAATTGGATTCAAATGATTACCCCAAATTACTTGAAACACTAAACTTAAAAGTGGAGATTCCAACACCTCTGGAACAGGGTATATGGCACTAACAAATAAAAAAATTGGAAACAAAAAGGGTTTTACTACAGCCACTTTTTTTTGGATTACTGCCAATTCTTCCAAAGGGCTACTTTGGAAGAGGCTGCCTCCATACTCTTGGGCCAATTTAACTTCCCATTATCACCCCTCCCAAACCAAAGTCCTAAAACCTTAACCGGATCTTTAGAAACTTTTATCCCTTGAAGATCTCTTAGCTGTTGAGTGCTATTACTAAGGGGATAAACCACATTTTTCCCCTTATTAACCTTAGCCTCCGCTATTTTTGAGTATTGCTCAACCAACTGCAGAACCCGTACTCCCGATCCCTGATCTGCTACAAAAATGCAAACATCATCAGCATAGGCCACAACTCTAGCTTCCAAAGCCCCTCCCCTGGGTTTAATATCCCTTATACTCTCATCTTGTTCAAGGAGCCTTAATAAGGGGTCTAAACAAAACATATATAGAACAGGGGGCTAAACGGTCACCCCTGTCTCACCACCCTTGTGATATTGATATATGACCCTAACCCCCTGTTAACCAATGGAATGGCAATGGCCTTCCCATAAATTAATTCTATCCATGCTATAAACTGTGCTGGAATACCATAGCTTTTTAACACCATGGAAATAACCTGGTGAGGAACCCTGCCAAATGCCTTCTCTTGATCTAAAGACATGATATACCCATTCAAGGCCTCTTCCTTTCCTTTTTCAGCTAATTATCTTACCAGCAGCAGATTCTGTTAGAACAACCTGGCACTGAACAGTTCTGAGCTGCAGAAATTAGCACAGGTGCTATGCTTTCTAGCCAATTTGAAAGTATCCCCATAAATATCTTACAATCAATATTTAATAAACTCAAATACCTCCAACTATCCAAATCAGATTTATCCCCCCTTTGTGTAACAGGATTTGAACAGGAATGCAAAAATGAAAATCAACATCCAAATGATCTAGTACCCAATTAAACACTATCACCAATATTTCCCTTAATAATTCTCTAAAAGTTTTATAAAATTCTAAAGGTAGACCATCAATCCCAGGGACAGTAGCCCCTTTTAAATTGTTGTTTGCAAGGTCCACCACTTCTTTAGTGATTGGGTCTATAAGATTAGCTACCCCTGATTCTGAAATGCTAGGGACATCAAGAGAGGAAAGAAAATCTGTCACTATATTCACTTCCAGAGAGGGGGCAGTATACATATCTGCTAAATACCCCATAACAGTGTCCAAAATTTCTGGGCCAATAGAAACTTGGATCCCTTTTTTATGTTGATTGCGTGCAGCACAAGAAACATATTGGGACAGCTTGCTGAGAAGCAGGCAGTGGAGGCAGGGCACTGTTGCGGCCAATGCTCCCACAGCCTGCAAAGGCTTGTCCCACTTCCCCCAGTGCTGTGGCAGGCTGCTGGTGACACAAGTTTAGAATGTTTGCACCAACTTGTGACAATTAACTGCTGCAATCAGGGGCCGCCTCGTCACTGCAGTGTAAGCCATACGCTGCAATGAGGAAGCGACCCGTCATTGCAGGGCGGGACGTAAAAACCATGATATTGTTTGTGAACATTGCGGAGGGTTGCTGCCGTGTTCACAAACAATATTAACCCCACTCCATCATGTTTTTCTGCCGATGGGGAGCCCATTCCCCGTCGGCATAATGTAGCCCTTCCCCTGTTTAACTGTCTGCTGACAGGGTGCCCAATCCCCATCAGCAAAAAGGAATCCCCCCTTTTGCTGTTTGCCGATGGGGGTGCCCAATCCCCATCAGCACAAAGGAATCCCCCACTGTTTAACTGTCTGCTGACAGGGTGCCCAATCCCCATCGGCAAAAGGACCCCCTTTGTAGTTTGTCGATAGGTGCCCAATCCCCACTGGCACAAAGGAACCTCTTTGTTGTTTGCCAACAGGTGCCCAGTAATCCCCATCGGCTACAGCTGGCCCCCAAAGAAATATTGGTGGCATGCTGGGAGCCCACCCCAGCATGCCACATGAACCTGTAAAGGGAAAACGGTCCCACAAAGTCTTTAGGTTTTTTGTACCTGAAAAGGAAACTGTCCTCATAGTCTCTCGCCCCCTACCTGCAACTCCGCACCCACCCACTGTGCACTCTTCCTCCCCACACCCCCACCCCATACTTACCTCTAGAGCTGGGCACAACAAGCTTCAGTGGACTGAGAACATGTCTGCACTTTCAAAGCCGACTGCGAACTGAGGAAATGCCGGTAAGCTGTATAATGTAATAAATAGGGTTTTTCCAACTTTGTTCATATCTCTGGCTTTTTTGGGAATTTTGACACCAAATTTTCAACATGAGGTTTTTGGGACCCCACCTCATGAATACCATCACTGTCATGGCATTAATCAGGCCCGAGGGGTGATTTTGCGGTCACTGCGTGGAATCACCTTTGGGGGCCAATTAATGAAATGACAGTGCCAGTGTTCATGAGGTGGGCTCTCAAAAAGCCTATGTTGCAAATTTGGTGGGAAAAATCTAAAAAATGACTGTTTTATGAGCATGCACTGAGCAGTTGCTATGCACTCTCGTAACTTTGTGAATTTGCAATATTTTCATGCCAGATTTTCAACATTGGCATTTTGAAACACCTCCTTGTGAACAGTACAGCTGTCATTGTTCACATCCTTGCAGAAATGTGTTTTTGCACTTCTAGTGCAGAATAGCGCGGTCGCTATTGGAAATCAGTGTTCGGGACAGATTAAGGAAATGACAGTGACATTGTTCATGAGTAGAGGTCCTATAATGGCTATGTTGAAAATTTGGTAATGATACTTCATAGAATGACTGTGTTACGAGCGTGCATTGCGCAGTTTGCAAGCACGCTTGTAACTTCGCAAATTTATAATATTTTCACTCCAGATTTTCAACATTGCCATTTTCCCACACCTACTTATGAACAGTGCAGCTGTCATTTTTCCTATCCTGGATGATGGCACCTCACCTGATTAAACAATTAAAAAAAAAGTGTTTTTGCAGTTCCGACGCAGAATAGAGCGGTTGCTGTGGGAAATCACTGTCCAGGACAGATTAATAAATTGACAGTGATACTGTTCATGAGCAGAGGTCCTAAAATGCCTATGTTGAAAATTTGGTGATGATAGCCCATCAAATGAGTGTGTTACAATTGTGCATTGCTCACTTTCCGCACACCTTTGTAACTTTGCAGATTCATAATATTGTCATGCCACATTTTCAACAATGGCATTTTTTCACACCTCCTTATGAGCAGTACAGCTGTCATTTTTCACATCCTGACTGAAATGTGGTTTCACAGTAGTGGCACAGAATAATGCGGTTGCTGTGGGAAATCAGTGTTCAGGACAGATTAAGAAAATGACAGTGGCACTGTTCATGAGCAGAGGTCCTAAAATCCCTATGTTGAAAATTTGGTGGCAAAACTCCATAACATGACTGTGTTACAAGTGTGCATTCAACTGTTTCCACGCACCCTTGTAACTTCACAAATTTGTAATATTTTCACACCACATTTTTAACAGTGACATTCTTTCACACCTCCTAATGAACAGTACAGCTGTCATTTTTCACATCCTGGCTAAAATATGTTTTTGCACTCCTGACGGAGAATAGCACGGTCGCTGTGGGACATCAGTGTTTGGGACAGATTAAGATGAAATGAGTGAGGGGGGGAGTGACCAAGCTCAACTGAGTTCTGTCGAGACTGCTTCTGATTTGTTTGTAGGCAGCAAAAGGCCCCAATGCAAGAGGCCAGTACAAAAGGGCAGCCTGCAGCACTGGGAGAAACAGAACGAGAGAGCAAGTGAGGGAGGGGGAGAGAACAAACTAACTGGAGTGTTGTCAGGACTGCTGTGGAGATTTCTTTGTGGGCAGGAAAAGGAGTCAATGCAGGCAGCGGCCAAGTAGAAAAGGCCAGCCTGCAGCGGTGTGAGAAACAGTACGAGTGAGTGAGACAGGGGGACTGAGTGAGCTCAACGGAGCTCTATCAGGACTGCTGTGGATTTCTTTGTTGGCAGAAAAAGGCACGAATGCAGGCAGGAGCCCCGTACAATAGGGCTGCTTGCAGTGCCAGGACAAACAGAATGAGCAAGTGACAGAGGGAGACTGAGCGACCTCAACGGAGCTTTGTCAGTACAGCTGCGAATTTCTTTGTGGACAGACAAAGGTGCCAATGCAGCCAGGAGCCCCGTACACAAGCGCTGCCTGCAGCGCCAAGAGAAACAGAATGAGTGAGTGACAGAGCAGTAGTGAGTGAGCTCAGTGGAGCTCTATTGTGACTGCTGTGGATTTCTTTGTAGGTAGAAAATGCGGCAACACAGGCAGGAGCCCAGTACAAAAGGCCAGCTTGCAGTGCAGGCAGAAACGGAATGAGTGAGTGAGAGGGGGAGTGAGTGAGCACAATGGAACTGTGTCGGGACTGCTTCAGATTTCTTTCTGGCCAGAACAAACCACCAATGCAGGCAGGAGCCCAGTACAAAAGGGCAGCCTGCAGTGGCAGGAGACGCAGAATTAGCGAGTGGGGGGGGTGAGTGAGTTCAACGGAGTTTTGTTGCGACTGCTGCAGATTTGTTTGTGGGCAGAAAAAGGCAGCAATGCATGCAGGGTCCCAGTGCAAAATGGCAGCCCGCAGTGGTGGGAAACCAGAACGAGCGAGTGAGAGGGGGGAGTGAGCGAGCTCAACGGAGTTGTATTCTAACTGCTGCAAATGGCAGTAACACAGGCAGGAGCCCAATACCAAAGGGCAGCCTGCAAAGTGGGCAGAAATGGAATGAGCGAGTGAGAGAAGGGGAGTGAGTGAGCTCAACAGAGCATTGTCAGGACTGCTGCAGATTTCTTTGTGGGCAGAAAAATGCGCCAACAGAGGCAGAAGCCCAGTACAAAAGGGCAGGCTGTCGTACAGGAGAAACAGAATGAGGAGGAATGGGGAGTGAGTAACTCAAAGGAGCTCTTTGGGATAGCTGTGATTTCTTGTGGGCAGCAGGGTGTTGTGCCACGCAGGCAGGAGCCCAGTACAAAAAGGGCAGCCTGCAGCGCTGGGAGAAACACAATGAGCGAGTGACAGAAAGGGAGTGAGCGAGCTTAATGGAGCTCTATCATGACTGCTGCAGATTTGTTTGTTGGCAGAAAAAGGTGGCAACGCCGGCAGGAGCCCAATACAAAAGGCCAGCCTGCAACCCCGGCTGAAACGGAATGAGTGAGTGACAGACGGGGAGTCAGCATGCTCAACAGATCTGAGTTCGAACTGTTGCAGATTTCTTTGTGGCCAGAAAAAGCCACCAACAGAGGCAGGAGTCCAGTACAAAAGGGCAGCCTGCAGTGCCAGGAGAAATGGAATGAGTGAGTGAGAGGGGGGGAGTGAGCCACCTCAACGCAGCTCTGTTGGGACAGCTGCAGATTTCTTAGTGGGCAGAACAAGGTGCCAACGCAGGCAGGAGCCCAGTACAAAAGAGAAGCCTGCAGCACTGGGAGAAACAGACTGAGTGAGTGACAGAGTGGCAGTGAGCAAGCTCAACACACCAACACAATCAACATTCAGCATTGACAAATGCTTGTTATTCTTCACTGTTGTCAAAAACCTATCCAAACTACTTTGTGTGCAGCTTTTAAAAGCATCTCCAAAGCCTGTTTTACCAGGAGAACAAATTTTATGTTCATTTAGCAGGGAAGTGGCTCAAAAATACTGTAGTGCTTCTATCTCCTTATTTAAACTAATAACTTGATTGGTTAAGTTAATATTATGTGTATTAACTACTGAGAACACCTTTGCTAACTGAGTACGATGACTAACATATTTCTTGTAATTATTCATCCTATTACATGTAGAAAACCCCTGAAATAAAGACTGTAGTCCTCTTTTTGTCTCCGTCCACCAAAAAGTAAGATCTTTAACTAATCCAGCAATGGACATCCTTGCTTTTAACTATTTATTAGTATGTCTAACTAAATCTACTTCCGTTAATGTGGAAGTGTTTAACTTCCAGTAACTCCTCCCATACCAAGGACCAGCCATTCCTCCTAACTCCACCACAAGTATTGCATGGTCCGGAATTTCAAAAGGAATTACCTCTGCCTTGTGTATATTGGTACAACACTGTGTAAATAAAAAATCTATCCTGGTGGAGAGGGGTCCCCCTGTGAACACCAGGAGGAAGGAGTGCTGTGTGACTGGTCTTCTACTGGGACTAAAGTAGTAGAACTCTTCTACTGGGACCTTCAATTTATGGTAAAAAAAACACAAACAAATAAAAAGTTACTGCGTTTGTCTGAGTTAGCTGAAGTGAATTGTTATCTGAGCAGTTATCTAGGTGTAAATCTCAGGTGGCTGAAGGGGTTGTTATCTGTGCAATTTAATTACATGTAGAAAGATCTATTAAGTAGGGGGAGTGGCTTAGCTAGAAGGAAGCTAGATTTAAATGCTGCCCTAGATAGATTCTGCCAGAGGCTTGGCAGAGAACACCTGGAGGAAGGAGTGCTGTGTGACTGGACTTCTCTACTGGGACTATATTGCCTCCTTCCCACCCAAAGCTAGTTCTACTTTTATAGGCACAGGATTCGACTGACAACAGGAACTTCCTGTTTGGGAGCAGGAAGTGAGTGATCACAGAGCCATGAAAGACTCACCATCCTATAAGGGCAAGAGTAGCTCTCTGGTGCCCCTTAGCTGCTGGAGGTCTGCCTCTGTGCAAGTAAGGGGTCTACTGAGAAAAATAGGATCTTCTTGTTTCAGAACAGGATGCTTAGGAGCATAAAGGGCACAGAGGCAGTGAGTAAGTAGGAGAGAAGAAAAAAAAACAGAGGAAAGAGTAAGGATTCCAAACAACAGTGAAGGGGCCAGAAATAAGACACGATGGGAGTGGTGCAGTGCAGTGGCTGTGGAGAAGCAATCATCCGGGAGATGTTCTGGAGGATGCAGTGTTGTCCCATCTGCAGGCACCTCTCTGGGCTGAGGGAGGAGGTTGCTCATCTCCAGACTGAGTTGGCCAGGATTTGAGGGACCTCCTCTTCCATCCAGGGACCACCAGGGCCACTGCCGTTGCCTCAGAGGTTGCCAAGAAAGAGGAGCGGTTGGACCACAGTGGGCTCATGGAGGGTGAGGGTGGTGGAACAGAGGTGCATCCCTCCAGTTGTATCTCTCACAATTCCTACACCGTTCTGGCAAAGTATGGTTCCTCTATGGAGGCACCCACAGTGGAGACCAAGGAGGATGATGGGAACCTCAACAAAGGAGACCCACAGGAGGGTGGCATGGGACCCCACAGGGGAAAGGAAACAAGTCATGGTGGGGGACTTCATTGTTAGGAAGGTAGAACTGGGGGAGGAAGAGGAGAGAGAGGTAAGGTGCCTGCCTGAAGCCATGGCTTGGAGGGACACAGAGCGAATCCTCAGGATCACCAAAGCAGCTGCATGCGGGAGGGAGCTGGATGTCATTGTCCACCTAGGGACAAATGACCTGGCTAAGAAAGGGATCAGAGCAGTGCAGGAAGAGTTTGTGGAGTTGGGGAGGGGCCTTAGACAAGTAGCATACATGGTAACCTTCTCAGAGGTGCTGCCTCTCTATGGTGTAAGTGAGGATGGGGTGCGCCACACCATGGGATTCAATCAGTGGTTGAAAAACTCATGCAGAGCTCAGGAATTTGGCTTCACTGGGGACTGGGGGTCCTCCTGGAGTGATGCAGGCCTATACTGGCATGATGGGCTGCATCTGTCCAGGAGGGGAACCAGGATCCTAGGTGATAGGTTTAAATGCTTCATTGGCAAGCATTTAAACTAGCCAAGGGGGGAGACACTGGAAAGGAGCAGAGAAATCCTAGGCCCCCCCAAAAAAGTCAGGGTAGTAAGTGAGGTAAACACCAAGCTAGAGATGTTGATAGGGAGAAGGGCAGGGGTAAATGGAGAAAGTGACAAAGGCAATAAGGACAGAGATGGGGCAAAAAGGAGTAAGGCCATCAGGAAATAGAGGGTAATGAGTACCAATGCCCGTAGTCTGGGCAACAAGCTGCCTGAACTGGTGGCCATGATGGAAGAGGGATGCCTGGATATCGTAGCAGTCACAGAAACATGATACGCAGAGAACCATGAATGGAATGTTAACATACCAGGGTACATAACCTACAGGAGAGATGTGGAGGGGAGAAGAGAGGAGGAGTAGCTCTCTATGTAAAGGAAGGGATAAAAGCGACTGAACAAATGAGTAAACAGGGAGGAGAGGAAGCACTGTGGGTCACCTTAGAGACTGGAAATGGCACCACAATCCATACAGGTGCTGTATATAGACACCCATGTCAGGGGGAAGGAATGGACAAGGATATGATAGAAGGCATTCTTAGGATGGCAGAGAAAGGGGAGATACTGTTGATGGGAGACCTGAATATACCAGATGTTAACTGGAGCACATTTTCTGCAGCCACATCCAAGAACAGGGCCATTCTCGATGCCCTACAGGTGGCAGGCCTCAGACAGCTAGTTTCAGAACCCACTTGTGAGGGAGCAATCTTAGACCTCAAACTCTGAAATGGGGATGGTGAGAGGATCTCGGATCTAGAAGTGGGTTGCCGTCTGGGAACAAGTGACCATCAAACAGTGTGGTTCATGATAAACTCAGCTACAGAGTCAAGCCATACAAAAGTGAGGGTACTGGACTTTAGGAGGGCTGACTTTGGCAAGATTGGAGAGTGCATTAGAAAAGCACTAGCAAACAGGCTTGAGGAAGGGATGGAGCAACAATGGGGAAACATCAAAACTGCCATCACAGAAGCAACAAGCGTTTGTGTCAAGCAAACAAACAAAAAAAAACGAAAGAAAAAGCTACTATGGTTCTCAAAAGAGGTGGCGGGGAAAGTCAGGGAGAAAAAGATAGCATTCAGGAAGTATAAGGAAACACAGAAGGAGCAGGACAGAGAGCTGTACCAGTTAAGGTAGAAGGAAGCAGGATGGAAGTCAGAATAGCAAAGGCCCAAACTGAGGAAAAGACAGCCAACTCAGTTAAGAAGGGGGATAAAACCTTTTATAGGTACATCAGGGAGCGTAGAAAGACAAAGGGAAGGATAGTGAGGCTGAATAGAATGGACGCTGGGTGGGCAGTGAGGGACAGTGAAAAAGTAGGGGTACCGAACGAATATTTCTGCCCAGTATTCACAAAAGAGGAGGAGGGGGAGGTGTCTAATCTAATTAACAGAAGCACTCTTGACAGGGGTCAATTCCAGTCTTTTCATAGAAGAAAGGGCTCTGAAAGAATTCCTAAAACTGAAGGTGGGCAAAGCAATGGGGTCTGATGGAATTCCCCCCAGAATTCTAAAAGAATTAAGGGGAGAACTAGTGAAACCACTAAATACCCTTTTTAACAAATCATGGAAGGATGGTGTGGTACCTGAGGACTGGAGGAAGGTGGATGTGATTCTCCTTCACAAAAGTGGGACCAGGACAGAGGCAGGAAACTACAGACCTGTCAGTTTGACCTATGTGGTAGGGAAAGTGATGGAATCACTTCTAAAGGAAAGAATTGTTGCGTACCTAGAGGCCAGTGGGTCATAGGACCCAAGGCAGCATGGGTTCACAGTGGGAAGGTCATGTCAGACAAACCTAATTAATTTCTTTGACTGGGTGACCAAAGTAGTAGATCAGGGAGGGGCTGTGGACATGGCCTGCCTAGGCTTTAGCAAGGCATTTGACACAGTCCTACACAAAAGATTAATAGTCAAATTAACCAACCTGGGAATGGGTCCCAGGGTGGTAGGCTGGGTATAACATTGGCTGGACAACAGGACACAGAAGATAATTGTAAATGGAGTCCACTCTGAAGAAAGAGGGGTTACTAGTAGGGCACCGCAGGGTTCAGTACTGGATCCAGTCCTTTTTAATGCCTTTATAAGTGACATTGCAGAGGGACTGGAAGGAAAAGTATGCCTCTTTGCAAATGACACAAAGATCTGCAATAGGGTTGATATACAAGGAGGCATGGAAAGGATGGGAAGGGACTTGGCAAGGTTGGAGGAAAGGTCAGAAGTATGGCAGCCTGGATTCAATGCAAAGAAGTGCAAAATAATGCACCTGGGAAATAAAAACTCAGGGGAAGATTACACAATGGGGGGGAGGTAATAACAATAATAAAATTGGAAAGGGACCTGGGGGTAATCATATCAGATGAGTTTAAGATTAGCAAGCAGTGTGAGAAGGCAGTAGGGAGGGCTGGGGGTATACTGGGATGTATAGGGAGAGGCATCACCAGCAGAAAACAGGAAGTTGTTATCCCTCTGTACAGGCAGTTGGTGAGACCCCATCTGGAGTACTGCGTCCAGTTCTGGAGACCCCATCTCTGCAAGGACATAGACAGGATAGAGGCAGTCCAGAGGAGGGCAACTAAAATGGTGCAGGGTCTGCAACAGAAGCCATATGAGGAGACACTAAAGGAGCTTAATATTTATACCTTTGAGGAAAGGAGGGAGTGAGGGGGGGATATGATAGAAACGTTTAAGTACCTCAGTGGAATCAACAAAGTCCAAGAGGGTAGCATCTTTCAGAAAAAGAGATATGCAAGAACAAGGGGACACAATTTAAAGTTCAATGGCAATGTGAGGAAGTATTTTTTTCACAGAGAGGGTGGTGGATGCATGGAACAGCCTTCCTGAGGAGGTTGTGGTGTCTAAAACTGTGGGACAATTCAAGAATACACTGGACAGACATAAGGCAATTCTTGTGGGGGGTAAGAAGAAATAGGCTGTTGGTTAACTAGTATCTGCAGCTTATCCTGTAGGTAGGGAAATGGGCAGATTAGGTTGGCCACCGTCCTTTCTGCCATCAAAGTCTATGTTTCTATGCCCCCCCAGAGAGTGCAGGGTCCTAAAAGAATCCTGTAAAATACATTGGGATATGAAGGCCAAAAGACAATTAGAATCACAAAATAACTTTGAAGTAGCAGCCCCTCTAGCCTGCCTGGACACCACACAATTAAAATCACTCCCCAAAGTATCTGTTTAGATATGTGCAGATAGGGTTTGATTTTACTGAAAAGATCAACCCTTTCTTTTTTCTTTGTAGGGGCTTATAAGGTTATAAGTCTCCAAGCCTCATTATTGTACATAAAATCCTACAACAGGGCCCTCCCAAGCAAAATGTCCACTAATTAGGAAATTTTCATCCCATCACCCTGAAACAAAATTCCAAAACCTTCGCAAACATCAATCCCAAAGGAAAAAAAAGGAAGGTCCCCAATACCAAAGTTTCTGTGCAGCAGTTACCAAAGAAACAGTATTAAGCCTAGTGTCTTGCAACAAATATATGCCACATTGTAAATCACTTAATACCGTAAAAGTAACCAACCTTCTTCTTGCATTCCTAATACTATTAACATTAATAGTGGCAGTTTTAAATTTTTTTGCCAGTTTCTTGGTTGGAAGACAGGAGATATCATCTATGGAGTTTTTTTTATCTGCTGCTCCTCCTAGTCCTAGCATCTACTTTCTTCCTTTGATCTAATACTTTAAGAGTCTTCTTCTGACTCAGAGGAGAGAGGGGCCATTGAGGAGGCTTCAGAATCTCCACCCTGCTCTGACTCTTGAGAGTTCTTAGTCAAAATTTCATATTTATTTACCAAGGGTATCTCCCTTCCAAGCACACAAGCTTTGGCCACCTTGGAGCATGGCTTAGATTGCTTAATTCCTTTTTTTCGGCTGGTTTATAACTGCAAGGGGGGGCATACCTTCACATTCCTGCCCTACTTCAGAAGGTATGGTAGTAACTGCTGCTATACTAATATCTTCTTGTGGTACAGTAGATACCTCAGGAGTAATACTAGGGACCGCTGGTTCAGAATCAGTGCTCACTACTGTCGGGGGGGGGTAGTGGAAGTTGGGTCTATTGGGTCCTGGTCAGAATGAGCTTTTTCTGACTGACCTGCAGAGGTTTTCCATGAAACCATGTTTTTTTTCTGTGCTTCTCTAATAATAGTATCTTGACACATATGATCATTTCGGTTGTGTGTAGCCCGGGGCAGGCTCAAAAAGGATGCCCTTCCTCTATACACAAATTAAATTTAAAATCCCCTGACAGTCTTCACTATTATGGCCAAAATCAAGACATAGATTACACCTCAGCCTATCACAGGCAGTGCTGAGATGCATATAAGCCAACACTTAAAACAAGCCTTTGGCTGCCCAATGTTAAAACAGTGCCCCCTTTCTCTCCCCAGAATCAGACTATTAGTTAAATGCACTAGTCCCAAACTATTGTTTCTCAGGTGCACCTTATACTTCCAGCTCCCATTCCATAGGTGCTCTTCATCAAATATTGGCAGGGGAAGACCTAATACATCACACCTTTGCTGCATCCAATAAGTAATGTCATGCACAGACACAGTTTCATTTTGAAATAATACTGTGACATATTTAATTGTAGGTTTGGTTAAAGTAATTGTTCTAAAAGGTAGCCACATTTCTGTATATTTTAACGTTTCATGCTTAGTCCAAAATTGATCCAAACCTTGGGGAGTAGAAAAACTGATGCCATAAAAACTTGCCCCAGAAATATGAATTAATGCATGGATTTAATTTGAGAAAAAAAACAGAGGTTTTTAATAATAGTTTGCCCACATACAAATGATCTGGTGCAACCTCCAGCTCACCCGAATATTCTGTTCTAAATTCCTCACATTTTGATTTAGACTGCTCCCTGAAGTCAGAAATCTGCTGTAAAGACACCTTTTCAGCATTAGTGTCCTTTCCCCCTTCTGTTTGCATTAGACCAAAATCCTCATTTTCAATGAGGACATATTCTCAAACAGCCCAAATAGTTCTGTGTCCTTGCTTTCCTGTTTCCCCTCCTGTGACCTCATCTTGTTTGTTACATACTCCATAGGCAGCTTTATACTACCACCCTCCCTCTTTGGAGTATCACTACAATCTTTTTGTCCAGGGATCAGACTATGGGCCAGATCAGGGAGCCAAATTTCAGCCTCTCCCCTCTTCCACCCTGCATTTACAAGTGAGCGAGCCAGAGAGCTAGGTGATCTCCCTTGCCATCTTGTGAGTGCAGATTCACTCTCTCTTCCTTGTCTTAAGACAAAGTCTGTGGTTTTAAGGTTTCCACTGGTCCTACAGGATTAAAATCAGTACTTATGACACACACTTCAGATCCTACGCCAGATAGAGCTTCTGTTTCAGTTTCAATAAAAACCTCCTCTGACATTTCTGTCTCTACTGGTGCTGACTCGGGCAATAGGAATGACTTTGATGATTGTGCTTCACAGAGTGTTGATACATAGGCCGCTTCTGCAGTCAACAAAACTTTTTGTTCTTCAGCCAATTCTAACAACAAACGTGCTGCATTTCTTGCATTTTGAAGATCCAAACTCTCCGCAGCTTCAGAAAATTCATGCACCACATTATGGCCAGCTTCTGTATTAAGGTCCAACAAATCATGTCCCAATGCTCTGTTCTGCAGCAGCAAATGGTCCAACCAGACCTCATCTTCAGAGAATAATCCAGTTGATTTACAAACATTTTTTGTTGTGTTTTTTTCACCATTTTACTAGGTTCCATATTTTCCTTGGTCACCTGAGCTGGATCTGTGGGTTGGGAGACCTGCACACCTACAGGTACACCAGCAGAATTATCCTGCATGACATCCTCCTCCTCCAAATCGGGCTTGGCCTCTAGTAATCCAAAGGTACTGGAGGAGGCCATCTCCCCTACCACATCAGCACTTCCCCCTCCTCTGTCCGACACCAAACTGGGCTCCTCCAATTCCTACTCACAGGAAGAAGAGTCCTCTGCTGCACAGTAGGGGAATTTCCCCTATGTCCTGGTCATATTTCTCCTATTCACTAAACATACCACTGATGGCATAATCTGGTTCAATTTCAGTTGTTTACCAACTGTATCCCCTCCCACCCCCACTGTTCACCCCAAAAAAGAGACTTGTAGTCTCAGTGGGTCTATCTGGCCAACAGAATTCAATAAATAAATAAGTGAGAAACTTTGTCAGAATAGGATGATGGGGAGTGGGAGATGGTTGGAGATTAGGTGAGCCTTCATCCCTCCAGAATGCCACCCCACAATCAGATTGGCAGGGGATAAGGGTGAAGCTGTGAGGGATAAAATGGGGAACAGAATACTGGCACAGAAGAAGTGGGTGTGGCTAACTTGAGGAGAGGGTGGGGGAAGGATTGAGAACAAAAGGGGGATGGGAGGAAATGGTATGAAATTGTGAAAGGGGAAAAATTAAAGAGGAGTGAAGAGGACATGAGGGAGGCAAGACTTATCACCAGGAGTGGAACACTAAGGGTAAGAACACTATTAGATGAAAACCCAGCTAATGCTATAGGTTATAGGCATACCTAGGGAGGGGTAGAAGGGGGTAGAGTGGTAGAAATAGAACAAAAGAGAGGGCAGGGAGGGGTAATGAAGGAGAGGTGGGACAGGTGTAATTGCAGAATGAGGCAACATAGTGTCAATGAAGATAGGACAAGAACAAGTAGATGGGGCAGAACGGATATCTAAGGGGAGAGAGTTTCAAATGTTTGGAAAGTGATAGGAGAAGGCAGCTCTCCCTGAAGTGGAAGTATGGGCAGGGAGGGCAGTCAACAGGGAGAAGGGCAGGGGTAAATGGAGAAAAAGACAAAGGCAGTAGGGACAGGGATGGGACAAAAAGAAATAAAGCCATAAAAAAATAGAGGGTAATAAGTACCAATGCCCGTAGTCTAGGTAAAAAACTCCCTGAAATGGTAGCCTTGATGGAAGAGGGACGTCTGGATATTGTGGCAGTCACAGAAACATGGTACACAGAGAACCATGACTGGGATGTCAACATACCAAGGTACACAATCTACAGGAGAGACAGGTAGGGAAGAAGAGGAGGAGGAGTAGCTCTCTATATAAGAGAAGGGATCAAAGCAGCAGAACTAAAGGGTAAACAGGGAGGAGAGGAGACACTGTGGGTCACCCTGGAGACTGGAAATGGCTCCACAATCCACACAGGGGTTGTATACAGACCCCCATCTCAGGGGGAGGAAATGGACAAGGAAATGATAGAAGGCATCCTTGGGATGGCAAAGGAAGGGGAGATATTGCTGATGGGGGACCTGAATATGCCAGATGTTGACTGAAGCACCTTTGCTGCAGCCACATCAAAGAGCAGAGCCATTCTCGATGCCCTCCAGGGGGCATGCCTCAGCCAGCTAGTTTTGGAACCCACTCAGGAGAGAGCAATCTTAGACCTGTTACTCTCAAATGGGAACGGAAAGAGGATCTCTGATCTTGAAGTGGGTGGCCATCTGGGAACAAGTGACCACCAAACAGTGTGGTTCATGATAAACTTAGCTGTAGAGTCAAGCCACACAAAAGTGAAGGTACTGGACTGCAGGAGGGCTGATTTTGTCAAAATGGGAGAGTGCTTCAGAAAAGCACTAGCAAACAGACAAGAAGGTGGGGCGGAGCAACAATGGGGAAACATCTAAACTGCCATCACAGAGGTAAAAAGCCTTTGTGCGAAGCAAATAAACAAATCAAAACATAAGAAAAAGCCACTATGGTTCTCAAAAGAAGTGGTGGAGAAGGTAAGGGAGAAAAAGATTGCATTCAAGAAGTATAAGGGAAAACAGAAGGAGCAGGACAGAGAACTGTACCAGTTAAAGCAGAAGGGTGGGTAAGGCAGTCAGAATAGCAAAGGCCCAAACAGAGGAAAAGATAGCCAACTCAGTTAAGAAGGGGGATAAAACCTTTTATAGGTACATTACAGAGCAAAGAAAGACTAAGGCAGGGATACTGAGGCTGAACAAAGAGGAAGGTGGTTGGGCAGAGAGCGACAGTGAAAAAGCAGGGATACTGAACGAATACTTCTACTCAGTATCCACAATGGAAAAGCAGGAGGAAATACCTAATCAGGTCAATAGAAGCACTCTGGATAGGGGGATTGATATTAATCCTTTCACAGATGAAAGGGTTCTGAAAGAACTCTTAAATCTGAAGGCGGATAAAGCAATGGGGCCTGATGAGATTCACCCCAGAATTCTAAAAGAACTAAGGGAAGAACTAGTAACACCACTGACTACCCTTCTTAATAAATCATGGGAGGATGGTGTGGTAGCTGAGGACTGGAGGAAGGCGGATGTGATTCCCCTTCACAAAAGTGGGAGCAAGACAGAGGCAGGAAACTACAGACCTGTCAGTTTGACCTCAGTGGTAGGGAAAATGATGGAATCACTTCTGAAGGAAAGAACTGCTGAATACCTAGAGGCCAGTGGGGCACAGGACCCAAGACAGCATGGATTCACAGTGGGAAGGTATGTCAGACAAATCTAATTGATTTCTTTGACTGTGTGACCAAAGCAGTAGACCAGGGAGGGGCTGTGGACATGGCCTACCTAGACTTTAGAAGGCATTTGACACAGTCCCACACAAAAGATTAATAAACAAATTAACCAGTCTTGGAGTGGGTCACAGGGTGGTAGCCTGGGTAAAACACTGGTTGGACTACAGGACACAGCAGGTAATAGTAAATGAAGTCCACAGTGAAGAAAGGAGGGTTACTAGTGGGGTACCGCAGGGTTCATACTGGGGCTGGTCCTTTTTAATGTCTTTATAAGTGACATTGCAGAGGGACTGGAAGGGAAAGTATGTCTCTTTGGAGATGACACAAAGATCTGCAACAGGGTTGATACTCAAGGTGGGGTGAAAAGGATGAAAAGGGACTTGACAAGGTTGGAGGAATGGTCAAATGTATGACAGCTTAGATTCAATGCAAAAAAGTGCAAAGTAATGCACCTGGGAAACAAAAACCCAGGGGAAGAGTACACAATGGGGGGTGAGATACCAACAACAACAAAAATGGAAAGGGACCTGGGGGTAGTCATATCAGATGACCTAAAGGTGGGCCAGCAATGTGAGAAGGCAGTAAGGAGGGCTGGGGGCATACTGGGATGCATAGGGTGAGACATAACCAGTAGAAAACAGGAAGTTGCTGGCCCTCTGTACAGACAGTTGGTAAGACCACATCTGGAGTACTGTGTACAGTTCTGGAGACACCATCTCCTCAAGGACATAGACAGGGTGGAGGCTGTCCAGAGGAGGGCAACCAAAATGATGCAGGGTCTGCATCAGAAGACATATGAAGAAAGACTAAAGGAACTAAAGTTGTATACCCTCGAGGAAAGGAGGGAGAGGGGGGACATGATAGAAACTTTCAAATACCTCAAGGGAATCAACAAAGTCCAAGATGGTAGCATCTTTCAGGAAAAGAGATGTGAAAAAACAAGGTGGCACAATTTGAAGATGGGGGGGAAGGCTCAGAGGTAATGTGAGGAAGTATTTCTTTACAGAGAGGGTTGTGGATACATGGAACAGCCTTCCTGAGGAGGTCATAGAGTCAAAAATAGTGGAGGAATTCAAGAATGCATGGGACAGACATAAGGCAATTCTAGTGGGGGGGTAGGAGGAAGTAGGCTTTTGGTTAACTAGGATCTGCAGCTTGTCCATTAGGTAGGGAAATGGGCAGACTAGGTGGGCCAAGTGGTCCCTATCTGCTGTCAAATTCTATGTTTCTATGTTTCTATTGGGGGGAATGTGCTGATGATGTACAAAATCATTAACAAGGATGATCTAATGGAAGAATTAAATTTAAAATTTTAGAATGAAACAAAAAGTAAAGGGACATGAACACAAATTAGGCCAAACAATTTTAAAACAAGCAAGCGTAAGATTTATTACAGACAAAAGATATTAGACCATTGCAATAATCTGCCTTCTGAAGTGATAAATAGCTGTCAGATTTTTACAGTAGTGTAGGCCAAGCTCCGCAAATGTTATGCCATCATTAGATTTGTATAAAAGCACTGTGGAAGCATGTGGCTGGACTGCTGTCTGGTGTGCTGCCACAGTGCTCTAGCATAGTTTCCAGTGATTCTGTTTATGCAGCCCTTCCCCTTCGCGGGCCACACAAATACACCACCTTCCCAGTGCACTACTTTTCCTTTTCACAGTTGCAGAAGTGATGTCTGCTGTGTGAAACATGTCATTGCTTACTTAAACTGCGCATGCATGAGTATCGCGCATACGTAGTCATGTCAGTGCCACCATGTTGCACAAGACTGACTCTGGAGCAAACTGCGCATGCGCGAGTATCATGCATGTGCAATACTGTAATCGCTACAGTATTAGTTATGGCTGACTCTAGTGTGGTGAGAGCACCGCATATTGTTTTCAACACTCTTGTCACTCCTAAGTGCTCTCCACAGCCGTATCAGCTCTGACCAGAATCTGTTTATTTTGGGAGATGCTTCTCTAATTCCTTACATGCAACATCCTTAACAAGACAAGATACTACTAGCTTCTCTATCTTTTAAGAGGATAATACTGAAATATTGGAAAGAAAGTAAATACCCCTCTCAGAGGGAATGATTTAGCTCCTTGGGAATACTAGCCAGCAATGAAAAATTCAGTGTTCTAATTCTAAACAAAATGGAAAGGTTTAATGTAATTAGGGACCACCTCTTGAAGTATAAAGACAATACGAAGTAACTTAGTCCATTAACTGTCAAAATGTTATGTCATGTCTTTTTACTCTATAGTTGAATATACTCATGAATGTTTATAAGCAATTATATAACACTGTCAGTAGATGTTTCAAATACTTCATATCAAGTTTTTATTGCACATCAGACTATATTTAACATATTTGTATTTACAGTTCTGTATTCTGTAATCTATAACTAACTAAAAATCAATACAAATTTGAAGTAAAAAACTATCTAGTGCCCTTTTTGCTCCTGACAGAAGAATCACATCTGCTGAAGCATTAGTACCCATAATGTTAATAGTTCCTTGGATGTAGTCCCTCAGTTTTCTGCCATGGATGAAGCCATTTTCATCACAGGGTATTAAAGTGTTAATTATCTATTCCAGCTGCATGGCCAAGATCTTAGTAAAACTTTTAGGTCAGAGTTTACTAGTTATATGGGTCAGTATGGGACACAGAGCATGGGATTCTTTTTTTTATTATTCTTTTTTTCTTTCTTTTTTCAAAGAGCAGTATTGTTACATCATAAAATACAGGGGAAACGTTACTAGTTGTTGAGAAGGAATTAGAGTTATTAGAAAGGAATAAGTTCAGAGTTGTGCTTTTTTAACTTAGCAAAACTTTATTTAAAAGTTTCTAAGCACAGAGTAACAAACAAAGACATCTCAGTATCACCAAAAGATGTATTCCAATATACAGGGTAGAACAGCAAGTTATTAACTAGTAGAATAAAACAGGCATGTGACTATTGTTCTATTAATCTAAAGAAAAACACACAAGGGGCCTGTTGAGTGGGAGATATAGCTTAATGGATAAGCTTAAAACAGACTAGTCCTGCAGGGCTCAAAGCGAATGTTAAAAAGAACCCACTAAAGTACCTGGCTTATAGGAGATGTCCTTCAAAATATACATGAGCAAAAGGACAATGCCAAGGAAAAAGAAGGTAATTTTGGCAAGTGGGGTAGTATAACAGGCCTAAGACAACTGAAGAAGAGTGTCCAGTGTCTCCCATTCATTCTTATGGGTAGAGAGATAGCACCTCATACTAGCCACTGATTTTTCCATTCTCAAAAAAGTCAAAATTTTGGAATGACATTCCTTATGGCTAGGGGCATTAGTGTCCAACCAATGTCACAAAATGACTAGTTTGGCTACTGCCGAAATTAAGGCCATGTGATACCTTTGGGAGCTGAGCAGCTGCTTGTTACCAATCCCAAAAGATGTAGACCCAGTGTGAACCTATCCTGTAGCCCTAGTAAGGGATCCAGGTGTGATTTAATAGGTTCCAAAAATTCTGTATTTAAGGGAAGTCCCATAGAAGATGTTTCAATGTTCCCTCTTGAGTGGTACATTTTGCACACAATGGAGCTGATAATCTCCAAATGCTATGTAAATGTCATGGGGTGTAGTACACATTATATAGTATTTTGTATTGTTCTAGACCAGTAGTTCTCAGACTTTGTCACAGTGAGCCTCCCCAAATCCATGGAAAAAATGTTGAGCCTCCCCCAAAATTTGAAATGATCTTAGGCCTCCCCAAAGAAAAATAATGTACTGTACTTTGCGCAGTACACTATGAATAAACTGAAACCCTTTGAGTACTTGGTCACATTCAGTTCTTTTGTCTTATACTGACTTGAACTTTTGAAAAGCGCCTCCTGTGCTCAAAGGTGTTATCTGAATAACAAATAAATGAAATAAACAAATAATAATATTCAGCTTATTGTAACCCCCGCCAACCTACTTGCTCTGCTATTTTCATTCTTGAACCATTGTTACCCTTTGTTGCAGTACCTTCATGAGTCAGACAACTTCCTCTGTTTCCTCTCTATATGAAATAACCTTCCTACACACTTTACCTCTCCCCTTCATTCTCTGCTCCTAAGCAACTTCTCGAGGATTACTTTACTCCTTTCTGCTATTGATCTTAGTACTTCTATGCTCAACCCTTGTATTTGGGCTGTTCTGCCATCAGTTTACAAATTGATCAATTACCACCACTCATTATTAGTTTATTGTTCATATTTGTTTGCACTATTGTTCATTGTGCATTTCTTGATTGTTTTGCAGTTACCTTTTGAAATGTATTCACTCTCTACCCTTCCCCAGATACCCCTGAAATGAGCTTTAGCTCATTCACCTTCCCTTGTCACCTATTAGTAAATAAATACATACAATTCACCTACTATTATCTTCTTTCAGTTTGATTCATCTCTTCACACAAAATATATAATACCCAAAATTTAAATACAGTATTGTTTCAGACTTGCTTGAGCCTCCCCTTGAACAGGTTGGGGCCTCCCCAGGGAGGCTGGCCTCACCATTTGAGAACCCCTGTTCTAGACATATCTTACTCACCTTGAAAATCTATGCACATATTCCCAAAGGTTTGGATTTTCTGGGTCCAGGATAATTTCAGGAAATTATCATTCCCAATAATATCTCACTTTCTTCTCTGTGCCTTCCCAGTCCCTAAGAGCTCTATATATGGCAGAACGCACTTGTGGCTGGGTTGTCAAGTCTGCCATTTGGCTGTAAATGGAGCCATCTGAAAGAGTCCGAGGGTGGGGATCAAGAAATTCACAAATGGAATATTTAAGTTGGAAAAAAATTGAAATCCAGTTGGTGAGGTGCACCCAGCCTATTGCAAGACTCCTCAAAAGATAATATTCTGTTCCCTTGACCATATCAGAAATAGCTTGAAGGTGTACCTGTGGCATAAGAGTCAATGGTATAGGATCATTGGTGATCCTCAAACTGGGATTTTATCTAATGGGCTGATAGGGGTTCCTCTGTGGGGTATAGTTCAAAAAACAGCAAAGCTGTGCACTAATACATGGTGACTAACCAATTGGGGTGTCTTGTAGTTCCAAGGTAATCTGGACCGGGGCAAGTGTGATAATGCTTGAGGCAAAATGCCAAGGTGGGTACAATAATGTCTTTCCATCTCCTTCCAAGGTATCCAGGGCTGATCTATACTGTCACCCCTGTCTGGAATAACCCAAGCCAAAAAATGTACTGGAATGAGAGGCCAGGTAGTACCAAAAGAAATTAGGAAGTTGAAGTCCCCCATGACAATTTGCCAGAGATAGTTTAGAGTAGGCAATGTGGGTTTTTTTTACCATTCCAAAGAAATCTAGAAATAATCTGATGCAATTGGGTAAACCATGTCTGTGGTAATTGGATGCCTAATATACTCAGTGGATAAAGAATTCTTGGTAAAATGTTCATGCGGATAGCTGATATTCTGCCCCACAAAGATATGGAAAGAGGGTGCCATTGCTAAAGGTCAGTCTTGATCATGCTTATGATCGATTGTAAGTTAAAGGCTATCAACCTCTTTGCCCCTGAACTAAATGAATACTCAAATATTTCAACCCTGCAGGAGACCAGCAGTTCTGTAGTTCAAATTGAATATCTCTTTTGTATGTGACCCCCATTGAGTGGAAAAATAATTGTCTTATTCAGGTTGAGTTTGTATCCGGACAATTGACCAAATTCTATTAGAGTTTGTAAAGCAGTGGACAAAAAGATCAAGGGGTTCATAAGATGGAGCAGTATATCATCTATATAAGTAGACAACTGGTAAGTGTGGGGGCCAACAGAGAGTCTGGTTATCAAGGGGTGCTGTATAAAATGTCTGGTGAGGGGTTCCAAATAAAGATTAAACAAGAAAGTGGGTAAAGGGCATCCCTGTCTTATCCCTTTTCATAAACCAAAGGAGTAAGAAAGAACTCTGTTGCAGAAAATGCGAGCGGTGAGCGTGGAGTAAAGAAGATGCATCCACGTAATAAAATTTTCTGGGATGTCAAAGACAGACAGGGTTTGAAACATGAACAGCCATGAGACCCTGTCAAAGGCTTTTTTGATATCCAGGGATACCAGCACTGCAGGTGTGCTGGACTCCCTGGAGGCTGAAAACAAATTAAACATTTTCCTCATGTGGTCAGTCACTAACTGTCCCTGCATAAACCCCATTTTTTTCTCTGCTGATTAGCATTTCAGAGTTGTACATTGTATAAAAATCTATTGGGATTCCATCAGGTCCTGGTGCCTTTCTGTTTGGTAATGATGACACAGTCACAAATACCTCCTCCCTGCAAAAAGGGGCTTCTAATAATATGACTAGTCAAGGGATGTCTGGGAAAGAGACATTATCATGAAAATGTTGTACTATCTTAGGAGGTTTATTCCATTCTGATGTATATCACTGGAAAACTGTAAGAAGATTGTGTTTATTACACTAAGATGATTGTGTGTAACCCCAAATTGATTCAGTGCAGCTGTTACAAGATTATTTTCTTGCTCTTCCTTGAGTTGCCATGCTAACATCCCTTCTGGTCTATCCCTCAGCCAGTGGTATTTTGACCTAACATTCAGATTTAGTTTTTCTGCTCCGATAGTTATGATCTGGTTATATTCTTCTCCTTTTTTAATGAGTATTTTATAAACGTTAAACAAAAATGAATGTGACTGAAGTAGTTCTAGGCTAGATATTTTTTATTCTAACGTTAGTGTTCTTGCTTTCTCATATTACTTTTGAAAGATATGAAGGAGATTACTATTCCTCTAATTACAGCTTTGCAATTATCCTGCACTGTTTCCAGAGGGTTCCATCAAGCCGCATCAACAGTGAATTTGTCGATCGGCATTGCAGCACTGGCACAATGCCAACAGTCAGCACTGTGCCATCAGTAGAACAAAGTGTTTTTGTGGTGGGCTTCACCCCTGAACCCCCTTGCAGGTGGCTCTGCCCCCTGCACCCCCTACATTTTAAGATAATCAACTCCGAGTCAGAGTTGTTTTGGGGAGGGGGCAAAATCATCAGAGATAGCAGTGTTGGTGTACCACAGAACATTACAGTGAACTGCCAATTTCGTCGCCGGAATGGTCTTTGCAGTATTTCCTTTGCTATTTCAATAGTATACATTGCCAGAGGACCCCTTACAGAAAGTACTGTATAAGAAGTCCCAAAAGGAGGAGGGCAGTGAAGCCTACTTGAGAAAGCAAATGAGGCTAATAAGATTGTTAGGCAGCCCAAGGCAATGAAGGAATTTCAAATTGTGGAAAGGGTCAAGAAAGGGGGCAAGTCCTTCTTCAGTTACATTAGTGAACAATGGGTAATGACATATGGCACTGTTAAGCAAAATGGGGGAATTGGCTGGATGAAGGGCAGTAAAGAAAAGGTGGAGGTGCCCCACTCCAGCTGGAACAATACTTATAGATTTTTAAAAAGCCTTCAACTCAGTGAAGGAGTGCTACCTCCTCCAGGTGTTACTGTGTATGAGATTTGGGGACAACTTCCTTTCCTGGATTTGCATCCTCTACCACTTTCCACATCCCAGGTCCTGATGAACTCCAACCTTTCTGCCACATTCCTTCTTCAAAAGGGTACACACCAAAGGTGGCACCTCTCCCCCTTTGTCCTGGCTATAGAGCCCTTGGCTATTGCCCATATACAGCACCCATCTATACCTGATATAAGAGTAAGTGAGCAGGAATATAAAACAATGTTGTACACTTACGATTTACTAGTACTGACCAAAGATGCACTCAGAGCAATCCTCTCTATTCCTAAGCACTCTTCGAGAGTATTCTGACAGCTCATGTCTGAAAGCAAGTCCTGGGAAAACAAAGGTCCTCCCCCTCCACCATGCCTGTTCCAGTACCTATTTCACTGCACAGAGCATGAAATGGGCCCCCTAAGATATCACATACCTGGGTATCTGAGTTCTTTTGGAGACTTAAAAAGGGGCCTCCACCAGTTTTACCCCATTATTGGTCAAATGGAAAATAGAGCTGGGTAGGTGGAAATACCTCAACCTGTCCATGGCCAAAAGAATATTAGCATTCAAGATGGTATCAACACCTAAACTGCTGCATTGTTTGGCTAATATCCCACTTCATGTACTCAAAACCTGGTTTTCCACAATAAATAGGTTGGTGGTGGACTTCCCATGGGTGGAAAATACTCCCAGTTTCAGTACACTAAAGCTGCGTACACACCGGAGGGTGGGAGGGTAGGGGCTGCCATGTTTTTTTTGGCTACCATCTAGCATATCTAGGGACACAAACATTGCATAAGTTTTCATCCCTAACACCCCAAGCCCCACAGTGAATATGGATGGAAATGGCTATCACAGGAGGTACTACTCCTTTGGGAGCACTATTGTATGTTAACAATCCAGGTAAAATAACCCTAACCCTCCCTGCCACAACACAGGCCATGTAAAAAGTTTAGCTGGAACTCCAGAAGTTGTCCAAGATGTGACTAGCAACACCACATTTGTACCCTCTATGGAGGAACCCTAGAATCCAGGCAGAGCATACAACTCTTTATTGGCCTCCTTGTCATAATGCAGGCATATGGAAGATTCAGGACCTCTTTATGTGAGGCACCAACCAAATTGACAACTTTCAAAACCTAAACACCAAGGTTTACCTTCCCCAAACTGTTTTATGAAAATTTAGTTAAATCAGAAGCACCAACACTCACTCCCTAAAAACCTCTGCAGAGTGGAATTTCGCAAACAATCTATCCCCATGTCCTCACTGGCTGCACCTCATAACAAGGAAAGCTGGGTCCATCTATTGAAGCCTACAGAAGGGAATGCATGACCAGTGCCAGAAGGCAAAAGCCAAATGGGAATTCCAGCTGTTTATCCAAATCACTGAGGACCAATAGACCGATTGCTGATAGACTTCCCATAGAGTCTGAATGGACAGTAGAGAACTGCTTATTCAAATTATGCCTCCTTGGTATCAAACCTGGCAGACCTACAAACAATAAAGGTCATCCCCACTAATCAATGCTGGAGATGCAGGCTTCCAGGGGGGATCTTACTTATGTACTATGAGCTTGTGACCCACCTGCCATTCTGGAAGAAAGTGATCTCCTCCTGGACCAAATCCCCTGCTGAAAAATGCCTGACATTATGTTTCACGGGGGTTCTGTGCATTCCCAATACAGGATGCCAAGTCTCCAAATCACACCTCAGCTGGCTGACAGCAGCCTCAGTGGAGGCACAAAGGCTAATGTTACAAAAATGGAGCTCAGTGGAAGTTTCTGCTGTCAAACAATGGAGAACCTTTATTGGCAGACTAGCCAATTTTGAGCATCTGTCTCATATTACACAGTGTACCAAAGAACAATTCATGAAGATATGGGATCCTTTTCTGTCTTCCCACATATGCAAGGCCCTGGCAGTTGGTAGATGTGCCAGAAACCCTACTTCCTTCAGCACACAAGATACACTGGTACCTCTCATGAAGGGTTGCTCTATCGTACTGTCATAGCCATTTTCAAGCTTTCCAGAAGCTGATTTCAAAGGATCACACACTGATAGAAGGAGTGCATAGAATACAGGTATCATATGACAAAGAATTACACAAGGAGTAGCTCACACATTTGTAGAAGGTGCACCATACTCTTGAGTGCAACTGTCAAAGGCAAAGGGAAGCAGGACTTGAGCTGGATCCCCGTGGAGCCAATCGGAGGAGGCAGACCCAGCACCAATAAGCAGAAACACAAGCAATGGCATGGCTCCTAGAGGAGCCAATCCAGGAGAAGAACGCCTATTCTGAGCAAGCAGCCAGGCTTTAAAATTGCCATCTGGCCACCACTCATAAGCAAAGGTAAGGGGAAGCAGGAGAAGTGAGGAGGCTTGCCACTGTAAACCGGAAGGTGAAGAGACTGGGCAGCAGTAATGGAGGAGGTGGTGAGGAGGAAGAGCCGCCACAAGTGGAGGGGGACCTACCTCAGGGGCAGCCTGCTCGAAGTTTTGAGGAGGAGCTGGAAACATCGCTCAGGACCGCAGCTTGGGACTAAGTTGCCAAAAGGAGCTGTAATCACCAGTTAGGACCATGACTTGGGACTTCTTGGGGTTTGGGAGGATCGCAGCAGTGGCTTGGGACTTCTACTAACTGACTTTTCTCCCACCCACCTCCCTTGCACCACCTCCCTTGTTAAATGCTCCAGGCAAACCACTCCCAAGAGTGATTAGCCAATCAGGGACCAGACTAGAGGAGGAGGAGGAGTGAAACTGGAAAGGTGGAGCAGAAGCAGGGATGCTGGTCAAGGGGAGGAAACAAAGGTACTGTAAAGGGGACATTTTGAGTGGGAACAGTATATGCTTTGAAAGGTACATTATATATCTTAGAAGATCTTGACATAAGAACAAAGGGAAATGTGTTAGCAACTGTATTAAGGGCCAAGGTGCTGTAAATTGTGTGATTTAGGGAATCAAGTTAGGGTGTGGTTACTGGGGGCTCTCTGAGAGGGCTAGGTAGGGCAAGAGAGAGCCCAGAGGGAAAGAGGAACCAGGAGTGGGTAAATGGAGCATAGGGTCCAAAAAGGAGGGAAGGGGAAATGCTCTGTGAAGACTGACTGGGGTGGACAGAGGAGGGGACAGGGCAGGGGGGCAAGCTGGGAGGGAAATTGATGGGACTGCAGGGAGCAAGGGGTCCTGAGAAGGGAGAGGAAAGAGGGGAATGGGGACACAGAGGAGGGAAGGTCATGGGATGTAATAACTGCGTAGAAACTGTATTCATGGACACCTTGTGGAGGCTGGGGGAATGCCCAGTCTGCCAAAGGTTGAGAAGGCTAGAAAATGAGGTAGTATGGCTAAGAGGGGAGGTGTCTAGGATGAAGATGGAAATGACGTGGTCAGAAGGAGGGGAGGGAAAAACAAATTGGAACCTTATAAGGAAATCCAATGGGGAGGAGAGGAGGGAATGCAGGTGGTTGGGGGGGTGAAACAGGTACAGGAGTAAAGGAGAAAAGGAAAACGGGGACAAAAGTAAGTGAAATAGACACCACAGTAGTCTTAAATGGGTGCTGACCACTGGTAATTATGTCAAAGGGAGGGGAAGAGAATGGGCGGACACAATCCATTGTAACAACAAAAGAGATGGCTGGAAGAGGGGGTGAACAAGAGAAGATTCTGAACTAGTGTGGGGTGATACATACAAGGGAGAACGCAGTGGGGTCAGAGCAATAGGAAAAGGGGAAGGAAACAATGTGCAGGAGGATGAAGGAGAGGAGAGGGGAGGAGAAAAGGGGAAGGGAAATTGTAGGGGGAGGACATCTTGGTGCTAGGGAACTTGATGCTAAGAGGGGTCAGGTGGGGTAGCAAATGGGGAGAGGCACAATAGGGTTTAGAATGCCAGGAAAGAAAGCAGAAAGGGTGGGTCAATTTGTGCTGCTGTGTGTTTGTAGAATGAAAGGTCCCCACCTAATAATACACCTGGGGACAAATGACCTGGTGGATGGTACAGTAGAGAAGATGAGTAGGAGTTTTGAGGAACTGGAACCTCTTTGTGAGGGGGCAGGAAGATCAGTTACCTTCTCAGAGGTACTTCCTGTCCCCAGGGCAAGTACCACAAGAAAAAAGAGAATCCAGGAGTTCAAAGAATGGCTGGGAGAATGGTGTCAGGAAAAGGGGTACTGGCTGATAGTAGATTGGGGAAGGGACCTGTGAAAAAAGCAGTCTCTATGCAAAAGATAGACTGTACCTAAATGAGACAGGAAAAAAGGTACTGAAAAGAAAGATAGGGGAGCACATTGAGTCAAATTTAAACTAGGAAGGGGGGTAGCATATTGGCTGGCGGTGCTCAGAAGACCGGAGAGGAGATATCAATTGGGCTTACCCCATAACAGTAAGGCTAGGGGAGAGGGTAATACCAAGGGAAGGGACATAAGAGGAGAAGGGCGTGGGGGTTCAAGGTGAGGGTTGGAGTGTGGTCACATTAAATGCTAAGAGCCTGTAGAACAAAGGAGCGGAACTACAGGCTCTAATAGTAGCGGAGAAGTGGATTTGGCTGCGATAACGAGATATGGGCCACCGATAATCAGGAGTGGGAACTGGTAGTACCAGGGTATAGACTCTATCATAAGGATAGGGGGGCAGGGAGGAGGGGCAGGGTGGCACCATATGTCAGAAAGGGTCTAAAATGTGAAAGGGAAGAATGAGAGGAGGAGGATGGGACTGAGGCTCTTTGGATGCAAATAAAGGATCCTAAAAATAGGTCACTAAGGAAACACCCTTTACCTCGTACTGATGAATAGGGAATGGATGAGGGACGTTAGGGTTGAAGAACCACTGGTGGGGATGGGAACGACCACCAGATAGTATGGTTCCAGTTACAGATGGTTGGGGGGGGGACAACAGACATAAGGATGCTTTACTTTAGGAAAGTCAACTTTACAGGATGGGGGAAGTAGTACAGGGATTCAGATCAAAGGTGGGAATTAATAAAATGGGGGTTACTAGAGGCAACAAACACCTGCAGCAAGGCCCAGAGCAAAAAGGCTAGGGTGAAAAAATCATGCTGGATGAGTAGAAAGGTGTTAGACAATGTGAGAAGGAAAAGGGGCATATATAATAGATACAGAGAAACAGAGTGAGGAAGACAGGGAAGTGTATCTGAAAGAGGCAAAGGAAGTGACAACGGACGTAAGAGCAGCCAAGGGATCAAGGGAACTCAGGTTGGCACCAGGCAAGAAAAAGGGGGAGAAAGACTTCTTTATGTACATCAGGAAGAAAAGAACCTGTAAGGATCAAATTGTGAGGGTAAAGAGGGAGGGGGATGGGCAAAGGGGGAAGGGCTTAACAGCTACTTCTGTTCAGTCTTTACTAAGGAGAAGGGAGGAGAGTTACCCACAGTGGGAGGGAGGATGGAGACAGATGGGGGGTGAGGTGAAATCATGAGAGAGAGGGTGCTAGAAGGGTTGAGGGCACTGAGGCTAGACAAAGTGCCGGTACCAGATGGGGGGCAGTCAAGGTTGCTGAAGGAACTGGCAGAAGTCCTGGTGGGCCTCTTGGCAGACTTATTTAATGCATCTCTTGGCACAAAGTACATACCGCAGGATTGGAGACTAGCTCATGTGATTCCCCTCCATTAGAGTGGTCCCAGGGATGAACTGGAGAACTATAGGCCAGTGAGTCTAACGTCTATAGTAGGTAAGGTAATGGAGACCATCCTAAAGGAGAGGCTGGTGGTGCTGCTGGAGGTTAAAAGGGTGAAGAACAGGAGGCAGCATGGCTTCATCAAGGGAAGATCATGCCAGACCAGCCTAGTTGAATACAATAACAGGATGACTAGGCAAGTTGATGGGGGCCATGCGGTGGATGTCCTGTACCTGGACTTCAGCAAGGCCTTAGACTCGATACCACATGGGAGGCTAGGTTGTAAACTGTGGGGCACTGGGGCGGGGGCAAAACTGGTGAGGTGGGTGGAGAACTGGCTACAGGGTAAGCAACAAAGGATAGTGGTGGAAGAGAAATTCTGATCCCCTAAGCCTGTGACAGGTAGGGTTCCCAGGGGTCGGTGTTGGGGCCTGTGTTGGGGCTGGTGCTGTTTGGAATTTTCATTGCAGACATCTCGGAGGGCATCAGAAGCAAGATCAGTCTGTTTGCAGACAACACCAAAATGGGAACAGTGGTGGATGACTGGGGGGGTTGGCAGAGGCTACAGGAGGATTTGACATAGCTTGAGGTATGGTCAGACACTTGGCAACTCGGGTTCAAAACCAAAAAGTGAAAGGTGCTGCATTTCAGATCAAAGAATCTAAGGAGAAACTACTATGGGGGGGGCAGATAGCAGTAACGGAGAAAGAGATGGATCTGGGGGTCCTCATAATGGGAGCAATGAACAACTCTGCACAGTGTAGGAGGGCAGTAACAAGGGCCAACAAGATGCTGGACTGCATTGCAAGTACATGAAGGGAATAATCCAATCAGACACAGAGGGACTGCTCAGCACAAGGGTGGGAAGAGACACTAGAGGCAATGACATGAAATTGGAGGGGGGATTCAGGAGGGAAACGAGGAGGCATTTCTTTATGGAAAGGGGTGGCAGAGTGGAATGTGCTGAAAGCAGAGGTGGTGTCATGTAAACTAGTGGAGGGGTTCAAAGAGGGTGGGACAAGACAAAGAGGAGGGATATGGGGGGGACCAGATTCAAAATAAGGGTGCTAGCTGCAAACTTGAGCAGACTGGAGAGTGGCGTAACCATGCATGCTTATTGTACACCACTGCATACAGAAAAAAAATCTCCCCTTTTCAAATTGATGTTTTTTTTTGTTTGCTTGTTTGTTTGATTTTTAAAGCTGCCCGGGTCCCAAACCCTGGTCCCTAGGCTGCCTGCGGGTGGGGGAGGGAGGACGGATGGTCGACTGGATTCCTTCCCATTAGACATGTCATCTAGAGGAGCAATTGGACAGTTTTTGTCCACATGCTTCTTTGCTCTGCAAGCCTCCACCAATCAGTTATGCTGCTGTAACTTTCCTGCTGCTATTGGTATCACACTCATGGGGACCAGGCAGAGCCAGCCCACTACAGTTGCCATCTCGTATGTGGCAGAAAGAGAGGAGTGAGTCACGGAGAGTGAGAGCCAACTCGGAGCTAGCAGCTGAATCCCACTGGTAAAGTAGCGCTGCGCCTTGAAGTTGTTCACCCCTCATCTTGGGATTTTCAGCTCAGAGGACTGGAGTACTCATGAACCACAGTCATTGAGGCCTATCTCCCACAGCCTGAGCCAG
The DNA here is from genome assembly GCA_016271365.2 of Neoceratodus forsteri. Taxonomy (NCBI): domain Eukaryota; kingdom Metazoa; phylum Chordata; order Ceratodontiformes; family Ceratodontidae; genus Neoceratodus; species Neoceratodus forsteri. Next base: position 1,296,316,986 of record CM028130.1, read on the forward strand.
GCCAGCCAGTCGTTGGTAGACTCAGTCCGTTTTCCTCCTCCTGTGCAGGAGGGAGGACTCCTGTGTCACAGCCCACAGGTCGTGGGAGTGGAGGTGGTCAGTCGGTCACCCATTGAACCAGGAGCAGCAGTGGAAGCTCCACTCAGGACCGGGCCAGGAGGACTCATTGGAAGGCCAGCACAGTCAGTCAGTGTCCAGAGGAAAAAAGAGGTAGGGGCATGCAGAGTGCATGCCCCAACCTCTCAACCTCCCCCACTCTCACCCTCCAGGTTCTTGCTTTCCCATTGCCACCAGGCTGTTGACAGATGCTGTGATCCAGAGAAGCAATTTTTAGCAAAGCCAAACACAAAAAAAAATCAAAAGTGCTTCAACATTACTGCACTACTGAAACTTTATCAGGGGATATCAAAGCAGTGTCGGAAAGACCGAAAACACTGATTTTGCAGACAACTGCACAGACTTCAGGTACGATGCTGCACATCAAGTGGCCATTTTTACATTTAAAGTAGCCAGAACTGGGTATCACAGTGAACACATACATACTAGTCCAATTCATTCACTGTTAAACCTGTAGTCAACATTGTTCATCAGCACATGTAAAGAAAACACACATTGTCCTGCTGGTGGTGGTAGGGGGGGCTAGTAGCCATGGAAAACAAAGTTCAATTTAGGAGCACCAAACTAAATAACATACCAAGCTCCAGAAGTGGAACTGTCAAGACATTCAAGGCAAAGTGCTGTAATATTAAAAATAGCCTAATATTATTCAGACTTCATTCAATCAAAAGACATAGTCCTGTGATAATGGACAATGTATGGGAGTAGGGGAAGAAATAACTTGGGTCCATAATATAAATATCAAAATAACACCAACTTAAAACAGCACACTACACTACATGCACAGATTTATAAGTGTGTTCCAGGGAAAGTGCCATGTCACCAAAAAGACCTCATAGAAATAAAACTTGTGTCAATAAACTATTTTACTATAAAATATTCTATTGCACTATGTACAGTCATTGTCCGCATTTCAACTTTTTGCCCACATTACTAAATTAAACTGAGCAAAAAAAAGTGCATTGTGATGTGACAATAGATTCCCTATAGCAGGACAGTGTGTATTCTTGGAACAGCCTTCCAGCAGAGGTAGTGAGCGTGAAAACAGAGGTGGGGTTCAAGAACACATGGAATAAGCACAAGGGAATCATAGTGGAAAGGAAGGTAGGAGGAGGAGGGAGGGAGCAAGAACTGTAGATGGAGTTTGATCTGTGGTAATAATGTAGCTGGAGAGGAATGGGCAGACTGGATGGGTCAAGCTGTCCTTACTTGGTGTCAAATTCTATGTTTCTGTGTGCCTCACCCACCATGGGATTCTCCAGCAGAGCCTACTATATTGTGTTTTTCCTTGTTGTTCTTGTGTTGTCCCCCCTTGCATTTTATTCATTCCCCCTCCTATCCCTTTCTTTTCCAATCCTTGCAATGCCATGTAATGCCAACACAGGGTTCTACAAAGTTTGTAGAACCCTAGGTTGGTAGCACATGGCATTGTAAGGGTTGGAAAAGAAAGGGACAGGAGTGGGAATGAAATAAAAGCAAGGGGGGCCAACACAAGAAATACAAAGCTGCATCCATAGATACTCTCTTTGCACACAATGACATCCAACCCTGGCTCGTGGAGGACGTTTCCACCTTCCTATCTATCAATGACACCCCAGAAATTTCCCAGGCTATGCTATGGGATATCCTCAAGGCCTACCTGAGAGGCTCAATAACAAGTTATGCTTCCTGAGTTAAGAAGCAGAGGCTACATGAAACTGAGCAAAAAGAGCACACTCTTAAGCCAAAAGAGAAAAAGTACAATTCCCACCCCACCCATGACCTGCAGCTGCTTTGGGACAAACTTCAGCTCAAGTACTAGATCAATATTCTTGCCTCATTGGCAGCTTAGAAAGTTGTAATGAGAACAACTCATAAATATTGGGAGTCAGGGGAAAAAGCTGGGCACATTTTGGCATACTACACCAAATTCCAGCAAATAGCTGAGCAAACAGATTGTATTCGACTCCTCTCTGGGGTAATTACAAATAAACCTGCTGAGACAAATGAAGCCTTTGTAGACTTTTACACTCAGCTATATACCTCAAAAGCTGGAGTCTGTATTCCACATCCATTTTACTTCCTTAAAGGCTCAGCCCTGTCCAGCATTGCAGTTCCATGTGATAACGGCAACTGCCTAAAGGCAATCGCCGATATCACAGAGTCAGAGTGTCACATTTTGTTGTGTTACTACCAGAATTTTTAATGCATTGAAATGATTTTTTCCCCCTTGATTCACACAGCATACTAAACAATTTAAAGGGGCAAAAATATTTTCATTGTGTAACAAAAATGTATGAAACATTAAAAACTGAAATATCTTGTTTACTTAAGTATTCACCCCCCTGAGTCAATACTGTGTAGAAGCACCTTTGGCAGCAATTACAGCTTTGAGTCTACTTGGGTATGTCTGTATCAGCTTTGCACATCTGGATTTGGGGATTTTCGCCCATTCTTCTTTGCAGATTTGCTCAAGCTCTGTCAAGTTGGATGGGGAGCACTGGTGAACCGCAATCTTTAAGTCTTTCCACAGATTCTCAATGGGATTCAAGTCTGGGCTTTGGCTGGGCCACTCAAGGACATTCACCTTCTTGTTCTGAAGCCACTCCAGTGTTGCTTTGGCTGTATGCTTGGGGCCATTGTCCTGTTGGAACGTAAATCTTCACCCCAGTCCAAAGTCTATTGCAGACTGATGCAGGTTCTCCTCAAGGATGTGCCTGTATTTGTCTCCATTCATTGTTCCCTCTGTCCTGACAAGTGCCCCAGTCCCTGCCACTGAAAAGCATCCCCATAACATGATGCTGCCACCACCATGCTTCATGGTAGGGATGGTGTTACACGGGTGATGAGCTGAGTTCAGTTTGCGCCAGGCATAGCGCTTTGCATTCAGGCCAAAGAGTTCAATTTTGTTTCATCAGACCAGAGAATCTTTGCCACATGGTCTCAGAGTCTGCCACGTGCCTTCTTGCAAACTCAGGCATGCTATTATGTGGCCTTTTCTCAGGAGTGGCTTCCGCTCAGCCACCTCCCATAGAGGCTACATCTGTGAAGTGCTGCAGAGATTGTTGTCCTCTGGACAGGTTCTCCCATCTCAGCCATGGAACTCTGTAGTTCTGTCAGGGTGGTCATTGGGTTCTTGGTCACTTCCCTGACCAAGGTCCTTCTTGCTCAGTTGGTCAGTTTGGGAGGATGGCCTGCTCTAGGAAGAGACTGGGTGGTTCTGTAATCTTTCCATTTCCTAATGCTGGACTTGACTGTGCTCCTGGGAACTTTCAACACCGTAGAAATGTTTTTATACCCCTCCCTAGATCTATGCCTCCTCACAATTCTATCACAGAGTTCTACAGACAGCTCCTTGGTCTTCATGGTAGAGTTTCTGCTCTGACATGCACTGTCAACAGTGGGACCTTATATAGACAGGTGTATTTCCTCTGAAATCATGTCAACCATTTGAACTAACCACAGGTGGACTCCATTCAAGTTTTAGAGTGATCTCACAAGGAAACTGGATGCACCTAGGCTCAATTTGGTGTGTCATAGCAAAGGGGGTGAATACTTATCAAATCAAGACATTTCAGGTTTTTATTTTAAATCACATGTACAAAAATTCCAGAAGTTTCATTCCACTTTGACATTATAGAGTAATTTGTGTAGATACGTGACAACAAAATCCCATATAAATGTATTTTAATTTGAGTTTGCAACATCACAAAATGTGACAAAATCCAAGGGGGGTGAATATTTTCTGAAGGCACTATATATACAGTATATATAGACATAGAGTTGGGCAATCTGAGTCCCCCAAGGTGTTTTGGAGCACCCAATCTCACATATGCTTTACGGGGAGTTTTACTGTTCCACAAAAAGCAGGAGATAAGTGAGTGAAGGTTCCTAAAACAGGTAGCTGGGTGCAATAAATTTAGCATATTAAGTGGGTAGAATATACAGGGGAGTACATTCATTTTAATAATACTGATACGGGCTTGTAAGGAAAAGAGAAGAGAGCTCTATCTGCGAAGGTCTTGTTTGATGGTTTCCACTACCATGTCTAAACTGAGTGCTTTAATTAGGGATTGTTTCTGGGAAAGAGAAATGCCAAGATATGTCAATTTGGATGTCCATGCCATTCCCAATTGAGCATAATCCAAGGAAAACACCATGGAGTTCAGCGGCATTATAGTAGTCTTATCCAGATTGAGTTTATAGTTGGAGAACTTACCAAATACAGAGATAATACGCAGGGCCTCAGGTACAGAAGTGACTGGGTGCGACAGATGTAACAAAATGTCATCTGCATAGGCAGAAAGCTTAATGTCAAAGGATCCTATAGGGATACTTTGAATCATAGGGGAGGTATTGAGCAAATGGATTAAGGGTTCTAAGTATGTATTAAAGAGCAGGGGAGATAGGGGACAACCCTGATGAGTTCCTGAGTAAAGAGAGAAACCATTTGATAATAATACCCCATTACAGTACACTTTAGCTTGTGGTTTGGTATAAAGCATTCATATCCATTGTGTAAAAGCTGGAGGGAAACCAAATTTCTCCAACACCGAAAATAGGAAGGTTCATTGCACCCTGTCCAATGCCTTCTCCGTATCCGGGGAGACCAGCTCCATAGGTTGCTTAGCTTCCCTGGATGCAGAAAAAACATGTGCCAGTTTCCAGAAATGATCCGAGAAGGACCTGCCCTGCATGAATCCTACCTGCTCAGACCTAATCTGTCCGTCCCAAACTTGCATAATTCTGGTAGAGAGAATTTTTGCAAATAGTTTCATGTCATAGTTCAAAAGAGAGATGGGATGGTAATTAGTGAATTTATCTTTGGGTTTATTGGGTTTGAGCAGAACTATTATTAGGGCTTCCAGAAGGGAGAAATCTGAAATACCATTATTACACATAAAGGAGAAGAGTTGGTGGAGAATGGGAACTAATTCATTTGCCAGAGCTTTGTAAAAGTTGGAGGGGAATCCGTCTGGCCCTGGGGCTATATCTGAAGGGACAGACTGAATAGCAGTGAGTATTTCTTGAGTAGAGATGGGACGTGCCAAGAAGGCCTGCTGTGTAGGAGACAAGACAGGAAGCATGATTGATCTCTGGTAATCCTGTGTTTCCTCTAATGAGGGAGGATTATTTGGGGGGCTGTATAATTGGCAGCAAAAGTGGTCAAATTTTTGGGCTATTTCTTTAAGGGATGTTTTAAGAGTTCCATCCACCTGAGAAGAAATAGCATGAACCAAACGGGACGCCTCTTGTTGTTTTAGGCATAGTGCCAGTAAGTGCCCAGCGTTGTCTCCCTGGTTGACATACATTGAATGGGTTTTTTAAAAGGGCATATTCTGCTAATTCTCTCACATACTCTGCATATTGGTGTCTCAGGCTGGTTAAGGTAGCCTGGTCTTCCTCTGATGACTCCAATGTTGGACTATGTTGTAGAGTTTCAATCTGTTCCAACAAAGTGCACAGAGAGGCTTCATATTTCTTTTTCTTGGTGGATGCTATATGAATGAATTCCCCTTGCAGCACACATTTTAGGGAACATCACGTTTTGTTTATGTCCAGGATGGAGCTCATATTCTGTTCCAAAAAAATGGCTAATAAGGGATTGAATTCAAGAAAGGACCTGAGGATCTTTTAGTAATTGGGTGTTCAGTTTCCAGATTTTATCAGTTTTAAAATTCAGGATGAAAGAATAGTCTAGCCATACTGGGGAGTGGTCTGAGAGGACTCTAAGGGTTATTCTCCCATCCGTCACACCAGGCAAAGTGTTTGCACTGATTAGGAAATAATCCAGAAAAGAGGATGTTTTGTGCACAGGGGAGTGGAAAGTATATAGTCACTCCATAGGGTGAAGTACCCTTCACGAGTCACATAGTTATCCCATTTCCAATAACTCATGCAATGTATGCTGGGTAGGGGAAAAGCTTTTGGGACAGTGGCCTGACTCATCAAGATCAGATGTGAGAGTCACATTCCAATCCCCTGTTAAGATGATAGGAAGGTGAGCATAGGGAGACAACAGGTTAATCAATTCAGAAAAGAATTCTGGTGATGGTATTTTAGGGCCATATATACTCCCCATAAGTAGCTCAGTAGGGTCCAGTATACCATGTATCTACCTCTAGGGTCCACAGTGCTTTGTATTAAAGTGCCTTTAAAAATAATATTGCTACCCCTCTCCCATTAGTAGAGTCTCCAGCAGCACATACTTGCCTAACCATCAATCTATGGAAAAGCATATTCTCCATGGCCAGAAGATAGCTTTCCTGGAGAAAAGTGATTTGACAGTGGAGCATTTGCAGGTGCTTTAGTATTTGGTACCTCTTTCCCATAGAGCGAGCTCCTTTAACATTCCATGATACATACCTCATAAATCAAATATAGCAAATAAAATATTAGACCGTCCCTGTTCAGCAGATGCGTATTCCCCCCTCCCACCCAACCTACTCAAGAAGCCCTGCATTCCCCCCAAAATAATCCCAGCCACAATTACCCCTGGAAAGTACAAAATCCTTCGAGTCTGCCCAGGCCAAGATGGTTCACTTTCTCCCCAAACAGCAGCAGCTCCCCACAGAAGTACATCTAGTAAATCTTACTCTACCAACTACATTAACAAACAGAATGTGCAACATTGAATACTCTGGAACTGTCACTGTATAACTGGTGTGTCCCCTTGGTACTCAGCACAAGACACAAATGCATGTGCCCCTTGTTCACTAATAATAGTCTTAAGGTCCAACAGAAGGCTTTTGAGGTTCACGTGAGACCAAGCTCGGTACATGTCTTCATTAGTATCCCTCTCTTAAACTTTGATGAGTCCTGTTTACCTGAAGATGCATTAAAAAAAACTCAAAAAAATAAATTCTCCCAAGTATTAAGCATATAAAGTAAGAGGCATGAAAAGGGGCACAACTTAGATAGTTGGCCTTCTGACTAGCAAAACCTTGTATCCAGGTTAGCCTGCATAACAACATGTGGTCCCAGCAAAGAGTTATTTTTCCAGCATTCCACTAGGTGGGGTTAGAAGAAGAGGGGACAAAAAATTAATTGAATGCAGGACTATGGGACCACCATATAAACATTTATACATGGGCGGACATATCTTGAAGTCACACATCAGATATACATTGCCATCTTCTTGCAAATCCAAAGTGCAGGTCCAGGGACCTGAATTCAATGAGGATTGTGTGCTGTGAAAGCAGATATGTTCACTGCATAAGACATAGTACTTTGAGCAGCAATTCAGAAACCAGAGAGTCACACTCCATTCACTTAAACAGGTCAGGGTAGAAAGATCTCAGCATATTGGTAGCTCGCTCAGTCGATTCTAAATTGTGCCAGGTATCTCGGTGTTGAACTTGAAGTGTAGCTGGATAGTTCATGTGATATCTTATGCCAGCCACTATTAGCTTGGTCATTGTCAGATGCAAATCAGTTCTTTCCTGCCTCACTGACTTTGGCAGATCCTGGGCTATGCGGATTCTCTGGCCTTCCCTTTGTAACTTGCTAATATCTCGAGTTTTCCCCCAAATATGTTGTTTGTCAAGAAAGTTCAGTAAACAGAAAATTAGAGGCCTTGACGGAGCACTCAAGAGGGGTGTAGGGGGAAGTGATCTGTTGTCTCATTCCACAACATAGGCAGGGCCATTTGGAGAGGGGACTGTGATTTTGTTGCAAAATTTCTGCACAAAAGAGATAGGTGAGGACCCTTCTTCGCCTGCTGGTAAGCTGAGAATGGCCAGGTTGTTCCTCCGAGATCACCCTTCTAAATCTTCCATCTTGCCCTCCATAGATTTGATTCTCTCATGCAGTTGTGCATGTCAGCCTCTGCTCTGACCCTCCAGTTGTCTAGAGAAGAAATGCGCACTTCGTTATCTCCTGTGCACTGAGTTAAAGTTGTCAGTGAGGAAGTGATGTTTGGATATCATTCGCGAGGGCATCCAGAGTGGTTTTCAAAGGAGACAGGCCCTCCAAAAACTTCTCCTCAGTGAGAGCAGCCTGGGGGGATCGAGTTGGCTTGAGTCCAAGTCAGGAGTGCCTTTGAACGCTTCGCAGGCTTGTCCCTGGTTGCTGTTGGTGGTGGAGTGTGGCAAGGTAAGGCATCTCACATTTCTGCTTCCATAATGCAGAATTTTTTGTTCAAGGAGGTTTTAGCCTTTCTCAGTGGCAAAAGGGCATGCCAGGATTGATGCCCCAAATCACAGAATGGTAGAAATGTTTTTTCATTCGGGTGTTGGAGAGGGAGCTGTAGAAGTCGTGTCTGCTCAGGCAACCATCACGTGTCTCTTGGATCAGCACCTCTCAATAGCAAATTAGGAACAGACTTACCAGTACAGAGTGTAGTTTAATATCTTCAGTGTTACATAAAAAGATCAGTGTAAATACCAGCTTGCCACATAGTAGGATAACATCAGGTTTACGATCATAGACAGGGGGTCAATTGTTAACATTCCTAATGGAAATATGCTAAGTGCTGAAATTCATTTGTGGGCATTAAAATGAAGCAATCAAATCATGTTTTTTTTGAACCAATATCAAATAGTAAACCAATAGGATCACCGCACACATACATGTTGAACTGTGATCTGATGGTTAGAACACAGATGTATCAATGCTACAAGGGGCACCTTCAGAGCATGAGTCATCCCCAGTGAAACAGTGCTTAAAAATGTATCTGATAGAGAGACAGCATATACATTAAAGTGCAATGGTATAAAGTGTAATTAATGTGGCAATGCTAATGGTTGCAATATGTGCAAATATTTTGCAGAATAATCAAAGAGCCATATAATAGTTTATAAATCTAAACAATACATAAATACGAGTTAAAAGAACAAGATGAACAAATTAGTTTACAGCCTTATTTTCTTTTTTAAATGTACATACAGTATGTTGAATCCTCATAGAATGGATTATATAGAGAATTTTGATTCAAAAGAAGGCATGCAGAGGTATATCCTCATTAAGACCATGTGTGAACATAATGTCAGAGTCCAAAACGCTTCTTGTTGAAGTAATCTCTTTGTCAAACCACCTCCCTGTATTCCCAGTTCAACTTTTTGAATCCAATGAACCTTAAAGTAGCCACTGATGTATGCCTTGCTTCAATATAGTGGCAGGATATGGCATATTCTAAATTATAATTTCTGACCGCTGCATTTTGCTTGCCCAATTTTACTTTCAAGGTTCTTTTTGTATGTCCTATGTATCCCTGACAACACGGATGTGTCGGGAGGTATATGATCCCAGTACTGCTGCCGTTAATAAACTGCTTTATGTCAAACTCTTTCCCTGATCTCAGGTGACAGAAACGTGTGGGTATTCATTGTATTTGCACTGTGGATGCAATGTTCATAATTAAAATTTCCAGTAGGAGGTTTCGGAAGTCCTGTGAGTCTATTACCATTAGTCTGTAGAGTGGCTTATACAACACTGTACTTCACACTTCTGCCCCTCCTGTACTTGATCCATGGTCTCTGATTCATCAATATTTTCAGTCTGGGATCAGTACTCAGTAGCTTCCAATCTTTTTTGAAGCAATTTGGAGGTTGACATCGGACACTCTGTTCCCTCATTGTCTTAATGAGGATATGCAGTACCTCTGCATGCCTTGCTTTGAATTCAAATCCTCTAACTACTGGATTCTTTGAGGATACAACATATACACTTTCTAAAAGAAAATAAGCCTCTAAAGGAATATGTTTATTTATCCTGTTCTATTTACTCCTATGTATTTATTATTTAGATGTATACACTTTCGTATTGTTCTTTGATCACTTCTACAACATCTTTGCAGGAATTGCACCCATCAGCATTGGCACTTTCATTTCAGTTTATATCACTGCACTTTAATGTATGAACTGACTCATTAAGAGTTGCATTTTTGAGCACTCACCACTCTTTCACTGGGGATGACTTGTAGCATCAATAAAGTAAGCATTCTAACCATTGGATCACAGGTTTGCACGTCAGAGTGCAAGGGTCTTATTAGTTTATTTTCCTTGGTAATTGTTCAAAAACAAAATTTGATTGGGATGTTTTGGTCTTTGGTTTTATTTAGTACTGTACTGTACAAACTTAGGTGTTTACATAAAATACAGTTTTTAAATGCATATCTCATAGAATCATAGAAACATAGAAATCTGGCAGTAGAAAAGGATCCTTTTGGCCCATTGTGTCTGCCCCTTACCTCCCCTCCCTACTTGTCCCCTTGTCCAGAGATCCCCCACTCCACCCACAGGTCAACATCTTGTGTCTGTCCAATGTCTTCTTGAATCCCTTCACTGTTTCAGCCCTTGCCACCTCCTCCTTGCAGACTATTCCAGGGCTCCACCACCCTCTTAGCAAAGTAACACCCCCTCACATTGCCCCAAACCTTCCTCCTTCTAATCTTAGACTATGACCCCTAGTTCTAGTACTTTTCTTGTGAATAAGTTCTCCACTACCTTATTAATCCTCTTCATGTACTTAAGCATTTCTATCATGTCCCCCCTCTCCCTCCTATTCTCCAGTGGGTACAGATACAAGTCCCTCATCTTCTCTTCACAGGGCTTTCCATCAAACCATTCACCATCTTGGTGGCCCTTCTCTGAACCCTTCCAATCCCATCTATGTCATCAAGTAGGTGAGGTCTCCAGAATTGGACCCTGTACTCCAGGTGAGGCCTCACTATGGATTTGTAATGGGGTAACAGCACCTCCCTCCTTCTGCGTGTTATACACCTCCCTATGCACACCAGCATTCTATATGCTTTTCCCACCACCTTGCTGCATTGAATCCCCACCTTAAGGTTATCTGAAATTATAATCCCCAGATCCCCCCGCTCATCTGCCTTAATGTCACCCCCCCCACTGTGTAACTGGCTTGTGGGTTATTACACCCCATGTGTATTACTGTGCACTTTTTGTCATTGAATTTTCAGCTACCAGGTTTCTGACCACCCCTCCAGAATTCTTAGATCTCCTTACATAGCTTCCACCCCCCCCCCCGGGGTGTCCACCCTATTGCAGATCTTCATATCATCTACAAATAGGCAGACTTTCCCCTACAGCCCCTCCACTATGCTGCTGATACAGCTAGTAAACAGGGTGAGCCCCAGCACCAACCTCTGGGGCACCCAGCTCATCACCCCTTTCTCCCTGGAATGTACCCCATTTACCACCACCCTTTGACTTCTGTCCTTCAGCCAGTTCTCCACCCACCTTGTTATTTTCTGTCCCACCCCCAAACTTTCCAGCTTATTTACTAGGCTTCTGTGAGGGACAGTGTCAAAGACCTTCCCAAAGTCCAGATAGGCCATGTCCACTGCCTTTCCCTGACCGATCACCCTCATCACCCAATCAAAAAACTTGATTAGGTTCATCCAACATTACCTCCCCTGTGTGAAACCATGCTGACAGACATCCTGTAGCCCACTTTCTACAAGGTAGCTGACCACCCTTTCTTTTAATAGTGCCTCCATCATCTTACCCACCACTGAGGTGAGGCTTACCAGATTATAATTACCCACCTCCTTCCTACTGCCACTCTTGTGAAGTGGTACCACATCTGCCCTCTTCCAGTCTTTAGGCTCCCACCTTGTATCCAGGGACAAGTTAAACAACCTCATCAGAGGTGCTACCAGCTCCTCCCTTAGTTCTCAGAGTATTCTAGGATGCAGGGCATCCAGATTCATTGCCTTGTCCACCCTCAGCCTACCTAATTCCTCTCTTATCCTGTCCTCACTGAACACGCTAGTATCCACCTTTATGTCATCCCTTTCCCTCTCCCTTAACACCTGTCCCCTTCCTTCTCCTTCCACTATGAAGACCAAGCAGAAGTACCTATTTAGCACATCCACCATCTCAAAGTCCCCCTCCACATTTACTCCCCATTACCCTTAGTAACCCCTGCCTTGCCTTCCTCTTCTCTCCTATATACGGAAAAAAAGTTTTATCTCGCCTTTTCACTTGCCTAGCAATTCTCTCCTCTATTTCTGCTTTTGCCTACCTAATCTTCTGCCCTGCCACCCTCAGCTTCTCCTTATCCTCTTTCTCCTGTCTTCTCTTATATGCTTTAAACACCCTTTTTCTTTCCCCAATTGCCCCCTCATTTTCCTGGTGAACCAGAGTGGCCTCTTTCTTTTTCTGTTCTTCCTCACCTTCCTTATGCAGATATCAGTGGCTTTCAGTAACCCCCCCCCCCAATTGAATTCCATAATTCCTCCACTTCCTCTATTTGAATAACATATCTTTATAAATGCTATTACAATTGCATGTGTCATCTTTTGCAAGTATAAAATATCACCTTTTCTTATCATAGACTTCTGTTACCCACTACTTTGATTATCCACCCAAAAATTGCTTGTACCAAAATGGGAGGATAATCAAGAGTAGACTGAATATGGAAATTTGTATGTGGATAACATAAGTAAGAAACTGACAAAGAAATTCTGGTCGTTTTCATTTTGGCCATATACTGAGACTATAGTCCTTTTTGTCCTTATACAGTACTTTGCATTTTATTGTAATAGATATCTCATCTGGGTCTGAGATGGTACTCTCTTTATTATATGTAGTGAACTGTGTTTAAAAAATAGCAGTGCCATGGAAATTGAAAGAATATGATAACTGTGTGCCTGGACCCCATAGGTTGCAAAGTTGGATTCATAGTCAGGAAAATGTGTTTCCTGAAACAATAAACAATTTATGCCCTGAGTGTCACAATAATTCATGATTTTCTTAATCTTTATATTATCTCTTAACCCATTCTTCACAGTCCAAGATGGTGTCTTAGTTTCAGCATTCATTATATCTGAATATATTGGCTGGACCAATACCATATACATCTATGTATTTTGTTTGCATGGTTCATACTATTTTTTACATCTAGTGCCTACTATACCACATTATTTTCAGAAACATATTTTTTAATTGTAAATAAAATGGCTTTCTTCTTTCTCTCTCCACTCCCTTTCCCCAATTTCCCCATTAAATGAAAGAAAGGAGCAGATGAGATCCAGAGTGAGCAGTGATTCCCAAAATCCTAAAAATAATAGTTTAACTCAATATTACAGTTCCATCAAAAAGCCTCCCACCCCTCAATTATATGACTTTTTTTCCTACAGATCTGATTTGTTTAAAATATAAATACAGTAATAATATACAACAATGTAATAGACAGATGTAAATCATACCCCACCCAGTCCCCATTTCCTCATACATCATATTTGCAATACCTTGACTCTCCCACAATAGCAATGATTACCAATGTGTGTCAGGATTCTGACACTACCTGCTGTTTAGAACTAAAACAATGCTGATTTCCTCTTGATGATTAAGTTACTTGCCCTCTAATTAGAAAAAAAATCATATGCATTGTCTTTAGCTGTCATTTCATTACCCATGTATTTACTGTCTACACCAGCAATACTAATTCTTCTGTTTTTGTTGGATGCAGTTCATTAGCAATACAAATAAAACAATATTGTAAAGTAAACATGCTGAGAGAGATGATCAGTGCTTGGACATTATTTAAATCCCACCAACACTACTACTGGGACTATTGCTTGCAGGTAATAAACAAATTGTAGCCAGAGCCAATAGGGCTGTGAAGAGCTACCAACTGATGAAAGTTACACGTGCATAGAAATTATTCAATGCCCAGGTGTAACTTGCCCATTTTTTGGAGGTGTTGCACCAAATTTTCAACATGGCCTTTTTTGGACCCCTCCTAATGAACAGTGCCAGTGTCATTTTGTTCAATTGTCCCGAAAGGTAATTGCCGCAGAGCAAATGCACTATGCTGTGCCACAGGAGCGAAAATACATTTTGAGCAGGTTGTGGAAAATGACAGCTGTACTGTTTTGAAGGACATGTGCAAAAATGGCAATGTTAAAAATGTGGAGTGAAAATATTAAAAATTGGCAACATTAGGCACGTGCATAGAAACTGTGCAATGCACACTTGTAACGTAGTCATTTTTTGGAATTTTTTCACCAAACATGCAACATGGGCTTTTTGGGATCCCGCCATATGAACAGTGGCACTGTCATTTCATGAATTGGTCCTGAAAGGTGATTCCATCCAGTGACCATGAAATCACTTTTTGGGACAGAGTAACAAAATGACTGGGACAGTTTTTATGAGGTAGTGTCCCAAAAACCCCATGTTGAAAATTTGGTGCAAAAATTCCAAAAAATGGCTGCAATTATGGCATAAGTGGAAAACCCCTTTGAATGGCTGTATAGCATTTTTACCTTTAATTCTTCAGTTCACGATTGGACTTTGAAGAGTGTAGCCATGACCCATTCCAGAGAAGAAGACAGCGTCGATCTCCAGAGGTACGTATGGGGTAAGGGGGGAGGCGGGTGCTCAGTGGGAGGGTGGGAGGAGGGGACTGCAGCGATGATGAGGGACCGCTTTCTAAATTTCAGCCAAAAAAAAAAAAAAACAGAACATTTCAGCACACTGGGGTGGGCTTCCAGTGTGCCACATGAATGCTGACTTAGGGATTGGGCACCCCGATGTTGGGCATCACTTGGGCAGGGGTGCACCAGGAACAAGAGAAACATGATGAGGGACCGCTTTCTAATTTAGAGGGAAAAATCCACCCAGTGGCGTGGGCTTCCAGTGTGCCATGAGATGTCAGGCATGACTTGGGGAGGTGGCACAAAAAATACTGAATAGCATATTGCCATTCACAACATGGCGGCACCCACTGAACTGCACATGTGCATGAGTCGTGAGCATGCGTAGTTCACACATCGGAATGCGGAAGTAACAGCTGAAATAGTGCGGCTGTTATTCCGTAGGCTGATCATGGTAGAGGGGTTTAAGCTCCATTGGGCTTTCAGAAGGATACTATACTTCCAAAAGTCAAATGGAAGGGGTTCTGTGATCGGCCATTATCAGAGCTACACAGCACTTGCAAAATGGCTGTAGGTTCCACCCATAGTCCTAAAAATTCGGTCAACAAGCTGATATATAAGCTGGCCTGGTGGCGCTGAGGGTTGAGGCACTGGACACCACACCTCGCATCATGCCAGCAACCCGGGTTCGGGAACGAGCCCTAAGTGCCAGGGGTTGGCATGGGAGAAAGAGGATCAAGCATCTGAAGGACTGCTCTCCTCTCTCGGGGAGGGATCCAGGAGTAGTCTGGCGCAGCAGTGGCCCCCAGTGGAGACCGGTGGCTCTGTGATGCACAGGGGCTTGGAAAATGGGGAAGACGTAGGTGGCTGTCTTCTGGATGTGAATGGGAGCACCCATGTCGCGGGCTGTACAGCATTGCATGTCCTACATCTGGAGCATAACTAGGGAAAGAAAACACCCCTCCCACTGGATAGGCAATGGTTCCTACAGTGCCAACGCCACCACATGACCAACACTGGTTCCTGACCACAGCCCCGTCTACCTCCCTGGGGTTTATAGCCACCTCCCGAGTCTCCAGGGGGGTTGTAACTAACTTGAAGATGGTGGGGAACACAGCGGTCGGTAGAGCGGTCACAGCGAGCGAGGCAACCCAAGAGAGTTCTGGCTGGGAAGGCAAGGAAAAAAGAGTTGAAAAAAACAAAACAAAAAAAAAAAACAAGCTGATATATATTTAAGCGGGTATAATTCCAAACCACCACTTGTATAATATTTTCTTTCTGTGTCTACATAAGGTTTGGCAAAGCCCATATACAGTAGTAATTACACAAAAGTTGACTAATACCGTGCTACTGGTCAACTTTTGCATGACTACCACTGTAAATCCATAAGATCAGAAAGTGACAATCTGCCAGTACTTTTAAGAGGACTGGTTATTAAACAAGTACCATAAATGAGATCACAAGTTCCATTTACTGAGCTCAGAATGAGTAGGAGAATTATATGGGACTGTAACCTAGACGATCATATCAGGAATATAACATGGGAATCCCTTGCAACTAAGGATTGGGAAGATGTTAACAAGTTAAATGTAGACTTTCTGTGGAAAGAACTTTCCCACCTGTTTGAAACAATAATAGGAAAACTTTACGAAGACGTCACAGCCCCTGGAATACATGAGCAGCAGACTGGGTGGTTCGACTCAGAATGCAGGAGATATAAAACTTTTTCAAGAGATATGACTGAAAACACTAAAAGTAGCAAAGACAGGAAACTATTTAAAACTCTTAATCAGGAAAGGAAGAACTATAATGGTTTCCTGAAGGAGCAAAAATAAAAATACTGTCATTCACAGTGGGGAAAAATACTTAAGGTTATAAATGAGAAAGTCACAAGGGGGTTATGGAAACTAGTTGCAAGAGGTGCTAATAATTATGAACATAAGAACATGATGGCAGATGGGGATCATGTGATCCATCAAATCTGCCCATTATTTGACCTGCTCCCCCCAAGTATATTCCATTATTTCAATATTCCACTATGTCTGTCCCAAGATATTTTGAACTCCTTAATTGTCTTGGTGTCCATGACCTCCTGTGGCAGCCTGTTCCATGGTTCCACCACTCTTTCAGTGAAGAAAAACTTTCAAATGTTGCTCCAAAATCTCCCTCACCATAGACGTCTGTTGTGGTCTCTAGTATGTGCCTCCTTATTTTCTTGGGAGAAGTTCTGATTTTGTGCTGAGTTGATAACCCATTAGGTATTTAAATATTTCTACCATGTCTCTTCTGTTTCTCCTCTGTTCCAGGGAGTACATGTTTAATTCTTTCAGTCTTATCTCACAGGGTTTGTGGTGGGGGTCCTGAACCATCTTTGTAGCTCTTCTTTGCACAGCTTCCAGACAGTCTATATCCTTTTTAAGGTGAGGTCTCCAGAACCGGACACAGTATTCCAGGTGAGACCTCACCAAGGATCTGTAAAGTGGGATTATCACTTTGCATATTCTGCTTGTGATTCCTCCTCTGATGCAACCGAGGATGTCACTGACTTTCAGTGCCACCTTCTCACATTGTTTCCATACCTTTAGGTCGTTGGATACCATGACCCCTAGGTCCCGTTCTAGGTTCATGATGGCTAATTGTTTGCTGCCTAGATAGTAATTTTTTCCTGGGTTTCTTTTCCCTAGGTGCATGAACTTATATGTCTTGGCACTGAACTTCAACTGCCAAGTTCTGGACCATTCTTCCAGTTTTGTGAGGTCCAGTTCCATCGCTATGGCCCTTTCCTGTGTGTCCACTCTGTTGCAGAGCTTGGTGTCATCTGCAAAATGGCATACATTCCCCTCCAATCCATCTGTGATGTCACTGATAAATATGCTGAAGTGGATTGATCCAAGCATCAAACCCCATGGAACCCCACTGGTCACCATCCCCTCTCTCAACAGGGTGCCATTCACTACAACATTCTGGGTCCTCCCCTGAAGCCAGTTTCTCACCCAATTAATTTTCTCTCCTACACCTGCATTTCCCAATTTTCTAATAAGCCTCATGTGGGGGACAGAATCAAAGGCCTTACTAAAGTCTAGATATAGAACATCTACTGCCCCACCTTGGTCTACTACTTTTGTCACCCAGTCAAAGAATTCTATGATGTTTGTCTGGCATGACCTACCAGTTGTTAAGCCATGCTGCTTAGGGTCTAGCTGCCCACCGGTTTTCAGATGTGCCACTATCCTTTCCTTTAGTAATGATTCCCTAATTTCCCCACAATTGAGGTGATGTTGACAAGGCAGTAGTTCCTTGCCTCTTCTTTGCTTCCACTCTTGTGTAGGGGTACCACAGTGCTTTTTTCCAGTCCTCTGGTACCTGTCCACTAGTGACATGTGCAATTAATAAATGTCGCCCAGTGAAATATTTTGCATAATCCCCACATTTCATGAAATATTTTGCATGGGCGAAATGTGAAAATCTCCCCTCCCCAGCAAATGCAGAATTTCATCAGTGAAATTCTACATTTGAAAGCTCGGGGGATAATAATATTTAAAATAAAAAGTGTTTTCCCCACTCCCGTCCAGGCCAACATTTAAACCTCACATCCCTAGTGTCTAATGGCACCACCCCCTGGCCGATTGCTGGCCCAATATGAAGAACCCCCCCGCTGAGATTCAGCCCCATCTCCCATGCAGAATTTGCATGCTCATTCATTTAAAGGGCTTACTCAGGCTCATTTGTAAAAGCACTCAATCGGGCTGCTGGCCATGGAGATAAGTGAAGGGCTATGCCTTTGGCCAGCTAGGGGTCAAGATGGGGGATGGAGGGTGGGGTAGCTACTGGACAGGGTGGGGGAGGTGGGAGGTCCACTAGACACAAGGGAAAGGTTTTTTTAAATTACATGAAAATAGATGACTGATGTTGGCCCCAGTGTTGGTGGCGCACTTACAGACAATGGGGGGATGGGTATGAATATCTGGGTGGGATAATTCTTTATTTGGCTGGTGATCGGCTGGGGGGGTGGGACCACTAGGCACCAGGGAAATTTTTGTTGTTGCAAATTCTGGATGGAGGACGGGACTGAATCTCGGCGGGGGGGATTCTTCATATTGTCCCTGCAGTTGGCCATGGGGGTGGGACCACTAGACACCAGGGATGTGGGGATAAAGATTTTAATGTTGGCCTGGAAGGGAGGGGAAAACATTTTTAAAAAATTTTTTTATAGCTGTGTACTTGAATTTCACATCTGCAAAATATTCCATGAAATGCATTGATTTTGTGAAATATTTTGTGGGGTGAAATTCCCGATTTTAACGGAATTTTGCCTGCAAAATTACATTTTGCTGCATCCCTATTGTCCAATCTCCTGTGATTTATTAAAGAGTTTGGCCAATGGAGCAGTGAGTTCCTTCCTAAGCTCTTTCAATACCCAAGGATGAATTCCATTTGGTCCCATAGCTTTATCTTTCTTCAATTTATTTAATTCTTCTAGGACCCTGTCTTTTATAAAGGGGCGTGTGTCTGCTTCATGGATATGGAGACCCATAGCTAGTTTTGGACCATTTCCATTCAGTTCTCTTGCTAAAACAGAGCAGAAGTATTCGTTTAATACTTCTGATTTCTGTACATCATCCTCCACCTGTTGTCCTTTCTTGTTTCTTAGTCTGACTATCCTCCATCTTTCCTTTTTCCCAGATATACCTATACAAGATTTTGTCACCCCTTTAATTTCTGCTGCAATTTTTTCTTCAGTTTGTGCTTTGGCTACCCTGATTGCCTTCCTGGCCTCTTTGAACGTGCTCCTGTATTCTTCCCTATCACAGTCTTCTTTGTTTCTTCATTCTGTCTGAAGGCTGTTTTCTTTCATATTATTTTCAAGGCCTCCTGTTTCAAAAACCAGAGAGGTTTTCTCCTTCTTTTGGTTTTACTGATTACCTTTGAGTTGATGAAGAGAGTATAGATTCTTATATTCCTGAGATCCATTGGGTAGAATTCTTCTCTGGTATTCTTTTAGAGTCAAATGGCAAAAACTTTATTCTTCCTAAAATTCGAATAATGGTCAAGAGTCAGTTCCCCTTGATGGATAGAAAATAGGTATCTATGGCAATCAAGTCCCTAAAATTAAAAAAAATCTCTATGACCAGATAAAATTCCAGCTCAGGTTTATCTATGTAATACCCCATTGTGGTGTAAACCATGGATGATCTGCTATAACAAATGTATCATGGAAGACTTTATTCCAAATACTTGGAGAGTGGCTGACATAGTTCCTATCCACAAGAAGAGCAACACAGCAGGCCTGGCCATGTACAGGCCTATCAGTTTGTTAAACACAAATCTGAAGATTTTTTTCCAAAATCATATTGGAAAGATTAAAATGTCAAATTCATATGACAGAAGGCATCAGCAAACTACATGCTGGTTTTAGGAGTGGTAATTCCACAGCTCCATGTCAAGTCTGAGGCTCACAATACACGCAGTCAAAACAGTGCAGACAGCACCGAGCAAGTCGACACCACACCTGGTGAAAATGGGCACAGATCAGTGGTGAGTGTACATTTACTATTATAATACCATGCCACCTTGGACCACAACTCCAGTGAAATGTGTACGTTTAAATGATTTTTTGTTGTTGGGTGGTATTCCATGGCATGGTGTTGACTTGCGCTGTGTTTTCTGCACTGTTTCCAGCCACATGCTATTGGGAGCCATGACTTGATGTGCTACTGTTATTCCACTATGGATAATGGATTCATTTTAGGGCACTTGATAGGAAAATATGTCCATCTTAGGAAATAGAATCTATTTGCAGTATTTGCTGACTTCTCCTCAGCATTTGACTCAATTTTGAGGGGTATGTTATGGTCACTTATGTTGAAGTGTGGTATTGACCTACTTTTGATTCGTGTAATATATAATCTGTATAAGGATACTTGGGCTGATATAAGACTTGGAGTCAGAGGTCAACTTTGTAGTGTCATCTCAACAAATAGGGATGTGAGACACTGGTGTGTTTTGACCACTATCCTTTTTTGATTATTTATTGATCAAATATTAGGAGACTTTGAACATCTTGAATCAGACTCCCCTAAAATAAATAATTATTTATGTCCAGCAGTGGCCTATGGTGATGACTTGATTTTACTAATCCTGTCCAAAAATGGCTTACAGAAAAACTAGATCTGTTGGACATAAAAGTAAAGGAATTAAGACTTAAGATAAATTATACTAAAATCCAAGTTATGATTTTTGGCCCAAATAATTGAAAGGTCATTGGTTTATTGGGAGTCATAGGCTAGAACTTACTACTAGTTTTGTATATTTGGGCCTGACTTTTGCAACAAATGGTTTCTGGACAAAACATGTCTCTAAAACTATTGAAGGCATTAAGACAACGGTCCTTGCTCTCTGGAAATTGAATTATGCTTATGGTGGAAACACTATGAGACCCCTAGTTGATGTAATTAAAGCCAAGTATTTTTTCAAGTTGTTATATGGGGCTGAGATTTGGGATCTTAAAGATAGTGATAGGCTTACTGTACCAGTATACAAGCTTCTGAGGATAGCAATGGGAATGGGCCATTCCTGTCCTCTGGTGTACGTCAGATCTGCAATTGGTCTAGACAATGTAAACTCAGTTATGGATATAAGGAAGGTTAACTTCTGGCTCCAGCAAACAAGACTGTCACGAGATAGGATACTGCAGAATGTTTTGAGGAAAAAAAGTTAATTCCAGTTAGGATGTTGAGAATCTAGCTGGTTCGAAGACCTCCTGAATAAATTGAATGAGTATGACCTGCTAGTCTTGAATAGATATCTTGAAAAAAATGTAACCCTCAGTTTGAAATGCCAAAAATATAGCAAAACAAAAATCAACAATTATTGGGTTAAGTTTGACTTGAAAAGCATTTCAAGGTCCAGATTTTCCCTAAGGTTTGCAACCAATAATAGTAAATTTTGATAAAAATATTATCTGGATGTTCTTAATATTCATCAACTCAGGAAGGTCTTTACTAGATATAAATTTGAGCTATTTGACAACAATGTACTTATGATTAGATGTACCAAACCAGCTCCTATTGGACAAAACTGTTTTTGCTCATTTGGTGGTAAAGAGGATCTAATACATTTTATGTGGAACTGCTTTTGGCATGAAAGGGCCAGGTTATATTGGCCAGGCCCTTATCGCATGACCTGGAAAGAGCTGGATAAGCCTGCAATTACAGCACTTCTTTTATATACAGAAGATGACCGGACCATTACAAGACTAGCAAATTATTTTCTCGCAGTCAATAAAGATAGGAAAATAATTATTGACATGCTATTACCCTGCACCCATGAGATTTGAACTGGCTATATGTGTGCTTCTTATACTGCTATGATGTCTCCTGACCACTGTTATGAGTACTTGTCACATACAGTGCTTTAAAAAATACTGTGTGATGTAAGTTGCTGTTATTAATATTTGTTTTTATTGTTGTTATTATGTTGTATATGCAGTTTCTTGGAGCTGGGTGCAATTTTGTATGTATTACATTTATTCATGTTTTGTAATGCCCTATTATGGTTCAACAATAAAGATTGGCCCACATTTTCAAACGAGGTGCATGGTGCAAAGTGGAGACTCACTGTACATCCAAGAAAATGAGTGGAACTGCGCTATTCAAAAGGGAGAGATGCACCTCGCAGCTATGGATGCACCATTACGCATCTGTAATGTATGTGGCGCATGTAGAGCAGGCAATCCCCTGAATGTGCCACGCATCCCTATATTCAGCACATCTCTGAGATGAGCCGCCCAAAGTTAGGCATGGATAAAGCATGCCTAAATGGCCAGCCAGCCACCCACAGGCAGGCTGCAGAACTGCAGGCAAGCCATCCGAAGACAGCCCTTGGAGGTGCACCAGGACAAGCTCCAGGCACCCACACACAGCTGTCATGCCAGAATGGACATACCCAGACCCACAGGTGCCATGTCACCTCTGGCACCATCCAGTGCACAACCCCTCACACTGCACCCTGGATGTAGACACTCAGAGGCCGCATGCCAGTGCTGTCAGTTGCCTCCTGGAAACACAAGTGGAGCAGACAGCCACTATTCAGCAAATGTACTGGGGCCAAGGTCTGCACCCATGTGGCCTGTGGGTTGCCACCTCGTGGTGGCATGCACCCAGGGTGCCATCTGGGGCAATGGTGCCCAGATAGTCTGGTGGACAGGTGGCAGCCTGACACAGGACAGGGACTGACCTGTGGCACACACCCATGGTGGTATACCATAGGTGCACACAAGTGGGATCCACCCACTCATGTACCTGGCCACCCTTTGCACACTGCCATTCCTTGCAGTCATCACTATGTTCTTCTCATACAGGGGGTGTGCAGGGCACTGCAGGTGACTGTATGCTCCACATGGGGCTGGTGTATCACATGCATGTGGTATACCGATCAGACAGTGTCACCCTGTGCCCTCCCCTGTTGCATGTCCTGGTGTGCCTCTGTGGCCACTGTCCTGGTGGGCCCCTGTACCCATGTCTGACCCAGTACATGGCTATGGGGTATAGCACTGCACCCAGGCCAATGCAGCCCACCCTTCCACACACAAATAATCCATCACACTTGTCTGCTAGGCTGCAATTCCTCCTGTTCACCTTCGTGGAGTGGTGGGGCAGCCCTGCAAAACTGGAACTGAGCATGCCCAGAGTATGCAAATGGCCTGAATGCATTCCAGTAATGAGATGCAAATGTGGGAGATGGGCTTGGAATGTGCAATGGAGTAATTTGCACATCCCAGCTGAATATTGCAATGTTGCACACTGTGCAAGTGGCTCTGCATCGTGCATTTCCCCATTCTCCACATAGGGCTCAGTTCACTTGCTGTACCGCGCATCTCCCACTGCACAATTGCACATCTTTGGGATATTCAGCTGGACATGCACAAGCACATCTCCTGGTACATCTCCTGAATATCTCATTATTTTAGGCCAGCACATCTCAGATGCGCGGCGCAGGCACTTACGCTATTTTCCAGGGGACATTTGAATAAGAGGGCCATTATTACTGCTACTGTGTCTACATAAGTATAGCTGGCTTATAAAGTGTTAACACACATAGGGAAATTTATTTTAAGACATTTGAAAAAGGGTCAAACATAGCGGAAGAGGAATCAGGAAGGGGGTGCCTTTTAATATATAGTATGCTTAAATACCAATTATAAATGGAAACACTTGCCATCCTATCAGCTATATGTGAACTTGTGAGATTACTTACTTTACCTACACAAATGTTAGTTTTACAGAACTGTGCATGGTGCCTTATGTTGCATAAGAAAAACAAAAAAAACATTAGTTCAGTTCTCTTGCTATTCCCATAATGTGTTACTTTGTTAATAAGCTATATTCTAGACATACATAATGATTCATTTATAATGTATTTCAATACCCTCTCATGTAGGTATCCATGTTTATCTGTACTGAATTGTCTTGAGACTTGGAAGCAGCTAGCTGAGAGGGGCAGCAAGAAAGTCAAAGTACACAGTCAAAAGGAAAAGGTAAAAATAAAAATGTAAAATAATAGGGTAGCTATTGAGTGACAAGATACAGTAAAGTGACAGCATGGGAGTTGCTGGGCCTCATGTAGAGTGTGTATAAATGTGAATAAAAGCACAGCAAAACAAAGTGATATTATAATAATATGCTTTCAATGTTCAGATCTAAGAACAAATAGTGAAAGGAGAATGAAATAACTCAAGGGGCGAAGAAAAAATTTATTAAATAGAGTCATGATGGTAATGAGAAGAGAGAGAGAGACAGAATAATAAGGGACTGTGTAACTCTCTCATATGCGCACATGCCCACAAAATGCATATGGAGACCTCTAACAGCCTGTTATAGCACACAAATCCCCATGTCTAGCTAGGAGAAAGAAAACAAAAAAAAACAACTATTGAAAATAGTCATCATGTATCTTCTTTCTCCTCTCCCTTTTACTTGTTACTCCTTCCCTTTTCTTCCACTATTTTCCATAAATTTCAGGGTTCCAGGATGTGATATGAAACATCCAGCTGCATACCGCATGGAGAGATTAGCAAATTACAGCCCTAATGCGTAACTCCAATTTACTGTATATACATAATGGTCAAGGCACTAGATACACATGTTTTCAAATGGTGTACTCAGAAATGTGACAGAGTAGAATTAGAAGACAGATTCAGTCCCTTTTGCCTCATTGCAGGAACCTTAAACTAGCCACTCAGAACCCTCCAGTGCACAGTTCTGACCTTCCTTAGCCTGTTGACATTCTTGATCGATCCACTGACTGCCCAATATGATTAGTTTGATTAGTTACAGCTTTTGGAGGAACAGGGGTTTTGTGAGTACACTGTATATGCACATGTGGAGGCAAAGTTTACTTGGAGAGCAAGGTGCATCAGCTTATCTTTTTCCCTGGTGTGGCAAGGTAGGGTTTTAAATGAGTCTCCTTATTGAGTAGATTGGACAGGCCAGACTGAGGGGTAGGGGGAATACTGGTTATGATATGCCCTCTCAGCTTCTCCATGGTTCATGAAGCCCTGATTTCTGCCTTCAGCTGCAAACTTATTTCTGGCTGGTGGATGTGTCAAGAATTTAATAATTTGGTCAAAAAGCTTTTTCTTTAGAGATTTGTAAAACTTCTCATTGGCAACTGTTTCCATCCAGAAATAATGATATAGATTGAAACCTTTTCCTTTAAACTTCACGCTTCAGTCCATACTGACCCTGTCCAGACCCGCTGAAGGGAATCAGATCCTGAAGCCTCTCACACAGTGGGCTCTGAACCAAGCTATCCTGCATTCTACTATAAGGCTGTTTTAGTCAAAGACACCTTGAAATACATCATTACAGTACTTTGCAAAACAACCAGGTGTGGGAGTGACTTGACTGATATAAAACTTTCTGCCCTGGCAGTAGAGGAATTTTCGCACCCCGTATCAAGAATTTTTAACTTACCTGTGCTACTCACAGTTCCCAGTGAAGTGAAAGTCCACACTGGTTGCACCTCTTTTCAAAAGTAGAGACTGCACTAGGCTTGCCAGTGACATACCCATTTCTATTCTCTGCCACCTATCCAAGGCTCTTGAGAGAATAGTCTCTGACCAACTTGTCACATACCTCAAACAATACAGTGTCCAGTGTGCACAGCAGCATGGCTTCTGGAAGCTCCACAGCACCAAAATGGCACTGTTGGAATACACCAACTATGTTCATGAAGTCCTTGACAATGGTGACCTAGTCAGAGCTATATATATCGACCTTGCTAAAGCATTTGACCTGGTGGACCATAAGCTCCTATGTAATAAAATCCTTGGCTTGGGTTCATCACAGAACACAGTTGACTGGTTCCACAGCTGTCTCACCAATCATTCCCAGTGGGTGAAGCTATCTTTGTCTGACATTATGGAAGTATCTATTGGTGTCCCCTGGGGCTCCATTTTGATCCCTCTTCTATTTGTCTTCTTCATAAATCAACTGCTCAATTCTTGTCAGATATCCAGTATATTCCTCTGTCCCAATGATGCAGTCATGTAATACAAAAACCCTGACCATGACAGACTTACCACCACTCTCCAAAGTAACTTTAGGTCACTTGAAAGCTGGTTCTACAACAACAAACTGGCCCACGGTTACAAAAAGCAAAGACCATGCTCTTCTCTAGCCTCCCACAGAAGAGGAAAGTTCTACCCCTTATCATCTGAAATGGAGAAGGACAAAATCTTGAACAGGTGGAGACTTTCAAATACCTTGTGGAAACTCTGGATGACACCTTATATTTTGCACCCCACGTTGACAATCTGGTGGCCATAGTTAACAGAAGACTGGGTGCCCTGTACCAAAACAGGAATAATCTCACAGGGATGCTACACGACTTATTGTGGCCGGTTCCATTCTGTCACTTATAGATTATGGGCTCCCTGTCTATGCAGCTGCCTGTGACATGGAGCTAAACAGAGTAAAGCTGATCTGTAATAAGGTGTGTCGCTTTGTACTTGGTGCAGATAACCACACTCTTAGCTGTACCCTTTATGCACTCACTAACTGGCTACCTTTACCCAGCAGAATAAAGCCCCAGAACTGTTTGCTAGCCAAAAAGGTGATCTTGGGCCTAATATCCCTTACTTTAACAAACTGCCTCCACACCATCTCCAACCAATACAACACCAGGAACATGGACAGGAATGCCCTTAAACCTCCATTCCAAAATACTCAGCTGGGCAAGCAGTCATTTGCTGTCAGGGCTGCTAACTGGTTAAACAAATTGTTTAATAAACTGCTGTATCTCCCCAAGTGTATACTAATTTTTGTGATTTAATTCAACCCCTGTGGAATCGCAGAAACCAACTGTAGTATGCATTGGATCTGCTTTTCCATTTTCTCTCCTAAATGCATTATGTCTTGTAAAGCTATAATATGCTGTTGTAAAAAGGGGGTGTGCAAGTATTTTTGTGCATGTACAACAGGACACAGAGGCAGCTGTGTAGTGGAGCATGCACTGTGGTGCACACCCGTCTGTTTCATAAGATATGTGGCCATCTGGATGTGTGAACAACTCTGCACCTGAGAGTGTTTTCATGCATATGCATGTGTGAGTGTGCGTGTGTGTGTGTGTGTGTGCGAGTGCACGCACGCACACGTGTGTGAGGTGTGTGTATGTTGCAAGAACCAACAATATCTGTTTCTGCATTAGCTTGCAGTGTAATGTTTACTTTTTATTTTCTGCCATTTTAATGTAGGTACAGGATTATCATATCACAAAAATATAAGTAATTTACAATCCAGGTCACACATTCATTGTACATCCCTTATCAAAATAATGAATTAGTGGCCTGTTTCTGACCAGTGCCTGTTTAGCTGTGCTAGCCAGCTAGTTGATTTTAACACTATTTCTATACACAGTAACTACATTATTTTTTGTCAGCACAGTAACCATAGTATTTATGATTTTCCTTAAAAATATTTGCATTAGTCAGGCAGTTCAGTATTTAAAGTAACTGCACTGAATTAGCTTGTTCAGTATTAAAGGATACCTAAACAACATTCTGACAACAAACTATTCAAAAATCTGACTCTGTAGGTGACTAAAAGAAAGTCTGCTGTATTCATTAATGCTAAAACTATATTTACATAATTTACATAAATGTTATTCCAGAGCATTTGAGAATAGTAAAATCAGCCTTCCAATTTACAAAAAATTGTCTTACCTGCTTTCTAAAATCCCACCAAATGTGTTATGTGATGACATCATTGGAGCCAAAGTCAGAGCGATATATGGTTCTCTATAGTGCTAACTAGTTCTTTTTTCCCTTTGTATAGAATTGTTTCACCCAAATGATCAAAACCATGTTTATTATTTTGTATTATGCCCATGTTACGCTATGGTTCTGTTTATTTTGTTTACTTTAACATGCTGAAAATGTGTTTTAATCCAACCGACTTTCTCTGTGGCAAACCACAGTGCACTACAAATCTTGAATAACCTAGTGGTCTAGTGGTTATGGTGGATCCAGGATGCTACAATGGGGGTGCTGGGGTGGTGTGCTTGTTTAATATGCACTTTTTAAAATTTTTATTAAACCTTTATATTTTCTGCTATTATTCTTTTCTAGTACATTTTTGACAGAACCTACAAATGTAATCCATAGTTCGAATGTAAACATTTTACAATCAATAAATCAGACTTCTTCAACAAAGTGAAATGCAGCAGCAGCAGCAACCTAGTACGTTACTATATGTGGGGAGTTGCATCCACACTCTTTACCACCCTCTAGAGTCACCACTTTTTTGTAGCAAAGTTCTTGTGCAGTCCAATATTTGTGTTTGTACTTTCTCAAAACTCAAGTATATGTTTGTCTTGTCTTCTTTTTCCATGGGGAATAATAATAATAATAAGAAAAATCAGCATTTACACAGTGGCTTTCATTCACCTTGTATCCCAAAGTGCTTTAAAAGCAATACTAGACTGGTAGTGAAGTGACTGAACATGTAGTGGCATCATTTCATACATTAATATCTACACCCAGCCTTGGACAATTGAATGAACTGGTTTTATGGGAAGGGGAATGTTGGCCAGAACAACGGGGTCAGATAGTGATCAAAGTGCTGGCAGCCCTACGTCTTATTCCTCACAGTAATCTGCTCATATTTCTCTTCTTCTGTCTTCCCCCTTCCCTGACTACAGCAGTACCATGCAAGAATGGCCTTCTCAGTCCCCCTCTAGTATTCATTCTTCACTATTCTTCCTCACACCAAAAACCAGTGAGCTCATCACCCTTCTACATCAAAAGTAGTACAGTTCCCATTTTATTTTAACATATCAAATATAAACATATCTTTCCAGTAAGTCAAGCTCATTGCAGCAGGGAACAAGGGGAATGATGGGCTTTTCTATCCTTAAAAGATCTAGGCTACCTTTGATTAGGCACTAATAAATGAACAGTGTGCACATCATTATGCACGTCATATACTAGTCCCTAATCATAGGTGGCTTAGATCTTATATGGGTAGAAAAGCCTGTTTTTCTACTTGTGCCATGCTGCTATCAGCCTGGCTTACCAGAAGATCACGTTCATTATTAATGTGTAAATGTAACATGGGAGACTGTACTAAACACATTCATGACGTGAAAGGCTAGTGAACTCACCAGTTTTTGGTGTGGGGAGCAGGTGAGAAGAATTAATGCCAGAGAGGGACTGAAGAAGCCATTCCAGCACGGTACAGCTATATTCAGGTTAGTTGAAGATTTGAAACAGGACGCTGAGCAGATCACTGTGAGATCTGAAATTTGGGGCTGCCAGCATCTTGATCACTACCTGACTGTGGATAAGAGAAGCCAGCGATGACAAATACTCAGAGTGGCAGGGCTGTACCTAAACTGTTACTTGAATTCAGTGTAGGGAGATTACCCTTGGGTGGGGGGATGTTGACGTTTGTTAGGACAGTATTGAGGGAGTTGTGTATAGCTCATTCAAGATTTGGAAGGGTGGTAGCCAACTAACTTGCATTGTGGAGCAGAGCACAGAAAAGTACTGGAGAAGAATTACTAGGAACTGTCCTGTAGGGTTCTGCAGATTACAGGTAAATGAATAGACTGACACTGGAAGTCAGGTGGATTCGCTTAAGGTATTAGTATGCCTCTCCTACTAATAATATTGTTATCCATTGTAAGTGCAGCCCTTATGAGGGCATGAACAGCAGTTTTTCTGGTGGGTCATGATGCTTATTGCTTGGCCTCCAGGAAGACCTAGTTGTTGGTTAATGAAGTGAGAAAAAACACAACAGGGGAACTGTACATACTACCTTCACTGTGCAGAAGCGTGGTGATCCACTCAATGTTTACTGTGGGAGCAGAAGTCAAACATTGAGAATGTGGACTGGAGAGTGATTTGGGAGGCATTTTTTAACAATGCCAGCTAATGATGCTATTAGTATAGGTGTGCACAACTCTCTGAGGTACAAGATTACAATCTGAGGTGTGATAATTCTCTTCATGGCCCCAGGCAGTACTAAGGACAGGGTATGGATGGTGGGGTATTCAACAAAAGGCAGGCTTGGTGCAGGGGGTTCACATGGAAAAAGAAAGCCTTATTTGTGGATTAACAAGAGAGCATGGGCTCTGGAACTGAACAAGACCGGTACGTTGCTGTGTGACCCTGAGCAAGTCATTAAACTTCATTGTGCTCCCAGGCCACACCTGTAAACATGCTTTCAGCTTAGTGTGTCTCTCCTGGCTAACAAAAAAACAAAATTCAGTGCATCATATAACCACTAGATCATCAGGTATTTGAAGTGTTGTACTGTAATGAAGTTTGCCAAAGAAAAAGTCAGCTGGATTGCAAAACATTTTCCATCAGTAAAAGTAAACAAAATGAACAAAATCATAGCCTAATGTGTACTGATCAAAATAATGCACAAATGAATGCATGGTGTTGATCATGCTGGTACAACAATTCAAAATAAAGAGGGAAAGAAGAACTAGTTAGCACTACAGAAATATATGTGTATCTCTATCTCTGGCTCTGATGATGTCATCATGACTCATCACTTAACAACTTGGCAGACATCTTAGGGAGAAACCAAGGCTGTTTTTTGAAAGTGAAAGGCTGACGTTTACATTTTTCAAAAGCTATGAAACTGCATTAATGTTATTTACATAAATGCAGTTTTAGCATAAATGTAGACAGCAGCTTTTATTTTACCTTGCTATGAAGTCAGATTTTGGAGTTTGCAGTTTAAAAAAACTGCTTGTTTAGATAACCTTTAAACTGTATTAACATTTTAGTGTGATGTGATAGATTGATCTGAGGATCAGTAATTGTACTGTCCATGGCTTAATACACACCAAAAGCTGTAAGGGGATAAGAGTTACCTCTTTTTTCTTCAGCATCAATTATATCTTTTTCCACAGGACATTCTCTGACTAATCCAGCATAATGAGCTGTCAGAAGATAACTAATGTATTTCTCATTTTGACACCAGAGATGATTACTGGCACAAATTAATGATTCATCAAGTGCTATTTTTAAATTTATAGCACATATTTTCTCAAAAGTACATCATATATGAAACATAAATAGTTTATTCAGCAGCATACTATATGGTTGTATAGTGGTAGATTCAGTATTGTGAAACTTTCTACTAGATCATAACACAATTTCCTAACACATTTAGGGTTATATTTATAAGATAAAGAAATCAAATTACCTTATGAGAATCAGGATTCAGGCATCATGATACAAATGGCAAACTATGGGAAAATCAGCTGATATGTGCAAATTTTTTAACAGATCAAATATTGCAGGAAATCTGTATAAATCTATACTGTATTAGCTGCAGGAATGTGATTTATTTAAGTAAGGATGGAAAAGAGTTAGAAAGTGATTTTCTCTTACTTGCAATCTTATCAGTTAGTAACATAGAAACATAGGGCCAGATTTTCAGAGGGCGACACGGGGCTTCCATCAAGCCCTGCATCAAACCCATTTTTTAGCACAGCTGCATCACACACCCTTAATGCAACTGTGCCCAATTTTAGTACATCGGGTGCAATTAAGACAGTTTTCCCACTTTATAGCAGCTTACACTGAATATTTGTCACAAGCCCTGTGAAAAAGGTACCTGAAACTGACACAAAGTAGACCATCAAAAAGTTGGTCTAACTTGTAGCAATCCACACAAGGGACAGAAAATCCCAGTCGCTGGCCAGGAGAATGACACAAACCCCATGCGCAAAATGATCAGAGTTCCAGGGGCTTATAGCATTCTTCAGGCTTTGAAAATCCATCCAATAGAGTTTGTCATCAGAAAAGGACCACTTGGCCCACCCATTCTAACCAAATGTTTCTTGCCTATTCTACATCCACTGACCCTAACTAGTCTCTGTCACCCCTCCCTTCCTTACCTCTTCTTTATTATACTCGTGTTTGTCCAATACATCTTTGAAGATCCCACACCATTTTAATCTCCACCACTTAGGCACATTCTCTGCACTCCCTCCCGAGTGTCTACCCTATTGCAGATTTTAGTGTCATCTACAAAAAGGCATATCTCCCACTCCAGTTCTTCTGCAATGTCCCCTATGAAGACATTGAAAATGACTGGTCCCAGCAACAAATCCTGTGGTACACCATTTGTCAATCTCCCATCCTTAGAGTGAGTGCTGTAATCCACCAACCTTAGTCTCCTATCTGTAAACTAGTTTCATACATAATTTACCAGTTTTCACATTACTAATAAGCTGGTCAACTTCCTAATCTGCCTCCTATGTGCACAGTGTTGAAGACCTTTCTGAAGTCCAGATAGGCTACATCACTGCCCTTCCCTGATCTATTTCTGTGGTCATAGTACAGTCAAATAAATCTATCAGATTCATTTGACATGACCTTCCCCATGTGAATCCAAGCTGCCTGTTTTCCTGCAGTCCATTGGATTCTAGTTTGACAAACTTCTGTACCATTTCACAGACTGAAGTTTTAATCTCACTAATTCAGTTTTACATAGTTCTTCAGCCAGTTCAGAACATGAATAGATTTTCATTTAGTCATTCCCTACCATTTGGGGGAGGGTGAGTGAGAGAGACCTAAACAGATGGAGAGTGAAGGTCAGAGAGGGTAGGAGAAAATGGAATTTACTCCAACCATTCAAGCAAACTAACATACAGTGTATATATATTGGAAATAAAAACAACCACTTGTCCATTAAGTTTCTTTCCTTACCAACTCAGTTGGAATACCCTTTTTCTATTTTTTTCTTCATAGTTTGAAGATAAGCATGGCATCGATGGTCCCCGCTTGTTCTAGAAGTCTGTTCCAAGTGTCCAACACTCATCATCCTCCACTTGAAGACATTGAGTTAGTTCAGTATGTCCTTTGATCATTATACATCATAAAGAACTGCATTTTGTCTGTTGGTAATATCCATTCAGATACTGGAATACTGTAGATCAAGGTAGAATTGTGCCGGGCTGGCCCCATGGTGCTGAGGGTTGAGGCCACACCTCGTGCTATGCTGGCAACCTTGGGTCATCAGGGGTTGGCAGGGGCAGGAGAGGATTGAGCATTTGGAGGACTGCCCTCCTCTCCTGAGGGTGGGTGGGTCCTGTCTTCTGTGGTTTAGCTGCTCCTGGTGGAGATATGGGGCTGCCACAACCACAGAGACCTAGTAAGATGGGGTATGGGGGCTGCAGTGGACATTCTGCAGATGGGTGCGGGAGCACACACATCGCACACTGGACATCACTGCATGTCCTCACCCTTGGGATCCAGAACAAGAGAAAAAGTGCCCCATCTCCGGTATGCAAAGATGAGGTCCAGGGGTGCTAAACCCATGCCCAGTGTTGGGTTCCCATGCCCTCTATGGTGCTCTGCTGATCCTGGCCACCCCACTCGATTCAAGATAGAGCTCCAGAGAGTAGGTGGGCCCACCCCGGGGGACTCAGAGTCGGGATGTCGGGTGAGCCAGGTGGAAGGCAGAGGCAGGCCTCCAGAGTGGCAGTGGATGGACATCAGATGGGTGGGAGAAAGCGTCAATGAGTGACTTCACTTGAGAGAGTCTGGAGCTGGAGAAAGGAGAGATAAATAAAGTAAAAAAAAAAGATAGAGTTGTGCCATGTTAGCCCACAGTAAAGCAGAAGAAAAACAAAAATAATTTTTTGCTGGGTAAAAATAATTCATTTATTCAGCTAGTGAAAAGTTAAAGGTAAAATCTTTTGAGGCCCATAAGCCTCTTGTTCAGGTACTGGGAGTCATCTCTTCACCGTGGAGATTGGTGCAATTTCTGCCAGTCAGTCCTCATAGTCTATGTTTTCCAAACCTTCAAGCATCTTAGTGTCTCTTCTTTGCCCTTTTTCAATCCTGTTGATATCCTTCCTCAAATAACCCTGCTTTTTGTTAACTTTCTTATTTTGACTGTTCTAATGCACCATTTTGTTCTACCACTGGTTCTATAAATTGTAATTGCATTAATCCAGCAGCATAGCAACCACTGTTTGCTTCTGTACATTTAAAGACATATGCATTGGTCTGTCAGCTTGCTGTTTAAAGTAACTGCACTTAATCAGCTAGCTCAGTCATAAAGGAACTGCACTAACCAGTCAGCTCATCTGCTGAGCTGACTTGTTAATGCATTTAATGAGCTAACTTCATTAACCAGTCAGCTCACTAAATGCCATACTGCCAGTTATACAGTATAGGATAAATGGATTAGTCCTCTAGCTCTGTGTAAATAGTAAGTGCATTTATTAGTCAGCTCAGTAACTGATACTGCAGCTTCCGTATAGTATCTGACATACTTTGTACTTTGCCTGCCATAATGCTCCTCTGAAACACAAGCAGCAAATGTGCTCATGGGAAACTAGAGAGTGTGCGAGCTAAGAACCGAGCCAAACCATAAACTGCAAAGAGCCGCACTCATTTTGCAAAAATTGAAAACTTACTTAGCAGCTGAAAATACCATCCAATGTGTTTATTACAAGATGATATTTTCAGCTGTTGTGTAAGTTTTAATTTTTTGCCAAATGAGTGTAGCTTTTTGTGATTTATGGTTTCACAATGCTGCTAACCCTACTCCTACTCTGGTGTTCCCTCAGGTTTGTCATCTTTCTGCTACTGTTACTAGTGGATGATGTTAAATTAAATCCAGGTGCCCTACTTAATCCCCATCATTCTTGCCTTAACTAAATGCTCATAGCCTGCTGCCTAATATATATTACCTCAGACTGTGGATACTGCAGGCTGGACTAGATATCACATCTGTCTTTAAATCCTGACCCCTCTGGGGTTGATGACACTAACATTACTGTATCAAGTTATTCTGTCCACAGGGAGGAACTGAAAACAGAGGGAAAGTGGCTGCCATGTTTGTTGAACCTGGACTAAGGTTTGAGGCAGTCTGTGTCTCCTCTGCCCCCTCTTCACATGATCTTCTAGTTGACAAGCTCTCATTCCTTACTCATGCCCATTGTCAGTGCTGTCTACTGCTGACCCTTCCCTAAGTCTGACCTCTTCCTTGACATTCTGTATCCTCTATCACCTTTAGCCTTTTATGATGTACTCCCAGTTCTGGGCAACTTCAGTACATTCTGGGGATGTCCAGCCTCCAAAAACGTTGTCCAACAAATTCAATCCCTCCACCTCAAACAGCACATTTCTGAGCTGACCAGATTCAACTATCCTACATTCAACCTCTCACTTACTGACTGGGTTCTTTTGCCCCAACTCCACAGCATCTTGGAAGTAGGCACACTGCTGGAGGCATTCAGAGTCCATTGTATTGTATGACTGGCTCAGGAAGTGGGGTGAAGAGAATGGGTTGGGGGTGTTAGGGAACAGGAATGGAGTTTGGGAGGATAAGGGACTATATGCCAAGGACAGGCTTCATCTTGCCCCATTAGGGAAGGAAGTCCTTAAACAGGGGATGGCTGACTACATTCAAGAAAGGTGGGGTTTAAACTTGTGAGGGGGGAAGGGATAAGGGAGGGGCAGACCAGAAGCCCCCTCCTCCAGATGAGGGGAGTAGCCTTCAAGCCCAAGGGGGGGAGGGGGAAACAGACTGGGGATGAAGGTTTCAGGACGAGCAGAGGGAGGATTGAAGTATAAGGAATCTGGGTGGGGTTCGACAAAGAGGATCAGGGATAAGGGATGGGGTTGGTGTTAGTAAATGCCAGGAGCTTGGGAAACAAGTTGCCAGAGTTCCAGGCCATGCTGTTCGAAGGAAATTGAATGTGGCGGTCATGGAGGCGTCGGGCCAACAAAACCATGACTGGGACCTAAACGTACAGGGGTACACTATACTTAGGAAGGATAGAAAGGAGGGCAGAGTGGGTGGAGTGGCTATGTTCATTAGAGATGACATAGAAATTGCTAGGGTAGAAGAGGCAGAGGGAAACGTGGAGGCCTTATGGGTCACCTTACGATCCCCAGCAGGAGATAAGGTCAAGCTGGGTGTAGTATATAGGGCCCCTGGGATGAGTGATGTTCTAGAGGATGGTTTGCTGGACAACATCATTGCCCAGTGTGGACCAAAAGGGGAAGGAGTGGTGTTCATGGGGGACCTTAATATGCCAGGTACAAACTGGGGAACCATGTCCTCTAAGGTGGCCAAGGAGCAGAGGCTGCTGGATGGCTTCCAGGATGTGTTCTTAACACAGCATGTGATGGAGACCACAAGGGAGGGGCATGTCCTGTACGTAGTTCTGGCAGATGGGGATCTGGTAAGGGACATGGTTGTACAGGACCCCCTGACTGGGAGTGACCACAATACTGTCTGGTTTCAAATTAGCATGGGGGAAGGGGGGGAGATCTAGGGCACTGGCAGTGGACTTCAGGGGGCAAACTTTGTGGGCATGGGAAATATTCTCAAGGATCACTTGAAGGGGATTACATCAATGACAAGTGTGGAAAGGAGATGGGAGGTCATAAAACCGGGACTTCATGAGGCAGTCAGGATCTGCGCTAAGTTGAAACGTAAGGAGCAAGGTCACATAAACCATGCTGGTGGTCCAGTGAGGTACAGGTAGCAGTCAGAGAAAGAAGGCGGCCTACAAAAATATAAAACAACAAGAGGGATAGGGATAAGGAAATGTACCATCTTGCATCTAGAAAAGTCACCCAGATGGTGAGGGAGCAAAGTCCAGAAGAGCAGCGGCTGGCACAGGGATACATGGAGGGAAAAGGGTTCTTCCGGTACATTGGGGAGTGGAGAAAACTAAGGGCCATCTCAGCAGATTGAGATCAGAAGGAGGGTGGGTGGAAGAGGCGAGGGACCAGGCAGAGGTATTTAATGAGTACTTTGCCTCTGTGTTCACTAGGGAGGGGGATGGGATATCTACAAAGCAAGGCACGAAGGGGATAGAAGCGGCAGTAAGTGGGATCAGGGGAGCAACAGAAATGGAGCAAGAGGGAGGAAGAGCTACCCCATGGTTGTCACATCTGGATAAGGATAAAAAGGCCAGTAAGGTGGAGGGGACGGATGATGCTATCTCCGCCAAAAGGGTGTGGTTAGCCCTCAAGGCCCTAAAGAAAGACAAATCTCCTGGGCCGGATGGCATTTATCCAAGAGTACTATGGGAATTGGAAGACATACTGGCTGCACCCCTGGCAGAGCTCTTCAACAGGTCACTTGAGACAGAGAGGGTACCTAGGGATTGGAGAGATGCACATGTGGTGCCAATCCATAAAGGGGGGTCGAGGGAAGTACCAGGTAACTATAGACCCATCAGTTTGACCTCGGTGGTGGGAAAATTAATGGAGAGTACACTAAAGGAATGATTGGGGGTGTACTTGGAGGAGGTGGGAGGTCTGGATAGTCGGCAACATGGGTTTGTGCCAGGTAGATCATGTCAAACCAACCTTGTGGAGTTCTACGAATGGGTAACATCAGAACTGGACAGGGGAAAGCATGTGGATGTATTATTCTTGGACTTCAGCAAGGCGTTTGACTCTGTCCCCCACAATGGTCTGGTGGAGAAATTGATGGGGTTATGAGTAGGCCCTTTGATGGTCAGATGGATTGAAAACTGGCTAGCTCGATGCACCCAGAGAGTAGTGGTCTGTGGGGAGCTCTCGAACCCTAGAGAGGTTGGTAGTGGGGTACCGCAGGGAGCTCGGTCCTGGGTCGATCCTGTTTAATGCATACATATCGGACATCAGGGAGGGTATGGGTGTGAAATGAGTCTCTTGCGG
This sequence comes from Neoceratodus forsteri, assembly GCA_016271365.2. NCBI lineage: Eukaryota > Metazoa > Chordata > Ceratodontiformes > Ceratodontidae > Neoceratodus > Neoceratodus forsteri. The sequence continues at coordinate 1,296,354,626 of CM028130.1, forward strand.
ATGACTCCAAGATGGGAGCAGTAGTTGAGGGAGAAGAGGGAGGTTGGCCCTGCAAGGACCTGGACACCCTGGAAGCTGGGCTCACACATGGAAATTAATTTCAATATCACCAAGTGCAAGGTGTTGCATCTGGTCGGGAAACCCTAAACACAGGTACACCCTGGGAGGAGAGGTGCTGGAGGCCTCAATAGGGGAAAAGACCTAGGGGTCATGGTGGATGCATGTATGAATAACTCTGAGCAGTGCAGGAGAGTGGCTAGCAAGGCAAACAGGATGTTGGGATGCATCGTGGGGGATCACCTCTAGGAGCAAGGAAGTGATTCTGCCGCTGTACAATGGACTGGTTAGACCACACCTTGAGTACTGTGTACAGTACTGGAGACCACACTTGAAGAGGGATATACAGCTCCTGGAGAGGGTACAGAGGAGGGCAACTAAGATGATATGAGGGCTAGAGTTTGACATATGAGGACAGACTTGAGGAGCTCTGCCTGTTTTCATTGGAGGAGAGGAGAGACAGGGGACATGATTGAGGTCTTCAAGTACCTCAAGGGAATAAATAGGGTAAACATGGAGGGATCTTTAGACTAAAGCAGGAGAGTATCACCAGAGGGCATGGTCTGAAGTTGGAAGGTGGAAGGGTGAGGGGGAAAAAGAGGAGGAGGTTTTTCACTGAGAGGGTGGTGGACCCTTAGAATGCACTGCCTGGCGAGCTGGTTCAGAGATCCACAGTGGAGGGCTTCAAGAGAGGGTGGGACAGACACAGAAAGTGAATGTATCAGATGATGGCCTGTCCCAGGGGGGTGGGGATGGATGATAGGGGTTCCTGGAGCACAAGGGATGGGAGGGCCTCGGCACCCAACTTAGGATCTAAGGTTCGAGCAGACTCAATAGACCATAAGGCCTAATCTGCTGGCAAATAGTATGTTAGTATGTTAGTATGATTTATTATATGAGTAAAATACATCAATCTTAGGTCCCCCAAAAGGTCATCTAACTCCATTAATTCAGGTCATTACAACAGTTCTCCCTATTGGCTGATCTCCAAAACACCAACTTTTGCCCCATGTCAACGTCCTCAGATGGCTCAGCTGGCTAGATACCTGCCTCTGGTGGAAGAGGTCCTGAGTTCTAGTCCAATGGCTGTCACCTTCTTCTGTGGTGCAGAGGACAACACACAGGACCACAAGAACCAACAGCAACAGGTTCAAACCTACCCTCTACTCATTTTCTGTTGAGGAGGCAGTATAGCACAGTGGTTTAGGGAATTGAGCTGCAAACCTGGAGACCTGAATTTGAATCCTGCAGCCCCCACCTACATACTGTGTTATCCTGAACAAGTCATTCAACTTCCTTGTCTTCCCAGGTCACACCCGGAAACAAGCTTCAGCTTAGTGTGCCTTTCTGGGTTAAACAATGTCCCCTTTCCCTTGATGATATGAAATTTTTTCATTCCAAATTCATGACTGCATGGATAAAATGGCTTCTCTCAGGAGAGATAAAGTGAAAGGCTTCCACTTTCTTTTGATCTCAACCAAACTGTTTGGCAATGTCAAGGCTCAAGTTACTGTCTGGTGCCAACTTATAGCCTATGGAACCCAAGAGGATTAATTATGGCACTGGCAGCTTTAAAATATCTCCACCAATGCCATCAGGAACACTAGGGCAGATTATTTTGCTTTCACGTTCTAGAGCAAGTTAAATAATCCAGCTAAATTCAGGAAGGCTGCTCTTGCCATTTCTCATCCCCTGAGTCAATCCATGCAGTCCTCCAACAAGGCACGCCTATCATTTTTGATACTCCTGAGCTTGCACCTAATTTCAGTGACTTCTTTCCCTCTTGTGTAGACTTCTGCCCCACACTCTCTTCTCTCCAAACTTCCCCATTACCCCCTCGGCAACTGTTATATTTCCACCCCCCATCTTCTCCTTTTTCACAAGCACCACAGCTAACTGTCTATCTCTCTACCCTCCTCTCACTTGGTCCAGCCAAGGATCCTGCCCTGAAGAGAAGGACACCAAGCTACTTTGTCTCTCAGCACCTGTGATGTGAGTGCTCTCCCACTGACTTCTCTTCTTAAAGAGACACTAATGCCTTGAGAAGAACTTTGGAAAACATAATATTTGGACACAAAGCAGCTCATATTTCTCATTAGCTCTGTATTTCTTATCAACATAATTTATTACTGAGGTCACATGCATGAATATAGGAAAGCTGTTCCTTGAGGTTTCATCAGCTCTTATTGCTGCTTCACAACCTGATGTCATAATACTCTGCTTGTGACATCACAGTTATTCCCATGGCAACAGACTGTGATGTCACAACAGAGCATCATGATTTCAAGTAGGGAATAGGCTTCAGAGGCAGATGAACTCTAAGGGATAAAGATCGTGGTTTTGTGGAATTTCATCAGTAATAAATAATGGAGTGGAGAAATATATGGAAAATATATGAAATACAATCTGAATTGTCTAAATATTGTTTCCCAAAGTTTTCTGAAAGATGTCAGCTGCTCTTTTTAACGTCCTTCTTCTCTTGTAAAGTGTTGGATGGATGGAACTGTGCCAGGGTCTTCTCTCCTTCATGAGAGGGAGATTACTCCTCAGTCCCCTTAATTATTGTCCTATCATTCTCGCCCTATTCTTGCAACTCTCCAGGAAAAAGTAGTGTGCTCTCCTAACTCTCTTTCTCTGTTCATTTTTCCTTCTCCTTTAACAAATATCAGTCTATCTTTGTAAAACAGACTCCCATTTTGCAGTATTTTCCTTCAGATGACCACCAGCCCCAGAATTAGAAGTGGATCTTTAGCAGGATTTCAATTAAATTCAGCACTGGAAAATACCTCAGAATGGCTGTCTGCCAAGAATGGAGAGATTTTTTACTACTCTCCTGATCTTCAGGACGAACAAAAGAAAAAGGACCTGCTTAAGCAACTTGCTGCTGAGGAAGCCCATTTTTTGCAGAGGAAAACAGCACTATAGAAAGAAATGAACACCTTGCTTACAGTGCCAGCTGCGGTACAAGCAGTTGGGTTGCCTAACACACAGGTTTTAACTGCAGCCTGTGGCGCTAGCTGTTCCATTGAACAGATGGATTCTGTAACTTCTCCTCTGCTGCCATCTAGCCAATCATCACCATGCCAGATGCCAGGTACATTACCTTAGCAATTCTTTTTTAATATTTTATTTATTTATTTAGTTTTTGTTGACCGGGTAAGTGCACTAGACAAATCCTGTCTATTTTGAGGCACGACCCGGGGGAGGGGGATACAGATGAATGCCAGCTGACCTTGATCCAGATTAAGCTGTCGGTGGTATTTTTAGTGAATGAGGGAAATTTGGCCAGGACACTGGGGAAGTTCCCCTACTCTGAGTAGGTGGAGCCTTTGCTGCTGGCTGCAAGATGGCCAGTTCGCATGATCCCCTGGAGGAGATGGACGCTGTTAGCTCAGGGGAGTCGGCCTCCTCCTCTGTGCTACCTTCTCAAGAGGCCCCAGATGCATGTCTTGCTGTAGCTGATGTTAGTAATCTGACTATTTTGGAATTTGACTCCATTCTTCAAAACGACCCTAAAGAAGTTGTTTCCAGTGTACCTGATGTGCAAGTGGCTCAGCGTTCAGTTCCAGTCTTCAGGAGCAGCGGGCGTTAGTCCTGCAATTGCAGTTTTAGATTCGCATCATGAGTTCTGCACAGGCATCACCGGACGCTCACTTCCTTGTTCTCCTTCTCGCGACGTCAGTACTGGAAAGCCCCCAGTCGACGGCCTACCAATGGATTCGGCTTCTGTTCCTGCTGTGGAGAGTTCTCTTCAGTCCCCTGCTACTGCTGTTTCTCGGACTACTTCAAATGACCCACTTCGACTACCGACGTCGGAAAAGCCAGATTCTGACATCCCTGCAGCTATTCCCTGCTCTGTAAGTGACTTTAGCGCTACAACTGCTTCCGTTCATTTTGGAGAAACCCACAGTATTTTTTTCTCAGCTACACAGGAACCTGGCTGGTCCAAACGAGGGGGTTCCTTATTCCCCAAAAAAATTAAATCTGGCCAAAATACTGATTTAGACTGGTCACCGGAGTCAGCTTTATTGCATGCTGGCTGGGAAAGGGATATTGAAGGGACTTGGACTCCTGATTCTCAGGACCCTGTCTACATTAATATGCTTCAAAAATCTGTTAAGAATAATGACATGAGCTCCAACGAACCCCGGGGTGTGACTCTTTCTTCTTCTACTGTTACTAGTGACACTATTGTTGTTTCTACGTCTCTTTCTACTGTACCTGAACCCACTACTGTTTTCTCAGGACCTACTTTGTTACCTACTGTTGCTGCACCTAAAAGTTCAACATTTAAACTTGCTGATTTATTTTCCTCCAAAGGTGAACCTGCACCTAGGAGGAATGCAGTATGTTTGCTTTATAAGGGGGGATTAGAACTCCCACCAGATCGTTTGTATATAGCTAAAACCCTCCTTAAGGGTTCCATGAAGTTTTTTTCTTCTGAGATTTTTGCCTTGATTAATATAGGTAATTTCAATTTTGATGTTAGTTTTAAACAAATGTCTGGGCTTGATAGATTCTGGGCCCAATATGACAAACTTCAGACTACACCCATGTGGTCCCCCTTTCAGGCCATCCCTCTCACTAAACCTGCCATTCGTAACATTACTGTTGTTTTTAAAAATGAAGGAGTTCACATTGAAGACATTTTATTTTGGTTAAACAAACGCTGTGAAGTCTTGAATAGGCCTACCCCTAATCTAGACTCTGAACAGATTTGGGATGGCAGTTGGAAGGTCCGTGTTAAACTTTTTCCACTAACACTGGCCTACGACATTTGCCTAATTTTTCTTTCTAGGTAAAGACAAGGGCTTCATTTTTTCATCGGACAACCCAAGTCCTGTTTTAAATGTGGGTCACGCTACTCCATTTAAGTTCGACTTGATGATACCCTTAAATGTAGCCACTGTTTTGAATACGGTCATATTGCAGCTAAATGTACTAATTCATTTAAGTGTAACTTATGTGATGGGACTGGCCACGCGTATGGCAGGTGTCCCTGGGCCTCTCATAACAGAGAAGATTGTCCCTCTCATGATGGCATTATTACTATTGCTCAACAGTCACTTGCCCATAGTCTAGCTTCCTCTAATTCAGAGGTTACCCCTCCTCCGGTAGTTGGAGATGTCTCTTCTGTTCCAGTTTCCCAACCTTCTTTTCCTGTTATACCTACTCCTACTGCCATTGTGGTTTCCCCTGTTACTACACCCGTTATTCCAGATATGGATATGCCTCCCCGGTCAAGGGAGATAATTTTAGTTTTACCACTGTTACCCATAAACGGACTAGGAAGGGTTTAGCTGTTGCTACTGTAGTAGGGAACCCTGCACGTAACTGGCAAACCTCTAACAAATTTCGGTTTTAGCCACAGATTTTTCAGACAAAGACTCGGGGTGAGGATACTGATTCTCCTCCTTCTTTCTTTCCCGGATGGGGGTGATGGGGCTGATCGGATCCCATTGCAAAACGTACCAGGCAGCACGAAGGGTAAGTCACCACCTATTACTTAAATCATGTCTTCCTTAAAGATCTGCTCTTTAAATGTGAGCAGCATTAAAGGGAAGAGAAAATTAGGGGGGATATTTTTAACCCTTTCTGATTTGCAGTGCGACATTATCTGCCTTGTTGACACTAGATTAAAGACCCATGGGGAATTATTCCAGGCCTCTAAGGCATGGACTGCAGGCCCTTCTTTTTGGTCTGTTGGACCTGATACTTGTGATGGGGTCTGGATATTGTTCTCCAGCTGTAATTTTACAGTCTCTAGACTAGTAGATATTTCCCTGTAGAGCTTTGTTATTAGATTTCTCATATAAATCTGAGAGATTTGTATGATTGGGACCCTGCGCCTCAAACCAAGGCTCAGAGGGCTTCCTTTTCACCAGATTAAGCCCTACTTTTTTCATCCAGATTACTCCTATGGGTCGGAGATTTCAATTAAGGCCTACATCAAACAGATCGAGCCTAAAGACTTCAAGTTATTTTGTGACTCTGTGGCTTTAAATAGTGTGGTCTCTATGGCCAAGCTTGTGGACGCTTTATAGACATTTCCATAAAACAGGTGGGTCCACTTTTTTAAAGGGTCCTACATACTAGGATAGATTTTCTTTTTATCTAAGATTTTGATTTTACTTTCCTGTACAACTGTGGCTTCCGAATTTTCGGATCACGTTGCCCTATGTACCACTTTTTCCTGGGACTCTGCTCCTAGATGTAAGAAAGCCAGTTGGCGTCTTAATGATTCTCTACTTAATGACCCTCTTTTTCTTAAACTTTGGCACAAAGAGTTTACAGCTCGGTTGTCAGTAGTTGATTTTTATGATACTGGGATGGACTGGTGGGAGGAATCTAAGCTAAGCTGGAAACAGTTTTTTCAGAAGGTAGCAGCAAAAAAACAGAATACTAAATATTTGTCTTATCTGTCACTACGGCATCAGCTACAGCACCTATTCTCTTTAGCTAGCTCTACTACTCATGATTTTAGCCCTCAGATTAGTGAGGTCAGCGCTAAAATGAGGTTATCCCAGTATAATCGTGCTGACTCTTTGGGTCAGGAGGCGCGTTTTGGCACTCATCTTACTAAAGGTTGTTTAGACCCGTTTAAGGCCTGTAAAGATAGAGTTGAAGCTAAATTGATTACCTCTCTATTGTCTCCGTCGTGGGAGTTACTTAAGAAACCTGAGGATTTGCTTCACTGTGTTGAAAATTATGTTTTCAACATGTTTGGCACTAAAGCTGACCTTGACAATGCGGATCATTTTCTTCGCCACTGTCCTTACCTCAGCTTTGGACTCTGATCAAAACAAGCTTTCTTCGGTCATTACTGAACCAGAGGTATTGGCGGCCATTACTAGTTTAAAATCACATTCTGTTCCGGGGTCTGATGGCCTAACCCCACATTTTTTCAAGACTTTCTCTGCTGATCTTGTTCCGGTTCTAACTATTCTCTACAATGAAATGTTACAATCTGACGCCTTGGCTACTTCTATGACAGACGCTTTACTGATTTTACTGTTTAAGAAAAAAGGGGATCCCTTTGACATTACAAATTGGAGACCAATCAGTCTGCTTAATGTGGATTATAAGATCCTTGCCAAAATTCTTTTATCTAGAATGATTACTTTGGCATCACACATGATTAGCCTAGCTCAAACCTGTGGTATCCCAGGTAGGCATCTTTCTGACAATTTGATTTTATTGAGAGAATTGTTTACTCTGGGAAAACAAAATGCTGTAACAGGATGGATTATAAGTTTAGACCAGGAAAAAGCATTTGATACAGTCTCTCATGAGTTCTTATTTCTAGCCCTGAAGGCTTTTGGGTTCCCGGTATGCTTCCTTTCCTGGCTTCGTTTATTATATAGGAATGTTTGTGTCGTCCTAATGTGAATGGCTGGATAGGCCGTCCTACTATTCTGGCCCGTGGGTACGTCAGGGGTGCCCGTTAAGTCCCTTATTATATACCTTTTATTGATACTCTTTTGAGAGCCTTTTTCTTTGCCCACAGATTATTGGGTTGCTCTGCTCCCTCCTCTTTACCACTTAAAATATTAGCTTATATGGACAATTTAATTTTGGCTGTGGATTCTTCCATCAAACAAGAGGATATTGTTCAGGTTTTACAGGCATTCTCTTCTGTTTCAGGTTCTAAGATAAATTTTACAAAAGTATTTGTGTACCACTAGGCATACTTCCCTCCCTAGTGCAGGCCTTTATGCTGGTGTTTCTGTATCCACTAATGTTTTTCATATTTAGGTATTTTTTTGGTTGTGATGATCCAGATATCTATAATTGGAATCTTGCCCTACAAAAGGCAGATAATGTGATTAATGGGTGGAAAAGCATTTAATTGGGAAGAAGAAATGGATTGTGCTCCTTAAAACTCTGGTTATACCAATTTTCCTGCATCTTTGTTATGTGTTCCTCTACCATTTCCTATTTTCCAGATTAACGGGATTCTTTTCTAAAGGATTGTGGGGATCCAGGCTAAACCCCATTAAAAGAAATATTACTTACAGATCGCCAAGGAAGGTGGACTTGGTATGATCCACCCGTTGTTTTTTTACAGCCTTTTCTTCATTATAATTATGGGAAAGTGCTGAAACCAGGACTGTTTTTGGAAGCCCTATTTTTAGCATGGTTGTCCTCTGCCTTGATAACTGGCAAGCCCGTTATAAAGGGGTTATTTCCAAATCCCAACTGATCCCCTCTTATGGGAAAGAGAGTTTTAAGATGGCCTTGACCTGGTGTCTTCATCCTCAGGACTTTTGTATCTTATCTAGACCCCAACTATATGAGCGACTTTGGAGGTTGGAGGCTCAGGAGGAGATTGTTTTTCCATTCTGCCCCTCTGGACGTCTCCCCTGGGTACTCCACCAACCGCTAAATCAACGGCTGCCATCGTATTTATGGGATATGGTATGGTTATGCAACTATGATAGACTAGGAGTTAACAACAATCATAAGCATAAAGCCTTGTCTTTGAGATATTGTCCTAGATCCTCTTGCCTCAATGTTTGTGAAACTCAGCAACATTTATTTTGTGAATGCCCCTTTTCTTTGGAAGTCTGGTCTACCCTATCTGCTAACTGGGCAGAACCCTTGTTGGCCTCTCTTCTTATGAACATGTTATGTTTTGCATGAATGACCTGCTTAATAGAAAGTATCATGTTGACAGTTTATATATAATTTTGCTATTATTCGTTATTATTTATGGCAAGCCAGATGTTTGCTAGTGTTACACCAAAAACTATTTCCATTCATGAAGTATTTTGTAATATTCGGCTGCTTTGTGTTCTGTAAAAGTCTGACTTCTTACTTTTTCTGCTTCGTAAGCTGTATTGTTTTGGAAACATTGTAATACTTTCTTCTGTTAACTGATTTTTGCCTTGTTTGGATTGTTTCTGTTTCTTGAGTTGTTTTGTTTTTTTGTAATGAAGCCCACTTTATTACCAATAAAATTCCCCTACTCTTTTCGATAAGTGCCATGAGATCTTTAACATCCATCTGAACTACCACCAATCCAGGCAGATGGGACCTCGGTTTAACGTCTCATCTGAAAGACGGCACCTCAGAAGTGCAGCACCCCTCTCATGCTGCACCACAGTGTCAGTACTGGGATATTAACCCAAGTGCCAGATGTGAGAACTGAACCCACAGCCCTCTGATCTCCCGGCCTCAGAGGCGAGTGTGCTACCTACTGAGCCACTGACACTGTACTGTAATATCAGGCTTTGGGAAAAAGGTTTATTTGTGTTTGCGGCACAGAAGCAACAGGGAGCTTCACTGGGAATGACAATTACAGGCTCAAAGGTGCCTGACCTAAGGTGACCTCCCAAACTGGCTGACAAAACAACTCCAACAGATAATGACTGGTCCATGGAAAATGCCCTGTGAGGGCCAGGATGGACAAAATAAAGAATATGGGTAAATGGATTTCTGGCATCACCCCAATACCAATCACAAAAACTTTGCTTATGATACTTCAACGGGTGACATTACCAACCCGATTAGTTGTAAACCACTGCCAGTACAGCCTACTGATACAGGTTCAGCACCCCCTGGTACAGATACTGCACAGACTGGTGCAGGGATGGCAGGCATATCCAATTCTAAAATGGATGACATTAGCCAAGGCAGACAGTCCCCTCTAGCGCTGCCAGTTTGCTGCTGACACAAATCCTGTATTGCATTTAAAAACTACTTTCACTCCAGGGGATCAAATGATAGGCAGTAGGGCAGTGTGTTCAGACTCCCCAGCATCTGCCCAAACATCTCAGCTGCCTCCTGTTGCTTAAACATCTACTATTGGTTTCAGCCCCACCACACACCTGCAATGCATAACTTAGGTGATTCTTGACAACCACTTGGGGGAACTGCTTCACAGCCCTATGCATCTTTATTCAGAACACCAGTGTACACCGCCAAACATCACAACATGGTCCAAATCCACTATAAATGAAGTATGGATCTTTTACCCGACCTGGTGTTCCTGGCCAAAACCCTACTAAAGGAATCTATGGGCTTTCATGCAGCAGAGATATACACACTAATCCACATCTCGGAGGAGACAACTTTTGATGTCAGCTTCAAACTAACGAATGGTCTGGAGAAATTCTGGACTAAGTTTCATGCTTTAAAACACACACCCCTTTGGTCACCTTTTGAAGCTGTTCTGTTAACAAAACCCGCCTTTAAGACCTTTACTGTACTGCTCGGTAATGAAGGAGTGAGTGTTACAGATTTATTGCACTGTCTCAAACAACGGTGCACAGTCCTAGGAGCCCTAGAGGCCATTCTGGATACCGAGAAGATTTGGACTGTTGAATGGTGCATATGTGTGGTTTTGAATTCCACAGACACTGGTTTGGCACATCTTCCTGTTTTTTTAGGCAGGAATAGGGGTGTTCTCTTTTATGTGGGCCAGCCAAAGGCCTGCCACCACTGCGGCTCTGCCAGCCATCTGAGCAGCCTATGTGACAAATTCCACTGCACCCTCTATAATGAGTTATGCCATACTAACAGCCATTGCACTAATCAGCTATTGTGTAACTTATGTGAAACTAAAGGACACACCTATAATAACTGCTCTTGGGATGCTTACAACCAGAGTGACCAAACCGACAGTGAGGAACAATGCTTAATTATAGCATTAGCACAGTGTTCTAAAACTGCAAAGGGTCCCACCACTCCCAGGGCCCCTGTAGTGCTGACTTCTGCTCCCCGAGGGGGACAGTTGGTTGTAATTCCCACTCCTTCAGCTCTTCACCGTACCTTGACTGAACACAGCTCTGCAGATCCCCAACCCCCACGCAAATTGATACTGGCAGAACATCCAGTTCACCCCCTTCAGGATGAACAAGACATCCCCACAGAGGAACCACTCCTCATCAACTGAGGATCTTAGCATGCCCCCCACCCCCTGCTGAATTGGATAGAAGATGGATGATCACTAGGAGAAGGCATGACCAAAAACCTCCCCTTCAAAACTATCTAAAAGAATGGACATCCCTCTTACTTTCTTTAATAATAAAAATCTTTGTTTGATTTAGCGCCTTTCAAACTGCCAAAGTGCTTTACAGAAATGCCTAAAAACAATAATGTAAAACAACAATCTAAAAAAGTCAGTAGAATCTGTTGTTAAATACACTTAATTAGCAAATGCTTGGCCCCATAGATACGTTTTCAGTGCCTGTTTAAAGTGCCCCAGGGTCCTGCACTCCTGCAGCTGACGGGGTAGAAAATTCCAAAGGGCTGGGGCCACGTATATAAATGCATGGGGCCCTGAAGATTTTAAAGATACCCTTGAAATCTCTAGCAAACCCTCATCAGCCGAGTGGAGCCATCGCTCAGGACATTAGGGGATCAGAAGCTCTTTCAGGTAGTCAGGGCCAAGTCCATGTAGGGCTTCATACATCAGTAATCTGACTTTAAAGACGATCCATCACTGAATCAGCAGCCAGTGTAATTCGTTCAGCACCAGCATGATGTGACATGAATGGGGAGTCCCCATCAGCAACCGGGCTGCAGTAGCTGGAGGTGGTGGATATCAGCCCCCGGTAGCCCTAAGTAAAGGGAGTTGCAGTAATCAAGGCATGAGGTCACAAAGGCATGTATCAGCATGGGAAGGTCACTGGATGGAATAAGGTGCTTGATCCTAGCTATATTCCTCAGATAGTAAAAGGAAGACTTGACGACTGCCAACACCTGAGACCACAGAGTCAGCCCATCATGAAGCATCACCCCTAGGTCCTACACCTTTTCAGAGGCAGGGAGCTGGGAGCCCCTCAGAAAAGATCCCCTGGGCTGACCAGCCCCCCAACACCCCTATCTAGTGACCAGGATCCACGATCATCACCTCTGTCTTTCCCAAGTTCAACCTTAGCCAGCTGGAATTCATCCAGTCCTGGATTTTTGTGAGGCAGTTATTAAACACCGAGAGTGCACTATCCTGGTGAGGTGCGAAAGACAGGTAGAGGTCAATATCATCAGCATAGCAGTGAAATCTCAGCCCATACTGACTTACAATGTCTCCGAGGGGTAGAATGTACACCATGAACAGCATGGGGGTCAGCACTGAGCTCTGAGAGACCACACATGACAGACAGAGAGGGTCAGAGGAAAAAATCCCTGACACCACCCTCTAGGTTCTGCCAGTGAGGAATGATTTAAACCACCTGAGGACTGTACTAGTCAGGCCACAGATGAACCGCAGGTGCTCAAGCAGCACCCGATGGTCCACGGTGTCAAATGCTGAGAGGAGAAATCAAGATTTGATCTAACAGATACTAGCATATTTGATGCTCTGCTTGATATTACAAATGCTTCAGGGAATGAGTCTGACACCTCCTCCCTGGGCTCTTCCCAAGCTGACAAACTCTGTGACAGAGGATCCTCCATTGAATGCCATTGAGAAACCTGATGTTACCCCTGGTAAAAAGCAGGTTAAACAGAAAAAGTCAGACAGTGCTGAAATAAAAAGAAAAAAACACCATGATGGGTTAGGATGTTCCATAACAAACATCTAAACTTTTATGGAACCTTTTTTGTCACTAAGTAAAATTAATGTGAATAGCATCAAAAGTGACAGATAGAAAAGTGCTGTTTTCTCCCATCTTATCTTCTCCTGCTCTCAGGATACTACTGTAGGTTATATTCTATCTTAGAACTCTCCTGAGCAAACAAGGCATGGTAAGTGGGTTCTTCTTAGTGGACAATACTTCCAGATATGTGTTTCGGCCTAGGCATATTTTTTAATAACATAGATATGCAGCTTATTAAGCTGATTGATTTGGTTCCAGGGAGGGCATTGATTTTGGACACCAGGGTGAATAACATTCTGCATAGTTTTATTAATCTATATGCTGTGCAATCTAAAACAGAATGGATCAAACTTGTTCAGTTAGTTCAGCCCTATCTCTTTACATCACATCAAGTTATTCTGAGTGGAGATTTTAATTGTGGGTGTCACTGTCTGATAGGGGTAAACAGACCAAGACAAAAAACGTTTTTTGTGACATGGCCTGCCTGGCCAAAATTATTAAGATCTCAAATTTAGAGGATGCTTATTTTTCTTTTCACAATACATGAGACCCCACTTTCCAGAACGGAACTTTGGCGACCAGAATTGACTTTCTTTTTATTTCAAATCAACTTACAGAATATTACAAATACTCCTGTGGAATTTTCTGACCATGCTGTTTTGAGATGGTCAGTCAGAGATAATACTGAAACAATGCACAGTACAGGAGTATGGTAATTGAATCCTTCTCTGTTATCTGGCTTTGAACTAATCCATACCCTTCAACTTTTTTTTAAAGCCAGAAAATCAGTTTTCATCCTATATAATGACCATATTGCTTGGTGGACAGGGTGGACAGACACAAAACAGGATCTAATCCACCTATTGAAATCTTCTGTCAGATCATGCCAGAATGCAGACTATATCCAGTATTTACAAGATAGGAAATAATTGCAAAAACTAATGTCACTCGCATACCAATCTAGGCTTTTATACACCTCTAAGATTGAAAATATCAAAAAATAAATAGGCTGTATTGCCATACTAAACAAGCAGAGAATTTTAAAAATCAACAGAGATTCGGTAGGCAAGGGAAATCTGGCAAGCTTTGTCCATATAACAACTGTAAAAATAGGGTAAAAAATAATCTATGGACTGTTTATTAGACTACAAAGATTCTCCTGTTTACAGTACTAGACACATTACTGATAGAGTAATTTCTCAAACTACTGCTCTTTTTCAGACACAAGCTACTGATGCTTCCCAAAGGCCCCTCTTTTTAAAAGGTTCCCCCTTCCCCAGTAATTGGCAGACTTGACAGCCTGCCTTACTACAGACATTCAGGCTGTGGAAATTATTTCAGCACTTTCTACCTTGCATAATGACAAAGCCCCAGGCATAGATGGGCTCACAAGTGAACTCTATAAGATGTTGGGAACTGACCTTGCACAAGAGTTGGCACTGGTATTTACGGAAATCCTGACTACCAAGAATGGGTGTTTACTCACCTGGTAAAGATGATTGTGTTGGTTGACATCCATGGCACTCCAGACATTACCTCATGGGTTTTAGCCCACCTGATAGGCTAGTGATACACATGACTCTAGGATCAAATTTCTAGTATATCCAGGTTCCAGAAACCCCTGCTCTCCAGTTCGAATCTTCCATAGCTGACATCAAGGTTAGTAAAGAGCAAATACAAAATCCAAGAAAAAAAACAATACAACTATTGTACATAATGATGGAATCTGAGACTTAAGCTCGTGTGGCCAATGGGCCAGTTTTTTATTTTCCTATTATTTACAATCTAATCTCGACCCATAATAGATCGACTGTCGGACTTCTCCACGCCTGTGGTTGAGCCCATAATAGAATATACCCCACCCCCCTCCTCAGATATGTTTGGGAAAAGAACTCCGGTCCTGGTCACTCTGAGTACTCTGTTGGGAGGATCTTGGAGTGCCATGGATGTCAACCAACACAATCACCTTTACCAGGTAAGTAAACACCCATTGTGATTGGTTGACCATCCATGGCACTCCAGACATTGTGATTGGTTGACCAGCCATGGCACTCCAGACATTACCTCATGGGTAGATAAGAAGCAGTATTGTACCCTAGGGAGAGAAACAGGGGTGGTCTATGAGTGAGAGGTGGATGTGGCTGTTAGGAGGATCTGTGTGGCGAAAGTGGGCTGTATGTTGTACAGGTGCTCAGGCCTATAGTGTCTGGCGAATGTATGGATGCAAGTCCATGTTGCCACTTTGCATATGTCTTCTGAAGACACGTCTGCCCTTTCTGCCCAGGATGTGGCTACTGATCTAGTGAAATGGGCCTTGATAGCCTTGGGGGGTGTCAAATGCTTGGCTAGATAAGCTTCCTGCATGGTTCTTCTGAGCCAGCCAGCGATCGTGGTCTTGGAAGCTGCCTGACCTTGTCTTTGTCCCCTTGTAACGATAAATAATATCTCTGTCTTACGTAGGGGCAGCGTCCTGGCTATGTAGATGGAAAGGATGATCCCAACATCCAGATGATGTGGGATCGGCTTAACGCCCTGTTGTGTGTCTCCAGAGAAGGTAGGCAACTCGATGGGCTGTTCCCTATGGAACGTTGTGGATACCATCGGTTGGAAGGCTGGAACCGTTCGTAGGCGGACTCCTTGAGGGGTGAAAACTGTACAAGGTTCCTTATATGAGAGTGCCCCTAGTTCTCCGATCCGTAGAGCTGAACAGATAGCGACAAGGAAGCAAGCCTTGAGGCCGACTCAGAATAGGTCCACCTCATGTTTCGGCTCGAAGGGGGCTGAACTGAGGGAGTCCAGTACCAGTGGGAGATCCCATGGTGCGATGGCAGGTCGGACTCTGGGTCAGAGTACTTCCACTGCTCTTAGGAAGCGTAGGGTGTTGGGGTGTGCTCCCGGGCTGTATCCCCCGATGGGGCCCGTGGCCAATCCAATGGCTGAGATTTGTACTGTGAGGGATGAATGTGCCAGCCCCTTGTCTACTCCCTGTTGGAGAAACAAAAAAATGGTTGAGATGTCCAGTTGTTCTGAGTCCTTACCGTGCTCTTGACACCACTTCACAAATAGAGCCCATTGTCTACCGTAGGTGGATGTGGTCGAGACCCATCTAGATTGTAGCATCGTCGCTATGACGGAGTCATGGTAGCCTGCTCTAATCAGTCTTTTCTTTTCAGGAGCCAGGCCGTGAGTTTCAGAGTCTGTGGGGCCGGGTGGAGTATTGGGTCCTGTGTCAGCATATCTGCTTGGTAAGGCAATCTGAGGCTGGCTAGTGTCATGTCAAGGACTGTGGCAAACCATGTCCTCCGTGGCCAGTAGGGGGCCACTAGAATGATGGTACACTGAGATGCTCGGATCTTGCTCAGTACCTGGGGAAGTAAGGGAAGAGGTGGGAACACGTAGGCATGCTCCTGGGACCATGGTTGTGACAGGGCATCAGTTCCCTGGGACCGGCTTTCCCTGAACCATGAATAGAACTCCTGAACCTGTGTGTTTTCCATTGTGGCCATGAGATCCATGGACACTGGTCCCCAGGCTTCCTGGATCATCTGGAAGAGGTCGGGATGGAGCCACCATTCCCCTGGGTGAACCCGTTGCTGGCTGAGCCAGTCTGCTCGCACGTTGAGTCTTCCTACGAGATACACTACGCCGAGGTGGCTGAGGTTGGTCTGCACCCAATTGAGGACTGACATTGCCTCCCTTAGCATGGCTCTGCTCCTGGTGCCGCCTTGCTTTGTGATATACGCCACCGTGACCTGGTTGTCTGAGCATATAAGCACTGACTGGCTGTAGATGAATGATTTGAAAGCTTCAAGGGCATGAGCTACAGCCCTCATTTCTAAGATGTTGATGGATAATTTGGCTTCCCTTGGTGTCCATAGGCCTTGAGCCATCAAGTTGCCCAAGCATGGTCCCCAACCAGACAGGCATGAGTCTGTTTCTATTGTGGCCATGTAAGATGCCTCTAGTGGGACCCCTCTTGTGAGGTTGGACTTCAACATCCACCATGTTAGAGATTGCCTCACCAACGGTGGAAGTGGGACTACGACTTGTAGATTGTACTCGGTCGGTGATCCCTGAGTGAGTACGTAAGTCTGGAGTGGTCGCATGTGCCATCTGGCCCAGGGTATGAGGTCTGTGCAAGATGCCATGCACCCTAGCAACTGGGCTATGAGTCCCATGGTTGTCTGATGGCAGGATCTCATGTGACGGGCCAGGGCTATCAGATTGAGCACCCTTGTCTAAGAGGGTTTTGTCCATCCCTGTGACGTGTTGATTAGTGCCCCCAGATGTTCGATCTGTTGTGTGGGCACCAGACGGCTTTTGTCCCGGTTCACTACCCAGACGTGTTCCTTGAGTGCCTGTAGGGCGGTCCATGTGTCTCGGTGTGATTGCTCCTCGGAGTGTGCTCGAATGAGCAAGTCATTCAAGTAGGGTATGATATCCAGACCCTGTTCCCGGAGTCTGGCTACTAGGATGATGGACACCTTGGTAAACACCCTTGGCGCTGAGGTGAGCCCAAAGGGCAATGCCTGATACTGGTAGAGATGGCCTAAGATGTGGAACCTAAGGTATTGTCGGTGTTTTGGTATGATGGGAATGTGGAGGTATGCGTCCTTCAAGTCTATGGACATGAGGTAATCGCCTACCCGGACGCTGCGGAGGGTTGATCTTATGGTCTCCATTTTGAACCTGTGGCACACCACGTGTTCATTGAGGTGTTTCAGGTCCAGGATGCGGCGAAGTTCTCCCGATATTTTGTGCACGAGAAAGAAAATGGAGTACGCCCCTAGTTTCTGTTCGTGTGTTGGGACGGGCTGGATGGCTCTGTTTTGTAGCAGATCCGACAGAATATGTTGGACCTGATGCGGGGTTATCTTTCTTTTGGCAATGGGGGAGCTTAGAAACCTGTGTGTGATATGGGGTTGGGACAGCTCTATGGAGTACCCCCTTGATATCACTTCTAGAACCCACCTGTCTGAGGTTGTGTTGAGCCACTGATGTTTGAGCAGTGATAGTCTTTGTCCCACAGGGGGGTACGAACCTTGTCCTTGAAGGATTCTGGGTACGGAGTCATTGTTGTTTCCCCCTGTACCCTCTACCTCTTCCCCCAACTCTTTGGCTACGGGCTCTAAAGGAGGGTGTTTTGGTAAGCATGGGAGAAGGAACTATGGTAACTGTTGGATGTTCCTTTGCCTCGAAAGGAACTCTTCTGGGAGTGTGTGTCCCTGTGAGGTTGGTATGATCTGTTCTTCCCCAAAATCTCTGCCTTACTGAAGGGAGGTAGGTGTACTTGGTCTTGTTTCTAAGGAGGTTTCTGCCTCCTCTTTTTGTTTTAAGAAGTCCTGTAGGCCCTCCCCAAAAACATGCTTTTCCTTCATGGGTAAATTTTGTAATAGTGTCTTTGATTCGTTATCAGCATCCCATAATTTCAGCCTGGCTCTCCTGGCATGATTGGTGATAGCTGGCCCTCATGGCGGCTCAGCCATGGTGTCCACCACCATGTCCGCCAGGTATTTAGCCGCATCAAGAGTGCACTCTAAAAGTTCTGCCTCCCTGGACTTAGGGTCTGCTTGCTCTTGGAGTTCCTTGAGCCAACGGATTTGTGCACAAGCTGTGTAGATGACCATCGTGGCAGCTTTTGCAGCAGTTCCCTCAACCTCAAATGCCCTCTTTAGCATGTCCTCTACTTTCTTATCTGTTGGATCTTTTAGTGCTATGGTCCCGCAGGGTAAGATGGTTTTCTTGCTGAGCGCTGCCACCTGTGGGTCGATGGTTGGAGCTTTGCACCAGATATCGGCCTTGTCCACTTGAACGGGTACATCCTGTCCAGGTTCCTCCTATTTGACATTTTTCCCAGCTCTGTGGATTGCCGCTCCTTGTTGAAGACGTCTTCGATTGCTGGACATACAGGGAAGGTCTCAGACTTGGTCACCTTCTGCTGGATCATGGGGTCTAATTTGGACTCTGGTCTACTGTCCTTGACGTCGAACCCCATAGTGGCTTTGACAATTTTCATTAGGTCTGGGACCATGTCGGAGGAACACAATTTTGAAGTGAGGGAAGATACAGCTTGTGGTTCCATGTCCTCCTCGTCAGTGTCCACTTCATCCTCCTCCTGAGGTATATCTTTGTCTTCTCCGGAGTCCAGCCGAAGATTGTCTGGTGCCAGGTTTTCAGAGTCTATACATTCCTCAGAGGGCCCCCCTGCCTTGTCTGGTTCCAGAAGTGGTGCTGTTGTTCTATGCTGCGTAAGAGATTCGAGTTTCTCCATTATCTTCAGCATGAAGTTCTGTTGGCTCTCCATCATCACGACAGTGGCCTATTGGTTTTGAATCATGAGGGAACCAGGATCCATCCAAGTGGGGCCACTGGGCTCTGGATTGCTGGGACCCATGACAGGAGTTTGCTCCATTGATAAATCGTCGTTGTCAAGAAGACAGGAGGAGCAAAGGGGGCCCGGAGCTTGGGGCAAGAGGGTAGCATTGCAAGCGAAACACATCTTGGCCTTGACTATCTGGTGAGAGAGAAGAAGGCAAGCGTATAGTTAGGGCTAGTGCGAGGTCCTACAGACAGATCTTTGCTCCATAGTTACCAATACAGTGTGTATGGTCTAGCACCGCAATGGGAGGACTGTAGGTACAGACAGGCCTTATGGTCATTATAAGGGGGGGCCTTGTGATATCCCCCTTTTTTGTGGTCAGAACAGCATGTGAGGTCACTGTGGGAGGGACCCCTCATAGATAGGTGCCCCTAACCTGGTGGTCGCTATAGGGAGGGACCTCCAGTATAGTGGTGAGATCAAACGGGTCACTGTGGGGAGGGACCCGAGTGAAAAACAGGACAAAACTAAAATCACAGTCCGTACACCAAAGGCCGCTGGGAGAGGGACCTGTGTGTAGAAATGAGGAGAAACTGGGATTCGTGATCCATACGTGGAAGTTGCTATGTGAGGGACCCCATACAGAAGCGCAAAGGAGGCTTGGCTCATGTGGTCTGTTATGTGATTCCCCCCCCTTTGTTAAACGTTTGACCCCCCCAGCATGCCTGAGTTACAGTAGAACAGGCTAGACCCAGAGTAGAACAGGCTAGACCCTAATTCAAAAGGGTCTTAAGTCCCAGGCTCAGTGGATGTTCTCTTCTGGCATTCCTGTGCCACCGAGAGGACTGTGGCAATGAACCTCCACCCCCCAGGAAGCTGAGGCCCTCGACCATGCGGTCGTGTTGTAGGGGTCTAACGATCGGCCTTTGGCGCCAACGTTGGGAGCTTCCCTCGACTACTGCCTCAATGAGGGAGAGGCCCAGTCATGTGGTGTGTGAAGAAGGGAGGCCTGAAGGTAGGCTGGGAACTCACGTTGTTGTCGGAGGCCACTGAGGCCAATAAGGGGCCTCAGGGAATTAGGTGTTCTCCTGGAGCAGAACATAAGCGCCTAAAGTGCACATGACGATCGCCCTGTGGACTGCAGCCCCTGAAATAGGAGGCTGCTCCGGGAATCAAGAGCCGACCACGTGGTGGTGGGAGGGTGGAATGCTGCAGGGCATGGTAGGCCAGAGGCCTAGGCCTACCCCCTCGAGAGAGCAGCGATGTTGCGAGCACGGAGGAGGCTCCCCACAGTACAGAGTGCCTCGTGGGAGCCTACAGAGGGCCTCTTTTGAAAGGGTGAGTGGAAAGGCCCTAAGCGGGTAATTCGCTCAAAGAACTAATGCGCGTTGCAGCGCTGGGGCTCAGGATTTCGAAACCACGAGGAGCCTGGAGTGATTAAGCAAACATCTAACCAATTAAAAAAGGGAATCCCCTTAAAAGTCTCTTCTGATTCTAACGACACTGTGTAGCGCAATATTTTCGATAACAACAACAGGATAGCATGCATATTGTTTTAAAACATGTAAAACTGTACTGAATGGCAGCAAAAATATAGGCTAGAAGCCTGATTCAAAACCTAGCAAAACGATTAAACTCGCTATACTTTGCTGGCTTCTGCAGAGTTTAGAATCCCTGCACCAAGCCAAAAGAGTCTCACACAATTTATGCCTAAATAAAATTCAAATGACCAGAGGTAAAACTGAACAAGGTTTAAAGCCACATAGCTGTCTTTTGCTACCCCGGGATATGGGCTGTATTTTTTATTGTGAAACAGCAACATAATTCAATGAATAGCAAAGCATTCCTAATAGTCATTAAATCAGAGGCCTACTTTTCTGTATGAGAGCAGACAGGGATCCTGGTGTGCTTGTTGCCTTATCAGATGCACGATTTGAACTGGAGAGCAGGGCTTTCTGGGACCTGGATATACTAGAAATTTGATCCTAGAGTCATGTGCATCACTAGCCTATCAGGTGGGCTAAAACCCATGAGTTAATGTCTGGAGTGCCATGGATGGTCAACCAATCACAATATGCCTTTAGGTATGTCAGAGGGTTCACTTATTTATTTATATAAGAAAGGAGATAAAAGAAATATAGGAAACTGGAGACTGATTAGTCTTCTCAATACGGACCTTAAGCTTCTTAGGAAGATCTATTACAGACTTTTGCCCATAGCACAATCGGTTATTTCCAAGACCCAAACATGTTCCATTCCAGAATGCACCATTACTGATCCTTTAATCTTTCTTAGGGAAATTTTCATAAGAGGGAATTCTGACTAACTACATGGTTTTGTTTTCTCACTCGATCAGTCTAAATCATTCAACTCAATTGGCCATGAATACTTGTGGTATACATTAGAACAATATGGCATTCCATTGGTCTTTATAAGCTGGGTCCAGTGCCTGTATAGGACAGCTACTGTTCGCCTACTTGTGAATGGTTGGAAGGGGCCTTTAATCCCCTTCAGATGTGGGGTGCATCAGGGCTGTCCTCTGAGCCTGCTACTATATGTCTTTAGTATAGATCCCTTATTAAGAGCATTGAATTTCTCCTCTAGTATACAACCCTTGCAGAGTGAAGAAGGTCTTATGCCTTATAAAGCTATTGCCTACACAGATGATCTCTGCTTTTTGACTTCTAATATACACTCTGCTGAGGAGGTCTTAGGTATTTGTAATACTTAGGATACTCTTTCAGGAGCCTCCCTCGACCTTGCAAAGAACACAGGTAACCGAATTGGCACTCAGAAACCTTTGGCCTCACAAATTACAAGTATACAGATAAGTGATGATCCGGTGACAATATTGGGTATTACTTTTGGAGGTGACAGCGAGGACAAATTAAACTGGGTACCCAAACTAAATCAAGGAAAAACCCTTGTGGCTCATTGGAACCAATGGCAGATGGGAAAAAAAGAGGATTATGCTGATGAAGACCTTTTTGGTCCCATTATTCCTTTACCTTAGTTATGTTTTTCCTTCCCCAAAATCCTTAGAAGCCACTTTGTTTAGTTTTTTTTCCAGGTAGTTTGAGGCAGCAGACTCAAGCCCATTAAGAGGAATATTCTGTACCTCCCTGTACAAAAGTGAGATTTAAACATGGTAAACCCTCTTGTATTTTTTTACTCAATCCTTTTTATGCCAATTTACAACCTTTACTTTTTCACACAGCGAAATGCTGGAGCAACCTTTGTTTTCTTACCTGCAAACCCTGGTTTAAAAAATGGGATTCAGGGATATCTAAGAATTTTGGCTCCCTCCACTTTAACCACCCCCATGTCCAAGAATGTTTTTAAAAACTCAACATTTGGAAAATAACTGGTAGTTAGATCTTAACGTTACATAGGAATGCGTTATATGTACACACTATTTGACTCTTTTCTATGGAATCATTTACTTTCCCAACTTGCCCTCCCTCCTCTCAAGGCCGTCTAACAGACCTCCTGACCTACACTAGGATCCCACCCAGGATGTTGGATGTACATTTACTTTCTTGCTATAACAAACTTAACATTAAAAGTAACCAAACACATAAGCAGCTAGAAGAGAGATACTGCAGTAGGGTTCCCTGTTATCAACAGCTGGAAACTATGGACTAGAAATATTGCAAAATAAAATTATGCCAGCAAAATTGCGGCAAAATCAACAATTTCTCCACACAAAATGTGTGGCGAAATTGAGGCAATATTTCACGAACAATTTCACCTGCCAGAAATTATCTCCCTGGTGGTGTCTAGTGTTCTTCCAACCACTCACCAGCCCAAATCTCCATTAAAATTAATTCTCCCTGGTGTCTAGTGGTTCCCTCCCCACCAATCACTGATCCAAAGTGAATATAGCAAGCCCCCCCAGTTAACTCATTATTTTCCCCGATCACCCAGACCCTCAATCCTCAAAAAATATTTCAATCCACACTCCCTGGTGTCTAGTGGACACCCTACCCCCCACTCTGTCATCAGATAGTGCCCAGCCCATTCCCCCAAGTACCCCTATTGAGCCACCATCACAGCCCTCCACTCACCTCCATGGCCAGGAGCCCAGCTGAGTGCTTCAAGCTTGTACAAGCACGTGCTCATTCATTGAAGTGCTCAGTCAGGCTGTGAGCCATGGGTGAGTGGAGGGCTGTGCTGGTGGCCCAATCAGGGTACGGGGGAGCAGAGTGGGCCCTATCTGATGACAGGGTGGGGGGTCCACTACGCACACCAGGAAGTGGGGATCAAGGTTTTTTTTTAGGATTGGGGGTCTGGGGGATTGGGGAAAATAATAATGGGTTAGCTGGGGGGGCTTGCTTTATTCACTTTGGGTAGGTGATCTGCCAGAGGAGGACCACTAGACACCAGGAAGAATTAATTTTAATGGAAATTTGGGCCAGTGAGAAGCCAAGGGAGTGGACCACTAGACACCAGGGAGTTATTAGTGTAGAAAATTTCACCCACTGGTGGCAAAATGTCACACAGGAGTGGTGAATTTAGCTGGCTTGAGGGTGAAATTTTGCTCACTCCACAGGCGAAATTTTGCATTTCTTCTGAAGAAATATTTCACTAAATGTGCAAATTATACAAAATATTTTGCAGGGTGAAATTTTCCAATTTCACACAACACTGATATGGACCACCTGTACTTTACTTGTACATATATACAATAATTTTGGCAGTCTTTGGCAGACTACTGGTCAGAGACCCATTTTTCTACTACTATATACTGTATGACATGCTGTTTTTTTGGGTATTACCCAAGGAACTGGAAACTATGGGATAAGAACACCCTCCATGTTATCTTAATTGTCAACAAATTGTTTATTTGGAATCCTAGGTGCTTCTTTACCTTACAGCAAAAACAGGTCACACATACTGACCTGATCCTCAGATTTGCTCAAGAACTGCAAACAATTTATTTTGCTGAATCATGAAGGGTTACACAAAATTGTTTAAAAAATATTTGGAGGAATATATTATGGATTACCAAGTCTGATGTACCTGTTACTCAACAGATCATGTTTTTGTCTTATACATTATTTGAAATCATTTTTAATTGCATATTGCTGGTGTCTTTATATGATTTGTTTTGGTAACCTTTTTTGTTATAACCAGTTGTTTTTTTTTCTTTTCCTTATTTCTTTATGTAAACATTGTGTAATTTGTTTTTATGTTTGATTTTTCCCTAATAAACTCCCCTACTCTTTCAGATAAAATGTTAAACCGAGGTCCCATCTGCCGGTTCTGGTGGTAGTTCAGATGGATGTTAAAGATCCCATGACACTTCTCAAAAAGAGTAGGGGAATTTTTTATTTACAACTTCAAAACAAATAACAATAAGCAATGTTGATTCACATCAAATAATACATAAATGAAAGAAAAATCAAAAAAGTATTTCAATCATGCTATTCAAACATAAACAAAATGCACAAAATGTTTAAAAAAGGAAAAGAAACTAAATGTCAAATGACATATTAATTCATACTTGTCCCCTTTCCTAATTTATAAAATGAGAAAAACAAATAAGTATTTCAATCATACTCCTATCAGATTACTTTCAAAATTAACATTTAACACAAAAAGAAAATTATAAAACTATACATTACCCCCTTCCCCACAAAAGAGCAAGGGAATTTTTTTAGCAACTTCAAAGTAAATAACCAAAACATTTTATTAAATATATAAGAAATATATACATAACAAATCTGTAAAAAGAAACAGGTATTACATCATACATACATCGTTGAACTTTAAATCATGAATTAATTATATCCTGTATAACGAAAAGACTTTAAGAAAATAAGTATTAAAACATACAACTCTGTCTTATCCAATATTATACTGAAGTCAAGAGCTTATAAGAGAAAAATAATGAAATACCTTATAGGTAATTAAGCATAACCTCCCTCCCCCCCAACCACCACTAAAAGAGTATGGAAAGTTCCTCTTTCCTTTTTCTCCTTCACAGTAATGCTATCATACATGTTAAAGGCACATAGGAATAAATATATAATCAAAAGATTACTACAAAAGTAAATTAAGTATTACAACATACACCCCCTTTTTCCCCATAAAACCACACAAAAGAATTCCATTCTTTAGTGGAAAGAAAACTGAAAAAAGACCAATGATATCAACAAGTGAAATCACTTATTATCTTACAATTTTAAAACTACTTCTTGTGGAAAGAAAATTAAGCATTGCAGTCATACATAAAAGCATAAGAGTGCCTAAAATACTAAAGTTTTAAATATGCAGTAGTCATTTCATACTGTGAAGGACATAAAACATAACTTTCTTGTATGCTATCCATCTGTATACCCACCGGTACCCCTGAATAGACTGATAATGTCCCACTTGCTGTTTTCTATAAGAAAAACAGATGCTGCTTCTTCCATGTATTAACCGTTTTATGGAATCCAAGAAATATCTCCCCACAACCACTTGTA
This sequence comes from Neoceratodus forsteri, assembly GCA_016271365.2. Lineage (NCBI taxonomy): Eukaryota > Metazoa > Chordata > Ceratodontiformes > Ceratodontidae > Neoceratodus > Neoceratodus forsteri. Next base: position 1,296,380,014 of record CM028130.1, read on the forward strand.
GTGCACCTGGGCAGAGAACAGATTAAGTTCTTAAAACTTAATAATTATAATGGCATTTTCCACCATATGAAACAACTGGGGATTCAGAGATTACCATCTGTTGAAGGGTTAAACAGTATCTCCCATGCCAAATATAACATTTGCAGCAGGCTAGAATCACCCATAAGGTGTGTTTCTCATATCCATGCCAGTCCCTGGGTAAAAATCCTAACCGCAAAATGTCAGGAGAGATGTGCGAAAGGGGGAGGTTGGCCATTTCTGTACTACTCTATCCCAAAAGGTTTGGATGTAGGGTCACCTGAAATAAAGATGTTGCATTGTTTCTATTTGTGACATGCACTGTGCAAAATTGAATCATATAGATTTTTCCTCTGGAGTGTCATGATTTGGTGTTTGGAAAACATCCATAGTTTAAGTTTTCCAAAACAGCCCTGGAAATGGGCCGGGAATTCTGAGATGGATCTTTGTTTAGGAATCACCTTGTGTTCTGGCTATCTTTGAAGGAAGGGGTCTAAAAAGTCTTTTACCTAAGGTATCCATAGTTTGTTTTTACTGAGTAACACTGGTTTCAGGTTAAATGTGATGTGCATTGAAAAGAAGAATGGTATGGGGTTGACCATCTTCAGGACACCGAGGGCCTTGTCCAAAAATAAAATCCCTCTTTTAATGGGGTTGAGATGGCTTCCGCAGATACATTTAAAGAAATATGCATACATCTCTGTTTCAAGTTACTGTATTAGGGTAGAAGAAATATACAACTAAGGTGTAATAATGAGGCTAATAAGTATGTTTTAATCATATATACTCTCTTAAGTTTGGACATCCTCCATCTATTCCAGGTGTCAGCTTTCTCCTGGGCCAAAATAAGCTGTTGCTGCTGAGTTTGTTAGGGCCATATCCCCATCACTAAAGAGAATACCCAAAATTCTACAAGGCTCCTTGGTCACTGGGATATTCAAAATGGTGTCAGATGTATACCCTGCATCACCGATTAATAAACATTTACTTTTAACAAAATTTATTTTTGCTCCCGTGGTATCTGTAAATTGTGATGGAATGCATCCTACTTGTGTGCAGAAGTTTACATCTGCTAAAATAAGACAGATATCATCCACATAAGCTGCAGTGTATATTTCTGGATCTGTGCTGGATAATGATATCCCTGTGATAGCATGTGACAAATTGATTGTCCTTATTAAAGGGTCTAATGTTAAAACATAGAGCAAGGGGCTCAGGGACAACTCTGCCTCACTCCTTTAGCTATTACACATTAAGATCCCAACCATCCATTACAATCAGGTATTACTGTGGCTTTACTGTAACAGGCTTGGATCCACTGTAAAACGGTTTTCGGAATGACATAAGTGTATAAACAGTCCTATAAATATTGGTGTGACACAAAATCAAAGGCCTTGGCCTGGTCAAAAGATAACAAAAAGCCTGAAAGCTCCCCTTCTTGCCCTTTCTGTATAATTTCCCTTAATAATATAAGATTATCTTGCATGATTCTCCCCCGAATAGCACATGCTTGAGCTGGATGTATGAAGGATGCTGCACCAAAGGCTAGACTGTTACTAAGGAGTTTTGTGAAAATCTTTAGGTCAGCATTAAGTGATGTAATAGGTTGGCAATTATTGAGTAGATTTCTGTCCCTTGATTTGAAGAGCATCACCATCAAACCTGCCTTCATACTGTCAGTGATGGAATGGGAAGTTAACATGGCATTAAAAAGGGTGACTCTTTCCTCTAATAAGTATCTTGTCAGATGACTATAAATTTCATAAGGGATACCATCCATTCCTGGTGCAGAGCCTGATTTTAATCTAGTTATCACCCCTTCTAATTCAGTTTTGGTAATAGGCTGTATCAATAGATGTGGGTGCTCTACTGAGAGGGTTGGTAGGTCACAAGATGTCAACCACTTTGTCCTGTCACTGTTTGATGTTGGATACTCAGAAAACATCTGTGTAATGTGTTGATGTACCTCTTGTAATATGTCTGTTTTATTAGTAAGTTGTTTTCCCGATGTGGATGTAAATGGTGTGATAAATTTCTGTTTGTGTTGTGTTTGACAGAAGTGGAAAGGATTAACAAAATCTTATTTACTCTAGGTTCCAAATTTCTGTTCCAATTCTAAAGACTTAATTCTGTCATACCGGATGTCTGACTTTTTTTGTTTACTTTCTGTTATCTGATGAGATAGGTCTTCATGTGACTGTTCCTGTAGAGTAAGTAATATAAGCCTTTTTTATATTGTTTGTATAAATCAGTTTTTTTTCCTTTTAATTTTCCAATTGTCTGGAAATATTGTTTGATATATGATTGAGTGTCCTCCCGCCATTCCAGAGGGGAATCATACAGGAAGAACACAGATTGCCTAGCTATCAGTAGGTCTGTGAAACCCTGTTGCACTAGGGGATCATTCAACAGGCTCATGTTCATTAGCCAGCACCCAGGTTCTTGACCCATTTTGTCAAAACTGGAAATTGTCACAGCTATCAGGGCATGATCTGAGTAGACCACAGGAGTGGCATTCGCCAACCTCATTTCCAGATGTTCTGACAAGAACCAATAATCTATTCTCGTGGTAACAGATCCCCTAAAATAGGTTTTGGGGGGTACACCAAGGCCAGAATCAAAGGCATCTTTCGGCCCTGTTTGGGAATGGATATTATTTAAACAAGAGACATCACAGAAATTTTTGGTGTCTTAAGGCCTCTGTCTTTTAGATACTGACTACAATTAAAATCCCCACCTAACAATACACAATGAGAGGTGAATAAAAAAGGTAACAACACCTGAAAAAGTTTAATCCTTGAGGCTTTTGTTTGTGGTGCATAGACATTGACACATCTTAATTCCATATTGGAGATAAAGATATCTAGTAGTAATGCACAGCCAGGAACAATATCTACCTCATGGATAACTTTTGTAGTTGGATTATTAATACATATACCAACCCCACTGCATATATCTGTACCCATTGACCAATGCGTGGTACCCCATATCCAGGCTTGACTAGCATTGTGGAGTTCTATATCAGTGTGTAGTCTAGTATCCTGAAAGTAAATAATGTCAAAATGGGATTTCTCAAATTGTGCACAGGTAACTGTTATTTTCCTTTCTGTCTTAATGCTGTTAACATTAAGGGATGCCACATCCAAATTATAAAGTGGGGCCTGCATCAGTATGGATTTCAGTGTTTTTTCCTAACCCATGCTCTCATGCCCATTCTTCTGAGGGATAAAATCCCATTGTTTGTTTTAATAGAGTTTCCCCCACATAAAATCTGTCAGGCATCTCCTCTTGCCTTCCTAGGTAATGTAAACATATGGCATTGTGCCATTTTGCTAGTTCTACAGGCTTCTTAAGTAAACTAGCATATGTAGGTGTGGTAGTGTCAGTTAAGTGCTCAATAACAGGAGGTACAGTGGCTGTTTGGGTTTCCTGCCCTGACCTTTAGGTCATGTTTATATTTAATATAGCATCTGAGGGAGGGGGTACTTCCCTTGTCCCAGCCTCAGATGGTCCCGAAGGCACATCAAAAAATTCTTCTGCATGATCTAAAGGTGAAAACAAAATGTCACCTGTAGCTGGTGCTGCCTCAGAGGCAGGAGTAGGATTTTGAGTTTGTGCAAAGTCCTCATCCAGATCCTTTGTTACCCTTGTCTGTGAACAAATGTCCAATGTGTCTGCTTGGTGATTCTCCTGTTGCGGCCCACAAGTAGTCATGCTTCCCGGGAGCAGTATCCCTGGGTCTGGTACCCAGTTCCATCTACATACTGGAGCCATCCTGCTCCAAAAAGCACTTTGTGTGGAGACCAGTTGTCGCTCTCCTAGCCTGTTAACGGCCAGTGCTGCTCTGGGATATGTTTCCTGCTTCTGGGTCAGTCTGCTCCTGGAGAAAACAAACACTTTAGCTGCATTCTGCAGTGTCTGAGCTGGGGAAAGCTGAACTGCCTATTTCCTCTTTTGCTCATTATCAAGCTTTTGTTTTGCCATTAGGTAAGCTTGTTCTGCTTTCCAAAACTGTCATTCCTTTGCTTCCATGACTTCCATCAGCTCTTGGATCTCCTGGTCTGTCTGATCTGCTGCTACTGGCCTTGAAGTCAGAGGGGGTAGCCATGATTAGATCCCCAAATGCAATGTCACCGACACCTGGCTTAGCTGACCATTGTGGGGAGGTATGTGAGGTGATGTGCTGGCCACCCAAGGGGTGCATCCCAGCCACCTTTTGAATCTTCCCACTTCATGCTTGAGGTAGTGCAACACTACCTTCTACATCACTTCCGGTTTCCATTCTACCAACACACTCACTCTCTCACAGAGTACCACCACCCTCTTGCGAGAGTAGGGGAATTTCCCCAGAGCCCTGGCCACATTTCCCTCCATTCACTAAAAATGCCACCATCAGCTTAATCTGGTTCAAGGTCAGCTGGCATTCATCTGTATCCCCCTTCCCTGGGTCATGCCTGAAAATAGGCAGAATTTGTCTGGTGCACTTACCCGGTAAACAAAAACTAACTAAATAAATAATTTTAATGTCCACCTGAACAGGTAGACAGGACCTTGATTTAATGTCTCATCTGAAAGACAGCACCTCAGGAGTGCAGCATCCCCCTCTTGATGCACTACAGCATCGGTATTGGGATTTACCACAAGTGCCTGGTGTGGCACTAGAACCCCCAACCTTTTGATCTTTCAGCCTCAGAGGTGAGTGTGCAACCTGCTGAGCCACTGACACTGCTAGAATATCAAATTGAGATAACAACTATGATAAGCTACAGTGTGAATATTCAAAAGTCTTCCCATTGTTACAACAATTCACGAACAGCAGCAGGGATTACAGTATGTGCTTACGGTTCACATTAATGATTATGCCAGTACACATAAATTGTAACTTATGTGGGTTGATTGGATGTTTCTGGCTATGAGAAGTGCAGTAGGGACATTTGACAAACTGCTATTCCAACAAGAAGGTTTTTGAATATGCATGTTTGATGTATCTGGGTAGCCAGGATTAACTGATCAAATAGATCTACAGCTTTTTTATTTTTTTTAATAGCTTCTATTTGCAACTTGTTAACATGTGCATGAAGATTATAATAGTTTGATCTCCTTAGATTGTTATATCAGCAAATGTCTCTTTTTGTTGTTGCACACTTCTTAAATCCTGTCTTTTCCTTTTTCATAGAAAATATGGGGTTTGGTCAACTAGTATGTTTGCAAATACACAGTATCTTTTCCTGTTGCTAGAATGGGTACAGTACTAAACTTTAGAAGATATAACTAGTTGATAATTTTGTAATGTGTAAACTAAAACACTAAACATCAGAAAACTTTCTGAATGTGCTGTTACTTTTCCCTTAGTATCTACTGACTAAAACATATTTTACATTAATGGATAATCAAGTGGTATCATTAATGGGTATGTTATTTGTTTCTTAAGCTTTTTAGTCACTGACCTACACTTTGTATATGGTTTTCTGTGTATTTCCCTCAGATTTTTGGCACATGGTCACTTTACTAGATCACTATAAAAATGTTGTTCTGTAAAGAGTGCCTCTTTCCTTGATGAAGCACTAAGAATAGTATGGAATGTTTGGTTTGTGGGGGCACTGGCATCAAGTTTGTTTGGTTATTGTAGTGTACAACTCTTCAAACCATCCACATACTCTTAAGCCTTATTCTCAGAGCAATGCATCATGGTTCTGCAAATCCTTGAGCAAGTCAGGCTGACAAGGCTTCATTAGAATGGATATTGCCTTTTAAACAGGCTGATCCAGTATATTCTGAGAATGGCAAAATACAGACACATGTTTCTGCCACTCTGTGGCTCCTCACTGTACTGCAGTCAGAATATCAACCAGGCATGATGTCAGAACCCCAGTGATATAGCCATCTAGTTTGGCTGCTGTGAGTATAGCCTAATAAAAGAAAACAATTTTCACATTATCTTTGCTGGAACTGATTTCTTGTGTGGGTGCCATATTTGTTGTTTGTTTTCCAGCATTCAGACACATTGATACATTTTGGATGGCACAGGTGTAGCCCAAAATCTGGAATTGCTCCTACATCATAACATTTGAACATCCAATCCCACGTCTTGCAGTCCTCATCTATACTGTATAAAAAAATCCAGTACTGGCTATGTTTTATTTTAAACTCTTGCCAATTGCCAACTGGGTAACATCATATTAATGTACTGTAGATGCAGTATAAGCGCAGCACCATGGAAACATTCATCATGGAAGCAATTTGTTTTTTATCTCAATGTAGTACAGTATCAAGAGTTTCAAGCTGTGGTGTAACAAAGAATGCAGCAAAGGAAGGCAGCTATTGGTTCTGTAGAGGCCCACCATTCAGAACAGGGATGCAGAAATAAAAAAGCAGATTACATTACAGCAGCAATGCTAAGTATCCAGTTACTGCCAATCTGGCAACACAGTTCATTACAGACTTGTTACTAAAGTTCCTTTTATATCTGATTGAATGACCTTTCACTTTTTATTTCTTTTCATTCTTTCAGCTCAATGATGATGTGAAACAAACTGCAATGAAATCTCAGGGGTCTTTTCTGTGCTGTTCCTAGCTTTAATTTGCTCCTGGGTTATGGATTAGGGGCCTCATTTCTCTGAATCGTAACACTGGGGCAAACTGAATCCAGTTTTTCTGGCACCAATAATGAGGATTTCCATTGTTTTATTTACTGATTGGATAGGGTAGAGTTCTTGTATTTTTTGAAAATAAACCTGCAAAATAATACTGAGGGTTACCTAGCTCTTAACTGGTAGAAATTGATAAAAATGTCTGAACCAAAATGATAACTTTATTAACAATAATTAATATTATGGTATTAATTGTACTTACTGCTGGGGAAGGATAGGAGAGTGCAGCAGTTCAGACTGGAGAAACCAGCAAGACTGAACAATGGCTGTTCAGAGAGATTTGACAGAAGCATATCAGAACATTCAAACAAGTAAACTAAGACTCTGGGTTCTCCGGAATAGCTCCCAACTATACAACCAACAGCTTAATCTGGTTCAATTGCAGTTTGTTTGTATCTGTAAATAGACTATATTGTCTGATGAGGCTGAAAATAGTCAGTACTGCCAAGCCCTCCTGTCCCAGTCAACAGAAACTCAGGAAGACTCAGGAGTAAAGCAAGGAAATATTTTTTCACAGAAAGGGTGATGGATGCATGGAACAGCCTCCCTGCGGAGGTCATGGGGAAAAAAATAGGTGAGTTCAAGAATGCATGGGATAGGCAGAAGGCAACCCTAGTGATAGGAAAGAAAAGGTAAACTGCAGATCAATTAGGATCTGGAGTGTATGCAGTAGCTAGGGAAATGGGAAGACTGTGTGGGTCAGTCAGTCATTATCTACGGTCACATTCTGTATATCTATGTATCTATATATCTGTGTAAATCTATAAATAAATTGTAAGCAAAGTTGGCACATAAAGCCCTGGTCCATTAAACCATCATCTTAGTGGTTGCTTGAGAAGGCTTAAGGACAGGAGTATAGTAGGTGTGTAGGTTTACCATGTCTAACACTAGCAGCCCACAGCTGTACTTTATGCCAGATATAGTACTACTTAACAAGTGGCACTCTAAGTAAGGGACTTAATCATTCTGTAACTAATTTCTCTCTCTCTCTCTCTCTCTCTCTCCCCTCCCTGCCTCCCTCCCTCTTATATATCTCTGTACTGTTTGAATCTCTCTAGACACCAAATGACACAAACATTCTGTCATACTGCCCCCTTGGATAGTGGAGTGATTTGGAATACCATTTGTGTGAAAGGTATCATATAAGACCAAACTGCCTTCCAATTTGTGGGGCTTTTATTAAAAGTGCATATCCAGGAATGCCCCGTCAATATTCAGTGCCTCATATTTGTTGTGGTCCTGCTTCTTCCCAGTACTACTGCAGGTAGAACTATAGCAGAGGGAGGTTATGTGACTTTCAGAAGGTCATACAGTGGGTCATGGTTCTTAGGGGATTTGAACCTTGGCTCTTCAGATACACGGTACTGTGTCTGAATAAATAGACTATATTGTTTCTAAAACTTTTCTTTCCTACCCCTCTTGAAATTGACTTGCAACATACCACCTAAAATATATGCTGCCATTGCTGTCCTAAAAATGTATGCCCCGTACCCCTCTGGAAAATGTCCTCTCTGTTCTTTGTGAAAATTACATTATAGGCCCATCTCATAGTTAATTCCTACATTCCTCGTAAAATGTAATAACCTCCCCTACTGAAATATACATTCTTACCCCTTCCAAAAATTATCTTTCCTCCCCTGAACCAGAAAGTACCCCCAATAAGGTCAACTCATGCCAAGCATGTCCATCAGATCATTGCAGCATTGTATTCCTTCATTAGACTTCTTAATTCCTGTCCTACGCCTTCTTCTCCAGTTTTTTTTTGCTTCTGTTCTGCTTTATAAAACCATTACCTCTTGTCAAAATCTCCCAACCCTTGTGGCCTTTTTGCATGTGGTACCAACTTTTCAACTTTGTTGGAAATTTGCTGCTTATCCATCTTCCATATACAGTATGCACCACCCATTGCTTACTTGCTAAAACTGTTGTATAGCAAGGTTCTTCTTCAGGCACCTACAGTCAAAACCACAGTGCCTTCACAGTACAATTTTGTTTTTAAGTTCTAGCTTTTTAATTTATTGTGTTTCACTTTCAAAATAGTATCACTGCTGCATTCTACACCAGATGTTTTATACTGATGCTGACATCCCTATATTGACAAAAAGCTTTGCCAGATTTATTGAAATATACTTGTGACAATGCTGTAATCCACTTGCAGGCAATCAAGGATAAGAATAGTTCCTGCCTGTACTAGTTACTTGTGCAACATGGAAGGGGTAAAGCTTTGCAGCCCCTAGCTGATGCATTTCTGAGCTGTTCCAGTGGTACAAGCCTTCTTTCTGGAAATATATTAATTTCAAGACATCCTATATTTTTGAGAACCAGTAAACAAGGAGTCCCAACAGTAATTGGACTGGCATAAATAAGGGAGTCAGCAACAAGAGGAGAGATCAAAGTCTAACAGAACTGGGGGAAGAGAAGGGCATCTCACACAGCCCTTCAGGGTTCAGCCCCACCACGGCTCCAGCTGTAACCAGAAATGGAAATTACCAAGCTAAGGGAGTAGCATAATGGGGCCCGAGGCTAGGATGTTGCACAAGCCCCCCGTCAGGCCTTGCCTCAAGATGGCTGTCATTACTGCACAAGATAGAAATTATTGAAGGGATGGTGTGGGGCCTGCAGGAGAGTCCTCCCTATGGATAGTGTCTACTGAGTGCCCCAACTATGAAGTATTAAGAGGAGATGAAGGCATAGCTGCTGTCTCCTTAGCTGTGAGTCCAGATAACAGATATAAATGAGTCTGTCCACATGAGAGTTGTGTCTATCCAATTACTGTGCCTGTGTGGTAAACTGCCTAGGGAATGCTCTCATTCAGGAGGTGTCTACTTTGTGGGTAGATAGAGGTAACTGGGGAGAGCTGTCTTGAGATGTCAGGCCCAATTGTTACCATGTAGGGTCCACTGACATACAATATAGAAGTAAGGGTTCTGTTTTAATGTACAGTACTCCTTTGGGCTTCAAATGAATGTGTGTGGAAGTGTTTAAACTCCTTGCAAGCTTTATGAGCGTATGATAACTGTAAATAGAGACAAATGCTATTTTTAAATGCATAGCAATGGAATGGAAGGGCATATGACAGACATCCCCAGGGATCCCACATTTGAACCCATTGTGGACTTCTGGTTAAAATGGGTGAAGTTGGCTAAATTAAATTAATCTGTAAATTTAGCTCAATTAACAAAGTGTGTATCAATCTGCAAAGTGCAGAATTTCACCCGCAAAGTGCCAAATTCTGCTGTTTGTGGGCAAAATTTAACACTTTGGGGGTGGAATTTCTCTGTTCACATGGAAAGCTTTATAATTTCAGGTAAAGCCGAAGTTGCTGAGGGTACGGAAATGTTCACAAAACTCTGGAGATGTGAATTTCAGACACTTCACAGCAACTTCACCGATGAATTAAAACTTTGGCACATCTCTAGTTCTGGCTCACCACTGCTGCTGCTGCAGTAGGAATTCTGTACTGGAAACAAGTTATAGTACCTGATTGTTCATTGTGGACTAGACAAATGGCCCTAGAACATGCTCTTTTACTAAGTGAGTGTATCTGTTGCTCAAAACTAAATTACCTAATGGCAAAATTGGTACAGACTTGTTCTGTGAGGAAACTGATAGGAACACATTGCTCCATTCCTCAAGTTGACACCCTAAACATGCTATCAACAATATTCCAAATTCCCAATTCCTAAAGGTACATTGCAGCTATAGCAATGACATTAATTTTGAACAACAGAGCACAGAATTCTCTGAACACTTTAGAGCCAGATGGTATAGGGAGGATCTTGTACAAGAAGCTAGAGATACAATTAAGAACAAAGACAGGGCCACACTGTTGCAAGGAGGACTAATCATACACAGCCACAGTTTAATTTTGACTACCTACTGTAGGTAAAGTATGGGAATAAAAAATAGTGTACACAAAAACTAGTCCATTTTAAGATCAGACCCAGTCCTTAGGAACTACTCAAGGGAGCAACTTCAGATTGTGTAAAGAGAAGAAGGAATTTGGCAGATACCCTACAGCCTAAGGAAAAGAATCCTGTGGCCAACACTTGGCTACCAAATTTACCTGGTGGCACTCTTCAGTGTGGCTGCTGTAAGTTTTGCACTAGTGTGTTGAAGTCTGCTAATTTCACCACAGTCAAGGCAAGAAAATCTTTTGAAACTCTTAGTTTCATTAATTATGATCCATGTAATGTAATGTATCTGGCAATTTGTAATTCTGGTACCTTCTTTGTACGTAAAACTTCTCAACAGTTCAAAGTATTGTATGTGCTGGGGAGCATTTGTACTGCATTGCCAAATCCAGTTGGAAAAATGCCCTTTTGGGCCATGTGACATCACAGTAGGACAGTGACAATCATGTCTTCAAGTTTTATGGGACAGAGAGGACATGCTTAGGGATGGGGGGACTTAGATGGTGTCACTATCAGATGGGCGGCTTTGTGGATTGTTCGGCTGGAACACTATGCGTAACTGTACTGAATGAAATAATATAATATGTGCCCTTCTTAAACTAAATTAAATTAAGAAAGATTATGGTTTTGTCTGGTAAGAACTTGTCTACTTTTTTCTTTCTTTCTTTTTTAAGCCATTGAATTCTGAAGCCAATCAAGGAAGAGCCTGGATGCAGAATATTTATAGTTTAATTTGATCAGGACCATTATCAATTGTGTAAGTAATTAATTTATTATACAGTATTTCTGTTATCAGCTCATTAACTGACATCAAGATCTGTACATGTAAAATGTTGCTACTGTTGAAATTAGTATGCACTTTTCACAAATGCACTTCTGTCATTTTAAATTATTGTATACATAAGGAAACACAGTTGCAGGACAAGGGTTCCCCTCTGATGAAGCTTCAGTGCAAAACTGGTCACCAGTTCTGTAGGTTGATCTTCCACCACTGCTGCCACTGCTGAATAGTGAGTGTACTTGTATTTTTTGATTTTCACTTTATGCTGTTAGCACTTTTCATGCAGAATAAAGAAATTCTTAAAACTGTGACTGATGAAAGCCTTTTTCGACTTTTATGATTCATAAGTTGAAGTCTGAGTGCCTTGTGCAATGCCAGATGCCAGGGGATAGGGATACTGCAAATGTTACTACTGTTTGAAGTGATTTGTTGGAAAATGGGGAACTTAATGTATAAAGAAGTTTGAAGCCAGTAGCTTTATTGCAAAAAGTGTGCCTAGCTAGGGCTATATCCCTGCCAGTGGAATATTCCTCTAGTGTGATGTAAACCCACTGGAGACCTGTTAAACCAAGACCTTTTTTGTAAGCAACATTTTTGCGAGGGACAGCAACTCTGGGTTCCCTTCAGAAAGAAGCCACCTCGAGTGAAGGCCCCACATTATTGAAGTTCTGTTACATAGCGTAGTCATACATCAAAGAAAATCAGGCAAGCCCCCTGCTGTAAGGGGGCATCTAGGCTGAAGGTATGGTTACAGCTCCATGGACATCCTGCTATGTCATGGGCACCTGTGCTACAGTGCTGTAGTGTTGGGCTTTAAGTTCAGTTCTACAAAAGAATCAAACACCTTAAACTTTTGTGTTCAATTTTTTAAAGACTGTGGTGAACTTTTTAGGCAGAAAGGCAAGCTTTTTGTTTTACTGTTTCCCCTTGGTCCAAGAGGTGCAAACCAGTCAAATGACATTTGCACATGAAAGAGTAAAATAAGTGCAGTGTGAGTTACAGCCTTGTTTTGGAGCTAGACTCAACTCAGTGACATGAGGAAGCATGAAGGCTCATTCGCGTACTCATTGTCAAGTTGCTAGGAAGCTTAGGCAGGGCTGCGATCAACTTCTAGTTAGAGTAGCTAGGAAATACCTCAAATTCTTTCAAAAAGGAAAAAAATATAAGAGTTTCTGCATAAAAGTTCAACCTAACAGCAGGGCTGCTGAAGGAGGATACTGGTTGGAGGATGAAGAAGAAAACAATGATAATAAATAGCCAGCCTCAGCAGTGCTTGCAAAGCAGTAGGCATATTGGACGAAGGGCTTACCTAAGAGAAATTTGGGAGGGGAAGGACTGGATGTTGGAGAGGTGTGCTTGGGCAGTGGGCAGAAGGGGTATGAGATGACTGTCTGCCATTGCCCACTTGCATAATCATCAGCACCTTTTTTTTTCTCAGACTAGATAAACATTTTTTTTGCATTGCAGAACTATCATTTTAACACAGCATACAGATAGGCTGACTATGGCTCCTGCCTGAAGTCTGTTTTGGAGTTACTGGGCAGTAAGTGTGTACCAGCTGGCAGCATGCTAGTGCCTTGCCACCTGAAGTTGGCACTTTGGTGGTATTCCATAAAAAACAAATATTTTAGATTTTGCTTGAAAAACATATGAATATATTGGTAACAGTCTGAATTATGCATGATCTTTTGGGGGCCTGCCCATCCTCCATCTCTCACAGCTCCAGATTACTGAATCTCCTCCATAATTCCACCCACTCTCCCCCTTTCTCCTCCTTTTCTCTTTGAAGTTCTTGCCCAATCACAAGTCTTAAAAATGCCAGGCAGAGGGTTTTCTTGTGCACCTCTCAGTTCCCACTTGAAACCTCACCTCTGCTTTTCTTCCACACACCGTATGCTACCTTTTTTGCTACTTTAATATGTGCTAATATTTAGAAGTTTGTTTTTTAGAGAATGGCAGAGATGTTGCACAACCCATATCAGTTGCACACACACTCATTAATTGCTTTAGGTAAGAAGATGTGTTATTATACTTACTGATTATGTGAAGCCATATGGGTGAAGATAGACTTCTAAAAAAAAGATGTGGGATGGTTTGAGATGCCATAAATCATTGTGGTTCCAATATTCAGTCTATTCATTGCAGGAATATAACTTGTCCTATGTATGGGATTACAATGGTAACAATATTGAGATTAGTTATGTGTATAAGAAATTCATTAATAATTCAGAGTGTGCATGACTGTAGGGATTTAGAGATGATTAATGATTCAGCTGCAGAAACATATTGTGTACATATAAGATATTGAGACCTACTCTCAAAAGGAGAAGATACACCCAACAAAAGGTATACCTAAGTGCAAAATACACCAGTACAATTGCAACATGTGACGCATCAGATTCTGGAACATTCACAACTTGCACCAAAGTACAAACCAAATGACATAAACTATGACTTGCGACATATAATAAGGTACATGATGCAGCAAGGGTGTAGTAATTGTATGGTCGGCAATTGGGCAAGTCCCTGTGGCAAGTTGACAGCAGACAATGGAGTGCACTGCAACAGGAAGGCAGAGGCAAATTTCAGCAATGAAGAAACATATATCCTAGTAGATGTAATTGAAGCAAACCAGACCTGATGCTCAGCAAGGGAGATGACAAGTCCAGAAGGGACAAACGGAAGAAAGCATGGGACGAGATGGCCAGGAGAATCAATGTTGTGGCCTTACAAAGGCACACTGTGAGGGACCTCCACAAGAAGTTAAATGACATGAAGAGGAGGTACATGCAAAAGCTTGCACACAACAGGTGGTGTGCCCAGGCCACAGGTGGAGGTCACAGCCAGCAACAGCCCCTGACAGAGCATGAGGAGTGGATAGAGGCCCACCTAAACCACCATAGCATCAGTGGGGACACCGAAATCGATGACTTCAGGCTGTAGATCAGCAGAGGTAAGCAGACAGGGTGTGAGTGCAACACAAACAAGGTTGTGTGTGTGGAAGGTAGGTTGTGTGTGTGATGAGGTGTGTGTGAATACCACAGTGACTGAGTATGGGACAAGTGTGTTTGACTTCATGTATGTGCATGCCCCTGCAGCACACAACAATCCACAAGCATGTTGCACAGTGCCACAGTGCAATGTGAGCAGGACAGCAATGGTACTCTGGTCTGTGACACAAAGAACTCGCACACTGCCATGCATGGTTGGGGCTGTAACCCTGCATGGCCAGCACACTCAGGCATGTGCAGTGTGTGAGACTGCAACTGCTGAGTGGCTGGCCCATGTCAGCGGTGCATGTGACAGTGGTGCCAGTGGTGCCCATCCCAGCAGCACACCGCTGCAGTGGAGGGGAGCATGTACCTGAAGGCTCCCGTGGCACCAACCAGAGAACAGTACTGGGACTGTGGCTGCACCACAGCAGATATCCACAAAGATAGCATATGAACAGGCCTGGAGACACCTGTCACACCTGGGGCTGGAATGTCACATCCATGGACCACGGCCTCTGTGGCCATAAGGCCGTACATACACACAGCATGGGCAGATAGGTCATGGGTGACAGGAGGACATGGATAGTAACTGACTATCCCCACTTCCACCCACAGAGACAACAGCAGGGCCTGGAGAATGCAGAGAAGGAGACCCACAAGAGAGTGGTGCTCAGCAGGTTAACCAGGAGGAGACAGACAGTGACGGAGACTGTGGCACATCGATATCCAGTGGTACAACAGATGGCCAGGGGGGCTCCAAGGAGGTGGATGATGAGCCAGCATAGGAGGGGGATACTGCTCAGGTAGTGTTGGAGGAGGAGGCAGGGTCTGCAAAACACAGAGAGACATCTCAGGGGAGTCTGACAGGACTGAGGACACCACAGCCAGATGTCTGCCACAGAGGACCAGCTACAGGAATATAATACCGCAGGGGACATAGTCGGAACACCAACCCTGCATGGCTCTGTGGCTGAGGATCCCTGTCCTGTCAGCATCACTGAGCTGGAGGAACACCTGGACAAGGCAACTGTAGGAACAGCTCATGCCACCACCATACATAGGGACATATTGACAGTCCATGATTGAAGGACAGAAGGGACACAACAGTTCAGCGCAATGAGTTCCAGTATTGCACAACACCACCAGCAACTAGAGGTACAGCTGGCCGACATACACTATCTCTACAGGCAGGCCCCCATGACACACATGTAGTCCTCTCGAACATCGTGGTTGTGGTACTGCTTGGCCTGCAAAACTGCATGCAAGAGCAACTTGAGGCCCTGCAGCAATGCAACAGCACACTCCAGCACATGGCCATGCAGCAGCAATGCTACACAGAGGCTATGACAGCAGCACTGCTGGTGATAGCCGATGTGCTAAGGGCAAGACATTTGCCCCCCCCATGGCACACTGAGATGCATTCCAGACAGAGGCAAAAGCACACACACTGAGCTGTGCAACAGGTGCACATGTGCACCATGCCACACCAACAACAAGGACGAATGCAGAGCAACACTTGCCCACACTGGGCCTGTCCCTGCACACATGAGACACCAATGTCCCAGACAGTGGCAATCAAGTGCCAGTCAGGGCAGCCTTTGTACAGTCCCCCGGGGAGAATCAGGCACACAAACATCCACACCACCAACAACAGCCAAAACCACTACCACCCCCCCAGTGCAAAGCACCGTACAGACACTGGCCACAGCAGCAAGCACACAGCAGCCAGGTGTGCCAGTAGATGGAGTGTTGCAAGACAGTGCGGAGTGTTGCAAGACACAGCAGTGTCCCACAGACCACAGGGGTGCAAGAATCACCACTGATCAGTGGCACACAGCCCAGGAGGTGGGGACGGAATTGATTGATTATGTTCACCGAAGACACAGTCTGCGACAGGTACCAGTGCCAGTGTGGATGCAGGGGGAGAGGACATCAGACGCAGTGCCAGGGTCGCATGTACACAGACCCAACCACCTGCCCAGCAGTGTGGTGTCCATACCCGGATCCACTTCACTGAAACCCAGTGATACTCCCTGTGAATAGGGCCCATATAGTTGAACAGCACATTTCAGATTGTACAGACCCATGTTCACATGAGAGACTGCATGGGACAACACCGAGGGAGGGTACACTTATGGGGGTGTATGGGGGGGTTGGGACTCATGGTGTGTACACTGTGGGAGGGGGTGTAAAGGGGTTGAGCATTCACCTGTACATAGCCATTGATGGGCACAGAAGGTCACATGTTTGTTACACATTGATGCATAGAAGCTTTCACTGAATAAAGCTTTGTACCACACATGTTGTTGTCGAAGTTGGTGTATTACTTCCCCTGCCAGTCCCATGTAGGTAGCAGTAGCACAGTATGGCTGCATGGGCCTGCAAACAGTGAGGGGTGGGCAGCATGCCATGGGGGTTGGGGCTGTGCATGTGCATTGGAGGGATATCGTGGCACAACACATTGGGCAGACACAGGCCCATAGGCATACACTGTACTGCAAAGATGTGACATGTGATAGCATGTGTGTGTGTGTGTGGGGGGGGAGGTTAGGACATTATATGCACTATACTGCCCTGCACTGGTACACAAGGGGGATGCTGGCATAGGCAGGTCATGTGCACCTTCTCATGGGTCAGATGCCTCAGCATGGGACACCTGTACTATAAATCTGCAATGTCCACGGGGGAGGTGGGGGGCCTTGCATGATTCACTGCAACCATGGTACAGATGGAAAGAGGCATGGAGGCATGGTGCACAACAGTTGCCATAGGCACGTATTCTGTACCATCAGTATTGCACTGCCTGTACCATCCCCAGGGCCCACTGCTGGGCGAATGTGAACAAGGCATGCACCATTATAGCCATTGCATGGCCACCAACCTACAGCATGTAACCTGTGGGCATGACACCCAAGACAGTGTCATCACTACTGGTCGCTGTTGCCACCAGGCACTACGCACCGGCCATGGCCACTGGATTATATGTACGGTGTCATTATGACAGGTGTGCAGCATGGGGCAGCACATCACTGCTGTAGGATGGTGTAATTCTCCCCCATGGCCTAGTTGCTACTGGTGCCACCTGTAGGGCCCTGTATGTCCTCAGGTGGAGTAGGTCCATACAGGCCCACAGCCAGCCCATTAGTATGGCTGACACAGTGCAGGGGGTGTGTGTACATGGGACACCAAAGTAGCAGGACGCTACCACATTGTCCCATGATGATATATACCATGCAGCACAGTTGTTGCTTTGTAGTGGACAGTGGTCACACATGGATCTGGGGGGCAGGCACAACTGGCAGTGTGCATAGTGGAGTGGCACCTTGAGTGGTATTTGGACAGGTGCAGTGCAGTGTGTATGCAACACCTCACAGTGGCGTGGCACACCCAACATGGGTACATTGTGATGCACCATTACCATCCATCCATCCACATGTGCCCACACATACGTGAAACTGCATGCCTATGATGTCAAGCAGACATGATGGAGACACAGGGACCACTAGGCATAAACTACACAGTGACACAAATAACAATGGTTTATTTTGGAACAAAACATTCCACCCCATATACAAACACACAAAACACATAAAAGGTGATACCCCACCTCAACCCACCTGCAACAACAGTAACAACAGGTAAAAGGTGACCCCCCACCCCGCAACACCAGTAACAACAGGTAAAAGATGATCCCCCGGCCCCTTGCAACATCAGCGGAAACAGTTATAAGGTGACCCTCCCCACCAACCCCAACAACACTGATAACTGTATAACCTTCCCAACTACCGTTCCCACAGGGCAGACAGCAGGGCTCTCAGGGAACCATGCAGCTGTGCAATATCTTACATAATGGCCTCCACCAGGCCAGCTAGCAGCTGGTCCCTGTCCCAGGGTTGTTGTGGTGGGTGTTGGATGGGAGCATGCTGCCCCTCAGCCTGTTTCTCGTCCTGCTGCACATGCTCATGGTCCACGGCATCGATGGGCATATTTTCTTGGTTTGGGGTCTCAGCCTCCATCTCCACCATTGCCCCAAGAGTGCCTGGCTCATTCTCTTGCTCCCTGACCAACACAGCCTCCTCTACATGTTACTCATCCTGCTGGCCATCTTCAGAGGAAACGCCACTGTCCAGTGCCCCCTCACCAGTGTCCTTGTCATTATTCCCATGGTCCTGCAGGGTGTCCTCCATGGCCTCCTGTCCCTGTGCTGTTGGCTGGGTGGCTGCCTGTTCATCACCATCTGCCTCATCCTCATCCTCATCCTTGGTGTCCAGAGGCAGTGGCCAGGCCCTCCTCTGCCAGCATCTGCTGCACAGTGCATAGGCACATGCGTCCCTCCACTTCTGGTTGGGCATGGCCCACAGGGGTGCCCAGTGGTGGGGGCTCACATGACATTGTCCACCTATGACATGAAAATGGAACACCTGTCAGTAAGCCATCACAGCAGTGGCCATGCAACAGTACAGTGGTGATGCCTGCGGGATGGGGTTTAATACAGCCCACCTTACAGTCTCTGTGCATTGCACCAGCCCTCCCACTGTGGTCATGCCACCATATGCCACCCCTGTGCTGCAGACATGATCATGCTGCAATGCCTGCATGCACCCCTGGTGCACATAATGTCCCACCACCCTCATATGCCATTGGCTAGCCGACTGTAGTCCACACTGCTACCTGTAGATATGCAGCCATGCCATGACCCCATTGTCTGGGTGGGCACCACTTATCTTGATGTGGATGGCTGTGTGTTGCTTCCTGTTCCACCTCCCACTGCTCCTGTGCCATTTTGCTTGTCCACTGCAACCCTGAGGCAGCACTGCTCCAACCTGTAGAGACATATAACACATGTGTGACTGTGATGTTCACAAGACCATGACCTGGATGCCAAAGACATCTTTCAGGGTGGCAGTCTGTGTGACATACTCACCTTGCACAGGTCGCTGGCCAGTCCTCATTTCTGTGTCCCTCCTGGAGGCCATATCCAGCAGCCACTGGAGGATCATGGAGTCCCACCTTGTGAGGTCCTGCCAGTGGTGCTTGAGCTGGTGGTGGGTGTGCCCCATGCCAGAGACCCTCTGAAGGTGTGCCCCAGTCAGCCGCTATACATTGTCCCTTTCTGTTGGGGTGTGGTGCCTGCAGCCTGGTGACAGCAGTGTCCTCCTCCATTGCTGCACCAGGTTGATGAGCTGATCTTTTTCTGTCAGCTGTAAAATTGGGTGCCCTGTCACTGAGACTGGTCATTTTGAACTGTGTAATGGCCCTACAATATCAGTCTTCCTGTTGCTGTACTTTCTGATGTTTGTGGTGTCATGCAGTTGCCGCTGCACATGTTCCCACATGTGACACGTGCAGAGTGACACCCACTGCATGTGCAGTGTTTTTTGCCACAAGTCACATGTGCGTGACCTTTTTGACACAAAATGCATGTGCATGTCTCAGCACATATGCACATCTGTGAGGCCGTACAGTGGTACCATGGTCAACATGCTGTCCCAGGAGCATGGACTGTCTGCCTGGTGCAACACACCAGACATAACATCACTGTTTGTAACCCAGTGACTGTGGCTGGGGGGTAGCATCCGGCTGTGCCAACACATTGGTGACACGGTCATTGTTGTGGCATGTTGACATGAGATACATGCGGTACAACATCACGCATATGCATTTTGCAATATGTTGGCAGCCAACTGCATGCACATTGCACATGCGCATTGTTGTGGTATGTGTGTTGCTGACACCACAGATGTGTTGTTGCTAGTTTACCTAACAGCATTCACTGTGGTTGTGTATGGTGCCCCCACCCCCCACCATAGTGCACATCTCAGTGTGTATGGCCATGCTGTGAGCTGTTTGATCTGTTACCGTGCCTGACATGTGTCCTTCACACACCACTGTGGGTGTCTGTGCCCACCAGGTGCTACCATCTGACATGGCCACCGGCAGCTCTATACAGTGCCACCTTGTCTGATGTCAAGCACTAGGCAGTATGGCTGTGTGGTGGTCTGCTGTACATAGGCTAATCACTTACTGCTACTGGTGCCGCCTCTTGGTGGTTGTTGTCACTCAGCTGAAGTGGTGGACTATCAGCTAACGTCTGGCATGTTGCCCTACCTGGCTCAATGCTGCATGGTCATGTGGCTGTCTGCTGTGGTCTTCACAGTGGTCTTCATCAGCCCCATCCTCCTCCTCCTCCTCATCCAGGTCTGACAGTGGCACACGGTTCCTCAGTGTGAGGTTGTGCAGCATGCAGCACCCACGAAGAGCTTGCACACCATCTCAGGACTGTACTACAATGCCCCTCCTGATCGATCCAGACAACAGAATCATGCTTTCAAGATGCCAAAGGTCCATTCAATGATGGACATTCTATGATGGCCCGGGTGGAGGCATGGGCCTTATTGCAGCACATCTCAGCTGTGATGTGTGTGTGCTGTAGAGGCGTCATTACCCGTGGCAGCTGTGGGTATCCACCATCACCTGTGGGATGTAAGTGACATACCATTAATGTGACAGGCACATGTTATGCACACAGGCATGCCACATCTGCAAGGACAGGGGAGCATCTGTGCAGGCCACTGACAAATACCAATGAACCATCTGCCTGTGATCTGTCCCCCTCTCAAATGCCTCATGTAGATTGCAGTTGTGGAGGATATGGGAGTCATAGCTGGAACCAGGATACTGGACTACCACCTCCAGTATGCAGCACTGGCTGTCACACACTACCTGAATATTCATGGGGTGGAAGCCCTTTCTGTTGATGTACACCTCCACCTCACCTGGTGGTGCCCTGATGGCCACTTGTGTACAGTCAATGGCACCAAGCACACAGGGGTACTGTTCAAGGTCATAGAAAGCCTGCTTCACCATCTGCTGCTGCTGTGCATCCCTTGGGAATGTGATGTAATTATCCATGTGGTCCATTATTATATCCAGGAACTGCCTGAGGCACCTGGACATCACAGGCTGCTAGATGCCAACAGTGTCACCTGTGGGGGTTTGAAATGTTCCAGTGGTGAGGAAGCACAATGATGCACTTACCTTCACCTCCACTGGAACAGGGTGCTCCCCATAGGTGGCACTCTGTAGATCTTCCCATAGGTTATCACACAGCTCAGAAAAGAAGGCCTTTGGCAGGTGGTAGTGTGCGATGCACTACTCCTCCTTGAGGTCAAGGTATGACGTCCTGGCTCTGTACACACATGGTGCATGGCATCTGCTGGGTCTGTATTGCACTGGTTTCAGCCTTATCCCCTGGTTCCTATCATCATGCCACCTGTGGTGTCTATGCCTCCTGTCCAGTAGCATTAATTCCAGTATGGCTGTTGGTGCTGCCATCACACTGTCACTATCAGCAGGAGTGTCTGCACACTGCTTGCTCCACATTGACACTGCTGTCTGTGTCACTGGGCCTCCTTTTATACTCTGCAGCAGTTACACCTGCTCCCCTCTGGTGCAACTTATGCCTTTTGCAAGTGGCATATCTTGCCTTTTGGTTGCTTCTAGAATCCTGTCAATGGGGTTACTGGTGCTATTCTTTGGCGCAAGTTGGTTTATGCCTCTGCGAATCTCAGAGTTTGGTGCAAGTGTGGCATAAGTCAACTTTGACACAGTGGGTTTATGACTTAGTGCATGCCACATTTGAGAATTGCACATGTCATAAATGTTTAGCTCATCTCTCACTTTGTACCCTTCAGTTTGACGCAACTGCATTATGCCTGGCATAACTGTTTTGACAATTGGGCATATTAGCTTCACATTATCATGAATCCTAGTAAAAGGAAAACTTTCATGAATTACAGACTAAAAACTTTCCCCAGTATGGTGCAAGGTCACAATATAACACATCTCCAGAAGTTTGTAATAAAGAGTGTTTATTTAAGGCAGGTGGCTGGGATAACTTGTGTCACATCTTGCTAGACTGCACTTGGCTTAGCAAGATTACACAACAGTGGGGAGGTGAATTCCTGCAAGAACCAGCTATGAATAAGACAGAAATCTAAGAGTGCTTATGACAACAGAAGGTGACTACTGTATAGATAGAGTTGCAAATTACTTTTATGATGTCAGTAAAATCAGAAGCAAGAAAATAACATTCTACTGCAACTAATTTTTAGGGCTGTGGGTGGAGCCTACAGCTCTTCTGTCATCAATCATGGAACTCCCTTTTTGGACATTTGGAAGTATTCCTCCACAGGCTGCAAAATAGTGCACTCCTTCTCTCATTTTTGTTATTTGCTGCTCTATGTTAAAGGCATCTGAAGGGAAGGGGGATGCTACTGTATTGTACCTCAGAACCTTTCAGGATATTAGCAAAGAAAAAACTTTTTAAACTACTGTTTCTATCATTTGTCCAGCTCAATCTAATAGATTTATTCTATTTCTTTCAGCAACCTAGGGGTTAACTCATTATATGTTGTACTGGCAGTTCCTGAAACTGAAAGTCAGACTACAGTGTCAGATTACAGACTTTGCAACTGCAATTGTTAGCTATGGTATTCCTATGGGTAGAACAGGATGCACACACACACACACACACACACACACACACACACACACACACACACACACACGTGACTAAACAGCACTAAATGGCACCAACAAGAAAATAACTTTGGTCATTTGGTAGCTCTTCACAGTCCTGTCGGCTCTGGGTCACATCTGGGGTGGGGGAGATGAGACTTTACACTTCATTGGCAGTATCCTGTCTTTTTTGCACTGATGGGGGAAGGGATTGTCACTGTCTATAATCACAGACTTTGGTTTTAGGGATGTAACCACTGAGTCAAGTTAATTTGTAAGGAAGTCCTTTCTAAAAGCCCTGCATTTCTCAGTGTGGGTTTCTTTTTTGGGTTTGTTGCTTAAAGCAGCAGTATTTGATTTATGTCTGTTCCTGATTTGAGGCTGTAAGCAGAGTACACCAACCTCTAATATTTAAACTGTGGCCCTTTAAAGATAAAAGAATATGAGCATTTTTTTTGTATACTTTATTTAGTTCAGCAGTCAAGTTAATCAATCATTTCATAGCTACATATTTGGCATCTTTTCAGACAGGAGTTACTTAAGTTACACAAAAAAGGTACACATCATATATCATAGAACTCCATGGCAATATTCCTCTAACCTTGCAGGATCTGTACTTTTTCTAAATGCTCACTTTGGGACCACTCCTGACTTTCATTAATAGTTCTAACTGGTATACTAAAAGGTTGGAAACCAGGCCAGTGGTAATGTCTCTACTATGGGGGCCCATACTTCTGAGAATTTATCTGATTGTCCTCTAACATTGTACTGTATTTTCTCATATTTCATACATTTGAGGAAGAGATTTATTCATTCAGCAATTGTGGGGATAGAGGGGAGTCTCCAATACAAAGCCAAAGCTTTCAAACCCATTACATTTCCTAATCTCCTCAAAATATCATGATTATTCCTCCAAGAAGGACCCGATTAAAGTTCACCGGGAGGAAGGCCCAGTATAACTTCCACAGGATCTAATCTAAGTGGAAGCCCCAACATTTTAGAAAGTATTTCTTGGATTCCTGCCCAATAGGTCTGCACCTTATTGCATTTCCAAACCATGTGGAAAAAAATTCCCTCATGAATCTCACATTTAGGACATAGAGGGGATTCATCAGAGTTAATTGTATGCGCCAAGTATGGGGTGTGGTAAGTTCTAAGGAGCACGTTATATTGAATAGCTCTGGTTCTGTTATTTACAGAACACCTCAAACAATTATTCACAATAGAGTTCCAGTCACCCCCCGGTTAGCCCATCTGGGTGTATATCCATTTCCCACTTATCCTTGATCTTTCTTAACATGTTAGGTATAGCACTAATTAAAATTTTATAAACCCTTCTCAGAGGTTTAAACTTGTGGTCACCTGTCTGTCCCCAGAATAACGCCTCCAATGGGGTGCAAGAAATACCTTCCTTCTGTTTCAGTCTACTTAATATTGTTTTACAGGCCTCGCTTAGTTTAGAATATAGAGTAAAGTGGGAGGTCTTAACCATATTTGCCAATACCAGGTTGTCAAAAGGAGTTATTTTACCCTCCGACGTTATATGCTTTACTAAGTATAACCCCTTGTTGAACCACTGTTTCAACACTGGTTTGTCGCATATGGAGGGACCCACCCCTCCACTTGTAATATTTTATCAATTAAACTGTCAGGAGAAATCCCAGTCTCCTCATTTATCCATTGATGAGTCAATTTCCAAGCCTTGATCAGGCTATCCGTACATGGATGATAGGATGTCTGTGCTGAAGAATTGCATCACATGGGGCCAAAACTTCATGATATATTGAGATATTTTTAGTCTCCTCTAGGTTGACCCAAGTTGGCTGGTCCTCATGTTTCCTTAAAAGATCTTGAATGTGGGCCAGCTGAGAAGCTACGCAGTAGTAATGTACATTCAGGAGGCCCAATCCTCCCCTACTCTGAGGGAGCCACAAAATTGACTTTTTTATCCTAGGCCTACGATTATTCCATTGTAGCTAACTGATGGCACCTTCGATACTTTTTTTTTTTTTACAGTTAAACTTTTTTATTAATTTTTCATAAGATATAGAGACAAACCTCTTCCAGTACAGTACAATGTGAGGATTTTTTTTTAAAGAAATTGAGGCAGCATATAATAAGAACATTGTTACAATAATACAAGGAGCTTTTGGTTTAAAATATAGTAAACAATACAGGTCATGTAATTAGCATATACTTGACATTTGTAGTGAACTTAAAGTGGATAGTATGATTAGATACGGTTTATATTAAAATGTTACATAATTATATATGATGCTGCAAAAGGCAAAAAGTACATTAAGTAAAAGTTGTGGAGTAATAAAGACGATTGAGAACAGAGTATAGGAAAGAAAGATATATAAGAAGTTAGGAAGAGAGAGAGGGAAACTATAAAAAAAGGGGAAAAAAAGCGAGACTATAATGATGTATCAGTAAAAGGGGAAAATCCATATATATTAAGTCCATACATTGGTGTTGAAAGATTTAGTTGATTCCAAAAAATTAAAAATGCCCTGCCAACAATTGTTATATAACATGAGTCGGTCAGACAAGATATATGTCATATGGTCCAGAGAGGCATATTGCAATAGTTGGTTAATGATACTGGGAAGGGTAGGGATTATGTTGGATCTCCAATGCATGAGGATTGTGTGTTTAACTTGAAGGAAGAGTATATTTAACCATCTGCTTTGCGGATATGAAATTTTATAAGAACGGTGATTAAAAATACCAAGAATGCAATGTTTAGGGTCCAGTGTAAAAGGTTGACCTACCACTTTCATTGTAAATCTGTGAGTATAGTGCCAAATCTTTTGTATGAGGGGACAGTACCATAAGACATGCAATAAATCCCCATTGGAGGAATTGCAGTGCCAGCAATTGTTATTGTTCAATAAACCCATTTTTTGTAATACAACAGGAGTTCTGTACCACAAATAAAGGATCTTGGTTTGAATGAGGGAGCTGTGTTTATCATTAAAAGATTTGTGACAGGAGAGCCAACATCTGACCATTGTGCATTGGTGATATTATATTGTAGCAAAGTAGTCCATCTGTTTTAGCGATTGACAGAGTAGTCAGGAAGGATATCACAAATATCTTTGTAAACAGTGCTATTTAAATTGGATGTTGTTTTATCCATTTAGAGATGTGCTTATCATACAGAAATTGATAGAGAAAGGGTGTGAGGTAAGAGTTGCATGCAGTGCAAGCTGTAGAAATTTCCAAAAATCCTGATGGGGAAGATTCCATATGCCTCGGAGGTCAGTGTAAGATTTTAACTTTAATGGCTTGGGTTCAAGTATATCCTGCAAAGAGAATACCCTTATTTTTCCAGGTATGACAAAAATGGGGTGATTATCAAGAGATATGGTGAGTTACCCCAGATGGGGTGTAAGCTAAGGGTTTGGGGTTAGATTTAATATGCTTGTGAATGATTTTCCAATAGAATATAGAAGCAGCTATGGTAGGGTGAGACTTTAAAGAAGAGGTAAGGGTGTTATAAAGGAAAGAAGTAGCCACATTACCAGGACAAAAGGATGTTTCCATATTGACCCATAAAGGAGACTGGATGTTGGGTCTGTTAAACCATTTAATTGTTTGAGATGTACGGAAAGCCCATAAGTAGGCTTGGAACCAAGGAAGGCCAAAGCCACCTTTTGACCAATGGGATCTAAGTTTATTACGACTAAATCTAGGTATTTTGCCTTCCCAAATGAAGCTGCCGATAATTTTGTCTATTTTGGTAAGAAAACTAGAGGAAGTATCAAGGGATATTGGAAAATAGGTATAATATTTTAGGAGTTATAGACATTTTAATGGCAGAAATTTTACCATTAAAAGAAAGTTTAAGTAGCTTCCATCTATCAAGTGTTGTTTGGATACTGGTTAACAGAGGGGAAAGATTAGCATCCCATAATTTATTCAATGTCGGGGTGATCGAATGCCAAGATAAGATATACCTTGGGGGCCCAACGAAAGCCCTAATGGAGTTGTTTGAGGGACTACAAAGGGTATTCAATGGTAACGTTTTGGATTTGTTAAGGTTTAGAGCTAGTCGGTGGGAGGTGAAGTCATTCAGTAATTTAACTAAAGGTTGCCGGAACTTTCGAGGTTTTCAAGTAAAATAAGGAGATCATCTGCATATGAGAGTGAAGTATAGTGAGAGTTACCAATAGTAATGCCTTTAATTGTACGGATTGATGTAGGGATGCAGAAAAAGGTTCCATGGCAAGTATAAACAATGAAGGCGATAAGGGGCATCCTTGTCTGGTGCCTCTTGCTAAAGTAAAGGGAGGGGACAAATAGAGGTTTTGAGAACTCGAGTTGAAGGGAGGTATACAATAATTGAATCCAAGCACAAAAATTATTTGTAAAGCCAAAATGAGATAGCACCTGATATAGATATTCCAATTGAGAGAGTCAAATGCTTTCTCAAAGTCAATGGCTATTGCAGCTGCAGGGGTTTTAAGAGTTTTTGCTTTGTGAATTAAATTGAGTAATGAGCTAAGATGATCGGAACTGTTTCTATTTTTGATAAATCCTGATTGAGAAGTATGGATGAGTTTAGTCATTGAAGATTCTAAGTGGAGAGTTAATAATTTGGCAAAGATTTTTCCATCAGTATTAAGAAGTGAGATCGGTCTATAGTTTGAAGGAAGAAAAGGGTCTTTGTCTTTTTTTGGTAAGACTGTTATAATGGCTTCGGTCATTGTGCATGGTAGTTTCTTTATTAAGGTTGATTCTTGGAATACATTGACTAATACAGGACAAAGAGTGTCAGATAGGGTTTTATAAAAATCAGTAAGGAACCCATCACTGCCAGGTGCTTTACCGTTTTTTAATGATGATAAAGCAGTTTGGATTTCCTGTAAAGTGATTGGTTTATCAAGCATAGCTTTGTCCTGAGGGGATAGGTGGGGTAGATTCAATTTTTCCAGAAAATGTTGTATTAAGTTGGGATTTGTAGTATTAGGTTGCGAGTATAGTTGATGGTAAAAGGATTGCATAATACGATTGATTGAAAGGTTGTCTGTGTGTGTCTGACCTGATGGATCTTTTAGACCTGCTATATGTCTCTGCATCTGTTTAGCTGGTAAGAGAGCAACTTTCCGCATTTATCCCCTTGTTCCCAATAACCGTGTTTAATCCTAAAAAGGACAAGTTCAGCTTTCCTGGATATCAACTCGCTAATTTTAATTCTTAATTGTAGAATTTCCAGATGAAGCTGTGAATTATGATTGGGTTTATTTAATTTATAGTATTGGGTTTCTTTTTCTTTAAGGGATTTTTCTAAATTAGCTAATTGTTGTTCTCTTAATTTCTTTCTATGCACTGCATAACTAATAATTTTACCTCTAATAGTGGCTTTTAATGCTTCCCAGATAGTACCTTGAGACATATCTGGAGTATCATTAATAGAAAGAAAATCTTGAATCTGGGTTTTAATCCAAGGAGACAATTCAGGGTCTCAGAGTAAAAGTGTGTCTAAATGCCAAGATGGGGATTTAGATGGTTAAAAAACTAAAATAATAAATAAAATAAAATAAGAAGGTGGACCCCAGAGTAAATGCAAACTGATAGGGGAATGATCTGATATAACAATAGGGAGAATCGATGCAGCAATAATTTTTTCAGTAATGAGGGGAGAAGAGAACCAATAATCAATCCTACTATATGATTTATGTAAAGAGGAATAAAAGGTGTAATCTTGTTGTCTGAGATGATGTAGTCTCCAAATGTCAGAGAGACTTAAATCCTACATAAGCATTGATAGAGCATTAATACTACGGGGGTGGGCATCATGTGATGAGTTACTTCTGTCTAAATATGCTTGTAGTGCTAAGTTAAAGTCACCACCAATAAGAATAGGTGAATTATTGTTATTATTAATCATAATTTGTTGGGATAGATTATGGAAGAAAATGGGTGAATCAAAGTTGGGTGCATATACATTCACAAACATAAGCGGACCTGCTGTGGTGTTTAATAGGGTTATAATCCACCTACCATCCGGGTCTCTAATGATTTTATGGGGGGCCAATTAAGAGATTTATGTATTAAGATAGCAACCCCATGTTTTTTGGATGGAGAAGATGATGCATATACTTGACCAACCCAGTCCCTTTTAAGTCTGTCGACATCCTCTGATAAAAGTTTAGTTTCTTGTAAGAAAGCAATATGTGTTTTATGCTTTTTAAGATAAGTAAGTACTTGCTTATGTTTACAAGGCGAGTTGAGTCCCTTGACATTCCATGAATGTAAGATTAGATCACTCATGGTACTAGGATATAAGGTAATTAGTTACAAATAGGAATGAGGGACTCAATACCATTAATTAGGAGGATGTCACGGATTCAAAAGGTAAATATATACTGTATAATAAACAAATGTATGCAGGGCCCTTAACTTGTATGGGTTCGAGATGATTGAGTATTTGTATTCATTTTGTCTCGTAGAGGGAGAGTATAGAGATAGGAATATCAAGTAATAAAACATTAGAACCAACAAACGTTAGTATAAACTCAGTAACAAGAATATTAATTTGAAACTTTTATGAAATGCAGAGCAATAAGAGTCGGTAAATATACCAGTACTCTCACTCTACACTACTAAGCGTGTAGAGTAATTAGTGAATCTCAAGATACGGTTTACCCTATAATCTTAAGGTACTAAACTTTATATAACAGTATATTAAAGAAGTGTAATTGAGATTTGTGCTGAGGTAATTAAAGCATTACCCTGGAAAAAACCAAAACATCATTCTACCAAATAAAAAAGGATAATTATGTAATAGTGTTAAATTCCAAACATAATGAATTAGCTTGGACCTAGCAATAAGTCCAATATTAAATAAAGTATACCAACATGATGGCAGATAATGCTGGAACAGTGTGAGCCAGATAAAAGGATGCCCGGTGTGTATTAATCCACATAAGCTAGGTTTGGGAATGCAGTATATACTACAGGTTCATAGTGCATCAGTGTATTGTGGAATCATTTTTATAAGTTCCAATGATTTGGAAGAAAATGGAATGAAGAATAATGTGAAAAGGCGGAAAAACTCAATGTATAGAAATACAATTGGAAGCATACTTTGGTGCAAAATCTGTGAGATATAATGGGAATGCACCTGATGCACTACATACAAGAAGTGATGCAAAATAAATATTAAATAAGTAAATTATTTTAGAGTATTTATCTAATCATCCTCCACATTCCAAATGATAGGATTTATGTGGAAAAATGCTATAATAGTAGGGGTTAAGGGCACACTAATATGAAATACAGAACTCTATATATGTATGTATGCGCCTGACCACATGGTGGCGCTAAAGCTTATGAAAAATTAGAATGTAAATAGCAATTATATATACTAATGTCTGGCACCACACAAGGATTAATTAGAAGAGATCTTACAAACATTGTAATATTTATTCTTTCTCTTATTTTTTTCCATTGAATACATTGAGAGTAACTCCCACATGGATTAAATAGCTCCAGTGTCAATTGGCTCACCTCCCACAGACAGATACAGGCTTCTCAGCAGCGATAGCAATTTACTGCATTTAAGCGCTCCAAACCTGTTGGGTGCGATAGAGACTGCGCTTTGCGGTAAATGTACCGAAGGAATCAAGTGAGGTGGTGTGAAGAGGAGGGATTCTGGTGAGAAACTGCTATACCACATCTAATTATGGGCCATAGCATTTATTACAATTTTTTTTTTCTTTTAGTGGGAAAAGCCTCAGGTAGCCTTGCTCTTCGATTTTCTTCTCCTTTTCTTTTTGGGTGGTTCAGATGATTTAAAGGGAGAGCTGGACACAAGATCAGCCCAGGAAGAATCGGGAGAGTCATTACTCGTTGAGAGCTTCTTCGGGTCTTGAGTAAACATGTCGGATGCAGTCTGTCTCAGATCCTCCGTAGATGAGTGCAGATCTTCTTGGAGCAGATCTTCTTGGAGTGGGGAGAATTTGTTAGACAAGGTAAGAGGAGTAGAAAAACTGATGTGGCGTTCCACATGGGAAGCTGGAGAGGTGGAAATATTATTTAAACAGCAGGTATAATTATTTAGAGAAGAACCAGATGCTTTTTTTTTCTTGTATGTAGGAGCTTCTGGCAGGAGCTACAGTGCAGATATGATGGCTGCAGATTTCTCAGGGACCTGAAGGACAGTTTCAGCAGGAAGGGCAAGACATTGTAATTGCGAAGTGCTTGTGCTGGAGCAGGAATGAGCTGCATTAGCATCGCAAGGCAATGTAAGTGTGGCTGTGTCCTATTCAGAAATTCAGAGAGAGATTCTGGGGTACTGAAATCTCTGGTAGAATCATTCAAAAAAAGATGCATTGTTGCAGGGTAACATAGTGCAAACTTAATTCCACGCTGATGAAGGATCGTTTTAATGGGGTTGTAAGCTTTTCGTTTGTTAGATAATTCTTTAGAATAGTCTCTGAAAATTAGGATTCTGTTTTCTTGCCAAGTAAGTGCACCTAATTGCCTCGCTTTTTGAAGAATCAGTTCAGTATGTGCGTGGTTTAGAAATCTGGCAATGATGGGCCTGGGTTTCTGGTCGGGTCCAGGCCTCGGATTTAAGCTGCGGTGAGATCTCTCAATGGTTAGGTCTTGGCCGGCTGGTATTTTAAGCAAAGAAGGAAGTACATGAGTTAGAAGAGCACTGGTATCTCCTAGTTCAACACTTCCAGGAAATTCGAGAAATCTAAAGTTGTTACATCTGTTTCTATTTTCAGTATCATCTATTTTGTCCTGAAGGTTCCTAATAACTCTGTCCTGCTCCCTGATGGTAGCCTGTAATGTGTTAATGGAATCTTCATTTTGAGATCTTTAACATCAGTAGCTGATTTTTTGATCAAGTGCCTGCATATTATTGATATTTTGTTGAGATGCAATTTTTAATACATTGATTTCACTTATTAATTGCTGGAGCATTGCCTCCACTCTATTAAGAGGACTGTTATGTGCAGATTGGTCCGCCATTATTGTAGGCCTTAATAGAGAAATTGAAAAGCTGTAGATAACTCGTTCAGTAATTATGAGGCAATAAAAATACTGTACCAGAGCTGTTCTGTGATGTACATATAGTAAGATCTCAGATGTTGGTGAAGGTAGGAAGTCTGGAATCTGTAGGATGGATGATGATATTTGGTGAATCCAGGGAGATGAAGAATCAAGCAGCCATCTTCAGCACAGCAGGCCACACACCCCCCACCTTCGATACTTTTAAAATATTTTAGTGGGGCTTTAAGCGGAACTGATTGAAAAAAGTAAAGAAACTGAGGAAGAACTGACAATTTAACTAAATTGATTCTGCCCAATAGAGTCAGGAGTAGAGCTCTCCAAGACTGGAAATCATCTTTTATTTTTTGTATTACTTTTTTCATATTAAAATTTACTTAGCTTGACAATTTAGAGGGGATCAATATTCTCAAGTATTTTATTATTTTAACAGGCTGAACTTTCGTCTGGCCTATTTTAATGGAGTTTTTCATTTCCCCTAATAGCATCCACTCGCACTTACTCCAATTAATCTTGTGGCCAGAAAGAGGACCATATCTACCAAAAATAAGTGATAATTCTTTCATAGCCTCTCTTGGTGAATCTAGAAACAACAATATGTCATCTGCGAAAAGGGAACTCACGTGTTCTCTACCTCTCCATTGAAGACCTCTAAGTCTAGAGTTTTCCTTAATAGTCTGTGCCAAGGCTTCAATTGTGAGAACGTATAGTAATGGGGAAAGGGGGCAGCCTTGTCTCATGCCTCTAGTAAGGGTAAAAGGGGAAGACAGATTATTGTTGGTAAGGATTTGGGCTTTAAGGTTTTTATATAAACTTCCCAACCACTGCATCATATTGGGGCTTAGACCAAATTTCCTCAACATGGCCATCATAAACGGCCACTCAACCTGATCAAAGGCCTTCTCCACTTCTAACGCTAAGAGGCCTCCCAACTTTCCCTTGGGCCATTGGTACATTATGTTAATAACCTGCCTAATATTATGTTTAACTTGTCTGCCTTGTACAAAGCCTCCTTGGTCAGGGTGAACCAGTCTAAGGAGGAAAACCTCTAATCTATTTGCCAGTAACTTGACTATGATCTTATAGTCTGCATTTAGCAGTGAAATTGAATGGTAAGATGAGCATAGGAGGAGGTCCTTTCCTGGCTTGGGTAAAACTGTAATTGTGGCTATGTTCTGTGAATATGGGAGCTCTCCCTCAGGCAGTGATTCAACTATCATCTCTAGCTTGGTCTGACCCAGTTCATCCCATAAGAGTTTATAAACCTCAGCTGGAATACCATATGGCCCTGGAGCTTTACCCCGTTTAGATTTCCACACCACTTCTTTTAATTCATCTATAGTAAAGGAGGATTCCAGTTGTTCCACTTCCTAATTAGTGAGCTGGGACAGACTAATATCCCTCAAGAAGACATATGTGTCGGCCCTCTGGGGGTATTCTGAGGTAAACAAATGTGCATAATAGGCATGAAATGTTTCATTTATTTTCTGCTGATTGTACGAGGTCCCCTCCCCTTCAGCTACCACTCCTAGAATTTACCTCTTGGCCCTTTGTCTCTTAACCAATCCAGATAACCACTTTCCAGCCTTGTCACCTTCAAAATAAGAGAAGGATTTGGTCAAAATAAGTGCCCTTTCAACTCCCCAAAAGGAAATCTGGTTCAATTCACCTTTTAGTCATTTTAAAGATGCCAATTTTATATTGTCATGTTTGACCATTAACTCTTTTTCCAAAAGCCGAATTTGGAGTTCCAACTCTTCCGCTTTTTTTTGTAATAATTTTTTCTTATATGAAGCATAGGAGATAGTTTCCCCCAATCGAAGCTTTAAGCACATCCCAAATTGTTCTCAGGTTAGTATCCCCTGGGCAATTAATTACAAGAAAGTCTCGAACATGTTGTTTCAATTGTTGAACAAATGCAGTTTCTGCCAGGAGGCTAGGGTCCATTCGTCATGATGAGGCACTCTTCAGTCCCCTCCCTCCTCACTATCACTCTCAAGGGGGCATGGTCAGATATTAAAATTGGGCCATAAGAGGCCTCCACCACATCCCCCATTCTATCTTTGGTCAAAAATAAATAATCCAGTCTTGTAAAAAATGTGCGCATTCGAGTAAAAGGAATACTTCCTGGTAGCCGGGTGGCAGAACCTCCACATCTCCAACAGGGATCCCCCACAGTCAAGTGGCAAAGCACTCCCACACTCCTCAGGGTAGGGCCTCTCTGTACTCCCAAGTGGTCTAGATGAGGGTCCCAGTATGTATTCAGATCTCCCCCTGTGATAATGTCATCTGGAAATGGGGCCAATGTTGTTTCCAAATGTGTAAAAAAATCAGGGGCTTCTATATTGGGACAATAAAGAGAGAGACCAATGTGACTATGGAGCCACCCAAATCAACCACCCCAATGACATATCTGCCCTGAGGGTCAGAAGTTGTAGATAAAACCCTATGAAGGAACCCCGGCCTAATCCATATCGATACTCCACATGCTTTTGAGGTGTAGGGTGCAGTTAGCATTGTCCCTCCCCCAAGAGCGGTGCAGACACTCCATTTTTTCCCTTGTTGAATGAAGTTCTTGCAGAAATATTATATCTCATCTCATTTTAGATGCAATTTGAGTCCAGACCCTTTTTCTTTTAATGGCCGTGCATAGGCCATTCACATTCCACGTTACCAAAGTTATAATAGCCATAATAAAGGTAATCTTTAATAATCTTGACCCGTCTTATATGCCATCTTATCATTAGTGCTAACAAATGACTACTGCTGATAGATAATTTTGGAAATACTTTAAGTCCCTTCACAACATAACATTTTTCCCTCCCCCCCCACTTACTAACATCCAACTACCATCAACCAATTTTGAAAAGCAATAACCAAGTCTCTTTCCCTTTATTGATCCCCCTTGTAACATCTCTAAATCCCCTAAAGCTACCCTAACTCCATTAAGAAGTTAAAAATGTAGCCTAAGAAACCCTCTGCTTCTCGTGGATTGAGCATCCACCCCTTGCAATAATTTTACCTCTTTGCTCTATCTTTATTATGTAGTATATTAATTATTAAATTCCCCTCAACATCCCCACCCAAAAGAACTATAGATCCATCTATTTTTTTTTGCTCCACTTTAGGAAATCGTGGGCTATAAACCTGAATCGAGATAAACAAAAAACATATAAAAATATCAACGTTAGGAGATGCACAGGGAATTGCTGCCCCCTACTGTCATCAACTGGGGCAGACCTTCCCAAAGCAAAATGGTTGTTTCAGCCTTAACACAATTGCTCTTACTAAACTGGATAAATATATCATCTCCCAGATATAGTAATTAGTGTAAAATGCACATAGCGCGTCAAATTAAAAACAAGAAAAGAAACAAAAAAACACCATAGCCCACTGCCTCTCAAAACAAAATGAGCCAACAATCAGTGATGGATTGGCATTATAAAGACTTTAGCCAGATATACTAAAAGTCAAAACAGGCTCGACATCCAGTCCATGCGTTTAGTAACGGAGCATCAGCTGAAAGTCAAAGGGGAGAAGCAGCCTGGCCGATCTATTTAAAATTACCAGCCCCGCAAATCCTACAATTCACGAGAGGGAGACTAGGTGAAAGGAGGAGAGGGGCTCCAAATCCAGCCATTATAGGCCCCCTACCAGAGTTGCGGACTGGTAAAAAGCACCCTCCCCCCTTCCTCCCAGTCCCAAGCCACATTCAACAGTACCTTATCCAAATAACAGTCAGTGAGCCTTAAAAATTTCCAGGCCCTGCACATATTCCAGTGCCGAAGAGGAATCTGTGAAAGATCTGATATTTCCTCTGAGTGGCCTAACAATCATACGCGCTGGGTAAGCAAGCGTGAAAGGGTAATTCTTAGAATGAAGAAGCCTTTGAACCTCCGAAAATGCTTGTCTTTGGGTCTGGAGGAGTCAGAAATAGTCTGGGTAGATGCTTACTCTCCTCTGCTGTTCCATTATCGTGCCCACTTTCCTCACCGCCTCCATGATCATCACCCTGTCTTGATATTGTAGAACTTTTATGATCAAGTGCCTTGGTCTTTGATCAGCCGAGGGCTTAATGCCCGGAGACCGGTGCACTCTCTGAATCTCAAGGTCGATATCTTGGGGCAGCTGTAAGGAGACAACAAGCCATTTTTTAAGGAAGATTGCACAGTCTTTCCCCTCAAGCCCCTCAGGGAGGCTTATTATTCTTATGTTGCAGTGCCTTTCACGATTTTCGTGATCATCAATAGCCTGTCTCAAGATTTCGATTTCTCTTAGCGCTTTTGTTAGAACAGAGGCATACGAAGTGGATCTATCTTCTTGGACACTCACTTGTTGTTCCACTTCCCCTAGACACCTCTCGTGAGTATAAACCATTTCTGAGGTAGCGTTTACAGCTTGCTGAAGGTGTTGAAGCTGAGCTGTAATGTTGACAAAGCCTGCCTCCATTCTGGTTCCTAGTTCAAATTTTAAGTCTTTTAACAGACGCTCTAGCTGCTGGTACCCTCTGGCCATTGTCAAGTTAGAACTCCCTTCCAACACCGCTCTCTCCTCGTTCAAGGCTGATCTCGATGTGGCGTTTACTGGGTCGACCTCTGTCATCTCTTCCAATGCTGTTTCAGGCTTAGCAGGGCCTTTCGTGGGAGTCTCCCGCAGGGTAGATTTAAAAGAAATTTTGGCTTGCTTTCTACCCGATTTTGAAGCAAATGACATCAGCACACCTTTATCCCTACCAATCTTTGAAAAATGTTTAAGTCTGGGCATGGTGGTGAGGATATTGAAGGGATGGATGCAGAGCTCCTGGTTTAAGCAGCCATTCCTCTCTGATGTTAGGCCATGCCCCAAGAATATACTGTAAGTATTTGAAAACTTTTTTTTTTATTATTCTTTGGTAACCGGGTATGGCCCACTAAGCACAGGTGCCTGTTTTCTGGGGCTACCCAGGAGCACTGAGGAGGTTAAGTGACTTGCTCAGAGTCACACAGTATGCAAGTGGAGGTTGTGGGAATCAAATTCAGGTCTGTGTGCTGGATGTATCAAGTTCTTTACTCTAACCTCTAAGGCTATATTGACAGCCCCAAACTTGGCTGGTGTATTCCTTGGTTATTGCATGGATCTGGAATCTATGTAGTGGAGTTTAATGTTTGCTTACAGTTTGTAAATGTAATTTAATCAATATATACATTGTTTCCTTTGGTAACTAGGTAAGACCAACTAGGCACAGGTGCTTGTTTCCAGGGACAGCCCAGGAACACTGGCGAGATTAAGTGACTTAATCATAGCCACATAGTATGGAAATGGAGGTTGTGGGAATCAAACCCATGTCTGAATGCTGGATGTACAAAGCTCATTTACAGCTCATTACTCTAACCTCTAGGCTATACTGCCAGCCCCATAAATAATGTAAAGGCTATCTCCTGAAGTTATGTGGGGGAAGAGCTCCTCCCCCACATCCTATTTAAATGAGCAGGCTACATCCGCTCTGCTTAGAACGAGTCACACTCGCTGTTGTTTCGTTGCTGGCCTGTGACTGCTCTCTTTGTTGTTCCCCCCGTTCATTTCTCCTGGCTTCTCTGTTTTGTTGTTTTCCCCCCGCCTCCCTTCCCACCCCTTTCCCTGCATTTCTGTTTCATCCATTTGCTTTTTTTTGGGGGGTGGGGGTTTCTATGGCTTCCCTCAGTGCTCTGCTTTCATTCCTGCCCTATCTCTCACTTCTCCGGTTGTTAGCTAGTGTTTCTCTCCTGTTTCCCCCACCTACGAGCAGCGTCACTCCATGTTTCAGTTCACCGCCGCTTCTTAGTTTCCTACCTCTACTTGCTGCCTGTTGATGCTGATTTTCCTGCCTTGCTGCTACCACCAGCTGGTTTCCTGCCTCCATGCTGCTGTCCTGCTTATTGCTTGTCTCATTCTTGGTGCTGTCCGCCTGCCTCTGTATTGTCTATTTTAACGCACTTCACCATTGTTTTACTGTAGCTGCTGATTCATGGACCTTCTGCCGCAAAGTGCCACTACACTCGTACTCCTTGCAAGCTTCGTAATGTGACTGCTGCTATTACTTGCCGACTCCCGTGAGCACTCTGTTCATATTACTTCCACAACTTGTCAGCTCCTATCAGACAGCACCTCAGAAGATGCATGGTATGTTCAGTTCCATGCTTCTCCACTTGGGAGATTAAGGAAGGCCATACGATTCACCTCAGCGCTCGTAACTACAACTTTGACTGGGATCTCGAGAATGCCTCCATTTGTAGCTCATGTGGAAACACATGTTGCACTTTCCCTCTTTGATGACATTTATGCACCAACACTGTATTGCCCAGCTTGTTTATTGCTTTGTTGCCCCTCTGGGTCTGATTGTTGCTACCATGGTACCTCTTGCTACTCTGCAGATCTGAGTGACGTGCATTGCGCTACATTCCCCAGTACCATGAGAAAACTATACACCTCACATGTTGGGGATTTGTTTGCATCTCATTATGCAGTTGTTATTATCACAACTGCAACAGTGGTGTTGACATACCCATATACATTGGTTACTGGGCATTCCCAGCACCGATGAGACTTATCTGTGATCTGATATCCGTTTGCTTCTTATACCTCCTACTTGCTCATAGCCTGTCATGCATGTACTACTCCTTCCTACCCAGCATGGGCTTGTGGTCCTGCTAGCCTTTGTGGGGCCTAGCTGCCACTCTCCACTCCTTCTTCAGCTTACCTATGTGGGGTTCAGCCATTCATCCTCCCTGGATTCAAGCCTAGCTACTTCCTTGCCTTCAGCTTCTAGCCTCTGGCCTTGCACTTCAGGCATGCACCCCATCATTGCTCTCAGAGCCTGATCCGCCTCTTCTTGCAGACCATCTGGACTTCTCTATCGAGATTGAACACTCCAGGACGTCTTGTCTTCAATCCTGCTCGAGTTCTGGACACTGCAGCTCACCTTGCTTATTCGCACTTTTCCATCTATCCAGGATCATGTGTGCTCCATCATGGCTTCCTATCAGATTATGTTTTGGGATTTTACATCACTGTACCTGCATGCTTGCCTTGATGCTTCACTTCATTTGCTCCTTCTTTGCTTTCCGGCTGACCTACATGTGGTCCAGCCGTCCTGGCTTACCTTTATGGGGTTTCATTGCCTCTCTTTACTTACCTCACCAGCTGATCTACGTGTGGTCCAGCTGTTCTGGCTTACCTTTATGGGGTTTCATTGCCTCTCTTTACTTACCTCATCAGCTGACCTATGTGGGGTCCAGCTGTGCATGCTAGCATACGTGGAGCTGGCTGCCACTCTTTACTTACCTTACCAACTGACCTCGCATGGTCTAGCTGCATGCTAGCCTTCTTGGGTTTAGCTATCAATTATATTTACTCACCGTCTGACATACTCACTTAACCATACCATCTACTGTTCATCGGCTGACCTACATGGTCCAGCTGCACTTTTCTATCTCATTGGACTAGCTCCCCTTTGTTCCCATGGATACTTCCTACAGAGCTACTTTATTCATTTAAGACCTACCTTTCCAAAATATGCTCTCTAAAGCTTCCACCTTCCCATGGATTATGTCTGGAGTACATGAAGATATTCACTTCAGTTTTCTTGGATGCTCCTTGCCATGCTACTTCAACTCCCTCCGGAGTTCCTACTACCGTCTCCACCAGGACTCCCTGCTGCCCTTTATTCCATGCTGTCTTCCTTAGTTTAACTGATGCTTAATACATTGATTTACTATAGTTTCAGGATGCTTATTACCACTCATCAAGTTGCCAACTCTTCCGCCAAGGTCTCTTCTCTGCAATCCTTACCATCCTCGATCTTCAGGATATGACAGTCTACAGCACCGATTTGCTCCCATAAGTCTACCTTAAAACTACAGTACTACTCAGCATGAAACTGACTCAGGATATGCCGCTATTACAATACCATTTACAATTTATTCCTCACTACTTTACTGCTATTTCTGCATTGCATGCAGTTTGACATTTCCATTATGTTATCTACCACTGCTCTGCAACCTGCATCGCCCGGTGGGGCCGGAGGTTCACCATCGCATTTCGCCGACCTGCACCCTAATGGTCTGGAGGTCCTTTGCTTTTATATTACTGCACCATAATTGTCTGCTTCTATGACCTGCTTTCACCCATCGGGCCAGGAGATTTAACTACTTCTACTCTACGCCTGCCATGCCCAGCTCAGGGCCTGGAGGTTTGCATTCTACTATATGCCTACCTGCCACCGTGTCATCCAGTCCTAGGAGCTCCTTTACTATGGACTCATATCTGGATTTGTTTAGCATTTGTTATCTATTCTTTGGATGATTCTGCCCTTCAAATTCAGTCATATGAAATTACTACTACTACACTCTTATCAGGACACTTAGTTGAGCTTATCCAGAAGACCTTCAATATCCTGATTTATGCTCTATGGCTTCTTGGACCCTGTGACAATGCTACTTCATTCAACTCAGCCTCTTCCGTTATTACCATCTATGACTCATAAGCTCGACTATTCAGGATTCGTCAGACTATTCTGGTTGTCGAAACGTGGATATCAATATCGTTACGCAATCATTTGGACCACCAGATGAAGCTCTTCGATTCCCATGCCATTACCATTTCTTCATACCCCTCGCTGTGTGCCTTACATAAGCTATGCAATACTACTTCCCTGCTACTATGTCTGCATAGACAGGTAGAAGACTTGGTTTGCTGGCCAAGGCACCTAGCTTCACCTGAGCTCTTTCCTTCTAAGACTGCTTGAAAGGCAGAGTAGAGAAACTTACCAGAGCAAGGGAGAAGGATTAAGACTTAGTTTGGCTAAGCAGATTTACTGTGTGGTGGTGTTTTTATTTTTTACTCACAGGGATTGCTACTGTTTGTTGCTAACATTTCATTGCTTTATTTTTCTCTGATTCAAATTGTTGTTGCTGGTATACCTTCTTCTGCATTATTACAAGGTGTGCCTACAGGTGTGTGCTAACAGATTACTGCTGTAATCTTCTGATTCAAATTGTCTTTTGCAAGGTATATCTTCTGTTACTGCTTTATTTTTCTCTGGAGCAAAGTGTTTCTTACAGGGTATATCTTCTCTGAAATTACTGTATTACAGGTGGAGCTTACATTTTTGTGACTTTTTTATCATTGGGCTAAGCAAAATTACTGTTTGACACTGTGTTTTATTTTATTCTTGTTTGTTGAAAAGGTTTGTTGTCTCAGAGGTGTTTCAGTCTCCTTCTCACATTGAAGGAGCTAATTGCTTTTCCTCCACAGCTCTTCCAAAGGATTAGGTGTGTGTGTGAGTGGAGCTGGCAAACTGTCAGTAATTTCCAACAGAAAGAAGGGGTTAAAAGTCAGGTTAGTTGATAACTTGGAGGTAGAAGACTTGGTTTGCTGGCCAAGGCACCTAGCTTCACCTGAGCTCTTTCCTTCTAAGACTGCTTGAAAGGCAGAGTAGAGAAACTTACCAGAGCAAGGGAGAAGGATTAAGACTTAGTTTGGCTAAGCAGATTTACTGTGTGGTGGTGTTTTTATTTTTTTACTCACAGGGATTGCTA
Source organism: Neoceratodus forsteri (assembly GCA_016271365.2). Taxonomy (NCBI): domain Eukaryota; kingdom Metazoa; phylum Chordata; order Ceratodontiformes; family Ceratodontidae; genus Neoceratodus; species Neoceratodus forsteri. Next base: position 1,296,421,474 of record CM028130.1, read on the forward strand.
CTGTTTGTTGCTAACATTTCATTGCTTTATTTTTTCTCTGATTCAAATTGTTGTTGCTGGTATACCTTCTTCTGCATTATTACAAGGTGTGCCTACAGGTGTGTGCTAACAGATTACTGCTGTAATCTTCTGATTCAAATTGTCTTTTGCAAGGTATATCTTCTGTTACTGCTTATTTTTCTCTGGAGCAAAGTGTTTTCAGGGTATATCTTTCTGAAATTATTACAGGTGGTGCTTACAGGTTTTACAGTTTTATCTAACATTAGGTTAAGCTTTCAGGGTTACTGCATTTGTTGTTGACTGATTGTTTCTGCTCTTACCTCCTTGTTCTTTCGTCCGTGGTTCTTCTTTTTAGGCAGGGGAAGGGCCCAGCCACCCACCCCATCCCCAACCACCCACGCTACACTCCATTTATAGGGTACCACAGTTGTGACATTTCCTGTGGCAGAGCAGGAAGGGGCGGATCAGTGGGGCCTCCACAAGGTGATCTCATTTACAGGGCACTAGTAATTTAACTTGTTATGACAAGTTAAACAAAGCACAATTAAACCATCACTTGCATTTTTTCCTTCTAATTACTCTGACTAGGTTACAAACCCAGCAACTTATTTGGAATGGATTTCATTAACTGCAGGTACTGTGGAACAATTTTCAGAAGGACATTCTTACAGGATTTAGGACACTGTCCTACATGCTGAGGCCTTTGGAGATCTTAGGTCTCAGCTCGGGCAGCATGGGCAGAGATTGCACGCCTCAAATTTCATATTGAAGAGGAAATACATTATAAAACCACCGCCATTTCCCCAGCATCCAACAGAAAAACCTCAACCGCAGAGGGTAGTTGGTCCAGGAGGTTGGCAGGTGGTTAGGAGAACAAATCAGGTGCCCCATCACTCTCTGCTCTCAACACATTACCTCCAAAACCATATAAACACTACAAACAGGTATCTGCCTCTATCTCTGAAATCAAATAAAGAGGCAGAAGACACTGCAGAGCAGGACACTGCGGCACAGGAGCTAGCACAACAATACTCACCCAAAACAGGAACCAAAACTAAACAAGCACAAAGGAAATCCAAAAAACTTCTGATCATAGGAGACTCCATGATTCGGGGAGTTGATACCCATCTCCAGCCAGGGGTGATGGTCAGATGTCTCCCAGGTACATCAGCATGGAGAGACACTGACCGCATTGCTAAAATTGTTCACAAAGCAGGAGAAAACATTGATGTCCTAGTACACATAGGGACTAATGATCTCGCCAGCCGGTCAGTTGTGGAGACCAAGGAACACCTGACTAGGCTGGGTGACAAACTATCATCTATTTCGTCCGGCATCTCCTTCTCTGAGATCCTGCCAGTCTGGGAGAAGGGCAGATGGACGGAAGGTCAGAAGAGGGAGATAGGGAGCTAAACACATGGCTCAAGGACTGGTGCCAGGAAAAAGGACACAGATTTGTAGGGAACTGGCAACAGTTCTGGGGCGAAAGTTCTTTAAATTTGATGGACTGCATCTGACTAAAGAGGAGTCAGTGCATTGGGGCAGAAGTTTGACGTCTTTGCAGAATATTTAAACTAGCAAATGGGGAGAGGGTGCAGCACCCCATACGTTGAATGGGAAGAACACCCCTCCCCTCAGCTAGTGGTCAAACTGAATTCAGTGTGTTTGCCGTTCATTTGCATCACCAGGTAAGAAAAAGGTTTGTCTCCCATACGATGCACAGGGTAATGCCAAACCTCACCCAACAACTAACACACCAAAATCTGGCCAATGGAAAATCATGTACACAAATGCTCACAGCCTGGGAAATAAGATCCCAGACCTGCAGGCAATAATGTCAGAGGCTAAACTGGACATAGTAGCAATTAGTGAGACGTGGTTTACCAGTAACCACACTTGGAGACTTCAGTACCTGGCTATGTATTGTTCAGAAGAGACCGAGGTGCAAAAAGGGGAGGAGTGGCCCTGTATGTTAATGAAAATATCAAAGCTACAGAAATTCAGAATACACATAAGGAGCCAGAAGAACTGTGGGTCACCCTGAAACAGGAAATGGGACAGCCATAAGAACTGGGGTTGTCTACAGGCCCCAGACCAGAGGGAGGACATAGACACATTACTGTTAGAAGATATACAAAACATGACAGCTAAAGGGAGGTTCTGATAATGGGAGACTTCAACATGCCAGATACAGATTGGTCAATACCAGCAGGAACATCTGCCAGAACTAGACTCATAGTGGATTCCCTGCAGGGGAGGGCCTCAAACAACTGGTACAGCAACCCACAAGAGACAGGGCTATCCTAGATCTAGTACTGACTAACAAAGAAGGGATCACAGATCTCCAGGTAGAAGGTCACCTGGGGCCAGTGACCATCACGGTATGGTTCAGTTTGGCTACTACATCTAAATCATCCCATTCCAAGGCAAAAATATGGGACTTCAGAGGAGCTGACTTTGATAAGCTGGCCAACAGAGTTAAGCTAGCCCTGGCAAAAGAAACACAGGTGAGGAGGTACAGGCAAAGTGGGCAAGCATTAAGGATACAATACTTGAAGCAACATCCCATTGTGTTAGACAGAAAGGAAGTGCAAAAAGAAGGAAACCACTTTGGTTCTCAAATACAGTAGCAGAAAGGTCAGAGCCAAAGGCTGGCCTTCAGAAAATATAAGGAACACAGCGGGATGAAGATAGGGGCATACCAAACTGCCCTAAGGGAAGCAGGTAAGGCAGTAAGGCAGGCAAAGTCCCAAACTGAGGAAACACTAGCACAAACAGTAAAAGAAGGTGACAAGACTTTCTATAGATACATTAGTGAAAGGAGAAAGTCCAGAGGGAGTATTGCTAAGCTTAATGGAGAAAAGGAGCATGTGAGGAGGAGGACCCTGTAAAGGCATCTATCCTAAATAGATACTTTTGCTCAGTATTCACTGAAGAGAAGGTAGGCAGGGCCCACAGCTCAGCATCATGGGACAAGGGGAGGGAGGTGAGCACTACTCCTTCACAAAAGAAAGGGTCCTACAAGAGCTTGCTAAGCTCAGGGTGGATAAGGCAATGGGACCTGATGGCATACATCCCAGGGTACTTAAGGAGCTAAAGGAGGAACTAGCAGAGCCATTAGCAGAATTGTTTAGTGAGTCTCTGAGCACAGGAGAGGTCCCAGAAGACTGGAGAGGGCTCATGTGATCCCGCTCCACAAGAGTGGTAGCAGGGAGGAGGCGGGGAACTACAGACCGGTCAGTCTTACCTCAGTAGTGGGCAAGATTATGGAAGCACTCCTTAAGGAAAGGATAGTGCAACACCTGGAATCCATAGGGGCACAGGATCCAAGACAGCATGGGTTTACAAAAGGAAGGTCCTGTCAAACTAATCTCATAGATTTCTTTGACTGGTAACCAGAGTGGTGGACCAAGGGGGAGCAGTTGATGTCGCCTACCTTGACTTCAGCAAAGCTTTTGACACTGTTCCACATAGAAGATTGATAAATAAGCTAGGTAGGCTCGGGGTGGGTCAGAAGTTGGTCAACTGGGTGGCAAACTGGTTGACTGGCAGAAAACAGAGAGTGGTGGTAAATGGTATACAGTCAGAAGAGATGCAAGTCACAAGTGGGGTACCTCAGGGATCAGTCCTGGGCCAGTCCTATTCAACATCTTCATTAGTGACCTAGCAGATGGACTAGAGGGTAAGGCTTGTCTGTTTGCAGATGACACCAAGATCTGCAACAGAGTAGATGATCCAGATGGGGTGGGCAGAATGAGAAGAGATCTGGATAAACTAGCAGAATGGTCAGAAGAGTGGCAACTGGGATTTAATGCAAGAAGTGCAAAATCATGCACATAGGGAAGAGAAACCCTGAAGCCACTTATAGGCTGGGAGGAGTTGCTAGCAGTCACAAAGGAAGAAAGAGACTTGGGCATCATCATCACTGATGACCTGAAATCATCAAAGCAGACCTCTAAAGCAGTAGGTAAGGCTAGGGAGTGTTAGGGTGTATTAGTAGGGTATCACAAGTCGTAAGAGGAGGTAATCCCTCTGTACAAGACATGGTTAGGCCCATCTGGAGTACTGCGTGCAGTATTGGAGGCCACACCTTCACAAGGACATTAACCAGATTGAGGCAGTCCAGAAGGGGCAACCAAAATGGTGCAGGGACTGCATCAGAAGACATATGAGGACAGATTAAGACTCAATATGTATACCCTTGAGCAAAGGAGGAGAGAGGTGATATGTATCGAGACATTTAAACACCTTAAGGGCATAAACAAGGTGAAAGAGTCTAACATGTTTAAATATAAGAAAAATAGCAGGACAAGAGGACACAGCATGAGATTAGAGGAGGCCGATTAAGGGGAATGTGAGGAAATTCTTTCACAGAAAGGTGGTAGATGCATGGAATGGCTTACCACAAGAAGTAGTGGCTATGAATACAGTGCAGGGCTTCAAACAGGCATGGGATAGGCATAAGGGAGCAATACAAATGACTATGAATAGATAGGTCACTGACATAGCAAAGGCCGATGGCACATTTATAAGGTAGAAAAAGAAATGGGCAGACTGGATGGGCCTTGCGGTCCTTATCTGCCGTCAACTTCTATGTTTCTATGTTTCTATGTTATGCATCATGCAGCTATACTTATTACTACAAGTGACCCATGTACAGGTCCACTTATTTACATTACTTGCTCATATTGCCTGCTTCACCCTTACAGGGCCTAGAGGTTCTTCAAGACCGATTCCCTGTTCTATAACCTACTTCCCCATCAGTATCTGGAGGTACATTTAACTTATGACTACATATTCACGCTACGATCTATACCTAATTCACTTACCTGCTTCCACTCCAGATCAGAGATTTCTACTGCTCCGCCCTCTCCAGATCACGCAGCATGTGTCCAGTTCTTATGCTTCATCACCAAGGTATTCAATTGCAAAGCTTGCCAAGAGGAATACGAACTACCTTCTCCAACTCTGGACATGGACACTTAGCCTTTTGATTACTGGTTCTCCTTGCAGAAGCCATCCTGTCCACCTGAACATTTCACCAACGTAAACTTGATGCTTCAAATTATTATTATCGACCATGGATTCCAGTCTCCCACCATTCTGCTCCGGACATGGATTCTTGTACTAGGATTTGCTAGAAGGATGCTGCTACGTTCACCAACCGGAATATTCTGTACTTATTCAGCTTTTGCTTCACTGAATCAAGATCTCGAACCTTGAAACTCGAATTAGCCTAAAATTGTTATTTAGGATTATTCTCCCTTAGTATGCCCAGAAGGACAGGCAGGTCAGTAGCCATGGGTCCTCAGAGGTTTCCCCCAAAGGGTTTTTTCCTCTCCTGCATGCTACTGGTCATACTCTCTGGAGCTGGAGGGGATAATCATTTGATATTGTTCTTCTTGGTGGGGTCTCGCACTACTGGACTAAGCATTCTTTATGGTGAGATACAGAGTTAGGCCAAACCAATACCAAGTCATAACACATTACTCATCAGCTCAAGCATCTAAGCGCTTTGCATAAGACTATCCAGCTCACTTATACTATAACCGCTGACTGTATAACTATGTTCAAAGTACCTAAGCACTGATCAATTCAAACTGCTAAATATCTGATGAGCATTGTCCTACTTAGTGTTCTGGCCTCTGTATCCAAGCACAAGCATACATTATCCAGTTAGAGTAAATATCACAAGCACTGAGCTATGAACCACACATAATGAACAAGTTAGACTGTGCTGTTAATATCTCAAAGGAGAACCGCCTTGAATGGGCAAACATGCATTTTTGTAGAAGTAGATGCTACTTTTTAAAATACAAGTTCTCATTTTGTTATTGCTTAATCTTTAACTGGCCTTTTGGTAATGTCAGTGAGTGTTTCTGATTCACATGCTGCTGACATTGACCATTTTAGAACAGTATGATCTTGTCAAGAACTTACATTGTTGGTACAATGCATCTGTGTTCTAATTTAGAATTCTTAGGTTTATGGGGACATAAACAACATCATACAATTCTCACATGGCACTTTGCAGCAGTGTGTAACCCATAAATATCCAATGGGTTAACTAAACGGCCAGCAAAAATCAGGCAGAAACAGAAGGGGACCCACTATATGAAAAAAAGGTTCTACAGGAAACATTACTCACAGGTTTAGTACAGTTCTTCTTTAACTAAGCTGATAGGGAATGTCAGGTATTGTATCTAAATCATAAGGAACTGCATCCTGGACATTTTCTGTAACACCACCGACCATTTTTAACTGATGGGTATTGCAATACATGATTACAGTAAAAGACTAAGCAAAACTATCTTGTTTATGATAACATATACAGTTTGTAAACCATTATTTGCATATTTTACAGGTAACATTGTCAGTATGGTACAGTTTTATCTCTCTTTTTTTAAATCGCACTGCTGTTTTCTCTACAATTGGATGGTGTTTTATTGTTGTCTGATAGAATAACTTATCTTTGTGGCTCATTTTTGTAACTTTGAAAAACAAGTTGTAACTGTTATACATGGGCTGAACCCTTAATATTACATACTAAATATTCTGTATGACAGAAAGGTATTTTTAAAATTACTATCATTGTCATAAATGTACATTTACTGTATATAAAATCCTGGTTTGGAAAAAGTGCCCTTTATAATGCAACAAGTGCCCTTTTTATCTTTGGCACCCCCACATTTTACAATCTTCTGGTGCCCCTGTGGACACACACACACACACACACACACACACACACACAGCAGCATGTACTCTGACTAAATACATTTAAGAGGACTGAATTAGCCGCATGCCAGTTGTTGATGATTGTGACTAAGCAGCACTATATGGAACCAACAAGAAAACAACTTTGGTCATTTGGTAGCTTTTCACAACCCTATCAGCTCTGGCTAGAGTTTGTTACACTGGTTAACACTCTAAAATGTTTCTGTCCAGCTGTATTGTATGACGCCTGCTTTCATGTACTTGTACAAATGCCTATTTGCTCAGCTATACTGTCCAAAAATTGATTGTGTTATACTTACTGTATTTTTCATACACATGAAGTTGTATCAATTATTTGTATTTTAGATTGCCTGGAAATGGTCTATTTAGACCAAACATTAAACTCTGAACTAAAATTATTATGCTTAACAGTGTTCTGAACAGAACACTACGATATAAGCATTTTGGTCATTAAAACATAAAAAAGCAAAGCTCAACTCATATACTCTAGGAATCAAGTGAATATGTTTGTTTGTAAAGCATTTGAATGAATAGGTATCAGTCTGAACTGTGGGATGGCTTTGTGGGGGGTGTTTAATTCACCTATCACATCATCAGAATACTGAACTTCCTCCCTAATTCTACCCATTCTCTGTCTTTCTCCTCCTTTTTGCTTTGAAGTCCATGCCCCATACCAAGACACAAGTCACAAAATAAGAAAACAGCAACCATAAGTGTGGAACTCATTTCCCAGTCATGACTCTTTCACTGTTTTAGCACATTATAAATATGTTAAATTTAACTGCTGCACTACCTGTGTCCAGCAACTACAAGCAAGCAAACATTTGGCATTGGCCAGTGCTTGTGTTTTTCCTTGTGGCAGACTTCACCCCCCAAGTTGCTGCAGTTCCTTTCTTCTGCCATGTCCTGAAGTAGCCTGTCTGTGTCATCCTGAACTGTGCTGCTGCAATGTGATGTGGGCAGTGCACAGAAAGTGTATGCCACCTGGAAATGTGCTGGATTAGTGCCTGGCCACTGTTAGCACCTTGGTGCAATCCCATTAAAAAAAATCCATAATATTTTCTTGTGGGTGGCAGTTTTCAAGTTGCCCCAAGCTTCTATGGTTCATTCTTCCTTCTGAGTCCTGAAGCAGCCTCTCTGTGCCACCCTGAGCTGTGCTGTTGCAGTGTTATCTAGGCAGTGGGCAGCAAATGTGTGCCACTTGGCAGTGTGCCAGAGTGTCAAGCCACTGGTAACTGGAACCTTGGTGGCATCCCATGAAAAAGTTGAATTCATTTTTTTCTTTGTGGAAGCCTTCACATTCCCCCAAGTTGCTGCAGTTTCTTCCTCCTCATCCTGTGTTCTGAAGTAGCCTGTGTGTTAATTATGAGCTGTCCTGTTACAGTGTAATCTGGGCAGTGGTCAGCAAGTGTGTGCTAGTTGGCAGCATGTCAGGCAGGTGCCCAGCTACTGGTAGTTGGCACCTTGATGGCATCCTTACAAGCCAGCTGGAGGACAGGGAAAAATGCAGATCCAGTGGTGCTGCCACTGCTATTGCTGAACTTCACATGAGTCACTCATTTCTGTCTCCAAGTCAACTGAGACCTAGTGATGCTGCAGCTGTACCCCCGGGGAACAGAGCCATTTATGAAAAACACTCTGGAAACAACTATGTGACTATTGCTTGATGAAGAATCACAGCAAGTCCTTTCTGATACAGTGCTGCTTGAGATGCTTGCAAAGAAAATGGTGAAGGATTATCTGGATGAGAACATGACACTAGTGAATGGAGATGAGCTTCTACTGTGCTAGTATCAAAAGAAGACTATATGACTTGCTTGGATACAGGTAGCTTTTTAACACCTCTGGTGCCCACCTGTATGAACATACTCAGAGAGAATTTTCAGTGCTGTAAAGAATATTGTCACCAAATGGGGAACATGCCTTACACCCCAAAATGTAAAGATGCTTACTTTTTGACAGAATTAACCTGCCCTTTTTCCAAAGCCCTATTTGCTGTGATTTATGGAGGGTAATGAATCCCCTACACTTTCAGCTGGGCAAAAGGCAGAGCATGATGAAGTGGATGGAAAGGGCTTTTGTTTCCATTACTGCTTTTTTGAGGGGAATTAGTAGCTCACACACACACACACACACACACACACACAGTGGGATGCTGCTCTGTGTTTTCCACTCAGTTGTCTTGTGTTTAATGTTTTTTGAATTCTTGGCAGGCCTACACAAGTAAATAAATAATTTTGGGGCAACATAGCCCATGAAACCATTGTGTACAATACTTATCCATGGTGTAATGCTAAGCCTTGTCCATATGTGGCACTGTTCCAATCGACACACAATGTTTGGAACCTGCAGCCTACACTGTGGGATGCTGCATTGTTGCCTTCACTCAGTCTTTTCAGATTAATGTTTTGTGCATTTTTGGCATGTCTACACAGGCTGAAAAAATAATCTGTGTGGCAACATTGCCCATGAAACCAGTGTGAACAAAACTTAATCAAATATCCATGGTATAACAGGAAGTCGTGTCCATGTGCAGCATTGTCCCAGTAGAAACACAATATACTGATATTAGATACATACAGCAAGCCTCACAAATCATTTTACTTCAAGCATTGTTAGCACATACTCTTGTTTACTAGCCTTGTCCATGTTTGGCACTGACTAAAAAGACACAATACTTTGAACAAATAGCCTTCAATGTGGGCCATTGCATCATTCTGCTGTGTTGGTTGTTTCATCGCTGCATGATGTTATTGCATTTTATCCCATTTACTAATGCTTAATAATGGTTGAACTAGCTGAAACCAGTCTGCCGGTAAGAGAATTTTGGCAAACGTTATCTGATCTGACATTCAAAGTTTGCATGGTCGAACATCCAGAGGTACATACAGCATCATTTTATTTGCCACTTGCTGTGTTTGTGGCTGCATCTCTCCTCTATTACATCAGTGCCAAGTTAAAAAAATAGGTTAACATTTTAATTAGTCTTACGGTAGCCCTTGAGCACTTTTTGTACCTGATCTCTGACCCAAGCTATCTCTGCCATTTTTGTCTGGGGCACAATGAATTGGAATCCAAACCTGTTGACTTTCTTCTCAGATCATTGCAGAAGGGTGACTAGCATAATAATTGTTACATCCACCAGGATTATATAATCTACAGTGCATGCAATTAATTTACTATCACAAAGACAAAGTTTTTTTTGTTTGTTTTTTTGGGTGACCAGGTAAGGTCCCCTTGGCACAAGGCCCATTTACAGGCGCAACCTGGGAAAACTGAGGAGCTTAAGTGACTTGCTCAGGGTCATGCATTATGCAAATGGAGGTTGTGGGAATCAAACCTAGGTCTTCTGAATATAACAAGCTCATTTACAGCTCATTATTCTAATCTATAAGTTATACTCCAGCCCAAGTGCTAATGAACTAATGTAAAACCAACCAGATATAGTAAGCCTGTTAATTTTATCTTGAGATGTTGGTAAATGTAGAGAACACTAGATGTTATGTTCATGTGGTTTGTTTTTAAATATGAAATACAAAATCACACATGCCCTCCATAATGCAAAGCATCATAGGATACATAGTCAAATCATCATAGAAATTTAGGCAGGTTCTGCTTTAAGCAGGAATGCATGGTGCCAAGGGACTCCTAACCAATCTGTAAATGGTGAAAACAGAAGACACAGACACATGTTTAATCCTACCAGGACTGATCAGTGTGCCTCATCTGTATCTTACCCCAGGGGAGAACGAATCAGCCCTAATGTGATCTTATGGGTTTGGGTAATGGTGGGCTCAAAATAAGAAAGCAAACTAAAATGTCATCAAACCAAAGAGGAGTAGAAGTGGGCCCACAGGAAGTGCATTACTGTGGCTAGTACATTTGGTGGTTGCAAGTTTGGCCCTGGCCAGTCAGCAGAAGTGGAAGCAGCAGTGGCAATTGGTGTCGGAGTGGGTGAGGGAGTGGGCCCCTCAGGAGGCACATTTTTTTCAGCCTGTACAGTTGGCAGAGGGTCATCATGCCCCACAGACCTTAGAGGTGGAGGAGTCTCATCTGCAGGAGCACATGGGAGTAACATCTATGCTGTCCCCTTAGTTTGTTGGAGGAGGATTATGCTTGTGGGCTCATCAGCATGAGCCTTTACCAGGGTCAGACTGGGGTACAGGGGGACCACCTGGAATGTTGACACAGGGTGCCCCTGGTAAATCAATAGGGGAGGGCCCAGAGTGACACACTCATATCAGTATTCCGCCTCAGTATGATACACTAGCTTTGTGTTTGCATCTTACATTTACATACAGTGTCCATTTACTGAAAACATAGATGATAATACCAAAGATTCACAGAGTTTAGAAGGTGGCCAGTACCCAACAGAGGGGGCATACCTGGAAATTTCTAGGTATCCTGGTGGGCCAGATTGGCTCTGGCCCTTATGCAAGGAATGCAAGCATTTCCTCTTTGAGAGACAGTCTACTGTATTTGGAGTGCCTGAAGGGGTAGCAAGTGGCTCCCCAGAGAGCAGAGTCTGGCCCCCACTGCTCTCACTGGGAAGTGGGGCAGTCAAGGCCCAGACAAGTTTTAATGTGTCCTCATGACCCTTTGCTCCCATGGAAGGGCTCTCTACCCTTTGTCAGAGGCTCATCTCCAGCAGAAGCCTTGTTACAGGTCAGATGGCCAAAAAAAGTGGTTGCAACTTCATGTTTTGAGAAGGAAAGTTTGCCACAGGAACATGGCTCTCATCATCAGACAGATGTAGCACCATGGTGAGCCTTGACACCCCCAGATATGCCATAAATATTGTTATTTCTAAACTTGCTTCTATGCAAAACTCCAAAGAAGGTGTTGGGCCTTAGACTGCTTTGCACCTTTGGACTATACAGGACAGAGCACACGGTGATCTGCAAGAACAGCCAGAAAATCCCTTTATGTTATATAATTTATTAAATAATTATCCTGAGCCCACACAGAGGTGTAATGTGGTCAAACACAAAGTTTCAGGGGTTCCAGAGGAGGTTCTTGACCTCATCTTCATTGGCAAGACTTTATTGAATGACCCTTTCAAGTTGTATGCCTTTAGAATTTGTTTTTATTAATTCTGTGAAGGATGTGATACATAACTTGAGCTTTAAAGCTCCACATTCCTGGGGAGATTTTGGTCAAAATACAGAAGAGTTAGATGCCATTATGTACTCCTTTCATAGTAATTCCTCAAACTAAACCTACTATAGAAGTAATGTCTGTGTTTTTTTTAACAGTGAGTGAGTCAATGTAGCTGATATTAAATTTTGGTTGCCTCAGAAGTGTGGATTCATGGGCCAACCTGACATCACATTTTTTACATAAAGCAGATAAACAGGGGGTAGAGTTTTTCTGCAAAAGTGAAACAAGCAGAAGTATTGTAGGTGTTCAGCATTTGCAAGTAAGTTTCTTTTTAGACCAGAATTGGGGCATTTATTTTTCACCCAGTCCTGCCAGAAATGTGCCAGAAATGTGTTTGGAAGTCACTTAAGCAAAGTCTTTGATACGCTACAGTGTGGCTTGTGTGCCAGTTATGGCCACATCGGTTTGTAATACAAAAATGCTTTCAGCTGCAACCTGTGTGAAGAGAGTGGACATTCCTTCTGCTGGTATCCAGGGGCTTCATACATTTAGACAGCTACACTGTACCTGGAACAGAATCCGTCACTTGCTAAATGAGCAAATAGAGTGGGTCTGCAACCTCCCTATGGGTCTTCCCCAGCTTCTTCAGTGCCCAAGAAGAAGCAAGATGTTCCTCTCCTCAAACTGTTGATAGGTACTCCAGAACAATCTACTACTCTTTTGGCTGAGCTCCAAGAGTATACCATCCCAGTTGACACTGGAGTTTTAAGCCCTTTGTAGTATCTGGAAAATCCTAAGGTATCAGCTTCCAATTCCCCGGGGGAAATGATGGCTATGGGCAAGGTCCCTTGTTCTCTGTGGCACTGTAGACATGGCTTCTGTGTGAAGGACTCTGAACTTCCATGGAACTCTTAAGTTAAGTTCTGTGGCAAGGTGTGGCACATCAATAAATAAATAATACCGAGCCATCATTACAGTTTTGAAGGGCCCAGCAAGAGCGCCTGTGAAGAGGACTCCTAACTCCCACCATATAAATTTAAGTTACATAATTTCCCTTAAACCCCTAGTTTTATGCTTTTCAACAGCTGTTCCTGCTCTCTGTAGTTATGTAAATCTTTTTAGGGCTTAGTGTCATTTCATACAACATTATCAACATCTGACATACCCTCACAACCTGCTGACAGCAAAGAAAAACACTGAATAATTGCTTCTTAAGGGGGAGCCTGAAGTAACCTAGCCATGGGACACCCAAAACTCCACTCCTTTGAACACCTATCAGGGTCCCCATGCACCATGACAGATGGGAGTTGCTCTCCCAGACTTTGTACATTTATTTGTTTATTTATTTATTCGGAATTACAAACCTTTGAGTCAGAGACTCATTTCCAAAGGTTCCATGTCAGATAAAAAACTGGTTCACAGGCATAGACATACAGAGCGCAGTAAAAACATAACATGCAGGTACATAGGTTTAAGAACAAACCAGATGGGTAATGGAGTTGGGATTCAGTCTTTGCAGGTCACAGTACAGACATCACAGAAACACAGGGTAATACAGTCCATAGTCATAAAGCAGTTACAATTATAGTAAGGAAGTCCTATACAGGGTAGTAGCTAAGTTCAGTTAAAGACAAATGCAGAAATACAAAATGAAGGCAGTGCAGCTTGGAGGAGACAATTGTCATTAGGGGTCTAGTTAAGGGCCCTGAGAGGGAGAAAGGGCACCGGATGGCTAGGACAATACCAGCTGCGTGCACATGCAGCTGCGGGTGGAGAAAATGTGGCTCTTAAGAGCTGTCTTAAAAGGACCTATTTTTGAGAATGAGGAGATCGAGTGGGGGAAGGGCATTGAAACAGTGAGGTGCCCTGTAATAAAAGGATCTCTGGACTAGTGAGGTCTGCAAACTTGGGACTTTTAGAGCAGCCCTGGGGGGACTCCGAGTAGAGGCAGTGGGAGATGCCAGGTGAAGGGAGGAGGAGACCCTGGGGGGAAGGCCTAGAAGTATTTTCTTTGCCTGAAGGCAGGTCTGATAGTGAGTTCTTTCTTCTAGACTGAGTATGTTGGCAAGGGAGTATAGTGTACAAGTGTGGGTCTGTTTGTCTGCACCAGTGAAGAGCCTGCAGGCCTTGTTTAGGGCCACTTGGATTCTGCTGAGGGTGGTGGCATCAGCTGCAGCATAGACTGGGAAGCCATAATCTATCAGCGATAAAACAGAGGAGGTGATAGCCAGTCTGAGGGCCTCAGGGGGAAAGCAGTCCTTTTGGCAGTAGAGGAGGTCTATGCGCATGTTAGTTGCTGAGGTGAGCAGGTTGATACTGTGTGAGAGTGAAAAGTGAGGGTGGAATCAAAAGTGATGCCCAGGTATTTGTAGCTGCTAACTTGCTCTAGGGACAGCAAGTTAGGCCTAAGGCTCACTACTATCAATAGTAACAGTATGAAGGCACCAGGTGGCATATACTCACTTTTTTGTTTTTCAAAGATCTACCCTTTGATACATTTTTTTTCCAGAAATCTGAGTTGGTATTACATGGTGAAATATAGCAAGGAAAGGGTGGATTTGGGGTAGCTCATTTCAGTTGACAGGCCCGGGGCAGATAGGGAACTGACGGGTAGACTAGATGAATCATTGGTCTTTTTTTGTTGTCATTGTCTATGTGTCTATGTTTCTTTGTTGGGGTAGGCATCTTATTTAAGGGATCAGATATTTGTGATTCATTGAATAGTGGACATTTGTCCAGGATAGTCCTTGTTGATGGGTATTATGTATGGGGAAGATGAATTTTAATATATAAATTAGTATCCCCCCAAAATAAAGTTACCCAGATATACCTTTTTTTTAAATATTCATCCTTTTCTTCATACCTTCAAATTGTGATGCTGCCTGGAGACTGAAACTATATGTAGCACAAGGAGATTGACCCTATCAACAAAAATATTATTTTGTGATGCAAAGCTTTTAAATGACAAGTTGTATCAGCTGGGTTAAAGATACATACAGGGCAACATATAAAAGTGGGGCTTCATGTATTCTAAAGGGCAGATAAGAACTAGAATTGATTATTTCTTGGCATCTCAAACACTAACTGTGACACAAACTTTCTTATGTACAACTGAACTGTCTGACCATTTTTTTCCTCATCCCTTGATGTAGGAAGTGGCTCAGGAAAATAAAAAGCTTGATGGAGTTATACAGGGCCACAATACGTGCACTGTTTGCATGAGTCTCTTCTGATCTGGTAGTAGGATACAATATTGGACTTTGAAACTTTTTTTAAAAAAAAGGCATACCAATCTAATAAGAATTTTTATCATTTGTATCTATAGGTTAGGGTGCCGTTGCATCATGAACACATAAAATTAGGTGGACAGAAAGGATGGATTTTGGATCAGATTGCTATTTTGAAAGATTTGAAAATATGTTAATAGGATAGAACGGTTTCGCTGCCAGCAGGCAATGATGTAGTACACATGGCCAACAACATTCCAAGTGTCTTTTCCAGTGTTGGCATTTTTTTTATTTATTTATTTAGTTTTTGTTGACCTGGTAAGTGCACTAGACAAATCCTGCCTATTTTCAGGCACGACTCGGGGAAGGGGGATACAGATGAATGCCAACTGACCTTGAACCAGATTAAGCTGTTGGTGGTATTTTTAGTGAATGAGGGAAATTTGGCCAGGACACCGGGGAAATTCCCCTACTCTGCTGGTGCTCTGTGGCCAGTAGAGGGCTGTGTTAGCTCTGCTGAATGGCAGAAGCATTGCAGTGTTGTGTGGAGACGGTCGATACTATGGAGGCTCCTGTTTCTGGAGCTATGCAAGACATGCAGGAGGAAGCAGTTGTCGTCCCGGAGAGAGGGGCGTCTGAGCAGGAGATGATGGATGTTGCGATGGAAACGGTGAGCATGATGCAGGGCTCTTTAATACTCCTAGTGTTTCGAGTTGTTCTGAGTCTCTTCCTGTATGCCGTGTGACTTGGGAACTTCTTTGTCAGCAGCTGTTGTTGTTTCTCCGGTTGCATTTCAAGCGCCTGCACTTCTGGATATGGCGCATGTTGCTCTGAAACTTCGGAACCGTTTTCAGCTAAGGATCAAAATCCTTCTACTTTACAGGTTATGAGGCGGCAATTTAGTTTAAAAAGCGCTAACTCTGATGGATTTTGGGACTGGTCGGCTGAGAGCTCTCTTTCTTGAGCCGGATGGTTCCGGACATCTTCAGGAACGTGGATCCCCGATCCTGACTGGGTGGGAGATACAGCAGTTTCTATTAAGCATGCCAACTGTCTGAGCTTAGGTATAGAGACTGGTTTCTCTTCTAAAAACAGTATTAATGGTGCACACCTGCTTTCAGAGGAGTCTGAGGCCATTTTAGACCCCAGTATTTCCTCGGGGGGGGGGCAAGGGGTACTTCTGAGTCTGAAAAAGGTTTTACAAATACAGGAGGTTCTGAGCATTCTAAACATATTCCTATGGCTGATTTGCTCAAAAACAAACTGGAGCAAGGTCCCAGGAGGAATGCAGTAAGATTAAGTTATAGAGGTGGTCTTGCCACTCACCCTGACAGATATTACGTGGCTAATACCTTACTTAGGGGCTCTATGACTTTTTTGCCTTCTGATTTGTACGCTTTAATACATGTCTCTGGGGAGGATTCTTTTGATGTAAGTTTTAGACTTAGTCAAAGCCTGGAAAAATTTTGGGAAAAATATTCAACCCTGAAAAATATACCTCTGTGGGTTTCTTTTTTAGCCATTCCCCTTACTAGACCTCAAATCTGGTATGTTACTATTATGTTCCGGAATGAGGGGGTGAATGTTAGTGACATCTATCATTGGTTACAGAACCGTTATGAAATATTTGGTCCTTCTGAAGCTTTGTTGGATTTAGAAGGTATCTGGACAGGAAGCTGGAAATTTAAAGTAAAGTTATTTCAGGTGAATTCAGATATTATTCATCTGCCCAACAGCTTCTTTTTAGGTAAGGATAGAGGAGTATGCTTCTATAGTGGACAACCCAGAGCATGCTACAAATGTGGTTCTTGGACTCATATTAGCAGCTCATGCGATATGCTAAAATGTTCATTATGTGGGGGATATGGTCATTCTATGGATTTGTGTGAAAATATCTTCCAATGTAATCTATGTTATGATAAAGGGCATGCTTTTCATCAGTGCCCCTGGGCTAAAAGAAATAGGAATGAAGGGTGAGATCATGATGAGTTAGTGATTCAGGCTCAAGAAAAACATCAGGGTCCTTTGTCCACTGAACCTGTACCTTTTTCCTCTGCATCACACTCTGTTATAACCAAATCATTTTCCTATGCTGATGGCATTGGGCCTACAAGAACCCCAGACCAGGTCCCTGTATCTGCTCCTGATTTGTGCTCTACTCCCGATACTGCTATTCATAATGTCTCTAACAGGCCAACTATGCCCCCCCATATTTGAAACTGTTAAAGGGCAGAGATTCACTAGGTCTTCGCTGAAAATTCCCACTCCCTGTCCTATTCCTACCACGAACATTTTCTCTCCCCTTCAGGACGATTTTTAGGATTCTGACTTAGAATCAGGCACCTCTCACAGATCAGAGTTGGTTACTGAGGATGAAGAGAGCAGATCCACTGAACTCTCTAAAGATAAAAAGGAAAAGAAAGGTAAAAAGAGGAAAGCCAGTAACAGTTTGAAAAGTGGGCCTTGCTAAAAAAAAATGTATGGCTACTTTAAAGCTGTTGTCATTTAATGTCTGCAGTTTAAAAACCTATAAAAACAGATTTCTTTATTCTCCTTTTTTGAGTCTCTTCAAGTTGACATTATTTTTGTTCAAGAAACCCGTCTCTCCTCACTTAATGAGGTAGAACTTCTTAAAAAACTTTGGCATTGGGGGCCTTCCTTTTGGACTTTTGGTTTGGAAACTGCAGACGGAATTGGCATTCTCTTTAAATCCACTCACTTTCATATTTCTCATCTTATTGATGTTAGACCTGGCAGGCCCTTAATATTTGATGGGTCCCTTAGGGATTTTTCTTTTCGTATCACTAATACTTATGCCCCTCAAACCAAATCAGCTAGAATTGAGCTGTTTGAGGAGATTAAACCTTTTTTGTTTTCAAAAAAACATATTATTTGGGGAGGAGATTTTAACTGTACTTTGGATACTACCTTGACAGGAGTTGCCCAGAAAAAAATATACTGTGACTCCAATGCTCTATCACAAATTCTCTCTGGGGCTAGTATGACGGATGCTTTCCGTAAACTGCACCCAGGGTACTGGAGCTACCTATCACAGATTTGTATATGCTACTCATATTGACATGTTTTTTGTCTCCAAACATTTGTTGCCTATTCTTTGTAAATCTCAGCCTTCGGAATTTTCAGACCATAATATTCTTTTTTGCTCTTTAAGTTTACATTCTCTCCCTCCTAAGATTTTTTCACTACATAATCGATGGAGACTGAATATGTCTCTTCTTGATACCCCTTCCCTTTCTTCTCAGATTGAAGTTTTCTTTGCTAGTAGAGATTCTGTTTTATGTTCTTATGACTCTTTATTGAATTGGTGGCTGGATACTAAAATGGAGCTGAAGAAGCTTATACTCTCATTTGGTAAAAATCAGGCTAATTCTACCTATTAAAAATATCTTCTTTTATGAAATCAGTTATATAAATTAATGTCTTTTCCTCCTAGTAATAGGTATAGTTTTACTTCTCAAATTTTGGAAATAAAACAAATTAAAACCTTTCAATATTACAGAGCTAAATCCTTGGAAATGGAATTTAAATTTGGTACCAGGAAATCGCCGGCTTCAGATCCATTTGAAGCATGTAAACAGAGGTTAGATAACACCCTTATGACTCAGCTTACCTCACCTATAGGCACTTTAGTAACCACAGATTTGGAGATGTTAGCACTAGTACAGCAATTTGTTAGCAATTCATTTCACTATAAGTCTGAGCAGTCTTTTCCTGCTTTTTCTGGATTTACTGCCCCATTGCCACAGGTTTCCATCTCTATGGTAATTCCATTAATACAACCTATATCTCCCAAGGAATTTGAGGTTGCCATATCTCAATTGAGTAAAGGTACTTCGCCTGGGTTGGATGGCATCCCCAATGACTTTTATAAAACTTTTCTGTCTTATATGCTTTATTTTTTGCCCAAAGTTTTCAACTTTCTGTTGACCTCTTCTTCTTCCCATTCTGGATTTAATACCTCTTTACTTTATTTTTTATATAAATCAGGAGATAAAGCCTTGCTATCATATTGGAGGCCATTGAATTTATTGAATAGTGACTATAACAATTTTGCTAAAATTCTTAATAATAGATTATTATTGGTAGCTGATTTTCTTATACATCCAGCTCAGACTTGTGCCATCCCCAACAGGCGTATTCAACATACTGTAACTTGTACCTTCTGTGGGAGTTATTTGAAGTCAGCCGTGCAAATAAGATATCTGGATATGTTGTAGCCTTAGACCAGGCCAAAGCCTTTGATAAAGTTAGGCATGAATATTTATTTTCCCTACTTCTTCATTATGGCTTTCTGAAACCTTTTTTATTTTGGATTTCTACCCTGTATAAGGGGGCCACTATTGTGCCTATGGTTAATGGTCTGTTTGGTACAGATACCCCCCTTACTATTGGGGTAAGACAAGGGTGTCCCTTAAGTCCTCTTCTTTATTCTTTTGTTTTGGACCCGGTAATGAGACAAATTCTGTGGGATAATAACATTACCTCATGAGAAAGTTACTGCTTATGCGGATGATGTTACTTTGTTAGTTCAGGATATTCCCTCCTTAACTAATGCACTACAGATTTTTTCTCATTTGGGGACTTTATCTGGAGCTCAGCTTAATATGGAGAAAAGCTTCATTTTTTTTCTAAATTCTACTCTTCCAGTTCTTTTGGACATTCGGGGTATTCTGGTTGTTTCTTCTCCCCATAAAATTTTGGGTATTTGGTTTGGTGCGGGGGATTTGGCATCTTATAATTGGGAGAAACAGTTATATATTAGAGAGTTTAAGATTCATCGCTGGAAGGGATGGAAATTTGGGAAGAGAAAAAGAATTATGATTATTAAACAATTCTTGATCCCTGTTTTTTCATATTTATGTTATATCTTTCCTCCCTCACTGCATCTGGAAACTAGACTATTTAGTCTCTTTTTTCAGATGCTTTGGGGTAATAGATTGAATCCTGTACGTCGAGATATTACTTATTTACCTATTAATAAAGGAGGTTTGGCCATGGTTAATCCTATTGTTTTTCATCACTCCCTGTTTTTTTTTTTGGTTCTTTTACTTATTTATGGACTCCTGCTACCATGACTTGGCAGTTATGGTCACAATTTCTGTGGTCCAGGTATTTTGACAAATAGTCTTTATTGCCACCCAAGATTCTGTTGACTGATTTTTTTACTATTATATGGCATTTCTACTTTAAAAAAGATGCAACAGTGGAAAATCTCTTTTCCAAACCTACTCACTTTTACTAGGAAAGCTTTTTATAACTTCATTGTATTTGATGTTCAAAAGAGTGTTCTAATATTTCCAGAATGTATGCCCTCTAAAATGCTATTTTCTCTCAGGAAGTTAACAGATTTTAGGATCCCCCCACATATTTGGGATACTGTCTGGCTCTCTATGCAAGGAAGGTTGGGAGTCAGAGGAAATTTAAAATATAAGCCCATTACGGAGAGGTTCTGTTTAAGATCTACCTGTATAAACTGTGAAGAATCTATGGTACATTTTTTCGTCACTTGTCCCTATAGTCAAACTTTTTGGCAGGATGCTGCCACACATTGGAATTTGCCCTTTTTATCTCATATTTCGTATCAAACCATAGTTCTTGGAGATTATACAGGGATCTGGAGATTGTATCACAAAAGTACTTTGAATGTTTTTTTTTCCTTTATCCAATATTTTTTATGGCAGGCCCGGTGTCAATTTGTATTACAACAACAGACAGTATTATACAGTACCATATTTTTACAGATTGAGAATGGTTTAGCTTCTGTTAAAACTAGAGATATTGTTAAGTTTTCTATGGATAAAGTGGACTCTTTCTGGCAACATTTCATTTCTTTATGATCTTTTGTTATATTGTTTGTTTTTTATATTTATGAATCTTGTATAATATTGTGATATTATCATTTTTTTTGTGTGATGTTGTGTTTCTTTTCAATAAAACTTCCCCTACTCTTTTTGATAAATGCCATGGGATCTTTAACATCCACCTGAACTACCACCAGAACAAGCAGATGGGACCTCGGTTTAACATCTCATCCAAAAGACGGCACCTCAGAAGTGCAGCACCCCTCTCATGCTGCACTACAGTGTCAGTACTGGGATATTAACCCAAGTGCCAGATGTGGGAACTGAACCCACAGCTCTCTGATCTCAAACAGTACTCAGTGTAAACAAATTAGAGGGGTACAACTTTAAGATCGGTCTACAGGTAAATGACCTGGGGCACAATGGGCACTTTCATTCATAGAGTCTTGCATGCCACCTTTGGCAGGGAACAGTCCAATATGACAGGTTTTGTGAAACTTGTGGGGAGTATTGAGATTCTGAGGATCCCGCAGGTTGAACTTGATGCCCTAGGAAGTCCTATTACCACTTAGAAGTTGCATAGGTGATTAATGTACTAAATGAAAATACAGCAACAGGCAGTAACGGGCTGATGGCTGAATTTTTTCAGTTGTGTAACAACTTGCTAGCCACAGATTTGATGGTCCAATATAACTTCAAGTTAGAAAATGTGCCAAAATTCTGAAATAATGTATGGGCCTGTTTGGATTTGTATTTAAAATGATCTATGACAAATTTACCAAACTTGCAGCCTATTAACCTTTAAAAATAAGGATGATAAAATATTTGCCAAAATTCTCTGTACTGTACCAGATGGGATAAAGTTGTACAACATGTTATAGCCCAGTGCCAGTCAAGGTCTACTGTTAATAGGAAAATATACAATAATCTGTTCTATATTAGAGAAGTGCTCAAGAGAGATCATGGGGTCATCTTGTTGGCTAGGTTCTGTCTTTAGGTCAAAGGCATTCTTATATGCTTTAGGTGTTACAATATTATGACATTCCAGTGCAATGTATTTTTTGGATCAGTATGCTGGATAGTGCAGCTGTAATGCAGCCATATATTAATGTATAACCTGGTCACCATGTACCAATGGGCTACTACCCCTGCCTTGCATGTACAGTCAAGGTTAAGCAGCCTGGGCTCTGTTAATGATGGTCGGGGAGTTTATTTCCAAATGATTTCACAATACATGTGGTGCCTCCAGCCAAAGTAAAGGTTTTGTGGGCCAGTCGGTGTTTTGGGTACAACCCACTGGGATTCTGTACCTACCCACCTCCCTTTCCAGACACCCCACACATAGAAATACACCTTTCCTTGCAATTCAGTGGTAACCATGCAGTTAAAGGAGATTGCTAATAATATACTCATGGATTTTGATGTACAAAAAGGTTAACCAAATATTTATTCACTTGGGGCCGGACTAGGTAGTGGATACCTGGAACAGGAATACACAGAACATTAGGCAGTCAATTATATGGCAGATAAATGCAATGCAAGAACATACCCAATAGGCATTGAACATAAACAATAAACAGTGAGATGTGCACAACAATGCCCGGCCTCCTACTAGCATGCAACCTGGAATACAAAGACCCCCTCCCGTCTGGTACCAGATCCCTTAGTCCTATGCTGAGGTACCTCAGACTGGTGCAGGTCTGTTGTTGCCATTGGTTGGCAGATGCTGGTGCACTTAAACATTGCAGATGATAATCTTTACATTAAGTGCAGCTATGAACTTTAACTGTGGCTTACAAAACTTTTTTTAAACAGCTTCCCCAAGTCTTTTGCAGGACAGTCCTACTTACTTATGGTTTGGTGTACAGTCTAGGTGATGCAGCCAGGCTGGAACTGGAGGTTTGCTGAGTCTAGTCTTCAACTGCACCATGATGATATCAAGGGTAGCTGGTGGTGCAGCACAACAGCAGGATGCAAGAAACAGCAGAACTGGTTGAAGGGAGAAAATATGCTGGTCTACAACTGTCAGGCCTTTCCAAACCTCACCCCTGGGATCTTTGTATGTGCTATTCACCTGGCAGGCCTCTCAATGTCTTCCCCTTCAGTGGTCTCCTGGTTACTCTGGGGGGCCTGAACAACAGTTTCTTCTTTCCTCCTGGCTTTAACAGGAAACCTCAGTCACCCTCCGAGCTAGTAGCAGTGTCCAAATGGTGGAAGATGCTAGGTGCTCCCCTCAAGAACAAACAGTCTCTAGCTTTCTTTTGTGAGTCTGCAGCCTGGGCACCTCTGCAAGCAGGCAGGACACTTCTGATGGTGATCCTCTGCAGCCAGAGGACACCAAGGCAGTGTGCACCCAGCAGGAACAGAGCTTTTTATAACTTTTCAGTCAGGATCTGTTGAGATTCACTCCACAGACAGGCTTTGCTGTTAAGTCTATAAAAAATAGTAAAGCAGGCACAATTTGTCCTCACTTCAGGCTTGATGCAACCTCTTTTGGCAGATTAGACACTTCTCCGGCTGGAGACACAGTCTGGAGCCCCTCTGGACAACTTGAGAGCCCCAACCAACTGCCACAGAACAGTCCTTCACTCTTGTGGGCTTGTGGATGACTACCTCAAGCTGTAATAGTCTTTCTGGCTTTCTCTGACAAATGGCAGCTGCCGATTGGCTGATAGGGTTGTCCGTCATATTATTCAACACCTGATATTAATGTTGCATTTAGATCATTTTACACTCAGCTTATATCAATTTGCGATGAGTTATTGCCTATTAAGAAGGCTAGATTAAGGGGAGATACCAAAGAATGGATCACTCCTAATCTCTTGAAGATGTTTAGAATCCAGAATAGGCTTTGGTCTAGATACTATAAAGATAAAACCAGTAATAATTTACAGGTCTATAAGTCAATGCATAATCAGTGCAAAAATGAAGTTTGTAAAACTGAAGTTAACTTTTTTAGGTCTAAATTGATGTCTGAACATGGAAACTCTAAAGGTACATGGAATATGTTGAATTCATTGATAGGTAGATAAAAAAAGACTAACTCTATCACCATTGAATCCAAAGGCTGTTTAATTAGTAACCCCTTGCAAGTAGCCCAGTTGTTTAATACACATTTTTCTTGTTTGGATAAGTATACAATAAGTGATTCATCTGATTTAAGTTCTAATACGAACAGTATGAAGGTCAGGGGGAGGGGTCTACATTTCCCAAATTTTATTTTTAAGCTTTATCGCCTGAAGATATTCTTTATTACTTGACTAAAATAAGTCCACATCCTTACTTAGGTCCTGATTCCACTGACATTTGGATTCTTAAAAAAGAGGGCAATTCCATGGTTTCCCATGTTACAAAATTGTTTAATTACTGTCTTTGCCATGATATTTTCCC
Organism: Neoceratodus forsteri; assembly: GCA_016271365.2. Taxonomy (NCBI): domain Eukaryota; kingdom Metazoa; phylum Chordata; order Ceratodontiformes; family Ceratodontidae; genus Neoceratodus; species Neoceratodus forsteri. The sequence goes on from CM028130.1 coordinate 1,296,445,748, forward strand.
ACTTGCCTGGAAATGTGCTACTGTTAAGCCTATTTTCAAAGCTGGTGTTAAAATGGATCTGAATAATTATCATCCTATTTCTCTTCTTGCCCCTTTGTCCAAAGTATTGGAAAGAATTGTTAGTGACCAAATTAATGAGCATATGGGTAAATATAATCTTTGGACCTCTACCCAGCATGGATTTAGGATTGGTCATGATACTGAGACTGCCTTTGTGAGGTTCACTGACTGTGCCCGGTCTGCCATTGATAAGAGCAGTACTGTGGCAGTGGTTTTGTGGACCTCACCAAGGCATTTGATCTTATTGATCATAATGTTTTGAGGAGAGTGATATCAAAGGTTCATTTTTCAGTTGAAGTGGTTTGATGGTTCGGCCATCACCTGAGTGACAGAATGCAGAGAACTCTTGTTGGTGATTCCTTGTCTCAGGAAAATTCATTAAGATGTGGGGTTCCTTAGGGGTCCATTTTAGGAACCCTGTTATTTTCTTTGTTTATTAATACCCGGCTTGGTATGTGTACAGATTCAGAAATTATTTTATTTGCAGATGATGCTGTATTGTTTTGAATTTATACAGATGGTAACAAGCTTCAGGCGAATCTCCAAAGAGACTTTGTTGCCTTACATACTTGGTTTGCTCAACATAAATTAGTACTTAATTCTGTCAAAACTAAATTCATGATTTTTTCTGGTATTAAGAACCAAATTAATATAGATTTCAAGCTTAATGATAAATCTGATAATCCTATCAAAAGGGTTTATAGTTTTAAATGTTTGGGACTGATATTGGATAAGCATTTAATTTTTGATCAACATTTTATTTCGTTAATTGCGAGGTTACATCAGCGCTTATGTATGTTATTTAGAATTAGAAAATATCTTAATCCTGAAACGGGAACCCTATTGGCAAATAGCTTTCTGCTTTCTTTACTGAGGTATGGCTCAACTGTTTATTCATTTTCTTCTGTGAAAATGTTAAACAAACTGACAACTACGTGCCATAGTATATTACGTTTTATTACTTACTTATTAGGATGGCACACCATTGTACTTTATATGAGAACTCTGGATGTTTACCTCTCAGTCCCTTCTTTAATATCAGAAACTTGATTTTTCTGTTTAAGATACAAGTAGGTCTTTCTCCCAACAGTGTTGCTAGTTTGTTCCCCTTTTATGTGTCTCCTATTGTTTTCAGATCTAGTTTTAGAAATGTGTTTAAACTTCCTCGATTCAGAACTACATTTTCTCAGAATTCAATACAATTTGAAACTATCAGAGAGTATAATCAATTACCCAGTAATATAATTGATTGTAGAAGTGTGTTAGGTTTTAGGGGCCGGATATTCAAAAGGGTTGCGCCATGCGCAAGTCCAAAAGTGCGCCATTCTGCGATATTCAGCAGGAGGCAGTTGAGCCACCGAAAACAGGCTGAGCAACAGCGCAATGCAAATGATGGCATGTACAACCGAAGGGGGGTGGATCCCTGCATAAACAGCGCAATGCGATATTCAAAGGGTTGCGCAATGTGCAAGAGCGGAACAGCCGGAAGTTGCGCCACAGCGGAAATGAGCCAAAATAAAAAGGCTCAAGGAAGAGGCGCAAGAACGCTACAGGGAGCCAAGTGAGACAGACAGAGAGAGAGACAGACAGTGACAGTCCAGAACAGGGCAGGCAAGGGAAGTTGTGTGGGACATAGGCTGCAGAGGCCAGCAGGGGTACCCGGTGCAGTGGAGGTAGCAGTCAGGACAGCTGGGGTAACAGAGCAACATCAGCCGGGGGGGGGCACAAGCCAGGGAGATGGACAGTGCCAGCTTCCACATGGAAGCTGTAATGAGGGGGGTGAGAATGCATGCTGCAGGGGACGGGCCATGGAAGGTCCATCAGCTGCACGCCTCAACAGGCAGCACCGCGCCTGCATCAGCTGAGCTGTACACAGATGTAGAGATTGGGGCCAGTACTGCCTGAACAGGGCAATACTGAGACGGCTCTGTGAGCTGTGCAGTGATGTGATGCAGGCACCCTCACGACGGAGTCACGCTCTGTCGGTGGAGACCAAGGTGACAGCCTGCATGTGCCTGCTCACCATGGGCACCTTCCAGAGGCCAACAGGGGACAACACAGGCATCACACAGTCAGCCACATCATGCATCCTCACCCAGTTCCTCAGCGCACTGCTGCCACATGCTGCGGAGCACATCCGGTTCCCCAGCAGAGCGTACAGCAAACATACAGGAGTTCCACAGGGTAGCACGTATGCCTGGCATGCTAGGGGCCATAGACTGCACCCATGTGGCCATTCACACACCACCTGGCCCCGATGGGGCTGCATATAGGAACAGGAAGGGCTATTCCAGTGTCAACTGCCAGGTGGTGTGATGCCACTGGGCGCATAATCAATGTCTGTGCCACACACCCTGGCGGAGCACATGATGCCTTTATATGGTATCAGTCCGCACTGTGCCATCGATTTGAGAGTGGGGACATCCCCACAGGCCATCTAGTGGGTGAGTACGCATGTAGGAATTGCAAATGTGGGGCAAGGGTGGGAATGCCACAGGTGCTATGGTAGTGGCACACAGGGATATTGGCAATATGGACCTGAACATGATACTCATCTCCACCATCTCCACACAGGTGACAGCGGATACCCACTCTGTCCCTGGCTGCTCACATGCCCCATGACCCCATCGCAGCAACGCTATAATGAGGCGCATGCCGCCACACACAACATCATCAAGCGGGTGTTTGGGATGCTCAAGGCACGCTTCTGATGCTTAGACACCTCCGGCGGTGCCCTACAGTACAGCTCCTCAAAGGCCTGTGGGATATTCCTGGCCTGTTGTATCCTGCACAACATGACCAAAGACCGTGGGATAGCCATTCAGGTCGAGGAGGGGGACAGTGATGGGGACACCAGCGGCGCCGGTGATGATGGTGATGAGCAGCCCCTGACGGCAGGACCCCGACTGATCCGCAGGCCCAGCTGCACCGGGACACCATCACGGAGGAGCATTATGCATGACACAGGTAAGTCAAGGGGCCATGTGCAACCAACACTGTCCTGGACGCAACCCACAGGCACACAGAGTAACACACCAGGGTGCATGACGGCAAGGGAGTGGAAGGGACCAGGCACACAAACACACCATCAGGGAGGGTGAACAGCTCATATGGACACACACACACACACCAGGCACAAAGCGCATATGGGCAGGTGCACAGCAGAGCAGGAACAGACATGGCAAACACACAGATCCACAGACCACACCCAACACCTGTACTGTCCAAGCACATGTGCCGATGCTGGGCACCCTTGCACCTTGGTGTACAGTACAATGCAGGCATCATCATGCACACGCACCTGTGGACAGCAGTCGGGATGGTGTGCAGGTGGTCCGCATGTCGGTGTGATGTGCAGGGCACTCACCAGTGCACTGCCCACCATGATGCACATTGCACACAGGGCAGCACCAGACAGGGCCCGCACTGGGAGACAGGTCAGTCATGGTGCACTGTTCCACGGCCACCGTGGATGCATGGGAGGCCCCGCTGTGACCCAACAGCACTGTCAGGCTGAGCAGGGGCCACATGGGGTGGCACTGATGGACCACCAGGGGTCCCATTGCGCGATCACAACCTTGTCCGCACTGGGGTCTGTAGTATGCCAAACATACCTGTACCAGGGGTGCTCGGGATGCCCACAGCAGAATCCGGCATCGACAGGCTGGGTGTCGATGACACCGGAAAGGGAGGAGAGCGATCGTGTGAGGCGCGCCGGCACATGGGCACCTGCCAGTGCCTAATGCAGCCACGACAGCGACCAATGCCTGGGTCTGCCTGTCAATGGCGGCGGTCACATCCATCCGCATATGGACCATCTCTGCAAGGATCAGAGCACAGTCCCTGCTGTGCCACTCCACAGCCACGCACAGTGCCTCTGACGATAGTAACCCGCCTTGCTGCTGTACTGATTCCTGCAGCAGGCGGGTGTGTTTTCAAATGGGTACTCTGCCACAACGGCATCCTGTCCCCAGGGTATGGAAGGTCCTGATGCTCAACACCCTTGAGGGTGGCGCTGTTCACCAGGACCAGGAATGGGCATATCAAAGGGTGGTGGGCATGTGCCACTGCTGGACACTGTACCCCCAGACCTGGTGGGTGACTGCTGCTGCTGCCCCTCCAACCGCTGTGCCCCAGGGACCACTCGGTCCACTGCTGTGGCTGCAACAGTGCCAGACGCCTGCACAGCCACTGGTGCTGCCCCACTGGTGCTGACAGGCACAGCCTGGGACTGTGCCGACATGCTGGCACACACGTTGGAACCAGCTAGGCCCAGGGGCATGTGCTGGCCTGCTGTGTGTCCGTCATGGGACACACACATGTCACTGCCCATTGCAGTCCTTGCATCATCAATGGTGCAGGTACGTGCTACAGCCACAGCCACAGCGTGCTGGCATGCTTGCATGCCAGACTGCTGAGACACAGGCTGTGCACCCCCCACACCTGACTCACCGACAACAGAGTTGGCAGCCCGGCGTGCATGCTGGTGCAGTGCATGCTGGCTGGTGACAGAGGTGGATGGACCCTCCTCCAACTCCAGCAGGTCTTCCTCACTGCCTGGACCCACCACCACCATCTCCTGAAGACGAACAGGATCTGTAACAGAAAGTGAGGACATGAGAGTGCATGTGAACAACCCCCCCCAACACCACCACCATGTCATACCGTGCAGTGATGGGCTTCCACCTGTCTGGAATCCACCTCCTGGTACACCCTCAATAGCACTCTACTGCATTGATGCAGCCAGTCGGTCCTCAGCCGGGGTCAGGTCCGCCACCGCTGGCTGGCCCCCGCCTGTGCCAGCACGTGCCGCCCTGAGGGCTGCCACCTTCTCCTTCACCCTCCTGCGGTCTGTCCCCATCTTCTTTTTGCATTCGTGCACGGAGCGCTGTTGGCTTCCATGCAGGTTCACTGCCCAAGCTACCCCCTCCCATGCAGCCACACGGGCCTGAGGGGTGCCCCGCCGTCCACTCAGTAATGGCTCCTCCTCCAGGTAGGCCTGGAAGAGGGCCTCTGTCTCCACCGTGGTGAAGTTGGGCCTCCTCCTTTGCCCACCATCCTCACCCTCACCTTGGCTCTGCTCAGTCATGTCAATCTGTATGGGTGGAAGTGGACACCTGTCACTGTGTAGTCTACAGCATTATCCCATGACCATTGTCCAGACCATCATACAGCATGCAACCCACCTCTCACCTGCAGTAACCGAATCTGGCCAGCGCAGCCCAATGTCGCACATTTATAGTGCAATGCATGCAAATTAGGAGTGAAGCAACTGTAATGAGATGCAAATCGTGCCACTGCGCCTTTGAATGGCTGATCAGATGATTTGCATGTGTCGGCTGAATATCGTGCTGTTGCGCTTTGCGCAATACGGTTGAGCCAGCTGAGCCAATGGCGCATATCTGTGACTGTGTTGTACACTGCATTGCGCATGCCCAGGTAGCTTACGCAGGTGTCTGCCATGCTGATGACATGCTGTGTGTGATCAGCAATTCAGGCCATGGCCACCATTGTGCCAATGGCGCTACAGCGCTGGTCACCACATGGCGCAGTGGCAGTACTGCGCAATAGTCCACTGTGGCACTGGCACGCAGGTGTCTGATCGCACAGGACATGTGGACATCCGATGGCACTGTGCGTGGCCTTGCGCCACTGACCCATGACCTTGCGCACGACCTTTGCCCCCTGGCGCTGTACCGCTGGCATGTGTACGGCTCTATTGCGCTGTTCGGTGACAGCACGATGTGGACCAACGGCACTGTCCGAACAGCGCGATAGGCAGTGATGGAGTTGTATTGCGCAACATTTCCACATGGGGTTGCCGCGCTGCAGAGCGCCATATTGCCACTGTACATTTTGAAAATGGCACGAAGGACAGCATCACAATGGGGGCTTTGGAGTTAGCCAACCTGGTGGCTGTGGTGGAGCCTCACTATGGCTCACTGTTTGAGGGTGTGCCCCTGCAGGTGCCACGCACCCATGTGTGGCAGCAGGTCGCCGCTGCCCTGGAGCAGGCCACTGGGTGGAGGAAGACCCCTGAACAGTGCAGGCACCGCTACGGCGACCTGCAGAGGAGGGAGCGTGCTCTGCTTGTGCACCTCAGGTCGCGTGCCAGGAGGGGCATTGTGCCCAGGCCAGGTGGGTGTGCTGTGTATGCACCAGTATTGTCTGCATGGGTGATTGTGTAATGTAATCTGCGCATGGGGGTGGGTTGGGCTGTGGTTTGCTGTGAGGGTGTTTGCAGGTGTGTGCTGTTTGGGTCTGGATGTGTGGGCAGGCACACTCAATGGGGCAAGGGGCTGTCTGCTTTGGGATCTCACTGATGTTTTTCTCTTCCTTTGTCTCCCACAGGCATGGAGGAGCGGAGGCAGGCACGGGCTGAGGCATGGGATGGCGATGCCAGGGTGGCTGGTGGAGGAGGGGTGCAACAGCCACAGCCACAGCAGCAGCAACAACAGTAGCCGCAGCCACAGCACCTGATGCAGCGGCTTGATGAGGGTGAGTATCATTACAACATGGATGCTATTGCATGCTGTGGGGGGGGCACGGCCACCATCCATGGACAACACTGCCATGCATGCGACGTGTGACAGTCAGCACTGTCCAGTGGCACTGCATGTCTGTGAGTGCATCACTGGTGGTCCATTCATGCACTGGGCACATGGCTGTGGCACTACCTTCCCACAACATAGCCACATCACTGGACAGCCTTAGTTGTGCTGTGCTGGACATGGGTGGGGTGTGTGTGCAGTGGCACACATGGCTGTTGCTGCCTGGTTGGACTTGTCTTGTGCACGGTCACTGTGAGTGGGTGCAGTCCATCACAGGGGTGGGGCACTTGGCTGTATGCCATGCATGTTGGGTGGGCTTCAGGGTTGTGGACAGTCACAGCCATTGATTCTGTTCCCTTGCCCTAGGTGTCTGGGTCCTGCACAGGATTGATCAGGCTGTCCACCACCTGCTGGAGGTGTCCACGGAGTCCCTATCCATTCTGCAGGAGATGCACCGGAGGGGTGTCAGATGACAGAGGAGGCCACGGGACCAGGGGCAACCTGCTGCTGTGCAGCCTGGAGGTCAGTAGCTGTCCCACACCTACCCCTTTACCCTTCCCTCACACTCTGCCTTCCCTCACCAAGTTCTTCACCCCTGCCCCTTACCTACCCCTACCTTGTACCCATACCCCCACCCCTTTCTTGTATATATCTCTCTGTACATAGTTTATTGTTGTGTGTTCATGTTGATATTCTTTTATAAATCTATTTTGTATGAATACTGTAGTGGTCTCTGATTTGCAGCTGGCTATGGATGCTCAGTTGCAGTGGTGTGCATGGCATCTGGTGTGGTATTGTCCTGGGATTGTGTGTGTGTGTGTGCATGGGGGGGCTGCCCCTGGTGTGGTGGTGGCTTTCAGCCGGTCTGGTGCAGTGCTGCCACACACCACTGGGTGCTCCTGGTGGGTCTGGCTTGTATGGTCGGTGGTACACATGGTTGCATTGTGCCGGGGGCCTGGGGAGTCCTGCAGTGACGTCACAGTCACTGCTCATGGTGGTGTCTTGGGTCACAGTGCAGGGTGTGCTGTGCACACGGAGGGCTGCTGGACACTGGGGTGGTCTGCCCCTTTGTGTGGCAGTCTCAGCTTGCCAGTGGGTGTGCTGCAGTAACACGGCCGGATGTGCTTTTCTTTACTTGTCCCATGGGCCAGTTGATATTCCGCCCTCCCCAGTTATGCTGTTCTTGGGGTGTGGGGTGCATTGTTAGTTCTGCAGTGTGTCCCTGTGCCCATCTGTGGCATGGGTGGTGGGCCTCTGCCTACCTCCCTGGTTGTGCTGTTCCATTGCTATGCTGCTGGGGGTGTCATTGCTTGCCCTATGGGCCTCTGGACTGCTCAGCTGGGCTGGCCTTGTTGCGCTATGGCACATCGTATCTGCTCAGCTTCCCCTTCCTGGTTGTGCTATGGTGCATCATATCTGCTCAGCTTCCCCTCCCTAGTTGTGCTATGGTGCAGTTTGTGCGATATTCAGACGTTGGCTGCTTGCGCAATTGGCCTTGCTCCATGTTTGAATATCACGACGATTGCACATGTGCGCAAGTGACTTGCGCTTGCTCCTGCTGTTGCGCACTTTTCGGGCACAGTTTGAATATCCGGCCCTAAGGGTTTACTTGAACAAAAATTTGATTCAGAGGTCATTTGTAATTGTTTTAATAAGTTTTTGTTTATTTGGTGTACTTGTTGCTGTTTGTGTTTATTCGTTTCTCTTTTTTTATATTATTATTAGTTACTGTTAGTGTCACTGGATGTCTGTGAAAATTGGCATTTTTTGCTCACAGACATTTCAGTATAAAATGAAATGAAATAAAATGAAATGAAATGATTGGTCCTCATTTGGGAGCAAAGTAAATTGTACAGTCCCCTTTCCCAGAAGCCATCTGTCTGTCCTCCAAGACTTCTATGAGCTCTGATTGACTGGCCACAGGGTCAAAGTGTCACAAGATGGCTGTTAAGTAAACAGTCCATTTATTACTACAGAGCAGTCCCATCTTTCAGTATCTTGTAGTCGCACAATATCATTATTCTTTTATTTGCCCCTTTAGATTGAAAGCCCATACATTGTTCTACAATCTGATGGCAGGATGAAGTTTATAGGGGCCACCATTTGCCCATCACATCCTCCATTATAGAGCCCCCTCAGGCAGCTAACAGATCAGCTCATTGGTGGTGCAGGATTTCATCTCCCAGCAGCCTCTGCAGCTGCTTCATTTACATGTGCTTAACAGTGCTTTCTAATAAGAACTTTTGGGGTCCCTATGGCCCCCTCCCTCGTTGTTTAGGTGTCTGGGAGTGGAGAGGATCCTCCATTTTGCCATAGGATTAGCTCCAGAACTGAATAGCACCACCGCACATGCACAGACTGCCAGCTCGCACATTCACAGTGTGCCTGCATGGCAGTCACATGTCTCTGCTCCTCTGGCCCTCTTTTGCTAGAGTAAATATTGTGGGAGCCAGCAGGAGGTTCAAGGAGGTGGCCTAGACCCAGACTGGTGGCAATGATCAGAAGGAGGAATGCAGGGGCTGAAGGTAAGCCCCACACTTTTGGGGGGTTACATTCTCCCATGCCTTAAAACCTTGGCATCCATACCAAGTCCTTAACCAGGGTCTGGCACAATTAATCATGAACCATAACATATATACACATAACCAGTCTATCAAGACAAATAGTTTCTATTTATAATATGCAACAACAGGCTAGACTAGACAATTGTTTCCTAGTCTAAGCAACAGTAAGAACAACTAAAAAAAAAAAAAAAACATTATTAAAGATGACTAACGGCCTTTAGATAGGAAACACCTTAAACTTAGTAACAGCTGGATTTTTCATCATCGACAAATGCTAGAGCAAAACTTTATCATTTGTTAGAACTCTAGAACAATGGCTATTTTACTTTTGCATCCCCTTATAAGATGATTTTGCACTTTTCAACCTCCCTTTTTACACTTTGGGGTTGTATGTGGTCTGGGGGGATCTAACTTGTGGAGGGCATAAGACAATTCTTGGTTAGGATCCAGGAGAAACATAAGTGCCTTTGTTCACCACATACAAAGACAGATCATTAGGATCTCCTGCAGTGTCATATGTGAGTTTTAGAACAGGTTTGAGGCTTCGTTCAGAGTGTTGTACTGGCACCATATCTTTTTCTTCAGCTTCAGGAGGTGTCCCTCCCCATCTCATCAACCAGCAATGAGTTATCCGGAGTTGAAACATTTTCCATTATCTCCTCTGGGACTTCTGTGGATTGTTCAGGTTCTTCAGGTTCTATTTGTTCTGACACAGACTCCACAACTTCTTCATTACTTGTCTCAGTTGCTATCTTAGATGTAGGCCTTTTATCTGAGGTTTCAATTATACACAGTTCGGGAGTAGCATTTATTAGGGTTGTCTTGGTTGCATGTGCAAGGGTTGCTTGGTCAGTGAAATTCTTATTACTTTGGAAAAGATGGGCAAGCTCTAGAGTAGGATAATAAACTTCCATTTCAGTATCTGAGTCAGAATTGTCTTGGTCACCAGCTTCCTCTAGCGAGTCTGAATCTGATAGAGTTAGTTTCTCTTGATTTTCTTTCTGGCACCTGCGTGAGACAGGTCGGGTGATGGGAGGTTCATTTACATTACTGCTTGTGATTATCATGTGCCCAAAGGGGAGTAGATAATTGTGATGGACAATCTGCTTATTCATAGTTCCTTCCTGTTCAGTTTTGTAAACTGGCATTTCTTGCATTTTTTCCACACTGACATAAGGGGTATTGCCCATCTGTCAGATATCTTATGCATGCTGGGGATGCCCATGTTTCATAGGAGAACACAGTCTCCTGGATGCAGTTCTTGTGGTTTTACTTTTTTATAATATCTGTCTTTATTGAGTTTGTTGCACTTAGCTGCAGTCTCTGCAGCCAACTCATATGCAGCACTAAGTTGATCTTGCAGTCTCTAAACATAATGAAGATACATCTGAGGCCTAGACCCATCAGCAGAGACACCGTAACACAGGTCGACAGGTAATCTTGCTTCCCTTCTGAACATAAGGCTGTAGGGTGAGAACTCTGTGGCATCATTTTGGGTGCAAATATATGCATTGACCAGTGCACTGACCCACTGGCATCATTGGTGTTTGTCTTCCAGGTCTAACATTCCCAGCATACCAAGGAGAGTCTAATTGAACTGTTCTGGTTGGGGGTCACCTTGAGGATGGTAGGGTGTCAATCTGGACTTTCTAATGTCCCACAGTGGCAATTTTTCTTTTATCAGATGGCTCTCAGAATCTCACCCCTGGTTGGAGTGAATCTGTTGTGGGGCTCTGTAGTGAACAAAAAACTTTTCTACCAGCACTTTTGCCAGCATAGAGGCCTTCTGGTCTTTAATGAAATATGCCTATGCATAGCGAGAAAAATGGTCCATGGCCACTAAGATGTTTGCCACATTTTTTGAGTTGGGTTCTAAGCTGAGAAAGTCCATGCATACCCATTCCATGGGAGCACTTGTGGATATATTTACTAAAGGGGAGGCCCTCTGTGGTTGCACCTTTCTCTGCACACAATGCCTGCAGGTCTTGCAATACTTCTCTATACCACTTGCTATTCGAGGCCAGTAAAAATGTGCTAAGGCTAGGTCTAGTGCTCATTCATTGCCAAGTTGCCCCATATCATCATGCAAGGCATGTAAGACTACTTGTTTGAACTTTGAAGGTAAGATGAGTTGTAACTTATTGAAACTTTGAGGACCTTGTATTTCTTGATACAACAGTCAATTCTTTATTTTCAGTTTGGACCATTCTCGCAACATCAGTCTTGCATCTAAATGATCAGTTGCCACTTGATTTACATCACCCCCTTTCTCTAAAGTAGAGATGATATCTTTGATGACCAGGTCTGCCATTTGTTCTCATTGCAGGTCTTGGTTGGTAAGTTGTGGCAATGAGCTGATATCAATTGCAGCAAGGTTAGAGTAGGCAGTGGACAGACATTCTGCTGAGGAATCAAGGGTGTCGATTAGTTGGTTTGAGTTAGTTATTGAGGGTTGCTTATCAGTATCACATTTTTTACAGAGTGCTTTCACTGTCTGTTCAGGGATTTTGACCCATGTTACATTGTTTTGGGTGGTCGTTGGTCTTCTAGACAATGCGTCTGCATCTTCATTGTTCAATCTTGGTCAGTACTCAACACTGTAATCTTAAGTAGATGACACAAATAACCACCTGTGCCTGGCCATGTCCAACTTGGCAGTTGTCTGTACACATGTCAATGGGGGGGGTTATTGTCTGCCTTCACTTTGATGTTGACTTCATAGAGATACTCATGGAACTGGTCCACTATTGCCCACTTCAGTGCCAAGAACTAATTTATGTACAAGGTAGTTCTTTTTGCACTGTTGAGGCTTCTGCTGTCAAAAGCCATGGGTTGTAGTCCTTCAGGGTAGTTTTGGTAGAGCACAGCTCCCAGCCCACTGAAGTTTGCATCCATATGGAGTATGTATGGTTTCTCTGGATCAGCATATGCCAGAATGAGGGCATGTGTTAAACAGTAGATAATATCATCAAAAGCTTGTCACACTCAGAAGTCCACTGAGGTCCAAAATGGCTCTGATGGATTATTGTAAGTGAAATATCAAACAATTCATGGCACTCAACTCAGAACCAAATAAAAGGCAGGAGCCAGCAATAAAGTGCAAAATAAAACACCTTTACTTTAGCAGCAAAATGGAAAAGAGAGAGTACAAACTCAGGTGAGTGCCATGACTTGTTTGATATTTCAGTTTAATGAGAAGTCACAGAGTACCTAGTACTCTTGTGCAGCTCTGTCTTTTGTTGGATTATAGTAAGTCTTGGGGTCATTTGTCTCGATTGGAATTGTCTTTCCCTTCTTGGTGGGTGGGTAGCCTTGTGTGAGATTCAACAAAGGTCTGACCACCCTGGTATAGTCTTTCATGAATCTTCTATAGTAGCCAACGAAACCAGGAAAGTGCTGCAACTCTTTCAGGATGGATGGTTTAGGCCATGTTGTCAGTGCCTCCACCTTACTTGGGTCAGTCTGATTCCATCTGAGATACGATATGGCCAATGTATTTAATTGAGATCTAGGAGAACTTGCACTTGTCTATTTGGAGCTTTACTCTGAACTCTTCTAGATGGTCTAGCACCTTTAAGAGTGTAGTTTTGTGTTTTCCAAAGTTTTGCTAAAGACGATTACATCATCCAGCTATGCTAAGCACTCAAGTAAATTCATATCACCAGCAGCCTTCTCCATGAGCCTTTGGAATGTGACTGGGGCACCTGAGATCCCTTGAGGCATTCTTAAGAATTCATAAGACATCAGCGGGCAGATGAAGGAAGTATTCTCTTAGTCTTGTAGTGCCATTGGTATCTGATAATACCTACCTTAGATCTAACACAGAAAACCATTTGCTATTGTTTAAACAATCTAGAGCATCTTGGATTCCTGGCATAGTACATTGAGCCGGTATTGTTCTCTTATTTAATATATGGGAATCCAAACACATACATACAGATCCATTTTTTTCTTTCTAACAACAACAATGGGCAAGGCATTTGGGCTTCTGGAGTCTTGCATGATCCCAGCAGCTGACAGTTCTTGTAGGTAGTGCCAAATGTATCTATGTCTGCATGGGCTAGTCTTCATGACCTTTCTCAGAACAGTCGGTCATCATGCGGTCTAATGTGATGTTTTTTGCCAGCTACACACCCAATGTCCCATTTGTGGAGTGAAATGAACTTGGTATGCTCAGCCAGCTTCTTGCTGATTCGTCTTTCCAAGTTTCAGGAATGGGGATTCTCTGAAATCAAAGAGCTTAGGATCTAGTCCAGTTCTAAGATCTCCATCATCAGCAGACAGTCGCACTGCAGTATCAGCGCAGCATACTCTACCTAAGGTACACTCCCATCTGATGGTCACCTCTCTGTCAGTTATGTTCTTTACATGAACAGTCACTTATTGAGCATAGGCATGTGCTCGCACTGGAAGGACACTGGGCTTCACAAGAGTACTCCCTCAGTTAGCCCATGCTCCTCTTGGGCATTTAACATTATCAATTTATTCTTGACCTCCCCTCAAAAATATACTATGCCTGTTATGCCACATTCAGAATTTGAGGCCTCACAACCTACTCAGCATCCTTTTTCCACACAATGCCCACTGGATTGTCTCGAGTCCTTGGAAAAACTCAGACTTCTTCTGATAGGCCTCTTTAATCATAGCATGTACACCAAGTTCTTGGCCCCTTCTCTCGACCTCCTATTCCTTGCACATTTTAGCCAGCCAGCTAAACATATGAGCTATTGTCCCAATGAGCAAGGCACACCATCATAAAGGCCACTTCTGAGCACACAAATGTGAGTGTCTCAACAGGATCTCCTACACCAGTGATCCAAGAAGGGAAAGCTATTCACATTCAGATATAGCCCAAGTATGGGTATGTTTTGTCACTGAGACCCCACATGTTTACTCCATCAAGTGGCATTAACATGATCTGGGATAGGTGCTTGTCATACCATCCTTTAAAAATTGTCATCTGTGAGTCACTATCTAGGGCAGCTCAGGCTTGCACTCCTTCAGTAGTACCAGTAGTTTCCATGGTAGGAACCACAGCTTTATTGACATCAGCTGGGGCATGTTCAGATGATTTAACAGATGACTTTGCTACTGATGGGTCTGAACTCTGTTTAGATGCATTACCAAGTAGGCTTCTTTGCTTTTGGCACTCTTCCAACAAACTGGTATAAACCTTGCATAAGTCTGGGGACTGACACTCTCTTTTGATGTAGCCATTCTCACCACATCAGTAGCAAAAGATGCCTTCTAGGATTTGTGAATGGGTCAGTCTAGAGGAAGACTGGGGGGGGCACTTGTCGAGGGTGGGTTATCTCTGAAGGTTTGATACACATCACTTCTGGCAGGAGGTCCTCTATTACTTTTTTTCATTCTTTTTGTATGTCATAGGTAAAGACTTACTTTTCCTTAAGTCATCCACGATGTCTTTTAGTTCCTGCAGCTAGCTCTGGAGCTCAGCAATGCAGGTGGAACTAGCTAGTTGGGCCGTTACACCCAGCACAGAGAAGTTGTGTTCAGAAGACATGTTTGTTGGGTTTTGTAGCACTCCACAGCCTCAACTTGAAGCTACAGTAGCATTTGGAGTAGCTCTCAGCACCCAGAGTTCCTGTAACAAGTTATGGAGTTCATGACTATCACTACTTAAGTCTCATTCACCATAAGGGGGCACAGTGGTTATCACAGCACCGGCGTCCAAAACATCTGTCTTATTCTCTACTTCTCTTACTTCCTTCATTAGTGCACTGAAGGTAGGTGGATTGTCTTTCCAATCTTTCAGGTACAATTTTAGCAGTAGCAAACTTAAGTATTGAGCAGCCTTAAGCACTTTGTCAATTCTCACTTTAGCTAGGTCAGAGGAAGCCACACCTTCTATACAAAAAACTTGTTGCAACACTCACTCGAGGCAAATTATGAAGTCTGATAATGTTTCTCCTCAGCACTGCTTGGTAGTCTTGTACCACCACATAAGGTCTTCACCTGACTCAGTGCTTCCGAACACACTATCAAGAGCAATCAAATAGTTTGTTGCTGTGGTTTCATGCTTTGAGGCCCTTAATAAGTGGATGACATTGAGGGTGGGCCCATGGGGACCCTCTCCTATCCTCTTACGTGTTTCAGACTCTGGACACTGCCAGTGTGGAACTACCAGGGATTGCATGGTCCATTGAGGTGTCAAGATCCTTCTACCCACTGGAGTGAGCTTGATCCCAGAAAGCATGTGTAACCTACTATAGGAATCTTGTACAATACTGGGTATATGTGTTGGCCCTCCCACTGGAGCTCAAGGCAAGTTATCTTCTAGTGCATCAATTACTTTTTGAACTTCCTCAGTGGACTACCCTTCTGCCAACAACAAGTGGCTCAGTTTTTCTTTAAAACCCTCAGATTGTGTGGGTACATCGGGCTTAAACATCCCACTTCCGTGGTGCATCAAAATCCAGGCAGAATAGGAACCTTCGAGGGTCACACGGTCTGGCATCTTTGTGTCATCTACAGTTTATCTGCATTCAACAAGAATAACCAATGTCTTGGAGTAGTGGTCCCTAACTCAGCCCTGTAATACAATTTGACCTATATTTTTATTATGTGGATAACACTTCTTTGACTTGTCCATTATAGTCCTGAGGGAGAATCCCTAAATTAATAGTGCTTTCTTGGGGTCCATGCCCTCACCATCACAACAGTCAGGCAAATGTTCATAAACCTTTGCATCAATCATTATTTTAGTTTGGGGGGTTGCTCCACCATCTGCTTGGGAAAATAACTCCATGTGGGGTACATTTGGGGGAACAGGAGATCCCAGTAATGCCTCCAAAGATGGAACCTGGGTGCTGTGTACCAATGGGCTACTACCCCGTCTTGTGTGTACAGTCAAGGTTAAGGGGCCTGGGCTCTGTTCATGATGATCAGGGAGTTTGTTTCCAAATTATTTCACAATTAGTATGGTGCCTCCACCCAAAGTAAAAGTTCTGTGGGCCAATTGGTGTTTTGGTACAAGCCTCAGGGATGCCATACCTACCTACCTACCTTCCTTCCCAGACACCCCATTAATAGAAATACACTTTACATTGCGATTTAGTTGTAACCATACATTAAAGGAGATTGCTAATGATATGCTCACAGACTCCAATGTAGAAAAGGTTTATCAAATACTTATTCTCTTGAAGTGGGAATAGGTAGGTGATATCTGGAACAGGAATACACAGAACACCAAGCATTCAATTATATGGCAGATAAACGCAATAAGAACATACCAATAGGCATTGGACATAAACATTAAACAGTGAGATGTGCACAACAATGCCCAACCTCCCACCAGCATGCAATCTTGAATACACAGACCCCCCCCCCCCCGGTCTGGCTCTAGACTCCCTAATTCTATGCTGAGGCACATCAGATTGGTGCAGGCCTGTTGTTGTCATGGGTTAACTGGCATTGGTGCATTTAAAAGTTGCAGACAATAAACCTTACTTTAACTGTAGCTACGAACTTTAACTGTGGCTGGCTTAAAACATTTTTAAACAGCTTCCCCAAGTCTTTTTCAGGACAGCCCTGCTTACTTGCAGCTCAATCTAGGTGATGCAGCCAGGCTAGAGCTGGGGGTTTGCTGAATCTTGTCTTCAACTACACTGTGATGGTATCAGGGGTAGTTGATGGTGCACCACAACAGCAGGATTCAGGAAACAGCAGTGCTGGTTGAAGGAAGGAAAAATGCTGGTCTTCACCTGTCAGGCCTTTCCAAACTTCACCCCTGGGGCTTTTGTATGTGGTGTTCACCTGACAGGCCTCTCAACATCTTCCTCTGCGGTGGTCTCCTGGTTGGTCTGTGGGGCCTGGACAACAGTTTCTTCTTTCCTCCTTCCTGACTTTAACAGAAAACTTCAGTCACTCTTCTGGCTAGTAGTGGTGGTCGAAGGGTGGAAGACGCTAGGTGATCCCCTCAAGAACAAACAGTTTCTAGCTTTTTTTGTCTGTCTGCAGCCTGAATGCCTCTGTAAGCAGACAGGACACCTGGTGGTGATCCTTGGCAGTCAGGGGACACCAAGGCAGGGTGATCCCCTCAGGAACAGTTTCTTATAACTTTTCAGTCAGGATCTGCTGAGATTCACTCCACAGACAGGCTTTGCTGTTAAGCCTGCCAAAAATAGTAAAGCAGGCAGAATTTGTCCCGGCTTCAAGCTTGATGCAACCTCTTTTGGCAGATTAGGCACTTCTCTGGTCTGGAGACACAGTCTGGAATCCTTCTGGACAGCTTGGGGGCTCCCAACAAACTGCCACAGAGCCCTCCTTCACTCTTAAGGGATCGCGGATGACTACCTCAAGCTGTAACAACTTTTCTGGTTTTCTCTGACAAATGGCAGCCTCCAATTGGTTAATAGGTCTGTCCATTATGCTACTCAATGCCTGATTGGTCCTCGTTTGGGTACCAAGCACATTGTATAGTCCCCTTTCCCAGAAGCCATCTCGCAGTCTTCCAAAGCTTCTATGAGTTCTGACTGGCTGGCAGCAGGGTCAAAGTGTTATAAGATATCTGCTAAGTC
This sequence comes from Neoceratodus forsteri, assembly GCA_016271365.2. Classification (NCBI taxonomy): domain Eukaryota; kingdom Metazoa; phylum Chordata; order Ceratodontiformes; family Ceratodontidae; genus Neoceratodus; species Neoceratodus forsteri. The sequence goes on from CM028130.1 coordinate 1,296,463,463, forward strand.
AGCAGTCCATTTATAATTATAGAACAGTCCCATCTTTCACAGTCTCTTGCAGTCACACAATATCATTATTCTTTTAATTGCTCCATTGGCTTTATTGCCCATACTGTGCCCTACAATTTAGTGGCAGAACAAAGTTTATAGGGGCCACCATTTGCCCATCACACCCTCTGTTATAGAGTTCCCCCAAGCAGCTAGCAGATTAGCTCATTGATTGTGCAGGGACTTCAACTCCCAGCAGCCTCTTTAGCTGTTTCATTTACATGTGCTTAACAACACTTTTTAAATAAGAACTTTTTGGGCCCCTATGGTCCCACCATCATGTCTCTGGACCCTGATTATGTGATGCTTGGGTCCAGAAGCATGAAGGAACCTCCATTTTGCTGCAGGAGTGGCTCCAAAATTAAACATCACCACCACGTGTGTGTGGACCGCCTGCTCACACATTTGCAGTGTGGCTGCATGGCAGTCACACATCTTTGATCCTTTGGCCCTTTTTTGCCAGGAGAAATATTCCAGGGGCTGGCAGGAGGTCCATGGAGGCAACCAAGACCCAGACTGGTGGTGGTGAGCAGTGGAAGGACTCTGAGGGCTGGAGGTAGGCCCCACACTTTTGGGGGGTTACAAATGCTTAGTCATACTGTATGTCTGTCCCAAGATGGGTTGGAGAATAATGGGGTTGTACCATAAGCCCTCTCTTGTAAGTATTTTGCTTGTATTCAGCCTTCTACAAAATTTTAGATCATCTACAGATTTTTAGATTGCAGGGTCAAAAGTGGGGATTTTTCCAATATTTTGACACAACACAGTTACCAAATTTGTGCTGTGCCTCCATCAAAATAAATGTGCCAAAATGTGTAGATATTATTTTCATACATTTTGGTACCTTCATGGCAATTTACCTGCTTTACAGTGAAAAATGTACACACGTGTCAATATTTTGACACATGCATCTTTTTTTAATGAAACTTGCAGCAATCGTGAAACAAAGTTAGTTGATATTTTATGTGATCTAAATGTTGCAATGCATCCATTGAAAATGCATTACAACTGTGCTGCATGGCTGTTTAACTGAATGGGACTTTGAAAGTTGGCCTGCAAGGGTTAAAACTTCTTCTTATGCAGAGGGCATTTTGTTTAGTGTTAAAAAGATAGGACTTCTGCACAAAGGGTTGTTCAAATGTTAGAATATTTTTCTCTAATGGGGGCGCCTCTATCAACTGTGGAAGAAGTGGTGTATGAAACTTGGACAGAATGTTTCAGATCAACCACAGACCACAGGCTGGTAAAATTTTAATTACTGATTAGATAAAAAATTGGGGTATTATTTTTTACAACAGATCTAGTTTTGTTATACTGAGCACTCAGATTGGAGATCTGCACCATTAATGTGGGGGAAATGGAAATAATAGTTCTCAAAACAACTGTGGTTTAATTAAATTTTTTCTAGTTCCTATGTTTTCTGTGCATTAGCTATGCGTATCCTCCCCTCCAGGCATCTATGGATACCAGAGTTTTTAATCTCTTCCAGCTACTGTAGGGGAACAGAGTGAACCACTGAAGCAGATAATGCCTCTCTAGGGTTGAAGCAGAGTGGATTATATATGTTAAATCTGATAGCCTTTTTTTCAAAGTACATTCATGTTTTCTAACTTTGGTCCCCACTTGACTTTGTCAACAAAAACTTGGGTTCTATGGGTTTGCATTTGTGTTCATCCACTTGTTCTAGCATGGGCACTAGGACCGGTTAATGTGGGAATGATACTTAGGGCTGGTTCAGTTTTAGTATACTGATGGTATACCTCTTCGTTGATCAGACAATGGGACTTCAGCTTCTTTTTTATGGGCACTCAGGAGCTGTTATATACTCATATTCTTGCTACAGCCTTTGGACCAGATTTTAAATTATATCAATGCCATCCTGGTCAACAACAGTCAGTTTTGGCATATATTCTGAATACCACAATCCCACAGAAGATGTGGGATAGTGCATATCTCTGTTGCCATGGAGTTTTGGAGGTCAAAGGGGACATGAGGCACAAGAAATTAGCTCAGTTTTGCCTAGGTGTCCATTTTGTGCCAAGGTCAAGTAATGGAAACTTAGACTTCAAAAAGCACTCCAGTAAGTCAGGAGTTAAAAGAACAACTTTGTCATTTGCCAGGTTGCAATAGGGTTGTTGGGACTCTCGAGATGAGTGAATTTGGTAAACTTTGCTTCACAAATTAATTTGTGAAGTTTGCTGAATTCGCTAACTGCAAACTGCTAACTTTGCAAAGTTTTTGCCAGGTGAAGAGGCACTTTTTCAGGTGAAGTCATGTAAATTTGTATCAAATAGCCCTTTTATGAGTTAACCATAAGAAATGTCACACTTATTGAACAAAGCAAGTCAATAACGGGGGCGTGGCTTGGACCCTTGAGAGATGGCAGCATGATTTCTTTTCTCTGGCCCGACCCGGCGCTATCCCCCATCTGATCCATCGGAATGCCAGATTGAATTTTATTAATACCCACTGGGGATTCCAGCTCTATCCCTACTGAGGCTAGTTCAACAGTTTAATCGTGAGAAGCCACTTGGGGTATAACAAAAAACCAACCACGCATAGGTCAGAGTAGTCTAAGGAGGTAGGCCACACAGGCCAGAGTGCGGGGGAGCAGCAGCACTGTAAATCTACACCGCTCATTCTGATCAGCTAGACACAGCAGGGCATGGGTCCTGAACATCGGATACCCTCGACTAGCTGGGAAATCTTCTGAGAAGGGGCGATATAGGTCCTTCGAACACTAGAGCCATGGAAACAGGGATGGAGGCTTCAGGAGACAATGGGGCAGTCCATACAACCCCCACTGCCCTCTCAGGAACAGACCCAAGTCAGAGATGCACTAGCTAATATTACTAAAATGCTAGAGGTGCTCCTGGTTAGAGTGGACAGCATAGGGGCAACCTTGGCTGGAAATGTTGCAGATGTACGTAAACTGGAGGATCATCAAAATGTACTCGATCAGCGGACAGAGGAACTAGAGGGACAGCATCTCACTGTGCTACAAAGGCTTAAAGACCATGATGATAAACTTTCCAGGCTGTGGCAAAGGGCAGAGGATCAAGAAAATAGGAGCAGGAGGAATAATATCTGGATCCTGGGAGTGCTGGAGGGGGTTGAGGGGTCGAATATGGAGAAGTTTCTGAATGAATTGTTGCTGCGGCTCCTCGGTGAGAGATAGAAAGGACCTGTGGGGGTGGAGAGAGCACATCGATTATTTGGCAGGCCTGATAGTGCCCACATACCCAGAACGATCATAGCATACTTGTTAAAGTATTCCCTCAAGGAAAAACTTCTGCGGGCTACCAGGGAGCTAGGGGAGATCACCTGGAAAGGCAACATAATTTCTTTCTAACGGGACTTCTCTCAGGAGGTGGCAATGAAGTGAAAGGCATATGGGGCACTGAAGAAGAACCTTGCTGCTAACTCCTTTCAGTACAGATTCAGGAGGATGACTGCCTTGCAACTATCTAAAGATGGCAGAACGTTTCTGGCTGAATTGCCCAGGGAGGCAGAGGCCTGGGCCAACAACCAATGGCCAGGCCTGCTACCAACATCTACACTCCCCAGATGCCTCTGGTCCCCGAGAGAGCACCCACTAAAGGGAACAGACAGAAGGGGAAATTGATCTCAGGGAGGTGGTAATTCTGATCGGTCAGGCATGGTCACAAAGGAGGCCCCTCTGCTTCCTCCATCCGCATCGCAAAAGGCAGATAAACGCTCCTGTGCGAGCTCCCCCCCAAATCGAGATGGGCACTCAGATAGTGGCACTGACAACAGGGGGTAAACAGACCGAACAACTCTGCCAATGCCAGGCTGGCAATGACACCAGGCTACGAGCCCTCATCAGCTAGCTCCAGACAATGTAGAAGCTTCTCCCCCTTCCAAACTCCCTAGAGAGGAAGCCGATGCAGCTGCTACAAAAACAGCTTCAACTTCATGGATGGAAGACACCGAGGACTCTGCGGACAGCATGAAATTATTGGACTGGGCTGCTGAAGTAGAGGAAAATGAACAAGAAGCTGCTGCAGAGGTGGGCCTCCTGACACCTGGGACTAAATCATATGTGGAGGCGATCACCTCACCCTTTAACGTATCCAGCCCTATGTGCAAAGAGCAACCCATGCTATCGGGGACAGAAGGCTGAATGGACTTTTGGTTTCCCTGGCTGAACTAGTTTGGACTCTTTTTCTATTCCCATTGAGTAGGGTATGAGGGGAATGGGGTAGCACGCGAAGATACTTTATCTTGCTGTCATACTCCTTCCCCCCCCGTCCTTCGGGCGAGGACGTTCGCAGATTCAGGGGTGCAGTTCAGAGTAGACACCCCCCCCATGCACATTCCTTATTTTCTTTCAATAATCCTCAGGTTATGAATACCCTTTGGTTTATTATGTATATGCACAAAGTCCTGAGCAGGCAATTAAGATCTGTTTGTGGGGACTCTGCCAAATGGCTGAGATGCACGTTATGTAAATGTCACTTGCCTTCCCAGCAGCAGTCTTTTTTTGTGGCTTCCCTTTAACCTTTCAAGGCATTTACAATTTAGTGCTAGCCTCAGACGCACCCTTTTTCCTGGTCTGTATAGTGGCCAGGAAATACCCTCCATGACTCTTTTCCCCTTTCCCCCCTTCCCCCCCCAGTGGATATGCATTTGATGTCTATCCTACCACTAGGGTAGGCTCTTCTCTCTTTCCTGGACCCTCCCGATTCCAACTAACCACAGAGATCCACGAGGCCAGGTTGAGACAGCTTACTTATATATTGGTGTAACCTTCCCCCTTATACCTCTGGTGTTTGAAGCAGTGTGGCGTGAGGCACCCTTTTATTGGGTAACTTATTTCACACGTTCACCTCAACACCAGCAACTTTTGGTTCTTAGGGTGCTCTAATAAGAGCCTTAGTTTCATTGTTACCATTTTGAGTATTGTAATTTTAAGGTTGTTATCCATATAACAGATCTCGTGTGTGTGCTTTCTTCCTATTCTTTTTCCAACCAGGTGGGACAACAACTGCTCATACTATCTATTCTTCTACCTTGCTATCGCATCTGCTACTTGGTATATACAGACGTCAGGCAGGTATTCTCTTTTGTCCCACGTCTGTTGTCACTCTGCCATACACCCTCAGGGAGGTATCAGGGTGAGTACCTAATTTGTTTTATTTTTCACTGACCCTTGGAAGAATGACATCAACTGCAATACCCTTGTCAGGGCATGGCTGGAGGTGCATCTTCTGGATCATTTAAGGGAATTAATCACCCAGTTAAAAGAACTAAAGTTTCGCGGCCCAGGTGGCTGGGGTTGGGTAGCTGGACACCACACCTCGCTCGCCGGCGAATTCGTGGTTTGAGAACGACTCGGTCGCCGAGGCTGGCAGGGGAAGGAGGATCGAGCATCCCCACGATGCTATCCTCCTTCGGGAGGAATACCGGGTGTTTAATATACCTGACGCCCAGGAGAGCCGGTGGAAGCACTGACTCAGTCAACGCGTTCCCCATTGGGGAGCTGGGAGGGAGGGAGGACGCCATCTGGCACTTGGCAGGCGTGCGTAAGCACATTCCACCCGAGCCGGCGTCCTCAGTGGGAGGGACAGGAAAAACCCGAAAAACAACCTGCGGCACACTGGATGACGGCCGCTCCGGCCACCCAGTCTGCAACCACGGGCAGACCCTGCTGTGCAAAGGTGCTCCACGGGAGGAAGGAGGCAGATAGGAGTCACCAGAGAGGCACTCTAGGGGCAGACTCAGTGGGGACTGGAGGGCATTGAGCTAGCCCGAAGGAGAAGAGTGGCGAGGGCGACCAGGAGGGGATAAAAAGAGATTTCAAAAAAAAAAAAAGAACTAAGGTTATACAATATCTGAATTCTATGGGGACGGATGTAGCTCTTCTGCAGGAGACGCACCTTAACAGCCGGACAGTACAATGGCTAAAGATGCTCTGGGTTGGTACAGTGGTTCCCAGTTGTGCCACTACTAAGTCCAGGGGAGTGGCCATTCTATTTAAGAAATCTATACCATGGGTAATAGAAGGCAATTGCTCAGACTCACAAGGGGTCTGGATAGCAACTCGGATATCGTATCCGGGAGGCAGAATTTTGATTGCTAATGTGTATGGCCACAATATGGATATGGGGAGGTATACTCAGATCTCAGCCAGGCCTTCTCGGACTTGACAAGTGGCTTTTCTGATGTTCCTATTTTATTAGGAGGGGATCATAACTTAGTCCTAGACATTTTTCTTGATAAATCCCTACCCACCCCACAAACCCATCCCGAGGTGTTAGCCCTACTGACTTGATGACAGAATGGAATCTATGTGATTCCTGGAGGACAGTTAACCCACAGGGGCGAGACTATTCATTTTCCTCGGCAGTACATCATACGCATAGTAGACTGGACTTCTGGCTCACCAATTATGCAGCAGAGCTGGGAGTAATAGATGCCTCTATAGGCAGCATATTAATCTCAGACCATGTGCCAGTCTCTATCTTGTGTGCCTCTACCACAAGGTGGAGATGCAATCCGTCCCTGCTGCAAGACAAAACCTTTCAAGCTTATATTAAAAAGGAAGCCAAAAGTTATTTTGCTCTTAACCCCACAGGGCAACTATGGCCTCTGTTGTATGGGAGGCATTTAAAGCAGTTCTACAAGGAAGAATTATATCCTTCACAGCCACCAAGAATAAGGCTAGAGCAAAGACCATTTTCCCACTGCAAGCAGAGCTTGCGACCATGGGGAGACAGTTTAAAGTAACAACTCAAGATCCACTTAATTCCCCTCTCCTGTCCACTATCACTGGTTTAAAATACCAACTAAACACTTTGTTAAATGAAAAGGCTGCTTGGCAGTTAATCCGAGCCAAACACAAATCCTGGGAGGGAGGGGACAAGAGGGGCAAACTTCTTGCATACTACCTTCGCAAGCAGCAAGCATCCTTCATGATCCTTGCTCTTAAAAATCCACAGGGCAGAGTAGTGTCCACACCTAAGGCCATTAATGAAGTAATGCAGAACTTTTACCAGGAGCTATACTAATCTAAAGCTCAATTATCAGACATGGAGCTCTCTACCCAGCTATCCAAGATGTGCGATGGGGTGTCTCTCCCCAAACTTTCTCAGGAGCAAAGTGCAGTTTTAGATGCCATGGTTACTTCGGAGGAACTCCACTCTGCCTTGTTCCAGCTGCCAAAGGGAAGGCACCAGGCCCAGATGGAGTGACAGTGAAGCTATACCAACTCCTACAAGCAGAAATCATTGTCCCACTCCTACAGACTTTGCAAGAAGCCCAGGCATCTACAGCTCTCCCTCCTACTATGCGGGAGGTTCTGGTAACCTTAATCCCTAAGAAATCCTCTGACGCAATGTATTGTGCCAATTTTTGGCCCATTTCCTTGCTGTCTGTGGACACCAAACTGCTAGCTAAAGTCTTGTCGAATAGGCTCATTCCGTTTTTACCAATCTTAATACACACCTCACAGGCTGTTTTTTCTAAGGGGAAGTCAGGAGCAGACAATCTTCGATTAGTCCTCAATTTAAAATGGTTAGGCTTGCACTCAGACACACCTATGGCAGCCCTGGCCATAGATTTTGCCAAGGCTTTTGACTCTTTAGAGTGGGGTTATCTCCACATGGTGTTACCCCTATATGGGTTCGGGCCAAGGTTCTGATCCTGGGTCTCCACTCTTTACCATTTGCCCACAGCTAAAATTGTAACCAACCAAGATGTATCCCAGCCCTTTCCTTTACAGAGGGGCACTAGACAAGGTTGCCCTCTCTCCCCTCTTCTTTTTATTTTGGCCCTGGACCCCCTGATATGGAAGCTTTTGAGCAACCCAGACATTACTGGGATTCCAGTGAAAGAGCATCGTTTCCTGGTGAATCCCTATGCGGACGATATGTTGCTCACCCTGTCTAACCTGGAGTTCTCCATCCCTACAATTCTTCAGGTGATGCAGGAGTTTGCCTCCCTTTCTGGCCTGGTAATTAATCTAAAGAAGACAATTTTATCTCCCCTGAATGCAATGTGCAGTAGAAATTGTCTACGAAATATGGACATTACTTGGGCACCTCAGGGATTTTCATACCTTGGGACCTTTATTCCTTCCACCTCAAGAGATCTAGAAAAGGTTAACTGTTCTCCCTTGCTAACACCCATTATGGCCAAGGTTCAGAGATGGAGAAAGTTACAGCTCTCCCTGAAGGGTAAAATAGCGGCCATTCGTATATTTATTTTTTCCAGAGTTTCATACCTCCTTAGTAACCTCCCCATCCCCTTAACCCCTAAGCCCTTCTTACAATTGGACAAACTGATCTCCTCCTTCTTGTGGGAAGGCAAAACAGCATGTTGGGGCTGAACCAAATTATGAGCACACTGGACCAGGGGAAGGCTGGGACTCTCATGGTTTATAGGATATCACCTAGCTTTTCGCATGGCCCAAGCTATCAATTGGTTTGCTTCTCCCTTGTCCCCTTCTCCTCAATGGGTTTGTTTAGAAGCAGCTCTCCTACCTGACAACTCTCTTTTTTCTCTGCTTACTGACAAGAAGTCAGCGGGAGATTTGCTCACTCCTATTATGACAGAAACATGTAGGGCCTGGCGACAGGCAATGGCCCTTACTGGTACTCAAAGAGGAGCATACCTCCCTCCGATCCCTTACTCCCCTTTGTGGAACAACCAACTCATAACGGTAGACCGTCAGCCTGTTTATTGGAAACATTGGGCTACTAGAGGTATTCGGGTGGTGAGGGATCTTGTCCCCCCCAGGTAGTACAACATTTATGTCCTTTGAGCAGCTGCAAGATGTATATGGATTAAAAACACAGGACTTTTGGAGATACCTCCAAATCAGGAGTGCAACTGCACCTCTTTTGATGGCTCCAACCGGTACATGGAGGTAGAAATGCCTTGCCACCCTTGACGAGCCCGGAAAAGGTAGGGGCTTGGTTGGAACTCTGTACAAGGTGATTAGGGATGCCCAACCCGACACTACTCTGAACAGTAAAACAGCTTGGGAAGCTGAACTTCGATGCCCCCTTTCCCAGCAGCAATGGAGTGACTGTTTGAAAGCTGCCCATTTGGCATATGAGGATGCCAAAAGTCAACTGATTCAGTTGAAAATCCTTTTCAGGTGGTATAAGACACCTGTAGTACTTCATAAACTGAACATTATGAAACATGATAAATGCTGGAGGTGCAACACCTCCCCTGCCCATTTACTCCATATACTATGGACATGTCCAGCAGTTCAGGCGTTTTGGCAGCAGGTGCTAGAAAACTGCTCTAAAATCATCGGCAGACCCCTATCAATTGCCCAACCCTCACTGGTGCTAGGGGATGTCTCTACCCTGGGCCCATTGTCTGCGTTAACTAAGGCCTGGGTGTTGGTGGCAGTCATGGAAGCTAAAAAATCTATATTGATGAAATGGAGGCTGCCTACTTTTCCCACGATCACTTACTGGCGGGCAGCAATGGCGTGGCTGGCCAGTTTTGAAAGACTTTCTGCGATCGGGAAAGGTCATCTCTTCAGATTTCATGAAAAATGGGACGCATACCTGCACTCACATATTTGTGCTGTCCCACCCCCTCCACCCCAAAACCCACCGATATTCTAAACTGTGATGTCTCCTGTCTTCTTCGTTTACTTTTGCCTTCATATCTACTTCCTATTCAGACAGTTGCTGTCCAGTGTCTGTATAGACTGTGTACTTACCTCACACTGTTCATATTACTGTCAACCTATCTTTATTAGCTATCCACGTGTCATAGGCCTCAGATGACCATTCTGAAAAGACTTGGGTGGTCTGCCTAATAAGAAGAGACATGAGGATTCTGACCTATGACACTTATGACTACCCTATGAGCAGTTAGTTCTTGGAGACTCCCCTGGTTGAAGGGGGTATTAATCTAAAAAATGCCTGCTATATTTAGATATGTTTTAAATTAGCTTGAGCAGAATGTAAGGTTATATGGCTTATAAAAGTGATGTGAGGTAATATGCAAATCTCTCCTAGCAGTTGTAGCTATGAAATATTGCAAAAATGGTTATGGTATTCTTGTTTATTTGTATGATGAATGCCTGGGTGTTTCTACCCTGGTTGGTTGTACTTGGAAAAACTAATAAAATCTTATATGATAAAAAAAAAAGCAAGTCAATAATCTCTGGAGGAATTTAACATGGGTATCAAAAGAATACCTGTTGTCACCCATATATAGTAGATTTTCATTTTAAAGGTTTTATACAAACACACAGCTTTGAGTAGACCATTCTCTATGTTTGTGATTGCCTCTATGTTAATGAACCATATTTCTCTTGATTACTTATGGTATGTGGATGTGATGCATGACTGATTTGATGTAATGTACCTGTATACTTGATGCTTGAAGATATTTTTTAAATAGGAATTTCCCCTCCTCTTATGATATGTACATTGGGATCTTTAACATCTACCTTGACTGCCACCAGAGATGTTGAGAAAAGGCCTTGGATTAATGGCTCATCCAAAGGACAGTTCCTCACCAGTGCAGCAACCCTTATTGTTGCACTACAGTGTCAGTATTTGATATTAGTCCAAGGCCCTAGTATGGGATGATAACCCAAGACCTATTAAGCTTCCTGCCCTATAAGTAAGTGAGCAGCCTACTAAGCCAGTGCCACTGTAAAATCTTAGATGTACATGATGCTTATATTGCAACAACAGTGATAGGCAAATATTTGTAGAACTGGCCTACATCTTGTCTAGGAACATCTGCATTGTCAATGTACTGTATTAGTGCTCCTTTGTGTACAGAGGAGCACTGTATTAGTGATACTTTGTGTATGCTAACAAAGCAAAACGTGCATGTGTACAGAATAGAGTTTGGCAGAAATATTTTTTTAAAAAGCAGTGCATGTTTCATTGCAAGTTGTTTTTACCTATACCCTTTTATACTAATGGAGATAGCCTTTTCTCTGCTCTCAAGCAAGGCACCCTTCCCCCATCTCAATTCTGCTTTAGCATTGTTTTAGATTTGAAATAATTAAAGGCCACTCTTTTAATGATGGTTATCCCCATGCTTCTGCAGTAGTTCAGTTGTTTTGAGCATGTATGGTTTAATATCACTTTTCACATGACTGTGGTAAAAGCATACAACAGACATTGCATCCTAGCCTGATCAAACAATGGGTGTTCCAAAACAGTAGAAAATAATAATGATAACTTGGTGATAACTATATACGTGCTCCTTTAATTATGTCAGATCTCAGCAAAAAATGCCATTGCATGCTCAAAACAGGGAAATGGGGCCTCTAACAAGACAGGAAAAAAAGCACACTCTAAAATAGCATAAGCTTTAGAAGAAAAACTAGTACTTTAACATGTACTCCTGCTATACGTCAGGGCCCCTAGTGTTCTGCTTCACTTTGTCCCAATATCTGTGCAGGATTTCTAGGCTTCTGTAGCAGTATTTTCTGATTTCTGTGGCAGAATTCAGTCCTACCATTGGCTAAAATATGATATGATGTCATCAATGACATCATATGCCAAGCACAGAAGAGGGAGTTCAGGATAAATTACATGGCAAAGGGAGCCAAGCATTATGTAAAAACTGTGTATCTGAATGAAAATTCACCAATAATAATGGAATTCTGTGGCACAATATATATCCCATGACATGATGCAAATTGTGTGGAAAATTCTGCTACCACAGAATCTCAGAATTCCAGTGGCTTTGCTTTAAGTAGATGAACAAAACATCACCAACTGTAAGTATAAATAGTTTTATATAGTACATGGACCTGAACTAATTATAGATACAAGACTTGATGACTTATGAACAATAAATTGCTCAAACATTGTCTATTTTATTACCTTCAGATCACACACAACCTGCTGTCTGCTTGATCCAAATTGATACACTGATAACCCACAGAGTACGGATTTTGCATGTAACAACCCCTCCTCATAGTAGGGGGCAAAGTCGTTAACAGCAACACTCAACAGAACACTAGGTGCCTTGGCACTGTCTGCTCTGTCCTTTGTAAGATGGGTGGAGACTAGGGACAGGGAATAAAAGTGGTCGGGTGGGAAATAATCTTGTCTGGGTTCTTTTTGGGAGTCAGGGTTGTAGTTAGCCTCTCAAGTGTTTGCATAATAAGTGTCATTGTCCATCAGGGGGAGGGGCTGAAGGAGTCTGCCTAACATGACATGGTAGCAAGGTACCAGGCCTGGTATGGCACAAGGACCACCAAACCTTTTCACCCATAACACTGAGTGTACACCGATGGCTTTTGGCCCTGGAGGGATTCCTTGAGGATTGGATAACTGAAGAAGGTGTCTGGGACCCTGAAGTGCAAGACTGGCAACTACCCATGTGGTCTTGCATCTCTAAGGTAAAAAGCTGAATGTTAAATTGAAATGCACAGACAGCAGGGGCCAGCTAGCTGTGATGTTTGTCTGGAAGAGAGAGAGAGAGAGAGAGAGAGAGAGAGACACTCCAGAGGTGGATCAGCAAGGTCAATGCCAGATTTTGGAGAGCTAACTGTATTGCCCTATATGGTAGATGGGAGCCTGGGACTTTTAATATGCCAACCCTGGTGGGATAGTAATCAGGTAAAGGGGGAACAGTAAGCTAAATTCCAGCCATGTGTTACTCCCAAGTAATATTCAGTTCCAGACATTGGGTATTTGGGTGAGACAAAATCCCCAATGAGCAGGCTAGCAAACTAGGTACATAGAAAATAGGGATGGGAGAGTCCACAAATATGTGCCAGGGTCAGGTGTCCCTTAAATGACTGGCAAAAATGTTGGGTTTTCAACTGTATTATTATGATGTCTTATCCAAAGCCGCAACTCCTGTCTGTCTCATTGATGACTTGAATTGCTTAAATGAATGTACACAAAACAGCCCGTCAACCCAGTAAAGGGAACGCATATGAACTGACGCTCTGTGTATTGACTAATAATTTTACCATTAATAACAATTGCTGTCTCCAAGGATTCAGTGTAGGCCAGCTGTGCCACATCTATTTACAGGGGGACTCCTGACAAGCCAAAACATATATTCTACCCGTAGACACAGGAGATATCCTGCCTATCCCCATCAGGGCATTAACAGGATTGGCTGGCAGGCCACAGGAGGGTTGCAGGTAGGTTTTATTATTGAGGGTATCAAAAAAAGTATAACAGAAGAAAATAAAAATAACAAATAATGTTTCAAGCTCATCTGATCTTCATCTAGCCCAATGAAAGGCTGACTACTACAAACTGTACTTGTCTGTTATTTCTACTTTTTTTAGCAATATTGTTTTAATATCCTCAGTAACAATACCATCCAAACTAATGTTAATTTCTCCAAATAACTAAAAAATACTATACCTTAAACACAACTGAACATCTCAGGAAGACCAATGCTCACAACCTGAATAAGAAGCACTTGCTGTGATATTGGTATTTTATTTATTTATTTATTTATTTATTTATTTATTTATTTTTTGTTACTCTTTCTGCTACTGTCTGCTGGTTGGCACCTTTCATCTGTGCTTCCCACTCATCCCCAGCCTCCTGCCAGTCTGACCCCAGCTTCTTCTAGTGTCCTCACTTTCTACCCCCATGGCTTTCCCCCACAGCAGGGTGGCAGGGAGCCCCATCTCTCCCACCAAGTCCGGATCCAGTTCTGGCGATGCCCCTGATTCTGGGGTGCCAGTTGGATGGCCATCAAGCTGCCTTGACCAAAGATAACATTTTTCCATTTACACCCCATTGTTGGGTGTGGCGTGCAATGATGCCTGCAACGTGGTCACGCATGCTCCCGCATGTGCCACATTAAGCATCTGCCGTGCTCCCACCCCCTGTAATCATGGCACCATGTTGCCAACCCCCAGCCTCCCCTAGGGGTCAGGCATGCAGTGGTCACAGGTTCCCTGCCCTCCCCAGACAGCAGTCCATCAGATGCTCAATCCATCTCCTCCCCTCCAACCCAAGGTGACCCATGCTCGTTCCCCAACACGGGTCACCAGCATGGCATGAGGTGTTGCATCCAGCACCTCAACCCTCAGCACCACCAGGCCAGATATTGGTCTTTTAAAAGTACTATTATTCCTTAATCATAATAAATTAACTGTTGTTTTTGATCATAGGGCACTTCAAACATTTTAATGAAATCTAAAATCACACCCAGTTATAAGAACTAAATAATACAAATTATAATACCAATCATATAATTACAGTATGGAATCATTCATACACCAAGCAAAGACAACAATCTAGCAGATGGAACCTTTTCATCCACAATTGAACAATGCAGATTACAACAGTTCCATTGATGAGGACTAAATTTGTTTCAGAATATCTCCTTCAGTCTCCAGTTCTATTACTTTATAGGAAATGCAAGCAGATACTGAATTTGAAGTGCTATTATGGAAACTAATATTTATCACTTAAAATACTACATCAATGGATGTGTTTAATGATAGGAAACACCATTTTGATATGAACATTTAAAACACAGAGCATGATCCATAAATGTATTTACTTATTTGAACTTTTTCCAGGTAAAGACAGAGACATGCAGTGCCTAGTAATCCCATTTACAGACAATACACAAGAGGATTAGAAATATTAAGAACATGGATAGGAAAAATCATGATCTCTAATTCATTGAACCCCGTATCTTGGGGCGCATTTATGTGCTAACAGAAACCAGGTAAAAACAAGTCCCACTGCAAAACCTGCCACAACACTAACTAAATCACTGAGACCCAAAAATAATCCTAAAAAGTAAAAAGCAGCCATTTTTATTTACTGCTTTAACGAGCAATTGCACTCCCCCAACACAACTGTAGTTGCTATATTTAATTGGCACACACTGTGCCATTTTTATTTAAATTCAATTCACTCCACACAAAAACATTTTTTTTTATTAGTAGTGCTAGAACATATGCATGCTTACATTTAAGAGCTACACAATAGGGGACTGCTCTCTCGTAACTTACTTCCATGCCCGGCCACTGTCTGGACCTTCCCCCTGCCAGTGCCACCACCATTCAGTAACAAAATCAAGTACTGTAACTACTGTACCAAAATAAGCTTCTTATTTGACAGAAAAAAAAAGTGACCTTAGCGCTGTCCAGCCACTCTGCCTCATCACATGCAGTACCATCCATGAGCGTGAACTCCTTCTGTCAGCTGCCCTGCCCAATCCTCTACAGCCCCCACTCCAGTCCCGACCATGCTCACTTTTGTCTGGATCGAGTGACAGCACTCAATGCATCCCTCCACTACATTCCTCACAAGCACTAAACAGGAGAAGACAACCTTAAAACACAACCACAAGAAAAAGTAAAGTAAAAACAAGATAAAAAAAAGTATTTCACCCAGACACTACTGCTTGAGTAGTTGCTGTGTCCTCTAGATGCAATGCTTTCTACTTAGAATCCCACCAGTGGAGGGACAATTTAAAAAAAAATGGCTGCTGAGATGAATTTCTACATTTTTTAAAACTTTTTTTAAGTTTATATATTTTTTTTAAATGTGCAGTACATATACCCATTTTCTAAGTGTAATAATATCCCAGAGGGTGGGTGGTATGGCCTATACCTGCAAGACTCCAAAGCACCACTGAGAAAGTGATGTGGGCAAGCAGCAGGGCAGGACATGTGGGTACTCTAGCACACAGAAAATCTGCACTGATAAAAAGCACACATGACAAAGAAGAGATCTCTTTTGTGCAACTGTATTATTTATGCTCTCAGTATTACCCTTATAACATATTATACTTTTAGATCATTACAATAATGTACAATATGCAACATGCGTAGGAGTGAAAGTCACTAATTCACAGACATTCAGTCAGTGACTAAATTGCATACAGAGAAAACATTTCTAAATTGCAGTATATACTATTAGTAAGCCCATATATTGCCTTGCACTCCAATCCCATGACCAGTCAAAAAAAAAAAACAGCATGTCTCTCGTGGAGTTTCCTCCTGTTGAAGCTGTGTGAGTGAAGCACTGTTGTAATATTTGGGATTACTAATAGTATATACTGCACTTTGAAAATGTTTTCTTTGCACACAGTTTAGTCACTGACTATATGTCTGTAAATGTGTGACTTTTCCTTCTTTGTACATTACTCCTTGAGCATTATTCTAATGATCTGAACACATGGGTCCAGATATTCAGAAGGGTTGCACATGGCGCAACTCTGTTGCGCCATGCGCAAACGACTGATGTGCCCTGGCGCGATATTAAAACAGGGATTGAGCCTGGCACAAATCCCAATGCACCAGAGTGCATCAGTAATGTATGCAGCGCAGGTAGGGGGTGCGTGCCCATGCATACTCTGCACATCCCGATATTCAGCCCAGGATGTGCTGAGCCCATGCATGCGCAACCCCTACCCTACCTGCGCTGAACACAGGTGAGACACAAAAAAGGAGCAACAGCTGGCCACCCACAGGTGAGCTGCCATACTGCAGGGCACAGCACGGCAGCTGCCACCTGTGGGTGGCCACCCGAGCTCTGGCTGCACCTTTGTGGCAGCGCTCCCCCATGCCCGATCATGGGCATATGTAGAAGAAGGATAGTCCTATATCCCTGGTGGTCCAGTGGACCGCTCGCAGCCCGATCGTGGGCATTAGTCTGTTCAAAACATTCAACTCTATCCCTGATGGTCCAGTGGACTGCTTGCTGCCTGATCATGGGCATAAGTCTGCTTAAAACATATAACACTATCCCTGGTGGTCCAGTGGACTGCTCGCAGCCCGATTGCGGGCATAAGTTGAGAAATATAAATGTCCCATATCCCTGGTGGTCCATTGGACCGCTCGCAGCCCGATCGCGGACGTCAGTGAAAAAAAATGCAACACCAATCCAACCCTGGTGGTCTAGTGGTACCCCCCTCCCCACCTACCCACTGAGCCCCACCGCCCCTCTTCCCCCCGGTCAGCGGCGGGTGGCAGCTCCCCACCCACCTGCCACCCCACTGCCCACTGACTGACACAGTACAGTAGGGCTGTATGCCCATTAGTCCACAGCATGAGCCAATAGGCGTGCAGCCCATACCGTACTGCACAGTCCAGATATCTGAATGGATCCATTCACGTATCTGGACTGTGTAGCTGTTATGGGCTGCACCCCATTGGCTCACGCTTGGACCGACATACAGCCCTCACACATACAGTGTCAGTTGGCAGGCAGTGGGGCGGCAGGTGGTGGGGAGCTGCCACCCGCCACTGACCGGGGGAGTGGGGCGCGGGGATCAGTGGGTGTGGGAGGGGGTACCACTAGACCACCAGGGTTGATTGGTGTTGCATTATTTTTGCTGATGCCTGCGATTGGGCTGCAAGTGGTCCATTGGACCACCAGGGATGGTGTTACATGTTTTAAACAGACGTATGCCCGTGATCGGGCTGCAAGCAGTCCACTGGACCACCAGGGATAGTGTTACATGTTTTAAACAGACCTATGCCAACGATCGGCTGCAGATGGTGCACTGGACCACCAGGGATATAGGATGATTCTAATATTCTACATATGCCCGCGATCGGGCAGTGGGACACTTTGCCATGGTGTGCAGGGGGCGTCAGTCCCCGACGGCTGCAGCCTGGCAGGGCGCCAGGTGCAAGTCACTGGGGATCGATGCACCAGCATGCAAATGGGACCATAATGACCTGCAAATGGCTCCATTTGTGCCTTGCATGCATTATGACCCCATTTGCATGTGCACTTTTGAATATTGCGGTTGTTGCACCTAGCGCAACGGAACTTGTGCTAGCGCATCCCACTACTCCACTCTGGCCACTTGTGCTGGCACAGTGCCACTGTGCCATGCACACTGTGAGTGGCCAGGGTGTGATATTCAACGATGCTGTGCCATGGCACAGCTCCATTGAATATCACCCTGTCAACGCCCCTGCGCAGCCAAGTTGCACTGCACTCAGACTTGTGCCACAGCCTGGCGCAGTCTGAATATCTGGCCCTTGATGTTTTATGAGGTTAATGCTGGAAACTAAATAATAAAATTACACAAAGGAGGATGAGAGTGCATGCACGATCATGAATAAGATGGCTGCTTAAAGTGTTTTCTCGGAGTCTTGGGAATATCATTTGTGAAAGTGAACATTTGAAAAATAACTTATGACAGCCTCCAGTGAGTGGGGAACTTGAGCACTAATCCTGCAATTTATTCTGAAAGAATTGGGAAAATAGAACTGGAGATATCATTAAATACCTGGACCCATCTACACAAGCAGGGAATTTGCACAGGAATGGTGACTGCTCTCGGGAAGATCACCACCATAAATGCTATGGATTCATCTGATATTAAAATGATGCTGCAAGCCTTGATACAGGACATCCCTCCACTATGGGCGTCTGTACAAGATTTGAATCTAAGGATGGAAGCAGCTGAATATTGCATAGCAGATAATGAGCTCAGTCATTCATGACTAGACACCCAGATGTCCATTCAAAATGACAGGACTACCAGACTGGAACAGCAAATGCAGCATCTATGGGCTAAGATAGATGATCTGGAGAATAGACGATGCTGCAATAATATTCAGATTGTTGGCTTCCCTGATGGAACAGAGGAGAGAGACATGGGACAATTTCTTCAAAGGATGCTCCCCAAGATGTTGGATTTTTATTGGTATGGCCAACAAGAAACTGAAAGGGCCCACAGAATGGCAGGCCCATGAGCAGCCAGAAGAGCTCCCCCCATCATAACACATCTGTTATGATTCAGTGTGAAAGACAGCATGCTGAAACAGGCTAGACAGAGAGGAGTACTGACATGGAATGGCCACAGAATACATATATTTCAAAACTACACAAAAGATTTGTCTGATCACCATAAAGCATATGAACCCCTAAAAACAGACTTAGCAATAAATAACATTCCATACTCTCTCAGATATCCTGCAACCTTACAAATCCAACTCAAAGGCAAGTGGCAATCCTTTCCGACACCTCAGGAGGCTGAACGCTATGTGCAGAGTCAATTTAAAAAAAAACTGCGCACAGAAATACCCCACCACCTAAGCAAACTGTATATCAAACCAACGTCCAAAAGCCACAAGAGCAAAGAGACAAAGAACGGCCACCTTTATAGGAACAAATGGAGGACAGGGCACTAGGGGATCATGAAAGCTGGCAAGTAATAAAACCTAAATGACTTAGGCACAGGGGGAGAATCAAACCCTGAGACCAGAAACTACCTTATCTACACAACAATCAAGAAGCAGAGGCTTTAGACACTCAATGCTGGAGTCTAGTCCCATTACTTCAGAAGTGGAACCAGCCAACAAAACACCAAGGAAGCAGACAGATTTTTCCACAGAAGACATATTGTTAACAGGACCAGAACGGGACATCACCATCAGACTACATCAAAGAAAAATGTTTCCCTTAGACCCAGCTAGGCAAAAATTGTGGAGGGTACAGCTGATGAACATAAGAACTCAGAACACTCTCCACCGACTCTGATCAAGGAATCTGACACCAAATGTTGACCTGAGCATGACTATCTGCTCGAAGAACTGATCAATTACCCATGGACTGTTTGCAGGTGTATGTAAGTTTCATCCAGTTGTTTTAAGGGACTAGTTTCAGTGTTGCTGTGTTAGGCCTTTTCCTTCTCTCACTGTCCTTTCATTTAGAAGGTCAATCTGACAAGCAGAATGGTCTAACAAAGGGAATACAGGGAAGAAATTACTTATTTCTTAAAGGAAAACTACACCCAAAACTTGAAAAAACATATGTTGTGCAGAGTGTTTTAATCTGTATGTGAAGTTCTAGTGTTTCCTTCCCTCTGACTGGTATTAGGAGTTTTTCCCAAATTAGCCTGCTAGCTTTATGCTAGTTTTACGAACCCTGGGGATCTTCATACCTGACAGTGTAATTGTATTTCTTGTTCCCACAGTGCATCTTGTCTCACGTGACTGTGATGTAAGAGAGACCCAACATTCAACACACACATGCCAAACAAACTAAATATCTTGGAAGCTTTACAAGCTGCACAAAAATTACCAGCAGCAAAGTGTTTCAGGACAGTAAAACCTTTAGGATGAGGGTGGTCACCAAGCTGAATTCTACAGATTTTAAAATATAGCCATCTCTATTGTTGTGAACTGATTGTATGCAATGCTTTCTGCTGGATTTATGGGCTCTACTACATCACCATTACATGAAACAAGGTGCATTGTAGGACAAAGAAATGCAATAAAGCTATTTGATATGGTGATCTCCAAGGGTCGTAAAACTACCCTACAGCTAGCAGGCTAATTTAGGAAAAACTCCTAATACCAGTCAAAGAGAAGGAAACACTAGAACTTCACATACAAATTAAAACACTGCACAGCATATACTTTTTCAAGTTTTGGGTGTAGTTTTCCTTTAAGGTACTGTATGTGATCAAAGGATGCGAGGAAGGTTTTGACAGGGTTAAATATGGGGAAACAGCTGAAGGTACAGAGCTCTTTTTTTCACTGTGTTGATGGTCAGCTTTTAAGGTTTCTAATAGGAGTAACCTGTGGGGGACACCCCAAAACAAAGCAGCTATACCAAAAGAATGCATACTTACTTAGAACGCATCTAAGGACAACTACAGTGTGAATTTCACCTTGCATAGATATAGAGGCATGGCCCCAATTTACAAAATAGAGTTTTATAACTTGGGAGGCAAACTGGGTTATTCTTTTCATTATTGGTCCCCCATGATATAATACAACCCGTTTTCCCCTCCATGCAGCTAAATGTTTTTATTTATGATTGTCCTGCAAAAAAAAAAGGTGTGAGGAAATCTCATTACAATCTTCAGATTCAAGATTCAGATCAAAACTACACAAGAAGGTAGTGGGAAAAATAGGTTTTGAGACTGCAGACACATCATGTTTACTTAAGAATGCAAACAAAATGGCTACAAGATATAATGAGAGGTGAAATTAGTGTTACAGAATTAGATGTGCCACCCTAGACAGCATGCTTATTATTTTCTCTCTCCTTCTGACAAAAGTTTCAAGAAGAGGGCAGAATACCTCGATCACATGTTTGGGCTGCACGACAGTGCAAATCATGTGGGGAGGGGGAGAAGTAGGTTAGCTAATCTACCCAACACATTGGAAAACGATTAAGGCAGATAATAACCAGGGAGAAAAAAACAAACAATTTGGAAAAATTGAAGCAGTCCAACCCCCCCCCCCAACACAGATGACTTGGCATTAATGCTTAAATATGCAATTGGGATGCCCAGCTTTAGGGACTAGTGATAGCTTAGAAAACTGCTCCATCTTGGATCTGGAACACTTTTTGAGCGATACAAAATTTAACAAACTTTTATGGAAAAGACAGATCATATGTTCTTTCTTATAAAATCCAGAAGTAACTACTCAGGAACAACTAACAGAAAACTGACTTAAATCTGACCAACACCACCCATCATGCTAAATAACCCTTCCCCACCCTCCTCATCTGTTTTTTAAAACTAAATTACCAGTCCAGGATTGTAAATAAGACAGTGTTAACATCTAAGTACTCAATATGCAGTACAACTCACTGGCAAACCAATGTAAATAAGCCTTAAACACCCTATAAAGCAGCGGCATAAACCTCATGCAAGGTAACAAAACGGGAGGGGGGGGGAGAGACATGTGTGAAGAGGGTGAGCTGGGGATCACCACTTATAAACAAAGCCTTTTTCTCCCAACTTACAGGTCGTATTCTAGAAATTGTGTTTTTTTTAAACCAAAAGGAAAGGAATTTGTATTTCTTAGAAGCACAAAATGAAAGATAACAGTGATTTAAATATACAAAACTTGATTGTTAACATGCCTATCTTGTTATTTTCCTCTGCACAGGTGTGTACCACATCACCACTTTATTCTATGCTTCTCTTAATTTCCTCTGCATTTCACATACTCTGCTGTGTCCCTCAATCAGTACTATGGGCTAAGGTAGTGTGTGGACGAGTATACTTCGGGAAAGGTAAGGGGCCCAGGTGGGTAAAACCTCTGCAACATGTTCATATATACTGCTGCAATAAGTCTCACATCAGTGTCTGACTTGAATTGTGTATTGTGGAATATGCAGGGGATGAATTACCCAATAAAAAGGAAAAATATATTATCCCATCTTAAACATGTCAGATATGACATAACTCTCCTACAGGAAATGCACCTGGTTCAAAAATAAGCTAGTAAACTATGACGAGAGTGGGTGGGCTTAGAGGTGTTCAACTGCTATAACTAAAAAAAAGAGGTGTTTCTATACTGGTTAAGCAGGGATGCCCTTTTCAACTTATTTCTACCATGATGGATAAGAAGGGCTTGTGGGTTATTATTACTGGAGTAATACCAGGTAGGGAGCTGGTAATAGTTAACATATATACACCAAATCTAGATGAGGCAAATTTCTTTCACATAATGGGTCAGAAACTGTTAGAGTTTAGTCCCCAAAATGGAACCATTCTCATGAGATTTCGATCTGGTTGGGGACTCACTTTTGGACAGATCACCTAGGGAGAGCGGGGAACCAACACATGGGAGAGCCAGAGAGGCAATGAAGTAGATATGGTCAGACCTAACTGTTCGTATGGCATATACAGCACCCCACAGCGAAAGACTATACTTATAGATCTCCATACTGCACCACTAAGAGTATGTTGGACTATATTTTGATTAGCTCAACAGTGGTGTAGCACGCTGTAGGAGCTGTTATACAACCTATTGTCATCTCGGACCATGATCCTATAATCCTCTCAGTAATAATAGCCTGGACAATAAAAAGAACTCCCAGATGGGGGATCAACCACCTCTTGCTGCAATCTAATGATTTTAAACAATGGTTTAATAAAGAGATTAACACATTTTTTGTAATTCCATAGACAGCCAGAGATGATGGAACAGGTGCTCTTGGATGCCTTTAAGGCATTCATATGTAGACGCACAATCAGTTATTCAGCCAAAGTCAATGGGGACAGAAAGGCTGCACTCTCTTGGCTTCAGCAAGAGTTGAAAACATCCAAAACAGTCCTCTATGAGGGAAAGGTGAGTGGGTCTCAAGCAGAAGAAAATGAGATAGGCATAGTACCTCTACCACCCTGCTGGAAACTCAGGGTTCCTGCATGGGGCTTTAGACAGTCATCAAGTTGCCGGGGCGATTTACCTCAACCTCACTAAGGCATGTGACACTGTCAACCATAAAACATTTTTTGCTGAACCCCTCTCTATTGGCCTCTCCACTAAAGTGGTAGGATGGTACCAGGGTTATCCCAGCAGATGGTCACAGCGAGTAAAAATTGATGGTACCCTCTCTAATAGTCGGGAGGTACTCACGGGTGTCCCCCCCAGGGTTCAAATCTTGGCCCTCTCCTATTCAGTCTTTTCATTAATAAACTTCCCTCTGTCTGCAAAGAACACATCCTTCTCTATGCAGATGATGATGTCATCTTTTCTAAAAACTCTAACCCACACCAGCTCGAGTCCCATCTACAAATGGATTTCACCACAGTGGAAGCTTGGTTCACCAGATACAAGCTCCTAATGAACTATAAAAGAAACTAAATCAGTGTTATTTGTGAAACCTCATAAGTATAAAGACTTTCAGCTCACAATCCACAATAACCTTCTTACCCCTATAGAGTAAGACCAAACCTTCAGATATCTTGGTGTCACCCTGGATGGCTCTCTTTCCTTTGCTCAGCATACTGAACAAATTGTAAAGGTAGTTAACCCTAGAATTGACCTACTCTACAGGAACCAACACCACCTATCCCAAGATGCCCTATCTCTTGCCATAAAAATCTCCATACTGTCCATCATTAACTATGTTTTAGTGGGTTATGGTAGTGCCTCAGACTCCAACCTCAGTAGGGTTTCCACTGCCCTGAATAAATCATGTCATCTGCTCCATGGCATTAGTTGCCTTACCCACACTTGCAATATTTATGTGAAATCTAACTGGCTAAACCTTCAAGGCAGAGTACAATACCAAGTGTGCCTACTTGGAAAAAATCTGTCTTGGATTGCCCCCTCCCAGCTTTCCAAAAGTTCCTTGTTACAGTCCCCAACCCCCTCTGCACAAGAAACACTTCTAGGCAGTCTCTTACTGTCCCCTTCTTTCACACCTCACAGGCGCAAAGGACATTTGCATACCGTGCCCAACTTTGGCATAATGAACTTCCCCCAGAAATATCCAATCAGCCCAAGCTGGGGTCTTTCAAAATAAAACTCTGTCAACAGCTCATCTATCAAAGCAACAGTGATTGTTGACCAACCTGAGTACCTGCGACCACCTACCCTGTTTTCCAATCGTCCTTACTCTCCCCTCCCCCTTCCCCCTCCTCCCACTGGTGTGCCCTATCTTTTCCCCCACCTAATCTCCTCCCTGCTTGCACTTTCATATCTATTCCTTGACACTCTTATCTCCTTCCTCACATCTCTCCTTCTTCTCTGTCCCTCCCAATTCTTTGACAATGAAAAGTTATTCTGCTTAGTAGTCCGAGTACGCAGCACTATTCTCACATTGTACAAAACCCTATATTCTCATGTTTTCCTCTGTTTAAGATTATCACTGCACTTATATGTTTGTTTATCTACATTTTTTGAAATTTATTTACTGTCATTTGTTTCTGATGGAATTGTCTATAAATTGCTATTTTGTTTACTACTGACGTGGAACCTATGCAAACGAGTATCCAGCTCAAAAGCATATTCCTAGATCACAATAAATAAAATAACTAAATTCAACTAAAATATAGGTTAACTATCATTTTCCACCAACAGGAAGAGATATCCTTATTTTTCACCAAGCAGGCCTACTGGGAAGGTGGGGGAAAGAGCTTCAAAATGACTGGCATATCTATTGAAAAAGAGATGAACAGAATCTCTTATTGCCCAAATCAAAGGCCCAGATGAAAATCTGCAAGCCAGCTCAGCACAAATTAATGCCCTTTTCAAACAAATTTTATGAACAGTTATACACATCATGACCGAGACCGCCTAAAGAGAATATTGCTCAATTTCTCTCAGCACTGGATTCCAAGAAGATACTGCAACAAATTCAACAAAATCTGGAAGCTCCCATAATAACAGAGGAAACAACCAGTGCTATAAAGGGGATGGCAAAAGGCAAGGCTTCTGAGACAGATGGCCTAAGTGTAGATTTTTATCAGGCCTTTATACAAGAACTCATTCCACAGGTCCATAAGCTACTTAAGCATGTGAGTATGGGCTAAGCACTCCCACCTTCCATGCAGGAGGCCATCATCACAGTACTCCCTAAGCCGTATAAAGATACAACTCTCTGTGCAAGTTACATCCCATAACATTAATCAACATAGATGCCAAACTAATAGCAAACATAATGGCAATAAGATTGGATAAAGCACTACTCTGTATAAATCACCCATTGTAGTCAAGTTTCCTAAAGGAGCATCAAGAGTCTGATAATATCCAGGCCCTAGCCAATATATTATCCATGACACAGCAAACAAAAGAATCCACTTCACTAGTGGCTACAGATGTGGAAAAGCCTTTGACTTGGTGAAGTGTGACTATCTTTTTGACATACTAACATGGTGTGGGATAGGCCTCCAATACTTGTGGGATAGGCCCCCAATACTTGGACTGGGTTAAAAAGCTATACTCCTCCCCATCCTACTCCACTTAGGCACTAGACAGGGATGCCCACATTCCCCGATACTCTTTGTAATGGCAAAACACTTCTGTATGCAGATGATCTACTCTTATCCCTGTCAAAAGTAGAACAATCTCTACCTGCAGCTCTTATGTTACTCTCTCATTTTGGAGAGTTGTCAGGGCTCAAGATCAATGAATCAAAAACTGAAGTCCTTCAGATAAGTCATAGTGACAAATATGTAGAGACTGTACATGGACTTAATTTCACAATGGCCCCACAATGTATTCGATGCACCCCTTTACAGCGACACCCCGATGGTGAAACAGGAAAAAAGACCATTATGATGACATTAGCGTTAATGGTCCTTTTTTTCTGTTTCGCCTTCCCCCAGTGTTCCGCCCCCTTCCTGGACCAACTCCGACCTGGAGTTGGAATCTTAAAGTCCGGGAGGGGCAGGGAAAGAACCCTGCATGGGTGGTATGGGGGCACTGCCCCCTAGAAAACACCCACAGAACAGGCGGCATAATACCTACGTCGGTATTGTGCCATCGCTGTGGGGGAGGTCGGCATTGTCGCTGCTGACATAACTTGGTGCTTCCCAAGGTATTAGATACTTGGTGATGACAAAAACCTCAATGACAGAGGGTGGATAGCAACAAACTTACAGCCATTACTTTCAGAACTAGCACAAGACATAGAGATGTGGCAGCAATTACAACTCTCTCTCCTGGGTAAGATAGCAGCTTTTAAAATGACGGCCCTTCCAAAATTAATGTAGTGCATAAACAACCTATCTTTCCTGATCTCAGATAAATGGTGGGTAAAAATAGAATGCTTGCTGTCAAAATTTCCATGGGGCAGCTTTGCCCTGGATACAGCAAATGGATCTTGAGGGCACCTGCTCATATGTGTGGATGGAATCACCCCTGGTTTAACACTTATCATATAGATTTTGGGGTTTACAGTGCCATTACCTGGATACAAGGGAGGACAGATGGTCCTTTCTGGTACCAACTAGAGAGTGGAATTTCAGGGTCAATTCCATTACAGACTAGATGACAAGCAACATAAGGGACACTTAAAGATTTACCGCCCACTTTCCTGTTTACATTCAGCTCACTAAAGTCTATATGGAGAAAATATGCTTGGCCTGCATATATCTACAGAGTACATGTGAACCTATGGAACAATCCTAATCTCAGGATAGATGGGGAATGCTTAAGATGGCCCTCATGGCTTAAGTAAGGGATCACTCAACTCAGCCATGTATTGTCTCCACAGTCTAACATTCTAAATCCTTTGCTGAATTTCAAACAGACTTCCACCTGTCAGTATCAGATCACTGGTGGTATCTACAGCTCTGACATGCCCTAAGAACATGGCTAGAACCTCAATACAAATATCAACCACATGAAATGGCTATTACCATTGATCAGTGGACAAAAACAGTTGCTGTAAAAAGTGAATTGATATATAGGCACATACAATAACTAGAACTCCTGGACTGGGACTCCCATAGAGTCCAGTGGGAACTTGACTTGGACCAGCTGGTATCACAAGATATAAGGGAAAGATTTTGGCAATAGGCACATAATGGTACATCTGACCCTCGATATCAACTGATTCAGAAAAAAAATGTTGGGCAGTTGGCATCAGACTCCAGACAGGCTGGTGAAAATGGGTAAAGAGAGATGGAGAGATGTCATCACACACCGGCAATATCTCATATTACATGGTCATGCCCATATATACAAACCTTTTGAACAGAGGCCAAGGATAAAGCTGAAACCATTACAAAGGAGCCAATTACAGACTCAGCACTCTGGTGGATACTAGAGGCAGCCCACCTCATACAACACTTGCAACAGCTCTGTCCCCTGCAATATACAATGGCAATGGAGGCTAAGCAACAACTGTTGATGAAATGGAAGCAAAAAGAACACTCAGCAATAGCAGAATGGGAAAATGGGGCAACTAGAATGGTTTCATATATAAGGGTACAACACAGGGTGAGAGGCAACTACAGCAAATTTGAATACTAGAAAGGGCAGGAATTAGGTAACATGTATACCAGCAACATAGTAGGTGTGTGGCTTGTGTAACCAAGATATGGAAATAAAATAAGTGACCAACCTAGGGAGCAACCCCCCCCCCCTAGGTTTAAGATAAACAGAGGTTTTAAAATACACACTAATGACTAGGATACTATTTGGCAGTTACTATTAGTTATTACACTATTTTATTTATTTTCATTTTATCACATAATCCTACTTAAGAGATTAAAGTAACATTGGTTGATAGAAGAAGTAATATACACAGATTATATTAAAAATATAACATTGTTAAGAATAGGTTGTCTGTTTTTTTCACTTCAGAGTTGTATCTCCAAAGGGTTTACCCCAGCTAGGATAATGCAGGACATCTGGTTGAATAATATCCTACTGTTCATTGTGATATATTGTAATATACAAAACTTTAAAACTCAATAAAATTTTACTTATGAAAAAGAAAATTGCACAGAGATCTCTGCTTTTATCATGTGTGCTTTTTTGCAGTGCAGTTTTTCTGTGTTCTAGATTACCCACATAGCCTGCTCTGTTTCTCACCCACATCACTTTCTAAGTAATATCTTGGGGACTTATAGTTATTTGAGGCCATAGCCAGACCTCAGGGGAGCATGCCACTCTTACCACAGAGCACTAATTGAACTCATTTGTGAGGATTTATGTACTATACTTAACCTTCCAGGGGCTATAATATCATTTGCCTGTGACTTGGAGCCTCATTACACCCCAAGGTGGAAGGGTATAGCCCACTTCTGCTCACCCTGTTGAGTATTACTGCTTACACACATATTCCTTTTGAGCACTTAGGGAGCAATACCTGGTACCCAAATAAAAATTAAGGTGCCATCACAAATGTTTGTAATGTGCAGCCTCAAGATCAGTTTGGCTGAAAAAATGCTAATAGGATGAGTGGACCTCAGAGACAGGTTATTCCAGAGGTGAGGGGGCCTGAAATGAAAGTAAGTTGGCTAGAATTTCTCTTACATCTTGGGATGAGAAAATGGGTTCCGAGCTGGGAATGTAAATTGCTACTAGAGTTGAAAGCCAGGATAAATAATTTATTTAGGTAAGTAAGAAGTTTACAGAACTAGTATTTAAAGCCATGCAAGCCAAGATGATGAGAGTGCCTGCAATAAAGCAAACCCAGTGCATGAGTTCATAGAGTACACAATTGTGAGTACAGGGAGGGTAGTGGAGAGCAAACTGGCAGAGGGACTTGAAAAAGGTATCCAGTTTGGATAAGAGTGTTTTGGGGCTGTAGCATAAATGATGTTACAGTAAGAAGAATCACTTCAACAAGAAATGTATTCACCCATTCAGAGAAGCTGTTGATTACCCTGTAGAGGGTACTAATAATTTTCTCATATTAAACTGTTACAGTACTGCAGGAGTATATATATATATATATATATATATATATATATATATATATATATATATATATATATATATCCTGAATCTATATATGTTCAAACATACTCAATGCTTTACTCAGAGTTAAGGGACTAGAGATGGAAAAATTGAGAAGCCATGATTTTCATCAGGAATGATCCCTGTGTGTCTGTACTGGGATACAGTGCCTAATGTATTACCATTCAGTAATGCTAATGTTAGAATTACCTAGTCATTAGTGTCAAAAAGCAGAGAGACTGTTTTTTATTGGTTTAAAAACTTAGTGACTGGATGTGAACCACCTCCAAATGATTACAGTCAATCTGCAAAGAGTAAATAACAGTAGAGTTAGAACAAGCAGTAAAGAGGAGAGGCTGAAATATGCATGAGTCATGCTTAGCATGCCGGAGCAACTCCACACCTCAGTGCCACCCAATTCATACCCATATGTGTCATTCACATACAACATTTGCCCTCATATAGATGCAGAACCGTGTGCAGAGTAAGGAAATGGCCCAGGTTGGTGGAGTTGAGTTACACAAAGCTTTCAGAAAGGAACTCAAGTAAGCATTTCAGTGGCTCTCTTGCCCCTGTAATGCCAAGACTACCATATCAAATGTTATTTGAATTATATGTATAATTGACCTGCTGCCCCTTCCTGCCTTCTGTGTGATAAAACAGTGCTAAGGAATTCTTAGGGCAAATGTGGAGGCTGTATAGCGCAGTGGTTTAAGGCTCTGAGCTGCAAATCTGGAGACCTGGGTTTGAATCCCACAGCCCCCACTTGCATCCTGTGTGACCCTGAGCAAGTCATTTAACTTCCCTGTGCTCCCATGTTGCACCTGTAAACAAGCTTTCAGCTTAGTGTGTCTCACCTGGTTAAACAATTGGGAAAAAAAAGACATCCCAGGAGGTGAAGACAGAAGTGTGTGAAAGTGTTATGGCAGGGATCACTCCAACACAGCTTCTGTGCCTGCCCTGTGATCAAAGTCAGTAGAACCTGACTTTTGACAAGCTGCAAAGAGTGTCACCCTCCAACATGTCTTTCAAAGAGGCTGCCTGCAACGTTCTACTGACACAGAAGGATCAAGCTGTCAAAACTGTATACAGCATGCAGGAGGGTTATTGAATGCTACAGGGGCTTAT
Organism: Neoceratodus forsteri; assembly: GCA_016271365.2. NCBI lineage: Eukaryota > Metazoa > Chordata > Ceratodontiformes > Ceratodontidae > Neoceratodus > Neoceratodus forsteri. The sequence continues at coordinate 1,296,493,716 of CM028130.1, forward strand.
TTGGTCTCTTATTATAAGGCAGTGCCTGATAGGGAAGTTTATACTTACTAATGTGGCCCATAGGCTATGTGGATTGAGTGTTAATGATGAACATTCTATACTGAAAATAATTCAGCCTCAACAAATGTTATCTTAGGTTCGGGGAATATGAAAAATGTACCACAAGAAAAAGTATGATGTCCTTAAATTGATGACACGTGCAAGAACTACTGTTAAGAGTGGTTATGTATGCCAATTAGTATTAGGAGACAAAAACAAAAAAAGAATCCCTGTAGATGACTGATTTTGAGTTGTCTCATCATATGTGGTGTAATGTAGTTTTGATTTATGTAGCTACCAATGAAATAATGATTATGTTATTGTACATGATAAATTATTCCAGATATCTAGAGACTGGCTGTGTAACATCAATATCTGCAGCTGCTATGATTCTTGTAACAAGACAAAAAGGTTTTCAGCTTTTGACATGCCTCTAGTATGACTGTCTAATTTAGCAGATTAGTACTCAACAGTATTTATAATTAATATGTTTCAATATTTAATCCCTATACCCAAAACATTTATTGTTTGGCTACAAGGCAATAGCGTACAGGAATATGTCATTATAAAACAGCAAAACAATCAGAATTGCTCACAACTGAATGAAGGGCAAACAGATAAGATACATTTCAATTTTTATCATTCTTTGTAGCACCATAGATATGGTACATGCTGACTTTGCTGAGGTTATAATCATCTTACTATATTTAGGTTTCTGCAGATTATTATTAGGGATAGGATTGGTCCATTATTAAACAGCTAATGGGGTCACACTTTATTTTAAATCTCAGTTTCAATGTAGCTGTGGGGCAGGTAATTCATTACATGCAAAATGGGTACTTGCACTGTAGTCACACATTTGTTGCAAGCAACTGCATTGCAGATACAGTGTAGTTACATTGTAACTACAGTGTAGTTAAGGTAACTTAAAACATTACCGCTAAAGGCATAATAAAACTAATTTGATTAGAAGAGAAAACCATTCCAAACATTCAGACATTCAGCTTGGTAACAGATGTAATTCTACAGGAAAGAAGGGTCAGAACACCTTACAGTCTCCATCAATGGGACACCAGTTACAATAGCAGATGCCACTTCACCTTAGCATCTCCTCATCTCACCCACCACTGTCAGCTTTACAGTGACCTAAACTGGCCCTCCCCCACTGCCCACCGCCTTCTCTCCCTTGGCTCTCTAATAGATGGCATTATCTGATCTGGTGTTCTTGCCTCATTTACACTAATGCTGACTCAGACTAACCCATGCTATAACCTTCAGTCTGGGGATCAAACCTTTCTACATGTCCCTAGATGCAGAACAAATATGGAGTCATGGGTCTTTTCCTATGCAACACCTCAGCATTGGAACTCACTACTGTTAGCCCTCCAGCTCTCTCCAACTCATGCTTGCTTCAAAAGGATGCTATGTGCTCACCATTTAATGTCAGACCCTTGTGACTGTTTCCATCCTCCATGACCCCCCTCTGCTCTGCTCTCTCCTCCCTCCCCACTACCTTGCCTACTTACCATTAGCACTCTCCTTGCACTTATAACTTTATAAGTGCTATACAAACCCCTCCCCATGTGAAGCTGTCTTAATTTCTCTCCTCTACTCTTGGATGTACCTACTTTTCTGTGTTCACCAGTAACTGCTCCATACAACTTCCATTATTCCCTCTCACCATCACTTGGGCACCTAGGAAGCGATTGCTAATCTGCATGCTGTTCTACTTGAAATCTTTCCTGTACATTTTGTGTAAATTTTTGCATCCTTTCCTGTATTATATTGTACTCTATCTATTTTGACTTGTACTATTTCTTGAGCTGTTTGACTAATATATGAGTGTACTGCTTGTCTGGAATTGTATTGCATTTTGACTGTCTCACTTGTACTTTCCTGGGTTGTGCCTGAAAATAGGCATCTCTATGTCTAGTGCACCTACGCAGTTATCAAAAACAAACAAATAAATAAATGCATAAATATTTAGAAACTGTGAAGAACAATATGATAGCTGGCATATGGGCACCCATCCTTAATGAGGTTTCATGTTTTCCACAAAAAGCTAAAATGTACCATCAGCAGAACTCAATTATACAAACCTTTCCAACAGTGTGAATTTCAGGGTCTTCTACTTTTTGTTACTGAAGATATTTTCATGAAAGCAGGACTTTTTTCTCCACAGATGGCATATGTTCATGTTGCTGTTACTTGGAGTGAAATCAGAATCCTCTGCTTATGACTTCAAAACTTGTTGCCAGAAAAAGATTCCAATGTCGCAAACAGAGGATTATGATTTCATGCCAGGAAAAGCAGCAGGGACAAAGGATGTCAAAGGAGGAAATAAACTCGTTTCTGTCAAATGTTCTCATCTGAGACATGAAACTGTGATGTATTTTGCATTGGAACCAATTGGAAGTGAGCATTTTTTTTAATGCAACGTATTACTATTAATACAGTACTTCAATAGTCAATAATAGAATGTGCATTTTTGTAATATTGTGACAGTTGAGTGCTGCTGATAACTGTAATTATTTTGCAGGAAACTAGAAAATTAATTTAAGGATATAGGGGATATGTAGTAAGCTGACTCAAAATATGCTATTTATGAGCTGGCCTGGTAGCGCTGAGGGTTGAGGTGCTCGACACCACACCTCACACCATGCCAGCTACCCGGGTTTGGGAATGAGCCTGGGCTGCCAGGGGTCAGCAGGGGAGAGAGAGGTTCTAGCATCCAGAGGACTGCTCTCCTCTCTCAGGGGCAATCCATGCACTTGCCTGGCATTGTAGCGGCCCCTGGTGGTGACCAGAAGCACTGCAACTCGCAGGGCACGTTAGAGGGGATGCAGAGCTGTGGCAGGCATGCCTGGCACCATTGCACATCTGAGCTCTATTGGGGGGGTGGAGGAGGGGAGGATGCAACAAAGAAAATCCCCTGTCTGGGAAATAGGCAACAGCACCACCCCCTCAACCACACTCCACTGGCCAGACTCACTCAAATCCTGGGCCAAGCCCAGCCCGGCCTGAATTCAAAGATAGATCACCCTGGGCAGATAGGGCGGCCCCACCTCGGTGGGCTCAGAGCCAAGGGGATAGCTGGGCTGGTGCCAGGAGATGAGGAATTTCAGGCCCGGAGGTACAGCTGAGGGTGTGTGAATGCCCGACAGAGTTCTCCGGGGCCAAGTGGAGCCAGAAAAAGAAATGTAAAAAAATGTGCTATTTATTTTCATGTGTGAGGGGGCAGGATCATAACTCATGAATGGCAGAGTGCGGAGTGAATTACGAAAGCCATGCCCATTCACAAATGATGATAAACTGCATTTTTTGAGTTAGATCATTGTGTATTTGGTTTATGCAACACCAGTTTACTAGTTATAGATTTATACTTGCTGTTTCCATGAAGACATAACTGTTTCTCTTTAAGTGCAACTGCTTGATTCAGTGCTGCACGTGGCTTTTTTTTTTACTTTTTTGTTATTTTAGCACAAATAATTAATTAATCCATTAAAATATATAAAGTTTTCACAATTCACACATTACACATATGATATAATTCTCTACCTCTACACATCCTCGTTTTTAACTGATTGGATGTTGTACATCTCTAAATTTCTATCAAAAGAATTATTTTATAGAGGGGGAAATGGTTTATACTTTGTTTATACTTTGAGCAGAAGGGGAGTAAAGGGGGTTCCATCTCACTGCAACTGGTCCAAGTAATATCTTTAATTTCTTCTATGTTAAAACCATTGTTCTTCTTACATCAGTGTTTCCTTCAGCACAAGCCACATTTGTAAATATCAGATTTAGGTAGGTTTTGCCCAAGATCTGTCTTTTTGTAGCAATTATACCAACAGCAAAAATTATTTCTTTTCTCTTATCTAGTCTCAATATGCCCATACTATGAAAGAAAACAAATATCAGCTGACCATAGCACATTAAACTCCAAAATTTGAGATACACTTTCCTAAGTAATTTTCCACAAAACACTAATATATGGGCAACACCATTATGGTATAAGTTCCATAGCTCTCCACAATTGTCCCCGGATACCCCAGCTAATAATAGACACAGAAATCTGTTGTGGGTGCCCGGATTGGCAAACAATTTTCATTATAAATCTTACATTCTTATATCCATTTTCATCATCATCATCATTTTCCATAAACATTTATTTACAAGATTTTCCCCCTTTCCCAACATTCCCAATATCCCCACTTTGTTTATACATATATACATTAATGCCTTATAATTCTTTTCTTTAAAACTTTCTTTTATCAGTTTTTCTTATTCCCTTTTCTTCTCCCCCACAGAAATACACCTGGGGGAACGCTCTCTTCTCTTATCCTTTCCTCTCCAGGCATTAGTGTACACTAGTGCCCTTCTTATTCTTTCAGTATTTGCGGCCTTCTGTGTTTGCTTGTCCCCCCTCCCTTCCCCCTTCCTCTCCCAATTACATAGATGACAAAGATTACATAGAAGTATACAGGCTCTGTGAAGACCGATAGGTCCATTTTAGTTTGCCAGACAAGGAAAGTTTTTCTAGTTATACCCTGTCATATTCTTCTGAATTAGGTGGTTATCTAGTTTTATCTTGAAATCAGCCATGTCTTTGTTGCCTTCCATTAGCCTGCCTCCAGCTCGTAAAGGATGGTAGGTCTTCTCCCCTCTATTGGGCTGTCTCCTTTCTTCACCCCACAATGCAGTCCTCAACCTCTACTAATGACCTTCCCCCCATACTTAAAAATAGTACCCCTAATCTCTGATTCATTCTCCATCTGGCCTTATCTATAGCCCTGTTACTCTGGGCATATCACCACACCCTCCTGGGTACCATATCCGACCACATCATGGTGATCCCTGGCCACCGTTTTTTGATTTTGTTAATGTCCTGCTTTGTGTCATAAAAAATGTCCAGCCAAGGCCTCGATCCAAAGTAATTTCCTCCCAAGTGGATGACCAACATATCTGGCTTAGGGTGTGTCTCCCTCATCTCCTGCAACGTCAGTATGAGCTGCCCACTTCAATTCTCTGACTCCTCTCCACATAAGTTTACATTGCCTGGGATCTTGATATAGCTGCTGGCCCCCAGGTCTCCTTGCTGCTCTCCTCTCAGCCCAGAAAATGAATGAATGTCCACATATCCAGACCTCTAAATTCCTCTTGGGCCCTGTTAACCATAAAAACCATGCGAGAATGAATCTGGTTCCTACCACCCCCCACACACACACACTGCTCCCCCCATGTGCTTACTTTGCTACTTACACCTGTAAAGAGAAAACAGAAAAACAGTTAAAATCTCAATCCTGCAAAGGTCTCACATATCTCTTATAACAGTGTGAGGCCCAATGGCCGAGCATCTTTAACTCTTCCCGGGACCACCCTTTTGCTGTAGCTTCTGAAGCTACCCCAATCCAGAAGGAATGTGAAAAACACCTCTTGGGGTCCTTCCCCAAAAATTCAGTACCCTTTTTTAGCACCAATACCACCTGCATGCTCATTACTGCTTTGTCATCCCTGTGTTTAAATAATGGCCCCGTCCTTGTGCTGTGCCCGGTGTTGTACTCCCACAGAGCAAGGACAGGACAGATGCTTTGATTGTAATGTTGCTTTAGTACTACCTTGGCTCCCGGGCCATTCTGATCTGTCTTTAATCTCCTAATTACCAGGTGCACATCCCCTTTTTCCCAGGTCAGGTCCTCCCACCATAACCCCCTTGATGTATTACCCTGCCGCAGTCACTACTTCGCTGACTCTAAAAGCCCCATGCCACATTAGCATATATATGGTAGCAAATAACATGGCTTCTTTCCTGGACCTGCACACCCGTGGCATTGCACTTATCAGATCCTCTAACCTAGCTTCTGAAATTGACCTTCTAATGTCCTCTGTTCTCACCTTCATCCTGAGCCATCCTTGCATCATCCTGCGAATTAACATGCTTTTAGTGGGATTCCCCCATCCTTTCTTGTGGCTGACTAAACTAATGGCAGACAAGTGCACACCCGTAGTGACATGAGCTATCCCCCTCTGCCACCCATGCACCACAAACTTCACTACGTGATCCTCTGTCACTGCCCCACTTACCTCCATGTGGTGGCCCTCTCTGAAGGCCTGAAAAACTCATCACAACCCCTCATATGTCTTTAATGTCCCAGGGCCCAGGAGTTATGGAATAGCAACTCAGCTCCCTCCAGCCAATTTCCCATATGAGAGATGGTACTGGTGTCCTCTGCACCTCTGCCCTCGGGGCAACAGCCTGGAATCTGTCCAGCTGCAGATGGGAGAGGCTGTCAGCGACGTTGTTCTGCTTCCCTTCGATGTGCCTAGCCCTAAATGACTTATTCAGCCTGAGTCCCTGTAACACTAGCTGACACAGCACCCTTATAATGGTCTCAGATATGGCCCCCCTCTTGTTCATCACCTCCCATCACTGCCCGATTGTTGTACCAGAAAGTGACTTTTAGTGGTTCCTTAATTCCTCCCCCCAGAGCAGTGTGCTGACCCATATAGGTAAAATTTCCAGCAGGGTGATGTCCTTTGTTAGCCCCACTGCTTACCATTCCTCTGGCCATGCCTTTGAAACCACTTTCTCTTGCAATATGCCCTCATCCCTAAACCCCCAGCCACATCAGTGTATAGTTCCAGGTCTGTGTTAAACACCCAATAGTCTTGCCAAAATGTTTTCCCATTTAACTCCATCAAAACATTCTCCCATATTTCTATGTCAGCCCTGGTACCTTTGGATATGACCACCCAGTGGTGCGGCTTCATAACCCCCTTTGTCGCTCTGGCTAGTCACTGAGTAAACTCATGCCCTGGTCCTGTTGCCCTGTAGGCAAAGTTTAAATGGCCCATGAGCTGTTGCACTTGCATCATGTACCTACACGCCTTCTCACTGTGGCTTGTAGGAGCTGTCTCAATCTGTCCACGTTTTTATCTGGCAAGTGAAGTAGTTCTGCTTCTGCATCTATTTCTATTCTGAAAATTTGATGTGCTGGTTAGCCTCTTCCATCTTGTCTGTGGCTAAAGGGACCCCAGCTCCTGGCATCTACCTTGGAAAAATGACTACATACTTCAGCCTCAGCCTTCCCCTTACCTATCAGCAGGAAGTCATTCAGGTACTAGTGAATTACCGATTTATTCCCATATTTCTCCTGAAAAACCCACTGAAGCAAGCTGCTAAACATCTCAAAAGTTGCACAGGCAATGGAGCAGCCCATAGGCATGGCCTTGTCGAAATAGTAGTCCTCCCTCACCTTGAAACCCAATAAATCCCAATTCTCAGGGAAGACTGGCAGTAGTCTGAATGCTACCTCTATGTCTGTCTTCACCAGCCATGCCCCCCAGGTTGCCCTGATGAGCTGCACTGCCTCCTCTAATGTGGCATAAGTGACTTTACTTTCATCTTCCATGATGTAGTCATTTACCAATTCCACTTTGGGAAAGGATAAATGGTGTATCACCCGGAACTCACCCGGTTGCTTTTTTGGGACTAGTCCCAGCTGGGACACCCTCAGGTTTTTCAAAGGAGCCTCCTTAAATGGCCCTTCGACACTCCCCACCAGTTTTTTCTTTCTTCATCTTCTGTCCTAACAACTCCTTCTTCCCTTTTACTGGTCCCAGATTCCTTGCCGTCCGACTTACCCTAGGTCCATTGAAGTGTAGCTTAAACCTCTTCTTAAAACCTTCTGGTAATGCCCTGGCTGCTTCCCTATTGGGGTAGTATCTTGCCTATTCCTCCAGTACTGTTTGTATTATCAGGTTTTCTGCCATACAAAATTGTCTGTTAACCACACCAATGCCCCCAGTGGGCACTATTGACTGTAGGCCCCACCATCCCTGAACTCTTTCCTCCTATTCCCTCTACCCCACTGCTGCCCCCTATAACACCCCATGCCACCTCAAAAGGACTGGTTGCTTTGTGGGTTGGCTGTCCCCTGGTTGCTAGGATTGAACCAGTTCATCCAACATTTTGAGGCTGGGTGAGTACCCCTGCACTTCAAACATGCATGCCAGAAATGGCACTGAGGTCACAAACAAAAAGGCCTGTTGTAACCTCAGCAGCATTTCTGAACCAAGCTGCGCTTCTTTCCCCCTTCCCCCCTCATTGATCTAACTGCTGGTCAAACAATCAAGTCACAAGTCAGATTGCCTGGTGTCCCATCTAACATCCCCAAATGTTGCCATTCGCTGGCAAAGCTGTTCTTCGTACTGCAGCCTATTATTACCTCCCCGCAGCTTGGCCTTTCTAATTATTAGGGAGTAGGTGAGCAGGGGAATTGCCAGCTCTGATTTTTTCACAATTACTATCACTGTGTAGATCATAAAACCCACTAACCATGAATCCCACATATTACCCTTGTCAGCCTTTCCTTCCTCCCCTTTTTTCAGCAGCACCACTGCTGCTGCCATATCCCTCTTGCCTATGCTTTCTTTTTCCTCATATTTAGTGACAGCCTCTTTACTTGCCAATGCAAAACTGTCGACAAACTCCCCGTTCCAAATTTTCTCTTTCATGGCTAAAGGTTTGTTGGGGGCTTCATCACCTGTTTTGGGGGCAGGATCTGGGACTGAGGCCAGCTCTAGTGCAGCAGGTCCTGCTGGTGGATTATTGTCAGTTCATGTCAGGGGTGCAGAGGGATCTGGCTGTAGCAGCGGGCCCACTGGGTTCTTGAGCTGTGGAGGCATCAGGGCAAGCAAAGGTAAGGGGCTAGGCTCAGGCACTGGTAATGGTGGTGGAAGCAAGGGGGGGCAGGTGCTGGAGTGGGAGTGGTGGGTGCCCCGGGCACTTCCGGCACAGGATGGGCTGTGTCCCTTGGGGGCCTTTTATTGTCCTTGTCCTTCTTACCCTTCTCTGCCTTCTGTTTTTCTCCCTTGCCCAGTCTCCAGACCCTCTGCCAGTTCCCAAATTTTGTTTGTCTTGTCCACCAGGTCCACTATGGCTTTATAGGCATCCTCTTTGGTCATTTTGGTTTTACTTGGTGCCATTCTTAACAACTTGCCCCAATAGGTGCTGCAACACAAATTCAAATGGTTACTCATCATATATCAACCACCAGTGTCCCTGCAGGGCCTATGAGCATCATACTAAGCTTCCCTGCTTCACCACTCCCTGAAAGCTGTCTCTCACTGCCTGTCCCTTTCATACTTTTGTTTATGGTGTTTAATATCCTAAAGGACCCTTTCCTTATGAGGAAATGTAATCTATCATGGACCATTAAACCGGGAGGACTTAGATGCCACAATAAACAACTTTTGATCCCCAAAGTTAATACTAACAAGAGAAGTAATTTCTTTACAATCAGAGCATCTAAATTATGGAATTCTTTACCAAACCAATCTAGTGACGATTAGTTCCATTGAAATGTTTAAAAAATGCACTGGACAAATACTTACAGGAACATGGATTATAACATATGCTCTGCAGGTGCAGAAAGGTGGTCCCAATGGGCATTTCCTTCTTCCACCTTTGAGTACCGAGTAATACTAAGTAATAAATGTCCCTGGCCCCCACCTTTGATCCCTCTGGCACCTTCCCACTCTTTCTATTTATTTATGTTTTTGCGCTGCCCCAAGACCCCCAAATCGTGACCCTTTGTAGGTGCACCACTCCCATCATAATGCTGTACTGTTCATATACCTTGTTTTTCATTGTGCACAATTATTTGCTAGAGTTTCTATAAAAACTCTGCTATCCCCTTTCCAAAATGTGGTTGCTCAGTATTTACACCCAAAATGGCCACCGGGCTCATAGTTATAAAATGGCAGCCTTTCCTTATGCACTCAAGTGGGCCCAGGCTAAATGTTCAGAAAATAACTATTTGCTGTTACATGGTAGCAGTATGGCTGTCCCTGGGATCCCCAGTATCCTTCTGCCCTGGTGTATGGCCCTGTCATGAAGTGGTATCCCCTCAGGTTTGTCTTTAAAGCTTATTGCCAGCACAAAGTCTGTGTCTTCAGTGTAGCTGCTTCTGCACCCCCATTCACTCCCAACAAAAGAGCAGCTCAATTCCCTCCTATTTCAAATTTAGGTCACTAAGGTTAGTTCCCTGTAACATGCTATGGGAGGTCCTTACTGTTAGCGTATACCCTAATGCATGCTATGGTATATGGTGCAGGTTCAGGCACAACCTGGTGTGTGAATATCAGTTTTTAATATAAAGCCCTAAAACAACTTGCCACATGTTAACAACATACAGCAACTAGCAAGGCATTTCCAATGTAAGCAAGCTTCACTGTAAATGCCTCAAAAGCCCTGTTTTAGAAAGCGATATCTTTACTTTTTTTTTTTGTTAACTCCCAAGCAAAGGAAAACTCATTCACCCCTGGTTCCCAGCAATGCTGCTACCTATTGTAGCCCTTCTCTGCCAGAGACACATCCCAAACAACAGAGTGCCCTGCATGCCAGGGCCAAGTGGCCAGGCCCAAGCACGGCAGCTTCTCCTGCAGCCCTTTCTCAGTGGTATTTCCTGCAGGCCCATCCTGCACCCGCTAACCACTCATAATCCTGAAAAAAATTCATGTGTAATACTTCAGTTGTTTTGCAGCAAACCGGACTGTGTCTGTCTCCTATCCTCTGTTGCACCATTGTCAGCGATCATCTTAGGGGCAGACTGACGTGTCACGTGGCGCACCTCCCCAAGGCATCCTTGTTACTGGTCAAGTCTACGCCTCCCCCGGTGAAAAACTCCACCAGGACTACTGTTTCACAAAAGCACTTAAAACAACTGATCCTGCTAGGTGTCATGACTGGGGCTGATATTCAGACTTTAATCTCAGGATAAGGCTTGCAGGTAAGCCGTCCCCCACCCCCCGTCTACTCTCATCATTTGGAGATTCCACCACTTGGTCTGTACGTTTCCCTTGTTAAATACTATGGCTTGTTTCTTTTTAAAAAATGGAGGCTGTAAACAGCTCTCCCCCTGCGATGCAGCCGCAAAAGCTTACTGCCAACGGCAGACCCCCTAGCTAACTCAATAGTTTTTTGGTGCCAAACCACCAAAATAAATTCATAATCCTGAAAACAAATAAGCACATACACAGCAGAGTGAGCCACACACCAAGCCTACACAAAGCTTTCTTTTCCTTTTGTACAAACCTGCGCTAGGTCACTTGCTCTGTATGTTTGGTGCCAAACGAGCAACACCAACAAAGCCACCATGCATCCATGTGCACAAAATGCCCATCAAGAAACTGATAAACCACAAAGACCCCATTCCGTCCTACCTGCAAACCAGGTTACCCAAAATTAAGCAAGACTGAATATCTTACCCTACTTTTCAGAATTTGGCTCACCAGGCAGGCACTGTTCCAGGCTGGACACACTAATAGTTATAATAATGTTATTGCTAGCTAAAGTTTTTTTTTTTTTTAAAAGGTTGTACAAATTGATACTATAAATATTTACCAGTTCAGCACAAGGCCAATTATATTAAAGACAGCCTACTAAACTGTAAAATAGGCTTACAGATAAAAGTATGAAATACTGCTTGCCAATCAGGCGTGCTGACTAGAGTCACTTTAAAATCTCTAAATGCAGCTGCCTTTTAAGCCCCTTAGCCCCTCCTCTTTAATCCCGTCCCTCGTGCAATCAATTTATTTCTCTCTCTCTCTCTCTTCCTTGGACCTCACCAGGAGATCTCACTTATGAGGTCACCATCCTCCTACACCCCCTCCCCCCCTTGCAGTTGCCACCAGGCCACCCCCATTGGCTGAGGCCAGGGGACAACAAGGCTTGCCCTTTAAACTGGCAAGCCTCACTATGCCAACATCTGTCCAATATGTTATTATTAATTCTTGTGCTGCACATGGCTACTATGATGCCATCAGCATTGCAAAAGCTGTTCTCTGATTGATACAGCATTCACTGGGACATACACAACTTTGCAAGATATTATCTTACTATGTTAGGACACAATGACACTTTTTATCTTGTTATTTATCAGCACAGCCTGTTGTATAAATGGTTTTAAGGTATGCTTTGTGATGTTCTTAAGTAAAATTTCAGTTCTATTTTCTACACAACAATAAAAAAATATAGCCTGCCATTCAATTCTTCCCAACACTAAAAGTGAACCAAAAGATAGAACATGACATATTATATTATATTGTATTTGATTTGACAGTTCACTTATAACTGATATGAAGAGCATGGCTTTAAGAACCTTTAGTCAAAATGGCAGTATAGTCTAGAGGTTAGAGGAATGAGGTGTGAACAAGCTTGATACATCCAGCAGACCAGACCTGAGTTTGATACTCACAACCTCCACTTGCATACTGTGTGACTCTGAATAAGTCACTTAACTGCCCAGCGCTCCCTGGTCACCCCTGACAACAGGCACTTGTGCCTAGTGTGCCTTATCCAGTTACCAAAGACTAAAAAAGAAAAAAAAGACATGCTTCACATGAATTCCATATATAAAAGTCCTGAGGTCAGCAGTAGGTGACTTGTTTCTTCTTGATGCTGCGAGACTCCTCACTCTCATTGTGTTGTATAAAATTAAAAACGTGGAGTCACGTGATGCTTTTCTGTGATTAACAGCTGTAAGCCCATGTTCCTGCTCCCAACAAGTTTTTATCTCTCTACTAGTGGCTTTTCAACCTGACAAATTATTTACTTATTACAAGAAGGATCTCCAACTGGTACTGGGCTGCTGAGCGCTCCATTTTTGGGATCTAAACAGCTGAAATCCTGGCTACAATGGACTCAGAGATGTGCCAGGCACTCACACAACACACGCTACCCCAGTCACCAGACAAAAGTTCCAAAGGGCCCAAGGGTCACAGTGCCCCCTCCGGCAAAGCTTCTACTATTACGCCGCCAGCAACCCCATCAATAGATGAGATATTTTTAGCAGAGTTGCAACCACTCAAAACTGCCTTTCAGGAACTCACCTCTGAGTTAAAATCGATGCGGGCTGATCTCGGAGATGCACTGAAGCAAGTTACAGATGTGGCCGCCTGCACTAGCTCTATTGAGACCTGGTAGAAAAAAGTTGACCCAGAGTTGGAGTCCACAGCAGAAGATGACCAGAATGGATGCTAAACTGGGGAACCTGGAAGGCCAAAGTAGGAGAAATAATATAGTGGTCTTCAGCCTTCCTGAAGATGCAGAGGGTACCTCACCAGTTCTATTCGCCCAGAAGTTTCTTATTGAAATAGCTGGGGCCTCTCCTCACAATTCGGTCTACGTAGTTGAGAAGGTCCACCACTTGCTAGACCCCAGACCACCACCAGGTGTGGGCCTTTGCCCTTTCATCCTAAAATTGCTCAACTGTCTAGATCAGCAGCATGTGCTGAATAAAATCAAAGAAAGTAAGATATCACCTGGTAGGGCTCCAGGATCAGACTCACACAAGATTTACCAGCAGCTAGCAAGCAGAAGAGAGCCGCTTATCATCCCCCGGTTACCAAATTGATAGCGGCCGGGATACGCTTCTGAATGCTTTACCCGGTGAGGGTCTCTGTCTTCTATCAAGGCCCATGGAAAACCTTCGATAACACCAAGCAAGCTTCCCCAGAGTTGCAGAGACTACTGCTGAACTTACTTAAAGTTCACTGAAAATGCTGGGAGGATTATTGGGGTCCCCAGTACAAGATAAATACTGTGAATGCATTATTCTTTAAGTTTAAAATGTGGTCATTAGTATACTGAGGAGGATGTCTGTACCTGTTGATCTTGAGATCAGAGTCCTTACTTTCATAGAAGTGACATTCTAATCATCTTGATGGGATTGTATGACCCAAATCCCCTTGGCTCCATGCACAGACTTCTCTTGTTGGACTGGTGTAACATTTGTTTTCTTATTCTATGCTGCAGCTGATGCTGGTGAGTGGACATACAAACTTCATCACACTTTCTCCACTGAATGAGTGCACTGAGAAGCTAGTGCACACTGACAGCTCAAATGCAGCAAGTCGAACATAGGGTCATCGGTGGATAAGATGGAGTGGCAGATATCTTAATTTCCAGCTTTAGGAGAGGATCTACCAGACCACTCTGCATCATCTTTATATCCTGACTTACCAGATATGTTAATTTAGCCTAAGTTTAAGGTTTAAAAACTTAATACTAAAATACTGGGGATCAGAACTTTTTTCCACAACAAATGTTTTCCTTTTTCCTTTACCTGAGTTCCAAGTACGTTATTTAGTGGAAAACACGCAGCTCCTTCTTAAGTCTGTATATCTACATAGTCCTGCCAAGCTCTTCTATTATACTGGGCCTTTCATCAGCAAAATGTTATCATTATCTTTGCTCTAAAACTTGCCGAATAGGTCATGGCTTATGCTGTTTACTCCCCTCGGAGCTGCCTGAAAGTGTTAATTTTATATTGTTGAAAGTGTTAATCAAACAGATTAGTGTATGAGGCCTATTCATCTAAGTTTAGAATATTTTATTACTTAATTTCCTCTTTGTATTAGTTGCTGTGAATATATCTAGTGTAGTTCTTTGAAGGAAGTAGTAGGCTCATATACACTGCTAGCAACAGACTACGGACTATATAGTCTTTTGACTTGAATAGCCCTGCCTCCAGTTATATTTCATAAACGGACATTAATTACATGTCTTGTAGTTTAGTTATACACGTAGTCACTGGTACAACCTATTTACTGCATTGTTTTGTCTTGGGAGCGGGGGGAGGGGGGATGACAAGTGGCAGCTACCTAAGGATAGCAGTTGTGCACCGGTTTTGGGAAGGGGAACCCCTTGCTCATCAGCAAGGTGATATTGTGAATTTTTGTTTAATGGGACCAATGTTCCTATCAGTTACAAGGGGTTCTGGGGTCTTATTGGGATGGTTTGTTATTAATATAATGGGGGGAAGTGTAGTGAGGGGGAGGGATGGGAGTGGTGGGTGGATGCCACCAGAGGGGGGCTTCTAGAATTACATTTCTGCATCCAAGGTATGCCTAGTCTCAAGTGTCTTACACTAGTTATTAATCCTTTTATAACAGGTCACTATGGCTGCTTTTAATTTTTGCACATGGAATATAAAGGGCACACAATCTTCTGTCAAAAGATGCAAAATTTTAGTCCATTTACAGAAGTTACAAATTGACATTGCTTTTCTTCAAGAAACTCACCTGCCTTTCTCCCAGGTTCTCCTGTTAAGGCAATCCTGGGTTGGACAGGCCTTTGGTGCTGGTACTGATTCCCGAAAAAGGGGTGTGGTCATTGTTAGAGCCCATAGACTACCATTCCATCTCCTTCAAGAAATAGCTGAACCTAAGGGCCGCTATATTATCCTACGCGTACTGCTTGGTCACTTAGAGGTCATCCTGGGGTCTATTTATGGACCTAACAATGATGAACCTTCATTTTTCACCACCTTGATGTCACATTTAGCCCCATGGAGTTCACTTCTCATCATTCTTGAAGGGAACTGGAATCTGGTCCTGTATAACGACCTGGATAGGACTGGTCAGACCCGACAGGCTTTAACACACGGGCAACTTGCCATCTGGGATCTTATGCACTCTCTGGGCCTGATAGACCCTTGGAGAACACTGAACCCGGACCTTCAGGAGTACCCTTTCACTTTCTACCACATCACTCCTTGTCCAGGATTGATTATTTCCTGTTAGGAAGGAATTATCTCCCTGGGATTGGTTTATGTCATTATTCTGCTAAAGTTATATCAGATCCTCACCCTGCTTTCATTCAACTTAATTTCTCACCATCGTTAAAGACAAAGTCTGGCACTTTAATAACCAGTTACTTAAGTTGGATGAGTTGTTGTAGCAGCTCAAATCTTTTATTAACAACTTCATAGAATTAAACTCTCCTTCCATGCCCAAACTGGATGTCCTGTGGGGAGCTTTGAAATGCACACTTCAAGGGGGAACTAATCCGCTTGGCCACTTAATGTAAGAAACAAGTGTCTGCTGCTCTCTCTGCCTTGTTATCCCATATACAAATTACTGAGGAACACATATCCCTAGCTTCCCCTCCAGAAGAGTGGGAGCAGCTAGAATCTCTTAGATCTCAATATAACAGACTACATGGAAAGAAGTCTGAGCACCTTATCTTACATTCAAAAGTGTATTATTTTGATCAAGGGGAAGTTGTTGGCCCTTCACTTACATTCCCAAGCAATGGGCAGAATTGTCCCCTCAATCTATTCAAACTCTGGTCAGCTCCTCACCTCACCCAAGGATATTGTGGATAAATTTAAAACTTTTTACTAGCAACTATATGCTCTACCTTCTCCTCCTTTTTGTCCACTTTAGTTCGAATCTTTTCTTCAAGAGATCACTCTCCCACAATTGACTGACCCTCAGGTAGCTAGTTTAAAAGCCCCACTGACCCCCTTTTTGAAATTACCCAAGCCATCGATTCTTTGTCTCTGGATAAATCTCCTGGTCCAGATGGGTATACCACCAATTTTTATAAAGCATTTAAGGATCAAGTGGCTCCCATTCTCCTGAAAACTTACAATTACATCTTTAAGGAGGGTTTATCTGATCCTTCTATAACTATGGCCACCATTGTAGTCCTCCCTAAACCCCTTAGAGACCCTTTGATGGTTTCCAGTGACAGGCCTATATGACTTATTAATGTGGATCTTAAAATTTTGGCTAAGGTATTGGCCTGAAGATTGGGCCTGTTATGGGACTCACTGATCAGTAGGGAACAGGTAGGTTGTGTAAGCGGCAGACTTTCCGTAGACCATCTCAGGAATTTTTCCTACCTTTTCTCTGCATCCAGGGAGTCCTCTACACCAGTGGTATTGGTATCTCTGGATGCTGAATGGGGTTTTGATAGAGTCTCATGAGAATACTTGTTTTCCCTTTTACCCAAATATCTCATCCCTCCCCAAAATTTATACATTGGGTCAAGGTGCTCTATTCTCCCCCATCAGTACATGTACTTTGCAACGGTATGTTATCCTCATCATTTTCCCTTCATCAGGGCACCAGGCAGTGATGTCCCCTCTCACCATATTTGTTCAATCTATTTTTAGACCCTCTAATCTGTAAACTCAACTCCTCTTCTCATATCTCTGGTATCTCGATTGGTGACGTGGACTATAAATTATCAGTATATGCAGATGATATACTGTTGCATGTCTCCTCCCCAGCTACATCCCTACCTGCAGCTCTTCAGATTATCTCCCAATTTGGAGTTATCTCCAGCTATAAACTAAACCTTAATAAAAATGAACTTATGCCCCTTAACAATGCTACCCTCAGGGCCGATGTTGAACATCTCGGTTTACTATGGAGGAAGGATAAACTGAAATATCTGAGAATCAATCTTAATACCTCCTCCACAAGATGAAACAGTTTAACCTTGACTCTATGGTATCCTGTCTTAAAATGGACCTGAACTGCTGGTCCTTGTTACCCCTTTCCTTGTGGGGTCAACTGAGCATCATTAAAATGAATGTTCTACCCCGATTATTATATCCCCTGCAGATGCACAACTGGGCCCTTCACCAGTCATGGTTTTCTCAAATTAATAGGATCCTTACCTCTTTTTTATGGCAAGGCAAAATAGCCCAATGGGCTTTCTCCAAATTAAGGCGTTATAAACAAGATGGGGGGGTTACAAGCTCCTAACCTTTTTCTGTACTAGCTGGTGTTACATCTAACATGGCTTTCCTACTGGTTGAAGCCATCTGGTCATAATCCCTCAAGCCCATATACTACCCTTTGGGTAGAAATTGAATTATCCTCATGTTCTACAGCTGGGCTTGACAGTATGTCACTCCCCTTCCCTTCCAAGAAGAAACTTCCCCAGTTATTGTATGATACACCCTTGGGAGCATCCTTTCAGATTCACTCGCAACATAGTTTTTTGCTTAAGATTTGTCCATACCAAGATATTTCTCAACCGCTGTTTGGGAACCCTAATCTCTTGATATCTGGACAGATGCTCTCTAAAAAAAATTCTGGCCTGATATGGGAGTTGACACAATCGGAGACCTTGTATCCCATCAGAAACTGATGTCCTTCCAGGAAACAAGCCTTGTGTATAGTTGGCCCACTACCTCAGCCTTCCAATTTTTTCAAATTTCTCACATGCTGTTAAAATATTTTGGTAACAGACCATGGCATAGCCCTTTCAGTACTTCAATCCTCCCCTTTTTCAGTTCAGCACCTGATACCCACTTAATCTTTTGCTATTATTGATCCCTACTATCTTATCTGGTTGCCAAAGAGGGTCCACTGTATTATGGGTGGGACCAGGCTCTTTCAGCATCTTCCCCTTCTAGGAACTGTCCAACTATCTGAAAACACTTATATGCACAGATAAAATGGGACCAATACCATTTCATGCAATTTCAGATCATAACCTTTATTATACTCTAGCCAAATTGCATAGAATGGGCCAATTACCCACAGATAAGTTTTAGATGTGGCAAAGAGCCTGGGATATTGTTGCATATTTTGTGGTCATGTGAGATGGTGACCCCTTTTTGGACTTCAACTCAAACCCATCTTGACCACCTGTTGGGTCTATCTGAGAAATTCACTCCTGACATATGTATCGTGGGTGACTACACAGACAAAGTGATTGCCAACCAAAGGTCACATATAGCCTTGATCTCAGCTTGTGCAAAGAAGATTATTCTTTGGCATTGGTTGGATCAGAGCATTCCATGTTACTTAGAATGGTATAAAGAAATAATGTTTGTACTACATGCCAAACACCTTATAGTGAGTATGTCCAACAAATTGTCTAAATATAACTGTATCTGGGAACCTTTGTATACTTTAACAGTTAACTAAGCAATTCATAATCCCGGTAATTCCTTAGGATCATTTAGTGTAACCTTTGTTCAGTAATCTGATGCATTTTTTTCGGATACCTCTGGTGGCAGGGGTGGGGGGGGATTCTTTTTGGATAAACTTAAAATAATTGTTCTTTGCTTAAAGGATTTCCTTTTTTTTTTTGGACCTCTGTTTCACCGAATACGGTCTGATCTGGTTCCTTTATTTGTCTGTACTATTGAGGTCTTTGGATTCAATAATGTATATTCATTTGAAAAAAAAAATTAAAAACAAAGGCAACCATTATGCCTTATTACATTTATCCTTGGTCCATATGACCTAGCACTATTTAGAATACTGTATCATTTTGCAGTTATAATCTTTTGCCACCTCTGTTGTAAATAGTCTAGGTCTGTGGACTGGCCAAGAAGCTTGACTGAGCCCCAGAAGCCAAAATGTTTTATTGTAGGATCATTCAACAGATATTGGGTGGTGCTGTGGTTTCCTTAGGCTGTTAAACTTGGGCAATGTGCATTCTTCAAATCAGTTTTTGCAAGTTGGGAAATAGGTATGTCTTCTTGCAGAGTTTGCTGTCTAATGTAGGCATGTTTTTTTTTCATAAATGAGTTTTTCAGCAGGACATACTGGTTGTGCATAGTTGCCCATCCAGCATTATAGAATATATATTGATGCAGTAGCACCTGCATGTTAGGGTTGAGTTAGTGTTGGTGTCAAATCCCCTCTTTTTGACAGTATATAGTTGATTGTCTTAGGGTTTTTCAAAGTGGCATGTACCCATTCAGTCTGTGAGTCTAGGAGCATGCCAATTTTCAAAATAATCTGTTCAGTAGTTTCAGCTACAGTATGTGAAGTGCTGAAATTACTGAAATGTACCCATATTGTGATACTTTTCTATACATGGATAATGAGTCTTCTGGTGCTTCTGGTCAACGATCCTACACAGCATGATGCCATACTCTACATGGTACTCACCAAGTTGAATATGTGGGTGTGTCTGTCAGAGAACTGCTGAGGTCTTGAGACCACAACACTGTGTGGGTTGAACTGATGGGCAAACATGGACCCCAACAAAGACAATGGTTCTTGACCTCAAATGACATATTTACAGAAGATACTGGAACTACAGTAGTTAGGAGAAGATTGCCAGAAACAGAGAAGCATAAAAACAAAATTTGCCATCAGATAAGGACCACTTGACTGGCCTAGTCTGCCAATTTTTTCCCTGCCTGTGGTATCACCACAGATCCTACTTGATCTCCAGTCTATTATCACTCCCTGCTCCTTTCCCCTAAGATTCTGTTAAGCCTATCCTATGCATTCTTGAACCCCAAACTGTTTTCACCCCCCACCACCTTGCTGGAAGTCTATTCCAGGAGTCCATAGCTCTTTCTGTGAAGAAGTGCTTCCTTGCATCTCTTCTGAATCTACACCCTTCCAGCTTCATAGCATGTCCCCTTATTATTGAGTACATTTTCTTCTGAAAAATACTTCCCTCCTGTACCTTATTTACCCCCATGAGGTATTTAAAGGTCTCTGTCATATCACCCCTCTCCCTCCTCTCTTCTAGGGTGTATATATTTTGGTTCTTAAGTATCTCCTTGTAGGGCTTCTGATACATACCCTGCACCATTTTAGTAGCCCGCCTATGGGCTGCCTCCACCCTGTCTATGTCCTTCCAGAACTGATCACAGTACTCTAGGTGGAGTCCAACCAGCAGTCTATACAGAGGCAACACCACTTCCCACTTTCTGTTGGTGCTACCACTCTCTATGCACCCCAGCATCTCATTTGCCATTCCAACTGCCTTGTTGCACTGCCTGGCCACCTTTAGGTCATCCAATATGATTACCCCAAGGTGTCTTTCCTTTTTGGTGATCATCAGTACCACACCACCCATTTTGTATTCTGACCCCAGGTTTCGTTTCCCTAAGTGTATTATTTTGCACTTTTTAACATAGAAATCCAGCTGCCATACCCTTGGCCACTCTTAGAATTTTCTTAGGTTTATGGTCATCCTTTCCAACACCCCTGGAGTGTTCACCCTATTGCAGAGTTTGGTGTCATATGCAAAGAGGCAGACCTTCCCTTCCAGCTCCTCTGCAATGTCACATATAAAGACATGAAAGATGACTGGTCCTAGCTCTGATTCTTGAGGCATCCGCTGGTCACCCTCCCTCCCTTCATCAGAGGGAACTCCATTTACCACCACCCACCATTCTGTAACCAATTTCTTACCAAGTTTACCATGTTTGGATCCACCTCTAAGCTATCCAGCTTACTGACTAGTCTCCTAGTTGGAATGGTTTTCAAAGCCTTGTTGAAATCTCAGTAGTATACATCCACCACTGTAGTCTGATCTAGTGCCTTGATCACCCAGTGAAAGAAATCCTATTAAATTCATTTGATATGAACCCCCTGCCCTCACCCTGTGAATCCATGCTGCCTTGGGTCCTGTAACCTATTAGATTCAAGATATTCCACAATTCTTTACTTTAGCAGTGATTCCATTAACTCCCCCCACCGATGTCAGGCTGACAGGACTATCATTTCTAACCTCTTCCCTGCTACCAATTTTGTGAAGTAGGACTACATCTGCTCTCCTTCAGTCCTCTAGAACCACTCCAGTTTCTAATGAGCTGTTAAATAGGACTGTCAGAGATGCAGTCAGGACCTCTTTGAGCTCCTTTAATACTTTTGGATGCACATCATCTGGCCCCATTGCTTTGTCAACTTTCAGATTAGTGAGTCCATTCAGAGTTCTATCCTGAAAAAGTGAACTAATATCCACTTCCCTGCCTCCAATACTCCTGTTACTTTTTTGTGGCTCCTTTCCTTCTCCTTCCTCTCTGAACACTGAAGAAAAGTATTTGTTCAGGATGTCTGCCTTTTTCTGGTCCCCCTCTGCCCAGCCCCCCCTAACCTTACCATCCCACCCCTAGCTCTCCTCTTTTCACTTAGATACCTAAAATGTCTTGTCCCCTTTTGTTACCACCTGGGCTCTTCTCTCTTTTGCTTGTGCCTTTGTGCTCTGTACAGCTTTCCCTGTTTCTCTCTGTTTCCTTGATGCACTTCCCTATCCTTCACCATCTGCCTCTCTTTATACCTTCTGAATGTTACCCTTTTAGCTTTTACCTTTTCTACTACCTCTTTTGAGAACCATAGCAGTCTGTTTCCTTTTTCTTCTTGCTTTTAGTTTAGTTTTAGTTTTTATTTCCCATAAAACTCTTTAGGCAAAGCCTATTTTCAATGTGTTTAGAGTCAGGTAGAAGAGATGACAACAAGTACAGAGTAAATTATAAATATGCAATACATTATAACTACAACTAGACACCTTTTAGACATAGGTAAGACAATGATGTACATGTACATTTTGCACACTTGCTTGATGCAGTTTTTTTGTGCTCACTATGGCCCTTTTTAGGTTTGCCCTCCATTCCTCCGCCTAACCCAGGTCATCCGCTCCACCAGGTCATCACTGAGGCATTCACCCATCTTTATAAACTCTCATCATTGTGTGGTTTGATTCTGCAGCTGCCCTTACATTGAACCACACTGTACAGTGATTGCTGATCCTCAGGTGGCCTTCCACCTTGATGTCTTCAACACTGTCCCTCTCAGGGAGTACCAGGTCCAATATTACCCAGTCATGAGTGGGTTCAATAACTAGTTGCCTGAGGAATAATCCCTGCAGGAAGTCCAGGATGTCCCTGTTCCACTGTAGATCAGATAGAGGAGGTGGGGTGAAGATGTAGACCAGATAGAGGGGTTAGAAGAACAATGGAGCAGGATCAAGACAGTAGTCCTGGAGATGACTGAAGGCTGCCAAAAGAAGCAATCACAAAAGGCTATGGTTCTCAAAGAGGGTGAGGGAGGTAGAGGTAGCAAAATGAAGGGCCTTCACTGAGTACAAGAAGAACAAGCTGTAACAGACAGAAGTGGCATCAGTCTACAGATAGGCAATTTTAATATGTTTATTTAATTTGTCAATGCAAAAAATGCTGAAAGGTGCAGATGATATGCAACTCATGGCTGGATTCCTACACAAGGGAGGAAAGCCAGCACACTGTTGGCTGATTTGCTTGCCCAATGTATATATTTTTTATTTCTATTTCTCTACTGTTTCAAACTTTGGTGTGACTGCATTTCACTTATCACTACATGTTTACTTTTGCAAAGTCTGGTGTGCACCCTTTCTTATGTTCCATTGAAAGAAAAACCCTCTCCCCAACATTATAAATCAACTCTCTGCCATGCCCCTCCTTTGCCCCTACCCCTTACCTGTTGAAATAATGTGTTTCAGGGTCACACAAATGCATTTCCCATCCTCTGCACCCCTTGTATCTGTGATGGGGATTCCAGTTTAAGTTCAGCAGTAAAGAAACATTAAAAAAAGGTGCCCAATCTACAGAGGCACAGATCCTAACTTGTATTTCCCACCTATTCCAAGTCATTGTTCCACCTGTGGACACTTTATATGGGGGAGCAGCATGGTGGACATCATGGGCCTAGGAGGGAGCTAAGGCAGATGGCAAGTTCAGTACAGAATGATGCAATTTGGTGATGGGCCTAATGTCTCCTGGTTTGACTGCCATTATCCACCAAGTAAACTCACTAGCTTCAACACGGTCCTCCTGTAAAACCAAGTTGAAGGTACCTAGGGCAAGGACCTCTCATGGACAATGGGCTTTCCTCTACCGTGCCCCTTCTTGGTACAATTCCCTTCCTGACAGTATCTCAGACACCCCCACAATCTCTTGCTTTAAAACTACCCTCCGGAACCACCTTTTCACTACTCACAGCTGTTGCTGTTTCTAAGCTATCTTGCTCATTCTCTGACAAAGCCCCTGTTGGCTGCTCAAATCCTCTACCTTCTCTACCCTTGGTTCCTGTTGCCTCCCTGTTGACTCCGCTAAAACATACTATATTGATATCCTATGTTTTTTTTTCTGATGTTCTAGTTATTTCCCTGAACAATGTTAACTTCACCAATCCTGTATGTGGTAAATTGTTGATCTCATTTGTCCTCCTGTCTCCTCTAAAAAAACTGTACACTGTTTCTCTGTACCAAGTTGTCATCACTGTATTGTCCTCTCTGTGACGAGGTACCTTTGTAAACGAGCCTCTGGCTCAAAGGTTGTAAACTGATGCTTAATTACTAAATAAAAAATAAATAAAGTAACAGTGCTCATTGCAATTGGATGCTCATAGAAACATTGATGATGACAACAGAAAAAGACCATCCAGTTTGTCCATATTACCCTATCACACCCTGGGACCTCATACATCAGTACCATGCTCTGGTGGGATTTGAACCAGGATTTTCTGGTTAACAAATTTGCGCTGTAACCACTAGATCACCACACTGTCTTACTTTTAACAAATCTGGGCAAAATGTAGAGGTAGGCCCCAAGAGCCCTAAGAATACATGCCGTCACCTCTATAGTAACATACCCCTAGCCGTGGAACTGTTAGTCCCCTCTACCCTGTCCCTATGACTGTACTTTAAACCTTTCTTTAGGAAGCCTCTGATAGCCTGCCAGATTCTAGAGCTAGTCTGTTTCTGCCTGCCCTGGTATGGGTTCCCTACTTAGTTGATGGGATGCCTTCTGATGGCCCCCAGAACTGTCCAAGCTTAACACTGATGGCATTGACAGGTATAATCTGAGTCTACACTCAGTGCAGTCAACCCTTTCTTCTTATTACAAGGTGGCTGGCCAACCTATTGTTAGTTGGTATGGGGGAACTCCCCACCTAGAACTTACATTTGGCTGGCAGCCTTATAATTGGGTGGAGGAAAATAATCATACTGAATCAGGGTCCCTGTAAAGCCTGCCAAAGCAGGCAGTGCTAGTTTGGGCCAGTATTGTGAGCACTTGTAAGATCACCTCAAATAATTTCTCTGAGTAAATTGGAGATATGACAAGGCAAGCAGAGTAAGGGCAGTACTGTTCTGTAAGGGCCATTTGAAGGCCCCAAAATATATACAGTAAGTGATGGGGTTTACTGAATCTGGGTCTCTAGGAGCCCCTATCTAGAGTGTTACAAATCAAGAGAAATTAGGAATAGCACAAAATGAGTAGGCATTAAGAAGTGAAGCCAATGGTCTACACTGACTTTCTGAGTGCAGCTGATCCAGAGCTGCTTTGTGACTTCCCTTTGTTTAGTTAACCGATAACCTGTTTAATTTTAAAATGTATTTCTTTTTTGGTTCTGGATAGATTTGCCCTGCCTGATCAGGCCCACCCACCAGACGCAGAAAAGCCAACCCACATACCCCTATATTTTATAAAAATGCAGCATGCTGCCTCACGTGTAATGAATTGTAACATTTAGCAAATATTATTAAAAGTACCATACATGTGTGGAACAAATATATGATGACAGACCTGTCGAAAAGGATAATTTTAATATCAGTTCATGTGGGAGTCCAAACAGCAAAAACAATTTATTTCACATAATCAATGACCTGAACCACCCTCAGTGCAAACATTTCATACACTCTGTTAAAAGAGCAATTAACATTCTGCACACTGATTATTTCAGTGAACCATAAATAATTAATATTCTTCATTTTGCATGAAGAAAAATAGCTTAATTTCACAATGATCTGTAACCATAATCCACTTGAAATCAATTGTCACATCTCTGTATAAATATTTCCCTGGAACATAATTATTTTTATACATTGCTTGGCTCTTGATTATAATTTATTCCAGATTTGAAGTCAAGAAAAAATGTGCTCAATTTAATTTTATCCAAAAGTATATTAGCACTAAAGAGAACATCTATCTGTATAGCGCACGTGCCCCTTAAAGAGGTACAAGAATATGGGAGAGATACTGGACTTCAGGATGGGTTCACACTGCTTTGAATTATTCTTGTTGTGAGAGTTTTTCCTGGTGGAAAGTTTGTCAAATATTGATGGCTAAATGGCCAAACATACAAAAGGCAAGGCAAAGCAAATGTTATTTGTTCAGTGCCTAATCCCGGAGGCTTTAGGTGCTTCACATTAAAGCCAAGTTAGAGCAAGTAATTGAAACAGATAAAATAACACATAACAATGCTAGCACAAAAGTCATAAAATTAGATCAACTGCTTAATAAAACAACACTGGTCAGACTACTTCACTCAGGAAGGCCAGGGCAAAAAGATGAGCCTTGAGACCCCGTTTTAAAACCTCAACCAATGGGGCCTCCCTAAGAGATGGAGGTAGAGCATTCCACAAGACCAGCGACACTAAAAGCCCTGTGGATGGACATTCTCAGCCTGGTCCTGGGAACCTGAAGGAGGTCCCTAGTTGAGGCGGGGAGGGAGTGGACCAAGGTGCAGGGTGTTAGGAGCTCAGTTAGGTAGCCAGGGCCTAGCCTGTGTAGGGTCTTATAGGTGAGAAGATTCATCTTGAAGATAATCCTCCACCTGAGAAGCAGCGGGTGCAAAGAAGGCAACACTGAGGTCACATGACTAGACCTCGAAAGGCCAGTCAGCAGCTTACTGGCAATGTTCTGGACCAGCTGCAGTTGGTAGAGTGTACTTCCAGAGACCCCAAAGTAAACAGCATCACAGTAGTCAAGCCTGGAGATCATGAAGGCATGCACCAGTGTGGGCAGGTCATCCAGTGGAAACAGGAGTTTGATCCTGGTGATATTCCTCATGGTACAAAACACTTTGGGTGATAGCCGATATCTGAGACTCAAGTCTCAGTCTGTCATCAAGGATCAAGCCAAAATCTTGCACCCTAGTGAAGGCCACCAATGGCGTTGGACCCAGTTGTAGACCTGGCATCTGAGCGTCAGCAACACTCCCATGACCTGGCTCAATCGCTAGTACATCTATCTTGTCCAGGTTCAGTCACAACCAGCTGGAGGACATCCAGTCATTGACTTCTGCCAAGCAGTTGTTAAGCACTTTCATGGCATTTGATGTTCCAGGGGCAAAGGACATATACAGTTGGGTGTCATCTGCATAGCAGTGAACCCCCCCCCCCACTGTAACACCTAATGAGCTCACCTGGGGCAGCAAGTACACTGCAAATAACATGGGTGACAAGATAAACTCCTGAGGCACTCCACAAGGCAGGATCTTAGGGGTGAAGGAGAAATTCCCCATTACCACCCATTGCTTCCTGCCTAAGAGAAATGACTCAGACTAGCAGATAACAGTGCCAGTGAGTCCACAATACTCTGTGAGGCAATTGAGCAGAACCATGTGATTTACAGTGTCAAAGGCTGAGGAGAGATCCAGGAGGATGAGAACTGACCATTCTCCTCTGTCTCTCACCCTGAGGAGACCATTATGCACCCTAACCAGTGCTGTTTCAGTGCTATGCTTGGCTCTGAAACCTGACTGGAGTGGCACATAGATACCAAAGGTCACAAGGTGCCCTTCAAGCTGCTGTGCCACAATTTTCTCAACAAAATACCCAAAAAGGGAAGGTTGGGGATAGGACAGTAATTTGCCAGAACATCAGGGTCAAGAGATGGCTTCTTCAGAAAGGGCCTCACCAGAGCTTCTTTCAAGGCATCTGGAAATTCCCCCTTCATCAGCAAACACCTGACTATTCCAGTGAACACTGGGCAAATGGAACCATCACATCCCATCAAAAAACATGTAAATGACGGGTCCAGGTCACAATAAATGTGCTTTAGCCTGGAGATAACCTCAATAACCTCAGCCACCTCCACTGGTTTAAACTTCACCCAGACAGATGGAGCACCTCTATCCCCCCCCAGGGCTGATCACTGTGAACCACAATAGGGTCCAGTGATGGGATCCCATGATGGATAG
Source organism: Neoceratodus forsteri (assembly GCA_016271365.2). Taxonomy (NCBI): domain Eukaryota; kingdom Metazoa; phylum Chordata; order Ceratodontiformes; family Ceratodontidae; genus Neoceratodus; species Neoceratodus forsteri. Next base: position 1,296,521,280 of record CM028130.1, read on the forward strand.
AGGACACTCTATCAGAGAAGAACTGTGCAAACTCCTCACATAATGTGACTGAAAAGGCTTTTCTCATTTGTAGGCAGACTGGATATAAAGGTCTGTCTACAGTCCGAAAAAGCTGAACAGGTCAGTTCTACCCTGCAGCAATCTCCCTGGACAGAAACTCTGCCTTCTTACTGGAGATTGCCTCCTGGTACTCAGAATAATGAGCAAGCAGGGCTAGTTTTTCCCCATCTGACCAGGTCCTCCACCAGCAATGCTCCAACTTCTGACCCTCGATCTTCATTGTCTTGAGATCCCCATCAAACCAGGGAGACCTCAAGTGAGAGGATCTGGGTCTTACCTGGACTGATGAGATAGCATTGAGCACCCCGGAGACCGCCTTATTATAAGCAGCAACTGCTTCACCCATGCCAACTGCACAAGCCCCTTAAAGGGCGGTTGCCGACCATCTCCACAGGGGAAGGACTATCAGGGGGGCCCCAAGTGAAAACTCCAGCATGTAATGATCAGACGACACAACCTGCTCAACCTTGAGGTTAGTTACCTCAAGCCCCAGAGAGAACACCAGGTCCAATGTGTGGCCATGGTGACGGATCACAGAAGTAACAACTTGTGTTAAGCCCAGTGATGACATTAATTGGAGAAGGTTTGAACCAAATTGTGAGGATTCATCATTGACCCAGGCATTGAAGTTCCCCAGAATTAAACATCTGGGAGACTCCAACACCTTGCCAATGATGAAGTTTGCTACCTCCTGCAGAAATTATCCTCCCGCCCAAGGGGGGCGGTAAATGAGGAGAATCTGGCAGCCCGCACCTGGACCCCCATGCACAGCCACACATTCAAAGGACCTTGTTGTCTCCACTGGGTGCGTGGTGAACTTCAAACTGGATCTAAAGCTGATGGCCACACCCCTGCTCTTGTGTTCCTGCCTCAGGCAGTGTATAACAGAGTAGCCAGTGGGGACAGTTGCCTCCAAAACAGGCCCGGCATCATCACCCAACCAGATCTCCATGATGCAAGCCAGATCGACTGCAGAAATCAAGTCCACCATAATTGCAGTCTTGTTCTGCATAGATCTGGTATTGCATAACACTACCCAAAGGGGACTGGAAGATGCTGCAGCCCCTCTGGCTGCCTGCCCACTTGGTCTGGTGGAAACCATGGGGATGGAAGCCAAACACATCGGGCTTCTCTCCAGGCTCTGTCTAAACCAAAGGCATCTCCTGCACCCTACCATCTTGATACCTCTAACTCCCACCCAGCCTTTAGCATCCTGCTGCTGCCAGCCTCTTTTAGCCCTTAAAATGCAGATCTCCCAACAGTGCCTAGCTGTTATGGATGGCACAGGGAGGTTGACAAAAGGATGAAGGTTGCACAACTGGGTGGCATCATAGGTAATTCACAGGGGTCTCATGCCTGAAAACATCCCAAGCAACCAATGCTGTACCCTACCCCACAAACACTTAATTTAATCCACCCCAAAACCACCAATTACCAACACAGTGACTACCACTATCACTCTAATACAAACCAATTTTGAACTAACCATGCAATCACACACATAAAAAATCCAACTATACCCCCAAAACCACTCAATTAAAGCACCTAACCACCCCTTCCCCAATCCAAATGAACAAGGAAAATAATAAAATAAAGTAAACTCAAAAAAAGGGGAGAGCTCAGCAGTGCAGTGTGCTGCAGAATTCGGTCCAGTTCACTGCTGGAATAGGGCCATTACTTCCAGATTTTAATGAGTTTGAGTCCAAAGAATAATTATCTGTTCAGTCATTTAAAAGTTCACAAGAGCAGTCTCAGAATGTAGAGAAGAGCGAGGGATAGTGGTGCTCACACCACCATGGACCAAAGAATCCCTCCAAAACAACTGAAGCTGGACTGAACGGCAATCTCTTGATGAACAAAGTCTTTCAAGGCCAGGCAAAACTGCAGTATGAACTGCTCCTCTCACTAGCACTAAACAGCAGTAGAAGCTGTATTATGTAAGCACTCACCCTCTTGACACCAGTTGGAAAGAATCCAAGCTGAAGAAGGAAGGGTTGCTCCCACCAGGTCCTCCGCTTCACCAGCTGATATTTCAAAGGAGGAGTCAAGTTAGAGTTCAGGGCTCCAGGCAGTTTTCCATATTTTTGACCAGGTGGAAAACAGTGGGGCACTGGTGGGGTTTTCCTGGGGGTAGCAGAGCTCTCACTTTGCACCACACCAGTTACCCCTACCACTCCCCGCTGCTCAACCACCAAAAATTGTCCAACAAGGATGTCCCAAAACAGACCTCCTCCTGTAGATCACATGCTCCAAATCCGACCACAGAAAATACCTGAGTCTTCCGACATGCTCTTTCAGTCCTTTAGGGAATAGAGAGGGTAAGTAAGACAAAGCCAGAGCACTATCAATGAAATTTTGCTCCTCATTCTCACCGTCGGTATCGGGAAAAGGTTGCAGCATAGTGCACAGCAAATATCACTCCCTAAAAGAATAAGCTAGCTTCCTATTCTACCTCACTTCTTGAGCCCTGCTTCACTCTATGCCCCTATCTTAAATCTAAAATAATGAAATAAAATAGTTAAAATAACCAAAAAAGTTCAGACAAGCTCTCCAAGACACTTCATGAGATTCTCCTGCAAAATTTCCTTAATTTAAGCAGAAGATGCATGGAAAGGACTTTGAAAATACAGGCTGTTATCAGAGCATGTGTCAACAGCAGCCTAGTGTGGCTGCCATCTTCAGAAGCTTAAAAAGCTCCTCAGGAGATTCAAAAGCTACATTAAAACACAGCAGGCAAATCTTTTGACATTTAACAGTTTCATTTCTTCAGAAAAATAGGGAAGATGACTTTTTCTTGAACACTGGCTAGGGGTACAGAATGTCGGGCAGTGACATCCTGTCTGGTGCATCATCTAGATAACGGGTAGAAAGACAATAATCAGTCAGAAAGTAACTACCTCCTCCTTATACTTTAGTCATTGAACTCAAGGCTGAAAATGTTGTCATAATGGAATTAAGAGATGCTCTTAGTGTCATTTGGAATGTTGCATTCAAACTGAAAAGAAGCTATAGCTATCAGAATGAAAGTTAAGAAGTTTGGTTGTACCAAAGAATTGGACAAGTTGAACTTGACTTGTTCAACCTCTTATGGACAAAACTGAATTTTGGTCTGAAGTCAAGCTGTTTGGTTTACAGTATAAGAATCAACAAACCAGTTTCTGGCATGATATGGGCAGAGAACTGAACAGCTGATTGACTAGAAAATAACCACCAAAACATTGTGTCATCAAACAAGGTCAATTCCCCTTGATAATGTACTCATTCACGGACAACCCATCAAGAGAGGGCAGATTGCTGGGGACAAGGCAAGACTGTTCCAAAAATTAATCTAGCTACTGTAGATTAAAACAAAATAATTAAATGCACCGGTATTTACTACAAATTAAAACTGGAGGATGCACTGCTTGACAGCTAGGAACAGCAGCTACAGTGGGACTGATCTTCAGCCATATATTGGGGAGATATGGCCTCATCATACTACATCCCCAAAACTTGTGGCCATACATTAGCCAACCTAAAAGATGGTCTAACCTCCATGTATGTTTGCCATGCATTGGCACATTGAGACCTCAGTAATGATGCATGCCTCATTATTTTGCCATAGAGCAGAATCAATGGCCATAAATACAGAACAAATTTTTTAAAATAGCATTCACATGTTTTGCCCATTACCCTTCCACAGGCACAAACTGACACTGGGTCCTGCCCCCACAGCACACCTTTGAAAATCCAGGTCACTATGTTTTTGAACTCAGAGGTTGAGCACATCCAGTGTGGGGTGGTAGGCTTAAGTCACAGATAGGCCATGAGAATGGGAGTCTATTTTGGAGCCAAGACACCTAAAGTTTGGTATAGGGGACGGCTGTCACAGCACTTAAATGTCACAACCATACTAAAAGATGGTGACCAGCAGGGCAGAGGAAGTAATCCTGACATCTTGCTAGGCCCCAGTCAGACCCCAGCTGGAGTTCTGTGTGCTGGTTTAGGTTCCTTGATACAAAAGGATACTGAGGTGGTTAAGAAAGTCCATTACACAGTCATCAAAAATGATCAGAAGCTTTGGGGACAAGAACTACTGTATGAGGAGAGGTTGGTGGCTATTAACGTGCTTACCTTAGAGAAAAGAAGGCTGACAGGTGGCATAATCTCAGTCTCATACATACTCAAGGGTACTGACCAGGGCCACTGTTAGACTTGATGGCACCCCAAGCGAACAAACTTGTGGTGCCCCTTCACCCTCCCACTTTCTTGCTCACACTTGCACTCTCCTACCCTCCCACTCACCCCTGTCCTGCTCATTTCCACTCATGCCATGCACATAAGGCGGTCTTAAGGTATGGGCATGGGGCGGTTAGAGGAAGCTATTGGCAGTAGCACCACTGGGCCAGTGCTGTGTGCATGGCATAGTACCATGCCACTGGTACTCTACCATGAACCAACTCCTGTGCCTGTCACATTCCACTATGTTTGGCCCTGCCTCCTAACAAGTGTAGTAATGCATTTTCCTAATGAGGCTGGGAAACACTGGCTCAGGGGGATTCCACTACTGATCACAGCTAACTACCTTTGTGCATGGCTGTAAAATGTAATGGCTGAATGGGGACACCTTGTGTGCCTGTTATTGCACCATCACACTTTGCAACAGTGTGTCATGCTGATAATGTGAAAGCTGTATAGCTTTTTCAGTAGTGTACTGATAGCACAAGAACGAAAAACAGAATGGAGTGCAGAGTACAGCAGTTCCCAGGTAATTTCAGAGCTGGGGACTACACTCTATGGCAATGAACATCTCAGTTACTTGTCAGAATCTTGGAAGTTATCCAGAAATACACGGTCTCTGTTATTACTGCTTTGATTGGTTTATTTAACAGTAGGGTTTGTTTTAACAGTCTTCTTTTAGATACAGAATCATTTAAATATCAGCAATCAGAAAAAAAATCTCCCTATTTGTAGAGGTCGCAGACTACTATATCACCTCCTATTTTCAGGTTCCTTTTAATTCTGCAGGTCAGATGCTTCCAGTAATGGGAAAACCTGAGTTACCACAAAATAACCTTTGACAGTGCAAGTTCATGATGCAACAAGTAAATGAGGGAGTCGGTCATTCTCTTTTCTGAATGTTTCTTTCCTATAAAGCAGAAAGACAAAAAGTACAAGAACAGGTTGTGTGTGGAGGAACCACACTCTTGAAGGTGGAAGGTAATGGCTGGTTACTGTCCAGTGGCTCAGCTTCACCACTTTCCATTTTGTAACCTGCCACTATTTGGTTTATGAAACTATCCCCACCCATTATGTGACATGTTTTCAAAAACAACGTATTTTAGACAGGTTCTAGTTCTTCAATGGCATCCTCAATAGCTCTGGGGAAGAATTAAAAAAAAAGTAATTCAATGGAGCAGCAAAAGTTTAATAATACTGCACAAGAGTCTTCAAATACTGAAGCATATGCTTTGTCAGTCGGTGTCACTTGTGCCATTCATTTTCTTCAACTGATCCACAAGGTTTTCCCTCAATGGATTGATTACAACTTATAATGGTTTGAAGTTGTTGCAACCCCACACTCCTAGGACTGCAGATTCAACAGATTTAAATGCCGACACGCATGTAGCTTTGACACAATGAGGCATTTTCACAAATAATAACATGGGCGAAGTTCTCCATATTTACCACATTTCTAGCACTAAAAAGAAAATATTACCTGATGCATCACTGAAGACAGATGTAAAGAGAAGGCGGCCAAGTAGGAGGAGTCAGTTGGCCTTTCACCGAAGATGCGATCGGATTGTCAGACTCTCTGCCATCATCTACAACAGTTTAGACTGGAGTTTTTCCTTGGCTGCCCAGGTGGGAGGAGAAGCTGGGCTTTTCCCATCCTGTACACTTTTTGTTTTTATCCAGCCACTCTCACATTTCTTTCACCAACACCAGTGGCCTTATCCAGACAGGTTCAGTCATGATTGTCACCCCGCTGGTTGCTTGTGAGGAGTTCTTCTTCCTGCCACCTCACATGTGCAACTGGTACGTAGTCCATCAGGAAGTGAATCTTGTGGTTTCACAGCACCATCCGCAAACCAAGCACTAGTGCAGAGAGGTGGTTGGGCTGGGCTGCTTTCTCTTCCCTTCAGTGAGTTCACATAGCCACTGAGCAGTTCTGTAGCCACTGCAGTTTGGTGTGGTAGGGATTTTTATTGCGCCAAAACTTAAGCTCAGTGTTCCTCCCCCTCACGCACATTACTATGAGTCTTCCGCACAGTAGCATGTAAGTTGGCTTTTTTTTTAGCATAAGTTGCATGCCACAGGCAGAAAAGACATAAGAAGCCTCTACATTTTTTTAAAAGTTGGTGATTCAGTGCATACTAATGGAGTAGTGCACCTGATTGGTTATGGGTGTGCTCACATGATCTCAGACATTGATTGACATCTTCAACAAGGAAGTTGAATCTGCAGCCACCAGAGAGAATGCCAAGCACATTGGAATTTGCAGAGGTCAATTGGGACTTCAGGACATACAAAAATGTTGACTTCACACATTCTTCAAAACTGTATTGTGTAGTCAATCTCCTGTGCCCTGGCTGTGCTGGCACCCCAAGTGGCTGCATGGTTTGCATGTGCCAAACACTGGTACTGGTACTGACAAGAGTGGACTGAATGCTTGATCTGGTGTCCTTCATCAGGATGCAGGGACAAACCCTGAAGCACAAAGGTAATAAATTCAGGGGTAATTTTAAGAGGCATGATGTGCAGTGGATGGTGAATCTATGGAACAACCTACCAGCAGAAACAGGGGGCAGGAAGAAAGTACAAGCCCTCAGTGTAAGCCTGAACATGCTTCTGCTTAGCAAGGGAACCACAGGTACTCTGGGTAATGAATTGGGTTGAGAAATCCCTAATAATAAGAATGTTTTGGCACAGCATATTTTGTCATCCCTGCTTATCAAGCAATTTTAATAATCATGTGTCTTTAGTGTGGTGGGTGACAAAACTGGTTTTCCATGCAGGTGCCCAGTGTTAGTGGAGTTTTCTTAGCCAATTACTGAGAAGATAACAAGGTGTGTGCCAGTGCTAGTTTTGTGTGACTGTGACTGTGAACAGTGTTAGTGGTGCTTTGCTAGCTCATTGCACAATATAAACTACAGTGAGGAAGATGCCAATGCCAGTTTTGGATGTTCAAGTTTAGTGCAATTACAAGAACAATTTTAATGCCAGTTTTTCTTTAGTTAGTTTGGTGCCATTTATAGTTACATATTTTTGTATCCAGTGTTAGAGATTTGCCTACTCTTTGCAGAAATTATGTAAACAATTTTACAAGCTATATTTCTTTAGTAATGTGGTGGGAGCTAGTGCCAGTTTGACACATCCAAGTGCAGTGCCTGTGGTGCTTTGCCAGCTTGTTTCAGAACTTATATAAACAGGTTTACTAGTCATTTTTCATTATTTAGATGGGGCAGTGCTAGATTTGCATTCCCTTGCCTTATGCTAGTGGGATCTTTCAGGAGTGTAGCCAGGAAATTCAGTCTTGTACAGACTCATTTCACATGCTGCCCCTCCAATATGGCCATCTGTAATGTAAGTAGTCACACATGCTAGAAAAACAGGGCCTAACCATAATACAAATCAGCATCACAGTTGAAGAATATGGTCCCAGTATCCTGCACTGAATGCAACAAGGAATGAGCAAAGGCTATTCTAATCTCACATCAGTTCATGTATATATAATCATGTGATGCCCACAATAACAGAATGTGATGTTACAGTGATACACTCACTACCCTATGGCCACTCTAAAATACAGCAGGAGCATATCCTCTTTCACACTGCAGTACACAGGTAATAGTTAGTAAAAGGCATATGATACAGGACAGGTATGAAACACAAATGTACACAATTGCATGCAAAATGTCTGATTACACAAATGGGGGTTTTGCCAGTCCACCGTAGAAAGGATATAAACAATTTTATTAGCAATTTTGCTTTACTATGGTGTATGCCAGTACCAGTTTGTATGTGTTTGTGCATTCTGTCAGCATGGCTTTTCCAGACCACTAAAGAAAGAAAGAACTGTTTATGAAAAAATGTTAATGGGCATTTCTTCCATGAGGTTGGTACCGGTTTTTCATACCTGTGTCCAGTATTAACTGGGTTTTGCCTGGTCATTGCAGAAATTATATAAACAATTTTTATAGCCATTGAATTTTACTGAGGTTTGAGCCACATGAGTTTTAAACAAAAAATGATACACAAATTGCCAAGAGGAGGGAACAAACAGAAGGGAACACACAGTGGAAGAAGTAAGTGGGCCATGTGCCTGGGTGAATACTCCAAGTTCCACACAAAAATCAATCACCAGTAGCAGCCCCATTCTGACTGAAGTACTATGGTTTTGCCAGAACAGTCCAAAAAGTGAGTCACATAGCCAGAGTAACCCACTTTAATACTCATAGGATTGGCATATGCCATCATTGCAAAACACATAATACCATGGTCAGATCAGGGAGGAAGAGAAAAAAGGGGAAGACTACAGCAGGGTAGGATGAAAGTTACCTTCTGCTTGTCGAATTCTGGTGAAATGCTGATTTAACTTCTGTGAAATTTAGTAAAAGGTTGCCAAAATTTCAATTTTGGTTATTTCCATCTAATCTAAAAAATGTTTGTCCAAATTACACTACATTTTTTAGAGTAACCGTGAAACTTCCCATGTAATAATAATAATATTTATTTGTACCACGCCTTTCCAATACCAAGGCACTTTAACACACAATTCCAGATAAAACAGTATATTAAAACACACATACAACAAATACTGATTCATAAAATCCAATAAAATCATGTAACGTCAGATACGCTTGATGTCACAAATGGGTCTTCAGGGCCTGTTTAAATTCCCACACAGACACTCACTCCCGAAGCAGATGGGGTATAGAAATCCAAAGGGCTGGGGCTATGTACATAAAAGCATGGGCCCCAGAAGATTTTAAAGAAACCCTTGGAATCTCTAGCAACCCCCTCATCCGCCGAGTGGAGCAATCGCCTAGGGAAGTAAGGTACCAGAATCTCTTTCAGGTAGTCCAGGCCAAGTCTGTGTAGGGCTTTATAAGTCAGAAGTCTGACTTTAAAGGTGATCCACCACTGTACTGGCAGCCAATGCAGTTTGTGCAGCACTGGAGAAATATGACATGCACAAGGAGTACCCATTAAAAACTGAGCCACAGAGTTATGCACTAGCTGCAAGCCATGGATATCAACCCCTGGTAGCCCTAGATAAAGGGAGTTGCAATAATCAAGGCACAAGGTCACAAAGGTGTGGACCAATGTTGGCAGATCACTGGATGGAACAAGGTGCTTAATCCTGGAGATGTTCCTCAGATGGTAGAAGGAAGATTTGATGACTGCTGACACCTGCGATCACAGTGTCAGCCCGTCATCAAAAATCACCCCCAGATTTTGCACATGTTCAGAGGTGGGAAGCTGAGAGCCACCAAGAAAAAGTACTGAAAGCAAACCAGCTCTCCTCCCCTCTATCCGGTGACCCGGGTCCATGACCAACACCTCCGTCTTCTCCTAGTTCAACCTCAGCCAACTCAAATCCATCCAGTTCTGGATTTCAATGAAGCAATTGTTGAATGCTGAGAGAGCTGTATCCCGGTTGGGTGCAAAAGATAGGTGGAGTTGGGTATCATCAGCATAGCAGTGAAACCTCAGCCCATACCTTCTTATAATGTCTCCGAGGGGTAGCATATACACTGCGAACAACATGGAGGACAACACTGAGCCCTGAAGTACCTCACATGACAGAGAGACTGAGCCAGAGGAATTAATCACTGACACCACCCTGTGAGTTCTGCCAGTGAGGAAAGATCTAAACCACCCAAGGACTGTACTAGACATGCCACAGATGAACCTCAGGTGTTCAAGAAGAACCCCATGGTCCACAGTGTCGAACGCTGAAGAGAGATCAAGAAGAACCAAGATGAAATGGCTCTTCCAATCTCTCACCATCGGGAAATCATTGAGCACCCGAACCAGCGCAGTCTCAGTACTATGCCTCTTTCGGAAACCAGACTGGAATGGTTCCTAGATGTCATGGATGGTCAAATGGTTCTCCAGCTACATGGCCACTACTTTCTCAATCACCTTCCCCACAAAGGGAAGGTTAGAGATAGGTCTGTAGTTTGCATGGCAGTCTGGGTCCAAGGAAGCTTTCTTCAGGAGGGGTGTTACCACCGCCTACTTCAGGGAGCTAGGAAGTGTTCCACATTGCATTTCTCTATCTTTAAAGATGACTGAGTTATAAGCTTCCAAACATTTGGAAATGTTAAAAACACAGTTAACAACTACAGTATGTAAGCTAAAAGTCTTAATCCAAAACGCACCTCATTTAGTATGGCAACTTTACCAATGCCTATACATGTGTGTGCCAGGTTTCAGATCTCTAGCTTTAAAGGTGACTGAGTTATATGCCTCCAAACCTTCCAAAATTTTAAAATTGCACTTTGCAATTATGTAAATGGCTGAATTTTAAGCCCCTATAAGTTTAAAGCTAGAGAATGGAATATCAGCAGTGTTGTTAGGTTCATTGACCCTAAATATTGGACTTTAAGGAAATCCCCATGGCCCAGCATGAGAGCATCATGCTGCCATGCTGATGACCCGGGTTCAGAAGAGAGCCAAAGAGGTTGTGTCAGGCGGCAGGTCATGGCTAAAACTTACAATTTACATAACCAGTACTTCTCTATTTGTTTTTATTTATTTCAATCTAGGATTAGACCTTTGAGTCAGAGACTCATTTACAGAGGTTCCACGTCATAACAGATAGCAGTAGACAACAACATTATTACAGTGATACAGAATAAAAATTAGTTAATAAAGGATACAGAGAGCACCTATCCAGTGATGTCTATGTACAGTCCAATTAGCTTGTACAGTCTTATAAAAGAGAAAAAAATAAAATAAAAATAAAAAAGCATATGGACAAGGCAAAAATAAAAGCAGCAGGAACATGTAAAGTAGTAACAGTTCCATTGTCTAAGTGCAGAACCGATGCTAGCCAAAATTACATTAGCCTCCAGTACAAGTAGTGCAATGGGGTGATCAGAGATAGGAGGGAAGAGAAGAGAGGGAGGGATAAGGCGGGGGAAAGAAGGAAGCAAGGATAAGGTAGTAAGAGGTAGGTAGGGACAGAAAGTGCACAGGCGGGGAGAGAGAATTGTAGGGGAGGTGGGCAAGCAGGGATAGAATGGAGAGTAGAGAGGTGGATGAAGAGAGTAAGGGGAAAGAGAGTACAGGGGAAGAGTGGATTTCAATTACCAGAGGCATGCAACTGCCAATTACTATGTGGTTCTTAATAAGCTTAAGGGGGCGGGTGGTGAAAAGCAGAAGGATACAGGAAAGGACCAAAAGTATACAAGTAAGGGGAGGCTAGGAGTAGGTAAGCAAGGAGTGATATAGAGAGAGGAATCAAGATACTTCAGAGACTGGGAGGGGGGCTAGGAGTCACAGTCGCAGACACTGTCCCGAGTTAGTATGCATCTGAGCTTTGTTTTGAAAGAGCCAAGTCTGGCTTCAACGGGTAATTCTTTGCTGAGGGAGTTGAGTTAGATTAGCGCACTAGTGGGGCTTTGTTAACTCCTTGCTGCAAGTATGTGTCATTTATTATTGTTATGCCATCATTTCTTCTTCATCATTTCCAAAGGTAATCACTTAATTGACAGGGCAGGGTTATGGATATAGACTATCTGAACTTCAGCAAGGCCTTGGGTACTGTGGTGCATGACCAGTATCTCAGCAAAGTAAACCACTGTGGTATCCATGAGACATACACAGAGTGGATTATTAACGTGCTTGGCAACAGAAAGTAAAGGGTAGTGGTGGACATGCACTAATCTGAATGGAGCAGAGTACTCAGTGGTATCCTTTAGGGATTAGTACTGGGATCATTGCTCTTCCACGTCATCACTGATAATCTGAAATTTGAACTTCATGGAAAATAAGAAGGCTGATGGGTATTTTTTCATAGGCATCCAGGGCCACTCATAAATTTCGCTGAAGGACTGACCAAACCTGTGTGATGATGCAGCTACTTTGCAATTAATTGATTAAGCAATAAGGCACAACAAGGTGTGTGTTATCATGTAATAACGTCACTCCTGGGGTGGGTTGAAGCACAAGACAAAGCCGAGTGCTTCCATCACCCCAGGAGTGACGTTATTAAATGATAACACACACCTTGGAGTGCCTTATTGTAATTATACAATGGCTCGATGTTATAGAAAACAAACAAAAAAAAAATGTTTTTAGTAGATTTTTAGTGAGGCAGTGTATCTTTGTTTCTGAAAAAAAAAGTAGCTCATAACAATCATCCAAAAAAATTAATACAGTGATGTTATTGTGTAATAACATCACTGTCTCAGGCACACATTAACCAATCAGAGTCCAGGAAATTGTCTTGCCATTGTATAATAATAAATAACATATGGTAAGGAATACAGTTACATCACATGACAAACAGTATTCAGTGCATAGCACCTAGTGCACTGCATCACATATATTGTGCCAGACATGTGGCAGACTTCTTGACTGGTCAAAGCAGGTACATAGGTATAGAAACTGTACAAGACTTGTAGGGGACTTCACAAGTGTCCCCATAGGCCACTGATAAAGCAGGTACATGGTAACACAAGCTGTGCCAGACCTGTAGCTGTCTTCACAAGTGGCCCTGCAAGCAACTCATGAAGCAGCAGAAATCAGTGCTGTATTCATCATGGAATGTAACTGTATTTTAATATATGGATCATGAAAATTATACAGTAGAAAAGCATACAAACAATTCTCCATAATAGTATTACTCCCAAAGTGATAATACTACACTTCAGGAGTGATAATACCATTGTTCAGGTGCCGTAATACTATCATGCAGGACCTGAATGATAGTATTAGCACCAAAACACAACAGCACATGCGCTAGTCTAGTTCTTAACATCTTTAAGAACATGCCTTCCAGTTGGCCGCTTTTCTTGTTAGGGTGGGCAGAACAGTTCCAAAAACATGGTGGCCAGTCTCTCGCTTAATGAGAGTGATTCTCAACCCGAACATTTCAAAGCTTTTTTGTTTTAAAAATGTGAAAAATAAAGATATCCAGTTGATCCTGCATTCCCCAGAGATGGAAAAGGTAGGCTCTCCTTAGAAAAAAAAAAAAAATAGGTTCCATTTTCAACATATTTCCTTGGACAGTAGGGCCCCGAGCAGTGAGACAGTGTAGCAGGTGGCCAGGATGGAGAGACTTGTTCGCTGGAGCAGCCAACCACCTAATAGAAAACAACAACAAAAAAATCAGAAAATTGCATCCATATACTAAAAAAATAAAACATAGGTTCCTGTTCATCACAAAGTAGTAGTTTAATCTTGAGGTTCTGGGGACATGGACCCTCTCGAGCTTCACTCGCGAGGTTCCCTATGTCCCCAGAATCTCTCATTGGAATTATTACCTTGTGAAGCACAAGAACCTATCTATTATTATATTTACTCATACTACTGCAGAAAGGGTTTAGTTAGCTGTTGAAATATGTTTGCTATATTCATACATTAAGTGCTTCCTGCAAAAATATATTGACAGGGAAATTAGTTTGGCACTGTTTTACTTGCCACAAGGTCATGATTTCAAGTGATTGCTATTGATCAGAAAGCAAATAATAAAATAAGATTGGCATTACCTTTATTTGGAAGAGTACTGTAGTTTATTTTCATTTACTTGTATTTAAAACTACAGCTATCAAAAGTTACAAACAACACCTTTGGCAGAGGCATGCTACATGAAGAAAAACAAAGAGTGCACAGAGCAGACAAAACAAATAGTGGATGGCAGAGAATAGGGACAAAGCAAGCCCTAAACTCAGTACAGTCACTTGATGATTGCTGTCATTCAATCATTAAGTCATGCTTTGTTGTATTTAACAGTTCATTTTCATTTTAACTTCAGCAGCATTTTAATCTAGACTTTCAGTGTGTGAATGTTCAATAGTTGACATTTGAAATCCATGCCTGCAGTCCTCATTTCTTTTGTTCAGCTCCTCAAAACATGTTAACTATTAGGCAGGCCTGCACCTGGAGATGATTTTGTACTGCTTTCAAGACCCGCTGTTATTATCTCCTTCAAATCCATGGTGAACTGTTGCTGCAATATGCTAAGCAAAACATAGGTTTAGTATGTGAGATCTCAATGGCATCTCTTTCTCAACATCTGCTTAGAGACACTGATGAGGAGATAGAGGTTCTTGTCTTTGAAGTCAGTCTTTAATGAGGCAGGTATTCCTGGCTATCTAAACTTTCCAGTACACCTTAAAATTCATTTTCAAGGGTAAATAATATTCTGTGACAATTAATAAGGTACAAGAGCCTTCTTTCAAATAATGTACAACTACTTGCAACTACTGTAATAAATCATATGTTGATTCATTAGAAAAAACACAGAGAACATCCATATAGCATGCAATATACTATACATACCCTAGAATTTAAACTTTAAAAATTACTTAGTTTTGGCTAACACAAATACTGGGGCTCCCCACAAGCAAGCACCTGATAGGGACTCGACTGGTTTCAACCAAGCCTCCCCCAGAAGATCCTGAACTCCTAAATAAGATTTTGTCAAGCTGGTTGGGTTCCAATCAGGTGCTTGCTTATGGTTATTTGCTCTTATGGTAATGTTTTGAACCTGTTTACATCTCTGTGCACATTCATCTACTTGGACAAGGGGGGAGGTAAAATTAATGAGAGCTGAAGCATCATTGTACTGTATTATTTTTGTTGTGTATTTTAAAATGTGAGAACATATTGGCATTAATAAGGAGTGTTAAGGAAATGTGTCAGTGTATGCCACCTCAGTCCCTATATAATGGGCTTATGTGTTTGGTATCCAGTATGGTTTTACATTTTACCAACTTTTCAGCTTTGACTAAAATTCCTTTTTTTTGTTATAAATAACAATGCTTATACCTCTTAGAGTAGCATCTAATGATGGGCACTGTAGTTATTCTGAACTGAAAAATAAAAATGTAGTTATGGCTATACAGTATATATATTGCAACAGGAAAGGAGGTTGCTGTAATATTTATCAGTCTTCATTTTTATGTTTGCTTGCACGCATGTGCAAGAAACATAGTGCCATCATCGGAGATTTCGGAGGTGTGTCACCTCCTTCTCCAATTCAGTCAGTATGCTGGCAGGCGCAGCCCCTGTAAGCCAATGCATTTTGGAGCTATCTATGACACGCTCCAAAATGCAGTGGCATACAGTTGAAAGGGGGAGCTACGCTTGAGTGAGCAGCGATAAGATAAGGCTGCTCACGCGCAGCTCCTCTCCCACAGACGCCGCAGGATTGCGCCGCCTTCACGCACGCACTGTATAGCCGACGGGTGCCCAATCCCAGTTGGCTGTGCTGCGTCCTTCATGCCACCCCAAACGCTTACATGCCACGCTGGTGCCCACCCAGCATGGCAACTAATCATATAGCCGACGGGGTGCCCATTCCCCGTCCGCTGCACTGTCCAGCCCCCAGTAGTGAGTGCCACACTGGGAGCCCACCCCAGCGTGGCAAGCAATTGTAGGCTGACGGGTGCCCAATCCCCGTCGGCTGAGCACGGCCCACCCAACGTCCTTGTGCCACGCTGGGAGCCCACCCAAGCGTGGCAGGCCCCACGTCGTCTGCTTTTTTCACCCGTGAAGAAAAACGGTCCCACAGTGAGTCTCCCCGCCCCTCCCACAACCCGCACTCCACCCCTGCGCACTCAGCCTCCCCACCCCTCCTCACCCCATACTTACCTCCGGACCTCGCGCGACTATCTTCGTGGACTGGGAACACGCCTGCACTCTTCAAAGGCGACCGCTAACTGAGGAAATGCTGGTAAGCTATATAATGGGCTAGATAGGGGTTCAACTTATTGTGCATATCTCAGGCATTTTTGAATTTTGCACCAAATTTTCAACATGGGGTTTTGGGACCCTTCTCATGATTGATAAACACTGTCATGGCGTTATTCAGGCCTGAAGGGTGATTTCAACACAGTGACTGGGCAGTGACTGCAAAATCACCCTTCGGACCTGAATAACGCCATGACAGTGACATCAATCATGAGAAGGGGTCTCAAAAACCCTATGTTGAAAATGTTGTGCCAAAATTCCCAAAAATGACTGTTTTACAAGCGTGCGTTGTGCAGTTCCTACTCAGGCTCGTAAGTTCACGAATTTTCAATATTTTCACTCCAGATTTTCAACATTGCCATTTTACCACACCTTCTTATGAGCAGTATAGCTGTCATTTTTCACATCTCACCCAAAATGTGTTTCCACCCACATAGCGCACAATGGCACAGTCGGTGTGTGAAATCAATGTACAGGACAAATTAAGAAAATCACAGTGACACTGTTCATGAGTAGACATCTTAAAATGGCTATGTTGAAAATTTGGTGAAAAAAGTCCTAAAAATGACTGTTTTACGAGCGTGCATTGCGCAGTTCCTACGCACGCTCATAAGGGCGTGAATTTTCAATATTTTCATTCCAGATTTTCAACATTGCCATTGTACCACACCTTCTTATAAGTAGTATAGCTGTCATTTTTCACATCTCACCCAAAATGTGTTTCCGCCCATGTAGCGCACAATGGCGCAGTCGGTGTGTGAAATAAATGTACAGGACAAATTAAGAAAATCACAGTGACACTGTTCATGAGCAGAGGTCTTAAAATGGCTATGTTGAGAATTTGGTGAAAAAATTCCTAAACATTACTTTTACGAGCATGCATTGCACAGTTCCTATGCATGCTCGTAAGTTTGCAAATTTAATATTTTCACTCCAGATTTTCAACATGTCCATTTTATTAAACTTCCTTATGAACAGTACAGCTGCAATTTTTCATATGTCGCTTCAGTAATGTGTTTGCCAGACATGTAGCGCATAATGGTGCTGTTGGTGCGAAAGCAATGTTTAGGACAGATTAAGAAAATCACAGTTACACTGTTCATGAGCAGAGGTCTTAAAATGGCTATGTTGAAAATTTGCGACAAAAGTCCATAAATGACTGTGTTACGAGTGAGCATTGCACAGTTTCCACGCACCCTCGTTAGTTCATGACTTTGTAATATTTTCAGTCCAGATTTTCACCAGTGGCATTTTTCCACACTTCCTTATGAGCAGTACAGCTGCCATTTTTCACTAACATGGTCAAGAGTGTGTTTTCACACTTTCAGTGCAGAGATGCGTGGTCGCTGTGGGAAATCATTGTTCAGCACAGATAAAGAAAATCACAGTGACACTGTTCATGATCGAGCACCAAAATGCCTGAGTTGACAATCTGCTGTAAGAAATCCCCAACCTAATTATATTACGGGTGTGCGTTGCACAGTTTCTATGTACGCTCGTGACTTCACCATTTTTTTAAATATTTTTACTACACATTTACAACATAGCCATTTTTTACACCTCCCCATGAAAGAGTACAGCTGTCATTTTTTACATCCTCTTCGAATATTTTTGCACCTGTGGTGCTAAATGCCGTAGTCACTGTGCATAAGCAGCTTTCGGCAACAACTGATATTCCCCTGTTCATGAGGAGGGGTCACAAACAAACATGTTGAAAATTTGGAGTGAAAATACCAACGAATGCCTGAGGTATTAGGCTTTTCAACTATAATGCCCGACCCTATCGAGAATGACAGGCATCAGGGGTGTGACTTGGGATTCTTGCCTGTGATGCTCATACATTCCCACACCCTGCAGTCACTGAGAGGCATCGAGGTATGCCTTGGACTCTTCGGCCCCAAAGTTCACCCCATTCTCCTATACCGCACCCATCTCACCGTACTTCCTAATGGAATGGGGTGTGCATAAGGGCCAAAGATCCCAAGGCACACCGTGACACTTGTCAGTGTCTGCAGGGCGGGGGTGTGGTGAAATGGTGTGGCCATTATGCCTGATGACCCAAAGGCACACCCCAATGCCTGTCTGTATCTGCAGGGTGGTGGCAGGGTTGGCTTCAGTTCAATACTTCACTGCCATTCCTATTATGCAGCTGTCTAACTCCTACACTACCAATCCCAATGCCAGCAAGCAAACATTCGGCATTGACAAATGCTTGTTTTGTATAACATTATACTAATAAAAATCAAATATATGTTTTAATGCTTCACAGACAAATTTGAAACCTGTCAGGAGAAGCAGAATCTTAGAAATACCTCATATTGCCATTGCGGTATATAATAACTCTATTCAGAAAAGCAGTTTTGAAATGATTAAAGTAACAGGTGTCTCATGTCATGCATGAAACCCAGTGATAAACAACGGGCCAGCCTAAAATGGATGCAAAGTTCACGAATCTAAAGAACATAAGTGTTCATACTTGCATATTTGCCTACATTTTCTGAATGTATTTAACCAAAAAGAATTATCTTTCTTCTCTTATTTTTAAAAGTAGACCTGGAAGAAAAAAAGTAGAAGATAAAACACTATGACAACAACTGGAAAGTATTTTAGAGACTGCTGGAAATGGAACAGCATCAAATTACAACAATGGAATAGAAACAACTAATTTAATCTACTGTAGCACATTCAGAAAATATTCCAGAAACAAAATTGCTATCATCATGACATCTTCTTGGCAAGATTCATTAGTTGCTACATAGCACAAGCAAAGAAAAAAATGAAAAGAGAGTCAAGACGTTTGCAAAATTCTATGAATTAATGGTGTTAACGTCTTGTATAGCTTTGTATAAATTTAATTTTATCAGTTTTCCTGGAACATGCTGTACCATGTCAATCCTTTCTATTTGTCAAAGATCAAATAATTAAGTGAGTTACTCTGATAAACATGCAGCAATAATGTTACACATGGCCCCTGGCATGGAAAAGTTTGAAAGCTTATGCACCCTTTCTGTTCTTTTTTCTGTGCCAAAACTATTAAACTTTGTTACCATAAAAAGAAGTTTTAGTCACACTAGATCCATACAACCAAAAGTTAGATAAACAGACAGCACTCCCAGAGGACAACATGTATGCCAACTTGGCTGACACACCCCTTTAATGTGTCAGAGTATTAAAAATGTCATAAAATAAAATAAATAAATAACATTTATTAAGGATTTTAAGCAGGGCACCAGTGATAATACAACTAATAGTGTTATATCTAAGCAGTATATTTCCTGCCTAATAACATGGCTTCCAATTGGCTATAGGGATAGGGATGTAAAACAAGCTCCATTGACAGGAATATCCGTTTTGCACTCCATAGGCCTAGGGAAGAACTACTATGGTACAAGCCACAGAGAACATCTGAATGCACACCTCTGGTAGTAACCTACAACCCAGAACTGGAAAAACTACAGAAAATAATTAAAGATCTACAGCCACTACTGTCTGAAGATGAAACTGTAAAAAATATATTTCCCACTCCACCAGTGCTTGCCTTCCACCAGCTGCCAAACCTGAAGCAGAAACTGGAGTGAAGCAAACTTCCTCTGAGCTCCAACTAGGTGACAAAGACACAAAACCATGCAAAGCACCTCGCCATAGACTATGTACACATATCTCTCCTGAGACATGTGTCAGTCATAATGAAAAAACATTTACAATCCAAAACTCGTATGCCTGTTCTTCTAGCAACGTAGTATGTATGATACAATGCAGAAAATGTGAGGAAGGCTGCTATATTAGTGAAACCAGACAGGAACTCAAAACAGGAATGAATCACCACAGATTCACAGTTACCCATAAAAATGAAAATACGCCAGTAGGGGAACATTTTTCTAGACCAGATCACTCCACCAGTGATTTTACTGTCAGAGTGTTAAAAGGGAACTTCAAAAACAGCCAGGATCGGCAAACATTTGAAATAAAAATGATACAATATTTTGACACTAAAGAAAACTGACTTAATAAATATGTTGGTTTTTTTAATACACTACCAGTGATTATGCTTAAAGTAGTGCTTCAGAGTTTCTTTTTAAACCCTCACTTCAACACCCTCTGGCTCTTTTAGCAGGTACCTTCTTAAGACAATGGTATGTATTTTCTTTCTGTCTTGACTTTTTAGAAATGTTAATTAATGGTCCAGAGTCAGAGTAAAATTAGGCAGCCCTTTGATCTTATAAGTTGATCTCTCCAACAGACACATTCCAGTGAAAATTACTCCTGGCTAAACAATTGAAAAAAAAAATAGTCTTCCTGTTTGTGAAAGGTGCAACTTGACTACAATGCTTTGATCTGTAAACTGCTAGTCTAGGTTTTGAATCCACATCCAACCTTTATATCTGTCATACTGCTCAGCTGTTTTCACTTTGACCCGAGAAAGAGAGTTTTATCAATCAAAAGCTAGTCTTAAAAATAATTTTGTTAGTCCAATAAAAGGTATCATCTGCAACATATTTGTTGTTTTTTTTATTTTCTCTACACTAATAGGAACATTATGGGAAAACACTGTTATATGGTATGTGTGACTTGTGGTCAACATTACCAGTTCTAGGGAAAATCAATATTTTTCTGGTGCAGTACACGTAAATATAACCTGTGATATTGCACTAGTGAAGCCTCACTTGGTATATTGCTGCATTGTTATGTGTACTGTACCATACTGCAACAAACTCTGGTCAGAGCCAACATGGCTGCTGTGCTGCTTTAAAGGGACACTGTCAGGCCATTGTCTTACTTTCTTTACTTGAAGGTATCCAGAAATGAGAATATAGTGCCTGCATCAGTCCCTTTATTAGTGCAGAATGTACAGTAACAATTTCTCATATAAAAAACTGATGCATTTAATAATTCCCCCTCCTAACCCAAACCCTGGCAGGCTACTGGAACTGAAAGTGCCAGCCACCACAGTGCAGTCACAGTACAAAATGGCACTGAAACACCAGGAGGCTTGTGCACTCCTCCCAGATGTGTAGCCAGCAAATTCAGTTTTGTATTCAGTACCAGAGAAATGCTACATCCCCCCCCCACACTTTCTTATTCATTGCTTGTTCTCCTTAATCTACTCTGCAATGCAATATGTCTGAAGCACTGGGGAAACTTGGCATGCTATTCAGGGCCTTGAGAAAAAAAAACTTTACGTTGCCCTAACTTCTATGCCTGTTGTGTTGTTATAACCTCCTCTCTCCTGCCCCTTTTTAAAGCCTCTACACCACTGCAATGAGACCATCTTTTTCTCCTGTGTCTTTACCTTTTGGATGACTTTAGGGACACCACAGTGTGCCCCCCCAGCACTGGAAACACTTCATGATTTGGCAAGGCTATCTTCACAAGACATGTTAACCTCCTCCTTGCAAGCATAGAAACACAGACACTGGTGACAAATAAAGACTGTGGGCCCCTCAAATCTGCCCACAATAGAGGTGACAAAGAGCTTATCAGAGGAAGAACTTTCCACATCCATCTTAAATCTGATTTATTTCATTTATTTAGTTTTTGTTGACCAGGAAAGGAGGGCTAAGCAATTCTACCTACAGTATTTTCAGCCTTATCATGGGGGAGGGATGAGATACAGATGGTAACTAACCAAAATTGAAGCACATTGAACTGTTTGTGGTATTTATAGTGAATTTACCCCACCACCACCATCATCAACCTCCAACTGTTCTCCCTCATGAATGCATCCCTATTTCTAATCAGTAGGTCTTCACTATTCACTCTGCTTATACTCATTACAAACTTATAGGTCTCTTACCAGGTGACCCCTTCTCCCCTCTGGCCTCCAAAAAATACATGTTCAGAGTCTCTAGCTGTTCCTCATAGGATCTGCCATGCTGGTCCTGCATCATTTTAGTGACCGTTCACTGCACTGACTTCAGCCAATCTATGCCCTTTCTCAGATAAGGACACCAGAACTTGGCACAGTATTCCAAATGAGGCCACACCAGTAATCTGTATATTGACAATACCACATTATTCCAAATGGGGCCTCACCAGTGACCTGTATATGGCTATATCACTTCCTTCTCAGATCACCAGCAGTTTGCATTCCCTCCACCTGGAAATCAATGACTGTCTACAATATTGCTCACCCCCACACACACACACAGAGGAGGATCAACTTAAGATGTCTTTCCTGATAAAACTTTTGAAATAAATAAATAAAATAGCACAGTAAGATGCTGGTATCCTAAGTGATCTGTATGCAGTAAACTGATGTTAGATACATTCCACATTTTGCCTCTGACAACCACATTTATAACAGTTGAGTCAGACACAAAAAAGCCCCAGAAGTACTTTTCAAAATAAGGTGGCACCCCTCCCCCTGAATCAGGCTGAATCCCATATTGCAGGTGGCATGACCTTCTTATTTACAGTTTTATTTTGTGCAATGCCCACAAGAGGGTTTGGACATAATGCCACTACTGCAATGCCCACAAGAAGATTTGGACATAGTGCCACTACTTTAAACTAATGCTCCATATAGCCTTGCCAGCACAGGCCATGCCCCTCAGCACCAGACATTCCCACCAGCATTCTCCATTAGCTCCAGAAAAAAAAAACTTAACCAATGATGACACTTTTGCTGACTGTGCAAGACATGCTTACAATTCCCCCTCCCCAACACTGGAACAAAAAAATCAACCCCTGCTCCAACACAATTACTGTTTTTTTTATTTGCTTTTGTTGACAGGGTATAGATTGAAGTCAACTGAAATTAAACCAGATTAGGAAGTTGGTGATATTTTGGTGAATGGGGGAAATCTGGCCATTATACCAGGGAAATTTCTCTACTCATTCAAGAGGTGCCATAGGAGAGTACATCATCCTCTTAGTACTGCACTCAGGTTCCAGTGGTTATGGTGTGTGTAAAATCCAAGTGTGGGACTAGAATCCAAGACCCTTTGTCCATTAGGTCAATGTGTTGCAAACTGAGCCACGCTGAAACTGGTTCAACCCCCCCACCTCAGTGCCACACATGCAGCCCCCTCTAGGACAACACAATGACAGCCTCAGACATCACCCCACCCTCCCAACACATAGTCACTTTGCTATTCCAGCACCAGAGCACTCAATTCCTGTCCCCTTCCTCAATAAAATCTCCCCTTCCTTATGTGATATGATTTTGGAGAAGTGCACTCACTGCTTACTGCTAAGAATTCTTGGCTTTCCACTCCCAATCCACCCTGATTCTGAAAGCAAAACTGTGCACAGAACTGATTAGTGTGCATCCCCCCAACATGTAAACTGTAGTTCCACTGATAATCGCTGGCACATGCTACAAACAATATCACTATCAGCTTAAATTATAATGCATTTCTAATAAAATCATATTGCTGTGATGTGTTTCTTGCTTGCAACTGTTCATTTTGAATATGTCAGCCGTGTTCAGAGTTTGCTTAGCCAGGCATCAGGATTGGTAAGAGCCTCCAATAAAGTTGTAAGAAATTAATTTGGTGTGGACTGCACAATTTTCTCAGAAATTTTTTTTCAAGGTAATGCAGTCAACACCAAGTATGTGAAACATTTGCTGCAAACTTTAAATATTAACAAATTCATGTGTTGCACAAATATTATTTTAGAATAGAAGCAACATGTTCAACATGCTTTTCATTCCTTTTATGCATTAAAATATTCAGAGAAAGAGCAAGATAGAAATCCCTATAAAGTTTTGGTTATATCGCTCTCCAATCATCCATCTTTATTTGAAAAAATGTTACTAGAGGAATGGAAAGCTATGCAGTTAAGAGTAGACTGCAGATAGATACGTGTTAGTAAGGCAAACTTAGCATGTACCTGTTTCTCTTTTTAGCTATGTTATTATATCTGATTGCTTATGAAATGTATGATTACAAAAAGAAGACAAGTGGGAATTTATAGAAACCCTATACTGAGCAGTGCAGTAAAAATAAAAGAATGCTATTTACAATTGCTAGTCTCCTCATCAGGTAATGTGACATACTTCCCCCACCCCCTGCCCCCATGGCCACACTCTTAGTGTGTCACCTAAGTGTAAATCCTACAGTTAGCAGTGAAGTAGAAATCTGAGAATGCTATTTGCTGGCCAACAGTTAAAGGAAGGAAAGTGAGCTTCTCCCAAGAAATGTCCTACACCCCCCACTGGGCAGACTTTCAGACTATTACCATATTGCTTTATTACCTGACTGCATCACAAAACTGTTAACCCGTGCTGTGCCATGGACTGATATATCAGTCCAGATTTCCAACACATTCAAATTCTGCTGGCAGCCCAAGGGTTACTTAAGCACTTTGGACTGCCCTGTTGGACATGTGAGGAGAATAATTGATGGAGCAGAAACAGAAACTTTTCAGCTGCAGCTGCAGGCAGCAATCAGCTCCTGATAAATAACTGAAATAACTACATAAGAAAGATGTAAAAAAACACAGTCTGCCACCTAGAACCACCCACCCTGAATGTCAGAGTGTTAATTGCCTGTTGGACATGCTGTGGGGAGAATAATTAATAGAGCAGGAAAGGAAACATGTCATCAGCAGTTGCAGGCAGCAGTCAACTCCTGAGAAATAGCTGAAATAACTACATGAGGAAGACGTAAACAAAATAGAGTCAGCCACCTAGAACTTCTTACCTTGAATGCCATTGTATTACTTGTCTTCTTGACTCTGGTTTTAAAGAAGCATTTTAAATGAAGACTCCAAATGAGACTGCTATCGGTCAATTGCTGTTACTGCTGAGGCACTACTTCAGGCACTCCTACTTCTCAAGGAAATAGTACAGCTAGTGCAGTGGAGGGGTGGGAAAGGGGGAGACAAGGGAACAGCAAGGAGCGGCATAAGGTGGAGGCAGAAAGATGTGGTTCATTTCCACTCAAAGCACTCAGTGGATGGAAACAGTCTAGGTATCTGGTCACATGTTTCCAGAGTCCCTTGTCTCTCTCTCCTAGTAATAGTAGTAAGTCAGCATGGTGACATTGCCAAGCAGCCCAAAAAAATGACATTGCAGAACTAGAAAAGGTTCAGAGGAAAGGGCATGGATTATTAGGGGAACAGAAGGGATGAAATACAAACAAAGATTACAGTAGCTGGATTTCTCTCCTCTTTGGAAAAGAGAGTGTATGAGGGATAAATGCTTCAGGTGCACCATGCAAATAAATTGCTTTAAAACAATGAAGGGTATTTTGAAGGTGGACTCAACAAGCTTTTTATAAATCAGAACGAGCTAAAAAGGGGACATGGGCAGATACTTAAAGGCAGAGTGTTGGAAGAGAATTAAGAAAGCATTGCTTTACTTAAAGGGTTCTTCCTTCCTTGAGGAGAGATTTGTGCACTGCTGCCCCGATGCAATAGTAGAAAGAAGAGGTTGAAGAGAAAGAAGAATAAGAAGTAGAATTAACATTTATACAGTGCTTTTTATACACATTGTATCTCACAGTCCTTTACAAGCAATGAGAGAGTGGTAGGAAAGTGACTATAAATGTTTCAAACCTGCAGCTGAAGCAGACAGTCTCTAACCTTTGTAGGTCTCCACAGAATCATCCAAAGGTTCAAGAAGCATCACAGAGATGGGGAAGGGAATTCAGATGTGATACTAGTATGTTGTATTTTTAGACATATAGAAAGTAGAGATTCTAGGGTTATTATACCACTTTATACAAGCCTGGTAAGATCACAACTGGACTACTGCTCTCAATTTTGTGCACCTGCCACAATTCAAGGAAAGAAACTAGTGGAAGGAATACAAAGAAAGGTAACAAAACGAATAAAAGACATGAACAATTTAGAATATAAAGAAAGATTAAAAGCCATGAACCTCTTTTCAATGGAATATGGGCAATTAAGAGGTGACCTATGTTTAACATATAAAGCTTTTCATGATCCTCTGCTTTTTGAAACTCTAGATTTTATAAGAAATACTACCAGCATTACTACTAGGACACATAATTTAAAATTAAAAGGAGATGTGGTACTGCTCAATTCATTTAACAGGGAAACTAGATGGAAGCTCAATGATCAACTTCTTAAAGGCGTTAAATATTGCAAACTTATTAGGGAAAAAATAGAATATTTTTCTTCATTAAACCCTTTAGATGGTGTAAAACCTGATATCTGGTGGGGGGCCTTTAAAGCCTTCATGAGAGGGATATTGATTAGCATGGCGGTTGGTAGGAAAAGAGAGCGAGAGGAAGACCTTCAATCCCTATTATCCCAAATCAGATTTCTGGAAACAAACCTTCCTACTAATCCCCTAGATGATGATATTCAGAAACTCCTGAAATTAAAGGATAAATATCTGGGGTTACTTCAAGATAGAGCAGAACTAGCTATCGTTCGTACCAGAGCTAAATACATCGATCAGGGGGAAAAAGCGGGATGTTTACTGGCATTGCGTATTAAACAGCAGGAGTCAATGAGATTTATCCTGCCTATCAGGTCATCAGCAGACGGAGCTCTCAAGTGTCTTCTAATGAAATAGCTCAAGAATTTGCTGCTTATTACTCTGAACTGTATAGCGACATGCAGCACCCTCCCTGTGCAGAAGATATACAAGGTTATCTAAGAGGTTCCCACTTGCCCCTTCTTCCTGACAGGTGCAGTGAAACTCTGGTTGTCCCTATTACTCAGGTAGAGATTGCTCAGGTTATTAGCGAATTGCCTGTCGATAAGGTCCCTGGTCCAGATGGATGTTCTCCTTTATTTTACAAGGTCTTTCGAGGCCTTCTTGTACCAATACTTAGTCATTTATTTCAACAAATTCTATCTGGGGAAGAGACAGATCCGTATCTCTATGAGGCCCTGATTGTTCTGCTTCCCAAACCTGACAAAGACCTTGATAAGGTTCAAAGTTATAGACCCATCTCTCTCTTAAACCAGGATGTTAAGATTCTCTCTAAAATACTGGCCAATAGGTTAGCACTGGTTCTTCCTGGGTTAATAGGTACAAATAAGGTTGGATTCATGAAAGGGCGTTATCTTCTGATCATTTATGCACTTTGTCACATGGCTTCTCGGCTACCAGAGATGCAGAGTTCCCAGCGGGCTTGGTCTTCTTGGATGCCGAGAAGGCATTTGACTATATGAACTGGAATTTCTTGTTTCACACTTTGGAGGCTTTCCATATCCCTTCTCTGTTTATCTACTGGATTGCCGCCCTTTATAAAAACCCCTCGGCAAGAATTTCTGCAAATGGGGCCTTCTCCCATTCTTTTCCTCTCCACTCAGGTACTAGACAGGGGTGCCCCCTCTCTCCTTTATTATTTAACTTATATCTGGAACCTCTTATCCAAAACATTCTCAATAATGACTCCATACAAGGAGTGAGAATTGGGCGGCACGAAGTGAAAGTCACCGCATATGCTGATGATCTGTTAATACATTTGTCCCATCCGGTATCCTCTTTTCCGGCCTTACTAAGTGAAGTGGCAAGGTTCAGTGCTTTGTCTAACTACAAATTGAATGCCAGTAAGTCCCTGTTTTTTCCATTAAATCACAAAGTTTTAAAGACTGATATTAGTCCCTTGGGGCTATGCTGGACTCCCAGGTCTTTTAAGTATCTGGGTATTAAACTTTCATGCAACCCCTTAGTATGGTTCAAGGAAAACCTAGATTCTTT
The DNA here is from genome assembly GCA_016271365.2 of Neoceratodus forsteri. Classification (NCBI taxonomy): domain Eukaryota; kingdom Metazoa; phylum Chordata; order Ceratodontiformes; family Ceratodontidae; genus Neoceratodus; species Neoceratodus forsteri. Next base: position 1,296,548,881 of record CM028130.1, read on the forward strand.
ACTGCAGGGAATTACACATGACCTAGAGAGGTGGTCCAAACTCCCTATCTCTCTGTGAGGCCAAATTAATATAATTAAAATGAATGTATTTCCTAGGATTTTTTATCCGTTGTCCCTTCTTAATGCTTTTGCTCCTTTACTCTGGTTCAAAAAGGTTCATGGTATTTTTACTAAATTCATCTGGGCCAATAGGTATCCCCGCCTGGCTTACCATAAGCTGGCAGCTCCTAAACTGGAAGGAGGGTTGCGAATCCCCATCTGGTTATATATCATTGGGCCAGTCACCTTGTGAAATGTTCGCGGTAGGTATTTCCCCGCCCAGAGGAAGCACAACCCATTTGGCTCAAAATAGAATTGGACGTGATTAAGGCCAATAATCTGGACCCTCTTGCATTATTTTTCCTTAAGTTATCTCAAGTAAGTATGGCTGTAGATTGTCCCATAATAAGGACCTCTTTAAAGGTCTACTTACAGATGTGTTCCTTTTTCCAGTATTCTCCCCACCTGGATCTGGCCCAGTCTATATGGAACTCTCCATTATTTACTATTAACAAGAATCAAATCTCCCATCTTTGGTTGCCTCAATTCGAAGAGGGGAAGCTCTCGACCTTTACTTATGGTGAGGGGTACTGGTTATCAGTGGAGGAGATGGTTAGGAAATTTCGTATCCCAACTTCTTCTTTCTTTAAAGTCTTGCAATTGAGACATTTACTGGTATTCACCCTGGGGAGTACTCCTCCCTCTCAGAGCATCTCCTCTCTGATACCCAAGGTATCCCCACTTTCTGGGTCTTCTGGTGTAATCTCTAAATTATATCAGGTTTTGTTTCACAAAAAGTTTGGGGGCCCATTTGGGCCATCAAGATTTTGGAGTAACTTTTCCCCCCATCTGCAGTTAGATTGGTATTCTCTCTGGAAGTCATGTCACAAATTTATCTCTCAGGATAGACTGTGTCTCATGCAATATCGTGTATTGCATAACCTATACTATTCCCCGGTTAAGCTCCACAAGTGGGGCTACTTAGACTCCAATAAATGCAATAAATGTCTGCATGATGAGGGCACACTTTTTCATATGCTTTGGTCTTGTCCAAGTATTTCTACCTTTTGGGTTTCAATCCAAACTTCCTTAGACCACTTGTTGGGCCTTCAAGAATACTTTATCCCTGAGTTATGTGTGTTGGGAGACCTGTCTTCTATTACAGTCAAGGTGCGTAAGTTTCACATATCCATGGTTGCCTTGGCTAAGAAAAAAATTCTCCGTCATTATAAAGACAGGTCCTCCCCTTCTTTCCAGGAATGGGTAAGGGAGGTATTATCCAATTTGTGCACAGAAAAAGCAATAGCCAGCCTACATAACAGATTGACAGTTTGTGCTAGAATTTGGGATCCACTTCACTCATTAATCTCTCTGGTTCCAAACTAAACTTATAATAGGCTTAATGCTTTTTGTGGCCTTTTGATTAGAGGCTTGGCATTTACGGGCACTGTGATGGGTTACTGCAGTAAGGGGAGGTGTGGGGGGGCAGCATCTTTTTACTATGTATCAATGCATCTATGTCAGCTTCTTTGTATGCTGCCTTTTATGGTGGAAAATGTGTGAATAAACTTTAAATTACAAAAAAAAAAAAAATTAAAAGGAGATAATTATAAAAGTTATAAAAGAGGCCATTGGTTCACCCAAAGGGTTGTATCCGAGTGGAATGCATTACCAAAGAAAATAGTAATGAGTAACACCATGGATCTATTTAAAAATAATTTAGATATCTATATGGGTGATAGGAAAACATCCCATCTAGGATAAAACCTTAAACCACCATACAATGGTGAGCTCTGAAAGGGCATTTTTGCCCCCTGAGTTCGTAGTATCCTATGAAACCTATTGATGAACAATCTGTCTTCAAAGGATACATACCACCTTGGATAGCTCTTTTCTTAAGATGTTTGCTTAATGAATATGTTGAGTTAGGAAACAAATTAAATTTTGCACCCCTTCCTGCACACCTTCATGTATAGCTGAAATTCATCTTTTGTAATGGGGATTGAGCACTGTAGCAATCCCAAATTCTGTAGATTGGAGTGTGCCAAACAAATGTGTGTTGCATTCCAAGATTTGCAACATGTGCTCCATTAATACACAGCTTCTCAAATCTCCAATGACTTTCCATTAATGCACAGCCTGTCAAATTTACAGTGATGAATCTGCTGCTGCATATTCAAAGTGCCTGACTAAGCACCCAGAAAAGTGGAATGGCCTGACAGATGCAAGCAGTATCATCACACAATGCTTGTGCAGTACCTTCATAAGATCTTAAGGTTAAAATCAAATCATCTATGAGACAATACTGGTTAGTCATTACTGATGTGGACACTCCTGCACTCTCCCTGGTTATTTATATTCACAAGGAGGTACTCTGGCACAGTCTTGTACTGCTAATATATACACTTGAGGCCTGTATAGTGTGGAGTCCCACCAAGTGATAAATTCAAACTTTATCGAGAACTGAGTCAGGCTGCTTTAAATCTGCAGCTGATGCAGATGATCCTTAGTCATTGCAGATTTCAAAAAGTGTGTACATACTCACCAACACACAACCAATAGTACCTTAACATTTAGCAGCTCCAATAATTCATGCACCACAAGATTCAAACAGTGTGACATAAAGGGAACCTTACTAACATACTAAAATTCCAGTAGAATAGGCCTAACAGTCTTTTGTGTCTGCTCGTTTGGTCAGCCCCCACCCTGGGAGCTGACCTTGCTGCCCCCCTCGCCTTCTCTGGCTTCTCCCTTCCCAGTTCCAGATATTCTCGCTGCACTGGATTTTGCTTCCAGAACCCTTCCCCTGTACCTGTCCCACCCCCTCTTGAACCCCTCCACCATCTCTGCCTCCACCAGCCCCCTGGGAAGCACATTCCATGGCTCCACCACCCTCTCAGTGAAGTAGCACCTCCTACTTTCTCCGCTGAATCTTCCCCCCTCCAGCTTCCACCCATGCCCTCTAGTTGCCCCCTCCTCCTTCCTTCGAAGCACCCTGACTGCTCCTTCCCTATTTACCCCTTCATGTACCTGAAGACCTCTATCATGTCCCCTAGGTCCCTTCTCTCTTCCAATGTGTACATATTTAGCTCTTTGAGCCTCTCCCCATAGGCCCTGACCCCCAAGCCCCAAATCATTTTGGTTACCCTCATCTGGACCCTCTCCAGGAGTTTAATGTCCCTTTTTAAGTGTGGCCTCCAAAACTGCATGCAATACTCGAGGTGTGGCCTCACCAAGCAGTTATACAGAGGGAGTATCACTTCCCTCCTTCTGGAGGTGATCCCCCTAGCGATGCATCCCAGCATCCTGTTGGTCTTCACTGCTGCCCTCCTACAAGTCTCTGAGTTGTTCATCTTGACATCCACCACCACCCCCAGGTCTCTCTCAGCCATCGAGACTTGTTGCATTCCCCCCTCCCAGGGTGTACACTTAGCCCGGGTTTCTGGCCCCCAGGTGCAGTACCTTGCATTCCCTGCATTGAACCTCAGCTTCCATCTTGATCCCTTCTCCCCCAGCACTGGTGTTCTTCATCACATTTGAACCATTATTACTTACAATTAAGACTGCCTTTAATTTTAATGTGAGTGAAGTCACAAATCAAGTTCATTCAGTAGTTCCAAGTAGTGCAAGAGGCTAGGTGAGGGAATTAATTTCCTCTGTGGAAAAAAAGCACGTGCCTGGGAGTAGCAAGTCATCTGAACGACAGAAACTGAAACAGAAAAATTACTGCTTACTTTCCCAATTAAATAGTTCACAAGTATTTTATTTAAATTTCACTGGCCATATACAGCATCACTGTGCCCAAGTGTTTCATGGGAAAGTCAGTTACTTGGGGGATTGGTCCTAGTGTTTCATGCCATTGTCATTTTGTAATATTGTCCTCCTTCTTTTTCCAGCATTCACAAATTAAAGTGATGTCATTCACTTGCAACAAGTCAGCAAGGTCTCTTCTTTCTAGAATCTCTTCAGATGCTCTTTGAGGGGATTATCTTCAGTCTCAGCCTGCAGTTCTTGTAGCTGGCACAACTTTAATTTGTGAAAAAGGACATAATAACAAGGATAACACCACAATGTGCAAACTGTGCAAGGCAATGGAACCGTCCCCAGAGGAAGTGGATGCAGCATGCAACATTGGGGTGTACTGATACTATATATGGTCTATGACATTTAAGTAAAGTAGTTGTGATTAATTTCATTTGGTGAGTGAGAAGCCACTTGTTTTTTTGGATGTTATTTTCTCCACGGAGCTCCGACTACAACCCCCCCCCCCGTGCTCCGTCATTCCTCCGATGCCATCCCCGGACATGAGACCCCCTACCTTCAGCACCCCGCGACTTACCCTTCACGGCAGGGTGGTGAGGAGTGACTCGACCCACCACAATGGATCCATGCCAAGGAGGAATTCTCCAGGAGTGGCACCGGGGAATGACGTCCCGCAGCCGGACACCCATTTTTCTGTTTTTCCTCCCGACGAGCCGTGGCGTGCAATGACGCCAGCGACTGAGTGCGCGCACGCTCCTGTGCATGCACTAGTCAAGCATCTGCCACGTCCCGCCCTCCCCTTGTCTTGTGGCTACGTGCTGTCGATCCCCAGCCTCCGCTAGGGGTCAGACAAGCACCGCTGGCCAACCCCACCCCGAGATGGAGATCAGTCCTCCGACGCCAATCCATCTCCACCACGTGACTCTCGCCACCCATGCCGCTCCCGAACATGGGTCGCCGGGCGTGGCGCGAGGTGTGGCGCCCAGCACCTAAACCCTCAGCGCCACCGGGCCGGCTGAGAAGCCACTTTTTATGTCTCATTTCAGTAGTTCCACCAACATTTTCTGTGCAGTGTGTGAACCTACAATACTTTGTTCTTCACTGGCAGAATTGCATATTGGCAAACTCCTACAGATTTTCTACCACTGCCCTTTTCTATGCTACACTTGTTTCATTTAATTTTATTTTTATTTTATACTGAAAGACCTGTGGGCAATATTGCCCACTTTTCACAGGCATCCAGTTGTATATATACAAACCATACTTGCAACACTTACAATACAATACAAAACAATTAATAACAAACAAAAAAGTAATACAAAACATACAGAAAATAAAATCAATTTAAATGCTTGCAGATAGTATTAGTTAAATAATTTCTGAGAAATCTCCTGAAAACTATAAACTTAGGATAGGAGACAATAGAACTTGGTAGTTTATTATACAGTAGCGTTGCTGTGAAATTAAATTTCATGTGTAAAATTCCCATGAAACTGGCTATTTTGCAAGGTGAAATATTTTGTGTGATTCTGCCGTTCTATGAAATACTTTCTGGGGTGTGAAGTTGCAAAATGTCATCCACAAAATGCAAAATTTCACCCACAAACAGCAAAATTTTGCCAACAAGTGGTGGATTTCACCATTTTGTGGCCAAAATGTCACACTCCGTGGGTGAAATTGTGCACCCCACAGGTGAAATTCTGCATTTTGCTGCTGTGAAAAATGTTGCGAAATGGACATATTGTGAGAAATATTTCATGTAACAAAATTCAGCAATTTTGCATATCTGTATTATACAGCTTAGTAGCCATAAAATTTAAATTGCTGCAAGAGTCATACACTAACCCAGGTAACTGAATCCAGTGAGCCATTAAACACATGTAACATCTGCCAGTTGTTAGCTCACTTGTCCATGTATCCATAGCTAAAAAAAACACTGGTGCCCTGAGAAGAACTTTTCAAAACTAATATTTTAGTGAGTTAGTTAGTTAGTAAAATAATTTTTGTTGAACTGGTAGGTTAAGTAGACAATTAAATGTATATTTCCAGGCATGACCCGGGAGATTACAGAGACCATTGGACAAAGAAAAGCAGAAGAGTCACAACATTACAAAGAAAAGGAAAACAGTAAAAACATTAGATATGTCAAATAACAGAGACACAAAGAGGAGGCAAGGATCAACAAGTCAAAACAAAGCACACAATAAGAGATAGTGTAAATCTGCAATATAGCAAAGAATTTTGACACAAAGCAACTTATTTTTTTCATTAGCTCTATACTACTTATTCCCAATTTTATGGCTGCAGTGGGCATAGCCCTGCAGATGTCTTGTGAGCATTGTAGAGTAAAAGGGAGCCTACCAGATACCAGACAGATTTGTAAATAATGGAGGTGAATGACAATCACTGTGCATCCACCAAACTACTTTGTCCACCAGTTGCCAGTGGAACACGGCACTACCTGCTGTGTCCAAGATGGCTGCTGGAGTTCTCTGCACATGTGTAATGACTTGCGCATGCACACTGAACTCTGTCAGCATGGTGGCACAGTCCACCATGTCCAGGATGGCTGCTGGAGCTCAGTGTGCATGTGTGAGTCATCATGCATGCACAGGGAACTCTGGCAACCATCTTTTACACAGCAGACTGTACTGCTGTGACACTGCAGTTCAGCAGACATGCCCAAGTCATCGTGCATGTGTAGAGAACTCCAGTGGCCATCTTGGACACAGCGGGCAGTGCCATGTTTCACTGGCGACCTCTGCTGCAGCAATACTGGCTCTGACCAGAGTTTGTTTATTATTATGCATGAAAACAGGTACTTTTTCCTTAAGGGTTCATCAGCTCCTATTGTTTCATCCCAACCTAATGTCATAATACTTTGCTTGTTACAGCACAGTTATTCCCATAGCAACAGACTATGATGTCACAAAAGATCATTATATTTTCACATATGGAATGAGCTATATAAACAGAAGAACTCTAAGTGATAAAGATCTTGTTCTCATGGGAATTTCTTCAGTAATGAATAATGGAAATGAGAACCCTATAGAGCATATATGAAATGCAAGCTGAATTGTGTCTAAATATTATGTTAAGCACAGTTTTCCCAAAGGCTTCAGTTGTTCTTTAATTGTATATATGGTGATGACAAGTGCTGCAGTGCATGTGTGACAGAACGTGCAACTGTCTCATGCAATCTGGGATGGCTGATGTGGAGAAGTATGTCAGTGAAGGTATCTTCGATTTGAGGTATGCATTTGCCATCAAACCCCAGAATCACACTTACTCGATAAACAAAAATGGTACTATGAAATTCAGTCACACGCATCTGAAAAGTTGCTGCACTGAGCTCTTGAACCTCATTACAGTTAGGTAGGTATTTGATGTGCAATAAAATCACACTCTCCAAGTGGGCTGATAATGTTTTGGTGTCCTCTAACACTCTTCCTTGGACTGTACCAAACAGTCAGATACAATGATGTGAGATTGTGTAACTCTGATTGTGCTGAATGGATTTTGTGGAAATGAGTTAGACGCTTTCTGAGCTGTTGCTAATTTGGGGGGGTCAGGGTGCTTAAACTGGATTTATGGCTGTCATCACCTGTTGACACAAGGGGCATGGTTTTCAAAGCCCGGGGAAAGATGCAAGGTGCTTGTGTCAAACATAAAATATGCAAGTGGCACCTTGCATCAAAATATGTGGCAATCCCAATTTTCAAATGTGGTCTAGATAAAAAAGGAGAGCCGTTGCACCAAAGTGGCACTTTGCCAGCCTTGCACCACAAAGTTGAGTGTGCCATGTTGCAATAGGGCTTGCACCACTGCAGAGTTACAACATCCCTTTTTTCAAATTTTGCAAGCCCCACCATGAATGCAGCAAGGGGTTCTACTTAAACCAGCCAGGAGGTGGTCTAAGAAACCTGCATCAATGCGGGATGATGCTGCTGGTGGAGGGTGACCAGCCAGGAGGGAGTCGGGGACAGACACAGCATGGGTGAGGTGCCTACACTAGGTGACACCAGGGGGATGGAGTTGCAATTCTGCTCATAATAATGCCTCTTCCTATATTGCCTCCCCATGTTTTCATCCCCTATGCACCAATGGTAACATGTACTTATTGTAATTGTATGGCATTACATGACCTGCCAGCCAACAGGGTCCATATCCTTGACTCTTATGTACAAAGGCTTCCTAGGTTTGTGTACCAGAAAGGTATATACGCTGGGAACTGAGTTAAGCATAGTTGCCAAAAACAAACAGAACATGGCCATAGGAACTGGCTACCACCCCCACCCAAAGGAAGCCATATATGTTGCCATTGTATATTTTGTGCATCAAATTTGCAGGGAGAAAGTGTTCAGTAATCTATAAACTGGAAAAGAGTCTGAAGTGATACAGTTGTTTTAACTGTGACACTGATAACTTAGTTTATTTAGCAAAATGTCAATCTAACTGATTTTATATAGGGAAAACTACTGTAAGTTTAAAATAAGTATAGGAGAACATCTACTAGATATTGAGCAAGAAAATCAGGAAAATGTGTTTGTGTGACACATAAGACAAAGATGCTGCCTATTACTTAATTTTATGGGAACTGATAAATGCTGGGCACCAAAATAAAGAGGGACTATAGATAAAATTACTTCTTAGAACAGAATCTATGTGGATGTTGAAGCTGGATTCTGTCAATACTGTTTTTGGTTTAACTGACAGGGTTGATGTGAAACTGCATATACCCCAATGCTGTCTCTGTCTGTTTGCAGTTGTTGGACTCTATACTTACTGCAAATATTGTTATGGAACATTATTACTGTAATAGTCTGATGGAAGAAGTAGATTAAGCATGACAACATGAGAGAAAATTGCTGAAGCTTTGAAATGAAACAGGGTGCCCAGCCAGTGGGTCACTATCCTTCCCACAGCTGCCACAAGCTCATCTGTGACTTGTGGCATTCCCTTCTGGTGTGCTGTTTCTTTAGTACTGCTGTTGGCTTGCAGGAAACCCAGACAGTTTGACACCTGGACCCTGATTTTTCTAAATTTGGGTTCAGGGTTTCTGGCACACCCAGAGTCTGCCACAACCATGGAGTGACACAACTTGCATTGTTCTTAGGGCGTCTTAAAAATCAAACCCAAGGTGTTCATCAAATGATTCCTCAACTATACCCTTCCTTCCTTCTCCTCCTTTTCCTACTCCCCCTGCCATTTGTTACCTGTCTACCTGTGTCATTTACTTTAATCCATGCCACTGCCACAGGCCACACCTGCTGCTGCCTTCTGGTGTGCAATGCCACATCGATATGTGTCATTTATTAAGCTGTACCCATTGATCCCCAGTCCCTACCTGTGTGCTATTCTCACTTTGACTATCACAGGCCTGAAAAAGCTGGCATACAGTGTGACAACTGAGTTGTCATTTGCATCTAGGACAGGCAGACATGGAGCTGTAGAACTCTAGGGGTGTAAAAGGTGAGTAAAAATAATTGTAGGTACATCTTGGAGAAAAGGAAAACAAGGGTGGATCATCAGACTAGCAGGGCTGGGGGTAATTAAAGATAACAAGCAAAAGGCAAATACAATGAACAATTACTTCTGCTCAGTATTTGTAGTAGAGAACAATGGACCACAACAGAACAGTGGTATCAAGATCGCCACACAGTGGTACGGTAAATGAACAAGACAGAGATAATCTCCGAACAAATGAGAAAGGGATTAGAAGCCCTCAGGGTAGAGACGGATCTGGGCCTGGATGGCCTGTACTCATGGGTACTTAGGGAATTGACCACATAATTGGCAGCACCCTTGACCAGATATTCAATCGGTTGCTGATGTCCAGAGTCATGCCAGAGAACTGAAGGCCCACCAGTATAGTACAACTCCACAGGGTGGGGATGTGAGGGGCAGGGAGGATACAGTTAACTACATGCCTGTTAATATTACCTGCTTTGTAAACTTGATAAGCTGCTGGAGGCCAAAGTCAAAGAGAATCTAGTGGCCTACTTAGAGGACAATGCACTGCTGGACAGCAAGTAGCAAGAGTTTGTGTCCTAAAGGTCATGTCAGACCAACCTGCTACTGTTTCTCAACTGGGTCACAAGGGCTATAGAAAGAGGACAGGTGGTAGATTCAGTCTACTTAAACTTCTGTAAGACCTTTGATTCAGTGCCACACAGGGAGCTGCTGAAAAAGTTGGAGAACTTAGGAGTTGAACAGGGTTTATTCAGGTGACTAGGAAATTCCTCCATCTCCTCAACCTTGTCCTGGTCTACATCCTACAATTCCTCAAGTCAGGTTTAGCCTCCTTTTTGGAACCCAGCAGGGCTGGCAGACACCTTCTTATCTCTTTTCTGTACTACCATTATTTTTGTTGCCTCAGTTTGGGTCATACTTCCAGACCCAGTTTACCTTTTCACATTAACCACAGCTTTCTGATGTTTGACAGCAGAAAGTGAGTCTGCTGCACCTATGACTTGAATTCTCCTGCTGCTGGCACCTGATATATCTGCAAAAAGGAGATTCATTGAGGCTGATACTAAAAAAAGTTTACTGCCTGCCTTCCCTTTTTTAGTCCCCTTCCCCTGATATCCAACTTTGATGCACTGCACTTAGCTAGCACCAGCTGACATTCTCTACCTTTGCTGGAACTGCCACATATACACTAACTCCATTTATGATTTCAGTCAAAAACACAATTGGTTAAAACCACAATACATCAAATACAGAAACATTAAACAGAATTTTTTTTCAGAAAAAGACCTCTTGATCCACACAGTCTGTCCATATAGTCCCTGCCTTGTTTCTCTCCACAGACCCTTTTTTCTAGTGACCCTCCTTCCTCCCTGCCTGTTTACTAATATTCCCCTATATTTGTACTCTGTACTTTGTACTTTGACTCTGTGCCCCACAAAAGGTTGACCAGGAAGTTGGTGGATCTTGGAGTTGGCGAGAAGATGGCAAGATGGATGGAAAACTGGCTGAGGGACAGAACCCAGAGGGTGGTGGTAGGGGTGAGAGTTATCTGGCACCAGAGATGTAACCAGTGGGGTCCCACAGGGCCCTGTGCTGGGGCCAGTGTTGTTCAATGTCTTCATCAATGACATTGGGGATGGCATTAAAGGCAAAATGTGCCTATTTGCAGATGACACCAAGCTCTGTGGGTGAGTGGACACAGCTGAAGGGATACGGGACCTACAGGAAGATCAGGAAAAGCTGGGGAGGTGGTCTGGGATCTGGCAGCTTGGTGTTAATGCCAAGAAATGCAAAGTTAGACATATTGGAGCCAAGAATCCCAGGACAGAGTATTACCTGGGTGGAGTCCAAGTAGCTGCATCAGAGGAAGAGAAGGACCTGGGAGTGATGATCACTAGTGACCTGAAGCACACCATGCAGTGCAAGAAAGCAGCAGCAAAGGCAAACAGGATGCTGGGATGCATAGCTAGGGGGATCAGTAGAAGGAGAGAGGAGGTTATACTGCCCTTGTACAGGTCACTGGTAAGATCGCATCTACAATATGGAATTCAGTACTGGTGCCCACACCTCAAAAAGGACATTAACCTGCTGAAGAAGGTACAGAGGAGGGCTACAAAGAGGATTGCCGGTCAGCAGGGCAAGGCATACGAGGAGAGGTTGAGGGCACTGAACATGTACTCCCTGGAAGACAGGAGAGAGAGAGATAGGGGACATGATTGGAACATTCAAGTACTTGAAAGGGATAAATAATGCTGATAAGGAAAGTTTCTTTAAGCTGAGTGGCAACCATATCACAAGGGGGCAAAATCTGAAGCTGGAGGGTGGGAGGTTTAGGAGGGATGTCAGGAAGCACTTCTTCACAGAAAGGGTGGTGGACACTTGGAATGCACTGCCAGAAGAGGTCATCTCATTAAAGACAGTGAGCAGCTTTAAGAGAGGCTGGGATAGGCATGGGGGAAGATAAGAATCATGGGTAGGGAGGATGGGAGGAGTGGGGAGGGAGGGCAGGGACATTAGCACAAGCTGTGGACCCTGCAATACGAGCAGACTTGATAGACCAAATAGCCTTCTTCTGCTGGCTTCTTCGTATGTATGTTTGTATGTACAATGTATGCTCGAAGCCTCTTACTGTGTTTTTTCCACCACTTCCACTGACATTCTGTATCATGCACATGTGGCAAGATAAGGCCATATTGTACCTTATTATTTGGGCATGCTTTATATATTTTTTTATGTGAAAAATGCATCAGATGCCAGGGTGGCCCAATGTAAGTGCAAGGGATCATGAATACACACCATGGGCCCTGTAGACTGATGTGATTTTCTGGTTACTACAAAAACAACTGTTTTCTGCTAGCAGAGGCTAGAGTTAATTAAATTATCTAAAAGGAGACAAAAGGCTAATTAAGCAGATCTGGCCAGCAGGCAGGTCCATTTTGTGTCTCAATGGACCACAGAATCATCTGGTGCCTCTTCATCTACCTTTCCTGTATTTTTAGAGGTCTACTCTCAGCTAATCTTGTTACCAATAAAAGGGCTACCATTTAAGTAAATGACTGTATTGAGTACCATTTAACTTCATCTATCTCCCAGCAGAAAGGCTGGAATGTTCCCCTAGAAATCTGGTTTGAGCTGGCTGACTTCTGAGTCTTTTTTTTCATATATTAAGAAACTCATATCTGTGATACTGTAAAAAAAATACTAAACTCAGATTGGTTGGGTAACCATAGAAACAGAATGCTTGCCAGTCACAGGGCAGCCTCTATCCACTGGACCTTCCCTTTGGAAACCCCTTCAAACCAGGATGCAGAGAGGTATCTGAGCTTCTTTAGCTTTTGCCTTTTTGCTTGAATCCTTGCCATTGTTGCATTTGGGACCCTCTCTATCTGCTTAGGAGAACAGACACTTTCTTCAAAAATTCTTCTGGACTACCAAGAACCAAGATTTTCATCTGCCTTTGTAAAAACTTTGCACTTTAAACTTCTTTACTAAGGACTTGACATAGATTTTAAATCTCAGAGTTTTAAAGTGTATGTTTTTATGAATGTTTACCATTTTGTTTTAAATACTTTATTTTGTTTATTTATTTGCTTTTGGTAACTGGGTGGGTGCACTAGGCATAAAAATGCCTATTTTCAGGCATGACCCAGGAGAATACAAGTTGAAATACATGAGTATACATGTGATGCAGCACATGAGCACAGTGAGGAGGGGGATCACATACAATCAACTTTAGGGTTAGGAGAAACATTGTTCAGCGTGGTTCAATCAAAAGAAAACAAGAATGCAGAAAAAAACGTGAGAAAACAGGCATTGCAAAAGGAAAATATGCACAATATGCAATAAGTGCCATTATGTAGCCATTGACTTAGGGAGAGTAGAAACAGGGAGGAGAGGGAAGGGGAGAGTGGTGGGAAGCAGAAGAAGAGGGTAAGGTATGAGAGAAAGCATTTAAAGGAGGGTTATAAGAGAGGTGGAGAAAGGTGTAAGAGGAGTAGTTGCCTAGGTGTGCAGAGGGCAGGGAGAAATATGGTCTATGGTGGATGAAAGCAAATGCAGAGGCTAGCAGCATGCAGATGATCATGGTGAAGTTTCTTGAAGCTAACATGGGTGGGAGCTTGATGAATAGTTTGAGGTATGGAGTTCCAGTACTTTGGAGCTGTGTATGAGAAAGCACATGTGCCTATATTGGTTTTGCATCTGGGGATATGGAGAGGGGCTTGGTCAGTAGATCAAAGCTCATAGGAGAGGGGTTGTGAGTGAAGCAGAGAGGCAAGGGATTGAGGAGGCCTAATCTGGCAATACCATCAATTAGAGAAACATAGAAACATAGAATTTGATGGCAGATAAGGACCACTTGGCACACTTAGTCTGCCCATTTCCCTACCTAATGAATAAGCTGCAGATCCTAGTTAATCAACAGCCTACCTCCTCCTACACCCCCACTAGAACTGCCTTATGTCTGTACCATGCATTCTTGAATTCCCCCACTGTTTTTGACTCTATGACCTCCTCAGGAAGACCATTCTATGCATCTACAACCCTCTCTGTGAAGAAATAGTTCCTCATAGTACCTCTGAGCCATCTCCCTTTTATCTTCAAATTGTGCCCCCTTGTTCTTGCACATCTTTTTTTTTCTGAAAGATGCTACCCTCTTGGACTTTGTTGATTCCCTTGAGGTATTTGAAAGTTTCTATCATGTCCCCCCTCTCCCTCCTTTCCTCGAGGCTATACATCTTAAGCTCCTTTTATCTTTCTTCATATGTCTTCTGGTGCAAACCTTGCACCATTTTGCTTGCCCTCCAGTGGACAGCATCATCCTGTCTATGTCTTTACGGAGATGGGGTCTCCAGAATGGTACACAGTACTCCAGATATGGTCTTACCAACTATCTGTACAGAGGGCCAACAACTTCCTGTTTTCTACTGGTGATGCCTCTCCCTATGCATCCCAGCATCCCCCAGCCCTCCCTACTGCCTTCTCACATTGCTGACCCACCTTTAGGTCATCTGATATGACTACCCCATGTCCCTTTCCATTTTTGTTGTTGTCAGTATCTCACCCCCCATTGGGTACTCTTCCTCTGAGTTTTTGTTTCACAGGTGCATTACTTTGCACTTCTTTGTGTTGAATCTAAGCTGTCATACATTTGACCATTCCTCCAACCTTGCCAAGTCCCTTTTCATCTTTTTCAACACACCTTGTGTATCAACCCTGTTGCAGATCTTTGTGTCATCTGCAAAGAGACATACTTTCCCTTCCAGTCCCTCTGCAATGTCACTTATAAAGACATTAAAAAGGACCAGCCCCAGTACTGAACCCTGCTATACTTCACTAGTAACCCCCGTTTCTTCACTTGGGACTCCATTTGCTCTTACCCACTGTGTCCTGTTGTCCAGCCAGTGTTTTACCCAGGCTACCACCCTGGGACCCACTCCTAGACTGGTTAATTTGTTTACTAATCTTTTGTGTGGGACTGTGTCAAATGCCTTGCTAAAGTCTAGGTAGGCCATGTCTACAGCCTCTCCCTGGTCTACTACTTTGGTCACCAAGTCAAAGAAATCAATTAGATTTGTCTGACATGACCTTCCTGCTGTGAATCCATGCTGCCTTGGGTCCTGTGCCCCACTGGCCTCTAGGTACTGAACAATTCTTTCCTTCAGAAGTGATTCCATCATTTTCCATACCACTGAGGCCAGACTGACAGGTCTGTAGTTTCCTGCCTCTGTCTTGCTCCCACTTTTGTGAAGGGGAATCACATCTGCCCTCCTCCAGTCCTCAGGTACCACACCATCCTACCATGATTTATTAAAAAGGGTAGTCAGAGAGCCATAGGACTGGAGCTGATGGGTGGGGGAGCAGTGCCATTTTAGGTCAGCATAGAGCTGGCAATGGTGTTTGTATCATGGAGATGCAGAGGCATAGTGGCAGATAATATTATAGGTGGTGTCCCATTTATGGAGAAAGAACTTTGTGGCAGATAGGTAGGTGACAGCCATAGGCCAGGGCTGGAAGCAGACAGTCTTGTGCCACAGCTAGTCTAGCCGATGGAGTGGGAGCATATCTAGTGCGGTAGGCACCTCCTATCTTTACATTGACAGATTTACAAGTGGTGATGATGTACAGATCAAAATCCAGAGATTCATCAAGAAGAATGCCCAGATATTTAAAGGAGCTAGTTCTAACCAGAGGGAAACCACCAGCACATGATATTTTGAGGGAGTTTTGGTTAGCTTTAAGTCTGGCAGGAGAGTCAAAGAGCATGGAGTGTGTCTTGCTTGTATTGAGAACAAGGTTGTTCTCTGTTAGCCAGGATTGAATACTTAGAAAGTCCATGGCAAGAGAGTAGTTAATGTCAAGATATTTCTTGCACTGTGGCAAATAAGATCCTCCACGTATAGCAGAGATGAACAGGTTGGTGCAAGCAGTGGAAGGTCATTAAGGAAGATTGAGAAAATCAAGGGGCCAAGTATGGAGCCATGGGAAACCTTGTAACTAATGTCTAAAATTATTTATCTTTATGTTATTTACTGCATTCATTAATTTAACTAGTAAAGCGTTTGGCTTATTTTAAAAATAATACTGCCATCTCTGTTGTGTGGGTTGCCTTGGTAAAAGTTCAAATGATACCACACCTGTGTGACTGTTTTAAGGCCTAACACTATCAAAAATGAAGTGTCACTAGGGACGTTGTTACGAAAGGAGGGGAGGAAATATGTATGGTCTCAAGAGGAGTGTGTGGGGGGTTTAACCAAGTGCTGCATTTCTGGGGAAAGACACATAATAGGATGTATAGGACCCCATGAAGCCTATACACACCTGTGGCTTTCTGGTTCATGGTTCAGTGGTTGAGAGAGTTCTACCCCAGAAACACAGACTTGAGACTGTATTTGTATCTCCTCACAAAGAGAAAGGGTATCCCTAATCCCCCTCTACTATCACAGGAGAGGTTTGCTGTGATGCAGAAAATCCCACCCCATGAGAGTGGACTTGTGATAGATTTGGTGAGCAGCAGTCCAATTGGTGAACTGTTTGAACAACCACACACAAGGAGGGCAGAAATTTGGAAAAAGAGAAAACTGGCTACAAGATATAGTTCCCTGCCCTGTTTTGTTTTGTTTGCAGCAAGTAAAAGGTAGACTAGTGGTAGTGTAGGGAAGAAAGATGACTTCCAAGTGCAGTGACTACAGTGTGGAAGAGCTGAAGCAGCTGTGCCAGGAGAAAATGGTCCACTATGAGGGGCAAAGCAAAAAGAACCTCATGTAGGGTCTTGTGGCAGCTGATGAGCAAGCAGTTGCCCAGGACTTTGATCATGGCCACTGACTGAAAAGGACCAGAGCATGGGCGTGGGGG
Source organism: Neoceratodus forsteri (assembly GCA_016271365.2). Classification (NCBI taxonomy): domain Eukaryota; kingdom Metazoa; phylum Chordata; order Ceratodontiformes; family Ceratodontidae; genus Neoceratodus; species Neoceratodus forsteri. Next base: position 1,296,565,507 of record CM028130.1, read on the forward strand.
TGCCAGAGTCCATCTCAGAGTCTAGTCCCAGGGAGAAGGACAGTGAGAACAGAAGGAACCCAGATCCACAGCAGCAGAGGAAGGTCACCACAGAGCTGGGGCTAGAAGGCATCAGGCTACAGCTGGAGCTGAGGAAATTGGAGATGGAATTCAAGCAGAGAAAGTTTGAAGCCCAGAAGGAGAGGGAGTTTGAGCAGAAAAGGTTTGAACTGGAGATGCAGGAAAAAGAAAGCCAGCATTGGAGAGAGGCAAAGGCAAAGGAAAAATGGCTTCGGAGAAAGGCTGAGAGAGAGAGGAACAAGAGTGCAAGAGGGAATTTGAACTGGAGAGGCTAAGACTCCAACGTCCAACGTGCCAGAACTAGACACATAGTGGATTCCCTGCAGGTGGAGGGCCTCAAACAACTGGTACAGCAACCCATGAGAGACAGGGCTATCCTAGATCTAGTACTGACTAACAAGGAAGGGATCACAGATCTCCAGGTAGAAGGTCACCTGGGGGCCAGTGACCATCACATGGTATGGTTCAATTTGGCTACTACATCTAAATCATCCCATTCCAAGGCAAAAATATGGGACCTCAGAGGAGATAATTTTGATAAGATGACCAACAGAGTTAAGCTAGCCCTGGCAAAAAGAAACACAGGTGAGGGGGTACAGGCAAAGTAGGCAAGCATTAAGGATGCAATACTTGAAGCAACATCCCATTGTGTTAGACAGAAAAGGAAGTGCAAAAGAAGAAGGAAACCACTTTGGCTCTCAAATACAGTAGTAGAAAAGGTCAGAGCCAAAAGGCTGGCCTTCAGGAAATATAAGGGAACACAGCAGGATGAAGATAGGGAGGCATACCAAACTGCCCTAAGGGAAGCAGGTAAGGCAGTAAGGCAGGCAAAGTCCCAAACTGAGGAAAACTAGCATGAACAGTAAAAGAAGGTGACAAGACTTTCTATAGATACATTAGTGAAAGGAGAAAGTCCAGAGGGGTATGCTAAGCTTAATGGAGAAAAGGGAGCATGTGAGGAGGAGGACCTTAAAGGCATCTATCCTAAATAGATACTTTGCTCAGTATTTACTGAAGAGAAGGTAGGGCAGGGCCCACAGCTCAGCATCATGGGACACAGGGGAAGGGAGGTGAGCACTACTCCCTTCACAAAAAAAGGGACCTACAAGAGCTTGTAGCTCAGGGTGATAAGGCAATGGGACCTGATGGCATACATCCCAGGGTACTTAAGGAGCTAAAGGTGGAACTAGCAGAACTGTTTAGTGAGTCTCTGAGCACAGGAGAGGTCCCAGAAGACTGGAGAAGAGTTCATGTGATCCCGCTCCACAAGAGTGGTAGCAGGGAGGAGGCAGGGAACTACAGACCAGTCAGTCTTACCTCAGTAGTGGGCAAGATTATGGAGGCACTCCTTAAGGAAAGGATAGTGCAACACCTGGAATCCATAGGGCACAGGATCCAAGACAGCATGGGTTTACAAAGGAAGGTCCTGTCAAACTAATCTCATAGATTTCTTTGACTGGGTAACTAGAGTGTGGACCAAGGGGAGCAGTTGATGTCACCACCTTGACTTCAGCAAAGCTTTTGACACTGTTCCACATAGAAGATTGATAAATAAGCTGGGTAGGCTCGGGTGGGTCAGAAGTTGGTCAACTGGGTGGCAAACTGGTTGACGGGCAGAAAACAGACAGCGGTGGTAAATGGTATACAGTCAGAAGAGATGCAAGTCACAAGTGGGCACTCAGGGATCAGTCCTGGGCCAGTCCTCTTCAACATCTTCATTAGTGACCTTGCAGATGGACTAGAGGGTAAGCTTGTCTGTTTGCAGATGACACCAAGATCTGCAACAGAGTAGATGATCCAGATGGGTGGGCAGAATGAGAAGAGATCTGGATAAACTAGCAAAATGGTCAGAAGAGTGGCAACTGGGATTTAATGCAAAGAAGTGCAAAATCATGCACATAGGGAAGATAAACCCTGAAGCCACCTATAGGCTGGGAGGGGAGTTGCTAGCAGTCACAAAGGAAGAAAGAGACTTGGGCATCATCGTCACTGATGACCTGAAATCATCCAAGCAGTAGGTAAGGCTAGGGGGGTGTTAGGGTGTATTAGTAGGGTATACAAGTCGTAAGAGGGAGGTAATAATCCTCTTTACAGACACTGGTTAGGCCTCATCTGAGTACTGCGCAGTATTGGAGGCCACACCTTCACAAGGACATTAACCAAATTGAGGCAGTCCAGAGAAGGGCAACAAATGGTGCAGGGACTGCATCAGAAGACATATGAGGACAGATTAACAGAGCTCAATATGTATACCCTTGAGCAAAGGAGGAGAGAAGTGATATGATCGAGGCATTCAAACACCTTAAGGGCATTAACAAGGTGAAAGAGTCTAACATGTTTAAATATAAGAAAATAGCAGGACAAGAGGACACAGCATGAGATTAGAGGGGGCCGATTAAGGGGAATGGAAATTCTTTCTCACAGAAAGGGTGGTGGATGCATGGAATGGCTTACCACAAGAAGTGGTGGCTATGAATACAGTGCAGGGCTTCAAACAGGCATGGGATAGGCATAAGGGAGAAATACAAATGAGTATGAATAGATAGGCCACTGACAGAGCAAAGGCCGATGGCACATTTATAAGGTAGAAAAAGAAATGGGCAGACTGGATAGGCCTTGAGGTCCTTATCTGCCGTCAACTTCTATGTTTCTATGTAAGTGGCAGGAATAGACCTGAAACTCCAGGGCTGGGGTACAAATTAAATTCCAAATTAATAACAGAATTTAAAGAGGGGGAGGATATTGATACATTTTTGAATTTGTTTGAAAAGGTCAATATCCAGGCCAGGGTACCCAGGGAGTCCTGGAGCTTCCAGCTATCCCCACTACTTATTGGTAAAGGGCATGAGGTGCTAGGCCAACTGGATAAAGATGATAGCCAAGACTATGACAAACTTAAAACTGCTTTACTTAAAAAGTATGAACTAACTCCTGAGGTCTACAGAGTTACATTCTGTAAACTCTGAAAAGGTCCTGACATGAGCTTTGAAGAACTAGCCACAAAGCAACTGCAGTTTTTAAAGCATTGGTGGGAGGGGTGGATGCAAACTCTGTGGGGAAAACTGAGGAGGTTATACTTTTAAAACAATTATTTTTGGCTTGCCCAGTGGAGCTGAAAACCTGGCTGGAGTGACCAGAATCCCAAAACAGCACAGCAAGCTGCTGAGCTCTCAGATCACTATCCCAGGAGCAGATCTACTCTGAAAGGACATGGGGGAGTAGGTCCTGCAGCACAGAAAGCAAAAAATGCAACTTCAGGGGAAATAAAACCCTTAATGTCTTTGCAGAAACAGGGAAGCCTCAAGTTACAAGAAGGGAAGTCTTGGAAAAAAAGAATGATGAATTTTGGTTTTGTAAGGAGCCAAGGCATCTGGATAGACAGCATCCTAAAAAGGCACAGAGTGGACGAAGTGTCCCTCAAAAGGGGGTGGGTGCACTGTGTATCCCTGAGAGTATCCCTGTGAACATGAGGGAGTACATACACCCTGTTACTGTAAATTGGGTACAGACCCATGGGTTAAGGGACATAGGGGCATCTCTGACCCTGATAAAAGAGGATTTGGCTGAGCCTGAACAGCCTATACCTAATCAATTTGTCACTGTGAGGGGATTCACTGGGGAGTAGAAAACCCTGCCACTAGCTAGTGTTCTCTTGGATTGGGGTGAGAGAGGAGAGAGGGTACAAAAAGTTGTAGTGGCAGACAAGATCACTCTGGATGTGATTATAGGGAATAATATACAGCAGGGTGTGATATGTGTGGTTACCCACAGTCAGATGTCTAAGGCCCTATGTATTTCCCTGAACCCTACAGAAGCACCTGTGAAAGAGAATAGCAGGCTGGTACCCCAGCCTGTCTCCTGAAATGGAGAATAGTGAAAGGGAGGGAGGGCTTCCCCAACTAGCCATGACCAAAACAGCTATAGAATGTTACTCTGAGGAAGGAGGGGTAACAAATGGTCAGAAGGTTAGGGATGCCCTGCTGCTAGTCCTATGGACCCCAGTATAGGAACTGAGGGGGACATGTCCCATGCTTTGGGAAAATATGAAGATTTTGCAGCTGCACAGAGAACCGACCCTAGGTTGGAGATGCTGAGGACTTGTGTAGAATCTGATGGGACACAGGGAGGTGACATGAGACATAGGGTATTTTGGGACAATGGACTGTTGTATACACAGTACATGAGGACAGAGGGAGGGATGGTGGTCAGGCAGCTTGACATTCCCCAGGAATATCGTGAGCAGTTGCTCAAGGTCACCCATGATATCCCCATGTCTGGACATCTGGGAATCATGGACACCACACAGTGATTGGCCCAGAATTTCTATTGGCCAAACTTCACCCAGCAGGTAAAGGAATATTGCAGGTCTTGTCACCAGTGCCAGCAGATAGAGAAGGCAGGTAGTTAAACAAAAGCTGCCCTACTTCCCTTGCCCATTGTGGGTGAGTCATTCCAGAGGGTAGGAATGTATATTGTGGGACCCTTGAATACACCAAGCTCCTCCAGAAAAATGTGTATCCTGATGGTGGTCAATTACACCACCCGATACCCAAAGGTGGTCTCCCTCTCCTCCATTAAAGCACCCAAAGTAGCAGATGCCTTCCTAGGGATTTTCTCCCATGTCAGGTTTCCACAGGAGGTTATTGCTGACCAATGGGCTAACTTCATGTCTGACCTGATGAAGTCTTTGTGGGAGAAGTGAGGGGTGGTGCAGAAATGCACAACACCTTATCACCCACAAGCCAATAGGCTTGTGGATTCAATAGTACCCTGATAATGATGCTGCAAGTGTTTGCTGAACAGCATGGGAGGGACTGGGAGAAATACCTTCCCCACCTGTTGTTCACATACAGAGAGGTGCCCCAAGAGTAGACAGGGTCCCCCCTTCTAACTCTTATATGGATGTAGGGTGTGTGGGCCCCTAGACTTGATCAATGAAGACTGGGAAGGCAAGCATGCCACCCAGGGGACTCCCTTAGTAGAGTATGTCCTTAAGTTCAAGAAGAAGCTGAAGGAGCTTATGGGGTGGCCCAAAGCAACCTGTCAGCTGCCCAGCAGAAGCAAAAAGTCTCATACAATCGCAGAGCCAGAGCTTGCTCATACAGCATAGGCCAGGAAGTAATGGTCCTCATTCCAGTCTGGAAGGACAAGCTGCAGACTGACTTGGTGGGACCATACAAGGTAGTCTGACATAAAAATGACATGAGCTACATTGTAGAACTGCCTGACAAAAGACATACCCATCGAATGTACCATGTTAATCTGATGAAGTCATATGTCAATAGGTCCAACATGGTGTTTGCTGTTTGTAGTCCTGGGGAAGGGATGGATGAAGAAGACTCCCTTCTGGACTTGCTAGAGGAAAGAAAGCAGGAGTCATTGGTGGAGACAATCAAACTGTCACCCCCAGATGACCCAGTAAAACACCCAGGAAGTGAGGGAGGTTTTAGAGGAATTTGTCCTTTTATTTATGGCAAAGATCAGACGGACCCCCTTAGCGACCTATGATGTGGACACAGGGATGCAAGTGTCCATACGATGGACAGCCTACTGGGTGTCTGAGGCCATCCTAAAGGACATTAGGAGGGAGGTGGAGGAAATGCTGGAGTTAGGGGTAATCCAAAAATCTCACAGTCCCTTGGCCTCACCCATAGTCCTCGTCCCTAAGCCGGATGGGTCTACCCACATTTGTGTGGACTATGGTGGACACAATGCAGTCACGAAGTCCAATGCCCACCCAATGCTTGGACAGACGAATTGTTGGACAAGTTTGGGGGGGAAAATACTTAATAGCCATAGACCTGACAAAAGGGTACTGGCAAGTGGAGTTGATTGCCAGAGCTAGGGAATGGTCAGCCTTCATCACCCCCAATAGACCTTTTTGAGTTTCAGGTAATGCCTTTTGGGATGAAGAACTCCTCTTTCACATTCCAAAGGTTGGTCAACCAGTTGTTACACGGTACTGAAGAGTATGCATTGGCTTAACTGGACAATATTGCCATCTTCAGTAACAGATGGAAGGAAAACCTGTCCCAACTGAGGGAAGTGTTAGGCAAGATACAGAAGGCAGGACTCACTGTAAAGGCTGAAAGGTGCCAAGTGACCATGGCTGAGGTTTCATATGTGGGACATGTAACAGATCTACTAATGACAATGCAGATGGCCTATTCTGCCAATTGGAGTAAGAGGCAGAACTGGTCAAAACACTTACTAGAAAATGGGTGTATTCCCCAGGTTCTGTTAAGGAGGGAGGAGTGTGGCGAGATAAGGCCATACTTTATTATTTTGGGCATGTTTTATATATTGTTTCATGTGAGAAATGCATCAGATGCTGGGGTGGCCCAATGTCAGTGCAAGAGATCATGGGTACAGACTATGGGCCCTGTAGACTGATGTGATTGTATGGTTACTTCAAAAAAAACTGTTTTCTGCTATAAAGGAGACAACAGATTAATGAAGCAGAGCTGGCCAGCAGGTAGGTCCATTTGTGTCTCAATGGACCACAACATCATCTGGTGCCTCTTTGTCTATTTCTCCTTTGTTTTTAGATGTCTATTCTCAGCTAAACTCATTACCAATAAATGGGCTACCATTTAAGTAAATGACCGAATTGAGTACAGTTTAACTTCAGCTATCTCCCAGCAGAAAGGCTGGAATGTTCCCCTAGAAATCTGATCTGAGCTGGCTGACCTCTGAGTCTTTTTTTTTCTTATATTAAGAACCTCATATCTGTGATATTGTAATAAAATACTAAACTCGGATTGGTTGGGTAACCATAGAAACAGAATGTTAGTCAGTTGCAGGGCAGTCACTATCCACTGGACCTGCCCTTTGGAAACCCCTTCAAACCAGGATGCGGAGAGGTGTCTGAGCCTTTTTAGCTTTTGCTTTTTTTGCTTGAATACCTGCGATTGTTGCACTTGGGACCCTATCTATCTGCTTAGGAGAGCAGGGACACTTTCTTCAAAAATTCTTCTGCACTACCAAGAACCAAGATTTTTATTTGCCTTTGTAAAGACTTTGCACTTCAAACTTCATCACTAAGGTCTTGAGGTAGATTTTAAATCTCAGAGTTTTAAAATGTAGGTTTTCGTGTATATTTTCCATTTTATTTTCAATACATTGTATCCAATGTCTAAAAATTATTTGTCTTTATGTTATTTACTGCATTCATTAAATTAACTAGTAAAGCTTTTGACTTATTTTAAAATTAATTCTGCCTATCTCTGTTGTGTGGGCTGCCTCAGTAAGAGCTGTTCAAATGATGCCACACCTGTGCGACTGTTGTAAGGCCTAACTCTACCAAAAGTGAAGTGTCACTAGGGACTTTGTGAAGAAAAGAGGGGAGAAAATACATAGGATCTGCATTCCTGGGGAAAGACACATAATAGGGTATATAGGGCTCCCCAAAGCCTATACATGCCTGTGGATTTCTGGTTCATGGTGCAGTGGCTGAAAGAGTTCTACCCCAGTAACATAGACTTGAGACTGTATTTGTATTCCCTCACATGGAGAAAGGGTACCCCAGACCCCAGCTACCCACCTGTCACAAGAGGGATTAGCTGTGATGCAAAGAATCCCACCCCATGACAGTGGACGTGTGACAGCATCCACCACTCTTTTAGTGAAGTAGTACTTTCTCACATCCTTTTTAAACTTCCCCCCTTCCAACTTCACTGCATGCCCTCTTGTCTTGATGCTCTTTCTTATTTGAAAGAGACTCCTCTACTGTACCTGGTTTACACCCTTGAGGATCTTGTAGGTCTTCATCCTCTGCCCTCTAACTCTCCTGTCTTGTAGGGTGTACATGGTGAGATCCCTCAGTCTCTCCTCATAGAGCTCTTAATGCAGTGCCTGCACCATTTTAGTTGCCTTACTCTGGACTGCCTCCACCCTGCTTAGGTCTATCTGAGATACACCCTTCAGAACCGGACACGATACTCCAGGTCTCCAGGAGAGATCTCACCAATGAGTGCCACAGTGGCAACACCACCTTCCTCCTACTGCTGGAGATACCTCTCCCTATGCATACCAGCATCCCACTGCCCTACCAACTGCTTTATCACACAGCCCTGCCACTTTGAGGTCATCAGATAATATAACCTCAAGGTCCCTTTCCCATTAATTGACTGTCAGTACCTTCTTCCCCCAATAATATACTCAGCTCCTGGGTTCCTATGACCTACAGTAGGTGCATGATTCTGCACATTTTGGCATTAAAGCCCAGCTGCCATGCCCTTGACCACTCTTTGAGTTTCCCAAGGTCCCTACACATTCTTTCCACCACCCCCAAGTATCCATGCTACAGAGTTTGATGTTATTTGTAAAAAGACATACCTTCCCTTCCCTTTCTCTTCTTCTGCAATGTCACTTACAAAGACATGGAAGAGTACCACTTCCAGAACTGAGCCCTTCAACACCCTGCTGGTCATATTCCTCTCATTAGAGTGAGAGCCATTAATTAATTTATTTATTTATTTATTTAAACATCAGTTTAACAACCTTTGAGCCAGAGGCTCATTTACAAAGGTACCTCGTCACATAGAGGACAAACAGACATTAGAGCAATAAACAACAGTTAATACAGAAATAAGGCAAGTTCAAGATACATATGCTTTAAGGCGAGGACCGTAGGGTAAGGTTAGATGGGGAGGGGTGGGGAGGAAAGACGAGAGGTAGAGTGGAAGTTCAGGGGAGAAAGAGAGGCAGGGGCAAGGGGGGGGGACCACCATCCCCCTCTGTTGCTTAAGTATTAACAAGTTTCTGCCCAGTTCATCATTTTGTATCCCAACCCTAGGCAAAAACAAATAAATCACCCAGTTAAATAACTGCAAAAACAAAAAGCTATATTCACATAAATCATGAAAACAAAACTCTTTCAAAAATAAAGACGCATACTCTCTGAAAGAGGAGAAACAGGTGAAAACTGCAGATTTTAAATGAACAAAAATACAAATAAATGAATTCAACTTCCACAATGAACACCAAAGCAGTAAAACAAATATTCAGCCAGTGCTAAGCATATGGATGAAGCAGGTTTAGCAACCAGAATGAGCTTTCCAGCAGTGAAAAAGTTTTTAATTAATACACTCTGAAGAGTAGATATAGGACAGTTTCCAAGCTCATATTTCAATATAAAATGTATTGCCATGTTAAGGATAAAGCTTACTTTCAGGCCACATGTTTATCTCAGAATGCTTAAAATATGCATAACTCATGCATGCATGGGTTCATTAAGCAATTTACCATGACCAGGGTGTGGGTTACACTAGGATTTACACATGCCTGGTGTGTCATTTCGTCACGAGGCCGATAAGCCTAGTGACCAAAACACACCAGGCATTGTAAATCCTAGCATGACCCACACCCTGGTCATGGTAAATTGCTATTATACAATGGCTAGTAATTACAGATTTTCTTTCCACATTAATGTATTTTTTCCTCTCAAAAGAAATGTATTTTTTTAACAATTTTGTGTATAATATCCTTTTTCTGTGTATAAAATAGTACCTGGTTGCTAGGTGGAAATAGAGAGACAGAGACAGAGACACCCAGGAGAGACACACACATAGTTTGTCACTGCTTAGCAGAGCAGTGTTTTTTATTGTCTTTTTTATCCATCTTAGAGAAATTTGTCAGCGGATAACACGGGCAGGATGGTAGCAGGGACTAGCAAGTGGCAGACTTACCCTGTATAGCAAGAGGAATGACCAAGGTACTGTGTTGCTGAAGTGGAACCTGAGTTTTTTTTTTTTTCATTTTTGGAGTGACTGTGGTTTGCTGACTCAGCGCTGTTAGAAAGACTCATGGGATGTGGTACATGACGGTCTGCTTCTGGGTGACAGCCTGTTGCGGTGGTAGTTTCTTTTTTATTAGTATTTTGAGTAGAAACGGAGTGTGTTTTTGTTTTTTTCATTCGGTAATGAGGACATCGGGAACTTTATGGTGAATAACTGTGGAGTGTGGAGTTCATTTGTGATGCTTTGGGTAACGGAGCAGAGCCGAACATACATGGTAGATTGTTGAGAGGTGACTCGGGAGGAAGCGGGTATGCAAAAATGATTTAAGAATCAGTGTTTTCTGCTTTGTATGCATTTTATTAGTGTGCAGGTGTTTTTTCTCTATTTATGTTAGTGTTTATCTGGTGCTTGTCACTTTGAGAGGGATGAAATAAGGTTGTTTTTCAGAAGTTTAGTTTCGGTGGTCACATTGAAGACAGTGGCGAGTAGTTTTTATGTGGGAGGGGTCGGAGTGATACTCACTGGGCACTACATGAGGCTAGCTGGCACCTATTCCCGTTAGTACTGTGGAGGATTTACAGTGGGCAAGAGGTGCCAACTAACCAATCAGACAGTGGCATTTTAGGACCCCATTGTATAATATCAGTTCTGAGCCACCAAGCATTTTCTCTTGCTCTCAGGAATGCTCAGAGACATCAGGCAGGTGGAACTTTAGATGAGTTATGAGGTAAAAAGGTCAGACCAAGTAAAATCCGTTTGACTGAAAAATAACAATAAATTAATGAATAAATGAAATGAGCAGCCTAGATACTGTCTGCAATCATGTAGTCTTTAACAGGCACCCTTGTTCCATAGGACCAAAAATAATTATAAAAACTGACAGTGCCTGTCAGGGAGTGTATGTTTGTTATGTTTCTTTCACTCATAAACACTTTTACAAGCATGCAACACAGGTTTTGACAGAGACTGGGGGTTTGTACCAAACCCATCTTGCTTTAAAGTTGGCCCTTTAAGACCCTAGTGTGCTGCATGCTGTACAGTACTTGCTAGCTAGCCCTCAGGTGGAGGGTTAAAAAGTAAATCCTGAGTCCAATAAAGGGGGAAGGTGAACAAGGAGGAAAAGGAGGTTTCATTTTCTGTTATGAGGAAACAACCAAAGACTGAACTGCAAAACCCTTGTCTGTAAAGCTGAATGCAAGATCTTTATTTTTTGCATGTCATTTAAAGTAAAGCAATTTTTTTTTTAAATGTGAACTGGTGTCCATGTTGTTCTCTTTGTGATTGTTCCCCAAGAAGCTGCCTGGTTTGCTATCCTGTCACAGTGTCCCAGTGTAGAAGCAGAGCAGTGGAATCAAAAGCACACCAGGTTTCAAGCACAGGAATTAGGAGTTACGCAATCAAACCTTGTGGCCTGTATTTTCCAGTCTTGTGATTGAATAAGGACTTCAATGACAAAAGGTGGAACAAGAGGCAGAGTAGGTAGAATAAAGGAGGATATCTGGTATTGTGAAGCTATGATAGGTGGAGGAGGGGTGCCTCCAAAGCTCTCTCACCATTCAGATCGATACCACTATGTCTGCATGCTTTATACATGGACATAATACTGTACCCATGAGAAGGTGGGTTTATTGTGATGGTAACAGAGACTGAGGTTTACGTTTTAAGTACTAGCAGTGTTGCCTTACTGCAAAAGCCTTGAAAAAGTAAATTTACTTAAAAGACACTTGCCTGTTTAGTTCGTCAGGATGGTCTCTTCAGGTGGAATCACACTACCTCAGGAAAGGCAATATTAGGAAATGTCCATTATTGTATCAAGCTAGGCAAGCCAGTAGTCATAGAAATCACATTCACAGGATAGCATGTGCCTCATTCTTTGCCTCCTTTTAAATAAATGGCAACTAAACTTCCTAGTTATGATAGCCTAGTCTCTGACACAGAGCATAACACTTGAAACAGATTCCTCTTCTCAGCAGTCTCAGCAGTACCATAGCCAAAAGCAGCAAGATGCCAGATCTCACTGTAACCCCTCACCCCTGCCCTTTTTCCAAAACAACAGGTGGCATGCTGTTGAACCTGACAGCAGTACCTGGTGGGGACTGAGTTCGGGGAGGATGAGGTTACTCGGCACAAGGGAGCCTAGGTTTGGCTACTCTGAACAGGGGGCACCCAAGTAAATCCGAACACAGGAAGCAATAACTGTAATGTCCAGAACCAGGAATGGGATTCTTCAGTGTGGCTTTTATTCACATCTTAGCTGAACAAACAAAGCATAGACGGACCCCCATGGGGCTACATTTCCTGGTAATGCATATTAGAGACAACAGAACACTTTATCACTATTTTCAGCCCTCAGGCTCTAAACCCACCAGGCACACAGCCTGGACTTGCATGCAGCTTTGGGTACACAGCCCGACTTGTACACACTTGGGTTTTCCCCACTGGCCCGGCTCCCCTGCCGGCCACTTGATCCATGGTCCATTGGACGAATGAACCAATTATCCTGTTCACGGTCCATTTGAGGAATGAACCAATTATCCCATTCACGGTCCATTGGAAGAATGAACCAATTATCCTGTTGTGGCTCCCCACACCACACTAGAGTCTGCGACTCTTAGAGAGAATTTTCCTTACAATCCCACATCTGGGTACTTCCCCATCACTGGCCAAGTGCCTGAGGCAAAGTAGAAAACCACAGAAGAAATCCGTAGAGGTGGACCTGGTCACTAAAGATGTGGGGCCACCCACCTCCAGCTCCCACAGCCCATACCCGGCCATTTCTCTGGAAACTGCACAATTCCTTTACTGAATGTTTAAATGTAGATTAAGGGTAGACATCTGTCACATCACCTCTACATACTGTATTATTTGCATCCCAACAAACTCTGGAACTTGAAACTATTTTTACTTGCTTGGCCCATTTCTCTAGGCTTCCCAATATTTAGTAGTTCAATCCCTACATTGTCACACAAGTCCCAGGGTGAAAAAACATATGCCCTTTTAGCCAGAGCAGACACTCACCCTTATGTTGCAGGTGCACCACAGGCAACTCACAAATCTTCTTTTCTCCCAAATAAATACTGGAAACAAACAGGCAGCTTTTCCCCCACAAGCAGAAACTAGGGGGTTGCCCCAGGAATCTGCAGGGAATTCTCCTCATCCCCCCCCCCAGGAGGAAGGGGGCACTGAGACCCAAAAACAGGGGCCTCCACCACTTCAGTAATCTTCTGTGTCTCTCTTTAAGGTGGAGACACATACCCTTCTAAACTAAAAGTAGCCCTCTGTCAGGGCTGAGGCTCCTAGAGCCTTCACTGAGCTGCTTTACCAGCAAGCTCACAACTTCTCACACACTCACTGAAGACTAACTGCAGTCTCTGACTTGAAAACTCCCAACGTTCTATCTAACTCCCTTTGCTGCAGATTCCAATGTGGCTCATGCAGCTGCGAAAGTTCTTTTGGTGATGTCATCCCTCAGTCTCAGCTAAGACTGAGAACAGAGTGAGACAGTGTGAAATCCATTTAACTGGAGTTTCACAAGCTGCCTTCCCTGCCTACCACTAAGTCTTACTGGGATTCTAGTAACCCCGGGTGACAAGGGGATTACACTCACCCTTTACCAGGAAAATGACTGTCCACAGTCATTATTTACCAGGCCTTAGGTCATCCCACCCTATGTGCTACCTGTGGGGGGGGTGATCAGGCCCCCTCCTACCATGTGCAAGCACAGGCAGGCAACACTAAGGGCCTAGAGACCTTTAGCTGACATATCAGCCTCTACACTATCCACTTACTATGGACATCCAGTGGCTCTGGTAGAACTATCCAGAGCATAGCCCTGATAGATCAGCACTGTGGTCCCAATGGCCACTCAGGACCACAGCCTGTCTATCCCCCCTAACCCTCTAGGGAAAACCTATCTGCTTCTAACCTAATACCCCCAAAACAAAAACAACCCGGGGACCTCCCTGACCTTGGGCAACCTGCAACCACACACCATTAAAATACCACATTACTGCCTCCTCCCTACCCCCACAACCACACCTGTGGAAGGAAAGGGTTAAAACAGCAACCGTAATACCACAGTACTTTAAATTTCTACACACTAAAGCACTGATGAGGAACTCCAATGAGCCCCTCCTCCTCTTCTTGTCTTCTCTTCTGTCTTCCCAGGAACACCTGTAAGAAAAAGAAAGACAACACACACTCTCCTAATCTGCATACACAGTCTACCTAAATCCCTACCATCAAAACACTAAAGAATCCCAAAAAGATTTTTTAGGAAAAAAAAGGTAGAAAAACAGTATTTACATTTGAAAACCGTGACATTATTTACAATACACATTTGGGGGGATGGAGTGCCCTAAAAGTCCCAACTAGTGACCACAATGCCCGAAGGCTAGTCCAATAAAGAGTCTCTCCTGGGCCGGAGCCCGGTGAAGCACAGTTCTAACAGGCCAAAGTCCCGAAGGGGAGAGTCTTTGAGGACAGTTCACACATTTTGAAGTCTGTTAGTGTAGGGTGTGTACTGCAATGTCATAAAGATAGAAAAGTTCGGACTTACCAGCCACTTGTAGTACGAAATTCGTCACCGGCCTGCACCTCTGATGAAGACTCTCCCTGGCAGCATTTCTTCTGATACAGCTGGGCGGACATCTTCTGGGAACCACAGGAGGGCACATCTGGGAACAGCTGGGTTGATGTCATCTCTGGAGATGGAACCTTAGAACAGGAACAAAAAGAAAACAGCTGGTCCGATGTCATCTGATTACCAGGCAATGAACAGAATACAGCTGGGTGGTGTCCTCTCTGGATCTGAAGTTATCTGGTGGGGCCGGTCGATGGTTTCTGGAAAGGCCGGTACACTGTAGACTGATGAATGTGGGGCACCTGAGTCCTGAATGTCCATATTGGCGGATCAATAAAGGCACTTCACAGTCTGGTGTGGCAGTATTGACTACCACTGCTCAGCTCTCCATTTTGTAGGCACGGGCACATTTGCTGAGAGGTCCTTGCACTGAGGCCAATAGTACCGAGGATCAGGGGCTTGAATTATTACCCCGTCTGGGTGCACATAATTCACACAGTGGGAGATTTCACGTCCCTCTCCATCCACCACTCTCACTCTGTCTATAAACTGTCCTGCCTCTCTTCCACTGGGTATACTTTTCGTGGAACAGTCTATTCTTTACATGCTTGTTGGCCCCAGGATGCACACTTTTCATTACTTCATCCCAGATCCAGGATTTCCTGCAGTTCTCAATCTCGTCACAGACTTTTCGAGGAAAGGTAGGAAAGGTCACACCATAGATCTCATTTGCCTTCCTACGAACCGGTCTCTCCTCTTTACTTGCTTTGGTCAATCTAAGACCACTGGCCTGGCTTGGGGGTGGCCAGTCCTGGTTCTGCCAGCTCCGCATCCTTAAAGAAATTAGAAATGGATCCCTGACTTCTTCCTCTTGCAAAGCCAGGCAGTGGCATCACCACTTTCTTCCATACATTCCTCCGAGGCAAGATCTTGAGGCTGTGTACCCGTTCCTTTTTCACAAGGCCATATAGGTTCCCCCTCATCTTCCTCTTCACTGAGGATCTGAGCCCAGGAGTGAGCAGTCGTTCTCACTCCTGAGACTATCCACTCATCACTGGGTGTGGAGGTCAACACCTCCCACTCAAAGGCCTCCCACATCTCATCTTCATCTAAGAGACTTGGACTAGGCCCTCCACTCCAGGGGTCGATTGATGCTTTATCCAAACTTTCTTTCTGGGATCCAGCATCCGAAACTTCAACTTCTGGTTCTGTCTCTAACTCTGCACCCTCTAGCTTTGTGCCACACTCCCCCGAGGGGCCTTTCTCCACAGGCTCCGCCTGGTGCTGTGTGCTGCCAACTGCAGATTCTTGAACCTTTGTCCATGTGGGAGCCAAACGAATTGGAGTCACTTTATACAAGCCATATTTTTCTAGGCATCCAGCACAGTGAGGAATCATGAAGACGTCCCTTCCAGCTCTCAAGCATATTTGGCATACATGCACTGAAAAATCAGGAATCGCCACATGAGGAGGCAGTTGCCCTCCATAGCACCACTTTTCAATATCCCTCAGTCTATTTACTGCTGCTGTTACTGCAACCCGGGCATTGAAACCCTGCTTGAGACTTTTTTGCAACTGATTAGTGTCCTGATGGGATGCAAGAATTACCGCATCGTCGGCGTAATGCATAATTTCCTCAGTGCAGGAGTCCGGGAAGGTGTTTAGGAACAGGCTGAAAAGTAGTGGGCCAAGGATAGAGCCCTGAGGAATGCCAGAATTGAGAGGTTTGGCATCGGAGAGCACATCTGCAATTTTTACACGTTGGGACCGATTTTCAAGGTAGCTTTTGAACCAAGTGACTGAATCAGCAGAGAGACCAGAGAACTGAAGTTGGCCAAGTAGAAGGCGGTAGTGTACAGAATCAAAACCCTCGGTAAGGTCAATATAGATAGCTCCAGTAGAAAATATTCCTGCTACTTTTAATAGATAATCTGTCCCTGCCCCTTTTCTATGGCCTTGAATAGCCCCAATGATCTTCCTCTTGGTCATGACTCATGTTGCTCCACATATTAGAAAAAATTATTGTGAAAACATAATCACACATATTAGAGTTAATTACTGTGAAAACACAATCACAGAAAGCAGATACAGAACACCCAATCAGCAGTCCTTAGTGACCCAATATGCTGTATCCTTCAGACATTTTCAAAGTCATAGTTTACATAGGGTTTCAGAAAAAGGGTCCTAATTAGTTGTCATGGCACATCCTGTACCTAACTCATAACTTGGTTACTTACCTGATCAGACCTCCTTTGTATAAAATGCAGTGGTGTGAAGCTGTTTACTTAAGAGTCCCAGAAGGGTCAGTGCAGAACTCCAAACAGGTACAGGAGAGCAACACATCTGCTATTGTTTAAGTTTGTAGTATTCTAGTGTAGCCATGTCTCTCTTTTTTACTGTCAAGGTTTTTATCCTCCTTAGGCAGAACAGGTGGCTTCTCAGCACTGTCTCTGTGCACTTGTAGCCATTTCTTACCTCCTATCCAGTGGATTCCTCCCTGTGACAGCGCCAGGAGGGAAGGCAGTCCTCCCCACCATCCTGGGGTCACATATTCCAATCTGTCCTGGATCACAGCAGCAGAGTGGGCCGCAGTGCAATGAGTAGGGTTTCACAAAGCCTGTCCTCCATCTTTCCTCCTGTTTTCTCCTTTGGCCCCTGGATATGCAATGAGCACAATGTGCGTGTGTTCTGCCTCCACTGAGACACCCCCGGCGCTCTGTAGGTAGGATCACTTCTCATTATGTGGCTTGCTTGTGCTGCCACCTAAATACCTAAAGGTGGCAGTCAACAACAAGACATGTAACCCCCTCACTGAGGGAGGAGATCAGTTCTTCAGATGCTCAATTCTCCCTCACCCGGCCAGCCCCTGAGTGACCTGCTTCCATTTCTGAACCCAGCTCTCTGGTGTGGCAGGAGGTGAGGTGCTCAGTGCCTCAGCCCTTCAAGCCACTGGGCCACACATGTCTCTCTTTTTACAGTAACATTCTACATGTAGACTGCTGGCTGTGAAAGAAAACTAAATTAAATCCACAGAATAGGTTTCCTGTCTTTCTTTAACTGATCGCCATTTTATGAGGCACCAAAATATGTTTTTCCTCAACTCAGCATTTCTTCCTGCAGTGAGGGAAGTTCATTTTATTGTTATTCATTTCCTTTCCCTGGAAAAGCATATCTGAAAAACTCTCCCAAGTCAGGCCTTGCAGCATCACTGGCTGGGACACAAAGCATGAGAGAAGCATTTACGTTGCCATTTACAAAACCCCTCTCCCTTCCATTGTGGGGGTTAATATGTTTGCCCTATGAGACAGGGAACTAGGAAGGCAGATTGAACAGCTCTGTGTTTTGTGGACAGTGGTACAAATTTCCCTGAGCTAGAGGATGCCTACCCTGCTGAAAGTAAAGGCTGCAGCCTAACAGTTTGGATTAAGTTCTCTTCCTGTATGCTCAGCTGTTTGTGTCTGCTGGCCTGAGGAACAAAAAAAAAGAATGTGCTACAAAATGTTTTTCTCAAGTCTTAGCCTTTTAATTGCTGACCTAAGTAGCAAATTAGAGAGCTGACAAAACAAAAACTATTGTCCCAACATGCCACTCTGCTGAGTTTTGCTTTCACTTTCCCCACTGGCCATCTTACGCTTTACCATGGCATAGGGGGACTCAGCATAGGCTCCGAATGGAGCAGTTTGTTGTTTTTTGTTCATTGCAATTGTTGATTTATTCTCACTTACTATGCTGTTTTGGTATATCCTGATGGCGTCCTCATCAGCCCTCCTGCTCACACCACCATCCGTGGTGACCTAAGGCTGCTCCCAATTGAAGTGCCCCCTGGATTGCCCACAAGGGCAGGGCCATCAGGGCTTCCCTCTGCACCCCGGTGGGGCACTTTCGCAGATTTGAGGGGGAGCCCTAGGTTGTTATAATTTCATCACATAAAATATAAGACAGAAATAACTAATAATGTCATAAATACAGACATTACAGTATTATATAGAACAGTATTTTATATACTACATGGAAGGCAGTGTAGCATAGTGGTTAAAAGCTTTGAGCTGCAATCCTGGAGAATTAAATTTGAATCTCACAGCCACCACTTGCATGCTGCATGACAATGGGCATGTCACGTCACTTCACTGAGCTATCATGATGCACCTGGAAACAAGTCTCATCTTAGTGTACTATTCCTGGCCAAAAATTATAAAAATAAAACAAAAAAAATAAAAGTATACCCCTATGTCTGTGTCCCCCTGAGGGTGCAGGGAAAGAAAAAATGTAAAAAATATGTAGTCTATCTATTTCATGGGGAGACAATAATCCCATGTATAGCCATAGCTGCAGATAAAACATAAATAGAATTAATACACTTTAAACCACTCTGCCGGCTCTAATAACTTTTGATGAGACCAAGCAGTCTAAAACATAATTACCACCACAGAATGCAGTGTATTGAAAGCCATTAGACATAAAATACAAATTGAAAACACAAAAACTAATAGTAATTAATAATTGTTCTTGACTGAAAATCTGTCTAAAAGTAAAGCAGAACACTTTGCAATAGTGCAATCTTAATTCAGACAATAGTGAAGTTCATTTTTCCCCCAGCTGGAGTGACCGGCAAATTGGTATGTTCAGTTTTATTGGACATTTAGGAATCATCACCTGTGTTCTAAGCAAGTTCTGAGTCCAAAGATGAGTAGTCCTGCTATTAATAAATTCTTGTACTGCAGACTCATGGACGAATGAATAAAATTGATCCATGAAAGTTATTTGAAGTTTCTCTAGTTTTGTTTGAGCAACATGAGGTCCAAGTTCAAGCAGAGCAGTGTGGAAATTTAATCTAGCGAGGCTCACATCACAGAGGGTCCTTTGGGAAGGTGGGAAAACACAAAATTATATAGTTTTCAAAGAGAAAGTCATACTTCTCTTAAGCTACATGCAGAATATTATGCTTTAATATATTTGGGTTTGGTTTATTTAAAATATAACCAGGACTGATGTTACATAGCTGATTGAGTATACCCATTTACAATGATATCCACTATATATATATATATATATATATATATACACACACACACACACACACACACACACAAGTCCCACATAAAGTAAATAATAAGTTGCATATTAACAATTAGTAACAATAGTTCTATATATCAAAATACATTTTTAAATAGATGTAACAACTATTATATAAATCAAGAGACTCTTAAATGGCAACACATTAAGGAGTTATTCATTTGTCATATAAAGATCTTCACTCGTCATGTTCAGATCCTAAAGTTAGTATTAAAGTGGGGCCAACTTGACAGTCCACAGAATTAGATAAAATTACATTGTTTCTCTATCTCTGACTTTACCAAAATGGTATCCAGTAAGTTTTGACAAAGTCCAGTGTGCCCCCTACACTGGCCCACTAGGCCTGTAATCAATGTTTTCTATCTTCAGACTCATTTCTTATTATTACAATTTTTAACATGCTTTAAACAGGGGTTCTCAGTTAAAGGGACACTGTCAATGCCCTTAGGCCTCAAAGTGTACCTTGTTTAAAAAACACATTTTATGATTGTTCACATTCTATAAAGACATTTGATGCAGCTGGTAGTTTGATTCAGTTCCCTTTTTTCTTTTAAAAAGTGAAAAACTGAGTGCCTATCATACTGGTATTACCACACCAAAACATGTTTGTTTACATTTCTTGATCAACTCCTACTGCATCTTCCCTGGACTCAGGAACACCACTAAAACAATCTTGCCACTCATTATGCAGTGGAAATAGAGGAGACTATTGTAAAATGAGTGGCTGCATTGTTTGAGGGTGTTTCTGATGCCAAGGACGTATGCGATAAGAGCAGTTCAATGATTTGAAGCAAAACAAGGCTGGGTATAGCTGTACATTACCATGCATTTCAGTTCTATTAAGCAGAAGCAGGTAAAACAACCAGCAACATCAATGAATTTTAGAGAAGGTAAGCAATCATAAAATGTGGATTTTTTTTCTAAACATAATATGATGCAAAAAAGGTTGACAGTGTTCCTTTAACAAACTGATGAGATTTGAAAAAAAAGCTTACCACCACTTCATGGTAACCCCCTTTGGTCAGGTTCAATACTATTCTTTATTTATTATGTTTGCTTGCCAAAGGCATAGTAAACATATTTGGGTCACATGGAGAGAGGGGATTTTGGAGGCTTGGCAGACTTCATCCTATCACAGCCCTAGAATCATTAATCTCTATTCAACTTCCACCTCATCTTTGTGTGCTTTTTTGCACTACCTGAACCATTAAACCAACCACTATGCTGGAAAATTTAAAGCAGAAATGCTTGTGCTCATGTGGTACTTCAATGTTCCCACTCAAAATATTTCTAGTGTTTTTTAGCACTGATGAGCAGATTTTTTATCTGTGTTGTGGGACTGGCAGGACTCTTCCAGTTTGAAAGTTTCTGATGCTGCAGGCATGACTGGCCATCTTGCAAAGCAAAGCCACAGCTCGCAGTGTTCCTGCCCACCCCTTAGAAGAGGGGGAATCATTTTGCAGATCCTCAGCTCTACAGTGTTCCTGCCCATCTCCTTGGGTAAAGGGTGGATCCTCAAATAAAGCTATAACTCAATGGAAGTCCTGCCTGCCCCCATGGCTTGGCAGTGCTCCTACCCACCCTTTGAAGAGATGGCTGCCTTTTACAGGGATGCGGCTTAGTTGTACTCTGCCTACTCCCTCAGGAGAGAGGGCATCCTGAAATAAAGCTGATTCTCAGTGGTGCTCCTACATGCCGTTTCAAGAGAAGTTGGCATCTTTAAAGGAAGCTGCAGCTCAGCAGAACTCCTGCTCACCTCCCTCAAGAATGGAGAGCATCCTTAAACAAAGTCACAGCTCAGCCACATGCCTGCCTGACCCTCTTTGGAAAGGGGAAATTCATAAACAAATCTATGGCCTGCTGGTGCTCCTGATTGCCCTCCAAGGAGAGGGGGCATCCTCAATCACGGCCATGGCTTGGTAACACTCCTATTCACCCTCTCAGGAGATTGAGGCATCAATAAATGAATCTGTGGCTCAGTGGTGCTCCTGACAGCTTGCCTCAAGAGAAAAAGAGTGAGAGAGATGGGCATACTGAAACAAACCCATAGCTTATTACTTAACTTTTCCCAACTATTGTAGCTCCTGCCATCATGACAGCTCCCTTCAAAGAGTGCAACTTATAGCAAAAGTAGTAGCTTTGACTTTTGGGAGTCATATGTAAGGCTCTGAGCTAGTCATTACCTCCATCTCTCCCAACTATCATGGCTTGGTTGTCTGCTGGAA
This sequence comes from Neoceratodus forsteri, assembly GCA_016271365.2. Taxonomy (NCBI): domain Eukaryota; kingdom Metazoa; phylum Chordata; order Ceratodontiformes; family Ceratodontidae; genus Neoceratodus; species Neoceratodus forsteri. The sequence goes on from CM028130.1 coordinate 1,296,587,187, forward strand.
TGGGTGAGTTAGTGGTCAAGTAATCAAACAGTGTGAGAAGGATTACTGCAGGGCCATGATGTAGCACATAGCCTGGAATATTGCACTGTTGCCTTCCACTGTGCTGCAGTGCCAGTATTACTGTCTGCTGACTTACTTACTTACATATTTATTTATTTATTTATTTATGACTTTGTTAACTGGGTAGGATGCACTGGTCCAGGATACCATTTACAGACATGACCTGGGCCTAGTAGGCACAAGCAAGTAACAACAGCATAAAACAAAAATGGAACAACATCATTAGGCAAAGATACAAATTACAGAGTACAGTATACAAAAGTACAAGCATGATAAGCTGTCAAAAATGGTTACCAATCAGTCTGATCAGGACACAGCCTAGTAGAGAAGACAGTACGGTTGTTCAAATTCAATACAGTGGTAGCAAAAAAGTTAGTTATATTTAAGGTACAATGAGGAGTTAACCTATTCCCCACCTGCACCCTCCAGACACTGAAGATGTCTAGAACAGACAATAGCAATAGCAACACAAGAAGGAAAGGGCGATAGATATCTGGACCAGGGGCGAGTTGGAGAGGTGAGTGTTACCTGGGGGACAGGTGCAACCGTCCCTAATAAGCAGCCAGGATTTAAAGTTAAGCTTAAAGGTATGAGATGGGTTGGATGACTTGAGTGAGGCAGGCAGCCTATTCCATAGCAGGAGAGGCACAGCTGATAGGGCTTTCCCACCAATGTTAGTGGTGGACCATGACATTTCAAGGGGTGGGACAGAGAAGGAGTGGAGATGCCTAGGCAAGGTATGGGGTTTGAAAAAGGTAGATGAAGGGAAGGCAGGACTGCTTCTAATGCTAGCATCAGTAAGGCATCCAAGAGTGAAATCAAAATGACCTTGTAGAGAGAGTCAATTTAGGGATTGGTATAGGTCATGGTGGTGGGTGGAGTCGGGGGCAGACAGGGCAAAGCAGCAGATGCTGTTGTAGGCAGTCACTTTCTCAATCTCTCCAGCCTGAGTCTTTCGTCTTGCAGTAAGAAAAAAAGCTTTCAGTTTCAGCAGAGTAGTATGCAAAACTGCAATTTTTACTAATGACAAATCCTTCTTTAGATACACTACTGAAAAAAAGAAAGCAATAGACAGGATAACAAGAATAAGGACAGAAGGGATTAGTACAGCTGATGACAAAGAATAGGCAAGAACACTAAATGAATATTTTTGTTCAGGATTCATAGTCATGAAAGTAGGGCCACGCTAATGATGAGCATGTGCCAAATTTGTATTCAGTGAATCTGCCAAAGTTCAGCACTTCTGTCTTTGATTTTATCCAGTTGAACTTTTGGACACTATGTATCAGTTTCACCTTCTCCCATATAATTAAAAAAAATACACTCTAGCTCTTCCATTTGGTCAGGGCTAGTCCTAAGATCATCACTTGCCCACTCCTGTCACTTTCCACCCTCTTCCCCCTTCCCCAGACATTTTTAATTTATCAAAAGAAAATCCGCAGCTGGCCCAGTGGTGCTGAGGGTTGAGGCACTGGATGCAACACCTCGCACCACGCTGGTGACCCAAGTTCGGGAGCAAGCTCAGGCTGCCAGGGGTTGATCGAGTGGGGAGGGCAAAGAGTCAGATTGAGCAGCCACAAGACAGCTCTCCTCTCCTCTCTGGAGAGGGATGTGGGGTTTCCCAAGATCTTGGCTGCCATCTGGTGGAGGCTAGGTGGCAGTGCCAAGCCAAGGCAGGAACCTGGCATTAGGCTTGGAGGGAGGAAGCGGTCATTACCGGAGCTGCAAAGTGCATGCATGCCTCCATCCACATGCATGACCATGATCTGGGGTCCCAGGTAACAGGGAGAAAATCAGAAATATCATGGCTCCCCAGTTACCAGTAAGGCATAAGGGTTAACAAGAGAGCAAAAAGCTTTCTAGAAAAAAAAAATTTCAGCTCCTGACAATGGGCGATGTACTGGCAGAGTTATTTTTTTTTTTTAACTAACTGGAGGAACAGTGAAGGTAGGAAGAGGTTGGCATTTACTATAATAGGCATGGGATGGTGAAAGGGTGCTTTTTACCCCTATATGTAGCCTGCTAGACACCCATACCAATGACCAGAAATGTATTTTTCTGAATTGTCAAAGCTGAACCAAAGAGTGGGGATCACAATCGAAACCAAACTGAAGTTGCCAATTTTCACATTTGCTCACCTTTTTTCCACTCCCAGAAAGCAGGAGAAATTCATAATTGATACATGGGTCAAGACTGAGACTGGAGGACTTCAAGGGAACAGATATTACTGTAAAGGGACTGGGAAACTTAAAAATGAATAAATCACCTGGCCCTGTTGGGATTCATGTTGGAGTGTTAAAGAAAACCAGACATGTGCTGGCAGAAAAATTCTATCAATCTTCTATGAGGAATCGATAGCAGCAGGTGTATTGTGTGTATACTGGTCAGTGGATAATGTGGGTCCACTACACAAAGTAAGTCATATGGAAAATCTGAGTCACTCTAAGCTGGTGAGCCTAACATCAGTATTGGAAAAAATTTGGAGACATTTACTCAGAAGATATTTAATTCTTGGAGAAAATATTGACTTAATGGATAGGGACCAGCATGGATTCACAAGGTGTTAGCCATGTCAAATCAATATAATAAATGTTTTAATGTACTGACAGAAATGGCAGACTGGGGCTGGGCAGTAGATGTGCTAATACATAGCTTTTATAATGGCATTTGCCTCTGTCCTACATATGAAGCTAATTGGGAAGATACGCCAACTAGAGCTAAGGTATAGGACAGCTGGTTGGATCAAAAGTTGGTCGACTAATAGAACCCAGAATGTGGTCTGAAACAACAAATTATCTGAAGACAACAGTAACTAGTGGCGTACTGCAGGGTTCAGTCCTGGGATCTCTAATGTTCAAAAGGTATACTTATGTGACATACAAAAGGTATTCAGGGCAAGGTAAGTCAATTTGCAGATAATATAAAGCTTTGTGGGAGATTTGACAGTGAATATCATGAGGTCCTGGCTGTCTATTCTCGAGGTTTTTTAGGAGGGTGTTAAAAATCACATGGCACTTCTTGAAAAGTGTGGAGGAATTTTTATTGACTAGAAAACATTTACAACCACAGAAAATATATCAAAACAGCTAAACAAATATATATATATATAAAAAATGATCCAAATATAGAAACAAAATCAGCAATGATCTCCCAGTATTGTCTATGCAATTAGTGTACAAATATCTTATTAGGTTTATGGTGGGAATCATTTCATATCTTTCCAGTACACCCAAAACACAAGTGCTGCTAGTACTTTAACTTCATGTACATAAATGTGCAAACATTCTTTATAAATTGTTTCGGTTAGGCCACATCGTTGACTTTCCTGATGTTGCAGAACAAATTGGAATCGAACCTGCTACTTCAAACGTGATAAAACCACACTTATTGTACTTACAGTAAATGAAATGTCTGCCATCCTGCTCCTAATTCCCCATATACTAGAGTATCATACAGTGGGTCACATTCCGAAACTGTATTTTTTCCAAGCCCTTGACAGTCAATCCCAAAAAGAGGTTATGTATGAACACTGAAAGAAAAGATGATTCATAGTTTCCAATTGTAAATTACACCCCTAAGACAGCATCTGTCTTCCAAATGTTTATGATGATCTCTTACTTTTACTTTTCCATGGCAACATAGCCAAACTATATCCCACTACTTTTTTGGTATCCTCTGGTCTTCTAGCTGATCCATCAGCCAATGGTTATTGATTCTTGGATTGCAGTCAAATATTGAAACTTCTGAGAAAAGGGATTTTCTGAGGTGCTTGCACTTCTTTTTTCTCTTTTTTTTTTGGAGTCCTGCCAGATCAGAGACACTTATTTCCCATTATTTTATCTTCCTAAAGCAATCAATTACAAAATCTAATACTAGTACTGAAGACCCTTTAAATGATCTCATAGTGTTATGTAACCAAGGTTTGAGTAGGATTTTGATCTATTTTGTTAATGAGAAACCCAGGTTTTTTGATCCTAAGAAATGGCTGAAGATTTATTTCTACAAAATTACAGAAAAAGAAAATAATGGGATTAATCATATCTAGACCTCCCTCCTCCATGGGATAGTAAGTATTACTGCTTTTTACTTGGTTTAATTGGTAGATATGGACAAGAGAGAGCCAAAGCCCATAGGGATTGTCCCCCACACCTTGTGGGTCATATTCCTAAACCTGATTTAATTTTAACCATTTATCTAGGCCTTTTTTAAAAATATCAGACTGCTAGAAAGATTTAGGTATTGCAGTTAACAACAAGTTGTCCTCAACAGATCACTGCAACAAGGTAGCAAATCTTTCCAACACACTTCTGAGATGCATTAATCACACATTTGTCTCCAAAATTGAAGTATGTATAATCTCATTAAACAGATCACACATCAGACCATATTCAGACTACGGGTCACCCTTTTGGAGCCCATACTTGGCTAATGACATAAACAGGATCGAACATATACAGCATAGGGCAACTAGGATGGTCCCTCATTTGGCTCATTTCAACTATGGTGAAAGATTAGAAAGGACAGGACTCCACTCTTTAGAATTAAGAAGACACAGAGGAGACCTTGTTCTACTGTTTAAAATCCTACAGTTGCCTACACTAATGGAACAATGCGGAATAACTTATGCAGAAAGAAAAATAGAAGCTAGGCTACACAATCGGCAGCTTGATGTTGGCAAAGCCAGGACAAACAAAAGGCTATACTTTTATACCATCAGGGCCCCAAGACTGTGAAAAAAGCTTCCTCAAAAAATAGTTGACTGCAACAATATTAGTACATTTAAAAAATACTTTGACAACTGGCTTTTCTACAACCCCACCTAGGATCAATAACCCACAACCGTGGGGGACAATCTCGATGGGCCCAAGCCTGCTTTTGTCCTTCTTTACCAAGTTACCAAGTTAGCCACCCCCCCACAGAAACTGATGGAAATCCATATTTCCTTTGTACAGAAAAAATATATTTATGGTAAATCTGATCAAAAGTTTTTTCCTGATCTGAAGCTAGCACAAGGTTTTCTGTCTCTTTTAGTTCCAAAATCAATGTCACTCCCATTGTTATACTCAAAGAAGCAGCTCGATCACTTCACTTTGTAGTATTTCAAGTTTTATTTCAATAACAAAACATGTAGGTGGTCACAGCAGTTAAATCATCACCTCAGCATTCACACTTGTCCCAGCGCTTCAGCTCTAAGCCTTCCTCAGTGGGTGTGGCTATGGAATAAGCAAACCATTAATTTTAAAGGATGAGGTCAGTGACATCATATACTTCATCATTAATTGACACCTATCACATTTTAAAGCTACATTACACTTTGATAAGGTTATCTGATGTACTTAAATCAAACTAGATAATCAATTAATGAACATATAAAATATAATAAAATAAGATATAATACTCTTATACAGCATGTTCTGGATTGTGCTCTTCAGTAACGGTCCTTTTCTTTAGACATTAATTCTATAGCCAAAGTCATAATACATGAACTGCCTCTAAATTTCTTTAGTAAATTAAGGCAAAACACATCTTTCATAATTATTTGGATCACTGCTAAGTCATTATTTGTTCACCTTCACTCCTTACTTAAAAGCAGACAAAGATAGAGAAAAAGGAAACAAGATAGGTTTTGCTGAATACTAGGGTATATTCAGATATTGTATAATGGTTAGCCATCTCTCTGGAATGTTCAAAGAAGGAGGTGTGATTACATTTGCATAAAAAAACAAGAAAAATATAATTAGTCAGATGGGCTTATGCATTCATATCATTATAGCCATTTTAAGGTACGTGTATGGGGGTGGAGAGGGAGCAGAGAAAGAATTATATTGTGAGTTAATTCACAGTTGCAAAGTACAGACAAGAGATATATTATAATCATCAAGAGCTAAATGGGGAATGACTACTACATTTAGTGTGTGTTAGTTAGCATCTGTGTCTTGTGGTCCTTAAATATGGTTTCAGGTCCCAGGCATCATTTATGCCTTTAAATTTAACAGTATCCAATGAAAAGATCCATTAACTCTGCCTTTCCGGTAACAGATTTTATCTGTTACCACCCCTGCTCAGCTGTTTAACATGCTCCAATCCCATATACTTTAGTGTGCCTGTTTCCCCATTATGTGCCTCCAAAAAATGGCTCGCTACTGGTCTATCCATTTTCTTATTTAAAACTGAGTGAACAAGCTCTTGTATCCTTCCTTTAAGCATTCTCACAGTTTTTTCTACATAGCACAGGTTGCAGCTACACCTCTCTCTCTCTCTCTCTCTCTCTCTCTCTCTCTCTCTCTCTCTATATATATATATATATATATATATATAAAGTGGCACAGTAGTGCCACTATAGTTAGGTTGAGGAGCCATTTGCATGTTAAACCCAAAATTTTGCACCTAATAACTTTGTCAGATTTGCCTGAAATTTGGAATACCAATCAAGACCCATACGCCTTGGGATATGCCAAGTTTCATACCGTTGGATACATAGGCTGTGGAGTTATTGTTTGATTCATGGTGTTGCCACGCTTTTCTGGACCCTACGTCAGCAGGTCATATCGGTTACACGACCGCCCAAAATCTTCAGAGAACGTATGTCAAGTCTCTGATGTGCCTTTTGAAGATTTCGTGAAAAATATTAAACAGTTCAAAAGTTATTCGAAAACAATTTCCATTATAAGTCAATGGGAAAAGTTAACAAAAAGTTCGACAGTGTTGCAAATGCACTTTTTACTGTCACAAATGGCCCTTTTACTGTCGCAAATCTGCCATTTTGTTTTCAGTTAGTGATCAGAAAAATGCTTGGCATTTAAAATTGAGACCCTCTAGCAACCTAATTCTTTTTGTAGTCACCTATTCGGGCCCTGAGGATGCTAGCCATGTCTTTATTTTGGGGTAAAACACCCCAGAAATATGTTTTTCAGATTTCTGGAAAAGGTACTTTCGCAAAGTAGTGTCGCACTCACGAAAGTGTCGCAAATTTTTATGAAAGCTTTCACAAATCATGACAATACTTTGCAACACTATGCCCAAAATAACAATAATTCTTTGGCACCCCGCTGCAAAAGAACGGTTTGGAGCTTTGGGCTGAAATTTGGAAGGAACGCAGCCGACATCTCACATGTGTGCCTTTCAGTGTTTTGTTTAAAAAATATTACACTGTGGCAAAGTCACGGTACTCCAAAGTTGATGCTTTTTCCCATAGTATAACATTACGGCATACGACGCATTGCAGCAATCGTTTGGTGCCCTGCTGCAAAATAACAGTTTGATCTTTTGGGCTGAAATTTGCGGGGAACACAGCCAACATCCACAGATGTGCCTTTCAGTGGTTTGGTGAAAAGATATTACAGGGAGGCAAAGTTATGACACTCCTAACTTCTGTTTTTTTCCCATAGGATAACATTACGGTGTTCATCGCGTCTTTCAGGGCCCGTATCTCAAAAACGGTGTGAGATACAGACTTTTCGTCCAAAAATTTTTTAGCCCCCTTTTGGGGGCTAAAAAAAAACTAGCCACTAAAGTGATAATTCATATGACTTTTACATTTTTTTCCTATGTCATATGGTTCCTGAGATATAAGCTATTTAGTATTCCAACTCCTCATTTTCTGCTCCGAGACCCATTATTATGCATACATTCTTTGTACTCACTGTCTTTCTCTATGCAGCTTTTGGGGAAAACCAGCCTGTGCACTTACATTACTGTTACAGGTTCTTTCACATTATGTTCCGCATCCATTTCACTTCCTACCGCTCATGTTCACGCCACCATGTGTTTATCCTTTGCGTTTTAATTTGCCTTTGCGTTTCTGTTATTTTTTGACATTTGCGTCTACAGTACTGTTTCTCTTTCTGTTTCACTTTGCGTCACCATGCCCATTGACATTTCCGTTTGCAGGCACCATGTTACTATGTGACAAGACATCACGTGGTGGACCGTTCCCCTCTACGCCACCACGTGCGTTACCCTTTCTGTTCTCATTTGCACTTGCGTTACCATGTGTGCCACTGTTAGCACTTCTGTTTGCATTGCTGTTCCTGTTACTATGTCACAAGACTTCACGTGGCAGGAGCGCGGGGCCTCGCCGCATTACGTGTCGGGCCCCGCGTTCCCACCGCTGCATTACATTCACTATTTCTCATTATCCTTCTCAAAAAGAAGGGAAATTAAAGGCAAAAAACTCCATTTAATGCATCAGTTAGGGTTGTTCCACAGCGACAAAAGTGAGGAAATTCGGTGTTAGGGTTGAAAACCCCCCTTGGACCCCCCAGCCCATTCCCCCAACCGGCATTGGGGTGTGCATTGGGGTGTTCAGTCCTAACTCTCACCCCATTCTCCTATACTTCTGCTGCTTTACACATGTGATGGGGTGACAGTTAGGGCCGACGACCCCAATGCACCCCCAATGCCAGTTGGGGTGGGCTGGAGGTCCAAGGGGTTTTCAACCCAACACCGAATTTCCTTACTTTTGTCACTGTGGAACAACCCTAACTGATGCATTAAACTGAGTTTTTTGCCTCTAATATATATATATATATATACATATACAACAAATACCGTAGTGCATGTAATAAACTCTCTGATTCTGGTCATGTATCCTGTAGTTGGGAAAATAAATTATTTTCTTGGATTCATGTACTAACATACATTATAGTTGTGACATTTATAAACTCATGCTGGCCTTACTGGTAACCATGTGGTCTGTTCACTCGTAACCTTCTTAAACTGGTTGTGCATCAGGTTATCTTTTAATGAAGCTGTTTTCCTGAATGTCACTCTGGGGTTATTACCCATTATTTTTTTTAACATTTCCATCGTTTCTTACTATGCCCCAGTTTCTCCAAACTATGTTCCCTATTCACGTAGAAACCCTATTGTACTCTGTAGAGAAAGTTATTGGGCCCTCCACATTCTGCTTCTTCTCTCTCCAACACCCATTTTTTGGTTGTAACAACTCTTCCTGTATCATGAGCCTCACTTTATTTATAGCTTCTTGTAATATAGGTTCAGTGTACTCTTTATCTCTGAATCTTTGTAGCAGTTCAGCTGATTGTTCCTTAAAGTCCTGATCTTTTTTTTTTTTTGTGGGATGTTGACAGGAAGCTCCAGTCCCTCCCTCAGAGGGACTCATCCTCTGACCTGATAGCCGAGTCATTGTAGACACTGCTGGCTCCCATTTTTTGCTGTTTTGCCCCCGGGCCCATGACCATGCAATGGGTGGAGCAGCTGGCTCCACCTTCATGGAGGCAGCCTGCCATCCTGGAAGTGGGCCCTCCCCATTCTTGTTGGGGCATCTGTGCTGACACCCAGACACAGCTCGATGTCAGTCTACAGCATGCCGCAGGATCCCCCTCCCCCAAGGAAGGAGAGCTGTCTACGGATGCTCAATCCTTCCTCACCCAGCCGACCCCTGAGCAACCCGAGTCCATTTCTGAACTCGGGTCGCTGGCATGATACAAGGTGTGGTGTCCAGCACCTCAACCCTCAGTGCCACTGGGCCAGCAAAGTCCTGCTCTAATATTCAGTTCCTTCTTATTCTCAACAACTACCCATATGGTATTGAATTCTTTAACTTTACAGGGTGTGAACTATTGTTGTGCAGCAATGAATTTGTAGCTGTCTCCTTCCTGTAACCAAATGTGGTTATTGCTCCTGTCTGTGCATTCCCTATGAATGTTACATCAAAGAAATCAGTTCTATCATGGTCAGTTTTTGATGTGACCTTTAAATTCTATTCATTTTGGTTCAACCATTTTACAAATTCTGTAGCATTCTCTACACTGCCACTATACCTACATAGACAGTCATCTATATACCTATCCCATCTTACTATTTTTTCATAATGTGGGGTTTCCACTTGATTGAACAAAATCTCCTTCTCTCATAGCCCAGTGAAAAGATTAGCATACGCTGGGTCCATTGAGGCTTCCATCGTGGTTCCACATCACTGTATATAAATTTCCCTGTTAAATTCAAAAACATTATGAGTTAATACAAACTCTAAAGCTAACTTCAAGAATTCAGCTGGTATATTATCTCTCATGTTCTTGTTTCAAAAAGTAATCTGCTGCCCTTAGTCCCATATCATGCCTAACAGAGATTTATAATGCTGCAACACCTATCATTACCAACTGATACTACTGATACTGATACTGTCATTTTAGTTCTTTAAACTTTCTGATTGTATCACTGGTATCCCCAGGCAAGAAGGGAGTTTATTCATGCAGTTCTGAAAATGTAAATCTCGGAACTCACATAAGGGTGATATAAATTGAACCTTTCCAGGAGACTATCGGTCTCCCTGGTGGGTTTTGTAAATTCTTATGAACCTTTTGGATAGAATAAAATATTGGTAACACTGGATTATCATTGTACAGGTATTTAAACTCCTCATTACTAATAATGCCATCCAACTGTGCTTTCTGTAGGAGCCCAAACAATTCCCTCTTAAAATATGTGGGGTTACTCCTAAGTTTGCTACAATTGTTAACATCCTGCAGCAGTGGTTCCACCATTTTCTGATACTTACCAACATCTATTACTACTAAATTATCACCCTCATCAGCTGCTTTGATTATGAGTTTCTAATTTTTTGTCAAATCACTCAGTGCTTGTTTCTCCCTATTTGTCAGATTCCCCTTGCTGTTTTTGTTTTCACATTTTTGCAATTCTTTAAGGAATTGTTTAAGGAGGCATTATTGTGCAGTGGGTTAAGGCTCTGAGCTGCAGATCAGGAGACCTGAGTTTGAATGCCACAGCCACCTAGGTGTATACTGTGTTATCCTGAGCAAGTTACTTAACTTCCTTGTGCTTCCAGGTTCCATCTGGAAACAAGCTTCGGCTTAGCATGCTAATCCTGGTTAAACAATTTTCCATTTCCCCTTTAACCTGATCTATCACTGTTCTTTCAAAAACTGAACCATTGTTATTTTGTACAGCATTGTTTCAGCTTTTTATTTTTAAGGGATATGTATAGCTGCACAAAATCTTTATGGGTTTTAAAGGTAGAAATCTCAGTTTTAGCAGCCCTCACTTCTTCCCTTAAACCTTCAAATTTCTCTGAGTCCTCTTTAATCATTAGTTTAGTATATTCGACAGATGCTGTTTACTAAATCTTTAACCAAGTTTCTTTATTCTTCAAAGTTTCCAACCCACTTGATAGCATTTTTACTACTCTTAAACCACACTGTACTTGCCCCCATTCCAAATAAGTTTCCAAGGTACAAATATTGTTACTTAGGTTTACTTCTTGTATGAGCAGCCATTTAAGCTTCATAAATGCAGCTTGAATGTTTCCTCCTCCTTCTGATGTGGAAGTTTCTTCATTATTGCTGCCTTCCAATGTCATCTTTGCCAGCTCCTTCCTTTGTTGCAAAATCAGTGTGCTCTCCAAACTGAAGCTTACTTCTTGTTCCTTTGTAGTTTCTGTTGCCATTAACATGCCTGCTCCTGCTAATTTGTCACACCCGTCTTTCATCTCCTCCAATGTTAACCTCTTCATTTGCTTGATTGCAGAAATAGTTAGCTCCCAATTCTCAGCTGATTTTCAAACCTCAGTTAGTGTAACTTCAGGTGTAGTTCTTTGAGTGAAGAACCACTTTTGCAGACCTTGCAGTCCATCTCATTGCAGGTTTTGAATTAGCAATTCAAGCACAGTTCCAAAACAGTCTTCACTGCCTGCACACAGTGGAATTCAGAGCAGGGTGCACTGTTAAGGGTGGCTAACCTGGTAAACAGACAATCAGTTCCAAAATCAATGTCACTCCCAGTTCTATACTTAGAGTAAACAGAACAGGTATATTATATCTTATTTTATTATATTTTATATGTTTATTGATTATTTAGTTTGATTTAAGTACATCAGATAACCTTATTAAAGTGTAATGTCGCTTTAAAATGTGATAGGTATCAGTTAATGATAAAGTATATGATGTCACCAATCTCATCCTATAAAATGAATGGCATGCTTAATCCATAGCTACGCCCCCTGAGGAAGGCTTACAGCTGAAGCACTGGGGCAAGTGTGTATGCTGAGGTGATGATGTAACTGTTGTGACCACCTACATGTTTTGTTAATGAAATAAAACTTGGAATACTACAAAGTGAAGTGGTCGAGCAGCTTCTTTGAGTATAGAACTGGGAGTGACATTGATTTTTGAACTGATTGGCTATTTACAGGGTTAGCCACCCTTAAAAGTGCACCCCACTCTGAATTCCACTGTACTCAGGCAGTGAAGACTGTTTTGGAAATTTTCTTCTGTCTCTTTTACCTGGCAAGTTTCTCTGAACTCTTGAACTGCAAGAAGGCTGTCAAGGATATGCCTCCCTGGGACCAAACATGTCTGTAATGGATTAATAAGTGAATTTGGTACCCTAGACATCCTTTTTCCCAAAATCTTCATTAGAACTTTCCAATACGAATTTAGTAAAGTTATTGGCCATCAATTCTGTAAGTGTTCTTTAGGACCTTTTTGTGCAAAAAGAGTAGTATTGCCTTTGCAACTGTAGTATTCCTAATACATTGTTGCAACATTGAATTAAAAACTGCCACACGTTCAGGAAGTAACATGGGTACCAGATTGTTATATAATTCCCCAGGTAATCCATCCTTCCCTGGGACTACTGTCGTTGAGGCACAGGTAAGAAAGCATAGGAAAACCAGGAGCAGTTGTAGAATTCACCAAAAACATTTATTTACAGTAGCAGCAACATATACAAAAATAAATGTGTTCACTATAACTATTTACAAAGGTAAAATAAAAGAGTTTTATTTCAGTCTCTCTGTCCCTTTTTCTCCTCTCCTACCAGCAGTTGCAGGTCAGCTCTCTTATAAGTCCTTTCAACCCCTACTCTTAATCAAGCATCCTGTTCTTGTAAATAACAGGCAGTCCCTTTTGCACAGCTTTTGCAAAAGGCTTAAAAATTGTACTCTGGTAAACTCTGAAGTTCCCAATAACTTTTTGCAGTCTTCTCACATTATAATTATATACATTTCAACAGTAATGCTATACATTTTCCAAACAAAGGGGATCCCAATATCAGTTTTCTTTCCACAAAATGATTTGCATATAATTTTATATTAGCAGCTAAGACAGACAGCAAAAGAGGACTAAGAGACAGTGAGAGGCAAAGAACTGCGAGACTGAAAGAGTGGTCAAGTCTGAGGTCTCACAGGAAAATGTATTTCTCATGAATTTCCACAATGCAGATCTGCTGACAGGCATTTTCAATGTGGTCTTCCTTTTACACTTTCTTACAATGTATTTTCCTAGAATATGCCTCCTGATTGCTATATATTTAGCCTGGATAGTTTATGGAAGAAATGGCATCTTATTTTCAGGTGGTGAAGCACTAGCAGTAGGATGCTGGAATATGTCATACGTAGGTATAAGATGTGTGTGGGCGATAATGCCCAGTGGCCATACACCTCAGGCACTCGCATGTGGATCCATCATCTCAGTGCTGTTGCACTACTCATTCTGTGTGAAAGCCAATGCTGTATTCACTCACACAGGTCCCAGAACAGGCATGTTACAGCTGACCTCCCATTTGTTTGTACAATTGGGGAACCACAAATACACTATCCATAGCCTGAAGCATACACTACAAATGCCATTGCAAGATATCACACCCCATGGCACCCAGGATACTTCAGCAGTCCAGAGAGTGGCATGTTACATTGGAATGGGGAAGAGTGTATGACAGCAGGAAGATACAGTATCGACAAGGCATGCATTGGAGGTATGTCAATTCTCTCTTAGGAACATACACAGAGCTGCATGCACAGGTGGGTCCACAGCTTGTGTAGTGCCCCAATGTATGGTATAGCCACTTGGGTCATTCTGGAGTGATGGTCCCCAGCCCGAGTCCAGTGCAGTTAGAGGCTGGCTGTGGTGGGGCATGGAGGGCAGTGCCAGTCTCCACAACAGCTAGGGTATAGGGGATTGGGGTTGTCTATGTACCAAGGCAGTGGGTGGGAGTCCTTTATGCTATGGATATGGACTGTGGTTTCCTCTGGTGAGATTAGGTCCAGGGGGGCCCTACACTATGGAGCTCTTCGGGGATGGAATTGGATCAATTGGGGATTGGGGGTACCTTTAGCCCACCATGGCTGCCAGGCTACTGTGCACCTGGGTATACTTCCACTGCCCACCTGTGGGTGGCTGGCTGGCTAAGGCCAGCTATTCATGGCCTAGCTGTGGTCCGCACTGCTCTGGGCTGCGTGGGGCAAATTTCCCACTGAGTATGCCATAGCATGGCATATGCCTGGGACCACACCCTCAACTTGCACGGCATACTATTTGTGTGCACTCTGGCCCATTCCCTTGTGGCAGGTGCATCCAGCACATTTGAATGTTATGCTGTGGTGCATTGTTGGAGTTGAGCAGCAGATGTCAAATTTCCACCGTGATGCACTGCTCATCTCCTTTGATTATGGGGGCCCTGGACTAGGCTACCCTGAATAAATACATTATCACAATGGAAAAATCATGACCCCACTAAAAACAAGATATTGCATCTAATCTGGGACAGCTTGAGTAAATACAGTGCAGAAATGTGTAAATGAAGATCCCTATGACAATGATATGTAGCATCTCCCCTGTGCGATCCAGGATACAAAATATAGGCTAAGAAATATTTAAAGGAAATCTACTCTAAACTGAACTTCACTGTGATCACTGACATAAACAAACAGTTTCTCAATTGTAACAGTCACGCAGGGGTCTGGTGTGCATATTTTATGGGACACATACAAACGGAGGTGAGAAAGAATATGTGCCTCAGCTGGGACTTGAACCCAGGCTGCACAAAATACCATTCTGATTGCGCTAACCAGCTGCACCTCTGAGACAACTGGAACCTGGGCCAACCCTGAGCACATTACTCTTTCTCAAAGGCACAACCCAATGGCAACACAATTATTTATTTAAAACAATCACACAGGAGTGTGGTGTGCATATTTTTTGGAACACATATAAATAGAGGTAAGAAAGAATAAGTGCCTCAACTGGGACTTGAACCCAGGCTGCCCAGAATACCATTCTGATTGAGCTAACCAGCTGCACCACTGAGACAACTGGAACCTGGGCCATCCTTGAGCACATTACTCTTTCTCAAATGCACAACCCGATGCCAACACAAATATTTACTTGTAACAATCACACAGGAGTGTGGTGTGCATATTTTATGGAACACATACAAACAGAGCCAAGAAAGAATAAGTGCCTCATCTGGGACTTGAACCCAGGTTGCCTGGCAATATTCTGGCCATGAGGATGGTGTATAGTGTGTGTGTGTGTGTGTGTGTACAAAATATAAGAAATATTTAAATGAAATCTACTCTAAACTGAACTTCACTGTGTTCACTGACATAAACAGTTTTTTATACCATATTAGAATGTAATATTTATTTTGAATGTTGTGGCCATGAGGATGGTGTGTATAGAGAGTGAGTGTGTGTGAGTGTGTGTGTGTGTGTGTGTGTGTGTGTGTGTGTGTGTGTGTTGCTGTAGGTCAATATATTTATTCCCAAAAAGATAGTAAAAATTAGCTTCTTATTGATACATATTTAGTCTAAGCAGTTCACTGAAGACCTGGCATATGTCTGAGACTGCTCATCAGATAGTGTCTGTACAGGTTAAAAAAACAGAGTGAATTGAAGATTTGCTGGGGGAAAGGGTGACACTTATGAGGTATGAATCTTTCTTGAAAGACAAGTTAAAATAGTATCAAGAAGCTGTTTAAATGCTTAGTATTTAAATATGCAAATCTCCAGTTTCATAGGCAACTAATATTTAACAAATGTTTAACAAGCTGTTTCAGTTTTCTAATGACATTTGATAAGCAGCCTGGAGTTATGTCTCCAACATTCTTAACAGAAAGAAGATAATATTTTATTTCAGTTGACTGGAAGGATACATTGAAAAGTTTAAAACATGTGTTCCACGATACTCCATTTTCCAGCTACAGATAGCAAGAGGGCTGCAGGCTTCAGATGTTAAAAAAAAACCAGTGTAAATCATACATTTGCTGGGGAAAGGGTGACATTTATGAGGTATGACTCTTTCTTGAAAGACAATACATTCCCAAGTTAAACTAGTATCAAGAAGCTGGTTAAATGCTTAGTATTTAAATGTGCAAATCACTAGTTTCATAGGCAACCAATATTTAACAAATATTTAACAAGCTGTTTCAGTTTCCTAATGGCATCTGATAAGCAACTTAGAACTACGTCTCCAACATTCTTAACAGAAAGAAGGGAATATTTTATTTCAGTTGGCTGGGAAGGATACACTGAACTGTCCAAAACATGTGTTCCATGAAACTCCATTTTCAAGCTACAGATAGCAAAATAGCTGTCGGCTCCGCCATCAGCCATACAAATAAACATGTTCAGTATAACTATTTACAAAGGCAAAATAAGAGTTTTCTTTCAGTCTCTGTGTCCCTTTTTCTCATCTCCTCTCCTTCTAGCAGTTGCAGCTCAGCTCTCTTATAAGTTCTTTCAATCCCTACTCTTAATCAAGCATCCTGTTCTTGTAAATATCAGGCAGGAGCTGCTAGAATACAGTGTGATTGAGGCCCCTTTTGCACAGCTTTTGCAAAAGGCTTAAAAATTGAACTCTGGTAACCTCTGAAGTTCCCAATAGCTTTTTGCAGTCATCTCAAATTATAATTATATACATTTCAACAGTAATGCTATACATTTTCCAAAAAAGGGGATCCCAATATCAGTTTCCTTTCCACATGATGATTTGCACATAATTTTATACTAGGAGCTATGCAAGGGAGAAAAATACAGGCAGCAAGAAAGGACTAAGAGACAGTGAGAGGCAAAGATTTGTGAGACTGATCGAGTAATCAAGTCCAGGATCTCACAGGAAAATTTGGTTGAGCAACCAGACAGAGAAGAGACAGAAAAGGAAAGATCAGATCCTTGCATTTAAAAACTTTCTTCAAAACAACTAGGACAGGGTATTATTCTGCCCTGTCACAGCTACCCCAGAATTCAATGCCATAATCACCTCCTTTACTTTCGCTGCAGACTTCAGCTAAGAACTCTTGTTGTTCACTTTGCGTTATACAACCAACCTCATATTGTCAGTTGAACCCCCCTTTCAGAAATGATCCATGCTTAATCAGTTTTGGGGGCTTGATTGGCAACAATATTTATTGATACACCTTGATTTACATTCACTTAAAATCCTTCAGTATACATTATTTACAGTCAGTTGTTCCATTAACAATTTGTCCATCGGTAACCGGCCTGGTGGTGCTGAGGGTTGAGGCGCTGGACACCACACCTTACGCCACACCGGCGACCTGGGTTCGGGAATGAGCCTGGACCACAGGGGGTCAGCAGGGGGAGAGAAAGAGGATCAAACATCCATAGGACTGTTCTCCTCTCTTGGAGAGGGATCCAAGGGTAGTCTGGTACAGCAGCAGCCCCTGGTGGAGATCGGCGGCATTGCTATGCACAGGGGCTCACAAGCAAGCAAGGGGTAGACATCGGGCAGCTGCCTTCCGGATGTGGGTGAAAGCACCCATGTAGTGGGTTGGGCGGCATTGCACATCCCATGTCGGGGGCGTAAACATTATAAAAAAACCTCCAGCCAGGATAGACAATAGCCCTCCCAGAGCCGTGCCGCAACATGCCCAACACTGGAGCCCTACTACCACCCCCTTCAATCTCCTCGGGGCCCTATATCCCTCCCAGGGGCTTGGGGAGAAAGTAAATGACCTTGAGGATGGCAGGGCTCACAGTGGACAGTAGAATGACACCAGCCAATGGGGAAGCCTGAGAGAGTTCCAGTGCCAAGGGCAACAAAGAGAATTGTAAAAAAAAAAAAGTGTCCATCCTTCTCTCCTTGATCCCTCAGCTTCCATCCAACCTCTCTGTCCTTCTGCTCATACTTTCTTCTTCTCAGGGCCCAGATGCTTGATCTGACACCCCATACCATCACCACCACTTGCTTTCACTTCCTTTCCTTTCCTAGGTCCGAATGCAATGACCCGACCCCTAGTACTTCTATCTCCCCTCTCCCTCACCCTCTTTACTCTATGTCCGGGTGCTGCTGACCCCAGCCTGTGTTGGCTACCCTCCTCCCCTCATAACTGCCCCTTACCCGGTTATAACCCTCTACCACTTCCACCCTTTCTCCCTTCCGCTAGCCCATCTCCAGCTTGTGTTGGATGATGGGTCCCCCCCCTTGTGAGTTAGTAAGTTATCCTGATTTTTCCCATTTCCCCACCAGCTCTAGCAGTGGCTTCAGACAGAACTGACATTCTCTGACAGGTGCACCCCATCTGATCTGCATAACCTCGGGATTTCAAAAGAAATTTCTCTATGTGAGATATACCTTACCCACATTTCAGCAATCAGCTCTGCTACCCTTCTGTTCCATCTCTTATAGGCTGTCTCTCCTGACATGATGTCCCATGCATGCCTTCACACCCTTCCAGATGTGACTTCTGCCAACTGATTTTCACCCATGGCCACCAACCCCTTATCCCTGCCAGGTCAACTTTGATCACCTGGGACAACACTCCCAAATGGGGTTTCCCCCAGATCATTCTCTCCAAAATGGCTGAGAATGTGTGGCCTACTCCACTTTACCCTCAGTTCCTCTAGCAATGGTATCCGCTGGGCCAATCTCTGTTCTGGACCTCTCACCAGTGCAATTTTGTATGCTCCCACTCTTGTCTCAGCTGTCTCCCTCCTGTCATTGCGGCCACGTGCTTCTTGGCCCAGTAAATACATGAGTGCCCCACAATCCACATGTGCTTCCTTCGCCCACCTGCCAAGAAACATAAAACACAAGTTAAATCACTGCCAGGCATATCTTTTGAGCAGCTTGCTCTCCACCTCTTCACATTCTTGATATCTTCCACCCCCCCCTTGAGCTGCCATGGCTGATGCTGCACCTATCCTGAATGGATGTGGTGCAAACCACTTGGGATCCTCCCCCTATGAAACTCATGCCCTTCTTGTACACTCCCTGACTTGACACCCTGTGACTCTAGCCCCAACCCCATAAAGGAACACAAACTCCCCTGTCCCTCCCCTGAATTATGCTGTATTCTTCCATTGCTTGTGCCATGCAACTGCTGTTCCCCTGCCTCTGGGGATTGCCACTTCCATGGTCTGACTGAACTGATCTGTCTTTCCCCTACTCGCAGCACTACCAACTTGTCTTTTCCCAGACCAATGTACTCGGCCTGCAACCCCCCTTCTGCATCACCTTTGCTCCTACCCACCATCTCCCCCACCTGTAACCCCCCTAGCCATTAGTGTAAAAATTACCTTGAACTAGCATGCTTCCTTAGTGCTGAGCACATGTTCTTTGGCGTATCCAAACCATCGCACCAGTACCCCACCCATGATAGGTCTCCTATGTCCACCTGTTGCCCAACTGAAGATGGAAGATACTGTCAATGATCTTGTTCTTAAACCCTATGATATGACTCACTTTAAAAGACAGATTGATCCCATACCCCATCAAACCAGTCACCATAACACCCTGGTTACTGTGTTTGTGGACCTACTCTGACTATTGATGACCTCTAACACCCCGCTATTATCACACTGAAACAAAATCCACTTGTCCAGTATTGTCTTAACCCACACCATCCTTGCTACCCATGTGGAAAAAAATTCTAGGAAAGTGATGTCCCTCCTCAACCTGGTGTCCCACCAAATCTCTGGCCAAGCCTCCAACATTCATGTTCCCTTGAAGTAGGCTCCCCTCCAGAGGTGTCTGTGTACAACTCCCTGTTTGTATTGTACATCCATTCCTCCTGCTAGAATGGCACACATTTATAGGCTGACATGACTGTTTTCCATACCTCCAAATCCTGCAAGAATCCCCAACTGATGTCCACCCTGTGGTGGGAGAGCTTGGCCTTTCCTGTGGCTTGCATCAACCTGCATGTGAATGCCCTACCGGGTGCTATGGCCTTGCAAGCAAAGTTAAGACAGTTCATTAGTTGGTGTACTAATGCCAGAGGCACCCTTCTCCTCCTTCCCCCATCTCAGCAGGCCCCTGAGTTTGTCCCCCTTATCCCTCAGTAGATGAAAACCTTCCTGTTCGGTGCCCACCTCAGTCCTCAGGAATTCCAGTTTCCTACCTGGGCCCCCTGCCTTCCCCTCCCCCAAGTGTACCCCTATCCCCTGGCACATATCTCTGAAAACCCTCAACATCCCTGCTGCATCCTGCCATCTAATACCAATGAGCAAATGCCATCCAAATAATGCAGCACCCTCCTGTGTCCATCCTCCACCCAAAACCTACTGGACCCATGAACTAAATGCCTCAAATATGAAGCACACCACAGAAATACCCCATAGGCATGGTCTTATTGAAGTAGTGCTCCCCTTTGAATTGGAATTCTAGCAGGTCCCAATCCTCTGGCCTAACCGGTAATAGCCTAAAGGCTGATTCTATGTCAGTATTAGCCAGCAATGCTCCCCTGAATGCTTTCCTGAACATCACTGCCTGGTCTAGTGAGGTATAAAACACTATTCGTAGGTCCTCTGGAATACTGTCATTCACCAAGGCCCTCTCTGGTTAAGATACATGAGGGATGACCTGGAATTCCCCTGGTTCCTTCTTGGGCACCACCCCCATTGAGAAACCCAAAACGCTTTCCACGATTGTTCCTTAGAGGGCCCGTCTACCCGTACTGCCTTCAACTCTTTAAAGATTTTTGCCATACCACATCATCCTTCCCCTTGAAGGACCCCAGGCCCATGGCCACCCTTCTCTTGTGCACTCCCTGGTACCCAATCACAACCCCCCTGGAAACCCTGTCTTAATCGAGCTCCCCCTTCCCTATTGAATGATCCCTGCCCAGTTCCAAATGTGTAACCATCCCACTGCAAATCTCCCATAGCTTCCTTCCTCTGGTGGAAAGCCTCATCATATTTTAACCACCCATACCCCATTTTTGCCTTATAAGCATCCCCTATTATCACCGTGTATGCCAGCAAAGGAATACCCAACTCTGGCTGCTGCTCCCCAGTCTAACACTGAATATAAGAATGCTGGCATGCCATGAGTCAATTGTTCTTACTCTTGTATGCCATCTCCTCCTCCTTATGCCCCCCACTACCTCTAAGGCATTGCCATCTCAGACTTCTCCACTGCTTACCTCTTCTCTTATTCGCTGGCTGTCTCCATGCCTACCAGGCCACTGCATTTATCTATTCCCCTTTCAAAATTTTTCCTTAATGGATAGTGGCATGTGATCCCCCAGAGTAAAGCCTGATGGGCTATCATATACCTTTTGTGCCCCTTTTCCCATTCCCCTGTCCCCACTTTTCTGCCCTTGTCAGCTTTTGACTCTTTCAAACCTTGTCCATTTCCAGTGTCTAGCTCCCTGGGCTTGGGCAACCCCCCAATGTTTGAGTGTATTTGTAGTGTTCAGGAAATATGCATTAAGAGTACTTCAATGATTGGGAATGGGCTCCGGCTGCGATGCCGGTACTGGCTCAGTGGCTGGCCCCCGGGGGTGCCTTTTGTCCTGGCCCCTGCCCCTCAGCCTGGAAGGCTCATTCCTCTTTCTGGATGCCTCTTTTTCCTTCACGGTACCATTATACCACAGTATAGTACTGTAACAAAACACAAACTCCATTTTACACTTTTGAACTCCTACCCTGGCCTAACTATGGGCATCCCTTTATTTCCCTCTTTTTTGGGGGGGAGCCCATGGCCCCGTGGCCCCTGACCCCCTGTGGTCCAGACCTGCATGACGTCTGCAGTGTCTAGGGGAGGTGTCTCTCCCCTCCTTCATTCCCCCCATGTGGCCACTAGCCTTACAGGAGAAGATCCCCTTCAGAATGCGATCCCTCCCATGCATTGCCAAAAAATTGGGGTGGGAACTATGCGTCCAGCCATAGTTTCAACTGTTTTTAATTATTTTTTTGGGAGGGGGGCTCTGAGTCCCCTCAGTCCTGGAACTACCAAAACATGCAGTAAACCTTGCCCTATAATCACACTGCAGTTCTAACTAGCAGGCCTCCCCTGGCCTCTCCCTCCACCTCAGGAAACTAGTTAATAAAAGGAGAATTGTGCACCAGCGTGCTACTCCGTATTTCCCCACTGCACTCTCAAAGGCCCTGTCCATACCTAATGGAGTATACTGCATCCAGGCACATTCCGAAGCCAAAGTTCCATCCCCCAATCCCTCTTATTCTAGGCCATGTATTTCCAGGAATCCAAAAAAAATGGCTGACTTTATATTTCCTTGCACAAGCACTCCTTCAGCCTCCCTCCCACCATGCAAGGCCCAAACCCACTGCCATCTTGTTGACCATGTGTTCCACCCTATAGGCCCATCCCCAAAAGCTGTTCACACTCCTCCCACAGTGGGTCTCCTCCTGGCCATGCCCCTCCCGGGCATGTTCTCTTCCACTTCTTGACCTTCTCTTCAACCCAGCCTACACTTTACTTTTCCCTTGTTTATTTTTTTTTGTGAAAAACAAGCCATCCCCCAAGGCCCGCTCTTTCACATTAAGGCCCTTTCCCCAATAACTCCAGTCCTTGCTCCCTGGCTCTCCCAGCCTGGGCAGGGCCCAAAACACTGCAATAAATTATGTTTCTGGGCAAACCACCCACACTCTCTCTGCCCCCTTCTCCCACAGTCCCCACTCCCTGACATCACTGGGCCTCACATGGTGCACCTGTTGCCTCGGCTGCAAGTGCGGCCCTATGGCCATCTGCAACATCACCATGCTCCTAGTCAATGGGCTGCTTTACCAGGCCCTGACACCTACGGTGGAACCCAAACATTCCACTCGCCTCTCCTCTAAGTGGACTGCCTCCACCAACCCTGCTTGGCCCCCACAACTTGAGAAAACTCCCACTGCAGCAACCACATTCTTTCACTTGACTGGTTGTGCCCATGCTATGGCCTGCCTACTTCTCCTGGCCCACTGCATCTTCATTAACAGCACAAGACATGCTCTTCCACATGGCCATGTGGCCATTGTACCATAGCCTCCTCTACCCAACAGCTCCGCACCAGCCACACATTATTTTGGCCTGCCTAATACCCCCCCAGGCCACAGAACCTAAATTAACCAAAAATGCCACTGCCCTGCAGCCAACTGCTCATGACCCCTCTGCCCTCACTTCCTCAAAGGCTCAATGCAAAACTCCTGCTCTCAGGCCACGCTGCTGCATGTTCCTTCAAACACCACTCCCACTGAACCTTACATATTTCTGCCACCCTGACCCAAAGCTCTTCCAGTCCAGCAAACATACAGCCCAAATGTTCTCGCTTTCATTTATTTATTTATTTTTGATAACTAGCAAATTTAAAACCTCTGTATAACCTCCTGGATGAGGCTAACCAAGACCACTTTCCTAGCTCTCCTTTTCAGCTTTGGCTACACGGCCAACAGGTCATGGCCCTTCCACCCCCACTACCCCAAAAAGGTCAATGCAATCTCCTGCTGTCAGGCCATGTTGCCATGTGTTCCAGTGGGCCCATCCAAACACCGTTGCCATGGAAACCTTCTGTATTCCTACCACCCTGACCCAAACAACTTCCAGTCCAGCAAAATTACAGCACAAATGTTCTTTCTTTTATTATTTTTTTTTAAATGGCAAATTTCAAATGTCTGTATAAACCTCCTGGATAAGGCTAACAAAAACCACTTTCCTAGCTCTCCTTTCTGGTTTTAGCCAACAAGGCTTATAAAGAACAAACCCCCCACAACTGAGGCATTTTCCAAACAAACAAAATGCAAACTTTTGTATAAACCTCTTGGACGAGGTTAACAAAGACCATTTTCCGAGCTCTCCTGTTCAGTTTTAGCCAGCAAGACTCACAAGGAACAAAGAAACCCCACAACTGAGGCCTGTTCCAAACAAAGAAAATTCAAATGCACCCTTTCCTTTATGTTAGCAAACTCAGCTACCAGGCTATGAGGCCATGTGTTATCACAGGCCTCATCTTACCCTGCCACCCTCAAGGCCATACTGTTAATTAACCACCAGAAACCAATGCATTTCACCAAAACGCAGCATCAGTTTCTGCTTGGTCTGCTTCTCCAGCCTTGCCAGACCAAGAAATAAACCTAAATTACCTTATATTATGGTGTATCAATTAACCTGAGTTGTTAATCAATGTGCTAAGACCACTCAAACAAGAATCTTAGAAGAAAGAGGGAGAGCTCCCTTGTGCACTGGCTTATAAACCCATCAAGGAACCCTAAGGACCCCTGACTCAACTTCTCCCCTCAACAAATTGCCTACTACCTGCTCAACCTACATAATCTTACACCTGCTGATGTAATCTCAGGCTGTGCCCCACCCCTCCTTCTCACCCCTTCCCCCTCCGCACTGCTTTATCTGCCCCCTCCCCCAAGCTCCTAGCTTAGCATTTCCTCTGAGGGGCTACCTGGAAATTCAGATTGCCTTTTAATGGCAACTCCATTTCTCTAAGAAATAGTCTACTAAATCGTGAACCAGTGCTGGCACTCCAAAAGTGGATGTAGTAAATTCCTGAACTATTCTTAATATCTCTTTTTTGTCAGCTGTGTCCTGACCTGTGGAATCCCATAATTTTGAAAAGAGCATACTTCTTAACATTTTTCTATATTCCTCGAATAGGTTAACTTGCTTGCTTTTGCTTGGGTTCCAAACTTGTGATCAAGCATCAAAGAGGTTGCCTTATTATACTGCAAAACTTTCATTTCAGATTTAATTTGATTTATTTGAACTCCAAAATCTTCCCCTTGCTCTGTAGTAAGTGATAACAATTTTTGTAATTCAGACCTTAAATTTAGATACTGTAAGTACTCAGATTACAGTTTATGTGTTGATTGAGATTGGAAGAATTTCCTCAAATCTAGTTTAGTATCTTCCCACCATTGGATTGGGCTATTGTTCAGATCAAACACTGATTTTCTAGCAATTAAAAGTTCCTTGAAGTTTCTTACTAATTTTGGATTTGTTAATAAAGACGTATCAAACCACCATAGGGCTGATTTTTTTGGAGCATATTCTGGTTGTCCAAGCTGAACCAAAATAATCTTATGGTCTGAGGTTTCTAAAGGAGTTGTAAAGATGTTCCCTATAGATTGCCATGGAGATAAGAACCAAAAAAAACTATATGGGTAAATAAATTCCCATTGAAAAAAAAGTATGTTCTGGTTTATTCCCCAAAGCATCTTTTAAACTGTCCTTACCAATCATATTCTTTAAAAAGGTCATATTAATGAATATTTTCTTTATTTTCTCTCCTGTATCAATGAGTGAAAGACCACAGTTAAAATCTCTTTCTAATAGTTTGCCCCAAGTAATATATAAAAAAAGGGTATCCTATCAGGATACTGAAGCTGAGGGTCCTGACACTCATGGGCCCGGCTTCGGTATCCCAAAATGATGGATGCCCAACAACTAAATTGTATTTCACCCAGTGAAATGCTAGGTTATGCTGGCAGAACATAGTTCCACCTGGCGTAACCTTGTGAGGGCAATGGAGCGAGGTGCTGGCCAAGCTGCTCCATGGCATGGAGCACTAATGCTCCTGCATCTCAGCCAGCAGGCTTTCAGGGACTGGGTTCTGTTCCTGGTAGGGGAACAATTTTCAAAAATGTTTTTGCACATCCCCCCCATAACTTTACTACCAACTCTGAGGTCTGCTCCCCCTTGGAGTTGGTTATATTAGTTAGGGGTTGCAGGGGATAGTGAAGTCCCATAATACAAGTCCCCATCAGGATTGTGAAATTCAGTCTCCCAACCTCAGGATTGTAGGTTGGGAGACCGAATTTTGGGATTACACAAGTATTCCAAAAAAAAGGATGTATTAATCTAAAAAGTTGCACCCACTATGCCGTAGTTTGTGGCGCATAGATATTTATCAGTCTTAGATTTGTCTGACCTAAAAGTATATCCCAAATTAGCATTCTGCCTTTGGCAAATCTGTAAGGTGGTGCAGTTTAAAAGTTATTGCCTTAAAAAGAATCCCTAAATCAGAAGATTTATTCTCTCCTAGGGACTAAAATGATAGGCCATGAGCCCAGGCTTTCTCTGCTTTTCAAATTTCCTGTAAAGTACTGTATGTAACCTAACATCCTGTAAGAAAATAATCTCACTCTGCAAGGAACCTAAAATAAATAAAGTTGTCCATAATTTTTTCTGTTTTTTATACTATTCACATTAACAGAGATTTATAAATTTTGACAACTAATAACTGAAATAAAGGATTACCAAAGGGTGCTCATATTGTGACTCTTAATCACCTCTAGAAACTCAATTTTGTGTAATCTTCCTTTTTTTTATATTTTACATCTACTGACTGCTCTTCTGTCTTTGAAGAAAAGTCTAACTGGGAGTAAGATATTGATGACCCATCTGAGTCTTCCTTTACTGTATATCCCCCAATTTGGTGTTGCTGATAGAACCTCATATTTGTCTGAGGTGGTTATCTCCAATTTTACAACTTTGGATTTTGGTGGACCTTTCTTCCCTTTCCTCCTTGTAACTATATAAAACTGAACAGTTTGAGAAGTGGATGGAGCTGGCATGTCAATAGAAACTGTTATAGTCACGGAATTTCCCCATTCTGTCTCTTCCTTGTGATAGGAAGATGAGCAGGCTTTGAACTGAGAAGCAGGATTTGAGTAAAACATTTCTGAATGTAAAGGTCCCTATATGTGGGATGCTATATCTATACTTTGTGCCCTCTGATCTTCCTGTCCTTGTAATTCATTTATTACCTGTCTTTCCTCCCCGTGCTTCCACTTTATGAAAGGCTGAGGTGGTTTGGTCTGCATGGGAATAACTTGTCATTGGATGAGTTTTTTTTGGCTATTCTGGGCTTTGTTAACATAAAAATCTTTGTCTACTTGATACATAGTATCTTGCTTGCTGTGGGAAGCCCATGGACAGCTCCTAAAAGTGTGTCCTGTTTCTTCACATAGATTACAGCTAACAAATTCCCTGCAAGATATAGCTGAGTAAGCATTACCCCCACACAAACTGCATTTCAATGTATCACATGCATTATTCAGATGAGATTTGGATCCACAATGGAAATAGATTTTTGGTTGGCCTGCATAAAAAACAAATCCCCTACCTCTACCCAAATAAAAACTATTTGGGAGGTGTTTCAGACCTCGATCTGTTTGTACACTATTAACGGCACCTTTATCCTCCAACTTCCTGTCCAGATATTTTCTGAGTCCATTATTTATTTATTTATTTGAATTTTGGTAACTGGGTAGGTCCGCTGAGTCAATAGCAGCCCCTTTTTCAGGGATGACCCAGAAGTGCACAGGAGGAGTATAGTACAGAGTAAATGACATCACTTTCACAGAAAGATAATTCCAATACAGTGCAAATTCACAGAGAGATAATTTCAGCAGCAATATATATTTTAGTATTAAAAAGCACAAAGGTCAACAAGCATAGGGTAAACAAATAGTAGCCTAGGCATGTGCGATGTTACAGTTATACATCATATAAAAGTCAAACCATTGAGATCATGTGCAAAAATGGTACGAAAGGTGAGTCACAGTACAGGGCAGGGGGAAGCAAAGGTAGGGAGTCAGGTAGAGGAGAGAGGTGGGAGAACAGCAGAGTAGGGGCAGGATGGGCATCACTGAAAGCAGAAGCATGTAGCAGCAGCAGAGAGAGTGGTGAGCAGATTAGATTGGAAGGAGAGAAGAGAGAGGCAAGAAAGGATAACGGGTGGAAGAGAGTTCCAATCAGACACTGCAGCAAAAGCAAAGGACTTACGGGCAGTTGCAAGTCACAAATTTGGCCGTATGAGAAGGGGGAGGGAGGCAGATCTGAGAGCTCAAGGGACTTGTCTATGGGGAACAATCTCATTGAGCCAGGGAAGGGTAAATTTATGGACCACCTTATGCATGAGACTCTGGGTAGAATATCTCAGTTTAGATTCTAATGGAAACCAACTTAAAGCAGAGAGGACGTCACAGCGATGATGATGGGAATTGACCCCTAGTGCAAACCTGCCTACTTTATAATATGCTTGAGCCAGGAGATACATGGTAGTGACATTGGTAGATAGTAATAAAGGAGCACCATAGGTTAGGAGAGGGAAAAGGGAAGAGGAAGCAATTTTAAAGCAAGAGGCAGAGATGAGGAATGAATGGATATGGTAGAGGAGACCTAACTTTTGGTTCAGGGATTTAAATATAGTGGAGGCATGGACATTAAAGGAAAGTGAGGAATTGAGGGTGATGTCTAGGTATTTAAAGGTGTGGACTGATTCAAGGGCATCCCCAGTTAGAGATGTGATACTAAGTGGGGGGAGGGTGCTAGGAGAGAAGGAAGGGTGTGAGAGCAACATACTTTTATTTTTTGTGTGTTAAATTGAAACTCCTGTGAGGCTGTTTGAAGTTGAAGTAGTTTTCCTACCTTCTATTGAAGCTGTGTGTTGTTTTTGACCTTTTTTCATGCTGATTACTCAGTTTCTCCTACATCTGAAGTTTCTGGAAGTGACTAACATGCTGCACTCCATGCCGCGCGGCTTGGTAGTTACGGGCCGCTTAGTGCATGCAAATTAGCTTGTGGCAGATTGAAGGATTGCACATGTCACTCTGTATAATCACGCGGTCTCCACGGTGATGGTGTCAGAATTCAATGCACATTCATGCATGCAGTCACTCTGAGCTGTGAACATGTATTGAACAAATCATGACAGGTATTTTTTTGTGGTTTAGCAGCATAGACTGCTTTCATGGCCTGATTTCTTTTTACAGGGTCCTACTTGCATCATTCTCATTTTGCAGACACCAGTGTGTTATGTTTACTGGCCAGTTTTAGTGATATGAATTGAACTTGTAAATTTCCAATAAATTAATATTCAGTGTGTGGATCTACACTCGTGGCAGTGCATGGTAGTAGGGATATCCAGGATGACACCCATTCACAGTACTGTGCAGATTGATGTATATCAGGCACATGTACCATCTTGATAGTATTTTAGGCAATGCTGTTTGTGCATTCAAATACCCATCTCTTGCTGAGTATCCATGAGGGCCCTTCTCCCTCATGAATCTGTGTAGTTCAGTGTTACATCCACTCGTGGTGTGTACCCCTCAGTGACATTACCCTTGATGATAAACTGTATTCCTGTGTCCCCCTTCCCACCCCTCTTGCAGAGTACCTCTGAGTGCCATTCACCCTCAGGAATCTGTGCAGTCCTGTGGTATACATACTTGTGCTGTCTACCCTTCAGTGCCATTATCCCTAATGAAAAACTGTAAACATTTGTCTAAATGGCCCCCCCTTGCCATGTGACAGTGAGTGCCATTCACCATCAGGAATCTGTGTAGTTGTGTTTTCCTCCACCACTCATGCAGTTGAACTGTCAGTGCCAATCCCCAAAGGATTTGTAATCCTCAGTGTCATTCTCCTGCAGCAATCTGTGTACTCCTGAGTTACCCCAATCAATCTGTATAACCCTCAGTTTCATCCTCCTTCAGTACTGTGCCTAGTGTTCTTTGACCAGTACTCCTGCTGTGTAGCTGAGGGTCCCACAGCAGGTTGTTGTGTGGAAAAAAAGAACTACAGAGATTCCTTATGGTGAGTGCCACTGAGTATTACAAATCCTTCAGGGGTGGGTGGGGATGTTGCACTAATCTGTATTACAGAGATTCCTAATGGAAAAGGCAGTGATGGTTATACAGCATGAGGGGGTTTGACACAGCACTATGCTGATTGCTGATGCTCAGTGACACTGAGGGCTACTCATCATTGGGTGCTGGAACTGTGGACTAGACAGATTCCTCATGGAGAATGGCACTGAGGGTTACACATCATGAGGGGGGACAACACATGACTACACAGAGTCATGATGAGGGACAATGGCACTGAGGATTTCACAGCATGAGGGTGCTGGGAACACAGGAGTGCCCAGCTTCCTGATGTCAAATGGCAGTCAGTGTCACACATGAAGAGTGGTGGGTGTGTACCACTGAACTATACAGATTACAGCTTTAGAATGAAACAGAGCGTTACAGAGCATGAGTGGGGTGACACTGTACTGGAGTGATTCCTGATTCAAAATGTCACTGAGTATTGCCGGGGAGGTGAAGGTGTTACACAAGTGGAGCATGTCACTGATGTTACACACCATGAGGGGGTGCAACTCAGGCCAACACTGATTCCTGTGGTAGATTACATGTCTGGGATACACAGCTTGTGTGTGGGTAACAAACTGATGGTTTCCTTGTCACTCCAGAATCTGTCCAGTCCTGTTCACGGCCTCCCCCCTAATGCTTTTAACCCTCAGTGCCGTTATCCATCATGAATCTGTGTAGTCTTGTGTCATACCAACTCAAGGTGTGTAACCATCAATTTCATTTAACCTCTGTTAGTTGCCTAATCAAGTTCCTCCCACTCCTCTCATGCTGTGTGACCCTCACTGCCATTTTTCATCCTGAATCGGCGTCGTCCAGTGTGAATGCCAGTCATGGTGTGTACCTGAGGGATACACAGCCTGAGTGGTGTCAACAAATGACTAAAGAGATTCCTGATGGAGAATGCTACTTCTGTTTACACTGCATGATATTGGTTGAAACAGGACTATAGATAATCCTGGCATTGATGCTTATACAGCGTGGGTTGGTGGCCCTAATGACCAAGTCATGCTGTGCAATCCTCATAGCAATTCTCCATCATGAATCTCTGTAGTACTCTACTACCACCACACTACGCATAGTGTGAGTAATCCTCAGTGACATTTAACCTCAGTAATTTTTGTAGTACTGAGTTTCCTCACTCATGCTGCATAACTCACATTGTCATTGTCCCTTGGGACTCTGCCTACTCTTCTGTGACCGCCACTCAAGCTGTGTAAGTGAGGGTAATACAGCTTGAGGTGCTGTGGGAACAAAGGACTACACAGACTCCTTGGTCGAATAGCACAGATGGTTACACAGCATGAGGTGGTGTAGCACAGGATGGATGGATAATGGAACTGAGGGATAAGCAGCATGCTGTGGCATAGCACAGGACTACATAGATTCATGACAGAGAATGGCAGTGAGTGTAACACAGCCTGATTTTGTGTAACACAGGACTACACAGATTACTGAGGTATAATGACATTGAGGGTCATACAGTATGGTGGTGGGGGTTGGGGGTACACAGGACCACAGACATTCCTGGTGGAGAATGGCACGGTGGATTACTCAGCATGAGTGAGTGGTTACAATAACGGACTACAGAGATTCGTGACTCATAATGGCATATAGGTTTACACAGTCTGTTTGTTTGGTGGTGTGGTTGTGCCAAGAGTATACAAATTAGTAATGAATAATGAAAATAATGTTTTCATTCTCACGCAGGAATATATTTAGTCTAGTTGCCTCAACCCCCGCCCCCCCAGGCTGTGTTACAATGCATGCCATTCTTCCTCTGTAATCTGTGTAGCTGTGTGTCACATTCAATTATGCTGTGCAACCGTCACTGCCATTCAACCTCAGGAATCTTTGCAGTCCTGTGTTACAACCATTCCTGCTGGGTTCCCATCAGTGCCATTATCCCTGATGAAGTAGTTTACTCATATGTCCCCCACCCCCCCCTTGCAGTGTGATACTGAGCACAGTTCTCCCTCAGAATCTGTGTAGTCCTGTTTCCTACTGCACATCATGCTGTTGAAGTGTCAGCGCTTCTTTCACTCCAGAATCAATGTAGTCCTCAGTTACCACAATCTGGCTATATAACCCTCAATGTGATTCTCCCTCAGTACTGTGCCTTGTTTTGTGTTACCACTTCTTCTGCTGTTTAGGTCAGGGTCATACAGCGTGAGGTGGTGTGGTGACAATGGATTACACAGATTCTGGTGGGAGAATGCCACTGAGTTACCAATCCTTGTAGTGGTGGGGGAGAGCAAATAAACTGGACTACAGAGATTCCTGATGGAAAAATCAGTGATGGTTATACAGCATGAGAGTGTGCAAGCATCAGTGTGTGGGGAACATATGAGTACACAGATTACTGATAGTGAATGGCAGTCAGTGTCACACAGCAAGAGTTTTGAGTGTGTACAACTGGGCTATACAAATTCCAGATGGAGAGTGAAACAGGAAAACACAGATTCCTTCTGGATAATGTCATGTGGTTCCACAATATGAGATGGTATAACACAGGACTATTCACATTCATGATGGGGAATGCAACTGAGGGTTACCAGAATCCTCAGTAATAATGGCATTGGGAGTTACAGAGCTACACAGATTCCTAATACTGAATTGCAGTGATGATTACTAATCATGACTGGTCAGTGGTAACACATGAATACAGATATTGCTTACTGAGGGCTAATGAAACTGATGGTTTCATTCGCACTCATGAAGCTGCATACTCTGGTCTCCTACCACCACCCACATGCTCTGCAACCATTAGTGCCTTTCTACCTCAGGAATCTCTGTATTCCTGTGTGTCTACCACTAAAGTTGTGTCACCATCAGTTCCATTCTCCATCTGTAATCAGTTTTGTCCAATGTCACATCACAAAATGTGTTGTATCCCTCAGACCCAATATCCATCGTGAAATGGTGTACTTCTGTGAACACCCCCCCCCCCCCACCATGGTCTGTAACCCTCAGTGCCATTCTCTTTCAGGAATCTGTGTAGTTATGTGAACACCCCCCCCCAGTCTGTGTTCTCCTCACTGCCATTCTCACTCATGAATTTGTGTCATCATGAATTACCTCACTCATGCTGTCTAACCCTCAGTGTCATTTCCCTTCAGGGATATGCCTAGTCCTGTGAGACCACTATTCATTCTGTGCAACTGAGGGTTACAGAGCATGAGGTGGTGTAACAAAGGAGTAAACTTGGTTTGTGATGACGAGTGGCACAGAGGATTACACATCACAATGGTCTGTAACACAGAA
The DNA here is from genome assembly GCA_016271365.2 of Neoceratodus forsteri. Lineage (NCBI taxonomy): Eukaryota > Metazoa > Chordata > Ceratodontiformes > Ceratodontidae > Neoceratodus > Neoceratodus forsteri. The sequence continues at coordinate 1,296,620,125 of CM028130.1, forward strand.
TTACAAACATTTTTGAGGGGTAATGTCATTGAGAGTTACACACCATGATGTGGGGAACACTACACTAAACCCATTCTTGCACCATAATGGAAATGACAGTTACACAGCACAAGTGGGTGGAAAAAAAGAACAACACACATTGCGCATGTAGAATGGCACTGACACGTGTGTGTGTGTGTGTGTGTGTGTGTGTGTGTGCATGTATGTGTGTGTGCGTGTGTGTGTGTGTACGGGTGTACATGTACGTGTCTGTCTACATGTGTGTGTGTGCCTGTATATGTGTGGGGGCTTCTGCGTATGACTGAATGTATGCATCATTCTTTTTGGCAATGCAACATCATCGGGTTTGGTACATCTAGCAATAAAGCTAGTACCAGGTTCAAATACCGGCTTGGGAATGACATTTAGGCTTGATGCATTCTGGTGTGTGTGTGTGTGTGTGTGTGTGTGTGTGTGTGTGCCATGCATGTGTGTGTGTGTGTATGTGTGCATGCGTGCGTGTGTGTGTTTCTGTGTTTATATGTGTGTGTTTTGGAGAGTGTGTGTGTGTGTGTGTCTGTAGATATGTGTGTGTTTCTGTGTGTGTATGTATCTATCTATGTGTGTGCCTGTTTGTGTGTGTGCCTGGGTTTCTTTGTATGACTGGATGCATGCATCATCCTTTTTGTCACTGCAACATCACCAGGTTTGGTACATCTAGCAATAGACTAGTACCGGAAGCAAATCCCGGCTGGGGAATGACATCCAGCCATGGACTGGTGGATGTGGGTGTTGACAGGGAGTACAAACAGTACTTTTCAGGCCGAATGTGGACTCTCAGAGTTGGGCTGGAGACAAGTAACTACGTCCAGGGAGGTGGAGCATTCTGGAGTGGAGGTCATGTGAAATCCAGCCATGGATTGGAGGGTGTGGGGTGCGACAGTGCATACAGATGGTACTTTTCAGGCCCGAATTTAGACTCTCAGGGCTGGGATGGGGACAGGTACTGTACCTTGGTTGGGGGGGGCATCCGGGGTTGAGGCCATAGGAAATCCAGCCATGGATCGGTGGGTGTGAGGTATGACAGTGAGTTCAGACATTAGTTTTCAGGCCAGAATTTGGACTCTAAGAGATGGGTTGGGTTAGGGACAGGAACCTGGGTTGAAGGGGGGGCATAGTGGGTTGAGGCCATGTGAAATCCAGCCATGGATTTGTGGGTATGGGGTGTGACAGGGAGCACAGACGGTACTTTTCAGGCCCGAATTTGGACTCTCAGAGTTGGGTTAGGGACAGGTAAATGGGTTGGGGGGGCATACAGGGGTTGAGGCTGTGTGAAATCTAGCCATGGATTGGTGGGTGTGGGGTGTGACAGGGAGTACAGATGGTACTTTTCAGGCCTGCATATGGACTCCCATGGTTGGGTTGGGGACAGATGACTTGGTCCGGGGGGGAGGGCATACCAGGGTTGTGGCCGTGTAATATCCAGCCATGGACTGGTGGGTGTGGGGTGTGCCAGGGAGTACAGATGGTACTTTTCAGGCCTGAACATGGACTCTCATGGTTGGGTTGGGGAGAGATGACTTGGTACAGGGGGGGCATTCTGGTCATGGATTGGTAGGTGTGGAGTGGGACAGTAGTTCAGATGGTAGTTTTAAGGCCCTAATTTGGACTGTTAAGGTTGAGTTGGGGACAGATACCGGGATCGGTGGGGGGGGGGCATACCAGGATTGAGGCCGTGTGAAATCCAGCCATGTATTGGTGGGTGTGTGGTGTGACAGTAAGTACAGATGGTACTTTTCAGGCCATAATTTGGGCTGTCAGGGTTGGGTTGGGGACAGGTACCTGGGTTGGGGGGCATACCGTGATTGAGGCTGTGCGACATCCAACCATGGATTGGTGGGAGTGGGGTGTGACAGGGAGTACAGATGGTACTTTTCAGGCCCAAATTTGGACTCTTAGGGTTGGGTTGGGGACAAGTACCTGGGTGGGAGGGCATACCAGGATTGATGCCATGTGAAATCCAGCCATGGATTTGTGAGTGTGGGGTATGACAGTGAGGTCAGATGGTACTTTTCAGGCCTGAATTTGTACTCTCAGGGTTGGGTTGGGGACAGGTACCTGGGTTGGGGGGGGCATACCATGGTTGAGGCAGTGTGACATCCAGCCATGGATTGGTGGGTGTGGGGTGTTACAGTGAGTTCAGATGGTAGTTTTCAGGCCAGAATTTGGGCTCTAGGGGTTGAGTTGGGGACAGGTACCTGGTTCGGGGGGGCATACAGAGCTTGAGGGCATGTGAAATCCAGCCATGGATTGGTGGGTGTGGGGTGTGATAAGGAGTACAGATGGTACTTTTCAGACCTGAATTTGGGCTTTTGGGATTGTGTTGCGGGCAGGTACCTGGTTCGTTGGGGGAGGCATACCGGGGTTGAGGTTGTGTGAAATACAGTCATGGATTGGTGGGTGTGGGGTGTGACAGTGAGCACAGACAGTACTTTTCAGGCCAGAATTTGTGCTTTTGGGGTTGGGTGCAGGTATCTTGTTTCGGGGTGTGCCTCAGCTACATAATCATTGTACCACAATGAACCACCTGCCACACAGTCAAACACAGGGCTGTGGTCTATGAGGGACAACTCTACTGGGTTACACAGAGCCACATCAATTACAATAATCACACACTGTACTATAGCACTAATTTGATTCTGAATAACTGGATATATTGTGGTAGAAAATAAAGAGTTGCTTACAGACATGACTGCCCGTGGCCGAGAATGTCCATGACTGGAACTCAGAAATATTGATGGAATGGAGCCTTCTTTCAAGCATCGGCCATGATTGTCAGGGTCTGAAAAGACAACAAACAACAACATTACATTCACATACAGTGCCTGGCTTACGTAATGTAAATTTTAGGTAATTGAAACAGCAATGACTACTTACTCCGCTGCAAATTTCCCAAAGGGATATAGAAATCTTCATCACAAAAGTGGTTGGAGCACACCACATGATGTCTGTTTGGTTGGAATACACCTATGTTTGTGTCACAATGAGCCATTGCCAACAGCCACCTCTGCATATCTGCTTGTATGCAAGGAAGCCTATAAAAGGAGACCTTCTGACAATTTACCTGAAAGAGCTCCTAGTCCCTTACTGTCCTAGATGATCTCTCCGCTCGGCTGATGAGGGGTTGCTAAAGATTCCAAAGGTATGCTTAAAAATATCTGGGGCAAGAGCGTTTATGTATGCAGCCCCTACCCTTTGGAATTCTCTATCCCGTCGGCTACGGGAGTGCACAACTGTGAAGGGATTTAAGCAATCTCTAAAAACATACTTGTGGCATTCAGTAACTGACTTTTCTTTTTTCTTTTTTGGTGTATTGTTATTTTAATGCTGATGTTATTGATGTTTGCTCTGTTTTTAAATTGTGAGGTGCCTTGGCTATAGATAAGGCACTCTATAAATAAATGTTATTATTATTATTAATAGTTGTTTTTATTGCCCGTGGTGTTACCACATCCAACAGCCATGCAGGTGGGCATTTCCTTGAGCTTATGATGGTAATTCAGGACCCCAAATAATACTACTAATAATACATCAGTAAAGTAAGATTACTGCTGAAAAGAAATACTGCTATTAAATTAGAGCACTAATAGGACAAAATCAACTGCTGTCAGACTAGACACTATGGTGTCAAAGTGGGAAAAGAGCTGCAGTCAGACAAAACACACAAGAAAACATAACAGGAATAACACACTTTATTGGACAGCAAGTACAAATATTGAAACATTGTGATGCAGCTGTCAAATCAAACTGCACCATGTATTAAACAGTGGGAGAAAATTCCCACTAGAACATGCATTGCCTCCTTCACTGTGTATTGCCAATCAATGATTTGTGCACTGACATGAATAAGCTCTACTGTATATACAGTGCTACACCTTTAAGATTAATGTGCACGTGCACGCACATCCAAGCACGAGCATGTGTGATCACAGGCATGATCCAACATGGCGTGGGCAACTGTACTGATGGCATGCAAATATGGAGAAAATAAGGAGAAATAAAAAGGCAGCAAATGTAAGTAAAAAAAAAAGATTCATATTTGGAGGCAAAACAAGGGTTAATGAACCCATGCTGAGCACCGTTTGCTCACAGGAGTTTCCCTTTAAGGACAAGATTACACCTGAACCAGTCTTCTAGGTTAGAGAAGTCAGAGGCAAGGTCACTGCTTATTTGATTAATGTCAGTGGATGAGCAGTAAATGATAGCATAGTCATCACAGAGGTGCACAAATGCACCTCCGTAGTTATTGGGTAAGTTATTGATAAACAGGGAGAACAACACTGGCCCAAGGATAGAGTCCTGTGGCACCCCATGTGTCAGGAGTCTAAGGTTAGATAGTGCACCGGCCTACTTAACCCTTTGTGAATGGCAGGACAGATAGCTATGGACCCATCTCGGGGTATTATTATCAAGTCAAGCTCGAGAAGCCATTGTAGCAGGAGACCATGATTCACCAGATCGAATGCCTTTGTCAGGTCAACAAAGATAGCACTTGTGGCAGAACCTTGATCCATGGCCTGATATATGTCTGTGGTAACTTTAATTAAAGCTGTGAGGGTGCTATGATTCTTTCTGAATCCATGCTGGTAGGGAGAGAGTAGATTGCGGTGTGCCAGATAACTTTGTAGATGGTTATAAACTATATGTTCCTATATTTTATCCAGGTGGCACAGGATGGATATTGGTCTAAAGTTTTCAGGTACCGAGTTGGGTCCCCCCTTATGCACTGGTACAAGTACTGCTACCTTCCACTTGTCAGAGACTGTACTTGAAAGGAAGGAGTGATTAAAAAAGTCACATGCAGGGCGAGCAAGGGCAGGTGCATCTAATTTGAGGAACTTAGGTTCAAGGGTGTTGTGACCAGGTGAGCTCTCAGCCTTCAAATTTGCTAGAAGCCTCTGGTCCTCCTTAGTGGAGGTGAACTTCAAGTGGCAAGCGGGACATGCTCCTTGGTTTTTAGAGGTGATTGAGACAGAGGAGGACAAATTGGAGTTATTAAAGAGTGAGGTATAGCTGTCTAGGGCAGTAAAACTGACATTATAGACTGAGGAAGTCCAAAAACTGTATATTTTGAATTTAACCAATACAAAATGTCCTTAATGGACTCTCCTTCATTTCTGGAATAAGGGTAACAGTTGTTTTTTTTTTAAATTGTATTTTGTCTTCTCCCACTACCTGTCGGCCCTGACCCTTCATAGCATCGAAGGAGTCATCCTTCTGCCACTCTGCCCACCGATACTTACCTTCGGATCCCCCATGTAGCTTAGGCTTACCCCCCGAGCGGGGATGAGGTGGGGCAGACCCCCGTAAATCAACTTTCGTCAGGTCCGGAGGTAGTCGGCGAGCAGGGGGCACATTGAAGACATGCCCTGGGAAGCCCATCTTCCCGGAGCCGACAGGCGTTTCACTTCCTTCCTCCCACGCAGCATCCAATCCCCGACGCCATGGCGCTTAATCGCCAGCATCTACTGTGTTTGGAGCCGCCCAGCCTCCATTTTAATGGGGGCCTGCAGTCTCGAGCCTCCACCCGAGTCACAAGTGCGAGTAGGCAATGGCCCCCACCCGACCCTCCCTTGAGACAGCGAGCTGTCATGGGGCGCTCAAGCCATACTCCTCCCAGCCTGACCCACCAGTGACCCAAGTCTGCTTCTGAACCCGGGTCCCCGGCATGGAGTGAGGTGTGGCATCCAGCTCCTCAATCCTGAGCACCACCGGGCCGGCTCAAAGGTAACAGTTTTAAAAGCAGGTTTAGATAAAGGAATGGCTACAAAAGTGCCCACAAAGGTGTGTGCTTAACCAGTGGTGTATTTTTTTCTTTCAATTTAAAGTTTATTATAGTTTTTAAACATACATGAGGCAGAGCCATACATAAAAATCCAAACATTAGGAAAAGACATGACGTAATACAATGGTTCTATCCCCCCACCCTCCCTTCCCAAGATCTCCCTCCTCCCCCCACCACGCACAGCCTTTGAAACTTAGGTTTCCTGATAAAATGTGTACATCAAGACATATCCTTTATAGGGAGTACAATGTATGTAAGGGGTCAACCAGTGGTGGTTTTAAAACTGATATCAGGGCATGGCTTGGACACAGAGGAAGATGGCCACTTAAGCCTTAAGCTCGGTCCCCAGCTATTACAATCCGAACAAATAAGCCAACATTCAGAGACAGAATACCTTACTGAGGCATGAATATGCCTTCCTAGCCCCTTATTATCTGATCAGCATGGGTTTTTTGCGGCAAGGATATGGTAAATCGTCTTGTGGCGCCAGCTCCTACACGACCCTGACTGGTCATGGGCAGGCCTCATAACTCCGACCCTCCCTAGCAGTTTCCTGTTGTTTCTGTGCAGCAGCGGATCTTTCCCTGCTGCTTATTGTAGCCCTTCTAATGACAGTGGTGCTAAATTATCTAAGCATGAATACTGTTCCACCACAGATATCGGAAAATAGCCTCACCTCAGCCGCCTTATGGCCTCCTCCAATCACCCTCCGGATGGCCTGGTTACAACCTCCATGGAGTCCCCCTCTCAACCAGTGGATATAAGTAGCTCTCTTCAGTATATTACAGCCATGCTAGAGACGCTGCTTATGACGGTGGATTCCATATCAATGACTCTATCGGGCACAGTTGCTGAGGTGCGAGTGCTAAACGACAGGATGAACATCGCTGAACAAAAAGCGGAGGACCTGTAATCCAGCTAGGCCAGAATCCTACAGTGTCTACAAGAGCATGATGACAAGCTGGCCACACTCTGGCAAAGGGCCGAAGACCAAGAGAACTGTGGGTGACATAACAACATTAGAATCCTCAGTATTCCCGAGGGCTCGGAGGGCCAGAACACTGAACGCTTTCTGAATGAGGAGATCCCAGAAATGTTAGGGGACAGGTGGCATGGGCCAATCGAGGTGGAAAGGGCACATCAAATCCCCATTGGCTCTCACTCTACTAATGCATCTCCACAACCCATTATCGCTTACATTTTGATATACTTCACTAAAGAAAAAGTTCTAAGGGCAGCTCGAGACAGGGATGAAATCTTGTGGCATGGGGCCAAGGTGTCTTTCTTCAGAGACTTTTCTGCTAAAGTGGCAGCTCGCAAGAAAGCTTTCATTCCTATTAAAAAACTTTTGGCAGCACAGGGATTTAAATATGGCTTTCGTAACTTGGCCTACCTGTATGTATCCCGTGAAGACAGGGACGTAATCGCTGTGATACCTCAGGAGATAGAAGCATGGGCCTCCAAGTACTGGCCTCGGACATCTCTCAGAACTACCTCTCCCAAAAGGTTATGGGTCCCTGGACAACATGCACATGGAAGGGGGAATAATTCTTCTAGTAGCAGCTTCAGGGAGGGTCATAATAGTAGCGGGATGGTCCCGCAGCTAAATTCTTCCCCCAGGCCCCCTCACTCTATGACTCCATCGGGACCTATAAATAACAATTTGAATGCCCAATCTCTTCCAGTAGGCACCTCCTCCTTTCTGTTGCCACAATGGGGTTCAGGCCAATTGACCCGTGTACACCAACGCTCCTCCAGCGACAATGATCCACCATCTGAGGGTCCAGGAACAACTCCACCTGCCAAACAAACCAAAGACGAGCTCCCCATTGCTAACCAACTTGCAACTGCTGATATCCCGGATGATCTCATCATGGAAGTCATGGATATATCCTCCTGGGCAGATTTCTCATCAGACATGGATGACTGTCAAGATCCCATGACTATACCGATCAAACCTGGGTTACTGACTTTCACGGAAGCACTCTCCCAAGAGCCATCGCGTTCAATAACCTGTCTCGCTACCACTGGGGAACTTGCTCCTACGGACTGATCTCATTGTGTCTGCATTAGCTCTTATTTTTTTTTTCCCCTGCTCTCTCCCTAGTGCAATAACACTACTTACAGACACCTAGGATGGTGTCTGTAGTGGGTGGGACCCTCTACCCACTGACATCGTACTGGGATACACATGCAAGGTCCCCTGTGTATTATGCTAGAGGAAACCCACTCCACAAACCTGGGGGAGCCTATCTGGCTCTGTGTAATGTACGAGGGCCACCCCTGTCTCAGGCGGCAGCCCCTCCATTCACATGAGGCCTCCTCTCTCCTGGGCGGGTAATCCTACCTTTGCTTGAGTTAAATCTCCACAGCATCAAATGCCCTATAGCCCCATTGGGAGACACTATCTTCCCTATTGTTTAACTCCGGGAGATTATAGAGGGCACCAAGCTTAGCTTTAGAAACTGAAATATTACAAGAAATGCTAGATTTGTAGCCCAGGTCTTTGAGCCCCTTCCCCTTGATTGCCCCTCCCCCTTCCTTCTCCTTGGTTCACTTCCTTACCCCATCCCTCCCCTCTCCTTTCTTCTCCTCCCCGGTTGTCTCACCTTTTCAGGTGCAGAAATTAGTTATTGATTACAATGTTATAGCTGGGGACGGAGTTATGTATTGTTAGTTGGTTAAACTCCTTATTTCCCACACAGGTGATTGGTTAGCATGGCTGTGTGATCCTCTTTTTAAGTGCAGAGGACTAGCACCCTCACGCATACTCCAACTCACCTTTAACTTTTTGCTTGCTTAATCAGTCATAGATCCAGATTATCTAGTAGTTAATAGACTTATTAATATATAGCTCAGGTCACCTCTCAGTGGGCATATTTTTGGAATTGTGGGTCAGTGTCATTTATAGTTGTGCTGTTTGTTACTCGGTGCACTTAACTTAACTGTTCTTGTTTTTCCAATAGCTCAACCCTGTCACACCTCTCACTGGGTAGTCTACCCTGTTCTTTCCCTTTCTCAACTGATCCTCCTCTCTATACTCCAGATAACTTGTCTGCTCCCTCCTGTCTGCCTCTAATGGACCTTTGTGGTAAGTACTTCCATGCCAATTGACTTTAGGGATCGAGATGCAGAATCCAAGAGCGGGGGTCAAACTGATATCATGGAACGTAAAGGGCTTGAACCATCCAATCAATCACTCTATGGTCCTTAAACACTTACAGTCCGGCACACCTCACTGCAAGAACTGTTCTGTGGCTCAAGATATCCTGGGTGGGTACAGTGATAGCTAGCTCAAGAACCAATAAGTCTAAAGGGGTAGCCATCCTAGTTCGGAAATCATGTCCCTGAACAGAGGACAAAGTGGAATCTGACGCCCAAGATCGTTGGATAACGGCTAGGTTCTCTTTCCCCAGGGGGCACGCGGTGCTGGTCAAAGTATACGGCCCTAATACAGACAACCCGGAATTCTTTCTGGATCTTAATCAGCCATAGAATCCTCACTGCACAACACTCCAATATCCCCATCATGATAGGAGGATTTTAAGCTAACCTTTGACATATTTCTGGACAAATCCAAACCCACTCCTCAAACACACCCCAAAGCTTTGTTGGCCCTGCAAGATGTGATGAAGGAGTGGGGAATGGCTGATATGTGGAGGAAGGACCATCCCTCGGGGAGGGATTACTCCTTTTTCTCATCAGTCCATACCACATACAGTACAGCAGAATAGACTTCTGGCTGGCTAACCCCCTTGCTGCCCAGGATATCATCGCCTCCAAGACTGATAATATTCTTGTCTCTGATCACACCCCATCTCTTACACCTATATGCCTTCAGGACAGGGTGCTCCAGGCACCAGATGGCGCTATAACCCCTTACTCCTTAAGGATCCTGAATTTCAGGCCATGGTACGGAGTACAGCCAAGGATTACTTCACCAATATTCTCGCTACTGATGCATCTGCTGCTACAGTCTGGGAGGCATTTAAGGCTGTCCTATGGGGACACATTATTGCATACACAGCTCAGAAAAACAAAGATAGAAGGGCAGACCTGAGCCTCCTCCAGGCTGAATTGTCGACCCTGGAGGCTAGATTCAAGGCTTCCACAGCCCATAATCCTGACCCGATGCTCCTACGAGAGATAGTCGGATTGAAATACCGCATAAACATAATTCTTCAACAATAGGCAGAATGGATGCTGGCTAGGACCAAACATGCCTACTGGGAGGGGGGGGGGTCATAAAGGAGTTAAACTCCTGGCCTTTCATTTGAGGAAGCAACAGGCTGCCTTTCATATTCACGCACTCAGGAACTCTTGGGATGATGCGGTCAATGATCCTAAACAGATCAATGAATGCATGCAACAGTTTTACCAGCAGCTATATCAGTCATACGCATCCTTGTCCAAGGCCAATTGGACTGTCAGCTGAAGGAATTTTGCTCCACTGTTAACATCCCCCAATTATCAGAGCATATGAAGGCTGCTTTAGACAAGCCCTTTACAGAGCCAGAGCTATAAACTGCCCTATTCCAGCTCGTCAAAGGCAAGTCACCAGGGCCTGATGGCATGACCACAGAGCTGTATCAGCTCTTGAGTTCAGAAATTAGTACCCCGTTGCTATCAGCCCTGCAAGAAGCCCACAAAACCGGTATCCTTCCACCTACTATGCGAGAGGCTTTGCTCACCCTCCTTCCTAAAAAATGAGACCACCCTCTAAGCTGTGCCAATTACCATCCCATCTCCCTCATATCGGTCGACAATAAAATTGCAGGGAAGATACTTGCTAGTCGGATGGTGGATGTAATCCCTTCTTTGTTTTTATCCTCTTTATGCTCCTCTGCCACGTCTGGCTATAGATAATACACCCTATAAATAAATGTTATTATTATTATTAATAATTGTTTTTCTTGCCCGTGGTGTTACCACAGCCTACAGCCATGCAGGTGGGCATTTCCTTGAGCTTATGATGGTAATTCAGGACCCCAAATGTAACCCCTAGATGGCGCTATCCCAGGGGCTACTACCCCTGCCTGATTTGCCACTAACAGGTTGAGGGGCCTGGATCCAATGGCGGGTGCCTCCACCCAGAGGTCAGGGTTTGCAATAGTTAAACTAACTTGGTCACAGCCCTCTGGGACACTGCAACCCCCCTTTCTTCCCACTAGTGGCCCACACAATATATCAGAATTACCTTCACAGTATACACTTACCCCCAGGACTGGTTCCGCACTGGGAACTCCTGTGAAATGAGATACAGTGCAACAATCACAGTACAGTACTTTAACATGAGACAAATACCTCAGGCAGTATAACTTTGCTGAAACAAGCAGCTCTGATTTATTTAGGGGGATATAACAAGGACAGGGGAAATCAGGTTAATTAGCTTATCACTCTAATAATCTACCTATGACTCTGTGCACAGGCCTATCCCTATCAGTTACTGTCCAATGTACACCCAAGCCTAGTGCTAGTCCAAACCGTGGCAGCTGGTAGGGGCCCTTTCACACAGAGAAAGGAGAATTAAACAGTCAGCAGTACAGTAATTCCATTTGGATTTAATGTGGCAATTCAACAGGGCGACCTCTGAATTAGTACTCACGACCTCCAAATAAGATAGGGTCCTTCAATGTCAGCAGGGCTCACTTGAGGTACACAAACCTCTTCACACATCCATATAAAGCACTATATGAGCAGGCTGCATCTGTATCCCGATTGCAATTACTGCACAATACCGGGAGACACACAGCAGATTCAGTTCTGACAGACCGAGTGCAATTTTCAGCAATTCCTTCCAGTCTTCTACAGGGTGAGCCTGGTTTCTACTCTTCAGAGATCCTTTGATTCTTTTCACAGGACGGATTCAGTCCTAACAAGCTGCAGACTGAACTCTGGGCCTTACACACGTTTTTGACCAAAACTGCACACTGAAAAGCACAGGGCTCCTCTTCCTTCTTCACTGCCAAAGCTCAACTGAAACTCCAACCACGACAAACCGGGCACTTCCTTTGAGTTCCTCCCAGTTCTTGACTTGGCTGTCACTCACAATAGACTGCTGCTGTTGGTCCAAAAGGCACTGAAGTCTAAACTACATCTTCCCAGAGTCTGCCCATACAATCCTCTTGTAGCTGGCTCAGATTATGAGTCCAAGTTCTGATTTGTCCAAGGCACCATTTTAGAGCTAGCTTACCTCACACCGATTGGTCCAGTTCAGCAGTTCAAAACTAGAATGGGGAACTAGCAGACACAGTTCTGACTGCAAAGAAGCAGGTTAGACAAACTGTAATTCATTATTACTAAATACTTTCTGGCAAACAGTTACATCTTTCAGATAGGTTCCTTTGCACTCCTAGTGACTGCAAAAATGGAGTGAATTGGCAGCAGCTTGAGTGGTGCTCAATCAAAGAAACACACAGTCCCCGCACAAACTAATTATGTCTGCAAGCAGACCCAGCTCTTAAAGAGACAGTACCAGGGTTCTAAAAACACTCACTGATAAATGGCTTAAATACCCAAACACCATTCAGGCTTGGAGCATTCAAGCAAGCTCCTGGAAGTCTTTTGGGAACCCCCATTTGCAGGGGGGTTACACCAATAATACTACTAATAATACATCAGTACAGTAAGATTACTGCTGAAAAGAAATACTGCTATTAAATTAGAGCACTAATAGGACAAAATCAACTGCTGTCAGACTAGGCACTATGGTGTCAAAGTGTGAAAAGAGCTGCAGTCAGACAAAACACACAAGAAAATATGACAGGAATAACACACTTTATTGGACAGCAAGTACAAATATTGTAACATTGTGATGCAGCTGTCAAATCAAACTGCACCATGTATTAAACAGTGGGAGAAAATTCCCACTAGAACGTGCACTGCCTCCTTCACTGTGTATCGCCAATCAATGATTTGTACACTGACATGAACAAGCTCTATATACAGTGCTACACCTTTAAGAATAATATGCATGAGCACGCACATCCAAGCACAAGCATGTGTGATCACTGGCATGATCCAACATGGCGTGGGCAACTGTACTGATGGCATGCAAATATGGAGAAAATAAGGAGAAATAAAAAGGCAGGAAATGTGAGTAAAAAAAAAAGAGATTCATATTTGGAGGCAAAACAAGGGTTAATGAACACAATGCTGAGCACCGTTTGCTCACAGGAGTTTCCCGTTAAAGACAAGATGATTACACCTGAACCAGCCTTCTAGGTTAGAGAAGTCAGAGGCAAGGTCACTGTTTATTTGATTAATGTCAGGGGATGAACGGTAAATGATAGCAAAGTCTTCACAGAGGTGCACAAATGCACCTCTGCAGTTATTGGGTAAGTCATTGATAAACAGGGAGAACAACACTGGCCCAAGAATAGAGCCCTGTGGCACCCCATGTGTCATGAGTCTAAGGTTAGATAGTGCACCGGCCTACTTAACCCTTTGTGAATGGCAGGACAGATAGCTATGGACCCATCCCAGGGCACTAATATCAAGACAAGCTCGAGCAGCCATTGTAGCAGGAGACCATGATTCACCAGGCCGAATGCTTTCGTCAAGTCAACAAAGATAGCACTTGTGGCAGAACCTTGATCCATGGCCTGATATATGTCTGTGGTAACTTTAATTAAAGCTGTGAGGGTGCTATGATTCTTTCTGAATCCATGCTGGTAGGGAGAGAGTAGATTGTGTTGTTCCAGATAACTTTGCAGATGGTTATAAACTATATGTTCCTGTATTTTTGCCAGGGGGCACAGGATGGATATTGGTCTAAAGTTTTCAGCTACCGAGTTGGGCCCCCCCCCCATACACTGGTACAAGTACTGCTACCTTTTACTTCTCAGGGACTGTACTTAAAAGGAAGGAGTGATTAAAAAAAGTCACACACAGGGCGAGCAATGGCAGGTGCACCTAATTTGAGGGACTTAGTTCAAGGGTGTCATGACCAGGTGAGCTCTCAGCCTTCAAATTTGCTAGAAGCCTCTGGTCCTCCTTAGTGAAGGCAAACTTCAGGTGGCAAGAGGGAAGAGCCCCTTGGTTGTTGGAGGTTATTGAGACAGAGGGGGACAAATCTGAGTTATTAAAGAGTGAGGTGTACCTGTCTAGGTCAGTAAAACTGACATTATAGACGGAGGAAGTCCAAAAACTGTATATTTTGAATTTAACCAATACAAAATGTCCTTAATGAACACTCCTTCATTTCTGGAATAAAGGTAACAGTTTTTTTTTTTTAAATTGTATTTTGTCTTCTCCCACTACCTGTCGGCCCTGACCCTTCATAGCATCGAAGGAGTCATCCTTCTGCCACTCTGCCCACCGATACTTACCTTCGGATCCCCCATGTAGCTTAGGCTTACCCCCCGAGCAGGGATGAGGTGGGGCAGACCCCCGTAAATCAACTTTCGTCAGGTCCGGAGGTAGTCGGCGAGCAGGGGGCACATTGAAGACATGCCCTGGGAAGCCCATCTTCCCGGAGCCGACAGGCGTTTTTCCACTTTCCTTCCTCCCCCACGCAGCATCCAATCCCCCGACGTCATGGCGCTAATCGCCAGCATCTACTGTGTTTTGGAGCGCCCGTCTCCATTTTAATGGGGGCCTGCAGTCCTCTGAGCCTCCACCCGGAGTCGTGCAAGTGCGATAGGCAATGGCCTCCCACCCAACCCCCTGGAGACGGTGAGCTGTCGTGGGACATTCAAGCCATACTCCTCCCAGCTGACCCACCAGCGACCAGAGTCCGCTCCCGAACCCAGGTCGCAGGCATGGAGCGAAGTGTGGCATCCAGCTCCTCAACCCTCACTGCCACCAGGCAGGCTCAAAGGTAACAGTTTTAAAAGTAGGTTTAGACAAAGGAATGGCTACAAAAGTGCCCACAAAGGTGTGTGCTTAACCAGTGGTGTATTTTTTTCTTCAATTTAAAGTTTATGATAGTTTTTTAAACATACATGAGACAGAGTCATACATGCGAATCCATACATTAGAAAAGACATGACATAATACAATGGTTCTATCCCCCCCACCCTCCCTTCCCAAGATCTCCCTCCTCCCGCCCCCACCACACAGCCCTTGAAACTTAGGTATCCTGATAAAATGTGGACATCAAGACATAGCCTTTATAGGGAGTACAATGTATGTAAGGGGTCAACCAGTGGTGGTTTTAAAACTGATATCAGGGCGTGGCTTGGACACCGAGGAAGATGGCCACTTAAGACTTAAGCTCGGTCCCCAGCTATTACAATCCGAACAAATAAGCCAACATTTAAAGACAGAATACCTCCCTGAGGCATGAATATGTCTTCCTAGCCCCTTATTATCTGATCAGCATTGGTTTATTGTGGCAAGGATCTGGTAAATCGTCTTGTGGCACCAGTTCCTACGCGACCCTGACTGGTCTTGGGCCGGCCTCATAACTCCAACCCTCCCTAGCAGTTTCCTGTTGTTTCTGTGCAGCAGCGGATCTTTCCCTACTGCTAATTGTAGCCCTTCTAATGACTGTGGTGCTAAATTATCTAAGCACGAATACTGCTTCACCACAGATATCAGAAAATAGCCTCAACTCAGCCACCTTATGGCCTCCTCAAT
This sequence comes from Neoceratodus forsteri, assembly GCA_016271365.2. Taxonomy (NCBI): domain Eukaryota; kingdom Metazoa; phylum Chordata; order Ceratodontiformes; family Ceratodontidae; genus Neoceratodus; species Neoceratodus forsteri. Next base: position 1,296,635,531 of record CM028130.1, read on the forward strand.
CACCCTCCAGATGGCCTGGTTACAACCTCCATGGAGTCCCCCTCTCAACCAGTGGATGTAAGTAGCTCTCTTCAGCATATTACAGCCATGCTAGACACGCTGCTTATGAGGGTGGATTCCATATCAATGACTCTATCGGGCACAGTTGCTGAGGTGCGAGTGCTAAATGACAGGATGAACATCGCTGAACAAAAAGCGGAGGACCTGGAATCCAGCTAGGCCAGAATCCTACAGCAGCTACAAGAGCACAATGACAAGCTGGCCACACTCTGGCAAAGGGCAGAGGACCAGGAGAACTGTGGGTGATGTAACAACATTAGAATCCTCAGTATTCTCAAGGGCTCGGAAGGCCAGAACACTGAACGCTTTCTGACTGAGGAGATCCCAGAAATGTTAGGGGACAGGTGCCATAGGCCATTCGAGGTGGAAAGGGCACATCGAATCCCCAGTGGCTTTCACTCTACTAATGCATCTCGACAACCCATTATCGCTTCCATTTTGATACACTTCACTAAAGAAAAAGTTCTAAGGGTAGCTCGAGACAGGGGTGAAATCTTGTGGCATGGGGCCAAGGTGTCTTTCTTTAGAGATTTTTCTGCTGAAGTGGTGGCTCGCAGGAAAGCTTTCATTCCTATTAAAAAACCTTTGGCAGCACAGGGATTTAAATATGGCTTTCGTAACTTGGCCTACCTGCATGTATCCCATGAAGGCAGGGACATAATCGCTGAGACACCTCAGGAGATAGAAGCATGGGCCTCCAAGTACTGGCCTCAGACATCTCTCAGAACTACCTCTCCCAAAAGGCTATGGGTCCCAGGACAACATGCACGTGGAAGGGGGAACCATTCTTCTAGCAGCAGTTTCAGGGAGGATCATAATAGTAGTTGGACGGTCCCACAGCTAAATGCTTCCCCCAGGCCCCCTCATTCTATGACTCCATCGGGACCTACAAATAACAATCTGAATGCCCAGTCTCATCCAGTAGGCACCTCTTCCTTTCTGTTGCCACAACGGGGTTCAGGCCAATCGACCTGTGTACACCAACACTCCTCCAGCGACCGTGATCCACCATTTGAGGGTCCAGGAACAACTCCACCTGCCAAATAAACCAAAGACGAGCTCCCCATTGCTAACCAACTTGCAACTGCTGATATCCCGGATGATCTCATCATGGAAGTCGTGGATATATCCTCCTGTGCAGATTTCTCATCGGACATGGATGACTGTCAAGATCCCAAGACTACCGATCAAACCCGGGTTACTGACTTTCGCTGAAGCGCTCTCCCAAATGCCACCGTGTTCAATAACCTGTCTCACTGCCACTGGGGAACTTGCCCCTACGGACTGATCTCATTGTGTCTGCATTAGCTCTTATTTTATTTTTGCCCTGCTCTCTCCCTAATGGAATAACACTACTTACAGACGCCTAGGATGGTGTCTGTAGTGGGTGGGACCCTCTACCCACTGACATTGTACTGGGATACACATGCAAGGTCCCCTGTGTATTTTGCTAGAGGAAACCCACTCTACAAACCTGGGGGAGCCTATCTGGCTCTGTGTAATGTGCGAGGGCCACCCCGGTCTCAGGCGGCAGCCCCTCCATTCACATGAGGCCTCCTCTCTCCTGGGCGGGTAATCCTACCTTTGCTTGAGTTAAATCTCCACAGCATCAAATGCCCTATAGCCCCATTGGGAGACACTATCTTCCCTATTGTTTAACTCCGGGAGATTATAGAGGGCACCAAACTTAGCTTTAGAAACTGAAATATTACAAGAAATGCTAGATTTGTAGCCCAGGTCTTTGAGCCCTCCCTTGAGTCCCCTCCTCCTTCCTTCTCCTTGGTTCACTCTCTTACCCCATCCCTCCCCTCTCCTTTCTTCTCCTCCCCTCCCCGGTTGTCACACCTTTTCAGGTGCAGAAATTAGTTATTGATTACAATGTTATAGCTGGGGACGGAGTTATGTATTGTTAGTTGGTTAAACTCCTTATTTCCCCACACAGGTGATTGGTTAGCATGGCTGTGTGATCCTCTCCTTAAGTGCAGAGGACTAGCACCCTCATGCATACTTCAACTCACCTTTAGCTTTTTGCTTGCTAAATCAGTCATAGATCCAGATTATCTAGAAGTTAATAGACTTATTAATAAATAGCTCAGCTCACCTCTCAGTGGGCATATTTTCGGAATTGTGGTTCAGTGTCATTTATAGTTGTACTGTTTGTTACTCGGTGCACTTAACTTAACTGTTCTTGTTTTTCCAATAGCTCAACCCTGTCACACCTCTCACTGGCTAGCCTACCCTGTTCTTTCCCTCTCTCAACTGATCCTCCTCTCTATACTCCAGATAACCTGTCTGCTCCCTCCTGTCTGCTTCTACTGGACCCTTGTGGTGAATACTTCCACGCCAATTGACTTTAGGGATCAAGATGCAGAATCCGAGGGCAGGGGTCAAACTGATATCATGGAACATAAAGGGCTTGAACCATCCGATCAATCGCTCTATGGTCCTTAAACACTTACACTCCTTGCAGGCGGATATTGCACTTATCCAAGAGGCACACCTCACTGCAAGAACTGTTCTGTGGCTCAAGAAATCCTGGGTGGGAAGAGTGATAGCTAGCTCAGCAACCAATAAGTCTAAAGGGGTAGCTATCCTAGTTCAGAAATCATGTCCTTGAACAGAGGACAAAGTGGCCTCTGACACCCAAGGCCATTGGATAGCGGCTAGGTTCTCTTTCCCCAGGGGGTACGCGGTGCTGGTCAATGTATATGGCCCTAATACAGACAACCTGGAATTCTTTCTGGATCTTAATCAGACCATAGAATCCCTCACTGCACAACACTCCAATATCCCCATCATGATAGGAGGGGATTTTAACCTAACCTTAGACACACTTCTGGACAAATCCAAACCCACTCCTCAAACACACCCCAAAGCATTGCTGGCCCTGCAAGACGTGATGAAGGAGTGGGGAATAGCTGATATGTGGAGAGGGACCATCCCTCAGGGAGGGATTACTCCTTTTTCTCATCAGTACGTACCACATACAGTACAGCAGAATAGACTTCTGGCTAGTTAACTCCCTTGCTGCCCAGGATATCATCTCCTCCAAGACTGATAATATTCTTGTCTCGGATCACGTCCCCATCTCTTGCACCTATATGCCCTCAGGACAGGGTGGTTCAGGCACCAGATGGTGCTATAACCCCTTACTTCTTAAGGATCCCAAATTTCAGGCCATGGTACGGAGTACAGCCAAGGATTACTTCACCAATAATCTCACTACTGACACATCTGCTGCTACACTTTGGGAGGCATTTAAGGCTGTCCTACAGGGGCACATTATTGCCTACGCAGCTCAGGAAAACAAAGCTAGAAGGGCAGACCTGAGCCTCCTCCAGGCTGAATTGTTGACCCTGGAGGTTACATTCAAGGCTTCCACAGCCCGTAATCCTGACCCGATGCTCCTACGGGAGATAGTCGGATTGAAATATCGCGTAAACATAATGCTTCAACAACAGGCAGAATGGATGCTGGCTAGGACCAAACTGCCTACTGGGGGGGGGGGCGTGATAAAGGAAGTAAACTCCTGGCTTTTCATTTGAGGAAGCAACAGGCTGCCTCTCATATTCACGCACTCAGGAACTCTTGGGATGATGCGGTCGATGATCCTAAACAGATCAATGAATGCATGCAACAGTTTTACCAGCAGCTATATCAATCACACGCATCCCTTGTCCAAGGCCAATTGGAGTGTCAGCTGAAGGAATTTTGCTTCACTGTTAACATACCCAAATTATCAGAGCCTATGAGGGCAGCTTTAGACAAGCCCTTTACAGAGCCAGAGCTACAAACTGCCCTATCCCAGCTCATCAAAGGCAAGTCACCAGGGCCTGATGGCATGACCACAGAGCTGTATCAGCTCATGAGTTCAGAAATTAGTACCCCATTGCTATCAGCCCTGCAAGAAGCCCACAAGACCAGTATCCTTCCACTTACTATGCGAGAGGCTTTGATCACCCTCCTTCCTAAAAAATGAGGCCACCCTCTAAGCTGTGCCAATTACCGTCCCATCTCCCTCATATCGGTCAACAACAAAATTGCAGCCAAGATAGTTGCTAGTCAGATGTTGGATGTAATCCCTTCTATTGTGCACCCATCTCAAGTTGGGTTCACTAAAGGCAGGGTGGCAGCTGACAACATCAGATTGGTCCTCAATCTTAAATGGCTGGCATTGCATTCCCACACCCCTATGGCGGCGATGGCGGTAGACTTCTCTAAAGCTTTTGATTCCATAGAATAGCCCTACCTGCATGAGGTATTCTGACTCTATGGGTTCGGCCCATACTTTAGGCAATGGATCCAAGTGCTATACAGTGCGCCACTAGCTAGAATTTTAACTAATAAGGACATCTCCTCACCTTTCTCTTTGCAGCGGGGCACACGGCAATGGGGCCCGCTTTCCCCCTCACTATTCTTGGTGGCATTATACCCGCTTACTGGGAAACTACAGACCACCAAAGAGATCAAGGGAATACAGGTGGGGGAGCATTTGTATCCGACTGCCTCTTACACAGACAACCTACTCCTTATGCTAACCCACCTACAGGAATCCCTCCATACGGTCTTAGAGATCCTGCAAGTGTTTGCCCAAGTGTCCAGTTTGCAAATTAACCAAAAGAAAATGAGCATCACCCCCCCTAAATGCGGCTTGCACCAAAGCTTGTCTACAAGGCTTAGGGCTAGCTTGGGCCCCCAACAATCTCTCCTACCTGGGCATAATTATACCCTTCGATTGGAAGAAGATAGAATCCAAGAACTTCTCACCCCTTATATCCCAACTTTCAGTCAAAGTGAGCTGCTGGCGACGATTCAACCTCTCCCTTCCGGGTAAAGCTGCTGTGATCTGAATGCTCCTCCTACCTAGAGTAGTATACCTTCTCAATAACCTCCCCATCATCCTGTCAGATAAGGTGTTTCACCCCCTTGACAAATTAATTTCCTTTTTTGTCTGGGAGGGCAAGAAGCCATGTTGGAGCCTCCACAAACTGCAGGCTCACTGGTCAAAGGGGGATCTTGGACTCCTTTGGCTACAGGATTACCACTGGTCCTACCTGTCAGCCAGGCCACTAAATGGTTCATTCCTGCCTCCTCCCCACCTACACTATGGGTACAGCTAGAAACTCAAATCCTACAGGGTAGACCCCTTAACCTACTACTAACAAATGCCCCTCTACCCCTCAATAAGCTCACCCCGGTCATGGCCGAAACCAAGAAAGCATGGTTCAGGCTTATGGCTGCAGCCAAGACAATGAAGGAGGCACATCCACTGCCATTCTGGTACCTTAACCTCTGGTAGAATTGACTCCTAGCAGTTGACAATAAGCCAATTAACTGGCCATCATGGGACAAAAAAGGGGATTCGAATCATCCAGGATTTATTCATGCCCAACTCCACCACACTCATGTCATCCAAGCAGCTCAAAACCCACTACTGTCTCCATTCCAAAGACTTCTGGAGATATCTACAGCTCCACAGTGCAGTGCAGTCCCTCAATTGGTTTCATCTGTCTGACCCTAAATGGCATTGGCTATCCATCTTGCATCTAAAATCTTCCTCCCGGGGCTTAGCTAGGCAGTTCTACAATACTTGGTGAGAAGTGCAACTTGATCGCACGGAACCCTGCAGAGCTGCATGGAGTCAAGACCTAAATCACCCTATTACACCAGAAGTGTGGTCTCAGTGCCTGCACCAGGCACACTTGGCTTATACAGATGTTAAGAATCAACTAATTCAACTCAAGATTCTTCTTTGTTGGTACCGCACTCCAGTTGCTCTTCACACATGAGGCATTCTTCCCCATGCTGAATGCTGGAGATGTCGACAAAGCCATCTAATATATTGCATCTCTTGTGGTAATGCCCTGCCTTGATCTCCTTCTGGTCTACTGTAGCAATGGACTGCTCTGGGGTGTTGGGGCAACCTATTGATCTCTCTGATCCTACACTCCTGTTAGGAGCACTACTCCCTTGGACCAGCTAGCAACGCTACACAGGAGCTGGATTCTGGTAGCCCTCCTGGAAGCCAAAAGGCTTTTGCTACTGATTTGGCGGCAACCCTCACCTCTTGCCATCTCCCTATGGCACTCTGCTTTAGCCAGGCTTGCTACCTTTGAAAGGCTTACCTATGCTAACAGAGGGCAGCTCTCATTGTACTATTGTAAATGGGAAGCGTACCTTAACTCCTTTCTCTGTCGGGCACCGCTCCCTTCCCCAGATCGATGAGGATTACTGTAAGACTCGCCCTGAGTGCTGGAACTCACCCACACCATCTCCTAATTCTACCTTCCTTTCTTACTCCTATTGCCAATTGGTATTTCTAGGCTGCACTACATGCTACCAGTTCAGATCTTGGCACTTATTCAGGATGACTGTCAGGCTTTATAGACCTTAATGTTTTTCCCTGTATGGACTCCTATAATACCTCATAGTTGACCGTAGCTTTGCTACTATAATAATTCAAGAAGGTATGTGATTGTAACTTTAACCCTCACAAATGCATATGTATCATTCAGTAAAAATGTTTTCTAAGATATATGAAGGCTGGTTTGTTCGCTTTGAGAACATTGTTCTTTGTCTCAGAAGTATGTATTCTCCTGTTCATGGAAAATAATTAATAAAAAATTATTCTATGATAAAAACAAACTGATCAAATATCCTATCCCCAGCAGTATGTATTAGAGCAAAAATCTTATTTGTCATGAATTTCATACTGTCTTTTAAAAGTGTATGGCCCACAACCACCAAATCAGGGCCTCCTCCAGCCTTCCTTTATGCATTAAACGGCCTGCATTTTGGTGTTTCGATGGCTCAGTCATTTCTTGAAAAAAGTCTAAAAAACATTTTGGAGTAGAATTCCTTCTACTTCCAGAGTTACTCTGACAATTTTTCACCTGTTTACTGGGCCCAGGCTCCACATGTGATTCTCTGGCCTAGGAAGGGGGAGGGTTTGTGATAGTGCCTTCCCCAGTTCCCAACTCCTTTCCCTTTAAATAAACACTAACCTTTGTTTTCTCTTGAACGCCCTTTGCACTTACATACTGTTGATCCCTTTCATTCTGTAATGCCACTGAAACCAGTTCTTAGTCTGAAGAGGAATTTTGTGGCATCTGATCAAAATCTAACATATCCCCCACCAATTATCATATCTCTGTCAGTCTCTGTTGGTATAACACTCTGTTTTACCATGCGGTCCTCTTCACTGGTACCAGCCTTATCTTGTAAACTTCACGCTCATTCTCTCATGGCACAGCTATTGTCTGTTTCCAGAGATGCACATCGTGTCACAGTAGAAGGTGCTGTAGTTCTCTTAGTAAGAGGTTGCAAGTCTGAATAGCAATGAGGGCCGAACAGGACCCACGAAACTCCATCTGGCACCTTAATCCATCCCACAGTGAGTAAAGCTCCTTCTGCTGACCACTTCTTCAGGATTTTTCTAGAAGCTGGAGTGGAAGGTGGGATGCCACATCTTATGCCGAGCTGTCTGCTCATATGTGCCATTCCCAGCACAGATCCTCCCTGTCTCCCGTCACTGTCCATAGCAGTGCCTTCAGTTGCTGAATTGGATTTTTCAAGTATTTTATTACTAGTGCTGGGTTAAGTATATGCAATCAACTGTAACAGAGGAACTATACTGCCCGTTGCTATGCTTGGTTCAGTAACTTCAGGCATTGTGCTACTTTCAGAGTTTAAACAAGCCATTAGAGGATTTGGTACTTTTAAGACTCTGATGTCACTTGTCTTGGTGCCTTTTTTCAAACTCAGCTGTTCGTCAAAATCAGCTCTGCTTAAAGCAGTAGTTTGATCAATGTTAACAGTTCTGCCATCCATTTTTCGTTTTGTAGTGCAAATCTCTTTTCTTTCTCCTCTATCCATTTCAATAAAAGCTGCATTTGTTCAGCCCTTGACTGCTGAAAACTTCCCTCTTCCACTGCCGCTTGTTTCATTAGTCAGCTATCAGACTGCATGAAGGTTGAAAATGTGTACCTTCACAAGCCTTTTTCTCCTGTTCAACTATTGCCATTGTCAGTGCAGTATCTAAGTCAGCGTTTTTATCACAAACTTCAATAGCCTCCTCCAATATGGAAGCAGGGTAGGGGGCTGACTCCTCTGCTTCCAACACCTCCATCTTCTCTCCTTCATCCTCCTCTCTGGCATCTGCCTTCTTGCAGTCATTCAAGGATTTCCCCTACTGGCAAGAGCTGAGGGAATTTCCCTGGTGCCCTGGCTAAATTTCCCCCCATTCATTAAAAAACAACAACATTCTACCCTGGTATAATATCAGTCAGTATGCATCTGTATCCCCCTCACCCTGAAATAAGGCTAAAAACAGAAAGTATTTCCTAGACTTCCTCTCTCCATTCAGAAAAAAAATGTAACAAAAAAAGAAAGAAAGACAGAAGAAATGGTCCACCGTTTGGCAGCTGAAATTTAATGCCGGAATGTGCAAGGTAATGCATATAGAAACATTGACAATCATGGCAAAAAAAGACCATCGATCCATCAAGTCTGCTCATAAAATCCTAACAAATCTGGGACCTATTGTCCATATGAGTTTCTATCGCATAGTATCCACCTCCGTGCTCCCTGAACTACTGCTGCCACTCTGAGCAAGCACTAAGCCCTTTAGTCTGTCCCAGCTGAGTTTGAAACCTCTGATAATTTTGGTGCCCATCATATTAGGCGGCAGATTGTTTCATGGGTCCACCACCTATTCTGTAAAATAAAACTTCCTCACTTCCCTCTTGAACTACCCCCCTGTCAGATCCCACTTGTAACTCTGTGCTCTCGATCCGCTGTTTATGCTAAATAGTTCCTCACAATTTACCTCGTTCATTCCTTTTAGGAACTTGAAGGTCTTTATCGTATCTCCCATCTCTCATCTAGCCTCCAGCAAGTACATGTTCAGGGCCATAATATGCCTAATAAAATCTGCCCTGCTGGCCCTGAATCATTTTAGTCACCCTACATTGTACTGTCTCCAGCCTGTGCTAATCTTAGCTTAAGTGAGGACTTCAGAACCGGGCATAGTAGTCGAGGTGGGGCCTCACCAGTGATCTATAAAGAGGTAGTAATATCTCCTTTCTTGAGCTGACAGTACCCCTTCCTATACACCCTAGCATCCTGTTTGCCTTACTGTAGGCCTTGTTACACCAGTTTTATTGTTTTAGGGAGTCAATGATAATGACGTCTAGGTCTCTTTCCTCAGGAGTCCTGCCCAGCTTTACCCCCTCCCATCTAGTACTCTGTTCTGAGGTTCTTGTTTCCTATGTTCATCACAGAGTGAATATATGTGAATACTGGGGTGAAGAATTCTGAAATGGTTTACAACATTGATAGAATACCAATATAAAGCCTGGAAGGGACAGAGACCTTGGGGATAATAAGATATAACTTAAAATCTTCTTCATAGTGCAGGAAAGCATACTGGAGGGTTATGTACTGTAGATGCTGGGCTGTACAGGGAGAGGGATCAGTAGTAGAAGTGGGAAGGTTATATCACCTCTGTGTAGATCACTGGTTAGGCCACACCTGGAGTACTATGTGTAGTTCTGGAGTCCATATGTAAAGAAGAATAAAGATGAATTAGATATGGTGCATAAAAGGGCAACAGAGATGATCCATGGACAAGGCAAAACTTGCTTTGAAAGTCTGAGAAGTCTTAATATCTACTCACTGGATAATCGCAGGGAGAAGAGAGACATGGTAGAAACCTTAAAGTGTATAAAAATGTTCTATAGAGTGTACAAAGCAAGTTCACTCAGTCTGGGAAACATAATATCCAGTAGGGGTCATGTAATTAAGATGGAAGGGGTATAGTTAAAAAAATACATTAGAAAGTATTATTTCATATGGTGTGGATGGGTGGAACAAACTTCTAGACATGGTTGTGGCAGCAAAGACAATATCAGGATTCAAGAGAAATTGATATGCATTTTGGGGAGTTATTAGATGGGTACTGCAAAAAAGAGAGAAGAATATGGAAGAAATACGGTGTTGTCCACCAGGATCAAGTGCTATTATCACAGATTTTATTGTGATATTTTGCAGATACTGCTGGAACCTCATTTAATCCATTGGCAATTATTCCCATTTGTCATGCAGCAAAATGTGAAATCTCACACATAGCACTTGACCCTGTAGGATGGAACTATAATTAACATTAGAAATAGTATGAGTAGCCGGCCCAGTAGTGTGAAGGGCTGAGGCATTATGCCTTACCTCCTGCCACGTTTAGCGACCCGTGTGTGCAGTGCAAGGGGGTTGCCAGGGGTTGGCTGGGGAGGGAGAGGATTGAACATTCAGATGACAGCTCTACTCTCCTCTCACGGGGAGGGTGGTTTGGCAGTCCCACCAAATGACTGCCCCTAGGTGGAGGCCTGAGGGTAGAACAGGACAGGGACAGCAAAAGAAAGGGAGGGTGTTGTGAGACTCTGCAGCATGCACACACCTCCACATACACACTCTGATATGTCACACCCCCAGTAATGGGTAGATAATGGGAGAAAATCAGCGGAAAAATTCCCAAGGTGGCTGAATGAAGCTCGACCCCCCCCTGCAGGCTCCGCACAAGTGGCTGAGCATGGCCATGGTCCTGTGGTAGAGGACACAGTCAAAGGTAAGACCCAGAGGAGCCAGGTGATGGGGTTGGGGGTGACTGAATAGGGGCCTATGGGACAAACAAGGAGTGAAACTACATATAGGAAGAAAAAAAGATTATGAGTAAGGGATCTTGGGATTGAACAGATGGGCAGTTTAGCTCTTTTTCTGTCATTCTCATCTGTATGATTCTATCATGTGGGTATATTGCTAAGAGCTGTGTCCATGACATTAGACTCTGTGAATTAATTGGAGTAAGAAGGGCTAACAAGGGTTCCTATCTAAACTATATGTAAAATTTTCAAAGGATAATTAATACTAATAGTCCATGAGCCAGGTACATTTATCTATGTGTCTAGGTCTGAAAGGTTTGATGACTGTTTCTTATGTAAAAAGTGTGTAGAATTCAGATTTACAACTCTTATTCATCCATAATTGTACATTTTCTTGAAACATGTACATTCGTAAGAGTAACTAAAAGTTTTACATGTATGTAATAGACTTGGTTTACGTAGTTATTTATTTAATTTATCTAATTTATTTTATAGACTTGGTTTATTAATTCATTTAATGTTTCAGATATGGCTAGCAAGACTTCTCACAAACTGCGGAGGTGATGCATCCTACACATTGATCCAGGAGTTAGCACAGACCATGGAGAGCCGTTACCTTTTGATGATGCTCATTGGGAGAAAGTAGTTAATGCAAAGGAAAGGCATTCTAGTCAAACACTGTCAAAGTACAACATGGTGTGTCTTGAATTGCCTGAATGTTACTCCAGCAGCCATGGGTATCATTATATCTGCTACAAGAACTTCACTGCATATAAGAGTTCTGGTAAACTTGCAGCTGAAACTTAAGAAAAAGACCTTGTAAAGAGTTATGCAGCAAAATTGCTTCACTCCCAAGTTCATAGTGCTCTATCTGAATCTGCAGCATCTACATCAGGCATATTCCCAAATGAATGTATATTTTGAAAATCATACAAGAAAATGAATCCTAAGGGGTCAAAGGAGACTTTTGAATATCCTACAACATGTGAAACTTATGGGGCAGCAGACAGCATAAAAAATGCAGCAAAAGAAATGGACGATTGACAAATGGATATGATGGTTGGCAGTACTGATCTCATAGCCAAAGAAGTGAAATACCACAGTAGCTGTAAGAACAAGTATGTAAAAAAGGCAGAATGAATAAAGGGCACGGGTACAAAATGTGAATACAGTCAGTTGAGGGACAGTCACTAGGTTGCCTTTTCCAGACTTGTTAAGTATGTGCAGTGCATCATTGTTAATGGAATGCAAAAGGAATCATTGCTATCACTAAACAAAAGATACATGGACATTCTTATGGAGTGTAGTGGGCATGAAACAAATTATGACCCACAGAGCTTGCAATCAAAACTAGTGGATCACTGCAAAGATAGTATCATATTTAATACCAAAAGTAGAAAAATGGGTACAATCATCAGGTCTGCTAAGAAACAGGCTGACTGGAGGAAGGCACAAGCAGCACAAGCAGCACAACACACAAGAGAACAGTTGTTGGAACTCCTAAAGATACAGCCTCATAATAAAACCAAAGTTAAAGCTGAAGATTTAATAGAAGAAAATGTAAAACTGCCACCCATTTTTCAGACATTCCTACGTACTGTACTCACAGGTTTATTAGAAACGGGCAGTGAACTACAGGAGAGGGTAGTTCAATCTATTGCAGATGGCAGTATTTGCAGTGTTAAGGAGAATAATCAAACCACAAAAACATCTCTTGTTAGACATGGGCGTGACAGTGTTTGACTAGAACACCTTTTCTTTGCATCAACTACTTTCTCCCAATGAGCATCTTCGAAAGGTAGCAGGTCTCCATGGTCTGTGCTAACTCCTGGATCAGTGTGTAGGATGCATCGCCTCTGCAGTTTGTAAGAAGTCTTGCTAGCCATATCTGAAATGTTAAATAAATGACATTAATAACTAAATAAACTCAGTCTATTAAATAAATTAGATAAATGAAATAAATAACTAAGTAAACCGAGTCTATTACATAAATGTAAAACTTTAGTTACTCTTAAGAAAGTACATTTTCCATGAAAATGTACAACTATGCATGAATAAGAATTGTAAATCTGAATTCTACACACTTTTTTACATGAGAAACAGTCATTGAACCTTTCGGACCCAGACACATAGATAAATGCACATGGCTTCTGCTCTATAACAAGTAGAGGTGAAGCAAATTAAAACTGCACCAGCAAAGTCAGAAACGTTAGGCTATACACGTGAGGGTGACGTTCCCGACTACACCACCAACTTCGTGTGACAACATTTTTTAGCTAAAAATATATTTTTAATAATAGCAGCCACCTCCCACCAACAGTAACTACAAAACTCCAAGCACCCATACTGTTTATAGATACACCCCCTCCATCCTCTAGTACCCTCCTCCCCCATTTCAGTGAGGTTTTATTACTAGACAGCAATTTTTTCTATGGGCTCATCCAGTTATTAGTTCTCGTAATAACTGGCTGGCTATTATGAGAGACATGTACTCACTCAAATAGCAACAATATGAGCCCCTTCTTATAGCCACACAGCTGCTCTCAGTTTAACTTTCTGCTGCAGCTGTGAGAATCATCATGCTTATCTTTTGAAAGCCAAGATAACAGTCTTCACCTGACAGAAAAATATATACTCAGGTGGTAAACTAGTACCAAAAAATACTTTATAATAGAAATGGGTGCTAAGACCTATCAAGTGTCACATGTCTAGTGTGAAATTCCTATTGAGTTACAGTATTATAGTAAAATCCATCTACAGTACAGAACGAAAACTGCCAGTACATATCAACGGAAATTGAAGGATTTAAACTAGAAAGTGTTTCAGTAAAGCAAACATTCTGAGAAATGAATTACCTAAGGAAACCTTCCTCCTGAAACTATTTTGTTCCTGCTATCTCAGTGCATGTACCATCATGCTTAATAAAAACAGACTGTTATTACACTGTATTCTCAGTGATCACTGAATAAGTTTTATAATAAATAACAGAAAAAAAACAAACAGAAAAAAGCCACACTTGGATGGGGTGCTTAAAGATATAAAGCTAAACAAAATACACTAGAAAATCCAACATGCCGCAGGCCACTTGTGCCAATGTGGACTTACGCCAGTAGTTATACCTGAAAACCCCTGTGACATGGCACTACAGGGTTTATGACTGCTGTTCTGCCCTATTCTGGAAGGGCAGCAACAAAGTCCCACAATGTGCAATTCTAGAACAACCCCTGGAGGTCATCCGTCAAAGTACAGTTACACCAGCAAATAGCTGGTGTAAGTGCACTTTGCCTCCGCCAGGGGTTGTGCCAATGTGCTGCCAGCCCCAATCATCCAATATATGCACCGCCCCAGCCCCAACCCCCAATCAGTAGAAAAAGCCCCACAGGACTATCACACCCCCCGACCCAGGTCCCCAGCAATGTGTAAGGAATGCCTGCAGGGCTATGGGTGGTGTCTGCCCCCCGATCCCCCCAAAATGATTAGATACAGCCCCACAGTGCTATTGGACCTCCCCAGTCCCGATCCCCAGAATGTAGAATTTGGAGCCCTGCAGGGTGATGTTGTCCACCAACCCAAGCCACAATCCTCAATCTCATGTCCGTGTGGTATTAATAACAGTGTCATATCCCCAGTATACCAGGTAGTCTAGTGGCCCCTTCCACCTGGCAGTGCCAGCCCTCTGCTCCCCACTGATATGTACCACTTTAATGACTGGCACAGCCTACGTCTCACCTCCATGGCCAGCTGCTGACTGTGCTCAGTATGAATGTATACTGTATATATGCACTAAATTAATGTGTGGGTTCATTCATTCATTTAGCTCATACATACAGTACGGGCTCATACTGAGCACAGTCGGCAGCTGGCCATGGAGGTGAGAGGTAGGCTGTGCCAGTCGCCGAAGTGGTACATATCAGTGGGGAGCAGAAGGCTGGCACTGTCAGGTGGGGGGCACTTGACTACCAGGGATGCTATTGATGCAGCCTGGGTCCCTGGCATGCATTGCCAGTTGCAGGTGGGTGGGCTGGTGATCAGGACTCAGGCATGGGGGACATTATGAGCCCTGTGGGGTGTCCTTCCAACTGTTCTGGGATTGGGGCATGGGGCCATTGTCAGCCCAGTGGGGCATAACATGGGCATTTCATATGCAGCTGGGGGGGCACATACATCCTGTGTAGTACTGTCTTGTGGCTTGCACCAACTAGTTCAGGCACACCCTTTCTCTGGTGTATCTGGTAGATTGTTGCAAGTCACAGGACTTAGCCATGGGGACCCTGTCCCTTCTAGAATTGGGCACAGGATCTTTGCAGCAGCTGAGTTTGGTGCAAGTTGCCTTTGGTGGCGACTTGAGACATTCTTCTAGAATTGACCCCCAAGTTTCAAGGTGCCAATAGTTTATTGCAGGTCCAACAAAGATTTAAAAGTAGCCCATCTTGATGCATTTCAGAGACCTCCATAAGTTTTGTTCTGGCTAGAAAAAAATTGCTCACCAGAAATTATAAAAACTAATACATGGACTGGAGAGTTTTACAATAATTTAATACACACTCTTATTGTTTGATGCTGGATAAACCCATTATGCTTCACCCCCAGGGTTTATGTAGCATCACAAAACTTGTATGTGTATGGAATTCTCACAATGTACTCCAGACAATGCATTATTTTCTATATAATATATATCCCTTTTCTCCACCCATGCCACATCAGTGAAATACCCACACCCCATCCCTGTCCCCTAATTCCAAAAATAAAGTTATAAGACAAGGCAAGGCAAATTTTATTTTAAGGTGCCCAATCCCAGAGGCTCTAGGAACTGTACAAGTAGAACACAAATAACAAAATAAATAATTACACACAATAAAAACACAATAGATTACAGCAGCATAAAATTAAATGCATGACCCAAAGGATGAGCATGAACTAAAAACTAGTACTGGGGGGGCAATCACAAGAACAATATCTAAATTGTGTCCAGGAATGCCTGACTGAACAGGAAGGTCTTGAGGTGGGCCTTAAATACCTTGACTGTTGGGGCCTCCCTTATAGCTGGAGGAAGCAAATTCCACAGAACAGGGCCGTCAACACTGAAAGCTCTGTTGCTGGCAGTTTTTAACCTCGTCCTGGAATCACAAGGCGGTCCCTAGAGGAGGAATGGAGTGAGAGGACTGATGCAGCAGGTGTTAGAAGGTTAGACAGGTAGCCTGGGCCCAGTCCATGTAGGGCCTTAAAGGTGAGCAAATCCACCTTAAAAAGAACCCTCCATCTGACAACCAGCCAGTGCAGTTCACACAGCACCAGGGTGATGCAATAGTATGTAGACTGCCCTGTCAACAGCCTGGAAGCTGCATTCTGCACTAGCTGCAGCCAGTGGAGGGTACCTCCCTAGACCCCGAAGTAGAGCGAATTACAGTAATCAAGCATAGACATCATGAAGGCATGCACTGAGGAGGGGAGGTCCATGGGCAGAACTAGGGTTTGATCCTAGCAATATTCCTGAGATGGTAAAAGCTGGGCCGGACTACAAATGACACCTGGGCTTCAAATATCAATCCACTGTCAAGGAAAATGCCAAGACTGTGTACCCTAGAAGAGGCCTTCAGTGGCACAGATCCCAGGAATAGTCCTGTTTCTGTGCCAGAGGCCATCCTATCTTGCCCTCTGTTTGACTCCACCACCTGTACCTCCATCTTATCGGGGTTCAGCCGCAACCAGCTGGAGACCATCCAGTCATTGATCTTAGCAAGGCAACTATTTAGCATTTCTACTGCGCTGGATGTTCCATGGGCAAAGGAAAAATACAGTTGGGTGTCATCAGTGTAGCAATGAAAGCCCAGACTGTACTTCCTAATGATCTCTCCCAGGGGTAGCATGTACACAGCAAAGAACATTGGCGACAAGACCGAACCCTGAGGTACTTCACAATACAAGAAGCTAGGGGTGGAGGAGAAATTCCCCATCACTACCCGTTGCCTCCTGTTTGTGAGGTATAACTCTAACCAGCAGATGACAATGCCGGCGAGTCTACAAAATTCCCTCAGGCGATCAAGCAACACACAATTGTCTATCATGTCAAAAGCTGATGACAGATCGAGGAGAATGAGAATTGTCCTCACTCCTCGATCTCTCACCCTAAGGAGGTCATTATGCACCTGAACTGATGCAGTTTCCATGCTATGCCTCACCCGAAACCAAGACTGGAGAGGCTTATTTAGATCAAAGGCCAGGAAGTGCTCCTCAAGGTGCTGCACTACAATCTTCTCAACCTTTCCTAAAAATGGAAAGTTGGAGATAGGACGATAATTCATCTTGATGTCAGAGTCTAATGTTGGTTTCTTCAGTAGGGGTCTCACCAGTGCCTCATTCAAGGCATCTGGGTAAACTCCCGCTGACAGAGAGCACCATACAATCAAGGTGAAAACCAGGCTGACTGACTCGACACATGCCATCAAGAAATGTGTCAGCACCAAGTCCAGTTCACAACATGTGTACTTCAGCTTGGAAACAACCCCAATGACTTCTGCCACCTCCACTGGTTTGGACTTCCGTTAACTAGCTGAAACACTCTCTGGACACCCAAAGGAATCACCAATGGCCACAATGTGGCTCACTGATGGAATTCCTCTTTGTATAGCCGACACCCTATCCAAGAAGAATCGAGCAAACTCTACACAGTGCATCCGAAAAGGCTTTTTTCGGCTGAAGACGGACTGGATGTAACAGGCTGTCCACAGTTTGAAACAGCACAGCTGATCAAGGCTGAAGATAGACTGGATGTAACAGGCAGTCCACAGTTTGAAACAGCACAGCTGATTGAGTCCTCCCAGCAGCAATCTCCCTGGACCGGAACTCTGCCTTCATATGGTTGATTGCCTCCTGGTACTCACCATAATGAGTACACAGGGCCAGCCTATCCACCTCCAGCCTGGTCCTCCACCTGCTGCACTTTAACCTCCAACCCATAATCTTCTTTGCCTTGAGCGCAAACCGTGGGGACCTCAAGTGAGAGGATTAGAGTCATACACAGACCAGTGAAAGGGAGTAGAGTGCATCAGACTGGTGGCGACTGCCTCACCCATACCCCCTATGCATTCTCTAACCACACTAGGCAGATTGACCACTGCCAGAAATTCCTCCGGGGTCAAACCCCTCAAAGGGCAGTAGCTTACCATCTCAGCAGGGGGAGAGCTCTTGGGGGGGCCTGAACAAGAACTTCTCTGTGCAATGACTGGACCAAATGACACGGTCAATCTTGAGGTTATTAATTTCAAGCCCCAGAGAGAAGAGCAGGGCCAGCATGTGGTCACCCTGATGGACCGAAGAAGAAACCCCTTGCGACAGGCCCAGAGATGACATAGTGTGGAGGAAGTTATGACCTATCTTGGAGGATTCATCATTGGCCCAAATATTGAAGTGCCCCAGAACTAAACATCTGGAGGCCTCCAATGTTTCACCTATGACAAAGCTGGCTACCTCCTGCAGGAATTCTCCTGCTGCCCCAGGGGGCAGTAAATCAGGAGAACCCTGCAGCCTGTGCCCGAACCCACACAAACTGCCACACATTCAAAGGAGCCCATTGTTCTCACTGGGTGCACAATGAAACCTATTTCAGATCTAAAACAGATGGCCACTCCCCCTCCCCTGCGCTCCACTCTGGGGCAGTGCACTATGGAGTACCCGGGAGGGACGGCAGCCTCTAAAACAGGGCCAGCATCATCACCTTCCTAGGTCTCCATGATGCAAGTCAGATCGACCGATGAAATCAAGTCTGCTATAATTGCGGTCTTATTTCTGATCGATCTGGCATTGAAAAGCACTTCCCTCAGGGGACTGGTGGGCCGTTCAGCTAGCTATCTGCTGACTTGGTCTGGTGGAAACCCTGGGGACTGGAATCAAACACATCTGGCCTCTCCCAAGGACCCATTGAGACCAAGGGCACCTTCTGCACTTGACAACCTCTATCCTACCCCCCTCCAGTGTACCCAAGGCACTCTGCCATGACCGACCAACATGGCACCTCCTAATCCAGACCTCCCAGCAGTGATGAGCTGTGGTGGCAGAAACTGGGAGGTCATGAAGGGCCATAGGCCAGGAAGCTGGGATGCCTCGTGCATGATCCTGGCCTGCCCCAGAGTCCTAAGCATACCCAGACATAGATTAATTAAATCTAAAGCCCCAAAACCAGCAAATAATGCTGGCTAACCCAGACTCTTACACACTCACACACACATACAGCCAATACAAAACATCACAACCAGTCACCACACACACAACCACTAAAAATAAACTCCACACCCACAAACCCCCCCACCAGCCCTCAGCAAGGGCAGCAGAAAAAAGCAGCAGAATAAAGTTTAATATCTGGGAGAAAACAGTCCCACGGATCTCAAGAAATGAAGCCCCACTAGACATGGCACAAAATATGGAAATAATGCAAAACAGTCTGCAGAATTAAGCCTCACAGCCCCAAGATTTAAGAGACTGGGGGTCCTCTCACTGACCCCAGTCTCTGGACAAAAGTTATTATGGTGAAGCAAAAGTACAGCTGGGTGCCTTAGGAAAAGGAGCACTCCTAAGAGCTGCTCTCACCAGCTCAAAAGAGCTGTTTTCACCAGCTCAGGGAACTTGGGGTGGGAATACCGGATCTTCAATGTCCCAAAAATGATAATCTTGGGGGGGTAGCTGATAGATGGAGAAATAGTCCCAGACAAGTAGCAGAGGAATCGAAGAAACAAGCCAGCACACAAAACTTACTCCCAGGCACCACACATGACCTCTCACCAGGCAGGAATCATCCTTTGCCTGGGGAGGAATCCAGTCAGCCACCAAGTACCACAGTCCAAGAGACCCTCTAGCTTGGTGGCAAGAGAAGTACCTCCGAAGCAACAGGTGAACCTAGGTACCGACCGTACCTAGGGGTGAAAAACTCCATTCGGGTCCGGGTCCGTTGTGCTTAGGAAGGCAGTTTGCAAAATCAGCCCCTCGTCAACCAAGAGCACCTCCTTGAATGGATGCCTGCTAGCTTCAGTTCCACGGCCATGCAAGAGACAAGGCAACCCAGACGGAGGCGAGATGAGGACGGGACAACAGCAACCAGCAGCTCCTTCACTAAACAGCACCCACAACAGGTAAAGAGATCCAAGGGAAAGACTAACTAGAAAATAAGTAAGATAGACTCCTATGCTATTTCACTGCCCAGCCCTGCCTAATGCTAAAAACTCAAGCTAATAGCCTTACTCGCCTGGGACTGCCAAATTCAATTTGGGATCACCGGCCAAAATACTGACTGGAGATCGAGAGTAAATTCACAAGTTCAGCTCTCCTAGCAGTCTCCTGAAACAAAGCAAGCCAGCGGTGTAGGGGTAGGTTGCTCTTCTAACAGGGAGCTTGCAGAGGCTAGCACAGTATTACAGCCATCTTGCTCCTCTCCCCACCCTGCTCACCCCTGGCACCCAACCTCCACCCCATCCATGCCCTAAATAGCCAATAAATAAGTCCTTTTAAAACCTGTAAAAAGAAAGAAAATGGTACCACATTGGGGTGAGCATGTTCACTCAGTCTTCAGTGTCCCTCTTCAGAATGAATGAACAATGACATCACCACCTAAAGTAACACGTTCTTGGCCACTTGTCAGCCAATCAGGGGTTACAATGGGTGAGGAGGTCAACATTCATTCATTTGGAAGCAGGACAGTGAATAGTGAACATTCTCATTTCAGCATGGGACTGTTTTATGTTTTTTACTGGTTTAACCCTTGGTGTGCTACAGACTAATATATTAGTCTGGAATGCTTATATGTTCTAATTCTACCCGCAGCCAAAGGGTTAAAACTGACTTACTTATTGGCTGCTTGGAGCATGGTAGATGGAGAAAGGCTCAGTGCTAGAAGGAGGGTGGGTAGGGTGGAGTTATCACCTGGGAATTCAGGGACAGGAATTGCTTAGAGGAAGTGGATGGGGATGTTTTATTGATGTGGCATGAACAGGGGAAGGGAGGATTGGCTATCAAAACATCCACATCCAGAGCTCCTGTAGGACCCACATTGAATGTGACTACACTTTAAAATACCTGTGAGTCCTCCTAGACGCTGTTGTGACCTACTCAGAACACGTCTCTGCTCTCACTAATGAAAAACTTGGGGCAATGTACAGTACATGCTAAAACAGTATTTCATGTCAGATGTAAGGCTGGTAATGCTAGCTTACTACAGTGCCACTGCTACTGAGCTTAAACACCTAAGACAGTTTACAACAATATTTGTTGATTCATTCTGGCTGCTATCATACCCATCATCGTAAACTATATTTGGACCTAGAATGGCTTGCACAAATCTATATCTAGGGCTGCTTCATTGCTAAGCCTTTAAGAGATAGCCACTCCCACTCCTCATCCAGGATGTTCATGCTGAAGAGGAAAGTATGGACCTAAAAACATCTTCCAAATTGCTATTCTCTGAACTTCCTTCATGTATAGTATCATAAGTCAGAAATCTTTCCCAGTATCTGCCCCTAAACTATGGAATTGTCTACCCTGTGAATTAACTCAGGCCTCTGGCCTATACCTCTCAACTGTCCCTGATTACGAGGGATGTCCCTCATTTTACCCCTCAAAATTGCTCTGTCACTCATGGTTCCTCATGGAAAAGGTGCTGCCCAGACAAACAGTGTACTTTAAATTCAGACCTTAAAGCAGAAATTCATGATATTCTGAGATGCTGAATCAAAAGAAAATTTTGTACAAGTAAATATAATGGTATCTACAGTGTACTGAGCTTGTATATCCATGTCTGAGAATGTGTCCCTTATTATGAGGGTCAGTGTCCCTCATAATGCCTCATTTTGAGTATGTGCATCCCTCATTTCAGTGACAAAAGGTTGAGAGACATGTAATAGGGCATAAGGAGTTACCTAATGACCCAGCTTGTGTGCCACTGTTATCCCACTACAGTATATTATAGACCTTCTCCTCACTGCACCCTAGCACAAACTCCATGAATTAGTATATTTTATAACTGTTACATTTTTTTATTGATTCCTGTATAAAATGTGTAGTGTAGTCAATTTGTTTATGTTATTTGCTGCTTAAATCAGCCTAGCCCTGTACCTCACATTTCAAATTTGCATTCCATCCCTTTCTTCATCTGTCTGCTTAGAGTCTATTTGCTTACAAATCACTGCTAACCAATTATGCCATTCTTCTGCTTCATACGAACATATGTACATAAAAATATACGAATGTGCCAGCAGAAATAGGTCACCTGGTCTATCAAGTCTGCTTGAGTGTGCAGCCAGCACCCTCACCTTGCAGCTGCCCCACTCCCTTCCCAATTATTCCCCCTCTCACCTTGTCCCATCCCCTTTTGAAACTACACACTGTCTTACAGGCTACCACCTCCTCCAGTAGAGCATTCCATTCTTTCATGACCTCTCCGTGAAAAAATGTCTCCTCATTTCCGTCCTAAATCTTCACCCCTCTAATCTAAGGCCATGCCTTCTTGTGTCCCTCCCCCTTCTCAGCTTGAGTATCCCTTCAATGCCTTCCTTGTTTATCCCCTTTATGTACTTGAAGATCTCAGTCATATCCCCTGGTTCCTTCTCTCCTCCAAGGAATACATGTTCAACTCTCTCAGCCTCTCCTCGTATGGTCTGTCCTCCAATCCCTGAATCATCCTTGTTGCCCTGCATTGTACCTCTTCCAGCAATTTCTCATCCTTCTATAGACATGGCTGCCAGAATTGCACACAGTACTCCAGGTGCAGCCTGACCAGTGCCCCGTAGAGAGGCAGGATCACCTCCCTGCTCCTGGAGGAGAGCCCTCTCACGATACAGCCCAGTGTCCTGTTGGTTTTTGTTGCTACCCTCCTACACTGCTCTGTATTATTCATCTTCCCCATTACTACCACCCCCAGATCCTTCTCCTCCTCAGAGGAACCTAGCTGCACTCCTCCCAGTTGGTAATCCCTCCCTGGGTTCTTTGCTCCAAAGTGCAGGACATTGCACTTTTTCACATTGAACCCCAAATGCCACACTTCCGACCACTCCACCAGTTTGGTCAGGTCATCTTGCAGCCCCTACCAACCTGCTATATCATCTACCACTGTCCCCAAATTGGTGTCATCATCGAATAGACTGATCTTATTCCTGACGCTATACGAGATGTCCACTATGAATTTTCCAAACAGCACTGGCCCCAGTACTGATCCCTGCAGCACCCTGCTCATCACAGCCCTTGGAGATGCGAGTTCTCCCCCACCACTACCCTCTGCTGTCTCCCCTGCAGCTAATTCTCAATCAATTTAACCATCTTAGTCCCCATTCCCACGTATCTCAACTTCCTTCCCAACCTCCCATGTGGCACCGAATCAAAGGCCTTACTGAAGTCCAAGTATATGACATCCACCACATGACCCTTGTCCAATTCCCTCATCACCCAGTTGTAATACTCAGCTAGGTTCATCTGGCAGGATTTTCTGGAGACAAACCCATGCTGACTGTCCTGGAGCCCACTATCTTCCATTAAAGGTCACCAGCCTTTCCTTAAATATTGTCTTCATCAGCTTTCCCATGATGGGAGTTAAGTTTACCAGCTTGTAATTACCCAGCTCATCCTTTGGTTCACTTTTATGGATGGGTACCACATGGACCATCCTCCAGTCATGCGATAAACACCCTATGTCCAGGGATGTATTGAATAGTTCCACCAGTGGTCCAGCCAGGATCTTAGCCATTTCCTTAAATACCCTGGGGTGTCTGCCATCCTGTCCTGGTGCCTTATCCACCCTCAGATCCCTTAAATCCTCCAATCCCTACCAACAGTAATCACCCCATCCATTATTCCTCTCCCCCGCCCACCCTGCCCACCCCTGCAGTGGCTACCCTCCTTTCTCCCCATGAATACAGAACAGAAGTACTCATTCCATGCTTCTGCCTGATCCATGCCTTTCTCTGTCCTTCCTGATCCTCACTACCTAGTCCTTGCAGCTCCTTCTGTCATGTATGTATCTAAAGAAGTCCTTTTCCCCATCCCTGATGCCCTGCACCAGCCTCAATTGCCTGGAGGCCTTAGCTGTTCTGACTCCGCTGATAACTTCCTTGGATCTCTGACATACTCTTCCCTATCCTCCCCTTTGCCAGATTTTGTGTATTTTTTTAATGATGCTTTTTTAGCCCTAATAATTTCTAGGACCCTTCTACTTAAACTGCTTGGTTTTTCAGCCCTTCCCTTTTTGCTCTGCAATCTGGTACATGTCTCAGTATCCTCTAATATTAACAATTAGATTTTTTTCCCATTTCTGGTTCACATCCCATTGTGGCTGTATTCCTTCCAGATGCACCCTTAAAATTTCACCCATCCTACCAAAGTCAGCCTCTCTGAAATCCACCACCCTGGTCCCTGTACCTGCTGCTTCTCTGCTCTTATTAAGTTTGAACCACACCAAGTAGTGGTAACTCCCAGCCAGTGGCTCCTCCACCCCAACCTCCCTTACAACCTCCCCAGTGGCTAGAACTAGATCCAGTGTATTCCCTAACCTAGTCAGCTCAATGACCATCTGTGCCAGGAAGCAGTCCTGGAAGGCATCCAGGAGTGTTTGCTCCCTAGCACTCAAGGAGGCTGGGGTACCCCAATCCACTCTTGGTAGATTGAAGTCCCCCACAATCAATGTGTTACCTTTCCCACACATCTTCCTAATTTGCTCTGCCAGCTCCCTGTCCAGGTCTTCCCATTGAGATGGGGGCCTGTATACCACCTCCATCCTGAGAATCCTATTCCTCATGTCCTAGAATTGCATCCAAAAGGCCTCTGTCCTATCCTACCCCCCTTCCCTTGCACACTTTATCCCTTCCCTTACATACATCGCACACCTCACCCTTTCTCTTTGCCCCCATCCTTCCTGTAAATCCTATAGCCTGGGATCATCAGACCCCAGTCCTGGAATTGGTTGGACCATGTTTCTGTGATGGAAGCTATGTCCACCATCTCTTCTGCCAACATAACTTGAAGTTTTGCAGTTTTGTTCCCCAGACTCCTTGCATTCAAGGAGACAACCCTCCAAGATGTTCCCTTACACTCCTTACCCAATTTCGCACCCTTCTCAGCCCCACCATTCGATCTCTCCTTGCTTCCAACCCAGTTTGTATGGGATAGACTCATTTGTCTCCCCTCTCCAGCGAGCCTTCCCTTCAGCAACCCACTCGCCACCCCCTCACCTAGTTTAAATTAACCTTAGTTTCCATGTATTCTTCTATTCTCTGTTTTGGCACCCCTTCCCCTCCCTCCTCAAATATAATATGTCCCCTGTGTACAGATCCCTATTGTCCCAGACCCTGCCCCAGCCTCCCACTAACCCGTACACCTTGGATCAACACCAATTTCCCAGCCAACTGTTGAATTCATCTATCCTACCCTTCCTTGATGTACTTGCCCTGGGCACTGGGAGTACCTCAGAGAAGGCCACTGAGCTCCCTTCACCTCACTCAACTTATCCAGTTCCATGAACCTCTCCCTAACCACCTCTTCTGATTCCTCTGCCAGGTTGTTTGTACCCACGTGCACCACAACATGTGGTTTATGCCTTCCCCTCTTTGCACACTTGAGAATGGCCTGTCCTGTTTTATCCACCATCAACCCAGGTACAAACTCTACCCATGTGCGACTATGTCTTTCCACTTTACTCCCCCATCTGACCCTTTTTAGAATGGACTCATTCAGCACTAGCATGTCCCCCCCATTTCTCATCCCTCCTTCAAACTCTCTTTCCTGGTGCCTGACCTGAGAGTCCACCCTGCCCTGCACATTTGAGTCCCTACCTCTACCCTCAACTGCACCTGCAGCCGCTTTCCCAGTCCTGCCCCTTACCCTAACACTCTTGGTACCTGACTTGACCCCCTTCCCACCTGGAGCTCCTTCATCCTCAATTTCATCCCTACCCTTCACCCTGAACCACCCCTTTCATCCCCCCTGTACTGTAACCTCCACATCCACCCCCACAGCTGGACTTTTTTCTCTTAACTGGGATCTGTTCTCCCTCCCTCAGAGTTGTGCATCCTGGGAGACATGTAACCTCCATCTTCCTCCTGATGCCAGATCCTATCTCCATACAACTGAACTATTGAGTCCCCCACTAAGAAAAGCTTCCTTCTCCCCTGGGATTCCTTGGATCCATACCATGTGCCCCCTCCTGGTGGGTCTGCCCTTCAAACCTGGTCACAACCTTGGGTTCCCTTTCAGTGCTTTCCCTCTCTGTGAGAACATCATATTTTTTCTTTAGTTGTACTGGGTAGGGGGTGCTTCAGTTGCACCTTCCTAAACCTCCCTGAGCCCACCGTCATTCATCCAGGCCTCTGACTGAGTACCCTCTGTGGCAGTGGCTCGTGGTATTGTGGTCTCTGGGTGGGGTAAAAGGTCCCCCAGTACTCCTGCCAACTGTGCTCAAAGCCTTGCAACCTATTCTCTTAGCCCAGAGAGGTGCCTACAAATGGGGCAGCACTGCAGTTCCCAGAAAGTTCTTCTGAACACAGTTGCTCCACACCCACTGCACCACTCCATGTGACATCCTACTTACTCCCTAAGTATCCTTCTATCCTCTTTTAGTGTTATTTACAGTCTCTCTCCCTTTTACAGAGTTTCTGTTTATGATCCTGATATGTTTCTGCAGCCCTAGACCCTTTTTGCTCTGTGCCCCTGTCAAACTTATCCTATTCCTAACAAAGTGAAATTGACAAGATCATGCAATTTAAATGCATGAATGTCCACTTAAGTGACATAATCAGCAGCTGCTCCTCTTCCTTTTGATTTTATTTGCTCTTTAGCTATCAACCCACCTCTGGTCAGAGCCTATATGCTCCTCCTAACTAGTTAAGCATTTAATAATGTGTGGAGGTGGGGATGGGTGGGAGGGCAAAATATCTCAGAGTCAAAATGCCTCCTGGACAGATTCAGACTCACCTCCTACCTCTCCCAGCAACCAACAGAATGAACAGACAAAATGCCTCTTTGAACAGTTAAAGAGAGATTCAAGCTAGCAACTCCTGCTTGATTGGCTCCAATGTTTCTGGGCAAAAAAATCTCCTCCGCCAGCAGCCAGAAACAGTGAAACAGTTAGAGATTCAAACTAATCCTCCTCCAGACAGGCCAGCAACAGTTAGAGAGTTAAAGGAAGATTTAAGCTAATCCTCCACCAGACAAAATGCCTCACAAAAAATCTCAGAGTCAAAATGCCTCCTTGACAGATTCAGACTCATACTCCTACCTCTTCCAACAGCCAGCAGAATGAACAGACAAAATGTCTGTTTGAACAGTTAAAGAGAGATTCATGCCTGTATTCTGTCTGTAACAAGACCTGCTGTATCATTCTGGTTATGCTTGAAAATGGGCAATCTCTTTGCCAGTGCACCTAACCAGTGAAATACATATATATAGAGAGAGAGAGGGAGAGGGAGAGAGAGATATACTGTATATGTTGCAAAAAAAACTATGTTAGTGCAGAGATTTGGGTTATAAAAATGCAAAATGTACAAAGACAGGAAATGAAAAAACATTTGAGATGTGGGTCTCTGGAGTATTGGCAAACCAGTGATGGGGTCTTACTTGGGGTTGTCAACCTATTGCCCACCCCTACCCTGGATCACACAAGGTCATATGTGATGTCTTCATGTAGGGCCTGTAGGGCCCTGCGTAAAGAAAGCTTTGACAGATTTTGTTGGCTATATATTGCATCACTATGAGCCACTAGGCTTGAGCTGAATCTTGTGCTTTGGACAGGAGGCTATGGTCTGGGGTTGGTGGGCATTAGGGTTGACAACCCCAAGTAAGACCCCACCACTGATTTGCCAGTACTCCGGAGACCCAAATCCCTAATGTTTTTTCATTTCCCGTCTTGGTACGTTTTATGTTTTTACAACCCCAATCTCTGCATTAGAATAGTTTTTTGCAACTAACTTCCCTTCCTTTTGTGATAGTAGAACTGTATTCTTATTTGCACAGGTCCCTTTGGAAAACTGAGCTATATACCATATTGAAGACAGTCAAGATGCAGTGCATGCTGACACACATCTCACCCTTGCGGGTGAGGTTCCCTGACTCACCACAGGGTGTAGCATTTTTGCCAAAACACTGCTCTGTCCCTACCCAAGGCATGACTGGTGCTGAATGCTGCAACACCTTCCCCATCAACCTTGTCCCATTAAACTATCTCACTGAATTCACACCTGAACTCAGCTCACTGTCACAGTAAGGCATTGTGTTCCTTAGAGGTGCAATAAACATCCCTGCAATCAATGTTACTTAATAAATTCTTTGCTTTTCAATATTTTGACCCCATACTTTTAACATACTCTTCTTATGACTCCACCTCATAAATCCCATAGGTAAAAATGTTCAAATCCATGCTGAAATGCCATTCCGTGCCACAGATGCAAAAACACATTTCTGACAGGATGTGAAAAATGACAGCTGTACTGTTCATGAGGTGGTATGAAAAAATTGATATGTTGAAAATCTGAAGTCAAAATATTGTAAATTACCAAAGTTATACAACTGCGTAGAAATAGCGCAATGCACGTTATTAATACGCCCATTTTTAGGAATTTTTTTACCAAATTTTCAGCATGGCCTTTTGGGACCCTATCTCATGAACACTGCTACTGTTATTTTTTAATCAGTCCCAAAAGGTGATTCCTCATAGTGACCACGCCATTCTGAGCCACATGTGCAAAAAAATGTTTTGGGCAGGATGTGAGAAATTACAGCTGTACTGTTCATGAGGTGGTGTGAAAAAAAATGGGCATGTTGATAATCTGGAGTCAAAATATTGTAAATTACCAAAGTAATGCACCTGTGTAGAAACTGTGCAATGCACGCTCACCATTGTGGACATTCTTTGGAATTTTTTCACCAAATTTTTAACATAGTCTTTTTGGTACCCTTCCTCATGAAAACTGGCACTGTCATTTTGTTAATTGGTCTCAAAAGGTGATTTCATACAGCGACCATGAAATAACCTTCTGGGCCTGATTAACAAAATGACAGTGACAGTGTTCATGAGGTGGAGTCCAAAAAAGTTCATGTTGAAAACGTTGTGTCAAAATACCCAAAAATGGCTATGATATCAACATAAGTTTAAAACATCATTGAAATACATTATACAGCATTTACCTTTGTTCCTCAGTTCACAGTTAAGCTTTGTCCCAGTCCACAGAAAACAACAGCGCTTGACCACTGGTGGGAAGTATAGGGTAAAGGTGGGTAAGGGGAGCTGAGTGCTCAGTGGGAGGGTGGGGATGTAGAGAGGGGGAAGGTGGGGATGAAGAGGGATCATTTTCTTTTTTCTTTTTTTTTGCAGGTTACTAAAAAATAAAGACCTTGGGGGACTGTTTTCTTTTTTTGCAGGTATAAACATAAATTAATCTATCTCAGGACACTGGGGGTGGACTCCTCAGTGTCTGATACTGCTGGGAGGGGAGGAAACATATTTAACACTGACATGGGGATTGGGGTCCCCCGATGTCAGTAAAGTAATATTAATTAAGGAGCTGGGGGGGACACTGGGGTTGGCATCTCTGTGTCAGAGCATATGAATTTTTAAAATATATATTTTACTTGTAAGCCAGAAATACTGGGGCACTAAAATACCCCTTGCTTGTCATGGCAAGGGTTGTACTATATGATACAGCTGTGTTTTATAGTGGAACCAGCTGTTAAGGGCAAATACAATTATGCAGCACTAAGGGTTGCACTGTACGACACAGCTGTGTTATACAGTGCAACCAGCTGTTAATGGCTTAACATACAGTGGCAGCCATGATATGGTCAGATATTTCTAGAAATGTTGCTAAATATCTAAAGAGATTCCCTGTGGTGGCCCATAGTGGTACTGCAGGCAGGCAAGAAATTTCCAAATATATGACAGGCATTTCAGGAAATATCTGACCATGTCTGTGGCTGCCACTGAATAATAGGAGATAAAATGGGCCATATGTCACACACACTGCAAGCATTCAGTATGAGAAGTTGGGTGACTTTCCCAAGGTGAAGGTGACAGGGGGTTGGCCACTGAAATTGAAAAGACAGATGCTGAGACTGTTTTAAACCACCACTCCCAGATGTAGAGGTGGGCGATTCATAGAGTTTTGGGGTATTGGGCCTCCAGCAGCTGAATTTCTGCCACATGGAATGATCCTCTTGGCTCCTATGGTGAAACTGATGGTCCAGCAGTTCTAACATGACTGTTACTGTGCTGCATAATGTAGTTGCCTTTAACAGCTGGTTGCACTATATGACAACAGCTGTTCTTTGTTAAATGACAGCTGTATCATATAGTGCAACCAGTTCCACAGCAGTCAGCTTTATTCTTCAGTTCGCGGTTGGGCTTTGAAGAGTGCAGATGTGTCCCAGTTCACAGAAGATGTCAGTACACCACCTCTGGAGGTAAGTATAGGGTAAGAGGGGGTGCTCAGTTGGAGGATCAGAATGGGGAGGGGAAGATCGGCAATGACTAGGGACCATTTTCTGTATTTGAGGTTCAAAAAAATAAAACAAAGACCTCAGGGGACCGTGTTCTTTTTTTTTTGCAGGTATACACATAGTATTATCTATTTTGGGACACTGGGAGTGGGCTTCTTAGTGCCTCACTCTGCTGGAGGGGTGTGAATTACAAAAAAAACAACAGGCTGTGTGGGACAGTGGGCATCTACAGGAAAAATTTAGAAATAAATAAATAAGTACACACACTGCCACTGCGTTTTGGGGCCCCCAATGTGCAGATACCATTGAAGGCACAGCATAGTCAGGATGGCAGGGCTACAATGAGAGCCCCGTCCCTGACCTACAAGTGACAACAGCAGCAGGGGTTGCACTATACAACACAGCTGTCAATTATTAAAGAGAGCTGTGTCATATAGTACAAACTGCTGAGTTCACAAAAATTCAGTTATGAATGGAATGTTCATTTCTGAACCGCACGTGCTCAGAAATGGAACATTTTTATTAAATACTTAAAAAACTAAACTAAGGAAACTAAAAAAACACAAAAGCACACACATTGGACCAACCTCTAGAAAACCTGAAATTTTCAGGTTTCAAAGGCTGCTGTTTTTTTAAGTTATGGAGTGGCAAAAAAAGGTCTTAAAATTTTCAAAAAACAACACTTTTGCAGTTATTTATACCTCTGTCCTTTTACCTCCCCTGAACCGATCTACATGACATTTACAGTATCAAGAGGGCCCAGCACAGAGGCTGAACTTTCAAAATTTCATGTAAATTGGTTTAACAGGGGCAAACTTATTAAGGTGCAAAAATTGGGGTTTAACATAGAAGTGCTTACGCAACCCTAATATACAGGTGTGACCACACCTGTATAATTTACTATATATAATAAAAAACAAACATAACTCTTTAGGTCAAACATAATCTACCAACAATGATGGTAGGATTGAGGATCTCCCTAATGGAGTAGAGGGTGGATTCATCAATGTTGGTTCATGACTTCAGAAGGGCTTACTTCAATGGAATGAGGATGACTCATCAGGATAGACTGAAAAGAATAAAGGATGTTCACGGAATGGAAAGCATATAGGTGATTATTGAAAAGTGAAAGAAGGGGCAGCAAGTGAAAGTATTGGATATATTAAAAAGGGGCAATTGTAGAGAACATTGGACCACTGACGGACATCCTCTATTAGCAAAGCATACTGACTTACGTTGTGACCTGGTGTAATGATGCTTACAGAGCACAAGGCAGTTATCTTCTATTAGTTTGAGTTGAAGGCTTAGCCCTCACACCCCATATGTTAAAAAGACATGGGGATATGGGGGACAGAGCCCCCCAACTCAAACTGACAAAACCTAGATTTGCCTTACAGTGCACATGGCGGTTATTTGTTTTTAGTTCATTTGAGCTGTGGGGCTTCACCCCCCCCCCACACCCCACATGTTAAAAAGATAAGAGGGTGTTGGGCAGATCCCCCAACTCAAACAAACTGACAAAAGCTAAATCAACAGCAAACACAGAGCTAAAGTAGCCTAGCGCAGCTATAATACATCAAAGCAAGCATGTGTATTTACTATTGATTTGCTCTACGCTAATAGTGGTGGTCCGAACATCTCAACAATTGCCAAAAAGGGTACTATAAGAAACATAGGAGACCAATTTGTTTTTTATGGTAATGTTATGGAGATGGTCAGGCATGGACTGCAGAATTCAGAAAATGCCAAAGAGAGCAGACAAAAGGGAGCAGGAAGGAATATATGAAACTGCTTAAAAATGCCAAACAATTGATTAGAAAGGCCAAATAGGTGTTTAACTAAGGATAGAGAAGGGGGTCCAGGAAAATGACAAAACATTTATTCTGCCACATTACTGAGAAAAGAAAGTCTATAGGGGATATAGACGCAATGGCCGGGAGGTGAGTAACAGTGGAGGAATATACTGAGGAGGCAAATATCTGATATGGGTTTTTCAGTTCAGTCTTCGAGAAAAGTAGGTGGTCCATACCTAATAATAGAGTCAAAGTCAAGAGGGAAAAGGTGTAAACATTGATGGGGGACAGGTCACTGAGGCTGCAAGTCCTGACCGTAAAATAAATCACCGGGGAAGGATAGAGATATGGTCATGGATGTGGAGAGGATGGAAAGCTGGTTGAACAGATGGCAGCTAAGGTTTAATGCCAAGAAGTGCAAGGTCGTGTACATAGGGAGGAAGAACCCCAAAACAGAATACTCAGTAAACAGGATATGAGTGGCACACTCAATAGAGGATAGAGACTTGGGGATTATCATAAGTGAAAACCTAAAATCAAAGGTATAGTGTAGTAAAGCCATAAGAGAGCCAGCAATATGCTGGAAGGCATCACTAGCCCAATGAGGGAAGTGTTTCTGCCTCTGTATAGGTCACTGGGCCAACAGTATGTTGGGATGTCTAGGGAGGCACATCACTAACTAAAGGAATGGGGTGATCCTTCTTTTGTGTAAGTCACTGGTGAGAGCATCCTGGAGTACTGAATCCAGTTCTGATGCCTTCATCTGAAGAAAGACAGGGAAAGGCTAGAATTAGTAGAGAAGAGGGTAAGAAAGATGATTAGTAGTCTTTTGGATAATTCATATGAGGATAGGTTAAATTGTTTGAACATGTATCCTTTAGATATAAGGAGAAGGAGAGGGCCATGCTAGAAGCATACAGATTTTTATAGAGATTTAACGGGGTGGACAGGACAGAGCTGCTCACAAAGAAAGGGGGACAACCATACATTGACAGGGGGAAGTTAAAAAAAAAAGTGGTGAGGATGCCAGCCCATCAGCACAGCGGTAGCACTACCATTTGTGATGCTTGTGGCCTAAGGTTGTCAGGGGCTGGTCTGGTCTTGAGCATCCCAGTGGACACTTGCATCATCTGGGATTGGAGGGTGCTGTCTTTTCCTGCAATGCTGCTACCTGGGGTACCACAAGTGGCAGTGCAGATGGAAGGGCAGTGGGAGACTGGTGACATCATTGATGCCAGTGACTGGACACACACATACAGTGTGGCAGGATTGCTTTGGCGTCTATGAATGCGATGTTTCCTGGGTGGGGGTGGAACTATGGAAAAATTGGCCCTGACACCTCCATGATGACTGTGCATGGGAGCTCCCTGGTCCATCGCTTCTCCAGATTGCGGCACCTACCTGATGCCATATGCAATTTTTGGGGATTCTTCCCACCCTGACCCCCCTGGGAGTTGAAGCCAAAGCTCCATGGGGGTGGTTGACCATGACCGGAAAGGCTCAGATGGTTGCTTGCTGGGTCTGAGGGATTAGGAAAGGCTGGTAAGAAAGGGGCATAAAAAGAAACGTATATTAAAAAAATGATGGGGACGTTTTTTTTCACCAAGGTGGTAGTGTAGTGCTGAAACAGCTTGTTGTGAGGGGTGGCAGGGTGATAAGGTTTAAGTCAGGGTGGGAAAGCTACAAAGGGGTGCTGGATGACTAAGGAAAACCTGGTCTGGAATATCCGTCTGGTGTTTTAGACTTCAGCAGGTAGAGTGAGGACAGACTGGTAGGGCCCTTGGACTTTTTTTTTCTCAAAGGAAAGAATATACTGTGCCAATAAATGGACTTACCATCTTATTTTAACATTTCTCATAGTTTTTGGTTATTGTGTTTTGAATATTATAAAAATTATGCACAGTTTTGCACTATTTTGGAGACAGTATATTTCACAATCACTTTAGTCTGCCAGCGAGTGTCCTACTGATGTCATGAATAAGAGACAAAAGACATCATAGTACTCTGCGTATTTAAGAGATGCCTGCCATTTGATAATTCCCTCTTGATAAAGGACTACATGTTTTGAAGTGCGGTTGAGGGATTTTTATACTCTGAGGAGTGCTCTGAGCTGCGCTATTCCACATACAGCACTTCCTTCCTTCTTTCATCCTTTTCCCATCCCCATCCCTGCCCTTTTTTCATCCTACCTCATCTCCCCTTCCTCTACCCCTCCACTCCACTCCCTCCTCCCTCTCCTCTGTTTACTCACCTTGTTCTGTCCCTCTCCACCTCCCCCGTGGGTCTTTTCCTACGTAAGCTACATTGTGGCAGCTCCCTCTTTACTCTTATTTTCCTCCTTCCACCCCTCTCCCACCATTTGCACCCTATCCTTCTCTCCTTGTAATCCCTTCCACCTCTCTTCAGACAAGGTTGCTGGCTGCATTTGACACAATATTTATCTTGCCATGTTATTCTTTTGTTTATATAATTTCTTTCTTCATATTGTACTACTTGCTGAAACCATTGTAATTTGTTATTCTTGTGACTTGACATGGAACACCTGTAAAAGAGCTCTTGGCTCAAAGGTCTTTCCAATTTCTTAAATAAATAAATAAATAAATAAAAATAAAATAAGTAAATAACATTTTTTCACCACCTGCACTTTTTATTCTATGTATCAGTTATGTGGGTAGCAAAATAAATTTGTACTGTATCACTCCCAGTGTGTTTCGGCAAATCCTTTGTTATAGGATATGTGCCCTGTGGGGAAGTGGGTGCCCCTGTGTTTTTTTTATGATTATGCTTGTTACAAGATTGCACCTCTGTCCAGGGGCACACCCTTTTTTGACCCTTTATTTGATTGTTTTAGAGTGCCTTAAGTCCAGACCTCACAAAATATGGGCATAACTTGTCTTTTTTTAAACCTTACTTGAGAAATGTCTATGGAGTAGCCAGGTAGTTGTGCAGCTTGTGCAGCTCATCATGGTTTATTTGGCAATATTTTGACACATCAGTGGCAAGAGAACCCCTTGCTGACAACAGTAATACCTGTGAATAATGTGGTCCACACTAATGCAGAAACACTTCTAACTGAAAAAGAATCCTTCAACCAGCTTCAACATGCTGCCCTCAAAACAAGACATATTTACTGGCAACAAACCACCCTCGAGGCATACCTCAGTGTAGACAGAGTGCCACAAGGCCTTTGGCTCACTAAACAACCAGCATTCTGACAATTAAAGAGCTAATAGAACCAAAACAGCAGATAGGAAAATGTTACAAATTTTAAGAAGCAGGCAGTTGTAACTTTTTTCTGAAGTGTTGTTCTTGTTCTTTTTGCTCATTACAGTATTTTCTATATGACAGTATTATGCTGGATGTGTGAAATAGCACTCTGCCTGGCAGTTGACATATCTAGTTCTGTGTTCCACGCTACATCATCATCACTGTGACCTCACTGACTGTGACATCACAAGTTACTGACCTAGAAACCACTAAGTGGCTCTTCCTGAGTAGGTGTGATGTCACAACATTTTCTAATTACCCAAAGGGAAAAGAAAAAACACTTCAGACATAAAAGGTAATTAACTGCTTTTAAAAACTAATAATAACATTAGGATGTACACTAGCTCTTTAAAGGAGCCATTTGTGTCCAAATGGAAACTCTGGCCTTTATACTCAAGTAAGGGCCTTATTAAGCTAATCCTAGAGGACTTTAAAAGTCTAGAGGAAGATATTTTACAAGATCTAAACATAAAGGAGGAAGTGGTTAATCAATTTGAGGCAACACCAGAATTTAAACAGCTGTAGATTGGGTTACAGACCAAAAACTGAGAAGCAAGATAATGGAATTAAATAGCCAAAAAGAAACAAACAAAATCAAAACTTCAAATACAAACATTTATCTTAACAGCAAAATGTTTCACTGGAGTAAGAAAAATAGTAACCAATCACAGAGATCCTCAAAATCAATTCAAAGGAATAATGTACTGCCTAATACAAATACATGAAGTCTGACCTAGATTCCATAGCCTCCACTATTTATTTAGAACCCCCCCCCAACAAGCTCCACAGAGCAACCCTGTCTTTAGAGGAGCAGCATAATAAGGCTCTAGTAACAAACTATAAACTCTAGCAAGAGTCAATATGGATACAAAATAATGGTATTGTGAGGAGTGGGAAATGTGTATACTAGCAATTTTTGCACTAGTCACTGAGCCACCTAACTGCACTTTCTAACTTTTGTGATATACACACACTCTGACTAATACATATACACATATATGCATATATATTCCAGTATAACATAACAGTGCACTGTCTACACACATTTGTACAGATTGAAAAAAGACATCAAGGGACTGTTTTCTTCTTTTTAGGCTCCAAGGGACAATGGAGGGTGGGGGAAGGTTGCCAATAGACACCTCATTTAAATCAGCAATGACATGCATAAGGCTGAAACTGATCTAGACAGTGGGGGAATGCAGACTAACAATTTTTGCACAAACCAATGAGCTCCCTAACTGCACTTTCTAATTGTTGTGATATACACACACACTGACTAATACATATACACATATATGCACATATATTCCAATATAGCATAGCAGTGCACTATCTACACACACAGAGCATTGCCACACACACACACACACACACGCCACACACGCACACACACACACACACACACACTAACACACCTACACTGCCTTATATGGCATTTATTTACTTACTTATATGTCTAACCCTAGCTTTTACTTTATTTATGATAAACACTGTGTTTTGCACTAACTCATTGCACTAATCTATAGCCTGACTGGGTAACTGAGGTAGAGGACCATGGAGGTGTGGTGTATGTGGCATATCTGGACTTTATTGGGGGCATTGCAGAGGGACTGGAAGGGAAGGTATGCCTCTCCGCAGGCGATAGAAAGGTATGCAATAGGGTGGACATGCCGGGGGGTTGAAAGAATGAAGGAAGACCTTAAAATCTGGAGAAATGGTCTGAAGAATGGCAGCTGGGATTCAATGCAAAGAAGTTCAGAATCAGTGCAGGTGTGATATTAAAATGTTTTGTGTAGACTGTGTCTTGATGGTAATATGAAAGAAATACATAGCAGAGTTGCAGTTAGATGGTATTAATGGGAGAGAGAAAACCATACAGATCAGATATAAAGTTTTCAGTGCAACACAAAGTTAAAGACAGAACATGTTTAAATAGTGCAAGCTTGAATATTCACAAATAATATTGACAAATGAACACATAGCTACAGACAGAAACATGTTTACACAGTGCCAGCAATGAAAATACAATTACATCATTTCTTTCAGCTTCTCTAGTCTTTAATAAGTCTTCAACACTGGAGGTTTTAAGACCATATATGTCTGCATAGCATTCCTTTTGTGGCTTTTGACTTTGACACTGCTACATCTTATCTGTAATGCTATGCTTCACAGCTAATTATTTCTCTAAAACTGTGGCATTCATATATAGAATGAAACTGTTTTTTTTAGAAGGTCTGCTATGAAATCATTTATTTTGTGCATCTCATTGCAACACAGGCAAGAGAAAAAGTTAGAAAGAGGGAGATATCAATCTCAATTACAGTTGAAAGGCTGATTAACTTGGCATGTTTATGACCTATGAAACTTTCTTGAAAGAGAATTCTACCCACATTGAACACAATAGTACTTTAAAGGCTGCTCAATTCAAATGAACACAGCAGATTGTTTGTTTCAATTAGTGCAGTGATTCTACAAAACCACTAATGTTATCTAGTCCTTTGGATATGTGGAGAGCTCCCTTTTTCTACTGTCACAGCAAGATGTCTGTAGGGCTATGACCACTGCAGCCATAAAAAGAAAATGGAAAAGAAGAGGGAGGGGCTCAACAAGAAACAGGCAAAGAGCACAGGGCAAAGCAAGAAACAAGGCAAGAGATACAGTACTATGTCTACTGTGGTGAACTTATCAAACACTCAGTTTATACCAATACAACAAACTATGCTGGCCAAAGGCCTGTCATTTGTTCTCTCATTGAAAACAGGTCAATTTACTACAATGGTGGCTTTATATAAGTCACTCAGAAACTCAATTTTAAGAGACATATTCAAAGTGATAAAAGTGAAGATAAACATCTCCAAACAAGACAAGAACTTCTGGAACTTAAGGGGGAAACAAGAGCTAATAGCCACAGTAACAATGGACAGTGGCAGACAACACAGTTTAGGAAGAGATCAACATTCTGTGTACCTGCCTTTGCTGCCATAGTCACTTTTGAGCATGCTTGTGAGAGGGATTTGATTAATATTTTTGAAATGCATGTGGTACCTAGTACCTACAGTATAAATACTAGTAAACATGAAAGGGAAGCAATTAAAACACCTCAGAGCAATCCTAACATCACCATTAAACCAGTAGACAAGGGGTGCCATCATGGTGATGGACACGGTGAAGTATAAGACTGAGGTACGGTACTTAGGAAGCTGGCTGATAGAAAGTTCTGTAGATACCTGTATCTATCATATGATCCAATCACACCTTTCAAGATTAAGATTAAAATATTACTTACTGATGCACTGTACAGGAAATTCAAGTCATTTGAGGTCTGTGACTGCCTGAATCATAGAAAGATAGAAACATAAAATTTGACCTCAGGCAAGGACCACTTGGTCCATCTAGATGGCCCATTTTCCCCTACCTAGAATGTCACTTTAGACCCTACTTGATCTCTGGCTATCCACCCCCCTTCCTTTCCATTAAAATTCCAATCCCATGCAGTCTTGAACCTCACCACTGTTTTTGCTCCCACCACATCTACTGAGAGACTGTTCCAGGCATCTACCATTCTTTCTGTGAAGTACATCCATACATCCCTCCTAAATCTACCCCTGCAGCTTCACTGCATGTCCCCTTATTCTTGAGCATCTTTTTTCTCTGAAAAATACTTCCCTCCTGTACCTTATTATTCCCGTGAAGTATTTAAAGGTCTCTATCATATTGCCCCCACCACCACCACCACCACCACCACCACCACAGGGTATACATATTGAGGTCTTTTAATCACTCCTCGGGGCTTTTGATGCAGACGTTGCACCATTTTTGTTGCTCTCCTCTGTACTGCCTTCACTTTGTCTATGTCCTTCCAGAGATGTGGTCTCCAGAACTGGATACAGTTCTCCATTTTTCTACCACCCTCTGTAGCCTATCTCCTATCCAATTTCTTCCTGAGTTTAATACCTTTGGACCCACCCTTAAGCTGCCCAGCTTCCTTATGAGTCTCCTATGCAGAACAGTGTTGAAAGGCTTACTGGAATCTAGGTAGGCCATATCCACCGCTCCAACCTGATCTAATTCCCTTGTCACCCAGTCAAAGAAATCTGTCTGATTTGTTTGAAATGATCCCCTACCACTTGAATCCATGTTGCCTCAGTTCTTGCAACCCACCAGATTCAAGAAATTCTGCAATCCTTTCCTTCGGCAGTGAATCCATTAATTTTCCAACCACCAATGTCAATCTGACTGGTTTATAGTTGCCAGCTTCCTCCCTGCTACCACTGTTATGGAGTGGGACTGCAACTGCCCTCCTCCAGTCCTCCAGAACCAATCCCTTTTCCAGTGAGTTGTTAAATAGGACTGTCAGAGATGTAGCTAGTACCTCTGTGAGCTCACTGAGTACCCTTGGATGCTTCACATCTGGCCCCATCACTTTGTCCACGTTCCAATTTTCATGTACCTGCAGAACTCTCTCCTCTGAAAAAGCAATAGTGTCCACCTCCCTCCATCTACAACTCCTGATACTTTTTTGTGGCTCCTCCCCTACCCTACACCTTCCACAGTGAACACTGTGCAAAGGTATCTGTTCATGATGATTGCTTTTTCCTAGTCCTCCTTTACACAGTCCCCCACTTCCCTTTTTAACCATGCAATCCCTCCCCTGGTTTTCATCTCTTCACTTAAATACCTAAAAAAACGTCTTGCCCCTTTCATTACTGCTTGGGCTATTCTCTCCTTAGTGTGTGCCTTTGAAATTCTTACTACTTCCCTGCTTGCATCTGTTTCCCTGATACACCTCCCTATCCTCCTCCATCTGTGTCTCTTTATACCTTCTGATCGCTATGTTTGTAGCCATTACCGTTTCAGCCACTTCTTTCGAGAACCATAGCAGTCTATTTTTCCTTTTGCTCTCTTGTGTGATGTACACTATTATATCTTTTAATTTCACCAACTGTTCCTCTACCTCCCCCTCGGTCATCCCCCTCATAGTCATCTCTAAGGCATTCACCCTTCTTTTTAAAATATGCTCTCATGAAGTCCATGACTCTTGCACTTGTGTGGTTCAATTCCACAGCTGTTGTTATGTTGAACCAGACTGTATGATGACCACTGGTCCCCCTCCCTTTGATGTCTGCAACACTGTACCTGTTAGTGAGTACCAGGTCCAGTATTGCCCCATCACAAGTGGGCTCCCTGCTTAGTTGCTTGAGGATCAACCCCTGCAGGGAGTCCAGGATGTCGCTGCTTCTAGCTGAAGCTGCAGGAGAAAGGCTCCAATCTACATCTGGCAGATTGAAGTTCCCCACCAGCAGCACCTCCCCCTTTCTGCCATCTTACCAAAGGCTTCCACCAGTACCTTATCTAAATCCTTCCCCTGTGCGGGAGGTCTCTAGATCATGTTGCTGTGAATATTGGCTCTGTTCTCCATCTCCAGGGTGACCCACAGTACCTCTGAACCCCCATAATCCTTGTATCTCCATCACTTTTATGTCTTGTCTTGTCTCACATAAAGCATCACACCCCCTCCTTTTCTCCCCACTCTGCCCTTTCTGAACAGAGTATAGCCTGGTATGGCTATGTCCCATTCATGGTTTTTAGTGCACTATGCCTCGGTAATGGTCACAATATCCAGATCAGCCTCTGCCATGATGGACTCTGGGTTTGGAATTATATTTCCTAGTCTTCTATCATTCGCATAAATGGCCATCCAGATTTTGTTTCCACTCTGCTTGCTAACCCCCTTTTGTCCTTTGTACCTCACCCTCCTCTTTTTTTAATGCTGTCATTCCCATCCACATGCATTTCTACCACCCTGCTTCTTTTATTTACATCCTGGGGGATTCATCTCCCCTCAGGCCCTTCCTACTCCCTACTTCAGTCTGGGGAATGGGGCACTTTATATCTCCCTGAGTTCTTTCACTGCCCTCACCCCTTGGCTAGTTTAAATGTTCATCAAAGTAACATTACAACTGTCTGCTGGGGGTGCTGCTAAGCAAACATTGATGCATACACACTCATTTGGAGCTCTGTGGTTGAGACACTGAAAACTCATTCAAATTAGCTTTTTGAACAATAGAGTTTTCAGAGGAGAGCTTTGTTATTGTTGAATGGAGTCTTCAGAAATCAGATTGTAGAATTTATTTCCCCCAAAGCAATTGGGAGAGGTGTTCCAGTGCGAGGGCCTGTTGTCTTTATAGCAGTTGCTGGGACAGGGAGCTCCCCTGCAATATTGCCATGCTCAGAAATGAGTGTGAAGCTTAAAGCATTGGCCAAACCAACTCTGGCCTCTATACAAAACCTCCTGGCCAAGTTCCAAGTCAAAGTTAGGCCTTCTTCTGCATGCATAGAGAACTTGTTAATGGAGATAACATCTCTATGTGCTGCAGTTGAAACAAGGGTCAAGGCTACAAAACAAGCCATTAAAAAAAATGAGACTGAGATTAAAACAGTAGCATTAAGGACTTTGACACTGGAGGGAGCAATAAATGCTTCACTCCATGAGCAGTTGGCTCAGTCATCTAGATTGGGGTGCCTGGAAAACAATGCTTTGAAAAAAAAACTTGAGTCTAATCGGTTTCCCTGGAACTGTCCCAAATGCAGAGCTTAAAGATGAGGTGGAGAAAGATCTTGCTTTGTTTTTTTTTTCTGTTGAACCTGCTTGGGTATTGGAGTCAATATTTCACCCTTCTTCTCGTCAATCAAAGGAATCATCAACAGAGCCTCAGAAAGCAAGGTACATTATTCCGGATAGTCTCGTACTGCCTTCTACCTAGCAGCTGCATGATCATCTCGCTCCCATCTCTCCCACCTCTTATCAGCAGTTTTTCCAGTCCCTTTAAACCCCCTACAGTCTTCAAGCTACCTTACCTACCTCCTGATTGTCATCCGGTCATTGATTCA
The DNA here is from genome assembly GCA_016271365.2 of Neoceratodus forsteri. NCBI lineage: Eukaryota > Metazoa > Chordata > Ceratodontiformes > Ceratodontidae > Neoceratodus > Neoceratodus forsteri. Next base: position 1,296,677,649 of record CM028130.1, read on the forward strand.
TCCCAGTTGCTGGCTTTCATTTCCTGTGATGGAGGCCGAGATGAGGCAGGCCTTGCCTTCACACACATCGCCTGCAACTCTGGAGAAGGGTAGCAAGAAAGCCAAAGTGCATGGGGCTTCCTCCGCCCATGCTACAGAACTGCCCTCACAATCATCACAGTTATCAGAGGAAAAGCTTTTTGGCTGAAATGCAGCCTCTAAAGGACCTTATGCAAACCTTCACAGCAGAGTTAGAAACCTTGTGAGGAGACCAAAATCTGACGCCGAGGAGGGTGGGGGATGCAGAAGCCAGAATTACTTCTGTAGAAGGCTGGAGGGACAAAACTGATACACAGCTAATATTTCTGAAACAGTGATTGGCTAGGATGGAAGGAAAGTTGGAAGACCTTGAAGGGAGAAGTAGGTGCAATAACCTGCTCATTTTTGGATTACCAGAGGAGGCTGAGACTTCCTCCCCAGTACTTTTCAATCAAAAGCTCCTGGAGAAAATAGTGGGGCCCTCCCCTAACCATTCCTGTTACATTGTCAAATGGGCACACCACTCCCTGCATGCTAGGCCACAACAAGGAGCACCTCCACGTCCACTGATAATCAAGTTGCTGAATTTTTTGGACAAGCAACATGTACTTCAGAGATGTCTAGACTTAAAGGAGATCTCCTGGGAAGGCCAGCGCCTTCGTATCTTGCAGGACTTACTAGCCACAGTTAGGCAGAAGAGGGCCACATTTCATCCAGTGGTGACCAAGGTCTTGGCTGTGTCTATCAAATTTTGGATGCTCTACCTTGCTAAATTACAGGTGTACTGCAAAGATAGCTGGCATTCCTTTGAAAGTGTGGAACAAGCTACTGGGGAATTACACCGTCTGCTCCCTGACCTCTTCATTGTCCCTGGAACTATATCCTGTGGGTCCTGATTTAAAAGCAAGTTCACTGTATTACCCGAGGAGTGTGTATTGGTGATGCTACTTGGAACCATATTAATGAAACATGTTGTATTGTCTGGATTTAGCAGAGGAGTGTGGTGACTCTCTATCCCCCCTGTTTATCTTTATTTTATATTTTCTTTTAGTTTTATATTTATGTGTTGACTTATTGGGCTTCTTATTAGTTGGATTACTAGCAACCGTATTGCTATGTTTGACTTTTCGTGCAATTGTTTAAATATCCTGTCGGAGTAGACAGATGGAGCTCATTTACAGGGGGTGGAGATTATGACAATTGGTAAATCTTCAGCTTACTCTAGGCTTTTCTCTCAATCAGTCTGATATGGTGGTCTGGGTCATGTTTTATGCAAATGAGGACCTTGGATACGGACATTCCGAATTAACATTGTTTAGACAAGGGGTGTTGTGCAGTATTCCACTGGGTTACCCCTCTGTTTTGTCAATTTTTCTGCTTTACTTCATGGTTTGTATTCATGGGGCTAACGGGGGGGGGGATGTGCTGGTTTGCAAAGCTGACATGAATTGTAAAGCAGGTGATTGTTTCTTTCCAAATAGCATGTGGATTGTTTAGTTATGTTACATAGGTTCCTTTGAGGAGAGATTTTGGTTGGGGTCTGGTGGATCTTGTGTTCATAATTTTGGGGTGGGATTTCTTGGGTGGGTCAGGGCAATATGGAAGGAGAGGGTGGGGGGAGGGATCTGGAGCAATTACTTATGCCTTGGATGGGGGTAGAGTTTTTAGGGAGCACTGTATAATACTTTCAGATAATCGTTATGGCTAATATTTTAAGGTTTGCATCATGGAATGTTAAAGGGGCAAGGTCTTTACTTAAGAGGCATCAAATCCTTAAGCACTTGCAGAAGCTTCACTGCTAGATTACTTTCTTGCAAGAGACGCATCTATTAGAGACAGAGACAACCCTGCTCAGAAGACAGTTTGTGGGACAGACATACAGTGCAGGCTGTGCCTCTGCAAACCGAGGAATGGCTATTGTCATTTCCCGACAGGTCCCATTCCAACATCATTAGACTATTGCTAACAATACCGGCAGATATGTCTTTGTTTAAGGGTTACTGGACCGTACTGGGTGTATATATGGCCCCAGCCAGGCAGACCCCTCTTTTTTCATGGACATTGCTGCCCAAGTCTCGAAGTTTCCTACACTTCTCTGAGGGGATTGGAATGTCACTCCTACACAGGATCTCTATAGATCCAGACCCTTGGAGAAAAGACATCTCCTGAACAGCGTTCTCTTCGGGATATGATCCAAACCCTAAGGTTATGTGACCCATTGCAGCTTCTGCATCCACAGGATCATGTATTTACCTATTACTCTCCAGCCCATGGTTCCTACTCTAGATTGGATTTTATCCTTCTCAGCTCTTCTCTTTTCCCCAAGATAACTGAGGGAAAAATTGCACCTCGTGTCCTCTCTGACCACTCTTTGATGTGGCACACACTTGTCCTCCCTTTCCATAAAGAGAAGGACATGATCTGGAAATTTAATAATCAGTAATTGGCTGACAAATCCCTGGTAGAGTGGATCAAAGATCAAATCACTCTATTTGATCAGCAAAACTCAGGTTCTATTGTGCAGATGGATCTGGAGTGGGCTGCCTGCAAGTGCTATATCAGGGGGAAATTATCCACCTGGCTTCCAAACGTAAAAAACTCCAAGCTGCTTTAGTAAATGACCTCCTTCAGCAGATTACGGCTATTGAAAATACATTGTCCCCTCAATCTCCAGAAGATACCCTCCAGGAATTAGCAATTCTGCATGATAAATATGCAACCCTATTAAAAGAGAAGGTGGAATACGCCCTTTTAAAAACTAAGGCAAAATATATTGATCAGGGTGACAAAGTGGGTCACCTATTAGCTCTTAGATTACAGCAAGTGGAGTCCTCCCAGTTGGTAACCAATATTAGAGCTAGGGACGGGTCCCTATTGTCCTGTCCCCGAGAGATTGTAAAGGAATTTGCTACTTTTCATGACAAACTTGCTCTCGCTCACCTATCAAGTCCCAGTCTGACCTTACCCTCTATCTGCAGCAGTGTGACCTTCCCCGTTTAACTCAGAACCAACAATCCCTGCTTTCTCGGACCATCTCTGCACTGGAGATTCACCAGGCCATAATCAGTTTGTCCCCGGACAAGTCCCCAGGCTCAGATGGGTTCACCTCCAATTTCTATAAAGTTTTTGTAGAGCAATTGCTGCCCCCATTGTCTCATTTTTTTACCTATATCCATAAGCATAGTATTTCAGAATCAGGCCTTTTGGAAGCACTCATTGTGGTACTCTTAAAGCCTGATAAATCCCCAGAATCTGTGGTCAATTATCGACCTAGCTCCTTAATTAACTGTGACATCAAAATTTCAGCCAAAATTCTGGATACCAGGGTGCTACAAGTGTGGGAAGGTCTGCTGACTCGGTAGCAAGTGGGATTTGTACCCAACAGGTCCTCTCTTGACCATTTCCAGAAACTGTTGCATATCCTCTCCACGTCCAGGGGAGCTGACACTCCTACAGCCTTGGTTTCCCTGGACGCAGAAAAGGCTTTTGACAGAGTGGATTGGTCTTTGCTGTACATGACTCTTGAGGCTTTCGGTTTTCTGCAGGACTTTATCAGGTGGGTATGGGTGTTATACTCCTCCCCATCTGTGAAAGTCTACTGTAATGGAGTATGTTCTACCTCCATTCCTCTTGGGTCTGGTACACAACAGGGATGTCCACTTTCACCCCTTCTCTTCAAGTTATATTTGGAGCCTTTACTTCTTGGACTTCATATGTCTCCAGAGGTGACTGGTATCCATGTTGGTCCCCATGTCTTCCTGATGTCTGTGTATGCAGATGATATTTTGCTCCATCTTACCCACTTAGATGCCTCTCTCCCAGCGGCATTACAAATTATTCAAGAATATGGTACCTTTTCTCATTATAAACTTAATCTCAGCAAAACTGAAGTCTTCCCACTCTCGCTCATGGTTAGCAAGCAGGAAGTGATATCTCTGGGTATGGCTTGGTTGCCACACTCGCTCAGGTGTCTGGGGTTGTACCTAGCTAAAGATCCCTTCCTCATGTTTAAATTTAATCTGGAGGACTTGATTCACCAGAAACAAAGACCTACATCGCTGGTAGACCCTCCCCCTTTCACTCTGGGGCCATATTTCGGTTATTAAAATGAATGTGCTCCCAAGATTGTTTTACCCCTTCATATGTTGAATTTTTGAATACCATTGCAGTGGTTTCAGAAGTTACATAGAATTATCACAAAATTTATTTGGCAAGACAAAGCCCCTAGGAGGGCATACAAAAAAAACTGGCAGCTTCAAAATGTAGGGGAGGCATTAAATTCCCTTATTTTCTGATTTATTACTTCTCTAGTCACTTCACCAAATTATTTCACTGGTTTATTCCTTCATCTGTTCATCTCTTATCCGGCTATAGGCCTACCTGGCTGGATCTGGAAATTTACCTGCTGCATCAATATGGCGTTGATCTACTTTCCCTGCGATATATTCCCTGTTCTAAGCTCCCTACAGGGGTTCAGGACTTGGTTGTCGGAGTCACGCTTAAAGTTTATTCACAGTTTTGGGCCCTGGTAAAGTCTCCCATTTCAAAAGATATATCCCAACCTATTATGCAGAATTTGAATCTCACAATTGGAGGGCGCCCAATCAAAATGGGCTGGCTCCCTCTTCCCAAGCCCTTGTTGGTTAGGAACCTGCTGGACACTGGTGTTTTAAAGTCTTCAGCTACAGCACTTAGGTTTAAGTCAGAAATATAGCTTCAAAGTATTCCAATTACGACATGTGTTAATACAATGGCTTGGCCACGGGTCTTGGACTGTGGACTTCTCCACCTTTTTCTCTGAAATTCTCTCTCTTGTCTCTCAGAAACATGCTGTATCCTCCCTATATAAGGCACTTTTCTCCCAATATGCCCCTGAAATCGATGGCACCTCTCTGTATTGGGACCAGGTTTTTAAACTTTCTCCACAACAGTGGATGGGTATATGGGAAAGTACCTACAGTTATGTGGGTCAGGACAGACTGCATCTCACGCAGTTTAATAATCTCAATAATTTTTATTATACCCCACAGAAACTGGCACAAATGGGGCAGTTAAAATCCTCTAATTGCACTAGGTGTGGAGGGCAGGAGGGCTCCCTTCTGCATATTGTCTGGTCCTGTCACAAAATAGCCCCTCTCTGGAAGTTGATAAAGCACAGGTCTGACCCTCTGTTAGGAATACAGGGACTGTTTATCCCAGAGATCTGTGTGCTGGGGGACTTGTCCTCTTTTAGAACATAGATATTTCATGGCAATTGTTCTTTCTCTAAAAAAGTAGCCCTTAGACACTGGCTAGACCAAGATATGATTTCTTATGATGAATGGTTACAAGAGTTACTATCTAACCTGCAGGTGGACCGCATAATAGCCTGCCTACATCTACATCCACAGACCTATGATAGGAAGTGGAGTAAATTGTATACTCTCTATACTGGTGATAATATGTAAATATGGACTCAACTTGGACTTCTGGTAAACTTGCTCGATACCACAAATTTTCTTTGATTTGTCTGAAGCATTATGTCTGGGATTGCTTGACTACCAAGCTCTCTTACTGTATTATTCAAGGCTGTTGCTCCAGGTGGGAGAGTGGGATGGGAGGCCATTGAGGGGGATGGAGGGGAGGCGTGGGTGGGCTAATGGGTGGGTATCCGGTTACTATTGTTATGTTATCATCTCTATGTCATGATGCTCTGTTTATAAAATCAATAAAGTATATTAAATTTAAAAAAAAGGTACATTATTGCAACTTTTAATACACTGGCTGAACAGAATAAACTACTTCAAATGGCTAGACTGAGGAAACAATGTGTTTATGCGGGACATTGCTTTCATTTGTTCCTGGACTTTTGCTTAGAGATCCAACACTGTTGTAAGAGATTTCTCCACTCCTGATTCTCTCAGAGTTTAAAGAGGCTAGATTGCTGGCTGCTTTATTAGCACCAGCACATTTACAGGTACAATTCCATGGTAAAATGCAATTTTTTGATGATCCTGACACAGCTCGAGTTTTTTTTTGAGAACAGTGTTAAGATACCGGAAGATATAGGATCTGAATTTGAGGAAGAAGAAGCTGATTTCATGGAGTACCACCCTGTTTAATGATTTGATTCTGATTTTTGACCTAAAATAATTGAATTATCTCTATTAAATTTTCTTTTTAGGCTAGCTTTGAACTGGAGCTATGGGGGGCATTGTTTACTTTATTGGATAAAGGCATAAGTATCCTCCTTTCTATTAAAATGCTAATAGTGGGATGATATAAGCTTGGAATACAATCAAATTACCTATTAGAATAATAGAACAAAATAAACTCTGGGATTTTCTTACCTTTTTTTAACCCCCTAAAATATAAAACCTTTTTTTTGGGCTTTATTCAGTTAAATTCTTAATGTAATTAAACATCTCTTATTCTTTTATTTTTTAATGTAACTGAATGTAACTTGATTTTTTTTCTTAAGGAATGAAAAAATAAAGTATAAAAAAAAACTGTCTGCTGAGGACTGCAGTTCCATTCCTGGATGGATTTAGGCCATCACTTCTGTATAGGCCCTTATCAGGTCAGGTGGGTACCGGGTCACTATAACGTGGACAGAACTGAGTATGAAGAGCCACACTGTCTTAAGCATGTATGGATGTACAGTGACAGGGGTATTAGCATGATACAAAAATATCATTACCCCTGTCATTGTGGAATGGAAGATGGAAGTGGGGAAAAAGGGTTTTGAGCACTGCTGGTCAAGTGCCCGGTCAAGCTGCTCCCATGGTGGAGTGGCCAAGGCACTTGGGGGGAGGAGACCAGGGTTCAAAATCCTGCTTGAGGGAAATTTTATTTTACTCCCATCTGTGCAGCCATGAGTATGTCCCACAATGTGAATTTTAACTTGCCTCTCTGTCCACACCCCCTCTTAGTTGATTATAATTATTCCAGGGATGTGGGGGGCTGAGCCCACCACAAAAACTAAATAATTCATCCTGTATGTAATGATTTTGTGTGGTCAGCATTATGTACCACCACTGTGTTGCTGCACACTGTTGTCTGTGTGCAGTGTTTCCTTGCACGGTTTCATCAATGACATTAAGACCCTGTGCTGACCAGGTGGATCCCCTCCCCTCTGCATCATTCCTTCAACCATGAGTTGAAGCTCCTCATGTGGAGAACCTTCTCCTCCCCCCTGTTAAAGACAGGCAGCTCCTCAGCAAAAGCCACTGAGCATGCTACCTATCTATGACCCCTCCCAAGCTCCGTAAAATTCCCCTGCACTACCCTAGCCTTGTCTCTAGTCAGTTCATTAGTTCCCAGGTAGACAATGAGATCCAGCTCTCCATTCCACTCTGCTTCCCATGCAATCCTCAGGATCTGATTCCCATCCCTTTGGGCCATGGTACTGCATAGGCACATCACCTCCCTCTCCCACTTCCTTTCTTCTTATTCTCAAACCTATCCTCCTCACAATCAAGCCCCCTTCCCCCACCAGAAGTTGCTTCTTCCTCTAGGGTCCTCTACCACCCTCCTTGGTGTCTCCACAATTGATGATCCCCATATCCTCCATGGTCACTACCATGGTTACTGCCTGCAAGCAGTCCACCCTTCACCAGAGTGGCATGGGAATTATGTAGTGGTACTGGTTGAGGAATGTTCCTCTGATCCACCATGCTCACCCTTCCAGAACCCACCATAGTTCAGCCTTTCCTCCTCCCTAGCATCCTTTGAGTTAACAGTGGCAGACATGGTGGCCCCTGGGTGAAGGAAGAGGTCCACCAAATCCTAATCAACTCAGCCAGGAGTCTAATGACCTCCTCCTTCAACCCAGAGAGATGTGTGCTGATGGGGTAGCATTGTGTCTCTAGAAGATCTCTCTGAAAACTGCTGTCCCACCACCACTGCACTGCACTGCACAACTCCCAGCATTCCCAATTCCTACTCTACCTGTGTCATCCATAAATACTTTTACACCCTTACCCCAATAGGGTATTTAAAGTGTCTCCTTTTTTGCTTGCATTGCTCCTCTGTACATTTATCTTAGATAGGATTTTTCCTTCTACCCCCTTAATGAGTAGTTCCCTCCTGTGCAAAGTGTTTGCCTTCTTCCTTTACCCCCTTACCTTTCTTTGCCTATATAGTGAGAATACTATACTGGCCACTGTGTATATTCTTCCAAAGATTTACAAATCTTTGGCTGAACCCCAGGCAGAACCATAGTTGCCAGTATAGGACCCTTAACAGAACACTGTCTATCTTTGTAGATACCATTTTGAAACTACTGGTTCCAATGATACTATTGTATCAGAAGTATTCATCCCATACGCTACAGACATTAGGGGAGATGTAAATGGGAGTAGAGTGGCTCCTCAATACCCTTAACACTGAGATAGTTTACACAAATACAGTTGCAGCCATAGATGTGTTCAGATATTTCCAGATACTTTGTAGTACATCTGAAGAGATTCTCTCTGATGGTCCTCAGTGGCACTTCAGGCAAGCAGGGAATTTCTCTAGAGATATCACAGAAATTTCAGGAGCTATCTGGTCATGTCACTGGCAGCAACATAATTCATGAGGGTGGATTGAAGGCCATATGGTATAAGCTTGCAAAAAACAGGGGAACACAGTGACAAGATGATTGAATTGGTTATGGGTTAACTGAGAATGTTCTCACCTGCAATGATTTGTTTTACTGAACACATGCCACATCCATGTATGGGGTACAACAATAGGGGCTACCTTAGCCACCAGCTATCCCAATCTATACTTTGGCCAATGGGAGGAGGACTTGATTAGGAATCAGGAGGTTAACCTGTTCCTACACTGTGTAGATCTTAATCATCTTTGTAATAACTGGGGAATGTTTTCTCCCATACAGAAACCCAGTTGTAATTCACCATTATAATCCATGGGTTATAATAGCAAACACATACCAGGTTTCCCTTGCTCTGTGCATGCGCTTGCTGCTTATGGAGTGGACACACCCTATCTCTCTCTCCTGATCTCTGCAGTGCCACCAGGACTTACTTTGGGACAGCTTGATTAGACTTTTGAGAATTCTATTTTCTAATTTAAAAATGTGACAGTCCCAGGAGCTCCACATAGTACTTCTTGTGCTTCACACTTGGGGGGGTTAAAATGACACTTCCTACCCTGCCACCATGCCTCAGCTAAGATGAACAGAATAGGACATGTGCTAGAGAGGGGTATGCAATGCTCTTAAAAGAGCAGGGAATTAAATTTGGGTGGGGGCTTTCAACACCTCTACCACCAATGCTGCTTAAATGATTTGAACTGAAGTACCATCTACTGCCCATACTGATTTCTATAATTACTGTGTAGTGTCTTCAAGGTGAGAAAATGCTACCCAGCAATGATATAAAACAATACATGGGAGGGGTCCAAAATTTGAATTTAATGCCAACCCTTAGGGTTGGATGCTTCAATAAGTAGCATCCCGCCCCTTGGGTGTGAATTAAATTCTGTTATGAACTCCTCCCAAATATTATTCTATATTTATTTTTGTTTTGGTTGTGTGGTTTGGGCTAGTAGAAGATTTGAAACTATTTGTGGACTTTATAGAAAAGCTAAATCCAAACCTCAGATTTACTCTTATTAGCAATGGGGATGAAATCTATTTTCTTGCTGAATGAGAGAGAAAAAGGCAGGACACTGGTAATGACCTCTACACAAAACCCATTGACTTGTATTTGATCTTATTGGCATCTAGCAATCACCTTCACCACACCATCAACAATATTCCATGCAGTCAGTTCTTGAGGGTCCGACACAACTTTAGTGAGGAGCAAAGCTCTAGATTACAAGCAGATGCCGTGAGAGAGAGATTTTTCATGAGAGGATACAAGAGAGATATGGTGGGTACTGTTTATAAGTGGGCAGCAGAACATGATAGCACTTGGCTACTATAAATAATAGAAGAACAGAGTATTAGGTACAGACTACAGATGGGTATTAATAGTATGAAATCATTTCTACAGTACACCCTCTATACCAGAAATTCTCACACTTTGTCATAGTGAGCCTCCCCAAGCCTTGGAAAAGATCTTGAGCCTCCCCCTAATATAAAAATAATTTAGGGCCTCCCCATAGTTAGAACAACTATCATACTTTGCACATTACAGGAAGAATACAATGAAGTGTATTTGAGTAGCTGAGTTTATTCTCATTTTATTAGCGCTATTATTCTCCCTCTCTTTAACTCCCCCTCTCCAGGTCAGCCTACTCGCTCCACACTTCTGAGTTTTGGCCCTATTTACCCCTCATTGCAATACCTCCTTGAGTCAGACTGTTTTCTTTGTCAGTTTTACCCTGCCCTTAAACACCTTCTCGGGGACCATTTTGCTCCCTCCTGGCCTTGCTTCTAGTATCTCTCTACTTAGCCTTTGTATTTGTGCTTTTCTGCATTATGTTGTTCCTATTCATTTATTATTTTGCATTTTGTTTTGCACAGTTTCCAAGAATTGTATTTCCTCCATTCAGCTTTCCCCATGTCATACCAGGAAACAAGTGTTTGTTGAGTGTGTTTTCCTGGTAACCATTTTGTACATAAATTCACATGCCATTATTCGCTTCCAGTTTGCTGCGTCCTTTCACACAAAGCATCCAAAACTTGACATTTAAATATAGTACATTTTAAGGCTCGCTTGAGCCTCCCCTTGAACAGGCTGGGGCCTCCCCAGGGAGGCTGGCCTCACCATTTGAGAAACCCTGCTCTATACAAACACAGGCTATAGGTGATGTTATTCATAAAAATTGGAGTATTATTTTGACAGATCAATCCCTGGGTGACATAATCACACAGGAACCACCGACAGTGTTTTTTAAATGTGGGGAACAACCAACATGACCTGTCTGTCAATTAATTCCAGCAATCACCTGAGAGACCATGGACCTGGCTCCCACCACTTCTTAAGGGTAAGTTTCAAGTGTAGTAGATGCAAGTATTGCACAATTTGTAAAACTACACACTTCAATACCAAAAACGGTAGTGGTAATTTTGTAATAGAGTGTTTCATTAATTGTTGCGCATATAATGTTGTTTATTTAGCTACATACAGTTGTGAAGCCTTTTCTATTGGCAAAACTATCCCCAAACTGAAGGAGAGGATGGGCAGCATTTGCAGACCATATGAAATGATGACTTATGAATCATTTGCAGCCCATGGTTTGGAACAAGATATAAATACAACCCAAAGAAGGGCATTTGTGAAAACTGAAAAAAAAAATAGTCTCGGCCAGAGGGGTGGGGAAATTAGGAATAAGGTCTTGCAGAGACAGGTCTTTTCAACTTAAAAGTTGGGATGGTTGTCCCACCCAGTGTCAAAGAAAGATTTGAACTTGTTCTCTTTCTTAAGTGACAACAGTTATACAGCCCTTATGCAGCTAGAATGGTATGTTTCTGATGATTTGATAGGCATTGATTATATATAAGATTGCGTCCATGTTAATTTATTTTGGGTTTCATTTTTCTGTATTTTGATATTTACCCTTTTTGTTTCTTTTATATTTTTTCTTATTTGATTTATTTATTTATTGAAGAGATCGGAATTATAAAAAACCTTTGAGTCAGAGACTCCTTTGCAAAGTCAGAAATTCACATACATGGCAAACAACAGACAGAACATCAATTATACAATAGGCAGGTTACAGCTTCAAGGGGTATTACAACAGACACAGAGTCATAATAATTACAGAAAATAAAAAATACAGGGAATTAATCATTATCTGCAGTTAGCACTGTATTGAATTTGCTTCACATTGCCCATGATCTAAAGGTTCTTTTAGATGAATCCATTTCTTGCATGACAGCTGATTGACTTGTGTAGTGTATTCCAGGGGACAAGAAGTGAAACCTTGGAAAAATTGGATGTTGAGAAATAGAGAATAATGGATGGGGAAGGGTTTGATATGAGAATTTAATGCACACCCAAGTTGTGGGATGCTACATAAACCCAGAGGGCGAAGCCCGAGGGGTTTATCAAAGCATCCCACAATGAGGGTGTGCATTAAATTCTCATATGAAACACCCTTCCCTTCTTTTATTTTTATTATAACAGACCAGCAATTTTTCTCCAGCAGTTTGTGAGACTGTTTGGCCCCGGCCACATACAGAATGTTGGCCAATGAGGCAGCAGCATAGTTTGACTGGCTTGGCTCATGAATGTCATAACAACCAGCTGGTTGTTATGGAAAATATCAACCTGGTCAGTACATTGAGAGAAATTGCTGACCAGTTATTATTATCAAGTATCCATTCATGAGAAATCTGAAAATCAGTGGAAGGAATATACCATGCCAACAAATGGACTTTCTATCTTATTTTAACTTTCTAATATTCTTTAGTTACTGTGTTTTGAATATTATATAAAGTATGCATTAATTTGCACTATTTTGGAAAATACATATTTACACAGTCACTTTAGTTAGCTGGCAGGCTTCCTACTTATGACATACTGAGTAAAAAAACAAAGTAAGCAGTAATGCCCAACAGGATAGGCAGTAGTACCAGACCACCCAGGAGCATAATGAGGCCCAACACTGCAGACAAAGGGCCATACAACCCCTGGAAGGTCTGGTATAGCCCATACCACCCATCCTGGAGGGTATTTTTGTACTTATAAAATTGGATTTTGGCTAAATATTAGAAAAAAGTTTAAACATTTAAAAACATTACTGTAAATACTTCATTTTTATGAATAAAAATATTGTATGCAACATAGTCCCTGTACTTCTGTCATTGGCACTAGAAGGTGTTGTAGAGTTCTGTGTTGTGCTAGTCTGTTGAAGATCCTGTGCTCCCCTCCTCCCAACAGCAGAATCCATCTATAGTTTTTGGCTTCAGTCCCACTTGCCTTGGCCCAAAAATGTAGAGGTTTTCTAAATGGCTTGTTAGCTGGCAGGATTCTAGACCTGTTGGCAAAGCGTGACACAGAAGCCCAGATAGCACAGGGAAAATAGTTTATTCCAAAACATACAGAATAACAGCATAACTATTAGGAGTTTGGAAATCTCCAAACACCATGGTGTCATCATGCAAACTCAGTGAAAAACAGTCTTGCAGACATTCTTATACTGTAGGTAAGAAAGTGAATTACTAGGTAATAAACTCTTCAAAAAAGGCAGAGAAGCAGAATACAACAATTCTATTGGTCGGCAGTGTGGGCAGTTAGCACCTCAGACAGTTAGATCATTACTTGTTCTGCATGTACACACTGATAAGAGTAAAGCTGACTAAGGCTAACCTTGAGTAACAATACAGTGATTCATAACAGGTGCTAACTGTTGCAATATGGCAAAAAAAGCTGTAGGTGGCACACAAGCACTACCAAATAATCATACTGGATAATGGTTCCTAAGCACATAATAACAAGTGTGAGTAAATACAGGTGTACATTATGCTACAGTAATAGGTGTTGTAGCATACATGGTGGTATATGTAGTGTCCAAGTCTACATACCCCCCCCCCATTGCCTGATAAAGAGGCAACACCAAAGAGATAGCAGTGAGGGCTAAAGTTAGGTAGATTGGGTAGCATAAAGAAAATGTAACAGTGCATGATGTTGTTGGAGAGTGCGGTATAAGCAGCATAAGGTAAAAATACAGTACAGAAAATAATCAAAAAGGCCTGAATAACAAAAAAAAACTTTAAATGCAAGTTCTAACCAAGTGTTAGATAATACAGTACTTAAATCACCATCATGAAACAGTTCATTGAGAGAATTACCTGCTTTAGTAATAGTATTACTAATATGAATAAGATGTGTATCCTTTCTATCTAATAAGGATATGAGATTCAGGGTGAGTGGGTTGATATGTACATTAAAAACTGGCAAATACTGTTCTATAGCATTGACATAGTCAGGGTCACTAACAATGTAATCAAGTTCTGGGGTGGGAACAAGGGTGATAACAGTATGGCCAATGATAGGGCACTCATGTGGCACAAAACTGAAGTAGGGCATGCCAACATCACAGCTGAGAGGTCCATAGAAGAAGTTCTTGTAGTTGGTCACAATGCAGTATTGTCCTTCACTGTTGTAGGTAACTCAAACTTGAAGAAGACACCACTTCGTGAGTTGCACAGGACAGGTAATCGAAGCAATGGGAAGCTGTCTGGTGTGGCGTTGCATGACCTCATTCGGCACGTGTTTTCTAGTAGACATTGGAGGAGGTGATGTTATAGTAACAGGAATAGAAGCAGTTTTGAACAGGTCACCATCAAAAGCATATGCCAGTCTATAAAATTCATAGAGTAACCGCACACCAGCATAATTACATTAAATACATCACATTGGCACAAGTAGCAGTAGCCCTGTATGGCACAGCAGTCCATGTGAGGGGCTACCCAGGCAAGCAATTGAGGATGAAACATTAGCACAGGAAGAAGATTGAGGTGTTCTCTGTAGATGCTGCCCGAAAGATGGCCCACAGAGGAGACTTTAGCCAACTTGTTGAAGACTGAAGAATCCTTATCAAAGATTGGCAGAGAGACCATGAAGGAGATGTACATGGTGTCCTGGATAGTACAATGACATGTCGTGTAGCAAGGTCCTTGATTGGGATATGGTTTAACATAACCCAAATTTCTAGCTGTGGACAAAGAAAAGGAAACAGTTACAGACATACACATGGTGGTGCATGCCAAGGATCTACAGGATGGGAAGTACCATTTGGCCATACATTAATCTTGGATTAAATCAGGAATGTACCCTGATTCCAGATCTCTGAAGAGATTGCAGAAAGTGTTTATGGCATAACTACCATAAGCTGAACAAATGATTTCCCTGTCTATGTGGTGCTGCTTGGCTTCTTTATTATATGCAATCAATTTGTTAATGTTATTTTGAGTCTTATTAAATAAACATGCTATATTGGGCATGTCATACACCGTGAATCTTTCCTTCTGTGATAAACCATCAATACCATGTAGCATAGGCTGTATGACAGTTTGAGCTTGTTTACTAATAAAGTAATTTATATAGCTCTTCATTTTTGCAAGATCAACTCTTTTCCAGATTGACAATCCTAAGCAAAGTAAACCTGTAACAGTACCTATAATTCATGCTAGGCCTGTGATGCCCAATCTCTATTTAGGGGGTTTGGAGCAGAACATGCCTCTATGTTCAATAGTGTGTTGCCCAGCTATGGGGTCATGTGCATGTGCTTGATATGCTGCAACAATGTCTCGAACATGGTAGCATGAAATCTATACACATTTGTACCGGAACAGTGGCCAAACTCAGCCATGTTCCAATGAATAATATGGAAAACAACAGGAACGTGCACACTGTAAATTGAACATTATTAATAAGTGTCATAGAAACATAAATGTTGATGGCAGGTAAGGACCGCAAGGCCCACCCAGTCTGCTCACTTTTTCTATTTTATGAATGTGCCATAGGCCTTTACTCTGTCAATGGCCTATCTATTCATACTCATCTGTATTGCTCCCTTATGCCTATCCCATGCTTGTTTGAAGCCACACACTGTATTCATATCCACCACTTCCTGAGTTAGGCTGTTCCATGCATCCACCACCCTTTCTGTGAAAAAGAACTTCCTCACATAACCCCTTAATTGGCCTCCCTTTAATATCATTCTGTATCCTCTTGTTCTGCTATTTTGCTTATATTGAAACATGTTAGACTCTTTCTCCTTGTTAATGCCCTTAAGATGTTTGAATGTTTCAATCATATCATCTCTCTCCCTCCTTTGCTCTAGGCTATACATATTGAGCTCCATTAGTCAGTCTTCATATGTTTTCTGATGCAGTCCATGCACCATTTTGGTTGCCCTTCTGTGGACTGCCTCCATTTTGTTAATGTCCTTGTGCAGGTGCGGCCTCCAGTACTGCATGCAGTACTCCAGATGGGGCCTAAGCAGTGTCTTGTAAAGAGTGAGTATTGCCTCCCTCTTATGACTTGTGATACCCCTACTAATACACCCCAACATCCCTCTAGCCTTACCTACTGGTTTAGTGGTTTGCTTGGATGATTCCAGGTCATCTGTGATGATGACACACAAGTATCTTTCTTCCCTTGTGATTCCCAGCAACTTCCCTCCCAACATATAGATAGCTTCAGGGTTTCTCTTTCCTATGTACATGATCTTGTACTTCTTTGTGTTAAACTCCAGTTGCCACTTTTCTGACCATTTTGCCAGTTTATCCAGATCTCTTCTCATTCTGCCCACCCCATCTGGATCATCTACTCTGTTACAGATCTTAGTGTCATCTGGAAACAGATAAACCTTACTCACCAGTCCATCTGCAATGTCACTGATTAAGATATTGAAGAGGACTGGCCCCAAGACTGATCCCTGAGGTACCCCACTTGTGACATGCATTTCTTCTGACTGTATACCATTTACCACAACTCTCTGTTTTCTGCCCACCAATCAATTTGCCACCCAGTTGACCAACCTCTGACCCATCCTGAGCCTACCCAGCTTATTGATCAACCTTCTATGTGGAATAATATTGAAAGCTTGATGAAGTCAAGGTAGGTGACATCAGCTGCACCCCCTTGGCCCACCACTCCGGTTACCCAGTCAAAGAAATCTATGAGATTAGTTTGACAGGACCTTCCTACTATAAACCCATGCTATCTTGGATCCTGTGCTCCTATGGCTTCTGGATATTGCATTATCCTTTCCTTAAGGAGTGCCTCCATAATCTTGTCCATTACTGAGGTAAGACTGATTGGTCCTAAGTTTTCTGCCTCTACCCTGCTGCCACTCTTGTGGAGTGGGATCACATGAGCCCTTCCCCAGTCTTTTGGGACCTCTCCTGTGCTCAAAGACTCACTAAACTGTTCTGCTAATGGCTCTGCTAGTTCCACCCTTAGCTCCTTTAGTACCCTGGCATGCATGCCATCAGGTCCAATTGCCTTGTCCACCCTGAGCTTAGAAAGCTGTTGAAGGACCCTTTCTTTTGTGATGGGACTTATACACACCTCCCTGCCCCCTGTGTCCATGGTGCTGAGCTGTGGGTCCTGCCCTACCTTCTCCTCCATAAATCCTGAGCAGAAGTATCTATTTAGTGAAGTTGCGACCAGGCCACTGGGTGGGCCTCGCTCTAAACTCAGACATTGCAAGGATTCATCAGGTTCTGATGAAGCTGATATGACTATGAGGAAATGAGCAGCAGACTAGCAATGGACTGTGTCAAACATTCATAACACTTGTTGGGGTGAAAATATTTTGCACAGAAGTCTGGCCCCAATGCTGCTGCAATGTTATATGGTCCTGAATGGCATTGATTAAGTTGACATAGGTGTGGGCATTTGGCCAACCTTGAAAGGTTCATTTGGCAAGGCAGGCTACTTGAAGGCCTTGTTCTGTAGAGGTACCAGTTCTTCATTCAATTTGTACAGTGGAATTATCTGAAGAAACTACCATAGCATTGAGATAAGCATATTTCCTTCATGCTCAGTCACATTGGTAGATGGGAGCCAAATGGTGACACCACCATTATTGGATGCAGGGATATGAGCCTCAGGAGACACAGGATTTAGGTGTCAAAGGAGTGTCTGGAGAGTCTTCAAGGCTAGTTCTAGAACACTCACAAAGTCACACAACAGTGTTACAAGCAGCAACATTCTGAAAAACAAAACTAAAGACAGGTAAAAATATAGATCCCCCTCCATCTGGGGAAGGAGCACTAATTACCTATGTACAGTTTCAGTTTATTGGCATGGTACCATTTGTTTACTGGTTTCTTACAGTGTGTTAACCACATTTGATAGACAGCAGGGCTCAATTTGTTCACTATGTTGTAGGGGCCAGCCCACTTGCTTGACAGTGAATGGACTGGTGTGGCATATCACAGTACCATGACTTGATCACCTATTTGCCAACTGACCTCTTTGTCAAAGTACATTTTGGACCTTATGTGGGCCTTACCCAAATTCTGAGAAGCAAAGTGGTAGGCTTGGGCTAGATTGTCTTTCAGATGTTTGATAAAAGCATTAGCTGACACTCTGTCCATGGTTGGGGTGTTAAGATCTATCCACAAATGTTCAGGCTGCCTCATCTGCCAGCCTGTCATCACCTCAAAGAATGTGCACTTGGTTGCTGAAGCAGGGTTAGCTCTGATTGCCATTAGGAGTAAGGGCAACAGAGTGTCCCAAATTTTAGGCATTTTTGTTTGTAAACTTAAACAGCATCAACTTAATCTGCCTGTTGGCCCTCTCTACTTGTCCAGAAGACTGGGGATGGTAGGCTGTTTCAAACTTTTGTTGAACTCCCAACAATTCCAAACATCCCTGTATACATCCTCCAGTGAAGCTTGTTCTCTTATCAGAGTCCACCTTGAGGGATAGGCCCCATATGGTAAATACCTGTTGTACCAGAATCTTAGCAGTGGCTTTTGTGGTGTTTGCTCTGAACAGAAAGGCTTCAACCCATTTAGAAAAGAGATTTGTTATCTCAAATGCATACTTGTTGCTTTTACTAGTCTTGGATAATGGCCCAGTGAAATCAATATGCATGGCATTCCAGGGACTGGATTGCCTCTGTGGGTGTAGTTTAGTATTTGACTTACCAGGAACAGGATTATTGTGGGCACAAGTGATACAGTTGTCCACATAGTGTTGGACATCTTTTGGCTGACCAGGCCACCAACCCATGGTTTTCAGTCTTTGTATAGTTTTGTCTGCACCTTGATGTCTCCCTGTGGGTGTGTTGTGTTCCTGGGAGATGAACTTTGATCAGAGCTCCTTGGAGACCACCCACAATTTTGTGCCCTTGGATTTTTACAAGACCAACTTCTGGTCAGCAGAGAGCAGAAGAATTTCAGAATGTCTCTTGAAGGGATTATTCCTGGACATTTCTTTCTCTGTCTCTGTGGAGAGGTATTTATATACTTCTTTTATTTCAGGATCTGCCATTTGTGCTGCACCCAAATTGAGTGGGACTACTTGGCTTTTCTTCTGTGTGGCCACTGGGTGGTCTTCATTTTGGGGTGGCACTGTCCATACCTCCCCCCCTCTGAGTGCCTGCCTTGGCTGAGGTATCTGCTCCATCATTGTACTCATGATACTGCTCAGTCTTAGAATGGGCTTTCACCTTGTGAATGAAAAGCTTGAAAATACTGTTTTCAGCTAATCTGTTAATGAACCTAAATAGATCTCTGTATTTAACAGGAGTTTCTTCTGAGGAAGCATATACGTGGGTCTTCCAGAAAGGGAGAAATGCTGTAAGAGAGTTACACACCCATGATGAGCCAATGAAGATGATGGTATGCTCCTCCTCTTTGCTGTGAATTATTTCCAAGGCACATGCAATGGCTGCCAGTTCTGCATACTGTGAGGATCGAATGGCACGCTGTCTTGATACCTCAATGATGTCACCCCCTGTGCAAAGGACCAGAACCATGAACCCTGCAACTTGTTCTCCCTTTCGATAGGAAGAGGAGCCATCCATAAAGATATGGCAGAGGGATAGGATTCTCCAAGGTAGTCTTAGTAGCAGGCAGAAAGGGGCCTGGTTCTGGCAGAGTGGGTGGCTCTAGGCCTCATTGATGTGGGTCTCTTTGGTAAAGGAGCCCATGTGCCAGAATAGATGTCATTTTTGTGGGGTATACAGTAATATCTCAGTCTTGTAGGTGGAGTGACCAGTGGGTAAGTCTGATGTTTGAGACAATACCATCTTTGATTTGGTCTGATAACAGAAAATTGGTGGGGGTATGATTGGTATGCAGCACAATAGGAGAAAATCCTATAATGTAGGTGAAGTATTTAAGAGCCCAGAATGTAGCAAGGAGGTACCTCTCACAGAGGGAGTACTTCTGTGCCACTGGGAATAGGGCCTGGGAGGCATAGACAATGGAGCTGAGTTTCCCATTTACCTTTTGAGCCAGAACTGCAGACATTGCAGTGTCAGAGGCAGCAGTTTCCAAATGGAATGACAGTTCTGGGTTAAGACTGACCAAAGCTGGGTCTGAGGCCAATGCCTGTTTTAAGGGAGTAACAGCAGCTATATGTTCTGGTCCCCATGACCAAGGAACATCCTTTTTCAGTAACTCATGCAGGCATGCAGACTTCTGTGCAAAATCACAGATAAAGTCTTGGGAGCAATTGACCATGCCCAGGAATTGCCTAAGTGTGGAGACACTAGTAGGCAGGGGCAAATCTTGGATACCTTGGACCTTGTCCAAGGCAGGACTTCTACCTTCTGCAGGACTTCTACCTTCTGCAGTAACACACAGTCTTAAAAAGGAAACTTCTGGGAGACAAAGCTGGACCTTTGCAGGGTTACACCTGAGGCCTGCCTGGTGTGAGAGTGCAAGGAGCTCCTCTAGGAGCTGTAAGTGTTTTTCCAGGCCTGCAGCGGCCAAAAGGAGATCATCTGCATACTGCAGGAGATAGCCAGGGGAAGAGAAACCTTGTATGGTATCCTTCATGTGAATGTGAAAGAGGCAGAGGCTGTGTGAAACCCCTGCAGAAAGCAGGTCCAAGTGTACTGATGCCCTTCAAAGGTAAAGGCAAACTTGTATTGGTTCTCAGGAGTCAATGGCAGTGACCAAAAACCATTGGAAATGTCCAGGGTGCTGAACCATTTGTGCTTAGGTTTAAGCAACTTGAATACATCTGAGGCAGATGCCACAGTAGGTGGACAACTTGGGGTAACTTGGTTGATCTTGCTGTAATCGATGGTCAACCTCCAATTGTTGCTGGACTTCTTCACAGGCCAAATCAGAGAGTTGAGTGTGGAGACGCAAGGCCTAATGATCCCCTGCTTCAGAAGGGATTCTACAGTTGCCTAAGAGAAGGGATTGCCTCTGCTGGAAAGGGGTATTGCCTTTGGCCTGGTGGGTCCCCACCAGTAACCCATATGAGGGTGTTCATTCTGCCACAGTCTTGTTTGTTTTTGGCAAAAGTGACCCAGTGTTTTTCCAAAGTAGGCCTCAATTGAGCAAAAAGAGGGTGTCTCTGGAACACGAGGATGAAATCATGTTCCGAGTCATTTGCCTTCCCTACTGCTATGATGTATGATTCAAAAATGAGGAGCAGGTGACCAAGGCTGGGTAGCTGGAGTAGTAGCCTATTGTCTAGGTCCACCAAGCACCCATATTGAGAGAGAAAATCTACACCTAGGATGCCCTGATGATGATGGAGAATCAGGTCAAAGCAGTGTTGCACTTCTAAGGTACCGATGGTGAGGGGTATCTTGGACAGGTTGGTCATAACCATGGTTCCCTCGAAGGTCTGGGCAGAAGTGGCCTTCCCTGTTGACTAGCAAGAGAATTTGAGATCATCCTGATGTAACACTGAGACAGCGGCACCCATGTACAGAAGTAGTTCAAACTTGCCACCTCCAACCAGTGTTTCTACACATGGGCATCCAGAGTCATTGGTAAGCAGAGAAGAAAGTATTTGGACCAGGGTCTGACACCATCAGTCTGATGTATCATGTTTTTGCAAGGCATCGTAGAGTGTTGGATCCTTCTCCCTTAACATCTGTAGTGCTTCAGGATATGGGATCTTTGCTTGCCCCCCCTTCCCATTCATGGTTAAGGGCTACAAGCCTAAATCAGGATACCCAGACCAAGGCCATTGACTTCATTGTTGAGGGTAACTCCCTATTTGGAGACCAAACAGAGGCCTGTATGAAAAAGGTGGATGAATACAAGGCCACCTACAGGAGTAACTCTGCCAAAGAAAAGGCATCTCCCTCCACTAGGCCCTATGGAAGGGGAGACAGTGACAGAGCTGCCTACAGCAGGCCTTTTTACCAGGCCCAGGCTGTTCCACAACCCTAGCAGTACCCTCAGCAAACAGGGTACTTTAGGGGACGGGGCAGAAGGGGGTCCAAGCATGATTCCCAGGCTGGTTGAGCCCAGCCACAGCCAAAACAGGCTCCCTGACTTGTTTGCCAAGGCCGCCTCCCCACTACCAGTAGGGGGCAGACTGGCTCACTTTTTCCAAGCTTGGAAAACATTACCACGGACAAGTGGATCCTGGAAGTAGTGAGTCAGGGTTTGTCCATAAGTTTCAAAGCCTTCCCACTTCTAAGAACCAAAGTTTTCAAGCCAGCTTCCAATGTTGAAAGGAAGCTTCTGGAAAAGGAAGTTCAAAGTCTGTTGTCAGAAGCAGTAGAATCTGTTCCTCCATAGCAAAAAGGAAAGGATTTTTATTCAAGATACTTCCTTACAACAAAGAAAAATGGGGAGTGGCTGCCTATTCTAGATCTAAGGTTACTGAACATGCACCTGACAAAACCAAAGTTCAAGATGGTGACCATAGCATTAATTCTGCCAACACTCCAAAAAGGAGCTTGGTTGGCATATTTGGACCTAATAAAATATTTCCACATCCCCATAAGAGAGTCACAGAAAGTACCTCAGGTTCAGACTCCCTTCTGGTCATTACCAGTTTTCAACCTTGCCATTCAGGCTCACTTCAGCTCCAAGAGTGTTCACAAAGTGCCTGGCAGTGGTAGTGGCACACCTACAAAGGTTGGATGTCACAGTATTCCCATACCTCGATGATTGGTTGGTGGTAGAAAACTCACTACAACGGGTAAGGGAACATTTGCAGATCACTCAGGGCCTCTTAGATTCCTTAGGTTTTCTGATAAATCTCAAAAAGTCAGTCCTTCTACCTGCACAGGTACTGTAGTTCATAGGGGCAGAGTTGAATACCCTAGAGGACAGGGCCTACCTGCCTCTGGACAGGGTAAGAAACATTGTACAGATTGCAGGCTCCTTGAGCTTGAACAGGCCAAAAATTACAAGGCAGCTTCTTCAGTTACTGGACCATATGGCTGCAGCCCTAGGCACAGTCTTGGGGTCCAGGTTTCAGATGAGGGATGTGCAGTTCCACCTCAGGGCACTCTAGTGCCAAAGGAAGGACCCCCTCTCAAAGCTGATTTAGTAACAAAAACGGTACTGCAGGCCCTCCAGTGGTGGCATGAGGAAGCCAACCTAGGGGAAGGGGTTCCTTTCCACCAAGAGTCCCCATCAGTGGTTCTCACAACAGATGCATCACTACTAGGGTGGGGTGCCTATTTGGGGGGGGTCACACCACCCATGGTACATGGTCAAGTGCAGAGTCACTCCAGCATATCAGTCTACTGGAACTCAGAGCAGTGTTGCTGGCCCTGCAGGACTTCGCCCTACTAGTGCAGGAAAGGGTTGTACAGATCAGAACAGACAATACCACCACAATGTACTACATAATGCAAGCAGGGAGGAGCAAGACCAAGCCCTCTGTGCACAAAGGCCATGAAAATATGGAGTCTGGCCAACTCCTTAGGCGTTTCCCTTCAGGCCATCCATCTGCCAGGGAAGGACAATGCCCTGGCAGGTGCACTGAGTCGAATCAACTGGGCTCATCACGAATGGGCCCCTTAAACAGACAGGTGTTGGAAGCAGTTTTCAGAAGGTGGGGTACCCCAGAGATAGATCTCTTTGCATCCCATAAGAACCACCACCTACCACAGTACTGTTACAGGCCACCAGCACAGGGAACAATCCCCCTAGATGCTCTGGCCGTGAACTCATCAGGGATGCACCTGTATGCTTTACCTCCCTTCCCTTTGGTGTTCAGAGTTCTGATCACACTCAGATCCAAGCCAGCATCTTTGATCTTGATAGCACCAGATTGGGCCAGGTAGCCATGGTACTCTCTGCTGCTCTCCATGTCTGTAGCAAAACTGATACAACTTCTTCTGAGGAACAATCTGTTTACCTCCAGCCAAGGGAGGAGCCTGTACCCAAACCCCAGATCCCTTAGACTCAAGGCATGGCTCTTGAGGACTTACAGCATGCAGGCTTGCATCTCTAAGAGAATATTCTGGATGTTCTTGGGGGATACAAGAAACCCTGTACTAAGAAACCATATGCCTCAAAATTGAAAAGGTTTTCAATTTGGTGTTCCACCAATGATGTGGTACCAGCACAGGAAGGGATTCTAGCTTTGTTGGGTTACCTTACCCATTTGCATTTTCTAGGCTTGCAGTCCACTACCTTAAAGGTCCATCTGGCCTCAGTATCTGCTTACATCTCAGCTGGAAAGAAAGTCTCTATGGCATCAAATCCTATTTTCAAGAGGTTTGTCAAAGGGTTGGCTCATCTGCACTCCTCTCATAGGGAACCAGTGCCAGATTGGGACTTGAATGTCTGTATAGCCAAGCTCACTGGTCCCCCTTTTGAGCCTAATGCCCCAGCTCATTTGAAATATGTCACCTGGAAAACAGTTTTCCTGGTGGCAATAACCTCTGCCAAAAGGATCAGTGAGCTCCAGGCTCTGTGCATTGATCAGGACTACATTTCATTCCACAGAGACAAGGTAGTCCTGGGAACAAACAGGACAGTTCTTTCAATGTGATTTATGATTTCTGTTTGAACCAGTCCATTACCCCACCAATCATTTTCACTGAACATTCTAGTTCAAGTGAGGGTAGACTTCACAGTTTGGATGCTAAACGAGCCCTTATCTACTACACGACAGCTACGAAGGACCACAGACAGGACAGAAAACAGCTGTTCCTGATTTATGGGTATGTGAGAAAAGGAAATCCAGCATCTAAAAGGTCCATCTCTCACTGGATAGGTCAGTGTATTCAGTTTTGCAACTCCAAAGCTGGAAAACAGCTCCCTGCAGGGCTGAGGGCCCATTCCACAAGGAGTACATAGCAGTAGCCAGGGATGTCTCATTAGTGGAGATCTGTAAAGCATCTATCAGGAGAACAGTGCTCACTTCCACAAAGCACTATAGCCTGGACACCCAGTCCAGAGGTGATGCCAGGTTTGGCACAGCAGTCCTGCAGAGTCTGTTTCCAAAGAAGGTTCTGTGTGCACCTCTGAAGGTATTGCTTCATAGTCTGCAAGAGTTAGGAATATTGGAGAATTCCTGGGGTGAGAAGAAAAAATGACTTACCACAGTAATCTTGTTTCTTCCAAGTTATTCTCCAAAATTCATAACTCTGCCATCCTGCCTCCCCTACTAGAACCAGTGGCCTGTGCACTCAAAGCTGAGCAACTATGTGTGAGGATACCACACACTCTGACATATCTGTTTTTTGAGCCTTTTGGGCATTGGTTTCCCCTTCTTCAGGTGATTCTGACATTTAGGGGTGATTGTGTTTTTTTCCTCCAGTTGAAGGTTAATGGGATAGTTTAGTGTTGATTGTTTTCTACTATTAGATAAAGTTCCTCTTGGGGCCTGTTTTTGTAGGCTTCTATGAAATCTGAAGCATTAGAATGTAGGCAATTGATAAGAGCAGCCTTTGAAAAGTGACACAAGCCAATGATGATTCCATCATTAGCATACATTCTATCTCCGGGCAGTTCTATCTTAAAGGCTGACTGCAAGAGTTATGAATATTGGAGAATACCTTGGAAGAAATAAGATTACTATGGTAAGTAATTTTTTTCTTTTGTATCTGCTTGCTTTTTCTTAAAGGGGACAACTGCCTGTCCACCATAAGTGCTACTGCACAAACACTTGTTTGTTTACAATCCTCAATCTACTCCCGCTGAACCCTTCCTGAAACTTGGGAGCACCCTCACACAGTCTGGCTATGCACAATGTGACTGGAGGAAACTACTGCATCATGAGTGGTGTGATGGATGTGGGTGTTTCTTAAGTTCAGAAAGGGGAGAGTGAAGGATAGAAACAAAACAAATTTTAACATGATTACAACAATAACAGCTTTTGTACTTTGGCTAAGAAAAAATAACATTTGTATCTATTGTTTGCCCTTCTTGGATCTAAGAGCACATTACATGTACAAATTCACAGTCATAAATAACATCAAAACAACATATAAAGCAAAACCTCCACACTGAAAGTAGCATTTAAATAATAAAATGAAACAACTGTGATTATCCAAGCAGCTATTCTTGGCCAGGGAACCCCTACATTCAGAATTTCCCCCACAGATGAGATTTTAATAGTGACATAGAAATGTAGCTGGCCCAGTGGTGCTGAGATTTGAGATGCTGAATGCCACATCTCGCGCCTCACCAGAGACCCGAGTTCATGAACGGACTCGAGCTTCTGGGGGTCAGCAGGGGAGGGAGATAGAGGATTGAGGATCCAGTGGACTGCTCTCCTCTCCTGGTGTGGGTAGCAGGCTTTACTTTGCTCCACTGTGGCCCCTGATGGAGATCAGTGGTATTGCAGGATCCAATGCTGCAATGGGGTGGATAGGTGGCAGATGTCAGCACATCAGTGCACAGACATCATTGCATGTCCATGCTCTAGGGGAAACACACAGCAGCAAAAAACTGTAGTCCCTTGGAGAGGTACCAGCAAGCTCCAGTGCCCCGCCACCACACACCAAATGCCGGGCTCTCTCACCAGCTCTCCCTATCCCTCATCTTGCCTTGAATCTGGTACGCTAGCCCTGGGGTTTGTCAGATCAAGGTAGGTGGGGAGTGTCTGTCCCCGATTTCCCAGTGGGTGAGCATCAGGCAGGTGGTCGAGCAGTTGGGGACAAGTGGGGTCTGCCTGAGAGAGTTCTGAGGGGCAAGTGATAAAGAAAGTCCACAAAACAAATAGTGACACAGAAGGGACATTTCTGGCAAATATAAAATATAAAAAACAACTGTCACATCAAAATATTCTACAGCATGTGGGTAATAATAACAAGAACTAATTAAAGGCCTAAATAATTGACACCCATTTAAAGAGCTACTGACACACAGGAGGCTGGATTTTCAAGGGGTGATGCAGGGCTTGTGTCATGCACTGTGTCACGCTTAGTTTTTGGTACAGCTGTGCCAAACACTTTTACCATAACTGCACCAAATCTTAGAACATCAGGCACAGTTATGGCAGTTTTCCCACTCTATGCTAGCTTGTGTCAAATATTTGTTCAAGTTCTAGTTTATTTAACCAGGAAAAACTCCATTGAGCAAACTAATTTACAAGGAGGTCCCATACTGAAAAATTGACATAACATTGCAGTGTAAAGTGGTATAGATATAATAATAATGCAATTAAGAAAAGTGCAATAGTTACATATAGTTACATATAGGTACATCATGGAAGACAACAACACACAATGTCATAATTATGCTAAACAAGTACTCATAGTAATGACATAATAAAGGCTACTGGTCTAAGCACAGAGGGATCAACAAAAAAACATATGGTCCAGGGGGATAGCACATGGGAGGAGAGGAAATGGAAACCATATAGGGAGTTTTCAGGGCATAGGGCGAGAATAAGGAGGAGATACATGATAGAGACAGAGGGATGATGAGAAGGAGATCAAAGACTAAAAGGTCTAGGAAGAGAAACAGTGGCAGACATCATTTGTATATTTGGCGACGAGGCTTTTAAACAAATTTAGTGGGACTAAACTGGATAATTTGAGTGATGATTGCAACATATTCCACACAAGCGGATAGCGTGACTGATAGTAACTTTTCTGCACTTAGTGCAGAATTTAGGGACTTTGAACATAATGTACGAAGTTTTCCTCAGGGCGTAGGTGCACAAGGTTGGTGAAGCAGGCTTGAGATATAAGGTGGTAGTTTACAAAGTAAAGCTTTGTATGCCCAGACATAAGTGTTTAATAATCTTCTAGTGGTAAGGGATGTCTGCCCAGTTGCAGCATAGAGGTGACAGTGATGTGTTCTGAATGGTGTATTAGTAATAAATTGGATGGCTCGATGATATAGAACATCTTACCTATGAAGGCTAGTAGTCAAGCAACAACCATATAGGACATTACCATAGTCCAATAATGGTAGAAATGTAGTTTGGACCAGTCTTGTCCTGGTCTCTTTGGAGAATAAGGTTTTATTCCTATAAAGGAAACCAAGCCTCAACTTTAGTTTTTTTGCAAGCACATCAATATGGGACGAGAAGGAGAGGTTATGGTCCAGTAGGAAAACTAAGTATTTAAAATAATCTACAACCTCCAGGATATCACCTAGCAGGGTTATGACAGGTGATAGGTAAGTAGGGTTTTTAGACATAGCAGAATAATCATTGGGTTGGAAGAATGTGACTTTTTTGGGGGGGCATTTAATAATAATTTGGAGCGAAGGAGATAATGCTGCAATAGATCAAATTCAAATTGAAGTTCACAGCAGACATCCATAACTGAAGGTTTTGAGTTATAGAGGACAGTATCTTCAGCACAAAAATGAAGTTTAGCCTTGGATATATTATTGCTTAGGGTGTTAATGTGTATCATGAAGAGGAAGGGGCAAAGAATCAGTCCTTGGGGTACCCCTTGAGAGAGCAGGAGAAGCATTGAGAAGGCCCCATCTACCTTGATTTGCTGCTGTCGGCCAGACAGACAACTGGAGAACCAGTTAATAGTAGGTCCATTCAAGCCATGCTCCTTAAGTTTGATTAGTAGTAATGTATGATCTACAGTATCAAAGGCTTTACTCAGGTCAAGAAAGATTGCTCCAGTTTGTTTTTGATCTAAGGCGTGAAGCCAATCATCCAACACATTCATGAGGGTGGTTATGATGCTATGATAAGGCTGAAAGCCAGATTGTAGTGGGGTGATGAGGTTTTGGGTTGTCTAAATAGTTCTTAATCTGATTATTGACTAGTTTTTCCAACAATTTTGATAGAATGGGTAGAAGGGATATAGGTCTGTAGTTATTGAGGTCTCCAAGGTTGCCAGATTTGAAAAGGGGTGATATATGAGCTATTTTCCATGGGGAAGAGACTTCACTATTAGTAATATATAAGTTATGCTATTGGTGCTGTTAGGTATCGAAAGCCTGCTTTTAGGAATTAAGGGTCCAGCTCATCTGCACTTGCATTTTTTTACATCAAGATCTATAAGCAAATCCTTGATTTCTTAAGAGGTAAAAGGGGGAGAGGTAAAAGGAGACCTGCTGATTGAGCTTGATATTAGGGTCTGCTTGGTTAGGTGCAGGCTGTAGGCTAGCAGCTGTGGAGGAGTCAAAGGCAAGGCCTGCTATATAGAACTTTGTATTGAATGATTCTAATATTAAGGATTTGTCAGTAATAGTTGTAACATGGTAGACAATTTTGGCGGGGGAAGGGATGGGGAAGAATTACATAGCTCGACTGATTTTATGATACCCGAGAATTTTGCTAGGTTACCCTTGGCATTCTCTATGTCACTGAGATAATAGTTCACCTTCGTTTTATCAGTTTTGTGCATCTATATCGGAGGGTTCAGGTCATTCAGTCCGATGGATCTTTTGGTGAACCTGGCAGTAGCCCACAGTTTATCCCTTTTTGTTAGAGCATATTTTATTTCACTTGTGAACCAGGGGCACGCCACTTTTTTGCTCCTACATTTGATTAATGGTGCATGCTTATTAATAATATCAAGGATGGTGAAATTAAAAATAGCTACCATTTCATTAATGTTAATGGCAAGATAGAGGTTTTGCCAGCTTATGGAGCAAAGATCCGATAGGTAGCCTACTACATAACATTTTTTAAAGTTCCTTTTTAATATGAATTTGCAGGCCTTGTGAAAGGGGTAAAGATAGAAACATAGAATTTGACGGCAGATTAGGACCGCTTGGCCCACCCAGTCTGCCCATTTCCCTACCTAATGGATAAGCTGCAGATCCTAGTTAACCAGCAGCCTACTTCTTCCTACCCCCAACCCCTAGAATTGCCTTATGACTGTCTCATGCATGCTTGAATTCCAGGTACCTATGATTGATTCAAGCTAGACCCACAAAGAGCTGGTCTAACTTGCAACAGTCGGCAGAGGGGATAGAAAATCCCGATTGCAGGCAGGAAGAATGCCACAACTCCCGTGCGCCAAAGGATTGACACACCACAAGCTTGCAGCATTCTCAGGCCTTTTGAAAGTCTGGCCCATGGTAATCTGAGAAATAATACATATATTAATAATATGAAGACAAAATTCAACTTGTGTTTCCAATGTCTTCTGTAGATTTCTACTCTCCCTTATGTACAGTATTACTGATGAGGTGCATAAAAGCAGGATCTCCCCTTACAGCTTATTTCTGACTTGAAGTCAAAATCCTCTGTTATGACATCCCAGTTAGTTGTCATGGGAACAACTGTGATATCACAATCGGAGTATTTAATAATAATAAACTTTATTTGTTGTAATCACAATTCAAAATACCAGAGTGCTTTCACAGAGTAAAACCTTAAAAACTGTAACTATTTAAAACCAATAAAATGACAGACATCCATAAATTAATTCTCAGGATAGGCAAGCAAGAATAAAAATGTTTTAAGTGCAGATTTGAAGCTCTCCACAGTCAGGCACCCCCTTATCCAATGAGATAGAGAATTCCACAGGGTAGGAGCCACCAAAGCGAATGCTCGGTCTCCAGAAGTCTCTGAATCTCCAGTAATCCCTCATCGGCAGAGCAAAGTGGTCAGAGGAGGTAGTAGGGAAGTAGGAGCTCTTGCAGGTTACTCAGTCTCTGTCCATGTAGAGTTTTGTAGGTCAGTAAACCAACCTTGAAGGTGATCTGCCCCTGAACTAGCAGCCAGTGCAATCCATGCAGCACCAGTGTGACATGGCTAGATCAAGAAAGCCCAGTCAACAACCTGGCCACAGCGTTCTGCACCAGCTGCTAGCAGCAGATATCAACCCCTAGAAGCCCTAGGTAAAGGGTAATGTAATCATCAAGCAGGGAGGCCACAAAGGTATGGACCAATGTTGGAAGATCCTACTGGGTCAAAATTTCACATGCTTTGCAGTGCACGACATTGACTGTGAGGCAGGAACAGTGCAGTTGGTAAGAGCTAGAGGGTGCAAACCACAAAAGGAAGTACGTGCCGTAGTACACCCTCTCACTCTTCCCAGTGCAGGATAAGAATCCTGCTGTGAGAGGGGTCCACTGAGCAGCTGCTGTGGCTTGATGGAATGATCCATGGATAGCAAGGGAGGCAAGCAATGTGATGGGACTGGGTTTCGATTCCTGGTCCCAGACACATGAAAAAAATTTTTCTCGCATTTTGTGTGATGTTAAGTATGAACCCCCCTGGAGTTTGTTATTTTAGTTGGGGAGGTTGGGAGCACAGCACCCCATAACGGGGGTGTGGGGGTGGATCCTCCCTGCAAAAAAAAAGAATTATGCCATTTGCAATATATCACGCTGTATTGGCAGTGTGGTATATAGCTATGGCATAATGTTTTGCAATATTATGACCCTGTGCCTTGGAAGATCACCAGGCAGAACTAGATGCTTCATCTCAATGGCTGAGAGGGACCTGGGGGTGGCGGTGAATGTCAAGATGAACAACTCGGAGACTTATGGGAGGGCAGCAGCCAAGGCCAACAGGATGCTGGGATGCATCGCTAGGGGGATCACCTCCAGAAGGAGGGAAGTGATACTCCCTCTGTATAACTGCTTGGTGAGGCCACACCTCAAGTACTGCATTCAGTTTTGAAGGCCACACTTAAAGAGGGACATTAAACGCCTGAAGAGGGTCCAGAGAAGGGCAACCAAAATGATTTGGGGCTTGGGGGACAGGACCTATGGGGAGAGGCTCGAAGAGCTAAATATGTACACATTGGAAGAGAGAAGGGACCAGGGGGACATGATAGAGGTCTTCAGGTAAATGAAGGGGTAAATAGGGGAAGAGCAGTCAGGGTGCTTTGAAGGAAAGAGGAGGGGGCAACTAGAGTGCATGGGTGGAAGCTGGAGGGAGGAAGATTCGGAGGAGAAAGGAGGAGGTGCTACTTCACTGAGAGGGTAGTGGAGCCATGGAATGCACTGCCCAGGGGGCTGTTGGAGGCAGAGACAGTGGAGGGGTTCAAGAGGGGGTGGGACAGGTACAGGGGAAGGGTTCTGGAAGCAAAATCCAGTGCAGCGAGAATACCCGGAACTGGGAAGGGAGAAGCCAGAGAAGGCGAGGGAGGCAGCAAGGTCAGATCCCAGGGTGGGGGTTGACCAAACGAGCAGACACAAAAGACCGTTAGGCCTGTTCTGCTGGCATTTTAGTATGTTAGTATGTTAGTATCTGGGCTGATCTAATATTGGCAACCTTATCGGCAAAGAAGCGAGCAAACTCATGACACTTATCCTGTGACAATGATGTTTGAACTTGCAGACAGGCTAGATTGCGTGGTCTGTCCACAGTTCGGAAAAGCTGAGCTGGTATGTTCCTTGCAGTGGTGATCTCCCCAGATAGGAACTCTGCCTTCTTACGGGAGATCAGCAATTGATAGTCTGTGTAATGGGCCATCAATCTAAGTCTATTGGTATCAAGACCAGATTTCTGCCAGTGACGCCCCATCCTTCTCCCTTTTCTCCTCATTTCCCTTGAGGTCCTACTAAATCAAGGGGACTGAGGGCAAAGGGTGAGGGTTTGAACATGAACAGGAGCAACAGAGTCCAAAGCCACCAACACAGCCTTTTTATAGGCCTGTAGTAGGTTGTCTGGAACCCTGCTAGCAGTCAGAAATCCCAACAGATCCAGCACCGCCATCATGCCATCTGGGATTTCACCCCTTAATGATTGGTACCTGACCATCTCCAAAAGGACAGGCCTATAAGTGAGGGCCTGGAAATTGAACCTGATAGTGTAATGGTCAGACCACCAAGTCAGAAGTCTCATACCCAGTAGGGAGACCAGGTCCAGAGAATGACCAGAATTATTGGTCGCAGAGGAAACTACCGGTATGAAGCCCAATGAAATCATTAGTTGGAGGAAGTCCTGACCAAAATGTGAGAGTTTATCATCAACACAGGCATTGAAGTCACCCAGCACCATCACTCTGGGAGACTCCAACACCATGTCAGCAATGAAGTCCACCGCTTCCTGCAAAAATTGCTTCCCATCCCCAGGTGGATAGTAGAAGAGAAGAATTTTGCACCCAACACCTGCACCCAGGATAAATTCAAAAGATCTAGCCTCCCCCCCCCCGGTACATCTATCAGGCCCAATTCCATGCTAAAACAAATGGTCACACCCCCACCCCTACGATCCAACCTCAGGTGGTGTATCACCGAGAAACCAGCTGGAACTGCTGACTCAAGAATGGAGCCAGCATTATCATCCAGCCAGGTCTCAATGATGCATGCCAGGTCCACTGTCCCAACAAGATCAGCAATTATTGCCATCTTGTTTTTTAATTGACCTGACATTGCGTAACACTGCCTGGGTTGGATGAGACTTCGAGGCTGATCAAGTCAACTGCCCACAGAAAGTGGAGCCCTTGAGTACGGGGACCAGACAGGGAGGACCCCTCTCCAGTCTCCAGTTCACCCCAGGGCATCTCCTCATTCCCACAACCCCTATCCAGCCACCTAGCCCCCCCCCAGATCCAGGCCCCCCTATACCTCCTCCTTACAATTCCCAATGCCCTACAATGATTGTATATATCAGCATGCAAAGGGGAACAACTAAAGAGATGGAGGCCCCAGAGCTTCAACATCAAGTAGGGATTATTGGAAATTATGAATTCTCAAGGCACAAAGATCCATTTAATATGCTGCATATATACTTAAATGAATAATTGAGAGAACCAATAGCAATCTAATAAGAAATATACAGTACATTGAATTGTGTCCAAATGCTGTGTTGAATTCCCCCTGGATGTGTTGACTGATCTTTAACTTGTGATTGTAATGTGATATATAATTGAATGATGATCATTACTAAAGGGTTAATGGAAAACTACAGTCAGTTGCTTCAAAGTTGATTGTAAAAATGTGTTAGTTATTTTAATGTCATGTGCCTATATTTCTAGTGTGCACTGCATGACCTTGATACAAAGTGTTTCTTACAGTTAACAGTGCCCACCATGTTTGCTTAGCTAATAAACTGTTAGAAATGTACAGTATTTAAAACATGTATTTAAAAATGTAGCCATGGAATGTGTGCAATGCTTGGAATGCTGTGAATGGTAATGGGAAAGGAACTCAGCAAATGAACAAGTTGCATGAGAAAGCACTGTAATCTGTTGTTAATGCTTAGTGTGTTGGCAGTAGTGTTATAAACACACACTTGGGGGCATAGTAAGGCATGATGCCACACTTAGTACTGTAACATGTTTGAACTTTGCTATCATAAACTAGCTGACGGTTTGTTCACTTCTTAATTTTCAAGTACCTTGTAAGGAAAGCATCATCTTCTTATCCCCATAGCTATTATGTAAGCATGGACACTCTTATAGCAGAAACCCACCTACAGTATAATGGATGGATCCATATTGCCAATAGAAAAAAACTATGTACGCAATGTTAAAAATCCCCTTCATACCATACTTTGCAACCCCTGTATAGTGGACACTTGACTATAAACACCATTGTGCCACTGTTAGATGCTGCACACTGCATTCAAATTGTCACCTAATATTTTAGCTTCACGAGGGAGGAAGCTGGATATCATTGTCCACCTAGGAACAAATGACCTGGCTATGAATGGGATCACAGCAGCACAAGAGGAGTTTGAAGAGTTGGGAAGGGGCCTTAGACAGGTAGCACATACTGTAACCTTCTCAGAGGTGATGCCTGTCTATGGCAAGGGTGATACTAGAGCACTCCACACCATGGGATTCAATGAATGGTCAAAAAACTGGTTCAGAGCTCAGGGTTTTGGCTTCACTGGGGACTGGGGGTCCACCTGGAGGGATACAGGTCTACACTGGCATGATGGTCCGCATCTGTCCAGGAGGGGAACCAGAATCCTAGATGATAGGTTTAAATGCATAATTGGCAAGCATTTAAACTAGCCAAGGGGGAGGCATGGAAAAGGAGCAGGGAAAACCCAGCATCCCCCCACAAAACACAGTAGTTAGAAAGGTAAACACCAAGGTAGAGAAGATAATGGGGAGCAGGACAAGGGTAAATGCAGAAAAAAGCAGTAAGGACAGGGATGGGACTAAAAGGGGTAAGGCCATCAACAAATAGAGGGTAATGAGTACCAATGCCCGTAGTCTGTGTAACAAGCTCCCTGAACTAGCAGCCTTGACAGAAGAGGGACATCTGGATATCTTGGCAATCACAGAAACATGGTACACTGAGAACCATGACTGGTATGTCAACATACCAGGATACACAATGTACAGGAGGGACAGGGAAGGTAAAAGAGGAGGAGGAGTAGCTCTCTATGTAAGGGAAGGGATCAAAGCAATGGAACTAAAGGATAAACAGGGAGTAAAGGAGGCACTGTGGGTTACCCTGGAAACAGGATATGGCACCACGATTCGCACAGGGGTGATATATAGACCCCCATCTCAGGGGGGAGGCAATGGACAAGGAAATGATTGAAGGTATCCTTAGAGTGGCAGAAAAAGGGGAGTTATTGTTGATGGGGGAACCGAACATGCCAGACATTAGCTGGAGCACCCTGGCTGCAGCCACATCAAAAAGCAGGTTTATTCTTGATGCCCTGCGGGGGGCATGCCTCAGACAGCTAGTTGTGGAACCCACTAGGGAGCAATCTTAGACCTGGTACTGTCAAATGTGGATGGAGAAAGGATCTCAGATCTAGAAGTGGGTAGCCATCTGGGAACAAATGACCACAAAACAGTGTGTTTCACAATAAACACAGCCATACAGTTGAGCCATACTAAAGCAAGAGTGTTGGACTTTAGGAGGGCTGACTTTGGGAAAATGGGAGAGTGCCTCAGAAAAGTACTAGCAAACTGGCAAGAAGGAGGGGTGGAGAAACAATGGGGAAAAATCAAAACAGCCATCACAGAGGCAACAAGCCTTTGTATGAAGCAAATCAACAAAGCAAAATGAAGGAAAAAATCACTATGGTTCTCAAAAGAGGTGGTGAGGACTTTTAAGGAGAAAAAGGTAGCATTCAGGAAGTATAAGGAAACAAAGAAGGAGCAGGACAGAGAACTGTACCAGTTAAAGCAGAAGGAAGTGGGGAAAGCAGTCAGATTAGCAAAAGCCCAAACTGAGGAAAAGATAGCCAACTCAGTTAAGAAGGGGAATAAAACCTTTTATAGGTACATTAGGGAGTGAAGAAAGATGAAGGAAGGGATAGTGAGGCGACTAAAGGGACGGAGGGTGGGCAGAGGATGACAGTGAAAAAGCAGGATACTGAATGAATACTTCGCTCAGTATTCAGAAAAGAAGAGGAGGGGAGGTACCTAAATCAAAGAATAGAAGCACTCTGGATAGGGAGGTCGATACCAGTCCATTCACAAAAGAAAGGGTCCTGAAAGAACTCTTAAAACTGAAGGTGGACAAAGCAATGGGCCTGATGGGATTCACCCAAGAATTCTAAAAGAACTAAGGGTAGAATTAGTGACACCACTGACCTCCCTTTTTAACAAATCATGGGAGAATGGTATAGTACCAGAGGACTGGAGGAGGGCAGGCGTGATTCCTGTCACAAAAGTGGAAGCAAGACAGAGGCAGGAAACTACAGACCTGTTAGTTTGACCTCAGTGGTAGGGGAAAATTATGGAATCATTTCTAAAGGAGAATTGTTGAGTTCCTAGAGGCCAGTGGGGCACAGGACCCAAGGCAGCATGGATTCACAGTGGGAAGGTCATGTCAGATGAATCTAATAGATTTCTTTGACTGGGTAACCAATGTACTAGACCAGAGAGGGACAGTGGACATGGCCTGCCTTGACTTTAGCAAGGCATTTGACACAGTCCCACACAAAAGATTAATATACAAGTTAGCCAGCCTTGGCGTGGGTCCCAAGGTGGTAGCCTGGGTTAAAAATTGGCTGGACAACAGGGTACAGAGGGTAATAGTAAACAGAGTTTACTCTGAAGAAAGGGGAGGTTACTAGTGGGGTACCACAGGGTTCAGTACTGGGATCGGTCCTCTTTAATGTCTTTATAAGTGACATTGCAGAGGGACTAGAAGGAAAATTATGTCTCTTTGCAGATGACACAAAGATCTGCAACATGGTTGATACAGAAGGTGGGGTGGAGAGGATGCAAAGGGACTGGGCAAAGCTGGAGAAATGGTCAACTATATGGCAGCTTAGATTCAGTGCAAAGAAGTGCAAAGTAATGCACCTGGGAAACAAAAATCCAGGGGAAGAGTACACAATGGGGGTGAGATAATAACAACTACAGAAATGGAAAGGGACCTGGGGGTAGTCATATCAGATGACCTCAATGTGGGCAAGCAATGTGAGAAGGCAATAAGAAGAGCTTGTGGGATACTGGGATACATAGGGAGAGGCATCATCAGTAGAAAACAAGAAGTTGTTATCCCTTTGTATAGACAGTTGGTGAGACCCCACCTGGAGTTCTGCATCCAGTTCTGGAGACCCCATCTCCACAAAGACATAGACAGGATGGAGGCTGTCCAGAGGAGGCCAACTAAAATGGTGCAGGGTCTGCACCAGAAGACATACGAAGAGAGATTAAAGAAGCTTAATATGTATACACTCGAGGAGGGGGGGGGACATGATAGAAACTTTCAAGTACATCAAAGGAATCAACAGAGTCTGAGATGGTAGCATCTTTGAGAAAAAGAGATGTGCAAGAACAAGGGGCATAATTTGAAGATAGAGGGGCGACAGCTCAAAGGTAATGTGAGAAAATATTTTTTCACTGAGACAGTTGTGGTTACATGGAACAGCCTTTCTGAGGAGGTAGTGGACTCAAAAACAGTGGAGGAATTCAAGAATGAATGGGACAGACATAAGTCAATTCTAGTGGGGGGTAGGAGGAAGTAGGATGTTGGTTAACTAGGATCTGCAGCCTATGCATTAGGTAGGGAAATGGGCAGATTGGGTGGGCCAAGCGGTCCTTATCTGCCATCAGATTCTATGTTTCTATGTTTCTCTTTTGTTTGGCATATAAAGACATCTCTCACCTCACCTGATGCTTGGTATCTTACCAGGGGATTACTCATGATCCTCCATCAGCACAGGTTCTGTATAACAAAATCTGACCAACCACATTTACTGATCAAACCCCCGAATCCCTCAATCAGCATAGGTAATGTAAAGCAACATCTTTCCAATCATCTTTACTTCTCAGGTCCCAATTTGCTGCAAATAGCAGTTCCCCATACCATTGGTTGGTGGGGGGGGGCATATTCTGATTTTAGCTCCTGTGTGTGGGCTATGGTAGAAAAGATTCATATTTTAAGGCTATAGTACATAACAGACACCCCTTATAACACAAACATGCTTGCACAAATTTGTCCATTACAGGAGGGGCTATTTTGCACTTACATACAGAATTTTAGCCTCAGCAAATGTGTTGATCTAGTCATCCCTTCCTCTCAGTCTCATGCCATCTTCGACACTACAATCCACCTGTGGCTAATGCTATACCTCTACATGATGTTCAATAGAGCCATTACCAAAAGTGAAAATAGGTATGCCCCCCAAAAATTGTCCACTGGTAATGCACTCTCTCTTTGCCAAGCACTGATATACAATATTCCAGCTGAGTTTAAATTGTGAACAATTTTTTTACACAGATTGTGTGATATTTCATGCATTTAGCAAAAACTAAACTCCATTTTCTCCATTTTAAAAGGATAATAGTGAACCTTTTGAAAACCTGTTGCATTTTTAATAAGATGGGGCATACAAAAATTAAAACTTTCAATAATAAACTGTAAACTTTCAGAATTATGACATTTTCTTATTTTTGTATTGTCTAGGAAGTGTGCATTGTTTGTGTACTGCACCATACTAAAATTAAGCATTTAAGGTGCTAAAATTGAACACATTGGAAAATATTTGCACTTTCACATTTTGCAAAATTGTAAACCTAGCTTTGTGTGGTATCCATTCATGAATGCTGAATTAGAAGCAAAAGTGAGTGGTTTTACTACTGTATTTGAAATAACAAATTTCAAAGTTTCTTTACTTGTTCCCTTAAAACCTCAGAAGCTAATTAAAACATTACAAACATTTTGTGCAAATGTCAGGAAATTGTAAAACTGGTAAACAGGTAATTTTGTGCAATTTAACTGGCATGAACCAAATTTCATTTAGTTTTACTCACTGTCTGTACTTGGCTACAGGGTATACTACTGGTGCCAGCTGTCTAGGAACATATCTTGGCTCCACAACTGCTACTGGCACTATTAAATCTCATGTGGCTGATACACTACAAGGACCTCTGCCACTGGGAATTGGAGATTCCAGATGTCATAAAATACAGTGAAGATGAGTGACTGAATCACCATATTTACAAAGGCTGCCAATCTTAGCATAGGTGCAAAATAAACATTTTCATTGGATACCTGATAAAAAGGGACCTAGCCACACAAAGTAGTCATGGGGTTAAAAGGATCATCTTTGCCTATTAATTATTTTTTGTAATGGTTGGTCAGGAAAGGATATATATGTGTGTGTGTGTGTGTGTGTGTGTGTGTGTGCATGTTTGTGGAGGGTTATGAAGACCTGGGGGAATGCTGGCCAGGACACCAGGAAAAATCTCTTACTTTTATTATAAATGTTATGGGAGCCTTAACTTCTTCTTGGATAGTCCCCTGAGATGGGCAGAAGGAACCTTCATTTAACATCTCATCTGAAGGATGACATCTCAACAGTAGCATAACCCTAGTATTGCATGTCAGTGACAGTACTGGGTATTAGCCAGAGTTTTTGTTATAAGACTAGAACCCACAAACATCTGAGCTGCAGCCACAGATCGAGCATTATAACCTAGTAAGGTGCTTATAGAAACCACATGAGCAAAGTCCAACTGCTATTTTTAAACAATGGACAAGGAAAAGGGAGTTGTAGTTGTAATTTAAACCATTCCAGAAAATAATAGTCATATAGTTTCTCTCATACAAACTGCCTCTACCCCACCACAGTAAAGCCAACGACAAGATAATATATTTGTCCTCAGGCAGTAGAAATATTTGAAAATATGTTCTTAATTCTTCAGAATTCTTCACAGAAATATGTCAAGGTTACTGCCAACTTTTTAATAACCATTAGGATTTACAAGGGCTTTTGCTAACTCGGAAATTAAAATAACCATGTGTTTCATGTCTGTGTTCCTTCTAACCATCTGAAGTTTGTTTTTATTTCTTTATTTATTATTTATTTGGATCTTGGATTACAAATACCTTTGAGATTAGAGCTCTTTTACAAAAGTTCCACATCAGCATCATAATACAACAGGTTAACAGAACAAAAAGTATGGCAAAACAGTATACATAGAGAAAGGAGATGAACAGGTTTAGACTAAACAGGGTATGGTAAAATAATTGTAAATAAGAAAAGAAGCAATAGTTGACATTCACAGTGAATTAAAGAATAGAAACAAGTAACGCTAAGCAGTTTCATGCACAGGAATGCATACAGTAAATTGAAAATCAGCCAAAACAAGCTTTGTCAATTACTGGTAAAATCATAAGGTAAGTTGAAATCAGCCAACAGGCCTTGTCAGGACAGACGGGGGGAGGCATTAGGTAGAAGGGAGGAAAGGTGATGGGGGGAAGGTAGCAGGGGCGAGGGGACTGTTTAAAAATGGCAATTCAGTATAGCTTTTGTACACTGTGTTCAGCTGGTTCGCTCATAAATGAATCGATCTCAGCACAATCAGTTGTTTTTTTCAATAAGTTTTGAAAACTGTATCACAGAAGCTAATCCACATGGGGATTAATATCCTTGACTCTGTTTTGTAAGAACATTTTTGAGGCTAAAAGTGAGTTTTCATTTCCCCCTTAAATCCTTTACATAGCTAAGGGGTTTGAAAGGATCATATTATTAAACGTCACAGGCCAATAGGTATTGCACCTTAACATGTTGTTTACTTCTGAATTATAAAATGATATACTAAGTGTGTTTATTATATTTTCTATCCTATTAGTTAACTAATGCCCTTCTGAGAGATGTTATAAATATTTTATTCTTGCTGGTACATCAATCACTTGTCCATCCCCTAGTCTAGATTTTGGGGTTATTAGCCATCTTCATTTAATCTCAGAAACAATATGGCGTATTTTGTTTAGCGTTGTAGAAAATATAGTTAGTAAGAAATTGTTTCATATTATAGTACCTACACACCCTGAAGAAGAGCCTCCACCTCTAAATGCTGGTGTGCTTAGCAGTTCTGTTACTTAACCTGATGTATGAATGAGTTTTTGGGACAGCTGGTTAGTGAGTCCTTGCTATTAATATCTCAGTAGCATTTGACATACGATTACATGGGAACTGACTCATACCAAGTTTTTTTCCCCCAATTTTGCAAGACTGTGTATTTTGGCTGCATTTGGGTGACTTGGGATTAAAAATAATACTGCCATTCTTCCATAGGTTTCTGACTGGGGTACTATGCAGTGAATATAAATCATCAACTGCATACACTATATTATGCATTTTTTTTAACAATCATTGATTTCTA
The DNA here is from genome assembly GCA_016271365.2 of Neoceratodus forsteri. Taxonomy (NCBI): domain Eukaryota; kingdom Metazoa; phylum Chordata; order Ceratodontiformes; family Ceratodontidae; genus Neoceratodus; species Neoceratodus forsteri. The sequence continues at coordinate 1,296,718,878 of CM028130.1, forward strand.
AGATACCCTACATGCTGGGGGGTATGGCATTTGTTGAAGATTTTGGAAGCATTATTGTGCCCAGCAGTCTAAGTGATAACACCGTTTTGCAGACATTTCAGCATTTCTAAAACTATTTGATTTTGAGTACTATTTCTGAAAAAGGCAGCAAAATCATGATGTAATGAATGTGGAATACAAACTAGATGCATGCAGACTTCAATCAGACGTGACTCCCATTGGCTTTCTTTTTTGCACAACTGTGCACAAGAAAAAACATATTATCTCCAAGACCACTTCATACAGCCAAAAAGTACCTACTCATTCCATTCAACAGAAGTATGTACCTTCTCAATTGCAGAATGAAGTGTATAATTTGTAGAAAGGTCTTTGCATTTGCAGCTCCACACTCCTGAAACAAACTCCCTCTCCGGCTGAGGAATACTACTGTAGCATGCAAGTCAAATCTTTCCAAGCACCTTAGAACTCCCTGTATTTGCTTTGGTCCAGAATCCCCTTCTTCTCGACCATGATAATATTACATAGCAATGCTCATGTTCATCATTTGCTGTGGCTCCACTTTGTTAGCCTGCTTTCATTACTGTTTGTATATATTTACCTTTACAGTTCCTTTTTTTTTCCATGTATAATTTAGGCTGTATTTAACTTCTGTATTCCTGCATAACTGTGTTAGCCTTTTGACTATTGTTGTCCTCTTTAGCTTCCTCTTGAAAATAAGGTTCTTCATCTCATAGGACTTTCCCTGGTTGAGTAACTTCAAATAAAATAAAAGGAACAGACTGATTCAGAATATTCCATTTATCTTCACATGTGAGTGGGCAGGACAATAACTCATAAGTAGCAGAGTTAGAAGTAAGTTATGAAAATCCTGTGCCCTCACAAGTGATAATAAATGGCTTATTCTGAGCCAGGCCATTGTGTGCTCAACTCATACTGTATATTATAAACTGTAAACCATTTAAATTATAGTGTTTTATGACGATTTAACTGTTTTTGTTTGATTTCACTACTCTGTTTTGAGTGCAGCTGAGGCTATTACGATGTATCAAGCTTTGTTTAAGCTGCTTTCCTGTTGGTTTAAGGTTCTTTTGTGATCTGTCTAAGGTAAGTATTAATAGCCAATGTGAGGATAAATTATTTATCTTCTAAAAGTGTTTCAGTGGCTAAAATAAATAATTTATCTTTAAGGGTTAACTTATGTACATTACATAAATGTAGATGGCTTTCTTTTTTGTACAGCTGTGCATAAGAAAAAGCTTGGCATTATCTCCAGGACTCATTTTTGCAAGACTGTGTTGTCCTAGCTTATACTGGGAGGGGGTATATGCCTGGGGGGGTTAATCATTGATGTTTGGGATTTGAACTGTTTCTGACTGCAAATCTTTGTGGTTACACAGGAAGCCGAGAACAGATTTAGTCTTTTGGGAGGAAGGCTGGGGGAAGGGAGCCTATCCAGGAGCCATTTTAAGCTAATTGTTTCAGTTTGGATTTGGAGCCTGAAGGAGGATGAACTACAGGACAGAGTTTGTTCCTGTTGTTCAAGGGAGGTTAAACTAAAAAGGGAAGTATTTGCTCCTGCTGTTTTGATTTTATTGTTGTCTTAGCTTGTACTGCAAGGGGGTATATGCCTGGGGGTTTAATCAGTGCTGTTTGGGATTTGAATGGTTTCTGACTGCAATTCTGTTAATTTTACTGCCTTTGTGTTTGATTTTAGTAGCTTCAGGTTGCTCTGCTGCCTAGGGGGTTCTCTGTTTGTTTTTGGTGCAGTTGTGGAAGCACCTAGAAGCTTCGAAGTAGGTGTGGCTGGACCAGCCACTGCCTGGGAAGTCCTTGTCTGATTGTTTTTGGACTCAGCTTGTGGGGTTGATCCCACCCACCCCAAGGCTCAGCCTTCATTTATAGAGTGGGTCCCATAGTGCCTTGCAACATTCTGCAACCACACAGGATGTTGCAAGCAAAACAATACAAATAACAGATGGGAGATAGCAGATAGCAATTAGGAGGCATAAGCAGGAAGAAGAATGAGGGAGGCACTGTGTTTTCTTCTTTTTTCAACAGCACACAGCCTAAGGGTTAAAGGGCTTTTATAGATATGATTGAGGGGGGCCTTCTTGCTTTAGGACTTAGGGGATAGACTGCATTTATCTGGGGGGAAAGCTTTGATGGTTGGCTAAGTTTTAAATGAGGGTAAGGTATCAGGGAGCTGGGGGAATCATGGGCACAACTGGAAAAGGTGGATGGGAGTGGTCATGGGGTGGTATGGGCATCCTTCTACCAAAAGCTAGGGGGGATGCTTGTGGGTGAACAGTGGGATGGGAAGGGTGATAGGCTGCAACAACTGTGGGGTGGCAATCTTTCTGAATATTGTGTGGAATGTGGGATGATAATTGGTGTGCAGGCAAATAATGCAGGTTAGGAATGAGATCAACTGTTTACGAATGGAGCTTAGGAGTGGACTGAGGGCTGTGATGCTGGACAGCTCAGTGGCTGGGGAGGGAAGGAGGGTAACTGTGGGGGAGGACAGATTAAAGAGGGAGGGGGAAGGGGAGGAGCAGGAATACAGTGACAAATGGGAGAAGTAGACAGGGGGTCCCAATTCAGAAGACAAATGAGGGAAGGAAAGGGGAGAAAAGGAGGATGGAAGGGAAGGGAAGGAGGAATTTAACAGTCGTAGAGTCAGCAGAGGTAGGGGGCAAGCAGAAGGACAGAGGAAATGGGTGGTAGTGAATGGGCATCAAAAAATCGGTTTGAAGTACTGGCAGTCTTGGGGGATTTGATAGGGGGAGTGCAGGACAGAGGAGCTGATGACGGACAAGGTAAGTACAGAATGGGAAGTGATCAAGTGGATATGATACAGGGGACTGGTCAAGTAAGGAAGGTGGTAGGGAAGAGGGGGAGGGGAAGGGAGGTATGAGAAGAAAAGAGGAATGCATCAGGGGAGGAGGCAGGTGGAGCCTGGTGGTGAGGGGAGGAAATATCAGAGGAAAAAGGGTAGCAAGAGAACAGGGAAGAGACAGAGGACATTACAACAGGAGTGGAAGGGGGAACAACTGCACTGGAGGAGGAAAAGGAGGAATGGAGAGGAAGGGGACAGGGTAAAGGAAGGACAAGGTAAGCAGAACATGAAAAAAAGGGTGGGATCCAAGTGCTGGCAGACTCAATTCTGAAAGAGATCAGATTGGGAAGCAAGGGGGAAAGGCACAGTCACATATGAGTGGAGGCCATGCCGATTCCACCATCGAAATGTGCCCGTCCAGGCACGACCATCGTTAGGGTGCCAAGATTTTTATTTCAGCACCTGTATTATATGCGGGGGGCTTTACCATGCCAGACCTGACAAGGAAAGGATGGGTCAGTCTGTTCTGAAGTATGCTAAGAGGGGTAGGGAGAAACCTCACATAGTTCTGCATTTGGGACCAAATGACCTGGCGGAAATTATGGTAGGTGTAGTTCTGAGGAGGTCTGAGCAGTTGGGGCTGATTTGTGAGGAGGCAGGAAGATCAGTAACTTTATTGGAGGTGCCTCCAGTACCCAAGGTGAGCACAGCAAGGAAGCTGATGATAGAGGAATTTAACACATGGCTAAGAGAATGGTGTCAATCCAAAGATTATAGGCTGGTGGGGGGGGTTGGGAAGGACCTGGGAGGGCAAGGATCACTACGCTAAGGACAGACTATACTTAAGTAAGGAGGGAAGGAGGGAAGGAGGGTAATGCAACAGAAACTGGGGGAATACTTAGCAAGCAATGACAATTTAAACTAGAAGAGGGGGGTGGCAGGTGAGCAGGAGTCAGGCAGGATCAACAGGAAGGAGAGCCGAGTGAGCTTATCCCCCATACCAGCAGCAAGGGATTTAGGGAGAGGTCTGGAAGGGATGCTAGAAAGGAAGAGCAAGTAGGGAAAGGGGGGAAGAAAGCAGGGTGGAGTGTAGTAACCTTGAATGCTAGGAGTCTAGAGAACAAAACAGCAGAGTTACAGGCTCTCATGGCAGATGGGTAGGTGGACATGATGGCCATCATTGAGACACGGGCCACCCATTATCATGACTGGGACCTGGCAGCACTGGGGTATAGGTTATTTCAGAGGGACAGGGTAAAAGGGAAAGGGGGGGTGATGCTGTATGTGAGGGAAAGAATGAAGTGTGTCAGGGAGGAAGGGGAGGAGGGCAGCACTGCGTCATTATGGGCACAGCTCCAGAACTCCAAAAAGAGGACCCTCAAGATAAGAATAATGTACAGGCCACCCTCTCAGACTGAGGAGTTAGACAGGGAAATAGCAGGACAGATCAGAAGGACCTGTGGGAGGGGCAGCACAGTGATCGTGGGGGACTTCAACCTGTCGGGAGTAGACTGTGGTACCCTAGCCACCACCAATTGCAGGCAATAAGTATAGTACTTCTTGATGCCTTCCAGGACAGCTTCCTATTCCAGATGGTCAATGAGCCAACCAGGTTAGGGAACACCCTAGACCTCATGCTGGTGAATGGTGAGTTTGTGAGGGAGCTGTGGGTGGAAGAACTGCTGGTGGGAAGTGACCACCACTCATGTGGTTCATGATAAACATGGGGAAAGGGGGAGAAGAAACAGGCACAAGGGTGTTAGATTTCAGGACTGCAGACTTCAGGAGGATGGGGTAAATAGTACAGGGGTATCTGGCCAGGATCCATTCAAATATGAAGACTAACCAGATGTGGGAGGTCATTAAATTGGGAATTGAAGAGGCAACCACAACATGTACAAGGGTCCAGAGTAAGAAGGCTAGGGCCAAGAAGCCTAGCTGGGTGAGTAGGGGGGTCATGGATAAAGTAAGGAAGAAAACAGGGAGAGGGGAGGACAATGAGAAATACCTGAAGGAGTTGAGGGAGTTGACAAGGGCAGTCAAGGCAGCCAAGGCATCCAGGGAACTCAGGCTACCACAGGGCATCAATGTACTGGAGAAGGACTTCTTCAGGTACATCAAGGAGAAATGGAGTTGTAAGGACCAGATAGTAAGGATCAGGGGGAGGGGATGGGTGGAAACCGAGGCAGAGCAGGCAGAAGCATAAAACGAGTACTTCTTCTCAGTATTTACTAAAGAGAAAGAGGAAGCTATACTCAAAGAGGGTGAGTGGAGGGTGGGTGTGGGGGAGGAGGTAACAGATGGGAAAATCCCGGTGGGCAGGGTACTGGAGGGCTTGAGGGTACTGAGGGTGGACAAGGTGCCTGGGCCAGATGGTATACACTCCAGGGTGCTAAAGGAGCTGGCATAAATCCTGGCAGAACCCTTGGCAGACCTGTTCAATGCCTCACGTGGTACACCTCCACAAGAGTGGCCACAAGGATGAGCCAGGAAACTACAGAAAGGTGAGCCTCACATCCACCATGGGAAAGCTAAAGGAAACAATCCTGAAGGAGAGGCTGGTTTCCCTCCTAGAGGCTAATGAGCTGCAGGATGGCAGACAGCATGAGTTTGTTTCAGGCAGATCCTGTCAGACCAACCTGGTGGAGTACTATGACTGGGTAACCAGGCAATTAGACAAGGGCAATGCAGTGGATGTCCTGTACCTGGACTTCAGTAAGGCCTTTGATTGTATGCCGCATGGGAGGCTAGGAAATAAGCTGGAAGACACAGGAGTGGGGGTGAAGATGGTAGGATGGGTAGTGAACTGGCAGTAAGGGAGACAGCAGAGGGTGGTGGTGGGGAGGGGAGCTCTCTTCTCCCAGGGTGGTGACAAGTGGGGTGCCACAGGGCTCTGTACTGGGACCTGAGTTATTTGCGATCTTCCAAGCAGACATCTCAATAGGCATCAAGAGCAAGATCAGTCTGTTTGCAGATGACACCAAGATGGGAGCAGTAATGGATGACTTAGGAGGGTGGCAGGGGTTGCAAGATGATCTGGCAAAATTAGAGGCCTGGTTGGACACTTGGCAGCTGGGGTTCAATGCCAAGAAATGTAAAGTGCTACATTTGAGTGCAAAAACCTAAGGAGGAGCTACCAGCTAGGGGGGATTCAACTAGCCAAGATGGAGGAGGAGAAGGATCTGGGGGTGATCATAACAGGAGCAACGGACAACTCGGCACAGTGTAGAAAGGCAGCTGCAAAGGTCAAAAGGATGCTGGGTTGTATTGCCAGAGGCATATCCTCCAGGAGGGGGGGAGGTGATCTTACCACTATATACTGTAGGTCACTGGTTAGACCACACCTAGAGTACTGTGTGCAGTTCTGGTGACCATACCTAAAGAATGACATTAGGTTACTGGAGGTAGTGCAGCACAGGGCAACAAAAATGATCCAGGGTCTAGGGGACTTACCCGATGAGAGCAAGCTGAAGGAGTTGAACATGTGCTCCCTGGAGGAAAGAAGGGATGTGGGTGACATGATTGAAACCTTCAAGTACATGAAGGGAATAAATAAGACAGGCACAGAAGGGCTTTTCAAATTAAGGAGGGGGAGGGACACTCATGGGCATGATCTGAGATTGGAAGGGGGAAGGTTCAGGAGAGAAATGAGGAGACACTTTTTTATGGAGATGGTGGTGTCTGGGTGGAATGCATTGCCAAAGGAAGTGGTATCCTGTAAAAAAGTAGGCTGCTTCAAAAGGGGATGGGACAGGGTAAGGGGGAGGATCACTGGAAGGGGGAGGGGTCAGCTGCAGTATAAGGGCTACTAGCTGCACAATCAAGCAGACTTGATGGACCGTAAGGCTTTTATCTGCTGGCAACTTTGCATTTTCGTATGATGCTAACATGCATAACTAACTTTGATTAAAAATACATACTGAAAAAGTTACTTTTAATGCATTGTTTTTGTATTATTTTTGTGCTATAAAACACTATTAGTAGTTAGGGGAGGAATAACTTCATTAATAGTCATTTTTGTCAGCCTGCCAGGTGGCATTGAGGGTTGATGCACTGGATGCCACACCTCACGCCATGCCAGCGACCCAGGTTTGGGAGCAGACTTGGGCCGCTGGGGGTCAGCCAGGAAGGGAGAGGCTTGAGCATCCAATTGATGGCTCTCCTCTCCTGGTGTGGGTTGCGGGTATTGCTCTGCACTTGAGCAGCCCCCAGTGGAGATCGGGTGTCTTACAGGGTCCAGCACAGTAAGGAGTAGAGCAGCAGCAGATGTCAGCAGTGTGTCTGCACAGACATCATTGCACATCTGCACTCTGGGGGAAACCATGAACAAGGAAAATACCCTGACCCTCGGTAGGCAATGGTGGAGTCCAGGGGCCGATCGGCATGCCCAGTGCTGGGCCCTCAGTCCACCTTTGGTGCTCCCCTTGTTTCATGGCAGCCTGTCTAGATTTCAGAAAGGTCTCCATGAAGGAGTCGGCAGTCTCACCCCCGAGGGCTTAGATCCAAGGGGCCGGGGTGTCAATGGAGCAAGGAGGAGTGGGTCAAGGACCGAGGGTGTGACTGAGACTTCAGGTGGGTGGGGTGAGGTCATGTCATGAGTTCCCACTAGACAGAGTCTGAGAGTCAGTGCAGGAGGTGCATAAAGAGAGTTGAAAAAATATAGCCATTTTTGTATTACACAATGTATTTATTGACTTGATGCTTGTGGTCAGGAAGTACAAACTACTCATTTCCAGATGCATCCTGGGGCAGAGAGATACACTGAAGATTGTACAACAATAAATGACAGTAAGTAAGCACAAACAGTCAGCAGTGAAACAGGAGCCAATATGCAGTGATCCACAAAACAGATGTGCAGAAGAGAAGTACATATTTCATACACACTATTAATAGTGATATCAGGCCACATGACAGGGGCAGGGCGGTATAAAAGAGGAAATTATTGGCAAAGCACAAGGGAAGGGAGCTCCAAATAGCTGACAAGAGGGTAGATGGGCAAGGGGGGGTTACTGTGAGCTACCTGGAAAACAGTTTAATAAAAGGAAGGGGAGCAGTGACAGGAACAATAGCAGTAGGCAGATTCCATGTTTGCTTTCTTGGGGACAAGCACAAGGTAGAGTATCGAACAAGTGAAGGGATTTTCAGACGGCAGTGAGTCTCTGATAGAAGGCTACTTGTCCAGTTGACAAAAGATTTCTAGGAGTAATGAATAATGTAGGGTTAGAATGTCTAAAGACATTGACTGTGATGGGGAGATGTGAGGAGAAAGGAGATATAGTCAGGGGCAATGTTGAACCAGAATCTGAAGATCAGAAGCAGGGATGCATGGATACATAAAATTTACTGGATATCAGACTCAGATATCAGATGGTGACTATCCGTCCAGAGCCGGGTATTATTTGAGTCGGATAATGGCCTACGCTCATCATCAAAAGTATTACATCACTGACTGGCATGCAACAGTGTTAACCCATGAGTGACGGACGAAGCAAAAGTCATAATTAGAGGACTACGCCAATATAGATAAGGACACATATTTATGATAAAAACAATTATAAACATCTTAGGAATACTAAGTAATGTTAATAAAGGATAAGTCCACCTCTGTTTTTAATTACCTGTTCTACACAATGAAGAAAAGGGACCTTTGTGGGCCTGCGGCACCTCAGTCCGTATTTTCTTAACACTCTCTGACCTGTTCTGACCCTGACACTGCTGGTGGAACCGAGAACAGAATTTTTCAGAGCACTGGATGATAAGAAATTATCCCTTTTACATGTTGCAGCAATTCCTCTGAACTCCATCTGGGTAAAGACATTTGAGCGACCTAGACATTTCTTACTGTTCATTGATCTACTTTTTTTCCATTTCCAAATATTATTCAGTACAGCATCCCTTTAGATGCAGAATCAAAATCTGAGCTCTTTCAGCTTCGTTCAGCTCTGAAACTTTTGGCATAGCATAAGTTGTAGTGTAAAACAAAGTTGTCAGTTTCTGTGCTCATACCTGCACTATTGTTACTGGCATTACTGCTGAATGCCAGCAAATAACAGCTACAGTTCTGACAGCATCACTGGTGAAGGTGATGCAACACTTTTGATGATGAGTGTACTGAGCTAGAGTCTGGTACAGTAAAGTTAGGTGGATGTCTGTATTTTCAGGCAAGAGCCAACAATCATTGATCATGTCTCGATGGCTTAAAAAGATTAGGTTTCTTAGTCTTTATCAATTTCACTGCCACTTACTTTGTTACTGTGGCCTCAAAAAACAGCCACTATCCTACACGGAGTAAAGAAAAATATCCAATCAGAAAGGATTTTGTCAGAAAGCTTGAAGTCTGACAGGATTCTGATGTCAGGTCGGACATTTCACATCCCTAATTAGAAGGATAAAGGGAAGAGAAGATGATTCTCCAGGGATGATCAGCCAAGAGAGAAGTATATATCACTGCGATGCATACAAAGCAGACAGCTTAGGACAAGGAGGACAGCTGAGGGCAAAATGACAGAATGCATGACTGAGAGGGTCCAGCATGGATAGTGTGGAGTTAAGAGCTACACTGCAGATAATGTCACCATAATTGAAGACAGGGAGACTCGTTTTTGGATTATCTCACATCTGTCAGCAACTTATAGACAAATCTTGTATTGGTTGTAAGCACAAAGAATAGGGAGTTGTTTGGGGGAAACATAGTTTGTATGGAGAAGTCTACAGAGTGGTCTAACCAAACCCTTAAAAGACATACCATGGTCCAAGGGGTTACCATCACGCATCTTATCAGTTAGCAAGTAAGAGTTGGTGGCTTAGGCATACAAAACAAGGTTTTGGTTACAGGTTCCTTAGTTTCTAGTTGTCAAATGCGGAATGGTGCATTAAAGAAGACATGCATAACCCTGCCAAAGCTTGGGGGCTTTCTTTAGGATCTACAGTATGGACCTCATCCAAGCTGCTGCCACCTTTTTTCACTCTCTCTCCCTGGCTTCCAAGAACTTCTACTTAGTGGTGAAGACTGGTGAGCCAATGCTGCAGGAAAAAGAAGCAGGATTTCTTCAGTGGCTCCTGCACCATGATAGCCATAGCTGTCCACAAATAAAATCAATCAAGGAAGGTTCCAGGGATTTAGGGAACTTGGGCAGACTGGAGGGACCATTGGTCTTTTTCTGGTGTCACTGTCTGTGTTTCTATGTTTTTAAATTAAAGAGTTGGAATTTGTGGTCACCGGTGGAGTGCAATCACCACTCTGACTAGACTGACTAGACTGGGATTCTCTGGTCAAAGCCTCAATGGAACCAGACATCAACATAGATCATGATTCCTGGAGTCACCCCATGTCTTCATTTCTAAAATGATTAAGTAAAGGCAGTCTGTTTGGATTTTCTTGAGAGCTGTGTGTTTCCTATGCTGCCGAGATATGATAATTCAACCCATTTTGTCACTGAAGTTGTTGGCCCTTAAACAAAAACAAGGTGTTATGAATAGAGAGAGGATGGGGAGGGTTAGTACCCTGGAAGAATAGTAGTTTCCGGGGATTATAGGGAACTTGGGCAGGCTTGATGGACCGCTGGTGTTTTTCTGCCATCATTGTCAATGTTTCTGTGTTTTTATGTTTTATAAGAAAGATATAGGTTTGTAAATGTGTCTCTATAAAGCAGATGTTTTGCAAGCCTTTAGAAGAGACAGAGTCATCTATTTATGATGCTCACCTATAAGGTAAACGGCTCCCCTTTGAAAAAAGAACCCAGATATAGGTTCAAAATGTAGGTTTTGGTGGGAAGCTGCACATACTTGTCTTGTTCTGGCTTTTAAAACATTTTGAAATAAAATTTGTGAAGTAAAAACTTGCAAAACTGCTTATTTCTGTATCAGGTAATGGAGTGTCATGTCTATTTGTTTGTAAGGGAAAAGGTGTGCTCAGGTGTAAGCTCTGCGACAGAGCAACACTGAGCAGTGCTGGTGCCACTATCCAAGGGCTGATAGGCTCCGTATACTGCAGGTGCATGAGCTGTGTTGAATCTGCAAATAGAGGAAAAATATTCCCTTTTAGCTGTGGCTTCTGAGAGTGGCCAGAAAATAAATATGCCACAATCCCTAACAAAGTGTTTGTTTTTGAGACATCAGACTAAAAACATACTTGACCTGATACCTTAAGAGCCTATCAAAGTGCAATATGACAAAGGAATACAAACTGAAATGTCTGCAAAGAAACCTTGGATAATAAAGTTGAAATTAATGTCTAGTAGTTTGTTACTATGAAGATGGAGGAAAAGAGCACCAGGATGAGAAATAAAGAACAAAGATGGGAGTTGTCACACTACAATAATACAAGAGGATCACACACAAAAAGAGGAAAACAGCTTAAATCAGAAAGAGTGTGAACTTCAACAGCATTTAACATGATAGCATCTTAAAACGGATGAGGAACATTTATTATAATAACTGGCAACCCCCGTTATCAACTCGTTTTCGAGAGCTGTTAAAAGTTGTATCAACCCGCAAGTTGATACGAAAAAACTCGAATCAACTTTTACAGTCTCGCACTAAGAAGCCTGATTTAAGGTACCTTTCAAACGAGCAGTGTTCGCTAAATCCACAAAAAGAGAAGTGGTTTGTATGAAAAAAAATCTAACCTGTTGGTGCTGAGCTCATTTGTTTTCAGTTTTAAAATACAAAAGCTGTTGAGTATAGACCGACGAGAGCAAGTTACTCGGCGGCTTCAGTAGGCTAGATTCAAGTGTGAACAAGTGTTGCTATAGCAACACTCATTCACGCTTTTGACTCACCTCTGAAGCCACCAAATAACATGCACCAGTTATTATAAAAAGAAAACATTGTGGGGATTGATAAGCTTTATGACACCGGTGTGTGATACTAGTGAAACCGCTTCTCTAATATCACACACAATGGGTGTGTAAAACAACTGCATATCAACCCCCTACATATGCATTATTCTCTATTTATTATTCCCCAAGGTCACACCAGGAGACTAGCAACTTGTTTTTCAGTGTGCCTTGCTGGTGAAACATTTTAATAACTAAATAAAATTCCTTGCAAGCTTACTACAAGATATACTATAAGAAAATATATATTTTTGCAGAAAAGCTCAGTACAGTTTTAAATGTGAAACTTTGTACAGTTGTGACTGGAAACTGTTATAGTGATTAGAGAAGAGACAACCTGGCACTATATAGCTATAATAATGGCTGTTACACACTAAAAATAGGTTTAAAAAGATTTACCATGATGAAACAGATGCAAGTGCAAAATCATGCTATTCAGGTAGCAATGCTGATACACATCCATTGCATTTCACTTCCAAGTGAAACTTTTTCAAACTTTTCAATCATGTTCTTTTGTGCATAGTTACCTTCTTTATGGATAGCTAGTTCCAGGTTGTCTCTTCTTTGAATTCAGGTTTTACCTGTCTCACTGCTAGTGCCTTGGATGTAGCCGATTTGTGTTTTTACTTTAATAGTTACAGTGACTGTGTAGGCAATAATACCCGACAGGGTGGGCATTATTGGGAACTACCAGACCACCCAGGGGTGTAATGAGGCCCAACACCACAGGTGGGCCTTTTAGTCCCTGGAAGGTCGGGTATTTCCCAATAATGCCCACCCTGGAGGGTACTATTACAGTTAGAAAATGGCACATCAGAGAATGTTACTCTGTGATGAGGGACTTGGATTGGCTCTTATTTTTAGCTGGGCATCTATTGAAAAATAAATGCCCAGCTTGGAGCCTGTCTTAGCCAATCAGGTTTGAGAGCTGATTGTTGCCATTTTCTAAAAATGTTAAAATCTTGTTACAGGAAACACTGTTTAAATATTCTGATTAAAGTGACTCTACATAAACATACAGCAGCATTGCTAGCTTAAGCTGGGGATGGACATTGGAAACCTACCTCAACTGGAGAACTCATTAAGTTTACATTCTTTATGCTTATTCCCTCAGTTTACATAGAGAAACAGTAGGTTAGGTAGTTGTGCTTTGCCATGTTCCTCTCTTGTGAGCCCCCTTAATCATTTTTTCTTTCAGTGGGGAAGCTGATCTCAGCTGTGATCCCTGTTATTTGTGGTTATCATGAGGATAGCCTGTTGCTCCTTCTGATCCATTGACCCCACTCCCTGTCACCACTGCTGGAGTATAGATTGCCTCAAACTGCTCTGCTATCTCTATAAAAGAAGGATTAATTCCAGGGGTAGCACAGGCTCTCCTTTTCACCTCCTTGTGTCCCTAACAACATCTGTCTCCTCACCTGACTTCACATAGCAACACAGGCCACTGCTTCCCAGTTGTTGAAGTCATTGCACATAGTTATAGTAAAGGGGGGTTGGTATCACCCCTACCTCCTTTATTCCTTGACCATCTTTTCAACCCACTATGACTTAAACCTTGGACACTGCGACTGCAGGACCTACTACTGCCTGACTTCATAAAACCTTCCCTGGCATTATTTGATTCTTGTGCATCAAATCCTTCTTTACCACAAAAATAGTGACATATTTGCCTCTACTCTTTGGGTAATTTTGCTATTTTTAATAACAAATGTGCATACGTGCAGTGGAGTAACTGAGGACTACACTCTATGCAAAGACTGCTGCTCCTATGCAGAGTAACTTCATTCCTCTCTCCACTCTGCCTCATGCTTTTACTCTTTTTATAATCATAGGATATAGTATGTGCCCCCTTTTATGACACAGTGTTTAGGGTTGTGTTGATTTGTTCACCTTGGGTTCATGGTACAGCTGGTTTAATTTAAGCTACACCTTACCATTCCCTTTAACCCTGGTTACCCTTCCCCAGTGTGTTACCTCTAAAAAATGGCCTACTGGACATGAACTGTTTTGCCATTTTGGCAGCCTTCTTAACCATGTTTGGGTTAGTATCCCATTGACATGCACACAATTCCTAGGGCACAGCCCTGAAAAATAATTTCATTGAAAAATTTAGGTAATCTTCAGGGCCTTAGTGACCTTGTTCACTTCTACCTTTCTCTCCAAAACATTAAGAAGCTGCACATATTTTAATATTATGTGCCCATTTGCTTCCAAACCAAAATTCAGGACTCAGTTAAAATCATTCTAGTAAAGCATTTTTCACTTTCAGAGATTCTTCACTGCCTTTTCATTCATTTAGTTTTTTGTTTTTTTTTCAGAAAGAATTGAAGCACTCTTAAGCCAATCTCATTTACAGGGGTACCCACCCAATCTGTGGTGTCCATTCTGGCAAATCCATCTTAAGCTTTCTTAAAGTAGTGGCATGAGGTATATCATGTAAGAAACTCTCTCCAGATTACACTGTTCACGTAGTTTCAAAGGACACAATGAATAGGTCAAGATCACCTTCTCTGAAAATTTAGAAACCTTTTAGAATTAGTTTTGACTTCTTAGGTAAACCTCCTTTTCTAATATGGTGCTTTCATTCTTTGGGCAGTGCCTGGTGATGTTTTTCTTCCATCTTTAGCCCATGGTGTCTTTCTGTCTCCTGCTACTGATACTGTATATCTGGATCTTTTGCTGCCTCTCCTCTCATGTCTGCTCTCCCTCTCCATCTCATGTTCTTGCCTTTGCCCATCTTACTCCTGACACTGATCATCTCTCTCCTGTGTCTTCTAGATCTCTTGCTGTCTCTCTTTCTACTGATGCTGATGATCTCACTCACCTGTTTCAGTCTCATCTGAGTCAAGGCGACCACCATTTACTTACTGTCAATCCAGTCCTGTTGCTTAAATGCACACGGAAACATAAATGCCAGTGCGCACCAGAGCAGCCTCCTTCATGCAATAAAACAATCAGGCCAAAAATTTTAAATATAGTTGAAATGTGCAATTTTATTTATTTGCTTATTTATTTAATATTTATTTAGTTAATACTTATTTATTTACTTATGTCAAATGTTTCACCAGGAAAAAAAAAAACTTACTGAGCTGGTAGCAGCTTGTTTCCAGATGCATCCTAGATGGAAGGGGAGAAAAACAACAGGACAATCATAATTACAGCAAACAAAGCACAATTAGTAAAATGAAGTTAACAGTCAATTATATCCAGGCAACAGCAAAACAACAGAGAATCAAAATCTACAATGCAGTAATATGTAGCAGCTAGCTGCAGTAAAGGAATGGTGCATGGTCTGGCCATAGACCTGCAACAGTGAAAAGGGGTAGATGTGATGAATCAGGGATATTTGCCCATGTAAGAAGAATACTCATGCAGGAGGGCTTTGAGAGACTAGAAAGAGGAGGCAGAGTAAATAGTTAAGTGGCATTTGTCATTCAAAAATGTCCCATGGGACTTTTGTGGTAAAGGTAATTCACCTATTTCAGGGTATTCTGCATACAGCAACGTACTTAAAAGATCTTGTTGGCAATCCCTAATTCTGTTCAGATTGCTATAATGATGTCATCAATATGGCAATCTTTTTTCCCTTATCTGATGCTATTCATTCGTGTATGTCCAGCTTTTTGTTTTGTTTTTTTGGTTTGGTTATTGGTATTTATTGGCATTACATTGCTCTGTTTACAATATCTGATTTATTGTTTTATTTATTTTATTTCTTTTTTGCTATTATGTAGTATTTGCTTTATTTTTAATTATTACAAATTACAAAGTGTTTATAACTCAAATAGGCTAAGTTTACTAATTTATGTTGATATGTATGATGTCAGTTCCCAATTAACTCAGTCTTATGTTTACCTCTTTTATAGTTGTGCATGCTGAATGGATGCAGACAACTAGTGGTACTTAACAAGTAAACAATCCTTTACTGATGGAGTCACTTGTAAAATAGCGTACATGCAGCCAAAGTGGCAAGATATGAGATAGACTTTACATGCTGTATAATATGTCTGAATGAAACAAATGAACCACTAGTGGAGAAACCCAGTGCATACAACAAACTTGTGGGTTGTATAACAGAAACAGCATGTTATGGAGATCAGTCATATCCTGAAATAAAACAGAGACTTAGTAATACTACAGTGGAAATACTGACATCAAGCGGTGCTTTCTGGCACTGATCATGCTATCAGAATGCAATTCATGTTGGAGTCTGCAAAAGAGCTAAACACTGTTATGAAAAACAGCTTGCTGATAAAGCTTCTCACAACAAAAGTATTTCTGACAGTCCTCTGTGTTTGCTTGCCCCATCACCATTTATACACTCCCAATCACAACCACATGATAAAAACCGATGCTTTTTCTGTGACAAAGGATCAGTTAAGACCAATCCTTTACACAGAATTGCTTAAGATCAAGCTGGGAGTGAACTTCGATGTGCAGTGGAACACAGTAGAAATGACACATTTACTGTAAAACTCAGTGCTGCCATTAGCCCTACAGATGCTCACGCTATTGATGTCCAGTACCATTTGTGATGCTGGGCCACTCATGTTACTCATGTTCTCCATAGACCAAAAGTTGATGACACACCTAGTAGTGAAAATATAGCTGATGTAGTTGCAGCAGATATTGAGTTTTTGAGTTTGCTGGAAGGAGAACTCAAAGATTGAAATGTACTTAGCATGGCAACATTACATAATGCCTACATAGACATGCAGTCTACAAACAGTGTCAAAGAACCGCATATATTTCATTAGAAGGTGAAGGAGCTTATCAAGAATAACATTCTGGAAGCTGAATTTCACAAACCAAAGCACGTGAATGAGTCTCAGCATGTTAATGTTAAGCAAACACATGAGCTGGCAATTCAACTTGTGGCGGGAACTAAAAGTAACATTGATGCTGACATGAAATATACTTATGATGCTGCCTGTTTGCTCAGAAAAGCCATAGCAAACACCAAAAGTTGGAAATTCAGCTGTACTCTCCCAGATGTTACTGAGAAGCATGTACCAAAAGAGCTATACAGCTTCTTTTGGTGGGTGTCGCAGAGTCCAACAAAACTGCTTTCTATGGACAAAAAGACTAAAGAAGTAAACAAACATGCTATGAACTTAGCCCAGAGCACAGTGGTTATGAGCCTGTCCAATCATCAAATTTGCAACAAACAGTCCCAGACACAGACATGCAATGGTGAAATGCCATCGCAGCTGGCCGTTGGTCTAGCCATACAACTAGCATATCTTAGCAAGAAAGTAGTAAACATTCTTCATAAGTTTGGGATATCAGTGAATTATACCTGGGTTTCAGACTTGAAACAATGGTAGCCCATAGTGTAATAGAGAGAATGCTCTTGAATAATGGTGTTTATTTTCCCTCTGACATTGTCCAGGGAAGACACATCTTTTTTGCTGTCGATAATGTGGACTTTTCAGAAGACACACCAGATGGTAAATGAACACTACATGCCACTGCCATGACAATCTATCAGCAATGTTCTCCACAAGACACACTCTGCAAATTACAGCTCAGTGATGGTCAGAATCAGAGTCATTCAATCAAGGAGATTCCAAGTATGATTACAACTATCCTGGACTGTCATATGCCTAACAATCCACAGCCAAAGAGTCCTGTTTTCCCATCGTTTCAGTTGATCACAGCTCAAGAATCACTCTCTGCTGAATGCTTCCTGATTTTGCCTGGGTTCTAGGAAGGGCTCTGGTCAGATCTAATTTAGATACAAGTACAATAATGAAAGATCAACATGGCAGCACAAACGGTCGCATGCTTGATCTTGATACATCAACTGAAGGTGTGAATATTCTGACTTGGGCAGCTTACAGATCAATTGTCAGTGAACAAATGCCTTTGACACATATTGGTACACCACCACCATTGCTGCTCCTGCTCATGAGTGGCAGACAATACTGACAGATTTGAAACAAGCCCAGAATATCAATGCAAAAGTAATGGGCCCAGATCGAAAAACTGTTGTTACACTTCACACTTCACCTGTGTCCTTACAAACCAGCAAAGCAACTATAAATGTCACTTACTAACTTAAATCACCTGATCCTCCATCCTGGTGAGTTGCACATTGTGATGGCTCAACTGCAGACAATTGGCACATACAGTATCTGGAGAATAGTGCCATTGATTTTTGTTGGACTGAAGCAGACTTGTTTGGAGCCACTACCATGAAACAGATCATTGATGGAAAGCATTTAAAATGAGGAGTCAATGCCCATATGATTACTTTGTAGACATTTTTCACACTGTATGAGGAAGCATTTTTTGCTAAACATATTGATTTGCATGAGCGATGTGTATCTCATATAGAACATTTGGACAAAATCAATGCAGAGGGAGACCCTGAGATGATTAGAGTATCTCATACTCAAATGATGTGCAACCTTGAGTCAATGAACATTTTGGAGAAAATGAGATTTGATATCCAAAAGGAAACAAAGCCACTATTCAAAGTTATATGGCAGTATATGCAGATGGTGTTGGAAATGGTTGTATTAATCTGTTTCATCCACACAGAAAATTGGGAGCTTCATCCAAAGGCTATTGAGTCATTCACCAAGTACTATTTTGCACATGGCAAACTAAATTATGCCAGACTTATACGCTTGTACCTTACAGACATGAAAAGATTCAGGACATCAGATGCTGATATATATAAAGAATTTCTTAGCAGAAACTGGGTTGTAAACAAGAATGAATTTGTGTCCTTCTGTGCCATTGGTGCAGATCACACTTTGGAACAAATCAACCGCATGATGAAAGTTTCAATGGTTTGATTGATATTACCCTTAACCTCTGTGCTGGCACCAGATTTTTTTCTGACATCACCAGACCTTTCTCAGATTGTGGAAGAAGCACAACAGTTGGCTGGACTGTTCTCAACCAGGCACACACAGCACCACAAACTTTTGTTATCAGTACAAAAGCAATAAGAGAAAAGCATCAAGGATCTTACAGCCACCATCATAAGCTTTACAAATCCATTCACAGAGGACAGTGATATGTTGTTTAATCTTGTAACAAAGATAATCATGCCAGAAAAGGCAATGCTTGACCTGTGTAAGCAGGACATTATTGGAAAACAAGTATCTGAAACATTTGTATCCAAATTTATTACAACAAGCAAAATTAATATTTGCGCCACCATGAAGAAGCAAAAATTACAGACCTGGAAAAGCTCAGGAAAGAAAATGAAAGCAAAAGTGGGAGATAAGGTGACTGAGCTGCGTGAGAATAGATCCCTGTTTGCTCACATGCTAATTATGTGCAAATCAAGGCCTGATATTAACCTGAGGGATGCCTTTGGAAAATATGAGTTCTTGGTAGTGCCCAGAGCACTTTTTTACCACTGATGGATCAATGATACATTGTTCTATTAAAAGCAAATTTCTGTCAGTTTTTGAGGAACTCCTGGGCAAACTTGGGAAAAACATGGAAACAGATGAACTCAGCATCAACAATTATAAGTTAACAGTTGCAGTAGTCGATGGCATGGCTGAACTGCAGCCCCCTGACAAGCCAGCAGCAGTGAAGACTTGTTTTGAACTGGCAGAACACTTCATATCCTGCTTTTTTAAGAAGTGCAACAGAATGAAGTATGATGAAGTTCACTTGGTATTTGACAGATATGATGTAACACAAGGGTATGAGTCATCTTGAGAGTGAGCAAGAGGAAGGTGACACACATTTAATTCTACATGCCTTAGATGCAACAGCTTCTGGTGACACTCAACTTCACATTCACTCTCCAGACATGGACATTTCTGCACTTGCTAATAGAAGCTATCCTCAGTTATGCCAATATATGACATTTGTGACATGTGGAAGGCATTTCAGAAAGCTAGTAAAGACATTCTTATGGCCCTTGAGAACCTGGGGAATTACATAAAGCCATCAGGAGATACTCTTGCTGGACTGGAGAAGTTTTTGTGCTAGCTGTATCTCCCAAAAACTGTGATAATGAGGGTGAAAGAACTGAGATTGTGGTTGTTTAAAAAGAAGCAAGCACAATCAGAAAATCTTGCCCCTACAAAGAGTGCCCTATTCCAAGCAATTATGAGGGCTCACTATCAATGTCTGATCTGGAACAATGACAAAGTTGCTAAACCTGAACTGCCCACACCACATGAATACAGCTGAAAAGATGATGGAGGCCAGTGGAAAGAAGTTATGACTACAGAATCACCAGCGCCAGATGCTGTGCTTCATCTAATTAAGTGCAGTTTTGCAAAAAGAAAGTGCTCAACAATGCTTTGTACATGTAGAAAATCTGGCCTCAACTGCACAGGATTATGCTGCTGTTCTGATGAGGGCAATGAAGGGTGTGAGAATTTGGTTATTGAGGACCAGGGAGACCACATTGACAGTGATGATAATATAGACAGTGATGAGTATTTAGATATGGAAAGTGATACTGATATGGAGAGTGATAATGTGTCACCTATCTATCTATTGGCACTCCTTATGACAAACTGAGTACTTATATTGAAGCGATGTCAGTTTTGTAAAAATCATGATAAGTAAAAAAGTATCTACAAATAGCATAAATCTCCATTTTGTACATTTTTTATTCACACATTTTTTTATTAGACCACTTGCTTTCTTGATACAAGTTTTCCAATGGATGCATAATGTTCTCATGCAAATTTTGACAACAAATTTACTGAACAAATGTAGTCTAACCTCTCTCATATTAACATGTTGTCAATTTTTTGTAGCCATCTTGGATTCTGGCCACCATCTTGACTCCCAATAAAATTCATTATTGCCAACATGTTGTTTTTTGTTTTTTTTTTGTGGGTACCTAGGATCTCCTTAGAATGTTCAAATAGTTGTTTAACATTTACTACCAAAATCCCATGGGATTCCACATGCCACTGTACTAAAATAGCAAAAGGCAGAGAAGACTAGAGCATTGGGAATCTAAACAAGAAGGCAGCTTGACATGCAGTGGATTTTACATGGGGAGGGCAAAAGAATGAGAGTTACTGTTACGGAGGGTTAAGACAGAAGCAATGGAACAGGAGAGGATGGAGATATGGTAAGGTGGAAGGTAGTCAAGCAAGAATCTGTAGATAAAGGAGGAACAGTGTGAGAAGTGCCTGATAGTGAGAAAAGGGAGAGAAAGGGATGTGTATAAGGCACAATGATGGGTATGAGGGGGACAGTCTAGAGCAAAACAGCAAAAGGAGTCTAAAAGGGTAAACAGTTATCACACCATATCAAGCAGCTGTGAGACAGACTGTACTCAAGCCATAAACAAATGCCCTGGCACTTTGTGGAGCACTTGCATTTTCTCAATAGGGCTTGAGAACATTGGGAAAGAAGAAGTGTTTCTCGAAGCACTGGTGCATTTGTCTGTGGCTTGAGAACAGTCTGTCTCTTGCTTGATGTTTTGCAGTAAATAAAATTGCAAATTTGCACTTATTTGATTTTGCTCTTTTGTACTATTTGTTTTACTACTTGAGAGAGGGTGTACTGGTTTATGTCAGGATGGCTCTAGGTTTTCCATTTTAGGTGCTCCTCCCATGCCACACGTGTATATCACATTTTGTACTGTTGGATTTACTGTTGCTCTGATGCCCTGATTCAAGACTGGCTCATCTTCACCATCATTGACCATTGTCTGTAGAATTTGGACATCCTCCTCCTGTTGCTGACTGCCTTGTAGGCCTTCTCTTTTATGGTGCTCTAATAATGTTTGTGTATTTTATTTTTGTGTTTAATTTTTATTATCAGCTAGATTTCTGTAAATATTTCAGCTGATATGAAACTGGTAAATTTATGTTTATAGGCCACTGGTGTCCAAGCCTGAGGCAATCAGCTATGGGGTCATTTGTGCAAATAACAGAGTTCCTGTCAGCCAAGGAGTACTTTCACTTCAAAGAGTGACTTGCTTTCATAATTACAGGCTCTGTTTTGAGTGTAAACAAAGCCAGAGCAGGGGAGACAGAACCCTATGGACTTTACCAGACATGAGGACAAAGGTATGGACATTGCAATCCACAAAACCAGGGTCTGAAGTAAAAATCCAGTTTGGATCAGGTTTCCAGATGGGACATTTTCCAGGTGACAAAGGACATGCCAAATCTATGATATCAGTGTGACACAGTTGATGATGTGTCATGGGAGTTTAGCAGCTGAAGGTTTTTGAGAACTTGCCAGACTTCAGCAACCTATTTAGGTTCAGGACACCAAGCAGTTACCATCTAAGGCTCGAGTCTGCCCTAATTCATTAAGATCCTGTGTAGTAAGACATCTCTATACTCTGTTAAGTTAAAGTTTTTTTCTGTGTTTCTTCTACTGTATGCAAACCACTGCTTTTTTTTTTATTTATCTAGTAGCCCTCTAATTCCCATAGCCTTTGTGTATTGTGATAGCATGTAGATTGTATAACTATTGTGAGATAGTAAATACAATTTTTATATACTTCATGCCTCTGGGACAGAATATTTTGGGAGAATTGTTAATTATTGGTGCTGACAAATTCACAGACTTAGAGGCCATTATGGCAGAGGCTGACCTGGACATTGTTGTCATTACAGAAATATGGTACACTGAGAACCACGTCTGGGATATAATTATACCAGTCAATACTCATTTCAGGAAGGACAAAAAACAGGATGAGTTGCTCTTTATATGAGCGATAGCATAAAAGTGACAGATACTGGGAGGGGTGGAGGTACTGTCGGTCACCCTAGAGATGAAGAATGGAGCCACTATTCACACTGGCTCAATCTACAGACCTCCAGCATGGGGGGGTGAGGAGTGGGATACAAGTCTGGGGGAAGCCATCCAAAACATGGCAAATAGGTGGGAGGTGCTGCTGATGGGGAGAGCTAGTGGGAGACTTTAATCTGCTGGATGTAGATTGGAGCACCCCAGCTGCAGCTACTGCTAGAAACAGGGACATCCTGGACTCCCTGCAGGGGCATTCCTTATGCAACTAATTAGGGAGCCCACTCATGAAGGGGCAATGCTGGACCTTGTACTAACAGGGACAGTGTTGCAGACGTCATGGTGGGTGGCCACCTGGGGACCAGTGATCACCGTACTGTATGGTTCAGTGTAAGGACTGGGGCAGAATCACGCCACACAGGGACGATCATCCTGGACTTCAGGAGGGCCAATTTTAAAAAGAAGAAGAAATGCTTCATAGATGTTCTGGCAGGGGGGTGGACTTGGGTGGAGTGGAGGAACTTTGAGTGAAACTAAAATGGGGCATAGAGAAAGCTACAAACCTCTGCATCAGGCTAGTAAGCAAAGCCAAGAGGAAAAAGAGACCACTATGGTTCTCTAAGGAGCAGGCTGGGAAGGTAAAGGCTAAAAAGTTCAGATTCAGTAAGTATAAGAAGACACAGAAAGATGAGGAAAGGAAGTTGTAGCTGGAGAAACAGAGGGAGGCAGTGAAATCAGTTAGTAGCATAAAGGCACAAACAGAGAAGAAAATAGCCCAGGAAGTAAAGAGAGGGGACAAGATATTTTTTAGGTATGTAAGCAGAAAGAAAAAGGCTAGGGGAGGGATTGTAAGACTAAAAAGGGAAGGGGGGATTGCATAGAGGGGGACCAGGAAAAAACAGACATCTTGAACAAATACAGTGTTCCCTCTATTATCCACCTAAGTTGGGGACAGTGTTTTTGGGTAGATAAGAATGGGTGGTGGATAATAGAGGGTGCATATTAACTGTACCTGAAATTGAAAAATGTTAAATGTTAAACACTGTATCAGGAGATTGTTGGTGTGGACATAGACTATACAATGGACACATTTTTTAATATTTCATTTTTGTATATAATGTTTTAATTTGTTGAAATTATGGTTAAAAACAGTAGACAAAATTTTTAAATGGACTTCAGCAAATATACAGTACAGTACTATGGTGCAGTATAGTAAACTGCATTAAAGAGCATCTCAGATAAACAAGCATAGCATAGCAGAGCAGTAGGTTATGCAGTACTGTTCATGGCAGTTTAAAGTAATCTATAATAGACATGTGCTTGGCTCTAACAGAAGTATGTTGCTTTATCTTGCAATGAAGAGCTAAGCACTTCTGAATATCTGACTCATCAGTGAGCTCATATGATTCAAAAAATCTAAAGTATTTACTTCCTCCTTAGCCTCAAGAACAGAAGGTTTTATCTTCTGTTCTTGTCCATCTTGGCTATCATCATCTTCCTCTTGTGAATCTTGGGGCTCTACAAAATCATCAGGGACCTTAAAATTTGCAACCATTCTGACAATATCATCATTGGTGATACTTTCATAAACCTCACAGTCATTTTCAAATGATAAATATTCAGCAGCTGAAATTCTCATTTCAGACTGTATAGCCATGGCACCAGACACAGTTCTTATAAGGTCATTCAATTTAGTGCCATCATGTTCAGGAGGTATTCTTGCCATGGACACAGGTTGAGGTATGATGCCAGTGTGATACCAGCAGGCTTGTACTGTCTCTGCTGTAACAGAGTCCCATGCCACTTTAATGAATCTAATCGCATCACTAAGGAGCAGTGCCTGTTGTTTCCCAGTGTCTATACAGTTGATTAAATGCTGAAGGTGCTGCCTTCTGTTATAACCTTTAAAAGATTGAATAATGCCTGCATGGAGTGGCTCT
The DNA here is from genome assembly GCA_016271365.2 of Neoceratodus forsteri. NCBI lineage: Eukaryota > Metazoa > Chordata > Ceratodontiformes > Ceratodontidae > Neoceratodus > Neoceratodus forsteri. The sequence goes on from CM028130.1 coordinate 1,296,743,198, forward strand.
AAGTGGTTTGTGGCAGTTGGTGGGAGGAAGTGGATTTTGACATTTCCAAATGATTTGGGGACAATATGTGCTGGAGCATTGTCCAGAAGCAGCAAAATCTTCCTTTTTTTCCCCTTGGAAGTGTTTAGGTCATGTAACCACTGGGCAAAAATGGCAGAGTCCATTCAGTCCTTCTTGTTAGCTTTGTATTCTACATAAAGACTGGCATTAAATGTTTTGAATCACCTTTGGCTTACAGACTTTCCAATCAATAGGGATTTTAATTTTTCAGTGCCATCAGCATTGAAAGTTAGAGCAACTGTTATTCTGTCTTTGCACCTCTTTTGACACATTTTTTAAACTTATTGGTGGTCAGTGATCTATCAGGCAACATTTTAAAAAACAAGCCTGTTTCATCCATGTTGAAGCAGTCCCTTGCAGCATACTGCTCTGCTATATGTCTGGCACTAAGCATGCCTTCACGTATAACCTCTTTACTAACAGCAGTGCTTTCCCCAGATATAATGTGGCAGGCTATGTTGTTTCTGCTCTTAAATGTCTGGAGCCAGCCATCAGAGTATGAAAAATCAGTGACATTTAATTGCCCCCCGACATACTTGGCTTAGTGTTTCAAAATCTCATCAGTGACAGGAATATTTCGCGCCCTGGTGTTGCTGACCCAGAGAATTAACACCTCTTCTAAGTCTGCACGCTCCGGTGTTCATTTGGATTTCCAGGAGTCGGCAGCTGCTGTCTCAGACCACTCCTCTTTTCTAGCAAGGACATCACCTATGGTCCGCTGAGCCACTAGCCTGCCCCACAGTGTGGAAAAATGACAAGCAACCTTTTGTTGGGTTGCATGTGGATTCTCCCTCACAAATTTAACAATAAAGATCTTCTGAGCTGTGGTTAGAGCAAGACGCATTTGGTTTTCTCATGCCACTTCGGCCATTATTTTGCTGTTGACTTCGTGGTTCCAACTTACGTGTCACCACCAGCACCCTTGACTCTCAACCCTGGAGGTGACACTTTTATGCTGTCCCGAGTGGGCTCCTTAAAATTTTGAAATAAAAGGCAAAAAGGAGCAACAAAGGAATACTGTACTTTTCAATTTTTTGTTAAAACACTATAATAATAAGCAAATAAAAAGCTTCCAAATAGGAGATGTACAGTGCTGTACAGTACAGTACAGCACAAGAAGAGATATGGAAAGTAACTGACTGAATGTGAGTACAGTAACTAAGAGTAGTTAAAAATGATGTTGATAATGTCAACAAGATGAACAAAGTCAATATTTTTCATAATTAAATTCAATTAAAATGCAGATTTTTTGGTGCAGTATTTTGACGTTATGCATCGTGATGACATATGATGCTGGCTTGGATGATGGAAGACAGAAGGAGATTATAATCATGGACTGGACGATCAGGGAAAAGAAATCAAAGGCAGATGGCAAACACTGAGGGAGGTGGATGAGAGAGGGGATTAACATGGGGATGCGATCAGGACCAGAGGTAGGGACGGCGGTAACCAAGGGTGGCGGATTATCGAAGGGCAAATAAGTGAGGGAACACTGTACTTTGTTCAGTGATTACAGAGTAAAGTTAAGGAGAGGGGCCACAGAATAGTGGCAGGAGCATCAAAGGGAGGTGGACACTAGTTCATTTACGTAAGAGAGAGTCCTGAAGGAACTCAAACATCTGAACATGGATAAGGCAATGTGACCAGCTAGGATCCATTCAAGGACACTGAGGGAACTCAGGGAGGTGCTGGCTGCACCTCTGATAGTGCTGTTCAACCTCTCACTGGAGATGGAAGAAGTTCCAAGGGAATGGAGGAGGGCAGATGTAGTCCTACTTCACAAAAGTTGTAGTAGGAGGCTGACAACTACAAGCCAGTCAGCCTGACTTCAATGGTGGGGAAATTATTGGAATCACTGCTGAAGGAAAGGATAGTGAAATATCTTGAATCCAATGGCTTACAGGAGACGTGACAGCATGGATTCACTAGGAGGGTGGTCCTGTCCAATGAATCTGATAGATTTCTTTGACTGGGAGACCAGGGAATTGGATCAGGGAGGAGCGGTAGATGTGACCTTCCTGGATTTCTACAAGGCCACTGACACCATCCCACATAGGAGTTTAGTAAGCAAGCTGGGTGGCCTAGGAGTGTGACCAAAGGTGGTATACTGGATATGAAATTGGTTAAAGGGTAGGAGATAGGGGGTAGTGGTAAATCAAGTTCTCTACAAGGAAGGAAGGGTGACCAGTGGGGTACCTCAAGGATTTGTACAGGGACTGGTCCTCTTTAATGTTTTTGTTAGCGGCATTGCAGAGGGGCTGGAGGGAAAGGTCTGCCTGTTTGCAGATAACACTAAAATCTGCAACAAGGTAGACACTCGGGGGGGTATGGGAGGGGATCTGAAAAGGTTAGAGGAGTTGTCAGTTATATGGCAAATGGACCGCAGTGCTAAAAAGGGCAAAATCATGCACTTGGTGAAAGAAATCAAGGGGAGGAGTACAAAATGGAAGAAGAAGTATTGACGACCACAAAACAAGAAAGAGACCTGGAAGTTATTATATCTGATGACCTAAAGGTGGCTAGGGAGTGTGACAAGGCAGTCAGGAGAGCTAGCAGGATTCTGGAGGACATAGTGAGACGGGATCACCAGCTGAAAGAGGCAGGTGGTGTTACCCCTGTACAGATCACTTGCGGGACCGCACCTGGAGTACTGTGTCCAGTTCTGGAAACATCATCTCTGGAAGGACATAGAAAGAGTGGAGGCAGTCCAGAAGAGTACAACCAAGTGGTGCAGGGTCTGCACCGAAAGCTCTATGATGAAAGACTGAAGGACCTTAATATGTATACACTTGAGGAACAGAGGGAGAGGGGGGATATGATAGAAACTTTCAAATATCTCACAAGTACAAATAACGTTCAAGAGGACAACATCTTTCAGTAAAAAGATGCTTAAAGAAAAAGTCCATGCTATGAACCGGGGGGTAGGCTCAGGGGAGCTGTGAGGAAGTACTTCTTCACATAGAGTGTGATGGATGCCTGGAACAGCCTCCCAGTGGAGGCGGCAGGGGAAAAAACTGTAACAGGGTTCAAGAAAGCATGGAATAGGCATAATGGAACCTTAGTGATGAGATGGGGGAGGAGCCGGAGATCAAGTAGGGTCTGTAGTGATACATTAGGTAGGGAAAAATGAGCAGACTAGGTGTGCCAAGTTGTCCTTATCTGCCATCAAATTCTATCTTTCCATGTTTCTGTCCATCTCTGAAGAGGGAGCAGATGGCAAAAGTTACCTTAGTGCAAGAAATGAGGTGTTGTCTCAGGAGTGAGACACTGGGGAAGGCTGTGCCCATAGCTAAAGAAGCACTGCACTGTGTGAGCAGGCTTTGGTGGTATTCACTGATGAAGTCCCCAGGTAAGAAAATCACTTCTGAGTGGTGACAGCTATTGAATTACTCCTACAAGTGAGGAGGGTTGAGAAATTTAGCAACCTGTTGCAGACTGCATCACCCTTTCTCGTAGAGGGTGGTGGAGTCTACAACCTTACAGTCTCCCTATTAACCCTCCCTTGCATTCTTCTCAATCTCACCCCTTCTCTTTCCTTGCTTCTCTTCCACCCCTCTCCTCCCTGCTCCCCTCATTGGTCATCCCTGATGGACATCCCCCCATCCCCTCCCACACATTCCCCTTCTGCTTATCCCCTGTACCATCCCCCACAACCTGTCCTTTACTATCCTCTCCTCTCAATTCCTGCTCTTACTCCCCTCTCACTCCTTCCTTACCATTGCTGTCCTTCCCAATGTCCTCACTCTCTCTCCCTCTCCTCTCCCTCCACCCATCCACTCTAGCATGCTCTCCACTTCTTCTCTAAACACATAGGCCCTCCTCTGCTGCACCAACCTCTCCTGTCCTTCTTGACCTCACTCACCAAAAAGGTATAAGTATCCCCTCAACTCTCTTTACTTACTCCTCTTGCTCCTTTGTGGGGATGTCAAAACTAACCCCAGCCCTCCACATTTCTTGAATCCTTCTGCTCACCCTAAAGGATTGTGTATCTTCCATCTAAATGCCAGGAGCCTCCTTCCTAAAATGGATGACCTAAAAGTTTTGGGTCTCACAACACTCCCCCAATATTCTGTGTGTCTCAGAGACCAGGATCTCAGCCAGGGTCCCTGACTCCTCACTTGCCATTCCTGACTTCAACCTATTTCTCCAGGACCATGGTAAGTGAGGAGGGTAGAATGGCTATCTTTGTCAGGGACTCCTTCTCCTGCTCCATCTCACTTACTGACACCAAGCCCACTTCTCATCCACTTCTTGTAGTCCATCTCTCCCTTCCCTCCACCCTTACGATCTACTTGGTGGTGCTTTATTTCTCTCCCAAAGCACCCCACAGCTTCTTGATAGATTGCATTTCAGCAGTCTCCTCTCATTCAAACACAGGAGAGCTCATCCTGCTAGGTGATTTTAATCTAGACTGGCTCTCCCCCACCTCCAAACCTTCTGTTCTCAAGATTAAGTCATTAAACCTTGACCAGTTGCTCTCCGAGCCCGCTCATCTGAACCCTAAGTCCTCCAAGCACTCTCTTCTTGACTGGGTGCTCACATCACACCCCCACCGCATCTCTGCTGCTGGAGTACTCCCCGATGTCCTTAGTGACCACTGTATCACCTTCTGTATTCACAACATCTCATCCCCTAAGACCGGTCCCAAGTATATTTGGTTTCACCCTTTCCACAACCTGGATTATAACTCCCTCCTTCACGATCTATTCCAGACAGACTGGCCACCTGTGTACTCTGCCCCTGATGCTGACTCTGCTCTCCAAATGTTTACTGACACAATCACTAGGATTTGGGACATCTATGCCCCTCTAAAGAAACTGTGTGTAAAATGTCACCACCTATCCTGGATCACATCTAACCTCTTGTCCCTGTGTAAATCATGTGACATAAACTGGGCTAACTTTAAGGCTTCCCATCTTCCTTCTGACTTCCAACTCTGCAGGTCCCTCAGAAATGCATGCACTCAAGCAATCAGAAAAGTGAAATTCAGCTACTTGATATCCCAACCCCAGTCCAGGTCAGGTTCCACTGCAAATTTCTGGCAATCCCTCCTCAACCTCCTAGGTCACACTTCTGCTCAAGTCCCTAACTCGCTAAACATCAGGGGAGAATCTCTCTGTGACTCAGCCACTATTGCTGAAGCCTTCAATAAATTCTTAATAATAATTCTGGAAATGATAAAAGGCATCCTTAAAAATAACAGAAAAAGGGGAGATATTGTTAATGGGGGACCTGAATATTCAAGATGTTAACTGGAGTACCTCTGCTGCAGGCACATCCAAGAGCAGGGTCATTCTTGGTGCCCTACAGGGGGCATGCCTCAGACAGCTAGTGTTGGAACCCACTCATGAGAGAGCAATCTTAGACCTGGTACTCTCAGATGAGGAAGAAGAAAGGATCTCAGATTTAGAAGTGGGTAGCCATCTGGGAACAAGTGACCACCAAACAGTGTGGTTCACAGTAAACACAGCCATAGAGTCAAGCCATACAAAAACAAAAGTATTGGACTTTAGAAAGGATGACTTTGGGAAAATGAGAGAGTGCCTCAGAAAAGCACTAGCAAATGGGCAAGAAGGAGGGGTGGAGGAACAATGGGGAATAATCAAAACAGCCATCGCAGAGGCAACAAGCCTTTGTGTGAAGCAAACCAACAAAACAAGATGAAGGAAAAAAACACTAAGGTTCTCAAAAGAGGTGGAAGGGAATATTAAGGAGAAAAGGATAGCATTCAGGAAATATAAGGAAACACAGAAGGAGCAGGACAGAGAACTTTATCAGTTAAAGCAGAAGGAGGCAGGGTAGGCAGTCAAAACAGCAAAGGCACAAACTGAGGAAAAGATAGCCAACTCTGTTAAGAAGGGGAATAAAACCTTTTATAGGTACATTAGGGAGCAAAGAAAGACCAAGGGAGGGATACAGAGACTTAATAAAGGGGAAGGTATGTGGGCCGAGGGTGACTGTGAAAAAGCAGGGATACTGAATGAATATTTCTGCTCAGTATGCACAATGGAAGAGGAGGTGGAGGTACCTAAACCAAACAAGAGAGAAACTCTGAATAGGGGGGTCGATACCATTCCAGTCACAGAAGAAAGGGTTTTGAAATAACTCTTGAAACTGAGGGTGGACAAAGCAATGGGGCCTGATAGGATTCACCCCAGAATTCTAAAGGAACTAAGGGTAGAACTAGTAACACCACTGACTACTCTCTTTAACAAATCATGGAAGGATGGAATGGTACCTGAGGGCTGGAGGACGGCAATTGTGATACCACTTCACAAAAGTGGAAGCAGGGCAGAGGCAGGGAAACTACAGACCAGTTAGTTTGACCTCAGTGGTAGGGAAAATGATGGAATCACTTCTGAAGGAAAGAATTGTTGACTACCTAGAGGCCAGTGGGGCACAGGACCCAAGGCAGGATGGTTTCACAGCAGGAAGGTCATGTCAGACGAACCTAATAGATTTCTTTGACTGGGTGACCAAAGTAGTAGACCAGGGAGGGGCTGTGAATATGGCCTACTGTACCTAGATTTTAGCAAGGCATTTGACACAGTCTCACTCAAAAGATTAATATACAAGTTAGCCAGCCTTGGAATGGGTCCCAAGGTTGTAGCCTGGATAAAAAACTGGCTGGACAACAGGACGCAAAGGGTAATAGTAAACGGAGTCCACAGTGAAGAAACGAGGGTAACTAGCGTGGTACCGCAGGGTTCAATACTGGGACCGGTCCTCTTTAATGTCTTTATAAGTGACATTGGAGAGCACATGGAAGGAAAAGTATGTCTCTTTGCAGATGACACAAAGATCTGCAACATGGTTGATACACAAGGTGGGGTGCAAAGGATGAAAAGGGACTTGGCAAAGTTGGAGGAATGGTCAAATATATGGTAGCTCAGATTCAGTGCAAAGAAGTGCAAGGTGATGTATCTGGGAAACAAAAACCCAGGGGAAAAGTACACAATGGGGGGTGAGTTAATAACAACAACAAAAATAAAAAAAGACCTAGGAGTAATTATATCAGATGACCTAAAGGTGGGAAAGCAATGTGAGAAGGCAGTAAGGAGTGCTGGGGGGATACTGGGATGCATATGGAGATGCATCAACAGTAGAAAACAGGAAGTTGTAATCCCTCTGTACAGACAGTTGGTGAGACCCCATCTGGAGTACTGCATGCAATTCTGGAGACCTCATCTCCGCAAAGACATACTGTAGACAGAGTGGAGGCTGTTCAGAGGAGGCTAACCAAAATGGTGCAAGGTCTGCCCCAGAAGACATATGAGGAGAGGCTAAAGCAGCTTAATATGTATACCCTTGAGGAAAGGAGGGAGAGGGGGGACATGACAGAAACTTTCAAGTTAAGTACAAGAGGGTAGCATCATTCAGAAGAAGAGATGTGCAAGAACAAGGGGGCACAATTTAAAGATAGAGAGGGGGCGGCTCAGGGGTAATGTTAGAAAGTATTTTTTCACAGAGAATGTTGTGGATGCATGGAACAGCCTTCCTGAGGAGGTTGTGGAGTCAGCAACAGTGGGAGAATTCAAGAATGCATGTGACAGACATAAGGTAATTATAGTGGGGGGTAGGAGGAAGTAAGCTGTTGATTAACTAGAATCTGCAGCTTATCCATCAAGTATGGGAAACGGGCAGACTAAGTGGGCCAAGCGGTCCTTATCTGCTGGCAAATTCTATGTTTCTATGTTTCTTTACATCCTGTGCCCTCCCTGACAACCCCCCTTGTCCCGCCCCAGATGTTCTCCCAACCCCTGCGGATTCTGGCTACTCCTTTCCACCTATCTCTCCACAAGAAGTCTACAAGTCGTTAATGGCCCTTAACCCCTCAAAATCCAGCCCAGATGGTCTCCACACTAAGTTTCTCCATATCTCTGCCCCTGCCATAGCAGCACTTCTTGCTCACCTCCTCAACCTCTCCTTTGCCTCCAGCACCATCCCCTAGCCTAGAAACATGCCAAAGTGCTCCCCCTTCACAAAGGCAGGGAGCCATCCACCTCGTGTAACTATAGAGCCATATCTCTCCTCCCAGCTCTCATCAAGTTCCAGGAATCACTAATCTACTCCAGGCTCCTGGAACACATACTGTAACTTCCACTGACAGTCTTTCACCTTACCAGTCCGGGTTTAGGAAACAGCACTCAACCATCTCCTCCCTGTGTCGGTTAACTGACTCAATTCAGTCCAAAATGGACAAACGCCATGTCACTGCAGCCATCTTTGTGGACTTGGCTAAGGTATTTGATTCTGTCTCCCACAACCTTCTTCACAAACTGCACTCCATTGGGCTAGCTCCTTCTGCTACCCACTGGTTCAGCTTTTATCTTAAGCAGAGGCAGCAATCTGTTCTTGTAGGTACCTCCCTGTCCACCCCCTCCCTATACTTACTGGTGTCACACAGGGATCCATTCTAGGCCCCATCCTTTTCCCTATCTTTATTAATGATTTACCTACTGTCTGCTCCCCATCCAAGATTCATATGTACGCAGACGACACCATGTTATTCTACTCAGGTCCCTCCACCCTTGAAGTCACTGCCCCTCTTCAAAGTGATTTCAATAAGGTGCAGTCCTGGTTTCTTCAAAATCTACTAAAACTCAACTACAAAATGACAGTTTCTATGTTCTTTGGTTCCAGGCAAAAGCAGCTAAATTCATCCAACCCCCCCTACCTTCACCACCCTCGATAGCTCACCTATCCAATCAGTAAACTCATTTAAGTACCTGGGAGTTTGGCTTAATAGCAGTCTCGACTTCTCCGTACACGTAGACTACATCTGCTCGAAACTTCACCCCAAACTTGGCGCCCTTGACTTTCACAAAGACTGCCTCCCTCTGGCTACCCGGTGTGACCTAGTCATGAAAATTATTCTTCCTGTATTTGATTACGCTGCCATTGTCTACTGCTCTGTCCCGGCAACCTCTCTCTGTAGACTGGACACCTTGCTAAACTCTTTCTGCCACTTAGCTTCTGCCTCTCCCACTCTCACTCACCACTGCACCCTCTACTCCTCTCTCTCCCTCCCTTATGCCCCTTCCCACAATGCACCAGCTGCACAGCCTCATTTTTATTGGAAAATTCTGGTTCTGGTCTCTGCCCTCTTATCTCAGTGCCTGTCTTTCTCCTGTCAGCTCTTCTGAGTATGCTCTATGCTCCAGGGATGTCAGCACTTTCTCCCTTCCTTTCCTTTACACATTCTTAGGTCTAGCAGCATTCTCCTACCACCTCCCTCACCTCTGGAACCAACTCCCTGTGGCCAACCACCATGCCCCCTCCTTCCACGCCCTTAAATCCCTTCTTTGTTTCCTTCCCTCTGTCCCCTGCAACTGCCCCCTCACCCTCTCTGTGCATCTTTCTACCCCTTCAGGTCCCACCTCCCCCTTTCCTAACACTCTAGCACCCCGAGGACCATATAGTACTTTACTGGATTATTACTGTCCTTCCTCATTGTTTCCTGTTCTCTCTATTGTGTGACTCTTGCTCATTACTGTAATTTCTCACAGTCTAGCTTGCACATACAACATCATTATATTATACTGTACTGTATTGTATTTATTGTATTGTATTGTACTTATCTGCAGGTATTCTTTTCTTACCATGCTATTGCTTGTACCTCCTTTTGTGTTCCCTCCCCCGGCTTGCACCTGAAAATGAGCCTAGGCGCAGCATGCCTTTCCCAGTTAACACATTTTAAATAAATAAATGTGTGAACAGGTTATGACAGGTGCTCTACAAGTTTGTGCTTACTTTCTGTCTTATCTTCTCTAAGCATAACATACTAATAACAAGATGCACAGTGGAGCCAGCCAGGATGCAAGTCTTAAATAATGGCCCAACAAATAGAATTAAATGTCATTAAAATTGCTTTGTTTACTGCAGTTACTCTACTGCAGTATGTTGCAGTATTGTATTGCATTCTGGCTGGCACCACTGTACTGCCCAAGATAGTTGTATATTCCTGCTACAGTAATGCTCAATGACATAAGCTGTCATGTTGCAGCATGTCAGTCAATAACTCTCAGGAACTCTGACCCGTGTTCTCTTAGCCAAGCAGCCTTAAAGTATGTTATTTTTATACTCAGCAGCTTTAGCAGTCAAATGGTTACTTTTATGTAATTGGAAGTCAACTTCTCTTCCCCCTTTTGTTAATTGGCAACAGTCTATATCTAAAACTATTTCATTTTTGCATGTGTTAAATTGGAGAAATAAGAAACTTCCTGTTTATTTTGTTGCTTGGGCATCTTGGTTTTCTCATTTTGGGGTGAAGAAAGATTTATTCTAGTCTGCTTTAAAACTACCTGACTCTTCTCTTACTGTTATTGTAGGCTCATAATGAATTTTATCTTTATACTTATATTCCTGTCAAGAGTCAACAAGATGATATGCTGATGATCCCATGATTTCGCTATTCTATTTGCATTGCTAAAGTTGCTGCAAGGTTTCTTTTGCAGTTTCTTTTTTTCTGTGGGTTCTATTGTGCTATTTTACTTGCACTTTTTTTTTTGTTGTTGGGATGCAGTTTACTCGGATTCAGGTTTTCTCTATTTACACATGTTGCCGAAACATGCACCCATGAAACCTTGCAAATGCAGACATACTGATCTAACAACCCTCACCTAACTGCTTGCTTCCCTCTTGTTGATTCCCTCATATTGAACAATCTCGGTAATGCTAGCCACCAATGTTTTATTTTACCTGCTGATTGCAAACACTGATTACTGCTCCAAAAAGGGTAAAACAAAATGATTTCAGATTGATCAGCTTCAGTTACATTTGATCATTTTACCAACACAATTTCAATACCATTGCTTTTCAGTCAGCTTTGATGGAACACCTGTGTCATTCATTAAATGCATAGTTCATTGATGTAGGCTCTTCACTGCTGTTTACGAAACAGGTTAATGAATAGGGTTGATGGGTGGGATGGGTGGTTAATGTTATTGGATTGGCATATTTAGCAACACCTGTTATATTTATAATAATCTTTCATTTTGCTAGATATCTTGGGAGATAGTGAGTAACGGTTTTAATTAATTTTGAGGCTTCTTTGTAACAAAAATGTAATAAAAAGTAATAACAAATAAAATGAAAATGTGGATGAATTAAATGAAATAACATAAAATCCATGAAAAATTAAAAGAAATAAAAAAAATAAAATAAAAAGAAATTCACTGACCACTAGTTATGACTAAGTGTACCATGTTAATAGGTACAGGATGTCTTAGGTTATAGTGGAACATATTATTAAGCACCATTGTATGTGAAAGAATGAGTATCTGAGGTAGGTAAGTACAGCTGCAGCAGTTAACATGCTAAGATAGTTAAAGATATTGTACTCTATTTCTAGAGGATCTTTCTGGTTGCCCTACAGAGGAGCTGCTGGCTGATATGTAATTTGTCTAGAGGTATGAACAGAAGTCCAAGGAAGTCCATGTGCCCTAGAGGCAGACTGGATAGGCCCAGCAGTATTTTTCTGCCAACAATTTTCTATACTTCTATGTTTCCTGCCTATTGTACTTCCGAAGACCCTAAATGGTCTTTGGGGACCCGCTTCCCTGTTTCTGTCTATCCCACAAATGCTTAAAGCCTTCCACTATTCTGTCTTTCACAATTTCAGTTGGCAGTCAGTTCCATGCTTCTACCACCCTTTCTGTTATAAAAGTGTTTCCTCACATCCTTCTTGAAATTCCCCCCTCCAATTTCATTACATGCCACCTGGTCCTGGAGCTCATCCTCTTTTTGGAAGAAACTCCTTCCCTGTACTTTATTCAACCCTGTGAGGTACTTGAATGTCTTGATAATGTAATCCATTGCTCCATTGTCCTCCAGAGTGTACCTGCTGAGATCTCTCAGTCTCTCCTTATAAGGCTTCCCTAGCATCCCCTGCACTATCTTGGTTGCCTGCACCCAGGCTATGTCTTTCCTGAGATACAGTCTCCAGAATTGGACACAGTATTCAAGGTGGAGTGTACCAGAGAATGGTTCAGTAGCAGGACCACCTCCCTCCTCCTGCTGGTGATACTCCTCCCATGCACCCCAGTTTCCCACTAGCCCTGCCCATTGCCTTGTCACTTTGCTCTGCCACTTTGAGGTCTTCTGAAATAATAACCTTAAAATTCCTTTGCTCCATAGTGGCTGCCCCCACACACACACACATCCTATACTCAGCACTGTGGTTGTTGTGTTCTAGGTGCATGATTTTGCAGGTCTGGGCATGGAACCCCAACTACCATGCCTTCAGTTACTCCTCTAGTTTCTCTAGATCCATGCACATTGTATCCACTCCTTCCTGTGTGACCATTCCATTGCAGAAGTTGCATCATCTGCAAAAAGACAGTAATAGTTCCAGTTGTAACTCATTAAGTTGCTTCAATCAGGACAGGATTGCACCTTGTCTCTCTCTCTCTCTACTCCCTTTTTCAGTAATTTACCACCTATTCTTTTTTTCTGCTTGTTTTTTTTTTGTTCTTGAGTAAACTGACCTATGTGCTGCGTGTTTAAGTGTCATTGCTTGCTCTGGCATTTTGCCTCTGCAACCATCCACCCAGTGGGTTCTCTGTCATAATGGCAATTACCCTTTGGCGATCGCCATTTGGGTGAGTGTACATCACTGAAAATAGATAATGGTGATGTACACTCACAGTGACTACAAAACTGGCGACAGTTTTCTAGGTTTGCCCACACACACATCCCCTCCCCCCACTTAAAGATTCTCAACTCCAGCGGGGTGCATGTCGAGATGTGTGTAAAACTTAAAATAAAAAAATGGCCCGATGCAAAAAGCGATCACACCCCAGAACCCTCCCAACCCCAGCCTTCCACCCTACTCACCATGCTACACAGCCAGCTCAGTGGCCAACCACCACATTACACACCACATACCCTCCCTCCTCCCTTCCACCCATCACACTGTGTGGTCCCTCCCTCCCTCCACATTCATGTATATAGACACGCATCCTGTCACCTAGTCACCAACTCCAGTATCCTGTGGCTACCCTGCCAGGTAGCCCATAACACAGGAGTCATGACTGAGCCACCCTTTTTGCAGTCACCCAATCACGGCCACCGTGTTCATTGGATACCCACCCGGTGCACTGTTTTTTAATGTTTTTAATGCTTTTTATATAAAAAAAGAAAATATCTGTCAGTTGCTCCCCTACTGATAGGTAGAAGAGTTTATTTTTCTCTTTCACCTGTCCAGTATCAGTACAGTATCATCCGTCTGGTTAGGAGAGGATGCCTACCATTTGCCTTTCATCTGGCCACTGCATCAGGTGGCATGACTTGGGCCTTGGTCATTGATGGCCTTGTCACTGCCAATCTGGATTACACACCCAATTTGTAGGGCTATGGGCAGAACCTACAGCCCTTTTGGGATCAGAATTGTAACTCTAAAATGGCTGATCATGGAACTTCCTTTTAGGACTTTTGAAAGTATTCCTCCACAGCTGCAAAATAGTGCACTCCCCCTCTGATTTTTGCTATTTGCTGCTCTATGTTAAAGGCATCTGAAGGGAGGGGGGATACTATTGTATTGTACCTCAGAACTTCTTAGGATATTAACAAAAAAAAGTTTTAAACTGTTGTTTCTATCATCTGTCCAGCTCAGTCTAATAGATTTATTCTATTTCTTTCAGCAACCTAGGGGTTAACTCATTATATGTTGTTGGAATTTACTGAAACTCTGAAAGTCAGACTACAGTGTCAGATTACAGACAGTGCAGTTGCAGCTGTTAGCTATCTCATTCCTATGGGCAGGACAGGTTGCATGCTCTCAAACACATACACACACACACACACACACACACACACACACACACACACACACACCATGTACTCTGACTAAATAAATTCAAGAGGACTGAATTAGCAGCATGCCAGTTTTTGATGAGTGTAACTAAACAGCACTATATGGTACCAACAAGAAAATAACCTTGGTCATTTGGTAGCTCTTCACAGCCCTATCAGCTCTAGCTAGAGTTTATTTACTCTGTGGGCCATTTAATTTCAGGATGGTGCACTGGAAAATTGTTTGCTTCAGGTCCTGTGGAATTGGGTTGCACTGGATATATCCATTTTGTTTTCATCCTTAGTCAGCCTGCTGGCCTGCAGTATGTATTTCTAGTTGACATGTCCAATTTGATCAATACATTTTAGTGCCTATTTGACAGTAATTGGATATGCTTGGTCCACTGCCACCTACCATTGTGCTTCTGGGGATGAGATAACCATTGCTGCAGATGTGGGCCATTACACTGGTACATCAGGAAATAGCTGACCAGGGATTGTACTCACAGTGTTTCTTGGTCTTCAGATTTCTGGGGGACTTTCATTGCCATGCTTAGCTTATGCCTCTGATTGGGGCAAGTGGGAAACACTACTGGTCTGCATGTTAACACTATGTTCTCAGCTCTCTGTGATGCAAGAGAACTGGTTGTGCACTCTGGCTATGCAACATCACATACCAATACATTACACTTGAACAGAATAACAAACAGTCTTTCAGCTTCTGCCTAGAGAATAAACATCTCCAGTTATTGGGCTGACTCCTGCAGGGTCTCTACAGATGCCTAGACAGAACTTACCCAACATTCTATTGGACAATGCCTGGATAGTTTTCCATGGTCTAGTTACTGTGGTGGTATCCGCACTTGTCCTGTACCAATGGTTTCATGGCAAAGCAGTCCTGGACACATTTCTTTTTGTGGTTAACAAAGTTTTATTGATTTGACTTATTAAGATGATACAAACATTAAAACAGTCAGATACATTGCAAAGGTCTTACAGACTGTTACATATGTCTGCAGAAGCAGAGAACGGAACTTGCTGGCCAAATAGTAATGAACTGAATATACTAGCCAGATAAGCAGTAGGATAATACTCTGTGCCTGGACGTACAACACCTATCCAGCCTGAGATTAACTTTGAAAGTATTAGCAGTTGGTGCATTTCATTATGGCTAACTCATACAAACATATCTTCCCTGGCCCCATCCTGCTAGTTTCTGCAGTATTTGACAAAGCATCAGAAATTATGAGAGGTCCAGGGCCGCTGTCCTCTACTTTACACCTACAAAATACAAGAGATCACACACACACAAAGCAAACAGGTCTTCATTGTCAGATAAGATACTATCCTTTACTGATAATATACCATGTCATCTGTAGAGCAGGGTCCCCTATAACTCAGTAACAATCTCTCCAGCACTTGCCCCTAAATGCACCATGATAGGAGACCATTACAGTAGCATGGTTGTGCCTATTCAGCCGATTCCCTCCCTAGGTTTCAAAAATAGAAGGAAGGGAGTCCAGAGGGCAGTATATTTAAAGATGGTATTGGTCACAGTATGTGATATTCTGGCCCAGTTGGCAACTTGAGCCGTGGAGGTAAGTACCTCCCACAGGAAGGAGATTATCTGGGACCACCATTTACACAGTAGGAGTCTTTTAACCTGCATACTGAGTGTCAGAAGTAGTTTCAAATGGACACATTTCTGGTAAAAACAATTTGGTCAAGTCCTCAGCATCAGACCTGATGGTGCATGCAGCACTTGTCATCATCAGCAATGACTCGCTGCCAAGGCCATTGGGTGTCACAGCAGCCCCATTGTTACTGTTGCCCACCTGGGGTCTCACAACATTCTGGTCTCTAATAATCTCAATACTAGGGCTGAACAGATCTGGTGTGGTCTTTTTTTTACATCCCAACCTATTGCAAATTGGCCAGGGCACTATTTATTTATTTTTTGTTGCTGGTGGGGATTTACATTCTTTTCTGCAGGAACTTTCTTTCCTTTATGAGGCACCAAATTAAGTTTGAAGCCTATTATTGTTGGTGTAACTATATTGTGTGTCAGACTGTCTGCAGCAGGGTGGATAGGGAATTATGGGAATTGTTCCTCATTGACACCCAACCAACGAATCAGACCTGTGATTCACCCAGGTTTGCTCGGTTGACTTATCATGGAGCTATATCAGCGTAAGGATCCGTTCTTGACTAGCCATGTTTTTCTACTGTTTGCACTGCAGTTAACAGACATTCAGAGACCCGAATGGGTAATCCTGAAACTGTAGGGTGGATGCAAGAAATGAATAAAAACTACAGTGGCAAGAAGTAAGTTGGCTACAATGTTTTCCCAGGAGTTGATGCGGCTGACAGAGGAGTGGTAGTCACTATCAGGTGCTGTATTCTGAGCAGCAAAAAATGACTGCAGTTCACAGACAGACAGATCACATAGTGAGTCTGCAGCAGAGGCCATCAGCAATTTGAAAACCCCAGGGATCCCAATGGTGTAGGTTACTTTGAAAAGTTCTTTGTGTAACACCCTTGTCACCTGGGGTTACTAGAATCCCATTTAGAACTAGTGGCAGGCAGGGAAAGGCAGCTTGTGAGACACCAGTTAAATGGGTTTCACACTGTCTCACTCTGTCCTCAGTCTCAGCTGAGCTGGAGGGATGACATCACCATAGAATTCTCACAGCAACATAAGCCACATTGGAATGTTGGTTGCAGGGGTTAGTGTTAGAACGTTGGGGAATTCAAGTCAGTCTTTAGTGGAGTCTTGAGAGAGGAAGAGGCATGCTGTAGTTGGCAGACCCTCAGAGCCTAGCTCTGCTTTAGAGCTACATCAGAAAGTGGGTTGGGTGTTCTCACCCTAGAAAGGAACACAGAAGAGACTGAAGGAAGTGGTAGAGACTGCTCCCTGTGTTGTTCCAGTGCCCCATCCCCAGAGGGATAAGGGTGAAATCCAACATTTCAGGGGCAATCCCCTGGCCCTGCTTGGATAGGGAAAAGCTGCCTGAAAGAGAAGTTGTACAAAGAGTACCAGAGAATTTGTTGTTTCCTTTGAAAAAGAAGCCCTGGGGCACCTGCATACCACAGTGAGTCTGTTCTGAAATAGAGCCTATGTTCACCAAGACAGAGAGTTGTGTAAAAGTATCTTCCTACTGTGGGGTCAGGAGAAGACAAGCCAAGTACAGTGCTTTTAAATTTGTGTATGGCTTGGAAGCATCTGAAACAGTGGGGGTCTAAGATATGAGCATAGCCACTAACAGAACTTTGTGAGTCAGGACATCACCTAAATACAGTGTAGAACGTTAAATGTGTTATACATTTTGAGATAGCATCTACAACCAGTAGTTTCATAGAAAGGTGTTGTTCCAAATGAATGACCAGGTATAGATTTGGGAACAAGAGGTGGGAGATCCCCATCTGGAGTAACCAGTTCTACCTCTACGGCGTCAGTTTGGGCACCTATAGCTTTCTCCCAGGCACTTGGCCAGTGTCTGCAGAAAGTATCCAGACATGGGATTAAGGATGTTCTTTCCCTTTAGAGCTAGAAAGTGCTCATGGATGGTTTAGGGAGCCACCATCAAACTCCATGTCATATGGAAAAGTGTCCAAGTACTGGCTAGAGTGCCATGTCGAGGAATCAAAGTAGAAGAGTACCAGTTTGGGCCATGTGAGCCCAGAGTAGTTCAGAACCTGAGGGTTTTCATATAAGGAAGAAGATATGCTCTGACCTCTGTAAATCTGCATTACCAGTGAGTGTAGCCCTGTGGGGGTCCATCTTTGCTTTGTTATTCCTGTGTTGATGTGAATAAAAGCCACACTCTAGAATCCCATTCCTGGTTTGGATATTTCAGTTATTGCTTCCTGTGTCCAGAGTTACTTGGGCACCACTGATCAGAAGTACAAACCTAGCCATGGTGCTGAGCAAATAGATTTTCTCCCCGAACCGAGGGGGGTTACAGTGTCCCAGAGGGCTGTGACCAATCTAGTGTGACTACTAAAAACCCTGACCTCTGGGTGGAGGCACCCGTTAGCGAACCTAGGCCCCTTAACCTGCTGCTAGCCAAGCAGGCAGGGGTAGTAGCCCTTGGAGTAGCACCACTAGGGGTTACATTTGAAAAGAACAATTTCCCCTCTCCCCCCCATCATCTCCTCTCTTACCGCACCCCCCTCCTTGCTCTTATCAACTGGTCTCCCTCTTCCTGGACTTGCCAGACTCTCTGGTCCCCACTCTCCCTTACCTTTTTTTTCCCTTCCTTCACCCTCCTTTCTTCTCCTGTACCCCTTCTCCCACCTTAGCCTCCCCTCCCTCTCACTCTACGACAAGGCCTCTGGCTGCCATATTTTCCTTCTCTATCTGGATTCTGCTCTTCTCATCTCCCCTACCTCTCCCTTACTCTCCCCCTTTCCCTCCCACCCCTGATTAGCAATGCTTCTTCAAATGTACCTTATGGTTTACTATGCTTGCTTGTAACCTTGGGTGTGCAGCACTGTTCCCACATATTTACCAGCTGACTTGCTGTATTCTCATGAAACCCTGAATGTTGCCTGTACCTCCGTGCTTTATTGTAACCCTTGCCTTTGACATGGAAGCTTCGTAAATGAGCTGCCTCGAGCTCAAAAGTATTTGTAATCCAAGATTTAAATAAATAAAATAAATAAAAGACAGTATAACAGGGCTGATTTCATTGTGAAAAAGCCATACAGTAGGGAAATAATGCAGTGGACAAGAAGATGTATGCTGTGTTTACTATGACGGAAATTACTGCTTATCTGTGAGGTAATGCTGAAGCCTAATTACCCCCCCCAAGCAGCCAACATGACTTGATAAACAGTTTTTTTAATAAACAGAACCTGCTATAGTACTGTATGCCTTCTATTACAGGTCAATGCCTTTTCTTACCCTCCCCCCACCTTGAGTCCCAGGAGGAGTGGTGTTGGTTGTAGACAGACAGGACTTACAGAGTGTTTGCTCCCCCTTTTTCCTTAATAGTAGCCTGGGACCCACGATATAGTATAACACACATTTAATATGCTTACCTGTATAATACCAGAGAGATGTAGTTCCTACACAGAGAGAAATCAGGGCTGCACCACCAGTAGGTGCTTTGCCACTCTTCCCACTCACAACCACTGATTTTGTTACAGACAGGAACTCTCTGAATTACCTCCCCAATCAAATAGCTGCATGACCTGTGTGTGAGAGAGGGGCTACACCGGACTGACCTAGGAGACCACAGGAATGTGAGACTCAGACAACCTTGAAGGATGACTCTGATACAGTTTCAAAGTGGGAATTAAGGTAAACTTCATTGAACTGTTCTGCCAACTTACAGACACAGTTTGCATGAAAAGACAGTAGCATTTATCAACAGCAACACAATTTGCAATAACCTTGTTTTGAATAAACAGCTTAAGCATTAAAATCCTTTGCTTTATTCCCACAGGTCTGTACCTTCTGTCCCCAGAGACTGTAGGCTATTTCACCACCCACCAGCCCTCTAGTTACTCTACCCCAGCACTAGGCCATAACAAGGACCTCAGCTGCTGCACATTCAAATTACTTTTTTTAAAGGGCATGCAGCGGCTACTAGACCTATACCCACCTCAGTCAGCCCACTCACCCCTTACCACCAGATAACCTTCCCTGGTATCCTGAAACTTTAACTTTAAATTGCTTAACACTCTATTTGTTTATACTCTACACATTTTGCAATAACATTTACTTTGCATCACATAGCATTTACTCAACAGCATTCACAATACCCTTCCTTCCTTTTTCCATTCTTTGAATTCAGACCTTCAATAGCTTGACATTAGTCCCTGAAGCAAGATGGATTCCAAATTCCAAATGTAGATAAGTGTCCCTCTAGAACTAGTCCCACAATGAAAATTAGAGTTACTGTACTACTTCTCCTGAATGACTGGGAAACGCTGGTGGCTTGGATCTTCATGAGTCAGCAGTGGATCTGGCTCTGAGGATCCTTGAATATAACCTGGTCACTTATAGCAGTCGCACTCTGGTTGGATGAAGCTGAAGACACTTGTGAATAAAAAGTTACACAAAGCAGCAGGCTAATCTATTCTGTCCCTGCTCTCACTTACTGCCCTACTATCCCTAACACTGGAATGCAGTTCATCCCCTATAGTTGTTACACTTAACTGAAGGCTAGTCCCCCAGGCCCTATCAAACTGATAGGCCTCAGTAGGCTGGACTCCCTCTGGATAAGTCTGGTCCCTTCAGGTCAGTCTCCCTGCTTGAACTCCCCAAAATGAGCTGTGCAGCTCCTTTTATATCTTTTCAACATTCTATTTCTTAAAATTCTGGTCACTGAGTGGCCGGGACCCTGTTCCAAACCTCAGCATTAATCAGATTGAATTCCAGCTTGAAATTCTGCAGCAGCAAAAAGCCACAATAGAATCCAAGGTTTTGAATCTCAGCTGCCCTTCCTGAAAATTTTGAGCCTGCTCTGCTCTGTCAACCTGGATTCAATGTAATTATACATAACTTTAAACACAAATAAATCACTGTAAAATATCGTTAGAGCACTTTTACACTTTTCCTAAATTAAAGCTCCCCTTCCTGGCTTTCTCCAATGTTGTTTAGTAAGAAATTGAAGTATGAGATCATAGAGTTGCTAAAGCTTAAAGTGTTCCACTCTGCGGAAAAAAAGACAGCTTGCAGTCTAACCTTCCACACTAATGGCCCTTAAAATAATCTCTTTTCCCTAAGTCTGGAGCTCAGACAAATTAAATATTCATTTTGGAGTTTAAGACTACACTCTGGGGCTGTTCCATGGGCTTCTGTAACACCTCATGTCCAAGAGCACACACCCTCTCTTGGCTCCTCCTCCACCTTGCCTGCCTGCATGGGTTCTGGGCCACATCTACTCTTCCTTTTCAGGTTAGCAACCCCTCTTTCCTAAACCTTTTTTTCAATAAAACTATCTTTTTCTGTTAGTGCATACTTTACTCTACAAGACTGGCAAGTTTGGGGAAATTCTGATTTAAAACTGCTTGGCAGCGTACCTTGGGAAAAAAATGGCACATTTATTTTTCATTCTGTGTTTTTTCTCCTCTCCCAATGCAACCCCCTTTCCAATTGATCTCCCCCCCAGCCATCGTCATCCAGTTCCTCCAGAGCTTACCTTTGCTACTGTCGTCCTCTGCCACAGGACTGTGGTGGGTGCCCGGCCACCAGTGTGAGGCCTGCGAGGGGTTGGTCTTTATCCTGTTGCTGAGGGTGTTTTCCTCCTTTTTCTCCCTAATCCCGAAGGTCTTGATAGCATGGTCATGCATGCACCTGGAGGTGTGCATGCATCCAGAGGCCAGAATGACCCCAATCCTCCCACCTAACCTAGCACCACCACCCCCAGTCTGATACTACCATTACTACCATCGAGACTCCACCTACTGACAGCCAAGAGGGCTCATCTCCCCTTAAAGGAGAAAAGAGCTTACTGGCAGCCCTCAATCCTTTCCCAGCCCTCCCCCCAGTGGCCCAAGCTTGCTCCCAAACATGGGTCGCTGGCATGGGAGAGGTGAGATGCTAGGTGCCATTGCCCTCTGCAACACTGGGCCAGCATAAAAGCTGTACAGTTATTGCATTTTGAATCATGTTGATTCATGTTCCAGTACTACTGTGCTTCAGACGACTCCATTTTGCAAACTATAAAGTTCTGGGGTATAAAATCCACATGTGTGTATTCTCTGGACTCTGATCTAGCCTTCTGTGGTATTAGTTTATTAAATTGATCAAATCTGGTCTTTAATTCCTCGAAGAGTTTTATCTCAGGGTTTTTCTTCACCACCAGCCTTCCTACCACCTTAACATGGCACCTGGACTGTGCTTATGTGTGTGGGAGCCCATCCCCACTTTACAATGTGCACCCCTTTAGTTTATTAATACACTTTACAGCAGCCAGTCTCTAGAATTCATTCCTGGTGCTTACCACCTTCCAACTACTTTAATTAATTAAAAATACCTGGTCTCCTGCCAGTGAGAGGAGTGCTCCTTACTGTGTCTTCCACTCGATCTTCAGCAGGCCTTAGCCTGCTCTGCAACTGAGATTGCAGTTTCTCCTCAACACTCAGACTGATTCCTCTTAGCACACACTAGCACTGCGCCATGGAGCTGTGGCTCGGCTCTCTCAAACTCCTCACTCTTACACTTGGTGCCTAGGCTGCATGCAGCTGCCACTCTGCATTTAAAACTCTGCAGCAGACTGATAACATTCATTTTAAATAGGGTAAAGCTAATTTTAAAAACACATTTTGCCGTTTCTACCCAGGCTATCCACCGTATACCACTTGACCACCAGGGCTATCCAACTAGCCAGGGCAACCTATTTACTAGCCCATGGCTACCAGATGCTGCACTCATTATTCCCTTTACAATAGGGTGCCAAGCAATTCACACTAAATGACAGTGTATTTTGTGTATGTGAAAAGGAGTTTAGGCAATCACTCCTCACCTCCCCCTTAGCTTACTACTACCAGGTCTATTAATAATGTGCTCACAACCTTTTTCCCAGCCTTATTGTTACACAGGGTCTACCCTTTCTCCTGGCAGATTCCCAGCTCTGAACCTTCTACCAGGTGACCTCCTAGCAATAAGGTGCCCAGTTTACTTCTCTTGTGGAATAGTCATGGAACGACTGTTACAATATCGAAGGGACCTAATTTGTCTCCACCTGACACAGGAGGGGGTTAGTGCATTAGCACAAAAGTTTGACATTTTCATTAGTCAGTTTGGATGACCAGCACAGGGAGCTGGGCATCAAAATTAAGGAAAAAGGGGAAGGGATACTAGCAAATCAAAGTGAGGGGTCCAAACAAAAAGCCTGAGTGACAGAAAAATACAGGGAGGGAAGAAGATAGCCAGGAAGTATGGGGTCAAAAGAGGGGAGGATGATAATAGAGGAGGCATTCCACAGATATGGAGAGTGGAAGCCACTATATGGCAGGGGCAAAGGGATAGATCTGTGGTATGGAGGGCCATCAGTACCAATGCTAGGAGCCTGGGAAACAAGATCCCCGACCTGACTGATGTTATGGCAGAAGTAGATCTAGACGTTGTGGCTATAACAGAGACATGGGGCAGTGGGGGCCAGGACTGAGACATGACTGTAATGGAATATAATCTTTTCAGAAGGAATAAAGAGGGCAAGGAAGGGGGAGGGGAACAGCACTTTATGTGAAAGAGGACATAAAGTCTACAGAGGTGCAGGGCAAGTGGGGGGAGAGGCTCTATCTGTCACCCTAGAGACAGGGAAAGGGGAGGTCATCCGCATAGCGATGATTTATAGGCCACCGTTACAGGATGGGGATGGGGATGTGGACAAAGCTATGATGGAGGAAATACAGAGGATGGCAAACAAGGGGGAGGTGGTGCTGCTGCTGAGGGATTTCATCCTACCTGATGTGGAGTGGAGCTCCCCAATGGCAGCCTCTGCAAGGAGCAGAGATATCATAGATTCCCAACATGGGGCACTCTTGAAACAGCTAGTCAGGGAACCTACTAGGGAAGGGGTAGTATTAGACCTGATCTTAACAAATGGTGAAAGAGTGGGGGAGGTATCAGTGGGGGAAAGCCTAGGCACGAGTGACCACAATGCCATATGGATAAACACTATGGACAACAACAGTAGGGAAGCACAAAAAGGTAAAAGGTTCTAGATTGTAGGCAGGCTGATTTCTAGAGTATGGGCAGCTGACTCAGGGAAACTCTTGCAGGGGTGGGGATCTGGAGGGGGTGGATGAAAAATGGGCAAAAATTAAGGA
Organism: Neoceratodus forsteri; assembly: GCA_016271365.2. Taxonomy (NCBI): domain Eukaryota; kingdom Metazoa; phylum Chordata; order Ceratodontiformes; family Ceratodontidae; genus Neoceratodus; species Neoceratodus forsteri. Next base: position 1,296,766,838 of record CM028130.1, read on the forward strand.
GGCCACACTAAAAGCCACAAATCTTTGTGTCAGAAGGGTAAACAACAACAGGAAAAAAATGAAGCCTCTATAGTTCAGCAGAGAAGTAGCAGGAAAGTTCAGGGAAAAAAGGGAAGCATTCAAGAGATACAAGCAGACGTAGAGGCAGGAGGATAGAGAAGCTTATCAGCAAATGCAAAAGGAGGCAGAAAGAGAGATCAGGAGAGCAAAGGCAGAGGCTGAGGAAAGAATAGCTCAATCAGTCAAGTACAGGGACGAAACCATTTACTGGTATGTGAGCAAAAGAAGGAAGGCAATGGGGGGGCATAGTTAGATTGAGGCAGTGAAAGGGGACCAGGAAAAGGCAAACATCCTAAATAGCTACTTTTGCTCCATGTTCACAGTGAAGGGGAAGGAGAATGGATCAGGGAAAGGGGGAAAGTTGGAGAGGAAGTGGGGGGATACTAAAGGAATTAGCAGGGCTAAAAGTAGACAAGGCCATGGGACCTGATGTGACACACCACAGGATTCTGAGGATGAACGGCACCTGGGTGTAAGGGTTAAAAATGACTTAAGCCCGAAACTTCACTGTCAGCAAGTCATTAAAAAAGCTGGGGGAATACTTCATTGTCTAAATAAGCATATTCAAAGTAACAGTAGCAAAGTGTTGCTCCCCTTGTATACTTCCTTGGTAAGGCCGCATCTGGAATATTGTGCTCAGTTTTGATCTCCACAAGACCAGGGTTCAAAATATGCTTTGGAAAGACTACAGAGGAAAGCTACTAGGAGGATGTATGAGGTTAAAGGCTTAAATTATGATGACCATTTAAATCAGCTGGGACTTTTTTCCTGGGAATATCGTAGGATGAGAGGTGACCTTTGTATGGTTTTTAGAGCACTCCATGATGATTTATTATGGGACCAATTTTTCACAAATTGGAGAAGCTAGTCTTAAAAGGGAGACATATGTTTTGGCACAAGACCACTTTGGAAGCTTACCTTCAGGTCAAAAGAATACCGAGGGGACTGCGTATCATACAGAAACTGTCTTATGGGACTGAAAATGATGAATTTATGTGCAGGTGGTGCAATAATATGCAGGAGGCATCATTTAAAAACATAGAGCTTATTTTGAAATTCACTCAGCCTATTAGGTAGGAACTTACCAAAGAAATTGAGGAAACAGAGATGAAATTAAAGGAGGCTTCTGATGCTACTGAGTGGGAGAGTCTTAATAAGCTATTACTTGATAAGGTCACCAGATATGATGTCAAGATTAAGAAACAGAAACAGAAAAAAATGTGTTAGAGATGAAAATGATTATTTATATGATTGGTTTCGACTGGAATGAACCAAAAAAAGCAGATTTGTGATCCATTTTAAAAAGAAGTGACAACTCCTACAGTGACTCTACCATTAATACCACAGTCTTAGATTATACTACTGGCCCCTTGGACACTGATGAATCAGAAACACACACAGAGGGTGAATTGGGGGAATCCTCAGTAGGACAGTCCTCATTTTACAGCCAGGGAACCAGACCCAGTCAGCGGCAACACCACACCTGCTTCCAAAGTTTCCAGTTCCAAAGAGGAGGACGAGGGAGGATAGTGTGGCAAAAGAAGCAGGAACAATTACTAACGCAAACAATCCTGTGTGAGATTGACTCTTGTTCCATATGGACAGACTGTGAAGCCTTACATAAGTTTCCTAATGTTTCTATGTTATCTGATTATGTTCCTCCCAAGTTTCACAAAAGTTATCTGACACCCCTGTTATTCTCACTGATGTTCTCCCCAGAGATGTTTCCCTTGCCCATTTTGCATCAAAATCAGAGATTATTGATTCTGATCTACAGGGGTTGTCTAATGTTTGTGCAGAACACAGTTTATCTGAGAGCAACATGATGTCTTTAAATAACAGTTCCTCTGCCTTCCATATGCTTGAATCTGTTAACAATATGAATGCACAGGAAGGGGTAGTAGTTCAAATAGGACAGGAGAATATGCCTGTAAATGGTAGAGATAACAGCTTAATGGCACCAGTAGTGAACTTGTCTGACTATACCCTAACACAACATGAGATTTCAGTATTGAGTAAGGGACTGCCCTTTTGTCCTGCTATGGACATAATTTTTTTCAATACATGTGTTGATTTATATAAACTAGGAAGGAATCTTACTTTCAAATGTGTTTATGAGGGTGCAGAAGATAATTATGTAGCAAACAACACTGTTTCTAGATTACAACCCAGATCAGAATTTTGTCCTTCTGTGAATCCTACAGTCTATGTTTATCAAGAAGTGTGAACTTGATTTTCAAATCTTTCAGGAAAGAACACATGTGGGTTTTAAAAATAACCTCACCAGGGATGAGCGGGCTGCCTTGAACTCTTTAAGCTCAAATAAACATATTACAATTAAACCAGCAGATAAGGGGGCAGCAGTGGTGGTGGTGCTTAACACCAAAGATTATATAACAGAAGTTAATAGTCTAGTGAATGATGACCTGTTTTATCAAAAGATTTCAAGAGATGCCGTAGATAAATTTAAATCTGAAATAGATCATGTACTTAATGAAGGCTTTCTACATTGGATACATTACTGAAGTGAAATATAGATCCTTGACAGTCAGTAATCCAGTTATCTCAGCACTCTATTCTCTACCCAAAATTCACAAAGGTTTGATGCAACCACCAGGGAGGCTGATTGTGTCAGGTAGGGGTTGCCTAAATGAGCCCCTCTCCATGTATCTGGACACTTTTTTTGCAACCCCTAGTGCAGAACGTGAGATCCTATCATAGGGACTCCACGCAAGTAGTTCAGATTATTCAAGACTTAAACATTGAGCCTGAGTGGGTTTTTTTTGCAGTTATAGATGTAAATTATCTGTATACAGTAATACCACATCAGGAGGGTATGAGTGCTCTCACTTACTTTTTGGAGACTAGGACTGAGGAGGAAAGTGTTAGAACTCCCACACATTTTTTGGTTCAATTAGCAGGCTTGGTTCTGCAAATGAATATCTTTTTGTTCCAGGGGTAATTATATCACCAGATACGTGGAACAGGGATGGGGACAACAATGGCCCCAAGCTATGCTAACCTCTTTGTACGTAAGTTGGAGGTGGATCATCTGTACAGTGCTGCCACAAATCCATACGTTCATTGTTTGGATTTGTGGCGGCATGTTATAGACGACATTTTAGTTGTGTGGAAGGGCACCCGAGAATAATTCTCTGGTTTTGTGGAATGGATGGGACAAACCAGTAGTTGTCTGAGGTATATGTTTGAACTCAGACAAACAGACATAACTGTAGGAGTTTTGTTTCATCTACCAGAAATACTTTCTTTTTCCTTTTTGTTTGTTTGTTTTTGATTAGAACGCCTGTTGCAACAGCATTTCTTTCTTTATATTTTTTTTCCCACTTCTCCCTAAACTGTAACGGTATATAGGCTGGCCACCTATATAAGTTATCTTTTTTCTACCTTTGTCTATCGTTGCTTAATTTCCGAATTTCTGATAGTTGTAGTACCCCCCCAAGTGAAATATAATAGCGTATTATGCCATTCAGAAAAGCATTTAAACAGTCTAATAGTGGAATAAACTGTCATGCTAGTGCAGCTTTATCTAGTGTTTCAGTTTGGTAGTGCATTCCCCGTTAAAGGTGATGTTTAGTCCTGAATAATCGCGTTTTTCCACTTAGCCTCTCGCTCCTGAGGCGTGGACTGCACGAATGTGCGAATGTTTCCTAGCGTCCTTGTGAGGAGTTGTAGTACCCCCCCTTTCCTTCATAACAATATCCTAGGTATTCTAATCGGAAAAATGAAAAATGTCTCCAGAAGCTGTTTGATCGTGAAGTAAAGTATCCCCCCGGTAATGAAAATGATGCTTTGAGCCAGGATTAAGAAGTAAAGTTTAATTTGCCTTTCGTTACTGCTTTACCTGCCTCTCCTACCGGCTCTACATTGCTTCAGGCGTCCATAAGTAAACAGCTATGCTGTGCTGGTAAGCGCCGGCATTTAAGGGGTTTAAAAACACAAATGTCATAGTTAAAAATACAATATATTCACAATTCATGTAGTTTTAAAAAGTGTACAAGAATATAATGATTTTACATGTCCTTATAAGTAGAGTCGCATTACTAACTACTTGTGGCCATTCTTAAGCTGAAAGACTGGGTTATAATGCTGTAGAGATATTGAATATTATCAAAGTTAATTAGACTCCCTGCAAAATGCCTTTTCCTAGTCTGGTCAATTCTCTAGACAGTTGTTCCTCTTTTTCTTTATTGCTAGTGTAGTGTAGGTTTACCTTTGTGTTTCAGTTTGCAGTCCCTCCTCAATGTTAAGCCTGCAGCTCAGCCTTCTCTATAGAGCTGGCCGACTAAGCTCTGTCAATATTTAAAGGTATACACAAGTAGGTGGAGCTCTGCTGAGGCACTTTATAATTTCTTTTTACAAGTAATGTGTTATAGTTGAACCTGAATCCAGAATTATGATCCAAAAGATAAAGATGTAATAAGAATGTGTTTAAATATGAAATTACTGTTTGCTTGTGAATAGAGTATGTTTAAACTGTCTGTAGTAGGAGGGACTTAGGTATCACATGATTAAATTGACTATATAAAGAACTCTTTTTGGTTCATTCAAGCAGATAGTCTGGAGAGGTACAGACCTGTTCTGACCTCATAGTGGATATTTACTCTAGTGGATTTCTAGTGTTTACTTCTTATTTGCTGGAATTTTTCTTTTTCTTTCTGTAACACTTGAAGTTCATCTTTATTTTTATTTTGTACTACTAAATAAACATTTTCTTTTGTGAAACATCCATTGCCGTGGCAAGACAACTTCCTTTCCGAGACTCACACCCCACACATGGTGGCAGTGGTGGGATTTACTGGAGATATTGCTTTAAAGTATCAGAAGGAGGTCATGGATGCCCCAGAAGGTACCACCTGGAGTGCTGACAAGGACCATAGCAGAAAAGTTGGGACAACCCTTGATGGCTGGAGTACCTGATGTCAGATGAAAAACCGTGAAGCCTGAGGATGAGGGGGACAATGCCAATGAAGAGAAGGAGGAGTTGGAGAAGGAGTCCCCTACAGGAGATTCGCAAGACTTGTTACAATGGCTGTGTATGCAGCAGATAGCCATGGAAAAGCAGCGAGAAAAAGATATGCAAAGAAATGAAGACAGATGAGCCGATACCTTGCGTGCCATACAAGCCCTCGGCACAGGTAGGCTCCCTCCACCTGCTGGGGAAAATCCTAAAGACATTAAGCTGACTAAACTGAGTGAAACTGATGATATTGAAACTTACCTAACTACGTTCGAACGTATTGCACGAGCATGTCAATGGCCTAGAGACCAGTGGGTTATATGTATAGCCCCATACCTAACAGGGAAGGCACAACTGGCTTACGGTAACGTGGACAGTGCTTTGAGTGAAAACTATGATACTGTTAAAGAAGCCATCCTTAAACGGTATGATATTTGTCTAGAGACATATCGACAGAGGTTTCGAACCTTGCGGTTTCAAGTATCCGATACTCCACAAGAAGCATATACTAGGCTAAAAGACCTCTGTACTAAGTGGTTGCAACCTGCCACTAATACAAAAGAGCAAATGCTAGAGACAGTTGTGCTGGAACAATTTATTCATATCTTACCGCAAGATGTTCAGATGTGGGTATGGGAACATCGCCCAGAGACATCCAAGAAAGCAGTACAACTGGCCGAAGGCTATTTAACTGCCCGACCTAATAGGACTAAAGGACACTCTGGAGCTGGCACAACCCAAACTATGGTAAGAACATATACACCTTCTTCCCCAGTCTCTAGTAATACTGTCAAACCAGTGAATATGTTTAAAGCCCCTCATAATGATATAACTTGTCACTATTGCCAAGGAAAAGGGCATATCGCCAGATTCTGTCCCAAAAAGAAATCTGCTCCCACACATTTAGCTTTGGCCAACTGGGGGCAATATATAATGCCTGTTACAATAAATGGAAGAGAAATGTTTGGTTTATTGGACTCCGGCAGTAGACAAACCTTAATCAAAGCTGGAATGGTGCCTACTATCACTGATATAACTGCTCAAACAACAGTGACCTGTATACATGGTGACACACATAAGTACCCCATACAACAAGCGGAAGTACAAATACAATCTAATGTGCAAAGAATGGATGTTGGGGTGGTTCCAGAACTTCCAGTGCCGGTTATTGTGGGACATGACCACCCAGATTTTGCACATTTACTCTTCAATGCTACGAGCATGGGGGCTGTGACTACCAGAGCACAGGACAGAATAAACACGGAATTACCACTCTCTTTTCCATTCAATGATGAACTATTTGGGCTTCCTGGAAAGACAAAGAAGACAAAGAGGGAAAAGTGCCAGGAGAAACGGGTGTGACAACATACCCAGAAAGACACGAAGGGCATTAATGACTTTACAGTACAAGATGTTAAAAATCTAAGTTCTCAAGCAGAGTTTAGAACAGCTCAGTTGCAGGACATTACCTTAAAGCCTCTCTTTTCACTGATAGATGCTAATAAAAATCCCGAACAAAAATATGTCCTAAACAATGGGTTGTTATATCTAAAATGTTTCAATGAAAAAAAAGGTAAAACTGTATTGCAATTGTTAGTGCCCACTGGATACCGGGAACAGTTGTTGAACCTTGCTCATGACTTTCCAATAGCCGGTCACTTAGGCCAGGAACGTACATTACAGAGACTCTTGTATAGATTTTTCTGGCCGGGAATACATGAACAAGTGGCTGAGTATTGTAAGTCATGTGTACAGTGTCAACAAGTGAGGCCGATATTGCACAAAGATAAGGTGCCCTTGCAGCCTATACCATTAGTGGGTACCCCATTCACCCAGGTTGCAATGGACATAGTTGGTCCTTTACCCAAGAGTGCTAAAGGGAACTGATTTATACTAGTGGTGTGTGATTACTTTACAAAATACCCAGAAGCAATACCTTTATGGACAGTCACGGCTGATAAAATAGCAGAAGAACTAATTAAAATATTTTCCAGAATAGGTATACCAAACAAAATTTTGACAGATAGGGGCAGCAACTTTTGTTTCCAGGTGCTGAAACACCTTTATCATGCTTTGGGAGTACACTCCATTCTTACCTCACATTACCATCCGCAATCTGATGGTCTAGTGGGGCATTTTAACAAAACACTGAAGCAAATGTTAAAGAAATTCATTAGTGATGAAGGCAAATATTGGGATAAGTATTTACCCTATTTAATGTTTGCGTATCGTGAGGTCCCTCATGCATCTACAGGGTACTCACCTTTTGAACTACTTTATGGGAAGAATCCAAGGGGAGTCTTAGATATTATAAAGGAAAAATGGGAAAGGGCTAAAGTAGACACTATCCCTGTATCCACAGTAGCGTACATCAACACATTACATCAAAGGTTGGCAAAATATGCCAAAGCCGCCCAACAGTGTAATAGAGAACATCAAATAGCACAGAAGCAACATTATGATCAGAAAGTGGGTGATAAAACATTCCAACTGGGTGATAGAGTCCTCCTATTATTGCCATGTTCCGAGAACAAATTATTAATGAAGTGGCAGGGACCGTATACAGTACACAGACAAATAGGGCCGGTGAACTATGAAATCATTTGTCCTGACAAGAAACAGCAGCTAAAGATATATCATGCTAACTTATTAAAAAGATGGCATGATAGAAGTTCACCTACCCTATTTGTGCACCCTGAGACATTTGATAGTGAACTAGACCTTGCCTATGAGCGGTTGGAAAACCAAGGCAATACAAAAGAAATAGTTATAAATAATAAATTGAATAATGAACAACTGCAAGAGGTACAAGAAATAATACACACTTTCCAAGATATATTTACAACTGTCCCTGGGACAGTGGAGGGAATTGAACACCATATAGAATTGTCTAATGATAAACCTCTTAGACACAAGTCTTATAGAATTCCAGAAAGGTTAAGAGAGGAAGTAATGAAAGAATTACTAAAGATGCAACAACTAGGGGTAATTGTTCCTTCTAAAAGTCCATGGAGTTTCCCCATGGTTGTTGTGTGCGGGTATGTCTGGATTTTCGAAAACTAAATGAGATATCAAAGTTTGCTGGGTATCCAATGCCACGTATTGATGACATTATAGATAGACTGGGCAATGCCCAGTACATCAGTACGTTGGACCTTTCTAAGGGTTGTTGGCAGATTCCCCTAGATGCTGATTCACAGGATAAGACAGCTTTCAGTACTCCTATAGGTTTATTTCAATTCACAAAAATGCCATTTGGGCTACATGGAGCACCAGCAACCTTCCAGAGATGTATGGACCAATTGATACATCCACATCTAGATTATAGTGCAGCGTATTTAGATGATGTTATCATCTTCAGCACTTCCTGGGAGGAACATGTAAAACATTTGCATAATATACTAACTGTAATAGCGAAGGCAGGACTGACCATTAACCCTGCAAAATGTTCCATAGGCATGCAGGAAACCAAATATCTTGGTTTCATAATAGGAATTGGAAAGGTAAAACCCGAAATAGGCAAATTAGATGCTATAGCTAGTAGTCCAAGACCACAAACAAAAAAAACAGGTACGTTCATTTTTAGGACTGGCCAATTATTATTGCCAATTTGTAAGCAATTTGTTGACATTGCTAGTCCTTTGATTAATTTAACAAAAAAGAATAACCCTGACAAAGTCCATTGGACTGAACAATGTGAAGAGGCTTTTACAACATTGAAGGCCAGATTATGTTCATACCCAGTACTATACAGTCCTGATTTCCACAGACCCTTTATGGTACAGACAGACGCCTCTGAACATGGTCTGGGAGCTGTTCTCTCTCAAATGGATGGAGAAGAGGAACATCCCGTTATATACATTAGTCGAAAATTACATCAAAGAGAGACTAAATACTCTACTATTGAAAAAGAATGCTTGGCTATTTGCTGGGCAATAAATGCATTACAATTTTATTTATGGGGAAGACCCTTTATGATCATAACAGATCATAATCCATTATGTTGGTTGCAGACTATGAAGGATAGAAACCCACGCATTATGCGGTGGTATTTAGCACTGCAGCCATACAAATTTTTAATACAACATAGAGCGGAAAAATGCACATTAGCGCTGACTATCTCTCACGTTATGGAGCAGGTATTAGTACATGATTACAGACCCCGGGGTAAAGATAAAATGAGAATTAAAATCTGTCTGAAATATAAATAATTGAATGACAAATGGGACTCCGGGGTGGAGCTTTGGGAGTGGGTGAGCTAAAGCTCCATCTCCCCTATTTTCTTTAAAAAAAAAAAAAAAAAAAAAAAAAGGGGGGGAGATCTGTTACCTAAAAGTAAACCAAAGGAGAAGTGATACAAATATAACACTTTGGTTTCCTCTTAAAGGGGGAGGAGTGTAGGGGTTTTGTTTCATCTACCAGAAATCCTTCATTTTTCCTTTTTGTTTGTTTGTTTTTGATTAGAAAGCCTGTTGCAACAGCATTTCTTTCTTTATATTTTTTTTCCCACTTCTCCCTAAACTGTAATGGTATATAGGATGGCCACCTATATAAGTTATCTTTTTTCTACCTTTGTCTATCGTTGCTTAATTTCCGAATTTCTGATAGTTGTAGTACCCCCCCAAATGAAATATAATAGCGTATTACGCCATTCAGAAAAGCATTTAAACAGTCTAATAGTGGAATAAACTGTCAAGCTAGTGCAGTTGTATCTAGTGTTTCAGTTTGGTAGTGCATTCCCCCCTCCCCCCGTTAAAGGTGAGGTTTAGTCCTGAATAAACGCCTCTTTCCACTTAGCCTCTCGCTCCCGAGGCGGGGACTGCACGAATGTGCAAATGTTTCCTTGCGTTCTTGCAAGGAGTTGTAGTACCCCCCCCCTTTCCTTCATAAAGGTATCCTAGGTATTCGAATCGGAAAAATGAAAAATGTCTCCAGAAGCTGTTCGGTTGTGAAGTAAAGTATCCCCCAGTAATGAAAATGACACTTTGAGCCAGGATTAAGAGGTAAAGTTTAATTTGCCTTTCGTTACTGCTTTACCTGCCTCTCCTACCGGCTCTACATTGCTTCAGGCGTCCATAAGTAACTACGCTGTGCTGGTAAGCGCTGGCGTTTAAGGGGTTTAAAAACACAAATGTCATAGTTAAAAATACAATATATTCGCAATTCATGTAGTTTTAAAAAGTGTACAAGAATATAATGATTTTACATGTCCTTATAAGTACAGTGGCATTACTAACTACTTGTGACCATTCTTAAGCTGAAAGACTGGGTTATAATGCTGTAGAGATATTGAATATTATCAAAGTTAATTAGACTCCCTGCAAAATGTCTTTTCCCAGTCTGGTCAATTCTCTAGACAGTTGTTCCTCTTTTTCTTTATTGCTAGTGTAGTGTTGGTTTACCTTTGTGTTTCAGTTTGCAGTCCCTCCTCAATGTTAAGCCTGCAGCTCAGCCTTCTCTATAGAGCTGGCCGACTAAGCCATGTCAATATTTAAAGGTATACACAAGTAGGTGGAGCTCTGCTGAGGCACTTTATAATTTCTTTTTACAAGTAATGTGTTATAGTTGAATCTGAATCCAGAATTATGATCCAAAAGATAAAAATGTAATAAGAATGTGTTTAAATATGAAATTACTGTTTGCTTGTGAATAGAATATGTTTAAACTGTCTGTAGTAGGAGGGACTTAGGTATCACATGATTAAATTGACTATATAAAGAACTCTTTTTGGTTCATTCAAGCAGATAGTCTGGAGAGGTACAGACCTGTTCTGACCTCATAGTGGATATTTACACTAGTGGATTTCTAGTGTTTACTTCTTATTTGCTGGAATTTTTATTTTTCTTTCTGTAACGCTTGAAGTTCATCTTTATTTTTATTTTGTACTACTAAATAAACATTTTCTTTTGTGAAACATCCATTGCCGTGGCAAGACGACTTCCTTTCCGAGACTCACACCTCACAATAACCTTTTTGGACCTCAAACTGTACAAGGATGGGAAGGGGGGCCTGTACTACCTTATTTCAAAAGAGTACAGACTGTAATATCCTTTTTAGGTTTGATAGTTGCCACCCCTACCATACCCGACATAATATACCAAAAGGGCAATTAATCAGGACCTTGAGAAACTACACTGAAAAGAGGGAATATATTAAAAACAGAGGAGAACAGGTTTGTAGGTTTGCGGATAGAGGATGCAGCCAACATAGTATCATTACAGCCATCAAAACGGTAGATGGGATGGTCAGTGGAGACATTTTTGCAGTATAGACAACCAGTGAAGCAGGAGGGCCCCATTTGCCCCTATGTGACTAGCATCTCCAGGCAGGCCAATGAAGTTAAGCAGATTATTGTTAAAAACTGGCCTGCTTGGAGTTTGAACCCACATTAGTAGAAATAGCAAGAGAAGGTCCCAAGGTTATTTTTCATAATTGTAAGAGCATAAAGGATTATGTGGTGTTGAGTACAACACTGCCCCAGGAAATAAGTAGACATACCCTTTTAGCACCAAGAGCCAAAGGCACACATAGATTTGGCATTTGTGTGTATTGCAAATATATACACAACTGCAAAGATTTTATACACCCCATTTCAGGAAAAGTCGTTGAAATAAAATACTTTATTACATGTAATAGTGTGGGGGTTCTTTACCTACTAGTATGTGACTGTGGAGCATATTGTATAGAGTGAACTGTGAGAAAATGTAAGGTAAGGATAGGTGAGCACGTGCAGGCAGTAGAAAAGAGAGATACCAACTATGCCACAGTGAAACACATACAACAGAATAATTCAGGGGTAGACCTTAACATTCATTCACTAGCCCGGGTACTAGTGCAGATTGTTGCTGGCTAGTGCAGAATCTCTGTTACTTGCCCAGCTGGGCTAGTGCAATTCCTCCTGTGGAAAGCTGCAGTTCCATTCTCAACCTGGGTATCAAAGAAATGAACAAACAAATAAATATATAAATACATAAATAGAAACATAGAAACACAGAAGTTGATAGCAGATAAGGACTGCAAGGCCCAACCAGTCTGCCCATTTTTTCTACCGTATGAATGTGCCAGAGGCCTGTTATTTAATTTAAAGCCAGGTCCTTTTCATGAAGGTTTAACTATGTGCTGCCTTAGCATTACTGAAATGAAAAAAATAGATGTCTGTGTGTAGTACAGTTACAAACTGTTTCATTTTATGCCAGCTACTGCTTTAACTTTTTGCTGGTAAAGATCCTTTCTCCATCTCCTTTCCTTGTTTAGCTCAGTACTCATGGCAGGCAGATTTGTGACTGTCCCGGAGTACCACAGTTCTAGGGTTGCCACCTGTCCAGTTGTAGACCAGATAATCGGGTTTTCAGGGTCCTTAATCTGGTCATCCACTTTTGATTAAGTGTAGTCTAGTTTTTGGGCCATTTTGAGTGCTCAGATAATATTAAAACTGATTGTATCAAATCATTCACTGCTGCATGCATGTCTAGGTTACAAAAAAAGTTCTGCTGTCACTAGTCACAGATCTTTGTTTGTAAAACCAGTCTGTCAGGTGTAATGTATGGCCATTAAGACCATTAGCAGTAAGTCAACCTAATCTTTTTAACTCTGAATTTTAAGTATGTTCATTGACTGCCATGATAGGAAACAGTTTTAATACCTTTATATGCTGTAATAGGTTCCTTTTTGTTTTTCTTATATTCTCATATGTTTTAGAACCACTTTTTCAAATTAGTTTCACATTTTTATTGCCTTTGTCATTGCGTTGATTATTTTTCTCCTAAGTCCTCAGCAGCTGCTGCTCTTATTTTTCATACTACCAACCTGAACATTCCATGATATTAGCTACACCTTAACAGGCCATTGGAATAAATTGCATGGAATGGTGTGCCTGAAACTGTGGAATGTGATGTCTTAGACATTTGAGAAGAAACAGCAGTAGCTGATGAGGTAAAGGGAACAAAATGTAATATTTAGGATAACGCAAGTCTTGATAGAAACATAGAAACATAGAATTTGATGGCAGATAAGGACCGCTTGGCCCACCTAGTCTGCCCATTTCCCTACCTAGTGGATAAGCTGCAGATCCTAGTTAACCAACAGCCTGCTTCCTCCTACCCCCCACTAGAATTGCCTTATGTCTGTCCCAAGCATTATTGAATTCCCCAACTGTTTTTGACTCTATGACCTCCTCAGAAAGGCTGTTCCATGTATCCACAACCCTCTCTGTGAAGAAATATTACCTCACATTACCTCTGAGCCATCCCCCCTCTCTCTTCAAATTGTGCCCCCTTGTTTTTGCACATCTCTTTTTCTGAAAGATGCTACTCTCTTGGACTTTGCTGATTCCCTTGAGGTATTTGAAAGTTTCTATCATGTCCCCCCTCTTCCTCCTTTCCTCAAGGCTATACATCTTTAGTTCCTTTAGTCTTTCTTTATATGTCTTCCGATGCAGACCCTGCATCATTTTGGTTGCTCTGCTCTGGACAGCCTCCACCCTGTCTATGTCTTTGTGGAGATGGGGTCTCCAGAACTGTACACAGTACTCCAGATGTGGTCTTACCAACTGTCTGTACAGAGGGACAACAACTTCCTGTTTTCTACTGGTGATGCCTCTCCCTATGCATCCCAGTATCCCCCCAGCCCTCCTTACTGCCTTCTCACATTGCTGTCCCACCTTTAGGTCATCTGATATGACTACCCCCAGGTCCCTTTCCATTTTTGTTATTGTCATTATCTCACCCCCCATTTTGTACTCTTCCCCTGGGTTTTTGTTTCCCAGGTGCACTTTGCACTTCTTTGCATTGAATCTAAGCTGCCATACATTTGACCATTCTTCCAACCTTGCCAAGTCCCTTTTCATCCTTTCCACCCCACCTTGCATTATCAACCCTGTTGCAGATCTTTGTGTCATCTGCAAAGAGACATACTTTCCCTTCCAGTCCCTATGCAATGTCACTTATAAAGACATTAGTTTGGTTATCAAAAAGGTGGTAAAAGCATATCAGAATACATGGCTGTCATGGAAAGGAAAACTGGAGAGTGTTTAACAGACAGAGCAACAGGTTGTGAATGGGCTTTGTACATCCAGCAGATTGGGGTTTAAATTCCCACAGCCTCCACTTGCATACTGTGAGACCCTAAGCAGGTCACTTATCCTCCCTGTGTTCCTGGGCCACCCCTGTAAATGGGTCTTGTGCCCAATGGGAGTTACCTGGCTGCCAAAGAGTAAAAATAAATAAATAGCAGTATGGGTTGATGCTGTTGAATTTATCCTTACTTTTTTTTTTTTTGGTGAACATTTTTTAATAGAACTGGGACAATCAAGCATTTGTGGGTTCTGTGGCCAGGGTGGGAAAAGGAAGGAAAAAGAGAAGAAAAAGACACACACTTTTCATGACACAACTTTATTAATTACAAATCTGAAAATGTGGAAATGTATTAAAGAAGAAGTAAGAAATCCAGCTGACCTTAATAGAAAGCATGCTGACAAAGACACACAAAAGATCATGAGTACGAAAAGACAAAGCAAAGTCATCAGTTCCAGCAATGTTGGTTAGAAAAATATGACTAATTGGAACATGATGGTGCAAAAGATCTGATGTTCTGCCATTTGTGTATCAAACATGAAATACAGTTGAGTAAGGCAGGCAATAATTTTCTTTTCGGTACAGATAATGTCCGGCTTGACTCAGTCTCGTCCCATAATATCAGTGAAGCTCATGCTAGGGCAAAGGAAAATGAGGATGCCAGCACTGCTACTTCAGGGACAAGTAATGCAGAGGGGAATGCTGAAGAACATGAATGAAGCAACGCTTAACTATCTGGATAAACTGTTTCGCACGTGCCATGCAATTGCTAAGAAAGGACATCCTTACACAGACTTTGTCTGGATGTGCAGCCTTGATGATATGAAAGGGCTAGATATCAGTTCAGCATATTAGAAGGACAAATATGCCTGCAACTTTATCCACTATGTAGCCGAGGTTGAACACATGGTGCTACGAGAAAAAATTATGGGAACAAAGTTAATTTCAGTCATCAGTGACAGAACCACCGACTCTTTGGTCACAGAAGCGGAGATGGTGTATGTGCAGTTTACAGTTAAAAACAGTGAAAAATCAGTTGGTAGGTTTCCAGACTGTTGGCAGGACAAATACAATTTTATTTGCCTTTCATTTAACAAATCACTGTTAACCATACTGACTGCGGGCTACTGCAAACTTCTGTAGGCTAGTGCAATCTCTGGTTCACTAGCCCAGCTGGCTAGTGCCAAAAAAAGTTAAGGTTGACCTCTAGAATAACTCCATGAAACATACATTCAGTTTCCTTGGCGTAGAGCTGGTTACATTGGGCCCAAGAGGAGAATACCTAAATAAAATAATTTGACTAAGGAAGAGTTTCTGGATTTTTAACCTAGGTTCTCGTTCAAATAAAGGGTTAAATGAGAGCACTGATCTCTCAGCATTCTTGAAAAAATATAGATGCTAGGGCTTGTTGTTGTAGAAACTCAGAACATGTTCTTAAAAACATAAATAACAGAAAATGCCTCCTGTTGCTTTGCTAAAGTGTAAGGTGCCTTGTACCCTCTGCCCAAATACTAAATGTTTTGGGTTAAGGAAGATGTTTGGAAATAAAGTATATATTTGATGTCCTTTTGTACATGTAGGCGCAGATTATAATGCATAGCGCTATAGATTTTGCATCTTTAGCAAGATTTTTTAATAAATAAACAGCAGTTTGGGACATAATGTCGTACAACATTTGGATAAAGAATGGTCTGAGGTTCCCAAGTATTGTTTGATGAACTTAAATGTTATAAATGTAAGGGCAAATTATTAATTGCCATTTAAGATGTTCTTACATTCCTTCCTTTTTTTTAAAGGATAATGATATAGTTACATTTTTTTGAAGTGGAGATTGGTTTGTTTGAATCACATGTTGAATCTATTGATGTATTTATTGAGCACCTGATAACAGCAATATTTTACTCTGATGAAGCCTGGCAGTGTACCAGGTGAAACGTTAGTACCTGTTTGTTAACCACCTGTATGTGTCTTTTTGCATGTCTGTATTCATATAAAGAAAATTTTTATACCACAAGTTGGCATTCTGGTTGTTCCTGCTACTGTGTGGGTGCTTTTTCACACCTCTTTGCACCTGATTGCTTTTGGAGTATAGCACCACATGCTTCCTGGCGCTCCTACTGATTGTGACTTTTCTGTTATCCTCCACCTCATCATGCCTGTAGTACTCCTCTGCTGTTATTTCATTGCTACTGCACACATTTAATTTCCCACATGATCTTATAGTCATGGAAGGGGATAACATGCTCATTATGGTTGATGATGAGGGTGAACTCCCCACTGTGGTATGAACTGTCATCTTGTGCTGGGTCCACTGTGCCATGTGCCTGTTCTTAAGATGTGTATGCTGTCCCCCGTGCCCAGATGGCTCCCGATTTTACCTCACCTCACACTTGCGTGGCAAACCTGGCAGATTGCATCTGACTCATCATTTCTTTCTTTTATTTTATTTTATTTGTTTAATGGGTAGGCACAACTGAATGTTGAGTCCTTTTTCAGGTGTGACCCACAAATAATAACATACTAAATACAATACACTTGACAAACAATATACAATGTAGGAAAGACAAAATTCCACGTCAGTGTTCAAATACAAAATCAGTTAAAACACTTGCATTCTTGTAACAATTTTAAGTGCGAAAATAGAGAATGTGAAAAAAGAGTATAGGTAGACAGGCATCTGATTACAGTTGGAATAAAATTCCAATTAAAAGGTGTTACATGAGAAAAGGCCGTTTGACCACTGGATGTTCTCCTTAAAGGAGATACCAAGTCATAATCCCCCCTCCCTAGCTCTAGTTAGCCTACCCAAATCCTGTCTTTGCAAGAACTTACAAAGAATGAGTGGTTCACCATATCATAAAAGTCTGTACATAAACCTGGCCATACTATATTTAAAATTATCCTTAACTGAGAGCCACCCCATTCTCTCTAGGACTACACAATGATGAGTAGCTTGAGGTAAAGACAGTACAAATTTTCCCAGTGTCTGCAATAAGACCAATTTTTTTGACACAAAGTTCTCTGACACAATGTCAGTAATCAAAGATGCATACATAACAATGGACAAGAGACACTGTTTAACAATAACCTTTTTTTTAATCAGTCATAAAAGACCTAAACCTGTACAACATACCCAACTTACTATGAATTTTGTGATGAACACTAGCCAAATGTGATTCAGAATTTAACATTGGATCTAATACTACACCCACATATTTGAATGTATCCACATTCTCAGATACATCTCCATTATGATCTACAGTATGAAGACTTGTCACTAGGATTTTCAGTCTAGGTGATGTACCAAAAACCACAGTTTTAGTTTTCCCTATATTTAGAATCAGTTGATTTTCCTTCAACCAGTACAGCAAATTATCCATCTCCCTGGAGAGAATGGTGATGAACTCAGTTATGATTTGCCATGTGCATACACCACAGCAATGTCTGTGTATAATGTAAGACCACATTATTCACTGCAGTTGAAAGCCCATCAAAATACAAAGAAAATAAAACAAGCCCCAATATAAAGCTTTGTGGTACTCCATATTTCACAGCCAATTTCCCTGAGACACAACCCCCATATTTCACCATTTGAAACCTATTTTGTAAATAATCTGAGAACCAGCTCAGTGCGGGTTGACCTATTCCTAAAGTACTTAGTCTCTTAGTCAACAAGTCATGATTAACCAGATTGAATGCCTTGGTCAAGTCCATGAATGCAGCCCCAGTCAAGCAACCCCTTTCCATGCTTTCTAGGACTGTGTTCATGAACTCGGCCCAGGCAGTCTTTGTCCCATATCCCTTCTGGAAACTGTGCTGATGACCCAAAAGCAGACCATTATGGTCAATAAAATCAATAAGCTGCTCATACACTATCTGTTCCTGAACCTTTGTGACAGCAGATAAAATAGAAATAGGCTTTAATTTGAAAACTCATGTGGCGATCCAGATTTGTACACAGGCACTACCAATGTGTGTTTCCACAAATCAGGCTCCTCAGATGTAATGAATGAATGAAAGATTTATTATGATACTAATTGGATAAGACAAGACCTCAGCTGCATCATGCAATAAGTTTGGCATCAAGCCATCATAACCAGATGAACTGTCATGTTTAAGTTGTTGCAGCAACTTCCAGACTTCGTTAGGGGTTGTAGCTTTTAAATAAAACTTAGGTCTCATATTATCGGAGGAGTAATCGGAAGACAATAGATTTATATTACTATCACAAAAATACTTATCTAAATTAACAAATCTATGGTTAAACTCATTTGCTATACGTTTGGGACAAGAGACCATGTCATCTGGCAATTTCATAACTGTCAGAAGATCACCAGCTGAATTAATCAGATTCCGGACAGTCTTTCAAAACTTTCTTTTATCAGAAAACCCATCTATTTGTTTTTGCCTCAAGTAACTACTCTTTGCCATTTTAATCTGCATCTTACATTTATTACGTTAGCAATGGTGTTCATGTAATGACCTCAATGTGGCATCTTTCTTATAATGTTTCCATACCCTATTCCTATTCCGCATCAGTTTCATTAGAGATGGATTTAACCATCCTGATTTCTTACTGGACTTGAGCCTCTTAGTAAATGGGGCAAAGATATCTAAAGTAGATGTAAATTCATGAATAAAATAATCCAGAGCACAGTTCACATCAGGAATCAAATGAAGATAGGACCAATCCACCAGATTTAAACATTCGCAAAACCTATCAAGATTAAATTTACTAAAGTTTCAAAAGGTCTGTAAAACAGGTTCAGGTTTCCTTTGGGCCATATGTTTCCACAGGCAAAATATAGGGCTATGATCACTAACTGAACCAGCAATAATGCCACAATTTAAAATATGACTTGGGTTGTTAGTAATTATCCAATCTAAAACTGCATGATTATTTGTTTTAACATTTAATCTGGTAGGCACATAGATTCATTGTTGTAAATTTAATGGATATAATAAGCCACTAAATTTAGTCATATCAGGACCAGCCCAATTAGAGTTAAAATCTCCCAAAATCAAAAGTTCCCTGAATAGTTTGTAATCAAGAAGATCAACAAATTCAACCAGACCATCCTTACAGCTTGCGGGGGGTGGTATATAGGTACAACAGATAACTCATTTCTTCAACTAGCCAAAGGAAACCTGAAGGGCTAGTTGCTCCCCATAAGTTGGATAGCTTGAGAATATATTTGTTTCAGAGGCCTCAAGGTAATTCTTCACATAAAACATATCCCCCAACCCCACCCCTACCCTTAACTCTATCCATTCTAAAGCTTTTATATCCAGATAAGTGGATCTCATTGTTTAAAACACCTGGTTTTAATCAAGTTTCACTAACTGCATCTTGCACAAAAAAATCTCAAACAAGGCATTGTGATTCCCTACTTTTAACATGTCCCTGATGCTGCTTATTGGACTCCAGTTTTTTAAGCCCTGAAGTGGAGGGTGTGCTACATGATTTTTCAGACCAGACAGACTTGGACTGCAACTGACTACCACAACTACCTATCATTATTACTGGGTCATCATCTTCATCATCATCAATTGAAACTGTTAAATCACAACTTTTTATGGGGGGGGGGTTAATGCTAACAGACCCAGACACAGCCATCTTGAATTTCTTTTTCTCCGGTTCCCAACAGGGGTCACTGACATCATCATCATATTCATCAACATCATCAACATCCACATCTTCTGCTTGGATGCTGGCATGTGGACTGCATGTTGCAACCACAGCATCATCAGCATCATCAGATTCATCATCAACACTACCATCACCCAATATCTTTTCACTACACTGCGAATCATTGCATGGCAAATGCGTGACCTGAACTACAGTGGAAGAAATGTGATATTGTGTGTTATTGCCATGATGATCAGAATCCTCATGTTCAGTTACCAATGGGATGTTACTGGGGAGTATGACATCATCTACACTGTCACTCATTACTTTACACTCAACTATATTTTTGGGCACAGTCAACTTGTCAAAAGTGGAACTTCAGGCAGCAATACTCATACCACCAACAACTGTACTAACACCACCAGCTGGGACAACATCATCTCCTCCAACTATGAGTGAAGCTACCAATTGCGCTGTAAAAAACATTGAAGGAGAAATACCTTTCCTCACATCAGCAATGGACTTCTGTGACTGTGTACTACAATGTCCACAGGCAATCTTACCACTGGCAGCAGTGCCATGGCAAGAAACAGCTTTGCTTGCATGTCTCTTTGTGGACATTTTGGGGGATCAACAAGAATATTCTAAATAAATTTAGATTTTGGAACTTTCACTCTGGGCCGCTGGATGTGAAGCCAAAAAAAAAACAACTGTGGGTTCAACAAGAGATACAATTGCAAAGTCACAACAAGTTCAAAACACCTTGACTAACCAGTGGTGCTCAAGTCACAATACAATCTGGAACATAACACCTTTTGCCAGTTGGAGGGGGAGAAGCACTGTGACTGCAGATTATAGTACCAATGCAAAACCAAGATACCACAATAGCAGTACAAAATCACACAGATGCAGTGGATAGCAGGTTCACACTGCTGCAATTACACTGTGGCACAATAAAAAGTGTATTATTTGATGTCACACACCGCACACACACTCACACACACACACTTTGTCTAAGCAAATTGAAGACTTCAGTAATATACCACATATTTTAAACAACCTGAAATTATGCACTGCTGCACCAGGTCCACAAAACAATCAGCAAAAAAATGCCAACAATTACAGAAAATATTACTGTGTGTACATTAACACAGTTATACAAGAAAAATATAACCAAAAAACAACAAAGAACTCCCTATTTCTCCAACTTAAATCTACCTACACTACAGATATGCCCCTCCCCCAAAGCACACTTCCACTGTCTGTTAGTACACAGACTGAATGTTGTATATTAACATCCAAAAATCCACACAAAACAATAAACACTTGATGATATGAGCACAGGAGGGTTTCCTACAATCGATGCACTAAAGTTTGGGCAAAGAAAAATTAATCTAAAAGGCTTTTTTAACAGATTTTAGAAGGTTTGAATCACAGAGAGCTCTCAGAGCAAACTATCTCCCACAGCTACCTACACACACTACCCTGAACTGAGGCTATGCAGAACAATCTAGAGCCCATGTGACCTGCAATCCCATGAATCACTGCAAAATTCACCTTTGGAGCTCACCAACAAGGTGAAGTGATGTGAAATACATTGATTTCAATGTACTTCACCTTAAAATTAGTGGAGTAGTGATTTGGAGAAGGCAGAATAACACAAAGCCATTGTTTTCAATAGACTTTGCATTCCTCTTCATGACGCGAAGTACTCTACTTCACATTGCGGAGTACTTTGCGAATTTCACATTACTCCGTGAATCACATCGTGGAGCGAATTAGGGCAGCTTCATCCACCACTACATACATCTAGAACATCTGTCCTTTGACACTGGCCAGTGGTGGGTCCCAGACCTGCCATTCTTCCAGTGAATGCTTTGGTTCAGCTGTCTTCTAGACAGCCCATCAAACCCTCTAACAAATACACCTCTACTATACAATTACATTTTTGCAGTGCTCAGGCCATAATTCAGAGTTACAGCCACTGGCATGTCTGGATCTTTGTTATTATTTAATTCATACCCTGGACACAGCTCAGCATGTCCTAGGTGACCTGTGTTTCCCATCCAAGGCAGACCTTTAATTTTCCTTGGTGGCAGATTCACCTCAGAAAGTTTTACAGGTAGCTGTGTAATGGCTGTGGGGGGGTTGTAGTTCTCCTAAATGTTGCTACCAATCTGCATGTCTGTCCTGGTTTGGGGGTTGTCTCTGATAATTGAACCATGGTCTAGGATGGGTACCGTGAACAAGGCGACCGCAATTGGGCACCTACAAAACAGTGACTCAGTTACGGCACCTGTGTTCAGGGCTAGCTGGCAGGGGGGTGACCGGATACCAGGGAGGACGACATACAGCGACAGGATGTACGCACGTATACATGCGTGCACATGGACATGGGGGTAGGAGAGGCAGGGAAGGGATGGTATGTGGGACGGAGTGTGGTGGGCAGCTGCCGAACTGGTCCATTTGTATGGTGGGGAAGGTGGTCAGTTGGGAGGTGGAGGGTGCAGGGTTTGGGACTGGTCTGGTGTGGCATGGTTTATTTTTTTTTTGCCAGTAGGTGACATTCACTTTTTTAACCCCCTGACATGCATCCCCTTGGAGTTGAGAACCCATAAGTAGGGGGATGCAGGGCGCATAACTCACTGCATTAAGAAAACAACCCGTAGGTCTCAGGCACCCTATTTCTCATTGCCGATAGTGTGCATCTCCAAAATTCATTTTTGGGAATCTACACTCCCAGTAACGATGATCGCTATTCTGTGATCGTCATTATGACATAGAACCATCTAGGACCCTTCTTTACCAGTTACTTTTTGTTGGTTTCAAATTCTTGTTCAGGTAATCTTTGTTTATGGTGGCTTAGCCCAAAGGGTATCAGAGCTACAGGTCTTTGGTGCAGAGATCTATAATTTTGTACATCTAGGACTTTGACTAGTCCTCTCAGTTGTGTGTCCCAGTTGTGTAGGCACATTGTAGATGCCAGTCTCTATACAGCATATCCCCAATCAGTTTTCCTTCTGTCTTCTGACTGCTGCAAGCAGGCTGACAAGATTTTTTGTGGAACTATCTTTGGGCATACTGCCAGGGGCATGATCACTTTAGAGGTTCATCTCACGTCCACTTTCTGTAAGGATCTTGCCTGGAATAGGGCCATATTATGGCTGTGTTATAGGGACATGTCTTCTTCCAACAAAGGTTGGATAGGGCCTCACTATTCTGAGGAGTCTACTGTTTTAGTATAGTATGTGGTCCTCTCATTTCCCAGTCTCCCAAGATGGAATGTTATGCTACCTTGGAAATTGTCCAATGTAGTATGGCTTTATGGAGGAGAAAGCCTTGAAGAAGATAGATTCATTACTTATCACTTTATTAATAACAGTAGATCTTTGAAAGGATCTCTTTTATAGAGTCATACTTTTTCCCACCCTCTCTGGGGGACATTTCAACTGCACAGCATACTTTCAGTAGCCCATTTTGGAATCTGGGTGGGCTCTGTGCATCTCTCCCCCTCCCTGTCCTGTTTGATCTGCAGGTATTGGTTTCCTGGTTCCTGTCGGTCATTCCTCCACCTCTTACTGATGCAACTCTTGCCTCTGGGGACTATTCTCTAGGTCAGACTGATTTCTCCTTGGTTGTTCCCCTGTATCTCGGGTGGTGATATGCAGGCCTCATTCACTGTCAAGACATTCTGTTGGGTCAGATGTGTCTCCAGTGGGGATATAATGAACTGAAGGTGAAGGAGAAGCCTACTACCTTTTATAGGGTGGAGGTACGTGATTCAGCCAGTATAACGTGGGTGTCTCCAGCTATGGAAAAATTTCCATTGAGTCCCAGTGCCTGCTAGCTCTAGTTCAATGTACTATGACTGTTACTGGTACTGTTACCAGTAACAGTCATAATTCATCGTTACTGATAAGCAACAGACCTATTTTTGAAAACACTTAATATCAAAATGCTAAATATTCTCCAGAAAATGTTAGCGAGATTATGGCACAGAGACAGCTGACCATACACACATATTTTCTTGAAGATTTAATTTGGAAAAAAATGTTGTGAGGAGCTGGTTAGAGATGAAGATAAGGTATCTGCAACAGAAATTCTGTTCACTATTTACCAAAGAACCATTTGCTGTGACCCTTTTATAGACTGCACTGTCTAAAATGCATAAATATTTATTTATGTGCTGGGTATTGTAGCAAAAAACTGTATCATTTGAAAGAGGATGCAAAATGCCCTTCCAACCAGGAGGGATTGGGAGGGAGCCCTGGATGAGATTGAGCAAATAGAGAAGCTGACACTAATTTGACAATAAATGGATATTAGGGGTAGTATCCATCATCCCTAGGGTAATTAACGTTGTTCCAGAAAGAAATATACTGAAATACAAAACAATGTTAAGGATACAGAATACACAGAGTTGGATGAGACATGGGTATAGAAAAATAGTTGCATGCAAACAGAAATAGCTTAGCATTTTCATTTCATATTTTCATACCACCGATTCTGTATATATCTCGTGTTTTTGTTTTCTGTCTTTATCGTCTTTAAAACCAGCTCTGTATGTAGTCCCCTGTTGACCATTATGTGTACTGTACTCCAACCAGCGAATTCATCAGATTGAATTACTCAGTAGTTGCTATGCTGACATTGATGCTTGCTTGCATGGGTTGCCACTTCTGTGCAAACTGAGCACATTCAGGAGCTGCTCTCTTTTTATGTTCGTGCACATGGACAAAGCAAATATATTGTTACCACAGTGTAAGGGGCTGTGTAGGTATATACTGTATAAGCCAATGGATGTAGAAATGCAGAACACTTGCCTCTCAAAAGCCAATGTTGAGAAGACTGATGATGAGAGTATTCAAGTGGCTGATGGGTATAAACTACTTGTGGTTAAAAGGATAAAGCTCCACCAATCATGTTGGTTTTCTGCCCATTAGCCAGCTACCATCATGCTTTAAAGATAACCATCAAGCCTTACACTCCGTGTGTGCTTGTGAGTGTGCGTGCGTGCACATGTGCGTGTGTGTGTGTGTGTTTCCCCCTAGTTACAGGCAGAAAGTGCCTTTTGAAAGCAATAAACAGAGTTGGGAAAAAATTGCATGCAAAATGATAATATAATAGCTTCAAATATGTTAACAGCATGTCAATAATAAAAAGAAATCACCAGCAATAGCTGATTTAAATTACATGCTTATGTTCCCTTTAAAGACTCCCTGATACCAGTTAAATAACTTTGAAAAATGTTTTAATTAGTTACACATCAGTTTATCATTCAAATATTTTTCAATTCCTTTTTTGTATGTACTTTACCTCCAGCCCCTCCCCATTGGCTCCCTTCTGCTGTCAACCCCTAGCCCCTTCACACCACCTCCAGGATTTACCCTCTCTGCTTCTTACCTTGTTGTGTGAGTGGGTGCCATGGATGGTGGTGGTGTGGTGCCTTCAGAGTTGTAGCATCATCCTGTAGACAGGGGTTCATTTCCACCCATTACTCCCCTTGAGTCAAAGACAGTGGCATGTAATGACACACACACAACCATGAACACAGTACATGCTTAAAATGCTCACCTCTGACTTTAAATTCTGGTGACTGCTGCTGTGCCACCTACCCTGCACTAGGTTACAGCTAAGCAGCAGTGCACACTGTCCCCTTTTCCTGAAAGAGGATATCCATCAATGAATATTAAATCCTCCTTCTGCCTCCAGCCTTTGAGTGCCCTTGGTCCATTCCTGAACATGGGTCACATGTGTAGTGGGAGGAGAGGCATCCAGCACCTCAGTGCTCCATGCCACCGGGCTGGCTACATGTTTCTGTATCTCAGATTTCCTTAGACAATATGGGTTATGGCTCTGAGAGGGCTGAATCTGAAACCCACTGTTTTGCATTTCTGTGCTTTTACCCTCTGTACCATTGACCCACAACTATGTTTTTTTTTAAATGTTTCCCCTTTTTCTTTATGACTGAGGGAAGTGACATAAAAACAGGATTACTGTTCCTTGGACTTTATTAGCTTTGTCTGCATGTCTGTACATGACATCATAATGCCCTGTTTATGACATCATGATTATCTCCACAGCAGCAGATTGGGATGCCATAAACCAAATTGTGACTGCATAAGTAGAGAAGTAGACCTAGGAAACAGGGGTAGAGATCCTATTCAATAAAAACGTTATTAGTAATAAACAAACTCTGGCCAGAGCCAGTACAGCTGCAGTTGAAGAGGCAGAAGGAACACGGCACTGTCTGCCATGTCCAATGTGGCCATTGGTGTGTAGTGCGCATGCACAACGACTCATGCATGGACACTGAACTCCAGAGTGCTGGTGGCACAGTCCAACATGTCCATGATGGCTGTCAGAGTTATCTATGCATGTGCGGCAACTCATGCATGCTCAGTAAGTGACAGCAGCCACCTTGGGCACATTGGACTGTGCCACCTGTGTTCCAGAGTTCAGTGTGCATATGCAAGTTATCACACATGCACAGTACACTCCAGTGGCCATATTGGACACATCAGACAGTGCCCTGTTCCAGCCACCAAAAAAAGTAGTGCTGTGGATGCCCAAGGATATGTGTCCACCTCCACTACCGGAAACACAGGAAACAGGGCAGTCAGTATCCGGTAAGCTCCCTTTTCACAAAATTGCAAAATGGCAGGAAGAATCTGACCACTGCAGCTGTAAAAAGGGTGAAATATAATCTAAACAGTGTCTAGATATCATGTTTTTCAGCATTATCTCAACAATATGAATGTCTCTTTAAAGCTCTGTTACCCTGCAAGCAAACATTCAGGATTGATATACAGTGAAGCCCACCAGGATGAAGCACAGCACTGCAGAATTCTACAGTAGAGTTACTGCAGCAAACAATGCAGTTTCAATGGTAGTTAATCCCTTTTGACATGCAATATACCTGTGACACTGCGCTTCATCCTGACGGGCTTCACTGTATGCTTATCATTAATGTACCAGCCCATGTGAGTAGTGGTATCAGTGCCAGATATACAGACATATTGTAACTAATGATGTCTCTGGTTGCAGCATTAATAATTGTGCAGTGGGACAATAAACAGAGCTGGTTTAAAATATGAGGAGGGAGAAAACAAAAAAAAAAGACGTATATACAGAATGAGAACACATGTTCAACAAATATGAATTGTGGATGCTATAATGTTTCTGTTACCCTTTAAAATAAAACCTAATGAACTGGGTGGAGGCAGATATTTGTCATTTTATTCTTCTGGCAAATAAGAACTTAAACTGAAACCAAAGTATATAAATATTGTATCTGATGAGCAAGGCCCATGTAAATAAAAACACAACATTAGTAATCAATAAATGAACTAATTTCAGTAAGAATATTGTAGAGGACAAATGGTATATTGTTATTGTATTTACCATATTGTTTTATGGGACACTTTCTTACTAAGAAATGTTTCACCTAACTTGATCTTAATGGGACACTGTCAACCCTTTTTGTATCATATTACTTCTAGTTAAAATCATCATTTTATGATTGCTTACCTTTTTTAAAATGTATTGGTGTTGCTGATTGACTTACCTGTTTCCTTTCTTAGTAGAACTGAAATACATACTAATGGTGTAATTATACCCAACCCTGTTTTTTTTAATCCTTGATCTACTCTTATTGCGTACTTCCTGAACATTACAAGCACTACCAGATAGTGCAGCCACTCATGATGCAACTGTCTCCCCTTCCCCCACTCCATCACAAGTGGCTAGACTGTGTGTGAATGTTTCCAAATCCAGGAAAGATGCATTGTGTGTTGATCAAGGAATGTAAATGCACATGTTTATGTGTGGTAACACCAGTATGGTGGACAGTCTGTTTTTCACCTTTAAAATGAAAAAAAAAAGATTAAGAATCAAACCACTAACTACATCCACAGTCTCTACAGAATGTGAGCAATCATAAAATGTGTTTTTAAACTAAGCACAATTTGAGGCCTATGTGTTGACAGTATCTCTTTAAAGAACAGGTTCTGTATCTACTGAAATATAATGCATAAAACTAACATATGCAACAATTATGTATCACTTCAAGATTTGCTATGATTTTTTTCTTTTATTAGTCTAATAAATATTGCAGACAGTGAAGTGCAAATGTCACTGTGTCTTTCAGAAAACATCTGACGGTCCTTAATTGACATCACAATAACAGTTTATGATATCAAAGTCTGCTGCTATGAGAAACACAATAAAGAAAGATGCAATGAAATCACTTTGCAGCACACTTCAGGGACAGGCTACTGTGCAGTAAACCCTGGAAAGGAAACTGAAAATACAAAAAAAAAGTATTCTCTAGTAAATCATAACAGCTAAGATATTATTTTAAAGCATGTAAATATTGAAGGGAATTCCTCCTCTTTAAGAGTGGGCAAATTGGGTTTCCTGATCTGTCTGCTCAATGACAGCAGCCGATATACATTAGAACGTCCCTCAGGGAAGATGTCCAACAAGAACTCCCCCTCTTCATCTAATAAAGTGAAGTAAACTACAGTACATTTTTTTCTAGTAGTCCATTAATTTTTTTATGCATGTGATGCTCTGGCCAAACCACAAAGACAGATAAAGGGGAAACTGAGATGCCAGACATGAGGGATTTGCCTGCACATCAAAACTTTCCAGCCTAGCAGCAACTGAAAGAAAAGGTGAGTGGGGCCCCATGGCAGGCATTCTTAAACAGCACAATACTCTCATTCAGATAACAAACTTAAACTGAATTTTCCTGATATACAACAGTTAGAAGCAGATTACCGAAAGACACTTGTTTGCTTTGGTTTTACTTCATTTCGGTGTTTTCAACAAAATCATGTTAAAGGAACATTTTTGTTTGGCATTCTTGGTATTACAGTATCCCCTGTAATTGTTGAATACTGCAGTGAGACCTAGATAAGCATGTCCATGGGGTCATAATGCTGACACCTGTCTCTCTGGACCTTTAAAAGAAATTTCCAGTTTCCTACAAAAAGTTACAATTGGCATCAGCAGGACTCAAATCTCATAACATTCCCCCAAACTGGAATTTCCAGACATTCCATTTTTTAGTGCTAAACACAGCTGCATGAAATTAGATTGTCACCCTTAGTCTTCTGTTCCTACTGCTTCTCCTGTCAGGAAGTCATAATACCATGCTAGTGACATCAGAATGATTCCAGCGGCAACAGGTTTTGAAGTCATAAGTACATTATAAATTTACTGCAGGAATAAGCAGCAACATACAGAAATAAAATCCAAGGAAAAAAGGTCTATTTCTAATGAAAATAGTTACATAGGTTTGGTGAGACAAATTAAGATTGTCCTGCCCATCTACTTTGCTCCTTGTTATCCTTATAGAAATAACCTAAAATGCATTTTCCTGTTTAGGGAACTAGCAAGTGTAGTCTTGAAACTTTAAACACTGTCTGCACTTATCACTTCCTCAGGTAATCATTCTACCACCCTTTCACTCTCTGGGTGAAAAATCATTTTGTAACTTCCTCCTAACTGTCTTCCCCTTTACTTGAGATAGTGTTAAAATTGTACTGAGAAAGAAAAAACTGGGGGCTTAATGAGCAACTGAACAGAGAAATTGTGTTTCCTTGTGGCTTCTAAAACCTGAATAAATAAATGCTATTTTATGCAGAAAATACCCACCAAAACTGGAAAAATGCATCTCCGTAGTAGTAGTAGTAGTAGTAGTAGAAGTTGTATTCAGTGTAACATACTTGTACATGAATTTGGTTATTCCCCATTGAGCCAAGGCTCATTTACAATGGATACCATTACACGGTGAACCTGGTTACAATACTAAAAAATGTAAAAATACATTCATATTTCTGTCTCTAAAACCCATTCAACTTTCAAACATACATATTCACTTAATAGTATATTATCATATATACTGATGTACAACCATTTATTTATATATATTGATGTTACACCATCCAATTATTCTACAAATTAACAAAAGATGCCACTCAATACACTTTACACTATATTTCTATGCCTTTAAAATGCATTTAAACTAGGTTATTAGAATACGGCAAAGGTGACTAGCTTGATTTGTTAACCAACTACGTATTCTTTTGTTTATCTTAGTCAAACAGGAATGGAGTTCCATGTAAAGGAGCCCTTATACAACAAAGATGATCTTCCTATATTCTTGTTCAAAGTAGGCATCTGACATTCCACAAACTCTGATAATCTTAAATTTTATTTGTTGGGTTTTACGGCACTACATCAGAAAAGCGCTGTCAATAACAGCGCCATCCACAACAGCACTGTATTGACAGTGCTGTCCACTAGGAGTGGATGGACAGAATGCTACCATACAACAGAGCTCCAATGGTAGTTGTTGCACACCACAGAGATGACTGCTACCATTGTAAAATCCATTTTTATGTGGGGGCTCTGCCCCTTAGACCATCCGATGTGGGAGGCTCTGCTCCCCATACCCCCTGAACTTAAAGATTCTTACTTCATGGGGAGCAGGTCACAGAGAAAATGAAATTTGTGGGGCCATGGAATACTGTTTCCACAGCCTTTTGTAAAAAAAAAATTAAGTTCCACAAGAAAAAATAAAGGGAGACCAGGATTATAACCCTTGTCTCCACCACCATTCTGCCAAGTTGCTCAATGCCCCAGCTCTCTCTCCACCATGGGAGCAGCTCAGTCAGCATCCCCAATTCCTCTACCCTTGTTCTTTCACACAGTACCACAGACAGCGAACTGGGGACCACTTACTGCACAGCGCTATTTAACCCCTATCACTGTCCTAGGTAACACTATTTGGACCACACTAAGTTTTGTTGCACTATATTTGTAGTGCTATTCTGACCAGGTAGGGGGGGTGTATAGCCATATTATTTAATATGTAAGAATGGCACAACCTGGGCTTTGTTGCAAACTATTGGTATAGCTCAGTCATGAAACTCCTTGAAAAACATAAAGTGCAGGTCCCAAGTAAATATGTGGCAAAAGGGGTTAAGATTAGTATAAAATACAAAAAATATATCTCCAAAAAAGTCACAAAGTTTTTGGAATTTAAGGACTTAGAACATGTCAAAAATTCAGCTTATTTGAAGTGGTTTGCAAAGAATAATTTCTACTTTGGTATGAAGCCCTACTTGGACATCTTAAAGGACCCTGAAGCATGTAGAACATTCATAATGCCTACATGACAAATCATTCCTGGGGATGACAAATTGTACCTGTCAGGTGGGTGGTAATGAGGATCTTGTCCATATTTTGTGGAAATGCTCATGGTTTAACTAAGAATGGGCATACTAGCTAAAACCTCTTTAAAATACTCAATTTGACATAGATATAGACATGTTGACCAACATTCTCCTTCATACAGCAGATGTCTGGACTATTGATAGGGTATCCAAGTATTGTACTTTATTGGG
Source organism: Neoceratodus forsteri (assembly GCA_016271365.2). Lineage (NCBI taxonomy): Eukaryota > Metazoa > Chordata > Ceratodontiformes > Ceratodontidae > Neoceratodus > Neoceratodus forsteri. Next base: position 1,296,797,993 of record CM028130.1, read on the forward strand.
ATAAATAAGGTAAAAAACAAGTCTGGCAAATGTGCAATAAATCTCTAGATCCTTTTAGTTTGAAATGCAGCTATTTTAATACATGTGCAATAGACTCATAGATCTTTTTATTTGAAAATTATTTTCTATGAATATATATGTAATATCATTACACTGTATTCTGTATATTTATGAACTTTATCTGAATCTGTGAATGTGAGTGAACTATTTTAATTCTTTTTAAATATATGTTTTTAATTGTTGATGACTGTAATAGTCAAACAATAAAAAGTAAAACGATGAGTTAAAAAATGTAATATGTAATTCAGAAGGGATTTCTTATACATTTTATGTATAAAACTTAATATATGCAGCTTCCTTCAGTCATCCAATATCATCCAATTAAGTTCTGTGTACAGAAGGCAATGATAATTCCTTCTTGGAGTTCCAAGTATGTAGTGTGCAAACCCATTATATACTACATTCATATTACTCAGCTCCACCCCGATGCACTCCATACAATAAATCTCCATAATCAATTATTGGGATGATCATAGCCTCAACAATTTTTAATCTTCCTTTGGGATGTTAGAGTGCACTCTATACAACATACTTAACTTCTGATTTATAATTTTTATCATATTATTGATAATGTTCATTCCATTTGCAGTATTTATCAAGCTATATTCCGAGGTATCTGTAGGCGTCCACTTGCTCTAATATTTTGTTAACAAATGTTTTGATTTCCAGATCTTCATTCTCAACAATTACTCTATTTGAGTGTCTAAATGTCATGACTTTTAATTTTGTTGCATTGAATACTAACTGATGTTCAAAGAAAAAATCCTGAAGTAAATCAAAATTGCTTTGTAATTTGCTTTGAACCTGAGTATATTTTTTTACCTACAATGTAGACAATAGAATCATCCACATATAAATGAAATTTTATATTGGGATTTGAAAATCCAAATGAATTCATATATATGTTAAAAAGAAGAGGGCCTAAAATTGAGCCCTGTGGGACTCCAGATATAGTAAGTAAAACATTTGAACAATATGAACTTAAACTAACCTGTTGTGATCTGCCTGTCAAATTTTCCTCAAACCACCTCATGATGGTTGCTGATAACTTCAAATCTTTTAACTTCTCAATAAAATGCCATGATCAAGATACTGAAGGCCCTCGATAGGTCCATGAAAATGGTGCCAGCTACTAATTTTTTTATCCAGTGTGGCCTGGATGTCACTTACCACTTTAATTAAAGCTGCAGTAATGCTATGTTGAGCTCTGAATCCTGATTGAAATGGGTTTAATACTTGAGGAATTTCTAAATAGCTTTTCAACTGTGTATTTACGAAACTCTCAAGAACCTTCTATACAATAGGGAGAAGAGAAATGGGTCTGTAATTTTTTTATCTCCATTTTTGCTCCAGATTTAAAATTTGGTATAACTTTGGCTCTTTTCCAATCCATGGGAAATTCACCTCTTTTTAAAGAGCTAGTGTATTGCCTAAAACTAATATTAGATTTTAAAAGCAGCCAACCAAATGGCCCGGTGGCGCTGAGGGTTGAGGTGCCGGATGCCACACCTCACACCACTCCAGCAACCCAAGTTTGGGAGCAAGCTCAGGTGCCGGGGGTCAGCAGTGGAGGGATCAGATTGAGCACCCATAGGGCTGCTCTCCTGTCCCAGGGGAAGGGCATCGGGATGCCCGGCACTCCAGTGGCTCCTGGTGGAGCTTGAGGGTGCCGCAAAAGCACGGGTGGCATGTAACAGCATGCCCGATGCTGGTAAGGTTGTCATGCACCAAGCATTGGGGTGTGCGCACACGGGGGGGGAGAGGGACAGAAAAAATGAAAAACCCGGCTCGCAGGGATAGGTGATGGCACCTATCCTCCATGCCCAGTGCCAGCTCTGACTCGGCCAGGCCTCATCACTCCTCCACTCGGGCCCCACCCACTTGCAAGTGTCTGCCTTACTAAGAGAGACCAAGGAAGGAGTTGTGCTACCCTACCCGGGTGGGTCAAACTGGGGGTGCTGGCAGTGGGGGGGGAGACAGGAGGCACAAGACCACAGAGGACCTCAGGCAGGCAGGCACAAGGAGAGGATGCCTGAGAGAGTTCCCTTGAGCTGCGACCAGAGGGAAAAAGACTTAAAAAAAAAAAGCAGCCAACTATTAATTTTATACATGAGGTACTTGTATTTTCCCTTTGTTTAATTAGAAGATTGTTTACCTGATAATTGTAGGTGTGATGTGTGAAACAGCTCTTAGTCTGGCAGCTGATATGTCTTGGTCTACTGCTCCACACTACATCATCAGCTCTATAACCTCACTGATTGTGACATCACTGCTGCTTAGGAATAGCAAGTGAGTGACTGCCAGGTCATTCACCTGTGATGTCACGGTCAGTGAGATCATAATGCTGATGATGTAGTGTGGGTAATAGAGTTAGCTATGTCAGCTGCCAGGTTAAGAGTTGTTCCACACACCCAACACAATATTATTACATAGAATACTTTCTGATGAGCAAAAGGAAAAAAATACTTCAGAAATAAAAAGTTAAAAATGACAACTACTTAACATTTGTATTATTTTCCTGTCTGCCTGGTTTGGCTCCACTAGCTCTTTAATTTCATATTATAAATGGTGGTCAATGGTTTTGCCAACACCGGTGATGCGAAATTTAATTAAACTTGAGGTAATCCATCCAGACCAACTGATTTAGAAGTGTCCGTTTTCAATAATTCCATTAGGACAGCCTCTGGATCAATCTCCTGAAAGTTTAATTCAGTCTGTAGCTCAAGTAAGGGCTCCATGCCTTTATTAATTACTTTCCATGAGGCCACTAATGAATCTAATACTTCAGACCCCATTTTAATAAACAATCTGCTACTTCCACCCCTGTATTAGCCATCTGGCCATCTATCATAAAAACATTGGGGAGCTACGTGTTACCCATGGTACTGTAAGGTATGAACAAGTTTCCAGGAATCTTTCAGCTTTGCTGCACACTCTGCAAATGAAGATTTATAAACATTTTGTTTTGCTTTCCTAAATTCCTTAAAGTAAGTGTTCCTGGTTTGATGATGTACAGCCCAGTCTCAATGTGTATTTGTTTTCTTTGCAACCTTCCAATATTTATCTCTCTTTCAGTTGTATTTATGTAATTCTTTATTATACCATGAAGCATTCCTTATTTTACCACTTTTTCTTTTTACAGGTGCATGATGATCACAAACTGCTTTAAATTCATCCTGGAAAAATAGCCATGCTTCCTTTGCTTTTGGAATCAATGAAATTCTGTCCCACCTAACACTTTCAAGCTCCAACATAAATGAAAATTCATCCATGATCTATATGTAATGTAATTGCTATTAGTCATTTTTTTGTCTTTAGACCTATATACATGCAATCCTTTGGTGGTCACTAATAGATTCAGAGATCACTGCTGAGGTTTTATAATGTTCTGGCTTACAGTTGAAGATAAAATCTAATATAGTCAAGGCCAAAGGATCTCTATGATTTATTCTTGTAGAATCACTCATCAATTCTGTTAATCCTAAATTAATGCTCAAGTCATAAAGTTTGTTGTTTTGAGTAACCATGGCCCAATCAACATTAAAATCTCCAATCAGTAATAACGCATGACTTTGTGTGTAATTCTTGAGAAGGTCCTGTATGTCATCAAGTACTAAGTATGGGTTCTTCGGAGGTCGATATACCCCAATTAACAGAATCGGTTGTGAAAAAGGTAAATCCACTTCAAGGGATAGTAATTCTATTGCAGTGTTTATTACAGTTAGATTCAATTCCTTTATTTTAATTTTTGATGTACTATAGATCAGCACCCCCCTCCCTTTTTTAGTCCTATCATTTCTCAATACTTGGTATTCTGGTATGTCTATCAGTAAATCTTGGGTTTTATTATTTAACTATTTGACAACCAAAGGAAGAGCCTTGATTATAAATAAAACAATGGAGGGACTCCTGACAGTGTCTGTATGGCAATAAAGAGCAGTGACTAAGAGGGACCAGAAGTGGGCAGGCCTAACAAGTGGAACTGGAGGCCTGCACTGACCAGGAGGTCTCAAAGGGGACAATGGCCACTTGTCCAGATGGTTGGCCCAAGTGCTGGCCATGCCAGCTCTTAAGATTGATGGCCTTTCTGAAAAGCTCACAGCACTCACGAAAGGACTGTCCGAGCAAAGCATAAAATTGTCTGGAGAACTGAACAGAGCTGTTGCCAGCTAAATTTCAGCATCTGGAAAAGAAAGTGAATGATCTCAAGGAATCCCCAGACAAGTGGGAGATTATTAATCAGGGAAGCAATCTCCACATTAGGGCAGTACCTAAGGGCAAAAAGGGACCAGATATACTGATGTTTTGCTAGTGGTACATATTTAAAGTTTTAAATCTTGACTGAAAAGGAGGGCATATAAAATGTGATAGAGCTCACCAGGTTTTTGCCCTGAAATCAGCAGCAGGAGAGCCATTGAGACAAATCATCCTAAAATTACTTTACTATGTGGACACGCAAAATCTCTTATAGGCATACATGGTTCAATCGAAATTGATGGTTGAAGGCACCCAGCTACTCATATACCAAGATTACTCTCAGAAGGGGCAGAAAAAATGGCCCAGCTTTGGCCCTGTTATGGATGACCTTTGCCCCAAAAAACTAGACTTTACATTCAGATTCACGGCTGTTTTGTGCATTAAATATGATGGAACACCCTACACATCTTGGGAGGCATTTAAGGGAAAGCACTTGAACAGCCAAGAGTCAGTCGATAAGCAGTGAAGGATGGGCTACTTCTATATATGGCATTTCTATTCATTGTTTGAGATAATTTGTAACTCTTGATGGTACTTGTAAAGACAAAAAAGATTCTGACATCACTTTAAAAGAAAGCTACACTAGTAACACTTCTATAGGAAACCCTAGACTAGGACTAGGTGGAGAAATGTTATACTGCCTTGTACAACTCACACAAGAGAGGACCAGTGGCCCTCATACATAAAAGTTTTCCATTTTTATATGAAAGGGTGGCAACAAATCCCTCAGAGGGGAGATATGTAATCATTATGGGCAACTTGGGAGATCAACAGGTTACATTAGCCTCTGTGTATGGCCCTTCAGAATTCAACCCTCAGTTTTTTCTAAACCAGTTACCAGTTAGCTCTTACTCATAGGGAAGGATTTGATAGTCTACTTTTACGAGGGGACTTCAATTTCACCCTAGAGCCCAATCTAGACAGAGATACTGGAACATGAAGGAATAGCCAGATGTGGAGCAGTGGAGACTGAGACTCCTGGACCTTGAGTTAATGGATGCAGGTGGACATCCTGCCCCTCTCACAGGGAATACACATTTGTTTCTATCCCGCATGAAACCTGATCTAGAATAGATTATATTTTTTATACCATGGGTATGGTACTGTAGGCTGCACAAAGCAGATATCAGTGAGACTGCCATCTCAAATCATGCCCAGGTGCCTGTTTCACTTAACTGGACCAGTGAGAGGGGTACCAGACCTTCACAGAGATTCCTAATGCATCTACATCTGCTTACATCAGAGCAATCCAGGGAGTATGTCTCTTACCAGTGGGAAATTTACTCTTTGACTAACAAAGCCACCGCACCTTCAGTTAAGGTCTATTGGGAAGTGGCGAAGGCATATAAGCAGGCCGTGTTAATTTCCTATGTTGCTGAAAAGCACAAGACCTGCACAGAGAGGCAGCTGGAACTAGAAACCCAGCTCAAAAGCCTGGAAAGAAGTCCTATACTGCAAGGATCCTGACTGCCTATGTAAACTGGCTATAACCAGAGAGGTACAGAACGTACATCTCACTGAGGGGGCAAAAGTCTCTTTATTCTACATGAAACAGAGGTTTTTGATGCAGTAACAAACCCAGTAGACTGCTAGCAAGATTGGCCAAAGGTAGGAGAAGCTTTAATGTGATTGCTACAATCTACAATAAATACCAAAGGGGGAATTTGGTTAATAAGGTGTCAGGAATGGAGAGAGACAATGCTGATTTCTATACAACCTTGTACACATCAGAAGGTTAGGGCACCTTGGAAAAAACTAAAAGATTCATTGATAAACTACCCATACCCCAAATTACATAGGAACAACCAGGTGTTCTGGGGCAGGAGATTTTCCCAGCAGAGGTGGGTAAAGCTATCCTGTCCCTGAAAAAAAAGTAAAAGCATGCAGCCCTGATGACTTTTCAGGGGAATTTTTGAAACTTTTGAGAGGGTCCCTAGAGGAAAGTCTTACCTGGGTCTACACAGAGATAAACACGGAGAGAGCCTTATCAACTACCAGTATGGAGGTGTTGATATGTGTGTTCCCCTAGCCAGGAAAAGATCCCCAGGAATGTGGCTCATATCACTCATTTTCGCTCCTAAATTAAAACAACAAAATCTATCCCCAAATCCTAGCATCTGGGCTTGACAAGGTTCTGAGTTTGGTAGTCCAGCCTGTTCAGATGGGATTTATCCTAGGCTGACTCTCCTACCACAGTATGTGAAGGCTGCTTAACACAATTCATGTGGGAGCTCAGCATCTAGGGGGGAGGGGGGGTATTCATGCTCTTCCTGGAGACTGACAATGTGTTTGACATGACTGAGTGACAGTATCTTTTCGAGGCACTGCACCAGTTTGGCCTTGGCCAGCCCTTTCTGGACATGAGCCAATTGCTATACCAGGACCCCACTGCCTGTATATTAGTAAACAGATGTCCCTCTGAGTTGTTACCACTACAGAGAGAAACCAGGCAAGGCTGCCCCTTGTCTCCCCTCCTTTTCAATTTTCCTTTTCTCAGGCAATTTGCATCAGGAAACATCAGAGCATACAGGGATTAAGATTATTTACAGACATAACTTATAAATTTGCCCTTTATGCAGATGATATCCTGAAGTGCAGTACCTTGCTGAACCTAAAATTACCATCCCAGCACTACTGGAAACCTTCAGCAACTTCTCCTTCTCTGGTTATAAAATTAACATACCAAATACATGCCTGATATGGGAGGGGTTGCTAGTGGACAGGTGGGGGCTCACCAGATGCCCTTTGCTGTTCTGGATAAATGTATCACTTTTTTGGGCCTGAGGTTGATCCCTTCTTTGGAGGGATTGTATTCAATAAACTATAAGCCCCTGCTTACAGTTTTACTAGCAGACTTAGCAAGGTGGCATAATCTGCCTTTGTCACGATGGGGATGCTTGAATTTTTTTTTTTTTTAATTCACGTTTATTGCATATTATGGCACAAGTAACCAAGATGTTATACATCAGAGACATCAGCTTCAGACAACAACATAGGTGTTCCTATTGTACCCCTAAGAAGTTTACAATAATGTCTTAAGCTACCTGTTCCCAATTTCAAGGGTCATATTGTACCATCACCGATATCCCTTTGTTTTGTGAGGAGCAGTCCCGGGTAAATCCCATGACCTTGTTGTCCAGTCATAGTGGGTTCCACATCTATCTTATTTCTTTTCCCCGTCTCATCTAGCCCTCGTCTGTACCAATCAATAACCAGGAGGACCACCACCTAGTGAAGATCTATCCTTCCGTTTATTTTGTATGTGATTTCCTCCATATCCCTAATTTCCTTGACAATTATCTCCCAATCTTGAACCGTCGGGTATACGGTGCCAACCATCTCTTGATTTATAGCTTTATGTGCTGCAGTAATTAATATGTTCCACATGTAGCCCCTATCCGCCCCTGAGGTCCTCTGGTTTGACTCCCAGTACCAATTGTTTGGGACCCAACCTATATTGAGTATCAAGCATTAATCTTATCTTCTGTTAGAGCCTTCAACCAGAGGTTCCCTAAGGTGAGACACGATAAAAACACATAGCAAATGATTTGCATTCACCTACCCCCGCCAACATTGTCCTGAGCCCTTCTTATCCCGTTTAATCTGTATCTTTGGTGAGATAAAAAATCTCAATCTGACCTTCCATTCGAACTCCTTCCACAAAGGTGAGGATGTGGTCCTACAGGATAGAGTCAGAGCAGTTTCCCACTCCTTATCTTTCAGAGGTTCCCCTATCTCTTGTTCCCATCTAGACCTGATCTGTAAGGTCTTATTCCCCCCTCTATCTTTCAGGGCCTCATAAATGACCGAGATCAGTCCTACTTCTCCCAGAGTCAATAGTTTCCTCTATGATTCAGTAGAAGCTTCAAAGTTTCTTTATTCGGGTGTGTCATATCGTTTCTGGTTTATTTGGGACTAACTTGGAGATATCTAAAATAGTCCGCCTGTCTCAGAAAAATCCTTCCTAAGTTGGTTGAATTTATCACATCCTCTCCTTCATGAATTGACTATAGGAGTTAAGACCCAGTCTTCCCATCTTTTAAGGTAAGATCTTGTTTAGGTGGGGAAAATCCGGGTCCCAAGCAATCCATTTCAGGGGTCATAGCTCCTCCCCCAGGTCATGTTTAGCCCATAGCAGTTTTAGAGATCTGAACGTATTTTGTACTGCAATAAGCAGGATATTCTGCTCTCTTTTATAAGTCCCCAAAATCCAGGGCCTCCCCCCCAAGGGTACCCCGTCCGTCAGAACCTCCTCTAATTCCTTCCATCTTGCACTATAGGCCTTAGCTGACCATAAGAGGGCCCACCTTAGGTGTGTAGCTAAGAAGTAATCCTCCAGGTTAGGAACATTTCTGCCCCCCTTCCTTTTGTTTGACTGCATTATGGTGTTCTTAATTCTTGGCTTCCTATTGTCCCAGATAAAGTTTGTCAGCATCTTTGCCAAATCTGAAATTGATTCTTGTGGATTCTTATTGGTAGACATTGATAAAGATACAGGAATCTGGGAGAACATTCATAGAAACTGAATGTGTTCTTGAGTACAGAGGAGCCGTAGGTCTTCCACCTCACAATGTCTTGTTTAATTTGGGATACAGTTAGATCATAGTTAGCCAGAACAACATAGCCAGGTTTTTAGAGTTTGTATCTCAAATACTTCATTTTCCCTCTGTTCCAGTTCACATCTAGAAGTTGTTTAACCTTAGGAGAGGGTTATAAAAAATTTTAGGACTTCCGTTTTGTTTTGTTTATAGTGTATCCTGAATATTGGCCAAATTTGTCTATAATGTCCCAGATTTTGGAAGTGATTCTTCTGGATTAGTAATGTATAAAGGACATCATCCGCAGTACAATGAAATTTTATGTTCCTGCCCATCCACCCTCACCCCTCCACCCTTCTGTCTCCCTGATGGCCTGGGCCAGGGGTTCAATGTACAAATCAAAAGAAGGGAGATAGCGGCAACCCTGTCTGGTACCCTTCCCAAACTAAACCTCCTAGAGATGCCCCCATTCACCCTTACGTAGGCTTGAGGTGATGCGTAAATAGCCTTAATCACTTCCAAAAACATTGGTGGAAAGCCCAATTTTTCAAGAACCAGGAATAAGAAGCCCCAACTGACCTTATCAAACGCTTTCTCAGCATCTAAACTCATAAGACAGGCTGGGATGCATTTTTTATTAATAATATCAATTATATTTATGGTTCTTCTCACTCCTTCCGGGGCCTGTCTCCCTTCCACAAAACCTGTTTGATCCGGGTTAATCAGTCTAGCAATAATTGGTTGTATCCTTTTGGCTATTATGGCTGTGAAAATCTTATAATCTACATTAAGTAGGGAGATTGGTCTATACGAACCACATTCCTTAGGGTCTTTACCCTCCTTTGGAATCACTGTTATAGTGGTGTAGTTCCACGAGGGGGGGATTACTTCCCCCTCCAGCCATATCTGATTATAAACTGCATGAAGTATTGGGGTTTGTTCCGCTTTGAATGTTTTATATAACTCCCCTCCGAATCCATCCAGATCTGGGCATTTGCCCATTTTAAGGTCTGTTATTATATACGAAATCTCCTGCTGTGTAATTGGGCGTTCTAGGTCCTTCCTTTCGTCCTCTGTAAGACCTGGAAAATTCAAGGAGCTCAGGAATCCTGAAGCCCTCCTGTGTATAGGTTGGACTGGGGTTTGTACAAACGGCTATAGAATGAAACAAACGTTTCAGCTATCTGTTCCCATTTATGTGAGATAGAACCCGTGTGCTGGTTACAAAGACCCGTAATGTTTGCCCTAGCAGCCTGCTGTCTCAGCTTGTAAGCCAGGAGGCGGGTGGCTCGCACCCCCCTCATAGTAGGCCTGCTTTGTAAAGGTGAGTGCTTTCTCAGTCTCCCAGACCTGTAACCTCTGGAGTCTCTGCTTAATTTCTTTTATTTCTATTTCTCTCCTCCTACAAAATTTTATTTTCTGTTGTCCCTCTAAGTTATTGAGTGCCTGGATTAGCTGCTCCCTCTGCTTACCTCTCTCTCTCTTTTTATGAATGGCTATGGCAATAATTCTACCCTGATCATAATTTGCATAGTGTCCCATAGGATCTGAGGTGTGACCCTGTGTTGTCATTTGTTTCTATGGTTTGTTTTATTATATCCTGCACCTCCCTTTTAATTTCCTCATCTCTAAGCAGGCTGACATTCAATCTCCAGTGTGTCGGTTTCCTAGGCAACTGAAGGTCAATTTGTGCATATATAGGTTTATGATCTGATAGGCTCTCAGAGCCCACCCAGACCGACTCGAAAACCGCTAGGTCCTTATTATATGCAAAGAACATGTCTAGCCTGGAATAAATTTTATATCTTGGGGAGTAATATGTATAGTCCCTTGCTAGAGGGTATTTCTCCCTTCACACGTCGACCCAGCCAGTGTCCCTCATAAGCTTCCTTAGATCCTTAGAGTCTATCCTGGGTGCGGAATACCTGATGTTGTGTCAAGTGTTCTATTCAAAATTACATTCCAATCTCCACCTGCAATTACCACTCCTTGGCCTTTTCATAGCTAATTTGAATAAATCTGCAAAAACCCAAGTCAGAGCCGGAGAGCATGAAGCGTTTATCAGAGTTATCTTCAGGTCCTGAATGGTTCCCACCACCATTACATACCGCGCCCGCGTCTACCACTACCTCTTCTTCCTCAAATGGGAGAGAGGATGATAATGTCATACTCCTCTTTTCTTCCCTTGCAAGTGTATGATACACAACGGAAATGCCTTATTTTTTAATTTTAAGGCCCGCCGAGAAAATGGGTCTCCTGCAAAAAATAATTGGCATTTCTGCCTCTTCAGGAATTGCTGAAGCTGTTTTCTCTTGGCAGGGTGATTTATGCCATTTATATTAAGAGAACTAATTTTAGAAGTGGCTTTATCCATATTTCAGACTCCACCAGACCTTCCGTTTTAGGAATCTTAATATACACAAGGAACCCTCTCACGCCTTTTATCAATTTGTTTCTCCCCACCGGACTGCTCCTCCACCCCCTTAGTATTATACATTAGCTTTAGAATAACCTTGTGCCATATCTGAAGTCTGTCTAATAAGAAAAACTGTTGGCACTAAACTGCCAAATAATAGAATATACTTAGAAACTTGCATATTCCCCACCCATCCAAACAGAGGAGTGCAATTCTCAGCTTCTTGAAGCCTAGTACCCAATAGAACATATTTCACAAAAACCAACAGCAAAATAACATCTTGTATCAAATATGTATAAACCCTTTTCCTCCCCAATGTATTTTCTGTATTAACCTCTTGTAATGAGGCTATGTATCCTCGAGGGAGGACATAGGCCCCCAATAAACTAACCCGCCTTCCAAGGTCAGTCCGCCACCACTCGGCAGGACTGGTTAGTGGCTCTTCTGAGACACTTTGCCCTCTAAGATGTTCCAGGCAATCCCTCTTAATGACACCATTCTCAGGTCTAAGCCCCGTGCCCAGAGGTAGTACATACATCAGCATTATCGAGAGAATGGCCCCTAACATCTCAGACTAAAAACATATAAGGGCAACCATCCTGCCAACCATCCTTAGTTAGAACAGCAGTCTAAGAAGACCCCCACCCCCCTAAGCTAGTTATCCCTCCATCCCTTAGCCCTCCTTCCCCCTCTAGAAATATATGTCAGTTCCCCCCAACATGGACCTTTCCATTTCCTCCTTCACTTCCCACAAGACTACCATGTGAGAGTCTGCCCTTTCAGTATAATACCATATTCCCTCACTGTCAATATGTTTCAGTTGGGTTTTCTTTCCTCCACCCTCTTGTCCTTTACCAAATAAGAATTACCCCATAGTCAACCCGGTGGGGTTTTAAAAGTTGTTTGGTGCATGAAAAATATTTAGTTACTCCATTTCATTCCTGAGATACCAACCCTTTAAAGTAATCTCAGGGCTACAAAAACACCAGAAACCATGTTGACTACGAACCAGTTTAACATCTGAGGTAAACAGTACAATCACTCCCTACATGGGTCCGATTTTACAGCTGTGATTCTTGCTTACTCGTATACTGCTGAGCCCTTTATTCTTTCAGATCAGCCGCTAGAAGCGACCTAGAATATCCCCGAACCCCCCTCCGCCCCGGAAGAACAAGGTTAACATATTTTTGAGGACCCACTAAGAAGGGCACTCAGGAAGGATGTCCCCCTCCTTGCCAGGGCCCTCCTTTTCACCAACAAAGCAAATCCTCCCTTATCCCACTAGCTCAGGAACCAAGTCTCTCTCAAATTTCAGTTTTGAAAGGGTCTCCAGCTGCCATTTGTGTGATTGGCTCCATGTCAGCTACTAGTCCCTGCTATTTATCACCCTGTTACCCATCAGTCCATAGGTGCAGTGTCCGCTGAGGGTCGTTGCTTCAGATAGTTACATCTGATTGGGGCTTCACCCGGCGCCAGTCCAACCAATTTAGCACTGCCAGATAAGGTTTGAGCGCTGGCTATTCACGTCCGCTCTTAAATTGGTACTCTGTGTGTTCTCCTGGCATGTGAGGCCCTTCCGTGCCACCGACCAGGCAGCGTTTCAGCTCACACTCTAGTTTTTCTTTTCAAGCCCAGGAGCGTGAATTCCAACTTCCTCTAAAATCCCTTGGCTCCCAGTAGATCCTCAAATGTCTTAGTACCCTGTCTGGTTTCCACTCGTGAGACGCGGAAACAACATCTCTTCTTAAATTTCTGGCCCTGAGCTGTTTAATAATGGCCCACACATGTTGCAGCGAGCCTCCTGCACGTCTGCAGTGTAGTCACTGTCCAATACTATACGATGTTTCCCAAACATTAATTTTTTTTGTTGCCAGGCTCTCTTTAGTATTTCTTCCTTTGCCATGTACCCTGTGAACTTTACCACCAACGATCTTGGGCGAGCACCTGGATCCTTAGGACGCTGTATTAAAGAGCGGTGGGCCCTGTCCATAGAGATATCCAGCTCAGGAGGTAGCTTTAACAGCTCTTTAAGCATTTTCTGCACAAATGTAATAACATTAGGGGCTCCATTCTCAGCTCCCTCTGGTACTCCGTAGATTCTTATATTTTGTCTCCTGCTTCTCCCCTCCAAGTCATCAATCTTAGCTCTAAGTTCTCTCTCCCTCGCTAAAAGAAACAGCAAGAGACGATTGTGACGGTCTGATTGCTCCAGGGCTGTGGCCAGACCCAATTCGACCTTTTCTGTTCTTTGTTCAATCTTTCTGAGGTCATTCTTCAGTTCTATCAGGTTAGCGTCTATCCTCTGGACTGTTTTCGCTGTCTATAATATCGATTCCACCAGCTGAGAGCTGCTCGCATCTGGATCTGCTTCTACCCTCATGGCCTCCTCCTCATCACCAGGCCCCATGAGTCTCGGTCTTTTCTCTGCGTTTAACATCATTTGTAGCTTCTGAGCCGGCGTCTGTGAGTTCTTAATGTTTCCCCCTTTCAATCTTGAGTGTTTTGGTGGCGATTGCATCGGAAATATTTTCAGGAGCTTACAGGTTTTTTTCTGGACGGCTGGAGCTATGCCTCTAGGCTGCCATGCAGGCTGCTGACGTCACTGGAAGTCCGGGATGCTTGAATTTGATAAAAATGAACACACGTTTGAGGATCCTCTGTCCCTTGCGAATGCTCCCTCTGGAACTCACATGCAAGGACAGGCATAGATTAAAGGTGGCAAGCCCGAAATTCCTGTGGGCTGGGTACAGGCCAGGATCAGTCTGGCTCAGCTAAAGAGAGATGACTAGCGGGGTGGGGGGGGGTTGAAATCTCCCAATGTGTACCAATACCAATTGGTAGCATTGACCAGGCACATACAAGAGTGGGTAGCACAGTCAAACTGGGTCAGTATCTGGACCTGGAAAAAGAAAGAGCCACATATCCTCCACATGCATACTTTTAGCAGGAGGCTTGTGCATTTATAGAGTCCTTAAGCATAAGAACTCACTGGTAAAATGGACCCTGTTAGCTTGGCAAGCAGTATGCAAGGGAATACAGGTGGAAGGAGAAAATAAAAAACTATTGGTCCAATTAGCTGCTGATAATCTGGACCTTCCACCTGATTTAGATGGGGGCATAAGTAAAGATTGGCAGGCATGGAGAATTCAATGCATAGGGGCTTTGACGACAGGGGCTGGGATCTGCCCATTTAGGAAATCAAGAAAATGTGAGGGGGGGGGTCTCAAACAACCATTTTCATTTCTACCTGCAGCTGAGGCACTATATTAGGGGTAGGAGAGACAGGATCTGGTGACAGCACAATTAGGCTGTCTGGAGCAGATGGTTCTTGGTAAATGCCAACATCTCAAACAGACGAGCTCTGAGGTAGTGAAACTGAACACGTTATTCACACAGGATCCTTTTGTAGAGGTCCGACTGTGATGGGAAACCAATCTGGCCTGCTCCATTCCTGAAAAGGCTTGGCAAACATTATGCTCTTCTCACATGGGCCTTTTTACATGCAATAAATTCAGGGTCACAATATAAATTCATAAACAGGCTATATCAAGCACCCCAAATAGTGCACACATTTCACCCTGAGATTCCCCCACTTGTGGGAGGTGCAATACCAAAGTAGATACCTATTTTCATTATTTTGGGGCATGTAAGAAGTTACACCCATTTGGCAGGAGATCTCAGAAAAGGTGGGTCAAATCCACAGGTGCTGGATTCCTGTAATGTATGTATCTATGCTACTGAGAATTTAAGACCAAGATGACAAAGACTGGTTCTAACTGGCTGCTATACCACAGACCTACCCGATTGAGTTTAGTTCTTACTAGGCATTGCATTCAGGATACGTGGGTGTCCCATCCACAGTTTCACAATGGGAGGACCTCATCCTGAAAGTGCTGCCATGAGATAAGCTGACTTACACACTCAGAGATAGGGGCAACATATTTGAAATAGTTTGGGGCCCTTACTTGGACTCACTCCCCCCAGCATGTGCAGCTGTAATTTGTTCAGGGATATTCTGAGGGGATTATTGGGCAAATCTCATAACTGTGCTCTGTTAAAAGTGAACTACTGGCAGTAAACTTAGAGTTAGAGAACGGGTAGCTCTCTTGATGGAATTAATGTATTAAAGGGTATCCATCTGTGATAGTAAAGTTAATCACAATAACAATGTGCTCTTGTTTATTCCTTGAGACATGGTTTGATCTGAGTCAGTGCCCTGTGTGTAAATAAGTCTTCACAATTGGTAAGAGGGAATCTGCAGTTAGGCCATCGCTAGTTCTGCACTAGGAAATATGGAACGTATTCTTGGCCAAAAGACATTTTGTCAAGCACTGTATGTCTGTATTCTTCATTTTTGAAAAACTCAATAAAATACTTTTCTAAAAAGGAAAAAAAACTGGAAGGTCCTGAAATCTACATTTTGGGGGAATTTTGTTTAACTGAGTTCAGCTGATGCCAAATGATTTTTTTGCTAGAGAATAGAACATTTCTTTAATTAGCAATTTGCAGGAATTGATGCAAAGATCCTGTGTAACTGATGTTGATCTTAATCCCCTCTGACAAGGCTGAGGTTGAAAAGCTTGTTCCTCAGATATGGAGGCCCCAAGAAGGGAGGAAAAGGCCCCCAGCTAAGGAGGAAGCAGCTGCTAATAGGGGACTCTGTTGCTAAGGGGATAGACTTGGGAGCGGGAGGAGGAAGGGAGAGTGTGGTGAAGAACCTGAGAGATGTTCCATCTTGGAGGGATGGAAGGCATACCCAGAGGATTTCTAGGGCAGCAGGAGATGGGAGGGAGCTAGATGTCTAGATGTCATTGTTCACCTGAGAACAAATGACCTGGCAAGGGAGAGGGTAGGGGTAGTTTGTGATAACTTTAGGGAGTTGGGGAAGGGCCTTAACCAGGTAGCATGCACAGTGGCTTTTTCTAAGGTATTACCTGTGTATGGGGAGGGGGAAGATGTAAGAGTACTGCACACTAGGGCATATAGTAACTGATTGAAGGCATGGTGCATGGAGGAGGACTTTAGCTACGTTGGAACTGGTGGCCAACCAGGGAGAATATTGTTTTCTATAAGGGAGATAGCATGCATCCTTCTGGGAAGGGGGATGCAGTACTTGGTTTGAGATTTAAATGCTACTTAAAAAGGCATTTAAACTAGCTAGGGGGAGGCAGTAAAACAGGGAGGCAACAATTGCCCCAACAGATGATAGAGCAGCAGGGAAGGAGGGCTCAGGGGGTAAAACTCCCTTATATCAGTGGCACAGAATGATAGAGATAGGAAGAAATTAAAAAGGTAGGAGGAAAGTCAGGTGGAGCATCAAGGAAAAACACAGATAGGAATGGGAGAGGGAAGCAAGAAGGAAGGAAGGAAGGAAGGAAGAGAGGGACCATGTGCACTAATGCAAGAAGTCTTGGAAGCAAAATTCAAGACCTGGAAGCAATCATGGCAGAGCATGACCTGGATTTAATGACCATACAGAGTCATAGTGAACAGAACACCATGACTGGGGCAATCACCATACTGGGCTACTCTGTGTTTAGCAGAGATTGGGCAGGGAGGAAGAGTTGTTTCATATGCAAGGGAGGAAATCAAGGTCATAAAGGTTCAGGGATACCCGGATGAAAAAGAAGGACTGAAGATACCGTGGGTCACCCTTAAAGCAGGCTTCAGGGCTGCTACAGGAACTGAGGTACTATACAGGCCTCCAGTACAGGAAGAGGAACTGGATACAACACATGGGGAAGCCATCATCAGAAGGGCAAGTAAGGAGGAGGTGCTGCTAGTTGGTCACTTCAGTCTGCAAGATATGGAGTGCAGCATTCCAACTACAGTTTCTACAAGGAGTAGAGCCTCCTTGACTCCTTACTGGGAGACTTTCTCAGACTGCTAGTCAAAGAAACCACTAGGGATGGGGCAGTGCAGGATCTGCTTCTTAAAAATGGTTACAGCATTGCATGTGACCCATTAGGCAGTCCCCTGAGTACCAGTGATCACTATAAAGTGTAGTGTAACACTGACACAGGAACAGAGGCTAACAACATGAGGAGGAGGAGGGTCCTGGACTTTAGGAGGGCAGATTTTTAAAGAAATGGGTAACTGCCTTAGAAACTGGTTTGAAGGGTGGAGATTGCTGGCGGGTGTGTGTGTGTGTGGAGGTGGAGGGGTGAACAAAAATAATGGAAGGTATAACTAAGGCAACTAACTTCTGCATGAAGAAAGTGAGTCAAAGCAGAAGGAAAAAGCAATTGTTTTGGTTCTCTAAGGAAGTGGTAAGTTTGTGAAGAAACAAATGGTGACATTCAAAGAGGCACAAGGAAAAACAGAGGGAAGAGGGAAGGGAGGTATACCTAGAAAGCAGAGGGAATCTGGCTAGGCAATAAGGGGAGCAAAGGCAAGAACATATGAAAGAATCACCAAAGGGGTCACTAAGGAGGATGAAACATTCCTCAGATACATAAGCGAGAATAGGAAAGCAAGAGGAAGGATAGTGAGGATTAGAAAGGTGGAGGGGGGAGACTCTACAGAAGAGGACTAAGAAAAAGCAGACATCCTGAATAGGTATTTCTATTCAGTCTTCACAGTGAAGAGGGGAGATGGACCACCAGGGAATAGCGGGGGGGGGGGGGAGGTATAGACAAGTACACTTTCAGAAGAAAGATTTCAGAAGGGACCTGCATCTCTAAAGGTGAATAAATCTATGGAACTGGGTGAAATTCATCCAAGGGTTCAAAGCAAACTCAGGGAGGTGTTAGCTGTCTCATTGCAGTCTTATTCAACAGTTCACTGGAAACAGGCAAAGTTCCAGAGGACTGGAGAAGAGCTGACGTGGTCCCTCTACACAAGAGCAGCAGGGAGGAGACTAGCAACTATACAGTAGGTCAGTCTTACTTCAATAGTGAGAAAGTAATGGAAACCCTGCTAATTTATTTATTTTATTTAGCTTTTGTTTACCGGGAAAGTGCACCAGACAAAACATGCCTATTTTCAGGCCAACCAGAGAGAATACATAGCAGGTTAACAACAAGAATACAATGATTGCAACAGTAGGAAAAAAGTGCACAATTACAAACATCAGGAAAAAACAAAGCAGTGACATGGCACAAAATTAATTAATACAGATGGAACAAATAAACCAATAACTGACAGTGACAGGATAAATGTGGTTGCCAGTAACAGGCAACCTGAATTGTCAGATGGCCCCCTTGGGAAATGAGCAAGAAAGGTAAGGGGAGTGGGGGACAAGGTAGGACAGGGTGGTACTTGGTGACAGCACCTAGTGAGTCACAGGTGTGTCATTTGACACAGGGAAAGGGGGCTCAGCCACAGGCCAGGGGGAGGGGCCAAACAGTGGTCCTAGTGTGGGGTCCTGGAGAAGTAAATAAGGTTAGGCAGTCCTCCAGCTACCCTCTTCTGCTAGGAAATTGTGCTTAGCACTTTCATTGGCTCAGGTGAAGGACGCTTTTAGGTAAGATGCAGGGCTAGGGGCTCCAGGGGGTTCATGGCCATGTGGAATCTGACTGGGACCTTTTTACCAAGGCTACTTTAAACAATTTAAATTGTAAGTTAGCATTTTTCATCTGTTTGTGTATTGTGGGGTGAGCAGGTACAGGGGTTATCAACTGGTAGGGTTTTATCTGGTCTTTTGTGCATTATTGCAAAATCTCAGCAGTGGAGGCCATAGTCACGCTGGACAGGGTGGCTGTAAATAGTGTTTTTTTGTGCAACTTGGCTGGCGTTGGGTTGGACTTGCAGTATCTGGCTAATCCATCTTTGGGTTGCTTGGGCCTGAAAGGGAGGCCTGGAAATGGTGGTTGTTTGGCAAGGCATGGATGCACTGGGGAAGCGAGAAGCCAGCTCCTTCTCGGCTTTTGGTGTTGCTGGGAAGGGAGCTGAAGACGATTCGGGGAGTTTTTTCTTCTTTGGAGGTATTTTCTGTGGGGATTTGGCTTGGTGGTTCTGCCGTAGGCACGGCGGGCAGTCCGCGTGGGTCCTGCTTTTGCTTGCTGTGACCGCTGGTAGGCACAGAAGTTGAACAGGCGGTGGCGGATTGAGGAAAGGCCTGGGCCTGGATGGCAATTTATCAGGGAGCCCAGCTGAGGTCAGGGATAGGCCAGTTTTCTTTAGCAAGAGGCAGGGTGGTCGGAGAAACCGACAATGAGTTGAGGTGGAGCCAGGAACGTTTTTTCACCGCAATTAAAGAAGAGAAACAGAATGAAAGGAGAGAAAAGAAATCAAAAGGAAACAAGAGTCTCTGGTGGCTGGTGACCCCACCCCCAGTGGACCAGGCAGTGGTTTGCAGAGGGGGGAAGAAATGGTTGGAGTGCATGTAGGCAGAAAGAGCTGTGGGGCATGCAGGAGATGTGTGTGCGTGCTGCAAGAGCTTGGCAACATGGTGCAAGGGGCGCTTTGGAGGCACAGGCTGGCCGGGGGAAAGTGAGGATCAGGGCCACCACAAGCTGTGGAGAAATGGGGCAGGCAGGCCCCAGCAGCTGCTGGGTGAGGGACATGGTTATAATATGAGGGAAAAATAGAAGGGCAAGGCAACAGAGGCTGCCGTGAGGGGTGAGCGAGAGCTCAGCATAGGGGATAGCGGTGGGGCGTGGGACATCGTAAGAGGCTCCAAGGGCTGAAGGGCAGAGGTCCATGTGGTAGGCCACAGGAACAGGCTGCTGACCACCTTGCAGTGGAGGGGAGGACAGGGGGATGAGTGGTCGGGTGCTTCTGGTAGTTTTTCTGTGGGAAAACTAAACAAAAATTATTTAAAAAAAAAAACAAGAAACAGGGAAGCAGAGATGCATAAAACCGGGTCTACAGGGCATAAAGGGAGACTGGGCAGTGGGCCCCCACATGGATGGGAAGCTGTGGAGTGGTCAGTAGCAAAAAAAGAAAAAAGGGACAGTGACCCAGGTGAGGGAGGGGAGATGGGAGAAAGGGGCTTTAAGGCAAAGGGATCAAAGAAAGGAGGGTGGCAGCGGCAGCAAGGGGAAGGGATAGTCCTCCCTCATGGGTGGGAAGAGGATTGTCAGCCCAGAAGGGCAGGCAGAGGGGCAGTGCGTGGGTCACAGTGGGTGCCTGATGGGTACTCAAGAAGTGAATAGAGATTGGAGTGGATGGGGGGGGGGCAAGAGAAAAGGGGACCGGAGGATGAGGGCAAGTTACACTCACAGCTGTTTCATTCCTCCCCTATATCAGGCAGCAGGGATGATACTGCCAAAAAGAGCCTCAGTCTCCAGTGCCAAACTGATGGAGGAGGCATCCAAGCTGATGAATAAGATGATGGAGCTGGTCGAGACAGCTCGGCAGCAGGAGGAAGAAGAGGAGGCATCATAAAAGAGGAAGGAGAGAGAGGAGCAGGCAGGTGGGGGCAGGGGAGGGAAGAGGCAACAAGGAGTGGGGCCCCGCCCTTCGCCTGTCCTGCCACCGGAGCCTGCACCAGTGCCAGCGGGGCCAGGCCCAAATGGGGGTAAGGGTGACATGGATGTAATGAATGAGAGAGACCTGAAGAAGTACCTTGAAGGTCTACTGGGGGATATGGGGGTAGAGAAGATGGAGCAGGCGCTGCAAGTGATAAAAAGTGGTGGCAAGGAGGGAGATGGGAACAAGGACAAACAGAAGGGGGGAAGAAGTTATATGATGGGCCCCCAGGTTTCATGTTAGGTGACCATGTGCCATCCTCCATCAAGGATAAGATTTGGAAGGAGGAATACGTGGATATTTTTGGTTTGTTGAACGAGGATAGGGCTAAAAAGTACGAGCAGAAGGAATCAGTAGATAAATCAGAGATAGCGGTGGCTCTGGCAGTAGTGGGACGTGAGGAGGAAGAGGTGAAGTACAAGGGGAAAAATATAGACACATGGCAGGCGGGTTTCCTGATATACAGTGCACTGGTCCTGGGAAAGCAATCAAACTTGGCCATTCCCCTCTTGATGTACATGGCTATCATTAGGGACACATACAAGGCAAAGCTAGGGTATGGGTGGCTAAAGTATGATGAGGCATTCAGAAAGTGTATGGTGGCAAAAGGAGATTTAAGGTGGACTGCACCCACTCGGAGCTGTGGGTACGAACTCTATCAGGTCCAGCGGGTGGGCCCGGGGGGGTAGCATGCCAAAAAAGGCTCCCCCACCACAGCAGTAAAGACATGCTGGGGGTACAACAGGGCCTTGTGCACTTGGGCAAACTATAAATTCAGGTGTGTCTGCTCCTGATGAGCAGGCTCGCACCCAGCATCAAACTGCCAGTCAGGTGGGGACCAGGGTACCCAGCAAGGAGGGCAGTTCCAGGAACAGTCCTTTCGCGGGGCTGGGGGTAGTAGGAGTGGTAAGGGACAGAGGGGCCACAGCAGAGGAGGGTATAACTCCAACTATGGAGGAAAGTGAAGGGGAGATGGGGGAGGGGCGCTGGAGTTATCCCTTGGCATGAAAGCCCGTAGTCTAAAGAGTCTTTGAGGCCTGGACGCAGGAATATCCAGATGAAGCAAAGGTGGAGTTACTGCATAAGGGTTTCAGGTGGGGTTTTCCATTGGGTTTTGGGGGGATGCAGAGAGCAATGAGGGCAAAAAATTTGGGGTCAGTCAAGGGAAAAGAGGACATAGTCTATAAGAAAACCCAGAAGGAGGTGCAGGTTGGGAGGGTTGAGGGCCCGTTCACTGACCCCCCCCTTGCCCCAATTTCTGGATATCACCTTTAGGCATGGTAGAGAAGAAGCAGGAGGGGGAATTTCATCTCATCCACCACCTCTCCTACCCTGAGGGGGCCTCAGTGAATGAGGGAATCCCAGACAACCTGCAGAAAGTCTCCTACACCTCACTGGATCAGGCAATGGTGTTGATCAGGGCAGTAATGGGGGCGTGGTTGGCAAAGACGGACATCAAGTCCGCCTTCTGGCTGTTGCCAGTGAGGCCGGAGGATTGAGATCTTTTGGTCTTTCAGTTCAGGAGTGGCATATATGTGGACAAAGCCATGCCCATGGGGTGCTCAGTGGCCTGTTCGACATTTGAGGCTTTTAGTTCTTGGGTACAATGTGTGTTTGGGTGTCGATATGGAGGTAGGCAGGTGGTACACTACTTAGACAATGTTGACAAATTTTAAAGAAATGTGTGGGTGCGTAGGTATCCCACTGGTGGAAGGGGAAACAGACGGCCCAGCCCGCCAGCAGGTGCTCCTGGGGATAGAGGTGGACACAGCACAAGAATGCTTCCCTCTTCTGGGGGACAAAGTGGTCAGGCTTAGGGGTTTGTTGGAACAGGTAAAGGGGAGGAGGAGAGTGCTGCTGGTATTAGTACAACAGTTGCTGCAGCACCTTAATTTTGCTTGTAAGACAATTAGCCCAGGAAGGGCATTTACCAGGAGGCTGGTGAGGGCAACCTGAAAAGCAAAGAAGCCCCATCACTAGGAGGATATCATGAAAGGGATAAGGGAGGACCTGGGGGTGTGGGAACAGTTCCTGGAGGGTTTCAATGGGGTTATGTTCTGGCAGGAGGAATGGGCCTACAACACAGACCTAGAGCTCTACACCGATGTGTCAGGGGCCCTGGGGATGGGGGCCTGCTTTAAGGGGGAATGGATTTCGGAGGCATAGACGGAATCTTAGGGGGAGGCAGGGCTACTGAAGGACAGTACCTTTTTGGAGATCTTTCCCATCTTTGTTGCCCTGGTGGCCTGGGGGAACAGGATGAAGGGGAAGTGCATATTGTTCTGGTGCGACAATAAGGGAGTGGTGGAAGTGATAAATAGGCAAGGTGGGGTCACGGACACAGTAGGGGATGTTATGTGTAGACTGGTCCTGATGAGTCTTCAGCTAAATTTGCCTTTTAAAGTGCAACATATTGAAGGCATTCGGAATGACATTGCTGACAGTCTTTCCCGTTTGCAGCTGAACAGGTTTCGGGGCCTGGTACCAGGGGCAGCATTACACAGGACCAGGGTCCCAGACCATCTATGGGAGATTGTAGGGAAACAGCCAGATGGTAATACCAGAGCTCCTGGGTGCCCAACATGCTGAGGGCATAAGAGAGGGCATGGAGGGCATTCCAGGAGTTCAGGCCTAATGCAGGCCTAGGCACAGAAGAAAAATTTACTCACCTTAGTAATTGCTTTTCTTCTCATGGAGTCTTGCTATATTAGGACAATTGCAGTTAGCCCCTGGCTCTGAACTGCCCCGGAGAGGAAACAGTTAACTCCAGAGAGATCTGGAGTTCCACAGCGCGAGGGCGCTGTTCAAAGCTCTATCTGGTCAGTTTCAAATGAAACTGCCAGGTTCTTTACGAAGCTAAACTAACATAGCAAGTCTGTGTGGAAAAAGCCCTACACTAGCCATTGGCTACCTACTAGTAGTAGAACAACAAAACACAACAACAACAAACACAGAATAAAACAATATACCTATTATTGTTAGGATCACCCCTGACAAGCACTAATGAGCCCCTCTCCCAAAAGACTCGAAGTCCAGAGAGGGGCCATCTACCACTAACAAAAAAGAATTACCTAGTTCCCTAACCCAAATGAAACAAGGAAACTAGAAAGGCTAAAATGGCATGACACAGTGCTTGCACTAAATTGCCAACCCCATACCCAAGTAGGAATTCTGAGAGGGGTAGAGGGGTTGTCCTAATATAGCAAGACTCATGAGAAGAAAAGCAATTACTAAGGTGAGTAATTTTTTCTTCAAACACCATGAAGTCTTGCTATAATTAGGACCATTGCAGATTATACAGCAGTACCTCCATGGAGGAGGGCCAGAACCACTTTAGGAATAGGCTCTGAAGCAGCTGTGCCAAACGAGATCTCTCCTGGACTGGACGTCCAGAGAATAATGCTTGTGAAAGTGTGGACTGTCTTCCAGGTAGCAGCTTGACAAATTTCTAAAATAGGAATATCTCTAGCGGCACGCTAGGGAGATGCAGCTACCCTGGTGGAGTGAGCCCTCAGTCCTGAAGGAGGTTCTTTACCTAGTTTTGGTAACAGAACTGGATACAAGAGACAATCCACCTTCGATTGTCCTCCTAGTAGCAGTCTCCTTACCACTTCTCCATAGGTAAGGAAGAGGTTGGAGTTCAGACCTATGACCCTTGATGCGTTCCAAATAGTAACTAAGAGCTCTTTTGACGTCCAAACTGTGCAATCTCTCTCACCAGAGGAAGAATGCTCAGTAAAAATACTGGGAGAGATGGATTGGTTAAGATGAAAATCTGAAACCACCTTAGGTAAAACTTTCTGTTAGTCCTGAGGACCACTTTATCTCTGTGGAAAGAAATAAAATCCTTTTCTACTGACAAGGCTTGTAATTCACTTATACGCCTAGCAAGTGATAGCCACTAGAAAAACAGTCTTCCAAGTTAAAACTTGAGATCTGCCGAAGACAGAGGCTCAAAGGGTTGCATTAGCTGAACAATGCAAACATTCAGGTCCCAGGCAGGAGCTGGTTCCCAAAGGGAGGTTAGTGTGAAGTAACCCCTTGAAAACTTGGAAAACACAGGGTGAGAGGAGAGGGAACTGGTTTCCTGCAGAAACAAAACAGAAACAGCTGCCAAATGAACCCTCAAAGTAGCTGGTTTGAGGCCTAGTGAATTTAAGTGGACCAAGTAGTCCAATAAAATAGCCAAGTCAGCAGATTCTGGTACAATCTGCTCTCAGAACACCAGAAGGAAAACCTCTTCCACTTGGAATAATAAGTGGCTCTAGTGGAAGGCTTCCTAGAAGCCTTCAAAATATCCAGGACACCTTGAGAAAGGTGTAAATCAGCAATTCTAGCTCCTCAAGAACCAGGCCTTGAGGTGGAGGAATTGAGGTCCGGATACACTCTCCCCTGTGCACAGGTCAGCAGGTCGTGGGTCCTGGGCAAGGTCAGGGGAGGGTGAAATGTGAGGGACAGGAGAAGAGAGTACCAGGGCTTCCTGGCCCAGTCTGGAGCAATCAGAATCACTTTGCAGGGCTGAGTTCCGATCTTTACCAGTACCCTGAAGAGGAGGGGAAAGTGGGGGAAGGCATACAGGAACTTCCTTCCCAATTCAACTGAAAGGCGTCCAGAGGGACTGATCCCAGCACTGGAGGCCTGCAACAAAACAGAGGAAGTTGGTGGTTGTCTGGGGCTGCGAAAGATCCATCTGTGGGGTGCCCCACCTGGCAAAAGACTGACCCCAGCACCTGAGGATTCAGAGCCCATTCTGATGGCCCTGAGAAATCCTGCTGAGGGCATCCGCCAGGACATTGTCCTTCCCTGGAAGGTGAACTGCTATCAGGGAGGTGTTCAGGGAGTAAGCCAGGGACCACAACTTCATTGCTTCGGTGCACAAGGCTGAAGACCGGGTGCCCCCTTGCTTGTTTTCCAAGTTAACATATTTTATCAAACAAGCTTAAACTGATTGTACAAAACACAAAAGTGGATTACAAGCATTGTTTGATACAAAAAAAAAAACACACAACACAACCCCCCTCCCCAACCCACATAAAACATAAAAT
This sequence comes from Neoceratodus forsteri, assembly GCA_016271365.2. Taxonomy (NCBI): domain Eukaryota; kingdom Metazoa; phylum Chordata; order Ceratodontiformes; family Ceratodontidae; genus Neoceratodus; species Neoceratodus forsteri. The sequence continues at coordinate 1,296,823,723 of CM028130.1, forward strand.
CCCCAATTTTAACCACCCCCACCCCCACAGCTATCCAAACATTGTAATAACAGACTTATCCATAGCTACTAACTATAAAAGTAAATTTAGCAAAGTTCTGGCCTACCTGAAGCCAGAATATTAATTGTAATAAGTACAAGTACAAGGCAAGGGCTAGAGTAGTATCGAAGAACATCCGTTTAACAATAAAAACACATCAAATACAACTAATTGCAAAATAGATGCAAAATTAGATGCAAAATAGATCCAAAAATAGATCAAGGGGAGAAAAGGGAAAAAGGGAAAGGGGAAGGTGATAAGTAGTGAAGAGGAAGGAGTCAACAGTAAGGAATAAGTAATACAAACAAAACTCCTCTAGGCTCTAAACTCAGATTTAAGATAGTGGACAAATCTCCCCAATATTTGGTAAATTTAACTGAAGCTTTGCCCAACCTAAATGCTAATCTTTCTGCAAAAAAGCATTCAAAATTCTTCCCACCATTCCTGAAAGAGGAATCCAATCCTCTGCCAATGGCGTAAGATTAGTAACTTAATGTGGAAGCAATCAGAGCCAACTGAAATTTCTGATCTTTCCTTGGGACAGAGCGTACATCCCAAATATACAGTTTCTAAGCTATAAACAGGTGAGAGATCAGTATATGGATCCATCCAATTTTTAACCAAGGCCCATAATTTTTGCTTTTGGGGCAGAACCAAAACTTGTGGATAGTTGTCGCTAGTGGTTCATGTAATCATTATGAGGCGGAGACACCAAACTACCTTGCCTGTGCAACCTCGCTGGAGATAAATATAAATTATGAAGCAATTTGAACTGAATATCTCTAATCTTTCCTGTTTAATAAAGTAGTAAGTATCTTTCAAATCTTGCCCCATACCGCTTCTGACCAGTCCAAGGCTAAATTAATTGACCAGTATACGGGTATGTGGACAGAAGGAGAAATAGTCTTCTCTAAAATATACTTATATATTCTAGAGATCCTCTTGTTTAGCAAGCTAAGGTAACTTAACTCCTTAAAGATCACACCTGCCTTGTTAGAACACCGACTCCACCCACAAAAGCCTTAATAGCGGTATAAATTTGTAGTAGTTTGAAACCAAATTGGGTCTAACCCAAATTTTAAAATCAATGATGCTGGTGGCAACAAATCCCTGAAAAAAATCAGCTAAGAGTAGCCTAGGGAGGGGATAAAAACAGGTTCCACAATAGGGACGTTTATCTATTAAAAATTAGGATTCCTTAATATAGGTTGGGATAAGTCAAATCTTGGAGCATACCAAACTTTGCACATATGGTGCATAGCTCTAATGTCCCAGCCTAAGGGAGTATCTCTAATAACTTTAGGAACTTTAGCCCAAGAGATAAATAAGAAGGATTCCAAATCTATATTCAGCGCCTTTGAAAAGGCTCTGTCAAACATTAAACCGGGCGAGAATACTCGTGGGCCATGGGACCAAAGGTAGCTCTTGCTGCATGAATTGCCAAATAGTATGAGAAAAATCCGTACCTGAATGCCCCGTTTTCCCTCCTGTGGCATAGTTTATGGTAAGCTCGCGTGGAGGCCTTCCCACAAAAATCTGAACATAATTTATTTAGCGGTTTAAAAAGACTTTGGTAGATAAATATTCAACACAGATAAGGGATAGAAAATTTTGGGTAAAATTACCATTTTAATTGTATTGGCTCTACCTGAGAGGGACAAGGGGCTTCAACCATCTATCTAGATCTTCCTTGATTGATTTTAAAATCGGTTTGAGGTTTAACTCAGCCAAATCCTGCAGGTGTTTAGAAACACGGATACCTAAATACGTTAAATCTTCTGTCCGCCAATGCAACCCCAAGGAGAGACACCAACTCTTGAGAGGTTCAATGATAATGGATACACCATTGTTTTAGATAAGTTTAATTTATAGCCTGAAAATTCACTAAATTTGGCAATAAGTTCCAATGCTTGAGGCAATGAGGTGCTAGAATTTTGGATATGCAATAGTATATCATCCATAAATGCTGACACTTTGCATTCTAGGTTCCCTATTTTAATGCCATGAATTTTAGGATCTAGGTTAATACCTCGTATTAGGGTTCAATATACAAATTAAACAAATAAGGAGATAGGGGCACCCTTGACGGGTACCCCTCCTCAAGGAAAAGCTTCTGAAATTAAATTATTGCACTGAATTCTGGCTAAAGGGCATTGATACAGAATTTTTATCATGTTAATAAAGCATTTTGGAATACCAAATTTAGCTAGGGTAGCAAACATTGATAACCACTCCACCCTGTCAAAAGCTTTCTCCGCATCTAGAGAGACCAGGGATGCTTCCAACCCTGGGCTCTCCGACGCAGAGATTAAATAAAATAGCTTCCTAAAATGGTCAGCCGAGGAGCGGCCCTCTACGAAACCCGCCTGCTCCGGACTGATTAAGCTGTCCCATACGCTTTTAAGTCTGGATGCCAAAATCTTAGCAAAGATCTTAATATCCAGATTCAGCAGAGATATTGGTCTATAATTGCCTACTGAGTCAGGAGCTTTACCCTGTTTAGGAAGGAGAATGATTCTAGCCTCGAACAAGGAATGTCCTTGACCCCATATTCTGCCCAAAAAGGTAAAGCTGTTTCAACAACGGAACGATATGCTGTTTAAAAGATTTATAGAAAAGGGGGGTAAAGCCATCCGGCCCCGGAGCTTTATCAGTTTTCAGGGAGTCTATTGCCTGTCCTACTTCCTCCTCAGTGATAGGGGTAGATAGACTCCGGCCTGATGCTTCCGATAGACAAGGAAGAGGTACACTTGACAAAAATTCCTCCATTTTAGCTATACCTTGAGGAGAGGGTGGGTGACTCGAATATAACTCTTGATAAAACTCAACAAACCCCTTTAATATGCCCTCTGGGGTAGTAATTAGCTTGTTGGACACTGGATGCCTCAGGGCTGCAACCCATCTAGCAGAGGCTTTCTGTTTTAATTGCCAGGCCAGCAATTTCCCGGCCTTGTTACCTTGGCCTACATAAGAGCGAATCTTTGCAGCTTGGGATACCACCTTCTCCGTAGGGTGTTGGTATACCATGACCTTAGGGTCAATAATTCTTGCTCCTGACTTCCCGACCTAGAACCTTCATGGATACTTTCTAGCAACTTAATTCTCCCCAGGCAATCCTGCAAACGCGAAGTCTCTATAGCTTATGCTTTAGATGCATACGGATAAGCTCACCCCGCCATACCAGCTTAAGAGCCGCCCAAGTGTAATCCACAGCCCCTATAGACCCCCAATTAAATTCAATCGAGGCCAACAAAAGTCCTTAAACGTGACACCATGTTGGGGTCTTTAAAAGGTTATTGTTTAAGGACCAAGAGTATGATCTTAGGGAGCTAGAGGTTGGTAACCACTGAAGAATAATCGGGGAGTGATCAGAGATAACTCTAGGTAAAATAGACACCTCAAAATACCAGGAAGACAATCTTTACTTAATAAAAAGTAGTCTATCCTCGAGAAAGATCTATGGGCATGAGAAAAAGGTATACTCTCTGGAGGATGGATTAGCCAATCTCCAGGGATCCATCAACCCAGGAGGAAATAAACTCCTCGAAGGCGGCATAAACTGGTGAGCATTTCGTCCCTCTATTCCACGAACGATCCAACTTATTAGATTGAGCCAAGTTCCAATCCCCTCCTAAAATAATTGGGATCCCTTTGAAGGGGGCCAGTGTTAATGTTAACTGGACAAAGAATGGTGTTGACTCCTGATTCGGTCCATAGACCGATCCCAACATCACATTAATTCCATTAAGTTTGCCCAACACAAATATATATCTACCAGTTGGATCAGAAATTACTTCCGAATGAATAAAAGGGAATCCCCGTGCTATTAAAATAGCCACACCGCGACTGCTAGAAGAAAACCCCGCCCCAAAAACTTGCCCAACCCATTTCTTTTTAAAATGTGGTAACTGGTCTGCTAACACATGGGTTTCTTGCAAAAACACCACCGTAGGCCTATATTGGGCCAAATGATTTAATATAATAAACTTCTTGCAGTTATCCTTCCCCCCTTTAATATTCCAGGAAAGAATATTTAGCCCACAAGTCATGGGTGAGTATTGATTTTTTTTACCGAAAGTATGGATAGCTGTCCCTCTAATATCTAATTCTCTTATCCAAATAAAAAAGGAAAAACACCTAAATGCCCAATCTATATAAAAGGAAAACTTAAACCCCTTGTAAAGAAAAAAACTCCAGCTCTCACCCCAGGCCCGTAGCCCACTCCACTGTCTTCGGTTCATGATGCGCATTAGAGCCGGGTCCCCTCCAAGTAATTGAATAAAAGGAAGGAAATGACAAAAAGTAGTTAGATTAGCCTAAACCATCTTACCCTACACTACCTCTATATAAAACAGATGACATATAAATGACATATAAAGTCCCCTAAATCCTTGTCTATAAAGAAAGCACCACAAAATAAAAATTCAGGTCAGAGAACACTAAAGCATCATAACACCCGTGTACTTAAGATAAAGCAGTCAAAGTTAAACTGGCAACATTTATCAACTGAAGCCATATTAATAATCCCAAGTTTAAAATTATAAACATACCCACATGGGACTAACTTCCCATATACTGACCCTGTTTATAGCCCATACTTAAACTAACGGAAACCAGCATGCAAGCAAGGCTTAATTCCCCACCAGCTAAATAATCTCGTAATAATATGAAATACCAAACTTGAGGTGTTAGTAATATGTTATGAGTATGACAATAACAGTTCAATAGCTCCTCATGTGGACATAGTCATGAAACACCTCACTTCAAACTCTTATTGAAAATACCAGAGTTAACAACGGAGGTTTATAAAAGAACCTTATAACATTAAAATAAGAGTGGCACAAATGACCTCCTTAAATGTTCATATGTCCATTCTGATAATAGAAAAGAAAAAAAAGCAGAAGCATAAACAGTCTTTTCCATGCAGGACCACCAGTCCACAAGGTTAGCTACAGTGAAGGTATATTAAACCCTATGAAGCTCCATTGATAACAGTACTTAACAGCAGGTACATTCAGCCTTTGCCTTTGGGAAATAGATCTGGGAACCATAGCTCCAGCAGTAAGGGCTTCTTCAGCCGTTCAAACCGTTTAGTTCCTCCTTAGCAGAAACTTCTAACAGCTGGATAAAGCATTCTATGCGGATCCCGCAGCCCAGAGCTTGAGAGAATAGGGAAAAGCCATACGGGCCTGTCTCATCTTCCATGTAGATCTGGAACTACACGATTTCTTACCCTCCACTGGAAGGCAGACAATTTCTTGATCTCCGCAAGATATGCTCCGATCTAGGTAGTTCAGTAATTTAAAATTATCGGTCTCGGCGGTTCTGTGGATGAAGGCTTAGCTCTTAGTGCTCTATGGCCCTCTCTATTTATACTCTGGGCCATTAGGCGATGGGCCCACCGATTTCTTCAATAACTTCTGTAGAAAACCAATTGTATTCGGCCCTCTTCACCTTCTGGGAGGCCTAAGAGGACCAAGTTATTCGTCTACTCCTGCTCTCTAAATCATCAAAGCGATCCGACAGTTTCTCCACGCTCCGCCTGAGCTCTTTTGATGAAGGCCCAACTTTCTCCATAGCTCTTTCGATCGAAGAAATCCTGGCTTCCGCATCCGTGACCCGACGGGCGAGTTGTGTGAGCGCCGGTTTAAACTCTGCAACGTCTTCAATAAGTTTAAATAGCGCGTCCTTGATTGTGGTTAAGTCCCCATAGATTTTAGTAGGCGTGATGGTATCCGGCTCGTTCTCCGGGGAAGAACTCCTTCTCGGATGCTTAGCTTCCAGCTCTGACTCTTGGGCTTGCATTCCGGCTCACAGATACCTTTAAACAGAGACTTGGGGTACCTCCAGACAGCCAGCAAGCTAGTTAGCTAGAAGGGGGGCAATAAACGTTGCGCAAAGGCAAAAAAAACTCCGTTGGAGAGGGAGACCCGAAATGCTTCTGCTACTCCGCCATGCGCATCACGTGACCGCCCCCTTGCTTGTTGATGTACCACATTGTTGTGGTGTTGTCTGTCCTGACTTGGACTACCTTGTTCTGGACAGTATCTGAAAAAACTTGGAGAGCTAAGAAAACAGCTCTGAGTTCCAATAGGTTGACGTGGAGCAGAGATTCCTGAGGGGACCACACTCCTTGAGTGGAAAGGTCGGCCAAGTGAGCCCCCCACCCTAACAGGGAGGCATCCGTGGTGAGGGTGAGGGAATGAAGAACGGGTAAGAATGGGATCCCCTGGGATAGGTTGCTTTGATCCTGCCACCACTGAAGGGCTAGGATCAGGGTTTTGGTCACTTGGACTAATTTGGTAAGGGGGTCCTTCCTTTGAGACCGGTAGGACCTCAAGTGGAACTGGATGTCCTTCATCTGAAATCTTGCTCCTTGCACGACAGCTGTGGAAGCAGCCATGTGCCCTAGGAGTTGCAGAAAGTGCCTTGCTGGTCGAGAGACCCGCAGGGTAAAGGAAGATGCCAGGGCAATGATTCTGTCCACTCTTTCCGAGGGAAGAAATGCCCTGGCTGACTTTGTGTTCAACTCTGCACCTATAAAGTTAGCACCTGAACTGGTTCGAGAACTGACTTTGGAAAGTCAAGCAGGAATCCCAGAGAAATGAGAAGCTGCTGGGTGACTTGCAAGTGGGATTTACCTGCTCTGGGGACTGACCCACTATGAGCCAGTCGTCCAAGTAGGGAAACACAGCTACCCCTTGCCTTCTCAAAAGGGCCACTACCACAGCTAGACATTTTGTGAAAACCCTTGGAGCAGAAGTGAGACCGAAGGGCATTGCTCTGAACTGGTAGTGGCCAGAGGGCAGTTCGAACCTGAGGTACTTTTGGTGAGAAGGCCTGATTAAGATATGAAAATAGGCATCCTTGAGGTCCAGGGAAGCTAGCCAGTCCCCTGGCCTCAAGGAAGGCAAATCATTGCCAGAGTTAACATTTTGAACTTTGGTTTCAAAAGGTGCTTGTTCAGAATCTTAAATCTAGAATGGGCCGCCAATCTCCTGTCTTTTTGGGGTCAGGAAGTACTCAGTACAGCCTTGCCCTGATGGCAAGGGGAACCTTCCACTGCTTTGCAGTCCAGAAGAGCGAAACCTCTGCTTCAAAGCAAGGGCTTCTGAAGGATTTGAGGGGAAAATGTCTGGCTCTCATCTTTGGAAACTGCTTGAAGCTGAGAACCAGACCTTGGCTTACACTTCCAGAACCCATTTGTTCAAAGTTAGGGACAACCAGTTCTGGCTGAAATAAGCCAACCTGCCCCCCACCGGTACAGGAGAATCGGCCCTGGACACCCCGTCAGGGTGTCTGCTTGGCAGCAGCAGCTTTAGGCTGAGGAGAAGGAGAGGGCCTGCCTGTGCCCCGTCTACCTCTGCCCCTGAAAAAAACCCTCTGTGCAAAGGCTGAAGAGGCCTGAAATTGGTAAAAAGGCCTGTGGTATGGCCTGCCCCTACCCCTGGGGGCATGCCTTTGAGGAGTGGCATGCCTCTCCTTAGCTTGGGCACTTTTGTAGGTAGTTCTGTATTCATCCATCTTTTTCATGTAATTTTCCGTTTGATCCCCAAACAGAGAATTTCCTATCACAGGAAAATCTATAGCCTTTGACTGGGTATCTTGGGACAGATTAGTGCATCTGAGCCATGCCAACCTACGGAGAGCTACAGAAGTGGCCATGACCCTAGAAGAAACATCATTAACATCAACGGCGGTATGAAATTGAACTTAGAGGCTTCAATGCCATCAGCAGCCACCTGTTCCAACTCACTAGCCAGCTGGCCTGGGCCTGCTTGGCCAACTGCAATATAGTGTCCCACCTAGATTTCTGATATCTAGCCACATAAGCCATATAATTAGCCTGTCTGAGTCCCAACGAGCTGCCATATATTGCTTTTTCGCCATGGCATCAATCTTCCTGGAATCTTTATCAGGAGGATGTGAGGCCAGGGGAATATTAGCCTTGTCACAGGCTGCAGCTTGAACAACACCTACATGACTACACTGCTCAGTGAGGAAGTCTGTATTAGGGCCTGATAAAGTATACCTTCTGTCCATTTTTTTGTCTACAGGAGGGACAGAATGAGGATTTTTTAAAATCTTCGGTGTTTGCTTCCTAAATGACTTATGCAAAGGAATAGACAACCTTCTAGACTCTGGAATATCCATCATTTCTACATAATCAGGCTCCTCTTGCTCATCCACAGCCTCCTCTAAAGGGAGCTAGAGGGTTTCTGCCACCTTTTTATAAAACCTGAAATGAGAAGGGGACTCAGACAGCAAAGGAGGAGACTCAAAGGGTCTGTCTGGAGAAATGTCCGGCTCTATGGGCACTTCCAGACCTTCCCAGTCACAAATACACTCATCAAGGTCCTCCTCCCCCTCCTGTGGTTCATAAAAATCCCCAACATCATAATCCTGAACCACTGGACCTGAACGAGACTCCCTTTTCCCAACTATAGGGGGTTTGACAAGTCCCTGAGACAAAGACTGGACAATCTGAATTGCTTTAGCTATCTCTGCAGCAGTAGGAGAGACAATATTGGACTCCAGACCTGCTGATTTCTTTGTCTTTTTTACTTTGACTGGTTCTTCTGAACCAGCCTTCCTTTTGCCTGAGGAAGTCATGCCCTGGTCAGAGGGCACTCCTTCTGGTCCAGTAGGAGCTGGACTGGGCTGGCCATCCGGGTCAGCGGACTTTTTGGCCTCTCGTTCCCTGAGCCGGCCCAATCTCTTTTCCAGGGTGGCTGCAGGGAAACTTTTACACACCTGGCAGTTTGACAGGAGGTAGTCAGCCCCCAGACAATAGACACAAGTGGTGTGTGGGTCAGCCTTGGCAAAGGCTTCCCCACAGACATCACAGTGTTGAAACCCAGTGGGCACGGATTTTCTTTGGTTTCTCAGACATAATGCCAGCCTAACCAACAAACTTGCCCTTTAACATGCCGTGCCGACGAACACCCATATCGGTTCCTAACCGTGTCACGAGGTATTGGAAAAAAAAACCCAAAATTAAATTTTTTTTTTTAGAACCAATAAGAACCGGGAACCGCACTTCTAAAGTCAGTAAAGTCAAAATAAGCAAACCGATTGGTTCAGACTGAACCGATAATGAATTTCCACACAGACTTTATTTTAGTACTTACAGTTACCAGATAGAGCTTCTGAACCGAAACCGCGGTAATTTTAAAACATTTGCCGGTTCAAATGAACCGAATAAACCGAAAACGAACCGAGCTGAAGGAGCTGATCTCCGGAGCGACTGTTCAGTGAAAGCGGAGTAAAGAATCTGGCAGTTTCATTTGAAACTGACCAGATAGAGCTTTGAACAGCGCCCTCGTGCAGTGGAACTCCAGATCTCTCAGGAGTTAACTGTTTCCTCTCCGGGGCAGTTCAGAGCCAGGGGCTAACTGCAATTGTCCTAATTATAGCAAGACTTCATGGTGTTTGAAGAACCAGTTTCCGAAGACCAGGTAAAACAATACGTGGTGAGGAGATGGGAAATGGGGATGGCCCATACTACCCTGGGTGTACAGTTGGCAGGGATAGGACGGGCCTGCAAGGAAAAAGGTTGGTCAGATATAATCACAGGAAGGGCCATGAGGCGCATGGTCTCAGGCTGGCAGAAGGGATATGGCGCAAGATGGGACAGGTGGCAGCCCATCATGGGACAGTTGTTCAGGAGGGTCATGAGGTCATGAGACCACTCCAGCAGTATGCACATCATCAAAAGAGGCATGCTATTCCAGGCGTTGTTCACGGTCATGGCTAGGGGTGCTTTCAGGTCAGGGAGATGGTGGCCTCAAGGAAGTTGGGCCAAAGCGGGGGGTTACAAGCTGGGGAAGTTGAGTTCAGGCAGGACATGGTAACCATACATCTGACATGGTCAAAGGCAGACCAAGTGGGAAAAGGGGAGAGTGTGACACTGCTCAGACAGGGACCATGTGAGGTGTGCGCTTTTACAGAGCTGGAGAAGTATGGGCGAATGTGGGGGTAGGGGAGGCTTAGTTCCTCCATGGGGACAGGAGCCCCGTGACAGTTTTCCAGGTTGGGGGGTCCTTAAGAAGGTGATAGCATTTGTGGGGGAAGACCCAAGCAGTTTCACCCCCACTCCTTCTGCATTGGGGCAGCATCTGAGGCAGTTTCCTGAGGCAGATCAGAGCAGGAGGTGAAGCAGGTGGGGCAGTGAAAGTCCAGTTGTTATAAGAAGTATGTAAGGTGCTAACAGTAGTGCAGATTACCCATGTTTTGTTATTTTTCCCAGCAGGAGCAAAGAGGTATGGATGGTGGGGCACTCCTTTATCTATTGGACCTAGAAATTTGTGGCTACCAGGAGCTGTGGTACGCAGCTGCAGACAGATTTGGAGAACACAAGGGTGCAGTGGAAGGGACTGAGGGGCAAGAGATGGGCCCAGCTGATGCTACTGTTGAAGGAACTCAGGGTCCAGTGGAGCAGGCCGGATGTGCTCATCATACATTTGCAGGGTAACGATCTGGGGGAGACTCCATGGGGAGCATTGGTTCAGGCAATAACAGCTGATCTGGACAGGGTGAAAGGTTGGTGGCCAAGTGTGGTGATCGGGTGGTCTGCGATCACATCCTGGAGGGTATGGGGGTGATTCAGGGAAATTAGGTCAGTGGAGAAGGGTAGGAAACATCTCAACAGAAAGGTGGAGAAAGTGGTTATCGAGATGGGGGGCTTGAATATACAGCCCAGAGACACCTTTTTTGATTTGCCAGAGGTGTACAGGTCTGACGAGGTCCACCTATTGGAATTTGGCACGTGCCTGTTCCTGAGACCCTTAATAGACCTAGTGGGGGAGGTTGAGAAGAGGGGGCCCAGGTACTAACCTGTAAGGGGGGAGCCCCAGCTTCCATTGCTAGCAGGAGATGAATCAGTGGAAGAAAGAGGGGGAGCAAAAGTGGGGGAAAACAAGGGGTAGTCAGGAGAGGGGGGAGGGAGCAGGGCAGCACGGGCTGGGCGCAAATGGCACCCAGGCGTGGTAGTAAAGGGGGAGGGGGAGGGGGAAGGGGCTTTAGACTGTGGTTTGGATCTCAGTATCCAGACCTAGGTGGGAGGAGATCCTGATAAGTTGGTACCTGGTAATGGTGATGGTGTGGAGGTCGGATTTGATGTTCGGACCCTGAAGGAAAAAATGCAGGAAGAAGAGGACCAGGAAAGATGAAAGTCATAAAGAAATAAATGGACTGCTTGTAGTAATATTGTGGACTGTAAACAATTAATGTGGAATGAGAATGGAATGTAATATTAACTTGTATTAACTTGGTGTCTGAATACACTATTGCCAACGAGCATCCAAGCTAGCAGGAGTGGAGAGTATTAATTCCCCAGAGGGGATCAATTGACAAAACAACAATTATAAATGAGCAAGGTTTCAAACAACAGCCGAAGACAAGAAAAAATGAGGTACAAAATAAGTTATGGTAATAGCATATAACTAAGCATGTCTAGTATGTAAGCAACCAATACAGATCCTTGAAAATGAAATAGATGGGTGCGGGAGTCACTGCATTGTAACAAGAGGGGCAGGGGACAATGAATTTAGAAGTCAGGAGCAAGAGCATTTATCAGTAGATCTGAGGTATCTCTTTTGAAAATAGAGTGAGACTTTTATTTTATTTATTTATTTATTTATGTAAAAGTTTTATGAGGAAAGCATACTGAGCAGAAAATTGCTCATTTCCATATGTCATCCGGAGGTATAAGTACAGCCAGGTACAATAACTAAATGCAGAGTATAGGTGTGATACCGTACAGTTACAGATGTACAGGCTGCATATAAATGCAGTGAGAACAATTGTAGTGCATAGAGGTGGTACAGTAATCACTAAGCAGTAGTTGACAATACTGGATCAAGTGCAGATAATCATGGGGTTGAAGGAAGCATACAGGACAGTAGTTGTAAGATATAAATTTAAAGAGTTGGTGCAAGTAGCCTACAGGAGTGGTGCAAGGCTCATGAATGGGGCGAGATAAAGCAGCAGCAAAAAGGGCGGGTGCAAAACCCCAGGAGTGGAGAGGGATTTGGTGGAAGATACTATGGAATGTTGCATACTGGGAAGAAAGAAAACACATAGTAGCCACATGTAGTGGCAACCAAAGTGCCGGTTCAACACTCTGGGGGAGGGGGGAGAGGGATATGGTGGTAGGCGTTACAGACAGTTGCATACTGGGGAGATGAAGTCACATAGTAGATAGGAAAGGGATCAGAGGGAGGAGGTAGAACAGATGGATGAGGGGAAGGCATTCCACAAATTAGGGCCACAATGTGAGTAGGTGGTCTGGCCAGCAGCAGTGGACCTGTGAGGAAGGGCTAGGGCATGGGGACCAGCACTACGTAAGGAGTAGGATGGTGAGGGGGGGTAGATAGAATGGGTGTGTGGTAAGATGGATGGGTTCTGAACCAAAATTTGGCTACAAAGCTAGTGCAGTGGGCGAGGCACCTATCTTTAAGGAATGGGAAAGAGAGGGTTCTGTAGAGGTCGCAGTGATGAGTCCAAAGTGGGCAATCTAAACAAAATGGCAGAAAGAATGAAAGAGGGTGCCCAGTCTGGCAAGGGAGGACTTGGGAGCAGCACCGTAGACTATATCACCATAGGCTTGCAGAACCTAAGGTGAGAAGGCAAGGAGTTCTAGGATTTAGGGGCGAAGTGAGCAAACATCTGTTCATCCATCTTGGAGGAGCATTTAGGAACCACCTGGAGGGCCTGGGATGTGGACCACAGTTGATAGGCATGGTCAACGGGAATAAACATTGAGGTGAACAAGGCAGGTTGGGAGGATCTGATGATGTTGTCAGTTGAGCAGCTGAAGATATAAAGATGCCGGAACGAAGGGGAGAGCCACTTTACATCAGATTAGAGTGAGCAGCGGTGGGTGAAACAAGGAGCAGACAAGGCAAAGCTGCACATGTTTTGATAGTCAATGTCCCATTGGAGGAAGCAGCTAGTGTTGGCCTGGTAAAAGGTGGTGAGTGCGTAGCATAGTCTGAGAAGGGCACTGGGTCATGTTGCCACAAACAAAAAAAGCGCGGCATACTTCGTTGTCAAAACAGTGACAACAAATAAAAACAGTAAAATAAATTTTTTCTGCTGGGGGCTGTACCCCCTACACCCCACATTACAGGGAGCTGTGCCCCCCGAACCCCCTCCTATTAAAATTACCTCCTCTGGGGTGGGGGGCAACTCAGGTACAGGGTGACACTCAGTTGGGGGGGTATCACGAACCACACAAAAGACAAGAAAAAAAAAACAACCTAATCTGAGACAAGGAATAGAACCCCAGTCCTCAGCAGCTCCATTGTCCTCCAGCACCACTGGCTCTACTCCCTGAGCCACGGCAGCTGTTCAGCAGATCCCCTCCTAGCAGAGCTTTCCACGAAACAGCTACAGGGTCACCACTACTGCTCCACACTATTTGTGTCATGCAGCATTGACTACCCTGTAGCTGTTCTTCCACACTCTGTTACTGCTGTGAGGTGTTGCCCTGTGGCATTCTATGTACAACATATTGACCCAGTATGTCTGGGGAGTAAGTCACCCAGGGCAATTGAGACTCTTGCCACAGGGGTGAGGGCATAGCGGATACGGTTTGCAATTTGAAGCTTGGAATTAATGGATTAGCAGATATCAGTTATATGTTATGAGAAATCCAGGGCAGGGTCGAGTGTGATGCTGAAGTATTTGAAAAAATGGATCACAGAGACAAGGGAGCCATCAAGACATTGGATAACTAGATCAGAGGCAGGGGCATGAGTCTTTTGGGGGAACCTGAAGAGCATGGCTTGGATCATGGCAACATTTAGGATGAGGTGATTTAGGGTATGTCAGGTTTGGATACTGTGGAAGTCAGAGGTGAGCAGGGAATTCATATGAGCATACAAACATACAAAAGTTGTCAGCAGCAAAAGGCCATCCTGGTCTATCTAGGCTGCTCGAGATTGCAGCTAGTTCCCCATTTAGCAGCTGTCCTGGATATCATACAGTGATCTTGAGCCACTACAAAGCACCAGGTCATCAGCATACAGAAGGGTATGACAGTTGGAGGGGGAGTTGGGAATGTCATTGATGAAAACAGAAAACAGCAATGGGCCCAGGATGGGGCCATGAGGGATGCCTAAGTTTATGGAGGCAGGGGTGGCGAGGGCCTTATTAAATAAGACAAACTGAAAGTGGTTGTGGAGGTAGCTTGAGAACCACTGTGAGGCAGAGTTATAGATCCCAAGGGACTCAAGTTTGTGTAATAGGAGGGAGTGATTAACCAATTTGAAGGCTTTGTTAAGGTCAATGAATATAGCACCAGTGAGCAGATCTTTATCCATACTGGATTTGACATCAATGTTGAGTTTCAAGAAAGTGGTGGAGGTACTGTGAGCAGGTCTAAAGCCATGCTGGGTGGTAGATTGTAGATTATGTTTTAGCAGGTAGTCTGAGACCTGAGAGTGAACCAGTGTTTCCAGAAGCTTGCTAAGGGTAAGTAGAATAGCAATAGGGCAGTAATTAGTAGTTGATTTGGGATCACCCTTTTAAACACAGGAATGATCTTGGCTGACTTCAAAATACTAGGCACAGTGGAGGTGGTGAGAGAGATGTTGAACAGTCATGTAACAGGGGTGGCAAGGAAGGTGGCAGCCAGCTTGAATATTTTGGGTTTGATACCATCTGAGTCAGCACTACCACAGGGAGAGAGATGGTGTTGAGGACATGCAGAACCTCATGGCATGAGGCAGTGCAAAAGTACAGTGGAGAAACAGAAGGGAGAGGAGTAGATGGGGGAGGTAATATGGGGCAAGACATAGGAGATTCAAAGTGAGAGAGAACAGAAAAGATAGAATTGAAAGCATTAGCAATGGTGGTAGGGTTATTGCAGTTGACATTGTCAATAACCATATGGGGGGGTTGGCTTCAGTTATTACCCAAGAGGCCATTGATTTGAGACCAGAAGCTCTGCAATAGTTGCTTTTGGCAGACCAGATTTCCCTTTTGCAAGCATTTCACATAGTGCCATATGCAAACTAGTCAGAGTGCGAAGAAGAGGATTTGAATATGGCCCAGCATTTGTCTCTAGTTTTAAGCATAGTGAGTAGGGGGAGTTGCAGACATCTAGTGGGCAACCCTCTAACCCTGTGCCTGGTGGTCGGTATGTGCTTCTGTCGAAAGGCGGTGAGGGTGGAAAAGAAATATTCAGCAGCACGGTCAATGGTGCTGGTGGAAAAAAGAGGAGACCAGTTGACACACCTAAGGTCGGCATGCAAGGCATCAGGATTGAAAGCAGAGAAGTCTCTAGTGGTAATTACCTTGGAGGGCAGGAAGGGGGGTTAACATTCCAAACACAGAAGACCAGTGAGCAGACACTGATCGAGTCAGCAGAAATCCCAGCAATGGTGATCCTGTCCTTCCTATTGGTTAGGATCCAGTCAATGAGAGTGTGATGAGACCCATTGTTAGAGTGCCTAGTAGGGTCAGATATTGGTTGGGAGAGGTGGGCCTTACCAACAATGGCCTAAAGGCTTTTGGGGTCAGACTCAAGCCAGTCTAGATTAAAGTCACCCATAAATCTAATTTGTCTTTATGGCAGAGGGCAGGTAGTCAGTGAGTTCTGTTAGACCTGGTTTACCACTTTTAGTAGGAATATGAACACAAGCAATATGCAACTTTTTAGTCGTATCGAGTAGCAGTAGGATTTCACAGGACTAGAACTTGGAACAAGAGGGTAGGCAAAAGAGTGAGATTAAAGTTGAGGCTTGAAAAATAGAACAAGGCCACCTCTCCTTTTCGATGAGTGGCGGTCAGCACGTAGCATGTGGTACCCAATAAGGGAACACATGGCATCAGAGATGGAGGGTTTTAACCAGGATTCTGAGAAACCCAGAATATCAGGATCATAGAGTGAAGCCCATGCTTCAAGCTCGTAGTGGTTGGCCATTAGGCTCCTAACATTAAGCTGTGCAAGTTTTATACCATCGGCATGTGTCCAGGAGTGGGAGCTAGCAAAGTTAGGTATGTTCTGGGTAGACAGAAGGCCATGGAAAGACTGGTTGAATATCTTGAATTCAGTGTGCTGCAACACCACAGACAGCATGGATTCATGGGGAGAGGGTCATGCTAAATGAATCTGATGGATTTCTTTGACTGGGTGATCACAGAACTAGATCAGGGGAAGGCAGTGGACATGGCCTATCTGGACATCAGCAAGGCCTTTGAAACTGTGCCACACTGGAGGCTGATAAGAAAACTAAGCAGCCTTGAAGTGGGATCCAAAGTGGTGAATTAGTTTAGAAACTGGTTAACTGATAGGAGACAGATGGTGGTGGTAAACAGCACTCACTTGAATGATGGAGAAGTGAGCAGTGGGGTACCACGGGGTCAGTGGTGGGACAGGTCATCTTCAATGTTTTCATAAGTGACATTGCTGAAGAATTGGAAGGAAAGGTATAACTTTCTGCAGATGACACCAACATTTCCAATAGAGTAGACACTCAGAATTGGGTGGAGGGAAAGGGCAGAGATACTGGGAAACTCAAAGAGTGGTCTAAAGCATGGACATTAGGGTTCAGTGCCAAAAAGTGCAAAATTACGCACCTAGGCATAGGAACCCAGGAGCTGAGTATAGAATTGGGGGGTACTGACAGGAAAGGATGTTGGTGTTATTATATCTGATGACCTCAAGGTGGCAGGGCAGTGTGACAAAGCAGTGGGTAGACTAGTGAAATGCTGGGGTGCACAGAGAGCAGCATATCCAGCAGGAGGAGGGAGGTGATGCTGCCACTGTTATCGTTTGCTGGTGAGGTCCCACCTGGAGTACTGTGTCCAGTTTTAGAGGTTGCACCTCACAAAGGACATATACAGAGTGGAGGTAATCAATAAGAGGGCAACTAAAATTGTTCTGGGTTTGCACAAGAAACCCTATGAGGAGAGACTGAGGGATCTCGTCATGTACTGTACACCCTGGAAGAGGGCGGAGCAAGAGGTGATATGATAGTCATTAAATATATCATAGAAACACATAATTTGTCACCAGAAAAGGATGCTTGGCCCACCCAGTCTGTCCAAATGAATGGATACCACTGATATAAAATGCACTTTATTGTAGACGCTTCATATATCTGTGAAACAACTCTGGCACTAACTGGATTTTGTGCTAAGAAATACACTAGGCATACTATTGTATTCAACAGCACTTTATGACAGTGAGATAAGAAAATTAAAATAATCAAATGCTATTATTTTTGTCTTTTGATGTTTAAATCCTATATGGGTTCATCCTCACTGACTGCAGCCACTTTTGGGGAACTATTATATTTTAATGATTGGTCAGTCCTTTGTTCACACCATTCCTGTACCTCATGCACTTACACACAACCCTGTGGATAGTTGTAGGGAAGAGAAGAGAATGGGAGACTGCGAGATGGTGGAGGAAGAGAACAGGTGAAGAGTAGGAAGGGAGGAGAAGGAAAAAAGGAGAGGGAGGAGGCATAGAGTAAGGAGCAACATAAAGGTGGATGTAGGAGAAGCTAGTGTGACCATTAGTGAGGAATTAAAAGAGCCAGCTAGTGAACAAGAGGCAGAGAACTGCCAGAACTTAGATAATATTGGGAATAACTCTACTAGGAGAGGCTACAGAAGGAGAATTAGTAATAGGGTGGTTAATTTACACTCAGTAGGTGAAGAAAGCAAAAACAGTATTCAGTAAGGAGATGGGAAGAGGACAAATTTGGATAAATTGGAAACTGGAATCAGTAATAGCAGTACTGTGGTCATCATCAGATAGAATGGCAGCCACAATCAAGTATGAGTAAGGTAGCCGGTCCGTCAGCACAGTGGTTGGATTTCTGCTTGCGACGCCGGCGACCTGTGTTCAAGAATGGACCTGGGTCATCAGAGGACCGGCCGGGTTGGGAAGGATTGAGCGTCCCATGGGCGGTCCTCCTTCCCTGGGGAGGGCAGGCTGCATGCATTTAGCCGCACCTATGGAGGCTGGCACGCCTCCACATCGGGCATAACAGAGCTCTCAGGATGGGGTGGACGCTGGCCATCATTGCACGTCCCCATCCTGCTTAAAGGGGGGGGGGACAAAAATCCCATGCCTTGCGTCTCGGTGACGCTCTGCCCCTGGAAGCCCAGATTGACCACCAGAGCCGTTCCCCCAACCAGTCACAGTTCCACGGTCCGATATCTGGGGTCAGAGCTGCGGCCACACTCTCTGTGGGGTAAGCCAGGGATGACCAGAGAGACGGCAATATCCGGTGGTTGGGGCTCCAGGGGTCTGTGACCAGAGTCGATGGTCAACGAGAGGCGCGGAGGTAGAAAAAAAAAAAAGTATGAGTAAGGTGATGACTGGTAAGCCTCACCCAGATAGAGAAGCAATCAATTTCAGTAAAAAATGTGAGAGTATCCTGACCCAGAAAGAAATACAAATACTTTAAGCAGAAGCAAGTGGTGGTAGGCCTCACAAGACAGGGAGCCAGCTGATTTAATAAAATACGTTTCTTTTTAAGGCTTGCTAAAATTGCAGGGCATCTTGTTTCCCAGGCCTAATCTTGTTTAATCAGAGAATGGAGTATTCACAATAATTTAATAATTACACAAGAAATAATTGAGCATGGTCAGCAGGGGAGAACAGGCTATAGGTTCCACATGCATGCCGTAAATAATCTAGCAATAGGGCTTTCACTGCAGCATCACCTCAACTGTGGAAATCCCTAGCACCATACTGTATGTCCACAGCAGCTCCTTGGCAGAAGTTTTCTTAAAAGGCCTTTAAAGACATACCTGTTTACCCTGACTTCTGATGATTTTTCTGTTGTTTTATAGTTTTTATTTGTTGATTACCTTTCCTTTTTCTAATGTGCTTGATTATACTAATGTTGTCTGACTGTGTATTTTTTGGAAAGCACTCCAAGCCTCTTAGAGGGGATGCTTTATAAAAATGAAATTACATTAGATTATATCTTATCTTTGGATCAGAAGAAGGCTTTTGATTGGGTATCCCATACTTATAATGTCTGCTTGCAAAGCATTGCAAACATATTGGTATCAGTCTAGTGTGAAAGGACTTTTTTGGGTTGCCCCTCCTCCACCTATCACAGCCTCAGAATACAACTCTCTTCTTTAAATCCGTCCACTCCCCATCTTTTTCTTCATGTTCTCTTTGAAGTTCTTGCCCAGTCACAAGGATGGAAAATGCAAGCTGCAAGAGAATCTGGTATACTCCAAATTTTCCTGCTTGAAACCATACCCCTGCTTCCCATTCCACATATATGTTACTGTTTACTTCTTTCATAAGTGCTGCAGTTTAATGATTTGTTTTTCTCAGGGAATGGCAGAGATGTTGCACACTCATATTATTTGCATACCCAGAATGCATTATTTGCAACTCGTGAAATGAATGTATTCTCATAAGTGGTAAAAAGCAAGTAAAACATATGCTCTAATATGTTCCTGCACTCATTGATCTAAAAAGCTGTGTTACTCTGCTTACCTGTTTTGAACACTAAAAAAAAAGTAAAGCATTTTGGTCATTACAACATAAATAATCAGTGCTGAATATATACATTCTAGGTAGCAGGGTCTTTATATTTGCTTTTAAAGTCTATGAATAAATTTGTTTTAGTTTGAACTGGGAGAGGGTTTGGGGGCATGTCTTTTCTTTACCTAGTACAGCTCCTGAATACTGAATACTCTTCATAGATCCGTCTACTCTCTGCCTTTTCCCTTTGAGTCCTTGCACAATCACTAGGCAGGAACATGCAATGTAGAGGGTTTTCTTGTGCAGTTCCTAAGTTCTGCACAAAGCATTGTCCCTGCTTTTACTTCTGTTTCTCTGCTGCTGCCCTGTGCTGTCAATGTACTGTGCAACACTGTGAACACACCAAATGCCATTCTTTGCCATAGAACTTCCTCCTTAGACCCCTCCTTGATCTCTGCCCCCATGAAACACATTTTTCTCTTCCATATTTTCTTTGTGTCTCTCCCCAACCTCTCCCATACAACATGCCATCATGGTTAGTATACACCTGTTGCTCTGTAGCAATTGTTCTTTCCCCCACCCTACAGTCTATGCCTCCACATCAAAATGCCATCATTTCCTGTAATTCATATTACCTGCTGTTCACCACTTATTCATTCCCCTCACACTCTACAGTCTTTGCCCTCCACAATGTCCCTCCATTGGTGCTAAGCCACATCATTGGCTGTTTGCCACTTGATCTGTATCCCTCCCCTCACCAGCCTTTGCTCTCTTCCAAATTGCTGCCACACTCTGCATACATTAGCTGCTTTTTGGTGCTTGCCCTCTATTTCGCATCTTTCTGATATCTGCCCCCCCCCCCAAAAAATGCTGGCATTGTCCCCATACATTAGGCACACTGCCTTACTTCCTCTGCCCCACTGTCCTTAAAATGTCTGCCCCTAGTCACTTCTACATACCATGGATAACATGCATTTCTAGTGGAAGCAACCATGTCTTTGGAATATGTTTTCTGTCATAAGTTTTGTCCCCATCTCACTGTTTATGAAGTCTCTTAACACTTTGTGTGTATTTAATCCTTTTTTGATTAGAAGATAAATGTTAGTATTTGTCACTTTTTACTGCTGTTTTAAACTTATTACCATGTGAATTGCTATGCATTTGGTGTGCTTTTTGTCCAGATACATTATAAAAATGAAAAGACGATGATGATAACACAACACAGGAGCCAAGTTGATGTGCACGTGCTTTCCCAAAAAGGAAGCAATACAATAACAGTGTAATATACTGTAGGGATGAATTTTAAAACCACTGAGTGGGGAGCTCATCTAAGTGGTGTTAAGACCACACGGGAATGCTTGTGGCAGACCAATCTTAAGAGTAAGAAGGATCTGAAATTCGGTTCTCTGCTGGGCTAACTAATGTAACTCATGCTGCATTGGGGTAATGTGTTAATAATACTCTTGATGGTTTTAGTCAGAGAGAGAGAGAGTGTCATCCCTCTCCTTGGATCTACACCTGTATATGATATTCATTTTACTGATACTCGCCTTACTGTAGCATCGTAGTATGAGCTTCCTTCAAATCTCTAGAGTAATTGTCATTTAATCATCTAAAAATTAAGAACAAATTTGCCAACTGTAGGTTCCAATACAGTATATTTGTATTTATTCTCTCTGTTCTGTAAATGTTTTGTATGATAACTATTTTAGTAAAGCTTGTCAAGCCAGGATAGCCTTGCAAAAGAATATAAATTCAATGACACTGTCTTGGCAAATTAAAATCAGTCAATCCACAGTATACATGAAGGTAAATGTTAATCTGCTCTGAAATATCTTTTGAAAACCTGGAATCTTAGAAACCTTCAAAGGGATCCCATTTTTCTTGCTAACAATCTACAGGGGGTACCTTTTATATATAGAACACTAATAAAATAAATTTCACATACTGTTAACGAGTCTTAGCAAAACATCCCTTTA
Organism: Neoceratodus forsteri; assembly: GCA_016271365.2. NCBI lineage: Eukaryota > Metazoa > Chordata > Ceratodontiformes > Ceratodontidae > Neoceratodus > Neoceratodus forsteri. The sequence goes on from CM028130.1 coordinate 1,296,845,215, forward strand.
TTTACTTTACATGATAAGAATATTTGTTACTGTTGCCCTTTGCTGCTGAGTAATGCTTATTATATAAAATGAAATGGTAGCACCCCACAGCTTAACAACAGTGCATTTTAGCCCCATCTCATAATACTGTGTCAAATTTTGAGGCATAGCTATGCTAAAATTAAAAATGATCAATAATATGCATCTGAAAACCAACATTTATTACTACCAGAGATCAGATATAGAATATATTACTAAAGGAGCACTGTGTGTTGCACCATATCAGATTAATAACACAGTATCAGATTCAGAAGTTTAATTAAATTCATTGCAGTCTCCAGGCTAAAACATTGCTTTAATAATAATCCTTCGTATGCCTTGTTTGTGTTTTTCGTATCTACTAATTGTTTTGCAGCAAATACTTTTAACAAGATTATGTTTTTTGTTTGCAATTTAGGAAAATCCAGCAGTGATGCAAAATCACTTTCATACTGATTCTCTTCAACCCAGTGTTAGAGCCAAGACAGAACTGTTGAAAGGTAAATTCCTTTGTTCACAGTCACCAGGTGAGTAAATGATTTTAGAAGAACTCTGATTCAGTTTGATATACTGCTTTTCATAAAACTGTTTCTCTAAAGGATATTACAATCCAGAAGATGAAGGGGAGAGAATACTGTTGCCATTAGGTGCCTGGGACATTCAAAGAGAAGATAAACTATGTTAGATCAGTGGTTTTCAAGCCTCAAATCCTGGTGGCATCAAAGGGCCTAGACATAACAAATTGTATTTGCACATAGTCTGAATAAATTCAGTGTGTGATGTATTTTCCTGTAAAATATATATCCTAAGTTTATTTAAAAGATAAGACAATGTCTATTCCATAACCTTTGTGACTGGAGCTCTAAAGAGCTCTGTAGCTGCAGAAAACTATGCAAGTGGCTGCATGCAGCCACTCTGGCCTGATGTGACAAACAATGGATTAGAAGCAACTACAAAGAGATTACAGAGGTTAAGTATATACTCAGGGTCACACTGTGAGTAAATGGTAGTGTTTTGGATTGTAACTTGTGTCACCAAGTTCACAGCTCTGTGCCTTGAACCTGTGCTCTTTTAGTTCTCCATTCTGGGCTCAGATTATCATATTACATCAACTCCTGCCCCTGCCCCCACCCACCTCCATGCTCCCCTTACCCCTGCACCTCCTACCCCCTTGATCTCCTACCCTCACTTCTCCCCATCGGCCCCCCGTCTTGCTCATAGCTCAAGTCTTTGTACTGGTTATTACATGTTTGTAAGTCAGTGACTTTATGTCTGTAACTAAAAATGATGACTGTTGCACATGCTGACGTGGAACCTTTGTAAAAGAGCCTCGGCTCAAAGGTATTGTAATCCTAGATTGAAATAAATAAAAATAAAATTAACTAAGATTCCTATTTACCAATAGAACCATTCTGCAGGGCTGCTAGTAAGAAATGGCTAAAATGTTACTTAAACCTTCATTGTTAGTTCCACTCCCCATTTGTCACTGAAGGCCAGAGGTGCAGGGTGGGTGGATCTGTACAGAGAACATGATCATAGAAAGGTGAGCATCTAATCAAATAAAAGAAAATAAGTTTGGTTTTATATAGCACCTTACAGGCAAACTATTGCTATGTGCTTTACCCTCTATTAAACAATGGCAAGAAAGAATGCTGGCCTCTGATTGGTCACTCTGGGGCTGGACCCGTGATGTTATCACAGCATAACATCATAGATCTAGTCCCAGCACACAGAAAACTGTAACAAATGTAAAAAGCAGTCACTCCACACTATCAGCTTTCCCACTGCCCTCCTCACTGACACCACATCCAGCTTTATTTCCTGCTTAACTACTTAAGTCTGCTCCAGAATGAATGAGTTTAAGTGTGTTTCTAGTTTGTGTAAATAAAAAATAAACAGTAAAACAACACCCCACTCCCTGTGAATGAAAACCGAGCAGAGCGAGTGAGTGAGTCAGCATGCAATCATTTTAATAATGCTCGCTCGAGGTTCAGATCGCATTCTTCTTTCTGTATTTTTTTTAAAATACACCATGTTCCACTTTCTCAAAAATCCTTCTCCCTACCACTTCCCTATCTTGCTTACTCATCATTGTCAGACATCCTCACAACTATGGCAGTGGGTAGCCAGCAGCAGTGGCGACGGGGTGGGAGTCCCAACAGTGGTCACTGCCTAACAGTTCTAAGACTTCTTCTCCTGGTACAAGCATTTATCCTACCAAACAATACCAGGAGAAAGAGTAAACAGTGAAAACTTGAACCAAATGTGACTCCACTGAGGTGGGGGAAGGCAACCATGAGATAGCCACAGCATTATCTTGCACACAGGCTAAAAAATAACTCCACCTACTGGAGAAACACTATAAGGAACTATTTTTTAAACCAATATGTTTCCACAAGAAAAAATTACAAAAATGAAATTCAAAACACTATTGTTTTATTTATTTTTTTATCTAAATGTAAACCCACCATTGTATAACAGAAATAATGCACTTCAGAATGTATGTCATGCTAAGATAACATCACTTCTTGGGTGTTGGAGGCATTGAGCCTGCAGCCTCATGCCCAAACACCCAATGCATGACTTTATCCCAGTATGACACACACCCTGTTGTGCATTATTCCTCTCCTAAAATATAGGAATACTGCAGGCAGAAGATGACTTGGGGCTCAATTTTCAAAGGGTGATGCAGGGCTTGTGTCAAACTCTACATCAAACCCTTTCTTTGAAGCAGCTATGCTAATTGCCTTTCTTCAACTATGCCAGATTTTGGTAGGTTGGATGCAGTTGCAACACTTAATCCAATTTATGGCAGCTTGTGCCTGCACTTTGGTGCAAGCACTCTAAAAAGAGTTCCCAGGAATGCCACAAGCTAGACCAGAAAAAAAAATATCTAACTTGCAGCAATTGGCACATGGATTGAAAATCCCAATTGACAGGTGGGTGATTGCCACAAGCCTTGTGTGCCATATCTTCTTCACACCCGGGGCTTGTGGCAAATGTTTTTTTTTTTTTAAATGAAGCAATTGGAGTCCACTGAGTCTGAACTGAACAACCTAAAGTCATTAAATGTCTGCAGTCTGAACCACCAGATGTGAGCTCTGACCCATTTAATGTCCTCTTCCTTATTTCCCCATTTCCCAAGTGCACAGCCAATATGTTCCTGTACCTGTACCATCCCACCTTAAACATGAGAGTCTTACATCTAGACAGTCTTCGATCTTACCAGCTCACTCAGCAATCTATTCAGCTTGTCCACCACCTTCTCTGTGAAGTAATATTTCCTCATGTCTCTTTGAAATGTATCCACTTAGCAGGTTGTACTCATGCCCCTGGTGCCTGACTCATTTCTATGTCTAAACAGAGTTGATTAGTCACCCCTGTTGACCCCATGGAAGTATTTGTAGGTCACAATCATATCACCTGTCACCTGCCTTGGCTTACATACGTACATACTAAGACTAGACAACTGCTCCTCATACACGTTCCCATATATCACCAACACCATTTTATTGGCCCTTTTCTAGACACTCACTAAGCAGTCACAGTGCATCCTGAGGTGAGGGCTCCATAATTGTGCACAGTACTCCAGGTGTGGCTTCTCCCTATTGCCCAATCTTCCACCACATTGTTGAGTCTCTGATTTGTTCAGTGAATCCCCTCCGTCACCTTCCATATTCTTCAAAACAGCCTGGGATGAAGATGTCCCAGTTATGATGCTGCATGGCAGAGGTTTCAGTGTGGGCCAAAATGTTGAAAACTCTCTGAGGCCACTGAGGCCTGAAGCTTATACACCTTGTTCCATATACATGTAGCATTGTTGTAAAAAATGTTCCAGTCCCTCTTCTGATCTCCATCCCTAGTTTCTCAGGGTTCTAACCTACATTCACCCCCATGTACCCCACCCTACCACTATTCATTCATTTTTATTTGTTAACTGGGTTGGGACAACTGGGCCAAAGCCCTTTTTCAGGTCCGACCCGGACAAATAACATAAAAAAGTACAGAGGACACAAAATACAAAATACAGAATACAAAATACAAAACAAACAATACATATATATGCAGGAACTACATCTATGAAGAACAGGTACAATTTAACAATGATAACAAGTACTTTTTAAATCTATATTTAAAAGTTGAGTACGATTTAACTGATCTCAAAGAAAGGGGTAGATCATTCCATATTCTAGGAGCTTGACAAGCTAAAGAGGGTAAACCATAATTATTCTTTGCAGAATATCCCATCAACACAATGCCCTCAGCTGATCTTAAAGAGGCTTTCACATCATGTACTCCAACCAAATCAGAAAGAGGAGACAACCCCTCACCCTGATCATGCACTAAGCCCTTCACTCTATCCCAGCTATGTTTTAATGCATTGGTAGTTGACATTAGCTGGCAGATTGCTCCACTACCCTTTCTGTAAAATAACATTTTCTCACTTCCCTCTTGAACCTCCCCTTCATCAGTTTCCACTCATACCCCCGTGTTCTTGATCCACTACTTACTCAAAATAGTTCCTCTCAGTTTATCTTGTTCATTCCTTTCTGGAACTGTCTCTGACATATCTCCCCTCTCTCATATGGCCTGCAGCAAGCACATGTTCAGTTTCTTGAGCCGATCCTGATAAGATTTGTCTTGCTGGCACTGAATCATTTTGGTCACCTATGTTGCACTGTCTCTAGCCTGTCTTTATCTTTCCTTAGGTGAGGACTCCTGAACTGGGCACAGTACTCTAGGTGGTCCCTCACATGTGATCTATAAAGAGGTAGTAATACCTCCTTCCTCCTGCTGTCAATACCCCTTCCTATACATCTCAACATCCTCTTTGCCTTAATGTTGGCCTTGTTACACTGGTTTGATTGTTTTAGGGAGTCACTGATGCTGACCCCCAGTTAACTTTCCTCAGAGATCATGCCCAGCTGTACCTCCCTCATCCAGTACTCTGTCCTTGGTTTCTTGTTCCTTATGTGCATCAACTTGCACTTTTTAGCATTGAATGTCAAATGTTAAACATTTGACTATCTCTTTAGCCTTTGTAAGTCCCTTTGCATCTACCTACCCACTCCTCATTGTCTACCCTGCCACAGATGTTAGTGTCATATGCAAAGAGACACATCTTGCCCTGGATTCTTTCTCCCATGTTACTGATGAACATATTGAAAAGGACTGGACCCAGGACTGATCATTGTGGCATCCCACTGCTGACCTTCATCTAGTCTGATTTGACTTCATTAATCACAACCCTCTGCTGTCTCCCTTCCAACCTCATTTCCACACATCTTTCATTTCATTTCATTTTTATTTTTCATACTTGTAAATCCAAATGAGCAAACTGCCTGTTTTCATAGGAGATAAGACCCAGATCCTCTAGCTTCTTCAGAAACCTTCTATGAGGTATTGAATTGAAACGTTTGCTGAAATTGAAGTAGATTATATCCACAGCATGGCCCTTATCCACTACCATCATTTCCAGTCAAGGAATACTATCAGGTTGTGCTAACAAGACCTCTCTACCACAAATCTGTGCTGTTCGCTGTCCTGGAGTTCACTGATCTCCAGGCAGTTCACAAGATCTTCTTTTAGAAATGTCTCCATCAGTTTACCCACAATAGAGGTAAGATTGGCAGGTCTCTAGTTACCCAGCTGCTTCTTGTCCCACTGTTATGGAGCAGAACTATGTCTGTTACCCTCCAGTCTTTTGGAACTACTCCATCTAAACTGAGCTTTTGAATAGCCCTATCAGAGGCTCAGTTACTTCTCTTGCCAATTCCTTGAACATCCTCAGATGCATCCCATATGGCCTTGGAGCCTTATCTATCTTAAGCACTGCTAGTCCTTTCTGAACACTCTCACTTATAAATACATGCTGCCTCATCTCAGGGACTCCCCTTACAGCTGCCATGATGCCACTCTCTGGCAGAGGCCCTCTGCCTTCCCTTTTAAATACAGAAGAGAAGTAGCTGTTAAGACTTGCTGCTGTTTGCTCATCCTCCTCAGTTACCCTACCCCCAGTTAGCCTAACAGTTCCTCTGCCTTTCTTTGATTTTCCCTAATAAATCTATAGAAATGTTCCCCCAACCTCCTCCACAATATGCAGCTTTGCTTCTGCCTTTGTTTCTCTGACCATGTTTTGGTTTCTCTAGTTCTGGTTTGGTACTATCACCATTCTTTCTTTGCTTGTTTTCCCTTGTGCCTGGTGAAGGCCTTCTTTTCGGCTCTCACTACTTCCCTGATGTTTCCAGAGAACCATATTGGTCTCCTGTACCTTTTTCTATTGATTACCATTTCCATGCAAGACTTTGCAGTCACACTTTATTGGAAGTGTCAGTTTCAATGTAACTGCGGGATAGGTAATCAATAATTACATGCAACAGCAGTAATTACATTTTAGTTACATTTGTTGCATGTAACTACTATAACTACAATGTAGTTAAGGAAACAAAGTGTTACCGACTTTACTGTCTTGAGCTTGTCCCCCTTAATGCCCCTCATCTTTCCTCTACATCCATGATGCTGTCATCTCTGACTAACTTGTCCCAGACCAACTCCCTCATCCAGCTGAAGTCTGCCCTTCTGAAATCTAGGACTTTAGCAACTGAAGAGGGCTTACATGTACCAAGGGCCTGGTCAAACCATATAGAGTTATGATTGCTAGAACCTGGTGACTTCCCTACACTCATTCTTCCTACCTAGTCCGAGTTGGTGAGCATGACACTGGGAATATCAGGCTGCAAGGGGGTTCCTTAAGAAGCTATACCAGCAAGCAGTCCTGCAGTGTATCCAGCAGGGCCTGACTTTTGGAGCTTCTGGTCACTGGAATGACCCAGTAAGTATCTTGCAGGTTTAGATCTTTCATCACCACACCTCTCTCACTGCCACCCCCTATCTAGTTCTTCCCCTAGCTCCTTATCTTTCTCTCACTTCTTCTTGTCCTGGAGGTCTGTAAATCAGACCCATCGATAGTTTATTGTCTGAGGATGCTGTGAGCTGACCCCATAATTATTCTGTTTCCCCATTACCTCCCCTGATGTTTCTGTCCTCAGCTGCCCCGTTGCCTTCTCTGACATATAGGGCTACACCTCCTCCTTTACCTTTTCCTCTATCTCATCTAAACATGATGTAGCCTGGGACTGTTGGGTACCAATTCTTATTCCCTGTGGCCCAGGTTTCTGTGGTGGCTACTAGATCCATCTCAATGTATGCCACCATTACTTGGAGCTCACTAATTTATTTCCCAGACTCTTAGCATCAAGGAAGAGCCCTTTCTCTCTTTCTCGATCCCCTCTTGCTTTTTCTTATTTCTTCCCCCTTATTCTTCCCCACTTTCTTAAGTTTATTTTATTATTTTCATGTTGAATGTAGACTTTGTGGGCCCTCCCTCTTCCCTAATTGAATTTGAACCTAAGCCTTTCTGTTACCCACCTTGCTGCTACTAGTCCCCAGTTCAGGGGGAGCCCTAGCAAGGTTCTCCACCTGCTTTCCCTTCTCTGTGGTTTCCCTGACCTCTGTCTCCCCTGTACTCAGTTTAACTGTCCAATGTAGACTTCAAACGTCTGAACCAGAGCACTGGACCCTCTCCTGTCAGGTGACAAGCATCACCCTTGAAGAGCTTCCTGTCCCAGAAGCACCCCCCAGTTTCTCATAAAGTGTTACCCCTTCTCCTGACACCATCCCTTCAACCACCCATTAAACTCCTCAATCTCTTCCTTCCTACTTTATCATTCCTATTCCCCCATTTCACACAGAGAGGACTGCCATTACTATTTACATTATTTAATTATTTATTTTCCCTAGCGACGTGGTCCCGAGCCTGACCAAGTCAGAACACTGGACGCAGGACACAGTGTGCCCTACAGGTGCCCAAAGGCATGGTCACACATCTTGGAGCTCGGGCTAACCCTCCACAGCTGAGACACCAAGATACAGTGGCCAGAGCCAAAAGTTGCAAAAGGGGCCATGATTTATTTCTCATGAAACTCAAAGACATAGGCTTAGAGATGCAGCACCATCTTGGTTTGACAGTTATAGAATCCCAGTAATTGTACCCTAGTAGTAAACATATGTCATTGTGTGTCCTCTTATTTTACTGTTCAGTTTAGGGTTCCTCAAGGTTCAATATTTTTATCCTCTGACTGATACGCTATAATTATGTGATCTGAATACTGGTCTGCAATAAGCTAATGCATCTCTCATCAAAATTTCACTTGTAGTATTAGAACTAAAAACAGCCAGAAATCATTCTCTAACTGTCCAGAAAAAAAAAATGTGACATGAACTCTCTCGTGATCTGAGGAAAATAACTAGTCTGCCAATTTGTTTACACAAAAGGCAAAAGGTGACGAAGGCTTAACCTTATTTATAAATGTTGTTATTACTCTGATAGCTGAGCTGTTGTCTCTAATATGGCTTGTATTTCATTTACTGCACATATCAACTGCATTTTTGTAACCTTCTGCTTTGTGGACCTGGGTCACTCATTTGAAAATGGATTTTATTTCCCACTAAGTTTACACAATCTACAAATACTAATGAATATATAAATAAATAAATATAAAGGTTTTGCTTTTCATGGTCAGTTTTTTGTCTTTTACTAAACATGATTAAACATTAGGTCAAGTAACATCTCCCTTCTTATTAGGTTGTGTACCTAGTGTTTGTGGAATGCGGCCTGTGACATTTCTACGAATCTATGACATTTTAGGCTGCTTGCTGCACTACTTTGCCATTCTATGCCTGGGACGCTGAGGTTTCTTATGAGCACTGTTCTGGTTTGGCCAACTGCCCTTGAAATCTCTCAGCCCATTGCTTTATTCATAGTCTCTTTCTGATTGGGAGGCCTGTAGAGTACTCTGATAGTGTTCTTCCTTCTCCTGTGATTGATTAGTCATAGCCTGAGAAACTCCATCCCTTCACTCTCTGTGATTGAATTCTTTTCCATTACTTTTATACTTTGGTTCATCTATATTGCCACCCCTCCTCCTCTGACTCTCTAGCCCTCTAAATAGTGTGTAGCCTGTGACATTTATATCTCTGCTGCTTTCTTGAGTGGCTCACATCTCAAATTAGAGTGGAGTCTTTAGAACAGGACATGCACAGTCTGAGTGCCTTACTGAATGGAATGTTTTTAATAGTGTGTTTTGGATGGCAGGACTTGAGTGAAATATAAGTATGTTCATGAAAAGGAGGTACTGATGCAGTGAAACATTTCTGCAGCTTGTAGCACTTCAATAAAAGTTGTATTCCCAGTTATTTTTACATACAGTTTTGAAACTGACTCCATGTAGGGATAAAAAAAAGATAAACTTACAGTAACAGCACAAACACTTTTTATTTTATTTTACTGTCCACCTCCTTATGCTGCAATTTTGCATAGTTGAAATGTGACATGGAAAAAGACACACAGCTTTTAACTATGCTTTAACCATTTGTGTAATGTATGAGCCAGCCAGTGTTTGCTCCACGGGAGCCTAAAGGCTGCCCAGGAGCCCTCCCAGCTCTCACTCTCAAGCCAGCCAGTGTTTGCTACACGGGACCCTAAAGGTAATTACACCCCCCTTCTGCTGTATTCCTTAGGGGTGTTTGTGAGACTTTAAGACTGCCGACAGGGACTGATTGATTTTCCCTCCCTTTGCTGCACCTGTCCAAATTGGATTCTTAGTGCTGTTTTACCAGAGCTTTAAGAGCTGCAGCTGGACTGAATTTAGTGTGCTTGTAGCTGTTTCTCTAGCATTTCAGGGCCTGTCTCCTTAACTGCAGAGCTTCTGTTAGCATACGCTAGTTCCTAGTCCAGAGTCACTCCGTTTCAACTGTAATTTCACTCGCTACTGTTTAACTCTGCATTTCATTTTTATATGTGCCGTTTCACTCCCTACTGTTTAGCTCTGCATTTACAGTGTTTTCTGTGCAGTTTACTTGCCTTAGTGCTCTCTGCTGGACCCCACAGGATCCTGGCCAGCTCTACCAGCTCTACCATGCCATGGTAGTGTTCTCCAGCTCAGTCTGAAACCACTGTAGCCATTGTTGTTCTCTGCACATGCACAGTGTTGTTGTCCTCCCTGACAGACTGAATACACCCTCCCCCTTCCCACTGCATACTAATGCCTCCATTGTTCTCTCCTTAGGCTGCCCAGGAGACCTCCCAGCCCTCACTCTCAAGCTGGCCAGTGTTTGCTCCACGAGACACTACATGTAATTATATCCACCTGCTGCTGTATTCTTTAGGGGTGTTAGCCCATTGACACTTTGCATCAACTGCCCGCCTGAGCCACCCTCCCACCCAAGGGTGTCTCTGAATTTATTGCCCCTCCCTAGTCATGTGACCAGTCATGTGACCCTCGGCCTCTTTTCCTAAGTGTCTGTCTTCCCCTTAGCTCCTTATATTTTCTGTTTAATAGGAGTCACTGTTGCACCCTCAATTTTCCCTGTCTACCCTACTCTAACTCTCCACAGTAGCTCCCTTTACAGTCTCTCCTGTCTTCACCTCCCCTTCTGGCCATTTTCTTGGCTCCCCCAGCTCCTTTCTCCTGGCCTCTGCCCAGGCTCGAACCTAAAACCCTCTACCCTAAAGGCAGTGTCACTACCACTGTACTATGGCAGCTTCCCCTGTAAGTGTAGTACCTTCTCTGCACTTTAACAATTTCCCCTCATGGTGCCACTGCCACCACTCCTCCTCGCTAAGGCCACCTTCTCCTCCCTCTCACCTGCTATATTCTTCCTGCTGCTCTCCTCTCTAGTTCTTGCCCCAGTTTTGGCTCCCTCCACCCCCCACCTACCGCAGCTCCTCCACCCAGCTTTCCACCCACCGCCAACACTTTGTTCTCCCATGCCTGCCCACTCCCCCCTTTACTGCAACCCCTCCTCCATCCTTACTTCTGCCCTCATTTTTCCTTGTTCACTGCTCTCCACATACTCTCTATCTCCATCCCTGTCCTAGACCTAAAAATCTCCCACCAAACCTCCTTTGGTCGCTGCTCCTGCAAGCAATTATAGCTGTCATTGCTCTGGCCCTTGTTTCTACTCCTCATACTAATGTCTGGCAATGTTCACCCCAACCCAGGGCCTTCCTCCTCCATCACCCCCAGCTTCTCTTAATATCTACAGCCTACAGAAAAAATTTGACTCCCTACAAGTTTGGATTGCCCAGTATCAGCCTGACATACTCTGCTTGGTTGAAACTTGGCTCTCCAATAGTACTCCTGACATTACCATCTCCATCCCCAGTTGCTCTGTCTTCTGGGCTGACAGATGTGGCAAATGAGGAGGGGGATGTGCCATCTACCTGCGTGATTCTCTGCAGTGCCTCACCCTCCCTCCTACCTACCTAGGTCACGGGGCTCAAGTCCTCACTCTGAAAGTTATGGTCAATAAAGCCTCTGCCCCTCTCTTTATCACTGCTGTCTACATTCCTCCTAGGAATCAAAAGTCTGACTTCCTCGCTATCCTAAATTACCTGTCTTAGCTGGCTCCTAAATCCGAATGCCTAGCACTTGGTGATTTCAATGTCAACTGACATTCCCTCTCTGCCGCCCAACCCCCTCAAGGATGCCATCGCTGCAATGGACTTCTCACAAGTAGTGTCCACCCCCACCAGGCATAAACCCAATTCTGGCACCTCCACCCTACTTGACCTGGTACTAACTAACCACCCCTCCAGAATCTCATGTGTGTCAGTGCACCCCAATTCCATGAGTGATCACTCTCCTGTGACCTGCTCCTGGTCCTGTAAGAGCTCAAAACAACTCTCTAAACTCATTTTTCAGTGGCTGCTTAAGTCTGGAATGCTCCAGTGCCTAAAACTGCACTTCAACTCCTTTGACTGGTCACCCATCTATAAAGCTCTTGACATCAACTCAGCTTTAGAATACTTTATCTCCACTTTCTCCTCTGCCTGCAACATATTTGCCCCTTATGTGAAATGTGCCATAAAGAGACACTCCACCCCTTGGATTACCCATGTCCTCCTGGACTTGATGCTCCAACATGACTCCCTTTGGCAACTGGCACTTGACTCTGGCAAGCCAGCCAACCAGCACATTTATCGTGTCATGAAAAAAACAAATGCACCTGGGAGATTCGTAAAGCTAAAGTTAAACACTACAAGTCCTCTCTCACATCCACTTGGGGCACAGGCAGAAAGTTCTGGGATGATCTTAAAAAACTGACTGGCAAACCCTTGTCCCCCTCATCATTAGTACTGACACTGCTGCCTCTGACCCCAAACACATAGCAGACATCCTGAATACTTCATTCTCTGACCTCAGCAGTATACTCCCTTCCCACTTTTTCAACCCCTCCACCTCCCACCAGGTCCCTACCTCCCCCTCCAACCCCCTTTTTGCTTCATGAAGGTCTCCCCAGTGGAAGCCAAGCCCTATCTTATAAAAGCCTTAGGTCATGCCCATTTCAGCGCGGACTTTCTCGCCCTCAAGCCCCTATGCCTTACTCTAGACAAAGTCCTCATCCCCCTCACCTTCATCATCAACCACTCCCTCTGTCTTGGGACTTTCCCCTCCATTTTGAAAGCTGCAGTCATCACACCAATCCACAAGGGTGGTGATCACTCCAATGCTGGAAATTACTGTCCCATCTCTATCCCCCCATCCAAAGCCCTGGAAAATATCATTTCTGAACAACTTACTGAACATCTCACTAAATACAATCTGCTATGCCAGCAACAGCATGGTTTCCGACAGGCCACAGCACCACCTTTGCTTTGCTGGAGTTCACATTCCTCCTACACTCCACACTTGACAAAGGCTACCTCACTGGGGCTGTCTTTGTGGACTTGTCAAAAGCATTCGACATAGTTAACCATTCCCTCCTTCTCTCTGCCATAACCAACTCAGGTCTCTCCGTTAAAGCTACTAACTGGTTCACCAACTACCTCTCTGGAAGAACACAGCAAGTCAGGCTAGGTGCTGCTCTCTCCTCCTCCTCCCTCCCTCCCAGTCAGGTCTGGGGTCCCACAGGGTTCCATCCTCTTCTGCCTATTCCTGAACCCTCCCTATGGCATGCTCTGGGCAACTGATACTACACGCCAATGATGCGGTCCTGTTCACCTCCCACTGAGACCCCCAACAACTCCAACTTTCTTTACAGAATACCTTCTCAGAAGCTGAGGCCTGGTTTGCAGAATACTGACTAGTCCTACACTACAAAAAAAAATGAAAGTTATGCTTTTCACCAACTCCCAGAGCAGGCATAAGGACCACCCCTCTGTATCCTCAACTTCCAGTCACAGCCACTCGACCAGGATACCTCCTTCAAGTACTTCAGTATCCACATTGACCCCGTTCTCAACTTCCGCAGTCACATTCATCACCTCTGCACTGCTGTCAACACCAGGATTGGTTTACTCTACCATGTCAAACATTACCTAACCCCTGATGCCCTCCATGTTGCTGTCTCCTCCTCTTTCCTTGTCCTCATTGACTACGGGATCCTAGTCTATGGTGCGGCCGACAAACACATCCCTCCAGAGAGTGAGAGTAACCCTCAACAAGGCCTGCCGCCTTATACTAGGGTGTGACTGCAACACTCACACATGGTCACTCTATCAGCAGTCTGACTGCCTCAACCTCGACAACAGACTCAAATATCACACCTGCCTCATGGCTAAAAAGAACTGTTGGGCTTTCCTCCCCCAGGCTCTCTCCCCTCCTGACACCAGTTCCCCTAACAAAAACCACCCGCAGCTCCATTAAATTCTCATTCTTTGTCCCCCATTTCAGAAACTCTCTTGGTCACTGAACCTTTGCCTACAGAGCCCCGCTCTGGATGAATGCCACTCCTTACCCCATTACCTCTGAACCCAAGCTCGGCTGTTTTAAAACCCTCCTCAAGGATTACCTTCAGACCAACAATGGCTGTGACTGCCCATAGACACCTATGTTCTCCTTGACAATGGATTCTCCTCTGGCACCCCTCCCCTAGCACCAGTACTATTATAATTTAGACTGTAGTCTCTGTCCTCCCATTACCTAGTAGTACTTTGATATTGCCAGGCCTTAGACTTGGTTAAGTCTGACATGTTGAAATCCTATGTTTTGTCTCCTGTAATTCTATTATTTACTCAAATTATTTATGTTGACCCTACTTATTGTATATTTGTCTAATGACGTGGAGCCTTTGGAAATGAGTCTCTGACTCAAAGGCTGTAAATCCAAAATGTTCAATAAATAAATAAAATAAAAATAAAGTATCACTTGAATAACCTGGTCCACTGTATCATATTGTGTTATGTCTTTCATTATTTATTTATGTTAGCCCCTTATTTTGTACACACTGCAAACTAAAACGTTTTATAATCTGTGTAATGTTTGTAACTTGTATCCTAATCTGCAAGCATCACAAAAAATCACTTTGCACCATTTTTCCATTTTTAAGCCTGCTTTTCTTTTGTCCCCCCTCACCCTCCCATCCCATTTGTCAATCCTAACTCTGTTTGCCAAATAAATTCTGCTGTCTTGACTCAGCATGAGTGAACTTTGTACCCCCTTACCCCCTTCCAGGTCATGTCTGCATCTTGCAGCCATTCACACATCATGGTCGGGAGCTGGTGCCAGGCTTGCATACACTACAGGATTAGTGTAGATCAACAAAGATGGGTGGATCAATTTTGCAGCTTTAAGGCTGCTGTGTTTCATTCAGGAGCCTCTTTTTCAACTGTGAGCTCTGTACATGACTGATAATGTCCTTTGCTTGGTACCTATGTTACAACACCACAGGGTCCACTCATTTTACAAACACCGTGAGCATCCCAGGGGATTCCAGCTACATCACTATCAAGTGTATCACAGCTGAGCTACCAATTCACTGCAACACAGGTTTCTTTCAGTAATGGGTGAGTAAGTGTCCTGTGGTCAAATCCGTTGTTTGTTTTTTATGCAACATCTGATGGTCAGAAACCAAGCACTGTGATGTCTTTGTTCATGAACCACATGGTGTGCCTGGTGTGCTGCATGCATCTGCCATGCTATGCTTGGTGTCTGGGTTTGTAAGTCACATTTCTGCACTAAATGCACTATTTGTCCAGACTTCAGCAAACATGTTTTTTTTTGGTATAGTTTTTTAGCTGTGCCTTCAGTGTAGAAATCACTTGTTTAAATGCTTGATTATTTTTATTTGGAGGTGGGTTTTAAGTTGAATAGCTGATCTTGTGGATTTTCATTGTTGCCTGAGATCACTGTGCCTGGCCATAGTTGGACATGCACTCCTGATCAAATTAGTTTAAAAGTGCAGTGTGCAAAGTGAGATTCTGTCTCTGTCACTCTTTGTGCAGGTGTGTTTGATTATCAGCATTTGGCAGTTTTGAGCTCCAAGCTTTCCTTGTTGTTTTTCTTGTGTGTGTGTGTTGGGGGGGAGGAGGTTGCTGTGGTCCCTTGAGGTTTTTATAACAAAATGTTGTTTAAGTAATGTCACCTGAGTTCACCATGTCTGACAGTAGCTGGCCTAGCACACATGGACAAATTAGTTTCAAAGTGCAGCATACAAAGTAAGATTCTGTCTCAGCCACTCTTTGTCTAGGTGTGTTTGATCCAACATTTGGCCATTTTTGCACCATGCTGTCTTTGTTGCTTTGTGTGTGTGTGTGTGGGGGGGTGCTGTGGTCCTGTGGGACTTTTGTGATAAAATGCTGTTTGAATGTGCAGCCTCTCTCCACCTTCAGTCTGTCATTTTCTATACCATGTGCAGTTCCTTAAATCCTTTGTTGTCTGTACCATGTACAGCCTCCTTCCTTCATATCATCATACTGTATACCATGTGCAGCATCTCTACCTCAGTCTGTCTTACTGTGCAGGATGTTCAGCCTCCCAGGTATGCCATATCCAGTGGAATGTGCAGCTCTTCAGCATGGTGTATTGTGTGTCATGCAGCCTCTCTCTTCTCTCTCCTTCAGTTCATTGTATTGTGTACCAAGTGCAGGATCTCAATCTCTGTCATATTGTACAGGATGTGCAGCCTCTAAGGTATGCCATTCCCAGTGGAATTCACATCTCCTTCAGTACATCATATTGTGTGTCATGTGCAGCCTCTCTCCTTCAGTTTGTTGTATGGTGCAACATGTGCAGCATCTCTACCTCAGTCCATTACATTGTGCAGGATGTACAGCCTTCCAGGTACGCTGTATCCAGTGTAATGGGCAGCTCCTTCAGTGCATCGTAGTTTGTGTCAGGTGCAGCCTCTTCGTCAGTTTGTCATATTGTGTACCATGTGCAGCCTTTCTACTTCAGTTAATCTCTCTGATGTTGATATCATCCTCCTTCCTTCAGGAGTGTTTTTCCATAGTCGGGGGGGGGTGGAATGCATTTTGTTCAGCTGTTTCTTTGTATCCACAAATTTACTCCTTTCCTGGACTTTATTTTAAGAAATGAATAACTATGGAAGAAGACCATGTGTGTCTGCAACCACAGTGTTGAAAGGTGCTTTGATGATTTCCTGCCCACTATCAGATAAGGAACAATCTCACCATTAAAGAAAAATAGATGCAGAAGGACACAGAACATTATAAAGACTATAAAATGAAATTAAAGGCCTGCTCACAGGTGTACACAGATAATATGGATGAGGAGAAGCAGCAGGAAGGAGAAGTAAAGCACCCATAGCCAAAGCATACTCGCAGTTAATGATTGTAAAATGTGCAAAAACTGTTTTTATTACTTACAGTGCAAACTAAAACCAGAACCATGCTCAAGACAGCCACAAAAAATGTCCAGTCACAGCTGTGACATCATGGCAAGTGGCTGCAAAAAACTGATGTTTTGCTAGGAGACTTTGAGCTTCCTCAGAGTTGATAGTCACACCCCTCTAGTGCACCTTATATATTACATAAAATACAAATGAATGTGCCCACAGCCAATCCAGTATTGACATGTCATACATTTAAAAACAATTTTGTGTCATATGCCTTTCATGTCAGCACTGAATCATATTAAGCTTATTTCATAAAAACTCCATATTCAAGTACGCTAACAGTTAAAAAAAAACACGGTAGACAAAACAATTGGTTAATGTTTTATAAACGGGCAAAATAATAAAACACTGTAATATGAAGAGGCAGGAAGCAAACTTGATCCTCATCACTAATTTTTACCAAACAGAAATATCCTACACAACTCTAGTCCTAACTTATATACTGCTAAGCCCCTGCCCCCCAGTCCCCCTCCCCCCAGCTCTTGAGGTGTAACCTCTAAACCCAGGTCTACATACCACCTCATTAGTCTCTCCATGCCCCTTTGTTGAACTTTTTCTCCCCACCTTCCCCTCTTCTCTCTAGCACTCCTTCCCACTTTTCTCGACAAATGCCTCTTGCTGCATCTACTTCCCCCCTCTCCTCTCATCCCTGTTCTTTGCACCCCAGGGCGCCTGACCAGACCCACTCCTGGTGGTCACATGCGTCCTGATGTGTTCTCCATTTTGTTATAACTGCCTCTGTTAACAACCTACATTTCTCCTCCTCTACACCTTACTCTTCCTATGCTTGACCTCTTTTAATAGCACTGTTGTACAAGTATTGTTTACTGTTATCTCACTGTTGTTTCCTTGTTGTATGTTATCCCTGAAGTGGAACCTTTGTAAAAGAGCCTTGGCTCAAAGGTACTTGCAATCCTAGACTAAATAAATAAATTAAAATAAAATAAATCCTGCTTTTAAATATTAATGCAATGCCCAGTATAAAGACAAATGACACCAGACACAAGCTTATGCACAATTAGAAAGTGCAACAGTTACAGCAACTAATGAATCCAGTAAATTATAAATATATATATCAAATACATTACTAATATATAGGAATTATTCTTGGTACTTCAGCAGCTTATAACAATCTAGGCAGAAATGCAGATAAATCAAAGGTTATCATTCAAACCTCCCTCCCACAATGCTCCCAGTGCATAAATTCAATATCTCTCAGATTTATCTATGATGCTGTCTATGTCCCCCCACCCCCACCCTCGGTCCAAGGCATACCTGCTCAATGCCTGCAAAATCAATTTTATGTTCTATGTTACGCAAACTTAGAGCATACTTAGCAATTGCATAAGATACATCCCCCCTCTGGTGAGCCCTAATGTGTTCCCCAATTCTAAGTTAAAAATGTCTGGTAGTCTGCTGTACACAATGGACTCCACAGCTACAGGACATTAAATAAGCTACCCCAGTTGTATTACATGTCACAAACTGCTTAAGGAAAATTACCTTACCAGTAAAGGGATTAGTGAATTGCTTGCATTGTCTTATAACAGGGCAGTACACACCCTGCCACACCTGAAAGTATCTTTTGGGGGTGGGGGTAGCCAGCTTTCTCTATTATCCGAGCTGAGGATTAAAGCTAGAAGCCATCAAGTCCCTGATAGTTTTAGCTCTCTAATAGGCTTTACAAGGTCCCTTTTGAACTAAATTCCTTAGTCTGGGCTCTAAATTCAGAAGATCCAATCTTCATTTATAATCTTATGGACCAGATTGGACCTAGAGGAAAAAGTTGTAACAAAGTGGCATTCATATAGATTCTCCCTTGTATGTTCCCTTGAGGTCAGTGTGCTTTCCCTGCTAATATTATCCACATGTCGTACAGCTGCTACAATGCTTCTGTTGATATAACCCCATTGTCTGTGTGAAGAGGAGAAGCACACTATAATGAAAAAGCAAAACTGCAAATGCAGCACTACAGACAGAGGCAGAAAAAGAAGTGGGCATCGGAGACTGTACTGTCCACAGTGCCAATGAAAAGAACCACCAGGGCCCATGAACAAAAAAAAAAAAGTGGAACAACGAGAACATTGGAAGGTATAGAAAAGACAGTTTTGTGCATCAATGACTGTACCAAAAAAAAGATGTATAATATCAATGGAGAAATGGCGAGCAAAGCACCAAAAGAAGCAAGCAGCAAAAATGGTTGAAGTAGCCACCACCACGACTGACATGTCAACAATGACACCACAGACCAGTACTAACCTTATCACAGATGATCCCTATTCACATAGTTCCATCAGGAAGCAGTACAAAAGGTATGATCAGGGTTACCTCAAGCACCATCATGCTTTGCTTCAGTGATTGCCTGAATTATTTTTTCTGCCTCACCAGCCAAGAAGGCAGCATTAGAGAAATGTATGAACCTGACCTGCTGAATAAACCTGCAAGAGAAATCGGTTAAATCCAAGAAAGACAAACTGAAGTCTTTAACATGCCCCCCAAAACAAGAAGACACTTGAGACAAGAGTTCATACGTGCTCTGACAATTCTAAAAAAGTGAATTATTCGAGCACTGCACTGGGGATCAGCTGGACAAGGATGATGATCATATGAATGAGTCATAAGCAAGCATCCCACAAAGCAGCTTTGCCAGGAGAATCCATTCAGTGAGTGAAGAACTTCTACAAGGAGGTAGCCACTCCACGGCCTCACAATAAGGCATTTTCAAAAAGAACAGGAAAAACAAAAGCATTCCTTGTCAATTCCCTTAATGTGCTCCATATGGAGTTCTGCAAGAAAAATCCTGAAGCATCACGGGGGAGAATAAAGTTCAACACTCTATGGCCACAGCATGTCACACATGCACAGGGACAGAAGCTGGAGCAATGCCTATGTGAGTATTGTGCCAATGCAATATTAAAGCTGAGGGTATTAAACTAGACTGCTGATACACATAAGGCATTGAACTTGAAAGTGCTGAATATTAATAATATGGTTGCACTTATCATGAACAGCAAGTTACCCAGCCAAAAATTCTTCTACAATGACTGTGCTGAGAAAATTTACTAAAATTGAAGGATCAGTGCTATTAAGGAGAAAGTTGCCAAACTATTGAAAGCACATAATAACGAAGTGGTGAGGTGGCAGCAGTGGTATACAATAAAAATTAATGTTAACAATGCACAAACAAAATTGAGGAAAGTGTTTAAAACCAAGACAACAACACTCAACCAGCTGTCAATAATGCATAAACAAAATTGAGGAAAGTGTTGAAAACCAAGACAACAGTATTCTACCAGCTGGTAGAACTAATGAAAGAAGACTTCAGGTTTCTGGGGTGCCACCTGCACATGGCATCATGGCAGCAACACCAGTTTGCCACATTAAAGGAAAATATACCAGATGGATGGGTCCTGATGGTTTTGGACTTTGCTGAATATTGTGCATTCCAGTACAAGACAATATCAAATTGTGTCACAGTCATCACAAGCAGGTCACTGTTCAGCCAGTAGTTTCTTACTACTAGTGTGAATACTGCTGTGTATGCACTGTCACAGAATCATTAGTTTTTATCTCCAGTGACCTGAAGCACAACCGCAATGGTGTGTGGCATTTTATTATAAAAACTAATGATCACATTTAAAATGATCCACTCAATTGACATCACATATAAGGTGCAGTTCACAGATTGCTGAGGGAGTCAGTGCAAATCCAAGTGAGCTTTCTATGACATATCTGTGGCACCCACCAAATATGGATTTCAAGTTGAATGTGCCTTTTGGATCTTGGCATGGGAAAGGCCCCTCCAACTGTGAGAGTGCCGTTATCAAGTATCTGGCAACTAGAACTGTGCAATCCAGGCTAGAAGTCATTGCCTCAGCTAATGACCTCTTTCAGTACTGCAAGGAGAACATGACAAGACAGCCTACTGTCAATGGTTGTAGCCATTTCAGAAGAACGTTCTTTTGAGTGGACAACAAGGAAATAAGGTGAGCAAAACCTGCTGTCAAGACAATACCAGAAAACTACAAAAGACAAAGCATCAGGTCTGTCACTGATGGTGTAGTTACAGCTAGAAGCTATAACTCCTTTTGCATGCCTTGTCAGAAGGGTGAAGACCCATGTGAAAATACCAGACATGAGGATGTGTGGATGGTGAAGAAGCTCAAGGATTCCTCTGGTCATTTGCATAGCTCTTTTCAGAACAAGCTGGTCAACAATGTGCCCTTGATGTCTGAACCTTCCAGTACACATAGCAGCACCATGCCAGAAACCGATACTTTGGCTGAGGAAACTGCTCCTGCCAACATACAGATCACCACCATGCTGGAAAGCAATATAGTTTTGACTGCAGAAACTGGTCCTGCCAGCACATAGATTATCACCATGCAGTACCTTTGGCTGTAGAAACTGATACTGACGGCAAACAGCCCATCACCATGCCTGGAAACAGTGTTCCCTCTGCTGCAGACTGCACCTCTGGTCTGGAACCACAGAAACCCAGCAAACAACTGGACATAAACATTGAATACTTTTATGCAGTGTACTATTCAAAGACTTGTCACATAGGACAAGTCAAGAAGCTAAAATTTAAGGTTTTTCCATATGTTTGGGAACAGTGTCTTTACATGGCCACAACATGAAGACCATGAGATAACAAGTTTAATGTTTTGGTGAATAGAATATTACTTGTGTATACTTATAAGGTTGAATTTTGGCCTTTCTCTATTCCCACCCTTGGTGGGTAAGCAGGGTAGTGAGTAGGGAATAGAAGGCCCAGCACGAAAGTGAGTAGAGTGCTGGAGGATGAGGAGGCAGATGAGGATGGTGGTTTTTCTTACAACACACTAGGTGGGGAACTGCTGAGGGAGGCTGGCCTTTATTGGGAATATGGGAGGACCTATTCTCCCACATTGAACCTCGGGCTTTAGACCTCCCATTCAATGTTTTGGTGAATAGAGTAGTGCTTGTTTAAACTTATGAATCTGAATTTTGGCCTTTCTCTATTTCCATCCTTGGGTGATGGAGATGGAGAGATGGGCGACGGGCAAGAAAGCCCAAAGAAATTACAGGGGAACAAGGGTCAAGGGGCAGGAACAAGGGATGGAGGGATGCACAGGAGGTAAACAAGGGAAAGAGCAGGCAGCAGGAGTACATATTGAACAATATTCAACAAGAGGGCTTGAAACAGGAATGGAGAGGCATACAACTGAGGAGGGCATGGTGATTCCAATAAAGCACTCCCCGGGGAACAATGAAACAGAATAATGCAGAGCACTGCACAATATACTAGAAACCTGGAATGCCAGAAAGACTGCAGAGGTTGTGCTGCTTTTTATTTTACTTGGGGGAGCTTTAGGTTTCATGCAAATACCCTTAGTAATGAAAAATGAAATGGGTTGGTATTCGAGGGGTGGTTATAATGTAGCATGACTGAAAGCTACTGAAGCCAAGGGTGATGATTTACTGGTAGACACACTGGAGACCATATCAATAAACAACAGAGGATTATGATGAATTTCAGTAATACACACCAAACAATAGGCTTCTATGATTTTGTCTCCCATCAAAATATGACACTAAAAGAGATTAAACTGTGACAAATGTCAGAATGCAAGCACATAGGAATGAATTTGGTAAATCAATTCCATCACACAGTACAGAAATTGGGGACTGGTTGCTTGTGGCAGTGAAGTACAAGTATTCCATTTGCAGGCATGACCATACATACTACCGGTATTTACGAATTCCGTATTGTGGATAAAACATGCAGTAGTCTCACAACTGGGATTCAGGACCAGGCAAGGCTGGAAGAACAGTGCCAGCAGACATCAAACATATGGGAACAACGACTCGAAGGATGCAAAAATGGTGCCAGAGCAGAAAAAAGTGTATGGTCACATCGAGCGGCTACGGGGGCCACCGAACCAGAAAAATCACAGACTGGCACTACAGCAGAAAATGGAATATCAGGTAAGCAGGGTACTTACGTAGACCTGGTGGAGCTCTACATTTCAGGGATGGAATGCTGTGGAAAAAATCAGTCGCAGAGCAAAGCCGAGATGGAACAGGAGAAGAACGCAGGATGGACAGGAAATGCATGGGAGGCAATAGGCCGAACCGAACGGCTGGGGGAACAGGAAGGGGAGGCCATACCAAGACAGGGAACCAAGGAGCAACTAGGTGGGAGGAGACAACAGCAAACAGCAGAGGGCAGCAAAGGAAGGCATGGGGAAGGGGGGTGGCAGGCAAAGGGGAGGAATTGGATGGAAGAGGGAAGCAACAAGAAGGGGAAAGGGGAT
The DNA here is from genome assembly GCA_016271365.2 of Neoceratodus forsteri. Lineage (NCBI taxonomy): Eukaryota > Metazoa > Chordata > Ceratodontiformes > Ceratodontidae > Neoceratodus > Neoceratodus forsteri. The sequence goes on from CM028130.1 coordinate 1,296,868,230, forward strand.
AACAGAACAGCAAGAGCAATGAGGGAGAAAAGTAATAAAAATCAAATGGGGGGTGAAGAGGGAAAAGGAGAAGATACATGGGGAAGGAGTAAAATGGGAATAAAAACAAGCAGGGAACAAAAGGAAGCCCAGTGACACAAGTCACATTGGAGCCCAGCACTTGCAAAGAGGGTGGGTTTCACAACATGCTAGGTGGGGAACTGCTGAGGAAGGCTGGCCTTCATTGAGGATGTGGGAGAACCTATTCCTCCACATTGAACCTCAGGCTTTAGCCCTCCCAGAGAAGGCAACTATGTCACAAACTAATAAACGTGTCTGGTAACCCACCTTTTAAACTCCTACCTGAAGAATTGCAAACAATCTGTGAAAAAATATAAAAAAACGGAAACAAAGGTAGAATTACGTATTGCCTTCATACAAGGACTTGAAATTGGCGAGCTCAGACAAAAAGTTTTTGACATTACACTGCCACACCTTGTTATGCTTGTATGAAACTCATTATTGACCCACACTCTATTACCACCAAGTTGTAAAAACAGCATAGTATGATTTATAAAAGATGTAACAGAGGACACTGAGAGCACTTGGTGTCTCTTGTATTGTCATCACAAATCAAAGTGCGTTATTTCTGAATATAACATGCCATTAATAGGGTGTGGGTTCATGAAGTATGCCAGCACAGACAATGGTAGTCAGTATTTGGCATTAAGGTTGTACGTTTTCAGGGGTAAATTATTAAGGATCTTGTGCAGTAAAATTTAGAACTGCTTAGTTTATGAAATAGATATCGGTAATATTTATTGCTCAACACTTATTCAAACCTTATAAATGTATACTACTCTTTTAGAGTTTGCCATACCATTTTTTTTTGCATTATTTCTTTTCTCCCCTCATGCATCATGACCCACCACTCCTTCGGGCTGCCTAGGTCCCAGCCACTCCGCCTGTCCCTTCCTGAGCCCTCCAGCCTCATATTGCAGCTGACCCTAGGGTAACCTGGACATAACACTTCACCAGGTGGGTCCCCCTCCTCCAACGGGGAAGGCACCCGGAGGGGTGACTAGCACATACTTGGCCCCAGGGCACTGCCAAGGTGAAGGGAATCCTTCAGGGCATCGGTGGCAGGGGTGGACCAGCAGCCGTCATCCAGTTGGATTTTCTACTTTTCTATGTTGTCCCTCCTACGTGCATCTGTAGAGCTCCTGGTCTCCACCAGGGGCCACTGCAGCACAATGCCAGCCCACTACCCACCCCAAGAGAGGAGAGCAGTGCTATGGACACTCAATCATCTCCTTCCCCTGCCAGCCCCCAGCGTCCAGAGTCCATTCTCAAACCTGGGTCACTGGCGTGGTTTGAGGTAAGGTGCCAGCGCTTCAAATGTCTGTGCCACCGGGCCGGATTGCCATACCATTTTATCAGTTTCATTGTTATTAGTAAAGTTTCTAAACTTCAAACAGCTGGTTGGTGTCCTTTGTTACATGCATCATGACTGTTTGGCATCCTCTGTTACATATGTTACAGTTAACATCCTTTCTCTAAGGCATCTGTAAGGCAGTTATCATACAACATGTCCACTTTTTACCAGCTTGATCGTGGTATCTTGAAATAGATTTAAAATGTAATCTATTGTGGAATTTAAAATTTGATCTTCATGTCACAACTTGGTACACCATTTTCATGATCATACCAGATACTAGGTCTGGGAGAATGCAGTGAAGTTCTGACTCATATTAAATAAGAACCGGAGCATGATGGAGTTCTAATTTGTTCTGATTAGTTCTGATTATTTATAAATATTTGAAAAAATGCAATCAAATGCATAAAAGTGGCCAAAGTCAGTAATATTTAACACAGTGGCTGAAAGGAAATAATGTAATGCGTTATTTGTATAACAAGTACAATAAAACTTCTAGATAAAAGCAATAATTACTGCCAGTTGCTTCATGGCTGACCTATACTGGTAGCATATCCTGCTCAGGTCTGTGACATGAGTGTTCTGGAAGAGAGAGAGATGGAGGGAGAGACAGACAGATGAAAGTACTATTGTACCACAAAGCAATATCAAGCACTGCAGGCAGCTAAGATATTTTTTTATTAACTCTGCTGTGTGGGTATTATTTTGATGGATGTTCCAGTTAGAGTGAACCAGGCAAAAGAAACAAATGATCAGAATGAGCAGCAGTAAGAAACCACTCATCCTACCCATGTGAATGATGCAACTGCATCACATGTCCCAGTGTACAGTGGTATAGTACACTACCTGGTCCAACAGGTGGTAATGTCTATGACTGCTTCTACTGATCAACACGCAATACGTTTATTAATCATGAAATGAAAGATATAAACTGATCACCACCCAGGCAGCCAATCAGTCACATCATATCGGTCAAGTGCAGTGTAGTCATAAAATAAAGGCTACTACTGCCACCTGAAGACCTGATGACACACAATTACATCCTTCCTACTGTAGTTCCATAATTGCTGCCAACCAGTGGCAAGTAATTTAAGTATGTAAAAATTAAAAATTAAAATATAATAATCTCAGTCCAGTTACTGTAAGTGAGATACAGTGTTGTTACAGCTAGAGTAGCATATCACACACACACACACACACACACACACACACACACACACACACACACACACCTCACACACAATAAAAACATTAATTTACATGTTTCTCTGTGAAGTAATTGCAGCCGAACATGGGGGACATAAGAAATGTACTATACAAAGAGCATTCAATTTCAGTGTTCAGACTTCTGCTAAGCCTTCTGTTGTATGAAAATTAAAACAGTGACACTAGAGTACAGTCAGGTCAGTGGTAAAATAATATTTTTTTAATCAGTTGCTGAGAACAAAAAAAAGTGACAAGTAATAGTAGTAGTAGTAGTAGTGAGGACAAAAAGTGACAAGTAGTAGTAGTAGACATGAAGACAAAAATGTGACAAAGCAAGGCAAGGCAAATTTCATTTATATAATGCCCTGTCCAGGGGTGCAGTGCATTGAACAAACATAATAAAATAACCAGATTTCAATAAAACATCCTCACAGATAAAAACACATTATCAAAGAAAATTAAAAGCCTTTTCATAGGCAGGCCCGGTGGCGCTGAGGACTAAGGCACTGGATGCCTTTCCTCGCACTACATTGGTGACCCGTGTTCGGGAACGAGCATGGGCTGCCGAGGGTTAGCAGGGTAGGAGAAGGATCGAGTGTCCAATGGACTGCTCTCCTTCTCCTGGGGGGGGTTGCCAGCGATCAGCGTTCTACTGGCCCCTAGTGGGGGCTAGGGGAGCAGTGTGCCAAAGCTACAGAAAGGGGAGTAGATGGGGCAGATGCTTGGAGGAGCGCATTCGCGTGCATGCGCACTCTCTCTGTGGGTGTCATTGCATGCACCACCTCAGGGGAAAAAAAACAGAAAAGGTCCTGGCCATGCAGCATGACACTGTCCCTTGCAGACGCCACCCCAGAGAAGGCACCTCCCTGGCTGGATCCATTTTGGGTGGGTTGAGACACTCCCCACCACTCTACCATGAAGGGTAAGTCTTGGGAGCATAAGGGAGGGGGTCTGATCCTTGGGGGATGGTGCCAGGGGGACAGCCAATGGTACTAGGAGTGCCAGCCAGGACAGGAGAGAAATATCATATATATATAAAAAAAAGCCTTTTCAAACAAAAATGTGTTTAAGGAGGTTTTGAAGGCCTCCGCCATACTGGGTGCATGAATATACAGTGGAAGAGAGTTCCACAACAGCAGTGCAGTTGTACTGAATGCTCTATACCCTGGTGTCTTGAGGCTGGAAGAGGGTACAGCCAGCAAGCCAGCCTCGGCAGAGCATAGGGAGTGGATAGGGGAGTATGGAACCAGGAACTCTTTAAGGCAATCAGGTCCCAAACCACATAGGGCCTTGTTAGTTAACAAGCATATCTTGAAGGTGATGCATGAACTCACAGGCAGCCAGTGCAGAGCATGCAGAGCAGGAGTGACATGATCCCTCACTGAGGTACCCGTCAACTTTCTGGCCGCAGCATTCTGCACTATCTGCAGTCAATGCATCAAACCTCCAGACAGCCCTGGGTACAGAGCATTACAGTAATCGAGTCTGCTGGTAACAAAGGCATGAATGACCATAGCCAGAACAGCAGGCATCAAGAATGGACAGATCCTGGAGATATTCTGGAGATGGAAATACCCAGCTCTGATGACCGACTACACCTGTTGTTTGAGAGTAAGATGGTCATCAAGAAAAATGCCAAGATCCTTGACCGTACTAATCACTGACAGGGGAAGCCCATCAACTACTAGGGTCAGCAACATCATGTAAGAAAAGATGCCCTCATGACCCGGCATGATCACCATAACCTCGGTATTGCCAGATTTGTGACATAGCCAGTTTGCAGACATCGTCATTAATCTCAGCTAAACACCGGCTCAGCATATCTGAGGAGAAAAGATCACCTGGGGCATAAGGCAGGTACAACTCGTTATCATCCGCATAGCAGTGAAACCCCAGATTGTACCTCCTAATGATCTCTCCCAGAGGAAGCATATACATGGAGAACAATAGGGGCCAAAATGGAACCCTGCGGGACACCACAAGATGGTGCGAAAAGTCAAGAGGAAAAATTCCCAAGGACTACATGCTGCAATCTTCTGCTTAAATATGAGCTAAACCAGTGCAAAATGTCACCAGTAGCACCCATATAGTTCTGAAGCTGGTCCAGAAGCACCCTATGATCCACTGTGTCAAATGCTGAAGGCAGGTTCAAGAGCACCAAGATGCTATAGTGCTCTCGATCCCTTGCCATGAAGAGATCATGCGCCACCCTGACCAAAGCTGTCTCAGTGCTGTGCTAGGGTTGAAAACCCAACTGGAGAGATTCCTAAATGGGCAAAGTTTCCAGACACTCGACCATCTGGTCAGCCACCAGCTTCTCAACAAGCTTCCCCAAGAAGGGAAGATTAGAGATATGCCTATAGTCTGAGAGAACATCTGGTCTAAAGTTGTCATTTTAAGAAGGGGTCTTACTACAGCTTCTTTCAGAGTCACAGGAAAGATACCCTCACTTAAAGACCTATTAATGATCTCCACGAACACTGGGCCCAGGAAATCAAAACAGTTAATAACAAACCACGTTGGACCTGGGTCCATGGGCACAGCTGGTGGGACACATGCTGATAAGCACCTGGAGAACCTCTTGCATCACCAGCAGGTCAACCGCCCCCTGCAAAATCTGAACCAAAAGAGGTGATACGTGCACTTATAGAGGAAATGCCCAAACTGCTCACACTTTTCTGTGGAAAATGCTGTCCCAAACTGCAGAAAGGAGGACTTCAACCAACTGTTAACAGTGTGGAATAATGCAGCTGGTGAACTTCCTGCACAGCAATCGAACGAGACAAAATATCAGTCTTCTTAAGATCGATTGCCCACTGACACTCCAAATAATGGAGCCTCAGTGCCAACTTATCCTCCTCAGAGTGCAACCTTCTCCAGGCATGCTCTGAGCTATGCCCCTTAGTCTTCAACTGACACAGCTCAGCACAATACCACAGTGAGCGATATCAGGAGGTCAAGTGGCAAATGTGGTAAGGTGCAATCAGGTCCAAGGCTTCAGTCAAGACTGTATTATAAGCCTCAACACCAGCCTCTGAACCCTGAACACAAGATAGCATCAAACTTGAGACATCCAGTGACTCCTGGAGTTGACAAGGCTCCAATTTATTTTTCTGATGACACCAGATAGTTTCCACAGAAGGGGTTAGTTTACAAGGGGCCCCACACTGGAACTCAACAGTATAATGATCTGACCAACTGACCAGATTAACACTGACTAACATAATGTCAAGTCTAAGTGAGAAGACCCAGTTGAGGATTTGGCCAGGCATGTGCATCCTAAAGGCAACTACCTGAGACAATCCCAGTTGAGTCATCAGCTGAAGGAACTGTAGTCCAAAATGAGAGGATACATTGTCGACCCAGGCATTAAAGTCCCCAAGGACCAAGATCTTAGCGGACCTGTTCAGCGATGAAGTCTGCCAGCTCCTGCAGGACTCCCACCTCCTGGAGGCCGGAAGATGAGAAATATCCTGCCATTGACTCCCAGGGCACATTTAGTGACCACACACTCAAAAGACACAGGTATTCTCACTGGAAATGCAGTGGGGCCGATGCTGGATCTAAAACAGATGGCCACCCTTCCCCCTCCCTCTCTGTGGTCCCTCCATGGGCAATGCAAGACCAAATAACTAGGAGAAACAGAAGCCACCAGCACAGGGCCAGCATCATCGCCCACCCAAGTCTCAGTAATGCAAACAAAATCATCTCTGGAATTGGTAATGAATGACTCCATCACTGTAGTCTTATTCCTCAGTGACCTTGCGTTACAAAGAGCATCTCAAAGTGGATGAGCCAAGCAGGCTGGATGAACTACCTGCTGCCCAATGACATTTGGCATAGCTCAAGGGAGGGCTACCAGGTGCGATGGTCCTCTGGCCTGGAAACTTCTCCTCCCTGGGTGTCCTCCTGGTCCATACTACACCGATCCTACCCCCCTACATTCCCAAACTGGGGACCCTCACTGTGATGATTTCTCCCCCCTTTAGGACTCACAGCTCCCAACTGCAACTGAATACCCCTGCTGGAAAAGACAATGGGAGCCTCCAAAAAGGATGAAGTGAATGCAGGAAGTCCACCGAGTAGGTAAGCCTTTCAGCCTGCACATCTCTACACATGATTCTAATGAAACCGAACCACTAAAGAAATTAACAGAAGGCAAACACACCAATCACACAACCAGTACACACACAAAACACTCATATTCACACCACACAAACAACAGAAAAAAATAACAGTTTAAAACAATTTAAATACCACCCACCCAACCCAAGTAGTAGTAGTAGTAGACAGCTTTCAGATCAGAGTGGTACCTAGTATCACCAAGTAAGTTTGTGACATGAAATGCATTGCTTGCTGTATTGGGACTCTGAACCCACTGATGTTACTTTTCATGTATCTGTGCTCATTGAGATCATTCAAGTAATTTTCCATTGGCCTAGTCTATCCTCCTGAGCCCTGACCTGACTTGTTGCAATTAATTGCTGCCTCATGTAGTAGACTCTATTCACAAAGGATTTTCACCACTGCCACAAAATAAATTCTTGAAAGTGTTTTGTGGATACAGCCTGCTCACACAGACCATACGTTTTATTCAGGTATCATATCTGAAATTAAAGTGAGGAATGGTGACTTTTAGAAATGTCAAACACTGCATTTTCTGGTGTCAAACAGGATTGTGTGTCAGTAACAATGTTACCAGCTGAACTAAACAATCATTCTGAACAGACGATAGTCGGAGGGCAAGTCATGTACTTCATTGCAATATTTACTAAAGCAGGCCACATACTTTATTTGGATTTCCAGTATTTCAAAGGATCAGCATTCCAGTTGATATTAGGCTCTGCCAAGTACATTTCAACAGTGATCTGTGCTGAGGCTGTGTTAGCAGAAGTATATAAAGAAGATGTTTCAATTACATCTTGTAAGTGACTCCAGAGACATGAAGCTGAACCACGTGACTGTGGGACAGTACTGTTTGGATGGTGGTGAAGAAGAAGATCTTGTTGAAGTGGCTGAGGAGGAAGCGGGAGAAAATGCCACAACACTAGAGGATGGGCCACCTGATGCTGTGTTGTGCTGTGAGGAAGATTCTGAATGTGCTGCTGTTGTACTCATTTCCATGACAGCATGCCCAACGTGAATGAGTTCTTGTTTGTTTAGTTCAAAATAAGTGTCATCATCTCTCAATAGTTGCTTTGATTTGTATCATGGGTCCAAGATTGTTGTTTTAATGTAGTACTCTGAATGAAACATTTTACATAGTTCGTCATCGTCATCAACTTTTTTGACCATACGTCTCATTAGATCTTGTTGGATTCCAGGGGTAACCTACCTGTGTCAGCAGCACCACTGGTAGCCTGTGTGATAGAACTGTCTTGGTTCTCTAACTTTTCCCAAATCAGATTCAATCTGAATTTTAACATTTTTATTAGGGGTACCATCTGGCTCAAAGTTGCTGTGTTTGCACTCACATTTCTGGTGATTTCCTCAAATGGCTGGAGGAGTAAGATTAGAAACTCCAGCATGGTCCACCATGGTGGAATAATGTAGACATCAACATCAGCAGTTTTACTTTCCAAAGTGTATTGTCTGGCAGCATTCTTTTGTTCCATTGGCCTTTGGAGCATGAGAAAGGTGGAATTCCATCAAGTAGAAATGTCTTGGATCAGTCTGTGCAAAGGTAAATTATGCTGCTGCTGTATTTTTTCAAACAAGTAATGGGCTTTGCTTGAGTGACTGAAGTGAGCACATATTCTTTTAGCAGTGCTAACAAGAGCCTTAATGTTCCTGTCCTCATCAAGAAAATTGCGAACTATTAAATTTAAGCAATGCATAAAGCAGCGGATGTGAACAAAGCCCCCTATCCTCCAAGGCCTTCCTGATGTTGGCCCCATTATTTGCAAGCTGACAGTCCCTGTGAAGTGAACCATTGCTATATTGGTTTTTGGAGCTCTTCATTGATGTTGTATGAGGTACAGTATGTTCAGATGGAAAATAAAACATTCTGAGAACAGCAAACTGCATTTCACTGTCCGCACAAGAATTATCAAAACATGCCCAATGTGTAGTGACATACATGAAGGAGTCAGGCTGACAGCTTGTCCAGATATCTGTTGTGAGATGCACCACCCTCCCAACAGCACTGCACAAAACTCGTCTCAATTTTTTTTTACATACAACATCATAGAGTTCTGGAATCCTTGATGAGGAGAAGTATTTTCTCAATGGTATACTATTAGTGGTGGGCAAAGTGCCTCAAATTCACCATGTGTAGTATTTCACGTAGAACCCAAATTTCATGTAATATTCCATGAAGCAAAGCGAATAACTTTGCATCTCAAAGTAAAAAGAAGTTCCCATTATTCTCTAGGGACTTCATGTTAGTTTGCCTTTTTTTGCTCTTTAAGGTGAATTTTGCAGTGATTCATGGGATGTAAGGTCACATGGAATCTACATTGTTTTGCCCAGTCTCAGTGTAGTATGTGTAGTGGAAAGTTGGAGACAGTTTGCTCTCAGAGCTCTGAGGATCAAACCATCAAAAAACGTAAAATGCATTTTTGCCACAAAATTTTGCATCTAAAGGTAGTAAATCAATTGTATTAAACCCTTGCATGTTTATAGCATCAAACATTTATTGATTTTGTGTGAATATTGAATATTAATTTAGTACATTCAGTCTCGCTACTGACAAACGCTATATAAGTGTGCTTTGGGGGAAGGGCAGATCTGTGATGTAGAGTGTGGAAGGGATAGTCACAGTGAGAAAGAGAGTTTTTCCAACTGTTGTTGGCTAGTGTTTTAGTATTTTTGTGTTTAGGTACACACCATAATACTTCCATTAAGTTTTTATCAGTTTTTGCTGCTTGCTGAGCTGCTGTGCATTTTTTCAGTCTGTTTAAAAGACTGTGTTGCAATTTACTGAACTGTTAAAATTTCTGTGCATTACCTTTTGTCTGCATGCATGCTGTCAAGTCAGACACATTTTATTACACCACCGTAATAGCAGTACTCTTAATTTCTTAGCTCGCCTGTGGTATTTTTTGCTACTTCTATCTGACTACTGCTGCAAATCCCACCCCCCAACCCTGCAAAATGAGATATTGTTGTTCCACTGTAGGACTTCTGAGGACTGGTTAAGGTTTTGTTGTGCCTGTGTGGCTACATCTGTTTAGTGCTCAGTTTCTATCTAGAAGTCACTGTTGTTGTTTTTTGGCTTCCCAGTCACCAAAAACTGAATAAATATAACGTTGCTGTTAATTGTCTGTCTTCAGTCTGTTGAAATTGTTGTCGCTCTATCACTATCATGTGTTTCCCCACAGTACCGTGATTGAATACTGTCTCTCATTGCATATCACAGCATTTAACCGAAACAAAAAGACAATGAATAAACATATCTATTGCAGTATTTTTGGCATTGTGCTGTCTTGTGAATTCTCTTGACTTTATTAGCAACTCACAAAATTAGAAAAGATCACTGTTTGCAAGAAACATGTTTCTTTTCTTGGTGACTCTGTGTAATCTAAAAAAATGTTCACAAAGACACGGTCAGGCAAAGGTGTTTCTGACTGTGGCATATGACCAATATAAGTCAGTAGGGTATAAGCTTTGGCTCTGTGGTCAGGGCATTCTGTCACATCACATGGAATAATTAGAAAAAGGAAAAAATCCTTGAAGGGAAAAAGTACTGTGTCAGAGAGGGTTAGGCAAGGCAAGGTCTCTGAATTTCTGTGGGTAACAACAGTGCCTGCAGCATCACCCTTAGTGTAAGTGGTGTGTGAAATAAATTGTGTGTGTGTGTGTGTGTGTGTGTGTCTGAAATAAAATCTGCCTGCCAGTGCTCAAGTAACAGCAAGTAGCTACAGTATGTAGGTAAAAGTTGTGATTTACGCACAAGAGAGGTTTACCACAGGCATGAGGAGGATGACTTTGAATGTTCAAGTAGTGTTCAGAGTACCAGTGGGGTGCACATCTCAGTTTGAGTGTTGTACTTATTGTCATGTCATGATCACAGATTCATGAGTCATGAGCCAAATCACGTTCTTCATCTTCACGATCAAGAATCACACAACTTTAACTTTTTTTGGTCCAACACTTTTTTTTTTAAATCTTCAGTTTCTTCACAAATTGGAACTGGGGGACACTCAGTTATCATGTCACATCACTCAAGATCCTTTGTCTAGTACGATGCTTCTGTTTGCGTTCATATTCTGTAGGATGCCCTACTCAAATCTTTGTCCTCACAAGAAGCCAGACCTATTTAATCCTGTAGATATTATCTTGGCATGAACATTGTACAGTTCCGGGAAGTTCATCATGACTAAGTCGTGTCATGTCACGATCACGAGCCACAAGACCTTATCATAGGTTGTGTGTGAAATAAATTCCCTGTACGTGTCTGAAATAAAATCTTCCAGTCAGTCCTCAACAGCAAGTAGCCATGTAGGTAAAAGTTACAAATTAACACTGGAGGTTTACTACAGGCATAAGGAGCATGACTTTGAAAGTTCAAGCAGTGTTCAGAGTACCAATATGGTGCATATCTCAGTTTGACCGTTGTACTTAATGTCATGTCATGATCACAGATTCATGAGTCATGAGCCAAATCACGTTCTTCATCTTCACGATCAAGAATCACACAACTTTAACTTTTTTTGGTCCAACACTTTTTTTTTTAAATCTTCAGTTTCTTCACAAATTGGAACTGGGGGACACTCAGTTATCATGTCACATCACTCAAGATCCTTTGTCTAGTACGATGCTTCTGTTTGCGTTCATATTCTGTAGGATGCCCTACTCAAATCTTTGTCCTCACAAGAAGCCAGACCTATTTAATCCTGTAGATATTATCTTGGCATGAACATTGTACAGTTCCGGGAAGTTCATCATGACTAAGTCGTGTCATGTCACGATCACGAGCCACAAGACCTTATCATAGGTTGTGTGTGAAATAAATTCCCTGTACGTGTCTGAAATAAAATCTTCCAGTCAGTCCTCAACAGCAAGTAGCCATGTAGGTAAAAGTTACAAATTAACACTGGAGGTTTACTACAGGCATAAGGAGCATGACTTTGAAAGTTCAAGCAGTGTTCAGAGTACCAGTATGGTGCATATCTCAGTTTGACCGTTGTACTTAATGTCATGTCATGATCACAGATTCATGAGTCACAAGATAAATCAAGTTCTTCATCTTCATGATCACGAATCATAGCACTTCAACTTTTTTTTGTTCAACATACCAAGCAGGACAATCACATCTGTGTTTGTACCCAGTCACGATGATGGTGATGCCGAATGATACAGGCAAAGCAGACCATCCTTGTACAGTGTAAAACAGTGTACCACTGAGGTTGCTGATGTAGTCGTGGAAAAAGAATTTCCAAGTGAGTACAACTCTGGCACTGAGGATTGCAAGGGCTGCTTTCTTTTTTTTGTTTCCCTTGTTTTCTGCTGGTGTAAAGTATTTAACAGCAGTGACATAGAGGTCAGATATATTAAAAAAAAGTCAGGAACAGCTATACGGGGTACTGATACTGGAATGAACTCAGATTAATTTCTTCTTCATCTGTTTGCAGGGACAGGGCTAAAAGGGAAAAGGCCATCAAAAAAAAGAGGATGATGAGTACCAGTGCCTGTAGTCTGTGTAAAAAGCTCCCTAAAATAGTGGCCTTGATGGAAAAGGGACACCTGGATATCATGGCAGTCACAGAAACATGGTACACGGAGAACCATGACTGGGATGTCAACATACCTGGGTACACAAGCTACAGGAGGGAAAGGGAGAGTAAAAGAGGAGTAGCTCTCTATGTAAGGGAAGGGATCAAATAAATGGAACTAAAGGATAAACAGGGATTAGAGGAGGCACTGTGGGTCACCCTGGAGACAGAAAATGGCACCATAATCTGCACTGGGGTTGTATACAGATCTCCATCTCAGGGAGAAGCAACAAACAAGGAAATGACAGAAGACATCCTTAGAATGGCAGAAAAAGGGGGGATATTGTTAAAGGGAACCTGAATATGCCAGATATTAACTGGAGCACCTTTGCTGAAACCACATCCAAGAGCAGGGTTATTCTTGATGCCCTACAGGGGGCATGCCTCAGACAGCTAGTGTTGGAGCCCATTTGGGAGGGAGCAGTCTTAAACCTGGTACTGTTAAATATGGATGGAAAAAGGATCTCAGATTTAGAAATGGGAAGCCATCTGGGGACAAGTGACCACCAAACAGTGTGGTTCATGATAAACATAGCCATAGAGTCAAGCCATACAAAAATAAGAGTATTGGACTTTAGGGGGGTGACTTTGGAAAAATGGGAGAGTGCCTCAGAAAAGCACTAGCAAATGGGCAAGAAGGAGGGGTGGAGGAACAATGAGGAAAAATCAGAACAGCAATCCCAGAGGCAACAAGCCTTTGTGTGAAGCAAATCAACAAAACAAAGTGAAGGAAAAAAACACCATGTTTCTCAAAAGAGGTGGTGGGGAAGGTTAAGGAGAAAAAGGTAACATTCTGGAAGTATGAGGAAACATAGAAGGAGTAGGACTAAGAACTGTACCAGTTGAACCAAAAGGAAGCAGGAAAAGCAGTCAGCATAGCAAAGGCCCAAACTGAAGAAAAGATAGCCAACACAGTTAAGAAGGGGGATAAAACCTTTTATAGGTATATTAGGGAGCAAGAAAAGACCAAGGAAGGGATAGTGAGGCTTAATAAAGGGGAGGGGAGGGTGGGCAGAGGGTAACAGTGAAAAAGTAGGGATACTGAACGAATACTTCTGCTCAGTATTCACAAATGAAGAGGAGGGAGAAGTACCTAAATCAAAGAATAGAAGCAGTCTAGATAGGGAGGTCGATACCAGTCCATTCACAGAAGAAAGGATTCTGAAAGAACTCTTAAAACTGAAGGTGGACAAAGCAATGGGGCCTGATGGGATTCACCCAAAAATTCTAAAAAAAACTTAGGGTAGAACTTGTGACACTACTGACTACCCTTTTTAACAAATCATGGGAGGATGGTTTGATACATGAGGACTGGAGGAGGGCGGATGTGATTCCCCTTCAGAAAAGTGGGAGCAAGACCGAGGCAGGAAACTATAGACCTGTTAGTTTGACCTCAGTGGTAGGAAAAATGATGGAATCACTTCTGAAGGAAAGAATTGTTGAGTTCCTAGAGGCCAGTGGGGCACAGGATCCAAGGCAGCATGGATTCACAGCAGGAAGGTCATGTCAGATTAATCTAATTGATTTCTTTGACTGGGTGACCAAAGTAGTAGATCAGGAAGGGGCTATGGATGTGGCCTACCTAGACTTTAGCAAGGCATTTGACACAGTCCCACACAAAAGATTAATATACAAGTTAGCCAGCCTTAGAGTGGGCCCCGAGGTGGTAGCCTGGGTAAAAATTTGGCTGGAAAACAGGACACAGAGGGTAACAGTAAATGGAATCCACTCTGAAGAAAGGGGGTTACTAGTGGGATACTGCAGAGTTCAGTACTGGGACTGGTCCTCTTTAATGTCTTTATAAGTGACATTGCAGATGGACTGGAAGGAAAAGTATGTCTCTTTGCAGATGACACAAAGATCTGCAACAAGGTCGTAAGAAGGTGGGGTGGAAAGGATGTGAAGGGACTTGGCAAGGTTGGAGGAATGGTCAAATGTATGGCAGCTTAGAGTCAATGCAAAGAAGTGCAAAGTAATGCACCTGGGAAACAAAAACCATGGGGAAGAATACGCAATGAGGGGGTGAGATACTAACAACAACAAAAATGGAAAGGGACCTGGGGTAGTCATATCAGATGACCTTAAGGTAGGCAAGCAATGTGAGAAGGCAGAAAGGAGGACTGGCAGGATACTGGGATGCATAGGGAAGAGCATCACCAGTAGACAACAGGAAGTTGTTATCCCTCTGTATGCACAGTTGGTGAGACCCCATCTGGAGTACTGTGTGCAATTCTGGAGACCCCATCTCTGCAAGAACATAGACAGGATGGAGGCTGTCCAGAGAAGGGAAACCAGAATGGTGCAGGGTCTACACACAAAGACATATGAAGAGAGATTAAAAGAGTTTAATATGTATACCCTTGAGGAGAGGAGGGACATGATATAAACTTTCAAGTACCTCAAGGGAATCAACAAAGTCCAGAGTGTAGCATCTTTCAGAAAAAGATGTGCAAGAACAAGGGACAATTTGAAGATGGGGGGACGCCAGAGGTGTAATGTGAGGAAGTATATTTTCTGGAGAGGGTTGTGGATACATGGAAAAGCCTTCCTGAGGAGGTAGTGGAGTCAAAAACAGTGGGGGAATTCAAGAATGCATGCGACAGACATAAGACAATTCTAGTGGGGGGTAGGAAGAAATAGGCTGTTAGTTAACTAAGATCTGCAGCCTCGCCATTAGGTAGGTAAATGGGCAGGCTAGGTGGGCTAAACAGTCCTTATCTGCCATCAAATTCTATGTTTCTATGTTTCTGGTTAACACTGAGGTATTGTGGACTGTCGGTATGTTCCAATCTGAAGACGGACAACATTTTGGATACACTGAAGACCTGGAAGAAGACAAAAATATTAATGAAAATTTTTTTCCAAATGACACATGCAACCCCTTCCTAAAAAATACTAACCTTTCATAGACTGACATTGTTTGTACAGCCGAAGTCAACAATCAGACACATGTGGAACACATGTGCAGCAGCAACATGGTTTCATCACTATGGTTGTGATTCTGTGTGCTATAACCTGAGAATGTGAAAGAAAAGAACAGTAATGAGAAATGTTTATAATTCACTCAATCACAGCAGCCTCCCGGAAAAATGTTTAATTTGACAGTACCACATTAGATGGTGGCACATATGTATGGCATATGAATGTGACCATGGCCAACACATCAGTGAAGAGGAAACATCCAATATGTATGATGATGATTTCCTGCAAGGGAACAACATGACAGACTGCTCAGTGCTTACAACAAAAAACAAGATTCAATACGAATTAAATGGCAGTGTCTCTAAAAAAGCATGACAGTGGCATGTACACTAACTTACCAGTGTTGGTGTGAATACACACATATAGGGCAGCATGTTTCAGTCAGCACAGCCGAAGAATTTACCAGAACATCAAATTATAGTTCAACCCACGGTCATCTGTGGCTATCATCATTTAGCAACACACTGTACATCTGCAGAAAACAGATGGACAACAACAGCAGCAGGTGCCAGCAAGCCATTTTCTCACTTAGAACACTTATGCAGAGTTCTGGCTCTAGGTGGATGCTTTTAGTAGAGCATCAAGAAATACTTGTGACTTTTCTGAACAGTTTTTCATGTGATTATTCCTCATCGGGACTTTTCATGACATTTAAACAGCAGCAGCAGGTGCCAGAAAGTCATTTACTCACTTGGGACAGTTATGCACACTTCTGGATCTAGGTGCACGCTTTTAGGAGTGCATCAAGAAATACTTGTGACTTTTCTGAACAGTTTTCTCATGTGATTATTCTTCAGTGGGAATTTTCATGATTTTTATTTTTGGGGGGGATTGTAATTGTATGGATGGTAGTGTATTTAAATTGTAGCTGTGGGTGTGCTATGAAAACTTAGCACAGTCAACAGTAACAAAAAAGTAACATAGCATGACAAGCACAGCAGCAGTGCAATAATCAGGTGACAATTTTTACCTATATGTTTGTATTCCATTTTTGATTAGTACTTATCTACTGACTTGTCTATATGATACCCTTCTTTCGGAGGATCACGTGATGCAGTCCACCAGATAGCAGCCTTCCACCACAGCTTCAGCCCTCTGACCCACAAGATCAATAATTTCAACGAAATACTTAACTGCTTACCATCTGAACAGAGTCTCACGCGCCTAAGAAAGGATTGGGCTCATAATATTAAGCTTAATTTCCCAGACGGAGATGCTGTCAAAGAAAAATCCTGCAAAACACACTCCTCCAGCTACACCCGAAAAGGCCTCGAAAAAAGCCAGGGCCTCGGGAGGTGAAGATGATCCGACGTCTGAAGCTACAAAGGAGGAACAGCTACCTCTCACCTTACAACATTTTCTACAGGAGTTTTCTCCTTTCAAAGAAAGTATGGTTACAATAACAGCTGAAATCAAATCTGTTACCCACGCGGTTGAGGATCTACAGCAAAGAACCTTAGATGCTGAAGCCAGAATTAGATCGGTGGAAAAGAGAACTGAAAAAGTGGAGCCCGAGATTGTGATGGTTCATCAGAAGCTTGCTAAAATGGAGATGAAAATTGAAGACCTTGAGAGCCGCAATCGTAGGAACAACATGGTCCTCATAGGTCTTCCTGAAAGTACTGAAGGAACTGATGTGATAGGTTTTATCCAAAAGTTGATCGAAAAGTTAGCTGGACCGTCGCCTTTCCGCCCAACTTACATTATTGAACGCGCGCACAGGGCTCTCTGCCCCAAACCACCGTCTGGTGCTCCCCCTCGTCCGCTGATTTTTAAGTTCCTAAACTTTCTAGAGCGGCAACATTTGTTCACCAAAATAAAAGAACTGCAAGAGGTGCGCTGGGAAGGCACTAAAATTAGAACTGCGCAAGATTTGCCAGCTTCGATTAGGCAAAGGAGAGCCCAGTTTCACCCTATGGTTTCTAAGTTAATTGCCACCAGCATGAAATTTCGGATGACCTACCCAGCGAAGTTGGGAGTCCTGATCTCGGGATCTTGAATATCCTTTGAGGACCCAGACGCTGCTGCAAAAGGGCTTAAAAGTGCTTTCCCCGATTTGTTCAAAGAAACCTGAGAGCTACGAGGTAATGAGATGTCAGTTGCAAAGACTACCAGTGACTATTGATCAACAGGGAAGTTTGTCTTTCCTCCCTAGAAGTGGGTTTCCTTTATTTAGACTCAAAGCTGTTGTATTATGTGTTAAAAGTAGACAAGGGTACTGTTGTGGCTCGCACTACTAATTCCATATACTCATTGGGACATTAGTGACAAGTTCTCTCAAACCCTGCTCCTCATAACGTCCCACCGAAACACTATCTTCTAACAGGTCTACCCAGCTGGCTTTCGGTTGCAGTATTCATCCAGCCTTTGCAATAGTCGCCACTAGAGGGTGCAGGGAACCGAAGAATGTAAGAAGACAGCTTTCCACAGCAGATTACCGTAATGGTGGAGCCGCTTGGCATAATTTATATATCAAACCTCATTTTGTTAACAGGTGGGGTAAATCGCAGCTGACCCTCCCTGTCAAAGTCACCAAACATAAGATCTCAATGTTTATGGACTTATCCCTTGTCCTGGGAGCTTGAAAATGTGCAATTTTAACTTCATTTTTTTTTCTCTCTTCTCTCTGTCAGAGTTACAATACAGGTGTTTGGACTGGTTCAAATGTATGCTGATGATACGGCATCGCAAAAGATATGGCGGAAATCGTCCGTCCAACACGGGACAATTATACCTGACAGCCCTCAGACTTATTGGAGCCAAATTTTGCCATTAACACAAGAGACTGTGTCCGTTTTGTTTTACTTGCATGAAATGGTGCATTCTCTTCATTTCTCTCCACAAGTACTTTATGTTCTCCTTTTCCTTTTTATTTTACGAGGGCAGGCTACCACTTAGTAGACTATATCAGGTTTTGGGTAGCCATGATGTCAATCTATAGGATAGGAACAAACTGGTTATTTTGACTTGTAGTCCATTAAACAACGTTCATAACGGCAGTTGACTAGCACATACTTAGCCAAGCAAAGTAGTCAATAGAAGTGGTATGGATCTTGAACAGTATATCTTAGGCAATATATTTAGTTATATTCTCACCCCATTAGACAGTCCACTCCAAGGTCTCGATAATATTTTAGGTTGATGGGGTAGTAGATGGGTTGGGAGGGCTGGGGATGGGAGGCCATAGCAGGGGTTTCTGTGGTTCGCTGTCCGTAGTAGTGATGGGGAGGGGAGGGTAGGGGGTTAACTTGGATGTTGATTTCAGCACATTCAGCTGCCATATGGTTGTATTTAGGGAAAGGGGGAGGGAGGGAGCCCAGACCAGGTTTCTGTGGACAAATCCATTGATGTCATGACCAGAAAAAAAACACTGATGGAAGGCCCAGAATGTCACACAAGATTAGTCTTAATTCGTGATGAGTAATTTAACCTTTTCTTCATGGAATGTGAGGGGAGTTAGGCAGAAGATTAAGCAATACCAAGTGTGTAAACACCTCCAATTGCTGAGATCGGATGTTGTGTTTATACAGGAATCTCACCTGCTGATCTCTGAAGAATTAAAGATGAGGAAGCAACAAATAGGGCAGGTATTCACTGCTCAGGGTAGAAGGCAAAGCTGTGGAGTCATGATTCTGATAAGAAGCAAAGTCCCTTTTGTGCCAAGTAACATAATTAGGGATGCCCATGGGAGGTATATACTCGTCCAAGGAAGAGTATATAATCTAGAGGTATTATTGGGCAGTATTTACGGACCAAATTCTGACTCTCCCGAGTTCTTTGTAGAACTCATGAAAAAATTGGCACCCTTCAGTACAACCCCAATGATTCTGGGTGGAGATCTAAACGTAGTGTTTGACCCAAGCATGGATTGCACAGGAAACAGACCAGAGGTCTGTCCCCAGCTCAAAGGGCCCTAAGAGATTTATGGGATAAGGTGGGACTATGCGATGTGTGGCGCATACTGCACCCCACAGATGGAGGTTTCACCTTCACCTCCCCTGTCCACAAGACATCCTCTAGGATCGACTACATTATGATCTCGCATTGCCTGGTATCTGGGATTGTAGATTCAGCCATATACCCAGGACCACCATCAGACCACTCATTAGTTACATGTCAGTTTTCCCTGGCAGGTATTCCTAAAAGGGATGGCCGCTGGAAAAATCAATAACCAACTTCTAAAAGACCCAATAGTATTGAAGTACATCAATAATCATATCTCTCAATACGTGTCAGTCAATTTTAATTCTATGGGTAAACCCGATATGGAATGGGGTGCCCTTTAAGCTTATCTAAGGGGTCTATTAATTGGGGTGGCATCAAAGAAGAAAAAGTTGAGAGAGCTAGAGTTAATGCAGCTCCTTAGGCAGATTAGAGGCATAGAAAAAAATCTGTCTCCCCATACACCGGAACAGACTCTATTGAATCTGGTTAAACTCAAAAACTCCTATATGGAACTTCTTAGAGAGACAGCAGAATTTTTGATTCTGAAAACGAATGCTACTTACGCTGATCAGGGGGTGAAAGTGGGTCATCTTCTGGCTGCTCGTGTTAAGCAACAAGAGTCCACCAGATTCATTGCCTCAATTCGGTCCTATAAAGGTTCACTAATGATTGACCCTAAAGAAATTGCTTCAGAATTTCAAACATTTTACCAATCTTTATACTCACTGATGGTGACCCCCCCCCCTTTTGTAAGGATTTGGATCATTACCTAAAGGAATCACATCTGCCCAGTCTCACAATAGAGCAGCAAGCTGCTTTATGCGCTCCTTTACCAAAATGGAGATTCTGGGAGTGATAGACAGCTTCCCCAATGACAGGTCCCCAGGGCCTGATGGGTTTTCGTCGAATTTCTACAAGGCGTTTGCAAAGAACCTTACCCCTTTGCTCCTCCCTATGTTCCAGCAGATCTTAGATGGAAGGAGTACAGATGCCACATTATTCGAAGCACTAATCGTACTTATTCTAAAACCCGGTAAAACCCCAGAAGATATGGCAAGTTACAGGCCGATATCGCTACTCAGTCAGGATATTAAGATTCTGAGTAAGCTGTTGGCAGATTGCCTAAGCACAGTTCTTCCGGATTTAATAGGAGTGGAGCAGGTGGGCTTCATGAAGGGTAGGTTGGCTAGTGACCATATCCAAACTCTGGCTCATGCTTTCTCGGCATCTAGAGATGCAGAATACCCAGCGGCCTTGGTTTCTCTGGATGCCGAGAAAGCATTTGATAGAGTAGATTGTAACTTTCTTTTCTGGATGTTACATGCCTTCGGCATCCCTTTAGAATTCCAAAATTGGATACAGGCCCTCTATAAGTCTCCAACAGCCAGAGTCTTATGTAACGGGTGTAGCTCCGACAGGTTTCCCATGCTTTCAGGCATGAGGCAAGGATGTCCCCTATCCCCACTTCTTTTTAATTTATATTTAGAGCCTCTCATTCGAAGACTGGTGGCTAACCCCAAGATCCAAGGTATATCGGTACAGGGCATTGAAATCAAGGTATTGGCCTATGCAGATGATCTACTTCTCTGCACTTCATACCCCGAAAAAGCCATCTCACATCTCCTGGAGGTTATCAAAGAATATAGTCTATTATCTAATTATAAATTAAACGTGGGGAAAACGGTGGTATTCCCTCTCAACCAAAGAGTGATGAGGTATGAGATCAGTGCATTAGGCCTGTCCTGGGAAAGGAAGTCATTGAAGTATTTAGGCATTACTTTCTCGAGAAGCACCACCCTTCTGTACAAATACAATCTAGACTCCCTATTAAACATTATAGTCCAGGACTTAAATAGATGGTCCCTTCTTCCCTTGACGATTTGGGGCAGAGTTAGCCTCATCAAAATGAATATCTTCCCACGGCTGTTTTATCCACTTAATCTCCTGAACATTTGGTTACCCCAATCGTGGTTCAAAAAAGTGCACAATATCTTCTCTAATTTTATTTGGGCAGGTAAAGGGCACCAATTAGCCTTCCACAAGTTGGCCGCCCCAAAGCTCAAAGGGGGCCTCCAGGTACCGCATGTTGGCCGTTATTATTGGGCCAGCCATGCAAGTAAATATTTGAGGTGGCTCACCCCAAATGACCCTAGATACCCCAAGGAATACATACCCCTCTGGGTCCAAATAGAAACTGCACAAATCCACTGTCATAATCTTTCCCCTGTGGCACTTCTCTTCGTGCAACCCAAGAGCCTCCCTAAGCCACTGCTTGGGTCACCTATTGCCATACCAGTGAGGGTCCACTCCCAGTTCTGCTCTGTCATTAAATATAACCATTGTTCAGACTTGGAGCAACCTCTGATGGGCAATCCCAATATCAGACTAGATGGGAAAGTTCTCTCCCCTCTCTGGATCCCACAACTCAGGGAAGCCAAGCTCAGCTATTTTTGGGTGGGGGCAGAACAAAAATGGGCTTCATCCACAGACACTTTAAGAAAGCTAGGGCTGTCAGCCTCTAACATATTCAAATTATTCCAATTGTGACATATCTTGGTGAAAACTATAGGGGTGAACCCCCTGATACTAGGGACTACCCCTTTCTGGGTGGAATTGATTCAATTTGTAGGCCTCCCTCACGCAGTCTCTAAAATATTCAAAGCCTTATACAGTAGAATACATCCTGGGCCTTTTGGACCTACTGATTATTGGACAACGCTCCTGCCAGAGATGCCCATTAACTGGGAGAAACTCTGGCAAGGATGCCATAAATTTATTACTCAGGATAGGCTCCGACTTATGCAGTTCTGTATTCTGCACAATTTATACTATACCCCTCAGAAGACAGCTAAGTTCGACAGGGCTTCTTCTGCCATTTGTTTGAGGTGTGCCCAAGGTGAGGGCAATCTAGTGCACATTTTTTGGCACTGTTCTAAAGTAGCCCCCCTATGGTTGCAAATCAAGCAAATGGCAGACCCCTTGTTGGGACTTGACGAGCTGTTTACGGTCGATATCTGCCTATTAGGAAATTACTCAGAAATCCCGGTAAACACACGGAAATATCATACAGCTCTTATATCTATGTCAGTTAAAAAACTGGTGCTTAGACATTGGAAGGATAATGAAGCTATATCATACACCGAATGGTTGAAGGAATTATTAGATAATATCAGAATGGAGAAGATGATTGCCAGTTTGCAGAACAGACTGAGCAAATTTAACAAAATCTGGGCCCCACTTTTAGTTTTATACTCTCTGTGAATGCCACAACCACAATAAATTCGGAGAATAGAGACTTTTCGTAATCTATGATTCTGGGCAGTCGTACCTGCGATGGGTGGAGATAAGGGGGAGGCTAGGGAGGTGGGGGTTCTTAGTTTGGGATAGGTGTTTTTTTTTTTTTTTTCTGTTTCTCCTTTTTTAATATGCTGAAAGTACATGTTTGCATTGTATGTACCGTGACTATGATGTACTATATGTTGGAAACTGCAATAAATATTAAATAAAAAAAAATGATACTCTTTTTTCCAGAATTCAAGGCTGCTGTACTCATTTTTTTTCTCATCTGAACTAATAAATAGAGTGCTACTTTTAATCTGCCTTACAACCAGTTTCCATAAGTATTGCCACCAGTTTTTGTACTTCTGTTATTTAAAATCATTTTTATTATAACTAAAGCGAACTAGCATGCAATCTAGAAGGACACGTCCACCATCATGACCTTATGAAGCAGTAGGTTTTCAAAAATAGCTGGGTGTACTGATAAAATCAGATCTGAACAATATTAAAAGGAGTACTACTTTTATTATTTCATAGCTGAAAAAAAAGGGAGTAAGTACGCTATAACCCACGGCAGACAATGGGTGTATCAGAGAATTAATGCACTCCCTGGGTTTGTTGTGAGGCATGATGGATTGCCTGAGTGATTTAAAGCACCTGGGAGGGAAATGCATTCATGCCCTGATATACCCGTGGGCTGGAGTGAGCTATCACACTTGTAAAATCGGCTAAGTAACTGTAAAAAGTAAAAAATTAAAAGCTTTTTACCAACAGCATGCCAACTGTTGGTGTACCAGGACATTAATGAATGGTCAGGTGGCACTTTTTGCCCAATGGCAAGTCGTCACATTTGACCCTTTATCAATGACCATTTTATAGCGCAGAATAACATTAATTGTGGAAGGAATGGTATCATACAAGTCAGTGGCTAAGGGACAATTGAAAATAGAATAAAATAGTATAGGTCAAAATTGTTAACATATTATTGCACTGCTACTTTTATGCAATACAACTCGAAGAAAACATTACTGCAAAAAAAATTAAATACTTTTTCTGTATGCAAAAAGATTATCAAGTAGGAAAAGAAGGCAGAGCTACATAGAAACATAGAAACATAGAATTTGACGGCATATAAGGACCGCTTGGCCCACCCAGTCTGCCCATTTCCTTACCTGATGGATAAGCTGCAGGTCCTAGTTAACCAGCAGCCTACTTCTTCCTACCCCCAACCCCTAGAATTGCCTTATGACTGTCCCATGCATGCTTGAATTCCACCACTGTTTTTGACTCCACAACCTCCTCTGGAAGGCCGTTCCATACATCCACAACCCTCTCTGTGAAAAAATACTTCCTTAAATTACCTCTGAGCCGCCCCCCTTCTATCTTCAAATTGTGCCCCCTTGTTCTTGCACACCTCTTTTTTTGAAAGATGCTACCCTCTTGGACGTTGTTGATTCCCTTGAGGTACTTGAAAGTTTCTATCATGTCTCCCCTCTCCCTCCTTTCCTCGAGGCTATACATATTAAGCTCCTTAAGTCTCTCTTCATATGTCTTCCAGTGCAGACCCTGCACCATTTTAGTGCCCTCCTCTGGACAGCTTCCATCCTGTCTATGTCTTCGGAGATTGGGTTTCCAGAACTGCACGCAGTACTCCAGATGGGTCTCACTAGCTGTCTGTACAGAGGAATAATAACTTCCTGTTTTCTACTGGTGATGCCTCTTCCTATGCATCCAAGTATCCCCCCAGCCCTCCTTGCTGCCCTCTCACATTGCTTTCCCACCTTTAGGTCATCTGATATGACTACCCCCAGGTCCCTTTCCATTTTTGTTGTTGTTAGTATCTCACCCCCCATTGTGTACTCTTCCCCTGGGTTTTTGTTTCCCAGGTGCATTACCTTGCACTTCTTAGCATTGAATCTAAGCTGCCATACATTTGACCATTCCTCTAACCTTGCCAAGTCCCTTCTCATCCTTTCCACTCCACCTTGTGCATCAACTCTGTTGCAGATCTTTGTGTCATCTGCAAAGAGACATACTTTTCCTTCCAGTCCCTCTGCAATGTCGCTTATAAAGACATTGAAGAGGACCGGTCCTAATACTGATCCCTGTGGTACCCCACTACTAACCCCCCTTTTTTCAGAGTGGACTCCATTTACTATTACTCTCTGTGTCCTATTCTCCAGCCAATTCTTTACCCAGGCTGTCATCTTGGGACCCACTCCCAGGCTGGCTAACTTGTATATTAATCTTTTGTGTGGGACTGTGTCAAATGCCTTGCTAAAGTCTAGGTAGGCCATGTCCACAGCCCTCCCTGATCAACTACTTTGGTCACCCAGTCAAAGAAATCTATCAGATTTGTCTGGCATGACCTTCCGCTGTGAATCCATGCTGCCTTGGGTCCTGTGCCCTCTGGCCTCTAGATACTCAACAATTATTTCCTTCAGAAGTGATTCCATCATTTTCCCTACCACTGAGGTTAAACTAACAGGTCTGTAGTTTCCTGCTTCTGCCTTGCTCCCACTTTTGTGAAGGGGCATTACATCTGCCCTCCTCCAGTCTTCGGGTACCACCCCATCCTCCCATGATTTGTTAAAGAGGGTAGTCAGTGGTGTCACTAGTTCTACCCTTAGTTCTTTTAGAATTCTGGGATGAATCCCATCAGGCCCCATTGCTTTGTCCACCTTCAGTTTTAAGAGTTCTTTCAGAACCCTTTCTTCTGTAAATGGGCTGGTATCAACTTCTGTATCCAGAGTGTTTCTACTGTTTGTTTTAGGTACTTCCCCTCTTCCTTTGTAAATACTGAGCAAAAGTATTTGTTTAGTATCTCTGCCTTTTCACAGTCACCCTCTGCCCACCCTCCCTCACCTTTACTAAGCCTCACTATCCCTCCCTTGGTCTTACTTCGCTCCCTGATGTACCTATAAAAGGTTTTATCCCCCTTCTTGACTGAGTTGGCTATCTTTTCCTTGGTTTGGGCCTTTGCTGTTCTGACTGCCTTCCCAGCTTCTTTTGCTTTAACTGATACAGTTCTCTGTCCTGCTCCTTCTGTATTCCTTGTACTTCCTGAATGCTTTCTTTTTCTCTTGAACCTTCACTGCCACTTCCTTTGAGAACCATAGTGGTTTCTTACCTCATTTCATTTGTTTATTTGCTTTACACAAAGGCATGTTACCTCTGTGATGGCAGTTTTTATTATTCCCCATTGTTCTTCCACCCCTTCTTCCTGCCCATTTGCTAGTGCATTCCTTAGGCACTCACCCATTTTGACAAAGTCAGCCCTCCTAAAATCCAGTACCTTTGTCTTTGTATGGCTTGACTCTATTGCTGTGTTTATTGTGAACCATACTGTTCGATGGTCACTAGTTCTCAGATGGCTACCCACTTCTACATCTGTGATCCTCTCCTCATCTCCATTTGAGAGAACCAGGTCTAAGATTGTTCCCTCTTGAGTGGGCTCCAATACTAGTTGTCTAAGGCATGCCCCCTGTAGGGCATCTAGAATAACCCCACTCTTAGAAGTGGCTGCTGCAACTGCACTCCAGTTAACATCTGGCATATTCAGATCACCCATCAGCAATATCTCCCCTTTTTCTGCCATACTAAGTATACTTTCTATCATTTCCTTGTCCATTTCCTCCCCATGAGAAGGGGGTCTGTATACAACCCCTGTGCGGGGTATTTCAAGGACCCAGATTGTGCTGCTATTGCATTATTGGGGGAACAGCTAAACAGTTTTGTTTTTTTAATTTAAATCCACTACGTGAGGTGGTATTTTGTTAAACTTTGGTGCAAATACTAAAGCTTCTTGAAGTGTGGTAGTGGGCAGGAGAGACAGGAAGTGACACACTTATACTTCCTGTACTCTTCCTGCATAAAACAGAATTACCCAAGCGAGAGGGCCAGTTGGTGGAGTAAAGGAGTGCACAGGGTCTCTGAGGAGTGAAAGAGAAATGTGTCTCAGCTAAATGTCCTTTTAAGGACACAAAAAGACATATTGCAAGGAAACAAGCAGCCACTGGAGAGAGGACAGTTGCAGACCATTGCCTAGCAACAAGACCAAACTCACACAAAGATGTGGCATGTGGGATACAGAAGGACTGCAAATTCCAGGCAGAGGTATGTGCCTGGGCAGTTCAAGGACCCAGATTGTGCTGTTGCTGCATCATTGGGGGAACAGATAAACAGCTTTGTTTTTTTAATTTAAATCTGCCACATGAGGTGGTATTTTTTTAACCTTTGGTACAAATACTAAAGCTTCCTGAAGTGTGGTATTGGGCAGGAGAGACAGGAAGTGACACACTTATACTTCCTGCATAAAACAGGATGACCCGACCAAGCGGGGTGAGCTCAAGTAGGGCGTGCATGTGGCCACTGGGCACAGAGATGTGTTCAGACACACACGCATCTGCGTGTGTCTGCTGTGTCCACTGGGTCCACTGGAGATCTGGTAAGTACTATAGACCATCAACTGCAAGTGCATTCTAAGGTTTATATGAAGCAGTATAGACAACCATGGTGCAAACAAAGGGGGAAAAGAAAGAAGAACCATCAACCTTGTACCCAATGTAAAATGTACACAGAGGAGGCAGTAACACAGGACTTTACATGTGAAAAATACTTTGCAAACTGAGATAGAACAATTGCTGCAGTGGGTGAAAGTACAGAAAGAAATAGGGGAATTGGAAGCATTTATAGATTCATTCTCAGAGGACATTAAAGGGGCAACACAGAGTACAGAAATACATAAAATGGAACCACAAACTATGATAGGGGAGAATGCTAAAAATTAGGGGAATAAATGGGCAATAGTACAGAAGTAGAAACACAAAACAAAGGGAGACATGTCAAATACAAGTGTGCCCTTTGAGTTGGAAAATAAGTTTATTATCTTAGACGCAAGTATTGAGGACCAACAGAAAAGCACAAAGGAGAAAGGAAAGATCACTGAAAATAAGCAGGAAAGTACTGAGGGGAATGGTAGTAGTACAGTTACAAAAATACAAAATAAAAACCAAAAACAGTCACAAAATAAAGTGCTTATATAAACAGAGGAAGGAAACAGGAAATTTTTCCAAACACCTTGAAACAAACAAACAAATAAACAACCAAACACAGACCTTACTGAAGGAAAAACAAAGGAGGAAAGAGAAAGAAACAGAGATATCCTTATAATAGGAGATTCTATAACTAAGGGCATTGATTCATTGGTATGCCAAGGAAGAAAGATGTATACAACTGTGAGAACATTCCCAGGAGTAAAAATAGCTGATATAAGAAAACTACTTGATGGATTAATGGAAGGATTGGAGAAACCCCCGGTGATATTGCATGAAGGAACAAATGATGTTGGACATCAAAATGAAGAAAGCATTAAAGAAGACTATCAACATGTAATAGATAGAATTAGAGAGAAGGGGGGTATTATAATCTCTTGCCTACTCCCAGTATATGGAAGATATAGTTTTAAGAACACCAAAATTGATAAACTTAATAATATGGTTACGTTCTTACACAGACAGAATAATATCAGCTACATGGATAACACAAACACTTTTAGAAATAATACCCTCTTTAAACATGAAGGAATACATTTAACTAATGCTGGCACACATATATTAAGTAAAAAAAATAAATGATGTTATTGCATTTTATTTAAACTGGAAAAGGGGGAGGGGCAAGTTCAATACCTAATATTAAACCATGGAGACCTTAAAGATGATTGGAGAGGTGTACTGGTAAATGTAAGGAGTCTAATAAATAAATTCAATGAACTACAGCACCTATTAAGTGCAAATCATATACAAATCGCACTTATTACTGAAAACTGGTGGACAAAGGACAATGACTGGGATAAAAACATTGAAGGTTACACTTTATTTTCTTTATCTAGGAAATACAGGAGGGGTGGAGGTATCATTATTTATATAAAAGAAACAATAAAGTGTGAAGAAATAAAAAGGGATGAGGATGAACTAGAGTTGCCATGGGTAAAATTAATACCAAAAGACACACCCAAAATAAAACTAGGGTTATTATACAGAACACCTTCAACCACATCTGAAAATGACACATTAATACTCAACAACAGAAAAAATGTAAACCCAGCAGATAAAATAATACTCATGGGTGGTTTCAACTTGCCAGGAATAGATTGGGGAAACCAAATAGGAGCTAAAGGAACTGAAAAGCAGTTTTTAGATATATTCAAACAAGTCGATCTTGAGCAAATAGCATTGGGGAAAACCAGAGCAGAAAGTACCCTAGATATAATATTAACAAACATGGGAGACTCTGTTAACGAGGTAATGATAGACTGCCTATTTGGAAACAGCGGTCACCAGACAGTTTTCTTTAAAATCAAGGATGCACAAAAGGAAACAGGTGCAGGAAAGGGTATTCTGTTAAATTTCAATAAGGCTGACTTTCTCTCTATGACGAGTATTATGGCACAATGGGACTGGGAAAAAATGCTAAAAGATAAATCTGTAATGGAGATGTGGGAGATCTTAGTAGAGAAATTAATGATGACAATACACAAACACATACCTAAAATAGAAAAATATGCAACAAAAAAATGTGCTGCCAGGTGGCTAAACCCTAGGATAAAGAAACTAATAAACCAAAAAAATAGATGGTATCAAAAAAACAAAAGAAGCCATAACATACAAATTGTAACCAAGTATAGAAATCTGGTCAAAAAAGAAAAAAGGGTTATCAAAAAAGCAAAAAAAAAAAAAAGAATATGAAGTCAAACCGGCAGCGCAAGTAAAGGATAATTACAAAATCTTCTATACTTATATCAATAACAAAAAGAAAATTACTAATAACATAGGACTGTTTAAAAACAAGAAAGGAAACATGTTAAATAACAGGGAAACTACAGAAATCCAAAATAAAATGTTCTGTTCATTCTTCAATAAAGACATCTCAAAAAATAAGAGGGTTACTATAAGTTCAGTACCAGGGCACATCACCAGCAAAGAAAAGGATGTAGTAGAGAAATAAAAAAAAATTCAATATAAATAAATCTCAAGGACCAGACAAAATTCATCCAAGGGTAATAATTGAACTATCGGAACAAATAGCTACACCTGTGACTTATTTATTTTTTATTTATTTATTTAGTTTTTGTTGACCGGGTAAGTGCACTAGACAAATTCTGCCTATTTTCAGGCACAACCCGGGGGAGGGGGATACAGATAAAAGCCAAGTGACCTTGAACCAGATTAAGCTGATGGTGGTATTTTTAGTGAATGGGGAAATTTTGTCCAGGGAACCAGGGAAATTTCCCTACTCTTTTAGAGAAGTGCCATGGGATCTTCAACATCCACATGAACTACCACCAGAACAGGCAGATGGAACCTCAGTTTAACATCTCATCTGAAAGACGGCACCTTAGGAGTGCAGCACCCCCCTGCCCCCTTATTCTGCACTAGTGTCAGTATTGGGATTTTACCCCAAGCGCCTGGTGTGGGAATAGAACCCACAGCCTTCTGATCTCCTGGTCTCAGAGGCGAGTGTGCTATCTGCTGAGCCACTGACACTGACAACTTCCAGACTTCTCTGGATAGAGGGGAGGTGCCACAGGGATGGAGGGAAGCTATAGTGGTGTCCATTTTCAAAAATGGTTCAAGAACAGAGACAGAAATTACAGACCTATGAGTCTGACCTCTGTTATGGGGAAAATATTAGAAAACATTTTGAAAGACTACATATTGGCACATTTGGAACAAACTAACTCACAGGACCCAGTACAACATGGCTTCAGAAAGGATAGATCATGCCAAACTAATCAGTTAGTTTTCTATGAAAAAGTGAGCAGGGCACTGGACAAAGGAACCTCTGTGGATGCAGTATACATGGACTTTTTGAAAGCTTTTGATAAACTTCCTCACTCTAAACTAATAAATACACTCAAAGACTTCAAATTTGATAATAACATAATCAAATGGATAGACTTCTGGTTAAATGAGTGGACACAGAGGGTGCTGGTACATGATGAGATGTCAGAATGGGCCTGGGTGACTAGTGGGGTACCTCAGGGCTCAGTTTTGGGTCCCTGTCTCTTCAACATTTACATAACTTCATTAAAAATAGACCATCAAGATATCTGGGTGACAAAATCTGCAGATGACTGCAGGATAGGAGCTATTGTCAATACAAAAGAAAATACTTCAGATATACAAAATGCCCTGGACAATATCTACAGTTGGACCACAAAAAGCAAACTGGTTTTGAATAGTGCCAAATACACAGTTATGCATATGGGAAAAAACAATACTAGAAAAACATATAAAATTAGAAACACCGAGTTAAGAGAAACAACTGAAGAAAGAGACTTAGGGGTTACAATCAGTACAGACTTAACATTTAGAACACATTGCAATAATTTAGCAAAAAGAAATAACCAGATATTAAACTGCATACTAAGACACATAACAAGCAGGGATAGGATAGTATTTATACCTCTCTACAGAGTCTTGGTAAGGCTCAGCCTGGAGTACAGCTCCCAAGTGTGAGCTCCCTATAAGAAAGAAGACATCAGCAGGTTGGAGGGGATACAGCATAGAGCAATTAGGGCAGTGGATGGATGAAAAGGAATGTCCTAATCAGAGAGACTTCAGGAGCTGAACCTCAATACCCTGGAATTTAGAAGGACTAGGGGAGATACTTGTATGATATTTCGGGCCATGCAAGATAGTAAACTAAGGGAGGAACTGGGTGTGACCTTAAGAAAATTTAAATATGAACCCAGGGAACATCCTTTCCAATTAGTGACACAAAAATGGAAAACATTACTATGTAAATACTGCTTTAGCCAGAGAGTGGTCGCAGTATGGAACTCACTACCCTTTGATATGGTGGCAAGTAAAAGTATGGACTCTTTTAAGCATAAACTAGATATTTTTTAGGACAAAACACAAAGGGATGAAATAAAGAAAAACTATATGGAATAAGATAAAAAATAAACAAAAGGCAAGCACTAAGGATGAAAGTCCATATAGCTTGAATACACCTATGAAACCTATGAAGGAAAGAACAGGACAGGATTTTTTTATGTTTTTTTATTTTATAATTTTTTGGGGTGTGTTTTTAATATTTTGGGGGGGAGTTAGGAAAAATAAAGACAGAACACACAATACAAGTTAGAAAGAAAACAAAAAGACTACTGGGCCTGGTTCTGACTAATCATCAGTTGGAACATAGCCATTATTTGCAGCTTATGACCTTCCATTTGGTCCAACTGCTGCTGCATTTTGTCGACCATGTTACCGAGGTCGTCTACCAAACTTCACAGTTGGCCAAGATCTGTCAGTGTGGCCGGGCTTTCGGCTGGGTTGTGCTCGCATGCAGGAGCGGTAGACGCAACTTGTTCCCTCTTTCTTCTGCTGCGCTTCTCATGCCATGCAGGATGAGGCCATGCTTACACTTCTTGTACTTCAAGAGCGTTTACTGCTACTTCAGCCACCTTGTTCTCCCACTGCATAGTGGTGGACAGTCAGGTGAGTTCTCTGGCCACCTGTTCCTAGATCCATACCTTTTGGACCATGCCACACCACCATGAAACAGATATTGCATTTCACTACACTACGGTCACCTGGCAGAGTGGTGAAAAAATGTCACACTGCCGAACTTCATGGTGGACCAGGCACAGGCAGTGGGGGGGGGGGCAAGATGTCATTGGCTGCTGTACATCTGGGGGGGGAACAACCTGTTACTGCTGTTGTTATTCCTGGAGCTGCTGTTCCTGCTGTTGCTGTTCTTGAACATTGCACAGCAGTGTGGGGGACTGTGCTAGGCACCTGTGCTGGCTGGCACCACTAACTCCACTGCCAGTGGACACCATATTTTTTATTTCTATTGATTTATTTCAATTCTAGGATTACAATTAACTTTGAGCCCAGGGCTCTTTTACAAAGGTTCCACATCAAGACATAGGCATCGCATGACAATAGACAAAATTGTTACACAAATAAGGGTAAAGGATATCAAATTAATTTTGAACAGACAGGGAGAGGGTAAAGTGGAAAGGAAGAGGACAATAGGGGAGGGGGTGGTAGAAAGAAATAGGAGGGGCAAGGCAGGAGGTAAGAAAATGGGAAGAGAGGAGAGGTGGGGGGTAGGTAAATTACGAATTATGAAAATATTTACTGGGAGGGGAGCAGTAGATGGGAACACGTTTGCATGGCTGATGCAATCACCACCACCATGTATCCTTCGACCAAGACGACCACCATGAGTCCCAGCAGGAAAACCACC
This sequence comes from Neoceratodus forsteri, assembly GCA_016271365.2. Lineage (NCBI taxonomy): Eukaryota > Metazoa > Chordata > Ceratodontiformes > Ceratodontidae > Neoceratodus > Neoceratodus forsteri. Next base: position 1,296,901,032 of record CM028130.1, read on the forward strand.
TCTCTCCATTTTGAAGAAAAAAGAATACAAATATTCAGAAGGATACAGAAAAGAAAAACAATACAATCAGGACTCAAGAATATGATAACAAAAGGGGCAAAACTCAAAAGCAGAAATATGGCAGTAAACAGAAACACTGAGTAAATCTCTAACTAGCACTATGCAGACACTCTCACAAAGCTCCTTCTCTAGAACAGGGCAAGGGAAAGTTAAATTAGTTCACTGTCTTGCCTGATTAACTTCCTGCCTGCATCATGTGACCTGCAGACTGTCAGACATGTGGTCTGTGGGCTGTTTCTTGCCAACTCCGCTTTCTCAAAATGTAACACGAAGTGCAAACTCCATTAAGGCAAATTTCGACTTTTTAATGAGAATTTCATGTAGTGTTACATGAATTCGAAGTTGCATACTTCACTTTACCTCTGCAGGTGAATTTAAACTTCACTGCATCTCTATATACTATATTGAGGTTCAAGGCACTCATGCAACCATCGGAGTCCTACATGTTCAACCATGTTATATTTTAGCAAATCAACAGCTATCATTTCTGAAATTTTCTTGGTTATTGTTAACAGCAACAGAGTGGGTCAAGGCATATTTGTCTTTACATTCGTATGTCTCTGAGATGGTAAACTGTCTCCTTGAAGGAGGGGGGGCTTTTGAACACATGGTCACTCTCAGTAACAGTAAGAGTCCTTTGAATGGGAAGAAGTGGTGGAGGTGTCTCTGTAGTGCTGCGTGAGCTGCCACTGATGTCATCTATCGGAGTTACCCCTGAGTGTAGTGAGCCATCATTGTCACTTTCTCTTTGAATGTCATGACTGGAGTTCTCAGCAATGTTATGACATCTGTCTAGGTGCCTTTTCAGGGATGAAGTTTCCAATGTTCCTTTCTTTTTACCCCTGCTGACTGGCCATTTACAAATAGTGCATGTTGCCACCAACTCATTAGAAGCACTAATGGAGAAGTATGACCAAACAAAAGATGATATCTTTTTATTTATTTTTCCCAGGAAGGCAATGCACCTCAGTCAGCTTTTCAGGCCCCCCAGATTTTTCTTGGGCCTGTTCCTTATGTGATTTATTCCCAGTACTGCCCTTCTCCTCTTCCTCAACCAAAACATTTCTTTCTGTTTGTTCCTCATCTGCAATTTCCATCCCCTCCAGTAAACCTTGTGCTGCCTGATCATTCTTATCATCATGATCATCTTCTTCATTACTACCCTCAGCAGGTTCAACCTCAGAAGAATGGGATGACTGTGAGGGACTGGCAGTAGCATAGTATGCAATTCTTCCATACCTTGGGGTGCCTCTGTGGTTGGTTTATTTTTTACTACATAACTTTTTTCCTTTTACTTAGGACAGATGCACCTGTTTTGGATTCCAACCACCAACCAACCAAACTTTATTTTTTCAATGCTATTCCACCACAGATCATAGCGCTTTGCAAAAATGTAAAAACACATTACAATCAGCACTTTTAAAAACACACAGCAAAGTTTCTAAAGCATAGCGACAGTCTAAATATCAACATATACCAACTCAAATAAATGGGTTTTCAGGGCAGATTTAAAGGTCTCAATAGATAGGCACTCCCTTATCAAACATTCACTTGAAAGACGAAACTTAGATGTGGAAAAAAGCACTTTTTGGGGTTTAATTTTGTTTTCCCTTTGCGGGCTGACTCCTGTCCTTTGCAGTGCCATTGCCTACCTGAGAACGCATCTCACCAACACTGAACCATTTTTTCTTATTTCTAATTCTAACCTGTGAAAAGATCCCTCTTTCTAATGTCCTCTGATGACTCACACCCACACCTACAGGCCAGGGCTGAATTTACTGAAGTGTACACAGCACATCGACAGCAGACCACCACCACTTCATTCCAAGCTTAGCTGACTGAGTGACTCCTACTGTTACTGTTTAGTGACCAATTCAGCAACTGATACTCAAAATTGTGCCTCAGAAACTAAACTGGTGATGCAGACACATCTGGCATACACAGAATCACACACTGAGGTTGGTTAATGGTTATACGATACATGATAAAAATAAGGAGGATAAGGAGCAGGAACAATGGATGAAATGAATGCTGATGTCACTGGTGTGTACTTTATTTGTGTTGTGTCTGTTTAGTTGCAATAAATTAATGAATGAAAACACCTTGTGGTTTTTGCTTTCTTGGTCTCTGAGTTAAACAAACAAATAAAAATAAACAAAATAGACTGTTACAAGTCACAAATTCACAATGTGCACTGGACCTCCCGCAGCCAGCAGCACAGGCACAGCAACTTTTCTGTTTTTTTTTCCAGAAAGGTATTAATGTTTTTTTTATACATGTCTGAATGTTAATGTGATCATGATGGCCCACAGCAGACAGCACCCAATCTCTCTGACACCTAGCAGTACCAGTCTGTAACTTTGCCCTCCACAGGGCCACCCCAGCCAACAGCAGTGTGTCTGTCCTGCAACATGGTCAGCCTTTGGCTCAGTCAAAAAAATATTTGTTATGTTTTTATGGCCCCCAGCAAGTCTCTCTCTCTCTCTCTCTCTCGCTCGCAGTCATGACATGAGTGACTTGGGAAGTTGAAGTGGATGGAACAACAAGAAAACAGATTTATTTTATTTGTAATAATCTATTCCTCACCCCCATAAGTCTCTCTCCTGGTGGAACAACAAGAATACAGAAAATGTATATACTTAATTGTGATTTCTGTGACTGTAAAATGTCTCTTTGGTCCCCAGTAGACTCTCTGTCTCCTCTCTCTCTCTCTCTCTCCCTCTCCTCTGGATGGCACAAGTCAAAGATTTATTTTACCAGCCTACACTGGGTACATACACACACATACACATACTGAGGCCCAGATTAACTTTATTTGGTGGATTTCTGATACTGTAAAATTTCTTGTTGGCCCCCAGTAGCTATCTCTTTCTCCTCTGGATGGCACAAGTCAAAGATGTATTTTGTCAGTCTGCCCTAGTATCCTGTGTACAGACACAGCAACACTGAGACCAAGATTGACTTTATTTCTGATGTATGAGACAATAAAATTTCTGGTTGGCCCCAGTAACTGTCTCTTTCTCCTCTAGATGGTACAAGTGAAAGATTTATTTTGCCAGCCTGCCCTGTACACAGCATGCCACACTGACACCAAGATGATGAACTGTATTTCTTTGTGATGTCTGTGATTGTATTATTTGCCTCCCCAGTAGTCTCTCCCTGTCTCTTCTCTTTCTCCTCTGGATGTACAGTAACAAATAAAGTCAAAGATTTATTGCCTGCCTGCACTACCTGCACAATGACTGCTACACAGCCACACTGATGCCAAGATAAACTTTATTTGTGATTTGTGACCGTAACATTTCTGGTTGGCCCCAGTAGCTGTATCTTCCTCCTCTGGATGGAACAAGTCAAATATTTATTTTGCCAGTCTGCCCTGTGCACAGCCTGCCACACCGACACCAAGATGATGTACTATATTTCTTTATTTGTGATGTCTGTGACTGTATTTTTTTGCGCCCCAGTGGTCTCTCTCTCTCTCGCTCTCTCTTCTCTTCTCTTTCTCCTCTGGATGGAACAAATAAAGTCAAAGATTTATTTCCAGCCTGCCCTGCCTGCACAATGGCTGCTACACAGCCACACTGAGGCCAAGATGAACTTTATTTTTGATTTCTTTGACTGTAAAATTTCTGGTAGGCCCCCAGTAGCTGTCTCATTCTCCTCTTGATGGAACAAGTCAAAGATTTATTTTGCCAGCCAGCCCTGAACCACACACAGCCAGCCAGGTCTTTGCCCCCCCAACCCATAGTCTCTCTCTCTCACTGTCTCTCTTCTGTTTCCCTCCAGACTAAAAAAAAATCTTCTGAATCCTCTCCTCTTCCCTTCAGTTCCTCTCCAGTCCTCTCCCAACCCCAATGGCTTTTTCTCCTCACCTCTGACTATACACAATAGTGCACCATGACATGCTGTAAAGGCTCTCCACTCCGATCTCCCCTCTTCTTCCTTCTCTGCTATTCCTGAGCATCTGGGCTGCCTTGTGCACTCACCACAGTTATATACTGTGAATGAGTGCATCATGTGACTCTCCCATGCTGGCATCAAGTGACTGTTGTCTGACTGGATGCCCCCGGTTGCCTCTACATAACGGGAGTGTGCCGAGGCATCCCCATGACAATAGTCAGCACTGTAGAGGGAAAACATGCCCTGTGGCTTTCTACAGACCTGGAACCAGACTTCTGCAATGAAGTCCATATTTATCTAGGTCTGTGGATTCAGAGTTCAATCCAAGGGTCTTTATTTTGGGTGGAACAGTCCGCCTAGCTCTACCAGATACGTATGTTTGTCAATTGGTTTGGTGTACCAGCCTACAGGTATTGCAGCTCTCCCATTCTCTCCAAGTACCATAATATTCAAAAAGTCAAGCTATATTATACAATGACGAGAACATTTCCTGGATTGTGACTGGTTAGTGTCCCCCTTGAACAGTGATGTCATCCCAGCACAACATCGCTCTATCAAGGTCCTGCAGCCATACGACCTTCTCACATGTAAGAGATAAAAGCACCAGCAAACAAATGCTTTGACTAACAGTAGCTCAGCTCCGCAGCTAATTGAAGTGGTCATATGCTAACCTGTAACTCAGCTCTGCTCCATATAGCTTCACATTATACTTCCCATTCCCGATGTAAAAGAAAAGTGTAAATTCTTCCCTAAGCCAATATATTTACATCTGTTATTTCCCCCAGTCAACAATTTCACAAAATACTTGCGAATACTTAACATTTCGGGCCAAATTGAAAACTGGAAATGAAGCCGTCAGCATGATTGGCATCAGAGCCAGCTGCTCGGCAGCCAAGTACATGATGAACCCACTCTTTCAGATATATTAAAACTGAAATGCTGATAAGGAAAACTGCAAAAATGAAGGTGTCAGCTTCATGAAAACTACAATCCCAGTTTTAAACATGTAAGCACCATTACACGGGAGGTGGAGTGCTCGCAGCTTGCAAACCACAAATGCTCAATTCAGGCAATGGCGGTGGGGCATTTGCAGGTGGCAAGCATCAATAATAGATACACTCAGAGAATGGGACAGTGGCACGTGCACATAAAAGGACAATCTCTGAGATGGGGGGGGTAAAGACACAGAGACAGAAACCTAAATGGCAGAATCGAAACACAGATGACAAAGCCAGGTCACCACCCACTGGTTAAAACAGGAGTGAGCAACATTTTTTTTTAGTAAGTATACTGTACCTACCCATTAAATATTTAACTAAAAATAAAGTTTTAAGCAGTACTTTTAAATGTCTCTTTTCTTTTTCACAAATGAACCATTGTATACTAACAATAATGCACTCCAGGGTGTGTGCCATGCTGGGATAACATCACTTCTCATGTGTTGATGCACTCAGCCTGCAGTCTTGTGCCCAACCACCCAAGCTCTGACACTATCCTAGCATGACACACACCAGATCATGCATTATTGCTTAATTTTAGAATGGTCACTTGTGAATTTGATGGTAGGGTGAAAGGTGTTCAGCCATTTTTATAATTTATATAGGCTGTCCTCTCCATGTGTCCAGATCATAAAAATGTCATACTAAGGATTATACTAAGAAACGAAGAGAGCAAGAAGGCAATATGCCCATAATTGCTCCTATATAAATTACTCCTAATAATATTTAATGCAATTATCAGATGATATATATTAATCTAGTTTATTTTTAAATTCTAACTTTGTTTTACTTATGATAATCTCTACCAGTAAGGAATTCCAAGTGTTAACCACCCATGTTGCATAAAAATATTTCCTTTTATTGTAATTACATTTTCCCATGATTTGTAGTGTATGTCCTCTAGTTTTCTTAAAGCTTGGTTTGAAAGAGATACATAAATCTGTTATAAGGAACAGATCCTGCATTGTATGATACATAAGTGATAGGTCTACCCAGATACATCTTGTTTCCAGCTACATTAAATTCAACAAGTGTAACCATTCATCATATTCTTTGCCTTCTAGACCTTTTACAGACTTTGTAAATTTTCTTTGTATGCTTTCTAACCCATCTGTGTCTCATTTTAAGTAAAAGTACCAGAGTTGAGATGCATACTCCATGTGGGGGTGGACATAAGCTCTATAGAGGGGCATCAATATATCTTTATATCTATATAAGATGTTTCTTTTTCTTGCCCATATTACTTTGATAATTTTAGCTATTGCAGCATTTTTTTGGAGTGAAGAGTCCAAATCTTTTAGAAACTTGGGTTCCTACATCCTTTTCATTACTTGTTGACTGAAAAGGAACCCCATACAATGTATATGTGTGACTGTGCACTGGATTGTCTTTACCTAGGTGCATAACTCTGTAGTCATCCCTGTTAAACTTAGTTTCCCACTTGATTACCCGTAACAATACCTAGTCAAGATAATTTTGAACACATTCTGTATCTGCCGTTGTCTTGCATGGGTCCCCTAGTTTAGTATCATCTGTGTATTTTGTTACCCAGCATGTGGTATTATAAGTTAAGTCAGAAATGAATACTTGAAACAGGATAGGGCCCGAAAAAAGAGCCTTGGGGAACACCACTAGTGACCCTCCCCAGCCTTGTGGTGTGTCCATTAATGATTACCCTCTGATACCTCTCATTCATCCACTCTGTGATCCAATTTATTATAAGTTTATTTATCTTCACCATTTCCAGTTTTTTTTTACAATGACGCAGTGTGAAGTAATATCAAAATCTTTACTGAAGTCTAAGTATACAATGTCACAGGCTATGTTATTATCCAGGGAATGACTTGTCTTTTCATAAAAACATAGCAACTCCTTCCTTTTGTAAAACCATGTTAATAAGTATGCATTTTGCCTAAAGCAGACACCAGGTTATCTTTAATAATACTCTCCAGTGCCTTGCATACCACACTTGTCAAGCTAATTGGTCTATAATGACCTACATTAGCTTCACTACCCTTTCTGAGGGTAGGGACCATACATGCCAGTTCTCACTATTGAAGTGCTGCACTATGCCAGTGATTAGGGATTCTTCAAATTGCCATTTTAAAGGGAAGGTTAGGGACTCTAACATGGTCCACAGTATGTGTGCTGAAATGTTATCCAGTCCCACAGAAGAGTTGATTTTTAGATTTCTTATTTTGGTTTTGATTTCATCTGTTGAAATGATCTTGTCACAGTCACTAACATTAATTTTGTTTATAGGATGACATTTTTGTCCATAAACTCCACAAAAATAATTATTAAAGATGGTTGCCATTTTTGAAGTATCATTCACTATGTCCTCTTTATAGTATCTACTTATGCAGAAAAGGCCCTATAATTCTCCTTTTTTTTTTTTTGTCTTTTGTGCAAGATTGTACTCAATGTCTCTCTTTGCTTTCCAGATCTCCTTTTCACATTTTTGTTTAGTCTTATGTAATGTATCCAGAATAGTCTTATTATTGGTTAGCAGATAACGTCTATATAGTCTGTTTTTTTTTATTCATTAGTTTTTGATGTTTTCGTTAAACCATTTAGGTCTTCTTTTGTGGAATTTATTTTTTTTTTTGATTTTGTGTATATATTTGTTGCACAGTTTCAAAATAGTAGTTTTTATGAGTTCCCACATATCCTCAACATATTTGTTTTCTAGTATAATGCACCAAGCAATAATATCTACTTTTCTTTTATTTTAGTAATGTCTGCTTTGTTATACACATATACTTCACTGCATCCTTGTTGGACAGGTATCTCACATTTAATATCAAACTTTATAGTATTATGATCACTGTTACTAAGTGGTGGTCAAGTTCCACAATTCATTATATTAATGTTTTCTGAACTTAAAACAAAATCAAGTATGTGTGTTCTTCTTGTGGGTTCTTGTACATGCCATATTAAGTGCATACTTTCACAAACCTCAAGAACTTTAGTCCTTTCTGTACTGATAGCCAAATCACAACTCCAGCACAAAATAAATTAGATTTTGTATTAGAATACCCATATCTAGGAATATTAATATCTAATAACTGTAGATGGGGTAAACATGTGGGATGAACTGGGAAAAAATAGAACAAGCAATAAAAGCCCTTAAGAGATTTAATAACATATACAGAGGTCTGCCAGTAACACCTATTGGGAAGGCCATCAATGGGAAAGTAATAACTCAGGCCACCTATTTGGCTGAGATATGGGGTTTGGAAAGTTTTAGTAAATTGGAAGCAAAAGTAGAAACAACTTATAAACAAATTTTGAGACTTCCTGTAGGGATGCCAAACACATTAGTAAGAGCTGAGTTTGGGCAAATTAAATTGGAGCATATAAAACATGTGAGGACGATAAACCTTTAGGTTAAATCATCAAGGGAAAAAGATAATACTATAATTGGTAGGATTATGAGGGAAAAGGAAAAACAGCTATCTATATATAATAAAGGATGGTTATTCTTTGTATACAATCAGTTAGAGATATACAGGTTAAATCATTTAAGGAGATATATAAGTCAGGATATACAATTGAGCCCAAGTTATTTTAAAGAAATAAAAAAGCAAATATATAAATTTTCAGAAAATAAATATATGGCTGTGATTACAGACCTGAGGGTTGCAAGTTGGTTAGTTAAGAATACAAAGGAGCATAGGCAAAAATGTTACCTCAATGCTATCCATCAGCCAGAGTATAGAATAATTCTGACAAAATATAGATTTAAGGTATTTCTGAGTAATATACTTGAGAAAAGATATAATAAAGAAAGTGCAATAGGATCAGAGTGCTACTGTTATTTGGAAGAGGAAGAAGATCCAAGACATGTGACCCTTAGGTGTCTATGGTATAAGGACGTTAGGCATAAATCCTTGGGCAATACCTAAAAGGGATGAATTTCCCCAGATAGGTACATATTGGATCTGATTTTTAACTCAGAAAATATTGATGTTCTAACAAATCTAACAATATTCCTGACAAAAATTACCAGTATTAGAAAGAAATGCATCCAGCAATATCGTCCTCTAGAATAAAGATTATATAACAGAGAAAATACAGGGTTAATGTAATATGGATGTCTTTTCCTTTAATAAGTTAGTTTTGTTGGGACTTGTGCCACTCTTGGAAATGTGTAAAATGTGTAATATGAAAATATTCTAGTTTTACTATGTGGACTATTAGGTAATATGGAAGTATGAATTGGTGTAAATTCTTATTGTAATGTGATGTTTAAAAAGTCTATAAGGATATTTAACTATGGTATTTGTTGTATTATGCATAATGGTAAAATGAATGTATGTAAATTTTTAAGGTATTGTGATGTCCACGTGGACACTTATTTATTGTATTTATTGTATGTGATTATTATGAAGTTTTTCTTGTAATGGCTGTAATGACAATTGGTCTTGTCGAACAATAAGAATAAATCAAAATCAAATCATTTTTAAATTTTAGAAAGAAAAGTAGGGTATTAAGGCTGACTGCAAAATACTTATCAATTTCAGCATCTTCCACTGCAATGGGTGAACATGCCTTTTCTGTTTATGCTGGAAAATGTTGGAATGATTTACCAGTCTCACTTCATAATATTAAAAGTCATACAGTTTTTAACACCAGCTAAGGTTTTGTCTGTTAAAACAGTTAAATTGTGCTTGTTTTTAACTAATTTTATCCTGCTACTGATGTACTTACGTATTTTATTTGCATGATGTATTCTTATTTCTTTGTTACATTTGTATGTAACCAGTTGTATCATCATGTAGTTGCCTTGTAATTGTGGCTCCAGGTCATTCCTGAAAAAGGGCTTCTGGTTCAGTGTACTTACCCTGTTAACAAGGTAAATAAATACATCAGTAAGTCAATCAATCAATATAATAAATAAAAATTCCTGGTCAAGAGGGTCAAATCTATTTGAGGTTTCTATTTGATATCATCAATAAGTCTCAGTTAGGTACTGCTGCAGATGTCATAGCTGAGCTATGATATACCAATCACTCCTGTATCATAACCAGAACAGAGAGCAGGGATATTGTGTGATTGTTCCCTATTTCTATAGTAGATCTCCCTTATCCACTGCACCACAGTGTCTGGTTTCCAGACCCTAAGTACTCATCAACAAGTAAAGGAGAGGTGACCATTTATAGTTATATGATACATTTTGAGCAGTATACTCGTGGCAATGTTAGAGATTGCAGCAATATGTAAAAAATTTAGACAAGCTAATAATTTAGCAACAGAGCTAACTAACTCTGTAATAAAAATGCAGAAAAAATTATTCTGCAATGTGGAAAACACTAAAAAGCATGAATAACAATTAAGATGCACTGGAGAGAAAATACAGAGTTACATAAACAACTGAAAAATGAGCAATTAATGTGCATGAGCCAATGCAAATACTAAAAACATAAATCAGAGAGGGAAAGAACAAAACAGAAAGGTGGGAAAATCATAGCCTGAAGTAGCTAAGGATGAGGTGGATACACATAAAAGTAAAAGGTACTTAAAAGCAGGTTGTAGCAGATATTCAATATAGCATAGTGAAATAGAAAAGAGCCTCAGAACAGAAAGAAGTAAGCAAACTCATTACGATTCATCTTGACTAGTTTCAAATGAGCAAGGGGAAGATAGATACACATTATGGTCAAATGCTCACCAGTTTCTTGATTTCTATTTGGGATGGAGCTACTTTATAACATGATTGCCTCAGTATATAAGTACTATGATCTGCCAGATAAAGAGTGGAGTTGTGTAAGAAAAAATTACTCACCTTAGTAATGTTGTTTCTTCTATTGGAGTCTTGCTATATTATGACATATGCAGTGAATCCCAACCTTCGAACTGCTCCGGAGGTGAAAGAGTTAACTTTCCATGCCAGGCATGGAACGCTGAGCTCGAGCTCGGTTGAAAACTCTGTCTGTTGTTCTTCAAACTCAAACCATCAGATCTTTACTGAGCTAAACTCACTGAGGTCCTGTGTGGAAGCTGTAAACCTACACTAGCCAACTGGCTACTAAACATAATAACACATTTTTTGGTCCCAAAACAAAGACTCAAGTCAGGAGCCCCAAAAAATGAAAAACACAACACCAAGTCACCCCAAAAAGAAGGGTGAAAAACAACAAGGTGGGCATCTACTAAGTGCCAACACTGCACTGCCCACCCACATCCCAAACACAGAGGTTCTGAGAGGGGCAGGCAGGGGAGGAGGTCATAATATAGCAAGACTCCAATAGAATAAACAACATTACTAAGGTGAGTAATTTTTCCTTCAAACAACATGAAGTCTTGCTATATTATGACATATGCAGACTACAAAGCAGTACCTCCATGGAGGAGGGACAGAACCTACTTGGGAAATAGGCTCTGAAGCACAGCCGTGCCAAAGCGGGCATCACTCCTAGCCTGGATATCCGGGGTAATGCTTGGTAAAAGTAAGAACTGTTTTCAGGTAGCTGCTTGACATATCTCTAGAATAGGGATGTCCCTGGCAGCAACCAGGAAGCAGCTGTACCCTAGTGAGTGAGCCCTCAGGCCTGAGGAGAACCTTACCTAGTTTTCATAACAGAATTGGATACAAGAGACAATCCACCTGGCAATGGATCTCTTAGTGGCAGGTTTCCCTTTACCAACCTCACCATAAGTGAGGAATAGTTGGAGGGAGTCAAACCTGTGACCCTTGGTATGCTCTAAATAGTAGCTAAGGGCTCTTTTGACATCTAAACTGTGCAGCCTCCTCTCACCAGAGGAGGAATGGTCAGTGAAGTACACAAGAAGAGAAATAGATTGATTAAGGTGGAAATCTGAAACCACCTTAGGCAAGAACTTCCTGTTAGTCCCAAGGACCACCTTATTTCTATGAAAGGAGATAAAATCAGGCTCCACTGACAAAGCTTGTAATTCACTTATGTGTCTGGCAGAAGTGATGGCTACCAGAAACACAGTTTTCCAAGTCAAGTGCTTAAGCTCTGCTGAAGACAAAGGCTCAAAAGGGAGTTGCATAAGCTGAGCAATGCAAACATTAAGGTCCTAAGCAGGGGCAGGGTCCCTGAATGGAGGGTTGGTGTGAAGCAATCCCTTGAAAAACTTGGAGAATACAGGGTGAGCTGAAAGAGGAGAGGGCTTACCTGCTGAAATAAAGGCAGACACAGCTGCCAGATGTACTTTTAGGGTAGCTGGTCTCAGCCCTGAGGTATTTAGATGGACCATGTAAATCCAGGACTATGGGTAAATCAGCAGATTCTGGGGAAATATGTTTCCCAGAGCACCATATGGAAAATCTCTTCCATTTGGAATTATAAGTAGCCCTGGTAGAAGGTTTTCTAGAAGCCTTCAGGATATCCATTACACCCTGGCAAAGGTGTAAATCAGCAAACTCTAACTCTTCAAGAGCCAGGCCTTGAGATTGAGAGATTTGAGGTTCGGGTACCAAACCCTCCCCTAAGCACAGGTTAACAGGTTGTGATTCCTGGGAAGACAGAGGGGAAGATGGACTGCTAAGGACAGCAGGAGTGGATACCAGGGTTGTCTGAGCCAATCTGAGGCAATCAGGATCATCTTGCAGGGTTGAGACCTGATTTTGACTAGCACTTTGAACAGCAGAGAGATGGAGGGAAAAGCATAGAGAAACTTCCCTTCCCAATTGAGGACTAATGCATCCAGAGGGACTGAGCCCAACACTGGGGGCCTGCAGCAAAAAAGGGGAAGTTGGTGACTGTCTGGGGCTGCAGAAAGATCTATCTGTGGGGTGCCCCATCTAGCAAATACCACCTCCAGGACCAGGGGGTCCAGTGACCATTCGTGATGGCCCTGGGAAATCCTGCTGAGAGCATCTGCCAGGACATTGTCCTTGCCTGGGAGGTGAACTGCCATAAGGGAGGTGTTCAGGGAGTAAGCCAGAGACCACAACTTCATTGTTTCGGTGCACAAGGCCGTAAACCGAGTGCCCCCTTGCTTGTTGATGTACCACATTGTGGTGGTGTTGTCTGTTCTGACCTGTACCACTTTGTTCTGAACAGACTAGAAAAAAGCTTGAAGTGCTAGAAAAACTGCTCTTAGTTCCAACAGATTGATGTGAAGCAGAGATTCCTGAGGGGACCACGACCCATGGGTAGTTAGGTCGCCCATGTAAGCTCTCCATCCCAAGAGGGATGCATCTGTAGTAAGGATTAAGGAGTGAGACTGGGTGACAAAAGGAACCCCTTGTCTGAGATTGCTCAGATCCTGCCACCATTGTAGGGCCTGGATCAGGGTTCAGTCACTGGGATCAATTTGGTTAGAGGGTCTTTCCTTTGAGACCAAAGGCTCTCAAATGGAACTGAATGTCCCTCATCTGAAATCTTGCTCCCTGCACCACTGCTGTAGAAGCAGCCATGTGCCCCAGGAGCTGTAGAAAATGTCTTGCTGGTAGAGACACCTGCAGGGAGAATGAGGAGGCCAGAGAGACCAGGGTCCTTGCCCTGTCCAAAGGGAGGAAGGCTCTGGCTTTCTCTGTGTTCAGCTCTGCACCTATGAAGGTGAGGAGCGGAACAGGCTCTAGAACTGACTTTGAAAGATTCAGAAGGAAACCTAGAGAGGTGAGCAGTTGCTGAGTTATCTGTAGGTGTAACTTGACTTGGTCTGGAGACTGGCCTACTATGAGCCAGTCATCCAAGTAAGGGAAGATGGCAATTTTTTGCCTTCTTAGAGAAGCTACTGCTACTGTTAGGCATTTTGTGAACACCCTTGGAGCAGAGGTGAGGCCAAAGGGCATTGCTCTGAACTGGTAATGGACTGAGGGCAGCTCGAACCTGAGGTACTTTCGATGGGAGCTTCTGATGAGAATATGGAAGTAGGCATCCTTGAGGTCCGGGGATGCTAGCCAGTTCCCTGGCCTTAAAGAGGGTAGAATAATTTCCAGAGTCACCATTTTGAATTTTGATTTTAAAAGGTGCTTGTTTAAGTATCTGAGATCCAGGATGGGCCGCCATTCTCCTGTCTTTTTTGGGGTAAGGAAGTACCTGGAGTACAACCCTTTGCCCTGATGTAGGGGTAGAACCCTTTCCATGGCTCTGAGAGCCAGGAGGGAAGAGACCTCTGCCTCTAGGCCAAGTGCCTCTGTAGGATTTGCAGGTGAAAAGGATCTGGTTCTCATCTTTGGAAACTTTTTGAAGCTGAGAACCAGTCCCTGGCTTACTACTTCCAGGACCCACTTGTCTGATGTCAGAGACTCCCAGTCCTGGACAAAGTAAGCCAGCCTGCCCCCTACAGGTAGCTGAGAATCGGCCCTGGCAGCCCATCAGTGTACCTGCTTGGCAGGGGCTTTGGGCTGAGGGGTGGAAGCAGGCCTGCTTGTAGCCCGTCTGCCTCTCCCTCTAAAGAACCCCCTCTGGGCAAAAGCAGAAGAGGAGGCCTTGGCTTGGTAAAGAGGCCTATGAAAAGGCATGCACCTGCCCCTGCCACTGGGAAGCTGCCTTTGAGGAGTGGCCTGCCTTTCCTTGGCCTGTGCACTCCTATAGGTGGTCCTATACTCATCCATTTTCTTCATGTAATTCTCTGTCTGCTCCCCAAACAGAGACTTACCCACGACAGGAAAATCCATGGCCTTAGTCTGGGTATCCTGTGACAGGCTAGTACATCTGAGACAAGCCATCCTGTGAAGAGTCACAGATGTAGCCATGACTCTTGATGACCCATCATTTGAGTCCACTGCAGCATGGAATTGCACCTTGGATGCCTCAATACCATCAGCAGCCACCTGCTCCAGCTCCTTGGCAAGCTGGCCAGGGACCTGTTTTGCAAGAGCCATAACAGTATCCCATCTGGATTTCTGGTATCTAGCAACATAAGCCATATAATTTGCCTGTCTGAGTCCCAAGGATGCTGCCATGTACTGTTTCTTTGCCATGGCATCAATCTTCCTGGAATCCTTGTCCAGGGGGTGTGAGGCCAAGAGGATATTTGCCTTGTCACAGGCTGCAGCCTGCACTACCCCAACATGGCTGCATTGCTGTGTAAGGAACTCCGTATCAGAGCCTGACAATGTGTACCTCTTGTCCATTCTCTTATCCACAGGAGGTATAGTGTGAGGAGTTTTTAGAATTTTAAAAGTCTACTTCCCAAAAGATTTATGCAAGGGAACAGACAGTCTCCTAGACTCTGGGATATCCATAATTTCCACGTAGTCAGGCTCCTCTTGATCATCCACAGCTTCCTCCATAGGTAGCTGGAGGGTTTCAGACACTTTTTTATAGAAAATAAAATGAGATGGGGACTCAGAAAGCCTAGGAGGGGACACTCCTGAAGGTCTGTCTGGGGAGATGTCCAGGTCGATGGGCACATCCAGACTTTCAAATCCACATTCACTCTCCTCATATTCCTCTTCCCCCTCCTCCGGTTCATAATATTCCTCTAAATCCTAGTCTTGAACCGGTGCAACCGGCCGAACCGGGTGCTTACCTGATGGCACCGGTTCAATCGAAACCGTAGAAAGCAACTGGACAATCTGAATCGCTTTGGCTATCTCTTCAGCAGTTGGAGAGGAAAGTGTTGGCTCCACACCAGCTGATTTTCTAGTCCTTTTTGCTGGAACTGACCCTTCAGAGTCGGCTCTCCTTTTGGCCGAGGAAGTCTCGCCCTGGTCAGAGGGAACTCCCTCTGGTTTGGTTGGAACCGAACCGGGCTGGCCATCCAGGTCAGTGGACTTCTTGGCCTCCCTTTCCCTGAGCCTACCAACTCTCTTTTCCAGGGTAGCTGCAGGAAAATTTGTACAAATCTGGCAGTCTGCATTGAGGTGGTCAAACCCCAGACAATAAACACAGGTGGTGTGGAGGTCAGCCTTGGCAAAGGCTTCCCCACACACACTGCAGTGTTGAAACCCAGTGGGCCTGGTTTTTCTTTTGGGTTTCTCAGACATAGTGCCAGTCCTAACCAAACTTGCCCGTTTATGGCAATCCGCTAAGCAAGACCCTCTTATCAGTTCCCAACCGTGTCACGGGTCGTGGAAAAAAACGTAAGAAATTCCGTTTTTTTTAGAACCGATAAGAACCAGTAACCACACTCTAAAAGATAGAATAAAATATTTTTAAACAACCTGATCGGTTCAATAGCGAACCGATAACAGTTTACAAGTTCCACACAGAGAGAAATAATGTAAACCTATCTAGTACTCACAAATACCACAGACAGAACTTGAACCGACCGGTTGCAGTTTAAATTCGGTCCAAAAAACGAGAAAATAATACTTTAACTGACAAAATGAACCAAGCAGAAGGAGAAATCTCCGGAGCGACTGTTCAGTGAGGCGGAGTAAAGAATCTGATGGTTTGAGTTTGAAGAACAACAGACAGAGTTTTCAACCGAGCTCGAGCTCAGCGTTCCATGCCGGGCATGGAAAGTTAACTGTTTTATCTCCGGAGCAGTTCGAAGGTTGGGACTCACTGCATATGTCATAATATAGAAAGACTTCATGTTGTTTGAACACTCTGATCTCACAACCTGGTAAGGATTTGTTAAAAAGCAGATAAGGCAAGTAATTCAGGAATAAAAATATGAGGGAAAAAATGAACTGGCTAAAAGCCATCAGCAAATTTACTCCAAAAAGCCAACAGTGGCAAGAATAAAGGGGAAGAGAGGAGGACAGAAGGTTGTGGACATTCAAGAGAAAAGACATACAAATCTTCATAAAATTCTAAAATGATCAATAATGTCTATAATGAGAAAGGCAAGTCAGAGAGAGACAGAGACTGAGAGCCTAACAAACGTAAGACAATATGTGGGAATTTGTGGATCCAAATGATTATGGAGCAATTTCAAATCAAATGCTTTAGATTAGAAGTAGGATTTTTTTTCACTCCAGTGGAAGTAGGCAGACTGACTAAACAAGGAATTAACAGAAAAGTTAACTGGGATAAAAACAATTATATAGCTGTATAGCTGTAAGGCAAAGGGATACAACAAGATAAGATTAGTACTGAGGGACATGGCAGGGATTTTAAACAAATCAGCTGACCTAGAATTTATAGATTTCCTAATGGCTCATGATTTTGCATGAAGCATGGATGGAAAAGATGCAAATACAGTAAATATCAATGGTTACAGAAGCTATAGCAAGACAGCTGCAGTAGAACTACAGTATGCCGTTATTTGGGAGAAATATGAAAGGTCTAGACATTCCCTTTAATATCAGTGGATTTTGGAAGAAATTACTTTTGATCAGATTTAAATATGGTTATAACATAGAAACCAATCAATACGAAATTAAAAGTTTAATATTTTTAAAGGGAAACTACTATCAGTCCTAAGTGCAGCAGCTGCAGAAATGCCGATTAGAGACTTTTAACATAAAAGTACATTTTTCATTACATGGTGCCTAAATTTTAATTAAAACATCCGCTTGCTCCGCAATGGCGACAGAGCCCCAGGCGGACATCCTACGTGCCAGCTGACTTCCACCATGAAGGTTATGCTATTAGGGGCTGCCAACAAATGGCAGATATTGGTAGCCTTCATTGGCATAACCTTCATGGTGGAAATTCAGCTGAAGAAAATGAATGTCTGCGTCTGTCACCGTATAGATGAGTGAGTGGATCTTTTAATTTAAATTCTGGGCCACCAGGTAATGAGAAAAATTACTTTTACATTAAAAGCCCTAATTGGGTATTTCTGCAGCTGCTGCAGTACTTAGGGACTTGGTAGGAGTTTCCCTTTAAGTCTGTATACTGTATACAACTAGTATAATAAGTAATATATCATCCCAGCTACTAGGATTTTATGGAAACAAATATTTAACAAATTTAATCTGATACTGTTTGCAGTGTCAGTGGCTCAGCAGGTAGCACACTCACCTCTGAGGCTGAATGATCAGAAGGTTTTAGGGTCTAACCACACACCAGGAATGTGGGATAAATCCCAATACTGACACTGTAGTGCATCAAGAGGGTGTGCCGCACTCCTGAGATGCCATCTTTTGGGTGAGACGATAAACCGAGGTCCCGTCAGCCTGTTCTGGTGGCTGTTCAGGTGAACATTAAAGATCACATGGGACTTCTCGATAAGAGTAAGGGAATTTTCCCAGTGGCCTGGCCAAATCCCCATTCACTAAAATACCACCAACAGGTCAATCTGGTTCTGTAAGTTAGTCTACATCTGTACACATATTCCACTTCCCTGCCCCTGGGTCACACATGGAAACAAGTCATGTCTTAGTGTGCCTCTCCTGGTCACAAACTTTCAAATAAAAATAAAAAAAAACACTGCTATGCTAATCTCTGGAGAATTTAATGCTAGGGTAGGGATAATTACAGCATTTGATAGAAAAATGAAAGTACTCTAAGATGCATTCTAGAAGATAGGAGTAACAAAATCGTGGGATAAAACTGAATAATCTAACGGTCAGTCTCAGTCTTTTGGCTGCACTGAGAAGTGTAAGGGTGGAAATTACACAGTCATGTCACAAAGTAATGGGAATGGTTCCATAATATAATATTTTTGGATAGAACCAAAAAACTGTCATTTAGTTGATAATTCTGATATGATAAACAGAGTAGAGTGTGGTATTTTTTCCATTTGTGTTAGAACTTAGAAGAGAATAAGACTCTACAGAAGTGATGCATCAAAAAAATCCCAGAACAGGACAAATATAAATTTATAATAAGAAATGTGTTAAACTGTCAAATAATTTGGAACAGATGTTGCCTTGCTTGATGATATAAAAAAGATCTCTGAAACAATGGAGTCTAATAAGATCTATTCAGCTTTAAATAATATGCAAGAGAGATTGCTCCATTTAGTTTGTAATTCAGACAATATTCCAAATTTCAAAAGGCAGATGAAGAAAAAGAAAACCTTCTTTGACCAGGAGTATCAGCTGAAGAAATGTCAACTAAAAAAATAACCAGGAAATTTGTGCCAAATTAACAGATGGATAATGAGGCTAGACAGGAACTACTAAATCAAAAAGAAGTTATGAAAAAGTTCTTAATAGCAAAGAAAGTGGCCTACCAAAACAACGTTGTTCATAATTTAAGAAACCGAAGAAAAATAATGTATTTTTGAAGGACCGCAGCACAAGGTACAGGTAAACACAAGTAAGAGTATAAACATTAAAAGTAAATAGTGGGTCAGCTATTTAGGAGATACCTTTTAGAATAATAATCACTATTGTAAAACTGAACAAATTACAGAGAAGAGGAACTTAGAAAACTGGACACCACTAACTGAAGAACATGTTGCTATCTAAGGAAACAATCTTTTATAAAGCCCCAGAGGGAGTATAGGGTGCCTGTTGAAGTCAATAATTTAAATACAAAATAGTGTCTAACAGTTTCAATGAAAGTTTATAAGTGAGTGATAGAAATTATAACCATTCCAATAAGGTAGATGGGGAATGTAATAGCTCCAATTTTTAAAATGTCTGTAAGATTAAACCCAACAATCCACATGTTAAACTTCACTGATATCATCACAAAAATCTGTGGAAGGCACTGTATCTATTAGAGAAATTCCAGTTGTGGATTGCAGAAAACAGTATCCTGTATGAAGAACAGGTGAGGGTCTGCTGTGGCTACAGCACTATTGGGTATAGTACCATTGATAATCTATTCTACTGCATTAATTTGCAGAGAAATATGGAAAGAAAAGCTTGCAGGACTGTTTTTGGCTCCTATAGATCTTAAAGCTGGTTCTGGTCTTCAGCTATGCAGACGTGGTCTTTGATACAGATCTCTCCACCTTCTTAGCCAGACTGGGCACTCTCAGAAATACCTTTTATACTTTATGACAAACTCTCCTCCACATGCACACCACTACTCATTCTATTCCTCTCTTTCTATTCTCCCCCTACCTTCACATCCTCAGTTACAGTGCTGCTCCTTCATTTATTTATTTATTAAATTTTGATAACCGGGTAAGCCCGCTGGGCCCCAAAGGTCCCTTTTTCAGGGGTGACCCGGGGAATTACATGGAATAATACATGGGGTAGCATACAGCACAGGTACATTACACTAGACAGCGAGTAACATAATACATAGTTTTTCAGCAGTTACATTTAAGAGGTAAGACATAGTAGCTTTTTAGCAGTTAAAATTTCCTGGGTAAGCTCTACAGATGGGGTGCAGTGCTATATAGATGGGGTGTAGTGATAGTCACTATTTCTATATGAAGGAGAGGGGTGGGCTTCCACTTAGGAGCCTCTCACTTTAGCAGTTGCATATGGAGGTGACCATCATATGAGCCTTCAGCCTTGTGCAAAAGGTGTGGGTAGAGGTAGCATCCTGAACACCAGGGGGCAGGGAGTTCCATAGGGTGGGCGCTGTGATGGCAAATGACTTACCCCCCACCTTGGATCTAACCCTTGGCACTGCGAGGAGGGTTCTGTCCATTGTTCTGAAGAGCCTAGAGTTTCTCTTTTGGGCAATGAGTCCAGTGAGGCTGGGAGGAGGGGATGGGCTGAGTAGTTTATGAGTGTAGCAGAGTAGGGTATTGGGCCGGGCCTCCCAGGAGGACCAGTTTAGTTGGGACAGAGTGTCACAGTGGTGCAGCCAGGGGCGGATAGGGTGGCAAGTGAGCCACCTTGTGATGAGAGAACTTGTAATCTGTTCATCTCTTGTTTGGCAGCTCCCTGTATCACCGGGGCTGCATAGGAGAGGGTAGGGAGGAGGACGCTTGTGGTGATGGAGGCCCTGGCCACGGGTATCAACTGGTCTTTCAGCCTATACAAGGTCCTGAGTTTGGCATGAATATTTTTGGTTACCTGGTCGACATGATCCTTGAGGGAGAAGCACTGATCCAGGGTGAGGCCAAGGTATTTTATCGATTCAACCACCTCAGGTCTTTTTCCTGATTTGGTCATCAGCCTGAGATGTGGGCTTCTGTCCCGGCCGAGGGTTCTTGGGCCAAATAGCATAGCCTTGGTCTTGTTAGGGTTAATGATCATTCTGTTGGTGACAAGCCATTGCTCAAGGGAACCCAGTTCTTCCTGTAGCCCAGAGAAGAGATCTCCCAGATTACAGGAGGACGGTATATGACCACGTCATCCACATACTGTACCACTGAGCTACCCCCACAGTGTTTGCTGAGATCATTTGTGAAAAGAAAGAAGAGAAGGGGGCCAAGGATAGATCCGTGGGGCACCCCATCCATTAGGGGAGAGGCTCCGACAGGGAGTCTTTCCATTTTACCCTCTGTGTCCTCCCTGTGAGGTAGCTGTTGAACCGCGATAGGAACTGGCTGTCTAACCCGACCTGGCTCAGTTTTGTAAGGAGAAGGTTGTGGTTTACAAGGTCAAAAGCCTTGGAAAGGTCAATGAAGACTTCCCCGGTGGGGGATCCCTTGTCCAGTTCTCTGAGAACATCAGTGGAGAACTTGATAAGCGTGGTGTCAGTCCCATGATTGGTTCTGAAACCGTGCTGGGAGGGGGCAAGTAAGTGGTGGAGCTCTAGGTAGTCCCGGAGTTGTCCGTAAATTAGTCTCTCTTGAATCTTGCCAAGGCTAGATAGCAGGGAGATGGGTCTGTAATTGTTGGTAGTCTCCCTTGAACCACCCTTGTGGATGGGGACTACATGGGCCAGTTTCCATTTTTCGGAGATGGCACCTGCAATAAGGGATCAATTGAGGAGCCAGGTGAGGGGCCTGGCGAGTGCAGGGGCCCCTTCCCTTAGTATGCGGGGGGGGGATGCAATTGGGTCCCATAGCTCCCGACATTTTGAGGGACTTGAGTAACGGGAGGACTTCGTTTGGTCTTACAAGCCGGATGTGGAAGGTTGGGCGGTCCAGGCTTTGGGTAATGGGATCATTCAAGACTGGGAAGAGGGGTGGCAAGTCCACTTTGAGCAGGTCCAGGTTTGTGAACTGGTGGTTGAGAGCCATGGTGATGCTAGGGTCATCGTTAGTTAATTGGCCAATGACCTCTACGGGGCAGTGAGCGGTCTTCCCGTTCCCCTTTATAAGCCTGTTTATGTGAGCCCAAAAGAGTCTAGGGTTGCCAAGGTTCTTTTTCTGTAGATCTGTGAGGTAGTCTCGTTTGGCCACTTTGATGGCCAGTTTGCACTTATTTCTCAGCGTCTTGTAGTGGTTTAGGTCAGCTGATAGGGAGGAGAGCTTGTATTTTCTCCAAGTAGTGTCCCTAGTTTTCATCAGTGTTTTCACTTGAGGGGTGATCCACTTGTAGCAGCTCCCCTTGGTGTGGAATTTCTTCAAAGGGGCCAAGCAGTCAGCAACCATAATGATGGCTCCCTGGAAGAAGGACGTAGCCTCTTCCAGTGTTGGGAGTAGTTTGATTGGGCTCCAATCAATCCTGCTTAGGCAGCCAATCAAGTGTTCAGGTTGATAGTTTGAGTAGTCCCGTGTTGCGAGTATTCGTGGGGGGACTCTGGGAGCCCTGTTTTTCCAGGAGCAGAAGATTGGGGAGTGATCACTCAGGGCATCCGCTAGGGTACCAGCTGCCTTTATATTGGTGGGTTTGCTAGTAAGCACCCAATCAAGTGCGGAATGGTTACCCATTTTGTAGTTCATTCGGGTGGGCCCTGTGATAACCTGTGTAAGGTTAGCTTCCTGAACCACCCCTAGTAGGGAGGGATTGTCTTTCGGGGCCCAATTCAGATTGAAGTCCCCCAGGATGATTAGCTCAGAGGTGACCTCATTGGAGATGTCCCTTAGGACCGCCTCCAGAGATGAGCGTGCATTGGTTGGGGGGTTGTATACGCATCCAATGTTGAGATGCTTACATGGGCCAAGGGTAACGTGAACGAAGATCAATTCACCTTCCATACTAGTGGCCTGTAGCAGGTTGACCTGCACTGAGTTAAGGGTGTCTTTTGTGTAGATTAGGACCCCTCCACCCCTTTTCCTCAGTCTATCTTGTCTATGGAAGAGGTATCCTAGGGCTGCAACCTCGTGGGAGGGTATGTGAGGCTTGAGCCAGGTTTCCGATACGGCCAGGATGTCCGGGTTGTACCGGTCCAGCCAGGCTTGAAGTTCCTGCATCTTGGATCTCAGGCTACATAAATTCATGTGTGCAATCCTCAGGCCCTTATTGGCCGCCCAGTGTGGGTCCACCGGGAAGGAGACCAGAAGATCATAAAGAAGGGGACCAGGATTTGGTTGGATGTCCCCTGCCATGAGCAGGAGGGTAGTAAGGAGGCAAAGAGAAGGAAGTCAACTGAGGGGTAAGGACTTAGCCCAGAGTCTCCATTTAGCAGTGAGTAGAGTTGAGTACAGGATGCCTTTCCTGCAGAATACATGGGCAGTCAGAAGCGCCTCCATGTCATTAAGAGGGAGGGTGTAGTGATCCCAAGAATGTCATGGGGGAATGTCCAGTTTGGGGGGACTTC
Organism: Neoceratodus forsteri; assembly: GCA_016271365.2. NCBI lineage: Eukaryota > Metazoa > Chordata > Ceratodontiformes > Ceratodontidae > Neoceratodus > Neoceratodus forsteri. Next base: position 1,296,924,316 of record CM028130.1, read on the forward strand.
TCAGGTCCTGTTTTCCTGTGCTTATAGTCCTATCTGCCCAGTGTAGGAAGAGGAAGTACAGGACGGCCAGTAGGAGCCCTCTATTTGGGCAGCCAAGAGAGGGGGGTCCAAGCATGGAGGGCATCATGCTGGTGAGGAAGCCCTCTAAGTATTGGTTTGGTTCTTTTCATTCCTATGTCAGCTTTCTCTTCTTTCCTGTTCCCCCACTCCATGTTCTCTCAGCTCCAAGGACAGAGAGCTTTCTCCACTCCTTACCCCCATTCCTCTGCTGGCAGTTGTCCTTTTCTATCCCTTGCTGACACTCTGGAATGAACTCTCCTTTCTTCTCTTCCATTCTTCCTCCTCAGACTCCTTTAGGCTCCAGCTGAAGCTCCTCTTACCATCCACCTGCTCCTGTTTCCTGTAGGAGGTCCCCATGGTTATTTTTGGTAGTTTAGGTTTTTGGATCCCCCTAGTCCTTTGCTGATCCCTGGTATACTGAATTGCTTACCTCTGTACTGCTTTGTTGTCGAATTCCCAGTTTTCCACCTTCACGTCTATTTTAACAACATACTTGCACTTTATCTTGTCCCATGTTTGTACAAAAGATGTATTAACTTTTTGCTATGTCTACACTTTGCATTCTGTTCCATGTAATGTACTATATTATGTTTTTCTGTTTCCTCCAATAACCATTCCCCTGGGTCACACCTGGAAATGAGCTTCAACTCAGTGTTCCTCTCCCAGTTATTGATTTTCAGATAAATAGATAAAGCCACTTTTGGCAGGGTGTAAGTGGAATATGCTCTACTATAAGAAGGAAAATATATAGGCTGATCAATATCAATTCACCATGATTAAGAGTTGCCATGACAACTTGTGGCTCCAAGTTAAAATGGGAACCCAAGGGGAGCTAACAGAAAAAAAAATCAAATCAGAAAAAGATGTAAGGCAATCATGCATTTTGGCACAAATGTTATTCATACTATATGCTAATGATCTGGTCCCAAACCTGAATGATTAATCTTCATTTGTGGCCAACTTGTAAGAAATTATACTATTTTCAATGTATGAAACAGATTTCATACTGCTATTTCTCTCTTAACTGGGCCTTCAATGGAAATTAAATACATTTGAAAGTTGAACCAAGTGTTGGGGCATAATAATGAATGTTGAAAAATCAGAAACAGTGATACTTTAGAAAAAGATGAAACACAACAAAGTGCAAATTGTTCATAGGAAAAGAAAAGCTAGAAATGCGTCCCACTGTAATTATTTGGGAGTTATTTCAGATACTCTTGTAACCCCCTTCCCGGTCTAGAGGTAGCCAACTGACTTGTTCCACAACAAATAGTAAAGTCATGTACTTGACTTCCTGGGCCTATGGTGACCTCCTAGTTGCAGGGATATCTTTCAGACTGTTAAAGGCTGCAAATTAACTTGTTAGCAGGCAGACACTCTGTAGCTAGTAACTGAATGTCCAAATTAAGTGTTAGATCCAAGATAATCCATTTTAATGAAAGTAAAAAGTCATAAGTGTCTTATTACAAGGGGAAAATATCTTAAGTCCACAAAGAAAAAGGTTTCAGGTATTTCACTTCCCACCAAGGGGACTGTCTCTTATGAATTTCAATTTCCTACTCACACAGGCACTTCATCAGGGCACTGGCCCTTTAATCGGCATCTTCATGTCTTCTGGGGCTGCACACAACCCTGAGGCACTTAGAACATTAAATGTAGCTGTGGATTTCAAACCCATATTACTAGACAGGACCCAGTATGAGACAGACCTACTAAGGCACCAGGCTGAGCTTTCAACCAGCACCAGCAGTAAAATAGAAACAGAAATAAAGAGCATTCTGCTCAGGAGCTACCCCAGTCTAAGAATTATCCTGTAAACATGGTAACCACTTCATCACTGCCCTACAGGAAAGGGTCCACTGCTCTGCCAGAACCCATGGCGTAAAGGATCCCAGGCTGAATGATGGCACCATCCTATTACGGGGTTATCCCCCCCTGCTACCCAGCTGGGGGGGTAACGTAGTAACTTAATACACGTACTTTTCGATATCCAGGATACTTAAATTTTACATCAGAGGCTGCACACATAGCTCTGTGTATTAAATAACTCCTCTTTAGGACCTGCATATGGTGGAGTTGCACCCCACTGGGGGCTCTGTGTTGACAACTGCCACAACAATCCCAAGACTTAGGTGGTTCCACTTCTAGCAAGGCCTTTGCCTTCAGCTGCAAATTGCAGCTCAATGCCTCTCCTTTAAACTGAGTAAAAAAAAAAAAACACACTCAATGACTCACCAGTCACCAAGAGCTGGCCAAACCCCCTGAAACCCCCAGCCAATCTACCCTACAAGGAGTCCCCAGATTATCCACAGTTAATCCTTAGGGGTGCATTAATCTTCGGGGGAGAAGGGCCAAAGCCACCCAGGAGTTACACACTAACTTGGGGGAGACGTAGAGAAAAGCTGTTCTGGGGCCACACCAAACTGCTAAATGAATCAATTGTTTTAATGCAAATTATGATGGTAAAATTCTTAAGCAGCACTAAAGGTCTATAAAAGTAAATTAAGCTCACAACTCTTGTATGGCACAAAAGTCTGGGGATTGAATTATTGAATTAATGGAATCTGAACAAAATCATTTTCTGAGAATAATCCTAGAAGTACTAAACTGAACAGCTATGGAATGTACACACTGTATGCAGAAACTGAAACAATTCAAATTTCAATTATTGCACAAAACAGAATTGCATCTTTCTGGAAAAAAAAGCAAAAGATTATCCAAACTGTACATGATGGAGGCAATGTAGACATACACATCTTAAAAATACAGGTTTGATTGGTTAACAAATTTGAGAGATCTGCTTGAGGGATCTGCTTTATTATGTACGATGTAGAGATTTATGGATAAGATAATGAGACTTAAGTAGGAAATAGTAAATTAAGACTGCAAGACATTGCAAAACTACTGTCCTTGGTATGTCAACTGTAAAACACTCAGAAACAGTATTATACAGCATTATGGGTAAGTAGCTGGGGCGGCTCGTGAACCCCATCCAACTTGGGCCGTGTTATGCAATGGCAGATCTATTAAGAACAAAAACACAATTATTGCGGCTTTTGTTGGAACAGCTGATCTAGCTTGCATCACTGAGACCTGGCTAGATGAAAATGCCGGCCCTATTTTGGAGGTGGCAGCAGCTCCGGTTGGGTACTCGTGATAAACACATAGAATTGAACCACGGGGAATAGCGGTCTGTTTCAAGACTGAGTTTGGCCTCACTGGTGTACCAGTAGAGGAAACTGAATCCTTTGAATGTACTGTGGTACCTGGTGTGGGTTGCAGGATAGCTGTCATCTACCATCCACCTGGAGATGAAAAGCAATTCCTGCAGGACGTGGCGGACTTCGCCGTCAACTTGGCATTAGAGTCGCCCAGACTGATGGTTCTGGGTGACTTCAATGCATGGGTCGATGATGAACTCTCGCCTTTTGGACAACACTTCTTCCAGTTGATGACATCACTGGGCTTCACACAGATTGTTACCTCAGCTATCCATAGTCATGGTCATTCTTTGGATCTGATTTTTCTCCTGGGGATTGAGGCCTCTGATTTGGGGGTGGAACCTGTCAGTTGGTCCAATCATTACACCATGAGGTTCAACTTTTGCACCTCCCTTTGCAGGTCGGCCCCTGTGGAGATGGACATTTACTGCCTTTATGGGATGTGAGCCCTGAAGATCTTGCGGCTGTGATTGATCTCTCAAAGTTTCTCTTGGCCTATAATCAGGCCATCTCCTCAGCCCTCTACCTGATTGCTCCTGTCCGGGTTCATCCTCTCCCACTTCGCCCTCAGGCCTTCTGGTTTGATGGGTCTTTGAGGGAGCTGCGGCAAGTAGGACGAAGGTTAGAATGGCGTTGGCGGAAATCTGCTCTGGAGGTTGACCATCTTAGTTTGGTGGAGCATTATCAGACCTACCAATCAGTGATCTCCCATAAGAAGCCAGAGTTCTTTTCCAGGGAGACTGCTATCTCTCAGAATCGACCAGCTCACCTCTTCTGAACTGTGGACAGGTTGTGCAACCCAGCCTGGCTGCAGTTCCATCGAGTCTTTTCACAAATGAAGTGTGATGAGCTTGCTCAATTCTTTGTGAATAAGGTGGCCGACATCAGGTCGGAGATCCTCTTGACTTGTTCTATGGGGGTTGCTGTTGGTCGGTGCTCGGTCACTATACCTCGTCCTTCCTGGAATACCTTTGACCTGCTGGAGTTCAGGGATATTATGCAGATTGTCCATGGGATGCACCCTACATGCTGTGATTTAGATCCCGGACCAACTTCCCTGATTTGGGGTTGTTGTAATATCATTGGCACGGTTCTGGCTCAGATAGTCTGGTGCTCCTTGGAATCGTATGAGTTTCCAAGCTCCCTGAAGGAGGCGGTGGTGACATCCCTTCTGAAGAAAGCTTTGTTGGACCTGGACGCTCTAGCTAACCACAGACCTATCTTGAACCTTCCCTTTATAGGGAAGGTTATTGAGAAAGTAGTGGCAACTCAACTGGAGAACCATTTGACCATCCATAATGTCTACGAACCTCTCCAGTCCAGTTTCCAAAAGAGGCATGGCACTGAGGCTGCTTTGGTTCAAGTGCTCAATGATCTTCTGATGGTGAGAGATCAGAAAAACCATTCCATTCTGGTACTCCTTGATCTGTCCTCAGCTTTTGACACTGTAGACCATGGGGTGCTGCTTGAGTGCCTGAGGTTCATCTGTGGCCTGACAGGTACAGTCCTCAGGTGGTTTACATCTTTCCTAACTGGCAGAACACAGAGAGTTGTGTTGGGGATTTTTTCTTCTGATTCACTCCCTCTGTCCTGTGTGGTTCCTCAGGGCTCAGTGCTGTTCCCCATGTTGTTTGCAGTGTATATGCTACCCCTCGGAGACATTGTAAGATGGTATGGACTGAGGTTTCACTGTTATGCTGATGATACCCAGCTCTACCTGTCTCTTGCTCCCGACCAGCTTAGTGCTCTCTCAGTATTTAATAACTGCCTTGCTGAAATCCAGCACTGGATGAATTCAAGCTGGCTAAAGTTGAATACGGGAAAGACTAAGGTTATGGTCATGGACCCAGGCTGCAGGATAGAGGGGTTGAGGACTGGTCAGCCCTCTGGATTATTTCTAAGGGGGGGTCCCAGATTCTTACCTCAGAACAAGTGCGTGACCTGGGTGTGGTAGTTGATGATGGGCTGGCCCTTCGTTATCAGGTGTCAGCAGTAATCAAGCATGCCTTTTATCATATTAGGAACATTACCATGGTCAAACACCTTGTTCCATCCAGCGATCTGCCTGTAATGGTCCACGCCTTTGTGAATCGCGCCTTGACTATTACAACTACCTTTACTTAGGGCTTCCTGGGGTTGATATCCGCTGCTTGCAGCTAGTGCAGAATGCTGCTGCTCAACTGTTAACTGGGGCATCTCGGTGGATGCATATCACTCCTGTGCTGCGCGGTCTGCATTGGCTGCCAATTCAGTGGCGGATCACCTTCCAAGTAGGTTTATTAATTTAAAAAAGCCCTATACAGACTTGGTCCCAACTACTTGAAAGAGCTTCTGATTCCCTACACCCCAGTGTGACAGCTCCATTCAGCTGATGAGGGGTTGCTGGAGATTCTGAGGGTAACCTTGAAATCTTCCGGGGCCCATGCATTTATGTTTGTGGCCCCTACCCTCTGGAATTCTCTACCCCATCAGCTTCAGGAATGCGCAACCGTGGGGGGTTTAAGCAGGCACTTAAAACTTTTGTATGCCGTCAGGCTAATCAGTGAACTGTTGGTATTTGTAACTGTTGTATTATATATTTATGTAATAGTTTTTATGGGATTATGTTTATTATTGTAAAGCACCTTGGTATTTGAAAGGCGCTTAAAAATAGAGTTTATTATTATTATTTTTCTCAATATACAGTATAAGAAAACAGAACTGGGGAATTTATTTAAGTACTATAAAACACCTGGGGATGAGATCAATATTTATAAGACTAATAATGGACGTTATTACATCCACTATAGTGGAAGCCAGCTATGAGAAGATAGAGAAAGAAAGGGGGGTATGCCCGTGCCAGAGTGGAGAGAAGAAATTATTAAGCCATCATGTTCTGCACTGGTCCTTGTATACAGAGATAAAAGATGAACAATAGGGACTATACTATCCCAAATTACAAATTGATAAACCATCCATAATTATTCATTTACTAAGGGGACACAATTAATATATGATAAAGTGACCTATTCACCTATAAAGCAGATCAGTAAAGGAAGGGAGAGAGTGAGAGAGATAATACCCAAAGAAGAAAATTGGTGTCTGCCTAATTGCCTTACCAACCACTTGCTATCCACTGGTCTTGGACCTTTACTTTGGCCTTTCCTTCTAACCTAATTTTACTGCTGTCCAAGTTTTGCTCTGATTGACTTACAGGTATTGCCCTGTTTTTTGATTGCATGTACTGCCTTGTTTTGATTCTAGCAATGTATGTATAATGCATCATTTTGCAAATTATATGTAAATTTGGTTGGTATGTAATTTGTCTAATGTTATACCTTTGACTTGTCATTTATCCTCAGTGTATGTTTGTGATTTTGTACTTCAAATGTATTATACTTTGTACTATCCCATTTTCCCCGTTCGGACACATCTGGAAACAAACAATTCTGCTCAGTATGCTTTCCTGGTATAACTCTTGAGTAAATAAATAACATGTTGCTCTAATTATGGTGTGCATAGTGTATGCTGTATGATTTTGTAATGGTGACAAGCGAATATGATAAAATTACTAACCTGGATTTATTGAGAGCATGTTGTCCTCATCATCCTTTCAAAGTGAACATGTTCAGGGCCTCCAGTCTCTCCTCTTTATTTTATCTTCCATAACCCTCATAGCAAATTATTTTGGTGACTCTACATTGCTCCCTTTCTACGGCCTCAATGTCCCTAAGCCATTTTAGCATTGGTGAGGCCAGAACTATACATGGTACTCCAGAGGGGCCTGCATAGGGCCTTTTAAAGTGGTAAGATTCCTTCCACTGCTCTGCTGGTCACCCTCTCTTGTAGATCTGGACCACCCCACAACCCTATACTTAGTGCAGCATATGGTATACATACATTTATTCATAATATGTTTAGCAAGGTAGGATATAGTGTAGTATCATGTGCTTATGTAATACACATGTGCATATGATAGTAGTATCCTAACAGGGCTATGTGCTAGCAACCTCAAGCCCCAATAGTATTAGTATTGCTTATGCAGGCCTGATGACACAGTTATTTTTCCAAGCAATTTACCTTACATATGTTTATTTTTGTGCGATACTAAGCATCTTTTGTATTGTAACCCAAAACTAGTTTCAGCTAGCTTAACTCTTATCAGATAGTACATGCAGAGAGAAAAAGATGATCAAACTGCCTTCTGAGCTAATCTTCTACAATGAAACTTCTGTGTTTTGTGATTTTACCTTATTTGGCAGGCTATCACCTAGTAATGTGCTTTTCTTATCTGTAGTATAAGAATGTCTGTAAGACTCTTTCACTGAGTTTTCATGACAACACCATGGTGATCAGAGATTTCCGAACTCCCAGTAGGTATGCTGTTTTTCTGCATGTTTTGGGATAAACTATTTTCCCTGTGATATCTGGGCTTCTGTGTTGTGTTTTACCAACAGGTCTATAATCCTGCCAGATAACACTCTCTTAATGTACTCCAACATTCTTCCAGCCCTATTAAAAGGAGATGTGCACTCCCTGTTACCCTTTAGTTAATTATCTATTATGACTCTCAGGTCTTTTTTCTTCTCCAAAACAGCAAAAGAAGCTACAACAACAGAGGAAGGATTCTGGCAGGGGAGCCTACTGGTATTGCCTCCCTGGCTTACCCCCCACAGTGGAGCATGGAGTCAGGCCAGCCACACCAGTAGCTGTAATAGGTCAACAGCCCAGAGTGCCACTGCGGGCGATCAGAACCAGGAAAGCGATGCTTCATAAAGGTGGCTGCTGTTTTTCCATTGTTGTGAATAGGGGGCAAGACATGCAATGAAGCAAGTGTTATAAGGCATCAGTGTCCGGCACGTCACCCAGGAGATTCTAGGCACTGGTTGCAACAGAACCCCCAACCTCTTCTAAGGGTCCACATGTGCCAGTCACACAAACCCCCAGTCCTCCCCAGGAGAGAAGAGCTGCCATATGGTGGTTCAGTACAACTCCTGCCCTCCCCCCAGCAAACCCCTAACAACCCCAGTCCATTCATGAACCCGGGTCGCCGTCATAGCATGAAATGTGGTTCTAGTGACTCAACCCTCAGCCCAACTAGGCTAGCTCCTGCATAACATTGTTGTGGGCATGGTGCAGCTCAGCCAAACTCCCTCCTCATAGTGGCATCTTGTCTCTCCATGTCATCAGTGTGAGACCTCATCACATCCCCCAAAGGAATCCTTTTCATGGACTTTTTTCATTCATACAAAAAAGAGTGCCTTCAAACAAAATAATTATTTGAACTTTGTAGTGGGGGAAAAAAACTTATTCCAAAATCTTTTTTCGTAAGGAGTCCTTTTTTGTATATTTTTTTTCATTCATTCAAAAAAGGATGCCCTCATAGGAAAAAAAAATTAACTTAGTTTTTCTTCTGATTCTTTTTCATATGAAAGAATCCTTTTTCAGGAGCTGTTTTCATTCATCTGAAAAAAGATGCCCTCCTATGAAAAATTAATTTGGACTTTGTTTTTTGTGATTCTTTTCTTGTATGAAGGAATCTGTTTTAGTGAGCTTTTTTCATTCATACAAAAAAGGCTGCCTCATACGTAAAAAGAATCTGGACAGTCCCCCACCCTTCTTTTTTTGTATGATGGGATCCTTTTTCATATGGGTTTTTCATTTGATATGAAAAAGGATTCCTTCATATGAAAAAAGGTTTTGGACTAAGTTTTTTCACCACATTTTCCATTTGTGTTGGGTTCCTTTATATAGCCAAGTCCCTCACATATGGCAGCACACTTCTGAGTTGCAGTACCTTTAAGGGGTCTGTATCCAGCAATTGCATCCTGTGCAAGCCTGCTTCTAACCCGCAATTGCTTGTTGGTAGTATAGCACCAGCATGCAGGCTTCTTCCTCCTCCATGTCCTCCTCCTGACTTTGGGGCTTCTGGCTGTTGGTGACTGTGCCAACAATTTTATTGTCAGTTAGCTGGTCATTTGTTGTTCCATCATCATCCAAAGAAAGCCAGTCATCAATTGTGTCTGTTGAGTCATGATCAGGGGAATAATAATTAATTGTTCTGGAAGGCTCACAATCTCATTGGTGTCATCCTGATCATCATCGGGATTGTCCTCAGCTTGCAAAAGGTCCCTGAAGGCTGCACCTAAGGTAGCATTCCAACACTGGTAAACTGTATCCTCCATAACATTAACCCAAACCTCACAACACAAAACAAACACATCTTTTAAAGAAAGTTTTGTAAGGTTGTCTGTAACCTGTGCACCTTCGGTGCATACCAAATCAGTCAGCAGTCGCTTTCTGTAATTTTTCTTAAATGTGGCAATGATGTCTCCATCAAGGAGTTGAATCCTAAATGTTGTATTCTTGGGAAAGAATAAAGTTTTTATTCTTCCATCCCATGACCATAACTTGCATTCATCTGGATGATTAGGGCACTGGTCCAGGACAAGGATCACTTTTGCAGGCAATTTTTGTTTTCTCAGGTGGAGTCTAACAGATGGCACAAAGTCATTGAAAAACTGGTTCATGAAAATCTCAGATGTCATCCATGCATTGCAGCTATGGGCATAGGTGACAGGGAGGGATAACAGGTTTGTGTGTTGGAAACACTTTGCTTTAGCAAATTTGTCAATGACTAGGGGAGTGATCTTGTGAGTGCCAGTTGCATTGGAGCAAAAAAGAAGTGTTACATGATCCTCGCTTATTTTAAAAACCTTGCTGGCGTTCTCCTCTTTATGGCCAGCCAGAGTCCCAATAGGTGGGCACCGCCAGAACAAACCCATCTTGTTGGCATTATAGATCTAGTCTGGCTGGTACCCACCACTCTCGATGTCCTGCAGTTTAGACAAAAATTAATTTGCAGCAGCATCGTCACAGGATCGCTGTTCTCCTCTGGGGCAGACATGTCTAATGCCATGTCTGTGCTGCAACCCCTAAAAGCAATCAGAGGATGAGGTAAACTTTGTTTCAGGGCCATGGATCTGGCAAGCAAACTGCTCAGCTTTTTGTTGCACAATGGGACCTGATACAAGCACCTCATTTATGTGCTGCTGTGTGAACCACACTTGTCTTGCTTTGTCGATTTCATATTCACCAGGGCAGTGCAGTTTTTGGCATGACAATCCATTACCCTCACTGCGCTCACTGGCAAAGTCCCTCCTCTTGTGTCCGCCAAGTGCTTAAATTCGACTGTGAGTAGCCCGTGTCTGGTGAAATCTTTGCCAAACTTTCTCTGTTTTTCAGCTGGTCTAGAATAGCTAGTTTCATCTCCACTGTGTCCCCAGATATCTTCATTGTGTTGTGTACTGTGGTGTTGTGAGCTTGCTACTTGCTTTTAAAGCCTACTACTTAACTTATTACTGTCTATTACAGTGTGTTCCTATTAGCGGGAATTATAGTGATTAACACTAAGAATCAATGAAGTGAATGAGACATCTGATTGTTAGTGTCAACTCAGAAGCCACAGATCACATTTGTTATACCCAGGGATTTGCTATATTGGGGTTCACTATAAGGAGGGAGCACTATATGAACATACCTGCAGATAAAGGTCTTACAGTCCATTTTGTCTGCTTGAGTGTGCAGGTCCCCCCAACTCTACAATGGGATCTGCCCCCCCTTCCAAAATCCTCCCTGACTCCTTTCATTTCACTCTTTCCTCCTCCCCCAGCAACTTTCCCCTTCATTCTGCCCCATTTTCCCCTGAAGCTATCCACAATTACTATGGAGACCACTTCCTCTAGCAACTCATTCCACTTGGTTACTATTCACTTGGTAAAAAAGTGCCTCCTTATCTCACTCTTGAATCTTCCCTATACCAGCTTTAGGCTCTGTCCAGTACTGGACATGTTCTCACTAAGACTGAAGAGGCCCTCCATAGTCACTCCTTAAATACCTTTAAGATATTTGAAGGTCTCGATCACCTCCCCTGTCTGCCATCTGTCCTCAAGGGAGTACATGTTGAGACCCCTGAGACTCTCTGAGTAGGTGTTGCCCTACTGACCCTGGATCATCTTGTTCACCCTTCCCTGCACTGTCTGCAGCAAGTTGACAACCTTCTTAAGATAAGGGTACCAATACTGCAAACTGTACTCTAGGTGCAGTCTTACCAGTGACCCGTACAGCAGTAGTATAACATCTGCCTTCCTGATGGTAATCCTCTGTCAGTGCAGCCCATTATCCAATTAGCTTTTTCTGCTGCTCTCCTGCAGTGTGCTGAGTGCTTCAGGTCACTTTTGATGATCACCCCCAGGTCCTTTCTTCCTCAGACTTGGTGACCTACACACCAACCAATCAGTATTTTGTCTCTGGGTTCTTCACCCCTAAGAGCATAACCTTGCACCTTTTAGCATTGAATTGAAGTTGCCAAATGCCAGACCACTTCTCTAGCCTATCCTGGTCTTCCCTTAGTTCCTGTCTCCATGGTCTGTGTCCACCCTACCATAGATCTTTGTGTCATCTGTGAACAGGCAGATTTTATCTTTGATCCCTTCCACTATGTCACTGGTGAGAAGTTGAACAACAACGGAATGAGCATTGAGTCTTGTGGGACCTAACTGATCACTGGCCTAGCTTCCAAGAATTACTCCCAGCCACCACCTTTTAACTTCTGTCCTTCAACCAGGCTTTGATCCATTTAGCGAGCTTGGCCCCCACTTACAGATCCTCCAGCTTCCTTACCAGTCTCCTATAAGGTACAGAGTCAAAGGCCTTGCTGACGTTATTATACAATACATCAACTGCTTTTCCCCTGTCCAGTCTTGGTCACCCAGTCAAAAAGGTTAATCAGGTTAGTCTGGCAGAACCTCCCTGACACAAAGCCATGCTGCCTCTGGTCTTGCAGCACATTTTCCTTGAGAAAGCCCACCAGTTTCTTCTTCAGGATAGTCTCCATCAGGTTTCCCTCTATTGAGGTCAGACTGCTTGGCCTGTAAGTCCCTGGTTTATCCCTTGGTCCACTTTTATGGAGAGGTACCACATGTGCAGTTCTCCAGTCCTGGGAGATGTTAAACAGTTCTGCCAATGGGCCCACTAACACCTCTGCCAGTTTCTTTAGGACCCTGGGGTGCAATCCATCTGTCCTGGGGATTTGTCCACCTTCTGAGCCTTTAGGCCCTTATGCACCCTGTCCACCTTTATTACGCCATTGATAAGCCCCCCCCTTCTCTGTCCCCACCCTCTGCTCCCTTGTGGTATTGGTCCTTCCTTCCCTCTAGTGAAGACAGAGCAGAAGTACTTGTTCAGCATCTATGCTATCTCTTCACTACCTTCTGTCCAACTTCTATCTTTTTTTAACCTGACAATCTTACCTTTAATATCCCTCTTCTTCATATATTTGAAGAAGACATTCTCACCTGATTTTACTCCTTGTATAAGCCATACTTCCCTTGTAGCCTTTGTCTCTCTAACCACTCTGTTCACCACCCTTAATTTAGCACTATTGACCTCCCTATCCTCCTCATTCTGCGTACATTTGTACTTTCAAAAGGCTGCCTTATTTTCCCCTATTGCATTTCCCACCTCCTTTTCCAACCAGTGGGGATTTTGACCTTAGATTTCTTGATTTTGATTTTGGCACACTCACTAGTGGCCTCCATCAGTTCCTCCCTTTTTATGGCCCATTTCTGTTCCATGCCCATCTCCTTACTGATCCCAGGAGGGATGTGAGGAAATATTTCTTTTATGAAAGAGTGGTGGATGTCTGGAACAGCCTTCCAGCAGAGGTAGGGGAGGAAAAAACAATGGCGTGGTTCAAAACTGCCTGGGACAGGCACATGGAAATCATATGGGTAAAGAGGGAGGGGCAAAGATGGCACCTCAGATCAGCATCAGATCCATAGCAAAGAAATTAAGGTTAAAAGGGTGGCAAACTGGATGGGCCCAGTAGCCCTTATCTGCTGTCACACATACTGAAACAAACCAGAAAAACATGACAAAAAAGCAAGTTCATTTACAGAGAGAATTAAATCCAGAAAGCTTTAAGCTTGCCCTACATCCGCCACCCCCAAAACTGGTTTAAGCACATATTCCAAAGCTGTAAACTTAAAACTTTCTGTATTTTGTTGATGGCACAGTTTAAATTGTGCCTCTATTGTACTTTTTTCCAAATCATTTCTAATAGCCCTAATATGTTCAAGTATTCTGATCTTAAGCTTCCTAGTGGTCCTGCCAATATAAACTTTGCAGCAGGAACAATAGGTTGCATTACCTACAAATTCAGAAAAGCAAAACAAAATCCAGAATGTTTTAAGTTTACAGTTTTGGAATATGTGCCCAAACCGGTTGGGGGAAGGGGGCAGGCTTCAAAAATTGATGAAGAGAGAATCATGGTATTTTGCACCTGAAAAGCCATTCTCAAGAAGGTTTGAATGCAATTCTGGATTTTAAACCCTTCTTATAAATGGACTTGCTTTTTTGTAAAAGGATATGCCTCTTTGTTACACGGAATGGCTTCTTGGCCTGTTAGAAATGCCTGAATAGAAGATGGTCTATAACTTGGAAATACAATTTTTTAGTGATTTTGTATTAAATAATCTCCTTTGGCATGATGCATGGAATTAATCATCCAGAAAAATATTAAGCTTTCAGCTGTGAAATATGTGCCCATATTATTAATGAGGGGAGGATATGATTTAATAATTATTGAAGTAAGAATTTAAGTAGATTTTCCATCTGAATAGCCTGTCTCCTATAGGCTTGAATGGATTTCTGGATTTAATTCTCCTTGTAAATGAACTTGTTTTTTTGTCATGTTTTTCTAGTTTGTTATATATTAGGCATTCTACTGTGAAATTCTTCCTTGTTAATATGAAGTTAATACTTGTCTATGCTCTATGTTTTACTACAGGAATGTGTTTGCTAATTATGTGTATGATATGTCTGCACTGGTGATTTAAACTTGCATTTAATATTACTGCCTGTTTTGTCACTGGCAAAAATTGTTCAGTTCCTTTAAAAGAGAATGAACATCATATATTAAATATGTATTATAACATGGGTTGCTGAAAGTTAGAGAAAATGTAGGATCCTATTGGTTGAGTCCCTCTGCATGACCATGTATTAAATTCCCTTTTTAATGCACGGTTCCACAGATGGACTAACTGACAGATATGTAGGGACTCATCTGGGTTTTAAATCTGTTTGCCAGCCATTTGTAATTGTTGGGAAGTGAGAGACCTGAATTAGTGCTATTCTTCTGAATCTCATTTACACGGAGGTGGCAGATGTACGTCTCAAAGCCCATGAGCAATGGTGGCAGTATGGTGTGCAATACTGGCTTATGAGTGACTACATTGTGCAAGCCATGTTGTTAGTTGCCACTTGGTTCCCATCACTGGTCCCCTTCCCTCATAGCAGAAGTCATTGCCCGACAGTACAGTCCACTAGTGCTGTGTAGGTTCCTGTGTGACTGAGTGGGCAACATATATGGCAAAGAGAGAGGGCTGAAAGTTCTTTGTGTTCCAGCAAAGCCATGCATTAAATCTCCATAACCCCATACCCTGTCATGGGTTATTGCCAGAGATGCAGCAAAGTTGTAGTTTGCAGGCAATGTGAATCCGAAGTGGTCCACTTTGAATTTGCATGGCACTACGCGAATTGTCCATTAAAACATGAAATTCCCCTTACTTCACCTTACTTTGCGTTGTCCACTTTGAGTTCACTTTGAGTGACAGTTTAATAAGGAAAAGCCATTAAAAAGCAGGCCACTGATCTCATGCCTAACTGTCTCTGCAGGTCACATGATTCAGGGAGGCAGTTAAATAGGCAGGAAGTCAGTGTTCAAAGTGAAAAGTGGACACAGATGCAGCGTGCAACAGTCAGCATTTGCTTTATTTCAGAGTACTGGAGAAACTCCTGTACCACCAGATTCAAACAGTGGGCCATACAGGGAACCCACACAAAGCCACTATTGCATGCTGATACATTTCTCATTTGATCCATTATTGCTAGCTATGAAGCCAGCTTTTAGGGACGGGGGGTGCAGCCATTCATCAATTTCTCTCAGTAGAAGTCTAGCATGTGTTCACCTGTATATGACCCTGCTACACTATGCATTGCAAGTGTGGCATGCTGTCTAATGCCATTAAGGTTCCTACCACCACCACAGTCTGACATATTGCACTGCTTTCCCATCCCACCATTACAGCCAACCCCAGGTAGCAGCGCCCAATGTGCAGTAATACACAGATAAGAACTACCTGCCATTTTGCCACTTATTCACATATCCATGCTTAAGTGAATGTAAGGTGATGCAGAATGTTGAAGGGCATGTCTTACAGACTCTGTCATAGTCCGATATAACTCAGGGGCAGCACGGGTGGAAAAGTATGTCCGGGACAGAACCTTCCATTTAGGACATGCACATGCAGCAAAGCACCAGAAGCCCACATTCTCTACAAAGAAAAATGGCAAAAGGTCAATTGCCAGCATTTCTGCTACAGCAGCATTGAGTTCACATGCATCTGCATGATTGGGTGGGTATTTAGTGTTGCAAGCAAAAAGGCTGTGCAATGTGGACTGCATTGTTCATTGTTTTTCACAGGCATGCCAAATGGCTCTACTCTACTAATTGACATGGATGGGGTACCTTGGATATGTGATGTTGGGTGTACAGGTGACAAGCCAATACATTTGGTTATTTTCCTTGTTTTAAGCACAGGGGTTGATGCAGTATATTTACTACATGGACCGCCACTGCTACTTTGACCACTGCTTGAACATTCCAAATCATCCTCCTCCTCATGCCTATAGTAATCCTCTGGTGTTATTTCACCACTTTTACCAACATGGCTACTTACACTGACAGAAGGGGATACCATGCTCACTAAGGTGGCTGAGGGTGAACGCCCAACTATGGTATTAGCTCCCCTTTGGTGCCACATCCACAGTGCCTTGTGCCTGCTCTTCAGATGAGTATGCTGGCCCCCAGTGCCCAAATAGCTACTCTTTTTATCATGCTTCACACATGCACTTGGCAAAGCTGGCAGATTGCCACCATTTCATTGTTGCCATCTTGCACAAAAAAATCCCATCAACCAACACAGCTACAGTATAACTTTGAGGAGGGGGCGATTGACTAACAGACTGTTTGCAAACAGCTACCATCACTTTCTTTTTTTCCAGTTCACAAATGAGGTCGCTAGCTTCATCATCTAAATCGTCATCCACTAATTCACTTTGGAGGCTGTCCTCCTGTGGAGATATTCCTAGTTCAACAGCAGCCTCAATATTATCAGCAGCACTTGTTTTGTAAATATCTGAATGTTTGGATGGCCTATCCTCAACATCAGTGGAAACATGAGACTGAGTCATCATCATGATTAGAATCATGTTCAAGTACTGTAGGTAGTGGGATATCAACTGCACTCAGGTCTGCAGATTCGACAACATTTTTCCTACATAAGTTTAACAGGGTTGAACTTGTTGTAATACTCATGTTGTTATCAACCATGCCCTCACTAACTTTACTAACAGCAGGGACAACACCATCTCCAACCAGCATTGAAACGACTGATTTCGCTGTGAAAAACAATTGGACAAATCCCTTTACTTGCACCAACTACTACCTTTCCCTTCTGCTGCGTACTACCATGGCCATGACCACTCTTAACACTGCTACCATTGGTAGCCCCTGATGAACCTGACTCATCCTCACATCAAGTTCCACTGCTAATAGTGTTCTTGGCAGCAGCACCACAGCCAGAAAATGCTTTACCTGACAGTCTCCTCATGGGCATTTTTTTAGATGATACAGACAATTTACAACAACTTGATATTTCGGCACTTTTGGGTGGCTGTGAAGCAAATCATTAAATGTAGCCGCATAGGCACAACACAATACCTGTCCTTGAATCCTTAACCAATCTTCAACAAGCCGACAGTCAAATAACAATAACTTGTTTTGATGGGGGAGGGGGAGATGCAGTACCTAGCTACACAGAATAAGGGAAATAAATTGCAGACAGGCTTAGAAATTCAGAGTACTGCTATCGCGGTGCCACAATGAAATGCATATCAATTGACAGCATGCACACAGATTAAGGTCAGGCACAGATACTGTTCGGTACAGTACAACACAGACAGTCCTATAAAAAGACTGAAAACCTGCCCAGCAAATGGAAAATATTTATAGACAATTCAGTGAAGTTGTACTGTGTCTACCTGAACACAAAAACAATAAAACAAAAGCCAACAATGGTTGGAAAAAATGCCTTTCTCACTCCTCTCCCTTCTACACCACAGATCAGCCGCTCCCCTGAAGCACACTTCTACAGTGTCTCTCAGTTCAGAGACTGAATCAACTAAATTAACATTTAATATTCACCAAACATCAATAAACGCTCGATGATATAACCACATCAGGGTTTACTGCAATCGATCTACTAAAATTTGTCACAAAATTCTGTGGCAAAAAGGCATTTTTAAAGCTTTTTTGAGGGTTTGAATCTTAGAGCTCTGAGAGCAAACTGTTTCCAGCTTTTCACTACACACACTATGATGAACTGAGGATGTGCAAGACAATATAGAGCCCATGTGACTTTACATCCCATGATTCACTGCAAAATGTGCCTTAAAGAGCACAAAAATAAGGTGAAGTAACACAAAGTCAATAGAAAACAAGATGAAGTAATGCTAAGTCCATAGAGGACAATGGGAACTTCGCGTTACTTTGAGATGCATAGTTACTCGCTTCGCTTTGCGCAGTAGTAAGTGAAAGTCGGGTTCTATGCGAAATACTATGCATAGTGAATTTTGGGCATTTGACCACCACTAATTATTGTTTACTTGAACCAGGCTCCTGAGTACAGTATTTTTTTTCTTTGACCTGAGTGAGGATACCTGCCCCTCCCCTGTGTGCTCCATGCCAAATTCTTGTTCACACCTGCCTGCAAAATATCTAGTACCTGCGGAACTGTAGCCTTGGAAGGTCTAATACCTTGAGCTCAGGCCCAGCCAGAAAAGATTTTCTATACTTGATCATAGGCCACTGAAGTAGAAATGTTCCTGGAAGACAAAAGAGTGTCTACGACTATCTGGGAGAAACCCTGCTTCAAGAGTGTCCTCCTTTCAGGAGCCAGTCTACCAAATGTATCACCTCAGGTTTTGGATGCTGAAAGGGACCCTGAACAAGGAGATCCATGCAAAGTGGAAGGAAAAATGGGGGTTGCTGTGATAGGTTCACCAGATCAGAGAACCATGGCCTTCTTGACCACTCTGGAGCTATCAGGAGGAATCCTCCTATTGACTGCCTGATTTTTTGCTTACCTAGGGCACCAGAGGAAGTGGTGGGAAAAGTATGCTCTGTGGAAATCCCACCACTGAGACAGGGCATCCACTGCCTTTACCTGCAGACACTGGTATTGACTGAAGAAACTTGGGACCTGAGCATTTTTGTTTGATGCAAAGAAGTCAGTCTGCAGGTAACTAAATCTTCTGCACAGGAGACTGAAGAACTCTGATTTCAGAGACCACTCTCCTGGAGGAACCATTCCACAACTCAACCAGTCCACCAGCATATTCAGTTCTCCCATCAGGTGAACTGCACAGAGTGCCAGAAGGTTGGTTTCCACCCACTGCAGAACTCTGGTTGCTTCTGTGAGCATGCTTGTACCTCTTGTGCCCCCTTGACTACTAATGTAAGCTATGGTGACAGCATTATCTGACCTTACCTTCATGGCTCTGGTCAGAGTCCAGTCCTGAAAGTGGACCAGAGTGAGGTACACAACCCACATTTCCAACATATTTATCTGAAGCATTTGCTCCCAGGGGCTCCAGACCCTTTGAAATGGGATTTGGTATAGAGCCACACCCAACCTGACATACAGGCATCGGTCATTTTATTTATTTATTTATTTGTGTCTTTGGTGACTGGGTAGGTGCACTACTCCATGGGAACATTTTCAGGCATGACCTGGGTCATAAACAATACGAACATACATACGAACATACAATGAAGCCAGCAGAAGAAGGCCATTTGGTCTATCAAGTCTGTTCGTATTGCAGGGTCCACCGCTTGTGCTAATGTCTCTGCCCTCCCACCCACTCCTCCCATTCTCCCTACACGTGATTCTTATCTTCCCCCATGCCTATCTCAGCCTCTCTTAAAGTTGCTCACTGTCTTTAATGAGATGACCTCTTTTGGCAGTGCATTCCAAGTGTCCACCACCCTTTCTATGAAGAAGTATTTCCTGACATCCCTCCTAAACCTCCCACCCTCCAGCTTAAGACTGTGCCCCCTCATGATATGGTTGCCACTCAGCTTAAAGCGACTTTCCTTATCTACATTATTTATCCCTTTCAAGTACTTGAATGTCCCAATCATGTCCCATCTCTCTCTCTCCTGTATTCCGGGGAGTACATGTTCAGTGCCCTCAACCTCTCCTTATATGCCTTACCCTGCTGACCGGCTATCATCTTTGTAGCCCTCCTCTGTACCTTCTCCAGCAGGTTAATGTCAACAATGGCACACTTAGCAAAACAGAATTCAGGAGGAGTAACATGGCTGCAATGCAGGCCATTAACAATGAGGTGCAGGGAGTTATGGTACAGAGGGTATTAACAAAAATGAGATTACAATAAGGTACACGGTGAAGTTGTAGGCTAGTGACAAGTCCATATACAGTACATCATCAAAGGAACATGGAGAACAATACATTAAGGTGACAAATTACCAGGTACACCACATAAAGTGCAATTTCAAAAAGGCATGCCAATAACAAAATCAAGAAACAACCAGGTGAATATTCAAAATTCAGAGCTGCAGTTACCAATAAGCAAAGTGAAGTGCAGTAGACTATAGGGAGGGGAGAGTGGGCCAGGTGGGGGTCAAAAAGAACTTGGAAAGAAACGGGTGTCACAAGGATGGGGAGACCCCACAAAAGGTAGGGGGGAAGGGGGGAATCATCCCAGCTTATACAGATGGACAGTGGCATTTGGCTTTCAGTAGTAGCCAATCTTTAAAGTGGCTTTTGAAGCACAGGTGGGAGGAGGATGAGTGGAGCGATATAGGGAGCTTGTTCCATAAGAAGGGGGCAGAGATGGAAAAGGCTTTGCTGCCCATGGTAGTGGAGATTCTGGGAACTACCGGGGGAGGATGAATGATTCACAGAGGCACCCAATAGCCACTTTGCCCATGAGTAGGGATGAATAAGGGGACAGGGGACCATCTCTGAGTGTAGTGTCTATTAGGTAGCCCAAGGCGTAGTTGAAGTGTCCTTGAAGTGGAAGCCAACCAAGCGATTTGTATAAGTCACAATGATGGGTAGAAAAGGGTGCGAGGATTATGAAGTGGCAGATGCTGTTGTAAACTGATGTCAGCCTGGAGCAGGGGGCTGACAATGTGGGGGAATATAAGTGGGAGCAGTAATCAGTAAGGGGTAGAAGGTTGCCTTGAGCAATTGCTAGGAGCACCTCATGGGCCTGGAATTGTCTTAGCCAGTAGATGGCTCCTAATTTCTAGTTAACTCTAGGCATGGAAATATTAACATGATCAGTGAATGTAAGAGAGGGGTCTAGGGTGATGCCCAAGTATTTAAAACTAGAGACATTTTCGAGGGGTGGCCAGCAGGTGTGTATACAAGTAGAGAGGACTCCAATTTGGAGACCTTGGTGAGAAACGGTTTTGAGCCAAATAACATTTATTTTGTCTTTTTTCATTTACCAGGAGCTTTTTGGAAGTACACCAATTGTAGGTGGCACCATAATTAAGGGTAAGGATGGAGGAGATGTTTGCAAGTGACTTGTCACTATGGCACAGAACAAGGTCATCTGTATACAGAAGTGCCTCACAGGAGAGACTCTGTGCTGGGAGTGCATTGATAAATATGGAAAACAGTAAAGGGCCGAGGATGGAGCCTTGGGGGACCCTGAAAGAGACAGGCAGGGCAGGGGAAGGGAGGATGCAGCCCCAATGGTAACTGACTGGAACCTGCCCTCGAAATAGTTCAGAAACCATGAAGAAGTCTCAGAGGAGCAGCCAAGGTGGTGGAGAGAAAAGTATAGGAGAAGGTGGTCAACTAGGTCAAATGCCTTAGTCTGATCCACGTATATAGCACATGTGGCCTTCCCTGAATCCTTGTTTCTGAGGACATGGTTAGTGAAATGGATTAAGGCCAATGTGGTGCTGTGGAGCTTGTGGAAACCATGCTGCTGGGGGCACAGCAGTGAATATTTTTCAAGGTGCTCAGAAAGCTGGGAGTGCACAATTATTTCTACTAGCTTGCTCAGGTGGGGGAGGAGGGAGATGGGCCTGTAGTTATCAGTAGAAAGGGATTGCCAGTTTTAAAGATAGGAACAACATTAGCATGCTTCCAAGACTCAGGCATGGTGGACCTGGAGAGGGTAAGGTTGAAAATGAAGGTGAGGGGTTTAATGATTACAGGAGAGATGAGTTTAAGGAAGTAGGTGAACAACCCATAACTGCCATGGTCATGAGAATTATCTCCAGTGGTTCTTCCAGGACAGTACCATTACTGAGATTTTTGGGGTTCTCCCACCATGCAAGGGACTGCTGTGCTGACTGTGATAGTGAAGGCAGAGCCTGGTTGTCCTCCGAGGCTGGGGACCATAACTCCAGCATCCTGTTCAGCAACAGCTGCATGTGGGAACATGTCCAAAGCACTAGTTCTATCACTGCTGTTATCAGACCTAGAATATGAAGTTATCTGTTGGCAGAGACTGTTGACTGAGCACTCAGCCACTGAATCTCTTGAATTAATGTCTCCTTCCTGGACACAAAGAGGAACACACTCTTCTTGTCCATCTGGAACACCACTCTCAGGTGTTCAGACCTTTGAGATTGTGTCAGGGAGCTCTTCTTCTGGATGATGATCCAGCCAAGCATTTCCAGGACCTCCAAAGTCCTTGTCAATGATCTCTCCACTATCCCTGTAGTCAAAGCTTAGATGAGCAAATCATTCAGGAAGGGGTATATATACGATGCCCCTCCTGTCTCAACTGAGCCACTATTGAAGATCTCTGAAAACACTCTGGGAGTTGTTGCCAGACTGAAAGGGAGAGATCTGTACTGGAAATGTTGTCCCTGAATTGAAAACCTCAGGAATTTCTGGTGGTTCTTACAGACAGGGATGTGGAGATATGCATCCTTCAGATCTATGGATGCTAGAAAATTCCCAGGTTGGATCACCTGAATGATGGACCACATGGACTCCATTATAAGCATCATGACCAACAAACATGTTTAAATGTTTCATATTCTGAATGGGTCGACTGCCCCCTTCCCCTGGATTTCTTGGGAACTATGAAGTAAACTGAGTAGAATCCCAGACCCTCCTTATTCAAGGGAACTGGCACAACTGCCTGTATCTGATTCAAATGATCCAAGGTCTGTTCCACTGCCTGCCTCGGCACTTGATTTTGTGGCATTGACCCCATGTAGGGACCAGAGAAAACTCTATGGTGTAGCCCATGTTTATAACCTCCAAAACTAATGCCTCTGACATTAACTGGGCCCATCACTGGAAAATAGTTTGCAGTCTTCCAGCAAAGGAACAGGGACAGAGGTGGGCCAGCATACCTTCACTGAGAGGAACCGCCTCTCTGTCCAGTACCTCCACTGTGTCTGTGGGCAAAGGAACTTCTGTTGCTGTTGATTTGAAGCCCGAATAGTCTCCTCTATTCCTGTGGACCCTGAAGTTCCAAAATGCATGAAAACCCCCTCTGGTCTATTGCTGTCAGTTGAAACCCTGTCCTCTCCGGGATAGATTTCCTTTCTGAGGCTGCCTGGACACCAGCAACTGCCCTCTTTTGTCTTGGACATGTCAAAATGTTGTCCAGTTATGGTCCGAATAACAACTCCTCTGCAAACAACATGTTAAACAACTTTGTCTTTGATGCCTGGTCCTATGACCACTAACAAAGTCACACACTCTGCATAGCCACCACAATATGTTAAGGTGAGAGGGCAGACATCTGAAAGCTATCTACTGCTGCATCCCCTAAAAAGATGGAAGCCATGGCTCTAGCTCTAGGATATGCAGCCCCTCTGAATCCTTAGAATTGAAATTTCCTAAGGCAGTCACCCAGGTGTTCAAAGCCTGGGATACCATAAAAAAACACATACATTGTCTGAAGGTTAACCCCATTTGAGGCAAAGATCTGTCTCTACAAGGTAGCCACCTTGTTGTCATTCACATCAGACAGTGCCACCATATCTGCTTTAGATATGGTCATGTGTTTGACCACATTGCATGCAGCCTTGTCAGCTACTGTATTGGTAGGATTTCCCACTTACTAAAACTCTCCTCCCAGAGTGGGTAACATCACACCCTCAGCCTAGAAAGCTTTTCGTTCTTATGTGCCCTGGCCTATTCCTGCTCAATGATCTCATCACAGTGCTAAAAGTTTGGAAAACACTTTGTGACCAAGGCTAAGGCAGACAGGATACAGTTCACATTCAAAATCTCAATGTTCTAAACCTCCTTCAACTGTAATGTCCTACGTGATTCTTTTATGAGATAAGACAGCAACTCAGTGTCAATTATGAGATGAGACAGCAACTTAGTGTCAAACAAGGTGGGGATCAAAATATTTTTCTTTGGTTCCATCCACTCTCCCTCCTAGTGTGACAAATTTGGCTTCATCAGGTCAAAACTCTCCTCCAATCCCCATGCATCCACCTCTTGACCTTCCAAGTCATCAGAATCAGGGGGTACCTGCAGAGGTAGCCAGCAGTTCTGAGTGAGCATGCTGTCTTTGTCTGGTGCACCTGGACATGCCTATAGGGCCCTACTCTAACATGAAGGGCCTATCTCAGGTTCAGGTGTTGTAGTGGAGATGACATGTAGATCATCTGCACTCAACATCTCATTCAAAAAAGTAAAAAGGATTTTCACAACTCATCCTTACCACTGTCAGTCCTTATCTCCCAGCTCAGAGGTTCAGCTGGGGGGAACCGATATAACCATGTTAGAATATATCACAGTGTTGAGACAGTATGACCAAAAGGGAGATGATCTCATCATCCTCCTGCAGGTCTTGCATCTTTTAAAAACTAGTGGTCTCCTATAAGCCATGGTGCCACTATGAAGAATGAGCAAGCTGTTGAAATCAGAGGGAAGTGTGTAGAAAACACCCTGAACTGTCCCCAGTCACCCGATTGTAATAGTTAGATGACCATAACCCAAGCTTTTCTATTGGCCTAGATAGAGAAATGTGCAGTACAGTATCAAATTACTGCTGCTGAGACACACTCAATTACGCCCCCAGTACCCTGCACACTTAGCTGCCAACAGCAGCTCTCCTAATAGGAACACAGGCTGGAAGACAGGCCAAGAATAGTAGCAGAGCTCCCATAATGCTAGTGCAGTTCTCTGAATTGACAAGCACAGGCTGGGAGACAAACAGCATGGTAGGAGCATAATTCTGCTGAGAATGATGGCAGATGACCAGTGGCTCTAAAGTGAGGCATGTGGGAAACTACTTTCCCTGCCCATTTTGCCTACCCTAGCCTAGGAGGGCATGAAGCTGATGCCTTATGTGGTGATGTTTGTGATGAGCTACCCCACTGCTAGCCTTTATTTGTAAATATTTTTCTGTTGTATATGGTTTTTTTTTATGTAATTATATCTACATGCCAGTGTAAGCACAATGGCAGATAAGGAAAAACTAGATTTTTTAGAAAAAGGCGTGACCTTCTTTTGACCTGAAGGCAGCTGTTTGCCAGGAAATGAAATTGCAGTCCCAGTTTTTTTTTAACAGAGATATGCCACAATCCATTTTCCTGTCATGAACCATACACTTTAAAGGACAAGTGCTTTGTCCCAGGAAACTATTATAGTATATCACATTTTATGAGGTAACAGGAAAGAAAACATCCTTCTAGCAGACCTGTGTGAAATTCTAACAAGGCACTGTAAATTAGCTTATAGGGTGCTACACTGACACATCAAAGTATTGACTTTGACAGTTATGTTACTGGTTAATTATTGAGGCAGAACATTGTGTTGGGGAAGCATAACAGTGACACCCAGTGGCCTAAAATGGAAGGACCAGCATTTATCTGAAGATAGGCATATAAATAGCCCAAGCTCAGGTCTTCTCCCAGGGCATTTGGACACACTTTTCACTGGGACACCACATAACCCACAAAAGAAGCCCAACTGCTGAAACTTAGTGTTGCTGCCAAGGACTAAAAGAAACTGAAAACCTTCATTCACAGTCTCTGGACTTTGAAATCTCTGACCTAAGGTAGTCTTATCTAACATGTTTTAATGCATTTTTATGTATATTTTTCCCATTCTGCTTCGCATTCCATAACCTAAATTAGTATATGTTCACATTTAGTTGTAACCGCTTTTAATTATTTTAGTAAAAACTTTTGTTTTCCTAAAGAAATTCTACCTGCATGAAGTTTATATATGTAATTCTGTGAATTCTGAAAACAGTATTAATAATCTATGAAAACTGTTATTGCCAATGGGGTCACACCATAAGCATCCAAATTCAAAAGGGTCTATTAGGGACATCTGTTAGGATAGGGAGAATACCAGAGTCTATAAAGATTTTGAATCATGCTGTTGCATGTCCTGTAGAGAGAAGACCAAATCAGGTTTTTATGCTGCTACCCTGAAGAGAGTGTGATACCTGGGTCTTCCTCCCATGTGTAATAGCCAAGAAAAGGGGTTCATATTTGACCACAAGACTCAAGGCAAGTATTGTGCCCTTTTCCAGAGTTAGAGGGACACCTTGGATCTTGTGGCAGAGGCAGTTGTGAACTCGGCGAGCATTCTAAAGGATGAGGAAAGTATCCCTACCCCCTGTCACAGACTGCACTTAAGGGTGAGCACTGTGAGCTCAGTGGACTGATCCCCAGGAGTGGGTTTGTGACAGATCTGGTGCACAGCATTGGGTTCCAAGAGATTTGGTTGCATATTTTTGCGATTTGAGATATTGGTGGCACAGGCATAGCAGCTGGATTTGAGCCCAGTGTATCAGATTGATAAACTGTAAACAGCATATAAATATATATATATATATATATATATATATATATATATATATATATATATATATATATGTTGGTTACAGTATAAAGTTCCCTACCTGCTTTAGTTTTTTTCTCGGGTGCAAGCTAGTGTAGCTGTAGTTAGAGAAGAAGATGGCTTCCATCTACAGTGAATACACTACAGACTACCTGAAGCAGTTATGTCAAGAAACAGGAGTCCAGCACAAGAAGCAAACCAAAAAGCACCTCGTGGAGGCTCTTGTGGTAGCCAATGATCAAGTAGCTGCCCAGGACCTCGAGTCACAGCTGGTGACTGAAAAGGACCAGACCTTGGGTGTTGGGGTACCAAGGGACATTGCAGAGTCCAGTCCCAGAGAGAAGGACAGCGAGACCAGAGGGAACCCAGAGCGACAGCACCAGGGGAGAGTCACCACAATGCTGGAGCCTGAAGGGATCAGGCTGCAGCTAGAGTTGAGGAGACTGGAGTTGGAATTCGAGCACAGGATGTTGTAGATGGAGCTGGAGATGCAGGAAAAATTAAACCAGTACTGGAGAGAGGCCAAGACAATAGAAAAAGAGCACCAGAGGGAATTCAAACTGGCAAAGCTAAGACTCCAATGACCAGTGCCAGAGGAGGTAAGTGGCAGGGGTGAACCTGGAACTCTAGGACTGGGGTATAAATTAAATTCTAAATTGACAGCTGAATTTAAAGATGTGGAAGATATGAATACATTTTTGAATTTGTTTGAAAATATCTGTATCCAGGCTAAAATACCCAGGGAGTCCTGGCGCTTCCAGTATACCCGCTGCTTACTGGGAAAGAGTGTGAGGCACTAAGCCAAATGGACAATCTGGACAATAGTAATTATGAGAAACTTAAAGTTGCATTGCTTAAAAAGTATGAATTAATGCCTGAAGCATAGACAGTTAAGTTCTGTAAGCTCTGGAGAAGCTCTGACATGAGCTATGAGGAACTTGCCACAAAGCAACATCAGTTTTTGAAATGTTGGTGGGAGGGAGTAGATGCAAACTCTGTAGAGAAAATTGAGGAGATTGTACTTCAGGAGAAATTTTTTTCTGCTTGACCAGGAGAGCTAAAAACCTGGTTAGAGGACAGAGATCCAAAAACAGCATAGCAGGCCGCTGAGCTCTCAGACCACTATGCCAGGAGTAGGCCTGCTCTGATAGGGAGTGGGGTGGGAGTGGCAGCACAGAAGAGGAAAAGCACACCTTCAGGGCAGCTAAAACCCTCACTGCCTCCATAGAATGGGGGAAGCCCCAGGTTACAAAAAAAGGATCTATCAGATAAAAGAAATGTTGATTGTTGATTTTGCAAACAGCCAGCGCATTTTGCTAGACAGTGTCCTAAAAAGGCACAGAGTGGACAAAGTGGTGTTTGAACAGAGTTGGGTGCACTGTGTATCCCTGAAAGCATGCCTATAAACATGAGGGAGCACATACACCCGGTTATTGTAAATGGGGTGCACACCCATGGGCTAAGGGACATGGGGGCATCTTTTACCTTAGTAAAAGGGGATTTGGTTGAGCCTGAACAGTTTATACCTAATCAGTTCTTAACAGTAAGGGGCTTCACTGTGGAGGAGAAAACTCTGCCACTTGCTAGCATTCTCCAGGACTGGGGTGAAACAGGAGAGAGGGTGGAAAAAGTGGCTGTAGCAGACAACCTCACCCTGGATTTGATTCTAGGGAACAATCTCCAGAAGGGGGGGTAGTGTGTGCGGTTACCCACAGTCAGATGACAAAGGCTGATTGTAGTTCCCTGGATCCCATAGAAGCCCCTGTGGAAAACAATGGGAGGCTGGCTCCCCAGCCTGTGTCTCCAGAAATGGAGGGTAGTAAAAGGGAGGTAGGACTTCCCCAAATAGCAGTTCACAAAACAGCTACAGAAGATTACTCTGAGGAGGGAGAGGTAACCAATGTTCAGAAGGTTAGAGATGGCAGTGATCCTGAATGCCCTGATGCTAGAGTTATAGACCCCAATTTAGGAAATGAAGGGGACATGTCCCAAACCTTGGGAAAATGTGAAGAATTTTATACTGCTCAGAGGACTGATCCTAGTTTGGAGAGGCTGAGGGCTTGTGCAGAATTTGATGGTGGACAGGGAGGTGAGGGGAGGCATAGAGTATATTGGGACAATGGACTGTTGTATACACAGGATGTAAGGACAGAGTGAGGGATGATAGGCATGCAGCTTGTCATTCCCCAAGGATACTGTGAGTGGTTGCTCAAGATCGCTCATGATATCCCCATGTCTGGACATCTGGGAATCACACGCATCATGCAGCGATTGGCCCAGAATTTCTATTGGCTCAACTTCACCCAGCAGGTGAAGGAATATTACAGGTCTTGTCACCGGTCCCAACAAATAGGGAAGGCAGATAGTAAAACCAAATCTGCCCTAATTCCCTTGCCCATTGTGGAGAAGCCAGTCCAGAGGGTAGGAATGGATATTGTGGGACCTCTGAGTACCCCCCAGCTCCTCCAGGAAGACGTTTATCCTGACAGTGGTATATTATGCCACCTGATACCCAGAGGCGGTTGCCCTATCTTCACTTAGGACAGACAAAGTGGTAGACATCTTGCTAGGGATTTTCTCCCATGTTGGGTTTCCACAGGAGGTCATCACTAATTGAGGGGGTACCTTCATGTCGGACCTGATGATGTGTTTGTGGGAGAAGAGTTGAGTGGTGCAGAGACACACAACACCTTATCACCCACAAGCCAATGGGCTTGTGGAAAGGTTTAATGGTACCCTAAAATCGATGCTCCAAGCATTTGCTGAACAGCATGGGAGGGACTGGGAGAAATACCTTCCTCACCTGTTGTTCACATACAGGGAGGTGCCCCAAGAGTTGACAGGGTTTTCACCCTTCGAACTCTTATACGGCCGTAGTGTGCATGTGCCCCTAGACTTGATCCGGAAAGACTGGGAAGGCAAGCACACCACACAGGGAACTCTCATACTGGAGTATGTCTTAAAGTTTAGGGAAAGGCTGAAGGAGCTTCTGGGAGCAGCCCACAGCAACCTGTCAGCCACCCAGCAGATGCAAAATGTCTGGTATGACCACAGAGTCAGAGCTCGCTCATACTGTGTAGTCAGGAAGTCGTGGTCCGAATCCCTGTCCAGAAAATAAGCTGCAGGCCTAGTGGGCAGGACCAAACAAGGTAGTCTGACAGGTTAATGATGTGAACTACATTGTAGAACTGCCTGACAGGAGACGTACCCATAGAATGTACCATGTCAACATGATGAAGCCATATGCAAATAGAGCAGGAATCGTATTTGCAGTGTGTAGTCCTGGGGAGGGGACTGACAAAGAAGAGCTCCTACTGGACTTGCTGGAGAAGACAGTCCTCTAAGGAAGTAATCAAGCTGTTGCCCCAGTTGACCCCAGAACAGACCCAGGAAGTGAGGGAGGTTTTAGCGGACTTTGCCCCTTTGTTCATGGCCAAACCTTGACTAACCCCTTAGCAGCACATGATGTAGACATGGGGATGCAAGTGCCTATACAGTGGACAGCCTACTGGGTGTCTGAGGCTGTCCAAAAGGACATTTGGAAGGAGGTGGAGGAAATGCTGGATTTATGGTTAGTCCAGAAATCCCGCAGTCCCTGGGCCTCATGCGTAGTCATCGTTCCCAAGCCAAATGGCTCTACTCACTTTTGTGTGGACTATCGTGGACTCAATGCAGTGATGAAGTCTGACACCGACCCAATGACATGGAAGGATGAACTACTGGACAAGTTGGGAGGGGTGACATACCTCACCATCATTGACCTGACAAAGGGGAATTTGCAGGTAGAGTTAACTGCTAGAGCTAGGGAGAGGTCGCCCTTCATCACTCCAATAGGATTATTCCAGTTCAAGGTAATGCCTTTTGGAATGAAGAATGCCCGTGCCGCATTCTAAAGGTTGGTCAACCAGGTGTTACATGGTACTGAAGAGTAAGTAGTGGCATACCTGGATGGTACTGCCATCTTTAGTGCCAGTTGGAAGGAACACCTGTCCCACCTGAGGAAAGTGTTGGGCAGGATACAGAGGGTCAGGTTCACTGTAATGGCTGAAAAGTGCCAGGTGGCCATGGTGGAGGTGACATAAATAGGACATGTAGTAGGGTGGGGACAGCTCCATCCCAATCAAGACAAGATTGAAGTGATAGAGGTATGGCCCAGGCCTGAAACCCGAAAGCAGGTTTGGTATTTCCTAGGGACCGCCAGGTACTATCGAATGTTTATACCAAATAACAGTATCCTGGCAGCCCCGCTGTCTGGCCTGCTAAAGAAAACAATGCCCGAAAAGGTAAAATGGGAGCCAGCCAGTGAACAAGCCTTCACATGGTTAAAGGAGGCACTGTGTAGTGCCCTTGTGTTGGCCAGTCCAGATTACAGTAAACAATTTGTAGTCCAGACAGATGTCTCAGATGTGGGGAATGGAGCAGTCCTCAGTCAGACCTCTAACCAAGGGAAAGATCACCCAGTAGTGTACCTTAGCAAAAAGTTACTTCCCCAGGAGCAAGCCTATTCCACAGTTGAAAAGGAATGCCTTGCACTGATATGGGTCCTAAAGAAATTAGAGCCGTACCTCTATGGGAGGCACTTTGAGGTACAGACCAATCAAAACCCCCTGGTGTGGCTGACACAAATGGGTAAGGTGAATGGTCATCTTTTAAAGTGGAATATTGTCTTACAGGGCTACGATATCACCATTACCACAGGGCCAGATTGGCCAATGCCAATGGAGATGGGCTATCTCATCAGTTAGAGCAGTGAAGAGAATTTGTGAAAATCATACCCTGCATAGGAATGGATTATCACAAATTCCATTTAGGAAGGAGGGATGTTGCGAGCTACCCGACTGCTAGCCCTTATTTGTAGATATTATTCTGTTGTATATATGTTTTTTATGTAATTATATCTACATGCCAGTGTCAGCACAAAGGAACATAAGGAAAAGACTAGATTTAAAAACAAAGGTTTGACCTTCTTTTCATCTGAAGGCAACTGTTTGCTAGGAACTGAAATTGCATTCCCAGTTTTTTTTTAACAGAGATATGCCAAAATCCATTTTCCTGTCATGGACCATACACTTCAAAGGCCAAATGATTTGTCCCAGGAAACTATTATAGTATATCACATTTTATGAGGTAACAAGAAAGAAAACATCCTTCTTGCAGACCTGTGTGAAATTCTAATAGGACACTTTGAAATAGCTTATAGGATGCTATACAGAGACATCAAAGTATTGACTTTGACAGTCATGTTACTGGTTAATTATTGAGGCAGAACATTGTGTTGGGGAAGCACAAGAGTGACACCCAGTGGCCTAAAATGGAAGGGCCAGGCTTTATCGACAGACAGGTATATAAATAGCCCCAGCTCAGGGTATTTGGACACACTTTTCATTGGGACTCCACCTGACACACACAAGAAGCCCAACTGCTGAAACCCAGTGTGGCTGCGAAGGATTAAAAGAAACTGAAAACCTTCATCCATGATCTCTGGACTTTGAAATCTCATACCTAAGGTAGACTTAGCTGACATATTTTAATGTGTTTTTCTGTATATTTTTCCCATTCTGTTTCTCATACCATAACCTAAATTAGGATATGTTTTCTTTTAGTTGTAACTGCTTTTATTTAATTATTTTAGTAAAAACTTTTGTTTTCCTAAAGAAATTCCACCTGCATGAAGCTTATTTATGCAAAGCAGTATTAATAATCTGTGAAAACTGTTATTGCCAATGGGGTCACACCATAAGCAACCAAATTCAAAAAGGGTCTATAAGGGACATCTGTAAGGATAGAAAGAACACCAGAGTCTATAAAGATTTTGAACCGGGCTGTTGCATGTCCTGTAGGGAGAAGGCCAAATCAGATTTTTACACTGCTGCCCCAAAAAGAGAGTGTGATGCCTGGTCTTCCTCCCATATGTAATAGCCAAGGATAGGGGTTCACGTCTGGCCACAAGACTTGAGGCTGGTATTGTGCCCTTATCCAGAGCTAGAGGAACATACTGGATCCTCATGGCAGAGGTGCAGTCGTGACCTCAGCAAACCTTCTAAAGGACAAGGAGGGTATCCCTTCCCCCTGTCAAGGATTGCATTTAAGCTCAGTGGGCCTGACCCTCAGGAGTGGGTTTGTGACAAGGTTGCTATGACATTAAGCATCACCATGTTCCAACATCACTTTGTGCAGCAAGATCAGGCATTATGCCGTGGAAGGGCACTCCCAGAAAAAGAGTGTAAAGGTTGAGCTGTTTTAATAGTGATGAAGCGATGGGAACTGCTATAAAAATGAGAGCGATGGCATTAAGTTAGGTGTTGGGAAAGTAGCCACTACTCACACTGACCACCAATGTATGGCAAATAGGCAGCAAGAGAACTGATGTACATCTGGGGGATGACAAAAGGAAGGAAATTAAGGTAACTAATAACCAGCTAAACAAATGATGCAGAAGTGGCTGAAAAATCCCACAAATACAGCTTAGATGGAGCGGAAACTGCATCAGAGAAAACGCTAGGTAAAGCAACACAAACAGTAATAAAGCACTTCATATAGCATACAACCCTCTTACTTCCCAGCCTAATCTTACTGACTGAACCCCTCCCTCCAAAAAAGGCAATGTTACTTACCTAAGGCACCAAACTAAGGGAAGGATCGGAGAATCCAGTAAAACGCCCTAGCAAATGAGGCAAGTGGTCCTCATTGAGACAGTGTGGCACTAAATAAGAGTTTAGCTAGCAGGTTAGTCAGTTTGAAAGCCACAGCTTAACAGGCATGATTTCTAAATTTGAGAGTACTCCCTGTCACCTGGTCACCTCAACCTGCCTCCCAGTTGCTTTATCCAATTAAAGAGTAAAAACAACTAACTGTAACAGATGTGAAAAAATATATTTTCTTCAGAGATCTCTATCTATGAAAGCTACAGTTCAGTTGGTAGAGAAAAGACTGAGTAGCTGTTTCCTTTGAAATCCTCATGACTCCAGGGTTCTATGCTTGGTTGACAGCTATAGGCTGTACCACTACCCCGAAGGGGAAGGAACTCATTACCCATATGTATTAACTCCCACTAGAGATGGGCAAAGTCATCATAATTTGCTCCACAGATTATTTTGTGAATTGTGCTCAACTCGTGAAGCACAATTCACAAAATTCACCAATTCGAGGAGCACAGATTAATCACGAAATGTGGAATTTCATAGGTGAAATTCCACACTTCGCAGCAAAAACTACTATCTAAAGGTAGTGGGTGACCCCCCGATCACAAGCCAAAATGTAAGAAAATATATTAAATTCCTGGGTCTAGTGCCTTCCCCACCAATCACCAACCCCAATGTAATAAAATATGTTTTAAATCCCTGGTGTCTAGTAGTCCCCTCACCAATTGCTGGTCCCAATGTAATAAAATATACACCCCACCAATTGCAGGCCCCAATGTAGTAAAATATATTTTAAATTCCTGGTGTCTAGTGGTACCCCCCCCAATCCCTTGCCCCAATGTAAAATATATCCTCATTGAAATCCCTGGTGTCTAGTGGACCCCAACCCCCCGACACCATCAGGTAGTGCTACCCCCACCCCACCACCCCACCTCGACCCCATGTGGGCAACTAGCACAACCTTCCACTCTTCACCATGGCTGGCCACTTGACTGACCTGGAATGAATGAGCACATGCTTATACAAGTACCATTGCCAGTGGAGAAAGACTGGCACACTACTTCCAGGAATGGTCAAAAATTATTACAGACAAATGGATCCTAGGAGAAGTGTGTTAGGGTCCATCCCTGCAGTTCAAAAGATTCCCCAAACTGCAGAAACCATCAATGTTTCAATCTCATTCACCAACAGAAAAAAATACTGTTGGAGTTGAGGTAGCAAGAATGCTATCTGCAAAAGTGGAAAAAGTGCCAACCCATTGGTGGGGCAAAGACCTGTTTTCAAGATACTTTCTAACCATAAGAAAAATGGGGAGAGGTGACCAATTTTAAATCTGAGATATCTAAACTAATACATAAAGAAAATAAAATCCAAGATGGTTACACTGAAATCAGTAATACCATCTCTACAGTTAAGGGAACTGGCTGGGATCACTGGACTTAAAAAATGCTTACTTCCATATTCCAGTAAAACCATCTCAGAGAACACACTTAAGGTTTAGGCTAGGGAACTGCCAATACCAGTTCACAGTCCTTCCCTACGGCCACACCACAGTACCAAGAGCTTTCACAAAGTGCCTAGCTGTGGTGGCAATATCATTAAAAAGGCAAGGTGCGGTGTTTTTTTCCTTACCCAGATGACCAGCTAGTCTCAGGAAAAACAAAGCAGGAGGCAAGATGCACCACATAATTAGTAAAAAGCACCTTGGAAAGTCTGGGTTTCATGGTAAGCCTGGGTTTCATGGTAAAACTACAGAAGTTACAAACAGAACCTGTCCAGGTGCTGGACTTCATAAGTGCAGAACTAGACACTATGCAGGGGAAAGCATTTCTGCCTCAGGCAAGGGTATCACACCTAATTGCACTAGCAAAATCCTTCAGAAAAAGACAGCCAAGGCCTGCATTGGGATTTTCTGCAGCTGTTAGATTGCATGGTATCTTTCACATTAGTGATACCATGAGCCAGGTTTCAATTGAAGGACATTCATGAAGGACATTCATTACCACCTAAGAGATCACTGGTTCAAAGATGGGATTTCCTGTCAAAGCTAATGCCAGTGACAAAAACATTTCTACAGGCACTGGTGTGTGGAAAGAAGAGAGCAACCTCAGAGATGGAATTCTCTTCCTTCAGAATTCCCCTACAACTGCAATGACAATAGATGCCTCCCTCCAAAGAAGACAAGGGGACACATAATCATGACAGAACTAAGGGCAGTGTTCCTGGTTATGCAGGCCTGCCCCCCCATTCAATGTCAGTCTCTTTAAATCAGAATAGACAACACCACACCAATGCATGACATAAACATAAAGGGGAACCAGATCACCAGAACTGTGCATAGAAGCTGTAAGGATCCAGAGTCTGGCTTACTCCCTAGCAGTGGGTCTGTCTGCAGTGCATCTGCCAGTCAAGGACATGTGCTGGCAGACTCACTGAGCAGAATCAGCCAGCAGAATCACAGATGGACACTGACCCATCTAACACTGGCATCAGTGTTCAGGTGGCATCAATGTTCAGAAGGTGGAACACACCAGACAGAGATCTGTTCACCTCCTAGGAGAACGATCAGCTCCCTCAGTTCTGCTGCAGGCCTCCAGCAGAAGGAGTCTCTAATCCTTGATTGGACAGAAAAATTCATGTATGCCTTTCCAACTTTCCCAGTACGACAAAAGGTATTCATAAAGCTGAGATGAGAGCCTGCAACAATGATTCTGAGAGCTCCAGATTGGGCCAAACAAGCTTTGTATTTCATGATGCTATCCCTGTCCAAAAATAACCCAATCAGCTTTCCACTAAGACACTATCTCAGGGCAGGATAACATTCCCAGACATCAGATCACTGCATCTGAGGCCATGGTTCTTGAAGAGTTAGAATTTTCTAACCTAAATCTATGGGCACAGTATCAAAATAAGTGTTAAAAGTTGTAAAAGTGCCAGGAAAACCTTCAACAAGGAAAACTTATTCCTCTTAATAGAAACAAGTCTCATTTTGGTGTGTCACCAAAAAGACAATCCCTTTACAAGCAGGATTATCTACAGTCCTGGATTGTCTGGTGCACTTGCAGTCTTTGGGTCTTAGGCCCTCATCCCTGAAAAGTAGATCTAGCAGTAGTCTCAGTTTATATATCAGATGGCAAACCAAAATCTTTGGCCTCTCAATCTATTTTTAAAAGGTTTTTAAAGGTCATATTCACCTGACACCCCCCGTGAAAGGCCATGTTCCTCCCTGGGATTTAACCATATGTCTTGCACAACTGATGGAAGCTCCATTTGACTCAATGGCCAGTACTGTCCCAAAGTATGTAACTTGGAATACAATTTTCCTGATGGCCCTGACTTCTGCTAGAAGGGTGAGTGAATTACAAGCCCTCTGTACAGATCCAAATTACAAAAGATTCCACAGGGACAAGGCAGTCCTCTTGAATAATAGAGAGTTCCTTCCAAAAGTGGTGCCAGAGTTTCACCTGAACCAGTCAGTCCCTCTCCCAGTTCTTTTTCATGGACATTCTGTACAGGTGAGCCAAAGCTGCACTATCTGGATCGAAAAGAGCATTGAGCTACTACCTGGATGACACAAAAGATGTGAGGTCCAATCACACTCCACTCTTGATCACCTGTGCTGAGGTAGGGAAAAGTAAACCAGCAACTAAGGGGACTATCTCTAGATGGATAGTCTCCTGTATACAGTTTTGCTATAAGAAGGCTGGTAACATACCACCCAAAGGTCTATGGGCTCAGTCCACAAGGGGAACCGCAGCCTCTGTACCAGCAACAAGCAGGATTTCCCTTCATGAAATCTGTAAAGCAGCTACCTGGAAAACAGTACACACCTTTACAAAACATTATTTTCTAGACATCTAGTCTAGAAGGGATGCCAAATGTGGTACTGAAGTCTTGTGGCAGAACTTTTTTCCAAAATAAGTTCTGTACCCAGCCTTCCAAGGTACTGCTACAGATCCTGTTTTGTAACACATGAGGGAAGGATTCCAGTAGGTTAGAAAAAAAAATCACCCTAGTAATGTTGTTTCTTTCAATGGATCCCTCATTATGTTTCAAAATCCCTCATCTCTGCCTCCCCTTCCCGAACCTAAAAAGGTTCACACAAAAATCAGCTGTCAGTTTGGCTTGAACATTTTTTGTTACAGACTTCTTCACATTATTAAAAAGTGGTAATCTACAAAATGTTATTTGTGTATCTTAATTCTTTTGGTGTTTTTCAACATTTATTTAACAATTTTTAAAATATTTTTGGTAGCCATTTAGATAGACTCAGTGGTCACATCTCTTCTAACTCTGGAAATAAATCTGATACAATAGTTGGTTGCTACGGGAGATGTGACCAGCACTGCAGGGTTTGAATTTCATTCTAATTCCATGATAAACATTCCATGATTAGCATAAAGTTCCATACTCTGGGGCACTATGTTCAACGGACCTGATGCTTTTGTTAAACACAGTGAGGGATCCCTTGGAAGAAAGAACATTGCTATGATGAGTAATTTATTATTGGCTTTCTTGTACAATAGGTCAGCTTTTGATAACCTGAAAATGGAAATACTCTGGGAAATTGTAACAGGAAAATTAATTAATCAGAGGCTCCTATTGATTCTGAAAATGTTCCATAATAGGGCAATAGCCACAGCCAGAGTAAGTAGAAGTGGTGTCACTACCAAATCCATATATATTGGTAAGGGAGTGAAACAGGGGTGCTTATTAGCCCACTGCTGTTCTCCCTCCATACTGAGACATTGGTCAAGACATTAGTGTGAATGGATATGCATTGTCCAACAATAAATTTAACAGATGTTAATACTCTATTGTACGCAGATGAAAATGTTCTATTATCCACAACCTCAATGGGTTTAAAAAGTGGTCTGCTAGCTACTATTCATCATCTAGACTCAATAGAGATGATACTAAATGAAAAGAAAAGCAAGATTATGGTCTATGGAACCAAAAAGAGGAGCCACTGTATGGCCACTGAACAATGGGAAAAATGAAATTTGAAGAGGTTGTAGACTTTACTTATCTGGGGGTAAGGTTTAGTAAACTTAAAAGTTGGAATTCTGATCTGGAGAGTGTCAAATGAATTGCAACAAGGATTGCAAAAGGGATAAACAAATGTGCAACCGGCCTTGGTGGCATCTCTTTTGTTGCAGTGAGAAAAAGCTTTGATGCAAAAGTCAGTAGCCAACTGAGGCATGCAGGAGAGGTTTGGGCAGTGGACCTTAGTCTAGGAGACAGTGAGCCTGTTCAGAACCTCTTTATTAGGATGAGCCTTGACCTCGCAAAGATTACCCCAACATCACTATTAAGGCTGCAGTCAGGGATGAAATCATTAAACATGATGTATATTAATAAACTTGTAACTTTTGGGAAACATTGCTATTGGAAGAGGAAAGATTGATAAAATACTGTTGGAAGGCAGTACTAGATTGTTAAAGATGGGCCTTTACTAAATTTGGTTACCAGAAATGTATGAAAACCATACCAGCTAACTGGACCATGTGAGAGTCATTTACATATTGCTTAGTAAGTGTTTTAATTATTTCTTATTATCTATCTCTGTATGTTGATTTTTATTTATTTATTTATTTTATTTATTGAAATGTTTCACCAGGAGGGCACACCGAACAACAAGTTGCTCGTCTCATGCTGCAACTTGGGGGGAAGGGTTACATAGGGTTGTAAATGATGATCAGTTACGATAGTATGTGGGTAGTACAAACAATACAACATTGTAAGATTGTGCAACAGTTGGAACACAAGGTATTGTACATAAACAGTAGTGGAACATTGGGTAAATTACAATACATGTCCAAAATCATACAAAAGAACATACAAATGTACAAAACAGTAATAATGTGATAGAACCATTTATAGTGCATGAGTGTACCAGGAGCAGGCTTAAGGTAGAACACAAGTGCTGTTGGAGTAAAAAGGATGATTTTAATCAAAGCTGCTATATGTTTCATTACTAGTTTGTTTTATATTGTATAATTCAGTTTTCTGTTATGGTAAAGGATAATGCAATAAAGTAAACTGCACAAAATTGGGAACAATAAAAGTTAGAAAATGCTTAACTATCAATTAATGACAAATTAATAATATCTGGAGAACATTTTTGCATTTAAGAATACATGCTATGGGCTTATAACTGATTAGTTTTGCAATGCTGTCACCCAAAATTGTGAGATACCACTCCTTAACATAAATGTTTATTTCCAGCTACCATTAGTATGAACAGTAAAACAAGTTTGCATTAGATATTTAGTTACTGATTTGCAGAAAGAACATCAGTGAAGTTCTATGCATATAGCATCATACTGATTTTAATTTTGCTGAATGTGGTTGTAAGTGCAATCTTTTCAGCAGTATTAAATAACTACCAGTTTTGGAGAGCTACTTTAGTATAAGAGTTTATGCAATTTATAGGAAAAAGCCCTTCTATTTTGAATAGATAGAATGGACATAAAACTGGGCGGTTTTAACAGGAAGTGGTATTTAACGGAATACTCACTTTATAAATAAACAGCTGGGTCATAAACTCTGACAGTTGGAAATGCCTTATGGTTTTATCTTTTCTTAAAATCAGTGGCTATAAAGAAAAAAAATACAGTTTAAACGTCAGTTTTCCCACACACTTGCAAAAAATGCAGTATAAAAAAAATATATTATAATACAAAAATATTGAATATTATTCAGATTCATAGTAGGGCCACCTTAATAGGTTACTAGGATAATGTTTTACAGACAAAGTCTTAATTAATAGAAAATTATGACAAATATCTTGAGATAACTTTTTACATCTTCCTATCAGTAATATCCATTAAGTTGGACATAATTTGATTGTTTTTTTAATTTAGAAAACTATGTTTATTGCTTTTTTAATGTTGATTGGTATAACTTTGATTTACATGACTTACTAGGTATAACTGATCAAGTGTTGGTCATTAATGATGTCAAGTCACGCTGTTCCACACTGCTTAGTGAAATAGTGTAATCTGATGTCGCAGGGTGTCAAGGAAACCTAAAGGTGCAAAATACAAAGGATACACTGTACCACCAAAAAATAATTCATTTCTGAAGAAAAAAAAAACAGCAAAGGCAGATCAGACGATTGAATTTGATTAAATAAAAGAAACAGTCAAATGTACAACTATTTAAAATTATTTTCCTATCAACTTTCAGAACACTACATCCACAAGGTAAAAATGACTGCTCTTTGTCATACAGCTGTTGA
Organism: Neoceratodus forsteri; assembly: GCA_016271365.2. Lineage (NCBI taxonomy): Eukaryota > Metazoa > Chordata > Ceratodontiformes > Ceratodontidae > Neoceratodus > Neoceratodus forsteri. The sequence continues at coordinate 1,296,964,463 of CM028130.1, forward strand.
AATACTGTACAAGTCAGGCAGTAACAGAAAAAAAAGTTAACCTGATGTTCTGTATACCAGTATTAAAACAGAACACATTGTTCTATATGTAAGGGAGAAAGGTCTTGCCAGACAAATCTTACATATTTCTTCAACTAGGTGACCAGGGAAATAGATCAGGAGAGGGCAGTGAACATGGCCTATCTGGACTTTAGCAAGGCCTTCAACACTGTGGCACACAGAAAACTGATAAAGAAATTGGGCAGACTAGGGGTGGGATCCAAAGTGGTAAATTGGGTAAGGAACTATTTAGAGGACTAGTAACAGAGGATGGTGGTTAATGACACTCACTCTAATGAGGTAAGAGGGACCAATGGGGCTCCACACAGCTCAGTACTGGGACTGGTCCTCCTCAATGTCCTCATATCTGACATTGCAGAAGAACTGAAAGGGAAGGTATGCCTTTTTACAGATGACACCAAAATCTGTAATGGGGTGGAGAATGCATAGGGACCTAGGGAAGCTAGAGGAGCGGTCAGGAGCACGGGATCATGGCAGTCAAGGTTCACTGACAAAAAGTGCAACATCATTCACCTACGTCATAGGAATTCAGGAGAAGAGTAGGGGATGGGGGAAGAGTTACTGACAGTCACTAAGCAGGAAAAGGACCTTGGGGTCATCATATCTGATGACATAAAAGTGGCAGGGCACTGTGACAAAATAGTGGGTAGGGCCAGTGGGATGTCAGGATGCACAGGGAGAGGTATCTCCAGCAAAAAGAGGGAGTTTTCCCCCCAATCATTCACTGGTGAGACACCACCGAGATTATTGTGTCCAGTTCTGGAGGCCACATCACAGAAAGGGCATAGTCATGGTGGAGGCAGTCCAGAGGAGGGCAACTAAAATAATATAGTGATTGCATCAAAAGCCCTATGAAGAGAGACTAAGGAATTTCAACATGTACATCCTAGAAGAGAGGAGAGTGAGAGGGGACATGATAGAGATCTGCAAGTACCTCATGTGGTGAACATGGTACAGGAGGGGAGTTACTTTCAAATAGAAATGAGCACCAGTACAAGACTGCTTTCAAATAGAAATGAGCACCAGTACAAGACTGCATGTGATGAAGCTGGAAGGGGAGCTGTTTAAGAGTGTTGTGAGGAAGTACTACTTCACTGAAAGAGTGGCGGATGCCTGGAACAGGCTGCCAGCAGAAGTGGTGGAGTCAAAAACAGTAGGGGGCTTCAAAAATGCCTGGGCTAAACATAGGGGAATATTAATAAATAGGCAGGGAGAAGGGAGGGTCACTTGAGATCAGTAACGACTGCAGAGACAGACTCAGAAGGGACCATCTGGGAAGACTAGGTGGACCAAGCAGTCCTTTTCCACCATTAAATTCTATGTTTCCATGTTACTAAATATTGCCTAATGCTAATAAAAAAGTTCATGGTAATGAAACTCATTGAAACAGAAGGTGCTTCATTTTGTGAATTAATGAATAATAATGGTCTGTCTACTTAGCAAGGGAATGTGGCCCACAATCCCTACAAAATATGTCTTTTTTCAGATTGTGGCAGCTTAATATTTTTCATTTTTCTTGGTATTTTGACTGCCCACAGTTTTTGCAGCAGTTTTCACCTACAGTATTTTCTATTTCAGAACTGACACAAAAATGAGATTTTATGTCCTTATATCTACGTCCCCATCTGAAAGGTGTTTGAAAGACCTAAACTCTTCCTCTTCATTTGTCATGGGGAATCTGAGAAATAACAAGCAGTCTTCCATGTTATTCTTAAAAGAAATAACTATACATCTTAAAAGATATATACAGTATGCATTTTATCCATGTTAACATAGGACATGCTATGTATCATCAGTATGGAAGCCATAAAATGCAGTTAGGTTAGGTTTTATTTAAAATAAAAGCTCTGCAGCCTTTCCATCTTGGAGCCTGATCCTGTTTGTCAGACATGCAGGTTATGTATTTACCAGAACAGATGATCTTTCAGAATACCTTCATCATTGTTTACCATGTATAGGTCCTGGCTGGAGGAACTAGGAACCAACAGGAGCAAAGTTTTTGCCAGGGAGCTGAGCACGGCTACTGGTTATGGTACCTGCACACTCCCCACATGATGCCATGCTCCAACCAATAACCATTGAAGGCTCCCTCATTACCTTCAGTTCTGTTTGACAAGAGAGAAATAAGGTGGTGGAAAAATAAGAGGAGGCTGAGAATTTTCCTTCCCAAAGAGATAAGGAAAAGATGTAGGAAATATAAAGAAACAACAAAATAAAACCTGACTTTTAACCTTTGAATAAAGGAGAAAGGGCACCAGGTGGCCTGAAGGGGTAGTTTGGTATGGGCATAGAGCCTCACACCACCAGCCAGATAGGAGATGACTAGTGATCTTAAAAGGCAGCAGCTCTGAAGCATGTGGCTGTGAATCCTATTGCTGTGCTAGGACAGCAGAAGGCAATATGCCCATGATTACTGTCCCCACTACTCCGTGGGTGCAACTGTAGAGGTTGCTCTCATATAAATAAGCATCTAGCTTTGATTTGAAACCAAGAAAAGTGGATTTATCTACAATGTCCGACGGTAGCTGATTTCACCTTCTTGTAGTTCGAGGTAAAAATGCACAATTTCTCATGTTTGTCCTTGGTACGTAATCTAATATTTGTTTATAATAACTGGGGATTGTTTTTTCCCCATAGGGAAACAGGGTAATAACGGTGAACATGTGCCCGGTGTCCCTTGTGTGCATGTGCTAACTGTGCTCAGTCCTGCTTCCACGCCAGCCGGCATTCCCTGATGCTCATCACACCGCCACACAGAGTCAGCGGTAAGTTTATTAAAACAAATAAATATCTGGCTAAAGGGAGAAAAAACTTTTAAATGGCAGTTTAAAAAAGAAATAAAAAAAAAAAAGGAAAATTTTCCTTTCGCCAGCCGCCACTTCCAACCACAGACAGCCGCTGGAACCATAGCGGACAGCAACAACAGAGAGACATGGTTTTATTTTATACAGTTACTGGTGAAAAAACAATCCCCAGCAATTATATAAAATAAAACATGAGGTGGTGTGTTTAACTTGAGATTTTGCACACACACCCCTCGGTGCTCTCTGAGTTTATGTAGCATCCAACAACTCGGGATGTGTATAAAATCTCATTAAACACACCGCCCTGTGTATTATGCTATATATTATGAATCCTCAAATTATGCATAAAGTCTTGTATTTGATCCCCAGTCCCGATGATAACTCTCTATCTTGAAGTATTTTGTATAGGCATAACAAGCCACACCTTTGTCTCCTGAGGCTGACAGGCCACAGCCTCAATGCTTCCAATCTTGATTTATATTGTATATTTTTTAGTGTTGAAATTTGTTTAGTGTATTGGCGCTGAGATTTGTCTAGTAGATCTATGTCTTTTTTTTAAACCAGGACTCCAATATTGGGAACAGTAATCCAAATGTGGCCTAACATATGCTTTATATAGAGGTAACATTACTTTGTTTTATTTTTAAAGGATCTCCTAATGTAGTTTGTCAAGTGATTTGTTCTCCTGGCCACTTGTCTGCATTGGTTACTGCTTTTCATGTTACTAGTTATTGTCACCCCTCAATCCCTGAATTCATCTACTTTCTTTAAATTCTTACCATGAATCTCATAATTTTGTTTTGGATTGTTCTTGCCACAGTGCATTATGACACATTTATCTAAGCTAAAGTGCATCTTGCTGTTGTCTACCCAGTCTACAATATAATTCAAATCCTTAACCATACTATTTCAGCTCTGGAGGAAATGCAGGAGGAGATGCCTACAATTGGGACCTCTTGCAATTGAGATGGCACAATGTGCCAAAAGGCGATGAAGCATATAGATTACTAAATAGCCAAACCTGATGCTACGTGATGGAAGAATGACTGAACAGCTAGTTAAACAATGTCCTCTTTTTCCCATTAGGAAAAAAGGAAGGAATCTCAGATGCATGTGGAGCTGTAAGGCCAAATGGCTCCAAGGAGTTGAGATGTGTTAATCTCCTCAGGCATCCCTTATGGTACTGGACTAACAACTCAGCTGGCATAAGAGAAGAAAAAAAAATGGCATACCAACCAAAAAGTAGTCTGGTGGCTAGAAGGAAAGCATCAGAGAGAAAAAATGCTTTTCATTTAACAACAGGGATTTACCCTTTGTAAGAGCTAGGGTAATTTGATACAATCCAGTGCACAGCACTGTGACAGTGCCACTGCAAAGTGGTGTTAGATTGGATAGTGCTGAGGCACAGAAATTAAGCAACTAATAGGGAGATACCCCAGGAAAGGAATATACCCTCGGCAGGGAGACAGAGGACAAGTATGAAAAAGGAAAAGGAAAGTTGTCTTCCCCTCAATTTTTTTGTTTTTGGGGGGGGAGGGGCGAGTTGGTATGAGAACCCTAAAAGGAACCATCACCATCATTTTGAGCTTTATTTGTTGTTTTGTTTTTACAACTACTCCATAGGGAGTACAACTGGGGAGATGCCAAGGCACTAGATGGTGTTGGTCAGCACTATCAGGGTGAGCTGCCCAAAGGCCCTGGATCTGCTAGAATGAGGTACGGATGGATGAAGGGGGAAGGGGGTAATTGATGGTGATGATATTCTAGAAGATCATCAGTTAAGGTAAGTATGTAACTTTCATATCATCCAAGGATCGATCTTTACCACTGATTTCCACTTATGGGTCCAAGTACCAAGCTTTCCCTTCTTTCCAAAGCAGGAGCTGGCTCATGCTGAGGGTAACAGATACCCTCAGCACTGTATGAGGGGAAGAACACCTAAGGGCAGGGGCTTCATAGTAGGTCTGGAAAGACCTGAGACAAGCCGGGGAGAGGAATTGCAACCCCTGGAATGTAAGTTAAGCACCTTATACTGGGCCAATGGTGCCAGTCGGGAGAGATGAAGTCATACCAACTGCCTGATGCAGTTCCTGCATCTTGAATGCCACCTCACTGCCATCGTAAGATGCCCTCCACTCCTGCCAAGTTACTTTCAGGCCCTGGGCAGAAAGGTAAATGGCCTATCTGACTTTCTTGCTCCGTGGCACTGTAGCTGAGAATGTGTTTAACTGCAAACACAGGTGACAGTTATAGATTGCCATATGTGCCCAGTGTAAAGAAATGGCACATTAAGACATGTGCCAAGGCAAAATCCTTTCTGCCAAGGGCATCTGTCTAAGTGAACTCTGTCTCTGGAGGTAGGTCATGCATGAGTAGTCATGACCCTGATGGAGTCTGCAATACTTCAAGCCCCAAGGAAGGGTGAAGTACATCACCAGCAGATCCCATGGGTGCATGAAACCATATGGGAAGGTCATGAGGGATGGCTGGACTGGAGAAGGGATGGATCCACACTGCCCTGGATATCTCCTCAAAGGCTGTAGGCCATGGAGGAATGATAGAAGTATTGAGATTGTGAAGTCCAGTAAGTCCCAATGGCAGGGCTGCCAGATTGCAGCTTGTAAAAAGCATATAAGTGGAGTGTCTGGAGTATCTTTGCCATTAATCACTGATACAAAGTATACTCAGGAGCCAAAAGCAGGTGGACAGATGATTCATTGTTCTTTGAGGAGGATGTCAATGGAGACGAGGTGCCAACTATGAGAATCATCAATGTTAGGGAGAAGGGCTTGTAATGGATGCTGTCAGACTCCCTATTCCAGATCGCTAAGGCATCAATGGAATCCCAGTGCTGTTCCCACATTAACAGCCACTCAGGGCCTATGAACAATAGCAACTTCTCCAGGAATTGGCAAGGCCTTGCTAGAGGGCATCTAGACGCTTGTTCTTGAGGGCCTCGATCTGGGCTGCTGAACTGCATAGGGGGCCTCGCCCAAGGGAAGGGCCTAGTGGATTCACCCAAATAGGATCATCCTACATCCAAGGAGAGACCCTATTGGTGCTCTTGTGAGAACCAACAGGTGAGGAGAACAGAGCCATACAGGTCCCACAGGGTGTCCCCAGTCCTCACTGGTGGCAGTGACAGACCCCAGATTTTGAGGAAACTCCATCTCCAAGCTGCCATCCTACCTCGAGTCAGTGCTGCCTTTAGCTCTATGCTCAGAATTTATTTTTATTTTGAATTTTGGTAACTGGGTGAACCTACTGAGACAATACATTCCCTTTTCCATGGGCGACCTGGGATCAAATAGACATTTACAAGATTTGTACATCCAATAATAGGTATATACAAGTACAGAGGATAGAGTACAGTGCTTTACAAGTTTGAGAAAGCAGGATTTACAAGGAAATCAAGTGGTGACATGTTTTAAGCCCTAATTCAAATCATCCAGCACAGTGATAGAGTTGTTTAAGGCACTTGAGGATGGTTGTTTTAATTGAGAGAAGTAGCGGGGCACTATAGGAGAGCAAAGGGAGAAAGGTGGAGGTTGCAATTTTGTTGCAGGAGACTGAGTAGAAGAATGGATGAAGGCAATAGAGCAGTCTCAGTTTCTGATTAAAAGTCTTCATAAGGAGAGCTACATAAGTGTCAAAGGAGAGGGAGATATCAAGCATGACACCCAGGTATTTAAAGGATTGTACGGATTTGCAGGTATCACCAAAGTGGGATGAGATAGTGAGAGTTGGGTGAGGCTGAGGAGTGGAAGCAGGGTTGAAAAATACCATGCCTTTGTTTTTTGTTGGTATTGAGAACTAGTTGGTTATCCAAAAACCAGTGCTCAAAAGTTTGAAAATCAGAAGCTAGCATTCTATTGAGCCAGCAGATGTCAGGAGAGGAGCAGTAGATGATGGCATCATCTGTATAAAGTTGGACAGAGGGCCCACCATAGTTGTTCAGTATATCATTAATGAAAAGAGAAAATAGCAGTGGTCCCAGGATGGACCCCTGAGGTACTCCGTGGGTAATGGATCTGAAGTCCGTAAGTGAACCGGACCACTTGACCTCTTGCAAGTGGCCAGTTAAGTAACTGCAAAACCAGTTCAGAATGCTTCAGTCAAGTCCCAGGGAGTGCAGCTTCCAGAACAGGAGGTTGTGGTTAACCAGGTCAAATGCCTTTGTTAAGTCCACGAAGCCCGCTCTCATAACATGTCCCAGGTTCGTCACACCGAACAGGTCAACATACACTTTCACAAGGGCAGTGAGGGTGCTGTGACTCTTTTGGAACCCATGTTGGAAAACAGACAAGGTGAATTTTTTTCAGAGAATTGGGAACAGTCTCCATTACCATGGCCGGTACCTCCCTTGATGCCATGCACAGTATCAACTTCGCCATCACTCCTGGAACCATCACTCTGCTAGGTGTCACAACTGACACCAGAATCAGGACAACCTCCAGGATGAAATCATCATCAATACCTTGCCCAAAGCCAGACCTAGGATCAACACCACTGACATTGCCACCTCTATCACCATGTCTGCAGCTGTCACCTTCCTCATTGTCACTATCAACACCATGGATACTGACGACATCCAAACTGGCAAGGTCCCTCCACTGATACCGTGAACAGTGTCAGGAGGGGGCCCTGCATTGTCCTCAATGCCACCTGCTGCATTGTCACCATGAATGGTAGCAACAGCATGGGTAACATCAGAGAAACAGAGAAATAGAATCTGATGGCAGATAATGACCACTTGACCCATCTAGTCAGACCATTCATTCCTACCTACACATTACAGGAGACCGTACCCAATCTACATCTCTTTCTCCCTCTCCTCTTCCTTCATTTATGATTCCTTTGTGCTTACCTCCTACATTCTTGAATCTCACCACTGTTTTTGTCACCACCACCTCTGCTGGAAGTCTGTTCCAGGAATCCACCGTTGGGTACACTACAACTAAACCTAGTTGGTAACAACAAGGATGGCAGATTTTTTTAACATGTTTTGAAATTCATGACTTTGACAACTAACTGCATCTGATTCATGAGGTGTAATATCTGGACTATGGCTTTTACTGCCAGTTGGAGCTGTGAATGAAAGAGAAAAAAAATGAAGATGGATGAGGGAAGGAAGAAGAGATGAAGAAAAAAATAAAACACAACCATTAAACTGCAGAAAATATCACATACATTAGATTTATAAGCACAGAGACAGTATAAATACCTAGCTACACCATGAAACATAGAAACATAGACAATGACAGCAGAAGAAAAACCAATGGTCCATCCAGTCTGCCCAAGTTCCCTGTCTAGCCCAAAGATCTACTGTCCAACCACAGGCCTAGTCATCCCCTTCTTTCCACATATTCTCTTTCCTAATTCTGTCACTCTCAGTGACCATTATCCCCTTCACTCTGTCCCAACCATGCTTGAAACCATCAACTTTTTTAACACTCACCACCTCTGCTGGCAGAGTGTTCCACAATCCTACCACCCTTTCTATAAAATAATGTTTCCTCATGTCCCTCTTGAACCTCCCTCCTGTCAGTTTCCGCTCATACCCTCGTGACCTCAAACTAGCATTCAAGCTAAACAGTGCCTTGCAAGTCACCTTATTTATTCCTTTTAGCAACTTGAAGGCCTCTATCATGTCTCCCCTCTCCTTTCTGGTCTCCAGTGAGTACAAGTTCAGTGCTTTGCACTGAATCAGTTTTGCTAGCCTGCGCTGCACCATCTCCAGCTTGTCCCTATCCTTCCTGAGGTGACGACTCCAGAACTAGGCACAATACTCTAAGTGCAGCCTCACTAAAGACCTATAAAGGGGTAGAATTACCTCCTCCCTCCTGCTATCAGTATGCCTCCATATATAACTCAGCTTCTCACTTACTTGGTTGATAAGATAGAGGAAGGTGATTGCCCATGTAATCTGTCTCCCGCATTAGCATGACCACCTGATAAAGTTAGAGTCCAACAAATAATCATTTAGCTTGTTCTTGAATGTCATAATGTCCACAACTTCCTTGGGGATGTTATTTCACACTGATACCACCCTATGTGTGAAAACGTTTCTCCAGATATTCTTCCTAGAGAAAGTCAGTTTGAGTTGATATTTGTGGCTTCTTAAGGTATCTCTATTGTTTATTACAAGGCCCAAGCTACTCAGTAATTGACTATCCCTAGTTATGTTAAACATCTCTAGGATGTCCTCTTGTAGTCTCCCAGTTTCCAAGGAGTACAGGCCTAATTATTGAAATCTGGCCTCATACGGAGTGTACGTTAACCCCCATATCATCTTTGTAGTCCCATGCTGGACCCTCTCCAGATTATTTATGTCCCTGCAAAGATACAGCCTCCACAGGGGAGAACAGTAATCAAAGTGTGGTCTTATAAATGTCTTGTAAAGGGGTAATATACATCTCCTATGCCTGGAGACAAATGCTCTTCTAATTCTCCCTAAAATTCCATTTGTTTTCTTGATTATCTCATTGCAGTGGGAACTAAAGTGTAGGTGGTTATCTATTAGGATTTCCAGATCCCTTTCTTTTTCCACTGTTTTTAGAGTTGTGCCATTTATAGTATATTTGTGGCTGTTGTTACTAGAACCTAGGTGCATTACATATAGGATAGTGTATGGGTAACCGTACACTACAAGGCTATTCTTCCACCAAGTGGATACAATGCAGACTGATGCTCCCTAAGTCAGCATTGTTTCCACAAGGAGGAAGAATAGCTGAGTAGTGTATGCTTACCCATAAACTGTTCTATATACTGTATGGTGTTTCAGCTGTGATGTAAAATAAAAAAAAACCCACTCACTTTTCCCCGTTTTTTAGGTTCGCTCTGCCAACTGCGACATACTTGACAAACAACTGCCGCAGGCCAGCACACGCATACGACTGTCACAGCAGCTAAAGGGATGAATCACAACTGCTGATATAGTCCTTTGTAGTATGACATCCTCACTAACACAGAATGAAAAATCGTTCTGTATTAGTGAGGACGTCACTACTGCAGCAGAATGATTTTCTGCGGTGTACGGCTTTCCATACGAAACCGCATTCCACCATACACTATAATGCACTTATCAGAATTAAAAGTCATACCATTTGTATTTGCCCACTTTGACAGTTCCTTCACATCCCTATTAAGCTCTAGTACCTGGTTAATCGTACTAACCACAGCCCCCAGCTTTACATCGTCTGCAAATTTTGTTATCCGATTTTGTTATGTTTGTATTCATGTCAGAGACAAATAGCAAAAAAAGGGCTGGTCCTTACCATAGGCATGTTGCACTGGCATGATTCATTGAGGGTGTCACTGATGATAATTCCTAGGTCACGTTGCTCAACTGTAGTGTTGGGTCTCACGCCACCCATCCAGTGCTCTGTCCTGGGGTTCTTATTCCCTAGTTGCACTACTTTGCGTTTTTGGGATTTGAATTTCAAATGCCAAACCTTAGACCACCCCTCTAGCTTTTGTAAGTCACTCTGCAGTTCCCAGAGTCCCTTGTCACTGTCCAGTCTCCCACATAGCTTAGTGACATCTGCAAGAGACACAACTTGCCCTGGATACCTTCTCAAGTGTTGCTAATGAACATATTGAAGAGGACTGGGCCCAGGAAAGATCCCTGTTGCAATCCACTCATGACTTTCCTCTCTTCCAATCTGACCACAACCCTCTGTTGCCTATTCTTTAGCCAGCTTCCGATCCAGTTCACTATGCCCTTAGCTACACCCAGATCTTCCATCTTCTTTAGCAAGTGCCTGTGGGGCACTCAGTCAAAAGCATTGCTGGAGTCAAATAGAGCAAATCGATTGCAAGGCTTTTGTCTAGTTCCCCCATCACCTAATCAAAAGAAAACTATCAGGTTTGTCTGATAGGCCCTCTGTGCCATGAACCTGTGCTGTTTACTATCCTGGAAGCTTGCTTTCCATGTAGTCCATGAGGTCTTCTTTGACCGGTCACTCCATCAGCTTCCCTACAATAGAGGTCAGACTGACAGGCCTGTAGAACTCCCCCTGTTCCTCCCCCCCCCCATGGAGTGGAACAACATCTGCCACCCTCCAGTCCTTTGGGATTACCCCCCTTCCTAATGAGCTGTTGACTAGTCCTACCAAGGGTTCAGCCAGTTCTGCTGCGAGTTCCCTGAGTATCCATGGGTGCAAACCATCTGATACTAGGGCCTTATCTATTTTTAGGGCTGACAGACCTTTCTGGACCCTGTCACTTGCAAATATTGGCTGCCTCATCTCTGGGACCCCCATGTTCGCTTCTTTGATGCCACTCTTCAGCAGTGGCATGACTTCCTCCCTGTTAAAAAGTGAGCAAAAACAATCAGTAAGGATGGCAGCCTTTTGTCCATCCTCCTCTATCACCCTACCATCCTCTGATAGCCTAATGATTCCCCATTTGTGTCTTCCTTTTATCCCTAACATAGCAGAGAAATGTTTTTCTCTACCCGTGACCCATTCTGCAATTAACAGCTCTGTCTGCTTCTGCCTCCTTAACTGCCCTCTTTGCCTCCTTATTTGTCAGTAAATAGTCACCCTATTCTTCATCCCCATTCTTTATTTGTACTTGTAGAAGGCCTTTTTCTTAGTCCCCAAGGCTTTCCTGACTTGCCGAGAACCATAATGGTCTCTTGAACTTGATTCTTTTGATGTTCTGTTTCAATACCATTCTCATGCATAACTTAGATGCCTCAAGGATGACCCCTTTTATTACACACCATCTTTCTTCTATCCTAAATAAATTTTCCACCCCAACTAAATTTTCTCTGACCAGTTCCCTCAGCCTACTGAAGTCTGCCCTCCTAAAATCAAGGAATTCAGTTTCAGTTGGGGCTTTCCAGTCCCAAAGGCCAACTCAAACCAAATGAATTTATGGTCACTGTTCCCTAGTGGATCCCCTTTTTCACCAATCCTACTGTTTCTGGACAGGTCAGCACCACATCAAGGATGGAAGTCTGTCTGCAGAGTTCCTTTGCTAGTTGTACCAGGAGATAGCCCTGGAGTGCATCCAACAAGGCCTGACTTCTGGTGCTCTTGGCCACTAGAACATCTCAATCGATGTTCACAGTTTCAGATCACCGACAACCATTACTTTCCCCTTCATTAAACATTTCTGAGTTCTTCTGAGAGCTCTCTGTCCCTTTCCTGCCCATACACCAGGGTCTATAGACCCCTCCAAGCATAGTTTCTTGCCTGAGGCTGCTGTGAGTTGCATCTACATCGACTGTGACTCCCTGCTATTGCCCCTGATGCACCCATCTTCCAGCACATCAATGCCATCCCTGACATAGTTGGCTACTCCTTTCCCTACCCTTTTCTCCATCCCTCCTGAATGGTGAGTACCCCGGGACTGTCAGGTCCCGGTAGTTATTTTCTGTAGCCCATGTTTACATGATGGTCACAAGGTCTACCTCAGTGTCTGCCATCATTGACTGTAGTTCACTGATTTTATTACCCAGGCACCTGGCATTAAGACATATCCCCTCCATCTGACCCTTGAACCCACTTTGCTATTCTCCTGTCTATAACCTTTGCATTTTCCATGATCTTCTAGCCTCTTATTTTTCTTGGTGTTTGCACACTTTGAGCGCCCCCTTGTCCCCTCCCCTGGCCCAGACTGTTCCTCATCCCTCTTTATACCTGGTGAGCTGCTACTACCCCACAGATACAGGGGCGTACTAGCTAGGGTCTCCTTCTTCTCACCTGACACTGTGGTTCCACAAGCCCCAGTCTCCCCTGCAGTCAGTTTCAATGTGATGTAGATGTCAAACTTCTGTCCCAGAGTGCTGGCTCCTTCTCTTGTCAGGTGGAGTCTGTCACCCTTGAAGAGCCTCCTATCCCAGAAATCCCCCTAGTCCCCCACAAAGTTGTTACCCTTCTCCTAACACCATCTCCTAAGCCATTCATGAAATTCCTCTATCTCATTCTTCTAATTCTATTTATCTTTCCCTCCCTGCCCCACACAAGGAGGACCTCAGAGAAGGCCAGGGAGATTGAGTGTGTTTCCAATATGTCCCCTGATCTACCAAAGCCCCATTTCACCATTTCCACAATCTGGCTTGCCAGATCATTGATAGCCAGGTGTATCAGCACCTTTAGCTCCCCCCATTCCTTCTCTGCCATCCTCCCTATCCTGTCTAAATCCCAGATGGCAGATACACCAGGAAGGCAGCTGACAACCCCCCTTAATTCCAATCTCCCTCCCACCCCCCACACACCCCTAATCATTGAGTCCCCAACCACTAAGACTCTCCAGTGAGACTTCCTCTCACTCATCTCCATGGGTGCCGATCTGCTGATCTGCCCCTCATCACCGACTGACTCAGAGTTCTCCCCAGTACAGTCAGGTACTGGAGCCTCCTCTAGGGGTGTAAAACTAGTTGCCATCTGGATGGTGTAGGGCTGGACAACCTCCCTTTGACTAACCCTGCCTCTTCTCCCTACTCCCCTCCCTACCACTCTCCACCTCCATGGGCCAGTGGGCCTCTGGGGAAGTGAAGGGGATGGGCGTGATCTCCAGCTGAGCTGATGATGCAGCTGATTATTTTTACCCTTGCTGCCATCAGCTGAGCATGGAGCTCAACCATGGTCTTGCAGATAGGGCAGTGCACCCTCCTCCAGAGCATATCCCTGGAGAAGAGCGCCCCACAACCACCACAACTGATAGTCTCCACTCTGTACCCCATATCTATACTGCAGATAACACTTTTATAGTTATATAGATGCCTAACTGAACTTGAGTGCTCACCCAGATAGGGTGTAGCAATAAGTTTCACTTTTAGCACAGTCTACTAAATTAAATCATATGTAGTAGCAGTAAGTAACACAACAAAACAGACTACTAATTTAACTTGTAGTGCTCACCAAGATACGGTGAGGTGATTAAGCTTTACATTAGCACAGACCTCTACATTAAAATGGAAGCATTAGTAGTAGCAGTAAATTAAACCAGAAGTATCAGTACTTGCAATAAGTGCCACTATGAAACAGATTACTAATTTAACTGTAACCACCCCCCCACAAATGGGGGTTCCTGAAAACCTTCCTTGGGTGTGCCTAAATGCCCTCTGCCAGGCTGGTGTCCTGTGTTCTAGTTGTTTAAAAAGAAATTGCATGAAAGTGACTAATCGCCTCTGCACCTGTCTCTTTAAGAGCTGCCAATAATGTGGTGCTTATTTAATCTGGGAAGGGGCTGTGTGTTTTTATGCTCGAGTCCCACCTGGGCTGCCAGATAATCGCTCCATTCTGCCATTGCTATTTGCGCAGAAGGAGCTCTGTTAGAAGCTGTACTTATTTGCTGATTATCTATTAGCATAGTAATGATGTTGTAGTTTGTCTAACCTGCCTCTTTTGCAGCATGGACAGTTCTGTTTATCACCACCATTTTAGTTTTGGACTGCCAGTCAGCACCAATTGGTACCTTTGATGACTCTAACATGGAGCCTGTCCTCAGGGGTCTTGTGGGAGCAAATTTCTGTAGGAATTGTAGTTTTTACATTTTGGCGCTACAACAGACCTGGAGGGGGAGCTCTTGCTTTGACAGACAGATGGATCAATCAACCAGAACCTTTTGGACCAAAGGGGAATTCCCAAGCTGCCTGTTGCAGTGAGTCAGTCTGGAGTTAGAGTTTAAAGAGACAGCTTGAGTGATTCAAGCAGCTGCTTTTCTGGCCTGTCTGCCTGCAGTCCCTTGAGAGGGAATCCTTTGAAAGGCTTAGCAATCAGACTGTATCCAAATTGGAGTGTGACAAAGCCACTGAAGACTGACCAGATTTGAAGCTGAAGAAGATCGAAGATTTGCTGTATGCGATCGGCCTGTCAGAACATCCATTTACCACAGAATTCCCGGTTTTGCTCAGAGACACTGATATTGCGTCCAGGCTGCCTTCCACATTGTGGTATGGTGATTGCTTTAGTGGGTCGTAATTTGGTCCCACACTATGTAAATGTGCCACGCTTGCTGGAAGCTGCATCCATCACTACTGGACTCAAAATCCAAACTGTTCCACCCGACTTGGGCCTTGCCATCTGGCTCAGCCAGCTACTTCAGGCACAGAAACCATCATCGACGAAAGACTCACCCAGGGATCAGCCCCCTGCTCAACCATCTTGAACAGGAACGACACCTCAGTGATTCGTGTGGGCCCTGCTTCTCTTGGCAAACCAGTCATCAACCTGCAGTATCCATTTCATCTAGCCTGTGACTCATATTGGGTAGCTTGAGTAACAATCAGTGTATCTCCCTGCAACAACAGCTAAATCTCAAGTGTTGTCATCTGATTGCATTGTTGTTTTTCCTTTCATGAACTGAGCCTTCAGGCTCTGGATTACAAATTGTGTGTGGTTGTACATGCCTTTACTTTTCATCACAGGGCCCCAACCAGCTGCGATGCAGGCCTATCCCTGGCAACGTTCCAGGCTGGCAAACTTTACTTCCAACTGGATACCCAGAGCATGTGACTCTGCAGGGATTATAAGTACATGCATAATTGCCTGACTAGATCAGTTTTCGAATCAATCAACCTGATTACACCCCTCCCTTGTTTAATTCCCCTGAATAAATCAGATCTAACTTTTTTGTATTTAATCTGACTGTGGTTCCAGTTTGTACCAAAAGCACTGTACTGTTGTTATTTGCTGTACCTAACCTTGTTTTACAGGGGATCTCCAGAGTGGAACTAGTGGAACCAGCCCTGGTGGTAAGTGCAAACAGTGTGGGGAATTGTATGCTGAATAGGGGCTACTGTGAAAGTGTTTGTTGCATATTGTCTAGGCTACTAGAGGGAAAAAGGGGGGTTACAGTGTCCTGGAGGGCTCTACCCAGGTTAGCCTTGTTACTAACAACCCTGTCCTCCAGGTGGAGGCACCCATTTCAGTACCCAGGTCCCTTAACTTGCAACTAGCCATGCAGGTAGGGGTAGTAGCCCTTGGGATAGCGCCACCTAGGGGTTACATAACTATTAGTGCTCCAGCTAAGATGAACCAAGTAAGCATCAGCTTTAGCCTAGATTTTTAAACTGAATTGAGCAGTTGTAATAGTAGCAATAAGCTGCACTTTAGCACAACAGTCTGTTAATTTGATTTGTAGTGCTCACCCAGATAGGGTGTTGCTAAGAACTCGCTTAAATAGGTTTGAACAAACAAAGTACTTAACTTTTTATATACAGCTTTATCAGTGGTCAGAGTTTCCAGCTGATGGCTATCTCTCTGGCTGACTCTGTGGCAGACTCCTAACGATGTATTTTGCACTCGGCGCTTAGCATGGAGGACTGCAGTAAGTAAGGACCACTTGGGGTGCCAAAAGTTTAAAGAAAATCTGTAGGCTCTGAGAATTTGGTAGGCAGCTCTTGATTGGCTCAATGCAGGACAGGAGGCACAGCTACAGAAATTCTAGTTGCCAACTGGCTGTTGCCCCAAGTTTCAGGAAGAGCTACAGGTCCTGGTGTTTTCCCAGCACTGAGGATACTTTAAGTCTGACAGTGTGGAGCAGGAGCAGGGTGGTTCATCTTAGACCAGCCCTCTTTTCCCCAGTTGTGGCAATGATTACAGCCATTCTTCCCTCTTTTTTCTGTTCCTTCCCTTTTACTATGGCCATGACTCATGAGCCTGTCACACCCTACCTTAACCCCCCCAAACACACACTGTTTTAGCCTGTACCACCTCCTCTAGCTGTGTATTATATTTATCCACTTCTCTTTCAGTAAAAAAGTGCCTGTGGACATCTTTCTGGAATCTTCCTCCTGCCAGTTTCAATTAATTCACCCCTGTGCCTGTGTTCTTGCTTGTGGTGAAAATGCCTTTGAAATCCACCTTAGGTATCCCATAGAGATACTTGTAAGTTTCTATTATGCCCCTTCCCTCCTGTTCTCTAGTGTGTACAATACATTTTAAGGTCTCACAACCTCTCCTTTTGTGCCTTCCACCATTTACCATAATCATTTTAGTCACCCAACTCTGTACTCCCTTCATTCTTTCACAGTTCTTATGAAGGTATGGATTCCAGAACCTCGTGCAGTATTCCAGCTGCGGTTGCACCCGTATATCTGAATAGTGAGAGGATCACCTTCCGGCTTCTGTTGAAGACTTCACTCCCAATGTACCCCAATAACCTATTTGCCTTGGCTACAGCCTTGATGCAATGTGCTGCAGATTTCAGGTTATCCATGATTAAAACCTCCAGGTCTTTCTCCATGGCACAGATGGAATCATTGAGCCGAGTGTTACCATCTTGAATTTTTCTTTCTTTGTTTGTTCAGGTATCTCAGGTCTAAAAAAGGTCACCACACTCCATTTTTCTTGAGGGTAAGGAAGTATCTGGAGTACAGTCCCTTGCCTTTTTGTGCTGAAGGTGCTTTTTGCATTGCATGTGTTTACAGCAATTTTTTCACCTCCAGCTCCAGCAGGATTTTTGTCTGCTGGGGTGTGAGGCTGACAAACGTTTGGGTTCTGTAGTTTTAGAAATTTTCTGAACTGCAGAGACAAACCTTGGCTCACTACTTCTAGGACCCACTTGTCTGTGGTACTTTTTGTCCATGTCTGGAGGTAGTGAGTCAGTGTTACTTCCACTGGCAATGGGTAGGCGACCTGAGCAGACTTGTTAGGGGTTCTGCTTTGTCTGGGGTTTGGGTTCTGGTGTTGCAGAAGCCAGCCTGTTTCCCCTTCTATCACTTCCCCTGTAATACCCACTTTGTGGAGGATAGTCTTTGGGAGAATAAACATGAGGGTAGTATCCCTGACTCATACTTCACTTTCCATAAGGCCTGTAGGAAGCGGAGGCTTTTTTTTCCCTCAGTATTGCTCTTCTAGGTGGTTTTATGCTCATCCACCTTTTACATGCAATCCTCTGTCTTGTCACCAAATACGGAATTTCCCTCACAAGGGAAATACATAGCATTTTTGTCAAGTATCCCAGGGTAGATTTGTAGTCCTAAGCCAGGCAAACCTTCTTAGGGATGCTGCATTGGCCGTAACCCTAGATGCGGTGTCATTACTATGCACTGTCATATGAAACTAGTACTTTGTGGCATCTATGATTGATCTTGCTGTGTAACCCATATCATGTGACAAGCCACCAGAGGCCCTTTCACTCAATGCCACCATGGAACTCTGTAAGGCTGTCTGGTACTGTGCTGTGTAGGCCAGGTAAGCTGCCTCTTAGGAGCAGGGAAGCTGCAGTGTAAATGTTTTTCTCCATGGTATCCAGCTCCCTGCAATCATTCTCAGGAGGCTGGGAGGAAAGGGGCATTTTGACCTTGTCAAAAGCAGCAGTCTGGACCACTCCCTCATGGTCAGGGTGGGAATACCGGTAGCTGGAGTCCTCTTTGGCAACCTGATATTTTTCCCCATATTTTTTTATCTCTGCCAGTGGCTCAGGTGGGTGCTAACATGATTTAAAAAGTTTCTTTCCTGAGGGATTTGTGGGATGGCAGCATCAACCTCTTAGTGGGAGCTAAGCTTATCATATACATTAGTTCAACCTCATCTTCATCCTTATCAGCTTCCTGTGAGGAACTACTGAGTGTATTGACCATATGCCTCATAAGGTATAGTGAGCAGTATAGTCATCGGAAGGTCTGGGAGGTGAGCCAAATTCTTGGTCAGGAGAACCACCTGGTTCTCTGTGTTCTATCTCCTCCTCTTCTTCATAATACCGTTCTACCCCCTTCCACAGGCATTGAGAATGGAACTGCATCCTGAGGAGGGTTGCAGGCATATTAATCAGATTCCTTGTAGTCTGGAATACCTGGAAGAATTGACATGCCTTAGTCATGTCCTCTAGCAAGGGCATTTTATTTTTGTTCACTGGTGACTCCCTTCCTTCTTAGAAACCTAGAAAAAACATTACTCACCTTAGTAATGTTGTTTCTTTCAAAGGGATCCCTCACTACTGCTAGACAACTGCATCATTCCCCTAGAATGAGCTGCCCCAGAGCCTAGAATTTTATGCTAAAGAGAACATAGAATGAAATTTGAAACTTTGCTGTGGTCACACTCTCCCCTTCGCTCTAATGGCACATTTATTTCTCAAACTATGGGAGAGCAGTGACCAGCAAATCTAGCTAAGTGACTACCAAAATGTTCTAACCCAAAACATTTTTTTTAAGAAAAACAAATGAAAATATGAGACAAAAATGTTTAGTTCTGAGCCAATGCAACAAGAAATGCTTAACTACATTAAGACTTACCTGTTACATAGATACATAGATACATAGATTCGTAGACACTGTCAGCAGATAAGGGCCTATGGCCCACCCAGTCTGCCCATTTGAGCTTGTAAGTTCACTATGTTTATCTAGAAGTCTGTTTGTCCCTTGCCCCTGACCTCCAGAATTCCTTCATGTCTATCCCATGCATTGTTAAATCCTGTGATTGTTTCAGCCCCCACCACTTCCTCTGGCAGGGCGTTCCACTTGTCCACCACCCTTTCTGTGAAGAAATTCTTCCTCATGTTTCCTCTGAATCACCCTCCCTCAAACTTCATCCCATGCCCTCTAGTCATGGAACATCTTTTTTGCTGGAAAATAGTGTATTCCTGCACCCTGTTCCTCCCTGTAAGGTACTTGTATGTCTCTATCATATCCCCTTTCTCCCTACTCTCCTCCAGGGAGTACGTACTGTATTCAAGTCCTTCAGCCTGTCCTCATAGGACTTGTGATACAATCTCTGTACCATCTTTGTTGCCCTCCTCTGAACCTTATCTACCCTGTCTATGTCCTTACGTAGGTAAGGTCTCCAGAACTTTACACTGTACTCCAGGTGGGGCCTCACTAGTGTCTTGTATAGTGGAATTATGACCTCCCTTTTCCTGCTGGTGATGCCCCTTCCTAAGCATCCAAGCATCCTATTTGCTTTACCTGCTGCCTTGCTGCACTGTTTCCCTACCTTGAGGTCATCAGAGATGATAACCTCAAGGACCCTTTCCTGCTTGGTGCATGCTATATCTTCACCACTCAACTGATATGTTGTTCCAGGGTTTTTGTGCCCCATATGCATTATCTTGCACTTCTTTCCATTGAATTTCAACTGCCAAATCCCTGACCATTCTTCAAGCTTCTGCAGGTCCCTCCTCATTCTGTCTACAACCTCTGGCATGTCCACTCTGTTACAGAGCTTTGTGTCATCAGTGAACAGGGAAATTCTGCCTTCTAGGTCCTGCGCAATGTCACTGATTAAGCTGTTGAATAGGACCAGTGCCAGCACTGATCCCTGTGGTACCCCACTGGTCACCCTTCCCTCTGTGGAGTGACAGCCATTTACCACCACCCCCTGTGTCCTGCCGCCCAGCCAATTACCTACCCACCGCATGACTGTTCTACCTACTCCCACATGCCCTAGTTTGTTTAATAGCCTTCTGTGTGGCACAGTGTCAAAGGCCTAGCTGAAGTCCAGCTAGACCACGTCCACTACCATCTCCTGATTCACCTGTTGTGAGAATCTTTTCCATGTTCTAGAAGGGGAGGTAGGGAAGGGATTGTCAAGTATGGTGAGGAATCCCGTTGGAAGAAGCAACATTATTACAGTAAGTAATTTTTTCTTCAAATCCCAGGAATCCCTCACTATTGCTAGACAATTGCAGACTCTATAGCAGTTCCTTTGGAGGTTGAGTACAATACTTATTTAGGGAAAAGGTTCTTCAAGACAGCAATGCCAAAGCTGTCATCCCTTCTGGACTGTATGTCCAGCAGTAATACTTTGTAAAGGTGTGTACTATTTCCCAGTTAGCTACTTTACAGATATCCTGAATGGAGACACCCCTAGATGCTGCCACTGAGGCAGAGGTGCCCCTTATGGAATGGGTCCTTAGGCCTTCAGGTGGAAGTTTGCCAGCCTTGGCACAACAGAACTGTATGCATGTCACTATCCAGTGAGCAATGGTCCTCCTGGATGCTGGCTTTCCTTGGCCTATATCCTCATAGGTGCAAAGAGTTGTGTGACTGTGGACCTAACATCCTTTCTGCAGTCCAAGTAGTATCTTAAAGCTCTTTTAATATCCAGACTATAGAACCTCTGCTCCCCAGATGTGAATTTTTCAGTGAAGAACACAGGGAGTGTGATAGATTGGTTGAGGTGAAGTTCTGAAACCACTTTAGGAAGACATTTTCTGTTGGTCCCAAAAACTACTTTAACGCTATGGAAGATAATGTAGTTAGGATCTGTACCCAGAGCTTGGAGCTCACTAACTCTTCTGCCTGAGATGAGGGCTACCAAGAAAATTGTTTTCCAGTGATGTACTTCAGAGCAGCAGCTGCTATTGGTGCAAAGGGAGCACCCATGAGCTGGGCAATACATAGGTTAAAATCCCAGGGAGATATTGGATCCTTAAAAGGAGGGTTCAAGTGGGTTAGACCCTTGAAGAATCTTTTGAAAATAGCTAGGGAGGCTATTGATCTACCCCTGCCAGCCGAAGCATATGCTGAGATTGCTGCAAGATGCACCATATGAGTACAAGGACGAAGGCCAAGAGACTGTAGGTGTACCAGGCAATCCAAGATGATGGACAGGCTGGCCTGGAAAAGACTGATCTGCTTGGAAGAGCGCCACATTGAAAAAGTTTTCTACTTTGAGGCATATGTTTTCCTGGTGGCTGACTTTCTGGAAACTTTTAACGCATTTAAAACCTCTTTTAACAGGTCTAAACCACAATATTCTAACTCTTTAAGTACCAGACCATGAGGTACAGAGTACTGGGGTCTGGAAGTGTTATCCTGTCCTGAGGCAGGGCGAGCAGATTGTACCTCAGAGGGAGAGTGAGAAGAGATTTGCTGGACAGGGTCAGAAGCAGAGAATACCAGGTCTGCCTGGCCCAGTCTGGAGCAATTAGGATTACTGTTGCAGGTTCCCTGCTGAGCTTCAGCAGCACACTTAGTAGGAGAGGAAAAGGGGGAACTGTGTGAAAAGAATCTCCCTGTCCAACAGAATACCAAGGCATCCTCTGGGGCTATACCCACTGATGGAAGCCTGCAACAAAAGAGGGGAAGCTAGTAGTTTTGTCAAGAGGAGAACAGGTCTGCCTCTGGTATGCCACACCTTCTGAACACTGCTGCAAGCACTTGCTAGTTCAGAGTCCATTCATGGTTTCCTTGACCGATTCTGCTGGGGGAATCTGTGAGGACATTGTCTTTCCCGGGTTGGTATACTGTGGATAGCTGCACCACTAGCTCATATGCCAGGATCCAGATCTTCATTGCCACTGTGCATAGCCTGGAAGATCTTTTTCCTCCATTTGTTTATATAGTACATAGTGGTGGTTTGTCTGTCCTGATTTTCAATGACTGACCCCTGATGTGGGAGGAAAAAGCCTGCATTGCCAGGTACACAGCCCTGAGATCCAGGAGATGTATGTGCTCCTGGAACTCTAGCAGAGTCCGCACTCTGCATACAGTGAGGTCCTCCTGGTGGGCTTGCCAATTCAGGAAGGAGGCATCTGTAGTGAGCACCATGGTGGGTGATTTCTGAAGGAAGGGGATCCCTCTCTGAGGTTCTCCTCCTATTTCCACCAGTCTAGTGTCTTTAGAAGGCATTCAGTAACTGGTATCAGCTTTGACAGAGGGTCCCACCTTTGGGACCTGTGAGACCCTAGGTGGTATTGCACATCACTCATTTGAAATTGGCACCTGCAACCACAGCTGTGGAGGTGGCCATCTTCTCCTACAACTGATGGAAGACTCTTATGGCTCTGGGCTGTTATGCTTTGAAAGATCTTGCCAGTTCAGTGACTCTTACCACCCTCTCCTGAGGGAGGAAAGCTTTTCCCTGCCATGTGTCCAGCTCTGCTCCTATTAAGTCCAGTATCTGTACAGTTTCTGTCTGGGACTTCGGGATGTTTACCAGGAGCCATAGATCCTCTAGAGTTGACTGGGTATGCTTGTAGGAGGCCTTGGCCTCCTGCTATGACCTTCATGAGACTAGCCAGTCATCCAGGTAAGGGAAGAACACCACATCTTGCCTTCTCAAGTGAGCTGCAACTACTGCCAGGCACTTTGTGAAGACACTTGGTGCAGAAGACAGGCTGAAGGGTAGGGCCACAAAATGATAGTGACAGTTCCCTACCCTGAACCTGAGATACTTACTGTAGGGGGATCTTACTGGAATGTGAAAGTAAGCATCCTTTAGATCCAGTGACCCAAACCAATGTCCCTGTTGCAGAGATAGGATTACTGCAGTCAGTGTCACCATCTTGAACTTTTTTAAGTGTTTGTTCATAAAACTTAGTCCTAAAATCAGTTGCCACTCTCCAGTTCTCCTGTGGGTCAGAAAGTATCTGAAGTGGAGCCCCTTGCCATATTGAGCAGGGGGAACTCTTTCCACTGCATTGGCCTGCAGCAGCATTTTCAACTCCAACTCCAGCAGGAGTTTTTCTGCTGGAGTATGAGGTGGGAATGCCCTGTACACTTGCAGTTTTGGTAACTCTTTGAACTGCAGGGAGAGACCCTGGCTTACTATTTCTAGGACCCACTTGTTCGTGGTAATGTTTTCCCACATCTGGAAATAGGGAACAGCTGGGTAACCTGTATAGACCTGTCAGGGGTTCTGCTTTTCGTGCATCTTGGGAGCTGAGGTGGCTGCAGACTGTTTTGCATCCGGCTTGCCTCTTCCCTTGAAGAAACCCCTCTGGGGGGGGTGATCAAAAGTCACATAAGACCAGGGTACATAACTCTGGCCCTTACCTCCCCTTCTGTAAGGTCTATGGGAAATGAAGGCTTCTCCTTCTCAGTATTACTTTTATAGGTGGTCTTATATTCATCTACCTTTCTCATATTGGCCTCTGTTTTGTCACCAAACAAGGAGTTCTCTTCACAAGGGAAATCCATGGCCTTAGTCTGGGTGTCCTGTGAGAGATTTGTAGTTCTGAGTCATGCAAACCTCCTTAGGGACACTGCATGCGTCATGACCCTAGGGGCAATGTCATTGGCATCCATGACCATGTGAAATTGGTATTTAGTGGCATTCATGGCAGCCTTTGCTGTGTCAACCAGGTCCTGGGCCAGGTCACCAGCAGCCTTCTTGGTAACAGACACTACAGAGCTCCAAAGAGCCTTTTGGTACTGAGCTTCATATGCCATATAAACTGCCTGCCTCAGCAAAAGGGAGGCTGGTGTCCACATTTTCTGGAAGCCCTTTCTGGGAGTTGAGAGGAAAGGGGGACCTTGGCCTTGTCACAGGCAGCATATTGCACCACTCCTTCATGGGCATGGTGAGTATACAGGTACTCAGCACCCTGCCTATCCAACAGGTATTTCCTTTTAGCCCTTTTGTCTATGCTAGCTGCAGAAGTGGGGTCCACCAGGATTTTGGAGGTGATCTTCTAAAGGGATTTGTGAATAAGCAGGAACAACTTCTTTGTGGATGTTAAGCCCACCATGTCCAAAATCTCTGTCT
Source organism: Neoceratodus forsteri (assembly GCA_016271365.2). Lineage (NCBI taxonomy): Eukaryota > Metazoa > Chordata > Ceratodontiformes > Ceratodontidae > Neoceratodus > Neoceratodus forsteri. Next base: position 1,296,988,716 of record CM028130.1, read on the forward strand.
CATCCTCATCCTCAACTGTCTCTTGTGGAAAGAGGTTGAGGGTGCTTGCAAGTTGCCTCACAAAAGAATAGTGTGCTCCTCAGTGGACTGGGACAGAACTCCTGAACTGGTTAACAGTCATGCTGTAAGGGTTTACTCTCTTCCTCCTCTTCCTCTTTATAAAACAACTCAACGTCTTCCACCACAGGCTTTGGTGCAGGTTGAGAAACCTGGAGAGGGGGCTGGCATGGACATAAAGGCTCCCATAGTCTGGCAAGCCTGGAAGAACTATGATGTCTTAGCCATGTCCTCAGCAGAGAGAAGTCTGTTCTTGTCAACTGGCATCTCTTTTGTTTCATCAGTGGGGGGGGTAGTGACATGCTTTTCTTTCTGCTTTTTCTTGGCAGGCACTGGTTCTGATGCCTGCTTAGCAGACCTTTTAGTGTTGGTGGACTTACACACTGACCTCTGAGTTACCCTTAGCAGCCTTGTCTTTCTGCTTAAAATGAGGATGTGGAATCTCCCCAGAGCCAGGTTGTGAAGAGGAGGCAGACTGAAAAGCCATAATATCATCACGTTTTTTAGCCCTCTTTTTTAGTGTTTTGGGGCAAAACCTGATGCAGAGCTCACAGCTGGAAAAGTCATGGTCAGGACCCAGGCAAGAAAAACACAACTCGTGGCAGTCTGCCTTAGCCAGGAATTTAAAACAATGGGCACAATTTTTAAAAACAGTGGGTCCTGTCCTTTTCTTGGGCTTGTCAGACATGCCAATAGCTGGCAAACTAAAGGGAGAAAGGGGCATTGGTTCCAAAAAAGTTAGCAGTATGGTTCCCTCAGAAAAAACGGGAACCACAAAGTGAATTTAAAAAATCAAATTTAATGAAGTCCAAAGTTAAGTAAAATACCAATAGAAAAGAATGCCTAATTAAAATAAAAGTATCATCTCAGTTCCTAACTCGGAACCAGGAAGTAGAAAAAGGGAATCACAAGCAGTAAAAAAAAATGGCACCTCTAGCAAAATAAGGCAATTTTTGTTTCAGGCTAAGGAAAAAATGTAGAGGGTTAAATGCAGTTCCTCTAAGGCAGGAATTGCACTTCAATGGTGATTTCTCGGTTCCCTGGAACCATGGGGGAACCTTAGAAATTGTGTACAGATAATGAAAAATACCCTAATTCTGATGCAGATTATTGAAAACTGAAATAAGCTAAGCTGAAATAAACAAATAAATCAACTAGGATGTTGGAACTAAGAAGACCGACTTCAGGGCAATGCTTCCTCCCAGGTAGAAAAAAATTTGCCATTAGAGGGTAGGGGAGAGCATGATCACAACAGAGTTTAGAACTTGATTCTAAGTTCTCTAATTAGCATAAAATTCTAGGCTCTGGGGCAGCTCATTCTAGGGGAATGGTGCAGTTGTCTAGCAATAGTGAGGGATTCCTGGGGTTTGAACATAGAATTTGGTGGCAGATAAGGACTACTTAGCCCACCTAATCTATCAATTTATCCCTGCCTATAGTATCACTGCAGATCCTACTTGATCTCCAGCCCATTCATCCACTCCCCCTTCACTTTCCCTAAGATTTCCTTATGTCCCTTCTTCAGGAGGAGGGTCAGTTGTATGTTTTTCTTTTTTTTTTTTTTTGGCATGCACCATCTATGCCTACTCTTATGCTCTTTTATTTTTACTGGTTTCAGGGTCCCCCGGACACCCTGAGTTCTGATCCATCTTTTGCAGGTTTATCTTTCAATTCTGTCCCCTTTGACATGGAGTGCTGCTTATTTTGAGGGGCTTGACCCTTCTCTGAGCCTTTAGGTGATGTGGAGGCAGATTGAGAAGCTATGCTGTCTTGCAATTTTTTAGTCCTTTTCTTTTGTGTTTTATGGTGAAACTTAATACACAGCTCACAACTGGTAAAATTGTGGTCTGGACCCACAAATTTTAAACACAACTCATAGCAATCTGCCTTTGCCAGGAGTTGAAAACTAACTCTACAATTGTTAAAACCTTTAGGTCCTTTCTTCTTTTTGGGTCAGTCAGTTATGCCAAACACTGAAGATGTTACCATTCCTCAATAGAAAAAAAAATTAAACTGAAAAACCATATAATTGTGAAAAAGGGTTTTGAATAGGAGAAATATGAACATATGAACAGGTGAAAATGCCAGCAGAAACAGGCCATGATGGTCTGTGTAGTATGCTCGAGTGTGGAGCTTTCAGACAAATTTACTGAATCTGCCTCTCTCCATTTACATCATAGATTCATTCTCCATCTCCCTCTCTTACTTCCCATCCATTATGACTCTCTCTTTCACTCTGTCCCAACCCCTTTCAAAGCTGACCACTGTGTTTGATGATACCAACTCCTCTGACAATTCATTCCACTTGGACATCACCCTTTCTGTGAAAAAGTGCCTTCTCATTTCCCTTTCAAATCTTCACCCTACTAATTTTAGACTGTGCCCCAGTAGACCCATTCCCCCTGAGGCTGAATATGCCATTGATTCTAACCTTGTTTATTCCTTTAAGGTACCTGTAGGTTTCAATCATGTCTTCCCTCTCTCTCTTCTGTTCTCCAGGGAATACATATGGAGCTCCTGCAACCTGTCCTCATAGGGTTTGTCCATCAGGCCCTGGATCATCTTAGTTGCCCTACACTGCACTCCCTCCAGCAATGTGATGTCCTTTTTCATATATGGGCACCAGAACTGCACACAGTACACCAAGTGTGGTCTCACCAACAACCTGTACAATAGCAGAATGACATTGCGTTTCCTGGAGGCAATTCCTCTTTTGATGCAACTCAACATCCTGTTGACTTAGGCTGCTGCTTTACACTAATGCGCAGAGTGCCTCAGGTCCCTTGAGATGATTACCTCTAGGTCCTTTTCCTCCTCAGAACTAGACATATGTACCCCTCTCAACCAGTAACTGGCCCCTGGATTCTTTGCTCCTAGGTGCATGACCTTGTACTTCTTGGCACTAAACCCCAGCTGCCATATACCATACCACTTTTTGAGCCTTGCCAGGTCCTCCCTGAGATCCTGTTTCCCCTCCTCTGTTTCCACTCTCCACAGAGCTTAGTGTCACCTGTGAATAGGCAGATTTTACTTTTGAGCCCATCCACTATGTCAACAATAAAGATATTAAACAATACTGGACCCTGCACTGAGCCCTGTCAGACCCCACTGGTTACAGGCCTAGGCTTTGAGAGTCCCCCCCTTACTACTTCCCTCTGGTTTCTGTCTTGTAGCCAGCTCTTGACCCACCCCACCAGCTTCTTCCCATCTCCCAGGTCCTGCAGCTCACTGAGCATTCTCCCACGTGGCATAGTCAAAGGGCTTGCTGAAGTCAAGATACAGGACATCAACTGCCTGTCCCTTGACCACAGTCCATGTGACCCTGTCAAAAAGGTCTAACAGATTGGTCTGGCAGGATCTCCCTAAGAAAAACTCATGTTGCCTTTCATCCTGGAGACCATTCACCTCCAGAAAGTCCATTAGTCTATCCTTTAGTAAGGTCTCCATTAATGTGCCTACAATGGAGGTAAGACTGACTGATCTGTAGTTACCTGGTTCATCTCTGGGTCCACTCTTGTGGAAAGGCAGTACATGTGCAATTTTCCAGTCCTGAGGCATGCACCCTGTCTTTAGTGAAGTGTTAAACAGGTTTGCTGGGGGCTAGCCAGGACTTTCACCAATTCCCTCAGAACTCTTGGATGAAAACCATCCAGTCTAGGAGCATTGCCCACCCTAAGGGCTCTAAGGCCCTTTAAAACCTTGTCCTCCTGAATTGCTGCATATGTTGCACCACTCTTCCCCTTCCAAAGCCCAATTTTTTCCCATGGCATAGGTCCATCCTCCTCCCTAGTGAAAATCAAGCTGAAGTACTCATTAAGTGCTTCCACGTGTACCTCACTACTTTCCGCCCATCCCCCCAATGCTTTAATCTAAAAATCCCATCCTTTCTACTCCTCTTCATCCTTATGTACTTAAAAAAAGTCCTTTTCCCATACCTTTATCCACTGAGCTAGATTGAGTTCCCTTGCGTCCTTTGCTGCCCTGACCGCTCTGCTTGCCTCACTTGATTTGTCAGAGTAAACCTCCCTATCTGTATCCCTCAGAGTACATTTGTATTTATGAAAGGCAGCTCTCTTTTCCCTCACTTTTACTGGCACCTCTTCGTCGAATCATCTTGTTTGTTTTTTTAATCCTTGCTTTCTTGCTCTGGTCCGTTGTACACATATTAGTGGCCTCAGTCAGACCCATCTTTATAATGGACCATTACTGCTCCACCTCCATCTACAAACTGATTTGGGCAAGATGCCCCTCTAGGATTTCACCCATCTTTCCAAAGTCAGCCCTCCTAAAGTTCATTATCCTTGTCTTAGTCTTGTCTGTTTCTTTGCTGAGATTTAAGTAGAACCACATAATGTTGTGGTCGTTGCCTGCAAGAGGGTCTTCTACTTCTAATTCCTGGAAATATTCACCATTGGACAGTACTAGGTCCAGTATGGCTCCATCCCTGGAAGGCTCTGTGACTCCCTGCACCAAGAAACTAACTTGGAAAGCCTCCAGGAGGACCTGCTCTCTGGAGCAGGAGGTAGCTAGGGTCCTCCAATCCACACTAGGTACTGTAAGTTGAAATGTGGTTCAGTACCTTCTGATTTCAAACTGCAAGTAAAAAACACCTCAACAAGGTTTTTTTTTAAACAGCCAAATATCACCACAGTTCCCAAATAACAATGAACCGAGAATAATTTAAAGAAAAGCCACAAAGTAGCTGAGTAAAAATTTTTAATGTATAAAACTGAAAAGATATAGCAGTTCCTTAAAAATGGGAACCACACTGAAAACGGCCTTCTCTGGTTCCTGAGAACTGATGGAGAACAGGAAAAAGCTGAAATTTACACAGAAACATACAATAACAACCCTACTGAGAAATTAACTAAACTTAGTGAAACACCATAAATATAAAAATAATAAACCATTGCCTCCCTGGAAAAGGTTGGAGCTTGTTATGTTTGAATCTGCATAATAGTTTTGACACATATTCTTTCTTTTCCAAGACTAGAATGCTTCCTTTGTGTTGTGTTCAACTGCTACCATTCTGGTTACGCCAAGTAATACCCCAGCTTCTGGAGAAGGGGGAAGGATGGAGAGGGTTTTGTTCTTGGGGTAGGTGTGGGGTATGGGGTGGGGGTAGGATTGTGATGGTTATAGCTTGATTGGAAAGTTTATATGTTCTGAATAACTTGTTTCTAATTGTTGGACATCTATGGTTACTTGGCTTCATATTCATGCAGATAGTTATTGGTTTGTATTTTAGAGTCAATGTTTCTTCAGTGTTCCCTGTATCTCGCTTTCTAATCAAGTTTAATAAAGTATGCTGAATTTAAAAAAAAAGTAAAATAATAAACCATGAACTAGACAGAAGTGAAGAGAAGACTTTGGGGCAACTGCTTTCTTCAGGTGGAGAAATAAATCTGACATTAGAGCGTAGGGAGTGAGCATGACCACACAGCAGAAAAGTTCCATAATTAGCATTAAAGTCTAAAGGCTTTAGTGCATCTCATTCCAGGGGAATTAATAGCAGTCGTTAAGCATAAGTGAGGGATTCCTGGGGTCTGAAATATCTCCTAATGTTACCCCTAAATTTAATGGCTCTACAATGCCGATGCGACAACCAGCACAGTGACAGCCACTACAGTGACACCGGAGCCACGACTGCATAGCCAATGCATGGACAGCAAAGCGCAAACCATGATGATGACAGCAAATATAATGACCACACCACCGAGACACAAGCAACAGCCACCATATGCTGCCACCTCCCCCTCCATGCAGAGCACTGCTCCCCACCAGCCCTGGTGCAGACAACAGCTCCCCACCACCCCCTGTGCAGGACAGTGCCACCCGATACAGGTCAACACTTCACCCCCCCGCAGTACACACCACCTCCTGACTCCCCCTCGGCAGCCTCCATCACACCCCACGAGAGCAAACAGTGATTGGGACCCCCAACCTCCTGTACGGGGCATTGCCCACAGGACTACACCAGCAGAAAAGCAAAGGAGAGACAGAACAACAATGCAGTACACATCTTTACTGTGAGTGGGCCACGGCATGCGGCCCATACCACGTGAAGATCATGCAGCCCACCAGCCACACACCAACACCACCTCTCCCATTCCCATGCACAGCTACATTCCATCCAGGCCCTGGGCTTGTGCCAGTCCTTGCCTCTGAGGGCAGTATACCTTCAGCCTTCTGATGGAAGCAATGTCCATTACACCTGTAGCCTGATGTTGAGTGCGATGCCCATCAGGTAGTCACACAGGCAGCACTGCTCATACTGGTCCACAATGTCCATATTGCTGTCACTGCAGTCCTTGGTCCTCCACCTGGTGTCCCCGCCATCCATGCCATGCAGCACCTGCTGCATCTGGAGCTCTGTGAGGTGTTCCCCTTCCTCCCGTGCTCCCTTATGTGGGTGCTGACTGTGTGCGTGATCCCTCTGCGACAGGTGCATACAGGTGTCTCTGCTCACCTGTCTGGAGGCATACACTCTGTCACTGTAATCGCCCATGGGAGTCGGATGGTTTTTTTGGCCTGCAGCACCTGTCACTGTGGGGGGGTCTCGTCGGGGCACACCTGCCACAGATCTGCATCGTGGACCTCTGTGTCCACCATCACTGAACTGGAGCATATCCATGATGGATGCGCCTGTTTCCCCAACAGTCTGTCAACTGAACATTCACCATCCTGGGTTTGCGGTTTCACTCATCCCCACATGCTGCATACGTGCACATCGCTGGGATGCACCTGTCGCTGTAATACCCATGTTACCAGGATGCCTGTCGTGGTCGGGGTGTTTCTCTCCTGGATTTGCGGTAGGCGGCTCGCTGTTCGATTGGCATATCTGTTTAATACCACTGATCTTCTATGTCTTGCTGGTGCATCCTACATCAAACATTTCTGTCTAGTTGACCTTGTTGATACCGTTCAGTATGTGGAAAGCATAGATCATGTAAGCCCTCAGCCTCCCTTTCCAGCCTCTGTTCTTTATACCCCTGATAATTTTGGTTGCCCTGCCTTTCACCCTCTTAACTACCTCAGTATCTTTTTTTGTATTGGAGAGACCAAAACTGTATGCAAGACTCCAGGGGCCAGACCGGGGCCTTAATAAGGGATGGGATTACTACCTCTGTTCTGCTACACTGAATTAGTTAGTTGTTGTATTGGTCCTTGTAAGAACAGATCTAGAAATAAATGGTTTGATATGCTGATCCAATAAAAAGGTATCAAACCATTTGTTTCTGGACCTGTTCTGCTAGTCTCCCCATTCTGATGCACTCCAGAGTTCTTTCAATCTTCACAGCAGCAGTTTCACATTGCTTGTGATGCTTTAGCCCCCTGTTTGCAATGACGCCTATGTCTTTTTTCTCCTCCACTGCAGCAAGAGTATCCACACACAGTCTGTAGGTCCTAACTCTGTTATTCTCCCTAACTATAGCACCTTTCATTTGACTACACTGAGTCCAAGACTCCAGGATTCTGACCAGTCACCCAGTTTGTTCAGGTCCATATGAAGTTTGTCCCCATTCTCAAGGAAGTCCACCACCAGGCCACTTGGTGTTATGAAGGAACAGAAGAATCCTGCTGTTGACTCAGCCTCCAGATCATTGATGGAAATGTTATGGTGGCATTTCAGGAGGATTAGTGAGCAGGCAATGCACACAGTAGTGAAACAAGCGTGATAATGTAACTTCCCCTTCAGTGGAGGGTAGCGAGAAGAAAGTGGGGATCACAGTATCTAAGGTGGTAGTAGGATGTGGTGAGGGAAAACGAGAAGAGAAGCATGAGCTGAGGTTGCTGGGGAGTGAGCCAACTCACAATTTAAGGATCAGGGAGATGTAATGAAAGAGGAGATTATCCTCAAGAAAGGGGAGCAACAGCACTGAGTGGATGGAACAGTGAACAGTGTTCAGGAAGTTACTTTTGAAAGCTGTTAAAAAGCTAAGAATTACTTTCCAATATGTTTAATACATTACAGTTACTTATTACTTTTACACAAAAATAAATAAGTACTGTAACTGTAATGCATATTGCTAGTTATGCTATTTTATATTACTTTTGAAAAACCAGGTGTAAAGTTTTGTTTAGCCCCCCCCCCCCTTACCACTCTACCCAGCCCCTTGCCTAATGGCAGCAGCTTTCTCTCCCTTCCTCTTCTGGATTTGAAAGCATGCTGTTAATTGTCTTTGGCTGGGCAAGCAGACATTCTGGTTCTCTTTTCTCCCCCCTCCCCTTAGTGGCAGTAGCATAATCTTCCTTTTCTGTCTGTCCTGGAGTGGAATGTGTCAGGAAAGTTCTCAGTACCTCCCCCCCCTCACCCCCGCCAGTATTTCCTGCAATCCTTACAAGTGAACATATAATGAATCTCACACTTGCCCATCTTATCCTCACCAGCCTGTCAGATCAACCCCTCTCCCCCTGTGCCTCAGGGAGTATTTTAAATGTTATTATTTTAACAGTGCAGTGCAACCTGAAGATCCTCATTCTGTCAGTCTCACTGCCAGGGACCAATGTCTGTAATTTCACTCAGTTCTGCAAAGCACCACTAGGAGATTACAAACATTCAGGCCCAGCAGTGAGAATAGGATTAGGTTCCTCTCTCTAAGGTGAACTGTTAAAATATTAAAGTTTAAGGGACCATGTAGGGTGATGGAACTGGGAGGAAGTATGGTAAGGGTCTGCCCAGTGGGGGTGGTTTTTACTTTATTTAACATGAGTGTCAGGGGTGGCTCCATGGTGGGGCACCCACTTGCCACTCTGGAGACCTGGGTTCAAGCCCTGAGCCCAGGACATCAGAAGTGAAGGCTGTCAGAGAAGGTGATAGAGCATCTGTGCATGCACTCTCCTCCCGGGGGATGGTGCTGCAAAGCACCACTGGGACAGTGAGACCTGGTGGTATGTGGAACCTTGCCGATGTGGGTGACCACACATCAGCTGGCTCCACCTCCAGGGGCTGCTGCAGTGCACACTGTTGGAGTGTGGGGAAAGGCCAAGAAAATGAAAACTAGCACATGTCTTGGCCTGTTGGATGATGGCTGCCTAGATCCCCCATGCTACGGGTCAATTAGTGTACTGCTCCTGCCCCCCCCAGCCCTGCATACCTCTGAGGACCCCCCCCCCGGAATACTACTCCCTCCTTTTTCCGCCAGGAGAAGGGCCCCTTGGCAGAAATAAGCTGGACCCTCCAAAGTTGCGTGGACAGCGCTGGGAGCCAGGTGGCAGGAAGTGGCACTGAAGAGTGAAACTGGCAGGCAGACAGGGACATTGAGCAGCCAGAAGGAATTGGCGGACAGGGGAGTAGGGGAAAGTGAAAAATAAAGTGTGTCAGGAGTCAGCCTAAGAGGCAGGTGGTGATTAGGTGAACAGTCATCAAGCAGTCAGGTGGACAGTTGATCGGTAAGCAGTTGGGCGTCCTCCTTGTTCAAAAGAAATAAGGAAAAAAGGTTTAGTAACTCATCTTGCCAAACAAAAGTAACCTTGTAACCGTCCAGTATAACATCTTATTAGACATGTTCGGCTACTATTACTAGTTAGAAGAATAGAAAATTATATTCTAGTTACATGTAATTGTAACTAGATTACAGTAATGCTTTACTGCCCAGCACTGACAATGATGGGTGCAGGGAGTGCAGTCAAGGGCAAACAACAAAGAAGTGGAAGACAGTGTCAGTTATGGATAATGTAGATTTGGGAGCAGTGCCATGTGCCAAATTTCAATGTAAAGTGGGCAGTTGAAATAGAAACTATTATTGCCTAAGATCGACCAAGTGACCATGCATCAGTAAGGTTTACTGCATAATTAGAGGTTTTGCTTGATTTGATAAGTGCAATAACACACTCCAGGGTTTTGATTAAGCTATAATTGCAGCATGTCCTGGGTATTGTAAGGCACTTGGTTGGTGGCTTCATGCCTCACTGCACACCCTGGGCATGCAGCAGTGCAGCTCAATGAATACAGTTGTCATGTGTTATTGCTTACATTGGCACAAAAGGCACAAAGTCAGCACTGGGCACTGCTGAAGTTAAACTGGAACTAAGCCACCAGCTCAGGGCTGAGGACCCACAGGAATAAAAGCACTGTCATCTATATATTTTTAATTTTTTAACTTTCTTTTAAAAAATACCCAATACCCCAACCTTCCTTCCCCACCCTATTTGATCTTTTTAAATTTTACTCCAGTCTTTTGTTTCTTACCATTCCATGTGTTTCTTTTACTTTGTAGGACCCTGCTCTGAAGAAGACTATGCCCAGGCAAAGTAAACCCTTACAGCATTTCATTCTGGAGTTATGTTACAAACAAACAAGGACTCCTCTATTTTCACGTCTTTCATTTGGACTTTATACTATTAAGTCATTTGAAGAACTTTCTGACAGAAATCTTTTTAACAAGTTCACATTATGAACTTGAATTTAAAATCTTAATATCCATTGAGTCCGTAACTTACTGCTTAACAACACAAGTATAAAACTTAACGGTCATCTTAAGTAACTGCACTAAAATATGGTACATAAATTGGGTTTTAATCTCAAAATGTAACCTTGGTATTAGCAGTTCTCGCCAGTAAATGCTATGATAGATTAACCCAGTCTGTTCATACTAGCATTCTTTTGCTTATTTTATATTAAGAATTTTGTACCATCACATTTGCACTAAATTGTTTATTTGTGGTTGTTGCAGTACCAGTGCTTTACTTTTAAATGTAATATGGTACAATGGCATTATTATTTGTATACTTCACTGCGTTCTGATGGAGGTCAGTGGAGGTGCAGAGATCAATCTGCATTCACTTTTAATAGCCCACAGCTACAGGATTCAATAAAAAAGGCATTTTGATCCACCTGTACCCCACTCCCTGAGGAAGAATCAGTTAGATTTGAAGTGCCGGGGACTTTTGTTGATGCAGTTTGTAATCTGCTTTGGCTCCCACTGTTATTAAATGGCACAGAATTTTAAATTTAACTAGCTTTGGAGTGCTTTCTTTATTGGTGGACAGTGTGTGCACACCTTCCCACTGTGAACTGTCATCTATATATGTGGGAATGTATGAGGAGATGTATGCATTAGGAGATCATTAAGGAAGACTGAGAGTAGAATGAAACCAAGAACAAAGCCATAGAGTACACGTGACAATTTAGTTGGGAGAGGAAATGGAGTCAGCTAGAAGGCCACTGGCAGCTTGAGACCTGTCTACCAGGTATTAGCTAAACCATCATACCCCATGGTCTGACA